>OX344763.1:41287024-46287024 GCA_947034895.1 Rhytidiadelphus loreus | reverse complement strand
AGAATCTAACCGTAGGATCTTGTACTTTACTAGTCTAGTATCATGTGGTAAGAATTTCATGGAGTTTGACCGTACAGATTGGAAGATAAAAGCATTCAAAGTTGAAAAAAGAAAGTTTTTTTGAACACTAGCCTGCAATTTCAGATGATTTTGAATGCCATTTGGGGAAAAAAATTACACCATGGACCTTGAATTTAAATTTTTTTGTGTTGAAGAATTGAGTTGAAAGTCTAGAAAAAAAAATAAAAAAAAAACATGATTGATTTTCATTGTTTAAAAAATTGTTCAGTACAAGTAGGTCCAAGATTGAAAGAAAAACTAAATCTTTAATAGCTCTAAAATGGGATTGAAACACAATAATCTCAACGGTGAGATTGTTTTAAATAGAAAAGTTAACCTTGTCAAACAAATTCTTTTGAAAAATTGTGAAAATTGCATTCAGAATTGAATCCTATAAGTTATTTTCTCAAGAAGATGCTCAAATTGCCCGAAAAACAAGATTGTTCATAACTTTCACATTACTAATCCAAATGGAATGAATCAAAGCTTCACATGTAGACAAAAATATGATCTTTAAGAAGAAAAAAATTAAAAAACTAATTTCCAATTTTTGTAGATTTATTTTTCTGCCCAGTGCCGTGTAAATTATGTTTAAGATGCCATAACTTTTGCTCTCGAGCACCAATTGAAATAAAATTTATATTCCCACGAAGCTCATAAGTTTTCCTATCTTATGGGAAAGTTTCAAAAAAATTCACTGAAAATTGAGATCATAGGAACTTGCTCGAAATCCATTTTGTCCCCTGAGGGGACAATGGTCCTTTAGGGGTTAATAACTTTTGCATACAATATCCAAATGTGGCATTCTTTGGTGCGTTGGAACCTCCTTTCACTTGCCAACATGAATATGTGAAAGTTTGACTAGTTTCATAATAGCAACTAGGCTCAGTAGTAAAAAGTGACGGTTTTGGGTGTACCCACCTTACACACTTCACTTGTAGGATTCCAAATTTTTTATGCAAAGTTTGACCGATTCTATGTGCATGGAAGCTGGTCCCACCCAAACCTACCGACCTTTGGAGGATTGGAAATAAAACAGCAGGTGTCAAGTGAGCTCCCAGAAGCTCCCAGGAAAGACAGTATCCGGAGTTCTGGACTTTGGAGAATATCAACGTGCTTGAAGGTGTGCGAAAGTCTCTGCCTTTGTCTCAGTTGTCTGTGCACGTGCAATGCTACGTCCGCGTCCAGAAAGAAAGGAAGAATTCTTCCATCGCTACCGCTGGCTACTTTACTGTAAGTTACCTCCATTTATGTTGTCCATCATTATTTACATTTGCTTCGAATACTCCTCCATTGCACTCAGTCCTTGCGCCGATTTCGCAGATTCCTTGCCGTGTTCAAGGTGTGCTTGCTGTTTCACGATTTGAGGTGCGGTGCTGGGTGTTCCCAGGCACCAATTCCATGCGCTGAGTTGGGGACTCTGCAGGATTTGTATCGTGCGTTTGCAGCCATTTCTGGCCCTGCACAAGTTTTGATCAAATGGGGTGACTTGCGAGCTTCCTACAAGAATGACCACGTCGTGACTCGAATCTTCATAGCAAGGGCGAGCGGTGAGGGTGGAGGTTAGTGATCAAATTAGGGATTGTCACGGTTCGCGATTTCAGGTACGAAACTTTGTTTGTGTCTAAATCCAAGCTTGCACGATTCTGAGTTCGAGAATTCAATCTTGTAGCGAAGTACGAGGGCTCGAGGGTGAAAGTTGGGTATCAAATTCGGCAAATTCCGGTGATTAGGGTTTTACAGACACGATTCCGCGACGAGGCTCTGTTGTTTGGTTCCAAATCCATGCTTAGGCGATTCTGAGCTCAAGAATCTCACGGTCTCAGAGTAGTCCTGGAGATTTGGGAAACCTCAACTAGAAGTGTGAATCGCTTGATACCGTTGTAGCGATGGGTTGGTTTTTGCCGAGTCATGTGGACCAGGGCTTCATCTTCGGTTTACTCGGAGCTTGGCACATGTACAACACGCTCCACAACTACAACCGCTCCCCATCTCTCTTCAAATCCGCCACCTGGTTCCCTGCTGGCGGGCGTCTCCTCGCAAACCCGCGCTTCCGCTGCCTCGAGCTTTGGGTGCTCCTCTCCATCATCACAATTTTCATGATCAAGCAGCTGTCGCACGCCACAGACGACCTCGCGGCGGGCGTGATTCAGATGGAGCATCTAGGGCGCTTCCAGCATGTCACATTCGCGCTCTTCTTCCTCGTTTACACTATCACGGGGTTGGTCTCCGAGTACACGAATTTGCTGGAGCTGCCGACGGGCGCGCTTCACTGCACGTTTGCTTCCGGGTTTCTGATGGAGCTGGTGGTGTTCCATTTTGGGCACCACCCTGGGGATGATATGGAGAGCTTCGTGCACATGTTGATGCAGCTCATTCTGGTGTTTTTGGTGGGGCTCATGTTTCTGGAGGTGTTGTGGCCGAGGAGTATACTGGTGTCGGTGGCGAGGTGTATGATGCTGATTTTCAAAGGGACGTGGTTTGCGCACATCGGGTTTCTGTTGCATTATAAGTCGTTCGTGCCGGATGGGTGTTTCACGGACGAAAAGCATGAGTATCCCGAGTGCCCGGAGCACGACAAGCTCATGCGCGCGAAGTCGCTGCAGGTCAGTGTCGCAACGATTTCTAGGGGTTTGCAGAATCATCTTGTTTCTGCACGTATCGTACACATGCCTACAACCGGGCATTTCCAATAACCGGACAGCTCGATCACCAGGCACTCCATTTGTGAAATGTACAATGGTTTCTGAACTGTCCGGTGAAGGGCAATTGTGTCTTCTCATAACAGCTACAAACCTATGTGAACTCAATTTGAGAAAGGTCACACCTTTTCTCACAAAACCTTAATTTTCTTGTACCTGGGAGCCAACTCCATTAGTGTATTAGTGCTCACCGTTTCCAAAATTGTAAGATTTAAGTAGTACCCATAGGCTAAGAAACTAGTGATAAGTCATATGTGCCCGGTCATTGGCATGTGTACGATAGTCATTTGACAATTGGGCAAATACAGGAATGCACTGTGGAACATTTGGGGACCCTGTTTGGGAACACTAACCTTGATAATCATTGACAATTTTCAAAATCAGTTTACCTTCAGCTTAGAAATTCAATTGGCAAAATTGCAATTTCAGGGTTGATTGCTGCAGGTCAGTGTCCCAGCAAGTAGCTAGAGTTTTGCAGAGTCACTTGGTTTCTGCCCATGCTCATTCGATAATTCGGAAAAATCCCCCCGAAATGGGGGAATGCGCACACTTCGAAACTATTTCAATAACAATTTACCTGGAGTTTAGATAGCTCCCATTGGCTGAATGACCCTTTCCCGGTTGATTACTGCTGGTCGGTGTCTCCATATTTAGGTAGGGTTTTGCAAAATCACTTGGGTTTTGTCCAGTCATTTGCCCATTCGGCAAAATCCAAAACATGGGGAGTGGAGCATTGGGTGCCCCAGTTGCGTACACATCGAAACTATTGACAATTCTCAGTAACAATAATACGCCTAAAGTTTCGAAAGTCCAGTAACTTAGGCTGACTGGTGTTCTCCCGGTTGCTTGCTTGCTTCAGGTGCTCATCTTCAACTTGCAGCTTCTGTGCATCCTGGTCTCCACTTTGGTCTGCTACGGCGTGATCTTCCACCAGTTGCGTGCGAAGCCGTTGTCTTCCACGCCTCGACTCCTCCTTCCGAGCGCGCTGACCCCCCGAGGAAGAGCCAGTGCGCTCGCTCCGCGGGTCCGCGAGAAGGAGCCGTCGGTGTATTTCCAGGTGCCGGACGAAGTGGACCGCGAGCACAGCAGCGGCGACTCCGACGGCGAGAGCGAGGTGGATGCGCACGGCACCTCCGTCAAGAAGGTGCTGGCTCGACGCACGAGCAGTCGCAACGCGCGCGACGCGCAAGGCATCGAGTGACGACGGCAGTGCATTCTGCGAAGGTAGATTCGACACTTGTTATGGACACTGTCACGCGCAATTCCTTCTTTGCAGTTCTGAAGTTTTGTACTTCATCTTTATTAGAATAATTATAGTATTCACCTCAATTTCATCGAATTAGTCGTGAAGAGTGCGTGGTTTTTGAAGACTCAATGAATGGATTAAAGTGCTTCAGGGTGATGATTTGGATCAGACATCACCCTGAAGCACTTGGTTCAACATTTGGAATAGGAACATGAGCTTCAGAGGGCTTAGGGTTTGCTGAGCGTATTGCAACACAACTACGAGCTTTTCTCATTTTGATTCTAAAATCTTCATAACGTCGTTTAGCAGTGTTGGATGTGAAGAATATGTGGTTTTTAAAGATTCAATAGATAGATTTGAATTTATTTGGATAAACCATCACCTTGCTGCACTTTTTCCATACTTTGGGGTATGAACTTTGGGATGCATACGGGTTTTGCTGATGGAAATGCAACACAACTAAGAGCTTTATTCATTTTGATTCTTAAAATCTTCATAACGTTATTTAGTATTGTTGGATGTTCCCGTCATTCAACTCCAACTGGCAGAATACTATGCCAGTATCATTTGGCAAAATTTCAATGACGTCAAGCATGTAGAAGAAATTGGCATTTCCATGTGGACGTAAGTAGGAAAGGAGAGGGAATTTCAACAATGGGATTGAGAACGAGGAACGGCGAAAAGGAGTCTTGTTGTTTAGATGTTTTGAGGACAGTCTTCTTGCATGGATAAAAATTAACTCCTTACTTCCACTGTTGAATGTTGTTATGTTGGTTCCATCATACTTTGCATTGCAATTAGGTCAGTGTCTCAATTAGGGACTACTACCTAAGGTTTGCAAACTGAAACCCTAAACTTGGTGATGTTGTTGTCAATTTTGCAGTTGGAAAAGCCACGACGACGAATCCAGTGAAGAACTGGCAGAGAATCCAGTTCGAGTAGCTTGAATCTTAGTTTACTTTACAAGGTACACTCAACGCTCTCTAATGACATACTCTGTAATTGCACATTACATGTGACTGCTTAGGATGATGATGTCACACGACCGAGTGTGTTTAGAAGTGCCATTTGTCCTCTCAAGGCAGTGTCATTAGAGAGGATTTTATTGAAGCAGTTGCTGCCACAACATGAGGATATGAGTAGTATATAGCAGAAATAGTGTTCTATAGGATATGAAAGGCGATGGAGTTTTATCTGGAGTACAGAGGACTGTACTGTAATTTTATAAAATCCAAAGGGCAATGAAACCAACCCCGAGGACCCCTTTTCATAGATTCCATATTAACCCCTAAAGTACCGGGGCACTTTTTAGGGCAGTAAGAAAAAAATGAACTTTTTATTTTATTTTTTGAAATTCAACCCTACAAACTTATACCATAGTAGACTGCTCTGGGAATGATCAGAAGAAATTTAAGATACTTTGACTGCTTAGATTGAAAGATTAGAATTTTGAAGTTAGAAGAAAAAGTGTTTTTTTTACCTCATCCATAAGGATCAACAGACTCTAGGAGAGGTCTTGAGTGAGATTTTTGCACTACACATGGGACTTTTTTCGACATTGTATCCTATATTATGTTAGTTACATACCTACCAAATTAAAAGGGTAGGAGAAGAATTTTGCACATGTTGCCAAAAGCCACCCACCTTGCCTAAAAAACTTTGGGTAGCATAACTTTTGATCCAAGCACACACACACACATATATATATATATATATATATATATTCACAACAAGGCAAGACATGTTCACACCTTGTGTCAAATTTTCAAAAAGACCTATTCAAAACTTAACTTTATAGGAACCTACTCAAATTTTCAATTGATTGTTCAACGACCCCTTGGTGTTCTAGGTCTCTACTCTAAGTGGGATGGCTGCACGAGCTTACAACTGTTTATTGCAAATCGTGCTCGTTCCACTCTGTAGGGGCTGTGATTTATGAAAGTCTGGAGTCTTCAAAGTGCGGGCCGTGGAGGAAGAAACACTCGGGGATGCTGAGTTTCCTCCTCCAGGTTCTAGTACAAACTGTCTCTACCTGTGTCTGATTTCTTGCAGGATCACTTGTACGTACTCAAAGATGTCAAGCTAGTTGTGACTGAATTCCCAGTCTAATGAATTTGACTATGACATTAGTTCAATGAAACTAAGAAAGCATACACGAAAAACTCCAATACTTAACTGAGTGCATATTAAACAACACACAGCAGCACACGGGATGACCTGAGCATGAGTTGAGAAAGAGTGAAAGACTACACTCGAGTCAACTTTCATTACAGTATGCGAAACATGAATGTCAACTGATGTAATCTTGCAGGCTACGTCAATATTGACATCACGTAATCAATGCGTAGTATACTACTTGTGACAGATCTTGAGTGAATAACTCAGGTGCCGAAAATCAGTTGGTCAGGCCAGAGTTTGAATTTGAGTTGCTGCTTGGGATTCTACTCCGCGATTATTTCAACCACATTGAGTAACGATTGCATCCGGATAGGGAAGACGAGGCGTACATTACCGAAAGAACCCCTAATTTGGTAGCAAACCCTAATAAATCTCCAACAGTCACCCCTATTTTCTACAGAGGGGCTTCGGGGCATTCCGTTGCAGGAAAGAGATCGACTTAAGTTTTCTCCAACAGGGAAGAGAAACTGTATGTAGAGCTGAAATCCACCTCGACCGCCAGCAGCGGTAGTTTGAAGGCTCATCAACCGATCGAGCTTCAAGATTGACACATCGCATAGGGAAAGAAGTTGGAGCTGGATTTGCACAGCTGGTACTACTAGAGAGTGTGTCGACGTCGTCAAATCAAGCTGTCACAAACACGCCTGAGAAAAGGGAGCTGAGGAGAAGAAGAACAAGCACCTGAAACTGGACCGATTTTGCATCGGCGCTAGAGTATCCATATGGAGAATAAACTGTGCCATTGCCACCACTGCCGCCACTGCTCGAGTCACCGTCACCACCGTCACTCTTCGAGCTGGCGCTCTGATGGCCGTAATTCACATTGGTGACGGAGCCGCCGTTAGCAAGGCAGTCTGGGACGTCGCTGGTGTCCAGCTCGTTGTAGGAGAGGTCCAAGTATTTCAGATCCTGGAGATCGCACAATTTGCTAGGGATGTCACCGGAGAGGCTGTTGGATTTGAGGTCCAGCGTTTGCAGGTGGCTGTTGCTGGCTATGCCGGACGGGATGTCGTCCTGGAGGTCGCAATTGTTGACAGTGAGGACCACCAAGCTGTCTGAGAACGAGCCCCATTGCGATGGGATCTTGGAGCTGAACTGGACGTTCTTCAGCTTCAGAGTCTGCAAGTCTTTGAGCTTGGCCAACGTGTGGCCCGGCTTGCCGGAGTAGCTCTGGTTGCTTGTGACATAGTCGGAGCCTGTGGTGGACGGCCCCTCCACGTCCAGCACTATCACGGCCCCGTCTTGACAGGTCACACCCTTCCACGTGCAACAGTCGCCACCGTTGTCCCAGCTGGAGAATACCTTGCCGCTGGGATCACTGAATGCGCTTCGAAATTCTAGCAAGGCTTCCCCTGTGCCTGACGAGCATGACGAATCTGCGATGCAGCAGGTGAGAGCAGCTGCGAACGTGAGGATGACGATACTAACGCAGCTCCGTAAAATTGTGCCATCTCTTGTTTCTGCCATCTGTTCCAGTTGCTGCTTTTACCGACCTGGGCAGCAATCGATGAGCCCTGGCTTCAAAATGATGCCCAGCAAGTCATATTCCTGCTTCACACAATCATGGCGCTGCAGAAAGCATAAACCGAAACTTGAAGTGTATGGCTCTAAGCTAAATTCAGCAGATACAATTCATTCGGGACGAGTGCTGCTGAGGTGACGCCACCCCCTTGAAATGTAGACGTCTCGTACATTTTCTCCTCAGAACATACAGTGTCACCTGAGCAGCAAACTACCCCCGTGATACCGCATTGAGCACATTGAGGCAAAATTGCAAGGGGTGTGCAGAGTGCTTACAGACAGAGTCGATGCCGCTAGCTTTGACGACGACGCTCCCTCAAGGACCACCAAGTCACCAACCACCGAGCAAGCATCCACTCAGGAAGTACCAACTCAAAAGGCTAAACTATTATTAACCCATCAGGGCACCACAGTAGCAACCGACATTCTTTGCGATATTCAAGGAATCGAAAGCGCCAGTTATATACATGCAGGACTCACCTACTTCGTTCTGATTCGGATTGTGAGAAAATTTGTTCATTAGCTATAGATTCCTGTCCCGACAGGGCAATTGCTAACCACCTTCTCCAATTATTACTGCACTTCAAGTACGTACTGCACTCAAACGCTGTTAGTGGCGCAATCTGAAGTCTTAAGTTTATATTAGGGCTAGCGTATGATGTTCCAAAGACGAAAAGACTGGGCCTCGCCAGCATATCAACGGAGGGAGATGAGAGCTAGGCAAACACCCTCAACTAGCGGCCCCCCTTCTCCAGCGCGCCAGATGTTGAGCCTGAGGCCTGACTAAGGTCTGTCTGAGACTCTGAGGCTGCAGAGTGGTCAATCAATCACTGAAAGCTAACGACAAAACATACGTAGAACATGGGGTTTGTGGGATTGTCAGGCGATAATTGAGGAGATGATGATGGTGATTGCATTCATGTCAGGCAAGATATGTTACATGTAAGTAAGGCGGAGGAGTGATCTATCTGTGAACAGCCAAACAAAAAAAATAAAATGTGGTTAAGTACTAGTGTCTACGACTTCGTCCAACGGCAGAACTGACTGGCGACTTGTGCATTGCAGTGGTGTTACAGCTGGAATCTCCAATTCCAGCTTCATCATAGTCTTCCAGTTTCCATTGCAAGCAGATTCTAGGATTCTAGGATTCTGATTTTACAGCTTGCCTCTCAGTTGAAGAAGAAAAAATCAAACAATGCTCTGAAACTACAGTGAGTCAAACAACCTACAATGCAGAGGATAAGCTAGACTAGATCCTGCAGGCGGGAATACTTGCCAGGAGCATGATGGGGCTAAAGGAGCCTGACACCACCAACCGCAGTGGATTTATTTATCATGTTGAGCTCCCCAGTTGTCCTTGCATGCTCCGCTGAGTCCGCTCATTGCTAACTGCGGAATTACTGGTCGTCTATCAAAAAGGTAAGTATGTAACCAGGTCACTACCACAATGTCATTTGTCACGCGTTGCTTAACTGCTTCTGTAGATGTACACAACCCTGATGACACTCTTCATTTCCGCAACTTAATACACCTAAGTGTACAGTCTGCCCACTTGCCTCCTTTTGTACTTCACATCGTATTCGTCCTGGGCTCCTAAACTCCGTTAACTCATAAGCTAATTTGCAAGACGCATCGTAAACCCGAACCATTTTTTCAGTGTTTTTACCCTCCGTACATACCGTACAATACGCCCTGAGGTTCAGAAGGTCTAAAAGAGTGCAATCACATACAGTAACTTTTTCTACTACATGCATTGAGGGAAGGTGAACTCAGCTCCTACGCATCACAGAAACTGTGATGTTGAACTGCTTCAGCCTTAATCTCGTAAATCCATTCTATAGATTAAAAATTTGAGGAGTCTGTCCCATGTCGCTCCCAATCTCACGATTGTACTGCGGTGGCAGTTGCAAGACGTCAGGTTGCAGGAATATGTCCCTCTCAATCCTACTGTTGCTCTCCCAAAGAGAGTGAAAGCCCCTCCGTCCTTGTATAATTATAACCGGCATACTCTGTTGTCCTGGTTACCAACTCAAAATTGAGTACTGGAAATCAGGCTTCAATCCTCGAAGGTAGTTCACCGGACTAATTAGTTTCTGTACATAATTGGTTATTCTCAGTTGGTGGCTAATTTTAGGTAGACTACTATGGTAAGGACGGTCAACCTCGACGGTTGAGATCAAGAGAGTGAACCGACATTGATCCAATAGGCTCTAACATCTAATTAATGGGAGAGGAAATTTCAATACAGTCCATGCAGCTATGGCTATGGCAGCAGTCGCGGTGTGCAAACCCTTAGGTATCCTTGCCCCTACACACTGTGGAGCTCTTAGCACTCGACAACGGATCAAGAGCCACGATTACCAGAGCCAGGAAAGTTCCATCAACGCTTCATGTAAGGCTTTTCATCATAAGAGAGTAAACACAAGACCAGTATATGTACGGGCATTACGACCAGGAGATGGAGGGAAAGAAAAATGCAATAAAGAGGGTGGAGTTAAGGATGCAAACACTGATGAGCCCTCATGTGCCGAAATTCCTGAATCGATGTTTCTTGGATCTCCGGACCGACCAGAACCCGTGAAGGAGGAGCAGCAGCAATCATCTGCAGGAAAAGAGAAGACGGAGCCATGTCGGGAAAGACTTAATGGCTTGGCTACCAAAGTAGGGTTTCAGAAAAATGCAACAACATCAAGGGACGAGGATTTGAAGAAGCAACAGCGGCAGCAACAGTTTGGCAAGCAGACAAATAGCTCAAAGCAGCCTGACGCTCTCTGTCGGTTGAGATCTTTGTGGCATACCGTGCGTCGACCACAGAACTTATTGGCAGCGTTTTTGACCGGACTATTGTTGTACGCAATTGCTTTGTTCGGATGGCAAGTCATGGTGGTTGCTGTGGACGTCACTCTGTTCGTATTGAAGTGCTCTTTTGTTGCCCTGGTTCTTCTCTTGATGTACATTTTCTTGATTTGAAACGATAAGAATCACCGCAAGAGGAAGCAGAGACAGCAAGTGCACATGAATACACGAGAATGATAAAGATTACAAAGTCTTCCGGATTTCTTATTGCCAGGTTTAGAAAGAGAAACCGCTCATCTCAAATATCTCAAAGGCTAAGAGTTGAGGGTTGACTTACAGATAGGATTACCAACCTTTGAAACTCGTAGAAGTTTTGTCTCACACCCCTTTTGATCTAATTGGACTGTGACGCCATCTAAATGTTACACTGCAAGCCATGGAATAAAACGACAGATGCACTACAGAGTACAATTTATAAGACGTGCCAGAGGAATTGAAAGTTGTTGGATACATGACCTGATACGTGAAGTGTATCCTGCTAGATCAAAACCAGAAATTCTAGCAATATAAACGACGATTACATGACAATAATTAACCTTAGAACTCGAGCAGGAGTAGAAATTTTAAAAACATAAAAGACACGTTAGCAGTATTTAAAACTTCGAGTCCACCGAGGTGGCAATTGAACAGCAAGGTTATCCTATAACATGAAATGTCCAGGTCGAGTTCATAGAGAAACGAGACATATTTCTACCAAGTTAGTATAGATTTCACTTTCAGAACGACAATTCATTGACAACTCAGTTCAGCAACAACACTTGCTGAACTAGGTGCACCAATTACAGGGAACAGAAGATCGCTTTGTTGCTTAGGAGTGCTCAATGCATGGCCAAGATACAAAAATTTAAAACTATGAACCAAAAGGAGAATAATGCCTTCTGGTAAAACTCCGCAATGTGGAATCCCCCATTCTAGAAAACACGGCGTGCCATAGTCTAGTTGGGCAAGGTCGAGATAATGAACGATCCTCCTATTCACGGATGGAGGAAATTACAAGAATGCCTTGGATCACCAAATACATCTTCCATATTCCAATTTGTAATCGCTTCTCTCCTAGCTTGGTGTCACCATTAGGAATAATGCCTTCACTTCCAACGGTATGAAACATGATTCGTATCCGATGCTACAGCCCTGAGGAAGACATAATCATTGCATGTCCAGTGTGAGCAAATTAGCTTCCACATCAGTCGTAGATTTCTGCTTATTTATGGATATTGTCAAATCGAAATAAAAGAACTACGGCTGAGATGACCAATTGTGAGCCACTTGTGCACAACTGACTGTAAAAAATTGGCCCTGCACAGTATAAAAATTAACTGGAGAACAGTTGCATTCGGATATTCCTAGCCAGAGTGGGTGTGCATTTGACTCCTTTTAAAAGGGAAGAGTGATGAAAGGGTCGGGAATGAACCTGGGTTTTGCCTTTCGCTTACGTAACTTCAACTCCATTCTGCGGGATCAATCCATCAGCTCCTTTCTCGTTCTATTACAAGCGGAAGGTCAGAGAGAAGCACGGATTTGTACTTTTTCAAGTGTTCTGGATGTTGAGATGCTAGACCAATAGGCCTATATCGAGCTGGCGATTTGCGCTCGTACTCCAGGAGGCCCTGAAATTCATTGTGAAGGAACTCGCGTGCAGTGGATGTGATGCCAACATCAGCTATGCATCGCTTTAGAATGTTCTGTGCGCTCCGAAAGGCATACTTCCAGCAGTTGCTTGTGAAGAGGTTGTAATCAGATTTATCACTGCCCAAAATTTCAATCAACTCTGCCACTTGCATTTGCACTCCCAGGAGATTCACTTTCTTGCGGCAGTGCCCAGTTTCAGAATCAGATTTGAGGACGACCATGTGGATGCCTGCCGGCCTCAGTTTCGTTTTTCCCAATTTCTCTGCCAAGATAAATTTCTCAGATGAAAAGTCAACCACGATGTATTCATGCTGTCCAAGTCCTGGAATCAGTAGTTTACTACTTCTTTCAAAAGCTCCAATAGAACTAAGCGGTCTCTGCATGATCGACAGAGTCTTCAGAGTAACATGCGTGTCACTCAAATTCTGTAATTCTTTACTCACATAAATATCCCCTGAGCTTGCAATAATCGAGTACTTGCCACCCATTACGCTCGGTGCGGCGAGACACCGCCTTGAAATGTTCAATTCAGCTACGCAAGATTTCTCTGGTTTCTGCCCGAATACCAACACCACTTTTTCAATGATACGATCCCTATAGTTTCGAATTCATCCTCTGTGTACTCAGAAAAACTCTTTGCAGTTGACAGAACATCCCAAATTATTTGTAAATTTTAGCGGAATCTAAACCCTAATTCTCCATCCATTTCTTGATATTCTTGTACTTCATGAATGGCAGACAAGATTGACTAAAACACACCTCATGTTGCTCTGTCTTCAATAGATATTCGGGCAGATATCCACATCTACTGCACGCCCCGATTCGCATCTAGTGTGTGTCAAACTGATTAACGATTTGAACACATGATTTCATTGACGGGTGGCCTAAACTGCGATAATATTGTCTCACCCCTAATTCACTGCACAATTTGGCATTTGCGTATCAATAGAAAAGCTCAATGTCATCTGTCGCAACGAACTTCGCAGCATGATCGCAAATCGTATGAATACAGCACTCTTAATTTTGAATCAGAGTCTATGATTAAATGAAATTCAAGAACAGGCAGAGTTTGAAGTCATAAAACTCAGCGTGAATAACAAGACATCGCAGCCAAAGTCTTCGGTCAAATTTCTCAAGATCGATTGCAATTTCAGTAATGAAAAGATAGAATCGACCATGACCATCTGTTGACTTCCTGTCCTGTAAATTCGTGGAATGGTACTGACTTGAACATTAAAAAAATTCGATCTTCATCCAGCTTACAGGAAGATTTCGTACCTCAAGTCAGGCAAACTCAGAATAATACAATCCTGTGGAACATAGGAATCCCTCCTTGCGGGCACTTTGCGAGGAAGCCTGCCAGCCAGTTCAAGTGTAAACATCCGACAGCCGTCGCAAATCCGGTCGAAACACACACGTCGAAGGAAACCCTTGAAAGGATTGACTGGATTTTCTCTGTCTCTTGCGAACCAGAACTGACCAGCTCCAAATCGAATCAAAAGTGAAAGAACTGGGATTAGACGAATGTTAGAGGCAGCAAGCCAACTACAGTAGTATCCCGAATAGTAACGATTTCGTTCCGAGAGACACACGAAGATAACACTCTGACTTCCAAGAAAATCTAAACTGGATTCAACTGTCAACAAACAGGACACGGCAAGACACGGCAAATTTCATGGAATCTGTCAAAGGAAACAGACATTCGGCTACTGAGTGCAACAATAAGTTACTACAGCACGCCAATCGACAACGCGAACAGAGCATTCTATGAAAGCACAAAGATGTCCATAGGCCACTTATCTCAGAATTTGTTCCACTGTAGTTTAGTTTCCAGCAGCTGACACATGTTCAATTCGACAGACAGGACAAGTCCACACGCGTTTTTCCACGTACAAGTCTGAGGGAATCACGAAAGAGGATCTTCCAAAAAAATTATGTACATTCCGACATGGTGACAAGTGTGCTGAATCACCGATAAAATAGTATTGTAACTCGAATTTCCAAGGAACGATTCTGTAGCAAGTTAGGAAGCACTCATCGAAGCGAGAAATATATAGTAAGCTTACTCTGATTTCTTGACTTTAACCAATGGTTGCGATTAGGTGGGCTTACCTCCAGTTGTCCATGAAACCAGCCAGCTGCTACGGATGTCCATTTGGAGCTTCCGTCCGCCATCGTTACTGTACTGGATCTTTTCGTTCATTTCGATTCAGGCCTCAATTCTTGTTTGTCCGTCTACGCTTGAATCGAATCGCGGCTTCCATGGCGAAAGCGGACATACTCCGCGATTTGATAAACGGCACAAGAAGTTAAGATGCATACTGCGAAAGCCTTTAGGGTTAGCCGTCTACTGGTTATACCAAATTTTGCGAGCCTCATGTGTGAGAACATTCACGGATGGCCGGCTTCGTCACTGGAAACGGAATCATCAGTTCTACTCGAATTGAGAAACTGAACATTGTCTGAATACTTTTTGAGCGTTTATCAATCTTAGTAAGTGAATTTACAGCTCTAGACTGAACTTTTCGAAAACGGAATCCGGAAACGCCACTAAAATCGTAATCGGAAAATTGTGCGTGGTAGTATAATATTCCATTTTCTGTGACTAATTATAAGATAAGGTAGACAAGCCTATTACCACCCCGATGGATTTGCAATCTGAATATCTTGGGGCCAACTCCAAGAGAGGCACATTTTTTCCATTTTTTCCATTTTTTCCATTTTTTCCAGAGGACTGGTGTGCGCTTGTTTCACGGATCAAACCCAAGTGGAATTATAATTTTTGTGAATTTCTAAAGTGCTCTACCCTGAAATTACAAAACCATCCATAGAGTAGAGTTAGAAACATCCCGCCTTTCCATCTTTCCATGTATTCAATGCCCACTTAAATACTCAGCAATAAAGGATTGATATGTTCCCCTTGCAAGCATTAATGCACTGATTTTGTCAAAAAAATGAATGGATTTGGATGTTTTTTTAGACGGAATTGGGGCCAAAAAAGTTGGGGATGAAATTGGGTGGTAAATGGAATTGGGCTTATCTACCTCATGAGAAGATAGGGTAGATTGTAGCAATGGCAACTTTGACGCTATCACATGAGAATGGTTGACCAACCTGTTGATGTGATTGTCTATCACGTTCTCCGACCATTGTCTATCCATCATTTGTCCACTCCTCATCAACTCATCATGTTCTTGTTCATACCATCGCTTGTTCATTGAATTCTCATCCTTGTTCAAACCTTGCTAGCCCATGTATAAATTTACAACTGTGCCGAGTGAGTTGGTACACGAGGATTGGGATTAAAAAAGAAAGTGGGTGGCAATCCAAGCAAGGTACACTACAACGATAAATAGGGTGGGTCAAAAGAGGGAGAGGCATGTTGTTGGCAACAAAAGGAGGACATGATGGACGATGTCATGTCAAATGTTCTCTATAGGGTTTACTCATAGGCTAAATGTCCTTCGTTTCTTTTACAAAGAGGTAGGGCAAAAGGCCCTCATCCACTCTTCCTTCCGACAATGGTGACTTGAGATCACCACTACTATAGGTGTCCCAAAGAAGGTAAAATGAGACTCAAACACTTCAATTATGAGTTGGATCCAAGGTTTCAAATCTTTTCTTTGTAGAGACATAGCCACAAATTATTTTCCATCAACCTTCAATTCCTTGTTCTCCAAAATTTTGTTTTGTTTGTAAGAGCCTAAAAATCTAGAGTACAACTCAAAATTAGAGCACACTCAAGTTGATGAAAGCTCAACTAGTAAGGAGACATACAAAACAGATCCATGCTTTGAATTTTGAATTTTGAACTTCTAAGGATCCATTGTCAAAAGTTGTCACAAAAAAGAACCAATTGCTAAGTGAAAATGTTGAACACAAGACACCTATAGCAACAACAACTTCATGTTGCCATTGCCAAGTGTGCACCTCTCACCCCACCTCTTTGTAGAAGAAGCAAAAGGACAAGCTACAAGCTACAAGCAAGCCCTACAAAGAACATCCAACATGACAATGCCCATCATGTTATCTTTACCAATGGCCTTCCTCTCCTTCGGCCTACCCTATTTATCATTAGAACGTACCCCGCTTGGATTTCCACCCCACCTTGCCTCTAAATCTCAATCCCCACGAACCAACTCACACAACACAATTGTAAATTTATACATGGGTCAACAAAGTTTGAATAAGGCTTTTATATGCATGCATCCCCATAATTATCTGATATCGATCTAATGAGAGGTTAGTTCTGGCTCATCAGCCTTGCCCATTGAATCAATAGCAATCTTGCAATCTAGAGATACATAAAACCTTAGTCATAGCCGCACTTTTGTAGAAGCCTCCTGGCTACTCTCAAAACCCAAGCCTCCATTGTTTATATCTGCAAATGCATTGGAGCATTTGCTCCGAGCTAGGAACATCGTCGCAAGTACAATTATACATTTATGGGCAATTTCGTTAAAATGGCGGTATTCCATTAAAATGGCAGTTCAAGGGACCAATTGGGGCATGAGATTTTGTGGAAGATAATGGTGGGGGCGATGCCATACATAAACAAGTAATAATTTGGACATGCATGGAACACAATGGATACTTGATATGAGATGGATAGGTGCCTCAGTACACCTCAGTCTTTGTTACTTCATGTACAAATGCCAATGGAATGCCGCCATTTTAACGAAATTGCCCATATTTGCAAAGACAAGCGAAGGAGGTCCAAGATTCGTTGATTCTTGATCTGCCTTATCTCTCTCCTTCAAGATTTGCCTATCATTAGCCTAAAGTAATCTCAAAACTCAATTCTCCATTGTCGACATTTGCAAAGGAATTACTGCGTTTCCTTCAAAGAAAACACCTGATCACGAGTAGGGGAATGTCGCAATGACTTCGCAATAGCAGCAAAGGAGAGTCGAATGTTTGGTTGATTCTTGATATTATCTACGGTATCTCCCCCCTTGAGTTCAGCATTTGCCTCTCTAACACTCTGCGTTCAGTGTTCTCTCAACACTGGAGTCTCCATTGTTGCACATTGGAGGTTCAAACTTGCTCTCAATTAATTACAAAATTGATCATGCTTCAAAGTAGGTCATAATTGTGGCTTCAAATGTCGGTACATCTTGTGATCATTGTATGAATTCAATGTACACCTCTCGACATTTGTGATGCGTGAACTATCACCTAACTACATGAGTTGTCACAAGTGATTGGAAACAAAGCAGTCTAACTAGCGAAAATAGGTCGTGGATGGAAAGAGGTCAGCTACCTTACTAATTGTGCTCATAAAAACAGCTCAAAAATTAGCAAAACTAAATATACAATACTTTAATGTAGGAAACAGGGATTAACCCCTAAAAGACTTGCATCCATTGTGAAACGGTCCAACTTCCTCTCTAAGCTAAATTTAGCCTTCTAAATTTTGTTCAAATAAAAACCCTATATTTTTATTATTTGAAACTCTAAATTACATATCAATGTGAGAAATTTCAATTTGTTTTGTGAAAAATTGTAATCGTTATCATTTTTGTTGCAAAAATAGAACATAAATAAGTAAAAATAGAAAAAATAATTCAAATGATTTGAAATTTTCTCAAGAGATAAAAGGAGCAATGAAAATTAATATGAAAAAATTTCAATTGGTTATTTCATTTTTTACACCCAAAACAACCACAACAAAGACCTTAAAGTCAAATTTGACTATCAAACAAAATTTATCCTTTTATTTAATAAATTTATAAGATTCTGATATTTTTAGGTAGTGGAAAAATGCATTTTCCATTCATGTTTTTTTTTTCAATAATTTATTTTAGAAAAATCATTTTTTTTTTTTTTAAGTTAAAGGTGAAAATCAAATTATATCAATTACGAGATCAATTAGAGTATATATTAGAATAATCTATCATTTTTACTGTAAATGAAGGATAGTGTGAGAAACATAATTTTATAATTTAAATAAAAAATGAATCTAAAAAAAGAAAATATGAATGAACAACACACCATATTGTGTTATTTGGTCTTTAATACATGAAACTTTCAATTGCAATAACTCTTTCAATTTCTAACATTTTTCAAAATTTTGAAATGAAGTAGAGACAAAACTTGTCAAGCTTCATTTTCTTAGTTTAAACCTAATTCTAAAAGTAGTTATTTTAAAAGTTACAATTGAGGTTGACCAAGACACACCCACTTTGGGGATGCTTGGACTTTTAGGGGTTAAAGAAACATAATTCATCTTATGTGAAATTTTTTGTCAACATTTTGTGTAGAGGAATTCCCTTTTGGGAGGCAATTCACTTAAGTGTAATAGAACCCAAAACCAAGATATCTCTAATTGTGCCTCCTATTTTATGATGGACAAAGGTTCACTTGATGTCTCAAAATTGTCATAAGTGAAGAAGAGCAATGGAAGTTGAAGAGTTCTTTGAGACAACCAATGGAGTTCAAGCATTTTGTACTTTGAAGGTGGTTTGTTTAAAGGGAGTCTAAACACATGAGTAAGTATCCTATGCTTTTAAGTTTGAAAACTCATAGAATCTTTGTGCAAGTGTATGAAAAATTTGAAATGACTTGGATTGGTTTTTTCTTGAAGAAGCTAACAATTTCACATCAAAATTTCAGCATTTTGATCACTGCGCTATCTAGGGTAGAAAAAGTAGGGATTCACCTCTCTTATATATTTCTATCATTTGAAGGAAAGTGCATGCCAATATTTCCAAGATGAACCGTATGCCATTCTAATTGATGAAGGCCTTCTACATAAAGGATACCAATGACTAAGCACAATTCATCTTTGGAAAGTGCACTAAGTATTAATTCTATTTAGTTGCAAAATCTCAAAACTAAACATTTTGCAAACAATGAGGGATAAATGCTTGGTGAATGGAGTGTATGCTATAAAGAACAATTAAACATCACTTTTCATTTCCTTAAAAGGGCAAAAAAGAAGAGGCCTTCCATGAAGGGTCTAAGGCTATGAGAAGGATCTTGTAAGTGAAGGTATCCATTAGATGAAATTCAACTAGTTTATAGGGTTATAAATTCTCCTAAGTTTCCAAGCTAACGTAGCCAAGTGATTGTCAATGTTAGATATTAATAATAATTTAATTTAAAAAAATTGCAAAAATGTATTTTTAATTTTTTTTAAATTATTTTAATTATTTAATTATTTTAATTATTTAATTGTTTTTAATTATTTTAATTATTTAATTGTTTTTAATTATTTTAATTATTTAATTGTTTTTAATTATTTTAATTATTTAATTGTTTTTAATTATTTTAATTATTTAATTGTTTTTAATTGTTTTTAATTATTTTAATTATTTAATTTTTTTTAATTTTTTTAATTATTTTAATTATTTAATTGTTTTTAATTATTTTAATTATTTAACTGTTTTTAATTATTTTAATTATTTAACTGTTTTTAATTATTTTAATTATTTAACTGTTTTTAATTATTTTAATTATTTAATTGTTTTTAATTCTAACCAATAGTGGTTGGTTCCCAACATAGGAAACCAATCTAAAATATTAGATGAGATTTGGGGGGTCTGGAGGGCTGTTTCATGCTTGTTCCCAACTCCATTCCCCTAAGCCTCATCAAACGCCGATGTCAGAAAAATAAAATAAAAAATAAAATGAAAATGAAAAAATTCTTAAAATGAAAAAAAAAGTTTAATTTTTTAATTTTTAAAACTGACGTGGCAGTTGTTGTGCTACATCAATGTAGCTCGCAAACTGCAGTTTCGGCCAGTTTCGGCTGGTTCCCAGATTGGGAACTTACAGCCTTCCAAAGTAGAAAAAAACATCTAATGTGACCTTCCATGGTGGCTGAAAAACATCTAATGAACCAAATACAAGAAAAGGATGGACCCGAGGATGGACCATCATGTGATAGGTCCTCCATGGAGATCCCCTCCCAACTAATCAACCAAAATTGTAGTAGTCACAAGAAGTGCAAAGATTTTGTGCCAATTAAGGTAGCTCTACCTATGACAGACAAAACTTGGGACCAACATACATGTATTGCTCATGAATTTTTTAGCTTTTATTGGGCTAGTCTCAAGTGTTGCTTGTCATAGGTAGAGTTACCGTAAACAAGTTGGGACTTTGTATTTATGGGAGCGAGGTTCTAGTTTGAAGACATTGATGAACTCATCAATGCTTGCCTCCAGTCACCTCAAAAGTGATACTAGAAGCAAATACATTAGTTCTCACCAACACCAAGCTTGATACTTTTTGGATTATATGATTTTTCACCAACAAGAAGCATGTTGAGTTTTGGATAATGTGACCAAGCTCACTACCTTTAGACACCCCCACTACTCCTTATCATTTTGTCCCTATAATGTGTGATGAAAAGTGACACCATTCTCCAAGTGTGACCATATCTCACAGAATTGCCTAAGTAGTGATGAAAAGTGATGAAAAGTGATGTTTCTTGCCCTATGTTTTAAGTAGATTCAATACCTATGGTTTAAATCACTAACAAGATCTAAACTAGAGATGTTGTAAGCATACCTTAAATAAGTTTCATACACAATTAAGAATAAATTCCTTTCACAAAGCAATTATAATAGACCAAGAGCAAGATTAGTCAATTAGATCAATGGAGAATTTCGTTAAAACAACACCATTCCACAAGTTTCCCACTTTTACGATTTAGACTATGCAGTCTAAAATCTAAACATGTCCTATATAGCACTTTTATAGTTTAGACCGTGCAATCTGAAATGAATACATGTTCTAGATGTCACTTTTATGGTGTAGACCATGCAGTTTGAAAATAGCATATAGAATATTTCATTTTAATGAAATTCCATGTATCACCACATGCATGGCGGCAATTGAATTACCGTCTCATTGGTGCAAAAGTGTACGCTCGTCTCCACAATACCAATTACAAGTTCCATCCTAGCTATTTCATACAATCCCACAAGGTATTGAACATGAAGACATTCAACACATTTTTATGATCCAGCATCCTCCTCCTTCTTTCTTAACACGTGGAAGATTTCCATTGAATGATCTAGCCTTTTGATGTTTGTCAAAGGCATTGACTATCTTAGCCAAGACATAGCAACTTAGGATCCTGTTTACATTAAAATTAGGTAAGTACATTTGGGCATTATCACAGGACTTTTTTGTTAGCAAAATCTGCCTCAAGGGCCAATTTTGCATGCGACCACAAATCTGCCTTTACTTGATTTTAACGCTTGAGAAAGGGTTGGTCATGGCTAGTTCTTCCTTGTGTGCGGTCATAGGGCTCACCCATGATTGCTTACAAGGCAGAATCGGCCATGACCAACCCTTTCTCTAGTATAAATTGTATTTGTCGGTTCCATTGTTGACTCAGCAAGTTCTTTTATCAACCCTTTGGTAACTTTAATCGTTCAAGCAAATTAAGGCAAGGTGTAAAACCTTTCCTATGAACTAGCGGCGTAGGAGGATGAATTTGTGTTTTGCAAGGTAATTGTGAAAAAAGCCCTATATTTTGTGTATTCTTCACCTCTACTGAATAATTTGGGGCCTCTGGTTGCACATATGAATTCAAAATTTACAAATTTATCATGTGTGGCAAATAAAAAAATTATGTGTTTTCAGTAGGGGTAATTCCCCCCTTGGGGCCAGTTCCTATAATGGGTTTAGCATCCTGCCAAATTAAGTAGTCCACGTCAACTGAAGGTAAGTTTAAGTACCACTCTCAAGAGGGTACCATCCGACTGCCAAATACCGTAACAAGCTTGTGATGGCAAGCCATAAAATAAACAACACCCTGAGATGAAGACAAGCAAGCTACTGATGAGCTACACTAAATAGTGAAATTAGGTTGCCTTAACAATTAGGTTGCCTTACTTCAAGAAAATCACTTTACAAGCCAACCAATCAACAAATATGTCTACTGTTTTGTTTTTTTGTATACATAGAGGTTCATAAGTCTCACATGCATAAATTTTTAATTCAAAAAAGTAGTAAATTCTTGTAAAGAAACAATACATATTTATATAGTTTAGAATGTCAAGAAATTAGTGTGGGGCAACCTAATTTCACTATTTAGTGTACCTATCCACTCAGAATCTTAGAATAGTTTGATAATGAATGTGGGATTGTGGGTGTCAAATGTTACATTGTAATGACTCTACATCACAGACATATACCCTATGTTAGGGTCAGATTTGGCATAAATTAAATCAAACTAGTATTAAAAAAAGTGCCACATGTCATCTTCTGAATGGTGTGTGGTGACCTCACCCCCAAAGAATCTAAAGAGGAAACTCAATTTCAGCAACTAAGTGCCAATTTAGACCTTCACATACAATATTCTATAACACCAAATTAGAAAAAATGTTATTTTTTATTCCCTCTTTTTATGAATAATAGCAGTGTTTCTTTTGTAAAAAATAAAGGAAACACCAGTATTATTTAGAAATAGAGGGAGTATAACCATTCATGTAACTCTACATGTTATTTCTCATAACAAGCTTTATTTCCATCTAACTAGTCCGTACAACAAACTAAACTCCTAAGGACCAAATTAAAGGTGCAAAAATTAACCCCTAAAGGACCATTGTTCCTTTGGGGGACAAACATAATTTGAGGCATGTACCTACGGGTTGAATTTTTGTCATGATTTTTTGAATTTTTTTATGAATATAGAAAAATTGATTAGCTTCATGAGGGTATAATTTTTTTTTTAAAATCGGTGCCCATGGATAAAAGTTATACTCAAATCAGTAAGTTCAAAACAGGGGACATGGGGCAACAAAACAAACTTCAAAATTTTAATTTTAATTTTTTTTTTCATAGATTATATTTTGGTCTACATGGAAAGCTTTTATTCATTCTATTTGGATTTTGTTTTTCAGGCATTTAAAGCATCTTCTAGAAAAAATAACTCATAGGATTCATTTCTTAATGCAAGTTTTACAATTAAAAAAAAATGGTTCCAAACACATCGTTTAGTTTTCTTCTGAGAAACATCTCACCATTGGGATTAGTACGTTTTAATTCCATTTTAGAAATATTAATAAATTAAAATTTCCTTTTGTCTCATACCTACTTCTACGTAATAATTTTTTAAAGAATATTTTTATTTTTATTTTTTTTAAATACCCTAAACCCTCAAATCAATTCTCCACAACAAAGACTTAAAGCCCAAAACTTTGTAGTGCAAAAAATTTAATTTAAGAAGGTTCAAAGTCATTTAATCTAGTCCCACAATGTGCTAAAAAACTTGTTTTTTCACTTTAAACGCAGATATCTTGCAATCTGTGTAGTCAATATTTCTGAGTTTTTTTCCACACATTCTCATACTAGTTAGGTGTAAGATCCTATATTTAGATATGAAAAAAAAAAACATTTTGAAAATTGTTACTCTTTACTATTGAAATGGCAGTTTTGAGTGTTTTTTTGACAGAAAATGGCCTTGATCCTTTACAAATTAAATACTGTTGCCAAAGCCACTTAGCCTTATGGTCTTTTAGGTTAAACAATCCCCACCATCCCCAAAATGGTGATGTTGTAAACCAAAACAATATGGAACTAGAAATAAAACTTAAGTTAATGTCCATCCTCAAGTTCTTAGGGTGCTTTCGCACCTACTGGTAGGCCAGGTGCTTTACAGCCAAGCAACGGTGTCTTCGAAGTTGGTGTTCACACTGGTTGGGTATGGTATGTCTCGAACCTATGTGGAGGCGGACGTGGAGGCCACTAAGTCTGTGTGTGAAGGACACCGGCAGCTACCATTTTTTTCACAGCGTATTAAAAGTTCAACTTAAAAATACAAGTTAAGTAATCAGAAACCAAGATTGGGGCCCGCAACGAGCGGTCTTATATTAAGACGCTCCGTAATCGCAATTAAGATAAAACGGCGGTTTATCTATATTGTATCACCGCCATGCATTTGTTTATCGATTGCATCTAGCATGTAGTGGGCGAAGATGCTTCCAAGTTACTGAAGATTTCAATGCAGACGGTTGCTTAGGTGGATTAGATCACTACAAATTTCAACACAGTAGTCTTCAATTGCACCATTCTTCAAGTGATATCATCTCAATTTTTAACTTTCACTTGCAAAATTCACAGTTTCTCTTTATTCGTAGCATTGTCATTTCATGAGTTCAATGTTGCCTTACGGTTACTTGAATTCATTAGTCGTGAACTGCATGTGCAATCTTGATGGTGCCTAGTGCGGAATTGCTTTGTTTCTTGAAGCAGGCACTAGTCGTCCTTGGTCAGCCAATGTCCCACTTGCATCAGCAACATCGAGCAAAGAAGGTATGCTTTTTGATTTCGTTCTCCAATTTTCCTAGGAACCATCATCCTACTGTAGGAACTAGATGTGCAATTACTGATCATTGTTTCAATCAACGGTTTGTCTATGGATTTTTGTTCATGCTGACTATCTGTCAATGATAGTGTTCATTTCATGATCTTCGCACTTTGCAGGCATTGCAACACACTTAGAACAAAGCTTCATGAGACCTGCCCATGTCTTGTTGGGACTGCCAGCATATTCAGTATTGTTGATTGTGCAACTCCAGCAAAGAAGGTACAGAAGGAGAGAGGTCCTAACTAGAATAGGAAATTGCAGCGTTAATAGAAGCGAAGCATGCTTTATTCATCAATGAAGTGGCATGTCGTGATTCACGGGAGTTGAGAGCCCTTTTTTTTTTTTTTATGTTTGCAACAAACACTCATGTTTTTCAAAACAAGAGCACAAAGATGGGATTGCAACTATGGGAGGTAGAATTGAGGTAGATATTCTAAAAAACGTTGGAATATCATTGGCTAAACAAGTTGATGTCATGTGTGACAGTGATGTTCCAAAAGACATTGAAAAAAACATAGATGCATTGTATACAATGTCCAAAAAAACATAGAAATGCCACATTGGCAAGGATTTTTTGTTAATTTCGGGTAAGTTAGTGAAAGTTACTAGGGATTGAGGTAAAACCCTGACCAATTATAAAAACATAGGGGAAGGGCAACCGTGTAATATGTTTTAAAAATTAAAATTAATTAAATTTTTTTATTTTTTTTAAATTTAAATTTAAATTTTAAAATAGTACATGATGTGGAATTTGAGTAACATGACATCCAATAAGGATGAAGTGACATGCCATGTCATCACACTTGGACACCATTTAAAAATTTGAACAATGTTTTTATAAACATCTCTTGCATTGTCAATAAAGACACCCTTGTAGCTTGGTTGTTCTGTGTTCTGTTTTTTTTAATGCAATGGTTCGTGCCATTTGTTAAAAAAAAACCCATAACAAACAAACTAAGTTTTGGAATTTAATCCAAGGATCCCCAATTAATTATAAGTTTTTTTTAAACAAATGAAACGGAATTTAATTGCAAAAAAAGAAAATACAAACACCAGCCACAAGTGGTTGACGGAAAAGTGACAAGGACACAAGACCACAAATGGAAGGAAGACCCCTCTAGGAAGCCAGCGCGGCGCACGGCAAAGACGGAAATGATGAGGGTTTTTATTTCACCTAGCAAACTAGATGATTGTACTTAGACTACTAATAAGGTAGGCTACTTTAAAAGAAACCTTTAACACAAAAGGCACATTTTTCTTTCTTCAATGTACAAATATTGTACATTCCACGAGGTTGTTGCTTTTAGTGACTACTACGTTTCAACTTCAAAAATTCATAAGTGATTCTTCAAAGGGCCAAAAAACATGAAATGATTTGGGTTAACCCCTTAAGGACCAAAGTCCCCTCAGGGGACACTTGGGATTTTAGGCAAGCTTGTTGGATCTGGATTTCTAACCTGATTTTTTGAAACTTTTTGTATGCGTGTAGTTTCTCATGAGCTTCGCATACATATAAATTTCATCAAAATCCGATTTATATTGTAGAAGTTATGATGTTTTTTTTGCCAAAAGTAGTTCGTTGGGCAGTTGGGGCAATGCAATTAGTCTTTGACTCTGGAAGGGCAGTACAGGTGGGCAAGACAGCAAGCGCAGGGGAGGTGGACATCTGGTGTCCCTTTCTATAAGGGCTGCCCACTCTGTGAACTTCTTTGCAAGCAGCTGCGAACTTCAAAAGCTCATAGAAATCTCAGATTTTTCAATTTTTTCAGAATTTTTTTTTCTACTTGTCAAGTATGAGTATGTATTTCTATCCACCGTTTGGATTTTCAATATCTCTAAGTATGTGGTGGGAAAAATGATTCAAAGATGACCAAGTGCATCATCAATTTTTTGGGACATTGTGGCATTACAAGATTTTTTTGAAGGTCTTAGGTGTGTTGGATTGACCTGGAAATTGGTATGCATATGCCTAACTTGATTACCTATAAGAATTTTTTTTAACTTGATGGTGTGTAGTGCAAAAAATTTGAACACAAAGCGGTCAAAGGCATCTGAATTTCTGGGGCACAGTGGAAAAAAAAAAACTTTGACTTTGAATGTAAATATCTATCAATCCGTACGGTGAAACCTCACAAAAATTTTACCACACCCTCTCATGCAAGTTAAATTTAAGATCCTACGATTACATTTTCCAAAAAACTATTTTCAAGACTTTGTGAATGATCGCAGCACAAATGGCATTTTTCAGTGGTTTCGGAGCCAGAAAATGCCTTGGTCCTTCAGGGGTTAAATGCCAATTCCATTTTCCTTCCTACAAAAACTTACTAAAAATTGTTTCAAGAAATTTAGCTTAATCTTGAATGCCATCGAGTCTTAAAAGGTTGCTTTAAGAATAGACTACCTTACATGTAGGAATGGAACTATAGACCTTATGGGTCTGATGAGTCCAATAACCACAACCATTCATGGCTATCCCTTGGGGATTGACTCCTTATTGAGTAGCAACATATTCAAACTTTCAAGCATTCATTGCAGATATAAGGTCGAAACACCCATTACCGTTCTGCAGCCCAATTCCATCAATAGACCAGCTCAATTCCGTAACCAATTTTGGTTCCAATTCCGCCTAAAATCCCCCCAATTCCCTTCCTTTTATGACAAAATCAGAGAATTCTATGACATAATCAAGAATTTTATGACAACAAGGGTTACGTGTCACTCCTTAATAGAGTAATACCTTAACCCTGGAGCGCCGCGGACGCCATTCCGTGGCGTTTTGATAACAGCAGTGTTCAAAAGAAAGAGTCTGAAAGCATTTTTTCATCCAAATTTTTTTTGCTGACCTTTCATTTTGGGTGATGAAGAGTATCCAATTGAGTTTGGAGTCTTGCTAGTGTTTGTCTTCACGTAAATAAGAAGTTATAAAAAAAAACGGATCACAAAATATGCTATTTTAGAGTATTTTGGAAAGTTGTTGCTCCTTGCTCTAAATCTGAAATTTCTCCACCAAAATGATGTTTTCTAAGTTTGAACCCAACTAACAAAATGAAGGTCATCTACTCTACTTTCTACTCCAATTTGAATTTTGAAAAAATTTCCAATATTGAATATTTTATTGCAATTTGAACTTTGGATGTATTTTCAATGTCTATTATTTTCTAATTATAGAATGACATGGAAATTGAGTTTACACTATGATGTTTGTCACTATAATATACACACATGATGAAATTTTGAATTTTTTTGAATTTTTTTGAATTTTGATATGATTTTCCTTCACTTTTTCTTCAAAAATTCTCAAAAAAATCTAAAAAATTTATGAAGTAAAGAAGACATGTATCTCCATCTCTGAAAAATAAATTAAATTTTCTTCATTCACATCTAGTTGCCAAATGGCAGCAAACTGAGCGACAGGTAGTGAGGCTTGAAATCAGTGGTCATGGGTCCGTCATTTAGGGGTTAATGTAGCCTTCAGATCCTCCCTTTTTCAAGCCAATAAATTTTCCTTTCAAATGTGTATACATAGTCCTTTTTGTTTTTTTACTCTTTGGATCTGCATCATTGGGTTCATTTTTCTATGTTAGCTACAAAAGTTGAAAGTAGAGTGATTCATAGTGCAGCACTGCAGCACAAGGTCCCTGAGGGAAAATGCTGAAATTTTTTATTTGGCATACATGATAAATTCACAAGGCCTTGGAAAGTCTTTGATTCATTTACCATTTGGATTAGTGATGTGAAAGTTATAGAACTTCATATTTTTTAAGCAATCTTAGAAACTTCTCAAGAAAATACAAATGGGATTTGTTTTTTAATTCAATTTTCACAATTTTCTAAAACAGAAATTCCACAACATTATGTATGTTTCTTAGAACAATCTCAATATTGGGATTCGTGTATTTCAATTCCATTTTAAAGCTATTGACAATTTAGTTTTTCCTTCAATCTCGTGCTTGCTTCTACTTAATAGTTTTTTAACCCCTAAAGGACCAGGGCCATTCATTTGTCAAAAACTACTCAAAACTGCCATTTTTGCTGCATTCATCCAAAAAACAAAAAAATATCTTTTTTAAAATCTAACCGTAGGATCTTGTACTTTACTAGTCTAGTATCATGTGGTAAAAATTTCATGGAGTTTGACCGTACAGATTGGAAGATAAAAGCATTCAAAGTTGAAAAAAGAAAGTTTTTTTGAACACTAGCCTGCAATTTCAGATGACTTTGAATGCCATTTGGGGAAAAAATTATACCATGGACCTTGAATTAAAAAAAAATTTGTGTTGAAGAATTGAGTTGAAAGTCTAGAATTTTATTTTTTTTAAAACACGATTGATTTTCATTCTTTAAAAAATTGTTCAATAGAAGTAGGTCCAAGATTGAAAGAAAAACTAAATCTTTAATAGCTCTAAAATGGGATTGAAACACAATAATCTCAACGGTGAGATTGTTCTAAATAGAAAACTTAACCTTGTCAAACAATTTTTTTTGAAAAATTATGAAAATTGCATTCAGAATTGAATCCTATAAGTTATTTTTTCAAGAAGATGCTCAAATTGCCCGAAAAACAAGATTGTTCATAACTTTCACATTACTAATCCAAATGGAATGAATCAAAGCTTTACATGTAGACAAAAATATGATCTTTAAGAAGAAAAAAATTAAAAAATTAATTTCAAATTTTTATAGATTTATTTTTCTGCCCGGTGACGTGTAAATTATGTTTAAGATGCCATAACTTTTGCTCTCGGGCACCAATTGAAATAAAAAATTTGTATTCCCATGAATCTCATAAGTTTTCCTATCTTATGAGAAAGTTTCAAAAAAATTCACTGAAAATTGAGATCATCGGAACTTGCCCGAAATCCATTTTGTCCCCCGAGGGGACAATGGTCCTTTAGGGGTTAAAGAATAAAAATCAACTGGGTTTTTTTAAACTTTATTTTCCTAGACTCTTAACTCAAGTCTTCATCATGATTTTTGAAATATCAAAATGTGTAGTGCAAAATTTTTAAGTTAAATTAAGAAGATATAGTCAAATAATTTAGTCAAGGAACATGCTCAAAAACTTGTTTTCTTCACTTTGAGCACAAATATCTTGCAGTTTACGTGGTGAAAGTTTCTAAAATTTCTTCTATACATTTTTATACTAGTCTCGTGCAAGATCTTATGATTAAATATGCAAAAAAAAGAAATTTATAATTTTCTTTTTGTACAATAGAAATGATAGTTTTGAGTGTTTTTCAATGAAAAAAGGCCTTGGAATTTTACAAGTTAACACAAATTGGCAACTAAATGGAATTATAACGAGTTACATGATAAGGTACCACAACACTATGGATACCATAATACTAAATTTCATTATTAGTGTATTGTGGTAAGACTAAAGTAGGTACGTGGTACCTACAACCAATGCCTTGAGTCATTCTTTAAAAATAAAAAATAAAAATTGTAAGTTAGGAGGTTCATAAAGCGCCCATTTAAGAGTTGAAAATTAATTTTGGGAGGTTAGACTTCTTAGAATAATTTTCAATAAATTTTCCTTCAAAGACTAATGGAATTGGCTTCTAACTCAAGTCTCCTTATAATTTTTGGAGTGTTGTGAAATTAATAATGAATTTTTGAAGTTGAAACATAGTGGTCGTTGTAAGCATCCACCTCCTGAAATGTACACCATTTATACATTGTTGGTGCAATGAGAAAAGAAAACATACAAATAGTATACATTTCAAGAGGTGGGTGCTCTTAGAGCTTATCACTTGATGGACCTCCTACGTTAGTTTGACATTATGCTTGCCTTTCTAGTTGTTGTTATCTTCCAAATTAATAAAAATGATTCTTTTGCTGTGCATAGTTTTTTTGCCCCTAAAGTGATGGTGTTAATTAAAAGGAAAGAGAAAAACAACTAAGTTAATCCGGCTCATGGAGACGAGGCAGCCTGGGGGAAAGGGTGAGAGATAGGAGCCAGTTGGGCTTGTGAAAACTATCTTAAAGGAGCATCAAAATTTTGTTTTTTGCACCAAGTATCCTGAAAATCCTGTGGTGTGCCCAATTTTTATCTTTTATTTTTTAGAATCAAATGGAAATTCCATTGCAAAACACCAATGTACAAAGCAGTAAAGCCCAAAGGCTGGACAATAAGGATCAGGGTGAATTGACCCCCTCGCTTGGCTTTACCAGGGGTGCATGTAAAAAAAAGCCCCCTATTTTGGGCCTTTCTAGGGTTTGGGCCTTTCTCGGGTATACTCTTGACCTCTCTAAACTAATTTGGGGTCTCTGATCTCAAAAATGAATTAAAATTTTGCAAAAAAATTCATGTGCGAAAAATGAATAATTCCAGGGTTTGCCCGCAGGGCCGAGCGAGGGGGTCAGTTCACCCTGGCCACAAAAAGGGGAAAGAAAAAGGAGAGAACCTAGACTAGAGTACAAAGAGTAGGCCTTTGCCTATTCCAAATAAGGTGTGCCCAATTTTGAACTCAATGATCTGATAAGTTAATTGTCTGTTGTCAGTTTGTTGGCGGGCAAGAGCTCAGGTTGTTTGGGGTGCCCTCGCATGTTTTTTTCTTTCTCTTTCTCTTTTTTAAACAAATGTACATAATGGAATTTCATTGCAAGAAATCATTGCAGATGTTTCCTTTTGTGACAAGGCAACGGCAAACCAAAATTTTAAACTTTAAAATTTTTAAAATAATGTGAAAAATCACTCTCTGATTGACAGACCCCCATAAGAAGTTCACAGTCATGGTCACAGTAACTTAACTTACCCCCAGTTCCCTCTTGAGCCATTGGTTGTTTTCTCTGCAATGAAACTGGAAAAAAATACAGTAGGCTAAGTTAATAATTCTGATGAGAATTTGACCTGACGGAGCCAGTGGTAAGTAATAACAACCGTCAGATGTAAGATACAATCACTACAGTACTTCTATTGTTCCCCCGCCATGGATTACAAATTTAAGTTAGGAGAACTTCAGTTATATATTATTGGCTTTCTGCTAGCAACTCGAACTGAGGTTGCTACTACCGTAGACAGTAGACAGTAGACAGTAGACAGTACCAGGGCATACAGTTAAGATTTGGCAGAGAAATCAGTAGCTTAGCTGCTCCCACAATGCAGACAATCATGTGCAACTCAAACGATTAAGCTAAGCATATTCAGGGATTAAGGATTATGGAATTGAGAACCCACAACATTCAGTAGCCAGCATGTATTGTCACTGCATGCCTTGGTTTGGTTTTACAGTACCTTAGATGGTGTGGAATATTTCACACCCAACAAAACTTCATCAGTAAGGTAGTATGCTGTTAAATGGCACCTGACCTTAAAGCGCCATCTAGAAGGTTTGTACATTTCGAATTTCAGTTATGTACCTATTTGGATGGAGTGCTTTTAGTTGACCCTTAATAACTTTTGCATACAATATCCAAATGTGACGTTCTTTGGTGCATTGGAACCTCCTTTCACTTGCCAACACGAATATGTGAAAATTTGACCAGTTTCATAATAGCAACTAGGCTCAGTAGTAAAAAGTGGCGGTTTTGGTGTACCCACCTTAGTAGCTGAGTGGATACATGGAGTCTCAATGTGATGTGATGAGCAGGGTGCATGAAGGCTACTTACTGAGTGTTATGCTACAGTTGGATAAAAAGCTCCAATACATTGTATTGGACTTTCACATTTCAGAGCATGAGTACTTGAAAGTATGAAAATGCTCCTCAGCAGCAAGGGAGGGAGGGAGTTGGGCAAAATGTCACGTATTGTTGTACCCTCACTTTCCTTAACTTTAGATACATACAAGTGAGAAAAAACACGACAGACTAACTTATCCGGGGATGACCGCTCGGTTGATAAGTATTGCCTGCATCTCGTAATAATTGCCTGTCCCATTTGGATTTTCATTTGTCCCAAATTAATTGTAGCCTTTACGTCAAACCTAAATTTAGGGGTGAAGATGATTACTTTTGATCTTGACATTGCCCCCTGAAGTCCCAAGGCCAATTTTCTGCCAAAACCACTCAAAATTACCACTTTTGCTATGTTCACCTATGAAATGAATTTTGAAAATATTTTTTAGAATCTAACCATATGATCTTGTTCTACACTTATCTGAGATCACATGACAAAAAAATTGTGACTTTTGACTGTATAGATTGAAAGATATTAGCATTCAAAGTGGAAGAAAAAAAATTCTTTCAAGAAGTTGCTGTGATTGCCCACAAAACAAGAAACTCCATAACTTTCACATCACTAATCCAAATGGAATGAATCAAAGCTTTGCATTTAGAAGAAAATATAATATACAAGAAAAAAAATACTAAAATTTTTATTTCAATTTTTGGTGGATTTATTTGCTGCCCGGTCTCCCCCATTTTGAGGTTATTGTGGCATAACTTTTGTTCCCGGGCACCGATTGGAATAAAAATTACATTCTTGGAAAGCTCATAAGTTTATCTATCTTATGAGAAAGTTTCAAAAAGTTTCAGTAAAAATTGAGATCATAAGAGCCTGCCCGAAATCCACTTTGTTCCGTAGGGACAATGGGACTTTAGGGGTTAACCAATGAAATGAAGTACAAGAATTCTAGCTTATTATCCACTTTGCAAATAAATAAATAAATTGAATTGAATTTTTTTATTGCAACTTGGAATTGATTGGGTCAAAGACCAAGGGAAATTGAACTTTTTATTGAACCTATTGAATTCTAAGTTATTCTTATGCAAGTCTAACCACACAAAGAGGACAAGGTAGTTGCACAAGAAGTTTTCCTTCTCTATAAAGTGTATATTTATGTGAAGGAATGTAGTTGCAAGTGCACAATGTAAAAGGTGCCCCTATTTTGGGCAGTGAATAGGCCTTAGAATTCCAGGGCCAATTACAAACCATACACAATCATATGCACCCACAAAAAACAACCTTGCTTATGTATTGCACTTTGTATCAATTGCAACCTTTTTTTATTTTATTATCTTTTCTTAATTAATAGCCATGTCCACTTGCAATTTTGTACTTGAAAAGACACATTGGACATTCATTATAGAATCATTTGATTATATTAAACATTGTTATGAAATCCTTGATATTTCCATGATTAAAAAGAAAGGACCCATATTATCGAATGAAGGGAGTTATTGCTAATGCACAAAGTGGCTTGCATTAGGAAAAATTGAGGACTTGTACTTTGGGGTAGCAACAATGCAAAAACAAGAAAAAAGTGATCAAAAAATATTTTAAAATATTTTAAAATTCGGAATCCAATGTGGTACTCCTAGTGTCACAATAGATTACCGATTTGAAAATTATTTTTTATTATTTTATTTTATTTATATAAAAAAAACTAATGAATTTATTAATTTTATTTCCTTGTAATTGTATCGCGGACAAAATTTAAACATTTCTATAACAACATTCTTGAGGCCTCAGATTTTTTGTAATGCTCATAAAAACTAACTAGGCATGACACCTTTATTTGTTGGTGATGTTCCAAGCAAAAAAAATTCTTTTTACATTTTTTGCACTCCGTTACTAACTATTGAATCCATCTATAATCCCAACTAAAATTTTAACTCTTAAAGGACAAAGGAGTGACATTGGAAAAGCAAAAACACTCATTGGAAATCAAACTATTGTAGAAGACCTTTCCCTTTTTACAACAAAATTCTGAGGATGAATAGTTGCACTTCTGTCCTACTAAAAGGATTCCCTATCATCTATCGGATGCCAAACGTCCATGTCAACGTTTAACCCCTAAATGCTTGGGTGACCAAATATGGTTGATCTGAAATTTCAAGCTCATTTTGCAGTGGGTAGTTAAATTCATTCAACCGTTTAAAAAAAATTGGGGGGCAATTTTTAGGGTTGACTATTGAAAAAATTCATTTTTCATTGAAAAAAGGTACATATTTGATTGTTGAGAGGTCTTCACAGCTATACATGTCCATTAGTGGAAGAGTGAAGCTTGCTAATTTTACTTCGTTTTCCAACTTTGAGCAATTTCACTTGATTTGAGATCTAAAAACTTATACTTATCCATTTGCTTTGAAAATGGACCCAATGGAAAGAGTAAAGTGTTTTCATGATTTTCACCATTGAAAATTTAAACAAGCAAGTGTTGATTTGAAATTATTTGTGATTTATACTTATAAAAGAAATTGCATCTCAACAACTGCAAGGTGGACTGTGTAATGAGTTGAATAGCTTTTCAAGTGATATTAAGTTTTTTGAAAGGACATTTAAGCGTGCTAATACAATTTGTAGTTGTTCATGTCACCTCCAATCCCAAAAAAAATTTGTGTGCAAATTTTTGAAACAATGTGGAAAAGGACAACATATGAAAAATAGAAAATGTACATTTCTCTGGTTATAATGTCATAACTCTTAAGCAATTTTGCACTCAAAATTGGTGTGCATACTCATTACAAATAAGAAAGTTCTTTGAACATCCATACGGTTAGATTAAATTGAAAAAAAATCAATTTGCTTCGATGGGGATAACTATAAGCCCATGCTCTTTTTTCATAGTCAAAACACACTTGAAAAGGCTTGGGCATTTAGGAGTTCAAATTCAATCATTTCTTCTTATTTGTTGCTAACTTATCTTAAGGTATGTTCCCACCTAGCCATAGGAGGCGCTATTAAGGTATAAAACGAGCTAAAAATGGTAGTGCATTCCCACCTAAGTCCTTCGTTAACCACCGAACCTTGATGACAATTGTGGTGGCCTGGACTAAACAACACTATTACAGCCGATAATCATTTTTTTATTGTTGGCCCACCATTGCAGAAGTATTGTGTAATCAAAACTGGGCTATCTTCTAAATATGAAGATTTCAGCATCTAAGTACCACTCCTATGTAAGGTGGGTACACCTTTAATGGCGCCGTGCCTTAAACCACACTCCACTTTAAGCCCCAAAGTGGTGTTAGTATAATCTGAAAATTGCACCTCCTTGTCTTTCGTAGTTTTTAAAAGCAATATTGACCATTTTGAAGCATGTGACTGGCTTCTTAACTTAGAGAACACAAGGATTTAGTAACACAGGGATTTAATAACTGATTTCAGTAAAGACTTGTCAAATGTAAAAAAAATATGCTTGTGCTATTAAATCCTCGTGTTATTAAATCCTCAATCTTCATGTTATTTCAAGCACGTGTTACAAATGTTATGAAATCCTCTTATTAATTCATATGACGCAAAGAACACGAGAACATAGAATCATGGGTTTACAAGCATGCAATGTTTTATTCAATAAATATGAATAACACTATTACACCTTTGTATCTGTTATTTCTAACACCATTGAGGGGGGGCTTTTGAATGTGACCGTTCTCTTTTAATGTAGCCTATAAGCGGTTTTAAGAACCCTATTGTCAAAACTTTGTCCGCCTATTGTTGTCTCATTTTTGTCAAAATCTGAAAATTGATTGTACAATACTTCCTCTTCTACATATTGCTTTGTTCTCTTGTATTCAATATTTACTAATTAGCCTACAATTTATCCACAGCCCAATTTGTGGCGGTTTTAGGTGTACCCACCTTAATGGAGCTCTGCATGACCCATTAAGGTAGGTGGCTCTAAAACAGACCCGTCTCTAAAAGCGATCTGGCTGCAGAGGTACATTCTGCTTTCTTCGATGTACCAAAGACGTACATTTCACGAGGGGGTCGCTTTTAGAACCACTGCATTTCAAACTTCAAAAATTCATAACTAATTACACAGAGATCCAAAAAATATGAAACGACTTGGGTTGGATGCCAATTCCATTTTTCTTCTTATGAAAATTTACTGAAATTTGTTTCATGAATGTTAGCTTCCTCCAAAATGCAATCAGCTCTTAAAGGGTCGCTTTTAGAGCATCCTACCTTACATAAGAGCAATGCCAGCTAAACGCAAAAATTAGCGACACCAACATCTAAAATAAAAAATACTAAAATTATTGGACATTTGGTTCAAAGTTTCAAGAAACTTTGATCTAAACACCCAATAATTTCAATAGTTGAGAAAGAACCTCGCAAAGAATAGGAAGTCACTATTCATGTGAATACAAGAATTTGTGTAGGCAATCTATTTATATAAGTGGGGTGATAGAAGGTAGAACAATTCATGTGGGATATGTTACTTTGGATAAGTAGGAATTCAACCACTCATAGGTAAGTGCACAAATAGGAATTGTGGTGAAAGTAGAATTTTAGACCTCATTTTGGCATTGTAGAATAACTTTTTTCAGAAAAGATAGAAAAGCAAACCAAATTTCATCTCCAAAAATCCGTTTGACATTTAGATCCTCCAATCAAATGTTATGGACAAAATTTAGAGAGGATGCTTGAAAATGTCAAAGAAAATGCCCCTCCCAACCCCTATCCAAAATTTGTTCCTGACTTTGATTGGAGTCTCCAAATCACAAAAGGATTTTTGGAGATGAAAGTTAGATTAGTTTACCAACTTACTTGAGTTCAGAGTTTTTTGAAAAAAGTTCTTCTACTATGCATAAATGAGGTATGAAGTTCTACATTAAACACAATTCATGCGTTTTCACAATTAGTGATCAAACTCTCATTTTCAAATTATCCCATACCCTTTGAGAATTCATAATGGACATTGAATTCCATTATAAAAATGATTTCTCCACAGATTGTTTAGTAGACATTAGTTGGCATTGAATAGTTATGAAATTCTTTTCAATATTTGGAATTTTTTTTAACAATTACCTGCCCTTGGTTTTGGCAAGGCGGCTTGTTGATTTTCAAAATCATTCTATGATTGTTTTCTGTCAAGTGTCACCTCTAGCTTCGGTAATTGGATGTGCAAGGGACTTGGGCCGGTTGAAGAAATTAACTTCTGAGCATGTGAGACTGATTTCCCCCGGTTAAAAAACAATTACAGCAGTTCCGGACCTGAAGTCCAATAAAAAAGACTATTTCCTTCTTATGTGCAGGTTTTATCTTGAGTTTGCAAACACCAGGTGCGAATAGACCTTTAAGGTAGGTACACCTAAACTGGCACCTGACCTAAAAGCGCCATCTAGAACAAGTATACATTTTCAAAATCAGTCATCTTCATAGGTTGTAGATGGCGCTTTCAGAAACTGACTTTGACTGCTAATAACTTTTGCATAGAGTATTCAAATCTTATGTTTTTTGGTGCATTGGAATGTGCTTGTTCTTGCCCACACAACTAAATCAAAATCTAATCAGCCTAACAACAGTAAATATACACTATACACAGTGCCAATAAGTGGCGCTTTTAGGTGTACCCTTTATACAAGTTCAGTTCCTTTAGTTGTGGTTTTGTTAGTTAAGTTATTCTGCCCTCAGTCAGTCAGCAGTGGCACTTTCCGTCCAGACTCTGAGAACTGAGCTTCAGTTGTCTTTAGGTTTTCAAGCTGTAAGTTAATAATAAGAGTGTAAGTAAGCCTGTAAGCCTGTAAGGTAAGGTTGAGTTCAGTTCAGCTTTAAGAGCACCGAGGGAGGGAGCCTGGGGCGCTCAACAGAAAGCTTTCAAATGAGACTGAGGGGTCCAGTCTGACTGAATAAGTTAAGATATAAGTTAATAAGTTAGGGTTAGCCACTGGCATGGCGGGATGCTCCAAAGTTAATAAGTTAAGTTATCATGCACTGTCGAGTTCTTCAGCTCCAGGAAGGGCTGGGGCTCGTGCTCACTAACTTAACTTTACTTAAGGTAGAAGGCTCGAGAACAGTTCGGGCATTTAGAACCGCCCACCCAATAAATGTACACAGTTTGTACATGCTGTTTTTTCATAGCCTTTACTGATGTACCAACAGTGTACATTTCAGGGGTGGGCGGTTTTGGAGCTCTAGGGTAGTTCAACTTCAAAATTTCGTAACTAATTCAAAAATGATCCAAAAAATATGAAACGACTTGGGTTAGATGACAAATCCTTTTGTCTTTGAAGGAAAATTCACTGATAAATATTTTGAGAAGTTTCACCTGCATAAAATTCAGTTCCAGTGCTTAGATGGTTGGTTTCTGGACCTTCTACCTTATGATAGTGGCCACACATTCAGTTCCATGGTTTCCATGGCAGCAGCAGCAGCAGCCAAGCTCCTCAGGCAGTTGCCCCAATCATTTCAAACTTTGGGTCTCTTGTGTCTTGAGGAGATCTGGAAATTTGTTTCTGCTGCTAAAAGTGGGTTTGAAAGCCTGGCTGGCTGGCCCTGCTGCTGCTGCTCATCAAACATGCCAAAGGCGGGAATTATGAGTACGGTACCACATCGGGATGCTGACCTAATTGCTACAAAGAATAGAATGGCATAAGGTGTACAACCTATTTCCAACAATGTTAAGGTAGACAAGCCTGTTACCACCTCGATTTGCAATTTCAAGGTCTTGGGGCCAACTCCGAGAGGGGCACATTTATTTATAAAGGTGTGCACTTGTTTCACAAATGTTACCTAAGTGGAATTACAATTTTCTGATTAAAAATGTAATTTTTGTGAATTTCTTAAGTGATTTATCCTAAAAGTACAAAACTGACCATAAAGTGGAGTCATAAATATCCCATAAATAACCCATAACCACCTTAAGTACTCAATGATAAAGGATTGACACGATATCCCTTGTAGGCATTAATTCACTGTTTTTGTAAAAAAAGTGAATGGATTTGGATGTTTTCTTAAAGGAATTGGGGTCTAAAGTAGGCAACAAAATTGGGCAATGAATGAAATTGGTTTGGTCTACCTTAACCATTTTAACATATGTCTAATTGAGTGATGGTGGTGGGATAATTTTCTCGAGACGTGGAATAGAAATAATGAAGATTGCACTATTTTTTGTTAATTTTTCATTAGTAAAAATTCAAGAAGTATAGATTACAATCCAACTTGTTTTTGATGTATAGGCAAAACTATTTCCAAGAAGTACAGAATTAGAAATTGGTCTTTGCAACTTCATTAGGTGTCAATGTGTTATTTGTCTTACAATAATGAAGTTGCTTAAACCACATCATATTCGCTTCCTTTATGACAATAGGTCACCCTATCTTATGCAAATGGAGTTGTAGTCAAAAGTAGGTTGTATACCTTAACATTCTTGATCTTTTTTTTAAAGGATGGGACCTTTCTTTAAGCTTCAAGGTTGGAGATCCTTCAATGAACTAGGAAAATTGACAATTCATGTGTTACGGAGTGTATTATGAACTCATGCATGTTTCAAAATTGATGGTGGAAAATCAAAACTTCAAACAAAATAACCAATTATTCTTTCAATTTTTTTCTAATTTAAGTAAAAATTACAAGCAAAAAGCCAAAGATTATCAATGAAAAACCATTTTTCAATAGAAAACTACAAGTACAAACTCGTTGGATTCAAATTTCTCTCCCAATCTTGAGATTCTTTACTTCCAAGCCATACACTATAGCTTGTACATAAATTCAAGCATGTACATAAATGGTTATCTCCCAAAATGCTTTTGCACCTATTGAGGTACAAATTTGTTATTGATCAAACTATTTGCAAAAGTAGGACCTTAACCTTGATTTAGAAAAAAAGTCACTCAATGTGATCACATTCTACGCAAATAATGCCTTGTTGTCATTAGTGCTATTTTATGAGCCTTGGAGCATGAACTTATGAGCCTCAAGTTTGTGAGGTATTTAGAGTGTTTGTTTGGATTTTGGACCTATGACTTTGGTTTAATAAGTCTTTATAGCTAGAAAAATAATGAAAATATGCCAAATGGCCTAAAATAGGATTGGGACACTCCAAGTGTTTTCCAAACACCTTATTTATATACCTTGTACATTAAAATTTTCTTTTCTTTTCAATCACAAACCCATCACCCCTAAAGAATTAAAGTTTGCTCTTAGCAACAACCCTTTTTCCTGGGTTTTGGGACTCTAAAAAGAATTTTTTTGCAACTCCTTCATCTCTAGAAAATCCTCTTGGTATTGAGAGGCCCTTTGGGGGGATGAGGACTTGGGACCCTCAAAACTTTCTTTTTAAAAAAGAATTTCAATTTTTTCTTCACTTTTCACTATTTTTTTTTTTTTATGATTTATCACTTTGAGAGGTTCATTAGGAGGTCTATGGTTTGAGACTCCCCAAGTTTTTTTTCAACTTTTTTTGGAATGTATGTGTTGCAACTCCATCACCCCTATAAATCCTTCTTGTCACCGAGAAGCCCTTTAGGGGTTTTAGAGGGTGGGACACTCTAGAAATTTGCATGCACCGTGGCAATGGTGCCTATTGCATGAGCCCTCCATCACTTGTCTAAAATATTTTTTCCCTTTCCTTTGGGATCTTGAGATTGGACAAATATTTTTGCAAGAATAAAAAAAATAGGGCTTAAGGTGGGTTAAAATTGTCACCCGCTAGCGTGCCAAACCAAGCACAACATGCATGATGGCCACACTTCCATGGTCACAGGTTCACGGTAATAGTGTTGAAATTTTATTGTGAATAGTAAAATTTTGAAATATCTCCGCCTTTCTCTCTATTGGCTTCAAAAATTTGTAAGTTTTTTATAATTGATGCTTACAACTCTTAAGCTTGCATTTTTAGGCTCACAAACTAGCATTGTTGCCTTATTGTCATTCCCCCAAAATTAAAAGCTGAATAAAAACTCAAATTCGATTTAAAATATGAAGTAAATTGGAGACCAAATGGATCAATAGTGCTAGTTTGTGAGCCTACAAGCTATGAACCTACGCAAATAGGTACTCTACAACTATTGGAGATGTTTGTAACATACACATTTATAATATAAACTTCCTATAACTATGAAAGGTGCCTATAATATAGGTACCTAAACATAGACACCTATAATATAAATATATAATAACCATGGAAGGTGCTTATAACATAAACACCTATAATGTAAACATCCTATACCCATAGAAGGTGCCTATAATATAGGTACCTACAACGTAAACACCTATAATGTAAACATCATGTATCCATAGAAAGTGCTTATAACATAGGTACTTATAACATAGACACCTATAATATAAACATCTTGTAACTATGTAAGGTGCCTATAATATAGGAACCTAGGCTTTTATGCTCATAGACTCAAGATTCTAAGCTCACATAATAGTAACCGTGCCAAATGGATGGTGACATTTCAGGACTTTTAAGATAATTCTATTCTCTAAATTTATTGAATACTGAAATTAAAAAATACATACTTATACACATTTGTTAGTTTTTATATTTTTTTACATCAAAAAAGCTTGACCAAAGCAACCATTGTCCACACTATTGGGGCTCAAAATACAAAGTAATCTCATCATGGGTTACAATATAATTGTTGTGTTGCAAAATAGAAATCATTCAAATGCAAGTTGACTAATTACTTGCACATCTTTAGAAGTATACTTCCCTTGTCCTATAATACAGGTCCTATAATACTAGTCCTTTTTGTAGTAATGAAATTATTTAGGATTTGGGAATGATTTTTTAATACTCGTTACAATCAATTGATTACATGGGGAATTTGTTGGTTCAATACCATTTGGAAGTTCAAGTAGTACCTATAAATGCATTTCAAAATGAATGTTTTTGAAATTTTTACACAAGCTTGTCTAAGCTTTATGAAAAATGTAACATTTTGTCATAATTAGGATATGGTCAATTCCGTTAAAATGGCGGTATTCCATTAAAATGGTACAAAATGAAACCACTAAAAGAATGAAAACAATGGAAACATTATCCAAGGGGAGTGGAAATGCGTGAACTAGGAATGATTTGAATGTGCTAGGCATAAAATTGGCACATGTATGACCCCATTGCAGCACACTTATTCTCTTTTGTAGAAGATATTCCATTAAAATGGCGTGCAGAATACCACCATTTTAATGAAATTGGCTATGGATTCAAAACTCAAAAGTTACATTAAAAGAAAATGAGGGCTTTTGCAAAGGGTTACAAAGACGAGCTACAAAGAACAATTGTTTTTTTAGTTGCATAGGCCATTTGCAACTGTTAAGAATTTGGAGATCCACAATCGTTGGGAACAAGTCATAGAGGGCAAAGGGATTGTTTTTCATCTATTATATGATTTTTCAAGCCATTGAGAAACTACGAGTTCCTCGATGTTTGCGAATTGTGGGAACGTTGTAGAACCAATAGTTCAATGTGGCAGAGAAACTATCACATCAGACTGCATTAATTAAAATTTAAAATTTTATTTTTTTAATAATTAAATAATTTGATTGTCCAGCCATGGTTCACAACATGGGGAACCTTGTCCAGACAGTCTGTCAAAGGCTTCATATCACATCTAATGTGATATCCTACTTGCGACTTCGTCAATGAACTCTTCTAACATGGTTGCTTATAGGATATTTTTCTACCATGTGAGGTCAATTACTCAATCAACAAGTTGTACCACTTGTTTGCAACTCATCTATGACTGCATTGTGACTTCATTGTAACTCATTTGCGACTTGTAGATTTCAAAATTATAATCTCATTGATTTTTAGATTTCAAAATTTTGAATATTGGTATTTAATAGATTTCACTAGTTTAGAAAACTTTATAGATTGTAGAAATCTTAGATTTTGATTAACATAATTCATTACATTAGAGTACAACAACGTACAAGTCTTATATGTCCAACCTAATGGTACTCTTGGCAATTGTTACGGGACAATTGATAAATCTTGATGATCGAAAAATGACTTTGGAGACGACTTGAAAACAACTGTTGTCATTTTATAGTTGTAATTGTTTCCTAATCATTTTTTGCAACTGCAAATCAACACAATGGATTCCATAGAGTGTAGGCTAACTTGTCCACATTAACAAATGTGATGAATATTGGATGGAGAATAGCTTACATTCATTGTAAATTTGAATTCAATTATGTACAACTCTCGTAATCCTATACTTCATCCTACAATTGCTTCATGACTTAAACAATGTCTATACTTCATTCTATGACTGCTTTGTAACTTAAACAATGTATGCACTTCATTCTATAACTACATTGTGACTAAAACAATCACTAGTAGAAAATTCAACATTTCGGTCGTTTTGGTCGCGTTGACCTGGACAAAATCTGTCAGAAATGTGTTGAAAAACAACACATTTCTGACAGATTTTGTCCAGGTCAACGCGACCGAAACGACCGAAATGTTGAATTTTCTACTAGTGAATGTACTAATGATGTAAAACAATGACATAAGACTTGGTGCAAATAGAGTGGGTTATAGCTGTAGAACAATTATATAGGACTTTTAGCCGCTTTTTAGCCGTTTGGGGCGGAAATGCTTTTTTTCTAGTCTTATTGGGATTGGAAAAATTGGAATAGGGCACCAACTACCTTTTGGGCACAATTTTACAATCTACTACAAAAAATTAGAGTTTTGAGGTAAAAAACACCACATAGTTTGTAAATGTCTTTTGTACAATTTTCAAATGGAAGGTCTTAGGATACTTGCATTTTGGTGTGTGTATAGGGTCTTGAGCAATTCAAAGGTGTCTTGGGTAGTGTTATTGGGAGGGATCTTGGGCAGTTAGGAGTGGGAAGTTTTTTTGTTGGGATTTGGAAGGGCGAGATCTTGGACAAATAGGGGACAAAGTTTATCCAAGGAAAAAGAGCGACTAACACTAGAAGAAATCATGTTTTAAATGGCTAGCTACAACAATTAAAAATTGTTTATAGCAACTATAAATGAGTCATTGTGGACAAACTATTTAAGACATGTTTCACTTCTAGTATAGGAGTAAGATATGAAGCGCATAGGAATAAGTTTGAATGGTACTTTTTTATGTAAATTTTGATTTTGGTCAAAGTCAAAGTATAATATAAAAATTAACTCTTTACTATTGCAAGTGATGGTTTGGAGATGAAACTAGCTATGATATTTTCTCCCAATAACATTTATGTGCATTTAGCATGCCTTGTGACAACACTAACACCAATTGGTATGATGGTGATACGAGGACATTTAGGAAAGAAGGGAAGGTATTGTTGCATTGTGTAATATGTTGAAGCCTAATTGTGCCCTACTACCATTTTAATATAGTTAAAAGTGTACAAGGAGTGGAATAGGGTTAACCCCTCACCGCCTAAGGGGACCAAAAGTGTCCTCACATGATCTAGCAGTCAACTTCAAAGTATTGTAACTTTTGCATCCAATGTCCAAATTCAATAAAACTTGTTGGAAAAGTTGAGTATACTAGTCTATTTTTGTGTTAAAATGTTCATGTCTATTCAAGATTTACAGAGTTTTTGAAAGCCATTCAAAGTTCGCAGATTCAATTAGTTCACCACATTGCATTGAGATGGTTGCAACTTCATGGGCTTGTATCTTTTTCATGAAATGTTAGTTTTCAATTAAATTTGTTGTGTTTTGTTTCCCATAAAGTCTAATTATTGTGGTAAAATTTTCATGTCAATCCAAGTTGTTTTGAATGCTTGGGAGCAATTCGAAGTTCAAAATTAAGACATTTTTGCATAATAGTGAACTTTGACGGCTTATAACTTCTTTAGAAAGGATTTGTTTTCAATTATTTTTGTTGGAAAAGTTGAGCATACTAGTCTAGTTCTTGTGGTAAAATTTTCATATCAATCCAAGAAGTCATGATTGACTGAAAAGCATTTTAGTAGAGGTAGGTTCAATGATACACGTGTTTTTTTGCTACTTTTTTCACTGTTTTTTGACATTTCAAAACAATTTTGCAACCACAATGAGTCAATTGAATTATTCTTTTTCCACCAAAGTGTTTGTCTTTTGGTTTTGAATCACTTTGTAGTTTAAATTTTTTTCATTTGGGTAGGTTTTGAAATCAAATTTCACCTCCAAATGTGTTTTTATAAAATTTCCGAATATTTTTTCAACACTAGAACATTATAATCTTTCAATCTATGCGGTCAAATGATTCCAGATTTGATTTGCACTATCTACAACATGCACACTACAAGATTGTATGGTTGAAGTTTTCATACCATACTCACATTTAGACTTATAACACTTGAAAAGCAAGGTTGTTTTTTGACATGGTTAGGCCTTGGGTAGTGAGGGGTTAAATAGTCACCGTTCTATAACTTCTAAAAACACTCCCATGTGGTTTAGACACACAAGGCAAACGTTTGATAATTATTCCACCATTTGAGCAGACACTTTTGAATTACCATTGCAACCATGTAGGGAATCCAATGAAGCACAATAGAATCCAAAAGGACAAGAATACTCCCCCCTAGGAATAACAACATTTGGAAAACCATGTCTTTGCTTTGACCACCTACAATGGGTGTGTTTTTATTAAAAAAAAATGAATTGACCTAAACATGTATGAAAAACTCTTGAATTTGTTGTTCTATTGCAACAAAAAAAAATTGTAAAATTGATTAGTCTAAATATGTGCATTGACCAAATGATCTACAATGGATATTTATACCTTAAGGATTAGAATAGGAAGAAGGAAAAATTAGCATAAGTATTGAAGACATTTTTTTTCTTAATTGGTTGGAAAACTCATGTGTGTAAAAGGTAGTTGAATATGTATTTTCACCTTTGAGACTTCTCTCCCCAAAAATTCTTCAACACACAAGAAATTATAAAAAATTGACTAGTATATTATCTAATTATAGGATATGCTTGTATTGCAATATGAATTAGGTATGCTAGACCCCTCATTTGCTTCTAAAATTTTGCATGAATGTATCTGACAAGATGTATTACTGAATGGACTATTTGATCAACTTCATGGAGAGCAAAAATGCATACTCCATGAATGCTCAAAGTCTTCTAACTTAGCTGGGCAAGGAAAAAAAAGGTTTAATTCAAACTTCAAATATTATAATCTCGCCATTCACATGGTGAAAATGTGAAATGATCTGAAATTTTTTCCCTTGTACTTTTAAAATGGTCTAAAACATTCTTATAAAGTTGAAGTTAAAAATTAAAAAATTAAAAATTAAAATTTAGTCAATGCACTCCCAAATGACAATTTTTGACTTCATTTTTTCTTGAAAAAAATCTCCGTCCTTAGGGATTAATGTCAAAAACAAAATAAATCATCTTATGTACATTTACTATTAGACTTTGAAATTTTGTTTCTTTTTTTCCACTTAGGCGGGTCAATTAGTGCAATTGGTGCTAAGTAATACGAAAAGATATAGTTAATTCTAATTGTCTAGTTGAGTAGTTGTTAGTTTGTGATATGGAAAGTTAAGCTAGGGATTATTTGTTGTAGGAGTTGGAAGGTCAATTTGGTGGTTGGCAACTATCAATTGGCACTACTAGGATTTAGGTGGTCCATTTGGTTTTCACCCATAGTGAGGAGAGCACGGAGTTCAACGGAAGTTGGCTATTGTTTTTGTTGTTTTAATTGCTTATTTGAATTTGTTTGTGTTTCTGATTGATGAATTTTAGTTGGATCTATAAGTGCTTGTTGTATGACTATATATCTAAACCAACTTATAATTGAAAAGATAATTTCAAACATTTGTAATATAATCTACCTAAATCTTGGATATTGAAGTCTATTTTTCTTTTTTATTTGAACAAATGGAAGAACCATTACATTAAGAAAATAATCACCAAATAAGAACAACCAAGCCAAAGGTTGGACAATGAAGAGAGATGAGTACAAACAAAGGAAAAGTCACAACACAACTACAAAAACGAGCTAGAAGGTGGAGGACACTTGGTCCAAATAATGTGGTTTCCATTCCTATTAGTGAAGACCGTAGAGTAAAGCCAAATACTATCAAAATTCTACTAGATAGCATTGGCTTGTTGGAAATGATGACAAGCTATCAAATGTGCCTTCATTTGCGCTGTGTGGTAAGATTCCAACAAAACTTTCAAAAGAAGATTTTGAGAGCAATCCAAAGGTCACTTGTGTTGATTGAACATCTTGTTGTTAATCCACTAAGTAGAGCCTTCAAGAAGAGTCCACATACGGTAGTCTTGAGGCTATGAAAGCATTGAAGAAAGGCAAATCCAAAAAACACATTGAGTGAAGTTAAATCTAACATGAGGGCCTATAATCAATGAGTTTCCTTGGATGTGGTGAAGAATGGATTGGACATACTCCTATATCTCTAAAGCACATATACATGAGAAGAAGCAATGAAGAGGTGTTTTTTCAATCCCAAGGGAGCAACAATCACATGTGATATCAATGCCCGTGTTAATTTGTGCTCTCCATGAATGGACAACAATAGCATTGTGCCAAATAGATCAAATAATCAGTGCTTCTTTTTGGGAACGAACTTTGTACCAAACGTCCTTTTTATCAGGAGAAAAGATAAGTGGGAGAGAATTTGACCATTTAGATATGATAGTCCTTTGCAATTGACATCGTTTGCTAAGAAGCTTGCGAACTATAGATGTTGCATAAGCCATAAGAGTATTACCATGTTCCCATTGCCATTTACATGGATCCAATATTAGTGATTGAATACAACCACCAAATAGTTAGTAGGGAGTGCGAATAGCGCCTCCCTTAACTTCCAAGATGCGAATTATTCAAACAACACCTCGGTATAGTTGGTTTTCATTTCACTATAAGAAACTTGCGTTTTAGTTGGCGTTTTGTAATTTTTTCAGATAGATTTTAGGTGATGTTGGAAAAAACAACTTGTATTTTTTCACATCCAAGTTGACATCCAAATGTTATATTGGACATGGAAAAACACAAGTTGTTTTTCCCGACATCACCTAAAATTCGTCTGAAAAAATTACAAAACGCCAACTAAAACGCAGGTTTCTTATAGTGTTTGAGTTTGAAATAAGAGTGATTTGATGTGAGGTTTGTCCAACAATGGCCTTCATTAGTTCATTAGAAAGAGACATGACCTAAACTTGGAGTTGTAGGAGGTTGGGATTATGATCATCAATTTTTCAAGTTAGGAATGGGAGTGGATCTTCAAGATGATGGAATAAAGTGACTCATTCACCTTCTTGGACTTGTGCAAAATAGCTAGTGAGAAGAGTTACCCAATCTTGAAGAATCTGCCTGAGAATCTTTGAAATAAGAAAGGACCAATAATGACATTCAATATTTGACAAAGGGGAATATGAATGATATGTCTTTTCCATGATCTGAAGTTGTTCATATGACCATCGCAAAGATCTCCAATTGTGTACATCCTATTTTGAGCTAGCACCTTGTTGTTATCAACTAAAAAATTAACATTAGAGCCAATGAAACTTGTGGACCATCAAAGACTAGTCATTCCACATTTGTTGGTAGAATAAGTTGGATGTATTTGACTATGAGTCTCCTTGCGATAGTGATGTGATTCCAAACCCTTGAGTCTTATGTGATAGATGGTCTATGAACATTACCAAAGCTTGGGATGGAAACTAATATCCACATTTGGAATGGGATTTCTCCTACAAATCTTGTATCTAAGCAAAATTTTAAGACTTGAGATGCATGGTTCAATTGCAAAAAATACCCATTCGGCTAGTAATGTGGTAAGGGATACTTTTGGACTAAGTAGTTTTAAACCTCCTACAAATTTAGGAAGGCAACAATCATCCCAAGAAACCCTAGTGTAGGATAAATGTTATGTACTACTCCATAAATAATTCTTGAGGTTGCCTCTACTAGATTGGATAACTTGCGATGAACCACTCCATATGACTATAAAATAATATAAGGTAGATAGAAGGATTGCATTAATCACCATGGTTCTCCCAACAAGTGACAAATGTTGCATTGTCTAATAAAAAGCTTTGTCAGTATTTTCTCTTTCAATTACCGTCAATATTTGTTGTCTCCAATGTGATCCCGAACAAAGCACCCAAGAATAAAGAAAGTGAACTTGGAGGAGGCTAATCACTATAAGAAAATGGATATTTGATGACTGCAAAAATATAACTGAGGATGATTGGCGATTCTTGGAGGCCAACACCTTAGGGAGATATATGATTGCAAAATATGACTGCTAGTCATTTTTGAGACTTGTACTTCATAGACATATACTATATGCTCATTGGAAACACTGAAGTACTTCATAGAGAATGTAAGAAATATATTTTGGAAACATTGAGTCATATTGTGAGTCATATTTCCATAGTAGTGACAATTTTTTTATTTTCGGGTAGCCCAAGAAAAATATGGGCAATCCAAATAAAATATAGGCAAGCCACTATTTAGGATTTTGAAATCCTAGCTGCCTCAATTTTAGGATTTTCAAACCTAATAACTATTTGTTTAGAGTTTTGAAACCCTGGCCATCACTTTTTAATGGTTTTGAAACCCTAGCTGCCACTTCTCTTGGCTCTTCATCCTTGCCTTTTGTTGTCTTTTAGCTCTTACTTGTTGTTTCTTAGATGTTGCTTCTTAATTGTTGCTTTTTATTACATCTTAACTCTTATTTCTTGTTGTATTTTAGTTTATGCTACTTGTTTCTTCTTCTTCTTGTTGCATTTTAACTCTTTATTCTTGTTAGTTCTTGTTTTTTGTTTCCTTTTATTGTTTTTTAATTCTTACTTCTTCTTTCTTCTTGTTGCATCTTAATTTTTGTTTCTTGTTGTTTCTTAGTTGTTGCATCTCGTTGTTTCTTGTTGCATCTTAACTCTTGTTTGTTGTTATCTTTTAGCACTTGTTGCTTTTTTCTTATTGTTTCCTCCATCATCATTGATGTTCTTCCTATCCTCAACTTGTACTAAGGTAGCAACACCCATAACCAATAGTGTACCCATACTTCGATAGTAGAGTTCCCTTAAAGTGTCTCCAAAAGTACCTTTAAGTGTCTCCAAATGTACCTTGAAATCATGCCAATGCTTAATTGTGGTTGGTAGGCTCCGATTTTTTTAGATTTTGGTACTACAATGAAGGCAACTTTAGTAGAGTGTGGTTTAGGGTGCTCTAGTGAGTTCTACTTTGAAAATTCACAGAAATTAGATGCCTTATCTAAAAATTCTATTTTTTTTTTTGAAAATTCATAATTTTCAGTTGCTAATACTAAATAAATATTTTTTCTAGAAAAAAGTGCCTCCAACTATGCTGAATTGCTTAAATTGATAGTTATGGGTGTTACTACCTTACGTATTTTGTGTTGTTGTAAGTCTTTGAAGGTTGAGCTTTGTTGTTCATTCACTAAAAGTTAACCTCCCATTTCTTTAATTTTATATATAAGCACCAAAAGTTGAAACAAAGTCGTTGGAAGTTACTTGCAATCCAATAGAGCCATCTTCATATCATTTTAAGGAATATAGGCCCCATTAGATTGTATAAATGATTCATTATAATATATATATTTTTTGTATTGGTGACTAATAAATGTCAATAAACATTTGCATTTCTTCTTGCATTCTCCCTTTTGTGGACGCCTAATTACCCACCTTTGGTAAATCGGCGAACACAACCAGATTCTAGTTCTATAGTAGTTCCTGTTCTAATGGGTGTCTAACGTTGGTCCATTGTGCCTTCCAAGCAATGGATCTTTTACTAATTTCCTAAGTTTGTCTTCCTAATTATGGTCCTCAAGGAACTAGGATTGACTACCCCTAGGCCAATTGTTATGCTATGCTATGTTTCTAAGTTCTAAGCTTTTGAAGTATACTCTATCCTTGTGGGGTGGAAGCATACCTCATGCCATTTCTAAAAACCTAAATCTTGTTCATTTTGGATTCTCTAGCTAATTGCTATGGGTGGATGAAGTTTTGGCCGATTGGCCATCCTACTTCATCCATTGTTTTCTATGGGCTCCTAATTCCAATTGAAAGCGAAATTTCACCTACGGACCTGACTTCATATGTTCTAGCTCAGTTTTGAGTTTCGACTTGGATGGATGAGAACTTCCAAGTTTCATCCATCTTTGACTCTAATCTTCATCTGTCTATATCTTTTGCATCCTACCTTTGATTCCTACGTGTCATATGTTTTTGGGAACCCCCTAATGTCTACTCTTGGCTTATCTACTCAAATATGACCTGACTTCTATTCTACTAGTACTTAGCCCTCGGCCTACCTAGCGACTTACCTCTAATGGGACCTCTTTTTAGGGAGGAAAGTTTAGGATTTTACCCCAGCGAGGAGATCCATGATGAGGGCGGTCAAGTCTCCCTCTTCTACCATTGCAAGTTCTAAGGATGAGCCTGCTTGTCAGTCAAGGCGTGTTCTTTATAGTTTCAAAGGAATTGTATTTCTTTCTCAAAGTTTTTTTCTTCTTCTTTTTCTTTTGCCTCAACCCTCGTGCCCCATTGATTGGGAGTAGTTAGGTTGCCACTTACCTACTTAGAAAGTCAAAAAATGCAAGTTAACTACCACTTACGCTCAATCTAACTCCTTATGCGTCAACTTACCCTAATGGTGGAGGGGATTCCCTCCTATCCTTCACTATGGTGCTCTCCTCCTATCTAAGCCTTCTCCCCACTCTTCATTCTTGCATTTGGAGATGGTTGCGTGTGGTGGTGACGTAGAGAGTTGGTGAGATGAAGGATGCTAGGATAGAGATGTTCCTTGCTTTTGACTAAGCCTCCTCCTAGTTTTGATGCTAATCTCCCCTCATTTCTATGCTAATTCTTCCCCTACTTTCTATGCTAATCTTTCCTAGTTTCTATGCTAATCTTTCCTAGTTTCTATGCTAATCTTTCCTAATTTCTATGCTAATTTTTCCTAATTTCTATACTAATTCTCCCCCCTAAATTTCCAAGTTAATTCCAAGGTCTTCCAATCTTCAGACTCTTTGGACCCAGCTCCCTGAACCCGTGGACCTTCGGCTGGCTGATTGGCCACTCAGGCTGTATTGGTTGCTCCTTGGGCTTTGGTAAAACTCTTTGAACTAGCAAAAAGGGTGGCTTTTAACTCCATCAACAGTGATAACGGGAAAGTGAACCAAGTATTGACTCTTAACGGATCTGGACAACTCTATTTTAGATGCTAAACTTTGGTTAGTTTCCAACACGTTTTGGAAACTAAACTTTGGAGTTAACTTAGTAGGTGAGTGCAAAGCTCCGCTGTTAATTTGGATTTAACATCAAATTTAGGAGTGCATGCCCCTAGGGGTTCAAAGCTCCACCAATTTTAACGCACAATTTTAGCGCACAATTTAGGACTTGAAACTGACAAAGAAAGGTAGAGTTTTGTTACCTCAAAGGGAACCACTCCACTCTTTTCCTAATGAAGACAAAAGAATTAGACTCGATGCAACGCGGGAGACTTGGATTAGTAACAAGGATGAAAAGGACCCGTGATTAATAGAAGGGGGGTTAGTACAACAAGAAAATCATACAATTAGAGGCCTTCCAAAGCGGCATCGCCAAGGTACGGTGGAGGGTTGCTCCAGGATTAGTATTAGACACAAAAAGACTATCAAAGACACTTAATGTAGTACACAAGGCACAAAGACATATACAAGGGTTACAAGGACTAAAAGAAGGACCCCCACGAACCTTCAAAACTGAAAATATAGCAACAAGAGGAGCCAAAAGTACTCCAAAAATACCGTAGGGAGTTTTGGCCAAAATGCCAAAACATCCAAGATAGATTGGACCCATGGATCCCAAACAAGTATTGGAGGTGTTTTGGGAGGGAGAAGGGTCTCCTTTTAAATTCTCCCAGGGCGCCCTTCTCCTCCCTTTCTAATCTAAATAACCTTATCATGCGATATTTTCATCCTTATCTTTTAGGATTTTCACCACATTTAGGTTTCTACGCTAGTCCTAAACTCTAACTTTTGGAATTCAGATCCAAATCGCAAACGGACTGTGCCATTGGCTTTAGAAGGTCATTTTTAGTCTAATGAAACTCCTACTGTTTGTTCCTATCGCGAAAAACTCATTGACAACTAGTGCCAACTGGAATCAATAAAAGGGTCAAAATCTAACTTTTGGAGGTTACCTTTTCTGACTAGGTCGACTAGCTAGGGTTTTGAGGAGGGACCTAAGGAGTAAGAAAAGACCCCTTGACATCTTCATTCTGACTTCTTGCGCTCCTAGGACGCCGATCAACTCCACAAAAATCCTGCCCTAATTAATAATTGTAGGAATGTCAGGGATTCGGCTGCCTCCCACTATCAGAATACTTCGAAACTTGTTGGGGCGTGTTATTAACATCAAAGAGGCTAATCTAATTTTTAATAAGATTTTAACACAACCTGGGTAACTTACATGAATTTCTCTTCGTGGCTTTTAGCGATTGACCGCTCGAAAAAAGATCCTTTGGAGATAAAAAAAAATGAGACTTTGGGGGGAAACTCTCGCGGAATTTTCCAAGGCATGTGCGAAGTCTAGAATCAGTCTTGCGCACGGCCGGTAGGAAGGTAAAATTGGCTTCTCTTGAATTATCGACAATCAAATAATCTTTCACACGTGAGGGAATCTAAGCGAATCGATTTCGCTGTTGATTCTCTTACGTGCTTCCAATCCTAGAGCACCATCCGATAGCTTAGATTCCTCCGGTTGGCCTGTCTTGGAAAACTGACACATGTATGCTAACAATTGGGGATCCTAATATTTCATCGATGGAATGGGGAAACTAGAACCTATCTTTGGAGATTTATGTAAAGACCTTCCCATCTCTTCTAGGACAAATTTAGCCAAGCCTAGTCACATGCACTGGATTTTAGGCTATTTTGGATAAGTTCCCTACAAGCTTGTTGTTTCCTACTACTACGCGATTCTAACCTATGTACAAATGGGTTTTGGGGGGATTCTAAGGGTAAAAGGCTATTTATGACCAAAGACTATACTGACACGTAACATACCTATTCTGATTCTACACTCTTTGGGGGGCTTTTGTATAATATTATGCCTTAAACCGCAACAATCTAAAAACAAACAAACTATAAGTCCCAAGTGACGAATTTGGAGCTCACACCTCTCCAATATGATTGTCTCCTCTATATCTTTAAAATCATGTGTATTTGTTTTTAACTACATGAAGTCTTTTATTCAATTGTCAAATCATCTTGATGTATGATTGCAATGTGTCATGTCCATTTAAAATGAATGAAAAACGTGATTGCAGTTTGTAATTAAGCTATTTTGGACCTCAATCACTCCAATTACAAACTACACACAACATTTAAAAATGTGACTCTCAATCATTCAGAATATCATTTGCTTGAGTTACATTTCACAAAATATATTGGCCAAAATATAACTAGCTATAGTCATATAATGCTCATAGTTATGCATGTCAAAATGTAACCTTGCACTTCCCAAAATATGATTGTAGTCAATCATAAAATTACTAATGACATTCATATGAACTACCACATCAACCAAAAATATCACTCACAAGAGTTATATTTCATATCAGTAAAGAATATGACTCATGAGAGTCATATTCATATTCCACATCATCCAAAAATATAACTCATGAAAATCATTTTCCACATAGTAGAAAATATGACTCAACAAGAGTCATATTCCACATCAACAAAATATATGACTCAACAAGAGTCATATTCCACATCAACAAAAAATATGACTCAATAAGAGTCATATACCACGTTAGCCAAAAGTATGACATACTGCAATCATATGCCATGTAGAATTTTTTTTTCTTTGCTTGGGTAGCTCAAAAAAGTCAGTCTCCTAAAGATGATCAACATATATGCCATGTTGGCAAAATGTGGATAATTATGGATAATTACACCCCTTCAACCCATATGACTACCAATATAACTCATGTCGAAAGCGACTTGTCAATAATGTTGGATTTAGTTATATTGCGAATTATCTACTATGATTTTTGCATCAATCATATTTTTCAATTTCATAACTCACTGCAGTCATATTTTACAATTATAAAACATTATTTTTGTTGTGGTGTAAGTTAGGGCAAAACAATCAAGCTAGTTTGGTTTGGGTTTTGAAGGTTCAATACATGATACTTTTAGTCCAATTAAGGATAAGCCCAAAAGCTACTCCAAATTTTTGAAGGAGACAAATAATATTGTTTAAGTCTTGTTCTTGATCCCTAATTGAGAGCCCAATGTAATCTACACTAAATAGTGAAATTAGGTTGCCCCACGCTAATTTCTCGACATTCTACACTATATAAATATGTATTGTTTCTTTACAAGAATTTACTACTTTTTGAATTAAAAATTTATGCATGTGGGACTTATGAACCTCTATGTGTAAAAACAAAAAAAACAGTAGACATATTTGTTGATTGGTTGGCTTGTAAAGTGATTTTCTTGAAGTAAGGCAACCTAATTCTTAAGGCAATCTAATGTCACTATTTAGTGTACATATTGTGCAACTAATAATTGTAGGTCATTGTCAGGGAGTTGTATGCCCAAGATTCACCCTAGCTATAGTTCTAGATTAGTTGCTATGATAAGGGCTTCTTCTATAAGTAAGAAAAGATAAGGTGCAAAGGGACATCCTCATTTCTTTGATTGGGGAACAAAATAGTCACTTTTCCATCAAGCATGATTGTTGTTGAGGCTTCTTGTAGTAACATTATTACTACATAAATAAATGATTCTAGGATACCTAATTTCTACATGACTCGAAACAAAAATCCCCAAAAATACATCATAAGCCTTAATAAAGTCCAGCTTAAGAAAAATATGGTCTTAGTTAGATTCCTTGGCCCATTCAATTGTTTCATATTACAACCTCGCCTGGAGTGCCTTGGCCACAATTTTGTAAGAAATGTTTAACAAGGTAAAGAGGAGGAGGTCCTTAAATAGTGTGGACATTTGCAATGGACCCTAGCACAAGTCCATAATGATTGCATATGGTTGCTCAAATGGATTTCATTTTTTGAGTAGAAAAATGTGACTTCAAGTGAGTGATTTTAGGGTAGTGAGTAGTGCTTTTGAACCTCTATTATGTGTCATATATGAATTATGAATGCATCATTTAATTATGAGCACAAAATTCTAAAAGACAATAAGAAAATAATGGTAAATATTCATTTTAAGGTACATATTTCTCTCACTCAATTTAGAACATTGCATTCATGCATTATGGAACTTTCCTAAACATACTAGGCATTCTATTCATCTTTTGAGAGACTATTTTACTCTTTTCAAAAGCACATGTTAATTGAATTAATTCATTATTGTTGAAGTCTACAATCATCAATAGTGACCTATAGACTTATCACTTCAAAAAATCATATCTAATTCATTCAAAGTTAAAAATTACAATTTAAATTGCAGTTTGTTTCTTTTCCATTTCTTTGTCTACGAAAAAAATTGAAAATCATTAGCCGGCTAGTTTCTTCCACACATCTCTTTTTCTCTTTTTCTCTTTAGATGTGCCATTTTTGAGCCTTCTACCTTAACCCCTAAGTGCCTAAGCCTTTCCAAGGGTGTTTTACTTGTGAAAAAAGAGCACGGGCTTGTACTTATCCTCAATGAAGCAAATTTTTATTTTTTTCAAAACTTGACTGTACAAATGTTTAAAGAGCTTGTTTTTTTAGTGTGCATACCAATTTTGAGTGTGAAATTGCATAGGAGTTGTGAGATTATTATTAAAAAAATGTACATATTTTATTTTTAGTATGTTTTTCTTCTTTACAATGTTTCAAAAATTTGCATATAAAAGTTTTTTGGGATGGGAGGTGACACGAACAACTACAAATAGTGTTAGTACACTAAAATGCACTTTCAAAAAACTCAATTTCACATGAAAAGATATCAAACTCATTACACAATCCACCTTGCAATTGTTGAAATGCAATTTTGTTTGATAAGTAGAAATTGCAGAGAACTCCAAATCAACATTTGCAAGTTTATATTTTCAATGGTGAAAACCACAAAACCACTTTATTCTTTCCATTGGGACCATTTTCAAAGCAAATGGATAAGTACAATTTTTTAGATCTCAAATCGATTGAAATCGACAAACTTTGCTTTAAAATGTAAAATGAAGTAAAATTGGCAAGTTTTATTCTTCACTAATGGTACATATATGCATTGGAGGACCTCTCAAAAATCAAATATTTACCTTTTTCAGTGAAAAATGAAAATTTCCAAGAATTAACCTTCCAAAGTACCCTTACAAAAAATTTGAGCAATAAAAAGAATTTAACTACCCACAACAAAATGAGTCTGAAATTTCAAATCAACCAGGCAGTTAGGGGTTACTAGGTTGCCAATTTGAAAAATTGAAATATTACCTGATTTAATTAAATAGCTGAGCTGAGCTGGGGTCATCCCAAGAGGTAAGCGGCCTTGACTAAATAATTGAATTCCCCACCATCTTCTATCCTAGAAGTCTAATCTTTTGGTAGAGGAGAACGCTACAGTAAGTTAGAGAGCCACCCTGCCAAACCTAACAAACACCTTTTCATTACGGAGTGAAGCTAAGTACTCAGTAAGTTAAGTTATTTCATGAGTTCATGAGCTTTTTCGAAATGTATCTTAACTTAACCCTTGCTGGCTGGCACAGCAGGCGGGCACGCAGTCCCAAACTTTACAATGACAATGGTAACGACGTAAACCACTCCCATGAAATGTCCCGTTCATTTCCTGGAAGGCTTCTGCAGCGTAATGCCCGATTACGCGGGCTTTTTTGAGTAATCAGGCATTACAGATTTCTCATCCGACTTCTATTTTTCATCCCCAATTTTCATCCTTTTTTGTTTGTGATTTACGTCGGTCAATGCCTCTCGTCGTCGGGCGTTTTGGAAAAAAAAGCGTCTCCTGGTCGGGCTCCACCCTCCTCGTTGGCTCTTTTTTTCCCAAAATGCCCTCCTCCTCGGGCATTGCCCTACAAAAAAGGCTGATAAGTAAGTTAAAACGTGATTGGCATTTCAGTCTTTCAGATTGACAGTACTGTAGTGTGCCTCCCTCCCTCCCTTCCTTTCCTTTCCTTTTTTGAGCTGAAAATAGTCTGTCTCCCCAATTGGGCCTTGATCTTGGGGTTCCGATGTGCCCTCACTTCCGAACCCTACCAACTGTTTTTCTTTGGGCACCCAAAATTAGGACCTTATTATTAATTCCAAACAAGTGGCACCCTCCTGGAATAGCCCAATTGGGTGGTGAAAAGGAAGGACACCAAGTTGAGGACGGACGGATGGACGGACGGACGAGTTCAACAACTGGGACCGTCTGGGACTGTGGCATCTGATGGTTTGGGAATTGATTGAGCACTCATACCGGCCCACACTGCACGGGACTGGACCCTCAAATCCTGGACTGCAGATTAACTTACTGGCTGAAAGGCCTGAAAGGCATGGACAGGTGTCCACGTGGCAGTATTGGTAGTTTCGAGACCTTAGGGCCAAATACAGACAGAATTTAATTAAGGGCAGCTTTACACCTAAGCTCAGAGGCGGGTCAATTTCTCTTCTCTTGACGCAAATTGCACTAAAATTTAGTCCGTGTGTGTGGGCCAGGGTGAACTGACCCCCTCGCTCGGCTCGGCCCTGCGGGCAAACCCTGTAGTTATTTATTTTCCGCACATGAATTCTTTTGCAAAATTTTAATTCATTTTTTGCAATCAGAGACCCCAAATTAGGGCCAGGGTGAACTGACCCCTCGCTCGGCCCTGCGGGCAAACCCTATAGTTATTTTTCTTTTGCACATGAATTTTTTTGCAAAATTTTATTTCATTTTTGCGATCAGAGACCCCAAGTTATTTTAGAGAGGTCAAGAATATACCCTAGAACAGCCCAAAATAGGGGGCTTCTTTTTTTTATGCACCCCTGGTAAGGCTGAGTGAGGGGGTCAATCCACCCTGATTGTGAGTGTGGGGGTGTCGGGGTGAACTGATGCAGAAGGAGAATTGGCCCCCTCATTGCCCCGGTCAACTTTGGTTTGAAAAAAAAGCCCCCTTTGTTGTGCCAATTTTTTTCGTAATTCTTGCATCTCTCACGAGTAATTTGGGGCCTCCGATTGCAAATATGAATTCAGAATTTCAAAAAAAAAATTAACCTTGCAAATAAAAAATTCTAGGGTTTGCCCTGGAGGGGCAATGAGGGGGTCAATTCACCTTGCCCATGAACTGACCCCCTTGCTCGTCCCCCAAGTCAGTCTAGGAGGTGCAAGTAAAAAAATGACTCCCTATTTTTTGCCCCCAAAATGTATGTTCTATGTATCTCCTAGCTAATTTGGGGCCTTTGATTGCAAATATGAATTTTAAAATTGCAAATTTTATCATGCATGGGAAATAAAAAATTCAAGGTTTTCCTTCAGGACGAGTGAGGGGGTCAGTTCACCCCAGCCGTGTGGGGGGTGGAGACCATCCTCAACTATTCATTAGAATAAGATTATAAGGGGGGACAATTCTCCCATATGTACGGGCCTTGGGGCTAAGAAGCTAGGTCAATTCAATAAATCCTAGAAAAGAGAGAGAAGGGCTTAAATTTTTAAGGCTGCTTTACATCTAGATGTTGGGCCAATTATCCTTGAAGTTGTTGCACAAAATCCAATGGATCTAGTTTGCTAAAAAAATGATATTTTATAATAAGAAATCTAATTGGATTTTGACATTGACCCCAAGGCCAAGAATTGGGCTCCCATTTTCTGGTGCACTCAATTCATAAAGCTTGGGCCATATCAAATCATGTCTTTTTAAAAAAAAAATCATTCCACTGAATTGGCTCAACCTCTAGGTGTAAAGTGGCCCTAATTTAGGAGGTCTCTAACTTTAAGGCTGAGGGAGGAATGACGTGAGGAGAAATGATGGGCCATACAAGTTTGATCCCCTTATTGCTCCATCCAAGTATAAATATAAAAATTGCCCCCCATTTCATACTAAACTAAATTTGTAAATTTTCACTTCTCATAGATAATTTGGAGCCTTTGATTGCAAATATGAATTTGTAATTTCCAAATTTTAGCATTAGAGGCAAATATTTTTTTTTAATAATTTTTTTTAGGGATAAAATATAGGGCAATAAGGCAATGAGGGTGTTAATCCTTCCTAGCTAAAATGATGTGGGGAAGATAAGCAAGGAGTCCGGTTCACCCCAGCCAAATTGGATTGACTTCTTCATTGCCCCACCCAAGGATAAATGTCAAAAATTACCCCCCCTCCCATTTTGTCCCATGTTCTTTTTGCATTTTTATTCTTCTCACCTTAGTTATATAGGCTTCTAATTACATATACGAATTCAAAATTTCCAAATCTTATCATGTGTTGCAAATCAAAACTTATAGTATTTTTCCTAGAAAGAAACTGTGGGGCAATACACCCTATCCCACTTGAAGCACTTTCATTGGTTGATGATGAATAACTCGTCCTCTAAGAGGCAAGTGATTAAATACCAACACTAGGTTGCCATGAGATTAGCCAATGAACAAGAAAAACTCGCAATTAGTGTATTCTAAGTCAGTCCATTTTCTCAAATTGTCGGTTGAAAAAATCAAAACTTCAAGCAAATAACCGGGCATTGTGTCAAAAAAATACACTTCAAATAAAACTACAAGGAATAATCAAAGATTATCAATGAAAAAATATTTCTCAATGGAAAACTATAAATACTAACTAGTTGGGCTTAAAATTCTCCCTAAACCTTGAGATTAATCTTAGAACATTGAGCTTGTTACTATGAAAATCATCCTTTTGGGTAACATGTACTAAATCATTTGTTTTAAGAAAAACAAGAGCAATCATTGGAAGTCAAACTACTATACAAGACCTCCCCTTTTCATACAAAATTTAAAGTATAAGCATTTGCACTTTTGTCTTACATAGAAGGACTTTTTGTCATCCATCAAACACTTGGTGTCCACATCCATGTTACAAGGTTAAAAAAACACACCTAAATGAGCTCAAATAAGGTTGTGAGAGTGATTCTTTTCATTCAATTATTGAAGCTCTTTGTGGTAGTTGCAAGGAAAAAACAGATTCCCTTAACCCCAAAATGACCCTGGAATTTCCTTAGCTTCTAGAATTTGCTCTAAATTGAAAAAAATCCAACATTTTGATACGTTGTATCAATTCTTTTTGAATTGTAACCGTGTAAAATCAAACTAGACATATTAGAGATCACATTAGAAACGAAAACACAACAATACCTCTTATTTATTGAAAGATTATAATGTTTTATCATGAGGGTGTTAAATTTGTGAAATTGATTTGAAGTATTTCAATCCTCTTTTCAAATGTCAAATCTAAATAGTTGGTCACCAAAAAAATATGAGGTTAAAGGGCCTAACATGCATAACCCCAATCAATTTATAACTTCTCAAAATCTACTTTATCGTTTTTTTAAATGAATTTCTAATGTGATTTTTTCTCAAAGATTTAGTGTATTTGAGGCTCATTCCTAAGAGCCCTCAACACTACAAAAAGTCAAGATTGCAATGGACACCCATGCACAAAATCTTAAATAGAAAAATCATAATCAATCATTTTCAAAATCAGATTTTTGAAGCTAAAACTAAACTTCAAAAAGAATTTTTCAAAAATATAAATTACTACATATAGTAATTTGGTAAGGTTTTGTTTAACTTAGAAAATTGGTCGAGGACACATTCTGTCCTTGGGGTCATTTAGGGGTTAAAATGCATTTTTGGAACTTTGTATGGATAAACATGAATTTCCAAAGTTTTAAAAATAGGTGTCCCTAAAATCACCCCTTGGCTCTTGCGGACAAATGCTATACATTTTAGAGAAGAATTTAGATGGGGCAGTTTTACAAACATGACACAATTAGGTGTTGCAAACTTAGTTATCATGAACCAAATTGCACAATTGCTATAGAGAACAATAATGATTAAAAAGTTACTTTTCACTATCAAAAAATATTTATATAAAAAAATTCTCAACACATGAAGAAATTTTGTAGGATTTGAAAAATTGTAATTCACATTATAATGGGTTGCACAATAATTGCACATCCTTATTTAGTTAAGTAAGTCAAATAACTTTGAGTTAGGGAAAAAGTTATATGATCTTGTTTTAAAGTTTAGGAAGATAAACTTGATTAAATTAACTAAAAGATCCTATGATTGAATTCATTAAAATTAATTTAAGATCAATAGTTTTGTCTTGCTTTAGGAAAAAATTATTTTAAACCACTTTGGAATTAGAAAATACTACAATGTTATATAATCTAAGATTAAAAAAAACTACAAGACAATGTAGCAAGATGTAGTTCAATATCAAGTGCTTTTACAATTTTGAACAAGCTACTAAAGTTTTGTTCAATTTTTTTAGAGAATTTTTATACAAAAATACTTTCCATGTTCTACCAATGCATTATGAAGTAGTCCTTGTCATGATTATAATTTCATTTGATAACTATAGACTTTGGCCTTTCATGCTACATACTAATGGACAATGAAGAAGGGTAAGTTAGTAGCTATAGTGACCATTGCAAGTCACTTCAAATGCAATGGCTATGAAAAGGACATGAACTACAACTCGAAAATGGATGAAATTAGACTACTAACTTAAATCTTCAAAAAGTCAACTAAAGCAAGAAACAAGTTAGGAAACTACCAGTAGAGAACACCTCAACTTTGGCAATGGAAATTGTTGATATTGGCCTTTAAATCAATGTAATTATAACAATTTTAGTTTTTTTCTATTTTTTTTTTCTCTCTTGACAATGAACAAATGCTTTCATATATTGTTTAGATTGTTCAGTGAGTTCTAAAAACATTAGTTCAAACACTTGGTAAATTTTGAAGTTTATTGTTATTTATTAAACCTTTTCATATTTTGTAAGTGCTACACACCTCTTTTACTCTTGAAATATGATGGGGAAGTGCACAACATGATCTTCATTACGATTTTAAAAGAGTTTGAACCCATAGTGTAGAAAAATCTTGGAAAATTAACCAAAGATAATTGATATTGTTGAGCAGAGTACAGAAGGATTTGTTTTGCTATACTTTAAACTCTGATACCATGCAATGTATGTGGAACGTCTTCATGGAATTTTATCCGGTTGCACTTACACTAGTGCAACACAAGATTTTGTAGTTAGTTTTGAGAAGAAAGAATCTTTTGTACAATTCTCTAAAATTGTTAGTTTTATGCATTTTTGATGAAATATAGACATGGTACTTTTATCCCTTTATGACATGAGGGTAGTATAAATTTCTGAAATTGTAAAAAATGCATTATAAGATAAAATTTAGAATAAGATTATAATGATGGGTTTAAAACATAATTTGTAGAATATGATAGTTAGATCATACTTCTAGAATTAGATCGGCTACTTCACTTACCAATGTATTTCAATTATATTGAAAAATCCTTCTAAAGTTGATTATAGATTCAATATTTGTAATTTTGACAAGAAAAAACTCTTTAACCCCTAAAGTCCCAAGGCCATTTTTTTTTTGTCAAAAATCACTCAAAACTGCCATTTCCACGGCGTTTGTCTTAAAAAAATATAAAAAATACTTTTTTTGGAACTGAACCATAGGATCTTGAACTTTACTTGTTTGAGATCATGTGGTAAAAAATTCATGAAGTTTGACCGTACAGATTGAGAGATATGAGCATTCAAAGTTGAAAAAACAAGTTTTTTCTAACACTAGACTGCAATTTTAGATGACTTTGATCTCAATTTGTAGGAAAAATGTGCACTATGGAATTTGAATTTAAAATTTATTGTGTTGAAGAATTAAGTTGGGAGTCTAGGAAAAAAAATTCAAAAAATAAAAACTTGATTTTCATACTTCAAAAAATTGTCAAGTAGAAGTAGGTCTAAGATTGAAAGAAAAACTAAATTGTTAATAGCTCTTAGATGGGATTGAAATACAATAATCCCAATGATGAGATTGTTCTAGCAAGCAAACTTAACCTTTTCCAAAAAACAAATTGAAACAAATTAAAAATTACATTATGAAATGAATCCTATAAGTTATTTTTTCAAAAAGATGCTTAGATTGCCCAAAAAATAAGATTGTTCATAACTTTCACATCACTAATCAAAATGGAATGAATCAAAGCTTTAGATGTAGACAAAAAAAAATCTTTGAGAATTTTTTTTAATATTTTTATTTTTTTATTTTTGCAATATTTTTTGTGCCACCCATCGAGTTCAATTTTAGAATTTTTGTGGTATTTTTTTTGCTTCTGGGCACCGATTTGAAATAAAAATTGTATTCCCACAAAGCTTATCATCTTTCCTATCTTCAAAAAATGTTTCAAAAAATTCGGGTAAAATTTCAGCCCATAAGAACCTGTCCAAATTCCAAATTGTTCCCCGAGGGGACAATGGGACTTTTGGGGGTTAAGTTTGAAATGTTATATTTTAACTTCATATGGTGATGTTTTGTGATTTTTATTTAATTTATATATTCACGTCATTTTTCAAAAGTCGTTTTTTGACTGACTACAAAAATTACTAACTAAAGTCAAACATACTTTTTTTCCTTGAACAATATAATATTTTTTTTTTTAAGTTTTAAAAATCTATATCTTGCAAATGTAAGAATTAAAGCAAAAATCTACAAAAGAAAATTGATGAATGAAAAATTAGGATTTTATGTTTGGTGAACATGTTTTCATTCATCAAAATTTCCATGTTCAACCCTTTAGGGATTAAGAATTAATAGAAAGTTCTTTGAGTACATATTTATTTTAACAATGAATTTTCAAAGTATAGATCACAAGTACAACCAAAATAGACTCTAGGCTTTCACTAGTGAACCTATTAGTTGTATATAGACTAGCCTTTGGCCTTGGAGAGAAACTTTTTACATTGGTACGACTAGGAAAAAACTTCTTAGCTTTATTGACAAACATATGAGGACCGCTGTTTATCAAAATCAAGTTTAGTAGCGCTTGATAAGCTCCCATACTAGTTACCGTATTATGAAGCTAAGGTATTATTTTTTTTCCTTTTTTTTTCTGACTCTTTTTTTTTTCCTTTTAATTCATCACCGTCCTTTCCAAAGAAGGGAAGAAAACAGGCCTAAGACAAGAATCTGTAATGGATGTGCTCTGCAATTTGGTCGGTTGTGGAACAGGTCACCCTAATTTTAGTATTTTAGTATGCCTAGATTCAATTGCTTTTCCTCCTTGTTGATTATATTAGTGGCTAATTAATTATGTGATGCACATGGTCGTACTTGCTTACAATGTACTACAGTGTCCAGTGTTTTGTGTCAAGTACAATGCTGCATAATTTCCCGCTAAACACTCGTCCATGATTCATATTGGTGTAAAGTAAGGTAGGAGGCTTAAAAACAATCATCTATGGGTTGGTCCACCTTTATCGTATATTTCTTTCAATGGGAATATTTTTAGCTCATTTTTCAAACAAAGAGAAATACGTGTGGGAGGTAGGACCAATGGTTTCATATTTTTGGAAGCATTGTTGAATTACATATGAATTTTCAAATGAGTTGTATTATAAGCACCTATTTATGACCCTAGGTTTTTGTAAAGTATTCACTTGCAACTTGTAACGAAGAAATGGGGAAAACAAAGAGAATGATTGGCTCTTGTAATAAATAATATTTTTTTTCTTGATCCATTCAATGACCACAAAGGTTAATTTAAGGACCATCTCATGTTGATTTTAGAACTAATTATAGGGGTGATTTTCAATGCCTGAATGGATTTTGAGCCTCCTACTTTAATACTTCCTCTATCATGAAATAAATTCAAGGTTTCCTAAAAATGACTAGATTAATGTAATAGTTGCTCCTATTTTCAGAGAATTGCATTGTTACTATAGCTTCTAGTCACCTCCTTTAGGCGTGAAAGAATGGAAGTCAATAGTGAAGCGGTGCATGTTGAAAACATGCAATGAAATTGATAAATTTTCCCTCTTCTTGGAATTGCCCTAGTATTATTAATTTCCGTCATTCTATTAGTAATGCTGGTATAGTGAAGTCCAATGATGTCATGTGTATTCAATGGTGACAATGTCCTATGATTCAACCTTAGGAAATCCTCAACAAGAGATTTGTTAGTAGCAGTTGATGTACAATACCTGACAAGTTTGAACCGTGCACCCTATTCTGCCATGCAAAAGAAAATTGCATAATGTATCATATGATTAACATTTTTTATCTTGCATAATTATTATTCAATTCTTACGCAATTCCAATCAAGAATACCAAGTTTGGGTTTAAAAAAATCAAAACTCCATTTTTGGTGAATTGTTTCATTAAATTTTCATGATTTTACACAATAATTCATTGAAAAACATTGATGATGAATTTTTTTAATTTGATTGTGGCACCATGTAGGAAACATCCATACACACATCTATCCTTGAATAAGCATCTCCAAAAAGTTTTAGAATTTCCTCACAAAGGTTTCAAAAAATGTGGTGACAATGTCCAAATTTAGAAAAATGGATATTTCTTAATTGTAATTAGATTTTGCTATATGACCTTCACAATATTATTAATTTTGTGCATTTGACCATGAAACTACAGTTGTTTTGCCAAAATCTAATTACAATGAAGAAATATCTATTTTTCAAAATTTGGATATTGTCACCGCAACTTTTGAAACCTTCGTGAAGAAATTCTAAAACTTTTTGGAGATGCTTACTCAAGGATAGATGTGCATGTGGATGTTTCCTACCTATTGCTGCAATGAATTTGAAAAAAATCATCACCAATGGTTTTCAATCAATTATCATGTAAAACTGTGAATTTTAAATGAAATAATTCACCAAAAATGGAGTTTTACTTTAAAAAAACCCTAATTTGGTATGCTTGATTGAAATTGTGTAAGAATTGAATGTTGAGTATGGAAGACGAAAAATGTCAATCATATTATATATTATGCAATTTTCTTTTGCATGGCAGAATGGGGTGCACAATTCAGACTTGTTGGGTACTGTACAATTGTAGGTTGAATTCATCACCTTTGATGGGTTTGAGGTTGTGTTTCGATTCCCTTTGTATGGATTGAATTGCTATATAGTCTTTGGAGTGTGGTATTTGTGAATTCTTTTGTCTAGCTTCAATTGTTTTTGATCAAATAGCAGAGAGCCCATTTCTTGCACCATCAAATTTAATTTGGGACAAGAATATTTGGAAACCCCAGATTAATTTGTGGACAGAGGAAGTACAAAGTATGTATCCAGACTATTTGTCTACTACACTATTAAGAACAAAGTGTGGGAATATTACATATCCGGATTCTTCTGGAGTGAGTTGTCCTGGAATGATTACAGGTAGTTTAATGTTGAAAGTTGAAACCCTGATAACTTACATGTCCTGTTCATGAATTTCTTTGAATCATTGCTGAAATATGGAGGGAAATGTTATAATTGTCCTACTACTCCATTTTTGAAACCGAAAGAGATCACATTGGTGATTTTTGAATTTGGGAAGATCCTTGTATTTCAATTAGTATAATTGCTAAAATTTAAAAAAAAAAATTCAGCCTCTTAAACCCAAAAGTCTAAAAGAAAATTAATCTGTATTTATAGAGAAGTTGGAGACGACTTCATATTCTGAAACTTTGCCTGAATTGAATCTTTAAATATATTTCCTGATCATCATGATCTACATGTGACAGAAGCTTTTGTTTCGGCTTCACTTTGATAAATATTGCAAAAAGTTATGAAATTGGGGGAAAAAATGAAAAATGAACACTTCGGCCTTAATAATAAGTTCGTGATCCTAGAATTGTGATGAGTGATGACATCAGCATGCTGGCTGACATCCTCACTGTGGTGGGTCCTACCTATAGACGGGAGGGACGAGCTCGAGTAGAATAGGAAGCGGGAAAGCATCACCAGTACTTTTCTGGTCTCGCCTCATCAAGGCTCTCTTTCATTTGACTGTTATTTTTAGGCGGATTTGAAGATTTAAATTTGAAAATGTCGTTACTGTGTACTGTACTACTGCAAGAAAGCTTGGAAATTAAAAAGAAAAGAAAAGAAAAAGCCTGTATCTGATCCCATGTCAATTGGAGGGGTGGATTGACCTCGCTCGGCCCTGCGGGCAAACCCTGAAATTATTTATTTTCCGCACATGATTTTTTTTGCAAATTTTTAATTCATTTTTGCTATCAGAGACCCCAAATTACTCTAGAGAGGTCAAGAGTATCCCCTAGAATGGTCCAAAATAGGGGGCTTTTTTTCTACATGCACCTGGTAAGGCCGAGCGAGGGGGGCAATCCACCCCGATCAATTGGAGGGGCACTCAGTTATGCTGCCCAATTTGGTAATAATCTCCAAGTCTCATGGCTCATTTGAAAATGAAAGTAAGTCCATTGTGGGCAAAATTATAATGGTGGTGTACATTCAAGTTCTTAATAAGCTTAAGTATCCCTGTGAATTCAGCCAAAGTTCAGTTTTTGAATGGAGATGCATGTTTTCACTTTGACAAATGGAAGTATATAATTTTTTTAATCTTCCTACGTGCCTTTAGGGGGAAACCTCAATTGATCAATTTGGGGAATTATTATTTTTTATTATTTTTGACACAAATGAAAATAATTTCATTACAAGGGAAGAATACAAACAAACCCCAAATGAAATGAGACCCGAGGAACAATCACAAAGAATTAGAACTGAAGTAGAAGAAGACCTAAAATACAACGAGGCCCCGCATCACCAAAGTGGCGAGAATTATTTGGAATTAGAAACTTCAAATTAGCTAACGAAGTGGGCTAGGTGGAAGATTTGTAGCACTTCTTTAAACAACTTCCTTGATTGTTTATTTAATTATGATAAAAGTGGTTGCCTCTGTTTATCATACATGGGAGTTTAAAACCCTGAGTTTCCAAATGGTTGAAAGTGGTCTCTTTGATAGGAATCGTAATGAAAATTTTAGGAAGCTTTAACCTCTCAAGGTAGTCCAAATTTCCGAAATCATGAAGAGGGGAGTACTAGTATGTGAACATAGAATCTACAAGCCTTTGAGCTTAGGAGTCTATATTATAGATAACTTCTATGGTTGTAGATGTGTGTATTATACATACTCATGTTATAAATTCTTTTCATATAGTCTATCTATATTATAGGTCCATTTGTTATGAACATCTTAAAATGGTTGTACTTACAACTAGGTTCAAAGTTCAAAGGCTCGCGTCTCTCCACTCATGTGCTAGCATCGTTGATTGTAAAGATGTATCATAAAAGGTTGTTCATTTAACAAAGGCTTTTAAACAAAAGTTATAAAATATGATTCAAATATCATATCCAAAGGGATGTGTTTATGTTCATTCATTGTTCAAAGTTTGAATGATTAGTACAACCTAAAGGACAATTTGGATTTGAAGTGACCAAAATCTTTTGGATGGAAAATGCTTGCAAAGTTGTTTGAAATTCATATTTTTGAAAACATAATTTAAGCTATTGTCCCCTTGTAATTTGTTTTTCCATTATTAAGTGTATGGAGAATGAACAATACTTCAAAAAGATAAAAATTGGATGTGGTTTAGTAAGACATGCTAAGCCCTTTATTTACATTTGAAATTTGTCAAATATGAAATTAACATAATATCATTTGCAATTGTAAAAGAATCACAAATGGTGAAAAATCTCACTTCAAGGAGGTAATCAAATGTTGCTAACCATACAAGGTTGTGCCAAAATAATATATTTTTCTTTTTAACTTCAAATGATATAATCTTGTAATCTTTAGTATTTAGTGTTTTAAAAATAAATAAAAATTCTAATGTATAGTTGAATTTCAAAGAATTTTTTCCTTTGAAAATTTTGCTAAATGAATTAGAAATTATAGTTTTTATAACTTCTTTCTCTAAAGTGTGCCCTAGTCCTTCAAGGAGGTAGCAAAGAAAAGAGGAATTATATAATATATATTCTACAAATGCTATAAATATGCTTTGAAAGTCCAATAAACTATAAACTTCTTGAAAATCATTCCCAAGTGCCCTTTTTATCTATTTTTTTAATTTTTTGGATACTTACCCATTTTTATTAGAAACTATCCCATTTAGCTTAGGAAATAAATTCTATGATCATGTCAAATATTAGGTCTATTACTTGGTTTGCAATAATGTTCAATAAATAATTCTTGGGACCCAAATCTAACAGTATCTTATTCTAGCTATAAAAAAGTATACATGCTTCTATCTCAAATAGTAGAGAAAAATCAACAATATACTTAAAAAAACTATAAGTTAAAATTTTATTATGATGTTTTAAATTTTGAAATATATTATTTTATTACTTATCATGTATTGCAAAATCTTAATTATATATGTATGTATAATAATAGATACGTTCAATTTTAACTAAATTGATCTTATTTCATCCTTGTGTCCCTTTCTAATTATCACGATGGATTGGCTACATATAGACACCTCAACCCAATATTGAATACTAATTATCTTTTTCACTTAGTCAACTGTTTGGTAGACACTACTTTGTACATAATTGTTACACGAGAACCATTCCATAAACAAGCTTACAAAAACATCTATAAAACACTTATGAAAGTACATAGCCCTTGAAATTTGACCTACCAAAATACATATGACCATTTGGCTAACAAGGAATATACAAATGGAACAAGGCTATACCACTTGTTATGTTTATATTAAAGTTTTATTGCACAGTGTTTTATTAAAACATGTTTCTTACATGTATTGTAGAAACTTAATTATATATATAGTTTAAACCAATGTTACCCTTATATACTTTGTAAAATATATATTTAAAAATGCTTACCAATTAAAAATATGATTTGAAACATAGAATAATATTTTTCAATACAAAATTTAAAATTTTAATAATCATGTTTTAAAGCAAGGTATTTATAATTATTTTTGGTAAAGATACATAAAAATTTCAACAATTGATAGTTTTTAGTTTTTGATAAATTTTTAAATTTAAAGTATATTAAATTAGTTTTAATTGTTGATGATTAAATGATCAGATAATGACATTGGGTGGATAATTAAATAGGTGTGAGTTTAAGCACGCTTAAACTCTAGTTGGTCACAATGTCAACTTTTATGGACGCATCGTTTCTTTGGGCTTTATGAATTAAAATACATTTTGTTCATTGGTGTGGAAAAATCTCTACATAAGTTAATTAAATTAGTGTGGCATGCAATAACAACATTCACATACAAAAAATAGAGGATATGTATGCAAAATTTAAGGGTTTATAAACATAATAGTTTACAATATGTTATAAAAAATCAACAGAATGAAATCTAAACTATTTTCTTACTACTCCAAACAATGTAATTTTTATCCAAGCTTCATAAATTTTATCTACCTTTTTAGTTGTCATTCATCTATATGTTTTCATCCAAATTTCATCCAATTTTTAATTCTATTTAGGTAAATTCATTTATAATTTAGTCCATAAGTGTGACAAATTGTTTAATTTCAAACTCTTGTATTAATTGAATTAACTTGTATAGTGAAGAAAATATTTTGTACGGGTATTAGTGCTCTTATATTATAGAAGTTTGTTTTACATGCATGATATTAGTTTATCTTTTCTACTTCATTCATTGGTTGATGATTCTATTTTTAACAATCACAAAATTTCAAACTTCTTTATTTTATAAGGGGAGTCATTTACCTTGGTGAATAGTGGAATAGCCAAAAGTTTGATAGATTTGAACAAGATCTCGTTTCCTATTGTGAGAAATTAGGTTCCAAAAAGTTTCCATACCTCAATTTGATAGAGGAATAGTAGAGTGCTTCAAAATATCTTTGAACTTTAAGCGTGGTGGCTTTTTGCCCCTCTTGCATTGCCACCTTATTCGTAACTCAAAGTTTCCTTTGAATGTAGAGGGATACCCCAACCTTCATGTTTAACCCCTAGGAGAGTTTAATAAAATTCAAAATATCAAGCTTGAGTAATTTACAGCTAGAAAAGAATCCAAATACTATTTATTTATTTATTTATTTTGGAAGTTTTAATTTACTTCCAATCTTGATTTGTCTCAAAATCTTGTAGAAAAATTTATGAAACACCAAATGTCCAAGCTAGCAACATTGTCAAAGTCTAGACAAATTTTTTTTTTTTTTCAGCATACATTTTACAGTAAAAATTCAATTTGTAGTGAGCAGCCCCCCAATTGCTAAGTTGCCAAAAAATGCGGCTTGATCATTTAGAGGTTAAAATACCTACCAAAAATGCTTTGACCGTTTCTAACTTTGGCAGATGGTATCCAAATGTTGCATTGTTTAGCGTGTTGGACTCTCCTTTCACTTGCCAACATGACATTTTGGCCATTGTAGTAATATTAGTAAGGTAGGTACACCTAAAATGGCACCTGACCTAAAAGCGCCATCTAGAACAAGTATACATTTTCAAAATCAGTCATCTTCACAGTGCCAATAAGTGGTGCTTTTAGGTGTACCCACCTTAACTCGGCAGAGCAGCAGAAAGTGGTGAGATGGTTACATGCTATTTCCAAAAGAATATGCTGTTATTACTGCGATTTCCGCCCAATCAGTGACCAACTGACCACAGAATAGAGAGCTTATTAGCTACTCGCGCTCTGAAGCGTTAAGTTAAAGAATGTTTATGTCTCGATCGAATTGAAGTTGCCAGTCGGGAATGCGTTATGATCAATGATGTTATAATTCAGGAGGGAATATTTCGAAATCCACTCTCCTTGACAATGAAGCCCTCCAGGCACTACAGGCCCGGCGGGACTCCCGGGACTGTAGCCGATCCACGTCCTGCGCGACGAGCCAACCAACGGGTAGCTCCGGGAAGGTGCACTGCGCGGTGAAAACAGGGTGCCAGCTCAGATCTTGACGCCCAAATTTCGACCCACATGGCAGATCCAGATCAGATGATTGCTGGTCCTCCCGACCTACGTGGCATTGCGGATTCCCCAAACCAAAGGTCTGCCGGAGCCAGCCCCAGCTTCGGGGGCCCTCGCCACCCCGCCAGTAGTGCTGTGCTTGCGACAGCTTCCACTCTGCGCCTTTGCTACAGACACTAAGCTTACTCCTTCCCCACAACTCCATCACGCTGTCTGCCGTACCTTACTTACTTACTCCGACGACGATCTGCCCTGACCCTGTGATGGCCGCCAGTAAGTTAAGACTCTCTCTTCCTCGCATCTCGTTATTCGCTTGCCAACGCGCTCTGGAACGCACCTAACGGCTCAGAAATCAGGATTTTCTTTGGCTTTGGTGTTCCCTCGCTGCACGCTGATTTGGTCATCGGCTGGTGCCGTGTGTTTGCATTTCGCGCCTGAGTGAATATTGAAAGTGTAAGTGGTGAGTGTTGGACTGATTTAGTCGACGTGCATTTTTTATTTTTCAATATTTTAATGGTGTGCTCACTCGCTCTGGTGATGAAGAGTTGTTGCGGGAATTCGGTGCTTCGAGCATTAAGTGGAGTCTCTGTAGTGTGTAAGAAACTCACTGGAGTTTTTTTCAAGGGCGGAGTGTGACTATTGAACTGGAGAGAGGAGGTGTCGGCAATGGCGATTTGATTGATGTTCAATGGCCGCTGGAGCTCTGTGTTTGGAGTTCATTAGTGCAGGACTGCAGAAGTCTTTTTCTCCCGGGGCGTAAGTCTGCTACAGAGGCAAAGTGCTCCTTGTGAATCTCAGCTCGGCTTGGTTTTATATCTTCCTTCTTCATTTGGCAGCTGGACTTAAAAAAAAAGAATGGCGGACTTACTCTTTCATCGAATTGCGGTGATTTCATTGAGCTTCTGGGAGGCCATAGGAGACGTATGATGTAGTGCATTTGGGAGTTTTATGGTCGCGAGTGGGCTCTGTTCACTCGGGAGTCTCTCCTTTTCCTGCAGGGGAGTCTTTGAGCCTGTTTGGTTCCGCTTGTGAGAATCTGGTGTACGACTTGGCGGATAACCTAAACCTTGCAATATTATAAGTTCGTTTCACGTGCTGCGTCTGTCGCTCAGATTTAACGGCAATGCCCTATTCTATGAAGTTTTGAAGATCCGGACGAAGTTAAGGTCGGTCTCTATACGACCGAACTGCGAGTTGCTTGTACTAGTCAGCGTTTCTCTGTATTGGCGTAAACCAGGGTGGAAAGCTGCGAGGAACAGAAAGGATCCAGTTTCAAAAAAATACCGGTCTCTGTTGAACAATGTAGGGTAGGCAATCATGATCGGGGGGACGCGGAGGAGACATGGGGGCCGAATGGAGAGAAAGAAAGCTCTTCTTACTGGGAGCTGAGCTTTGTTACTAGGACTGTCGTCGACAGTGGAGCAATCAAGAAGGTGACCTTCTATCCGTCTTTATACAGAAGCCAGACAAAAATTGAACGTTTACGGTCATAAGCTGCATTACGGCTCTAGGAGCGCATGAGTTTGGGAATGTCACTGGGAAGTGTACGGACCTAAGTCGACATAATCCATCTTCTAGGAATGCCAGGACTATGTGCATGTTGTGCTTACACGGTTTAGAACTCGAGACTTAGCTATCTCGGGTCCCAGAGAGAATTGTCACATAGGTTTCCTGTGCCGTATATTGGTGATTTTAAGGTTACACCAATATCTAAAACAACTATCAGAATATTGAGATATTGCTGCGGGACTCTGTGTCACACTTGAGCTGAAGAAGAGAGGCATTACCTGGCCTTTGCTCCTTTCGTGTGCCTGTAGCCGTCGTCTTAATGAGAGACTATTTGAAAGAGCCAATTGTGAGCCACTTCACGAGAGTTTTCATGAATTCTGTATCTAGTAGGTTGCGTTTGAGATGCTCGTTCACTGTCTTTCGCTGATAGCGGTGACAGTTGCAAGAATCTTATCTTGTTGGATCCTTTCTCGTGAGCGAAGTCGTGGTGTGGTTTGGCAATTGCCCGCGGATATGATGTAATTTTTTCCTGTTAAATCTTCAGCAGGGGATGGGTGAAATTGCCTTGAGCGGGCAGCGGTTCAAACTTATTCCACACCCGTACGCTGGACAGTCAGTCGATCTCGAGCCCTTGGTCAGCATTTCCTCTTTACTGTTAATTTAAACCCTGGTGTCTATGCTGTAGTTATATGCGTGTATATTGTGGTTGGTAATAGTGTGATCAAGGTATCGGTGTTTTTCAGTTTGCCCCTTTTGTACACCATCCAGCGTTGTCCGTCTCGGTGGCAGAATTGCGCTATTATTTGAGGTTACTCGAAAGTACTATTTTGTGAAATTGTCAATCTGAAAGTTCTTGGAGTGTGGAATGATGATGAGGTCGTTAATACGGGCGAATTTATGCAGTTGAATAGAAATGTGGACGCTTGGCCACATTTGAAAGAGCTTCTTCAAAGCTACAGGGCAGATTGGGTGAAGGACGAGTTTAAATATGGGCACTATGACTCACTGCCAGCGCCAATCTTTGAACATCAGATTTTTGAAGGACCCGACACAGATGTAGAGACAGGTCTGTACAGCGAAACATTTCAAACTCCTGAATTTAACGGCGGTAACAAAGCTTTAAGAAAAGTGACAAATCTTAGCAAGGTGGTTATTTCAAAAGGATGACCTGCGCTTCATTTATACTGCCCTAGAGATACACATGAACACGAGCTGCATTTCCGCTTGTGTGTGCACCGGAATTGCATTGATACAACCCGATTGATCGGTGAGTGTCTTCGTGTTAGACGTGTTGCTGTAGCTCTCGTCGTTGCGGTGAGTCGATATCACTGGTATCATGTATATCATACCGTGAAGATTTCACTAAGTTGCCGTACGATAACTGATGATAACTTATGCTGATGTGGTGTTTACTGTAGAGTTTCGACTTTCAAATAGAAGGCTGGGCAGAAATGGTGATGCTACTGATGATGAAGATTCTGCAATATCTCGACGTCTGTCAAGACGTTCCTCTGGACGAATATCTGGACGTTTCTCTTCGAGATCAGCAAGCGAAATTCCAGAAGGAATTCATTCAAAATCTACGAAGGTAGTCCGTCTTATCACACTTATAGCTTATGTCATCATTGCAGGACATCAGTGATACTCTGAACTATCTTGAGTTCATCAGCAATCCTGGAGCGATGTTAGTGTGCAAAGTACCGTTTCTATATCTTATCAATTTCGCAGCCACTACATCGGTAGTTGGAAAGTGTGTTTTGGGGACGTTGGCTATGCATGTGTTGCATTAAATTTAATCTGCTGATTTTGCTGAGTTCTCTGGATGGATGAGGATCTATCAATTCTGTTCTGAAAAATCCGTTCTGCATTCAGCATTACGGGGGTTCTGCGCTACCTCCTTATGAGCCTGTTTATAGTTGGCGATCAACACGGGCGTCAGTATTTGGACAAAGATCTCCAGAACTACCATCTGCACTATCACCTGGGTGAGAAAATCATATCTGGGACACAATCAGTTAACGTTTCTGTTCAACTTGATGCAGCAAGTGTTCATCTGTATCAATCGAGCAGTATATCTAGCACTTGAAAATTTACTTGAATTTCCTTAACAAATAGCCTCCTTGTGTTCACCTCATATTTTGGGTGACTGCAGTAGCGGGCTGAAGGTCTCTGTGAAGGTCGTGTCTTTGAATATCCAGGCTGGACTTGTTGGTAAGTTTTCTTGAAAGACTACACAACTTACCATTAAATCTACAAATTTATTTATAAACTATTCCTGTATAGTTGTTGTATTTTCTTGTGTATTATAGGGATTTATGTAGTGTTCGAAAAAAGACTACACGTTTGAGGGCGAATCATTTATGAGGCTAGGATTGAACGATATTTTCGTCATGTATTGTTGGACTGGAAGGGTGTATCGAATTACCAAATGTTTCGACCTTCGCTGCGCTGTTGCAATTGGTTAGTTGGTCTATCTTAGTTCGTATTTGTGTGAGGTTGCAAATGCTAGCTCTAGGTTCTGGAAGAACAATTTAGATACCATGATCTTGGTGCTCATTTAAAAGACCTGCACGTCAGGTACTGATTACCAAGACTTTGGATGTGTTTTCATGCTACAGAACCTATCTATGGTACGCTGTGTCTGTATCATCGAGAGAGGCGGGAAAAATTATCAGAGGATTTCCACTTTCGATGTTTACCATCAGAGTTCCAAGATGTAAGACTTAATCTGAGTTTCATATTTCTCTACGGTGGTGCGGCGTCTGTTTATCAGTTCTATGGTATTGCATATTTGAATTGATCCGTTAATTGGCAGGAGGCTGGCGGTTATCAAAGAAGAGCTATATTTTCACTAGAGGCAGCGTCGCCAGCGATATGCCTACTGATTCAGCTTGAAAAACATGTGACTGAGGAAGGAGGAGTGACCGCTCATGTTTACTCTCGGAAAGAACCCGTGAGTTATTGTTCGTTAATCTGGATGTTGAGAAGCTGTTATTTGACTCTATGGAAGTTTTCTTTGGCATCCTTGAGTAAACCATGAGTAACTTTGCTATACGTTCAGTGGGGCTTATCCACTATGTCTTCAATGATGCTGCAGAAGACAAACTAGTTGCAATAAATCATTTGTATATTGAGAGATTATGTCGTTTCTGTCATAATGCATCTCACCATCATGTGTACAAGCATCAGCGTCAGGATATTGATAATGTGGACTGCTTGTTTTGTATGCCATTTATCTATCACGTATTCTTACGCTCTCTAAGTACCGTAGCCATGTATTGTTCGAGTACAATTAATTACTGACGGTTTGATTTGATTGTATTGTGTTTTAAGGTACACTTGACTGAGAGGGAAAAACAGAAGCTGCAGGTCTGGGCGCGGGTGATGCCTTTTAGAGAGCCTTTTTCTTGGGCAGTAGTTGCTCTGTTTGATGCACGTGTAACAGGTGGTGTAGGAGGCTTCTCGTCATCTCCAAGCAGCCCACTCCCTCCAGGACTTTTTGGATCAGCTTTGATGGAAGCATCCTTGGATTCAGATGGACGTCTTGTTGCGGATGCGAAGGCAGAAACGTCTTGTGTGCCGGTTCTGGTGGATATCCCAAGCCTTCACCGCGTCAAAGAGAATTATACCGAGGAAATGCTTCAGGTTAACTACTTCGCCCAACTTTGTAGCTGTACACACAGAACGTGCTATTCACACTGCTCAAGCTGCTCTATGCGGTGTTTGGATCCGAAGGAGTCGGTTAGTCAAATCTTCTTCCAAGAAGTCACGATAATGTGTTCTACCTACTCCATTGGTAATATGGTTTGTGGTTGCTTTGCAGGATCCAAAATTTAAAGTGCACAAGCCCGTGAAGGCCACACTGCGACTTGAGATAGAGAGATTCTCTAATGAGGATCATGAACATGATCTCATATCTGAGTATGGTAGTTTTGGCAATGGATCTATTGATGGTGATACCCGGTCAATTGTGGGGCCTTCGTTCTCAGGGCGGTTCATGCAAGGACAGGGTATGAGTAAGACTGCGCATAATGGACGACAGAAATGGAGTCCTGGAGAAAAGCTTCGCTACCTACATTTTGGTAGTGTGGGAGGCATTGAGCTCGGAAAATCTGACGTATGTGAACCCACAATGTTTCGCTTACACCAATGTCTCATCTCTTTGCATATATGGTTTGATTTACCTCCAAAGTTGCAGTTGTGCTTAGTAGTACTTGTAATTGAATTCAAGTTGCTCTGTAATTCTGTGGCAGTTTCGGGCTGTTGAGTTTCGGTTGGGATCTAAAGTTGAGGCTCCGTCTCAGCTATTGCACTGTCTGTACATATATCCTCAATCTGTCAATCTAAGTCGGAAACGCAGCCTTTTTATGCGAGTAGAACTCCGGATGGATGATGGAGATATTCGCAAACCACCTCTGGAGGTAACGCTTTGCATAGACATGCTCCCCAGTCAGAAATGTGCTTGTAGCTATTAGACGTCGCTTTTTGCCTTCTTCCCTTGCATCATACGATTATCGATTTTGTCCGACCCTTCACAGTCGTTAGAATGCATTGGTCTTTAGAATCTGTTTGTACTAGGACTACATTAGCACAGTGTCTCTTGTTAATTCCAGGTGCCCAAATTCTGTATGTAGAGTGTAATTTGGTTTCGACTTTCTGAATGATGGTACGGCCTGATCTATTGCTTCTTACTGACTGCGATTGTTCATCCTAGCAGGCTCTTTACCCAAGAGATGCGGAGAGCTCTATGCAGAAATACGCACATTCTCAGATTGATGCAAACACCAAAACACCTCACTATCACGACGAGTTTAAAATTCAGCTTCCTGCCATTCTCACTGTCGAGCACCACCTTCTGTTCACGTTTTTCCACGTGGATCTTCAGATGAAACTTGAGGCTCCGAAGCCGGTATTGTTGTTCATCTCTAGATTTTTCTTGGTTATTCTATTGATTTTTTTCTTTCCTCATTGCAGTGCACGAGATCGACCAACTATGTGCTGAAATAGTGGATGCTTTTTAATCTACTCATCTACTGTTGATATTTGCCAGGTGGTCGTGGGATACTCTGTTCTTCCCCTAATGTTTGCGTGTCAGTAAGTTCGATGTACTTGATGACCATCTAGCTGCATTTGAAGTTCTTTCACTTCAAAAAGACCAGATCAATATTCTTTTTGAATACTTTGTACTTGTCCGAAATGGCCCTTGTTTCCAGAAGTTGGGGGGGATTGTAGAGGCATGTTTATGTTCTTGAGAGAGTATGAAGGTCCCAGTTGCAATTGCGGTATTGACATGATATGGTGTTTGTAGAGTGCAGCGGTTGGATGGCAGCCTGCCCATTGCAAAGGAACTCTATGCTAATTATTTGCAAGACAATGTGAAGGTGACCAGGAGATGTCTCTGTATTGCAGTGAATGAATGAACTTGTGTTGGTCTAAATGTTGGGGAACATAGTTTGCCGACTTTTTCTACCTTTTCCATCTTGTTCTTGGAAATATCGTATGCGTTTCGTATTGGCTGGAGTCATCATACTACTTTACCTCGGTTTGAGTTCTAGTTTTAATTTCCCCCAGTTTATCTGTTGCAGGAAAGGTTGGAGTACCTAGATGACGGCAAAACAGTATTTAAATTACGGTCGCGGTTGTGCTCATCTCTTTACCCGGTAAATGAGAGAATACGAGATTTCTTTTCAGAATACGATCGTCACATTTTGCGGACGGTTCCACCATGGGGTGCTGAGCTGATGGAGGTTTGTTACTAAACAATATATTTATTCCTATGCAGGAATCTTCTTGTCGCTGTCACTTCTGCGTGATTAGCATTTCATACCAAATTCGTGATGGTGTTCTTTTTCGATTGAATGGCTCCAATCTACGTTTTGTTCCAATTGTCTGCTCTTCGTTGCCATTCCACTTAGTATCCTGCAGAAGTAGACGGCGATGTTTTTTCTTAGCATCTGCCTATTTGTCTCCAACTATTCACGCCAAATATTTCTCACTAACTTTTCATGGTCCTTTGTAGGCAATCAATTCTTTAAAGACTGTTGAACCATCCTCAATGCTGCAATTTCTTCAACCATGTCTAAACATGCTACTTCGCATGATAGGTGATGGAGGGGAGACGTTGCAGGTCTGTAACTCCTTAGCATATATCTTGATTCTTGTTTAGTTGACTGATTTGCAAACTATTTAAACGTTTTATGTCGACTTAGGTTTTGTTTGGGATAGAAATAAAGAGGTTTATGCACATGACTGAAGATGTGATATGCCCACCTTAGATTTCTAACACCTTAATGCTTTAGAACATGGTTCAACTAACGTTTTGTCCTAACAGTCTGGTGGTCCTTTTCCAGGTTGCTGCATTTCGTTCAATGGTTAACATCATTACCAGGTAGTAGACTTTCTGGTGATTACTACGATGTTTGAATTATTATTTTTTATCAGGTTTCAGTCCCCTAAGCTCTTGTACTCTTGTTGATTGGTTCCTTATTTCTCTGTAGGGTACAAGCAGAGACATCTGAAGGAGCCGAAAGAAATCGATATCTTGTGCAATATGTGGATTATGCATTTGATGATTTTGGCGGGCGCCATGAGCCTGTGTATCCAGGTCTATGCAGTGTATGGCGCAGTCTTGCTCGTAGCAAGGTATATAAGTATACTATCTCGTTTTGATTTAAGTCTTTTAAGATTGTAAACTGGGTTTCCGAGTTAATCAACCTCCCTTGGAACATGTCTTCACACCATGTGCGACTCGTGCAGGCTAAAGGCTACCGGGTTGGACCGGTGTACGATGATGTCCTCTCTATGGCTTGGGTGTTCCTTGAGCTGATTGTCAAGTCTATGGCACTTGAACAATCTCGCATTTACTCTGAGTCTCTTCCTCCTGGTATGTCAGAATTTGTCAACAATTCTGTTTATTCAATTGCAGTGTACGTCATTATGGTCGATGGCGCAGTTTGGTTGCGAGTTGAAGTGTGAGATTCGGCCGCATCGATTTATGATTTTACTTTCAATTGCTTGTTGATTATGTGATTTGTGATAAACAATTGGGAAAACCAGGTCACATTCTTCAACTTATTATATTTGACACTATAGGTAATCTTCACATTGTTTGCATGCTTGCAGGAGAAGAGTTACCACCATTACAGCTCATTGATGAGGTCTTCAAGAGTATCGTTCAGCTGTACGATTGTTTGCTTACAGAGGTTCATGAACGTTGCAAGAAGGGTCTGCTTCTTGCCAAGAAATTAAACAGCAGTCTTTCTTACTTTTGCTATGATCTTCTTTCTGTAATCGATCCTCGGCAAGTCTTTGAGCTGGTACACCACTAACCGGATTACACAATTAACTGGCGACCCTGCTCTTTGTATTTTCACTTTGACATGTTATTATTTGCTGAACAGTCTTTCGATGACGAATTTAGTTTCTTCTCATTCTCTAGTGGAATTCGTTCACTGCTTTCTTTCTCCTCTCTTACCTTAGATCTCATGAGTCTGTACGTGAATTTTTGCAAGTCTACATTGCATTATATTATATTCTTATTTATGTTGTGTCTATCTTTTGCATCTGTAGGTAGCACTCTACTTCAACAAGTTCGATGGGATCTGTCAATCACTGGTGCACGAATGTAAGCTTAATTTTCTGCGTATACTTTGTGATCATGATCTCTTCGTTGAGATGCCTGGTCGAGATCCTACGGAGAGGTACGTATTTGGTTTTTTCTGCCGCATTTTGTTCCTGAAAGTTTCCGAATTTGATTTCTTTTTGTTGCATCTGTTACTATTTACGTCCTCCTTTCTCTGAACTTTTTTTCATGTGCTGGACGTGCGATTGGCGCCAATTGCAGGAACTATCTGGCATCATTATTAATGCAGGAGCTCTTTGCTACTTGGGATCATGAAGATCCGGCCTTGAAGTCCAAGGTGAGGATACCCTTCTCAGTCATGCCCATACATCAGTTATACCTGAATATCATAGTAATGCCCTCCATTAGCTACCTAATCGATATAAAATTAAGCATAATGCTTTTCAAGTAAGTGAAAAACGCTGGATATTTGTCTTGGACTACTGTATTTTATAAATAAATCAAACGCGGAACCTCAAATTTATTAACTAATTCAACCCGGTTCGATTTATCCTTCATCCTTGTAGGCTGCTCGAATTCTCGTGCAACTTATGTGCAAGCATGAGTACGATGCTCGCTACCAAACATTGGAGGATAAACTCTACATTGCGCAACGTTATTTTCCACTGGTTGACCTGGTAAGCTCTGCCCAATGTCTTACTGTTTGTATCGAAAGTTAAATGAGGACATGGGCTAGTGAAATCCGCGCGTTGGAATTTGTCTTTCTGCTTTGTTGCCAAACGTGCTCGAGTGACTCGCTGGAAAGTGATGGTCTAACCAATTGGATGAATTGACAGATACTGGATGAGATGCCTGTGTTTTATGGCTTGAGCTCTACGGAGAAGCGTGAGGTATTGGTTTGTGTGCTACACATTTTGCGATATCTGGATGATGCATCTCTTGTCAAAGCTTGGCAACATAACATGGCTAGAACAAGGCTTTTTTTCAAGCTTCTGGAAGAGTGTCAGGAATTGCTGGAGGTAAGAACTGCTCTCTCTATTCTTCAATAATCTGACTTGAGTAACTCAAGAACAACGTTTGAACTGAAGAATTGCAATGTGGTCACCTCAATTTTGAAGTAGGGGTCTGATTTACACTTTTTTCAAATAGTTTTCTGCCGTTGTGCTTCTTGACTAGCTTGCAATATATAATCAATTTTGTAGAGGCATGTCTTTTAGTTGAGAGGGAAAGTATGCGCACCCATTTCCTACAGTTTTACTGATCAATTGTTTTTGGTCTATAATGTAATGCTCATTTTTGTGTGCATTGTAGAGCAACACGTTGCTAGGTTCATGCTGTCGTAAATTAGTGCGTCTATCTTTTAGGTGTTTGCATTTGAGTTGGAAGATTACATCAATTGCTTCTCATTATCAGAATGTGTTTCTTGAGCAGTTTAAAAAGGCTGGAGCAGATGGCTTGATGGGAGCTATGCCTGCAAATGATCAAGGGGAAGGGCCACTTCGATATTCTGAGAAACTGTCACCTGCTGTAAATCACTTCTTGATTGAAGCCTCTCGGCAGGATATCAGAGTATGTCACTTGTGCATGAAATTTGTTCAGTTCTTGAATTGAGGGACCTTTCCTTTGATGCTTGTGCTACTGTATAGTGGTTATAAGAGTCTTCCTTTGCATGCCTTGTGATATCATCATTTGTTTGCTGCTAAGGGCGTTTTGGCCTTTGCCAAACGTGTTGGTCATAATCCTTACAGCCTGAACATGTCATTTTGAGTTTGTTCCAATTAGTGCTGTCGTGTGAATTGAATTTACTACACGATTTAGAAAATGTGTATAAAATTGAGTCTACTCGTAATGTACTTATCGCTCTGATAAAACATTGATGACGCTAGTAATATTCAACCTTATCATCACAGTGCTATAATTTTTGTTCATTTTTATTGCAGCATACCAAAATTTCTCCAAGTGCTCAGTGGATACTGCCACAAATGAGTCCAGAGATCAGTTCATACTGGAAAAGAGTCAGTCCAATGTCAAACAGTTCAACGAGCCCAGGTCAGCCGCCCTCATTGCGGGAGGCACTTGCACAAGCCCAATCTGCCGGAAGAGGTGGAGGCAGGGCTCTCCGTGAGACTTTGCATCCAATGCTCCGCCAAAAATTGGTCAGTATGCTACTTTATCTGGAGTAGCCAATTTCTATGGATTGATGTATCTGTAATCGTCTGCACTTATTCAGAGCTTATTAGTGCTTTCCGTCCCTACTTTGTTTCACTAGTATTGGTTGTTTTCAGGAACTTTGGGAGGAAAATCTTAGCGCCTCTGCGATGCTGCAAATTTTGGAGGTACTAGGGAAGTTTGCTGACGCTGCTTCAATTCAAGCTGTGGCCACAGACTACATGCGGCTGGATTGTATAACTAGCATTTTCATTGGTTTTCTGGGACGCAGTCAGCCGTTGCCTTTTTGGAAGGCCTTTCTACCTGTATTCAGTAACCTATTCAGTCGACATGGAGCTACTTTAATGAGTAGAGAGAATGACAGGTTCCTGAAGCAAGTAGCGTTTCACCTATTACGGCTCGGCGTTTTTCGGAACGAGTCTATTCGGAAACGTGCCATTGTTGGCATTCAAATACTTATCCGAGTAAGATCCTTGTTTCAGTTTCGTATGCATTGCACTGGCCTTATTGCTGTATTTACTATTCGCTCATTGTTAATGTGCCATAGATGTTCCGTGTGGCTTGAAGCTGTCAGAAATATGATAAAACTTTCCACGTCAAACGTTGATTCCACAGGTTTTGTCATGTGTCATTTGGGGTATTATATATGCATGTAAAATCATTTGCTAACACTTTTCCCTGTTTTTTCACAAACGCTGTGAACTGCTCTAAGAGCCTGAGCATCTGAAGTATCGAGGATTAGGACATATTGGCTTCATGTTTTGTACTTTGATTTCTAAATATACACATATTATCTGCAGAACGCGTACCACTATTTTCAAGGTCTTTCAAGGCTGCGGGTGATGCTCACAATTACACTGTCCGAGCTAATGTCAGATGTCCAAGTAACACAACCTAAGATGGATGGTTCTTTGGAAGAGAGCGGCGAATCTCAACGTCTTCGGAGGTCTCTGCAACAAATTGCTCAGGAAAGTATTAGTGCAGATCTTCTACGAGAATGCTGTCTTCCTGAAGATTCCCTCACTGCTTTGCCAGAAGGTGTGAATGGTCATCAGTGGAGCTGGGCTGGAGTCGCTGAGCTTTCCACCAGTCTGCTAAAAGCTGTGGAGGCTGCCGTCGGACATGCCCTTCTGGTGCTTTTCCGACCTTTATTTGCGTATTGCACTGTGGTAAACTCTTTGCGTATTGTGCTGGTGCATAGGGTCCACCTAAGTCATGGGTGAAACGCATTTGGAGTTTATGTCCTTACAGTCACATTTGTGATGTTTTGCAGGGACCTGAGATCATAACTAGCGACAAGTATGCAACTGCAGAGGCATATTATGGTTTAGCGTCAGCATATGCCAGCGTGCCTGATCTGCATATAATGTGGCTTCTTTATCTCTGTGAAGTCCATCAAGGCAATCAGTCTTACGCGGAGGCTGCCCAGTGTGCCGTTGCAGTTGCTGGTGTCATTATGCATGTACGTAGATTCTCTTTTATATAAGACTGCCTGGATGTATATAGGATTTCTTGTTTGGCATGTTTTGATGATATTTTTTTTATGACCAGTTTTAGAGTGAGTCCAACACATTGGAGGCGCTAATCTTTCAAGTATCTAGTGCATCTCAATGGATATGTATATATTGTTTGAACTGGCTTCTGAAGGTTCTCTTGGATGGTGATTTCCAGGCTATAGTTGGAAAAGGCGATCATGTGTGGGGTAAAGAGCATGTGGAGGCACTCCGTAATATTTGCCCAATGCTCACAGGTGCTCGCTTTGGGGATGCTGCAACTGCTGAAATTGAAGGCTATGGGTCGTCAAAATTGACTGTAGAGTCCGCAGTCAAGTATTTACAGCTCGCTCATAAACTCTTTGTTCAGGCAGAGCTTTTCCACTTTTGTGCTGGTAAGTTTCTGGAACTCCTTTGGTTTAGGCATGCTGTTTGGTTTGGGTGTTTTCATAACTACTACCCAGTGGATGAAGATTGAGCTGATGGTAGCCAGCTTAGTTTCTGAAGTTGTCATACTCATGCACAGCCACTATTACTTCTGCTTCCAGTGCATGAAGCATTGTGAAAAATCTTTCCTACTTTTAACCTCTGTTCAGAGCGTATTTGAAATCTGTACAAGCTTTCCCAAGATTTTAAAGATGGCCTCATATATTTCAGGTATATCGGAGCTCATAATACCTGTCCATAAATCAAGACGTGCCTATGGGCAGCTGTCAAAGTGTCACACTTCGTTGACCAGCATCTATGAAGCCATAGTGGAGCAGGAGTCGAGCCCTATACCTTTCACAGATGCAACTTATTATCGGGTGGGCTTTTACGGGAAAAGCTTTGGTAGTTTAAACTGCAAGGAGTATGTGTACAGGGAGCCACGGGACGTGCGGTTAGGGGACATCATGAGAAACCTAGGCAATATATATGAGCCTAGAGTTATTGAAGGAAAACAGACCTTACACATCATCCCTGATTCTCGTCAAGTGAATCCTGAAGATCTCCAAGCTGGAATCTGCTACTTGCAAATCACATCTGTTGAATCTGTCACAGAGAGTGAGGATTTGGAAAGTAGACGAGAGCGACAATCTGGAAGATCGTCATCGACAATTAGTGCTCGAGTGTATGATCGGTTTTTATTTGACACTCCCTTTACAAGGAATGGCAGATCACAGGGAGGTTTAGAAGACCAATGGAAAAGACGTACAGTGCTGTGGACCGAGGGACCTTTCCCAGCTCTCGTGAACCGTTTAATGGTTGTGAAGTCGGAGTCCCGGGAGTTTTCGCCCATTGAAAATGCCATAGGGATGATTGAGACTCGTACAGCAGCTCTTTCAGGGGAGCTCGATGACCAACGAATCCATGAAGGCGATGCTCCCCCTCGTTTGCAGGGTCTGCAAAGAATTTTGCAAGGAAGTGTTGCAGTGCAGGTTATATCTGTTACACAACTCTTTCGCATTCTTATTTCATATTCCTTAAATGTCATTGTTCCTGGTTTGAATCCTCGGACAAGGTGTTTCCATTTCATCTGGTATCACTCACTAGCTATATTCTCTGACGGAAATGTATGCCTAGTGTGAGCGATGAGCTCAGTATGTGGTGTAAGAAACTTCCAGCATGTTTTCGAGATTAAAGTTTTTTCTTTAAACTGTTATAATCCAGAACTGATTCTGCCGGTTCTCCTTGAACAGGTTAATAGTGGGGTGCTAGGTGTCTGCACCGCATTCTTGTCTGGGGAACCCACTACGCGGTTGCGCTCACAGGAGCTTCAGCAACTGATAGCAGCACTGTTAGAGTTCATGGCCGTGTGCAAGAAAGCAATCCGAGTACATGCTCGATTAATAGGAGAGGAAGATCAAGACTTTCACTCACAGCTTGTGCTTGGATTCCAATCACTTACAGCGGAGCTATCCCATTATATCCCTGCCATTTTATCAGAGCTTTGACCATACGAGGTCAAAATGAACTGCTCTGGTTATGACAACGAGGTGAAAATTTCCAAGTGAGCTCAAGGGGTTCTGAGCTCATAGCTTCTCCAATACTGTGATATTGTCGTGGTCCAATCCTGGGAAACTAGTTCGTAATTTTATTGTCCTGCAGAGTGCACTAACGCAAAAAGGTTGCAGAGATCGTGTTACAGATTGTAATCATCCCTTTCGTCAAATCATAGATGGGGCTGAAATTTTAGTTGTGAAGATGCAGAAAGAGTTCTTGAATTATAGATTGGATAGGTCAGGTTATTTCTTAATGGGACTTTCTAAAGATTCTTTTGGTCTTATTTCAGTAGATGCGGTAACAAGGCCCTGATATGAATACACCTCATTACTAACAGTTCCTTTTCTCGACTGACAAGTCGGTAGCTATCACTGGTCGTCATCTTAATCCCGGCAGCAGGTCAGTCTTAACCGGAGATGTGGAGCAATGTTGTCATGGGGCCTTTGGCCCTCGATCTCCAGAGTTGGAGGCGTCCCTCTTCGTGAACGTCGCGCTTAAATTTTTTCACGTTTTTTCATTCTGTAGTTCCCCAACATTCTCGTACTTTTATCTCCCTTGTTGTGCCCTTAAGTTTTTTATCGAGGCCTTCAAGTGGTTACTCGAGGTGGTAGATTTCAACCACTCACGGATTATGGGGTTGTGTAGGGTTTACACAACTTCATTGCTTCAAAGGCCCTTGGGGCTTGGAGTATCAAATGTACATTTACCAATTGAAGTGAGATCATCATTCTCACCTGAAAATGTCTTTCATATACATTTCATGATCTATTGGGGAGTTTATCATCTGACTTTTTCTATGTTTTCCTCGCCAGCTGATGAGTGCAAGATTTCAGTTATGCACAAATTGTGATGACCGGAACATGTTATGATTGTTGCTCTTTTACGATTGTTTTCTTTTAACCCTAAACCAAAAGTGGCCTCTCATAGTTTCAAGTCCAATTCAAAGTGCTCTAACTTTTGCATTGGATGTCTAAATTAATATAACTTGTTGGGAATTTTGTGCTCTCTTCTAGTTTTTTTGGTAAAATTTTCAAAGCAATCTAAGATATACTGATTTTTTGTAAGCCAATTGAAGTTCAGAAGTTCAATTTGAGTTCACTAAATTGCATTTGATGACTGCAACTTCATGGGCTTGTATCTTCTTCATCCAATGTTCATTTTCAATAAAATTTGTTGTGTTATATTTCCCTTGAAGTCTAGTTATTGTGGTAAAATGCTCATGTCAATCCAAGTTGTATTGAATGTTTAGGAGCAATTCGAATTTTAAAATCATGACATTTTTGGATTGCAATGAACTTTGGTGGGTTATTTTTGCTTTATGCAATGTTTATTTTCAATAAAAAAAATTTGGAGAAAAGTTGTGCATATGAGTCTAAGTTTGTGTGACTAAAAATTCATATCAATTGAAGAAGTTATAAGTGTCTAGAAGCATTTAGTAGGAGGTTCAATATGACATTTCAAGGTCATTTTGCACACAATGAGTCAATTGAATGATTTTCTTTCACCAATGTGTATGTGTGCTAGTTTTGAATCACTTCATAGCTTAATTTTTTTTCATTTGAGTAGGTTTAGGAACTGAATTTCACCTCCAAATGTGTTGCTAGAAAAGTTTCAGCATCCTTTTTCAACACAAAAACATTATAATATATGTGGCTTGCAATCTAGGTGGCCAAATGACTACAAATTTTGATTCATATTATCTACAACATGCACACTACAAGATTGTACGGTTGAGATTTCTATACCTTAGTGACACTTAGATCTATAACACTTCAAAAGCAAAGATGTTTTAGAACCCCCAAACTCTAGTTCCAAGGCCATTTTGGGGGATCAAAAACCACTCAAAACTGCTAGTTTAGCTACATTCACCCAAGAAAACAAAATAATTTTTTTTTTCTTATTGAGAATCTAATTATAAGATATTGTACTTCACTTGTCTCAGATCATGTGTTAAAAATTTCCTGAAGTTTGATTCTATAGATTGGAAGATATTAGAATTTAAAGTTGGAATTTATTTTTTAAACTAGCCTGCAATTTCAGATGACTTTCATTGCCATTTGTGAAAACATTTTGCTCTACAAACTTTGAGTTAAAAAAAATTTATGTTGAAGAATTGAATTCAAAGTTTGGGAAATTTAAAAAAAAAAAAACACACTTGATTTTCATTCTTTAATAAATTGTTGAGTAGAAGTAGGTTCAAAATTGAAAGAAAAACTAAATTGTTAATAGCTCTAAGATGGAATTGAAACACTATAATATCAATGGTGAGATTGTTTTAGCAAGCAAACTTAACCTTGTCAAACAATTTTTTTGGAAAATTGTGAAAATTGCATTCATAAATGAATCTTTTAAGTTATTTTTTCAAGAATATGCTTAGATTGTCCAAAAAACAAGTTTGTCCTAAATTTTATCATTACTAGTCCAAATATAATGAATCAAGGCTTCACATGTAGACAAAAATATTATATTTTAAGAAAATAATAATAATAATAATTTTGACTTTTTGTGATATTTTTTTGTGCAACTGGTCAAGTTCAATTCTAGACATTTTGTGGTATAATTTTTGCTCTTGGGACCAATTGAAATAAAAATTATATATCCAAGAAGCTAATCAAATTTTCTATCTTATGAAAAAGTTTCAAAAAGTTTCACTAGAAATTTAGGTCATAAGAACTTGTGCCTGAAATCTATTTTGTCCAATGAGGGGACAATATGTGGGACTTTAGGGATTAAGTAATGAATAGTGCTCTTTTATGTGATGATTATTGCTGTTTTTTGATAATTTCCAGAGCAATGCAATGATGTTTAGACTCATCCATGATGAACATGTCCCAAACTGATTTCACTTTACTTGAAAATCAAGTTGAAATTTACAAAACTGTGCGATGAGAAAATACTTTACACTACTGGTTTTCAAGCAATCATAGATATAGTTGCACTCACCCAAAATTTAGAAAATATTCTAGAGATTACCCCCCAAACAACATTTTTTAATTTAGGGCTGATAATCAAATTTTATTCATTTTTTAGAATTTGTAATTATAGGATCTTATTATTGACTAGTGTTTGGGTCTTGCCAAAAAGTTGGGGTCTAAAAGTAATGTATGTATGAGGTGTGACGAGCAAAGAGTGACACAATGTTTTTTGCAATGTTGACTAAGCTTTTGTCAATGTGGCTTTTTCAAGCTTTCAAGCTCCATAATTCAAATTTACCTTTGCAAAAAGATCTAAAGACTTTGGATTTGAATAGAACCTCAAGTAAGGAAGAAATATACAAATTTTCAAAGTAAAATAATGCTTTGTTCTACTTGTATGAATTAGAGACCAAACAAAAAAGCGTAATTTGGAAAATGGAAGCGACAACCTAGCCACAACTACAACCCAATAGGAAACACTCATTTCTCCTCCCATATTCAAACCTTAAGTTCCTTTACAAAAACTACTGCACCTTCAAAACCATCCACCCAAAATCAAGTTCATCCATCCATCCACCCCATCATCATCCTAGAACTAGACCCTATAGCCTTGCCTCCACTCATTCAATTCGCGCCTATCTCCTAGCAAAAACAATTGAAAAATTTCACACCATATTGACTGATGGATAGGTAATTGGCCAAGCAAGTAGGTCTATAAATAGACATCTATGAAGGTAGGTACTCAATTGTTCAGTAGGAATCAAATCGGTCCATCATCTTTTGGTGCCTTCTTTGTCTTCTTGTTCAACTCTTGTAGACAAATATTTTTAGAAAAAAAAAAAGATTTAGGAAAAAATAGTCTATTAAGGATCCCTTATTAGAAAAAAATAGGAATAAAGTTAATTTTAAACTTAAAAAGATATTCAATAGTGTAAATAGGATTATTGTAGTTATGATGGATGAAAAAATATATTAAAATAAAAAAATAAAAAAATAAAAGGGATTGATTTTGTTTTTTTTCAAAATTAGTTTAGTTGTAGGATGAACAACTCATTGTAAGTTTTCAAGTTTAATAAATTAGTAATATTTGTGCTTGTAATCAAGTTTGTGTAAGTTTTGGATGAATTTTGTGAATATTTGTAGTATTGTGTGATTTGTGTGAATTATAAAGCCTATAATTTGAGTTGTTGGAGTGCACAACATCGATTGGAAATTTTTTTAGTGAGATTGGAGAAATTTGGTTGATTGTAAGAGAAATTTGAGATTTTGAGTGTGGAATCTAGTGCAATTGAACAATGTCGTGTTGTATATACATACATAGTATAAAAATTTATATTATATATTATATAAGTAGCTTCAAGGTGACGCCTTCTTGTGGAGGTGTAAGTCATTTGTATAAAAAGGAGGATCCACATGAGAGCTGCATCGAATTGGAATATTGTTGTTTGTTTTTCACTTTAAATTTAGAATGTCGAATTGGAGGGTTTTTTCTGAGTCTCAAGATGAAAAGCCTCAACCGGAAGGTGAATTTGAGCTTTCATTGTTGCAACTACCGGATGAGCCACTTCTGATACGGGATTTAGGATCACCTTATGTACATCTACGAGATGAATCTTGGCCTTCTCGACTACCAAAGTAGCCTCGTATACAGCAGCGGTGGCACGAAAACCTTCAGCAGGATGCTTGCATGTTGGTAATCTTGTTACAAGTTGGATATGTTGAACCCGGTAGCCATGAAGTAACATTTGAAGGGAGCTTTAAAGGTCTAAACGATGACCAATACTATTTTATGGTCAGGCCAATCAAGAGGAGTCGCGGCCACCAACGATGGTTTGAGGGTCTGGTCAATCCCTTAACGAAGGCGGATCATGTTGAATATGTTCCTACAACTACCAAATGCATTTTCAAGTTTTTGCAAATGGAGTGAAGGTTGTCTTGGAATTCTAGTTTTTACCTCTAATAGGCACTTGTTTGATTTCAGTGTTTGAAGTATTTTATAGAATTATTTTTGTATGGTTATAGTTGTGAAAGGAAAAGATGAAAGTAATTTGCCTTCTAGGTGGACTTTGAAGTGATTTTCCTTATAAGTTAAAGATAAAGAAATAGTCAGGGGGCCAAATATGAAAGTTTATAATTGTAGTTAGCCTTAGGAGCAAGTTAAGGGCTGATGTCTATTTGCTTATGTGGTGGGGAGTTGTTGATAAGGTGGAGGAAAAGGTGGACACTATTTATCTTCTCTCTCATTGTAGTTTTGGGAAACCTGAATGTTTGAAGGCCGATTGTAAAGTGTGTATGAAGAGTTTTGAAATGAAAATTAGAGAAATTGTGTATTATGATGTTTAGCTTTTTAAATTGATCTCATTTGCTTGATTTGGAGTTCTAAATCAAAAGTTGTATTAGTTTGAGTGCGGAAGGTCTATTGCCTCCTATGAAGAGGGGCTGAGACTTTAACCAATCATAAAAGACGGACACGTTTTTTGTTTGCAATGAAACTTTGAGGGAGTGTATAAAATGTTGTTAGCTTTCTATGAAGATATTATTCATTCAATTTGGAATTCTTGTGAATGAATTATGAGTGTTGAAATGAAGGAGGGTCTATTGCCCTCACTTTTAGAGGTTGAAACTTTGGGCGGCCATACATATTGGATGGAGTGTTGGAATGAGTTGAAATTTGAAGGAAGTGTAGATAATTGTGTTAGCTTTTCAAATAGATATCTGTCATTCCATTTGAAGTTCTGATGTGAAGGTGACACTTATTTAAAGTTCAACTTTGAAATTGGAGTGAAAGTTGAAAAAATATTTGTGTATTGTGGCTTGTCTTTCCTTGTAAACTTTATTGTTGCAGACAATACGAATAAAACCATTGTTTAGACTCTTTTTGTATTGTGGATGCAATGAAGTGAGGTTCTTTTCCCACATGGTACGTCGTACTTTTATGTTGTTCCCACTGGTGAGGCATGATTGCTGGTCATCGTGGGTTTGGAATTTAGAAGCCAATCCCTTGAACAATTCAACTCATGGTTGGGCCGTTCTATTTTATATGTCCGAAGCCCTTGATTTGTTATTACCATACTTTAGCATTTGGACCTAATTAGAGCCATTACAAGATAGATCAATGGGTAGTAGTTTGAAGATCTAGGGGAGGACACTCTCACTACATTTGGGGTACCTACGTGCGGCGGTGGAAAAAGTAATTCACGTAATTCACCTTGAATAAACTATAATTTCATTCTAAAATTTTGAGCTTTGTTTAACAATGACTAAAGGTTTCTATTGACAAAAAATTCAATTCCAAATAACATAAGATATATTGTCTAGAAAGGGTTGAAAAATGAACTAAAATGGCATGTTCTCCAACTAAAATATTTATAGAGCTCACATGAAGATGACTATTGCATCAATATTCAACCAAAATAAACTTTCAATAGAAAGCTATTCTATATAATTTTTTTTCATTTTTCAAATTTTTTTTCTTATATAATATAGAGGTGTGAAAGTTATTTTCAGCTTTACAGTGTATCTTTTTTCTTCAAAAATTTATAACTAATTACTATTAGCACAAAAAAATACCAATAATTCAAAACATAAACTTATAAAGTAGTAAAATCTATCCATAATTTTTTTTTTGAAAAAGAAATTAAATTTTAAGGTGTATTACTTGTTTTACTTTTTCCGCCGCACGTAGTTTGCTAAAACATAGGGAGTGTCCTCCCCGGGTTGAAGATTCAAAGACTTGAAGATTCGACATAGTTAAGTATCAATCATTTTTTTGTCGCAGCCAAAATCCCCATGATTTTCCAAGGCAAACTGCTTTTTACTTGACAATGTTGTGTGGGTGGATTTAATCGTTGAGTGCCACTCGCTGAGCACTGAAGGCAATAGAGAAGTGTAGTACCTCCGACAATTTTTGGAGACACCTCCACGTGTTTCATAGATGTATGAAAACATGTCCTTTGAAGGTGACATTGTCCTGAGGACAACATACTTGTTATATTGACAATACAAATGTGAAAGTCATTTAGAAGCAAATTTAGATCCCCCCAAATGAAAAGGAACCATTATAACAAAACTTCTAAGTCCAACATACAGAAAGTAATGAATTCGACAGTAAGAAAAGCATGCCACATGGTATTTCTACAATGCATAGAAGACAAGGTCCACATGGATAGGATACAAGAGTTCTAGATTCCTTGAAAGGAAAAAATGTGCAGAGCATCATTTTTATTGTCACTTCTTTTTGAAAGCGATAATGGACGGTGAACTTGTTGTAGAGGAAGGCATGGAAGGTGAAGGCCACAACGACCACATAATTGTTTCTAATGCCCAAGGAACATGGAATACGTTGTCATTGATGCTATAATATTGGACGCATATAGTGACGATCATGGTAACAATTTCGTCGTTAGGAAAGACATCTTAGAAGACGTTTTTCTATACATGGTTGACAAGGCATGGAAAGCAATGACACTTTTCTAGTACGATACTTGCCATTCCTATTCTTTTGCTTCTGCCTTGTCAAGCCTTGCAGACTATGTACATGTTGGGATGTATGTACCACCGACGGTCTCAATCCTATATGTGAGCCTTCAAGTTAGCACTTGGAACTCCGGATCTATTTTTTGAGATTTTTAGTTAGTTTTTAGATTAGTTTTATACAAAACACATAAAAAGAGAGTTATTGACAATTTTGGCAAAAGTCCCTACCAAAGTAGTTAGAAGTGGTCTTAGAGACGTGAAACACATAAAACTTTATGTTTTCATTAATTCTAAGTCTTCTTGATAAGTTTAAACAAATAGTTAGTAATTCCGAGTGAAGAAAGGATATGAGTGTTAGTTAGTCCTAGTGTCTTGTTCATGCAAAACAACATTTATAAGTACGCATGTGAAAAACTGGCTAAGTAATAGAGTCTAGTCGTAACCCCTAAAGGACCAAAGCCTTTTTTCTGCCAGAAAACACTCAAAACTGCCATACCTATAGCAAAGAGTAAAAAAATTGAATCTTTTTTTTTGTATCTAACCATAGGATCTTACACCTAACTAGTATGACAATGTGTGGAAAAAATTTCAGAATTTTTGACCGCTTAGATTGCAAGATATCTGCGTTTAAAGTGGAAAAAACAAGTTTTTCAGCACATTGTGGGACTAAATTTTTTGACTTTGAACATTTTTAACTTAAAATTTTTGCACTACAGAGTTTTGAGCTTTACATCTTTATAGTGGAGAATTGAGTTGAGAGTCTAGGTAAAAAAAATTTAAAAAAAAAATTAATTATCATTCTTAAAAAAATTGTTAAGTACAAGTAGGTATAAGATTGAAGGAAAATGTATAATATTCATATATTTTAGATGGAATTAAAATGCACTAGAGTAAACTTGCCAATGACCGCACGGACAAAATTCAAATCCTTCACCACAATGTTACAAACAATTGCAAGCTTTGAAACTTGGCACGATTATTAAATACTATAGTATGATTCATTTCCAAAAAAAAGTAGGCAAAAAAGTTTCTTCATGCAAATTTCATTCCTAGTTGAAGTCAACAAGACTAAAATCTTCTTAAAAAACCCTTCTGGCCCTTCACCAGACACTGTGCGGTGACTGTGCGGTGCACAAAAAAGTGTTCCTGGCTTGTTCCCGAAATCTAGCACCCATCGCGTTCCCAAAGTTTTTTGGATGAACATACTTTTCATTTCAGGATGAAAGCTGTCCAAGTGCAACTAGGGCTTCCATGTGGCCGTTTTCTAGGTTTTGCTTATTTTTGCTGAGCATTCGAAAGTGGCGGCTTTCGTTTAGGTCATACTCCTGAGCTGTGTTGGCCATGGCTGCTGTAGTGACGCTCGAGTGAGTGGTGGTGGTGGACATGGGAGGAACTGTGGCCGTGGTGGTCGTCTATTGTGGTGACGCTCGGGTGAGCGCAAGTGGTGGTGTCGTGTCTGCGATGGTGGTGGTGTCGTGTCTGTGCGGTGCTCACAAAGAAACTTTTAACGAGGACAAGTTTTAGGGTTTTAGATTGCATTCTAATTGCATTACCGAAGACAAGCTTAGGTTTTTAGATTGCATTTTGATTGTATTCTGATTGCATTACCGAGGACAAGTTTAGGGTTTTAGATTGCATTCTGATTACTAGCACTTCCAATTACTTTACTTGATTGCACATTCTGACTGCGTGGGGTTTTGGTTGCAGTTGTTCTACGAAGGCGAGAATTCCCTCCAAATGTACGCATCTCTTGCGCTACATATACTCCAGGTTGGGTGAGCGTGAGTGGCGGTGGTGTGAAGCTGTGAAGCTGCTGAAGGCGCTTGGAGCTTATGCTGATGTCGAAAAGGTTAAGGCCAGTTATAGTATTAGGCCAGTCATAGTCATAGTATGAGGGAACAGGAGGTATTTTCACATCGTGGACCTCTCGTTGTGTATGGGATTGAGGGGCTAAGCTTGTTAAGTCCTTCACGAACATTCTCGGCGTCGAGATCGTGTCTGTGAACCGCTTGAACCTCCTCCAGCTTGCCCCAGGTGAGAACGTAACTGTACTCGGAACCCTAATTTTTTTGGAATGATAGGTAGGTTTTAATTCTTAGGGCTTGGGGGTTTGATTTACTCTCTACTAAACCCTTGTTATTCAATCACTTGTATAATATTCTTATGTGATGTGGCTCGGTACGTGCATTGTCGGGAAAGATGAAATTGCAAAGTATGTGCATTGCCACGAAGTTAGTGGTGAATACCTTTCACTTTTCCGGTGTAAATCCTAGATTTTTGGGTTTTGTTGTTACCAACTGTCACTTCTTCTGCGTTTCGAAAATTCTCTTAATTATATTTCGGGTTATTCAATTGCAGGTGGTCACCTTGGATGGTTCATCATCTGGACCAAGCCAGCTTTTGAAAAGTTGGACACCATCTTCGGCACGCATGAGAAGAAGTCTCTTGTCAAGGACTATGTGCTTCCCCGCAATATCATGGGTAACCATGATGGGTAACCCTGATTTGATTAAAGTGGATGTCAAGGTGGATGTCCCAGGAAAGGCAGACCAAGACCAAGGCTGAGAAGTTACAGAGCAAGAGGAGCTAGCTCAAGGTACTCCTTACTTTGCACTTAAACTGCCATGTATCATTCTTGCAAATATTGTTAACTGCATATGTTGAAATTTTGACATATGTAGGTGTCATGTTTGACCAGATCAGTATCTAGATTTTCTTGTCTAATGGATCAGTGGTTCTGTGTGCAGCCCGAGGAGAAGGAATTGATCACGAAACATGATGCTTCATGGTACAGAACTATGGTCTCAAACTCAGAATACACCGAGTTCGAGAACTTCATCAAGTGTTTGGGTGTCTCTCAGTAAGTAGAATATTGATAGTCCGTTTTAATACAGACTGGATATGTTCTATGGCTTTTTGGCTGGCTTCTTTGATGGAGAAACAAGATTCTCTCGCACATGTTGTAAGAGCGAGCTTTTAATGAGAGATCATTTTCGGATTTTAAAGATTTGACTATTCTTTGGGTATACATGAATTCAAAGCGGAAATGGTTTACTTAATGGTGCTGCTACTATTTATGAGTATATGTAAATTTAAACATTTTGTCAATATTTCTCAAAAACACTACTTGTTGTAAGGAATGAATTCAGAAATCCTAAGTGTAACTAGTGCAGCTCGGAGGGAGATAGGTGAGCTCACATGATTTGTCATAAAATCATGTTTCTAGGGATGCTTGAAATTTCTTGTTCACTAACTGAAATTGATTTGTATTTGTGACAGGAGAGATGTACCAATATCAAGAGTTTCCGGCTCTTTCTCTTTCTTCCAACAAAGCAAAGCAACTGGTCTGCAGCTTCATCCCATTGCTAACAGCTGCAGCATCATCCCATTGCCAGCAGCTGCAGCTTCATCCTTTATATACAGAGAGGCAAAGAACAGGATTTAGTACATTGGATTTATCCCCTCTTCCTTTGTAACTCAGGTTTGTTCCAATCATGTTTAAGTTAAAAACAAAGGGATGCTTTTTCATAAGAGTCTTTCAAGAGAATTTTGAACCCTAATTTTGAACCCCAATTTTGAGTTGTACTTGAACGAAAAGGAAATAGACTTGAGAGAAATGATAGACCTATGCATAATGAATTATAAGAACTTTGACATATGCTTAATGAATTACAAGAACTTTGACAGTAGGTTGTGAATTGGAATGAATATGATCAGTATGTACCTAAAGCTCATCAGTCTGCTTTCTTCTCCATTTCCTTTATCCACCTCTTAACCATTGTGTCAATTTTTTTGTTTTCTTTCTCCTGCTTCCTCTTGCTTGTTTCTTCTTCTTTTTTCTTTTTTCTCTCTTGAATGGCTATTTCCTTTGCTGCATCTCTATCTAGCTTCTCTTGAATCTCAGCAGCAAATGCTGCACTTGTAAGAAGCTTATTATGACAATGTAGAGAAGTTGATTTCTTTCTTGTATTCTTTGTCTCAAGTCTAGGAATGGAAAGAATCTGTGACAGTGATATTGTATTCTTTGTCCTGTGTGTTGTTGTAGAACCCTCAGGTGGTGGTGGTGCAGATTCATGAACCAACTTTGGTTTTGCAGCAAGAGGGATCTTGAATGCTGCTAGATCAAGAAGTGGTGCATATATTGCACAATCAGCTATGTCTACCACATGGGTAAGATTTGGGGCAACTTGGGCAGGGATAATAAATGGTTCTAGACCTAGATCCTTTATGACTGATTGACCTTCTTCTTCTTCCATGTAGTCATAATACCAACCTTGGTAGTCAATTGGAATCTCTTTTGTGAGATCAACTAGTGCTTCTTCATTCTCACAAGCTAACTTTGAAACATTGGGTGGAAGATGTGTAGGTGATACTTCTTGAGAGTCTATGCTAGGCACCAGTGATAGATGAGATAGTGACTCCAGAACTACATCAGATAGGTCCTCCACATCTCCATTTTGGGATATTGGAACCAATTGACCAAAGGATTGTTGCCTCAGCTGAGATAAACTAGGGTTTGAAAGGTGAAACTCTGGGAATAGGCTAGGCATTGGTGTTTGAATTGGGAGATGTCCCATGTCATAGAAAATACCTGGCATGGGTAAATCAACCTCATCTCTTTGGTATTCTTGTGGTAGTATATCCATTTGTGGTTCTACTTGAAAATCAGGGCCTACATTAACATCCATAGCTGCTTTGTTGATTGGAAAAATACCTGTCACTGAAAATCCAGATTTTATGCTTTTAGGCTTAAGTGCCTTTGTCAATGCCTGAGATGACATTTCTGCCAAATTGGATTTCATAGTTGCTCCTTGTGCCCAATGGGGGTTCTTCCTCATCCTTTGCATTTTTTCTACTGCCAGGTTTAGCTTGAAGGGATGGAAAATTGCAACATCAAGTAGTTGCATTTCATGGGAGCAATGTGATGGCAAGGTAAGGATGTCTAGACCATTTTCAATGCCAAACTGTATGGCTTCATTTGTAACATGACTGGCATGTCCATCCAGAACAAGTAGGTGCTTATTTTCCTTTGTGATGCCTCCAGGTACATTGTTCTTGAAATGCCCCATCCATTCTAGGAAGATTTCTGCAGTCATGTAGCCATTCTCTTGGTAAGTCATCACTGCCCCTACTTCACAGTTGTTGATGTAGTCAATTAGGGGTTTAGTTTTCCTTTTAAAGATGTATAGGTTTGGTATGTAGGATCCTGCTGCATTGATGCATGTCATAATAGACATCCATTCTCTACTGTCTGCAGTTTTCTGTCTGACAGATTTACTTCCTTTTTTTGCAATCACCTTAATAGATGAATTCCCCTCAGCTGCACACACCCCAGTTTCATCTACATTCCAGATTTGGTTGGGGTGGTAGTTTTCACTGTTGTAAACAATTTCCAGTAGGTTGTAGAAGGCACTGGTGGATGTTTTTGTGAACCCTAGTGCTCTTTTTACTTCTAATCCCCCAGCACATTTGAGCACTATCTCTGGGTGTCTCTTTTTGAAAAGTGCCCACCATTTATCACCTGGTAATCCATCTCTAAAGGGGTGTTGTCTGGGTGCATTGTGCAGGATGGTTTGTATGGTGTACTTCAACATGTTCAAGGTGATACACAAGGCCACCTGTTGCATTGTGAGGCACCATTTTACCAGAGCCAGCTCCTCTACTTCTGTAAGGTAGGTTTGATGTCCTATTCTCTTAGATTTTGTCTTCTTCTTCTTCCAGTCTTGGATGCTAGAGGGTGGAATTCCATAAAACTCTCCTGCTTGTCTCATAGACATGCTTTTACATGCCACAGCTGCAAGTGCCAAGTGCATGTCTGACTCCATCGATTGACCCCTCTTCATGTTCTTGTTTTGTGGTTTTGTAGGTTGGGGTTTTGTGATTGCAAATCCATTCCTACTCCTTTGGAGGATTGCAGCTCTAGGAGCTCTCATCTAAGCATCCAAGTATTTCATGCATGCTTCAGTAGCTGATGTAGGGTTTAGGGTATTGATCAGGAATGGGAGAATTAAATAGCAATGAAATAATGTATGTAAATTACCTTATTTTTTGGTGCAGCTCCCAACACGCTTTGAAGGCATGCAGGCACAACACTTTTTCCACGCAGGCACACCTCCTTGCTATGTGATCAAAACACACATTTAGCATATTAATTTAAAAATCATAGAAAACTCTTGACCAAATTGTACAGTAAGAATATAACCTTTGACAATAATCCCTTGTAACATTATAACAAGCCTAGATTGATTATCGTAGTTTCTTACCTTAAACCCTTGGCCGCAAAGTGTTTGGAATTGCCTTCTGTAGAGTTGTATCGTTGTTTTGTCCCGTTCTTGAAATCGTCCAATCTTCATTCGTGTTCAATCGAGGTTTCATCCATAGCTTGGGGTTCCCACTATCTTGTTCGCAAAGTTCAAATGTGTGCGGTTCATGTACGGTCATTAGCCGTTGTAGTGTGCGGTGATTGAATCCGTTCGGTCAATGGCGGGTTTACTCTAATCCCAATGGTGAGATTGTTCAAGCAAGTAAATCAGACCATGCAAAAAAAATTGAAAAATTTGAAAAATTGCATTCAAAAATGAATCCTACAGGTTATTTTTTTCAAGAAAATGCTCTAACTGCCCAAAAAACAAGAATGTCTATAACTTTTTCACAACATATCCAAATGAAATGAATCAAAGCTTTCCAGATAGAAAAAAATATAATCTATGAGATAAAATAATATTAAAAAGAAAATTCAAATTTTTGCCCGCCGTTCCCTCTTTTGAGCTTATTTGGCCATAACTATTGTTCTTGGGCACCTATTTTGAAAAAAATTATATTCTCACAAAGCTAATCAATTTTTCTATGTCCAAAAAAATTTCAAAAAATTAGGAAAAAATTTCAGCCCTTAGGTACTTGCCCGAAAATGCATTTGTCCCCCAAAGGGACAATGGTCCTTTAGGGATTAATAAGTCAAAATCCAATTGGGGAAAGAATTGGGTTTGTTATTTTAAAACATTGTAGGTAATTTTGTAAATACGAGCCGATTGTAGACCAAGATGGTAGAAAAGGTGATTGGAGCATACAGAGAAGTGCTTTTCTAGGTCAAAGCATGCCAGGAGGTCAAATCAAGATCCGGTTATTCGAGATTCCCCTAGTATTAAAAATGATTTCCCCCCTGGGTGGAAATTATTCAAATTTATTATATTTAGACTAGTGCAATGTGAGCGTGGAACTTGCACTGAGATTCTAGGAATGTCCTAGATGTTCTCCCAAAGGTTTCATAAATTTGGAAAATTCCACGTTGACTCCATAGGAAGTCAACCACTAAAAAGTGCATTTGTAAATTCCTAGAAATTACAAATGTTGTGGTAAAATCTCACTAAAAATTATGATAGTGTTTTGTGTGTTAATAAAAAGCCCCGTCAAGTTTGAAGACATTCCGACATTCCGACATTCCCAAGTACCAAAATTAAGATCGACATCGAATTGCACAAGAATTTACAACGTGGCGGTAGGTTGACCAGTGTACTAGGAGCTAATTGTGTCCAAATGGAGCGAATCAAGGGTCGATTATTAGTCCCATAAACCTTCTAAACCACTTTGACCCAATAGTTTCATCAAAAAGTGCAAATTTCAAAAGTTAGAGTTTTGACTTTTGTTTGGAGTTACTATGACTCGAAATTGCACTTAAAAACGACTGAGGAGGTAGGGGTTAGAGGTCCTTTAGATTAATTGGGGTCTTCTGAACACGATGGCGCAATTGGTTTTGATTTTGAGTTGTCCCTCAAAAGATAGAGAGGGTCAGCCCTTAGTTTGATTTTTATATAGTAATTTGTGATTAATCTACGCTGATTTTACAAATATTTTTTGGAAAATCAAAGATTGGATTCGCTCAAGATCTCTTTGTTTGCGTAAGAAGTCAAATTTGAACTAAAGAAAGACAATTTGGAATTAACTTAGGATTAATATGCAAAATATCTAGGTTAATTAGGTTAATTAGATTACTTTTGAAATAAGTAATATCTTTGGAATAAGATCTTGGATTTGATTTTTCCAAGATCTTTTAGCTAAATGGAGGGGATTCTAGAGATTTCCGCCATTAAACAAAGAATATTTTGCGAATTATATTAGGTTAGTTTAGAAAATATCTAGATAGGAAGTGAAATAATTTTCATCGTCAATTTATCAGGGAAGGGCCGGAAATGGGTATAAAAGGCCCTTCCTTGAGGTTGTCAATGGCCCTCATTCTCTTATTTCATTTGTTGTTGTTGTTCTTGTTGTGCTATCGACACGTTGTCTAAGTACTTTTAAAGCCAAGAATTGGCTATTTCATTTGAGTTCTCTTGCACTTTGAAGGTCTGGAGGGTCCTTTCAAAGATTGACTTGTTTTCTTGTTTGAATTTGGAGGCTTCAAGCCCCAAAACTTTGATTTCCAAGAGTTTAGGAGGAGAAAATCTCCAAACTCTACTATTGTTGAAGTTGATTTATTTTCTTTCTTGAATTTGGAGGCTTTAAGCTCCAAAACTTTGATTTTAAGAGTATTGGAGGGATAGACCCCAAACTCTAATTAATTTTATGGTTTTTTCAAAATATTAACAAAAAAATTGTGCGAATTGATAACAAATTCTGATCTAAAAACTTTTAAGCGGCAAAGCTAAACTTTGCCAAAAGGTTTTTTTAATCACCACATGCCAAAATTCGTTGTATAACAAATGTTTGGTTTGAATGATTGCTAATGTTCAGTTAAACATTGTCATGTGTACCTCCTTTAGTGATTAATTTAGAACTTTGATTGAGATTTCGAGAGTCTAGTTTTAATGTTCGGTTAAATATTGTCATGTGTACCTGATTTAAAAATTAAACATTCAAAATACTACTAGTTTGTCTGTGGATACCGTTTGTGCCTGGGGTTGCCCCTGCACGTTGAAGCTTTGACTTATAATAGTCAAAATTTGTCTTTGAAACCCATTAAACCTGAGGTTGTCTTCGCATGGCAAAGCTTTGACTAGGAAACCTAGAAATGGGTACTTTTGATTTTTAGATATTCTAATCTTCTCGCTATCGCCTGGGGTTGCCCTCGCACGGCAAAGCTTTGAACCTCAAGTCTTTGAAAAAACTACTTAAGGGCCAAAAGTCCAAACACTTCTTGCTACTTTGTCAATTTTCATGAGAAAATAGATATTATTGGTTGTGAATGTTTGGTGTTTGAGAGTTAATTGCAATTAGAATTAATTCATTAGAGTAATATTTAGAGTTAGGATAGTTATTAATTTGAAACTTATTCCCAAAAATCCCCAAAAAACATCTTTGAATTTATTTAGAAGTAGAGTCGTTAGAATTTTAATCTTATTCCCAAAATTCATAAAAAATAGTTGGTTTATTTTTTAAATTAGTCTTTATTTTACAATCAACATTAGTGTGTGGTTTTTTGTTTTAGAAAGAAAAATCAGATTATATCAAGCCTGTCAACCAACTAGTCAAGGCGGGTACTAGTGCAGCCAATTAGCAAGACAGTGCAGCCGATTGGAAAGAACAAGGGCAAGGCGGGTAGAAGCGGATACCAAGGCGGCCTGATTAACAAGATAGTGCAGTCAATTAATAAGACAGTGCAACCGATTAGGAAGAACAAGGTCAAGGTGGGTAACAAGGCGGGTAACAGGCAGGTATCAAGTAGCTTTGAGAGAGAAGGACTAGTGCAGTCAAGTTGCAGCCACCAGTGAGTGAACCAAATCTAGTTCAAAAGAACACATCTAGGTAATAAACACAAAAAACTCTTTAGATGGAGTACAAGTCCAATTGATTACTCTAATATCTAAAGGCCAAACCGTTGCTCACCACGCCAAAATTTTAAGTTGTGGAAAAACAAAATCTCTCAACAAACTATCTCACATCTCGAATCCTCCATAGCCACCTTAGAGAAACAAAACATGAATGAAAGGCAATTGGAAGGAAGAGAGGCATAAGAAGGGAGTTGAAGAAGTAATACCATATTAAAATAATATTAAAGTATGAAATAACACTATTCATTGGAAGTATTTAGTTTAGATATTATTCTTTTCATTATTCATTGTTTGGTTGTTGTCATTAATTAGGATTCCATTTGTATTAGTTGGCCAATTGTTGGTTTAGCATTTTGTTTTATTAGGCCTAATAAGCCAAACAAACAAAAAAAATATATATATATATATATCTTTGGAATATTAAAAGGAAAAAATACTAAACAATTGACAAGGGAATAATATCACTATTCATTAGAAATTGGGTAATATGACAAAATAAAGAATTTGCAATAATTCCAATACAACCAAGGTATTATTTCATCTGTTAAAACTAACAAAAATTGGAGTTTTTTAGAATAAATTTTAGAACAAAATTAAGGAAGGGATTATTCACCGTTGCATCATTATTGAAAGATGATGGAGGACTACAAGGAGACCATTATGGTGGTGTTCTGCAACAATGGATTCATCGACTTCAATATTGACTTGAAACTGATTATTTGATTTTTCACTTTCCATTAAAAGTTAAAATAGGAATTGTTAGTTAAAATTTTAAAGTTGCTAAAATCAATTACAATTATAATTTACTTAAAATTGTGGAAGTAGTGAATGGATGAATTTTTGAGTCAAGTTGGAAGAAAGAAAGAAAAACATGAATTCATTCAAAAGGATCTCGAAAGGAATCTAATTTGAATTTAGAAATCTAGGGAATATTAAAGCATTTGGGAAAATAAAAACTTAATTTTCTCAAATATTCCATAAAAAGTAAAAACTTGGTGTAGAAGGTTTTCATCCAAACTAAGGGGAATTTTCAATCATTTATAAGTTTCTACCTAGAAGTCTAATAATTTCATTATTTTACCTTGATAAAAAGGTAATCTCTTACTTTCCTCAGAAAAATAATAAAATCCTTTAAAATAACTAAATTTAGAATAATAACTTAGAATTAAGATTGATAAATGAATAATTAGGAATATTCTAAAAGAACAATTAAAGAATCTTTTGAGACTATAACCTTTCAAAGAGTCTTTTAAAGATTCCAAAACTTGTTTTTACTTTAAAATTAATTAAATTTTAAAGAAGCAAAGTGTGGATGAAGTTTGGCTTAATTTTGGATGAAACTTTTTAAAATAGGTCAAATTTAGGTTTATTCTAGAAAATTCATTAGTTATATTAATTAACAATTCAACCCTGAAATTTAGATTTGTTTTGAATTTATTTGCTATTTTTAGTCAACGGATGAAGTTTCTAGGATAGAATTAGGGATGAATTTCATCCTTAGATATATTTTAGTAGGAATATTAGAATTCAGCTTGCTATACCATTTTGGAAAGGACAAAGTGCATTCTGCAAATCAGCTTGGGTAGATTTTTAGTTTAGATTAGGTTTTACTTGCTTTTATTTACTCATCAAAGGTCTCAAACCTTTTAGCGTTTAGTGTGTTTTGAAGTAGTTAAACTAGATTACAATCATCATAAACAAAGTGTCTATTGCTTGGGAAGCCAAAGAACACTAGGTTTACAAATCACTCCATAGAAATCACTTTTTATGCCGCTAGAACCTGTATGCACGTTTTAACTCTAGGGGTGGAGTAAGAAACACTTACAACAGGTAATCGATTCTTCTCCCCTTTTCAATAGTTTTGGTTCTTTTTATTCCAATAGCTTTATCTTCCCTTAGCGCTGTTAATCTAAAGTCAATTTTTAAAGGAATTGTAGCACACATACTACAAATAAAATTAGCCTAAGGCTCTTAACTCATTGACACACGGTAGCACTTGCGATGCCTAAACATCCCATTTATTTCTAAAGATTGACCGTCATTGACAATGACCTCTTTTAACCCAAGGTTTGGCATACTAAGTAAGTCCTAGCTTAATGTCAAACAAACCCTGTATTGTATAAGATTTCCTACCATACAGTGCAGAAAGATCCCTGAAACCCCAATACATTAATGTTTTGTAGTTAGAGTTGTCTATACAATGGGAGAGATTTACCTTAGACTCGTCACATACATGCCCAAAGAAAGCATGCAGTTGCTTTTGGCTAGACTATGAGTTGTCTCCAACCAATTTTGTAGGCTTTCCTCGCTTGCCAGACAAAATTGCACTCTTACAGAGTTTAGCACCCTCGATGACCTTCTCTGTAGTGCCTGTAGCATGGTTCTTTAAGTTGGCTTCTAAATTCTTTTTAAGTGGACACGAGCTGAAAACGTCATTGGAAGCTTGGCATTTTGTTTTCCACCAAAAGTTTTTCAATTAAGTTGTATGGGGATCTCCTCCAATCAGTTGGAAAGTCTTGCGCTTTGGACCCGGGGGGAACACTCATGGTTTTTAGAAAACTACATGAGTTAAAAGATAGGGTTCATTTAATTCAAAGAGGACAAATTTTATATAATTTGTAGAACTACTATAGGGCTCATGAAATGCTACACACTCTAATATATATAAATTAGGGTATGTAAAAACATCATATAATAGGAATTTTTATTAATCAGTTAGCCTTGACAAATAGAAGCCGTGCAAATTTTTCATAGTATGATGAGTATAGATGTGGACAAATAATTTCATATGGATGATAAATGGACATATTCAAGAAAATCTACAACAAAGCGTAGTCGACTAAAATTGTGCCATGGTACTTGTAGTGTATATATCAATAAAAATTAAATATAAATGTAAGCCATCAACTAAAAGTGGAAAAATTGTTACATTGTACAAATAGGGAGGTTTACCTTAATGGATTCAACAAATTGAAAATTGTACAATATGAGGATATAATTTATAGTTCATTTAACTCTAATCTTTGAAGCCATATGTGTTAATCACACTCATATTAAATGAGATTTTCATGGGATAGTTTCATTAGGAATTCTAAAGTGTTCAATGTTATTAACCCCTAAAGACTATAGGGTGTTTTGGAAGAGGAAAAATCCCAAATTGCCAAATTTTGATGCATTGTCTAAAATAAAAAAATATTTAAAAAAAATACAACTATATAAAAGTATATTATATAGTTATAACAATGTGTGGAAAAAATTTCAGCCCATTTGACCATGTGGATCGAAAGATTATAATGTTTGAAGTGAGAAAAAAAAATCTTTATTTTCATTCCTACAAACTAGGATCGACAAACTTCAAGCCTTCTTGGAGTAAAATTTTTGGTCTACACAAAAATGAGGATTTTGACTATTCATAAATATATGATGTTAGATTCACTCATGAAAAATCTGAATCAACCTGCAATGCAAAGAGGTTAAATGCATTGGCAATACACTAGTCTTTCTTTTGATGATTTTTTGTGCAATGAAATATTTTTTAATTTGAAATCCAAATGGTTAAAAATTAGAGACAAACATTTAGAATATTTGGGAAAAATTTCAAGAACTTTAGCTTCACATATTGCAAGATAATAGGGCTTGAGTTTAGAAGAAAAATGTTTTTTTGATCTTGAAGCCACCCTAACATAGCTAATAAAGTTTGACTCCTTTGAGAATGTGATTTGAGAACTAAATTCTTTTTAATAATTGTATGCCATATTTTCTTAGTAACATAAATGCCAAATTTCAATAGTTGATGAGAGTTTTTGCAAAAGACGCCCCAAAGATGCCCAAATTGCAAGGGCTGCCAAAAAAGTTTAGGGCGGAAAAAATTATATTTCCACTAAGAGGATACATGTTCACATCTTGTGTCAAAATTTTATGAACATTTGACCAAAATTGACTTCATAGGGACCTACCCGGAGTTTCAATTGTTAATTCAATGGACAATTGGCCTTTAGGGCTTAAAAATTGCTACTTGAATTCAATTGATTATTGTTGGTTTCACAATGTATACTCTATACATAGATGCAATAGATGGAAGAGAAAATTTGTGAAGAAGGGTAAGGGTGGGGGTGGAAGAAAATTGGACACTTAAATTTTATATGTAAGATAGCCACACTTAAAAACTTGCATGAATGAATTTATAAAAACTATAGGGTATTGGAAATATGCCCTTTTTAGCTTTTTATGTAAAAATATGGTCATCTTGAATGCAATAATTAAGGTAAATAGCCCCACATCAAATACCCTCTTAACTCAAGTGTATACCTTAATTACAAGGAGTGATCCCCCGAGGCATTGGATCTAAACTGTTATTGACTGAATTCAAGATTTGAACTCCTTCCAACACCAACTGTCTATGATCTTCATTAGTAAGGATGACAATTTTTTTTCCTTTTGCTATTGATTGCGAGTGGTTGCACCAATCGAGACCTTCCTTAAACACCAATTTTTTATGTGTTAGTTACTCATTAGGTGGTTCTTTATGAAATTAGAGAACAAGTTTGAAACTCTTTTCATTGAATGTTGTCCATCAGTCTTGCCAAAATCTTTTTTGCACACTAAGCAATGCAAGATGACAATGGCTTTATCATAACAATCGTAGGAATTCAAGCCCCATTCATGGTCCTCCAAAGAAACCTCCTTCAGGGATTTTTGCAATTTATGTTCTCTTTCTGTGTACATCATCATCACCTCTATGGACACGGTTTGTGAACTCAACAAGCATTCAATAGTGGAATCGCTGACCTTGGAAAAAACTCTCGGGGGGTGCACTTAGTTCTACTATAACAAACCACGTGCGAACAATTGGTTTCTAATAAACTATAATTTCAACTTAAAATTTTGAACATTGTTTAATAATGACCATAGCTTTCTATTGCCAAAATTTCCAACTCAAATAAAAATATGAAATGATTTCTAGAAGAGGTTGAAAATGAACTAAAATGGCATGTTTTTCAACTCAAATAATTATAGAGGACACATTTAGATGACCATTGAGTCAATATTCAACTCAAAATGAGCTTTCAATAATGAATTATTTTTAGGAATTTTTTGCTCATTTTTTAGACAATTTTTTCTTATATAATATAGGGGTGTGAAAGTTATTTTTCAGTTTTACAGTGTATCTTTTTACTTCAAAAATTTGTAACTAATTATTATTAACAAATAAAAATATCAATAATTCAAAACATAAACTTTCAAAGTAGGAAAATCTATTCATATTTTTTTAATTTTGTTTTATTTAAAATTCAAAAGTATATATAGGGGGTCCAAAGTTTTGTTCGCATGTGGTTTCTAATGGACACTCTAAATGACCCCCCTGAGATACCCACACTAGCGGCGGCAATGAATTTTAATAGCTTTTAAATATGCATGGCAGGTTGACCGATGTACCAAGACCATACGTTGTCCGAATGAAATCAACTTGGACTCTTTTCTTGCTATCTCAAACCTTCCAAACAACCTAGGCTAGTCAAAACTTTGAAGAAAAGTCAATTTCAACTTCTAAGTTTTTGACCTTTTTTAACAATACACTAAGAATTGGTTTTTGCGTACGAAATGGCTTGGAAGTAAGGGATAAGGGATCCTTAGAAGAATTTGGGTCTTCTAAAGACAATGGTGCAATTGATTTGGTATTTGGATCTTTTCTCCAAAAGTTATAAACATCACAATCCTTTTGGTAGAATTTGATTTTAGTTAGTTTTTAATTACGTAGGAGTAGAAGTAGGTAATTTGAGGGGAGATGGAGGTCTTGAACAAGTATAAAGGCCTCTCCTCCTCTCACTTTATACCCCATTTCATTTTGTATTTGGTCATATGTGACCACATTGTTTGAATTTTTGGTGTTTTTACCAAAAACTCTTGTTTTCTTGCATTTGGAACATTTTGCTCTTGTTTTTTCAAGCTATTTTGTGTCGTTGTTGCTTACTTTGAAGGACGTTGGGGTCCCTTTGAGTATTGCCATCTTCATTTTGTATCTTTGAGTGGTTAAAGTCCCTCGAAAAGTCGAAATTGTTGTTTTCTTGAAATCTTGCATTTAGTACTAACACTAAGGAAATTCTAGCCGAATTCTAGCGATGTTGTTAGTTAGAATTCCTTAGAGCTTGCTTTATTGTGTTGAAGTTGTATCGAAATACTAACAATTCTCAAACGAGTGCTTTGTGTGGGATTTCACACCATTTGGTTGTTGAAAATCCCCCTAACATCTAGACTTTGAGGATATGTGGTCCAAGTTCATTTTTGAGTCATTTGGAGAAAATTGGGTTGGATCCAAGCATCCCAAGTCCTCGTACTAACTAGTAACTAAAATTGTTGACAAAGAATTTGGTGTTAATGCACCATATGGCAAAGCTACGTTCTTTGTTTCAACTAATTGGAGACTTATACTAACCATATTTTGTTTTGTTGTTTAAGTTTGGGGTTGATTCGCCTTGTACCGCAAAGCTTTGTCTTTAGAACTAATTTTTAAGTTCTCTATTTTGGAGTTACCCCCCAGATGGAGAAGCTTCATTCTTGCTACAAAGTTTCCGTTTTGTGTTTGTATTTAGATTAAAGAGTCCCTGAAAGGAGACCCAAGTGGCTAGCAATGGCCAAGGGAGAATTAACCCCTAAAGGACCATTGTCCCCTCGGGGGACAAAATGGATTTCGGGCAGGTTCCTATGATCTCAATTTTTTATGAAACTTTTTGAAACTTTCTCATAAGATAAAAAAGTTTATTAGCTTTGTGGGAATATAAATTTTATTTCAATTGATGCCCGGGAACAAAAGTTATGGCATCTTAAACATAATTTTCATGTCACCGGGCAGATAAAGAAACCTACAAAAATTTGAAATTAATTTTTTAGTTTTTTTCTTCTTAAAGATCATATTTTTGTCTACATGTGAAGCTTTGAATCATTCCATTTGGATTAGTAATGTGAAAGTTATGAACAATCTTGTTTTTCGGGCAATTTGAGCATCTTCTTGAAAAAATAACTTATAGGATTGAATTTTGAATGCAATTTTCACAATTTTTCAGAAAAAATTGTTTGACAAGGTTAAGTTTTCTATTTAAAACAATCTCACCATTGAGATTATTGTGTTTCAATCCCATTTTAGAGCTATTAACGATTTAGTTTTTCTTTCAATATTGGACCTACTTCTATTGAACAATTTTCTAAAGTATGAAAATCAAGCGTGTTTTAAAAAATTTTTTTTTTTTTGGATTTCCAACTCAATACTTCAACACAAAATTTTTTTAATTCAAGGTCCATGGTGCAAAAAATTTCCACAAATGGCATTCAAAGTCATCTGAAATTGCAGGCCAGTGTTCAAAAGAACTTTCTTTTTTCAACTTTGAATGCTAATATCTTTCAATTTGTACGGTCAAACTCCATGAAATTCTTACCACATGATCATAGACTAGTAAAGTACAAGATCCTACGGTTAGATTCTAAAAAAAGTATTTTTTTTTGTATTTTTGGATGAATACTGTAGAAATGACAATTTTGAGTAGTTTTTGCCAGAAGAATGGTCCTGGTCCTTTAGGGGTTAAATCCAAGAAACCAAAAATTCAGTGTAGGAAGTAGCCAGTTGGCCAAACCACCCAACCGATCAAGTCAATTGATAACCGGCAGGAGATAACCAGTTTGGAAGGCAACTAATTGGCAGGGCAACGAGTCGACAGTTAAGGCAGCCTCAGCAAGGGCTAGATAGGCCAATAGGCCTAAGGATTAGTCTCTTTGATTACCAGGGTACTTGGACAAAATCACATCCATACATCAAAACCAAATCACACTGGAATGATGCTTTCTAAAGCCCCAATTTGTTTTTCAGTTTAAAAATTGAACATCCAGCTTTGCTTTTGAACTGATAGAATAGAAGGTAGTTTTTGTTTTGGAAATTTGAGGAAGAAAATACTTAGTCCAAATTTCATATTGAGAGCTAGCTGAGAGTTTATCATGGAAAATCAAAACAAAATTTAGAAATGATTACACAAGGCTCAAAGAAGACCGCCATAGCAAACTGATTACACACGAGCTCAAGGGAGACCAATCCACACATCAGCCAAGTCAATTTGAGTTGATCCTCAGTTGGGCCCCCTTTCAGGCCACACCACCCAACCAATTACCTGCTCAAAATAACTTACTTCTGACTCCATTATAGCGTCAACTTGTTGCAAAATTCAGAAGTTCAAATTCTGGAAGAGAACTCCAACACTGCCTGGACCTCCCAACACTTGCTCTGGAGTTGTCAAGTCTTCTTCCATCTCCCAAAAATTGTTGCAACACTAATGAATTGAAGTTGGAAACTTTGATAGCTATAGAGGTTGGGTAGTTAGGGGACAACAAAGTCCACTAAGAACGCTAACACGGCATAGTTGACTTTATTAACCATATTTTATTTTTATTAGAAGACAAAGGAAAAACAACAAAAGAAGGAATCATTGATTTAGGAGACAATTAGCATTGATGTACAAGGGTTATACAACCTTGGTGAGTTGATTTGACTTTTATAACCATTCAAAAATATTAGATTTTATTAGATTTATAGGATTTTATTTTCAAAAAATATATTAAAAAGAAAAGAAGGATATTGAAAGAAAAAGAAGGAGAAAAGCAAAAGGAAGAAATAGTGTGTGTTCAAGTCATGGAATGAGTATACAAAATACAACATTCAAATACAAAGAAGTTGAAATGGAAGTGAAAAGTTCATCCAATTTATCGAAGTTATAGCAAATTAAAGTCGTCATTAGAAAACAAGGGAGGAATTAAAAAGAATTAAATAAGGAATTTTAGAATCAAAGTAGAGGTCAAAATTAAAAATTGAATTAATTTGGAAAATTAAAAAGATAAAAGAGAAATTACGGAGAATTTTGATGAACCAAACAACGGTCAAAATTCATTGTAAATAATTTTATTAAGAAAATCCAAGGTAAAAGTTAATTTTACTTAAAATAAAAGTTAAAAATAGAAATAAAAATAGAAGTTGGAAGTCATTTTTGAATTTTCAAAAGGTAGAATAAGAATTACTTTGAATTTTGATGAACTGAACAACAGTCAAAATTCATTGTAAATAAATTTTACCAAGAAAATCCAAAGTAGAAATTTACTTTAACCAAGTAGAAATAAAAGAATAAAAAAAAAATTGAATTTTTCCAAGGTAGAAAAGAAATTACTAATGAACCAGTCAACGGTCAAAATTCATTAGTAAAATAATTTTACCAAGAAGATAAAAAAGAATTACTTACCTTTCATCAATAACTTAAAAAGAATTAGGATAAAAATTAATTAACTTTAGGCCTAGAAGTCAATCCAAAAACCTCAAGGTAGAAGTAAAAGTCATTAAGAATTTACCAAAGAAGTGAAGAGATAGACAAGGAAAAAAATAGGTTTAGAATATAAAAAGAATATTCTTAAGATTCCAAATCCATTTTTACTTTTTACATTAGATGAAATTGAAAGACTTAAGGTAGAATGAAGTTTCCAACCAAATTAGAGTAGAATTGGATGAAAGTCAACCTGAGTTGATCAAATCAAGTCAAAGTCATAATCTAGATAGAAGATAAAAATTAGAAAATAACCCAAAAATCCGCATTCAATTTCAATAGCTAGAATGTTAGAAATCCAAAGATGAAGTTTTAAGGATTAGATTTAGGAACAAATTTCATCCCTAGTTATCTAATAGGGAATTAAGTCAAATTTAGATTACTTTATCAATTCAAAAAGGGCAAATCAAGCCCTACAAGCTAAACCATTTCACTTAATTGATTTGCTAACTTATACCAGACCTAAGTTTTGATTGTCATAATCAAAATCGACTGGAAATTACTAACAACAATTCGATTTTTAAAGCAATTACCAATGAAAGAACTAGGAGGAACATCAACAAGATCCATTTCTTAGAAGACGTAAGTGGATTACACATAGGTTAGGCACCCATTAGAATTTCAACACCAAAAACACTAAGAACTCGGTTGTGTACACTTTATTCCAAGGGTAGGAATAAAGCACCCACACATAGTCAAGGAACTTTAGGGGTTAAATTAAAATGTATAATTAACCAAAAACAGGTGCATGACGCAATTACCAAATATGCAAATACAACCAAACCCTAAACCCTTGTACATATACTATTATAATTTAGAGTGAGCCACATATGTTTCTAGAGTCCAAAAAAATGTATGCGTTTCTTTACTGAATTACTTTAAAGCCGCAATACCTTAAAATTGGATGTACTTACAATGTTTTCTACCATAATGCTTATCCCTATTTTCTAGCTCTAGGTCATTGCAAGAAACACTGACCATTTTCATGTCACAATTAGAATGACTCTCTTGTCGTTCGCTATAACTTTTGAATTTAAAATCCAATGCCAAAAATAAAAAAACACATTTCTGGTTAACTTGATTATCATCATATTTTTAAATTTTTTAAATTAATTAATTTTTAAAATATTTAAATGTCAATTTTGTTAATATGTCATATTTTCGGGCTTAGGGTTTTTTTATACTAAATAGTAGTTCAAATTAATGATTTTTGGTTGAAATTTTTGTGGTATATTTCTATAGTAGGTAGACATGTTCCTACTAAAGGACATCTAAAAAAATATTATTTTATGTCCTCCACATTTGTGTAAAGAAACCTCCATTGCGTGTGCACTTGTAAACATTAGAAATGATTTTGACCTCAGTTTTTTGGTCAAATCTCATTACTATGAAGTCTTTTCTAATTTACAATTTTTAGTTTTGTTGAAAATTGATTTTCCTATTTTCTACAAATTAAAATGTTCAAATTGAATTTACTGGAATACATTCTTGGACAATTCTAAATGTCCCCAAAAGGCTTATTTCAGCGTTTTGAATTTTAATAAATAAATTATAGAAAAATAAAATAATTAAAAATTGGACTTTTGTAAAGACTTAATGGTGATGAGATTTCATCAAAAAATGAAACTTAAAACCATCTTCAATATTAGAAATCTATGTGCCATGGAGCCCCTTCTCACGCCCCTTCTTTGGCCTACTTGCAAAAATGTGGAGGACATAAATTAATGAATTTTTTGATGCCATTTATACGGAAGTAACGGAACGGGCCCTACTAGTATAGGAATAGACCACCAAAATTTTAGTATTATTATATTAAACTTGGGTACTCTCTAGTACTAAAAACAAAAAACCTTGAAAGTGTGACAAATTAGAGAAATAGAATTTTAAATATAAAATGATTTTTAATTCTTTTTGAAAAATAAGGGTTATAATTACAATCAAAACATTTAAAAATAGATTTTTTATTTTTGGCATTGGATTTAAAATTCAAAAGTTATAGCTTAGATAAAAACCAATTTGGCAAAACCAGACCTAAATCTTTTGGTCTTTCTTGCAATCACCCTTGTGTCTTTCTTTAGTAGGAAGTCACTCAAAACAGGTTCCGGTCTAGCTTTCTAGTATTTTTTGCATTTTTTTTCTATAGTAGCCCTACTCCACTTGTGTGATTGTGAATGATATTCACTCTCAGCCTTTTAATCACAAAACTTGACATCTAGCTCTTCTATTCTATTCTCATAGAACTTCACCAATCTTTGAAGTATTTCTAATTCTTCAGGAATAGTGCCGTACGTAGGGAAAGAAGCGAGGTCCTCCACCTCATTGAGATGTTGTTTGGCGGCATTGTAATGCTTTTTTTCCTTTTCGGTTATTTGATCTTTTAGTGTTCATCACTCATTCTCTATTTTAATGCATTTGCGCTTCAGGGGTTCAAGTTTTGACTCCCAAATCAAATAATGGTCCATCTTTGACACATTCCCACTATTTCACTTTTGCAAATAGTGGTCTCAAGTCTTTTTAAATGCATAGAAGTCCTTATCTCTCTCACCATTTATGCAGGTTAAATACTTCATCTACAGCTTCAATAAATCCTCTGCAGTCGGATTGATTTCATGCCTCTTCGAAAATTTCAATTGCTCAGTCTTTGCACTCAAAGACAATCTTGCATTCTCGATTTGTGCAATCAAGGTCTCCTCATCATTTGACGAATCACTTCCACATTCACTTTGTCTACGTTATAGGATAATGCCGTCTACTTCTATAGGGCCCACATCTTCCATGCCTTTGTCCTTAGTGTTTAGTACTGTATTGGGCACCTCAACAGATTTCCCTTTTTGGTCAAGTGCCACATCTAAGGCCTTCTTTTGTACATCCATGCCAATGTCTTCATCATTGCTATGGAAAGAATAATTATTGTACTCATAGGTGTGCTCATCTGAGCTAGAAGGAGAAGACCAAACTACTTTGTCGTCGGCTTTAAATGATGCCCCATACTTCACTAGTGTTAGCATCTATTGTAGATCAATAGGTTCTTTTTCCCCAAAAATAGATGCTTGGTCCAACTCTTTTTTATGCGGACGGACGACAATAGGGAACTCTAGGAAGGATGTCTAATCCACGGCTTTCCTCAAAACAATTTTGGCATATACCATGAGGACATGAAAGAAACAGAAATTGTCGTTTCTATATATTGAAGACTCCAAATATAGAAGCCTCCATACCTTGCAGCATCTACGCATCAATGCCACATCATTAGCATATGCAAGGTTAACCTTTTGGTTCTTCATGTGTAGAGGGTGACGACACAATGGAAATAATTTGCTAATGTGACACCAATCCACATACTTCACAACCGTCTTGTAGCTCTAAGGTTCTGGTTCTGGTTTTCAATTCTTAAAGGCCTTAATCTTAGGATGGAGCAATATGGCCACATGCTTCTTGTGTTTCTTGCCCGACCAATTTTGACCCTTGTCTTTCATAGCCCTTTTCACCTGCAGTGTGAGGAATTTAGGGCTGATATGAGCTGATCGTAAGGTCTCACTCTCCATAGTTATCAATTCGTACGTCTCATGGTACTTTATATAATATGTGAAATGCTCAATGTCTAGACCTTTATTGAACTACTTGAGTGAAACTATCAACCAAAACATCATATTCATTATTTTGGGAATTTTCTAGTGAAATGGGAGTTTTGAGAGGAACTCTAAACCATACATTCAATAGAATATTTCTATAAAAAATTACCAAAATTGACAATGCAATGAAAACAAAGCACGCATGTAACTGCAAATTTAAAAAATCCATGTTATAATTCAAAAATACTTAGCTTTGTATAGAAAGTAATCATCGAATGTATATGTATTTGATGTATACACTATAAACAAAGCATCATCCCCGTATGGCATTTATACTTAGATCATTGAATATACATAAATTATAGTACAAAACAAGAATTTAACGAAGTACTAGGATTCAAAAATTGTAGCTATCTTGAAAGCAAACTATATGATTTCATGATTGTTCAAATGAATAGCGCCTACAGAATGAAGGCTTGATGACATTGAAGTGTGGGTACTGCTTAAGTCAACAGCGGAGATAAACTCAAGGAAGGAAAAACACAGAAATCATAGAACCAAACTCTACCATCTCCTTTGAGATGAACTCTCACACACTACACTGTAAGAAGTGCAACCTCTGAAAATCCTTCTCAAAGAAGATGCCAAAGTTTGTTTCTACAAACTCTATGCTCTTTCCTCCCTTAAATTCGTCTTCACTTTTGAATTAAGCAGTACCTACACTTTGATGCCACCTTATTTCTATACACACTATGGTTTCTTCTGAACTAAAAAGGTTCAAACTCTGATCTACACTATGATCCTAAATGTACATACTACGAGTGCGACCTACTCTTCAACATCTTCATTGCTTTTAACAACTTCGTCCCTCAACTGTATATGTTGGTACTTGCAGATCTTTGGTGCACAACCTCTTACCATTGCTTCTTCAAGGACCTTTGCTCCCAAGCGTCCCACAGACGACAACTACAAGGAAAAAGAGGCAATCCATCATGTGTCTTGCATTGCCACTTGGCATCGCCCAATGAAGACAAATGAGTCTGAGGAAGTAGTATGCCTTCAGATATTGAAGGATGCTCTCTGCATTTTGCAGTTCTGATGTCCTTAACAGTTTTTTTGCCAATGGCACCAGACATAGGCATTGCGCCTTCCACCTGCCAAAACCAATAATATAAGACATTCATAATCTACAACATCTAGAAAGCTCAAAGACAAATAGGATCGCAAAGACAAAAATTGTTAATAACACACCTCCACAATGGCCACCACATCCATTTCTTCATCGTAGAGCTTCCTTTGTGTTTTGGAATTCAATCCAGAGTGATCCCGTGGAGACTGTGGATGGGACTTGAGAGGAGATGGAGAGTGCACTAGTTTTGGGCGGTTTCCTCCAGTGGGAGGACTATCAACAACATCCATCATTGAGAAATCCATGGTTGAATGCGCAGTGGCCGCGGAATACATGACATGTCGAACCCCACCTTGCGATAGCTGTCCATAGCCATCTAGAGAATCAACAAGGGCCACACATTTGTCTCCGCATTGAATTTCAAGTGCCATGGTATTAGCCATAAACTTCGCTGATGGTATTTAAAGTCAATGGTCGTAGATGAGTTTCGAGGTTCTACTCGTCCTGTTTCAAAATTTGACAATGTTTCACAATCTTCCCGCAGAGCTGCTGTTTTCAGCTAAGCAGTGCAGCTGTATTGATCACAGTGCAGCTATATTGATCACAGTGATCCATATGTTGATCACGTAACGTTCTTCTATGACTTGCTTACTGTTCTTACGATACCGTAGACTCTTTTGCTAGCGCAGTGCGTGCCCTAATCTGCATGCATCATCTGAGGCTGGGTTGCAGCTTGCAGGAACTATCTTCCTTCAGTTGTCTTCGTGACGCTTTTTGGTGCAAATGCAGGTGTCACACTTAGGGAAGTGCTGATTCTAGGTGTACATACCCCATAGGAGACTATTGGACGAGAAGGGAATTCTTGAGAACAAGCAACAACAGTACGAGAGGCTTGTTTGTTGAATACGGTCCCACTCAAACTTCCTCACATCGACAAGCTTCAAATCCAAAGCCTCCTCCCCTTCGGTTTGCTGCCGATGAAACCCCATGACGGAACGTCGATGGCATTTGTTTTTATGATTCCTCGAAGAACGGAAAGCACAAGCCAGGAAATTGATGCGAAACGAGTTTGCATTGATGGATGGATGATGCTATAATCTCAGGTACAGTAGTTATGCCAAAGTCGCTTCCCTGAAACTGTGTTCGAAACCCTAATTCCGCATTCAGTTAGGATGTGCACTGGCAGAGCTAGCCAGGAGTGAAGTTACGATCCTGCGACCCGTTCGAGGTACTTTAGGGAGGGTTGCAGCTGCCGCCATGGGGGTGGAACAGAAGCTTCGCTTGGGTTTATGGTTGCGATACTGGGCGGGCCTCCGTCTCGCCCCGCACGTCGGCACCCCTGCTCACGTCGCCCACCGCATGCTGAAGCTTGCTGCCGTCCGCCCTTCTGACCGCGTCTTCGACCTTGGCTGCGGTGATGCGCGCTTGCTCATAGCGGGTCAGTTCTCTGTCTAACCCCGCTCTACCGTTCCGTTCAGATTCTTCGCCTCGTCCATTCCTTTGAGTCAGTTTTGCGGAGATCTAGTTTGTTGAGTATATTTTCCTCTTATCGATCTACCTTTTTTGGAAATGAGGGTCTCGCATCGAATGCATGTTGGCCTTTGACACATTGGAGGTTGGGTGAAGATTGCATAATGTCTATCGACCCATGATTCGTGCCCTACCTCTGATATTCTTCAAGAGAATTGCCCTACTGTAAGGGGAAAATGTCCATCACGTACCTGGTCATCTGTCAAGAAGTTTAGCAGAACATGGTCTGTTCCGAACTTACAAGTGTTCGTGCAAATGCAACCTTGGTAGGTCTGCTTAAGCTGAAGTGTTGAGGCTCCTTCCCATTTTGCATCTCGGTTTCTGTGCTAGTGGGTCAAACTGAAACTCTATTGAATGGTTACTGAATGGTTACATGTTGATCGCCGTTGTCGGATTTGTGAGCGCACTAGCATTCGACGTGGCAAGCTAAATTTCGTTTTCTTGCGTATGTGCCTTTCCAGCTGCCAAGGATTACGGTGCGCAAGGATACGGGGTGGAGCTTGACGCGGCTTTATTTGCGGAGGCAGAGCGAGCAGTGGCGAAGGAGAATCTCCAGCACTTAATAACGTTGGAGCGAAAGGATGCATTCACCGTGAACCTAACAAAAGCCACGGTAGTCACTCTGTATTTGAGCACAAACGGCAACGCTCGTCTCCTTCCCATGATGCGCCAGCAGTTACCACCAGGGGCCCGTGTGGTGTCGTTCTGCTGGCCCTTCGAAGCTCTGAAACCATCTACGGTGACCACTGTGGACGGTATCAAGTTGTATCTTTACAGATTCAATGGTTTACAGAGTGTGTGAATGCTCTCAGCAGAGGGATCACCATCACCAAGCCAGACTCTCTAGCACGAAGTAAATTATAGCCTGATTGGTAGAAGACGTGTTTCACCAAATGGTCCTTCAAATTTTGGGTTAAATCACAACTCCTCAGTGCCGATGCTTTCTCCACTTGACACCAAGTCTTCTTCAATTGTTCCAACGTCGTCATCTTGGACGGGTTGGACCAAGCTTGCCACGCTGAGAGACGGTGTTACGCAGTTATGGTGCATTTCAGCTATTGATCGGCTGGTTCGAGAGTTTCTAAAAGGAGGGAGGGTATCAGCAGCCATTGATGGGCTAGTTGTAGAAGCTCGTGGGGACACTGCAGGAGATGATTTTGCCACTGATTGGTTGACTGGACTTGCTAATCTTGGAGTCTCAGCAAGAGACGACTTTGCAAGTGTTTTGCTGGTCCGAGAAACTCTTGGAGACTGTGGAGGGGTTGGGCTATTCGACATGCGTGGAGTGTAAGGTTGCCCCCGATCAGCTTCACCTAATTCTTCCGTCACTGTATTGGCCGTAATTTGAGAGTTTCGCTTAGTCCCGCTGATTGCAGATCAACCAACAGCTCGCAATTAGTTGTACAATTGTTTTAATCCTTAAAACATATCTCTTAATGCGCTTGCAGGTGGTTTGGACGTTTGAATCTCCTATTCACCTTCACACATGACTGCAAGCAAACGGCGATGTAAAATGTCTATTTGGATTATGGAGGACTTACTACTCGATGGCTGGGACTGTAGCATGAAAACTTAATGCTGCTTGAAGCGCAGAGAATTGTTGTTGAATCCATTCTACAACCGCTGTTTCTGCACCCCTGAGTTGAATTTCTATGTCTTTCATCCTCCTCTCATGTTCTGCTTGCATCTGCTAGCACAATGTTGCAGATTTGAATACCATGGCCATGAAGATCTAACATTTGAGAAAAGCTCCTCTTTTACCTGGATTTCATCGGGGTATCTCGGAATCTGCATGTTCTTGTTATTTGTCCAAATGAATTTTTCATTATTACTCAAACTGAAACATTAGTTTATGATGCACATGAATAGTCTGAACTTAGTTGCAAGTACCTCTTTGAGCTGCATGCTCATAACTTCTATCTGCTTTCTTTGTATAAATAATTCCCCCTTCATCTTTTCTTGTTCTTCTGACTGCTGCTTTATCCAACAAAGCTTACATTATGAAAGTAATATTGATGCCTCACTTCTTGGCATATTCATGATGGTTAGCAGAGAACAAATTGATCTAGGTCACAAAACTTAAAAGAGTTGACTCGTGCAAATGGACAATCGTACTTTGCTGCTTAAATTCGATACACAGGAAATGTGTTTGAGTTCGTCTGTTCGATTTTTTTCTTCAAGTGACATTGCCCTCTCCTGCTCTACTTTATATTTCTCCTTCAGTTGCTCCTGACCAAGCAGAAAGCACTGGTTTCTTAATAAAAGCAGATCTTGGAATACAACTGACTGTTTCCTCAGTAATGAATATTTGGACTATCGGACCATACTCTACATGAGCATTGCAGAGATCGATATTGTGACTTCAATTGATGAGGGTAGCCCCAAGGGAATCAAGAAAATACCTTCTCAGCTTCCACTCTAACGTTTTTTTGTTCGGCATTAGATTTACTAAGCTCAACTCGAGTTACTAATGCCCTTTCTTTCCTCAAGTCATTCTCCAGGCCTTGCGCATATTCTTCGTGTCTCTGTCACCAACTCATGGAGCAAGCGCAAGTAGTCAGACTAAGTCTACAAAAATTGTAACCCATTATCACCTGGTGCTGTCTCGTCCCAGTAATTGGATGGATGGGTTTCGAGTTGTCAAGAACCGAAGCACTCAAGATAGCTGCATATGAGAGGATGTTCCGTGGATTTTGAAAGGTTGCGACTTTAGGACGTTAGGACTTACTGAAGACAGAAGAGGGCAGATTCACATGTGAATATTGTCAGGACTCAGGAGGTGTCACTTATAAGATGGATAAACCTGCTTTATTTTCGCATGCTCCTTGTCCTTGTCGTCCAGGTGATTCTGTCACAGAAACACAAGCATATTATTCCAGTCGAAGGCGTATAATCTGCGGAAATCCACAGGGCAACTGAATGCATATTAACCTACCTGTCAACGACATTCCATTTGCAGATTAATGTGGTTCATGCAAAATCTGGTAAGCAAGCACAATATGGCTTTTCAGCCTCAGATGATTAAAGTTGTCCACTGCAAATACAAGGTACATCAGAGGCCTCACTTGCAGGCATTCTATTTCCACCACTTTCATTGAAATTTGACGTTTCAGCTCTTCTTCGAGAGTTTCCTGAAAAATGTCTCAACAAGGCAAGTTCTCAGAAACACAGCAAAGAAAATTTCTACAAGTGAAAAATGTCTGTCAAAGCTATTATTAGATCGACGAGGTTAAATTGCTAGATCTGATATGGGCGAAAACTGCAAAAGAGTGTAGTTACAAGTTTTATGCTCACTGCATTCTGAAATACGTGTCCACTTTGGACCTCATGTTTTTTTAAGGTAATTTTGAGTAGGTCATATAGTTTTCCTTGTGTCCGATTTTGTTTAGGTTGCAATGAAAAAATGTAATGTTCTTCATAGATTCTAGTGATGTAAAATTTGGAACCTTTCTGAATTATGTTTTTCACAATATTGATCAATGAAATTGGTATAAAAAGTTGTCAACGAAACTAAGGACACTTAAATCTAGATGGAGGAAGTATCAATTTGCATGTCTGCATACTGCCTTCTCCCAAGAGATTGGGTTATGAAAACAGCTATCCCAACCTTTTCATGTTGGAGGACCTGCTTCTGGTTTATAAGTTGTTGCTCGGCAAGCTGGGTGTTAGATTTCTGCTTTTCAACTTCCTGCAAAACGAACAAACGTTTTCTTAAGGGAATAGCCAAGGCAATTACCGGACCCAACTGGAAACATAATCCACGAGAAGTTCATGCATTGCTTCTCGGTCTCACCATCATTAAATTATCCTTTGTTGATTTCAGTGAGTCAATTTCAGCTGATAGCTGAGACTTTAGCGCTTCGAACTGCAAATATTCAAGCATCTGTCGATTAGATCATCATGTATGATCAGGTCAGATCTTGGTGAACGATTAAATTTGATATCGGATTATTGCTGATTGAAGGCCAAATGAAAATATCATGTACCCGATAACGAAGTGATCATATAAATGTTGTGCTTCTTAAACGACACTAATTGTTATTCAAAGTGAGTTCCATTTGAATTGGAGTGGTTAGTGTCTTTCTAGACCTCCTCAAGATGTTTTTGCTCCCGTTGAGAGATGGAACATTCCAACTTTTGAACAAGGCCAGCATTGTACTCAGTCTCGCTCTTAGATTTTACTACAAGGATTGAAAAACAACAAACTGTCAATGTGCTCCAACTAGGAGGGAATAGCACGAGGCACTAAAAGCGAATATCTGGTTGGAACTTCAGCCTGCAGAATCGTACCTTCTAAGGCTTGTATGCGTTTATCACTGTCTTCTCGCAACATTGCTAACTGCGAAAACAAATTGTTATTTGCAATTCTCCAGACAAGGCGGAAATGAACAATTTCAACGGTATAATTGAGTAATACTTGCGCAAAACATGGAAAAAACTACATGAGTTCAATGTTTTCTTGACTTGGCAATAAAATTCTTGCACAACGTGACACACTTGTCATGTAAGAACAGAGCCTACTACGTATGGCTAGGGCGCTTGAATGAAGATACAATAGTCTAGCATTGTTCATTGCCTGGGCTCCTGACAAGGTTTATGGACTGAACTCAAAGTTCTAATAAGTCTAGAGTTCCCCACTCACTAAAGATTAGCATTAAAATACCAAGAACTTCAATTTTTCCTTAACAACCGTACCCATCTACATCATATGCACATGCAGCACAGATTGTCATCAAAAACTTCAAACCTGATCTGACAAATGCTGGATCTGTTTGTTGGCTTCTGCTTCTCGCTCTTGAGCCCCTCTCTTGCTTTCCTTTCTATCTATTATTTCACTCTGGAGTTCCAAAGATGTATTACGAATCCCCATTTAAAATTTCCACACGTAGAAAGTGGCAATTTGTCTCTAAAACTCATCACAATTCACAATGACGCCAAGACTTATTCCAGTTAATAAATATATTAGACAGAAAGGAAAATATTTATCAGAAGCTCTCACTTCAAGGGATGCTGTTTTCTCACTGAACTCACAGTTGTTGGCATGCAACTTCTCTCGAAGACTATCCATTTCCTGGAAAGAATTGCAATTTTTTGTCAGCTATTTATGTAAACAGAAATACTCTAAAGATTCACTTATAACTGGCAAAAACATTTGGCACCAACATTACCTCATTTCACTTCCTTAAGGGCATATCTTCCCAACACTAGGGTATAATATCAAATCTTACTTGGCTAAATTTGCAAAATTCCATTTTCACTCCCTCATGATCACTTTCAACTTGTTCACGGCGCTTGGTCTCCTCATTCAACTCCTCACGAGAAGCCTTGTCACAGGACCACATTTCATGAAAGATTACTCTTGAAGCTGACTAGATGCTAAAAATTAAGTTATCCTCTTACAAGATGATGCAAGGATTTTTCTAGGTTCTTGACTCACAAGCTTTGAAGGGACAATTGTAATTAGAGTTACCATGAGGTCTTGCATTCATCTCACGTCTTATTCAAAATATCAATATCAATATACTTGACTACTAAATATTATTACTATTCAAGCTCTTTTAGCAAGAAATGAAACATAAAATATTTTACAAATTGCCTCCATGGTACTAAATTACCATGGTGGGAAGAAAATCCAATAATGAAGCCCTCAAGAATTCAAAGGTAATCATTTAATCGACAGGTAGTCAGGTCTAATAAACAACAATAAATTGACATCAATAAAGTTGAAGTGATTACCTCAAGTTGACACATTGTATTTGCCTTCTCCTTATGTAGATCATCCAACTCTGCCTTCACATCAGCCTTCAATCCCACTACTATGATTTAATTTCACACTCTCTATTGGTTTTAGTTTTCACCGATGCAAGAATGGATGAAAGAGTATTGTCTTCTATTTTAAAACAACACATTATAGTGTTGTCAAACCATTATTGATTCATTGAACATGATAAAATTAAACAATTGGTTCATTCTAGATTAATGTAAATTTGTACCCTATTGTTGTATCTCTAGAAATTCAAGCTTTATCTTATTTCAACTAATTTTTAGAATTTATAAGAAAAATAGAGTTCTACTCTCATGACCCAAACAAAAAATTTGATCTATGCAACAAATATGGTAGAACAAAAAACTTACCAGATTTTTTCGAATCATTAGCAGCTCATCTTGAATTATCTTGTTAGAATCAAAACCTATGTGACTTCCATTTGAAACCCTTGTGCCTGCTTCTACACTACTTGAGACCAGATATTGGGATTGCATACTACACTTGGTAGGGAGTAGGGAAAGTTTTGAAACTCTTGTCTCTCCACCTTGACACTTCAGATGCATTGAAATAGAAATTAATAAACATGTTTTATTGTTTGAAATTTTCTTAATGACCATAACAAATATTATTAATAGAAGTCAAATATTGTATAGTACACAATGGACAAGTGTTTTCATAAGAGTGCATATGATTTTGGAAGAGATTTTTAACATCGTATTATGTAGAGTAGTAGGGGTGTTTAGAATAGCATGCAATTTCAAGAGCAAAAAAAACCAATCTACTCACAATTACCGCTTGATGATTCGGAGTATAGGAACAATCCTTTGGCATTGACTGATTGGCACGATTTTCCTGTAGCAAGTTGTCTAGAAAACATTGGAGCCCATTTGTTTAGCTTTTTCCTATAAACTTTGCAATTTATATATAAGCCATTCAATGAGAAATAGGATGGGATCTTACAGAAACTAAAATTTATCAACAAGGAAGATGTAGTCATGTACCTATTTGTTCTAGAAGTTGGCATGATATGTTGTTTCCAGCCAATTTCAATTCAGTGAGAGAATGATTTTTCTCGAGCATACTTAACATGGCTATGGCACCGCTTGTGCCAATTTCATTCCACTTTAAATCTACATCAAATCATGTATCATTGAAATCAACTTCCACCATGAGGTCTTCCTTCTAAAAGGTTACAATATTTAATTTTATGAAATTTAGCAAAAATAGATGAAGGTGATCAATAGGACTGCTCCCTATCCAAACAAGCACCTACATTAGATGTTTTTTTTCTACTTTGGAGGACTGTGAGTTCCTAATCTGGGAACCAACTGAAATTGCAGTTTACGAGTTGCGTTGATGTGGCACAACAACTACCACGTCACTTTTTTTCAAAAATAAAAAATAAAAATTTAAACATTGTTTTTTATTTTAAGAATTTTATTTTATTTTATTTTTTCTGTTGTTTTTTAAAGAAAAATTCTGATATCGGCATTCGATGAGGCCTGGGAGAATGGAGCTGGGAACAAGCCTGAAACGGCCCTCTAGCCCCCCAAATCTCATCTAATGCCTCAATTTAGGGAAATCAATCATCTTTAATGTGATTGTAACAATAACACAACACTTGACGATAATGTATGTGCATGCAATAGTAGCTTAAGTTGAATGTTATCATCTTTGATTCATTCCAACTTTATAAGGAAAAAAATACACATGCAAGACAACTTATAATTCAACAACGTAATTCTGTGATCTGAGGCAAATGAGTGACAAAAGGATCCAACAAAAGAGAATATTTGTCAACAATAAAATGCAAAGATGGAGGTTGCGGGACCTTAAAATACCAAGGCATTTCAGTGTGCTATTTGTACGAAGCGCAAGCGCTAAAGCAGTAGCAGTAGGTGGTCCAATTTGGTTGCTCCGTAGATCCACCTACAATAGATTCATTTCAAAGAGTAGAAAAAGCAACAATCAAAGTCAAAACTTCATCAAATTACTTAAAGAAAATGATATTCATGTTGCATCAAGCTTTACCCTAACCCTAAACAAATGAAAGTTTTTTGCATTCTCATGTCAATTCACATAATCCATGCTTTTGTGTAGTGAACATGTTGTAGGACAAAGAACATGATGTACACAAAAAATCATGAAATAAAAAAATGCAAGACCAGAGTATAAATTTATTACAAGAAGGTTGGTCGTCAAGCATAAACCTTTTGAATCGAAGAGGTTGACGCAATGGCAGAGGCAAGAGCAGCAACACCTGTTCGAGCCAAGCCCAGATTGTTCCATGCCAACAATAACCTGAACATGCATGAAGTTGCTCCTGGCTTCATGAACAGAAAGAAATAAGATATTCTAAAAGAGGCCCCAAATGCCCAACCTAGGCACATTCATGTGAATAGATTTGCACTATATCATGTGATTTGTGGTCCATAGCACTCTAATTCTTTTAGCCAAATAGCTATTGGCTAAAAGAATAAGAGTGCTATGGACCACAAATTGCATGATATAGTGCAAATCTTCATCCTACTGCATTAAAAAGAAAATTGAAGTAATTTGTAAAGAGACAAACTGTCGTAATTTGGGAGAATTTCGAATAAGATCTGCAAGGTCATCTCCTTTTTGGATACAACACCCTACATTCCAAGAAGATGACAATAGTGACATAGTTAGACAACGCATCTACAAGTAGGTACTAGAAAAATATTTGCAAAAAAAGTTGAAGTGCTTCTTGTATTTGGAACTTTATAAAAGCGCATCATTCAATTGCATTTAAAGATTGAACAAAAGACTACATAATTGTTTTAAACTACTTTCTTCATTTATGAACAAAGTAACTTGACTGTTTGTTGTCAGTACCCATCTTTATAAACACTACCCTAAGAACATGATTGTAACTTGATTTGAATGCAACTCCAACATTAAACGTATTATCCAATAAAAATTAGACAACATTGCGAGTTTAGAAGTTAATTGAGTTCAAGTCTTGTGCAAAAAGGTGTTGGAGATTACCACTTAGGTCAAGCTCAGTGAGTTTGTCATTGTTCTTGGCAGCATTCACAATTGCCGCTAAAGCTATTATCAATTGAAACCCAAGAATGAGGGCTTAATTAAGGTTAACATTATTGAATCATATCATCACGTCATTACATCAATCTTCATGTAGAAGACTACGGAAAACATTGAAAATAAGATTAGTACCATTATCGCTAAGGTTACGGTCACAAATTTTGAGTGATCCACCATTGATACCGAGGTCGATCTTTTTCAGTTGTTCCACAAATGATCCGCTAGAGTTGGATGATGGCTTCCAAGCTAAAGATTTACGTTCTTTCAACAACCTCACTCTTTCTTCCAATTGCCTCTCTCGGTCTTTGAGAAGGTCAAGATCGATTGTCAATCTACCGTTATTTAAATCCTCTGGTTTTGTAATAGCTTCAATTAAAGGGGGGTTTTCCATAGATGAAGTTGCAGTATCTGTGACATCAAGATGCTTGATGGTTTTAAGATTTGATTCTTCCTCAAATGGTATGGTTTGCACAGATTGTTTCCTACTTTCTGGTTGAGAATTAGAGGCTTGATCAATCTTCACAACGGAGCTCTGCTCAATGTTCGGGCTCTCCTTCATAGTCACATTTTCGGAAACTACTATATCATTAGCTGTAGGTTCGTGCTTGTCTACTATTGATGAACATGAGCCTATTGTTAGACGGATTCTATCATTGATATCCTCCGAAAGCGCTTGGGCTGCTTTGCCTATTAACTCTGCATCATAGATGTTTTCGTCATCAGATGCCTCACTATCTGTCCCATAGAACGCTTGACTCCCTTTTGCAATTGCCTTCTTCAAGTACGTTCCAAATGTGGCGGATATTCCAGAAATTTTCCTCGAACTAGGCTTCGGAGATTTGACTTGAACTTCAAGACTCTCTAGGTTGAGAGTGTCACATTTGTAGCTACTATCTTTAGATATAATCATAGAGCCATTTGCAGAATTCTCCGATGTCATGCTCAAAAAGTCGAACCTCTTTTGTATGCAAAGTATTTCAGCACACTACCATACCTTTCCATCTATAATTTTGAAAGAATCACGGCCTCAAAATGAATCTCGATTGCACTTGGTTGCATGTAACACTTCGAGAGTACAAGAAAATTGGACTTGTAGGGAGATTTAAATCTTAAACCGTTGCATGAGTCTTAAAATTGGACAGGAACGCATCCGACCAAGCCCCAGGGGGAAAAAACTACGTTTATAAATTAACAATTAGCGCATGCAAATACAAAGACACAACAAGGCGATAGAAATTATCCGATTGCAAACCCTAACAACACACCACACCAATTACCATTTTCCAACAATCGCACACTCTTGGAGAAGTGTGACTAAATACTTGTTACTAGTTGAGATATGAATTGAAAGGTTTCCAAACACATGCATAACAATTGTTTTTTTTGCATTCTAATGCCAGATTGTACCAAATTTTTTTTAATAATTTGGCTAGAAATGGCAACAAATCATAAAGTTTTTTTTCCAAAAAACTTTAAATTAAATAAAAAATATTGGATGAAATCATCAAATTGTATATGAAAATAAAATTATGGACATGTGATATGTGCTAATGTGATATTCTCTATCCAATATGTGAATGAACGTTGAAATTTGAAGCACCACTACAACATTTTGTATCATCACTTTCACACTTGATAAACTTTTTTTTTCTTTTTTAAAAATCTTTCATGTGAAATATAAAAGGATAAAAAATGGTTATGACATTGCAATTAATGTTTCTAAGTATCAATTATTTTAAAATACTAGTGATATTTTGTACTACAAAGAAGTTAAAATACTATAAAATTAAGATTTGAAGGTTTTCTTAAATCTTTTAATTTAATTTCACAAATACAATGCTTAGGGTGATTTATAAATACCTAATTCAATACTTTGTAAATTAAAAAATTTAAGAAATTATACCTTTGAACTTATAAATTTGTTTTATTTTTATTAAATTATAATAAATTAAATTCTTAAATATCATATATTAATAATTTTGATATGAAATAATTTATTATTTGACTAAAATACTAATAATTCCAAAAATTATCTCAAATTTTAGAATGCCAAAACAATGACATGTCTCATATACATAGAAAGATTATTGTCATTACTACTTTACAACTCCATGCTTTGACAACAAAGAAGATTAACTTATAAATTATAATATTCAAATCTCTAGATCTCTAAATTTCTTAATGTTTAATTTTAGAAATTTTAGAATTTGTAAAATTAACATTGAAAAATTCATAAAATTGGAAAATTGAAGGTTAGAAATTTTGTAGATTTATCAATTGATTATTTTATTTAATTTATTAGTTTAAAAACAATTGATGTTTTTAAAAAACAATTGATGTTTTTAAAAAACAATTGATGTTTTTAAAAAACAATTGATGTTTTTAAAAAACAATTGATGTTTTAAAAAACAATAATTAATAATTTATTTGAAATGAAATAGTCTTTATCGCCAATTTTTTTTATTTAACAAACACTGATAATTGATACATATGGGTCAAACCACACTCAAAGGTATAATTGGGATCACTTTTCTAGGACATGACTACACTCCTTATGGCTAGTTGCATGCAATAGAATATAATGCTCTTTAATTTTTGGTATGTTTTGGAGTTATTTCATTCATTCAAGGACATGGCTTGTCATACTTTTTTAGTGTAACAATTCAAAATAGATTTCAGGGTTGGTGTAGCATGTGCCATTATTAGGCTTTTACACCGTGCTTGTTTGAACGTTATTTTGGGCTTGCAGGATTGTCTAAGTTTGATTACGGCATTTTGCAATGCAAAGTGAACGGTCCCTTTTGCATTTTTTTGTTCATGAGCAAATTTGTTGTCTTGCATCGGTTAAGGAAGCTTAGGAGTTGCTTTAAAGTACAATGTTGTTTTAATTTGTGGAAGAACCTACATCTACTTCATATCGAAAGTTATCTTCATCTCTCTGTATCCCTAGTTACGCTAATACCCTTCTTTTCCGTTGATAAATCGTGTCCCGAATTGTTTTTACGTACCTTGTCACCAATTTGAGAACTAATCCCTAAGAACTCAACAATTAGACTATTCAAATTTGGTGCAACTTTGCAACTTCGAACGATTGAGCGGTATTGAGATTTAAAAGTAATGAATGGAAGAAAGGCTTTACTTAGATGGTAGGAAGATGCCAAGGCCCATGAGTGGGCTGAACATAAGATAGCAGTTTTTCACTAATTATCCACAAACCTTATGGGATAACCAACCACATTGGGCTGCCTTTGACTACGCACAATACCCAATGGACTCTAAGTCTAACTAAATATCTAATGCTACTCCTAGAGCTGAATGTACATGGTCTACACTAATATGTACATGTTCTTCAACACTCCCACTTTGAGAGTGGTCAAAAACTCAAAGGCCCATCTTCTCAATCAAGTTTTGGTGTTGTGGCTTCCTAAGGGCCTTGGTCAGCACATCAACAACCATAGCTTGGATAGGCACAGGGGATTGCTATTTTGCGTGCGCAGAGCGGTGAGCGGTGAGCGTAGGGTTGTGAGCGTAGAGTGCAAAAAGTTGTACTTTTTTCTGCTAAAAATAAAAGTTAAATAGAGACAAAAGATAAAAATAAAAGTAAAAGTAAAAATAAATGTGAAAATAAATGTGAAAATAAGAATAATAGTGTAGTATTAGGGCCCTATAACCGTGGAAATTGCTGTGATAATGGAAACTATAGTAACCTAGCGACGTAGCAGGAGGTCTTTAAATTATAAATAGAGTAGTCATCAATTTGGGTAGATTATTATGTACCCTATGGCCGTGGGTTGTAAAGGCTTATTAAAGCAGAAATTTTTACGTATAGATAAGATCACAATACGAGTATAGGTCATTTTATCATCATTCTTGTAAAAGTGAAAATATTATGTCCTTCAACTGTCCAAGTAGTAAAATGCTACTGTGAAATAGAATTTCAGGGTAGGGTGTATGTGTTCATGAATGCGGACTTAGTTGAGTCGCTTCTAACTATATGGTATTTCAACTTTCAATTTTTAAAATATGTTTAAGTCTTGCAACTTGTAAAGATTATCTTCTGTGAAATTTGAATTATTAACATTTTGGGAATCCCCATCTTCATGTCCGTGTGGGGAGTATGGGTGCATGAGGGAACATGCACGAATGTGATGATAGTGACTAAGGACTAAAGGACCCAGGTAAAATAATGAGATCAGAATAAACGAAGCGAAGGTTAACCCCTAAAGGCCCATTTGTCCCGTTAGGGGACAATTTGGATCCGGGTAGGTTCCTGACTTCTTGTGACCTCAATTTGTAGAGAATTTTTTTGGGATTTTTTGAGGTTGTGCGGTTCTGCGAGAGATTTGTGGATATATAATTTTAATTTCAATTGGTGCCCGGGAGAAAAAGTTATGCCAAAAATAGAGTTCAGCAGGCAACATAAAAAAGTCACAAAAAGTCAAAATAAATTTTTTAAATATTTTTTCCCAAATCTATGTCTTTTGTCTACATTTGAAGCTTTGATTCATTCTATTTGGACTAATAATGAAAAAGTTATGGACAATCTTGAAAAAATAACTTTTAGGATTCATTTTTGAATGCAAATTTTAAAATTTTCAGAAAAAAATAGTAAGACAAGGTTGAATTTGCTTTCTAGAACAATCTCACCGTTGGAATTATGGTATTTCAATTTTGTCTTAGAGCTATTATCGATTTAGTTATTCCTTCAATCTCGAACCTACTTCTACTTAATAATTTTTTAATGAGTAAAAATTTAGTGTTTTTTTCTTGAATTTTTTTTCCTAGATTCCCAACTGAAGTATTCAACATATAAACTTAGAAAATCAAAATCAACAATACAAAAAATTTAAGTTAAATAGGTTCAAAGCCCAAAAATCTAGTCAAGCAAGGTGCGAAAAAACTTATTTTCTTCACTTCAATGCAAATATCTTGCAATCTATTTGATCAAAGTTTCTGAAATTTCTTGTGTACATTCTCATACTAGTCTAGTATAAGATCCTACGGTTATATATGCAAAAAAAACACAATTTTTATATTTTTTTGCTCTTTGCAATAGAAGTGGCAGTTTTGAGTGTGTTTTCATGGAGAAAAGGCCTTGGGGCTTAACCCCTCAAGGCCCAAGGCCTTTTTGGGTTTAAAAACATCATTGCTTTTGAAGTGATACAGTTCAAAATGTTAGTAAGGTATAAAAATCTCAACCGTACAATCTTGTAGTGTACATGTTGTAGATTTCGTAAATCAAATTTGAAGTCATTTGACTATGTAGATTGCAAGATTATAATGTTTTAGTGTAAAAAAAAGATGCTGAAATTTTCCTAGAAACACATTTGGAGGTGAAATTTGATTTCTAGACCTCCTCAAATGAAAAAAATTTAAACTACAAAGTGATTCAAAATCAACATTCAAACACATTGGTGAAAAAAAAGCATCATTGAATTGACTCATTGTGTCTGCAAAATGGCTTTCAAATGTCAAAAAATAGCAAGAACAGTTGCAGGAAAACACATCTAAAGCTGAACCTCCTTCTACTAAAATGCTTCTCAGTCACTCATAACTTTATGGATTAAAATGATATTTTAGCTACACAAACTAGAATAGTATGCGCAACTTTTCCAAAAACTTTTATTGCAAACGGACACTATATGAAGAAGAAACAAGCTGCGGAAGTTTGTTGTAGTCCAAAAATGTCGGAATTTTGAACTTCGAATTGCTCCCAAACCTTCAAAACAACTTGGATTGACATGAAATTTTTTCCACAATAACTAGATTTAAAGGGAAACATAACCCAACAATTTTTTTGAAAACAAATATTGGATGAATGAGATACAAGTCCCCGAAGTTGCAGCCATCATTAGCAGTTTGGTGAACTCAACTTGAACATCTGAATTTCAATTGGTTTACAAAAAATCAGTACATCTTGGATTGATCTGAAATTTTTACCACACAAACTAGAAAAGAGAGCGCAAATTTTCCAACAGTTTTCATTGAATTTGGACATTGGATGCAAAAGTTACAGCACTTTGAATTGGACTTGAAACTCGGAGAGGCCATTTTTAGGCCCCTTGGGCGTTGAGGGGTGAAGGGGTTAATACAAAGAATAGAATGAAAGAGTGGAAGGAAGAAGAAAACCATTGAAAATTATCATTAGATTCATTGATGTAATTATCCAAAATTCACAAACATATAAGAAATCTCAAAATTCATATCCTCCAATCACTAGAACTGTTAGACGATGATGAGAGATAATGCATCTCAACAACAACCTCGTCGTCAATGAATCCACGAACTTGGGGATCAATTTGCCACCGTGGTGATGCCGAACTTGGGGAGGATGCGGCCGCTTGAAGATCTACAACTTCAGCGTCCCATGGAACCATCATGTAGTCTTTCACCAGTGAGACAATCATTGCCCTTAGTCTGAAAAATCAGAAATACAATTAGTATGATTATGTAAGTATTGACTAGCAGAGTTCAATTGGCAAAATGAAAGAAATCCAAAGTTAACTCACTTACTCAATCGGTTCTTCTTCACAAAGCGGATTGGAGGGTCAATATCAATTGCAGACAACACAGACGCAAATGTAGCCAAAATCGGCCGAGGTAGATACGGCTTCAACTTCACATCAAAGACTTTGGTGTCTTCCTCGAGGGCAACAATGTGGCAGCCAATTGCCTTGCATGCTTGCACATAATTACCTGAATTCAACAAGAAAATTGAGCAAGTTAAAAGCCCTATTTCGACAAAAGTGAAATTATCGAATGTGGCGGCCAATTGCCTTACATGCTTGCAAAGTATTACCTGAATTAGGGTTTTCATATTGGGCAGAATCTTACTGTTCACGGACGAATCGGACGAATCTGCATTGACTGGCTGCAAACTTTGGAGGCCAATAAGTTTTGGAGAAATTGTCCAAATCGGGCATGTGAGATGTTTTTCGGCATCTACAGAAACTGTAGATGCCGAAAAACATCTCACATGCCCGATTTGGACAATTTCTCCAAAACTTATTGGCCTCCAAAGTTTGCAGCCAGTCAATGTAGCGGCGCTCCGAAAGCCCAGCCGACATCGGCGTCGTTTTTTGGGGCCCGCTCGTTGTTCCCCTAGCAGCCCTCCAAAACCATGGCCGATGTCGGCTTCATCTTTTCGGGGGTGCTCTCTCTAGCAATTGCTGGCATTTTACAACAAATTATTTTTGCCCTAACTTTGAGCATCTGGTTTAGGTGATGCAATGGAAGATACTGTCCATCAAAGTGATGCAGAAGCGGAGGAGCAGGAGTCTTCACAACCAGAAATTGCCGGATCAGGTTTCTAAATTTCCCATTTTAGTGCCGTTTTTGATGTTGTCCTCCATTTGTTGGCATTGACCGGAGTTGTTTTGATGTTGGTGAACTTGACATTGACCGGAGTTCTTTTGTTGTTGGTGAACTTGACAAAGGTGTTGAAGGAGAGCAGGATAGCAATGTTGGCCGGCCCATGGATTTGGATTATGATAGTACAACAGAGATGTCTGCGGAAGAATTGGAAAAGGAGATGGATGCCCAAATTGCAAAAGAGTCCATGAATACAAATGTGGTGCTCGATCGGCTTCGTTTTAAGCCAAGGAACAAGTCCAAATTAAACATTCCACTCTGCAGGATGAAGCCTTTGGCTGTGGTGCGACCCCATCTCTAGAATGACGTCATGGCTTTGGGATCGCAATTTATTAGCACGACATCCGACGTCGGCAACGCCTTTGTAGGGTTGCTGTCTGAATAGCCAACGGCGCTCCGAAAGCCCAGCCGACATTAGTGTCGTTTTTTTGGATCCGCTCGTTGTTCCCCCAAAAGCCCTCTAAAACCATGGCCGATGTCGGCTTCATCTTTTGGGGGCGCTCTCTCCAACAACTGCCGGCTCTCAAAAGCAACGCCGACGTCGGCGTTGCTTTTGGGAGACCGGAAACCACCCTAAATCCTGTTCTTGTCCAAAATTAATCTTAACAAAACACCTAATTTCCGCTACACAAAACACAATTAGTCATTGACTACTCTAAAAGGCCTGTCACAATGTACCTGCCATTGTTGCTGGTGTTTCCGCAAATCCTTCCTCGTGTCTGCTCCAATCCGAAGGGTTGCCTCCTGCGCACGCCGAATTCTTTGAATCAAATGGTCGACCGGGCGTTTCAACAAAACCCCAGCGCCCCAAGCTATCTAACGTAGCTCATACAAGTGCAAATTTTTTTGAATGTGAACATGACAAGATAAACCCTAAAACCGCCCGAAGACACTCTATATGCACTCTCGATACCCACAATCCCACATCAGGGTGATTGCAAGAAACACTTGTCCTATTTTTTGTCCCCTTGACCTTAGACAGGTGGTTTTTTGCTCATAACTTTTGCCCCGTGTGTCCATCTTCTATGAAACTTGAAATGAAGGTACATCTGGTAGTTTCAGATGTTGAGTAATTTTTTGGGTTTTTTTAAAATTATTTTACTATTTTTAAACTGCCCCCGATTGGATGTCTACTTTGGCCATTTTGGAGGTTTGTAGTACTATTTTTGATCCAAAAATAAGAATTTGAAGCTCAAAATTGTTATACAAGGACTTATACTAAAGTTATACAATCTCACCAAAGGATTTCTAAAAATAGTAAACTTTCCACTCTCCACATGTGCTCAAAGTGCACTACCTTTGCGCAAGTGTAGAGAACAAAATTTTATTTTTCCAATAGTGAAAATTGGTGAAAAGGAGTATCTATAAGTTAGGAAAAATGAATTTTTTTTTGAGAATTTTTTGAATTTTTTTACTATTTTTTAAGAATTAAATTTCAAACTGTCTATTTTCTTCCATTTTTCAACCCTCTTTGACCGTGCATAACTCTTAGAGATAAATTTTTTTAGGTCTGAATTTTTGCACATATCATTTTTTTAATGCTTTAAACATTATCCATATTTTATTTTATTTAAAAAAAAATTATTCCAAAATCCACAAACATGAGTGAAATGGCCGTTTTGAACGAAAACCGGCAAGTGTTTCTTGCAACTACCCATCAACGCCTCAAAGGAAAATAAAAACAAAAGATTGCCCACAATGTCACTTCGACAAAATTTGACTATTGCCGAATAGGGCCGACGGTTAGCGGAGACCCACCCAAACGCACTTTCTGAATTGCAGTGAAGACACAAGTCTCGGCCTCACAAATATGAACGGCACCTCAAAAAAGATACTCTAATGATGCCTCCCCAAGCTATCCAAATATCTGCTGTAGGGGTCACATCTTCATTTGGCTCCCCATCATGAATATTGGTGCATCCACCATTGTTACTCCCGCTCTCACACGCCCTTGGGCTTGAAGAATTTGGATGCCCTCGAACCATGGCGGTTTCAACTATTCCTTGTAAGGCTATAGAATTATCCCGTTGCATCTGTTTACCCATACAATCAATATCTGGGAACTGCAATACTCTGGCTATCTCTCCTGCGTCTAATCTCATTGTGTTGGATCTCAACTCCCTCATCTGCCTCGACCTCTTCAATTGTTTTGGATTTGTAAAGTACAGAGCTTTTTTCTTTCCCTTTGGCATACTTCTACTATGTGATTCCTGGCCAATCTCTACAAACGGGTGCCCCGTTACCTTCATCTATATATGCTCTATTCTAGAATATTAAATTCCATCATTCCACAATTAGGTGGAGACTTGGAGGATGCTTGGATGATGTTTGACCATGTCAAACGCGTCAAGTCTTGGACCACTATGGCCTGCCACGTATACGATTCTACTTACTGCTGTGTCATGACTATCGTTGTTTGTGATATGCAATCTGAGGATGTAGCAGCACAATAGGTGTTCTGGAAAAATTTGAATGCGGTTTCCAGCAGGCATGATATTTCCAATCCAAATTTTAAAGGATTTATGGCTGATAGCGCCCAAGCAAATTGGAATGCAGTGCGTATCGTCTATGGGAGTGGCGATCCATCTCTGCCTACGGTAAATCGGGAGCAAACTTGCCTATTTCACTGGTCACAATCCTTAGAAAAACACACCAAGGCAGATATCAGGGCAGACCTTTAGGAACAACATCGGCGACTCTGCAAACAATACAAGAATTCCGCCTCCTTAGAAGAAGCGCAAAGCAAATACTTAGCAATTCGGGCGTGGTGGTTATCTTCTGAAGCAGCCACTGAAGAGGCGCTACCGAGATTGGACCTATGGCTAGCTTTCTGGCACTTTAGATACCGTCAATGGGGCGGGTTTATGGAGTTGGTAAGTTTTATAATCACATTACAACAATTAGAAGTTCTATTTTCTAAACCACAACCAATATTGACAGCGCTTATTGTTTGTTCAAAATTCTTGATTTCGCCTGCCCAGTAGTACAATGCCGATATTGGCCTTGCTCTTGATGCGCAGCCAATATCAGCAGCACTTCTCTTTAACACCCTAACCTTATCTAAAGCCAATGATGGGAGATAGCCGACATTGGTGGTCTCTCCTCCATGGATGCCTGTTGAGGTAGCTATTTGAGACCTACTTTAATCCTTTTTCTTTGGCTATTCATTCAAACATCTAACTTTAAATGCTACCTATATGGCTGTTGAGAGACAAACAAGATCTGTCCAGTTTAACTTGAGCGTAAACTAGCGTATAGACTTGTTGAGAGCTCTTGTTGTCTTAGTAAAGGGAAAGTACGATCTTGGATTGGCCCCCTTCACATGACCTGAAGAGGCATGTAATACTATGAGGCCTCTGAACTCCCTCACGACATTGCCATGGGGATGTTTAGCCCCGACTTCCATAGGTCCGAATTAGGTTTTACCTCCTAGTGAGAATTTAGGTCCTTGCGCGGGCATTTGATCTCTCGGACTTACTCTGTATGGAGTGCCCTATGGTTTCTCGAGTGCCGCAGAAGCTAATGCCGCCTCGTAGGATCTTTTGGAAGTTGAATTGGCTGAGATGCCATCTTATAATTTGGTAGAGTCTATTCACAACAAGTGGCTACAGCAATCTGGCAAAAAGGGGAATGACCTGTATGTTGACGCTGTGGATGACATAGTCTAGGCGTTTATGCAGGTTGTAGCCTACTACCAATTCCTCAAAGGTGAGAAAGTGGGAACATGTCCTGACAAGGAAGAACTCCGACTGCGTATTGCACATCGCACCACTCAACGCTCTGGAAATGCTAAGGTCCTTCAAGCGGCCCTTGCCGACATGCCAAGTGCTGACAACTTTTGCACACGCCAACCTCACCTCAAGGGTGAAGAAGTATTTGTTTCCACCAAACGGAAAGCAAATCTTCCACCAGGTTCAGAATTTGATTTACACTGTACAGACAAGATAAGCATATCTCGCCCACGTGTCAGGGCTCGTCAAATTGATCCAAAGATAATTGACTTCACTGCAGAAGATTCGCCATCCGAATCCGATCATGTACCAGAAGAATCGGAAGATCTTCCTCCCAAGACACCTACAACTTCCACTAAAATGCACCACGTCAAATTTGTTCAAAAAACTGTCTGCGATGAATACCAGTGGCATATTGCAAGGCTGCCAAAGACATTTGCTAAAGCTTGTTTTGCGCTGCAAGTCAAGACGAAGAAGAAGTGCATGGCCATGATTGTGCAAGACAATCGCAGTACAGCTGCCCCTACTTATACTGGTCTCATGAACAATTATAAGAAGACTAGATTGGAGAGAATGCGGTTTTTCTTCTGCAATGATGACATCCATCACTGTGTGGAGGGCACTAGTCGAAAATGGGTGGTTTCCAAACCGCCTATCCCGGATGTCTGGCCTGTTATTATAGGCACAAACTTAAGTAGGAAAGAGATTCTCTCTCTAGAAAATGTCAGGTTCTCTCTTGCCGAGCACATCCAATTGTCTCCACGACAACTCTTCAATGACGGAATATCCGTGAATCTGGACGATTATCCTCCACCCCCTAACCCTGCGGATCACCCCACAAAGAGGTATGGTAAGAATATTAGAAGAAATCCTTTTGCTTCGACTGCCAAACATCATAATAGCTGCGCCTCTGCTCTATCAGTTATTGGAAAGATCTACTCAATTCTGATGATACCTCCTCTAGCTTTAGGCTGCATTGTGACTTTTGAATCTAAAAGCATATCTAAACTTTCTAAGTACTTGTTGATGATTGGCCAGTTCCCAAACTGTGACTGCCAATCTTTCAAGGATATGTCTGACAAGTCACTCGGCAAGCGCGGTGCATGGACGTATTGTAAGCACATCTACTTCATCTTCAACATAGTCTATAGCCTAGATCCGGAGGTTGATATCGTCATTCACGCTCCTAATTTCAGCTGGAATGAGATTAAAAGAGTTCTTCAAATTCTGCTCCTAAACTATTATGGAGCGTAATTATTGTTCGTACTATTAAGACATTATTTTTCACTAATACGAAAACGATGGTGAGACTAAAAGGGCCACCATCAAAGCTTGTACATGGTCATGTTGGTGCCTAAATCATTTGTCCAATTTTTGTTTGCATAGCTCAATTTTTGTTCAACTGCCACTAACTCACCCCAATCCTTAGTCCCCGCCTCCTTCCTATTCTCTACCTTAAACCTAAACCCAAGTATGTCTCCCTCCAACAGATCTGAAAACCTCATACCAACCCCCCTTATCGTTTGCAGAATTTTTCCTAAACTAAACAACATCCTTTTCCTGGTCTCAATATCCGTCTCTTTCTCCCACCCTAAATCCACTCCTTAATTGTTCCTCCAATTAACCCTTAACTTCTCCACTTCCAATCTCTGTCTCCAAAGAAAACGTCTACATAACCCTTGCTTATTTCCTTTGCTTTCCCTATCTAATGCCTTGACCCTCTTTAATCTAACCTTGGGCCCCCATCTCTCAAATTATGTAAATCCTCCATACCAATTGTCCCTCTCTTGAACTCTCTTACTTCCTCTTTCCCTCTCTAGAACTCTCTCGAATACCTCTCTTGCAAAGAAATCTCTTTCGTCCCTCACAATATCCACCATTTCTTATTTCCATGGCGCTTACATTCACGACCACAAAAATTATATATTTTAATCATTTGTATCCCTAGACTCCACGGTTATAGACCCTTCATCTTGAAACTTACATCTTTCCTTGACCTTAAAATACATATTTGGCCACCTTACACTTTTTATGCAGAAAAATTCTACAAAATATTCTACGGTCATAGGTCCATCATTAATACTAATTTAAGAATTCTTCCTTCTAAAAAACCCCTAATCTTTCACTTTATTGCCCGTTTCAAGAAATTATCAAACTTTTTGCGTTCTACGCTCGCAACCGTACGCTCACCGCTCATCGCTCTACGCACGCAAAATAGCATCGTTCGATAGGCACATACTTGAACTCAATCACCTCATCCTCCACTTGTTCACGAATGAAATGGTGTTGCACATCAATGTGCTTTGTACGGGAGTGGTGGGTGGGATTCTTGGCCAAAGCAATGGCCCTTTGGTTGTCACACAAGATTTGTGTACTCTCCTCTTAGACAAGGCCAACATCAGCCAAGAGTTGCCTCAACCAAATGGCCTCTTTTGTGCATTGGCTCATGGCCATGTATTCCGCCTCCGTTGTAGAAAGAGCTATGGTGGGCTGCCTCTTTGAATTCCATGAAATGGCACCCATTCTAAGTATAAACACGTAGCCGGTGGTGGATCTCCTATCCCCTTCATTACCAGCCCAATCCACATCACAAAAGCCATGCAAGGTCATATGGGCACCTCCAAGTTGCAACTTCAATCCAAGTGTGCTTTGAAGGTACCTCATCACCTTCTTGACCGCTACCCAATGCTTTGGGCCATACTTAGACATGTGTTGACTTACAACACTCACCAGAAATGCCAAATCAGCCCTTGTAGCTACTATGGCATATATCAAACAACCCACCACTGCCTTGTAAGGCACACCTTGCATTTCAACTCTCACCTCTTCCGATTGTTCATTGGTGAGCTTGGGCAACTTCACATGAATGTCAAGTGGTGTACCTATGACTTTGTATTCCTTCATGTTGAAGCACTTGAGAATTTCTTCAAGGTACTTGTGTTGGCTCATGGTGATGCGGGCAACCCTATCTCTCTTGAACTCCACTCCAAGGCAATAGTTTAGCTCTCCAAGATCACTCATCTTGTACTCCTTCTTGAGCATAGCCTTCACTTCAAGCATCTTGGTCATGCTACTTGCAAGGAAGATCAGATCATCCACATATAAGATCACAATCACCAAATGCTCATGACTTTGCATGATGTACAAAGGGTGATCAACATGGCCTCTTTGGAAGTCCTTCTTTGCAAACATGGCATCAATATCTTGATACCATGCTCTCCCCGATTGCTTCAACCCGGGAAGTGCCTTCTTCAATTTGCATTTGAGATGCTTTGGGCCTTCTTGTACAAAGCCTAAGGGCTGATCCATGTAGATGACCTCCTCCAACTTAGAGTTGAGAAAGGTTGTCTTTACATCCATTTGGTGCATCTCCATGTCTATGGCTGCCCCAAGAGCCACAATGCACCAAATAGTGCTAAACTTGGCAATGGGGGCAAATGTCTCATTGAAGTCTATCCCTTCCACTTGAGAAAACCCTCTAGCAACCAGCCTTGCCTTGTACCACACAATGTGGCCCAAACATCCTTTTTGGTTGAGAAAACCCACTTACGATCCACACTTGATCTATTGGAAGGAAGGGGTGCAAGTTCCCATGTCCCTTTGGCAATGAGGGCTTCGTACTCCTCTTGCATGGCCAACTCCCACTTGCTTGCATCTTTGCAACGCAACACTTCACCATTCTCCAAGTGTGGATGGATCTCCAAGAAAAGCCACATTGGCTTGTTCTTCATGTTGTGGGGAAAGAATGTGATTCATCCACCAATCTCCAAGGGACTTGTGGTTCCTTGTTGGATAACGTGGCTCTTCCGTAGACTGATCTTGTACTTCCAAGGGTTGATCATGCTCTTGCTCCCTTAGTGAAGTGCTTGGAGAAGGGGCTACTGATCTCTTCACTTGAGGTGTGTGTTGAAGAACATGTACATATTAGTGTAGACCATGTACATTCAACTCAAGGAGTAGCATTAGACACTTAGTTAGACTTAGAGTCCATTGGATATTGCTTGTAGTCAAAGGCAATTGGTTATCCCATAAAGTTTGTAGATAACTAGTGAAAGTCTTCTACCTTATGTTCAGCCCACTCATGGGCCTTGGTATCTTCTACTATCTAAGTAAAGCCTTTCTTCCATTCATTACTTTGTAATCTCAATACTTCCTCTACTTTTTTTGTCGTGGTTGGACAGGAATTCACAGGAGTGTATATTCACGCAGACTCAACTTCAAACATTCACAATTACAAATCTGAACAGTGAAGGGTGGTATTTGGACTGCCCTGTCATGTTCACTCATCCAACGGAAGTGGGTCTCAAAAAGTCATTTGATAGTCTTATAGACTTGGAGGTCCCCAAATTTGCCGACCTTAGTGATACGAAGAAAAAGAGGGCCAGTCCACAAAAGATGGTTACTGACAAGAAGAAAGAAGAAAAAGAACAAGAGATTTGGGCCAGCAAAGAGATGAAGGAGCAAAGCGTTTGACAAAGGTGGCTGAGAAGGAAAAGGAGGCTAAGAAGGAGGGAAAGGCAAAAGTCAAAGGCAAGAAGAAGGTCGAAGGTCCTGACCAAGTTCCTGCATCTTCAACCGTGGTTGAAGGATCACAAATGGAATCCAAATTATGTAGTGGAGTAAAAAGGAAGGCTGTTTTAATAGAGCTCACCGAAGAAATGGTTACACAAGGCATGCAAATCATCGTCATTGGTGATTTGGTGATAATGATGAGGTCAACTCGGAGGAGCCAATCCTCAACGTCTCTATCATAGACGTAATGGAGAACGAGGAAGAAGAAGGGATGACCTGTTACAACTTACAAAGAAGTCATGAATTTCTTGAAGAAGGTATTTTCCTAGAATATTTTGTATTCAAGTACATTATATCAATGAGATTGCATAATTGTATCATGTGTTAATAGTTGTTGGTTTGCACAATACTTGTCTGTAATTGTCGATAGGGAAGAATCGCAAGTATGGTTGTGAAGTGATGCATCAGCCTAGAGTGGATCTTGTTTTCTTTGACTATCAAGAAAATTTTCCAGTTCCAGGTGTGTCTTTTACAAGCTCTCATGTGCTTAAGTGGAACGCCGACAAGGAATACAAAGCAAATTGACAAGCTTTTTATTTTGCAGAAAAACACTTGCAAGACCATGGGTGTTTTGTAGTGTTTCACTTATGGAGTGCAGATGCAAAGGGCGTCATTGCTAGATTGTGTGAGGTGTATCCGATGGTCAAGAAGAAAGAGTGGTTAGGAATCAACCGTGTACACTTGACTTCTGGCGTAGACCCTTCAAATACGGTATAGTCTTTTGATAAGTTCTCTATTGCAATGGCATTTTGCAAAGCATATTGTATGATTCATTTTTTATTTGTTTTTGGATTCAATGCTATCAGACAATGAAGTTTGGGATCACCCTATTGTTAAAAGACCTTGGCAAGGGAGTGAAATCGAACTTTGCTTATCATCAAACACAATCCATGAGGAAGGCTAAAGTGGACCTTCAACGAGATGATACCCTAATAGACTATACAACTAAAGATACAATGTTCATGAATAAGCAAGTTCCGTGGTGTGGACCTCAAGAAAAGGACGCAAGGCTTTTTCAGTTTCTCATAGAAGGGACAATCTTTGAAGGGGATGTAGTTCTCGATTGCACTTTAGCTACTAGTTTGTTTTGAATCCTATACTTCCATATTTTATTTTTATTTTGCATATAAATCATTATATTAATCAATTGTGTGTTGTTTATTATAGGTGCATCAATTACGACTTGTCGAGGCACATGACGTCATATTGTGGCACTAGAAGAGGATAAAAACATCTTCAATGCCATTCTCTTACCTATGTGGAGGACTACTTTGGCCGTGACTACACAACCGCCAATGGAGGGTGCAGCATCTCAAGATTCAGATGCTATGGACATTGTAGTTTGCAAATTTGCTCGGAAGACTAAACTTTGTAAGTAAGTTTCCATACATTTCAGTTTAATGTAAGTATGCAATTATATATGTTTCATGATTTTAACATGTTTTCTTGTCTTTCTGTAGTTGTCAAAGGTTGATGTCGGAAAATGCAACATGGCCTAAACGAAGGCTTCTTTTGAGTCCAGAGAAGTCTTTTGATCTGCCAATTTATGCGGAGTAGTTGGCATCGGCATTTGTGTAGTTTGGAGTTTCTAGAGTTTGTAGATGTTAGTGCATCTGAAGGTAGAGAGACTTCAGAGTCTTCTACCAATGAGGATTCCACGACCGAGTCTATTGCCACTTAGACTCAAAAGATTAACATATTTTGTGAGGTATTGTATTTTGTGTTCATTTTCATTATGAATGGATTTATGTGTTTTATGGCTACTTTTTTTGGCTTCATTTGACTATCTATAAAGTTGTGGTTTGCATAATGTTAATTACACTCAAATTCAATTAGTTTTTGCCATTAGAATTTTTAATTTTTTTTGTTAAGTGAACAAAATTTCTTTACATAAAGTCTTCTAAATCTTAAAACCCAAATTTCCTAGATCCATGGTCATAGGTCCATCATACATTTTTTCCACAAAAAAAATTCCCACTCACAAGCTCACAAGCTCATGCTCACAGGTTCACATGCTAGCAACCCTTCAACATTAACTAAACATCTATCATAGAACACAAATTGATGTAATGCTTTCTTGTCAAAGAACTTTGAAAGAAATTTACTAAAAATGTAATGTTGAATTCAACAGCTTCACTTGTGCAAATTCTTGTTGAAAATTTGAAAACATATTTTGTTTTACTTTATTATAATTTTTATAGATTTAGTGCAGAGGAAACAATGATTACTTAATGATAACATGTACAATCATAGAACATGACATAAATTTGTAGACTTAACATATGCTTTGTATATCATATTCCATCTCCATGATAGTTCAACACTTGTGCTTTTACTAGAAAAAAATGAGGGATTTTGCAACTACAAAGAACAACTAGTTTTTTAGTTGCATGGGACATTTGCAATTGGTGAAAATTTGAAGACCCAAAGTTGTTGTCATAAGTCACATGTGGAATTGTAGTTGCAAAAAGACAAAGGGATTGGATAAGTCTAATCTCAATAATTTGTAGATTTCAAAATCTTAGATCTAGCTTCTTTTAAGATTTAATAATTCAAATATTGGTATTCAATAGATTTCATTGGTTTACTAAACTTTACAATTTCATAGGTTTTACAATTTCATAGGTTTTACAATTTCATGGATTTCAAATATTTTTAGATTTGTATATAGACTGTAGAAATCTACAAAATATAGAAATATTAGAATTCTATTAATAGAATTCATTACATAAAGATACAACAATTTACAAGTCTTATATGTCCAATCTAATGGTACTCTTGACAACTAATATGGGACAATAGATATAGGACAATTATGAAATGACTTTAGAAACAAATAGAAAATAATTGGTCTTTTTATAGTTGCAGTTGTTTTCCAGTTTTTTTTGTAACTACAAATTCACACGATGGATTCCATAGATTCCATAGACTTCATTCTACAATTACTAAAACAATGTTTAACACTTCATTCTACAACTATTTTGCAACTAAAACAATATGACTATTAATGATGTAAAACAATGATATAAGATTTGGTGCAAATAGAGAGGGCTATAGTTGTAGTACAAAAAAGTATAGGACACTTATTTGCATTTTAGTTGGTTGTGGCGAACATGTTTTTCTTCAAGTGTTTAATGATTTTTTTTTTGTTTCTGGCAAAAGTGTCATTGTAGGAAAGTGTTAATTTGGTTATCACCCTCTGAAGTTTCATTAAAAACAGTCCTATCTAGGTCTTGTGTTCCACCTTCCTATTTCAAATCATATCCATTATGAAGAAGTAGGTTATACAAAAAGGCACAACTCCAAATCTAGAGAACAACAAGTGTGTGTGTGTATCCTTTCTAGAAATTACTATAGGAATGCCTTGAAGACTTTAAAACCTATCTTTCAATTGTCCAATGGTTTGTTCGGACTTCACACAAATAGAAGAGAGATGTTTATTGAAATGTTGATTTTTCCTTCTCTAGGATGCAAACTACTTATAAGGCAGTAGAGTAATAGAAGTGAGAGAGTACCCAATGTCTATTAATATGTATTCTTTTGCTTTGAAGAAATTGACATATTTTAGCCATACTTGGAAGTTCACCAATCATGACTATTATAGGCAGAGTCAAGGAAGCCACATGGTAATGCATTATTCTACAATCACTATAAGAAAATTGAGTTTTTTTTGACGTCTTAAGAAACAAGAGAGGACGTTCAATTTGACAAGTAAGTGATCAATGTAGATGTCTCCTAAAATTTGTTATAATTGAAAGCAAAAAACGTGTGAAAATCACTAGAAACATGCAAGATTTAGGTTTTTTTTTCTAATGTCCCAGAAAACACAATCTTTAAAGCTCTCCAAAATGTGCCTCGTGTCAAACAAGTCACTGCTACATAAACATGACATAGGCAGACAGTGCTACATAGGATATTTTTTCATCCTCTTTGTTTTTTGATGTGGCAATTGGTTTTGATTTTGGGTTTCCGATTTTTCAGACATCAAATTAGACATTTTTTGAGACATTAATTGGTGCATTTCCTATCCATAAGGCAAGATCAACAAAAAATAATTATTTAAAATAAATTAAAAAATAAAATAAATGAACAAGCAAAACTATTGAATTCAATAAGAACTAAAGAAAACTTACCATCTACCATCAAAAGGATTTTTGATGGCAAAATGAAGGACTTCCTTCATTAAAAGTTAATGAGAATGAAAAATAAGGAGGTTATATTTATATTTACTGTCCATCCATAGTGAGACAACCAATATGTGATAATTAGAATATGGGAACTTAACCATTGTACATCTTGATGTTGTTTTAGACATTTAGATGTTGTTTCAAACAAGGGATTTGTTGTTTCAAACATCTCAATCTTATTTCAAACATTTTTCATAGAACACAACTCTTGTTGTACGTATCCCATATGGATTGTTTCACTTCCTTCCACCTTTTTTTGTATAAAGACCATCTCTTTTCATCCATACTACACATTTTTTTTTCCAAAGTATGTCATGTGGCTACCCTTACCCTAAATTTTTTACATATGGTCAATATTTTACTATAAACCATAGTAATTTTTACTAACTTACCCATAGTCAAAATGGATCTACTTGCTAACGTGGCAGTTTAAGTTTTTTTGGACATCCTCCAAAACATCAGCATTTCTTCAATCATGTCAAATAAAACACTAGCGTTAATGATAACATCGACTTAGATTTACAATAACGTGCCAATGTTCTTTGCAGTGTACAAAAATCTACCTTGTCGAGCCAGATTTCCTTTGACATCATCATGTTCTATCAGACATCACGCGTTAGTGGTAAAACATAGCCATAAACGTGGATTTCTTATAGTGAATTGTGATTGTTGATAATTATACATGAAATGGAATAATGACTTTTCTATTGAAATATTATTCACTTTGATAGCTAGGTTTTGTGGTAAATATGGCATGAATACCATCCATGATGCCAATGACGTTGGAACATGATCAAAAACCACAACATCTTATTTGTTTTGCATATGTAACTATAGGATCTTGTACTAGACTAGTATAAAAATGTATGGAAGAAATTTCAAAAACTTGGATTGGGTGGATTGCAAGATATTTGAAGTGAAGAAATCTAGTTTTTATGCACCTTGCTTGAATAGATTTATCTTCAAGGCTTAAAGTTTTTGCACTACAAATTTTCAATTTCAATTTTTTTATGTTGAAAAATTGATTTGAGAGTCTAAAAAAAAAGGTAATAAAGAACCTACTTAATTTTCACTCATTAAAAAATTAATAAGTAGAAGCAAGTTAAAGATTGAAGGAAAAACTACTATGTTTATAGCTTTAAGATAGAATTGAAAATTTATAATCCCAATGGTGAGATTGTTCTAGCAAGCTAACTAAATCCATGCATCTTTTTTTTTTTTTAAATTGTGAAAATCATTGCATTCAAAAACAAATCCTACAAGTTAATTTTTCAAGAAGATCATTAAATTGCCCACAAAACAAGATTGTCTATAATTTTCTCATCACTAGTCCAAATAGAATGAATCAAATCTTTCCATGTAGACAAAAACACTTTCTATAAGAAATATATTTGAATTTGAATTTGAATTTTGAATTTTTGTGATTTTTTATGTGTTGCCCAATGAACTCTATTTTGGTCCTTAATTGCATAACTTTTGCATCTAGGCACCAATTGAAATAAAAATTATATTGCCAAAAAGCTAATGTGATTTCTTGTCTTTACAAAAAGTTTTAAAAAACCACTACACAAATTGAGACCATAGGAGCCTTTTCAGAATCCATTTTATTCCTTAAGAAGACAATAGGAGATTAGGAATTAACCCCCATGTAGGGTTGCTATATTGTAAGCCTGCGAGCGTGAGCCTGTGAGCGTATGACCGTACATTTTTTAGATTTGGAAATAGAAAAAGTACCTATGACCATGGTTTTCATTTCATTTTTTTTTTTCAATTTTTAAAATTAATTTTTCTTTTTTTACGTATAGGCAATCCTATAACCGTGGACTCTGAAATAATGATTTAAATTTGGACTTTACAGAAACAATTTCACTGTACAATGCATAATGGGAAGAAGAAATGGTGATTTATTTTTTTGCTTCAAAAGGCATTCAAAATATTTGTAGCGAAGTTTATTGTGCATCCTTAATATAATTAGGATTCTGGATTTGTGAAAAATATACTAAATTCATCAATCACCTTTGTAGTGCATTTGGTCCATATTGAGGTATTTATTGATGGTGAAAAAGGCCTTGTTCATTCAAATAATGTCCTTTCAATGTTTGTCCTAAAATATAGGAGTAGCTTATTAAACGAGATAGAAAATATATTACAAGCTTTAAAATATAGATGGACTTATATATAACCTTTGTTGATAATTTTGAATTCTAAAATGACAAAACTACTTCACATTTCAACAACCGGTCAATAGTATGATTACAATATCATATATAACCTTTACGTTTTTTTTTAAAAAGCCTACAATAAAAGAAGTTAAGGTAAAAGAAACTGTAATGCTTGGAAGACAGAAAACAACATATAATAATAGATAGAATGGAATCCAACAATTGCAATGTAAGAAACAAAAGAATCAAGAAGACGATGTAGACATAGACTGAGAGTGGGCACTACTATCAATCGATGATGTATCCATCTCTGATTCTACAGCTTCCACATCTAAAAACTTCAAAACTGTTGGGTCTAAAGAAGTAGACTTCTTCCGTGCAGGAAAGTCTTCTTCAGATGCAAATGTAGATGCTAAGGCCTCTACATATGATGGCAATATGTAGGACTTCTCTGGGCTTGGGAAAAAAGAAGGTAAAGTGAAAAAAGGCCGTTGAGTTGCCTTGTTTGAAATCATGCTGTAAAACCAAAGAAGTGTCAGAACAAATTTCAAAATCACATTGATAATAAATCAAATGTGTAATAAATGTGCAAAATGACAAAAGCATTAGAATTAGACATATAATTTGGCAAATAATGTTAGATGAGGATAGACTTACTCACATGTGAAACGAGATTTCTTAACAATGCGTGGAAGTTGAACTTCCACTGTATCATCATCATCGTCAAGCAATACAACAACTACGGTTAGTTTAGGAACAGGTGGAATTGTGCGAATCATCGGAGCCAAAACTGCATCGAAGAGGGCTTTGTCACCCTAAAGTGCAACGATGTGCCTACCCAAGTTTCGACAAGCATGGATAGAGGCCCCTAGTACCAAGTACAACAGAAATGAAATTAGAAAGAAGACCTCAATAAGGGTAAAAGAGAAAGAAAATTATAGAGAATAATCATTTAAGTCGTCTAATATTACCTGTACCAGCATTGCAATCCATAATAACATCATTTGGAAATGAACACCGTTGTATCAACATTTGGAGTAATCTAGGATCCTTCTCTCGTGCCCCTCTCCATGGCTTGGAATTCTGGTCCATAGTCATAGTCTCTAAATTTGTGAAATTGTGAAGTACATCATTAGCCGCAACATCCAAATTTAGTTTTGCTAAACTTGGTGGGCATGGCTGGAATTGAAACTTGGAAGATTCAACTCCAGGCAACTTCCTGACGAACAACATAATTCCAAACCGTTGTGTCTGCAAAAACGCAGATGTAGAACCATAAGTTAAATTCAAAGAAGTGTAAGAGATTCAGGGGCTATAATGAAATATAGAAAAAGACATGTCAATGAAATTGAAAAAGGAACATTAATTTTTAGTAACACTTGGGTTGACAACAAAACATCTATAAGAAATTAAAAACATCCAAAATTCAAATGATAAAAGAATGTACCGTTCTTCCTAGCGCAACAGGTGAGGCCAAATGTAACGCTTTCGTTCCCCACCAATCCTTCATCAGCTCAAAAGAGTAAGTAATACCGTATTGTACAACGGTAGCCTTTGTAATGACCCTCAAAGGCTAGATAATGATAAGAGCTTCATCATCATGTACATGACCATCACTGAACTCAAAAAACAATTGAAGCCAGTCCGGATCCTCTGCGTTCCACTTGGGAATGCTAGTTGGAGGCATCGATAAACCAGGGACAAGCAATTCCTTTGGCATGTCTCCAATAATGAGGTCTACACGAGGCTTATTGCACTAAACTCCTTTGAACAGGCATTCCTTGTCCCCCTTGTGCTGCAACAGAATTACAACGGTAAGTACAACAAACAAACAAATCTAAATGAATGGAAAAAAAATGTATGAGGACAAACAAGTAAAAACGCTCACCATGTCTATGAACTTTAGAATGTCATGGTACACCTGGGGTAGAGGATCAACCAACACACTTGCAAGAGAATGGTTAACGATGAATTCATTCATAGATATGTCTGAGTCGGTCAACAATTCCATAGGTGATGGACCATGCAAAATGCCTTCTTCACTAAGTGAAGCAAAATCTGCATCTCGTTTGGTGCCACGTGAACCGGAACCTCGATGTTGTGAGACCTCATCTTTAGTTGACGAAACTGGAACTAGATCTTTCGCCTTCTTCTCCTTCTTCTTCTTCGCCTCTGTAGCCTCTGCCAATTTCAAGGTCCGTTTCGTCAATCTTTCCTTAGCCTTCTCCACTGCTTCGGCATTTTTCAATGCTATCTTCTTATCTGTCTCCTCTCTTTTCTTGATGGCTTTGGCTTTAGCATCGTTGTCAAGGCTAGCAAATTCTTCATTGTCCACTTCCTTGCTCTGTGAATTTGTAGACAGCTTTAGCTGCTGCTCAGTCTCTGGCGTGAACTCAAGTGGGCAATCCAAATACCAAGCACCTGTCTTCAAGTGCAAACTGGTCCTGTGGTCCACAACTGTAATTGCGACGAAGAAAACATGCAATGCTCAGATGAAGCATCCATCCATGTTGAGAGAAAAACTGGTAAGTCACGTTTCGCAATGGCTCCTTTCGCCAGCAACTCAAACTTGAAATACCTGTACCAAGAACCAAAAGATATCAAGTTCCACGAGCAGAGTCCATTCAATAAGATCAGATTTAAGTCATCCCAACACACATACAAAGTTCATTACCTAATTCCACTTATAATCAGTTTGCCCTTGACGCCGAGGGCATTCAATAAAATCAGATTTAGTCATTGTGATGAATATGATCAGAATATAGAAATGTCGGACAATGCAAAGGAAAGAATTATCAAGACTGAACAACAAGTTACAGAATCTGCTATAAACTGATAACAAGCAATATTGTCAATACCTGAAAAGTACACATTTCACGACCAAGTCCATGCCTTTGCGTTTTTTAAAGTCATCTGACTTCTTGAAACCGTCATCCCCTTTGGAATTCCCCTTGAAATGCCCCCAAAAAGCTTTGTCCCAAACACGAACCCTCCACCCCTCAAGATAATTTGGAAAAGAGTCCGGCTCTTTCGGAGTATCCATATTCAATCACAATTGGTCCTTCTTCACTATCTCATCAAACATTTCAGACCCCAACTCTTCAATTTGTTAAACAAATATAAATAAGTCATCAAAAAAGATGAAATTATTTTAGCCCAAAAAAGAATCATGCAAGACTAAAACATAAAAACAGAATACCAAAAATGATGAGATAGATTTGAAATACATACCGCAGCATACCAGCATGCTTTAGCCAAGAAAGACTTCAACTCATTCTCGCCAACTGGCTTTGGTGGAAACCAGAGTGCCTTCCTTGTTTCAGTTGAGGTATTCCACCACTGAAGCCACCGGACTTTTTGCACACTATTGGCATTGGAAGTTGCAATCAATTGCAACTTCTCTAATGTCATTTCGGGAGTGATATTCTTAGTCCAGTGGCGCTCAATCTGCAGCATCCAAAAATGTACTTAAAAAAACAATAAACTAAAAAGAAGACCCAAAAAATAGAAGTGACCAAGCAATAACAAGATGTAGTGAAAATGAACATACTTCTTCAAGGAACCCGCTCCCAAGCTGGGGATTGGCCACTGCTGTCAATTTGTACAACTTTTGAGTCAAACAAGTTGTTGCTTCCTTGGTAGCAACCTTCATGGTAGCCAAAATGGCTTCGGGGGACTGATCTTCTTCTTCAGATTCTTCTTTGTACTTTCAAACTGTAGCATCAGCTGCAGCAGATATCTCATACTACAGAAAAAACATAAAATAAGTAGTGTTTCGTAATTTGATTCAAAAAACATGAAAGTAAGGATTTGTGTCAAATATGAAATATTACCCGAAAAATGAAGGCAGTGAAGACTTCAACGGACATTGAGTACCAACTTTTCCGTGAGTTCTGGGTGCATTGGGCCATCTCCGAGGTATTCAAGTGCTCCGCAAACATATGTAATGGAAGCACTCCTTACTTCTGGACACGGTACAACGTATGAACCAAATTCGTTTTGATGAACGAATTCTCTGTTCGTCTGCAAGCAAAAATGATAAAGATTAATAAATATGAAAGAACTTAAATAAACTTACCTTTCGACAAGATAAATAACTAAATCAAGAAAATGATGAATTTACTGGTTGATATCGTGCATGGCATGCATGACTTGGGCAACTTTTCCTTTTGTATCCAAAATAATTGAATCAACCGAGATGTGCCAATCTCGATCGCTGGCATGTCGTTTGGAAATGTAGGATGCACTACAAGAGAAAGGGGAGTTTTAAGTAGGGTTTTAAGTATAGTCCTAGACACAAGATATTAAGTAATGACCTTTAAGTCAAATTTCAGCAAAAAATGACTAAAAAGACATGTGTTTAGGTCATTTTTTGCTGAAATTTGTCTTATAGGTCATTACTTAATATCATGTGTCTAGGACTATACTTAAAACCTTGCTTAAAACACCCCTTTCTCTTGTAGTCAATGACCATGCCAATAGCCTATGGTTTCCATCGCAAACAAAAAACTTCAAAGATTGAAAGCTCTCCAACCCAGGAGTTGCATTGAGGTAGGCATTGAAGACGTCATTTTCATCCTTCCAAATTGGCCCCCAAGTCTCCATTTCAGCATCCGAGACTTGCTCCGTTTCTCCTTGCTCATTCGTTATTGATACATAAAAGACATTGGATCCATCTCGGTATCCATGTACAAACTCCTACTCAAGTTTTGTAAGATCGCATTGCAGAGTTGAATGGATCATAGGCATAGTCTTTAGACGACATAAGGGGATTTTCAAACGAGAGATTGAATTCGGCTTCAATCTCAAAGCAGAGATCGCGGCAACAGAATTGACTTTCTGTGCCTTCCGGAAGTCGTCCTCAGTAGTAAAATAGGTATCTTTGTTCTCAACATCCACCACAGAAGAAGTCTTCTCTTGCACAACGTCTCCATCAATGTCCTCTCCTTCCTTAGTCAAAGACTGAAAATCATGAGATTTCCCTTCCTCATCCTATCACATACAAACATTATTTACAATAAATGATTACTAATACTTGAAGGCGTCATTTGACTAAAAAACACCTAAAAATTAGAATCACTAAATTTAAAAGTTAATGAATAGGATAGGTCTGCAAGTGCTGTTATGGAGTCCCTTCGGCGCCGAGGCTGCAAAATCTAAAGCCATAGACTCGTAGTGAAGAGGTCCCCTCGGCGCCGAGGCTTGCAGGATGGAGACTGCAACCTAGGCACACCAGGGTGAGTGCGATCCCTCGTCACGCACTGGCGGGTGTACTCGAGCCCTCATCACGCGCTGGCCGGGTCCCCTTAGCGCTGAGGCTGCAGCAAGCAGGCACTGTCCGGGTGACCGCGAGCCCTCGTCATGCACTGGCGGGTGTACCCGAGCCCTCATCACGTGCTGGCCGGGTCCCCTCGGCGCCAAGGCTTGCAGCAAGCAGGCACTGGCCAGGTGACTGCGAGCCCTCATCACGCACTAGACCCCGAGCCCTCATCACGCGTTGGCCGGGTCCCCTCGGCGCCGAGGCTGCAGCAAGCAGGCACTAGCCGGGTGACCGCGAGCCCTCGTCACGCACTAGCGGGTGTACTCGAGCCCTCGTCACACATTGGCGGGTGCACCCGAGCCCTCATCACGCGCTGGCCGGGTGTACCCGAGCCCTCATCACGCGCTGGCTGGGTGACACCGAGCCCTCGTCAGTCGTTAGGCACTAGCCGGGTCCTAAACTTGAGATCAAAATTAGGAGAAACCACAGTCGTTTTTGGTGTCAATGCATCAACCTTAGATTAAAAATATTTAGTCGGTATTGTCTCCTCGGCGCTGGGCCTTGACCCCTCAATCTCCCAGGCAAGTATGTAGACGCATGCATCGGTACCATCTTGTTCAGCTCGTTAGGGGCTACACACCATCTTGAATCATATTTTTTAATACTTTCGGGGCATCTCAACCTCACTCTTGTTATGTAAGTCCACCAATTGTCACGCTCCCCGTAATCGCAACACAATCCTCAATTCTGTCAAAAACGCGCCGAGCATGAACCAAACGCGCCGAGCATGAATGCATTTGGTTCGAGAACTTCCTGTCTCCTGTTTCATTTGGAGAAGCAGTCCATGTGCTTCACTTTCACATCCGTGTTCGAATGCTTCACTTTGACATCCGTGTTCAGGCAGTCCACGTGATCACTTCACGATCTTCAAGCCGGTGAAGAACTGGCAGGGAACCAAATTTGTCTAAATAAATGATCCTCTACAGTCCCTCGGCTCCAAGGCCACATCGCTGGAGTTCTATTGATTCCAGTGATTCGACGACGGAGATTAGGGTTCCGTCACGGTCAGTTACCCTCGACCTTGAAGGATCCTAAGTCATGGCCTGGATTTCTGGTGAAAACTGAAGGTGTCGACTTTGAGAGAGTCCTGCGACTCGAAGGCGTGACCTGCTTTCAGAGCTCGGAGAATAAGACTCTAACCCGTTTCGATGACGAGTCCCTCGGTGTCGAGGGCACTTCGTTCGACGTGACTGTCGCTCCTCTCCCCTTGCGGATTTCAACTTCTCTCGCCGCCTTCGACCGCCCGAATGCTCCTGCGCTCGAATACAGTTTTGGCAAGTGCAGCGAACATCACAGTCCATGCGCCTGTTCAACTGGACTCCCTCGGCTCCGAGGCCACTTCGGTGGAGTTCGATCTTTTTTGAAATTCGATGTGCGAGTTCCGGGTGCCGGATTTATGAGGGTTCCTCGGACCCGATTCCAAAATCCCTTGGACCCATTGCAAGACAAGCTTGTGTCGAATTTCACAGGCCGCGGAGTTTCCTCTGGAGGCAAGGTTTGATACATAGCCCACAAGCAAGATAGTAAGACATCAAGAATTTTCTAATCTGTAATTCCGAAGGGGGGATCTCGGCCATGTGATCTTGAAGTCCGTGATCCTCATTGCTTCCACTTGCATCACCGTCGCTTCGTGTCTCTCCAAGTGCCGCACTCCTCGTCGTTGGCCTTCTCGCCATTGCTCTTCTAACCTAATGAAGAAACGAAACCCTAGATTAGTTTGAAGTCACGGTGGTGATTTGGAAATGGAGAAGGTACAGTCTTCAACAATGTGGAAGATTTTTGAAAATGTTTTGGCACTCACAAAGCAAGGTCGAAGATCCACTATTCAAAAACGGAAACGACATGCAACCTACTTCGGAAGTGAGTACCGCAAGCGAGACCAGAGCACTCGGGAAATGGGAGAGACGGGAAGACTACCGGTCCAAGTTCCGCGAAGTTTCCTGGATGGTCTGAAGCGGGCCGGGATCCAACGAGTTTTCGATACAGAACCCTAATACAATACTGAGGTCTGGAATATATGTAATATTACATATTTGAGAAGAAAAGCATCTAGTGGTATACTTACATTTGAATCTGACATGTGTCCTTCACTTGATAGCTCCTCCGTATTCTTCTTCTTAATCAGTTCTTGCTGTATGCTTCTTTCATTTTTAACAAAAACATCCGCATTGACATGATTGACTATGCAACTCGGCTTGAGAGGGGTCTCTTTTTTTACTACAACACTCTTATCTCGTACAGACTGTGCACGTTGTAATTCCTTTCGTGAAGAAAAGAAAAGTTTTCTTTTCTTCTTCCGCTTTCGCTGATTGTACTGGGGACCACTCTCTCTTGTCCCCTTTTCAGCATGCATAGGACTAACGGATCATACTTCTCAAAAACTCTAGAGAAGGGATAGACATAGGAAAAACAAAAGAAGTGCAATATCTAATAAGCACGTGTGATTGATTTCAAAGTATAAGCTGAACTCATAATTCTACTATGTCATGTTTTTACAGGAATGGCTAGACGTGAGCTCCTTCCATCATTTTATATTGTATCTAAAAATCTAACGTGTAGAAATTGAAATTTGAATGTTTGCTTCAGTACTCTTTGATATAATTTCTGCAAATATTTGAAGGATCCTAAGTCATAACTATGAAGTAGTCTATTATGGGCACACAATAGAGAACAATTCATCGATTAAATACTGTTTTGTACTTGCTAGAATTTTTTTTTTTAAATATGGTTTACGAAATAGTGAAATTAGGTTGTCACTCCAATTAGATCGCCTTAATTCAATTTAATTACCTCTGGAATCCAGACTTTTAGACTAAGGTGGGCATACAACTCTCTGAACCATGCCTTCATCTAGTGCTCTAATCTATGCCATACACATGGCTTACAGTTAATTAAATCGTGGTACAATAGCATAAAATATTTATATAGTGTGGATTGTCATGAAATTAGCATGGGGAAAACAGATTTCACTATTTTGTCTGGATAACCGTTCTGATTTTCTTTTTAATTGTTTTTAGATCTCCTAATTCATCATGATAATTTACGCTATCTAAATCTTTTAAACCTACAAAAAATTAATGTAGATCTCCATGGATCTGTTTTATAGTCACTCCAGAAAGAGTCTTCATTATATGTGTACGTTAGAATTAAAAGAAATTCAGGGTACATGGATTGCTATAAGGACAAGAATAAGAGTTAACAACTTTGGCATATTCATAGATTTTGTGCAATCGTAATGGATCTGATATCTACAATGAAGAAATCTTGCTACATTAGTTGCATTACACTTGTATTTATGAAGTCGTTAAGAAAAACAGCTCTTTCTCAGTGAATTATATTTCGATAGTCAATTAAATAGGAGATATTTATAATTGAAATAGTAGTTCACATTTAATATTAGTTATCGCATATTTTTCACACTACAATGTACCTTCATTGTTTCCATGTAATGATTCATCATCTGCTTATATATCATGCTAATGTTCATTCAATCCATCTCTAATCTCTAACCTTTACTAACTTAGTCATCATTAACATCTCATTGTTGATGTGCCTCCTTTTCACTCAATGGCATCCATTCGAGTGGATGGCTATGAGATTCCAGTAGTTCTTCCTCTTGGGCCAGATGGGTATGCTGTAGTGTCCTTACACCTTCTTCATGTCCGATTTGGTTTCATCCAATCAACTGTGTATGTTGAAGAAGAGGTCATGTCTGATTCTGGGCGCTTGAAGGAGTATGTCCACATGCTTAAGTTAGAACTCCAAGACGGTCATGTGTGGCACCTTTGCCAAGGTCGCTATAGAGCTTATGGGCTGTTGTCTCTCGTTTTAGATGCTGCTACACAAATTCTACCTCGCGAGTCAGACCCTTCTACCGTGAACAAGCCCCCTGTTCAGCATACTAATAGTATTTCTACAATTTGTGATCATGTTACGATTGCTAGTACACCAACTCTACTTACACGTATCAAGCAAGAGGTCTTGAATCCCATCATAGATCTATCTAGTGAATCAGAGGGAGAGTCTTCTAGTCAGCCAGTTATTCAAGCATCTTTGCCTACTAGAGTTCCAGATGATATCCTCAGGACATCTTCTGGTATATACCAAACGCCAGCGAGTAGTCCTTCTTTATCAATGCATTCTCGCCCACCAACATATCCAACTAATACAACTACAGTTAGTATTGTTGGTTGCCTGCAAAGTCTTGCATCAATTCGGAAGTCTAGAAACGAAATTGTTGCATTAGACTACAATTCATTGATCCACCAAAAAGTGCAGTATCTTCTTCCTGACTTTGATGGAGATGTGATATTCGAGTTGCCTTCACTTTGTGTTTCTTCTTCATCATCTTCTGGTGGAAATCTACAAAGGATGGATAAAAAATACGATGGTCATGGTTGGTGTCGGACCATGACATCCAATATCCACAACCAGGATGGTTTGAAGTTTAGGAAATCCTCTTGTGCTGGCCATCTTGTATGTAACAATTCTGAATGTGATTATTTGAAGCGATTCTCAAAGCGCAACGAGACGGAGTGGTGTGGTTATACTAATATTCCATTCTATATTGGCGCTAATCCTCCAAAGGATTCTTGTCTTCTCTGCAAGATGTGCAAATGTCCGCCACATTGCATTAGTATTTGTGATGCTAGAATATATTACATCCATAGTGATACTGCTCTAATGTCCCGAGTGTGCATTCATTTAGATGGTCAATTTCGTTAAAATGGCCGTATTCCATTAAAATGGCACAAAATGAAAGCATTGAAAGAATGAAAACAATGGAAAAATTGTCCGAGGGGAGTGGAAATGTGTGAACTAGGAGTGATTTGAATGTGCTAGGCATAAAATTGGCACATGTATGACCCTATCGTGGCACACTTATTCTCTATTTGTAGAAGATATTCCATTAAAATGGCATGCGGAATACCGCCATTTTAACGAAATTGACCATTTAGGTAATCATATGCATCCTGTAGCTTCTGGTGTATGCAAAGAGGCTGTAGATACTATTTCAGGTCTCATTGCATGTGAGTTTGCCAAAACACCGACTGCAACTAACTCAGCTATTGCCATGGCAGCAAGTAAGCAATTTCTAGATAACCACCTCATACACAGCGGTGAAGGTCCTAAAGAGATGTTGCAGGGGAAGTTATTAGAGGATGTCATGGATAGGTTCTAGAGACTAAGTTCACCTAACATTCGTAACATTATTACTTCGTTTCGTAGCACAGGCAAGAATGGGGTTATAGATAGTATCATGAATATGAAACGGAATTTGAAGTTTGAATAGATTCATGATAGTGTGTTCCCTAGACAAGGAAAAGAGAAGGTATACTTATTCAAAATGTTGGTAGAAGGGCTTGGTAGTGGAGTGGACTTAGTAAGGTGCATGCAACCGAGTAGAGACCTCGAGAATGCATGGCTCATGTTCGACCATGTCAAGCGTGTGAAGGATTGGACGACCATGGCATGCCATGTTTATGACACAGATTGCAGAAAGGTGATGACAATTGTTGTCTGCAACATGCAATCTGAGGACAGCGAGGTTCAAAGCATCATGTGGAGGTTATTAAATGATGTCATGAAACGCAATGGTGTGCCAAATCCAAACTTCAAGGGCTTCATGGCTGATAGTGCACAAGCAAATTGGAATGCTGTCCGCATTGTGTATGGTTCTGGGGATTCCAAAATTGAGATGGTGAACCGTGAGTGAACTTGTCTCTTGCATTGGAGTACGTCATTGCATCGCCATACACAGAAGCTCATCAAACCGGATTTACAACATCAACATACTCGTCTTTGCAAGCAATATAAAGATGCAAAGACTATGGAAGAAGTTGAGACGCAGTACCTGGCAATTCGTTCTTGGTGGCTTTCATCCGGCGCAGCCTCAGAAGATGCTCTACGTGAATTGGAGTTGTGGCTTGCATTTTGGCACTTTCGGTATCGCCAATGGGGTGGCTTCATGCAAATGGTATTTTAATCAATCCTTGGTTTCTATATTATATCTTTTGTTGAGTTGCACTTGCATTTTATATTGCCTTCTGTAGAGCAGATCTTTTATATTTTGTCTTACATAAGGATTTAAACAAGATAAATTGAATTTTTATCAGTATACAAAGTAGTTGACTTTGCCCTCGGCGCCGAGGGGAGACTTTCATCTCAATGCAAAAGGTAGACTTTGATTTCAATCATGAGGACAGTTCTAGCTTCGGCTCCGAGGAGAGATTTTGACCTCGGCTGCGTGGAATGACTTTGCCCTTCACTCCGAGGGGAGTCTCTACTTTGTATCGGTGAAATCAACTTTGTGGTGGTATGCCTTTATCAAAAGTGTGTCTTTGAATTTCTGGATGATTGCATTTTGACCTTAAGGATTCATTTTTTTTTCTTCAGGACTTGAACCTTGACGAGATGGCAGACATGCCATCATGCAACTTATCCGAAACAGTCCATAATAGATGGTTGCAACAATCGGGTAATCACGGTAATGATTTGTTCGCGGCCACATGTAATGATTGCATTCGAGCGTTTATGCAAATGACAAATTATCGAGCTTTCTTAAACGGCACAACATCAAGGTCAGGGCCATCAAAGGAAGAGTTGAAGTTGAGAGGCGCTAGACATAGTGGGGACCCAAAGAAGATTGCGGAGGCGTTGAATGGACTTCCTGGCTTAAGTGACGTTGGAATACGTATTCCACATTTGGAAGGCGAAGAGGTGTTTGGCAGTAGTAAACGCAAGCTTGACATTCCTATTGGTTTTGATGGTGATTCTCATCGTCCGGACAAGGTCAACTTCTCCCAGCCATGTGTGCAAAGGCGATCTACTTCTACGTCCATCGTTCCTTGCACTGAAGTAGACGTGCTAATTTCCTCGACGCATGTACCGCACGTCACAACTGCAATGGAGACTGACTATGACACTTCGAAATGGCATATTGCAAGACTGTCTCACAAATCTAGCTGCAAATGTCATGCCCAACAGAGGGGTTCAAATATCCGTTGCGTCGCCAAAATTGCAAAAGGATCTAAAGGCACTCCAGCTCCAACGTATCATGGTCGCAAAAAACAATATGGTGGGAATAAGGAGATTATGACTGACTTTTGGTTCTGTCCTGACGATATTGACCGATGTGTAAGAGGCTCTAAGCGTGCTTGGGTAATTGACTGGCTTCAAGTACCTGACGTTTGGCCTGTACTAACTGATACAAGTTTGACCTACCAAGAAACACTATTGTTACAGGAAGCCGACTTTCAACTCCAGGAACGACCTCCTATGTCCCCTCGACATTTGTTCAAAATGTCAAATGTTTTTATAGCGGTCCTTTACGATCAACTTGACCCTTTGCATGCGGATACATATCCATCAACTCGAAGAAGCAAGGCGATTCGACGTATTGCGAACGCTCCCATTACAGAGCATCGCAATAAATGGGAAAGTGTTGATAATGTCAAAGGAATGATTTTAGGGGTAACTATGCTTCCCTTCCCTGGACTTGGAGCGATAGTCTCTCTTCAATTTGGAATAGAGCCCTCACAAAAGGTTTATAGAATCACACTTGGCATGTACTCCGAGTGTACTTGTCCTGATTTTGTAGACATGGCCGTTTCAGCAATTGGAGGCCGCCATCAGTATGTGAATTGTAAGCATCTTTACTATTTGTTCTGTTATTTTTGCAAAATGAATCTGATGGAGGATAAGTTTATACATTCTCCAAGCTTCAGCTTCAATGAAGTGAAGCTCCTTCTTATTAGGGCTGGTATTATCAAGACTTCAACTGAGAATCTTGAACATGCCTAGAAGCTACAATTCTTTGGAGTGATTGACCTTTGAGAGTGGAAGAATTTAGACTGAAATTAAATATGTAGCTGAAGACCTATCTATTTCCAATTAGACAAGTATTGTATTTATCGACATATTTAATATAGCCTGTTTTTACTTTCCATTTGGGTTTACTATACTTCAATAATTTGCTTCTATTGTATACTCTTGTAGCATTTTCAAAAGTAATGCAAATCCAAAATCCCACACAAATTATTCATAAGCACAATTATAGGTTGATAGTCTTAGTTTCCGCGGTTATGGATCCTTATTCATTGTTCCACAGTAATAGGTTTTCAATTTACTATAAATTGAAAAAACTAATAAATTTTTTTAAATATTTTCTATTTTTAGAAAACAATTTACTTTAATTTTTTTTTTAAAATTCAAATCTTAATGCTCGCAAAATCCTGCTCACAGCTCGCAGGCCCACAATCTAGCACCGCTGACCCCCATGCACTCAAGCAACCATTTTTGGGTTGTTGCCCAACTTCAAACAACATTTTCAGGCAAAAAAATAAATTTCAATTTTTTTTTTCAATTTAAAAAAAGATTGATTGTCTTTTAATATTTTTATTCAAAACTAAAATCACTATAGCCAAACAAAAATTATGATGAACTATTAAACTTGGCATTATGTCCCATAATGCTCTCAAACCTCCCAACTCTCAAACATTATCTATGGATTCAAAAAAATATTCAATTGGTGGTCAATTTGAATGACCATGTACATGAAACAAAATATATAAGAGAAATAGCACAACATCTCAAATTAGGAAGGGTGTTGATTTTTCATTGTTACAATGTGTCATTGCACAACATCTCAAATTAGGAAGGGTGTTAATTTTTCATTGTTACAATGTGTCATTGTTTTTAGATTGTTTCAACTAACAAAAACAACATAGAAACAATGTAATTACAATGGCCATTGTTATTATGCCATTTCAAGGATCATTGTACTTATGCAAATTCAATACCCTATTGTTTCATTATAGTATATAGACCTTTACAATGTCCAATTGTAATTATGCATTTTCAATGGCTATTGTGACTATATTTTTGTAATTGTCAATATATCTATGCATTTTCAATATGTTATTGTTTCATTAGATTTTTGATATATAATTAAGTAGAATTATGCAAGGACACTAATTTAATATCATATTGCACAATAACTACAATTGTGTCTTAATGAATATTAGTACATACATTCATAAACTAAAGATCATAAAACATTAAGATCATCTTTGTGCCTCAATATTTGTCATCTATGTGCCTCAATTGAGAGTGCTTGTGAATTCTTCAACGAGACTAGTAAGACGTCTGTGTTACTAGTAAGACATTATTAATTAAAAACGACATACAGCATATGACATACGACATATTTTTAATGACATACAACATTATTATTTGTTCTTTAGTAAGACTAGCGCTCCAAGCATTGAGGCAACCTATCATTGAGACAATCTTAGAATGAAACAGTTTTCAAGAAATAAAAAACAAACTATTACAAGCCTAAAAATAACAACCAATTCACAAAGTTACATACCTGTGATTTGATTTGATGACTCTTCGCAACACGTCTACTCTGTCATATACAACACCTCAAGGCCCAAGGGCACACAAAAAGCTCGACAAATCGAGATGTATTCTCAACTTTGAAATAAAGGAAGCATGATTTTCGTACAAATTGTGAGCACAAATTGCCAAGAAAATATCTCAAGTGTGATAAGGGTGATTGATCAATTGAGTTTAAAATTTAAAAGCATTGATAAAGAACCTATCCAAAGTTGTAAAATTAGGTACCACATGAATTGCTCTCAATATATTTCCAACCTCTACCACTAAATAGTAATCTTCACACTGCCTAAGTTCAATACAATCTATCAATCTTGATAATCTAGTTGGTGGTAACTCTTCATACATCTTCACCAAGGCTAATTCTTTTGCTATAGTTGCATTGTTTTCATTGCACAAATTTAGTTTGAAAAGAAGTCTAATCTCACCAAAAGATGTATTGATATTTTGATCACCACCTTCTTCCATTTGTATGGCTACAAAACTGTACCATGGTGCTCCAAAAAATTGATTTGTAGCACGTCCATACATAGGCCAATCTCCAAACCTTTCCCCAGGTCTTGTAGGAATACCTAATGCATTGTACACATGAAGCAACATCCCACCATCAAATTCTAAATTTGGTAAGCTATGAAAGTTGTTTTCACTCATGTATATATCAAGTGCTGGATGGAGATTATTTTTCAACTCTGGTTGAGAATCCAGCAAAATCCTTGAACTGAGTGGTATGGTCACTTGAGTTGATGGGAATGATAAATCATTTGTTTCCACCCATTTCATACGCAAGTTTGCCTTTGCTCCTGATAATACATTTTCACCAATGGAAACAGCTTGCACATTGATAAATTTTGAGTTAGTAAATTTTTATTAGTAATACTAATGACATTTTGTAGATATGAACCAAAAGCTTTTCAAGTTCCATAAGGGCACAATAAAAGCTTACTCTATCCAAAGCTGTTATTTTTTCCTTCTTGATTCGATTTTTGAAACCGTCCATATAGTGAGTGAGCTTGCGAAGCGATTCAAGGCGTCGATTGTGATTTATTATTTGTAATGTTGCAGCTCGCTTATTACTAGCTCTATAGGCTGTCTTCATCAACACAATATGCATGTGTTCATATTGATTTGTGCTATACTCCCAAGGTAGTCCATATCTCTTAATACAGTCAGAAAAATGTTTCATCATATGAACTTTGATGATGTTGAAGTTAGACTTTTGGCATTGGGACAAAGTAGTTTTAAAAGAATTCACAACCCTATTACAAATCCAAACAAGAAGTTTAGTATGTTTTTAGTAGAGAATAAAATTAGAGCCACAAATTTATTCAAATGTAACTAAATCTAACATTAACAAATAAACTTGAAATGCAAATTATTTTAGATTATTAATTGAAATTTGCACCTTGTTGAGAGTAAGTCCAATTGTTCCAAACTTGCATTTGTATGCACGCTACTACGTGCACCTGCTCGATACCACTTTAGGAAAAGAACAAAAGTTTGAATCACTAGTTCTGGAAATAGACCTATCATACAAGGGATTATTACCTGCACCCCATTAACAAACACCTTGACTTAACAATGATGATTATAGTCCAAGTGAATGAACTATTAGTTTAATATGACAATAATGACACTTCAAATAATAAAAATGCCAAAAGGTAGAATAAAATTAAAAGATATCAAAGGAAAATAATGTATACCTGCATAACTGCCCGATGTTCAAATGCAACAAAGTTGGCATTTGATATAAAATATCCTCCCTTGTCATTTCCAGGGATTCTAAAGGCTGAAAATCGAGCTACTTTCTTTAGTTCCAACAGACGTCTGTCCATTTCAATAAATGCTCTCCGATTCAAAGCGAACCCCCCATCTACCATTTCTTTTAAACAAGAAACTAATGTCTTGAAAATTCCAATGTCAGATTGATGTAAGATATCAATATGAATTGCTTTGTAAGGGTTCCCAAACTCAGTATTGCCTCCATTGAAACCCCACAATGCGCACTACAAATCCATTTCATGTAAAACATAAAAGAAGTTAGAAGCATGATTGACTTGATTGTAAGACTTTTTTTATTTAGAAGCATATAACTAACACATATGATTCTACTAAATAAATGAATGATTCTACGAAATAAATAGAGATTACAAAGACGGTATGAACTATCAACTTACAGGAATTGGATGCACAGACCACCTTCGTGAAATGCCATCAACTTCTTTAGTAGTCAACTGATTATGAGTGGACACCTTCATGCTATTGAATACCTCTTTCATTTTTTCTTCTGTTCGAACTTCATAATTGATGGTAGATGATGATAAATTCTCTTTTTTGCATAAGCATTTGCTACATGGGTATTGACACATGTTTGTGTCATATGTGCATGTAACTTTGCAAGATTCAGGATGATCACAAATGAAGGAATATAAAAGTGGATACACCCACCTTGGCGTGCCAAAAGGATCCAGTAAACCCAAGCCTCTGTCAAATTCAAACACAAAGTTAAAAGTACTTACAAATTAGTCCTTAGAGTGCTGAAATAACACATACAGATGCAAGTTTATGTGAAATTTAAATATGGAGCTACAATCAATAATGAAGTATAGAATTTCTTACGTGTAGCTAATAGGTTTGAGTGGATCAAGAATGATACCAAGACATTCTTGGAAAACTTGTAGGACACGATCATGTTGGAATTTTGCACTTTTTCCTGCAACATCCAAAGAAATTTGTTGGTTGTTGAAATTGTAATACAAAACCATTTCAAATAAAATTACAAATTGAAATTGTGAGTTGTACCTGGAAGAAACTTGATTACAGGAAGTGTAGCCAATAATACATGGCCCTCAGCTTCTCCTCGATTTTCACAGGCAATATTAGCCAACGACATTATTAATGGCCAACCAGACACTCTTCGGTCATTTGACAAGGTGGTCTGATCACTGTAAAATATCAAACTAGCTATCACACTTTCTGGTGAGTTGATATGATCTTGCATGGCTATCCACCACTTTCCTGTATCAGGAGTGGTATATGATTCAGTATAATTTGGCCAAAGTTTAAATTTATCTGCATTTGTCGGTGTTGAAAATAACTCAGAGATAGCATGAAGAGGATTCTTTGAGTAAAGAATTATTTCATCCAAGTCTCCATCTTCTCGAGGTATTACACTTTTAATCCATGCCTGTCAACAAACAAACATATTATATTATAACAACATAAGTTATAACCTTTGACATTCAACATAAATTCAAATGTCAAAAGTCACTTACCTCATCTTCTTTTGTATTTGACTCTTCATATCGCTCAAGCTCCAAAATAGTCTTGAAAGCTACTGTGCCCAACTCAAATAAAGGATCAAACAATGTTTTGAGGAAGAGATCAATGTCTGATCTGGACAAACCCATTTGATTCCTACAGTGTCTAATGAAATGGAGTAGATGCAGTGATGAATCAAATTGTTGTGTACCAGGATTTCTCTCCAATCTTTCATGTTCTAAATCAATCTCAACATCTAGGCTACTTAAGCTAGGGCCTTCGTTCTCCTCCACACATATCTTTCTTCTAGCTGAAACTTCTATGGTTTCAGCTTCTCTTTGAAGTTCAACATGATTAAGAACCAATCTTGGTCTTTTAAAATTCAAGAACTTGCATTTGCCATTATTTTGATGACTTTTAAGAGCACCAATATTAGCAAAATTTGTAGCCTTGCACTTTTCACAAAATAATTTCAGCTTTGGAGCCATTGCATTACTTGTAATGCCTCAGCATGCAAGTCCATCTGCAACACAAGTGCAAGATCTAAATTAGATTTTGATTTAGGCTTCAAACTATCAACACAATATTGAGACCAACAATCACTAAGTTGATCAATCTTCCTTTGCAAGCTTAAGACTACAGCTAAACAAAGAACAAGAGTCAGTAATTTAGAATTCAAATAGAATCAAATATGACAAAACTATTTTACTATGATCCCTAAAAAGTGGTGAGCATGCAACCAATATACTAGAGAAAGGTCATAGAATATGCACAAAAGTTTTAGATTTGGCTTGTCATTGGTGGTAAATGCAACTCACTATGCTCTATGCTGTATCCATAACCAACACCAGTCAAGATTTTCCAATTCCACACTGGGAGCTTGCACAATGGAAGCATCTCCATACTTGAAGCCTCTACTTGACTCCAAAATCGACGAAATTCACAAGAATCACAAGTCGAAGCATTCAATCTTTCCATTTGGGAGTGTTTCCCAGAGTACAAGAAGCTGATTCTTGGTGGAGCTCTAGAAGCAACTATAGTTAGCCTTGCCCATGATTACGGTGAATTTTCTAGGGTATTCTCTGAACCTTTTCATCTCCGAGACTTGCAGCATCCTCTGAACCTTCAAGCTTCAAGTCCTCCACGATCAATACAAACTACCAACTCTACAAAACAAAGAGTCACAGAGGAATCCACCATTTAATTTTTCTATTGTTTTAGGTCATGTGTATTTAATTAACCATTTTCTATCCTAAATAAACCTAGACTCTTTCTCATGAGCACTTCCAAGGGCGTTAAGGCAGCTCCTCAAGAGGCCAAAGCATGACTAACCTCAACAACAAAGTACACAACAATCCTAAAAACACAAGCGCTTGCAACAATCAAGATCCCATGCACAGTGAAACTAACTTACATGGTAATAATCAAAGGGGAACCGAAATGCCCTCTCCACTTGCACAACCACAACAAAGTGCATCAATGAAGCAGCAGACAAGCGATCAAGCTTCGCAGTGGCATGGCAATTGCAATTTCTGAGACACGCAAGCAATTGCGATTCAGTAATACTCCCCTTACTAGCTATGAACAACTAAGACATTAGCTAATCAAGCATGATCATTGCTTGCTTGCTTCTTGAAAGAACGCTACTCTCGGATGCAATTGCAAATCACTGGAGCTCTCACGCTACAAAAAAAAAAATTATAGCATCATTCTAATACACGCTCTCTACAAAAGCTTCAGAAACATCATGATTTGATGTCTTTAGTTTCAATTCATTGTGGCCGGTGCAGACGTGGCCAATGTAGATGTGACAGCTAGGGTAGATGTGATGGCTAAGGCGGCCACTGTTCCTGGATATCAGGGAAGTATTGGCGGTCCTCAATCTTCCTCTTCACTCTTGATACCATTTGCACTTCAATGGCGCAAAGCAGGAGTCATTTTGTGCATTTGATTTTCAATCTTCAATGGCGCGTGTAGGAGCGAGACTTCTTTGAACAACGTCTTCTCCGTGAGTTTTCTTGATGTAGTTTTGCATTTGATTTTCGATCTTCAATGGCGAGTGCAGGAGCTAGATTTTTTTGAACAATGTCTTCTTGTAAGTTTTCAATGGTGCGTGCAAGAACCAAACTCTTTTGAACAGCATCTTCTTGTGAGTTTTCGTAAATGCTTATGTAGTTTCATGAATGCTTGCGTTATTTTCTTGAATGCTTGTGAATGGACTCTAAGGATTGCATTTAGGTTTATTATGTAGAAACTAGGTTATGCTATTGTTCAGTGCTTATGCCTGTGTTGTTGAATGTGTACAGGTTTCTACTGTAGATTCAACCTGCTTATGCCTGGTTTGGAAGATGAGGAGCTGAGGCAATCAAGAGCATCTCAAGAGTTATTACTAGCTCGAATTGTCAAAGAAGGGACCCTAGAGTCTTTTCTTGACTTTTGGTATCAGTAGCCACTGTGAAAGAGGTATTCTAATTAAAAGCTTGTTCATGTTCATTTCACCTTTCTCATATAAACAATTTTTTATTTCAGTACACTAAAAATCTAAAATGTGATCAATTATGTTGTGCAGTTTAAGGCAACACCCGAACTTTGAAAAGATCAGGAAGGAGCAGATAAGCCACAGAAACAAGGATGCTTTAGCTAGCGCACTAGAATCCCTCAATTTTGGATTGCAACCGTAAGTTCTCTCTTTGCCATGAATTCATGTCTTAGTTTACATATCTTAATATATTGGATTTATTCTTAACATATCTAGTATTTTATGATGTATTTTGATACTTAAAGTTCTTGAAAACTTCTTGAGGCATTTTGGTTTAATCCCATCTTCTATTGGTTTAACAGAGAATTGCAAGAAGTTTTCTCTCTCTTTTGAGCTACTTTTGTCTCTTTTGAGCTACTTTTTTTGATGAGTTATCTCGATGATAACTCGAGATACTTCTTTTGCAGATTTCAAGACCTCGAAACACGAGAAATCCAGGATGCAAAAAAAGAGTTGTCCGTCATTGCAGAATTGATGGAGCAGAATATGAAGAACCTTGACACTTTCATGTACAAGCACTTACTTCGTAGAGGGGAAATAACATGCCCAGGTAAATGAACTTCGTTTTTGAACACCAATTTTTTCCAACGCTCAACATACCGCATTTCAAAAAATGAAGAAATCATCAGAATAATTCTAATAATCACAATTTTAGTGCTTTGTTTCTACAACATAATCTGAAACTTCAGCAGTAGGTGAGCAACTAACAAGGAATTTTTTCATCTTATTCTACAATGTTGAAACAGCAAGTTGTCGAAGGTGATCCTCGACTTCTAAAAATTGGGAATCGAAAGAAACGCACCTGCACATGGAAATTTGCATGAGCACACATGCACTAGGAAGGAGTGATCGCCTCCATGTCCAGTGAGTTGGGGCTCAAGTAATTCTAGTACCTCAAAGTAAATCACTTCGCCCCGTCATCATTGTTGAAAATTTCAATTTCAATTTCAATTTTTTTCTTTTTTATCTTTTCAATGTAAAAGACAAATGTGAGAAATGGTTAGGGCAATTGAAATTTTATTTTTTTGACAAAGTATGAATTTGTTATGAATTTTGGAAGTGTGCTATTCTGTCTCTTTTGAGCTACTTTTGAAAGTATTACTAAAATCATGTTATTTATATTTGGTGGCAGCTTCACCAATGTCGGACTATGCAACAACTTTCTTGAAAGGGATGAGTAGGAAGAGAGTAGGGCGATCAGTCCCTCCTACATCGACACAATTCAATGGCATGTCAAATTCTAAAGTTCCAATACATCTACCACAACGACATCGAATGCATGCAAACTGTTCAAGTCTTGATGTGCCTGTCAACATCCAAGATGTCCCTGCCAATGTTCCAGATGTTCCAAATGTCCCTGCCAATGTTTCAGTTGTTCCAATTGTTGTTGTTCCAGACGGTAATGAAGTTCTTAATGATGCAACTCTTAAGATCAGAAACACTTACCTCGTGAAGTTTACAGCTAAACAAAAAGAACAAATATCAGTTCTTACAAAAATTGTTCAAAAATTTCAAGAGGAACAAGAGAAACCAAGATGCTGCCAAATTCCATATGTGAAGGTCAGACTTCAATTTTAAGACTTCAATCTTTTTTGAAACCTTTATCTACTTGCCTCATTCATTCTTACATTCGTTAATGTGTGTTTTTTATAGAAAATAATGACTTCAATTTTTTCTTAAACTTTGATCTATTTGCTTCATTCATACTTACATTCATTTGTGTGTGTTTTTTACAGAAAATGATGACTAATGTAGCCTGCAAGTCGCTGGTTGGTCATTATAGTTTTTCTAGCATTTATCCTTCGGAAGACACCGTGATTGAATGTCTATTGGCATCATTTCAAGTACCAATTGATGATCAAGTCATGAGATCAACATTCATGAGGGAATGGACAATTTGTAAGAAAGGAGAAAAAGGTTTGAAAGGAGTTGTTTGTGACAACATCGTCTTACGCCGAGGTAACATGACTCAGGACTTGAAGAACCACTTCTTTTCTCTATTAGGGCTTTCTAAACCCCCTCCACAAAGTGGTGAAGAAGCACAAGAAGAGTGGAAATGAAAAGTGGAGGAAGTTAAATTGGGAGATAGGTGGCGTACTTCAAGCGACACATGTGTTGTGGATCCATATGGTTCTATTGCGGTGCATGGAGCAATATCTTATGTCATGCTGGGAAGGTGCTATGCAGTTGACGAACCTGTTTGAGTAACCCTTGAACAAGCTGGCTTCTTTTTCCATGTGGTATGTTTTCACTTAATTCTCACTAATTATACAAGTTTTCCCACTAGTTCATATTTATACTTTTATACTTAATCCTCACTAGTCTAAGTTTTTCACTCATACAATTTTTCCTAATTCTCACTAATACAAGTTTTTTCCACAGATGGAATTGGCATTGAATTTCAAGACCTTATCAGAAGGACGTATGACATCACAAATTCGTCTAATGAAGCTAAAAGAAGAAAGTATAAAAGGAAACATACACAATATGAGTAGAATTCATATTGTTGAGAAGGGTGCACATAACAATGATGATGATGAGGTCATCCTTGAAAGTTTGTCACCATAGCTTACTGGTTCATGCTTGTAGTTGTTCACCTCTTCAAGTTCACGTCAGATCTAAAATTCACATCCATGTAAGATTACTTGTAACAAAATTGAAGGCCAACAAGGCTAAGTATTCTTGTAGAGGATTCTTGAATCGAGTCATGCTCTATTTTGAAGCAAAGTTTTAATTTCAAGGGTTATGTTTTTAAGGGTTTCGTGAATTATTTGTGGCATTTGAATTGACTTCCCATGAGGAAGATGAGCTTTCCATGGAGGGCATATCCGCTGTGGCAGCTTGGCAAGTAGGAGGTAAGAACCACCAGTGAATATCTCAAATTTTTTTCCATGCATTCTTGACAATTTCTTTCAGTCTTTAGATTGTTGAGCACACGTTTTGACATGCAATTGTACAATCTTTTCTAGACAAACTGTAAGTTTTAAACTTGTTTAGAAATTCAATACAATCACAACCTTGACACGTACTAACCTTTTGTCTACTTTTGAAGTAGGCTTGGTGTTGTATAGTACAACATGACTTTGATACTCTCGGGATTATGTGAGATTAGCTAATGTTGCACTAGGGACATATTATTTGGGGGAGTCATGGCATAATATTCATAGCTCTTAATTAGAGGATCCCTTTGCATTCCTTGAAATGCGAGTGAGGGTGGTTCCCAACAAACCATGGTGTGATGTTTGAATGGTGTTTGATAAACACCATCACTTTAAAAAAGTTTTATTAGACAGCATGTTGTAACATTTGAATGGTGTTTGATAAACACCACAACTCTATAGAAGTTATATTTGGTTCATTTTGACAATATTTACTAATTAAAATGCATCTTTGTAATTTAAAATTGTAGGAGAATTGATACAAAGTTGTAGCAATGAGTCATTGTTCCTCTATTTTTACAATTATAAGGACTTATTTCAATTCAACAACAATTAACAATTGTTTTTTTATTTTAGGACAAGAAGTATTGTTTGTGCATTGTTTCCCATTGTTTCAATGGTCATTGCATCAATTCAACAATAGTGAACAATTGCTTCCTAATTGATACAAGAAAATATTGATTTAGTATTGTTTTTTAATTGTTTCAATGGTCATTGTATTGATTCAACAACAATAAACAATTGTTTTCTGATTGATACAACAAGGAGTTGTTTGAGTATTGTTTTTTAATTGTTTTAATGATGATTGTTTCAACATGGCATTGAAACAAGATTGCATGGCACTAGGTATTGTTTTTCTATTGTTTCAATGTTGTTTCAATTCAATTTAAAATTTGAGATGAAAGTGTTTAGAATTGGCCTAGTGTTGAAAAACTTACTACTTTGGAAAAGTGTAGGTGTTCTCATTACTAGATCGCATGCAATTTCTTACAAATCAATAGAAACCACAATTTTGACCAATCAAAAAGGAATTCAAATGCTAAAGATAGAAATTGTATTTTTGGTGAATTTTCAAAGTTATATCTTCAAAATTCATTTGAAGAGAATCTAAAAATATTTTTATAATTTTGCCCTTATGGATATTTTCTAATTTTCATGCTTCACATCATCTTCTTTGATGCAAACTTCAAAAAAGTTACAAAACTTATATTTTATAACACATTTGTGTTTTGTCCAAACCCTTGGGCTTTTAGGGGTTAATGAGGTCATTTTGTATGTGCTCAGACTCACAAAAGTCAAGCCAAATAGAACCCTCACATGCCACGATGTGGATCACTTCAACATGTCTGAGAGCATCCCCACCCGTCCTCCAAAACGGATGACCTCTTAAGAGAGGCCTCCAAAAATGCCCCACCCGTCCTCCAAAATGGATGAATTTGTTAAGAGGCCCGGCCAAAAACCTCAAGAGGCTTGCAAAATCGGCTTGTTTTGGAGGCCAAAGCACGGCCTCCAAACCGACTTGCAAACTGCATGAGACAAACATGGAGGCACTTTTTCAACAAAAATGGGCTTGTTTTTTACCAAAAATGGTGGCCTCTTAGCAAGCCATGGATGGGGCGGTCCTTTTCAAAGTGGCTTGCAAAATGGATGGCCCTCCATTTTGCAAGCCGAATTTTGTAGGACAGGTGGGCATGCTCTACGTGCATCTCTAAACTTTGAAAATTACTCCATTTAGAAGAAGCTGATAATCCCATGGACCATTCTCCATTCTCCATTCTCCATTCTCCATTCTCCATGACCAAAAGGGATGTCACACCTCCTTCATGGAGAAAGGCTCCTCATTGACTCCTATTTTCACTTTGTAACTTCCCATTTTTTGTAGAAGTTTCATTCTCGAAGAAGGTTTGACAAGCACAACCACAACCACACTGTGGTGGGTTACTGCCATTATTGACTGAGCGGTTTCCGAGAAATCATTGGAATATAGAAAGGGCCACACAGTGCAGTGCGTGGATGCAAATGGCGAAGTGGAGGAGGAGCGGGTGACGTCATATCTAGGAAGCGCGAAGAGGGAGAAGGAGGAATCTACGAGATGCGAAGAGGAAGTGGAGCAGGAGGAACGAGTCGGTTGCTGAAAGGGTGGAAAGGGAGGGTAAGTTAAGTTGAGGGTTAAGCCAGCCAGGGAGGGAAGGGAGGAAGAGCGCTTGGCAGGAAGGGGAGCGACTAACTTAAGCGACGACGGTGGACGGGAGGTGACGGAAGTGCTGGTGCGAGTGCTGAGGGCGGGCGAGTGAGTATAGTCTCACCTTTTTATGTTCAAGCCTCTCTCACTCCATCATTGTTGTCGTCGGCTCCGTCCCTCCGCCGTGCCTCCCTCCCGTAACCCCAGACCCCCCGACCTGCGCTCAATTGCCGTCCTCTTTCGTTTCCTTCTGCGGGATCTTGGCCGCTGTGTTTTCCCGCGAGCGTCCGCGTGCTCCTTGCTGCTGCCGTTCCTGCCAGATCCTCTTCCGTCTCGCCTGGAGCAGATCGCCACACGACATCATGAATCCCGAGTAGTAAGCGTTCTTTCTCTTTCCCTCTCTCCCCCTCTCACTCTTCCTGTCTTCCGCTGTCTTGGTTATGGTTTGGCCGACCCTCACACCTTTCGGGAAATTAAACCCTTGGCTTCTGTGGCTGGCGGACAGCCCTATAGTTTTGTCGGGAGAGACCGATCGACCGGGCGGTATTTCGCTCTCTCGTAACCCCCTCGCGCACCCGAGGCGCCTGTTGCAGGTCTTGTCTGGTGAGTTGTGGTGGTGCGTCCCCGTCCGTGACTGTGGCTGTCGTCGAAGGCAGAGCGTGCGCGGGTTTTCGTAAGACACCGTCTCACGCATCGGTCGCGGTCAGGTTCCGCCAGCACCATGGACGCTTAAGACTAGGGCTTTTGTGAGTCGGTGATTCGGTATCTCGAAGTGGACACCTTCGAATTCTCCATTTGTCCCTGTCCATCTTCGCGGAGGGACTCCAATTAGTGCGTGCCATCATCGCCATTCGTCTCGAGCGCAGTGTATCGATTTATTTCGTTTGCGCGGATGGCCACGTTGAGGTGCACGAAAGATGTGGCTCATTAGGTCTGTTGCTGGAGGCTGGATTTTGGAAATGGTTCATATGCCGTTGGAGGTGGATGCTCGTTTAGCCGGTGCTTTGGTCATCATCAGCCTCGGAGGGTCGATGAGCTCCGCAGTCTGATGTTTGGAAACCCAGAGTGTCGATCCTGCTTCTGGCATTTGAGCGTCTTCCCTTCTGGCGGGTGCTTTATTGTTTCCCTTTTGAGTTTCTGCCGAAGATTTCTGGAAGACGAACGTGCTGGAGCGATTAGCTTTGCAAGTCTATTACTTCTCCATTAGAAGTGGGGTTGTGTCTGATGCATTCCAGAATTTCCTTTATTTTTGCAGCGATTACCTTTTCAAGCTCTTGCTGATCGGAGATTCGGGTGTTGGAAAGAGTTGCCTCCTTCTGCGATTTGCGGTATGTTTCATGTCCCGGCTTCACTCTGCCGTCCAAATGATTTGTCACGGCAGATGTTCCGTATTCTGAGTTTGATGGCCACCCGTTGGAGGTGACACTTCCCAGCCGTGATTCATGATCGGGATCCTAATTTCGTGGTGATGTTTGTACAGGATGACTCGTACTTGGAGAGCTATATCAGCACAATTGGAGTTGACTTCGTGAGTTCCGATGATTCCCTTCATATCTGTCTCACTATGCGTATGCTGAGAGCTTATTTTCTCTGGCGATGTTGTTAGCTGATTGAGAGATCGTTGATCACAATTTCTTGTGCATCATACAATACGCCCATGAGTGTTGCACAAAAGTCGGGACGCCTTGTCCCAGAAGTGGTCGGCTTGAAGTGTCTGTAGTTGCATTTCCGAATTACTTTTTGGAATCTCCCTTTCGTGGTCCGATCACTCTACATTTGTTGGCGATTGTGATTACTCGATCAGACTTATATGTATAAACAGTTTGAAGGATTTTGGGTGCTTGTGTTACGGTTTTGACAGAAAATCCGTACTGTGGAGTTGGACGGGAAGACCATCAAGCTACAGATTGTGAGTGACTCTTCACGTGTTGTCGATATCTCAAGATATGCTGGTGTGCATTTGAAGGGTTTTTTTTGTAGCAGTGTTTCCATATTTTCCGAATGAGCTGGGCTGTTGACTGGGTCTGGTTTGTGGACATGCAGTGGGATACCGCTGGTCAAGAAAGGTTCAGGACAATCACAAGCAGCTACTACCGTGGTGCCCATGGAATCATTGTAAGTGACGTGTTCAAGTTTGCCGTGGGGAGTTGGTGCTAACATTTGGGGTCCTGTGCGCACATGGGAAACGTCAGCCCCACCCCCACCCCCCGATGGCTATAGTTCTTACCTCCCAGACGGGATTTCGATTGCACTAGGTTTATGTACCAGAGAAACTGTCGTCCCGTTCGGCACTGTTTCAAAGAGCCATTGTACAAAACTGTCAGTCGCACTGATCCCCAATCATATTCCATGGTGACGCGAAGGGTCTCTTGAGGGTGTAGGGGCTTATATGTGAAAGGGATCAGCGAGTTTCATATTTTGGTGTTTCCATGTAGATGGCTTAAAAAGAAGATGCTTGTTGTTCCCACGCAGGTTGTGTACGATGTTACAGACCAGGAGAGCTTCAACAATGTGAAGCAGTGGTTGAACGAGATTGACCGTTATGCCAGTGAGAATGTGAACAAGCTGCTTGTTGGCAACAAATCCGATCTTGCGTCCAAGAAGGTGGTTGACTATGCGACCGCGAAGGTGCGTGGATGTTCATACTTTCTTGTTCAGCGGTGTACTCGATCTTCGCTCGCCTCCTGTTTAGTGTTTTTTGGTCTGTACTGGGTCCCATTTGAATGGCAACCGAATGCTCGTTCTTTGTACCAGGCCTTTGCCGACGAGATCGGAATTCCTTTCTTGGAGACGAGTGCAAAGAATGCTACGAACGTGGAACAGGCTTTCATGACGATGGCTGCTGAGATAAAAAACAGGTGAGTGCATTGCAGATGACGTGGGTGTTACGCGGATATGGTTTTGGCTGCGTGCTGTGCCCAGGTTTGCTGTAATTCGCTTTTCTTGTACTGCCCTTTTGAGTTTAGTTATGCAACAGGGTCAAGCATCTGAGGTGCTCATTGACGATCATCTCATTATAAATGTCCTAAATGCCTGCTCGTGGATGAGCTTTTTCGTTTTGCAAGCATCATCCTGGATCAGATGCGCGTTGTTGTCGTGAAGGGTCCAAATATTCGCGATGACTCCCAGTGTTATGATCCAGAGTGAGGGTTGCATCTGATTTCGTGCTGTTTTGATCACTTGCAGGATGGCCAGTCAGCCTGCTTTGAGCAGCACCAGCAAACCAAACAATGTTCAGTTGCGTGGACAAACGATCCCTCAGAAAAGCGGCTGTTGCTCGTAGACCACTTTCCTCTGGCATTGAGTAGGCGCTACAGTGCCTTGTTAGATGGGGGCATTGTGCATCTGCATGCACCTCTGCTTCTTTCCTTGGAAGCCTCGTATAGTTGGCCGATTTGTTGTTTGATGGCAGGTTGGCCTGGAGATCCTGGGACGGTTCTTCCTCTGTGCATGGAACAGGAGCATTGTCTTTTTTTCTCTGTATCTCTTCATTTGCAAGACTAGTTGAAACATTTCAGGTGATAGGTCTCTGCCTTGATAAGGGTGGATAATTTGAAGGGTTCACATGTAGGTAGACACATCCATTTGTGTGTCCATACTACTGTAAGTGGGACATGGTAGCCAGGGTGTATGTGGGATTCTTAAGTTGTAAACCATGCTTAGGCTTGTGCTGTCTGGAAAGGAAAAAGCTTGCCATTCGTCCCGGCAGTGCAATTAAATACCATCAATTCACCGCTTTCGTCATTCATTCATGTCGATACGATTTGGCTTTCTGATGAAATCAGCTATTGGCTGGTTGGAGTTTCTCTTCAGTGTTCTGTTGGTTTTTTGGTTTTGTCCCATTTTTTGTTGTTTCCTTCATTGAAATGCGTTGTGAATCCCGGCAGCCGGTTTTCTTGTCAGTTCATCACTTCGCTAGTCACCTGATTCTGTCCAATCGCCGAGTTTTGTGAAGACAGATGTCACTATGCATGGTTCGACTTCCTGGGTTCAGGATTTTTTTTGTCTTCAAATGAACGGGAAATAAAGGACTATTTCACATTTGTGGAAAAGGATAGTCTCATAGGTGGTCACAATAAAATGACATACGGTACCTTCCCATTGTGAACCCTAGAATTCAAATTCTACACTGTAATTTATACTAAATCAGGATGAATTAGGATGCAATAGTATGCAAGAGAGTAAAATTGGATCATTGATTAGGGTTTCAATTGGGTTGGAACAGTCTAGTCCGTAATGGGATTGGTTGGGATTGGTTACCTTTGAGTGTCCAATTTGACCTTAAGTTGTACTTGTGCAATGTCTCCAATTTTACATTTAGCATGTAAAACCCTATTTAACTCATTATTTTGAACTAAAGAACTACACAATTCGAGAGTTTCCTATGTCATGCATCCGATACATTTCCAAAGAACTAGTCACTAAAAAATGCCCTATCAATTAGGTTGTGTATATGTAACCCCTGAAGGACTAAAGTCCCTTCAAGAGACAAAATGGAATTCGGATAGGTTCTCTCTATTGTAACTTTTTTTCAAATTAATTGAATTTTTTTGAAAAGATAGAGTTTTATAAGGGCAGTATGGGAAAAAAAATTCATAACAGTTGATTTTGTCATTTAAAAGTTATCGCAAATCTTGTACAATTTACACATAGAGGGCAGCGCAGGCACAACTGACTTTTTTTAATTTGGAGAAGGGCACGTTGTGACGGGTAGGGAGGTACACGGGTGAGGGGCAATGGAAGGTGGGCTGAAATGTTGAGGGAGCTGGGGAGCTGTGGGGAAGGGATTTTTTTAATTTGGAGAAGGGCACGTTGTGACGGGCAAGGAGGTGCACGGGTGAGGGGCAATGGAAGGTGGGCTGAAATGTTGAGGGAGCTGGGGAGCTGTGGGGAAGGGAATGGGGAGGGGCAAGGAGTGGAGAGGGAAACATGGGGGTGGGGAGGGGAACAAATTGGGAACATATCGGGAATAGACCCTAACCCTTTTTCCATGTCATGCCCAAAGTCATATTCTATACTTTTTCAATTAGTGCTTCTAAATTCCGTAGGAAATAAATAAATAAATAAAATTTCAATTTTTTTTTAGAGATTATAAAGGCATAATATATCTTTCAATCCACCCTTTGGATTTTTGAGTTTCAGAATTATGTGGTAGAGAACTTGCTCGAAAATTTATGTGAGGCATTGTGAACTTCTCAACATTGTTGCATTGCAAGATTTATTTAGATATGTTCCATGTCATTTTTTTACTTGAAATTTTTTTGAGACATTTCTAACATGATCTAAAATATGATAAATTTTTTAATTCAGCACCCATAGTAGAAAAATTTACCACAATCAATGGTCAAAGGCAGCTGAAGTTCTTGGACATAGTGAAAAAAAAAAAAAAACTTTCACTTGAAATGCCTGTATCTTTCAATCCATACAGTCAAATGTGACGAAATTCTTACCACTTCTTCATCTACAACAATGAACGAGGAGATCTAGTGGTTAGTGTAAAATCAGCCAAATGAAATCAGTAAATTATCATCTTAATTTCAATGTTTCAGGTCGTATAACCGAATGGAAAACTAGGAGTACAAGAAATGAACCTTTTAGAAAAGAGAAATGACGGTTTTCATCCTTCCTCCACCAAGAACAAGCGGATATTAAGTGTTCTACACAAACTCCATCCGGTTCTTAGCTAGTAGCCGAAGGAGACAACTAGCATTAAATTCAAAGAATTCAAGAATGTTCAACAACTATCTCACATAACTTCAAAAAACAATAATTGTAAGGAGAAGATAAGTTCTTTATACAAGTGGGGTGGTAGGAGGTAAAACAAGCCATGTGGAATATGTAAATTAGAATTAATATGATATGAACCACTCATAGTTAAATCTAAAGTAGGAATTGGGTTTAAAGTAGACTTTCAAACCTCATTTAGGCATAGTAGAATAACTTTTTTCAAAAATCTTTGAATTAATTTAATGTGAAAAATGAAGATAAAATTCATTTCTAAAAATCCTTTTGAAATTTCAAGCTTCCAATAAAAAATTATGGACAAAGTTCAAAGAAGGGTTGAAAGGAAAATTTATTTGACATTTTCAAACATTGTCTCTGAATTTTGTCCATAACTCTTTTTTGGAGGCTCAAAATCACAATTGTTTTTTTGAAGATGAAACTTGTCTTGATTTTACAATTTTTCTCAGTTCAAAGTTTTTTGAAAAAAGTTATTCTACTATCCCCAAATGAGGTTTAAAGTTATGCTTTAATCACAATTCCTGCTTTTTAACAATGAACAATCAAGTTCTCATTTTCAAATTGTCATATCCTTTGAGGATTTATGACAGAGAATCAATTTCATTACAAAAAAAAAAACTCTTTATTCTTCATTCTCACTAAATGTCAATGAAGAAATTCCTTAATCTTGCCATCAAAAAAATTCTTGATGGTATATGATCAAATGATAAATTTGTATTTGACTCAATGGATTATTATTTGATTTTTTGGGTTCTTGACGAACCATCTTTACATTTATTTATAGATTTATTTATTTGGTCCTAGAATTAGTAAAAAAACTCAACACTTTTTTATATTAATTTAAGCCAAACGTACTATCCACGTATGGTAGTATGTAAATGTATTGCCTTCAACTTAGTATTTGATCTAAGTTGTATTTTTATTTTTATTTTTTTAATTGATTGCTTTTACAAACTTAAGGAAAATGACCAAAATGCTAAATAAAAACTGGGTTTTCTACCGAACTAAATGACTTGACTTAGGCAACAACTGAATGACCATGGAAAAAAACCAAATGACATGTGAAAAGAACGGCAAAAAGCTGAATCACCCCCATAAACTCTTTGTTCACTGATCTACAAGTATAGTACAAGATCCTACAGTTAGATTTACAAAAATAACATTTTTTTGAAAAATTTCATAAACACAGTAGTAGGGGCAGTTTTCAGTGGCTTTTGACAGAAAACGATCGTGGTCCTTTAGGGGTTAATGGATTTTACCACCTCATAATGAAACTATCTAAGCCTTTGAAAAGAATTCAAATCATTTGAAAGAGATTTAGAGTTTGCTATATGGATGGAATACTATCATCACATATATCTAGAACAACATGATTAGTATTTGGAAGTGCAAGTTCTCTAACAAATGGTCTAGGAATGTAGTAAGGTCCGGGGTTTAACAAAGCAAAAGTGGGCTAACATCAACCATGAGGACTTGATCCTCCAAGCAATCCTCCCTAAACCTCTACTTGGAAAAAAGCATAGTAAACATCTGTAGCACCAAGGGAATTTCTCACTATTGACACAATATTCTTGACAAAAAATGAATGACAATCTGAGAATGGCATTCTGTAGGAGTAGGTGTAAGAATAATGGTCCCAATTCCTACATGGGCATCTTTGATCAAATACCCACATGGAATTGATGAACCAACATCTAATACAATTTTTTAATTCCAACGATCAATAGAGACATGTGGGTCACCATAACGTAGAAATCCGGTAGCACAAAGAACCGCACATTTCTTAATGGGATGCCTTGGATTACTAGTGAATCTCTAAACTAAACACATCGCAAAGCCCTCCAAATAAGCAATACATTAGGTTTAATTACAACTCAAATAGTGGTATTGATTGGTAATAAAAAAATTAAATGCTATGTCAAAATAGTAACAAGAACATTCCACAAAATTAAGATGTAGAGCAGGGTTGTCATAGTGGGCGGACGTCTAGTTTGTCCGTCCAATAGAGGTCCCACCCATCCGATACAGTCAACAGATAGTTCACTTTTTTATAAAGAAAAAATAGGCGACGTGGCTGCCACATCGCCGCAACGTGGCGTAGGCATGACATTGGGTGCGGATGGAATCAATATGGGCACAGACAAAAACTATAAACGCCGACATAAGATAAGGCTTGGACGTCATTCAGACATGCTTAAGTCCGCGCTGTAACAAGTTTAAGTCCACGCCCTGACCTTAACCCTTAAAGGACCGTCACTATACTTTCACCAAAAACGCTCCAAAACTGCCATTTCTAGTACAAGTACCAAAATTTTGAAAAAAAACTTTTTTGACATATCTAACCGCAGGATCTTGTATTATATAGTAACAGAAACATATGGTAAAAATTTCAGACATTTCCACCGAGTGGATTGCATGATATATGCATTCAAATTAACTAAAATCATTTTTTTTACCCTGCAAAAAGCAGGGCAGCTGCACTTCACAAGCTCACATTTCTATGAAAAAATGACCTAAATGGTAGTGCTTCTTTGGATTTGTTTTCCTAGACAAGTTGGCCACATGCTTGAAAATTTTCAGATCATTTGGAATAGTACAACATATAGGAAAAAAATAGTAAGTAGGTAGTAGTAGAGAATGATTAAAAATACTAAATTATTTACAGTTTAAATATGGAATTGAAAATTTCCAATCCCAATGGTCAAAATGTTGTAATAATGTATCTACATCCTACAATTTTATTTTTGTCCAAAAATATTGAAAATTGGGTAAGATAAAGGATTTCAAAGTTTATTTTAGAGTAGGAAATCCAAAACTGCCTGCAAACAAAAAATCCTCATAACTTTTGACTCATTGATCAAAATGGAATGATTCAAAGCTTTTCGTGTATATAAAACTCTAGAAAATCAATTCCAAATTTTTGTTTCTGAAAAAAGTGATTTTTCTTGATCTGCTTGAACTGCCCAGTTGGGAAAAAAAGTAACATAGTAGGCTATAACTTTTGACTCGTATTTCCAAATGTCATGAAATTTGGTGCATATGAAAGATATTCCTTGCCCCCACATTCTATTAAAATTTCAGCCCCAAATATGAAAATCTCCACTTGTAGGTACCTGCCCAAAATTTCTATACAACCAAAAAACACAGTCCAGTCCTTTAGGGGTTAAGTCCACGCCCTGACGTCCCTCATTCAGGTGCGTGCCTTGGGGTTCTTGAAGTGTGAATTGTCACTCCTCGCATCCATGCCCTGACGGCCCTTATTTAGGATTGCCAACCATTTTTCAACCAAAAGATTTTCATGACAATGCGTTCTTGTCTCTTTAGAAATAACATGAATCCATTAACATTTAGGATGAATCTATAAAAATATGCTTTACATATGCATACAAAAGAATATAACTTCTAAGTTGAATTAACCCCTAAAGGACCAAGGCCGTTTTTCTATCAAAAACTACTCAAAACTGCCATTTTTGCTACATTCATACAAAAAAATAATTTTTTTAGAATCTAACCGTAGGATCTTGTACTTTACTAGTTTAGTATCATGTGATAAAAATTTCATGGAGTTTGACTGTACAGATTGGAAGATATTAGCATTCAAAGTTGAAAAACGAAAGTTTTTTTGAACACTAGCCTGCAATTTCAGATGACTTTGAATGCCAGGGTGATTGCAAGAAACACTTCACGTTTTTTTTGTCCCCTTGACCTTAGACAGGTGGTTTTTTGCTCATAACTTTTGCATTGTGTGTCCATCTTCTATGAAACTTGAAATGAAGGTACATGTGGTAGTTTCAGATGTTAACTAATTTTTTGGGTTTTTTTAAAATTACTTTACTATTTTTAAACCTTCCCCAATTGGATGTCTACCTTGGCCATTTTGAAGGTTTTTAGTACTATTTTTTATCCAAAAATATGAATTTGAAGCTCAAAATTGGTATACTAGGACTTCTACTAAAGTTACACAAGCTTATCAAATATTTTCTAAAAATAGTTAATTTTCCATCTTCCACATGTGCTCAAAGTGCACTACCTTTGCGCAAGTGTAGAGAACACAATTTTATTTTTTAATAGTGAAAATTGGTGAAAAGGAGTATCTATAAGTAAGAAAAAATGACTTCTTTTTTTTGAATTTTTTGAATTTTTTGACTATTTTTTAAGAATTAAATTTCAAATTGTCTATTTTCTTGCATTTTTCAACCCTCTTTGACCGTGCATAACTCTTAGAGATAAATGTTTTTAGGTCTGAATTTTTGCACATATCATTTTTTTAGTGCTTTACACATTATACATATTTTATTTTATTTAAAAAAAAATTATTCCAAAATCCACGAACAGGAGAGAAATGGCTGTTTTGAACGAAAACTGGCAAGTGTTTCTTGCAACTACCCACCATTTGGAGAAACAATTTACACCATGGACCTTGAATTTAAAGTTTTTTGTGTTTAAGAGTTGAGTTGAAAGTCTAGAACAAAAATGTAAAAAAAACACGATTGATTTTCGTTCTTTAAAAAATTGTTCAGTAGAAGTAGGTCCAAGATTGAAAGAAAAACTAAATCGTTAATAGCTCTAAAATGGGATTGAAACACAATAATCTCAATGGTGAGATTGTTCTAAATAGAAAACTTAAGTAGTTAACCTTGTCAAACACTTTTTGTTGAAAAATTGTGAAAATTGCATTCAGAATTGAATCCTATAAGTTATTTTTTCAAAAAGATGCTCAAATTGCCCGAAAAACAAGATTGTTCATAACTTTCACATTACTAATTCAAATGGAATGAATCAAAGCTTCACATGTAGACAAAAATATAATCTTTAAGAAAAAAAATTAAAAAATTAATTTCAAATTTTTGTAGAATTATTTTTCTGCCCAGTGACGTGAAAATTATGTTCAAGATGCCATAACTTTTGCTCCCAGGCACCAATTGAAATAAAATTTATATTCCTAAGAAGCTCATAAGTTTTCCTATCTTATGAGAAAGTTTCAAAAAAATTCACTGAAAATTGAGATCATAGGAACTTGCCCAAAATCCATTTTGTCCCCCGAGGGGACAATGGTCCTTTAGGGGTTAAAAAAGAATCCCATGTAGCAATTATCTCTTTAAATTCATTGTTGAACATGTATCCAAAAGAATACAACTTGTAACTTCAATTAGAAAAGAGTCCCATGTAGCAATTATTGAGAAAATTCAACATGTATCCAAAAGAATACAACTTGTAACTTGAATTATAAAAGAATCCCTTGTACCAATTATCCCCCAAAATTCACCCTTGATCATGTATCCAAAAGAATACAACTTGTCACTTGAATTATAAAAGAATCCCTTGTACCAATTATCCCCCAAAATTCACCCTTGATCATGTATCCAAAAGAATACAACTTGTCACTTGAATTAAAAAAGAATACCTTGTAGCAATTAACCCCCAAATTCACCCTTGAACATACATCCAAAAGAATACAACTTGTAACTTGAATTAAAAAAAGAATCCCTTGTACCAATTATCCCCCAAAATTCACCCTTGATCATGTATCCAAAAGAATACAACTTGTCACTTGAATTAAAAAAGAATACCTTGTAGCAATTAACCCCCAAATTCACCCTTGAATATATATCCAAAAGAATACAACTTGTAACTTGAATTATAAAAGAATCCCTTGTACCAATTAACCCCCAAATTCACCCTTGAACATATATCCAAAAGAATACAACTTGTCACTTGAATTAAAAAAGAATCCCTTGTACCAATTATCCAAAAAAAATTCACCCTTCATCATGTATCCAAAAGAATATAACTTGTAACTTCAATTAAAAAAGAATCCTTTGTACCAATTATCTAAAAAAATTCACCCTTGAACATCAATCTAAAAAAATATCACTTGAATGTAACTTCAATTTAAAAAGAATCCCTTGTACTAATTATCCAAAAAAATTCAACCTCCGTCATGTATCCAAAAGAATATAACTTGTAACTTCAATTAAAAAAGAATCCTATGTAGCAATTATCCCCCTAAACCCTAAGCCCTAAATCCTAAAATCCTAAAACCTTAAATCCTACATCCAAAATAACCATCTGCTCTAGTGGACAAAAAATATGAACATCAAAGAATTTTGTGTTCAAAGTTTCCATCATTTAATATATTTTAACAAATGAACTTCCCAAGTTTTTTTGTTATTTTTTGTTCGGACTAGGTTTCAAGTGTTTGAGGAAGTAAAGAATGAGAAGTTCCGCCACAAGAAAGGGAAAATGTTGTTCCATGAAGTCAAGTGCAAATCTTAAAAGGTAGAGCTCTTATTGTAGGCATTTGACTTTCATGCACTTGAAGATATTCTCCAAATTGATAGTAACATCTTGCTGTAATTAATGGTTTTCCCTTCTCTATAGAAAGGAAGAATCCCATACCCAAGTGCATTTGAAAGGGGGGGCTACATATAAGGTGTTATTTATTTTATTTGTTTTTGGGAATTGCGTGAGGTCATTCAAAATTGATCACTATTGCTTGTTGCAATGAAGTCTCATAACAAAAAGTTTTAATTGACTTGGAATTTTTTTAAATGAACTCCCATTTCTGGAAAATTACAGTAGCCTACATCCACGGTCGTAGGTACCTCACCATTTTTCTCAACAAAAAAATTGTAGGCTCACAAGCTCATAGGCTCATGCTCACACGCTCACACTAGCAACCCTGAATTCTCCCCCAAGGTTGCATCCTTTGTTTAGAAAACAACCTTAAAGACAACAAAGAAGAACAAAAACAAGAAGTGAATGCTTTCAAGCACTCACATCCATTGTTGCAATGATTTTTTTCATCTACTTTCATCCATTTTAAAAAATTTCTTCATCCACTCTATTGAATATTTTCAATCCAATTTTTTCATCCACATCTATCTATTTTTAGAAATTATTTTCGTCCAAACATACATTCCATTTCATCCAATTTTTTCTCTTTTCTTCTTAAAAAGATGCTCTACGCTCAAATCTCTACTCTACGCTCATGCTCTGGGCTCATATACTAGCTTCGTCCTGAAATTGTCTCCTACATCAACCAAATCTCCAATCTCCACAGACACTCCATCGTACAACCAATTTTGTTCTTCATCCATGTCCTCGATTTATTCCGCAATTGCAGTATTGCTCATAGGTACTAGCTTTTGCACATGCCACTCCTGCACATGTAAAGATCTCTCACAATCAGCCCAATCACCATCAACACATGGAATACAAAAATATGACAATACATGAGTTTTAAAGAGAGTAGGGTCAGTCATAGAAAAGCCCATGATAGAGTATAAGCTCTTTGAACCAGGAATAGTATTAATTGCACTTCACACTATTATCTGCATGATTCACCTCCTTCTCTCCAATGTCCCAAAGGCTCTGGAAAGAGGAGATGTCTTTGATTGAACATATAAACTGACAACACACTCTGTGTATTTTTCTTCCAGAAACTCCACCACTTGTCTAGCGTTTTGTAATGGACGTAAAGGACTTAGGATTTGCTCAGCACTAAGCGCCCTCTTCACAATTGCACCTGCACCATCCCATTGTCCTTTTCCATGGGCCAATTCAAAATAATTCCAATGCATCATACACCCCTTAGTGAAAGTCAAGTAGTGGGCTACAAAGTTCATTGCTGTAGCACACTTGAATTGTACACTGCAACCATCACTGAAGACCCAATGTTCCTCTGGAGAAAAGCTGGAATCCACAAGCCAATCCCAATGTAAAAGCAAGCAATGTTGTACAAATGCTGAATCATGCTCTTTATCATCAGAAATATAGAAATGCGTCTGCTTCAAAATGTCATCTCCATCCCTCCACATCATGATGTGGACCAATATGGTGACGGAAGTGCTGAAGTAGTAAAAACTTTGGACCTCATTTTGAATTGCAAAAGAATAGTTCTCTGCATAGTCAATATAAGAAACAACAACTCCTTCTGGAATATTCTCCATCATTAATTGGCATTGATCATCTTGCCATCTTGCTTTGAAATTGTGTGTGATGAAGGTGGTCATCGTCTTCTTCATGTACGAAAGAAAGATATCTATAGTAGTCTCCTTGAATGCCTCTTTCAATCGTTTTTGGGGCTTGCATGTCTTTGAATCCACTCCTACCTCGTAGTATTCAAAACACTTCCATTTCAAGATAAATGGATTAGAATTTTATAGTTCAAGAGCACAAAAAGAAAGTAAATGGAAACCACAATGACGACAATCTCCTATGAGGCACTCTAACCTATGCCAAAGGTCAAACTCCCCTTTGGGGCAAACACAGGCTTCCCACATCAATGTTATGCGCTTGAAAACCTGTTCAGGAGCAAGGCAGCCTCCATCTACAGTGAAATTGCAAACCACACAATCACAAGTGCAATTCATATTTGTATGGAACCCCTTGACTTTGTCCCTCATGTTACCTAGGCCAACCTTCATCATATCCATCTCTATATGATAGATGCAACAACAAGTGTTCTTCTCTTTCAACTTTCTCACCCACCACGGTTTCAACCCTTCAAAAGCTCTTTGACGCACACTACATTCGGGATGTGCCTCTTTGAAGCGCAAGAAGAAACAAGTCTACTATGAACAATTCAACAATAACAGTCAAAAATTGTATTAGACATTTGGTAGTAATTTTAATACACTTGCACTATACAAATGTACTAAATGTATTCAAAGTGCATTATAAAGTACTATGACTACATATTGAACTAAATGTACTAGAATTTGAATACAATACATACAATCCCAAGACCAACCTAATACAATAAGTATTCGCAACCTTTCTTGAGTACAAAAGAAGTAATACAAGTTGAGTACTGTAAACTGTGAACCACAATTAGTACAAAATCAAAGTGAACTATATACAATTAGGCGGATGATTAGTATTTGTATTGTAGTTGAGATATATATATTTTGTACTAATTGCTAAGCACATGTACTATGTATACACAATACATGGAGTTATGAGTTCACGACATACCACAAGAAGTATGTGTGGTATGTTTGATGCAATCTTTTCAAATATGCTAAATACAAAAAAAATCAAATTGTACAATGACACATACAAAAGGTTAGTTTTTGTATTTCCATACAGAATACAAATAGTATTAGTAGACAATGATGGAGTTCTGACTTCACAATATATCAGAAGATGTACTTATGGTATGTTTGATGCAATCTTTTAAAATATGCTAAGTACAAAAGAATCAATTTATAAAATTTCACATACATGTAGTTTGTTTTTGTATTTTCATACAAAACAACCTTAGTATTAGTACACAATGACAAAGTTATGAGTTCACAACATACAAGAAGAAGAACTTGCAGTATACTTGATGCAATCATCTAACATATACTAAATACAAAAGAATCAATTTATAAAATTTCACATACATGTAGTTTGTTTTTGTATTTTCATACAAAACAAACTTAGTATTAGTACACAATGACAAAGTTATGAGTTCACAACATACTAGAAGAACTTGTGGTATGCTTGATGCAATCACTTGACATATACTAAGTACAAAAGAATCAATTTATACAATGACTCTACATGTAATACATAGTGAAGTTTAGTATAGCACTGTTATGTATTTATCAAAATTTCAGTTGGATCCTCTAGAATTACATATGACATGAAGAGTAACTCTGTTTATTAGATGTATAACCTATCTTGTATTCAAAACTACTAAAGAAGCACATAAATTATAAACATTTCTTAATGTACTACAGAACAAGTTTCAAAATGAGAAAACATATACAAAATGAATAGTTTAAAAGTAAAACTTACTTAGGTCTCACACAGGACTGGTAGTGAGTAGGATGAGGCTCAAGCCACTGGTTCAGCCCCACTCTGTGTTTCACAATGTCTTTGTTTGGTGATACCTTTGTTTGTCCATTTCACCATGTATCAATACAATGTTTCGTGTAGTTTGATAAGCTTCCTCTCTTCTGTCTGTGTAGTCTTAACCTTGGCATACTATCTTGCACATCTGGAGCATAGACCCTTCTGGAGAGAGTGAGACTTATGCTCTTTGTTGTCGTATCCAAAACCCACGACAATTGTTGTGACCCAAAATGTCCCTTGTAGCTTAGATACTATATAATTATAGTTTATTTTTTATTTTTTTCGCTATAAAATCTGAATTTCCTTAGATTTTACCGGGTACATAGCATAGTATTCAAAACCAAAAGATAGGGAAATCATAAATTGATAAAGTAGTTAAGCAGGAAATTAGTATTCTTACATTTTAACCGGAACCGGAACTACCGAATACATCGGGAAATCTAACTCGGAACCGAAACTAGGGATAGAGGCGGTGAGTAGACTATCGGGAGCCAGTTGGAGCTAATTAGGACCCCCCAACGGTACCCGGCAATTAGGGAACGGTCGGATTAACGGGTAATTAGCAGGAACGGTAGGATCAAACAATAGGAAACTGGGAGAATTTTTGGACAAAAAGCTTAAAGTCAGGACATTTAGGGTTCCTGTGCACATTTCCGACCTCTTCTGTTGGCGCTTCCTATTCCTCTCGCGTTTAGTAGTTTCCAGGATTTTCCAATGTAGTGTTCGCTTCAACACATTAGTTGAATCAGTGGGCGTTGTGAGAGACTGTTGCAAGGGTGTGAAGTGAGGAAACAACCATGACCGGAAGTGAGTCAGAAGAGGAGACTGTGAAAGTACCATTGAAGCATGTTAGTTCGGTGATTCTGGAAGATGCAGTTGAACGAGTGGATCTGTTGGAGGATTTGAGCCAGCTGGGCTATACCAGATTGCTGGAGCGACCTTGGAACTTCAAGGACAAAGTGATGGTGAGAGAGGTGTTGCATCCGCAGTCGAACGAGTGGAAGAAAACCATGCGGGCAGTTCCGGACAAGTGGACCCAGGCAGTTTGGAGGGAAGTTTATGGATTTACCAAAGGAGGAGAAGGGCCCGCTTCAAGGACGAATAGGTACGCAGTGGATAAGTTTATGAACCCTCCTCACCCTAAGGATGGGTATACCGTGAGTGAATGCAAGAATGACTGGAAGAGAAGGGTGTTAGAGTTCCTGGTTCCCATCCTCAGTCCGGACAGGGGTACCCAATTAACTATAACTCTAGGCAATACGATTTTCGGTGCTCTGTCCGGAGACCAAAAAGTCGATTGGGGGCTAATTTTGCGGGATCATATGGGAAAACTCTATAGGTTAGTCGGGAAAATGAAGCCATCTAGTCTTTCTCCTTTCCTTTACCATCTATACCACGCACATGACTGCATGAGAGTACAAGAGAGGCATGAATACAAGGTTTAGGAAATAAGACTAGCACACGGTATGAAGGCAGACTCAGAGGAAGAAAATGTGGAGAGACAGGAAGAGTCTTCCGGAGATTCTGGCAAAGATAAATTGGAACAGTCGAAAAGAGAAGAGAGACACAGAGAGAAAAGAGAGGAATGAGATCCAGTCTGGGGGAATGATCCGCTTAAGAAGATCATCAGGGATCTAAACCAGGTCAGGGAGAGTCATGAGAAAGAAAGAAAAACCTAGTACGGGTGTGTAAACTGCTAGGCGACATTCCCATAAGTCAGTGTGAGGAACAGATCTGTAATCTCATTCAGGATGCTGAGGGAAGGGCCGGAAAGGCAAAAATCACTGTACTGATGGATGAGGTAATCGCCTTGAAAAAGGAGTTGAGTGAGAGAAGTCCGGAGAGTGAACAGGTGAGGAAAAACTCTATCCGGTCAAAGGAGATGCTTGACCGGATTGCAAAGTTTATTACACATCCGGCTAAGATACTGAACAAGGCCAAACTCTTCGACGAAAAGGTCTTAGAAGGGGAAGGTAAAGTAGGGGATAAGATCATTAAACACTATATTCAATATTTTGAGAGGTTTGGAGTCTCTCAAAATAATATTGTCCATTTAGACCCTATACAATGAATTATAATGTTAGCTAGTTTAGGCGGGCAAACACTGAATTTGCTAGTTGTAATGTGCAATTTCCATTAAAATGAGAGTCTCCCGAATGCTGCAATGTTCAATTAGATGTAGTTTGCTTTAAGAGAAATGTTCTGATTAATATAAATAGAGATTTCCCAATCTTCTAAACACCAAGTCATGAGCTCTGCGGTTGGTTGTAAAGGGTTGTTCATCTCATTGAAGCGGTCCGGGTTCGATTCCTATTGGATTCGTATGAGCGCATGAGAGAAAAAACATGACTTGGTGCTGCGATGTGAGCTTTGCAGGCAGGAAAATTGTAACAACCAACCGGTCCACTACCGAAAATGTGACAAGTGCTTTACATGTTAACCAAATAAATAGTGGATATATCCACTACATTTTTTTGCCCAATAGCAATGTAATTTCAAATATACTATACTCAATGACAAACAAATAATAAAATAAAGAAAAAAGCTGAGAAAACAAAGATCAAAAACATAAAATAAAGTATATTAAGTAAATTATAAAATTCCGTTGTTTTGTAAATACAAAACATACACAGACTTCAAAACATTCATGCAATACCAAGCAATAGAATTGAATCAATGAAGTCAATTCTATACCATCTAATCTAATATAGGAATTCCATTCATTATATAGAATATGACAATGGAAACTACATATTTATAAAACATGTGATATATATGCATACAAAACTTCAAATATCAAGTGTACAATGCAAGGCTTTGGTTGATGACGTCAATTTGAGCAATTGGAATTTTGATCATGCATTGGACAGTATCTTTTCGGATGCTAGGCTTCCATGCTGTCATAAGAGCATTTGTATGCAGGGTTGTCTACCCGGAAACTCGACAACTCGACGTCAAAGACGTCTAGTAGAGGGGCCCGTCCGTCTAATAGAGTCAACTTTACCCTTTGACTTTTCTGGAATTTACCCCCCATTTACCTAGGCTTACCTGGCTGCCATGTGGCAGCCGCATGGCAAATATAGGGCGACCTCGGGTGAGGGCGACTTTGGGTAGGGGGCGACTTCGGGTGGGGCAACTTCGGGTGTGAGGCGACCGCGGGTCCGGGGCGACTTCGGGTAGGGGCGACTGCGGGTATGGGGCGACTACAGGTCTTAGGCGAACACAGGTACTAGATCACGGTCGCCCCCAGGACCGCTGGTCGCCCCTCCAGAACCGCTGGTCGCCTACGTGACCCGCACGCGCCCATTTTGCATCCACACCCGGATTCGCCTATATATGAAGTCGCCGAATCTTCATTCTCCCATGTTCATCACTAAGGCTTCTTGGCTTGTATCCCTTTCTGGCTACATGCATAAGCATTTGGTGTTGAAAATTTACTATTTGACTACTTTCATCCAAGGTTCTTTTTCTAGTGGTTTGATTTCAACAATCCCTCTACATTTTTTAGGACCTTCATTTCAACAACCCACCATGGCTAGTGGAGACAATACCACTGGAGAATTTCTTGCTGAAGCCCCTCCACCGGCTCCACGTCCACGTCGTGGTTTGGGATTGCGAAAGATTAAAAAAGACAAGGAACGGAAGCGTAGGGGTACTTGTCACCGAAAGCGATTGCATGTGTTGAATAGTGCTGACCACATTGCTTTCAAGGGGTGGAACGAGGAGCCTGAGCCATGGTCAATACAAACTTGTGAAGATTACATTGAGTGGTGCCACATCAGCAAGTTCTTTCCAGCATGGCGTCATCATCATCATCGACACACCAACAAGGCGAACTTGAAGTTCTGTGAGAATGAAATATTCGTGAACAGGTGCATTGAATTGTGGCAAGCTCTCTACAATACGGCCTCTGTAGAAAGGAATGAGGCCCCTCTTTTCCTTGCCAGAGGAGCCTATGTTGAAGTGGCATTGAAGAAAGAAGTCGATTGGAGCACGATCAAATCTAGTCCTCACGTAAAACGTCCAGAGGACGGGTGCATACCAAAAGGAATTCTCCTTTTTCTAGAGGGTGGATTGGGTCCTTTTCGAAGTGTTCCTAGGAATCAGGCCCAGGTTGAAATTGACACAGAGTCATCAGAAGAGGATGACAATTCAGATGGTACGTGGGTGCTTCGGGTAGAACGAGCCACGGAACTACTTATCGGCCTCCCCCCAAATCAGAATGAAATTATCCACGGCGTCGAAACATCACGGGGACGTAAATCGGGACAATCGTCAAGAGTGCGACGTTCCACTACACGAATTGGACCACAAGGGGCTTCTCCATCAGCTTCGAATCCACCATTGCCTGCACAAAATCCAAGTGATGTCTTCGAATTCAGTTGCAACGATGAAGGGCCCAGTGAAACAATTGTTGGTGCACCAACTCTTCAATCCCGAGTGGATGTAGGTCACAACACTCTGACCCTAGCAAAGGCTCAAAACCTCATACAGATCAAAGACAACAAGATTGCTTCATTGGAAAGTGACTTGAAGAAATTGCAAGGACAATGCCAACTGAAAGATGCTCTCATTGCACGACAATCTACCGAGCTTCAAGCCCTGCGAGAAAATCAGGCTGGCGCTTTTACTTTGTCAGATATGGATGAGGCTTTTGTTGACCATGATCCACATCATCTAGACAAAGTTGTGGGGGACCTTACCGACGATGTTCCTTGCCATCCACCACCTTCCAAGCGTGCTAAGGTTTTGCAAAATAATCGAAGTGCGTTCCTCACTACGATTGGCGAAGACACGACCACTGACACGAACGATATTCATGGGACCCAAGATTCACTCTCATTTCCAACAGTTCAACAATCAAGGCACAGTGACAAAGAAAGAGACCTTGAAAAGCAGAACAAAAAGCTTCAACAACGGTTGGATCAATTGGTTGCCACGTACTACCATTGAAAGGTGGCGTGCATTCTCTCCGTGGACAGATCGCAGCAAATAGCCAAGGAATTAGATAAGGTTTCAAAGAATTTTGTTGCAGCTTTACCTAAACGTGAGAATGGACTCACATTTTGGGCACTCTTAGATGACATGTTTCCTGAAAACATGCCGATGTTGGCAGACACAAATATTATAGATTGGGCACAACAGGGCTGGGACCATGTAAAGCAAATGTCTAGTCACATGGAGGTGAAGGACCAAAAGCTACTATGGCCACAACCTGCAGCTTTCGTACTCGACCATACAAAATGCCCCATTTGTCAAGAGCAATTTGGCCCTAAAGGTGGTTGGGCTCTCGGGTCATGTGCACATGTGTACCATCCTCAATGCCTCCTTATGGGATGCCTCATTAGACGACGTTGTGTACTTTGTTCAGCACCATTCCATGATCGCTTGTATGCCATGTTCAACTTGATGACGTACATGCCACCTTCTTGGGAACATAGCGTTGAAACGACGACTAATATGACACTGTGGGGTCGTGACCTCGTTTGGAGCTGGCGTCAAGGGCTACATGATGATGAAAAGGCACCTAATAGCTCTCAATTGAACTGGGAAACTGACCCGGCGGAGATTGTCAAAGTGGCACCGAAGTTGATGGGAAAAGGTCCACACAATGAAGGGAGAAGGGCATTCTTCTACCAATGCCTTGGTGGATACTTCGAGAAGAGCTCGGGAGAATTCAAATGGGGTCCTCATCCGGAAGGACACCGTTGGGATAATGAAGGTAAAAGGGGACCCGATCGCAATCAATTTGCCTCTCTTGAAGACATGACTAACATGGCTTGCATGGACTCTACGTATGGACCTTATTACCAAAGTCAAGCATTGGACTATCTTTTGGAAGCACATTCTCTACAAACCACAAGGACCCTACAAGCTCTCCAAGATTCCAACGTCCTGGAATTCATTTTGAATGCGGAAGGGCTAGCTTCACGAACTCGTGCAAAGAAGAAGATAGTCCTTCAAGAGGCACTTCAACCTTCACATGGTGAAGCAAGTTCTTCTAAGAAGTAAAAACAATCCAAATGGATTTGACGTCTGAGAATTTAATGATGGACTTCATTTCTCCTTTGGTTACTTGGTTTATGTCCAAGGATATATAATGTCAAACCCCTAGTATATAGAAGCGTATTATATATGGTAGAAGCGTGTAGCTCTCAGTCTTTTTGTTTTGTTCCACATAGGCCAACTTCGAGCCTTCTATGATTGTATGCTACACATTTGTATTGCAATATTACCGAGAATATTACAGTGCCTTCATTTTTGAAACATATTCTACATTATTTTCTACTCCAAAGACTTCACTATGTTCGAACAAAATCAAATATGTGGTACAACTGATTGTATGAAGCTTATTATCAAAGAGCTATTAAAGTTCAAGTTCACTTTGACATTGTCATTTGCATTGATATTTAAGCTTCTAAAATTAATTCAACTGTAAACTTTAAATTTTATTACTTAGAATTCAAAATTGTATATCATTGTAAGCAATCTCATTATCTCAATTCATTTCATGGAAGATTGTAATTGTTATCATTTTAGTTCCATAAACAGAAAAAGTGAACATGATGAACCCCTTAAGTCCCATTGTCCCCTCTAGAGACAATTTGGAATTTGGGCAAGTTTCTATGGGTTGAAATTGTACCCTAATTTTTTGAATTTTTTTGTGAAAAGAGAAAATCTGATAAGCTTTGAGGGAATATAATTTTTATTTCAATTGGTGTCCGGAAGCAAAAGTTACGCCACAAAATACCTAGAACTAAACTCGGTAGGCAGTACAAAAAACATTGCAAAAATCCAAAATAGATTTAATTTTGTTCATGTTTTTGCTAACATTATGTTTTTGTCTACATAAAAAGATTTGATTCATTCCATTTTCATTAGTGATGTGCAAGTTAAGAACCCTGTTCTTTTTAAGGCAATGTAAACAAATATTTCAAAAAATAACTTATAGAATTCATTTGAAAATGCAATTTTCAAATTTTCTCTAACTAGTTTATTTTAAAGGAGAAGTTTGCTTCCTACAACAATCTCACCGTTGGGACTAACGGATTATTGTGTTCCAATCCCATGTAAGAGCTATTATCAATTTAGTTTTTCTTTTAACCTTGGATCTACTTCTACTTGACAATTTTTTGAAGTATGAAAAGGAAGTTATTATTTTTTGAATTTTTTTTCCTACACTCCCAACTCAATTCTTCAACACAATAAATTTTAAATTCAAATTCCATAGTGCACATTTTTGGAAGAAATAGCAATCAAAGTCGTCTGAAAGTGTAGTCCAGTGTTGCAAAAAAATTGTTCTTCAACTTTGAATGCTCATATCTCTAAATCTGTACAGTCAAACATCGTACAATTTTAACCACAAAATCTTAAACAAGTGAAGTTCAAGATCCTCAGCTTCAGTTCCACAAAAGTTTAGTTTTTTCTTTGGACAAACACAATAGAATTATAGAAATGACAGTTTTGATTTTTTCTTCACCTAAAAATGGCCTTCGGACTTTATGGGTTTAGAAAAACACTGAAAATGGAAAAAACCTATTGGAATCATTTGAAAATTCACCAAGCCATGTAAGTAGCGATGGAAATTAGCTAGAAAATGAAGCAATTGGTTATTTTAACTGTAGAGGGTTAGGTCTTTAGGGCTATGTTTTCACCCAATAAATATCAAGATAAACATTTCTAGTACAAATCCAGAATAAAATGACATAACAAAACTGATTTGAGCAACATTAGGTCTTCTGTTCTTGTACTACATTGGTTTCAAAAGTTGTGACTAAATATTTCGCGAATACACTAAGTTCAGAAATTTGCAATACACATTACAAAGTGTACAATAATTATTAAAAAACCACGTGAACTTTGAATGCCAAAAAAATTGTAGCATATTCTTTACTAAATCACGAGAGAGCCGCAATATCCAGAATTGGGTCTTACTTACAAATTTACAATATTGTTCACCAAAATGCGGTACACTACTTTCTAAAAACCTCTTTTTGGTTTAGGAAGTCACTCACATTAGGAGGAGGACCCACTTTCTCGTATTCTTCACCTCTCTTTCCCGTTGTATCCTTCATCCACTTCATCCACTGCGTATAATACTCGCTTTCGGCTCTCAGATCCACAAACTCGTCTTCCAACACTTGTACTCTAGTCTCATGGAACTTCACCAAATTCCGAAGCATTTCTAACTCCTCTGGTAGATTACCGTATGTCGAGGCCGTTGCCAAAACATCCACCTCCTTGACATGTTTTTTGGCCGCTTCGTAATATTTCTTTTCTTCTTCGGTAATTTGAACACGCAGTGCTCGCCGCTCATTCTGTGCTTTCCTACGTCTGCGTTGCAGGGTTTCTAATTTTGATTCCCACAATAAACAATGGTCAGCTTGCGACAATTTCCCGGTGCTCTGCTTAGTTAAATACTAGTCTCCATTCTTCTTAAAAGCAACAAAATCGTCATCTCTCTCTTTGAGTATTTGGTTGAGAGACCTCAATTGTTGCTTCAAATAAGCTTCAGTGGGAGAAGACACTTCGCGTTCCTTCAAATTCTTCAGTTCCTCACTCTTTGTACTCAATGATAAACATGCACTCTCGATTTTGGCAATCAAGGTCTCCTCATTGTCTGATGAATCACTATCACCTTCTAGCATCGCACACTCCTCTGTGGAAAAGTCCTCCACTTCCATGGGGTCAACTTTTTCCAAGACTTCTTCATGGCTGGTTGAGGTAATGGGCTCTTTTCCACGATCTTTCTTCTTCTGAAGGCCCACATCCAAAGACTTCTTGGACTCGGTGACAAAAACATCTTCATCATCGCTAGAGAAGGAATATCCGTTGTACTCATGGGTGTGCTCGTCCGAGGAAGAAGTGGAAGACCAAACTACTTCTTCATCAGCAACAAATGATGCTCCACGCTTAATCGGTGTCATCATCTTGCTTATATCAAGAGGATACTTTGCCCACAAGTTGGAGGCTTCCTCCCACTCTTTTTGGTCCGGACGGACCGCAATAGGCATTTCTGGGAGTGTTGTCCAATCAACTACCTTCTTCAAAACAACTTCGGCATACACCATTCGTACAAGAAAGAAACTGAAATTATCGTTTCTGTACACCTTGGTCTCCAAATATAGAAGGGTCCATACTTCGCAGCATCTACGCATGAACCTTGTGTCTGTAGCATACGCAAGGTTAACCTTTTGGTTTTGAACGTGCAAAGGGTGACGACACAACGGAAATAACTTGTTGATGTGGCACCAATCCACATACTTCGCAACAGTCCGGTAACTCCAAGGCTCTGGTTCATCCCTCCAACCCTTAAAAGCCTTAATCTTTGGATGAAGTAATATGGCCACGCGCTTCTTGTGCTTCTTGCCTGACCGTTTTCGACCCTTGTCCTTCATTGCCCTTTTCTCTTGCGGAGTCAATGGAGTAGGTATGGTAGGAGGAGATGGCGAGGTCGTATGCTCCATGTTTTAACAACGTATGTATAACTAAGCAATATATACTATATAAAAGTCTCAATGCCAAAATACTTACTCTAACTAAGTGAAACTAGTAATCATACGTGTAACACATTTACAAATATCGAAGCAGAAGTAGATGTTCAAGGTTCAAAGATCGTAGCGGATAGGGTCAAGTTTACGAAACACCGCGGTTTAGACATGCATGGAATGAGAAGAATGAAATTCCTTCATTCCCCAATCCCTGCCTCACGCACATGCAGTCAGCCACTTCAAGGTGGATGACAGCCTTTGCACAGAAGCAGGGGGACTGACGACCGCAAGTCCACCCCACCCCATTTGTATTGGGACTAGCGATCGTGAGAGGGCGAGTGCGGGTCCCCCGACCGAACAAGGGCGACTGCGGGTACCCAGGCAACCACGGGTCCACAAGGCGACTTTGGGTGCGGGTCCCTGGGCGACTTCGGGTGCGGGTCCCTGGGCGACTTTGGGTGCGGGTCCCTGGGCGACTTCGGGTGCGGGTCCCTGGGCGACCTCGGGTGTGGGTCCCTGGGCGACTTCGGGTGCGGGTCCCTAGGCGACTTCGGGTGTGGGTCCCTGGGCGACTTCGGGTGCGGGTCCCTGGGCGACCGCGGGTGCGAGTCCCTGGGTGACTTCGGGTGATTTTTCAGACAAAGACAAATAAAAGAGGAATCTAACACAAGTGGTTTCATATTTTTGGAAGTATTTTATAATTACTTATAAATTTCCAAAGGACTTCTGTCATAGGTCCCTATTTATGCCCCTAGGTCTTCTGCAAAATGTTCACTTGCAACTTCTAAACATAAATGGGAAAGTAAAGATAATGGATTGGCTCTTACAATTCATAATTTTTTTTTCTCGAATCATTTAATGATTATGGAGGTCAATTTATGAACTACAGATTGTCCATTTCAAAGCCACTTATAGAGTCCATTATTAATGCCCGCTCCATTTCAAAGTCTTCTACCTTATCTTTACTTTCACATCCACACAAATGGAGAAAGGAACCCTCTTTAAAATCCAATGGACGTCGGATTTGGAGAAACTCCCCAACTAAAAAAATATTTACGATAGTGTTTCCTTGAGTGTCAAATGCTTCAATGCACACCCTTGCCTGAGCAAAAAAATTTATGTATCAATGAATAGGTGGTAGTGAAATCGTGGGCCACCAGAATTAAAAATATTCCCAACCTGTAATGAGTTTAATAGCTATTCAAGTGATATTAAGTTTTGGAAGAGAACATTTTAGAGTGCCAATATAATTTGTAGTTCTTCATTTCACCTTCAATCCCAATTTTCTTTTATAAGCAATACAATCAATAAAGAAAATGAAAATTTTCTTGGTTATCATCTCACAACTCTTATCCAATTTTGCACTCAAAGGAAACGTGCATACTAATACACAACTACACAAGCTAATTAAACATTCATACGGTTAGATTTTCGGGTTATAAAACTTGCTTCAATGGCAATTACTATAAGTCCATGCTCAATTTTTATAGGAAAAATACAAGAGGGAAAGGCTTAAGGCACTTAGGACTTTATTAGTAATGCACTCTAATTGTTAAGTTAAACTTATCTTTTGACCCTACATAGATTAAGCAAACACCCCGTATTGTAAAATCAAATTTCATTCACAAGTATTTATTCGTCATTGTCCCTAATGACGAACAATTCTAATTAAATAAAGATTTAGCACAATTGAATTCTAAAATACTCTATATCATTACAAATTAGTTACTTTAAAGTTTCAAAAAATCCCGTGAAGACCTCGGTATAGGCCACGCGACGTGCTTCGAGGATTAGGCCAAGGACCACTTTGAATTCCGCACCGAAATGTTTTTCATCTCAGTGCGCAATTCAAAGTGCCACTTGACCGAACCTGTAAGACCCAACCATAACCTCCTATATCATGCACACGGAGTTGGGAATCGAACCGTAGACCTCCCAGACTCCACTTGAGTTCGAAGAAGTTGACCCTTGTGTGAGAATACCTTCCACTACTTCACCTTCCCGTTGGTCACATCGGGAATCACCTTTGATGCACCACTCCTTGTCCATCCCATCTTTATTCTTTTTTTTCTTTGATTCTATTGGGCTTCAAAATACCATCGGCTGTGTAAACTAGGTTTTTGCTTCAACCCAAAACCCAGGAATACAGTATAGGGGTTCTAATTCTAGGGAATGATCAAATAGTCTAATGTATTGTGGCTGAGGTCACTTGTTTTCTAGAATGAGGTGGATTTTAGGGGTAAATACTATAAAAATACACAAACGAAGGGAAGATGCATAGATTTCACTCTTATTCCCAAGAATTAATTTTGTTAGCAGTCCGTTAATAATGCTATTGGACGCATGAATGCAGTCCCAGTCTTGGACTAGTGTTCTAGGGGTATTTCCGACAAATTGTCAAGATAGACCACAAATTGTCATGCATGATCTAGACCTTTAAGTGCAAATAACATATAGATACATATAGAGATATATGTTCATTAATTAAAGTGATCTTTTATCGTGAGAGACAAATTGTCGGGCAGTCACTACTTATTTAGCTTAATTACTAAATTATCATGAGTAGGAGATCCGTCTCAGTCCTACGACAAATTGTCTCTAACTAAATGCAAGGGCATGAGTGTGTGATGCATTACGTTTACAATCATAACAACAACACAAGGCAATACTATCTTAACGCATCATCACAATATATTTCAATGTCTATTCCAATTTCTACTATTAATAACATAAGCTTATTTGAATTTCAAAACTATCCATTCATCTATTATATGCAATACACGTTTCAATTTCACATACAACAAACAAACAGGACAGAATATCGTTAACCACATTGAATACTTTGACAAATTGGCCCTCACTGTTCACTCAGTTCAGTCCCGGTTCATGACAAATTGTCTTACAACAATCCGGTTTAATCAGTCCACTTGTCAATAATAGAGAGAAAACTACAAAGGCAAATTGTCTCACTGTCTGGTATCCTTTTGTAATCAAAGACAATTTGTCAATTTAAAGGTCAACCAGGTGCGGTTTGAATACCAACAGTTGGAACAATTTGTCTTTTTAGTAATCTCTAAATTAATAATTTCCCTTTCAGAAATTGAATTTATTCAAAACAGTTCATACGCCATGACAAATTGTCGTTTTCATATCAATCATTTATACTTAAAAGTATACGAATAATTTCAAAACAATATGAAATCGATAAACAGAAATTCACGACAATTTGTCTTACCTGGATTCAAAGTCCAGTTTTCCTTTCCGACATAACCTATCCGAATAACAACTTGATTATTCAACGCATTTCAATTGATAATAATGTGTCTGTATAGTTCTTAGACAATTTGTCTTTACACTATCTCACACTTTGTCAATTTCTATTCATACTTCCATATCATCTCTTTCATTGTCCAATAAAACTACTTGATAGAATTAATTTCCATATTCAACATTTGAAACTTATCCCATGAACAACTCTACCGTAAACAGTAAAAATCTTCAACACAATTATCCAAATAAATTATCACAATTACAACTTGTAGAATTTCTGTACTTATCTGTATTGTTGGAGAATGGACAAATTGTCTGTCGATCAATCTGAACTCCACGGCAACTGGACTTTCTTGATTTGTACTCCGTTTCTTGGCAGCAACCGCGTTCATCGATGACAATTTGTCTTTCTCTTTCCATCAATCCGTATGCTTTCCATCGCCGTAATTGAAATAACAATTTGTCTCAACCCCTACTACTAACAACACAGTCAATTTGCCTTTACAATGATACCCAGTTAACTTTGACAAATTGTCTTTACGCACTCAGAGCATACTCAGACAAATTGTCTTCAACTGTTACCGTAACTACAACAAACTGCCGAACTATAACGCTGACAATTTGTCTCGGTAATTGCATACACTCACAGTCACAGCGAGACGATTATGCAAACAATTACAACACACGTTAAACAACTCAGCAATACCCAGTCAATTTGTCTTCGAAGTATTTTAATTACACACACACACACACAGAGCAACAAATACAATTTATCCCTAAATATTTCCAAACAACTATCCACACGCAAATATTCACAACACAATTACGTCCAATCACTGGATCGTAATAACAACTTGACAAATTGTCAAATAATGTGACCCAATCACTGGTGTCACGGCCCGCAGCTTGGCAAACTCCCAAGCTGAACAAAAGTATCCAATCACTGGATATCAACAAAAAACACACAACAGACAAGAATCGGCAAATAGTCAGAAATTACAATTCGATTGCAAAGATTATAAGTACACGACAATTTGTTCAAGACTTAGAAAGATAAAAACTGGGCCAAGAAAAGACAAATTGTCTTTGCTATATACATTGTAGAAGACAACTATTCATATCTGTAACACTACAGGTAAGATTCATCACATCCTTCCAAACCTGCTTTGTAAAGACAATTCGTTTATATTGTACCAACAGTAGGAGTTTAAATTGACAATTTGTCCTATTTACACTACCAAAGACGAATTGTCAAGAAAAAGAAAATATCAAGTGACTACATGGCCCCCTACTAAAACCATTGACGTCCTCGTCAATTGTCTCGCCTTCTCTTCCGATTTAAATCACGATCCTGACGACGTACGCGCTGCTCCTCAGCCTTCTCCACTGCATTCCGGACGACTAGATCATTCTTTAGCAGCTCCGGATTTCCTGAACGCTGGGAGGAATACCAATATTGCCAAGTCCAATAACGCGTACAAGGAAATTCGTTTATTAGACACAAATGAGCTCCAGCCCAAAAATGTGTGATTGCCATCACCTCTATAATCCTGTGCCAACGAGTTGCATTGTACTGAATTTTGAGCATAAGGAGGAACTCAGGACGCTGGCGATCAAACTTGTTGATGTTTATAACAATTCGATGCTGTCGACACATGTCTGATAAAAATTTGCAGAAAACTGCAGCTCTGAAACATACTGGGTTGGTATGAAGAATATGCTGACCATGGAAGAGTTCGTAGGCCTCTGAGCATTGCTCAGCCGTGGCAAATTGTCCTTCGATCAGTGGCCAGTTGTACTCTATCGAGTCAAGAGTAGCATCCGGTCTCCACTTGTGCCTCCTCTTGCACGGGCAATAATGACAATTTGTCACAACACCTGCGGGTGCTTCCACTTGCCAATCACTGGAAATATTACGATAGACTTGATCATATGGGCGATCCTCAGTCACTAACTGCCCATAATCTTCCACTAGCCACGCAAGTGCCTTCCACGATGGTAGAGGCTTCTCGTCCTCATAATTGTCAAATAGTCGAGAATAATTACCAACGAAGTACCTGGTCAACTCCGTTCCCATAACAGGTGTCTGCACTTGCATCCATATCCCGGGCACGTAATCCGAAGGGGGTAGATTCATCTCACTAGACTGTCGAGTATCGGGGATGAGATCTAAGGGATCACCCTAGTCTCTGGCCTTCTCCAATCGCTGGTAGGTCTGTTGCAAATTGTAGATGTAATGACTATTTGTCAATTCACCTCGCTGTGCTACGGCTTCCCGCTCCAGACAATTTGCCAGTAACTCGTGTATCACAAGGGGGTCAGTTCCAGTTTTGATACTATCTTGGAGAACCTGCAACTCCCGCCTCCTAGTCTTCTTAACTTCCTCTGCGACCGGACCTTCTGGACAAATTGTCAGCCGATGATCTTTAATACGAACCCTACGCTCAGGTTCTTCAGCTTGGTCAAATTGTCGCTGTCGATGGAGCTGTTTCTCCAACCCTAAGTAGTATAATAAGGCTCTCGCTCCAACATCCACAATTGGATCATAAAGTAAAGACCAATCTTCTAAAATTAAATCACCCCTCACTAATATCTTACAAAATAAATGCTGCTGATTTTCCATTGTCGCAGCCATCTCCCAAATTCTTCCAAATTCTTCAAGTGTGACGTTCGTGCATTTCTCCAGCCCTACCATTTCCAAAAATGTATTTCTCTGCAACTCATAGGCCCGAAAAAGGGAGAAAGACGGAGGAGATTTTAATTGCTGGTTCCACAATGCTGTCTGGAGCTTCCTATTCGTCTCCTTGGATTGCTCTGCTTGCACTTGCCACTCTTCATTAGAGGCGATTAAAAATTGTATATCCTGTTGCAAAGCCTCGGTACTTGACGAATTGTCTATAGTTTCTACTGGTGGGCGAGGAATCTCCTTCCGTTGAGCCTCTTCAACTACCAACTGGCCTCCTATCTCTGGCAATTTGCCTTCAAATACTGACAATTTGTCTCGTGACTCAGTCAATTGGTCTTGCGTCTCCTTAAGTAGGCGCTCTACTTCCTCCTTCTCCTTCCTCACCTGTTGACAAATTGTCTCTTGCTTAGACTGGTAGGCTTTGATACCCGCCAACTCCTTTTGAAGGTCAGTCACTATCTCCTTAATCTTGGTTTTGTGAAATTGTTCCTGTAACCTAAATTTTTCGTTGTAACTGGCCTTAGTATTCTCCCACTCATCTCGCTCTCGTTGCATAGTTGTCTGAGCCGTCGACAATTTGTCCAACTGCTTCTCTTTAGACTTCAATAACTCCTCAATCCTGACCGTCAAGTCCGCATTATCTTTTTGGAGCTTCTTAACTTGCACTTGCAATGCCGCTTCACCATCTACGCTCTTCCTTAATTCGTCTGTGAGAACTTCAATGCGTATTTGGCTTTGTTTGAGCATCGGGCTGGCTGGTACCTCCGCAGCTTTCACCCTCTCCTTCGGCTGGGGTGGTTTTACCGGCAATTCCTTCTCCTTTTCCTTCCGCTCAGCTTCCTTGTTGTGAGGCTCAGTTGTCGATTTTGGTTTTGGTGTGGTCGGTTTCGGTTGCGAGGTTGACCCTGATCCAAGACAACTTGTCTGTGCCGGCTCCTTAGACGAAATAGAACGAATTGTCGGAAGAATCGGTGGTATGGTAATTGCCGAAATATAAGTGGCAGAAAGAAGTGAAATAGGATTCCTGGATTTCTTCAACGCCATCTCCAACTTGATGTTGGTGTAGACAATTTGTCCCCAGTTAAATCGTTCTCCTTGCCAGGCTGCTACACCGGCTCTCATAGCCTCATCTGTCATCATTTCCGCTCTTGGTGCAAGGAATAAACGCTGGTTCACAAATTGTAGCCACTGGGAAATGGACGCAGTGGCCTTCAGTAAATCCCAACCCGCAGGTTTCTTTGCGTACTGGAATTTTGAACCAAAAATTTCTTCCTTCATTTCCTTTGTTAGAGGTGATGCCGATTCCAACGGTTCTCCCTCCGCTGATACGTCCAAAACTTCTGCCACCTTGTCCCCATCAAATTGACAAGGAAAATCATACACTCGGATCTTCTCGACAACTTGTCCAAAACTGCTTGCTTGAACAAATTGTCGTACCCGCTCTACGTCTGGTTGATCCCATCGCTTCTTAAGGAAGCCCAATAAACCAGCAGCACGTAGCTCAGTTTCTCTCTCCCGGATAATTTGGTCTAAAAGATCCAAAGGCAATTCGTTGAATCTGATACCGAATACCTTAAGGTCTCGTTTAGGAGCCATCTGCCAATTTGTCGATGTTACACACAGGTATGCTGTGAGTAATTGTCCCCTCTTATTTCGACAACTTGTCTCACTAGACTACTGACTTAGAGTCCACTCACCTAACTGTTCACTCGGCAAATTGTCAAAGTAATCTTCAATTAATATTCACAGCTCTCGATTCTAATTGTCTGCTCATTTTCTTTCTCACTCATTTTCTCTGTTATCCGACTTAGTTCCTTTCTTTCGGTCAAATTGTCTTTCATAACTCACGAGAATTCATTTCTTTCAACACTCATCATTCTAAAATTCCCTCAATGATATATTTGCTTCCTCGGGCTTCTGTACTTTTGACAATTTGTCTGATTTCTTCCTCCTTAATCTCGGTTATTTCTATAAAAAAATTTAAGATGGTTTAATTCTGGAACTAGTCTTCTTAATTGTGAATGATTTTTGAAATTTATAACTTATTTCCTCTCGGTAAAACAGTTTGTCAATAACACACTTTTCTCTCCTACATTATCATGTTCTCTCAGCTTATTTACAAATTGTCTCTTTTGCATATTATCAGGCTACATTTCTATTCGACGATTTGTCTTGTAATCCGATCAGTCTGACAATTGGTCTGTAATCCACCTTATTTCTCATGGTTCAGTCCATGTGTGGGTTATTCTCGACAAATTGTCTTTTAAACTCTGGCAATTGTTATTTACATAATCTTCAACATCAATTCTTACTTAGCCAAACTCGGCAATTTGTCCTGAACTCACTCGATTACTTGTCTCCCTCAGCTTCTGATTATTTACTGCATCCATTCTTTTCTTCCTTCCTTTCTAAATTGTCTAATTACCAAGATTATCATGTTTTCACATTCCTCTTACTGTTTCAACCTAATTAAATCTCTCGGCAATTTGTCTTTCAAAAGCAGGGGCAGTATTTCTCACCTTGGCAATTTGTCTGAACTTCTCACGCTCGTTATTAACGACAAATTGTCAAATCTCCTCACTCGCAGTGCCAGTAGTATATCAATCTGTATTCAAACACAATTTTCCAATGAATCTTTAGTCCCTGAACAACTTGTATTCCTGGCAATTTGTCTTACAAAACTTTTCTATGTTTAAGTAACATCGCAGTGATTATAAGAAAAATTAGAGTGAGGTTCTATAGATCTGAAACCTAATTGTTCTTTTCTTAATAACTAAATTCTTCTTTTCAAAACTTTGGCTTCTTATCTTCCTTCAATTTGTCAAACAGCTGCTGTCTCTCTTTTCTTCTTTCTTTTTAAAGCAAACCTAATTGCTATTTTATCATGTTTTCAAGTTAACTTTTCACCATGTTATACAATCAAAGACAAATTGTCCAACTGAATTGATTTTTCTCCAAGTTACTCAACAACTTGTCTAGCATAAGACTCTCTTAACAACAGGTCCTTGTTTTTCTCCCGTTCAGTTCTTTGACGATTTGTCTTAGTCTCGACAAGCCATTTGTCAATAAAATCAGTTGTAGAAATTCACTCAACAATTTGTCATGTGTTTCTATTTCTTTCTAAGACAATTTGTTCTACCTGCATAACTTATTCAGCGACAATTTAACCCTAACTATTCTTATTATGACGCGGTGAATTAGGATAGCAAATTATTTCAATCTCTCTTTTCAGCCTTCTAATTCGTTCCATTCTCAATTAAATTGTCATCACTCGCTCCATCAGTACACAAAACAGACAATTTGTCTTAAAAACAACGGTCCTCTGGCAGTAAGAGACTTACCTCTCGCAGTACAGTACCCGACAAATTGTCCTCAATCTCCAGTTCCCTAAAACAACTGAGAGAAAGATAATTTGTCAGTTTTGTCGCTTACTTTAACATCTTTAGCAAATTGTCCGACTGTGTGAGTTCAATCCTGCGCTTACTAATTCGCACATTTAACATGGATACAAGTTAAAGTTGTCATCAACATTCAAAGACAATTTGTCTACTGTCTAACTCCAACTTCAGTTTGCAACGACAAATTGTCCATAAAACAAAGAGAGAGAAAGAAGCTCACCGTGTGCGCCTTCTCCAACTGCTTCCAACTCGCTCCCGAATGCCGTGTTAGAGGAAGAACAACAGACAATTTGTTAAGGCGCAGCGCTTCCGCATATACTTAGGTCAATTTGTCTGTGACGGCGGCTAAACGGCGGACAATTTGTCTAGGGGATCGGGGGTAAGTTGGTAACCGGGACAACCGGTTATCAGATTTCTAAATCCGATTCTCCATCATGACCATTCAAATTGTCTTTATTTAATGCAACCCATTATTTATATATATTCACTTTAATAAATGCCCTCCCGTCAAATTGTCTTGTTCTTCTTTTATGGCCCGCATTAATTATCCGATTTAATGACAAATTGTCTTTTAGATTCCTTCTACTTATAATTTTATTTTTTATTTTTTATTTTTTTTATTTTTTATTTTATTTTTTAGACAATTTGTCGTGTAAAATTGAAAAGAAAAGAATAATTAAAATAATAATTAATACAATAATATTTATCAAATAGTGAAAAGAAATTCAAAATATATCTAAAAATAAAATAGAAATAAATAATAATATTAATATTAAGCCTGCCCCCTACTAAAACCATAACTTGTCCTCAAGTTATGTAGGGTTTAAGACGGTACCCATTGTAACGGGTGTCATGTTTATTTCCAGCAAAATCTTGTATTTCAACTGAACCATTTGGGTATGCATTTAAAACTTTATAAGGACCAAACCAACGCATTTTAAATTTTCCTGGAAATTTCTGAAAACGACTATCGTATAAAAGTACCAAGTCATTAGATTGGAGTTTCTTGGGAATCAATTTACTATCGTAATAAGTTTTGCGTCGACTTTGAATCGCTTTCATATTGAGAAAAGCTTGACGCCTAGTTTCATCTAGTTTTTCTAACATTGAAAATCTTTCTTTTAAAGATTCCTCATCTCCTAATCGATTTTCCAAGGCAATACGCAAAGATTGCACCTCTAATTCAATGGGTAAAATGGCTTCTTGGCCATAGACTAACTGAAAAGGTGTACTTTTTGTAGTAACTTTATAAGCTGTTCGATAGGCCCACAAGGCGTCAAACACTCTGGCATCCCAGTCAGTGTTGGATCCTTGAACAATTTTAGTAATAATTTTGCATAGAATACCATTAGTTTTCTCTGTTTGGCCATTTGCCCTAGGATGATAGGGGCTAGTTTTCCGATGTTTAATAAAATATTTATCAGTTAATTTAGTAATAGTATCATTAATAAAATGAGTACCTCTATCACTAACTAATTCCTTAGGACAGCCAAATCGAGTAATAATGTTTTCATATAAAAATTTTGCAACAGTATTGGCGTCATCAGTCCTAGTAGCAACTGCTTCTGCCCATTTGGTCACATATTCTGTAGCAACCAGAATATATCGTTTTCGACCATCTCTACTAGGTGGATTGATAGGTCCAACAAAATCTATACCCCATTTTTCAAAAGGTATTTGTGCTAAAATTGGTGTCAAGGGCATAGAAGTTGTAGGAGTAGGTTTTCCTACTCTTTGGCACAGGTCACACTTCTTTGCAAATGAATTCGCATCCGCAAACATAGTGGGCCACCAATAACCAGATTGTAAAGCTTTTTGGGCAGTTGTAGTTCCAGCAAAATGACCACCACAACTTTCACTGTGGCAACCCTCTAAAATTAATGAAACTTCACTTGGGTTTATACAACGTCTCAAAAGTCCATCATTTCCTTTTTTATACAATACTTCCTCAATGAAGGTATAAGGACCTGATTTATACATTAATTTGTTCTTTTGTTTTTCTGTATAATCCAAGGGAAACTGTCCAGTTTGCAAAAAATTTATAATTTCTGCATATTTTAAAGGTATGACATCGATATGAAATAGGTTAGCATCTGGGAAATTATCATCCAATGGTTCTTTACCCAAATCCAGACTTATTCGGGAAAGATGGTCAGCATTTGCATGACTCTTTCCTGGTCGAACTTGGATAGTAAAATTAAATTCTTGGAGTAATAATACCCATCTAGCAATTCTCCCACTTAATTGGGGTTTGTTGATCATGTATTTTAGGGCATCATGATCTACATGAAAAACAAATTTATAACCCAATAAGTAATGTCGAAATTTTTGTACAGAAAATATCATTCCTAATGCTTCTCTTTCAGTCACGGTATAGTTCTTTTCTGCAGCGGCTAATTGCCTACTTGCAAAATAAATTGGTTTGTCATGGTTTTTCTCATCTTTTTGACTTAACACACTCCCTATTGCAACATTTGAAGCGTCAACATATACTTCAAAATCTTTATTCCGATCTGGGGGGATCAAGACTGGAGCACTTGTTAATTTTTCTTTTAGTATTTCAAAGGCTTTAGTACATGAGTCTGTCCAAATAGGAGCTGTGTCAGACTTTTTAGTTAATTCTGTCAAAGGGATAGCTATGTTGGCATACTTATAAATGTATCTTCTATAGTAACCAACATGTCCTAAAAATGCTCTCACCTCGGTAACAGTATTGGGTTGTGGTAGTTTGACAATTATTGCTACTTTATCTGGATCGGTAGCAATACCTTGGCTAGACACAATGTGTCCTACCAATTTTCCAAATGGTACTGCAAATTGTGATTTTGCCGCATTAATAGAAATCCCGTACTTCTCACATTGAATGAAACATTTTTCTAGACACTCTGCGTGGTCTTCTTTTGAACTATATACACAAAAATCATCTAGAAAAATTTCTATAAATTTCCGTAAATACATTTGAAAAGCAATAGTCATCAATCTTTGGAATGTGGCTGGAGCATTACACAATCCAAAGGGCATTTTTGTATGAGCAAAAATTCCCCAATCAGTTGTAAAAGCAGTTAATAATCTATATATCTCCGCAATTTGGATTTGGTTATACCCGGAGAAACCATCCATAAAGGAATAGCACTCATAACCCGCAACACCATCTAAAAGGGTGTCTATAAAAGGTAAAGGAAAATAATCCTTCTTTGTTACGCTATTTAGTTTTCTATAATCTTGACAAATTCGAATTTTTCCATTCTTTTTAGGCACTATTACAATAGGAGATACCCATTCACTATGAGGTACTTCAAAGATAAATCCACAAGCTAAAAGCTTGTCAATTTCTTCTTTGACCATTAGGGAATATTTAGGATTCATCCTATATTGTCTTTGTCTAACAGGTTTAGCATTAGACTCTAAAATAATTTTATGTTCGCATATATCAGGAGGAACTTCCTTTAAATCTGAATAATTCCATGCAAAAGAGCTTTTATGTCTTTTAAAGAAGTCATGCCAATATTGAAATTCAGATTTTGTTATTTTGGAATAAATTTTAATAATTTTAGGGTTTGAAGTTGTTCCTAAATTCATATCTTGAACTGGGGTATTTAAAGAATCTTTAAAAGCTTTTTGTTGCAAAGGGGTAGGTTCACTATAAGCTAATAGATCACCCATTTCTTGATTATCAGAAAGAATTTCAGGTTCAAACTCTGATGATACATCTACATTGATGTTCAGAACTTCAGAATTTTCCCAAGCCAAAATAGCATCATCTGAATCTTCAATTCGCGCTAGTGGAGTAAAATATTCTCCCAACCCTAAACTTCGGTAAGATAATTCTTTAGAAACTCTTTGAGTTAACTCTATTTCACTTTCACTTTCAGTTTGGTTTTCTGAAGTTACATTACTATCCTCTTGTTGGGTTTCACCATGGTATGAAATTGGGTAAAGAGGCAAAATTATTTTATTATTCCCTTTTCCAATAGTAAGGGTTCCTTTTCCCCAATCATCTTTGGCTTTTGCTAAGTACAACCATGGGCGTCCTAACAAGATAGGATAGGATGAAACAGATTCTATGAGTTTAAAAACTATATAATCAATCTTATAATCAATTCCACCAATAGTAGTGGTAACTTGATTGAGTATCCCAAGGGAATTTACTCTACTCTGATCCGCCATACGCAAAATAATCGGAGTGGAGGTCATAGTTTTTAGACCTAATTCCTCCATTGTTTCAAAATTCATAAGATTTACACTAGACCCACTATCAATTTGTACTCCCTGAATTAATGATCCATCTATTACTACATCCACAATTGGAGCCCCAGGGTCTCTAGAAATTTCATGAATTTCAACCATTTTGGTTCTTTTGCGTACTAGTGATGAACTTAATTCACTCCTACACTTGGGTGAAATAGCCAAAAGTTGTTTCATACTAATTAAAGGTTGTATTTTATCCAAATTGGATAAAATATTATAAGGTTCCAATCCTTCTGTTAATCTCATAGATCGTGGAGATTTTCGTTTTGATAGAGGTGTATTATGTGATTTTGAATTTATCCTCTTTGCAGGTATTTGGTAAAAATTAGGTAATACAATTGATTTGTCTACTGGATTATTATCTTTTGGTGTTTCAAGTATTGGCTCTGAAATAGGTTTAGATAATTTTTCTTGTCTTTCTTTCCAAGTCATCTCCTTATTAGAATGAATGGGATCAAGAATTATTTCGTTGGGTTGTCCTATCTCTTTTTCTAAAGATGATTCTACCATTACGGGTGTTTTAGTCAAGATTGAAATGGTATTATCACTTTCTGTATTACTTATAATAGGTTCTTTTTGTAAATCTTGTTTTGCCTTAGCTGCTCTAGTGGCTATAAAGACATTTTCTGGGTAGAATCTAGTCTCAAGTATAGTATGCGAAATATGATTAGATGGTTTAGAATTATCTGGTTCTTGAAATTGAACCTGTTTATTTCTAGGATAATCCCTCTCAGAAGGAGGAAAAGTCCGAGGTGGAGCAGTACAATCTTCTGGGAGATGTCCTTGTTGATGACATCTACCACAAAAAGGTGAATATCCTACTTGTTTCCTCGGGTTAGGACACTCATTAGCATAATGACCCAATTCCCCACATCTATAACAAACTAATTTCTTTCCTCTTTCTGGGGTTCCGTAACGATGTGTGTTGGGGTTGGATGGTGGTCCATTCCACACAGGAGGTTCATTATAAGTATCATTCCAACGAGGTCGATTATCGTTGGGTCTATAGGGTGGTCCTGTGTTGGGTCTAGTAAAAGGACGTTTATTATCATTATTTCTATTTACCCATGGCTTCTTAGCATCAATTTGGAGCACTTGTTTTACAGCTCTCAGATCGTTTTGTACTGATAAGTTCCAACATTTATTGGTAGGATGTTTTCCTCCACAAAAATTACAACGTGGAATTTCCTCAATGTTGAGAATAGGTGATGGACATTCAGATGGTAAATGACCATGTCCTTTGCAATTTGAACACCATACATTGGTTCTAGTATTAGTAGGTTTAGATCGCTTAATTGGGGCATTAGTGATTTGAACTCTCAAATCAGCCATTTCTTCTACAAGTTTACTTAAAAGATCTGCTTTAGGATCTTTTACTTTAGCTACTATAGTAGGTTGGATGGGTTGGTTAGCATAATATTTTGATGGAGATTGTTGAGAGGCTCGTGTTCCAGGTTGTGGATAGACCAAATTAGGTGGATATATATTAGAATCTAAGGTCATTAATTGGTCATCGTCTATCCTTGCCTCCTCATATTGCTTAGCATATTGAACTGCTGTGGCCAGATCTCTAGGATTCTTTTCTTTTATTGCTATTTTAAATTCAGGTGGATATAATCCTCCTACAAAAATTCCTATTAAATAAGAATCTGGAATCCTATGATCGGTCCAGCGTTGTAAAATATATTCCATCCTACCGTAATAATTATTAACACTTTCCCCTACAGCCATCCTAATGGTTCTTAATCTTTCTTGTAGGCTTTCCGTAAAAGCTAATGGTCGGAATCTAGCTAAGGCATTTCTTAAGGCGTTCCATGTTTCAAATGGACCATGTGTTTGATGCCATTCTTGAGCAATCCCATACAAGGTTGTAGGAAAAGTTATAAGAAAATTAGCCTCTGGGATGAAATTAGCCGCACAGACTACGTTGAAGCGGTTCAGATGATGATCCGGATCTGAACCTGCTAATCCATAGTATTGTGGCAAATCTACTAAATTAAGTGGTCTAGGTTGAGCCATAGTGATTATATCTGAGGTTTCAGAAGTCTCAGAGTTATCAGAGGTTTCAAAATTTTCTGATGCCTCAGATTCTGAAGTAGTTTGGTCTAAAAATTCTTCTTCAGATAAAACTTTTGGTGAATTTGAATCAATGGTTGACTTATTTTCTTCTTTAGGCAAATTTATTTCTTCGTTAGTTTCAAACGAAATTTGTCCAGTGGAAATTTGTATTCTTGGTATATTTTGAGTTATTTGATCAATTATGGGAACTGAAAATATATCACCAGTTGATTCATTTACAGGATTAAAGAGAGTTTCGATCCTTTCATTAATACCTAAACTTGGAGGTCCCCACTTTTCTGCTAGATAACTATTAATAGTATCATGGTCAAGTGCGGAAGGTTGGGAAAATAAATAGTCAATAGAAGGGTATCTAGAAAGAGGGTTACGAGAAGATTCCCCTGTACGAACTTCCTTTGGTAATTGAGTCTGAGAAGGATCTAATGAAGACTCTTCCTGTTCTTTAAATTTTCTTGCTAATTCATGTAAAATTTTCGGACTGGTTGGTGGGTTAACTTCTCTCGATATGATATCATCCAAAGGTTGATCTAATTCTTGTTTAGAACTTGATTCCCCACTACTTTCATCAGAGGGACTAGGTGGAGGTTTTGGTGGTGAAAGACAAGAAGGTACCACAACAGGTATTTGTCTTCTATTTTCTCTATTTATTGCTCTTTCATCTCTTTGAACTTTTTGTAATGCTTCCTTTAATATCCGGGCATGTGTGGGTCCAGACATTTAAAGATGCCATAGATAAGAGATTTCAACAAAAATCTCATTGCACACTGGGTACCTCTTATCTCGAGCTATCTCAGACTCGGGGTAATAGGTTCCCAATGCTCAGTGAGATGTCTATTCCGTCTGCATATAGACTCATATCGCAGTCGTTTTTCCTAAAGACATTCGTTATGGGATTATGTTCACAATCGAACGTAATCGAAAGTAGTTGGACAAATTAAACTAAAGGATGGGCTCAATGGATGTGCTTTTTCTCTACAAATAAAATCTGGTATAAGCGGTGTTATTCTCGGGTTCATAGGACCATAAGTAAATATGTAAATTCTTTCTAAAATTTTCTTTCCAGTCCAAGCAGCATAGGCTTGGGGTATTTCACAATCTGTAATTTGTTTTAATCTCCCGTATTGACTAAATAAATAAAGAAGAGTAAAATCAAGGAGTAATTCTCCGGATTTTACTACGAATTCTTTCTTTGGTTCAAATTTATTCCAGAGTTTAGTAAATATAATTCTTTTAACATCTAAAGGCAATTTTTCTATTCTTTGTTTTAATTCTTTATCTTGGATATGTTTTCCACTTAATTGAAAACTTTGTCCAAAATATGCGTTCCTATATAAACGATAAAGTGCCATAAAAAGGCATGGTCCCGAAAAATAATCCTTCATTATTTTTGATACTTCCCAAGGAAACAAATAACCCATTTTGAATCATCTGTACTAAACTTTTATTTTATTTATTTATTTATTTGTTAAGTTGTCAATATAATTTTAGGTTATCCATTTGTTGGGAAGAATGAAAATAAATTAGAGTATTAATTATGGTTCTTATACTAACTAATTCTTCTATAGATAGCCTTTTAAAACTTAATCGATTTAGTTGGCTAACCGAATTTAAAAATTCTGGGTCAAAGGTAGGGAATAAATTGGTGGTATGTGAATTACCAAAATGATTTATTGGTTGAGGAGGTATTTTACTGGTATTATCGTAAGCTTGTTTCTTGAAACAAGTTCGTTTAATATGTCCCATCTCCCCACAAAAATGGCAATTATTTCCCTCTCTAAGACCCTTAATTTTTCCTCTAGTATAAGCTCTTGAGTTTCTGAGATTTAGACTATTAAAATGTGTATTAGGACAAGGGTTTGGTATAGTTCTAAAAAATGGTCTAGGGTTTCGACAGAATGAGTTTCTCTGAGTATCTTTAGAGTTAATTTTTTTAGTATTTTCAAACTTTGGAAATATTTCTTTTAAAATTTCCTCTATAAACTCTTCGCCTATTTTCTCAGTCAACCCCATTTTCTTTCTACCCGCACATTACCTTCAAAATTTCATTTTTAATTTTGTATTTTGACTTTCCACTTTATTAGATTTCAAAAAGGAATTCTAAGAGATTTAGACACCCTTCAAAAGAATTCTATAAGAAAAAATACATGTCATTCTTTAGAGAGTTCTTCTCCAAAAGAAGTTACATATTCTATTTTATCTGTACGAATTCTTAATTTGGGATTTTATGTATTTAAGAAGTTAAAATTCCTACAATTTCTAGTCTACATTTCAGCCACCATTAGCCAGGATCATTCCCCAGCAGCGGCGCCAAATGTAAACTAGGTTTTTGCTTCAACCCAAAACCCAGGAATACAGTATAGGGGTTCTAATTCTAGGGAATGATCAAATAGTCTAATGTATTGTGGCTGAGGTCACTTGTTTTCTAGAATGAGGTGGATTTTAGGGGTAAATACTATAAAAATACACAAACGAAGGGAAGATGCATAGATTTCACTCTTATTCCCAAGAATTAATTTTGTTAGCAGTCCGTTAATAATGCTATTGGACGCATGAATGCAGTCCCAGTCTTGGACTAGTGTTCTAGGGGTATTTCCGACAAATTGTCAAGATAGACCACAAATTGTCATGCATGATCTAGACCTTTAAGTGCAAATAACATATAGATACATATAGAGATATATGTTCATTAATTAAAGTGATCTTTTATCGTGAGAGACAAATTGTCGGGCAGTCACTACTTATTTAGCTTAATTACTAAATTATCATGAGTAGGAGATCCGTCTCAGTCCTACGACAAATTGTCTCTAACTAAATGCAAGGGCATGAGTGTGTGATGCATTACGTTTACAATCATAACAACAACACAAGGCAATACTATCTTAACGCATCATCACAATACATTTCAATGTCTATTCCAATTTCTACTATTAATAACATAAGCTTATTTGAATTTCAAAACTATCCATTCATCTATTATATGCAATACACGTTTCAATTTCACATACAACAAACAAACAGGACAGAATATCGTTAACCACATTGAATACTTTGACAAATTGGCCCTCACTGTTCACTCAGTTCAGTCCCGGTTCATGACAAATTGTCTTACAACAATCCGGTTTAATCAGTCCACTTGTCAATAATAGAGAGAAAACTACAAAGGCAAATTGTCTCACTGTCTGGTATCCTTTTGTAATCAAAGACAATTTGTCAATTTAAAGGTCAACCAGGTGCGGTTTGAATACCAACAGTTGGAACAATTTGTCTTTTTAGTAATCTCTAAATTAATAATTTCCCTTTCAGAAATTGAATTTATTCAAAACAGTTCATACGCCATGACAAATTGTCGTTTTCATATCAATCATTTATACTTAAAAGTATACGAATAATTTCAAAACAATATGAAATCGATAAACAGAAATTCACGACAATTTGTCTTACCTGGATTCAAAGTCCAGTTTTCCTTTCCGACATAACCTATCCGAATAACAACTTGATTATTCAACGCATTTCAATTGATAATAATGTGTCTGTATAGTTCTTAGACAATTTGTCTTTACACTATCTCACACTTTGTCAATTTCTATTCATACTTCCATATCATCTCTTTCATTGTCCAATAAAACTACTTGATAGAATTAATTTCCATATTCAACATTTGAAACTTATCCCATGAACAACTCTACCGTAAACAGTAAAAATCTTCAACACAATTATCCAAATAAATTATCACAATTACAACTTGTAGAATTTCTGTACTTATCTGTATTGTTGGAGAATGGACAAATTGTCTGTCGATCAATCTGAACTCCACGGCAACTGGACTTTCTTGATTTGTACTCCGTTTCTTGGCAGCAACCGCGTTCATCGATGACAATTTGTCTTTCTCTTTCCATCAATCCGTATGCTTTCCATCGCCGTAATTGAAATAACAATTTGTCTCAACCCCTACTACTAACAACACAGTCAATTTGCCTTTACAATGATACCCAGTTAACTTTGACAAATTGTCTTTACGCACTCAGAGCATACTCAGACAAATTGTCTTCAACTGTTACCGTAACTACAACAAACTGCCGAACTATAACGCTGACAATTTGTCTCGGTAATTGCATACACTCACAGTCACAGCGAGACGATTATGCAAACAATTACAACACACGTTAAACAACTCAGCAATACCCAGTCAATTTGTCTTCGAAGTATTTTAATTACACACACACACACACAGAGCAACAAATACAATTTATCCCTAAATATTTCCAAACAACTATCCACACGCAAATATTCACAACACAATTACGTCCAATCACTGGATCGTAATAACAACTTGACAAATTGTCAAATAATGTGACCCAATCACTGGTGTCACGGCCCGCAGCTTGGCAAACTCCCAAGCTGAACAAAAGTATCCAATCACTGGATATCAACAAAAAACACACAACAGACAAGAATCGGCAAATAGTCAGAAATTACAATTCGATTGCAAAGATTATAAGTACACGACAATTTGTTCAAGACTTAGAAAGATAAAAACTGGGCCAAGAAAAGACAAATTGTCTTTGCTATATACACTGTAGAAGACAACTATTCATATCTGTAACACTACAGGTAAGATTCATCACATCCTTCCAAACCTGCTTTGTAAAGACAATTCGTTTATATTGTACCAACAGTAGGAGTTTAAATTGACAATTTGTCCTATTTACACTACCAAAGACGAATTGTCAAGAAAAAGAAAATATCAAGTGACTACAAGCTGCCCAACACGAAATAGTCTCCCCGTTTGGACCCGAAGTCGCCCCACCCGAAGTCGCCCAAGTCCCAGAAAAGAAGGAAGCAAAAATGCGTGAGTTCTTCCCTCCTCTTTGGACCCGCGGTCACCCTACCCGAAGTCGCCCTACCCGCAGTCGCCCCACCGGAGGTCGCCCAAGCACCGCAGAAAGAAGTCCCTAGTTTCCCCCTTTTCTGGACCCGCGGTCGCCCCTACATTGGTATTTGAAAGAGTGACTTACAGAAGACTGCAGTCATGGTAGGTGAGATCATAGAATAATCTCTAGATAGCTTACAATTATATCACATCATCATTTTATTAAATGGTCCCTAACAAGGCTTCAATATCCTCAAGCCCTACAATGATGAACCAAAAACCCTACAAAGCCCTCGCAAACTAGAACCATAAACGCAAACCTAAACCCTCAAATGCCCAACGCATTTTAGGATGGTTTATGAATTTGCTTGAACCCCAAAATGACCCTGGAATTTGCTAAGCTTCTAGAATTTGCTCTAAATTGAACAAAAATCCAACATTTTGATACGTTCTATCCATTCTTTTTGAATTGTAACCGTGTAAATTCAAACTAGACGTATTAGAGATCACATTAGAAAAGAAAACACAACAATACCTCTAATTTATTGAAAGATTATAATGTTTTATCATGAGGGTGTTAAATCTGTGAAAGTGATTTGAAGTATTTCAATCCTCTTTTCAAATGTGAAATCTAAAAAGTTCGTCACCTAAAAAATATGAGCTTAAAGGGCCTAAGGTGCATAAACCCAATCAATTTATAACTTCTCAAAATCTACTTTATCATTTTTTTAAATTTCATTTGTAATGTGATATTTTCTCAAAGATTTAGTGTGTTTGAGGCTCATTCCTAAGAGCCCTCAACACTACAAAAAGTCAAGATTGCAAGTGTACACCCATGCACAAAATCTTAAATAGAAAAATCATAATCAATCATTTTCAAAATCAGATTTTTGAAGCTAAAACTAAACTTCAAAAAGAATTTTCCAAAAATATGAATTACTACATATAGTAATTTGGTAAGGTTTTGTTTAACTTAGGAAACTGGTTGAGGACCCATCCTGTCCTCGGGGTCACTTAGGGGTTCACTTGAACAAGAAGCCAACATCTTGAATTATAGAATCAATTTCTGTATACTTCTTCATTTTTCCTCCAATCCCAAGAAACTTTTTTTCTGCAAACTTTAAAATTGTTGTGGAGAGGGGTAATACACTCGAAGTGAAGAATGTACATTTCTCTTGTTATAATCTTAAAACTCTTCCGCAATTTTGCACTCAAAATGAATGTGCATACTAACAAGCAAGTTGTTTAAACATTCATACGTTTAGATTAAAAAATAAATAGGAAACTTGCTTCAATGGGAATAACTACAAGTCCATGCTCTTTTCAGAACAGAAAAACTAAGGTAGGAGGCTGTGAAAGAGTGCGGGCATTAAGAATGGCTCCTATAAATGGTTGTGGAATGGTGCATCTAAAGTTCTGAAATTGACCAATACATTCATTGAATGAACCAAGGAAGAAAACATTATTAATTGGAAGAGCCAATCATTCTCTGTGTTTTCTCCATTTTTATTTAGAATTGCAAGTGAACCATTCATGAAAGATCTAGGGTCACAAATAGGGACCTATGACCCAACTCGTTTGAAAATTCATAAGTAATTCAAAAATCTTTGGAAAAATATGAAACCACTTGGGTTAGATTCCTCATCAATTTCTCTTTGTCTGAAAAATGAGCTAAAAATATTCCCGTCCAAAGAAATACACGAAAAAGGCAGACCAGCCCTTAGGTGCACCATTTCTGAGCCTCCTACCTTACACTTGGAAAGGCATAGGCTCTTAGGGGTTCATTAGTAATGCACTCTAATTGTTAAGTTAAACTTATCTTTTGACCCTACATAGATAAAGCAAACACCCCGTATTGTAAAATCAAATTTCATTCACAAGTATTTATTCGTCATTGTCCCTAATGACGAACAATTCTAATTAAATAAAGATTTAGCACAATTGAATTCTAAAATACTCTATATCATTACGAATTAGATACTTTAAAGTTTCAAAAAATCCCGTGAAGACCTCGGTATAGGCCACGCGACGTGCTTCGAGGATTGAGCCAAGGGGCACTTTGAATTTCGCACTGAAATGTTTTTCATCTCAGTGCGAAATTCAAAGTGCCCCTTGACCAAACCCGTAAGACCCAACTATAACCTCCTACATCATGCACACGGAGTTGGGAATTGAACTGCAGACCTCCCAGACTCCACTTGATTTCGAAGAAGTTGACCCTTGTGTGAGAATCCCTTCCACTACTTCACCTTCCTGTTGGTCACATCGGGAATCACCTTTGATGCACCACTCCTTGTCCATCCCATTTTTATTCCTTTTTTTTCTTTGATTCTATTGGCTTCAAAATACCCGAAGTCGCCCAACACAAAATAGTCTCCCAGTCGCCCCACGGCTCCATAGCCCCACCCAAAGTCGCCCCACCCGAAGTCGCCCAATCCCCCAAAGAGGATTACAAATGCGTGAATTTTCCACGACTTTTGGACCCGCGGTCGCCCCACCCGAAGTCGCCCACCCGAAGTCGCCCCAGTCGAGGTCGCCCCAGCACCAAAAAAGCTGGAAGTCCCAAGTTCCAGGGCGACCTCGGGTGTAGGGGGCGACCACGGGTTCAGGTTTTAGGACCGCTTTGGTACCCGCGGTCGCCCTTACCCGCACGCGCCTTGTCACCCGCACGCGCCCCTATGGCGACCGCGGGTACTTAAGCGGTCGCCCCACCCGCATTCGCCAGTCTTGGTCCTGTGCTACGGCTTTCATCCACCTTGTAGTGGCTGAATGCGAGCTTGTGGGCCAAGGCGGTGATTGGGGGGTGGACTTGTTGCCCTTTTTTTCCACAACTCTATTTATTCATCGATTGTAGGTAACTTTGTGAAGGAAGAGCTATGTCTAATCCAGGAGAAGGGAGTAGTACAATGCGTCCGTCTCTATGGGATATTAACCATGATGACCCCCGGGAATGGGAGAATGCTACAAGGAAATATGTAAGGGGCACCGACCTTGACAATCCCGCGGAGTTCCAAGTGACTATTGACTCATACGAGTCAACGGGTGGAGAGTCATCATCAAAGTCGAAGAAGTCAAAGACGGCACATGATAAGGACCCAACTTATCCTCCACATGATTATTCAATATTTGCACAGCAAGTGTGTTTCGAATGGTACGAGGAACGCACTGTGGAATTCCTAGAGTCTACATACTTGAGGCATAAAGAATCAGGCATTATTAAGTTGAAGAGAGATTTGAGCACTTCTATTCTAAAAAAGTGCAAAGAATCCCCGAAATATGCTGACGTGGATGAAACGTACTTTGGCAACTATGAGAAGTGGATGGAGAACGTGCTCATGGAAATCATTTTCAATACCAAAAAAATCATTGTAGAGCACCCACCTATAGTCCCTGGGTGTGAAAATAAGGAGACCATCGAATTCCACGCAAAAATGGCATGGTGGCAGAAAGCGGCGTCTAGACTATCGAAGACTGTATCTAGGGCGATGGGGTGGCAGTTGGACGCATTGACGGCTGCTCTTTCTCAAAACAGTGGATCGTCTCTCATGTGGATCAATTCTAGTGCAAAAGTGGTTCCGCTTAGTGGATATGACCAACAAGGGGGGTATGGAAAGGTGCGTAAGGTATACATTGATGGCATGTCTACAATACCCAAGCATGTACATTTTGCGGGGAAGGTGTCAAAGCAAACGAACACGCGTGATGCGAGATATGAACGATCCATTGAGGCCTTGGTGTGTCCTTTAAATCACCCAGCCATTGTTAAATTTGTGGCTATCCACGCCAATACAATGGAGGCCTACACGTTGTGGTGGAATGGTGGTAATTTGAACAAACTTGTTTGCTTGAATGAGAAGGTCGTGCCACATGCCGATTGGCACGAAATCAAGTTGGTGAAGGAACTTCAACAAGAGCAGGTGAAGCAAATTAGCCTCTTTCGAAGGCACAAGGCGAAGTTAGCATGGGCCCTTGTTTATGTGACAAGTCTTGTACACAATGAAGGTGTTCTACACAACGATTTGTCTCCCAACAACATATTAATCCATTATCCGCCGTACTCGGATGATGTTATAAACATTGGGATTTGCGATTGGGGAATTGCCAGTCGTATACAAGAGGGAGCTCCCTCACATTTTGGATACAAAACCACGAAAGAGAGGGATGACATGTTGAAAGGCAGATGGTGTGTGGCTCTAGAGTTGTTCTATGTGTTTGGGCCAAAGGGTTCAGAAACGAGCCTTGACAAGATGCAAGCCAGGCACAAGTATACGGTTAAGTCTGATTCGTTTTCTATTGGTAAATTGATTTGGAACATGAAAATTGGTTATATGGGTGAATATGACAGGGAACTATTCAAAAACCCTGAGTCGGGAAAGTTCTTTACAATGAAGTTACGTGCGCTTATGGATCTTGACTTACAGACGAGACTCACATGCTCTGAGGTGGTAGCTTCACTCATGCTTCCACCCTGGAATATGAAGCCTCCAGAATTATTTTTTCGGGACTCCGTGTTGTAGTGTGATAGAAGAATACCATAGTATCATTTTGGAGTAGTACTTCTAGTACATGTAATCAAATTTTAATATGAAGTGCCATTTTCCCCAAATTGGCAATATTGTGGATCTATTCTTCATGGTATGTTGTATTGAATCTCTCATATCAATGTTTGTATTTTGCTGCAATGAATGAATTAAATAGGCTCAATGTTCCAGTAAGATATCCTATAGTAAGATATATAGCCTTGGAATAATGGAGCCCATTTTCCTTCTAAAAAGCATTGACAATCGGCACTTGTATTGGTTCATCCGGCAAAAAAGGATGACTTTCTTGTAATCTTAATAGGTTTTTGGCAATAAAAACGACATTTCTCAATTGGTTTGAATGGGCCAGAAAAAATGGGAACATAAGGGTTAAATGCAATACACCATTTTTAGGTGAAATTAATTTCACCTTTATATGTAGAAATTACGTTTTCTCTCAACAAAACCATTTTGGTCTACAAATTAAAAATTAAATTTTGAATTTGCCTTTTAATGTTTCACAAAACATTTTTACAAAGAGTACCTTGAAGGCTTCTTCCAGGTTCATTACTTTTGAATACAAGGTCAAAATATTCTTGCAAGATCTATATGTTTGAGCCATAATCGAAAACTAATAAAAGTTTCTTTAGATGTGAATTTAACCCCTGAAGTTCGAAGGCCATTATAGGTTCAGAACCACTAAAAACCGTCACTTTGGCTACTTTGAGAAAAAATCTTGAAGTGCATTACAATAAGAGTGCATTAATTATTAAGCCCTATGTGCCTAAGCCTTTCCCTCTTGTATTTTTCCTATGAAAAAAAAGCATGGACTTACAGTAATTGGGATTGAAGCAAGTTTCCTATTTATTTTTTAATCTAACCGTATGAATGTTTAAACAACTTGCTTGTTAGTAGGCACATATAATGTTGACTTCTTGTACAATTTAAAGCAAATTCATAAAACATCCTAAAATGCATTGGGCATTTGAGGGTTACGGTTTGGATTCTAGGGTTCTACTTTGCGAGGGCTTTGTCGGGTTTTCGGTTCATGATTGTAGGGCTTCAAAATATTGAAGCCTTGTGAGGGACCATTTAATAAAATGATCATGTGATATAATTGTAAGCTATCTAGAAAATATTCTATGATCTCACCTACCATGACAGCAGTCTTCTGTAAGTGACTCTTTCAAATACTGATGTAGGGGCGACCGCGGGTGGGGCGACTTCGGGTGGGGCGACCTCGGGTGGGGCGACTTCGGGTGGGGCGACCGCGGGTCCAGAGAGGAGGGAAAAACTCACGCATTTGAAATTCCCTCTTTTCTGGAACTTGGGCGACTTCGGGTGGGGCGACTTCGGGTGGGGCGACTTCGGGTCCAAAACTAGGAGATTAATTTGTGTTGGGCGGCTCATGGTGTTTTGAAGCCCCGTACAATCAAAGAAAAAAAAAGAAAAAAAATGGGATGGACAAGGAGTGGTGCATCAAAGGTGATTCCCGATGTGACCAACGGGAAGGTGAAGTAGTGGAAGGGATTCTCACACAAGGGTCGACTTCTTCAAACTCAAGTGGAGTCTAGGAGGTCTGCGATTTGATTCCCAACCTCGTGTGCATGATAAAGGAGGATCTGGTTGAATATTATGGGTTCGGTTCAGGTCCACTTTGAGTTCAGATCTGAGATGAAAAACACATTTCAGTTCTGTATTCAAAGTGGTCCTTGGCCCAATCCTCGAAGCACGTCGCATGGCCTAGACCGAGGTCTTCACGGGATTTTTTGAAACTTTAAAGTAACTAATTTGTAATGATATAGAGTATTTTAGAATTCAATTGTGCTAAATCTTTAATTAATTAGAATTGTTCATTTTTATGGACAATGACAAACATTTCACTTCTCATTTCAAAGTGGTCCTTCGCCCAATCCACAAAGTACATCACCTGGCCTATACTCAGGTCTTCATGGGATTTTTTGAAACTTTAAAGTAACTAATTTGTAATGATATAGAGTATTTTAGAATTCAATTGTGCTAAATCTTTCTTTAATTAGAATTGTTCGTCATTAGGGACAATGACGAATAAATACTTGAAAATGAAATTTGATTTTACAAGAGGGGTGTTTGCATAATCTATTTAGTGTCAAAAGATAAATTTAACTTAACTATTAGAGTGCATTACTAATTAGGCCCTACGTGCCTAAGCCTTTCCCTCTTGTATTTGTCCTATTAAAAAAAAGCATGGACTTATAGTAATTCCCATTGAAGCAAGTTTCCTATTTATTTTTGAATCTAACCGTATGAATGTTTAAAGAACTTGCTTGTTAGTGTGCACGTTAATTTTGAGTGCAAAATTGCGTAAGTGTTGTAAGATTATAACAAGAGAATAAGAGAAATGTACATTTTTTACTTCAAGTGTATTATCCCCCCACAACAATTTGATAATTTGCACAAATAAAGTTTTTTGGCATTGGAGGAAAAATGAAGAAGTACAAAGAAATTGATTCTATAATTCAAAATGTTGGCTTCTTGTTGATGTTAAAGCACATTCATAAAACATCCTAAAATGGGTTGGGCATTCAAGGGTTTAGGTTTGGGTATGGGTTCTAGTTTGCAAGGGCTTTGTAGGGTTTGGAGTTTATGACTGTAGGACTTGAGGATATTGAAGCCTTGTTAGGGACCATTTAATAAAATGATCATGTGTTATAATTGTAAGCTATGTAGAAAATATTCTATGATCTCACCTACCATTGATGACAGCAATATTCTCTAAGTGACTCTTTCAAATACTGATGTAGGGGCGACCGCGGGTGGGGCGACCGCGGGTCCAGAGAAGGGGGAAATTGGGGACTTCCTTCAGCGGTGCTGGGGCAACCACGGCTGGGGCGACTGCGGGTAGGGCGACTTCGGGTGGGGCGACTGCGGGTCCAGAGAGGAGGGAAAAACTCACGCATTTTTGCTTCCCTCTTTTCTGGGACTTGGGCGACCTCGGGTAAGGCGACTTCGGGTGGGGCGACTTTGGGTCCAAAACGGGGAGACTAATTTTTGTTGGGCGGCTGATGGTATTTTGAAGCCCCGTAGAATCAAAGAAAAAAATGAATAAAGATGGGATGGACAAGGAGTGGTGCATCGAAGGTGATTCCCGATGTGACCAACGAGAAGGTGAAGTAGTGGAAGGGATTCTCAGACAAGGGTCAACTTCTTCGAATTCAAGTGGAGTCTGGGAGGTCTATGGTTCGATTCCCAACCCGGTGTACATGATGTACGAGGTTCTGGTTTGGGCTTATGGGTTCGGTCAAGGACCTCTTCGACCTCCGCAGTGAGATAGAAAACATCTCACTGCGGAGGTCGAGGAGGTCTTTGGTCAAACCTTCGAAGCACGACACGTGGCCTAGACCAAGGTCTTTACGGGAATTTTTGAAACTTTAAAGTAACTAATTTGTAATGATATAGAGTATTTTAGAATTCAATTGTGCTAAATCTTTATTTAATTAGAATTGTTCGTCATTAGGGACAATGACGAAGATGTACTTGCGAATGAAATTTGATTTTAGAAGAGGGGTGTTTGCATAATCTATTTAGAGTCAAAAGATAAGTTTAGCTTAACAATTAGAATGCATTACTAATGAACCCCTAAGTGCCTATGCCTTTCCAACTGTATTTTTCCTTTATGAAAAGAGCATGGACTTATAGTTATTTCCATTGAAGCAAGTTTTATGAAACAAGAACCTAACCATAGGAATGTTTAATTAGCTTGTGTATTAGTATGCACGTTTCATGAAGGTGCAATATTGGATAAGAGTTGTGAGATGATAACCTACCAAATTTACTTTTTCATGGTTGAGTGTATTGCTTATAAAAATAAATTTGGGATTGGAGTTGAAATGAAGAACTACAAATTATATTGGCACACTAAAATGTTCTCTTCCAAAACTTAATATCACTTGAAAAAGCTATTAAACTCATTACATGTTGGGAATATTTTTAATTGCGGTGGCCCACGATTTTACTACCACCTATTCATTGATACATAAATTGTACTTCCTTTCTCCATTTGTGAGGATGTGAAAGTAAATATAAGGTAGAAGGCTCTAAAATGGAGTGGGCATTAAAAATGGACTCTATAAGTGGCTTTGAAATGGACAAACTGTAGTTCATAAATTGACCTCCATAATCATTAAATGATTTGAGAAAAAAAAATTATCAATTGTAAAAGCCAATTCATTCTCTTTACTTCCCCATTTTTCTTTAGAAGTTGCAAGTGAACGTTTTACGGGAGACCTAGGGGCATAAGTAGGGACCTATGACACAAGTCCTTTGGAAATTTACAATTAATTAAAAAATACTTAAAAAAAATGAAATCACTTGTGTTAGATTCCTCTTTTATTTTTCTTTGTCTGAAAAATGATCTAAAAATATTTTCATTGAAGTAAATACATGAAAAAGGGAGATCAGTCTTGAGATGAGCCATTTGTGAGGGCCAGGGTGAATTGACTCCCTCATTGCCCATCCAGGGCTTGCCCTAGAATTTATTATTTGCACTGCTTAATTTTTTGGGGAATTCTGAAATCATATTTGCAATCAGAGGCCCCAAATTAATTCTAGGAGATGCAAGAATTACCCAAAAGTTGGCAGAATATAGGGGGCTTTTTTTTTAAATCTAAGTTGACGGGGGCAATGAGGGGGTCAATTCTCCCTCTGCATTTCCTGAGTCTGCTACCTTTCCCTGGACCCGCGGTCGCCCAGAATTCCCTGTACCCGCGGTCACCCCACTTAACGCACTTGCCCCTCTAAACCCTGATCCCGCACGCGCCCAGGGCGACTTCGGGTACAAATGCGGTCGCCACGGACGCGAGCTGCCACTTTCTTTTCCAATGCTGTGCATCGGCTTCCATATGCTTTCAAGCGTCTGGATGCGTGTTCGTGCACTGGAATCTTGTGTCTAGGACACTTTTTGTGTTGTCGTCGATTGTAGAAGACCATACTTTCTGAGCACTTGGAGGATACCAACACATCCTATATTCACCATGGCCCCCCCCTTTAAGAAGGCAAAGAAGAAAGGAGAGCGCCATAGTCGGAATGTAGCCATCCTTTTGGACCCAACAGCAAGGGCATTTCCAAATTGGCAAAACGTGCAGTCGGATTGGACGTTCAACACTTGCAAGGCCTACGTAGGGTGGTGCCATATTGATAAGCTATTCCCTTACTTCCGGCACGATGTCCATATCAGCCAAAACAATGCTAATCTTCACTACTGCAGAGATGATGCATTTGTGCAACGGTGCATCGAAGTTTACCGGACATTATATCAAAAACCAACAGTGAAGGGGAGTCAAGTTTCATTGGGTATATGCCAAATGGTCTATGCAGAGCTACAATTGCGACAAACTGTGGATTGGAGGACCATTAAGAAAACCCCCAATAGCATAGTTCCCACTACCAAAGACATTCCAAGGGCGGATCCATCAAATAATCCGAGGGATGGATTAGGGCCCAAAAAACATTTCAAAGAAGAAGTGTCGGATGAAGACTACGATTGGGGCCAGTCGTCCACCTCCACCGACTCGGATGAAGAAGACATTGCAGACCCTATGCCCCCAAATGAAGATCCAATACTTGAAGAAAATATGGCAGCGGTGGTACCTTTTGTTGGAGACTCAGAAGGGGCAGTAGTATTGCATGTCGCACCTCTTAGATCGTTGGAGCCAATGCACTTCCGTCATCCTGAGGAAGACGAAGTTCTTCAACATGTATATGCACGCATGCGAGAAATGGAGGAAGACAAGGAGGAGGGCGAGATCGGGTTGCAACGAGATGCTGAACAAGCATTGGTGATTTTTGATTCATGTGAAGAACTACCTCTTCAAGAAGCAGGAAGGGAAGTATTATATCTTGAAGACACGAGGAGGCAAGGAAAATAAGCTTATAAAGCCCAGTTGAAGGCTATTCTTGGTAGACTGGTAGAAATAGGAATGGAATGTGAAAGGCAGCGTGAACGCACTGGTGGTGACATTGAGGACAACGATGAGCACACCCTTGAAGCACTAATCATAAGCGGGAAAGTTCGTTTGTCAGTTCAACAAAAGGAAATGGACGAGCTGGAGCAATTTTATTTGAAATTCAATAAAGGCAAAGATGGAGGCTCTACCTCAAATTCCACCCCGTTCTTGGATAAACGAATGGCCAAAATAATGGAAGAGTGTTTGGCAAAAGAAAACCGATTGAATACCGAAAGGAAAGCTGTGGAAGAGGCGCAGTCAAGGTTGAATGACCTAAAAGAAACCACGGTTGTAGGCCCCATTGACCTTCCAATGGCTTTGGATGCATTATTAGTAGATGAAGAGCATTGTGTGCTGACATCAGAGGTAGCTTCCTTGAAGCAGAAGTTAGTTTCTTTGAAGAAGCTTGAACACCAGTTTCAGAAGCACATAGATTTCCGGACTGCACACATTGGTTATGCGAGAACGTTCAAGAATTTTTGGATCAAAAACAAGATGTGGAACCGTGACCTACCCCTTTTGAAGAGTGCTTATAGAATTGCGGCCCATGAGTTTGAAGTCATGAAGAAGAAAAGGGAAGAGGAGGCCAATATGGATGTTGCATGATTTTGGGCTAGAGGTAGTCTTCTAGTAAATAATAGACTAATAAGTAGTTGTTTTTCTAAACTTGTGTGTATCGGAAGGGTTGCTTTGACCTTTAGAACCACCTCATGTTGTACAATGGGGTCCATGTTTTGTTTCTTCAATAAAGATATATAAATATTCCTATATGAATTAGCCTTTATGTGTTTTGAAGATCTAATTCTTGATGATTAGACACATGTCAAATACATTTATTGCATGTGTTGTAGGTCAGTTTTCTACGTAGACTTTTGTGCTTTCATTTACACAAAATACCAACAATGTAATAATACCATTGTCTTTTTAAGAAATTCATACCGAACATCCAAACAATTATTTATATTTGAACAACTTCATACAATTTCTAGTTTGCCATGTACATCAATTGCAAGATCTTCCTACGATGTGAAAATAAATAAAGTTTACTATAGATTTGAAGATATTCCTAAATCCTAAACCCGTAAGGAGTGAAATAGTTTGTTTTGGCATCATAGTGATATTTAGAAGGGAAACATGAATAGAATTTGTAGTATCTCCTTTGGCACAACATTTTTTAAAGGATTAAATTCAAAGCCTACCAAATTTTAGAACTTCTCACTACGTGGTTCAAATGTTTTTGTATGATAAGTAGTTTTCAATACTTAGCATTCAGTTGGTCCCCCGAAAAATTAATGATATTCTTCACAAATGACAAGGCATTTCCAATAACAAAATTGATATTGAAATTGGTTCTTAATTTCTTATGATTTATATCTATGTGAAAAACTTTGAATCATTTCATTTTGATTGCTTGCCAAACAATATTGTTCATAACTTTCACATTACTAATCGAAATGGAATGAATCAAAGCTACACATGTAGACAAAAATATGACCTTTAAGAAGAAAAAAATTAAAAAATTAATTTCAAATTATTGTAGATTTCTTTTTCTGCCCTGAGACGTTCCTTACAAATTATGTTAAAGATGCCATAACTTTTGTTCCCGGAATCCCAGGTACCAATTGCAACAAATTTATATTCCCATAAAGGTAATAAGCTCTTGTATATTATGAGATAGTTTCCAAAAAATTCATTAAAAATTGAGATCATAGGAACCTGCCCAAAATCCATATTGTCCTTGAGGGGACAATGGTCCTTTAGGGGTTAAGTTAATCTTTATGCACATGAAGTCGCCCTTCTTTCCCCCGAGGTCGCCCATGGCACTCGAAGTCTCCCATGAAACCCGAAGTCGCCCATGTGGGACCCGAAGTTGCCCATCTGAGACCCGAAGTCGCCCATCCGGGACCCGAAGTCGCCCTCCCTGGACCCGAAGTCGCCCCCCTGGACCCGAAGTCGCCCTCCCTGGACCCGCGTTCGCCCTATTTCGGACCAGAAGTCGCCTGCCGGAACCCGCGTTCGCACCATGTGACCCGAAGTCGACTACTGCAAAGGCGTGCGCCTCCATATGCCTGGAGGTGGACCAGCGGTCGGGTAGGGCGACCTCGGGTGTAATAGAGTTTGGTAGCGGCGCCCTAAAACCATCCTTGGAGCGTGTGGAGGAAAGACCGAAAGCACTATAAATGTAGAGGAACAACATTGGATTTCCATTGCTCTGTTGATGAACATATGGCTTGGATCTTCTCAAGAGGCTTCATGCAATGTTATATTCTTCAGAGGGCAACAACCTTGCTTTGAGTGGTTAGAAAACTACTCGAAGCGGTGGCTTTGTCATAATTTTTTTTTCCGAAGCACTTGGGTACATATACGTTTCGGTTTGGAATAACGCATATCAGATAAACAATATGGCAAACCGAGGAGCGGGGAGGAGGACGAACATAAATGATACTCGAAGAGCCACAAAGGAGTGGGATCTCTGGTTGGTTATTGAAACAAACCCCGCTTGTTCCGCAAATACGAGGACTTGTATTTTTTGTGGTTGGAACAAAGTTTTCGTGCGGAAGCGGGCATTTGGTCACTTTGGTTACCCCCGTACATCAACAATGGAACGTTGTAAACGTATTCCATCCGTAGTCCTCGAATTATTCAGAAACTGTGAAGGGATTGTACCAAAAGAAATGAGTTTGGAGGAGATGCATGGAGTAGATCTTGAGGTTGATGTTGTTGCTGAGTCCGTTGCAGGGTATACTGTGGATGCATCAGTGGAAGGGTCTGTGGACCCAAGCGACAGGACAGAAGCACCTAATGCACCGCCTCGTAATCCAGATTCAACGAATTCTACTCTTGTGACGGTGAGAAGGATGCGCTCAACCTTGATTTCTCGTCAACAAAGCATGGATGAATCATTCCGGGTCAATGAAAGACAAAACTTGGACAGACTATGGGCTTCTTTCTTTTATGAGGCTAACATTGCATTCAATGTGGTGCAGCACCCAGCCTTTGTGAATGCTGTGAAAGCAACTTTGACATGTGGATTTCCATATTCCCCGCCATCGTACAATGCGGTGCACACTAAACTACTTGATGTGAAGAAGGAGGCTGTTACGAAAATGGTCAGTAGTCGAACAAAGAGTTCTATTACCCAATATGGAGCCACTATCTGTTCAGATGGATGGTCAGATACGAATCACCGTCCCTTGTTGAATATGATGCTTGTTTGCCCTGCGGGTGATGTCTTCCTGGGATCGGTTGACACCACAGGAGAGAGGAAAGACATAGCGTATACGGTGAATACAATGGCTACCTACATAGAGCAGGTGGGACCAGGAAATATTGTCCAATTGTGTACAAACAATGCTTCCGTAATGACAGGGTCAATGCGCGAGTTGCAAGCAAGGTATCCCCACATATATACGCAAGGATGTGCCGCACATATATTGGACTTACTTTTGGAAGACTGGGGAAAGGAAAAAAGGATCAAAGATCTAGTGGATAAGGCCAGGGCAATTGTGAAGTTTATAAAGAAATACCACTTGACTTTGGGTCTTTTCCGTAAGTACTCGCCGAAGAAGTCATTGAGACTTCCCGCGGCCACACGCTTCGCAGTGCATTTTCTCATGATAGACCGTTTGGTAGAGTGCAAACAAGCGCTTCAATTCGTGGTGGGGGACGAGACGTATATGCCATTTGAGAATAGTTTGGTCAGTAGAACAAACGGACTCATTACAAGAGAGCGGGCCCGTAAAGCGCGAGAGGACATAGTTTCAGAAGTGTTTTGGGTGGAATGCGGTAATTTCCAGCACATGGTTCTTCCAGTGATTCTTGCTCTGCGCCAGTTCGATGGCAAAATACCGGCGATGCCGAAAGCTTGGATAATAATGAGTAGCCTTCGTCAGCACGTGTGCACTTTAAAGGAGGCTCCGTTCTTTCTTGATGAGCAGACCACGACGAAGTTCCTAAAACAATTTGATGCTCGTTGGAAGTTGATGCGCACGGACCTCCATTATGCAGGGGCATTGTTGAACCCGTATTTGATAGATGTGGAAGAGCTTCATAACAATGGAGAGGCAAAGCGGGCATTGAATCGAGTCATCAGAAAATTGAGCGGACCATTGAATGTGGATGAAGATGAAGCAATTGCTGAGTTGACGGAATTTGAAGAGAAGTCGGGTCCCTTTGATCCATTACAAGAGGCTCCAGATGTTACTCGATGTAACTTGTTGCCTCATCAATGGTGGAATCGTGTGGGTGGGAACGCTCTTCCAAAAATAGCAAGGAGAGTTTTGTCTCTGACATGCTCAGCATCATCTTGTGAAAGAAACTGGAGCATGTATTCATTTGTACACGATAAAGTGCGTAATCGCCTAGCCACAAAGAAGGCTGAGATGTTGGTGTATATCTACACCAACAGCAAATTGGAACGTGAAAAACAAGGACACAATCCAGCACTATTCTACGAAAAGTACCTTGTAGATGGAGATACAGATGAAGAGAATGAGGAACCATATTCTTCGGGGGACGAAGATGAAGTTAGATTTAGAGATTTGAGAGAAGAACAGAGACGTGTGGTAGTAGAAGAACGCCTCCGTGGAAATAGGTGGGCTGGTATGGTGCCCCGTGTAGGTAGTCCTCCACGAGGACGATACCACAACACTTTCGTGGGTGATGATGATGGATTGAGCTCTCCAGAGGCGTCGCACCACCGCAGAGACGAAGCCCCTCATGTGTCGGCTTGGGATGCATTTCCGGTAATCAATGCAGACCCAACGAGGGAAAGAACTCCTGATGACAACAATGACGGTGCAGATATTCCAGTGGCAGATGAAGTGGAGCTTGTAAGGTCTCCAATTGCCACATGTCTGCCGCCTAGTATGCCAATGAACCTCCGAAGTGGTGCACGAGTTAATGTACAAGGTGAAAGGCAAGAAGAGGTTTCGCATATTGAAGAGGTACCTGCAGTTCGTCCAAGTTTAGCACCGACCAACAACACTGCAACAGAAACTAGGGTGTACGATTCAGATGCGCCATTGCAAGTGGTATTCAACGAGACCCGTATCCGTGGGTCCAATCGCCCTACAAGTGTAGACATTGCCACAACATCGAGGATACTACCAACTCCTCTAACAAGGTCGCCGACACATAATGATCTACGACAAATCGTTGATGAAGGAGTGCATGGCTCAGCTCCACAACCTACTCCGGCCTCATTGATGTCAGGCCCTGGAGAATCATCCAGGCGATCACGTGAACACTCCAAATCAGGAAATAAACGAACCCGCAAGACGCAAGACAAACTGACACGGAACCCCAAGCGTCAAAACCATGCGATTCATCCATTTGTCATTGGAGAACGAAATTCCACTCGTAATCCTTGGCCATCAAGCGCAGCAGCGAGAGCAGAGCGTCAACATGTTGGGCACCAGGTGCTTGAGCGACCGACAGGCCCTATTATCAATGGAACCACTGATGCATCGAGGCCGACAAAGCGATTAGTGCTAGCCGAAGTTGTTGGTGGTTTAGAAACGCAAGTGCGAAATTTGAACTCTGAGGTGGAACGTGAGGTGATCCTTCAACCTACAAGCAGAGAGGATGATGAAAACGAGGTCTCAAGAGCTAGTGACAGTAGTGGGCCACATGAAGACACCGACCCCAATGCAGATGAAGCGGAAAGCGATTCTACCTTCACAATGTAATGTGTTGCATTATAGATGTGGAGGCCTTCAAATAGTACTATAAGGATTTAACATCAATGCCTTGTAGTGAAGATTTGTTGCCAAAGCTTGTAATGAAATAGGTAGATTTTGAATTTTGTGTAGTCCATCACTTGGCTTCACAAAGTCAGGAAGATTGTAAAAGGTACTTTGGTGTTGACGATGATGATTAATGAAGGTATTCATATTTTTTGCAAATAAGTGTGCAATTTCAAACAGGAGTGGTCTTGGTACTCAATTGTGAAGATCATCCCTATGTATGTACGCAGTTCCATTTAAATTAATATGATTATTGTCCAAGGTTTTTATTATTATTATGTTTCAGGCTTATGAATTGATTGTCCCATGATATATCATTACATAATGCATGTTCATTTGCTTTGGTACGTACCGAGCATATAATTCAATGCTTATATATTGCCGATTTGCCGTGGAATGTGTTGGTTGAAGAATAAATATTGGAAAAAAAATGTTGTGGGGGCCCCAGACTTGTAGCCCATGAAGTAGGACCCGCGGTCGCCCTGGATTTCGGACCCGCAGTCGCTCTGGATTTCGGACCCGCAGTCGCCCAAGATTTTGGACCCGAGGTCGCCCTACCCGTGGTCGCCCCCCTACCCGCGGTCGCCCCTACCCGTGGTCGCCCCCTACCCGTGGTCGCCCCTACCCGTGGTCGCCCCCTACCCGCGGTCGCCCCTACCCGTAGTCGCCCCTACCCGCGATCGCCCCTCAGGAAGCACGCCACGTCACAGCCACGTAGGACAGTCCGTTTTACCAAGGGGTAAAAAAATTTGAAATCCGAAATCCGTACACGACAACAAAAACCGCCCTTACTCGACAACTCGACAATTCGACATGCGACATGCGACGTCTATTAGACACAAAAACTTGAAATTCTGTCAGACAAGACAACCCTGTTTGTATGCTTCCAAAGTGGCGGTTCCGTTTCATCGACTTTCCAACGTAGACCTCTTTCATTGTCCCATCCAATGTACAAGTCTTGAACATCTTGATCTCTCGATGTTGGACGAAAGTATTGAATGAGTACGCAATTAGGTTTCTCTGGATTACAATTTGGATCAGACAATGCCCTTGCAATCCAAACTGGATGACTGTCACCATCTGCGGGTCGAACTGCAACAAAATACCCTTCAAAGAGATCTCGGCCCACCCTAAAGGATGGTTGTGGACGACCTCTCAGAGGGTCTACATACGCGTCATCTTCTCCGAACTCTTCACGATCCTCACCGTCTTTGTCTAATTCATCCACCCGAGTTGCTTGAACATGGCTAGTTGGCCAAAAACCATCCCTCAAAATAGAAGATGAAGGTTGTGGTTCAAGCAATGCTACCTTGATACCACGCCAATAGTGCACTACGTGCTCATAGCGTCTACGGTACTCCCCAGTGCGATCTTGATTGCATAAATTCTCCCAGTACCTCACAAATCCAGATATGCCCTTCAAGATGTCCTCTACGCCTTTCATTGGACTTGGCTGAACAGCTTCTGGTACTCCACGTGGCCACAAACTCTGCCCTTCCGAGTCCTCCTTCCACAATTTCATTCCAAGACCAGCCCCCTTAGGTAACCAGTCTACATCAGTGCACAACATCTTATACTTCATGACTAGACACCCAGTCACGTCCAAGTAGAACTTGACTTGTTGTGGCTTTGTATGTCCAACCATAATGTCGTTGCCATCCAAAATTTTGCCTGCTATGAAGCCCTTGAAATCTGGCACCTCTTCGATGAGGTGAGGAATTGTGGGAATGGATTCAACATCCATAAACGACTTCATAAGTGCAGGAATTGTAAGGAAGTTTTCCTTCTTCAAAAGCAAGCTCCATCTTCCAAAGAGTGCATCAATGTCGTCATGAGTATGACCCACGATCATGAAGTTCACGTACACTTCACGAAAGATCTTGTTTGCAACAAGAAGAGACCAGTAACAGAAAACAAATCTATTCTTGTTGTCTCCTGTGGCATTATCCATTTGCACATTCAGAATTGGAGGCAGTGGCATCCCTACACATAAGGGTTCCGGTGGTGGAGGTAGAGATGCTTCACAAACTTCGGCACCCTTCAGTACCGCCTTAGACAAATTTGAGGATCCTGATCCTCTAAACAATTGCCGAGAAGATGACTTCGGTGGCAATTCCAAGTCTCGCAGTAATTTTGCCATGGACCCAATAGTGTAGTTTGAGTCGTGGGGAAACATATCTAAGCCATAATGCGCATATCGAACATCAGCATGACCATGTGCAATCATTCCAGTAACTGAAACGGGCAACTTTGTGAGTCCATCAAGCTCTTTAGTCTTGTGGGAGAAGACCGGAGAAGCAGTTTTGGCATGGTCCATCTTGTCATGCATGATCGTCAAACATTCATGTGGAAACTCATGCGAGTGGTGACGGTTTGCGTAGTAGAGCTCCCTATGTGTTCGAGCAATAGCCAAATGTTTGTCAAGCCTCCTTGACCATACCAAAGCACTTTGAGATCCAACAATACAACTCCTTCGTAGCTCTTGTAATTTATCACACACTGAACACCGAGCAAAATTATCACCAGGTTTCTTCACCTCAAACTCGGAGAACTTAGCAGATCTGATCTTGCTTAAGTTCGAAGTTGAAACTTCGGGTAATCCAAAGGCTGCATTAACGTCGTTGATTTCCTTCATCTTACCCTTCCACTGGAAAGTAGAGGGAAGACACATGGATACGACCTTGTCCCCCGACTTCAAAGTCCGAGTACGATGTGGCATGTGATCCGCCTCCTTTTCGAGGATGCACTTCAGTGTTGCGGTTGCTTGTTGAGTGTGCTTTCGTGGCTTTTCCAATCCTGTATTCCCATGGTCTCTTGCCTCTCGTTCGTCCTTCCAGTATTTGAGGTATCGGTAGAATGTGGGCTCCGGGACTCCAGAAATATGCATCCATGCTCGCATGCACACGTTGATGCCTTCAACGGTCACTGTCTTCCTCCCACGCGCATCAAGATGAACTAATCGATGAACGTCAGTTTTTAAATGTGACCTGAACTTGAACGACGTACTACAGTACATACGTTCGCGTAAGGCCCAAATCTTGTCCCTAGGAAACAGTTGAACACAATTTTGGCTGCAACAGACTTTGCTGGATACCATATTGATGGACTCTTGAGTTAGGAGTTCCTTAGATCTGCGGGATATCACGCGAGGTGGATTCCGGAGGATATTTGAATATGGCCGAGCAGATGCTATAGGCTGGGGATTTAGGACACGGGCTTGTAGTTGATTGAATCTGTCCCGTGCCTCATGGTCGTAAAGGCTTGCTCCTGCGCAATGGACTCGCTCAATCGGCCAAGCTACCAAATAGTAGATCTGCTCCAGGGGGATATCCACTTTAGAAAATGTCTTGGTGATGTGTACTGCTACATGGGTATCTCCGAGAGGACCATTTGCTCCAAGCACGAGGTCTGAGTTGACACTATGGCAAGTCCCTTCGCCAACAAGTAAGCCCTCCACATTATATAGGGTGACACATCTTGTATTCCAAAGACGACGCGGGATTCCTTCGCATTCAGGAACACCTACATTCATCCCTTCCTGAACTGGTAATTCTTTGTCTGAGAATTCCATGAAGTCCTCTGGAATCATAGACGAAGTCATATCATGCACCTGGAAACTCAAATGATGAGCAATACAAAAATCATGGTCAGCAATGGATGTAGTAAATTATATCTTATAGCATGTCAAGAGTCATGCGTTATGAATGGAATCCAATATCGGAATGCCATTTTCAGCAAAACTAGCGCTGAAGTCGACGTTTCAGCTTGAGTAGTGCTGAAGTGTTTCACCACAGTTACATTTTCTTACTGACGACACTTCAGCGCGAGTCGCGCTAAAATGCGGTATTCACAATTTACTACATTTTAGTGAGTCCACAGTTAAAATGCAGTTCACCGAGAGTAGTGCTAAACTGCAATCACCACTATTGTCGCACTAAACTGTCGTTCTCCTGGTCATCCGGTGAGACACTTAAAAGCGACCAATGCTGAAGTGCAGATGATCGCGACTAGAACTGAAGTGCAGATGATCGCGACTAGAACTGAAGTGCAGATCAACGTGACCAGAGTTGAAGTGAAGATGATCGTGATCAGCAATGGAGTGTAGATCAGCGCGACCAGCGCTGAATTGCAGATCAGCGAGAACAGAGCTGAAGTGTATTTCATTGTCATTTTAGTGGATAACTTTCTATTTATAGAAAGTTCGTAATTCGCGGAGAGATTCAAGTAAACTCCTCAGCATTCTTTAGTCTAAGCTTCTGGAATGACACAAAATACAGAAAACTTCATGGACGGTGGCTGGATACAATGATCACAACATGAACTATACAGGACATAAATCAACACCTGCGCAAAACCATTGCCAAGCATGGAATGACAAGTTCTATACAAAGCTACAAGCTGTTGAGTGTGGAATGCTAAAGTTTTCCAAAGAGGTCGGACTAGCTTACTGTAATTTCTATGTAGAGTCAGACCTTCTCCAGCAATACAGCGGACTATCGAGCACGGTACTCATACAATCACAAAACTATTCTACTGAAACTCTTCAAATGACATAAAAGTACAAATTGAAAGTGCAGAAATTGAAAACAAAGCACGCAGAAGTGAAAACAAAGAACGCAGAAGTTGATGCTACTTAGGAGAAAGGTGGGAAGAGTAGAATGCAACTCTAGTGCCGACGTGCACTCAACTTCTTGGCGGGAAAGAAAGAGCGCGAACTAAGTTCTCATTTTTGAAGACATACATTCTAATAACAGGCGTCCTCGGAATCATAATGGCCTTACTAGCTATACATGTTCAAAACGAAATGCAATCCTGAATTTAGTGGTTGGCCCCACGAAAATAATGGGGTCACTACACTTTTCATTATATTCCTTCATAAGTGTGTGTTGACTTTTAAACACCGCAGTGGCATATCCCTTTGACAGTCTTCAAATGTAGCCACGAAAAGCTATTGTCCAAATCCTTCTCTCCTTTAACTTCAAACTTTACGCCCAACATCTAAGCTTAAAAAGCTGCAATGTTTTTTTTTAGAAAATAAAGGTTCCGTTATGTACATTAAGCAAGTGGCAACTACCTCAGCTTCCCGACATTAGAATTTTGTTATGTCAGGGTACAAAGTGCCTTTACTGTAAAATTCCCTACTTTCAGTGGCCGCAAATATTTTTCCCTTGTATAGTGAATGGAAAGTGTGACTCACTGAATTACTAATAAATGATGGAATATTTCAGAAATATCCCTATTCCTAGATGGGATTTGAATGTTAAGGGTCTTAGGTTTTAGGGTTTAGGGTTTAGGGCTCAAAAACCACGCCCTTAATACAAAGAAATTGCCTCTGCTAAGTCATCAAAAAAATAAGGTTCACAAGAAGGAAATTAAAATCTCTATTTCTAAATTCTTTTAATGTTGCCACCGTATTTTAAGAGGTTATAGTTTTTATCCTTTCAAATCGAAAAGAAAATGTGAATTTCACAATGAACAAAAAAATCAGGGTTGTCTATCCGGACGTGACGTTGGCTTTTTATGTCCGGATGTCATGACGCGTCCGTCCGAACGCATCCTGACGCGTCACAGCCCGTCGCTGATACTGACGGGACCATCCGCGGCGCGGATGAAGTCTGTCCAGTCTGCGACGGCGTCGGGCCGTCTCCTGGACTGTCATTCTGTCGCCGAATGGACATCCATCTCTTGGACGGAGAGCCCATTCGTCCCCTGGACGGTAAGCCGTCCCCTGGACGGAGAGCCCGTCTCTAGACGAAGAGGTCGTATCCTGGACGGAATTCTCGTCTCCAGGACGGTAATCCGTCCCCTGAACGCGAATCTGTCCTCTGAACGGGAAACCGTCCACAAGACGGGAATCCGTCTCGTCCCCTGGACCGGAATATCGCTGGACGGGACAATCGCCGCTTGGACGGTTTAGGGTGCGGGGCTGCGGGTTTAGGGTCCACCCCATCAGCCGGATGTCCGTCTAGTTGGGTTTAGGCTTTAGGGTTTTAGGGAGGGCTTCAAGGTGTATATTAAGGACTTCCGCCTATTCAAGATTACTTTCCCTTGCTGATTTTGCCTTTCATGACTTGGTTGGAGTACAACCATTGCGATAGAGCAAAGTCCAAGAAGAGTGTGTTGTGGTGGCACTTGTTGTGAGAGCAACAAGTGTTGTTGCCACATCACATTTCAAACAGAATACTAATCTTTTTTTTGGTGCAGGGGCAAGTAGAGGAGGACAGATAAGAGAAATGGGTGGAGGAAGATCATAGTGGGAACCTTGGTACACACTACAGCCAGATGGAAAAGTTGCTTGCAAGTTTTGCAAAACTTTGCTAAGCTATCGAAAGGATCGGTTGCTTTTCCATTTGGGATACAAGCGAAATGACACTGTCTAGGGAGTGAGAGCGTGCACTAAAGTCAATGTAGCCGTGAAGGTAATGTTTTGGAATTGTGGAGGACATATACCTACGGACACTTCGCATGGACCTGGACGCGACGTGGAAGTGACATCACCATCAATGATACTACCAAGTGTAGTACGTGGCGAGCAACAACCTGATGCTTCAATCTCAGGAAATGATGGAGGAGAAAACACTAGGGGGCAAAGCTCTCAAGTACGATCATCGGAGGCGCCCATTCCTAATTTGACCCACAATCGATTGATGAGGCAATTGTCTGTACAAGATGGAATGAACGCATCAAACAAGCAAGTACTAGATAAGAAGTGGGCTAAGTTTTTCTATGAAGCCAATATACCATTCAATGTAGTGAGGCATCCTACTTTTCTGGATGCAGTGAAATCAACATCGGAATCGAGAGTTGGCTACAAACCTTCAGCGTACCATGCACTTCGTACAAAGCTCATAAAATCTACAAAAGATGAAGTGGCAGCAATTGTAGTAGAGAAGACAAGGGCACCAATCCACAAGTATGGCGTTACAATATGCTCTGATGGATGGGATAATGTGACACATCGACCATTGATGAATGTCATGTTGGCATGTACAAGTGGAGAGGTATTTCTTGGATCGATAGACACAACAGGCGAATGCAAAGATGCTACTTACGTGGCTAATTGCATGGGTGATTACATTGACGAGGTAGGGGCACAGAACGTGGTACAAGTTTGTACAGACAATGCAGCAAACATGTTGGCCGTTGGTGCTCTGTTAATTCGTAGATTTCCACACATATATTTTCAAGGGTGTTCAGCACATGCACTTGACCTTCTACTTGAAGATTGGGGAAAACAAGATTGGATTACAAGTATGGTCAAGAAAGCCAAGTCAATTGTGAAATACATTCGAACGCATCACATGCCACTTGCAATCTTTCGACGACATTCTCCTAATCACGTTTTGAAAAATCCCGTTTAAACACGCTTTGCAACCATGTTCCTCATGATCGAACGTTTGGTGGAGGTGAGGGAAGCGGTAGAATTGACAGTCCAAGATCCGCAGTGGAATGAGTACACGCGGAGATTGGCATCCAGTGAAAAGAAAAGAAAAGCTAATGATGTGCGACGATATGTGCGAACGGATGAATTTTGGAGGAGATGTTTAAACTTTGTGCACATAGTGGAGCCCGTGTTGATGACTCTTCGAGAGTTTGATGGAAAGCACCCGTGCTTGGACAAGGCATGGCTTGTGATGAAAAAGGTGGAAAAGCATGTTTTATCTTTAAGGGATCCACCATTTTCATTAGAGCCACGGTATGTGTGGGCGCTTAATTACCCACCCTTGGTAATTAATCGGACACAACCAGGTTCTAGGGGTTAACTAAATTCTAACCTAACGGGTGACTAAGCGTCGGTCCATTGTGCCTTCCAAGCAATGGATCTTCTTCACTAAGTTCCTAGTTTCCGCAGGTGACAATGGAGTTGCCCCCAATTGGCGAGGGAATAGTTTGGGCTCACCGTCCCCTAACGGCAGCCTATGCGAACTACCACCGAATCTATCCTAATCTATGGGAATCTGAGGCTAATTGACCTTTCCTAAGACTGAGGAGGGATTATCTAAGTCCTTTCCATGGTTTCCTGAGTTGATTGGATCTTTTCCTAATCTAAGTTATCTTTTTCCCTAATTTAATCTTCTAATTTAATTTATCTTTTCTCTAATTTAATCTTTTAATTTAATTGATCTAATTTATCTTTTATCTAATTTATCTCCTAATTTAATTTCTTAATTTAATTTATCTTTGTTCCTAATTTAATCTTCTAATTTAATTTATCTTTATCTCCTGATTTAATTTCTTAATTTAATTTATCTTTTTTCCTAATTTAATCTTCTAATTTAATTGATCTTTTATCTAATTTATCTCCTAATTTAATCTTCTAATTTAATTTATCTTTTATCTAATTTTTTTATTACCTAAGGCAAGGTCCGTTTTGCTAAATTAACCCGAGCTCCTAATTGGATTATTTTGTCTTAATCTAGTGTTCGCTTCTTGGTTGAGTGCTAATCTTAACGGTTACTAATTCCTAATCCTATCCTACCCTAGTCTAATTTGGTTGCTCTTATGGTCAACTTCTATGTATGAGATGGGTTTGGATACTTCTAGTCCTATCAATAAACTTCTATGTCTAAACTTAAGGCCCACCCCTAATCCCTCTTTGCTAATCAAAATTATTCACTACCTAATAGAGTCTAGCGTAAATTAGAAGGGAACAAAACACCGGGGATCTGTTTAATGACTCACCTGATCGTCATTAGCATGCGCGGCATTTTCCTCCATACCTCCAGCCGCGTGCTCGTATTCCATAGTGGACAAGTATTTTGAAGTGGTCAAATGCCTACGGCTTAGTGGTGGAAACTGTTACACTCTAGTACCCTACGGCACTCTCTCCCCTCCTTATCTCCCCCTTTTCTTTTGCCTTGGTACTATTCCCACCAACCCCTTAATGGGGGTCTTACGCTATGACGCTAACTCCTTGCAAATTCAACCCCCCCTCTTACGTTGTCATCTTTGCGTCATTCTAATCTCCCTTCTAATGGCCGTGGAAAGCTTTGGGGATTCCCGTGCACTCTAATCGAAGTAACTATGGATCGTCTCTCTCCTTCTCACTCCTATTTCAACATCTCTTCCTAATCTCCTACCATTCTTGTTTTCTCGTTTTGGTGGTGATGAGAGAGTGAGAGGTGCATGTTTTGCAGGTGTGGCCGTGGAGATGTCGCCTCTATTCCTTCCTCCCCCTTTTCCTCGTTGACCTTACGGGCCTTAGCTTCCTCCTAAGTCTCTCCTAATCCCAACTTTTAGTCATTCCCCCCCCCCTAATTGCGGTTATGGGCTGGGTTTTGTTGTGGGCTACCCCCTTTCCCAAGCCTTGGACTCCCTGGATTCCCTGGACCCCCCCCTCCCACAGCGACCTTCCCTCCCACAGCGACCTCCCCTCCCACAGCGATTCCCCCTCCAGTCCCGACGCCCAGTCCCGACACCCCAGACCCGGACTCTCCAGGACCCGACTCCCCAATACCCGGACTCCCCGGTACCCGGACTTCCCAGTGCCCGCAACCCCAGTCCCGACTCCCCAGTACCAACACCCCAGTCCCGACTCCCCAGTGCCCGGCGACCCTGGCTGGCTGGTGTTTTTAGGGTGTTGGCTGGTGTTTTAAGGGCTTGGCTAACTTTGTTTCTTAGGGGTGGTCTTCCCCAGGACTAGACTTTCTTTTCTAAAAGGAACGGGGTTTTTGTTGTCAAAGCAAAGGAAAAAAGACTTCACTACTTCTAACTGGGCCCGGGGGCCTGTCAACCACTAAAAAAAAGGAAAATAAACACACTTGTCTTGGAGGCTAAACTTTGGGCTTTCCCAAGAAGGTCTTGGGAACTAAACTTTGGAACTAAAGTACGTAGGAGGTCAAAGCTTCGCCGTAAGGTTGGTTTTGACACCAACTCTAAGACTTGCAATGTCCCTAAGTTCAAAGCTCCGCCGTCTGGGCCTATTTTGACACATACTCTAAGATTGGGGTAAGTTGTAAGTTCAAAGCTTCGCTGCCTCACGGGCGGTAGGGTCCACACACAAACACATGGAAGGGGTGACTATGGTCAGGGTGTACACACGAGGCAACCGTACCCACAAGGTAAGCATAAACCAGACAACACTTTATACACTAAAGGCCCCCTAAAGCGGCATCGCCAAGGTACGGTGGGGGGTAACTTTAGGATTAGTCCAAGATGCACAAAAAGCAAGTGAAACCCTCTTGACTCGCAACAAGTACAAGGTAAGATGGAAAGACCTCAAAGGACCTTCAAAGAGCTTGAGATAGAACAACAAAGGGAGCCAAAAGTGCTCCGAAAACACCGTAGAGGTTTCTTGGCTTGAAACGCCAAAAATTCCAAGATAACTTGGACCCATGGACCCAAAACAAGTATTGGGGGTGTTTTGGGAGAGAGAAGGGCCCCCTTTTATAGGTTTCCAAGGGCCCACTCCCCCCCTCGACGAGTAACCTCATCCATCCGGATTTTCATCCAAATTTGAGATTTTCACCTAATTTTGGGTTTTACGCTGGTCCTAGTCTCTAACTTTTGGAGTTTATCTCGGAATTGCAAATGGATTGCGCCAATGGCTTTAGAATGCCATTTTTAGCCTAAAGAACCCCTTACCCCCTATTTCTATCACAAAAAAACCCTCGGAAACTAGTGCCAACTGGAGCCAATTAAAAGGGTAAAAACCTAACTTTTGGGGTTTACCTCTTTTGGCTTGGGTAACTAGCTAGGGTTGTTGGGGAGGCTCTAGGGAGTAAGAAAAGGCTCCTTGATGTCTTCGTTCCGACTTCGTACGCTCCCGGGACGCCGGTCAACCCCGCAAAGATCCTACCGTAAATATTAATTGGGGGGATGTTGTCAGTTTCGGCTACTTCCCGCTATTGGAACACCATGAAATTTGTCGGGGCGCGTTATTAACATAAAAGATGCTAGTCTAATTTTTAGTGAGATTTTACCGCGGCCTGGGTATTTTTCATGAATTTCCCAACGTGGCCTTTGGCGGTTGACCGCTCGGAAAAAGATCCTTTGGAGATCAGAAAAAACCGAGACTTTTTGGGGAACCTCTCATGGAGTCCCCCAAGCCACGTGCCAAGTCTTAGGCTATTCTGGCACACAATTGGTGGCGTGGTGAAAACTGACTTCGGTTGAATCACCGGCAGTCAGGGAATCTTTCACATGTGAGGGAATCTTGGCGAATGGGTTTTGCCGTGGACATCCCGACATGCTCCAGATCCGAGAACACTATCCGGTGGCTGTGGATTCCTCCATGCGGCCTGTCTGGGACAAGTAACACCTGCAAGCTAACAATTTGGATTCCTAATGTTTCGTCGGTGGAATGGGGAAACTAGAACCTATCTTTGGAGATTTATGTGGAGACCTCCCCCACTCTCCTAAGACTTAATTTAGCCTATCATGGTCACATGCACTAGGTTTGGGCTATTTTGGATAAGTTCCCAGTAGCCCTATTGTTTTCCACTAATTACGGGTTCTAACCTATATACAAGTGGGTTTTATGGGTAATCTATGGATAAAAGGCTATTTATGACCAAATGCTATACTGGTACGTGACATACCTATTTTGGTTCTACACTCTTTTGGGGGCTTTTTGTACTACTTTATGCCTTAATTTGTAATAAACTAAAAAAAAGAAAACAATGAGTCTCAAGTGATGAATTTGGGGCTCATAGTACGCAATTTCCGCCATCGATGATTTCTACAAGCGCTGGGACATGCTCAGGACGGATTTGCATTACACCGGGGCTCTATTGAATCCCTTTTTACTTGACAAAGTCTTGCTAATGGATGATGATGAAGCAAGAGAAGCCATATTGAGAGTTTTGCACAAATTGGCGGTTGGAGATCAAGCATTTGCGTCAGCTTTGTCTGAGTACCAAGCATTTAGAGATCGGCAAGGCATTTTCAGTGGACTCCCTAATGTAAACACCTTGAATTTGCAGCCTCACGAATGGTGGGACCTTCTCGGAGCCGGTGCTCGTACACTTGCACCGATTGCCAAAAAGATCCTCGCACAAGTGTGTTCTGCATCGTCATGTAAACGCAATTGGAGCATGTATTCGTTTGTCTACAACAAATCACGCAATAGATTGACATCTGAGCATGCTGAGGAATTGGTTTACATTTATTCCAATTCCAAGACTCTAAGAGAAAGGGCTGCAGCAAATCCGACAAGGTGGTACACTGAAAACATGATGTCAAAGGATTCCATGACAGATGAATCTGATGGTCTAGACCGTGGTTCGGTTCGCTCTGATCTAGATGATGACGATTCAGATGATAGTTCCAATGACGATGATGAGCCACCATTTGATAGATTTCGTGGGGGCGGGAGGAGTGCGTCCTCTAATTGATGCATCCGTATTTGACTTTGAAGAGGGGGATAATAACGATAATGCCTCCGAGGGACATCAAGGAAGTCCACCACGAATGCCACAAACGTGGAATGCTGGGCCAAGTGGGGGCAATACAAATGAGGACGTTGTGGCACCGAGACCACTAAGTCCAGACCCTATGGATGTACAAATTGATGCCACAATAGACAGAGATGGGGTTGACGTTGGAAGAGGACGTGAAGAAGAAGTAGTAGTACCACCGTCCTTGCCCATGAGGACCACTTGTAGAGAAGGGCCCCCTCAAGGTGGAGAAGCACATATGCCTCCTCCAAATCAAGTCTCGGTTGCACAACGGCAGATGCCAGTATTGGAAAATCTACAAATCCAAAGTTCATCAAGGCCGTCTAGTTCCGAAGTTCGTCCACACGAACCAACTTCGTCGGTAGGTACACGATTGGCTGGTATGGTGTCACAACATGTGACTAGAAATACGAATTCATTGCGGCCACCTGTACATGCCAATAATCGAGGGAAGCGTCCCCGACCACAAGGGGCTACCAGTGAATGTGTGAATACTAGAGCACATAGAAGGCTGAGGAGGGAAGAAGCGGCTTCCCAACCATTTTTAAGAGAAGTTCAAACGGGAGGGCCCAATACAGATGGCATTATGGACGCAACGGGCCAACGACCTCTTCGGATGTTGTCTTCTATAGCTCGACCACAACGAAACCGCAATTCTGAGGCCTCCAGCGAAAGTGATAGTGCACCATCCAATCATTCCAATAATGATGGTGCATCCATCGGTGGTACTATAGGTGAAGATGGTGAGGTTCCAGGAGATAGTGATTACAGGGGGCCGGTGCCTCGACAAGGTCCACTCGAAGAAATTGGTGGTAATGAACCAATAGTACAAGAAGCAAATGCAAATACTTCTGTGCGCATTCTTAGGCATGGAAGACGTTGAATGTTTTTGAAAAGACAATAGGGTCTTCACATTTTCAAATGCAAATTTTTTAGAGGCTCAATACCTTGCATATTGAAATCAGCATTAATATGAAATATGACTCAGGTTCCTTTCATTCTCATGGAACTATTTACCCCTAAAGTCCCAAAGTCATTACACAAAAAGGGACGCAAAACTGTTTTTTCTCTTGCATTTGCCTCAACATGTGGAAATTTTTTTTTTTTACAACATCTAACTGTAAGATCTTGTACTTCACATGTTTTTTATCACGTGGAAAAAATTTCATGAAGTTTGACCGAATAGATTGAAAGATATTAGCATTCAAACTTGGAAGAACTAGTTTTCTGAATGCGGGCTTTGCAATTTCAAATTAACTTTCACTACGATTTATGGAAAATTAGGCCTTTGGAGTTTGGAGCAATATTGTTTTTGAATTATTTTTTGTGAATACGAAAGAACCGAGGTCTAAATTTGAAAGAGTTATTGCAATTGAAAACTCCATGTGTTAAAATCCAAATAACACAGTCTGATAGTTTGGTGTTTTTTTCATGTCTGTTTTCTTTTTTTCAAATTTAATTTAAATTAAAATTATAAAACTATGTTTTTCATTCATTCCTTTGTTTATGACTTTATAGTAAGAGTTTCCGGTTATTCTGATACATATTCTAATTGATAAAATTTGATTTCCACGTTTAGCTTTATAAAATCACAATAAATTCATTTTTCCATTAAATTTTCTGAAAAAAATAAAATAAATTTAAAATAAATTCTTATGTGTGGGGAGAAACATTAAAATATTATGCTGATTTTCAATAAAAATATAAATTTGGTTTGATAGTGAAATTTGACTTCAAGCCCTTCTTTGTGGTTGTTTATTAGTTTCAGGTGTGAAAACTAAAATAACCAATTGAAAATTGGTTCGACTAGAAATCTCTATTGATATTTGGACCTCTTGTAAAAAACTAAAAATTTAGAATCTCGTGAGTTGTTTTTTCTATTTTTACTTATTTATGGCATGAAGTGCAACAAAAATGATGACAATTACAATTGTGCACAAAACTAATTGAAATTTCTTATAATGATATACAATTCAGAGTTTTTAGTAGTAAAGATATAAGATTTTTGTTTAAATTCAATTTAAATGATAAAGTTAGGGAACACAAGAAGTTCTTTACAACTCAATGTTTAGGTAAAATACTTTTATATCTTTATATAAACCAAAATGAGTACAAAATGCATTGAAGCCACAAAGTGTGCTACATTGCTACGTATGTCCTCAAGCCTACACTATAATAACTGCATGTGCTACGTAAACACTAATTTTGCAACTATATGGTAATACACTATTATCTAATCTTCATTACGCGCCTGCTCTTCTTGAAGGTCTTGTTCTTTGCGAGCCTCGCGATAGCAATCCACAGGTGGTGTCCAAAACTTTGGAGCACCACTTAGACGTTGCACGACGTATGTCACCGAGCATCGTTGTAGTGGCTCCACCTTGCACAACTCACCCAACATGGTTTGAAATGCACCAAATGCCGTATGGTCCGGAATCATCTCTAGATTTCCGCGATCTTTTTTCCATACCTTCATAGCCAATTTGCCTATGGAGTATCCATCTGTGTGTATACTAACACACGGTGGCTTAACCCTGCGAGTAGGAGATGATGAAGTTCCTGTCTCTCCAGTCAAGTACATCAACTCAGGAGCCACCCACCAACATTGCGCTCGGGTTGCCTGCAACTTCCTTGGACAATTGAATTGGTAAAGAGAAGGGGTTTCTTCGTTGATGCGGCTACCCATTCCCCAATCACATAGACCAATCCACACGGTTCTGCCATCATCATTCGGAAAATGAAGCATAATATTCTCCGGTGTGATGTCGTTGTGCAATACAGAGCATTGTTGCACTGCATCCACAATGCAAATCATTGCCTACGCAAGTTCAGTGCGCTTGCGTCTATATGCCATGAGGCGTTTCATGGCTTGCATTGTTTGTGGAGTTGCATCGTAAGCCACCTCTCCAATTTCATCTGGATCTTGGTTCTTCTCATCCAGTGTAAACATGGCGCCGAGAGTACCGCCATTCCACCACTGCGAATAACACTCCATGGTCATATCATTTATAGCAAAGAATTTGATGACCCCTGGATGCTCGCATGGACATACCAATGCCTCGATGGACAACTTCTCCCTGGACTTCTTCAATTCATCCACGCGCAAAGCTGACTTCCCAGCTAATTCCATATTCTCCGGAATATGTTTTGAATTCTGAACACATACTTTGCGCACCCTCCCATGCCCCCCTTGTTTGCTATGGCCAGACAAAGGAACCACCACCACTCCGCGTTCAAGAAAAACCACTCCTCTTGCAGCATGTTGACCAAAGGCCAAATTTTGACTTCGTTGAAACCACGGAGCGGAACGGATGTTGTTTGAAGACAGTCCATGCATTGCTTCATGCCACCAATACACCTTCTTGTGCAACAAATTCAATGCTTGTTGTCTGGGCACTACACTCTTCTGAAAGCCTTTTATTTTTTCCGCATCTTGGGCAAGGTTGAAGATACACGTTTGCACTTGTGACTCCAACCAATGATCGAAGCATTCTTTCGTGCGGTCTTCATGCCACTCATCCGCGCTCATTGTTGTCCAAAACATGTGGTGGAACTTTTGTTTAATGACATCCACTCCCTGTAATCCGCGCGAGACGTATGTTGTGTTCAACTGCGAAATCGAATATTGCTCAAAAAAATCCAACGCCACTTCATGCAATTTTCGCGTTGCACCCTTGCTTGGCCACTTCTCCGGATTTGTAGCCTTGTGCCTCTTTCGGGTTTTTTTTCCCCTTCGAAGACTCTCCGCCCCCCCCAGCAGCTGTGGCCCCTTCTGCAGCTACGGACCCTTCTGCAACTACGGCCTCTGAAACGGGCTCTGGTGATTCCGCATCCGGGTCCATCATCGGTGCATTTCCAATACCTGTGTACCAATCATCAACTTTTCTCTTTGAGAAATCTCGACCAGCCATCGTGATAGTAACAAGTAACAAATAATCAAAATGATAGGAATTAGGAATTCGGCTTCCACAAAGTGAAAAACCGCCCCCCTTATTCCTCAAACCAGCCTCTAATCAGCACCCGCGCTCGCAAGCAAGGACTGCAACCAATCCAAGACAAGAGAGCACCGTCAGAGCAGGAGAGACTGTGGCGAAAGTACCCTAAAAACAGTCTTTATATACCCATTTCACGTCGACGAAAAGGCCGTCGAGAGGACGGACAGGGCGTCCAGGGCCGTCTAGGGTGTCCAGAGGACGGGAAGGCCGTCCAGGGGGACAAGCCTTCCAGCCTGCGGACCAACCGTGGAGAGGACGGCCGGCCGTGCAGGGGCTGAGACCGTCCAGCCTAAACCCAGGGCGTCCAGAGGACGGGAAGGCCGTCCCCCCCCCGGACCAGCCGTCTAGCGGGCCAGGCCGTCCAAAGGACGAGAAGACTTTCGAGAGACGGCAAGGTCGTCGAGAGGACAGGAAGATTCTCGAGAGATGGAAAGGCCGTTGAGAGGACGGGAAGGCCGACGAGAGGGCGGGAAGGTCGTCAAGCGGGACATTCGAAACTAGTGGAATTCATTTCTAATCCTTGTTCCACGAATTTTTCATTTATGTGGTTCGGCACTCTCGGACTTGTCAGGACAGGTGTCCTTCCTCTCAATCGGGCATTAGTCTACGGGGGCGGGTAGTTTAGGAGTGCTAACTTAATGTATTTATTTGTTTCAATTAGAGGACAAATAAATACCAGGGATGACATTCAAATGCTGAAAACGAGGTTTACTGCTCATTTAGAATGGAATTCTATTTTGTTGCACGTAAATAATGGGAATACATAGAAAAAAATCACCAAAGGTCAAATTGAAAACTTCTTAATGTCGGTCCTTTAATGTTCTATTTGGATGTTCATGTTAACATTTGATTCATTCTATTGATTCTAATTGCACCCATTTTCACAAAAGTCGTTGGCATTGGGCAATGTTTTTATTCCCAAAACCTCAAAATCTCGCAATCCCTTAAAATAATTTATAATCTGTAGGGCTCAAATTTGAATTCAAATGAATTTTATCAATTATACGTAGAACAATTTCACCTTTGGAATTATTGTATTTTGATTCCATCCTTCCTTGCATGTAAGTGCACATGACAATTTAGTATTTTGTTGAATTTTAAACCCTATCTATACTAGTATACTCAATTCAAAGTCTCAATCGTACAAACATTCAATAACTTACTGAGCCCGGATCAAATATACAAAGACCAAGACAAAAACAACCCTCTAAATGCTCTAGTTAAAGGTAGTAAGATTAATACTCTAAAATGGTTAATTATCAAATAAGTGAAAGACCTCCTAAACAACATATGTCATATGCATATCATTGATTCATGTAAAACATTGTTTCTTCTTTCCATTCATACATTATATAAAAAAAATGTAGCCCTATACATCTATACTTAAGAATGTTTTACCTTTTACAGATATTGTTATGCCATTTTTTGGTGTCTTCAATATGTTTTCTAAAACTTTGAATTTAAATCATTAATCTATTTTTTTCCAATTCAAACTTCAAAGACTACATCTTGATTGAGTTTTGCACTTGTAATGCCAACTACCGAAATGAAGGACATGTTTCGTAGTTTCCGGTCCAACCTAGGTTTTGAAGTAAATCCTATAGGCCTATATCCTAAACCCTAAACCCTAAACCCTAAACCCTAAACGTTGTTGCAATTTTAAGAGAATTTGATGTTCAAGTTTATGTAACTATGACAAATAAGAGTGGATTGGTGTAAGTCCATAAGATAAAGGAAAAAAAAGGACGAATGGATTCTAATGTTCCATGTAGTCTTCCACACAAAGGGAAACTCTAAAACAATAACATAATAACATATGGCATTTGCCTTTTATTTTTATTCTCAAAATCAAAATGCAACATTGAGTACATGAACTTGACATTTTTGTGGTGTCTATATTTTTTTTATGGCTTCTAAATTATAATGCAACTAGCGGTGAATTACTATATTTTTTCTTATGGATTGTTTATTAATTGCTTATGTAGTATCGTATGTTAGCCACTAAACTAACTGAAGTCGCAAGGCCTCTTTTGAGTCTTTTCCATCCTAAATCTGAATAAATTGCCATTTCTAATTTTCTATAGCAAAGAATTAAAAAAAAGAAAAGAATGTGTTTAGGCCTCTAAGGTGCACCTTTGCTTGTAGCATGTAGGATCTCATACTAGAGTACTAGACTAGTGTTCAATTGATCGGAAGAAATTTCACAAACTTGACCTATGTAGAATTGTAGATTGCAAGATATTTACAATAAACTTCACCCTCTGAACACCCAACGGCATCATTTAGTGCCAATTTAATGGCAGTTCAATCACTTCAATGACATGGAAAGAAGTTGGAAGCGTTCATTTCATTTTCTTGGGACCTGCCATGTTGAGTTACAAAGTGTATCCAATTGATTTTGTAGTCTTTCCAATATTTGCCTCCAAGTAATTCCGAGTTTAGAAAAAATAAAAATAAAAAAATATGCTCCTTTAGTGTATTTTAGGAAGTTGTTGCTCCTTACTCTAAATCTAAGATTTCTCCCCAAAATTGATATTTTGGGAGTTTGAGTCTAACTATCAAACAAAAGGTCCTTTTCTCTAGTTCCTATTTTATGTAAAATCCCCCAACACAACCCTAAATTGAAATTTCATTATTGCGATTTGAACTTCGAATGTGTTTTTAATGTCTACTACATTGAGTACAAAACAAATATATCATGAAATGGAAATTAAGTTTACACTATGATGAATTCTAATGTCATTGTCCTTGTGATATATACACATGGTGAAAAATTGAAAATCTGAAAATTACTTTTCTATTTAACGTGATTTTGTCAAAACTTCCACCCTGAACCAATTTAAAAAAAAAAAAAAGATTTATATATTGTGAAGGGCCGTCCAGAGGACGGAAAGGCCGTCCCAGACCACGAACAGGCCGTCGCGAGGATGGGCAGGTCGTTCCCGACCAGGGACAGGCCGTCAAGGATACGGGTAGACCGTCCTTCTGGACGGGCTTTCCGTCGAAGAGACGGGCAGGCCGTCTAGGGGACGGAAAGCCCGTCCAGGACCAGATCCAAGCCGTCGAGGGGACGGGCAAGCCGTCCAAGGCTAGATCCTGGCCGTCGAGGGGACGGGCAGGCCATCCAAGGCTAGATCCAGGCCGTCCAGGGGATGGAAAGCCCGTCCCCTCCTACATCCAGGCCGTCGAGGGGACGGGCAGCCCGTCTAGAGGACGTAAAGGCCGTCCGTCGAACTCTCGGGCGGCGGTGTAATCATTCCCCGAACCTGGAGACGGCGTTTCGACCCGAGGCCGGACGTCCGTGGACGGATCGGCCGTCCATTCTAGGGCTGTCCCCCACCGTGGATGGTCTGGATTTGGGGGGGGACGGGCTGATTAGGTGTTAATTACCCTTGCTAACCGGGTCGGTAATTGGGGGGTATAAGTGAAGTTTTTTTCACATTTGCCCTTGCTTCCTCTTTTGAATTGCACTGTCCTAGCTTGAGAAAGCTTCGCATTGCAATTTGAGGGGAAGTGTTATACATTTGACATTGTTTTGCCACATTTCAGTTGCCTTCACGCAACAAAAGGCAAAGCAAATTGTCATTGTATTCGCATACAGTATCGTGTGTGTCATTGTACAGGTATGAAGAATGGATGCAGAGGATGTAGTAGGAGGTTCGGGACCTAGAGGTGAGGGAAGCGGTAGAAAGAAGAGAGGAAATAGAGCAACTTTGGATTGGGGCACATTTAATGCCCCAGCGATTATGGCACACCCTGGGTGGTTGGAGGCAGAATCACCATGGACTAGAGCGACATGTCGGCGGTTTATAGATTGGGCCCACATCAACCGCCATTGGCCACACGACCGATACGAGGTGCACGTGAAATCTAGCGTGGTGAATATTGACCAGTGCACCCATCCGCACTTCAAGAAGAGGATGATTGAAGTATCATTGGCACTTTGGGGTTCAAGATCCAAGAAAGACGGGACACTTTCATTGTGCCAAATGGCATATGCGGAGGTTTTTCTTGGCAAGGATGTGGATTGGAGAAGCTTTTGGGGCAGACAACGGGACAACAAGTTTCCAAATAGAACTCGCCACATTCCAACAAATCCTGCCGTGCCACTGGACAATGCACCAATTCCTGCCGTGCCATTGGTTGGTATTCAAAATGTGCAAATGGATGTGGTTCCACCCGTGGAGCAGCCAAGGACGGAGTTGATGGAAGTAGAAGTTGGTCAGAGCAGCGGTGCAAATGTCAACCAACAAAATGTGATTGGTGGAGCCCAAGCTGACAGTGAAGAACTAATTCGCTTGCGCCAATTAGTACAAACACTGCAAGCGGAAAAAGAAGAAGCGCTACGACTTCATGCAGCAGAGTTTGAAGTTCAAAGTGCAAGGATGCGGGCCCTTGTAGATGAAAATGTGCGCCTCATCGCACGTGAAGTAGAGCTTGTAGAGCGCAATAGGCGGTTCAGCAGAGACTCAGTTCCACCACTCGATGTTGTAGTGGAACGTGCTACATACGGGGCAGACGAAGATAGAGCAGGCCCGAGCAATACACCTGAGTTTGTGGTACGACCACGGGCCATTTTTCCAAGTGCAGAAAGTGCCACGTTGGATATTATGCGTGCACGTGCTGAGCGGGCTGAAGCAGAGGTTGGAAGTACTCGCACAAGCATGGAAGAATTAACAAGCGCCATGCGTGCTTTGGAACTCCATGCCAACAACGCTGAGGCAGATGTGGCGGTGTTGACTGCAGCTCGAACTGACATGGAACAGACCATGACCGCAATGAGTGATCAAAACATGCGGTTGGTCCACAATCCTCAGAAGGAACAGAAGCTGCTTCAAATGTGCAACATGAAGTTGACATGCAGCATGGCGCTAAACGAGGCTGAGCAAATGCAGCGTGAAGTGAGGAGAGTGGCTACGGAATTCAATGATGGCGGTCAACGTTATTTTGGCTTGACCTTGTGGCCTCGGGTGGAAGAAATGTTCACCGACGATTTGCCAGTGTTCGCCGAGAATTCAAGCATCGATTGGAATTCCCATGCAGATTTGGAATTCCAGTATAATATCGAGCGCCAACGGTACGGGCCACCCAACCGCGATGGCATTACACCACTAGTGTAGCCGTCTGTTCCAGCTTTTGTACAAGATGGAACAACATGTATAATTTGCCAAGAACCATTTGGCCCAGAAGGTGGATGGAATCTTGGTACATGTGGCCATCTATACCACCCCGGGTGTCTCATTCCTCACATGGTCACCAGAAAGAGATGTGCGCAATGTAGAGCTCCATTTCATGCACGACTGTACAAAACGTTTGGCCTTCAAGACCACATGCCTGCACATTACGAGTACAATGAAGAAAATTTACCGGGCCTCGGTAATAGAGTACATTGGGGTTCAGACATGACATGGCTTTGGAAGTGGGGCCACAACAACAGACACCTCCCGGCAGGAACGGTCGCTGAGATACATTGGCAGAGTGATGCCCAAGTGACAGAGGTGATCAGGAGGGTGTTTGGAGAGGGTGATCCAGGGCGTCGACTATATTTTGGTCAAATTGCGGGTGGACATTGGGACCAAGACCGCTCCATTTTTGTGCGTGTGCCACATCCACAGCGCATCATGTTTAACTCTCAAGGCGCGCCAGTCGGATTTGAAGGTGAACTGAGTTTTGAGGAACAAATGACGTACATTGAAGACAATACCTTCCATGAGCCAGCTCTCGTGAGTGCCATTTATTCCCACTTACATAATAGATACGACATCGACGCATTTCAGCTTTTAACGACTTTGCAATCGCGACGAGAATTGCAACAATTTTTGAGAAGCAGCATAGCATGAGGCGTTGTAATCGAAGAAGTAGAATAGATAGTTTTGGACTAGATTGTGTATAACTACATAGATGTATAGAATTAAATACCGGAAGTTGTACAAAGCAAACATTTGTAATTATATAAAGCCTTTATTAGTTTACTATGTACTTCAGCGGATTTATAAAGTATGTACATTTATCGTTTTCTTTCCACCTTGTGTATTGTTGCTTCGCCTTTGTCTATTTTTGTAATCTATTGTACCTTTTTGTAATAGTATAGAAGAAGCTCGTATGCTTAGATGGTAGGTAAAAGAGTGTTCTATCTTTATTTTGGGTGTTGCCCTAAAGTCCGAAGTCCATTTTTTGGCCCAAACCACCCTAAACCACCCTAAACCACCCCTTTTGCTATGTTCACCTATGAATTAAATTTTCCAATTTTTTTTTTAATCGAACCAAAGGATCTTGTTCTGCACTTGTCTTAGATGACGTGACCATAAATTTGTGATGTTTGACCGTATGGATTGAAAGTTATTAGCATTTGAAGTGAAAGCTCCAAATCTATTTAAAGAAGTGGCTAGGATTGCCCGCTCCATAGAAAAGTCCATAACTTTTCCATTCCTAATCCAAATGGGATGAATGAAAGCCTCCCATTTAAAAGAAAATATAATGCAACTAGAAAAAAATATACAAATTTGTATTTCATTTTATTGTGGATTTTTTTGTCTACTCGGAGTCCTGGACCGCCCAGTGTCTCGATCTCCCCTGTTTGAGGTTATTCTGTTCTTGTGGCCTATCCCTAACCCCTTGCTCCTAGGCACCGATTGGAATAGAAATTGTATTATGAATAAACTCATAAGTTTATCTATCATTCTATAATTCTATTTTATCATTCTTATGAAAAAGTTTTCAAAAGTTTGAGTAAAAAATTAGATCATGGGCGCCTATCGAAAATCCATTTTGTCCCTTGCAGCAAGGACAATGAGAGTATGTTACTTTAGGGTCTAAGAAATAAAAACAATGGAAATTCTTTACCAAAGCCTAAAATAATAAACAAAAATCTCTATTGTTTCATATTTGATGAAATCTCCTCTAAGTCTTTAGAATTAAACCCTAAATAATTCACGTTTTGTAACTTCTTTTCTATTAGTTTGAATCTTTTTTTAGTTGGACACATGATTGACTACTCCCTCATTTTTTTTTTAAATCCAAAGTTTACAAATTAAAGTATTTAACATTTTCCATTTTTTCTCAAATGGCATTATGGCATTATTGAACAAAATGTCAACATTTTTTATTAGGAGACTAGGTGTATCAATTTGCAAAAAATTGTAACCGTATAAATTCAAACAAGACATGTTAGCAATCTCATAGGTTGCTAAAACACAACAATATCACTTATAGAGTAAAAGATTATAATGTTTGAACATGAGGGTGTTAAAACTACAAAAATGATGTGAAGTCTTCCAATCCTCTTTTCAGTTTTCACAAGTAAAATTTAAAAAAATTTAGACCCAAAAAACATGAGGTTAAATTGCCTAACATGTATAACCCCAAACAATTTATGGCTTTTAAAAGTATACTCCATATTTTTATTTTAATTAAATTTCAAATTTGAATGTGATGTTTTCTCCAAGATCTTGTTGTGTTTTCGAGGCACATTTCCAAAAGCTCTCAATGCTACAAGAAGTCAAGATTGCAATGGGTACCCTTGCACAAAGTCTTGGAACGATAAATCACTATTATTTATTTTTAAGAATAGACTATTGATGCTAAAACTAGACTTCAAGAAGAACTTCCTAAAAATAGCAACTTGGATACTACTAAAAATAGCAATTTGGTTAGGTTTTATTTGACTTCGAAGTTTTGCCAACACCAAATTTGGGTGCTTTGGGCATTTAGGCAAAAAATCCAATCCCACTCGTCTAGATGCCCGTCTATTTTTCTGTCCACAGAACTGTCTAGTTACCTGTCCACCCGCCCGTCCACATGCCCGTCCAGAGAACCGTCCACTTACCCGTCCACTTACTCGTCCACATGCCCGTCCACCCACCCGTCCAGTTTTCCGTCCAAAGACTCGTCCATCCCGCCCGTCCAGATACCCGTCCACATAACCGCCCACCCTTCCGTCCACATGCCCGTCCACACAACCGTCCACCCTTCCATCCACATGCCCGTCCAGAGAACCGTCCACTTACCCGTCCAGATGCCCGTCCACCCGCCCGTCCAGTTTTCCGTCCAAATACCCGTCCATCCAAACCGTTCAGATACCCGTCCGCACAACCGCCCACCCTTCCGTCCACATGCCCGTCCAGATGCCCGTCTAGTTTTTCGTCCACATACCCGTCCATCCCGCCCGTCCAGATACCCGTCCACGCAACCGCCCACCCTCCCGTCCACATGCCCGTCCACCCGCCCGTCCAGTTTTCCGTCCACATACCCGTCCATCCAAACCGTCCAGATACCCTAAATCCCGCCCGTCCAGATACCCGTCCATCACGCCCGTTCCGTGCCTGTCGACAGAAGCTCGCCCGTCCAGCTCGCCCGTCGACGAAGAACGTCCATCCATTTCCGTAGTTTTCATCCTCTGTGAACGGTTCTCGTTCAGATTACATCCTGACGGACGCCGGGGTTGAATCCTGACGTCCGTCCGGACATCCTGACGGACGGATAGGACGTGACGAGGACAACCCTGGGTCATCTAGGTGTTCCAGAGTGCGGATCTGGTGATGATATCCGCTGGCGGGTCGATGAGGTCCCTCAATTTCCGGACCAGCTCCGTCGCATCCGTTGCCCGTTTGTTGGCGGTGTTCATCTCCCCTTCCGCCCAGGTCGCGCGGTTTTGAAGATGATCCCGCTCCGCTTCCACAGTCCGGATCCGGCCTTCCAGCAAGCGAACCATCTCCGGATCCGGTCTGCTGTTGATCGCCTCGATAATCTCCGTCTCGTCAGCTACCTTCAACGTTGCGCAGACGCTCTGGATCAGAGTGGCCATCCGTTCGTTGGATGCCTTCTAGCTCCGTAACCAAGCGATCGTGGATTCAAATATGTCCTGATCCGGCTCAGTGTTCCGAACAGGGTCCGGAAGCTAGCTCTTTCCCCTTGAATCCGGATTCGTATTCTTCCGGCAGGAGTCGTGCCTATTCGAAGAGTTGTACTCTGGTTCTGGCTTCTCTTCCTCGTCTGATTCATGATCCACCGGATCCGGTTCCGGAGGAAGATTGTACCGCAGCAGATTGTCTCCCTGCCGGTAGATGATGTCTTCCGGATTGCTAAGTACCTCCTGCTTGTGGTACAAGTGAAGGAGGTACGGACTGATGGGGCTCAATTTCTTCCCCGCTAGGTTTCCGGAAAGCTTCTCTATGATGGAGTGGATAATGAGCCCCTAGCTGACTGGTCTAAGGGCCGGTTTTCCTCTCTCCCCTAAAGCTCCGAAAACCATATTTGCTAGAGTGATTGTAATCCGGCTAGGCTTTTCCGGATACAAGATGGGGCTGAGAAACTCTAACAGTCTCTAGTCCCTAGGGTTTCGGCAGTCGGACGCGGTGTAACCCTCCTTTGGATCCATCGGGTTCCGGAATCTATCCGCCGCGAACTTCTCCGTCCGGCCGGCCCATCCGGATCCCCTAGAGGACGCGAAGTAAACTCCCGCCCACATTTCTACAGTCCAAGACTTTGGACGACCCCTGATGGTTAGGTGGTACTAGTTGGAAGCGTCGTAAACTATCTCATCTATCATGTCCTCGCTCCGGATGTTCCAGGGTCTTTTCAGAAACCCCAGACACCCCATATCCGTCAGGTCGTCCTCTAGCTGCCGGTGGTGTTCTGGATTCTCAGGGATTTCCGGACTAATCATCCGGGCGGTAATCCCTGACTTCCACTGCACACTGGATCCTGCCATAACTACCGACATCTTCCGTCCTCACTTCCGCTAATCTTCCGTCACCAATTCCGCTAATTTTCCGCTAACTGGTTCTGCTAATCTTCTGTCCTACTTTCCGGTGCGATCGGCACCGGCCTCCCCTTCTCTCCCTAACGCGTTCCTATCTCACCACACTTTCACTCACTAAGCGCCATCGCGATAATCACGCGGAGAAAAAGGAAGAATGAAGGAGACAGCGGGGGTTAAGTAGTTTTCAGCTTGGCGTTCCTATAAGTTCCCTAGCTGGACTAGACTCTAGGGCCTACTCGGCCGGAACTTTCCGATTTCCGGATTAGGGTTAGGGTTTCTGGATCCAACTGTAACCCTAATTACAGTTTAAGGTTTTCCGTAAAGGTTCTAATTCCTATTTCTGGTTTTGGGCTTCCTATTCCCTACCTATTATGGAAAATTTGAAAATTTCTACTCTATATAATTACTATTATCTATTATTTCTATTTATCTAGATGTTGCGTACTTCCACAGATAGGAAGTCCGGAAATTGGATTAGCTACCTGGTTTCTAGTTCCGGTCCTCAGTATAGGTAGATTGTAGATAGCAGGGGGTTAGGAAATAATTTAGATCTAGATCTAGAAGTGATCTGGATAGTTAAGCTTAGTTTCCCGACCGAATTTGAGTAGGTTTTGCTTGGGGTTGTTGTGGTAATCCTTGTCCGTATTTCCGGTTATTAAGAATTAGTGACAAATCTCTGTGGGAATGATAAACGAGTCACTTTAGGACCTTTTCCAATCTTAGAGAAGCATTTCAACTTTCCTGTGCTACGACAACAATGCTTTTACTCCGCCAATCCCCAAGCTAACTGCAGCATCCAACAAAGTAGTCTTTCTTGCTAAAAGTTTGTTAGAGTTAGCCACCTTCACCAGCTGCAATTCATGCTTAAAATTTTCAACAAAAGAACTAACTACCTTAGCTTCTTATGGCGTAGGATAGTACACAGGTAGCAAAAGCCAAACAATATCATGCCGCAAACCCTCTCCATAATGTCTCTTCTACTAGATGGACTGGGACAACTTCTCAACTCTTGAACTATATACTCTACTATGCATAGGGATCTCTAATTCAAATCCCTCACTATCAGATGATCCTCGTCTTCAAGATCTAGAGATGCAACCTCTAGAAGTTGGTCCTCTCCTACTCTTTGTCTATCTCGTGCTCTTTGGCAAGCCTTCTGTTGTCTTGCATTCTCTCTTGTTGTAGCTAGGAGCTCTTCCTACAAACGAGCTTCAACAAACCTAGCAACTGGACCTGAACGACTAATGCCATGCCTAGCACGTCGTCTCTTTGCAGCATTGCCCATCACACAAACCTAGCAGAAGAACACATTTTAAACTCAATGACATGTGATTAAAGTCTACAATCTTCATGTACGCAGTTTGGAAGTGCAAGTTTGAATGTGATGTCATAATGGAGGAAGATAGGAATTCCAATTTCTCCATTCCGTATAAGACTCAAATGCTTCCAAATATTGCTTACAACATGTTTTGGTGTAGTATTGGAGAGAAGTGGAGTGCATGGGGATGGACAAAGGCAACTTCTACTCTAAACTTGAATTCTAAAACTATAATTATGGCAGGCCATAAGTTCATAGTGGTAGCATTAAACTTTTGAGGTTGGGACAGTACAAACTACATTTCAGATATGAAGAATGGATCCACACACACAATGTGTAATTTTTCAAATAAGTATAAAAATCTCACATAGGGGTGGTACTAAAGTAAAGAACTAGTATGCAATTTACATCTAACCTAATATAAAGTACTCACTAGTATACAACCTTGTCGGGAGTGGACGGCATAGACGTCATGCATGGTTCTATACGGGTTAAGGATCTGCCAACTTATTTAGGTAGCATCACAAGCGAAGGAGTAACAGAGGCTCCCATGTTATGCATTTTTAATGTAACCGTTTTAGTTGATAAACATGCATTTCTTGTGCCGCAACAAAAACTTAGGAATGTTCATACATTGCGCAAAACAACGTGATTGGAACTCATCTCTACTTGTCAATTATGTAGTTATTCTAAAATCCCCAACATATAGATGAATGATCACCTACCTCTATAGTATGGTTTTATTAGTAGAAAACCAACACGCATTATTACGTACATACAGTACAAGATTGCCTTACCACATTACCTAAAATCTTAGCTTACACGCAATTATTGTGCATCATAAATGATAAATATGGTGGCACCTATGTGAAGAGATGAAGGAAGTAGCAAAAGTACATATATCAGGCCTTTATAGTTTGGAAATATGCCCAAATATTCATAATTCATCTTTAAACTAATTGTGGGCCTCTAATTGCGGTGAAGAACAGGCTTCGTCAAAATCCAAAAAATACCACTCCTCTTGATAGTACCCTATGTTTGGCTACTATATGTCACGATGCATGAAATCCCGCTCATAAAGACAGACCAATGCTTTGGCTACACACCCTAAAGCCTTCACCAACTCAAACTCCCACTGAGCTCTTTGAAATGATTTACATCAAGGCTCGAAGACTATTGAGTGTAGTAAGCTCTCTACATCCTTAGGAAAAGAGGTCACCACCCGTTCAGTATGAGGACATCCTCTAATACACTCATACACATGTAGCACACGGTCAAACACATGCTTGGCCTGATAAGACTTCTTCACTGAGGTGCCGAACAACTTCACCTCCTTCCCATGTTTCTGTGGAAGTTGCTTGAATTCTTCCTCCACACAATAATCCTCACACAAAGCCCCTAAGCGAGGTAATAGTCTGGCCACATTGAGACAGGTCAAGACGATGTGCACACGATCCTTCAAAGTAGACAAATCAAGAGAACACAAATTTTTTATTGTCTTGCGTGCGTCCTTCATATATAGAGCAACCAAAGTCACTATCTTTCCTCTAGCATGATAAGCGAGAATGTAAGGGACTTCAACATATATCCAAGTTAACTTCTAGAGGAGTTCCTACTTAGAATCAGGGTTGTCCCCGTCATGTCAAGTCCGTCCGTCAGGATCAGGGTTGTCTTGTCTGACATATTTTTGGGTTTAGGCGTCGTATATGACGTCTGACGTCGCGTGTCGCGTGTCACGAAGTGTCGAGTTTACTTGACATCGCGTCGCGGAGGGGTAAAAAATTTTACCCCACGGTAAATAGATTTTGCCTACGTGGCAGGGCTTCAGAACTGACGTGGACAGCCAGCGTGGGCGACTGTGGGTGTGGGCGCGTGCAGGTCTGCCTTGGGCGACCTCGGGTGGAAAAATTGAGGCGACTACGGGTGAAGGGGCGACTGCGGGTCTGGGGCGCTAGGGCGACTTCGGGTGAAGGGGCGACCGCGGGTGGAAAAAATAGAGGTGACTGCGGGTTTAGGCTTGAAGGCGACTGCGGGTGAGTGGGCGACTGCAGGTCAGGGGCTTTAGGGCGACTTCGAGTGAAGGGGCGACCGCGGCTTCGGGTACTGAGGGCGACCGCGGGTCCGACAGGTAGGGGCGACTGCGGGTTACAGGGCGACTGCGGGTCGGAGCAGCAGACAGCGACCGCGTGTTCCAGGGCGACCGCAGGTTCAGTTTAGGATTTCAGTTTGGCATATTCAGTCTTTGAAGTAACACGTCACATAGGTGTTTTATAAGCGCAGAATTAGGTGCTACGTTATATTGGGGTTTACAATTTACAAGTGCAAATAATAGAGCCCATGAAATGTAAATTGGACAAACTTCTCTAATCCCAAAAATTCACCCAGTATAAGGCCACAATAATAATGTCAACAACGATTATATTAATTAGTCATCGATATTGCTTTAAGGCGGACTTCAAATGTAGCCATACTTGCATTGCACTTTTATAACCACGTTGCAGTCATCACCTAACTGTCTACCAATTAGAACTCAACATATATTTTAAAACCGGTAATCTGTCCCTCACTCTAATATGCTCATATGCTTGATGAAGCATTACAAAATCCTTACACATCAGGATGAAGGCTCAAAGCTTGAACTACAAAGATTTGCTACCTAACATATAAGCTAAAACCTTATAACTATAATTATAACTATAACTATAACTATAATTATTGTCTACTTCTCTAGTACTCTAGTCACCAGGCGTGAATGTGGAATCGCTCGGCACCTCATCAACATTAGGGTCTGTATCTTCGTAAGACTCTTCGTTGCTCCTGTTGTCGCCCGAGCTTTCGATTTCATCATCTTCCCTTGTTACTACTTCGATTTGTACCTCACGCTCTACCTCTGAGTTCAGATTTCAAACTTCTGTATCTACACCACTGAACCCTTCAGTTTGCACAAGTCGTTTCGTGAGCCTCAACGCATCCGTAGTTCCATCCATGTTGGATGCAGGGTGTCGCCCTCCTCTACTTGATTGTCCAACATTCTGGGTGGAACATCCCGCTCCAATGGTACACCGTTGGACAATTTGAGTGGGTCGTTTAGGATTTCGAGGTCCCCTCTCGTCAACCCTCCTAATACGCCTTTTCTGGCCTCTACTGTTGCGCCCCTGGATTCCTAATGATGATTCGCCAGGGCCAGACACGGATGAAGGTTGAGTGGGTTGTGGAGCTAAGCCGTGAACCTCTTCATCAATCGTCCGTAGAGCACCTCCACGCACCGGTGGCCTTGTTGGAAGGGTTGGGATAGACCTCCTCACTGTTGCCACATTTGTAGTCGTCTCTAGATTCAACGGCACATTCCGACTTCGATTCATAACATATGCCAATGGCACATCATCATCATCATCTGTAGTAACAGTTGTTCCGAGGGTAGATGCGTTCAATACAACGGGATTTGGTATTCCCTCGTGTACAACTTCATTGACTTCGATGGCCTCTTCTTCATGTTCGCTTCTCATTGGAACTTGTGCACTGCTTCTTAAATTGCGGGCCATATTTGGAGGCGAACTAGTTGATATTGGAGATCTAGCTTCTTCCTCTACGGGTGCCATGGGAATAGGTACGCCTTCGTCGTTGTTGTCGGGGGTGCTTTCCCTCCTCAGTGATGCATGTGCCGGCGAAATTGCATCCATATTGTGCACGACGTTCTGCGGTGGACTGCGTACAGGTGAATTTCCCGGAGAAACATACCCATCGTCACTAAAATCAAATGTATTCCCGTATATTGGTCGTGGAGGACTATGTGGCGGCCTAACCATTGCATTCCAAGGATTGTTGCGCAACCGATCCTCTTCATCCCTGCGGTTCTCGCGTTCTCTCATAAAATCAGGAACAACGTCGTCTTCTTCCCCTGAAGACAAAGGCCCATCACGCTCGTCCTCATCGTCTCCATCTGCAAGCATCTGGTCGTAAAAAATGGCTGGGTTGTGTCCACGTTTTTGACGTTCAAGTTTGTTGTTCGCGTAGATATACACCAATGTCTCTGCCTTTGTCGTGGCCAAGCAGTTTCGCACTTTATTATGCACAAAGGAATACATGCTCCAATTCCTTTCACACGAAGATGCAGAGCACGTCAAACCGAGAATTCGCTTTGCAATTTTTGGAAGAGCATTGCCCCCCACACGATTCCACCATTGATGAGGCAATAATTGACATTCAATGATATCGGGAGCCTCATGTAAAGGATCGAATGCACCTGTCTTCTCTTCAAATTGAGTTAGCTCCTGCATTGCTTCCACCACTGACACGTTCAATGGTACGCTCAGTTTTCGTATGACTCGATTCAAAGCTCCCTTCGCGTAGCCATTGTTATGAATAGCCTCCACGTCACTCAAGTATGGATTTAGTAGTGCCCCCGCATAGTGTAGGTCAGTAATCATCAACTTCCAGCGAGCATCAAATTGTTTCTCATATCGTGTTGCCACCACTGGATCAAGGAAAAATGGAGCATTCTTGAGAGAATAAATGTGCTCCTTCAAGGTTGTCATCATTACTAAAGCTTTTGGCATTGCCGGGACTTTGCCATCAAAATGATGAAGACAAAGCAGCACGGGCTCTACCATATGGAGGAAATTGTCGCACTGAACCCAGAACTCTTCTGAACGGATATCTTGCCTTGCAAGTTTGGCCTTGCCCATAATGAAATGTCCATTTCTGCGGTTTTGCAAACTCAACTTGAACGTCATGTATGTCTCATCCAGTGTCACGTTGTGCACTGCTTGCTTGCAGTCTACCAAACGATCAATCATCAAGAAATTTGTGGCAAAACGTGTTTTGCTTGGAAGTCTCAACACTTTGTTTGGTGAAAATCTCCGAAACAACGCCAAAGTATGTTGGTATTTCTTGATGAACTTCACAATTGATGAAGCCTTTTTTACCAGCTCCTTTACTCTCTGATCCTTTCCCCAGTCTTCTAAGAGTAAGTCCAAAATGTGTGCCGCACAACCCTGCCTATAAATGTGAAGGTACCTTTCTTCCAACCTTGCCATCGCCCCCGTCATGACTGCAGCATTGTCCGTACACAATTGCACAACGTTGGTAGGCCCAACTTCCTCAATGTATCGTGCCATTGTCTCAGTCGTGTAAGATATATCCTTCTTTTCCCCAGTACTATCCACTGATCCCCAAAAGACATCCCCGGCGGGACACACCAACATCATATTTAGTAATGGCCGCGAATTAGTATCGGACCAACCATCTGAACAAATTGTCGCTCCATACTGACTTATTAAAACCCTCGTCTGCTCCGAGACCATGGCTTCAACCGATGCCTTCTTAACATCTATCATTTTCGTGCGAATCGCATTATACGGTGGCGGTTGGTACACGAATCCAGCTGCTGCAGTTTGTTTAACAGCATTCACGAAGGCCGGGTGGCGCACAACATTAAATGAAATGTTCGCCTCGTAAAAGAAAGAAGCCCACAACCTATCCAACTCTTGTCTGCGGCCCGTCTGTAATGATTCATCCATGCTTCTTTGCCGAGAAACAGATGGCATGTTCCTCCTTCTCTCAAGCGTTGTTCCAGTAGAATCTACTGAATCAGGTGTAGGATTTGGTCTTGCATTTGATTCAAAGGGATTGAGAGACCCTTCTTCTTCGACATCCAACGCAGGTGCGACAATAGACTCTGCAACATTAACTGGTGCATCATGTCTAGCCGGTGCATCATACATCTCTTCGTAACTCATGGACCTTGGAACTTGCCCCTCGCCAGTTCGAAACTTTTCTCGTACAATTCTAGGGATCTCCTTACAACGCTCCGATGTAGTCGAGCCGCCATAGCCAAAGTGAATCAATGCTCTCTTTCGTACAAATGCTTTGCTCCACCCACAAAACACGCATTTTCGAGCATGGGGGGAATTATCAATTGGGGTACACGATACTAGCAAAGGGTCCCAATCCTTTGTGGACCTCCGCGTATCATTCATGGTCCCCCCCCCTCCCAACACCTTGTCCAGCCATGTAGTAGATCAACACTGGGTCTTCAAAGAAAATGACTACAATAATCACACTAATACTATGGAAGATGTAATGACAAAGCAACCCGCTTAGAGTGGTCTTGTAAACCCTTCTAAACACGGTTGTTGCCCTCCGAAGAAGTTAAACGTCCGCATGAAGCCTCTTTCGAAGGTCCAAGACAAGAGTTTTATCAACGGAGCCAAGGTGATAAAACAAGGGGTACCCCTAGAACTTTATACAAGAAAACTCCTTGGACCCGCGGTCGCCCCATGAGAGAATGCGGGTCCAAAAACCTGAAATCAGTCAGATGATGGGCGACTGCGGGTCCAAGATTGGGTGACAGCGGGTCCAAAAGTGGGCGACTGCGGGTCCAGAAGTGGGCGCCACGGGTCCAGTAATGGGCGACTGCGGGTCCAGGAACGGGCGACTGCCATTTGTTTGGATAATTCTTACATCCCCTGGGGTAATTTGGGGCCTATAATTGAAACTATGAATTCAGAATTTCCACTAAAAAAATAAGCCTTGAAAATAAAAAATTCTAGTGTTTGCCCTGGAGTGGCAATGAGTAGGTCAATTCACCCTAGCCGTGACAATTGCTCTGAACTTCAATAACAAGTTCTTTTCCAATCCGGCAAGTTTTTAATTTTCCTTTTTTTTTTAATTCTCTTTTAATTCCGAAAGTCCGAACTCCCAAGGTCATTTTCCTGCCAAAATTCCTAGAATATTCAAGTATTCACAACATTGCAAACATAAATAACCAGAAATTCATATCTATATTTATGTACTCTTGTCAAGGAACTACATAGAATTCAATGTGCTTGCATTAAAATGTTCAAAATGGATAATATCCTTTTATATATACATAGTCCTCAAAAATGTGCTAAAAATGAAAATCATTCAACATCCATTTTGGCCTTTTCTTTGCGGTCATGAGCCTCACGTTCCATCTCATACAAGACTTTCCTACCTTCCAACTGCAAATTCCTAAGGTATCGGTCATCCTTCCCCAACTTCTTTTCCAACCAAAATTGCTTGTATGATTTTTGGAACTTCAAAAGCGCCTTTAGTGCATCCCGATGTTCTTCCAATTTTGGATCCAATGACAAAGAAACCCCAAGCTTCTTTTTCAAGTCAACTACTTCCGTAAGAGACAATGCTTGTTTAGTAGCCACGTCTTTCCAACCACACATTTCTGCAACACGGTCAAGGGGGGCTTTGTCCTTTAATGCTTTCAAGGAATTTAATCTTGATCGTGCTTCTTCCACCCCTCGCTTCTCCAAGTCTATCTGATCTTCCTCCAGCTTGCATACTTCCATAATTTTGGCAAGCCGTTCTTTTGCAAACTCATTGCTAGAAGAACTAGATCCTCCAGCATGCCAAGAAGAGAATCTAAGGTAAAATGCTTCCAAGTCTAAAATCTTTGTTATTTGCGTTGACAAAAGAACTTGCCGACTTTCAAGTTCAGCACGTAAGCTATTCACAATATCTCCACTCAAAGTTTGCGTTTCTTGATTGCGAAGCTTCTCACATTCTAGATGCTTTTCATCCAACTCATTTAGAAGCTTCTTGAGTTGAGCTTTGTAAACAACTTTGGTGTCCAACATTACTGTGTCAGGGACAGTTCCATCTTCAACAAATTCCTCACTTCGGTACATGTCATCAACACAATCCAATTGGAACAAAGAAGGCTTCACATCTTCTTCTATTTCCATCTCTGTCCAAAAAACATCATCTTCTGCTTCTTGCATGCATGCAAGCACATATTGCAAAACTTCGTCTTCTTCAGTGCGAGGGACTGTAATCGGATTCACCATAGCAAGAGGCAAAATATCAAGATTTTGTGGTTGCCTAGCTGGTTCACCCTCTTCTTCCATTCTCGGGGGAGGTAAATTTTGTGAAGTAGAAGCCACCATCGCCATGTTTTGGGGCTACATTGGAGGGTCTTCACCAAGGTTGTCTTCCTCTCCCGAAGATGAATCAGATGACGTCCAATGAAACTGCTCATCGGGCACTCCCTCCTTCAAGTTTTTCTTCTGGCCTAGCCCTTCACGTGGATTGGCAGATAGAGCCGCCCTTGGGATGTCTTTTGTCGGTGGAAGGCGAGCATGCTTCACTCCCTTGATTGAACTCTAATCCACGCTTCGAAACAAAATGAGTTCCGCATACACCATTACACATATGAAATACGGGACTTCGCTCCTGGGCACTGAATATGTGCCATACAAGTATCGATAAATTTCGATACAATGTTGCACAAATGCATCATTACGGCATGGATGCAAATTGGCCGTATTGTTGCGCCGATTCGTGTAGTGCCGATGATAGGGGAATAACTTGTCAATGTGGCACCACCCCACGAAGGACTTACAAGTCTTGGCGGTCCAGTGGCCCGTAATTCGATCCCAACCTCGGTAGGCCACACACGCTGGGTCCAAAAGGATGCGTCGTTGCCTAGGGTGCATGGCTCCTTTTGCCTTGGTCTTCTTCTTGTGGTCCGCCATTGGAGATGCTCTTGAGATTTGGGGCAAGGAATCTAAACTTATCCCTAAACCGCAAAGTATTATTTAGCTAAACTTAACCCTAAACCGCAAAGTATTATCTAGCGATTAGTGAGTGATGGAGTAAAATCAAGAACATGAGCCACATGTAAGTGAAACTCAAAACCCAAGCTCCCGGGCACGCAATCAGCCACTATAAAGTAGGTGAAAGGCAGTACGCAGCAAGAAGGGAAAGTGGCGAAGTTGGGTGGGGAGACAGCTAATTAACCCGCAATCGCCCTAGGGCGAGTGCGGGAAGGGGCGCGTGCAGGTCTGAGAGCGACCGTGGGTAGGGCGACTGCAGGTCTAAGGGGCCGACTGCGAAGGCGATTGCGGGTAGGGCGACTGCGGGTCTGGGGCTACTGGGGATGGGCGACCGCGGGTCGATGGCTATAGAAGTACTAGGGTCCTGCGCGACTGCGGGTAGGGCGACTGCGGGTCTGGGGCTACTGGGGATGGGCGATCGCGTGTGGGGCACTACAGAGTAATTTCTGGACCCCTACAGTGGGGCGACCGCGGGTGGGCGACTGCGGGTACAGGGCGGGATTTTGAATTTCTGAACCTCTAAAACTTTCACTTTGAAGTTCTCTTACACAAAATTGTGGACATAAATTTTAGTTACCAATGCACTTCATAAAAATGTATTGCACCTTTTCATCTTTTATTTAAAAATTTGGGTTATGCATCTTTAGCCATTTTATTAATTATTGTTGCAACTTATTAGATTTGACATGCAAAAAGAGGATTCCCACCCTAACATCACTTCTGCAATTTCAATAAGAAAATAATCAAACATAAGAAATTTACCATCCATGATTCACATGGTTGCGTTTTATTTTCCAATGCAATCTCTATTATGTTTAGTTTGAATTTGTATGGTGAATCCATTGTAAAACAAGATCCAACTATGAAGAATGTGGGATTCTTGATCAATGTAGACCACTTTCGGAGAGCTCCAAAAGAAGGGGTTTGGGAATTGAGCAATAAATACCTTTTATTCATTATAGTCAAGTGTGATTGACACATTATAAATTGCGTGAGAGAACAAAACTCAATATAATCAATTATACAATGCATAGGATAGGTGTAGTAAGATGGTTGTTCAAATATCTCATAAGGATTGGGTGTGACAGCATGAGCTCCCATATAACTTTCATCATGTGCTTCATCAAGCACCGTGAATGTGTAGTTGGGAACTAATTGTCACAATTAATTGTCATAGCTATTTCCCAGCTGATTTCATGGTTTTGTTCAAATTTTATTTATCTGTACATTCATAGGTATCCAAACAATAAAACTTGTTTCATATTAATTAAAAGTGTAGCCATCATATTTACAAACAAAGGGATTAAATCAAGGGCATACATTTGTACATTTTCAATATTTGGGGATTTCAAACTTGTGAACCAAGAATAACAAGCCACAACATTTATGGGTATATATTTTATTGGGGGGGGTACATTTATGGGTATATATTTTTTGGGAGGGGTCACATATGTAAACCATTAAAGTATTGGGCACTAATCAATTAAACATTCATATACCATGGACTGTTTAGCAAAATATGATCATCCATCTGAGATAAACAATCCATGCATTGTTTAGCAAAATCATAGTATAGAAATGTAAAATGAAGTTCTTTGTCAAGCACATTGCTATTTCACATGTCTAGCATGACTTTAGTACTATTATCTTCATAAATAACTTATTTCTTTTTATGATCCCAACTCAAAAATCAAAATAGGGTCTTATGCCATGGTACAAGGCTGCCGTTTGATGCACCACAACAATGTCTCTAGTCACGAACGATTTGCCCGTGGCACAAGGTTGTCCAAGTTTGCGCGAGCTTGGTTTAACCTATTATTGGTCTGCTCAAAGATATCCGTGGTGTTGATTTGAACGCTCAGAGATTGTGTAAATGCGCGTTCCGTCCCGTGCTCATCATCCTAAGGTGGAATTGTCATTAGTACATATGATATTCACAGAATGGGGTACAAACAATACTAACCTAGCAAGTATATTAACTCATGTTGTGGTATTGCACTAACCTTAATGAGTTGTAACAACAAGCATCCATTCTCAGACTCGAAAAGTTTCTCGACATCCTCAAATTCTTCTAATAAAGCCCTGCATCTCCCGGCCCCCCATATCAATGAATATTAAAACATAACAACTACATATGGGTATTTTTAGCATATAATCTTATAATACAAGTTCTATACTAGAACAACCGAACTTGAGGTTTGTGCAATCTTTTCCTTGCCGAACCCACACATATTCTTCCATCATGGCCCACCCCTCCCTAATGGCCTCATCAAATTTGGCTCCCCAAACAATATCGCGTGTGTTTTGTATCAAACACATCACTCGTCCTGCAGCAAATAAGCACTAATAGTGAGATGAAATGTCCACCACTAACTATCCAACTAGAAATGTTCATTAATACATGTTCATTTCATTATTCAAGGATTCAAATCACCTATATAAAATGAAGGGCAATATTTTACTCACCCATTTTGTTGGCTTGGAAATGGCCTTTGGACTCATTGCATTGGCCATAATGAGCAAAGCAATACAATTTGTAGCCTTTCCAAAAGTCCTTAATCCTATTTCAAAGATCACAAATCAATTCCAATAGAATAATCATTGTCATGGTGATTCTCCCACCTATTAAAAAGACATTGTCTACAATACAAGTGGATGACAATAAGGAAGTCAAACGCAAACTAAACAAATTTTTACCGGAAATATTCATGGTCGAGAATAATTATGACTTCCTCTGAGCACTTGCTAAATTGAACACCTGCCATTAAGCCTGTAAGGAGCCAAATAACTAATCATTAGCAATGCAAGAAGATTAAATTTGAATAGGCTACATAACAATTGAGGCCCCCCTACGTTACTATAACACCCAAAAATGAAAGAGAATCAATGAAGAACCAAATGAATCATTTTCATTTGAATTGCTAATTGTTTTAAATGTGAATTTAGTGTACCCTTTTTCGGTGACTTCACACCCATTTGTGTGTGCATCCTTATTATTCAACAACTTTGCCACAATGAATGCAATTGCCGTTTCAAGGCCCTCTACATCAAATGGCTTTGATATTCTCACTATCCTAAACTAATGGAAAAGATTTTGGGTTCATTGAAGTATACAAGAAGTGTCTGCTGTATTGTTGGCTGTTTGTGGGAAACCAAAAAAACCACGAGACCTCCACAACATTGGGCCCACATTTAGCCACTACAAGGTAGGTGAACTACAAGGCGCAGTTATGAAAATTATGGACCACAGGCTGGAACAGCCCATGAAATACCCGCGGTCGCCAGGGGCGCATGCGCTAACCCTAACACGGATACTAGGGCGACAGCGCATGGGGCGACTGCGCATGGGGCGACCGTGGGTCCGGTCTAAGGATCCCTCGCGTCTTTCAAGGGCGACCTCGGGTGAGGGCGACCTCGGATCAGGGCGACCGCGGGTCAGGGCGACCTCGGGTCCTCGAGGGGGAAACACATTTCAAAATCCCCCCTCCATCAGGGCGACTGCGCATAGGGGGCGACTGTAGGTCAAGGAGAAAATGCAAACTCCTTGACCCGCAGTCGCCCCCTATGCGCAGTCGCCCATATGGAAGGGGAGGGAGACACCAAATACTTTTCCGCCCTCTATCAGGGCGACTGCGCGTAGGGGGCGACTGCGGGTCAAGGTGGGAGCAACCTAACTATTTCAAAATGCAATCTCCCCCCTTCCATCAGGGCGACTGCGTGTAGGAGGCGAGTGCGGGTCAAGGTGGGAGACACCAGAAATTTCGAAAATGCAATCTCCCCCCTTCCATCAGGGCGACTGCGTGTAGGAGGCGAGTGCGGGTCAAGGTGGGAGACACCAGAAATTTCGAAAATGCAATCTCCCCCCTTCCATCAGGGCGACTGCGTGTAGGAGGCGAGTGCGGGTCAAGGTGGGAGACACCAAAAATTTCGAAAATGCAATCTCCCCCCTTCCATCAGGGCGACTGCGTGTAGGAGGCGAGTGCGGGTCAAGGTGGGAGACACCAGAAATTTCGAAAATGCAATCTCCCCCCTTCCATCAGGGCGACTGCGTGTAGGAGGCGAGTGCGGGTCAAGGTGGGAGACACCAGAAATTTCGAAAATGCAATCTCCCCCCTTCCATCAGGGCGACTGCGCGTAGGGGGCGACTGCGGGTCCCCAGATCACTTCCAAAATCAGACCTGGGGTTCTAGGGCGACTGCGCTTTGGGCGACTGCGGGTATGGGCATGTTTCACAAGATTAATTTTTTTTTTGGGACCCCTCTCCCTTATTGTTTCTAATTCCCTTTAATCATATGTTACTTCCTCCATTTTGTTTACAAATTCAACAAGACAAACAAATCCTAGGTTTTGCATTAGCTCTCCAACACTCCTTTGGCAAGAAGTTCCAAATGAAAGTTTTATGTACATTCTAATAGTGGGGAGGTGTAATTAGATTTATTTGGGCATGATTCACGAGATGGTGTTTTTTTTGGGACCTCTCCCTTATTGTTTCTAATTCCCTTTAATCATATGTTACTTCCTCCATTTTGTTTACAAATTCAACAAGACAAACAAATCCTAGGTTTTGCATTAGCTCTCCAACACTCCTTTGGCAAGAAGTTCCAAATGAAAGTTTTATATACATTCTAATAGTGGGGAGGTGTAATTAGATTTATTTGGGCATGATTCACGAGATGGTGTTTTTTTTGGGACCTCTCCCTTATTGTTTCTAATTCCTTTTAATCATATGTTACTTCCTCCATTTTGTTTACAAATTCAACAAGACAAAAAAGACATGATTCTATTTTAGGTCTAAAACACTACATCTCGTGTAGGATGTGTAAGTATTTTATGTAAGTTTAAGGATTTGATTCTAGATAAAAGTTGTATTATTGTTTTCCAAGGTCTAGGGTCTAGGGTTTAGGGTTTGGGAAACCCTTCACATTGTGAGAATAATTCTTCCATTGCCTTGCTATGTCTTTGATATGAACTGACGCCTAACATTTATTACCAATTTTGGATGTGAGATAAGGAAAAATCAATTAGAATATGCTGCAGATGCTAATTAGTGTTGGGTCAGATTGGTTGTTGGTTTAGGGCGACCTCGGGTCAGGGGCGACCGCGGGTCATCGACGAAGCAAAAAACACATTTGAATCAGGGCGACTGCGCATAGGGGGCGACTGCGGGTCAAGGAGGGAGACTAATTTTCTGGAAAATGCAAACTCAATCTCCAGTGGGGCGACTCCGCGTAGGGGGCGACTACGGGTCGAAGAGACTTCTTTGTGGGCGACCGCATGTGCAAGTTTCGGGATGGTTTAGTTGGTACCCGCGGTCGCCCACGATCCGCAGTCGCCCTTGATGCGCAGTCGCCCATTTCAGCGCTCCAAAAACGCGCAGTCGCCCATTCCCGCTATCTTCAGACCCGCAGTCGCCCCTCCTCAGACCCGCAGTCGCCCCACTTCAGACCCGCAGTCGCCCCCTCCCGACCCACAGTCACCCAAACGCACGCGCCCTGAGGCGACTTCGGGTACTTAAGCGTTAGCCCCACTTTCGATTCTCACCTTACTTTAGCCTTGCGCACTGTCTTTCACCTACCTTCAGGTGGCTGGATGCGTGCCCGTGGGTTGGGGTTTCAATTGGGGGGGGAATTTTTACCCTTTCAATCTACAAATTTTGAACTACAATTTTGAATTGTTCCTAAGTACAACATGGCTTTTCCACATGAAGGCAACACTACAAGGAGAAAGTCTTTCTGGGATCTGGACCTTGATGATCCAATTTTTTTCGAGGTTCCGATAGCTGTAAATGAAAACGAAGAAGGAGGGAGTCAAGAGCGACGGAAGGGCAAGAAGCAGAAGTCAGCACATGACAAGGACTCCAACTATCCTCCCCCGAGTTATACCCGATATGCATACGAAGCGTGTCTCCAGTGGTACGTAGGGAAAAGTGTACAATTCTTGGAGGCAAGCTATTTGAGGTGTCCTACAACTGGTAGTGTGGCCTTGCCAAACGATTTACAAGCACGGATTTTAACCAAGCTAAAGGGATCCGATGATTTCGCAGACATTGACTTGACATATTCTTCGAGACTATTTGAATGGCTTGATAATACATTGAAAGCGGTGATGTTCAATACCAAGAAATTGATGGAGGAACATCGACCGTTTCTTCCGATAGTAGAGGAATCAGAAGACATCAAGGCATTCCGCCAAAAAATGGAGTGGTGGTCCAGCGCAGTGAAGAAATTGGCAAGAGGCTCGGTAAGAGGTTTTAAGTGGAAAAATGCAGCGGTGCAGGCAGCATTTGCACGAGATGGTGGATTGTGTATCACGTGGATCCTCGATACGGCGAAAGTGGTGCCCCTTAGTGCTTTTGAACGTGAAGGGGGGTATGCAAAAGTACGTAAGGTACGCATTGAAGGAATGGATACAATTCCAAGCTACATCGCTTTTGCTAGGAAAGTATCCAAGGCAATAAACCCGCACGAGGGGAGAGCACAACGATCCATGGAGGCCCTTGCATGCCCCTTGAACCACCCTGGCATCATTAAGTTTTTTGCCATTCATTCTCGCACGAATGAAGCGTACACTTTGTGGTGGAATGGGGGCCATTTGAATGAGTTGAGGCATTTAGATCGTTCTGTATCACCAACCATTGACTGGCATGAAATGCAAAAAGCCACAAGACTTCCTGAAGAGAAACAAAAAGAACTTGGTCTCTTCCGAAGGCACAAGGCAAAGTTGGCATGGGCTTTAGTATATGTGACAAATTTCATGCAGAAGTGCCGCGTGCTACACAATGACTTGTCTCCCATGAACATCATGTTGCATTTTCCGGATTATTCAAACGACATAATCAACATTGGAATTTGTGATTTTGGAATATCAAGTCGTTTTGACGAAAATGCACCTTCACATTTTGGAAAGCCATCTGAGGCCGAGAGGGATCAATACCGAGAAGGTCGTTGGTGGGTTGCCCCAGAGTTGTTTTATGCATATGGACCTCCAAATTCCGATACAAGCATACCGATCATGCAACAACGGTATAAATATACGCAACAGTCAGACTCGTATTCTATTGGGAAGTTGACCGAATGGATGAGAATTGGTGATATGGACGATTGGGACAAGGATTTGTTCAAGAACCGCGAGGGATCAATGTACTTTGGAATGAAGTTGCGTGAACTTGTGAACACTGACCCAAAGAAGAGACCAACGTGTATAGAGATCACAAATTCCCTTATGTCTCCACCATGGTCCTTGATGCCCCCCGAATTGGTGTTCCGAGACTCACCTTTGTAATAGGATAGTCTAGAGCAAGAGTTTAGTGCTGCAAGCAATGAGCTTGGTGGCCAATTATGTGTTGCTTACTTTGTAATATTTTCCTATAATATATGAAGGAATTTTATGCTACGCGCCTTGTCTTTAGAAAAACAATTACTCAATGGGCTATTTGTCAAATTCTATATATTGAATATGGCCTTTTACACATTGTTATGCAAAGTATAACAACTTTTGAATTCAAATGTTCTTGGTCCTTTTTGATTCCGTAGTATATAATGGACGCAAGGAAAATAAGAAAATGAAAATAAATTAGTTGGTAATTGATGTTGAAGACTTGTATTATTTCTTGAATAAAATGTGCTAGTATGCACTTGAAAGGAGTTTTACTTTCATGGTCATTGAATTCAAATAGTTGTTTTTTCAATCCCTAAAAAAATGTAAGCCATACATCATTTACATTCTCTTATTATTTTTTCTATTTCCAAAAATAAAAGCAAGTTGGTTTTTTTTTCCTATTTATTCTAATTCAAATATAGGAAACATACATTTTAGACTTTTTTAGACTTTTCCTTTTTATTCGTACTTTACCTATTTCAAAATAGATGAGAGATGTTTTTATTTATTTATTTAACCTTTTTCGCTCTCTTCCTATTTATTTTATTTGGAAAAAGGAAGTTCATTGACTTCTTGCGACCCCTTTTTTTTTTTGAGACAATGAAACAAGAGTGGATATTGCAAAAAAGATATGTAGACATAATCTTTGTCATTTATTAAACACGCAATTCGAGAAAACTTGGATGAATTCAATAATAAATGTAAATCTGGTTTTACCATATATATTATTCCTAGTAGCATAATGTTTTCCTACCATATTCTTTTTTTTGGTATATGTCATCCAAATTGATAAAAACACACATTCTTTCATAGATGGTTGGAGTATGATATAAGTCCAACAATGACTTTCATTTATAGATTTGTGTCCGTACAAGAAATTTAGTTATTAGGCATGTAATTTACCAAAATTAGTGTGTGTAACATAGTATGTAATTTGAGTCTACATCCAAAAATACATAATGAACATCTCATGTCAAAACAATTACAAAGACATTATTGTTACAATTGCAATGGTTAATACTTAATAATCATAACATTGGTTATTAACAATTGAATTAGTTATTAACAATAAAATTAGTCATTAACAATGAAATAAGTCATTTACAATAAAATTAAGAATTAACAATGAAATTAATTAATAAGAAAAAAATTAGTTAACAAGAACTTCTTCTAAAACAATTGCAAAGATTTAACTTTTGTTCAGATAATCAATAAGGAATCCATTTGTACCACAACCGACCTCAACCCTAATGGCTCCCAAAATATAGTATAAAGTATAAACTAGTATTCCATAAATTTTGCAACACAAATGGGATTGAGCTCACAATCCTTTTTTTTTCCCTTGAGATTTGGTGCTCAAAAGCAACAAAAAATTTAGGCTAGCTATAAGCTATAGGAATTTTTTAGGAAAATTTTGGATGAAATTGCTAGAAAAACTTCAACTTCTAGAAAAGTCTTCGATGAAATCGCCACAATGTAAATGAAAATAGAATTTTAGATACTTAGTATCACATTTTCTATCCAGTACGTGGATGAATGTTGAAGCTTGGAGCCCCTCCGTAACATTTAGTATCGCCACTTTCCCAACGCAAGGAAAAATGGAAAAAAATATCACAATCTATAAACATGTACTAAGAAAGAAAAGAAAAGTCCATGCATTAATAGATGGACCCGCTGTCGCCCAGGACTCGCTTTCGCCCAGGACCCGCGGTCGCCTTCGCAAAGTGGACCCGTGGTCGTCCTGGACCCGCGGTCGCCTAGGACCCGCAGTCGCCCTGGACCCGAAGTCGCCCTGGACCCGCGGTCGCCCACTCGCCCGGGCTCCTTCGACCTGCGGTCACGTTGGAGCACCTGTCCAGACCCGCAGTTGCCCCACTCTACGACCCGCGGTCGCCCTGGAGCACTTGCGCTGACCCGCACTCGCCCCACTTCCGGACCCGCGGTCGCCCTGGAGCACTGGGCTGACCCGCACTCGCCCCACTTCAGGACTCGCACGCGTCCCAGGGCGACCTCGGGTACATCAGCGTTCTCCTCCACCCGCAGTCGCCATTTCATTTTCCCTGGCATTCTGCGCACTGTCTTTCACCTGCTGACGTGGCTGAATGCGTGCACAGAAGCTAGGGGTTTGAGTTGTGGGGGGGGATTTTTGTCCCTTTGCACGGCTCATTTTATTCACGCTTGGATGACATAGGGTGTTTCACGAGAACATTGTATTTTTGTAAATGTTAAATGTGATAGGATTACGTTTAGCATTTTTTACATCTACGGTTTAGACTTGCAACCCTAAACCGCATAGTACTTAGTTGGCTACTTTTGAGACGAAGTGATCGTTATGGAGGGCGAGGACTCTCAACCGCCACACGGTATGTCAAGATACTGACTTCGGCTCAACAAAAAGGCGGTTCGTGACAAGGATCGTAAAAGGAGCGGCAAACCTCGCAAGAAGCGTGTACCCATCTTGTTGCATCCAAAGATGAAGGCCTTTTTGGGATGGGAAGTAGAACCAGAGCCTTAGACATATGAAACTGTAAACAAATATGTGGATTGGTGCCACATCAACAAGTTGTTCCCGTTTTGGTGACACCCTTCACACGTGAAGTCTAATAAGGCAAATTTGGCTTACTGCAAGAGTGTTGTCTTCCAGCGAAGGTGTTTGGAGGTATGGCAGCAACTCTATTTGGAGTCCCAGCCTTATCGAAATGACAACTTCTCTTTCTATCTTGTGCAAATGGTGTACGTTGAAGTTCAATTGAAGAAAAAAGTAGATTGGACAACCTTGAAGGAGCTTCCTATCGGTGACCGCCCGGACAGACCGATAGTGCTGGATGAAGAAGGACTTCTTCAAGCAAATTAGAAGCTTTTAGAGGCAAAGCCTGGCAAGTTGGCTGTTGGTGATGACCAAGTTCAATGGTCTTCAACTTCTAGCTCAGATGAGCACACTCACGAATACGATGGATATTCTTTTGAGAGTGACGACGAAGACATTGGCAAAGAAAAACAAGAGGCGGCTGTCCGGCTGAAGACGTTCAAGTTGACAAGAAGGGCAAGAGGAAGCTTGAGGAGCCGCAATCATTGTCCAAGATTCAAAAACAAAGCGAAGATGTTCATGTACCGATCAATGTGGACCGTTCTGGTGCAGACATTGGGTCTAGTGGAAGTAGTGACAATGATTCGGAAGACAATTTGGAGATGTTGGGCACTAAGATCGAAAGTGCACGAGCAGCTTTGACTTCAACAATAGCGGATCTTATGAATTTGAAAGAGAAGGTACAACATCTTCCAGTGAATCCAACTGTTGTGGATGGGTTGAAGAAGGAGTTAGAGGCGATTGAAAACGCCATTGCTGAAAATGAGAAGATTTACTCTAAGTTAAACAAAAGTAGAGTAAATTATTTCAAGAAGATCGAAGACGGGCGAGCACACATTTCCGATGATTTAGCGGTGCTTCAAAATAAACTTGATCTTTTGCAACGTGATAAATGGTCCTATCAAAGCGAAAGGAGAAGCTTGAATCTTCAAATACGTGAGCTAGAGATGGAATATTATGATGATGCCTTAAAAGAAGCCAAAAAAGAGGGCATCTTGGCTTTAGCTCCGGATTATGGTAGCAATACAGAAGAAAGAGCAACGCTTTTTTATTTGGTGAAGCTACTGGAGAAAAAACAAGAGTTGTTGCACGAGGGCATATTGGACTTGGAGCGCCACATCCTTTATTTTAAGGAATGGCGCAAGTGGGCCTATGAAGGCATAGGTGCCACCCGTGCGGAACTTCAAAGAATGAGACCGGAGCCCAAAGAAAGTGACTTTGTGAATAGTGAAAAAAATGCTTAGTGGTTGGATCTAGTGTGGTAGAAAAAAACAATTTGGCCTTCCAATTTTTGATTTTCCAAAGGTTTTGTGGAATAAAGAAATTCACACCTTTGTTTTTGAAATGTACATATGTTTTTATTATATTTTGAATACGAGGGCTATGAATTTGGTGTCTTTGCAAGAATGGATGTCAGAGATGGTACCTACGGGCTGAAATTTGGGACTGAATTTTTGAAACTTTATTTGAAGATAGAAAAAACGATTACCTTTGTGGTAATATAACTTTTTTTCCAATCGGTGCCCGGGAACAAAAGTTATGCCCATATAGTCCAAACTCCAAAGCAGGGGAGAATGGGCAGCAAAAAAATGTGACAAGCATTTGAATTTATTTTTCTAAGTTTTTTTCCCTCATAGATTATAATTTTGTCTATCCGGAAAGCTTTTTTTCATTTCATTTGGATATTTTATGAGAAAGTTATAGACAATCTTGTTTATTGGGCAATTAGAGCTTCTGGTGGGAAAAATACCTTGTAAGATTAATTTAGGAACGCAATTTTGGCAATTGTTCAAGAAAAGAAGTTTGACATGGTTTAGTTTGCTTGCAACAACAATTTGACCGTGGGGATTAGTGCATTTTAATTCTATCTTAGAAAGAAAATAGATTTTCATTCAATCTCATATGTACTTCTATTCTACAAGTTTTTTAAGAATGAAAATTAAGTTTTTTTGAAAACCTTTTTTTTATTTAGACTCTCAACTCAATTCTCCACTATATTTGTTTAAAGCTCAAAACTCTGTAGTGCAAGAAATTAAAGTGAAAAATGTTAAAAGTCAAATAATGTAGTCCAGCAATGTGCTGAAAAAATTGTTTTTTTCACTCTAAATGCGGATATCTTGCAATCTGTAAGATGAAAAATTCTGAAATTTTTTCCACACATTCTCATACTAGTAAGGTGTAAGATCCTATGGTTATGTGTGGGAAAAAAACAATTTTCAAAAACAATTTTGGATACTTTAAGAAATTGTTGAGTAGAAGTAGGTAAGATGTAGTTGTAAAATTTAAATAATGAATATCTCTAAAATGAAATGAAAATGGTGAGAGTGTGCTATCAAGTGAAGTTAACTATGTGATCGGACCTAATTTTTTTTTAGATTGTAGAAATTGCCTGGAGAAACAAATCCTACAAGCAACTTTTAAAAGAAGAAGCTGTAGACTCAAGTTGCCCGCCAAAGAAAATGGTCCATAACTTTCTCATAAAAAATCTGATTGGAATGAATCAAATTTTTCCATGTAAACCAAAACATGTTGTATGAGAAAAAAATCCAAAAGGAAAAAATTCATTAAAAGATTTGAAGATAGCAATTTTGTGGGGACCGTATATGGAATCATTGTGCGAGGCATTACAACAAATGTATTTGCATTTCGCCAATTACATTTTAGGCTACAAATGTATAAGTATGCCCAAACCTTCAAAACCAAAGCAATAGAAGGTTGTTGTCCATAAGCATAGTAGTACAATACACAGCCAAGGCGGTATAGTTTTAGAAGCCAACATCTTAACCCTAACTTTTGCTAGAGTACTACATTGTGCGAGTATGGATATACTATGGCCCTTATACTATGGGCCTTACATCTTGTATACTACTACGATTAACTAGAACCACCGTTGAAGTAAGTATCTCATAGAAATATTTAGTTCAAGTCCATTGGATTGTTATGAGAACCACTCGTTGCACCTTGTTCGTAATCATTGGACTCTCCAACAACGAGTTTCTTCTTAGCACGAGTCCTTGAAGCAGGTCCATCTGCTTCTAAAATAGATTCCAAGACATTGGAGTTCTTGAGAGCTTCAAGTGTCCTTTTAGTTTGCGGAGAGTGTAACTCCAATAGATAATCGAGTGCTTGGCTTTGATAATAAGGCCCGTATGTTGAGTCGAGGTAAGCCATACTATTCAAGTCTTCTGGAGTGGCATTTTCATCACGATTAGCCCCTTGTTCACCTTCAAAATTCCAACGGTGTCCTTCCGGATGAGCACCCCACTTGAAGGTTTGGGATGTCTTATCAAAATATCCACCAAGGCATTGAAAAAAAAACGCCCTCTTCCCTGCATTGTGAGCTCCTTTTCCCATAAGGTTGAATGCCACTCTTAGGATTTCACGCGGGTCCGTTTCCCAATTCAATTGTGAGGCAGTAGCTCCCATTTCTTGATCATGTAGGCCTTCTCGCCAACTCCAAAGCAAGTCTCGTCCCCAAAATCGTGTCTCTGCCGTCGTGTCTCTATTGTGTTCCCAAGAAGGTGGCATGTAAGTCATCAAGTTGAACATGGTATACAAGCGATCATGGAATGGTGCTGCACAAATCACACATCGTCGTCTAATCAGACATTGAGTGATGAGACACTGAGGATGGAACACATGTGTACATGATCCAAGTGCCCATCCTCCTTCTGGCCCAAATTGTTCTAGACATATGGGGCATTTGGTATGATCCAAGACGAAATGAGCTGGCTTTGGCCACAATAGACTTTGGTCTTTTTCATTGAAGTGACTAGACATCTGATTTCCATGGTCCCAACCATTTTGTGCCCAGTCTATGACATTTTTTTCCGCCACGTCAAACATGGACATGTTATCCGGAAACATGTCCTCCATCAATGCCCATGATGTCAATCCATTCTCTCGTTTAGGGGCATTTGCTACAAAGTTCTTCGAAACTTTGTCTAGCTCTTTCGCAACTTGTTGAGATCGATCCACGGAGAGAATGCACGCGACCTTCTAATGATAGTATGTCGCTGCCAACACTGCCAACTTCTCTCGAAGCATTCTATTTTCCTCAGCCAAATCAAGTTCCTTTGATGATTGTAGATGTGGAATGGCAGGAAACGAAAGTGAATCCTGAGTCCCTTGCAAACCATCAACGTGCGGATTGCTAGAATCTCTTGAGACGAACGGAAGTGGTGCCATTGGAAGAATTGAAGAACGCTTCGTACGCTTGGCAGGGGGAGAAAGGTGAATGACATCGCTGGTGAGGTCCCCAACAAGCTTGTCCAAGTGATGTGGATCCTGCTCAACAAAGGTTTCATCCATGTCCGACAATGTGAAAGTCTGACGCTCTTTTTCTCGAAGGCCTTGTAATTCTTTGGATTGTTGAGAAATGAGAGCATTTTTTTGTTCACATGTAGACCGCCATTTCTTCACATCACCTTCTAAGGTTGCAATTTGTACATCCTTGGTCTTCAAGAGGTCGAGAGCCTTCGCCAACGTCATCGCATTGTGAACAACATCAGATTCAGACTGTGGAATGGGAATGTGACTTGTGGCACATACGGGTGAGTCGTCACTTAAAGCAAAGTCGAAGACGTTGCTGGCGTCTTGTGGTGGCAAGATTGGAGCCGCAATTGTGGTTGAGGCTGATGCCAATCTAATTTTCGTGGTGGACCGTCGCACCTTCGTAGGATGTTTCATCTTCTTTCCCCGCGATGATGAAGCGGCTTGAACATTTGGATCTGGAACTGGAACTGGAACTGGAACTTGGACGGGGGTGATAATCTGCTCCTTCACTCGTACAAGCTTAGGAATCCGTGTGCCATCTGAATCATTATCCTCTTCTGATTCTTCCGTGTCCACCTCTTGAGTTTCTTTCTTTTGTGGATCACTTCGAAAAGGCCCAAGTCCACCCTCCGGAAATTTGAGAACCCCTCTTGGAATTATTCCAACTTCTGGACGCTCCACGTAGGTACTTTCTTTAATCGTGGTCCAGTCAACTTGTTTGTTCAAGGCGACCTCAGCATAGGCACCTCTAGCAATGAATAAAGGGGCCTCATTCCTATCTACAAAAGGGGTTTTGTAGAGGACCTGCCACAATTCTAAACACCTTCGTATGAAAGCTGGATTTTCACAATACTTCAAATTTGCCTTGTTATTGTGTCGGTTGTGATGATGGCGCCATGCCGGAAAGAACTTCCCGATGTGACACCATTCAATGTAGTCTTCGCACACTTGCATACTCCAAGGCTCTGGCTCCTCGTTCCACTCTTTGAAAGCTAGGTGGTTATCATTGTTCAACACATGCCATCGCTTCTTGTGAATGTTACCCCTCCTTTTTCTAGTCTTGTCTTTGGCAGCCTTCCTAATTGCACCAGGAGTGCGTACAGTGGAAAAAACCGGAAGGGACCCATCACTGCTACCTCCAGTTGCCATGAGATTTGCGGACGTCGCAAAATTCTAAGAACCAAATGATAGCAAAAAATAGTATATATATTATCCAAAAGGGTCACGCATGCAGCCAACAAAGGTTGCAAGACAGAAAGCCTCAATGGAAAATGAAGGTGATAGCATGATGATGGGCTACTGGCTATATAGGGCGAGTGACTTCGGTCTAGGGGGGCAAGTACGGATAGGGCAACTGCGTATCCAGCGACTGCGGGTCTGGGTAGGGCGACAGCGGGTCTCGAGAGGGCGACAGCGGGTCCAAATTGGGCGACTTCGGGTACACCACCGGGTCTAGGTACCTTTTGCGCACCCGCGGTCGCCCACCCAAGAACACTTCCTGAATCCGCGGTCTCCCTGCCAAACCCGCAGTCGCCCACTCGCGGTCTCTCTCAGAAATCCGCAGTCGCCCACCCGCAGTCGCCCTCACCCACCCGTAGTTGCCCACCCGCAGTCGCCCTCATCCACCCGCAGTCGCCCACCCGCAGTCGCCCTCGTCCACCCGCAGTCGCCCACCCGCACTCTCCTACCCGTACGCGCCCTCTAGTTTGTCAAGTGGATGCCATGTGGCATCCACCTGGAGGGGGGTAATTTCCTGTAAAGTCAAAGGTAAATTTGACTTTTCGTGACGTCGCGCGGGCTCTACTAGACGTCGTGCGACGTCTGTCTGTCGCGGTGTCGCGCTGTCGCAGCGAACAACCCTGGTCAGGATGTCCGGATGCACGTCAGGATTCAACCTGGCATCTATTGGGATTAAAAAAAAAATTCCCTAGATGGGTGGTCCGTCCACTTGGACGATTGGGTTGTCAACTGGATGGTTAGATTATTGACCTCGACAGTGGACGGACTGGCCGTCCACAAAAAAAAAAAAAAGAATTGACAACCTGTCTATTGACTGGTTTGTTCCAAGGTGACAAACTGGCCATCAAAATAAATAAATAAATAAATAAATAATTTTAAAAAAAAATTTAAAAATTATATATATATATATATATATATATATATATTTTTTTTTTTTTTTTTTTTTTTTTTTTTTTGGGGGGGGGAGGGGACTGACGGCAATACCGACGCGTCAGGACACGTGAGGACGGATGCGTCATGACATCAGGACGTGAAAAGCCCATGTCTGGATAGACAACCTTGCTTAGAGTCTCTTGTGATAGTGAACGACTTTTCCTCCTCCACACTACCCATTGATTATTCATCATCCCAATTACATCTAGGTGGAATTTGCTTGTCGATGGTTCCTTCGAGGTGTTTCAATCCCGATAGATGGATTTAGTGCAAAAAAGTTGCACATAGTCATTCACAAGCTCATTCCAAAATTGAATGAAAGATTCCTCCGTTGAACTTGTAGATGAAGGCTCCAACACCTCGATAAGGAAAGCGTCCAATATTTTGTATAAGTGATGCTGATCTTTGCGTACAAATAGACCTTTCAAATTAACGGGAAACAAACATTCGAAAAACTTCAATGATATGGGAAAGCCAGATTTAAGTGGATTAGTTGTCAAAAATGAACCCAACTCCTCAACTCCGGAAAAATGCTCGAAGGCACTAACATCTTCAATCATTCTCTGCATTGGATCATCTTTTTGGAGCATGGAAGCAAGAGGATCTGCAATACACAATTGCAAGAGCGTCAAGAACCAACTGTGCCAACGCAGTTATGACTCCATAAGCAAACCAAGGCACAAGTGACAGCAATCTGGTAACAACAAACCGGAAGTACTTGAACCTCAAACCCTCTATCACCAATCTATGAAGCATCCAACAAGCCATCGCACGAAACCCTAATTGTTCAACTGAGATAAACATAAGGCAAATGCCCCAATTCTAACGATCACACACCCATAACTACGTACAACCACGAACATGAGCAGGAAAGTGAGTAGGATGACCTAAACCCTCCACGAAAACAAAGCCCGCTCCTCTATCAGTCGTGCATGGAATGAAGCATTGAACAAGCCATCATACGAAACCCTCATGAAGCATTGAACAAGCCATCATACGAAACCCTCATGAAGCATTGAACAAGCCATCATACGAAACCCTCATGAAGCATTGAACAAGCCATCATGCAAAAAGAGTGGGATGGCTCCACAGGCTGCAAACTTTGTGCAACGGATGCCATTGCCTGCACCATGAGAGCCATTCCCTTCATGACACCATTGAGTCTATTACTACTAGCTCTGATCCTACTCCTGCAAAAAGAATGGGATGGCTCCACAAGCCACAAACTTTGCACAACAAATATCCTTGCCCGCATCGTGAGAGCCATCGTCACTTGTCTACTTCACAACTCTAGCAGAGTGCTCAAGGCACCATTTTCTTCAATTTCTTTTGACATATCCATCCAATTCTACACGTAGAAAAGAGAAACAAGTAGAAAGGAGAAACAAGTCAATTAGACATGGAGAATTGCGGTGGCAAATGCAAAAGTAGGGACTGGAGCAACAAGGAAGAGATGTGGGGACCGGAAAGACAGGGTTTTTGTTGCAAAACAGAGGAGTAAGGTACTTCTGCATGCAAAATTCTCAGGCACCTTTTCAGAAGTAGAAAAAGAATTCACACCAAACTGATTTCTACGAAAAAATTGTAGCAAACATCCAGGTTACATCCACAGTCTAAGTATGTATGTTGAACGTTCCAGCACCTTGATGAAAATGTCTGCATCAAAACTATCTTTAGCAGCTTCTTTGCATTGAGAAAAATGGATCAAGGCTTCCTCAACATTAAGCTTTTCCATGGCTATGGACATCAACAAACAATGAGTTTTGGCCTTCAATGTTTTCTGCCGTTTGCTGGGCAGTAAATCCATTATTCCCTATTAATACAAATATAAGTTGGACAATAGTGGTTGACCTTTATCCCCTACTATTTGGGGATCATCAAAACAAATTAGACAACATTACAAAGAGACTCAAATCAAACTGGATAGCATAACAAGGAAAATCTTTTCCATAACTTGTCCCTACAATCGTAGTGATCATACAAAGACCTAAATCTCCAAAGTCAACAAACTAGTACTAATACAAACCCTATTAACTACGAATGCTTCATGCTATACACAATCAACAGTGAGACCAAACAACCCTTACTTCCTTGTTGCATTGAGAAGTTTCAATCTCCCTAAATAGGCTTCCGCACTGGGTCGCTTAGAGGCGTCAATCTCCAAACAATCCCTTTGCAAATCTAACGCATCTGCTGACAAATCTCTTATCCCTCTACTCTTGATCAAATGCCCAATGCCCCATATGTCTACACTTGAGTCATGATGACCTCCGTTCATCTCAGGGGCGTGGGCTTCGACACACAGTTCGTGAGTGTGGCCACAGGGAGTAGATGAAGTCTCATCAAAATTGATTAAAACCCAGTTGGTATTAGAAGCATTTCTGAGAACATTCCGCCAAGATATATCTCGATGCATCAGATTCTTTCCATACAACCAGACTATTGCTTCCGCAACATTGATCAATGCTCTCAAAAGTTCATATTCAGGTCTCGCACGCCTTTTCACAAAACACCGGGGTATCATTTAGAATCTAGGTTCGGGTATATTAACTTTCAACACCCACTCTACGTTAAGGCAACCCTTGATGCTCTCATATATTTGGCGCACCTTCTTGAAGGTACTCTGATCTTTATAGATCTTGTCAACGCCACTCCCCACGAGAACAGTTTTTCCGTGAGTGTGATGATCGTAAAAGTCAGACTCAACTCCCAACGCAATTGCAGCTGCAGATAGGTGCATTAGCAGCTTGCTGATGTTGAAGCCTATCAACAATGCCAGCAACCTGTCCTTTGGAACAAATAGATTGATTGTAATCAAATCCACCACCTGAGTCTTACATCGCTTAGCATCATGGACTAGTGCACAGTAAGTAACAATCGTTGCTTTGGCATAATAACACAGGAGATAGGGCATGTCTCCATACGTCCAAATCAGTTTCACAGCCAATTCTTCTTTGAGATCACCTTCAGTATCTGGCCCTTCCTCCTCGCCATGCCAAAGTGCAAATCTGGAAACCAACCCAAATTTGTCTGGGTACTTGTTCTCAGATGAACTAAACTTTGCGGAGTCTCTATCAAAGACAAGTATTTCCAAAGAGAATAGGGATATTGGCTCATTTACAAGTAAATCCCAAAAACAAATAAAAGAACTTTCTATAGAGCCTGTAGGTGGAGGTCAGAACTCATTCCCAAGGTGGTCATCCAAATTCCAGCAAACGCCTCGGGCAAGGTCATGACAAATAAAGTTATCTGCTTTACTCATATAGTTCATCAACTGCAAATAGCGTTGCTAAGAAACCGGAAATGCCATACGTGGTAGTTGCAGCAAGTAATGTTTCAACTCAGAGCCCTTTGGAATCCTGGTATCCATACTTGCTTCTGTTATTAACCTCCAGAAAGGGTCTTGTTGAGCAGCTGCTTAAAATACAAAAAAATAAGCATATATGTGACTCACACTGTCCATGATACCCTATGGAAACAGTGCAATGAAGCAAGTTCAACAAAATAACAGAGTAGAGCCAAGACCAGAGCAGAAAGCAGGCTAAGAAGATAGACACAATGCTATTCAAACAAGAAGCAAGAAAGAGAAAATCCTAGTTTGCCCTTAATAGTTTATCATTTGTGTATAGAATGAAGCATCCAACAAGCCATCGCATGAATCCCTAATTGTTCGACTGAGATAAACATAAGGCAAACGCCCCAATTCTAACGATCACCCACCCATAACTATAGCCACAAACATGAGCGTCAAGACTAAAGAAAGCATGTAGGGAGGAGTCCAAAAATCCAAAACCCTCCACGAGAACAAGGCTCGCTCCTCTATCAGTCGTGTATGCAATGAAGCATCGAACAAGCCATCACACGAAAACCTAATTGTTTAAAACCCTAACACAAGGCAAATGCCCCTCCTGCGTGCGACATATCCAAGAAAACCTAAATTACCTTGAAACCCTAAACCCTGCTTAACACTTTACTACAAGCAACAAAGATGACACTTCACTGCAAGAGATAACCTGCTAATAGTTCACTCCAAGCTTTCATAGTAAAACATAAATGCAGTCGAAGCATGTATGTAGGGAGAGTAACAACTATTGTATCCCCGAGAATAGCTAAGAACAAAAGGACGAGATAGGAATCAATACAACAATCCCTAGGTTTGCAATAGAGATCTACAAGGGAGGATTACACAGAAGAGACTAAGTGTGCGCGGAAAACATACCTGTAGACACTATAGGAATTGCAGCCTCACCAATGACCACAACAGGATCATCTTTCACTCCAACAAGTAGTCCATATTCTTTGAAGCCCGCCTTGATCTGCTCCCACTTATATCGTGACTCCAGTCCTTCTTTAGGAAATCGAAATCCATTCAAATCAATAGTCGTTGGATGCAACTTGAACTTTTCACCAAGTTCAGAGAAATCGATCCTTCCATCAAAGGTACAGACGAACTTATCAGGTCCAAATGTAACTATCTTGAAAAAGGCAACTTGCATTGCGAAACCTGCATCCACGTCGAAGTTAGCACCTAATCAAAGACTAAACCCTGTCAAAATGCAAGATAAACCACTTGATCAGGAAACACAGCACATCACAAAACCAAAACCAAACCATGATAGTGCATCACAAAATCTAGACGAGAACTCTCATACACACCAATAGAGCACAAAATCACAAGTTAGGTGACCAACATGCAAAATTACAAAGAAAAGCCATAAAGCAAATAGAAACCCTGCTCAGCAAGCCAAAGCACAACCCCAAAAGCACAGCGCATCACAAAACGCAAGAAACCATTAAATCGCAACGGTGAATTACGGTCGTAAAAGTTGGTGCACAAACCTAATTTTGCATACCACCCTGGAATGCAAAATGGACTTCAAATAGCCAAGCTCCAACTGCAACAATGAAACCACAACTCCAACAACAAAAGGACAAACCAACCCGAACTCCAACTCCGCCGAAACCGTTTTAGTTACACTAAATTTGTAACTAAAACCCTAAGATCCATACTCGCAAAATGGAACTCCGCACAACCGCTTCCACTTGTCTTCAACAAAGAATGAACTAAAACACAAAACGTACAAGGGAAATACAAAACCTACAAGAAAGTGCAAGAAATAAACGAGGGAAACAAAAACACAAAGAACAAGAAAAGGGAATGCGCAGCAAACCCTAGCCTACAGGAGCCGACATTTGTCACCCCCTCCTCTGATACCCGGAGATACCCGTTGTGTTAGGTACTTGAAACCTGGATGCCCTTCTCTTATGTTTCGAATGTAATACCCTACGATACCCAGAGGGTCTAACTCTTTTTGGAGGGTTGTCACTACACGCACTTTCATCCATCTCAATGCCTGGATATACCCAGTTTTCCGTTCACCATACCCGGGTCCGAGAACCATCCGAGTGCCATTTTTCTATATTCCTTGATACCCAAAGATACCCACATTCAAAATTGTTGCATATAATTATGGTACAACCACCTATTGTTGAATTCTACATATGTTTTCCATGACTTGATTTCCACATTCTATACCTTGGTTGTAAATTTGTTCCAACCGTAATTGCAACTATTTTTTGCCCTACAAGTTGGGAATGGTTCCCAACCTTCATGAGTACCTGCTCGCCACCTCGCTGAGACCTCACTGAGAAACTATTTCATCCTCAGGAGCGGTTCCCGCCCGCAGTCACATGTGCGTGACACTAATATTGTCGGCGCTTGAATGCCAGCAGCCAGATACCCCCGATCACGCGGCGTCTTCACCTCCGAAATGGAAGTATGGAACACACGGCAGCTTGGTTGGTTGCAACTTGCAATGGCAACCACGATAACGATCGGTACAGTAACCCGACGTGCTCAGAGTTCCTGCCTGCCTAAGTATATTGCGATCGCCACTACTGTCGACCAATCTTTGCTCTATACCAACAGTCTATCCGATCCAGCAGCTTCAAAGATCGAGACACCGCCACGAGCGACCAAGGTACGGCTACGCAGTGCATGCAGTGTAGATCCAAAACCAAAGCTGGGACATCGACAGCCATTTCAGAAACAGCTCCTTCGATCAGCTTGCGAGGTAAGTGAATCGATTCCAAATCATGGATTCTGGACTCCACTTAGTTGCCGAGTGTACGTGAACTGAGTGTGATTAAGCTTTGCACTGGCGCATGGTGTGGTTGCGGAATGTACGTGAACTTGAGAGTGATTAGGCGTTTGCACTGACGCATGGGTACGTGACTACGTCGTGTGGTTGCAGAATGTGCGGGGACTGAGTGATTATTATGCTTTTGCACTGGCGTCTTGGTAACAGGCCTGAGTGAGTGGGTGCAACTGCTCCAAGACCCCTCCGCCGGCGGAGTTCCACGGGGCGGTGGGCACTTGGCGCCGCTTGAACAGCAAGGGCGCCACCGTGACGTTCGTGTTGTTCGGCGAAGGCAGCTTCTTCTACGGACGGGAGACGGGGACCAGCAAGGTGAGCATGCAGGGCACCATCAACTCCGGGAGTGGCGGCAGCTTTGACAGCAAGCCGTGCTGCTTCTGCTCGTGGCACTTCGAACTGGAGAAGCCCGTGGACAGCGCCGAGCAAGGTCTCACCATGGTTGTCAATAGCGTGCAGCTCGCCTACGCAGGACTCCCTTCCACGGCCGCCACTTCCTAATTAAAGCTCGACATCCAGACTCGGACCATCCTCGTGCTTGCACCCCATTCATTCCAGAGGTATCAATTTGAACAGTCATCTTCATTTTGTTGGGAACCTCTCCTTCTAACCCCCTCTTTTGCCAACATGGAATACATGCCAATTCGTTCTAAAGACAGCATTTGAAATCTGGTTCAACTTTGTTTTGGGTTAGGAATGACAGCAACTCGTTCTCCACTTTCGAATACTGATCCCATGTGATCCCACGTAGCAACTTTGAGCCCACACAAGGGACCAAGGGACTTTGTATCTCAAAGGTTACAATAATGTGTTTGGTCCTTTGTTTTGGGCCAAAGTGTCCCTGTCTGAAGTCGAACACTTGCACAATGGCTTCAATCCCAATCTTATGAATCAGTTTAGGTAATTGCCCTTGCTAATGACTTCAAGTTCACGCCTCGGTATATATCTGTAGACGTACCGAAATACAGTATTATGGTGTCGTCCTACAAGCGACATGGGATTCGAACATCCTGGGAATCTGGAATACCAGCACACGCAGGCCTCCGTCTCTATCACATGCAAGTGAACTTTGTGTAGGAATGAACCTCTGATTGCTGTAAACAATACTTGAATTCTGCAGAACTCGAAAACAAAAGCATTCCATGTCATTGCGATAGGCAAACAAATTTCGTTGATAATCCTCGACTGCGCCATCACAACGCATCCTATTCGAAAATATTTTCAGCTCATGTAGATTGTACATTCGTACAGAGAGCGAAACAAGCTACGGGGTCCTCAGTTTCATCCTGAAGTGGACCAATTGCTCAAAGAAGTCTTAAGAAAACAGAGCAAGCAGCGATTTTGACTCGCATGTCAGCCTCATCGATGTCATGACCGCCTTCCACATAACCCCATTCCTCCACCTTCAAGGAGACATGCACACCCCCAACCGAATTAACATGTAAGGCAGGGGGATACCGAAAACATGAGGGACATGATCCGTCTCCTACACTGACCCCTGTTACCAACATCAATTCATCTCTTCAACTACACTTAATAGCAAGTAGTGTAAGAATTGACTAGCCTATGACCACTAATCATTGAATGGAAACGGGGTTGTATAGTCACTTATAGTGGTCTACAACCTCCAACTTTGAAATTTCACAAGAAATTCAACCACAATGATAAAGATTTAATCTCAACAGACTTTGGCTCTTGTACCCACAGAGATCTCTACAGAGAATATTCAATGAAAGGACACTCCTGCATGTTGGACAAAATGCTTGAAGTGACACAAATACTATCCGCTGTCTCAGAAAGGGGGAACACATTCATACTTGATGATTCTCTTCTAGCCGAATAACATCGATGGCTTCTTCAATGCCAAGTCGACCACGAGCTATGGCCAATGCTACAATCAAAGAACGAGCTGTTCCTGCCAGCCAATCAATAGCAGCTAGTTGCCAATCGTTGCTTTGCATCAAAGCCTTCTCCATGGCCTGCAATACATGCGGGGGTTGCGAAGTCCCAAAGATGCTTGACGTTACCAAAGGCCGCTCCCCGATCTCTCCCTCCACCCAATCCACCAAGGGATCCCAAACCAAGGTCTGCTTCTCTGCAAAGGAAACATCCAATTTGTCAGATTCACTTAGAATGAGATTAAAAACGAAGCAATATGAGAGTATTTAGCTGGTGATTGTACCCGCAACAAGATCGGTATCTTCAGCTCGAAGGCAAAGGGAATCTGTATGGAAGTACTTCAACAGAGTGAAGATAACCCGTTCTCGGTCTCTCGGAATCTGATCAATGGAAGTAGCAGCAAGCTTCATCATCGGCATTGTGTATGGTCGGATGCCACTTTGCTGCCAAGCAACTCGTCACGTCAATTTCCATTGTATAATAAAGTTATAAATCCTTTAAACTTAACGCTTAAACCCTAATCCACATACTCTCCACCTGCCTCTGTCGTTAAACTGAATACATGCATAACATTCTAGTAGCATAGAGCTTGCCATTTTGGACCAAAAGAATCTAGTGTACTAGAATATTGAAGAACTGACCCCCTTCTAAAGCAATTTATTCCATTGCTAGGCACGCAATCATTGCCATATGAGCCCACATGCAACAGGCAACCCAAGGATTGGATGAAAAAGAAATAAATGTGAGCCACACCCAGCCTTTGCAAACATAACAGAAGCTCAAAATTGTGCCCCAAAAGAATCTAGATTTCTTGTCTTGGCTCACTATTCATTAATTCCAAGGGAATTCACTCTCCTCACGTGTGAGCATGCCACCCAAACTTTGACAATCCTTTAGGGAGATACAAGTTGCATGATCACAAACCCTAAAAAAGGTTCGCAAAAGGTATACCTGCCACTCCCACTCCGCAGCAATGGCAAGCGCAAGCGCTGCATTGGGCACTTTCAAGGGTTTCCTTGCCGGGGTTTTGAGCTCTCTGTCGTCCAGCATCACAACGTAGCCCGACCCGTCCTCCGTCGCCTTCATGTGCACTTTCTTGTAAAACCGACGTCCCATGGTCCCCGAGCTACTCAGGCGAGGCATGTTCGGAACATCTTCTTCGTCATCCTTGCTTGTACTACCAACCAATGAACGCACTTGATGGTAGCCAAACGACCCCGATTGCTCGCTCGCTTGAGGCGATCCCAACACAGGCCTTGTATTCGAGTTTCGATCAAGCACGGACCACAATGACCTTGTGCGCCTGGCAAGTGCTCGGATGGAGCTTCCACTTGCCATCACTACAAAAAAAATTTAACCCTCAAACCCTAAACCTTTATTCCTACCTGATTTACCATCAACCAGATTCCTAACAGACCAAAAATTTTTAATCCACAAGTAGGTTGAAAGAAACTAGACGTCAGAACTGCGACGTAGAGTAGACAATTAACTCCCACAAAGTCTTATTTGTTCAAAAATTAATACCATACACATACTTGATAAAGCTGTAATATATTTAAAAACAAGCACACACGTCTGACAACAGGGATTGTATAGAAAAGCCGATTGTCATCCTGTAACCGAGTAAACTATCCTCATCCTCGAAGGATTATCCAAACAAAGCAATTAGTTTGAGGACATCATACCAGCTTCGCATCAAGCAAGTCACACTAATCACTAGTTTGAGCTTAGAGAAAGAAAAACATTCACGAAATACCTACCCGGAAAAGTTTTTGGAGTCTCGACGGAAGACAAGACTTCAAGAAAACTGTAGCTTTAGCCGATGAGTTCGTAGAAGACTGTTTCACTGCTGGCAAGACACTCTAGATTCGTTTGCGAGCAGGTAGCTTTCGTTAACTTCGGACTCAAATCGGAGTATTTCAGGACTAGGACGGAACGCTGTAACCAGCAACAAAATTAGGGCAACGCACCGAAATTTAGGGCTTCGTCAATCCAATCCTAACTGCGTGTCAAAACTAACCATTCCATACAACCCATGAACAAGCTTAAAACTACAAAATTCTCTCAAGAAAAGATAGCGAATCGAAACTCTCCATTGCACACCACTCATAAACAAACTAAAAACTACAAAATCACTCCAAAAAGGACCAGCAACTTGAGAAAACATCAGTCCCGTACCGCACGAAGCCGTTTCCCGTGAAGTCGACCTTGATGTGTAAGCACGTCTCGCTGCCATTCCCAGGACTCCTACAATCAGTCACATTCCTCCGCGCTGCCACAAAAGTGAAATGGTCTTTCTGCGTCGGCGAACACGAATGACGGGAGCATTCGTCGACAAAATTCCATAAACTTGCAGGAGGAGCCTTCCATTCCAGAGCTCAGAAAAAAATTAAAAAATAACAAAAAAATAACATACGATACAGAAACGTTGCCAAGGCGGACACACACTCCCTGAACCCTAAGAGCATCCACCAATGGCTTCCCTATCCGTATCCGAATGATTTTCATCCGGATAGGGAAGAAAACTCTCCCACCAACATTCCCTATCTCTAAAACTTTAGGGAGGGAGGGTCCGAATTCCCTAAATGGGATGATGGATAGGGAATTCATGATAGAAAATGTTATGACTGGTTTAGATGGTAAGATGGCCATTATAGAAACACTTTTGGTTGATTTGGGGTAGTCTACAAACTCTTTTGAGTTAATTGGGCAGCACACTTCCAAAATTTATAGGAAATTCATACTTTGTCTAAAAAATACAATTTCAATTGATATCATCATTCCTCACATTTGTCTTTGTGTGGAAAAAAATCTGAATTTTTTGGCAAATTGCAACACATTAGACCACTCATTGTGCTTATCATAGGCAGATTTACCTTACCACCTCAAAGGAACCCAATCAATTATGTATCAATGGAAGTCAATATGCAAGGAATGCATCAATAATGTGATTTTGAAAATGAATGATTATGATTTTTCTATTCAAGATTTAGTGCAAGGGTACCCATTGCAATCTTGACTTTCTGTAGTGTTGAAGACTCTTGGAAATGAGCCTCAAACTAATTTTTGGAGAAAAAATCACACTTAATATTCATTTAAAAAATTCTATTGTAAAGTAGATTTTTAGAAGCCATAAATTGATTGGAGTTATGCTTGTTAGGCCCTTCAACCTTGTATTTTTTTGGTGACCCATTTTTTAGATTTGACAAGCAAAAAGAGAGGTCAAAGTTTTTAATAGTTTTAACACCTTCATGATCAAACATTGTAATCTTTCAATCCTTAAATGATATTGTTGTATTTTCTTTTCCTATGTGATCTCTAACATGTCTAGTTTGAATTTGTAAGGTTACAATTAAACTTATCAAAATGTGACTTTTTGTTCAATTTAGAGCAAATTCTAAGAGGCTCAAAATAGGCCTTGGGCATTTAGGGGATAATAAGAGTTTGTCCATACTTCAACAAGGAGCTAGTCATATTTTGCCATTTCACCTTTGGAAAATTACAGAAAATCCACTTCTTGATAGAATGTCTTCATTCTTTTTGCAAATGATTTCTCTCAAACTTTTCAATCTTTGAGAAATATGGGAGGTGACAAACAACTTTTCAAAAGTACCTAGATAGCAAATATGTATAGTAATGGGCAATTCTATCTTATATGTAGAAAGTCCGATCTCCAAAAGAATCAATTGTCATATGTAATTGCACTTTGTCATAGTTCATTGGCTTGGATGAGAACTAGAGGCAAATTGGTTGCACAAGCTCCAAGGATGACAATCTAAAGTTGTAGTAAAATAGAAGTGGAAAAAAAAAATTTGATAGCTGGTCGTTCCTTCACTACAGGGGGAACAATCAAAGGAATAGGTTTGAGACGATCTTCTGTTGGCCTCAAATCAACTCTAATGTTTCTATATAATTTATTTTGGTGCATACCCAGTAACAAGTGCAACAAATGCAAGCCAACAAACAAGAAGCTAGGGTTCAATTCAAACATATTGGAGTATTTGAGAATCCATATTAAAAAGTCAAGGTTGATGCAACCTAAAGTAACTAGATTGTACTAAAGAAAACCTAGAAGAAAAAACTAATATATTATCAGCCTTCTTCTAAGCCCAATGTTTTGGAGACAAATTGTAGATGAAGACCTTGATTCTAACTTTAACTTTTAAATGCTCCGATGTCCACTTTTCAAACAAAGAACAAATTGATATTCTTATTTCTTTCTCATTACTGCTTGGATGAAAGTCATCTTCATCTATGGAGATACTTTATCAAGTAGTCGTCCTATCTAATGGTTGAATTTGGTGTTATTATAGTACATATTTTTCTAAAATTACAAATGTGGAAGTATATCAAGTGGTCGACCAAGCCAAAATTGCATTGATACTAGTTCAAAATTGGATTTGCAAAAATGAAGTCATAGAATTAAAGAACACAATTTTTTTTTAAATTCACCATGTCAAGAGAACCTCATTTCAAATCCATTCCAACAACTTTTACTCAAAAAATGATAATATTTTGCTTGTAATTGAATTTGAAAAGAATTTTGAAATTTCCCTTTCAAAATTTATAAAAAAAATATTGGTGATAGCATTGGTGAATCTAACCGTACGGATGGAATCTAAAATTCTAAATCTAAAACTTTTATTTGTATACCAATTTCAAAATATTCTTCCAAATAGTATTTTGTGATGATTTGTTCAAATAGTCAATTCTATAGAAGATTCTAGACATTTAGGGGTTAAGACACTAGACCAATGAACGGGGAGTACCGGCATTTAGTTACGACCTAGCCGGTTGAATTTGAGAATTTCCTAATGAAATAGAGAAGTCTAGGCTAAGGTTCCGAATGAAAAAAAAATGTTTAGGAAATGGGCCGGTTCAAAAAATTATATTTAGGCATTTAGCCGTCTAGCCTCAAAGTATGTAGGAAAATTGCCTATTAAAAATATTTTTCGTAGGCGGGCAACCGACCAATCTTATACTTTCTAGGAAATTTTTTATTACTATGCATGTAATTTTTTTTAAACTATGTGTAGACCCCTCATGGCCTCACCCCTATGGCCATGTCATCTAACATTGTAACTCATCTTGTGTAAGTGTATAACAGTATAACTGTGTAATGTGTATTACTGTATTGTGTACCAAGATCAATAAGTCAGTAAATAATTTGCTTTTAGTGTTTTACAGTTTTACCGTTGGGATTTGGAAATTTGGCGGCCTCCGATGCAGGCAATAGCTCCATTTCATTTTCCCGCACTCCCGCTATCCCGCCGTTCCGCTGAGGCATCGGAGCCGTTGATCGCTCCCTCAGTTGATCTGAACCGTAGGGTTTTGGACTTCGCTCACACAGTCACCAATCACCACTTCGTCAGTCACACTCAACCGCGGAGCCGCCTCGCAAGCTCGCATTGTCGCAACCCTCGCATCCTTCAGAAATTGTAGCCTTGCTGATTGAGAGCTTGAGTCTTCGTGTGTTACAACGATTTGCAGCGCCAAGCCACGAGTTTGTGATTTTATTTGTGATTTTGCAATGTGCATCCACTGCACCGTCAGTTTCTATGCGATTTGTAGCACTCCAGGAGTTTGTGAATTGTGACTTCGTCTGCGGGAGTGCGGGACAGCGGGAGTGTGGGAGTACGAGCCTGCAATTTCTGGCGAGTTCGTGACTTTCAAAAGTTCTGCGAGTTCTGGCAAGTTCGTGACTTTCTGGCGAGTTCGTGACCCTAGTTCGCAACTTTGCACCCAATTTTTTTGCGCCCTTCTTCATTTCCCATTTTTTTTTCCCTGAATGATGGTGACGAGATCAAAGTAGAATTGTAGGGTTCTAGAGTTCTGCAATTTGCATGTGCAATTTCAGATTGTAGCAACCATACTTGACTGCTGGTGAGATCGACTCTGGTGCTGGTGGTCTTTCAATTATGGCACACATTTTGAATCCAGCACAGAATACACTCCACAGATCGATACCCACCAAGTTCCCACCGTTCATTCTACAATGTAGGGTTGCTAAAGTTGCTAGCGTTACTGAACATTTGCAATTGTTGGTTGCAGGGTTTAGGACTGTGAGCATTCTCTTGCTGTCTAGTTTCTTCTTGCTAGTTGAATGGCTAAACGGCAAAGGTCCTTACGGGACCATTACTTTTCCAAATCGAGGGAACTTGATGTTTTTGAAATCTTCTCGTCAACGTCCGAGAACTCTTCTCTCGAAACAACTGATTCACAAGTCGCTCACACTCCTCCTTCAGAGGTCGAAATTGCTCAAGGGCAGTGGAAGGAGCAATGGGCCATTCAATTCGATTGGTTGCATTTTTGTCCAAATGTTGGGAGGGTTTTTTGTAAAGTCTGCAGGGATAAAGGCGGGCGATCGTCGTATGCCAAAGACGGTGCCAGGAACTTGAAGGTCAGCTCTTTCCAGGACCATGCTCAATCTGGAGAGCACAGACGGCTAGCTTGGGCGTCGCAAAGTGGTGAGAAGGTCATAGAAAAGGCAATTTTGCAAGGGCAAAGGGCGTGCGACGAAGCTGTGGCTTCACTCTTTCGGGCTGCATATTTTCTAGGGAAGCAGTCTTTACCCTATTCGAAATTCCCTGCTTTGTGTAAACTATTGCTTACTGTGAAAGCTCCGATGACCCTATCGATGTACCAAGATGAGAAATCTTGTACTGACCTCATGATGTGCATTTCAGTTGTGATTCAGAAGCAGGTTATTACTCGTGTGCGGAATTCAGCATTTTTTGGTGTCATGATTGATGAATCAACCGATGTTAGTGTCACAGGGCACCTCGTCATTTTTGCTAGCATTGTGGAGGAGGGTCTACCGGTGACTTTATTTCTTGGCTTGTTGCAGATCGATGGGGGGAAGAAGGACTCAGGTGTCGTTTATGAAACTTTAATTTCAAGCATTCGGAGATGGGGGCTTGACCTGCGGAAATTTGTCGGATTTGGGAGCAATGGTGCTAGCACCATGGTGGGCAATTTGACAGGAGTGGCTGCCCGAATCAAGTCACAGGTGAATCCTTACCTTTTATCTGTCCACTGCGTTGCTCATCGAACGAATTTGGCGGCCTTGGATGCAGCGAAGTCTCCAGATTGCAAGGTAATTTCTTCCCAAATCGACTCTCTCCTAAATTCAGTTGCTGGTTTTTTCAACAAGTCTAGCAAGCGGAAGCACACCCTTACTAAACTTCAAGAGGAATTCTTTGACGTAAAAAAAACAATGAAGCGTTACCACAAAATCCGGTGGCTAAGTCGGTGGCAAGCAATTACAACCCTGTGTGAGTCTTTGGAGTCTGTCCTCGAATTCTTCCGTGGCCTGAAGGGCCAAGATGCAGGTACAGCTGCTCCCATCTTGCAGAAATTAGGGCAGTTCAAGTTCATTTATATTTTATATTTCCTTGCTGATATCTTGCATTGCTTAGCTACGTTGTCAAAGGTATTTCAGTGCAAATTTGTGGATGTGACCACTGTAGGTAGCATTGTGCGTTCCGAGATAGCCCAAATTCGTATGTTGTTCATTGTGGAAAATACTGATCTGAATGCAGACACGTTTAACGAAGATTTAGGCTACCATGTGCTTCCGGAGTATGGCTCTTTTGGGGGTTTGCTCAGGAAGCTTCCATCTGAGATTAGGGGGGATATGTATCACGGTTGCAAAATTCAGCGTTCTAGACTAGGAGTAGACCTCGAAGAAGCTTTGCAGTTCCAACGTTCATTTGCTGAGGCCGTTTGTGCTGGTTTGGAGGCTAGATTTCGTGACAATGATTTGATTTCTTGTTTTAAAATATTGAATCCTTTTAATATGCCGTCTAAGCAAGTTGGCCTGCAGAACTGGGGTGTCACCGAGTTGGACAAATTGCTTGAGCTCTATGGAACTGATCGATCTCATTCAGGTTTTTCCTTCCCTCCCCTTCTGGATGTGCAGGCTTGTAAGCGAGAGTTTTTGTCCTTCAAATTACAGTGTACAACTGAATGGGGGGACAAAACCTTCCGAGATTTGTGGGGTATGATTACTTGGAATCATGCCCTACAAATACGGTACCCAAATTTGCTTATTCTTGCTGAAATTGCTAGAGTGCAGTGCGTTTCCACTGCTACTTGTGAGAGAGCTTTTAGCATTCAGAATTTGATTAAAACTCGTGTGAGGAATAGATTGGGAAGCAAAAACCTGGATGCTTTGCTTAGAGTTGCTTTAGAGGGACCAGAAGAAGAGTATGATGCTATTTTAATAGATGCCATACCCATGTGGAAGCATGAAACCAAATACAAGTTCCTCTATGCTAACCCAACTACCTATTTGTCTAATTCAGCCATAGCCACAGGTCCTACTGCTAGCACTTCAACTTCTGAATTTGGCCTTGAATTGCCTTGACAGCTTGTGTTTGGTTGTATTTAATTCTTTCCATTTTTTTCCACATGTTGTGATGTTCATCATGCTTGTTGAATCCTTCTCTCTCCATTTTTTTTGTTAACATGTTTTGATGTTAATCATGGTAGCTTGTATTCTATTCTATTCATTCTTTTACCACATGTTTTGATTCTTATAAGTGGTGGATTGTATGTTCTTCTCTCCATCTTTTTGCACTTGTTTTGATTCTTATGAATGTTGAAAGTTGTGTAGGCATGTTGTACTAACCAGCCTCCTGAAAATGCATGGACCCTATTTTGGATCTTTGCATTTTCGGAAGGCTGAATCCCTAGCCCTAAATTGGTAGGGGCAATGCCAGGTTCAAATCCTGCTAGGGATATAGCTATATGCTAAAAAAAAATTCAAAGCAAAAAAAAAAATTCAAAGCAAAAAGCAAAAATTCAAAGCAAAAAAAAAAAATACAAAGCAAAAAGAAAAAATTCAAAGCAAAAAAAATAAATAATGGAGACACAAAAAAGTCCTTAACCGGCTACATTTACATAGTAAAGGAAATTAGCCTATTGAAATTTGAAAATGGCAGCAATGCCACCGGATGAAATTGAAGTTCTAGGAAATTGACCGGCAAGTTCTGCCACCTCACTGCAGCCTTCCGGCCAAATTTCCAAAAAACCGGGGTGGATGAAACTTTGTAGGAAATCTACCGTTTCACCCACAGAACTCCCCGGACCCTGCTTCACACTATAGCTCACCAAAGGCTCCAATTCCTATTATTTATTGCTCATTTCTTTGGACTCTCTCGCAGTGGCCCTAAATGCATGTAAGTTCGATATGAAGACCAAGAAGGCGAAGCCTGGAAATCTACCAAAAGGGCATCTCAGTCGTAGATGCTAGGGCGGCGCCGTCGTGCTGTGGAGTTCATTCAAGATAGGGAGGCGTCCCATCTAGGAAATCCGAGAAGGGTGGGTCTGGAATCTAAGGGCTGCCAAGAGGGAGCGAAGTGGAGGCAGGGTGACGGGTGACGGGTGACGGGTGGGCGTGAGCGTCGACGGACCCTCGAGGCTGGTCGGAGCTTTTTCTGTGGTGCCGTGAGGCCTGCCTTGACTTGTGGCACAGAACCGAGCCAGAGAGACAGCGCGCGCGCGGAAGGAGGCCCAGGCCCAGGCCCAGCTTCTTCATTATTTCTTACGCTAGCTTGCTTAACATAGCTTGTTACCTACCATACCATACCATACCCTGGCTCAACTTTCGTTGCTCCCGCAGTCTCTTCTCTTCACTTCACTTGCCTGGCTCTCCGCTCCGCCGTAACCCCAGCCCCGCCTCCCCGACCTGCGCTCAATTGCCGTCCTCTTCGTTTCCTTCTGCGGGATCTTGGCCGCTGTGTATTCCCGCGACCGTCCGCGTGCTTCTTGCTGCTGCCGTTCCTGCCAGATCCTCTTCCGTCTCGCCTGGAGCAGATCGACACACGACATCATGAATCCCGAGTAGTAAGCGTTCTTTCTCTTTCCCCTCTCTCCCCCTCTCACTCTTCCTGTCTTCCGCTGTCTTGGTTCTGGTTTGGCCTACCCTCGCGTCTCTCGGGAAATAAAACCCTTGGCTTCTGGGCTGGCGGACAACCAACCCTTCAGTTGGCTCTGGAGATACCGATCGACCGGGCGGGATTTCGCTCTCTTGTAACCCCCCCGCGCACCCGAGGCGTGGCGGTGCGTCCCCGTCCGTGACTGTGGCTGTCGTCGAAGGCAGAGCGTGCGCGGGTTTTCGTAAGACACCGTCTCACGCATCGGTCGCGGTCAGGTTCCGCCAGCACCATGGACGCTTAAGACTAGGGCTTTTGTGAGTCGGTGATTCGGTATCTCAAAGTGGACACCTTCGAATTCTCCATTTGTCCCTGTCCATCTTCGCGGAGGGACTCCAATTAGTGCGTGCCATCATCGCCATTCGTCTCGAGCGCAGTGTATCGATTTATTTCGTTTGCGCGGATGGCCACGTTGAGGTGCACGAAAGATGTGGCTCATTAGGTCTGTTGCTGGAGGCTGGATTTTGGAAATGGTTCATATGCCGTTGGAGGTGGATGCTCGTTTAGCCGGTGCTTTGGTCATCATCAGCCTCGGAGGGTCGATGAGCTCCGCAGTCTGATGTTTGGAAACCCAGAGTGTCGATCCTGCTTCTGGCATTTGAGCGTCTTCCCTTCTGGCGGGTGCTTTATTGTTTCCCTTTTGAGTTTCTGCCGAAGATTTCTGGAAGACGAACGTGCTGGAGCGATTAGCTTTGCAAGTCTATTACTTCTCCATTAGAAGTGGGGTTGTGTCTGATGCATTCCAGAATTTCCTTTATTTTTGCAGCGATTACCTTTTCAAGCTCTTGCTGATCGGAGATTCGGGTGTTGGAAAGAGTTGCCTCCTTCTGCGATTTGCGGTATGTTTCATGTCCCGGCTTCACTCTGCCGTCCAAATGATTTGTCACGGCAGATGTTCCGTATTCTGAGTTTGATGGCCACCCGTTGGAGGTGACACTTCCCAGCCGTGATTCATGATCGGGATCCTAATTTCGTGGTGATGTTTGTACAGGATGACTCGTACTTGGAGAGCTATATCAGCACAATTGGAGTTGACTTCGTGAGTTCCGATGATTCCCTTCATATCTGTCTCACTATGCGTATGCTGAGAGCTTATTTTCTCTGGCGATGTTGTTAGCTGATTGAGAGATCGTTGATCACAATTTCTTGTGCATCATACAATACGCCCATGAGTGTTGCACAAAAGTCGGGACGCCTTGTCCCAGAAGTGGTCGGCTTGAAGTGTCTGTAGTTGCATTTCCGAATTACTTTTTGGAATCTCCCTTTCGTGGTCCGATCACTCTACATTTGTTGGCGATTGTGATTACTCGATCAGACTTATATGTATAAACAGTTTGAAGGATTTTGGGTGCTTGTGTTACGGTTTTGACAGAAAATCCGTACTGTGGAGTTGGACGGGAAGACCATCAAGCTACAGATTGTGAGTGACTCTTCACGTGTTGTCGATATCTCAAGATATGCTGGTGTGCATTTGAAGGGTTTTTTTTGTAGCAGTGTTTCCATATTTTCCGAATGAGCTGGGCTGTTGACTGGGTCTGGTTTGTGGACATGCAGTGGGATACCGCTGGTCAAGAAAGGTTCAGGACAATCACAAGCAGCTACTACCGTGGTGCCCATGGAATCATTGTAAGTGACGTGTTCAAGTTTGCCGTGGGGAGTTGGTGCTAACATTTGGGGTCCTGTGCGCACATGGGAAACGTCAGCCCCACCCCCACCCCCCGATGGCTATAGTTCTTACCTCCCAGACGGGATTTCGATTGCACTAGGTTTATGTACCAGAGAAACTGTCGTCCCGTTCGGCACTGTTTCAAAGAGCCATTGTACAAAACTGTCAGTCGCACTGATCCCCAATCATATTCCATGGTGACGCGAAGGGTCTCTTGAGGGTGTAGGGGCTTATATGTGAAAGGGATCAGCGAGTTTCATATTTTGGTGTTTCCATGTAGATGGCTTAAAAAGAAGATGCTTGTTGTTCCCACGCAGGTTGTGTACGATGTTACAGACCAGGAGAGCTTCAACAATGTGAAGCAGTGGTTGAACGAGATTGACCGTTATGCCAGTGAGAATGTGAACAAGCTGCTTGTTGGCAACAAATCCGATCTTGCGTCCAAGAAGGTGGTTGACTATGCGACCGCGAAGGTGCGTGGATGTTCATACTTTCTTGTTCAGCGGTGTACTCGATCTTCGCTCGCCTCCTGTTTAGTGTTTTTTGGTCTGTACTGGGTCCCATTTGAATGGCAACCGAATGCTCGTTCTTTGTACCAGGCCTTTGCCGACGAGATCGGAATTCCTTTCTTGGAGACGAGTGCAAAGAATGCTACGAACGTGGAACAGGCTTTCATGACGATGGCTGCTGAGATAAAAAACAGGTGAGTGCATTGCAGATGACGTGGGTGTTACGCGGATATGGTTTTGGCTGCGTGCTGTGCCCAGGTTTGCTGTAATTCGCTTTTCTTGTACTGCCCTTTTGAGTTTAGTTATGCAACAGGGTCAAGCATCTGAGGTGCTCATTGACGATCATCTCATTATAAATGTCCTAAATGCCTGCTCGTGGATGAGCTTTTTCGTTTTGCAAGCATCATCCTGGATCAGATGCGCGTTGTTGTCGTGAAGGGTCCAAATATTCGCGATGACTCCCAGTGTTATGATCCAGAGTGAGGGTTGCATCTGATTTCGTGCTGTTTTGATCACTTGCAGGATGGCCAGTCAGCCTGCTTTGAGCAGCACCAGCAAACCAAACAATGTTCAGTTGCGTGGACAAACGATCCCTCAGAAAAGCGGCTGTTGCTCGTAGACCACTTTCCTCTGGCATTGAGTAGGCGCTACAGTGCCTTGTTAGATGGGGGCATTGTGCATCTGCATGCACCTCTGCTTCTTTCCTTGGAAGCCTCGTATAGTTGGCCGATTTGTTGTTTGATGGCAGGTTGGCCTGGAGATCCTGGGACGGTTCTTCCTCTGTGCATGGAACAGGAGCATTGTCTTTTTTTCTCTGTATCTCTTCATTTGCAAGACTAGTTGAAACATTTCAGGTGATAGGTCTCTGCCTTGATAAGGGTGGATAATTTGAAGGGTTCACATGTAGGTAGACACATCCATTTGTGTGTCCATACTACTGTAAGTGGGACATGGTAGCCAGGGTGTATGTGGGATTCTTAAGTTGTAAACCATGCTTAGGCTTGTGCTGTCTGGAAAGGAAAAAGCTTGCCATTCGTCCCGGCAGTGCAATTAAATACCATCAATTCACCGCTTTCGTCATTCATTCATGTCGATATGATTTGGCTTTGGCTGGTTGGAGTTTCTCTTCAGTGTTCTGTTGGTTTTGTGGTTTTGTCCCATTTTTTGTTGTTTCCTTCATTGAAATGCGTTGTGAATCCCGGCAGCCGGTCTTCTTGTCAGTTCATCACTTCGCTGGTCAGCTGATTCTGTCCAACCGCCGAGTTTTGTGAAGAGAGATAGGAAGCCCCGTTGTGGACCATTTTGTCACTGCGCATGGTTGCACTTGCTGGATTCAGAATTTTTTTTCTGCAAATGAATGGCAAGTCAAGGACTATTTCACATGTAATCCAAACAACTTATTTTTAGAAAAGGAAAGACTCAATATAGGTTGTCACACCGAAGTCAAAATCACACATGGTAGCTTCTCATTGGGGTCCCTAGAGGTGGACTATTCTTGCCCTTTGGATGCTAATTAGGCTCTTTTAAATTCCTTGGATGACTTCATTGACAATCCCTTGAAAATGTGGAATAATGAATGATTATTTTGTCACATGTAGAAGTCGTTCATTGAATTTATGAAATAGTAACTTTTCAACTCAATTTCAACCTATTGATCCCTAATTCTATATTGTGCAATTTCTACTACATTAGGATGCAAGAGAGCAAAATTGGATACTCAACTAGAGTTCTCAATTTGATCTTAAGTTGTACTCATAAAATGTTTCCAATTTTACATTTAGCATGTAATGCTTGTAATGGATTAAGGAAAGTTTGTGTGAGTGACTCTTGTCTATTTAACTTTGTTTAGCACTTTCCCACTCTTTGAGTAAGGTCTTATTCAAACTTCTTCACATGTAACTCCTATTATGCAAAAGCCTCCTTCACCTCGTTGAAGAGCTTTGTAAAGATTATAGCCATTTGTTTTATAGTGAAAACTTACAACAATTACAATTGTTTTACACAAAATTAAATTTCACATGAAGTTTATTGTTTTCAATTATCTTTATGTTAAAATATAACCCTCAATGATATTTTTTATTCTATTTATGCACTACAAAAAAATGTCAAATGTTAATGTTAATGTAGTGAAGTAATGATTTTGGCAATCACATTTTGGTAACTTGACTTTCTAATCATACATTAAGTAATATCAAATGGGACTTCAATGGAAACGCTATTGAGAAGTCATCAAGGTGTCCAACTCCCTCCACAAGTGCAACTAGTCATACTAGACTAGATGAATATAGGCAATGGTGACATCATGGTTCTAGTTAGGGTTCTAATATCATTATTATATTACTACTCATAATTTTTAGTTTTTGTAGACATCTATATCTTTTTATGTTTTGCTGTTTTGACTACACATTACAATGGCCCATATATTGATAATTGACATACTCTTAACTGTGGTTTTCATATAGTTTTATATTAGTAGGATTCCAATATCTTCTTCACCATTTCTTTTCCCTTCCAATTCATTTTTTCGATTGGACATTTGATTCCTTCATGATTTTATTATAGTTTCAAACAAGTAGGATCCACATATCATCTTTACTTTTCTTTTTTATCATGATTTTTTTTCAAACCAATTTCCCTTTTTATTTTATTTTTTCTTTCTAAGCCCTATAAGCCCTACAATTTATTGCACTTCTTGAATTTTATTTAAATTTTTTCCAGTTTTCTACTTGATTTTCCATTAGCCAAAGAGTATTTTTCTTTTCCCTATAATGTACCTATTAGAAGTGAGCAACTTATACATCCTATAAAATTTGGTTTACACTAATATTATTTTGAAATTAAAAATATATATTTAAAAAAAATTCAATTTATATATTTGAATTAGACTATTTGTTTTGTTGGTCAATTAATTTTGTTTATTATGGTGAGATCTTTAGAACCAACACTCCCTTATTTTGTTCTTGATACCATCCACAAAGCACTCTACAAAGACGGTTGCACAAGCTTTGTTACGAGGGTTTTGAACATATGCTGTGAAAGTTATTGAATTTCGAAAAAAATTTAAATTTTTAAATTTTTAAAATTACTTTTCCATTATTTTGGCTGTGGCACCAACACAGGATACTCAGTTATAATAAAAACAAAATGTCTTTTTTTACCAATGTCTTATTACTACTTAAGCATATTCAAATTTTCTTATAATACCTTGTCCCATAGACCCATATAATTAATAAATTGAATGTTTTATCCGTCCAAATACTCTTGAATTCTTGTATAACCAGTTTCATAACATTTATTTGTTATAGATCTTCAAAATTCTTCTCAAAAAATACATTTCTGTACTTCGCACTTTGAAGATCACAAGTACATTTCACCTCAAATATTATTTTTTCCTCTTACCCGTAAGGATTGGAAAGCCCACATTGAGCTTTTGCATTTGGGGGGCAGGGTTTCATAAAGTGAAAAACAAATATGTTAAAATTATTTTTATAGGGTAGAAGTGCCATGTTTATCAGAGTACCTTGCAAACTACTACCGAGGGTTAGTTACGGACTGGATGAATTTATGCATTCCTAGTTTCCACAGAAAAGCTGAAAGTCGTTTATCTGACACTGCTTGTCCTCCAGTTGAGGTTGTATGAATATTGCAAGGTCAGATAGTGATGATCTCCAAAAAGCCAGGCCAGCTAAACTTGCATTCCAGAGATCCAGGAAATGATTGGGCCAACTTAAGCAAAGAATATTCACTTGATTCTATAAAGACGTAGAATAGGCTGTTCCACACCGCATTGCTATTCTTTGTAATACATTGAAATCGCCCAAGGAAATGAAGCCTTACTAACATCCTTTCTAAATTCCGCAAAGACCCTTTCAGAAAAAGGACACACCCCGCGCATGATTACATAACAGCTCAGAATTCTCTTACCTCATTTGAAGCACATTAGAAGTCAGCTTAAGGATATTGAGTGCAAATATGATTCTAAGGAATGAATGACTGGCTATTTAATTTGCGAACATACTTTTACAAGGGCTGCAGCTCAAATAGAAGATATAATTTGAAATTCAGAGCTCTTACTTAGGAAGTAGGGGTTCCCTTTCTGACCTAACCGATATAGTATGGCTTCCCTGCACAATCACCAACATTGAAAAATAGAATCAAGCTGTTGTAAAGAATTCAACCACTTGATCTTGAAAACTCTCATGCTAAATTACTACAATCAAAGAGTTACGAAATCACAAGGTCATCAGAGCTCCTTGTTAGCCAATAATGTGTATTCGATGTCTTAGGTCACAGTGCTTTAGGTCACTGGGTAATCATAATCTTCTTAAGACGCTCGAAAGACCTTACAATTAATAAAAGAGCAGAGAGCCAGAAGCTGTGGGCTTTTCAAGAAGTTGAGAGCCAGTGAAAAACAAAATTCAAAGGGAAGGTTAGACAAAACTTACTTCCTGATGCGCAACAGAAGCCAAATCATCCAATGAAGAATCTTTCTTGCTGTTCCAATTTAAGACATAGTCAGAACTTACGCAATTCCTCTTTCCAGGATAACGATATTCATTAAGTCCAAAGAAGACTAACTGTAAACACTTCGCTAAAAGAATATAGATGTAGGCAGTACACTCTGCTGAAAAAGGAACGAAGATGCATCAAATACAATTACAGGCTGGAAAAATTTGGGATCTTCAAAGATACACAAAAGGTTGATAAAGCAACTTACTCAAGTTTCCGTCCCAGTGGTTCCAAATGCGTGTAACTCGTTTCTTCAAGTTGGGGTTTTGAAACAGACGAGAAAAACTGCACAAACAGACCAGAATCTTAGATTCCATCAAGACCTGCCCAAACACCAAAATAAAACTCCTATAATGGTTTAGGGTAACCAACAAGAACTGCACGAAGACACAGGACCCAAAAGTGTACACTAAGATGATTGTTGGAAGTAACAACTCTCACGAAATACCTTTTTAATCCATCCAAATTTTCCTATATTCTTGTCTTAGTTATTCATCATTTTTCATAACATGTATTTCCAAAAATTCTATGTGAACACGTTCTAAATTTAAAGAGTGACAACATGTTTTACTTCAAAACCCAACTTCTTCAGCCCAAACAATGCTCATTAAAAATTGGAAAATTATACAACAATATAATTATTCAACAATTATACATTATCCAAAATCTGGAAAAAACAACTTATCGCCATATAAGTGCATATTTTAAACATTTGGCAACAATCTGCTTATGAGCATCACTGATACAGTTCAAAATCAAACTGAGAAGGAATTTTAATTTTTTGCTTTGAATTTAACAAAGGTTGGTTGCTGCAATGGAAAATCCAACTGCTAGGATATGATCTACATATCATAGGTAGGACTTATATTCGGATGCCATCAATATATTCATTTTCCACTTCGCACTTTATAACGCTTTTCATATTGTTGGAAATTTGGATTCCCTCTGACCTTTGGGAATCAATGGCACAAATAGGGTCGAGAAAATAACCTGATGCATAGAAATGAACACGATGGTGACCCCAAGGACAAAATTTATTGTTAGTGCATGCCCAAATAGTGCAGCTGAAGCAAGGCCCGTAAAAATGGTAGCAACTGTTGAAGAATACTTCTTCAAAATTGTATCTGCAAAAGGACCCAGCAAAGGACCCCTGTGAGCGATTGGCAAATAACAACCAGATTTGGGGTGAGTGCTTATGCCGACTGGCAAAATCTCTTGCTTCCTCTTTTCAGATGCTGAGATGAATGTTGAAATTAGACGCATGAAACAGGTTCTGTGTCAACCTCATGTTATTTATCAAACCACTTGAAATGAATAAAAAATTCTCCTCACAAGGTACTTTCTAGATATCTAAGTACTTATTGGTGGCATTCATTAAGTGCCGTAAATGCATATCAAAAACTAGTTTCATGAAAAGAATGCCACTTTTTCAGATCCAACTAGACCCTAATTTGAAGTTTAAAATGGAGCTTACCGGCATACTTATAGAAAAAGGAAGAAAGGATGCCCTGAGCAGCATTATTGAAAATCAGGAACATAGTGGCCTTTGAATGTCCCTCAAAAATATTAAACCCTGCACCACCTGCTCCAGCTCGTATGGAATGCAAACCGCAAAATCCTCAGTAACGACTCCAAATATTGAAACAAGAAGCCCAATCAGTTTGAACAAAATTATGAAATATACTTGGAAACGTTATCAAACAGGTCGATCCCAAAATTGGGAGGCAAAAGAAAGACCGACCTTGGTAGATAGTAGTACCCATAATTGCAACGAAGTTGAACATAGCGCCATATGCATAGAGAAAGAGGTTCTGCAGAAACAAAACTTCAAAAAAGGTACGATTTACGTGCTGGAATTCAGCATCTTAACCATCACAAAAGCTAACCAAAACGAATATAATTTAAAAGTTCCGAAACGAACCTGCAGGTGAACACTAGTATCAAACTGGCTTTTGAGTGCATACTCATTATAAACCGATGCCAACGAGGGGACTGTCACCTGTAAAAAGGAGGAAAAATGATCTAATTAGAGATACCTTTTTATCCCTTACAAAAACAGGAGGACAACAGATTACAACATACATGTGTATATATATATAAAAGTACATGCTTGATAGAAAAAACAGAATTCTTCGAGCAGATGTGGCATAGTACTTACAAAGACGAGGGTATAAAAATATGCCACCGATGCGATTGGAACTGCGAGAGCAGTTGCGCCCTCTTTAGTTGTATGAAGTTGATTCACACTTATTCCTATTAGAAGCAGTGTAAGAGCTTCCCACTGCATTCCAAAACAATTCGTAAGGTAAGAAAAAACTATATGATAATAAGGCTGAAGCAAATAATTAAATAATTGAATTGATGAATAACAAGAAAGGACTTCACACGAAAGTCACCTGCATGACAGTGAAACGTCGTTTCATGACTGCCTTCAACAGGAGAGCAATTACTAAAACCTGGTGACACCAAAGATATTTTCAGATGAGTTCGGCCATATCAACATTTTCCTGACATACGTATTGCATAAGAAACCCAGTCATTTGCAATAGACAATATCAGGAACACAATGCAGTTTGAAATACAGCTTACTTGATTGATGCAAGTGGAGGTGCCACTATCGTTAAACCACTGATATATAGATGGGACTGACAATAGTGCATCATAAGAAATTGACATCTTAAATTCATCGATCTTGATATTGGAATTGGATATGAATTTGAGCTAAGTGCATATTTCACCTTGCATAAGCAATACATACGGGTGATATTTATCAAAGCAATTCAGTTCATAATCTAAGCTATATGAAGTGTATAAACACGTATAATGTAGACGTCATTAAAGAAACACAAGTGCAGCATCCCAAGACGCTCTAAGAGACACACAAATACTACTCACCTTTAAATTACTCAACATCTTCACGGTTGCAGGATTAAAGTATAACTGCAGAACACCCGGATGAATTTCACCTTCAGCTTCTTGAAACTCTCAACACAGAATCTTTACGCACCTTGCTACATGTATTAAAAGATTTCAATGGCTACACCTTGTAAAAGACATGCAGACAGCTTCTGGAAAGTTCGGAATAATTGATACTTGACATAACATGTACCTGCATGATAAATTTCAAATAATTGTTGATGGCGTACAAACACGCAGGAACAGCTAGCAGATAATTCTTCCTTGCAGCCTGCATTCAAAGACATGTTTATTGCACAACTCAGAAAATATTCTGATACAGTAAAACAACTTACATTCGAAATTGGTAGGTTATGACTGAAATTAACAAGACAGGAGTTGCTCCCATAATCCCATGACACAGGATTGTTACGAAAACTTTCAAAAAAAGTTATGGGAAAATAGATGGGAGCTCCTTAGCAAAGTCCACACACGCAAGAGGAGACTCGTGCACTAGTGAAAGCCAAGAAGACACTGATAGAGGTAAGATAACTTCCTCCATAGAGGTAAGATAACTTCCTCCATAGAGGTAAGACAACTTGAGGAACACGAGGAACACACCGTCAAAATGACATTCGGAGAGAGCAACGACAGCTCTGTTGGTCGTTGTTGACGTGCCTGCGAATGCAAATGAACGCAGTTTACATGTGCTCATGACAACAGGCTCAAACATGCCTCAGCACATGGAGTGTTTATTCAACGAGAAAGGCTTTAAACGGATGTAATACTTGCTGGGCATTACGCCCTATTCATAACATTATACTCGCATAAAAAGTCAAATATTAAACTAACTCGTTTAAGATATATCATAATACTACGTTAGCTAGCCTACAAACAAAGCACGTATTCAACGAATGTCACAGAACGTAATCACCTGCCATAGTAACATGCCAATGGCAAATACCACTTTCATGATTTCTGTAAGAAAGTTCACGCTCACTGGACTGAAGAGAAACTTTCCGTCCACTTTCGATATGTACACCAATATTGGCTGGACAAAACAACAACACATAAATTATTAGATAGGAGGCCTGAAATCGTCCTGCAGAAGGAAGAAGCGTGATACAACGACAAACTTAAAGATTACCGAGTGCACGGGAGATTCTTGAAAGAATCATCGCACACTGCATGATACCTGAGACGTGAGGAAAATCGATATACTAATTAGCCATTGAAATACAAGATAAATAGGTGAACCAGCGCGATCGTTGAGGGAGTAGTTACATACAAAACGGTAATTATGAATATTGAAACATCGGTGCAACCATCCGGAAATACGATCTGTCCAAAAACTCATTCAACTACAGGAGCATGAATTCCCAATCAAATGGAACCTCTCCCCTTGGATCCAGACCGTTAACTGGAAACGGATATTGAACAAAGACCATCTACACGAGCTGACATGCCATCATCTTTTAGAGCACCATCATATATCAGCTGAATTGGGACAAAAGCAACCTTAAGAAAATCGTCATCCCTGTCGTTCAAGACTAGCAAGGAAAAGTTTCTTTGTACACTCCCATATTCGACTCTCGCCTCAACGAGAAACAAATTTGACTTTCTGCATTGGAAAATAGGGCACCAGTATATAATCGGACGAAACTCTACGAAGATAACTCCAGGTAGCAGATGTTTTCTTTGATTTACGTTACTCGTCTCCCGTTCCGCTTTTAGGTTATCCCGCTGGAATTGATATCTTTGTTTGCCTTCAGAAAAGTTCCTTGTTTACGTTAAACACTCCCTGCCTACCTGATATTAGGGTTACTCCACGATCGATGGGAAGCCTGAGCAAACTAATGGTTTGATGCGAATCCAAACCGCTCCAATATAACTGGTACAAGATCTTCGATGTCAAGGGATTGTGGGCTGGTTAGTCTAGTATTCACCACGTGTGACAGCAGATCGGCCTCTGCGCTCAGGTCAGTCCTCCACAACCCTACGAACCTCATAGAGCTGAACAACAGTTGGGATTAGGGATGCTCGCGTAAGGAAAACCTAGATCGAAGAAGTCTGCATTGAGGGAGGTTTCCGCTGAGTCCGCCGGACTTGAATTACGATGAGAATGAGTAATTCCGCCTCTCCAATGTATAGTCTAACCCTGTCACGCCACACTCTGAAATAGATCTACGGACGTACCTGGAGGGCAATAAGAGTACAGTCGCCAAGGACGAGAAGCACATTGCGCGCCCTCCAGTTTGATTGTTTACTGCTCCGCTGTCTATCATAGGCCACCGAAACTGGCCTCGCCTTCGACCCGCACGTCTTACATTCCACCACTCCATTCATTTCGGCAGATCCAAGGTGTTCCCTCCTCCTGGTCGCTGCCAGGCGTGTCTGTCCCGTGAGCACAGCAGAGCTAGTGTTGCAAGTTTATGCTCCACCAGACGAAGTCCTAAATGCTACATCGGTAGAAGGCGTTGCAAACTCCATAAAAAGGAGCCCAGGAAAATCTGTGGAAACGAACAGCACCGGCAGGGGGTCTAGATGCGGAGCAATACCAAGGGGTTGGGAAGAACAGGATCTAGAACAAGACGGACGAGAGAGGAGAGGAGAGGGACGGGGGGTGGCGACAATGGAGACGAAGGAAAGAAGAAGTGCGAAAGAGAAAGGATCCAGAGGAAACGAAGGGCAAGGAAAGAGGCGAAGCAGGGCAGGGGTGGGAAGATCCAGAAAGAAAGAGGAGCAAGCAACGAACGAAGCAACGACGGAGAAAGGAGAGTCGAAGGGAGGGAGCCAGAGAGATGCACAGGAGAGGAGAGGAGACGGACGAGAGACACTAGCTTACAGTACTGTCCGTCCGTCGGGGTTGGTCGGAAGGATGGACGGACTTCCAGCCAAAGAGAGGCGGGCGGGCGGGCGGGCGGACGGACGGAGTGCACACACAGATGAGTTCCATTGAACTCGACTATAGCAGAGACTTGATTGACTTTCTCAGGAACTGAAGAGCCAGCTCCACCTTGCGCATTGTTTTAAAATGGACATCCATAATTTCAAACCTATATTGGGAGCACACCAAATGGGACTCACAAATACCAAATCACCCAATCACAAGTGGAATGGAATGGAATAGAATAGAATGGAGAAAAAAGTAGACCAACTATGGATAATCTTCAAACAATAGGATGGAATATTTTGAGAATAAATATAATCGGAGGGCCGGGAGCATTTTTCATTCACTTTGGCACTCAATCAAACCCTCAATCTCTCTCTCTCTCTCTCACACTATGTAGTGGTGGAGGTGCTCTTACGATTGCAAAGAAAGTTTCACAAAAGAATAGGAGACAAGCAAGAAATTCAATAAAGGCAGGCCTAACCTTCAATCCTATTAATTCACAATGCACCCCTACCTTAGTGGAATGTCCTTCTTTGCTCTCAAATGGAGTCCCTAGCTTTGCCTTGCTCCACATTTATTTTTCATTTTCTTTTGTACATCATAATGTGGCATATAGGACATGCCTCCTTCTCCTTTCAAGGCCTCCTTCTCCCTCTTTTTTTGCCACTTTTCATTCACTTTGGCCCTCTATCAAACCCTCGCCTTTCAAGGACTCTTTGAATTCTCCTTCTCTTTTTGGTTCTATAGGCTCTATTTTTTTCACTAAACATGAGTGGAATTTTTTTTTTCAAAGATGAAATCATGTCTTTTCTACATTTTCTAGAATTTTCAAAAATTTGATGAAAATTAGAAATTATTGTAGATTTATGAAGAATGTGTCAGATATGGTGATCTCTATAATGGAAAATGATTGTTTACTCTTTGAACCGTTATTGAACAATTATTATTCTACATAAAGGTGCACTATCTTGCTAAAAAAAGCTTCATCAAGATCAAAGTTGAAATCTATCAAAGTACTAAGTAATGTCCCCTAAAACAACTCAAAATAATCTAAAGTATTGAGTGTTCTCACTCTTGTATGGACTACCTACACCTCTTGTTGTCAAAGAGCTCAAAAGCATCAAATGAATGAAACTCCACCGTGCTTTATTGTTTCTTTAACAACTTAGGTTCCAACCCAAGTCATTAGAGCTACAACAATTAGCATTTGTTTCACACTAAAAACCACCCTCTCCTAATCACTCACTATACAGTCTATATGCAATCAACTCCCAATACATTCTTTAGTTCTCTTGTTGCTTCTATTCTAATATAGATTCCTCCTATAGTAACCAATAGACTACATACCACTTCTTCCAACATATCAAAGCTTGTGGATGCCTAACTCTTGGCATGGCAATATTTTCGAATTTTTTTTATATCTCTATTAATAGTAGACTGTGACAAACCAATAATTTGAGCCACTTTTCTATTGCTCATGTGCTTCTTTAGTAAAAAAAAACATTCAACTCTTTCTCAAACAAAATTTTCTTCGAGGTGCCTAACAACCTCTCCACATACACTAGGAAGCCTCTACATCTCCAATTAAACACTACTTGCAAAAAAAATTGACTCAAAAAATGATCATTGCTACCTCTTCAAGGTTTACAGACTTGGACATTGATAAACTCAATAGTTTGAATTAATGTATGTCAAATATACAAAGAACACTATATTGTACTCAGAATTGGACTTTCAAAACTTTAAAAGATTAATAGAATAGACAAAAGGGATATGGATAAGTAATATGAAAGGGCAAGGTAAGGTGGCTAAATAAGAACATGTTCACCTTTATTAAATTGATAAAAATATATCACAAACAACCAAATGCAATATTAATGGAGACAACACATAGATTCAAACATGACCATAGCATTCATGGATGACTTTCCAATACCTACAATCATATGTTGAGGCTATAACACGTATTGAATTGTCAAATTCTATGTAAAGCATACTCTATACAACTACCATCCTACCATACAACATTCATTCACATTAGAGAAATCATTTACGGTGGCCAATGTCTTCATCCATTAAGTCTTCTATGTCCAACCTAATGGTACAATCTCGGGGGGCACTTAGTTCTACTACAACAAATCACGTGCAAATAAGTGGTTTCTAATAACCTATAATTTCAATCTAAAATTTGACCATTGTTTAATAATGATTATAGGTTTATATTGCCAAAATTTCCAACTTAAATAAAATATGAAATGATTTCTAGAAGAGGTTGAAAATGAACTGAAATGGCATGTTTTTCAACTCAAATAATTATAGAGAACACATTTAGATGACCATTGAATCAATATTCAACTCAAAATGAGCTTTCAATAGAGAGGATTTTTCAGGATTTTTTTTTCTTCTTTTTTTAGACAATGTTTTCTTATATAATATAGGGGTGTGAAAGTTATTTTTTAGTTCTACAATGTATCTTTTTACTTCAAAAATGTATAACTAATTATTATTAACAAATAAAAATATCAGTAATTCAAAACATAAACTTTCAAAGTAGAAAATTCTATTTATATTTTTTTAATTTTGTCTTATTTAAAATTCAAAAAGTATATAGGGGTCCAAAGTTTTATTCGCACATGGTTTCTAATTAATACTTTAAGTGACCCACCAAGCAATAACCTCAAATTGTATGTTCATGAATAGTATGTCCTTGTGATAAATAGTTAAGACCATATTAAATAATCATTTTGGTGTGGTGATACATTGATTTGTCCTAATAGTGCATGTTACAAAATGAATTTATAAATAGTTAGAATTTTTTGAAAGGGAGGAATATTTTCATTATATGTGTATTAGTAATATTTATATTGAAGAGTCTCCATAAATATTATTGGTAAAATATTACTCCCTTGCAAAATGGTTTAACCATATGTAATTGTTATATTATAATCAATAAAATATGCCAAATTTCAATTTCAAAAAACTAAAAAAAAAAATTTGGCAAAATTTCTTTCATGATATTTAGTTGATAATTATTGGTAATTTTCTTCAAAATTGAATTACTAAGATATGTCTAAGCATCTACACACATCATTCCAAGTAGATAATTCTATTTTTTTCCATAATTTGCACAATAGTGTTCAATGTTGGAATTTCATTTGCACGAATTTTGTAAATTAACCAATTATCTTTGTAATGTAATGTAATAAAACTATTGATAGATTTTGCTATTTAACCCTCATACTACAAATAATCTTGTACCTATTTCACTTTAATCCCTAAATGCTCCGAGGGACCAAAAGTATCCTCTTATAGTTTTAATTTCAATTCAAAGTGCTATAACTTTTGCATTTGATGTCCAAATTCAACAAAATTTGTTGGAAAATTTGCACTCTCCTTGGTAAAATTTTCAAATCAATTCAAGATGATGTGTTGATTTTTTGTAAGCCAATCAAAGTTCAAAGGTTCAATTTGAGTTTACCAAATTGCATTCAATCGTTGCAACTTTGAGGGCTTGTATCTCCTTCATCTAATGTTTGTTTCAATAAAATTTGTTGATTTATGTTTTTCTTGCAATGTAAGTATTGTAGTAAAATTTTTATGTCAATCCAAGTTGTTTTGAATGTTTGAGAGCAATTTAAGTTCAAAATCCCAATATTTTTGGATGCAAGTGAACTTTGGCAATTTGTTTCTTCTTTGTATAGTGCTCATTTCCAATAATTTTTTTGGTAAAGTTGCATATACTAGTTTAGTTTGTATGACTAAAATTTCTTATCAATCTAAGAAGTTAAGAGTGATTGAGACACATTTTAGTACTAGAAGGTGGTTCAACCTCAAATGTGTTTTTGCAACTTTTATTATTATTTTTTGACATTTCAAAGTCATTTTGCAAACACTATGAGTCAATGATATTTTCTTTCATCAATTTGTTGGTTTCAAATCACTTTATAGTTTCAAGTTTTTTCATTTGAGTAGGTTTAGAAATCGAATTTCACCTACAAGTATGTTGCTAGGAAAATTTCAGCATCCTTTTTCAACACTAAAACATTCTAATCTTGCAATCCATGTGGCCAAATGACTCCAAATTTGACTCACATCATCTACAGCACGTACTAGACAAGATTGTATAGTTGAGATTTCTATACCTTAGTGACATTTAGATCTATAACACTTCAAAAACAATGATGTTTTTGAACCCCAAAAGGCTTTGGGTTTTTAGGGGTTAACCCCTAATTGCTTGGGCGACCAAACTGTATTGTTGATTTGAAATTTCAGGCTCATTTTACAACGGGCAACTAAACTCATTTGATCGTGTCAAAAAAATTTATGGGTAGTTTTGAGGGTTAACTATTGGAAAATTTCATTTTTCACTGAAAAAGGTTAATAATTGATTTTTGAGAGGTCCTCAAACGCATATATGTACCATTAGTGAAGAATAAAGCTTGCCAATTTTACTTCATTCCCTGGCTTTGAGTAAAGCTCGTCAATTTCACTTGATTTGAGATCTAAAAAATTGCACTTATTCATTTGCTTTGAAAATGGTCCCAATGGAAAGTGTAAAGTGTTTTCATGATTTTCACCATTGAAAATTTATATTTGCAAGTGTTGATTTGGAGTTATTTGCAAATTCTATTTATAAAAGAAATTGCATTTCAACAATTGCAAGGTGGATTGTGTAACGAGTTTGATAGCTTTTCATGTGAAATTAAGTTTTCTGAGAGTGCATTTTAGAGCAATAACTCTATTTGTAGTTGTTCCTGTCACCTTCCATCCCCCAAAACTTTTATATGCAAATTTTTGAAACATTGTAGGGACGGGCAACATAGTAAATAGAATGCGTACATTTCTCTTGTTATAATCTCACAACTCCTATGCAATTTCACACTCAAAATTGGTATGCGTACCAATAATCAAGCTCTCTAAACATCTATATGATCTGATTTTGAAAAAAAAAATTGATTCATTGGGGATAACTTTATTGAAGAACATCATTTTCATAGTAAAAACACACTTGGAAAGGCTTAGGCACATCATTTTTCCAACATTTTAGCATATATTTTTAGAATGATTTTTTGTCAAACCTATCCTACAACTATGGTAATCACCTGTTGTTTTAAGTGGATAGTCACTATCTATTCAAAAACACCACCTAGTGATCTTCTTTTTAGACAATTGAAATTTTTTTCAAATTGAATGATTTTTTTTTTACCATTGACTTTTCTACAAGTACAAGGATGATATATTTATATTTGTGTGCAATTGCAATGAAGGTTATGGAATATGCAATTGAGTAGTTTTATGGATGAGTGGCTCAAAAGCAGTACCTGTGGCTTCACTATAAGTCACTAAAACAAAAGGCTACTTTTTTTATGACTACTACATTGGAAGTGAATAGAAAAAAATTCAAAATGAAAGGCAGCCCACCTTAATCTTCTAAAATAAAATACAATAGAAATAGAAATAATGATAATGATAATTACTTATCAAAATAACGTCTCCAAAATTTGACATTCATTTTAACTACTAAAAAGTCTCTAATTCTATATTAGAAGAAGCTTTTATATTAAAGAGAGCATTTCACTCAAGCAAAATCTTTAGGGCATTCATAACAATGTCACTAGTTAATATTTAAATATATCTATATCCTCAAAAAATTTCAAGATGTAATGTTTTGTTTAGCTAGGACAAGTCTATATACTAAACTTCAAAAATTCCATACTCCTATTAACCCCTAAAGGACCGAGCCATTTTCTGGGTCCAAAATCACTGAAAACTGCCTATTCTGCTGCGATCATTCACAAAGTTTTGTAAATGTTTTTTTTGAAAATGTAACCGTAAGATCTTGAAGTAAAATTGTATGAGAGGGTGTGGTAAAACTTTTGTGAGGTTTCACCGTACGGATAGAGAGATATTTGCATTCAAAGTCATTTTTATTTATTTTTTTCACTGTGCCCCAGAATTTCAGATGCCTTTGACCGCCTCATGATCAATTTTTTTGCACTACACAACATTAAGTTAAAAAAATTTCTTATAGGTATTGAAGTTAGGCATATGCATACCAATTTTCAAAGCAATCCAACACACCTAACACCTCCAAAAAAATCTTGCAATGCCACAATGTCCCAGAAATTGACAATGCACTAGGTCATCTTTGAATCAATTTTCCCACCACATACTTTGAGGTACTAAAAATCCGAATGGTGGATAGAAAGACATACTTATATTTGACAAGTAAGAAAAGAAAAATTTAAAAATATCAAAATCTGAGATTTCTATGACCTTTCGAAGTTTGCAGCTGCCTGCAAAGAAGTTCACAGACTGGGCAGCACTTGTTGAAAGGGACCCAAGATGTCCCCAAGGGCCCAACCTCCAACGTCAAAGCCCAACTTTCCAAGACTTGGGTTTCCACTTCAAACCTGCTGCCCTCCCCTCTCTTGTCCTCTTGCCCACTTGTGCTGCCCTTGCACAGTCAAACACATATTCCCTTGCCCTAGTTGCACAACGAACAACTTTTGGTGGAAAAATGGCCATAACTTCTACAGAACAACTCAAATTTCTATAAAATTTTTATGTACGTGAAGCTTGTGACTAACTACACGCACTCAAAAAATTTCAGAAAATCAGACCTCAAAACCAACTTGAATGAACCTGCCCAAAATCCCAAAAGTCCCCCGAGGGAACTTTGGTCCTTAAGGGGTTCACGTCTAAAGGACAATTTTCCATTGAACGGACAATTGAAAATCAAGGTAGGTTCCTATAAAGTCAATTTTGATCGGTTGTTCATGAAATTTTAACACAAGGTGTGAATATATACCCTATTAGTAGGAATTAAATTTTTTTTTCCTGATAGGGTGCCTAGATCAAAAGTTATGTTGCCTTGAACTTTTTTGACTGTTTAGACAACTTCAAGCAGCCTTTGGAAAACTCCTCCTTTACTTCTAAAATTTGGTAGGTATGTAACTTACCTAATACAAGATGCAAATGTCAAGAAAAAAATAACCATGTGTAGTGTAAAAATCTCACTCTAGGAAGAGCACCAAAATCTAGTGTTGACAAAACTTTGACTTTAAATAAAACCTTACCAAGTTATTATTTTTAGTAGATTATATTTTTGAAAAATTATTTTTAAAGTCTAATTTTAGCATTAAAAATTTGATTTTGAACATAAATGATTATGATTTTTCTATTCAAGATATTGTCTTAGGGTGTCCATTGCAAATCTCAATTTTTTGGTGTTGAACACTCTTAGAAATGAGTCTCAAATATGTCTCAAATACACTAGATCTTGGAGGAAAAATCACATTCAAAATCATTAAAAAAAGTTGTAGAGTAGATTTGGAGAAGTTGTCAATTGATTGGTATATGCATGTTATGCCCTTTAACCTTATATGTTTTTGGTAACCAATTTTTTTGATTTGACATGTGAAAAGAGAATTGAAAGACCTCAAATCACTTTCACAATTTTAACACCATCATAATCAAACATTATAATCTTTCAATCCATAAGTGATATTGTTGTGTTTTCTTTTTCCATGTGATCTCTAATATGTCTAGTTTGAATTTGGATGGTTACAATTCAAAAAAAATTGATAAAACCTATCAAAATTTTGTTTTTTTGTTCAATTTGGAGAAAATTCCAAGAATCCCCCAAAGGATTTGGACATTTAGGGGTTATGTAACACTAGCCATCCAAATTTTTTTAGGATGGAGGGATGGCTAGTATTTTTGAGAAGATAGTTACCCATTCAGAATATTTGACTCTCGGGGGGTGCACTTAGTTCTACTACAACAAGCCACATGCAAACAAGTGGTTTCTAATAATCTATAATTTCAATCTAAAATTTTGACCATTGTTTAATAATGACTATAGGTTTCTATTGCCAAAATTTCCAACTCAAATAAAATATGAAATGATTTCTTGAAGAAGTTGAAAATGAATTAAAATGACATGTTTTTCAACTCAAATAATTATAGAGAACACATATACTAAATGACTATTGAATCAATATTCAATTCAAAATGAACTTTCAATAGAGAGTTATTTTTAGGAATTTGATTTTGATTTTTTTTTTTAAAATTCTTATAAATATAGGGATGTGAAAGTTATTTTTCAATTCTACAGTGTATTTTTTTACTTCAAAAATTTGTAACTAATTCTTATTAAAAAATAAAAATATCAATAATTCAAAACATAAACTTTCAAAGTAGGAAAATCTATTCATATTTTTTTAATTTTGTTTTATTTAAAATTCAAAAGTATATAGGGGGTCAAAGTTTTGTTTGCACGTGGTTTCTAATGGATACTCTAAGTGACCCCCAAAGATTTGACTTTGATAGATAAATATCTATCACCCTAACAAAAAAGATTGGAGAAATAAGAGAGAAGAAAACAAAACCATATATTATTTTGTATTACCATTGATTTCCTATTGCAACTATCGAAGGTACATGAACTTGGAAAGAATATCTATGAATTTTCAAAGTAATTGATGTCCAAAAATAGATTTCACTCATAAGTAGGGGCCATGAGCATTGAAAATATAACCTAAAACCACCCTAAACTAAACTTGAAATCAACTCCTTTGAATCTTGATACTACCTAAATTATGTCTTAAATTCAAGTCCTTTAACTTTTAGAGTTCTGTAACTAATTGTATTTTACCAAAATACACTAAAAAACTGCCAATTTAGTGCAAAGAGAAAAAAATTCAAAATTCATTTTATTATTTATTTTATTATTTATTTATTTATTTCATTTTCAATTGCACAATCTTACTGTATACTATGTTGAAAAAGTGCAAAAGAAATTTCAAAAACTTTGATCATGGAGATTGCATGATATTTGAAGTTAAAGCAAAAATAATTTTATTTTTTTTGCTTTTTTCCATACAACCATACTATATTATAAGAATTTGAATCCTCTTAATGTGAAATTTTGCATACTATAGAGTTTTGAGGTAAAAAATCTTTATGGTTAAGGATTGGGATTAAAGTCTAAAGTAAGAATTTTGATTTTTTTAAAATTGTTTTTTTAATTCTTTAAAAAATTGTTAATTAGAAGTAGATACAAGGATGAGAAGGAAACCTAAATTACTTACAAATCTAATATGAAACACATCAATTCAAATAGTGAAATTGTTCTAGTAAGCAATCAAAATCCTATGGGCATATGTTTTTAGGAAAATTGTGAAAATTGAGCCTTAACTACTATACAATTCTAAAATTTTGTTTGTCATGTGATGGGACAATGGTCCTTTAGGGGTTAAAGTACATCTCTAATGAATGTGGATCTTGTTTATAAATTTGTGTAGGCACTTTTTTTAAATATAACAAAAAAAATCCACATCCCAATTAATTTGAAATTTCTTTAGGAAGTGAAGGATGCATGGATATTTTTCAAGCAATTGTTTTTCTTTTTAAATCTAAAACACACACTTGTTAATGATCTTTAAGTCAACTTACCACCATCGAGCTAAATTTAGCCTTAGCATAATTGAATGACCAAATTTAATAATCTAAGAATAAACACTTTTTCTAAAGAAGCTAATTTTGAAAGATATTTTATGGAAAAATCAAATGATTGTGATTTTTAAAAGTGTATACAACAAATTCTATCAACTAGGATGTATATTAGAATAAATTGGGATTTTGACCAAAAATGAAGGTAAGAATGTAAAATAATAATTTTTCATTTAAACTTGAAAATCATTTGTACAGAATAAAATGAAAATGAAATAAGGTAAAACTGCCTATAGCATGCAAACCACCCATGATAGGCACCTAGGGAACTACCCATTAGAGTCTTATAACAACCCATGACAAACTTTTTCTAAGAAATGGAGTTAGGCCTACTTTAGGTTGATTTGTGGCCATAATCAATGCCTTGGGAGATGGTCATGGAGTTATTAGTGATTGTCATAGGACACTTACACCTTTCTAGTGTAAACTCATCATAAAAAGTTATTTTTATATTCCTTCATATTATGGTCATGTTAGGAAATCTAGTGGACATGTTAGAAAATGTTGTGGTGTAAGATGACCATCATGGAAAGACTTTTCGTTGATTTGGGGTAGTATAGAGACTCTTTTGGACCAATTAGGCAGCTCACTTCTATGAAATGCTGGGGAGTAGAATGGAGCTTTACCAAAGACAATTATATTCTTCTCAGAAAACCTGATTGAATCCTTGTGAAGTCAATTAGCTGGGAACCAAGACCTGGGACCTTTGCTTGATAGTTTACCTCCGCAAAGCATTGGCTTTTCAGAGTGCTGTAAATTTTGCATTCAAGGTCCAAATTCAATAACTTCTTGTTGGGAAAGTTGTGTTCTCCCTTCTAGTTTGTATGGTAAAATTTTGAGATCAATTCAAGTTGTATTGATTTTTTGGAAGCCAATCAAAGTTCACAACTTCAATTTGAATTCACCAAACTGCATTTTAGGGCTGCAACTTCAAGGCCTTGTATCTCCCTCATCCATTGCTCATTTTCAACAAAATTTGTTGGGTTTTGTTCCCCTTGAAGTATAATTATTATTGTGGTAAAGTTTTCATGTCAATCCAAATTGTTTTGAATGTTTGGGAGCAATTCGAAGTTGAAAATCTTGCCATTTTTGGAATGTAGTGAACTTTGGTGGCTTGTTTTTCTTCATACAGAGTCCACTTTCAATAATTATTTTTGGAAAAGTTGTGCATACTAGTCTAGTTTTTGTGGCTAAAATTTCATGTTAATCCAAGAATTAATAAGTGACTGAGAAGCATTCTAGTAGGAGGTTCAACTTTAGATGTGTTTTTTGCAATTTTTCTTGCTAATTTTTGACATTTCAAAGCCATTTTGTAGACACAATGATTCAATTGAATGAATTTTTTTTTCCACCAATGTGTTTGTATACTAGTTTTGAATCTTTTTGTAGTGTAAAGTTTTTTCATTTGAGTAGGTTTAGAAATCAAACTTCACCTCCAAATGTGTTTTTGGGAAAATTTCAGCATCCATTTTCAACACAAAAACAGTGTTTTTTGCAATTTTTCTTGCTAATTTTTGACATTTCAAAGCCATTTTGTAGACACAATGATTCAATTGAATGAATTTTTTTTTCCACCAATGTGTTTGTATACTAGTTTTGAATCTTTTTGTAGTGTAAAGTTTTTTCATTTGAGTAGGTTTAGAAATCAAACTTCACCTCCAAATGTGTTTTTGGGAAAATTTCAGCAATCCATTTTCAACACTAAAACATTATGATCTTGCAATCTATGTGGCCAAATAACTTCAAATTTTGTACATGTCATCTATAACATGTACACTACAAAATTGTACGGTTGAGATTTGTATAACTTGAAGAAATTTAGATCCATAAAGCTTCAAAGCAATGATGTTTTTGAACCCCAGAAATTGAATGTCACTTTGGGGTTAACGCTTACACTGATACATGTAACTTGGAACTTAAAAACACTCACATTATATTTGCTCGCAATCAATCGGACCGCAAGAGTGGTGAGGGACACTTGGACCCTACTCTTACATCACAAGGTGCTTCTTCTGCACGGGAACAAACTAGGACTGCATTCCTGATTGTAGGGGAGCTAGCCAACAGAAGTCATCCTACAACCGTACCGATGTTGCAAACCAGTGCAGAAGGTTGAAAGAGAAAAATTCTGCTGACTAGAGGGAAAATAATGTCTATAATCTACTTAGACCTCCAATGGAAGGCAAAGAGATAAAGCCTCGTTGGTTGGCGCATCCCAGAACTCCTGAACAGATACACGACAACAAGAGCCTCGAGACCTTGAGGCTGTCCTGGACTTGGGCTGCATCCGTGGTCTGGCCGTTGCTGTCAATTTCGATACTGGACGGCTGCTAGACACCTTCACACTGACTTCTTTTAAAGGGCTAAACTGCACCGACTCGAATTTCGACTGCAGTGATGGAACTGTAGAATTCAGTGCAAGGCTTGTAGAAGATTTTGAAGGAAGTAAATTTGCCAGCCACGAATTCCTGGAGTCTTGAACTGCAAGATCAAGTACCTGCTTCATGGTAGCCTGCTCACACAAACCAAAGAGGTTAAAAGACCACCCGATGCCCATGATAGCTACTATATCAACTTGACCACCTTTATCATGCCAGAAAGACACGAGATTACTGATCGATAAGAGAAAGGCGCAAGAAACAAAGGATGAAAAATGCAGAAACCAAGTTAACACTTCAGATCAGGTAATAAAATTTTGTAAGAAAAACGAGATATATATGGGCTTAAGGTTCCATACGTACTGGCAATAACCAGGAATTTCTTCCAACTATCCAGTGACTACGAAGGACATACCTGCGACACTAGACTGATTGACGCGAATGTCGTTGGGAATGGTGGGTTTCCGACACTTCCTCCTTGTGGACTAGCCATGGCGACCTTGCCAAAGCTTCGTGGTTTGGGATCTTCGTCTTCGTCTTCGTCTTCCTCATCCTCAATTTCCTCCTCATCCTTGACCCCTTGTTCAGAAGATCTGTCTTCCTCTACAGGACTGTCTTTTTCCTTACGGGCTTCAATAATTTCTCCTTCGTCTTCGCCCATTCCGCTCTCTTGCTGTCCATAAATTTCCTCAAGCTTAAGCTGAAGAGACATTTATCATAATCATTAGTTGTACGCACATCTGAAAACTGTTGTATCCAGGAGTAGATAGTAAGATACGAAGAAGTGCAATAAGAAAAAATTCTGGGAAACTACGGCAACTGAGTACCTGCAATTCGGCCTCATCAACTGCCTCTTCGAGCTGCTCATCAAGTTCTTTCAATTCCAACTCCAGCTGCAGTTCCTCCTCTCTCTCTGCCCATTCAAGTTCCCTCTCCGCATCCTCCTCAGCCCAGCGCCTCCTCATCTCTTCTTCACCCTCTTTCCTATCTTTCTCCAGCCTCTCGTCTTTTGTTAGTGGTTTGCCACCCTCACCCTCATCATCGTCATCATCATCATCCTCAGGACTGGCTTTCTCCCCGAAAAATTGTTTCATGCCCATGGGCAGAGGAATAGCCAGGTCGGGATCCACTGAACCATCTTCAACTATAGGTTGAATAAAGAAACGCAGCTTCCCTTCACCATCCTCAGCCCAATTGATAAGCTGCCCGGAAGGAACATGTAACAAGATCTCTCCTCCATCTGCATCAGAATTTTGGCCATCTCCTTCTCCAGTAAGGACCACGAACTCCTCATCTGTGACACCACGGATGTGTCAAACTGCTGCAGCGATGAATTAAGTTCGCTCTTGCTAATGTAGTCATTAGTGAAATTTAGGTCCTTACCTTAGAGTAACCGATAGCGCACCCAAGAAGACCTCAAAAGTACGTACGTATCAAAATATATTCCACACAAACGAAAGGATCTTGACAATATAATAGCCAAAGATTAGTCCTATCACCAACCAAGCACGGTGAATCGCTTGTACTCAAGTAGAAGAAAACGCAAAAAAATTACGATGCCACAGCAACCATCCACACACGTCGCCAGGAAAGCCATCCAAACAGCCAAGCTAGATACAAAGATCAATAGAAGCACCTTTTCCCCACAGGTACTCAAGTTCGGCAGGCATCGGAATTCGAAGTGGGGATTTTGTAAATGAATTGAGCCACATTTCTTGTTCAGCATCGACTTCCTTGACATACCTCTCCCAGAGTTCCGGCACCTGTCATTGACATGTGTTCAGCTGACCGAAATTACGTGCACCAAACTGATATCCCTTGGGTACAATCTTCCTCACACTCCAGAAACAATAAGCATTGTATCCGCATAGCCAATCGAGGAGCCCATATTTAGTATAATACTCGAAATCTCAATCATTTTACCCAATCTTCCAATTCAATGTAATAGAGCAGCTGGGGAGAACTAACCGGATAAAATTGATTAATAAAGCCTGGAGCCATCCACATGTCTTCTTCCTCATACATGTATGGATGCTGAGGATCAGAAAATGGGCCCTTCATCTCACGGACCACTGAATCCGCAACAATGAACCCATTATTATTCTAGACAAAGAATGAAGAATCTATAACACGCATGAGTCATTATAAAAGCTGGTAAAGCTATTCATGACCAAGAACAACAATGTCTAAAGACTGGAAAAACTTTAGACACCAGTTTTACGATGACAGTTCAAGCGATTGCTTCTTCGACTCGAGTAATCAATGTTACGCATTGGTGTGTTATCAAACCAAGAACGACTTACTTCCGTCAGGCTTGTTAACAAACATCCTTGCTTTTGCAGCAGCCACCTCTGCTAGTGAAGCATGCATCTGCAAAGAAGCACCTTCATAAGTAAGCAGATCAAACTCAAATTAGATAGACCACCTATTTCTTACGTGTCAATTATCCTCATACAGAATTCTACTCAGGTGAATACAGCAAAAAAACAGAACTCCTTTCATAGTAATGCACCCGATTCGAGAGCCGAAAATAAAAAACACTCGAAAGCAACATCCACAATTACACCTCTTACAGAACACAGGACAACGTTAAGTTCAAATCTTACGGCTGATATTTTCTCATCACACTCCTCCGTATCTAGCAGCATCTCTCCAAAATAAAACTTCCCCTGCAAGAAAATGGACACCGTTGCAGATATCTAGACTCTTTGATTACGATGCCTTGAATTTGGTCAAGCACTGTGGAAAAAATGTGCAAGAATTGAAAGATTCAACTGATTTGATATATCACGAGCAAGCAAATTACTCTCAACAAATATTAAAACTTCACCCAAGCACCAAGAATGAAAACCAATGAAAACCTCTTAACCCATAACTGTCAAAATGGCCAACACTGACGGCTTCCAAATCCATAGGTGGTGAAGTAAATCAACAACTAGGAACGTATCAAAATACACCAATAGAAAATGGAAATCATGACCTATATTTTGAAACGGTAGAGATGTGTTTTATAGAATTACCATAATCGTCTATAAGCTTTCTTATATTTGAACACTTAGGATTAAACAATGTATGAACAAATACTAAAGACAGTCGTGCTTCTGCAATATTTATCGGTTCAGTTGCAAGTAACGGATGCCTAAGGTAGAGGAATGATAGTAGCATCTTAGAAATAATCACCCATGTTTGGCGGCCATTAAGCTCGTATACTCCACAACCATGCATCCGACTGTGTTTCCATTGCCCAGCATACTTGTAATGACCTTTCTCCCTGCAAATTCCGCCAGATATCAGTGCTTACTTCACGAGAACCTGGAGTGCAGCACTCGTAGGTATTCTGTCCCAAGAACTAATGCGAAAGCTAACTAAAGACAACTACCGCAGCGTGATAAAATTTGACTTACGGCTTCTCTCCAAAGTACTTCACCCAGAGCTCATCATCTTCGAATGGAGAGGGGTCAACAGCCTCTGGATTGTCAGCAAGGGTATCCTCGAGGTCCATGCGCAACCATTCCTTATCCTCTGGATCTAGAAAATCCGTTTTCAAGATCTTTCCCTCTGCTTTCATTTTACGTTCTAACCTGTATTTCAACACATTTTAAAAGGTAACTAAAAGAACATCAAAAGAAAAAGCATGATCATAGTGGTCACCTCTACATCCACATCTGGACAGACCGCACATACGTCATAATGTCCACAAAAAACACTGAGAAGAACAGAATGTTCTATTAATTCATACGTCAAATAAGAACATTTCGACGCATGCACATGTGAAGTCACGAATTCCTAATATCCTCAGACTAAATTGTGAACATAGGAATTTGATGATAACGATAATCACACAGAAATCTGGATGGCATAAGAGATATATTTATTTCGAGGCATGGGTACAAATAACTCGTAAAGGAAGGGTTTTATTAACCCCTAAGTGCCCAAAGGGTCAAAGCGGCCGCTTCCGTTGTGCAGGGGTTGAAACAAATCAGTGAGGAAGCTTCACGAAAATTAACAATATGAATCAAAATCATACCTTACGATTTCAAACAACATAGATATGTTTTTGAAAGTTACTAAAAATAAAGATGAGCTTCCAAAGTAGATTCATTTTTTACCTCGGGCACTCAGGGGTTAAAGATTTACTAGACAAAATTAGAACTTCTACTCACCACAATTCAGACAAACATCTGATAAATTCTGTGAAGGCTGACAACACTAAGGCAACATATATGAGCAGATCCGAATGCAGGAACTTACTCAGAGCCAGGGGGTGGATCAGCCACAGGAATGTCCACTTCGATGACCCCATGTCCTTGCATGAGGTTCTGAAACCATTCACCTTCGTATCTGAAAAAAAAGAAAAGGATTACTACTCTACACCATTCTAAGCATTTCTCTCCACGTTCACCCAGTAGTAAAGCTGATTACTAAACAAACTAAGTAATAGATGTGTAAACAATTCTGTCAAAAAGTACAACAAATTGCATTGAAGTAAGCTTCCTACCTGCAAAGCTCCAGTGGCGTTGTGTAAACACCCTTCCCATGCGCAAGGTCGTCCCATACTGTTCCTTCATAACTGATAAATGACATACATTACAGATAATCAGATTGTGATGGCGATCACTACAAGGATGACTCACATAACCCTTCTAGATCAAGCCACCAAGCATCTTGATACGCTATTCGAAATGATTATGTGCATCAGTTACAAACTGAAAACAGAAGTGTATGGCAGAAGGCACAGCAGATAGAAACTTATCTGATCCTACTAATAGTGCACGAAATGGTTCATGAAAACACTGAGTATCCATGGAAAGTTCTTTCAGATCCACATAAAAATAATTAACCATGGATGCATGTGAAGTTCAACTCATTATTCTTTACCCAGATTGGAAACATGCAGTCAGAATGTCACGCTGGAGAGTCCACAATAAAGTGACCATGCAAGAGGGAAGAAAAAAAAGGGCCCTTCCAGGCAAGCGCGTACGAACACAAGTTCCAGACCTTTGGTAGCCCTCACGAAGAACACAAGCAAAAATCATAGCGCTAGGTCAACAAGAATTGAGCAGGGACGCGATAATCGCTTACGATGATCCATCTTCAAAAATGTAACTAGCCCATACTAGGAATTCCTCCATGCGCTCCAGCTCTTCCACAACAGCTTCCGGGCTGTCAATATCAGGATGGTCTTCGGGAATTGAAGGATACCACTTCCTGTAAGGCACATAGTAAGGTCTCTGCGGTGGAGCCCTTCCATCTTTCTCGAGCTTGGCGATAAGTTCCTCGTCATCTTCTGCTAACTCAGGATCTCTGCCCACTGTGTCATCGGCAGGGGTAGGGTCTGCCCACTCCTCCTCTAGATCCTCCTCTCTCCAATTCTCCCTGTCAATAGGAAAATTCCACTCGTCCTCCTCTTCCAAAACTTCTTCTTCCTCCTCCTCTTCCTCTCGTCTCTTCTTCGTGCGCCGCTTGGAAGTCGCAGACGGATCCTGGCCATCTACCCCTGCCTCCGTAGGCTTTAGTTCCCCCTCATCTTCTTCCTCCTCCTCCTCCTCCTCCTCACTCTCTTCGTCCTCGGACTCATCGTCATCTGACGCCCACTCTACCTGGAGGAGTCAAATCAAAAGGAACTATCTGAGAATGATCACCAGAATCGCTCGTGGACTTATGTCGTCATCAGCACTTGAGGTAGTGAACCTCCAATGGCGGAATGTGCTACACCGTATCCCTAAACCTTACCAGATGGCATCATCAGAAAGACCCCGGGGGATCAACGCGGCCCGTAAACCTGAGAGAGAGAAATGGGAGGGAAGAAATGCATAGAAAGAGAGGGCAACAGGGAAGGGCACCCTTGGCGGAACGAGGGCATTGCGAAGCCGCAAGATGGCAGATTAACGAATGGTGACCGAAAACCACATCAGCAATGCATGCTAGGGTTTAACGAAGGTTTAACGAGGAAGAAGGGGAGCATGCGAGAGGGAGGGAGGAAGAAGAAGAGATAGAGGAATGGAAGCATGGGGGAGAGCACGACCTTGATCGGACCCTTCGAATCGGGCGCTTCGGGCTCGGGCACCTTGCCACGGAAATTGGGGATGACCGCAGGAGATGAAGCAGCTGCACGGGGAGAAGAAGCCTCCGACAGAGGCTCATCGTCATCATCCGGGAGGAGAAAGTCGTCCTCGGGGTTGTTGGAGGAGGCCATCGCCGATCGAAGGAGCGGGCGACGAGGTGAGCGAGCGAGCGGAGGCAAGAGAAACGAAAGGAGCGAGGACTAACTTGCTTAATAAAAGCCCACAGCCACACTAACAACACAACCCCCAACTCAGGAGGAGCAACGGTGGTGGAATTGAAGTTCAGATCAGCGATTCAGCGTCCGTCTGCATCATGTCCCCACGGAACACAGCTCCAAGCTCACCCCACCAGGAACACAGCGAGCACCGCGCCTCAATGGCACAGGCAAGCAACTGAAAGATAAGACGGATAAGGCCCTGCCCAGGCCCGCCCCATAGACTGGACCGTCTCCACTCTCCAGTACCGGCCTCCATATTCTCGCATGCCCTCCCTGCTTCCCGACGTGTGGTTTACAGTGTCTTCTACCCCACTGGACACTGGAAGTGGAAGTGGATCAGAGGCCGTCAGTATTCTGACCCCTGACAAGTGAGAACGCTCGAAACCTCAATTTCATCAAATTCCAGGACGTAAGTTAACCCCTAAATGCCTTTTCAAGTGGGTTTTGACTATGAAAAAAGAGCATGGACTTATAGTTATCCCCATTGAAGCAAATTGATTTTTTTTCAAAATCTAATAGCATGGATGTTTAAAGAGCTTGCTTATTAGTATGCACACCAATTTTGAGTGCAAAATTGCATAAGAGTTGTGAGATTATAACAAGAGAAATGTATGTTTTCTATTTTTAGTATGTTGTCCCTCCCCACAACGTTTTAGAAATTTGCACATAAATTTTTTTTGGAATTGGAGGTGACATGAACAGCTACAAATTGTGTTAGCACATTAAAATGCCCTTTCAAAAAACTTAATATCACTTGAAAAGCTATTAAACTCATTACATAATCTACCTTGCAATTGTTGAGATGCAATTTTTTTTATAAGTATAATTCACAAATAATTTAAACATCAAGTGTTGATCTCAAATCAAGTGAAATTGCTCAAAGTTGAAAAATGAAGTAAAATTAGCAAGCTTTACTCTTCCACTAACGGACATAAATGGCTTTGGAGACCTCTCAACAATCAAATATGTACCTTTTCAATGAAAAATGAAAGTTTTGAATAGTTAACCCTAAAAACTGCTCCCAAAAAATTTAAAAACAGGCAAACGAATTTAACTGCCCACTTCAAAATGAGCCTAAAATTTCAGATCGACCATATATGGTTGATGAGGCAGTTAGGGGTTAAGTTATTGGCGAATAAGTTGGACAACAAAACTGATGGCAAGACTGTTGACTGCCCTTGATTTTCCAATGCCGATGATTTAAAAAACAATAAAAATGGATCCTATTAGTAGCTCCAATCACCACCTGAAGGGTCATAAATTTCTGTGTATTTCAATGGAGATGCAATACAACATCTAGCAATAGGGATTAGTAGTTGGAATTGAGGTCATTATGGTCACTGCATTTAGCATGGGCTAAGTTGGACATGGGTTGGTAGAAGTCCCACAATTATAGCTATCAATTTTTTTGGTGTTGACAAACATGCCTATGGGCTAAAATCAGGGATGCCCAAGGCAACATCCATCTACAAATCTAAAAAAAATCACATGGAGCTTGAATTTTTTTCCTTCAATTGTACCATTTTTTCTTATAGCTTGTTTATCATTGAAATTAATCCACATTTTGGGATAGCAATATCATATTGCACTAGTCATTTGATCTATGATGGGTAGTTTACCTTACTAGCTTTTGTTGCCAAAATTAATTGATTTGCATTGATTTGTCGCTAACTAAGAGTGAATTGGCGACAATGTTTAGATTCTCTCCATTCTAGACACATGTTATCCTCATTTTGTGCAACCAACTTCCTAAAGTAAACAATTGATTCCTTCATTTCTAATTTCTTTTGCAAACAACTTGGAATGGGACTTTTCCTAGATGTTATGGAATAGGAGTTTAGACTAAAATAGGATAGTTCATCTAATAGAATTGGTCCTTTTGCCTTTCTCTATCTTTTTTTAATGTGAAATGAGGTGTTGTGGCCTTGAGTTGTATCCAAGGGGGGGCCATGCATGCCATAAAATGCCAATAAATTCGGAAGGACAAAATTTAAAGGGTCATAGAGGATGCTCTAGGAGCATTGTCCCCCTACAAGAGGTGGGTTGGCATTCCAAGCACCCCTCCATGGCACTAGCGGAGTCAGTTTGTACTAGAAGAATCCCGTGTTTTTTGTGATGGCAACAGAAAACACGACATGTTTTTGCGAACAAGACGGCCTTACAGAGTTTGAACCAATGGATAGTAGAATTTTGATGGATGTTGCAAAAAATGTGTCATGTCTGTAAAAAAAACATGGGTATGATACCAAAAACAAGTATGTTTTGCAAGACATCAGAGAAAATGTACTCATGTTTTTTGCGACATCCAAAACAATATGACAGCACCATGTTGGCAAAGTCAAACAATTTCACTACAAGTAAATTTTCAAGAGTTATTGAACATCTATGTAAAATGCTAACCCGATCTAAAAATCATAGGAGAAGGGTAGCTTCTTGGAAGTCTTCCAAAAACACCTTTCATGGATGGATGATGAAGCTACTATTCACTATTTCTTAGGACTTCTCATGAATCACAAAATTTGTTGGCATCTCTTCTATAAGTATGTGTGTACATAAACATAATGATTGGAAATATGTCTAAACCCTTAGAATTTCATATGCCAAGTACAATGTACTGCACTTCACTTCCGATCATGCAATTCATGTGTATATGTTGTACTAGTAGCTTCAAAGCATGTGCGGACTTTTCAAATTATGTTCATATACATCAACAACTTACAGGAAGAAATGAACTTTTATTTTCATTGTATGCAAATTGTTTAGAGCAATTCCTCTATCTCTAATACAATGTTGCAATATTGATAGTTCATAAATGTATCATAGAAGTAATTTTTGTAAGAAAATGTGATGTTCATCCAAATGGAAAGTCAAGTTAGTCAGCCCCTACCTTCCACACAGGACATCCATAATTTACAAAATGAAAGATTCCGCTATATTTTTAATTAGAAAGTACAAAAAATAATTCCTAGCATTTGTTTTTATTTCTATTCAATGGGGGGATTTTATTGCACTACATCTACAAGAAGGGCTTCCATTGCCGTCACTTCTAGTGTTGGTCATTGATTGAATAAAGAACTTTGTTTTGAGAAAGCTACTATGTCATTTTTTCTTCAGAAAAACTATCCACAAATTAAGTTGAATATTAAGTGTGTTTGAGCATAATTGATATCCATTTTGTACCACAAGGGGACTATACAATCCATTTCACACCTGGATAAACAACTCCCGTATTATAATTACTTATAATGCTTTTTTCTTCAATCTCGATGCATGTAATTTGCTATAATGTAAAAATCGCTTGTAGCCCTTCCAACATAAAATCCAAAATTGTATTCATATACATGAAAGGTATATTCTTCAAAGACAATAGTATTATTAAAAACTTATTAAATGAATTTTTTTAATGCATGTATCATACCAAAATCTACCCAACTATTTGGTGTTCTCAATAATTAAAAAAATAGAACATTACAAACAAGTGTTAATTTCAATTGAAGGGAATTCCTTCCTTGGATTTTAAAAACTTTGCATACATCTTTCTATTCTTCTTATATATATATTTTTTATTTTATTTTTTCTTTAATATAAAAACCAATTTTCTCTACATTTCATATTTTCTAATTGGTCCTCATGTACCTTCTTCATCTTTCTAATTTCATATACTTTTCTATAGAAGTTGTCTTGTAATTTTTTCTAATGTCATTGACCCTTGCATATCATACAAGTGTTGCATCTCTAAAGCTTTACATTATTTTGTAAGACAAATTAGAAGTTTTTTCATATATATTAAATGTCAATTGCTTTTTTTATAATACTTGCACTATCAATTGACATTGATGACTTCCATTTCATGTGCTCTTGCTATCTTTTAAAAAATTTCAAAGTACAGAAAATCTCTGAAATGAAATACATTTTTTCTCATTCGCTTTGATCACATAGATGAAGTCTGATACATACTACAAACAAATGTGTAGACAAACTTTTTGGGGTCATTGCAAGAAACACCCCCTTCTTTTTGTAGTGTTTACACAATCCTCATCAATTTCTATTGCAGTACTTTTTTATTAGAAAAATAATTTCAAAGAAACATGAGAAATATGTCCAATGTATACACCTTTACAAAGAAGATACCCTAGGAAGGAATAGCATACAAAAAATTCTTTAAGCAGGAAAACTGGAAAAGTGCAAAATCTCATGAAGATAGGTATTTTGACATTTTAATTTGTAAAAAATAGGAAAAGAAATTTTCAAGAATACTAAAAATAGGACATTTGGAAATAGTTTATGTTTTAGGGATTTCACAATTCAAATTCTATAAGAATCTCTTAAAATCTTCCAAAATCTATCAAAATAATTTGAAGTTTTCTTTTGAGTATAAATTCAAAGTTTGAATTTTAATCAATTGAAATTTTTAACGGGTATAATTTGATTTTGAATGTGATTTAAATTCCAACGAAATTCAATAATGCAAATTTAGAATTTCATCAAAATTTTAATAAAATTCAACTCTAATTTAAAGTTAGGTTGAAATAATTTAACCTCTAAAATTCCTTGACTATGCTGTCACCAAAAATGCTCAAAAACAAGTACCAAATTTTTGAAAAAAAACTTTTTTTGACACATGTAACTATATAATCTTGTAGTACACTAGTTCAAGAAGATGTACAAAAAAATTCCGAAATTTCTACCTTGTGGATTTGCAAGATATTAGAGTTTGAAGTGACAAAATTCTTTTTTTTGCCCCTGCAAAAATCCGGGCAGATGCACTTCACAAGGTCAGATTATTATGAAAAAATGTCCAAAATGGTTGCAATTCTTTGGAATCATTCTTCAAGGTAAATTGGCTACATGCTATAAAAAAATCAATTTTTTTGGAATTGTACAACATATAGTAAAAAAATAGTAAGTAGAAAGATGTATGGAATTATTCAAAATACTAAATTGACTCATTAATAAAAAATGGAATGATTCAAAGCTTTCTATGTATATATAAATCTAGAGAAACCAACTTCAAAATTTTATTTTTGAAAAAAGTGATTTTTTCAGATCTGCTTGGACTGCCCGAGTTAAGAAACAAACTACATAATTGGCCATAACTTTTGACTCATATTTCCAAATGTCCTGAAATTTAGGGCACACAAGTGATACTCCTCATCCCCACCTTCTATTAAAATTACAACTAAAATATGCAAATCTCCACTTACATGCACCTGCCCAATAATTCTATGTTGCCAAAAATTGCAGTTCGGTCCTTTAGGGGTTAATGAAAATTCAAACTTTGATTCAACTCCAACAAATTCAGCTCCAAATTTTCATTCAATTTTCATTCAATTTTCTATAGAATATACTTTGATTAAAGTTCAAACTTATAATTTCATTTAATTTCTAACTTATATTCTAAAGTATAATTCAACAAGTATACATTATGGGTTTTGGAGATTTCTTTGTTATTTTCTTTTATAATTTCACTTAGTTAAGAGTAGTTTTGAACTATTTTGATTCTAGTTTTAATTTGAGTTGAATTTTAAATTTTGAATCCAAAAAGATTCAATTTTGAACTATTCACAGTTCAAATCCAAGCTTTGTTCATGCTCAAATTTGAGTAATTTAAGCCCCACAATATCAAGACTATTTTTCTATCAAGAACCACTCAAAACTACTATCTCTACTGCATTCATCCATGAAAACAAAATGAATAATTTTTTGGAAGTCAAAACATAGGGTCTTATACTCACTTGTTTTACATCATGTCGTAAATTTTTTATGAAGTGGTACAAATTGGAAGACATTAGCATTCAAAGTTGGAAAGAAACGTTTTTTTGAATGGTAGTCAATAATTTTAAATGGCTTTCACTAGCATTTGTGGAAAATTTTGCACTATGGACTTTGAATTAAGAAAAAATTGTGTTGAAGAATTGGGTTCAAAGTCTATGAAAAAAATTTCAAAAAACAAACTTCATTTTCAATCTTTAAAAAGTTGTTAAAGAGATGTAGGTTTAAAATTGAACAAAAAACTAAACCACTAATAGTTGTGGGATAGAATTGAAACACAATAATCCAAACAATGAGATTATTCTACCACGCTAATTTAACTTTGTCCAATTTATTTTTATTTTTTAAAATTGCACTAAAAAATAAACCCTAAAAGTTTTTTGTCAACAAGATGCTTAGATTGCCCCAAATTGAAGGTGGTCTTTGTAACTTTCTCATCACAAGTTCAAATTGAATGAATCAAAGCTTTACATATATACTAAAACATAATATTTGAAATAAAAATTATACCCATAGAAATATAGTGAGGTTCCTTGTTATATGAAAATATATATATATACTTTTACAACATTTGAGAATTTTTATTCTATTTTTTGAGACATTGACTGAGATGTCTACATGGTTTTTGAGATGTTTTTTGGGACATCAAATTAGATGTCTCTAGAGACATTTTTGCAACATCTATTGAAACGTCAGAATGTTTTCATAAACATCAAAAAGACATTGCTATGTTCATCTCATGTTCATCTTTGAAATTTTACTTTTAATACAAACTACACGTTCTACATATCCCACATGGTTTGTCATACTTCCTACCACCACACTTCTATATAAGCTTGTGTTTTCAATTCAATATACTCACAATAAATTCCCAAATACAATGTATTTTTTATGTTGTATAAGGTATGTTATAATAGTAATGTATTTTGTATTATGCAAGAAATATGGTGTATAATATATGAATATAGTTGGTTATCTTGATTGATTTCCCAAAAAACATGTGGATGTATTAGTGGACATCCATGTTGCAAAGGACATGCCATAGTACAATGTAAATGATGTAATTGTGAACATCAAAGGAAACATTTACATGTCACAGAAGATGTCTTTTGGGACTTCAAATTGGACACAATACAATGAACATGTCATAATTCTAAACTACAAAGTTGACACATGGCAGTGACGTAATTGCTAATGTCATCTAAAGAATGGATGAAAAAGTAGCTTATGTGGCATTCCCTACCCTGTCACTGCTGAGGTGGTGCACACATGGCAGCCACATGGCAACTTCTTAACATCCAAGAAGACCATGTTTTCTAAGACATCCTCTAAAATCTTTTTCAAATTTAATTATGTTTTTTGTGATTTTGCATGTTTTTGTGCCTGTTAATCTTGATGCATTTTTTTTGATATCCAAGTGGACATAGTTGATGTCCCCCAAAACATAACTACCACATTATGGGCTTGTCACAAAAAACTTGGATTTCTTCTAGTGTTGGGAGTTTGGCGTGACAAACTTTTCGATTTTGACTATAGCATAGCATGGGTAGCAGGAAACTTTGAACTACACCTACAATTGACAAATTATTACAAGATATTTTGTGGTTTTTGGTTGATGGTGAAGGGTGCTTTGGCCATCCATAGGGAGCCAACTTTGAGCAATGACCAAGATTCCCCTAGTACCTGCCAAGCTACCTACATCATAAAGTTTAGACCCTATGATTTGGCAACAATTATCATGCGGTTATCGTTGTTTCATGGGTTCGTACCATAATCGCATTGACTCAGTGTATTTTTACGCACTAAATCAGTGTGAAAACAATGAATATCAATAGCGTATGATTTATGTATTTTAACTATACAATTGTTGTGCCAAAACTGCACAACAGTCATATAGTTAAAGTACATAAATTGTACGTTATTGATATTTATTGTTTTTGCACTGATTCAATGCATAAAAATACATTGAGTCAATGCAATTATGGTACGAACCCATGAAACAATGATAACTGCAAGATAATTGTTAACAATCCGTCTATCTTTACGTTTGAGATGTATATCGTGGGGGATTGGCCATCCCACGGGAAACGACTCTTGGAGGGCACTGCCTATAGCCTGGGCATTGCAGGTCTTTGAGTCCCTAGTGCAGGCTAGCCAAAGTGTTCCTAGGCCTTCCTTACACTTCATTTTTCATTGAAAAAAAATTTGAATTCCAACTATTTGCTCCTACCATAAGCTCCGATTATTCATCTGATAAGATGCAGGGTCTTCGGATAGTGAAGCTGGGCCAAAAAACATAGAAAAGGTTGTCAACTCCAGGCCTAGAGAAAAAGTTTGCCATCTGCCTAAAACTAAAGACAAAACAAGAAAACTTGGTGAACCCGGTGTGTAGGAGACATTAGGAAAAAATTGAGGCATGCAAAGGGTTGGGAGGTCCCCGGTGCAATTAGGGAATTCCCCCCCCCAATCTGATGTGGCACTACTGGTGCCACGTCAACGTCACGTTAGACTGGTGATTTTTTAATTTTAATTTTAATTTTTTAAATATTAAAAAAATTGAATTATTTTTATTTTTATTTTTTCTATACTTGCACTGCAGGGCTGCCGAAAATAAAAAACTGGCAGGCCTGAAATGAAATTTTTCCTAATGGTGTGCCCAGTGTTATGGTGGTATGTGTGTGTTTTGGCCTCCGGGCATGGAGGGTGGAGTCCCGTGAGTCTGTACTGAGTAACGGTGGTGATGCTCGAAGGCTTCTGCAACTCGCTTAATCCCCTCTACCTACACTAACTTACCTACTGTACATACCGGCGGTTGTGTTGTCAGCTTCGGCTCCTCCCTCTCCTTCGTATTCCTCGTTCTTGTTCCTTCTTATCAGTAACTTGGCTTCCAGCCTCTCAATTAGGGTTTGGACCCCTGCCTGTCTGCTTGCCTGCAGTTAGCTTCCTTCCCTCATGGCTTCGATCCCGCACCGACGGCTCCTGTGCACCCCCCTGCCGTCGCTTCTCTCTTCCCCTCTTCGCCATGCCCCTCGTCCCCTCGCCCTCCGTCTCCCTGCTGCTGCTGCTGGCCGCCAACCTCGACATGCCGTTTTCCCTCCACGCCTTAGTGCTCCCCGCTTGCGACCCCATTATTCTGCCTCTCTCACGTCCAGCAACGATGCCGTCGCAGACGACGCCGACACGAAGTCTCATGAACCAGCTTCTCGTCCTCCGAGCGTAGCATCCCGCACCCCTCCCCCGCAGACCAGGAATCCTCCGCCGAGCAAGCTGCGGAATCAGAACAATGCCGATAAAAGGAAGTATTTACTGGACGTCATGGCCATTCGCAATCCAGGTCTGCGTACGTCGCCTACTCGGCCTGCGGAAACCACCCACGCAGCTGGCCAGGAGGAGGTGCAGGTCTTCGAGGAGTGGGCGTCGAGGAAACTTCAACAAGAGGGGTACAGTGCCGAACCCGTCATCCAGAAGATGCGAACGTCTTGGATTCAGAGGTTGACACAAGCTCCGGCGACGGAACTGTGGCCTGACAGGTCTCCGAGCCTGGAAGTACCGACCGAAAAGGATCCTCTGGCTGGGGTAGCCGTCCGACCAGTCGTTGTCAAGCGGCGCACGAAAGTTCCCGAGGACTGGGATGGTCCTGGAGGCGCAGTTGTGCTAATTGACAAGCCCCAAGGTGACGTAGTAGTTCTCACCTTGACGTGAACAAAATCCCCCTGCCTCGCGTCTTTGGATCAAATGATACTGTAGCTCTTTACAATCCGGTTAGACCGCGGTTTACGGGGACTGAAGGTCACCGTTTGGGATGGGGCCTGCAGGGTGGAGCTCGTTTGCAGTATGTGGTAAGCTACGTCACATGCTTGGGGTCAAGAAGGTTTGAGAGCTCTGACCTTTATTCTTGACAGTTCTCAGTATCTGTAATGAAGTGAGCAGCTGCTTTATAGATTTTCGGATTCGTGAGCCCGATCCTCGCGCAGGTTTAAGGAGAGATTCTAATGGAAAAATGGTGCAGCGTCAGCTACTTGATACATTAGTGTTTGAATTCGATTAGGCTTAAGTATTTGCTGTGCTTACGAGAGACGGCATTTCGAGTACTGGGATTCTGCAACTGGGATCATTTGTAACCCCATGTTCACACCTGGAATCCTCTTTAGCATCGCGAACCTTTTGATCGTAGTTGGAATCGTAGGTCGTAATATGCATTCTTTTTTTGCAGGTAGGCCATGCCGGCACGTTGGATCCCTTGTCTACGGGGCTTCTTATTGTCTGCGTGGGCAAGGCTACCAAACTCGCTGACAGGTTGGACATGTCTTTCTCCTCTCACAGTATAAGAATTAGGAGAAATTTGTAATCCACTAGTAGTTCATTATGGATTCAACTATCATATTAATCTTGATATCGGAATTCCCCACAACAGTTGCGGGCTACCAAACACCAAACAGGTTGCTTCGGCACAAGGATTGCTATGTTGATATAATTTTCAGGGGTTCTTTTGTTTGTTTTGTGCTTGTCAGATAAATGGTTTGAATTGCGGATCATCTTGTCCAATTTGCATTCACCTAGTTTATATGTCGCCTAATTTACTGCAAGTTGAAAGTACATTATAATTCGCTTGAACTTGACCTAGTTCTTACTACATTAGAGGATGTTGCGATCCAGGTACCAGGCTATGACTAAGGTTTACAGTGGGACAATGCGCATTGGTGAGACGACGCCATCCCTGGATGCTGGCACACCGGTTTGTTGCTATCCTGTTTATTGGTTACCAAAGTACGATCTCATGATGACTTACCTGTCTATTGTCAGAGAGATTGACAAATGCCCTGGCCTTTGCAATTGCTGAATCTTACAAAAGAAATATAATACTTGTTGTTATACAGGTTAGTGACGAGGCGCCTTGGGAGCATATTCAAGAACAGGATATACGGAGTGCAGTGGTTAATTCATTTCTTGGAGACATTATGCAGGTTCCTCCTATGTATTCAGCTATTAAGGTACGGCTTGATTGTAGTGCTCACCAAAAGGGCATCTTCCAGTATTTTCCCATCTTGAAGTTTACGTTGCATGCATACTGTTAATTGATCACTTCACATTGGCACATTTGTATCATTGTAGTTCTGGTCTAAAGTATTTTTGATCTAGGGCTAAGCGTAACCATCAGTTTACAGGTGAAAGGAGAAAGACTTTATACAAAAGCAAGGCGTGGAGAAGAGATTGTCGTGCCACCACGGGCTGTTAAAGTGTATGATTTCCAATTGAAGCGCAGTTCACAGAACAGGTTGGTTGCTCTCAAACGTATTATTCAGAAATTCTCTATTGATATTAGTGATCCCCAGCTGGTATCTGTTTTAGGTGCTGTGTTCAGTACACTGTTTTATTGTGTTCTTCTTTGTCCATTAAATCTTAATCCAAAATTTTTCCAGGCAAGAATGGGATTTTTACATCGTATGTTCCAAGGGAACTTACATTCGCTCCTTGTGTGCTGATCTCGCGCTATCACTTGGCAGGTAAGGTTACTGAGAGGCCTTGGAAATGAAGTTTGTATGTTTTATGTGTTTGCTCACCCACGGGACCTTCAATGTTGGAACTTTGAGTGTCATTGTTGTAGTAGCTTGGTATGTGTCACTACAAATATTGTTTCAGAAGTATGGTAATAGACAGTGCAGTTTTAGACTATGCATGAAGTATTTGCTTCATAGAGAGTAAATTTGACATTTTGACTTTAGTCAAAGATTTCCTAGTCTCAGCACTAATCCTGCTGGCATGCCATGTTCCTTTTAAACACTGGTGTCATGTGCATGCATCTTTGACGTCTGTTTGCTGTTTCAGCTGTGCGTATCTCACTTCTCTGCGGCGAGAAAGAATAGGTCTCTACCGGCATTATTTTGAGTTCAAATCTTGTGGTTGTTTCTTGTATTTCACTTGGTTGAAGTATTAGATTGATTTTTTTGTAGGTGTTATGTTACAGAGAGCAACTCTTTCTGGATGTGTTTGCACAGGATAATTCCTCTTGCATGTACTATTGAAGGATAACTACTAGATTTTGAGAACATTGTGCACCAGAGTAAGGCGCAACTTTTTTTTTTGTGACAGAATTTGAGTATTTGCAATTCTAAGATGCCGTGGTTGATTTTTGCAGGGAGTTTAAGCGTGCAAGATGCGTGGCCCATCGAAGAATTAGAGATATATTACAGGGAAATACTGAAAGCTCCCTTTCAGGCTTATAAGAGCCCATGATGATGGGCGATTGATGATGATATGTTGTTCGTAATGGAATGGAATTTTGCAGCAAATAGACTCTCTTTTGTGAATCCTCTAAGTAGCTGAGGTGTTGAAGGTGATTGAATCTCTAGTCTGCAGGCTAATGTCTGCAAACTTGGACTTCATTTCTTGCACTTTCGTTCTGTGTGCCCTTCCAGAGGGAAGTGTTGTTATTTTCAAAATCGTTGTCCCTAAATACCGTCTGCTCCATTCAACAAGATACTATAGTTGGATATGTCGTGAGAATTTTTAGATCACAGTTAGAAAATGTACATTTGAAACTTTATTTTCTAGGAATTTTGTCTACTGCAACGTTGAGGCAGCACTTCTTGGAATATTGTGTAATACTTACGATTCAGCTGTTGATAAGCCACTAAGGTAGGGCACCCAATATCGCCACCTTTCATTTAGTGGCATAAGAGTAGGTATCCTATGCCTTCAACTTTAAAAATTCACAAAATATTCTGCAAGTGTTGAAAAATTGTGTGACAATTTGGGTTGAATTTTTCTTGAGGTTGTTAACAAACACATCAAAAAGATGTTGGAATTGGGATGTGGCTACCTTATGTCACAAGAAATTCGTAGTAGGGAGTGTTTTTATTTGGTTTGACGTTTCATTTTTAATTCAATATTCCTATTGAAATTATGAATGAATATTGGTAATAGAAGGTTCCACATCTTCACTTTTTCACAATTGATTTCCGTTATCCCATTGCTTCTCACCTATTTGCCTACTTAACTCCTTTGACCTTTCATATCCGAGTAGTGTTATCGTTCATTGAGTTGCATCGGGTTGGAGAGGGCTATCATTCTGACCTAATAGAGGCAATTGCAGGGACGTGATGTGATTTGGCTCTAAAATGTTTGTGAATTAAGTTAGAGACTGAGCGGGAGGGGGAGTATTTGTTGATGAATGCAATGTCTATTCCTTGGTGTGAACTTTCCCGTAGGGCACCTAAGTTGTTGTTCTGGTTTCGTTTTTTTAAGTAATAGATGAAGTTTCTTGGTCTCTGGAATTCAGGCAATGTTAACTAGAGACAATAGATTAAAGTGTGGTATATATCTGTGCGTGTTTACAAGGCCTGAGGTGTGGGAATGACCATCATGTGCCTGATTTTCACTTCTATAGGCAAGCATGGTCATCGTTGCTGTGGGTCGGGCTGTGATGTTGCTAAAGCGCATGGGTGGCAGTCCCATCCTCCTGCTTGGAATTGTGTAGAATCGTAAATAAATAAATAGTATGTAGATATGATATGATGATTGCAGTGACGACGCGGTTGAGGGCTTGAGCACATGTTTTGAGTGCAATACATTCACTAAAAATGAATGAGATTGAGGTAGACAGACAGATTCAACAAATGGTTCACTTCATCCGCCAAGATGCTGAGGAAAAAGCTAATGAGATTGCGGTGATCACTGAAGAGGTTTGTATATCAACCTGGACCTTCACAACACTTTGTACGGAGACAGTCTCAAGATTTTGCAATCGTGTACAACTCTTCCTCTTGCATTAGTGGATTAGAGAAGCTTGCATTGCTCCTCTGAAATGCAAATTGATTTCATGCCGTAATTATTGTGTTACATGATGCAGTCAACCTGTCGAATAGAACAAACTTTACTACAAGAGTTGAGATTTGGGTTCAGCAAGTTTGTTGAATCATGTTTTATGTGGTGTGATACCCACTATAGGGATTGACTTACAATACATGCACGTTGATTGAGGTAGACTTTTCAAATGTCAAGCTTGATTTGTATTATTCTTCATTGGTACCGTAATAGGGTTTCACCAGCCAGCCTGAAAATTCGACCCAAATGCGGTTATTCAGTGTCGTGTTGTCCCTCTCGATTTCTACAGTAGTAATAGAATAACTGCACCTAATGATTCCAAGTACGCACTTACGCATTTGTTGCTGTTGGATTGCCATAATTTTCCCTGGGTCTGTAATTATCATTCATTGCACGGGTAGGGTCAACTCCAAATTAAAACCTTCACAGAAAAATGCAAGAACTTGTCACCAGTTCTTAAAACAAACAATTTGGCAAATTTGATATCATTTTAGGGAACTCAAGGTAGGTAGAATAATTTCCTAAATTAACCAACCACAAAATAGTGCCTGGGTAGATTTTACCATGTACAGAAGAACATGATTCTTGAACTAGAACTTTGCTTCCCGTGAATTGAGGCTCGTTTCATTGTAGAAGATCTGCTCTGACTGATAAAACTGTTACGTAATGCGTTGATGATGATGATGATGCAGGAGTTCAACATCGACAAGCTGCAACTGGTAGAGGGCGAGAGGAATAAAATCCGTGCGGATTATGATCGCAAGGAGCGCCTCGTTACTCTCCGCCAAAAAATGTGAAATGCAGTAACTGCATGCTTTGATGCTTGCAAGCCCATGCCACGACTGCTTCCTTTCCTTCGTTTTGTTCATCATATACATGATCAATTACGCCATGCATTCTTGTAATGAAATGAATTTTCCACCTCTCTCTGTCATCAGAGCATGAGATACGGACGGCTGCAGCCTAGCTAGGTGAGGGTGATGTTTTGTACTTTAAATTATCATTCAATTTGTAAGGAACACAATGATCCTTAATGCAGGCGGGAGGCAGAGGAGTAGAGTGGCAGTAGTTAGTAGTACTGTCTAATTCTGCCTGCGTCTAGCTTCTTCATTCTGCCATCTTGTCTCATGTAATTATGTTCTTGTGGCGTGTGTAGAGAGCATTCCATGCAAATGAATGCACAAAGGCTTCGATACCTACAAGCTCAAGATGACCTCCTCAGGCGGATGCGTGAGGCCGCAGAGAGGCAACTTGCCACCATCAGTAGCCAACAGGGTCCGTATGCCAAGTTTCTTGAAGCCCTGATCATCCAAGTATGATGGCAATGCCCTTTGTCATCCACGCATCATTCATAGACGGCGCGGATTGGTTACCTTGAGAAGAATTGAGCATCATTCACAGATCGAAGTAGAATAGTAATAATAATCAGTGTATGACGTACAATGATCACTCCTTGCTCTCTCTCTATCTCAGTCTCATGCAGGTCAGGTCAAGTCAGGTCAGGTCAGGTCACTTCGTGAGCTCGCTCGATCTGGCTGACTGACCGACTGGGCTCGCGGATGAATTAGGGTTTACTGAGGCTGAGAGAGCCTGCAGTGCAAATTCGGTGCCGGAAAGAAGACCTGCACCTGGTTCAAGCGGTGGTGCAATCAGCGTGTGAAATTTATGTCAGTAAGGCCAATGTGACAGTACCGCAAGTGACAGTGGACGAGAAGACGTTCCTGCCAGGACCTCCACAACCAGGAGTGTATGGCTCCACCTGGTAGTACAAACAAACCTATGCTTGTCCTGCCTGGCACTGGTGCTGTAAGTTGGATGTTGTCGCTCTTGTCATCATTCTGGACTCATATATGATTCTCAGAGAGAGAGAGGGAGGAGTTCGAGATATTATGATAAGGAGCGACTGGGGAACTGCACGGCATGCATGCCGCTGATACCAACTAATCGCATGGATATGATGTATGTATAGTCTGGGCGGGCTTATTCTGGCGACCAAGGACGGCCATATTGTACTGGATAACACGCTCGATGCTCGCATCCAGATTGTGTTCAAGCAGCAACTCCCCGAGGTCAATATTCTTCAACCTACTCCAATCCAATCCAACCCAAGGCATCCTTTTCTCCCTCGTCCCTCCCCCTCCCCCACCCCCACCCCCAAATTGTAGAATGACACACCAGCTGCTTGCTTCAATCATTTTACATCACAAATAAATTGCTGCAGAAGATCATTGGTATCGTCCTAGTTCGTCCTAGTGCTACTAACTGTTGTGAACTGTGCTGTACTCGCTCAGGTGGTGTTGATGTCAAATGGTTAATTTACTCGTGCTCTTGAAATCATGTATATGTAAAACTCCATGTTGTTTACCTCGATCAGCCCCGCAACCAGATCCACATATAAAACTACGACTACAATTACATAACTGACTGCTTGCATGATCGATCCAAAGGCTGATCTGTTGCAGCAGACGAGCTGCTAGCTGTGCAGCCCATGCATCCCAATATTATGATTGAATTGTTGATTCATCATGTTTGCTTGCTCTTGGTTAATTTCTTGAGCTAGCACGGGTGCAGATCAGAAAGCGCTTGTTTGCCATCAAGCCGGGTCAATCCTGCTGCTTTGGTGCCGATTCCTCGCCAAGTTCCCCCACCAACAATAAGAGCCCCGACCCACTTCAAACCTCCTCCATCAAGTATCCTGAACCTTCTCCTGCAGCTCAAATCGGGGCTCAAATTTATAACTCAAACAAGTGTCCGGAGCCATCGCCTCAAGAATGCTAGCTAGACATACAGTACAGTAGATTTTGTGTTGACAAATATGGGGTGGGTCTGCAATGGTTGTCTATTGTTTAACATACAAGTCTTAACTAAGTCAAGCATAATTAGTTCACAATCAAATGAAGTCTCTAGACTACAAACCTTTAACTTGAAAAAGAATGATGAGGCTATAACCATTTTTTAAACTTCATATTGCAATAATTTAGGAAATTTCTAAATTTTTTAATTGGAGTATAAACTCAACTTGATAAGTTGAATTTCATTAGTTAGACTCAAATTCAATTAGATCACTCTTATGGCTAAAATCAAATCAACAAATAGAAACATGAGTTTCCAAAGTACATTACTTAGATTTGCAACATTGCTAGTATGTGAGCCTAGGATTAAATAGGTACTCTACAACCATTGAAGGTGCTAGTAATATATGTATGTATAACATGTATCCTATAACCATGGAATGTGCTTATAATATGGGTACCCATAACATAGTTATACCCTATTAATTATTATCGAAGGTGCCTAAGCTCCTAGGTTAAAGATCCTAGGCTCACATGCTAACAACCCTCCATGAATTTGCCATATTCTTATGCAGACACTGAAATTGAGTTCAAACAAGTCCTCCAAAAGAAATTGAGTGGAAAAAAGGTAATTCCCATCCTTAACATTCCCCCAAATCGTCCCAAGGACTATTTTTCTCTTAAAGGTTTTCAAGGGTTAACATGAGACACTAAAGAAATCTACATATTTAAAAAAATATGTTTCTACAATTGAAAATTGACCTCTCATACAAAAATAAATCTTATATCTTGCCAAAACTCCAATATTAATATGTTTTTAGAATCCTAATAAAAATTCTAATGATAACCTTTAAATCGAAATTAGTTTCGTCAATTTTTTAAGCGACCTTTGAGGTTTATAAATTGACAAATAATGGATACAAATTGCAATCATGGAATATGTTTGCATAATCATCAATCATTGCAATTAGGAATTTATTTTCCCAGATCTGACATAGCACTACTGGTGCTGAGTCAGTGCCACGTCAAAATGGTGACTTTTTAAATATTTTTTTTATTTTTTAATATTAAATTTTAAAAGAAAAGGCTATTGTATACTTATATTGCGGGGTTGCCAAAAATAAAAAAACTAACAGCCTTTTGTAGGACTAAATTTTTTCCTAATGTGTAAGTCTAAAATAATCCAAATAAAAAACCAACAAGAGTGAATGCAAGAAACACCAGTACTATTTGGCGTCACAATTGGAATGACGGAGATGCAATTTGCCATATCTTTTGGGAAATGAAGTCCATGTACTTGAAATTTTTATTGGAGATGGCTAACTTGGAAGTCCTCAGATTCCTTACGTTTGAGAAATTTTGAAAAAAAATCCTTTAATTAAATTGTAATTTACCTAATTTGTCACACTTTGCGTTTTAGAGGTTTTTAGTACTGTGGAGCATCCAAAAATGATGATGTACATCTAGGATTGTTGTGGGCTATTGCCACAATAGAAGGGCATGTGCCCACCAAAGGGCATTCAAAAAAACACAATTCTTTGTCTTCAACATGCATGCAAATAGGGGTCCCTTGCCCATAGTGCTCCTAACATTTATGATGGTTTCAATTTTTAGTTTTGGGTGAAATGTAATCACTATCAAGTCTCTACAAATGGCCAATTTTTAGTTTTTTTTTATTCATGATTTTCTAATTATTATTAATTTATACTTAATTTTATCACCTTTCTGTGACAAACTATCATTTTTTTAAAGTAGTACAATTTCAGTATTATAAAGTACTCAAAAGTACTACTGGCCGTTGATTTTTCGGATCAACGGCTGAGATTGCTCCGTTTTGCAATACTAGTAGTACTTGTAGTACTGGGCAGTAAAAACACAGTTTTGGCAGAACGCTCCCTAAATCGTTCGGTGTTTCTTGCATCCACTTGTAAGAAGGGATTTTCAAACCTTAATGTACTAGAAAAAACATAAAGAGGAGTTTAAACAAAGACTTATTCAGTTGACATGTTTCATGTCCATTTTGGTAAAATGTCATACATCTTCTTCTTCATGGCCTCTTTTATCTTATTGAATGCCATTATTTGGTCATAGTGTGCAGATGCAATGACTCATTTGAATCCTACAAATGAAATGTTGTTGCCTCTATTTAAGCAATCTAGTGTATCTTTGAAGTCTATTCTTGCAATTTGAGTGCCACATGCAATTTTCAACAAGGTAGTTTATGGGGTAGATGCTTTGTATTTTGCAAAGTTACCTATTACAAATGTGAATCATCCATTTTTGTTGAATTGGTGCTTAAGGTAGCAACACTTGATCGAAAGTGACAAGTACCTAAAACAAACACCTATTTTTTGTCTTATATCTAATCAAATTTGCATGCAAAACAACAAAGTCTCCTATTTATCAAACTTTGAGTAGATTATCAAAGTGCCTATTTATAGATGCCTCTATTCATATGTCACTCACTCTTGCTTTAATGGCCAAAATGTATCATTAGGGGAGATTTCAGCTAGTTGGGAGACTATTTCAGGGCTGTTCCCATTACTGGGAACCAGTCCTGTACAGTCAGAATATAATAATAATAAATTTTAAATTTTAAATTTTTAAATTTTTAAATTTTAAAAAAATATTAAAAAAATATTAAAAAAAAATATTAAAAAAAATATTAAAAAATAATATCTGACGTGGCCGTCTCCTGGCCACGTCAGATCAGCGTTCTCACAGTGTTCCTGCAGCGTTCCCACAGTTCCCATAGTCCGGGAACTCACAGTCTTCTAAAACGCAGGAATCTCTTCTAATGTATTTCCCACTCAATCTATGATCCATTAGTAGGATCTATTAATAGCATGTTGCTTTTGAAAATTTATAAAACATTTTCTAAGTAGTAGAAAATTCAAACTATATTTGTAACATTTTTCACTACAGAAGACGTTGCCTTATTATTTATAATCCTAGTATAATAACATGGGCTCTACCCTTTTTTGATGAACACAAAGGCATCTTCTAATCAAGAATCGATCTTATTATTACTAATCCCATAAGCGTAGACTCTGCATCTTTTTGACAAAGACAAAGGCATGTCCTAGTGAAGAATCAACCGATTTCCATACATTTTTGCATTGATAGGGATTCTTCAAGAACATGCCAAAGTTAATATGCACGTCAAAGTTCAAATTGCAACAAAATATTCAAGTTCACAATTCATTGAATATTTTGTTGCAATTTGAACTTTGGGGCAAATTCTATGGTCTATTGGTTTTCCACTTATAGAAATATATGAAAAAATATATTTCTTCTATGCTAATCTCAACTATTATATACATCTATTCACCTATTTTGTATTTGATATGAATTTTCTTTAGTTGTTCATTACAAAATTCATCATATTGTAATTAATTTTCCAACTTTCACAAGAAAGTCTAAAATTTATATGACTACTAGAAGTCTTGCAATCTCTTCTCTGAAAATAAGTATTGTACGGTCCGAAATGACCTAAAACTATCCAAATGACAACCAAGTGATAGGGACTTCCGTTGGAATCCATGAGGTTCCCGGTCCAACTCCCTATGCTCATGTTGCTCACTTGGAGAGGGGGTTTGTTCCTCCACTTGTACTTGATGGAGGGAAGGATGGTGTGCCACGGTTTGTATTGGGTCTATCCTTGTTGTGGCCCTTGAAGGCTATATTTTTCCAAAAAATGAAAAAATGAAAAATAGTGGATACCCAATTTTCATCATACCCTACTTGATCCAAGGCTTTTTTTTGGCTTTTTGGTGCCAAATTGCACAAGAAAAAAAACGATTTGGCTACCAAATGCCAAAAAAATCAAAATAAATTAAAAAAAAATCTTGGATGAAATTGCCAAATTGTGAATGAAAATCAAATTAAAAGCGTGTGATATGTATCATATTAATGTGATACTTTCTATTCTATCCAATATGAGGATGAATGTTGAAACTTGAAGCACCTTTATAACAAGATTGATTATATATCACCACTTTGGCACTTCTTAAAAAATGAATGAATTTTAAAAAAAAAAATTGTTACGTGAATCCAGTCTTGAACCCGATTTTGAAGTTGAAATCCCTGGTCCTTGGCCCGTGGCTCCTTGAGCAGTGAATTTTTTAAGGTTTTTATCAGGTCGTGCGACACATTCCTCCATCCTCTACCGAGTTGCTTCCTTGGCTCCTTCTGCTCAAATCTAACCCTCCTAGCTGGCTTCTGTACAGTGTCAATAATCATTGATTAGGCGATACATATTGTTTCTATGGCTTCACAAATCGAGCTGGAACTAGCGAGGCTCAGAACTTCCTCTACGACGTTTGGCGAAGTAAAAATTAGAAGAATCACTTGTTTGGTGACTCAGAGACTGAAGTCCTGTGTACATAGACAAAACAAATACATAACCATTCAGTGCCAGGAACTCTTGCTCCCGGCAGAACAAGTCGGTTTAAATTTTGAAGTTCTTCTAGAACCTTATCAACGGTACCATTGGCCATGTAATAACTTGCCTAACTCTGGATTCCATTACTTGGAGTTGGAAGTTTACTCTGCAAACAACAGAACGAGAGACAACACAAAGTTAGCAATTAATGTGAAGTGATGTGAGCGAAAAAATTACATGTAGAAAAAATGATGAAAAATTGAAAACCCTCATCATCACAACCCGTAGTGAGTTCATTTACAACAAGGAGTGCAAAAAAGTAGAAACTCTTACGTGCAGATTTCATCTTTGTTCCGGAAGGGTTGCTTGAGATGATTGTGCAGAAATTGGGATAGAATGAACACAAAGCCACACAAATAAGAGAAAGAAACAACACAACATTAAACTTGAAATTGAAAGAAGCACACAAAAAAGAAACACAAATCATACAAATACAAACTCAGTAAACTATTGTTCAGGGGAGTTGAACCCCGGCCACAAAAGACCTTGCTTGGATGCAATGAACAATCCCACCTACCCCCAACCTAGTTAGTACAATTGTACAGAAATTTAGAACTTGAGACTTGCCGCATTAATGGAAACAACCTTACAAGTCTACTCCCCATCAAGATCTCTCCTCCCACCATGAAGTGATAGCTTTGGTCACCAGGAAGGTTTCCACAGTGAAAAAATCTTTTGAGAAAAGTTTGACGCATGTATCAACATGCCTTACAAGCTGGTTTCTCAGTTTTGACTTCATAAAACTGAGAATTGAAAAAGTCCTTTCATCTTCTACGCTGCCCAGTATGGTAGAGACTGCAATTTCGGCCAGCTTGATGAATTCAAACAAACGGCTGAGCATCAAAACATTTTGTCTAATGCGGACCTACACTTTGGTCGAAGGATTTTCATCCCTTGGCTCCCTATGCATGGGATTTCATCGTCAATTTAAAAAAAGACATTTGTAAGGAAAGTAGCCGCCCATCAAGAATGGGGTCCACCTACTTGCAATCCGGATTCTGCACAGTCCCGAAGTTAACAGTCCGCTCAACTGCAAAGTGAGACTTCAAAATTTTCACGTGCAAGGTGAAGAGATCATCGCAATTAGGGTGGAGCCAGTATTGAGGAAATACTACACCCAATGCATTCATGAGCTCTATCTCTGGAAATCTCACATCCAACTCTAGAATCAACATCTCAGCTGCGTCCCTGCATTGAGCTTTGACAGAGCTGATCACAGAACTGAAGTCTTGTCTACTGACCTACAACTTCTTCCCACTCAAGGCACAAATCGAGTGAGCAAAATAGGTATGCCCTCCCATACGGAAGGCTAGAGACTCCACACCAGTATTAAGATTCGTAACCCACTCTTGGGTAATACGAGGGGTAATAGAATAGAAATGATCATGCACTATGTCATAAAACATTTCAAAGTGCTCCTTCTACCAAGCCATGTCCTTATCAATGTACATCATGTACAATTCACTCTAACAAATTTTCACTACGGCAATGTAGTCACTGATGAACACGTTGTTAGATTGTACAAATTTCATCAAAGAATTGATAGAGTCCAATAACGGCATAAAGCAGGGAAGGGCCAGCAGAATATCGACGTCTCAAAGCAAGTCATAGTTCTCATGGGCAATTCCTTTTACAGCAGCTTGCTTCACAGAATCACAGTGAACTCTAGCTGCTTAACAGAAACATCCTCACACATTTTGGCAATAAGAATTTTGTACTCTCCATTAGAAGAAAAACACGTCTAGCACAACCAACTACTATGCAACTAGTTTCCTCTCTATTTGCACCAAATCTAATGTAGTTGTTTTGTGTCATTGTTTTACAACATTCATTCATTGTTTTAGTTGCAAAGTAGTCATTATGTAGTTGCAAAAAAAGACTAGGAAACAACTAGTGTCCTATGCAACTATTATGCAACTATAAAATGACCATAGTTGTTTCCTAGTTGTACGCTAGTTGTTTCTTAGTTGCACTCTAGTTGTTTCCTAGTTGCTTTCAAAGTTCATTCCCATTCGTGTTATATCAATTGACCCATATCAATTGTAAAGAGTACCATTAGATTGAACATATAAGACTTGTAAGTTGTTATAGTCTTATGTAATGAATTCTTTTGATAGAATTCTAAGATTTCTATAATTTGTGGGTTTCTACAATTTGTAGATTTTGTATATAAGAATTTTAAAAATAATTAAAGTTCAAGAAATTTTATAATCTAGGAAATTGAATTTTGAAATCTAGGAAGAAGGTAGATCTGAAATTTTGAAATCTAGAAAAAGGTAGATTTGAAATTCAAAAATCTAAGAAAAAGGTAGTTCTGAAATTCTAAAATCTAGAAAGGAGGTAGATCTGAAAATTTGAAATCTACAAATCGTTGAGATTTATATTTTAAAATTTACAAATCTACAAGTTGCAAGCAAGTTGCAAACAAGTTGCACACAAGGATGAAGTTCTTTGTATGGTGTCGGATGACAAAAAACCTTGCAACTAGACTGCAACTAATGCGACTTGTCCACTGCAACTAATGCGACTTGTCCACTGCAACTACGGACTCTACATTGTCACCTAGTTGCAAACGTCCTATGCAATTACAAAATGAGTTGCATACTGTAGTTGCAAAACCCCTCATTTTCTTCTAGTGCTCCCATCACCCTCTTCAAGGGCTCAAGCAAAGACAACCATCTTGTTTTCACGTTGCGTAGCATACGACGTCCCTCTGTTTCCACTAAGTCGGCAAGTTTTTGGAATTCTAAATGACGTTTCAGGCTGTGACTAAAATATGTGTACATTGCATTACACAAAGCCTCGACTTTTGCCACATCTGGCAAATTGGACAATGGCTCCACAACCAAGTTAGTACGATGAGCCATGTAGTGAATTCCGAACAATAAAGGAGCCATGTGCTCCTTCATCTGTGTCGTGACCCCATTCCTACTACCTTGGAATATTGAAACCCCATCTGCCCCGAAACAGACGAGACGTTTGGCAATTTCGGATTGCTCTCGTCCTGAGTGATGTACTAATATTTCCTCGATGTTCTCTCTGATAGCAGAAGCTCTAGTATCACCTCCAAGTCGATTCAATGACAAAATAATCGGAACTCTCTTAAATCCTATGCAAACATACAGGTGAAGAGATATCCAAGATTGAGAATCAATTGTAGTTACTTCATCGGCGCTTAAGGAAAAATACGATGCTTTCGATATAACCTGTTTTGTATGAGCGGCCAAGACTAGCGCCAAGTGGTCCACCATCTCCCAGGCAACCGTAGTGTTCCAATGCTTCTTTGGGAAGTCTGGTACCTGCATGAGGTTGAAGAGGTCCTTCATGCTCTCATACTGAGCCATCAAATGACCTTGCATGAGCAACCAAAGAATTGCATGGAATTGGACAATCTTGCGCTTCCGTTCCTTGATCACACCTTTCGCCACTTGTTGCACTACAGTATCCCCAACCTTTCCAAATCTCACAAAGAATTTTTTTTCATTTTTTATATGCACATTGGTGCTCAAGAAATAATACTCTCCAATCTTAACCTTTCCAAAGGAAGTAGTGACCTTACTTCTGCCTGCATGCTTCCACAAGGAATCGAGTTTTGGAACAAGCAATTTGTCCCTTCCCTCAACGTCGGAGCAGATTTTGCAACGTACCTGACAAGTTCTTCCGTCTTCACCAAGAACACTCTCGGCCCACGGCAATCTAGTTGCCCAAGAGTCCTGCCAATTTTGGTTCATTTCATACCCAAGACATCGTGCCTTTTCTAATTCGTGTGCTGGAGATGCCAATGTAGAATCAAAGATGACAACCTCAGGAGTTGCAGCTGTAGTTTTAATGCCGTTAATTTCCTCATCAATGACGGAGGTGCCAAAAAGCACCAGTTGCACATCTCCATCCACGCATTTTGCTGTCGCTACTCTTCGATTGCCATTGAGCCCAATCTGCGTGGTACAATCAGAATTGTGAGATTGAAAATCCACAAATTGAATTCTACCCTCGTACAAAAATTTCATCATCATGAATTGGCTTAGAGCCATGATCGTCAACAACTGCAAGAAAAGAGACAATTCGAAGCAATGTAGGCAATCAAAACGTGAAGAATTGAAGACTCATCTGCGTTGAATGTCTCCAAATCTGAGTAATTTATGGTCGAATGTTGCCCACTCAAGATGCATGAATCAGAGAATGGGAAGCATCCGCCCACATTGCCAAATTCTAAACAATCCAAACTTCCACACAGAAAATTCTTGATCTACAACTCATCCGCTAAACTCAGAGCTTCTTCACATTATGCGCTAAACCTGCAATCCAATTGCATGCTAATCACACGGTTCTCTCACCTATTCGCAACTTTCCAGTGACAAAAGCACTTGTGGCAATTAACATTGCACCTGCACACCCCAAAACAAGAATCCTATCGAAACCAAACCAATGCAAAGCTTGATTGGTGGCCAGCTGCAGAAAGGAGATCGCATATAGGCGAATTTTCCAGAAAAAACAATAGCGAAAACCATGGCAGCTCTGGCGAAATGGCAAGCTCTCACAGGTGCATGGCTACTGACAGGCAGATGAAGTAGGGAAAGTAGCGCCTACAACCCTAAGAGCAGGGGGGGGCATATTCGGCTCTTTTGCAGCATAATTATTTTGCAGAACCGGCAGTCCAGGAGATCTGCCAATTCTGCCGCAGAATGTGCCGGAGCTGCCGATTCCGAATACGCCCCCCCTGTTCTTAACGCGAGAGAGCAGTCCAGGTATGGCCGATTCTGCGGACTAGCTTGCCCTACTGCTCGCCCTTCGGGCTCGCCGCAGGGCTCACTGGTCCGCAGAATCGGCCATACCCGGACCGCTCTCTAGTACGTACCCAGCTCATATGGCAATGTAACTGGAACTGGGGCGGTTGACAAGGCAACCGCAGGCACCTCGTCATTCAGCCTCAGGCGAAATTTATTTATTTATTTTTAAATTTACCTTTTGAGTAAGTTTTAGGCGAAAATTCGCCCATAAAAAAAACACTGTCCTTGAGGGGTTTTCTTCCTTTCTTCTTTCTTCAAATTCCAGCTTGTCTGGTCAGTCCGTCGGTCGGTCCGAAGAGAAGGGATTCGCATCTGCCCACCGTCCGTCGGTCGGTCGGTCCGTCCGTCCTTGCCTTCCTCCTGGCCGTTCTCTTCTCTTTCTCTTTGCCTGCCTTGCTTTGCTGCCCGTCCCGACTCCACATCCCTCGCTCTCCGCTTCGCTTCCTTTCGTGGCCCGTTCTGCTGATTCTGTTCTGTGGAGCCCCTTATCAGTTACGAATGTGGAGGTCGCTCTTCCTTCTTCAGTTGTACGTTCCGTTCCGTCCGTTCCTTTCCCTCTCTCTCGCTGGAGTCTCGCCTCTGTCTTTCCTTCACTCCGCTGCATTTCTCCTGTCTGCTTAGGGTAGGTGCTCCTCGTCACAGGGGTGGCCTCCTTTCCTTGGTGGCCCACCCCCATCGCACCCCAATTCCTTCCTCCCGCTGGGTTCGGGAACCCGGAACACCCAACTTTCACGAACGCTGCCGCTGCTGCTCATCTGGAAGAGGGAGGAGCTTCGAGGAGTGACGCGGATGGGATCACTGCTTGGGAAACGCGTCTGATCGTCGCTCGGATACCACTTCGATCTGCCGCTGTCTTCAGACTGGGACGGGGGTCGGTCTTTCGGGAGCACAGCAGGGATAGATAGATAGTGCTGCTGCTGCTGCTGCTGCATCAGGAAAATATATTCATTTCTTCCAGACGTCAGTGGACCCACCCCGGGGGACCGGTCATGGAGATGATGATGATGATGATGCCGCTGGCAGTCACGGACGCTCGCCTCGCTTCACCAGCTCCTTCGGTTTCCAGGCCCAAGTCTCTCGGCAAAGATGTGGCCAGGGCGACATGCCGCTCCTCCAAAATGGGACCCTGGCATCGGCCGACAAAGGAAGAATTCAGCTCGTCCCTCAATTCTCTTAAGAGTCGGCTGCCATCGATGAATGGGAGATCATCGTTGCAATCATCAGCGACTTCCAATTCCAATTCCGAAGGCTCCTCCAAAATGGCAGTCCTGCTGGAAGTGGAAGGGTAGTGCTTCACAGACCTCGAACTTAGGGCTCTCCTTCTCTGCTCTCGTCTCTACTCATTGACATGTCGTCCTTTCATGCGTAGCAGCAGGAGAGGCATTTAGATGGCTCTCATTCACCGGTTGTGGTGCCAGGCGATCGAGTCGAACTGCTTAAGCTGTGAAGTTGAACACATTTCTATTCTTGATTGCGATCATGGGCCTGCATATTGCAGAGTGGTGGCTGACGTGCACAAATTTGGTCATCGAAGCAGTTTCAATTTAGGTGAGTCCTGAAATAAGAAAACGTTTAGTTGTCTTCGTCTATATTGCAAGCTTGGTATGGAAGATTCGGGAGAGAAATCAATTTTCTCAGTAACGAACAGGATCAGATTCTGCAAACTACAGGGTAGAGAAATTCTATATTCGAATCTCAAGCATGAAGAACACCATTTTGTTTTGAAGGTTCATTATTTCTGAAGCGTAGCACTTCTCATTATAATGGGTTATTTGCAGCTTTTCAGGAGTTTAATCTTGAATGTGCAAATTGGTCCGAGCCAGTTTATGCTGATCTCTTAAGGTGCTTATGACCCCTTCACATATTATCACATATTTGGATGCCTTGGATTTGTAGACATTGAACTTCTTGGACACTTTTGTGCCTGCAAGCTGGTGAGTAATGGTTTCTTTGGTGTTGTGCAGACATGCAGGTGGTGCAGAGGACGCCATGCTTCGCACTTTTTTTGATCGGGTCTGTATTACCTTTAGTGTTTGATTTTTCTCCAGAGGATGAGGAAATACTGTTCTGTACTAAATTCCTTGCTTGGTAGCCACTGAGGTCGCTCATTTGGGTTCAGTACGATAAAGTTGGTAGAGTAGAACATGAATGCATTTTTGGAGCTTGAGAACTTCTTAGGGTCTATGTGAATGAATCGAATCGCAAGATATTGACAACAAAGTTTATGCTAACATTTCCCGAGGAATCAACTTTTCGTTCAGATTGGGTGGCCATCATCACTTCCTACCAGTGAGAATAATGGTTTTGTTCGGAACATTATGAAAGCCAAGGTATGGAACATTTCCGGAGGATAGGCCTAAGACAGTTAAAATAATGATCCTTTGCTCATATATCCTTGTTCATATCTTACATCGTAATTTGATTGGTTCGAGCAATAGACTTGGGACTTTAATAGTTTGTTGGCTTTTCTACTCTATGGTGCGTTGCTACTTTTAAAAGCATTACATATTGATAAATAGACACTTCGGAGTTACATTGACATATAAACTGGAAATTCGTGCTTTCATGCTTATTTTGTCATGGCTGACGTGCACAGCAACGAGCACTGGAAAAATTAGCAGCTTCGGGAGACCTTCCTCTGCGCCCTGGCTTTATTGAGTAGGTGCATTATCACATGTGCTTGTAAGCTTTACATAGTTGTTAAAGTTATTACCATAAATACAGAACATAAGCATTACTTGTACATTGATGCTAAAGCCCAGATCCTCTCTCCCTTATGCACAGTGGTGGAGTGCATGAATCCTGTGCTCTTCTGCCAACTATGGTGGGATCTGAAGTTATAAATGCTGCTTTGCCACTGTTTTCCACCTTCTATTATTTGACAAGTTAGGATGTGCTGTTATTTCTAATTGCTATGTTGGTAGAGTTGTGTAGGTTTGTAGACGAGGTGTTGGAAGCTAAAGTACCCCTTGTTATTCTGGCGGCTTATAGCAAGAGCGGGGAGGTGGTCGCCAGGTAGCTTTCATACAAACTTATTTTTAGATTCAGAGCGGGGAGGTTTACTGCAACTTCTCGCACAGTTTGTTGTGTGGCTAACTGATCTTAAGATGCATGGTGTGATATCTAGTAAACAGATTGAATGAAAGACAACTTCAGGTACTTGTGGCTCCACTACTGAATAGTGTGCAATTAGGTCAGGTCACTGATTGCCCAGTTGGGCCCGGAGCGTGCAAAGTATATCAGTGTGGTGGGGGAGGTTGAAGTAAAGAGCAGTTCTTACGGGCAAGTTGTTCTAGGAGCTGGAGTTGTGGCTGGCCTTGATGAGCAGCTAGCTATGGAAGCTGCCAAAGCAGGTTGGTAGTATTTCCCTTAAGTTTTATCCTTGCGAACGGCAAGATAAGGGTCAAATTCGCTAAGTTGCTGCCACGAGCCTGGAGCCAGGTATGTGACTAAATTTTTTTTAACCGCTCGTGCCATTTGAGCATGAGACCTGACAAGGTGCTCGTTGATTCCTCTAATGACAGTTGCAGCTGAGAAGCAGCGGGTGGCCGCAGAATTTGCGAACAAGCTGGGAGTCAGCGTCGACATCAATACCAGTGCTTCAAAAACGTACGATGATGTGGCTGAAACATAATATAAAAGCTTCTAAATTTCAAAAGTGTTACCTCACTACATATCATAATATTTGAAGTACTTGAAACATTGCTCATGTATATTTGGGTTGCCTTCTACCCTCCTAGACATACACATACGTTATTGACATCAACCTTCACTCTGAACTGTGGGTGTCAGATCTAGAGAAGATATAGCCGCTTTACGGGCAGGAGCTGAAGCAGCCGCAGTGGCCATGGATCAATGTATACTCTTGGCGGGTGCGCAAACAGGTCTTCTAGTTGCTTCTCGGATAGGCATGCCGTGTGTGGTTGTGCGCAGCAGGTTTGTTGCACCTGCCTTGGTTTTCTCTTCAGAGTGCATTCCATCTTGAGATTTTTCTAATGGTGGTAGGGTATAGTGAAGAATCTATGTCTTCTGTCCTTCTCAGTAGATATGGGAATTATTTGAATTGTAGGGGTCTTATACGTGTTTCTCTGAAGCTGAGCATGTAGTTAAATGATTAGCATCCTAACTGGTTTGCTTAAGTGGGTAGAAAGTTAGGATCATCTGCACCTTGACTTTGATGTATGTTCCTTGCAACAGTGCAACATCTCGGGCAGAGTTTCCAACGGCTAAAGCCGTACTCGAGGGATTTGGACCCGGTGACATTACTCTTGCCAGGCTCCGACAGTACCTCAAATGACCTCACGGGCTAATGACCTAATGGCCATGCATGTCGAGAAAGAGGCAGCCTGAGTGCTCCTCATCACTGTAGGAAACCGTAACGTTCGGTACTATAATATTCAATTAGGAATTCCTCTGGCACTCGGCCTGCTGAATAGCACACTGAGACAGATGTTTCAAGGTTGGTGACCTTGTGCTTTTTAAAGGTATGAACGCAGTGGAATTGCGAGGGTTCTTTGTCTTGAATCAGTGATTATCTAGATCTATGCAAAGTTTCAATTAACTAATTGAGTCAAGAAATGTAAGATGGGTTCAAAAATCTGTCATGATTACTCAATCCATTTTCATGATCTCATAAATCATATGCTTCCCACAAGTATCTATTTCACAAGTGGCAACTACTAACCTTTAGTGTTCCTATGTGGTGGTACTAAGGTAGGTGGCTCGAATTGCAACCTACTTCTTGGAACCATCCCTACAAGAGGCTCTGAAATGAACTTTTGATAATGTGAGAGCTTAGTAAGGTTTGTTAGATGTTGGTTTATACTTCACATATGGTGTAATAAGAGCCAGGGTAAGTTGATTTCGAACCAAGAGAAGTGTCCACTTCATTTTTGCAAAAAACACATTTACGGCTTAACATCCTTTTACTAAAATGATTCTCAGTCACTCATTAATTCTTGGATTGATATGAAATTTTAGCCACACAAACTAAACTAGTAGTCAGAAACAAAAAATATTGAAAATGGACCTTGCATGAAGAAGTTATAAGTGGCCAAAGTTCACTGTGATCGAAGAATGTCGGAATTTAGAACTTTGAATTGCTCCTAAACATTCAAAACAATTTGAATTGTCATGAAAATTTTACTACAATAACTAGACTTCAAGGGCAACATAACCCAACAAATTTTACTAAAAACAAATTTAGAATGAAGGAGAGAGAAGCCTCCAAAGTTGCAGTCAGCAAATGTAGTTTGGTGAACTCAAATTGAACTTGTGAACTTTGATTGGCTCCCTAAAAATCAGTATAACTTGAATTGATTTGAAAATTTTATCACACAAACTAGAAGAGAGAGCACAAATTTTCCAACAAGTTTTATTGAATTTGGGAATCAGATGCAAAAGTTATAGCACTTTGAATTGGACTTGAAAGTATGTGAAGACAATAGTGGTTCCTTGGGGCATTTAGGGCTTCAGTTTAGTAAAGGTCACATTTAGGAACCTTAAGTATTACTTTTTTAATGCTTCACTCCTTGTTTTTGGTCACACCATATCTTTTTTCAGACTGCACGTGTGGGTTTTGCAAGGCCTAGGATCACAAATAGGTGCCTATGGCAGAATTCTTTGGAAATTCATAAGTAATTCATAAATGCTCTGAAAAATATGAAACCACTTGTGTTAGATTCCACATCAATTCTTCTTTAAGTGAAAAATAAGGGAAAATATTTTTATGCTTCTGAAACACATATAAAAGTCCTAACAGCCCTTAAAGTGTCGCTTTTTGAGCCACCTACCTTAATGATGATGTGGTCATTCTCATTCTCACACTCATTCAATTAATAAGAGAATTTGTAAGAAAATTCAAAGCCTTTAAATCAATTTAATTTCTTCTTAATGATTTGTTCCATCTTGACCTAAGTTGGTCATCAGTCATGTTCTAGTACTAGTTGTAATATAGTAGATTGGAGCATATAAGGTAAGTAAGTAATGACCCTGTAGTACACACCTAGGGAATGACAATATGTGAGATTTAGGTCACAATGCATGTTTTACATAATAGTAATGGAATGACTCATTAGCAACTTTCAACTTTTATTGTAAGATTTGACTTTTTAGGCCTTCCATGTTAGAAAATATTATGACTACTTTAGGTGATTAAAATGAGTATTATGTATTCAAATTATGGGTAGTGTAAAGATTCTTTTGGGCCATGATGCACTTTGTCAAAAAAAATTATAATTTGAATTGTTCTAAAAAATTGAAAAATTTCAGCAATGACATGAGGCTAAACTCTTAATTCTATATAGAATGGGTTATTTTATCTTACAATGTAAGAAGATGTTTTCTATTGCCACAATAGACAGTTACTTTCAAGGATTTTGGTGATAGTTATAAGGTAGTATGTTCTAAAAGCAATCATTCAAGAGCTGGTCCGCCTTTTTCATAGGCTTCTGTGGATAGAATTATTTTTCAATCATTGTTCAAAGAAAGAAAAATAGATGTGGAACCTAACACAAGTGGTTTTGTATTTTTCCAAGCATTTTTGAATTAGTTATAAATTTTCAAAGATTCTGGACATAGGCACCTATTTGTGACCATAGGTCATCCGAAATCTGTCCACTTGCAACTTATAAAGAAATGTGTAGAAATTAAAGACAATAATTGGCTCTTGCAATAGAAAAATAATTTTTTGTTGATGCATTCAATTGCTATAGTGGTCCATTTAAGGATCACCCCATCTCCATTCTCCACCTAAAAATAGGGGTGTTTTGAAGAAGATGGGCGCTTTTAGAGCATACTACCTTAGGATTGTCGCACCCCTTAGTAACACTCACTACCTCAAGCTCACTTCTAAATGTTTCTTGTAGCATTTAACTCTTAGTGGTACCAATGACCACGATCTTCTAACACTATACATGCCATGCATATACAACATTAGATTTCAACTCAAGTTATTGGGGTCTCCATTCCTTCGTGACTCTTTATTATCCACTTCCAACATTTAACTTCTACAAGACATTAGGCATGTCATTTGACGACATGGGATAGAAATTCCATTGATGTCCAAGCACTTAGTGGCGGAACAATTCTCCACTGGTGTTAACCGCCCTTGAATGGTATCCAACTTCTTGTTAGGCTCAACCCACTTTACTTTGGGATTCACCTCGAGATTCACTTACCAAGTCTTACACCAAGACTCACACTAGGACCTAGTGCGGAGCGAGATACATTCAACTGGTATAAAAAAGTGCACAAACACTCCCTAATAATACACAAGTGGTGGCGAGGCTCCAACACCAACCTCGCCACCCATGACCACTACGGCTTACCAAAGTACCATTTGAAAGTAAAGAGGGAGATCATCTTTCCTCATAGTACTCTTTGCGGGATTCAACAGCCCCTCCTCATCCTAGGGGTCTCTAAAAATACCCAAGACACTCGCCATTTTGGAAGGTCACCCATTTCCAAATTGTCTACCCGAAACCAGACCCCAAAAGACTTTTAATCTTCCCATCAAGATAACTTTTAGCTCTAAACTCCAAATTCATAGTGCAAGATCATTTTAGTAATCTATTATTTTTGTAGATCACCGTGGACTACTCATTTCTTGAAATGCAACAAGTGTTGAGGAAGTTAAGGCCCTCCAAAGGTCCGAGTTCCCCAAGAAAATAGTTCTCTAGGACTCTACCCGGCCTCTTGGGATGCCCATAACCTTTAATACATACCTCATCTCTTCATGAGCCTTAACTGGCATTCTAAAAATCTTGTCTCCTTAACTTTTCAACAATATGTGACATGCCCTATTTGGCTCAAAGGAATCCTCCCCAACCTTGGCTCCCACGTCCCACACCTCGTGACACAGCTGGGACATTACCAATTTTGAGGAGCCATAACTTTTGACTCCCAACTCAAATCTTCACATTCTTTGGACCCATAGATGCATCTTCTCATAAGCTTTTCATGTATATGTAGCATACCATCTAATTCATCCCAAGTAGAGCGGTACAATGCTTTGATTGCTTGGGACTCCTAATTTCTCACACTTCATTTCTTGCAAGGCTTGGAAAATCACCCCCAACGTCTCCCTTGTTCACCAAGGTGGCACAAGCACGCTTCAAGATGAAGGTTGTGACAAGGGGTAACCAAATTTAGGCAAGCCAAAAACAATAGAGGCATTTTAAAATTCAATTGACATTATCTTATTATCTTTAGTTATTTATATAATTTATATGTTATATTGTTGTCATAGGATGATTGAAAGTGTGAAATACTTTATTTAACCCCTTCAAAGCCTTAAAATGTTTGAGTGGTTATTCAAGATTTGGTCAATTGTTGTGCTTTGAGTTTAGAATTATTCTTATGTGCAAATTAAAATTTGGGATGCATAATTTTATTGCAAATCCATAAATATTTACACACTTGTACAAATATGGTTGCATTTTCTATAAATTATTGAATGTTTTGACCTCAAAAATTCACTTTATTAATTATTGATGGACTATTGTAGAAAAGAGTTCACTTAGCAAATTTTTTTGACACTTGAGGTCATGGCACTTTTAGAGTTAATTATGGCACTCAAGGCATTCTCTTATAAATAATCATAAAGTAAGTGCTTGAAAGTGAGGGACTTGGAGGCAAAGTTTTAGAATATATACTTGAGGTCAAGGCACTTTAGAGTTAATTATAACATTTGAGGCATTCTTTTACAAATACTTGTAAAGTGCTTGAAATGAGGGACTTAGAGTCAAAGTTTGAGGATGTCAAATTAGAATCTAATAAAGTCCCATTATTCCCTTAGGAGACAAAATGGATCCTAGGCAAGTTTCTATAAGTTCAATTTTTGGTGAAACTTTTTGAAACTTTTTTATAAGATGGAAAAACTTATTAAATTTGGGGGAATATAATTGTTATTTCAATTTCTTGGGAGCAAAAGTTATACCATAATAAGTCCAAAACTTGTCAGGAAAAAAAATCTACAAAAGTTTGAAATAAACCTTTTTTAATTTTGTTTTATATTGATTGTATTTTTGTATACATGGAAAGTTTTGATTCATTCCATTTTTTTTATTAGTGACGTGACTAAAGTTATGGAGCATCTTGTTTTGTGGGCAATCAAATCATCTTTAAGAAAAAATAACATATAGGATTTGTTTTTAGTTCAATTTTTACATTTTCTTAAAACAAAAAGTTCTACAAGATTAACTTTGATTGTTAGAATAGTCAATAGTCTCACCATTGGGAATAATATGTTTTAATTCCATCTTAGAAATATTAATGATTCAACAGTTATTCCCTATTTCATGTACCTTCTTCTATTTAACAAGTTTTTAAACAATGAAAATCACATTATTTTTTAAAACTTTTTTTCCTATGTTCTCAACTCAATTCTTCATAATAAAATAATATATAAATTTAAAATATAAAGAGCAAAATTTATAAGTTAAGAAAATTTAAAAGTCTCATATACTAGTTTGTCAAGGTGCCAAAAAACACAATTTCTTCACTTTGAATGCATTTATCTTGCAATCTATGTAGTCAAAGTGTATGAAACTTTTCTAAAAAATTTCATATTTTTCTATTACAAAATCCTATGGTTAAATATGCAAAAATAGTATTCTAAAATTTTTTACTCTTTGCACTAAAAATGGCAATTTTGACCAAGTTTTGATGAAAAAAGACCTTGGGACTTTAGGGGTTAATCCCAATAGTTCTGTAGGGATATAGGATCCAAAATTTCTTCAAAATACTCATATCCAAAGCAAAGCTATGATATCCATCCGAGTATCCATCTATGTTTATTCTCTAATTAATCCAACTATAGGGATCTTATAACTTGTTTAAGTATATCCTCTTAAAAATCTTAGATTGAATCCCCCGACTAATTGCAAGTTGGATGTGCCTAAATTTCAAAACGTAGGTTTTTGAAGCCCTTACTAAAGATGAAGTTTTCATCTTTCAACACTTTTAGAAATTGATACGCATGTCTTACACTGACTTACATATAGTATTAAAAATTTCAAGCACATCCATATACAAAAAAATATCAAAGTCATTGAAAACCTCCATTGTCAAGAAGTTGTTAGGCCTCGAGGAGTTAAGGGGTTAGCCACAATTCAATCAAATCATATAAATTTTGAATGATAAAAAATAGAATTTCTTATTTTTTCATGAAATTTCAAAGGAAATACTTTAAATTTGATTTCAAGTAGATGTATAAATATTTTTCAAAAATTAGCCCACATAGATGATTTTGAATAGACCTTTCTCTTAGAACACATTTAAGTTTTGTTGTATAGCTCTTGAATATTTGTATATAGGGGTAGTCCAAAATAGAATACTAATAGACTGACCAAATTTTTTTCATCTATTTTAGGTGGTGTAGAAAGCGATCTTCATTGGAGTGATGAAGCTATTTACATCCTTGGAAATGAATGAAACTTGCAATATATGAAAGAAAATGTATTTATTCATCCAAAAGAGTGTACATTCATCCAAAATAGAACAATATTGTCCCAAGATTTGGTAGCGTTTTACAATTTCATCCACTGAAAAAGGAAGAATATCTTGTCAAATATTCCCCCAAAAGAATTGGCATTGACGGGAATTGGCATTGGCATTGTATTTGTTTAGGTAGTCTCAGGAGGAGCGAATTTAGGGGAAATTCGCTCCTCCTGAGACTACCTAAACAAATACATACCGTACAGTACAATAAGCTTACTGTATTGTACTGTACAATACAGTCGCTGAGCGAGGGGTTCCAATTTCCCAAGAAGTGAACTGAAGCGGAAGTTAAGCTAAGTTCGTCAAGTGCAGGGAAGGGCCTCTTGTCTTTCTCTTTCACTGTCTATCTGTTGCTGTTAGGGTTTCCTCTCATCGCCATAGCCATCCCTTGGCCCTGCATATGCTTCGCCGGCGCCTCTTGCCATGGCTGCTGCTGTGTCCGCCTTAGGCGGTGAGGTGCGACCCTGCATTCTTCATCGCTGCCTGCTCTTGCATTCCTTGCTCTCGCTCTCGTTCTTGCGCGCGCGCTTGCCCTTTGCCTTCCTTTGGTATTCCGTGCTTGCCTTATTTTCCTGACTCCGCGGTTTAATTTCCTTGCTTCCGTCCGTGTGCAGCTTGGATTGCGCCTATTGCTCACGCCAGCCGCTTCTCATGTCATTGTGCGCACTGCCTGGTACCTGCCCCACCTTCCCTACTCAATTCCAATTTCTGGTCCGTCGTTTTCACCGTCATAGTTTGCCGCACCCCATGGACTAGGCGTTTCGAAGGGCTAGGGATGGAGCCCTCTTTTCTTTCTTTCTTTCAAGATTTTATGATGATGATGATTTTCATGGGAGGGGCACTTCGTGAGGTGTTATGGTGATTCCGTATTTCATGCTTCTTGAATATTATTTGATCGCTTTTCGCACTCACGACATACTGTTCTTGACGTCATTCTTGTGGTTCCGCATTGTGCAGTACTGTGGTTGGCATCGGATTTCCCATCTACTCCACTCACAAAGCAATCGAGACCAACAACCATACCGAACAAGAAGAGTGGCTTGTTTATTGGGCAGGTATGTGTTTGGCGGTTCCCTCCAACCCTTGAATTTGGGAAGACGATCCTCGTCCTTTGCCCATGAACAGCATAAAAGTATCTAATCAAGTTTCTTCGGTCCCTATTTGAACTTACGAGAAAAAAAAGACTGCGAAACCAAGTTATTAATGGTCATGTATATTCAATAAAAACCGGTGCCATGTACGACCATGTGGACTCTCTCTAATGTGATAATCCTCTGGTAATTAAGTCATGCGTGCCCTCGGCTTTTTATGTCTTGGGCCCTATGAATTAGAGTATCGTATCCAGAGGAGCCGCCGTTTGATGGAAATGAGTCAAGCATGTCGTAATCACCGCCGCCGGGAGTGGCTGTTGTAATTTGGTTGCGATTGGGAGATTTATCTGGCTAGTCTTCGCTTCGTCCATTTTTTAATGCAGCACAGTGTCCCTATCCTGGCACTTGGAAGGTTGGAAAGAAGAGGGATGTGGTTCGACCCTACTAATTTTTATTGTGGGATATGCAGCTTATGGGTGCTTCAGTGTGGCGGAAGTTTTTTCTGACAAGCTTTTGTCTTGGTATGTGTTTCCGATTTCCCGCACTGTATTCAATGTATTCCAACATAGATTCTTGTATAGGCTTTTGCAGAATCTAGCTTCTTAATGCGATAAAACCCTGGAATGCTGGTGAGCGGGCGTATAGCTAAAACACAGTCTTTGGGGTTGGGTTCTGCAGGTGTCCCTTCTATTATCATGCAAAGTTCGTGTTTCTAGTGTGGCTTCAGCTCCCGAAGAATTTTGTACGTTTTATTAACGAACACTTCAGCCTTGCTATTATCATCTTCTTGAAGTTTCTGATACTCACTGTTCGCTGTTGACTGGAGCATTGCCAACAACTCATTTATTTCATGATATTAAGTCTTGCTTCAAGAATTTCTGTTTGTGGTATATGCTATGAAGGGATGTTTTTGTGGCATAAAGGGTGTTTTTGTCTGTACTTGCTTTTTGATTTTCGCTCACCTGACTGTTGATATGACCTTCCACTTCATGTCGTGGAAGGGAAAGTTTTTGTTGGACTGATTCTCTTCACACTCCTGATGTTTAATGTTCATATACTGTCACCTGCCCTTCTGTAGAATAACACAGCTAATGTTTTGTTGCTATCTTCCAGGGAGCTCGACATTTGTATTCTAGTCTCTTACGGCCGTTGCTTCTGAAGCATCATGTCAGACTTGATCGCATTGTTGACGGCACTCGCAATGAGATGGTGCGGCAATTTACTAAGCTGCTAGCTGTTTCTTATTAAAAAAATTGTTATATAGAGTATTCCTGTCAGGAAATCTCGACGGTTTCTGGATGGTTGGGTCAGCACAATGACTGTTTTTTTCTTGATATTCTCCCTAGTTGGAGAGCCATCATTTCTCTGATTTCTGGGCACTAATGATCTGACCTGATTGCAGAATAAGTTTATTGTTAGCCACCAACATGAGGTGCAAGCAGTGCAACGCATGCTCAAGAAGTTCTCCATTGTAGGCAAGTTTATTGGATTCATTATTGGTCGTGGACGTGCAAAAGCAGTCCGAAGACGGTTATTTCCATTCTGTATGGTTGGCTTACAAGTTCGATGATTTACATATTGAGTAACTTGAATGAAAACAATGTGGGTGCAGTGTATCAGGCTGCACACGATGCTTTGCAATCTGCAAGAGCTTTAGAAGGAGGATCAAATCCAGCGGGAAGCAGGTCCAGTCAAGAGAGCATCACCCCACCACCGCCGCCATCACCAGCTGATTCAACATACGATGAAAGTACTGATGATGCTGGATGGATCTACACTGATCATCCTCGACAATCGGATCAATAGACTGTCAGGCGTCTAGATGGCATGAAGTACCGGTTGCTAAAGTGCTAGTGGCTCCCTGTTGCTCTCGCAGAGTGGTTCTGTAGATGTCCTTAAGTTTGCGATATTTTTTTAACGAGAAACAGAGATGGGAGCTTGATTCTCCTTCGTCTTCACCGAGTCAGTAGCATTTTCTTGTAGAATTAGGATTTTTGATTTGGCTTTTAAGAGTTTAGTCTTTACTTAGTCTAGAGTTCATCGCAACAGTCAATTGACAGGTCGTAGGTTTAGTTTTCCATGTAATTACTGTAAAAAGAGTTTTTTTAATCGATCCTTGTAAGACTTGTTATGATCTTTTGAACAGGTTTCTTTGAGTGCGGTCCCAAAGGGTCTGAATATCTCGAGTAATGTCTTTTAAGTAGGGAAACTATACGATCTGGTATTTAGAGCGTCTGCAATGCACTTCACATACTGGCCCAGCATAAACATTAGTAACTTTTGATTGGTATGGTATTAGAACTGAGAGTCCTATCATTGGTAGGGCAACAAAAATCACTTAAATTAAGCCAAAACCATCAAAAGTAAATTAAAAGACAAATTGAGGTCATGCAGAATCATGTGTAAGGGTGCATGTTTGAATTGCCTTCTTGAAGACGTAGAAGCATTTGTTGGAGGTTGTATCTTATGTAAGGTAACTTTGCCTATAATAGGCAAAATAGGAGGGAGTCCATCACACACAAAATTATTCTAGTGGTGCACATTTCAAAACTGGAATGTACACCATTAGTATAATTTGCTCCCATTTTATTAGTATAATTTGCTCCCATTTTGCTTGTCATAGGTAGAGTTACCTTATCATCATGTGTAAAGTTGTAGACATTTCATAAATCTAATTTGAGGTCATATCAATGACACTTTATTAGAAACCTATTTGACATTTTCATTTACCATAGGTCTTGGTTCAAGGCCAAATCTCAACTTCATTGGGTTTTAAAAGGTGAATAAAATACATAATATGTAGGATTTGGCCATGACTTGTGAAGCTTCATGGTTTGAAAACCAAAATTCCAATTCTAAGTCCCAAATTTTCTCATGTATAATATTAAATGATGAATATAAGTAAAAAAAAAAGGGTCAAAAAGCCAAAAAAAATTGAAAGTTATTCTAAGCATAGACATTGCAATAGACAAATTTGTCAACAAAAAATTAGTCTACAAAAATGCTCAATGTAGTGTTTTTCTTATATTATATTCATAAAAAAAAATTGGGACTTTGATTAAGACTATTGAGTCTAACCACGATAAAATCTCAATTCTTTTTCTAAATCCCACTTCTTAGGTGTCAAAACTATGTGAATGCTATACACCTAATAAAAAAAATTAAAAAATAATAATAATAAAATTTAATTAATTTTTTAATTTTTTAAATTTTAAAAAAAAAAAATTTAATTTAAAAAAAATTTAAAATTTAAAATTAAAAAAAAAAAAAAAAAAAAAATATATATATATATATATATATATATATATATATATATATATATATATATATATATATATATATATATATATATATATATATATATATATATATATATATATATATATATATATATATATATATATAATTGTACACGATTCATTAATTACTAGTGTTATACATTACCATGACAAATTATTTAAGTCACTACTAAAAGGTTCATTTCCACCTAGTATTTCCAAATATCATATGTTATAAGATAAAACTTCCACATAAGAAGGAAATATATTTTTTTTACACAACTTAGGTTCGGAATTGCTGTCAAAGTTATTTAACTACTTGTAGTTCACACATAGCTCATACTTCTTCAACAGTCTTGAGAATCCACACACTAAGGTAGTATGCTCTAAAAGCGACCATTTTAGGGTTGGTTTGCCTTTTTTCATAGGTTTTTGTGGACAAAATTATGTTTAGATTAATTTTCAAAGAAACAAAAATAGATGTGGAATCTAACACAAGTGCTTTTGTAATTTTTTCAAGCATTTTTGAATTACTTAAAAATTTCAAAGATTCACAGCATAGATATTTGTGGTCATAGGTCTTCCAAAATTCTTCCACTTGCAATTTCTAAAGAAATGTGTGAAAATCAAAGACAATGATTGGCTCATGCAATAGAAAAATAAATTTTCCTCAATGCATTCATTGCCATCTCCATTCTCCACGCCATTTCTATTCTCGCCATCTCCATTCTCCACCTAAAATAGGGGCTGTTTGAAGATGGGTGCTTTTAGAGTGTACTACCTTACAGCTAGACGTTACCCTTGGCAAAAAAAAATTAAAAAATCAAAACCTAAATGATTTTGAAAATTAATAAATCACCTTCACAAATTCAAGAGAGATTAATTACAATGAAGTTCTAAATCCTACAGTTAATGTCTACAAAATTTGTTGCCAACAAATATTCACATAACAATGGAAGGAGGGGTCGTTTTTATAATGAAATCCATTTTTCAACATGAATCCTCAAAGGATATGGGTCAATTGGAAGATGAGAGCTTAACCAATCGTTGTCAAAACGCAAGAGTTGTGTTCAGTGTAAAACTTCAGACCTCATTTTAGTATAGTAGAATAATTGATTTCAAGAAACTTTAAACTAAAAAAAGTTGAGAAACCAAGATAAATTTCATCTCCAAAAATTCGTTTGAGATTTCTAGCCTTCAATCAAAAGTTAGGGACAAAATTTAGAGAGGATGTTTGAAAATGTCAAAAAAATATTCCTCCCAACCCCTCTTTGAATTTTGTCCTTAGTTTTGATTGGAGACTTGAAACCTCAAATCTATTTTTGGAGATGAAAATTAGCTTAGTTTCCCAACTTTTCTAAGTTTAAAGTTTCTTGAAAAAAGTTATTTTACTATGCTTAAATGACGTTTAAAGTTCTACATTGAACACAATTCTTGCTCTTGACTTAACTAAATATGAGTGGTTGAGCTTCTACTAATCTCAATTTACATATCCCACATGGGTTGTTTTACTTTCCATCACCCCATTTGTATAAATAGATTGCCTATAAATCTCCTTGCCCTATCAACAATAGAGACTTTCAAATGATTGTGTAGTCTTTTTTTAGTGAGTTGGAGAGTGGTGCTGGTTGCAGGCGGAGCTATGGCGCTGTCTTTCTGCAGACCTCCTTGCTTCTACGAAGGTCATCGTCATCTCCGGAGGAGTGATGCTATCGTTTAGAACTGTGTACACCTTTGGCGTGCGACTGGTGGTCTCAGACAAAATGAACCACTCAGATCTACAATGCTAGCTATATTCACACTGTTTCCGAACCCTAATTTGTTTTCGAACCCTAATCTTATCTTTGCGATTAGGAGTGCTTAGCTAAACATACTTAGAAAATGGGATCCTATAGAGATATTGTCAGAGATGGAAGACACTACACCGCAGATCAGTCTATGGAGTTGCACAGACTCCACGCGAGGAACTCGAGTTACGGGTACCCCACCACGCAGGGGAAATATGGAGGTTAGCGATCGCTCAAGGACGACCAGCACCAGTGGCAGACCGCTAGAGGCCAGCACATCGGGGACCAGTGGCAACCAGCATGTGATCAATAGCACACCAACAGGAGCTTGCCAGGACGCCATTATGGACCTGGCGTGAATCTCCTCCAAAGCAAGCGCCATCTCACTCCACAGTACCTCTTAACCCGACTCCCACCTCGGCTGACCAAGCTGGCCCACAAACGCCGCAACAAAACTAGGAAGGTCGCCCGATTCACTCGACGAAGGTACTGCTATACACAACTTTTGATTCCGTTGCCCTTGAACAGGAAATTATACATATGAGAGAGCATGCTGTAGTAGCTTGCTTTATCGGTAGTAATATTGTTAGCTCCACGATAAAACTGTGGTTGGAAGATCTAGGACGCCGGATCTATCCCAATGTAGTGGTGCTACAGAAGCCAGCCGGCAATGGGTTTCATTATATGAAACTTGACAATGTTGTGGCGGTTAAGAAAGCCATTAATCTTCATCTACATAGCTTTCGAGGAGGAGCTGTGACGTATCGATTGTGGCAAGTTTCATTCAACCCTACTGATCCATAAGAGAACTTCTTTCCTCATTGGTTATCCCTTCAAAATCTGCTACTAGAATACCTATCTTTTTCCAGTATTATTGCAAACTCTCTGGGTCAAGTGCTAGCCCCGGATATCCCTGACCCAGCCCTTAGTAACCACAGATTCTGTGTTGCTTTGAACCTCTCTCAGGGTTGGATTCACAAGATCAGCATTCCTGATGCACAGGGTGGTACTGCCGATATTCCCATTACCTATGAAGAGGTCCAGCTATGTTGTGACCTATGTCAATCGCTTATCCATTCCACAGAGAAATATCTGAACCACACTCTATGCTTTTCCAAGGAAAAAAGCCTGGATCAACATAACACTAGACAACCATCTACAGAGCCTCACCCTAATGTAGCTAGAGCCACTTCAGTCGCTAAAACAAATGCTAGTGCTTCCTTTAGGAACACAAATAGCCAAAGATATAATCGCCACAGTTATCGTCGCAACTCCAAACTCTACCTCCAGCAAATCCCAGACGCAGAAGGATTCACCCCTGTTGTGCATCGTCGGAGGGGGAAAGCACTATCTCCAGCCAACTCGAGTCACTACTGGGCGCGCAGGGTCTCTGCTGAACAAAGACGGGACGAGCGGGAGATGGCCAACAATCCATAGGTGCAGAAGGAAACATACCCAGCTGTCTCCCACCCTAGAGATTCACCTTAGCAAGCATCGTCAGAACGGCAACCCAACGTCGACAACCATACTTTGTCCGAAACTATAACTACATGGAACATTGAGGTACCTTTACCACTACCTCCCCCACTTATGCCGCACCACAAACCTGTCCACATTTCAAATCTAGACAACGCCCCTATGGAGATTGAAACCCCAACTTCAGCCTTCCCCCCCAACCCCCCCCTTAACCGTCCATAACTAACCCTGGCTCTAATCGCCATTCCGGCGTCTCCAAGATCAAGCCTGATCGAACCAGTTGGAGTCGAGCTTGGACCAGGCCGTTACCGAGCTGAAGGTTAGCAAAACTGCTCAGCTCCAATGACACAAAATCCAAACCTATCATCACTGTCGATCCTTAGAGGAGCCATCGCATTGAATAATTTCAATAACCTCGATCAAGCTATGACAGTAGTAAGCCATGTATTCCGTCAACACAAGAGCAGATTGACACCCCAAATCTTCGACCCCCACCTAGATGAGGAACAATTTGAAGATGCGCCACTTCACCTCCCGGAGCCTAGAGAGCAGCCAAGACCAGATTCTCCATCCTCAGATAACGGATCCTCGTTAGCAATTAAGCTCTTTCATCATATTTTGGGCTCCTCTCCTTTGTGGCCAACGGAGGCCCCATCACCGTCGATTACTCCAGCAGGCGGAGACTTCTCTCTACAACATGCCAAAGCATCATCTAGGAAGAGGCGTGGGGAACACACTCCACACCACCCGGATTGGGTCGAGCTAGTTGTTGTGGACCCTCCAATAGACGCCTGGGGCTATCGAAGAACAAGGGTTACCAACCAGATCACAGATCGCGTAGAGAGCGTTGGAAAATCTCTCAACCCGCAAGATCATGAAGTTTAGAATCCTCTCCCACAATGTTAGGGGTCTAAATGATCCAGTAGCTGTAGACAACCTCAGTAATTACATTCATAAAAATCCAGTAGATTTCCTGTTTATCAAGAACACAAATTTAGAAGAGTTGGGGCCTTGAACCTCGGACGCAGATTATGGAAACGAGCAAAAACACTTTACTCCGATGTAGAACCGGGATACACCCTGGAAGGAGATCAAGCGGGCAAAGGAGGAGTAGCGTCACTTATTGCACCTCGATGGTATAGCTTCATCTTGCAATCAGGCTCACTCCACTGTGGCAGAGTCATTTAGTTCATTCTCTCAAGGATTCCTGGAGGTGACCTGGGATTCATCAACTTATACACACCAAATGAGCTCCACGCCCGACGTCTGTTATGGGAAACAATGTGTCGAAAGCTCCCGTCTTCCTGTTGATGGATCCTACTTAGGGATTTCAATACAGTTGAACGCCGTTGTGACAAATCAAGTGTTTGTGGCAAGACCATGCTCAGCCAAGAAAGGTTATTGTTCAATTCCCTCAAGGACACTTTACAAATTGACGAGTACCCGAGAACGAATCCAAGCCTGTTGTTCTCCTGGGACAACACTTGGAGTGACGGGGCTAGAGTTATGGCTCGTTTAGATCGAATTTACATATTTCCAAACTCGCTAGTGTGCCCCCAGAAGATCATCGAATATCGAATTAGAGGTGATCATACCAGATTTGACCACTGTCCGGTATCCATGGTCCTTGAATTGGCCCAATCAACACCCCGCCCCAGTAGATGGATCATGTCTTCCCAATATTTCAATGAAGCTAGCGCCCAGATCCACAATACTTGGTTAGATGCCCCTCCCCAACTTTCCTTTTTTACAAAACTTAAATTAACCTCTCGAGTCTATTGACAGCTTTGTATAAGCAAGGCCCACAGCCATAGGGAAACCGAACTAAGCCTTAGTGCCAACCTAGATAGCAAAACCAGACTCCTGCAGGACCTTCCACATTCAGCTCAGCTTCAGGAGGAGGTCAACGTTATCAAGAGCCACCTATTGGAGTTTGAGAACAAGAAGCTAGAAGGCCGTAAAACACGATCCAGGGCGCGGTGGCGCTTATACGGAGACAAAATGTCTGTGGAATTTTTCCAGGCAGTTCGGGATGTTCCAAAATCAACGACTATCTCGGAACTCAAAGACAGCCAAGGCATCATCCAACAAGAGCAAGGCCCCATCGAAAATATCTGCTCCAAATTCTACACAAAACTTTATAGCCAAGAAACAGTCACTCCCGAGATCCAAACAGCCAGGGATTCAATTCTATTATGTGTAGCTAATAGATTAGATTCCTCAATGATTGAGAAGTTAGAACAACCACTTACTAAAACCGAACTACATGGTGCATTATTGCAAATGGCCAAATGCTGTAGCCCGGGCCCGAATGGCATTACCACCGAATTCTTTATTGAATTTTGGGACCTAATTGGAGAAGATTTTACAAGAATGATTCTATCATCACAGCAGGAGGGGCATCTACCTGCAGGAATGACGTCTGGCCTCATCACCCTTATTTACAAAGCAAGTGATCACGCAGACCTTTCTAACTGGAGGCCTATTACGTTTTTAAATGTATCTTACAAAATACTTGCTAAATCACTCCAGCTTAGATTACAAGATATCTTGAAAGACATTATTAGCCCCGATTAGTCAGTGTTCCTCCCACTTCGGTATATACTGGACAACATCCTATTACAGTACGAAATTGTAGAATGGGCCAAAGAGTCGAATCAAAACCTTATTTTTCTTAAGCTTGATTTTGCCAAGGTATACAACGTAGTTTCCTGGGATTTTTTATTTCAGATGATCCATAAAATCGGGATTCTAGAGGCCTTTGTCCATCTAGTCAAAATGCTACCTAGCGACGCATCTGCATCAGTTCTGCTCAATGGACAAGGGACCGCTCAGTTCCCAATCCGTAGAGGCATACGACAAAGGTGCCCACTTGCACCCTATCTCTTCCTCCTAGTGGACGAAGCTCTAAACATGGTTGCAAAGACGGATCAAAAGGCTGGGAAAATCCACGAGATTCAACTTCTAGATAGTGAGGAGCAATAGCTAGTATCCCAGTATGCAGACGACACTGGCTTCTCGGTCCGTAGCCAAGAAGAGGATTTATGGAACACCATCCTCCTCATCACCCGTTTTGGATTAGCAACAGGGCTGGCAGTTAACTGGATGAAGAGCCTGGGCTATTGGTTTTCTACGGAACCTCAACTTGAATGGTTGAACCAATTTGGCCTGTCATGGGCGCTGCCAGGGTCACTGTCGAAGCTTTTGGGAGCCCCATTTGGCATCACAGTAGAAACGGAAGATATTGACTCCTTCCTGCACTAGAAAATTTCCGAAAAACTCTCGTACTGGACAACTCAACGCCTCTCTCTAGTAGGCAGAGTGACCGTTGTCAATGCAATTCTACTCTCTACAATTTATTACTTTATTGCGATCTGGAGCAGATCTATACAAGTCCTCCACAAGATTCGTGGGAGTTTGAGAAACTTCTTATAGAGCGGGACAGAACACTTGTCCCGCACTAGAGTCTCATGGCACGATTGTTGCCTTCCCAAAACAATCGGGGGGCTCAAGATTTTAGATCCCGAGGTGTCTCTCACTACTCTTCTTACCAAGTGGATACTTTTTGCCATTGAGCCGAGCATATCAAGCCTGAAAATTCTTCTTTAGCATCAGATAGGAAGAATGAAGCCCCACCCTAAACAAAGATTCTGGTTTCCCTCCACGGCCTAGCTTATGGTACACAGGCCATCGGTGACTCGAGGCTCCCCAGTCTGGAATCGAATCACATCCGCATGGAGACAAATGGCGAAACACATTGAGCAAAGACCACCAGCTAACGCTGATGAGGTGTTAACTACAAGTCTCTGGTGGTCGAACACTTACATTGGATCGAACTTTCACTTTACGATGGACAGGGGTCGACAACTTGCCAGGAGCGGGCTCAGAACCATCGAAGATCTTTGGAATGCCTAGGAAGGTGAATTCAAGCCCTGGGATACTATCCTAGCCAAGTTCCCCATACTGGCCAATGAACGTAACCAGTGGCAGTTCCCGCTATCAATGATCCCACAGGCCTGGATTTGTCTACTCGCCCTCCACTCTGAAACTGCAATGCAGGACGACTGGATCGGCATTTTCCTTCAAACTGAGGACACGCTTCCAATTGTTGTTTGGAAAGCTAGTACGCAAACATACAACTTTATTTGTCCACAACCCTAGGTGATCTCGCTCCTGGGTAACATCCCGAGAGCTACTGTTGGCGCTATTTCAAGACAACTATCTTGCCTCCAATGTGCAGACAGTGACAGGAGCTACTGAAGCTATGCTCGCAAGGTTCGTATCGTTCAGATTGACAAAGGACATAACTGGCCCCCACATACGCTGTTTACAGGTATTATCCAAAACATGACTTTCGATCCCAACCGTTGGCAATGGGCCAACAACAAACCAATACTTGAATACTCGACTACTTTGGGCCGTAAGCTCCTCTTGGGTCAAGGACAGTTGAAAAGAGCAATTCCGTCTAAATGGCCCGGCCTCTTACTTGACACCTTCAAGTCTGCTTGGTAGGACATTTGGTGCAAAACCAAGTCTCAAAAAGAAGTTGCGTTTATGTGGTCGGTGTGGCACAATGCGGTGGCGGTCAACTCTTGGCGTGCCTAGATTGCCCCCGGGATTGTATGTTGTGCTCTTGATGTCGAAGAATCGCCCATTCATAGGTTCCACAGCTGTCCGCAAGCACAAGCTGCCTGGGACTACGCTCAGTCGATCGTCATACATATCTGTGGCAGCCTACTCTCTGAAGGTCCGCACCGTTGGTTCAATGCCCAACAATGTATCTTTGGAGCTTCGATCCCGCGGAAATTCCTTATGATCAGGACGATTTGGACCCTCCTCAGAGGCTCAACTCTTTGGCTCATTTGGATTGTCCGCAATAGTCAGGTTTTTGCCAGAGAAAGATGGCCCCTACACTGCATCCAGATTGCCCTCTGGGAATTCCTTCTCGATTCTAGTCGTGTTGCGTTCCTGAAAGCTTAAAAAGGAGCTCACCTTCGTCCTCAACATGCAGATAATCTCTGGTCGAAATTTGATAACACCTGGTTTAGATCGATTCTCATTACTAGGAGGGAGGAGGGCTTAGTTATTTGGAATAGGAAGGGCCCCCCCCTCTGCCCCTTTAGCTAGTTCCTGCTTGGTTTCTTCTTTACTTTTCTTGTTACCTCTGTTTCGCTCGTTTTTCTCTTCATTTGACCAGCCTCTGGGCTTGGCTGTACTATGCCATTTTGCAATGGATTTCCATTTGTCTCAAAAAAAAAAAAAAAATGAATGTGTAGTAGTAGCTAAAAAATTTCAATACTTTTGATTTTCCAAGTCGAGTCCTTCTAATTTCTGCCTTTGCCAACCATTGTTCATATGTTAAGGGGCTGTTGAGAGCTCCATTTGATAAGAACGATCGTCAATTGCTAAAATCATCTTATTTTTACAAGATTGTTGTCACGGACTACTTTCGCGGTGGTGAACCAACAAAGCAGAAGTGATCAACGGCCGTAATAGTGCTCTTAAGTCCATGCCATCTTAGCTGCCATGTAGGTTCCGTGGGTATGTAAGCACTCAGTTGCAAATGTGCTATGATTTACAGCTCATTTAATGCTTGAACATCGCCACCATAAGACCAGGTGAAAACATGCATTTAGTGTCTCACTTTCACAAAAGGGGTGTCACACCTTCTTCATGGAGAAGGACTCCTATTAAATCCTCAGTCTTTCCACTCCATACCTCCAGTTCTCATTCTTCATAAAAGTTTCATTCTAGGAGAACTGAAGCCCTGGCTGGCTGCCTGCCTCATCAGAGTCTCCGTCTCTTTGAGACACTCGTCTCTCTCCCTCGTGAAGTAATTTCCGAATTAGGGTTAGAAGCATATTTTTGGATTGGGATGTTCGAAATCCCTCGCACCCTCGCACCCTCGCACCCTTGCTTGCCTGCCTGCCTGCCTGCCCTCCCCTCCTGCCCTTTTACTTGTCCCCGAAGGTGCCAGCCAGCAGGCGGCACGAGCTTAGTCTTTGGATTGGGATGTTCGAAATCGGTTCTCTATTCGCCTCCTCGCCTGTCGCCAGCATGTTTCGCGTTCCTGCCTCCCTTGGCAAGGCCCCCTTCACCGCAGGTACATATCGATCGAACTTCCTGGAGTTAATTCATTATTGTTGGGGGGAACTGATTGAGGAGGTTAGTGGAGCTCGCTCGGTTGCCCTCCCTCCCTCGTTCCGGCCCTCGTCACCTCGAGTCTCCTCTTGAACTGCTTCGATTCAATGGCTTGCCGCTAGCTTCGCGGGCTCCATCCTGTCGGTTCTAACATCTTCTCTTGCAGGGGTGGCCTCTCCCTTTCGCGCTATCCAATGGGCTTCGCCTTTCTCCTTCCCAGGTTTGCCCTCCCTCGCAGTGCTGCTACCTTATCCCGCCTGCCTCCTTCGTGCGATCCCTGGCGATGGCGAAGACGATACGCGACTTCGATGGGGTGCTCCCGAAGTTTTCTCCACCTTCGCACTTTCCGACGCCTTTCCCTCGGACGCCTCCGCCCCCGCCCCACCCATCCACGGGAGGCGGATGAAGAAGAAAGTCGCCATGTGGTTGGGATACGTCGGCACTCGTTATAAAGGTAGGGCTGGGACATGCGAATTCTTGCGTTTTCCCCGTCACGAAACGGGCTTCTAGCTAATTTGCTGATGCCTTTGTGCCCTTCCTTCTGAGGGACCGTAGCATTTCCAATGAATCGTTCCTTGCAAAATTTGTGCTCTATGTTGTGCAAGAATTAGAATGTAGTTAGCAGTACTAGGGTTCTGATTGATTTTCTTTGCTCTGTTTATTCGTCTGGATAGTTCGTTCGTGAAGGGTGTAGGCTTTTTCTAAACGGAACGTTCTGGTGGAAGCTCTCCGGAATAAGCCTTCTTGGCAAAACTCTTAAATCAGGAAAAGCAAATGATAAACGTGCTTCAATTCACGACGATGCAATCGTCATTTGTACATTGACTTTCTTATTGGATTTAATATTTTCGAATGATGACAGGCCTACAGATCCAGCGGGGTCCAGGGAATGCTCAGAGTAAGTGGTACGCTCTCATAACCCCCTTCTCTTTCAAGTTTGGTAGACGGATGGAAAAAGATTTGCAGGGGGATGAGAAAATCGCTCGTATTTTTGTGAGATTTTCTCTGGAGAATGCGGGGACATATACGTTGTGATGGGTTGACGCAGCCATCGAGGAGGAGCTGGAACGTGCCATTTTCAAATCTGGAGGCATTATCGAGAGCAATTTCGGCAATCTAGCAAAAATTTCGTGGACACGAAGCAGTCGCACAGACAAAGGAGTAGGTCATAGGCATAGCAGTGCACTCTTTGTCCATTTCTTTTGTTGATTACCGTAGTAGGATAGGGTTCTCTCTGATATGCGAGGGGTTTGTATGTTATGCTACATCTGTGTGGTATGGACGTGAATATCTATGAGAAACAGATGTGTGGCTCCGGCATTACTGTTTTTGAAGTGGTCGATGTGGCGTGTGATCCAGGTGCATTCGTTGTGTACAGTAATTTCCATGAAGATGGAAGTTCCAGAGGCAGCTTGGGTTAATGATTTGGACGGTTTCGCGCTTGCTGACAGCATTAATTCGCATCTATCTCCATTCATACGAGTTTTTGGCATCGTTCCAGTGACAAGGTATTGCGAATATTTCGTACTCTACCTCTAAACCCCTGCTGCAAGTTAATAACCCATTCTTGCTGCAACTTCTTCTCTACTACGAAATTTTCTAAGATCTTCCTATTTTCCTGAGGCTGAAGAATTCAAGAGACCACAGATATATTGCATGCTACTTGGGTGTTGAGTTTGTGAAGGACGTCAAGTTAAGAGATATGACCCTTCATTATGCAGGTCATTTCGAGCACGACACGACTGCTGCACTCGCACTTATGACTACCTTCTTCCTGCTGCCATTCTTGGCATACATCCAGACACCCATTCTTCAGAAACTGAGCAGCGTGTGACGAAATTTCGCACTCTTCTTCACCTTTTCGAGGTTTTTATTCTGGTCCTTCCGCAGTGAAGGTCAAGCTGCAATTTGATTTTGAATGTTATGTTCTTGAGTTACTGTTTAGTGTCATTGAAAACAAGTGTAGCTAAAGCTGAACTGTGCATTTTTTCAGGGCAAGCATGCTTACCATAACTACACGATTCGAAAACTCTACAGACCATTCCCGCAAAAACCTTACAAATCTCGTCCACATGATTGCTCCGGCGATGATTCAAATAATGAGAGATATGGCAAATCCTCCACGGTCATCAGTGGTAGCGGGTTAGAATTCTTGGATGAAGAAGACTTAACGGAGGAGCTGTCTGATATACTAGCAGGCGAGTTGGCTGATGAAATGGTGAATACCTTTGCAGATGACATACGATCTGTGGAAAAGGTATCGACGTCGCCGACTGTTTCCTTACCTGGAGAAAATGCCTCTGACCGGAGAGCATGGTGGCTTTCTACTCCAGATGGATTAGACAAAGTTTGGTCATCACATTTTAGAAAAGTTCTCTCTTGCACTTGCGGCATGCCCGAGATATTCGGAGAAACTCAATTTATACGAATCTCCGTCACCGGCAGCTCTTTCATGGTTCATCAGGTTCAAGATCCTGCCCTACTGGCTATCAGTTGCTTAGAAAGAGTATTTTCACAAATAAATGCATTGATAACTTACTATTTGAGTCCCTAGAAAGACCATATTTGGTGTTCCTTTGATAGCTCTGACGACTTAAAATTGGATAGAGTATTTGGTGCTGATTGATACTGGAAGACTCGATACTCTTCCCATTACAGATTATGTGTCAATCCAAAGTCTGCACAGAAATGTTGCAGCGACTCTCATTGCTCTAAACTGCTCCTCATCGATTTCCTTCTACAATCGATGGGCTTCGTTCACATAATGTTTCTCAGTGCGTTGAATCTGGATTCCTGAGATTCGAATTTGGAATTGTCTTTGTTGCAGATCCGCAAAATGATTGGAACTGCAATTGCAGTCCTGCATGAGCTTCTACCCAGTGACGTTATTCCTATTTCTCTAGCGCGACACTCAAGGATAGTTTTACCATTGGCTCCCCCAGATGGTCTTATCTTAGCCAGCAATGATTTCATGCCATTTCGACTTCCTCCCATCTATCAGAAGAAAAGCGACATTGAGGCAAAGATACGGCCAGTACTGCGTCCTCAACAAAAACATCCGAAGTTGGAAATGAGCAATAAGATTCTTGACCGAGTTGAGGAATTTTGTGGAAACGTTCTGATGCCAGATATACTGCCCCTAATTAGCGCACAGACACCTAACTGGCGCGCCTGGATGATGAACTTGGAGAGAAACGTGAAGATTCCCGAGGCTGAAATGGTGGGGGTCAGGGCAGCTTGGACGGAATGGCGTGAACAGAGCGTGAGACTACGCCAAATGAGGACCCAGATTCACAGGGATGTTGCTGACTTGTCTCAAAGTGGTCGGGCATTGGAAGCGAATTAGTCCAGAGTGAGAACAAGCGATTTTACTTCTTCGCGTTCATTGCGAACATCACTTCAGTATATTTTCAACGGACGTCTAAGAGATGGACTTTCTCATGGGCCTTCTAAGAGAGCGCTGGTCAACAAGTCTACGAAGAAATACCGACAACTTTCACTGGTGTTCATCTTGTTAAGTTGAGTTCTGTATCAATTCTTACTGCAATAGAGTCGTGAGAGGACGCTTCGCCGTGCGTGCTACGTTCTTATGTGGGCACCAGGTCAAAATGTGTCATTACCTGTTCTTGAATTATAAATTTTTTCCACAGGTTCTATAAATACAGAAGCACTTCTTGAAGAACCAAACCACATATATGACTCACATGTGCTATCGCAAGCAAAATAGAGTTCAGCCGTTCTGACAGTCACAAGCTAGCCTTACGGGAGAAAACAAATATTGCGGATTTTGGTGAAGAGACAGTCTCATTTGTAACCTGCACGAAAGAGTTAGACAGGTGTAGGTAGTTCTTCAGCCCAGCTTGACAGGATAGACAGCGTGAACTCAAGCCCGCGCGACGGCCTCAAAGGCCAAGCTCAGTCGGTCTTGATTTCGTCTGCATCAAGCGGCATCGATATGTCAGGCTTGCAACGCCAACCAGAGCCAGCAGTCATAGAGCAAATAAACTAGTCGGACCCTATCCTAGCGAATGGCCGCAAAGTGCCGTACGTTGTTTTCACTTCTCCAAGATCGGTTATATTATTGTCAGACCAATGAGACATCGAAGAGAGTGGATGGGGCATTGAGCATGAAAATGAGACTCTAAGTGAAACCATTGCCCTGGGTCTATTTTTTCCTGTGAGTGGTTCATAAATAGGCACGGAAGCTAGGACGATTTTGAACACACAGTTCTGCAGCACCAGCCGCCGCTGCTACCATAGCTAGGAAGACAACCATGTCTCCCGGGAGGGAAAGGAGAAGGCTATAGCCAAAATGAGCGACTGGCCAAAAATGAATGTAGATCAGATCAGATGCGAGGGTGCAGCAAGTAATAAGGGAAGTAATGAAGAAGCCGCATGCATGGTGGCTGAATTCATTAAGGAAGCACACACGTGCAAGCAAGCAAGCCCAGAGCTGCGAACGAACCTTGGAACATTTGCATCACGCTCTTCGAGCTCGAGTCCTCGCCCTTGATCATTTGCAGCACCGAGCGCGGCTCATCGTCCTCGCCCTGCACCAACTGCTTGAAGCTCTTGGCCGCGGCCGGGACGGAGCTGGTATCGATGATGTAGCCACGCACGAGGCGATGGTGCTGCACTAGCGCGTACGCCATGATGGAGGCCCACGTCACGTGCAGACCCAGCAGGCACTGGGCGTGCGGAATGCTCATGCCCAGGTGCGACGTGGCGTACATCACCAGCAGCGCCATCAGCGTGTGGAACTTGGCAAACAGGCGCCCGCACCCATGCGCGTACGACGCCAGTTGCGCATCCACGCCGCCCTGCGCCTGGAACGGCAAATGCCGGAAGCCCCAAAACACTTGCGTCAAGCACAGCAGGCAGATGCCAGTGACGCGGATGAAGAATTGCGCGTACGCGTCAGACGCCACGGCCACCAGGCGCGGCGGATCACAAATGAAGGCGCATGCCTCCACAGCTTGCACCAGCACGGCGCTGATGTAACACCAATAGGTGATGGCGCCGATGGTCACCATTTTAATTTGCTTGCTAATGCTGTCTAGGTCCCTCTCTCTCTCTCTCTCGATCGGTAGGGTCGGGGGCTTAATTCAATCCTTCTTCCCTTCGGATGGTAGCCGCAGCCGCAGCTTACCCTGTACCACAGAAAAGCATTCCCCAGATATAATCTCGGCTGACACAATCTCCATCTCACTGATCATAGCGGACATGTATCGCCCAGCAAGCAAGACAGTACGTAGACCTGTGTGAATTATCATTGGTACTAACTTTCTCCAATAATTATTGATTAATTGTGGATGCGAGCTGTATTTATTACTGATCCTAACTTTGAACAAGACCTCCCTCCCGTCCTTGATTTCCAGCCTCCTACCTCCACGACGGGAGGTCTAGAAGGTCGGAATTAAAGGATTATATTATGTATATTCAATCATGTAACTACTTCGATTCTCAGAACAAGGTTGGTAGAGATAAAGGAGAAGGAGAAGAAGGAGAAAAATTCTTGTGTACTCTGTGGGTGCTCCATACCGGCCACTTCGTAGCTAATCCTATTTCCAATGGTTATGAACATCGGACGGACCCAAAATTGGCGTCACGAGTGCACGTGAGTATCATCAATGAATAAATGTATTGGTCAAGGGTGAGGGAAGTCACTTTCCTAAAAAAATGAATGAATTATCTCGAGAATGAGGTCGATATGTGACAGCCCGGTGGATGCGTCGATCAGCCGATGCAATCAACCAACCAATCAAATAATATTTAGGGCGTCTGCAACCTCCTTCCACTCCGGACATATATATGCCTCGTATATATAATTTAATATGTTTTCAGTCTCATAAACTCAATCTCTGCAGCATGTACTTAATCAATTCAATCCATTGGGCGCTCCGGCCTTCATAACTTTTCTTTTCTTTGGATCGATCGGGCCTTCCGTTCCGCTGGCTCCACCCTTGCATATATGTGCTTTCGCCGTGCGCCAGTCTCCATCCGGATGTATCGAATCGGCGGAATGAACATGCATGGTCATTCACCCCTTTTTAATCTGTCGATCGCAAGTTAAGCGAATTATAGCGTAATCATGGCCATGACAACTGTCTGTCTGTCTGTCTATCCGTCCGTCCTTAACTTCCGTAGACGCGCTCTCTCGATCGATCCAAAGAGAGAGCCGTGGAGATCGAAGCCAGGATCAGACACGGAGAAGGCGACGCGCGGATCGGAGGTTAGGCGTTAATCAGCGTGCCAGACCAGGAGTTGGGTAGCAAATTGGGTGAACGTGATCATTTAATAATGAGTGTTATTTAATGATTCTTGCATGCGTGTAACGATCCGTCCGTGTGTTGATCGAATGACGGATTGAAGAGGGAGCAGTCAGCTAGCAGTCATGACGGATCAGAGTGAGAAATGAAATGGAGGTGAGGATGCGCACGAGGGCGGGAGGGCGCAGGTGCACAGATCGAGGGGGATGTGGGAAGGCACTCCGGGGCGAAGTGAAGCGAAGCGGTGACCCACTCGTAACTCTGCCTTTTCACCACTAGTAAGTAAGTAAGTTCACTTGGGAAGAAGAGTCATGAAATGACAGAGAGGCCTGGTTTGGTTCAGATGAGCAACTGCAGAAAGGCGTGAACAATGACACCCCAGCCACTCTGACTTTCATCCTCCCAAAGTACTTCCATATCATCGGGCCATTGTATGTGCCATCCACACATAATTCACCATTTTTGCACTTGGTGAAGTGCACTCTCTATACGTGCTGCTATTAGTAGCTGAAACATGTGGAGCTTGATAAGGTGGCAGAAAAAGAAATTATGCCATAGTGCCCTCAATGGGGAAAATTGTGGGAAGGAGGATTAAGGGTTCCCAAAGGGCGTGGCAGCCTCCCTTCTACAATCTACCCCACAAAGCTCTGTGGGGTGGCAGTTTAGGGTAAACTATGCCAAAAAATAAACAAAATTGTGGGTGGGTGGGATCTACCATAGGGCAAACTATGCCAATGACCTCCCTTGTTGGTGAACCTATCGTGATTTATTGATTAATAAATCATAGTATTTGAAAGTATGTTACTTATATTTTTAAGTTGTAGTATCTCCTTTATTAGAATCAATGGATGATAGTTGATGCAAAGTGCAAAGCATGTTGACATTAAAGTTGTGTGATTATGTCTTCCAGTTCATCAGATGTGGCTTTAGACTTGCCAAACAATGTTGGACAAAGCAAGAGTACTCTTCCTTTAGAGAAGTTTAGAACCATCCAAGTCAAGCCCCCAAACTTCTCCATCTTGGCTACTAAAATGGGTTACATTGGTTGATGATTTGGTGGGTTGGAGAAATGGACATGCCCTAGGTCTGAACATTTCACTAAAGAAGCACTATACCAAAAATTGGTAAAAAAGAACTTTGGTCAAAATTGGTTGTGGTCCTTTTAAATCCACAATCTTGTACTAGCCCAAAATCCACCATGATTATAGAATTTATTTTCTTTGTATTTTTTAATACAATTTTTTGAATTTTGAGGTGTGTAATATACCTTGGAATCACTAAAATATACCTTTTCAACAGCATATTACACACCCAAAAATTCAAAACCAAATTTCACTGATCTTGTCTCCTACTTTGGGAGTACCAGAATCCACCAATTTGATTTGCTCATTCTTACCTCCACAACTTAACTTAGCAAAATTACAAAACTTGCAATATTTACACCTTCTTTTCACCAACTTGGAATCTTGAATTTTGTTCTCAGTTTTCTCCATTACTTAGGTAGTTAGGTACCATAAAATTTGATTTAAAACCACATTGGCACCTCTCGTGCATCAAGGATACTTCTCAACTTGACAGAAAAGAATTTCCTATTCGGTAAATGATGACATATTTGACTTAAATCTAGTTAGGAATTAATTTCCAAACAACATTCAATCCTTACAAATTTCCAATAGGCTTGTCACTCTCATAACCAAATTTCACTCTTCATTTGAATTTTACATGCTTATCACATCAACAATGTAGCAGACATTTCCGAATTATAACTCTTTAAAAACATCTCACTAACTTTGAGCATACAGGTTTCACTTCAAAAATTAATACAGATTCAAATAGGAATAATACTTATACCATCACAATTGGACTATAGCTTAAGATTAACCAACTTGGAATTTAACTCACAGTTCAATCTTCAAGTTAATAAAAATATATGACACCTTAGAACTTATAAATTTTGAATTAAGCACACATTTCCATTCGGTACACACACATCCCAACTTCAATGACACACTTATCAAATCTTCAATCACACTTCACAGCCTTCACTTCACAAATTCTACTTAGCTCAATTTGTAACAACAGACGCTTCCAACACCAAACACCAATTCGCTTGAATCATAAATTCTATTAAGCCGAATTGGTGAACATATTACCATTTACAAAAATGTTTCACAAACTGCAATATCTCCAACTAGTTCGACTAACTGCTTTCCACCATTCCAATTTGGAAGGCACAACTGCCATGTCCAACTAACATTCTTAGTAATTAGTACTCTATTCCAATTTGGATAACAAAACTCCTGCTTCCAATTAGCTCCACATTCTTCTAAATCTCCACCATAAACAATAGCACATCATTCCAATAGATTAGCATCATCATGCACAAATCCAAATAGGACTAAATCACTCTTCACACACAGTCATCTTTACGACACTACTACTCAGACACCCTGATTTGGAACTTAAATCTTCTGCTCCTTTACTCTATATCTCCAAATCAAACTTTTGCAGCAACCGTTGCAATCATTCGCTCAGCAAATTCGGACATACACTCCAAAATCACAGAACGCAGACACTTACAATCATCAAAAATCACATGGACCGATTAGAACTCTCTCTCACAGCACATGCAATAAAAACACACACGCACACACCAAATTGGAAAACAATTACACAACCAACTAGACTGGGACTCGCACTAGACTTCTTCAACAGTGGGTGCCTTCCTAATTGGCAAACACCTCGTTAAAGCCTTGAGCCAAACGGTTCCTTAACTAATTTGGACATAGAATCAAAAAATGCACCGCAAACTACCAAATAGGAACCTCAAAATCAAGTGCACACAACAATCCAAACGCAAAATTCCAATCAGCACTTGTGAGTGTTTCTAACTTCACCCTTAAGTCAGAAAGTTGCACACAGGTTCTAGCGGCATAAGTTAATGGTTTAATTGGGTGGATGGTAAACTCAGTGTTTTTTGGCCTTCCAAGCAATGGACACTTTGTTATGTTGATTTTTACCTAAATTAAGTACTTTAAAACACTCTAATAGTTAAGAAATAAAGGTTGTTGAGAGTTAGTTAATTGTGATTTAAACTTCTAGCTAAACTAAAATTCTACCTAAACTAAATCAAAGAATACAATTTGCCCTTTCCAAAATGGTAAAGCAAGTTGGATTCTGATATTCCTAATGAAAGTTATGTGTGGATGAAATTTGTACCTAATTCTATCCTAAAAACTTCATCCGTCAACTAAAAATAGCAAAATAATATAAAATAAATCCAAATTTCAGGGTTGAAAGGTTGATTAAATTAACTAATGGAATTTTTAGAGAAAACCTAATTTTGACCTATTTTAAGATTTTTCATCCAAAATTAGGTCAAATCTTCATCCACTCTTTTATCCTTCAAATTAAAGTAATTTTAAAAGTAAAAGGTGGATTTGGAATCTTCAAAAGATTCTCTAAAAGATTATAGTTTCAAAAGATTCCTTAGTCGTGCCTTGAGAATATTTCTAATTGTTCTTTAATTAATCCTAATTCTAAGTTATTATTCTAATTTTAGTGAATTTTTAGGGTTTTATGGTTTTTATGAGTAAAGTGATTAATTAACTTCTTGTTAAGATAAAAAGTAAAAATTTAGAACTTTTAGGTGAAAACTTTTAAATGGATGAAAATTCCCCTTGGTTGGATGGAATTCCTTCCTTTAATAATTTTCAAGAGAATAAGTAGATAAATTAGGTTTTGATTTTCCCTAATTATTCTAATATTCCCTAAGTTCCTAAATTAAATTAGATTCCTTTTGAGATTCTTTTGGATGAGATTACTATTTCGTTTTCCAAATTAATTCAAAGTTAATCTAATTATTACTTTTTACGATTTTAGATAAATTTTCAAAGGTTTTCTAACAATTTAAATTCTACTAGCTATTGGATTCTTAATGGTTAATTTGTTAGTTTTAATTTTCTAATCTAAATTTTTAAAGAATGAAAGCAAAAGAAAAGACAAAAGATAAAATTTGAAATCATACCTTGGTGTCGAGAATGTCAATCGTCCCATCATCGCAAAACACCATCATAATCGTCTCCTCGAAATTCTCCATTATCTTTCATGAATTTGGAAGAAATCTTAGTATTCTTGTTTTTAAAACCTATCTAAAAAGTCCAAATTTGTTAGTTTTGGCAATTTAAAACTAATCCTTTGATTTTAGGAAATTAAATTAGATGATAAATTTAATTCATTTCTCCCAATTTTCAATGAATAGCAGTTTTATTCGATTGCCAATTTTTAATAGTTATTTTGTTAAATATTCCAAGATATTAGTTGTTGTTTGTCTTTATTGTTTTGGCTTATTAGGCCTAATAAAACAAATTCCCCTAACTACAAACAAACAACTAATTTGGCTTTGGAATCCTAATTAATAACTAAAACCAAATGAATGAATAATTCTAATAAAATAATCAAAATCAATCAAAAACAAATCTATCAATGAATAGTAGAAAGAATAAATCGAATAAACAAACCAAAACAATTAGCCAAATGAATAGTTAGATTCTCACCTTAATTGTTGTTTAATCTTTCAATTCCTCCACGTGTTAAATTCTTTCCTTTTTATTCTCTCTTAATCCCCCTTTCCCCTTAATGCATTCTTATTTGTTTTGTAGAGGTTGGAGAGGGTTGTAGTTTGTTGTATCAAGATAGAATGGATATGGAGCGGAATAGCTTTGCTTTGAAAATCTCAAGATTACTTGCAATATTTCCCCCTTTTTTCTTAATGATAATCAAAGATTTCTTTGTAATCAAAGATGAGTTTTACTTACCAAATTTTAGAATTTGTTTTGTTCGTTATGCTGCTGGAGCAAGCCTTGAGCTGCCTGGAGCAAGCCTGAGCTGCTGGAGCAAGCCTTGAGCTGCCTGGGCAAGCCCTGTCGTCCCTGTTGGTCAGCTCCCCGCAGCTCCGACGTTCCCACGTTCCCCGCAGCCCGACGTTCCCACGTTCTCTGTCCTTGCCTTCGGACTGTCCTTACTTCGGGCTGTCCTTGCCTTTCGTTTATCCTTGCCTTAGGTCTGAATTTCTGAAGATGAATCCTAACTTTTGATAAACTGAAATTTTGGACAATGGTTATAATCCTTGACTTCTAACAGAAATCAACCATATTTAAAATAATAATTATAAGAAACTAATTATGAATTGGATATAAACCACAATAATTAAACAACCCCTTCCAACGAAATCAAGAACCAAAATAAAACAGTTTAAATAAAACCAAAAGAAAACCAATGGCAAGGTTGGCAATCAAATACCTCCACCACGTGTTTGACACGGAAAGGAGAAACAACCAACAAAGCTTGGCACTTAAATAAGCTTCCCAGGAATCTTATTTGTTAGTAAGTTAAAGCTTTGCCATATAGGGCCAAACAGTAATTAGTATTTTTCACAAAGATAAACTTTAATTCTAAAGGTCAAAGCTCCGCCGTGCAGGAGCAACCCCAGGAATTAACGGTTAAATCAAAGTTTCAAGTACCCGTTTCCAGGTTTCAAAGTCAAAGCTCCGCCGTGCGGGAGCAACCCCAGGAATTAACGGTTAAATCAAAGTTTCAAGTACCCGTTTCCAGGTTTCAAAGTCAAAGCTCCGCCGTGTGGGAGCAACCCCAGGAATAACCAGTATCCAAGGACCCAAACTAGTATTTTGAAAACTTAATTTTTAAAGGAGGTACACATGACAGTGTTTAACCGAACATTAAAAACTAATTTCCAAAATTCAAAGCAAAGTTTTAAGTTTAATCACTAAAGGAGGTACACATGACAATGTTTAACCGAACATTAGCAACTATTCAAACCAAACACCTGTTATACAACGAGTTTTGGCACGGGGTGATGCTCAAAACCTTTTGGCAAAGTCTAGCCTTGCTGCTTTAAAGTTTTAAGTTCACAAACTATTCTTAGTTCACACAAATGGTTGGTTAGTATCCAAAAGAACAATAAAATCAATTAGAGTTTGGAAACTACTCCCACAACTCCCAAAATGTCAAAGTTTTGGGGCTTGAAGCCTCCAAATTCAAGAAATAAGTTAGTTAACACAGACAATACTAGAGTTAGGGGATTTTCTCCACCTAAACTCTTTGAAAAGCAAAGTTTTGGGGCTTGAAGCCTCCAAATTCAACAAGAAAAGAAAACAAAGCTTTGAAGGGGCCCTCCGGACCTTCAAAGTATAAGAGAAGAAAAGAAAATAGAAGAAAATAGCCAAGAATTTCGCTTAAAAATGCTCCGACAAGTGTCGGTAGCACGACAAGAGCAACAACAATAATGAAACAAAGAAATGAGGGCCACGAACAACCTCGAGGAAGGGCCTTATATACTCGCTCCCAGCTCCTCCCCGGTAAGTTGTTCGTAAAATTATCTTTACTTTCAATCTAGATATTTCGCTAAACTACCTAAACGCGTTTTCTAAATAATCTTTGTTTAATGGGAAGGAAGGTTGTCAAGCGAGTTCCTTCTAGGCCCTAAATGGCCTTAGAATCTTTCCCCAAATCAAATATTTGATTTTCCCAAAGATATTTTGAAAACCTACCTAATTAACCAAGATATTTTGTGTTTTAATCTAGGGTTAGTTCTAAATTGGCTTTCTTTAGTCCAAAAGATGGCTTCTTACGCAAGACAAGTATCTTGGGCAAATCCAATCTTCGATTTTACAAAAGATATTTGCAAAATCAACCCAAATTAATCCAAAATTACCTTTTAAAAGTCAAACTAAGGGCTGACCCTCTCTATCTTTTGAGGGACAACTCGAAACTGAAAACAAACTGCGCCATCGCGTTTAGAAGACCCCAATTAGCCTAAGGAACCCCTTACCCCTACCTCTCCAGCCGTTTTAAAGCGCAAATTTGAGTCACGGTAACTCAGAACAAAAGTTAAAAATCTAACTTTTGGAATTTGCGTTTTTTGATGAAACTGTCGGTCCTGGGTGGTTTAGAATATTCGTGGGAGTAAGAATTGACCCTTGAAACGCTCCATTCGGACACCGCTAGCTCCTAGTTCGCCGGTCAACCCGCTGCCAAGTTGTAAATTCTTGTAAAATTCGCTGTCGGTCCTAATTCTGGTACTTGGGAATGTCGGAATGTCTTCAAACTTGACAGGGCTCTTTATTGGCACACAAAACACTATCCTAATTTTTAGTGAGATTTTACCGCAACATTGGTAATTTCTAGGAATTTACGAATGTAGTTTTAAGCGGTTGACTTCCCATGGAGTCATCGTGGAGTTTTGTAAAATCACGAAACTTTTGGGCAATCTTGTACAAGATGTCCATCAACTAAGGGCAAAACCAAATCTCCAATAAGAATGCTATTTTTAGCAATTCTTTAATAATTTCCACCCGGGGGGGAAATTATTCTTGATACCGGGGGAATCTTGGATGATCGGGCTTCTATTTGACCTCCTGGCATGCTTTGACCTAGAAAAGCACCTCTCTGTATGTTCCAATTATCATTTCCTCCATCTTGGTCTATGAATGACTGTATTTCTCAAAATTACCTGCAAACAATAAATCTAATTCTTTCGAGTTGGATTTGGACTGACTCGGACTAGACTCTAACTTTTAACCTGTTTGCTACATGTATACTTATAGCTGTTGTATTACATGAACAAGACACTAGGACTGGTTAACTCTCAAATTCTCACATCGCTCGGAATTACTGACTTAACTACTTATTTATACTAATAAGACCTAAAATTAGTGAAAATGTAACGTCTTACGTGTTTCACGCATTTAAGGCCATTACACCCCCCTTTGGTAGGGACTTCTACCAAAACCCACAATAATTGTATTTTTATATGTTTTTTCCTATTTTTCACTTAAAAATTAACTAAAAATCGCGAAAAATAAGTTCAGAGTTCTAAGTGCCAACTTGAGGGCTCACAGCACTCTATTGCATACAAGCACATAGCCGGGAATAAACAGCAACCCTAACTAATGTTAGCTGAACACAATCCAAATCGGAACATCACTAACGAAACCCAAGTCGGCTAGACCGCTGACAATTCCAACTTGGACATCAACTCCTGAACTCTTAAATAACATCAGCCCAGTGCTCATTCATTCATCCATCACATCCCAAAGCACTCCAAATTGGAATCAATTAGCCTATCAAAACAACCAATTTGGACGCAAAACACATAAAGAACCAACCAAAAGCCATGAAACACTCTCAAATTGGATATATAAAATAAAAAATTTAATGCCAAATAAAATATCTATAGGTCCCCTCAATACTCATGAGGATCCAACAAAAGACTATACTCACTTAGACTTGAAGCCTCAAACCAACAAATAATCCTTGTGCATATGAAGAAAAAAATAAGGGATTCAAGGGAATGAGGGACATTTATGTAAAACACCTCATTTCATAGGAAAACAAACAAAAATGGTATGATGGTGAGGCTCTATCCTAGATATTATGGGAACCAATCAAAAAACCCAAATCCCCATTTCAACCAAACCCTAGTCATATTGTGTAGCATGAATGTTGTTATAGATAGGATTTGCACTACAAGAAAAGGGGCCCTTTTGTGACTGCGGCTAAATGACTTCTTGTTCGGAATGACTAAAGAATGACTACTTGGAGTCCCTAATTGCACTAGTGCAGAATGCTCTACAACATTGAAGTTGTTTTGTAGTTGCTAGCAAGATTTGAGGATGAATAATCTACAATGTCGAAGCTTCATCTATTGGTTTTTGTTCATAGTGTTGTTGACCTTTCAATGTGGACCCACTCCAATTCTACCGTGGAGGCAAAAGTCAAAACAGAGTAAACCGTTGTCATATATAGTGACTGCGCTTCACTATAGGGCAACTACGTAATGACTTCTGCGTCACTACAATTGAGTAATTTGAAGTAATTCGTCAACACTTAGAAAGTAATGGAAAAAAAGGCTTTTTCTTTTTCTATCATTTCTATTGTTTTTTTACTTCGCTTTCATTTTAAATTAATTAATTTTTTTCTCTTTTACTCCTTTCTCTTCTTTTGTATCTTTTTTTGTTTTTTTACTTCTTCTTTTATTGTTTTCATCCACTGTAATTTTCTTCAACTTATTTTTACAAGAAAAATTATTTCTCTCTTTCTAATATTTTTTCTTTTCTTTTCTCCTTCGCTAGTAGAAAATCTGAAATTTCTGTCATTTTGGACGCGTTGTTTTGGACAAAATCTAACAGAAATCTGTCCAAAACAACAGATTTCTGTTAGATTTTGTCTAAAACAACGCGTCCAAAATGACAGAAATTTCAGATTTTCTACTAGTGCTTTTTTCTTGTCTTCTTTATTTCTTTAAATCTTTTTTTAGCTTTCTAATTTCTCTATTCTTTGTTTGTTTTATTTTTTTAATCTTTTAAAATAAAATAAATTCTTCTATCCTTTTCTTTGAAATCATGCATTCCCAATGAACTTTTTGCTTGGTTGGTGTATATTGATTTCTTAGTGAGGGTCAACTTCAAGGTTCATTTAAACTCCTACTACTATGGCATCAATGATTTTTGTCCATTAGAACCATTTGTCTTTACATTACTTTCGGATAGTTCATAACTTCATATGATTCAAAATTGACATTTTAGAAGTTCCAACATACATATACAAAGGTGTTCTAATGGTGCCAGAGGCAATTGTTAAGTCCCATTTCTCCCTTAAATAAATGGCAATGTTGCTTCTTCACTACTACTACAAAATGGCTTCTTGAGAATGCAGAATGAGTTGAAAATGTCTCGGACTATTGCGCTCCTACTCTACTATTGCTTCAGTCCCTTATGCATTTTGATGCATTGTGTGATTTTCAAACATCCTACAAACCTTTCATCAGACTTTACCTACATTTGTAGCACATTTTCATGCACACCATATCTAATGAAGATGGACAAAATTTAGAAAGGATGTTAGAAAATGTCAAAAGAATTCCTTTCCAATCCCTTTCTCAATTTTTTCTATAAATTTTGATTTTTGAGGCTCAAAATCTAAAATGGATTTTTGAAGATGAAAGTGAGATTGATTTCCCAATCTTTACTAGTTCAGTGTTTTTTGAAAAAACTTAATCTACTATGCCTAAATGAGGTGTGAAATATTACTTGTAACACAATTCTTGAGTTTAACATATCCCACATGGTTTGTCGTGGCTCCTACCACCCCACTTGTATAAAATGCTTGTAATTTCATCTTTACTCACTCATGCACTAAGTCGCTTAGGAAGTTGTATTTGTGTATGGTATATTGTTGTGTAACTATGAATGTATCCATATATGATTGTAGAATGACCACTCCTTGCATAATTGTCATTACACTCCTTTTTGCACATGTCACAACAATATAAAAATGGCAGGAATATAGCTTCCTACGTTTTTTAGAAATAACTTGAATCCTAAATCCATATTGTAGATGGGAATTTACTATAGATTAAACTATTGAGAAATTCCTATAGTTTTGAGTTCGTTCGCAAGGAGGCAAGGTGCTATGGGTAATTCTATAAGGTAATGGATTTAATCCATTTCCTAGGTGTATGCACAATTGAAGGGAATGGGGAATCTTACCTTGGCCAGTCAATCAATAGATAAAGTTCATACTTATTATATTTTAAACCAAGGTGGAAGGACTTATCCCATCATTATAAATGTCATTCTTTAGTCTTTATTGAATTCTCCTTCCATTTACAGGATCTATTGCTCGTTAACTTTCATCTCTGGCTTGACAAAATCAATAGATATTTCTTTTGTTTATTTCGCTCCTTGCTGCTTTAGTCTCAATTGATCTTCAATTTCATCTTTGAATTCTCCGCATGTTTTCTTGATGTAATTTCTCTACAGCATAGTTTGCACTCACTACAATTGCTATTGATTCCACTCATATCTATGTTCCCATCACTCAAGATCATGAACTATTGCATTAAAACTATTGATATAATTTCTATATTATCTCTCATACTGCATGCTCCGTTCGTACACAATGGACAATCCAGTTGGAAACAACCAACATACAAATTTATTTCTTCTTCACACAATAGACCGTAAATTCTCCAAATCTATATCTATAGATATAACACTCAGCCCTCATTACAACAAACACAATCGATATATATTCCATAATTCACAAATCCAATCACCATTCAAACACAAACTATAACATCATCCCACCACATTATCACTTTAATGCACAATAGATTCCAATCACACAAATTCACACACATAACTTCAATTCCAGACAATTGAGCACCATACACTTGATCCATAATCTCCGCATTATATTTCACATAGAAAGTATTACAATTGTTTTTCACTCCTGCACAATTCCACTCCGTAACATCTATCAATCCAACATAGTACAAACACCAGAACCCAGCACTATAGCATTAGCCCGCCCACTGATGTAACAACTATAGATCCGGCACAAATGTACAACCACAACACAATCACAACAGTACAATAGATTCCGCTCCTGCACACTCACTACGCTCACACACACACCAATCGTTCACACAAACACCACTGCCGGCCAACCACCGCGTAGGAGCTCTGGATACCCTCTCCAGACTCTCTGGCAACTCCGCTAACAATTGATCTTCACCACCTCCAAGGAATAACCACCAGTAACCACCACAATCAATTGTACCTCATTCATCCGCCACAAATTAACATCCATGGATAATAAACACCATAAAACCGCACTGAAAGGATAATAACCAAGTTTAACCATTGCAACTACATTAGTACTATAGCAAAATTGGAAAATTGCCAAAAATTTACAACTATACACATTCCCACTATAGATCGTATGACTACACATATTAGTTCAAAATGACTATATAATGACTTGCCACGTGGTAGTCTAGACATGTGAATGACACAAAGACTTGTGAGCCTTCAAATTGGCACTTGGAACTCTGAATTTCTTTTTTGTGATTTTTAATTAGTTTTTAGGTTAGTTTTATGAAAAAACATATAAAAACAAAGTTATTGAGAGTTTTGGTAGAAGTTCCTACCAAAGTAGTGAAGAATGGCCTTAGATGCATGAAATATATAAAACTTTTATATTTTCATTAATTCTAGGTCTTATTAGTAAGTTTAGGTAGTTAGTAATTCTGAGAGAAGAAAGGATATGAGAGTTAACCAGTTCTAGTGTCTTGTTCATATGATACAGCATCTATAAGTACGCACATAACAAACTAGTTAAATAATAGAGTTTGATCATAGTCAGTCAAAATTCAACTCGAAAGAGTTGGGTTTGTTGTTTGCAGGTAATTTTGAGAATACAAGTCATTTATAGACCAAGATGGAGGAGAAGGTGATTGAAGCATACAGAGAGGTGCTTTTCTAGGTCAAAGCATGCTAGGAGGTCAAACTGAGATCCAACCATTCAAGATTCCTCCGGTATTAAGAATAATTTTTTCCTTTGGTGGAAATAATTAAGGAATTGCTAAAAATAGAATCCTTATTGAAGATTTGATTTTTCCCTTAGCTGATGGACACCTTGTAAAAGAATTTTTAAAAGTTTTGAGATTTTACAAAACTCCACGATGACTCCATGGGAAGTCAACCGCTTAAAAATACATTTGTAAATTCCTAAAAATTACAAATATTGCGGTAAAATCTCACTAAAAACTAGGATAGTATTTTGTGTGATAATAAAGAGTCTTGTTAAGTTTGAAGACATTCCGACATTCCCAAGTACCAGAATTAGGACCGACATCAAATTGTACAAGAATTTATAACTTGGCGGTAGATTGACCAATGTACTAGGAGCTAATGGAGTCTGAATGGAACAAATCAAGGGTCAATTCTTACTCCTATAAACATTCTAAACTACTTTGTCCAGACAATTTCATCAAAAAGCGCAAATTCGAAAAGTTAGAGTTTTGACTTTTGTCCAAAGTTATTATGACTCAAATTTGCACTTAAAAATGGTCGAGGAGGCAGGGGTAAGGGGTCCCTTAGTCTAATTGGGGTCTTCTAAACACAATGACAAAATTAGTTTTTGATTTTAAGTTGTCCATGAAAAGATAGATAGGGTCAGCCCTTAGTTTGATTTTTTTTTATAGTAATTTCAGATTAATCTATGGTGATTTTACAAATATCTTTTGGAAAATCAAAGACTGGATTTGCTCAAGATACTTTTCTTGCGTAACAAGCCATATTTTGAACTAAAGAAAGACAATTTGGAACTAACCTTAGATTAATTTGCAAAATATCTAGGTGAATTAGGTTCATTTTCAAAATATCTTTAGGAAAGATCTAATATTTGATTTAGGGAAGATTCCAAGGTCATTTAGGGCCTATAAAGAACTTGTTTGAGTACCTTCCTTCCCATTAAACAAAGATTATTTAGAAAATACTTTAGGTTAGTTTAGCAAAATATCTAGATAAAAAGTAAGAAAATATTTACGAACAACTTACCGGGGAGGGGCCGGGAGCGAGTATATAAGACCCTTCCTCGAGGTTGTTCGTGGCCCTCATTCTCTTATTTCATTCTTGTTGTTCTTGTTGTGCTACCGACACTTGTTGGAGCACTTTTTAAGCCAAATTTTGGCTATTTCATTTTGTTTCTCTATCACTTTGAAGGTCCAGAGGGCCCCTTCAAAGATTTTTTTTTTCTTGTTTAAATTTGGAGGCTTCAAGCCTCAAAACTTTGTTTTTTAAGATTTTAGGAGGAGGAAATCCCCTAACTCTATTATTGTTTGAGTTACTTAATTTCTTTCTTGAATTTGGAGGCTTCAAGCCCCAAAACTTTGATATTAAGAGTGTTGTAGGGATAGTTCCGCAAGTTCTAATTGATTTTCTGATTTTTTAAAGTACTAACACTAGTAGGAAATCTGAAATTTCTGTCATTTTGGACACGTTGTTTTGGACAAAATCTAACAGAAATCTGTTCAAAACAACAGATTTCTGTTAGATTTTGTCCAAAACAACGCGTCGAAAATGACAGAAATTTCAGATTTCCTACTAGTGTAACAGACGATTTGTGTGAATTGATAACAGATTGTGATCTCAAAACTTTAAAGTGGCAAGGCTAAACTTTGCCAAAAGATTTTGTGTATTACCACGTGCGAAAATTCATTGTATAATGGATGTTTGGTTGGATTAATTGCTAATGTTTGGTTAAACACTGTCATGTATAACTCCTTTAGTGATTAAACTTAGAACTTTGATTGAAATTTTGGAAGTTAGTTTTTAATGTTTGGTTAAATATTGTCATGTGTACCTCCTTTAAAAATTAGGCTTTCAAAATACTAGTTTGGGTCCGTGGATACCGTTTGTTGCTGGAATTGCTCCTGCACAGTGGAGCTTTGACTTTGAAATCTAAAAACAAGTACTTGGAAACTTTAAGTTGTTTGATTTTCTCCTAGGGTTGCTCTCGCACAACGGAGCTTTGACTTTGAAATATTTGAAGTTTGATACTTTCCCAAGGAATCTCAAGTATTTATGTACTTGAGTCTATTTGGAAAAAATCACTTCATTTTGTGTTTGACAATTGTCATTGCATGGGACAGTAGTTTGAGAGCTTGAGAAATTTGCTTAAAACCTTTGATGATGTTTTTGTTTTGTTTTGTTTTGCTTAGTGGGAATTTATTCCCCAAAATTCCAAAAAAATTAGATTAGGTTTTTTTTAGTTCTTTAGAAATTAGAATAGGATTTTTTTTATTTTTTTATTTCTATTATCATCTAGAAATCATCTTTTAGTTAGACTTTCATTTTTTATTTATTGGTTGGTGTTATAGAACAGGAAAGCACAAATTCCACTTTTAGGCGTTAAATTGACATAAAACACCTTAAGTGACTTGTGTATCGTTCCTAAAGGATCTTGCTCGTAGGTTTCTCAAAATTCCGGGTGTGAATATACGGAAAACAGGGTTGCCAGGACGCCGAGACATCCAGACGCCCGTCTGGACGTCCAGCGTCCGCGTCCGGAACCCCCTGGACGTCCGGATTTTTCATTTTTTACCTAGGGTAAATTAAAAGTTACCTTGCCCGACGTCGGACGGTTTGTCCGAGGCTTCCGACGACCTGGCCGATCGGACGGCTAGGTTCGATCCGACGGCCTAATCAGACGGTCTGATCGGGTATGCTCTTCCGACAGTCTGATTGGATGGCCACATCCAATCCGACGGCCTGATCCGATGGACGGTCTGATCGGATATTCTCTTCCGACGGTCTGATCGGATGGCCACATCCGATCCGACGGCCTAGTTTAACCAAGCTCTTTTCCTGACAAAAGTATAATGTATGAGTGAAAAAAATTTAGAAATAAAAAATTTAAATTCTGAAAAATCTTTGTGTTGCCCGGTCTCCCAAGTTTTGAGTTACATGGGCATAACTTTTGTAGAGGGGTACCGATTGAGAAAAAAATTATATTTCCACAAAGGTAATCCATTTTTCTATCTTCCAAAAAAATTTAAGAAAATCAGGAGACAAATTCACCCATAGGTACCAACCGGAAATCCATTTGTCAACGGAAGGGACGCTTTGTCCTTTAGGGGTTCAAATGAGCTATGAAAAGAAATTGAACCCATTGTTGAACTTCGGTATACAATAAGTTTTGTTTAGGGTCCCTATTGACGGTCATGAAAATTATTCTAACAAAAAGAAAAAGAAAAAGGTACAAGGTCTAAATACTAAATAGCGTCGAAATGCACAATGGTACTATTTTTTATGTTTTTATAGACATGCCATTTTTTTAATTAACAAAGATTTAGGCCCAAAAATTAACCCATTCTTGTACTTTAGGGAGTACTGAAAGAATCCCCATTCGAACTCATGAAAGTAATTTGACTTCGAAAAAAATTAAAATTCTTAAAAATTCTGTATCGTTCCCAACTGTAGAATTCAACACATTTTTATTCTAACCATTTCTTTCTTAAGCCCTAAAGGACCGAGCCATTTTCTGGGTCCAAAATCACTGAAAATTGCCATTTCTACTGCGATCATTCACGATGTTGTGAAAATGTTTTCTTTGAAAATGTAACCATAAGATCTTGAAGTGAACTTGTATGAGAGGGTGTGGTAAACTTTTTGTGAGTTTTCACCGTACGGATAAAGAGATATTTGCATTCAAAGTCTTTTTTTTTTTTTTTTTTCACTATGCCCCAAAATTTCAGATGCCTTTGACCGCCTCATGCTCAATTTTTTTGCACTACACACCATAAAATTAAAAAAAATTCCTATAGGTATTGAAGTTGGGCATATGCATACCAATTTTCAAAGCAATCCAACACACCTAACACCTCCAAAAAAAATTTGCAATGCCACAATGTCCTAGATATTGACAATGCACTAAGTCATCTTTGAATCATTTTCCCACCACATACTTTGAGATTTTGAAAATCCGAACGGTGGATACAAAGACATACTTATATTTGACAAGTAAGAAATTTTTGTTTGGGAAAATTTCAAAATCTGAGATTCCTATGACCTTCTAAAGTTTGAAGCTGCTTGGACGATGGGGTTTATAAAGCTTAAAATGAAAACAATCTCCACACACCCTTGCTAATTGCCACCTTAGCATTCAATAACAACAAGTAGTTCCCTTTTCATTCAAGTCATATGTATCTTTCATAGTTTCATGTGACAAAAAATCATAAGCAGTACTTACTCAAATACACCGAACTTTCAAAATGTATAATTATCATATTCCACATATATGGTCAAACATCCACATTGCATAATTAGGCACTATATAGTGTGCACGCGTACATCCTCATTCTATATTTACTACATACCTCTATAGTTCTATGCTACTATAAAGTACGTTGAACTACTAATATGAATGGCGGAAGTGCTCATCCGGCACAGGCCAATTGCACCGACTGGAAAAGAAATTGATGATGTGAGACAAACCGCCACGGTAATTCGAACCTTCACTGCAAGGCCGCTCCATGTATGAGTGAAACATAAGGGCCAAAACGTGGTGACTCAACTTTGTCAGTTCAGTTGATTCCCGATGCAACTTGTAGTATTCTTCGGACATGCAATCCTTGATTCCTTGTTGATGCGTTGAACGAGTTTACAAACCGCATATTCTTCTGATGCACATGATAGATTTGGAATGATTGACCCATCTGCATCTCTTTTGTGCACATACGCAATCTTCGGATCCACCCACCACCTCTTTCTTGAAGTCTCCTCCATGTCACTTGCACATGTAAACGTGTATAAAGACTTCATTGGTTCAAAAGCTACGGTAGTCATGCTCCAATCGCAGACTCCAATGTACACGCGTGACTCGTCTTCGGGAAAGTGAAACATTACGTTGTCTGGAGAGATGTCATTGTGAAGATGTCCAGAAATGTGCACCGCATTCATGATGTGCAATAATACCCATGCGAGTTGCGTGCGCTTCTTCTTAAATCGTCCGAGACGGTAAGCTTCAATCAACTCTACCTCTGTTGGCCTCGAATAGTGCAACCGAATGGCAATGTTGTCTGGATAATCATTATCCAAGTGCATCATGTGCCGTAGTGTTCGGCCATTCCACTAATACGAATACCCTTCATTTGTTGTTCCATGAATTGTAGCAAACCGTATAACTCCAGGATGTGGAATCCGCACTGCCATTGACTCGTTTTGGTGTTCCAATCTCGCAAGATGAGGATGTGTACGGTGTTGATTGGATAGCTTTGCTGCGAATTTCCAAAATGTAGCTATCCCTAGACACCCTTCAATTCGAACCCTACGAATTGTTGCATATCCACCCTTCATGGTTTTTTGGTCTTGAGCGATCACTCGTGCCATGTTGGGAAGCGCTATGAGGTGTTGTCTGCCCCAATCCAGTTCAGCCACTCCATCAGTACTATTCCACCAACCCAAAGATCCTCGTCTGTTACGGCTCTTTGCAAACGGCTTGCATCGTGCAACAAACAAGTCAGCTTTCAGAATGACTTCATGAAAATCCTCATCATTTTCTCGATATTGAGAGCCATACCTTGCGAGCACCATTGATGCATTCTACAATGCATCGTGGACCCTATTCTCCAAGAATTTTGGAAAGCCTTTCTTCTCCGTCTCGTGGTGCCATTCCGGAACACTAAGCGCATTCATCATCAGTTGTCACATGTCCGCCTTGAATTTCTGTGAGCACTCCTCGTTGTACCTAACGTATTTGTTGTGTAGTGACATCGTGGTTTTCGACTCATAGAAATTGACGATCAACTTGATAAAAAATCTCTTGCATGCATCAGAGGGAATGTCCCTACTTGCCTCATTGTGTGAACCTCCTTCGTACTCCATTTGTTTCCTCTCTGCAGCCTTCTTTGGTCGGGGCATCGTGATGAACTTCTTGTACAAATGAATATTCGCAAAATGAAATGATAATTTCAAGTTCAAGTGAAACTCGAACCAAAACTGAAAAAAATGGCAATAAGGGGCCCCAAAATCGCACTTTTGCTTTCCCAAGAAGAGGAACCAATGGGGGCATGAACCACCAAGCTCTCCGCTTCACTCTTGCAATATGCAAGGGGGAAAACAAAAGTGAGGATTGGACGGGCCCATCCGACTCTCTTATACCTTTCCGACGCCCTTTTTCCGACGCACGGTCTGCGTCGGAAATCCGACGCCCACGACGCGGCCGACAGATCGGAAGGCTGATCGATTCGACGGCCCCCGTGAGGCGGATGGGCTGCCGTGCGACAGATCGGACGGCGCGGCAGACTTTAGAGAACGGACGGCTCCGATAAATTCAATTTTCACCCTTTAATCCTTTACTTCCTAAGAAGCCCATTTTCAGCCTCACATTTTTGCAACAATTTCGAAGAGTTTATATGGAGATTTTTATTTATTTTAATAAATATTTCTTTTAAACCAATGCATCCAATATTCTTTTATTTTTTTCTTGAAACAAATGGACAATTTGCATGCAATATTCTTCACTCAAGCTAATGATATAATGAAATTTTCCATTTAGATTATACTTTCCACGATACGAACAATCAAAGTTTGTAACTTAAAATCATGAATTAGCATTCCAAGTGTAAGAAAAGAATTTCTTTCAAGATAATCCTATGATTGCCCACAAAACAAGAAAATCCATAACTTTCGCATCATGAATCCAATTGGAATGAATCAAAGCTTCCCATTTAGAGGAAAATATAATATACAAGAAAAAAAAATTTCAATTTTGATTCAAATTTCTAGTGGATTTTTTGGGTTGCTCGGTCTCACCCATTTTGAAGTTAATAGGTTATGGTGCAAAAACTTTTGCGCACGGACACCAACAAAAACATAAATTATATTCCCTAAAAACTCATCAATTTATCTATCTTATGAAAAAATTCCTGAAAATTTCAATAAAAAATGAGACCACCCGAAATTCATTTTGTCCCCCTTTACTTGACAAAATCACGAAATTCGTTAAAGTAGGAGGTCCACAAAACAAAATTAGACCATGTAAGGGACGCAACTAAATTTCAAAGAATTGAAACAACTTGAAGTATTTTTCAATGAAATTTCATTGATAGACTAAGAAAATTGACTTGTAAATCAAGTCCTTTCCTATTATATAAATGAAGCTTCATGGAATTAGTTATGAAATTTTAAATGCAATTTTGGAAATAGAAAAAATAGGAATGCATTTACATTAGTTAAATTTAAGCACTCTTTCTTTATGTTTTTCATAGGAAGAATAGGAAGATTACCAAATATTGAAACCGTGACTCCAAACATTTTTGTCTATCACAATTCACAAAGCTCAAGGTGTGTGTTGGACATAGGTGTACTAATAAGTGACAATTTACTTTATGTAGGAGGGTCTACAGAATATAACATGCTACCTTATGCTTTTTAAAAAATAAAAATGAGGTAACAACAAGTTCAAAGCACTTCAATATTTTCCATGAACATCTGGGATAAACATGCCATCTACGGTGGTGCATTCACATTTTCACATTCAAATGACAAAATGATAAAAGCTGGGCCATTGCTATACTTAGCTTCCAAAACACCATGGCTTGATCCATTGCATAGCAATGGCATTCAATAATACCATGAACATGAGAAATCTATCATTCTAATAATATATTTCAATACATCGCAATTGTAGCGGTTTTGCATTGTACGTGACGATTGACGACCACTCATTGATACCATTACACTATGCTTACTACATTCTATATTGCATCATTGTATGGAAAACAACTAAATTGCAATTTAGAGCCCATATTGTAAGACAAACACTACAATAGTGTTTGATTCGGCTTCATTCGGAATCTGAATCCGTGTCATCTCTCTGGCTTGGGCCTGTAGGACCACCACCATAAACATCGAGATATGGTCTTTCGCCATAGTAGTCAGGAACATATCCGCTTTGCCCACCTCCTTGTCCATAATTTGCGGAGGAAGGACCTCCAAAAGTTGGAGGAGGAATTGAATCACCATGGAGCGATCCTCTTTGAGTTGAACCGCCATAATAAGAGCCTCCAACGTTTTGAGAGCCATGTTGGGGGTCATGGCCATAGTGTGATCCATAGGGCCCATGTGGTGGGTCATATGCACCACGGTCACGTTGGTAGAATCCATCATACCCATCTTGTCGACCACGGTCCTCTACGCTTCTACGCATTGCTTCTTGCATTTGTTGTTTGTATTCAATGTCTTCTCGATCTTTTTTACACTCGTGCTCCTCTCCCAATGTCACAGGTGCTGGAGCTCCACCCTCATCACCATCACTCGACCATTCATCTTCTCCATGTGGCACCACAACTGCAGGAAATCCAAACTGCCCTTGATTGGACCATTCTGGCTGGCAATCACTTACAATAGTCCAGCTAGTATAAATCATTGCATCATTCCGATTCAGACTATCCACATGTTTCCCATAAATGGTATGCCAATCCACATCTTTGTGGAGTACAATCTCTGCCTAAACCATAGCCATGTTAGAATAGTTCATTATATTAGGTTTGGAGTCACGTAAACTCGCTGAACGTGTTACTTCTTCGTAACGGTGAAGAAAGTGTTGGCTCGTACATGTGGACATTTGTCCTTCCCATCGACGAACTTGGCCTTCAGCGCGTTCTCGTGACCACATTTTGGAGAGGTGAGTCATCTTTACATACTTCTTGCATGTGGTGCAGTCCCAAACTTTCTTTGGTTCTTCTTCCCATCCTCTTCAGCTACGCAATTAGTATTTTCCCAGTCAGCCCAATTCATATCTTGAGATTTCCCTTTCTTACTCTTACTCGATGGTTTAGGGCGAGACATGGTAACCTTGATTACAATGAAGATAATTGATGTCCAAATTTTCCCAAAAAATTGCACCAAGTGCACCAAGTGCTTCTCACTTCAAATGCAATGGAGTGAAACGGTTTTCTAATTCACAGTTCCTCGCATCCAAAAAATTATTCAAACCACATCACTTAAAACCATCAAGTATCCAAGCACAACCGTTCACACACCAAACCGAAAGGGGCGCGCAGAGCCACAGATTCACATTGGGCACTGGAAAAACTACTTCGGGAGGGAAACGGCTGTGGAAAAATGAGGCGTCGGAAACGCTATTTATGGCTTCCGATGGCGCTTTAGGGTCCGTCCGAATCGGACAGCCTGTTATCCGACGCCCCCATCGTGCGGCCCGAAACCGTCGCACGATGGATCGCATGGTCACCGAGAAAGTGCGGACGCACCGACAGGCGGACGAATAGGTCGAACGGTGCATTGGAAGCTTGGACGGGGCGTCGGTTTCGGCTTTCGGGACCGTCGGAAGGTCGGACGGGGCGTTGGAAGGGCGAAGGGGCCATCCGGCGAGGAGAATTTTGGGAAAAAGGAAAGTTTTTCCCCTTTCGAAATTGCAGGCTTTGCCCTGCAGCAGGGGCAATGAAGAGGGCGATTCAGCATGCCCTTTTTTGGCCCCCCCTGTGAGCACGTCAAAAATTTTGGAACTGAACCGTAGGATCTTAAACGTTACTTGTAACACCCTAAACCCTTGTATAACATGTAGAAGGAAAATAACAAGAAGAAAGAAGTATGGAATTCTTGAATTCCCAAATTCAATAGGGTTTTGCTATGCCCTTGAAAAATTAGGATCCCATTGCTTCAAAATGCGTAATTTTTTTAATAAATCATGTACATCCTCTAATTCGCTTTCTTGAAAGAATTGTAGAAATTCATGAACTACGGTTATGGCCTTATGGGGCACTTACAACTGCATTTTCTGAGTAAAGAAAGAGAGATTCCATAATTGTTGACCATGTAAAAGTAGAAAACCTACCTAGAATAATTTATTTGAAGAAATAATTATTTTTTGCTCAAATGTGCCCACTCTCTTCAGTTCCACAAAAACCTGTAGAACTTCTTTTTTAGTTAATAGTTATCAATCTCACGAACAATTGCATGCAGAAATGAACACTAAAGATTTATAGATTTATTTTGTCAACACTCAAGAACATGCTCTAATAGGCTAGAACTTTGAATAAAGAGATTATCCATAATTCTATAATATAATATATTTTTGTGCAATACTGCAAGGTATGAAAGTTTAACATTTCGTCATACATATAATTAATGAGACCAAAATTAATAGATTAATGAATTCAAGTTTAGAAAAATTGGTGAAGGCCTTAAAGTTGGCCCCTCTCTCCCCCTTCTCAATGAAATGAAAAAATATATCAATATAAGGTATATGGTTCAAATTTTCCATATTACAATGTTATGAATTCATGAATGAGTAGTACATTTTACAAGTAAATCAAAAACATTCAAATGATCATATGTGACGTTCTCCTTCTATTAATTCTTGTACATGAGTGATCATCATATTCAATTGTCAATTTTGTGGGACAACCTTTCACTTCTACAATTTCCATAGTGCCATGTAATAATTCATACCCGGAAACATAGAAATGAATAACTAATTAGTCGACAAGGTTCACATGTATAGTACATTTAAATTATCACATGTAGACTACAAGTTCAATGGATCAATTACACAATGGTTTCTACATTCAAATTACATTTCAACCAACATTTCCACATTGACTTTTTAAATCATATCTTAAAATCATAAAAGAAGTCATGTACTTTGTGGATCCAAAAAAATAAATGTCTTCAAATTGCAATGTAATAATGTATCCATGTAACCATGTATAGAGGGCGAGCCAAAATTGCTACAACATTATATTGGGATGGTGGGAATACAAGGTGAGATTGTAAAAGTGATGCCGCATGCTGCACCAATTTTTGTTGAGCACATGAATATTTTATATATAAATTTAATAATTTGTAGGGTTTAGGGTTTAGGGTCTAGAATTTAGCATTAAAACAGTCTCACAATGTAGGGAAGGAAATGAACAATAAGCTTTCACACATTGGATGCTTTCTACGTTTCATTGATTATTTTTTACAGTGATTTAACTATTTCAAGGATCTGTTGTTTGAACAGTGCATACACAGCTAGAGGATGACAGTTCAGCAGGTCCGTACAGAGGATACAATGGCCTAATCGGAGAGCTGAAGACCTAAAATCCATCCGACGGCCACGGCCTATTCGGTCCGCCTAATCGGTCGCAGGCGACTCCAAGTCCGTCTTCCGACAGCCTGATCCGACGGCCACGGCGTCTTCTGGCAACGTTCGATCCGACGGCCTCATCCGATCATATAGCCGTCGGAAGAGGCCGTTTAGGGTTTACTCCTTGTCTTATTGCCGAAGAGGGCCTTCCACACCACGTTTCCAACAACATCGCAATTGCCGCTTCAACTTCTGAAAAATCAAAAGGATATTCCCGATTTATACAACCACGGGGTACAAACGGTTGAATCTAAAATAGTATTCAAAAATACTAGAACACCTACAATGAAGGTTTCACAGGGCGTAGGCGACGCAATACAGTTGGACCCCACACAACTACGAGCGGAGGCCACCAATGCTTCTTCGGGAGGTGTATTTCGGAAGGTCAATTTCAAGGATCCAGAGACTTGTTTACCCACCTCGGTTCATGTACCAATCACAGGGGAGCAAAGCATTGCTCCAAACAAGCACGACCTCGTGAAAGAAGTTGCCCCCTCTTCCTCGTCGCGAGAAGACATGAATGAAGACAAAGTTGCAAGAGCAAATGCTACAATTGAATGGCTTATAGATAGCGATGCTCTCGATAGTTTGAAGTATGTTCCTCCAAACGTGGACTCGCCAACGCCGCCTAGTCCAATATTGAGCCCGATCCGTGAAGTTCAACCGTCAGGTCTGTTCGTAGAGCGACTTCAAAACGTGGCAACAACCTCCAATATTGATGGCAAGGAGATTGTGCGCAAGTATCCGCTCTTGTGCACTTTAACTCCAAGAAGATTGCAATATGTGGGTCAAATTCCAAATTTGGAGCATGTTGAAATCATACTTAGGTGCGGATTAGAGTACCCATCTCAAATGGATGGATCGAGAGAAGATGAGTCCGTGAACGAGGCCGAGTGCTCTACGGCAACCGAAAACAAACTTGGGCTTCACGATTTTGTGACATCTGCTCAAGCAATAACATGTTCTGCTGAAGCTGTAGCGGAAATGACCCCGTTGGCTATGGAATTGGCCAAGAATTTATCCACATTATCGTATCCACTATTGAAAGGTGGATTGGCTTTTCACAAGTTTGCTAGTGGAGCGCTAACACTTCTTGATGAGAAATACAACTACTTGAAGACAATCGTGGAGCTGGAGCAAAAGAATGATGAGTGGAGTAAAAAGTATGGAAGGGTCGTTGAAAATTGTGAGTCATTGGGAAGGCAATTGGTGACGTCAAGGAAGAAGTATAGCGAGAAGTATAGCGACAAAACGAAGAAAAGGGCCTCTCTACAGTGGAGAACCAACTACCGAGGTCGCAAGAAACTCAAGAAAGTGATCAACTCTCTCTTCCATTTGAGAAGGCCAAAGCAGTGGAGGAGCTTGAGACTAGAAAGGTGGATGAGGTTCCAACTTGGAGCAAGTTGAATCGAAGATTGAATGAGGTAAACGAAGAAAATGCCCTTCTTCAATCGAGGTTGAACTGGATGAAACGAGTGGAGAACATGAATGAATGTCTACCGGTGAGCGGATCGGAGTCTCGGTGGTTGACATGGATACAACAACTTCAAGACAAACCGTCTTTAGCATCTCGGGATTCGCACCCTTGCAATGAAGTCGGATGAAGATTGCAATGTCGTGGAGGCTGCTTTGAAGAAATTCAAGAGTGTGGTCGAGCAACATTGTTAGAGGTCTATGCCAATGACATGTTGGGGAGACATAGATGCCATGTACAAGCGGTTGAACCACGCCAAGAAGGAATCGCTAGTCCACAATCGCGACATCAATTGGACTTTTGAAGTAGAGGAAGGATGGACTCCTTATACAACGCTTTCAGCACACATCAAGAAGAATGAGATGATAGTTGTGCATGGTTCTAATCCAGGCAATGAAATGTTGAAGGGTCATTGTAGCATTTGCCAAGGTCCTTTTGGGCCTGAAGGAGCCTTCACCATGGGCCATTGTCGCCACATTTTTCATATTAAATGCGTTGTGCAAGCATCTCTTTTTTGATCCGCTTGTGTCGAGTGCCATTCTCCTTTGAGTTCTAGGTTCTACGAGATGTTTGGCATCTTGGAAGGTATGCCTCCCGGCCACGAATACAATAGATGGACTCTTCCACTTGACCAAGGGCCATACAAATTCCAGAATTATTCGCATTGGGGGAAACCCCTCATATGGGATTCAAAGGAACAGAAGCATGAACTGTATGATGCATCTATGCAACCGGTGGATTCCTTCATGTGGATGATCCAAAATATGGAAGTGGAGTTGCGGGCTCGTGCCATTGATGATGGCGAGGCTTGTGAATTGTTTTGTCGCAGTATGGGAGGGCATTAGAGCATGCAACACCATAAATTTTTCCGGTTTCCCGAAAAAGAAGTACAGAAAGGGCCAGACGGCAATTGGGTAGAGGCGGAGCATCCTCTTGGCTTCAATGAACAATATAAGGCATACAATCACGTTCCCATAGGCAGGGCACTGTTCTTATCTAAGCTGGAAAAAGTTGCATCAATTCGTATTCAGGTGGAAACGGATGGAGAATCAAATAAAGGGGATTCGTTCATGGAGGTGGCAGGGGCATTTGATAGGAGGGTGGCCGACATCATAGGTCAATGGAGGGTGTTCCTATTGGAAGGAGTCACCGAAGGGTTTAGGGTAAACAACCCTAGTGATGACCATATGGTGAATGTGCTGGTAAATCGAGTGGACGCTACTCTGAGAGCCTTAAAGGCGATGGATGTGGATTTGACTCCAAAGCGCAAACAGAAGCGGAAGATTGAAGATGACGATGACTATTCTTCGGAAACAATACGACAATTTGTCATTATTGATTGGGCAACCAAATCAAAACGGCTCTTAAGCTCAACAAGCCCTGGGGGAAAATCTCGTCGCGAAAGTCGAAGGATTGCCGCTCAAGTGGCGCAACGCAATCCAGAGGGGTCCTCTGGTCAATCTGGTGGTTCGGGAGATGGCAACAATGATAGAATAAAATAGAAATGGACCAATAGGTCTATTGCAATAGAAGAAATAGAACTCTATACTCGATAGACTTTTGTTTTAATGTCACGAGGTGAAAATAGTAGTAAATAATTGTAATCACGGCATGTCTTGTTTTGCCTTTAATATCTACATATGTATGTCTTTTTATATATACATATATATATATATTTATTTATATTTCAATGTTCATGATATGTATGGATGTTTCAATGCATGCTAGTTTGTTGAATCGTTTGGTCAAATGTCGTTTTTTTCTTATTTCGCTATGATATAATGATTTGTTCATAGAATATGTAGTTTTTTTTCCATTGTAACATTATTTCATTGCAAAAATATGAACTCCAAATTTTTTTGGCACAAAAGGCTCTAATCAATCCCTACAAACTTGTTAGTATTGCTTTGCACAACTAGTGCTTTGCACAACTCGCATGCTTGAAGGTATTAATCAGAGACGGGATTTGAACCTACGACCTCCCCGATTGGAAGAAGGCAAGTCCAAATATTTGGATAAGCCTTGGACACTTGTGTTGAAAGTGTGAAACAGTTCTATTTGAAACTGAACTACGAGAAGTCCCGAATCCGCATAAAAGATCGGACGGGCTGATCCGACGGCCAATTCGGACGGGCTGGCTAGATCCGACGGCCTCGTCAGATCGGACGGCCAGTTCGGATGGCTAGTTCGGACGGCCTCTTCCGACAGCTTGTTCCAACGGCCTCTTCCGACGGCCTTTTTCGATGGCCCGATCCGACGGAATGTTCAGATAGGATGGTCAAATCGGACGGGCCATTCCAGGGAGAATGAGTCCATTGGTACTGTTTTTAAAATTCGTCTTTCTGAATAACGGTCAGCACTACCTGTATTCAGCTGCAAAGTATAAGTATAAGGTATGAAAGCACTCCAAATCTACTGAACACTACGATTTCTAAGGGCTAGGAGTTGCAATTTATTTTGTGTCCCTTGCTTGGTAATGCATCGTTTGGTGGAAGGGGGGCCTTGAATTTCAAGGCTTTGTGCACGACCCTAAACCCAATTTTAAACATTGGTTCACTTGTGTTTATATTTTCAAAAACTTGCGAATTTAAAGAAGTTCAAGTTTGGAACTTGTGACTATGAGCAAGGATTTTGCCTCTTGGTATGTCGTCCCGTCGGCGGGTAAAATACAATGCAAGGCTTGCAACTGCGTGTTTACAAGGAAAACGAGCCGTATGTTGAGTCACTTAGGATATGAATTGATTGCCGATTTTCGTGATATGGGAGTGAGTTTGTGTCTCAAATTGTCATCGGAAACTCGAAGTCTATTTCTTCGATGCAATGGGGCATTTCCACGAAGACCTGTTCACAAAAATGTGGATGTCAACAACTTGCCTATGGTTGAAAGCGATATGTCAAATGGGAGGGGCATGTCACGTTCTACGCAAGAAGATTCTTGTACAACACCGGAAAAAGTCGTTGGAGGAGGTTCCGAAGTAACCCCAAGTATACAAACATGTAGCGGACGTGACATTCGCAGGGCCTCAAGCAGTAGGCCTCCAACACAAAGTAGGCTTTTGGATGGCTTTCAAGAAACAAAAAAACAGAATTTGAATGCAGTGTAGGCCAATTTCTTCTATGAGGCAAATATACCATTTTCAGTGGCCCGAAACGTAGCTTTCAGAGAAGCGGTGAAAAAACCTTCCGAGTATGGTACGGCCTATACTCTGCCATCATATCATGATCTACAGCATAAATTGCTTGATCGAGCCAAGGCAGATGTCGTGGAGAAGGTGCATAGAAGGATCGAAGATAGCGTCAGGAAGTTTGGAGCAACATTGTCCATTGATGGATGGAGCTCAGTTACAAATCGTCCACTGATCAATGCCATGCTTGTATCTTCAGCGGGTGAGCAATTCCTTGGATCGGTGGATACCAGTGGGGTGGAAAAGACAGCACAATATTTGGCCACAATTTTAGAAAAATTCATAGAGCAGATGGGTCCTACAAATGTGGTGCAAGTGAGTGCAGACAATGCTCCAGTGAATCCGGCAGCATGGAATTTGGTATCGAACAAATATCCACACATTTTTTTTCAAGGATGCGTGGTGCATGCCTTGAATTTGTTGCTCAAAGATTGGGGAAAGGAGAAATGGATTGAAGAATCGGCTAGGGGAGGACACTCTCACTACATTTGGGGTAACTACGTGCGGCGGTGGAAAAAGTAATTCATGTAATTCACCTTGAATAAACTATAATTTCATTCTAAAATTTTGAGCTTTGTTTAACAATGACTAAAGGTTTCTATTGACAAAAAATTCAATTCCAAATAACATAAGATATATTGTCTAGAAAGGGTTGAAAAATGAACTAAAATGGCATGTTCTCCAACTAAAATATTTATAGAGCTCACATGAAGATGACTATTGCATCAATATTCAACCAAAATAAACTTTCAATAGAAAGCTATTCTATATAATTTTTTTTTCATTTTTCAAATTTTTTTTCTTATATAATATAGAGGTGTGAAAGTTATTTTCAGCTTTACAGTGTATCTTTTTTCTTCAAAAATTTATAACTAATTACTATTAGCACAAAAAAATACCAATAATTCAAAACATAAACTTATAAAGTAGTAAAATCTATCCATAATTTTTTTTTTGAAAAAGAAATTAAATTTTAAGGTGTATTACTTGTTTTACTTTTTCCGCCGCACGTAGTTTGCTAAAACATAGGGAGTGTCCTCCCCGGGAGAATCGGTAAAAAGAGCCCAAACCGTAGTGAATTTCTTCAAGAAAAGACACATACCACTTGTTATATTTCGGAAGTATGAGACAAAGTATAGTTTGTTGAAGCCGGTGGAAACAAGGTTCGCCTCTGTGTTTATCATGATTGATCGTTTGTTGGAAGTCAAAAGAGCATTGCAACAAAGTGTGGTGGATCCACAGTAGGTGGCATATGTGAATACACTGAACGACAATGGCAAAGCCAAATCTCGCACAAAGTCTCGTGATGTGAAGAGGTTCATTCTAGAGGAGCATTATTGGGACCGGTGGACAAATTTGCGGGAATTGGTGGCCCTCGTTGTATATGGTCTACGTGATTTGGATGCAAAGACGCCATGCATGGGTAAGGTGTTGCATATTATGAGGAATTTAGAAAAACATGTCCTTAGCTTAGAAGGGCATCCTTTTTGTTTGGCAACAAACCTCGCCGAACCATTGGAGCGATCCTTTTTCAAACGCCGTGAAATGGAGGAGACAGATTTACGTTATGCAGGAGCTCTTTTGAATCCATACCTTCTGCATGATAAGGAACTAGCCGACGACCAAGATGCAATGGACGCATGCAAGCGTGTTCTAATGAAAATTTGCAAATAAGGAGAGTACGCCTCGGTGGTGAAAGAATTTGTAGCCTTCCGCCATAGGGAACCTCCGTTTCACAACATATTGAACCCAGATGAGCAACAATTGTCGGCGCATGCTTGGTGAGATTTTGAAGGTGCATGTGGAAAGCTCATTGCTCCAATAGCCAAGCGAATTTTGGCACAACCGGTATCCTCGTCTTCATGTGAACGAAATTGGAGTAGTTATTCTTTTGTTTACAACAAATCTCGGAACAAGTTGACAACGCAAAGGGTAGCAGACTTGGTGTATGTGTACACCAATTCCAAGGTCTTGGCAGCATCAAAGGAAAAGGATGAGAAGAAGTGGTACGATGACAACGTGGATTCGGAAGATTCAGAGGGGTTTATCTCGGAAGACGAGGAGGATGGTCAGTCAGTTGGGCCTCTATTGGATGATGAAGATGCCATGAATTACAACGGGCACAATTTTGATGATGAAATGTTCGATAGCCCAAGTTGGCCCAATAAAGATCTTTGAGCCAATGATCGAGACATCTATGACTTTCCATTGGATGAGGATAATGATGGGTATGATGAAGATGTACCTTCCATAGCTAGATTTGTGGATGGAAGTGGGTTCATGAGTAGCGAAAAAGTTCTATCGGAAAAAGAAGACGCTTATGTAGAGGCCAATGAGAGAACGATTCCCAATGATGGGACTCAAAGAATGGATGAAGATCTTTTTCCACTTGAGTCTCCGTTTAGAAGAGTGTTGCGAACGGAAGAAAATGACAAACACATTGGCAAGGGAGGATGTGAGCCTTGGGAGGTGAATGTCAAAATGAATGTTGGCAACACGAGTGTTGAGTCAACCATTGTATTGACAAGTGCGAACAGTGGTCAACCAAGTATTCCAAACCCTAAGGCAAATGAAGCGGAGAAGAATGTTGATCTATGTGTGGTGGGGTTTAGAAGTCCAATTTCGTGCATCAATGGAGAAGCCAAGAAGGAACTCATGCAAGATTTTGAAGTACCAACATCTAGCATCCCTCCACATGCACAATTGAAAATCCCTAGTCAAACTTCGGATGGCGTTGGGAGCTTAGAGCTTGGAAAACGGATTGCAAATATTTCAAAAGAAAGGCGGCCTAGTCAAGGTATTTTATCATCCACGGACGATGACAAGGATGAGACATTGGCTTCAATGTTCATTCGGCATTCTCATAATGCACCACCACGACAGCCCACAACAATGTCAGTGCCTAAACCACAATCTTCAATCTCACCGAAGATAATCATTCATGGAGGCAGTGGAGGGCCCTCAACAATAAAATTAGAGGGCGGGAGATCACCTAGAGCTAATAAGAAGAGAGTCATGCAACCTTTTGCAATATCCCCGTTGAAAAAAACAAGAGCCATTGGAAACCCTCTTGATGCACGTACACATGATTCAAAGAGGAAAATGAAAAGAGTTGTTGGCATTGAGGAACAAAATGGGAAATCCTTATTAAGAGTAAAAGAAGAACTCAGAGAGGACAAACGAAGAAGAAGCCTTTCATCCACGCAAGTACAAGGGGGAGGAGCGACATGTCTAGGCTCTTCATCAAATGATATGGAAGACACATCCGACGACGAAGATGCAAGATTGGGAAATGGGTGTGAGAGTAGTGGGGCAGAGGTGAAAGGAGATTTTGATTACAATCCTTAGAAATAGAAAGGACATAGGCTTAAATGTTCATGTGCTCATATTACATAAAGCACAGATTGTCGTATTGACAATTGATTGTTAGAGACTTTGATTGTAATACTCCTAAACTTATTGATGGTGGTAATACCATTATTTTTGAAGGGGGCACTTAACCAAAGATGATTTCAATACAAAATATCAATTGATTGTGTCATTTGTATGTTACTTTTCTACAATGAAGCATGATATATTGCAAGATGATGAAATAAATTAAAAAATTTGACTTCATGCTTGTGGTAATTGAAATGCTTTTGAAAGGCAAGAGGATTATGATGATATGATCTGTTAATCCTGTTTCAACCAGGGTTGCAATTCAGGAGGACAGTTGCGACTGCGTCTGGATTCGGACGGCCGCGGCCGTCGGAATTCCGATGCCTGAATTTACCCCAAGGTAAATCAGACGGACGGCTCCGTTTTACCCAGCGTCCCCCGCGTCCACCACGTTTGGACGTCCGCTTTTTGGAAGCGATTTTGGGCTGGACGTTGCAATTTGTCAACCCTGACGGAAAATACACAAAATAACTCAAGTAAAAGGAATCCGGATTTTCGAACTAGGAACTGCACTTCTTTGTCCTACTCGTCCTAAACTGCCTTCTCTTCTTGGGTTAATCAACCACCATATTGCAACTAACATAGACCCCAAAGTCTAACAAGTCTGTATCCTTCTCATAGACAATTATAACTTCCTTATTTTATCATGCAGAAACGGATTCGGGAGGAGTGTCGTTATAATGTACCTTTACCGGATTCGGATCTGGTGATCCTTGTAACCAAAGTAACCAATAGTTTAACCTCTATATCAGAGGGTTCCGCTCTTGGGGTTGAGGAAGGGAATGTATACCCTACCCTTCAATAGATTAAAGTGATTGAAGTTTCACTAAAAACAATACATAGACAAAAACACGGAAACTGGGATGCGGATTCTTCCTCACAGCCAACCCGGAAACTAGTCCAGACTGGTAGGTCACTGAGGAAACCCCCACAATCCTCTTTTGCTACAACAATGGACTTATCCGGACAAAACCCCAAGAGTCAAATCTGGTACCTTGATAACTAGGGGATTCCAACTATCTTCCCATTCCTCTCTCCTAGATTCAGCAGAACCTCTCTAGACGTCGGCTAGCATTTACCCTTCACTCCCGAAAGATTAACCCAACCTAAGAATGGCTACTCTGCTCAGAAGACACTTGAGAAACTTCAACAACGAGAACTCCCTCCCAATACACAAAGATTTAACCACCAAATTCTAAGACTCCTGAAATCAGATCCAGACAAGATCCGGGGATTCTTCCTCTTATCCACACAATGCGAAGACAATCTATCCGCACATGCAACTTAAGCACTATAAGGCATACCGATCACAGAGCCAAGACTTTTTAGACCAACACATATGAAAGGAATTCTGGAATTTGCAAAAATGGAAAAAAACATGAGTAAGAACGCCCGGGGCTTCCAACAATTTCCGCCCCTAAATACTCACTTCAAGGCACCTTAAAAGGCACCAAAGATCCACTTAACTACCTGTTCTACTTACAAGCCGATCCACACACCGTGGATTCCTATCTGGAAGACTACAGTTCCAAGTGCATGTTTCTAAAAACACTAAATTAACTATTTACTTTCTACCAAAACTTAAGTTTTCTCTAGCCAAGCTAAAGTTACTTAAGAAACTCACCCTAACTACTTCAAACTAACTAAAGTTAACCACTACTTCTTTGTCCGTTTTGGAGAAGGTTCCTCGGTTTTCACGACACCTTTCCTTGGCGGTTGCTTTCTGCTGGTGGGTGGTTTTCCCTTGGTCACCGTACCCTTTGATGAAATCAAAGTCTTCCCCTTGAACTGCGTTGGAGAAATCGCCACCATATCCTCATCTTCTTCGGAACCGGATTCAGATCCTGACTCACTCTCTTCCTTTTCTGAAACCTCAGGAGATTCGTCCTCCTCAGATTGTACCTTCTCTGGTGACTCTTCTCTAGCCCTCTTGGATGTACTCTTCTTCTTGGTAGTGCTGGGAGTACTAGAAGAAGGCTTGGAACCTTTACTTTGAGGCATTCCTAATCCGGTCTCTTTGACTTCCGAGTTCGCTCCTTAGAACCAGATCTAAGCACAGATCCCGATCTCGTCTCCTTCTTATCCAGGGGGGAACTCTTGGAGGGCGTCTTCTCTGCATCTAAACGCTCCTTTGGATTAACTGGCGAGGGAGGAGGCATATCTAGTTTTAGCCGTGTTGGTGTTGCTTCCTCCTTGCCGGATCTCGGAAAGAACCCAGCTTGCTGGAGACTGTCCCGGATCTCATATATGAACTTCTCTACTTGCTCGGAGTACTCTGCTAGCACCATCACTGCCTTCGATGCCGCTTCCTCGCCAACCTTGTGGATCTCTTCATCATAAAGTTTGGCTTTGTTCAACACGTCCCCAGAATTGGAAACAAAGCTTCTAATTCTCTTGAGGGTTTCCTCAGACTCCAAAGAAAGTTCCCTCACTTCCTTACTCTTCTCCAAGCTCTTCTCTAACTGCCGATGGAGATCCTTGTTCTTATCGGTCAGTTCCTAGATCCGGGTTTCCGACTTCCGAGTATCTGAATCCCGGATCAAACCCTCAATCTTTTCTGCTAACTCAGACACGGAAATCCCACCAAGCAATTTACAGACATTCCTAACTGCTCCTCTTTTCGTATCTACCTCCTCTCTGATTACCTCAAGATCCGAGATAATCCTCCCTAATGAGTCGACTCCTTGCACTTCCGGTTCTACCAACTTCCGCTTTTCAAAATTGGGACCTTTCTTCTTCGCGGATGCTAGGATCTTCCCTGACCTTCCTTTCTTCTTGGATGACCCTCTCTTCTTCTCCGACGAGGCCTTTTTGGAATCCTCATCCGGTTCTTTCCTTCCCTCTTCGTCACGCTCTCGGGGTGGAACAATGTTCAGCTTCACTAAAGTGGCTGCTGCCTTATACACGGTCCTCTCCTGACTTCTGAGCGTCCCCAGATAATTATACAAATGGAAAAGGAAAGGCCCAATCAAAGTACCCTTCGTATTGCCTAGGGTACTTACCATTTTCCCTACCAAGTCCTTGTGAGTGTTTCTAACTCCACCTTTAAGTCAGAAAGTTGCACACAGGTTCTAGCGGCATAAGTTAGTAAATTGTAAGGGTGAATTGTAAACGTAGTGTTCTTTGGCCTTCCAAGCAATGGACACTTTGTTATGTTGATTTTACCTAATCTAAGTACTTAAAACACTCTAATAGTTAGGAAATAAAGATTGTTAAGGGTTAGTTAAATGCGATTAAACTTCTAGCTAAACTAAAATTTTACCTAAACTAAATCGAAGAATACAATCCGTCCTTTCCGAAATGGTAAAGCAAGTTGGATTCTGATGTTCCTAGTGAAAGTTATGTGTGGATGAAATTCGTACCTAACTCTATCCTAAAAATTTCATTCGTCAACTAAAAATAGCAAAATAATGTGAAATAATTCTAAATTTCAGGGTTGAAAGGTTAATTAAGTTAACTAATGGAATTTTGAGAGAAAACCTAATTTTGATCTATTTTAGGAATTTTCATCCAAATTTAGGTCAAATCTTCATCCACACTTTTATCCTTCCAAATTAAAGTAATTTTAAGAGTAAAAGGTGAATTTGGAATCTTTAAAAGATTCTCTAAAAGATTATGGTTTCAAAAGATTCCCTAGTCGTGCCTTGAGAATATTCCTAATTGTTCTTTAATTAATCCTAATTCTAAATTATTATTCTAATTTTAGTAATTCTTTAGGGTTTTATGGTTTTTATGGTTAAAATGATAAATTATCTTCCTATTAAGGTAAAAAGTAAGAATTTAAGACTTTTAGGTGAAAACTTTTTAAATGGACGAAAATCCCCCTAGTTGGATGTAATTCGTTCTTTTAACAATTTTCAAGAGAATAAGGAGATAAATTAGGTTTTGACTTTCCCTAATTATTCCAATATTCCCTAAGTCCTTAAAGTAAATTAGATTCCTTTTGAGATTCTTTTGGATGAAATTACTATTTGTTTCCCAAATTAATTCAAAGTTAATCTAATTATTACTTTCACAATTTAGTTAAATTTTCAAAGGTTTTCTAGCAATTTGTAAATTCTAACAAGCTATCGAGTTCCTAATTATTAATTTGGTTAGTTTTAATTTTCTAGTCTAATTTTTAAAGAATGAAAGCAAAAGAAAAGACAAAAGACAAGTTTTGAAATTCATACCTCAGTATCGAGAATGTCGATCGTCCCATCATCACAAAACACCATCATAATCGTCTCCTCGAAATTCTCCATTGTCTTTCATGAATTTGGAAGAAATCTTAGTATTGTGGTTTCTAAACCTATCTAAAAAGTCCAATTTTGTTAGTTTGGGCAATTTAAAACTAATCCTTTTATTTTAGGAATTTAAATTAAATGATAAATTTAATTCAATTTTCCGCAAGTTTTCAATGAATAGTAGTTTTATTCGATTGCCAATTGTTTAATAGTTATTTTTTAAAATATTCCAAGATATTAGTTGTTGTTTGTTTTTATTGTTTTGGCTTATTAGGCCTAATAAAACAAATCCCCCAAACTACAAACAAACAACTAATTTGGCTTTGGAATCCTAATTAATAACTAAAACCAAATGCATGAATAGTAGTCTAATAAAATAATCAAAAACAATCAAAAACAAATCTATCGATGAATAGTAAAAAGAATAAATTGAATAAACAACTCAAAACAATTAGCCAAGTGAATAGTTAGATTCTCACCTTAATCGTTGTTTAATATTTCAATTCCTTCACGTGTTGAACTCCTTCCTTCTTATTCTTCTCCTTCTTCCAATTGTTGGTTTATTGTTGTTGTTGTTGAATTCTTGGCTATGGCATTTGAGAGAATTTGAGAGATCCAAGAGACAAGAGGAATGGTTAGTTCAACACTCTTGGTGTTCAATTTTTCCCAAAAAAGACCAAAATGTTGAGCGTGGCAACAACCGCCTTACATGTGGTTTGAATGTATCAATTGTTTTTGTTTTTTTTCAAAGTTTCAGTGTTGTATGGACCTTGCTCTGTCTGTGAGCTGGTCGAGACTTGAACCCTGACTGCCTTCTCTCTACGAACTGTCCTCTCTTTCAAGACCGGCCATGGCTTCTATGGTCGTGCCACGTGGCGGAGCGCGGTTGGTCGGTGCTCCGTCCGTTCGTCTTCTTGCCGTTCGTTCCCTCTGGTTCCCCGTTCATTCCCGCAGTTGGTTCCCCGTCCGTCCCCGCAGCTTGCCTTTGAGCTCTCCAAGCTTAGGCTGTCCAAATTTCGGGCTATCCAACTTTTGGGCTGTCCAAACTTTTTGGTGCCTTTGGCAAACAACACTAAATTTTGATGGGCTGAAAATTTTAACTAATTATCGGAATACTTAACTAAAAACCAAACAACCCGAACTACAACCATGTAAGAATTGAATTTGAGGAATAAACAAGAAGATAAAAAACAGCAACTACTTTTGATGAAAGAAACAAAACAAGTTTAATGAAACAATCAATCAAGGCAATATTGGGGATCAAATACCTCCACCACGTGTACAACACGGAAAGGAGAAAAATCAACGAAGTTGGCACTTAAATAAGTCTCCACATAATCTTATTTTAGTTAGTAAGTCAAAGCTTCGCCGTACAAACCAAGAAGTAGTATTTTTCACAAAGGTAAATTTTAACCCTAGAAGGTCAAAGCTCCGCCGTGCGGGAGCAACCCCATGAATCAACTAACAACTTTAAGTTTTCAAGTACCCGTTTCCAGGTTTCAAAGTTAAAGCTCCGCCGTGCGGGAGCAACCCCAAGAAATAACTGACAACTTAAAAATTCAAGTACCCGTTTTCAGGTTTCAAAGTCAAAGCTCTGCCGTGCGGGAGCAACCCCAGGAATTACTAGTATCCAAGGACCCAAACTAGTATTTTGAAAACTTAATTCTTAAAGGAGGTACACATGACAGTGTTTAACTGAACATTAGCAACTATTCAAACCAAACACCCGTTATACAACGAGTTTTGGCACGGGGTGATGCTCAAAACCTTTTAGCAAAGTTTAGCCTTGCCGCTTTAAAGTTTTAAATTCACAAACTATTCTCAATTCACACAAATGGTTGGTTAGTATCTAAAAGAACAATAAAATCAACTAGAGTTTGGGAACTACTTCCACAACTCCCAAAATATCAAAGTTTTGGGGCTTAAAGCCTCCAAATTCAAGAAATAAGTTAGTTAATACAAACAACACTACAGTTAGGGGATTTCCTCCACCTAAACTCTTGAAAAGCAAAGTTTTGGGGCTTGAAGCCTCCAAATTCAAACAAGAAAAGAAAACAAAGCTTTGAAGGGGCCCTCCAGACCTTCAAAGTACAAGAGAATAGAAGAAAATAGCCAAAACTTGGCTTAAAAAGTGCTCCGACAAGTGTCGGTAGCACGACAAGGGCAACAACAAGAATGAAACAAAGAAATGAGGGCCACGAACAACCTCGAGGAAGGGCCTTATATACTCGCTCCTGGCCCCCCCTGGTAAGTTGTTCGTAATATTATCTTTACTTTCAATCTAGATATTTCGCTAAACTACCTAAACGCGTTTTCTAAATAATCTTTGTTTAATGGGAAGGAAGGTTGTCAAGCGAGTTCCTTCTAGGCCCTAAATGACCTTAGAATCTTTCCCCAAATCAAATATTTGATTTTCCCAAAGATATTTTGAAAACCTACCTAATTAACCAAGATATTTTGTGTTTTAATCTAGGGTTAGTTCTAAATTGGCTTTCTTTAGTCCAAAAGATGGCTTCTTACGCAAGACAAGTATCTTGAGCAAATCCAATCTTCGATTTTACAAGAGATATTTGCAAAATCAACCCAAATTAATCCAAAATTACCTTTTAAAAGTCAAACTAAGGGCTGACCCTCTCTATCTTTTGAGGGACAACTTGAAACCGAAAACAAACTGCGCCATCGCATTTAGAAGACCCCAATTAGCCTAAGGAACCCCTCACCCCTACCTCTCCAACCGTTTTAAAGCGCAAATTTGAGTCACGGTAACTCAGAACAAAAGTTAAAAATCTAACTTTTGGAATTTGCGTTTTTTGATGAAACTGTTGGTCCTGAGTGGTTTAGAATGTTCATGGGAGTAAGAATTGACCCTTGAAACGCTCCATTCGGACACCGCTAGCTCCTGGTTCGCCGGTCAACCCACTGCCAAGTTGTAAATTCTTGTAAAATTTGCTATCGGTCCTAATTCTGGTACTTGGGAATGTCGAAATGTCTTCAAACTTGACAGGGCTCTTTATTGGCACACAAAACACTATCCTAATTTTTAGTGAGATTTTACCGCAACATTGGTAATTTCTAGGAATTTACGAATGTAGTTTTAAGCGGTTGACTTCCCATGGAGTCATCGTGGAGTTTTGTAAAATCACGAAACTTTTGAGCAATCTTGTACAAGATGTCCATCAACTACGGGCAAAATCAAATCTCCAATAAGAATGCTATTTTTAGCAATTCTTTAATAATTTCCACACGGGGGGGAAATTATTCTTGATATCGGGGGAATCTTGGATGATCAGGCTTCTATTTGACCTCCTGGCATGCTTTGACCTAGAAAAGCACCTCTCTATATGTTTCAATCATCATTTCCTCCATCTTGGTCTGTGAATGAATGTATTTCTCAAAATTACCTACAACAATAAATCTAATTCTTTCGAATTGGATTTGGACTGACTCTGACTAGACTCTAACTTTTAACCAATTTGTTACATGTATACTTATAGCTGTTGTATTACATGAACAAGACACTAGGACTGGTTAACTCTGAAATCCTCACTTCGCTCGGAATTACTGACTTAACTACTTATTTATACTAATAAGACCTAAAATTAGTGAAAATGCAACGTCTTACGTGTTTCACGCATTTAAGGCCATTACACACCCCTTTGGTAGGGAATTCTGCCAAAACCCACAATAATTGTATTTTTATATGTTTTTTCCTATTTTTCACTTAAAAATTAACTAAAAATCGCGAAAAATAAGTTCAGGGTTCCAAGTGCCAACTTGAGGGCTCACAGTCCTTCACTATTCCTCCCCAGAAGATTTTCCTCTCCCCACTCAGTGCTCCGAATATCATATTCGCCCAAGTCACTGTAATCTGGTTTGGCCGTTCTGGATACAAAACTGGGACTATAAACTCCAGCAATCTCCTATCTCTCCTTGCCTTACAATCTGCAACTGCATAACCATCCTTAGGGTTTGGAGGATTTGAAAACTTACCCTCCGTGAACTTATTAGTTCAGGAAACCATCCCGTCTCCAACGTGCGGAAAGTCGTAGACCTTCTTCCAGGTTTCGATCGTCCACTTAGCCAGAAGAGCGCGGTTGGTCTTCACCCACTCATTAGATTGCACCTCCATCAGCTCCAGGATCATCTCTTTGTCCTTCAAACTCCAAGGTCGGTGTAGAAATCCAAGACATCCCAGTTGGCTCAGACCCTCCTCCAATTCCTTCCGCTCTATCTCGTTCTTGGATATGGCCGGATAGACCATCTTGATCTTGAGAGAAAGAGAACCACTCCCTTCCGCCTTCACCATCACTACTGGATCGCTCACGGATGCAGGTCCCTTAGCCACTCCAACAGACAATCATTACACACTGTAGACTACCGGATTCCCTTCCTCTATTCCGGATGCGGAAACTCAGCTAACCACTCCTCCAAGTGCGAAAACCCACTCTGAATGCTCGTAAAGATACTACTAGTTCACTAAACTATAAGTTAAGTAAACTTAGCTAACTCTAAACTTGTTTCCGGAAAACAGTTCCTGCCGTTGGAAGACAACTAGTTTCATCATTAAGGAGGATCCGGCGTGTCCTAACGATAGGGCCGATAGACTCTAGTCTATCGGTAGGGCCGATAGACTCCAGTCTATTAACTAGGAATTCGGTAGTTGTCTAAAATTGATATCCGGTTGGTCCAGTATCCGTTTGTCTATCTGACGGATTCGGATTCGGTTCTGACTCCTCCGGTTTCCTGGTTATAACTGGAAAACTTAATTCCCCTTCTTAACCTTTTTATCTTTTTACTATTATCCTCATAGTAATGAAATGTTAAATATGGGAATATTTCTAATTTATCCATTTAATCCATGAAAGTTTTTGCTAATACTCCAACATTGTTCCTACTTTCTTCCTAACAAACCTACATTCTTCATTTTGGTACACAACAGTTGGTAAAAATACCTTCCAAAACCAACGGGGATAACCCATCACCTTTGTTGCATCTGATTAAGTTAGTTTTTAATACCAAGTTATAGCTGCAGTAGCTAGTCTCAAGGATCGGTGGTCACAACAACCAATCTCAAAGGGGGTTTGCATTCGGGTCTCACGGGGATTGTCGCAGTCGGTTCTCACAAGGGTCCGTAGCCGGTTCCCATGGGGGTTGTCGTAGTCGGTTCTCACGGGGTGTCGCAGTCTCAATCGCTGGGAGGTTGGAAGTGCAGTCTTGGGGTTGCTGGGAGGTCAGAAGTGCAGTCTTGGGATTGCTGGGAGTCGAGGGTTGCAATCTCAAGGTCGTTGGATCAGGGAACAAGGTAGGGAGTTGCCATACCAAAGTCCAAGGGTTGGATTTGAACAAAGTCCAGTCCAAAGAGTTGATTCAACATTCAAATTCTGAAATCGAGTTGGGTTTACAACTATACTACCAAACAAATTAGGCCATTGCTTGCCACACCACCCACAAATTTTTGAATTTTAAACTAGATGATAAAACCCATACCATCCTAAACTCTCAACTCTCTATAGCCAACACTCAAATTGCAAAAAAAAAAATGAAATCATTGAAGGAAGGAGAAGAATAAGAAGGGAAGGAATTAAACACGTGAAAGATTTCAAGTATTAAAAAACTATTAAGGCGATGAAGGACCACGGAGAGACAATCATAATGGTGTATTGTGACAACGGATCCGTTGAAATTTTGATACCAAGGTATGATTTTTAACTTTGTCTTTTTAATTTGCTTTTCATTAAAAATCACAATTAACAATTAAGAATACCAATTGCTAGTTAAAATTTAGAAATTGCTTAAATTCTTTATAAAAATTAATTAAAATTGTGGAAGTAATAAACGGATGAATTTGGAATTAATTTGGAAATGGAATATTAATTTCATCCAAAAAAATCTCAAAAAGAATCTAACTTGATTTCAAAATCTAGGAAATATTTGAATATTTGAATAAAATAAAAAACCTAATTTATCCTTTTATTCTATATAAAACTTATTGAAGGAATGAGTTCCATCCAACTAAGGGAAATTTTCATCCATCCATAAGTTTTTACCTAGAAGTCCTAAATTCTTGCTTTTTACCTCGATAAAAAGGTAATTTATTACTTTTTTCACAAAAACAATACAATCCTAAAAATCTACTAAATTTAAAATAATAACTTAGAATTAGAATTAGTAAAAGAACAATTAGGAATATTTTTAATGAATAACTAAAGAATCTTTTGAGACTAGAATCATTCAAAGAATATTTTAAAGATTCAAAAACCAACTTTTACTTTAAAATTACTTTAATTTTAAAGGAGTAAAGTGTGGATGAAGTTTGACTTAATTTTGGATGAAAATTCTTGAAATAGGTCAAAACTAGGTTTTCTCTCAAAAATCCATTAGTTAATTTAATTAATAACTCAATCCTAAAATTTAGGTTTATTTTGAATTCATTTGCTGTTTTTAGTCAATGGATGAAGTTTTTAGGATAGAATTAGGGACGAAGTTCATCCATAGATATCTTTTAGTAGAAATATCAGAATTCAACTTGCTTTACCATTTTGGCAAGGGCAAAGTGCATTCTCCCAATTAGCTTAGATAGATTTTAACATTAGATTAGGTTTTACTTACTCATCAAGGTCTTGAACCTTTTAACATTTAGATTATTTTGAAGCAATTAGAATTAGATTATAATCATCACAAACAAAGTGTCCATTGCTTGGAAGGCCAAAGAACACTAAGTTTACAATTCACCCACAAGAATTACTTACCGATGCCGCTAGAACTTGTGGGCAACTTTCTAATTTAAGGGTGGAGTTAGAAACACTCACAAGACTCCATCGCAACTTCAAAATGACTATATAATGACTTCTGACGTGGTTGTCTACATCACATGTTTAATGGATTTGTAGTAACTTTGAAATGATTGTCTACGTGGATGTCCATATAGGATGGAAGAGGAAAGCACTTTCTACATGGCAACACAATAGCCATTTCTTTAAGCCAAACTTTCTTTATCAATTCAGTGATAACTGTCTCTTTTCCATTTATACATCCAAGGTACAAATCGTTGATGATAATAAAAATAAAAGTCATTTAAAATTTAAAAACTACCTGTCCACTATGACTTCAAGGGGCCTGAGTGATTCTACAATCAAATGTGTCCAGAATGACTATTGTGAAGTCATATATTGAAGTCATTTATATGGTTATTTTTGGGGGGTCTTGGAAACTCAAATTCAAAAATCGTAGTTGATACAAGAATCAATACAATAGTCTTTCAATCTTTGTCCAAATGATATGGCCAACAAACATTCTTTATCCTAGATACCTTGGTTAGTTTTACTTAAGTGAAATGGAACCCCTCTACAATTGGTGGATAATGTATGTTATAAGCTATTGTACTTGGCCCAAGATACAAATAATAGCTTTTTCAATTAATGTTTTTCTCAACATTATTTACATTTTTGATTCCCATCTTCATCTAATTTCTTTTGTTTGTATGCATTGTTACATAATGTATAACATCTACATGTTATATTTGATGTGATTTTCGACAAAAAAAACACAAGTTGTTTTTTCTGACGTCACCTAAAATCCATCTGAAAAAATTACAAAACGTCACCTAAAACACGGGGTTCTTATAGTGAATGACGTTGGGGACTTTAGAGCTATTTGTGAAGAGAATTGTTGTCAATGGCTAGCTACAAATCCTACAATGGTTTGTTTTTTAAATTCAATTCAATTCAAAAAATTTGTACTAGGCAATTGACACAACATAAAGGCCATGCATTTCTTGAATGCAATAGTCTCCCAAAAACATGTTGTCAATTACAATTGTAAATTGTTGTAATTGGAAAAAAAAAATTGGCAATATAAATTGTTTTCCTTAGGGTTCAAACTAGAAGCAATAATGAGTAGACGACATAAAGTGGAGGCTAAAATTGCAATTTGTCATAACTACATACACTTCAAACTACAATTTAGTGCAAATAGACAAGATTCACAAGCATGAATTAGAATCTAGGAATAAGGGGTGCTCCTACTTTCAAGACCTTTACTTCAATTGCACTGTTGGTGAAGAGATACTTCAACTTTACCACACGCTCTCATCATTACTTTCAAGAAAAATGCCAAATCTTGAGGCAAAATCATGAGGTCAAGAGGTTGTTGCAAGGAGCTCCAATGGTAGAGAATAGTAGGGAAGGGAAAAGTGGTGGTGGGTTGGAATTGGTTGCTAGTGGTCAAAGTCCAAGGGGTGGAGTAGGGTGCTTTGTAAGAATTGGTTGGTTGAAAGAGCTATGAATGGTAGAGGCAATTGGTGGACTAAATAGAGAAGCAGAAAGCAAAATGCAAAAGACTTCTGGACTCATGGAAGTGAAAATTGTTGTGAGGGTAAATATAAGAAATGTTGGTACACTTATGGATGAAAATACACTATAAGAAACCCATGTTTTATGTGAAGTTTTATAATTTTTGGTGACGGATTTTCAGTGACATCTAATAGAACAAACTTGTGTTTTTATGTCAACAATAATGTCCAATGTAACATCCAAGTATTTGTATGAGAATGGCACATGGAGTACAAATCATGTATCGTACAATCTTGAGTCCTCTAATTTTGTAAAACAGTAGGTTGCACATTTTTTTGGAATTGTGTACCCACAATGCTTGGATTATTTGTAATTTTCTAGCCTTTCCATGTTTTATGACCTATTGTATCAAAGACCAACTGGTATACCTCGGACATTGGTCAAGACAGAAAATGCTTTGGGGACAAGGATTGGAAGGATTTGATAGAGACTCGTTTGAAGGCCTTCTTAGTTCTTAGCAAAACTTTTATACATGGGTATAAAAAGGCAATTTAATTGCAAGTCATATTGGCATAAGAAAGGGTCTGTATTTCATTGTCCAATTATCTTGAACACCATGCTTAAAAGAGAGGTTTGAGGCCTTCCAAAAGCTTCCAGTGAGATCAAAATTTACTAGGTTATGACAAAATGGAACAAGTTCAATGGTTACTAAATGCCATTAGGCTTATATTGTTGTTCACAATACTATATGCCTAGGAAACCTTAGAAATGGGGCATCAATGTTTGGTGTTTAGCAAACTCTATTTTTAAATTTTTTTCAAATTTTCAAATTTATTGTAGAAAATCTATAGTAGTAGAAGACATATCTACAACCTAGAAATCCTCATTTAGATCACAATGTGGCAATACAAAAAAAATGACCACTTTATAACAAATGGAGTATTATTTCACTTCTATAGGACTATTCAAGAGTTTTTTGGAAAGAGGCATCTATGTCATAGGAATTCTATGCACAAATTGGGAGTGAATACCATTAGTATTGAAGAATACTAAATCTTTTGTACATAGTACTCAAGGAACATTGGAATGGATGTGTGATTCAAAAACCATAAGTTGTCAATTATATTGTTTAGAAAGATAAGTGACCAATGCTTTACTTTCTATGCATATTCTTCCTATTCAATTTCTAGTAGAATTTTCCATAGTCACCATACTTCAAAGGAATGGTGCAACGAAAGAAGGAATCTAAACTTCTCCCATCCACTTGAAATATACAACACATGCATGGTGTGGACATTGCAAACCAATTGAATGCTTCATATATATATTGCTCTCAAAACCAATCCTACAAATAGTGGCTCTATATTTTTTGTTTTTATTGGATGTCACATGAAATGTTGTTGGAGTCACTCTACATCAAATTGCAGTGTTGTATAGATCCCTATGTGAGTTCATCTTAGTTTTGGATGAATTTCATACAAATTTCAAATTTCATTCAAATTTTCAAAGTTCACCACACTTAGGATTTGAGTGTTTATGTGGAGAGACTTCCTTGACTTTACATTCTTAATAGCAATTTTGATTGGAAGGAAAAAATTTCAACTTCTATTTAATTGCTATTTGTCATAGAAGAATTGTAGATGAATTTATTAGTTCAAAAAATGTGAGACTAGAGTGATTTTTGAAGAAGATATAGGGGTTTTGTTTTTTGCCATTTAAATCTAAAGGCCTTTGTTTTTTGAAATCTAGGAATTTCAAAGATTTTTTAAATATAAAAATTTGGAATATATATGGAATCAAGGAATTTGGATAGATTTTTGAAATCTTCATTGTAGGTAGATTTTGAATATTCATTATCTTGAAAATTTATAGACTTTGATTTTCTTTTTTAGTATAAAAATTAGTTAGAGAAATTTTGAAATTCAATTATGGGGGCATTGTAATTTGAATTTGAATTAAATTTGAGCCTAATATTTTATGTGAAATTTTCCAAAGAATCACATGTACTATTGGTTTGGCATATGGAATTGATTTTTAGCTTGGAATAGTGTTTTCATAGGCTTATTGGTGTTTTTGAATATCAATTTCCAAAATAATTCAAAATTTGTAGGTTTGGGAGCCTACACAAATACTTTTTAATGTCTTCTTTTGGTTTTGTAATAGGAATTGCAACTTGTGACCATCCATTTCATGCATGTACTAGTGGCTTAAGTTTGATTCATACCTTCAAATTTCTACTATTTGTTGTATGGGGGAAGAGGATCCAATTTTGATTTTTGGATTCTGTTTTTTGTATCTACTATAGTTGCAAGAATTGTTGGTAGGGGGTTTCCGGTTTCGCCCCATTTTTGTTGTAATTAGTTGGTGTTCAATGGTGTATTGTAAAGATGAGGTCTAGTTAATGACTAACAAGATTCTATTTGTTAGTACCATATGTGGAGGAATTATTGGACCTATGATGACCAAAAGTGATGACTAGTTTATTACATAGTTTGGTGGTAGTTGTAGGTGTAGGTTGCATATTTGATGTTCGTTGTGGTACTCAATTTGTTGTGTACTACGATCTTTGTTTACATGACATGGACATGACAATGATAACATGTTTGTTATTTATGTAACTGAGTGCAAAAATGGTGAAGAATGGAGGTCAATGACACATCTCTAATTCTAAACAAAATTATGCAAAATCCTTGTACATTATAGGAGAGAACAAAATCATGAAGAATCAAAAAGTTGTAATGGATATTTTTACCCCTCAAAGTCTCAAACTCTAGTTTGAAAAGGAATTGTGTGGTTTGCAATGATGACCAATGACACAATTTCACACATTTTGCTGAAATTGCAATGGCAAATATATGTGTGGTCATAGGAGATGTTTCAATAGATATCATAACAATCTCCACCTAAAAAAGGAAGAAAATTAGAGATTTTTTAGTTTTAGTTTTCATGTTCAACATTTTTTGAAAGGTGGTATAAGCCACTTGTAGTGAATTGTAGATTTTCTTAGCAACTAGCAATTTGTTTAGATCTCTAAAACATACAAGTATAGTGATTTATTGTTGAAGCATGGAACTAATACATGCATTTTTTCTTTATCAAATAGGATGGCATTTAGGAACCAATAGGTAGCATGCAAGATTGCTATTCTATAAACATGTGAGCGTGGGTTGTGAACTTATGAGCCTGTGAGCATATAATTTTTCAAAGATTTCATTTAAAATTTTTGGTCAAATTTTATTATTTTTAATACCTATTATCATAGACCTATTTCCATGGACCTATTACCATGGTCCCTTGAACAACCTTGATGTGTTACTTATTGGACTTCGCCAGATTTTAAGAAGGAAAAAATTGGTGATTAATTAGGATTTGTTTGAAATCGATTAAGGATGTTCCATTGAGATTTTGATTTTTATAACCAATCCTCTTTTATTATTGAATATTTGTAGGCGCCCCCTAGAGGCTAAAAGTAAAAAAAAATAAAAAAAAATAAAAAATCCATTGTTTTTTGCTTTTTCCTTTTCTCACAGTTAGGGGTACCTCTTAGCGCCGAGAGGCAAGAGGTACCCAACAATGAGAGGGGGAGTGATTATAATCTCAATGGAACAACCACAATTGATTTCAAATGAATTAACCACAAATGATTTCATTATAGTAATTAATAATCATTTTTTTTCTTCTTAAAATTTAGTGAAGTCCAATAAGTAGCACATCAAGATGACAAGTGCTTGATTCTCTTCTTGGCGCCAAGATTTACCAAACAATAAGAGGGGAGTGACTAGACAAATGACTATATGATCAAAGATGAAAGAGTTGGATCTATGGAAGGTCCTACAACAGGACAATGGTCAACTAATCAACAATTTGATGTAACTAAGCTCACTCCTTACAAAAATAATTCCTATCAACCAAATATTTTCTTCCGAAATCTTAATAAGTCTAATTACCACCACATTAAGACAAAAATATAGGTACCCCCCATCGGGTGTGAGAGGATCCACACTACTACAAGATAGTGATCAATAAAAATGAAATTCAGTGTGGCTAAGCTCTTTCCACATATTCTAAATTCCTATTAACAATTTTTCTTTTCTAAAATCTAAACACGTCCACTAACTTACAAATCTAGTAAGAAGTGTTGATACCTTCCCATTGACCATGAGAAGATCTATGATGCTACAAGAGAATGATCAATGAAAATAAAATTTACTATGACAAAGATCATTAGACATAAAAATAATTCTTATTAATCATTTTTTTTCTAAAATCTAAACAAGTCCAACGACGTGTACAAAGAGAATATTATTGGTACCTTCCCATCAGCCCTAAGAGGATCGACATTGCTATAGGACAATGATCAATCAATATTCTATACAAGCTTATTTCCATCTCCGTCCATCTTTCATATCAATTAAGTTTATCATTTTCATAATATATACTTCTAATATTTTAGACAATATTGAAAATTATAATTTTCATCTAAATTCTACATAACTATAGTAATAGGTCCATAGTAATAGGTGCAAAAATTTACTAGAAATAATAAAATTTGATTAAAATTTCTAAATTGAATCTATTTCTAGGAGTATTATTAAGTTTTCTAGTGCTTTTTCAAATTTCTGAGCTCATTGTTCACATAATCCTTGCTCACCACCCATAGGCTCATGCTCACATGCTCATAGAATAGCATTGTTGAGGTAGCACATAGCCAGTCTTTTCTTCTAATTTGCTTTATTCACAGAAGAGACTTCAAGACAATGGACAGTGCTAAAGGTTGAATTTGCATAAATTTGCGGTTTGGAGATTTTTTTTCTCAAAAAATCCTATTTTATAGAAGATATGACGTTATAACATTTCACCATTGTTTGGATTTGTAAAAAAAGGATTTATGACTATGAAAGAAATTTCTAAAAATTAACTAGTGTGTAGTTCACTTGTTTTCTTTTACCACCTTGTATTGTAGGTTGATTTAGAGTAGGTTAAACATCTCAATTGCATCTGAAATTTTTCATTAGTGAACCTAACATCATATTATTATGAATTCCTCAAATCTTCATTTTTTGGTAAAGCAAAAACATTCAACCAAGGGGGCTTGAAGTTTGTTGTGTGTGTCAAATAAGGCCAAGTTTTGATATTTTATGAACTTCAAGTGTTATAATCTTTCAATCCATGCAATCAAATGGGCTAAAATTTTCTCTACATATTGCCTTGCTTGTTTAATACACTTTTGTAAGGTTGAAATTCCAAAAAAAAGTTTTTATTTTTTTATTTTCAACAATACATCAAAAATTGACTTTGGGGGACTTTTCTACTCCAAAACACCCTCCATCATTTAAAGATTAAGTAGCTGAAGGATTCATATTGTAGGCCAAAAGAATTAAATCTCAATTTATGCAAACAATTACTTCAATAATCCAAAGAATAAGAACTTTGAAAAAGGAATTGAATGAATAAAAAACATAACTAATGAAAGTTAATCTCTACCATTGCTACTAAATGTTAGATTTTTTTGTATGTCCCCAATTCATCTTTTAATTACATGCTTTTAGTGGATTCACTTCAATAATAAAAGCTCTACTTTTAAAATTGTCATACCTCATTGATTGAAAAATTCTAAGTCTTAAGCAGAATTTTTTCGCTTTGTTGTAGTGTAAGTAGCATCCTTTGTATCAAATTGAATTTTAGACACTTTAAATCAAATTTGATATTTTAACCCTTTGAGGATAAGGCCATTTTTTGGGGTCAAAAACACTTAAAATTCCCAATTCTATTGCAAAGAGCTAAATTTTAAGAAAAAATTAATAACTAGTGTAAGATTGTATAGAAGAAATTTTTGACTCATTGATTGCATGGATTGTAAGATATTTGCATTTAAAGTGAACAAAATGGATTTTCTTGCACCTTGTATGACTACATTATAATAAAACTTAGAATCTTCTAAACTTATAATTTTTGCACTAAAACTTTTGATTTAAATTTTTTTCAAATTGAAAGAATTGAATTGAGAATTCAAAAGAAAAATTAAGAAAAAAGACTTTATTTTCATTCTTTAAATTTTTAAAAGTAGAAGTTGGTATAAGATAGAAGTAAAATCTAAATTTTTAATAGCTCTAAAATGGAATTGAAACACATTGCTCTCAATGTTAAGATTGTTTTTGAAAGCAAACTAAACCTTGTACTAGTAGAGAACTGTGTTGAAGTCAACCTATTCTAGGTGACATTTGTATGTTTTGTGATATGAAAACGTGTTGAATTTCATGTTTGCACATCACAAAAAATACTAAATGTCATATGTTTTGTTTGACTATGTTGACTTTCAATATGTTTTTCTTCATGGAACATTTTTTTTCTTTGAATGGTAAAAATTGAGTTCAAATACAAATCCAGCCAATATGTTATATTTTCAAGAAGATGCCATGATTGCCACAAAACATGATGCTCCATTACTTTCACATCACCAATCCAAATGGAATGAATCAAATCTCTAAGTGCTAAATTAAAATATTTATTTCAAGTTTTTGTGTTTTATTTTTACTACCCAATGAACTCCGTTTTGTACTTAGGGTGGCAAAACCTTTGGTCCTAGACATGGATTGAAATAAAAATTATATTCTCCAAAAGCTAATGTGTTTTTTCATCTTCCAAAATAGTTCCAAGTGTTACTAGGCATTGTGTTCCATTCTGGTGGTTCCGTGATGGATATGAGTGCCATTTCACTTTTCCTTCTTTTCTCTCATTTCCTTTGCTTTGGTTTTCAAAGAGTGTCCAAATGAGGCTTTTGAGATTACGTGAAGTGAATATGGAAGATTGGGGTGGATTGACCTCCTCGCTCAGCCTTACCAGGGGTGCATGTAAAAAAAAAGCCCCCATTTTGGGTTGTTCTAAGATATACTCTTGACCTCTCTTAACTAATTTGGGGTCTTTGATCGCAAAAATGAATTAAAAATTTGCAAAAAATTTCATGTGTGGAAAATAAATAATTACAAGGTTTGCCCATAGGGCCGAGCGAGAGGGTCAATTGTGGGCGCTTATTTACCCACCCTTGGTAAATCGGCGAACACAACCAGGTTCTAGTTCTATGGTAGTTTTCTACTCTAGTGGGTGTCTAAGCGTCAATCCATTGTGCCTTCCAAGCAATGGATCTTTTTTGCTAATTCCCTAATCGTGACTCCTTAATCGTGGTTCTAAATGATTCCTAAGTGGACTATCTTGCTATGTTATGTTTTGGTGTTTCCTATTTCTAAAGTTTACTCTATTGTCCTAAAGTAGAAGATTATCTCATGCCATTTCTAAAAACCTAAGACTCGTTCAATTTGAACTCTCCAGTGAACCGCTATGGGCGGATGAAGTTTCGGCCGCTTGGCTAGCAAACTTCATCCATAGTTTTCGATAGGCTTCTAATTCCAATTGAAGGCGAAATTCAACCTACGGACCTGAATCCCTATGTACTATCTAAATCCTAAGTGTCAGATTGGTCGGATGAACACTTCCAATTTTCATCTATTTTGGCTCTAAACTTCATCCATCAATATCTTGGGCGTCCTAACTCTGATTCCTACGTGTCTTATGTTTTTGAAAACCTCTCAGGGTCTATTCTAAGCTTTTCTCATTAAATCTGACCTGTCTTGGGTCCTAGTGACCTTTAGCCCTCGGCCTTCCTACGGCCCTACCTTGTCATATTCCTGTTTAAGGGGAGAAAGGTTAGGATCTTACCATGGCGTGGAGATCCTTTATCACGATGGTCGACTTTTCTCCCCCTCCCCTTGTGGTAAGTGTTTGAAGGTGGCACCTTACTTTGACGGAAGTGTATCTTTATCTTTACAACCAAGGGTTGCCTTTTCTTTCCTTAGAGTATCTTTCTTGCATTTTCGCTCTCTTACCTAGGCCTCAACCTTCGTGCCCCATCAATGAGGAAGGGTTGGATGCTACCTACCACCTTGGAAGTCAAAATTACAAGCTAACCACTACTTACGCGTCAGTTTCCCCTGATGGTGGAGGGGATTCTCATCCTATCCTATTCCCTAGTTCCCTTCTCCTATGTAAGACCTCCTCTCTCCTTCACTTGTGTATTTGTGGTTGTCAAGTTTTGGTGGAGAGTGGTGAGGTTTAGTTGTGGTTGGAGGAGGTTCTTTCACTTGCTTGGCTCTATCTTGGTGCGTTTTGAATTACTACATACCCCTCTCCTATTCCATCCTACCCCTCTTGTCTAACTTACTTGGACCCTATGTCGTTTCTATGCTATTGTTACTATTCTCCACGAGTCCTTCTATCCACTCTACTCTATTTGTTTTGCTTCTATCCTCCCTTGCTCCCTTTTCTCTCTTCTCTTCATTTTATCTAATAATCTACCTCCTAATAAAAAAAAATGAACTAATCAAGATCCCAAGGCCTACCTGGCTTGGGCCGCCGCTCCGCTGGGGCGGGCTGCTTGGCTACCTGGCCGAGGTCGCCGCCTGGCTGGGCTCGCTGCTTGTCGGAAGCTGCTCCTGGCCGGGCTGGCTGTCGGTCGGGGTGCCGCTCCTGGTTGGGCGGGCTGCCTGTTGGGGGCCACTCTTGGCCGGGCCGGCTGCCGGTCGGGATGTCGCTCCTGGCTAGGGCGGGCTGCCGGTTCGGGGGCCGCTCCTGGCTGGGGTCGCTCTTGGCTTGCTTGTTGCTTGGCTGAGGGTCGCTGCTTGGCTGGGTCGTTGCTTGGTTGGGGGTCGCTCCTAAATAACATAAAAAAAACTAACTAGTGGGGTATTCCCTTCCCCTTTGGTTGGGTGATTAGGGTCGTGGGTCCCACTGGTGCCCGAAGAGTTAGAATTATTCTGGTGAATTGGCAAAGGTGGGACTTGACATTGACCGTGATTCTACGAGACTTAATTTTGGACGCTAAACATTGGTTTGTCTCCAACGCGTTTTGGAGACTAAACTTTGGAACTGACTAGGCAGTAGCCGGTAGGTCCAAAGCTCCGCCCTTGATTTGGGTTTAATACCAAATCTAGAACTTGGTACTACTTTGGAGGTTCAAAGCTTCACCATCTGACAACCTTTTAACACGCCATCTAGGACTTGGGACCACTAGAAAAGGTAGAGTTTTGTTCCCCAAAAGCAACTACCCCACTCTTTTCCCCAATGAAGAACAGAGACTAGACCCAAGATGACCCGTGGGACGTGGGTTAGTGACACAACATGATGACTCGATGTTAGTAACAAGGGTTAGTATCTTAAGATACAAAGCTAGAGGTCCCCCAAAGCGGCATCGCCAAGGTACGATGGGGGTGATCTCTAGGATTAGTCCAAACAAAACGAACCTCAAAGACAAAGGACTTGACACAACGCTTTGTGGCAACAAGGTATCGACTATGGACTCAATGGAACAACAAGGTGTAGAAGAACCTCCGAAGTCCTCCACACTCCTTGCAAGACCCCAACAATGGCTCCAAAAGAAGCCTAAAAAGCAAGACTAAGTGAATTGGCCAAAAAGGCCAAGGCTCCACACAAAACGGGACCAATGGTCCAAAGTACAAGAAAGGGGGTGTTTTGGGAGGGAGAAGGGCCCCCTTTTATAGGTTTCCAAGGGCCCACTCCCCCCCCTCGACTTACTACTAGTAATCTCATCCATCCGGATTTTCATCCTTATCTCTTGAGATTTTCACCTAATTTTAGATTTTATGTTGGTCCTAACTTCTAACTTTTGGAGTTTAGCTCGGAATTGCAAATGGATTGTGCCAATGGCTTCAGAAGTCCATTTTTAGTCTAAGAGACCTATATCTCCTATTTCTATCGCGAAAACCCCATCGGAAACTAGTGCCAACTAAAGCCAATTAAAAGGGTAAAAACCTAACTTGTGGAATTTACCTCTTTTGGCTTGGGTAACTAGCTAGGGTTGTTGGGGAGGCTCTAGGGAGTAAGAAAAGACTCCTTGATGTCTTTGTTCCGACCTCGTACGCTCCTGGGACGCCGGTCAACCCCGCAAAGATCCTGCCGTAATTAATAATTGGGGGAATGTTGATGATTTCGGTTGCCTCCCGCTATCGGAACACCATGAAATTTGCTGAGGCGCGTTATTAACATAAAAAATGCTAATCTAATTTTTAGTGAGATTTTACCGCGGCCTGGGCATTTTATATGAATTTCCCGTCATGGCTCTTGGCGGTTGACTGCTCGAAAAAAAATATCCTCTAGAGATCAGAAAAAAACGAGACTTTTGGGGGAACCTCTCATGGAGTCCCCTAAGCCACGTGCCAAGTCTTGGGCTAATTTGGCACACAGTCGGTAGCGAGGCGAAAACTGACTTCATTTAAATTATCGGCAGTTAGGGAATCTTTCACACGTGAGGGAATCTTGGCGAACGGATTTCGCTATGGATACCCTGACATGTTCCAGATCCAAGAGCACTATCCGGTGACCGTGGATTCCTCTATAGGGACCGTCTTGGACACCTGCAAGCTAACGATTGGGATTCCTAACATTTCGTCGATGGAATGGGGAAACTAGAACCTATCTTTGGAGATTAATGTGGGGATCTCCCTAACTCTCCTAAGACCAATTTAGCCTATCATGGTCCCATGCACTGGATTTGGGCTATTTTGGATAAGTTCCCGGTAGCCCTATTGTTTCCCACTATTTACGGGTTCTAACCTATATACAAGTGGGGTTCGTGGGTAATATAGGGGTAAAAGGCTATCTATGACCAAACGCTATATTGGTACATGACATACCTATTTTGGTTCTACACTCTTTTTTGGGCTTTTTGTAGTATTTTATGCCTTAATTTGTAATAAACTAAAAAAAAGAAAACTATGAGTCCCAAGTGACGAATTTGGGGCTCACATCAATCCACCCTGCCCATGTAGAAGGGCCTGAAATGATGTAAGCTACTATACAGGACAGTGGGGTTCGATAAACTTAAAGTTGTAGTAAGTTCTGTATTGATTTCTAAAGCATGTACTCAAGTGGACTCTAGATAGAATGAATGAAGTGGAATACCATATACCGGTATTCCATACACAACACTGGATATGCATATTCCATATTTGACAACCTTCTTAACCCTTGAAGGATGTTGATGAATGACTTCATTGTTCACTGAAGAAACATTTGATGTGTTTTAGCTCTCCTAGAGAGCGTTTTTAGGTTGGTTCACCAACCAGTACTATTCAAAATTTAAAAATCATTTAAATATATATATATACATAACATTTATTAATAAAAATAATAATAAATGATTTATAATTATTTTTTGATGTGATAGTCTTTTCGACACGTTAGGAAGTTGCTATGGTTGCGTTCCCGCAGTCTTGGAACTATAAGGAACTCGCAACCCTCCAAACAAACTAAATCCCATCTAATTAATGCAAAGTGAATGGACTTATTGGTCCAATAATATGAGCATTTTGGTTACTATCTTGGTCATGTCTTTCACGAATCAACCAAGTCCTAACTTAATCAAGCAATAAGTTGTAACCCCCCGTTATAATGACCCCCTTTACTCCTATCATTGTGGTCATATTGGAGAATTAGTATGCAATTTTCACATTAACCTTCAAACAACATTCCTTTCCCTAGAGCCCGCCCTAGAGGGTAGCCAAAGGGAGAATCAAAAATCTCCTTGAAGCAGGAAATGGGGCTTGTTGCTTGTCCAAAACTTGTTTAGTTTGGGCATGCAAAAGTGAACAATGAATAGTGCTTTGACTTGGCAGGACTTTTAAATGTGGTGCTTGACAATCCATATGTAGTGTGAAGTAGGTTCAAGAGGGCATGACATTCCAAAAAAATGCTAATCCCACTTTTTGTCAATGATTCTCTCAAAACCAAACCCAAGAGGCTTGGCATGTTGTTTAAGGGTTAAAGAAGCAATTGAAAATGAAGTTTAAGAAATTCAATGTCATATACAAGTGGTAGTCATCAAGTGTGACTATGTCCGGCATGTAGGTGAATGTAACTTCTACATATACTTCTTATATTCCAAGGGAGAAAAATGCAATAGTAAGCTTAAAAAAAACACCCTAAAGGCAATACAACTATTGATATACATTGAATTTATTTGCGTATCTATAATCACATTTGTTCGTCTACTAAGGTCACAATAGTATAGATGCCATGGTCACAATATTGAATTCATTTCTTGACTTTGTCCCCAAGACTTGTCACAATATGAAAATTTGTCATATTAGAGGGTGCCATATAAAGAAGGCTATAGTTTATATCCTAATATCTACTAATAATTTGCCAATTTAGCTTCCATCCTCTCCTTTCCAAACGGATAATTGACACCCTCTCTCAAAATTGAGAATAAAAAAAGTCTTAGAAAACCTATGTAGTAAACCCCTAAGACACTACAAAATCCAAAATGTAGATGTTGCAATTTTGAATATATAACCTTCAATGGTTAGTTTTTTTTATATCTTTATATGTTTATATGTTGGTCCTATATAATAAAATTAATCAAATAGATGGTAATTCATAGAATTCACACTTCGAGAGGCAATGAAAATTCCAAAACAATGGGATGGGGGCATTCAAAAAATACTTTCAATTAATTTAATTTTAATTTTTTTTAATCACTAGGTAGTAGGGTAAATGAAAAAATAAATAAATCCAATTTTTTTTGAGCTCATTGTGACATTGTGTCACAATGACAATGAGCTCAAAAGATGTAGTACTTGCATTACTACCCTACATTATGGACAACTTAATGGACAACCACTAAAGTTGATTTGAACACCTTGAAACAAAGGAATCTATAGATACCACGCTCCAGATTCTATACAACAATATCCTTGCAAAGGGAATCGAAACGCAACCTCTAACCAACTAAAGGCGAAGAATTCAACCCACAACTATATGAGCAACTATACAAAAATTGCTACTAACAAATGTCTTGTTGAGAATTTCCTAGATTTGAATCACAAGACATTGTCGAAATTGAATATAGAAGACATCAATGGACATCACTACACCAACATCACTCAAAGAATGATCAAAATTAATATCATTGAAGCAGTACCCAAAAGGGCAAAAATTTGTTCATTTCATTGTCTATTTTCAACATGTGTCGCTTCACTATTGACTTCCATTCTTTCATACCTAGTAGAGTTTGGTAGAAGCTACAGTAACTACACAATCCTTTGAAAATAGGAGCTACTCACACACTAATCTAGCCATTTCTAAGAGAACCCTGGATTTATTTCGAGACGGAGGGAGTATACCGGTATACATTTATGTTTCCGGCCACCCGTCCTGAAAGGTGCCAAAGTAGTACCGTACCGTAACGCAAAGTGAAGGAAATTCACGATTTCACCTTCAATTGCAAAATAATTTCCACAAACATCTACAAATTTATAACAAAAATCCGAAATCTACCCCCGAAATCAACTCAGGAGTACAGCAGTACAACAGTCCATTTGAAGCAAGAATCTGTAGGACTCGATTTGGAAACGGGTTGCAATTGGGTGCAGATGCCTTTAACTTATCGCTGAGAAAAAAACAACCTTCTACCTTACACTGGGCAAGGGAGAGAATAATAATAAATAAGAGACCATAACGTAAGGGACGCTAACAAACGTTGTACAGTACAGTCGTAGTGGCAAAAGGAATCAAACCACCACAACACATGAGGTATCAGTCTCAGGGTTTTTGTTTCCGATAGGACACGGCTCTCAATTTGAAAGAGCAACCTCCGACATTCCAACTATTGATAGAGGATGAAGCACATGAAATTACTGTTTGCCGGCTTGAATACCAGACCGGATTCGTTCTCTTTCTGGCATTTCGGAATCTGAGTCGGTACATGTGCTGATTGGAACGGGGAAGAAAAATGTCACAGCAACACTGTACCCAACAACGAAATAGCCAGAGAAGAGGACAACACCGCCGCGCTCAATCGGATCGCGGCTGGCGCAGAACCACCAACACCAGAGTCGCCACCAGAGCCAGGACTCACGGTCCCACTACTGGTGCTGTTGGGTGCGCTCACCCGAATGGATTGGGTACCTGCACACACAGTCATACACACGGTGTACATTCCCAACATCAGGAATTCTTCCCATACACTCCCCGCAAAACTCTAAACCCTAAAACCCTGAAAACTACCTATGCTCTGTACCAGTCAAGACGAACAGAGGGAAAATAAAACACTTACAATCATACGGCTTCCAGCCAAGCCTTTGCTTATCATTATCGTACACAACAAGCTGATCTTTCAGCACGATATCTGCCATGGATCATTTCCCACGCAAGTCAGTCTTGGCAGAACTAGTTCAATTTCCATGCCATTCAAGACCGAAGGAAGAACTTTAAATGAGTTGATCGCAACCACCCCATTTTAACAAACCTGAAGGACAAAAAACACAAATCATTACCTCCAAGTAGTGTGTAAGAATCTGAACTCTGCCATGCCATACAGTGGGCTGTGCTCCCGTCCTGCCAACATTTTTTAAAACGACGTCAGTCGCCTTCAAAAAACAGAAACATTCTCTAGCATCTAGTACTCAGATAGTCGACACGTTTCTATCCCAGGGTAAGGTACTCTAAGCTACAGGAGCAGCAGTCTAAAGTCTTCCCCTGAAGGGATGTTAACCTCCGTTCTACTATTTGAAGAGACATGAAATTGATATCCAAACAATAAGAAGATTTCTACCCATAGAAAAATAGTATCATCGGGTACCAGATCCTCGACAACAAGAATCGAAGCCCATCACTCTCTGAAAAAGCCACAGAGAAAGCGCGAGAAATGACTACACTTACGCTTATTTGTAGGTCGTACAAATAATTTGAAGCAACCAAATTCATTACGACTCCACCATCAAAGAAGAGCGTCACGGATGGAAAATCAGTGTCGATGCTGCACCATCCAAGCACAGGTCGCCAAGGGGAATTTGTCAGAGGTTAGCTTGAAATTAAACCAATGACAACGAAGCAAAGTCGCAATGAAATGAACGCTTTTAAACCTGGAAGAGATATGACTACTCACTTGCCAGTAGAGACCCAACAAGTGAGGGATTCACTACCAGAGCGAACTGGCGTAACTGCAGCAGGGGCTCCTTTGGTGATCTACCATAATCCGTCACAACACAACCAAGCGAGAACTGGTAAGAACCACTACTGATCAATAGCAAAATGAATGCGGCTATTTGAGGAGTGAGAGACAACTGAAGCCTGAATTCGACTTACAGCGTTCACGAACTGGGTAAACGCAGGTTCTTGTAAGTACGCCAGGGTGGTACCACTGTCCATCACCACCCCGCCTTCTCCAGTCGCCGTGATTTCAAAGGATGCTGGCGAAGTGATGTTCACTCCACTGACAGCAATGTTCTGCATGCCCACATTGTAGTGCGTCCTGCAAATCGGGCATCAGGAGAGCGTCAGAGCTCGTCCCGGTCGCGGCCACAACCATGCTGCATCAAATGTATTTGCACAGAAACGTTCAAGCAGCAGTAAGAGTCGGCAAAGAGTGGAGGGTGTACGTACTGTCCGGACACCAGAGGAGTGTACGAGAGGTTGGACTCCAGAATGTTGCCGATCACAAACGTGCCGCCGCCCTGGTTGTTCCCTTGCAAACAATGAGCAAACACGCGGCCCACTTTGCCGAGCGCCGCCAGCTGCGATGGCACAGAAGCTTCGCTTGCCCCGAAGCCCATGATCCCATCGACGGCCCTCGACGTCGACAGCAAGTTTCCTGTTTGCGTAGTTCCACACCTGTTGGCAGCCCACTTCCATTTCGCCATTAGCATGCACTCCCGTTTTCAACCCTAGGCGAGGCTAGGTTCGACAAACAGAACTTCACCATAAGTTAGATGAGGCTACACAGTCAGTCCCTCCGTATTCCTACGTATTTGTACGCAAGCAGTCGGACGAGTAAGGGAGGAATGGAGGAAAATTTGTGCAGCTGACCCAAAATAGACACTCGCGGTGGCATTGACAGTCGTCGAGTTGTTGACCTGCTGGAAGGTCAACACGTCGTTGATGAAGTACCCAGTGGTGCTGCTCCCATCGCCGTACTTCACCTGGTACTTACACGCTTTGGAGCTGGTGCACGTCGGCGCGCTCCCATCCGACGCCGCGGTGCATGTGGCTTCCCCACATCCCACAACAGTATCCGTAGATGACAGCGCCGGATCGTAAAGCTGCAACGTGATCTGCACCCACCACCACCACCACGCATCCCTCACTCAGTACCGAATTCCCAGTCATCACACGCTCTCGCTCATTCCCAATTTCGTAGGCTCGAGCTCATTCTCGAACGATCACCCAGGGAAATTTTAACCCCACTCAAGGTGCCGGCGTTAGCTTCGACAGACCGCTGGCCATGCCCTCCAGGAAACCACCCTCGACAGAGATACTCACTTCGGTCCCACATTCGGATTTCATGCAACAAACTGACAATTCAATTGAGGACACTGAACTGAACTGAACTAATCATCGGGGTCAAAAGTGAGGGTAGGGTAAGGCGCGACGGACCCCTTCAATACCGGATTGCAGAGGGCAACCAGGGCATGGGGCGCAGTTTATCCAAAGTATATCGCTTCCGGTGTCCACCTGCACAAAGAATTGGCGCGGAGGGGTACCCAGCTCGAGCTCCGTGTAGTACAACCTGACACAGGTTCAGCGAACCCCACCCCCCATAGCAACCGTTATCGCCTGACTACACCAAGCACTTGAATCTATCAATTTTATTATTGCCAAGGGATCAGACAGTCAAAATTTCCATACACTACGTGCGCACGAGTAAGGTTGCGAATTTCCCCCGCGGTCTCTACCGACATGCCCATCGTGTCTGCAAAAATACTTGGTGCGCACGTCTAGCCTCCCTTCAGTTTCGAGATGCCTAGGAATCCCGGTCTATGCACACAAAACTGACCGCGATCGTAAACCCTATCAACAGGGAGCCGGAATAACCGGGCCGAAATTTGAACCTCTGGACAAGAATCTGAATCCAATTCCAATACAATGATGATGGAGGGAATCTAGGCGTCAGCTGCGGCGGGCCCCATGGCAGAATTCGTCGGTCTGTTTACCCGCTAGCAAGGGAAACAAGACATCTAACCTCCGCCGAGATCGTGTAATTCCACAGTGCCCAATTCACGACTGAATGTCCTCCCCTGTTTCGCTAATACTCTGCGCATGATCAATCTACTGCCTCGAATTACTGCTTCACACGGCCGAGATCAATTTACATGAGAAAAGTGTGGCACAAGCCCCGCGAAGCCCGTCGGTGCATGGCAGAGACATGATACATACCCGACGGAGGTGGGGTCGTCGTCGCCGCGCACGGGGAAGTCCGCCACCACGGCCAGGCGGCGACGATCGTGAGCCAGCAGCAGGGCCGAATACTCCGGCGATGCTCCCCGCCCCCCGCTGTTGGCTGGCGATCCCTCCATGTGCGCGTACCTGTGCACCACATTAAACTGCTGCGCCGTCGCCGTCCACAACTGGATCATCGCCAGCACCGTGACGACCAGCGCCACCATCCTCCCACCCATGGCGCGCCACGCCCACCGCAATCCCAGTCGCAACCAATCCGCGGCCAAATCCACGAGTGAGTCAAATCAAACCAGCGTCTCGTCCGAACGAGATCGAACGAGCGAGCGAGATCTAAAGAAGCAGTTTGCGAGAAGTCTGTGCGCTTGCAAATATTTTCGTCCTAGAACTATCTAACAAACTGGAGGCACCTCGGGAAAGGGGAAAGATGGCGACGTATAGATTCACAAGTGCGGAGATTGAGCAAGGCAAGCAAAGCAGCAGCCTAGCGGAGGTAGCAAACGCAGGGGTGCTAGAGGCGATTGAAGGGGCGCGGCATCAACCGAATAAGGTCAATGGGTTCTTCTGGTTCGGGATTGAACGCAACGCGCTTCAGAGTTAAAGAGGACGGTGGCGAAAAATCGTAGTCGTCCGCTCGTTGCCATCATCATTTCACCATCATCTACAGTACAGCAGGAGCGGGATGCGCAGCTTCGTAGAAGCTGATCACTGCCGAAAAGACCACACCGAGGCACCGAGCTAGGTGGCCAGACTGGTTACCGCTCGGCGTTAGTTGGTGTTCCAGGGAAGCGGGCGTTGCGAAGGAGAGCGACTTCAACGCCAAGCAGTCAGCCCCAAGTAAGCTTTATGTAAGGCTTAGCTATAATTAGCAAATGGAAACTCCAGATGCACCATGACTCATCTCCTAAAGTAAAAGCGACCGAAGGCAACTGAAGTAAGTCACGACGGACGCGGAGCCCGCCACGGGCAGGCACCAGCCTGCCAGCCAGCGTGCCACGGCGGATTGCCCGGACAGCGAGGCTCCTTCAGTTCCTTCAGTTTCGCAGCCGGTGAGCCGTCCGGATTTGGCTGGGGGGAATTTTTTTGCCGACCCGCCCGTTCCCTCTGCCCGACATTCCATAGTCTGCCTACCTACCACGGTACCACCTCTGCTTCGGCCGGGCCCTTGGGCTCTCCTTGGCTCGCGCGTTCCAGCTAATAAGTGAATGCCCTATTCATCGGCAGGAAGAGGAAACGCAAGCTGAAGCGCTCGGAAGAACTCAATTACTAGTAGTGAAGTAACTTCAAAGTCCAACTGAAGTACTCGGAACTGTTTCATCCATGATCTCGAAATACTGTACTGTACTGTACTGTACCCTCCAGCAGTCAAGCATCGCAAAATGGGTTAGCAAGGGGTCTTGCATCGATTGCTGCTTTACTACTGGGAGGGAGCATGTACGAAAACGAGCTATACAATGTTGCACAGTCCATGAACACCATTATCTCTTGTTGGAATTTCACAATGTGAACCCTGGAACGACGACGACGCGGACTCGAGTGGTCAGATGCAGGACAGAAAAAGTGCGGTTGTGCATCCTTGGAATTTTGTGCAAAAAGGGGAGGAGGTCTTCCACTGGAGTTTGACCCAATGAGTGCTTTTGGGTTTTTTCTAGTACATGATTGACTATGTACTATGTACGTAGGATGGATGATTTCCACAGTGACCAGCCCATCTCTTTACACAGTTACACGGTTAGACCTTGAGCATCTCAAACACCTAAATGGACATCTCAAACACCTAAATGGGCATCTCGTTTAATACCACTTTGAGCGGCTCATGTAGAGCCTTTCTTTTGTTGAATATCAATTATATTTGGACCAACATGTGTAACGGCACTTCTCTGATTCTAGTGATTTTAATTAGTCCTATCTGCATTATGTATTTCACAACATGAGCAAGAACATTAGCATGTTCTTGTTCATGATAAGTCCCAGGTTTACGCATTATCACTTATGCCATTCACAACAGGGTTGTCTGTGATGACTATTATCACATGTTCAATCTCTAAAAGACTGCTGTTTTGAGGTCCAAATTGCTACAGAATATCTGAACCCTGAAATCTTCATCTATATTTATTCTTCAACAAATCCAACCGCACAATCCTTTAGTTAACTTGTTCAAGTACATTCACCCCAAATTTTAAAGTGAATTTCCCCACCCATTGCAAGTTCAATATGCTAAAATTTCAAAAAGTAGGTTTATTAGCCCTTAGTTAACTAAAAGGTGAAGGGTTTGTTTTAGAATAAAAACATGTGTTCCATGACTAGCGCGTTTTAGTCAATATGTTGGAAAATGGGTTGAGAATATACAAAAAAAATTCAATCCTCTAAAAAATCATATTCATTTTTAAAAAATTTATAAACTAGAAGGTGGTACTTGACGAAAGAAAAAACTAAATTGCTCCTGACTTTGACAAGAAATTGAGAATTATAAATCCTAACAGTGAGAGTGCTCCAGTAAGCAATATATGTCCTATGTTTTTGTTCTATTTTTAAAAATACAAAATTGAGTTCAAAAAACAACTTCAAATGTTTTTCCTACCTTCATTGCTACAAAATAAAGTTCCTCATAACTTTCATTTCTTTATTTAAATTTGAATGGTTCAGTTGTTTTTATATAGTCCTAAAGCTAAACAATCAAATAAAATTAAGTAATCTTTTTTTGGAATATATTTTTAGCTACCCTTTGTTATTGAAATTGAAAAGATATTGGACCTCAAAGGATTATTGCCTAAATTTAGAAGACAAAAATTCATACCTTAAATTAGGTTGTTTGTTTGTTATGGTGGGATCTCATGGACCGTGGGTCCTCTAGTCTTGCACTTAGTACCGTTAGACAACCCTTAGCAAGGCATGTATGGACTTTGTTTCATGGCATTCGGACGTATAGTGTGAAAAATATTGAATTTCAAAGTTTTTATGAATTAAAAAATTAGAAAATTACTTTTACTTACATTTTGATTGTAGCAAGGGCACATGGCACACTAGTCCCTATCAGCCCTTTTTTTTGGGCGAAATGGAGCCAAAAAGCACCATTTCATAGTGAAAATCTTTTTTTCACCAGAAAAAAGTAATCTTTTTTCGCCAAAAAAGTTTCAATCCAATTTAAAATATGGATGAAGTTGTCAAATTTGGATGAAAAAGTTTATGAATTTGATTGAAAAGTGTTTTAAGGTACAAAAGATGGATATACGAAGAAATAAAATGCTTCACCAAATTTTAAGTGATCGCCATCTTGGCACTTTTTAAAAAAAAAAAAAAGAGGGTTGGTCCCTATTATATCAGTACATGAAAATTTCTTATTTAAATTCTAAAATAAAATAAAGAACCTAAAATTAGAAAAAAAATTATATATCAATTGGAACAAAAAAATTCATCTTAAATTAGAAAAATAAAATAAACTAGGTTTGATTGTTTTGTTTTAAGTGGAAATTGAGATTTCCATGACTACTAGATTGCCAAGATGTGCTTCATATAGTTAGAAAGTCCTTGGCAAAGGGCATGCAAGGAACAATTTTCAAGGTGTTCTGACCTATAAGTGGACAATATTGGGCCTCAAATATCTTTTATCTAAATTTAGAAAAGTAAAAAGTAAAAGAGAGAAATCTTTATCACATTGGGCCTCAAAGATTTCTTGAATTTTGCATTTTAAACAAAGAGGACTTTGTATAGACTATTGAAAAATTGCGTACATGCTACAACAAAGGGTTGAGTATACATTACACAAATAGAGTTGTAGCAATGACACAACACAAACTAAATTACAGTTAAAATGCCATTGGATTAGTTGCTTAGGTTCCTACATACACCTAGGCATTTACTTTGTGTATACAAAGTCAATTCAAAGTAGCTTACCCGGGAGCTTGCCTTAGCTTGTTGAGAGAGGGATTATAGATTGTTGGGCTTCTTATAAGTTATTCTTCAATGACTAAGAGACTATTTTATGATTGTTGCCCAATTACAGGTAACATGTTTGAAAAATAACATTCTTTCAATGTCAATGTCTTTACAATATAATATTTGAAAATTTACACGGGATTCTTAAAAAGATTTAATGGATAAAAAAATAAGTCTTTTGTGTGCATGGAACATGCTTGAATTCATTTGTCATCCCAAATTTGCACAATTGGTCTATATATTGAGAAGAAGAAAAAATGTCCAATTAATCATAGAATTAGAAAATTACTTAGTAGATGGGATTTGGGGGTCTTGGAGGGCTGTGAGTTCCCAAGCTACGGGGAATAGGAGCACATTGCCACTATAGCAATCTAACATGGTTGAAATTTGGTCACATTAGATTGGAAAAAAAAATTCAATTTTTTTTTCAACTTTTTTTTTTTCATTTAAAAATTCAATTTTATTTTAAATTTCAATTTTGACATTGAGACGTTCTTTCATTGCAGGGGAACAACAAAGGGGAATGGGCCTAAAACGCGACCCTCCCCTTGCTCCAAATCACATCTAATGGGCTATCATTTATTTATTGATGTTTTCATTATCAATTGTTTAATTCTTTTGATTATTCACCATTGAACAATTCAAAAATAAGGATTTAGCCAACTCATAATGTTTAAAATCTAAAATGAAGGATAATATTTTGGGGTAATCCAATTTTTTTTGTAATTTTGCAGTACACATGGTTCATTTTTTTTACATTTGCATCCTATATCATGTTAGTTACATACTTGCTAAATTAAAAAATAGAAGAGGAATTTTGCACATGCAGTTTGTTATGTCTAAAATACTTTGCAAAACTAATAAAATTATCTAGGAAAAAAATTTATGAAGAAGGTTCATACACCATGTCAAATTTCAAAAATATCCATTCAAAAATGACTTTGCAAGAGCCTAGTATATGAACATCCAATTGTTCCTTGAATACTGGTAGACACTTTTGTATTTGGTTGAAGAATTGTTTGTTCCTCTGTAATACTCACCATCAATAATTCACTTTATTTTTGACAAATGAGTCGTTGTCTCCGCCTCTATCCACAAAGCCAATATCCCTCACAATGACTATCTCTTGAAAAGATGGCTCCCACCTCTCTCAAAAATTAGTTGCCCCCCCACCCTCTCTCAAAAATTTCAAATAAGAAATATGAATACAAATATTGAATACAAATACAAATATAAATACTATACAAATATAAATACGAATATAGGGTACAGATATGGGAATTGTCCCATATTGTTTGTCAATTCATTGGATTCTAAAAATGATAAGAAGGGGGTGGAGAGGGGGGAAGGGGTGGAGTGTATGAAAATCTTTAAATTTAAAAATTAAATATTTTTTAGGTGGGGTGGGAAAGCGTATGGAAATTTTAAAATGAAAATTTTTTGGGTGGGAGGGGTTGCATTTATAAATTATTTTACAAATTTTAAATTCTTTTGAATGGATGGTGAGGCAGAACCTCACAATGACAATGACCTAAAAATAGGCATCCCATCCTGTGCCAAATACCTCCCTTCTTGACAAATAAGCTTAGCCATCAGATGCATTTCAAAAATTAAACTAACACCCCAACTACCGTTGATTAATCTACCGCAATATGTGATGAATAGTGGTCGTAGATCTTCTTGAAAAAAGTTGGGATGCCTCTGAGAGCCATTGATGCAGAGTCGTCTGACGAAAAAACAAGAGCCGTTGATGGAGAGATAGGGTTTAAGGATTGATAGGGTTTGGGGATTTCTCAATTAGGGCTACTAGGGAGCCGCATTCGTCCCGTATGAGCTGTGTTCGTCTCTACGGGAGATGCTCCTTCCGCTTGCTTCCACAGGTTTGATTCTTTCTGCATTCTTGTCTGCATTTCTGTATATTCTTGTGTAATTCTGATTCTGTAATGTATTTCTTGTAATGATTTGAACTTTTTAGTGTAGGCGAGTACGAATGCAGCAGAGTTATGCACTTGATATTGTGAGGTACAGTAAGTATTTCACATGATTTTTTAAACCACTCAAATGACAAACGGATCCCAAAGATTTTATTGAATTTCTTCTATGTTAGACTTCTTGAAACCTGCTACTAATGAATCATGCATCAAAATTGAGCAATTTATTGTGTGCAATTGTTTGTTGTACTTCTTGATTTGGAGTGTTTTTCAGGACATTGTGCATAGCTAGCATATCCATCCATCTGATCTGAACTTCCGAAGATGAGAGTGTTTTTGTTTTCAAGGATAGTATTTTGACAGAGCTGTTGATTGGCAAGGGTGTGAGTGTGGATTGATTGAGTGTGAGTGAATGTGAGGTTTTTAAGCTGTATTTTGTTTTTGGCAGGTTTCGATGGCATGGCTTGGTAGAAGTGTTGCTACTCAGTGAAGCTCTGACTTGGTGCGTAATGGCACCTCTCAATAGAGGTGGTGTTGAAATTTGAAATTGTTGCTCGCTCATACTTTGAGCACAATTGTATTTCTATCCAATTGAAGACAAAACATGTTTGAAAGTCTGATTTATAAGAAGGCAAAAAACTGAAGCTGAGGGGAATCTTTGAAGCAATAAAATTGAACAATTGTGTTTACAAATAATGTTTGATTTATGTGACTAGCTTATTATATTTGATTTCTCAAAGTTTACATGTAATACATAAATGACCCCCTTTTGAAAAGTCTAACAACAAATGGAAAAATGCCATGTGGAATCCTTTTAGAAATCATGTATGTTTTCCCCTAGAATTTGACAGTCTCACACAATGTACTCAAAAGATGCAGTTACTGCATTACTACATTTTGTCACAATGCACCCAAAAAACACTAAGTAACCTATTTGAAGTAAAAAATGGTTTGGTCTTGGGTACAAAATATTAAAACTAAAAATCAAATGACTTGGTAGGGATTGAATTGAATGAGATACAAATGTGGTTATAAATTCCATTTTTACATACATGGGTACAGCTATTTACAAGCTGGATGTGAATTATTCCATATTTCTTTTTAACAACTTAAGTTCATACTGGTATTTGAATTTTTGAGTTTTAAAAATTAATTTAAAAATTAAATTAAGGTGTTTGGATTCAATTTTATAAATTGAGATTTTGACACACTGAGTAACTCAATACTATCCATTCAAGAATACAACATAAGAAGAGTTTTGAAGCCTCTAAGAGATTGTGAATTCCTGGCAGTTTCCATAGTTTGGGAACATGACCACAATTGCAGTTTGATATGGTAGAGAGACTACCACATTATACAATATTAATTAATTAATCATTAATTTATAAAAATATAATATTTCAAAAAAATTGAATTCTTTTTCAATTTTTTAATTATTTTAAAATTACTCTAGAGGCCAACCGGAAGTTCTTTGGCCCCTCCAAATGGGTCTACACAATAATAAGGTTTCCATTGTACCTATAAGTGAATCTAGAGCTCCCTAAAAATTAGCATGTTTAGTAGAAGTTTTATTGAAATCATCACATGCTATAACCATGTACTTGATTAAACATATTTTATTAAGCATACTTTAAAGAAACTATAGTAGCTTGTTGCCCATTATATAGCTCCATGTCATTCTCAAATGTCACTTAGATTTCATGGTAATTATTCATTTTGTTCCTTCCATTAGCCCAATGTGCAAATGTTGTGCAAAATAATGTGAAATACAAGGGTTGGGGGTTGGAGAGGAAGTTGCAACTTTGACTCCAATGCAAAGCACTTGGAGGGGCTAGTTCCAATGGTCTAGCCCTTCAATGTAAATGTGCTCTAACTCAAATGTGAGTGAGTGCCGCTCTTACTTGCATGACTCCATGTTCATTAGCTACTGAACATTCTATATTATACTAAGATCATCACCAATGTTTTAATGCTATATGGCTATGCTATGTGGTTTTTAGGGGTTTGCATGCAATGGTGCTAGTATGTGAGCTTGTGAGCATTGAGCCTACAATATAGGTACCTATAATATAGATACCCCACATTATAGATGGTGTATATATCATAAACACCTATAATATGGGTATTCGTAATATAAACATTCTATAATCATAGACAATTTCTATAGTATCTACACTTATAATATAGGTGTGTAGTATTCTAGGTTCATAGACTCACACTCCTATGCTCACATAATAGCAATCCTCTGTTTACATGTGGCCTCTCTAGAGTGTCATTGATTTTGAAGGCCGAGTCATTCCAATGGCTAGCCTACATATGTAACTTTAAAAGGCTAGGGTGAACCACCCCCTTACTTGTTCTTGATTTTATCCTTAGGGAATATACAAGATCTTTTTATTTGCTATGCATGATAAATTTTGAAAATTTTGAATTCATATTTGCAATCAAAGGCCCTATGCTTAATTAATCTATTTTCTACACCATAGATTAATCAAGCAAAAAATAGGGAATCTTTATTTTATCATGCACCCCTAGAAAAAAGTCAAGGACTATAGGAGGACAAGTGAGGGGGATGGTTCACCCTGGCCCTCTAAAAGTAAACTCATGACAAATAGTGTTGCTTTAGCACTAGTAAGAGCCTTGAACAACACAAAAGTCTGAATTGTGAATTTTTTTTCTTTTTGCACTAGTACAACTTGTCAACATGTTGTTCACCAAGCAAATGAGGTTGTTGATGAAGGTCTCAACAAACCTCACAAATGTGGAGCATGGAAGGGGAAATGAGGTAGACAAGCCTATTACCATGCAAACTATCAATTTGAAGATTTTGGGGTCAATTCTAAGAAGGGCACATGTTTTTCAGAGTTGTATGCTTGTTTCAATTCTATGCATGACCATGATTGCTTTTCAACCTATGTTAACTCTGTTGCCTTGAGTTTCTTTTGGTCTCCTTCCTTCATTGATTTTGTTTCATCAATGTCCTGAGTCTCAAACCATGACTATCTAAGTTGTGCATCACTCTAGCGGGGTTCAGGGTCTTCTTTGTCTCTGTTGTATTACATTTTTCTTGTAGGTTCTCCCTATTTAATTAAGAAGGTTGGAGGTGGCTCCAGATTGTTGCAAGCCTAAGCAAGAGTGTAAAAACAAATTGTCAAATTTAGCAAGAATTAAATGAACAAGTTGTTGTAAAAAATAAAATTTCCAAGTTATATCAAAATGTTCAAAGACAATGCACAATAAAGTAAATTTTTGATGACAAACTAAAGGAAATTATATATTAACACTTAGTGAGAATAGAGGGTGGAGAGGTTGTTTTTATAATGAAATCCATTGTTCCTTATGAACCATCCTTCAAAGGATAATTTGAAGATTGAGGTCCTTCTAATCCTAACCAATTAATATATCCCACATAGATTACTTTACCTCCTACCATTCAATTTGTATAAAGATCTTGTCTTCCTCAACTTCATGCACATCCAAGCAAGAGACTTGTGTGGCAAACTTTTTGGACTTACTTCAGTATAATGTTGAGTTTCCAAAATTTTAATTTTAAAGTGCCGACCGTGCCTTTCACCTCTGGTATTGCAATGTGCTTGACCTTCAAGACATTCTCATACACTTAAAACTCGGAAAGGCACTATTGCACACTTAGAATTTGGGAAGGCATTAGGAAAGGCGGTTTGGCTAAGGGACGGAATGGGGCTAGGCAGGGTACAAGTTGGGGTCCCAGAAAAAAAGGAGCCATCCTGACTGATCGGGTCCCACTGTATACCTCCTAATTCTCTCAAGGGGGTACTTAACATCTTCCATGAATTGTTTACTTGTGCAATTTTAGGTAGAGTTACCTTAATATTAGCATTTAGATGATGTATTAGATTGCATTGGTCCAAAAGTAAAGTGAAAAAAGTAGGCAGCTAATAGAAACAGAATGGTCTATTGTACTACATTTACTTACCTTATATATGGCACGGCCTTCATCGACTTTTTGGATGGTGTTTGACCATTGAGACACTTGTAGGACCTGTTTTCAATCATCATGATAATACTAACTTATAGTTATTGGCCCATTTGGTGCAGGCCACTACTGATGCTCTAATTAAGCCCGGACTGACATGCATGCTCTCAAGCATTACTCTCTGCGCTTCCAATGTTGTGCCCCTTAGTAATACTTACAACCTTAAGCTCACTTCCAAATGCTTCTTGTAGCACTTAATTCTTAGTGGCATCAATGGTCATGATCTCATAACATTGCACATGCCATACACACGCAACATTAGGTTCTAACTCTAGTCACAAGGTTCCCCATTCTTTTGTGACTCCCTACAATTCATTTCTAACACTTAACTCCCACAAGACACCGGGCATGTCATTTGATGCCATGGCACTCAATGGCAACACTACTCTCCACCAATGCTAATTGCCATGGAATGGTATCCAACTTTGCACTAGGAACAACCCACTTCACTTTGGAATTTACCTCAAGACTCACTAATCGGGACTCTCCAAATGGGATACACACCATGGCCTAGTGTGGAACAAGATACATTCAATTGGTATCAAGGAGTGCACAAACACTCTTTGGTAACACACAAGTGGTGGTGAAGCTCCAACACCAACTTCACCACCCATGGCCACTATGGCTCACCATAGCATAAGAGTTCCAATCATATGTGGCACGCCATCTAATTCATTTTGAGCATAGCGCTACAATGCTCTTATCACTCGAGACTTCCAATTCCTTACACTTCGTCTCTTGCAAGTCTTGGGGAGTCACCCCCAACATCCCCCTTGTTCACCAAGATGGCACGAGCACAGGCACGCTCTAGGATGAGGATTGTGACAGCTCTAATGTTTAAAAAAATTATAGCTAGTGTTTTAATTTGACTAGACTGAAATTTAGGAACAAATTAGTTGTCATCAATGTACTTCGGGTTTTATTTGCATGAGCAATGCATCTCCACTTCACAAGGTACCATCTCAAATGATTTAGATGAATTCTCAATATAGATACTCAACTTTGGCCAAGTTGTGGTACGAGTAGAGTGTTATATAAGCCCATTCAATTTGCTATCTTACTAAGATATAAAGTAGGCAAACCCCAAGTTCAACTGCAACAGCGAGGTGCAACACACTTTGGTGTAGTGAAGATATTTAAAGCTTTGCATTCATACAAATTTAGTTCCTACTCATGGTGATAACAACAATAGATTCATTCATTATTCCATAATCTTATGGATTGTCTTGGAATCAACATTGCAATTCTGTAGGAAATTAGAGAGTAATAATAGAATCCAAATGGATATCTCTAGCATGATAGCATCTTCATTGTTGTATGCTAAAACTAGCATGCCATGCATCACAACCACATTACACTCTGAGTTTTTGGTTTCCACCCTCACACAACAAATGGAATGGAATTTGTGCAAGAAATTATAGCAAATTGACCAACCACAAGTAGAACACAACAAAACTTAGATTTAGTAGGCTTAATCTTGTCACAGTAGGATGAAGTCCTTGGAAAATAAGTGATAGGGTCTTAAGCATTTCTCATCTGTTCTAGTAGTCTGGTTTTATATGAAGCCTTCCTAGTGCAAGGATGTGGATGCTCTAAGACCTTAGTTTTGAGGAAGTGACTATTTTTTGTCACCTATCCATTTAAAAAAAAATTATTTGAGAAAAAAGGCTAGAACTTAGGATTTATCAACAATGGTCAAATGTAGAAAACTTGAAGTCATATTTGGAACCAAAGATCCCAAATGAGCTAGAACCAATTGAAAAATATAAAATATACCAACAATAAAATAAAGGGCAAATTATTGCATTTATTTGGATACACTAAAAAATTTGGAATTAAACGAATGAAAAATGCATGTGCGATCTCTACATTGATACTATTGTCCCACCCCAATGCCATGTATTGTACTATTTGGATAAGTTTGGTGAAAATGATAAGTTCAGTAAAACTAGAGGAACGAGCTTCTATTCAAAAAAATACATTTTGAAATTATTTTATTTATAAAAAAGTTGATTTATTTTTAATGATTTAGAAAGATTTAATTAGAAAATTTTAATTTATTTAAAATTTATTCAATAATTTAGTTAGTTTTTATTAACTTATTTTATACTTATTGGAAAAATGGCAAAGCGGTAAAAATAATTGATATTTTTTTAATGTTATAGAAAAAGAGAATTTTGAATAATATTTCTGTATTTTATCTATATTGATGATTGTTAGAAATTTGTCAACCTCATGACAACTAGAGTTTTTGAGATATTATCAATACGACCTTAAATTGTCTTTCTAGAATGCCTTCAAAATATACATAGTACATAGTTAAAAAAGAATAGAGCCTTTAACAAATGATTTTGGGTCTTTTGAAGACACTTTTGAGATGCACATGTAAGGCACTTTTAAGGTTTTTCTAAAAGCTTTTTTTAACTAAAATGACCTTAAGTAACAATGTCAAGGCAATAGAACCATAATTGTGTATCAAATATGCAATTGGTGGGATAATTAGTAAGGAAATTTTAACTAAATTATTTGATTACAAGTTTTATATATATAATTTATTTTCAATGAATTGAATATTTCTTTGAATTTTTACTTTTTGATTGCAAAATCATCAATTTCTCTTCAACAATTTCTAAAATTGTGAAACTCTAAAATATATATGAATGTTCAACCCTACTTTTTAATTTAGATAGACAAGATCAAAATCATAAAAACTTAGGTATAATATATTAGTAAACTCAAAAAATTAATGGGCATGATTAGAAAATGAATGGCAATTTATGGGCACAATAACTATGTTTAAAATATTTTGAATAAGCATCTCAATACAAATCCTATTGTTAAATTGTTTTAGATTGTGATGGTTCATCTTGGGAATTGAAAAAAATTCCAAATTCTCTTAGCATGTATTTTTTAGACATTGAATGAAATCAAATGAAATCATTGGTGTTCAACATATTGATTATTTACAACTGTATCGAAAACCAACACATGGTTTTTGTATATAGGAATCATCTATTTTAACTAATAATTTATTGAAGCAAATTTGCGAACAAGGCTAAAGTTATAGTGACAAACAAAACTAAGTACAAGGCTTTGAAACATTTCATTCAAACAACCATACCAAAAGCATTAGTGGACAAAGTCCAAAAGTAGATATACGAAAGTTATAGTGTGCAACATATTACACGCTACCATAGAATTTTGAAGAAATAATTAGTTTTGATTTGAAAGAAAATCAATTTCAAAGTTTGCCATGTCAAAACTCAGTTTTGTTCAACATGGTTTGGAATTATTTTATCTTTTGCCAATTTTTTCTTAGAATTCCAAATTTTTTTATTTTATACCTTGGCATGTTGGTATACATCATTTTCAATTGTTGTATACAAAAATTGAAGGAAATTGACATTTATAGAATTTAAAATAACAACAATTTGACAAGCATACAAATGATGTTGGTACTTACAATATTTGAACTTTTTTTTGGAATTGAGAGCATGGAATAGCATTAGACATTGTAAAGAGAGTATGGGCTACAATGCGGACCATTGTTACATCCTAATGTCCATGCATTTGAAACATTTGTTAAATTGGGCAATGTGTGTTCAATTTATATTTATCAACCATATAATGCATTTTTTATTTCAATCTTTTTGTTGAAATACTAGAGTTCATGATGCACATAATTGATCCAACAAATCCCCCCAAAAGGTAAATTATCATTATCAATATTATAAAAAAAAAATACCAATTTTATAAAGGTGAGTAATTTTTGACACTTTTCAATTTTTTTCTAGTTTTTGAATGATTGGAATTAGAAGACTCTAGATATTGAACAAATCAACTTTAGGTTGCCAAAATTCATACTCTCTCTATCCCACTAAAACCCTCCAAAATATAGACATAGTGCTAGCAACATATATAATCAAGAATGAGTAAGCCTTCTGTTAGATCTATGCAAAATCTCCAACTTAGATGGTGTTGTTTAGGCACCTAAAGTCCATGTGGAAAGTACAATATTTGAGCATAATTTGTAAATGCTACAACTCAAGTTTTAAAGGATGGTGGCAACAATAGGATTCTAGAAATGTGTTTCCCATCCTAAATATGTGCAATAAAAAAACCTAACCTACTTCATGAACAAATTTTTTAGTGCTAAAGTGGTTACTATGTTCATCATCAACAATTCTATTTGAAGATGCAATTTGTACAAGGTATCTTATATGGGCAAGGCCAAGCTTGCTAGGCCAAAGGAATGCTCTTAGATTGTTTCACTTGCCCCTATGAAGCTGCTAAATACAAAAAACACTTACTCAATGGTCAAAATCAAGAAACGGAGCTTTTTAGTGGAACAAAAATTCTACTTGATTTGGAAGTTTTTAGTGGGATACGGGAGTAGTAATTTCAGTTCAAGTGATAAAATTACCAGATTTTTGGCAATCCTCATTATTTCTATCTCTGCACCTCCAACAATATTTGGACTACTCCAGAGTCCAGATCATGTGCACAATTGCTTATTTGACCAGTTGTGGGTGGCTCCTCTATAATTGCAACGCAATGAAAAGTTCATGTTCCAACGGGCAGCCCAAAAGGAGCAACCCCAAAATGTCGCCCTACCTTTCGCTCCTGTATCTCTGAAGTGTTGCGTATTCAACCATGTGGCCCAAAATCTCTGCCATCTTCAAAAATGAAGATTGTGAGTGCTGCAAACCACCGGCTGTAACACTGCTCTAGTACCAGAGCTAAAAGCCTCCCGGACTCCACGTCGTTATTTGCGTTAGATAGCTAGCACCTCATGTGTGAAACTCGGGACTTGAAAGCGTAAAGAAGAGGCCCAGAGAGTCCAAGTACCGTAAGCTTTGTGCAGGATTGTCGTGTCGTACGCACTTGAGACGAAGAACCGGACGGAGATGGAATTTGACATACATACTTACTTACATGGCACGTGCACAAGAACTGAACTTACTGGGCTGCGGGACTCACTCCGCTGCCATGCTAACCATCGAACGGCCAGAGCACCGTCGTCGTTGTCCTGGAAAACCTAATGAACGATAGTAAATAAAACCAATAATGAAAGCTTGCCGGTGGCTGCTTAAGGGAGTGCAGCCGCTTCCATCTACTCGGAAGTTGTCGTCCGCACGCATGCACGGGCCGATCGAGGCGGCAGCTGCAGTTGCTCTGCTGCATGTTCCACGGCCGGCCGGCGCGCACGATGACAGTTGAGCAACTGCACGAATTACCACAGGCAGGCAGGCAGACAGGCAGGAGGCAGCGCACCTCACAGTCCACTGAGTTCAGTCCAGTACTGCCTGTCTGACGATCCTCCGACTTGCTCGGTCGCTCGGTTGCTCGCTCGCTCTTGGGGCATGCATGCAGCCAAAGAATGGACTGTCACCACTCCACCGCAGCAGCTGCAGCAGAGCTCCTAGTTCAGGTGATCTGTTTTCCGGTCATTCCCAGAGTATTTTGCTCTCGTACATTTTGCCTGTCTGGCTCAGGTTTCATGCTCCTCCAGGTCCCTATTAATTAATAGCTATTACTACATACTACTGTCAGCTAGCTATGGTCACACTAGCATGTCAGACTCCCCTCTCTCTTGTCTCTCGGGCCAACGGTGCTCGTCTCGGCATGCATATCCATCTTCACTCCTTCGCTGTTGTACCTCAAAATACATAATTCTTCTGGCAGACCTCGGATCCCGTTGCGGACAAATTGGTGGATATGAATGCGCGCCTGGACGAATTGTTGCTTCAATTGGGTGAGCTCCAGGATTACATGCCCGATGCCGACGTTGTAGAGAATCTAGCTTGGCAAGCCCCACAAGACTGTCAAGCTCCGAGGCCCCACGAAATTAGCTGACAACACCAAACTAACAATGCAGAAGAATCACCACCACCACCACCAGTCTGACCCTCTCAACGTCATTAGAAAGGCACCCAGCAGCTCAAGATATGACCGGACTCGCCCTTTGCACGACATTCAGACTACTCGCCATGGTCGGCGCTTCATACTCTCATGATCGCCATGGACATGGCTTTCGATTAAACAAGAAGTTGAGCCTCTACTATCCAATGGGCTCCGGATACAAGTGACTCAGACACTCGCACAATGAGACAACAGAATACCATTCGACATTCAAAGTGTTCAAATGAGTCCAGAACCCTAATATCCAACCGTCAAATTGTTACATTCATAGTAAAACTTCTTGAAAAAATCAATATTCTTCAGTTGATATTTGACAAACTCGAGGTATCTGCAAGATTCGCAATCGCTGAATGTACATCATTGTGCCTCAAGTCCACCAAAATACAAGTAGCATAACTCAAGTGAATGGAAATCATTCTATTAATAATTAAAATTCGCTCTCAATTCCAACTAGAAGACCAAGTGCGTAATATTGCTCACGAACTATGGCTTTCATCTCTTTAAAACTGGAATAACTTCCTCGGCTCGTATGGACAAGTTGATGGAAGACATCGACCTTCGGAGACTCTAGCCTCTCTGTTACAATGGACAATGATAAGGTTCCAATTCGACAATTTATAGACAAGGATCACGTAGCAATGTACGGACGTCATGTCCTTGAATCTGTTGGCAGAAAAAGAATATCGCATGGTGTTACACGGAGCATAACCTTTGAAGGCACAGCAGAAAGGTTTGTCTGAAAAATCGATCACTCGAACCGATGTCTAGGAAGTGGAAAAGCGAGATTGCTAGCTATTGTCCAGCCTTATTCCGTGTGTTTTCCAAACAAAACTCCTCAATTTCTCGAAGCTTGTTTATCTTCACGGAGTTTATACGCGAAAAAAAATTCTTTCAGACATTTTCAATCACCTTACCTCATAGAGCCTCTCCTAAGAAAAACAAGCACAACTAATGGAATTAACAGGAAGACTTCCAAGACAATACCTTTACACGTTTAGAGGCATCCAAGCAAGCACTTGAACGATTTTATATCAATAAGCCATACTGGCATGAACAGAGTTTCTCTGACCTTGATTTGTAGTTTCGTTTCGGAGACCTTCGTGTCTGTTGCCACCGGCAGTTTTTTTTCCCTGTACCATTCATTTGTGTCGAAATAAAAGAATACAGTTCTCTCCAAAGCAAATACTCCCAATGCATTAAAACAGTATTGATTTGGTTTTACGCCTACAATTCAGGCAACGAATGAAAGAGTGAGAGGAATAGGAACATACGCTCATGGAAGATCGATGAACGTTAAACGATGCAAAGGTGGTCACCTTCACGTGATGCAGAGGCCAACTTCGTCCTCAAGTCATTCGATGAGAACCAGGCGTATCAGTGATTCTTAGTAGGTTGAACAACGACAAATTTGGAACTTTCAGAGAGCCCCGATCTTTGATTATCGACTAATCCAAAGACAATCTGGTATTGTCTTGTAAAATTAAGCAAGTCGGCTGCTATCCTCTTCAAAAATTCGTGACTTGTGTTTGAACCACAGAGTCATCGGGGAGACGGTTTGCTCGAGTCTTGGATAGAAAATTCCACACTGTAACAGGTAAGTGCAAACGAAGCACGCAAAAAACGTCGGGAAAAGAACATAATAATCCTCATTTCACCTAGAATATGTGGCAGTGCATCACTGGCTAGTAATCCCACAAATCCCAAGCCGAGCAGATCCTAGGTTCACCTACACATTACAAGCACCCCGGAGTAGTGCATCGGGTTTCGGGCCATAGATATCTGACCATGCCACACATTGTACGAAGACATACAAGCTTAATATATCATGGATATGTCATTGTTCTGAATTCATTCTGACACTGGTAAGGTCATCTGCCCATTAGTCATCTTGCTTGCTTGACTAGATTAGTATATTCTAGTTAATTCTTCCAGTTAGCTGCAATTGCACTAGAAAATCGTCATGTACCCTAATTGTTGGTCTAACCCACTTAGCTGTTGAGTATTTACGATCACATCAAACAATGACATTGTCGATTTAAGACAGTCCATTTGTCTTTGAGCTTGCTTTCCTATCCTCCATTTGACTCGGCGTACTTGCTAAATTTTGCACTAGCTGATCGATTCATTACAAGTTGTGATGATGAATGGTGGTCTAGAGTTTCCCAGAAATGCCTTGAAAACCCAAGCATCCGAAAACATAATTTCACACCCAGCATAAACCCCTGCAAATCTCCAAGGAAAATAAGGTCAATTTGGGTCAAGGATCATCCTCTTAATGGTTCCCATATGACACGTAACTAGATGTCACCAAGATTCTGGGACCCAGCATCAAGGTTCTCAGTATTTTTATAAAGATCATAGAAACCAAGCATCATTACCTGCTCTATTTCAGGTATCTGTTGAAGCATTTACTTTCTTCGATTGATGCACAATGTGCTGATCTGGTCAGAGAGCAGAAGAGAATTTACCTGGTGATGGAATCGAAGAGAAATATATCGAACGTCCAGCTGGCTACAGACTTGGAGTATGCTTCATGAAGGATCCAAACAGGGGAAGCTAGCCATCCTGCTGCTCTGAACCGATCCAAAGCTTTCAACGTTGAGAACCAATGCAGTTGATATCATTGAAGGAATTTCATTGCTGACTCGTAGACAAGAAATGTCAGTGACGATGAGGGCACAACCCGTAACAGGTTTGGAACAATTCCTTTATAAAGCCCACGGAAACCCTCGTACCGCATTATGGATTGAAATGTGTGCCAAGTATTCACATATCTGGACACTCCATCGTCACTTGGCCGTTGTTGCAGACGCGAACGTACTACCTGGTAGGGATAAGTAGCCATGACGGCAAAAAGCTTCGACGATGCTCCTAAAATTACAAAATCTGGCGAAGTCATGAGCTGCTCTCCACTAGCAACAACGTCGGGATGCCCTGCCGCTTCCCCAGTGCGGTGCGAAATCAAAAATTTCCGACCTTCTTCATACGCCATAAATTGCAAAGCTCCATGAGAGACGAGAATGAGCCCTGGGCCAAGCCCTTTATACAAACCACGCAGCCCTTCCTCTCGCAGAATTCTCTTAAAAGCGTCCGAGAAGCCCAGATACGGCTTCCGAGCCCCATGGCCAGGAGCTTGCAGCTGCAGACGTGTTTTCACCACCCAGATGGGATTTGTCATCACAGCGACAATGGATCCCGCCTCCGCAGCCGACAGTAGGTGCAACGACGGCCCGAGAGCATCTCTGTGGAATTGCCGCCGGTTCCGTTCCTTGATGTTACTGTAGAGAAAGAAGTAGAGGCTCCACGACAAGCTCGATCCGAACACCGCCGGGACCAATCCGGCATAGAGCCCTCGCAAGCCCTCCACCCGGCCGATGGTGAACAGAGCATGGAAGGTGTGGCGGTAGGAGGGCACGGCTGCACGGAGGCCGTCGTGAACTTGGAAACGAGTGCGCACGATATCCAGAGGATGCAGCGCCACCACAGTGGTGAGCCCCGCCACACCGCCCGCCACCGCGCTCTGCCACTTCCAATCCGTCCACTGGAAGTGCACGCTCTGCATTGCAAGTCAGGATGAGGAGAGGAGAGGAGAGCGAGGCGGCGGCGGCGGCGGCAGCAGCGGCTACAGGCAACAATGCCAAGGACCGGCACAGAGACTGGATTGGAGGCGTGGAAAGCAAGCAAGGAGCGGCAGCGAGGGGAGGCAGGAGAGAATATTTACTGTAATGGGGATTAGGGCTGCGAAGAACGCATCTCCGTCACGGCCCAGATCGAATGCCGGAAGGGGCGATTGATGCCAAATTGTTAAAGCGCTGCAGGCAGGCAAGGACGGAATAAAGTTCTGGAACTGTAGACCGACCGAGGCTCCGAAAGAAATCAATCAACTGGGACTCTGGGAGCAGCAGCAAGCGGACACGGGAACAGACAGACTCTCAGGGTTTCACCAACAATCCAGCCACAGATCGAAGTCCGGGTGGGCTACCCTTCAGTCACGCGGCACGCGCACAATCGAATGGAAACGGCATAACTTCCTTCCCCAAAAGTTCCAGGGCAGTAAGCTACTGTAACCAACACCCCAGAGTGCTACAACGACAATGAGGGGTTCTACATATCCAACTAACTTATCGAGTTATAGGGTCTTGCATTTCCACACATTCTTGTATCTACTTTGACCAAGTAGGATGATATTAGTGTTCGAAATGAAACAAAATGAAAAGTTTCTTTTGCATCTTGTCTCAACTACACTTTTTCGCCTACAAACCCATTAAAGTAAACCAGCCTATGACAGGCAAATCTCCTATGACAGGCTCCTAGAGAACTATCCATTACAGTCTTAAATCAACCCATGACAAAAAATTTCAATAAATGGGGTTAGAACTGCATTTGATTAATTTGTGGCCATAATCAAAGCCTTGGGAAATGGTCATGAAGTTATTGGTAACTGTCTTAGGACACTTACCCATTTTCAGTATAAACTGGTAGTAAAAAGTTATTTTGTACTTCTTTCATGTCATGTCCATATTAGGAAATCTTGGAGCCATGTTAGAAAATGTTTTGACTGCATTAGGTGGTTAGATGACCATCATGGAAACACTTTTCTGCTGATTTGGGGTAATCTACAGACTCTTTAAAGCCAACTGCACAGCAAACTTCAAAAATTCATAAAAAATTCATTTTTTGTCCAAAAAATAAAATTTCACTTGCTCTCTACATTCCTCATGTTTATCTTCATAGAGAATTTTTTTTAATTTTTTTCAAAAATGTGAACATGGCAAACCAGCCATTCTACCTGTCATAGGCTGGTTTACCTTAATGTTCAATTGCTTGAGCACTATCCAACAATTGATTTAACCTAAGCTTCCCATGTGTTGTGAACAATGTGGCACGCTTGAAAATAGCAGGAAGCCAATTTTGTTACCCTTGAAATGTTCGAAATCCTAAAATATCTTTTGTAGGATTTAGGGCAAGTTCTTATGATGTCAAATTTTACTGTGGTTTTTTCTTCAAACTTGAAGGTATCGCATTTTAGAAGTATAACTTTTATTTTAATCAATTTAGGATTATAGAAGAAAAATTTATATCCACTTGAGGTCAAAATGTGGGACTTTGGGTAGACAAAAAACCCCACAAAAACTTGATATTTTTTTCTCTTATGGTATATATTTATGTCAACATGGAAAGCTTTAATTCATTCCATTTGGATTAGTGATGTGAAAATTATAAGGATTTTGATTTTTCGGGCACCTTCCTAAATTTTCACAATTTTCCAAAATAAACAAGGGCCATAAGGTATAAATTACTTGTAATAACAATCTCACCATTAGGATTGACAATTTTCAATTCCATTTTAGAACTATTAATTATTTAATTTTGCCTACCTATTACCTCTATTTAACAAATTCTCAAAGAATTAATATTTTCCTTTCTCTTAAATTTTTTTTCCTAAATCACTATAAAAAAAACCCGCATTTTAGGTGACAAGCCCTAATTTTTTGGAGCTTATTTTATTTACATCTATGTTGACATCTAGCTATATTTATGTCAACAATAACATCCAATAAACATCATGAAAAACATAAAAACAACTAGATGTCAACATAAATGTAAAAAAAATCCATTCCAGAAAATTTGGGCTTGTCAAAAAAAAAACGGATTTCTTTCTAGTGAATTTTCAACAAAATTCTCTACTATAAAGATTTAACCCTCAAAACTTTGTAGTACAAATAATTTAAATTAAGGGAATTCAAAGTCTAAAAACATAGTAAAGTAATGTACAAAGAATTATTTCTTTTAACTTTGAACACTAATATCTTATGGCTAAAGTGTCTAAATTCCTAGTGGAGCTCACATTAAGAGAAATTTGAAAGAAAAAGAAAAGTGGTGTATTTTAAGATACTACCATCAAAGTGTCACAAAAATTATAATTTTAACAATTTCGATAAACTCAATATGGAATAAAAGGTAGATTAGGGGAGCTACATTTTTTTAGTTAAGGTCAAAGACATTTTAAATCAAGAACTATGTAAAATTCAGGTTTGATTTTTTTACTATGCCCCTCAAGGTTAGTTTATCCTAAAGCCCTTAAAAGATGGATTGGTGACTCTAGAAATCATTCCTTTGGATACTGTAGGAATCATTGGCTTAAAAAAATGCAAAAGCACTAATTGAAATATATATAAAGAAGAGAGCAAAAACAAGCAACTTAAATTGAAAGCAAAACTTACAAAAGAGCTCATAGCCACAAACAAGGCTCAACAATAGTTCTTCTTTGCTTTAGGTCATAGTTTGCCAGTGTGACCTATAATATTGAGCACTCAATCAACTAAAAGACTGGAAATCAAGAAAATACATGGACAATGACAATTTAGGTGGGGTTACACAGTGTGTGGATATGATGGGGGAATTAATCCAATGTGAGCCACTTCTCCATTTTTCTCCATTTAGTGAGCTCCTCATTTGTGGTTCCCCATGTTGATTTTCCAGTGAAAGAGTGGCAATGCTCTTGTAAATAGTGAATGGGACTACCTTACATCCTTAGAGCATCTCCACCCGTCTTGCAAAACGGATGACTTGTCCAAGGCGGCTTGCAAAAGTGTCCCATCCATCTTGCAAAACAGATAAACTTGTTATGAGTCCGGGCAAAAAGCCTTGGGTGGCTTGCAAAATGGGGGATTTTGCAAGCCAAAGCATGGCTTGCAAATTGGCTTGCAAACCACATGAGACAAGAGCACCGACACTTTCCCCCAAAGTATAGACCTTTAGCGCTATAGCCCATTGGTGGACCTTGTAAAGCAGTTCAAATTTGGAAACTTATCCGTCTTGCAAAATGTGGTTATAGCATGCAATGGGTGGGGCGGTTTGGCTTGCAAATTGGATGGCCCCGCATTTTTGCAAGCCAAGCCACCCTGCATTTTGCAAGAGTGGTGATGCTCTTACCTACCCCCTTTAGGGCCGGGTGGGTCGATGAGAGACCACGGCATAGGTTGCACAAATGCAGATGATGATAATATCCTTATCGGGAGGGAGCTACGCAGCCGGGCCCCGCCGGCTACTCCCCACACTGAGGCAAAAGGTCAGGGCCGAAGTTACTGTAACTTACGTGGGAGCAACGGGTGGGGACGGGTGAGCTGAGCGAGTCTTGCAGCCAGCCAGGGGCGGAACGGGGCGCGCTCTGCCAGCCCGCTCCTCCCCAACTCAACTGAACTCCACTCCACTCCACTAAGCTAAGCTTATGCTTAGTCCACTCCACCTCCCGCGGGGCCTTCTTAGCTAAACTTACCCTTCCCTTCGTTTCTCCGTGAGTCCGTCGCTGCATTCCTCCGAGGTGCCTCCTCCACTCGTCGGTCAGGCGCCGGAATCCTTGCAGCTCTCCCCACTCCTCAGCCACAGACTGCCTTGGGGCCTTCCGCTCCGGCGCTCGCATTTCCCTTCAGATGCCGCCCGCCCCGCCCCCCTGTCTGTCGCCGGTCTGACACATCTCAGCCATTCCTGCTCCTCCACTCAATTTTCCACGCTCCCTTCAGGTTGCAGTTGATGCTCTCGCTCTCCCCCCCCTCTTCACTCTCCCGTTTCTTCTTTCTTCTTCCTCTTTACTCCGGTCTTCACTTCTTAATTTCAGTAGCTAAGCTACCTCGTCGTCGCCTTCTGCTCCATCATGTTCACCTACTCGGAATGCTTGCTCACTCCTTGTCCCATCTGGCGTCCCGCATTCCCCCGCTCCTCCTCCCCCTCCCCCACATGCCCGCCCCTTTTCTTTTTCCGTCTACACTGTCTCCGTTGCTCCTGCCTTTCATCCCTGCTCTGACCGTCTTCCTTCCATGGCCACTGGTTGGTCAATTCGCATTTTCACCGAGTAATTCTGCCTTCTCCGTTCTGTCAGGGGGCCAGAGGTTTCTATAGTTTCATCCTCCTCGTACTTTCTGACGTTTTCCTCGTCAGAATCGCATTTCCTGGTTCTTCTGTCCTTCCACAGGTTTCGACTGTGCGGCCACAGCTCTTCGTTGCAGTCAGTTGTCTATACCCTTGACCTCTGGGCACCGCCTCCATCTCTCTGAACCCCCTTCCCCTTCGCCAGTTCGCGGAGCTCTGCAGCGCAAGCGGAATCCGGAGCTGCTGCTGTTGATAGTGGTTTCTTTGGCATTTGGGGCAGTGACCCCGGAGGTTCCTTGACCATCGTCCTGGGAAACGAAATCGATCCGCCTGCCTTGTCGTTTCTTAATATCCTGTGCTGCCCTGCACAATGTTTATGTGCACGCTTCTTCTTTCAGGTGGCTCGCTCTTCGTTGATTGTGCTTGAGTAGACAAGGGCGGGCACCGTGCGACGGCGATTATGCTGAGTTGGTGGAAAGGTGTCTAATCCACTGAGGATTTAGTGTGAGGTGTGGGCAGTAGCTAAGTAGATTTAGAAGCAGTGGATTCTTGTTAGGAGACAAAAGTGAAAGAACTCGTAGGAGTGGAAGCTGCTGTACAGGAGGTCACCGAGAAGAGAAGATGTTGGAAGACAGGGGAGCGAAAGTGGATTGGTTAGCGAGAACTCGAGCAGACATGGCGACGAGTTTGACGCCGAAGTTTGACACGTTGAAGCCGCTCCCTGCAAGGCGGCACTCGCTTGACATCGTAACGGGGCGAAGAACATCACGTGCCAGCTTCTCTATGAAGCGCACGAACGAGTGGTAACTATCTCGGTCCTTCTGCCGCCACATTGTTGCACAGTACCTCTGTCCAGCACTGTTTCGTTTTCTGAGATTTGTATTAAATTCTGAAAGCGACACTATTTAACATTTTTCTATGTGGAATTTCTTGAGATTGTTTTTGTTTCGCTTGGTCTTTGAAACAAATTGCAGCGATGACGTAGAAAAAATGTCGTATCTCTCTGTCGTATGCTTAATATTTCCGTACATGTAAATAACTGAATTCACCAGGGCAGCTTCTAATATCTCTCATTCGATTGTGTGGGCCGAAAGTTGGTCACGTCCTGTTGTCACCCCTACTGTCGTCCCGTTTTTTCCATAGCCTGTGGAAAGTGCCGAAGAGTCATCTGTGCACACAATAAGCAGGAATTGGCGGGTAATTGTTTTAAATGTAGTTCACAGATTACCTGTATCGACGTTGACAGTATTGTTCCCTTCGTCTCTCTACTTGTCAACGTTGATGACTCTGTAACACATTTAGTTTGGTGTGTTTTTGTTAAAGAGCTGCAGTTCTGACGGCTTTTTGTGGAGGAAATTAAGTGCGTGTTCGTCTACACAACCTGTTGCTAATTTGTTGCCACTTCGATGCAGGGTACTGACGACGGACGTCCCTAGTGACATAGTTGTTGAAGCCGGCGGTATGAATTTCTCATTACACAAGGTGAGATTTTTCATCCTCTGCTCCCTCTGTAGCCTCTCCGTACATGTATGTTTTTGGAGTAATTGGGAAAGACTGCGTGAGCAGCGTTAATGGCATTTTAAGTTATTTGCGACATTATGCCTATCCAGATGTGGATTGTGTCTAAGCAGATGATCACTTATTCATCAGAGATTGCCCCCTTTGCAGTACCGAAATTATGTTTCTTAGCTGACTGACTGACATTTTGTAAATCCTGCTCAATTTCGCATTTTCACCCTAAAGCACGTTAGCATTAGCGCTCCAGCAGGGACCGTGACCAACCCTAACTCGACGAACAGGCCAGTGGTGGCAACAGGAATTATGTTTTCAAGCAGGTTCACGGTCTCTGCCAGTTTGTTCCTTGGGATTGGTGAATAGGGTATTGACATTCTAATGATTGAAATGGTTGATTTCCAGTTCCCTTTGGTTGCGAGGAGTGGACGTATTCGGAAACTTGTAGCCAATCTGGCAGACAGCGACAATCCCAACTTACTTCAGCTTACCGATGTACCCGGCGGCGCTGAGGCTTTTGATCTAGCGGCTAAGTTTTGTTACGGCATCAACTTTGAAATCACAACCTCGAATGTTGCAGTATTACGATGTGCTGCGGAGTCTTTAGAAATGACAGAATCTTATGGAGAAAATAACCTGGTGGCACGAACGGAGTCCTACCTTTCAGAGGTCGTTTTGCAGAGCCTGGCAGATTCTATTGCCGTGCTGCACAACTGTGAAAATCTTCTTCCTCTTGCAGAAGACCTGGGCATCGTGAGCAGGTGCATTGAGGCTGCAGCTACGAAAGCTTGCAGGTGATTTTGTGATCCACTCCACTTCCAACTATTGTACCTCCAGAGGCGTCACCTCTTGGATGCCCAGGCTGTCCATTGATTAGTTTTTGTTACATCCGTCACACGTACATCCTTTGTGTCGCGTAGGATTTTCATTTGGAAGGTTTGTGAACATTTTAACCCTGGAGTGTACTTGGAGATACACTCTGGCTCATCACTTCCTTTTGGACACTATGACTGCTGCTTTTCCGTTTCCTGAAGACTTCGGCGCATTTATGATGTGCGTTACTCGAATTTTTATTTTATGTTTCCGAACAATTTCTCTGAGTTTAAAATTCTTGAACCACAAGTGTATGCTCGAAGTCACTTGCTTCCCTTGCTGTTAATTGTCTCCTAGGGCTCTATAAAATCTTGTCTTCTTACCTCTTGTTTTGTCTTGTTGATTTTAGTCGTTAAATCTTTCCTTTCGCATCTTCCTATTTTTCTCCATCAGCAAAAGCGAATGGCTGATGTGATTGAACTAAATCACTTCGAGCCTGAAGTTTGAACTTGAGCTTATTTGACCTTGAAATGTAGGGAACAAAACGCCAATGCCATCGGTCGCGCTGAGTTTGGGGGCTCAGGGCGTTCTGAGAACTTCAAGCTTTCAAATAGCAGTAATCTTTCGCATAGCAAGGTTCCCTTGGCGGACTGGTGGGCTGAAGATCTGGCTGTGCTTCGTATCGATTTCTATCAAAGGGTTCTAGCAGCCATGAGAACGAAGGGTTTACGGGTGGAGAGTATGGGAGGGGCGCTCATGCACTTTGCTCAAAGATCTTTGAAGGGATTTAACAGGAAACAAAATGGGCGTAGTGATATGAAACCTCCAAAGATGAAGGTGCCATCTTTCTCAATATTATAAGGTTGTTGTAGACCATAATATACGAGAGCAGTGTCGAAGATAGGTTTAAAATATTTTGCTGTGTACATTTGTTTGACGTACCAACAGTGCGCGTTAGTATTGGTCCTCTCACTTAGGGCAGAATTCTAGATTTGTTCTGGTTGCTTCTTGTATGCATTTCATTTGAATGACTTTGTCTCATGCAGGTCCATGACTCTTCGACAGCAATGGAGCATGAACAACGTATTTTAGTGGAAACTATAGTCAGTCTACTTCCTCCTGAGAGGAACACAACAACCTGCAGCTTCTTGTTTGGACTGCTGCGAACAGCAATTATACTGGACACTACCATAGCATGTAGACTGGATCTTGAGAAGCGAATTGGTATGCAGTTGGAGCAGGCGACATTGGATGATTTGCTAATCCCCTCCTTTTCGTACACCGGAGACACCTTGTTTGATAATGATATAGTTCACCGAATCGTCGTCAACTTTCTGCAACAAGATGACAGTGACGATTTACAGGTACACTGACCCTGAATTAACCACTTAGATCCTTCGGCATCTGTATCTGGTCGTATTATTTATTTTTTAAGACCGTTCGACCATTTTGGAAGTAATCCGTCTCCAAAACTGCTAAATTCAACGTCTGAGACAGGTGGTAATAACACTAAAAGTGTGTTTGTTTTAAATGTTCAGTAGGGGTCTTTGAATTTGAATATTCATAAATTCTGCATTTACTCATTCATGTCATTGGAATATGTCAGGTGGCCCATCCCATGTACGAGTCAGATGGTGGAGGCTCGCCTTCTCAAAGTGCGATGATGAAGGTGGCGAAACTTGTCGACAGCTATTTAGCAGAAATTGCACCTGATGCAAACCTCAAGCTTTCCAAGTTTATCGTTCTGGCTGAAATGTTGCCTGATTATGCAAGAGTTGTGGACGATGGTTTGTACAGAGCTGTTGATATCTATCTCAAGGTACTGCACCAAATATTTACTGTTGCACGGACTTCATGTTTTCTGAAACATATGCTTGGGTTTCCCTTTAAGTCTTTGGAAAATGACCTAGGTTCTATTTCAAAGTTATGTATGTAAATGTTTAGCAGAATGGGGTATCCGTTGTTGTGATGTAGTATCATTTCAGATGAATATTCTGAGATGCTCGGTTTTTATTTTTATTTTTATTGACTGGGGGCGTTACTGTATTTCGAACCGGATCTTCTAATTTTCAGATTTACGGTACTAAAAGCATTTCTTGAGTCGCAGGATACATTCCTTAATGGGTTTATAATGGGCTTATCTGAACTGATTGCGTCTGTCCATCAGGCACATCCAGCGTTGAATGAGATAGACCGAAAGAAAATATGCAAGTTGATGGATTGCCAGAAGCTTTCACAGGAGGCATGCACTCATGCGGCCCAGAATGAAAGACTGCCAGTGCAAGTGGTGGTTCAAGTCCTTTACTTTGAGCAGCTGCGAATGAGAAATGCATTGGCATCAGGAACTTTTGCAGATCCAGTGGAGTCTAGCAACGGACACTACCAACATCGAATTAGCAGTGGTAATATGAGCGCTGCACACTCACCAAAAGATAACTACTCAGCTATTCGGCGTGAAAATCGAGAACTGAAACTGGAACTTGCCCGGATGCGAATGCGGCTAACTGACATAGAAAAGGATCACGCTCTAATGAAGCAAGACATACTGCCCGAGAAGCCCATAAAGAGCTCCAAGTCGACAGTCGGTAGGAAGCTTAGCAGATTAAACCCTTTTGCACGCAAAGATTCAAAAGACTTGGGCTCCAGTAATGGTAGTGGCAAGCCTGTCCAAACTCCGGAAGTCAGTTCGCGAGGTGGATTCGGGCGGAGACGGAGACACTCAATTTCGTAGTGCACAGAGTTACTGGCGCTTAAGCCAAGTTGGGAAAGTGGTTGGTTTGCCAGCGCATGACAAGAAGCCATTTGTCAATGCATTTGCAGCCTCTGTACATGTGTACCATTATGATGTCATAGGTGTATTAGGTTGGGTTTGGGGGAGTGCAGGCTCTTGGCTTTTGGGAGCTTGTTCAGAATTATGAGTCCAATTTTACGTTAAAGGAGGTCCAGTCAGGTACAGGTTGCATAAACTTTCGTTTTTATACATTAGGAAAGGTAGATTTGTCTAAGAGCAGTGAATTTTGAATATCAAAACTTTGGCCTCTTCCCATTTCACCTCGAAGTGTTTCGAGAATGTCGTCTGCATCCATTCTCGAAATTTACGGAGTCAGGTGCGGGTCTGTGATATGTCGTGATGCGACATCACTAACCTTGGCTCTAAAGCACCTGGCGGTGTTTGCTATCGAGGGAATAATGCGCTTGAGGCACTACCCCGATCGAAAAGGAATGAAAGATTGGGGTGAGTGTCTGGAAGTCACAGCAGACAGGTGCTTCACATCTGACAGTGGAAATAGGGACTCGGACGAATTTCTCGCTCTTCCATCCACTCTCTTGCCTTTCCTGCCGCGCGCACTCACATGGCCGTCATGCCTGCAGCCTGTCGAGCTATGCCACGAGTGAGCCCCAAATCAAATTGAAGTTCGATTAATTGTTTCCTTCGAAGCACGTTTTTGAATGTTGGTACCCTGCCAAGAGAAATACGGAGTGACTTTAATTACAGTCACGTCCATGCCCACCCCATGACATGAAAGCATCTTACTAGTCCTTCTCTCCCCCTCGACGTCCTTCTGCCCCGCCCGGAGACAAGCTGACAATCACGTGATTCAGTTCCACGTCGCTCAAGGACTCGGGAATTGCTAGCAGGTAAGCTCCAGTACTGTACAGTAGTACAAGTCAGACAGTAAAGCTCCAGTTAAGTACAGGACAGGACAGGAGCTGCGTGCTTGCTGAGCGATCGAGCGAGATGGGACCTCTCAACTAAGCACGTTGCTTACTGAGCAGGAGATGCGTGACGTACATCTTCTTCAAAAATGCAAGCAGCCTGCAAGTGCCGGCCGGCCATGATCGATCAATGTCGTCGATGAAGCGCCAAGGTGCACTACGAATGGAATTTTGAACACATCAGGACATTTGTCCAAGTTTCCAGTGGATTTCTCCTGTGAATCTGTGATTCATCTGGGTCAAAGATCGAATTCTACCAGGTTTCTGTCGTCGATCTTTCACTTCGATCGCCTGCACCCCTACGTGAAGAATCGCCCCGGCCTATACGTACATGCACATTAAATACTTAGCCCAGGCTGCAGTCGTCAGTGCTCAACCTTTTTAATAAAAGATCGGGAATGAATCAATTAAGGCCATGCCAGCCTCAACTCTGAGTGCGTGCCTTGCATTTTTATGCCGCCCTCGTGACAGTACTACTGTAATGCTCTGACATATCCATCCATCCATCCATCGTCGCATCTTCTTTTATAGTCTCATTATATTCGATCTTCCTCTGTCCTCTTCTCATTGAAACAGAATTATATGCATGTTACCAATGGTTATGACTTCAATTAATGATATATATAGAATAAATTGATACCGAATGCTTGGCCGTTTATTCGAATAGTATTCTAGCCCAATAAATGGTACTCAGAGCTGATGGAGCTAGGTATTGGAGTTTCCGTTGTTGACCCTGGCATGGCCGGCGCGGCTGACGAATCACAAATAGATCGGGTTTAGACTTTGGATCGGAGTCGCGAGGATCGGAGTCAACTTGGGCGAACTTCATTTTCTACCCAGGCGAGTAAATTCACTTCATCGTCCACGACCTTTTAGAATGTGAGAAGATCCAGGAGCACAATGTACGTCATAGCTGTGCACATGCATCGGCCGGGGTCGATATATGCATGACTGTTCCTGATCGTCCGATCCCTTGTTGTGTACGCGCAAGCCCGAAGTCACACTGCACGTACACATGTGCGTCGATCCATATTTGCCACACCATGGAGATGGTCGCACTAGCTGTAGCCTGCGAGAGCTATGTATTTCATGAAAGTAAGCATAGATAATCGAGGAAGTTGCCTGCTGACGACGTACATTAATTGATATATCGGAGTACGTACCCGAGTGGTGGACTGACAACATTGCTGGCGCACGGTGTTTGATTGATGTTGCCCAGCTAGGGTACGGTGCTCAGCTCGATCGATCTCGGTCGGACGAACTCGTGGAGCTAGGTTCAGTTCTGAGCTGATTTTCATGGCGATGGCTTGGCCATTCTTCTGCTGAGTGCATTAATTGTAGTCCATTCTCGACGTACCCATACCTGAGGTAGAGTTTAGACCCTAGCTTGTGTATGGGAGCATATATGCATGTACGTCACAATTTTCGACGCCGGAATCGTGCCATAATTGGGGATGGCACCGCACTCGGAGGCCCTGCTCTCCGGCCAGGCCAGGGGATCGGTCGGTCGTCTGATAGTTTATTGCACACCATGCATCCATGGTATACTCGTGAGCGAGACACCACCATTTCTTTCCTCCGCTCGCTTCGCTTACTCGGAAAGTTGAGCACGAAGAGCACCCCGTGAACGTTGGGGGGAACTCGCGAAAGAGCTCCAGAAGGAAAAAAACGTTACTAAGGACGGAGGCTTCCATCCCAGCACGGGGTTCCATCCACGGAAATCGTTGTTCACTACGCAATCACACTCCCAGAAGACGATCCTCATCTCACTGTAGTAGTGCTGTTTCTAGATATTGACACGTCATGCACGTATATATAGACATGCATGACTCCAAGATTCCTAAACAATTAAAAGAATCCTATGGACTATCACCTTGACGCACTAGCACTTCTAAAAAAGATAGATAGAAGAATATAGTATGTATTGAGTCTCTGCACACCTGAGACATGTAGCGATGTTAAATCCATATCTGCACCCTAACTTTACTTCTGCATTTACTGTTTCCATGTTATTGAGCCTGTCACTTAACACTGCCGAACCTACTCTCTGCTGACTATTTGAATCATGTTTCTCAAATGCCACATATTATGGTGGGGTTTGACTGTTTGAAGATTTAGCTGTGAAATCTAATCATATCATTCCTAGACTTGTATGAATGCTCGCTAAAGCTGTTAGTAGTTCCCCCGCCTTTTTCCTCCTTGTATGTTTCTTGCTCTGGCGCTCTGGCGCAATTCTAACTTGATCTCTTGCTTGTTGTTGAGTTCTTGCAATGATTCTTGAGTTCTTACAGCAACCTCATGCTGGTACGGACTACTAAACATTGCCCTTTCTATGTTTTTGCATTACTTTACTTTTAGAATCAACCTACTGGCAACTGAAGCCCTACAGTTGGATCCTTGGGTGAAGGATCTGCAGGTATGGATTTAGAGCTAGAATTTGAATCTTTTTCCTCTTTCTTCATTCTTTTATTCCTGACCGATTGTGCACAGGTCTGGGTGATTCTGCAGTCTGATGACGTGAAGCTTGAAGATTTGAGATGCAATTTTGAGATTCAATCTAATATAGAATGGTGACGCTCTCACATGAAAAGAATTTACTATCTGTATCATATTTCAATAATCTTGTTGACATAGTAGAATTCACTAACCTCATAGTCCAATAACCTTCGGTTCTAATCAATACTAGTTCAGGTGGGAATCTTGAAGGGCCCAGGAGAAGTTCACATTGGTTCCTCAACTATGGCTTCATGAAATTTTCCTCCCTCGGTGACACAAATTGCAGCTGGATCATGCTGGATCATGATTGGAACTGTTTCTGCTATTCCAGACAGGCTCTGCCATAGTCTGGGAAGATTGGAATCTGAGAGGGATGACCACATAGCTATCAAGGCGGCAGCTAATCTTCCATTCAAATCGTCTCATAATTATTCGCTAAAATGGCGGATTACTAGAGTTTAGTGAAATTGGCATAGTTTCTGAAACCTCACATCTATTGTCGTCCTAGTTTTTAATCACACAATGTCTCAATCGCTCAAGAAAACAGAATTGAAAGCTAGATTCGCTGGAAAGCAAGAGTGGCGTTCAAGATTCTAGGGTTTGAATCGCACAAGGCCCTGTCATCGCTCAATGCCTCAATCGTACAATCGCTCAAGAAAACAGAATCGAAAGCAAAAATCGCTGGAAAGCAAGAATCGCTCCTGTCATGATCGTAAAAAAAAATTCATTGAATCGCACAATCGCTCCTGTCATTGAAGACACCGTTGCCAGAAGATGAAGACTCCAAGAATTCTAAAGTTTCGTGAAGCCAAAGATTCCAAGTTCTCATGGGTAGTTTGCTCAGTACAGTGCATTATCGTTGTCGGAATGTGAAACCCTTGGTTTCTAACTACGCTATTGTAAACCTTGCTCAAGTCTAGAAATTTGAAAAACTCCCAATCTTGCTGTGCGGTGTGAACAAAATGAGTTCTTTTGAAAATGTGGTGGTAGGCCATATCATCGTTTTGCAGGTGTAATTAGAGCATCCCCACCAATCTGTTCTGTATCCCTAAAAATTTAGGGAGAGGACCTCAAATGGGGATGGGGATACAGAAGCTTGCGCGCACCAGTCTTGAAACAAGATTTCTACCCCAAATTTATAGAGAACTCGGTAAAAGTTGGGCCCAATTCTCTATATTCAAGCTCATACAAAGAACACACGAGGTCTCATCCCTATAAAGTTAAGGTTGACTGGATTGAGGTCTCGAGTTTAGGGAAAGAGAACTCCCTGGTGGGGATGCATCCCTACCACTGAGTTCCGTATCCCTAAAGCTTTAGGGAGAGGACCTCATATGCAAATAGAGATACAGAAATTTCATTGCACCAATCTTTATCCAAAACCTGTATCTCTAAAATATACAAATTTCTGTAAAACTCCGTCTTCTAGTTTTGGTGGTAAATTTTTTAGATCAATCCAAGATTTACTGATTTTTGGAAGTCATTCAAAGTTCATGGGTTCAATTCGAGTTCACCAAACTTCATTTCGATGACTATAGCTTCAGAAGCTTGTATCTCCTTCACCCAATGTTTGTTTTCAATAAAATTTGTTGGGTTATGTTTCCTTTGAAGTCTACTTACTATGGTAAAATTTTCATGCCAATCCACAGCGTTTCGAATGTTTGGGAGCAACTCAAAGTTCAAAATCCGGACATTTTTGGATTACAATGAACTTCAACGGCCTGTTTCTACTTCATACACTCTCTGCTTCCTATAATTTTTTTGATAAAGTTGTGCATATTAGTCTTTTGTGTGATTAAAATTTCATATCAATCCAATAAGCTAAAAGTAATTGAAAAGCATTTTAGTAGAAGGAGGTTTAGCCCTGGATGTGTTTCAGTCACAACTTTTTATTATTATTTTTGACATTTCAAAGTCATTTTGCAGACACAACGAGTCAAGTGAATGATATTTTCTTTCACGAATGTGTTTGTATATTGTTTTGAAGTACTTTATAGTTTTAATTTTTTTCATTTGAGTAGGTTTAAAAATCAAATTTCACCTCCAAATTAATGTCTTGCTAAGAAAACTTCATCATCTTTCACTACAAAAAACAGGGCTTAGCGTGACTGCAAAAATGTGACTATAGAGATTTTGCGACTGCATCGTGACTTTACCTCCCTAATTGCACCATTGGGTTAATTCAAGCAGCGTTGCAATCATTTTGCAGTCGTGGTTTCCTTTGCCGAATGAATAGGGAATGCACGATACACTTCATCTACAACGTTTCGTTCACAGGGACGACGATGACGTGATGTAGCTGCCTAAAACGTGACTAGAGAAGGCGGAGTCGCGGATTAGTCATGCACATTTCATTTTTGTGACTTCAGGTGACTTTAAAGTGATTGCGAAATGACTTGAACAATTGCCAGGAGTCATAGGGTTGTCGTTTTCTTTTACTTCAGGATAAAAAAAAAGATGAACTTGTCTTTGCCATCCAGGGAGGATAGGGTAAGATATGTTTTGGATATATTAGTGGCATATGACTGTAGTGCGACTAGCATGTTCTTTTTGCATATTACTAGAGGGGATGCAATAGGGGCATTTGTTGAATATGATACGGTTGTGTACCATGCTGCAAATGGATGAAGGTCTGTCTTAAATGTAATGCGATCCCACCTTAATGAATTAATTTAAGGAGAGAGAGAGCTGCGGGAACATCATTGTTCAAATAAAATACATTGATATTCAATTGACAAACAAACTAATACTCATTGGTTTAGGGTTTGATGAACACTTGTACGCCATGTCTGATTTGCGATTTAGCCGTTTACACACCTGATGTCAAGGGTTGCGTTTATGAATTTGAGCTAAGGGTTTGTATAAATGTGCCAATGTCTGAATGAATGCAAGTCACTTAAGATGTAGTGCTATCCTATTTTTAATTAATTAATTTTAAGGAGATTAAGGTATGCGAACCTCATTGTTCAGATTCTAGACATTGAACATTAGTAGGAGAATGAAATAATTATCCTAGTCAACCTAGAATGTTGTGACTTGGACGTATTGCAATTGGACTCTCTTTGAGTAACACGTGCTGTGACTGTTGGATTTAGTGTTAATGCATTTCCACACCTTTTGTTCAGGCTTACATTTTGCATTAGAATGCAAGGTTTAGGAAAATGTAGCTAACATTGAATTTAGAACTTTTGGCAATTGAATTGAACATGAATGAAAAGAATTGAAGATGGCCCTCTAATAATCCAATAAACGGAAAGACATTGAGGAGACAAAAGGTTGATGTTGCAATTGAAGGCGATCTGATTGCACTATGACTGTGGCTTGTCTGTGATTGCAATACAACTGTGAAGTAACTACAAAATGACTAGTATATGACTACACATTGGAGGGTGATTCGGATTGAACTACTACCATTTTGATATCCTCTACTTTGATGACCTGCCTGAATTCTACATGCACTTCTGGATCTTTTTTGCTCCACTTCTATAGATACAATGACTAGGGGCAGCAAACTATATGGTTACTATGACAAGGCATCGCAGCCCTTACAAGAAGTGTGTATCTAATACGTCTTCTATGCAAATAAATTCTCTTCCACAGATAATTCAATGGCTCCGACTAGATTGAAAGTGGAGCTTCTACTAGACAGTCTTCAGGGAGCACTAAGCCCTACGGCCTCCCTAGTACTGGTGATGAAGGCATCTGTGCGGTCGACTACTTCCCGCTTGGAATGGGCTTCTTTACGTAAGACCACTTTCCATCCAAGTCTATCAGCTGCATCATCCCTTGTATAAGTAGAGTTACTTTGTGTATCTTGCGGCTTCACCCTACTACTTTTTTGTGCTAACAAGTTTTTTTTACAAACAAGTCAATTACACCCACTAAATTTATCAACTCCACCAGAATTGGCAATGTTTGAAGAACAATCAACCCTATAGGCTCTAAAGTGGATAGATTTGCACATTTGTTGAACTTTAACTCCTTGTGCATGCATACAATTCCATTGTTAAGCCTACCCCTAAGTCCTAAGAACCACATTGCAAAAAAACCTGAAACAACATTACTAACAATGACAGTGACCTTCTATGATTCTAATTCACTAGGGGCCAACTATGACTTCCATATGACTGCACCTAGTCAAATGGAAGTCATGTTATAGTACTACAGTCAAATAACAACATGGAAATGACTACATTACGTCTTCTACACTACTAGAATAAAAAAAATGTTAAGAGAATATCCTCTCCAATCTTCTTCTCAAATTTGTCCACAACTTTTGATTTGAGGTTCAAAATCCAAAACAAATTTTTGAAGATGAAAGTGAGATTCATTTTTCAACTTTTATTAGTTCAAAGTTTTTTGAAAACAATTAACCTACTATTCCTAAATGATATCTAAAATATTACTAATAACACAATTTTTGTGTTTTATATGTCCGACATGGTTTGTCTTGCTTCCTATCACTCCACTTGTATAAAAGGTTTGTCATTTCAACTCTTCATATTCACACACTAAGTGGCTTTGAAAGTCATGTGACATATTTGCCAAATATTCTATATATATTTCTATTTTATATTGAGTATGGTGTATTGTATATGGTGTATGATGTATTGTATGTGGTGTATGATGTATTGTTGCAATATTTAAAATGTATTCATATGTGATTGTAGAATGACTACTCATGCAATTGTCAATACATTTTTTTGTACACATTGCCGCAACTCCCAAACCCTAAATTTCAAACCCTAAATCCATATCACTTTAAAATGATTATATAATGACTTCTGATTTGCTTCTCCACGTCAGATTTGTAAGGGGTCTATCGTAACTTTGAAATGACTAGGAAATGACTGCCTACATGGAAGTTCACGTCAAATTATAGAGGGGTGCCCCGCAACTGTAGAATGACTGCGACGCGACTCCGTTTAAAAAGTCCACGTCAAATTAGAAGGGATCAAACGCAACTCAGAAATTACTTCAGTGCCATTGCATGCACAATGTCCACGTCAGATTTTGGAGGGGTTAAGTGCTTGTCCACCTAGGTCAAAAAAGCACACACTTTCCACATGGCAACTGCCCTCCATCTTTCTGAAGGTGGTTTTTCTTTATCTAACTCAACGAAGTCTCTTCTCATCCAAAGTTACATCCGTCCACACTCCGTTGGGTGATAATAAATTTGCAGTCATTCTTGTAAATGACTTGTCCGAAATGACTGCAACGCCGCGAAGTCACATTTTTGTTTTGTGACTGCAACATGACTGTTTTGTAGTCATTTGGTGCAGTCACGCTAAGCCCTATTTTTTTGTAGTGTTTTATCTATACTAAAACATTAGAATCTTGCAATCTATGTGATCAAATGACTCCAAATTTGATTCATGTCATGTATACTATAAAAATGTATAGTTGAGATTTCTATGCCTTAGTGACATTTTGGACTATAATACTTCAAAAGCAATAATGTTTTTTAACCCAACAATTTTCATAACTTTTGATCACATGGTTAAAAAGTGGTTGTATGATATGTGATTTTCAATGATGTATAGGGAGTTGGGCAATTCAAAAAAATTCTTAAAAAATCACTTTTTTAAGAAATAAATTTTTTAATTGGTTCTCTAGAATTATATATACATAAAAACTATGAATCATTCCATTTTGATTAATGAGATGAAAATTATGAAGAGTTTTAGTTTGAGCCAAGGTAGTTACGGAATCTCTATACTAAAATAAACTTTGAAGGCCTTTATAGCCATTGGAATTGGCATTTTTCAATTCAATAACTAAATTCTTATCAATTTAGTATTTTGAATCAATCTCTAGAACTTCTTTCTATTTACTATTTTTTTTCTATATGTTGTACAATTTCAAATTATTTAAATTTTTTCAAGCATGTAGCCAACTTGCTTTGAAGAATGAATCCAAAGAAGTACCAACAACATGGACATTTGAACATACAAATGTGACCTTGTAAAGTGCAACTGCCTTGTTTTTTGCAGAGCCAAAAAGAAGGATTTTTGTCACTTCAAATGCTAATACCTTGCAATCTACACAATGAAATTTCTGAAACTTTTTCCTCATCTTCTCAAAACAATGTACTCCTGACTAGATCCTATGGGTACATGTGTCTGAAAATGTTTTTTTTCTAAAATTTGGAACTTGTACTAGAAATTGCAGTTTTGGAACATTTTTGGTGAAAACATAGTCAAAAAACTTTAGGGTTTAAATTTTCAATTATTTAGGTGACTTGAATTTCTACCATTCGACCCATTTTCTGATATTTAGACATTTGCAGCATTAATTTATTTTGTTTTCCAGCTCTCACCAGTCACCAAGAGTAATTTCCCAGAAATTTGAAGTCCTGATTTTTTATAATTATAATTATTTAATAATTCATTCCGACCCGGATAGGTGGTACGGTATGCACTATGCAAGCATATAAAGTTTTTAGTCTTTTCTCTGTGTGTGTTCACCGTATGATACCACTGATTACAAAAGCTCATCTCACAGCAGGGATATTGAAATTCAGGTCCACCCAATTCGTTGTTTTTTCTTGCCTTTGCCCACGCCACTGTTGCGACTCCTGCAGTCTCTGCAACAGAAGCGAATCAACGATCATTGTAGCAAATCGTAACAAGGAGGCGCACTAGCCATGGTATGTATGTCGTCACAAAATCGATCTAGCTACAGACTGGACTGGTTCAGACTATTGGTTGAACATCTGTTGGACAAAGTGATCGATCGATGTGCGCGCTCTCTCGATCCTCAATTAAGTGGCTATACTAGAATCATTCCCAATTCTGTCTGTTGCGCACATGCATGCACACCCTCCGGAGTCCGTCCGGACCTCTGGATTGGATCGATCGGAGTAGTTGAATATATGCAACGCCCCGGTCAGCAGGCCAGCTCGGCAGACCAAGGTACGTCATGAGAATTGAGACCACCATACAGTAAGAGGTGGTCTCCTCTGTTGCCCAGTACGTAAACGGCTTTTCAGATAAAACGATCCGTTTGGTTCATCCTCTCTGTGGAAGGTCAGTGACATGGCAAGTAGAGGACAAAGCAGTGGGCACGCCACTTTGGAAAGGGTTTGGTTCGCCCAATAGCAGTAGTGCGTCTGAAGCCGGCCTATCTGACCAGAAGCAGTTTTAACCCGGGCGGCCTTTTTCATGATTCCACTCGGTCCCCGTACTACCTCCCTGCCCACAGACATGCACCACTCAGTCAGTCATACCAAAACAGTGATCAGAAAAGCTCACCCCAAGATCGATCAAATTCGAATCTTCCAGTGCTCCACCTCCCCTGGTGAACAGATCAAAAACTTAATTCCTTCAGCTAGTATATAAGTTAATTACAGTCACCCTTCAAATCTCTACTTCAATATAAAGTTGGTGCTCAAAAGACGGTCGGTGATCAATGCTGAGATTAGACTTGCGGAGATATATGAGATGATAGACATACTAACGTAACCCCAGTGCGTGGAGATGATCGAGAACAACAAACTTGAATGTCATTTATGTACTCTGCAGTACACTTACAGGGGTCGATCAATCGATCGTCGGTTTACTGCATCCACTGAGCATTAGGCAACACGTAAAATGAAGAATTCACTGAGTGAGTATTTCCAATTGATCTCATGAATCACAGAAGTGATTATGAGGCTAATTGAGAATTCGGGAGTCAGACTCTAAGAGAAACAAGAAATGTTTCAATATTTATGATCATGACAAACAAAGATTCAATCACTACGCATGCTGCTCAGTCTGATTAATCCATTAACCGAAGTAGAAGAAACTCCAATCAAAAGCATGTCAAACAAATGCTCTCAACTTACTATTAAATCCTAATCTTATTATGCATTTCAAATGCTCGACCATCATAAATGATTTGAAAAGTGCACTTCATCCAATGAAGCATCCATTCAAGAAGTGTAACTCTTAAACGATGTAGCCCCGTGACCAAGTGCTCCTATTATTGGACTAAGTATTGGACCAATAGGTGCATTCTTTATTATGAACGTGAACAATGAAGTCATCCATTGGACACTTTGGGTTCTCAACATTCTTCAAGGGTTAAAGGAAGATGCCTTATTGGGGTCCCACCCTTTGAAAAGGGGCTCTGTTGCCTTAAGGTCCATAATCAACTATAACCCCTTAAAGATTAGAGGTTAGTAGTCCAAATTTCAAAAATTGTGGAGATGTATTGTAAAATGCAACTTAGAAGAGAAATTTAATGATGAATTTCAAAAATAAATATTTATATGTGATCAATAGATCATATATATGGGTGAATGCAAGAAACACCGGTACTATTTTGCGTCACAATTGGAATGACGAAAATGCAATTTGCCATATCTTTTGGGAAATGAAGTCCATGTACTTGAAATTTTTATAATTGGAGATAGCTAACTTGGAAGTCCTTAGATTCTTTACTTTTGAGAAATTTTGAAAAAAAATCCTTTAATTAAATTGTAATTTACCTAATTTGTCACACTTTGCATTTTAGAGGTTTTTAGTACTGTGGAGCATCCAAAAATGATGATGTACGTCTAGGATTGTTGTGGGCTATTGCCACAATAGAAGGGCATGTGCCCACCAAAGGGTATTCAGAAAAACACAATTCTTTGTCTTCAACATGCATGCAAATAGGGGTCCTTTGCCCATAGCGCTCCAAACATTTATGATGGTTTCAATTTTTAGTTTTTGGTGAAATGTAATCACTATCAAGTCTCTACAAATGGCCAATTTTTAGTTTTTTTTATTCATGATTTTCTAATTATTATTAATTTATACTTAATTTTAACTACTTTTTGTGAAAAACTGTCATTTTTTTCCAAAGAGTACTATTTTAGTATTATTAAGTAGTCAAAAGTACTATTGGCCGTTGATTTTTCGGATCAACGGCTGAGATTGCTCCGTTTTGCAATACTACGAGTACTAACAGTATTAGGCAGAAAAAACGTAGTTTTGGCAGAAGTAGTGTAGAACACTCCCTAAATCGTTCGGTGTTTCTTGCATCTACCTATATGTGGATAATTCCAATATTATTTTAGCCAATATTTCAAAGTTGAAACCAAAAATTGAAAATTGGAAATTCTTACACACAAAAAAATTATTTGAGTTCAAAATGTTAAGTTCTTATGTCAGTGATCTTTTAAGATTTTATTTTAATTATTTATTAAAGTAATTTTGAAGGGGATCTTTTTAACCTAGAAAGTTAGATTTGAAGTCACACATACTAACAATCTATTATAATACCCCTTAAAGGTAGAAATATATCTTATATCCCTTTATAATATATTTAAAAACTACTTGAATTGAAAAGATAGAGTGTTAATTCACTAGATATAAAATTTATATAAATTTAAAGAAAAAATAGGGTTTGTAAATTCATTAAGAGAATAAATGTAGAAAATTTTTAGAAAATTTTTAATATGTTATAAATATGCCAATTATATATAGCTAAATTTTTAAATACCCCATTAACTTATGTAGTTACCAAAATAAATAAAAAGTGATTTCTCCAAGTTGGTCCTATAGGGCGGATTAACTATAGTTCCAATGAAAAATTTCAATGATTTACAATAGCACAAAACTTTCTACTTGTATTTGTAAGGTAAATACATTCAAAATCATCATTAACTCAAATCCATCACATTTAGATTCTTGCCTAAAATGAAACATTAATTTTGAGGATGTACAAAATTTAAACATTAGAATTTTGTGTTAATTTAAGGTACACCTATCACTATTGTTGCCTAGGAAAGAGATGTTGCTACTATAAAAAATTAGATTTCATCCTCCAAAACAATTGACAATGTCATCACATCATCTATTTACGATGTCCAAGGTACTTGAAACTGTTTTGTACAATCATGTGCCTTTCCTCAATTCAGATGTTTATCCCATCAAGCATAATAACAAAATCATATGCTTGGAAGGTGCACTTAGTCCTACTACAACAAACCATGTGTGAACAAGTGGTTTCTAATAAACTATATTTCAATCTAAAATTTTGACCATTGTTTAATAATGACTATAGGTTTCTATTGCCAAAATTTCCAATTCAAATAAAATATGAAATGGTTTTTAGAAGAGGTTGAAAATGAACTAAAATGGTATGTTTTCAACTCAAATAATTATAGAGAAACACATTTAGATGACCATTGAATCAATATTCAACTCAAAATGAGCTTTCAATAGAGAATTTTTTTTAGGATTTTTTTTTTTCATTTTTTAGAAAAAAATTTCTTATATAATACAAGGGTGTGAAAATTATTTTTCAATATCTTTTTACTTCAAAAATTTGTAACTAATTATTATTGACAAATAACATATCAATAATTCAAAACATAAACTTTCAAAATAGTAAAATCTATTCATGTTTTTTTAATTTTGTTTTATTTTAAATTCAAAAAATATATAAGGGGTCCAAAGTTTTGTTTGCATGTGGTTTCTAATGAACAATCTAAGTTAACCCCCGAGATCATTTGTCAAATTGCAAGTCCACCAATACAAGAGCACTGCAACAAATTAGAGGGTGTGGCAAAATGTGAAAAGGTGATGGTCTTAGGAAGAGACAACACTTTCTTTCTCTAGCCTTGGCACCATACTTTTTCTATAAGCTAGATTGGAACTAACAAACAAAGGTGTATTCAGATATCAAAGGGATATTTCTGGCTTGTACATGCCTATGTACACAATGATCTTTGCAATTGCAAGTCATGATATGAGGCCGGGGTGAACTGACCCTTTGCTCAGCCCTACGAGCAAACCCTGGAATTATTTATTTTTTGCACATGAATTTTTTTGCAAATTTTTAATTCATTTTTGTGATCAGAGACCCCAAATTAGTCAAGAGAGGTCAAGAGTATACCCTCGAACAGCCCAAAATAGTCTTTTTTTTTTTTAAATTTACATGCACTCCTGGTAAGGCCGAGCGAGGGGTCAATCCACCCCGATCTAATATGACCAATAAATGAATTGCACCTACACTACTAGTTTGAGTACTTCTACAAAATAGATCACTGTGAGGACATGAGTATAAGTTCATTCATTCGCCTGAGCATTTGTCCAATTATAGCTTCAATAAATTAAGGACTCTACTAGTTTGAATTGGGATAATCAATGTCTTAGACTAGGTGTTCAATAGGTAGGTGGTTGATATACTTCAAGTTCATTTTGGCTAGTAGGAGTCATTTGAGGTCTAATGTGCTAAATCCTTATGACCAAACTTAAGATTGGTGTCTTTAGTAATATATATTGGACTTTGTGTTTCCAATAATTGAAGTTTATTTAATTCCTTGCCAAATTAATGAATACTTTTGCTAGTAGTGTTGAATTTATGTATGGAGAAGGCAAAATGTTTATTGATACCTCATGCCAACAATAACAATTATATGCAGCACATATGCCAAAAATTCAAAAAATGTAGTAATAGGTTCAAAACCTAAATTAAAATTGTATGTCTCAACATTTTCTATAAATAAAAGAATTTGATTATTCTAAGTCAATTTAACCTTTTTTGTCCTAAAATGGAAGAATAGTTTGTAAAGTTTTATAGTTTAGAATGTAGATTTGCAAAGTCTGTACTAAGCTTGCTAATTTGTTGCTCTAGGCTCCTATTCTTTCATGAACATTATTTGCATTGCCATTCTGTTGTATTTTATTCTTATTATCTTTGATTCTTGATAACCCATCTTCTTCAACTTGTAATTATCTAATAAATCTAATTGTTTAACGCAATACTTTTATTTCACAAATTTTTTATTCACTTTCTACAATCGAAGAAAGTTGGGATTTGGCCTTGAATGGGACTTGTACAATTGGGATTTGGGACATAGTAAGAAAAAAAACAATGATAAAAATGTGAGCTTAGATTGAGAGCAGACTTTATCACATGTTTAGTTTACCATTTGTATGAAGTCATTGCATTGTTAATATTAGAAGATAAAAAATGCCAACCAAACTCCAAGTAGTGAAGCACATCTTCAGCTCATAAAGAAAACCATCGTGATTAAATAGAAAGGTGATTTGCCTCCGCTTCATACATTGATTTTGAATCTTTTTATGCTTACACAATGTAATGTATTGGTGTTGTAAATCTTCCTTATATGTTTATGAATATGATTTTTTCTCATCAAAAACCATTCAAAATTGCCATTTCTATTGTAGGAACAAAAAACTTTACAAACTATTTTTTGGCATATTTAACCATAAGATCTTGGACAAGATTAGTTCAAAAATGTGCACTACACTAATAGAAAATTTGAAATTTCTATTGCTTTGGTTGCGTTGATTTGGATCAGTTTTTTGTTGATTTTGACAAAAATCAGTTGATTTCAACAAAATTTTGTCAAAATCAACAAAAAACTGACCCAAATCAATGTGATCAAAACAACAGAAATTTCAGATTTTCTACTAGTGGTGTGGAAGAAACTTTAGAAACTTTCAACCTGTAGATTGCTAGATATTGCCCTTAAAGTGAAGGAAAAATTGTTTTTTAGTAGTATATTTTGAATAGATTATTTGACTTTTAATCTTCTTCACTTAAAGTTTTTGCAATAAAAATTTTGATCTTAATATTTTGTGTTGAATATCTGAGTTGAAAGTCTAGGGGAAAAAATTTTAATGTTTGATTTTTGTTCTTTAAAAAATTGATAAGTAGAAGTAGGTACAAGATTGAAGGAAAAACAAAATCATCAATAGTTCTAAAATGGATGTGAAACACACTAATTCCAATGATGAGATTGTTTTAGCAAGCATACGTATTTAATCTTGTGGAAATTTTTGGGGGGAAAATTGTGAAAATTGAATTCAAAAATCAATCCAATACATTATTTTCTCAAGAAGTCTCTATGATTGCCTACAAAACAAGAAGCTCTATAACTTTTACATCACTAATTCAAATAGAATGAATAAAAGCTTTTTATGTTAACAAAAATATAATCTATGAGAATTTTTCTTAATTTCAAATTTTTATGGTTTCTTTTGGTAGAGAAATCTCCCTTATTTTGAGTTTATTGTGGCATAATTTTTGCTCCCAATCATGGATTGAAATAAAAATTATATTCCCTGTAAACTAATGTGTTTTTCTATCTTAAAAAAAACCTTTTAGAAAATCACCCCAAAATTGAGGTTATACAAACCTACTTGACATCCATTTAGCCCTTCAAGGGGAATTTGGAACTCTAGGGGTTAATTGCAATACTAAGTATTGTATATGTAGCATGCCATTGTAATTCACTCCTTCACTCATTTCACATGGTCAAACATTAGTCATACCTTTTCTAAATCCCTTCCAAATTGCATGTGTTTCATGAGTTCCACAACCCTCCATCAACATTTTGAACAAGGATACTTTTTCATGGGAAGACACTACTATGTAGTCTGAAAGTCGGTGTAGAAGATTACAATATGTATTTGTGATTGTAGAATATAATATCATTGGCTTTGGTATGGAGATATTTGAGGAAAGGATAAAGAGGAAGAATTGCTAAACTAAATAACGTGATTATAAAGCAAGGACAAGATTAGGATGTCTTAATTGAGTGCATTGGATGAAAGTGTGATTTTCTTGTAGTCACAAGGTAGTAATGTATTAAGTAGGAAGGATGACTAAGATTTGTGATTTCAAATGGTAAATGGACATTTTGTAGTCAATTGTATGAATAAGAGTATGGGTATAATTATAGATCGTTTCTTGTTACACTGAGTGTGAGCTATGTATACATTCATTTCATGAAAGAAAGATACAAATGGAGCAAAAAAATGGCATTTGAATGCGCACAATACGTAAGTGGCTTGTAGGTTGTCTAAGAGTTAAAAAAACATAAAATCCATGAAATAGAAAATAAAATTTGGAGTGGCAAAACTGAAGAGAGGGAAGTTGGTAAACAAAGTACAAGAATACAAAGAATGTCAGTAAAAAGTACTAAGTGAGTTCATGTCTTAAACACGTTAGGGTATTCTAAATTATTTATTTATTTATTTATTTCATTTATTTATTGTTTGTCCTCTTTCCTTTTCTTTTGTCTAGTTCTTAGACTATCATCCAAAACATAGTAGAATAGGAAAAAAAAATACAAAACTTGTTAGTATGAAAAATGTTTAAAAGTAACATTTACAAACATTTAATTTGATACCATACCAAATGGAAGCTTGAAATGTCATTCAATTTGAAAGCAAGGGTATTTTCACCATGGAAGAAGAAGCTACAATGCCACTAAGCCTTTATGAATGAATTTTGGTTTCTTTCTAAACATATCTTTAACATTTCAAACCTTATTAAAAATAGCAAAAAATTAACACTATTGAGCAAAAAAAGACAAAGAAAAACTTGGGCTTTGCATTGTTGCGCAAAACCATCAATGATGATCTTAGAAGATGAGAGATATTGAATTTCAAAGAAATTTTTTAAATTTGAGAGAAATTTTTATAATGTTTAATTTATACGTTCTATTTAAATACTAGTAGAAATGGGATATTAACAAGACCAAGCTTCAAGATCCAAGCCAATGGGTGGGACATCTCCAAAGATGGTGTCTTTAGAATTTAAAAAAATAGATTGTTTGTTTTGGATTCAAGTCTATGAATAATGTATTGTAGTAGTACGTTCAGTTCTCTGCTCTATTTATACCAGTGTTTCCCGATTTGCATTTTTTTTAACAGTTGTTTAATATGAAAACATTTCAATAAACCCTAAACTTGAATCCAAAACAAATTGGGAAACACTTGTATTTTTACCACAAGAAATCGATTTATCCCATGATTTTGTAAGTTCTCTTTTTACTTATGTGTAAATAGCAATTACAGTTCACTACAAATAAACCACTTATGCACTGATTTTTGTAAATCCATTTTAATTCAATATGAAAAAAATTCAATAAACTATTAAATTTTTTCCCATATAAAGACAAGTGTGAAGAATGGCAAAAGCAATTGAAATATTTTTTTTTCACAAAGGATGAATTTGTTATGAATTTTTATGTATCAACTTGATGTAGTTCATAGAAATTTAACTCACTCCATACAATCTTACATATCTTCTTTGTCAATAACTTTAAACATACATTGCAAAGTTTTTTGCCTTTCTATTTTGACCATTCTAAAGCAAAGACCTTCACAAACAAAACATATACCTTACACACAACAAAATCTGACACTTAACAAACCTTGATTTACAAGGTAACGAGTTTAGGGTTTGGAGGTAAAGACAAGGGTTTATTTTTTGGATTGTCTAACTATTTTTTGCGCTTTAATTGATTATTAGACAAAAAGTTGCACAATTTGCTAGGAAGCTACGATATCCATAATACTCATCTTACTCACCTAAAACAATCACAATATTTTCTAACATGGCCACAACATGAAGGGCTAAAAAACCCACTTCCTACAATGAATTTACACTCAAAAGATGGAAGTTTCTACAATTTAGTCACATTACTCTATTACTATCACCTAAGACATTGATTGTGACCCAAATCTCAGTTATTGAAGAAAGAATGTAATGGAGTCACTCTAGAATGGGTCTTTTGTCCATAAAAGGTTGTTCTACCCAAAGTGGGGTTATTTCCCTACCATGAGTGTTTGAATCTCAACTACAATCAATGAATTCCAAATTTAGTGTTTGATTGCCCTCTAGATTGTTTGAAGTCTAAATTGATCACATTTGCTAAATTAGTTTTTGGCTTAAATGTAAATTACACATATTGTAGTAATTTCTCACAAATCCAAATTAATATGCATGTATATTGAATCAAATGTCAACAAGCTTAGAGCAAGCAAAAGACATTAGATGGAATTCAAGCCTTTGGGAAGGCCGTTTCAAATTGATTTCCATTGTTGGAAACCAGCCACTACTATCTAAAAAATATCATTTAAAAAAAATTAATTTCTTAATTTTTAAAAATTATTTACTGGTGGCAGTCTCTCATCCACATGAGCCAACTGTATGGCTACATTCCTACAATTTGGTAACTACAAGGAACCTGCAACCCTCCAATGAAGCAAAATCTCATCTAATGGCTAACTCTTAAGATTGTATATAGGTTTTCACCTTCTTGCACCATTATTTTGCTTGTGGCGGGTTAAATAAGGGTTAGATGATCAAAGCCGTACTTAGGGCTTGCACCCTCCAAAAGTCTTGAAATATCGATATTCACTAGGTTTGAATACCTTTTTATATGAGATGCTTAAGATTGTTTACAAAAAAGAAAATACTAGTTGTTAGTTGTTAAATGTAGCTCCTCAAGAGCGACACAAGGAAGCTACAAATAAGATTTACAACAAATTGCCACATAATTCCATGTCTAGCTTGCATGTACCTAGGTCTATTGCTTTAAATCTTTGTACGAATAGGACACCTACCCAATAAAGCATTCATAATAATTCTTATAGTTGAGGCATCAAAAAGAACCAAGTAGACATTTCAATGTCATCAAAATATAAATTGGTCTAAAAAGAACTTCTGAAATATTTAGAGCTAAATGAGGTAACTATATACAGGAATTGAACCTTTCCATTTAAAATTGTCTATATACACTTTAGCACAATTGGATTAATTTCAACAAAATAATGAGTAGCCATAATAATTTTGAAAGGTGTATAGATTTTACGCATATTGCACTAGCAAGCGCACATACTCCTATATCCTTGGAGCACGTCTTGGTTCTTGGTGGAGCACACTACAATAGCAAGTACATAACACTCCTACCACCTTGGAGCTCATCCTTGACATTTCAATCAAAAAGCAATCAAACATTCAATTCACTAGTTTTCAAAAACACCACCACAATCAAGCAAGTTCATCCTGAACTCTGAACACTAAATCCCAAACATTAATCATTTTGACAGTAAGATATGACCCCAACGAATGCCTAAAACTACAAAAAACAAAAACCAATCAGAGAGGAATTTAACATATATTTAAAGTCATTGTGTGGAAAAAAGAAACAAAAATTAAAGAAGGTAAAATTTCAGTGTGAATCTCTTGTGCTTCAAAATGTAGGGTTCTGGTGAAAACAAGTAAATCAGTGCAGCTCAATATAATACCGACGCACCTATCACACTGTGACTGTGAGTCTTGTTGTAGGAAAGAACTGAGTTGCGCGCATCAAGATAATGAGAAGCATTGCAGATGTTGTGCTCCTCAACCTCCACATTAGACTATATTATTACATGCGCTTCCATTCCTAATGAACTCAGCAATTATCAATTCAATTCAGCCACCTCAGTCACTGGACTTCTGCCACCCGATCAAGCCTTTGAGTCCTCCTAAAAACAAAATCCAGCAACCACTATCCTTTGATTCACACCCTTGGCATAAATCATCATCCTACATCCTACACTCCTTATAGTGCTATCACCGCCCCTACACCTGCAACCATTCGTATAGCCCAAAGACCTCTATTCTGCACTAATTTTAGTTTCATATGCAAATCCATGTAAAAACAAATGAATGGACAAACCGGCGGTGCCAATGTAACCTCATTCACCAAGAAGAAGAAGAAGCACTGAGACATAGACAGAGATGAATTTGTTTCTTTAATGCAAAATTTCGCAACTTCAGGAAGTGCACTTGCATGTGTACAAGGAACAAGGAACTTGGCTTTGGATTCCCACACAACAACTTCATAATTCAGCTCAAACCTACAATTGACCAACCCTCGACTCAAAAGCCCAAAACCAACAAGGATTTGAATTGAATATGAGAAAAGACACAGAGACTGAGACCATGATTCACGCATGCAACACACACACAGACCACAACACCCTCAGAAGTAATTAGGTCAAATTTCAATACATGTGATTTGGGTCAGTACCTTGCACAGGGTGCTCTTGGCCTTGCTGGTTGCCATATTAATGCAAACCTTGCAGCCAAATGAATCAAGGAGCTCTTGATCTAGTTACGTTGTAGGAAGAAAAATCCGTAAGGCACAGCTTCTCACGAGACAATGCTGAACCAAGGGCTCACATAATAAGCTTAGCAACACCTCGATCGACTCTCTACACAAGTGTAAGAGATGGAGTAAATTAATCCAACTGAATAGCACGGATGGCAATGAATTTTCACTTGCAATTGCTATGAGTTGCTCCATCTCCCCTGCTTAGTTCAGCACATTAAACCCTACAATGGGGAAGATGCCAACAACTGACAGTAAAAAAGCATTAGTCTGTTCAAAACATTCTAGCAATAAAAATCAGGCAGCAACAAACAAATTCACATGGTCCTCGACCCATCTTCCTGCAATCAGGAACTCCGTATCAAATCCATCTCCGTTGAATCGCCATACCCATTATCGCCATCTTCACTTTGTACTTTTGGCAAATCTTGATTTAATGAACACCTCACTTACAGGAGATGACAATGACGATGAAGTTTTTGTATTTGCTTTCAGAGTAAACCCTCTTGAGGTACCCTAGTTGACGGAATAAGAATGAATACATGAATCAAATTTGGGTAGTTTAGTTAGTAAAGTAAAAAATGAATAGATGTTTCTTAAATATTGACACAAGTTGAAGACCTTTGCCTTCTTTATCTTTGTGAGGAAAAAAAATTCTCCAATCGAGTGTCGAAATTAAAAGTTATGCTACCCAAAATAATTTGGGCCTCTTGGGCAGTAGTGGACAAAGTCTTGGCAATTTGCACAAGTAGAACCATTGAAAGCTTTTGTTGAGCCAAGGGAGATTGTACAGTGGTTTAGGCGGTCTTGTGGTTGGGGGACTTGAAGCTCAACAGAGGTCTTCAGAGTCAAGGTGGGTCTTGGAGTAGCATCTACTGTGGCTAGTGTTAAGAAGAGGTGCATTCAATAATTGCAAACCTCTCCCTAGACCTCCCGATTTCAACTTGTATGCTATTTGATGCAAAAATGGTCAAAAAATCACGTTCCTCCACCTCAATTCTTAAAAAAAATTGCAAAAGAATCCTACTTATAAAGAATGATGGTTCATATGTTTCCATCATTTGGATTTTTCCAAAGAAAAAATTGAAGATGCAAAAAATTATCAAAAATTGGCTAGTACATTGCAGAATATTGGAACATCTTTCTATTGTAGGAAAATCAGGATAATTTAGATTAAGTTAGACCACTAATTTTCTATAGAAATTTTGTGTGAGTGTACCTACGAGGACATACTACTAAATGGTATAAAGGCTCAATTTTGTGTAGAAAAAAAAATTTACTCCAAGAGGACCCAAAGCTTCTTGTATTTATCAAGCATGGATGGAAAAAAAAGTTTCAAACTTCAAATATTATAATCTTACAATCCATGAAGTCAAATGGGCTGAAATGTTTTCTACACATTGCCATCCTGATCTAATATACTTTAGCATGGTTGAAGTTTCAGAAAAGAGGTTCAATTTTCAATTTTGGTCAACAAAGCAAAAAATGATAGTTTTGACAATTTTTCTTGAGAAACACCTCCAATCCTTTAGAATTTAAAAGGTTAATGCCCAAAAAAAAATCTTTAAGAAAAAAAGACTATTTTTTAATTTATGATTTATCCATATCTCAAATACCAATTTATAAAACCACAAAAAGCTTAAAAATCAAACAAAAGATATGTCATGATAAAGTTTTTAACTTAGAAGTCGAGCTTTGGGATAAAAATTCAAAAGTTCATCCAATCAATGAGAAAAAAAAAACTTCCAAATCTCACCACAAATAAAAATAAAAATTTGAAAGTAAAAGTGTTTTAGATACATTAGCTACTAGGAATTGATGGATGAAGTTTGTAGTCTAGATTTTGCCTACCTCGCAAACATCCAAGACTATAGTATAGGGGTTTTAAATCTAGGGAATGGTCAAATAGTCTAATGTGTTGTAACTAAAGTCACTTGTACCTTCTAAAGATTATAATGGATTATACATACAAATAACATCAAATAGTATTTTACCAATTCATTCTCACTTTTATTTCCAAAGGCAAAATTTGATGGTCAATCCATTATTGATGCTATGGACACATGAGTGTTGTGCTAGTCTTGCCTAATAGAGACTCATTTTTAGACAAATAGTCAAGTCTAAACAACAATTTGTCTAGCAAATGCACTATGATCTAGGTATGTAAAAGCAATGTTGATATTATATATATAGTATAGTTTCATATACAATTCTTTAATTATTGGTAATGATCTTTACCAAGACAATTTGTTGCAATCACTACTTAGATAGCCTAATCACTATTTATGATGAGTATCAAACTAGTCTCAGTCTTATATACAACAATTTGTCACTATCTAATGTAGGGCATGATTGCATAATGCAAACTCTTAGATATCATTACTCCACAATTTCCATAACAATTTGTCAACTTTGATGTTCAACAATCCTAAATCAAGCATCTAGTTCTCAAGGTTTTGGATTTTCAATTACTAATGACCTAGAATTGGGTTGAATTAACCTCAAAATTCTTTAAACTCTAAACAATTTGTTAATTACGAGTCTAGCTTAAATTAGGTCTCAAATTCTAAACAAACCTATAACAAGTTGTTTTCCCACAGCTCCACAAGTATAGGTATAGTTAATTAAACCGAAGTTCTCTTCTTTGCCAATTTACAACATCAGAGCTAATCCCAAGTTTCTATTACTGGAACACTGAAGAAATTGTCATTATTCAATAATTCCTATGCATGACTAATGACTTGAATCACTCCATGGTTTCAAGTTAATGGTTCAATCCAAGCAAACACTATCTCAACCTATTCTAGTAGTTCCACCTATGAGTAGAAATTCTTGTTTAAAGCCTAATTTTAACTTCATAAATCAACTTATTAAAACTTTCCATTTAAATTCTCAATTGATTACATGGTTAGTTTCTCTATCCTTGTTACAAAAAATAGTTTATGAACTTCCTTCTACTTATGGTAAATGAGTCATATTCATCCTTTGCAACATGGCTCAAGTGATTTCCACAGGAAGTATCAACAACTTATTACACATGGGTGATTGAACAAAGAAAAAAAATGATACATTCTCAACTAGGTGAATGAATCCAAATACAACCCTAAGCAAAAAATTAAAAAATAGACAAACCAAAAAACAAATACACAATTTGTTTACACACATCCAAACCAATGATTAAATCAACAAATTGTTTCCAAATCAAAAGATCCTTTCTTGTTGTTCCTCCGACTCGCAGTTTCCACCACATACCAAACCATAATAATTAGTTATATTTAAATGTTCATACAAAATTTAATTATCCGACTTGCAACCACACAATTAAAATTAAAAAAACATCCAGGTACACCACTCGACTTAAATTGGACAATTTATTTGGTTGCTAGTTACAAATCTCTTAGCAAATGTTTCTCAACAACTTATAGCAATGATCAATTACTTACAAATTTTGACAGTCAAACAATTTGTCGAATTTAACAATCTTAACTATGTCTAGACCATCAACTTTAACAATTTAAACCTCTCCCAATTCTACAATTAATCCACATTCTTAGCTACTTCCCAAGCAATTGACAATACATGCATGCATCCACAATCAATCACAAGTTCATCACAAAAGAAACAATTGGTTACAACAATTGCAAATAACAAAAAATCCTTAAACTAAATTTCACAATTCCATTATTGAATCACAATCAAAATAAACAAATAAGGACACAAAAAATTGTTAAAAGATGATTATATACATATGAAGGAGTTCACAATATAGACTAAAAGAAATTGACATGCCAAGAGACCGAAAGAGGGAGAGGGAGAAACTTTCAAAACTTTAGTCCTTATCCGTGACCATTAGTCTTCTAAAATGACAAAACGATTTGTCTCTTTACACATCTTAATTGTCCAAGTCATTTTGAATCCTAAGACAAATAATTTTTACATTCTCACACCAATGCCAAAGCAACCTAATAATTTGTCTCATTTCACACAACAAATTAAAGACAATTAGTCAAAAAGAAAGAACCAAGAATGACTTTGTCAAACATAATGGAAAATATGAATAACTTCATCCATGCATAATTCTTGATAGGAAAGTTTGATTTAGGCACACCATAGGCTATTTTGAAATGCACATACTAGGGCCTACAATGTTGATTAGTTAAAATTAAAAACAAACAATTTCAATTTTGAAGTGTAGAGATTTGGCATAGATTGGACCAAAATCCTTAAAATTAATTTTTTTTCAATTTAGAAGATTTGCATACTGTATGATACTTTAAATTTTTAGAATTCTGATTAAAAAGAAAACTTGCCAATTTCTTGGAAGGTTGATTAAACAAACTTATCACATCTAAAGTAGTTTCTTTTGTTTTTTAGAAGTTTAAACAATAAAGAAGATGATTGTATAAGAGATAGCCTAGGAATGGGGATAGATCACTTACACCTCCATCCTTGTAATCATAGTCCTGTACACAATAAAATAATAATTAAATTTTATACCATTGTTCAATTCCAACACACACACACACACACACACACAACATACACATACATACATACAACTACCTCAAATAACACCTATGATCTCCTTCTACACCCATCTTTCAACAAAATCAAATGTCACTGGGGCTTTGTAAAAAGTACAGATCCTTTCTAATGTCACATATAGCCTAAAGGACTTAAGATCTAAGCTATAACTTTTGAAGGTGACCTTGAATTTTGTATTAGAGATGGATATTCCATTGTAATCATATCCTTTATTTTTCAAGAAAATTTAAAAAATATTTTATATTTAAAAGTCTATTTTTTTAATTTGTCAAATTTTTAGGTTTAGTGGTTTGGGGTACTTTCAATTGCCCAAAGTTAATGTTCTAGAGCTAAAAATTTTGTAGTCTGTTTCCACAATAGGTGGGCATGTTCTATATTAGGGGCATCTAAAAATAGATTATTTTACGTCCTCCACATTTGTACAAATAGAATTTCTAGCGTGTATACTTTTAAACATTGAAAGTTGGTTTTGAGCTCATTATTTTGGTAAAATCTCATTACCATCAACTGGTCACAAACTATTGATTTTGTTTGAATTTTTAACTTTTTTCTACTATTTTTTAATAATCCAAACATCAAAGTGTCTATTTTCTTCAAAAAAATTATCACTTTATTTTGTGAATAGCTTTTTTCCTCTATTTTTTTATAGGTATCAAATTTTGTTCATATGTTAATTTTAATATCACAGTAATTATTCATGTATTATTTTATTTTTAAATGTTTTTTTTCCAAAAATTCATAGTACAACATGTACCATCCCAAACACTACAAAATCAACCAATCCTTTTTGCAATCATCCCACTAAACAATTCAAATATTCAATCCATTGTAGAACTCAAAACAACTACAATTATAGACTCAAATAAAATTGCAAAACAAAACACCTTGGTCCCACAAATGTACATTGTGAGATATTAATCAATAAATATATCATAAATGACTCTCTTTACAAACAAAGATTACAATAACAATCTACTACTATTAGTGCAATACTTCAAAACAAGACAACATGATCATTATACCTCTCTAATTAATATACACTTCCTATAACCACAACACAAAAAAATTAGACATATCATTGTCCCTCTTAATTTACCCTTAATAAATAAATATATGCTATTGAATTTGACCAAGATAAGGATCTAAATAACACAACTTTTTATTTTATTTGTCCACAACTACTCGATAAATATTAATAATAGTTTAGGCACTTTTTTAATCACCATTCATCATGACCAATTTTTTATCAATACCTATGGAACCAATACCACAACATTACACCCTACTAGACCCTTTTTTACGATCCTCCAAAATTGAAATACAGTAGTATAGTTGTACCAAAGATTTAAATACAAAAGTCAAAATTATCAATCAATATAGGGTGAATTTAATGTTTTAAATCTATAAATTACAAATTGTATAGATATTTGATAGGATAGGTGAGACGATATTTGGGGCAATATAAACATTATAGGATGTGTTTAATGTTGGGTTGTAGATTTTTAGTATATTGTACTTTACTAGCACTTTTAGTACTCAAGGGTCTAATATTTAATTAACCCTTAAAGGACCGTCACTATACTTTCACCAAAAACGCTCCAAAACTGCCATTTCTAGTGCAAGTACCAAAATTTTGAAAAAAAACTTTTTTTGACATATCTAACCATAGAATCTTATATTATATAGTATCAAAAACATGTGTTAAAAATTTCAGACATTTCCACCCTGTGGATTGCAAGATATAAGCATTCAAATTAACTAAAATCATTTTTTTGACCCTGCAAAAAGCAAGGCAGTTGCACTTCACAAGCTCACATTTCTATGAAAAAATGACCTAAATGGTGGTGATTATTTGGATTTGTTTTTCTAGACAAGTTGGCCACATGCTTGAAAAATTTCAGATCATTTGGAATAGTACAACATATAGGAAAAAAATAGTAAGTAGGTAGTAGTAGAGAATGATTAAAAATACTAAATTATTTCCAATTTAAATATGGAATTGAAAATTTCCAATCTCAATGGTTGAAATGTTGATAATAATGTATTTACATCCTAAGATTTTATTTTTGTCCAAAAATATTGAAAATTGGATAAGATAAAGGATTTCAAAGTTTATTTTAGAGTAGGAAATCCAAAACTACCCGCAAACAAAAAATCCTCGTAACTTTTGACTCATTGATCAAAATGGAATGATTCAAAGCTTTTTGTGTATATAAAACTTTAGAAAATCAATTCCTAATTTTTGTTTCTAAAAAAAGTAATTTTTTCTGATCTGCCCAAACTGCCCTGTCGGTGAAAAAAGTAACATATTGGGCCATAACTTTTGACTTGTATTTCCAAATGTCATGAAATTTGGTGCATATGAAAGATCTTCCTCGACCCCACATTCTATTAAAATTTCAGCCCCAAATATGAAAATCTCTGCTCGTTGGTACCTGCCCAAAATTTCTATACAACCAAAAAAACACAGTCCAGACCTTTACGGGTTAACCCCTAAAGAACCAAACTGTATTTTTTGACAATATAGCAATTTTGGGCAGCTCACTACAAATGGAATTTTTATTCTTTTTCTTTAGAATTTCCACACAACATATGCCCAAGGAGTAACTTTAAAGCCCAACAATTTTCATAACTTTTGACTACATGGTTAAAAAGTTATTACATGATATGTAATTTTCAATGTTTGGTGGGCAGCCCGAGCAAAAAAGAAAAAACTTTTTTGAAAATCACATTTAAAAAAAATAAAAAATTGAAATTGATTCTCTAGATTTATATATATATATATGGTAAGCTTTGAATCATTCCATTTTCATTAATGAGATGAAAGTTATGAGGAATTTTAGTTTGGGATAGGTCATGGGTAGTTATCAAATCTCTATTCTAAAATAAACTTTGAAGTCCTTCATTTAACTCAATTTTAAATATTTTTGGGAAAAAAAAAGAAAAAAAAGTTACATGTTGTTTATTGCAACATTACTAGCATTTTTCAATTCCATAAATAAATTGTTAACAATTTAGTATTTTTACACATTCTCTACTTCTTTCTACTTACTATTTTTTCCTACATGTTGTACAATTTCAAATGATCTGAAAATTTTCAAGCATGTAGCCAACTTGCCTTGAAGAAGGAATCCAAAAGTAAAAACCATTTTGGACATTTTTCATACAAATGTGACCTTGTGAAGTGCAGCTGCCCGATTTCTTACATGCCAAAAAGAAGAAATTTTGTTACTTCAAATGCTACTATCTTTCAATCTGCATGGTCGAAACATCTGAAATTTTTTCCATAGCTTTTCAAACCAGTGTACTACAAGATCCTTCGGTTACATGTTTCTAAAAATGTTTTTTTCCTAAAATTTGATACTTGTCCTAGAAATGACAGTTTTGAGTAGTTTTGGTGAAAACATAGTCCAGACGTTTAGGGATTAAAGTCCAAAAGAAAGGTTAGGCAAGGCTAAAATTTAATTTATGGCATTTAGGCACTAGAAGAAGAGTAGGCGGAAATTCAAAAGAATTTCATTTAGCCCTTAGAAAATTTAATTAGACAATTATTGAATTTTAAATCAAGAAAGAAGACAAGAATATTGCATTATTCAAGTTTTTGTCTTGGAATTTGAATAATTGTTCTTGCAAAGTCAACTAGTAGACTTCAATAATTAAAAAGAACAAAAATAGAAAGAAAAGAAGGAGTAGGAAGTAGAGAAAAAAGGGAATTTAGAAAAAAAATAGAATAATAGAAACCTAGAAGAAATTAGGAAATAGATTTGGAATTAAATTCCACAAAGTTCTTGTAACAAAAACTCTAAAAATTAAGCAGTAAGCACAAATCAAGAAGGGACAAGATGACCAGTGAATGAGGAAAGCACCAAAGGCATCTTCAAACACCTCTTGAATGAAGTGCATTCCAAAGTAAGTACTTGGTTCCACCGTTTTTCCCTTAATTCTCTTGATTAGAAATCTAAAACAATAACCGAGTGATAATCTAAATTTAGACCATTAGAACTAGATTTTATTTCAAATTTAGTTTCAAAACCTTTTAAGAGAGGTCTAGAGCTTTCCAAAAATATAAGACACTTAGAAAATAGATTTAAAACAAGTAAGATAGAATCGGATGAAGTTTAGAGTTGAGAATGGATGAAACTTAGTGAAATTTATCCAAAAGGAACAAGAATGTAAACTCAGAGAATACTAAAAATTCAAAGCCTAGAAGTGTAATTAGATGTAAATTTCAAATTGCACACTAAAAATAATTAGCAAATGAAGTTTGAAATACCAATTAGCAATCAAACTTCATTCACTAATAACATTCACTAGGAAAGTTCAAATTCCAAGTGCCTTATTATTTTGGATAGTTGGTTTCAATCCCTATAAGGAAAAAACTTTAGAAATAAGAAAATAGTATACTAATAGAACAAGTCCACCGTATTTAGAAAGAGATAAGTGTTAATTTATAATCTTTTGAAGACAAATCAAGTAGTAATTTAAGCTTAGAAACATATGAAAAAAAGTTTAGAAGAGTCCAAAACTTAGAATTGTTGTTCCAGAGGCCAAACTTCATCCATCCATAAATTCCTCTAAGGAACTTGAATTGGAATGAGTTTTATCATTTTAGAAATAGCATGATTTGATATACATTAAAATGATTGATAACTCTCATATGTAAACTATTTGCTTTGAAAACACAAAATCCTTGTTTAATTTAGTTGTTTAACCAAAGTTGGCTTAGTTTTGAGTTATTAATTGGTTTCACTTGTAGTTCATGTCAAATAAGCACCTAGAAAGATTCATTTCTTGGAATGGACAATGGACTACACTTAGGCATCCACATAGGAGATTTTTCAATTTGAAAACTAAGAACATGATAGCACTCGTTTAATAACAAGGCATGTATAGTTGTGAGTGCCTTGTTATACAAACTATACAAACTTTGTAATACAAAAAGGAACTCACAACTATACAAACTTGTAATACAAAAAGAAAAAAACTTCACCCCTCACCCCTCACCCCCCTTGTCTAACTATAGTTTGATCAATAAAGATAGCACTAACCATAGCAAGAAAATACATCTCTTACTACTAACAATATTGTAGTCTATAACAATATCTTTATTGCACCACATCTCTACAAACCTATGATCTAATCTACTAAAACCACTCAAATAAACACCTTAATAAAGACAAGTAATTCTCTAAAAAAACAAAATACATATACACTATAGCTTAATTATCCTTCACACATCTTATACTCAAACAAATCACCCAAGTAACTAAATCTTCAAAAACTCAATCAATTGTTGCAGACTTAGACGCAATAAAAATGCTCCTACGATTCCCACTCAAATGATAGACAAGACCTTTCAACCAAAAATTATGTCCATGCCCACCTATAAATAGTGGAGACAAATCAAAATAATGCTCCACATTCAAACCTTTGAGACAACCTTGAAAAATATTCTCCCTACCCCCCCAACTCAACACTATCAATTTGCACCAAAATCACTAAAGCCTTGCATCAACTTTGAGATTCTAATGCTTCAATCAACTCATAGTTGAACACTCTATTGAGCATGATGAATTGCCTTGCCATACTTCCTCTACTCCAAGAACAAAGTTAAACAACAAAACTAGAATTGTACGTGGGATCAAACTAGAATTCAATAAGTTTGTAGCAAAGGCAAATAAAGTGAATGCAACAAGGAAAGCTCTAGATCACTCTCATGATCTTTAAGCTCCACACTCAATTCCTAGTTTGACATCACACATCTCTATTCATACAAACTAACACTAAAAGAAAAACACTAAAACTTGCCAAATTTATATCTACAAAACCATTGGAAACTCTATGAAATTTCTATAGTGCAATACTTTAAAGAACACTTTTATTAACAAACTATTTAGTTGCTAAATATACAATATCTTCTCAATGAATATAACCTTCATTTCACACATACATTGCACTTAGTCAAATTCTCTTCTTTCCTCCAAGTAATATCTATATTAAATAAATTGAAGACAACATAGAGTCTACCGCATATGTAGTCCATGATTCACTCATCTTTGGCCCATGGGCTTAGATGTGGGAATACTAATGAACAAATTTTTTATCCTAAAATGCCAAACAAGGAGTGTTTTGCGATATGGATGATATCAAGGAGGCTTTGGGGGAAGTTGCTCGATCTCATTTTTATTAAATGATGTTGTATATTCCCTCCTAGTAATATTTTTTTCTCTGTAGCATAAAATCCACTATCATTGTATACTTAGTTCATTATGGTAACTTCTACTCTTTCTCTTGATTTGAATTTTGGGCATGAAAATTATCTTTTTTGAATTTGATCCCACTAATTAATGAAGATGATCAAGTCTAATTTCTACATCAATTTGAAAATTTGAAAAATTCTTACAATTTAATAGTTTCTTGCAATTTGAAACTTGGGCCTATAACCATGAACTATTGATTTTATAATTTTATAATGACATAGTAATTTTTGGACTACAATGTTCTACACTATAATATACATCAATGGAGAATTTTTTTAGATTTTCAAAGCATATTTGTTAGTATAGATACCCGTATAGATATTAATTGCTTTCACTTTTCATTCAAAATTCACAATAATTCGAATTTTAACAAAAAAATCTAAAAATCTAAAATTGATATAAGTTTAGTTGTGTTTCTTTTGGCATAGATCAACACCTACATAGATGTAATTAAAGCCATTGTCTATAGGAGAAGATGGAAAAAAGACTAAAAAAAACATGTAGTTGACCACAATACATAAAAATATTGAAAACTTTGCTATATATAATTTTTTATGCCATACTTCTTTATGGTAACCTTCTTTCCAGAAAGTGCATACACACTTGCACTAGTAGAAAGGTAGTCTTAAAGCACTAAGGAATAGAGTCAAAGCTTGGTGCCAAAGGCCTAAATAGGTACCAAGCTAGTGCCCATTTGGGCCTTTGGCACCTAGTTTCAATACTATTCCTTGATGCTCCAAGACCACCTTTCTACTAGTGTTGTGCCACCTTATGTTTGCTTCCTCACCCCACCCAAAGACCTGAATGCTATTCAAGACATATTAGGGACGCATCTTTTAATTTTCACTTCTTTCCATGTATTATACAAAGACTGGCAAATGTGCCTATGTTTAAAATGCAAATAATTGCTACATGCAATTGTATTTTTTAGATTTGATTGTTCCAATTCATTCTCTCTCTAATGAATTAGTAGTTTAGTACCTTCCATTTTGCAATGCTCTCCAAATTCCTCTAGAATGAGTTAGCAACTCCCATCTCCCCCGCATTGGTTCTCTATTTTCTCTCTGATTAAGAATTATTTATGTTTTTCACATCGTGGCCACCACGGAGTAGGTGTAGTCATCCCTTCTTCACTTGGCACTTGGAGAATGGAAAACAGAAATGTGGTAGCTTAGGGTTGACTCCGTGTTAGCGGTCTTCACTTCCGGAGGTGAAGATTGGGAGTACAAAAGATATAGCCAGCTAAGAATATTCCTTTGTACTCTACACTTTCACCTTTTCATTGCCACTTTCACCTATGTTGTTGTCGATTTACCTCCAACCTTACGTCTAACCTTATGTCTAGGTAAATGGATTCTCCATTTATTTCATTCTCCATTGTCAATACATCTTTTTTGGGGGTCACACCTTCTTTACCCTAAACCGCAACTTCCCATTGTCTCCTCCAAGCCCTCCCCCAACTTCTCATTCTCCATTCTCCAAGTGCCAAATGAAGAAGGTGTGACTACCCATAGTGACTTCGTTTTTTTGGTTTCCTCTGATCTACCGACTGACCTCAAGGGAGAGTTAAGGTTAGGTGAACTGCAGCCCCCAAGCCCCCGCAGCCCGAAGACAGGCAGTCCGTCGGACTCGTGAGTTTCCGATGCTGGAATATTTCCCCCGACTTTCTGAGTGACAGCTCATAGTGATCTGCCCATTCTTGGGAGTAACTTACATTTATGGTCAAACAAGAACGAAAAGGACAAGACGGAGAATCAACAACATGGAGCAACAACACAGTCACATGGAAACATAACATAAAATCAAAAGGAGGGGCCAGCCAGCACTCCAGCAGGGACTGAGGAAGATGTTCTTTCTCAGTCCAGTCCAGTCTGGTCAGTTCTTTTCAAACTTTTATGAGCTATTTTAGTGGAATGATGATGTGTGTTTCCTTTGATGCCTGATTTTTCAGTACTTGGATAAGTTACCACCCAAATGGTCTGGCTGGGGCTGAGTTTTTTGTGAAAAAATGTTTCATAGTTTTCCTTTAGGTGGAAATAGCCCAATTCACTTGTTTCAATCTGTTTGAGGAGACCCCCCCCCCCAGTGGAGTGGAGTGGAGTGGAGTCCAGTCCAGTCCAGTCTGGTATTGAATAACTCCCTTCCCTTCCCTTTCCCTTCGTTGTCTCCTCCATGATAAATAGAAAAGTCATTGGTCCAGCTGGCTCGTGAGCTCATCCTATCCTATCCAGTAGCTCCTTGTGTTTTGTTTTTCTAACATGGTCAAGGATTTGGGGCCTTCAGTTGGGGCCTTGGGGAGGGCCGGGGTGAACTGACCCCCTCGCTCGTCCCCAAAGAAAAACCCTGAAATTTTTTGTTTCCCACGCATGATAAAATTTGCAATTTTTGAATTTATATTTGCAATCAGAGGCCCCAAATTAGCTAGGAGAGATGTAGAGCATACATTTTCTGGCCACAAAATAGGGGGTCTTTTTTTTACTTGCACCTGCTGGACTGACTTGGGGGGAATAGCGAGGGGGTCAGTTCACCCCGACCTTGGGGAGGGGGTCTACTAGTCTACTCCACCTTATTATTACCTGACCTCACATGTTGCCTTGGGTTGGTCTCCCCCTTTTGCATTGTACAGCATGTCAAGAGTGCACACAAGCCCAAGGGCGCCAGACAGCCAGGTTGCTTACCTGCCCAGCCCCTTATTTAACCCCCTCAGAGCATCACCACCCGACCACCCGTCCTGCATTTTTGGGTGGCGATATGGCTTGCAGAATGGGGGGCCTTCCATTTTGCAAGCCAGGAGCCACCATGCTATTCCCAATCTTCTATTTACAACCGTCAATCCTCAGGCTTGCGACATTGGACTTGAACAAGGATGGTGTGGTGTGGCTCAATCAGAGCACTTGTAGGAACTAGGAAGGGAGGCACAAACTTCAGGTCAAGTGTAGATTCTTGCGCATGGGTTTTGTTTAGGGTTGTGGTTGTTTTGTAGTCCGTTTGCAGGCTTGCAAATGTACATGATTTTGCAAGCCACCTCCCCAATTTGCAAGCCAGGTCACAAACAAGCCATCCATTTTGTCAGGCAGGTAGGGTAGTTTTGCAAGCCACTCTTAAAAAGTCATCTATTTTGGAGGGAGGGTGGGCATGCATACTCTAATTTAACCCCCTTTCCAATGTTTCCAGTATGTTGCAAGACAAAATTAGGCTTCCTTCCTTCCTTGTCTGCATTGCACTACAAGCAAGTATTGAGTTTCTAGCCCTTCTAAGAGTATGCCTACCGGACTAGCATTTTGGATGACTTCTTAAGAAAGGTTGTCCAATTTGTCCCACCTATCTCGCATAACGGATGGTTGTGGGCGTTCATTTATCCACCTTTGATAAATTGGCAAACACAACCAGGTTCTAGTTCAATGGTAGTTCCTATCCTAGTGGCTGTTTAACATCGGTCCATTGTGCCTTCCAAGCAATGAATCTTTTGCTAACTTCTTAAGTTTGTCTTTCTAATTGTGGTTCTCAAGGGACCAGGATTGACTACTCCTAAGCTAATTGCTATGCTATGTTATGTTTCTATGCTCAAAACTTCTAGTGTCTAATCTATCCTTTTAGGATAAAAGCCCATCTCACGCCATTTCTAAAAATCTAAAACCCGTTCAATTTGGACTCTCTGATGAAAACTTTGAGATGAAGTTTGGCTGATTGGCCCTCTAACTTCATCCAGGGTTTTCTAGGGGGTTCAAATTCCAAATGGAGGTGAGATTTGACCTCCGAACCTGAATTCCTATGATCTAGCTAAGTTCCAAGTTTTGATTTGGATGGATGAAAAATCCCAAATTTCAACCATTCTTGGCTCTAAACTTCATCCGGCTATATCTTTTGCATCCTAACTCTGATTCCTACGTGTTATATGTTTTGAGAAACCTCTTGATGTCTACTCTAAAGTTATCTATAAAAATCTAACCTGACCTATATCCTACTAGCACCTAGCACTCAGCCTTAATTTGACAATTGACCCCTAATGGGCTAGTTTAGGGAGGGGAGGTTAAGGTCTTACCCTGGCATGGAGGTCCATGATTAGGTTGGTCAGATCTCCTTCTTCTACCATTGCAAGTTGTTCGGGTGGTCTCGTACGTAGTCAAGTATTCCTTGGTGAAATATTTATAGTCACCAAAGAAGGATGTGTTCTTCTTTTTAGTTTCTTGGTCCCTTCCTTTTCTTTCCACCTCAACCTTCGTGCCCCATCAATTGGGGGTGGTTGGGGTTTCACCTATCTACTTAGTGAGTCAAGAATACGAGCTAACTACCACTTACACCCAACCTAATTTTCTTACGCGTCAGCTTAACCTAATGGTGGATGAGGATTCTCTTCCTATCTTCTTCTATGGTCACCTTTCCCTATCTAAGCTTCCCCTCTTACTCTTCCTTTGGCATTTGAAGTTGGCTTCGTGTGGTGGTTGTGTCTGAAGGTAGTGGAATTTGAGAGAATTTGTAGAGTAGAGGTGTTTTTTCTCCCTTCCTTAGTTCTCCGTTCTACCCTCTATGCTAATTGTACTTCTACTCTTTGGAGAACGGACTACCTTGCGTGACTTTTTACTACCTCAATCCCTATTCTAGACTAATATACTCTATTCTCTAAATCTTATCTTCCTATGTGTTGCTTAGATGGGCATTTAGTTAATTTTACAGGAAAATTACCAGAGGAACGAACTAAGGCCAAGAAGCCTTTGACTGGCTGGGACAAGCCTTGGCTGATTGGGGTCATAGCTCTGGCTGGTTGGAGTTGAAGCCCTGGCTAGCTGGATGGGGTCAAGGCCTTAAATGGCTAGGGGTCGAGCTCCTAACTGGTTGGGGTCAAAGCCCTAGCTGCTAGGGTGCAGGCCCTGACTGGCTGGGGTCAAGGCCCTAGTTGGTTGGGTTCAAAGCCCTCACTACAACAAAAGCAGTGTTTTGTGACTGCAAAAAACAACTGCAGTCAGTCGTAAAATCAAAAAATATGACTGGCGTAGAAATCACTGTAGATGACTCGGAATATGATTGCAACTGTCGTTTAGAAGCAGTCGCTTCAGACATCAGTCATATTGGCAGTCATATAAGTTGACGGGTATAAATACCCATAATTAGCCATAATTACTTGTGACTCCAAGTAGTCATTTTTTTATTGATATGTATTTTGAACTATGAATTGAACAAATCATACAACGGTTGTAGGATACCTAAGCATATTTACAATCGTACTTTAAAATGATTTAACAATTGAATAAAAGATTTCATGTAGTTGAAAACAAATACATATGATTTTAAAGATATACAAGAAACAATTATATTGGAGAGGGAATATATAAGAAAGAATGTGACTCCTTTCAATGACATTTATAATTTATTAGTCACAAATACAAAATATGTATATCACAATGAATTATTTACACAAGTCAATAGAGACTATATTTCTTACAATAATATGAAGTAAGTTGCTAGTAGTCTCCAACGACTTTGTTCCAATTTTTTTGCCTACATATACAATTAAAGAAATAGGAGGTTAATTTTTAATGAACATACAACAAAGCTCAATCTTCAAAAGTTTACAACAATAGAAAATATGTAATACAAATTTAGGGTAAGAAGAAAAACAATGGTGATGCAAGGAATAATAAGAAAAAAGGTAACAAGTGCTAAAAGATAACAACAAATACAAGTTAAAATGCACAAAAAACAATAAGGAGCAACTACTAAGAGGTAACAAGAAACAACAAAAAAGAGTTAAGATGCAACAAAAAGAAACAAGAAACAAAAAGAGAGAACAAAAAGTAAGAAAGAAGAAATAAGAAGAAGAAAGAATTAAGATGCAAGAAGAAAAAAACAAGAAGCAAGAATGAAGATGCAACAAAAGACAACAACTCTAAGAAGTAAGAATAACTCAAGATGCAACAAAAGACAACAACTAAGAAGCAAGAGTGAATTGAAGATGCAACAAAACACAACAATTAAGAAACAAGAGTGAATTCAAGATGCAACAAAACACAACAACTAAGAAACAAGAGTGAAGTCAAAGAGACAAGAGACAAGAGACAAGAGACAACAAAAGGTAAGGAAGAAGAATAAAAAGAAGTAGTGGCTAGGATTTCAAAACCCTAAAAAAATGACGGCTAGGGTTTCAAAATCCTAGAAAGTGGTGGCTAGGGTTTCAAAACCCTTGAAAAATGATGGCTAGGGTTTCAAAATCCTAAAAAGTGGTGGCTAGGGTTTCAAAACCCTTGAAAAGTGGTGATTAGGTTTCAAAATTTTAAACAATGGCTTGTCTATATTTTTTTTGATTGCCCATGTTTTTTTTTAGGTTGCCCCAAAACAAAAAAATGTTACTACCATGAAAATATGACTAATAATATAACTCAATGTTCTCAAACAAGTTCCCTACCGTTCCCTATGAAATACTTTGGTGTTCGCAACGGACGTATAATATACGCCCGTGAAGTACAAGACCCAAAAACGACTGGCAGTCATATTTTGCAGTCATATTTCTCCCCAAGGTATTGACCTCCAAGAATATGACTGCAAGTAGTCGCGAATCATCTTCAGTCATATTTTTGCAGTCATAAAACACTGCCGTTGTTGTAGTGCCTGGCTGCTAGGGTCGAGGCCCTGGCTAGTTGGGTTTGAAACCTGGCTAGCTTAGGTCGAAGCCCTGGTTGTTGGGTTTGGAGCATGGCTAGTTGGAGGTCGAAGCTCTTGGCTGGTTGGGATAAGCCGCTAGTGCCCCAGTTGGCTAGGTAGTCGGACAAAAAAAACCAAGAAGAAAGAATAATAGTAAAGAAGTGAATTGCGGAAAATATGATACCACCGAATCTTCTCAAGAAGGATTGGGGTACATGGTCAAGATACTCTTCCGACCACTACTCTAAATGTTGCCTAATTTTTTGACACTAAACTTTAACTTGTCTCCAACGCGTTTTCAAGACTAAACTTTGGAGTGAACCCCCTTGATACCACTAGGACAAGTTGTTTGATTAGTTTTAACGCCAAATCTAGAATTTACCCATGGGCCTTGGTATTCAAAGCTCCATCATCTAAAGAATTTAACACACAATCTAGGACTTGACTGACTAGGAAAGGTAGAATTTTGTCACTCACAAGGGAACCACTCCACTCTTTTCCTAATGAGAACACAATGGACCCAATTTGACACAAAGCATGAGACTTGGGTTAGTGATGAGGACGGAAAGTGACTCGTGGTTAGTAACATAGGATTAGTACATGGGTGACAAAGAAATCATGGAACTAGAGGTCCTCCAAAGCGGCATCGCCAAGGTACGGTGGAGGGTAAGCTCTTGGGTTAGTACAAGGTCGAAATTCAACGGCAAGCTCAATGACTAGATCAAACACAACATTTGTAATAAGAAAGTACAAACACTCGAACAATAAGGTGTAGAGGGACCCCCAAAGTCCTCTACACTCCTTGAAAAACACCAACAATGGCTCAAAAAGGAGCCTAAAACACTTGCTCAAGGTTTTGGCTAAAAGGGCCAAAATCTCTACACAAAGTGGGACCAACTCCAAGTATAAGAAAATGGGGTGTTTTGGGAGGGAGAAGGGTCCCCTTTTATACTATTCCGGGGTGCCCTTCCCCTCTCTTTCTAACCTAGGTAACTTTATCATGTGAGATTTTCATCCTCATCTTTTAAGATTTTCATCGCATTAAGGTTTTTACGCTGGCCCTAAACTCTAACTTTTGGAGTTCAACTCCAAATCACAAATGGATTGCGCCATTGGCTTCAAAAGGCCATTTTAATTGCAAGGGATTCCCTATGCCCTATTCCTATCGCAAAAACTCATCGACAACCAACTCCAATTGAAATCAGTAAAAGGGTAAAAATCTAACTTTTGGAGGTTACCTTTTCTGACCAAGGCGGCAAGCTAGGGTTGTTGGGAGGGACCTAGGGAGTAAGAAAAGACCCCTTGATGACTTCGTTCCGACTTTGTGCGCTTCCGGGACGCCGATTAACTCCACAGAAATCTTGTCTGAATTAATAATTGAAGGAATGTCGGTGATTCGGCTGCCTCCCGCTATCGGAATACTTCGAAACTTGTTGAGGTCAATCATTAACATAAAAGAAGCTAATCTAATTTTTAGTGAGATTTTACTGCAGCCTAGGTAATTTACATGAATTTTCCTTCGTGGCTTTAAATAGTTGACTGCTCGGAAAAAGATCTTTCGGAGATTAGAAAAAACCGAGACTTTTTGGGCAACCTCTCATGGAATTCTCCAAGGCATGTACTAAATCTAGAGTTAGTCTTGCGTACGGTTGGTAGGAAGGTAAAACCAGATTCTCTTGAATTATTGGCAATCAGGGAATCTTCCACATGTGAGGGAATTTGGGCGAATCAATTTTGCAATTGACTTCCTGACATGCTTTTGATCCTAGAGCACCATCCAGTAGCCGTAGATTCTTCCAGTTGGCCTTTCTTGAAAAAATGATACTTGCATGCTAACAATTGGGGTTCCTAATATTTCGTCGATGGAATGGGGAAACTAGAACCTATCTTTGGAGATTTACGTAAGGACCTCTCTATCTTTTCTAGGACCAATTTAGCCAAGTATGGTCACATGCATTGGATTTGGGCTATTTCGGATAAGTTTCTTGCAAGGCTGTTGTTTTCTACTACTTCGTGGTTCTAACCTATGTACAAGTGGATTTTGGAAGGATTCTAAGGATAAAAGTCTATTTATGACAAAAAGCTATGCTAGCACGTGACATACCTATTTTGGTTTACACTCTTTTTTGGTCTTTTTGTACAATATTATGACTAAAAATGCAACAATAAAAATCCAAAAAACTATAAGTCCCAAGTGACAAATTTGGGGCTCATATATGGTGGCCATTTGTGGTATGATTTGAAAATCATGAGAATCTAGGATTTCTTGCTATGACTATCCTTGGGCATACGGTCAAATTTCCTAATGGCAACCTATGGATCATAACGAAAGCGCTTAGATTCAATGAGCAAGTGTAGAGATAGACGCACCACTAGGTGATGTGGACGCTGATTTACCCACCCTTGATAAATTGGCGAATACAACCAGGTTCTAGTTATATGGTAGTTCCTATCCTAATGGGTGTCTAACGTTGGTCCATTGTGCCTTCCAAGCAATGGATCTTTTGTTGTGAAAGCCAATGCGGCTAGAAGGGGGCACGGGGCCCCGTCACATACAAAACAAAGAACAATTACAAAAGAGACAAGGGGGCATTGAAATGCCACAACCTAAGTCCCGAGTGACAAAAGATCGGAGACCACAAACTAACAAACTGACCCCAAATAGAGTCAAGTTTTTCCTTGTTTTTCACTCTGGCGGTAAACTCAAACTTGATGGCCATCCCCGAATGGACAGTAGAACTCCAGGCAGCTTTCATAACTCTAACCGGACTAAAATCCTGGCTATCATATCTCACTCTGCAACGCTCAACCTAGAGGTGCCACATAATAAAGGATCTGAAAATGTCCCAAGGCTGAAAATTATAGACATATTTGCTAATTTTACAACTGTTAAGCCTATCTGATTTTCCTACAACAACCTCCTTAAAACTAGTGATGCTAGGAATATTACAACTGCCACAGAATCTATTGAACTTGATCCACAGTTCCTTAGAATCTGTTGAATTTGATCCATAGTTCCCAAAAAAGATGAGACGCCGTCTCCATCCTGAAGCCACAGCTGGGACACGAATGATCTGCCCCCGGGATACGCCAGGACAACCATTCACCTGTCACGATTCCCCGGTTCCAAATTTGCCATAAAAGCATAGCCGACTTCTTGGGTCTTGAGGAATGCCATAAGATTCTATATGCCTTCCGTCTAAGTTCAAACGGCAGGCCACTTTTCATTAATTCCTGCATGCCTACCGGGCAATCTCTCCCTTTCTTCTATCCTTGAATGTAATCTCTTCTCACTGTATACCCGAAAAGGGTGCAGTTTGAAGGTTTCTTATTCTTCCCCATTTCCATTCTCCGGGGTCCCAAGGCAGGTCCTTGATACCACAGTTTCGGAAATGCCATACTGATTCAGGAGATTTCAGCATCAAATCTGGGTCACAATCGAAAAACAATCTTCTCCCTTCGTCCCATTGTATTACCCTTATTTGTTGATACGAGTCCTCCGGAACCTCCACCTCTCCTTGTTTTTGTATTAATCTTTCCGACCCCTACAATGTATTGTATCCTACCACTCTGTATTCTCTCGCTTCCCCTTTTTTAATGTAATATATTCCCCGATCTTTTATGGCTTGTAACCACATTGAGGAATTTTCCTTGGGGTAAGCTCTCAGTTCCCATGGAATGTGTGAAATTGCCATTCTTTTGCGCTCTATTCTCTTCTCTGTCACCGCCCCGGACCTTGGCATCAGTTGCTGTATCTGCTTGGGCGACTTCCAATCTCCAACTGCCTCATCCAGAGACTTTTGATCGTACTAATCCTCGCCTTGGCCCATAGATGCAGTCCTTTATTTGGTCCCATTCCAAGCGGGGTATTTTCGGCCTCCAATATCATTGGGTTGCCAAACAAAGGCTGTCTGAGGATCTTACTAATTATCTCCGGTTCCTTCTATACTAGGTTACCTCGGACTGCTATAAAAGCCCTAATATAGGCTGATACTAACAGGGAGTGATTCTCCCTTTTTAACCCTTTACTAAAAAATAGCCAAGCATGAGCTTTGTACCATTTAGCATCTCCAAGTGGTCTGCCTTGCTCTATTTTGTGTCTAAGCAGTTGTCGTACGCGCAGTCTAGGCGTAGGTATCTTTAACACCATAAAAGCGTCAAGATGACACGAGTTATCGTCCTAGGGAATTCCAGATGTTGTCGCAATAGATAAGTTTCCAGAGTTACGGATCTACCCAGGAATGACAATCCGCTGTATGATCCGGCACAACACAAACACCAAGTTCTGGAAATACTGTCTTCCGCAATCAAATCCGGATCCGTCTTGATCCGGATTTCTACTCCCTCTATCTGTCACACTGGTTTTTGATACCTCTATTTTATCCTCATAGGGTCCTCACTTGCTCTTTCCGAGGGGTGGGGAACATCACCACTCAAGTAACACACATATCAACTTCTAAACAACACACACACATCTGTCCTCAAAGTTCTTAGTCCGGTAAGGAGGAAAGATGGTCACTCTCACAACTTTCCGGGTGGCCACCCAGAACGTAGGTTACACAGAGATACACCCTTACCCGCCCTCACTACAACGATACTCAGCTGTTTTCCGGATCAAGCTTTCGCCTACTCTTGAGGTTGGCAGACCTTCCGGTGGTTTGGGAATATTCCACTTGGCGGCTGCTGACTTCCGCACAGAACTACTCTCGAGTTCCGGACTAGCTCCATGACCACTACCGGATCCCACCGGATCACCGTTCCAACAATTTAAAGGCACCGCGCACAGCTCCTCACTCGCATTCTAAATTCATCCGCAAAGCACCCTTAGCCTGGATCCGGATACCAACCAATACGGATTCCTACCTTGTACACTCTCCCGTTCACATCCATACACAAGTAATGAAGACGCGATACGCAAGATAATGATTCCCAAGGTGTTTGTTCTTGAATGCTCAGATTGAATGACACAAAATGGAATGACAGGCCACAAGCCGGCCTGTCTTTTAAAAAGCAAAACAACACGACCAAACGGTCCAAAGCAAAACGCGGCCAACGGCCAGCTAAAAACCCGGCCAACGGCTAAGTGATCGTTCCGGGAAAAGCAGAAAGCCGTTAACTTCCTAAAATTTCGGAACTTCCTAAAATTCCGGATCAATGGGTCCCACATCCGGAAAACCCGCACCGGAAACAAAATACCAAAACTACCAAGCCAACTACGCTAATAAGTCACCTGCCCTTCCGGGCCTTCTTGGATGATGTCCCGCCCTTTGAAATCCGAGTTGCCGATTTCTGACGGATCTGCTTTGTCGGGGTGGACTTCGTCGCAGATCGCGTCCTTGGCGGACCCGGATCCATCTCTGCGTACTCCAATCCGGAAGTGGAGTTGGTTTCCGCTTCTTCCTCCTTTGACTCCAGGACCTCGTCCGGATCACTTGGAACCTTCCGCCTAGAGGCCTTCTTCTTCGTCAGGTCCATGAACTCAGTAGAGGTCGTCGGAGGAGGCCGGGGAGGTGTCTGCTGCTGCATGTGTGTAAATTCCTCCGGATGGATTCTAGCCGGATTCTGGATGATCCCACCCGGAATCTCCATTGCTGCCGAAACTTCTGTAGAAGAAACCGAAAGAGGTAGGAAGAGATTTACCGAAGTGGTCCGTGGCGTTAGAACCGGATCTGGAATCTTCCTCCCATCCGTGATCTCCTTTTGCACCGAGGTCCTTCTGAGTGCGGATACTGGCTGGGTCGACGTCCGCGCCCCGAGGTTCAATTGTGTCGCGTCCGGGAATTCTCCTCCGGGAATTTCCGGAAATATTGAGGCGTTCAATCCCATCAGTGGATCAAAGTGGCCTACCAACTGTCGCATTTCCTTTAGTGCGATCTCGATCCGCGCCTCGAAATCTACCAAGATCTTCACGACTTTGGTTCCGGTTATGTGCCCTTCTCGGCTCATCTGGTTATTCCAGAGCGCGGATCGGGTGATGACATCCGCTGGCGGGTCGATGAGGTCCCTGAGTTTCTGGACTAACTCAGTCACGTCCGTCGCCCGTTTGTTGGCGGTGTTCATCTCCCCTTCCGCCCAAGTCGCACGGTTTTGGAGATGATCCCGCTCAGCCTCCAAACTCCGGATCCTACCTTCCAACAAGCGGACCATTTCCGGATCTGGTCTTCTGTTGATTGCTTCGACGACTTCCGTTTTGTCCGCGACCTCCAATGTAGTGTAGACGTTCCGGATTAGGGTCGCCATTTGCTCGTTTGTCGCCTTCTGATTCCACAACCAGGCGATCGTGGCCTCAAAAACGTCTTGGTCTGGCTTAGTGTTCCTGAACGGAACAGGGTCCGGAACGTGACTCTTCCCCCGTGCATCCGGATTTGTGCTCTTCCGGCGGGAGTCGTGCTTATCCAACGAGTCGTGATCTGATCCCGGCTTTTCTTCCTCTTCCGGTTCGGAGACAACCGGATCCGGATCCAGAGGAAGACCGTACTTCAAGAGGCTGTCTCCCTGTCGGTAGATGATATTTTCCGGATCACTAAGTACTTCCTGCTTGTGGTACAAGTGGAGAAGATACGGACTGATGGGGCTGGACTTCTTTTCCACCAGGTTTCCGGAAAGTTTATCCATCATGAGCCTCCAGCTAATTGGTCGAGGGGCCGGTTTTCCTCTTTCCCCTAAAGCTCTGAAAATCGTGTTTGCCAGGGTTACTATAATCTGGCTGGGCTTTTCTGGATACAAGATGGGACTAAGGAACTCTAGCAGCCTCTGATCCCTAGGGTTCCGGCAGTCAGTTGCGGCGTAACCCTCCTTTGGGTCGGCCGAGTTCCGGAACCTATCCGCCGCGAACTTATCCGTTCGTCCGGCCCTTCCGGATCCTCTAGTGGACGTGAAGTAGACTCCCGCCCACATCTCTACTGTCCAGGACTTTGGACAACCCCTGACGGTTAGATGGTACTGGTCGGGAGTACTGTAAACTATCTCGTCTATCATGTCCTCGCTCCGGATGTTCCAGGGTCTCTTCAAGAGGCCGAGGCACCTCATGTACGTCAAGTCGACTTCCAGTTGCCGGAGGTGTTCCGGATTCTCAAGGATATTCGGACTGACCCTCCGGGCGGTAATCCCCGTCTTCCGCTGCATACTAGGCCCCGCCATGACTACTGACATATCCGGTTAACCTTCCGGCTAACCTTCCGTCTATCTTCTGTCCTAACTTCCGCCTCACCTTCCGTCCTACTTTCCGGTGTGATCGGCACCGGCCTCCCTTTCTCTTCCTAACGCGTTCCAATCTCACCACACTTTCACTCACTAAGCGCCACGCAATAAATCCATGGGAACACTACAACAAAAGCAGTGTTTTATGACTGCAAAATACGACTGTAGTCAGTCGTAAAATCCAAAAATATGATTGGCGCAGAAATCACTGTAGATGACTCGGAATATGACTGCAGCAGTCGTTTAGAAGCAGTTGCTTCAGACATCAGTCATATTAGCAGTCATATAAGTTGACGGGTATAAATACCCATAATTAGCCATAGTATGCCAACAAGGCGTATATTTTGATTTCTTTTTACTTTTTCTTGAGCTGCCCGGGTAAATGAAAAAATCCTACGTGGAATATGATTGTGTTGAGTCATATTTTTTGATGACATGGAATATGACTGCTCAGTTATATTTTGTGGAATATAACTACGTTGAGTTAAATTTTTTGATGACGTAGAATATGATTGTAGTCAGTCATATTTTGTAAAATATGACTGTGTTGAGTCATATTTTTTGATGACGTTAAATATGACTGTGGTCAGTCATATTTTATGGAATATGACTGCGGTGAGTCATATTTTTTGATGATTTGTAAAACGACTCTTGTCAGTCATATTGAGAGCACCTAGTCATTTTTTGGAAATTATTATAATCATTTTGTGACTCCAAGTAGTCATTTTTTTATTGATATGTATTTTGAACTATGAATTGAACAAATCATACAACGGTTGTAGGATACCTAAGCATATTTACAATCGTACTTTAAAATGATTTAACAATTGAATAAAAGATTTCATGTAGTTGAAAACAAATATATATGATTTTAAAGATATACAAGAAACAATTATATTGGAGAGGGAATATATAAGAAAGAATGTGACTCCTTTCAATGACATTTATAATTTATTAGTCACAAATACAAAATATGTATATCACAATGAATTATTTACACAAGTCAATAGAGACTATATTTCTTACAATAATATGAAGTAAGTTGCTAGTAGTCTCCAACGACTTTGTTCCAATTTTTTTGCCTACATATACAATTAAAGAAATAGGAGGTTAATTTTTAATGAACATACAACAAAGCTCAATCTTCAAAAGTTTACAACAATAGAAAATATGTAATACAAATTTAGGGTAAGAAGAAAAACAATGGTGATGCAAGGAATAATAAGAAAAAAGGTAACAAGTGCTAAAAGATAACAACAAATACAAGTTAAAATGCACAAAAAACAATAAGGAGCAACTACTAAGAGGTAACAAGAAACAACAAAAAAGAGTTAAGATGCAACAAAAAGAAACAAGAAACAAAAAGAGAGAACAAAAAGTAAGAAAGAAGAAATAAGAAGAAGAAAGAATTAAGATGCAAGAAGAAAAAAACAAGAAGCAAGAATGAAGATGCAACAAAAGACAACAACTCTAAGAAGTAAGAATAACTCAAGATGCAACAAAAGACAACAACTAAGAAGCAAGAGTGAATTGAAGATGCAACAAAACACAACAATTAAGAAACAAGAGTGAATTCAAGACGCAACAAAACACAACAATTAAGAAACAAGAGTGAATTCAAGATGCAACAAAACACAACAACTAAGAAACAAGAGTGAAGTCAAAGAGACAAGAGACAAGAGACAAGAGACAACAAAAGGTAAGGAAGAAGAATAAAAAGAAGTAGTGGCTAGGGTTTCAAAACCCTTGAAAAATGATGGCTAGGGTTTCAAAACCCTAGAAAGTGGTGGCTAGGGTTTCAAAATCCTAAAAAGTGGTGGCTAGGGTTTCAAAACCCTTGAGAAATGATGGCTAGGGTTTCAAAATCCTAAAAAGTGGTGGCCAAGGTTTCAAAAACCTTAGAAAGTGGTAATTAGGTTTCAAAATTTTAAACAATGGCTTGTTTAGATTTTTTTTTATTGCCCATGTTTTTTTGAGGTTGCCCAAAAACAAAAAAATGTTACTACCATGAAAATATGACTAATAATATAATTCAATGTTCTCAAACGAGTTCCCTACCGTTCCTTATGAAATACTTTTGTGTTTCCAACGGATGTATAATATACGCGCGTGAAGTACAAGACCCAAAAACGACTGGCAGTCATATTTTACAGTCATATTTCTCCCCAAAGTATTGACTTCCAAGAATATGACTGCGAGTAGTCGCTAGTCATCCTTAGTCATATTTTTGCAGTCGTAAAACATTGCTGTTGTTGTAGTGAGAAAGAGGAAGAATGAAGGAGGCAGCGGGGGTTAAGTAGTTTTTGGGGTCGGCGTTCCCGTAAGTTCCCTAGCCGGAATTAGGCTCTAGGGCCTACTCGGCCGGAAGTTTCCGGTTTCCGGATTAGGGTTAGGGTTTCTGGTTAGGGTTTCCAAATCCGACTGTAACCCTAATTACAGTTTAAGGATATTTGTACAGGCTCTATTTCCTATTTCTAGTTCTGGGTTTCCTATTCCCTACCTATTACGGAAAATTTGAAAATTTCTACTCTATATGGTTACTTTTATCTATTATTTTTATTTTTCTAGATGTTGCATACTTCCACAGTAGTATTTTCCAGGGTTGTCCCTGTCACGTCCTGTCCGTTCGTCAGGATGTCCAGACGGACGTCAGGATTCAACCCCGGCGTCTGTCAGGATGAAATCTGGACGAGAACTGTTGACAGAGGATGAAAATTACGGAAATGGATGGACGTTCTTCGTCGACGGGCGTGCTGGACGGGCGAGCTTCCGTCGACGGGCACGACACGGGCATGATGGACGGGAATCTGGACAGGCATGATGGATGGGTATTTGGACGGGCGGGATGGACGGATATCTGGACGGGTGGGATGGACAGGTATGTGGACGAAAAACTGGACGGGCATGTGGACGGGTAACTGGACGATTGTGTGGACAGGCATCTGGACGAGCATCTAGACGTGCAATTGGACGGGCATCTGGACGGGTATAGGGTCGGTTCTATGGACGGGCATCTGGACGGGTTTTTTGCCTAAATGCCCAAGGCACCCAAATGTGGTGTTGGCAAAACTTTGAAGTTAAATAAAACCTAACCAAGTTGCTATTTTTAGTAGTATCCAAGTTGCTATTTTTAGGAAGTTCTTCTTGAAGTCTAGTTATAGCATCAATAGTCTATTCTTAAAAATAAATGATAGTGATTTTTCGTTTCAAGACTTTGTGCAAGGGTACCCATTGCAATCTTGACTTCTTGTAGCATTGAGAGCTTTTGGAAATGTGCATCGAAAACACTAGATCTTGGAGGAAAAAAAACATTCAAAATTTATTTAAAATTAAAAAAAAAAATATAGAGTATATTTTTAAAAGCCATAAATTGATTGGGGTTATACATGTTAGGCAATTTAAACTCATATTTTTTTGGTCTAAGACTTTTTAAATTTAACTTGTGAAAACTGAAAAGAAGATTGGAAGACTTCACATCATTTTTGTAGTTTTAACACCCTCATGTTCAAACATTATAATCGTTTACTCTATAAGTGATATTGTTGTGTTTTAGCAACCTATGAGATTTGTAACATGTCTTGTTTGAATTTATACAGTTACAATTTTTTTTAATTGATACACCTAGTCACCTAATCAAAATGTTGACATTTTGTTCAATTTACAGCAAATTCGTAGAAGCTCAAAACATGACTTGGGCATCTAGGATTCTAGGGATTAAAGTTTGTTATTGAATTTCTAATTAGAGAAGTTGCTAAATTGATTTTACACTGACTATATGGTAAGAAATTCAAAAATATTAATCCATGTAGGCCCTATGCTAATTATTGCCAAAAAAAACTCCAAGTTGTCATTTCACCATATTCATCTTGAAATGAAATGAAAAGAAAAAATTAGAATCTATTCAATTTAAGACTTTCAAGTATAGGATCGCCATTCATAAAGTCATTTATTTCAATTGATTTTCAAATAAATTTCATGTAGCGTGACCTTATCAAGTTAGCAATTGCAAGATATTAGACTTTGATCATTTGATTTCCATAATGCCATTTGAGAAAAAATGGAAAATGTTCAATACTTTAATTTGTAAACTTTGGATTTAAAAATAAATATGAGGGAATAGTCAATCAATAGTCCAACTAAAAAAAGATTAAAACTAATAGAACAAAAGTTACAAAACGTGAATTATTTAGGGTTTAATTCTAAAGACTTAAAGGAGATTTCATCAAATATGAAGCAATAAAATAATTTGTTAATTATTTCTTGCTTTGGTAAAGAATTTCCATTGTTTTTATTTCTTAGCCCCTAAAGTAACATACTCTCATTGTCCTTGCTGCAAGGGACAAAATGGATTTTCGATAGGCTCACATGATCTCATTTTTTACTGAAACTTTTGAAAACTTTTTCATAAGAATGATAAAATAGAATGATAGATAAACTTATGAGTTTATTCATAATACAATTTCTATTCCAATCGGTGCCTAGGAGCAAAGGGTATGCCACAATAACCTCAAATAGGGGAGATCGGGACCCCGGGCGGTCCAGGACTCCGGGTAGACAAAAAAATCCACAAAAAAATGAAATACAAATTTGTATATTTTTTTCCAATTGGATTATATTTTCTTTTAAATGGGAGGCTTTCATTCATCCCATTTGGATTAGGAATAGAAAAGTTATGGATTTTTTTGTGGAGCGGGCAATCCTAGCAACTTCTTGAAATAAATTTGCTTCTTTCACTTTGAATGCTAATAACTTTCAATCCATACGGTCAAACATCACAAATTTTTTTATCACGTCATATAAGACAAGTGTAGAACAAGATCCTTTGGTTCAATTAAAAAAAATTGGAAAATTTAATTCATAGGTGAACATAGCAAAAGTGGTGGTTTAGGGTGGTTTGGGCCAAAAAATGGACTTTGGACTTTAGGGCTTTACCAAAAATAAAATAGAACACTCTTTTACCTACCATCTAAGCATACAAGCTTCTTCTATACTATTACAAAAAGGTCCAATAGATTACAAAAATAGACAAAGGCGAAGCAACAATACACGAGGTGGAAAGAAAATGATAAATGTACATATTTTATAAATCTGCTTAAGTACATGGTAAACTAATAAAGGCTTTACATAATTACATATGTTTGCTTTGTACAACTTCCGGTATTTAATTCTATACATCTATCTAGTTATACACAATCTAGTCCAAAACTATCTATTCTACTTCTTCGATTACAACGCCTCGTGCTATGTTGCTTCTCAAAAATTGCTGCAATTCTCGTCGCGATTGCAAAGTTGTCAGAAGTTGAAATGCGTCTATATTGTATCTATTATGTAAGTGGGCAAAAATGGCACTCACGAGCGTTGGCTCATGGAAGGTATTGTCTTCAATGTACGTCATTTGTTCCTCAAAGCTCAATTCACCCTCAAATCCGACTAGCATGCCTTGAGAGTTAAACATGATGCGCTCTGGATGTGGTGCACGCACAAAAATGGAGTGGTCTGGGTCCCAATGTCCACTGACAATCTGATCAAAATATAGTCGACGCCCTGGATCACTGTCTCCAAACACCCTCCTGATCACCTCTGTCACTTAGGCGTCACTCTACCAATGTATGTCAGCGACCGTTCTTGCCTGGAGGTGTTGGTTGTCGTGGCCCCACTTCCAAAGCCATGTTATGTCGGACCCCCAATGTCCTCTATTATCGAGGCCCGGTAAATTTTCTTCATTGTACTTGTAATGTGCAGGCATGTGGTCTTGAAGGCCAAACATTTTGTACAATCGTGCATGAAATGGAGCCCTGCATTGCGCACATCTCTTTTTGGTGACCATCTGTGGAATGAGACACACGGGGTGGTATAGATGGCCACATGTACCAAGATTCCATCCACCCTTAGGGCCAAACGGTTCTTGGCACATTATACATGTTGTTCCATCTTGTACAAAATTTGGAACGGAAGCCACACTAGTGGCGTAATGCCATCGCGGTTGGGTGGCCTGTACTGTTGGCGGTTGATATTATATTGGAATTCCAAGTCTGGATGGGCATTCCAATCGATGCTTGAATTCTTGACAAACACTAGCAAATCATCAGTGAACATTTCTTCCACCCGAGGCCAAGCCAAAATAACGTTGACCGCCATCATTGAATTTCGCAGCCACTCTCTTCACTTCACACTGCATTTGCTCAGCCTCGTTTAGCGCTAAGCTGCATGTCAACTTCATGTTGCACATTTGAAGCAGCATCTGCTCCTTCTGAGGATTTTGGACCAACCGCATATTTTGAGCACTCATTGCGGTCATGGTCTGCTCCATGTCTGTTCAAGCTGCAGTCAACACCGCCACATCTGCCTCAGCGTTGTTGACACGAAGTTCCAAAGCACGCATGGCGCTTGTTAATTCTTCCATGCTTGTGCGAGTACTTCCAACCTCTGCTTCAGCTCGCTCAGCACGTGTACGCATAATATCCAACGTGGTACTTTCTGCACTTGGAAAAATGGACTGTGATCGCACCACAAACTCAAATGTATTGCTCGGGCCTGGTCTGTCTTCGTCTGCACCATATGTAGCACGTTCCACTATAACATCGAGTGGTGGAACTGAGTCTGTGTTGAACCACCTTTCACGCTCTACAAGCTCGGCTTCACGTGCGATGAGGCGCACATTTTCATCTACAAGGGCCCGCATCCTTGCACTCTGAACTTCCAACTCTGCAGCATGTTGTCGTAGTGCTTCTTCTTTTTCTACTTGTAGTGTTTGTACTAATTGGCGCAAGCAAATTAATTCTTCACCGTCAGCTTGCACTCCACCAATTACATCTTGCTGGTTGACATCTAGACCGCTGCCGGCTGCCCTGACCAACTTCCAGCTCCATCAACTCCGTCCCTGGACGCTTTGCTTGTGGAACTACGTTCATTTGCACATTTTGGACATTAGCTAATGGCACGGCAGGGGTTGGTACATTGTCCAATGGCACAACAGGATTTGGTGCAATGTGGCGAGTTCAATTTGGAAATTCACCATTCCGTTGTCTGTCCAAAAAGGTTCTCCAATCTACATCTTTGCCAAGAAAAACCTCCGCATATGCCATTTGGCACAATGAAAGTGTCCCGTCTTTCTTGGATCTTGAACCCCAAAGTGCCAATGACACTTCAATCAGCCTCTTCTTGAAGTGCGGATATTGGCACTGGTTAATATTTACCACGCCAAATTTCACGTGCACCTCGTACCGGTCGTGTGGCCAATGGCGGTTGATGTGGGCCTAATCTACAAACCGCCGATATGTCACTCTTGTCCATGGTGGATTTGCCTCCATCTACCCAGGGTTTGCCATAATCGCTGGGGCATTAAGTGTGCCCCAATCCAAAGTTGCTCTGTTTCCTCTCTTCTTTCTACTTGGGGGTTCACCTCTAGGTCCCGAACCTCCTGCTACATCCTTTGCGTCCATTCTTGATACCTGCACAATGATACACACGATACTGTATGCAAATACAATGACAATTTGCTTTGCCTTCTGTTGCGTGAAGGCAACTGAAATGTGACAAAACAATGCCAAATGTATAACACTTCCCCTCAAATTGCAATGCGAAGCTTTCTCAAGCTAGGACAGTGTAACTCAAAAGAGGAAGCAAGGTCAACTGTGAAAAAAACTTCACTTATACTCCCCAATTACCAACCCGATTGGAAGGGTAATTAACACCTAATCAGCTCGTATCCCCAAATCCAGATCATCTAGGGCGTAGGACGGCCTTGGAATGGACGACCAATCCGTCCACAGAGGTCAGTATAGGGTTGGAACGCCGTCATCGGGTATTCCGGTTTGGGGCGCCGTCAACAGGTTCGGAAAATCATTACTCCGCCGCCCGAAAGTTCGACGGACGGCCTTTCCGTCCTTTGGACGGGTTGCTCGTCCCCTCGACGGCTTGGATCTAGGAGGGGACGGGCTTTCCATCCCCTCGACGGCCTGTCCCTAGTCAGGAACGGCCTACCCATCCTTTTGACGGCCTGTTGGTGGTCTAGAACGGCCTGCCCGTCCTCTCGACAGCCTGCCGAAGGTCCTAGACGGCCCTTCAGAATTTTTATTTTTATTTTTTTGAAAATTGATTTTTATTGGAAGTTTTGACAAAATCACATTAAATAGAAAAGTAATTTTCAAATTTTCAAATTTTCACCATGTGTATATATCACAAGGACAATGACATTAGAATCCATCATAGTGTGGACTTAATTTCCATTTCATGATATATTTAGAATGTACTCAATGTAGTAGACATTAAAAGCACATTCGAAGTTCAAATCGCAATAATGAAATTTCAATTTAGGTTTGTGTTGGGGGATTTTACATAAAATAGGAACTAGAGAAAAGGACCTTTTGTTTGATAGTTAGACTCAAACTCAGAAAATATCAATTTTGGGGAGAAATTTTAGATTTAGAGTAAGGAGCAACAACTTCCCCAAATACACTAAAGTAGCATATTTTTTATTTTTTATTTTTACTAAACTCTAAATTACGTGGAGGCAAATATTGGAAAGACTACAAAATCAATTGGATACACTTTGTAACTCAACATGGAAGGTCCCAAGAAAATGAAATGAACGCTTCCAAATTCTTTCCATCTCATTGAAGTGATTGAACTGCCATTAAATTGGCATTAAATGATGTTGTCGGGCGTTCAGAGGTTGAAGTTTATTGTAAATATTTTGCAATCTACAATTTTTCATAGGCAAAGTTTGTGAAATTTCTTCCGGTCAACTGAACACTAGTCTAGTACTCTAGTATGAGATCTTACATACTACAAGTAGATGTGCACCTTAAAGGCCTAAACACATTCATTTAAAAAAAAAAATTCTTTGCTATAGAAATGGCAATTTATTCAGATTTAGGATGGAAAAGAGGCCTTGGGACTTCAGTCAATTTAGTGGCTAACATACGGTACTACATAAGCAATTAATAAACAATCCATAAGAAAAACTAGAGTAATTCACCGCTAGTTGCATTATAATTTAAAAGCCATAAAAAAAATATAGACACCACAAAAATGTCAAGTTCATGTACTCAATGTTGCATTTCAATTTTGAGAACAAAAATAAAAGGCAAATGCCATATGTTATTATGTTACTGTTTTAGAGTTTCCCTTTCTGTGGAAGACTACATGGAACATTAGAATCCATTCGTCCCTTTTTTTCCTTTATCTTAGTATCTTACAGACTTACACCAATCCTCTTTTATTTGCTATAGTTACATAAACTTGAACATCAAATACTCTTAAAATTGCAACAGGGTTTAGGGTTTAGGGTTTAGGGTACATGCCTATAGGGTTTACTTCAAAACCTAGGTTGGACTGGAAACTTAGGAACATGTCCTTCATTTTTTTAGTTGGCATTACAAGTGCAAAACTCGATCGAGATGTAGTCTTTGAAGTTTGAATTGGAAAAAAATAGATTAATGATTTAAATTCAAAGTTTTATAAAACATATTGAAGACACCAAAGAACGGCATAACAATATCTTTAAAAGGTAAAACATTCTTAAGTATAGATGTATAGGGCTACATTTTTTTATGTAATGTATGAATGGAAAGAAGATACAATGTTTTACATGAATCAATGATATGCATATGACATATGTTGTTTAGGAGGTCTTTCACTTATTTCATAATTAACCATTTCAGAGTTTTAATCTTACTACCTTTAACTGGAGCATTTAGAGGGTGGTTTTTGTCTTGGTCTTTGTATATTTGATCCGGGCTCAGTAAGTTATTGAATGTTTGTACGTTTGAGACTTTGAATTGAGTATACTAGTGTAGGCAGGGTTTAAAATTCAACAAAATACTAAATTGTTAGGTGCACTTATATGTAGGGAAGGATGGAATCAAAATACAATAATCTCAAAGGTGAAATTGTTCTACATATAATTGATAAAATTCATTTGAATTCAAATTTGAGCCCTACAGAATATAAATTATTTTAAGGGATTGCGAGATTCTGGGATTTTTGTAATACAAAACATTGCCCAATGCCAACGACTTTCGTGAAAATGGGTGCAATTAGAATGAATCAAATGTTAACATGAACATCCAAATAGAACATTCTAGGACCGACATTAAAAAGTTTTCAATTTGACCTTCTATGATTTTTTTCTATATTTCTCCCATTCTTTACGTGCAACAAAATAGAATTCCATTCTAATTGAGCAGTAAACCTCGTTTTGAGCATTTGAATGTCATCCCTAGTATTTATTTGTCCTCTAATTGAAACAAATGTGAACATTAAGTTAGCACTCCTAAACTACCCGCCACCGTAGACTAATGCCTGATTGAGAGGAAGGACACCTGTCCTGATAAGTTTGAGAGTGCCAAACCACATAAATGAAAAATTCTCTAAACAAGGATTAGAAATGAATTACACTCGGCCAGCATTGTTTTGAACGGCCCGCTCAATGACCTTCCCGCCCTCTCGACGGCCTTCCGGTCCTCTCGATGGCCTTCCCATCCTCTCGACGGCCTTCCCGTCTCTCAAAAGTCTTCCCGTCCTCTCGACGGCTAGTCCGCGGGCTGAACGGCCTTTCCGTCCTCTAGACGGCCAGTCCGCAGGCTGGACGGTCTCCCCCCTAGACGGCCTTCCTGTCCTCTCGACAACCAGTCCGCGGGCTGGACAGCTTGTTCCCCTGGACGCCCTGGACGCTCTGTCCGTCCTCTCGACGGCCTCTTCGTCGACGCGAAATGGGTATATAAGACTGTTTTTAGGGTACTTTCGCCACAGTCTCTCTTGCTTTGATGGTGCTCTCTTGTCTTGGATTGGTTGCAGTCCTTGCTTGCAAGCGCGGGTGCTGGGTAGAGGCTGGTTTGAGGAATAAGGGGGGCGGTTTTTCACTTTATGGAAGCCGAATTCCTAATTCCTTTCATTTTGATTATTTGTTACTTATTATTGTCACGATGGCTGGTCACGATTTCTTGAAGAGAAAGGTTGATGATTGGTGGACAAGTGTTGGAGATGCACTAATTATGGACCCGAATGCGGAATCACCAGAGCCCATTTCAGAGGCCGTAGTTGCAGAAGGGTTTGTTGCTGCAGAAGGGGCTAGAGCTGCTGTGGGGGGCGGAGAGTCTTCCAAGGGGAAAAAACAACAACGAAGGAGGCACAAGGCTACAAATCCAGAGAAGTGGCCAAGCAAGGGTGCAACGCAAAAATTGCATGAAGTGGCATTGGATTTTTTTGAGCAGTATTCAATTTCGCAGTTGAACACAATATATGTCTCACGCAGATTACAGGGAGTGGATGTCATTAAACAAAAGTTCCACCACATGTTCTGGACAACAACGAGCGCGGATGAGTGGCATGAAGACCGCACGAAAGAATGCTTCGATCATTGGTTGGAGTCACAAGTGCAAACGTGTATCTTCAACCTTGCACAAGTTGCGGAAAAAATAAAAGGCTTTCAGAAGAGTGTAGTGCCCAAACAACAAGCATTGCATTTGTTGTGCAAGAAGGTGTATTGGTGGCATGAAGCAATGCGTGGACTGTCTTCAAACAACATCCGTTCCGCTCCGTGGTTTCAACGAAGTCAGAATTTGGCCTTTGGTCAACAGGCTGCAGGAGGAGTGGTTTTTCTTGAAAGAGGAATGGTGGTGGTTCCTTTGTCTTGCCATAGCAAACAAGGAGGGCCATGGGAGGGTGCGCAAAGTATGTGTTCAAAATTCAAAACATATTCCCGAGAATATAGAATTAGCTGGGAAGTCAGCCTTGCGCGTGGATGAATTGAAGAAGTCAAGGGAGAAGTTGTCCATCGAGGCATTGGTATGTCCATGTGAGCATCCAGGGGTCATCAAATTCTTTGCTATAAATGACATGACCATGGAGTGTTATTCGCAATGGTGGAATGGCAGTACTCTCGGCGCCATATTTACCCTTGATGAGAAGAACCGAGATCCAGATGAAATTGGAGAGGTGGCTTACGATGCAACTCCACAAACAATGCAAGCCATGAAACAACTCATGGCATATAGACGCAAGCGCACTGAACTTGCGTGGGCAATGATTTGCATTGTGGATGCAGTGCAACAGTGCTCTATATTGCACAACGACATCACACCAAAGAACATTATGCTTCACTTTCCGAATGATGATGGAAGAACCGTGTGGATTGGTCTATGTGATTGGGGAATGGGTAGCCGCATCAACGAAGAAACCCCTTCTCTTTACCAATTCAATTGTCCAAGGAAGTTGCAGGCAACCCGAGCGCAACGTTGGTGGGTGGCTCCTGAGTTGATGTACTTGACTGGAGAGACAGGAACTTCATCATCTCTTACTCGTAGGGTTAAGCCATTGTGTGTTAGTATACACACAAATGGATACTCCATAGGGAAATTGGCTATGAAGGTATGGAAAAAAGATCGCGGAAATGTAGAGAAGATTCTGGACCATACGGCATTTGGTACATTTCAAACCATGTTGGGTGAATTGTGCAAGGTGGAGCCACTACAACAACGCTCGGTGACATATGTCGTGCAACATCTAAGTGGTGCTCCAACGTTTTGGACACCACCCGTGGATTGCTACCGCGAGGCCTGCAAAGAACAAGACCTTCAAGAAGAGCATGCGCATAATAAAGATTAGATAATAGTGTATTACCATATAGTTGCAAAATTAGTGTTTACTTAGCACATGCAGTTATTATAGTATAGGCTTGAGGACATCCGTAGCAATGTAGCACACTTTGTGGCTTCAATGCATTTTGTACTCATTTTGGTTTATATAAAGCTATAAACGTATTTTACCTAAACATTGAGTTGTAAAAAACTTCTTGTCTTCCCTAACTTTATCATTTAAATTGAGTTTAATCAAAAATCTTATATCTTTAGTACTAAAAACTTTGAATTGTATATCACTACAAGAAATTTCAATTAGTTTTGTGGAAAATTGTAATTGTCATCATTTTTGTTGCACTTCATGCCATAAATAAGTAAAACTAGAAAAAACGATTCAAGAGATTCTAAATTTTTAGTTTTTTACAAGAGGTACAAATATCAATAGAGATTTCTAGTCAGAAAATTTTTCAATTGGTTATTTTATTTTTCACACCCAAAACTAGTAAACAACCACAAAGAAGAGCTTGAAGTCAAATTTGACTGTCAAACCAAATTTATATTTTTATTGAAAATCAGCATAATATTTTAATATTTTTTCCCATATGAAAGAATTCATTTTCTATTTATGTTTTTTTTCAGAAAATTTAATGGAAAAATGAATTTATTGTGATTTTATAAAGCTAAACGTGGAAATCAAATTTTATCAATTATAATATGTATCAGAATAATCTGAAACTTTTACCATAAATGAATGAATGAATGAAAAACATAGTTTCATAATTTTAATATTAATTAAATTTGAAGAAAAGAAAACATACATGAAAAAAACACCAAACTATGTTATTTGGATTTTAACACATGGAGTTTTCAATTGCAATAACTCTTTCAATTTTGAACTCAATTCTTGAATATTCAAAAAAATAATTCAAAAACAATAGTGCCCCAAAGGCCCAATTTTCCATAAATCGCAGTGAAAGTTAATCTGAAATTGCAAAGCTAGCATTCAGAAAACTAGTTTTTCCAAATTTGAATGCTAATATCTTTCAATCTATTCAGTCAAACTTCATGAAATTTATACCACGTGATAAAAAATATGTGAAGTATAAGATCTTACGGTTAGATGTTGTAAAAAACATTTTTTCCGTATGTTGAGGCAAATGCAAGAGAAAAGACAATTTGCATTGTTTTTTGTGTAATGACTTTGGGACTTTAGGGGTAAATAGTTCCATGAGAATGAAAGGAACAAAAGTCATATTTCATATTAATGCTGATTTCAATATGCAAGGTATTGAGCCTCTAAAACCATTGCAAACATCATATTCATTAAAATGGGAGTTTTCCATTGAAATGAGTGTTTTAAGAGACTACAATCCAAAAATTGAAGAGAAATTTGTCATTGTAAATACAAAATAAGCAATGCAAAGTCATATGAAGCGTGCATATAATAACAAGATGACCAAATATCATGCATTTATTAAATTTTAAATATCCATTTACTAAAAGGAGCCAATGGATGTACATATATGTAATCTATAAATGTACAATCACAACGAAATGCGACTTTGTATAAGAAAATGTACCATTAATGTGTTCCAATTTACAAGTACGCAATAAATTGGCAACCAACATTTCCAGTCAAGTGCTAGTGAAATGGAAGCCTATGTGTTTGAACTACAAAATATCTCTATACCATTATTATTGGTCTACGTAAATCCAGTGAATTATATGAACAAGTCTCATGTGTGAGATTTACTCTTTAGCTTCTCCAGTGCCTTCAAAATTTCCGGTCCTCTACTATATCCATTGTCCATCTTCCGGTATTCACGACTGAATTGACGCCGCTGCAATTTCAATGACTTCCGCTCCCACGCATCCCATGTTGGAATAGAGCAACAACTACAAGAGACTTCGCCATGTGAACGCTTCATTTGATACCCTTCAGACAATGCTCGTTGATGTGGAAGCAATGGTGCAATAGGAGGGAGTGTCGGGCATGTACGCATTGGTACCTCGGACTTCAATGTTGCTGGATGGAATGAACAATCAATATCCCCGTAAAGTTTCCTTGGAGGCACTCTATCGGAGGGCAACGAAGAAGTAGGATGACTTGTAGACCTCAGAGGAGACGGGGAGCAAGATAGTGGCGGACGTGGCCTTCCACTTGGGGGACTGTCCACCACGTTATCATCCATAGGCTGTGTTGAAAAGTCCATTGTGGAATTTGCTGTAGCCACTGAGCAAAGGAAGTTTCCGGTACTCAATATTACGTATTGTCCATAGTCCATAATAGAATCCACGGACGCCGCACAAACAAGGCCACCTTCTACAGCATGGGTTGATGTGCTGCTCATAATCTGAAACAAATTCCATATTCAAATGAAAGGTCATGAAGTGCAATCATGAATAAAACACAATGTACTAGAGCCAAATTCAATCCAGTTGCACAGTTGAAGTTGTACACCGAGAACAGAACTTTCATTCATACATATATAATCAACAATGTACATATCAGGTTGTGCTGAGCTAAAATGGCAAATTGGTCCCATATCAACTACACACGTCAAAGCCCTAGCCTAACTAGCACAAGAAGATGCACGAATTGCATCCATAATTCTATCGTACTCCTTCCGATTCCTCTCGTCACAAAGCATCCGCCGCCCAATTCTTCCAGGACCATTTTCCCTAAATGATTTTAACCCTTGATTGCCAAAAGCATGTAGATGTTGAAACCAGGGAAGCAATACATCAAATAGAAATGTGTCTTTTGGGCCGTTTCCCCTATAGCTCCATGACTCTGGTAGTACTACATTATCAGGCTTGTTCGTTATGTGTTTTGTTGGGCTATCGTCGATTACAACAGTATTGTCACTTGCAAAATTTCCTCTGGAATCCTTGAACAATGTATCAAGATTCTTAAGAAACAAGTCTTTATCAGTCGCTGCCTCCTTGAAAGTGGTCAGCCTTCCTGATTTATCTCTGTGTTTAATTGTGTCACATGCATCCTGCCCAAGAATAAGAAAGGGTTCATGTACGTCTCGAAAGAGATACTTGCATATCAATTCAGTAGTGGACTTCTTCATGGAGCTCCACACTGAGATGACTGCAATTTTTCCTATCTCTGAAAGAAATTTGGAGCAATTGGGTCGCACCCACACAGCTTTGGGTCCCACTAGAGCGGGTTCGGTTGCAGAGTGCGGTTCTGAGGAGTTCCTGAGTTTTTTGTGAGACAACCCCTTCGACTTCCAATCTTCGCAGACACATAGAATGCCATTTAGGTCCAGGATAACATTGACCCACTTCTCCGCAACCCTGGACCTGAATGGTCGATTGACAACCTCCGAAGATCCTTCATGACGAGATGGAGGGCCAAATCCCTGCTATCAAACGGACGAATGTGGAAGCGGTTACGATCGTCTACGGCTTCATCGAAGGTTCATGACGACATAACAGAGAACAAAATCCTTGAGAATTATAAGTGTACAAACAACAAAGTCTACCTATAGAATGTAGGATAGACAGAATATGAATCGAACCATACCTGCTTCTCGGAGGATTCACCAGTAGCTAGGGAATTATCATGCAATGTTGTCGTCAATCTAGAAGGATTGACCTTCTTCTTTTCTTCGCGTGATGCGTTTTCAAAGTTCCGAGGAATATCATTGACTGTTATGTGTGGAAGGGATGACGGAGGTGAAGGTGAGGTAGGATCGGATAAATTTGTCAAATTCACAAGCCTTGCGATTCAGTAAATATGAAATCATATTTTGTAAGAAATCAATATATAACTGCCTCAAGAAAATGAGTTTGGTCATACAAAAATGAGTTTTCAAGTTCGAAACAAAGTAGTTCAATGTCCTAGAAGTTCATCTTACAAAACACGATTCTACTATCTATGCTCTATGTACATCAAGTCAGCTCGAGTCGAGCTGAAACAAATGACATCGAGTGATTACAAGGCACAACCTGCTTGTTGAACGTCGGTGGAAACGCCTTCACTCTCTTGTACTACTTCAAGTGTTTCCACCTGCAGGTTGTGCCCTATGTCATCCACCTCTGCCGTCTTTGTTGGTGTTTTGACGTCAACACATACACTCTCTTCTACCGTGGCATCTGCATGTTGGGATGGTGCCTTAGGACTTTGAACAACTTCTTCTGGTGGAGGAGGATCAAGCACTGGTCCTCCAGGAGGAAGAGGAGGCACTATTGCTTCAATGCCCTGCGGAATGGAAATTGCGCCGTCACTTGACACGGAGGGGTGATTTTGGAGAAGAAGAACTTGGGAAGTTGAGGCGGGATCCAACGTTGCTAATGGTGTGGCTTGCTTGACGGTAATATAATTTTGCCACATTTTCCTGTTTTGCTTTGTCTCGTTCATATAACTCTTTGTAAGGCCTTCGATCCTCTTGTTCGACTCCTCGTGGAGCCTCCTGTTTTCCACCCGTTCGTTCAAATTCTCAAGTCGAATGTTTTCTTGCTGCTGCATTACAAACGCCAAGGTCTGCGCAAGGGTATCCATTGCGTCTACCCTTCTTTTTTTTGCCAGGGGTTTTCGAGTCACAGGAGAGGGTGGAAATGCAGCCTCATCAGTTGGTGAAGGCAAACCTGATGAAGTTGATGAGCCCGGCATGTCTTGCAATGAACGCGCACCTGGTGTGGGCATTGCTTCGAGACCATCATCTTCTTGCTCGTCCTCATCTTCTTCCTCGTCATCTTCATCGACTACCACTTGTTTTTTGCTTGCGCGGCTACTTGGGGAACCTGTAGCTGATTTTCTGTTTATCGTTCTTGATGTTGTTTGCGACGCCGGAACTGTGGGATACTGTGCCTCATCCACGTGATACCCTGTATCCAAGAAATCGTCTTTGTCTAACATAATTGCTTTAGTAATAGCATCGCTCCATATATCTAATTCAATATCGGGAACTGATGCATACACATTCATACCGCTCATCTGCATGGCGTTGACATGAAGAGGAGTTTAGTGATTTAAGCATTCAAATACATGATTTGAATTTATCTAGAAATCTTTCAAATAGCGTGCAATTTAGGTGGGTGCAACCTGAAATGAAGTACGACGGAAATAAAAGAAGGAAAATTGAAGCAAAGATTTATGAGCAATGGTGTGCAATTTAGGTGGGAGCGCCCTAAAATGCAAAATGTTACTTACCAGCGCTGCACATGTCAATTTTGCTCCAGCAAACACCGAGAGCACACTTGATCCGGGATGGCAAAACGTTTGCACTACCCAGAGGTAGAATTCCATCCTAAGCTCCATATTATACATGCGAAATGGAAGCTCATTATACTTTCTTGCATCTCTATATACGGACGTATTGGGAGCTACGAACTCTGCTTGTATTTTGGCCTTCATATTGTTGACTGGACTTTGAAGAAATATCAAAAGAACTTTTTTCAATGCCTTGGCGCTGTTTGCGGGCAAGTCCATCAAGCGTTCATTTTTGGCCGGGTAATAGTCGGCAAAATTCAAGCTGAAGGATTTTAGGACCGCATTTTTCTCCACATATGCCAACACTTGTGTCTGATCTACTTCGTCGGCACAAATAAATAGCCAGGACTTGATATCTTCAAGTAGAGGACTCTTCTCATTCTGCATGGAGGTGAGGACTACGTTGAAGAAAGGATTCTCGATACTGGACTTCTCTTTCTGTAAGGCCCCTGGAATACTTCTGAAGTCAATGACGCCTAGCATTATCTAGTTTTGGGTCTCCGCGTTCCATGCTTTTGGGGGCCACTTCGACCACTTGTTGTTGCCAATGCTATAGGGTCTCAAGTATGCAATCCCAGTTTGCGTTTTAAAGTTTTTTTTCCTTTGCAGGAAAACCTTGAAGAACTCTGCCGCTCGTGGTGATATCTGCTCCGCGGACATGTTTTTGGCCTTGAGTTGCTTTCCAGTTCCAAAGAATTTATCCCTGGGCCTCTCTACGAGGAGATTCATTGTCGCACTTGTAATGCTGTGACTTCGCTTGAATTCCCTCCAGTTTGCGGCAATGAGTTCACCATTTGTGCTGAATAATCCGAGGTCAGGGTCAATTTCTTGGAGTGCTTTTTTCACTAGCTGCTTCCGTTTGCGCCTTTCGACCCACTCCTTTGTATTGTAGCAACTGTCAAGCACCGAAGTTGTGGTCTTGATAGTCACCTTTGGATAATCTTTAGTGCGCTTGGGTCCGGATTGGTTGAGGATGTGTTTTGCCAGCTTCTCGAGGTCATTGTAGCTGAGATTTCCGAGAGGCTTGAAGAAGTCACGGCTGAGGGAGCAGCTCTCTTGTTTCCAGTTCTCTTTCTCGTTGAACTTCATCAAGGTATCAGGATCAAAGAGCTCCCCGTGTGCTGCATTCGAAATGACTTCGCTCCACAAATTGTAAACCTCGTCCGGTGCGGTTATAATCTTGAGTTCGTTGACGAGTTTTAGCTTCTCGTCTGCACCTTTTCTCTTAGCGGTCATGTGATTTTTATTGACATCGATCATTGCAAAACGTTGGTGCATTGCTTTTTCAAAAGCCTGCATGAAGTTGAGCACTTGAGAATCAATAATCAAGTTTGAAAGAATTCTAATGTAGTCATTTTATGCAATACAATTACAATGCACAAAGCAAGTGAGCAATTTAGCTCTACGGGACCTGATTTGCACACTTAATGACAATGCAAAAAACAATTGAGTAATTCAGCTCTAAGGGACCTGAATTACACACCCTGAATTTTGTTGTCTCTCGCATTGATTCTCTAGTTCTTTTTGTAATTGTCACAGTCCCTACTGCAGCTGCCTCTTTGGGATTTTTTGGACTCCCCATCTTCACCCACACTGTCCGGGCTCCGAGAATGTTTGTTGCCCATGATGGATGAATCGCCTGGAAGTGATTGGTGCGGTTATAGTAAGCCGAAATTGACCGCAACTGCTCAGCATTATCAGACCAAACAATGAAGCAATTCCACTTCTCGAATTGCTCGCTAGTCTCTCTGTCAATTCCACTTTCTTCATCCAACATCAGCCTACTTGCCGCAACGCTGTGTTGACCGTTGATGATGTAGAATTCACCATCCGCAATGTCTTCCCACCTCTCCGGCTTTTGCACTTGATTAACAGGCATAACGCAGAGGGTTTGCTTAGCACTCTTGTCAGGAATGTTGACAAGCCAGTTCATCATATCCCTAACCATTTTGTCTTTGAGGACCCGTATGTTGAACTCCGGTGGTGCTTGAATGAGTTGCTTCAGTAGAAGTTCTTTCTTCACGTCAGCAGGAAGAACGTACGCGCTTGAGCATGTTTCCCAATACTTTCGGTACACCGCACTGACGACCTTGTAATCTGGTTTTCGCTCGGTATTTAATGCTTGTGGAACATTAAGCATCATGTCCGCGTAGCTCAACTCTCCTTGTCCAGATTGTTCTGATGTTCGATCAATTTGCTTTTTGGCAGACGTTGACGCCAGGGGACTCCCTCGTGTTCCATGTGTTAGTGGAGGTTTTTTGTTCCTTGTACCTCGCCCTTGTGATCCAGCCCCCTGGTTTCCCATGGAGAGTTGACTTCCCGCTTGGCTTGCTGTTTCCACTGAAATTGTGCGAGAAGCCATGAAAGACTTTTGCATGGCATGCTTTTCCTTGAGGACCTCGAAGGAGTTTAACAACAGCCGTATTTTTTCACACAGTCTCTTCCCGGTTAGCGGTGATCCATCCTGATTGCAATAATACCCATCGTCCACCTTCTTCTCCAGTTGTTTAATTTCATTGCTACATGGGGTGGGCTCTAAACTCTTGAGAAGGGGCATCATGTTGAAGTTGATCTTGTCAGAGTTTACAAGAATGGTGAAGTGATATGGTTCATTGCTTTGGACCCCCGTCTTCGTAGTGACACATCGTATGAGAATTTGTGGATAAATGTCGTAGATGACGTCCTTCACTCTCTCGTGAAACTAGATTGGAATATAGATTTGAGCATTTTTGTACTTCATAGTAAAATGAAAGTGGTCCGTGAAAGGAATCATTGCCAGACCCCAGGATTCCACTTCCTTAGGGTCTTTGAACTCCCAGTAATCTCCATCGTCCATCATCTCATCCTCGTCGTCGACTTCTGGAGTCTTTGTTGTGCTCCTTTTGAAGTACGCATTTAGATTTTCGACTTGGTCCTCCATGCTGCAAAATAAATAGAAATTACATTTTATTTTTCTAACCTTCTATGAACATGGTTTTGTTTTGATGGGTTTTTCGAGCTTTGTTGAAGGGAACTTGGAATGACGACCTATTTTTTTCTCGAGGATATTCACGTGCGCAATTTAGGTGGGTGCGACCTGAATTGCTCATTTTGGACTTGTTTTTTAATTGTTTTTTATTTTGTCTATTTATGAATAAATTATTAATTAATTGTTGTTTGTTAGAATTTTTGGATGTATTTTCTTTTGCATGTGTTGTCTTGTCTTTGAAGGATAAGTCTTAAATTTTATTTATTTGCATATTAGGTCTTTACTACTTTAATTGCATACTAGCAACGTGCACCTTACTAAAAAAAAATTCCCCATGGTTTTGTTTTGATTTTTAGGCAATACCTAGATAGTTTATATTGTAGATATATTTATTGATTGGCACTGTTCTATGCTTGTGCAGTTTAGGTTGATGCCACCTGAATTACCTAAGGCTTGAATGCTCTTTGTCGTGCCGCTTTTGTTTTTTTTGTTATTTTTTGATTATATATGCTTGAGTACAGCTTTATCTGCTTCATAGACACCTCAGGATTGTTAGTTTTTTCTATAGTACACTCAAAATAAATTGATCAATTAGATGTGGATTGTTAGCATCTTTTTTTGTGATTGCGGTTGATTGTGTCTTCTTATCTGTGACAGATGAGCATGATGTATTCACAATTGACATTCTTTGTGTACATTTTAGGTCTATGCTACCTGAATTGCACACTAGCTCTATGATTTTACTATTTTTTTACTATGTTCTAAGTTTTTTAGCAAAAATATTTGATTTTTAGTTTGATTTATTTTTAGAATAGCCATGGACTGTGCTTGTGCAATTCAGGTTGATGCCACCTGAATTACACAAGGCTAAAAATCTTTTTGTTGTGCTGCTTTTGTTATTGACTTTATTTCTTTAATTAAAATGCTAGAGTACATCTTGTGCATTTCAGGTCTACCCCACCTAAATCGCGCGAGACAGCAACGCTAAGTTTTACAAATTTACAAAATACCCAGATAACTTATTAATCTTTACAGAAAATGGACAATCAACAATATCCAGATAACTTATTAATTATGCAGGGACTGAGAACAATAAGGGACGCATAAGGACGGAAAACAAGAACTGCGTATGGATCATGTCGTTCACAATCTAGCAAGCCCGAGCAAATAACTCAAAATTCAAGCTTCACATTTTGTTTCAGATTCCGGCTTTAGCTTCCGACTAAAAATACAGACTTCATATTCAGCTTCACACTCACAATTCAAGCCTCAAAAGTCTCCGAATTCAAGCTTCACATTCACAGTTCCGGCCACCTGGTCACGAAAAGATCAGGACCCTTCCTGAGACCTAGGAAAAACAAACAACGTGTAAACAACGAGTTATCCATGATTAGATTAGCAACGTCAAGAAATCCACGCACAAAATGGAAACCACAAGATACCATTGCTCTTCTAACCAAAAATTTCAATCATGTATACAACTCAAAAGATGTATGCGCGTGGGTGACATTACACATTCAACTAGTACATGACAAAGGCTTCAGTTACAAACTAGAAAAGAAAGATTTGCTCTGTATGTAGCAACGCTGAAAAACGCATGGGCAACCCAACTGAGCACACGGTATAATGTAAAACCACAGAAACCTCCACAAGGGTTCAAAGGAGGAACACTCACACTTACTAGCTGTTTTGGCTATTTTCTTGATGGACTGTGCATTCTAACAAGGTGGGCTAACTACAACAATTAGGTGCACAGAGCCAATTGAAGTTCAGATAAAGAGATTATTTTGTGGGGTACCAGAAATACTATCAAATGGACACCAAAAAGAATAATTGCGATGCAGCAATGGAAGCAGACCAAACGCTAAGAAAGCTAACAAACAAATTGAAATAGAGAACAGAACAGGTGCTTCGAATCAAAGCACCCTTTTCGAAGCAGGAAAGTTACAAGGACATACGAAATTGTGTTCAGGATTGCAATTAGACTTGGGTTTGCAGTTTCGGGTTTGCCTACCTCGAAATCCAACCCGAACTTCCTCCTCACTTGTCGCTTCGACAGCTTCCTGTCGATGCCAAGCCTCCTCAGGTCTCACTCAGCGAATCCAACCACTGATCAGAGCTGACTTTGCGAACCATTCAGTTGGCAGCGAAAGTTCGGGGACTCCAATTCAAGTCTCTGTCGATGCTAACTGAAGCTATAGCGTCCGGACTCCCTGCCTGGCGCTGCAGCTCCGATCGATCGATCCCGTCTCCCTGGCTGGCGATCACTTCATCAAGACAAACGACAGATCTTATTGAATTAGTTGCAATCTGCAAAATTGATAATAAAGCTTCCGTCGTCTCCTGACTTTCGCAAACATCTAATTTTGAGACTTGAATTGGAGATCAATCGATCGGAGCTCAATTGAAGATCATTGATATTTTGCAATCGGGATCGAAGATCATTGATATTTTGCAAATCACCAGCTCAGGCACGAAGTGCATGCTACAATTGCTACTTAATTTTGTTCGCTAAATATCAATGATCTTCAGTTGGCCTTCATTGATCATCCTGTTCAAGGTGACAAAAGAAACTCCCATCGCTTACTTGAATGCAACACTTCCAAGCACGAATCCTAAATACAACGCTCAAAACTCACCAAAAATTCCGCTAGATTCAACAGAATGCAGCCTCCACGCTAACCGGAGCTTCCGATCAAATCTCAAATTCTCAGGAGCTAGCGCCGAGCACCTGAAACGAATAGGGATCATGAATCAGCTTTTCAATTCCCAAAAGTTCGCTTAGAATATGGTACCTTCACCAGCTCAGTAAAGCTGAAGTTCCAGAAACTCACAAACACAATAAAATACAGAACTCAACCGACGCTGGGATGGGCCCTTAGAAGGAGAAGGGGACAGAGCAAACTCCCATCACGTGCATGCAACTCAACGTGAACTTCAATTGCACTCGGTGAATTGAAGTCCACACTCAACGTTACCAACATTCAAAATGAAGCTCACCACAAATTCCGCAAGCCTCACGCAAAAAAAAAAAAAACAGTAAAAAAAGTTGTCGTGAACCTGAGGATGCTTCCACCTTAGTTTAGTTTTTCTTGGAATTCAGTCGGAAGGGACTCTGACTCTCACAAGAGACGGGGAAAGGTGACGTTCAGGGCTCGGGACACAACTCACAGGAGACGGACAGGGGAAAAACATGACCACACTAAACCCTAACGTGAGTACGACTAAAACATCAGTACCGTAAACCCTAGATCGGGAATCGTTCTCTAGAAACCTACATCTTTTCCTACATCTCTCAGGATTCCACCTACGCGAGGAAGCTCATGATCGAAAAGAATCTTCCGGAGGTTCGGGAAGGGGTACAACCTCTAAGGGGACCACTCACAGCCTGGTTACGTGATCATGGCCGTGTGTCACTGCAGACAAGTCTATTGGAACTGTGCACGTATGACCCTAGACGAAGTCAAGAAAGGTGTCGCAGCTGAACATGCGGTGTACAGTGAAACCCCAGGAGACCAAGCAAGCACTCGCTCGAAAAAACACAACGAAAATCAAATCTGAAAAGGAACATCGAGCAACATCGACACTAAGCAAGACCGATCAACACGGAAGTCCATATAGGAAATCAAGAAAAACAAAATCTCAAGCACATGAGAAGCTTCAAAAAAATTGAATTCACGATGAACCAGAAACACAAAACGTTTCTCAAAGATTTGCTTGGGACGTACCTTCCAACTTCGCACCTCCTCGACCTGATTTCGCACCTTGGCGACGCTGAAATCCAAGCTCCGCAACCCTCACTTGCAGTGACTTGACTTTGCACCTCCGCGACCTAACTTCGCAGGTAAAAGACCCTCACTTTGCAGCTCCGCAACCCAAGCCAAAAAAAATACAAACCCTAAAAGCCCCCACCACTACAGTTCTTGTGCTCCCCTTTCCGTCGTCGATGAGAAGCACAGATCCCTACGCAGCAAACTGGTAGAGAAGCTCGGATGCGAACTGCGCTTGGAAACCAGCGTTTTCCTTTTCGAACTGTAGCTTTACATTAAAGCCCTGCGTGCCATCCCACTAAAGGCAAATTTATGGAGGGAGCCAGGCGAAGTGGCTTGCTGGACTGACAGTCTGGCGAAAAGAAAAAGCTGGCGAAAAGAAAAAGCTGCTACAAACCCGGTAAATTACCTGTCACCTCTAGAGCCCTAAAATCTTAGGGGAATTACCTGTATGTTATAAGTGCGACACCCTTACTACTATGTATTAAATTTGTATTCAAACAATATTGCAAAAGTAAAAGATGATTAGTAATTCCATTTCTTCAAGGTCCTTCCAACTAGTCTGGTAGTACACTCTAAATGCATCCATCTTCTCCAAATGGACCCTACTATTAGTTGAAGAAGAAAGAATGAGTGAGTCTTAAACATACCACGATAGCAAATAAATAAATCAAGGAAATATTATTTTTCTATTGCAAGAACCTATCATTGTCTTCGATTTCCACACATCTCTTTACAAGTTGCAAGGAGATGGATTTTGGGAGGTCAAAAATAGGAGCCTGTGCTCCAAGTCTTTGAAAATTTATAAGTAATTCAAAGATGCTTTGATAAATACATAACCACTTGTGTTAGGTTCCACATCTACTTTCCTTCTTTTGAAAAAGATTGAAAAAGATTTCTATACATGATAACCTATTAAAAAGGTGGACCAACCCTTACATGCTAGTTTGCTTTTAGAGCATACTACCTTAATCCAAGCCCTATTGTAATCGATAATTACCTTTGTTGAAGTCAATTGTTTTATGTTGTTATATACAATAATGTCTTTCATTAAACTTTAATTACTAAAATGAAACAATAATGACCATGAACTGTATTTTTTAATGCATTTCATAGGTTATATTTTCTATGGTGCTTTCAATTCAATTTAAAGACTTAAATCTAAAAGTGAAAGCAACATTTTACATTGTTGTTCTTTTATTTTTTTGAAAAGGAAAATAGAAATTCATTATAGTTTTCCTATGTTCTTAAAAAGTGAAAGGAAACTTTATTCTACTTCTTCTAATTTTATAAGAAGTAAAATGAACCTTTACTACAAATCTTTCACTTTCTTAAAGTTCTAGATAGATTTTTCCCTAAATCCAATTTCAACTAAAATATTGATAATACAAAAGTAACTCAATCACGTGGAATGGTTTATCTTTCTTGATTGTCAAAAATGAATTCATAAACAATCCTAACCTAAAATTTTGAAAAGCTTATTTCCTAAGATTGTTGTTTTTAACATTGGTATAGCTTTCAATTTTTTCAAGAATTAGTACCTAGAACAACAACACTAATCCTCTTACACTATGTAGAAAAACAAAACATTACAATCTTCAATTTGTCAAATGGTATGCATTTAAAAAAGTAAAATAGCCTTATTTCAATAGAGGTGTTTAAAAATAAATTAGAGTCTTACATCTACATATAGCTAAAGTATAGGGCTAGGTGCATGCCCCAATTTTTACTTTCACAGACATTGAAGGTCATTTCAAGTGACCACCTATTGCAAATTCTTTTGAATTCGTGACTTTATGAATAATTGTAACTTGCACAACATGTTTCCCATTTTTTTGGGACGTGAATTCTATGAGATTACATTTTTGTGGACATTAAAGTACAGGGCTAGGTGCATGCCCCAATTTTTTACTTTCACAGACATTCAAGGTCATTTCAAGTGACCACCTATTGCCAAAAATTTTGAATTCGTGACTTTATGAATAATTGTAATTTGCACAACATGTTTCCCATTTTTTTTGGACGTGAATTTCATGAGATTACAGTTTTCTGGACATTAAAGTACAGGGCTAGATGCATGCCCCAATTTTTAACTTTCACAGACATTCAAGGTCATTTCAAGTGACCACCTATTGCAATTTTTTTTGAATTCGTGACTTTATGAATAATTTTAACTTGCACAACATGTTTCATTGTTTCCCATTCTTTTTGGACGTGAATTTCATGAGATTATTTACATTATATATTGTCGTTGATACATGCAAGCTTGTATATTCATTCATTCTCTTATATTTCTTTTTCTTATATTTTTTTTATGGAAATCTTGTCTTCATTTAATTTAATTTTTATATACTATAGTTTTATTTCCTAGTCCCAGAAGAAGTTGTGGAACTAGCATGTATTATTTTAAATCCTCAACAAATTAAAGGAAGCCTTCACTTGCAATTTTAGACACTTGGAGGTTTTATATATTATATTTTTTTTCTTAGCCCGGTAAGATGTCTTAGTCTCTTAGAACTAGGATATATTATTTCAAAGCCTCAACAAATTACAAGAAGCCTTTATTTGCAATTCTAGACACTTGAAGGTTTTTCTTATTTCTTTTCCTAGTCCCTCAAGATGTTTTTGGAGTAGGATATATTATTTTGAGGCCTACATGACTTATAAGAAGTCTTCACTTGCAATTCTGGGCACTTGAAGGTTCTATATTATAGTTGGCTGTCCTATATGTATACATATATTTTTCATTATCACAAGATATTTTGGGACTAAAAAAATATTTCCTTTGTCCCAAAATGATCTTGCAATTGCTCATCTTAAATATTTAGAAATGGATAGAGGTAATGTTATTTCAACTTTAATCCCACACTATTTGACCAACTCCAAGATCATTTAGGGACGGAAGGACTGTTATTTTGGGTACTTAATAAATAGTGTTGATTATGTGTTGTCGGTTGTTATGCTATTAAAAAACAATTGTTGTGCTTTTTTTTAATTGATTTTATACTAACTTGTACATTCTTATTTGAGTTGCTAAACTTTTTCTCTTAACCCCTAAATGTCCAAGGCCTTCTTTGAGCTTCTAGGAATTTGTTCTAAACTAACAAAAAGCCAACATTTGATAATTTGTATCATTTTTTTAGAATTGTATTAATGCAAAATCAAACTAGAAATATTAAAGATAACATAGGAGAAGAAACCACAACAATATAACAACGTCACTTATGAGTTGAAAGAATATAATCTTTGATCATGAGGGTGTTAGGTCTACAAAAGTAATTTGAAGTCTTTCAATCTTCTTTTCACAATTATGTCTAATCTAAAAATTGGGTCACTATAAAATATGAGGTCAACGGGCCTAACACAATAACACACATAACCACAATCAATTTATGGCTTGTCAAAATATCTTCTACAATTTTTAAAATAAATTTTTAATGTGCTACGAATAAGTACTTCTAATAAGCAATCATTTCAAAATCAAATTTTTGATGCTAAAACTAGACTTGAAAAATAATTTTTTGAAAATATGAACTACTAAAAAGCAACCTTTTACATTATAGTTCTTTTTCTTTTTAAAAATGGAATAAGATCCCTTTCACACTAGAGTTCTTTAACTTTTTTAATAAGTGAAAAGAGTTGTTTCATTTTTTGAAAAGTCTAACAAGACTTTTATATTAAAGGACATACACTTTGTTATCATTTGGATTTACAATTTTATTTGCATTTGTTGAAATTGTTCCAAAAATATATTGCTTCCAAACTTTCAAATTAATTATGTACATACCACGAATCAGGTCTATCCAAATTATATAAAAAAACTTGAAATTTGAAAATATTCCATAAATCTAATTTTTGAAATTCACTCTATTTGTTATTGCAATTATTAGGAGTTAAGAACTTTAATTTTCAACACTTGTATTTTTAGAGAACACATGCATAATAATAGAATGTACTTGTTTCAGATATGAGTTAAATACTAATTTTAAGCTTTTCACCCAAAAATAACAAAGGAATTAAAAATAAAAGTTTTATTGCTTTATATATATATATATATATATAGTTTCATTTAATATTTACATGAATTTTTTATCTTTAAATATTTGTTTAAACTAAGTTTGGTTTAGGAATTTTTGCATGTTTCTAAAGTATGTGGTGTGTGTATTGTGTGAAGAATGACTTTCAAAGCGTCCGTACATACTTGGAATTAAGGCATACATTAGAGTAAGTATGATGACATGAATTTTTATTTTCATTTCCATCCTTCTTTGTTTAGTAACTTAGGCACGCTTCCCAAGTACGTGGTGTGTGCATTGTGTGAAGGATGACTTCCAAAGCGTCCCCACATACTTGGAAGGCATATGATGACGTCATTTAATATTTTATTTTCCATCCTTCTTTGTTTAGGAATTCTAGTATGCTTCCAAAGTATGTGGTGTGTGCATTGTGTGAAGGATGACTTCCAAAGCGTCCCCACATACTTGGAAGGCATACTTTAGAGCAAACATTATGACATCAATTTTCATTTTGATTTCCATTTTTCTTTGTTTATGAATTTTCGAGCACTTCTCATATGTGGCTATCCATCCGCAAGTGACGTTTAGGGATTAAAGTGAGAAGTTTTTATTTTTTCATTGCAAATAATCTAGGAGGCCACACTTCAACCACTAAATTTGACATACTAGAAATTTCGTTTTGATGGTCATTCCTTAGGATTCGGGTTCTTACATAAGTTAGGAACATCCTTAGAAATTTTCAATTGCATTACATTTGTGGAACATTATTTACCAAAATTACATGATTGTAGAGATAGGTTTGGTAAAATATACTTACACTAACAACTTTTCCTTGAATCAATTGATTATTGAAATGGATTCCAATGAAAAATGACAATGACAACTGACAAATGACAACTAACAAATGACAACTGACAATGACAAATGACAATGACAATGTGAATGGTAGAGACAATGACATACAACTATTTTGAGTGTTTAATTGTAATTTTAATTTATTAATATAAAACTTTAATATTTGTAGATATATCGGATGATTATCACAATAATACTTTGATTCTTCTTCCAATCTAAATTGTTTTCTTTTTATTTATTTATTTTTAGAATATGCATATGAAATATAAAAAATAGGAGGAGAGTTTTGCGTAATAGATTATGGCTACTACATCAAGCTAGAGCAGGATCAACTTCATTGGTGGACTTGAAAAATGTAAGGCATTAACCTATAGTGAATAGTGGATTTTACCAAATAGGAGTTGTTCTTTTGACAAAACAATTTACTTTAGATTCTTTTGAAAGAATCCCAAAAAAATGGTTGATAGTAGGAGATGGAAAGAAAAGTAAATACAGAGTCATTTTCTTACACCATGAAAAATAAAGTATATTACACGGAGAGAGGAGCAACACAACTTCAGATGCTTCACTATACACTTTTTTTTTGGAAATATTAGGAAATTTTCAGCCCTTGGGCAACTAGTGCAAGTGTTGACAAATTTTTCAAGTTGGTGACCATAGTCCTTGTGGTCATAGAGCTTGACCGAAAGTAAGGATAGTCCCATACCGTTTTTATTACTCCAATCTAAATTAGTAAGCAACAATGAGCGCTAAGACTACGCACTTAATTCCCAATTGTCCAGGAAGCGACTATCTCTAGACTGACGAAAGTTCCAGATGAAAAAAACAAAAAGTTTTCCGTCCACGTCACCGCATTCTCATCCAAACGCCACGAAATGGCGTTTTCGGCGTTCCTGGGTTAATGAAGTACAATCGGAAATACCGCAGGCCGGCTGGCGGAAGCAGAGTCCTGCATGGAATCCGGCGAGGAAGGTACTGGCAAGGCACATCGAATTCTTGGAAGAGAATCTAGTCTACGGAAATATGGCTTCGTGATATTTTTGGAATGATGCCGTAGTAGCAAGCATAATCTTCGGCGGAAATGTGCGTCCACTGTGAAGGAAATTGTCGAATTCGAAATCTCCCGCAATTGTTTTCGCGCGTCTTCAGTCTTCACTCCCGCCAGGCGTTCTCTCAGGCCCTCACGGTTCGGGACATCCTCCTACCGCATTGTTTTTCCGCCATCGCCATTTCATCTGATACTTTGGTCGCGCTCTGTTTCCATTTTTTTCCCAGTTTCAGTCGACGCTTTTCTTGTTTTTGACGATCACGGTATTATTTCTGAGGCATCCTTGCTTGTAGGTGATAACTCTATTGAACTTACGTTGTAAAATCTTGTTTGTGCATCTATGAATCTCGTGAGGAGTTGATGCACTTCACCGTGCTCTCTTGGACTGCTAGTGCTCACAGTCGAAAATCCATAACTAATCAATAAGTGAGCGATTTAGGCAGCAGGGTTAGAGTGTCTCGTACTTTCTTGTACCGCAACTACTTGTTTATTCATCAGGATGAGAGAGCCCGTGAATGTATTTAAACAGATGCACCCACTCTTACAAATATGTTTTGTAGAGACGTTTTTGGCATCTTTCGTTTGATGTTTTAGTAGAAGTCTGACTCGCATGAATCAAGAGCCTCCCATCGATTTGGAAATTCCCAAACTAACCTGTTTCTTGAGCAAGTTCATGAACCCAAAGTTTTCAGATTGATTTTGGAACTAATTGCAATGTGCCGTAGAATTCTATAGCCCTGCAGAAACGAGGTCGTGAAGAGTGACGAGACCACTTCTTGCGCTCTGTCAGACTTTTACTGCGCTCAATAAGGCTTCTATTTGCTCTCTCGGGATAACAATGTTCTCTCTCGAGATACCAGTGTGCTCTCTCAGGATACCAGTGTGCTTTCTTGGGATACTAGTGTGCATTCTCGGGATACCAGTGTGCTCTCTCGGACTTTCAATGGACTCGATTCATGCATTTTCAAGGATGCCAGTCATGTTTTGTGTTGAATGTCATTGAGTTTGTGACCAAGTAACGTTTCTAATTGATTCTACTTGTAAGGAACTTGACTCCATCTGAAGTACAACTTTCAAGAAATGATCAATTGAATTGGTCATCGAGATCGTGAATCCTTGTTCCAGTTGAAAGTTTGAATGTTCCAGAAGCCAAATTTTTGTCCCGGGTTATTGGCTTGTAGTGTTGTGATTTCATTTTGTTTGGCATATTGTGTTATCTGGATGACAATGATCGTCCTTAGAGATCCGCATTTTCCGCCGAAAAATACGGGGTCATTCTACAATTAATTGTTGATTGCGCAGTTCAGGTCGCTAAGACCTGAATTGGAAAAGGATATAAAATAATTTTGACACTCAAGAATCCTAGATATGTGTCTATAATGAAAAGTACTGTATTATTGTTTAGAGGCTTGTGCAGATCAGCTCGTATCAACCTGAATTAAGACGCCTTGCATTGTGAATTTCAAACCTATTGGGATATACTTTTTTCCTTCATAGTCTGCTTGTACCAGATGTTTGTCTAATAGGTTGTGCAGATCAGCTCGTATCAACCTAAATGGTGACACCTTGTGTGAAACATCGTAATCTTCATAAGATACACTCTTTTACTTTCCTAGCCTTGACGAAACGTGTGTCTCTTGGTGACGGGGTGCAAATCAGGTGGTATCAACCTGAAATGCACAACCTTTTGATATATAATTGTGAACGTGAAAAAAGTAATTTAAAAAAAATTAATGAGCAGATCTGGATGAATTGGCATCTGATATAATTAGACATTTTTCATCTCCTTTCATCATTGATGTAACCTAGTTAAATTGGTGTCTGAGCATGTTATTTTTTTCACAAGTTGAATAATGAATTGTGCAATTCAGGTAGCTACCACCTGAATTGCAAATGTCCACGAGTGAATGTTGATATTGTAGAGTTTTGGTTTGGTGTCAAAAATATAAAAAATATGATGACTGTAGTTTTAATCTTGATAATCAGGTCGTATTGCCAAGAGTATTATTTAGCATTTTATTCCAAGTAAGTTGAAGTCTTTTATCTATTTGTCTTGAACATGTGAAAATAAGTAAAATTCTTTATGTGCAGTTCAGGTGGTAACAACCTAAACTGCACATTCTACTTATGAAGAATTGAACACAAATATTGCAGATTATACATTTTCCAAAAAATCAAATCATTTTCCTCATATGTATTTCACTTAGATGTCATTTGCAATTGATCTCCAGTAAATATATTTTTCCTCCAATTCAGCACTAATTGACCAGCAAAAACCTTGATTACATTACGGTTGGAATTACTTAATGTCTATAAACATCATAGAGTTTCATTGTAGTAACATAATCAACACCTTTACAATTCAGCTCTTATCGACCTGAATTGCAAACAAAGAAATAATTCTTTAATTTAATCTACTAGATTTCCTTTTGTAAACCTATGTTCACTTGATTACTTTTTTAAAGCATCTTGTTGAAATCGACATTTGCCTCTTTCCTGACTGAGTAATATCTTCTTTGATTTGTAGTTATCATGGATTCCGATTTGTTAGCGGACGACAATATGGACTTCTCTGATGGCGAATACCAAATTCCCGAAGAAGTGAATGTTGACATTCCAGTGTGTGAAGGACTTTCGTGTCGTCTCTGGAATACAAAGTGCGTTACTCTATACAACAATGCAGGCGTCCTAGTTGCAGAAGGTACTTGCCATAGTGTGGATTCTGACCTTGTGCTCGGAAGCAACGGTCCTCTTGGAGACACTCATGTAGCAGTCTTCATTTCTAAGACACATTCGGAATTGGATATTTCACAAGAGCAGGTGTACTCTTTAGTTGCTTGGCCTATAAATCTTGTCCATTGTCGTGGGGCAAGCTTGCATGACCATGAGGCCCGTGATAATTTCAACCAGTTGCAAGCAACTCTCTTAAACCCGCCATCTTCAACATCTGCTAGACCGTACACAAGTACCATAAGAAATCCTCCTCGCAAGACTGCCATCAAATCAAATGACCTACTCACTCAAGACTCTATCAACTTGGTGTCTAGTAAAGTCTGCTGCAGCCAAAATTGTGTTCAACCGTTTCCAAGGGACAAAATTCGAGCCTTCCGGGAACGAATGTATCGGAATTCAACGTTCAAGCACAGAGCCTTTATGAAAACTGAAGTACATAGACAAGTTCATCGAGACTCACGTGGTAGAAGGATGGTGATGATTGAAGAAATACCTGTGTGCATGCAAGCATGGATGCATATTTCTGGGGTCCCGGAGGCCACGTTCTATCGCTACCAAACATACATGAAGGATGGTCGAGAGGCAGCAGTACATGGCAATATGGGATTGGTGAAGCCTAGGAAACACACTCAACAAGCTACTGCTACTTTGAAGTGCATCCTTGATAAGGAAGCGGATCACATGCCACATCGTACACGAACTTTGAAGTCTGGAGACAAAGTCGTGTCTAGGATATTGCCAGCTACCTTCCAATGGAAGGGTCAGATGAAAGCAATCAATGAAACTAATGCTACTTTTGGATTGAAGGAGGTTTCAATTTCAAGCTTGAGCAAGATTCGATCTTCCAGGTTCTCTGAGTATGAAGTGAAGAAGCCAGGAGACAATTTTGCTCGTTGCGCTACTTGTGACAAATTGAAAGAGCTCAGGAAGGGTGCTCTTGCTGGATCTCAATCTGCTATGAAGTGGTCCATTAGGTTGGACAAGCATCTTGCTATTGCACGTGCTCATAGGGAGTTGTACTACGCAAATCGCTACCAGTCGCATAATTTTCCGCATGAATGCCTTACGATTATGTACGACAAGATGGATCATGCCAAAACTGCTTCCCCGGTCTTCTCCCACAAAAGTAAAGACCTTGATGGCCTCATGAAGTTGCCTTTGTCTGTCACTGGCATGATTGCCCATGGTCATGCTGATGTCCGTTATGCTCATTATGGATTGGACCTCTTTCCCCATGATTCAAACTATACCATAGGTTCTATGGCAAAGCTGTTGCGAGATCTTGAATTGCCACCAAAGTCGTCTTCTCGACAGTTGTTTGTAGGGTCGGGCTCAACAAATTTATTCATAGCAGTGTTGAAGGGTGCAGAGATGTGCAACTCATCTCTACCTCCACCACCAGATAACTTGGTTCCAGCGACACCTGTGCCACCTATTCTCAACGTGCAAATGGACAATGCTACTGGAGACAACAAAAACATATATGTTTTCTGTTTTTGGTCTCTACTTGTTGCGAACAAGATCTTCCGTGAAGTGTATGTAAACTTCATGATTGTGGGTCATACACACAATGACATTGACGCGTTGTTTGGAAGATGGAGCATGCTATTGAAAAAGGAGAACTTTCCAACAATCCCGATGTTGATGAAGTCGTTTATGGACGTGGAGTCCATTCCTACTATCCCTCACCTCATAGAAGAAGTGCCCGATTTCAAAGGATTCATTGCAGGTGCATTTGTGGATGGTGATGAGACTCTGGTTGGATACACAAAACCACAACAAGTGAAGTTCTACCTAGATTCAACGGGATGTCCGGTCATGAAGTACAAATTGTTGTGCACTGACGTGGATTGGTTAGGGGAGGATGGTAGAGGTATTAAGTTGTGGAAAGAAGATTCGGAGGGGCATAGTTTGTGGCCCCGTGGAGAGCCGTTGCCAATTTTGTTGAAGGAAATGAGAGGGGTGGATGACATTTTGAAAGGTATATCTGGCTTTGTGAAGTATTGGGAGAAGTTATGCAATGTTGACGTTACTGGAGAATATCGAAGACGCTATGAGCATTTGGTACACTACTGGCGTGATGTGAAGGTGGCGTTGCAAGAACCATTACCTGCTTCTATTAATTTAAAGGACGGTTTTTGGCCAACTACTTGGATTCAAGCAACTCTAGAGGATCAGTTACAAGATGATGGTGAAGATCGTGAAGAGTTTGGAGCAGATGAGGCCTATGTTGGGCCTTTGCGTGGACGCCCACAACCATCCTTTAGGGTGGGTCGGGATCTCTTTGAAGGCTATTTTATTGCAATCCGACCCGCAGATGGTGACAATCGACCGGTTTGGATTGCAAGGGCGTTGTCTGATCCCAATTGTAATCCTGAGAAGCCGAATTGCGTGCTCATTCAATACTTCTGTCCAACATCAAGGAATCAGGATGTTCGTGACTACTATACAGGATGGGACAGTGAAAGAGGTTTACGTTGGAAGGTTGATGAAACCGAACCACCGCTATGGGAAGAAACAAATGCTTTGATGACAGCATGGAAGTCCCAGAACAGAAGAGGTACCCGCGAATGCAGGATCAAGATTCCTACAGCTCAAATTGAAGTCATCAACCAAAGCTTGGCTTCGTATACTTGATTTTGTGGAATATTATCGTGAAATTAGTAATAGTATGTTAAATTGATATATTGGATATTGATTATGTTTTAATCTTCAAATTTATATAAATATATTTACTATTTCAAGTTTGCACATACTCTTTTCTGGATATTTCATGTTATTTTACTAGCTTAATATCTGTCTAAAGTCAATTTGAAAATGTAATACGATTGAAGAAAAGGGTAGTGGGTATAACCACTCTTTATTATGTTAACGTGTTGAGCACTTGTCACAAGTTTGGATAGGGGGCCGATTGGTTGTTACAATTTTCCTGCCTACAAAGCTCACTTAGCAGCACCAAGTCATGTTTTTTCTCTCATACACTCATACGAATTCCACGGGAATCGAACCCGGACTGCTTCAATGAGATAAACAACCCCTTACAACCAACCGTGGAGCTCATGACTTGGTGTTCAGAAGATTGCAAAATCTTTATTTATATTAATCAGAACATTTATCTTAAAACATATACATCTAATTGAACATTCGACCACTCACGGGATTCTCATTTTAATGGAAATTGCACATAACAACTAGCAAATTTAGTGTTTGCCCGCCTAAACTGGCTAACATTATAATTCATTGTATATAGTCTAAATGGACAATATTATTTTGAAAGACTCCAAACCTCTCAAAATATTGAATATAGTGTTTGCATTTGAAAACATGAAGACCCTATTGTCTTTTCAAAAACATTCAACATCTTCCATGCCTAAGAATGCGTACAGAAGTATTTGCATTTGCTTCTTGTACTATTGGTTCATTACCACCAATTTCTTCGAGTGGACCTTGTTAAGGCACCGGCCCCCTGTAATCACTATCTCCTGGAACCTTACCATCTTCACCTATAGTACCACCGATGGATGCACCATCATCATTGGATTGATTGGATGGTGCACTATCACTTTCGTTGGAGGCCTCAAAATTGCGGTTTCATTGTGGTTGAGCTATAGAAGACAACGTCCGAAGAGGTCGTTGGCCCGTTGCATCCATAATGCCATCTGTATTGGGCCCTCCTGTTTGAACTTCTCTTAAAATGGTTGGGAAGCCGCTTCTTCCCTCCTCAGCCTTCTACGCGTTCTACTACTTACACGTTCACTGGTAGTACCTTGTGGTCATAGACGCTTCCCTCGATTATTGGCATGTACAAGTGGCCGCAATGAAGTCATATTTCTAGTCACACGCTGTGATACCATACCAGCCAATTGTGTACCTATCAACGAAGTTGGTTCGTGTGGACGAACTTTGGAACTAGACGGCCTTGATGAACTTTGGATTTGTAGATTCTCCAATATTGGCATTTGCCGTTGTGCAACCGAGACTCGATTTGGAGGGGGCATATGTGCTTCTCCACCTTGAGGGGGCCCTTCTCTGCGGGTGGTCCTCATGGGCAATGATGGTGGTACTACTACGTCTTCTTCACGTCCTCTTTCAACGTCAACACCATCTCTTTCTATTGTGGTATCAACTTGTACATCCATAGGGTCTGGACTTAGTGGTCTTGGTGCCACAACGTCCTCATTTGTATTGCCCCCACTTGGCCTAGCATTCCACGTTTGTGGCATTCGTGGTGGACTTCCTTGATGTCCCTCGGAGTCATTGTCATTATTATCCCCACTTCAAAGTCAAATACGGATACATCAATTAGAGGACGCACTCCTCCCACCCTACGAAATCTATCAAACAGTGGCTCATTATAGTCATTGGAACTATCATCTGAATCCGAGTCATCATTGGGATCAGAGAGAACCGAATCACGGTCTAGACCATCAGATTCATCTGTCATGGAATCCTCTGACATCATGTTTTCAGTGTACCACCTTGTCGGATTTATTGTAGCCCTTTCTCTAAGAGTCTTGGAATTGGTATAAATGTAAACCAATTCCTCAGCACGCTCTGATGTCACTCTATTGCGTGATTTGTTGTGGACAAACGAATACATGCTCCAATTGCGTTCACATGACGATGCAGAACACACTTGTGCGAGGATCTTTTTGGCAATCGATGCAAGTGTACGAGCATCGGCTCCGAGAAGGTCCCACCATTCGTGAGGCTACAAATTCAAGGTGTTTACATCAGGGAGTCCACTGAAAATGCCTCGCCGATCTCTAAATGCTTGGTACTCAGACAAAGCTGACGCAAATGCTTGATCTCCAACCGCCAATTTGTGCAAAACTCTCAATATGGCTTCTCTTGCCTCATCATCATCCATTAGCAAGACTTCGTCACGTAAAAAGGGATTCAATAGAGCCCTAGCGTAATGCAAATCTGTCCTGAGCATGTCCCAGCGCTTGTAGAAATCATCGATGGCAGAAATTGCATACCGTGGCTATAATGAAAATGGTGGATCCCCCAAAGATAAAACATGCTTTTCCACCTTTTTCATCACAAGCCATGCGTTGTCTAAGTACGGGTGCTTGCCATCAAACTCTCGAAGAGCAATCAACACGGGCTGCACTATGTGCACAAAGTTCAAACATCTCCTCCAAAATTCATCCGTTCGCACATATCGTCGCACATCGTTAGCTTTTCTTTTCTTTTGATTGGATGCCAATCTTTGCGTGTACTCATTCCACTGCGGATCGTGGACTGTCGATTCTACCGCTTCCCTCACCTCCACCAAACGTTCGATCATGAAGAACATGGTTGCAAAGCGTGTTTGAACGGGATTTTTCAAAACGTGATTAGGAGAATGTCGTCGAAAGATTGCAAGTGGCATGTGATGCATTTGAATGTATTTCACAATTGACTTGACTTTCTTGACCATACTTGTAATCTAATCTTGTTTTCTCCAATCTTCAAGTAGAAGGTCAAGTGCATGTGCTGAACACCCTTGAAAATACATGTGTGAAAATCTACTAAGTAACAAAGCGCCAATGGCCAACATGTTTGCTGCATTGTCTATACAAACTTGTACCACGTTCTGTGCCCCTACCTTGTCAATGTAATCACCCATGCAATTAGCCACGTAAGTAGCATCTTTGCATTCGTCTGTTGTGTCTATCGATCCAAGAAATACCTCTCCACTTGTACATGCCAACATGACATTCATCAATGATTGATGTGTCACATTGTCCCATCCATCAGAGCATATTGTAACGCCATACTTGTGGATTCACTAGAAGAAAAGTGTGTTAGAATCCCTGAAAATACATCACTTTGTTTTTGTTGAGTTCCCGGTTCAAAATGCAGTCCAAACGCAGAAAAACGCAGAAAAAGCGTTTTTCTGCGTTTGGACTATGTTCTGAACCGGGAACTCAACAAAAACAAAGTGACGTATTTTCAGGGATTCTAACACACTTTTCTTCTAGTGATTGGTGCCCTTGTATTCTCTGCTACAATTGCTGTCACTTCGTCTTTTGTAGATTTTATGAGCTTTGTACGAAGTGCATAGTACATTGGAGGTTTGTAACCAACTCTCGATTCTGATGTTGATTTCACTACATCCAGAAAAGCAGGATGCCTCACTACATTGAATGGTATATTGGCTTCATAGAAAAACTTAGCCCACTTCTTGTCTAGTACTTGCTTGTTTGATGTGTTCATTCCTTCTTGTACAGACAGTTGCCTCATCGATCGACCGTGGGTCAAATTAGGGTTGCTTGGGCACCTCCGATGATCGTACTTGAGAGCTTTGCCCCCCAGTGTTTTCTCCTCCATCGTTTGCTGAGATTGAAGCATCAGGTTGTTGCTCGCCACGTACTACATTTGGTAGTATCATTGATGGTAATGTCACTTCCACGTCGCGTCCAGTTCCATGCGAAGTGTCTGTAGGTATATGTCCTCCACAATTAAAAAACAATACCTTCACGGCTGCATTGACTTTAGTGTACGCTCTCACTTCAAGGAGGGTGTCATTTCGTCTGTATTCCAAATGGAAAAGCAACCGATCCTTTCGATAGCTTAGCAAAGCTTCGCAAAACTTGCAAGCAACTTTTCCATCTGGCCGTAGTGTGTACCAAGGTTCCCACTATGATCTTCCTCCACCCATTGCTCTTATCTATCCTCTTCTACTTGCCCCTACACAAAAAAAAAGATTAGTATTCTGTTTGAAATGTTATGTGGAAACAACACTTGTTGCTCTCACAACAAGTGCCACCACAACACACTCTTCTTGGACTTCGCTCTACCGCAATGGTTGTACTCCAACCAAGTCATGAAAGGCAAAATTAGCAAGGGAAAGTAATCTTGAATAGGCAGAAGTCCTTAATATACACCTTAAAGCCCTCCCTAAAACCCTAAACCCTAAACCCAGCTAGAAGTGACGGTTGATGGGGTGGACCCTAAACCCACAACCCCGCCAATGAAACTGTCCAAGCGGCGACTGTCCCGTCCAATGATATTCCGGTCTAGGGGACGGGACGGATTCGCGTCCAGAGGACGGATTACCATCCTGGAGACGAGAATTCCGTCCAAGAGACGACCTCTTCGTCCAAAGACGGGCTCTCCATCCAAGGGACGACTTACCGTCCAAGAGACGGCCTCTTCGTCCAGAGATGGGCTCTCTATCCAGAGGACGGCTTACCGTCTAGGGGACGGCCTCTTCGTCCAGAGACGGGCTCTCTGTCCAGGAGATAGATGTCCATTCGGCGACAGAATGACCGTCTAGGAGACAGCCCGACGCCGTCGCAGAATGGACAAACTTCATCTGCGCTGCGGATGGTCGCGTCAATATTAGCAACGGGTTGTGACGCGTCAGGACGTGTTAGGACGGACGCGTCATGACATCCGGACGTAAAAAACCAACGTCACGTCCGGATAGACAACCCTGTGATATAGTGAAGTCCCTCCACTAATACTTTGAAACAAGATTTAATATGCACAGGGACTACTTTCACTCTCTGCTCTATGCTGCTTGAACTTTCTTATTATAATGTCTACCCTCTAATTTAACTCACATGACCGGCACTCACAACCATTCTTCATATTCCTCTTCCATCCTTCTCCAATGATTATTATTATTATTATTATTTTTATTATTATTATTATTATTATTATTATTATTATTTCTTAAATTATTTTTTGATATTCTCTTGGATGTACATGTGCAAATTAACAAAGAAAAATATTTGCAATTTATCTCTTCAATCATATGTGTTATAGAGACATCTTCAACAACATTCATGAGAATGCAAAGCTACTGTCCCATTCAATTCAATTTATACCCCTTCCTCAAACATCATTTCAGAAATTTAACTGACCTTGAAAATGCTAACAAGTGTCCCACTTCTTTATGCACAAATGACATGTTTTTTGCAGGTAAGAACATCTTCCTCCACATGTATCATAATTTCTACTCAATCCCATAAACAAGACTTACTACTGCAAATAAAAAAAAAACATTTGTTCATTGTTATGTTCCGTACTTACACTTTTACTTGGTTAGTTTGATGCTATGTATGGTTTAGGGTTGAATGTACATGTAATTTCCAGCTTCAATTTACAGAACAAAATTTCTACACCCTCGTTTTCATTTAAGAACAACATATTTTTAGCATCAATGGAAATCAATTCACACTCTTTTGTTTCAAATAACAAAATGTGGTACACTCACTATTTACAATCAAGTTCTCAAAAAATCAAAGCACTGTTCACAAATTACTACTAAGAACTTCTCAAATTCACCACCTGTAGGCTCAAATTGAATTGACGTCAATGACAAAACATTCCATCTTCAAAATTATTTGAGTACCTCTTCTATGAAAGCCAAGTGCATTTGTAATGAAACAAAAGTCATTCCATATTTTTCAATGTTCTATGAAATTACTGATGAATTATTAAAACTTTTGTGGCATAAAAATTCTACATTCACCACCACGTCCTCTATACACTTCTTCTACATTCTCAATGCAACCAAACAACAACATGTATAATGCCTACACATTTTAAGACATACAAAAATTCATATGAAACCATGTTTTTTAAAAACTACCTACTTCTACTGCTCCACATTTGAACTGACCAATTGTAGTGCTCAACAACACTAACAATGTCTTCTACTCGTACTATCATTATGACCTGAACTTCACCTCCAACTCCTGAACTTAAAAACATTCATACCAAATTCATTCTCTTCTCTTCTTATTCCTCCATTACATATGGAAGAACCTATAGATTTACCATATTTGGAAATCAGATTATTACATGCCTAGCAATAATTGTCCTCATCATAAATACATTAAAAAAAATCTTCCTATGCTTCAAATTGAATTGCACACATTGCAAAAATAAGTACCTGCTGAACAACATTATACTCCTTCAGTCTTCCTCTTCTGATGACTTACCAAAGTTCCTATCAAACATCATCGGATTTTCTTGACCAATCTCATTGAAAACTTCATTCAATTGAACGTCTTTGCCTCCAGGAAGTACATTGGAAAAATTATCAGACCCTTCAGTACTTGGCACTTGCAATCCTTCATAGTCAGAATCTCGACCCATGGCAAATAGTTGGGGCTCTTCCTCTTCCTCCGCTTGAATGTCAATTCTACATCCCTTCACCTCAATGTGTAAAACTACTTTCCAGCCTGGCTCGTCCTCATCATCTAAAAAAAACACTTGCTGACAATGAATAAGAAAAGCAAAAGACTCGTATCCAAACGGTACTAGTGCTCTAAAATTTGCCATTGTGAAGCCCCACTCATCTTTCTTCACTGTAGCATTTCTACCTCTATAATTTGCTTTAACCCAGTTACTCACTAGCAACACTACGCAATGTCTCCCGTAGTCTAGTTCTACAATCTCTTCAATTTGACCTATGTATTCTAGGTTTTAGTTCAAAATGTTGCAATCACGCCTCCTAGAGCAACATGGTTGTTGAAAAACAGCTGATATTCCAGAGTAACAAGTGCTACTTACACTCAACTTTTCACTTTTCACTCGGAAATGGTACCCATATGCATACATGCTTCTATATCTTTTCGCCTGTACAGAAGGTAATTTTGAGGAGTCCTCCACTTCTGGCTGAACAACCAAACCATCCTGTATAGCCTTCTGGACATCTTCTTCAAACCATACTGCAAAACTAGGAATTTCTTCCATGCTTGGAGGAAATGGAGCTCCTCTCCTACCACTTCTGTGCGGATGTCTCCTACAAAAATTGTTTCGTGCAGTGTTCCTCTCTTCCCATATTACTTTGTATCTGTTGTCATTCCATATCAAACTTCTTAGTGCATTCTTCACTGTTATCAATGAACAAAAGAAAAATTAATGCTTAGCATGTTCACTTCTTTCAGTTATGAAAAAACATATTTTTTTTGGAATTTTGTATAACACTCTTCATTGAATAGTTCAATCAACGACACTATCATAACAATTCCCATTACTTACTCTTGTAGAACGCTACATACTTTATAAAACTCATATTATATTGTTTGTACCATTTGCTCTGCAATTTCAAAATTCCCTTTCCCTAAACAAATTTTCTCCTATACCTACGTCTAAGTATGCCTCCTCATTTTGAATTTTTGATTTTGCCCATACATAGCATTATCGTGGTCTACAATAAACAGACATGCTTCTCAAATGTTAAACATGCACTTTGAACCACCAGCACTAAGCATCCCATCCATTTCTCTCTCACCATTTATTAACTTCTCTTACCTTTTAGTAACTTACATTTTAATTCACTCACTTGAAAAATGGAATTCATCTGTCCAAAACCTGAGTGTGGTATTTGTTTCTTGTATCTCTATATGAATACTGAATTACTTATTCAATACATGATTCTCTCAGGTATGCCCTCTTCACATGCACTGTACTATCCTCATACACATTTAAAAATACAATTTTTGCAAACACCAAATGAAGTACTTCTCTTTCTAAATTAAAGAATTGCGTCATCCCCTTTTCCATATTATTTTACAATTTCCAAAGCACAAGTACATTCAGTTTATAACCAATAGGTCATAATAATGTCTTCCTCTGAACATGTTGACTAAATTCAAAACAATCATGTCACTAACTATAGAAAGCATTACAGTTTCTTCACTCTTCATATTCTGAAACTCAATTCTTAATTTCTTATTCATTCCAACCATTTCCAGTCTTCACATTATGACAGTCTCCTTATAGCTGAATTATAGGACAATACCAAATTTTATATTCCAAATATTAAATAGTACATGGATTCATCAAAACAAAATCATTTATGAACATGATTTGTGATTGTATAAGCCTATGACCTTTTCTTTTCCAGTATTCATCGAAAATGCACTTGAACTTCATTTGAACATTGAACTTAATTAGTTTTAAATTATCTTGCAAATTATACTACAGGAACATGAAGTTCACTCTGATATCTTCTAACAAACAAATTGGCAGTTCAAAGTTTTCTAATAACTGACATTGCATTATTATTGAAAAAAAATTTAATTCACTTCAACAATTCATATTACAGAGTTCACATTGACCTCCTACTATTTGTTTGATAACACCAACATTTACTATTAGTTTGGACATTTTCATGTACTCACACATTCCTCTTGTTCATCATATATAACAATCACATGCAGGCAATATTATACATAAGTACTAAACACCACACTCATGAAGTAGTATACCAAATACAATCATCAATAAAAAATTGGTCACTTCACTGTAAACCTGTTCTGAATGAAAGAATCCAAAAAAACTTATCGGCGATACGGCTCAATGTGAGATGCATTGTCCAAAATGAATTCATGCATGGCACTCCTTAGTTCAGTTGACAGCAACTTTGACTTCCCTTTCCCTTCCAATATCTCATCCACCATTGTCGGCTCTTCATTCCCATTCCAAACTCTTCGAGACGTCATAGAATATTCGAACATATACTCGGTTATAAAGCCCAATGCTTCTTTTGTTTCATAACCGTGGGCAATGCTACCCTCTGGTTTTGCTAAGTTTTGAACATACCCTTTTAAATTCTTGAAGTACCGTTCATATGGATACATCCACCTTGTATGAACTCGACCACAAAGAAACAAACTCTTCCACCAAATGGTTTGGCAAGTGCGACATGATGTCAAAAAAAGAAGGAGGAATTTCCTTCTCTAACAAACACATAGTTTCAGTTGAATCCGCTTTAAGTTAGTCCTTCTCAACCCGGTTTACCAACTTCGCACATAACTTCCTGAACAATCTACTCAATTGTATAATTGCCCCGACAAGACTCCTATTTGAAATTCTTCGATAACATAAGGGTAAAATTTGTTGCAGCAGCACATGGAAATCATGTGACTTCAAACCACTTAATTTGCCTTTACTAATTTTATTGTGGAGTGTAGGCACATAATACGTAGGTGTTCTCAAATTTTTCAACACCCTCAACACCTTCGCTTTATCAACGGCTGTCAACACATCTGATGCATTTGGCATGTAAAGTTGTTTACGGTCAGGTCCACGAACTTGTAAATGAAGGTGAGGGCGTATACCACGAGCCTGTATGTCCGCTCTGACAGCTGGCAAGTCCTTCTCACCCATTGTGGTCCTCAGTATGTTCTCTGATAAGTTTTTTCACAGTGTATGACATCCAATACATGGCGTACTGTCGCAGCGTGAATTTTTGGTTTTGTAAAATTATCTTGAAATTTGGAGCGGAAGTTCTCTACAGGAACACCAATCCGGTTTAGAGATAAGTTAGAACCAGAAATTAGTTGAGGAAAGCAGTTAAGGAACTAACCGGATTCTAGTCTGTCACGGAATCTGTTTGGACCGGATTAGTTTGGATCGGATTGGGCAGTCCGAACCGGATTGGTTCTGTCCGGATCAGATCTGGAGGACCGGATTAGGTCAGGAGCGGATTAGGGTTAACCGGATTAGGTCATTTGACCTAATTTATGGCGGCGCTGAGAGCCTGGGACTATATAAGGAGAGGCCTTGCCAGTTAGTACCCCTTTTCTACCTTGAGCGCTGAGGCTTGTTTTCACGCTTGGGGCTGTTTTGTGTTTCCTCTTTGTAATTTCTCTTCAAATTTGTGAGGTAGGGCGTCATTAGTGAGTAGTTCTTTTGGGCGCTGTGGGGTTGGATATCCACAGTTGCAACTTGTTGCTTTCCGGTTAGGACTAGGAGGGAAAGTAAGGAACGAGGCGTGCGGCTAGGAGTTGAAAGTGAGGTTGTCGTGGGGAGATTCTTGAGCGCCTCGGAAATGCGCCCATGCCGCAGTTATGTACAAGAAGCTATCCGGTTCCCGGATGGTCCGGATCCTGACAGACTTCGCCGAGAAGGTTGAGGCAGTTATGAGGGAAGCTCGGGAGGCTGCGGACCGGATGGAGATGAGCAGCGTGAAGCTGACCAGAACTATACTCTCAAGGAGTATCCGTCTTTCGGATATTTCCTTGCCTGAGTCGTTTCCGGGAGGAACAGAGTTAAACCGGGGGAAGGATGTTACTCCCCAGTCGAAGAAGGAGCGGAAGCCGAGAGGGACCGGATCTGCTGAACACATCGAATTGGATTCATCGCCAGAGCGACCGGATCCTCCTACTAGTGAGAGGGCCAGGAACTTGCAGGAGGTCTTCGACGAGCTTCCGCCTGAGACCGTCAGCGTCACATTGAAGATGGGCATGGGGTCTTAGTGTAAAGTAGTTTTGTAAATACCGGGTGTTATGACCGGATTGTAGTTAGGAACCGGACTGGATTGGATCCCGGTCTGTTTGTTAGGGACCGGATTAGTATTCCGGTCTGCTAGGGTTTTGAACCGGGTTAGCATTCCGGTTTTGCCAGCGAGGCTTATCCCGGAAATCCAGCGTGGGTTGCCTGCGAGGATTTTCTGGGGCGCTTTTCGCTTTTTGGCACTTTACAGTGTATATAAATTCATTCTCTGCGGAGGAGAATGGGAGTCTTCTTTTGTTCAAACTTCTTTTGTATTCTATTGGCCCCTTGTTTGTGTGTTCTCCCGCAGTTGGCAGGGCAGATTGGTGAGGAGTTAGGAGCGCATTTAGAGTTTGGATTGGGATTTCTCCCCTTTGTGTTCTTGTTTTGGTTTTGAGTACATGAAGGCAGGTAGTAAGAGTTGGGAGTACTTTCTAGTGCCCCAGCACTGCTAGGATTCAGTATTCCGGTTGAGGAAGCCACTGCTAGGCTAGGCGTATAGGGAAGGAGTCCTTAGGCGCGCTAGAACTCTTGGATAGGAAATCCGGTCGAGTGTCCGAACTGTTGTGAGGCCTCATTGCTGTAGTGGCGAACGGAAGAGTCTTAGTTGATGTTGGTATAGACGGTTGTACTTGCAGACACCTACCTTAGTACGGCCGGAACTTGGCATCAAGGTCATTGTAGTATGTGTGGATCGTACGGGGGGTCTTTGCGTGACCTGTGATCTAGATTGTTTTCTGGATTACTGTGAAAGATCAAACCGGATCCGGATTAGAGTAGGAGAGTAGAGTAGAAGAAGTGGGTCTTCAGCTACTATAAGTCACGGAAGGAGCGGCGGGCCTGCCACTCTCAAATTCAAGCGGCGACCCCTCTGATGGTAAAACAGAGGCAAAATTAAACCGGATTGGTTACTGGATCGAGTGGGAGTAGACCGGAAGTTAGAGGTCTAAGAGTTGTACCCAGGACCGGAAGTGTAAAGGTCTTGGTTTTGTTGCAAATTGACGGACCGGATTACTTCCTGGTCTGGATTAGGTCCGGAACCGGAAGATTGTAGGAAGTCTGGTAGTTATTTCTGTGGGTTTTGTTGTTTCCGGTTGCAGTTGTAGGACCGGTGTCGGAATCCATAATAGCTTAGTATGGACCTTAATAGACTAAGAAAAATTAAAATAGATCAAAATTGAAAAAAATTAGTTTAGGCATAGACTAGCGGAAACAAATAAATACTTAGAATTAGTTTAGACTTTGTTCCGGAACCAGTATGGAATCATGACGGAACTTGACATCCGGGTGGACGGATTCAGGAGCCGGAACGCAGGAACCTGGAACGCAGGCATTAAATTCAGTAGCTTGCGGCGGTAGACTAGGGATACGTTACGGTGTTCTGTAGCCTACGTTCCCGTTACAGTGAACGTTGGGCGCAAGATTTCTATATAAACCTAGTTCCTCCTCATTTCTCGCCCTCTTTCAGTTGCTCCGCATCTGGCTGATAGTGAGAGAAAGTATGGTGAGTTAGGGTTACCGCGATAGGAGAGGTGAGACGGATGGCAGGGGTTAGTACGTGGTATATAGTACCGGCCCGGAAGATCAGTCCGGTATATCCGGAAGATCCGCTGCACTTGCGGCATTTAGAGGACGATTTGGTTGTTTTAGGTTGAGCAGGTTTGCTGAAGAAACCCTAGAACGTCCAGAGTGACCAGGTGCTCCGGGAGTTGGTGGCAGGTGCTCCGAACTAGTACGACCAGACCGTACGTGGGCATCCGGACCAGTGGACGGAGGACAGGGTTGTCTTGTCTGACATATTTTTGGGTTTAGGCATCGTGTATGACGTCTGACGTCACGTGTCGCGTGTCACGAAGTGTCGAGTTTACTTGACATCACGTCGCGGAGGGGTAAAAAATTTTACCCCATGGTAAATAGATTTTGCCTACGTGGCAGGGCTTCAAAACTGACGTGGACAGCCAGCGTGGGCGACTGCGGGTGTGGGCGCGTGCAGGTCTACCTTGGGCGACCTCGGGTGGAAAAATTGAGGCGACTACGGGTGAAGGGGCGACCGCGGGTGGAAAAAATAGAGGTGACTGCGGGTTTAGGCTTGAAGGCGACTGCGGGTGAGTGGGCGACTGCGGGTCAGAGGCTTTAGGGCGACTTCGGGTGAAGGGGCAACCGCGGCTTCGGGTACTGAGGGCGACCGCGGGTCCGACAGGTAGGGGCGACTGCGGGTTACAGGGCGACTGCGGGTCGGAGCAGCAGACAACGACCGCGTGTTCCAGGGCGACCGCAGGTTCAGTTTAGGATTTCAGTTTGGCATATTCAGTCTTTGAAGTAACACGTCACATAGGTGTTTTATAAGCGCAGAATTAGGTGCTACGTTATATTGGGGTTTACAATTTACAAGTGCAAATAATAGAGCCCATGAAATGTAAATTGGACAAACTTCTCTAATCCCAAAAATTCACCCAGTATAAGGCCACAATAATAATGTCAACAACGATTATATTAATTAGTCATCGATATTGCTTTGAGGCGGACTTCAAATGTAGCCATACTTGCATTACACTTTTATAACCTCGTTGCAGTCATCACCTAACTGCCTACCAATTAGAACTCAACATATATTTTAAAACCGGTAATCTGTCCCTCACTCTAATATGCTCATATGCTTGATGAAGCATTACAAAATCCTTACACATCAGGATGAAGGCTCAAAGCTTGAACTACAAAGATTTGCTACCTAACATATAAGCTAAAACCTTATAACTATAATTATAACTATAACTATAACTATAATTATTATCTACTTCTCTAGTACTCTAGTCACCAGGCGTGAATGTGGAATCGCTCGGCACCTCATCAGCATTAGGGTCTGTATCTTCGTAAGACTCTTCGTTGCTCCTGTTGTCGCCCGAGCTTTCGATTTCATCATCTTCCCTTGTTACTACTTCGATTTGTACCTCACGCTCTACCTCTGAGTTCAGATTTCGAACTTCTGTATCTACACCACTGAACCCTTCAGTTTGCACAAGTCGTTTCGTGAGCCTCAACGCATCCGTAGTTCCATCCATGTTGGATGCAGGGTGTCGCCCTCCTCTACTTGATTGTCCAACATTCTGGGTGGAACATCTCGCTCCAATGGTACACCGTTGGACAATTTGAGTGGGTCGTTTAGGATTTCGAGGTCCCCTCTCGTCAACCCTCCTAATACGCCTTTTTTGGCCTCTACTGTTGTGCCCCTGGATTCCTAATGATGATTCGCCAGGGCCAAACACGGATAAAGGTTGAGTGGGTTGTGGAGCTGAGCCATGAACCTCTTCATCAATCGTCCGTAGAGCACCTCCACGCACCGGTGGCCTTGTTGGAAGGGTTGGGATAGACCTCCTCACTGTTGCCACATTTGTAGTCGTCTCTGGATTCAACGGCACATTCCGACTTCGATTCATAACATATGCCAATGGCACATCATCATCATCATCTGTAGTAACAGTTGTTCCGAGGGTAGATGCGTTCAATACAACGGGATTTGGTATTCCCTCGTGTACAACTTCATTGACTTCGATGGCCTCTTCTTCATGTTCGCTTCTCATTGGAACTTGTGCACTGCTTCTTAAATTGCGGGCCATATTTGAAGGCGAACTAGTTGATATTGGAGATCTAGCTTCTTCCTCTACGGGTGCCATGGGAATAGGTACGCCTTCGTCGTTGTTGTCGAGGGTGCTTTCCCTCCTCAGTGATGCATGTGCCGGCGAAATTGCATCCATATTGTGCACGACGTTTTGCGGTGGACTGCGTACAGATGAATTTCTCGGAGAAACATACCCATCGTCACTAAAATCAAATGTATTCCCATATATTGGTCGTGGAGGACTATGTGGCGGCCTAACCATTGCATTCCAAGGATTGTTGCGCAACCGATCCTCTTCATCCCTGCGGTTCTCGCGTTCTCTCATAAAATCAGGAACAACGTCGTCTTCTTCCCCTGAAGACAAAAGCCCATCACGCTCGTCCTCATCGTCTCCATCTGCAAGCATCTGGTCGTAAAAAATGGCTGGGTTGTGTCCACGTTTTTGACGTTCAAGTTTGTTGTTCGCGTAGATATACACCAATGTCTCTGCCTTTGTCGTGGCCAAGCGGTTTCGCACTTTATTGTGCACAAAGGAATACATGCTCCAATTCCTTTCACACGAAGATGCAGAGCACGTCAAACCGAGAATTCGCTTTGCAATTTTTGGAAGAGCATTGCCCCCCACACGATTCCACCATTGATGAGGCAATAATTGACATTCAATGATATCGGGAGCCTCATGTAAAGGATCGAATGCACCTGTCTTCTCTTCAAATTGAGTTAGCTCCTGCATTGCTTCCACCACTGACACGTTCAATGGTACGCTCAGTTTTCGTATGACTCGATTCAAAGCTCCCTTCGCGTAGCCATTGTTATGAATAGCCTCCACGTCACTCAAGTATGGATTTAGTAGTGCCCCCGCATAGTGTAGGTCAGTAATCATCAACTTCCAGCGAGCATCAAATTGTTTCTCATATCGTGTTGCCACCACTGGATCAAGGAAAAATGGAGCATTCTTGAGAGAATAAATGTGCTCCTTCAAGGTTGTCATCATTACTAAAGCTTTCGGCATTGCCGGGACTTTTCCATCAAAATGACGAAGACAAAGCAGCACGGGCTCTACCATATGGAGGAAATTGTCGCATTGAACCCAGAACTCTTCTGAACGGATATCTTGCCTTGCAAGTTTTGGCCTTGCCCATAATGAAATGTCCATTTCTGCGGTTTTGCAAACTCAACTCGAACGTCATGTATGTCTCATCCAGTGTCACGTTGTGCACTGCTTGCTTGCAGTCTACCAAACGATCAATCATCAAGAAATTTGTGGCAAAACGTGTTTTGCTTGGAAGTCTCAACACTTTGTTTGGTGAAAATCTCCGAAACAACGCCAAAGTATGTTGGTATTTCTTGATGAACTTTACAATTGATGAAGCCTTTTTTACCAACTCTTTTACTCTCTGATCCTTTCCCCAGTCTTCTAAGAGTAAGTCCAAAATGTGTGCCGCACAACCCTGCCTATAAATGTGAGGGTACCTTTCTTCCAACCTTGCCATCGCCCCCGTCATGACTGCAGTATTGTCTGTACACAATTGCACAACGTTGGTAGGCCCAACTTCCTCAATGTATCGTGCCATCGTCTCAGTCGTGTAAGATATATCCTTCTTTTCCCCAGTACTATCCACTGATCCCAAAAAGACATCCCCGGCGGGACACACCAACATCATATTTAGTAATGGCCCCGAATTAGTATCGGACCAACCATCTGAACAAACTATCGCTCCATACTGACTTATTGAAACCCTCGTCCGCTCCGAGACCATGGCTTCAACCGATGCCTTCTTAACATCTATCATTTTCGTGCAAATCGCATTATACGGTGGCGGTTGGTACACGAATCCAGCTGCTGCAGTTTGTTTAACAGCATTCACGAAGGCCGGGTGGCGCACAACATTAAATGAAATGTTCGCCTCGTAAAAGAAAGAAGCCCACAACCTATTCAACTCTTGTCTGCGGCCCGTCTGTAATGATTCATCCATGCTTCTTTGCCGAGAAACAGATGGCATGTTCCTCCTTCTTTCAAGCGTTGTTCTAGTAGAATCTACTGAATCAGGTATAGGATTTGGTCTTGCATTTGATTCAAAGGGATTGAGAGACCCTTCTTCTTCGACATCCAACGCAGGTGCGACAATAGACTCTGCAACATTAACTAGTGCATCATGTCTAGCCGGTGCATTATACATCTCTTCGTAACTCATGGACCTTGGAACTTGCCCCTCGCCAGTCCGAAACTTTTCTCGTACAATTCTAGGGATCTCCTTACAACGCTCCGATGTAGTCGAGCCACCATAGCTAAAGTGAATCAATGCTCTCTTTCGTACAAATGCTTTGCTCCACCCACAAAACACGCATTTTCGAGCATGGGGGGAATTATCAATTGGGGTACACGGTACTAGCCAAGGGTCCCAATCCTTTGTGGACCTCCGCGTATCATTCATGGTCCCCCCCCTCCCAACACCTTGTCCAGCCATGTAGTAGATCAACATTGGGTCTTCAAAGAAAATGACTACAATAATCACACTAATACTATGGAAGATGTAATGACAAAGCAACCCGCTTAGAGTGGTCTTGTAAACCCTTCTAAACACAATTGTTGCCCTCCGAAGAAGTTAAACGTCCGCATGAAGCCTCTTTCGAAGGTCCAAGACAAGAGTTTTATCAACGGAGCCAAGGTGATAAAACAAGGGATACCCCTAGAACTTTATACAAGAAAACTCCTTGGACCCACGGTCGCCCCATGAGAGAATGCGGGTCCAAAAACCTGAAATCAGTCAGGTGATGGGCGACTGCGGGTCCAAGATTGGGCGACAACAGGTCCAGAAGTAGGCGACTGCGGGTCCAGGAGTGGGCGACTGCGGGTCCAGAAGTGGGCGCCACGGGTCCAGTAATGGGCGACTGCGGGTCCAGAAACAGGCGACTACGGGTCAGGAACGGGCAACTGCGGGTCCAGTAATGGGCGACTGCGGGTCCAGGAACGGGCGACTGCCATTTGTTTGGATAATTCTTACATCCCCTAGGGTAATTTGGGGCCTATAATTGAAACTATGAATTCAGAATTTCCACTAAAAAAATAAGCCTTGAAAATAAAAATTTCTAGTGTTTGCCCTGGAGTGGCAATGAGTAGGTCAATTCACCCTAGCCGTGACAATTGCTCTGAACTTCAATAACAAGTTCTTTTCCAATCCGGCAAGTTTTGAATTTTCCTTTTTTTTTTAATTCTCTTTTAATTCCGAAAGTCCGAACTCCCAAGGTCATTTTCCTGCCAAAATTCCTAGAATATTCAAGTATTCACAACATTGCAAACATAAATAACCAAAAATTCATATCTATATTTATGTACTCTTGTCAAGGAACTACATAGAATTCAATGTGCTTGCATTAAAATGTTCAAAATGGATAATATCCTTTTATATATACATAAGATGGAATATACATAGTCCTCAAAAATGTGCTAAAAATGAAAATCATTCAACATCCATTTTGGCCTTTTCTTTGCGGTCATGAGCCTCACGTTCCATCTCATACAAGACTTTCCTACCTTCCAACTACAAATTCCTAAGGTATCGGTCATCCTTCCCCAACTTCTTTTCCAACCAAAATTGCTTGTATGATTTTTGGAACTTCAAAAGCGCCTTCAGTGCATCCCGATGTTCTTCCAATTTTGGATCCAATGACAAAGAAACCCCAAGCTTCTTTTTCAAGTCAACTACTTCCGTAAGAGACAATGCTTGTTTAGTAGCCACGTCTTTCCAACCACACATTTCTGCAACACGGTCAAGGGGGGCTTTGTCCTTTAATGCTTTCAAGGAATTTAATCTTGATCGTGCTTCTTCCACCCCTCGCTTCTCCAAGTCTATCTGATCTTCCTCCAGCTTGCATGCTTCCATAATTTTGGCAAGCCGTGATTTCGCAAACTCATTGCTAGAAGAACTAGATCCTCCAGCATGCCGAGAAGAGAATCTAAGGTAAAATGCTTCCAAGTCTAAAATCTTTGTTATTTGCGTTGACAAAAGAACTTGCCGACTTTCAAGTTCAGCACGTAAGCTATTCACAATATCTAAACCGCAAAGTATTATCTAGCTAAAGTTAACCCTAAACCGCAAAGTATTATCTAGCGATTAGTGAGTGATGGAGTAAAATCAAGAACATGAGCCACATGTAAGTGAAACTCAAAACCCAAGCTCCCGGGCACGCAATCAGCCACTGTAAAGTAGGTGAAAGGCAGTACGCAGCAAGAAGGGAAAGTGGCGAAGTCGGGTGGGGAGACAGCTAATTAACCCGCAATCGCCCTGGGGCGAGTGCGGGAAGGGGCGCGTGCAGGTCTGAGAGTGACCGCGGGTAGGGCGACTGCGGGTCTAAGGGGCCGACTGCGAAGGCGACTGCGGGTAGGGCGACTACGGGTAGGGCGACTGCGGGTCTGGGGCTACTGGGGATGGGCGACCGCGGGTCGATGGCTATAGAAGTACTGGGGTCCTGCGCGACTGCAGGTAGGGCGACTGCGGGTCTGGGGCTATTGGGGATGGGCGACCGCGTGTGGGGCACCACAGAGTAATTTCTGGACCCCTACAGTGGGGCGACCGCAGGTGGGCGACTGCGGATACAGGGCGGGATTTTGAATTTCTGAACCTCTAAGACTTTCACTTTGAAGTTCTCTTACACAAAATTGTGGACATAAATTTTAGTTACCAATGCACTTCATAAAAATGTTTTGCACCTTTTCATCTTTTATTTAAAAATTTGGGTTATGCATCTTTAGCCATTTTATTAATTATTGTTGCAACTTATTAGATTTGACATGCAGAAAGAGGATTCCCACCCTAACACCACTTCTGCAATTTCAATAAGAAAATAATCAAACATAAGAAATTTACCATCCATGATTCACATGGTTGCGTTTTATTTTCCAATGCAATCTCTATTATGTTTAGTTTGAATTTGTATGGTGAATCCATTGTAAAACAAGATCCAACTATGAAGAATGTGGGATTCTTGATCAATGTAGACCACTTTCGGAGAGCTCCAAAAGAAGGGGTTTGGAAATTGAGGGATAAATACCTTTTATTCATTTATGGTCAAGTGTGATTGACACATTATAAATTGCGTGAGAGAACAAAACTCAATATAATCAATTATACAATGCATAGGATAGGTGTAGTAAGATGGTTGTTCAAATATCTCATAAGGATTGGGTGTGACAGCATGAGCTCCCATATAACTTTCATCATGTGCTTCATCAAGCACCGTGAAGGTGTAGTTGGGAACTAATTGTCACAATTAATTGTCATAGCTATTTCCCAGCTGATTTCATGGTTTTGTTCAAATTTTATTTATCTGTACATTCATAGGTATCCAAACAATAAAACTTGTTTCATATTAATTAAAAGTGTAGCCATCATATTTACAAACAAAGGGATTAAATCAAGGGCATACATTTGTACATTTTCAATATTTGGGGATTTCAAACTTGTGAACCAAGAATAACAAGCTACAACATTTATGGGTATATATTTTATTGGGGGGGTCACATTTATGGGTATATATTTTTTGGGAGGGGTCACATATGTAAACCATTAAAGTATTGGGCACTAATCAATTAAACATTCATATACCATGGACTGTTTAGCAAAATATGATCATCCATCTGAGATAAACAATCCATGCATTGTTTAGCAAAATCATAGTATAGAAATGTAAAATGAAGTTCTTTGTCAAGCACATTGCTATTTCACATGTCTAGCATGACTTTAGTACTATTATCTTCATAAATAACTTATTTCTTTTTATGATCCCAACTCAAAAATCAAAATAGGGTCTTATGCCATGGTACAAGGCTGCCGTTTGATGCACCACAACAATGTCTCTAGTCACGAACGATTTGCCCGTGGCACAAGGTTGTCCAAGTTTGCGCGAGCTTGGTTTAACCTATTATTGGTCTGCTCAAAGATATCTGTGGTGTTGATTTGAACGCTCAGAGATTGTGTAAATGCGCGTTCCGTCCCGTGCTCATCATCCTAAGGTGGAATTGTCATTAGTACATATGATATTCACAGAATGGGGTACAAACAATACTAACCTAGCAAGTATATTAACTCGTGTTGTGGTATTGCACTAACCTTAATGAGTTATAACAACAAGCATCCATTCTCAGACTCGAAAAGTTTCTCGACATCCTCAAATTCTTCTAATAAAGCCCTGCATCTCCCGGCCTCCCATATCAATGAATATTAAAACATAACAACTACATATGGGTATTTTTAGCATATAATCTTATAATACAAGTTCTATACTAGAACAACCGAACCTGAGGTTTGTGCAATCTTTTCCTTGCCGAACCCACACATATTCTTCCATCATGGCCCACCCCTCCCTAATGGCCTCATCAAATTTGGCTCCCCAAACAATATCGCGTGTGTTTTGTATCAAACACATCACTTGTCCTGCAGCAAATAAGCATTAATAGTGAGATGAAATGTCCACCACTAACTATCCAACTAGAAATGTTCATTAATACATGTTCATTTCATTATTCAAGGATTCAAATTACCTATACAAAATGAAGGGCAATATTTTACTCACCCATTTTGCTGGCTTGGAAATGGCCTTTGGACTCATTGCATTGGCCATAATGAGCAAAGCAATACAATTTGTAGCCTTTCCAAAAGTCCTTAATCCTATTTCAAAGATCACAAATCAATTCCAATAGAATAGTCATTGTCATGGTGATTCTCCCACCTATTAAAAAGACATTGTCTACAATACAAGTGGATGACAATAAGGAAGTCAAAGGCAAACTAAACAAATTTTTACCGGAAATATTCATGGTCGAGAATAATTATGACTTCCTCTGAGCACTTGCTAAATTGAACACCTGCCATTAAGCCTATAAGGAGCCAAATAACTAATCATTAGCAATGCAAGAAGATTAAATTTGAATAGGCTACATAACAATTGAGACCCCCCTACGTTACTATAACACCCAAAAATGAAAGAGAATCAATGAAGAACCAAATGAATCATTTTCATTTGAATTGCTAATTGTTTTAAATGTGAATTTAGTGTACCCTTTTTCGGTGACTTCACACCCATTTGTGTGTGCATCCTTATTATTCAACAACTTTGTCACAATGAATGCAATTGCCGTTTCAAGGCCCTCTACATCAAATGGCTTTGATATTCTCACTATCCTAAACTAATGGAAAAGATTTTGGGTTCATTGAAGTATACAAGAAGTGTCTGCTGTATTGTTGGCTGTTTGTGGGAAACCAAAAAAACCACGAGACTTCCACAACATTGGGCCCACATTTAGCCACTACAAGGTAGGTGAACTACAAGGCGCAGTTATGAAAATTATGGACCACAGGCTGGAACAGCCCATGAAATACCCGCGGTCGCCAGGGGCGCATGCGCTAACCCTAACACGGATACTAGGGCGACAGCGCATGGGGCAACTGCGCGTGGGACGACCGCGGGTCCGGTCCAAGGATCCCTCGCGTCTTTCAAGGGCGACCTTGGGTGAGGGCGACCTCGGATCAGGGCGACCGCAGGTCAAGGCGACCTCGAATCCTCGAGGGGGAAACACATTTCAAAATCCCCCCTCCATCAGGGCAACTGCGCATAGGGGGCGACTGCAGGTCAAGGAGAAAATGCAAACTCCTTGACCCGCAGTCGCCCCCTACGCGTAGTCGCCCATATGGAAGGGGAGGGAGACACCAAATACTTTTCCGCCCTCTATCAGGGCGACTGCGCGTAGGGGGCGACTGCGGGTCAAGGTGGGAGACACCAAAAATTTCGAAAATGCAATCTCCCCCCTTCCATCAGGGTGACTACACGTAGGGGGCGACTGCGGGTCAAGGTAGGAGCAACCTAACTATTTCAAAATGCAATCTCCCCCCTTCCATCAGGGCGACTGCGCGTAGGGGGCGAGTGCGGGTCAAGGTGGGAGACACCAAAAATTTCGAAAATGCAATCTCCCCCCTTCCATCAAGGCGACTACGCGTAGGGGGCGAGTGCGGGTCAAGGTGGGAGACACCAAAAATTTCGAAAATGCAATCTCCCCCCTTCCATCAGGGCGACTGCGCGTAGGGGGCGAGTGCGGGTCAAGGTGGGAGACACCAAAAATTTCGAAAATGCAATCTCCCCCCTTCCATCAGGGCGACTGCGCGTAGGGGGCGAGTGCGGGTCAAGGTGGGAGACACCAAAAATTTCGAAAATGCAATCTCCCCCCTTCCATCAGGGCGACTGCGCGTAGGGGGCGAGTGCGGGTCAAGGTGGGAGACACCAAAAATTTCGAAAATGCAATCTCCCCCCTTCCATCAGGGCGACTGGGCGTAGGGGGCGAGTGTGGGTCAAGGTGGGAGACACCAAAAATTTCGAAAATGCAATCTCCCCCCTTCCATCAGGGCGACTGCGCGTAGGGGGCGACTGCGGGTCTCCAGATCACTTCCAAAATCAGACCTGGGATTCTAGGGCGACTGCGGGTATGGGCATGTTTCACAAGATTAATTTTTTTTTTGGGACCCCTCTTCCTTATTGTTTCTAAATCCCTTTAATCATATTTTACTTCCTCCATTTTGTTTACAAATTCAACAAGACAAACAAATCCTAGGTTTTGCATTAGCTCTCCAACACTCCTTTGGCAAGAAGTTCCAAATGAAAGTTTTATATACATTCTAATAGTGGGGAGGTGTAATTAGATTTATTTGGGCATGATTCACGAGATGGTGTTTTTTTTGGGACCTCTCCCTTATTGTTTCTAATTCCCTTTAATCATATGTTACTTCCTCCATTTTGTTTACAAATTCAACAAGACAAAAAAGACATGATTCTGTTTTAGGTCTAAAACACTACATCTCGTGTAGGATGTGTAAGTATTTTATGTAGGTTTAAGGATTTGATTCTAGATAAAAGTTGTATTATTGTTTTCCAAGGTCTAGGGTCTAGGATTTAGGGTTTGGGAAACCCTTCACATTGTGAGAATAATTCTTCCATTGCCTTGCTATGTCTTTGATATGAACTGACGCCTAACATTTATTACCAATTTAGTATGTGAGATAAGGAAAAATCAATTAGAATATGATGCAGATGCTAATTAGTGTTGGGTCAGATTGGTTGTTGGTTTAGGGCGACCTCGGGTCAGGGGCGACCGCGGGTCATTGACGAAGCAAAAAACACATTTGAATCAGGGCGACTGCGCGTAGGGGGCGACTGCGAGTCAAGGAGGGAGACTAATTCTCTGGAAAATGCAAACTCAATCTCCAGTGGGGCGACTGCGCGTAGGGGGCGACTGCAGGTCGAAGAGACTTCTTTGTGGGCGACCGCGTGTGCAAGTTTCGGGATGGTTTAGTTGGTACCCGCGGTCGCCCACGATCCGCAGTCGCCCTTGATGCGCAGTCGCCCATTTCAGCGCTCCAAAAACGCACAGTCGCCCATTCCCGCTGTCTTCAGACCCGCAGTCGCCCCTCCTCAGACCCGCAGTCGCCCCACTTCAGACCCGCAGTCGCCCCCTCCCGACCCGCAGTCACCCAAACGCACGCGCCCTGAGGCGACTTCGGGTACTTAAGCGTTAGCCCCACTTTCGATTCTCACCTTACTTTAGCCTTGCGCACTGTCTTTCACCTACCTTCAGGTGGCTGGATGCGTGCCCGTGGGCTGGGGTTTCAATTGGGGGGGGAATTTTTACCCTTTCAATCTACGAATTTTGAACTACGATTTTGAATTGTTCCTAAGTACAACATGGCTTTTCCACATGAAGGCAACACTACAAGGAGAAAGTCTTTATGGGATCTGGACCTCGATGATCCAATTTTTTTCGAGGTTCCGATAGCTGTAAATGAAAACGAAGAAGGAGGGAGTCAAGAGCGACGGAAGGGCAAGAAGCAGAAGTCAGCACATGACAAGGACTCCAACTATCCTCCCCCGAGTTATACCCGATATGCATACGAAGCGTGTCTCCAGTGGTACGCAGGGAAAAGTGTACAATTCTTGGAGGCAAGCTATTTGAGGTGTCCTACAACTGGTAGTGTGGCCTTGCCAAACGATTTACAAGCACGGATTTTAACCAAGCTAAAGGGATCCGATGATTTCGCAGACATTGACTTGACATATTCTTCGAGACTATTTGAATGGCTTGATAACACATTGAAAGCGGTGATGTTCAATACCAAGAAATTGATGGAGGAACATCGACCGTTTCTTCCGATAGTAGAGGAATCAGAAGACATCAAGGCATTTGTGAGCCCTCAAGTTGACACTTGGAACTCTGAACTTATTTTTCGCGATTTTTAGTTAATTTTTAAGTGGAAAATAGGAAAAAACATATAAAAATACAATTATTGTGGGTTTTGGTAGAAGTCCCTACCAAAGAGGTGTGTCATGGCCTTAAATGCGTGAAATACGTAAGACATTACATTTTCACTAATTTTAGGTCTTATTAGTAGAAATAAGTAGTTAAGTTAGTAATTCCGAGCGATGTGAGAATTTGAGAGTTAACCAGTCCTAGTGTCTTGTTCATGTAATACAACAGCTATAAGTATACATGTAACAAACTGGTTAAAAGTTAGAGTCTAGTCCGAGTCTAGTCCGAGTCAGTCCAAATCCAACTCGAAAGAGTTAGATTTATTGTTTGCAGGTAATTTTGAGAAATACAGTCATTCGTAGATCAAGATGGAGGAGATGATGATTGGAACATACAGAGAGGTGCTTTTCTAGGTCAAAGCATGCCAGGAGGTCAAATAGAAGCCCGATCATCCAAGATTCCCCCGGTATCAAGAATAATTTCCCCCCGGGTGGAAATTATTAAAGAATTGCTAAAAATAGCATTCTTATTGGAGATTTGGTTTTGCCCTTAGTTGATGGACATCTTGCAGAAGATTGCCCAAAAGTTTCGGGATTTTACAAAACTCCACGATGACTCCATGGAAAGTCAACCGCTTAAAACTACATTCGTAAATTCCTAGAAATTACCAATGTTGCGGTAAAATCTCACTAAAAATTAGGATAGTGTTTTGTGTGCCAATAAAGAGCCCTGTCAAGTTTGAAGACATTCCGACATTCCCAAGTACCAGAATTAGAACCGACAGCGAATTTTACAAGAATTTACAACTTGGCGGCGGATTGACCGGCGAACTAGGAGCTAGCGGTGTCCGAATGGAGCGTTTCAAGGGTCAATTTTTACTCCCACGAATATTCTAAACCACCCAGGACCAACAGTTTCATCAAAAAACGCAAACTCCAAAAGTTAGCTTCTTAACTTTTGTTCTGAGTTACAGTGACTCAAATTTGCGCTTTAAAACGGCTGGGGAGGTAGGGGTAAGGGGTCCGTTAGGCTAATTGGGGTCTTCTGAACGCGATGGCGCAATTTTTTTTCAGTTTCGAGTTGTCCCTCAAAATATAGAGAGGGTCAGCCCTTAGTTTGACTTTTAAAAGGTAATTTTTGATTAATCTGGGTTGATTTTGCAAATATCTCTTGTAAAATCGAAGATTGGATTTGCCCAAGATACTTGTCTTGCGTAAGAAGCCATCTTTTGGACTAAAGAAAGCCAATTTAGAACTAACCCTAGATTAAAACACAAAATATCTTGGTTAATTAGGTAGGTTTTCAAAATATCTTTGGGAAAATCAAATATTTGATTTGGGAAAAGATTCAAAGGCCATTTAGGGCCTAGAAGGAACTCGCTTGAGAACCTTCCTTCCCATTAAACAAAGATTATTTTAAAAATACGTTTAGGTAGTTTAGCAAAATATCTAGATTGAAAGTAAAAGATAATTTACGAACAAATTACCGGGGGGGGGCCTGGAGCGAGTATATAAGGCCCTTCCTCGAGGTTGTTCGTGGCCCTCATTCTTTGTTTCATTCTTGTTGTTGCTCTTGTCGTGCTACCGACACTTGTTGGAGCACTTTTTAAGCCAAATTTTGGCTATTTTCTTCTATTTTCTTCTATTCTCTTGTACTTTGAAGGTTCGGAGGGCCCCTTCAAAGCTTCGTTTTCTTTTCTTGTTGAATTTGGAGGCTTCAAGCCTCAAAACTTTGCTTTTAAAAGAGTTTAAGTGGAGGAAATCCCCTAACTCTAGTGTTGTTTGTGTTAACTAACTTATTTCTTGAATTTGGAGGCTTCAAGCCCCAAAACTTTGATATTTTAGGAATTGTGGGAGTAGTTCCCAAACTCGACTCTGATATTGTTGTTCTTTTGATACTAACCAACCATTTGTGTGAATTGAGAATAGTCTGTGAACTTAAAATTTTAAAGCGGCGAAGCTAGACTTTGCCAAAAGGTTTTGAGCATCACCACATGCCAAAACTCGTTGTATAACGGGTGTTTGGTTTGAATAGTTGCTAATGTTCGGTTAAACACTGTCATGTGTACCTCTTTTAGTGATTAAACTTAAAACTTTGCTTTGAATTTTGGAAATTAGTTTTTAATGTTCGGTTAAACACTGTCATGTGTACCTCCTTTAAGAATTAAGTTTTCAAAATACTAGTTTGGGTCCTTGGATACTGGTTATTCCTGGGGTTGCTCCCACACGGCGGAGCTTTGACTTTGAAACCTGGAAACGGGTACTTGAAACTTTGATTTGTCAGTTAATTCCTGGGGTTGCTCCCACACGGCGAAGCTTTGACTTTGAAACCTGGAAACGGGTACTTGAAACTTTGATCTAACTGTTAATTCCTGGGGTTGCTCCCGCACGGCGGAGCTTTGACTTTGAAAGGTTAAAATTTACTTTTAAACTGACCATCTAATCGTAAATTTAACCTACATGGCGAAGTTTTGAAACCAAGGAATCAACAGAATAAGATTCCCATGGAACTTATTTAAGGTCCAAATTTCAAAGATTGATTTCTCTTTTGCTTGTGCATGTGTTGGAGGTATTTTGCTTTCAACTCTTTGTTGCTTTAATTTCATTTTAACTTGCTAGATTTATTACCTTTAATTTCCATAGAAAGTAGTTCATTGTAGTTGTGTGGGTTTGAGTGCTACTTACAACAAAATTTGACCTTCCTTTAATTCTTTAGAAAAAATTCTCTTTATGGATTGAGTTTCTTTTTCCCAAGGAAAATCTCAGTTTATTATCCAAAGCTTAAAAGCCTGTTAAGTCAGGTTGGAGAGGAGCTGGACTAACGGAGAGGAGCTGGACGACGGAGAGGAGCCAGTGACTGCTGCGGGGAGCCAGTGACTGCTATCGGGGAGCTAGTGACTGCTGTGCGGGAAGCCAATGCTTACTGAACGATTGTAAACAGAAGGGGGGCTTGATAGTCCAGGGTCTCAGCCCGTGAACTAACCATAAGGGATCATCATATACCCAAAAACAAATACCAAGCATAGGCGGTTGTTGCCATGCACACAATTTTTGGTCTTTTTAGAGAAAAATTGAACACCAAGGATCACCTCCAACCTCACGAGCATCTACAAACAACCATAGCTTGACACCAACAACAATTAAAATCAAAAACAACAAGTGAAGAAAAGAGAAGGATTATAAGAAGATAGCCAAGGAGAACGAAGGATCAAGGTGAGAATCTTCCTAATTAAATTGATTGATTATTTTATTGTTTTGATTGGCATCTTACTATTGAAGTTGGAATTGTTTGGATTGTTTTTATTCTTTTTACTATTCATTTGGATTGTCGTTCATCCTTTTATTCCTTTTCCTATTCATTGATAGATTTGTTTTAGATTATTTAAGATTATTTTATTAGAATACTATTCATTCGGTTGGTTTTAGTTATTAATTAGGATTCCAAATCCAAATTAGTTGTTTGTTTGTAGTTTGGGGGATTTGTTTTATTAGGCCTAATAAGCCAAAACAATAAAAACAAACAACAATTAATATCTTGGAATATTTAATAAAATAACTATTAAAAAATTGGCAATCGAATAAAACTACTATTCATTGAAAACTTAGGAAATATGAATTAAATTTATCATTTAATTTAAATTCCTAAAATCAAAGGATTAGTTTTAAATTGCCAAAACTAACAAATTTGGACTTTTTAGATAGGTTTTCAAAACAAGAATACTAAGATTTCTTCCACATCCATGAAAGACAATGGAGAATTTCGAGGAGACGATTATGATGGTGTTTTGCGATGATGGGACGATCGACATTCTCGACACCAAGGTATGATTTCAAATTTTATCTTTTGTCTTTTCTTTTGCTTTCATTCTTTAAAAATTTAGATTAGAAAATTAAAACTAACAAATTAACCATTAAGAAGCCAATAGCTAGTAGAATTTAAATTGTTAGAAAACCTTTGAAAATTTATCTAAAATCGTAAAAAGTAATAATTAGATTAACTTTGAATTAATTTGGAAAACGAAATAGTAATCTCATCCAAAAGAATCTCAAAAGGAATCTAATTTAATTTAGGAACTTAGGGAATATTAGAATAATTAGGGAAAGTAAAAACCTAATTTATCTACTTATTCTCTTGAAAATTATTAAAGAAAGGAATTCCATTCAACCAAGGGGAATTTTCATCCATTTAAAAGTTTTCACCTAAAAGTTCTAAATTCTTACTTTTTATCTTAACGAGAAGTTAATTAATCAATTTACTCATAAAAACCATAAAACCCTAAAAATTCACTAAAATTAGAATAATAACTTAGAATTAGGATTAATTAAAGAACAATTAGGAATATTCTCAAGGCATGACTAAGGAATCTTTTGAAACTATAATCTTTTAGAGAATCTTTTGAAGATTCCAAATCCACCTTTTACTTTTAACATTACTTTAATTTGAAGGATAAAAGAGTGGATGAAGATTTGACCTAATTTTGGATGAAAAATCTTAAAATAGGTCAAAATTAGGTTTTCACTAAAAATTCCGTTAAATAACTTAATTAACCTTTGAACCCTGAAATTTAGATTTATTTTACATTATTTTGCTATTTTTAGTTGACGGATGAAGTTTTTAGGATAGAATTAGGTACAAATTTCATCCACACATAACTTTCATTAGGAATATCAGAATCCAACTTGCTTTACCATTTTGGAAAGGGCAAATTGTATTCTTTGATTTAGTTTAGGTAGAATTTTATTTAGCTAGAAGTTTAAATTACAATTAACTAACCCTTAACAACCTTTATTTCTTAACTATTAGAGTGTTTTGAAGTACTTAAAGTAGGTAAAAATCAACATAACAAAGTGTCCATTGCTTGGAAGGCCAAAGAACACTACGTTTACATTTCACCCTTATAATTCGCTAACTTATGCCGCTAGAACCCGTGTGCAACTTTCTGACTTAAGGGTGGAGTTAGAAACACTCACAGCATTCCGCCAAAAAATGGAGTGGTGGTCCAGCGCAGTGAAGAAATTGGCAAGAGGCTCGGCAAGGGGTTTTAAGTGGAAAAATGCAGCGGTGCAGGCAACATTTGCACGAGATGGTGGATTGTGTATCACGTGGATCCCCGATACTGCGAAAGTGGTGCCCCTTAGTGCTTTTGAACGTGAAGGGGGGTATGCAAAAGTGCGTAAGGTACGCATTGAAGGAATGGATACAATTCCAAGCTACATCGCTTTTGCTGGGAAAGTATCCAAGGCAATAAACCCGCGCGAGGGGAGAGCGCAACGATCCATGGAGGCCCTTGCATGCCCCTTGAACCACCCCGGCATCATTAAGTTTTTTGCCATTCATTCTCGCACGAATGAAGCGTACACTTTGTGGTGGAATGGGGGCCATTTGAATGAGTTGAGGCATTTAGATCGTTCTGTATCACCAACCATTGACTGGCATGAAATGCAAAAAGCCACAAGACTTCCTGAAGAGAAACAAAAAGAACTTGGTCTCTTCCGAAGGCACAAGGCAAAGTTGGCATGGGCTTTAGTATATGTGACAAATCTCATGCAGAAGTGCCGCGTGCTACACAATGACTTGTCTCCCATGAACATCATGTTGCATTTTCCGGATTATTCAAACGACATAATCAACATTGGAATTTGTGATTTTGGAATATCAAGTCGTTTTGACGAAAACGCGCCTTCACATTTTGGAAAGCCATCTGAGGCCGAGAGGGATCAATACCGAGAAGGTCATTGGTGGGTTGCCCCGGAGTTGTTTTATGCATATGGACCTCCAAATTCCGATACAAGCATACCGATCATGCAACAACGGTATAAATATACGCAACAGTCAGACTCGTATTCTATTGGGAAGTTGACCGAATGGATGAGAATTGATGATATGGACGATTGGGACAAGGATTTGTTCAAGAACCGCGAGGGATCAATGTACTTTGGAATGAAGTTGCGTGAACTCGTGAACATTGACCCAAAGAAGAGACCAACGTGTATAGAGATCACAAATTCCCTTATGTCTCCACCATGGTCCATGATGCCCCCCGAATTGGTGTTCCGAGACTCACCTTTGTAATAGGATAGTCTAGAGCAAGAGTTTAGTGCTGCAAGCAATGAGCTTGGTGGCCAATTATGTGTTGCTTACTTTGTAATATTTTCCTATAATATATGAAGGAATTTTATGCTACGCGCCTTGTCTTTAGAAAAACAATTACTCAATGGGCTATTTGTCAAATTGTATATATTGAATATGGCCTTTTACACATTGTTATGCAAAGTATAACAACTTTTGAATTCAAATGTTCTTGGTCCTTTTTGATTCCGTAGTATATAATGGATGCAAGGAAAATAAGAAAATGAAAATAAATTAGTTGGTAATTGATGTTGAAGACTTGTATTATTTCTTGAATAAAATGTGCTAGTATGCACTTGAAAGGAGTTTTACTTTCATGGTCATTGAATTCAAATAGTTGTTTTTTCAATCCCTAAAAAAATGTAAGTCATACATCATTTACATTCTCTTATTATTTTTTCTATTTCCAAAAATAAAAGCAAGTTGGTTTTTTTTTCCTATTTATTCTAATTCAAATATAGGAAACATACATTTTAGACATTTTTAGACTTTTCCTTTTTATTCGTACTTTACCTATTTCAAAATAGATGAGAGATGTTTTTATTTATTTATTTAACCTTTTTCGCTCTCTTCCTATTTATTTTATTTGGAAAAAGGAAGTTCATTGACTTCTTGCGACCCCTTTTTTTTATTGAGACAATGAAACAAGAGTGGATATTGCAAAAAAGATATGTAGCCATAATCTTTGTCATTTATTAAACACGCAATTCGAGAAAACTTGGATGAATTCAATAATAAATGTAAATCTGGTTTTACCATATATATTATTCCTAGTAGCATAATGTTTTCCTACCATATTCTTTTTTTTGGTATATGTCATCCAAATTGATAAAAACACACATTCTTTCATAGATGGTTGGAGTATGATATAAGTCCAACAATGACTTTCATTTATAGATTTGTGTCCGTACAAGAAATTTAGTTATTAGGCATGTAATTTACCAAAATTAGTGTGTGTAACATAGTATGTAATTTGAGTCTACATCCAAAAATACATAATGAACATCTCATGTCAAAACAATTACAAAGACATTATTGTTACAATTGCAATGGTTAATACTTAATAATCATAACATTGGTTATTAACAATTGAATTAGTTATTAACAATAAAATTAGTCATTAACAATGAAATAAGTCATTTACAATAAAATTAAGAATTAACAATGAAATTAATTAATAAGAAAAAAATTAGTTAACAAGAACTTCTTCTAAAACAATTGCAAAGATTTAACTTTTGTTCAGATAATCAATAAGGAATCCATTTGTACCACAACCGACCTCAACCCTAATGGCTCACCAAATATAGTATAAAGTATAAACTAGTATTCCATAAATTTTGCAACACAAATGGGATTGAGCTCACAATCCTTTTTTTTCCCTTGAGATTTGGTGCTCAAAAGCAACAAAAAATTTAGGCTAGCTATAAGCTATAGGAATTTTTTAGGAAAATTTTGGATGAAATTGCTAGAAAAACTTCAACTTCTAGAAAAGTCTTCGATGAAATCGCCACAATGTAAATGAAAATAGAATTTTAGATACTTAGTATCACATTTTCTATCCAGTACGTGGATGAATGTTGAAGCTTGGAGCCCCTCCGTAACATTTAGTATCGCCACTTTCCCAGCGCAAGGAAAAATGGAAAAAAATATCACAATCTATAAACATGTACTAAGAAAGAAAAGAAAAGTCCATGCATTAATAGATGGACCCGCGGTCGCCTGGGACCCGAGGTCGCCCAGGACCCGCTGTCGCCTTCGCAAAGTGGACCCGTGGTCGTCCTGGACCCGCGGTCGCCTAGGACCCGTAGTCACCCTGGACCCGAAGTCGCCCTGGACCCGCGGTCGCCCACTCGCCCGGGCTCCTTCGACCCGCGGTCGCGTTGGAGCACCTGTCCAGACCCGTAGTCGCCCCACTCTAGGACCCGCGGTCGCCCTCGAGCACTTGCGCTGACCCGCAGTCGCCCCACTTCCGGACCCGCGGTCGCCTTGGAGCACTGGGCTGACCCGCACTCGTCCCACTTCAGAACCCGCACGCGCCCCAGGGCGACCTCGGATACATCAGCGTTCTCCTCCACCCGCAGTCGCCATTAAATTTTCCCTGGCATTCTGCGCACTGTCTTTCATCTGCTGACGTGGCTGAATGCGTGCACAAAAGCTAAGGGTTTGAGTTGTGGGGGGGGATTTTTGTCCCTTTGCAGGGCTCATTTTATTCACGCTTGGATGACATAGGGTGTTTCACGAGAACATTGTATTTTTGTAAATGTTAAATGTGATAGGATTACGTTTAGCATTTTTTACACCTACGGTTTAGGCTTGCAACCCTAAACCGCATAGTACTTAGTTGGATACTTTTGAGACGAAGTGATCGTTATGGAGGGCGAGGACTCTCAACCGCCACACGGTATGTCAAGATACCGACTTCGGCTCAACAAAAAGGCGGTTCGTGACAAGGATTGTAAAAGGAGCGGCAAACCTCGCAAGAAGCGTGTACCCATCTTGTTGCATCCAAAGATGAAGGCCTTTTTGGGATGGGAAGTAGAACCAGAGCCTTGGACATATGAAACTGTAAACAAATATGTGGATTGGTGCCACATCAACAAGTTGTTCCCGTTTTGGCGACACCCTTTGCACGTGAAGTCTAATAAGGCAAATTTGGCTTATTGCAAGAGTGTTGTCTTCCAGCGAAGGTGTTTGGAGGTATGGCAGCAACTCTATTTGGAGTCCCAGCCTTATCGAAATGACAACTTCTCTTTCTATCTTGTGCAAATGGTGTACGTTGAAGTTCAATTGAAGAAAAAGGTAGATTGGACAACCTTGAAGGAGCTTCCTATCGGTGACCGCCCGGACAGACCGATAGTGCTGGATGAAGAAGGACTTCTTCAAGCAAATTAGAAGCTTTTAGAGGCAAAGCCTGGCAAGTTGGCTGTTGGTGATGACCAAGTTCAATGGTCTTCAACTTCTAGCTCAGATGAGCACACTCACGAATACGATGGATATTCTTTTGAGAGTGACGACGAAGACATTGGCAAAGAAAAACAAGAGGCGGCTGAAGACGTTCAAGTTGACAAGAAGGGCAAGAGGAAGCTTGAGGAGCCGCAATCATTGTCCAAGATTCAAAAACAAAGCAAAAATGTTCATGTACCGATCAATGTGGACCGTTCTGGTGCAGACATTGGGTCTAGCGGAAGTAGTGACAATGATTCGGAAGACAATTTGGAGATGTTGGGCACTAAGATCGAAAGTGCACGAGCAGCTTTGACTTCAACAATAGCGGATCTTATGAATTTGAAAGAGAAGGTACAACATCTTCTAGTAAATCCAACTGTTGTGGATGGATTGAAGAAGGAGTTAGAGGCGACTGAAAACGCCATTGCTGAAAATGAGAAGATTTACTCTAAGTTAAACAAAAGTAGAGTAAATTATTTCAAGAAGATCGAAGACGGGCGAGCACACATTTCCGATGATTTAGTAGTGCTTCAAAATAAACTTGATCTTTTGCAACGTGATAAATGGTCCCATCAAAGCGAAAGGAGAAGCTTGAATCTTCAAATACGTGAGCTAGAGATGGAATATTATGATGATGCCTTAAAAGAAGCCAAAAAAGAGGGCATCTTGGCTTTAGCTCCGGATTATGGTAGCAATACAGAAGAAAGAGCAACGCTTTTTTATTTGGTGAAGCTACTGGAGAAAAAACAAGAGTTGTTGCACGAGGGCATATTGGACTTGGAGCGCCACATCCTTTATTTTAAGGAATGGCGCAAGTGGGCCTATGAAGGCATAGGTGCCACCCGTGCGGAACTTCAAAGAATGAGACCGGAGCCCAAAGAAAGTGACTTTGTGAATAGTGAAAAAAATGCTTAGTGGTTGGATCTAGTGTGGTAGAAAAAAACAATTTGGCCTTCCAATTTTTGATTTTCCAAAGGTTTTGTGGAATAAAGAAATTCACACCTTTGTTTTTGAAATGTACATATGTTTTTATTATATTTTGAATACGAGGGCTATGAATTTGGTGTCTTTGCAAGAATGGATGTCAGAGATGGTACCTACAGGCTGAAATTTGGGACTGAATTTTTGAAACTTTATTTGAAGATAGAAAAAATGATTACCTTTGTGGTAATATAACTTTTTTTCCAATCGGTGCCCGGGAACAAAAGTTATGCCCATATAGTCCAAACTCCAAAGCAGGGGAGAATGGGCAGCAAAAAAATGTGACAAGCATTTGAATTTATTTTTCTAAGTTTTTTTCCCTCATAGATTATAATTTTGTCTATCTGGAAAGCTTTTTTTCATTTCACTACTAGAAAACGCTGAAATTTCAACACAACTCTGTTGATTCGGTCGCGTTGTTCCGGTCACTGTACAACCAAGCTCTGTTGAAATCTGTTGAAATCAACAGAATTTGGTTGTACAGTGACCAGAACAACGCGACCGAATCAACAGAGTTGTGTTGAAATTTCAGCGTTTTCTAGTAGTGAATTTCATTTGGATATTTTATGAGAAAGTTATGGACAATCTTGTTTATTGGGCAATTAGAGCTTCTGGTGGGAAAAATACCTTGTAAGATTAATTTAGGAACGCAATTTTGGCAATTGTTCAAGAAAAGAAGTTTGACATGGTTTAGTTTGCTTGCAACAACAATTTGACCGTGGGGATTAGTGCATTTTAATTCTATCTTAGAAAGAAAATAGATTTTCATTCAATCTCATATGTACTTCTATTCTACAATTTTTTTAAGAATGAAAATTAAGTTTTTTTGAAAACCTTTTTTTTATTTAGACTCTCAACTCAATTCTCCACTATATTTGTTTAAAGCTCAAAACTCTGTAGTGCAAGAAATTAAAGTGAAAAATGTTAAAAGTCAAATAATGTAGTCCAGCAATGTGCTGAAAAAATTGTTTTTTTCACTCTAAATGCGGATATCTTGCAATCTGTAAGATGAAAAATTCTGAAATTTTTTCCACACATTCTCATACTAGTAAGGTGTAAGATCCTATGGTTATGTGTGGGAAAAAAACAATTTTCAAAAACAATTTTGGATACTTTAAGAAATTGTTGAGTAGAAGTAGGTAAGATGTAGTTGTAAAATTTAAATAATGAATATCTCTAAAATGAAATGAAAATGGTGAGAGTGTGCTATCAAGTGAAGTTAACTATGTGACCGGACCTAATTTTTTTTTAGATTGTAGAAATTGCCTGGAGAAACAAATCCTACAAGCAACTTTTAAAAGAAGAAGCTGTAGACTCAAGTTGCCTGCCAAAGAAAATGGTCCATAACTTTCTCATAAAAAATCTGAATGGAATGAATCAAATTTTTCCATGTAAACCAAAACATGTTGTATGAGAAAAAAATCCAAAAGGAAAAAATTCATTAAAAGATTTGAAGATAGCAATTTTGTGGGGACCGTGTATGGAATCATTGTGCGAGGCATTACAACAAATGTATTTGCATTTCACCAATTACATTTTAGGCTACAAATGTATAAGTATGCCCAAACCTTCAAAACCAAAGCAATAGAAGGTTGTTGTCCATAAGCATAGTAGTACAATACACAGCCAAGGCGGTATAGTTTTAGAAGCCAACATCTTAACCCTAACTTTTGCTAGAGTACTACATTGTGCGAGTATGGATATACTATGGCCCTTATACTATGGGCCTTACATCTTGTATACTACTACGATTAACTAGAACCACCGTTGAAGTAAGTATCTCATAGAAATATTTAGTTCAAGTCCATTGGATTGTTCTGAGAACCACTCGTTGCACCTTGTTCGTAATCATTGGACTCTCCAACAACGAGTTTCTTCTTAACACGAGTCCTTGAAGCAGGTCCATCTGCTTCTAAAATAGATTCCAAGACATTGGAGTTCTTGAGAGCTTCAAGTGTCCTTTTAGTTTGCGGAGAGTGTAACTCCAATAGATAATCGAGTGCTTGGCTTTGATAATAAGGCCCGTATGTTGAGTCGAGGTAAGCCATACTATTCAAGTCTTCTGGAGTGGCATTTTCATCACGATTAGCCCCTTGTTCACCTTCAAAATTCCAACGGTGTCCTTCCGGATGAGCACCCCACTTGAAGGTTTGGGATGTCTTATCAAAATATCCACCAAGGCATTGAAAAAAAAACGCCCTCTTCCCTGCATTGTGAGCTCCTTTTCCCATAAGGTTGAATGCCACTCTTAGAATTTCATGCGGGTCCGTTTCCCAATTCAATTGTGAGGCAGCAGCTCCCATTTCTTGATCATGTAGGCCTTCTCGCCAACTCCAAAGCAAGTCTCGTCCCCAAAATCGTGTCTCTGCCGTCGTGTCTCTATTGTGTTCTCAAGAAGGTGGCATGTAAGTCATCAAGTTGAACATGGGATACAAGCGATCATGGAATGGTGCTGCACAAATCACACATCGTCGTCTAATCAGACATTGAGTGATGAGACACTGAGGATGGTACACATGTGTACATGATCCAAGTGCCCATCCTCCTTCTGGCCCAAATTGTTCTAGACATATGGGGCATTTGGTATGATCCAAGACGAAATGAGCTGGCTTTGGCCACAATAGACTTTGGTCTTTTTCGTTGAAGTGACTAGACATCTGATTTCCATGGTCCCAACCATTTTGTGCCCAGTCTATGACATTTTTTTCCGCCACGTCAAGCATGGACATGTTATCCGGAAACATGTCCTCCATCAATGCCCATGATGTCAATCCATTCTCTCGTTTAGGGGCATTTGCTACAAAGTTCTTCGAAACTTTGTCTAGCTCTTTCGCAACTTGTTGAGATCAATCCACGGAGAGAATGCACGCGACCTTCCAATGATAGTATGTCGCTGCCAACACTGCCAACTTCTCTCGAAGCATTCTATTTTCCTCAGCCAAATCAAGTTCCTTTGATGATTGTAGATGTGGAATGGCAGGAAACGAAAGTGAATCCTGAGTCCCTTGCAAACCATCAACGTGCGGATTGCTAGAATCTCTTGAGACGAACGGAAGTGGTGCCATTGGAAGAATTGAAGAACGCTTCGTACGCTTGGCAGGGGGAGAAAGGTGAATGACATCGTTGGTGAGGTCCCCAACAAGCTTGTCCAAGTGATGTGGATCCTGCTCAACAAAGGTTTCGTCCATGTCCGACAATGTGAAAGTCTGACGCTCTTTTTCTCGAAGGCCTTGTAATTCTTTGGATTGTTGAGAAATGAGAGCATTTTTTTGTTCACATGTAGACCACCATTTCTTCACATCACCTTCTAAGGTTGCAATTTGTGCATCCTTGGTCTTCAAGAGGTCGAGAGCCTTCGCCAACGTCATCGCATTGTGAACAACATCAGATTCAGACTGTGGAATGGGAATGTGACTTGTGGCACATACGGGCGAGTCGTCACTTAAAGCAAAGTCGAAGACGTTGCTAGCGTCTTGTGGTGGCAAGATTGGAGTCGCAATTGTGGTTGAGGCTGATGCCAATCTAATTTTCGTGGTGGACCGTCGCACCTTGGCAGGATGTTTCATCTTCTTTCCCCGCGATGATGAAGCGGCTTGAACATTTGGATCTGGAACTGGAACTGGAACTGGAACTTGGACGGGGGTGATAATCTGCTCCTTCACTCGTACAAGCTTAGGAATCCGTGTGCCATCTGAATCATTATCCTCTTCTGATTCTTCCGTGTCCACCCCTTGAGTTTCTTTGTTTTGTGGATCACTTCGAAAAGGCCCAAGTCCACCCTCCGGAAATTTCAGAACCCCTCTTGGAATTATTCCAACTTCTGGACACTCCACCTAGGTACTTTCTTTGATCGTGGTCCAGTTAACTTGTTTGTTCAAGGCGACCTCAGCATAGGCACCTCTAGCAATGAACAAAGGGGCCTCATTCCTATCTACAAAAGGGGTTTTGTAGAGGACCTGCCACAATTCTAAACACCTTCGTATGAAAGCTGGATTTTCACAATACTTCAAATTTGCCTTGTTATTGTATCGGTTGTGATGATGGCGCCATGCCGGAAAGAACTTCCCGATGTGACACCATTCAATGTAGTCTTCGCACACCTGCATACTCCAAGGCTCTGGCTCCTCGTTCCACTCTTTGAAAGTTAGGTGGTTATCATTGTTCAACACATGCCATCGCTTCTTGTGAATGTTACCCCTCCTTTTTCTAGTCTTGTCTTTGGCAGCCTTCCTAATTGCACTAGGAGTGCGTACAGTGGAAAAACCCGGAAGGGACCCATCACTGCTACCTCCAGTTGCCATGAGATTTGCGGACGTTGCAAAATTGTAAGAACCAAATGATAGCAAAAAATAGTATATATATTATCCAAAAGGATCACGCATGCAGCCAACAAAGGTTGCAAGACAGAAAGCCTCAATGGAAAATGAAGGTGATAGCATGATGATGGGCTACTGGCTATATAGGGCGAGTGACTTCGGTCTAGGGGGGCGAGTACGGATAGGGCAACTGCGTATCCAGTGACTGCGGGTCTGGGTAGGACGACAGCGGGTCTCGAGAGGGCGACAGCGGGTCCAAATTGGGCGACTTCGGGTCCACCACCGGGTCTAGGTACCTTTTGCGCACCCGCGGTCGCCCACCCAAGAACACTTCCTGAACCCGCGGTCTCCCTCAGAAATCCGCAGTCGCCCTCGCCCACCCGCAGTCGCCCTCGTCCACCTGCAGTCGCCCTCGTCGACCCGCAATCGCCCACCCGCAGTCGCCCCTACCCGCACTCTCCTACCCGTACGCGCCCTCCAGTTTGCCAAGTGGATGCCATGTGGCATCCACCTGGACGGGGGTAATTTCCTGTAAAGTCAAAGGTAAATTTGACTTTTCGTAACGTCGCGCAGGCTCTACTAGACGTCGCGCGACGTCTGTCTGTCGCGGTGTCGCGGTGTCGCAGCGAACAACCTTGACGGAGGAGTTGTGGGCGGAAGTGTACGGGTTCTCCCAAACCAGATGCGGATTCGCTGCTCGGACGGACCAGTACCACCAGCACAAGTTCGTGAACCCACCACACGCGAAGGAGGGCTACGCGATCAAGGACTGCCGGGACGAGAGGTACAGGCGGCTGCTCCGGTTTTTGCTACCGATCCTGTACCCGGATAAGAGTTCCCGGGTTACGGTAACCATGGCCAACACGATCTTCGGGGCATTTCAGGACCGGGTCGTGAATTGGGGCCGGATCGTGTCGAGCGTGGTGGGGCGCTGCACCGGGAACTTGGCGAAGAACAAGCCGAACCCGCTCAGCATGTATCTGCTCCACCTGTACCAGCACCGGGAACTGTTGACGGAAGACGAGGCGACGGATTACGAGACCGGGCTCATCATGCTCCAATGCAACTGCTCTGACAACGAGGAGCAGGAGACGCAGGAGTCTGAGGATGAGGAGGAAGAAGCCAAGCCGGAAGTCAAGCCGGAGATCAAGGAAGAGAAGCCGGAACTGGAACCGAAGTAGACACAGAGGGAGAAGGAGGAACGGGACCAGCCATCGAGAAGCAAAAGACGGAAGTCTACACTTCCGACTGCCAGAGGTAAATTCCCGGGTCCCTTTCTCATCCAGGATAAACAGGAGTGGGAAGGACCCCGCTTCTTCGAGTGCGGAGAAGAGTGGATCTGGACCGCGAAGGATTACCACGATAGGCTCACGGAGATCGTACTCCGGTCCGCGGAAGTGGTGAAGTGCGAACCGGAAAACCTGGTGGATGCGCTGAAGGCGTTACCGGCCGAGTCGGAATGGAACGAGATGAGGACGGAAATCCGGAACTTGAAGACGGAACGGGACGCACTCAAGGGGAAGCTGATCTGGACGGAAGGAGAGCTGCACCAGTCTCAAGGGGCGACGCAGAAGGCATACCAAGCGATCCAGACCTTCCAGAAATGGATGGTCAGTCCGGCGGACCTCTATCACAAGGCGGCACTATATGACGAGATGCAGAAGACGTCCGCAACCCTCACCAACACGAAGATAGTCCGGGTGATGGTGGAGATGTCCGGAAGAATGGAGGCATCATTGAAAGAGTTCCGGTCCATGATGGTGAACATGGATCCGAACAAGCCTCTCGACTTCGGGGGATTTTCGAAAGTTCCGGATGTCATCGCAACTCCGGCAACTCAACCTCCCATCTCGCCCATCAGACGGACAGGTCAGTTTGGGTCACTGATCCATATTGTCACTCAAGGGGGTCCCTCATCCGGATTTCTGGGTCAGGATATGCCGGTCCGGAGCAATTTGGATGCCCGGATCAACCTTGTCCAGAATCCGGCACGGACGCATCCGGAGCAGTTCGAGGATATCGAACCGCCTCCACCAATGCCCTTACCTACACCGGATCCCATCGAGATATCGGAGGAGGCGGAAGTAGAGGAAGCGGAAGCAGAAGAAGCAAAAGTGGAGGAGGATCCGAAGTCGTTGGAGAAGGCAGACCGGTCTCTCATCCATACGGACGAGACGGATTCTGACAATCCTCCGGTCTGGAAGATGTCGATCATCACCCGGGCGTCCCTCCGTACACCCCAAGGCAAGACTAGCACCCAGGGGCAGTTAGGATTTGACAGTAGTTCGAAGAAACAGCGGAAGGGAAAGTAGATAGTTAGACTCATTGTGTTTTTAGTTATCTTTTTGTTAGACTTAGAGTTCCGGGTCTCAGTCAGAACCCGGATTCCGGATTTTCAGGGGTAAGTTTCAGTTAAACTTATCCACCCGGACTTTTAGGGCAGTTTAGGACGGTGTTTAGTGGCACTTTCCGTGGGTTTTACGGCATGTTGTTTTGCTTATAAAAGGAAGGGACCGCTTGTGGTCCTTCATTTCTTTTCTTGCTATTCCTTATTTTGAGCAGTAAATATATGTTTGCATGTTTATTGTCTTTTTATTCATTGCCTTAGTTTCCTTTGTAGGTCCTTGGTTTCCTTTTCCTTGGGAGTTTGAAGGTTGCTTGGGCGCTTGCTTGAAGGTTGTGGCTACAGAGTAGAGAAGTGGTAAGGAGGAGTTCGGATTCAAGGTTTCCCGGATCTGTGAACTGTGTGTTGTCCAGGGAAGCAGTTTTAGCGTGTGTAGGAAGTTGTGCGGAGTCCGGCGTTGGTGGTGTGGGTGCGAGTCCGAAAGGCCAGGGAGGGTTCCGTGCGGAGATAAGCAACCGTCTGTGGAAAACCCCCGCTCACTCGGAAAGTTCCGTCCGTCTGCAAAACACAAGTTGGAGTGCTAGTACCGGACCCCGTCTCAGTTTCCGGGTAAGTCTTGTATTTGTCGTTGTAGCAAGGGGAGTCGGGTTGTATTCTGAGTGACCTGCTTCTGGAGAAATCCGAAGTTGTGAGGGTCAGCTAGTCTGTTCCTTGTTTGTGACGGAAAGATCTTTGGGTACGTGTCATTAGGGAGTTAGAGTTAGTAAGATAAAAGGAGTGGTCTTGTCCTTACCCCTCCGGAAAAGTCAGTGAGGACCCTCTGAAGGTAAAACAGAGGTATCGAAAACCGTGTGTTCAGTTACGGATCTGGTGTTTGTGATAATCCGGATCCGGTAGAGAGTCCGGATAGAGATAGAATCCGGTTGGGGAGTGAAATTTGATGTTGTTACAATAAACCGGATTAGACGGAATTTAGAACACCCTCTGGGGTTCCCTGGGACGATATTCCGTGTCATCTTGCCACGTTGTTGTGGTTAAGAGCGCTTACTACAGTATTACGCGTACGACAACCGGAAAGGTGTTGTTGGAGACTGACTTAGCTTAGAATCGTAAATAGGGTGAATACTTCACAGAATCTCGTGGGTTCGATCTTTAAAATCACTTTTGTTATACTTTAGAGTGGTTTTTGGTAGTATAACATGGGAATTGCGTATCCTGTGCTGCGACACGTACTAAGAGATCCTGCCATAAACAATTTACACATGGTGTACATTATGTTTAGGATAATCTTATTCCCAACTGTTATAAAATACCATACATATATATTAATATACATATGCTATACCTTAAAGTTTTTTTAAACATGCATTGAACATATAGTACTATATGTTCATATCATGAACATATATTAATTTTTCTCTACCAACTAACAAGCACAAAATGGCCACATTTTCCATGCAAGCTCTTAAACTGAAGACACTATCCAATCAGCAAAGCATCCTTCTGGGCTGCCAACTAATGTACATTGGTCCATCAAATACTGAGTTCCTTAAAATCAAAATTCACTGCACAGATAGAAAACTCTGAAGAAGACACCCTGTCTATCAATCCATATGATAAATCACCAACTTTGACACTCTGTCATCTTCATAACATAGATAACCATACTTTCTTACAATTATTCAATGAAACGTATGTCATGAAACATATGACTAACAAATTTTTTACAAACACGTATTTCCTAGCTATGATTTATAATGCTTATTTTCCCTATCATCAATTATACAGCAATACAAAAGTTTCCTTCAACAACTTCTACCTTCCTTGATTTTTAAACTTACAACTACCATGTTCAACATTAAATTCAAATGAACAGTAGGATCCTACATTTTTAAGTTGCACAATTAAGTTTATACAAATTCCTTATGGATTATTTTGCACTCTCCTCTTTGAACAGGGATACTTCAAACTTCCAAGAACCCTGATTTTTGTAAGAAAAAATCCTATTGTCAGGTACTGAATTTCTTTGGTATTCATTTGTGACAACAATTACCTTCAGTAATAAGTTTATTCTCCAAAAATTATTTGGTTTCCATTCACTTATCTTCTTGATCCACTGAAATTCTGGAAATTTATAAAATTTGTAATAATAGCATTCAATGCTAAAGAAAATATATTCAATTCTACAGACATTGATTTCATCTCCATCAAAACTACATACCTCTTTACAAAACTGACTTTAAATATTAGAGTTCCTTGGTAAAAATAAAATAGAACTCTCCCATGTTTCAATCAACTTTCTGAAAACCTTCATAATTAATTCTGTAGTGAAATGAGTAATCACCTTATGAATCTAAAAAGAAAACCTCCTTTGATATACAATACTACTTCATTTTCATTCAAAAGAGGAGTAAACAATCACTATAAACAATGGATAGCTACAGTTCATTCATAACTAAATAAATTCAAATTAAATATCATAATGACATTAACTATAAATTGGACTACCTTGTAAGAACATATAATTTTCTTTCTCAAAGTAAGGACACAAATGGAACACTATAGGTTCATACATTTACAAATGATTGCTCATTCACATTAAATATATTGATGTTCACTATAATTGTAATTACTGTTCACTCTAACTGTGTTCACTAATATTAAATATATACGCTCAACATATTTGCCATTTATTTGACAGTTCATATTCAAAATTAAACTACACAAGAACCCAACATCCAGAGAATGTATTTCTATAGCTTGAAAAACTATTTGCACTCAAAATCCTTACAAAATTTTCAACATCCATTACGCAATTCTTGATCCAAAAAAACAGCATAAGTTCCTACAAACTTCTGGATTTTTATCATTCTGCCTTTCTACCTTGAGGTGCACGCATCAAAGCTTGAAAACGGAACCACAATTAACTAGCAATACGCAATTATATAGCTAACTCTTACATTGTTTGTTTGTTTCAAACAATTCAAGAAACTTTGACAAGGCAACAAAACAAATATAAAAACAGTCATGCAGGACTACATGATCTACAACAACTGAAACTAATGAAATTCAAAGAAGACTTTTGTCAAAAAACATTACGTAAACAAAATGGTAATTAGATGGAACATGACATCTACTTCAAACATAGCGAAAGACATACATACCTTCCAATACGGAAGCAAATAAAAAATACTACAATGCTTAACACCATGCCACTTGACAGGGTCGTCATTTGAATTCTCCACTCCTCCATTTGCCAAAAACGACAATCTTTCATCACCCCAACGAAATACTTCTTTACTAGTTGGTCTAAGTGGAGGAAGTTCTCACTCTTGCTTATTGTTGAAAGAGGCCCTTGCCCTACGGAATCTGTGATTCTCACTTTCTCAGGCAAATATCGTCTGGCTCCTTGGTAGATCATTTTCCCCAGAAGTCTGCAATACTGTAAACTAGGTTTTTTGCTTCAACCCCAAAACCCAGGAATATAGTATAGGGGTTCTAATTCTAGGGAATGATCAAATAGTTTAATGTATTGTGGCTGAGGTCACTTGTTTTCTAGAATGATGTGGGATTTATAAACAAATACTACGCAATTACACAAACAAAGGGAAGATACATAGATTTCACTCTTATTCCCAGATATCAAGTTGGTTAAGAGTCCGTTAATAATGCTATTGGACGCATGAATGTAGTCCCAGTCCTGGACTAGTATTCTAGGGGTATTTCCGACAAATTGTCAAGTTAGACCACAAATTGTCATGCATGATCTAGACACTAAGTGCAAATAGTATATAGATATATATATAAAGATATATGTTCATTAATTAAAGTAAATTTTTATTGTGAGAGACAAATTGTCGGGCAATCACTAATTATTTAGTCTAATTACTAAATTATCATGAGTAGAAAATCCGTCTCAGTCCTACGACAAATTGTCTTTAACTAAATGCAAAGGGCATGAGTACGTGATGCATTACATTTACAACAATAACAACATCAACAAGGCAATTTTATCTAACACAACATCATAAGAAGATTCAATATCTATTCAAATTCCCGCTTTTAATACTTTAAGCCTAATTGCATTTCAATATATATTCATTTATTTATTTTACTCAATACTCGCTTCAGTCTACTTGCCACAAACAACCAGGACAAATTGTCTCTTACATCCTCGAACTCTTCGACAAATTGTCCCTCATTGGTCCCTCAGTATAGTTACAGATCACGACAAATTGTCTTGCAGTAACGAATTTAATCAGTCAATTGGTCGATAATAGAGAGAAACCGCAAAGACAAATTGTCTTTATGCTTGGTACTCTTTTGTGATCAAAGACAAATTGTCAATTTAAAGGTCAACTAGGTGTGGTTTGAATACCAAGGGTCCAGACAATTTGTCTTTTTGGTAATCCCTAAATTAATAGTTTTCCTTTCATAATTGGAATTAATTTAAATCAATACGTACACTTTGACAAATTGTCGTTTCCAACATATAATCCATTCTAATCAATAATATTTAAAATTATACAAATAATTTTAAGGCAATATAAAATTAATAAAAAAAAAATTCAAGACAATTTGTCTTACCTAGATTCAAAATCCAGCTTTCCTTTCTAAAGAAACCTATTCAAATAATAATTGGATTATTCAATGTGTCTCAATTATTGATATTACATCTCTAAAATTCTTAGACAATTTGCCTTAACACTATTTCAATCTTTGGAAGTTCCTATTCTAACTTCCTCATCGATTCTTTTATTAATCAATATAACAATTTGTCAAGATCAATTTACATATTCAACTTTTCAATCTCTCCCCTAAACAAATTTATTTAGGCAGCAAAAGGAATTCAATTCAATCACACATAAAACAACTTGTCACAATTTATAAATTAAAGAATTTCTATACTTATTTGTAATGCTGGATAATTGACAAATTGTTGACTGAGCAACATTATCTCCATGGGAATTTGTCTTTCTTGATTTTAAGTCCAGTTTCTTTGCTGCAACCGCAATCACCAATGACGATTTGTCCTTTACTTTCTATCAATTCGTATGTTTCCCATCGCGGTAACTGATATAACAATTTGTCTCAATCTTTTCCAATACCTGTATAGTCAATTTGTCTTCTCCAATGGTAACCGGTTAACTTGACAAATTGTCCACACTCATACATAACATACTCCGACAATTTGTCTTTAACTATTATAGGAATTACAACAATTTGTCTAAACAGTAATACTAACAAATTGTCTCTGTAATCACATACACTCACAGTCACAACAAATTGTTATTCAAACAGTTCCACAACATATCAAACAACTCAACGATTCTAAGTCAATTTGTCGCACAAAGTGTTTCAATTACACACATACATAAATATAATTTATCACCCAAATATTTCCAAACCAATTTCCACACACAATTATTCCAACCACAATTGCATCCAATCACTGGATCGCAATAACAACTTGACAATTTGTCAAGAAATGTGACCCAATCACTGGTATCACACCCCATAGCTTGGCAAACTTCCAAGCCCAAGAGAATCCAATCATTGGATCTCTTACAATTATAACACAACAAGCACAACGGCAAATAGTCAAAAATCTCAATTTGATTACAAAATATTCAGATACACGACAACTTGTTCAAGACTTAAAAACATAAAAAGTGGGCCAAGAAAATGACAAATTGTCTTGACTATATGCACTGTACAAGACAATTGTTCAAATCTGCAACACTACAGACAACTTCAACTACATCGTTCCAAACCTGATCTACTACGACAAATTGTCTATATTATCCTAACAATATGAAATCAATTTGACAATTTGTCCTATTTACACTATAAAAGACAAATTGTCAAGAAGTAAAAAAAATCAAGTGACTACAAATACTCACTGCGAGTTTGCGGTCCACATAATGGACACCCTTTGTAACCATGAACTTGTTGTCCTGACAACAACTCATAAGTAGGAAAATTGTTAACAATCCACATTAAGAGAGCCCTCAAAGTAAATGTCCTCTCCCCCTCTGGTTTAGACATATTCACTGTTGGAACGCCTTCTCAGAGCTTCAACAAATCACGTACAAGAGGAGCAAGGAAGACGTCAATATTTTTAGCGGTTGGTGATTTAGGACCAAGGATCAAAACAACAAGGGATATGAAGAATTTTTTAGTTAACAACCAAGGAGGGAGATTGTAAATAGTTATCAGCAGAACCCATGTAGAGTGTTTCAATGCATTATTTTTATATGGAATTATTCCATCTCCCACTAATCCTAGCCGCAGATTCGTTAAAACATAAACAAAGTCTGGATACGCTTCGTCTATTGCCTTCCACTGATCACTATCAACTACTGAGTACATTTTCTGACTACGGGATTTATTGGCACTATACCAAGTCATATGCTTTGCCACTTGGAGACAACGAAATACTCAATAAATGCTTCACGATGTCAAAGTAACGTACTACGCATTTAAAGACCTTATTGGAGCCTTCAACATAACGTGAACCACTACATGTAGGACAACTTGTCAAGTTTTCATTCTCCCTTTCATATAGAATATGGCCATCTGCGCAACAATGAACTTATCTATGCTTCAAACACTGTTATAAAATGAAGGAAATTTGACAGAATTCTATTGATTTGGTCGCGTTGATTTAGTCACTGTTTTGTTGATTTCAATAGATTTTTGTCAAAATCAACATAAATCTCTTGAAATCAACAAAACAGTGACCAAATCAACGCAACCAAATCAACACACTACAAGAGATGTGGGTGTTTTGAGGAAGGAACTTTAGTAAAAAATTGCTGAAAAGCTCTTTTATTTCTTTGAAAGTCATGTTGAAAATTGAAAATGAGTAATTTCAGTAATTCAATCCTCATTGGTCAACAAAATGGAGAGAAATACTGCATTTTCAATCGCTCATGCTTGCGTTGGTTTGTTCAAGCACTAATTCAACAATGATTTAGCAAGGTGATTGTCCCCTGAAAAGATGTAGCCAGCTTTTCTACCTCCAAAAAACAATAGTTGTCCGATCAAATCTCCAAAAAAACACGACGTCCCTTTCCCTAACGTTGATCTCATTGAAAGTAAAAAAAGAGACGTTGATTAGGTTGACCGTTTGATGGCTGGTTAGGGCTTAGCATGTTCTTAGCCACCTGAGAGTAGGGTTTGGGGATGAGGTTCACAATGTTTTTGTTAAGGATTGCCTGGAGAAGGCAAAGTGCGTGGAGAAGGCGATGAAGGTTTTGACTGCTTCGTCTGCTTGTTTGCCTATACAGTAAATGCGTGGACCCTTGCTCTCATTGTGACGTGAACTCTCATCAGGGTTTGATTAGGGTTTTGAGTAGGTTAGAGTAAGGCTTTGTAAGGTAGTAAGGATTGTTGTTTTGTATAGGGTTTGTTAGAGACCATTAGTTACTTGATTACTTCCGTAGTATTGGAGAATTTGAAGCCAATACTAAACAATTTAGCCTCAGTCCACTTCTCAACTCCATTGCAATTATTTTACTAATACATAGATCATGCTAATCTAAACCACCATCGTCCTTGTCATTGAAGCACACAGGAAATATTGAAATAGAAATGAATTATAGTTCTTTAATGTTTATGGAATTGAAGCCAATCACTACAAAAAAACAGGGGTATCTATGACTCCAGAGAATGACTCCTTGTCTGGTTTCACTAGAAAATGACTAGATCCTCTGTAATTGCATCGTAGTCGCAATCTCCATAGTGTGCGAGTCATTCTAAAGTCATTTATCACGACTGTGGGATGAACTTCTGATAGAGGATGACTTGAATGGGTCACATTCGTTGGAAATGACGCAAAGAAGTCTGTGAGGAATCTGAAGTAACGCTAAAGTCATTAACGACTACGATACTGTACTTCTTTGTGACTTCAAATGACTTGTGAACAACTTTGTTACGACTTTAGGGTGGTTTAGGGTGTAGAACGTTGTTTTGGAAAAAATGCGGGCAGGGCAATGCGCTGCCCGGGTCAATTGCCAGGAAGGTATGTCTAGAAGCGACTGCATCTGACAACTGACAGTAACTTCAGCGCAATTGCTAAATGACTTTTTCTGGGAAATAGAGATACTTTTTTTGCAGATTAAACCTAGGTAGTGTGAATGACCTTGAATAATAGCTGTCTGATCCAGTCCTTAGGTTGAAAAAAAAAATGGAACCATTGATAGGCTTGGTGGTCATATTTCCTTCCAATGTCTTGTGTATGGTCACACGATACACATTAGTGTCATCGACGGACTAATGATTCTTTCATTGACACTTTCATGCATCCTTTGCCAGAAATGAGCTAAGCTAAAATTAATGAAAGACATATACAAGCTGCGCATCTTTCCATGCATGAAAATGGTTGTCAAATTAAGTTGGACTTGAAAACCTACGTGCACTACCTTGGAGCTATCACTTCTGAACGATTAGTAGTGACTACGCCGCCTCTACACTATCACTTCTGAATGACTCGCAGTGACTACGCCGCGACTATGATATCACTTCTTAGTGATTGCATAATTTGCGCCCTCACACACTAATACCCTTCTTGTGCTAATAAATTCTCTTTCTCCGTCAATTCGATGGCCCTGATTAGATTAACCATCTGTGCTGGAATTGGTAACCTATGGGGAGCTCTTAGTCCGTTGCTCTTTATGTTGGTGCTGATGAATGCATTCGACGTGTCCACGACTTCACGGCGTGCTCTGGCTTCTTTGCATAAGACTACTTTCCAGTTGGGTCGTTCGGGAACATCTGAAAAGAATACTTGCGTTGCTTGGCTTGGAAAAATGAAGGGATCTTGTATGCGAGGTAGTTTATGCCGATAGTTCACCACAAGGAAGCCGGACTCGTCTCTGGTGTATGTGTCATTCCCTCGATTGTCCTAGGTTTTCACCCACTCGCAGCGCAATAGAATAATGCGCATACTCAGTGCACCATAATCTAGCTCTAGAATGTCCTTAAGGACCCCCACGTAGTTCACAGATGAATCCTCAATGTAGGATGATGGTTCTTGAAAAACAGAAGCTACACCACTATTGTAGCTCATAAAATGCGACGTACTTTCATCTTCTACTCTGAAGTGCTTACCAAACGTAGTGACGCGTGTGTATCAAGTGGCTCTCTATGCAGGCTTCTAGCTTAGAAGAAATCGGTCCATGTCTATTTGGTTCCTCAAATCTAAGTCAGCATCTTGCATCGTGCGTTGAATCCACTCTGACAAAGTGCCTGTTTGTGGATTTGTGACGGATTTTGCCCTCCATGACCTATAGAGTAAGAGTCATAATGATATTATGAAAAACAAACTTCAATCCAACAACAGATCATAATGCCGTCCCATTTGGCTGGCGAACCCCACATTCATGAGGTGGTTCTAGGTCGTTCTCTGACTCTCTCCTCACTGCAGCTAGTCACCACCAAGTCATTTCTAAGTCACGGAAAGAGAGCGGGCAACTTCCAAATGACTTCAAAACATCTAATGAACAACTCTGGAACTAGCATGTGCATGGAATCCACAAAGTGTACAACTCTGTTCACGAAGCAACACTGGATTGAGTTGGGCATCGCATACACAAATTTTAGAAAGTACTTACGTCACCAAATCTTGCATAGCAGTTGAATTGGATAGCACATACTGGTGGGCTATGTCTCTCAACTCTGGGCTCATGATATATGGCCAGCCCGCTCCTTGTAAAACCTCCTCCGCATTTCCATACTCTTCATCTTCATCCCATATACGCCGTTGAGTCTCCTCAAATCTGTGGAGGTATTCAGTAATGAATCCAAGGCATTCGTCCTTCAAGTAGCCCTCTACCATGCAGGCCTCTGGGCGGGCCAAATTTCGGACATGGTTCTTCAACACCTTCATGTATCGTTCCATTGGATACATCCACCTCGCACTAACCGGTCCACACAAGTCCAACTCTTTTGCAAGATGGTAGGGAAGATGTGTCATTACGTCAAAAAATGATGGTGGGAATTCTATTTCCAACAATGCCATACTTTCCGCCACATCTGCTTCTAGTGATTGAAATTCCGCTGGATTGTACACCTTCGTACACAAGCGTCTGAATATCCTGCACATTCTCATGATAGCCATGCGAGGACCCGGTTGCATTAAGCCGCGAAGCGCAAGTGGCATTACCTGTTGCATTAAGACGTGGTAATCGTGGGACTTCAATCCTCCAAAGTTCTTCTTCCGGATGCACTTCTCTAGGTAAGAAGAATAGCCAGAAGGTGTCTTCAAGGACTCTATGCACTTAGCAAATTTTTCAAACTCCTCTTCGGACAACACATACAAAGCACGCGGTTTCACCATCTTCCCTGCCTTTCGGGGGGGTGGGGTGAGCCACATGTGCTTCCTAACATTGCGCCTTTGCATGTCTCTTCTGACTTTGACTGTGTCTTTCTTCCCTGTTATAGTTTTTAGGAAATTCTTTGCGAGATTCAATTCGCAATGCATGACGTCTAGCGTGTACCGAATGAGGAGATCCTGGCAGTTCTCACATCGCACCCATGTCTCATGATCAAACACTGGTGACTATGTCATATACTAGTCATACGTTAGTCATTAATCATGACTTCAACTAGACTAATACTAAAAAACGACTTCCTCAGTACTCACAAGTTGCATCGTAGTCACCTATTAGTCACAGGAAAGTCATTTTTCATGGTAGTGTTGCCGACCATTGATACTCACCTTCCAATACGGCAAGCGGAAAAGGATGCTTAGTCGTTTCAAGCCATATATTTTGGAGGGGTCCCCTGCAACACCATCTCTATTTCCCGCTGCTTTCCACGCCTCGCACTCTAGGGCATGCTGAATTTGCTCCTCTACTGTCACCGTGCGTGGTTTGGGGCGGGTTTCAATTGATCTGTTGAAATGGTCCTTCATTTCTGCTAATCTATAGGGATGATTTTCAGGGAGCCATCGCCGAGTACCACCATAAATCTGCTTACCAAGCTCTATTGAATGCTCAGCACCCAAATCCACGCCACACCACGGACATGCTGCATACCCTTGATGAGAGAAGCTTCCTACTGTGCCATACCCGGGAAAGTCGTGGATAGTCCATAGCAACATGGCCCTCAATTGGAAAGACCTTGATCTTGCATGTTTTAATACATCATATGCTGGAACCCCGGCCCACAATTCCAGCAATTCATCCACGAGTGGCTCATAATATCCTTCAAAGACTTCACTTATGACGGACTCTCTCCCTGGAATCAGAAGGGCCAACATAATGAAGAACTTCTTCGTGCTCAACCACGGTGGAAGGTTGTATTTCAACAACACAACGGGCCATGTTGACCATGATGACCGGTTTTGTTTGAAAGGATTCACTCCGTCTGCTGCCAAGGCAAAGTGAGTGTTTCGTGGATCACTTGAAAAGGAATGATCTACGTTCTCGTCAAAATGTTGCCATGCTTTGGAATCGCAAGGGTGTCTAACTAAGCCATCCCCTCCTTCTTTGTTGCTCCGATTGTTTCACTAGTAGAAAATGCAGGAATTTTGACAAAATTCTGTTGATTTGGTCGCGTTGATTTGGTCACTGTTTTGTTAATTTCAACAAATTTCTATTGATTTTGACAGAAATCTGTTGAAATCAACAAAGCAGTGACCAAATCAACGCGACCAAATCAACAGAATTCTGTCAAAATTCCTGAGTTTTCTACTAGTGTTTGCATGCCACACCATCAACTTGGAAATAGCTGGACTCACGAACATTCGTTGAAGTCGTGGGATAATCGGAAAGTGACGGAGGACCTTCACTGGAAACCGACGGCGATCTAGATCTTGGTATCTACGACCACCACACTTAGAGCAACAAAGGGCATCTGCATGGGATCCACGAAAAAGCACACACCCGCTCTCGCATGCATGGATGGTGTTGTATGTCAAACCCAACTTGCCGGTAAGTGTCTTCGCTGCATGGTGGATTCGAGGCAACGTATTGTTCTCCGGCAAGAGATGGGAATGCAAAATGCTGAAGAGTTCGTTCGCGCACTGATTGCTAACACCGTGCACGGTGCACAAGTTCATTAGTAACACTGTGGCCGCAAGCTTGCTGGACCAAGCTCCAGCATACAAATGCTCCAATGACTCCTCCAACGCCCTCCCATCAAAATTGGGATCAACATCGCCCCTATCCGGGCCCATGTCGGGAGCCAGTTGGTCGTCACGACATTCTTCACCCTCTGCAGCATAACCACCGTCCACTTCCATGAACTTTGCATGAATAGAGTCTGCTGTGGCAAAAGCGTCCATGACTTCCTCCTGAACTCTCTCTGTTGAACATGTTTGAACTTCTTGTGGGTGTAGTGTTTGGTCAACCATCCCACGAGTATCAATTGTGGCATCCAATTCCTCCGGCTCCACTACGACCGGTCCCCAAAATTGTTGGTCCCATTCCTCGTCTGAGGAGTCTCGTGCACCCGGGCCTCTCCAAATCCTGGACTGTGGATCTTGGCCATTGCGGATGAGGTGCTGCCGTACGTTTCATATGAAAAGTCTCTTACAACCTCGACAGTTGGTGCATGGGCAATGTAATTTGTTGACTTTATACTCCCTGGTCCTCTGCAATTCTCTAAGCCAAAGACGGTCATCTTGTAGTTGCTGTCTGCGAGTGTCTGATAGGGGTAGTCTGGTGGGTATCATCTTGCGTGTGATCCCATAAGCTGAGTGACGTCAGCCACCGCTACAAATGACCCACTGTCACGGACAATGATTTGGCTGAATGTACTTGTGTACAGTGGGTAATGACTGATAAATGGCTTTTGTAACTGTAGACTAACTGGAAAATGACTTACTCAACTTCTGAATAACTTCAAAATGACTTACTCAACTACTGAATAACTGGAAAATGAGAAAATGTGACTTATAAGTGACTAGCACATGTTAGCGAAATGATCACGATCATCAGCAACGATAGGCCATGTACACCAGTACATGAGAACAAAATTCCAAAGGAACTCATGTTATTTATTTTAGAAACGTATTGAATCTTAAAAATGTGAGGGTTCCAAGTAAAAAATGATGACGAACCACAATGGGAACATCTCATAAAGGTTACTGCACTAGTAGAAAATTCAGCGTCCAACTTCACAAAAAAGTGTTGATTCGGACAAAATAGTTTGTGTTGATTTGGACCTGCTAATTTGGACAAAAATCAACAAGTTTTTGTTGATTTGGACAAAATTCTAGCTAAAACTTGTTGATTTGGACAAAAATTGCAACTAAAACTTGTTGATTTGTACATAATTTTCAACAAAAATTTGTTAATTTATTTTCAATTTTTCAATTTTGAAAAAAAAAAATTAAAAAACTGCCACACGGGCAGAGCCTAGGTGGCACCCCACGCGGGCAGCACCTAGGTGGCACCGCCACACGGGCAGCACCTAGGTGGCCCCCCACGCGGGCGGGGTGCAATGGGGTTTGAACCTTGCACCCCTTGGCTAGGGGTGCAAGGTCTTATCCATTGCACCATGTGATAAATTACATGACCATAATGGGAAAAAAAAGTTATTTATTTCGGTTTTCAAATTTTGGTCATTTTTGGTTCAATTCAGCAGACTTTGGAGGCTAATTTCTCATAGTACAGTACCTTTTTTCAAAAAACTTCAAACTAGTAAAATTTGGAAGATTAATTAAACTTTCATCTCCAAAAATCCGTTTGTGATTTTGAGTTTTCAGTAAAAAGTTATGGGCAAAATTCAGAGAGGGTTTGGAATGAAATTATTTTTTGATATTTACAAACACTCTCTCTGAATTTTGCCCATAACTTTTTATTGAAGACTCAAAATCACAAACGGATTTTTGGAGATGAAAGTTTACTTGATCTTCCAACTTTTACTAGTTTGAAGTTTTTTGAAAAAAAAGACTGTACTATGAAAAAACAGCCTCCAAAGTCTGCTGAATTGAAAAAAGACTGAATTGTGAGTTAAGTAGTTAATAGAAAATATTTCTATTGCTTATACAATGTCAAACTTGGTGGTTTAAAAATTTTCCACATGAAATTTTAGTGTTAAAAACTTCAATTCAATTAAAGATATTTTAAATATTTGGCAAACATTTTACTAGGAGGTGGTTTGGACACAATTCCTATTCAAGTTTTTTGTAATGTAGAACATACAATTTGAATAGCTCTAAATTAGAATTTGGAAATTGCTCATCTAGAATTTAAATATTTAAAAAATTTTGTGTTCAAGAATTGTGTTGAAAGTTTAGAATTAAATTTTGTTTTTTTAAAAACACGCTTGATTTTCATTTTTTTTTAAATTATTAAGTAGAAGCAAGTTCAAGATTGAAAGAAAAACTAAAGCGTTAATAGCTCTAAAATGGAATTAAAATACAATAATGTCAACGGTGAGATTGTTCTAAATAGGAAACTTAAAGTTGTTAAACATTTTTTTTTTTTAAATTGTGAGAATTGCATCCAAAATTGCATCCAATAAGTTATTTTTTCAAGAAGATGTTCAAATTGCCCGAAAAACAAAATTGTTTTTAACTTTCATAGTACTAATCAAATGGAATGAATAAAAGCTTCACATGTAGACAAAAATATGATTTTCAAGAAGGAAAAAATTAAAAAATTAATTTCAAATTTTTGTACATTTCTTATTCTGCCTAGTGACGTGAAATTTATGGTTAAGATGCCATAACTTTTGCTCCCGAGCACCAACTGAAATAAAATCTATATTACCACGAAGCTAATAAGTTTGTCTATCTTATGAGGAGGTTTCAAAAAGTTTAACTAAAAATTAAGATCATACAAACTTGCCCGAAATCCATTTTGTCCACCGAGGGGACAATGGTCCTTTAGGGGTCAGAAAAATTAAAATTAAAATTTAAACCTCTAAAGAACAAAGTAGAATTTTTTGACAATATTTCTAGTGTTTTTATTCATGTATTTAAAAATTGAATTCCCTTTTTTTTCCTTTAAAATTTTACACAACATGTGGTGAAGGGATAGTTTGAAGGACTCACAATTTTTATAACTTTTGATTACATCATGAGAAAGTTATTGTATGATGTATAGATTTTCTAGATATGTATGCATGTTAGCCAAGTAGATTTGAATGTATTTTTCAAATAAATAGGAATTTCAAATTAGTTTCTAAAATATTAATCTTGTGAGAATTTTTGGATTGTTCTATATAGATTAGGGAGGTGAAACTCATGAAGAATTTCAATTTCCAATTTAAAGTAGAAATTGCACTGTATAGTAAATTTTAAGTTTCTTTATTGAATGCAATTTCAAATATATATTTTTTAAATTTAAAAAATAGGATGCAAATTTTTGACTACAACATGTACATTAGTACATTACAACCATTAGGTTTGGAAATCTTTAGTTTCATTACTAGAATTCTTTTCATTGAATGTTGTAAATCAATCTCTATTTATATCCACTTATTATTTTCTCCAAGCATGAATATAAAATATTTTTTGTTGCAATTTTTAATATAGATTCTTTAACATATTTTTTTAGCATATGATGGAAAATTACAAATTGTAGAATTGATATGTATCTAAATTTTTCAAATAAAATTTTGGAAAAATGAAATATAATCATTTGGTATGAATGAAACATTATTTTTTTTAAATCCAAGCATCATGATGTTGCAATTGGTGAAGTTTTTTATTTTACAATTTCAAGATGGAAAATAGGTCAAAATAAATATAAGTTAGATCATTTAGTTAAATCTATTGAAAAAATAAATATAAATGAAGATTTAAGCCTTCTTTGAAGACTAATATTTAGAAGCAATTACGGGCCTTTCATATGTTAAAAACCTTGATACAACCAAAGTTGAATTACATTATGAATTTAATTAGAACTTCAATCAAATTCAAAATATAATTGAAAATAAAATACGATTTGAACTCTAAATTCATAATTTTTGAAAAATTCTTAAAGATTTCAAAAACATTCCACAAACAATCCAAAAACAACCTCAAAAAATCCAAATCCTCCCCCCTCCCCACACCTCCTTAAACCTCCCCAAATCAACCCCCCAAACAACCTCCAAATCAATCTCAAACAACCCCAAAACAACCCCCCAAACAACCCTCAAACAACCTCCAAAACAACCCCCAAACAACTTCCAAACAACCCCAAAACAACTCCCAAACAACCCCCCAAACAACCCCAAAACAACCCCCCAAACAACCCCCAAACAACCCCCCAATCAACCCCAAAACAACCCTCAAACAACTCCCAAACAACCCCCAAAACAACCCCCAAACAACCTCAAAACAACCCCAAAACAACCCCAAAACAACCCAAAACAACCCCAAAACAACCCCAAAACAACCCCAAAACAACCTCAAAACAACCCCAAAACAACCCCAAAACAACCTCAAAACAACCTCAAAACAACCCAAAACAACCCCCAAACAACCTCAAAACAACCCCCAAACAACCCCAAAACAACCCCCAAACAACCTCAAAACAACCTCAAAACAACCCCCAAACAACCTCAAAACAACCCAAAACAACCCCCAAACAACCTCAAAACAACCCCCAAACAACCCCAAAACAACCCCCAAACAACCTCAAAACAACCTCAAAACAACCCCCAAACAACCTCAAAACAACCCCCAAAACAACCCCAAAACAACCTCAAAACAACCCCAAAACAACCTCAAAACAACCCCCAAAACAACCTCAAAACAACCCTAAAACAACCCTAAAACAACCCCAACACAACCCTAAAACATTGAACAAAAACATGTTGATTTGGTTGTTGCACTATTCACATGAACAAAAATTTGTTAAACCATTTTGTTAACTTGTGCTCAAATCAACAAAAATTTGTTAACCATTGTGTTAGCTTGGGCTCAAATCAACAAAAAAATGTAAAAACGGTCAATGCAGTATTCAAATCAACAAGTTTTTGATGATTTTCTGTTGATTTGGACACAATTTTCTACTAGTGTTGCATGCCCAGGCTTTTAAATGAAACACTTCAGTGTACAGTAGAAGGCGATGGTCCAATGCAACATATAAATCACATTTGTTTCTCTAAGTGACATGGTAAGTACACCAGAATCTAGACACGCGGATGTGCCCAGACTTTAGTATAATCCACTAGTACTTAATGACACTTGGCGGGAAGATGTCATACATAAGTCATATGTAAGTCAAGAATGACAACTGCATCTTCATTATGACTACCAAATAACTAATTCGCAAGTTCTTGGTGACTCAAAAGTGCACAAGAAGTCACCTTGAAGTCATTCTTGTAGCCTACATCATTTTAGGATGTAGGAATGCTCACAAAAGTTTCTAGGGTTCCATTGCCCACCCACTCTAGAAAATCAAAGCAACAAAAAACTCTTCTACTAGTACATTTCACCAACCATGAAGTGAGATTGTACCTTACCTTTGCATAAAACTTGTAGTACAAAACTTCTCCTTGGGTGTTCAAAATTTGTAAGAAATTCTTTTACATGTATTGGTACTTGCTCTGCAAAATGCATGCAAAGTGAATTAGGGTGGCGACATCTTCTGAATCGTCAATGTTCTTCCACATTGCATGCCTCTGTTGAAAAATCTACCTCAAGCTAAAACGTGGTACATGAATGTTTCCATTTCTTATTTCACGTCTTCGTTTGGCCAAGTACGTAATTTAGTGGAAATGGTTGCCCAACTGGCAGCAGCAACTACAGCCTTGTTTTCACACGATCTAAACCACTGAATGACTCAGTGCAGTGATCCTGCAAAGTTGAACTTCGAGGCTTAGTAACTACTAATTGCTGGGTTCAGAACTTAATTACGAGCCGCCAAAATGAGCCTACCTCATCATGTGGACGCTCTCCTCTGGCTGCCTAACAGTCCCCTGCGCGACCTGGGCAACTCATTTGCGGGCCCATACTTCAATACTCCAACGCTAGCCTTTGTCTGCCTATCTTGGACGCCGGTCGTGAATCCTCTGAAATTTGAAAAAGCTTGAGGTGCGCGTCGGGAAGCACACATCCAAAACAGTCAGACTTGCTCCGTCTCTAGAAGCGGTTCCGCACGACCAACATTTGGGAAGCAAGCCAGAGAAGTGCGCATAAGACAATCATGGATGACCTATCAGGCAAGGATTTCCCGATGGGGTATATATGAGGTAATAGGAGCCACAAAAAGTGTCACACTTCCTTTTTTTGAACTTTGATTGTGAATAATTTTAAATGATTCTTGGATACTTTTTAAAAAATTACACTAATGTATTCAATATTGTATATAAGTTCTTGAAGATGAATTACATCCATATATTGAAATGTATATGTATTCAAAAAGGACAAAAATGTGGGTGTCACGCTTGCTTTATGTGCTAAATAGTGCTTAATTGGATGATTACTATGATGTTTTGGATGAATACATGATTGGCGCCTTGACGAACACATCCTGGAAATTCACAAACCCGATCCAGTGTGTAGCCGTTTCTCTCCTCGTAGAGTCCTACTTGCGGTTTAGGGTGCCGCCATCAGCTGCATTCAGACCACGCTCCGCGCTCTTTCCTTCTCACCGAGTGGTGTCAACTTTGTGTTCAGGGTTAGCCGGTTCTCCTTGCGCTGAATCGTAGTGCTCTTCCCTTCTTATCAAGTTTTTTACAACACACTGTGAGAATTTAGGACTACTGTGGTTAAGGTTTGCTGCAACACATTGAGGTGGAGGGTTTTTGAGATAGAAGGAATTTCAACTGGGCATACTTTGCGAGAACTCTGGCCTGGAGAAGGGCTTCCTTGCCGTGGTTGTTGAACGATACCAACTCTTAAGGGTTGCCGGAACCACATTGAAGTACAGAATTTCAGGTTTGAAGTTTGAAGTTTAGGGTTGTGCTTGGAGATGTGGTGGTTGAACTTGGATTTTGATGTACAACTCAATGGGAAGTGCATTGTTGCAATAGGGTTTGTCATTGGAGGATCTTGAATGCATTCAAACCTTGGTTGGAGAATTCAGGGTTTAGGGCTTAGGGCGTCACAGTACTTTGGGTTTTTTAGGGTCGCCATTGTTGTGTTGCTGTCCAATACTTTTGTTTCAGTGTGTTGCTGACTGAAGCTTCTTATGTGAGACGTGATTTGGGTTTCTTTGTACCTTGATTTTGGGGTCGGGTTACTTTGATTTTGGTATCGGATTACCTTGGTTTTGGTATCGGGTTAACTTGATTTTGGTTTCTTTGTACCTTGATTTCTGCACTGTGTCTTCAGATGGACTTAGGGTATGCTTGATTTCTGTGTGTCTCGCAAGATTCCGAGCTGTCAATCTTGTTGCCTGTGAGCGAAGGCCTGGAATCCTCGGGCCTCTCCTGCAGTCTCGCTCAATTCATCCCAAAGTTCCGATGCGCGCTTGGTTTGGACAAGAGTGCACTCGTTCAACCTTTCTGCAGTTAGAGTGGGAGACCATTTTGGAGCATTTTGAAGATCATTGAGGTAATTCAAATTGCCTTCTTGTGGTTGGTGACGTGTTTTCTGTTTCTGTATGGCTAAAATGCACAGTGATTGAGGGTATGCTCGATTTTTGCGTGGTTTGTCTTCAGATGTATTTAGGGTAGGCTCCATATCTTTCCAGGTTTAGGGGACGGAATTACTGATGTCTATCTTCCTCAGTGGGTGCATTTCCAGACTCGACCTTCAAAATGGCTCAATCTCAAATAGTCAGAGGACCTATAGAGGAAGACGCTTTGCAGGCTTGGTCCGCTGAGAAGCGGAAGGCGTCTACACGGGAGCGAACACGGCGATATCGGGCTAGAAAAAGGGCAATTTTGGTCGAAGAAGAAGTATTAGCTCCGTCAAGAATTCAACAGGGAGAATTTCAAAGTTTACAACATTGTGCCTCTAGGGCCAGTAGAATTAGCCAAGACATTGCCAAGGAGATAGCAGAGTTCGCCTATTCCCGCTTGGAAGAATACGATGCTAACATTCAGCACCTTACTGTGCAGAAATTTTTGGGTCATAGTTACATGAAAGACATGATTCCACCATTCCTTAGTAACTTGGAAACTATCAAATTGCAACACAGTGTTGTTTCTAGTGTAAGAGAAGGTATGAGAGAACATTTGGTTGGTGTGAAACCATCAAAGATTGTTATTGCTAAGGATATTTTGTGCACCTTTGCTTCATCTTCATTGGCTGGGAGTGGTAGAGGGTTGGCTGCTGTGTTGGGGGTAGACAGGAGAAACATATCAAAGGCACGGGGTAGACGGCTTGTTTTGGATGGTACTAAGGATGCTTTCTAGCTACATCATCGTAGACAAATTCGCAGCGATTCGCTTGCACAGAATGTGAAGGCCGCAGTGGAGCAATGGTGGGCTGATGAGACTACGGTGTCTCCAAATCGGAAGGATATAGTTAGTTTTCATGAAGGTCTAAGACAATGGATTTCGCATCCAACCCATTTCCTTCAGTGCTCACAAGTATGGCCTTATACTTAGGTGTATTTCTTGCTGTTGTAATGCGATGCTCAATGCTGAGCTTAAGGGTGTTTTGTTGCTTGTGCTTAGGGTGCACTTGCGTATTGTACTTAGGGTGCTTGTGCTTAGGGTGTACCCAGAAGCACCCAAATGCTTTTGTGGAGGTTGTGTTAAAGGTGTTGTGTTGCTTGTGCTTAGGGTGTTTAAACTATATTCCTTGTTGTTGTTTGCAGCGAATGTTACCACGTGATAATGTTGTTGCTCTTGTGCTGAAGTGGTGTGCTTAGGGTACTGGGTTGCTGGTACTTAGGGTGCTTATGGTTAAATCCTGTTGCTTGTGCTTAGGGTGTTGGGTTATCTGTACTTAGGGTACTGGTTTACTTGTGCTTAGGGAGAAAGAGTGTTTCTTGTGCTTAGGGTGCTGGTTTGCTTGTGTTCATGATTAAAGCTTGTTGCTTGTGCTTAGGGTGTTGGGCTTTGGGTGCTTAGGGTGTTGGTTTGCTTGTGCTCAGGGTGCTTATGGTTAAAGCCTGTTGCTTGTGCTTAGGGTGCTGGGTTGCTTGTACTTAGGTTGCTAGTTTGCTTGTGCTTAGGGTGCTTAGGATGAAAGACTGTTGTTTGTGCTTAGGGTGCTGGGTTGCTTTTGCTTAGGGCGCTGGTTTGCTTGTGTTTAGGGTGCTTAGGGTGCTGGTTTGCTTTTGCTTAGGGTACTGGGTTGCTTGTACTTAGGTTGCTAGTTTGCTTGTGCTTAGGGTGCTTAGGATGAAAGATTGTTGTTTGTACTTAGGGTGCTAGGTTGCTTTTGCTTAGGGCACTAGTTTGCTTGTGTTTAGGGTGCTTAGGGTGTTGGTTTGTTTTTGCTTAGGGTGCTGGTTTGCTTGTGCTTAGGGTGCTGGGTTGCTTTTGCTTAGGGTGTTGGTTTGCTTGTGTTTAGGATGCTTAGGGTGCTGGTTTGCTTTTGCTTAGGGTGCTGGATTGCTTGTACTTAGGTTGCTAGTTTGCTTGTGCTTAGGGTGCTTAGGATGAAAGATTGTTGTTTATGCTTAGGGTACTGGGTTGCTTTTGCTTAGGGCACTGGTTTGCTTGTGTTTAGGGTGCTTAGGGTGCTGGTTTGCTTTTGCTTAGGGTGAAAGACTATTGCTTGTGCTTAGGGTGCTTTCACTTTGTTCTACTTTTGTGCGGAAGGTGGCATGCTTAGGATACTAAAAAAGGTAGACTGCTTTTGCTTGTAGTGAATGTCAACACATGAATGCTTCTACTGTTGATGTGATTTTTCTGATTTGTGTTAATTGGTGTGCAGCTCGAATTTTATACGGCTTTCAAGGCTAGGAACCTTGACCTCGTTTGTAGCTTGACTTCTTTTGAGAACCTTAAGCCCTGGTGGGTCAAGCGGTTGAGAATGTGGAACACTTGCTGCTGCCGATATCACCAGGAGTTGACGGAGTTGATGATTGCTCTCGACATTATGAGGACTAATATACAAGGAATTCATTCAGATTGTTTGTGTGATTGTGAGATGCTTTGTGGTGGCTTAGGGTGTGGTGAAGGTTTGGGTAGTATGTGTAAAGCTCATCTTCAAGTGTATGAGAGGTTGACCAACCTTTGGACATCCATTTTGTGCAAAAAAGAGGAACTGTCAATGTGGCACAAGCGGGATTGTTTAATTGGTAAATGCGTAGATTGTGGAATCCAGTTGCTTCGTATTTGTCCTCAGGAAATGACATCTGAGCAGATTGTCAAGTGGAAGAGCATCGGATACAAGGTGGTGGGTACAACGGAAGAAGGAAATCCAAGGAAAGCTTCAACCTTGGAATATAAAGAAACAACTCCCCGTGAGTTGATCAATTACTTGAAACCTAAGTTGCAAGCATTTGTGTTGCATAATTATGTAGCATCTTGGCAGGATTATCAATTTAAAGAGTTGTTTACCTCTGTTCCGCCTGGCACTTTAATCTCTTGCATTGATTTTTCAGAAAATTATACTTTCAAGATTCAAAATGAGATACAAAGTATGCATTGGCATAATGATCAGGTCACCATCTTGGTTTATATTACTTACAAGTTGAACCCTACTTGGAGCAGAGATAGCAATGAGCCTCTTTTGTTGAAAGAGATTCATTATTATGTATCTGATGATAGAACTCATGATTCTCTTTATGTCCAACATTGTCTTATGCTGAATTGGGAGCATGTGAAGGGCCAAGGTTTCACTCCCAATAACCACATAGTGTGGTCAGATGGATGTAGTGGACAATTCAAGAGTGCACGAGCTTGGTATTTTATTAGTAGATACCCTAAGTTGACTAGTAGTGCCACATTGCTAAATGGTTGCCAAATGTCTTGGAATTATTTTGGTTCTGGGCACGGGAAAGGAGAAGTGGATGGTGCAGGTGCCTTGCTCAAGAGAGAGATCCGGACGGAGCAGTTGAAAGCGGATGGAAGGAAGCTACAGAGTGTTGCTGAGATTGTTCAGTTTTTAAACGAGCATGCTATGAAGGTGCATGCAGGTCCCCGAGGTGCCCGGTGTGAGACACAGAAATTTTTTTGGTTGATTCCCAAAATTGGCTTGGGTAGTGTAGATAGGAGTGACACTAGGCAAGCTGAACGTGTTCCAGGCAACATGTCAAACCATCAATGTCGTTCGGTGACTGCTAGAGACCCAACACTTCTCCAATATCGGCATTTGTCTTGTTTTTGCTATGTCTGTTTAGGGTATGAGACCCAATATACTTGTCATCAAATTGATCATGTGCCAGAATTCACTTTGTATAGGTTGAGACCCAAAGCTCCATTCCAAGCTCGGAGACTTTATGATGCAAATGAGGAAGTTGAAGCTGGTACTGGTGGAGAGTGGATTGCTGATGGTCTGTGCGTGGGGGACAATGTCGCTGTGCGTGCACCACTTGAAGAGGAGCCGTGGTGGCTCATGATCGTTGTCAAGGCAACGTACATTGTTGAGTAATCCTTCACTGACCCGGATGAGAATGTTTATGTCCCTGGAGATGTTGTTTTCAATGGAATATGGTATGAGAGGCTGAAGGAAGGGAGTCGAACTTATTTGCTGAGGAATGACAGAGAACCAAGTACAGTTTATAGCCACATTGTTCTTACTTCCAAGTTTAGTTTGCCCCCTATTGCACATCCTATCAAGAGTCGTTTATCAGGATTTGAATTGAAGTTAGATGTCAAAGAGATTATAGATGAGGCCCTAAGGGGTGCTGTGCTACTAGACTAGCCTCTGCTATGTACTTGTAATCTGCCCTTTGCAGCGTATTTTTATTTAATACGATTCAATTTGCAAACGGTTGTACATCAAAGACTTGGTGGTTTGTGCTTGAATGTTTGAATGCTGGTTCCAAATTTTGCCGATTTGATCTTACTTGCAATGACGTGTACAGTGTACTACATCGAACACTTCAGTGTTAGAACTAAGACATGGGTTGATGAATTTCGTTGTGTTGACATTTCACATCCTTGTGATAATTTTGCTAGTAGTTCTTCTTTTGCAGTAAATAAATATCCAGCATTGGGGTATTCATTGTGTATATATGCTGTCAGTGGAATTGTAATCGGATGCCATAGCCAACCTGGCAAGGATTTTGGGGGCAATCTTGCACCACGATTCAGATGTCAGTATCAATTAAGAAATATCCAACTAGCCATGCTCTTTGAATTTGAAATGTTCAAGTGGACCATAAGGCAAACACCAAAGAGGGCCACTTTTTGTTACATTTTAGGTACAATTCTTAGATTGATCACATTTGAGCATTTTCTTTTTGGCAAAAGAAATGAGATTTCTATGCACCCAATGACATGATATTTGAATACCAGAGGCAAAAATTGTTAAGGGTTAAAGCCTTATTTGGAGAATTTGCCACTACAATGAATTGTTCTTGAGCTTGGGCAAGGGCAATTATGGGCATACAATTCTAGCCCTCTACCGTGCCATGTTGGAGAGTTTTATCAAACTTAGAAAGAAGAGAGTACTAAAATAAGGCTAAGTTGTTCTCCTAGATTCACATACCCTATCATAGCCATCTTTACTGTGCAGTGATGTCAAGATTCTCAAAGTTTAGTTCAAAAACCACCATCATTATCTTGTATATATACCTATTTTGGAGATGTACAAAAGATGACCATGATGGCGGTTTACGGGTTTTTGGCAACACACCAATTTAAAAGGGTCTACCTTTAATTATGTTAAACTTCTATTTTTCATTAAAGAGTTTGATTTTTTTATCATATTGGCACGCTCATTAGATTCAATTTAGATTCAATTTTTCAAGTGCCATATGTTGCCACGCTAGAAATATTGAATTTAGAAATGGAACTTCTTGAAAATTAAAAGGGCATTCTAAATTCCTATGGAATGTGAGCCTGTGAGCGTGAGCTGTGAGCGGGAACATTTTTTGGGAAATATATGTATGAAGGACCTATGATCGTGGTTTAGGGTAATTTTGATTTTTGGAAAAGGTGAGTACATTTAATAAAAATTAAACTCACTTACAATTATATTTTTAAATTCTTCACGGCAACAACCGATTGTACTCCATTATGATTAACATCACGCAAAAACAAATTGTACAAGCACATGAATGTATCCAAAAATATCAAATGAAGTATCCAAAAGTTTGGGCATAATAAATCACACATAGAAGCCTCCATGTTTAACCTACTATATATCATTACTAACTTAAATTAGTGCACAATGAACTCACACATGGAAGTCTTGGATTATTAATTGAGAAGCCTCCATGTTGACCTTTTGGCATATGGCCATTAAATTGAATGACCAAGGCATAATCTATTCACAAATATTTTTTGAAGAAGCCTCTAACCTCGATGTGCATGGGACTATGATCAAGAGGTTTAGACATGTCTTGATTATCCCATATTATTTGGTACTAATTGAGTAGGCTCCTATTTATGCACTAGTATGTGTTAGTCACTCAACCCGGAGGCCCAAGGATGGACCATGCCTCAATCTCATTGAGATTGGGGGAATCTCCATTGGGCCTCCGGACCCCCCACCACCACTTTTTGGTTGAGGCTAAAATTGAGAAGTGGGAATTAGAGTACTTAGGTAAATGTTACATGTCAACCAATATAGTTTAGGTCCCAATTAAAATTCTATTGACACTGATATATAATGTTTTGATTTAAATCCTAGATTTATCACACATAGCCATACATAAAAGTGGTCAAGAAATAGTACAATTGAATGCAAACAATATGGTCTAACATTTGTTGGATGCTCAATGCAATTTTGTGTATTTAGAAGACGCTTCTTCTTTTATTAATTCATACAAGGGTAGAGGCCAACAGTCATGGAGAATGTAGAAGGACACCTTTGTGCCCTTAGTCCTCATTAAAATTGAATTCAAAAAATTGCCGATTTCACTAATCTTTTTAAGAAATGGTCCATATATATGTTCTACATGTATGGAAGACATTGGGATCAATTCATATTTTAGATCACCAATTTGATGGGACTTCTTCCACAAAATTGATAATGGCCTTTTAGTCAAGGGTTAGTCAAGGTTTAGTTCATTAGCATTTTGTACATAACTTCATTCCAACTAATTTGGGGAAATTGATTGTACCCTATATTGGTAATTTTGATTTCGAGTAGGGTCTCTAGAGTCTCTATAATTAACCCTCAAAAGACAAGCCTGTAACAATTATTCCAACTTCAAAATCATTCACTCGAATGTTACATGCTACCAAATTGACCTTATTGTAAAACCGATCCCTACAAACTCGGGCGACAAAAAATGATAATCCGTTGAACTTGAATACTTAGGATTGATTTTTGGTCCACCTATTTTTAGCACTTGAAAATTCATTGTTTTAGATGTTAGCAAAAATATATACTTAAGCTAAGGGAATTTAGAATTTTTTTACAAATCCAAAAAATAACAACAAAACTGAAGGCAATTCTATAGTACAAAGTATAAATTGTTAATACTTCCTCATGTTGCTTGAAATTGTTAATGCTTGCTCATATTCCATTTTTTAATCTCTTATTTTTTTATGATTATAAATCATGAATTTTATTATAACAAGTAAATTTTTAAATAAACATGGATCACTTGTGAAATTAGATTTGACATATAACCCGACATTATTTAAAAGACTTCAATTTACTTTTACCACCTTAGAATTCTGGTTCCATTATAATGATGATTTCAATCTATATGTGATGTTGTTGCTAATTTTTTTATCCTAAGTGATTCATAGCACCTAGATGGTTGAAGACCATGCAAATGCTATCAAGACCTTAACTTTTTTTTGAGTTTTGGCACCAATTTTAGAACGTAAAAAAACCCACGTGCATTTGGAGATTCAATTTTTGAAGCATAAACATTTAGTAAAGTAGCACCAAATGAGCAAGTCTTTCTTGCAATTATTTAACTCGCATGAAATGAATCTTGGATTTGTCCACATTAAACTCATAGCTTTATACAATATTTGTCTTGGAAATTGTTTAATTAAGGGTTGACGTGACTAGGCTGGTGATTTATAGTTCAAAACATCCTACCGTACGTAACAAACAAAACAAACAATCTAACTTAAAAACCCAAAATGACATTGAGGATAGTCTAAAGTGTCCTCGACATTTGTCAACCCCAATTTGCAGTCATTTACCAAGCTCAAATGGGAAAATCCAACTTTCAGGTTTAGTACAATTTTGCAACGCCTATCCAATGATACCGAATTTGAGAAATTTGAGAAAGTATTGTGATTTCTATGTTGCTTTACAATCTAGACTTGTTAAACGTCTTTCAGTTTGGCCTTGAAATGATGGATTTGAGCTTCATTGTTTGAGCTTCATTGTTTGAGCTTGCTTTGCAAGCGACCTAGACAATGAAATCACCTTAAATTTTTTCACAAACTTCCATGAAGTATATTGCTACAAGTGAAGTTTTCTTCTCTATGTACAATTGAATTTATTTGAAAAGCAATAGATTTGAGCACATAAAATTTCGAAAACAACCACTTATCCTGGAAGTCATTCTAAAAGAAAGAAAATCCCATGTCACTTTGGGATTAAAGTCTGGATTACAAATATAAAATTCAATACTATTGTAAGCTTAAAATTTGTACACAAAGTCATATTTTAGCACAAAATGGAGATTTAATAGAAATTTATACAATATATATATGGTTCGCATGGAATCTTTAACTTCAAAATGTCCAAGCCCTTTTCTGACTCTAAACTCCAAAGCTATTTCCATAAAAATTCAAAAAACAGTCCGCCAACAAAAACATGCTGAGATTGGACTGCGCTGGGCTGGGCCACAAATCCCACCCACGTAGCGCAAATTTTTGAAATTCTAGAAGCAAAAGCTCAATACGTACTTCCTTCTCGAATTCACCGGGTCAATTCTATTTTTTCCAAGTGGTTGCTCTCAATTTTCTTGCTTTGGAGTTTCTTGTCTGTGCTTTCGTCAAGTCACCTTCACTTCTGTTAAATCAGCTCCAAATTTATCGTTTACTTCAGTTGTGAATGTGTTTGTTGTTTAGTTTTTTCAATTTAGACAAGCAACAGCTATGATCAGAAGCAACACAGCAGGATGTTGTGCAATTTCAAGACAGGGAACTCAATTCAGTAGGAAAAGTGGGAAAGAGCGTCATCGAATAGTATCATGTATTCTTGCACCACAAATTGATGAATAATTTATACATCTCATACAACAAATTTAATCATGCGTAACAAAAGAGCAGTTGCACTATATTTAAAAGTCCCGACTTGGACAAGTGCAAAATGGAAATCAAATGTTCTTTACTCTGCTCCTAGTTACCACCTTTTGTATTGTTTCAACTTGTATACCAATGATTTCTGGCTCCATGTCTCCTTTCCTACATTCATGTCTACGAGAACTTCCATTCTTTGAAGGAGACCGTCTAGACAATCTTGTGGCTTTATACACATCATTACTCTGGTTGGATGCACATGATTTGCTAACCTTCTTCCTCATGCTGGAATCATCTATACATGGATCACAAGACCTCTTCACACTGAAAGAATATCTTGCAGTACTTGTACCCTCTGCTGGACTAGCCTTTGCTGCACTCGCTGGACTAGCCTCCCCTAGACTTGCCTCTACTAGACTTGCTGCAATCCCCATACCCTCCATGGTTGTGGATACAGGATCCACTGGGGTGCAAATTTGTGCTAAGAAAGCCAACAAGAGCAAATTCAAACACTTAATACCCACAGCATTCAAGAGCAATTCAGACAGAAGCAATTCAGACATTAGGGACAAACACTAAGATTTAGAACATTGCTATCCTTTGGAAATCAATTGCCACCAAAACCAAGCTTACCCGGCTCTTCACTATGGCACAGTAGTGCATCAATATCCTTTGGTGCCAACATTGTTGCCAAGTTCGGCTTTATTGCATCATCACTTGTACCACCTGCTACCTCCTTTGCTGGGGAGTCTACCTCATCAACACTGTCACTATTAGGACCTGCTTTTGTTTCTCGTTGCACATTATCTCCATGTGATGGTGTGGCATCCTTCAATCTGCTACCTGAAATGCAAGGGACTCCAGGCTGCACTTGATAGATTGATCCGGATGATCCCCTATCAGATTGTTTCCCCCTAGATTGCGACCCTACAAACAAAAGACAGAATCACTAAATCAGTCAATCAGTAGTTACAAACAAGCGCCTCCAAAGTATTTATATCTCCAAGCAGCCCACAAAACCAATAGGATAATAGGGGCCCAATTATGCACACCCAAAGTACTCAAGTAGCTCAAGATAATGCTTTGGCAAATGTGGAGATCCCAAATGTGATCCATTGCTATCAAAAACAACATTAAAATTGCTCTAAACACGTAGACTAACTCAGAACTACTAATTCCATCACTTCAACTTGTTGTGTATCTTTATTAGAATCTGAAGAACACATTCCAGTATAAAAAACAAATTCATGAGTATTCCAAAACGTAAATACAAACGCATGGGCGTCCAGCACCCCAGCACAGAACAAGTACCCAGCACTCAACCCTTGACGCCTGAATATCTAGCACTGAAGCACAAAAAAAGTGAGTACCCACCACCCAAGCCGAAACACATGAATATCCAGCACCCAAGCACAAACATGAGAATAACCAGTACCCAAGCACAAACCGAAGTACAAACAGGAAAATAACTAGCACCCAAGTACAAAACCAAGCATAAACAAGAGAAAAATCCTAAACTAAAGCATAGAAAAGGTGAGTATTCACCACCCAAGCAGAAACACATGAATACCCAGCACGCAAGCACAAACCAAAGCACAAACAGGAGAATAACCAGCAACCAAGCACAAAACCAAGCATAAACACATGACATATCCTAAAGCAAGGCACAGAAAAAGTGAGTACCCACCACCCAAGCCTAAACACATGAATATCCAGCACAAACCAAAGCACAAACCGGAGAATAACCAGCAACCAAGCATAAACACATGAGTATCCAACACCCAAGCACAAACCAAAGCACAAACCGGAGAATAACCAGCAACTAAGCACGAACACATGAGTATCCAGCACCCAAGCACAAACCCAAGCACAAACTGGAGAATAACCAGCAACCAAGCATGAACACATGAGTATCCAGTACCCAAGCACAAACCAAAGCACAAACCGGAGAATAACCAGCAACCAAGCATGAACACATGAATATCCAGCACCCAAGCACAAACCAAAACACAAACCGGAGAATAACTAGCAACCAAGCATGAACACATGAATATCCAGCACCCAAGCACAAACCGAAGCATAAAGAGAAGAATAACCAGCAACCAAGTACTAAACCAAACATGAGTATCCAACTCCCAAGCACAAACACAAGAGTCTCCAATACCAAAGCACAAATGCAAGAGTCATTCACACTTGTAAGCAGGATACGCTAGCAACCAAACACATCAAACTGATCATCAGCACTTCTAAGAAATAAAGGCCAGAATGATAAACATCAACAATAGAAAAGTGCCGGAAGTAGACATTGGAAGCAATAAAGCATACTTGAGGGAAGGAAGTTTATACCCATTCTAGTGCATTGTGTCAGCCTTACCTCAAAAGTGTACAAAAGCACTTCAGTAGGCACATGGTTCAGCAATACCTCCAAAGTAATAACAGTGTCATGACTAAAGCACCAACATAACCTGTTAGCACTTAACTAAATCGGAACCCAACTAAAGGATTGCAATAGTTCTAAAGTAATTAATCAATAAAATTGTAAGCATTGCCTACAATAAAATTGTATATGCTACCAGATCTAGAAACTAGACAGCAATCACAAAGCACCAAATTAGTTTAGCATAGAAGTTCAGGATTCACTCACATTCAGGGATTGGAATACCAAAACTGTCCTTCAAAGTGTCACTCAACTCCTCCATGGACCTTGCCAACGATGATTTAGCAACGGCATCTTGTACATCTGATTCCCGTGAGCGGAAACCAAACGACCTCCACCATGTAGGATGGAAAGTCTTCTTGCAAATGACACAATCATTTTGAGTCTCTGCAACCTTGGCAATGCAAAATGGATGATAAAAATGCCTGCAGCTTGCCATAACAACATCAAATGACGTGTACCATCGGTTACAAAATGAACAAGCTTCCAATTCAAACACAGTTCCACCCTCATCCGGCACATGAGGATGCAAGCAAGGTTTTGGACAGCAAGTCACTCCTCCTCCCTGCTGCATCATGTGAATCTGATCTGCAACTGCGTCCTTGTATCGTCGCACCTCTTCCAACTCTCTCTTCACCACTGTAATGTCAGCCTCAAACTTCCACATGTCTAGACCAGCATCAGTATAAAGTTCTCCTGCTTTTTTGGCCCTTCTTTGACAATCTTCTAAATTGAAGTTAGCAAACTCCAGCTTCTTAGATTGCACTTCTCGCTCTAACCTCAACTTGTCTAACTTCTGTAATCCAATTGTGAATTCATCATTGCCTTCATCGAGGTTGTCTCTGAATTGTTGCACCTGTCAGGAGAGAAAGCGAAAATGTTCAAACTCAAAAGACATCACAGAGCTAGTGAATGTTGAATAGGGTGAGATCAACGCAATCAACCGCAACCCTACATTACCAAGAATACCCCAAACTCCTAGGTGCACAAGAGAGTAGTTTCAAAACTTAAGATCCAGAAGTCCCGAATTCCTTTATGATATGGTTCCACTTCCATTGCATACCTAAAAAAACAAAGATAGAATGAGTAGTATAATCTTAAACTTAGCTTGCCAAATCATTTTCACAGCCAGCCTGTGCAACCTAACTAATTCCTATCAGAGCTGCAGAGCAGGCTGAGCAGTATAAGCGAGAATTGTGCACCTCAAACCCTAATCCCATCTAGATCATTGAAAGATTATCTACTACAAACTTAGACCCCTAATCACAACCACATCACACTAATCAAAGAACCAAACACGTAGCACCACAGATTGTCACCGTGACACCAAAGATTTTTGAAAATTACTCACACTCGTCTCCAATGCCGAGATTAGAAGTCCGTTCTGCTTCAACCCTTCCTCCACCACCTTCACGTTCTCGGCCGCCTCCTTTGCATCAGCGTTTCTATCGTCCATCCCAAACTTGAATCCGATGATTCTCTCTGCAATGCTGGTCTTTGAAGCATTCAAAAACCTCTCTTTACTCTCTGTATTTGTCAGCAGCTCGCCTTCAACTTGCAGCACCTCTTCTGCTTGAACAACCTCCGTTACCAATACGGGAGGTACACAAACACCAACACATTTGAATTTTCCAGAGAACAACTTCGATTCCACCGGTTGTGACCCCAAACCGCTGCTCCTTGCACTGGCCTTTGAGTGGAAAACGGAAGGCTTCGCAATAGCGTAAGGTGCCAAATGCTTTAAGGCAGCAGCCTCCTCCGAAGTAAGATCTCTCCTCAAAAGTTCACCCTCTAATCGGCTGACAAGAAGTTGGTTCGTCGATGCAGCAGCGGATGCCCAATTTACATCAAAACCCATCAATTCCGCAATGTAGCCTTTTACCACCCAAGCCATAAACTCATTATTTGTAATCTCAACCTTCCCATAAATTTTAGCACACAACTGGAGAAGCTCTGCCCTACTTTGTGGATTCAGAGTACAATTGGTTGTCTTAAACGTTGAACACTTTCCCCAGACTTCCTCAATTTTCTCAGGGGTCACACAAGCCATATCAACAGAGTGCTTCGGGTTTAGACCACGTCCGCGTAAACCTCTCTCATTCACAAAAAAATCAGCTGTCTGAACCTTAAGGGCTGCTAACTCTAGAAGCAACTCTGTAACAGACTGAGGGACTTTCACGGCCTTCTGCTTTTTGTCAAATGATCCCCTCCTCTCTCTTGATAGTTTCGCGGACTCTCCTCGCACCACCTTTGACTCCATTGTTCGCTATAGACTTACCTAAGTGCTAAACTTCAATGCAAAAAGAGAACCGATGCCCTTAAATCACAGCTAAATCCTAAATTATACACCATGATTGAAGAGGTTACTAGAACTAATACAATGCAGAGACACACTCAAAGTAGACCCTAAATCCTAGCGGGTCGACAACAAAACTTCAAGGTAGGAACATCAATAACAAACCATCAGAAGCACTGTAAAAATGATCCACCACCGAGATGATGACCTTCAATCGCACCCTAAACCACTGAAGCTCCATAATTCAACCGTAAACACGCGCTGCAAGCCAACCCTACACAAGATTTACAAAGTTTTTAAGTTGAGCACATCTCAGTAGCTTGAGCGTAGTCTAAGCGCCGCTTCAACAAAACATGAAAACCTGCGCAAATACCTAAGTTGGACAACGTGAGCGGGACCTGAGCGAGAAAATTGAAAAAACCCGTTAGCTGGTTGTCAAGACGTTGGGAAGGCTTGTTGTCAGGGAGTTCCAAATGTGGCGCTGCACAATAACTACACGTACAGCTCATCCAAGTCCTAGTTAAAAGCAGTCATACAAAGCACCCATAGGATGTTGACTTTGGCTCATTTTATCTAATGTGTACCCGATGGAGGAAGCTGAACCGGAGAAATCAGAGTACGAGCTCCTACGTGACAAGAACGTGGCTGAGGTGCAGAAGTTGTTTGCTCTAGTTGTGGAGGCAAGAAAAGAGTTGTAAGTTTCAACAACACTTGCGTCCATGAGCATGAGTACCTGTCGTGCCTTCCAATTGCATTCCTTGGATTAATTTTGACTGTGGAGGATCGAGGCGATGGGGTACTTGAAGGTCTGAAATTTAGAGGTTTAGGACCTCTCTACGGTCCTTTGGTTGTGGCAGAGCGTCAGGAGCATTGATCGCGAATTACCGTTGTCTTCTGAGTTTAGAATTGCACAGTCTTCGAAGTAAGCAGGCGACGCCTCTCTAGGGTTTTGGTTAACCCTCACGGTGGCTGAGGGTATTGAAGGTCCCTTTAGTTCTTCCAAAGTCATTTTTGAGTTAATCGGAAGTTACTTTACATGCCTTGCGACTCCTACGCAACTTGTCTGTAGTCATGAAGAAGTTGCGGAGAAGTCGCAGACTAGTCGCAGGGTTTTTTGGGTGATTGGGATGCCACCATAAATACCTTGGCAGCCACGTGGTCGCACTCTTTGCACGTTGCCTCAGAAGTCGACCCTAGGGGTTTGTGGGCCATATTGTATTGTTTCTCTTGCTTCACACCATTGCGCCGTTGTCTTGCCTGGGTGGTTCTGCTGATTTTGTGACGTATTAGGCATGTTCCTTGAGCTCCCATTTGTTAAGGTTTAGGGCTTTCTGGTGTTCACGGCGCAAGGATGACAATGAAGCGAAGAAGAATCCTCCTGAATCTGGCGCGCCAGTGAAGGGCCGTGATTGTGGTCCACGAAGGAGTGGAAGGCTGCGTGGCCTTCAAGGATGGGTAGGCAAGAGGACGAGGAGGGAAAATCAGGTCACCGACTCTGATCCAAACTTCAATCCGATGAGCAGTGCACGGGACTCTTCGTCAGATGCCACGAAGTCCGATGGCGAGGCCATCGCCACAGGTATGATGCATTTTGCAATTGCTTGTACCCATGTTGAGTGGCAATCCAACAAGGAGGCTAAAGCCATAGGTAATCGCTGGATCCTGCTTATTGACTCTTTGGTTGGGGTTAGGGTTTTGCGTTGTTGTAGTCTTTAAGGCAATTGAGTTTTCCATCTCAGTCATTCATGGTTGATTTCAGAATTACTCCCTGCCAATTTAGAGTGCATCAGCATACTTTCCTAAAACATTGATTTGGACTAATGAGTGACTTGTGGGCACTGCTCTTATGCATAATTGCGCCAGGATACCTTCGACTCGTCCGAAGATGACCTGGCCTGGGATGAGGAGGAGCCCCTCATTGACAAGAGGAACAGGAGAAGAAAACAAGTCGTGGAAGAGGACCTGTACCTTGACGACAACGACTCTCCTATAGACCTCCGCTTGAAGAGAAGAAAACAGCCAATGGTGGACACATTGCCGCAGAAGGCTGCACCACTTCTAAATCCCACCCCCGATCCAAATTCCTATGGCCCATCGAACTGTCTTTGGGTTCCAGGGCACTACATACAAAACCAGGCTCCTGTATCCAATCATTGGGCCGTAGGTCAACCTCCAACATTCCAAAGTGCATGGACAGGCGCACCCTTAGGTTTGCCAGGGCCATGTGCACCTGTTGCATCACAAGACAGTGACGACCGCTTCCTAAGGCACAAGAGGAGAACCAGTTATGACATGGCGCGGACGCAACGGGCTACTGCGGGAGCAAAGCCAAATCGGGTGATGGTACTACCAGGTGGAGAAGTCGACTGCACCTGCGAAGGCAAAAATGACTGGGACGAAGCACTGCGTGACTTGGTTCCCAAGTGCTTGGACATGAGCATTGTGGAGTGGTCCAAGCACGAGCCTCACAAGTTGAAGAAACTCCGAGCTGCTTTGGATGCAGAGTTCAAATACTTAGGTTCTCTCCTAAGTATGACTGGATTTCAAGTGGCCGTCACCCGTTTCCTAAAGTCAGAAAGATCCCGCTTGAAATGCAGGTACTTAAAAGGCATCAACAGTCCTCCTCTTCACGTGGACAAACCAGAGTGGGATCGATTGAAGCAGTACTGGAACATGGACGCACAGAAGATCAAGGCACGGAAGATGTCCATAGCACGGTCTAACGTGAAGAATGCCACGTTCGTAGGAAGGAGAGGGAAGGCTGGGAAAGAAGCCTTGCAGGTAAGTCTATATTAATATCAGGTAAGTCTATATTCAATTAATGTATCCTATAATTGCTACCATCATATTTGGTGTGAGGATGTGTGTACAGCTGAATTTGCCAAAATTTTAATCCACGCCGCTGATGAATTCATTCTTATGGCTCTCTTATTAGAGAGAGGGCATGGAAAATCGCCCAAGCGTCATGGATGGAGGCCAGGGCAGTTTGCCAAGTGCACAAACCGAAGCTAGAAGCCATGTAATTCACAATTTACCTTTCTCTATTTCTTTTCCTTGCACTATCGTTTGTTCATCTTCCTTCAACATTAGCCTAAGTGAGTGAGGTACTCTCAGAAATTGTTCCAAAGTTAGGTATACTTGACCAATGAGTGATTATAGGCGAGCTCCCACTGTAAAGCGCTGAGGAAGAAGTTTGATACATCATATTGCAGTGGCCAAAGTATTGGCTATCTGTTTGAATTTTGGCATTTTTGAGATGGTGTGCACAGCTGCCTTCATGTCAATGTTTGGTCCTCATGGAGCTTGTGCATACGTGCGTGTATGCGTAAGGAAGTAATTCATATTGGATAGAGAGTCATGAGACTTGAAGGCAAAGTCTGGTTGTCGTCATGTGACTGAGGAATCGATGTAGTTGTTGAACTCCCTTTTTTGAAGTCGCACTGTAGTGACATTGTAGTCGCGACGAAATCGGTTTTCAGTCACGCTGGCAAGTCTCAGTCATTCAAGAGTTCCGCAAGAGTTGAAGTCAAACTATGTGACTTCTTCGTAACTTTTCAATGACTTCTGTCGTTGTCTTCGGTGCGTGTGAATAGATCGTAGAGGTAGGGGAGTCAGCTCGTTGGGAAGCCATGGAAACTTGGAAGAAGGATGTGGATGTGAAGGTTGGGTAGTTCCTTGCCAACTCAGCAGCACAGAACACAACAATTGATGAATTGCGCTCTATGTTTCAGAGCTTCATTGGCTCCCGTGAACGCATAGAATATGGTAGCCCCTCCTTTACGCAATCTGCGTTGGAAAACCAAGGGTCCCGTCCTTGGCATCCATCCGTGAAAGAGAAGAAACGTCCTGGTGGTGGAGCAAGACAAAAGCACCATTCCAAGGTCACAGCAAGTCCGGCAAACATTACCCTATCGGATTCAGGGTCAGATCTAACTGCCAGACCGGCAACACACATGCGTGTTGCAACTTCAGCACCGGAGTCCAAGGTGGCCACGCAGCCTGTAATTGAGATGGCATGGGAGTCTAAAGTCGAGTTACTTGTCCAGCCCCGCATTGAGGGTGCCCTAGAGACCTCAGAGAAGGCTGGAGTGCTGTAGGAAGACCCAGCAATTGCAGAAACTCACACGGCCAATGAAGACACAATGGCATTGAAAGGAAAGGAGGGAGTGGCTGAAGAGCAAGAGAAGAGTACAAACCCCACACCTAACGAAGACGCCGAGGCTGATGAAGCTGGTGTCTCACTAGAATGCGACCCGCCCATGCCCGACAGCGGTGGTCCTTACTGTCTTGGCGACAACGACGAGGAGTTGGAGTGCGGAGGAGAACCCGACCCTATGGTGAAGAAGAGCCCTGTGAACACAGAGGAGGTGGACTCAGCAGCCGACGCTGGCAAGGCAGGACAAGAAGTTGCAACTGCACCGTCGCAATCGCAGCGGAATTCCAAGAAAACCCCTACTTCACCGGCGAAGGTATTTTCCCCTCCCGGCGTTCTTCAACGTACGCCGAGTGAGGTGAGACCTTCCGGTGCTTCTTAGCCTGAAATTGGGTTTAGAAGTGATGGAGAGTGTAAGTTAATTATTTTCAATGTCCATGGAACCTTATTAGATTGCAGCAAGCTGTGTGAGAAAAACCCAAACCCTGCGATCCGTAGTAGCACAAAGACCGGTCAGAGGAGAGTGGTTTTCCGTCCATGGGTGAAATCCTTTCTTCAACGCTACTTTGCATCCTTTTCAATCGGTTTCTGGGGAAGTGGCAGTGCATTACACATGGATGACGTGTTGCCAACACTCCTTGGGGCTTGGGGGATTGAAGGGTATCAATGCAGTCCCATTATTTGCATGGTCTGCCAAAGACTCGGAAGCTGCAGACGTTGGAAATGGTTGCCCAACTAGGCAAGGTAAACAGTTGGAATTAGTGTATGCAACGTGGCCTTATTTTTGTGTTGCAAACACATTGATTTTAGATAGTAAGCCAAGTAGAGTTGAGTGCAACCCTGACACTAATGTCATCATCACTACCCCTTTCTACTTGAAGTGGATTTCCAAAATGACAGATGATAAGGAGTATCTGAAACGATATCTATGGCCGCTGTTGGAGGCTTTTCATTCATGCTCGGACGTGGCTGGTTTCCGATTTAAATTTTCCAAATTAGTCAACAAATCCATGTTACAAATGATACAAAGACGCCGAGCCGGACATGCATATGAATTTCTGGACATTGTGGAAGGTGAGGGGACTCACAAACTACACGGTTGCACTTGTGAAGGTGTCCCCTCACCTTCCTTTAATCTGTGTTTCTAATTATCTTGCGCATGCATGTATAGGTAAAGGGACAGAAGCGGGAGGTGAAGACCAAGCCGGCAGCCGCAGTCCCAAAAAAAAATTCCGGACAATCAACGAAGAAGGTATGGTCACTACAAATTGTAATGTGCATTTCCTTCATGGCCTGGCTAAGTCATTTTCAAGTCCCGAGAAGTTGTTTTCCAGTCATTCCTAAGTTACTGGATTATGGAAATGGAAATTCATGTTGCCTTCAGTATTGTTGTAGTCACGTATGTGTCATACTTCAGTCGTTTGGAAGTTAGGTTCTAGTGATTGTACGCCCCTTCAACCTGCCAAGCAGAACTTGTAGTCATCTTCAACCCTTTAATATTAGCTCTATACCGTCCGAAGTAGAATCATCTTACGACACTCTAGTATTTCATCTCTTGAACTCTGCTTTTGTTATCCTTTGTATGCGTTCTGGCAATGGCCATAATCCCGCGACATTGACAGTTATCTGTTGAGTGCCCTTCTAAATTGTCTATCTAGATTTAGGTGCATTATTGGGTGTGCCTTTTCCACACACAGGCCTAGGTAGGCAATGCCTTAGTCGAATACAGTAAGAGCACACCTTAGCACATATCGTGCTCCACCCTTACCCTAAACTTGTTGTTCAATTCCTGTGTGGGGGCATGTTATACCTTTGGGGTCGAAGTTGCGTGGCAGTAAAGTTTTAGTTACAACAGACATCCAAGTCATTCAATAGTGGAATGTGTGTTATATGTTAGTCACATGGAAGTCACGGAGAAGTAGGTAAGTATGCGGGATGTGTGTGCCCTAACAATAAACCTTCTAACCCCACCCTTGTATTAGCTGACCTAAACCCTTCTTTGTAGTATCGGCTTGGAGACGAGGTTTTCCTCATAAACCCACGAGCAACAAGGCAAAGAGCAGCGGTGGGCAAGATTAGCGGTATCCCAAGGAAGCACAAGTTCCATTTTATGGAGATTCCTGAGACATGGTTCAAAGTAGACATCAAGGAGGTTTTCCACTCCGAGGTGCCGCTGATGTATCCCAACGACGCGGCTGACCAGGAGAAGATGGAAGATGTGAAGGGGACCTCCACAATATGGGACCAGAAATACTTGAAGCTTACACTTTAACGTGGGCTTGGTCAATTAGATGGCATTGTTGGGACTCTTGCATGATGACTATGCTATTGTAAATAAGGAAGCTCAACTACAATGAAGGCTTGTCCTACCTCAGGAACCGCCTTTCATTTTGCAATGTTTGGAATGTAAATCTTAGCCTATGAATCCATTCTGATGTTGCCTCAAACATGTTAGACTGAATGACTGTCTTCTATGTTTCTTAGTGATTTCTAAAGTGCGTCCTTGTATTGCCCTACCTTCTTCCTTGATATAGCTTGATGAATCCTCTATACTAAAAATATGTCCTTTGAACCGAAAAATGCACGTGACAGGGACCCATCTCCCTAATGACTACATGGCCACTTACCCCCGCCCAACTTTTATTTTGCTACTGTAGCACAACTCCCGTAAGACCTTGGTCAAACTTATGAATGATTTGTGAAGTGCATCCCACATTGCTTGTTGATATCAAAATTAGAACACATGAATGACTTCACACAGCCATCAATACCGTCACAAAAATGACTGATCCAAATCTACAGAATGATTGGGAAGTCGCAGAAGTTGACAATCACCGTAAACCTAAACCCAACTCCATCCCGACTGAAGAATGACTCCGTATTTTCAGTACCTCAGGGTGCACTCGACCTGTATTGCGACTGAAGAATGACTGTAAAATTTCGTGACAAGGACGTCCGCGTCAACATCAACGTGACTTCATAATGACTTGTAAATGACTCTGGAATTTGCTAACGTGGACGTCCACTTCAGAAGTCGTTGGACTGCATCGCAACTACAGAATGACTACGAAATCGGTTGACATGGCCGTCCACGTTACAGAAATGTAAATGGAGTTGGTCAGCTGCCCGACCCCTAAACCAAATTCCCAAAAAACTTTCAAACCCTATCATCCAATCTTCATCCAAGTCCACAGTAGATGGTGCTAATACAAATGGCGCAGTCATTAACCGTGACTGGTCCACAATGACTCCAGGGCCCCGAGTTGTTTTCCAGTCATTTTTGTCCGGAATGACTAGTTTGTAGTCATATATCGTAGTCATATTACACTGTTTTTTTGTAGTGAACTCTCTCAATTTGATAGTGTCTTTGTTTTGATTGTGGAGTTTGTAGCAACAAGCTAGTAATAATTTGTGTTGGGAAGACAAGAATTAATTGAAGCAACCTTCTTTTTGGACGCCTCTATTGTATATGCAGTTGTCTTATTTATTTTTAAGCAACTTGGGCAGCAGGGGTGCATGATAAATTCGTAAGATACAAGTCTGTCGAGCCAAAAAGTACATCTCTTAACTTTGAGAAGGAGCTACTGAATCTTTTCCATTTGCTCCAAGGTGTAGATTGCTCCAAGGTATAGATTGATCACCCTTGGTATATGCATTGCCAAATTTAATACCGTTTTGTAAGCAAGTCGGGTTGATGTTTGTTGGGAATCTGAGTGAAAATCATGGGTGATTTGTGTTGAAATAATTTTTGCTAAAAAAGGCTTCAACTTCGCCTTACAGATATCTTCTAAAGAGTATGTGATCTAAGCCATTTGGTAATTCTAAATTGGGCATGGGTGAGTGCAGTCTAGGAGGCAGAAAACAGTTGGACTGAAGCAACTTAAAAGCTCTTGAGCTTGTGTTCCATCTTCATGCAGGTAAAGCTTCTAGACTTCAAGCATGTTTAGTGTTTTTAGCTTATCTAAGAACTTTTTGCCTCTAGTGAGATTCCTATGTATCTGTAATTTATTTGTTAATTCTATCATTTTGTTGTTTAATAGGCCATTAGCTTGTCAGTCTCTGAAACAATGATGTATTTGGAGTAATGGATGCCCTTAATCTGCTTGAAAATCGCCTTAGAACTATTGAACTACAACATTTAGACTCCAAAAATAAGGTATCTTTATTTCACTATTCTTCAAATCTTCTTTCTGTGATTTTATATGTTCCTTCTATGATCTTCTATGATCTTAAAGTTCTCTTTAGGACTTGATCATGGTAATAGACATCTAACTCTTTATGAACAACGTGCAGATAAAATTCACGGGAGAGAGAAGAAGTTGTATTGACATTAGGGCCAAAGACTCCCCATTGAGGTCTATCAACAACTTCACCAACCTACTTCAAAGAACATTGAGCGGCAACCCTACAGCTTGCTAGGTTGTGTTTGGATGCATCGTTGTTTTCATGTCTAATGTGCAAAACTAGTGCAGTAAACACTTATCACAGAAAAAATTGTAACAATAAAGATGCATTTAAATAAAAGAAGCGTAAATGCTAAATGTTTTAGTTTCATGTATTGTTCGTATGAACAAGATACGAATGTTGTAATGCTTGACTTCTCAAATTTGACGATACAGAAATGATTGCAATGCGATTGGAAATTAAAATTCCAGCATGGAATAGCAAGACATGTGTCAACAGCCAGGCAAGAGTAAAGCCGGTAGTAATTCTCTTAAAATTCACACGCTTCCTTATAAGTCTTCCTTATAAGTCACGAAGGTTCTATTGAAATGACAATACTGACCTTCCAGTGCAGTACAATAATGCAAGTCCTAGACACATGCTTTTAAAGAAATATTACTTGAAGTACAAGACCTTTAAATATGCATTTTCTACCTTAAAATTGCACTTAAAGCACCCCTTTCTCTTGTAGTGACAGAATTCTGTCAAAATTCCTACGTTTTCTACTAGTGAAACCCCGCTTCATGAGAATGCTATTCAATTCATAGACTGTTCTCGGAAAGCAATTTGATGTGGGAAGCAAATCCCCTGCTACCCAAGTTAGAAGGGCATCAACAAATGTGTTTGGCACCGAATACAGGTTGCATAGTGAAAATATAATTATACTGCATTGTAGGCGGTTAAGCTCACTACCTTCAAATACTTTTTCACTGGATTGTCGTAGAAGGTTTTCCAGGTCGACCTCGTTAAAGTCTTGGTCTTCATCCACATTTTGTCCACCGGGAACTTGTTCACCATCTTCATTCATTACATCATTGTGAATCTCGTCTATACGAGCAAAAGCATCACGTGCCATGGACTCCATGTCAACGGCTGTCCTCTCTGGCCAAGTAAAAGCAACTTCCTTGTTGTCATTTTTTGAGCGACGATATGGTTCTTCTTCTCTGTCAAGATCACAAGAAAGACCTCTCACATTCCGACCATCCACTGTTTGCATGCAATTACCTTTAAATTAGTATTTACAGAAAGGTGTGGAACATGTGCACAATTAATCATACAAGACATATCAAACTAAGTAAGTTAAAGAACAAAAACTTCCATTTCTGTGTTTGACTATAGTTATGGCATGTACAAGTCAAATAATAAACTGAATAGTAAGAACAAAGTCATTGGGAAACCATCTTCTATTCTACAAAAAAAGAAATTGTAAACAAGATATAGCGATTTTCAATTTCCTGTAGTACTTCCACTAACCATTACATGATAAATGAGGTATGGATCACGCCCATATCGGATATGGTGCCTTGCGCAACAATTTCCGCTTTTTGGACTCAAGCTCCTCGGCATTGATTACACGCACACGGATATTCTGGCAATCCCAAACGATTTGCAATGGAACGTTCAATGTAATATGCGGAGCTGAGTCGGTTACGCATTCTAGCAAGAATTTGCAACACTTATGAGTTTCTGTGAATTTAAAGGACTAATAATATCATTCACAAAAAACTGTTCACTAACATTTCATCACTGTACATATATTTCTTCTATATCTCTATCACTATATACTATTCCTTTAAAACTAAGTTCACATTCAAATCATGTTCTAAAATTTGAACATCATCTGTATATTGTTGCATTCCCTGTATACTATACAAAACAAAACAAAAACAATAACCTCATTTGATCGCACTATTCATGAAACTAATATTGTTTCCGTTTTCCAGTGGTACACAATACAATTACTTATTCACACCGTCGGGACATAAAATCCCGTGATTGTAAGAAAGGACTACTTTCATATGCCATAGTACAAATATGCAAACATGTGGAAAAAAAATCAAGACCACATGAGGCCTAACAAAAGAAAGTTGTTAATTGCCCTCATGTGGACAAGAAAATATATAATTAAGTTTACATTTGCATAGCCACATTTGAAATGAAAATGTAAACCACTTAAACAAAACTTACATAGTCTTACAATTTCATTAAAGCTGTAGATCTACTTCTACTATCACTCAAAAAAACATTCTTTTCTCTTTGTGGTTATACATTGCAAATGAAACACTTATTGACACCTACATAATTACAATGAACTCCAAACTGGGTAATTTGAAATACGTTGTCGTGTAGAGAGAGTTTGCCTCGGGAAATAACGAGGATTCTGGCTGCGACTAGAAATAGCTCAGGAATGAAATAAATTGTAACTTGTCGAATCTTCAAATCTTCGAGTCTTCAAATCTTCAAACTGCTACTCGTTGTCCTATCCTGTTGTGTTTCTAAATAGGCCAAGGGTTAAGGTAAGGTGATAAAAACCACGGGCTTCGGACGTGTAAAACGGGACGGCCAGACCACGAGCTGAGCCGTCCGAGGGATTGGATCCTAAATTTCAAACCCACGGTGACCAGCAAACTTGCCTCACCAGTGGGAACGACATAAAAGTCTCGACCATGTGGGCAATTAACCCCACTTCGTCGCATCCACAACACCAAATGAGGCTAGTATTGGTGTAAACCAAACTGCCCGCAACAATAAAATGAAATTTACAAAGTCACAAGCCACACACACACAAAGCCACAAGCCACAAGCCACACACAAATACACAAGCCACACACACACAAACACACAAGTCTTCCAACTCCTCCAGCTCTAGCTCCACCTCCAGCTCCAGCTCCAGCTCCATCTCCACCCCCACCCCCACCCCCACCTCCAGCTCCAGCTCCAGCTCCACCTCCAGCTCGAGCTCCAGCTCCAGCTCCACCTCCACCTCCACTTCCACCTCCAACTCCAACTCCAACTCCAACTCCACCTCCACCTCCACTTCCAACTCCAACTCCAACTCCAACTCCAACTCCAGCTCCACCTCCACCTCCACCTCCACTTCCACCTCCAGCTCCACCTCCACCTCCACCTCCACCTCCACCTCCACCTCCACCTCCACCTCCACCTCCACCTCCACCTCCACCTCCACCTCCACCTCCACCTCCACCTCCACCTCCCAAGTTGAAACTCCAAGCTGAAACTCCAACTCCCAAGCTGAAAATCCAAGCTGAAACTCCAACTCCAACTCCCAAGCTGATCTTTGGATGAGTGTCTCTATTGATCTATAACTCCAAATGAACTAAATGATAGCTTTTCGGAAAGCTAAAACAATCACCTACTTCTCCTCCAAATTTCATACAATTCTAAGACTCTGTCCAACCTCTATGGCCATCCAAAGTTTCGGCCTTGAGAAGGGAAAGGCAGCAGACCTTCCTTCGCTTCCACACTCACAACTTTCTCATACAAACTTCAAAGAGAACGAATGATAGCTTCATGAAAAGCTAACACAATTTCCTACACTCCCTCCAAATTTCATGGCAAAACAAGAACCTGTCCGTCTTTTATGGTCGGTCGAAATCTCTGCCTCTTAATTTTAAAGGCAACAAACCTCCCTCCACTCAAACTAGCACAACTTTTGCTTTACAACTCCAAATCAAGCAAGTGAGATCAATTTGAAAACTACACACTATGATACACAACACCTCTAAATTTCATTTCAAAATACTTCAAATTCACAACACAATGGGCCCTCAAACATTCGGGCCTTCCTAAACTCACAACGGGAGAGAAGATGAATAGTGTTCCCTTTTTTCTCCACCTTATCTCTACTCTAACCACACAAACAAGTAGGGTCAGCCCCTAACTCACTCCCAAAGCTCTCACATCAATAATTGAGTCCTTATTTGACCCCACAACTATCTCTTTATCTTTATCTTAGAAAGAAAATTCACTTCAAGTTCACCTAGAAGGAAAACTATTTCATTAATTCCTTTCTATCTTTTCTTTCTCTATTTTCAACACCCAAAATGAAATCTACAAACAACTAACATAAAATAAATGTCTTCTCAAAGGTAAAAAACTAAAGTCTTCAAAGAAACTTCACTCCATCTTCAAGAACTTGAGAATTCGCTTGATGGTAGTAGCAACAAACTCAACACGATCCGCCTTTGTCAAGGGATTGACCGGCCCCTCTAACCATCGTTGGTGACCGCGACTCCCTTTAATAAGCCTGACCATACAATAGTATTGATCGTCGTTAAGACCTTCAAAACTCCCTTCGAATGTCACTTCTTGGGTACCAGGTTCAACACACCCAACCTGCAACAGGATCACTAGTGCTCGAGCTCCACGCTGTAGGTTCCCGTGCCATCGCTGCTCCACACGGGGTTGCTTTGGCGGTCGAGAAGGCCCAGATTCATCTTGAGGATGCTCGTGCGATAATGAAAGACCTAGCGGCTGAAGAGGTTGAGCCGGTAGTTGAGATAACGAAAACTCAAACTCCGATTCTGGTAGAGGCTCCTCATCCTGAGACTCAGAAAAAACCCTCCAATTCGACATACTGAAATCTATAACATACAATAAAGAAACTACTTCAAGTTTGGTGGCATTCTAAGATGATAACCTATTTTTATATAGATGGCTCATGTCATCGTGAGAAGGCGTCATCTTGAAGCTACTAAGGATGATGTCGTCTTTATTTTTATAGTATTAAAACCAAATCTATGGAAATAATGTATTACTATGCATTTTTACACTATGTACGCATTTATAGTGCAACAACGTGATGTCTATTGATACTTCCAGAGTGAACACTCCTATGTCTATTGGCTTCGTAGTTCGTATAGCTTGGACTAACTTATATTCAACGTCAATCATCCATTAGCAACACTTGTGACATTTTATATTGACATTAAAATAAAAAAATTTCAAGTGAGTAATATTTTTTAAACTTTTTTCACAAAGGCCACAAAATTCCTCAAACAAAGCATGGTGTGGGCGCTTATTTATCCACCCTTGGTAAATCGGCGAACACAACCAGGTTCTAGTTCTATGGCAGTTTTCTACTCTAATGGGTGTCTAAACGTCAATCCATTGTGCCTTCCAAGTAATGGATCTTTTTTGCTAAGTTCCTAATCATGACTCTCTAATCGTGGTTCTAATTGACTCTTATATTGACTATCTTGCTCAGGGTTGTACGCTGCGACAGCGCGACACCACGACAAACAGACGTCGCGCGACGTCACGAAAAGTCAAATTTACCTTTGACTTTACAGGAAATTACCCCCCTTTAGGTGAATGCCACATGGCATCCACTTGGCAAACTGGAGGGCGCGTATGGGAAGGAGACTGAGGGTAGGGGCGACTGCGGGTGGGCGACTGCGGATTTCTGAGGGAGACCACGGGTGGGCGACTGCGGGTTTGGCAGGGAGACCGCAGGTTCAGGAAGTGTTCTTGGGTGGGCGACCGCGGGTGCGCAAAAGGTACCTAGACCCAGTGGTGGACCCGAAGTCGCCCAATTTGGACCCGCTGTCGCCCTCTCGAGACCCGCTGTTGCCCACGTCGGACCCGCAGTCGCTGGATACGTAGTTGCCCTATCCGTACTCGCCCCCCTAGACCGAAGTCACTCGCCCTATATAGCCAGTAGCCCATCATCATGCTATCACCTTCATTTTCCATTGAGGCTTTCTGTCTTGCAACCTTTGTTGGCTGCATGCGTGACCCTTTTGGATAATATATATACTATTTTTTGCTATCATTTGGTTCTTACAATTTTGCGACGTCCGCAAATCTCATGGCAACTGGAGGTAGCAGTGATGGGTCCCTTCCGGGTTTTTCCACTGTACGCACTCCTAGTGCAATTAGGAAGGCTGCCAAAGACAAGACTAGAAAAAAGAGGGGTAACATTCACAAGAAGCGATGGCATGTATTGAACAATGATAACCACCTAACTTTCAAAGAGTGGAACGAGGAGCCAGAGCTTTGGAGTATGCAGGTGTGCGAAGACTACATTGAATGGTGTCACATCGGGAAGTTCTTTCCGGCATGGCGCCATCATCACAACCGACACAATAACAAGGCAAATTTGAAGTATTGTGAAAATCCAGCTTTCATACGAAGGTGTTTAGAATTGTGGCAGGTCCTCTACAAAACCCCTTTTGTAGATAGGAATGAGGCCCCTTTGTTCATTGCTAGAGGTGCCTATGCTGAGGTCGCCTTGAACAAACAAGTTGACTGGACCACGATCAAAGAAAGTACCTACGTGGAGCGTCCAGAAGTTGGAATAATTCCAAGAGGGGTTCTCAAATTTCCGGAGGGTGGACTTGGGCCTTTTCGAAGTGATCCACAAAACAAAGAAACTCAAGAGGTGGACACGGAAGAATCAGAAGAGGATAATGATTCAAATGGCACACGGATTCCTAAGCTTGTACGAGTAAAAGAGCAGATTATCACCCCCGTCCAAGTTCCAGTTCTAGTTCCAGTTCCAGATCCAAATGTTCAAGCTGCTTCATCATCGCGGGGAAAGAAGATGAAACATCCTGCCAAGGTGCGACGGTCCACCACGAAAATTAGATTGGCATCAGCCTCAACCACAATTGCGACTCCAATCTTGCCACCACAAGACGCCAGCAACGTCTTCGACTTTGCTTTAAGTGACGACTCGCCCGTATGTGCCACAAGTCACATTCCCATTCCACAGTCTGAATCTGATGTTGTTCACAATGCGATGACGTTGGCGAAGGCTCTCGACCTCTTGAAGACCAAGGATGCACAAATTGCAACCTTAGAAGGTGATGTGAAGAAATGGCGGTCTACATGTGAACAAAAAAATGCTCTCATTTCTCAACAATCCAAAGAATTACAAGGCCTTCGAGAAAAAGAGCGTCAGACTTTCACATTGTCGGACATGGACGAAACCTTTGTTGAGCAGGATCCACATCACTTGGACAAGCTTGTTGGGGACCTCACCAGCGATGTCATTCACCTTTCTCCCCCTGCCAAGCGTACGAAGCGTTCTTCAATTCTTCCAATGGCACCACTTCCGTTCGTCTCAAGAGATTCTAGCAATCCGCACGTTGATGGTTTGCAAGGGACTCAGGATTCACTTTCGTTTCCTGCCATTCCACATCTACAATCATCAAAGGAACTTGATTTGGCTGAGGAAAATAGAATGCTTCGAGAGAAGTTGGCAGTGTTGGCAGCGACATACTATCATTGGAAGGTCGCGTGCATTCTCTCCCTGGATCGATCTCAACAAGTTGCGAAAGAGCTAGACAAAGTTTCGAAGAACTTTGTAGCAAATGCCCCTAAACGAGAGAATGGATTGACATCATGGGCATTGATGGAGGACATGTTTCCGGATAACATGTCCATGCTTGACGTGGCGGAAAAAAATGTCATAGACTGGGCACAAAATGGTTGGGACCATGGAAATCAGATGTCTAGTCACTTCAACGAAAAAGACCAACGTCTATTGTGGCCAAAGCCAGCTCATTTCGTCTTGGATCATACCAAATGCCCCATATGTCTAGAACAATTTGGACCAGAAGGAGGATGGGCACTTGGATCATGTACACATGTGTACCATCCTTAGTGTCTCATCACTCAATGTCTGATTAGACGACGATGTGTGATTTGTGCAGCACCATTCCATGATCGCTTGTATCCCATGTTCAACTTGATGACTTACATGCCACCTTCTTGAGAACACAATAGAGACACGACGGCAGAGACACGATTTTGGGGACGAGACTTGCTTTGGAGTTGGCGAGAAGGCCTACATGATCAAGAAATGGGAGTTGCTGCCTCACAATTGAATTGGGAAACGGACCCGCATGAAATTCTAAGAGTGGCATTCAACCTTATGGGAAAAGGAGCTCACAATGCAGGGAAGAGGGCGTTTTTTTTTCAATGCCTTGGTGGATATTTTGATAAGACATCCCAAACCTTCAAGTGGGGTGCTCATCCGGAAGGACACCGTTGGAATTTTGAAGGTGAACAAGGGGCTAATCGTGATGAAAATGCCACTCCAGAAGACTTGAATAGTATGGCTTACCTCGACTCAACATACGGGCCTTATTATCAAAGCCAAGCACTCGATTATCTATTGGAGTTACACTCTCCGCAAACTAAAAGGACACTTGAAGCTCTCAAGAACTCCAATGTCTTGGAATCTATTTTAGAAGCAGATGGACCTGCTTCAAGGACTCGTGTTAAGAAGAAACTCGTTGTTGGAGAGTCCAATGATTATGAACAAGGTGCAACGAGTGGTTCTCAGAACAATCCAATGGACTTGAACTAAATATTTCTATGAGATACTTACTTCAACGGTGGTTCTAGTTAATCGTAGTAGTATACAAGATGTAAGGCCCATAGTATAAGGGCCGTAGTATATCCATACTCGCACACTGTAGTACTCTAGCAAAAGTTAGGGTTAAGATGTTGGCTTCTAAAACTATACCGCCTTGGCTGTGTATTGTACTACTATGCTTATGGACAACAACCTTCTATTGCTTTGGTTTTGAAGGTTTGGGCATACTTATACATTTGTAGCCTAAAATGTAATTGGTGAAATGCAAATACATTTGTTGTAATGCCTCGCACAATGATTCCATACACGGTCCCCACAAAATTGCTATCTTCAAATCTTTTAATGAATTTTTTCCTTTTGGATTTTTTTCTCATATAACATGTTTTGGTTTACATGGAAAAATTTGATTCATTCCATTCAGATTTTTTATGATAAAGTTATGGACCATTTTGTTTGGCGGGCAACTTGAGTCTACAGCTTCTTCTTTTAAAAGTTGCTTGTAGGATTTGTTTCTCCAGGCAATTTCTACAATCTAAAAAAAAATTAGGTCCGGTCACATAGTTAACTTCACTTGATAGCACACTCTCACCATTTTCATTTCATTTTAGAGATATTCATTATTTAAATTTTACAACTACATCTTACCTACTTCTACTCAACAATTTCTTAAAGTATCCAAAATTGTTTTTGAAAATTGTTTTTTTCCCACACATAACCATAGGATCTTACACCTTACTAGTATGAGAATGTGTGGAAAAAATTTCAGAATTTTTCATCTTACAGATTGCAAGATATCCGCATTTAGAGTGAAAAAAACAATTTTTTCAGCACATTGCTGGACTACATTATTTGACTTTTAACATTTTTCACTTTAATTTCTTGCACTACAGAGTTTTGAGCTTTAAACAAATATAGTGGAGAATTGAGTTGAGAGTCTAAATAAAAAAAAGGTTTTCAAAAAAACTTAATTTTCATTCTTAAAAAAATTGTAGAATAGAAGTACATATGAGATTGAATGAAAATCTATTTTCTTTCTAAGATAGAATTAAAATGCACTAATCCCCACGGTCAAATTGTTGTTGCAAGCAAACTAAACCATGTCAAACTTCTTTTCTTGAACAATTGCCAAAATTGCGTTCCTAAATTAATCTTACAAGGTATTTTTCCCACCAGAAGCTCTAATTGCCCAATAAACAAGATTGTCCATAACTTTCTCATAAAATATCCAAATGAAATTCACTACTAGAAAACGCTGAAATTTCAACACAACTCTGTTGATTCGGTCGCGTTGTTCTGGTCACTGTACAACCAAATTCTGTTGATTTCAACAGATTTCAACAGAGCTTGGTTGTACAGTGACTGGAACAACGCGACCGAATCAACAGAGTTGTGTTGAAATTTCAGCGTTTTCTAGTAGTGAAATGAAAAAAAGCTTTCCAGATAGACAAAATTATAATCTATGAGGGAAAAAAACTTAGAAAAATAAATTCAAATGCTTGTCACATTTTTTTTGCTGCCCATTCTCCCCTGCTTTGGAGTTTGGACTATATGGGCATAACTTTTGTTCCCGGGCACCGATTGGAAAAAAAGTTATATTACCACAAAGGTAATCATTTTTTCTATCTTCAAATAAAGTTTCAAAAATTCAGTCCCAAATTTCAGCCCGTAGGTACCATCTCTGACATCCATTCTTGCAAAGACACCAAATTCATAGCCCTCGTATTCAAAATATAATAAAAACATATGTACATTTCAAAAACAAAGGTGTGAATTTCTTTATTCCACAAAACCTTTGGAAAATCAAAAATTGGAAGGCCAAATTGTTTTTTTCTACCACACTAGATCCAACCACTAAGCATTTTTTTCACTATTCACAAAGTCACTTTCTTTGGGCTCCGGTCTCATTCTTTGAAGTTCCGCACGGGTGGCACCTATGCCTTCATAGGCCCACTTGCGCCATTCCTTAAAATAAAGGATGTGGCGCTCCAAGTCCAATATGCCCTCGTGCAACAACTCTTGTTTTTTCTCCAGTAGCTTCACCAAATAAAAAAGCGTTGCTCTTTCTTCTGTATTGCTACCATAATCCGGAGCTAAAGCCAAGATGCCCTCTTTTTTGGCTTCTTTTAAGGCATCATCATAATATTCCATCTCTAGCTCACGTATTTGAAGATTCAAGCTTCTCCTTTCGCTTTGATGGGACCATTTATCACGTTGCAAAAGATCAAGTTTATTTTGAAGCACTGCTAAATCATCGGAAATGTGTGCTCGCCCGTCTTCGATCTTCTTGAAATAATTTACTCTACTTTTGTTTAACTTAGAGTAAATCTTCTCATTTTCAGCAATGGCGTTTTCAGTCGCCTCTAACTCCTTCTTCAATCCATCCACAACAGTTGGATTTACTAGAAGATGTTGTACCTTCTCTTTCAAATTCATAAGATCCGCTATTGTTGAAGTCAAAGCTGCTCGTGCACTTTCGATCTTAGTGCCCAACATCTCCAAATTGTCTTCCGAATCATTGTCACTACTTCCGCTAGACCCAATGTCTGCACCAGAACGGTCCACATTGATCGGTACATGAACATTTTTGCTTTGTTTTTGAATCTTGGACAATGATTGCGGCTCCTCAAGCTTCCTCTTGCCCTTCTTGTCAACTTGAACGTCTTCAGCCGCCTCTTGTTTTTCTTTGCCAATGTCTTCGTCGTCACTCTCAAAAGAATATCCATCGTATTCGTGAGTGTGCTCATCTGAGCTAGAAGTTGAAGACCATTGAACTTGGTCATCACCAACAGCCAACTTGCCAGGCTTTGCCTCTAAAAGCTTCTAATTTGCTTGAAGAAGTCCTTCTTCATCCAGCACTATCGGTCTGTCCGGGCGGTCACTGATAGGAAGCTCCTTCAAGGTTGTCCAATCTACCTTTTTCTTCAATTGAACTTCAACGTACACCATTTGCACAAGATAGAAAGAGAAGTTGTCATTTCGATAAGGCTGGGACTCCAAATAGAGTTGCTGCCATACCTCCAAACACCTTCGCTGGAAGACAACACTCTTGCAGTAAGCCAAATTTGCCTTATTAGACTTCACGTGCAAAGGGTGTCGCCAAAACGGGAACAACTTGTTGATGTGGCACCAATCCACATATTTGTTTACAGTTTCATATGTCCAAGGCTCTGGTTCTACTTCCCATCCCAAAAAGGCCTTCATCTTTGGATGCAACAAGATGGGTACACGCTTCTTGCGAGGTTTGCCGCTCCTTTTACAATCCTTGTCACGAACCGCCTTTTTGTTGAGCCGAAGTCGGTATCTTGACATACCGTGTGGCGGTTGAGAGTCCTCGCCTTCCATAACGATCACTTCGTCTCAAAAGTATCCAACTAAGTACTATGCGGTTTAGGGTTGCAAGCCTAAACCGTAGGTGTAAAAAATGCTAAACGTAATCCTATCACATTTAACATTTACAAAAATACAATGTTCTCGTAAAACACCCTATGTCATCCAAGCGTGAATAAAATGAGCCCTGCAAAGGGACAAAAATCCCCCCCCACAACTCAAACCCTTAGCTTTTGTGCACGCATTCAGCCACGTCAGCAGGTGAAAGACAGTGCGCAGAATGCCAGGGAAAATTTAATGGCGACTGCGGGTGGAGGAGAACGCTGATGTATCCGAGGTCGCCCTGGGGCGCGTGCGGGTCCTGAAGTGGGACCAGTGCAGGTCAGCCCAGTGCTCCAAGGCGATCGCGGGTCCGGAAGTGGGGCGACTGCGGGTCAGCGCAAGTGCTCGAGGGCGACCGCGGGTCCTAGAGTGGGGCGACTACGGGTCTGGACAGGTGCTCCAACGCGACCGCGGGTCGAAGGAGCCCGGGCGAGTGGGCGACCGCGGGTCCAGGGCGACTTCGGGTCCAGGGTGACTACGGGTCCTAGGCGACCGCGGGTCCAGGACGACCACGGGTCCACTTTGCGAAGGCGACAGCGGGTCCTGGGCGACCTCGGGTCCCAGGCGACCGCGGGTCCATCTATTAATGCATGGACTTTTCTTTTCTTTCTTAGTACATGTTTATAGATTGTGATATTTTTTTCCATTTTTCCTTGCGCTGGGAAAGTGGCGATACTAAATGTTACGGAGGGGCTCCAAGCTTCAACATTCATCCACATACTGGATAGAAAATGTGATACTAAGTATCTAAAATTCTATTTTCATTTACATTGTGGCGATTTCATCGAAGACTTTTCTAGAAGTTGAAGTTTTTCTAGCAATTTCATCCAAAATTTTCCTAAAAAATTCCTATAGCTTATAGCTAGCCTAAATTTTTTGTTGCTTTTGAGCACCAAATCTCAAGGGAAAAAAAAGGATTGTGAGCTCAATCCCATTTGTGTTGCAAAATTTATGGAATACTAGTTTATACTTTATACTATATTTGGTGAGCCATTAGGGTTGAGGTCGGTTGTGGTACAAATGGATTCCTTATTGATTATCTGAACAAAAGTTAAATCTTTGCAATTGTTTTAGAAGAAGTTCTTGTTAACTAATTTTTTTCTTATTAATTAATTTCATTGTTAATTCTTAATTTTATTGTAAATGACTTATTTCATTGTTAATGACTAATTTTATTGTTAATAACTAATTCAATTGTTAATAACCAATGTTATGATTATTAAGTATTAACCATTGCAATTGTAACAATAATGTCTTTGTAATTGTTTTGACATGAGATGTTCATTATGTATTTTTGGATGTAGACTCAAATTACATACTATGTTACACACACTAATTTTGGTAAATTACATGCCTAATAACTAAATTTCTTGTACGGACACAAATCTATAAATGAAAGTCATTGTTGGACTTATATCATACTCCAACCATCTATGAAAGAATGTGTGTTTTTATCAATTTGGATGACATATACCAAAAAAAAGAATATGGTAGGAAAACATTATGCTACTAGGAATAATATATATGGTAAAACCAGATTTACATTTATTATTGAATTCATCCAAGTTTTCTCGAATTGCGTGTTTAATAAATGACAAAGATTATGGCTACATATCTTTTTTGCAATATCCACTCTTGTTTCATTGTCTCAATAAAAAAAAGGGGTCGCAAGAAGTCAATGAACTTCCTTTTTCCAAATAAAATAAATAGGAAGAGAGCGAAAAAGGTTAAATAAATAAATAAAAACATCTCTCATCTATTTTGAAATAGGTAAAGTACGAATAAAAAGGAAAAGTCTAAAAATGTCTAAAATGTATGTTTCCTATATTTGAATTAGAATAAATAGGAAAAAAAAACCAACTTGCTTTTATTTTTGGAAATAGAAAAAATAATAAGAGAATGTAAATGATGTATGACTTACATTTTTTTAGGGATTGAAAAAACAACTATTTGAATTCAATGACCATGAAAGTAAAACTCCTTTCAAGTGCATACTAGCACATTTTATTCAAGAAATAATACAAGTCTTCAACATCAATTACCAACTAATTTATTTTCATTTTCTTATTTTCCTTGCATCCATTATATACTACGGAATCAAAAAGGACCAAGAACATTTGAATTCAAAAGTTGTTATACTTTGCATAACAATGTGTAAAAGGCCATATTCAATATATACAATTTGACAAATAGCCCATTGAGTAATTGTTTTTCTAAAGACAAGGCGCGTAGCATAAAATTCCTTCATATATTATAGGAAAATATTACAAAGTAAGCAACACATAATTGGCCACCAAGCTCATTGCTTGCAGCACTAAACTCTTGCTCTAGACTATCCTATTACAAAGGTGAGTCTCGGAACACCAATTCGGGGGGCATCATGGACCATGGTGGAGACATAAGGGAATTTGTGATCTCTATACACGTTGGTCTCTTCTTTGGGTCAGTGTTCACGAGTTCACGCAACTTCATTCCAAAGTACATTGATCCCTCGCGGTTCTTGAACAAATCCTTGTCCCAATCGTCCATATTACCAATTCTCATCCATTCGGTCAACTTCCCAATAGAATACGAGTCTGACTGTTGCGTATATTTATACCGTTGTTGCATGATCGGTATGCTTGTATCGGAATTTGGAGGTCCATATGCATAAAACAACTCCGGGGCAACCCACCAACGACCTTCTCGGTATTGATCCCTCTCGGCCTCAGATGGCTTTCCAAAATGTGAAGGCGCGTTTTCGTCAAAACGACTTGATATTCCAAAATCACAAATTCCAATGTTGATTATGTCGTTTGAATAATCCGGAAAATGCAACATGATGTTCATGGGAGACAAGTCATTGTGTAGCACGCGGCACTTCTGCATGAGATTTGTCACATATACTAAAGCCCATGCCAACTTTGCCTTGTGCCTTCGGAAGAGACCAAGTTCTTTTTGTTTCTCTTCAAGAAGTCTTGTGGCTTTTTGCATTTCATGCCAGTCAATGGTTGGTGATACAGAACGATCTAAATGCCTCAACTCATTCAAATGGCCCCCATTCCACCACAAAGTGTACGCTTCATTCGTGCGAGAATGAATGGCAAAAAACTTAATGATGCCGGGGTGGTTCAAGGGGCATGCAAGGGCCTCCATGGATCGTTGCGCTCTCCCCTCGCGCGGGTTTATTGCCTTGGATACTTTCCCAGCAAAAGCGATGTAGCTTGGAATTGTATCCATTCCTTCAATGCGTACCTTACGCACTTTTGCATACCCCCCTTCACGTTCAAAAGCACTAAGGGGCACCACTTTCGCAGTATCGGGGATCCACGTGATACACAATCCACCATCTCGTGCAAATGTTGCCTGCACCGTTGCATTTTTCTACTTAAAACCCCTTGCCGAGCCTCTTGCCAATTTCTTCATTGCGCTGGACCACCACTCCATTTTTTGGCGGAATGCTGTGAGTGTTTCTAACTCCACCCTTAAGTCAGAAAGTTGCACACGGGTTCTAGCGGCATAAGTTAGCGAATTATAAGGGTGAAATGTAAACGTAGTGTTCTTTGGCCTTCCAAGCAATGGACACTTTGTTATATTGATTTTTACCTACTTTAAGTACTTCAAAACACTCTAATAGTTAAGAAATAAAGGTTGTTAAGGGTTAGTTAATTGTAATTTAAACTTCTAGCTAAATAAAATTCTACCTAAACTAAATCAAAGAATACAATTTGCCCTTTCCAAAATGGTAAAGCAAGTTGGATTCTGATATTCCTAATGAAAGTTATGTGTGGATGAAATTTGTACCTAATTCTATCCTAAAAACTTCATCCGTCAACTAAAAATAGCAAAATAATGTAAAATAAATCTAAATTTCAGGGTTCAAAGGTTAATTAAGTTATTTAACGGAATTTTTAGTGAAAACCTAATTTTGACCTATTTTAAGATTTTTCATCCAAAATTAGGTCAAATCTTCATCCACTCTTTTATCCTTCAAATTAAAGTAATGTTAAAAGTAAAAGGTGGATTTGGAATCTTCAAAAGATTCTCTAAAAGATTATAGTTTCAAAAGATTCCTTAGTCATGCCTTGAGAATATTCCTAATTGTTCTTTAATTAATCCTAATTCTAAGTTATTATTCTAATTTTAGTGAATTTTTAGGGTTTTATGGTTTTTATGAGTAAATTGATTAATTAACTTCTCGTTAAGATAAAAAGTAAGAATTTAGAACTTTTAGGTGAAAACTTTTAAATGGATGAAAATTCCCCTTGGTTGAATGGAATTCCTTTCTTTAATAATTTTCAAGAGAATAAGTAGATAAATTAGGTTTTTACTTTCCCTAATTATTCTAATATTCCCTAAGTTCCTAAATTAAATTAGATTCCTTTTGAGATTCTTTTGGATGAGATTACTATTTCGTTTTCCAAATTAATTCAAAGTTAATCTAATTATTACTTTTTACGATTTTAGATAAATTTTCAAAGGTTTTCTAACAATTTAAATTCTACTAGCTATTGGCTTCTTAATGGTTAATTTGTTAGTTTTAATTTTCTAATCTAAATTTTTAAAGAATGAAAGCAAAAGAAAAGACAAAAGATAAAATTTGAAATCATACCTTGGTGTCGAGAATGTCGATCGTCCCATCATCGCAAAACACCATCATAATCGTCTCCTCGAAATTCTCCATTGTCTTTCATGGATGTGGAAGAAATCTTAGTATTCTTGTTTTGAAAACCTATCTAAAAAGTCCAAATTTGTTAGTTTTGGCAATTTAAAACTAATCCTTTGATTTTAGGAATTTAAATTAAATGATAAATTTAATTCATATTTCCTAAGTTTTCAATGAATAGTAGTTTTATTCGATTGCCAATTTTTTAATAGTTATTTTATTAAATATTCCAAGATATTAATTGTTGTTTGTTTTTATTGTTTTGGCTTATTAGGCCTAATAAAACAAATCCCCCAAACTACAAACAAACAACTAATTTGGATTTGGAATCCTAATTAATAACTAAAACCAACCGAATGAATAGTATTCTAATAAAATAATCTTAAATAATCTAAAACAAATCTATCAATGAATAGGAAAAGGAATAAAAGGATGAACGACAATCCAAATGAATAGTAAAAAGAATAAAAACAATCCAAACAATTCCAACTTCAATAGTAAGATGCCAATCAAAACAATAAAATAATCAATCAATTTAATTAGGAAGATTCTCACCTTGATCCTTCGTTCTCCTTGGCTATCTTCTTATAATCCTTCTCTTTTCTTCACTTGTTGTTTTTGATTTTAATTGTTGTTGGTGTCAAGCTATGGTTGTTTGTAGATGCTCGTGAGGTTGGAGGTGATCCTTGGTGTTCAATTTTTCTCTAAAAAGACCAAAAATTGTGTGCATGGCAACAACCGCCTATGCTTGGTATTTGTTTTTGGGTATATGATGATCCCTTATGGTTAGTTCACGGGCTGAGACCCTGGACTATCAAGCCCCCCTTCTGTTTACAATCGTTCAGTAAGCATTGGCTTCCCGCACAGCAGTCACTAGCTCCCCGATAGCAGTCACTGGTTCCCTGTTAGCAGTCACTGGCTCCCCGCAGCAGTCACTGGCTCCTCTCCGTTAGTCCAGCTCCTCTCCAACCTGACTTAACAGGCTTTTAAGCTTTGGATAATAAACTGAGATTTTCCTTGGGAAAAAGAAACTCAATCCATAAAGAGAATTTTTTCTAAAGAATTAAAGGAAGGTCAAATTTTGTTGTAAGTAGCACTCAAACCCACACAACTACAATGAACTACTTTCTATGGAAATTAAAGGTAATAAATCTAGCAAGTTAAAATGAAATTAAAGCAACAAAGAGTTGAAAGCAAAATACCTCCAACACATGCACAAGCAAAAGAGAAATCAATCTTTGAAATTTGGACCTTAAATAAGTTCCATGGGAATCTTATTCTGTTGATTCCTTGGTTTCAAAACTTCGCCATGTAGGTTAAATTTACGATTAGATGGTCAGTTTAAAAGTAAATTTTAACCTTTCAAAGTCAAAGCTCCGCCGTGCGGGAGCAACCCCAGGAATTAACAGTTAGATCAAAGTTTCAAGTACCCGTTTCCAGGTTTCAAAGTCAAAGCTCCGCCGTGTGGGAGCAACCCCAAGAATAACCAGTATCCAAGGACCCAAACTAGTATTTTGAAAACTTAATTCTTAAAGGAGGTACACATGACAGTGTTTAACCGAACATTAAAAACTAATTTCCAAAATTCAAAGCAAAGTTTTAAGTTTAATCACTAAAAGAGGTACACATGACAGTGTTTAACCGAACATTAGCAACTATTCAAACCAAACACCCGTTATACAACGAGTTTTGGCATGTGGTGATGCTCAAAACCTTTTGGCAAAGTCTAGCTTCGCCGCTTTAAAGTTTTAAGTTCACAGACTATTCTCAATTCACACAAATGGTTGGTTAGTATCAAAAGAACAACAATATCAGAGTCGAGTTTGGGAACTACTCCCACAATTCCTAAAATATCAAAGTTTTGGGGCTTGAAGCCTCCAAATTCAAGAAATAAGTTAGTTAACACAAACAACACTAGAGTTAGGGGATTTCCTCCACTTAAACTCTTTTAAAAGCAAAGTTTTGAGGCTTGAAGCCTCCAAATTCAACAAGAAAAGAAAACGAAGCTTTGAAGGGGCCCTCCGAACCTTCAAAGTACAAGAGAATAGAAGAAAATAGAAGAAAATAGCCAAAATTTGGCTTAAAAAGTGCTCCAACAAGTGTCGGTAGCACGACAAGAGCAACAACAAGAATGAAACAAAGAATGAGGGCCACGAACAACCTCGAGGAAGGGCCTTATATACTCGCTCCAGGCCCCCCCCCGGTAATTTGTTCGTAAATTATCTTTTACTTTCAATCTAGATATTTTGCTAAACTACCTAAACGTATTTTTAAAATAATCTTTGTTTAATGGGAAGGAAGGTTCTCAAGCGAGTTCCTTCTAGGCCCTAAATGGCCTTTGAATCTTTTCCCAAATCAAATATTTGATTTTCCCAAAGATATTTTGAAAACCTACCTAATTAACCAAGATATTTTGTGTTTTAATCTAGGGTTAGTTCTAAATTGGCTTTCTTTAGTCCAAAAGATGGCTTCTTACACAAGACAAGTATCTTGGGCAAATCCAATCTTCGATTTTACAAGAGATATTTGCAAAATCAACCCAGATTAATCAAAAATTACCTTTTAAAAGTCAAACTAAGGGCTGACCCTCTCTATATTTTGAGGGACAACTCGAAACTGAAAAAAAATTGCGCCATCGCGTTCAGAAGACCCCAATTAGCCTAACGGACCCCTTACCCCTACCTCTCCAGCCGTTTTAAAGCACAAATTTGAGTCACTGTAACTCAGAACAAAAGTTAAGAAGCTAACTTTTGGAGTTTGCGTTTTTTGATGAAACTGTTGGTCCTGGGTGGTTTAGAATATTCGTGGGAGTAAAAATTGACCCTTGAAACGCTCCATTTGGACACCGCTAGCTCCTAGTTTGCCGGTCAACCCGCCGCCAAGTTGTAAATTCTTGTAAAATTCGCTGTCGGTTCTAATTCTGGTACTTGGGAATGTCGGAATGTCTTCAAACTTGACAGGGCTCTTTATTGGCACACAAAACACTATCCTAATTTTTAGTGAGATTTTACCGCAACATTGGTAATTTCTAGGAATTTACGAATGCAGTTTTAAGCGGTTGACTTTCCATGGAGTCATCGTGGAGTTTTGTAAAATCCCGAAACTTTTGGGCAATCTTCTGCAAGATGTCCATCAACTAAGGGCAAAACCAAATCTCCAATAAGAATGCTATTTTTAGCAATTCTTTAATAATTTCCACCCGGGGGGAAATTATTCTTGATACCGGGGGAATCTTGGATGATCGGGCTTCTATTTGACCTCCTGGCATGCTTTGACCTAGAAAAGCACCTCTCTGTATGTTCCAATCATCATCTCCTCCATCTTGATCTACGAATGACTGTATTTCTCAAAATTACCTGCAAACAATAAATCTAACTCTTTCGAGTTGGATTTGGACTGACTCGGACTAGACTCGGACTAGACTCTAACTTTTAACCAGTTTGTTACATGTATACTTATAGCTGTTGTATTACATGAACAAGACACTAGGACTGGTTAACTCTCAAATTCTCACATCGCTCGGAATTACTAACTTAACTACTTATTTCTACTAATAAGACCTAAAATTAGTGAAAATGTAATGTCTTACGTATTTCACGCATTTAAGGCCATGACACACCTCTTTGGTAGGGACTTCTACCAAAACCCACAATAATTGTATTTTTATATGTTTTTTCCTATTTTCCACTTAAAAATTAACTAAAAATCGCGAAAAATAAGTTCAGAGTTCCAAGTGTCAACTTGAGGGCTCACAAATGCCTTGATGTCTTCTGATTCCTCTACTATCGGAAGAAACGGTCGATGTTCCTCCATCAATTTCTTGGTATTGAACATCACCGCTTTCAATGTGTTATCAAGCCATTCAAATAGTCTCGAAGAATATGTCAAGTCAATGTCTGCGAAATCATCGGATCCCTTTAGCTTGGTTAAAATCCGTGCTTGTAAATCGTTTGGCAAGGCCACACTACCAGTTGTAGGACACCTCAAATAGCTTGCCTCCAAGAATTGTACACTTTTCCCTGCGTACCACTGGAGACACGCTTCGTATGCATATCGGGTATAACTCGGGGGAGGATAGTTGGAGTCCTTGTCATGTGCTGACTTCTGCTTCTTGCCCTTCCGTCGCTCTTGACTCCCTCCTTCTTCGTTTTCATTTACAGCTGTCGGAACCTCGAAAAAAATTGGATCATCGAGGTCCAGATCCCATAAAGACTTTCTCCTTGTAGTGTTGCCTTCATGTGGAAAAGCCATGTTGTACTTAGGAACAATTCAAAATCGTAGTTCAAAATTCGTAGATTGAAAGGGTAAAAATTCCCCCCCCAATTGAAACCCCAGCCCACGGGCATGCATCCAGCCACCTGAAGGTAGGTGAAAGACAGTGCGCAAGGATAAAGTAAGGTGAGAATCGAAAGTGGGTCTAACGCTTAAGTACCCGAAGTCGCCTCAGGGCGCGTGCGTTTGGGTGACTGCGGGTCGGGAGGGGGCGACTGCGGGTCTGAAGTGGGGCGACTACCCGTGGTCGCCCCACGCGCAGTCGCCCCATGCGCAGTCGCCCTAGTATCCGTATTAGGGTTAGCGCATGCGCCCCTAGCGACCGCGGGTATTTCATGGGCTGTTCCAGCCTGTGGTCCATAATTTTCATAACTGCGCCTTGTAGTTCACCTACCTTGTAGTGGCTAAATGTGGGCCCAATGTTGTGGAGGTCTCGTGGTTTTTTTGGTTTCCCACAAACAGCCAACAATACAGCAGACACTTCTTATATACTTCAATGAACCCAAAATCTTTTCCATTAGTTTAGGATAGTGAGAATATCAAAGCCATTTGATGTAGAGGGCCTTGAAACGGCAATTGCATTCATTGTGACAAAGTTGTTGAATAATAAGGATGCACACACAAATGGTTGTGAAGTCACCGAAAAAGGGTACACTAAATTCACATTTAAAACAATTAGCAATTCAAATGAAAATGATTCATTTGGTTCTTCATTGATTCTCTTTCATTTTTGGGTGTTATAGTAACGTAGGGGGGTCTCAATTGTTATGTAGCCTATTCAAATTTAATCTTCTTGCATTGCTAATGATTAGTTATTTGGCTCCTTACAGGCTTAATGGCAGGTGTTCAATTTAGCAAGTGCTCAGAGGAAGTCATAATTATTCTCGACCATGAATATTTCCGGTAAAAATTTGTTTAGTTTGCCTTTGACTTCCTTATTGTCATCCACTTGTATTGTAGACAATGTCTTTTTAATAGGTGGGAGAATCACCATGACAATGACTATTCTATTGGAATTGATTTGTGATCTTTGAAATAGGATTAAGGACTTTTGGAAAGGCTACAAATTGTATTGCTTTGCTCATTATGGCCAATGCAATGAGTCCAAAGGCCATTTCCAAGCCAGCAAAATGGGTGAGTAAAATATTGCCCTTCATTTTGTATAGGTGATTTGAATCCTTGAATAATGAAATGAACATGTATTAATGAACATTTCTAGTTGGATAGTTAGTGGTGGACATTTCATCTCACTATTAGTGCTTATTTGTTGCAGGACGAGTGATGTGTTTGATACAAAACACACGCGATATTGTTTGGGGAGCCAAATTTGATGAGGCCATTAGGGAGGGGTGGGCCATGATGGAAGAATATGTGTGGGTTCGGCAAGGAAAAGATTGCACAAACCTTAGGTTCGGTTGTTCTAGTATAGAACTTGTATTATAAGATTATATGCTAAAAATACCCATATGTAGTTGTTATGTTTTAATATTCATTGATATAGGGGGCCGGGAGATGCAGGGCTTTATTAGAAGAATTTGAGGATGTCGAGAAACTTTTCGAGTCTGAGAATGGATGCTTGTTGTTACAACTCATTAAGGTTAGTGCAATACCACAACACGAGTTAATATACTTGCTAGGTTAGTATTGTTTGTACCCCATTCTGTGAATATCATATGTACTAATGACAATTCCACCTTAGGATGATGAGCACGGGACGGAACGCGCATTTACACAATCTCTGAGCGTTCAAATCAACACCACGGATATCTTTGAGCAGACCAATAATAGGTTAAACCAAGCTCGCGCAAACTTGGACAACCTTGTGCCACGGGCATATCGTTCGTGACTAGAGACATTGTTGTAGTGCATCAAACGGCAGCCTTGTACCATGGCATAAGATCCTATTTTGATTTTTGAGTTGGGATCATAAAAAGAAATAAGTTATTTATGAAGATAATAGTACTAAAGTCATGCTAGACATGTGAAATAGCAATGTGCTTGACAAAGAACTTCATTTTACATTTCTATACTATGATTTTGCTAAACAATGCATGGATTGTTTATCTCAGATGGATGATCATATTTTGCTAAACAGTCCATGGTATATGAATGTTTAATTGATTAGTGCCCAATACTTTAATGGTTTACATATGTGACCCCTCCCAAAAAATATATACCCATAAATGTGACCCCCCCAATAAAATATATACCCATAAATGTTGTAGCTTGTTATTCTTGGTTCACAAGTTTGAAATCCCCAAATATTGAAAATGTACAAATGTATGCCCTTGATTTAATCCCTTTGTTTGTAAATATGATGGCTACACTTTTAATTAATATGAAACAAGTTTTATTGTTTGGATACCTATGAATGTACAGATAAATAAAATTTGAACAAAACCATGAAATCAGCTAGGAAATAGCTATGACAATTAATTGTGACAATTAGTTCCCAACTACACCTTCACGGTGCTTGATGAAGCACATGATGAAAGTTATATGGGAGCTCATGCTGTCACACCCAATCCTTATGAGATATTTGAACAACCATCTTACTACACCTATCCTATACATTGTATAATTGATTATATTGAATTTTGTTCTCTCACGCAATTTATAATGTGTCAATCACACTTGACCATAAATGAATAAAAGGTATTTATCCCTCAATTTCCAAACCCCTTCTTTTGGAGCTCTCCGAAAGTGGTCTACATTGATCAAGAATCCCACATTCTTCATAGTTGGATCTTGTTTTACAATGGATTCACCATACAAATTCAAACTAAACATAATAGAGATTGCATTGGAAAATAAAATGCAACCATGTGAATCATGGATGGTAAATTTCTTATGTTTGATTATTTTCTTATTGAAATTGCAGAAGTGATGTTAGGGTGGGAATCCTCTTTCTGCATGTCAAATCTAATAAGTTGCAACAATAATTAATAAAATGGCTAAAGATGCATAACCCAAATTTTTAAATAAAAGATGAAAAGGTGCAATACATTTTTATGAAGTGCATTGGTAACTAAAATTTATGTCCACAATTTTGTGTAAGAGAACTTCAAAGTGAAAGTCTTAGAGGTTCAGAAATTCAAAATCCCGCCCTGTACCCACAGTCGCCCCACTGTAGGGGTCCAGAAATTACTCTGTGGTGCCCCACACGCGGTCGCCTATCCCCAGTAGCCCCAGACCCGCAGGCGCCCTACCCGCAGTCGCGCAGGACCCCAATACTTCTATAGCCATCGACCCGCGGTCGCCCATCCCTAGTAGCCCCAGACCCGCAGTCGCCCTACCTGCAGTCGCCTTCGCAGTCGGCCCCTTAGACCCGCAGTCGCCCTACCCGCGGTCGCTCTCAGACCTGCACACGCCCCTTCCCGCACTCGCCCCAGGGCGATTGCGGGTTAATTAGCTATCTCCCCACCCGACTTCGCGACTTTCCCTTCTTGCTGCGTACTGCCTTTCACCTACTTTATAGTGGCTGATTGCGTGCCCGGGAGCTTGGGTTTTGAGTTTCACTTACATGTGGCTCATGTTCTTGATTTTACTCCATCACTCACTAATCGCTAGATAATACTTTGCGGTTTAGGGTTAAGTTTAGATTCCTTGCCCTAAATCTCAAGAGCATCTCCAATGGCGGACCACAAGAAGAAGACCAAGGCAAAAGGAGCCATGCACCCTAGGCAACGATGCATCCTTTTGGACCCAGCGTGTGTGGCCTACCGAGGTTGGGATTGAATTACGGGCCACTGGACCGCCAAGACTTGTAAGTCCTTCGTGGGGTGATGCCACATCGACAAGTTATTCCCCTATCATCGGCACTACACGAATCGGCGCAACAATACGGCCAATTTGCATCCATGCCGTAATGATGCATTTGTGCAACGTTGTATCGAAATTTATCGATACTTGTATGGCACATATTTAGTGCCCAGGAGCGAAGTCCCGTATTTCATATGTGCAATGGTGTATGCGGAACTCATTTTGTTTCGAAGCGTGGATTGGAGTTCAATCAAGGGAGTGAAGCATGCTCGCCTTCCACCGACAAAAGACATCCCAAGGGCGGCTCTATTTGCCAATCCACGTGAAGGGCTAGGCCAGAAGAAAAACTTGAAGGAGGGAGTGCCCGATGAGCAGTTTCATTGGACGTCATCTGATTTATCTTCGGGAGAGGAAGACAACCTTGGTGAAGACCCTCCAATGCAGCCCCAAAACATGGCGATGGTGGCTTCTACTTCACAAAATTTACCTCCCCCAAGAATGGAAGAAGAGGGTGAACCAGCTAGGCAACCACAAAATCTTGATATTTTGTCTCTTGCTATGGTGAATCCGATTACAGTCCCTCGCACTGAAGAAGACGAAGGTTTGCAATATGTGCTTGCATGCATGCAAGAAGCAGAAGATGATGTTTTTTGGACAGAGATGGAAACAGAAGAAGATGTGAAGCCTTCTTTGTTCCAATTGGATTGTGTTGATGACATGTACCGAAGTGAGGAATTTGTTGAAGATGGAACTATCCCTGACACAGTAATGTTGGACACCAAAGTTGTTTACAAAGCTCAACTCAAGAAGCTTCTAAATGAGTTGGATGAAAAGCATCTAGAATGTGAGAAGCTTCGCAATCAAGAAACGCAAACTTTGAGTGGAGATATTGTGAATAGTTTACGTGCTGAACTTGAAAGTCGGCAAGTTCTTTTGTCAACGCAAATAACAAAGATTTTAGACTTTGAAGCATTTTACCTTAGATTCTCTTCTCGGCATGCTAGAGGATCTAGTTCTTCTAGCAATGAGTTTGCGAAATCACGGCTTGCCAAAATTATGGAAGCATGCAAGCTGGAGGAAGATCAGATAGACTTGGAGAAGCGAGGGGTGGAAGAAGCACGATCAAGATTAAATTCCTTGAATGCATTAAAGGACAAAGCCCCCCTTGACCGTGTTGCAGAAATGTGTGGTTGGAAAGACGTGGCTACTAAACAAGCATTGTCTCTTACGGAAGTAGTTGACTTGAAAAAGAAGCTTGGGGTTTCTTTGTCATTGGATCCAAAATTGGAAGAACATCGGGATGCACTGAAGGCGCTTTTGAAGTTCCAAAAATCATACAAGCAATTTTGGTTGGAAAAGAAGTTGGGAAAGGATGACCGATACCTTAGGAATTTGTAGTTGGAAGGTAGGAAAGTCTTGTATGAGATGGAACGTGAGGCTCATGACCGCAAAGAAAAGGCCAAAATGGATGTTGAATGATTTTCATTTTTAGCACATTTTTGAGGATTATGTATATTCCATCTTATGTATATATAAAAGGATATTATCCATTTTGAACATTCCAATGCAAGCACATTGAATTCTATGTAGTTCCTTGACAAGAGTACATAAATATAGATATGAATTTTTGGTTATTTATGTTTGCAATGTTGTGAATACTTGAATATTCTAGGAATTTTGGCAGGAAAATGACCTTGGGAGTTCGGACTTTCGGAATTAAAAGAGAATTAAAAAAAAAAGGAAAATTAAAAATTTGCCGGATTGGAAAAGAACTTGTTATTGAAGTTCAGAGCAATTGTCATAGCTAGGGTGAATTGACCTACTCATTGCCACTCCAGGGCAAACACTAGAAATTTTTATTTTCAAGGCTTATTTGTTTTGTGGAAATTCTGAATTCATAGTTTCAATTATAGGCCCCAAATTACCCCAGGGGATGCAAGAATTATCCAAACAAATGGCAGTCGCCCGTTCCTGGACCCGCAGTCGCCTGTTTCTGGACCCGCATTCGCCCATTACTGGACCCGTAGTCGCCCGTTCATGACCCGCAGTCGCCTGTTTCTGGACCCGAAGTCGCCCATTACTGGACCCGTGGCGCCCACTCCTGGACCCGCAGTCGCCTACTTCTGGACCCGTTGTCGCCCAATCTTGGACCCGCAGTCGCCCATCACCTGACTGATTTCAGGTTTTTGGACCCGCATTCTCTCATGGGGCGACCATGGGTCCAAGGAGTTTTCTTGTATAAAGTTCTAGGGGTACCCCTTGTTTTATCACCTTGGCTCCGTTGATAAAACTCTTGTCTTGGACCTTCGAAAGAGGCTTCATGCGGACGTTTAACTTCTTCGGAGGGCAACAACCGTGTTTAGAAGGGTTTACAAGACCACTCTAAGCGGGTTGCTTTGTCATTACATCTTCCATAGTATTAGTGTGATTATTGTAGTCATTTTCTTTGAAGACCCAGTGTTGATCTACTACATGGCTGGACAAGGTGTTGGGAGGGGGGGACCATGAATGATACGCGGAGGTCCACAAAGGATTGGGACCCTTGGCTAGTACCGTGTACCCCAATTGATAATTCCCCCCATGCTCGAAAATGCGTGTTTTGTGGGTGGAGCAAAGCATTTGTACGAAAGAGAGCATTGATTCACTTTGGCTATGGCGGCTCGACTACATCGGAGCGTTGTAAGGAGATCCCTAGAATTGTACGAGAAAAGTTTCGGACTGGCGAGGGGCAAGTTCCAAGGTCCATGAGTTACGAAGAGATGTATGATGCACCGGCTAGACATGATGCACCAGTTAATGTTGCAGAGTCTATTGTCGCACCTGCGTTGGATGTCGAAGAAGAAGGGTCTCTCAATCCCTTTGAATCAAATGCAAGACCAAATCCTACGCCTGATTCAGTAGATTCTACTGGAACAACGCTTGAAAGAAGGAGGAACATGCCATCTGTTTCTCGGCAAAGAAGCATGGATGAATCATTACAGACGGGCCGCAGACAAGAGTTGAATAGGTTGTGGGCTTCTTTCTTTTACGAGGCGAACATTTCATTTAATGTTGTGCGCCACCCGGCCTTCGTGAATGTTGTTAAACAAACTGCAGCAGCTGGATTCGTGTACCAACCGCCACCGTATAATGCGATTTGCACGAAAATGATAGATGTTAAGAAGGCATCGGTTGAAGCCATGGTCTCGGAGCGGACGAGGGTTTCAATAAGTCAATATGGAGCGACAATTTGTTCAAATGGTTGGTCCGATACTAATTCGCGGCCATTACTAAATATGATGTTGGTGTGTCCCGCCGGGGATGTCTTTTTGGGATCAGTGGATAGTATTGGGGAGAAGAAGGATATATCTTACACGACTAAGACGATGGCACGATACATTGAGGAAGTTGGACCTACCAACGTTGTGCAATTGTGTACGGACAATGCTGCAGTCATGACGGGGGCGATGGCAAGGTTGGAAGAAAGGTACCCTCACATTTATAGGCAGGGTTGTGCGGCACACATTTTGGACTTACTCTTAGAAGATTGGGGAAAGGATCAGAGAGTAAAGGAGTTGGTAAAAAAGGCTTCATCAATTGTAAAGTTCATCAAGAAATACCAACATACTTTGGCGTTGTTTCGGAGATTTTCACCAAACAAAGTGTTGAGACTTCCAAGCAAAACACGTTTTGCCACAAATTTCTTGATGATTGATCGTTTGGTAGACTGCAAGCAAGCAGTGCACAACGTGACACTGGATGAGATATACATGACGTTCGAGTTGAATTTGCAAAACCGCAGAAATGGACATTTCATTATGGGCAAGGCCAAAATTTGCAAGGCAAGATATCCGTTCAGAAGAGTTTTGGGTTCAGTGCAACAATTTCCTCCATATGGTAGAGCCCGTGCTGCTTTGTCTTCGTCATTTTGATGGAAAAGTCCCGGCAATGCCGAAAGCTTTAGTAATGATGACAACCTTGAAGGAGCACATTTATTCTCTCAAGAATGCTCCATTTTTCCTTGATCCAGTGGTGGCAACACGATATGAGAAACAATTTGATGCTCGCTGGAAGTTGATGATTACTGACCTACACTATGCGGGGGCACTACTAAATCCATACTTGAGTGACGTGGAGGCTATTCATAACAATGGCTACGCGAAGGGAGCTTTGAATCGAGTCATACGAAAACTGAGCGTACCATTGAACGTGTCAGTGGTGGAAGCAATGCAGGAGCTAACTCAATTTGAAGAGAAGACAGGTGCATTCGATCCTTTACATGAGGCTCCCGATATCATTGAATGTCAATTATTGCCTCATCAATGGTGGAATCGTGTGGGGGGCAATGCTCTTCCAAAAATTGCAAAGCGAATTCTCGGTTTGACGTGCTCTGCATCTTCGTGTGAAAGGAATTGGAGCATGTATTCCTTTGTGCACAATAAAGTGCGAAACCGCTTGGCCACGACAAAGGCAGAGACATTGGTGTATATCTACGCAAACAACAAACTTGAACGTCAAAAACGTGGACACAACCCAGCCATTTTTTACGACCAGATGCTTGCAGATGGAGACGATGAGGACGAGCGTGATGGGCCTTTGTCTTCAGGGGAAGAAGACGACGTTGTTCCTGATTTTATGAGAGAACGCGAGAACCGCAGGGATGAAGAGGATCGGTTGCGCAACAATCCTTGGAATGCAATGGTTAGGCCGCCACATAGTCCTCCACGACCAATATACGGGAATACATTTGATTTTAGTGACGATGGGTATGTTTCTCCGGGAAATTCATCTGTACGCAGTCCACCGCAAAACGTCGTGCACAATATGGATGCAATTTCGCCGGCACATGCATCACTGAGGAGGGAAAGCACCCTCGACAACAACGACGAAGGCGTACCTATTCCCATGGCACCCGTAGAGGAAGAAGCTAGATCTCCAATATCAACTAGTTCGCCTCCAAATATGGCCCGCAATTTAAGAAGCAGTGCACAAGTTCCAATGAGAAGCGAACATGAAGAAGAGGCCATCGAAGTCAATGAAGTTGTACACGAGGGAATACCAAATCCCGTTGTATTGAACGCATCTACCCTCGGAACAACTGTTACTACAGATGATGATGATGATGTGCCATTGGCATATGTTATGAATCGAAGTCGGAATGTGCCGTTGAATCCAGAGACGACTACAAATGTGGCAACAGTGAGGAGGTCTACCCCAACCCTTCCAACAAGGCCACCGGTGCGTGGAGGTGTTCTACGGACGATTGATGAAGAGGTTCACGGCTCAGCTCCACAACCCACTCAACCTTCATCCGTGTCTGGCCCTGGCGAATCATCATTAGGAATCCAGGGGCGCAACAGTAGAGGCCAGAAAAGGCGTATTAGGAGGGTTGACGAGAGGGGACCTCGAAATCCTAAACGACCCACTCAAATTGTCCAACGGTGTACCATTGGAGCGGGATGTTCCACCCAGAATGTTGGACAATCAAGTAGAGGAGAGCGACACCCTGCATCCAACATGGATGGAACTACGGATGCGTTGAGGCTCACGAAACGACTTGTGCAAACTGAAGGGTTCAGTGGTGTAGATACAGAAGTTCAAAATCTGAACTCAGAGGTAGAGCGTGAGGTACATATCGAAGTAGTAACAAGGGAAGATGATGAAATCGAAAGCTCGGGCGACAACAGGAGCAACGAAGAGTCTTACGAAGATACAGACCCTAATGCTGATGAGGTGCCGAGCGATTCCACATTCACACCTAGTGACTAGAGTACTAGAGAAGTAGACAATAATTATAGTTATAAGGTTTTAGCTTATATGTTTGGTAGCGAATCTTTGTAGTTCAAGCTTTGAGCCTTCATCCTGATGTGTAAGGATTTTGTAGTGCTTCATCAAGCATATGAGCATATTGGAGTGAGGGACAAATTACTGGTTTTAAAATATATGTTGAGTTCTAATTGGTAGGCAGTTAGGTGATGACTGCAACGAGGTTATAAAAGTGCAATGCAAGTATGGCTACATTTGAAGTCCGCCGGAAAGCAATATCGATGACTTATTAATATAATCGTTGTTGACATTATTATTGTGGCCTTATACTGGGTTAATTTTTAGGATTAGAGAAGTTTGTCCAATTTACATTTCATGGGCTCTGTTATTTGCACTTGTAAATTGTAAACCCCAATATAACGTAGCACCTAATTCTGCGCTTATAAAACACCTATGTGACGTGTTACTTCAAAGACTGAATATGCCAAACTCAAATCCTAAACTGAACCTGCGGTCGCCCTGGAACACGCGGTCGCTGTCTGCTGCTCCGACCCGCAGTCGCCCCTACCTGTTGGACCCGCAGTCGCCCTCAGTACCCGAAGCCGCGGTCGCCCCTTCACCCGAAGTCGCCCTAAAGCCCCTGACCCGCAGTCGCCCACTCACCCGCAGTCGCCTTCAAGCCTAAACCCGCAGTCGCCTCTATTTTTTCCACCCGCGGTCGCCCCTTCACCCGAAGTCGCCCCTTCACCCGTAGTCGCCTCAATTTTTCCACCCGAGGTCGCCCAAGGCAGACCTGCATGCGCCCACACCCGCAGTCGCCCACGCTGGCTGTCCACGTCAGTTCTGAAGCCCTGCCACGTAGGCAAAATCTATTTACCATGGGATAAAATTTTTTACCCCTCCGCGACACGATGTCAAGTAAACTCGACACTTCGTGACACGCGACACGCGACGTCAGACGTCATACACGACGCCTAAACCCAAAAATATGTCAGACAAGACAACCCTGTTTGCAGAAGACGTCACCATGAATGGAGACAAACCCTGGAGGGGGCCTCGGGAAAAGGCGTCAGGATTCATGGCCATGCTTGTCGAGGGATGCTGTGAGCCCGAATCCGTTGTTGTTGACTGCTCTGCCGCCACAGGTGTGTCCCCATTCTTTCCATAGATTCCTTTGAGCAATTGAGCTTTGTTTCACCGATTAGTTATTCTAACGTCCACATAAGCCTTGGCATGTGTGTGGAATTAATGCAGGTACAAGCATTCAGGCATGCCGAGCCACTCGGCGTCATATTCTAGCATTTGAGGAGGACAAGCTTATTTTTGACGCACTTATCAAACCTGTTATCCGCCAAACTGCTTTTCATCAAACACCAGTGGCACGCCCCGCGGATGTCTCTCACGATCTGGAGGATGACGATGTGCCGGCCCAGCGTATAGTGAAAACATCATTCTTCAGTAAGTAAGTCATCTCTTTTTCTTCTTTAGTGAGGCTTGTTTTTAAATTTATACTTCTTCAATTTTAATTGACTACTGTGTGTTTCACTTGATTGTGTAGGCAAGCGGCAGAAGTAGCATCCGCGTCACATGTCCCATTTTTTGGGAATCCGAAATTCTTTCCCAGCCCACCTAAGACATATCAGCTTCCCGAATACGTTCAGTCATTGTGTAGGGACTATGTTTCTGTTGACCCTAGGCCTAGTTCCAGGGCTCAATTGTTGGACCCGCGTATTTTTGAGTTCATTGATGATTGTGCTGTTGAATCTGATAGACAAACATCCGAGAGTGAGGATTTCTCCATGTCCACCGACTGACACTTCTTTGATGATCATTCACCAATGTACTCTTTCTGCATCTTGTAGATGCACATTTCCTGTATTATAGATTGCATTTCCTTGAGATCATCTGAAACGCCAATGGTACTTGTTTTTGTTTATGCTTGAACAATCATTGCTAATTTAAAGTCCTTGCACCACTGTTACCGACATTGTTGATCAAGTACGCCAAACTTCATGAAGGCCTTCCTTGTGGATTTCTGGATTATATCCATGGATATGGAAATCCGTTGTCCAAATTTCAAATACTGATGACACATTCCAAAGCCTACAAGGACAACTGCCGTGGGCGTGAAGGTGAACTCATCAAAAGGGCGTGAAGGCCAACTGATCCCCGCCTACACCGCGAGCTTAACCCCAAAAAAATGATCCCTTGGGACGTAAAGGCAAACTGATCCCCCCCCTAAACCCCATTGCGTGGGCAGCCTCTGAACTCCACCTGAGGCCCTCTCGGCACCAAGAGTCCGGGGGACCAAAACCTCAGTCTGCATCAACGGGGCCTGTAGGCATACTGATCCCTAACGAAACGCAAGCAAGACATGAAGAAAATGAACCTAGGGGCATGAAGGCATACTGATCCCCGCGAGTCCCAAGCACATGAATCAAAAACTGAACCCGGGGGCGTGAAGGCATACTGATCCCCGCGAGTCCCAAACACATGAATCGATAACTGAACCCGGGGGCGTGAAGGCATGCTGATCCCCGACAAAGCGCAACCAAGACATGAAAAGAATGGACCCGGGGGCTTGAAGGCATACTGATCCCCGCGAGTCCCAAGCACATGAATCGAAAACTGAACACGGGGGCGTGAAGGCAAGCTGATCTCCAAAAACCAACGCAAGCTCAACAGCGGTAAAAGAAACCAACGGGGGCGTGAAGGCAAGTTGATCCCCAAAAACCAACACAAGCTCAACAGCGGTAAAACAAACCAGCGGGGACGTGAAGGCATACTGATCCCCACAAAACCCCATTGACTGGGCAACCTCCGACCTCCTCCACAGGCCATCTCGGCACCGAGAGGACGGGGGTCCAAAAGATCAGTCTGCAACAACGGGGGCGTGAAGGCATACTGATCCCCGCGAGTCCCAAACACATGAATCAAAAACTGAACACGGGGGCGTGAAGGCATGCTGATTCCCAAAAAAAAACGCAAGCTTAACATCAAAACAAAAACCCAGCGGGGGCGTGAAGGCATACTGATCCCCACAAAACCCCATTGACTGGGCAGCCTCCGACCTCCTCTACAGGCCATCTCGGCACCGAGAGGACGGGGGCCCAAAAGCTCAGTCTGCAACAACGGGGGCGTGAAGGCATACTGATCTCCGACGAAATACAAGCAAGACATGGAAAATCTGAACCCGGGGGCGTGAAGGCATACTGATCCCCGCGAAACACAAGCACATGAATCAAAAACTGAACACAGGGGCGTGAAGGCATATTGATCCCCCAAAACCACCACAAGTTCAACATCAAAAAAACAAACCAATGGGGGCATGAAGGCATGCTGATCCCCGACAAAGCGCAAGCAACACCTTAAAATACTGAACCCGGGGGCGTATAGGCATACTGATCCCTGCGAGTCCCCAGCATATGAATTGTAAACTGAACCCGAGGGCATGAAGCCATATTGATCCCCGTTAGTCCCCAGAACACGATTCGTAAACTGAACCCAGGGGTGTGAAGGCAAGCTGATCCCCAAAAACCCCCACAAGCTAAACAACAAAAAAATGAACCGTCGAGGCGTGAAGGCATACTGATCCCTCTAATCCCCCCACCGCGTGGGTAGCCTCTGACCTCCTCCTCTCGCCCTCTCGGCACCGAGAGAAAATGCGCAGTCTACATCAGCGGGGGCGTGATGGCCAACTCATCCCTGCGTGTCCACGAGCACATGAATCAAACTCTGGTCCTGTGGAGGCGTGAAGGGAAATTGATCCCCAAAAATAACCGCAAGCTTAACAGCCAAAAAATGAACCAGGGTGGCGTGAAGGCAAATTGATCCCCCTAAACCTCCAATCGCATGGGCAGCCTTTGAACTCCTCCACAAGCCCTCTCGGCTACGAGAGGCAACGAGAGAAAATGAGCAGTCTACAACCCTGGAGGTATGAAGGCAAACTGATTCTTGCCATACCACAAGCAAGACATTCAAAATCTAATCTTGGGGGGGGCGTGAAGGCCAACTAATCCCCGCCATACCGCTAATATAACAATTGTGAACTGAACCCGGGGGCGTAAAGGCCAATTTATCCCCGCCTATTCTACAAACATGACAATTACAAACTGAACTTCGTGGGCGTGATCTTCCCAAAAAAATCGAGGGGGGTGAAGGTGAGCTGATCTCCGCATGTCCCCAAGCATAGGAATTAAGAACAGACCAACGGGGCCATGAAGGTGAATTGATCCCTGAAAATCCCGAAGCGCAGCAATTGAAAACAATCAGCAGGGGTGTGATGGTCAACTGATCTACGGTCAGAGCTCACAAACACAAAATTAAAAAGCAAACGGTAGGGGGCGTGAAGGTAACTGATCTCCGCTCATAATTCTCCCCATTCAATGTTTTGTTCAAACTCCACAAAGTAGTTTGTCACTACTCTTTTGAATTTCTTTGCCTACACTACTTTATCATTTTGATCTTCAATTGGGATTATGTTAGGTACTGTGAGGGTCTGTGTAGTAACTCGCACTATCTATACAATATGGCTCCTGGTCAGGGTATTGTGAATCATGGGTCTCTTTAAGTCACCATACCGAGATTCTACTACTCAAATACGCTGAAGAGGTTCACTTGGAAATTTTCCTACGGTGAGTTTTACACCCCATTTTTTGGATACTAGCGTACCTCTTCAATTTCTTGCTTTTATTCACACTGATTGTCAAGCGTGAGATTGTCAAGGTCGTTTTCTATGAACTCAGTGAAGCTTAATTACATGTTGCACATGCCATGATTAGAGATATGCTGTTTCTAATTTGCTTTCTTTCCAGATTGTTGGCTCACTTCAACTCTACAAAATGAATGTACCTGACACGTGTGGTGAAGGATAGGATAAATATTATACAAGAACACCATCTTTGTTACACTCGTCATGCATTTTCTTCAACCAAATAACTTCATTGTCAATTGCAACTTTTGAATTCCTAAATTATAGATCGACATTAATCTCAATTCGGACCAAGAATTACATCCACAGCCTATTTTTATAACTTTGTGTTTCTGGACTCTTATTGAGATCAATCTCTTCTGCAATTCATTACTTCAAAACTTATAATAGCCAATTGCGTTATATGGCAAAGAAGTGCATGATGAGTGTTATAAGCTGGTGAGCTTGAAGATCTCAAATCATATTGTACTCTCCAGTCTACTTAGACCATCAAGTATTCTACAATGTGGTAACCCAGAAGAGTTACTAGCCATGTTCCTCAAGTTTACAAATATGCATTTCTTATAAATTCCATTATGCATATTGCATAAAAGTTTGCACTGCATCTCTTATTATCTAACCTATAGTCTCTACATACAACTTTCTGTAAATGGATAATGCATTTTCAACTACGCTTCGTTTGTCTTATAACACAAAAAGCATTTAACAATAATAGATACTGCGTGCCTAAACCAAAACAATTGTATACCAGTTGTTCGTTTCTGTTGATTATGAATTTCTGGGCACATATGAGCCCTGCTCTACATTGACTCACTAAATGTTCCTCTCCCGAAAGGAATGTACTTCCCCATAGCTGTTGGAGACCTCTATATTACTCCAAGGTAACATCTCTCAAAGGGACAGCACAGCCCCTTAGCACCTTTGCGGACTTCTTTGCTGTTCGTAGTAGTTCCCCTAGGGGACAGTGATGCCCCGCCACAGCCCCTGTCAGGACCGTGTTGCCCGAAAGCACTAACTCCTGGGGGGTTTCTGCTACCTAATGGCAGCAACTCTGAAGGGTGACGTGTTGCCTCGCGGTAGCATTACCTAGGGTGTCTGTGCTACCCCATAGCACTCCTTCTCTAGGGGTTGTACATCCCCACCTCAGCAACTCTCAAGGGGTGCTGCCCCGCGCTAGATGCTCCTAGGGGCTGTGTTGGCATACAACAGCAGTTTCCGAGGGGCTGTGTTGTAGAATTTTCCAAAGTTATCTAGCGCCACAATAGTTTAGCCGACAAAGCTATGGTTCGCAGCTCCTACCACGCAATGACCATTCATCTTGGTTGATAGCTAAATTTGTGGTTAATCCTCTATACATTTGATGTTGAAGCATGCACGGTAGGCATTCCTAGACCAACGGCTGCTTTTCTAGAATTGGAGTCGATCATGGAGGTTTTGAATAAAATCCAAGTTCAGTTGTTCTGAGATGGTGGAACGTAATCGACTTTTCAGCTTCTTCACTGACTTCAAAGGCAAATTTCAAAAACGAATCTTTCTAGATGATATGCTTCAGATTAGACGATAGTTGTATGGGCGGATCCCATCTACAGAATCTTCAATTAGCCTCATGACCTTCCCTAAATGGTGGAACCTGGCATAAGTAGCATAAGTGCCATTTGTCCCAACACAATGGCGCATTAATTTATGATTGCTGAGTTTGCTTCTTTGCATGGGTGCACTTTTAAGATTGCTACCGATAGCGACATTGAAAACCCTAAACCTAGTAGGATGTCTTCAACCGACTCAACAACAATTAGAGAGAGATTTTTCTGTTGAACAAGGGGTTCGTACCGTTTGACCTTTGGCAGCGTGCTATTCATCACCATATTCTGTGCTTTTCTTCATAGAAGTAGTTTTCTTAATTTTCTTTGTATTGTCTCTAGCATCAGTTATGCATTACCCTAAATCCATTGCAAGAATCTTTATTGATTTTTACTCGGTTTAGCGACTCTCGAAGAAGATGATTCTATTTCGTTGCAATTTTTCATTGATTATATTAAAGAGGATCATGCTGCACCATATAATGCAGCCCTAATGTATGTCAAAGTACAAGAAGCGTGTCTAACAAAGAATTCAAGAAATCATTGTTATCTATCATCATCCATTACATACATCCATTTCAAGGAGTCACAATCATCCTTTTTTCCAATCCACTTTCATAAGTTTCATCCATGTATTACAATCGCCTTCATCCACTTTTTTCATCCACTCCAAAGTCATCCATTTTATTCATCCACTTTTTTCATCCACTCCAAAGTCATCCATTTTATTCGTCCACTTTTTTCATCCTCTTCCATCCATTAATTTGAACTTCCTTCATCCACTTTTATCATCCACTTTCATCCATTAATTTGAACTTCCTTCATCCATTTTCTTCATCACTTTCATCCGTTTATCCTCAACCCATTTTCCAAACCTTTTCCTAACAAACATCCATTTTTCCGACCCTTTAATGTGGTTCTTCTTTATATTTCATCCATTTTTTAAGAATTTCTTATAAATATTTATCCATATTTTTAAACCTTTTTTTTTAATTTTCATCCATTTTTTTCAATTAGCCCTTCTCCAAAATTCAAAAAATATCCCTTCCCACTCACCAATCCCCGCTCCCTGCTCTCCGCTCCACGCTCCGTGCTCATGTACCAGCATTCCTCCTTGATTGAGTATCTGTTTCAATTGATTTGTGAAATTTAGGGTTGCAATCAATGGTGTCTGTAAGATTTGGTGGTAGCAACTAGCAACAATGGAGGCTTGAAAAAGTATAGATTGAAGGCTTGACAAATTATTTGTAAATGATGGCTCGAATTTGCTACTAAAATGACAAGAATTGGTTATTGATAGGTGTATTGCAATTTTGCTTTTAAACATTCACTAACTTGATACTCTAAAGTTCTTTCTTCTGTGGCTTTTGTTGTCACTGCTTTTTTTTACACATAGCCAAAATTCAATAATTCAAAACATGTAGAAGCCAAAAATTAGCAAAGAAATTTTTAGTTCTCGCCAACATACATCTACTACAAAGATGGATATGTTGCCTCCTTGCTTTCCTCATCAATTTCTATATGTAGCCATAATTCATTGATGTTCATCTGCTTAGTGCAATTTCTATCTCCCAAGGGTGGATAGAAAGAGCCTCCTCATCGAAAATCCATCCAAAATTATCGCCACTACTTAGAAAAAGCTAAATCACTAAAAAAAACGCTGGCTTGAAGCCTCCAAATTCAATAAAAAAAAAGAAAACAAAGCTTTGAAGGGGCCCTCCGGACCTTCAAAGTACAAGAAAATAAAAAAATTTAGCTAAAATTTAGCTTAAAAAGTGCTCCGACAAGTGTCGGTAGCACGACAAGAACAACAACACGAATGAAAAAAGAGAATGAGGGCCACGAACAACCTCGAGGAAGGGCCTTATATACTCGCTCCCGGCCCCCCCCCCCCGGTAATTTGTTCGTAAATATTTTCTTACTTTCAATCTAGATATTTTGCTAAACTAACCTAACACGTTTTCTAAATAATCTTTGTTTAATGGGAAGGAAGGTCCTCAAGTAAGTTCCTTTTAGGCCCTAAATGGCCTTAGAATCTTTCCCAAATCAAATATTAGATTTTTTCCAAAGATATTTTGAAAATCTACCTAATTAACCGAGATATTTTGCAAATTAATCTAAAGTTACATCTAAATTGTCTTTCTTTAGTTCAAAAGATGGCTTCTTATGTAAGACAAGTATCTTGAGCAAATCCAATCTTCGATTTTCCAAAAGATATTTGTAAAATCAACCTACATTAATCCAAAATTACCTTAAAAAAGTCAAACTAAGGGCTCACCCTCTCTATTTTTTGAGGGACAACTCAAAACTGAAAATAAATTGGGCCATCGCGTTTAGAAGACCCCAATTAGCTTGGAAACCCTTACCCCTACCTCTCTAGTCGTTTTAAAGCGCAAATTTGAGTTACGGTAACTTAGAACAAAAGTAAAATATCTAACTTTTGGAGTTTGCGTTTTTTGATGAAACTGTCCAGCCAAGGTGGTTTAAAATATTCGTAGGAGTAAGAATTGACCCTTGAATCGCTCCATTCGAACACCATTAGCTCTTGGTACACCGGTCAACCCGCCACCAAGTTGTAAATTCTTGTAAAATTCGATGTCAGTTTTAATTCTGGTACTTATGAATGTTGGAATGTCTTCAAACTTGAGAGGGCCCTTTATTGGCACACAAAATATTATCCTGATTTTTAGTAAGATTTTACCGCAACATTGGTAATTTCTAAGAATTTACGAATGCAATTTTAAGCGGTTGACTTCCCATGGAATCATCGTGGAGTTCTGTAAAATCCCGAAACTTTTGGGCAATCTTCTACAAGGTGTCCATCAGCTAAGGGCAAAACGAAATCTCCAATAAAGATGCTATTTTTAGCAATTCCTTAATAATTTCCACCCGGGGGGAAAATTATTCTTGATACTAGGGGAATCTTGGATGATCGGACTTCAATTTGAACTCCTGGCATGCTTTGACCTTGAAAAGCACCTCTCTGTATATTCCAATCATTATTTCCTCCATCTTGGTCTGTGAATGATTCAAATTCTCAAAGTTACCAACAAACAACAAACCCAATTCTTTTGAATTGGATTTTGGCTGACTCTGACTAGACTCTAATTTTTTAACCAGTTTGTTACATCTGTACTTATAGATGCTATATCACATGAACAAGACACTAGGACTGGCTAACTCTCAAATCCTTACTTCGCTCGGAATTACTGACTTAAATACCTAATTATACTTATAAGACCTAAAATTAGTGAAAATGTAAAGTTTTACGTGTTTCACGCATTTAAGGCCATTCCTCACTACTTTGGTAGGGACTTCTACCAAAACTCTCAATAACTCTATTTTTATGTGTTTTTTCATATTTTTATTCTGAAAACTAACTAAAACTCGCGAAAAATAAGTTCAGAGTTCCAAGTGCCAACTTGAGGGCTCACACATTGCAAAACTTTCTACCATGACAACTTCTTTTACATTTATGAAAGAGATGATTGTTGTTTGCGTGTGTAACTACATTGAGGAACAAAATACGTTGCGGACTTTATAACATTTTCTACGTAAGTTGTTTATAATTTGGATTAGTTGGGAATTAGGTTTTTTATTTTATTTTTTGTAGACAATAGAACTTGTTATGAACTATGTGCATAGTCTATGAAAGTTGTTAAAGTTAAAAAAAAACATTGCACAGGACATCATGGTAAACTGAGAATGTAGGATTTTATTGTATTTTTAAAGCACAAAACTCAAGTAATTATTATATGGTGACTTCAAGAAATGAGAACAATATTGTGTGAAGAAGTACTTGAGATTTATCCAATATGTAAAGGAAATCCTATCACTAAATAAGTGTTTGTAGCTACAGTGACATTCATGTAGTGACTTTAATGAAAAAGAAACTGCTAGTTTGACAAGTTAGAACTTAGAAGGGACATCCATGAACTGAAATTGTAGATGTATTGGAAATTGTAGATTGTTTGTACATTTAGGACAGTGTACATGGAATCAACTTTGAATTGTAATGAAAATTTGTAACATGTAGTTTGGTATTCTTTCCTTCAATCTACAAGGAATGGACTATTTGGAGTCCTATCTGTAGTACTTTTAGTTCATACAATATGTACAAATATGAATCGTATTAGTAGAGGCCGTGTTTGGGTCCGCAAATTCTGTACGTAGATATCAGGAAAAGTGGAGTACTATGTAGTTGCATTTTTCCCACAAACTCCATAGTTGATGAATCTTGTTTGTTGTGCACACATTCGTGGCTATGTATGGGAATTGCTTGATAATGTGATAGTGTCTCCATGTTGAGCAAGTTCTTCTTGTAGTTTGATGAAAAGGGTAGTATTTGAGTATTGGACGCACGGAATGTACAAGTTGAGTTCATTTTGTTCAGTTCCTTCGAATTGAAAGTTTTATATGAATGATGGAAATAAATTTTGGACCTTGCTGACTTTTTACCTGAGTTGTCGTTGCTTTATATTCATTGTCGATATACTAAGGGAATGAGCACAGTAGTTCCATTGTTATACATGAAGAGAAAGTAGGGCAATGCAAATTCTAAAGACACTAGGATGCCTCCGTTCACCGATTAGTGTTGGTGACATTTGAAGCTGCTGGAGTTCGTCCAACCATGCGGTATCTCTATAGTATGTCCTTCCGGACTGTAGAGAAAGTATTGCATAGGGTCTTCGAAGAGATGAATCTTGAGAGACGACTTTGCAAGAATAATTACAGTAAGAATACAAACTCAAGAAGTGAAAAAAGCATGTCATGTGTTGAAGAACTAGGTATATTCGGTCATTGAAATCATCCAACAGTGTTTGGTACTCGTCAATTGTCTTGAAAATTAGGTGGGCCGCAAAGAAAATGAAGTTTTGTGAACAAGAGGTCTTATCTTTTGAAGAGAAGATGTTACCAAAAGAAAAGAGGATGTAGTAATGACGCTCCAATTTCTAGAGGAGGACCCTAAACCCTTTTGAAAGTTATTTCAGTTCATGATTAAGACAAAGACAAAATTACACATGCCTTGTGCAAACTTGGACTACTTTTTCTTTTTTTCTCTTGTCAAGCTAATTCATCAGAATACTATTCTATTGTAGTCAACTAGTATATTCATCGAAAAACATAGTTTCAGTTTAGATTGTTCTTGATGCTTCTTTTGCTTCTTTTTTGTAGAAGGAAAGAATGAAATAGGCTATTAAATGGGAATCGAAAATCAAGTACATAATGTCTAAGTAGAAACAAAATTCATATGAAAACGCCTGAGGGAGACAAATGAATTGGTGAATTTAGTATTAACTGTATTTGTGATTCTTTCTTGTAGTTTTGTAGGATGATTTGGAATTGGTGGAGAACATGTGTTTCTTCCGAAACTTTCTAGGTGAAACTTTGTGCTTTTAGAAACACATTTGATAAGCTTTAAATTTTAAGTAGTCTCGTGCAAGGTCGTATGGTTTTATTTTTTATTTTTAACTTAGAATTGCTTTTAAAATGTGTCACCTTAATTTGACAAAGGTGTGCAGCACTGGCAACGCATGAGGTCATGCAAAGAATGTTGGCACTTACAGTTTTATAAGGAACAGATGAATACATTTAGTACATTAAGTGAGAGCAATGATGTGACAAAGAGCAGCTCACGATAGTTTATAGGAAAAACATGTTGCAAGGTCAGCCAGAGGACCATATGAAAGCAGTGCATCAGAAAGGCAAGAATGGACAGTGGAATGCAGTTGGCTACAAGAGGAATGAATAGAAGAATGTAATGTTTGGTAGGAAGTGGAACTAGACTGGATGCAGACGGTCGGCAGTACAACATGAGGGGGAAGAGGTGGCTACATTCGTAATGGCATGTTAATTTTGCGTTAATGTAAGATTTCAGTTATGTTAGATTACGTGAAGTCCATATGCTTCTATGAACATGTATTCTTTTGATCGGTATTATGAGTAGAAGAACGTGGAGTATGTTGTAGAAGAACAAGTTATAGAAAAACATTGGTAAGCAATAATTGCTCATGATTTTATTGTCATTTGAATTTCAAATTATATGTTGTTGTAGAAAACCTAGAGGAGGATGAAGTTAGACTTTAGTCTCTTCACTATGTCTGGTTGTAGCGGATGGAGTCACGGAAGTAGGATTCAGGAATGAGCGATTTTTTCTGTGAATGCCTGATAGCCTTATTAAAATGCATGTGCATTGTTAATGATTTAATAATGGTTTGCCAATATACCTAGATGTCCTATGCCGTCATAGAATGTATGAATCCTTGTCTTTGTATAGGACCTGTGACTTGCACCAGCAATTTTGCTAAACCAAAGTATGTTGTCAGTAGAGCAACTCATGAATTTTTGTGACAAGTTAACCCCATTAATTGTACGTGCAGTACTTCTGTATAATTTCATTTTCAAAGCATGAGGCATTTCACGGATGTCATGTAAGGACATGAAAAGAGATTGAAGATGGCCGGCATTTGAGAATTAGCTTGCAAAGTAAAACGCATGAGTATATGCCAGGTACGTAGACAAAATCAATTTTACATGAACATTGGGCATGTTGAGCTTGTATCATTTCAATGAAAACAAAGCTGCCAATTAATCTTAGAATTAGGTGGTTACTAGTTTCAGATACAATAGCATGCAACATGTATTAAATGCTATTGTTAACAACATTCGGAGCAACAATATTATCTTAGTGTAAGTACAAATGTGTTTCGTTAGTATGTTGATTTAAAGGATTCATTTGAGTGGGAACAAGCTTCTATGTTCATTAATTAAACTTTTTTTTTGGTTGACAGTAACTAGTAATTGCACTGATAATTTTCATATGGTACAGCAATCCCTATTTTTTAAAATTAAACTGTAACGATGGTACTCAGAGTTCCTTGTTTTCAGAAATTACCTTAGACACATCACAGAATTACCATGTTTGGGTTATAAGGAAGATTGACGATCGATTAAAGGAGAGGTTTTCAGGAATGCAATGTACAAGTGTGTGATGAAGTAATTGAGAAATTGTTGTAGATATTTGCATTGCAGGGTTTTCTTTTAATTTTTTGGGGACAACCTTTAGTTTCATTTTTTAGCTAACAACAGAATTGTACTAGTGCAGGAAGATCTTCATCTTAGCCGCTGAAAATTTTGGTTAATCTAGTGGAGTACATACTGTTCATTGTTGGAGGGACTTTACTGATGGTGTCCAGCAAAAGATAGAAAGATACAGAGGTTATGTGCAACTTGAAGTTCAAGTAAGGGAGGGACTCTAAAATTATTTGTATGTTGTGCCATGTATGCAGTTGGAATAACTACAAATTGATAGCCCAATTAAAGGCGCAAAGGGAAAGGAAAATGGTGGTCATGTTGCACTCGAAGTATCATTCAACATGGCTTAGTAGTCATGGGATCTTAGAGTAAGCACTTGCAACATTTGAGAACATGTGAGGACTGTTTTGCTCTGTGCTTGTTATCCCTTGCTTGTGGAAACCTTGGAGCTTGTAGTCTTTCGAATTTTGCTATTTTGGTCATTAATCAGTGACAATGAAAAGCTTGAAGTGCTAGTTTACTTGAAGAATGCATTGTTCTATATGAAATGTACAGTAAAGAGCGCTTACAATGTATGTATACACTAGAAGAAAATTGCGTTGGAAATTGCAGTTTTGCGTGGGCTGAAATTTGTTGAAACCTACTTTTCCAATGCAGAAATTTGTGTTGGAATGCATTTTAACACCGATTTCTGCGTTGGAAACGTGGGTTTCAACAAATTTCAGCCCACGCAAAAAACATCATATTCATTATTTTGAGAGTTTTCCAATGAAATGGGAGTTGAGGGGGAAGAGTTAGGTTGAAAAATAGATGGAATTATTCATCAAAATAGACGAAATTCAATACATTCACAGCCGAAGCACATACGAAGTTTGAATGTTCGTACACGAAGTAATTACATATAGTTTGCAAAATGATTAGTTACATGTATTTAGCAAGAATGATTTCTACAATTTGAAATTCCTAGTGCTATGTAAAACTTGACTTCTTATCATTGCTACAAAATAGCAGAGTTGTATGAGCCTTGTATTCTATCATCCACCTCACTCAGAGTCCAATGTTCTCCATGGCCTTCAATCTAGGTACTAGGAGTGCGACCTACTCTTCAAAATCATCAATGCCTTCAATATCTCAGGCCCTCGGCTGTATCCATTGTTATTAGAGGATCGTTGGTATAGAAACTCTCGCCGTTGCTTCTTCAAGGACCTTTGCTCCGCAACATCCCAAGGATGACGAGGGGAATAACTATGAAGTTGTCCATCATGAGTCTTGCATTTACGGTCTGCTACAGCAAGCACATTGCTTTTGGGTCGAGGAGGCAACGAGCCCTTAGATGCCATATGTCGCTCTTTAAAAGGAAGTTTTGTAGGTTGTGTCTCATTGACATGAATGATGGACTTAGCGACGTTCTGGCCATCTCCCTACACAACAACATGAGATTATAAGTTTACCATGCCAATAACGTAATATGCGTTCTATCGAAAGAAATGCTACATTCGTGAAAGAACGCCATACCTGATGGACCGCGTCCACCACCATATCAGCACCGTACAACTTCCTCTAGGTCACAGGGTTCATCCCATCACGATCGGCAGCTGAAGGGGAATGCATACGGCTTTTTAAAGGTGAAGGCGAGCTAACAGGAATGGAGCACTTCCCCCCATTCGGCGGACTGTCCACAACCCCATCATCAACATGCATGACTGAGAAGTCCATAGTCGATTGGGCCGTGGCTGCGGAATACATGATGTGCCCCAACATGCCTTCCGATATGTCAAACTGTCCATAGTCAGAGAACGAATCAGCAGAGGCAGCACACGTATATGTACACTGAATTTCACTGACTGTAGTAGCAAGCAAACCCTGGGAACAAACAGAGTTCGGAAAAATTGTCAATCTCCGGCAGGTCGCAATGGATTGGACCATGACATCATCCGATCCTCTCTAAGCAAAGATGAGCCCACACAAGAGAATGCATTTATACAACAAGAAGAGATCATCCGAGTTAATTGGAAATCATCTTCTGTTCACAAATCATCCAAAGTCTGGGGATCCTCTCTCGGGGGAGGAGGACATGGAAGGAACCACATATCCTCTTCCTTAATGTCCTTGCGCTCCGACCCTCCTGTCATCCACGGATTCACAGGACAATCCGGATTTTCTTCAATCCACTTTGCTCGCAGAGAGCTAGAGACGTCTAATGCCCTCTGTAGTTCCTGGTACTGTGTCTGATCTGGTTCATGTACAAGGTGGAAGCGTCCCATTGGATTGTCTGACCGAAACCGATACAATTCCTTGCGATAATCGAAGTGTAGTTTCTTAATCCAAGGAAGAAGGTGGTTAATGAGAAGCCCTTCCCTGGCACCCCATCCTTCAAACGACCACAACTCAAAAAGAACCACATTCCTTGGATCATTCATGAAGTGTTTTTCAGGGACATCGTCGACTATCAGAGTATTATCTTTGGTGAGGACGGTGTTCTTAATCTTGAACAACTTTTCCAACGGCTTCACCCATAGGTCTTTTGTTGCCCCCCTCACTCTGTAATTTACAAGCCTCCCGTTCCTGGATCTCTGTTTCAAGACATTGCATTGCTCTTGTCCGAGAATACACACCGGCGGATCCATTCGAAAGAAGAGGAAATGACATACAAGTAGGGCGTACGACCGGTTCATGGAATTCCACACCATGACGTTTGCGATCGAAGATAACTCTTGCAGGAAAGTCTTCAGGTGGGAGCGCGCAACGACCCTCTCCAAAGGCAAGACGTTTTTCTCTAGCACTTTCTCATCGGGAGTGCACAATCTCCTCTCACTTAGGTGATATCTCACATCGTCACAGAAGCAGAGGAGGCCATTCAGATCCAGAATCACATTAAGCCACTTTCCTGTGGACCTAGACTTGAATGGTGCAGGAACCTGGTCCCTTTCCCCATCTACAGGAATCGTTCTCTGACTGCTAACCTGACCATGATATAACGCCAAATTATTGAAGTGTTAATTAAGTGCAACGGCCCGTGCTGGTTCAAAACTAAAGGCGGTATAGGACGAAGGGGATACAAACACGCGAGACACTGCAACAAGAATTCAAAAATAAATTTAGTTTGGTAAGGAAGTTCACCACAGCGTCCGATGGCGTCTTCTCAGGAATTACATCGGTTGATACATCCTCGTCCTTTTGAAGTGTCTCCGTGTAATTGTCGACATCAACATCTCCCTCAATTTCATCAGGCAAACTAGGACCTTCCCATTCCGCATCAGGTTCACGCAGCTCCTCCACTTCCAGAACCTCATTTTCAGGAATTTCTTCATCCACGTTAAGTTCCTGATTCAAATCTACCTCATCCCGCTTCACCTCTGGCTCTCGTGGACTCTCAAACTTTGGTAGAGCTTTGTCATTGGGTTCGGTACGGTATCTGTTTTTACACTCACATCCTCCACATTCCCGCCCACGTTTGGAATAGGCTCTTCGAGCGACACAAAGTCTAGAGGAGAATGGTCTGGTGTATCTAGCGACAACGAGACAGAACGCACGGGACTGAATTGTGATGCAGTGTTACCAGAATCCAACGAGATGTTGGGAAGGATTGGTTCCACGACAATGTGTTCTGCGAAATAAAACGATGAACACCAAAACACACAGTAAGGCAAATGATATATTACACTATCTCAAAAGAGATATAGTTTTACATATGAAGAACCTAATATCTGTCCTGACCTTTCCACCCTCCGAAACTACCTCCTAGGAAAAAATTGAATGCAGCGGAATGCAATTCAATCCGTATCGAGTTGAAAAACAATCTGAAAGAGTCACAGGGAACAATCTGGAGGATCACCAATCACAGGGTCCTGTGACTACTCGGACTGTACTTCCTCCGCTGCAGTCTCTTCATCCGGAAACTCATCCATGTCAGTCCTCTCGGTCGGATTGACATCCTCTTCATTTCCCTCCTCCTGATATTCATCAGGATCAGCCTCTTCGGGCTGAACTTCCCCCGCTGCGTTACCCTCGGCCGGACATTTATCCGCTTCAATCTCCCCGGCTGGCTGTTCATGCGCTTCAGTACCCACATCCGAAGGAACACTGGACACGTCCCTCAAATGCGATGGTGAGGTATCCAGAATCGGAGACGACTAGTGCGAGGCTTGTGCAGGGGTCGAAGCGGGGGTTAAATTGAGCGACGGATTAAGCGAAGCTGATCCCGGATGCGTCATGTTGTCAGATGATGCATGTGCATGCTGTCCGATCATGAGCTGCGGGGACATGGATGATGGGTCGACCACGGAGATGGGCTTCATGTTTAGGAATTGGACAGCCTTGGCCACCATGTCTGGGACTACAGATTGCAGGATGGAAACCATCATGTCATTGGTCTCCTTCCTGGATTCCAAGCGAAGCCTTTTGTCTTCCTCCCTATCCGCCTCCCGCTCCCTTCTATGCCTCTCGAAATCGGCTTCCCGATTTCTCTCATTCTGTGCATTGGAGGCGGCAACGTAATCAACAAGCCACTGCTGCGACGCAGGAATCACTGGGTCCCTCTTCCTTTTATGCGAGGAGCGCGTACTCGGCTGCGTTTGAGAAGGCAAACTTGACGTGGGCGTGAGGGGTACTTGAGCAGACGCATTTGAGGTCTCCCGGTGTTCACTCCTTCCCGAGAACTCTGACAATGCGCCCCCAGGAAGAGGCCTCTCACTAGCAGCACCCGCTCCCGAGGTCCCCGCTCCGGAACTCTCCATCCGGTCAATAATCCCGGGCACAGGATCTTGCCAGCTATCTATCTCCTGCACATCGTCGTCGTCATTCTCCTCGTCCTCTGTGTCCAGATGAATCGGAGCCTTCTCCTCCGCTTCCTCTTCATCCGTAATCCTTCTTTTCCCTTTGGCAGATCGGGATGACCCCTTTGGCGCCCTCCTTTGGTAAACCTTTGAGTCGATGAGGTAGCTGCCATCCAGGAAATCGTCCTTGGACAATTTCTCTGAATCTTGCGTTAGGGATTGGAACTGGTCCTTCCACTTTTTATTGCCGACGACGAAGTGGTTGAGGGAAAGCATCTGCAATCAAACAAGAGTGTTCAATGTCAACAATTTAACTCGCATCGAGTTGAATCCCCCATTTTTGAAATGCAAAGATTTAACTCGGTTCGAGTTAAACATGCACCTCAATGCTATTGAATCAGTCATTCCAATTCAGAGTGTTTCATAAATCACATACCCAAGCCGCGCAAATAATCTTTCCTCCTGCAAAGTAGGACACAACGTCCTCCCTTGGCGAGGCGAAGAGATCTAGCACTTGAATGTAAAAGTCCATGCGCAAGTCCGTGTTGTAGATTCTGAAGTCCACATCGTTACTTGACTTGGACTTTGCGTATCTACCATCAGCTAGTATCTCGAACCGTTTAGGTATCTTCTTGGCCTTCGGTCTGAATCCCTTTCGAATGAGAAAGATAAGCTGAATGGCCTCCTTTGCCTTCGTGGACCTCTCGGACAGATCCCCGATTCTCTCATGAGGTCCAAGCAGATACTCCGCGTAGTGAACAAGGTACGATTCGCTGAACGTCGTCGTCCGGATGTACTGGCGGAGATCGACTTCAACCTCCTTCTCACCGCAAATCCATAGCCATACCTGAGGATCAGTTATTGCTGGACATGCGTCGCCCTCAAGGTACTTCAGGAAATTCACGAAGTACGCATCTCCATCCTTAGACCCCTCCTTGTTTATGACCCTCGGAATTTGTCGGAAGTCCAACACTACCAGCTTCAAGTTTGAGCTCGAGCTGTCCTTCCAAATATGATCTCCCCACATACCGATTTCGTCCTTCTCCATGTCGTATGTGCGGTACGAGGCGGTGGCATCTAGCGTCACAAACTTCCCCTTGCTCATGAGGAAAATTCGGAAGAATTCTGCGGCGTAGGGGGACAGCTCAGAAATGCTCTTCTTCTTGTTTGAAGGCATTTTCATCTGCGAAAAGTACTCATCCGGAGGGCCGTTGATGAGTGTGTTTTTCGTCGCCTCCGTGACGCTGTAGGCTTTCTTGAAGTCCTTCCACTTGTCCCTCCGGAAGTATCCACTGTTGCTCACGAGGTTCAAGTCCTTTTTCAGCTTATGGATCTGGAGCTTGATAATTTGCTTCCTCTTGCACCGCTCCAGCCACTCCTTCGCCGAGTAGCAATCAGGAAGGACGCTTTTGATTTTCTTCAGCGTCACCTTCGGATGGGAATGACCCCGCTTCGGTGTCTTGTTGAGCATGTGCAGTGCCAACCGCTTCAAGTCATTGGCTGAGCAATTCCCGAGATGCTTGAAAAACTCTCGCGTCAACACACCATCCCTCTCCTGATCCCAACCCTTGACCTGCCGAAACTTCAGCAATGTCTCAGGGTCAGTGAGCTCTCCCTGCGAGTGAGCTGAAATGAGTTCAGCCCAGAGCTCGTAGACGTCCTTAGATGCGGTAATAATTTTAAGTTCGTTATGAATGTCGATCTCCTTCCCTTTTCCTCTGCTTAAAGCAGACTGGTTCTTCTTCACGTCGATCATTGCAAAATGAAGCTTCACCTGGTCCGCAAAATCCTACATAAATTGATCGATAATTAGTTATGACCCTCATCCAATTTCATCTCGAATCGAGTTTAACTTCATTCAATCGAACCGTGCAATTCACGAAACAATTTATGTCGAATCAAGTTAAACTGTTTATATACCTTGAACTTCTTCTGAGCCAACGCCTCAGAGATGGATTTCCTGGGTTTCTCCAGAACCCTTCCCAACTCATTGGGCTCCTTGTCTAGTGGTGGGCAGCTTGCCTTTTCCCAAACATATCGGGCTCCGATGATGTTTGTTGCCCAAGTTGGTGTGAAGTTCTGAAAATGGTTCACTCGGTTGTAATAAGCCGAGATCTTCTGAATGATTCGGTCGTCTTTGTTCCAGACGATAAAGCACTCCCATTTCTTGAACTTCTCAGCCTTCAATCTCAATTTGGGCATCTCCTGCATCCTCTTGGCAGCTGCTACTGTGTGTTGCCCGTTCACCATGTAAAATTGGCCGTTCTTGATTTCCTCGAAATCTTTCGGCTTCGACGTTACATCCTTCGGCATGGCGCACAGGGTCATTTTCTTGTCTGGGTCGGGCATGTTTATTAGGAAATTTAGAGCTTTCATGATCCCCATCTCCTCCAGGCCTCTAATGTTCAAGTTTTCAGGTGGGGTCTCTAATTGCTCAAGTGGCAACGTAAATTTCCACCCTATTTTCGGGACGTAAGAATCTGTATATTCTGACCAGTAGGCCTCGTACGACTTCACGGCTTCATCATAGTCTATGTCCTTTACGTCCTTCCCGACATCACGGGGTATGTTTGAAAGGTCCGTCACGAGGCTTTCATTCCTCCCGGCCGACTTCTCCGTGGACTCGGAAACCTTCTTCGCCTTTCCCCTAGACCCAGATGGTGGTGTGTCCCGTGGAATTCCTCTTGAGAATTCCTGCGTCTTCTTTAGCCTTGTGACGCTTCGACAAGTCTCTGGAGTTGCAACCACCATTGAAGACTGTCCATCTCCCTGGCTGCTGTAGTCTCTTCCGACAGTAAGTGGTCGCATGTCCCTCTTCTTCTCTACGAGTTTAATGTGCATGCGCTCGAAGGCCATTTTCTGATGATTTAGCCTTGAAAGAAGAGCCTGAGGGGTTAATTCTCCTCCATCTGCGGATTCCCATCGTTTCTCGTCGATGTGATTCTGCAGATTGCGAAGAAGTGGTTCGTAGTCCGTGTCCATAAGGCTCCGCGTGTAGTCTGATATGCAGAATCGTATCTTCGTAGCGTCCACCACGTACGAGAAAATGTATGTCTCCTGTTGATCGGGGTCTTGGGTCTCGCATGAGACAAAAATCTCTCCATTAGGACCTCCACTGAACTCGGTCACTGATTTTGTCAGGGAGACGGGTAGATTGCCGTTGGAGTTATGGTATTTTGTCCTGAACGCCAAGTGGTTGGTAAGTGGAACCAGGATAATGGTCCAGTACTCTACTCTCTTAGGGTCTGACCACTCCCAACATTCTCCCAAAACTTTTTCGTCTCCGTATGCGTTCTTCAGTTGAGGATCAATGTTGAATGGCTTGAAGAACACCGATAGTTGTCGAATTTGATCTTCCATTTCTGGTACAGGACAGACAGAGATGGTTAGATTATTGCACTTTGATCGGAATCAATTTAAGTCGACTCGAGTTAAATACCATGACCAGGTGCTGTTATTTTTCATTATTTGCTTTCTTTGATTTTACAATTCTACTCGATTCGAGTTGAACTGTGTGACTATGAAAAAGGTTTTCATTCCATTGGTTGATGGTTCTCTCTGGAATATATTGTTTTTGGCTTTGTATTTAATCACTATTTGTCTTTGTCATCAATTTATCTCGATTCGAGATGAACTGACTTCGGATTTTACTGCTATTTGTTCCTCTCTGCTGAGGAAGGTTTGTTGACATTACCTACTTTGAAGTTATGGGTACATAATTCTCATTTTGATGATTTACTTTAGGGAAATTTCGGGCCTCTACTGTTGCCCGAGGTTGTCTGTTTATCTCGAATCGAGTTAAATTGGTCCCTTTCAGGAAGGTTATGCTCTGGATTTGATGAATTTTAACTCGATTCGAGTTAAACATTTTATTGGGGTTGATTATTTCTTCTATTCTGTAGGTGATTTAACTCGAATCGAGTTAAATTGACGTCTCTAGGGACTGTAGTCGCTCTGCAGGGATCCAATTTAACTCGATTCGAGTTAAAATGAGAGGATCTATGGTTGAAACTTTATGCTGGATACCTCGGAAAAGGTCTTCCTTCGAGTTAAACTGACTGCATTCGAGTTAAATTGTCTCCCTACGAGTTAATTTTCTTTGCGACGATTACTACCCTTGCTAACCATGTCACTGACATTTCTGTTTCTCATGCAATGAACTCGCATCACTGTGGCCACTCCTGTGCATACTTGCAAAGAATCTTGGTGTTCTCGCAGCGTAATGGAACTGCAGAAGATTGTCCGCTCCTAAAACTCTGCTACCTGCATCAGAAGAATCAAAAATCTATGAGCACTTATTGATCCGTGCATTCGTAGCATTCAAGAACTATTCAACCCATTCATACAATCCATGCAAGTAACACTGAAATGCTAGCTCAACGGATTCAAGAAAACGATACGTGATTCCTAAACTCAATTGCTAAAAACAAACACATCCTAGCATTCAACCCATTCTTATAGCGATTTGGATAGTGAATGCAAAATTCTAAGCCTCAAATCCTAACTCTAAGGATTCAACACAACGATAGGTTGTTGTCTAAACCCAAACGCAAAAAAAAAAGGCTACAATCATGCAAGCCCACGACATTGAAAAACTCTAATACAGAAAGGAAACCCTAAATCCGTAAAACCCACGACATTGCCAAACACTGATACTGAAAGCAAACCCTCATAACGAAGGCAACAACCGCAGCCAGTTCTGGTTGCTCAGTTGCAAACAAGAGACATCGACAGAAAACAAACCCTGAAATCAGAAGGCAAACTGAAAGCAAACCCTGATACTGAAGGCAACAATCGCAGTCAGTTCTGCTTGCTCAGTTGCACACAAGACACAGAAGGCAAACAAAAGCAGGCACTTCTGGTTGCCAATTGGCAAACAACACACATCGAAACGCTCAGAAACAATGAAATATGTTTTCTGTGAACGCAAGCAATTCTTGGTGGCCGAATGCAAAAACAAGACAAACTGCAAAGCCACGTTTTAGGGTTGTATTCATAACCCTAAAAAGAAAGCAAACATGCCTACAACATTGCAAAAAAAAGGGAGGAAGAATACCTGAGAACTTGCGACCACAATTGCCGCCTGCTGCAAAATCCTACACCTCCAGTCCTCGCGAACTTGCGACCGCTACCGATGGCTTTCTCAAGTTCAATCCTCCAGCGAGGCACACTGACTGCTGCTGCCGCCTATGCCGCCCCAAGACTCAAGAAAGCACGGAAATGCGATGACGCCAATTTGCTACGAAGTCTTTGTACACACAAATAGAAGTATAAAGAACCCTAAACCCTACTTTTCTGTACACGCCGTGAATACGATGAAGCACTCAAGAACACTCAAAATCACTCACAAACACATGGCCGCGCAGTTGGAAGGTTTAGCATGCTCAGCGAAACCCTAGCGACTGATTCCACGGATTTCCAGGAGAGAGACGAAGTGCCCCAACAGATACCCAGACAGGACCAGTTGAGAACCATATAGCCCAGTTGAGAACCGTTTAAGTCCTAAACTCATTTGAAATGAAATTTATGTACTTGTCTTTATAAAGGCTTGAAAGTTATGTACTTGTCTTTATAAAGGCCTGAAAGTTATGTACATGTCTTTAGAAAGGCTTGAAAGTTATGTACTTGTCTTTAGAAGTGCCCCAACAGATACCCGGACAGGACCAGTTGAGAACCGTATAGCCCAGTTGAGAACCGTTTAAGTCCTAAACTCATTTGAAATGAAATTTATGTACTTGTCTTTATAAAGGCTTGAAAGTTATGTACTTGTCTTTATAAAGGCCTGAAAGTTATGTACATGTCTTTAGAAAGGCTTGAAAGTTATGTACTTGTCTTTACAATAGAAAGACTTGAAAGTTAGATAGATAGATAGATAAAAACTCCGATCTTCAGAAAGAGAAGACCGGCGTGAATAAAGTGTCTGTTCATAATGACAATGAGCTAATGTCCAATGGATCAATAGTCATTGATGCAAAGAAACTTGAAAGTAATATACTTGTCTTTATAAAGGGCTTCCCTCAAACGCATGTACTAAGTGCAAAACTCTCTTGAAATTAAAGTTACCAACCTCTCTATGAAAACGGCCTCTTTGGAGCCCATTTAGTAAGTCCTACATTCTTTACCAAAACAAATTTAAGAAGAACCTTTAAAAAAAGGCTTTTTCCAGTTCAATTAATAATTGAAGAACCTTCTTGAAACTGAAGTTCTGTACTACTTATTCAATAAAGGCTTAATGCAAAAGTCTGTTGAAATAAAAATTTCCTACATATTTCCTACATAAAAGTTTCCTTCAAAAAAAGGCTTCTTCGGAGCCCACGTGTAAAATTTAGTAGTAACCATTACAATTTCGTCCACTATATTTCAAATAATTCGAACTATTCATGTCTTAAATAATTAAAATATTATCGTGTTGTATATAATTCTTCTTTCATAGGCCTATTTTACATTTTGAATTTAAGTGTTCAATATTCTCCCGCCCCCAACCCTATTCACAAAAATTCGTTTGATATTGTGCTCCTATTGTAAGAAGTCAATTTTGATCACAGTTTTATAAAATTTGGACAGAAGATGTAAACATGCATCCTATAAGTGAAAATATAAAATTCATCTGCCCAAAATTTTTTAGGCTACCCTTGAAATCCAAGCATCTTTCCAAGCATCTTTTCGTAACCATAAAATATACTTTTTTTTAAACAATGCATTAGAGTACTAGGCAATTTCAGACTTTTGGTCGAACTTCACCAATAACCTCTAGTCTTTAGCAGTTCACAACATTGAACGTTTTAGAATTCATAATGAAACTATAATTACCCTAAAACACTCATTCAATATATGTGTGATTATCAGATATGGCTATAAAAATTAAATTTCAAAAGACTATAAATTCTATTCTTGTACAATTCTATGTACAATTCATTTTTATTCTATTTACAATTCATTTTTATAAATATGTACAATACGAGTACCAATGTATCATGGCACAATCTTAGTCAACTACTCATGCATTGCACTTGGGGGGAGGGATTTAGAACTAGGAATATAGTATCAATATCTTTTTTTTCTTTGCTTTATATTTTTTTCATGAGTTGCTTGGTAATTGATGGAAGCTTCTTTGAGAACATTGCAAACCTTTGGAACATTTTATGTACCCTAAAACGCTAATTTCAAAAACAAGACAAACAAGGAACTTCAACGTCATGCATTGCACTTGGCGGAAGGATTTAGAACTAGGAATATAGTATCAATATCTTTTTTTTTCTTTGCTTTATATTTTTTTCATGAGTTGCTTGGTAATTGATGGAAGCTTCTTTGAGAACATTGCAAACCTTTGGAACATTTTATGTACCCTAAAACGCTAATTTCAAAAACAAGACAAACAAGGAACTTCAACGTCATGCATTGCACTTGGCGGAAGGATTTAGAACTAGGAATATAGTATCAATATCTTTTTTTTTCTTTGCTTTATATTTTTTCATGAGTTGCTTGGTAATTGATGGAAGCTTCTTTGAGAACATTGCAAACCTTTGGAACATTTTATGTACCCTAAAACGCTAATTTCAAAAACAAGACAAACAAGGAACTTCAACGTCATGCATTGCACTTGGCGGAAGGATTTAGAACTAGGAATATAGTATCAATATCTTTTTTTTCTTTGCTTTATATTTTTTTCATGAGTTGCTTGATAATTGATGGAAGCTTCTTTGAGAACATTGCAACCCTTTGGAACATTTTATGTTCTCCAATGCTAATTTCACAAACAAGACAAAAAGAAACTTCAACGTCATGCATTGCACTTGATGGGGAGGATTTAGAACAAGGAATATAGTATGAATATCTTTTTTTTTCTTTGCTTTATATTTTTTCCATGAGTTGCTTGGTAATTGATGGAAGCCTTTGGGCCATTTTATACACTACAACACTAACTTGAAAATAAGACAAAAATGAACTTCAAGGTCAAGTAGGCACTTGGGGCAAAATTTAAAACTTGGACTTATTATTTTCTTTCTTATTCTCGTTTGTTTGAAGTTGTCGGACACATTTGCGCTCGCTTAGAACCATTTCTTTCTATTCGATTAGACATCCACAAAGTATTAAGGTCCAAATTATCAACAAATCGCCAGAATATGAACTTCACTTCAGGAGTTTATTGAGTTCTTTATGGGCAGTGACATTAAACACTTGAATCCGGAACCTAAACCCTATACCCTATACCCTATACCCTAAATCCTAAACCGTATACCCTAAACCCTAAATTGTAGACCCTCATTACTATTTGTAGACGTTGGAATTCATTCCATAAGTCCCTCATTTTTTGGTGGAAAGCGGTGAAAGGTATTGGAGAACATTGGGAAAGCAATACAGAAAATAATATTCCCTTCTAATTTCAATGACGCTGGAGAATTTGCTGACAACAGGTCGGGAGTCCCTTACAATCAATCATGCTGCCACGTACGAAAATGATATAACGGCATCTTTGCTTTACCTGAAGTCTCGGAAAGCGGAACACATAATTAGGTCATCCTTTAATGCCAAAGAAGAATCCCTTCACTACAAGTTCGATTGTGTCCTATTTCTAGAAAATTATACAATGATGACAATAGCATGGTATTCATGTGCATCGGATATTCTACACTCCCAGAATACCAGTAGTCTAACACCATTTTGAAATTCCTCCGAATCAGCCTCGCATTCCCGCTTCTTGCTTCCCGCCTTTCACCGCGCTGCTCTGCCATGCCAGTCTCCTCGTCGGCTAAGCATTTCATTAGTTTTTGCTTTTCGTTTCGGCTTGCTGTCTGTCTGCGTTCCGTTCTTTCTTTGACAGTTATTGCATTAAGGATTTTCAAGGTACAAATTACGGTAGCATGCTCTACGATTGATAACTTCTATATCTCTCAGGTTTTGCGTATGAAAAGACAGACTCTTCTATCTACTTTGCTATGTTTTCCCGAAACACTTGTTTACGTACTATTTTCTGTTGAGAGCACGCGCAACCAGAGGATTCATATTGTAATCAACCTATACGTTGTAATGTACTTTGCTGTCGTGCAACCAGTCTCTTTTCCCGTCATAGTGATGTTCCCTTGCGTCGATGTCGACTTTCGCAACTCCAGTTGTTGATGGTTTCAATTGAATCAGGGTTTCCATAGCTCCGATAAAACCGCCGGAATTTACGGAATAATTTTTAAGATTGGTTCATATCGCTTCAAGATGGTCTCTTCACTTGCGATTCAACTCGAATCGAGTTGAATTGAAGGAAACAGTATCGGTTTCAGGGAGATGACGAGAATAATAATATTAAAATTGATATCCCAGATAAAATCAATTCATCTCGACTCGAGTTAAATCGCCATATCCAATTCTACTCAACTATAATAATAGGAGGAATATTGTATTATGTTGATTCTCATAAAGAGATGAAAAATACATTTTAATAAAATAAAAATTTATTGTGAGTTGTTTTCACTGTGAGAATTACAAATTTAGAACTGTAGGGTGCTTATCGATTACACCAATAGTGGTTCAAGGAATGAGTGACTGAATGAAGTTTCCGGATATTCATCTCGAGTCGAGTTAAATTTCTCTCATCGTGTCGACATTGAATATCCGGCGACTGTATAGTTTTCCGAAGATTTTGAATTGATTTCTATCTCGACAGTTATTTATAAATAATTAATAGAATTTAAAAATGAATAGAAGAACATTTAACTCAACCCAAGTTAAACTGCATGGACACATTGATTGAACATACTGATGTATTTTAATTATTTTTTATGAATGTTCAAGCACTATGGAGGAGGCACTTCAGCCTTTACTGGATGACCTCTCTGACTTAGATGAGGTTGAAAATGTTCCCGAGGAAATTATGGACATTCCAGATTGCGATGGCATCCCTAGGTTGTCCTGGAGTACGAAAGTTGTGACTTTGCACAATATCAACGGCCTTGCAGTGGGAGAGGGCATTTGTCACAGCGTGAATTCCGATCTCGTCGTCGGTGGTGATGGTCCTCTGGGTGATTCCTTTGTAGCTGTGCACATCTCTAGGTCCCTCAACGTTCAGGACATTCCGGAGGACTGGAGGTATTCTCTTCAAGCATGGCCCATTAAACAAGTGTTTCTGAATGGTTCAAGTCTACACGATCACGAGCTCAAGGATGAGTACAACAAACGTCAAGTGAGATTGTTGCGGCCTTCTTCATCAGGTGCAAGGCAATACACAAGCGTTCTGAGGAACCCGTCTGTTCCTCAAGCACCTGTGAAAGCCAACGAATTACTCACGCTAGAATCTATCAATTCTGTATCCAGCAAAGATTGTTGCTCAAAGAATTGTGTGCAACCTTTTCCTAGAGAGAAGATTCGAGCTTTTCGTGAATGAATGTACTATAAGACGAGCTTCGAGTTCCGCTATCACATGAAATTGGATGTTCATCGACAGGTCCACCGTGATGCTCTCGGTAAGAGAGTTGTAACTCTTGAAGGCATCGATGTCTGCATGGCAGCGTGGAGGCATATTGCAGGTGTCTCGGAATCCACCTTCCAAGGGTTTCAAGGATATGCAGCTAGAGGTGAACAAGCTCAATCACACGGGAATGTGGGGACTCAGAAGGCTCGAAAGCATACGCTGCAAGCCCGTGCAACATTGAGGTGTGTGCTTGAGAAGGAAGCAGACCATATGCCACATCGCACGCATACCCTTCCATCTGGGGAGAAGGTTGTCTCCAAGGTTCTGCCAGCCACATTCCTTTGGAAAGAAACGATTCCTGATATCAACGCTGCAAATGCGGTGTTTGAATTGGGAAAAGTCTCTCCTTCTAACATAAGCAAAATCAGGAAATTGAACTTTCCTGAGTACAGCGTGAAGAAGCCTAGAGATAACTTCGCTCGATGTGCCGTTTGTGATAGATTTTATGCAATGAGGCGGGCATGTCCAGTTGGATCTCGACAGAAGTGGGACAAGCAGCTGGAAAAACATAATGCATGTGCTCGGGCTCACCGAGATTTGTACTATGCAAATCGATATAGCTCAAGCGCATACCCTCACGAATGCTTAACAATCATGCATGATAAAATGGATCATGCCAAGACAGCATCACCGGTATTCTCCCACAAGAGCAAGCAACTTGATGGGCTGACAAAGTTGCCTGTGTCAGTGACCGGAATGATAGCACATGGACATGGTGATGTGCGTTACGCACATTATGGACTCGATATTTTCCTTCACGACTCGAACTACACAGTGGGTTCTTTAGCGAAGCTTTTGCGAGATCTAGAACTCCCTCCAAAGTACTCCTCTCGAGAATTGTTTGTTGGATCATGCTCTGCTCCACTCTTTGAAGCGGTATTGAAAGGATCAGAAATTTGTCAGTCATCCCTGCGACCAGCGCCAGATGTTCCGGTTGCAGCGACTTCTCTTCCTCCAGTTCTCAATGTTCAAATGGACAACGCCACCGGAGACAACAAAAACCGGTTTGTCTTTGCATTTTGGTCCCTCCTAGTTGCAAAGAAAATCTTTCGAGAGGTGTATCTGAGTTTCATGTTGGTTGGCCATACACATGATGACATAGATGCTTTGTTTGGGAGATGGAGCATGCAGTTGAAGAAAGAGAGCTTCTCTACCATCCCATCCCTCATGAAGTCTTTCATGGATGTGGATTTTGTGCCTACGATTCCTCACTTGATTGAGGAGGTACCAAATTTCAAAGCCTTTATAGAAGGTGCAATTTTGGATGGAGACGAAGCACTTGTTGGCCACACAAAGGCTCAACAATTTAAATTCTACCTCAACTCTTCGGGTGTTCCAATCATGAAGTACAAAAGGTATTGCACGGATAGTGATTGGCTCCCTGAAGAAGGGGGGATCAAATTGTGGAAAGAAGATTCTGAAGGAGGTAGTCTATGGCCTCGTGGGGAGCCTCTACCTGTCGCCCACCTTCCAATGCGGGGCGTAGAAGACATCTCTAAGGGCATATCCGGTTTCATCAAATATTGGGAAGCATTATGCAACGAGAGTTTGGAGTATAGAAGACGATTTGAGCATTTGATATTCTATTGGCGGAATGTGAAAGCATGTCTGATAGAGCCAATCGTGCCAAATGAGACTTTGATGGATGGCTTTTGGCCATCAACTAGAGTTGAGGCAGCAGAGGAGGATGAACTTGATGACGATGGCGAGATTCGTGAGGAGTTTGCTGAGGATGATCCCTTCATAGGGCAACGCCGCGATCGACCATTGCCGTCTTTCCGTGTCGGGCGTGATGTTCAGAAGCATTATTTTGTTGCCCTTCGACCAGCAGATGCTGATACGAAGCCTATATGGATCGCAAGGGCTTTATCTGACCCTTTCACTAATCCCGAGCATCCAAATTGTATCCAGATTCAGTACTTTCGGCCCACTTCGCGAGACCAAAGTGTTCAAGAATTCTACACCGGTTGGGATTCTGTAAGAGGACTACGTTGGAAAGTGGATGAGACGCAAGATCCCATATGGGAGGACACAAACTCTCTTGTCACTGCATGGAGGTCCAAGGTGAAGAAAGACACAGTGGAGTGTGTCCTTAAGATTCCTACTGCTCAAATTGAAGTCATCCATGACAGTTTGGCATCATACACTTCTGATTGATCTCTAATGGACTAATGGGGGATTACGAAGACACCAAGATAGTGTTTGAATTTAAGTTTGATAGACGATATGTTTAGTTTTTTGGTATGGTAATGCTATTGCATAAGTGTAGACGATTTTATATAATTATTTAATGCGTGTTGTGTTGAATAGATGGTGTGGATTGGAATATTATGATTAAGTTTCATAGATTTGATATAGAAGTACTTCAATATTTTGTGTGTAGTCACTTGAAGAGTGAGTGAACTTTATATTTCTTTTATTTAATATATTTTTTATTATATTATTTGTGGCGCATTATGTATGTTGGTTTCTTTTCAGTATTAATTGGTTCTGGAACTCAATGTTTTTAAAAAAGTAATGTAAGTTCAAAAAATTGGTAGTGGCTAAGACCACTTTTTATTTTGTTAACGTGTAAAGCACTTTTCACAATTTCTGGTAGGGGGCCGGTTGGTGGTTACAACTTTCCTGCTTGCTATGCTCACTAGCAGCACCAAGTCATGTCTATATCATAGCCGCTCAAACGAGTTCAATGAGATTCGAACTCGGACCACCTAGATGACATAGGTAGCTTCTTCCAACCAACCATTCAGCTCATGACTTGGTGGTCAATGTAGACCATTTTTTGCATTTAAATCCAAAATGACCGTAATCACAGCAACCAATAAATGCTTGAGATTCCCAAAGTACAAGAAACTATCATTTTAATGGAAATTGTCTTACGTAATTGGAAATTTTAGTTTCCACAATTTCAAGTTCATTTCCATTCGACTTCATTTAAAGGACCCAACAATAGACAATGTTATTTTGGGAGGTCCTCAATCTCCCAAAATAATGAATATGATGTTAAAACTATGATTTCCAACATAGTTTTCTTCTAGTGATATCATAAAGAGAAGATAAGTTTAAAAAAATGGAGGATGTAAGGTTGTATGGCATTGTGGTTTTTATTTGAGGTATTGCATGTGTCTGTCCATTTTTTACAAAGTGCACAGCATGGAGTTGTTCAAAGTTAGTGTAGACCTTATATGTTTGAAACTACTACAAGCAGTATAAGTAGACAAAGTTGGAAGCAAAATTAATTGAGACAAGGTCGAAAGAATAACATTAGAGGAAGTTTGAAGTCAATGAACAAAAGTTCTATACGTGTAGAGGTATGTGAGGAAAATACCTTGTGCAAGCACATATTGGTCCAAGATGTTCTGTACAAATTGATGATCTTTATGGAGAATATAGAACTGAAGTTCACAGTCATAACTGAATGTATAATGAAAATGTTGTTTTTGTTATTTTTGTCCTCAAAGTGTGTAAAGTAGTATCCGCAGAAAAGCAATGGATGGAGTGAAGAAATTCCACTTTGAGAAATCGAGAAAAAAAAAAATTTTACTCAACAGGTATTTGGACTACATTTTTTGGGGAACTCCACTCTTCTAAGAATTCATTGAATTTTGTAATCTAAAAACACTCATGTATTATTTTTTATTTAAATTTTGATGTAGTAATTGTATATGTTGTCAACGTTTGGAGATTCACATAGTTTTCAATTGAAGAGATTGTACATAGAGACATGTATGCATGCGACTATTATATATAATACAGGTGAAGGAGTTAAGTTTGATGTTATTTGTCATGAGTTTATTAGAGGACACTAGTAGAAAATCTACGTCCAAATCAACAAAAAAATAGACAAAAAAGTGTTGATTTTATTAGTTCATTTTTTGTTGATTTGGATGTGTTGACTTGGACACTATGAAACAAGAAAGTGTTGATTTTTTTGTTATTGTTTTTGTTGATTTGGGCAAATTTTTTTTTTTTTTTAATTTAAAATTTAAATTAATTTTTTTTAAATGACACGTGGTAGAGGCAAGCCATGCCATGTGGCGCGACAATGCCACGTAGGCAGCCACCACCATGGGGGTTTGAACCTTGGACTTCATGGTTGAGGTCCAAGGCTCTAACCATTGAGTCACCCCAAAATCTCTCTCTATATATAAGAGAATTAGAATTAGATTTATATTTTTTTTCATTTTTTTTCATTTTTTTTTGTAAGAACAGCAGACTTTGGTGACCTTTTTGACATAGTAAAACACTTTCTTTTTAAGAAACTTTGAACAAATACAAGTTAGACAATCAAGCTAAATTTTACCTCCAAAAATCCGTTTGATATTTGAAGTCTTCAATAAAAAGTTATAGACAAAACTCAAAGCGGGTGTTTAAAAATGTCAACGAAAAAGTCCATTTCAACCCCGCTCTGAATATTGTCCATAACTTTTGATTGGAGACTTCAAATGTCAAACGGATTTTTGGAGGTGAAAGTTGGCTAGCTTGATCGTCTAACTTTTCTTAGTTCAAAGTTTCTTCAGAAAATATATTTTACTATACCAAAACGGTCATCAAAGTCTGTTGAATTCAAAAAATACAGAATTATGAGTGATTAAGTGTTAAATTAAATTAAAATTCTACTTAGAATTGAACCTTAGGAATTTAAAACTTTTCCCCAATGACATAAACTTATTTAAAACTTTTGTAAGTATAAATGAACAAAAAAGTGTTGATTGTTTTGTTGATTTGGATGTTCAACTACCAAAAGTAACAAAAAAATTTAACCATTTTGTTACCTTGTGCCAAATCAACAAAAACTTGTGAAAATGAACAAAAAAGTATTCATAGTTTTATTGATTTGGACATTGAACTACCAAAATTAACAAAAATTTGTAACCATTTTGTTACATTGTGCCAAATCAACAAAAAATTGTGAAAATGGTTGATACAATGCCCAAATTAACAAAAAATTGATGATTTTTTGTCAATCTGGACATCATTTTCTACTAGTGGGAATTCAATTGAGAACCATTTTTGAAATATGTGAACTTTTGTTTCTTCAAAATAATGACCATATGTGCATGGAAAGCATTAACCTTCATAGGGAGTGTTGGAAAAAATAACTAGATTTGCATAGGAAGTGTTTGTCTGTGATTAAGGCAGCTGGAGAGTTCCATATAGAATGAACATGAGATAAAAGAAACCATTTATAGAGAATTGAGTTTTCTTGTCCTCCACACTCTAGTTGTCAATTATTTAGTGGACATTTTTCTTCAATAATGATGGGGCACATGTACGCTATTGCTTTCTTGCTTCTTCAGCAAAAGGTAAATGGAAAGGTACTTTAACAATTTAGAGTCTTTTAATTTCCATTTCCGTTCCAAAAAGGATGAATTCCCATGTACTATGATGTGTTGGGCCTTATTTGTGTGAAGCGTTTTGTCTGTGTAGTTCTATAAAGTACATTGAAGTGAGAATTGTTCAAATGCAATGCCAACTTCCAAGTGTGGATGAGAAATTAGACATTTATATGTAATTGTTAATCTCAAAGTGAAGACTAGAGTATCACTGATTTATTGACATTTTTTTTTAGGTACAAACTTTGCAATGCACGCTTGAGGAGTTCATCATTGGGGCTTAAAACTGCAGAGCTTCACATAATTACTGCGAATTGTAAGAGCACATGTGATTGATGAGAATCCACTACTGCAAATGACATGGAGAAAATTAGTTTTGCAATGCATTCTCAGTAGGGAGGGCAGTAGTAGCAGCTTATAGAACAACTGTGTTGTATGTAGAGGTATTGTATTCATATGTCCATACATCTAGACATGCCATTTTCTAACAGTAGAGGGGCCACGTAGAAATGAAGCGGATATCTGTAAAAATATTTGTAATTAATTGCATACATAGACTGCAAATTTAGACAGAGCGCAACAATGCATGGTAGTTGCATATAGATTTAGATTTTTATGTATATGATATTGAATATGTATTGTTTTTCCAAAGAGTATTCAAAATAAAAATGACTTCTATATGAATTCTTCAGCAAACGCTTGCGCAGACCATATGCCAATTATACTGTACAAAGTGCCGACATCAACAAAACTTAACAAGTTTTTGTTTGAAAATCAACAACTTTGTGTTCAATAAATAACAATTTTTTGAACACAGCAAACAGTTTACTGTCCCGAAATCATCACTTTTCTGTTTTAAAATACCAAAATCAACACGTCCAAATTAACAAAAAAAATCAACTCTTCTATGTTGAATTTTTATTAATTTGGTCACTGAATTTTCTACTAGTGAGGATTGGGCAATACCCAAAGATAAGAATGAGGTAAGAAGTTTCTTAGGTCTTGCTAGTTATAGGAGATTTGTAAAAGGATTCTCCAAAGTAGCTGCCCTTATGACTAATCTTTTGAAAGGGAAGTCTGACTCGATTGTTTGGAATCACGAGTGTGATTTAAGTTTTTCTTCTTTAAAATCAGCCCTAACTCATGCACCTATTTTGACTATTATCGACCCTTTAAAGGGAAACATAGTCTTATGTACCGACGCTAGTGACTTAGCAATTGGCGCTGTTTTGATGCAAAATAGACAAGTGATTGTGTTTGAATCTTGAAAGTTAAATGAAGCAAAGTTAAATTACCCGATCCATGAAAAAGAATTGTTGGCAGTTATTCATGCGTTAAAAATTTGGAGACATTATTTACTAGGATTGAAGTTTAAGATTGAAACTAACCACTTATCAACTCAACCAAATTTAAGCAAAAGACAATGTAGGTGGATGGAATTGATGTAAGAGTTTGATTTTGTCCTTGAATACATAAAAGGAATATAAAGCGTATGTCCTAGGGAACATTGTATTATATTATAATGCAAGAGTCTGTATTCCCAAACAAGGGAATTTAGACTCAATATCATGCATGATCTTCATGACATACCTATTGTAGGCCATCTAGGGTTTCAAAAGACCTATTTGGTTGTTAAACACCATTATTATTGGCAAATAATGAAAAAGACATTAAGGAATATGTAGAAAGGTGTTTAAAGTGTCAAAAGTCAAAGATTGAACAAAGTAAAAGTCCTCAATTATTGAAACCTTTTAGAATTCCAAATTTAAAATGGAAGTCTATCACTATGAATTTTATTGTGGGTCTACCTAGAACTCAAGTAGGTTATGATAGCATCTTTGTTGTAGTCGACTGATTGACAAAATCTGCACAATTTATTCCTACAGTAACTATTGTTACTGCTTTTGGTGTAGCTGAGTTATTCATGAAACATGTTTTTGAAAATCATGGCATACCATCAGAGATTATAAGTCACAGAGATCGTAAGTTTGTAAGAGAATTTTGGTCATCTCTTTTTAAGTTATGTGGAACGAAGATTTGACTTAGTACAGTTTATCATCCTAAGACTGATGGTCAAATTGAACGCAATAATTGAACGCTTGAGGATATGCTTAGAATGTATATTGGTAAGAAACAACACTCTTGGGACAAGTGGATTCACATGGTATAATTTTCTTATAACCATATGATTTATAATAGTATTGGCGTCAGTCCGTTCTTTGCCCTCTATGGCCAAGAATGTAGAACTCCAATTTCTCTCTCAACCCCTAATTCAAAGATTGAAAGTGTTAATCAAATGATACGAGATATGCACGAAATTATTGAATCTGTAAAGTTGAGTTTGAAAAGTGCTCAAGATAGAGCAAAGTATTATGAGAATAAGAAAAAGAGCCATCGTGAGTTTGAGGTAGGTAATAAAGTGTTTCTGAAAGTTACACCTCAACAGTCAGGACTAAAATTTGATAAGTCTAGGAAATTGTCTCCTCAATTTTGTGGTCCATTTGATATTATCAAACAATTAGGACTAGTGTCTTATGAATTGAAATTGCCTAGCAATTGGAAAATTCATAATGTTTTTCATGTCAATTTATTGAGGAAATATATTTTTGATCCTAGCTATATCCTACTAAAGCTGCTCTTGAAGGAGCATTATTTGCAGAACCTAAAAAGATACTAAAAATTGATATGCAAAATCTAAAGAATAAATCATTCCAAAGATTGTTGATTAATTGGAGAGATTATCCTGAAGATGAAGCCTCTTGGGAACGAGAGATTGACTTCCGAAAGGATTACCCTAACTTTGTCATTGAGGATAATGACTGATTTTCAGGGGGAGATTGTGTTATGACCCTTGTCATAATCTCTTATGGATGAATGCATTGAGAGATAGATGATTGATGACTAGTCATGTTGACCAGAGATGGATGAATGTGATGACGGATAACTAATTCATGATGTAATGTGAATTAGTTAATAAGTAGAAATTGATTGAAGATAGACATCTCTCGGCGATAGATTTATGCACTGGAGTTCAGCAACTCAAGTTGGATGACAAGTGCAATGGATAGACATCTCCAGACGATGGATTTGTGAAGTGGAACTTAGAGTTAGACAACTTCAAGTAGAAGATGAAGAATAGATGAGATAGGAATGGATACTTAGAATACTTCTAAGAATAACTAAGACTATTACTTTAGTAGATGGTTCTAGATAGAATCAAGAATAGAAAGCTAAATACAGAAATAAAGATCTAATCTTTATTCGATATATAAGATAAAACTTGGGGGTGAAGAGGCTCTCTCTCTTGGATGAGGATTGATCTCTCTCTATGGTCGGGTGGTTTGAGCTCTTGAGAAAAGTTATGTTAATAAGTATATTTGTGTCTTTATTGTGTTTCCACTGTTATTTGAAGTTACAGATAATAGGAGGTATATAACATTAGACAACAATAAAGTCCCTTTGATATTGTAGTTTGTAGTCTTCAGTGCCATTACTAGCTTCTTTCTTGATCATATCGGATTGGAACTCCTAGAATCTAAAGCTTTTGCTCAATATGGCACCTATATGTCACTGCAAGATTCACTAGCGCACTTATTGATCACTTAGAATTGCATCATAGCACACCATGAATGGTACAAATGTCAACAAATAGCCACAATGATGTTGTTGAAGTGAAAGTGATATGAACAAAGTGTGTAAACAATAATCCATAGTGCATGACTATCACCTTCAACTTACTCTAGAGAGTATACAATTGGTAGAGGATAAACATAAGGTCTCCCTCATTAGCCTTTACCCATAATAGCAAGTGCTTCACCATCCAAGAGTGTTGTTTGTCCAGCATGTCCCGTTTGTACACAAGCTCAATTGATGTTGTAGAAAAAACCTCCACTTGCCAACCTACGCATATAGAGATTCATACGTCACTTTATACTTTATTATCAAGGTCTCTCTAAACAACGTTGTTGTGTCCTACAATCCAAGAGGCCATCAAACGTGAGGTAAAGTTTCATAAAAGCATCACTAGCCGAACTTGGTTACCATCAAGAATAGATAACTAGGTCTCCAACTTGGAAGTATAAAGGCCCTTATACTATTGACTCTCAATGGAAAGTACCTCAACCACTTTCAATTCCAACGATGTCTAGACAAATCTCAACTACATCCTCTCTATTTGTTTCAAATCAATGAGAGTGTCCTTTTCCTTTAGAGCTTGGTCATCAAGGTGGCATGTTGCTAACCATTCCAAGGGCAACAATTTTTTCATTTAAGCAACCTTCACAAGCAACTTCCTAACCCATACATAAGATAATAAATGCTTGCTAGTCCACGGTGTGACCTCAATCAGGACATTGCAAACCATCATTGCAATTGAATGAAAGGCCATCAATTTTCATTTAGATGTGGAACTTGCTTTCTCAAGCAATAGGGCTTGTTGCCTCTTCTACAAAGACACTAGGACTTTGTGGTACTTGGACCTTGGATTGGAGTTTGCCTCTACAATAAATGTTATCCAACTCACATTCAACCCAAAGGCAAATGCATAGAGCAAAAGATTCTTAAAAAGTTGATGTATTATGTACACATTGTGCACTTTGTTAAAAATACTAGTTTTTTAATCAATTTAAAAAATACATAGTGTTAGCAAATTCAAGAATAAAATAAACCATATATGGATATCAACTATAAACCATCTATAAAGACAAATTTTTATTTCTTAAAGTTAATCTATCTTAATCATTTTGAATTTCAAAAATCCATGTTTAGTACAAGACTTACTATATTTGCTTCCCAATTTGATTGTAAGAAATCCCCATTTTAATCTTACATCTGAAAATTCTTTGAAATTATCATCTTTAAAGTTTCATTTCAAGCACATTTAGGAAAAAAACTCCACCAAAAGAAATTTTAAAACTAAGTAAAAATTGGGTGTTTGAGATTGCGCAAGGTGATTTACGAAAACACAAATATTGTCGCCAAATATCATTGACATACCGCCTATGCAAATTTGCACCCAACGTTCAGATGTTGAACCAATAAAATTTAGTGTTTAAATCACCCTATAGATAATCATTTTTATATAGAAGCTGATTTTTTGGAATTTTTTGGAGAAAAATCAAATTATTGTGATTTTTTAAGGTGTAATATGGACATATATTTATACCCATTAGATACATATTAGATACATATTAGAAAAATTAGAGAATTTTGACCAAAAATCAAAACTAGAATGAGAAATAAAATTTTGTAAGTTAGACTTGAATGTCTTTTCTAAAGAAGAAAATAAAATTGAAATACATACAACATTTTGTTACTTGGCTTTTAACACATGGAGCTTTTAATTTCATTAATTCACTAGATTTTTTAATTTCTTCAAAAATTTCAAATAGAGTAGAAAGATAACTTATTAGGCTTCATTTTCTAAGTTTATATAAAAATTCAAATGGATACATCGAAAATTAGAATCAAGTTTGACCACTGTGCATCCATTCTTGGCATGCTAGTGACATTTAGGAGTCAAGCCTTTTGTGATTTCATATTTTGTGTACAATAATTTTTATTTTGACATTTCTATTCACTTATATAAAATTTAGGCACTGTAGACTTCAAATTTTATATTTATTTTGGAGACAACTTTGAATGTTATGAAAATTTTGGACATCCTTCCTAATTTCGATATATGCATAGTGGCCCTCAAAATACTATGTATGCTTACAAAAATTGTCATAGCTAATTGAGGAATTAGAGACTTACAACCAATTTGGACATAGTTGTGGTCCAAGTGAGTACTATTTAATTCAATTTAATCCCACAAAATCCTTTCTACAAAATATCCAAAATAATTCTCATTCCACTTACTAAAAAATCTTGAAAAGAAATCTTGCATTCCAAATTTTGTTCACTACTAAATTGAATACTATTCTTAAAAAAGCTGGGTTTTTTTATCAAGTTTTGGAAAACCATTTTGTGCACATGTATTACTTGTACCTCCACATGTCTCCAATTGGTTGAAGCCATCTAATTTCTCCATTAGTTATGGGCCTTTTTGAAGTGTATGAAACTAATTTAACCCTTAAACGTCGATACGGACGTTTGGTGTCCGATGAATGACAAGGGAATCTCCTGTACAGGACAAAAATACAACTATTCATCCTCGGTTTTTGGGGTGGAAAGGAGAAATCTTCTACAATGCTTTGACTTCCAATGAGTGGTTTTGAAATTTAGTATACCAATGATTCCCAAGATATCAAAATGCATGATTTCCACGGTCACCCGTCCGTCCTTTAAGGGTTAACCTTAGAGCATCGCCACCAATTGTATCCAAAGGTCTCGGCAACGGCACACAACACTTGTTGCGCTTGGGTAGTGGAAAATGTCTCCCTACCAACATCACGTTACGGTACTATTTTTGCCGCTTATCCCGTCACTTCTACATTTGCCCGGCAACAAAGGGCCTTTGTAGAGGGCAATATTACACTCACGCTAACTTGGTCAATGAAGACTGTGGGCACAGTGGATGTCAACGTGGATGCGATGGAGGATAATGGGGGGTGCGAAGAAGGGAAATTTTTTTTGTGAGGATGGGGACAAGCAACTATACTCTTTCTTTTAGTAGATGTGCTATTTTATTCATTACGTTGATTAAGAAGCTACATATGAAAGACAATTTTTATTTTTATTTTTTAGAGATGAAATCATATGTTGAATACAAGTCTAAAAAAATTCATATTATTTTGGAATTTTTTGCAATCATTGTGAATATGTAAAGGACAAATTAAAAAATTAAAAGATTAAAAATTCAATCATAAGCTTTATTCCAATGTTCACACCTCATACTTTATCATAAGCTTTAACCTTTAAGTATGTGGGAACACTTTGGAATCAATTGTTCACAATGCACACACCTCATACTTTTGAAGAAAGGAGAAATTCCTAAACAAATAAAAATAAACTTAAATTACAAACCTTGCTTCAATGCAAAAACTTTAAGTATAAGAGGATGCTTTGGAACCAATTGTTCCAATGCACACACCTCATACTCTTGAAAGGTGGACAAAATCCTAAGCAAAAATAATGAAAAAATATATATAAAAGAATATAAGTTGTATACAAATTTGTATATAAATAAAATTAAAGATTCTATAAGTATTAATGGCCTTTGTGGATGCTAACTCATCACAATGCACACACCTTGTACTTATAAAGGATGGATAATATTACAAACCCAAAACAAAACAATAATTCATAACTATCCTAACTTTGGGTACAAGGGGACGCTTCGGATGCAACTCATCACAATGCACACACCTTGTACTTACAAAGGATGGATAATATTACAAACCCAAAACAAAACAATAATTCATAACTATCCTAACTTTGGGTACAAGGGGACGCTTCGGATGCAACTCATCACAATGCACACACCTTGTACTTACAAAGGATGGATAATATTACCAAACCAAACCAATAATTCATAACTATCCTAACTTTGGGATAAGGGGACGCTTCGGATGCAACTCATCACAATGCACACACCTTATACCAAAAGAAAGAATGTATAAAGTATAATGATAATTCAATATTTATAAAGTGTAAGAAAATACTTTAGTGTAAAACCTACAATTATAGTTATAGTTAAAACTATATTTAGTCCAATAACTATAAGTTGTATACAAATTTATATATAAATAAAATTAAAGATTCTATAAATACTAATAAGTACATGTATATGTAATAGATATGTATAATGTAAAAGGTATTTATATATAAATAAAATTAAAGATTCTATAAATACTAATAAATACATGTATATGTAATAGATATGTATAATGTAAAAGGTATTTATATAAAAATAAAATTAAAGATTCTATAAATATTATTAAGTACATGTATATGTAATAGATATGTATAATGTAAAAGATAAAGCTTTTATTTTTGTGAGATAAAACTTTTGTAAGACTCGGGAACAGCAACTGTGACTTCAAAGAGCACTATAGTGGCATTCACTGTGACTTCAAAGAGCACTATAGTGGCATTCACTGTGACTTGGCACCTCGGTGGCAATTGAGTAGCGATGATTGATCCAATTTTAGCAGGTTGTTGGTGGGGAGTAGTGGATGACCACGGCACAACCACATCTCACAGGTTAGTTTGTACCACGCCACTCGGTTGTGCCGTGGTCATTTGGAGAGCAACTGGTGGCGATGCTCTTACGAGAGCCCGTACTAAGTTTCATTTGTGCACCAAAGTGCCCTGCACGTAGGGGTATGGATAGGGATTATTATTATTATTATTATTATTATTTTATGGGGCAAATGGGGAAAACCGCACTACTAAGATACACTGTTGCGGATATGTTGGTTGGGAGCCGCATGGCATCCTCGTCATCGAAGGAAGATCATTCTGTCTGTCCCAGTGCAGATTCAAGTCCATCCACTTGCATCCAATGGTCCATCACTTGGTCATGCCCGACGGGCGGACGGATACTTCTGGGACGGAGGTGCCGTGGTAAGAAAGCTGAGTTGAGTATGATACGAACTTACTGGTGCAAGTAAGAAAACTTAACTTACCTGAAGCTTACGGCTTGCCTCACTTGCCGTGTGCAAATCCGTCATGATCTGTGGTGGGCCAAGTGCTTCCAACATAAGTTAAGTGAAGCAGCCAGGCAGTCATTTGGAGGTGGTCTCACTCCTCGGGCGGAAATTCATCAAATCAGTTGGCCATTGCAGTCACGTGGAATCTACTTTTGAATCAGGCACGGACTTACTTAACTTACTAGACGAAGACACGGAGACACGGAGGTGGGATTGTTATTGAAGTTAACTTATTTCCAGCGCGGGAGGTCGGGTGAACTGACCCCCTCACTCGTCGTCACCAAGTCAGTCCCCAGTGCCAGGGTGAACTGACCCCCTCGTTCGGCCCTGCGGGCAAACCCTGGAATTATTTATTTTCCGCACATGAATTTTTTTGCAAATTTTTAATTCATTTTTGCGATTAGAGACTTCAAATTAGTTTAAGAAGGTTAAAAATATATCCTAGAACGGCCCAAAATAGGGGGCTTTTTTTTTACATGCACCCCTGGTAAGGCCGAGCAAGGGGGGTGATCCACCCTGATCGTCCCCAAAGGTGCAAGTACCTAAACAGACCCCCTATTTTGTGCCTAGAAAATGTATGCTCTACATCTCTCCTAGCTAATTTGGATCAGGGTGGATTGACCCCCTCACTTGGCCTTACTAGGGGTGCAAGTATAAAAAATGCCCCCTATTTTGGGTCGTTCTAGGATATACTCTTGGCCTCACCTAGCTAATTCGGGTCACTGATCGCAAAAATAAATTAAAAATTTGCCAAGAAATTCATGTGCAGAAAATAAATAATTCCAGGGTTTGCCGGTAGGACCGAGCGAGGGGGTCAGTTCTCCCTGGCCCTAATTTGGATCGGGGTGGATTGACCCCCTCGTTTGGCCTTACCAGGGATGCAAGTAAAAAAAAGCCCCCTATTTTGGGCCGTTCTAGGATATACTCTTGGCCTCGCAGAACTAATTTGGGGTCTCTGATCGCAAAAATGAATTCAAAATTTGCAAAAAAAATCATGTGCAGAAAATAAATAATTCCAGGGTTTGCCCACAGGGCCGAGCGAGGGGGTGAATTCAAAAATTGCAAATTTTATCATGCATGGGAAATAAAAAAATTCAGGGTTTTCCTTCGGGGATGAGCAACGTTTTCCTTCGGGGATGAGAAGGGGGGCAGTTCATCCCGGCCCGGAGGGAGGGAAGGAGTGCCGTTTCGACCAAACAGCCAGAGCCTATTGCCATGCGAATAATATTAATAATATCAATAATGTATTAACGTCTAGATGGTGGTGGGAATTCTCAAGAATCTACTCCTTCCGGCCAGGGAAGATGGACCCCCTTATGGCCCCAACTAAGGGTAAATGTAAAAATTCGCACCTATTTTCTACCATGTTAATTGTGTGACACATGGAATCGCAAATATGAACTCAAAATTTGCAAATTTTTATCATGGGTGGAAAATAAAAAATTTCAGTGTTCTCTCCTAGGGTAAAATATAGGGCAATAAGGGGATCAATCCTCCCTGGTTGTTCCTTCTTGGGGTCCCATAGAAGATCACAAGGGCTTGAATAAGCTACCTTGCTTGGTGTGAACAACTTCAAGATCCCTTACTTTGAAAGATATGCTCTATTGTCGTATTGTGGCACTAGTTGAGTGGCTCTCCAAATGTTTCATACACTTGCAAATATTGCCATAGATGATTGAGGAATTAGAGATTTTCATCCAAATTGGGACACGTCATAGTACAAATGACATTCTTGCAAAAAGAAAATAATTCAAAATTTTCATGCTTGTTTTTTATTTAATAAAATGTAATCAAAAGTATTAGTGAAAAAAAGAAGTTTTCATTTGCACAAGTGAATGTTTTTCAAGATTCTTTAGTATGTGGAATGAGAATTCATAATTGAAACATTTATGTTTTTCATAATTTGATTCCAAAAAAATTTTAAATCATAAAAATAGTATATACAATATTTCAAACACTCTTCAAACATTCCACAATCTTAAGGATATTTTTACAAGCATAAATATTGTGATTTTTTCAAGCAAGAGTGAAGAAAATTCATATCAAATACAATATATGCCTAAATTTTTTGAAATTTTCACTAGAATTGTATACAACAGTGTCAAACATCTTAGTCTAGTCCAAATTTTCATGTCATTCTACTTACTAAAGAATCTGTAGGTCCAAAATTAAAATAATTCTAAATAGTTCAATTTTATAATTTTTTCAAAATTTGAAGTTTGAGTAGGAAGTAGACTTAGTTAAGTTCATTACATTTGTTGAACTCAAATTCAAAAAGATTATTATTTTTAGATTTAGAGCAAAGAGGTACAAATTACCAAAATAGATATAAAAAACATTTTTTGTGATCCGTTCTATTAGCATCATTTTTTTTGTAGTGTAGTCAACATCATCTCAATTACAGGGGAATGTCAACTAACACGTGATGCAAATACATCTAAAGAACCCTTAAAAAATGGATGAAAAAACATAGTTCTTTATCTTGTTTTGTTTACTTGACATCATCCAAATGCTACTTTGTAGATCCATAGTCCTTTAAGGATTAAGTATCAAAAGGTGATCCTATGACCAGTTTTTCAAACTTCAAAGTCCTTTTCTTTATATACTCCCATTTTGCAACTATATATGAATGAATTTTTTTTAAATTATATTTTAGAGATGTAATCATATGTTTTTTTCAACAAGTCATAGAAATTTCACACAAAGAGAAAAAGAGAAGTTGCCAAAACATGATCCGTGGATTTTCTTATATTGTAAAGTCAAAAAATATCACTAGGAAGGAATATCCAATACCATTCATTGAAATAAGCAACTCCCCTTTCCAAATTGGATGAAAAAAGTGTTTTTTTCCCATCCTCAAGGCCTTTTTGAAATCATCCAAATAGACACAAAACTTCTTTTATTTTCATGGATTTTAGGATTACCATTAGAAGAGATTTCAGGATTTTAAGGGCCGTTTCAGGGCCGTTCCCCCGGCAGTAAAAGAACGCCGCTGTCAGATTTTTTTTTTTTTAATTTTAATTTTTTTTAAGTCCTTAAACTGAGAAACAAAGTTAAAATTTTATTTTATTTTTTATTTTATTTTCGAAAAATCTGACCTGGCCGTCTCTCGGCTAGGTCAGCACAGGCCGGGAACAACGGATATCGGCGGTTCTTGGGGGGGTTTCGAGTTGGGAACTCGCAGCCCTCCCTAAGAGCCAAATCACATGTAATGCTTAAATCCAAGGTTGGGAGATAACATGTGAAAGATTAGGATAGCAAAAGATACAATATACAAATAATGGATTAACCCATAAAGAAAAGAACCCATGACCATATAATCAAAACTCAAAATCTTGCACTTTGAATCTTTCATTTTGTTGTTATTTATGACTTCTACGTTAGAGGAGATTTGAGACCTCTAGAAGATTGTTTCAGGATTAATCCCTTATTGTGAACCATTGCAATGCTATAAGATTATTAAATAATTTAAAAAACATTAATTTTGTTTTAAATTTTTATTTAAATTATTAAAAATTATTTTATTTTATTTAAAATATTAAAATATTAATTAAATATTATTATTTAACATGGACGTCTCCCATCATGTCAAACTGCTAATGTAGCATTGTTTCCACATTCTCCACAATTTGGAAACTTATGGTCTTCTAAAGGCCTAAAAAACATCTAATGTTCTTCAAAAATGAAACATGTCATAATTTTGTTGAAAATTTCAAATTTTTGTGAATCCCCAAAGAAAAAGTGAAGAACATTTATATAACTACAAAATATGCTTAAAAATTTGAAATTTACATATTAGAAATTTATTTTAGTATAGATTGTAGTAGTAATAAGAAAACTTCTATATTGATCTATATTTAAAAACATGATAATAAACTCTAAACTTTGAACTTCAATAAATTGCCTATTTAAAAACATGATAGTAAACTTTGAACTTTGAACTTCAATAAAATGCATTAGATGAGATTTCAGGCTGTGGGAGGGCTGCAAGTTCCCAGCCTATTCCCAACTCGGGAACTACGCTCCAACAATGATTATGTAGCGCTCCTGCAGCGCAATGACGTGGCATGGAGATTGCCACGTCACTTTTCGAAGAGAAAAAAAAAATTTAATTTCTTTTTGAATTTTGAGATTAATTAAATTTTTTTTTTTGAAAAGGTGACGTGACAATGCTCGCGTTCGCAGGGATGGGAGGGAATTGTTGGGAACTAGGCGCCGGGAGATGCTTGAAACGGCCCTCCAGGACCCCAGAATCCCTTCTAATGCCTATTTAAAAGAATTTTTGAAACATTTGAAACATTCTAGAAACTACACTTGAGAAACTTTACTTTATTAGTTTTGCTTGAAAAAAATGTCAAATGTCAAAATCAAGTTTTATGGAAAAGAAACTCACAAATTGAAATACACTAGATAAATGTACCATTTTTTTAATGAAGCAACTCCTTTAAAATTAAGAAAGAACTAATATGACTTCAAGTCTACTTTTAGGGCAGACTTGAATATGTTGGAATCAACCAAACTTTACAAAAAAGACAAAATATTTTCCAAAATTCTATACAAAAGTTTGCATTATTTACAAAAGGGGAGTTAGAATAGTTGCCAACAAGATTATAGGAAGATGCCCATAAACAGTGGTGGGAATAAGTTTTTGACTTTAAAAAAAATTATTTTTACATTTGACTTGAACTTTTGCATTGCTTTCAATAGTTTACAATAAGACAAAACTTCTCCAAAAGTGTAATTTTTCTTTGCTCACAAGTCAAAGTTATTCCTAAATGTAATTTTTCCTAACCACATAGAAGTTTAATCAGTATGGAAGTTGGCAAAAGCAAGTCCGATTTTGGAAAACTTAAAAGTTGATTTCCAATTTTGACTCCACATAGAAGTTTGCCCTTTGTAGTCCATTATAAGGATGGTGAACAATTTTGGCTAGTTTTTAAGTAAACAATCTAAACAAACAATCATGCAATGAATAGAAGATAGAGAATTGGCACCATGGGTAGGACCAAAGGACATGTGAGGCGAATTCCCTTATGCCATAAGATATCCATACCTTTTTGCAACATTAGCCATTTGTCACCAGAATGAAGTTCTTTACGATTATTCATTGATCCACATATGACAAAGTATTTACTCAAATTCAACATTAGTTTTCAAAAGAAACTAATTGAAGTTGAAGATTTATTTGAAGCAATCAACGACAATTGAAACATTTTGTACTTCAAAGATGTTCGATTAGGGTACTAATAGTGCAATGTCAACAATAGGTGTTCCTATGACCTCAACTTTGAAATTTATAGTACAATTATATAAGTTCTAGAAATTCTCATATGGATTGCATTCACTTTTCCTTTCCTTTCCTTTCCTTATAACATGGTCCTATCGTTCGTTTTTCCTAGTCTTGTGTTCAGAATTGTTGGATTGGGAAAAGTTGTCTGCTAAAGGTGGGCATGGCTGGGGGCCGAGTGGAATGGGGTAGGAGAACTGAAGAACGGAATCCATGATTGGATAGATTCTCGGGGAGCTGCCCGGGGTTGTTCAGGCAGGCAGCAACTGAGAGTTTCACGTGCCCCGAACATGCGTGGATGAAACTCGTCCACTCGGGACCATCGCCGTAGTACCGACGAAAGCTCCGTCGAGTTTATAGAAACCGGCCCCACTGGCCAGTCTTCCAAGGTAGCAGCACAGCTGGCACGATGACGCGGGAGGATGAACAGAACCACCGCCACTCATTCATCCACCTGGGCGTAGACCGTAGGAGTGGAGTGGAGTGGAGTACAGTTCCGTCCTCGGAACGCAAGGTGGGGCCGCGACTCCGCAAGGAAGAGCGAGCCGGGGTGAAGAACGAAGGAAATGGTCGATCGAAATAGAAAGCGACCCGCGCAGTAAGTAATTAGTCGAGTGCCCGTGGAGCCACCTCCAGCTCACTGGCACTGTGAACAGCTGTGATACTCCAGACTAGAATTAAAAATATATTTATAGATGGCGATGGATACCCTGAGTGCTCGGCGTGAGGATTGACGAAGGAAGGAATAAAGGAACAAGGAAGGCAGGCAGGCAGGAAATGCCGTGAGGGCACAGGGATGTGTGAACCGAACTGAACGAAGACCACAAAAAAATCAAAGCTAAGCTAAGCTAGGCCGCAAACGTTCGCCGCAAGGCGCTGGACGACGTTTCCCGCGTGAGCTGGACTGAGCACGATTTGGAAGGTCTGTGGGTTTCTGTCGGGGAGAACTGCTGCTGGCTTGAAAGTTCTTGTACCGGGGAAGTCGATTAGTCCGTCAGGTTCTGTATCAGGGCAGCGAGGGGACCCAGGTAAAAAAACACGAAGGAGACTGAGAGGAAGAGAACACGAAGCTTACTCAGCAGACCGGGGGAATGGAGCCCGTAATTTGCCAGAGAAGGGGAATTGGGCCTGGCGGGGAGCCGGGGACGCCGGGGGGCGCGCTGCCCGCAGCCCGGTGCCCGAGGCCGCGGGGGCGGGGTGCGGGCGAGGGGCTGGCGGGCTGGCTGGCTGGCACTCCTGGCAGGCAGGCAGGCGCAGCGCCCCCATAGCTCGCCGCCTCCATAGCTGGCTTCCTGTTTTGCCAATTCCATTGTCTGGCACCATCCCCTGTCTGGTGTTATTGCTCAGCTGCCGAGATCCGTTGAGCTCGCTCGGGCGCCTCCGCTGCGTGCTCCTTCAGGTTCGTTGCGCCCTTCTCGCTTCCCCTTCTCATACTTAAGACGCCACCTACTTTCATTGTCCATCTAGAACCCTCTGCAGGTGCACAGCGCGCTCCTCCTTGGCGCTCTCCGTCGTTGTCGTCCTCTTCGTCAGCGTCGCGCCCGTCCTCCCGCGCATCCCGATTCCCTTGCCCCTCTTCACTTCTCTGCCTCGCCTCTCTCTTCTCGCTCCCTGTGTTGTGCCTTAGTTGTTGCTCCGCAGGTTGAACTCTCTCCTCTCCGCTCTCGCTGCTTCCCTTTTGATCTGGCGTTCGTTGCTGCGTGCCTTGTCTATCCCATCGCCCATTGGACATTTTTGTGCTTCTCTGGGATTACTTTGGTCCGAGTCATGATTTTCTAGAGCACTACTTTGTCGGTAGAGTTTCAGTCGGCAGCGCACGCTTCTTCTAGGTGAAGATGGGGCAGGTTATCACGTTAAGATTGTCCCATTTAAGTCATCACTTAGGTTGTGTTTCTCCTGCTTCGAACACGAAAGCTCGAGGCACGGCTTAGAGAGTTGATAATATTTTCTGTCTAGTTTCGTCGGTGTGTATGCTACTTGAAATTTTGTTTTCGGCATGAATGCTTCCTGGTAACATCAAGTACGTGATCGCGTTCTCATTCAGTTCGCTCTATGTATCTGGCAGATTTTTCATGTTAACCGCCCCTGAAGCTTAACAGGTAAGTTTTCGAAGCAAGTCTATAGAAGGTGTCGGGAGCAAAATGGCAGAATCAAACGTGAAGGTCGCCGACTCAACCCCCGAGGTTGAGAAAAAGGTTGAAAGCGTACCGGAAGCAGCCGTGGAGTCTACCCCTGCTCCTACGCCGGCGGCCGAGGGACCCAAGGTCGAGGAAGGGAAGGTCGAAGCACCTGGACGTAAGTCTCATATTTCATTAACTTGTGCGTGAGCGCTATGGGTTACATCGTGAGGGTTCGCGGCCAGAAAAGTAGATTTTGTTTCTGAATGATAAGGTTAGAGCGTTGTCGAGGCTCTTAAGTTAGCCAAGTATTTTGACGCTGATTTCCCTGTCTTTTTCGAACCTTTTTTTTTTAAGGATGTACGATTTCTTTTAGTTTGTAGTGCTTCTCAGGTTTGTCCTAAATTTATGGTCATTTTTGACCAGTTATGTTCTGCGTGATACGTTTTCGAATGAGTTCTGCGTGACTTTTAATTTATAGATCCATGTGCTTCCTCTTAATATTGTAAGGTGTCGTATGTGATAAATCTACTGTCTCTGTCCTTCAGCCACGGAGGTAGCGAAAACTGAAGAACCTGCTGCTCCTGCGCCTGCGGAGGCAGCTAAGCCTGAACCACTTGCAGAGTCATCTGCGCCTGCCGTGGAATCTCGAGCTGTCCCTGCTGAGGAGGTTAAGCAGGAGACAACCGAGACTCCTGCAGAATCAAAGGAAGATGTTTCGGCTCCGGGTAATTATCTTTTTCTTCTATTTCAAGTGAATCTCAGCACCAGCATGGTGTAACCCGTACTCAGTTGGTGGGTTTACCTGGGGTCTCCCTACCGAATATTTTTGCTCACAATTTTTTTGTTGCAGCAGTTGAGTCAAAGGCCATCGATACGCCCACTACCAAATCAGAACACCCTACCCTTTTACAGAAGGTAAAGAAGGCTTTCGACTTTACGAAAAGTCACAAGATCAAAGAATCACCTTCGCCTGCGCCTGCTACTGAGGCTCCTGTTGAACCAGCTCCTGTTGCTGACGCACCAGCACCCGCTGCGGACCCGGCCCCCGCCCCCACACCAGCCCCTGTTACAGAAGAGACACCTCCACCCGCACTAGAGGCACCTGCAGCCGCTGCACCAGAAACCAAACCCACTATCTCTGAAAAGGTTACAGAGAAGGCTAATGAGGGAAAGGGCTTCTTCAACAAAGTGAAGAAATCTTTTTTTCAGAAGAGCCACTCTTTCAGTGGAAGTATTCCTGATTCGAAATTGGGAGTGGCTCCTCATGCACCACCTGCTGCTATTCCGGAAGGAACCAAGGAAGCCGAGAGCGTAGGTGATCCAACTGCCGCCTCAACTGAGGTGAGATCGTGATTGGTTACGTTCCACGTTCCTGTCTATTTACCGTCGTTAAATTATTTGAATTACAACGTGTTAACTTGATATTTTTGCCTGTCTTGAAACTAATGATTGTTTCTGTTATGAAGACTCCTGCTCCCATTGCACCCGAGCCTGCTGCAGTAGCCACCCCGGCCCCAGTCGCTGCCGATGTTACATCCTCTACTCCTGAGGCGGCGCCGACGCCTGTCGCGGAAGCACCAGCAGCTTCCGCTGACGTTACCCAAGCTGCTGAGGAGCCGAAGGAAGCTGCTAAGGAATCCGTGGAGGAGAAGCCCTCGAAGGAGGAAAAGCCGAAGAAGTTTTTCCAGAAGATCGTGAGGAGGCTTCGGACCAAGGCCTCACCCAATAGTCCTCCGTCGGCAGCACCTGCTGCTGCTCCTGTGGTCGCTGCTAGTGCGTAAGTTTGGTGGGTGATGGTTTTGGGTGGATAGTGTAGCATAGTCGTTTTCCCCCTTTTTTTCTCAAATTTCTTTTTCATAATACGTGTTTGGCATCCATCAGGATTGTTCGTTTTTGGATGCTATCATGTTGTGATACCATAAATGAGGGCTATACCCCTCCATGAAAAGGATGAACAGCCCAGTTGGTTTAGATTGGGCGCCTGACGATTAATAGTTCTGGCATTGACACCTATAGTTCTCGTTGGCATTCGCACGGCCAGTTTCAACCCCATTGGTACATGTTCATAGTGTTCTATGGACATTTTGGGATCCTATAGGATCCTGTGTAAATTCTTGTGCATGCTAATTTTTTGGGTAAGCAATTCCCAACTCAAGTGGATCCTTTTCTTATCTCATGATTTTAAGTTCTTTTTAAGTCGGTCACTACAGATGCAAGACATGTAGACTTCCCTGCAACTGCAATTTACACACTGCTTTGAAGTTTAAAATGCCTGCTTCTGATGAATATCGAGTCAAGTTGGACTTCCATGATTTTTAAATATGTTGTAATCTAAGTATAATCTATCTGAGAGTTGTTTGATCTTGTGATGATATTTTGTGGAGATTAATTTGCACAGATGGTGGCCATGTGAGTTCTGCCTCTATTGTGTTTGGAAGTTGGTTTGTGACCAGAAAGGTGTCAGTGATTCTCCCTGTTGTAAAATCCAAGTATCCGACTATAAGTTCGTTTTGTATGCAACCCAACCGTTGCTTTCTGCAGTGTTCAGGACATGGAATATTGACTATTCCGAAATGTCTGAATTTTGGATATTTTGATTATGCATGCCACGTGTCACTAGTTATCTGCTACACTAATTTATCCAAATCATGCTTGTGGCGTTCATTGACTACTACTAAACCATCAGTAAGTCATTAGTAAGACTAAAATGCAGGCAGTGTCATTAGGTGATAGTTGACAAACTGCCAAACTTGTGGAAACTCAGAATCAATAACAAATAAGTACATGTCATCTTTTCATTAGCTGGAAAAAAAACTGAACCAAATTTCCAAAAGCAGTATGCAACTATTTCTTTTCTTTTTTTAACTTGAAAAATTTATATTTGCAAATTATGCCTCCAGTATTTTAAAAAAACAGACATGATTGTTTCAAAATTCTTCTAAAGAAGCCATAAGTTTTGTTTTTTTCATTAGATGAGATTTTGCTTCATTGGAGGATTGTGGGCTCCCTGAAGTTTTCGGACTCTGGGAATATAGCCATGCAGCCCTGTTGATATGGCTGAGAGATTGCCACATCAATAAATTAAATTTAAAAATAAATAAATAACCTAAGTGTTGAGGACTTAACCCATAAAAGGCTTTGACTATATTTGACCAAAAACGCTCCCTATAGAATCTTGTAGTACATTGGTTAGAGAAGATGTGGAAAAAAATTCAGAAATTTCCACCGTGTAGATTGCAAGTCATTAGCATTTGAAGTGACAAAAATGTTTTTTTTGGTTCTCAAAAAAACTAGGGAGTTGCATTTCACAAGGTCAAATCATTTAGAATTGTACAATAAACAAGATCATTTGGAATTGTACATAAACAAGAAAAATATAGTAAGTCAAAAGTAGATAATGATGCAAAGTACTAAATTGTTAACAATTTAGTTATGGAATTGAAAAATGCCAATTCCAATGGTTGTAATTTGTTTAATAAAACCATCTACATCCTATGATTTTATTTTTTTCATGTACAAGGTGTTTGCAATCCACTAACAACTTGTTATTATTTTCACAAGGAGTAAAAACATACAAACAAAATGTTATCACATACTCTATCCTATAAACCTAGTTGCTTACTAGATGTTGTGATGAAGAAGCTATGATGTTTTTTTCACCATGAGGCAAAGAACCCTCTAGAGTTGTTTTGTTTAGAGTATATGGAACCCTAATATAAAAAATAATAATAGTAACCAACAAGCCTTTTGTCATATTTTAGAATTCAAAATATTTTCAACTAGTTTTGAAGCATTTTCATGTTGTTTTGCATTAACTCCTTAACCCTTAACCCCAAAGTGACATTGAGGATAGAAACTGTCCTCAATGATTTTCAGTTCCAAAAAACTCGCACTTCGAACATTGGAATGGACAAACATGCTAAACAACTTGTGTTGGGTTACTTGAGATCTCTGCAACAAGACAAATTGCATCAAATTCCAATGATTTATCCATTTTCTATGCAAGGGCAAATTTTAGGACCTGCCTAAATTGCCTAAATTTACTAGCAAAATGAGCAGGCGAGGCTGACGTAACTGGCTGTAATGACAGGGCTACGTGGCAGGGGCCCAGAGGAATACCGTTAGAGACGCCTATACAAGTAGCTAAGGTGGACGCCAAGCTTTAGGATTTTGCGCGCCAAGGTTTACAGGTGGGATTTAACGCTTCGAGAGAGATACCTCCATCGGATCCTTACGTCCTTCGCAAGGTGCGGGTGAGATAGTGGGGCTGAATCAGGAAGGTGGCTCCACTCGTAGATGCATAGGACAGACAGGGGGATCATTAGAAGGTTAGGTTAGTTGTTCATACAACATTCTGTAAGGATGTGCCACAACACTCACGATTGTAGATTTGCCCTGCCATGGTGAGATTCAACAGTCATCCACATATTGTCATGAGAGTGGCACAGTTGGCTACAAAATTTGCAAGCACGGATGCAAGCAATATTTGGAGTGGAGGTATTTAGAGTGGGCGCAGAGGCACTTCAAGTGGAGGATATGGCTGGTACAATGAGCAAAAGAAGAGGGTGCGAGAAGGTGCATGACAACATTGAGAATCCGGAATTGGAGTGGATCTCAAGCGAAGGCATGGACTTCATAAAAGGGGTTCCTTGTTGCTTCCCACCGCACTTGGAGGATGAAGCCCAAGTAATTGATGAGTGGCTAGTGAGTAAGAAGTGTTCGGATAGGCAACGGAAGAGAATTCTTAGTTCTCTAGATGTGAAGTATTTGCAACGTCTTCTTTTGTTTGGCAAGAGTCGCCCTTGGTTGAAGAAGCCTCTCAATCGGAATTTCCGATACCACTGGAGGGCACAAGCGAGTCACGTCCTTGGGTGGAAGGAGAGAACGACATTTCTACCACACATAGACAAATTGATTAGACAATTGTGGCGAGACAATGTCTCAGTTGTTGCAAATCAGCGCCAAAGAGGTCGGGCAAGTGGCAGCAAGAGCAAGACTATCGTTGCGGAGCCCAGTCACGCAACGGCGAGTGAAAAGGAAGTTCCAAAGTGTGGAATGGAGATCTAGAGCAAAGTCAGAGAATGTACCGGAGACTCCCCTCAATGCCTACGCGAGTCCAAACAATGTCCTATCACTCCAAAGTCTATAATTCAACGACTTGAACCAACGTTCACCCCCGATGGTATACTCAATTGTCAACCGACGACAGTGAAGGCTCCATTGCCCGGACCGCCCGAGATCAAGGTGACGAAACTGAGGGCCAAGGAGAAGATGAGGGCGCCGCGCAGAAAGACAGAGAAATGGCGGCACCAACTGAAGACAGGTCAGGGAGGAAGCGCAAGCACGTAGCCTTCGGTGGCACCGACGAGAGTCTCCAACTTTGAATTTGAAGAACTGGACCTCCTTGCAGATGAACAAGTTCAAGGCTGGAAGGGATAGGATAGGGGTGGGAAGCAAAAAATCGGTAACAAAGGTAGGGGAAGATGTAGGGGTAATGAGGGGAATTCCATTTTGTTAACACCATCAGGGTGTGTGGTGCCCCAAATTGTCGTGGACAACCATCTTTCTCCAGTAGTTTTGAGGCCATCAACACAAAGAGGGAGGCTTGTTTGGAATTTGCTAGAAGCAGTGAATGAAGTACCAAATGCTCATGGGGTGGAGCGGCTCATTGGATTTGAAGAAGACAATAATAGTGGCAGGGACGGATGCCATACACCACAACATATGGTCAATCACATGTACAGATTGTCACTGAGCCCTCGTGATTGCAAGGAGGCTCTCCAACAATCTGGTTGCAATAGAGACATTAGAGGTAAACGAACTAGTACCACTCATGATTTAGGTGGGTGGTACACGTCTTGTGAGAGCGATGAATGTAGAATTCATGGACGAGGTGCAGTGTTAGGTTTGGACAGTTTAAAGCAGTGGCCACAGAAGGCTACAAAATTTGTCTTAGTTTTGCCAACAGTGCTAGGACTGAGTCCATCATTGAATGGAGGAAATGCTCGGCGTGGTGAGGTAACACGAGAGTTCATCCATGCAGTGATCGGCGCAGAGACACTCCTCGTTGATTTTGAAGGTGTCATTGGTGTGCGGACAGTGCCAAAGAGCCATTGTCTAGAAGAAGAGGTGGACAGTGTGGGGCCATCAAGGCCAACTGAAAGAGATGTCTGTCGGGTGGGTGTATCTTCAAGTCGCCATGGGACGACATGACAGCAACTTCTGGAGCAATTCAACGGGACTGACGACGTGTTGGAGGGATTGACACTGTTTTTGGTTGGAGGAGATCTTGAATTGCCTTCCCTTTTTCCTGTAGTTGCTTCAACAGTTGGTACTGAGTCTCTGACTATTGGTGTCACGTTTCCAAGCTACTTGGTCTCCATTCATGGAAGCTCAAGCAATGACAGTTATAGTGATGACACTATTGAAGATCCAAATTCACTACAAAAAAACCCTGTCCTAAATGACTGGGGGAAATGACTGAAACGTGACTATGTAGCCGGAACAACTAAAAAATGACTTGGAATTCCATAATTGCACCAGTGAAAATGTTACAGTCATTTGCAAGTCATTTTTTAGAACCGCGAACGAGGGTGCACCCTTCGTAGACTTTCATCCACGATTTTCAGTTCTCCATGGGAATGACATTACATTGGGAACTGCGTGAAGGTAGCGGCAGAAGTGTCAGCCATTAAAGAGTGACTCGAAGTCATGAAATACTACTCCCCGTGTCTGCAGAATGACTTAGCAATGACTTTGGAATTTTGGTTGGGTAATGCTGCCCGCTATGGCGGACTTCGGGCAAAAATTAAAAAATGATGAGCACGTATGCAGTCTAGGGCTACTCCACCATGACTGCCATGTGAGCACAGTTTTGAAAGTGCACGTCTAGTACATTATAAACATTTGATAGGAACAAAGGTCACTAACAAAGATCGAGCACCACAAAAATTTCGCCATTGTTTTGGCGTTTTACGGTACACGCTCCTAATTCCCGAGCGAGAGCTACTTCTCAAGATTTTCACTTGGGAGGCCAATAAGGTCGGAGATGTGAGAGATCTCCCCTCAGGAAAAGCAACGAAACAAACAATACAGATTCTGCTCGAGTAAGGTGTCATATAACGATGACAAATGGTGATGTAGAATTTGAACTTCTTCTAATTGCTCTTTGTACTCGTTCAAGGTTTCTTAGACATTCTTGAAGGACTCATGTTTGGGTGTGAGGGTTCTAAGAGGACTCCCAATTTCACTCCTACAAACAAAAGTCAGCCACGACTTGTCCATGACTTCTATATGACTAATTCACTACTGCAGTCATTTTGAAGTCATCTAGAAGTTATGAAGGACACGCTGAATTATATGGTGAGATTCCCACTGAAATTATGCCATTCCTCTGATCGACTTCAAGTACAGGCTTCTTCAAAATTCTGTGCTCAAAAACTGCTACTCTAATCACCAGTTCTCTAAATCGCAAGTACGGCAGTATGTATGAGTACGGCGTACATCAGGATGACACTAATATGCTGCCTGTGCTAACAAGTTCTCTTCCTCAGACAATTCTATGGCCCCAATTAAATTTACCGTTTGGGTTGGAATTGGCAGGTTATGGGGAGCTCTCAGCCTTGCACTCTCCACTGTTGTGTTCATAAATGCATTGGCTATGTCAACGACCTCTCGTCGTGCTCGTGCCTCTTTACGTAGCACAACTTTCCAACCTGGTCTTCCTGGAACGTCTGAAAAGAAAACTTGAGTAGCTTAGCTCGGGAAAATGAACGGTTCTGCTAAGCGAGGCAATTTGTGTCGGAAGTTCACTACAAGGAATCCAGACTCATCCTTCGTGTACGTAGGGTTACCTCAATTGTCTTGACTTTTCACCCACTCACAACGCAGTAGAATTATCTTTGTAGTCAATGCACCATAATCCAGCTCAAGTACGTCTTGAAGTACTCCCACATAGTTCACTGAGGATTCCTCAACATTCTCAACAGTCTCGTGGAACACGGACGCTACCCCGCTGTTGTAACTCAACAAGTATCTAGTATTGTTATCTTCCACTCGAAAGTGGTTGCCAAATGTTATAACTCGTGAATACCTAGTAGCTCTCTGGGACGGCTTCTTGCTGAGGAGGAAGCGGTCCATATGTTCTGGGTTACTTAAATACAAGTCCGAAGCTCCCACTGTGCGTTGCATCCAGTTAGCTAAGGATGGGGTTTCCGGGTTCGCTTGCGATTCAGTCCTCCACGTCCTGCCCAAGGCCCGAAAATACAATTAAACCCGCGAGCAGATGATCCACCATGCAAAGAAGACCCAACAAGACGCACTGTTTAGACTTGAGGATTATTTTTCATCGTGCAGTGGAAGATATATGACTTCCACGTGACTGCAGAAGTCACTTCTGTGTCGATTATGAGTCACTCTATGTCTGCAAAACTTCAAAATGAAGATGCGATACCTAATGCGGAACTACGTATGATTCCACCTCAGACTATCCCTAACGTACGCGGAGGAGTTCACAGTTCCGTTACTGCATAGATGACAGTGTCACATGGAAGACTCACCTCCTTAACTTACATGAATTCATCTTGCAAGGCCGCAGCATTGGAGAGCACATACTGGTGGGCCACATCTCTCAACTCGGAACTCATCACGTGCGGCCTTCCTACCCCTTGTAAAACTTCCTCAACATCTCCATATTCTTTGTCTTCATCCCACACACGCCTCTGAGAGCCCGGAAAACTGTGCAGGTACTCTGTAATGAAGCCAATGCACTCGTCTTTCAAGTGCCCCTTTGCCATGCATGCCTCTGGTCGTGCCATGTTTCGAACGTGGTTCTTCAGTACTTTCATGTATCGCTCCACCGGATACATCCACCTTGCACTCACTGGACCACACAAATCCAGCTCCTTCGCCAAATGATATGGGAGATGAGTCATTATGTCAAAAAAAAGAGTTGGAAATTCAATCTCCAAGAGGGCCATGCTCTCTGCCACATCTGCTTCTAGAGCCGGAAAGTTTGCGGGATTCCATACCTTTGTGCCCAAGCGACGAAAGACCCTGCACATTCTCATAATAGCCAGACGAGGTCCTCGTTCCATCAGATCACGAAGAGCTAGTGGCATGAGCTGCTGCATCAGAATATGGTAATCATGCGACTTTAAGCCACCAAAATTCTTCTTGCGAAGACACTTGCCAAGGTCTGAGGAATACCTCGCGGGTGTTTTCAAATCTTCTATGCACTTCACGAACTTCTCAAACTCCTGCTCGGACAATACATAAGAGGCTCGTGGCTTCACCATCTTCCCTGCCTTACGTGGGTGTGGAACGAGCCACAGGTGCCTCCTGACATTGCGGCGCTGCAGGTCCCTCCGCACTTTGACTGTGTCCTTCTTCCCCGAAATGGATTTCAGAAAGTTCTTCGCAAGATTCATTTCGCAGTGCATGAGGTCCAACATGTAGCGAATCAGAAGATACTGACAGCACAGACATCACCAACAAATTAGATACAAGTCGAAGGTCACAACTTGGTTACATACTAGTAATTTAGTAGTCATTCTTCAGTCATATCCCTGTCATGGTAACTCGTACATGACTTGGGAGGAACTTACAAGTGATTGGAAAGTCACATACGAGTCCCCTCTAAGGCGTTATGCTCAAAAAGGGCAGAAATTAGAGACACTTACCTTCCAATATGGCAATCTGAATAGAATGCTCAACCGCTTGACGCCATGAATTTTGGAGGGTCCCCTGCCGCACCCTCTCTGCTTCCGGTTGCTTTCCATGCCTCACACTGTAGTGCGTGTTGAATTTGTTCTTCCACAGTTACAGCCCGGGGTTTCGAGCGGTGTTCCATTAATCCATTGAACCGGTCCTTCATACCTTCTGATCTATAAGGATGATCTTCAGGTAGCCATCCACGAGTTCCACCATAAGTTTGCTTGGACAGTTCAGTAGAAGCTCAACACCAAGGTCTTCACCACACCACGAACACACTATATACCCTTGATGAGAGAATCCTCCAACGGTGCCATACCCCGGGAAGTCGTGTATAGTCCATAGCAACATGGCACGCAATTAAAAAGCCTTTTCACCTGCATCCTTAGTGACGTCATGGGCAGGGACCCCGGCCCAAAGCTCCAACAACTCTTCCACAAGCGGCTCTAAATATACGTCAAACACGTCACCTATTACTGACTCCCTTCCTGGAATTAAAAGTGCCAACAAAATGAAGAACTTCTTTGTGCTCAACCAAGGTGGCAAGTTGTAGTTCAATAGCAACACTGGTCATGTTGACCATAATGTCCGATTCTGCTTGTAAAGGTTCACTCCGTTGGCTGCTAAGGCAAAGTGAACATTCCTAGGGTCCTGGGCAAAAGAGGGATCCACATTTTCCTTGAAATGCTGCCAAGCTTTGGAGTCGCAGGGATGCCTGACGAGGCCATCACCTCCAGCACGGTTGCTTTGATTCTCTGCATGCCAAATCATGAGCTCCGAGATTTTTGGACTCATAAACATGCGCTGCAGTCTAGGAATGATGGGGAAGTGCCGCAGCACCTTCAATGGAAAACAACGCCGCTCCTCGTCCCGGTACTTGTAACCCCCACACTTGGGGCACCGTAGCTCTTGCTTATAGGGCCCTCGAAAAAGCACACAACTTTGTTCACATGCGTGAATGGTATTATATGTCAAACCCAATTTCCTCGTCAAGGCGTGCGCGGCGTAGTAGTTTCGAGGCAACTTATTGTTCCTCGGTAGGAGATGAGAGTGCAAAATATTGAACAATTCGTTGGTGCAATGGTTGCTTACACCATGCACAGTGCACAAATTCATCAACAACACTGTAGCTGCGAGTTTGCTCAACGTAGCTTCATCGTACAGAGGCTCCATGCACTCTTGCAACACCCTGGCATCAAAGTTTCTGTCATTGTGAGATTCGTCAGTGCTTGGAGATGGAGGATGCTGGTCATCACTGCCAACTCCGTCAGTCCCTACGGAGGGAGGATGCTGCTCGTCACGACATTCCTCAGACTTCGCTACGTCACCGTCGAACACTTCTATGCACTCCTCGTGGATAGAGTCCGCTGTTGAAAACGCATTCCTCACTTCCTCTTGAACTCTTTCATCCAAAAATGGTAGAGCATCCATTGGATGTAATGCCTGATTTAGCATGCCCACTGTGTCAACATCCGCATCTAGGCCGTCCATGCCTTCTGTTGCCTCTCGTTTCGGTTGCCAGAATTCATGCTCCCACTCCTCATCAAAGGAATCCCTTGCGCCTGGGCCTCTCCAAACGCGGCAATCTGCATGCCTTCCATAACGTACAAGGTGAGCGTGAACGTTGTGCACGAGAAGTCTCTTATGACCCTTGTACTTCGTGCAAGGACAATGCAGCTTCTTCACATTGTACTCTCTGGCTCATTGTAACTCCCTCAGCCAGAGGCGCTCATCTCTAAGTCTCTGTCTGCCACTGTCGGACAATGGAAGTTGAGCGGGAATCATCTTCAACGGGTTGGAAAATTTGTTACCACGTCATGCATAGAGCCGAAAGCGGGAGGGTGATGGAGTAGAACCTCTAAAGGGTTGGCCCTATGTGGACTTCCTTAGCCTCTAGCGGCGATACCTTCTGTTTCTGATAAATGTGAGTCACAGTGCTACCTTCAGCATTGACTTGCGTCTCTAGTAACTCCTGAATGACTCCATAAGTCACTGCATAGTCGAAAAAATACACAGGTAAATGACTGACATATGACTCAAGTGAATGAATTCAGTGTAAGACGTTCCACCTAATAGGCGATTGGTAATGGAGGCAGGGTAACAACGGACTCTATCCACAAACATGCAGAGACAAATTTGATGAAAGGCAATGAATGGAAAGTGACAGCATCATTGGCAAAATGCACATGTTCAACATTACAAAGCAAGCATGGCCCTCGGTTGCAACGAGACGCATTGCAGTAGCCACACAAGGTGCCACACAACATACTATGCGTTGGGTACGCTATAAGCCTCCTGAATGACATGGAAATAATTTGGTGGCGGCTCAACATACTTAGCCTTGCTACAATCTGAAACTTCAAATTTAACTATTGAAGGCCTGTGTACATGACTAGGAAAGCCACCGGTACATTCTCATAAGCAGTGACGGACCACGGCAGTAGTTGCCTGGAAGACACGTATTAGTCATTTCCTTTCTCTGGAATTTTCTAAAGACAAGTTAAATGACTATTAAGCGACTTGCACTGTGCAATAGTTCCATAAAAGACACTTACCAGTCACTGATCTTCATGGTCGTGATTACTACTGTCAGAATCCCCAATTAATTGATGCGCCGCCGAACCGCAACAACGCTCATCATGAGATAGCGTTGCATGACCCGCAGTAATCACCAATTCGCCTACTATCGCCACGGTAGCTCATTTCCTACTTCCCAGATTGCGCTTCCGGCTTCGCCTCACTCTCTCTCTCGGACGACTGCAAAGCAAGAAGAGCGGCCACCCTCCAACGACAACATTACTGAAGCGCTGGACCTCATCGGCTGGAAATTGACGGGAGATCACGGTTCATCGTGAAGCAAAGTGTGATGGCCGAGCGGTGAGAAGACTTGCAGCGGACCATGGAAGCGCAGCTAGATAGTCCACCGCCAGAAAAGGGAGGTTATGAGTTGCTGCGGGACCAAAACGTCCTCCGGGTGCTATGGAAGTACGCAACATCTAGATAAACAGAAATAATAGATAATAGTAATTATATAGAGTAGAAATTTTCAAATTTTCCATAATAGGTAGGGAATTGGAAGCCCAAAACCAGAAATAGAAATTAGAGCCTTTACGGAAAACCTTAAACTGTAATTAGGGTTATAGTCGGATCCGGAAACCCTAACCCTAATCCGGAAACCGGAAAGTTCCGGCCGAGTAGGCCCTAGAGCCTAGTCCGGCTAGGGAACTCACGGGAACGCCAGGCTGAAAACTACTTAACCCCCGTTGTCTCCTTCATTCTTCCTCTTTCTCCGCGTGATTATCGTGATGGCGCTTAGTGAGTGAAAGTGTGGTGAGATAGGAACGCGTTAGGGAGAGAAGGGGAGGCCGGTGCTGATCGCACCGGAAAGTAGGACGGAAGTAAGGCGGAACCGGCGACGAAAGATTAGCGAAAGATTAGCGGAAACATTAGTGGAAGTGAGTTGGAAGTGAGGATAGAATATGTCGGTAGTTATTGCAGGGCCCAGTGTGCAGCGGAAGTCAGGGATTACCGCTCGGATGATTAGTTCGGAAATCCCTGAGAATCCGGAATACCACCGGCAACTAGAGGACGACCTGACGGATATGGGGTGTCTGGGGTTTCTGAAAAGACCCTGGAACATCCGGAGCGAGGACATGATAGACGAGATAGTTTACGGCGCTCCCAACCAGTACCATCTAACCGTCAAGGGTCGTCCAAAGTCATGGACGGTAGAAATGTGGGCCGGAGTCTACTTTGAGTCCACTAGGGGATCCGGATGGGCTGGTCGTACGGATAAGTTCGCAGCAGATATATAGGTTCCGGAACTCGGCCGACCCAAAGGAGGGTTACGCTGCATCTGATTGCCGGAACCCTAGGGATCAGAGACTCCTAGAGTTTCTAAGCCCCATTTTGTATCCGGAAAAACCCAGACGGATTACAGTCACTCTGGCAAACACAGTTTTTGGAGCTTTAGGGGAGAGAGGAAAACCGGCCCCTAGACCAGTCAGTTGGGGGCTCATTATCCACTCCATTGTGGAAAAGCTGTCCGGAAACATAGCAGGGAAGAAGTCGAGCCCCATCAGTCCGTACCTCCTCTACTTGTACCACAAGCAGGAGGTACTTAGCAATCCGGAAGACATCATCTACTGGCAGGGAGATAGTCTGCTGCGGTACGGTCTTCCCCCGGAACCGGATCCGACGGATGATAAACCAGAAGAGGAAGAGAAGCCGGAACTAGAGCACAACTCGCTAGATAGGCACGACTCCCGCCAAAAGAGTACGGATCCGGATTCAAGGGGGAAGAGCCAGCTTCCGGACCCTATTCCATTCCGGAACACTGAGCTGGATCTGGACATATTCGAGTCCATGATCTCTTGGTTACGGAGCCAGAAGGCATCAAACGACTGGATGGCCACTCTGATCCGGAGAGTCTGCACAACGTTGAAGGTAGCGGACGAAACGGAGATTGTTGAGGCAATCAACAGTAGACCAGATCCGGAGATGGTTCGCCTACTGGAGGGCCGGATCCGGACTGTGGAGGCGGAGCGGGATCATCTTTGAAATCGCGCAACCTAGGCGGAAAGGGAGATGAACACCGCCAACAAACAGGTAACGGATGTGACGGAGCTGGTCCGGAAACTGAGGGACCTCATCGACCCGCTAGCAAATATCATCACCAGATCCGCACTCTGGAACAACCAGATGACCCGGGAAGGTCACATAACCGGAACCAAGGTCATAAAGATCTTGGTAGACTTTAAGGCGCGGATCGAGGTCGCACTGAAGGAGATGCGCCAGTTGGTCAGCCACTTCGATCCGCTCAGCGGATTAGACGCTTCTTTGTTTCCAGAAATACCCGGAGGGGAGTTTGCGGAGACGACTCAACTCAACCTTGGAGCACGATCATCGACGCAGCCAGCACCCGGAAGATCCTCGGTGCAGAAGGAGATTACGGATGGGAGGAGGATTCCGGATCCGGTCCTGACGCCCCGGAACACTTCGGTAAATCTCTTTCCACCTCTTCCGGATTCCTCTATAGAAGTAACCGCGATGACGGAGATTCCGGTTGGGATTCAGAATCCGACTCGGATCCATTCGGAAGAGTTCACCTACATGTAGCAGCAGACTCTTCCGCGGCCACCACCGACAACCCCTATTGAGGTCATAGATCTGAAGAAGAAGAAGGCCACCAGGCGGAAGGTCCCCAGTGATCCGGAAGAGGTTCTCGAGTCGGAAGAAGAGGAAGCGGTAACCAACTCCTCTTTCGACTCTGAGTATGCGGAGACGGATCTAGGTCCGCCAAGGACTCGATCCGCAACAAAGTCCACCCCAACGAAGCAGATTCGGCAAAAAGCGGCAACTCGGATTTCGAAGGGTGGAACGTCAGCAAAGAAGGCCCGGAAGGGCAAATGACTTAGTAGTGTAGTTGGTTTGTTAGTTTTGGTATTTTGTTTTCGACGCGGGTTTTCCGGATGTGGGACCCATTGATCCGGAAGTTTAGGAAGTTCCGAATTTCTAGGAAGTCAACGGCTTTCCGTTTTTCCCGGAACAGTCACTTGGCCGTTGTCCGGATTTTCAGCTGGCCGTTGGCCGCTTTTTCTTTGGACCGTTTTGGTCGTGTTGTTTTGGTTTTTAAGGACGGGCCGGCTTATGGCCTATCATTCCATTTTGTGTCATTCAATCTGAGTACCCAAGAATAAACACCTTGGGAATCATTATCTTGCGTATCGCGTCTTGATTACTTGTGTGTGGGTGTATCCGGGAGAGTGTGCAAGGTAGGAATCCGGATTGGTTGGTATTTGGATCCAGCTGAAGGTGTTTTGCGAAATAGTTTAGATTGAACTTGAGGAGCTGCGCGCGGTGCCTTTAATTTGCAGGAACGGTGATCCGGTGGAATCCGGTAGTGGTCAGGGAGCTAATCCAGAACTCTTGAGTAGTTCTGTGCAGAAGTCAGCAGCCGCCAAGTGGAACGTTCCCAAACCATCGGAAGATCTGCCAACCTTAAGAACGGTCGATAGCTAGGAAGTAAATCCTTTAGTTACGGATTCCAACTATCCGTGGTTGTTTTGCGGTTGAGTCTAGTTTACAAGTGAGGAGATGTACGCGGTGCTTTTAAATTACGGGAACGGTGATCCAGTGGGATCCGGTAGTAGTCAGGGAGCTAGTCCGGGACTCGAGAGTAGTTCCGTGCGGAAATCGGCAACTGCCTAGTGGAATATTCCCATACCACCGGAAGGTCTGCTAACCTCAGGAGTAGGCGACAGCTTGATCTAGAAAATAGCTGAGTGTCGTTGTAGTAAGGGTGGGTGAGGGTGTATCTCTGCGTGACCTACCTTCCAGGTGGCCACCCGGAAAGTTGTGAGGGTGACCATCTTTCCTCCGTACCGGACTAAGAACTTTGAGGACGGATAGTTGTTTGTTGTTTAGGAAGTTGATATGTGTATTACTTGAGTGGTGACGTTCCCCACCCCTCGGAAAGAGCAAGTGAGAACCCTCTGAGGGTAAAACAGAGGTACCCAAAACCTGTGTGACAGATAGAAGGAGTAAGAATCTGGATTAAGACGGATCCGGATGTGATTTCGGAAGAGAGTATTCCCGGAACTTGGTGTTTGTGTTGTGCCGAATCCTACAACGGATTGTCATTTCCGGGTAGATCCGTAGTTCCAGAAACCTATCTATTGCGACAACATCTGGAATTCCCTGGGACGATAACTCGTGTCATCTTAATGCTTTTGTGGTGTTAAAGATACCTACGCCTAGACTGCACGTGCGACAGGTGCGACAAATGTCCGCTCCAGCCGAGGCAGCGAGAGCGGAGCTGTAAGTTTCTGACCCCTTCCCCTCAACAAAGCTCTCTCATTTTCTTCAAGTCAACCTTTCACTTTCATGACTGGTGGAATTGTTCTTGTTAGCGTTGGAATTAGAGCTCCACGGGTTTGACATCAAAGTGTACTTACGCACGAGTCCAAGGACGCAAAGGACTCCTTAGTCAGCCCGCAGGTGAGCGCTTTAGCGGTTCTGTCTTTCCCTATACCTTGCACTTTTTTTGAAACATGAAGGCGGCACAGTCGTAGGGTTTCCCACACCCAACACTGTGTTCTAAGGATTTGTTTGCCCACGAGAGAACCCCCAGAGTTGCATTGTATGATTGTGGACTTATCAGTGACTCTGTCAGAGTCACATGGAAGTCCATAACTAGTCACTGGACAGGAACATTCTAGAACAAGGCAATCATGCACCCTAAAACTGCCACGTAGGTTCCGTTATGGTCGTCTTCTTCCCTTGGAAACTGTGTCCTGTGTTTTAGGAAAACACTTGCTTGACTCCGCCTTGTCGCTCAAAGTATGTATACACCAGTGTGACGTGATTTGTCTCGTAAGAGGGAATGTGTTGCTTAGAGTATGTATGCACCAGCGTGACGTGATTTGTCCCGTAAGAGTCCCCGTGGTTGCTTGTGTTTTTGTGCCGATTAATGCCGAGGCCGTGTCAAATTTTCTGGATGTTGGGGCAGGGATAGCGCTATTGCGAAGGCCCAAGGTGGTAAACTGCCTCCCACTTACAATAAGAGAGGCGACGGAGTTGTGCGCAGGAGTTTACGACGGGAAGGCGTTCTAGTTAGGACATGAAGGGAAGCAAAGGGAGGCAAAGGGAGCCGTGTGATGAGGTCCGCCAAAGACTCGTCGTCGGAGGCGACAAAATCTGATGGCGATGCCATTGGTACAGATATGAAGCACCTCGCCATTCCTTGTAGACATGTTGAGCAACAATCCGACAAGGGGAAAATGTCCTTTTTTTGCCGGTTTAGGATTTAGGGTTGTTGTGTCATCAAGGGTTTAGTGTTTCAGGGTTCTGGGTTGGAAATTGTAGGATTCACCTTCCTATGACACTTGCATTGTCACTGTTGCATACCCGGTGTATTTTTTGAATCAATTTGGAAAGTTACAGCTTCTTTGGTAGGATCGGAAGAAGATTTCATGGACTCTTTAGAAGACGACCTTGACCTCGAAGAACCTCTGGTTGACAAGAGGACAAAGAGGAAGAAGACAACGTCGGTGCAATGTGCAACAGGGCACATCGCACCACTAGGGCGTCCTCCTCCACCAATTGAATCCAGGTAGCCGAACCTCGCGTGGGTGCTGGGCCACTACATGCCAGTGCAACCGCAATCCCAACCTACGTGGAGCTCAGGAGGTGTCCCCTCAGTCCCAGATGTGTGGGCTGGACAGAATGCAGATGCCCTTGAAGAAGACATTCCCGATTGCAGTGGTCGAAGGAAGCGGAAAGCTGATTACGATTTGGCCAGTTGCCAACGTGCCACGTCGGGAGTGAAGCCAAACCGAGTGTTTGTGTCACCGGGCGGCGAAGTGGATGCCACTTGTGAAGGGAAGAACGCCTGGGATGAAGTTTTGCGCTCCCTGGTCCTGAAATGTCTAGACATCAGTGTAGTGCACTCGTTCAAGCATGAGCCACATATGCTGTAGAAGCTCAGAGCCGCATTGGACAACGAATTCGAGTACTTGGGGCAACCGCTAAGTATGGTGGGATTTTGATTGGCCGTGTTGAAGTACCTGAAGGCTGAAAGATATCGCCTCAAGAGTCAATATTTGAGGGGATGTGCCGGAATCCGTAATAGCTTAGTACGGATCCTAATAGACTAGAAGAAATTAAAATAGGTCAAATTCGAAAAAAAATTAGTGTAGGCATAGACTAACAGAAACAAATAAATACTTAGAATTACTTCAGACTTCATTCCGGAACCAATATGGGAGCATGACGGAACTTGACATCTGGGTGGACGGATTCAGGAGCCGGAACACAGGAATTCGGAACGCAGTCATTAAATATAGTAGCTTGCGGCGGTAGACTAGGGATACGTTACGGCGTTCCGTAGCCTGCGTTCTCATTGTAGTGAACGTTGGACGCATGAATGCTATATAAACCCAACTCCTCTTCATTTCTCGCCCTCTTTCAGTTGCTCCGCATCTGGCTGATAGTGAGAGAAAGTGTGGTGAGTTAGAGTTACGGCGTTAGGAGAGGTGAGACGAATGGCAGGGGTTAGCACGTGGTATACGGTCCCAGCCTGGAAAATCAGTCCGGTAATTTCGACGGATCCACTGCATCTACGTTAGTTAGAGGACGATTTGAAGGTCTTGGGGTGTGTAGGTTTGCTGAAGAAACCTTGGAACGTCCTAAGTGACCAGGTCCTCCGAGAGTTGGCGGTGGGTGCACCGGATCAGTACGACCAGACCGTACGAGGGCATCCGGACTAGTAGATGGAGGAGTTGTGGGCGGAGGTTTACGGATTCCCGCGAACCGGAAACGGATTCGCTATCCGGACGGACCAGTATCACCAGCACAAGTTCGTGAATCCGCCACACTCGAAGGAAGGCTACGCCATCAAGGACTGCCAGGACAAGCGACACAAGCGACTGCTCCAGTTTCTCCTGCCGATCTTGTATCTGGACAAGAGTTCCCGGGTTACGATCACGATGGCCAACACGATATTCGGGGCATTCCAGGACCGGGTCGTTCACTGGAGCCGGGTCATGGCGAGTGTAGTGGGGCGGTGCACCGGAAACCTGGCGAAGAACAAGCCGAATCCGCTCAGCACATATCTCCTCCATCTGTACCAGCACCGGGAACTACTGACGGAAGACGAGGCAACGGATTACGAGACCGGATTGATTATGCTGCAATGCAATTGCACGGATGACGAGGAGCCGGAGACGTAGGAGTCTGAGAACGAGGATGAGGACTTCAAACCGGAAGTGAAGAAAGAAAAGGTGGATCCGGAACAGAAGCTAATGCAAAGGGAGAAGGAGGAACGGGAGCAGGCATCTGCAAGCCGGAGACGGAAGTCTATGGATTCGGCGGCCAAAGGTAAATTTCCAGGTCCCTTCCTCACACAAAATACGAAGGAATGGGAAGGACCACACTTCTTCGAGTGCGGAGAAGAGTGGATCCGGACCGCGAGGATGTACCATGACAGGCTCACAGAAATCGTCCTCCGGTCCGCGGAGGTGATACACTGTGAACCGGAGAACCTTCTGGACGCGCTGAAGGCGCTGCCGCCCGAGTCGGAATGGAACGAGATGAGGATGGAGATCTGGAACTTGAAGGCGGAACGGGACGAGTTCAAGGGGAAGCAAACCTAGAAGGAAGGGGAGTTGCTCCACTCTCAGGAGGCGACGTAGAAGGCCTACCAAGCGTTCCAGACCTTCCAGAAGTGGATGATCAGTCTGGCCGACCTCTACCACAAGGCGGCCCTTTATGACAAAATGCAAAAGACGTCCGCGGCCCTCACCAACACGAAGATTGTCCGGGTGATGGTGGAGATGTTGGGCAGAATGGAGGCGTCCTTGAAGAAGTTCCGGTCCATGATGGCAAACATGGATCCGAACAAGCCACTCGACTTCGGAAGATTTCCGGAAGTACCGGATGCCATTGCAACTCCGTCAACGCAACTTCCCATCTCTCCCATCAAACGGCCATGTCAGTTTGGGTCCTTGATAAATATAGTCACTGCAAGAGGACAGAGTCCTGGACTTCAGGATTCGGGTATGCCAGGGTTGTCTTCTCTGACATATTTTTGGGTTTAGGCGTCGTGTATGACATCTGACGTCGCGTGTCGCGTGTCACGAAGTGTCGAGTTTATTTGACATCGCGTCGCGGAGGGGTAAAAAAATTTACCCCATGGTAAATAGATTTTGCCTACGTGGCAGGGCTTCGGAACTGACGTGGACAGCCAACGTGGGCGACTGCGGGTGTGGGCGCATGCAGGTCTGCCTTGGGCGACCTCGGGTGGAAAAATTGAGGCGACTATGGATGAAGGGGCGACTGCGGGTCTGGGGCGCTAGGGCGACTTCAGGTGAAGGGCGACCGCGGGTGGAAAAAATAGAGGTGACTGCGGGTTTAGGCTTAAAGGCGACTGCGGGTGAGTGGGCGACTGCGGGTTAGGGGCTTTAGGGCGACTTTGGGTGAAGGGGCGACCGCGGCTTCGGGTACTGAGGGCGACCGCGGGTCCGACAGGTAGGGGCGATTGCGGGTTACAGGGCGACTGCGGGTCGGAGCAGCAGACAGCGACCGCGTGTTCCAGGGCGACCGTAGGTTCAGTTTAGGATTTGAGTTTGGCATATTCAGTCTTTGAAGTAACACGTCACATAGGTGTTTTATAAGCGCAGAATTAGGTGCTACGTTATATTGGGGTTTACAATTTACAAGTGCAAATAACAGAGCCCATGAAATGTAAATTGGACAAACTTCTCTAATCCTAAAAATTAACCCAGTATAAGGCCACAATAATAATGTCAACAACGATTATATTAATAAGTCATCGATATTGCTTTCCGGCGGACTTCAAATGTAGCCATACTTGCATTGCACTTTTATAACCTCGTTGCAGTCATCACCTAACTGCCTACCAATTAGAACTCAACATATATTTTAAAACCAGTAATTTGTCCCTCACTCCAATATGCTCATATGCTTGATGAAGCACTACAAAATCCTTACACATCAGGATGAAGGCTCAAAGCTTGAACTACAAAGATTCGCTACCAAACATATAAGCTAAAACCTTATAACTATAATTATTGTCTACTTCTCTAGTACTCTAGTCACTAGGTGTGAATGTGGAATCGCTCGGCACCTCATCAGCATTAGGGTCTGTATCTTCGTAAGACTCTTCGTTGCTCCTGTTGTCGCCCGAGCTTTCGATTTCATCATCTTCCCTTGTTACTACTTCGATATGTACCTCACGCTCTACCTCTGAGTTCAGATTTTGAACTTCTGTATCTACACCACTGAACCCTTCAGTTTGCACAAGTCGTTTCGTGAGCCTCAACGCATCCGTAGTTCCATCCATGTTGGATGCAGGGTGTCGCTCTCCTCTACTTGATTGTCCAACATTCTGGGTGGAACATCCCGCTCCAATGGTACACCGTTGGACAATTTGAGTGGGTCGTTTAGGATTTCGAGGTCCCCTCTCGTCAACCCTCCTAATACGCCTTTTCTGGCCTCTACTGTTGCGCCCCTGGATTCCTAATGATGATTCGCCAGGGCCAGACACGGATGAAGGTTGAGTGGGTTGTGGAGCTGAGCCGTGAACCTCTTCATCAATCGTCCGTAGAACACCTCCACGCACCGGTGGCCTTGTTGGAAGGGTTGGGGTAGACCTCCTCACTGTTGCCACATTTGTAGTCGTCTCTGGATTCAACGGCACATTCCGACTTCGATTCATAACATATGCCAATGGCACATCATCATCATCATCTGTAGTAACAGTTGTTCCGAGGGTAGATGCGTTCAATACAACGGGATTTGGTATTCCCTCGTGTACAACTTCATTGACTTCGATGGCCTCTTCTTCATGTTCGCTTCTCATTGGAACTTGTGCACTGCTTCTTAAATTGCGGGCCATATTTGGAGGCGAACTAGTTGATATTGGAGATCTAGCTTCTTCCTCTACGGGTGCCATGGGAATAGGTACGCCTTCGTCGTTGTTGTCGAGGGTGCTTTCCCTCCTCAGTGATGCATGTGCCGGCGAAATTGCATCCATATTGTGCACGACGTTTTGCGGTGGACTGCGTACAGATGAATTTCCCGGAGAAACATACCCATCGTCACTAAAATCAAATGTATTCCCGTATATTGGTCGTGGAGGACTATGTGGCGGCCTAACCATTGCATTCCAAAACATGATATTCGTTATTTTGGGAGAATTCCATGATTTTGGGAGTATGAAGTTCAGCGCGGTTCGAGCTGATCTGCACCACAAATTGGAAAACTGGAATTTTCGAATGGCCATAACTTACTCAAATTCTGTCCAAACTGAGCATAGAAGGTGTTTTTTGACATCTACGGAATCTGTAGATGTCAAAAAACACCTCATATGCCCAGTTTGGACAGAATTTGAGTAAGTTATGGCCATTCGAAAATTCCAGTTTCCCAATCTGTGATTCAGATCAGCGCAAACCGACCTAAATTGGGAGATAGGAAAACTCCCAAAATAACGAATATCGTGTTCCAAGGATTGTTGCGCAACCGATCCTCTTCATCCCTGCGGTTCTCGCGTTCTCTCATAAAATCAGGAACAACGTCGTCTTCTTCCCCTGAAGACAAAGGCCCATCACGCTCGTCCTCATCGTCTCCATCTGCAAGCATCTGGTCGTAAAAAATGGCTGGGTTGTGTCCACGTTTTTGACGTTCAAGTTTGTTGTTTGCGTAGATATACACCAATGTCTCTGCCTTTGTCGTGGCCAAGCGGTTTCGCACTTTATTGTGCACAAAGGAATACATGCTCCAATTCCTTTCACACGAAGATGCAGAGCACGTCAAACCGAGAATTCGCTTTGCAATTTTTGGAAGAGCATTGCCCCCCACACGATTCCACCATTGATGAGGCAATAATTGACATTCAATGATATCGGGAGCCTCATGTAAAGGATCGAATGCACCTGTCTTCTCTTCAAATTGAGTTAGCTCCTGCATTGCTTCCACCACTGACACGTTCAATGGTACGCTCAGTTTTCGTATGACTCGATTCAAAGCTCCCTTCGCGTAGCCATTGTTATGAATAGCCTCCACGTCACTCAAGTATGGATTTAGTAGTGCCCCCGCATAGTGTAGGTCAGTAATCATCAACTTCCAGCGAGCATCAAATTGTTTCTCATATCGTGTTGCCACCACTGGATCAAGGAAAAATGGAGCATTCTTGAGAGAATAAATGTGCTCCTTCAAGGTTGTCATCATTACTAAAGCTTTCGGCATTGCCGGGACTTTTCCATCAAAATGACGAAGACAAAGCAGCACGGGCTCTACCATATGGAGGAAATTGTCGCACTGAACCCAGAACTCTTCTGAACGGATATCTTGCCTTGCAAGTTTGGCCTTGCCCATAATGAAATGTCCATTTCTGCGGTTTTGCAAATTCAACTCGAACGTCATGTATGTCTCATCCAGTGTCACGTTGTGCACTGCTTGCTTGCAGTCTACCAAACGATCAATCATCAAGAAATTTGTGGCAAAACGTGTTTTGCTTGGAAGTCTCAACACTTTGTTTGGTGAAAATCTCCGAAACAACGCCAAAGTATGTTGGTATTTCTTGATGAACTTTACAATTGATGAAGCCTTTTTTACCAACTCCTTTACTCTCTGATCCTTTCCCCAATCTTCTAAGAGTAAGTCCAAAATGTGTGCCGCACAACCCTGCCTATAAATGTGAGGGTACCTTTCTTCCAACCTTGCCATCGCCCCCGTCATGACTGCAGCATTGTCCGTACACAATTGCACAATGTTGGTAGGCCCAACTTCCTCAATGTATCGTGCCATCGTCTTAGTTGTGTAAGATATATCTTTCTTCTCCCCAATACTATCCACTGATCCCAAAAAGACATCCCCGGCGGGACACACCAACATCATATTTAGTAATGGCCGCGAATTAGTATCGGACCAACCATCTGAACAAATTGTCGCTCCATATTGACTTATTGAAACCCTCGTCCGCTCCGAGACCATGGCTTCAACCGATGCCTTCTTAACATCTATCATTTTCGTGCGAATCACATTATACGGTGGCGGTTGGTACACGAATCCAGCTGCTGCAGTTTGTTTAACAGCATTCACGAAGGCCGGGTGGCGCACAACATTAAATGAAATGTTCGCCTCGTAAAAGAAAAAAGCCCACAACCTATCCAACTCTTGTCTGCGGCCCGTCTGTAATGATTCATCCATGCTTCTTTGCTGAGAAACAGATGGCATGTTCCTCCTTCTTTCAAGCGTTGTTCCAGTAGAATCTACTGAATCAGGCGTAGGATTTGGTCTTGCATTTGATTCAAAGGGATTGAGAGACCCTTCTTCTTCGACATCCAACGCAGGTGCGACAATAGACTCTGCAACATTAACTGGTGCATCATGTCTAGCCGGTGCATCATACATCTCTTCGTAACTCATGGACCTTGGAACTTGCCCCTCGCCTTGTCCGAAACTTTTCTCGTACAATTCTAGGGATCTCCTTACAACGCTCCGATGTAGTCGAGCCGCCATAGCCAAAGTGAATCAATGCTCTCTTTCGTACAAATGCTTTGCTCCACCCACAAAACACGCATTTTCGAGCATGGGGGGAATTATCAATTGGGGTACACGGTACTAGCCAAGGGTCCCAATCCTTTGTGGACCTCCGCGTATCATTCATGGTCCCCCCCTCCCAACACCTTGTCCAGCCATGTAGTAGATCAACACTGGGTCTTCAAAGAAAATGACTACAATAATCACACTAATACTATGGAAGATGTAATGACAAAGCAACCCGCTTAGAGTGGTCTTGTAAACCCTTCTAAACACGGTTGTTGCCCTCCGAAGAAGTTAAACGTCCGCATGAAGCCTCTTTCGAAGGTCCAAGACAAGAGTTTTATCAACGGAGCCAAGGTGATAAAACAAGGGGTACCCCTAGAACTTTATACAAGAAAACTCCTTGGACCCATGGTCGCCCCATGAGAGAATGCGGGTCCAAAAACCTGAAATCAGTCAGGTGATGGGCGACTGCGGGTCCAAGATTGGGCGACAACGGGTCCAGAAGTAGGCGACTGCGGGTCCAGGAGTGGGCGCCACGGGTCCAGTAATGGGCGACTTCGGGTCCAGAAACAAGCGACTGCGGGTCATGAACGGGCGACTACGGGTCCAGTAATGGGCGAATGCGGGTCCAGAAACAGGCGACTGCGGGTCCAGGAACGGGCGACTGCCATTTGTTTGGATAATTCTTGCATCCCCTGGGGTAATTTGGGGCCTATAATTGAAACTATGAATTCAGAATTTCCACAAAACAAATAAGCCTTGAAAATAAAAATTTCTAGTGTTTGCCCTGGAGTGGCAATGAGTAGGTCAATTCACCCTAGCTATGACAATTGCTCTGAACTTCAATAACAAGTTCTTTTCCAATCCGGCAAATTTTGAATTTTCCTTTTTTTCTTAATTCTCTTTTAATTCCGAAAGTCCGAACTCCCAAGGTCATTTTCCTACCAAAATTCCTAGAATATTCAAGTATTCACAACATTGCAAACATAAATAACCAAAAATTCATATCTATATTTATGTACTCTTGTCAAGGAACTACATAGAATTCAATGTGCTTGCATTAAAATGTTCAAAATGGATAATATCCTTTTATATATACATAAGATGGAATATACATAGTCCTCAAAAATGTGCTAAAAATGAAAATCATTCAACATCCATTTTGGCCTTTTCTTTGCGGTCATGAGCCTCACGTTCCATCTCATACAAGACTTTCCTACCTTCCAACTACAAATTCCTAAGGTATCGGTCATCCTTCCCCAACTTCTTTTCCAACCAAAATTGCTTGTATGATTTTTGGAACTTCAAAAGCGCCTTCAGTGCATCCCGATGTTCTTCCAATTTTGGATCCAATGATAAAGAAACCCCAAGCTTCTTTTTCAAGTCAACTACTTCCGTAAGAGACAATGCTTGTTTAGTAGCCACGTCTTTCCAACCACACATTTCTGCAACACGGTCAAGGGGGGCTTTGTCCTTTAATGCTTTCAAGGAATTTAATCTTGATCGTGCTTCTTCCACCCCTCGCTTCTCCAAGTCTATCTGATCTTCCTCCAGCTTGCATGCTTCCATAATTTTGGCAAGCCGTGATTTCGCAAACTCATTGCTAGAAGAACTAGATCCTCTAGCATGCCGAGAAGAGAATCTAAGGTAAAATGCTTCCAAGTCTAAAATCTTTGTTATTTGCGTTGACAAAAGAACTTGCCGACTTTCAAGTTCAACACGTAAACTATTCACAATATCTCCACTCAAAGTTTGCGTTTCTTGATTGTGAAGCTTCTCACATTCTAGATGCTTTTCATCCAACTCATTTAGAAGCTTCTTGAGTTGAGCTTTGTAAACAACTTTGGTGTCCAACATTACTGTGTCAGGGACAGTTCCATCTTCAACAAATTCCTCACTTCGGTACATGTCATCAACACAATCCAATTGGAACAAAGAAGGCTTCACATCTTCTTCTGTTTCCATCTCTGTCCAAAAAACATCATCTTCTGCTTCTTGCATGCATGCAAGCACATACTGCAAACCTTCGTCTTCTTCAGTGCGAGGGACTGTAATCGGATTCACCATAGCAAGAGGCAAAATATCAAGATTTTGTGGTTGTCTAGCTGGTTCACCCTCTTCTTCCATTCTCGGGGGAGGTAAATTTTGTGAAGTAGAAGCCACCATCGCCATATTTTGGGGCTGCATTGGAGGGTCTTCACCAAGATTGTCTTCCTCTCCCGAAGATGAATCAGATGACGTCCAATGAAACTGCTCATCGGGCATTCCCTCCTTCAAGTTTTTCTTCTGGCCTAGCCCTTCACGTGGATTGGCAGATAGAGCCGCCCTTGGGATGTCTTTTGTCGGTGGAAGGCGAGCATGCTTCACTCCCTTGATTGAACTCCAATCCACGCTTCGAAACAAAATGAGTTCCGCATACACCATTGTACATATGAAATACGGGACTTCGCTCCTGGGCACTGAATATGTGTCATACAAGTATCGATAAATTTCGATACAACGTTGTACAAATGCATCATTACGGCATGGATGCAAATTGGCCGTATTGTTGCGCCGATTCGTGTAGTGCCGATGATAGGGGAATAACTTGTCGATGTGGCACCACCCCACGAAGGACTTACAAGTCTTGGCGGTCCAGTGGCCCGTAATTCGATCCCAACCTCGGTAGGCCACACACGCTGGGTCCAAAAGTATGCGTCGTTGCCTAGGGTGCATGGCTCCTTTTGCCTTGGTCTTCTTCTTGTGGTCCGCCATTGGAGATGCTCTTGAGATTTGGGGCAAGGAATCTAAACTTAACCCTAAACCGCAAAGTATTATCTAGCTAAAGTTAACCCTAAACCGCAAAGTATTATCTAGCTAAACTTAACCCTAAACCGCAAAGTATTATCTAGCGATTAGTGAGTGATGGAGTAAAATCAAGAACATGAGCCACATGTAAGTGAAACTCAAAACCCAAGCTCCCGGGCACGCAATCAGCCACTGTAAAGTAGGTGAAAGGCAGTACGCAGCAAGAAGGGAAAGTGGCGAAGTCGGGTGGGGAGATAGCTAATTAACCCGCAATCGCCCTGGGGCGAGTGCGGGAAGGGGCGCGTGTAGGTCTGAGAGCAACCGCAGGTAGGGCGACTGCGGGTCTAAGGGGCCGACTACGAAGGCGACTGCGGGTAGGGCGACTACGGGTAGGGCGACTGTGGGTCTGGGGCTACTGGGGATGCGCGACCGTGTGTGGGGCACCACAGAGTAATTTCTGGACCCCTACAGTGGGGCGACCGCGGGTGAGCGACTGCGGGTACAGGGTGGGATTTTGAATTTCTGAACCTCTAAGACTTTCACTTTGAAGTTCTCTTACACAAAATTGTGGACATAAATTTTAGCTACCAATGCACTTCATAAAAATGTATTGCACCTTTTCATCTTTTATTTAAAAATTTGGGTTATGCATCTTTAGCCATTTTATTAATTATTGTTGCAACTTATTAGATTTGACATGCAGAAAGAGGATTCCCACCCTAACATCACTTCTGCAATTTCAATAAGAAAATAATCAAACATAAGAAATTTACCATCCATGATTCACATGGTTGCTTTTTATTTTCCAATGCAATCTCTATTATGTTTAGTTTGAATTTGTATGGTGAATCCATTGTAAAACAAGATCCAACTATGAAGAATGTGGGATTCTTGATCAATGTAGACCACTTTCGGAGAGCTCCAAAAGAAGGGGTTTGGGAATTGAGGGATAAATACCTTTTATTCATTTATGGTCAAGTGTGATTGACACATTATAAATTGCGTGAGAGAACAAAACTCAATATAATCAATTATACAATGCATAGGATAGGTGTAGTAAGATGGTTGTTCAAATATCTCATAAGGATTGGGTGTGACAGCATGAGCTCCCATATAACTTTCATCATGTGCTTCATCAAGCACCGTGAAGGTGTAGTTGGAAACTAATTGTCACAATTAATTGTCATAGCTATTTCCCAGCTGATTTCATGGTTTTGTTCAAATTTTATTTATCTGTACATTCATAGGTATCCAAACAATAAAACTTGTTTCATATTAATTAAAAGTGTAGCCATCATATTTACAAACAAAGGGATTAAATCAAGGGCATACATTTGTACATTTTCAATATTTGGGGATTTCAAACTTGTGAACCAAGAATAACAAGCTACAACATTTATGGGTATATATTTTATTGGGGGGGTCACATTTATGGGTATATATTTTTTGGGAGGGGTCACATATGTAAACCATTAAAGTATTGGGCACTAATCAATTAAACATTCATATACCATGGACTGTTTAGCAAAATATGATCATCCATCTGAGATAAACAATCCATGCATTGTTTAGCAAAATCATAGTATAGAAATGTAAAATGAAGTTCTTTGTCAAGCACATTGCTATTTCACATGTCTAGCATGACTTTAGTACTATTATCTTCATAAATAACTTATTTCTTTTTATGATCCCAACTCAAAAATCAAAATAGGGTCTTATGCCATGGTACAAGGCTGTCGTTTGATGCACCACAACAATGTCTCTAGTCACGAACGATTTGCCCGTGGCACAAGGTTGTCCAAGTTTGCGCGAGCTTGGTTTAACCTATTATTGGTCTGCTCAAAGATATCCGTGGTGTTGATTTGAACGCTCAGAGATTGTATAAATGCGTGTTCCGTCCCGTGCTCATCATCCTAAGGTGGAATTGTCATTAGTACATATGATATTCACAGAATGGGGTACAAACAATACTAATCTAGCAAGTATATTAACTCGTGTTGTGGTATTGCACTAACCTTAATGAGTTGTAACAACAAGCATCCATTCTCAGACTCGGAAAGTTTCTCGACATCCTCAAATTCTTCTAATAAAGCCTTGCATCTCCTGGCCCCCCATATCAATGAATATTAAAACATAACAACTACATATGGGTATTTTTAGCATATAATCTTATAATACAAGTTCTATACTAGAACAACCGAACCTGAGGTTTGTGCAATCTTTTCCTTGCCGAACCCACACATATTCTTCCATCATGGCCCACCCCTCCCTAATGGCCACATCAAATTTGGCTCCCCAAACAATATCGCGTGTGTTTTGTATCAAACACATCACTCGTCCTGCAACAAATAAGCACTAATAGTGAGATGAAATGTCCACCACTAACTATCCAACTAGAAATGTTCATTAATACATGTTCATTTCATTATTCAAGGATTCAAATCACCTATACAAAATGAAGGGCAATATTTTACTCACCCATTTTGCTAGCTTGGAAATGGCCTTTGGACTCATTGCATTGGCCATAATGAGCAAAGCAATACAATTTGTAGCCTTTCCAAAAGTCCTTAATCCTATTTCAAAGATCACAAATCAATTCCAATAGAATAGTCATTGTCATGGTGATTCTCCCACCTATTAAAAAGACATTGTCTACAATACAAGTGGATGACAATAAGGAAGTCAAAGGCAAACTAAACAAATTTTTATCGGAAATATTCATGGTCGAGAATAATTATGACTTCCTCTGAGCACTTGCTAAATTGAACACCTGCCATTAAGCCTGTAAGGAGCCAAATAACTAATCATTAGCAATGCAAGAAGATTAAATTTGAATAGGCTACATAACAATTGAGGCCCCCCTACATTACTATAACACCCAAAAATGAAAGAGAATCAATGAAGAACCAAATGAATCATTTTCATTTGAATTGCTAATTGTTTTAAATGTGAATTTAGTGTACCCTTTTTTGGTGACTTCACACCCATTTGTGTGTGCATCCTTATTATTCAACAACTTTGCCACAATGAATGCAATTGCCGTTTCAAGGCCCTCTACATCAAATGGCTTTGATATTCTCACTATCCTAAACTAATGGAAAAGATTTTGGGTTCATTGAAGTATATAAGAAGTGTCTGCTGTATTGTTGGCTGTTTGTGGGAAACCAAAAAAAACACGAGACCTCCACAACATTGGGCCCACATTTAGCCACTACAAGGTAGGTGAACTACAAGGCGCAGTTATGAAAATTATGGACCACAGGCTGGAACAGCCCATGAAATACCCGCGGTCACCAGGGGCGCATGCGCTAACCCTAATACGGATACTAGGGCGACAGCGCATGGGGCGACTGCGCGTGGGGCGACTGCGCGTGGGGCGACTGCGCGTGGGGCGACCGCGGGTCCGGTCCAAGGATCCCTCGCGTCTTTCAAGGGCGACCGCGGGTCAGGGCGACCTCGGGTCCTCGAGGGGGAAACACATTTCAAAATCCCCCCTCCATCAGGGCGACTGCGCATAGGGGGCGACTGCAGGTCAAGGAGAAAATGCAAACTCCTTGACCCGCAGTCGCCCCCTACGCGCAGTCGCCCATATGGAAGGGGAGGGAGACACCAAATACTTTTCCACCCTCTATTAGGGCGACTGCGCATAGGGGGCGACTGCGGGTCAAGGTGGGAGACACCAAAAATTTCGAAAATGCAATCTCCCCCCTTCCATCAGGGCGACTGCGCGTAGGGGACGACTGCGGGTCAAGGTGGGAGACACCAGAAATTTCGAAAATGCAATCTCCCCCCTTCCATCAGGGCGACTGCGCGTAGGGGGCGACTGCGGGTCCCCAGATCACTTCCAAAATCAGACCTGGGGTTTTAGGGCGACTGCACTTTGGGCGACTGCGGGTATGGGCATGTTTTACAAGATTAATTTTTTTTTTGGGACCCCTCTTCCTTATTGTTTCTAAATCCCTTTAATCATATTTTACTTCCTCCATTTTGTTTACAAATTCAACAAGACAAACAAATCCTAGGTTTTGCATTAGCTCTCCAACACTCCTTTGGCAAGAAGTTCCAAATGAAAGTTTTATGTACATTCTAATAGTGGGGAGGTGTAATTAGATTTATTTGGGCATGATTAGATTTATTTGGGCATGTTTCACGAGATGGTGGTTTTTTTTGGACCTCTCCCTTATTGTTTCTAATTCCCTTTAATCATATGTTACTTCCTCCATTTTGTTTACAAATTCAACAAGACAAAAAAGACATGATTATGTTTTAGGTCTAAAACACTACATCTCGTGTAGGATGTGTAAGTATTTTATGTAGGTTTAAGGATTTGATTCTAGATAAAAGTTGTATTATTGTTTTCCAAGGTCTAGGGTCTAGGGTTTAGGGTTTGGGAAACCCTTCACATTGTGAGAATAATTCTTCCATTGCCTTGCTATGTCTTTGATATGAACTGACGCCTAACATTTATTACCAATTTAGTATGTGAGATAAGGAAAAATCAATTAGAATATGCTGCAGATGCTAATTAGTGTTGGGTCAGATTGGTTGTTGGTTTAGGGCGACCTCGGGTCAGGGGCGACCGCGGGTCATCGACAAAGCAAAAAACACATTTGAATCAGGGCGACTGCACGTAGGGGGCGACTGCGGGTCAAGGAGGGAGACTAATTTTTTGGAAAATGCAAACTCAATCTCTAGTAGGGCGACTACGCGTAGGGGGCGACTAGGGGTCAAGGAGGGAGACTGATTTTTTGGAAAATGCAAACTCAATCTCCAGTGGGGCGACTGCGCGTAGGGGGCGACTGCGGGTCGAAGAGACTTCTTTGTGGGCGACCGCGTGTGCAAGTTTCGGGATGGTTTAGTTGGTACCCGCGGTCGCCTACGATCCGCAGTCGCCCTTGATGCGCAGTCGCCCATTTCAGCGCTCCAAAAACGCGCAGTTGCCCATTCCCGCTGTCTTCAGACCCGCAGTCGCCCCTCCTCAGACCCGCAGTTGCCCCCTCCCGACCCGCAGTCACCCAAACGCACATGCCCTGAGGCGACTTCGGGTACTTAAGTGTTAGCCCCACTTCCGATTCTCACCTTACTTTAGCCTTGCGCACTGTCTTTCACCTACCTTCAGGTGGCTGGATGCGTGCCCGTGGGCTGGGGTTTCAATTGGGGGGGGAATTTTTACCCTTTCAATCTACGAATTTTGAACTACGGTTTTGAATTGTTTTTAAGTACAACATGGCTTTTCCACATGAAGGCAACACTACAAGGAGAAAGTCTTTATGGGATCTGGACCTCGATGATCCAATTTTTTTCGAGGTTCCGATAGTTGTAAATGAAAACGAAGAAGGAGGGAGTCAAGAGCGACGGAAGGGCAAGAAGCAGAAGTCAACACATGACAAGGACTCCAACTATCCTCCCCCGAGTTATATCCGATATGCATACGAAGCGTGTCTCCAGTGGTACGCAGGGAAAAGTGTACAATTCTTGGAGGCAAGCTATTTGAGGTGTCCTACAACTGGTAGTGTGGCCTTGCCAAACGATTTACAAGCACGGATTTTAACCAAGCTAAAGGGATCCGATGATTTCGCAGACATTGACTTGACATATTCTTCGAGACTATTTGAATGGCTTGATAACACATTGAAAGCGGTGATGTTCAATACCAAGAAATTGATGGAGGAACATCGACCGTTTCTTCCGATAGTAGAGGAATCAAAAGACATCAAGGCATTCCGCCAAAAAATGGAGTGGTGGTTCAGCGCAGTGAAGAAATTGGCAAGAGGCTCGGCAAGGGGTTTTAAGTGGAAAAATGCAGCGGTGCAGGCAGCATTTGCACGAGATGGTGGATTGTGTATCACGTGGATCCCCGATACGCAAAAGTGCGTAAGGTACGCATTGAAGGAATGGATACAATTCCAAGCTACATCGCTTTTGCTGGGAAAGTATCCAAGGCAATAAACCCGCGCGAGGGGAGAGCGCAACGATCCATGGAGGCCCTTGCATGCCCCTTGAACCACCCTGGCATCATTAATTTTTTTGCCATTCATTCTCGCACGAATGAAGCGTACACTTTGTGCTGGAATGGGGGCCATTTGAATGAGTTGAGGCATTTAGATCGTTTTGTATCACCAACCATTGACTGGCATGAAATGCAGAAAGCCACAAGACTTCCTGAAGTGAAACAAAAAGAACTTGGTCTCTTCCGAAGGCACAAGGCAAAGTTGGCATGGGCTTTAGTATATGTGACAAATCTCATGCACAAGTGCCGCGTGCTACACAATGACTTGTCTCCCATGAACATCATGTTGCATTTTCCGGATTATTCAAACGACATAATCAACATTGGAATTTGTGATTTTGGAATATCAAGTCGTTTTGACGAAAACGCGCCTTCACATTTTGGAAAGCCATCTGAGGCCGAGAGGGATCAATACCGAGAAGGTCGTTGGTGGGTTGCCCCGGAGTTGTTTTATGCATATGGACCTCCAAATTCAGATACAAGCATACCGATCATGCAACAACGGTATAAATATACGCAACAGTCAGACTCGTATTCTATTGGGAAGTTGACCGAATGGATGAGAATTGGTAATATGGACGATTGGGACAAGGATTTGTTCAAGAACCGCGAGGGATCAATGTACTTTGGAATGAAGTTGCGTGAACTCGTGAACACTGACCCAAAGAAGAGACCAACGTGTATAGAGATCACAAATTCCCTTATGTCTCCACCATGGTCCATGATGCCCCCCGAATTGGTGTTCCGAGACTCACCTTTGTAATAGGATAGTCTAGAGCAAGAGTTTAGTGCTGCAAGCAATGAGCTTGGTGGCCAATTATGTGTTGCTTACTTTGTAATATTTTCCTATAATATATGAAGGAATTTTATGCTACGCGCCTTGTCTTTAGAAAAACAATTACTCAATGGGCTATTTGTCAAATTGTATATATTGAATATGGCCTTTTACACATTGTTATGCAAAGTATAACAACTTTTGAATTCAAATGTTCTTGGTCCTTTTTGATTCCGTAGTATATAATGGACGCAAGGAAAATAAGAAAATGAAAATAAATTAGTTGGTAATTGATGTTGAAGACTTGTATTATTTCTTGAATAAAATGTGCTAGTATGCACTTGAAAGGAGTTTTACTTTCATGGTCATTGAATTCAAATAGTTGTTTTTTCAATCCCTAAAAAAATGTAAGTCATACATCATTTACATTCTCTTATTATTTTTTCTATTTCCAAAAATAAAAGCAAGTTTTTTTTTTTTTCCTATTTATTCTAATTCAAATATAGGAAACATACATTTTAGACATTTTTAGACTTTTCCTTTTTATTCGTACTTTACCTATTTCAAAATAGATGAGAGATGTTTTTATTTATTTATTTAACCTTTTTCGCTCTCTTCCTATTTATTTTATTTGGAAAAAGGAAGTTCATTGACTTCTTGCGACCCCTTTTTTTTATTGAGACAATGAAACAAGAGTGGATATTGCAAAAAAGATATGTAGCCATAATCTTTGTCATTTATTAAACACGCAATTCGAGAAAACTTGGATGAATTCAATAATAAATGTAAATCTGGTTTTACCATATATATTATTCCTAGTAGCATAATGTTTTCCTACCATATTCTTTTTTTTGGTATATGTCATCCAAATTGATAAAAACACACATTCTTTCATAGATGGTTGGAGTATGATATAAGTCCAACAATGACTTTCATTTATAGATTTGTGTCCGTACAAGAAATTTAGTTATTAGGCATGTAATTTACCAAAATTAGTGTGTGTAACATAGTATGTAATTTGAGTCTACATCCAAAAATACATAATGAACATCTCATGTCAAAACAATTACAAAGACATTATTGTTACAATTGCAATGGTTAATACTTAATAATCATAACATTGGTTATTAACAATTGAATTAGTTATTAACAATAAAATTAGTCATTAACAATGAAATAAGTCATTTACAATAAAATTAAGAATTAACAATGAAATTAATTAATAAGAAAAAAATTAGTTAACAAGAACTTCTTCTAAAACAATTGCAAAGATTTAACTTTTGTTCAGATAATCAATAAGGAATCCATTTGTACCACAACCGACCTCAACCCTAATGGCTCCCCAAATAAAGTATAAAGTATAAACTAGTATTCCATAAATTTTGCAACACAAATGGGATTGAGCTCACAATCCTTTTTTTTCCCTTGAGATTTGGTGCTCAAAAGCAACAAAAAATTTAGGCTAGCTATAAGCTATAGGAATTTTTTAGGAAAATTTTGGATGAAATTGCTAGAAAAACTTCAACTTCTAGAAAAGTCTTCGATGAAATCGCCACAATGTAAATGAAAATAGAATTTTAGATACTTAGTATCACATTTTCTATCCAGTACGTGGATGAATGTTGAAGCTTGGAGCCCCTCCGTAACATTTAGTATCGCCACTTTCCCAGCGCAAGGAAAAATGGAAAAAAATATCACAATCTATAAACATGTACTAAGAAAGAAAAGAAAAGTCCATGCATTAATAGATGGACCCGCGGTCGCCTGGGACCCGAGGTCGCCCAGGACCCGCTGTCGCCTTCGCAAAGTGGACCCGTGGTCGTCCTGGACCCGTGGTCGCCTAGGACCCGTAGTCACCCTGGACCCGAAGTCGCCCTGGACCCGCGGTCGCCCACTCGCCCGGGCTCCTTCGACCCGCGGTCGCGTTGGAGCACCTGTCCAGACCCGTAGTCGCCCCACTCTAGGACCCGCGGTCGCCCTCGAGCACTTGCGCTGACCCGCAGTCGCCCCACTTCCGGACCCGCGGTCGCCTTGGAGCACTGGGCTGACCCGCACTCGTCCCACTTCAGGACCCGCACGCGCCCCAGGGCGACCTCGGATACATCAGCGTTCTCCTCCACCCGTAGTCGCCATTAAATTTTCCTGGCATTCTGCACACTGTCTTTCACCTGCTGACGTGGCTGAATGCGTGCACAAAAGCTAGGGGTTTGAGTTGTGGGGGGGGATTTTTGTCCCTTTGTAGGGCTCATTTTATTCACGCTTGGATGACATAGGGTGTTTCACGAGAACATTGTATTTTTGTAAATGTTAAATGTGATAGGATTACGTTTAGCATTTTTTACACCTACGGTTTAGGCTTGCAACCCTAAACCGCATAGTACTTAGTTGGCTACTTTTGAGACGAAGTGATCGTTATGGAGGACGAGGACTCTCAACCGCCACACGGTATGTCAAGATACCGACTTCGGCTCAACAAAAAGGCGGTTCATGACAAGGATCGTAAAAGGAGCGGCAAACCTCGCAAGAAGCGTGTACCCATCTTGTTGCATCCAAAGATGAAGGCCTTTTGGGGATGGGAAGTAGAACCAGAGCCTTGGACATATGAAACTGTAAACAAATATGTGGATTGGTGCCACATCAACAAGTTGTTCCCGTTTTGGCGACACCCTTTGCACGTGAAGTCTAATAAGGCAAATTTGGCTTATTGCAAGAGTGTTGTCTTCCAGCGAAGGTGTTTGGAGGTATGGCAGCAACTCTATTTGGAGTCCCAGCCTTATCGAAATGACAACTTCTCTTTCTATCTTGTGCAAATGGTGTACGTTGAAGTTCAATTGAAGAAAAGGGTAGATTGGACAACCTTGAAGGAGCTTCCTATCGGTGACCGCCCGGACAGACCGATAGTGCTGGATGAAGAAGGACTTCTTCAAGCAAATTAGAAGCTTTTAGAGGCAAAGCCTGGCAAGTTGGCTGTTGGTGATGACCAAGTTCAATGGTCTTCAACTTCTAGCTCAGATGAGCACACTCACGAATACGATGGATATTCTTTTGAGAGTGACGACGAAGACATTGGCAAAGAAAAACAAGAGGCGGCTGAAGACGTTCAAGTTGACAAGAAGGGCAAGAGGAAGCTTGAGGAGCCGCAATCATTGTCCAAGATTCAAAAACAAAGCAAAGATGTTCATGTACCGATCAATGTGGACCGTTCTGGTGCAGACATTGGGTCTAGCGGAAGTAGTGACAATGATTCGGAAGACAATTTGGAGATGTTGGGCACTAAGATCGAAAGTGCACGAGCAGCTTTGACTTCAACAATAGCGGATCTTATGAATTTGAAAGAGAAGGTACAACATCTTCTAGTAAATCCAACTGTTGTGGATGGATTGAAGAAGGAGTTAGAGGCGACTGAAAACGCCATTGCTGAAAATGAGAAGATTTACTCTAAGTTAAACAAAAGTAGAGTAAATTATTTCAAGAAGATCGAAGACGGGCGAGCACACATTTCCGATGATTTAGCGGTGCTTCAAAATAAACTTGATCTTTTGCAACGTGATAAATGGTCCCATCAAAGCGAAAGGAGAAGCTTGAATCTTCAAATACGTGAGCTAGAGATGGAATATTATGATGATGCCTTAAAAGAAGCCAAAAAAGAGGGCATCTTGGCTTTAGCTCCGGATTATGGTAGCAATACAGAAGAAAGAGCAACGCTTTTTTATTTGGTGAAGCTACTGGAGAAAAAACAAGAGTTGTTGCACGAGGGCATATTGGACTTGGAGCGCCACATCCTTTATTTTAAGGAATGGCGCAAGTGGGCCTATGAAGGCATAGGTGCCACCCGTGCGGAACTTCAAAGAATGAGACCGGAGCCCAAAGAAAGTGACTTTGTGAATAGTGAAAAAAATGCTTAGTGGTTGGATCTAGTGTGGTAGAAAAAAACAATTTGGCCTTCCAATTTTTGATTTTCCAAAGGTTTTGTGGAATAAAGAAATTCACACCTTTGTTTTTGAAATGTACATATGTTTTTATTATATTTTGAATACGAGGGCTATGAATTTGGTGTCTTTGCAAGAATGGATGTCAGAGATGGTACCTACGGGCTGAAATTTGGGACTGAATTTTTGAAACTTTATTTGAAGATAGAAAAAATGATTACCTTTGTGGTAATATAACTTTTTTTCCAATCGGTGCCCGGGAACAAAAGTTATGCCCATATAGTCCAAACTCCAAAGCAGGGGAGAATGGGCAGCAAAAAAAATGTGACAAGCATTTGAATTTATTTTTCTAAGTTTTTTTCCCTCATAGATTATAATTTTGTCTATCTGGAAAGCTTTTTTTCATTTCACTACTAGAAAACGCTGAAATTTCAACACAACTCTGTTGATTCGGTCGCGTTGTTCCGGTCACTGTACAACCAAGCTCTGTTGAAATCTGTTGAAATCAACAGAATTTGGTTGTACAGTGACCAGAACAACGCGACCGAATCAACAGAGTTGTGTTGAAATTTCAGCGTTTTCTAGTAGTGAATTTCATTTGGATATTTTATGAGAAAGTTATGGACAATCTTGTTTATTGGGCAATTAGAGCTTCTGGTGGGAAAAATACCTTGTAAGATTAATTTAGGAACGCAATTTTGGCAATTGTTCAAGAAAAGAAGTTTGACATGGTTTAGTTTGCTTGCAACAACAATTTGACCGTGGGGATTAGTGCATTTTAATTCTATCTTAGAAAGAAAATAGATTTTCATTCAATCTCATATGTACTTCTATTCTACAATTTTTTTAAGAATGAAAATTAAGTTTTTTTGAAAACCTTTTTTTTATTTAGACTCTCAACTCAATTCTCCACTATATTTGTTTAAAGCTCAAAACTCTGTAGTGCAAGAAATTAAAGTGAAAAATGTTAAAAGTCAAATAATGTAGTCCAGCAATGTGCTGAAAAAATTGTTTTTTTCACTCTAAATGCGGATATCTTGCAATCTGTAAGATGAAAAATTCTGAAATTTTTTCCACACATTCTCATACTAGTAAGGTGTAAGATCCTATGGTTATGTGTGGGAAAAAAACAATTTTGGATACTTTAAGAAATTGTTGAGTAGAAGTAGGTAAGATGTAGTTGTAAAATTTAAATAATGAATATCTCTAAAATGAAATGAAAATGGTGAGAGTGTGCTATCAAGTGAAGTTAACTATGTGACCGGACCTAATTTTTTTTTAGATTGTAGAAATTGCCTGGAGAAACAAATCCTACAAGCAACTTTTAAAAGAAGAAGCTGTAGACTCAAGTTGCCCGCCAAACAAAATGGTCCATAACTTTATCATAAAAAATCTGAATGGAATGAATCAAAATTTTCCATGTAAACAAAACATGTTGTATGAGAAAAAAATCCAAAAGGAAAAAATTCATTAAAAGATTTGAAGATAGCAATTTTGTGGGGACCGTGTATGGAATCATTGTGCGAGGCATTACAACAAATGTATTTGCATTTCGCCAATTACATTTTAGGCTACAAATGTATAAGTATGCCCAAACCTTCAAAACCAAAGCAATAGAAGGTTGTTGTCCATAAGCATAGTAGTACAATACACAGCCAAGGCGGTATAGTTTTAGAAGCCAACATCTTAACCCTAACTTTTGCTAGAGTACTACATTGTGCGAGTATGGATATACTATGGCCCTTATACTATGGGCCTTACATCTTGTATACTACTACGATTAACTAGAACCACCGTTGAAGTAAGTATCTCATAGAAATATTTAGTTCAAGTCCATTGGATTGTTCTGAGAACCACTCGTTGCACCTTGTTCGTAATCATTGGACTCTCCAACAACGAGTTTCTTCTTAGCACGAGTCCTTGAAGCAGGTCCATCTGCTTCTAAAATAGATTCCAAGACATTGGAGTTCTTGAGAGCTTCAAGTGTCCTTTTAGTTTGCGGAGAGTGTAACTCCAATAGATAATCGAGTGCTTGGCTTTGATAATAAGGCCCGTATGTTGAGTCGAGGTAAGCCATATATTCAAGTCTTCTGGAGTGGCATTTTCATCACGATTAGCCCCTTGTTCACCTTCAAAATTCCAACGGTGTCCTTCCGGATGAGCACCCCACTTGAAGGTTTGGGATGTCTTATCAAAATATCCACCAAGGCATTGAAAAAAAAACGCCCTCTTCCCTGCATTGTGAGCTCCTTTTCCCATAAGGTTGAATGCCACTCTTAGAATTTCATGCGGGTCCGTTTCCCAATTCAATTGTGAGGCAGCAGCTCCCATTTCTTGATCGTGTAGGCCTTCTCGCCAACTCCAAAGCAAGTCTCGTCCCCAAAATCGTGTCTCTGTCGTTGTGTCTCTATTGTGTTCCCAAGAAGGTGGCATGTAAGTCATCAAGTTGAACATGGTATACAAGCGATCATGGAATGGTGCTGCACAAATCACACATCGTCGTCTAATCAGACATTGAGTGATGAGACACTGAGGATGGTACACATGTATACATGATCCAAGTGCCCATCCTCCTTCTGGCCCAAATTGTTCTAGACATATGGGGCATTTGGTATGATCCAAGACGAAATGAGCTGGCTTTGGCCACAATAGACTTTGGTCTTTTTCGTTGAAGTGACTAGACATCTGATTTCCATGGTCCCAACCATTTTGTGCCCAGTCTATGACATTTTTTTCCGCCACGTCAAGCATGGACATGTTATCCGGAAACATGTCTTCCATCAATGCCCATGATGTCAATCCATTCTCTCGTTTAGGGGCATTTGCTACAAAGTTCTTCGAAACTTTGTCTAGCTCTTTCGCAACTTGTTGAGATTGATCCACGGAGAGAATGCACGCGACCTTCCAATGATAGTATGTCGCTGCCAACACTGCCAACTTCTCTCGAAGCATTCTATTTTCCTCAGCCAAATCAAGTTCCTTTGATGATTGTAGATGTGGAATGGCAGGAAACGAAAGTGAATCCTGAGTCCCTTGCAAACCATCAACGTGCGGATTGCTAGAATCTCTTGAGACGAACGGAAGTGGTGCCATTGGAAGAATTGAAGAACGCTTCGTACGCTTGGCAGGGGGAGAAAGGTGAATGACATCGTTGGTGAGGTCCCCAACAAGCTTGTCCAAGTGATGTGGATCCTGCTCAACAAAGGTTTCGTCCATGTCCGACAATGTGAAAGTCTGACGCTCTTTTTCTCGAAGGCCTTGTAATTCTTTGGATTGTTGAGAAATGAGAGCATTTTTTTGTTCACATGTAGACCGCCATTTCTTCACATCACCTTCTAAGGTTGCAATTTGTGCATCCTTGGTCTTCAAGAGGTCGAGAGCCTTCGCCAACGTCATCGCATTGTGAACAACATCAGATTCAGACTGTGGAATGGGAATGTGACTTGTGGCACATACGGGCGAGTCGTCACTTAAAGCAAAGTCGAAGACGTTGCTGGCGTCTTGTGGTGGCAAGATTGGAGTCGCAATTGTGGTTGAGGCTGATGCCAATCTAATTTTCGTGGTGGACCGTCGCACCTTGGCAGGATGTTTCATCTTCTTTCCCCGCGATGATGAAGCGGCTTGAACATTTGGATCTGGAACTGGAACTAGAACTGGAACTTGGACGGGGGTGATAATCTGCTCTTTCACTCGTGCAAGCTTAGGAATCCATGTGCCATCTGAATCATTATCCTCTTCTGATTCTTCCGTGTCCACCTCTTGAGTTTCTTTGTTTTGTGGATCACTTCGAAAAGGCCCAAGTCCACCCTCCGGAAATTTGAGAACCCCTCTTGGAATTATTCCAACTTCTGGACGCTCCATGTAGGTACTTTCTTTGATCGTGGTCCAGTCAACTTGTTTGTTCAAGGCGACCTCAGCATAGGTACCTCTAGCAATGAACAAAGGGGCCTCATTCCTATCTACAAAAGGGGTTTTGTAGAGGACTTGCCACAATTCTAAACACCTTCGTATGAAAGCTGGATTTTCACAATACTTCAAATTTGCCTTGTTATTGTGTCGGTTGTGATGATGGCGCCATGCCGAAAAGAACTTCCCGATGTGACACCATTCAATGTAGTCTTCGCACACCTACATACTCCAAGGCTCTGGCTCCTCGTTCCACTCTTTGAAAGCTAGGTGGTTATCATTGTTCAACACATGCCATCGCTTCTTGTGAATGTTACCCCTCCTTTTTCTAGTCTTGTCTTTGGCAGCCTTCCTAATTGCACTAGGAGTGCGTATAGTGGAAAAACCCGGAAGGGACCCATCACTGCTACCTCCAGTTGCCATGAGATTTGCGGACGTTGCAAAATTGTAAGAACCAAATGATAGCAAAAAATAGTATATATATTATCCAAAAGGATCACGCATGCAGCCAACAAAGGTTGCAAGACAGAAAGCCTCAATGGAAAATGAAGGTGATAGCATGATGATGGGCTACTGGCTATATAGGGCGAGTGACTTCGGTCTAGGGGGGCGAGTACGGATAGGGCAACTGCGTATCCAGCGACTGCGGATCTGGGTAGGGCGACTGCAGGTCCGACGTGGGCGACAGCGGGTCCAAATTGGGCGACTTTGGGTCCACCACCGGGTCTAGGTACCTTTTGCGCACCCGCGGTCGCCCACCCAAGAACACTTCCTGAACCCGCGGTCTCCCTGCCAAACCCGCAGTCGCCCACCCGCAGTCGCCCTCGTCCACCCGCAGTCGCCCACCCGCAGTCGCCCTCTTCCACCCGCAATCGCCCACCCGAAGTCGCCCTCGTCAACCCGCAGTCGCCCACCCGCAGTCGCCCCTACCCACAGTCTCCTACCCGTACTTGCCCTCCAGTTTGCCAAGTGGATGCCATGTGGCATCCACTTGGAGGGGGGTAATTTCCTGTAAAGTCAAAGGTAAATTTGACTTTTCGTGACGTCGCGCGGGCTCTACTAGACGTCGCGCAACGTCTGTCTATCGCGGTGTCGCACTGTCGCAGCGAACAACCCTGGGGTATGTTAGTCTGGAATAGCCTGGATGTCTGGATCGAGCTTGTGCAGAATCTGGCGCGTACACACCCGGAGCAATTTGAAGATATCGAGCTGCCTCCGCCCGCACCAATGCCTACACTGGATCCGGTTCCCATCGAGATCTCGGAGGAGGTGGAGGTTGAGGAGGATCCGCAGTCTCTGGAGAAGGCGGACCGGACTTTAGTCCACACGGATGAGACGGATTCCGCCAGTCCGCCAGTCCGGAAGACTTCGATTATCACCCGGGCGTCTCTCCGGACACTCCAAGGCAAGACTAGCACTCGGGGACAGTTAGGTTTCGACAACAGTTCGAAGAAACTGCGTAAGGGGAAGTAGGTAGTTAGACTGGTAGTTTTCCAGTTACCATTTTTGTTAGACTAGGAGTTCTGGGTCTTCATGCAGAACCCGGATTCCGGATTTTCAGAGATGAGTTTCAATAAACTTATCCGCCCAGATTTTTAGGGCAGTTTAGGAATTGGGACTGGGTGAAGCGACACTTTCCGCGGGTTTTTTGGCATGTTGTTTTTCTTTTAAAAGGAAGGGACCGCTTGTGGTCCCTCATTCCTTTTCTTGCTATTCCTTATTTTTTTGAGCAGTAAATATATGTTTGCAATTTATTGTCTTTTTATTCATTGCCTTAGTTTTCTTGTGGGTCCTTACTTTCCATTTCCTTGGGAGTTTTAAGGTTGCTTGGGCGCATACTTGACGGTTTTGGCTAAAGGGTAGAGAGGTAGTAAGGAGGAGTCCAGATTCAGGGTTTTCCCGGATCTGTGAACTGTGTGTTTGTCTAGGGAAGGGATTTAGATTTGTGAAGGAAGTTGTGTGGAGTCCGGAGTTGGTGGTGTGGGTGCAAGTCCGGAAGGCCAGGAAGGATTCCGTGCGGAGATAAGCGACCGTCTGTGGAAAACCTCCACTCACCCGGAAAGCTCCGCTAGTTTACAAACACAAGTTGGAATTCTGGTACCAGACCCCGTCTTAGTTTCTGGGTAAGTTCTATATCTGTCGTTGTAGCAAGGGGGGTCGAGTTGTATTCTGAGTGACCTGCTTCTGGAGAAATCTGAAGTTGTGAGGGTTAGCCAGTCCGTACCTTAGTTGTGACGGAAAGTTCTTTGAATCCGTATCTTTAGGCAGTTAGTGATAAAGTGAGATACAAGGAATGGTGCTGTCCCTACCCTTCGTAAAAAAGTAAGTGAGGACCCTCTGAGGGTAAAATAGAGGTAGCAAAAACCATGTGTTTAGAGTTACGGGTCCATTGACGGAACGATCTGGATCCGGTAGAGAGTCCGGGAAGTTATAGAATCTGGTTGGGGAGTGAGTTTGTAGTTATTCGCATTAACCGGATTAAAAAGGAGTTTAGAACACCTTCTAGGGTTCCCTGGGACGATATTCCGTGTCATCTTACCACGTTGTTGTGGTTAAGAGCGCTTACTACAGTACTACGGGCACGACAAGATGTGATAGTCCTCCTTTGCATGTTGACAAACAAGAACGGGACCGCCTGAAGGACTATTAGAGCACAGACAAGCAGAAAGACAAGTCCCGGAAGATGTCTATTGCACGGCAGAGTGTAAAGAATCTGTCATCGGTGGGGAGAAGAGGCAAATCCGGTTGAGCGTCCTCGACGGTAAGTGTCCAATGTTCTTGTTCAGTCTGTTTTTTTCATCATGAAATGCAAGCGTCTGTAGGGTCGAGGTTAAGCTTGGTAGTTACTTTCCTTGGGCTTACAGTCCGAACCTAATGAGTACAAGTTCTTCGTATGCTGACAGGGAGGGGGGCCTGAAACAAGCGAGGGCATGATGGACAATGGCAAGGGGAGCCTTTCAACTGCATGGCCAAGACTAGTAAGCCCGGTGAGATACCCTTCCGGTTGTTTGGTGCACCTTCTGTGCTTGCATTTGCTCATTCTCCATCATTTACACTGGCCACGTTTTGCCAAGCAGTTTTGTAATGCCATTGCTTTGGCTGACTTCTCTTATTGCAGTTGGCTGACTGGGAGAACAGTATACAAGGTGTTTTTAGTAGTCACTACAAGGGGCTACACTTGTGAAGCCTTATTCTCTGAGAGTTCTTAGGCTATTTGATAAGAGTCTTCAGTTGAAAAAATTGCTTCTCACGCGAGTGGATGCTCGTGTTCCAAATGCAGGAGAATTGGCATAATTGAGAATCAGTTGAAGCATGATCCACCATTGTGCTATGTTTTTGGATTCCCTTGCAGTTGCGTTGCTGTACGTACTCAGGCGTGGAGCAGTCAATCCAGAGTCATCTTTCAGTCATTTTCAAGTCAGCCAGTCACGGGAGAGTCAATTTTGAGTCATGGTGCTTAGAATCAGAAGTCTTCCGAGCATGGAGTGGGGGATTGAATTCCATTCCTTATTTTTGTGGGCTGCCTTTTTTCTTCTAGTCATTTCACGGCACAATGGAGTTGTCCTTTCACGTCTCTTCTTTGCACTTGGGGTAGGGTCTACATTGATCAATGACCTATGCCATAGAAAATGAAGTTAGTTGTAAGGAATCTGTATTTGTGTGCGTCTTCGTGCCCGAAGATGCACACTCAGGATTTGCATTTTTTTTTGGTGGCGGCACACTCAGGATTAGCACATTTTTTTGGTGGCAGCACACTCAGGATTAGCATTTTTTTTTGGTGGCGGCACACTCAGGATTAGCAATTTTTTTCGGTGGGGGCACACCTAGGGTTTGCATTTTTTTTGGTGGCGGCACACTCAGGATTAGCACATTTTTTTGGTGGCGGCACACTCAAGATTTGCATTTTTTTTTGGTGGCGGCACACTCAGGATTAGCAATTTTTTTTGGTAGGGGCACACTCAAGGTTTGCATTTTTTTTTGGTGGCGGCACACTTAGGATTAGCAATTTTTTTTGGTGGGGGCACACTCAGGATTTGCATTTTTTTTTGGTGGCGACACACTCAGGATTAGCACATTTTTTTTGTGGCGACACACTCAGGATTAGCATTTTTTTTTGGTGGCAGCACACTTAGGATTAGCAATTTTTTTTGGTGGGGGCACACTCAAGATTTGCATTTTTTTTTGGTGGCGGCACACTCAGGATTAGCAATTTTTTTTGGTGGCGGCACACTCAGGATTAGCATCTTTTTTGGTGGCGGCACACTCACGATTTGCATTTTTTTTTTGTGGCAGTATAGTGTCACCCTAAACCGCAATTTCCACTTAGTTGCAGAATATTGGGAGTATGTGTGTTCAGTAACGTGTCTCCATGTTCCTCTTTCTTCTCTCGATTTTGACATGCCGCTTTCACATCATGAAGTTGCTCAGCCCAGCCCTCATGGTACACCGTGTATGGCAAAGTCTGGCATGACTTTCCATTGTCGACAGTTGTAGCTTAGTTGTTTCTTAGTCACGAGGATGCTGCCAATCACATTTTGTGTCTTCACGGTGACTCGGGATGTTCTGACCTCATTCTCATGTACGTGCTTGTGAATAGTTGGGGGGGACAGGTGATTCAAGTCGTTGGGAGGCCATGGACTTGTGGAAGAAGGACGTGGACGTGAAGATGGAGCAGTTCGTAGCAAATTCAACATCAAAGGCCATAGTGGAGCTGCGTTCAATGTTCTCCAGCTTCATGAAGAATTCATCACATGGGGATGAATGGAGCCCATTGGGAATTGAAGAGAGAAGAGGGAAGGGGGGCAAATCACAGAGGAGAGCTGCCAAGCAGGTGATCGCAGAGTCTGCTGACATCACCTTGTCTGATGATGATGAACTCCGTTCACCCCATGTGAAGGCAAGCGGGGGATCCCACCTGAAGCTACAGTGGTTGACCTTGAACACATTCCCAAAGAGTGGAAGGCGTCTGAACGAGTTGTCAGTGACTCCCTCCCTGGGGATCTTTTGATCTATGAAACGCAGGTGGACCCGGTGGTAGTGACAAAGGCGCTGTTGGAGTCCGCTGTAGAGCAGGTGTGTGAATGTCTGCCTCCAGCGTCAGCTCCGACGGACAGAGTTTCACGTAAACCGCAGGAAACCGTGGAAATCAGTAAGCACAACTTGCCCGAAAGACGAGAAGCCCCTGCGGCACCTGAGACTGAAGCGGGGGTGGGTGAGGACACCGAAGCAAGAGAGTGGCGGCCGGGTATGCCTGATAGCGGAGGACCGGAACCGGCCCACAGTGGCGGCGTGGAAGGGCAAGCACATGAAGAAGACGGTGAGGCCCAAATTGGAACAAGTGAGGCACATGTGGGCACAGCAGAAGCGTCGGCTACAACTGGGGAGAGGGCAAAGTCATAGGAAGCAGCCACAATAGCAGCACAGAAGAGGTCCCTAAAACCACCAAAGTCGCCGTTGAAGGTATTTGCCCCGCTTGGCGTTTGTCCAGTGACGTTGAGTGAAGTGAGACCTTCCGGAACTTCTAGACTCATGCCTCCATTTCGCGACTGTGGTCACTCTAAATTAATTATTTTCAATGTACATAGGACATTGTTGGATTGTAGTCGGTTATTTGAACAGAACCCAAATCCTGGAATTCGAAGTACCTGCAAAACTGCACTTCGTAGAGTAGTATTTCGACCATGGTTGAAGACCTTTCTCTGTCGTTGCTTTAGCAATTACTGTGTGGGCTTTTGGAGTAGCGGCAATTTGTTGCATATGGAGGACGTTTTGTCCGCAGTATTGGCCAATATGAACGGTTTACGGTACGCAACCCCCTTGTTTGCTTGGTCAGGTCAAATTATTGAGGGTTCGAACATGGCAGATGGCTGTCTAATGGACTGGGCACTAGAAGAAACCCGTGTTTTAGGTTATGTTTTGTAATTTTTTAAAACGGATTTTAAGTGACGTCCATTGCAACATATCCATGTATTTATGTCAACATTGATGTTATATTGAACGTATTGTTGACATAAAACATGGGTATGTTGCAATAGATGTCACCTAAAATCCGTTTAAAAAAATTACAAAACATACCCTAAAAACATGAGTTTCTTATAGTGGGGGTAAACAATTAGAGGCAGTCTATGCAGCATGGCCTTGTTTTTGTACAGCTAATACAGTGATAGTAGACAGTAAAGACAGTAGGGTCCAGTGCAATCCGGAGGCTAATGTAATCATCATTCATCAGTACCCCATTCTACATGAAGTGGATTTGCTCATTGGCAGATGACAAGGAGTACCTCAAACGGTACCTGTGGCCATTGTTGGAGGCTTTGCATAGCTACGGAGACGTTGTTGAGTTTCGATCCAAATTCCCCAAAATTGTCAACGAATCTATGTCAGAAATGCTCCACAGACGCCATGTTGGACATGCATATGAGTTTATGGACATTGTGGAAGGTGAGGGCATTAGCTGCCCCTGGGCTTGCACATGTAAAAGCGCCCCTCACCTTCCTTTGATCTTCTTTTCTGATGATCAATTCATACGTGTGCAGGTCAAGGGACAGTCGCAGGATGCCCGACTAAAGATTGCATTGGCGCATTTGGCGGCAGTCAAGAAAGCTTCCCTTCCGTCCTTGAAATCAGTAAGTTCAGCCCTGTGATTGGTCGTAAATTGTGCAGTGTCCAATGTGCATCATTTTGAATTTTTCATCATGTCCTAGTTACAACTTCTAAAACGCAGAAGTCCTTTTTAGCAACGATTGAATGAAAAGTGTCTCGTTGTCACATTTCAGTCATCTCGTAGTCACATCTGAGTCATCTCGCAGTCACATATTAGTCATCTCGCAGTCACATATTAGTCATGTCCAAGACAGATGAGAGTCGGCCTACACTAAGACTATATTTGGATCTTACTAGTTGAATGTATTATATGCATCGTGCATTGATGTATGTTTTTTTTATCGGTGGCCTTCTTGCAGTATCGCGTCGGAGACGAAGTATTTCTTTTGAACCCAAGAGCGTCGAAGCAAAGAGTGGCAGTGGGTAGGATCAGTGGATTACCGAGCAAACACAAATACCACTGTAACAACATCTCCAACTACTGGTTCAAGGTGAAGGTCCATGAGGTTCTGCAGGGTAAAGTGGCACTCGTGTTTCCTAATTATCAACCTGTGGCGGAAGTGGTTCAAGATGTGAAAGGGTCGTCTACCATATGGAACCAGAAGTACCTGAAGCTTACAATGTGAGGGGGCCTTTCACACTCTATTTTTGACGTTGCGTACATATAGGCTTGTAGTTCTATGTACAGTCTTCCGTCAGGAACGGAGTACTTTGAATGCATCATTTCTTTTGCGCCTAAGGCCTTTCTTTTATGTTTGACCCCTTCCCAATTGCATGTGTGGATTGTGCAATGCATGAGTTATGGGCATGTAGTTGTGTAGATGTCCAAGTCGTTTCCAATTTGAGTCACCAAATTTAGATTACAATGCAAAGGCAGCCCAGCATTGAATTCCATATGTGCAACGCATATGTAAGTGGGTGCTAATTGACAAAAACAAAGGTCACTAATTAAGGAGTTCACTAATTAAGAAGCTAAAAAAAAGGCGGCGAACTTCGAAACGACTCTGAGGTGATTAGAAGCGAGGAGAGTAGGAATAACTCTGTTCGAACTGCAGAATGACTCGTACCGTATCCAAATGACGACCCACAAATAACCAAAACAGAACTCGCAAATGACTCGTTAATAAAAACGTGTGAACAGGGATATTAGTCACCACCTGAAGTAACTGCAAAATAACTCCATAGCGACTGCCTAAAAAAGCCCCATTGCTACGTATCAAATTCTGCGCCATTTTCCATATCCGCAGTATGACTCTTAAATAACTCACCGTAAACTCATAAATGACTTTAGGAAATTTCCACGAAAACCATTTGGAGCACTTTCCGTGACTGCAGAATGACTTAGCAATAAATGCAAAGTGCTGATGTGTCAATCCACGAGATGGTCTCTAAATGACTCCACGGTGACTTCCACGTGACTCTGAAATTACTGACATCATGTTGCGTCACAAAATTTTTGGCTTGGAACGGGCAACTGCCCCCAATTTCGGCCCCCATTGCCCGAAAATCCCCTCTGACACTTCAGACCCTGACACCCGCTTTTTCATCCAAATACATGAAAGATGGTGATAATACCCAGAGTCATTTTTGAGTCATTACGTGGCCACAATGACTTGGAGCCGTGCAGTCATTTCCTAGTAAAAAATGTCCTAAATGACTCCTACGCAGTCATTTTGTAGTCACTTGCAAAGTCATTTAGGACAGGGTTTTTTTGTAGTGATTGGGCGGCAAAGTATGCAGATTTTGCATGCGACTCCGATGGAGAGAATTTTGATTGGGAGCTTGATGAGCCCAACGTCGTTGATGAGGTAGGTCTTGTAGAAGATCTAATTTTAGATGAATGTTCCTTTGAATCTCGCTTTGTTGATGGGCTATGGGATTCTCTCGAAACGACTTTAGTGGGAGATAGGATCAGTTTCTTTGGTCCCACCCCCGGTCCAACTCGCCGGCCAAGTAGACAAGAGGTGGCATTCCATCAGTTTTGGGAGTTGTTTTGGCCTGATTCTGATCTAGAGAGGATATGTTTGGAAACAAACAAGTATGCCATGCAGGATAGTATAGAGCACCTTGGCACATTGAATAGCCATGGTAGGTGGGTCGCAATAACCGTCGTTGAATTGCGGGCGTGGTTCAAGATCTGTATCCTCATGGGCCTGAAGCAATAGCCCACGATTTGGTCATATTGGTCCAAGAGAAGATTTTTGGGATGTCCGATAATCAAACATGTCATGCATCGTCCTAGGTTTGAGCAAATCTTGTCATGCATCCATCTCGTTGATAACAAGTCACTAGTTCATGACAAAAAGGACCTTGCGTATGATAAAATAGGAAAGTGTTGTTGGCTTATAGAAAATTTTGTGTGTAGAGCAAAAGCTACATATAATTGTGACAAGTACTTAGCTTGCAACGAGATTATGGTGCCCTACAGAGGGCGTAGATGCGATATCAAATAGTATATGAAGAACAAGCTGGTCAAGTATGGCATAAAAATTTGGTGCTATGCTAGTTCTAAGTCTCGATACGTCTACAACTTAATTGTATATGAGGGGCGGAAGAATCAGAAGCCAGAGAAGGATTTGGGCTCAAAAGTCATTCTGAAGTTAGTTGTAGACTTGACGCACCTAGGTCACGTCGTTGTGACTGATCGATTCTTCAATTCTCCGCAATTGGCCGATGCCCTCTTGTCCTTGAGAACTTGGTTTGTAGGCACTGTAAAGCATAACCGAATCGGAATGCCAAGTCATCTAGCGCAGTATACGAATGCAGAATTGCCTCGTGGTACACTTGTGGTTGCCATGCATCGATCATGACGCATGGCCGCGTACGTCTGGTTTGACGGATGCCTTGTATACCTACTCAGCACATCCGCAGATCCTGTGGCACCTGGATGCATCTTGTTTGCGGTGGGTGGGAGGTGAGGGAAAGTTATATGCAACGTCACCCATGCAGGTAGAGTATCAAGACATGATGCGTGGGGTGGATATTGTAGATCAGTGCTGTGTGGAGTATATGTCACAAATAATGTCCCACAAATGGTGGCATCGGCTCTTGTTTTTCACTCTTGACACTTCGTTGGGTAATGCATATATTTTATATAAAGCTCAATGGTCCTGTAATCAAAAGAAAGGAAACCAAAGGAAATCGATGTCAAGGGCGAAGTTCCATTACGAGGTAGCTGCGTGGCTTATAGCTCTGTCTTTCAGGTTGGGCAGAACAAGGGGTTGATTCAACATACAGGATTATGGGATCTACAAGTCAGTTTTGGCTGGTATGCAGCGCAAGAAGTGCAAAGTCTGTGGACGGAAGCAGAATCATTATTGTCGTGGGTGTGCAGGTGCCTTTCTCTGTGCATGGACGTGTCACCACAAAGTTCATATGGATGCTAGATATGCAGCAAAGATCTGGCTACGGTGACTCGTTCCACATCTGATGAGGTTGCAACTTGCTTTTTGCAGAGGCCGCCGAGGAAGAGGCAAACCATGCCTACTCCAATACTCTGTGAGCTAGATGGTTCTGCAATCCCAGTTGCCGGTATAGAGGCACCTTTGTGGCTTTGTCGCACTTGGATGGACACTTCAGTTCCAACATTGTCAAGTATTTAGCATGGTTAGCTGCAGAGTAGTTTCTTTTGGGTGCGACTCATAGGTGTGCGGCTATAGAAGCAATTTCGATTGTACTGCGGACATTGTTTGCAAGATTAAATTTTGACTTTTTTGAGAACTCCTATATGTTGTGCACATTTTTTGACATGCACAACACCTACATAATTAACTACCGCAAGTAGAATATGAAATTTCCAATTGTGTGTGGATGTTTGTCTTCCTCTCTGTGATGTACGTGGACTGGTAGAGCGTAACCGCTTTTGTGTTCACGAAGGTAGGACATGTAGACGTCCTGCAGTCAGGGTTGCACCCACTAGACGCCGCCCATCTTCCCGTGCCTCCCTGCGTATTTCTTCTCGCACAGCTACGTCCACTCAGCATTGAGATGTACATGCCACCCAACCATCAATGGGTTTGCGAAAACACGCTTCAATCCGGCAATTGGGCTTCATTCGCCGAACTTCAGTACAGTCAAATTTTATAAAAAATTCCCCATTGCTCGATCCTAGTTTGGCATGAGTTTCACCATCTCGGATTGTTATGACTTTCATTTTAATTTTTTTGGTGAATTTCAAACAAGGTGGGTCCTAAAATTGTAAGGTTGTAGACACCTCCACATCATCCTTTGAGTAAGGCATGTTTTTAGAAATTCTTTCGATTTTTCAACTCAACATGCAAGTGTATGTGAGTGTCTACATTTTTGTAGTTCAATTGCACTAGAGATTTCGTGGTCTACCTTGTCTACCAATCCACTGAAGAGAAAAATACCCCAAAACTTCCATTTTTTCCTACCAATGTAAGGCCAATTCCATTCTAAAAAATTGCCAAAGACACCAATTGAACGGTTCAAAATTTTTTACCTTACTTGTTAGTTATAATAGTTCCCATTTGTACGGTTTGATCTATGAAAAAATTGTCAGATTTGACCCCAGAATTCTTTTTAAATGAACAAGGTGCCCAGTGCATCAAACAATTTGCAAATCCAATGTCACTTTGGTGTTAAAGGACACGGCTCCCCATGACCAAGTGAATCACCAAAATGCTTGGATTATTGAACCACTAGGCTGGGGTGCTATTTTGTAAGCCTAAAAGCGTGAGCTAGAGAGCCTTTGAGCTTGAGAGCCTCCAAATTTAAAAAAATGGAGGGGCGGGGGGTATTTTTTGGATTAGGACCTATTACTATGGATTAGGATGAGGGTGTTTTGCAGGCTGATCTTGAAAAAACTTACGGAAATGGAAGATTTTTTATAACAAAATACAACAAAGAATATCATATATACTAAGAGGTCTTTTGAAAAGTTAGCGATTTGAACCCTAAAAAAAAATACAAAATTATTAAAAAAAAAGTTCTATTACTATTGTTACTAAACCCATATTCCTTTGGGTTTGAGGCTCTTAAAATTTTTATTTTTATTTTTTCAGTTTTTATTTCCATAACTTTGTCACATCTAAAAAAACCCTCTTAGTACCAAAAGGTCCTTTGGGGATTTCAGAGTTTGGGATTAAAAAAATAATAATTTTTTTTTTTTCAATTTTTTTTTTCAATTTTTTTTCCTGACTTCATTACCTCCACAAATCTATCTTGGTACCAAAAGAATCGTTGAAGGCTTTCAAATTTGGCACTCTCAAAAATTAAATAAAAAATAAAAAATAAAAAAATAAAAAAAAATAAAAAACATATATATATATGTATAATAATTAATTTTTTTGCGAATTTGGCACCGCCAATCAAGGTTGTCTTGTTTGACATATTTTTGGGTTTTGGCGTTGTGTATGACGTCTGACGTCACGTGTCATTAAGTGTTGAATTTACTTGACATCGCATCCCAGAGGGGTAAAAAAATTTACCCCACGGTAAATAGATTTTGCCTATGTGGCAGGGCTTCAAGACTGATGTGGACAACCAACGTGGGCGACTGCGGGTGGAGGCACTGTAGGTGCTTATTTACCCACCCTTAATAAATAGGCGAATACAACCAGGTTCTAATTCTATGGTAAATTCCTATCCTAGTAGGTGCCTAACATTGGTCCATTGTGCCTTCCAAGCAATGGATCTTTGCTAATATCCTATATTTGTTTTTCTAATTGTGGTCCTTCGGGGACCAGGGTTGGCTACTTCCTATGCTAATTGTTATGCTATGAGGTTCTATACTTAAGGCTTTCCAAATCTAATCTATCCTTTTAAGGTAAAAATCTCATTTCACTCCATTTCTAAAAACCTAAAACTCGTCTAATTTGGACACTTTGGTGAAAAGCTATAGGTGGATGAAGTTTTGGCCGATTGGCCTTCTAAACTTCATCCATGATTTTCTAGAGGCTCCTAATTCCAAATGGGGGTGAGATTTGACCTACAGACCTGTCTTTCTATGATCTAGCTAAGTTCCAAGTTTTGACTTGGATGGATGAGAACTCCCAAGATTCATCCATTGTTGGTTCTAAATTTCATCCATCTATATTTTTTGTGTCACAACTCCAATTCCTATGTATTGTAAATTTTTGGAAACCTCTTGATACCTACTCTAAATTCATACACTCAAATATGACCTGAACTATGTTCTATTAGTACCTAGTTCTAGGCCCTACCTAATAATTGACCCCTAAAAGTTGATTTAGGAAGGAAAGTTTAAGGTCTTGCCCTAGCATGGAGATCTATGATCAAGTTGGTCAAGTCCCCCTACTTTGCCTTTGCAAATTATACTTTTGGCCCAATTAGTTGGTCAAGGATCCCTTGACAACAACCTTTATGGTCACAAAAGAAGGCCCGCTCTTCCTTTAGCTTTTCTTCTTTTCTTTTTGCCTTAGCCCATGTGCCCCATTGATTGAGGCAATGCCCCTTTGAGCTATCCCCTCTTATGCTACTCTCTTTTCTATCTTCCTTCCCTTGTCTATTCCATTCTATCTTCCTTCCCTTACCTAATCTTTATATTAGCCTAGCTGGACCTTTGAGTTTTTCCCAACTAACCACAAGTTTCTTCCCAATTGGACCTTGTGAGTGTTTTGATCTCCACCCTTGAGACCAACAAGCACAACTAAATTGTATTGAATAATTTCTATGGGTGAATTGGTTTACAACAATGAGCTGCCTTCCAAGCAATGGAGTTTCTTGTTAATTGTTTCTACCTATCTTTCCTACTGGCAATGACTTGTCCAAACAAGCCAAATTAATTCTTAAGACTTGTTTTTGGCTATGACAACCAAAAAATACTCGAGATCAATGAGGTTGGCTAAGTGGAAAAGTTAAATAGCCTAAATTGTAGGGTTGATTTTACACTTTCCAAAATGATAAAGAAGTGGAATTTGACCTAAGTATCTAAAAGATAATTGCGGATGAAGGTTGACACTAAACTACCTTCTAAAAATTCATCTGTTGATTTCTAGAGTTCTAACTATCGAAATTCGCTTTTGATTTTTGGGTTATTTTCTATTTTTTTTATCTTCTATCTAACTTTTGATTTTGAATTGATTTGATCAACTATGATTGATTCTCATCCAAATCTACTCTACTTTAATTAAAAACTTCAATCCTTTTTAAATCTTGTAACTTTTAGTCAATTTTAAACATACGGCATTGCCAAGGTATGGTGGGGGGTAACTCTAGGGTTAGTACAAAATAGAGGACCATGAGGACTTGACACACCACAACCTTGAGGTTAGGAAAGTTAAACCACCTCAAAACTCCCACCATACCCTAAACTAGGAACAATACTTGAAGCCACAAGATTTGAGAACAATAAGACTTAGAGCCAAGGTAACTCAACACACACAAGCTACTTAGAATGAAACCCCCAAGGACCTTCAAGAGCTTGAAAAACATGAACAATGGAACAAAAAGGTGTCTTGAAAACACCATTAAGGTTTCTTAGCCAAAACGCCAAAAATTCCAATATAAATTGGACCCAACGGATCTAAGTCGATACAAATGGAGGTGGTTTGAGAGGAAGAAGGGTGCCCTTTTATCCTCTTCTGAGGCACTCTCCTCTCCTCTTTCTAACCTAGGTAACCCTATCATTTTAGATTTTCATCCTCATCTTTTAAGATTTTCATTGCATTAGGGTTTTTATGTTGGGCCTAAACTCTAACCTTTGGAGTTCAACTTTAAATTGCAAACAGACTGCACCATTGGCTTTAGAAGGCCATTTTTAGTCTAAAAGAACCACTTACCCCTGTTTTTCTCGCAAAAAACTCATCGACAACCAATGCCAACTAAGATCAATAAAAAGGTAAAAATCTAATTTTTGAGGTTTACTTTTTCTAACAAAGACGACTAGCTAGGATTCTTGGGAGGGATCTAGGGAGTAAGAAAAGACTCCTTGATGACTTTGTTCCGACTTCGTGCGCTCCTGGAACACCGGTCAACTCTACAAAAGTCCCACCGTATTTGATATTCGATGGAATGTTGGTGATTTGGTTGCCTCCCATTATTAGAATACTTCAAAACTTGTTGAGGCGCGTTACTAACATAAAAGAAGCTCACCTAATTTTTAGTGAGATTTTACTGCAGCCCGAAAATTTCACATGAATTTCCGGTTACAGGTTTAAACAATTGACTGTCTGGAAGGGGTATCTCTGCATGTCAGAAAATTCCAAAACTTCTTGAAGAACCTCTCATAGAATTACCCAAGGGGTGCACCAAGTCTTGTGTCAATCTTGCGCAGAGTTGGTAGAAAGGTAAAACCGACCCTCCTTGATCTACAAACAGTTAGGGAATCTTCCACATGCAAGAGAATCTTGGCGAATCGATTTTGTTGTTGACTTTCTGACATGCTTCCGATCCTAGATCACTGTCCGGTGGCCGTAGATTCCTCTATATGGTTTATCTTGAAAAAGTAACACATGCATGCTAACGATTGGGGTTCCTAATATTTTGTTGATGGAATGGGGAAGCTAAAACCTATCTTTGGAGATTTCCGTAAGGATCTATCTATCTCTCCTAGGACCAATTTAGCCAAGCATGGTCACATGCACTAAATTTTAGGCTATTTTGGATAAATTTCCAAGTTCAACTTTCTAATTTAGTTTGGCATATTTAGTTTTTGAAGTAACACATCACAAAGGATTTTGATAAGCGTAGAATTAGGTGCTACATTAGGTTCTAAATAAGTATTTCATTGTCCACTTTTTTATTTTGGGATGTAGAATTTATAAGTGCAAATAACACCCGGGTACGCAACTCCCATATTATATGGCCTTGGTTTTAATTACTTATAATGCACGATGACTCCATGGAAAGTCAACCGCTTAAAATTGCATTCGTAGATTCCTAGAAGTTACCAATGTTGCGATAAAATCTTATTAAAAATTAGGATAGTATTTTGTGTGCCAATAAAGAGCCCTGTCAAGTTTGAAGACATTCTGACATTCTCAAGTACCAGAATTAGGATCGACAGCAAATTTTACAAGAATTTACAACTTGGCGATGGATTGATTGACGTACCAAGAGCTAACGGTATTTGAATGGAGCGATTCAAGGGTCAATTCTTACTCCTATGAATATTTTAAACCACCTTGGTTAGACAATTTCATCAAAAAATGCAAACTCCAAAAGTTAGATTTTTGACTTTTGTTCAGAGTTATCGTGACTCAAATTTGCGCTTTAAAACGGTTGGAGAGGTGGGGCGAAGAGGTCCTCCTGGCTAATTGGGGTCTTTCAAACACGATGGCGCAATTTGTTTTCAATTTTGAGTTGTCCCTCAAAAGATAGAGAGGGTCAGCCTTTAGTTTGACTTTTTTAAGGTAATTTTGGATTAATCTAGGTTGATTTTACAAATATCTTTTGGAAAATCGAAGATTGGATTTGCCCAAGATACTTGTCTTGCGTAAGAAGCCATCTTTTGAACTAAAGAAAGACAATTTGAAACTAACCTTAGATTAATTTGCAAAATATCTTGGTTAATTAGATAGATTTTCAAAATATCTTTGGAAAAAATCTAATATTTAATTTGGGGAAGATTCTAAAGCCATTTAGGGCCTAAAAGGAATTTGCTTGAAGACCTTCCTTCCCATTAAACAAAGATTATTTAGAAAACGTGTTAAATTAGTTTAGCAAAATATCTAAATTAAAAGTAAGAAAATATTTACGAACAACTTACAAGGGGGACGGGAGCGAGTATGTAAGGCCCTTCCTCGAGGTTGTTCGTGACCCTCATTCTCTTATTTCATTCTTGTTGTTGTTCTTGTCGTGCTATCGACACTTTGTCGAAGCACTTTTTAAGCCAAATTTTGGCTATTTTTTTCTATTCTCTTATAATTTGAAGGTCTAGAGGGCCCTTTCAAAGCTTTTTTTTTTTTCTTGTTTGAATTTGGAGGCTTCAAGCCCCAAAACTTTGGTATTAGGAAGGTTGTGGGAGTAGTTCCCAAACTCTAGTTGATTTTCTTGCTCTTTTGGATACTAACCAACTATTTGTGCGAATTGATAACAACTTGTGAGCTCAAAACTTTAAAGCGGCAAGGCTAAACTTTACCAAAAGGTTTTGAGCATCACCACGTGCGAAAACTCGTTGTATAACAGGTGTTTGGTGTGACTAATTGCTGATGTTCAGTTAAACATTGTCATGTGTACCTCCTTTAGTGATTAAACTTAGAACTTTGTTTGAAATTTTGGAGTTTAGTTTTTAATGTTCAGTTAAACATTGTCATGTGTACCTCCTTTAAAAATTAAGTTTTCAAAATACTAGTTTGAGTCCTTGGATACCATTTATTCCTGGGACTGCTCCCGCACAGTGGAACTTTGATTTTGGACACTTGGAAATGGGTATTTAAAATTTGAATTTGTTCGTTTATACTTAGGGTTGTTCCCACACAGCGGAGCTTTGACTTTGGAAACTTGAAAACGGGTACTTGAAACTTTAATTCCTTCGTTATTTTTTGGGGTTGCTCCCGCACAGCAGAGCTTTGACTTTAACAGTTAAAATTGTCTTCGTGAAACCACTAATTTCTGGGGTTATTCCATAGGACGGAGCTCTGTTTTACCAAATTGGAATCAATGGAATAATAATTCGTTGAAACTTATTTAAAGGCTAAAATCCGCTAAATTCCCTTTCATTTGCATTTTTGTACATGGAGGAGGTATTTTGCTTCCAAGTTTGCTAATTGTTTCTTTGCTTTGATTTAAGCTGCTAGATTTCATTTTTTTTTAACAAAAAGTCTAGAAAAATTAGTCTATCTTTGTTGTTTTAATTTATTCTTTTGATGTTGTCCCTTGGGTTTTAATGGCACTTAGGAAAAAATTCCCTTCCCATTGATCCTTCCTGATTACATGGGTTATTATTTTCAAAGAGTGCTTGGTTTTTTTTCCCGTTAAAAGAACCATGTCTCATTTGAATTACCAAAAAAATTCTGTTTGTTTGAATTTTCAAAAGTCCCGTTTTGAGCTGGAAGGGCTGAACAAACCAAAGACGGAACAATTCAAGGTTCGGCAGTAGCAAGGCTAAGAACCGACGACGGCGGGTATCGGGGTTGCAGTCAGCAGAAGGACGGGTGAGCAGTTGAGAACCGGCGACGGTGGGTATCGAGCTGTAGTCAGCAAAAGGACGGGTGAGCGGCTGAGAACCAACGACAGTGCGTATCGGGGCTGCAGTCAGCAGAAGGACGGGTGAGCAGCTGAGAACCGGCAACAACGGGTATCGGGTTGCAGTCAGGAGAAGGATGAGTGAGCGGCTGAGCCTCCAATATGGAAGCCAGAACTTCAGCCCATCCGACTAAGCCAGTTCAAAAGGCAACTAGGCCTCCAAAACAGGCATTCAGAGCAAGTATTAACAATCAAAATTTCAGCAAAATCATATCAACATCAAAGCCGGGAGGTTGCTCGTCAAATTAAGTCAAGGTAAGAGCCAATCTTTCTATAAGAGCTATCCCTTCTCACACTCCATTGATATCTCAAAAACCATAAAACACAAATAAAAGACAATTAGAAGTAGGAGAGATATAAGAACGATGTGAAGGGAGGAAGACAACATTAAAATATCATTAGAGTGAGAATAATACTATTCATTGGAATATTTAGTTAGATTTTATTCTTCTTTGTTTGGTTGTTTGGTTGTTGAATTAGGATTCCATTCGTATTAGTTGGCCAATTGTTGTTTAGAAGTTTTGTCTTATTTGGCCTAATAAGCCAAATAGATAAAAACAAAACAACTAAAAATCATTGTTTGGTAGTTATTAATTAGGATTCCAATCATATTAGTTGGTAAAATTATTGTTTAGCATTTTGTTTTATTAGGCCCAATAAGCCAAATAGATAAAAACAAGAAAACAACTAATATCTGTGGAATATTAAATTAAAACCCATTAAACAATTGGCAAAAGAATAATATCACTATTCATTAGAATTAGAGAATTTAAATGAATTAACTAATTTACAATAAAAACTCTAAAACAAAATCATTACCTTCTATTGCTAAAAAACTAACTTAGTTGAATATTTAGATAGGTTTTAAAATTGAATGAAGGATTATCAAAATTTACCCAAATTTCATAATTTTTGAAAGGCAATGGAGGACTTTAGGGAGACAATTATGATGGTATATTGCAACAACGGATCCAGCAACATCTTTGATACTAAAGTATGATTTCTAACTTTTTTTTATTTTAGTTGCTTTTTATAAAAAAATCACAATTAACCATTAAAAGACCATTTGCTAGTTTAGTTTAGGATTTGCTTAAAAAACCTTAATTAAAATCGTGGAAGTAATAACTCGGATGAATTTTGTATTAATTTCATCCAAAAAAATCTCAAAAAGAATCTAACTTAATTTAGGAATCTAGGAAATATTAGAATAATTGAAAGGAGTTAAAACCTAATTTATCCCTTTATTCTATAAAACTTCTTGAAGGAACGAATTTCATCTAACTAAGGGGAATTTTCATCCATCCATAAGTTTTTACCTAGACGTCCTAAATTCTTGTTTTTTACCTTGGTAGAAAGGTAATTTATCACTTTCTTCATAAAAACAATAAAAAACCAAAAAAATACTAAATTTAGAATTATAACTTAGGAATAGGATTAATAAAAGAATAATTAGGAATATTTTTAAGGAATAACCAAGGAATCTTTTGAGGCTAAAATCATTTTGGAAATCTTTTGAAGATTCCAAAACCAACTTTTACTTTAAAATTACTTTAATTTTAAAGGAGTAAAGTGTGAAATAAGTTTGACTTAAATTTGGATGAAAATTCTAAAAATAGGTCAAAATTAGGTTTTCTCTCAAAAATCCATAAAATAAGCCACTTCAATTAACAACTTAATCCTAAAATTTTGAATTATTTTGAATTCATTTGCTATTTTTAGTCAGCGGATGAAGTTTTTAGTATAGAATTAGGGACAAATTTCATCCATAGATATCTTTTAGTAGGAATAACATAATTCAACTTGCTTTACCATTCTGGGAAGGGCAAAGTGCATTCTACACTTTAACCTAGATAGATTTTTACATTAGATTAAATTTTATTTACTCATCAAGGTCTTGAACCTTTAACATTTAGGTTGTTTTGCAACAGTTAGAATTAGATTATCATCATCACAAACAAAGTGTCCATTGCTTGGAAGGCCAAATAACACTAAGTTTACAATTCACCCATTCGAATCATTAACATATGCCACTAGAACCTGTGTGCAATTTTCTGACTTAAGGGTGGAGTTAGAAACACTCACACTAGTAGTAAACTATAAGAACCCCATGTTTTAGGTGATGGATTTTAGATGACATCCAATATTCTAATGTAACAATCCATATTTTTATGTCAACGATAACTTCCAATGTAACGTCTTGTAGCATTAGCGCTTGAAAATTGCCACTTTGTGAGTGCCACTTGCATCAAGTGACTTGAAAATCACTTGGTGGTTGTGACAAATGTTGCAACCATTTCGCTAACAATGTCCACTATGACTCCAAAACTATTACATTGTGGAGGTTAGATTAATATTATGGCTATTGTCAAGCCTTGTGTTGCACTAAGGGTTGTGCATCATCTAGCAAACCACTTAGTGGAGTTCCATGCAAAGTGTATTCTTATCTTGTCACATTAGTGTGAATTCGAGGTGAGTTTCATCTCATTCATGTGTTTGGATGTAGTAGTGACAATGCTTAGGCACTCACAAAGTCTTTATTGCATCATTATTGTTGTTTACACATGCTTATTACATGTTGGCAAAATATGTTCTCAGCATGATGTGTTCATGTATGACACTCTCACTAGGCAAATAGTTATGTCTTTCCAAATCTATTTCCAAGTCTATTTGAATCTTACTATTTATTTTGCACACTATGAATTTTTTTCACAACAATGGCAATTCCCTCTAGAATTGGCCAATAGGTAGTGTATGTGACTTGAGTGGCTCCAAGCAATGGACTCTTAATCTCATCACATTCCAAATTGTCTAAAAACTCTAAAGCAAAATAGAAGTAGTACACCTAGAGTCATCTAATTAGATATCCTAATACCCTACATACATTTAATACATGCTTAAGGAGATTAAGGCAATCTTTAATGTCAAAATCTCTGTAAAACTTACAATTAAGGCATCCAAATGGACAAAATTGAACCCTTGAATAACTACAACATAGTCCTCACTCCTTGGAGTGGGCAATTGACCTCCTACCCTAATCTCTCCTCAAAACTGTAATAATTTTCACCCATCCTTCTCAAAAAAAAAATGAACCTAATCAACAAATTGTCTTATATAATTCCTTCCCTTAATCTCTACTTCTCCTCACAAGAATCTTTCAAATTCATGCTAAAACAACTAAATGTCAAGAATTATTCCAAAAATCATCATACACACAAAAAAGAGGGAGAAGAAAGAAAGAGCTTCTAATCCTGATTTTCGTAAACTAAACTCCATGACCCCTAATTTCATCCCGCACTAGCTTACTGGAAAATACACTAAATTAGTGTAAAATGTGCTATTTAGTGAAAATCCCACTAACTTACTGTAATTGAACCACTAAGTTACATTTTTCCCCATTTTAGTGTGTTTACCACTATATTAGTGGTCTGGTCTTTGTTCTAACACTACTAATTAGATTTGTGTTTTTTGTATTTGTTATTTTTTTGCTTTCCAAATTTTTGCTTTTGTAGTTGCTATTTTTTTGCTTTCCAATTTATCTCTAATGTCTTTTCCTTCTTGAAGTAAAATGCCATCTGCCTAAATTGCTAAAATTCCCAAATATTACTTAGCATCTTTTTCATTTTAAACTTCCATTTTTTCCATAGAATTTTCTCATCATAATCTTATAATTGTGTTTCCTAAATTTTGTCCCAATCTCCCAAAGTCCCCATTGCTATTTAATGGAAAATTCCTAAATTCCTAATTATATATTTAAACCTTCTTCCTAACACTTCCTAACTTGCAAATTCACCTATTGTGATTGAATTTTTCACATTCTAAATTGTAAGCCAATGTGGTGTCTCACACATACCCTTTTCATTCTAATCAATTAGAATTAAAGCTTTCATATAAAATTTGTTTTTTGGTCATTAAAAAGGAATTTTCACACTACACATGCTCTCTGTAATGTGTCTCTGAAGTAACTTCAACCCTTTAATTTACCACCAGCTCAGCATCAAGCAACATGATTTGGAGGGCATCACGGAGGCAGTGTAAGTTCTTCCTAGATCTAATAAGTTATGTAAGGTAGTGTGCTCATAAACCGTCAGTTTACCAGCTGTTGGGCCTTTTCGATGGTTTTTGGATGCCTAAAAATATTTTCACTTATTTTTCACTTGAAGAGAAGTTGATGTGGGATGCAACCCAAGTGGTTTCATATTTTTCTGAGCATTTATGAATTACTTATAAATTTCCAAAGAATTCTGCCATAGGCACCTATTTGTGATCCTAGGCCTTGCAAAACCCACACACGTGCGGTCTGAAAAAAGATATGGTGTGACCAAAAACAAGCAATGAAGCATTGAACAAGTAATACTTAAGGTTCCTAAATGTGACCTTTACTAAACTGAAGCCAAAGAATCAATATTGTCTTCACATACTTTGAAGTCCAATTCAAAGTGCTCTAACTTTTGCATCCGATTTCCAAATTCAATAAAACTTGTTGTAAAATTTGAGCTCTCTCTTCTAGTTTGTGAGATAAAATTTTAAGATCAATCCGAGTTATACTGATTTTTTGAGAGCCAATCGAAGTTCACAAGTTCAATTTAAGTTCACCAAACTGCAGCTGCTGGCTGCAGCTTTGGGGGCTTCTATCTCCTTCATTCTAAGTTTTTTTTCAGTAAAATTTGTTGGGTTATGTTCCCCTTGAAGTCTAGTTATTGTGGTAAAATTTTCATGTCAATTCAAGCTGTTTTGAATGTTTGGGAGCAATTCGAAGTTCTAAATCCCGACATTCTTCAATCACAGTGAACTTCGGCGGCTTATAACTTCTTCATACAAGGTTCGTTTTCAATATTTTTTGTTGGAAAAGTTGCGCCTACTAGTCTAGTTTGTGTGGCTAAGATTTCATATCAATCCAAGAATTAATGAGTGACTGAGAATCATTTTAGTGAAAGGATGTTCAGCCATAAATTTGTTTCTTGCAAAAATGAAGTGAACACATGTCTTGTATCCACTCTTAGTTCAAAATCGACCCACCCTGGCTCTTATTACACCATATGTGTAGTATAAACCAACATCTATCAAACCTTATTAAGCTCTCACATTATCAAAAGTCCATTTCAAAACTGCTTAGTGTCCATTTCAGAATTGCTTAGTGTCCATTTCAGAGCCTCCTATAGGGACGGTTCCAAGAAGTGGGTCGCAATTCGAGTCACCTACCTTACTCTTGGAATGGAATGTGATGACTCGAAATTACAATTTGCATCATAACAATGTACCCAAAAGAGTGAGCAAGGATATTAGTTGCCCCCCTCCTCTCTCAAAATTTTTTAAGGTCATTGATTAAAAAAAAAAATGCTTACCCTCAATATCATCGTCAATTTCTCAAAAAAAATTAAGCCGTTGATCTTTGAGATTTAATCCGAGCCATCCATCCAAATACAAATACGATACAATATACAGATACGAATCAAAGTACAATTAGTATATTGTACAAATATAGTACTTAATATTGGAATACAATACATATACGGATACGGATACGAGTACAAATACGGATACGAAATATTGATACGGGATACAATTTTCATTGTCCCATATTGTTTGGCATTGTATACTTGTTCAAAAAATTACAAATAAGGGGAGGGAGGAATGAAAAATTCAGAAATTAATTTTACTAAAATTGGGGATTTGGGAGGGAGTTTAAAAAAAACTCAATTAATTATTTTTTTGAGCTCATTGTGACAAACTGTCAGTGACAATGACCTCAGTGTCTGCCAATTTGCATTGTAACAATGTGGAATCACTTAAAAGGGCTAGTACGAGTATCATGAGCAATGTTCACTCTACTTGTTTCATAATCATTTTGGTCCTGGTATAATTGCAGCATTTGGGACAAAATTCTTTTGAACATGAACAAACTGCATAATTATATTGATGTGGCTTTGTTGATGTGTTCTTCATCAGTAATCCAAACAATTGGGCACCAACTGGATTGTAACTCACATTGATTCAAAAATACAGAGAATGCTTTTAAACAAACAATTACAATATGTTCTAAATATACGATTATAGTTGGCATTTCAAAATAGATTGATTATTCCATTGTATTTGTTTTCAAGAAATTCCTTTATTTCAAAGAAAAACTTCCAAGCCCCCCAAGAGAACATGTATCTATGAACCCTTAAAAGGACCGTCTATGAGAATTTTGAAACCTTCAAAGGTCCTCTCCTTGAAAGTTCTCATTTAAACAATAGATTTAATGAATTTTTATGTTTTTAATTGGACATGGTGGCTGTAGAAAACATATTTTAGCTCAAAATTAGGTTTGACCATCAAGAGTGTACCATGTAAATTATGTAATGAAAAAAAATTCAAATTTGTATGTTTTATTTTTATTAGGCCGAAGCTAAAACATTGAACATTTTATAACATTTTTTGAATTTATTTTAATTTTATCAGTAGTATAGTCAAGCCCATTTAAATTTGCAAATGCTAGCTTGCTCGTCAATCACGATGCAATAGTAGTAGAAAAAAATTTAACTACCATATGACATCATCACTTACCTTTAAAGTCATTGGAATGTGAGCAAGAAGGGTCATTTATGCAAATGAAACAAGGTGAGCACGGGTGATAAGGTAGGAGGCTCTAAAATGGTCCACCTCCTTAAATGTACACTTCTTGTACATGCTTCTTTTTCATAGCCTTCAATAATGTACAAACAATGTACATTTTAGGAGGTGAGCCATTTTAGAGCCCTATGCCATTCTATAACTAATTCCACAAAGCTCCAGAAAATATGAAACGACTTGGGTTAGATGTCAATTCCACTTGTCTTTCAAGGAAAATTTACTGAAAAATATTTCAAGATGTTTCACCTCCCCAAAATTCAGTTCCAGCCTTTAGATGGTCCATTTGTGAACAGGGTGAGTAGAAGCAAAATAAATGACTTTGCTTCTGCTTCCACTCACGAAGTATAAACGAGCCTTCAGTTGCCGTCGTAAGTGAACTAAGAGGCATGTACTGTACTGTACAAGAGGTTCCTTTGGTTACTGTGGTGCGGAGCGGGGCCTTCCCTTTTCTTTGATTGTTCACGTGCTGCTGCTGGTCGAGAGAGAGAGAAAGGAATCCATCCTCAAGGCACTCTTCTGTACCTTCCTGCCCAGACCCCGGTCCGTCCCTCCGTCGCTCCCTCGCCTCGCTTGTCGCTGCGTTGTGCCTTAGTTAAGTTCCTTGCCTCGAGTTCTCTGCTTGCCTGCCCTGCTTCTCTTTTTGGAATAATTTCGACTCCTCTGGCTCTGGTCTCTGCTCTCTGCTGCCCCGCCAATGCATGCTCGGCCGGCGCTTGCACCCCACCCCTTACTAGCTGAGCTGAGCGCTCGCAATCTGTCCTCTTCTTCGTCCCCGACTTTCTTTTCTTTGGGGGTTGACCTCCTCCGCTCAGTCTCTAGTCGATTGCCATTCTGCCTGCGCGCCTCCTCCTCTTTCTTCTCGGCCTTTTTCATTCTCCCTTTGTTGTGGTTCTGCCTGCCTGCCTGCCTGCCTGCCGAATATCATACTTCAACCTTCTTTCCTGGGCTAGCTAGCCAGCCGCCTCCGCGTTTCTTGTTTTCCGTCCTCCACTAGGCGGAATGGTATTTGGACGGACGCATTCAATCGGGGCTGAATTTCGAGCCCCCTCTTAATTGTTCTTCTCGCCATGGCATGGAGTTGCAGCAGGATGGACGTGTTTCGGTGCAGTTAGGAGCAGCGCTGGTTTCGCACGCCGTCGTCTGATTTGCTGGCCGAGTCTGATAGACAGACAGACATACATCGCAGAGGCGAGGCGAGGCGTCCTCTCCCGCTGCATCCATCGTCGGATTTTCATGGTGGCACCGAAGCGCGTAGCAGTTCAAGCGTACTATTCATTCCTAACTCGACCTTCAGACGCCAGAAATAAACGCGACGACGGTCCCAGACGCACGAGCACCGCTTCTGCTCCTTCAGCTCGTCCAAGTGTTCGGAAGGAAGCCATGTCTTAATGGCGTGTCTAGGGTAGAGAACAAAATAACGGACATTTCCGCATGGTACGTTCCCTATTGCTGTCCATGCGAGAATCTTCTAAACTTTCAAGCTTAGTCTCGTAAGCTATATTTATTCTAGGTAGGAAATCTGGGATGACTTGAATTGGAAATTGGCTGCGTTGACTACTGAGATTCGTCTAGGGCATTCGGCGAAATTGTATGTTGCAATCTTTATGGACCTTGCACAATTAGAAATTTATAGAGCAGATGTCTTGATGATGACAGGAACCATGTGGACTCACGAACTTATCCGTCCTTTGTTTGGTTGCATTTCAGCCTTATATCAGGCGAATTTTGTACCTAAATCTCAATTCATCGGGAGTACTGGATAGCGATCCTTTTGGGATAAATTTGTGAACGGAATTTGGAATCAATGGCACCTGAAGAAAGGGGTCTGGACACGGGGATTTGTTTACCGGCTGATGCGTGTGAGGAGCGCTCAGAACGAGAGTCTTTAGGGATGACAGAACGATCGGATGGAGTGGATGCGGGTCATGTCAATGGACATTGTGCAGGTCAGGTTGCAGAGGCCATCATGAAGGGACCATCCGAAGAGGAAAATGTCGTGGGCACAATCTGCTCTTCTAAACCCCCTGACACGTCAAAAAGCTCAGAACTGGCTGGCGAGAACCATGTAGGAATTATGGCGCTTGTCCCCCATGTGACTCGCAGACTGAGGTAAATGTGTTCAAATGTGATATCCTCGTATTGAATTGGAGCTCGTGGTCATTATCTTTTCGGACTCCTATTTTGATTTTGCCGCTGTTGCCGCTCTTAAGAACCTATCGTGTGGAATAATTCCTTCATGTAGAGTTATTGGAATACCTCGTTGGCGCTTTCAGTATCGTTGCTATAACTCTTCCTCGGATCATTTATAAATGAAATGATATGTTTAGAGAACCTAGAGCAGGCGCTCGAGACAATGTAGTTAATGAATCCGTTCTGAATAATCAAAGTCATCGTTATTAGAGATTTATTTGTTTTAGCGACAAATTCACGTATTCATACATGTCCTTTTCTACCATGCAGCATACAAATCCTGAAAGAAAGATTAAAAGATAAATTAAAGAAGAAATTGAAGCCGAAGTTGAGGCTGAGCTATTTCAAGCATCGACAGGAATCTTCGTCACAAGTTATTCCATGGGTTTCGACTAAAGAGGTTACTCCGCCAAACCAAAATGGAGATGCCGCGAGTGTAGCATACTATGCTGACATTAAGCCACTCTCAAGTGATGTCACCCCTTTGAAGACTGCAGGTGTCAAGAGTGAACCAGAAGAAGGGGTATTAGATGTTCCTCCACCCTTGTTGTCCTTGGGAAGGGAGCCAACTGGACAACTAGTGGTTGCAAATGTATCAAATGGACGGAGAAAGGCAGGAAACAAAATGTCGCAGTTGTCGCGAGTTAACCGCTTTGCTGACAGTATTTTGCAATTTATGGGAGAAAGGTCTGTACCGGAGAAGCTTATTCGTGGTGCCTTGGGAAACAACCCTGATATCAGCAAAGCCATCAGATTGTAAGCCACCTGCGTTATATGAATGTTTGGTATCATTGTGCTGTGTTAGTGTTGTAGTTTTTTCTCTCTTAAAGTACGGTTTTTAATGGATTCTTATCCGCTGGCCTTGCACTCGCAGGTTATTGTCCGAGAAGAAGCTCAAGCGGCTTGGGGATGGTGGGAAAGGATGCGCTTATGTTTACGTGGTAAGCACACCACTTTTCATGCATGCTCGCAGTGTCTAGTTTCTGACCATTTTATCTAGGTATTTCAAAGCCACGTACCGTCTAAGCAGTTGTAGTGATGGCCGAACCTTGTTACAAGAATGTGCACGATACCATAGTGCAACGAAGTCACTTTTCAGTTGAAGGCATATGTCCAGCCATTTTGTAATACGAGCTCTAAAAATTGTGTAGATTATGCTTAAACCCTAAATCTGCTTCCTACGTTGTAGCCGAAGAAGCCAATTGTGACTGATGCTGATCCGGTATGCAGCGAACTGACCTGGCTGAAGCAGAACCAAAGACAAATGAACTTGATCCAGTGGATATAAACGCGCAAGCCTTAACGATTGAGCGGGAGTTTGTTCGTGAGCTGGAAAGAAGGTTCCCAGCAACTAACATTCTAGACTCTACTGTTTGGAATGTTCTGAATGGATGTGGAAGGATGCAAGGGGATCATGTTCAGTGCGATGTGTGATTTTCTTGAGGTGAGGTTTGTGTCTTGAATGCTGTATGTTTTGTTAAAGCTTTCGAGTTGAAAGCAGGTTAGAATTCTGTTTGAATTCGTACACAACTTGATAATAGGGATATCAGAGGTTCCCCAAACTGCTGGTCATTCCAGTATAAGTGCCGAATGTGGCGTGGCTGTGACATGTTTGTTCACTTGAGTTTAGGGTACTTTCTGGTTAACTTTAGTTTATGGTACACTCCTTGAACACTCTCGGAAATTTTACGAATGTTGCTTATTGCCTACTTTTCCAATAAATGTTGCTCTTTTCCTGGTGTATCTAATTGCAGATACGTATGTCATGATTCTGATGTGAAGGTTTTACTGGTATCTCTGGCAGGAGATCAGGGATGAGGACTCAAGCGTAGTTACCATTTTTGAAAATTTGATTCTCTCATGTCAGCCATGGAGTAGCAACTCCGCTTTTTTCGGAGTTTTAAGAATCCTCCACATCCTACCATTTTGTAGGACTTAAGAGTGAAGCAATGGAGAAAATAACACAAATTTTATGAATTGGCCTGGAGTATTTGGGCTAACGGTACAACATGATCAAAGATCAAAGATAGAAGCAACTTGCATGGACGTTATTGTACACTCTAGTGCCATGCACTACAAACTTTCTTTACACTTCTGAAGTTAATTGTCGTTTCAAACTAATTCATTACGATTGAAAATGTCTGTCAGAACCCGACATCCGGGAGTGGGTCGTGCGTCGTCTGGGACATTGTTATTGAATGTTGTTTGAAGCCTCCAAGTATTGCACTCGACTACTTCACTTATCTCATTGGTTTCTATAGTGGTGGGATCCGAGTTCCTTGGGTGATCCGATTATATTCTAGTATTTGAGTGAGGTGTGGTGGATTTTGGCTGCTGTTATCTTTGATCTGTAGTCTTTATGTCATTGCACATCTGGTTGTCTTGGCGGATGTAGAATTTGTGGGAGATGCAGGAACGAGATTCTGCATTTTTGAAGCTTTAATATTTTGGATTGGAGCATATTTCTTAACAGTGAGTTTGTCTTTTGTTTTGGTGATGCAAATTGGTGTAGTGATGGCTTTGTTGAATAACTGATGGAATAGAAAAGTATATTACATTTGGCTACCAAGGTAGGGGACAACCAAAATTTGTTCCAATGTAAATTCGTTGTTTTTAGAAGTGACCAATACTAATAGTACCATTATACTATATTGACATACCTTGGCATTGAATTCTCTATTGTGTGAATTTTGAAATTTTCTTGGAATTTTTCTAAAAGGAATGATGTGCTTATGGAAAATTCTAGCATGTATATGCAATTGAATTTTGAAAATTCAGCATTGATGGCTCTCAATCAATTGTTATAAAAATTGTGGAAGATTGCATTTGAAAATGGGGACATTTGTATGGGAACAAAGAGACAAGGCAAATCTTTTTGGTACCCCATTGTATAGTTGGGTTTAATAATCATGATGAACTTCAAGAAGCTCTTGGACAAATTTGCAAATTGCAAATTGCATTGGAATTATAGTGAAGAATACTAGAACATTGTAACATATATATATATATATATATATATTCAAAATAAAAAAACATCCCAATGTCTAAAACAACTATTAGTGGTCAAGTTTCAATCTTCAAATTATCTCATATCCTTTGTTTGACCATGAATGGACAATAGATTTTAGTATAAAAATATGACTTCTTTCATCCTTCATTCTCACTAAATGTTTGTAAAGTAATTACTTCATTTTACCATCAAATTTTTTCTTAATGATAGATGGTGAATTCTTGATGAATTTGACATTCAATTTTTCTTGTTCATTTTCTTTTACTTTCTTTTAAATAATTATTTTACACTAACCTTGCATCAATTGATGTTTCAGAAAACATCTTAATGTCTAAGTTGACATCACTACAAACAAGATGTCCATGTCGCACTTACATGGAGGTGACGTGGCTACTACATGGTGCACTTTTGGCTAATACTACGTGGGCTCATCAAATAGCATTTTTTAGCTTTTATTCATTCGGGATTTGGCCCAAACTATTTGGCAGATTCCCACATGTTATGCACCCATTTGCTACTTTGTTCTCATTCTAATTTGAAAACAACGTTCAACTTGCATGTGTTAAGCATATTGCTAGTGTTCATTCTAAACTAGGATCAAACTTTTTTTTATTAGTATGATTTTTTACACAGAAGTAGGTTCTAAACCTGCCAAACTTCCAATAGCGTTCCTTAACCATGTCTAATGTGACATTCCTCTACAAATGAGGCACATTTTTTTTCTAATTTTCTTCATGTTTTTGTTATGTCAATCTTGGTGGATTTTTCTAAGCATTTGCAATAAATATGCTTAACGTTTGACTAAACATTTATCCATGTTCATGAACTTGTCAAGAAAAATGTGGATTCTTTCTAGTACAATGAAAAATTTCTGGACTACAAGTTTATAGTTGCTTTTGTACCAAATCTAATGAGTCAATTTCCCTATGCTGGTTTAGATAGTTGACCATCTGGAAGAGGATCTTTTGCAAGTTAGAAGATTCTAGAAATATTTATGGAACTTCTCATGGAATCCCATAAATGATTTATAGGCTCATATTTTTATTCTACACATTCTAAGTAGGTATCACATTATTTGGTGCCAGGTAGCTGGTAGCTTTGTAGGGCTTGTAGGGATTGGTTGTAGCTATGGTATAGCCAAAATAGTCATGTATTGACCTTTGGGGGACTAAACTAGTGTTTATAAATTGTTTGAGGTGTGAACGCAGTTGTTTTGAGGCGCGTTTGGGGTGGTTGTAACCTTAGGCCGCCTCTTTGCTCATTCATTCTCTTCAAGTCTTGCATGTGTTGTGGTTTTGAGTTGATAGGAATTGAAGCACGGAATGTAATGATGGTTGATTGTTATATCAATCTTTACTAGTGTTATTCCTTGATTCAAGTTCTTTTGCAAGACTAATCCAATTGAGACAAAGTAGAAGCAATCTAGGAGAGTTAGAAAAGCTTATTACTATTGGATAGTTGTTCATTCATGCCTTGCCATTGTGTGGATTTGCTTTGAAGCATGTGTGCATGTGTTTTAGTGTCTGTAGTTTACGACATCTCCTATAAGTGATGTAGAGTGACACGACATCTCCTTGGTAAAGGTGCAAGGTAAGAAAATATAAACTTGCACATATGTTTTGGAATCCATGAGAAGTTTCACAAAAGGTTTCATAATTTTCTGGTAGCCAAAAGATATTCCTCCAAACGATCAACCACCAATTTTCACAATAGAAAATTCATGAAAATTTCCGGGTGTGGTAAAATCTTACTAAAAATTAATATAGATTTTTTTATGTTAATAAAACGCTCCAATAAGTTTCAAGACATTCCAATAGCTAGAAGTATCCAAACCAACAAGATTCTTCAAACCAGTAACATTGAAGAAAGTTTGTAATTTGAATCTTAGGATTTGTTGTAGAATTTTGGTAATTTTCTAAAGTATGACAATGCTTTGACTTTGGGTTCTAAGATTTGTGATAAAATTTTAATGATTACCAAAAATACGGCAAAGCTTTGACTTCAGTATTTTGGAGTTGATAGAATTTAGTGTGTAACTAAATTTACAGGGAAGCTGTGAACTTGTAGAATCTTAGACAAAAATCACAAGTGTAGTGATTTACATTAGTATTTGAGACTACTACCTAGTGTTTTAAGTCATGCCTTAGTGTTTGTTCCAAAATTTAGCCATTTAAAAGGACAACCTTGGTGATAAAAAAAATTAGAATAGAGTAGTATAGGACAATGAGAAGGGAACCCAAAGGCTCCAAAAATTACCAAACAAATCCAAACAAGAATTTAGCCATATCAGTCTAGAAGAAGACCATAATGAAGGACAAAAACAAAAAAAGGCTAGAATGTAGCTGAGCCAACAAGGGATGGGATGTATCGATTGGTTTTGGATGACAACGACGCTAGCGTGTGAGCTTGGAGCGGTGAGCTTGTGAGCGTGGAGCGGGGAAGTTGTGAGTGGTGAGCCTTGGAGTTAGTTTTTTAAGACTTTTATACCGAAAATACATTTTTTTTTAAAAAAGAAATCAAAATTTGATAAATTTGTTGTTATATGAAGCAAATTAGAGGACCTATGACCGCTACCCCTATTACCGTGGATTCTAAGAATTATGACTAGGACTTTTGAAGGTCCATTTCTTATGGGAAAAAATCCTTAAACCTTTGTGTATACTGTATAATGAAGCATTTATTTCCCCTAACATTGTTCACATATTTACCCAGGTGCAATTTATGTTGGAGATTTTAATATATAATTTTAAGCAAATAATAGAGACAGAAACAAATGTAGGTATAACCTTGCCTCTACTACCGCAGCTCTTCCATGATAGCTTCATTAGAAATTCAGTATACAGACCACATTTAATGGAATAATACAGGGAGCATTTTGGGGTAACCGGGCCATGACATTGAAGGTCAAGAACCTCTCCCACATATAAAGTAGGTACATCCAAATGTGACACTAACCTTAAAGTGCCATCTTCAAAATTAAGATATATGATGATAAAAATAATGAGAAGACAATGAACAATCCATGGAAGGAGAGGGAAAGAAAATGAATAAAAATGAAATAGAGATCAAAAAAAAAAATGGGAACCCCCCCCCCAAAATGGATAAAAAATAAAAGGTAGACTGACAGAAACATGCCTTAAAAGAGTCTCATGTTCATATAAACACTTCTGGATTATTGGTTTGGAAACATGGTTCAACCATTCATAATTTCATTTCCAAGAAAATTTACTTGTGGGACATACTTCCATATTTCATAAATGCATTGACACTTTGTAATTCATATGCTTCAAATCATATAAATTCTACCAAATGGTAGTTCATACAATAAGAATGCAGTACTTGAATGTTACTATTGAAGCCATTTCTACTCTAGAACTATGATGATCCTTGCTTTTACAAGGAGAAGCTTCAATTCATTGAAGCTAAAACTTGGTGCATGAATGAATTTGTCTTCATGGATGTCCATCTTGCAGAAATACCGAAATAGGTAGTACAAGTGCTTGCAATTCACATATTGTTGACGACCTCCAATAGCTGAAATACACATGTTGGTAAAGTCCGGGCATATGCAAGAGGGGTACATACCCACTGTAATTCGATACACATTTTGGTTATGATCACTCCCGGTCTCTAGAGACACAATTGCACCTAGTCCTGGAAAAGGCAATAATGTCACTCCAAGTATTAGTCCGTTCACATTGCCAGCACTCTCCCATTTGTTTCGTTGTTCTGTAGTTGGTACATTTGAGATTCGTCGTATGTTTCGACTGTTTCTAACCGTTGGATACATATGGGCATCATGTGGAGGTGGCTGATCATAAAATACGCTTTTGAAAACATTGGACATATTGAATAGACGACGAGGAGACAACGTAGGACGCTCCTGCAGTTGAAATCCAGCATGCTGTAGGAGTAATGTCTCCTCTCGGTTCAAGTTGGTCCCCGTGAGAACAGGCCACACCTCTGGCACCTCCGGCCAATCTATTACCCACTTCCGCTTAGTCCCCTTCACACATCGTTCAATGTCATCTACATAGAACCAGAAGTCCGCCAATACTTCACGCTTACTTCCGTAATCTTCTTTTCTCCCAGCAGGGGTTCCCTTCCGTCTTTTTGAAATTTTTGTAGTGCACCTGATATCTGACCCTCGTTGTTGAGCATGACATTTTGCGTTTGATTTGTAGTTGATCCTCGCAATGTACCACTTCGATGTGTCGCAGTCACTTTCGAACGCAATGCACACATGCAGTGAACTATTCACTTGAGCATGTGTATACTTTCCCTCAACAAAGTTGATAGAAGCAGTTGTAGACCTCTTTCGAACACGAGGTTGAGAGAAATTTACTTTATCTAGTCTATGTGAGTCACCGGCATCACCAATGGGTACATCTAACTTCCTCTTTGTACTTCCAAATATTTCTTCTCCTTCCAAATGGGGTATGCGACTTCCAACACCTTCAGATCTGGGTAGTGTATTCAGTGCCTCTACAATTTTCTTGGGATCTCCGCTGCATCTTGCAACTCTCAATTTCAACTCCTCCTTTGATGAACCAGAGCCAGATGCATGTCCCTTCAAGTAAGCGCGATAATTTGTCATCTGCATCCATGCACGGATACTATCGTTGCAAGTGGCATCAAACAGATTGTTTCCTCAGTTTCCAGACATTTGAAGCCACTTGTTATGCACTGTTTCCGACAAGTTGCATGAAGGCATGTAAGCCATCTCGTCCAAACTCAATCCCTATAAATCCCCCCCATCCAAGAAAAACCACATTCAATGTAAAAGTATAGAAGCAATTACCACTAGAAATTGAAAACCACTAAGTTCATGTACGGCCGAATTTGCAATCCTAGGCCTTCATAAGTAATTAGAAAAAACTAATAGTTATATACCATAAAACACAGAAGACCAATAAATTCTAACATTTATTTGGCTATGCAGAAACAAACAAATAATAAAAGTATTGCAGTCAGCTTACCATTTGCATGAAGCCTCCCCACTGCCTATAACGGAAATGCCAAAATGCAAGCCAATGGTCCAAGTGATGAAGTGCATCTTCTGTGGTAGCTCCAGAAGATAACCACCATGACCGAATTGCTAGGTATTTGGTCTCTGCGTCCTCCATATTCTTTGAATCTTTGTATTGCTTACATAATGAGGCGTGTTGCTGTTGGAATGCTTCCTTGATATACTTCTGTGTGTGTTTTTGAAGTAAAGAACTCCAATACAACAAACAAGTCCGCTCCTGATTTTCCATTTTCTAATTGGCATAGCCACTACCATAGATGATACGAACCGCATTCCAATTGGCCATGCACTATCGGCCATAAACCCCTTGAAGTTTGGGTTTTCTATTCTGTATCGTGACATGACAACATTCAAACATTTCCAAAAAAGCACTTGAATCTCGATATCTTGTGATTGCATATCACATGAGGAAATGATCATCACTTTTTTGTACTCGGAGTCATACACGTGGCAAGCCATCGTGGTCCAGTCCTTCACACACTTCACGTGGTCAAACATCATCCACGCATTCTGTAGATTCCCTCTTGGTTGCATGCGCTTCACCAGATCCACTCCACTGCCGGGTCCTTTTGTAAGCATCTTGAAAATGTACACCTTCTCCTTTCCTTGTCCAGGGAAAACGCTGTCGTGAATGAATTCGAACTTTGCCTCCTTTTTCATGGTCATAATGTTGTCGATGACGCCTCCACGGTTGTTTGAGCGGAATGAAGATATCACGTTGCGGATGTTCGGACTGCTTAAGTACTCAAAGCGGTCCATGACCTCTTCTAGTTCTTGTCCTTTCAACATCTTCTTCTCTCCCTCCTCATTGTGAAACAAATAGGTTGTTAGGAAATCTTTGCTAGTAGAGAGAGCAATTGCAGAGTTGGTGGCCAGAGGTGTTTTGGCCACCTGCTCCGCAATGAGTCCACAAATCTTCTCTGCAGAGTCTTTGTACATGCCTTTTGCTACTGGATGACAATGATCTCCAATATGAATAGCAGCCCTACTCATTTTTGGATTATCACTACAACAATAGTAAATTCTAGCACTACATGTACTTAGACACGTAGGTGTAACTTTTCAAAGTTTACAAACTAGCGTACAATCTTTGGGAGCAGTATCCCCTACTGCAAAAGGAAAGGTAGTACACCCGGTCCACTCTGTTTCATTGCGTTTTTTCGTCCTGCTCAAGTAATCGCACATTGGATTCAGACAAGCAAGATGACCAGCGCAGTATGACTTACGGAACTTTAAGTTATCACAGTTATGGATATTTTTGGTCAGAAGTTTGCACCAAGGATGCCCATCATAGCACTTGTCCATCCCTTCTAAGTTCTTGGCTGTAGAGGAAGAAGAACATGACCAGCATGGAGGCAACTCGAAGATGACATCACCATTGAAAATTGGTGGAAGGAATTGCACATGATGGTGTTCCACAACATTTAGGTCCATCATGGATAGTTCATTTCGAGATTGATGCATCGTGGCTAGTCTCTTCAAACACTCCATAATGCTTACTCTATCGGTAGAAGATGGATGCAACGGAGGACGTGAAAATAAAGATGGCGACTGACTTTGTGAAGGGGTACTACAGATTGACTTCATAAGAGTCATTTCTAACAAAGGAGTGTGAATAGAGCTTGTTTTCTTGTGAAGAATGAAGTCAGGAGACTCTCCTTCTGATTCACTGGATATTTCTATGATTGGATCTAATTTCTCAAGTTTCACCTTCTTCAGTACTACGTGTTTTGGAAAGACCGGTTCAACTTCACGAGGTGGACTAGGTGAAACAGCGTGTGTGACATAAGGCATGTCTACTGTTGAATTATCGGATTGGCGGCTAAGAATCTCAGTAGAGGCAGCTACAATAGAAAGAGGAAGCCCGTATGCTCTATAATTTCCGGAAGCAAGGTCCCAGCACTGCGTTCCATCTTCCACACTCCTCAAAACAGGAACATATTGTTCTAATTGACTTGATTCAGACCTCTTTTCTTCTTCAACATAGATGGAGTCTTCTACAAATCTGAAACGGACATGGAGAAGGTGTGATAGAACTCTAGCACATCTTCTATCATCTAACGGAAACACAATAGGGACCTCATGTCCATCTACTCGAATGCAAGCCATCATGTGCACAAGACCACAAGTAGAGGAACTTCTAGGAAAAATGTCAATGCATTCTACGTGGGAGATGAGGTTCAACAAAACTTCTGGAGTATGTACTTCAACCCCCTTCTTTTTATAGTTGCTATTCTAATTTGTTCATGAAGAAGCTTTTTATTGAGCCGCTTTGTCAGAGCCACTTTTGATTCTATCATGTAATGCTAGAAAGGGAATATCTTTGTCATTCCTTTCACATTAATTAAGCTCTTTCATTAAAAACTATATAGGATAATATCGAAATAGAAATAGGTGGCTGGTCATGGACAACACTACATCCAAGCTACTCTATATCACCCTCAAAAGTATACAAGCTTCTTACCAAAACTGTAATTCTACATACATCAAGGAACACTTGAAGAATACAATATATTTTGAAGAGGATTACAAATACATCCCAAGTGTAATAATAATTATTAAATTAGAATTGTAATTCACTTGAATTACATTAGAGGTGTCCCATTACAATGTATCCATACATTGTGGTAAATTTTTTATCCTAAACAACTGTAATCAGCCCTTGTCCATAATGAAGAAGGTGTAACTTTTGGAAGTTCTGAATATCCCATGTCATAGATGATACAATTTCGTCAGGAAACTCCCATACAACTACCAAATCTTATTGAGATTTCATTGGACTGTGCACCTACAGATTTATGATACAGTTGGGTTTCTTTATGGGTGCAATTCATGAGGTCGCCAACATAATGAATCTCTTGCTTTTAAATATTTTGATTTTCCCTCGTGTGAAATCTGCCTCAAGACTTCGGGATTCTGTTGTACCACTTCAATGCTACATTGAATAAGCAAGTGAAAGTGGGCTATGGTTCACTAGTACTCGAAAATTGCAGCGATATTGACGGTGATGTACACATGTCCTTATATTTCTTTATGAGCCTATAGTCCTTTGAAAGGATCCAATGATCTGACATTATTCTTTGACGTACTTTGCTTGGACTTAATCTCATGAACTATGACAGCCTATATAATTTGGCGGTGATTCCATATCTTCAATTTTAGAAGGGCAACAATTATCTGTACAACACCCGTCAATTACCTAACACGCGATTGTCATCCCACCTAACATACACTTCATTTTTAAGAACTACAAAATAGGAAGATAGTGTGCCATATAGTATCCATTTCTCTAGGTTCAGTTCTTGCAACCACTTGTAGTTGATATGTTTTGAGTCCATGTAGTCACCTTTTACCACATGCATGTAGAGGCCCAGCTACCTCATATCTTTAGTCCCAAGCACCGGAAGAAGCGGAAGAGGCATAGTTCTTTTTATTTCTCATCTACAAAGGCATTGAAGAGATCTAGGATGACGAGAGGTAAGAAAGTAGTTTCGAGGACAACGCAAAGCACGGGAGGAGATTCTCGAAAAGCTCTTACATTTGGATTTGGATATGTTGGCGGCCATGAAGATGTGCAAGTCAACAATGTTGATGCGGTTCAAGAAATGTCCGAGGAGGCCAACAGTGAACAACAAGATGCAAGAGAAGTCGAAGTAGTTAACGTAAGACTCCTTTGCCCCCATACTATTATTTAGAACTATCCTTTCTTGATATTCATCAAATGACTTCAAATTTTTTGACAATACGCTTATGGTTTAGAATTTATTCATCCCACATCTCCTACTTCTCCAGAACTTCTCAATAGACCTCATTTGAGGACGAAGGTTGGGGGATTTCACCTAGAGCTCGCTCTATAAGATAATACAATTGTAGACATATATTATTTTGAAACAAAGATTTTCTATTGCCTTCACTTATGTATAGAAGGTGCTCATTGTAAGAGGTGAGCCATATTAGAACCCTATGCTCTTCATTTTTAAGTCATAAAAATTCTAAAGCTACTTTAGAAAAGCTTTTTTAATTCATAAAATCAATTACGCTAGATGTCAATTAGACATGTCTTGGGAACCAAAAATACATCATTGCACAAAATTATGTCCCAAGTGCCGGTTTAGGGTCCCCAAGACAGACATAATGACGACTAATGCTGGTGCCTATGTTGGCACCGAGGCTGCCGCCGACGCTGGCGATGCTGGCGACGATTTAAGTCGCGCAGGTTGGAGAATCCGGAGGGTAAGAAGCTGCTGGGCATCCCGGAAGGAATGTGAGGTGGTAGGCGTGCCTGGTGACCGAGATAAATTAACCGCCTGAATTGACATCCCTTTGTCAAACCTCCATCAATGCGTTTATAATCTAGCGTCAAAATTGGAAATTTTAGAATTTTCAAATTAAAGTGATTCATGCATGCCGCATGTGGCAGTTAACTGGTGCAAGTTTCCACTGAAGACTAGAACAAGTCTTTCCCCGCATGCATACAAGAACCACGCAAGCTCGAACAGTGATTTTGAAGCAACCCTCGATTGTGAAGCTAACTTCCATACTCTGTTCTTGTACTTGCAGCAGGGAAGGATGACAAGAAACACGCGGAGCCACTTGGGACAAGCCGAATCTCCTTCGCTTGCAGCTCGCGGAAGGCAGACCCCAAGTCGGGTGAATGCACAGGTATGCACAGCAACTTCTGATCCCACCTCTCGACCTCTCATCTTTTGTTGTCGATCTCCACGGTTGGTGACATAGTTTGAGCGTGTCTGTTTCACGAAAAGAATTGGTGATCCCGTTTTTGCACTTCGACTGCCTCCCCAGTTTCAAAGCCTCCATTGTTGACCATAGACCGCCGAACCGCTTCACCCGCTTCAAGAGTTTGCAAGCTTGAAAGAATGCAGGTTGACCAGCTTCGAGGTCGGCAACGTCTAGCCGAATCTCAGTCCCCCCAGAAGAATCTCAATCCCCGAAACATTTGACACGAGAAGATCCGCCGAGCAGAATCTCAGTCCTCCAAATCATTCAGCACGAGGAGATCCCCGAGCTGAATCTCAGTCCTCCGAATCATTCGGCACGAGTAGAGCCCCCGTGAAGAATAGCAGTCCCCCGTAGTCCCTGTCTGATCGGGTCGAGACCGAGTACCCATTTCCGGGGGTCGGACAGGCCCTCCCCGGGGTTCAGTCGGATTCGACTGATCCCAAGAGAGGGTCAATCGGACCTCAGGAAACAGGTACATGACAGATGAAGTTGCGCCATTTGCCGTCTGAAATTCAGGATGGCCTCCTTTGAATACAAATACCTTTTGATCGTCTTGTTTCTTTCAAATGCATGCGTCTCCTTCTGATCGATGCGGTAATCTCCAAGGCGTCCAAGTGACTGCGGTTCAGGATTGGGAATCTGTTTGTGTGAATCCGCAGGTCATGTTTATCTTTGGTCATCAGTCGGGTTCTGGTAGCGTGTTAGTCGGGTTTTGGTTGTAAGTTAGTCAGGTTGTGGTTATGTACTCGTCGGGTTGTGGTTGTGGGTTTGGTTACGGGTCACTTGGGTTCGAGGTTTTCGCAGGCTGCTGGTGGTTTACAGAAAGTGACGTTGCTTGAAGGTTTGAGATCCCGAAGGAGGGCCTTGTTTGTGACTGTTGTTTCTAGAATGAAGTTCATGTTTACCGAAACTGTGTGTCAGCGCTTTTCCTAGAATGGAGTTCTTGTTTATCGAAACTGGGGGGTACGCTGGCCTGTCACTGGAGGTCAGTCGGATCCGACTGATCCCAAACGTGGATTTGTCTGACCCCCAGAAATGGGTTCAAAGCTTATTGCTTGGGCCGTCTTGCTTCGACAGTAGATCATAATCGTCGTTCGTCGACGTGGGTTGTCATTCGTCGTCGTTTGTCCAAGGTTGTTTTCACTCGTCTAAAATGACCATGATCCAATGACATTTTATTTTTTCATCCATCCAAATTCTAATTTTCTTTTTCATTGGTGACACTTTGTCCAACTTTGTCCATTCAACCTTGTTTGTGAAGCCAAATTTATTTGAAATTGTATTTTACTGTTCTAATACGAATTATAAGTGTTTAAAAATGTGATCACGGGGTAGTGAAGACCAATTTAAGGGGGTCCACCAAACTCATTTCAAGGATCAGTCGGATCCAACTGATCCATTTTGAGGATTAGCTTGACCCCTTGAAATAGGTACTCGATTTTGACCATTAAAGTTTATGTAATAGCCTTTCATTGAAGGTAGTTAGTTTTGTGATTGGAAATCTGGACTAGTAGCGTAGGTTATATCAAGTAATAATGAATGTGAAGAAGTACCAATAAATATTTCAATTCATTTTTTGAGTAGAATCTTCTTCATTGACTTTAATTTTTAAAAATTGCAAATCTGATTCTATTCCATCTTCATAGAGATTTAGATCATTTTCTACTATTTTTTTTTTTTGGAGATTATATGTTTTGGTACCACATTTTGGAGGTCAAGCAGAAGGTCTAATGACATCAGTCGGATCCGATTGAAGTCATATGGCTTTCTGCTGGACCCCCAGAATGTGGTAACATCCGATTATTTTCAATCAGAAGTGTAGTTTTGAATTAGAAGGATGTTTCATTATCATATTTTGAAACAAATAATATGCTTTTGAATTGTGTTTATGGTTTTTATTTTGGACTGAAGAGATGTGGGTTTTTTTTTATTGATTGATAGGATCCTGATCGTAGGCATGCATCGTCCTCTACGAATCTACGATATTGCCTACCATTGTGCCGGTATCTCTCGCACCAAGCCCTTCACAGCCTTACACCCCAGCAAACACGCACATGGAGGTCTCCAACGATTCAAAGGAAGAAGATACTGCAGTCCAAGACTTGGTAAGCTTTGATGATATTATGGATGCCGTTGATCGTGCTACAGATGCTCTAGAGCATTCTATGCATAGTCGGGTCAACGACCATGATGCATCGAGACCTCCTGGTATTCTCAGTAAGCCTATTCTACGGAAGCGTAGGACACCTATTTTCTCTCCTGAGAGTTCCGAAACTGAGTATAGCTTAGATAGTGAGATGTCTTGCTCGATTGATGGTCCAATGTTTGTAGACACTTGCCAGTGTGTTTCTAGCACTAATCAGGCGGCGCATGAGGTAGTGCTTATTCTTCTAAGTTCAGATGACGATGAAGATGTAGAGATAGATTGAGTCCATTTTCTTGGTCTTTTTTTGGGACATATATCACTGACCCATGCATGTCGAGTATACCTTTAATGATACCGCCTATATATATAATTATTTCTTTGATCTTCCAATTTTGTTATACTTCCACATGCATAAAGAAATTATAGGTCTCATTTTTTATCACATTTTCTGTATTTTGAGTTTCATACCCTTATTTCTTTTCCAAGAATTATGAACAATTTTGTTTTCTCGTTTCTTAGATGGATGTGTCCCTTGTCAATTTATCACAAGTGGAGAAAGTAATGGAGATTCCAGGGACCGATGACACAGCTCAGCCGGAGATTAGAGATGAATGTGAAGGTGATGAAGACTTTGTAGAGGACGAAGAGAACGAGTTGTTGGAGGATGAGCTTCGAGGACTCCAGAAGGTAGATTCGGTGGCTACAATTTCATCTCTAAGAATGAAGCCAGATCAGTTGTTTCGGTTGCAAATACCTCTTTGCAGGCTTGTGGCAATGCCTATGGTGCGTCCAACCCTCTCTTGTGACCTGGTAAAGCTTGAGCAAGAATTTGTGAACGGGTACCGAGATGGAGCTGCAGTATTCTATGTGACAACTACGAATGAGGCCAAAGAGAGCGCGAAGTTTTCTGAGATTGAAATGGAGGAATGGGGGCTGCTGTGGAAAGAGAAGAATGACATCTTCAACGAGTATGTGGAGTCTGTGCCTGAGCTCAAGTTCTTGAGGAACTTGAAATTCTATGTCTGTGATGGGAATCATCGTTGCCTAGCATGGATGAACCACATCTCCAGACTTCATTCTACCAAGCGAGACTGACATTGTTTAGTTGACTCCATCGTGTTGGATACAAAGGGGAAGATTGAGTTGGTCATGCATGTCATGCATGACATAAACAAGTGAGTTTTCCTGCCAGAATTTATTTTTCCTCTCATTTTCTTTTTCTCTCTTCATTTTTTTTCTCTCATCATTTTTTTTCGTCTATTCATTTTTTTTTTCATTTGCTTTGGTTAACATTGAGGAAGTGTTCTTGGATCAATTGCAGATCTACGGAAGACTCCCATGTGAAGACCAATCTTGTACACACGTTGTATCGAGTTCAGAAGTACGGTCTTCTTCCTATGGAAAGTTTCAATGAGATGTTGAGACCATTAGAGGTCAAACGATGTGGAGCATTGAAAGTGAAGAAAACTTGGTATTCAATCCCAGTGGAGGTGTTCACATCCTTTGTTTTTCGGGTGAGAACCAGATTGTGCACTTCCTCTTTTTTCAATTTCTTGTTTATATTTTTTACTACTATTATTTATTTATTTACTCATACTTTGTGAATTTGCACAGCAAGAAATTGCCCAAGCAACAGATGCTGCAGTGAGAAGGTACAACAAGGTCACCCCACTTGAAGAGAAGAGTCATGAAGGTGTCGCAAATGCCATGAGAGCTGGAGCAAAAGAAAAAAATACCAAGTTGTATGTCAAAATGATCAAGTTGGTAACCGTAGTCAATCCCGCTCACGGACCTGAGTTCCTAGCTGAAGTAAGTGTTGTGCTACCAAAATGACTTTGTGGCGCTAGTCTATGCTGAAGTTCTAATTCGAATTCGAATCTATCAATGTTCTTGTATAGATGGAAAAGCATTGGAGCAGTAATGAGGTACCGGAGATGACCCTAGAAAAACTCCAAATGGTGGCCACTTGCAATACAACTCCATTTCACAAGATCAAGTTCTTGAAGTGGTGGAACTCGTCATTGCCATCACAGGATGCTAGGCGATTTCCAGCACGACCCGTATCGGAGACATTGCTAGGGCCCTTCTTGAATAGATGTGTGTGGTACGCAGGGGTAAGTGCTCACATGCGCGGACTCTATCATTTCATAATGGAAGTTTTTTTTTTTAATGGAATTTCAAATTATTTAAATTCTACCAATAGGTTGAAATCCAGAGAAATTATAAATGATTTTGCATTTCTATAGATCGAAGATGCAGCTGTGGAGTACTTTGAGGACATCGTAAGGCAAGACAACATCACGGTAAACATGAAAGTTCCACAACAGCCTGAGTTCTTAGCAGATTACATAGAAGGATGGAGGAAGAAGATCTGGGATCAAGGATTTTTGGCAGTTCTCAGGGGAGCCAACTATTTCAAAAAAAGTGACTCCTTCATGACTTATGATGGATCTAAACAGGCAATTCGAAGAGTTCTTTTCCGGTATTACTCTACCATTACGTATTTGTCTAATTTCGACCATGTGCAATGCCTTGAGTTTCTAATGAGTGATTTAGTGCTGAACCTTATGATAAATTAATTGACTTGATAATATATTAATCCTTCTCCCTCCCTTATTCGATTGAAATGTCTTGTTGAATGACTTCTTTTGTTCATTTTGTAGTTACTTCAAGCATGAGCTCGAAGCAAAAGGAGCAATAGTGCGGAGCGATCTTCCTCCATTCATTTTCACATGGTTGGACCGTAGTTCTGCGGATTGCATGTATACTGCAAATCAACTCCGCACTTATACCACGGCTCATCTCAGTGGTGGAGGCTGGTACATTGACTGTCCGGTCTCCTACATTCATCCGTCAGAGGTTCATTTCAGGAACTCATTGGAGGGCATTGGCGCGATTGATATGGAAGTGGATGAGTTTGCAAGACTCACCGACAGACAGAGAAACATGGCCATTTCAAAGAGGGAAGCCAATGATAGGAAGAAAGCAGCTCGGCTCCAAGTTCTTTTGGAATCGAAGGAGAAGAAGGAGAAGGAGAAAGAGGAAAAATTGAAGGCCAAGTTGGCGGAAAAAGAGAAGGAGAAAGAAGAAAAGCTCCTGTCCAAAGGCAAGAAGAAGGACGACGGTGGTGCTGTCGTTCCAGCAGCATCGACGGTAGACCAAGGCTCTCAGATGGAAGGCGGCACTCATGCAACTAACTGAAGACGTCATCACTCAAGAGACACAAGTCATCGTTCTTGGCAACGATGAATTGGAGAAGACTGAGGATTTAATCCTCAATATTTCAATTGAGGACCTTGTGGAGGATATGGAGACCGAGACGCCAACTTGTTATAGAGAGGTCATGGACTTCTGGAAAAAGGTATGTTTTTAATGACTTTGACATTGCAAAACCCCCTATAAAGTCTTGTATAAAGTTTAATATATGAACATTGTGTTCATGGGTTATTGATGACACAAAGTATCGTCACGTTGCAGCTGTCGGCGGGGAAGTCTCGCATGTTCTACGGAGTGCCAAATGCTAAGCCTGGAGTAGACCTAGTATTTTTCGATTGCCCGGAAAACTTGCCCATGCCGGGACTATCTTCTCCATCGACAAAAGTGCCAATTTGGAACGCAGACTTGGAGAATGAGGGTCTTCAAGCGGCATTTCAGTTTGCATTCAAACATTTGCAGGACCATGGCTGCATGATAATATTTTACTCATGAAGCGCCGATGTTAGAGGCGATATTGCAGGATTGTGTGACACTTACCGCATGGTGAAGAAAAAAGAGTGGTGGGGCATGAATCGTCTCCACTTGACCTCGGCATTGGACACTAGTTCTACGGTAAACTTCGGGTTTTTAGTTTCTGAAGTAGTGAGTGTCCTTTTCTAATGGATAATATTATATTTGCATCTCATTTATATTTTGTTTTTATAATTGCAGACGCAAAGGTTTGGAATTAGCCTCCTCGTGAAGGACTTTGGTCAGAAAGGGAAATCCAACTTCACTTTCAAACGCACATCAATGATGAAAAAGGCTGATGTGGACATTGGTCAAGACGACATGTTGATGAACTACACGAAGGAGGATGACATGGCAATGAAAGATGGAAAGCCATGGCGGGGGGCTCGTAAAAAAGATCCCCGATTTTATCAACTCCTCATCGAAGCTACGACTGATGAAGGAGATCTGGTTCTTGATTGTACAGCATCAACAGGTGAATAATCTATTTCATTATTGTCTATTCAAATTGAAATTGTATAAATCATCTCTTTCACTAATATTTTATATTCCCTTGACATCAGGTGCATCTATTACAGCTTGTCGTGGCACAGGCCGCCACATAGTGGCTTTAGAAGAGAACATTGACATTTTTGACGCCCTCCTCAAACCCATGAGGAAATCTGCTCCAGTGGTGGTGAAGGTCCCACCTAAACCACCAACCCTTCAAGACTCACATGATTCAGATGAAATGCCCATGGTGCCTCGGAAATTTGCTCGAAGGGGAAAATTCAGTAAGTAAGTTTGCATATATCGAAGTCTTTCTTTCTATAGAAATATTTGTGTCTTAAAATTCTAATATTGTGTCATATTTGTTTGTAGCCATCGAGGATTGATGTCACCAGATTGGATGATGAAGAAACGAAGTCTTCTCTACAGTCCGAAGAAGAGTTTTGATCTTCCACACTATGCTGAGCACATGGCCACAGCCTTTGCAGATTTTGGTTGCCATAAACCAAAACGCCGGAAGGAAAGATATGCTCTAAATGTTCTACAATTTATAGATGGATCAGCATCGGAGGGTAGAGAGACTTCAGAGTCGTCTCTTAATGAGGATTCTACGACAGAATCCATTGCAATTTAGATTCATGGAATAGACATATTTCATGAGTCAATCTATTATGTTTAGATTTTATTTATGATTGGATTTTTGTGTTTCATGGCTATATATAGAATGTCATTTTCTGTCCTTGGTTTTTTTCATTGCGTGATTTCATTCAATCTTGATCACTATTGCTTATTGCAATAAAGTCTCATAGCAAAAAGTTTTATTTGACTTGCAATTCTTTTATATGAACTCACATTTTTGCAAAATGCCAATTTCCTTGATCCTTCGGTCGTAGGTACCTCATCATATGTATCGGAAAAAAAAAGATAGGCTCACAAGCTCATAGGCTCACAGGCTCACATGCTAGGTACCCTGTTCTGGATGATAATGAAAGAAGGCTAGAACATAGTTGACCAATGGGAAGAAGGGGTATCAACCAATCAGGCTGAACTGCCTCGTTTTCATACTAAAACTTTATCTTTGGTATCTATTTTTTTAATAGATAAAAAAATAAAATAAATAAAAACTTAAAAGAAAGCAAAGACTAGTATGCCAAGTTTATAGAAAGGTAGGATAGTATAGGAAGAAAAAAGAAGGGGAAGTAGAGAAAAAATTCTTAATTGACAAAAAACTTTTCATTGCCAAAAAACAAAAATTAGAATAGAGATTCAAGAAGGGGAAGAGGTACTTCAATAACTTCCTTAGATAGAAATTCCAAATTATAAATTATAAATAGAAGGAATGAAGAGTTAGTTGGTGAAATGGCAATTTGAGAATTGAAGATCAGGTGGAAATCTTGGAGAGTCAATTCAAACCATTGGAGGTTGGATTAGACAATAATTGACCTAAGATAAGATATAGAAAGTTGCAACAAGTCAATTACTCCCTCTGTCCCAAAATGATCTTCTTATTTGACAAAATGTTCCAGATTAAGGCTAAAAATAACTTTTTTAAGATCCATTTTGCATGGTAGGTAGAGTTTAGTATACTCTTAGTGTCCTTCAAACATCGACTTTAGAAGCCTTTTTCAAAGTGCAGTTTTAAATTATTGAAAAGTAGAATTTTTTGAGCATTTTTAAATAGCACCAGTGGGCATTTAGTTGTTGAGTGTGAGGTTATAATTTTATGGGCATTTAGAATAAGCCAAAGCCCATGTGTGGACCTCAATATTGACTCCAAAAGTTTCTTCTCCTTCAATTAGACAATACTCAAAAAGATGCAAAAAAATAAAATTGAACGATGTTGATTGACCCCTTGAATCATTTCATGTGTCTTTTGATTGATGATTGAATGGATGGAGGGGGAGCTATTCCTCAAAATTGTTTTGTTGATCCTAGAGAGCAATCGAAAATTGAATCTGACCAATTTGCAACATCACAAATGCAATAGGAAGATCATTTTGGGACAAAAAATTAGAGCCAACAAGAAGATCATTATAGGAGTATTATTTTGAATTGATTATTATACTCACAGTCAACCTTTAAATTACAAATAATTGAAATAGGAATAGTACAAAAGTAAAAGATAGGAGAAAAAAGAGTAGTATTTGAGTTTCAAATTTTTTATTACTGGCCATTTTTTAAGCGGTGAGCAAAATTACAAAACACCTTCAAATCATGGCAAACAATGGAGAGTTCAAAGGTGTATTTGACCACCTACTAGCCGATGCCCAACCTGAGGTGAGATTCTAACTCCTATTTATTTTTTATTTTCCAAAAGTTGCATTTCTACCAAGTAGCCAAATTACAAGTCAAAGTCAAAGTATTAAGATTAGACTTTTTCCAAAGTTTAGAGTTCAAAGTTTGTAGAGTAGTTCCAAAGGTTTCCAAAAAGATAAAATACACATGATTTGGAGTTAAAATGAAAAAAGATACAAATAAATGAAGTTTAGAAGTCAAATTGGATGAAAATTAGTTAAAATCATTCAAGTGGATTTATAATAGAATCTTAGAAAGGATTTAGGATTTAGAGTCAAAAGTAAATTTTGAATTAGGAGTTAGGAGTAAAATGTGGATGAAGTTTGAAGAACCAATTAGTAGTCAAACTTCATCCATGTATAACTTTCAGTAGGAGTGTTCAATTTAGAAGTGTCTTAGCATTTTAGAAAGCTAGAGTTAGACCCTTCAAGGAAAAAATATCAAAGTTCTAAAAATAGTAAACTCTCATTTTGTCAAGAGTAGCATGGAGACATAGAACCAAGAAAAAAACAAATTAAGGACTTAGAAAGTTAGTTAGAGAAGAAATTTAGCATTTGAACTTGTAGAGGAAGTCCAAAGGGACCCAACTATAACTTTAGATTGAGAAAAAACTTAAAGCTTTAAGAAAAAATGAAGGATGAAGTTTAGTTCAAAGAATGGATGAAGTTGGTCAAAAATCATCCATCCAAGTTCAAACTTGGGATTAGATAAAATTTAGAAGCTAAAGTCCAAGGGTCAAATTTGGAATAGTTAATTGAAATAGCGAAGAAGGTTGAAGAAGTGGATGAAGTTTAGAAGGCCTCTTCAAGGCTAACCTTCATCCGTCTACAACTTTTGCTAGGAAGGTTGCATAATTTTGAATTTTATGTTTTTAGAAATGCTGTAAGTTGCCTTTCACCTTAGGTGTCTAAACTTAGATTGTCTTCACTTTTACTCAAAAACCAACACAACTTGGCTAAATTGAATGTGATAGGGTAATTAGTATAAGTTGGGGTTATTTTCTTGGTTAATTTGTAAGTTGCACATGTTTAAGAGTTAAAAAAGATCCATTTCTTGGAAGGCACAATGCACTGATGTTGGGCACCCTCTAGGAAAAAATTAATCCAAACCACCTAAGAACCCAGTTGTGCTCGTATATGTACTAAGGGTGGGTGAATAAACGCTTACATGGCTCTATGTGAGCCAATTTACTAAAGCAATCTATAACTATAAAGATCGCGTCACATTCTTGTGACATCGGAAGGCTAGTAATAAAGTTCCATGACCCACTTGAAATAGGCAAAGGCCGTAACCCACTTTCTTTTGGTATGATGCATGGTTGCCTTAGCAAATGACTTAAGTCTTCACATAATGAGCAATGTCTTCTTTCATCCCTAACCAATAAAACCTCTTGTTAACCAAATATATGGTAGACTTCTCCGGGCCTTTCCTATGTCCATCTAAGGGATTATCATGTTTCTCTTTCAACACGGTTAATCTCAACTTGTTGTTTGAAACATACACCCTACTTTGCTTGAACTTGATCAATCCTTCATGCAACCGGGTCCCTTTTACTTTCTTACCACTTCGCAAGTCACTCAAAAACTATTGAGTTATAGATCCCTCATATACGCCTCCCTTATCCACCTAATCAAATCCCTTTCACCCGCATACATCATATGCAAAATTTGGGTGTTACTTGGCCTATGCTCCTCTTTTTGACTTAGTGCATCTAGTAATACATTTTCACGCCTTGGCTTGTGGATCAACTCCACATTAATAAGCATCAAGGTGTCCTACTACCACAACTACTTCACCAACACTCAAGCTTGGTTCTCAAAGTACTTCAAAGATACATTATTGTGTTCCTCTTTCAACCAAGGTAATGTTACCATGTCTTTAAACAATGTACCATGGTAAACATTTCTTTCTCATAGGTTGGCTACTTGGTTTGAGTTCCATCAAGTTTTTTACTCTCAAATGCAATAGGTTGCCCATCTTGCATGAGCAATCTTCCAAATCTCCAATGGCAAAGTTGCTTGCATCTATATGCACCTCAAAAGGTTTCTCAAACTCGAGAAACTTCAACATTGGTGGAGAGGAAAGTTTTTGCTTGAGTTTTTCAAATGACCTCTCATAGTCATTTCTCCATGCTATGGCATGTTTTTTCTTCAACAAATCAATCATAGGCTTGGTAATTTTAGAAAAGTCACAAATGAACCGCCTATAATAATTATCCAACTTCCAAAAGGACCTAACTCCCTTCGGGATTGTAGGCCTTTTCCACTTTTGAATTGCTTCTTCTTTTTTATTGTCCGACTTTAATCTTGACCCTGTCATAATGTGCCCCAAGAACTTTATTTTCATTAAACCAAATTTATTCTTCTTCCCATTTGTATACAACTTGTTATCCCTTAGTATTTGAAGCACCACCTCAAGATATCTAGCATGCTCTTTGGCCGTCTTAAAAAACACCAAAATGTCATCAATGTATACAATGATAAATGCATCAAGCTCCTAATTAAATATCATATTGATGAGTGTGCTAAAAGTCAAAGGCGTATTACACAATTCGAATGGCATAACCAAAAACTCATAGGACCCATACCTTGTCCTACAAGCCATTTTCTCATTGTTGCCCTCCCCAATGCGAATTGGATAGTAATGTACCTAGCTTTAAATCAATGCGGCTAAAGTACTTATCTCCCACCAACCGATCAAAGAGATCATCAATTCAAGGCAAAAGATAGTTGTTTTTAATGATCACCTTATTGAGAGCTCGATAATCCACAAACATGTGGAGTTTCCCATCTTTCTTATCCACAAACAAGATTGGCTCTCCATAAGGCAACTTGCTTTGGTGAATATATCCTTTTGTCAAAAGCTCTATGAGTTGTTTTTTCAACTCACCCAACTTTCTTTTATTCAATCTATATGGTGCCTTGGACAGTGGTTCCAACCCCAGCATGCACCACCTCGATTTTGGGATCCACTTTTCTCTTCAATGGTAGCTCTTCGAGCAACTCCCGAGTAAGTACATCTACAAATTTTTAGATTACATCACCAACACATTTTGGAGGTTGTTTCCCCTTAGCACTCCCATAGCTAACTCCTTCATGTGAATTTGCCTGCATCAAGACTAAGAACCTACATCCTCTATGCTAACTAGTAGGATTCAACTCCCCAATAGAGAAGGAGTTTTAGTTATTTCTAATTCTATTTTTTTACCATCCACATTGGCTATATAAGTCCAGAAGTGTTAGTACTTTAGATTAAGCCACAACCATCAATTAGGAAATTTTCTGCTAGATAGCAATGGAAACTTTAATTAGGAGGTTAGGGTAAAAAGCTAGAAAATGCAATTAGGAAAAAATTAGGGGAAATTCTAAGGAAAAAATAGGGATTTAGAATTGAAAAGATTTTAAGTCAGATTTGGTACAATAAACAAATTAGGCTAACGATAAAATCATGACAAAATGAAAACCAAAAATGCAAAAAACAAAATGAAAACTAAACTCTACAAGTAGAAAATGAAACTAGAATCAAATTACAAACTAAAAATATATAAAATGTAAAAATATAAAATAAAATAAAATAAAAAAAGACTAGGAACTGGAATTAAAACTTAAAGTAAATTGAAAACCACAAAAATAATAATTAATAAAAAACACAAAAGAAGTTAGTCAAACTAAAATTATAATTAAAACACTAGTGTAGTGCTAGAAACATTAAAATAGGGGTTTTACAATAACTTAGGGGGTTTAATATAAAATTGCATAGTTTACACTAAACTAGAAAATTTTCAATTATTTAGTGCAATTTCCACTAACTTGGCGCATTTTACACTAATTTAGCAAATTAATAGTAAATGAAGGTAGGATGAAAGTAGTTAGGCAAAAAATAAACCATCACTGAATTTAGTATAAGAAAAAATAGGGTTCCAAGCCCTATCTTTTAATCTTCCAACTTTTCATGTGTGTTTTGAGAGAGTGCTTGAAAAATTGCTAGGAAAAAATGAACAAAAAGTATTAGTAAAACATAGGAAGATGAGTTAGGGGAGGAATTAAAACATTTGTCAAATAGGTTCTCCTACAAAATAAGGAAAAAAGTGAAATACCACAATTTGGGGTGATTTGAGGGAAGAATTGAAGCTGATTTTATAAGGTTTGGAGGTCCGATGGGGGAAAATGAAAGAGAATTAGTTTTTTTCTAGTGAGATTGGGTTATCAACTTCAACGGGCTATTGCGGAGGTATGGCACTACTAGAAAATTATGTCCAAATCAATAGAAAATCATCAAAAACTTGTTGATTTGGGTATTGCAATGACTGTTTTTACATTTATTTTTGTTGATTTGAGCCCAAGCTAACATAATGGTTAACAAATTTTTGTTGATTTGAGCACAAGTTAACAAAATGGTTTAACAATTTTTTGTTCATTTGAATAGTGCAACAATTAAATCAACAGATTTTTGTTGAATGTTTTAGGGTTGTTTTAGGGTTGTTTGGGGTTGTTTTTGGATTGTTTTTGGAATGCTTTCGGATTTTTTCTAGAATTTTCTAGAATTTTTAAGAAATTATGAATTTAGAGTTCAAATTGTATTTTATTTTCAATTAGATTTTGAATTCCATTGAAGATCTAATTAAATTCATAATGTAATTCAACTTTGATTCAAATAATTTGATTGTATCAAAGTTTTCAACATACGAAAGGCCCATAATTGCTTTTAAATATAAGTCTTCAAAGCAAGGTTGAAATCTTCATTTAAGTTTATTTTTTCAACAGATTTAACTAGATGATCTAGCTTGTACTTATTTTGATCTATTATTCCCTTTTGAAATTATAAAATAAAAAACTTCACCAATTGCAATATCATGATGCTTGGATTTTTTTTTAAATAGTGTTTCATTCATCCCAAATGATTAAATTTTATTTTTCCAAAATTTTATCCAAAAAATTAAGGTATATATCAATTCTACAGTTTGCAATTTTCCATCATATGCTGAAAAAATATGTTAGAGAATCTATATTAAAAATTGCAACAAAAAATATTTTATATTCATGCTTGGAAAAAATAATAAGTGGATAGAAATTGAGATTGATTTACAACATTCAATGAAAAGAATTCTAGTTATGAAACTAAAGATTTCCAAACCTAATAATTGCAATGTACTAATGTACATGTTTGTTATCAACAATTTGCATCCTATTTTTTTTTAAATTGAAAATATTTAAAATTGCATTCAATAAAAAAAATTGAAATTCACTTTAGTATTGAAATTCCACTTTAAATTGGAAATTGAAATTCTTCACAAGTTTCACCTCCCTAATCTATATAGAATAATTTGAAACTTCTCACAAAATTAATATTTTAGAAAACCTATTTCAAATTCCTATTTATTTGAAAAATACATTCAAATCTACTTGGCTTACATGCATACATACCTAGAAAACCTATACATCATACAATAACTTTCTCATGATGTAATCAAAAGTTATAAAAGTTGTGAGTTCTTCAAACAATCCCTTCACCACATGTTGTGTAAAAATTTTAAAGGAAAAAAAGGGAATTCCATTTCTAAATATATGATTAAAAACACTAACTATATTGTCAAAAAAATCTACTTTGTTCTTTAGGGGTCTAAATTTTTCTAACCCCTAAAGGACCATTGTCCCCTTGAGCATTTTCTTGAAAAAATAACTTATAGGATTCAATTTTAAATGCAATTTACACAATTTTTCAAAAAAGTTGTTTAACATGGTTAAGTTTTCTATTTAGAACAATCTCACCATTGACATCATTGTGTTTCAATCCCATTTTAGAGCTATTAATGATTTGATTTTTCTTTCAATCTTGGACCTACTTTTACTTAATAATTTAAAAAAAAATGAAAATCAAGCATATTTATTTTATTTTATTTTAAATTCTAGACTTTCAACACAATTCTTCAAAAAAAGAAAATTTAATATTTAAATTCTACATGAGGAATTTTCAAATCCTAATTTAGAGCTATTCAAATTGTATGTTCTACATTACAAAAACTTAAATATGAATTGTGTCCAAATCACCTCCTAGTAAAATGTTTGTCAAATATTCATAATATCTTAATTTGAATTGAAGTTCTTGTCACTAAAATTTCATGTGGGAAATGTTTAAACCACCAAGTTTGACATTCTGTGTGCAATAGGAATATTTTCTATTAACTTAGTAATTCACAATTCAGTCTTCTTCAACTCAACAGACTTTGGAGTTAGTTTTTGCATAGTACAATACCTTTTTAAATTTTTTTTAAAACTAATCAAAGTTGGAAAATCAAATTAACTTTAACCTCCAACATTCTGTTTGTGATTTCAAGTCTTCAATTAAAAGTTATGAACAAAATTCAGAGAGGGTTTGGAATAAAAGTTTTTTTTGACATTTGTAAACACTGTCTCTGAATTTTGCCCATAACTTTCAATTGAAGACTCAAAATCACAAACTGATTGTCACAGATGAAACTTAACTTGAATTTACAACTTTTATTGGTTTGAAGTTTTCTGAAAAAATGTACTATACTATGAGAAAATAGACCCCAAAGTTGACTGATTTGAAACAAGTGACAGATTGAAAAACGGAAATAAATATTATTTGTTCATGTTTAAATGATATACATTTCCATACAGTGCAATAGATAGAGCTTTGCACCCCTGCAAGATTCAAACCCTCCTCTTGCCTACGTGGCGGTTGTCGTAGCACAGGAAAGTCCAAATGCTTCTCTAAGACCGCAAAAGGCCCTAAAGTGACTCGTTTATCGTTCCCACAAAGATTTGTCACTAATTCTTAATAACCGGAAATACGGACAAGGATTACCACAAGAACCCTAAGCAAAAACCTACTCAAATCTGGTCGGGAAACTAAGCTAACCTATTCGGATCACTTCTAGATCTGATTCTAAGCTATTTTCTAACCCCCTGCTATCTACAGTCTATCTATATTGAAGACCGGAACTAGAAACCAGGTAGCTAACCCAGTTTCCGGACTTCCTGTCAACGTAACCGAATTCGAGTTTAACCTTTGGACTAAGAGGGATTTGCATATTGTGCTTAAAGAAGGAAGCTTATTACCTACCCTCTGCATTTTATAGTGTCAAGAGTGCCACTTTTAAGTAAATCAACAACAACACACATATATACTACTTAACCGGCTCTCCTTCACAGCTAACTTGGAAGATTCCGGATTAGCAGGTCACGCAAGAAAACCCAGCTAACAACCTAACAAATACTACAACGACGGCCTATTGGGTTAGTCTAAGATCCGGATAGAATCCAGGACAGACGAAGTGGAGGAATATCACATCCCCTTCATTTTCCGGTTAACCAAAGAACCTATCAACCATTAAGCTAGAAAGTTCCGGTAATTCAACGGTTGCAACTCTAGTCTACTGGGACCGTATTCAACTAATGGAATTTGAACCGATCACGCCACTAGGATCAGGAAACCGCCATCATACACAAACTCACTTAAACTCCCAGAATCCGGATAAACCCAATATCCGGGCACACTTCCCTTCTACCTATTCCTGCAATCCAAGTGAGCATACAATGGCACAACATGACATCCAAGTACGCTCAGACACACAAAGTGATTCAGAAGGTTCTGACTTGTATTGCACGATGCTAGGAAAGCAAGATCCGAAAATGCACACCTAACAACTAGAAATCTGAATCCTAAATAGTCTACAACCCAAGGGACTTTTACCGCCCAAGGGAATCAAAAGTAAAACTCCAAGGGAATGACATGTGTCATTCCCTTTATCAGCCTCCTAGTTGACTTCCTAACAGCCAACCCTTTCCACAAAAAACGGATCTCAGATCCTAAAAATCCGGATTTGGTTGACTAGGTTCATCCGATCGGAAAGTAACTTGAAAGTTGCTTTCTACCTACCCAAAACTTGAGTTTCCACTAACTCCTAAATCTGCTCCTACAAATCCTCTACTTCTTCCTAAAGCAACTAATCTACTTTTGAAAACAACTAGTCTTCTTCTTCCTAAGCCGCTTTTGAGGTGCTTCCCCTAATTTGGTTGCCCCCTTTCTAGTTGGCTTCTTCCTACTGACTGAGGGTTGACTTCCACTGGTACCTTATCCTTCGATGGAGTCTGAGCCTTATCCTTTTCCTTAAATCGCGTGGGAGAGATAACATCTGGTTCTGAGTCATCTTCCGGTTTTGGTTCCGGTTCTTCGCATGATCCAAATCTTAACCTCGAAATGCTATCCTCCTAGTTTGAATTCTCAAGAGACTCATCCTCTTCTGATTTGTTGTTGACAAGGTTATCCTCCGTTGGTTTGACTTCCGATCTAAGATCCGGGCGTAATCCTTTTCCGGTCCTGGTTTCACCAAAATGCTTCTGAACTATTATTCGTGATTCCGGTTTTTGTTAGGATGGAAAATTTAGTTTTCCTCCTTAACCATTTTATCCTACTAAGCTACCCTACATTTGGCTAATCCATAATTCTAGTAATTTTTCTAATTCTTTCCCAAAGAATCGAAAAATTTAGCTAAGATTGGATCTTTTCTCCCTAATTCTACTCTCTAAGTAATAAAAATCCTGTTTTTAGGTCACAACAGCGGTTTGCCACCTAGATGCTGCCCGTGTGGCTTTTTAAAGAATTGTATTTTATTAAAAAAAATTGCAAATGTTAAAAAAGAATCAACAAATTTTGGTTGAAATATATGTCCAAATCAACAAGTTTTAGTTGGAATTTTGTCCAAATTAACAAAATTTTGAACAAATTTTTGTTGGATTTTGTCCAAATCAACAAAAACTATTTCGTCCAAATCAACACTATTTTGTGAATTTGGACGCTGAATTTTCTACTAGTGTGGAGAATTGGATGGTACCAAATTTTGAAGGGGTGGTGTGCATCAAAGTTAGCTCTCCAAAAAGCTATGGCTTGCCCAATTTTGAGAAACGAGGTCGGGGCAATTGATTTTATGCGAGGAGGTCTTCTACTACTGCAATTGAAAACTACCAACTTTGACGAGCAATTGCAGAGGATCAACAAGGCGGATGGAGCTGAATTTTGAAGGGGTGATGCACCTCAAAGTTAGCTTTCCAAAAGGTATGTCACTACTAGAAAATGGTGCCCACTTCAACAAAAAATTAACAAATTTTTGTTGATTTGGTACAAGTTAACAAAATGGTCACTGAATTTTTGTTGATTTGGATAGTATAATGTCCAAATCAACAAAAAAGTTAACAATTTTTTGTTCACCCAAAGAGTTAACACAAGTTCTTTATACAAATGGGGTGGTAGAAGGTAGAACAAACCATATGGGATATGTGAACCACTCATAGTCTTAATTCACATATCCCATATAGTTTGTTCTACCTTCTACCACCCCATTTGTATAAAGAGTTTGCCTTCTCCTCTTTTCTATCACCAAAGTTATCTCTCTTCCATCACCAAGTTAAAATAAGCTTGTCATTTTTTTTCTAATTAAAGTTTGAAAATTAGTTTAAATTTCCTATCTACATGGCAGTTTTTGCTTATATGGCATTCTCTAGAGGACTAATTTTTTGTTTGCCATGTGACGGCCATTTATTGAGCAAATTTATAAATGAATTATTAATTTATTTTTTTGACTTGACCACCATAACAAAATGGACAACAGTTTTTTGTTAAGTACTGTCTAAGACAATGCAGCCGAGGATACAAACGACATCAACACTTTTTGGTTGATTTTTTGTTATGGTGGTCATTGTTTTTCTACTAGTGTGGCTTGCCCAATTTGGAGCAAAGATGAAAGACGGGGCAATCACATTAGTGTATAGAAGTTTGTTGCCATGATGACGATGACTAGTTCTTGGTCTTTTTCTTGATGTCTTGTTTGTTGCCATGTTTTATTTTGGAATAAACTAGAATGTGAATTACAAGACGTATTATGCTTGCAACTAAATCCAAGAACTCTTATCAATTTTTTTTCTTCTAAAATCTAAACAAGTCCAATGGCGGTGCATTAAAAGAATATTATTAGTACCCTCCTATCAGCCTTGTGAAGACCCACATTGCTATAGGATAGTGATCAATCAATATTCTATACAAACTTATTTCCATCTTCATCCATCTTTCATATTAATTAAGTTCATTATTTTCATAGTGTATACTTCTAATATTTAGACAACACTGAAAATTATAATATTCATCTATTTTTTATATAACTATGGTAATAGATCCACAGTAATATCTCCATGGTAATAGGTGCAAAATTTTACTAGAATTAGTAAAATTTAACTAAAATTTCTAGATGAAATCTATTTTAGGAATATTATTAAGTTTTCTAGTGCTTCTTCAAATTTTTGAGCTCAACACTCAGATAATCTTTGCTCATTGCTCATAGGCTCATGCTTACACGCTCACAGGATAGCACCGTTGTGTGTTGGACTTTTTTCTTAGAGCTTGATTTAGGCCATTTTGGGCCCCTAAATGTGCATTTGAGTTAGATTTTTGTTTAGAAAATTATCCCAATTTACATTAATATTTAATTGGATGCTTGAAGGATGGTAGGACTCATTTTCAGTGATTTTAGGTGTGTTGCCCACTTTTTAGCTCATTTGATCAAAATTAACTGAAAACAACATTATAAGGTGATTGCAAAAAAGACCAGTACTATTTTTTACAGGGTTGCTAGCATATGAGCTTGTGAGTGGGGAATTTTTTGCAAAGAAAAAACAAATTTGGTACCTATGACCATGGATTTAGAATATTTAAATTTAAACAAATATAGAGTCATTATAATGAAATTTGAGGAACTTGCAAATGTATATGGATGATATTTTAGGAGAGAATAAATTGTGATTATTGTCAATAGTCATCTAGGTGTAAAAAATTCAAATCCAAATAACAAGCATTCAAGATATAGTCATAAAACACACAAATTCAATCATAATAAAAATCCACACATAATAGTTCAACTCAAGAGATGTGAATCCCAAAGAGTCTAAGTGGCAGTGGACGTTGTCGTAGAACCATCAGTCGTAGACAATGATGATTCTGAAGTCTCTCTATCCTCACATACACTACCATCTATAAAATCCAAACATTCAAAGCATATGTATTGTTATGGTGTTTTGGCTTAGAACATCCAAACTCTGCAAATGCCGATGCCATCTGCTCGGCCTAGACGGGAAGATGAAAAGGCTCCTCTAGACTCAAGAGAAGACTTTGTCTCTTCATCAATCCACCTATTGACGTCAATCGTTGAAGAGTGCAAGTAGAAGTGACACAACCTTAGATTTGCAAATGTTCAACATGACATGGAAAAAAGGAAATACAGAAAAGTCACAAACTTACTTACATAATGGTGTCTTCCGTGCGAACTTGTGAGCTATAATGGGCATACCGTCCGGATCTTCAGATTCCTGACTTGCCACTAGTCATTGTGTTGGTGCTACAACCGGGATAGACTTCTTCATGGGTTCGAGGATGGCTTTAAAAATGTCCCTGTCCTCTTCTAACGCTACAATGTGACGCCCTGTGCCACGACAAGCGGTAATAGATGCACCTGTCTACATTGAAAAACACCAAATAAATAAGTTGAATGATGCATTTACAAATTACAAATCGAATCCATGGTTATTCAATTCAATTTTCACCTGTAGCTGCAGTGCAATCTAGAACTACATCTCCTTCGTCAGTTGTGGCTTCAAGGAGCAGTTGAAAAAAACGAGGGTCTTTTTCTCGAGCCCCGCGCCATGGTTTAGGGCCATCCATTGCCAAGTCGCTTTCCTTGGTGAAGTTCATCAAGATATTGTCACGTCCAATGTCAAGACCCACACTCTTCATCATCTGTGTGTATTTGAAAGAAAAGTTGGATTTCCCTTTCGCACCCAAATCCTTCACAAACAGGGTAATCGAAAACTTCTGTGTCTGCAGGCATCCCCAAAAAAATATGTAAGAATTGAATTACCAAATTAATGATAAACTAACACCATTTTCCTAAGAATATGGCACACTTACCGTGGTTGTGTTATCCAATGGGGTGGATGCAAGAAACACCGAACGATTAAGGGAGCGTTCTACCAAAACTGTGCTTTTTCTGCCCAGTACTACAAGTACTGCTAGTACTGCAAAACGGAGCAATCTCAACCGTTGATCTGAAAAATCAACGGCCAGTAGTACTTTTGAGTACTTTATAATACTAAAATTGTACTACTTAAAAAAAATGACAATTTGTCACAGAAAGTAGATAAAATTAAGTATAAATTAATAATAATTAGAAAATCATGAATAAAAAAAAACTAAAAATTGGCCATTTGTAGAGACTTGATAGTGATTACATTTCACCAAAAACTAAAAATTGAAACCATCATAAATGTTAGGAGCGCTATGGGCAAGGGACCCCTATTTGCATGCATGTTGAAGACAAAGAATTGTGTTTTTTTTAATGCCCTTTGGTGGGCACATGCCCTTCTATTGTGGCAATAGCCCACAACAATCGTAGACGTACATCATCATTTTTGGATGCTCCACAGTACTTAAACCCCCTAAAACGCAAAGTGTGACAAATTAGGTAAATTACAATTTAATTAAAGGATTTTTTTTCAAAATTTCTCAAAAGTAAGGAATCTGAGGACTTCTAAGTTAGCCATCTCCAATAAAAATTTCAAGTACATGGACTTCATTTCCCAAAAGATATGACAAATTGCATCTCCGTCATTCCAATTGTGACGCCAAATAGTACCGGTGTTTCTTGCATTCACCCAATGTAGAAGTCAAGTGCAAGCGATTCATGCCCAACCACTCTTTATTCTTTAACATTGGGTAAATTTCACACAATCCTTAATTGAGTTTTTTGAAGCCTGAGAGAATGAGTGGATAATTATCAAACATCCATGGTCCTGTAGATGCCTTTTTGCAAAAGCAAATACCAACTGCATAGCCTCGTATTCAATGTCTTCGTTCCATGCCAGAACCTCTTTTGTTGTATTGGAAATCCTTGGAACAGGTAGATCTCCGGACAATCGAAGAAAATGAGATCCACCCGTGGCCTTCGATTAACTACACCGTTGAAAAATCGAGACTTCCCTGGTGATACCTACAATAAATTTGCATTCACAGAAATGAATTATATATTCACATGATTCTCGTGTCATTGAAGTCAAAAAATATATTTGCTATTAAAAAACCCAAAATATTACCTTCTTCAAGAAATCCAAAACCTCTGCATACCAAGTTAGCTTAGGAGACTACATGTCATCCACGAGGTCATCAATAGAGATGTTAATGATTAAATCCTCTGTGTCATCCCCCTCATCATCAAGATTGACAAGAGCTTGGATCCCATGAATGATGATGTCTTTAGTCAATTGCGAGAGGGACTTCCTCTTCACTCCAACCTGAGACGTGCCTTGCATTTGTGAGACTTGATCCACTATAGAAGATGCTGGAATTGGGGCTTTAGGCTCCACCTTTTTCTTGCCTTTGGCCTTTTCCTTCTCTTCCTTTTCCTTTTCCTTCTTCTGTTTCTTCTCTGCCAACTTTGCAATTCTGCCAGCTTTTTTTTCTTCCTTTGTGCTGAAGATAAGTTTCTCCTGAGCTTCCTTCTTTCTGACATTATTCTCCCTCCTGTTGATGGCCCACCTCTTCTGTCTATCACTAAGGCCTACAAACTCTTTAACGTCCAAGTCAATGGCACCAAGGCCTTCAAATGACTTCCTATACTCTACTTCTGACAATGGCGTGAAGGTGATGTGGCATTCCAAAAACCACCCTCCTCCATTGTGGTGAATGTTTGAAGTTGGTTCGTAGTATACATGCAATCCGCCGAACTACGGTCAAGCCATGTAGACAAAAAGGAGGAAGATCACTCTGGGAAATTGCACCCTTTGGTAGGAGCTCCAACTTGAAATACGTGAAGGTCAATGAGAAAAATCAATTACATACAAGTTCTAACCTTGTGAGCCCCAAATTCGTCACTTGGGACTCATAGTTTTCTTTTTTTTAGTTTATTACAAATTAAGGCATAAAGTACTACGAAAAGCCCAAAAAAGAGTATAGAACCAAAATAGGTATGTCACTTACCAATATAGTATTTGATCATAAATAATCTTTTATCCATAGATTACCCACCAACCCCACTTGTATATAGGTTAGAATCCGTAAATAGTGGAAAACAATAGGGCTACTGGGAACTTATCCAAAATAGCCCGAATCCAGTGCATGTGACGTGATAGGCTAAATTGGTCCTAGGAGAGTTAGGAAGATCTCCACATAAATCTCCAAAGATAAGTTATAGTTTTCCCATTCTATCGACGAAATGTTAGGAATCACCAATTGTTAGCTTGCAGGTGTTACTTGTCCAACACAGGCCCCAAGGAAGAATCCACGGCCGATGGATAGTGTTCTTGGATTTGGTACATGTCGGGGTATCCACAGCGGAACCCGTTCGCCTAGATTCCCTCACGTGTAAAAGATTCCCTGACTGCCGGCAATTTAAACAAAGTCAGTTTTCGCCTCGCCACCGATTGTGTGCTAGAATAGCCCAAGACTTGGCACGTGGCTTCGGGGACTCCATGAGAGGTTCCCCAAAAAGTCTCGGTTTTTTCTGATCTCCAAAGGATCTTTTTCCGAACAGTCAACCGCCAAAAGTCACGACGGGAAATTTGTATAGATTACCCAGGCCGCGGTAAAATCTCACTAAAAATTAGACTAGCATCTTTTATGTTAATAACGCGCCCCGACAAATTTCATGGTGTTCCGATAGCGGGAGGCGGCCGAAATCAACAACATTCCCCCAATTAATAATTACGACAGGATCTTTGCGGGGTTGACCGGCATCCCGGGAGCGTACGAAGTCGGAACAAAGATATCAAGAAGTCTTTTCCTACTCCCTAGAGCCTCCCCAACAACCCCAGCTAGTTACCCAGGCCAAAAGAGATAAAACCCAAAAGTTAGGTTTTTACCCTTTTAATTGGTCCTAGTTGGCGTTAGTTTCCGATGGTTTTTTTGCGATAGAAATAGGGGTAGGATTCCCATAGGCTAAAAGTGGCCTTTTGAATCCATTGGCGCAATCCATTTGCAATTCCAAGTTAAACTCCAAAAGTTAGAAGTTAGGACCAACGTAAAACCCAAAATTAGGTGAAAATCTCAAAGACGGATGAAAACTTGGATGGATGAGATTACTAGTCAAGGGGGGGAGTGGGCCCTTGGAAACCTATAAAAGGGGGCCCTTCTCCCTCCCAAAACACCTCCAATACTTGTCTTGGGTCCGTAGGTCCGACCTCTTTTTATGTTTTGGCACTTACCAAAACTCCCTACGGTGTTTTTTGAGCACTCTTGCTCCTCTTGTTGTTACATTTTTTTGGTGTTTGAAGTCATGGAGGTCCTCCCTTGTCTTGTCCTTGCAACTTTTCTTGTAGAATCATTGAAACCTTGTCGTAGAGTCCTTGATCATCTCTAGTGTGCATTGTACTAACCCTGGAGCAACCCCTCACCGTACCTTGACGATGCCGCTTTGGGGGGTCCTCTAGTTTCTTGGTTTAGTGATTATACCGTCTTACCATCCACTAACCCCATGTTCCCTTGCATTTCGTACTAACCTAAGTTCTTGCATTTCGTTGAATCGAGTCCCTTGTCAGTTGTTGGAAAAGAGTGGAGTAGTGCCCTTGGGGTAACCAGACTCCACTTTTCTGGGTCTAGTCCTAGTCCTAAATTGTGTGTTAAAAGAGTCACCAGACGGCGAAGCTTTGAACCCGTGGGGAAGCAAATAGTCCTAAATTTGGTGTTAAAACCAAATTGACGGCAAAGCCTTGCATCCCCCCTAGGTTAGTTCCAAAGTTTAGTTCCCAAAACATTTTGGGAATTGACCAAAGTTTAGTACCCAAAATAGGCCAGTTACAAGTAAAAGAAAACCTTGTGTTGGTTTTTTTTTTTTTTTTTTGGAGGAGGGCTTGCCAAGTTAGAATTTAGAAGGAGAGAAAAGAGGATCAGCTAGTTTGGAAAGGGGTCAGTCCAACGGGGAAAGGGCCTCAGTCCAACAGAAGGGTCTGTCTGGTCCAACTGCGGGGAGGGGTCTGTCTAGTTTGGGGAGGGTTTGTTTGTCCAGTTCGGGGAGGGGGTCAGTTCAACGGGGAAGGGCCTCAGTCCGGCGGGGAGGGTCTGTCTAGTCAACTCTCGGGAAAAGGTCAGTTCACGGGGAACGGGGTCTGCCAGTTCGAGGAGGGTCTATCTGTCCAGTTCGGGAAAGGGGTCAGTTCAACGGGGAAGGGCCTCAGTCCAACGGGGAGGGTCTGTCTAGTCAACTCTCGAGAAAAGGTCAGTTCACGGGGAACGGGGTCTGTCAGTTCGGGGAGGGTCTATCTGTCCAGTTCGGGAAAGGGGTCAGTTCAACGGGGAAGGGCCTCAGTCCGGCGGGGAGGGTCTGTCTAGTCAGCTCGCAGGAAAGGGGTCAGTTCACAAGGAACGGGGTCTGCCAGTTCGGGGAGAGTCTGTCTAGTTTGGGGAAGGGGTCAGTTCAACGGGGAAAGGGGTCTGTCCAGTTTGGGGAAGGGATCAGTTCAACGGGGAATGGGGTCCGTCCAACGGGGAGGGTCTGTTTGGGCCAGCTCGCCGGGAGGGGTCAGTTCACAAGGGAAGGGTCCTCAGTCCGGTTCGGGAAGAGTCCAGGGTCACAAAAAGAGGATTAGCTAAACCAAGCTAAGGGGGGAAGTTAACTAGTAAAAGGGGGAAGTAGGGAGGAGAAAGAGAGAAGACAAGGGCGCATAAAAGAAACCCAGAGTCCTAGCCTAGGAGGTACAAAGGGGCTAACCAAAACAAGGCATCACGAAGCTCTCTAAGCCTCTCCAACAAGCACCAACTCAACATCAAACGCCTCCACCACCACCTCAAGGCACTCATCTCCAAATGAAGGAAGGATAGAGAAGGAGGAGTTAGATAGGAAGGAAGGGCCTCGGTAGGGATAAGGGAAGAATCCCCTCCACCATTGGGGTAATCTTACACGCATGGTATTTTCTCCTGGGTGTAAGTGGTAGTTAACCGACAATTTGACTTTCTACGGAAGTGAAGGACACCCTCAACCACCCCTCTTGATGGGGCACGTGGATTGAGGAGAAGGAGAAAGAGAAGTAAAAGAATCCCCTTCAAGGAAGAAGGCTCATCTTTCGGTCACAAAGATAGTGGCCGACACTCACTAACTTGGGGGGAGGAAAGGCGCACCTTCACCGCTCACCATGGAGGAAGGAGGGAGCTCGACAAGCTTGGGTATGGACGCCCACGCCGGGGTAAACTCCTAACTAACCCCCCCCCCTTCCGACCAGGTAGGGCCAAGGCTGTATGTGGCCGAGAGCTAGATCGCACTAGGTCCAAGGTCAGGTCAGATTTGAGTGATTAGTCTTAGAGTAGACCCCAAGGGGTTTCCAAAAACATAAGACACTTAGGAAACGGAGTTAGGACGACCGAGATATCGGTGGATGAAGTTTTAAGCCCACAACGGATGAAACCGTGGGGATTTCATCCAACCAAGTTGACACGTAGGATTTAGTTATACCCAATAGAGCAAGGTCCGTAGGTCAAATTTCGCCCTCAAACGGAATGAGGAGCCTATAGAAAACCATGGATGAAGTTTGATGGCCAAGCGGCCAATACTTCATCCACCCATAGCGGGTGATTAGAGAGTCCAATTTGAACGAGTCTTAGGTTTTTAGAAATGGCATGAGATGATCTTCTACCTTAGGACCATAGAGTGAACTTTAGAAATAGGAAACACAAAACATAACATAGCAGGATAGTCAACATAAGAGTCAATTAGAACCACAATTAGAAAGTCACAATTAGGAATTTAGCAAAAAAGATCCATTGCTTGGAAGGCACAATGGATTGACGCTTAGACACCTGTTAGAGTAGAAAACTACCATAGGACTAGTACCTGGTTGTGTTTGCCGATTTACCAAAGGTGGGTAAATAAGCGCCCACAAACCTCTACCAGAAATAAAACAGTTTTGGTGCATAAAAAAACATTAAAAAAAGAATGAAAATTAATTAAAGAAATAGAAATTCAATAAAAAAATTTCAAATGAAGATTTAAAAAAAAATACATATCGAGAAAAAAACATTCAAACCACATCGTAGACCAAAAGTTGAGGGTTTACCTAGTACCTCTAAGACCTTAGTCGGATCCGACTAAGGTCTTAGAGGTACTAGCTAGACCCCCAACAATTGGTACACCTCTTTGTTTCTACTTATTTTAGAAGTGAACCCAAGCTAAAAATACAATAAATAATTTATGACTAGGGTGCCCAATACCATAGAAAAGAAAGCTGGAATAAAGAAAAAAAAATGGAAACCCATATGGTACCAAAAATTGTAGGTCTACTTGGCATCTCGAAGACCTTAGTTGGATCCGACTATGGTCTTGAAGGCACTAGCTTAACCCCCAATTTCTGGTACCCCTCTCAATTTCAAGTCATTTTTTGAATACATTTTATGCAAGTACATCAAATTCATAAATTGCAACGTATAATCTTCATCCTTGATTAGGTAATGGACTCATGGAAAGTTTAGAAAACAAACCGGAAAAGATCTCTACGAACTACCTGTCTAGAGCCTTCGAAATTCATGAAGGAATCACCCTTCTTGAAATAGTTTGCTCCTTTTAAATGTGCCATGAACCCTTGCTCCCAAATCTTCCTCCTCCATCCTTCTACGTAATCCACTAGGTGCTCTGGGCATTGTGGAACGCCCATGTTGATTGGAATGTTATCATCTTTCACCACTTTTTCGAAGTGCTCCAGTATTGCATCTTTGATCTTCAAAAAAAATTCACATAGATTAGTTTTCAACTTCTACAAAGATAAGTGCATGTAAATGAGGTAAAGAAAATGTTGTTTAATAAAAAAATATGAATTCAAGCAAAACAATTTAAAACTAGATTCCAAGCACTTACTCCAGCCCACTATACACATTTGTTCAAGAAAGGACCAAGGAGTGTCTCCGAAATTGACTTTGCTGGAAACTTGCGAGCCTCACAAGATGGCAACGATGCATTCCACCACTTTAAGATATTTATCTTGTGATGAGGAGTAGTGTGGCAAGTAGCTACTAGCTGTAGTTTCTTGAGTGTCATCTCAGGGGCTTCATTATTACTCCAATGCCTTTCAACCTGCAAAGAGATAATGTTTATACTTCCTAAAAGAATGAAGATCAAAGTACAAGGTTATCATAAAGGATTTATGTGAGAAAAAAATTACCTCTTGTAGGAATTCTGGACCATTCATAAGGTTAGCCACTGCCACTAACTTCATCATCTTCATATACAACTTGTTAGCCTTCTCTTTAGCCATACACTTCTTCACCTCTGATGGCCTCAACATCTCCATGAACTTGTGCAAGGGTAGAAGGCCGTACTTCTGCACCCTGTACAACGTGTGAACCAAGTTGATCTTCACGTGGGAGTCCTCAGTCGATTTGTATTTCCATGAAGTCAATTAGAATTTGCTTTTTGAACATCTCATACCCCCAAAGTGTAAAGTCAATACAAATCTATTAAAACATATAAGTTGTTAATCTATATGAAAATCGACTTACTTGTTTATGTTATGCATAACCTACATGACCAGCTCCACTTTACCTTTGGTGTCGAGAACTATACAATCCACTACCATGTGCCATACCTCCTTTGTCTGATGGAATTTAAGGATATGACTCATCCATGTTCTCAGATGATGGTTTCCGTCACAAACATTGAAGAACTTAGCATTCTTCAAAAACTGCAAATCCGCACATGCATTGACGTGCTCCATAAACTCGTCATTTGCCTTTTTCCAAAGCAGTCCTCAATTGCTCATCTCTTCATTTGTGAAATCCATGCTCTCACTTGCCTTGTTTGTAGTGGAAACATAGAGGGCGGCAACTCCTAGTCGGTATCCATGGCAAAAATCCTGCTCCATTTTTTTTATGTCGCAAGCCAATGTTGGTTGGACCATTGGCATCACCACTAGCCTGCACAAAGAGATAGAAAACCGGAATAGCATCTTAGGTTGCATTTGCAATGACGCAAGTGTTGCCACGGAGTCCACCTTTTGAATGAGGTGGAGCTCATCTTCATGAAGCTCTTTCTCCACATCCTCAATAGCATCCTCGTCCATTACATCTCCTTCACCTTGGACCCCAATTTCTGGCTGAGTGGTGTCATCTGTCCCTAGGGTCTCCAATATACACTCCTCTTGAGTTTGATTGATAGGAGAGGATTCCATTTGCAACATCATTTATAAAGGATTCAAAATCTTGAAATATAAAATCAATTATAGAGGTGTATACAAAGTTTGCAGATGAAATAAAAGCATGGAAACCATGCTTTACTATAAAAGGCATAAAGCGTAATGACAAGATGATGAAATACTCTAAATCAAAATAACCTACACTCAATAGGTCTCTATTGAATATGTAGTCATCTACCAACTCTCAATAGATATCAATTCCAATTCACAGGAATCGACATCAACATCCTCATCATAAGGAGGATTATCACCACCTCATGCCTTCCAATGGGGGCACTGATTGCACAACTACAGAAGGTATCAATATTGTCACCAATTGAAGTGCATGACTTGCTCAATGAGCTATACTCTGTCTCAGAGCTTTCATCTGAGAAAATGGGTGCCTTCCATTTTCGGGACTGAGGGGCTAAAATATGACTAGCTACAGGTTCTTCTTCAAACTAGTCAACCGCACGATCGGCTACATCCATGATGTCATTGAAGCTTACCAGATCAAGGCCATCATCTTCATCACATGATTTGTCACTGGAAATCTAAATTCTAGCATTTGCTTTGGTTAGTGGCAGCTTCGGTTGAGATGGTCCTGCCACATCACCAATAGGGACTATGCCATCTTGAACCATGATTGGTGAAGCATGAGCTTTGTTTCCACTATCTAACTGTATCTGCAAGCGGAAAAAAAAGTACATTAGTACTTCAAGCCCTAACAAGATTTAGATTTGCATGCAAATGGAAGATCTCCGAATTGTTCAAGGGTAGAGACCATCACATGGGAGTTCTATCATGAAAGTATTAGAAGATGGAAGATTTTGATACTATTGAAACAAATTCAATTGGATATTAATTCTCTACTAAGGTAGGAGGCTTTGAAATGAAGAGAGCATTAAGAATGGCTAAGAAATGGATATATGGTAGTATATAAATTGAACTCCATAGACATTGAATGAATAAAGGAAAAAAAACTTTTTAGTTGCAAGAAACAATCATTCTCTTTGCTATCCCATTTATCTTTAGAAGTTGCAAGTGAATGGTACAAGGAAGACCTAGAGACATAAATAGGGACCTAAGAAAAATTCCATTGAAAATCCATAAGTGAAGAAAAAACAATTCAAAAAATATGAAACCACGTGTGTAAGATTCCTCTTCCATTTGATAAAGATTGCATTACAACACCATTGTGGATAAGGTAGAGTATCGTATACCTAAGTTATAAAGCAACTGAACCAAAAGAATATTGTACTTTAGAAAAAATATGGATATAACTTTTGTAATTTTCAATATCCTATATTTAATCATCAAATCTATAATCTGTAATTAAAAGAGTGAATATAAAATTTCACAATATTAAATATTAAATCAGCAAATCTGTAATCTTGAATTAAGAGACTCAAATATAACATTTGATAATATAAAATATAAAATATCTTAAATTAAATGAATAAATTAAAAATTAAATGAGTAAAATCAAAAATCAAAAGAATAAAATATAAAACATTATTATATTCAATATTCAATATAATTATTTATAAAAAATTAAATATTAAATATTAAGTGAAATTTGAAAAAAATAAAAATTCAAAACACTTAAATAACGAATATAGAATACAGAACTAAACTTTTACCCAATTGATGAAGATGACAAACAAGAACTATTGATTCGAACCACGTAGAAAATCTCCCAAAATTAGTCCAAGTCATGAACCAAAACTTCTTATCCAAAACCATTCATGCAAGCACCCCAAAATCGATCTAGTCGCAAACTCAAACAACAGATTGGGAACCACAAACTGAATCACCCCAAGATCAATGAAGATCACAAACCCAAACTACGTACAGATCCAGACTACAAACCCGAACTACGTGCAGATGACAAGATCAAAAATCCGAACTACGTGCAAATGACGAGATCAAAAATCCAAACAATGTACAGATCACAAGCCCGTACTACGAACAGATCACGAGATCAAAATCCGCTACATCACAAACCCGAACTCGATCCAGACTACGAACCAGAACTCGTGAACTATAGATCCCAAGATAAAAACCTACAACTCGTCGTGAAAAAGAACCACAACCGGATCCACAAGATCAATCTAGTTAAAATTCCAAACTAAAGATCCAGGACCACCGCTAATTGAATCACCCCAAGATCGATAAAGATCACAAATCCAAACTTTAGATCCAAGACCCCAAGATCACGAGATCCTAAACCATAAGATGACAAACCTGAACCCGATCCAGATCACGTACCACAACTGTAGAGTTACAGATCCCAAAATCACGAACTGCAACTTGTTGTGAAAAAGTGAAACAACTCCATCTAGATCACGAGGACCAACTTGAAAACCCTAGAATCCAAACTCTCGAGAATCCCATCACTTGAATTCCAAAGCCTTATGACACACCCCCGAATTACGAAACCTAGCACTCAAACTCTCGACGGATGATGAACCTAAGCAAAAATATAAAGTGAAGCAAAAAAGTTTTAACTATTACTAATGGTCACGAAGGAAGGTACAAATTCTGGTAGGTCAAGTAGGCACCTCCCAAGCTTTCTTTGGATTCGACTAGGCCTTGGGCGGCACCAGCTTGAACTGCCAAAATTGGGACCCCACGCTGTGACCACATTTTTGAGAATGCTTCCAGCCTTGAAAGCTAAGAGCCTGAGACAAAACGGTGACGCATTAGAATTCAAAACGTAGTTGGAAGCTCAAAAAAATTCATGAATTTTTTTTGTAAATTTGTAGATACTCATGGTAGTGGAGACCGATATGGGGAGGTCAAGCTGGTCCTCCCAAAGCCTAGTCGGGTCCGACTACAACTTGGGAGGTGCCTACTTGACCTACCAAAATCAATACCCCCAGTGTGTGTTTTGGAAAATTTCTAGCCCTAGAGGTGGTTTTAGGAAAATGTTTGAGTATTTCAGCAAGATTTGAAGAATGATGCCTTGTTGGGGTTCGAAGTACCCCAAATTTGGAATTTTGTCTCTTCGGGGAGTCTAGGGCCTCCCATTTCCTCAAAAGAGGTAGTTTTGAGCGGGACGGAGTAGGCTAGTTTAGATTTGGCCATCTTGCTTAGACTAAAATAAAAACTAAAGATGACCGGTCAAGAGTAGAACTAAATCAAAAACTGCTCAGACGTTATGGTTTCAGCTTGAGCAGACAAACTAGGAGCATTGTTACTCAATAAAAAAGAAAATCTTGATGGACCTCCGATTTCTCAAAGCTTCATGTTTTCAGCACTCAATCTTAGTCAAAAGAACTAGGAGCAATAACATTCATCATTCAAGATAATCCTAATGAGCGGGTCCTCATCCTAGTGAGCAGGTCCTTAGGCGTTACAACAAGCAAGTTTGAAACCAATCGTCAATGCACGTTACTAAATTCTTACCTGGATTTCTGGACAAGGAGATTTGGCCAAGCTTTTTGGTGTCTGCACAGACAAATCCTCCCGTGAGCGGCTTCGTAGGTTCATCTTCAAACTGTCCTTCTACACGCATCTCAAATCAAAGAATTAAAAATGCACTAACGTGCACATTGTCACATAGATTTATGAAGTATGGTGAGAAAATGCGCTTGCATGAAGATAGAATCCAAGTACCCGGTCTCCTAGGCACATGTAGTTGAAAATGGAAGGTTTCTAATCTTGTCTTCAACAGTGGCCAAGTAGCCATTGGTTTGATATCCCGAACTTCCGATCTGGATCAGTTATTTTTTATTTGGATCAGTTGTTTGATCCAGAGATCACGGAGGTGAACTTGATAGGGCCAGTACATTCATTCATCATCTTCGGTTGGGAATTCAGATTTATCTTCTTCATTACAAAGTACAGAAATTCATCCTCGTTGGTTGATGATGCATTTAGGGTTTAGGTTGATTATCTACCACACAATTCATCCTCATTGGTTGACTCATACAAGTATTTCACAAAGATGACACTTGATACTTTTAGATTTAGTTTTGGATTATCTCATAGACATGTTGGACCTCAAGGATTACTAATCTCACGAATCTTACATCACTGATGATTGATCCAATGATTCCGAGGACGAATCTCAAGGACCTCTATGAAAGAAAAGATAAATGTTATAAAATTATACACCGTCAAAACCTTAAACAGGATGTGATATCACTATTAGCATTAAAATTCTAATAGAAAAATAATCATGTACAAGTCCTTATACTTAAAATTGAACCCTATCTTTGATCACCATTCAAAATCTAGAGTATGGGTACAACTCTATTGCAAATGGAAAGCAAAATTTGAAATATAATCCATCTTCCTATACAAGTGCAAGACCTAAGTAAAGAAATGAGAGCTCGAAGGACTTACATTTGGAAAGGCATCGGGAAGTGTTGCATCGTAAACATCAATAGTACCTTGGAAATCATCTTGAGGTGTTTCTATACTCTGAACTTCATCATTCTCATGTCCGGCACTCTCTCCTCATCCATAGCGAAGAATTCTACGCGGATCACTAAGTGCTGCATTTGCTATCTTAGACACAATCTTCCTTGCTCGAGTCATCCTTAATTGCACAAGGGCCTTACTGGACGAGAAATATATCAACCTTAACTTTCTACGCTTTTTTTTCAAAAATGGAGAAACTAATGAAGAGCTAGCATTGCTTATAAGCATGGGGTGCCACAAACCACGTTGAACCTTTCACAATCTGAGGATTCAAACCTAAAAGACTTTGTTGGTAGTGAGCATCAGAAAGACCGATCCAAAGAAAACCCTCCTCTACTTATACTCACTATCAAAAATATGAACGGCAACGGTTTGAACTAATTAACGGCAATTACTTCCCTGATGTTGCCTTCGGTTTAGTAATGTAGAAGAGCCAGTTGCCAACGTTCAAAACTTGCCGTCAATAATAAAGTACCTCCAACTGCCTTTTAGTCCTTGCATCGATGAATAGCTAATGTTAGCAATCCTATATTAGCCTTAATTACAAATTAGTCACACAATTACTAAACCTAAATAAGTTATGACTTAGAATTGTACAAAACTGGCTATACACATGCAGTTAAGTCTCGGCAAATTTATGGAATTATATCTTATAAAATACATATATCCGTCCACACATATTCAATTATATCTACCCCTTATGCCTATACACATTCAATTATATTAAGGACATAGGTGCTCAAATGGTAGGTATAATGAAGGCACCCATGACTGATTTAATAAACAATTGTGGACATGATTTGGGATAGTGAAAATAAAAAAATAAAAATTTAGAGGTGTATTGATAGAAATGATGGAAATTCCATACATTTTTTAGCTAGATTTGATAACTTCAAATGAAAATTACCATTGATTTTGGCTCATTTCTTCCTACTTTCTTGCTCACTTATGTGTCATGCACTTAAACTTGATAAAAAATTATAGATAAAAAAAGATTGACCAAATAAATAATTTAAAAGGTGAAATTGTGAAGAGGGCTAAGTAAACTTTAGTCTTTACATATGCATTAACAAGTTAATTTCAAATGTTGTTTGTATGCCGTTAATGCAAGCCTATCCTTTCTCAAAAGTTAGAAGGAATAAACCCTTGAATTATAATCTATTTTATTCATTTTGATAAGGGAGCACTTTTTATATAAAAACACATTAAATTTTTTCTTACAACCACATGTTTGGGCAAGTTCTTTATTCTTTAAAGAGACTTCATATAAATCAAATCAATCTATAGCACAAGTGTGTTGAAATCAAGTGGAGGATCCAAAACCAAGTTTCTTTCTATTTTTAAAATAAAATAAAAATAAAATATTCTATATTCATTTTAAGAACCTTTTTTCTAAAATTTCAATACTATGATGGGAACTTGAGCCACTCAACCATAAATGATGAATTCAACTGGTGAAAGTTGAAATTAATTCAACATTGGTTTTAAATATCACACCATATTGACTATTCATGGGACACCAATTAGTAATGGGTGCCTTCACCTTGGTGGCATGATAGGTAATCATTATGATTGGAGGAAAATGTAGGCCGCCAAATTTTGTTAGGTTATCTTCCCTAGAGAGTAGAGAATTAGGTTAAAAGAAAAAAACATGGTCTAGTGTTTCAAGAACATTTCTTGTAGTTGAAGCGGACTCCAAGATCGATTGTCTCTATTTCTTGTATTCACATAGCAAAGTGGCACAATGGCTTGCATTCGAGTAGATGGTCATCAGGTCCCACTTGTTTTCCCGGTAGAGGATGGAGAACATGCCACAATATCTAGTCACCTCCTTCATGTCCGTTTTAGATTCTTAGAGTCATTTTTCTATGTCGAAGAAGAGAAGAAGTCTGAATCAGGTGAATTGCAATCTATCCCTATTGTGAAGTCCATCAAAGGAGAAGGTCATTGTTGGTATCTACCTTTGGAAAATTACAGGGTGTATAGTCTTCCTCTATCCTTGATAGTTGCATCCATAGAGATACTAAGTCGAGAGTCAAATAATTTGACCATAGATATGCCTTACATGTGTGGTTCAATATCACCTAGTGCACCTCATGAAGTGTCTTCCATGCTAAAAAATAGTACAATCATCCGGAAAGTGAAGGTTGAAAACTTAGATCCTATCATAAAGTTGTCTAGCGAATCAGAAGGTGATTCCCTTCACTTGACACTTTAGAAGCGACTATGTGTAATTCCAAGTGGAACACATGATATGGATATTCATAACAATCATAAGTCTATATGGGACACCTCTTCTAGTACTGATACATTGTCTTCACATTCACATCCACCAATGTACCCATTATCTGTTGACCAAGTAAGCATAATGGATAGCTTAAAGTGGCTATCGACTGTTCGTCATTCTCGTAATGAGTTGTCAACATTAGATCTTCATAATGCCATGAAGCACCACCGTGTGCAGTTTACGATGGAGATGTTGTCTTTGAACTGCCTCCGTGCCACTCATCTTCTTCTTCTTCGGCGGCTAAGAACTTGGAGGGAATGGACAAGCGTTACGACGGACACCCTTGGTGTAAGGTACTGACAACAAACATCATAAACATTGACAACTTGAAGTTTCATAAGTCCTACTGCGTTGGCCATTTTGCTTGTCTAAACGAGGAATGCGATTATTTAAAGAGAGCTTCTAAAAAGAACAAAACAGAGTGGACTGGGTACACTGTGTTTCCTTTTGCAATAGGGGCCGGGGTAGTCCTCCAAAAGATTGTACTCTAGTGTGCAAGGTTTGCAAGGTTACACCTACTTGTCTAAGTACATGTGATGCTAGGATCTATTATTGCTATACAAATGATCCGAAGAAGACAAGGGCCGTAGTTCACTTTGGAAATCATACTCACCCAGTGGCAAAAGGGATGTATAGAGATTCAACGATAGAGATTTGTGGATTCATTACGCAATAGGTTGCCAAAACACCAATCGCCACCAATTCCGCCATTGCTCTATCTGCTAGCAAAGACTTTCTAACAGACTATCTTTTTCACAACGGAGAGGGAGAGAAGGAAATGTTGAGAGGTGAGGAACTAGAGGAGGTCATGAATCACCTCCAGTATCATAGCAGTCCAAATATACAAAATGTGATCTTGTCATTTTGCTCAAACAACCAAGGAGGGGTATTGACAACATTATGATTGTGAAGAAGGGCTCTAAGTTTGAGTACATACACGACAGTGTCTTCCTTGGACAAGGTAAAGAGAAGGTTCAAAATGTTCACCAAAAAAGGACCTAGGAGTAGAGTGGACTTGGTGAAGTGTATGCAACCCGGAGGTGATCTTCAAAACATGTGGATGATGTTTGACTACGTCAAGTGTGTAAAGGAGTGGACCACGATGGCTTCCCATGTGTATGATCCTGAGTACAAGAAAGTAATGACCATTTCAACATGCACTAGTAGAAAACGTAGGAATTTTGACAGAATTCTGTTGATTTGGTCACGTTGTCTTGGTCACTGTTTTGTTGATTTCAACAAAAATCTGTAATTTTCAACAGATTTTTGTTGGAATCAACAAAACAGTGACCAAGACAACGTGACCAAATCAACAGAATTCTGTCAAAATTCCTGCGTTTTCTACTAGTGATGTGACATGTAGTATGAAGATATAGAAATCCAAATACAGTTTTGGAGATGCTTGAACAATGTGATGTCACGGAACAGAGTGGACCATCCAAACTTTAAGGAATTCGTGGCAGATAGTGCTATAGCCAATTGGAATGCAGTTCGTATTGTCTATGGTAGTGGGTCAGCCAATGAGAAGATGGAGAATCGTGAGAGGACCTGTTTGTTGCATTGAACAACTTCTCTTCAGAAGCACACATAGAAGCATATCAAGGAACCATTCCAATACCAACACAATACAATATGCAAACAATACAAAGATTTGAAGACCATGGAGGAGGCCGAAACACGTTATCTTGCAATCCAGTCATAGTGGTTATCATCGGGAGCTGCAAGTGAAGAGGCACTTCACCACTTAGACCATTAGCTAGCATTTTGGCATTTTTGTTACAGGCAATGGGGTAGCTTCATGCAAATGGTAAGTAGCCATGAAATTTGAATATTTATAGGTGTTCTACTATTTGATAGATGTGTTGTTTAAAAAAAATTGTATAGTTCTACGTATGCATTTGTTGGTTCATATGGTCTGGATTTTGATAACTGATAACCAACTGATTTATTAAATTACTCAAAATATTGAGGAAATGAAAGTGAGGGGTACCCAAAAGAGGAGGTCCAGCTGATACCACTAAGACCTTAGTTGGATCCGACTAAGGTTTTAGTGGTCTCTGAAAAGACTCCTCTTTTTGGTATAGGAAAGAAGAAAAATCAAATTTGGATGAATGGAAATCAAAGTAATTGTGTGTTGGTAATAGAAAGGTGTCTATTTGTTTCCTTGTAAATCACTTATTTGCCTAAATATTAGGAGTCTTTTATGTTAATATTTATTTTATTGTGATTATCCTACATCTTTTGTAAATTTTACCTACACCTTTGCATTCATGTTTGAAAATATAAATTGGTATGACGTATGAACTCTGATATGATAATCCATATTTTTGTTTGCTTGGATTTGTAGGATTTGAGTTTGGAAGAGATGGCCGACATGCCTTCATGCAATCTGTCAGAAACAGTTCATAACAAGTGGCTTCAAATGTCCGGAAACTGAGGCAATAATTTGTTTGATGAAACTTGCGACGATATTATTCAAGCATGGATGCAAATGACAAACTACTGTGCATATTTGAGAGGGCATACATGTGAATTTGGTCCATCAAAGGGGGAATTGAGGTTGAGAGTTGCGAGACGAAGTAGAGATCCAAAGAAAATAGCGGAAGCATTGAATACACTACTTGGAGCAAAGGATATTGGAACTCGAGTACCACATTTGGAAGGAGAGGAAGTTTTTGGAAGCATAAAGAGGAAGTTGAACATACCCATTGGTGACGCAAGAGATTCACATCGACCAGACAAAGTTAATTTTTCTCAACCGTGTATTTGAATAAGGTCAAATGTGACTTCAGTGGAGTCGGAGGAGGAAAAAAGTAAAGAGGCCATGGCAAACATTTTTCAGCATGTTACAATTGCTTTTGAAAGTGACTATAACACATCAAAGTGGCATATTGCAAGAATCAACCACAAATCTGGTGCAAAATGTCAAGCTCAACAAAAAGGATTGAACATCAAGTGCATGGCAAAAATAGCAAAGGGACGTCTGGGAACCCCAGCTCCAACCTACCGCGGTAGAAAGGAAGATTACGGGAGTAAGCAAGAGGTGGTGGCGGACTTTTGGTTTTGTTGGGATGACATTGAACAATGTGTGAAAGGCTCAAAGCGCAAGTGGGTCATTGATTGGCCAGAGGTGCCAAAGGTTTGGCCTGTGTTAATTGGGACTAATTTGAGTAGGGACGAGACTTTGCTACTACAACATGTAGGCTTCCCCCTCCAAGAACGACATGCATTATCACCACTTCGACTTTTCAATATATCAAAAGTATTCAAGAGCGTGATCTATGATCAACCATTGCCATCCAATTCGACTCAGTATCCAATACACTAGAAGAAAGCCTTGTTTAATTGGATGTTCCTGCGTCAAAGTTGACGGATTTTCTTAAGCATCCAATGTAACATCTTCATGTGTTTATGTCAACAATGACATCCAATGTAACATATTTTATGTTACATTGGATGTCATTGTTGACATAAACACATGAAGATGTTACATTGGATGCTTAAGAAAATCCGTCAACTTTGACGCAGGAACATCCAATTAAACAAGGCTTTCTACTAGTGTATAGTTCGGAACAACAAAACTATATGCCGAATTGAAAATGTACCTACTACAGAATACAGGAACAAGTAGGAGAGCACGGGCAATGTAAGAGGGCAAATCATGGGAGTGACCTTGCTTCCATTTCTAGGCCTTGGTGCAATAGTGTCACTTGAGACAGGGGTAGACCCCAACATAAATGTGTATCAAATTATTGTGGGTATGTTTTCCATATGCACGTGCCCAGACTTTACAAATATGGTTGTTTCTGCAATTGGAGGTCGACAGAAGTACGTGAATTGCAAGCACTTGTACTATTTGTTTAGATATTTTTGCAAGATGGACATCAATAACGATGTTTTCATTCATGCACCAAGTTATAGCTTCAATGAGCTGAAGTTACTTCTAGTTCAAGCAAGGATCATCACAGTTTTGGAATAGGCATATCTACATTTTGCTTTGTACTTCATTCATAATGTTTTCATTTACTTATTACAATTGAAAGGATTTTGTGGCTATAGAAAGGACATTGCTTATGTGTTCACAAAGTTAACTTATATATGTCATGATTCATATGTTTTACAAAAAGAATGTATAAATGGTTCAGAGATACAAGTGTAAATCCTTACTCGAAACTGCATACCCTAAATTCTATAATCCGAACCCATTTTGGTCTTTCTGTTTACTATATTATTTTCATTTTCTTTCTTTTCCTTTTCCATTTTTTTCCACATTTTTTTTGTTTTCATTTTCATTTTTTTTCAATGTTCATCATTTTTTTTTTACTTTCTATATTCATTTATATAATTTTTTCATTTCTTTCCCTCAATTTTTTTTAATTTTTTGGAAATAGGTAATTTGTATTTTATAGGATTTGTTTTTCCAAGAGTCGTCACTCCATTAGGTTGGAGTAGATTTGCTAAAGGTCTATGAGACTATAATAGAATGACCCGGTTTCATGATTTGCAATCCGGGGAGGCCCAACATTATCCTAATAGGCAAGATCTCTAAACTAAGCTTTATGAGATTGAAGATCATGTCTTGAGCAATTGTAGTGGAGGCTAAGTTTTATCCCCCTCAAAGCTGAAGTAGATAAAACTTGTAGATAGTGCGGTATTCTATAAAAAAAATTGTAATATTGTATGGACTAGAATAGTGGTGGCTGAAAGAAGTTCCACATGAAATGGACCTTGGCAGACTGTACACAAAAATCCTTTGAATCCACGGTAATAGGGATAGCGGTCATAGGTCCTTAAATTTGCTTGAAATAGGAAAATTTCTTCAAATTTTTTTTTCAAACAATATGTATTTTCAGTATAATAGTTTTGTTCATGATTTTGTAATTATTATTAATTTATATCTAGTTGTATCTAATTTTTGTGACAGACTATCTTTTTTTTCAAATAGTACTTTTTCAATACTTACATATAGTCAAAAGTACTATTAGTCGTCGATTTTTCAAATCAATGGTTGAGATTGTTCAACTTCATAGTACAAAGCGGAGAAAACTATAGTTTTGGCAATATGCCACCAAAATTGTTTAGTCTTTCTTGCAACCACCCTATAGGAATCCATTGTTTGGAAGGCAATTTAGGTAGAAGTCCCATACACTCTCCGCCGGCCAATTCTAAGGGATTTTTTGCCACATGCAGTAGAAATCTCTCATAACACTACAATGTCTTCAAATCTAGGAAGTTGTATCTAAACTCAACTTCAAACTAAAAGCTCTCAAGACTCTTATCTTGAGGATAAAATAGACATTTTGGAAGAAAATACTAGAGGAAGGAATATTGAAATGATAATAGGAATTGGGATACTTGGGGAGAGGGAATAGAGGCCTTTCATATATTTGTAGAGGCCTTATTTCAAGGCTTTTTTTCATTTTCTAAGAAGTGCCAAAGTGGCAATATAAAATGTTATAGTGGTGCTCAAAATTTCAACATTCATCCACATGTTGGATAGAAAATATCACATTAGCACACTCCCTTCTTTTAATCCAAAGATTTTTTGAATTTTATCACTAATTTACTAAAAATTAACACAAAGCCAACTCTATATTTGAGTAAAACTCTAACTTTTGGAAAAAGCTCCAATTCACAAAACAATTCCTCCATTGGCTTCAAATGACCCGAAAGTATCTAAATAAACCCCCACCTCTTTTCTCTTGATCATGCAGATCCACTAAGTCAATGAACATTCCAAATTACAAACTATAAAATCTTGGAATGAAAAGTTTATTTTCTTCCAAGGAATTTGACTTGCTTGACTTATTTAGAAGAATTATTGGAATAATAAAGGACCCTATTTGACCTTGATTTGGTTGTCATATGCTCTTGAGATGCCAACCAATGATTTGTACTAATTAAAAAATTGGCCAATGATTATTGGATTGCTTGTGTAGGTCTTTGTTGCTATTAAGATTTTGTAAAAATTTTGGAGGTGCATTATTATCACTCGAAACTTCTAACATATTTTTTTGGAATTTTATCACAATTTTAAGTATTTTCTAGGATTTTACTATAGTTGATTGCAATGGTTAACTTTCAAGAAGACAAACCTTTGCAATTTGATAAATCCTAAAATTTTACATATAACCTCCAAGAGATTCTATTTACATAAGTGAAAGCCCATTTTCTTACTTTGCAATTTCAATTGAAGATGTACGTTAATAGTTACCTCACTTTCGATAAGTTACATGACATCTTTTGATTGGTAGAAAATTTTCAATGTTTTAATCACATTGTTGGACTCCTAGAGTGCTCTTTATTATTTAGTTAAAAATTGTCTCTTTTGTGGTTTTGGTCTTTTATGATGCTCAATTTTTAATTTTTTTTGTCAATTTGTGTAAATAGGGTTTGTTAATTTGGCTATGGATGTGTAATTAGGGTTTGTCAATTCGTCATATTTCCATTAGCAAACCAATTAGAAGTCAAATCGATGGTTTTCTTGGATTTGGAAAGGACAAATTTGTAAGATTTGAAAAGAGTCAAATTGGTTTGATGCCTCTCACTATGAAGAGTTATCTTTACATTTTGGAACTACATGTCCAAAGGTCCATTTGGTTTTTCTTTACTTCATACAAGTTGTATGACTCACTATGAAACTCTTGTACACATTTGTGAATATATTTTCCAACTTCTAATTGTGAATTGGCTATTTGTTATCACTTGTGTAAGCTCATAGTAGAAATTTGACTATCTAATCGATTGTAAGAGACAATCTTTGTAGTGTGTGAAGTTATTGGTTATTTGATTGAGTGTTAAAACTTGTGATTGTGGTTTGAAAATATTGTCTAATTGATCATGTGCTATGGTGTGAGTTGTAGAGAGTGAAAATTTGTCAATTTGGTAGTGAGAGAATTGTGAAACCTATCAGTTTGCTTGGATTGTTTTGAGTTGTTTAGATTTGTTGGTTAAGTGGTTGTGTGTGCAATGAGGCATATTGATGAGATTCTAGATCCACCAAGAGTTTGTCATGACTAACTCTTGCATTATTGTGTGGTCAATTGAATTGAGTTATATTATATAAAATTGTGAGTTAATAGCCAAATTTAAATATGGAAATTTTGAGGGTTATGATGTTTGAGTCTATTTGACTATATTTGGGAATATAAGTGATGGTTTGTAGGAACCATAAAATGTGTGTAAGAGCTTTGTTAGTTTGAATAAAGTATTTCCTTGAGAGCTTTGTAAGAAAATAACAAAGTTATATAAATTACTATGAGTTTGGCATGATGAGAATTAATTGGAATTGTAGAGGATGAATTGGCTGCAAGTGATATCGTTTGTGATTGTGAGATTCCCTGCTTTGTTGATCTCGTGATCTAAATCACTGAGAGAAAGAATGGTGGAATGTATTGGCACCAAGTAACAAGCAAGTATGCAAGTGGAACTTTGAAAATTGGGCAAATGACTCAACATGTTTGTGCTACAAAAGCTAGAAATAAGTTGACAATTTGCAAGTGAACTCACATGGGTGAAATAGTTTTAGCTAGGTTGTGAGTCTAGGAATTGTGAATGAATTATAGATGTATGGATATGTATGTTAGAGAATTGTTGTGGTTCCAATTCATTGCATTTGGGATCACTTGCAAAAGAATACAAACTTAAATAAATTGAACTACCGAGTGTTGCTACTTGTGGGCGCTTATTTACCCACCTTTGATAAATAGGCGAACACAACCATATTCTAGTTCTATGGTAACTTCCAACCTAGTGGGTGCCTAGCATTGGTCTATTGTGCCTTACAAGCAATGGATCTTTGCTAATATCCTATGTTTGTCTCCCTAATTGTAGTCCTTACGGGACCCAAGTTGGCTACTTCCTATGCTACTGTTTATGCGATGAGGTCTTCCACTTAAAACTTTCCAAATCTAATCTATACTTCTAAGGCAAAAATTCATCTTATGCCATTTCTAAAACCCTAAGACTCGTCTAGTTTGGACACTCCAGTGAAAAGTTTTGTGCAGATGAAGTTTTGGCCAAGCGGCATTCCAACTTCATCTAGGTTTTCCTAGAGGTTCATAATTCCAACTGGGGGTGAAATTTGACCTACGGACCTGAATTCCTATGATCTATTTAAGTGCCAAGTTTTAACTTGTATAGATGAGAACTCCAAAGGTCCATCCATTCTTGGCTCTAAACTTCATTTGTCCATATCTTTTGCGTCATAACTCTAATTCCTACGTATCCTATGTTTTTGGAAACCTCTTGATCTCTACTCTAAGATTACTCACTCAAATCTGACCTGACCCACATTCTATTAGCAATTATCTAGTAATTACTAGGGGCCTTACCTAGTAATTGACGTCTAATGGACTGGTTAGGAGGAAAGTTTAAGGTCTTACCCTAGCCCGGAGATCCATGATTAAGTTGTTCAAGTCCCCCTCCTCCGTCATTGCAAGTTGCACGGATGGCCCGTAAGTTGGTTAAATATTTCTTGGTAATAATCTTCTTGGTTACAAAGAGAAGGGTCAGTCTTTTTGTTAGCTCTTCTTCTTTCCTTTACACCTCATCATTTTCTTTATCCTCTATTGACATCCATCCTATTTAAGTCCACCTTAATGGCTCTTACACTAACTTTTAGGCTAACTTCTTACATCGTGCAGGGGTTCACCTACCTTCCTTACGTTCCTAATGTGTGCGGCCTTTTAGTTCTTACATGGACTAATTTTATGTACCTCAATGACCTCCAAGATTTTCCCTAATCTTCTCTTTTACTTAGTATTCCTCCTCTCCCATTCCTATCATTTGTGTTCTAGCAAATGAGGTGGGTGAGGTTGCCTTTGTGAGAGTCTCTTTTTCTTCTTCCCTCCGTCTTTGCAGGTGTTCCGATGTGGTGGCGAGGTGGAGCGTTGTGGCATAGCCATCTTCTGTTTACATACGTAGGGCTGAGCAGAGAGTTCACCAATGCCCTGCCTTGTCGAGATTTTATCTTCCTTTCCTTCCACACTGGGAATCCCTGAGCCCCTTTTCATACTAATCTGGACTTCCGACTCCTCTAAACTGGACCCCGACCCTCCCTGGCTTACTGATTTGGACTCCCAACTCCCTTAGACTAGACCTTGAACTCCCTTATTCACGAGCTGGACTCCCATAGCCTGAACCTTGGGCCCCCTTACTTACTTATCTGATCCTCCCAACCCCTTGTTTGTTGACTAGACTGGACCTCCCAGACTCCCTTGTTAATTGACATGGACTCTCCTTGCGATTTAAGGACTGGACTAGACCTCCTGACCTCTTGAGATTTACTGAACTGAACTCCAGACTCCCCTAGACTGGACCTTCTAAGCTCTCCTTGCAATTTATTGACTGGACTAGACCTCCCGACCCCCTCGAGATTTACTAAATTGGACCGGACTTCCCGATCCCCTTGAGATTTACTGAATTGGACTTTTGACTTCTCTGGATTCTTGACTTCTTTGGACTAGACCTCGGCCCCCCTTGCTTATTGATCTAGTCCTTCCAACCCTTTGTTTGCTAACTAGATTGGGGCTGGCATGACTGGCCGTCTGTAAGCATTTATTTATCTACCTTTAGTAAATCAATGTGCACAACTAGGTTCTAGTAATTATGATTAGTTCCTCCAGGTGCCTAACGTCGGTCCACTACGCCTTCCAAGCAATGGATCTTTGTGTAATTTCTAAGTGTTTCGGACTCAAAACAACCCTAAGCTGGCTCAAATTAGGTTTTAATTGGCCTTTTTGGCTTCTAATTAGGCCGATGTGGTTTCTTAGTGAAGTTGTGTTCAGACCAAAATTAATTTCATATTCTTGTAGGTTATTTTTTACTCATTTCAAAATGATAAGACTTGACTTGTCGGATCTTCCTATCAAAAGTTATAAGTGGATGAAGTTTGACCGCTAATCAGTACATCAAACTTCATCCATGGTATTCTACTACTTAATAACTCTAAATTGAAATTTTTCTTCACTTAGAGCTTATTTGATTTTTTCCTTCCCTAAATTCACTCAAATTTTTCCTCTTTCACTTTTTCTAACTATTTTTCATCCATTCTAATAATTGAGCTTCATCCAACTCTATTTTGTTCGTTTTAAGTCCAAATCCTATGTTTAAGATGTTTTTGGAAAGCTCTAAATTAGATGTAGATTGATTTGAATCTAAAACTTGAAAAAAACTCAGTACAATTACTCTGAATTGGACTTCTAATTCGGTTCCTATATTTTAAAAGACCAACTTTGAAATTTGAAAACTTTTGAAATGTTTAGTAATTTACAATGTATGGTGGCTCGTCTTCAACATTGTTGTAGAAGTTGTCTCCATCTTCTTCGTTCGCCATGTTGTGAAGTTACCAAGTATTTTTATCCACAGCTTAAAAATGGCTTTTTAGTACAAGTTGCCAATTCTTTGGACTTCTTTATCTTTTTTTCTTTCTTGCACTTTCTTTCTCTTTAACACTGTTCCTCTCAATATTTCAAAGGTTGACTTTGACTACCTTCTATCTATATTCTATCTACCTTCTATCTATATTCTATCTACATTCTATTGGTTCAAAGTGATCTCCAGGATTTCCTCCCAATCTTTTCCTCTCAATCCATTTCTTCCAATCCTTTCTCCTTCCCTTCCCACAAGTATAATCGATCTAAGTTTTTTGTTGTTCAAACACAAACTATCATTCTATTTGAGTTTTTGAATTCAACTTCTAATTTTTATTGTAGTTGTAATCTAATTGAGTGAAAGAGTAGTGAGTTTAGGGAACTAATTTTTACACTCTTTGATGTTATTTGATGTTTCTATCCTCTAATTTCTTCTTCTAATTGCTATATTTCTTCTTCCTACTTCTACTTCTATGTGTTCTAGCTCTCGGTCTGTGTTTTGACAAATTACTATTTTTAGAAGTTTGTAGTTTTTAATGAATAAAGCCTCTTATTAGCTTTCCGAAACTATAAGACACTTGTAATTTGGACTTTCCTACTAAGAGTTATGCACGGATGAAGTTTAGTGCTTAAAAACTTTGTCCACTCATAATTTACTCAATTCAATTTGTTTTTTTGCATATCTTATGTTTTTGAAGAGCTCTCAACCTTTACTTTGGGATTCTAAACTCAAATTTATATTAGTTCTAATTCTAATTGCTAAATTTCTTCTCTCTAATTCTACTTCTATGTATTCTATCTCTCGGTCCGTGTTTTAACAAATTACTATTTTTAGAAGTTTTTAGTTTTCAATGAATAGAGTCTCTTATTAGCTTTCCAAAACTACAAGACACTTGTAATTTGGACTTTTCTACTAAAAGTTATGCATGGATGAAGTTTAGTCTCTAATTAGTGCTTAAAAACTTCATCCGCTCATAACTTACTCAATTCAATACGGATTTTTGCATATCTTATAATTCTAGAGAGTTCTCAACCTCTTATTTGGGATTCTAAATTCAAATTTATATTGTCACAACTTCTCTTCACTCTTAGCCTCGGCTTTAATTAAATACTAATACAAAGAGATGGCCAACTTGGCTAAACGTCTACTAACAAAGCTAAATGGTTTTAATAACATAAAAGAGGTATAAGAGGAGGAGGTTCAAAGCTTTGCCATGATTTTGGAATTTCACAAAATTTCTATAGAAACTCTAAAGACACAAAGCCAAAGCTTTGTTGTGTTTTTGACACCTATAACAACTCTAAACAAATTTCCAAATTTCCAAAGTCAAAGCTTCGCCGTCCCAAATGGGACAAGGGAAAATATAGACAACAAATAAAACTTTGTTAGTAAAGAAATAAAACTACACACGTGTTAGTCTAAAAGTTAGTACAAACTAGAAACAAAACAGCAAGTATAAGAGTGTTAGTACTCAAAAACACTCAAATCAAGCACTAGAGGTCTTCCCTAAGCAGCATCGCCAATCATAAGGAAAGAAAACTCTCTAGGATTAGGACAAATGTTTGAGATAAACACCAAAAACTTCAACAAGGTACCAACTTTCAACAAAACATCTACCAAGGCTCCAAAAACTTCAACAAAAACGCAAAAAAGGATAGCTAAGTTTGAAGGAACCCCAAGTCCTTCAAGAGAGTTCAAGAAACAACAACAAAGGAGCTTGAAATGCTCCAAAAAACAAGAGAATTTGACAACGTGGCCTAAAATGGCCAAAATCCAACTAAATGGACCCAAAATGAAAACAAGGCGGTTCAAATTGAACCTAAAGGGTGTTTTGAGAGGAGAAGGGGTGCCCTTATATACTCTTCCAAGGGCACCCACCTCCTCTCATTTTTACAAGGTAAACTTATCACTTAAGATTTTCATCCTAAATTCCCCAATTTTGACTTCTACGCTAGTTCAAAACTCTAACTTTTTGAGATTAACTCCAAATCACAAATGGATTGTGCCATTGGCTTCAGAAGGCCATTTTTAAATTGGAGGAACCTCCAAACCCCTTATACCTACCTCAAAAATGCAAATAACCTTAGATAATTGATGAAAGAGATAGATAGCAAAAACTTAACACCAAAAATGAGGTAAAAATACAACTTTTGGAGTTTTATTTCTCTATGAAAAGTAACTAGCTTAGGCTCTTTAGTAGGTGTAAGGGAGTAAGAAAAGACCCTGCTTTGACTTCATTCTGACTCTGTGTGCTCCCGATACGCCGGTCAACTCCACGTTAAATCTTCAAATTCGCCAATCTTGGAGGATCTTGTTTATTTTTTATACTTCCAACTATCAAAATACTACGAAACTTGTTAGAGCGCATAATTAACATAAAAGAAGCTATGCTAATTTTTAGTGAGATTTTACCGCACCTTGTGAGCCCTCAAGTTGGCACTTGGAACTCTGAACTTATTTTTCGCGATTTCTAGTTAATTTTTGGGTGAAAAATAGGAAAAAACATATAAAAATCCAGTTATTGTGGGTTTTGGTAGAATTCCCTACCAAAGTGGTGTGTAATGGCCTTAAATGCGTGAAACATGTAAAACCTTGCAATTTCACTAAATTTAGGTCTTTTTAGTATAATTAGGAGTTAAATCAATAATTCCGAGTGAAGTAAGGATTTGAGAGTTAGCCAGTCCTAGTGTCTTGTTCATGTGATACAATAGCTATAAGTATACATGTAACAAACTGGTTAAAAGTTAGAGTCTAGTCAAAGTTAGTTTAAATTCAATTCGAAAGAGTTAGATTGTTGTTTGCAGGAAATTTTGAGAAATACATTAATTCACAGACCAAGATGAAGGAAATGATGATTGGAACATACAGAGAGGTCAAAGCATGCCAGGAGGTCAAATAGAAGCCCAATCATCCAAGATTCCCCCGATATCAAGAATAATTCTCCCCCAGGTGAAAATTATTAAGGAATTGCTAAAAATAGCATCCTTATTGGAGATTTGGTTTTGTCCTTACTTGATGGACATCTTGTAGAAGATTGCTCAAAAGTTTCGGGATTTTACAAAACTCCACGATGACTCCATGGGAAGTCAACCACTTAAAACTGCATTCATAAATTCCTAGAAATTACCAATGTTGCGATAAAATCTCACTAAAAATTAGGATAGTGTTTTGTGTGCCAATAAAGAGCCTTGTCAAGTTTGAAGACATTCTGACATTCCCAAGTACCAGAATTAGGACCGACAACGAATTTTACAAGAATTTACAACTTGGCGGCAGATTGACCGGCGTATCAGGAGCTAGCGATGTCCGAATGGAGCGATTCAAGGGTCAATTCTTACTCCCACAAATATTCAAAACCACCCAGAACCAACAATTTCATCAAAAAAAGCAAACTCCAAAAGTTAGATTTTTTACTTTTGTTCTGAGTTACCGTGACTCAAATTTGCGCTTTAAAACAGCTAGAGAGGTCGGGGTGAGGGATCTCTTGGGCTAATTGGGGTCTTCTAAACGCGATGGCGCAATTTGTTTTTAGTTTCGAGTTGTCCCTCAAAAGATAGAGAGGGTCAGCCCTTAGTTTGACTTTTAAAAGGTAATTTTGGATTAATCTGGGTTGATTTTGCAAATATCTTTTGTAAAATCGAAGATTGGATTTGCTCAAGATACTTGTCTTGCGTAAGAAGCCATCTTTTGGACTAAAAAAAGACAATTTAGAACTAACCTTAGATTAAAATGCAAAATATCTGGATTAATCAGGTAAGTTTTCAAAATATCTTTGGGAAAATCTAATATTTGATTTGGGAAAAGATTCTAAGGCCATTTAGGGCCTCGAAGGAAATTGCTTGAGAACCTTCCTTCCCATTAAACAAAGATTATTTAGAAAACTCGTTTAGGTAGTTTAGTAAAATATCTAGATTGAAAGTGAAGAAAATGTTTACGAACAACTTACCGGGGGGGGCTGGGAGCGAGTATATAAGGCCCTTCCTCAAGGTTGTTCGTGGCCCTCATTCTCTTGTTTCATTCTTATTGTTGTTCTTGTCGTGCTACCGACACTTATCGGAGCACTTTTTAAGCCAAATTTTGGCTATTTTCTTCTATTTTCTTCTATTCTCCTGTACTTTGAAGGTCCGAAGGGCCCCTTCAAAGCTTCCTTTTCTTTTCTTGTTTGAATTTGGAGGCTTTAAGCCCCAAAACTTTGCTTTTCAAGAATTTTGGTGGAGGAAATTCCCTAATTCTATTATTGTTTGAGTTAATTAACTTTTTTTTGAATTTGGAGGCTCCAAGCCCCAAAACTTTGATATTTTGGGAGTTGTGGAAGTAGTTCCCAAACTCTAATTTGATTTTCTTGTTCCTTTGGATACTAACCAACTATTTGTGCGAATTGATACTAGTTTGTGAACTTAAAACTTTAAAGCGGCAAGGCTAGACTTTGCCAAAAGGTTTTAAGCATCACCACGTGCCAAAACTTGTTGTATAACGGGTGTTTGGTTGAATAATTGTTAATGTTCGGTTAAACATTGTCATGTGTACCTCCTTTAGTGATTAAACTTAGAACTTTGTTTGGAATTTTGAAAATTAGCTTTTAATGTTCGGTTAAACACTGTTATGTTTACCTCCTTTAAGAATTAAAGTTTCAAAATACTAGTTTGGGTCCTTGGATACTGGTAATTCCTGGGGTTGCTCCCGCACGGCGGAGCTTTGACTTTGAAACCTGGAAATGGGTATTTGAAATTGTCAGTTATTTCTTGGGGTTGCTCCCGCACGAAGGAGCTCTGACTTTGAAACCTGGAAACGGGTACTTGAAACTTTAAATTGTTAGTAATTTCTTGGGGTTGCTCCCGCACGGTGGAGCTTTGACTTTCTAAAGTTAAAATTTACCTTTGTGAAAAATACTAACTTTTGGTTCATTCTGCACGGCGAAGTTTTGAATTACCAAATAAAAATCAACAAAAATAAGATTCTTTGAAAACTTATTTAAAGGCCAAACTTTGTTGATTTCTCTCCTCTCCGTATTGTGCACGTGGTGGAGGTATTTGGTCCCCAAACTTGCCATTAGTTATTTGTTTCATTTAAAGTGTTTGGTTTTGTTTGTTTTCTCTTCGTTTACTTCCTCAAAATTGGTTGTCTTTGTTTTGTTTATTTCTAGAAAGGGAAAAAATTACTTCCCTCTTGATTTTCAATTGCATGTGCTTAAGTTGTATAACTAAAAAATTAACAACCCAACAACTATTAAAAATTTCGGTATGAAAGCTTAACCATAAGGTTTAGCATATTGTTTATTGTTTATTTTTTCATTCAGTTTCCAGTAGAAAAGAAAGATGGAACAGCCAGTAGTCAGAAGGAAGGACGAGACAGCCCAACAGTCAAAAGGAAGGACGGGACAGCCCAGCAGTCGGAAGGAAGGCGGAACAGCCAACAGTCGGAGGGAACGAGCGGGAACGGACTGCGGTCAAGGAAACGGATTGGACGAACGGAAGCAGACGGAAATGGATGGAGTCGTCGCCCAGTGAGGCAACGACACGTGGTGGGGAACTTGGAAATCGGCAACAGGACCATTGTGATCCATTGACAGACTAGTCCTTCGAACTGAAGCCAAGGGACCAGATCGGAAAGGGAGGCCAATCCTGCGAACTAAGTAACAGGACAGTTCAGAGAGCCATACCGTTTCTGAAATTTTATACAACAAAAATGGTCTCTTACAAATATTAAGAGCATGATTAAGCATAGGCGGTTGTTGCCACGCATGAAAACCTTTGGTTTTTGAGAGAAAATTTGAACACCAAGAATTTCCTTTAAATCACACAATTGTCCTAAACCACCATAGCTCGCCAAATAACAACAATCAAATAAGGAGTGAAGGAAAAGAATGGGATTATAAGAAGGAAGACGAAGTATCAAGGTTAGTATCTTATAATTTGGATTGCTTTGAGTATTTTATTCTTTTGTTAGCAGCTTACTATTGAAGTTGGAATTATTTGGGGTGTTTTATTCTTTTTTACTATTCATTTGGATTGTCGTTCATCCTTTTATTCCTTTTCCTATTCATTGATAGATTTGTTGTTGAATATTTTATTAGAATACTATTCATTCATTTGGTTTTAGTTATTAATTAGGATTCCAAAGCCAAATTAGTTGTTTGTTTGTAGTTTGGGGATTTGTTTTATTGGGCCTAATAAGCCAAAACAATAAAAACAAACAACAACTAATATCTTGAAATATTTAACAAAATAATTATTAAACAATTGGCAATCGAATAAAACTACTATTCATTGAAAACTTGGGAAAATTGAATTAAATTTATCATTTAGTTTAAATTATTAAAATCAAAGGATTAGTTTTAAATTGCCAAAACTAACAAAATTGGTTTTTTTAGATAGGATTTTAAAAACTATACTTCAACAACGAATAACTAATTTTGCGAATTTATGAAAGATAATGGAGGACTTCGTGAATACAATCATGATGGTATTTTGCGATGACGGATCCACCGACATTCTCGATACCGAGGTATGATTTTCAAAACTTGTCTTTTGTCTTTTCTTTTGCTTTCATTCTTTAAAATTTAGATTAGAAAACTAACATTAACAAAATTAACAATTAGGAATCCGATAGCTAGTTAGAATTTAATAATCATTAGGAAACCTTTGAAAATTTAATCGCAAAAGTAATAATTAGATTAACTTTGAATTAATTTGGAAAACAAAATAGTGATTTCATCCAAAAGAATTTCAAAAAGAATCTAACGTGAATTAGGAATCTAGGAAATATTAGAATAATTGAAGAAATTAAACCCTAATTTATCCCTTTAATTCTACATAAAACTTATTGAATACGAATTTCATCCAACTAAGGGGAATTTTCATTCATCCATAAGCTTTTACCTAGAAGTCCAAAATTCTTACTTTTTACCTTAATAGGAAAGTCATTTATCACTTTACCCATAAAAAACATAGAACCCTAGAAAATCACTAAATTTAGAATAATAATTTAAAATTAGAATTAATTAAAGAACAATTAGGAATATTCTCAAGGAACAACTAGGGTATCTTTAAAACCATAATCTTTTAGAGAATCTTTTGAGGATTTCAAATCCATCTTTTACTTTTAAAATTACTTTAATTTGGAAGGACAAAAGTGTGGATGAAAATTCGACTTAATTTTGGATGAAAATTCCTAAAATAGGTCAAAATTAGGTTTTCTCTTAAAATTCCATTAGTTAACTTAATTAACCTTTCAACCCTGAAATTTAAATTTATTTCACATTGTTTTGCTATTTTTAGTTGACGGATGAAGTTTTTAGGATAGAATTAGGGCCGAATTTCATCCACGCATAACTTTCACTAGGAATATCAGAATCCAACTTGCTTTACCATTTCGGAAAGGGCAAATTGTATTCTTCGATTTAGTAGTTTAGCTTAGGTAGAATATTAGTCTAGCTAAAAGTTTAATCGCATTTAACTAACCCTCAAACAACCTTTATTTCTTAACTATTAGAATGTTTTGAAGTACTTAGATTAGGTAAAAATCAACATAACAAAGTGTCCATTGCTTGGAAGGCCAAAGAACACTAAGTTTACAATTCACCCATTTGAATTATTAACTTATGCCACTAGAACCTATGTGCAACTTTTTGACTTAAGGATGGAATTAGAAACACTCACATACCTTGGATAATTTCCATGAATTTTCCATCGTAGATTTAAGCGGTTGACCGCTCGAAAAAAGATCTTTAGATGATCAGAAAAAATCGAGACTTTTTGTGGAATCTCTCATGGAATTCCAGAATACATGTGCAAATTTAGATTTCTTTCCTTGCACCTTTTCTAAGGAGAATCAAATCCCACTATCTCCTTTAACTTTTGGTAAATAGGAAATTTTCCAAACGGAAGGGAATCTTGGCAAACTGATTGCACCGTTGGACTCCTCACATGATTCCCACTTCAAATTATTGCACTTAGGTTGTAGATGCCGTTCTCTGGTCCATCTTGAGTTTTCTTCACCTGCAAGCTAACAATTGGAGTTTCTACTATTTCTTCGATAGAATGGGGAAACCAAAACCTTTCTTTGGGAACCTATCTTAGGGTTCTCACATAGCCCCTTTAGACCTTTTCTAGCCAGTTTGTGTTCATATGCACAACAGATTTAGACAATTGGGCATTTCTACTAAACCACGCTACTATGTACAATTTGTGGGTTTCTACCCTATTTACACGTGGGATTAGGTACTTTTATAGGAAAATACTTTAAAATAGGATCAAATGCTATATTGGTATGTGACATACTTATTTGGTTTTACACTATTTTTAGGGCTTTTGTATAATAAACTACACTCAAAACTAAAAAAAATTATAAAAAAAAATTATGAGTCCCAAGTGATGAATATGGGACTCACACCGTCTAGCCCAACAACAAAGGAAATACAAAAAAAATAAAGAGTAAATCCACGAAAAAAGAAGGAGGAAAAAAGAGGTGCTAGAGAAGGGATAAATGACAAGTAAGAACAACCTCTCTATAGAGGTTGTCGGTTTTTTGAATACTAAACTTTGAATAGTTTCCAACGCATTTTGGAAACTAAACTTTGATCATGAGGGGAGGGGGAGTTTCAAGGCTCCGCCGTTGGTTTGGTCTTAACACCAAATCTAGGGCTTCCCCGGGCTCCTGGGTTCAAAGCCTTACCTCTAACGACAAGTTTTAACACACAAACTAGAGCTTCCTTGGAAGTTCAAAGCTCCACCATAGAGGAGGGAACTTGCCAAAACCAAGTACACATTTGAACGGGATTAGTTGGCAAAGCTCTCATAACCAACCTTCATTCTCCCCAAGGAAATGGGGCCTCAAGATAAGATACACATTAGCTCTACTCCTCTTGGTTAATACTAAAAGAATTTTGCACTAAAGGCCCCCCAAAGCGGCATTGCCAAGGTATGGTGGGTGACTTTAGGATTAGTACAAAATATCAATAACAACTTTTGGAAACACCCACGTTAGTCTTCACAAAGATACAACAAGATTCCACACGCACAACGGAACACAAAAAAAACACTTCAAAGACTAGGTAAAAAGACCCCAAAGAACTTCAAGCTCAAAATAGAATAACAACTAGAGATAAGGAGCTCCAAAAGAACACCGTAGAAGATTTTGCCCTAACGCAAAAAAGCACTCAAACTAACTTGGATCCACGAACCCCAAAACAAGAATGGGAGGCAATTTGGGAAGAAGATGGGCCCCCTTTTTATACTCTTCCAAGCCTTATTTTACCCTCTTTTTACTTAGGTAACCTTATCAACTTAGATTTCTATCCTAAACTCTAGGATTTTCATCCTTGTCCTCAAAAGTTTGACTGCCTTAAGGTCACGCTAGTCCAACTCAATAACTTTTGTAGTTCAACTCCAAATGTCAAACGGATTGCGCCATTGGATTTATAAGGCCATTTTTAGTCTAGAGGATCCTCTACCCCTTGTTTTTCTTGCGAAAAACTCATCAACAACTAGCGCCAACTAGAATCAATAAAAGGATAAAAAATCTAACTTTTGGAGGTTACCTTTTCTGACCAAGGCAACTAGCTAGGGTTGTTGTGAAGGATCTAGGGAGTAATAAAAGACTCCTTAATGACTTCATTCCAACTTTGTGTACTCTTGGGACGCCGGTCAACTCCACAAAAATCTCGATGTAATTGATATTTGGGAGAATGTTTGGTGATTCAGACACCTTCCACAATCAAAATACTTCAAAACTTATCGGAGCGCTTTATTAACATAAAAGAAGATAACCTATGTTTTAGTGAGATTTTACCTCAATCCGGGAATTTCTTGCGAATTTTCGCTTGTGGATTTGAACGGTTGACTGTCCGAAAAGGGTATCTTTACAAGTCAAAAAATTCTGAAACTTTTGGGGGAACCTCTCATAGAATTCTCCAAGGGGCATGCCAAGTTTGATGTCAGTCTTGCGCACAGTCGGTAGAAAGGTAGAACCAATCCTTCTTCATTTACTGACAGTTAAGGAATCTTCTACATGTGGAGGAATCTTGGTGAATCGATTTTTCCGTCGGCTCTCTAGCATGCTTCCAATCCTAGTGCACCATCCGGTGGTCGTAGATTCCTTCGCGTGGCCTGCTTTGAAAAAGTGACATCTGCATGCTAAAAATTGGAGTTTCTAACATTTCGTCAATGGAATGGGGAAACTGGAACCTATCTTTGGAGATTTACATAAGGATTTTTCTATCTCTCATGGGACTAAGTTAGCCACGCATGGTCACATGCACTAGATTTTAGGCTATTTCGGGTGAGTTTCCTACAAGTTTGTTGATTCCCACTACTTCATGGTTCCAACCTATATACAAGTGAATTTTGAGGTTATTTTAGGGATAAAAGTTTATTTATGATCAAAGGCTATATTGGCATGTGACATGCCTATTTTGGTTCTACACTCTTTTTTGGACTTTTTGTATAATATTATAACTTGAATTGCAACAATCTAAAAAAAAGAAAACTATAAGTTTTAAGTAATGAATTGAAAGCTCACAGTACTACAAAGCTGTGTTGATGTACAATAATATCACACATGCCAAACTTGACAACTCAAATGAACATTCTTGTGTGCAAATTGTATAAAAGAAGTGTCAAGGGATGGCTTGTTACATATATGCCTATAGTGATAAGTTATGAAATCTTTAGACATGTAGTCTTTACTAACAATCTACTTTCAAGGTGCAAACCAAAAGAAAAAGAAAATATGAGCTTGGGTGACAATTTAGGGGTCCACTTCAACTTGTGCATAAACTTGTGTATGATCGCAAGTTCTCAAATCAAAATAGATTGTTGAAGTCAATATCACAATAAAGGTACATCAACGTTTGAAGTAATTGTAGACTTTAACCCAAAACAAAGTAAAAGACTTTAATGTTTTGTGCTAATATTTTGTGAATTAGATTAATTACACTTAAACTTAATGAAAAAATTTAACAGAAATAATATCTTCAAATCCAATAAAAACTTGGTGTGGTGGTCAAATCACATTTAATTTCAATAACATATGAACAATTCAAAAATTAATCCTTTAACGCTTAAATGAATCCATTTAGGAATTTGTGCACATCTTTACTTATTTCCTTGCACAAATATGTTATTTCTACAATTTCATCAAATTGGGTATAAGGAAAGGCAATCTTTTGAAGAGTTCAAAATTATCTTAGATGGTTGAAAAGGTATTTGGAGGTATTATTTAATTTGTCTTGAAGCACTCTATTCATTAATATAAATATGAATACTAAAGTAGCTAGAGGTTAAATTTGAACTTAACTTAAAAACATTGTAGCATTGCACCAAACATTTAAAAGTTTGGATTAAATTTATTTTATAGCTACAACATTATAAAGTAATATCTTCAAATCATTTATATTATTAATATAGTCATATTTAGATGAAAAAATTTACACATGTATGAGTGAATAAATGATATTATCACATATGACATGCCCATTGACCTTTTTTGGAGCCTTGTGGTGTTTTATGTCTCTTGCAAGTGTATTGCTTTAGGTCAAATTTTAGAGACCAAATAATATATCAATATCATTCATATATATTTTTAATTATTTTTCCAATGTTGACCTATAATTTGGAATTGATTTATGCATAAACATGCCTAAGGTTCAATGAAATTTTGAGTGACCATGGATTTAAGGTGTGCAAATGAAACATTGGAATCTTAAACTCATTCAACGCCTCCAAAATTGAAGTTTTCAAATTGTTTTGACATCATTTTTGTGTATCCCTTCATTTCTAATACAATTGTTTCAAATGCTTTGTCTTATGTCCTTGCAACCTTAGTGAGCTTCGACCTCACCAAGAAGTTGCACTCTCATAATTATTTTAGCGACCATTTCAATTATGTTGTTGTTTTGTATGACTTTCATTTAGAATGAATCAAGTCTAGCCTTTTGAATTTTGTTACATCATTTACAATGTATTACGCTATAATTGTTTGAAGTTTATTCCATTAGAGATGATCTTCTTCTTTTGCAATATTACAAGCTTATAAATTAAGTTTTTCACTAATTTATAAATTTAAAACATTACAAAATAAAAATATAGAAATTTCAAATACAAAAACACCTAAGAAATTTTAAGAAAATATAAAATTTATAGATCATAGATTTAGAATTAAGATTATTAACCTTAAGAAAATGTCAACAAAAAAACATATTTTTATGTAGATAAAGTCATTTTTTGCAATATTTAAACTAGAGCTCTATTTTTCTCAACTTTCAAATGGGCCAAAATTGCCAAGAACTAGAGCAATTTTTTTCTCATTTTTTCTTGAGATCAATTAGAATGTAACCATTGGATCTTGAAGTTCACATTGACAATGACCACCTCAAAAAATTCAGATTATTTGACTACATAGTTTAAGAGATATTTAAGTTTTAGGTTTTATTTGGATCAATGGAAATACATGGTAGTGCACTTTGAAGGAGCATATTTTTGTGAGAATATTTTGAAATGATGCCTTTTTGTGCTCAATGAAAAAGATGAGTGTTGAAAATGTACATGTCAAATTTCACAATATTCCAAGGATTTTTCAATTCATGATAGAGCTTGCAATGCACAATGGTCACTAAAATGAAAGTAGTGTTTGTAAGAAAAATAAACTAATGGGACTCTTGTCTTTTCCTTGAATTCCTCGGATCTGTCCTTTTTGAAGTTGGCAAGATTCACATTGTTTGACTGACTTTTTAGTCCATGTTCAAATTGAACCTCCCAAAATGAGTTGTGAACTATACAACACCACTCAAATTTGAAAAAGTCAACAAAGTGGAGGTCAATTCAAAATTTGATGAAACTACCGCCATTGGACTCATAACATAGTCTATTTTCTAGAAGTTTTTTTTATTTTTTTTAAACTCAAAAATGAGGGGCATTGACTGAAAAATGGTCACTTGGGTCAATTTAGGGTTAAAGATGTATTTACTACTCGAATTTTGGGCCAAATGACCCAACCACCTGTTGAGTTACAATATCTTTGGTCATCAACCGGTCTCCACATAAGTTAACCCTTAAGTGCTCCGACGTCTATTTTTTGGATGATGAACAGAGGGCTACAAGGCATTGTTTTGTCCAACTAACTTTTCATTCATCCAATGTAACACTTGATTCTTGAAAAGACAACCTTCCTCAATAATCAATTTTATGAAATTGCAGTGAATGATATTTCTGTAGAATGATATAAGCAAAAATGTGCCAAAATTAGAAAAAGGATCAAGGGGTTAAGGGGTTAAATGAATAATGAAAGTGGGTTTTCAAGAATGTCAGACTCCATTTCAGGAGAGCGATTCAAGTGCTTCGAATGTTGTCCCCAATAAAATACTCCGTCATGAACTTTACGGTGAATATCTCTCAGGAATCTCGCATGTGTCACTGGGCGCTTCGCCAGGTCGGACTTTTCTTTCCTCCCTTGTAACTTACAAGCAACCCAAGAGGCCAAGACTGATCCTCGCGCTCCAATTCTAGGCTCAGATTAGAGATCCATCACTCATGTCAGTCACTTGCATGGCATGCCACAAATAAAATATTTATAATATAAATTTGAAACTATATTTTCTGGCTCCCTGTCTGCTAGCACTGGCCAAATAAGTTATAGGAACTTGGAGGAAAACAAACAAATCAAGCAAGTTGAAGTGGTCCCCAAAACCACACAAGTGCTTCCCCTTGTCAAAAACCTCTCTCCATACTCACTTCGTTGTGAGGCGAGCTGGAGTGCCCCTCACTTTTGCCACATCATCCGACTTTGAAGCTCCGAGGACCAACACGTAGACCTCAATTCTATCAACAGTATCTATCTAGACTCGAACTCATCAACTGAATAAACTGTGTGTAACTCAAAACTGATTTGTTTATAAGTTGTGCATCGTAGGGTTTGGTCGCCTAATACTTAGTATGGGTTGTATGGCACTGTTTAAAAATCCTGGAGGATTTGAAAATAACTAGAAGTATTGCTTCTTGTTGTTTCTTGTTACATGCCAAACCATTGCTGCTGTAGAATTTGTGCAATTAATTGGGGTGTATGGGGATAGGGCGTTGTATAGGGGAAGGCCTTGAGGGGAGGAAGGTCCTGCATTTAACCCCTAAAGGACCAGGGCCGTTCTTCTGTCAAAAACTACTCAAAACTGCCATTTTTGTTGCATTCATCCAAAAAAACAAAAAAAATACTTTTTTTAGAATCTAACCGTAGGATCTTGTACTTTAGTAGTCTAGTATCATGTGGTAAAAATTTCATGGAGTTTGACCGTACAGATTGGAAGATATTAGCATTCAAAGTTGAAAAAAGAAAGTTTTTTGAACACTAGCCTGCAATTTCAGATGACTTTGAATGCCATTTGGGGAAAAAAATTACACCATGGACCTTGAATTTAAAAAAATTTGTGTTGAAGAATTGAGTTGAAAGTCTAGAAAAAAAAATTAAAAAAAAACACGATTGATTTTCATTCTTTAAAAAATTGTTCAGTAGAAGTAGGTCCAAGATTGAAAGAAAAACTAAATCTTTAATAGCTCTAAAATGGGATTGAAACACAATAATCTCAACGGTGAGATTGTTCTAAATAGAAAAGTTAACCTTGTCAAACAATTTTTTTTGAAAAATTGTGAAAATTGCATTCAGAACTGAATCCTATAAGTTATTTTTTCAAGAAGATGCTCAAATTGCCCGAAAAACAAGATTGTTCATAACTTTCACATTACTAATCCAAATGGAATGAATCAAAGCTTCACATGTAGACAAAAACATGATCTTTAAGGGAAAAAAAATTTTAAAATTAATTTCAAATTTTTGTAGATTTATTTTTCTGCCCGGTGACGTGTAAATTATGTTTAAGATGCTATAACTTTTGCTCTCGGGCACCAATTGAAATAAAATTTATATTCCTATGAAGCTCATAAGTTTTCCTATCTTATGAGAAAGTTTCAAAAAAATTCACTGAAAATTGAGATCATAGGAACTTGCCCGAAATTCATTTTGTCCCCCGAGGGAACAATGGTCCTTTAGGGGTTAAGGGCACTGGATTGAGGTCGTTAGCCCAAGGTCATGCCCAAAAATGCAAGGACCTCTGACCTGAGAGGATTTCCCCTGCATAATGCACGTGAAAGATTATGTCGGTGAATAGTGCATTCCACCGGTGTTAATGCCCTCCCTTATGAATGGTGAGATTCCGCTATAGGAAGAGCAAATATTAATGAAGAGAAATGGTTTTCTTGTGTAGGTTGGGCGTCGCTACTTGCTGCGTTCGTCGTGTCACCGATCAAAAATGGCACCCCGCCGTGGCAGTTCCATCTTTCCAAGTGCATTATGCACATGGAGTGTATACAGATGGGGTGAGGAGGTGAGGAGCAGCTAGAAAATAGTTGGGATTGTTGCTTCTTATTGTTTCTTGTTGCTTTCCAAGCCATTTGTTGTAGAATTTGTGCAACTAGGGTGTCTGGTTTGGGGGGGTAGATGGGGTGAAGTGGAGCTAGAGTCATCCCCCTACATTTGCTTGTGGAAGCATTAAAGTACAGCATTGTGGATGGATAAAGAAATTAATATATTTTCTATATTTAAGTATTTGAAAATGAACACATCGTTTCTGGACCTAAAATTGCACTCGAGCTGAAGCATGTCAGGCATGATTCGAGGTTGCTTGTTGTATACAATATTTAGACGCAGTCAAAAGTAGAATTTACCATTCAAAGTTATGCCCGGCCTCAAATTCAACCACACAAAATCCATGACCAACTTGACCGAAGTCACTGAACTTTATTAACCCTTAACCCTTAAGTGCTCCGACATCCATATTCTGGACGATGAACAGAGGGCTTGCAGCTGCTGTTTCATCCAACTACCTTCTCATTCATTCAATGTAACACTTGAATCTTGAAAAGATAACCTTCTTTTATATCCAATTTCATGAAATTTTGGTAAATGGTATTACTATACAAAGATATAAGCAAAAATGTGTGAAAATTTGAAAAAGGATTGAGGCATTAAGGGGTTAAACGTTCAAAGCAACCCAAAATGGCCTACGGTTTCTAATACCATACAATATGTTTGGTCTTAATGAAATTCACTATTCAACTTTTTGGTTGCTCGTTAATTGGGTAGTAAGATTAATGTAGTTTCTGTACTATGGTTTGAGTTGGTCAATTTTGAATGGATGGCTCATTCCTTCACTTACTCATTTGGACATTCATTAAATCTGATCAATCTTAGGATGTGGGATAAAAGCACAAAACTATAGAATCAATCAATAGTCAATGGGTGGAAATTTGTGCATTGTCAGGCTTTCAATTCATTCTCTTTATTGCTAGGCATATGGTATTTTACTTCGTAATTCGAAAACTGCATGCTAAGTGCTGAGCGTTTAAGGGATAACTAAGGGCCTCCTTACATGTTGGGTGGGTGAAACCACTGTTGCAATTTACCCAAAGCCCCAGTGGGTAAAGAACCACCGACCCAGCATGCTAATCACTTTTATGTTAACCCCTAAAGGACCGGACTGCGTTTTTGGGTATATAGAAATTTTGGGCAGGTACCTATGAGCGGAGATTTTCATATTTGGGGCTGAAATTTAAATAGAACGTGGGGGCGAGGAAAATCTTTCATATGCACCAAACTTCATGACATTTGGAAATACGAGTCAAAAATTATAGCCTAATATGTTATTTTTTTCATCGACAGGGCAGTTCGGGCAGATCAGAAAAAATCACTTTTTTCAGAAACAAAAATTTGGAATTGATTTTCTAGAGTTTTATATACAAGAAAAGCTTTGAATCATTCCATTTTGATCAATGACTCAAAAGTTATGAGGATTTTTTGTTTGCGGGCAGTTTTGGATTTTGTACTCTAAAATAAACTTTGAAATCCTTTATCTTACCCAATTTTCAATATTTTTGGACAAAAATAAAATTTTAGAATGTAGATACATTATTACAGCATTTAGACCATTGGAATTGGAAATTTTCAATTCTAGATTTAAATTGTAAATAATTTAGTATTTTTAATCATTCTCTACTACTACATACTTACTATTTTTTTTCTATATGTTGTACTATTCCAAATGATCTCAAATTTTTCAAGCATGTGGCCAACTTGTCTAGGAAAACAAATCCAAAGAAGCCCCACCATTTAGGTCAATTTTTTCATAGAAATGTGAGCTTGTGAAGTGCAGCTGCCCTGCTTTTCACATGGTAAAAAAATGATTTTAGTTAATTTGAATGCTTATATCTTGCAATCCACCAGGCGGAAATGTCTGAAATTTTTACAACGTGTTTTTGATACTATACAATATAAGATCCTACGGTTAGATATGTCAAAAAAAGTTTTTTTTCAAGATTTTGGTACTTGTACTAGAAATGGCAGTTTTAGAGCGTTTTTGATGAAAATATAGTGACGGTCCTTTAAGGGTTAAGGTCTTGGGGGCCAGGGTGAATTGACCCCCTCATTGCCCCTCAAGGGCAAACCCTGGAATTTTTTATTTGCAAGGCTTAATTTTTTTTTTAATTTTTAATTCATATTTGCAATTAGAGGCCCCAAATTACTGTAGGGGATGCAAGAATTACCAAAAATTGACACAACATAGGGGGCCTTTTTTTCAAACCAAAGTTGACCGGGGCAATGAGGGGGCCAATTCTGCCTGTGCGGTCTTAGGTGGCTCAGGTGACCTGCCCTTCATCCGTTCAGAGTTCAGTCACTTCATCCGTCAGCCAGGCATGGTAACCCTGGATGTCATAGGGTTAAAATTCATGTTCCATGGTGAAACTGAATTTCTGAGTTTTATTGATCAAATCAAGGAGGAAATCACATGCCTTGTGTAAGTGCTGAAATTTTCAGATTTGTTTGTACATACCTGAGAAATAGTGAAAAAATTCATATCAAATATAAATATTAACTTTAAAGCATTTGAAAATTTTCCCCTATAAATAGAAAATATTCTAGAAAAGCTTGGTGCCAAAGTAGATTTTTGTGTCATTTTTAATTAGAAAATCTGTACACCATGGTTTGAGGTTCACAATTCAATTCTAAAAAACTTCATCTTTTCAAATTGGAGTAGAAATTCAATTGTGTAAGTTTCAATTCATTAGTTCAATTTAAATTATTAAAAACTCCTTCATGACTAAAATTCAAATAAAAAATAAGGTGGTAGAAGTTGCTAAAATGCAGTAATGAAATAGGCATCTTTTGTGATCTATGACTCATGCATCTCTTAAAAAAATTATGTAGTTCCTCGATGAGGGGCTTTCCACATACAATAGCCCCATATACATTTAAGGAATCATGCACAAAAAAATTGGATGGTGAAAATCCAATGTCGAATTTTATATAAGATGTTGTGACTTACAAGTTTAAATCTAGTGTTAAAATTTGTATACAATTTACAAGGATTCCATAAGTTATTGTGAAACTCATATAATATACGTATTTAAATTTTTTATATTCTTTTATACTAATTCATTGCAATATAGTACATAAAAATATTTTACTATAATAGGATTTATGTAATAGGATTTAGAAAAATCCTCTACCTCTTTCAAATGATCCCTAAAGCAAATAATGGTACACAATGTAAATTGAGTCACAAACTCCTTCATGATATCCTTTAAAATGATCCCAAAAATTAAATAATTGTGCATAATATAAAATAGGTCACAACATTTCATTCATTCAAGCACATTGCTCCTAAGAGGTACAACTGCCTTGTAATTGCCATTTGCACTTGTTCACCATCATTTTTAGGTGGACTTTGCACTATTTGTTGTGCATACTCAAAATCACAATGTCCCCATAAAACAATTAACTCATCAATAATATCATTCCTATCAATGATGATATTATAGAGTAAACAACATGCTACTATCAAGCTAGGAAACCTTTTGAGATCAGGATTTGTAATAGGATTTCTAAGAATCCTCCACATTCCTTTAAGGATCTCAAAAGCACGTACTACTACCATACATGTAGAGGAGTGCTTGAAGTTGTATTCCTCATATAATTTTGGAAGTTGGATTCTAGACCAAGGCACCAACAAGTTTCTATCTCCAACATACCCTACATCACCTACGATGCGTTCAAAGACATCAATACCTTGAATCTCAATTGTTGGCCCATTCAATTGAGTTCCTACAACCACTTCTTTAAAGTGATTTGACATCAATAGAATTTGAGAATCGTTGGAACCCCAACAAAAACATTTGTAAATTAGGCCTCGTGGTCTACATTTGTTTGCATTATTGTAGAGTAGTTATGATCATGATCGTACCAATCACTTGATCTGGTATTTGTTGGTAAGTCAAATCGGACATGAAAGCAATCGATAGCACCACAACATTGTGGAATGTCATGTAGGTTTTTGAAACCGATTTTCACCTCTAATAATCTTTCTCCTATTAGCCAATTTAAATGTAAAGATAATGCTACCTTTATCAAAGCAACAATGAAGTGTTGACAGACTACCATACTTGTTGAATCGGCTATGCCAAAAAGTCCACCGATTGAAATATGAGTATCTCCAATCTCTAATCTTTGTAACACAATAACAACTTGTTTAGGAACATCCATCAATCTTCCAATGATATTGTTCAAACCCAGCGGTGGATTATGATGCAATTCTTCATGAACCAAGTTGCAGAGATAATAAAAAATTGGCACTGATAATGAAAAAATTGTCGGAACTACTATAGATCATCACGCATCACCAAAGTCGAGTATTCATCCCACCAATGAATTGAACGTGGCTTGATGTAGTGTAGACCATATTCTGATTCAAATTTTTTTTTTGCCATGTTTTTCAACAAAACTTGTTGAAATAATGCATTGCATTCCACAACCAAATGCAAAATTGACAATTCTTCTCCTTCTATTTTTTTCCGCTTCAAGTGCTTCACACTTGATACTCTTGGGACCATTCTTTGACTCCTCTAAAACATCCCTTGGCTAGCTAGTTGTACCATTGTCCCAACTAATGCATTTACAACCCCCACCATTGTAATGGTTGCTCCAACGTCTAATTCATCCATATTTCACAAGCTTCACATAAACAAATACAAATCAAATTAGCCATATACTCAAATCATACATTTGTGTATAGTAATAACACTAAATGCTTCATAATCAAATCATGGCATATATGATGAAATTAATTTTGAACTAGGAATCAAAAGTGCATTTCAACATCCACTAAAAAATTGGTACAAATAAAAACCCAAAGGAAAAATAGTCGGCTATATGCCAAAATATGAAGAATGCACATATTGAGTTTGAATGTTATTTTGTTTAAAAAAAATTAAAAGGTATTATAGTAAAATGTAATGAACTTTGTATATATATATAAAGTTAAAAAAACAATACGTAAGTGAATATTTTAGATTGCAAAGTCACACATGAAGTATTGATTTAATCTAACGCCTATTTGAAAGTGCATTGCCGATTGTTTTTATGGCATCACTTAAGCTCAACAAGGCATCTACATAAGCCTTGTTGGTGTTACTAGCACTCTCTAATTGCTCATATTCAAGCCTCATCAAATCAGAGTGGCATGCTTCTTCTGACTGTAACTTTTGTCTGTTCAATTCTATAATTTTCTTATGGCGTATATCCTCATGATTATGCCCAGATCTTATTGCTTCTACAAATTCAAGTCCGGTTTTATCCATTGATGCTAATGCACCATCTACTACCTTCATAGATAAACACCGTTTCTTTGTAGAATAATTCATAGATGATTCACCATTCTTTGCAACATAGAAAGATATATTAAAAAAAATTCAATGCAAAAGTAAAGCATACAAAAATGATCAAGATATAATGATAAAAATGTGAAGAAGTGAAAAATATACCAATAGATGGAGACATGGTACTAGTATCAAGTGGAAGGTCTCCTAGATCCACAACATTGGAGATACTCGGGTACCATTCCAACAAGGCAAGGTACACAACCTCATCCAATCATCAGCCATAGCGTTCCATCTTTTGGGTGTTGTGTTCATTTGAAGGCATTGACTTTTGGTAGGTCCGTAATTCTCGAAGTCCAATCTCTTAGCATGACACAAACTTAAAGTATGTGCTAAAGACCATCTTCCATTTGTGTACACTCTACCATCCACTACTCCTTGAGGCTCTTCCAATTCCACATGAATGTCATCTTGTGATTGATCCTCAAGATGGATGGACTTAGGGTTCCAATTGAGATCAATAGGAGTTCTCTAAGACCCCATTTTCTATAGTAAAAAGTAATTAATGTATGTTGATAAGATGAAACAATGAATTTTTTTCATAATATCAAATTAGAATTATGTTTTTAAAACTTAAACATAATTTGTTGTACTCAAAATGAGATTCAAAGTAATTATAAATAAAATGAAAGAAGCATTTAATTGTTTCTTATTTATAATATAATGTTTTCTTATTTTTATTTTGACACAGATAAAATAGAATTTCATTGCAAAGAAAATAACATTAAGGTAAGAGGTTCTAAAGCACACATGCTCTAAAATCACACACATCCTCAAATATACACTATGTGTACATGTTCCTTTTTTGTAGCCTTCAACAATGTACAAATAATGTACATTTGAGGCGGTAGGCAATTTTAGAGCCCTATGTCATTTCATCTTCAAAATTTCATAACTAATTCCACAAAACTACAAACAATATAGAACAATTTGGGTTAGATATTGATTCCACTTATCTTTAAAGTAAAATTGATTACATTTTTAAAAAATGTTTAACTTCCCCAAAATGCAGTTCTAGCTCTTAATGGGTGATTTTGAGACATCCTTCCATACAAGCCTGGCAAGGAAGGATTGAACTTCGAACTACTTTGATAGGGATACAACATATTGGGTAAGAGAGCATATTATTTTTAATTATATTCAAGTAGCAACAAAAAAAAAAGATTATACACAACATGCTAGGTAGGAGAGCATAGTATTTTTAATTATATTCAAGTAGTAACAAAAAAAATTACAAAACCAGCAATAAGAAATAACCCTACTCACTAACAAACCAACAACAAGAAATGAACCCCAGTCATTTAGAAACCACCAAAAAATTAAAACAATTCACTAAGACTAAGCTTAACATGTGAATTTGCAATTGTTGTCCCTCACAACAAGCACACAGGCTTAATTTTTTTAAATTTCTACTTCAAAGTAAGGTCAAAATACCCATTACCGTTCTGCAGTCCAATTCTATCAAGTAGACCAGCCCAATTCCGTCACCAACTTTGGCCCCAATTCCGCCTAAAATCCCCTCCAATTCCCTTCCTTTTATGACAAAATCAGAGAATTCTATGACAGAATCAGGGATTTTTATGACAACAAGGGTTACGTGTCACTCCATTAATAGAGAATATCTAGTACTTGATTAGGCGGTAATGGGTTGTTTATGGGACAATTGTGACCCCACTCTACAAATGGTTTTGTAATTTCAGGACTGACCACTTCAAAAATTCACAGAAATTACAATTTTAATGGGAAAATTATAATTCCACTTGGGTTTGATCCGTGAAACAAAAACACACCTCTGAAAAATATGTGCCCTTCTTGAAATTAACCCCAAAATAGTCAGATTGCAAATCAGGGGGGTGATAGGTAGTTCTACCTTAGGTCCAACCGCAATAGGAAGCAACACTGAAGTTAAACATACTCCATCATGCCATTCAAAAGTGAAAGTGAGAATGAAGTACCTCAGAGGAAGTACTGCTCCAAGAAAAAATGCTCCTAAAAAACTCCAATATAATCGCTTGAAGTCCGGCACTCTGCACAAACGCTTCCAAACGCTTCAAGACGCTCCCAAATGGAAGCCAAAAAGACATGTAGAATTCCAAATGCCTCGTTTAATAGTTGCCACTTACGTGCTAATGCAAATTAGATGCTAAAGTAACCACCTATAGCAAGTAAGATATCTTGAAAAGTAATTTGTGACCAATGAAACCACTTAACCGATATCGGTTGAACCTTAGAATATTCTTTGGCGGCCACCAAATTTGTCGAATTTGTCAATGAAGTAGTGGAAATAATTCCCCGAGTGGCATGCTAAGTCTCCCTGATATGCTCATCAGTGGGCTAATGGTTTAGACTATAGTGTTTACATCACCCACCGGGTGAACATGTAAGTTGGCCCTAAGACCGAAGTCTGAAGACCAAAGATAAGACCTAGACAAGAACCTCATCCAATTCAACCAAGATTGTACTAGTGATTGCGTCAAAAATTCACAGCAAACTCAAACTTTCATCAAGAAAAATAAAATTCCACTTGCCATTATTATGTATATTATTTGTCCTCAAGTGAATACATGAATTGATAATTCCACAACCCTCCCAGAAAGCTAATCAGAATATTCATCATTCAAAATTCTGCACTAAATGTGAGAAATCCAAGGTATGAGCAACCAAAAATGCCACTATTTCTTGGGCTCTCATCTCCAATTGCAAATGAAAGAATGCTTTATTAGATTGTTAGCGACTTCAAAAAGAATCCAACCCAATTTATTTCATAATTTTTTAATGGTCACCTAATATTCTACAAATTGTTGAGGTTGAAAGTATAGGGTATCTACATAGTCATGCTACTAGACTCCCCTTAACCCCTAAAGTCCCATTGTCCCTACATGGAACAAAATGGATTTTGGGCAAGCTCCAAATTTGACATGATTTCCTAAACTTTTTTGTGAAGAAAGAAAAACACATTAACTTTTAGGGAATATAAATTTTTATTCAATCGGTCGATGGGGACAAAAGTTGTAGCACAATAAGCACAAATTTTAGTTCAATGGGCAAAAAAAAAGACTACAATTTTTTTTTAAATTCTCAAAGATCAAATTTTTATCTACGTGGGGAGCTTTGATTCATTCCATTTGGATTTATTATATGAATGTTATGGACAATCTTGTTTGGGGGGCAATTAGAGCACCTTCTAGAAAAATTAACTTGTAAGATTCATTTTTGAACTTAATATTCACAATTTTTCTAAAAGAAAAGTTTTGCGCGGTTAAGATTTCTTGTTAGAACAATCTCACTATTGAAATTAGTGTGTTTCAATTCCATCCTAGAACTATTAATGGTTTAGTTTTCCCTTCAATCTTGAATCCTAAATCCTAAATCGTAATACCAAACTCTAAAATCCTAAATCCTAATAATTTTTTAATGAGTGAAATTAAATATGTGTTTTAAAAAAAAATCTTAGACTCCCAACTCAATTCTTCAACATAAACAATTAGAAATTCAAAATAATTAGTGCAAAAATTTTAAGTTAAGAAGATTCAAAGCCAAAAATCTAGTAAAGCAAAGTGCAAGAAAACTTGTTATCTTTACTTTGAATGCATTCTTCCACTAGTCTAGTACAAGATCCTATGGTCAAAGATGAAAAAAAATTTAGATTTTTTATTCTTTGCAAAAGAAATGGTAGTTTTGACTGTTTATTGATGGAAAAAAGGCCTTGGGACTTTAAGATTTTATATGGATACTCATGAAGCAACTTCCATTGGTTGCCTAAAAAAACTCATCAACTCCCATTGGTTACTCATGAAAAATTGAGGCAAAATTAAAGGACGTAATGACACTTTTTCAATCCTTTATTGCTCTTTTAGGTCCTTTTATAGATGGTAGCAAACAAAGGTGGTAATATTAGGTGCTCCTATCTAAGGGAAGCAGTCACAAAACACCAAATTGACAATAAAGAAATGGATTTTAACCCCTAAGTGTCCCGACATCCAGTTATAGATGAATATATTAAAACTCTTGGTTCTTTTTCATTTTGCTTTGATGAAAGTCGCCCTAATTTGTAGAGAACCTTTATCAAGTTGTTGTCCTATCTAATGGTTGGATTTGGTGTCACTAGAGTACATATTTTTCTAAAATTTCAAATGTGGAAAAGTGTCAAGTAGTTGACCAAGCCTTGATTGCATTGGCTTAAGTTCAAAATTGCAAAAATGAGGTCATTGATTTTAAAGACACAAAAATTTCAAAAAAACACCATGTCAAAAGAACCCTATTTCAAATGCATTCCAACAAATTTTACTCAAAAAATGATAATACTTTGCATGGAATCGATTTTAGAAGGAATTTTGAAATTTCTCTTTCAAAATTTATAAAAAAATAAATATTGGTGATAGCATTGATGAATCTAACTATATAGATGGAATCTAAAACTCAAAAAATCTACAACTTTTATTTGTATATGAATTCCAAAATATTCTTCCAAATAGTATTTTATGATGATTTTTCTCAAATCTTCAATTTTGGAGAAGACTCTGGACGTTTAGGAGTTAAGACACAAAGAAGTTATTTTCCATGTATAATTGCTTAGCGACCAGCTTTCAACAAACTAGGGCAAGCTGGCGTAGGTAGGTACCGTTGTACCTACCTACTCCTTTACAGGTCCAGTCAAATGTCACTGCCTCCATTTCACTGATTGCACTTCAACTTTTTTTTCTATTTATTTTCCTTTTTCTTCTTTTTGGCATTTTTTGTACAAAGGAATTACAAAGTAAATTTCATTGTCAGAAATAATTTGATTGCTCTTCAGCTCGAGCACGTAAGGCACATGCACGTAAAGCGTCACATGTTCGGTTTCTACATTTCTGGTTATTCCAATGATATCTTGAGGTTGGAGGTGGTCTTTTCTTTTTTGTAATAAAGCAGGGTGCATGTATATTTCTATATTGGCAATTATAGAGTTCATTTGTGAAGAGTTCCTCAAAATTCATGAAATTTTGATGCCATTATATATGAGGCCATTTTACTAAAGCCCTGGAATTTAAAAGTCCACAATTTGTTTATTCTTTTCTACATTAAACAATTGCTTTTGCACGATTCATTCTCTCATGTGTCTTTTCATCTACCATGGATTATAAGCGTTTGAAGTTCTACCCATTAACTCCTTAAGTCCCATTGAAACTTTTATTAAGATAGATAAGACATTAGCTTTTAACTAGTTTATGATGGCAAACTAGTTTATAATACTTTGAATCTTCTTAACTTAAAATAAAATCACTATAGATTTTATATCTAAACTTTTTTATCATGAAGAATTGAATTGAGAATAGAAAAAATAAAAGTTAAAAAAATAATATGATTTCTATTCTATAAAAAATTGTTAAGCAGAAGAAGGTACAAAATGGAGGAAAAGACTACATCATGGAATTAGAATACACTAAGATGGAATTAGAACACACCAGTCCCAATGGATGTTTTAAAAATCAAAGTTAATCCCATAGAATTTTTTGCTTTGAAAAAATGTCATAATTGAGCTCAAAAAGATGCTCTTATTTCTTGCAAAATAAGATGCTCCATAATTTTCACATCACAAATCCAAATATAATGAATCAAACCTTTCTATGTAGACAAAAATACAATCTATGAGAGGAAAAAAATTATATTTATTATTTCAAGTTTCTATGGATTTTTTTTCTACTCACCAAGTTTAGTTCACAGCTTATTGTGGTATTCCAAAGTATAACTTTTGCTCATGGGCACCAATTGAAATAAACATTATATTCCTAGAAAGCTAATAAGTTTTCTATCTTGTTTTAAAGTCTAAAAAAATCACAAAAAATTGAACTCATAGGAACTTGTCTGAAATTCATTATCCAAAACATAATATTCAAAAACTAGAGAAGTTTTGTGCAAAATCTTATGGTTAAATATGCAAAAAAAGTAATTTGTAAAGTTTTCTTTTTCTCTTAGCAATAGAAATGATAGTTTTGAGTCTTTTTATATAAAAAGATCTTAGGACTTTTGGGATTAAAATAGATTTTTTTAAATGTCCACTAAATTTTTAAGATTCTTGTTCTTTCATTTCAAGATCTACAAATTTCAAAGAAATTCAGACCTTCTAAAAAAAATCACACATCATATATTTTAAAGGGACTTTCGTGGAATACAAAAAGGTAAGTTACAACAAGATACAATTTGATTACATTTCAAAATTGAAAATGTACACTACTGATACATAGTAGCATAACTAGTGTGACTTTTAAAATTTCAAAATTATCAATTGGTCATTAATGGTTAAGCAAAATGCAATGGTGTCCTAGTTCTAATGACAATCTTTAGGTTGAAACTAGTTTAGGTGATATTTAAATCCTATATATCTATATCAATAATTTTGTATTGACAAATATATGCTATACTAGGTGGAATGAAGCTATGACAAAAAAAATAGTAGAAAGTGAAGCCATGGTTGCATCAAATAAACTACAACTTTTTGTGCTATTTTCTACAATTGCATCATTTTAATAAATATGTAATAAGAAAGTTAATGAAGAGTTTTTTGAGGCACATATTTATTCAAAAATTAAAAATTTCTACTTCTACTTCTATTGCTATGATAAAGAACTTCTATTATCAAAAAAGAAAGAAAAATTTATACAAAAAAAATAAGGAAAATTCATGTGAATTGATCCACCCTTGATTGAATCTCTTCATTTCTTGCGTTGAGGAACATTGATTGCTATAAGTGGTGTTTTCTTTCATGGGCAACTTCATGCAATTTTGGCTTGTCATTGATACCTTGTTTTTTTCTTGCAATATGCAAACTTTATTTTTGGTCATCTAGAGGATGCAAAAAACAACAATGGGAAGAGCCTTAGGAAAAACCCATGCTCCTCCAAACCATCATCTTCACAAAACAAATGTGGCAAGCAGAGGATTGGTGGTATAATAGGCTCTTACAAAATATTCATGAGGATAAATTCTTATAAAAGGATTTTGACCTCGTAGCAATACACACTTCATGTCTCTCTTGTATTTGAACCTACTACATCCTTTGTAGGATGATATGACATACAATCTCTTCAAAAGATGCTGCGAAACTTGGCCCAAATCCCTCCTCCACAGCCGTTGATGAAGCCAAAGGCCTTTCCCTGCCATCGATCTTCCCAACAAAATAAAAAGAGAGTCGTTGATGGAGCAAGTGGTCGATGTCCACAACTGTTGATCTTAGGTTTTTTCACAACTGTCGATCCAAGCTCCAAGGCCGGTGTTGTATTTGAACCATCAAATGAATATGTATACGGTAGAGTATAGATTATTCCCATAATGTTTGCATCTCTCCACCACCACCCCTGAAAATTACAAGAGGGGAGGAGGAAGTTTAGGGCATGTGGACTAAAAAAATTAATTAATTTTAAAATTATTATTTTTTAATTCAACCCCCCTCCCCCCAAAATTAAAATTTAAAATTTTTTTGGGAAGGGGAGGGGGTTGGGCGTGAATTAAAAACTAATTTTTTAAAAATTAAGTTTTTTGTCATGGTGCATAGTTTGTCACTATACACTCAAGAGACACAATACCGTATACAATGTACCTCAAAACAACCTTTGACCCACAATTAAGTACTACAACATCAAGCGCAACCTTAAGAAGACGAGCCAATCATATTTGATCATATAACCACAATTGACTTCTATAACACACAATTGCAAGCTAAATGTCCAATTGCTTGTCCAACGAATAGTCCCACCTCAAAAGAGCTATACTTTGTTTTTGTTCTTTAAGCTCTATGTGAGCATTTCCATACCCATTCCAAACAAGCACAACCACGTTTTAGTGTTTGTGTGAAAATTTATCCTATTTGGATGCATAAGCATGGTCCATTATACCTTACAAGGAATAGATATTTTCTAATGGCCTATTGAATGTGAACTTGTAAGATAAACCAACAAAAATTTAACATGAAAACACAACTTTTGGCTAACCAATCGAGCTAAACAGGGCTACTGTGGATTTTGGGGCAAGAATTTATAGTCACAATTTAATAGTACTAAGTTAACCCCTAAAGGTCAAAGACTATGCTTTCACCAAAAACCATTAGAGGATTTTTTAGGCCATTGAGAGACCGCGAGTTCTCAGACGTTCTTGGACTGTGGGAATGTCGCAGAAACAGTAGTCTAACATGGCACAAAGATTGTCACGTCGGACTGTATTAATTAATTGATTAATTCTTTTTTCTTTTTTCTTTTCATTTTCATTTTCATTTTCATTTTACAAAATAATAATTTAAAAAAATTAATATTTAATATTTAATATTTTTTAAATTTAAATTTATTATTAAATAATCTAACTGTTCGGCCATGGTTTGCAATATGGGGAACCATGGCCTGATAGTTTCTTAGTGGCTTCATTTCTCCCCTAATGACTCCAAAACTGTCATTTCTGATACATTTCTGATTAGATCATGTCATTTTGAAAAACACAAAATTTATTAAAATCCAATGTTTCTAAAAAAATTATAACTAGATGAAGTTTAGCCTCTAGAATGGCCATTTAAACTTCATCCATATTTTTCTAGCAACTCTTAAACTCTATTTGATTTGGAATTTGGGCTAAGATCTTAAGTTACAAGCTACTATCTAGTTTTTTTTTTGGACGTGTGTCCCTGTGCTGGCTTCACTACAGAGGCCAATTTTTGGAGGAATGAAGCTAGAGAGGTTAGATTTCTGACAGTCTGGCGAAATTTTACCCAAAACCCCCCCTGCTACTATCTAAATATTAAGTTTGAACCTTGTTGGACAAAATATCTTTAAGTTCACATGTTTTTCATTCTTAACTTCATCCTTCCTTATTTGATGACTTTTAAAGTGGTTTTCAAAATTTAAATTATTTCTAGACTTCACTAATCTTCTCCTACAAGATCTTAACCTTAAATTTCTCCTTTGGTTATCTTCAAAAGGTTTTAGTTTGACATTTCCTTCTTCCTAAGGATGCTAAATTACTTCTATTAATTTACTATTTTTAGATTTTTGATACTTGTTCCTTAAAGATATTGATTTTAACTCTCCAAAATATTAAGTTACTTGAAGATTGAACTTTCTTAGTGAAAGTTATTAATGGATGAAGGTTGATTGCTAGTCAATGCTTCAAACTTCATCCGCTAATTACGTTCAACTTCTAATTTCACTTTTAAAATTTGCATTCTTTGTACTTCTTAAATTTATATTCTTGTTCTTTTGGATGAAATTGAATCATTTTCATCCAATCTAACTCCTAAACTTCATTCATTCATATCTTGCTCATTTTAAGTCTATTTTTGAAGTTTATTATAATATTGGAAAGCTCTAGACCTATTGTACAAGTTTCAAAGACTAAACTTGAAATATAATCTAACTTTAATGGTCTGAATCACACTTGAACATTGGCTATGGTTTTAAGGTTCTTAATTAAGCAATTCAAAGGGAAAAAAATGGGATTTAAGAACTCCTCTTGGATTAGACATTACCTCAGAGGTGGTCAAAAATGCCTTCAAAACCTTTTTTGTTTGCCATTTTATCTCCTTTTTAATTATGCTTGTAACCGCTAATTTTTTTATGATCTTTTGGTAGAAGTTGTGAATTCAAAATTCAAAGCTAATTCCTACTTCATCCTAAGTTTCCCTTCTTTCTACTTCTTTTCCTCTTTCTTTTTCCACTACTTCTTTCCCTTCTAATACTATTCTATTCAATTATTGATATTCTACTAATTGACTTGGGAATGGAATACTTATTCAAATTTCAAGACAATAATGCAATAATTGTCTTCCTAGCCAAAGTCAATAATTGTATGATCTAATCTCCTATCTTGTATCTAAATTGCTATTTCTAATATGTGATTGTTTTTCTAGATTTTTTTTGATAATCCTATCCTTTTTTGGCAAACCTATAGTTCAATTCTAATTATTGAACTCCTCACATTCTAGTGCTCCTCACACTTCAATTCTCTATTTCCTCTCTCCAAATGTTGCCATAGCATGTCTTTGTTTTGGGGGCACCTAAAAGCATTCTTGAATTTTTGCAAGAACTTCAAAATTGAGCTCCCTAACTCTCCTAGCTCTTAAGTTGATCTCTCCTACTTTCCCACTACTCCTAGCCTCTATCTTAATAGTCTCCTACTACAATTTCAACTTATAATTGTTAGTATTTTTGTTTTTCTTTCGTTTGGGCTTTGTAGTTGAGAATCAATTTAAATAGTCTAGTCCAAAAGACTAGAATAGGCCAAAGATCAATAAGCAATTGGTTATTTAAGACATGTACTTGAGCCTGCCATGTGTAACCTCTTCATTGACCAACCCCCCTACAGTTGATTGGACTTGTTGGAATTTGCTTATTGATTTGACTACTGCCATGTATCACGTTGTGATTGGCCAACCCTAGAAATAAATAATAAATAATATTTTGAATTGTTGCTTTGCTAGCCAATCTCTAGTGCTAATTCCAACCCCTATTGGACCGCTTTTTTTATTTATTTTTCTTTGGACCTATGAATTGGATTTTTTTCTATCACTATTTCTAATTTGGGATTGCAAATTAAACTTTGGGAAATAACCGTGAAACTCAAATTTGAACACAACTTTGGCTACACTCAAGAATTTTGAGAATTTTTTTTTCTAATACAATGGGGTTCAAAGCTCCACCATGTTTTTGATATTAACACCAAATCTAAACACTTTGGGTATAAAGGGGATCAAAGGTTTGCCGTGTTTTTTATTCTAACATAAAATCTAAGCACTTTGGATACGAAGGGGTTCAAAACTTGGCCGTCTAAGAAAGTAGGGGAACTATAGACAAAGTTTAGACAAAGCACACGCAGTGCAAACAAATTAGTACAAAGCACTACTCCTAGGGGGTTTGACACTTAAAGATTTTTCTCTTAGAAGTACGCAACTTAAAAACAAAGACTAGAAGGCCCTGGAAGTGGCATCGCCAAAGTACAAAGGGGGATATCTCTAGGATTATTACAATTAAACAAAACAACTCAAAATCAACAAGTTAGCGATTTTTTTCCCCAAAACAAGTGCATACAAGAACAAGTTTTGAAAGGACTCCATTGTCCTTCAAAGTGTGCTCCAAAAACAACAATGGAGCAAAAAATGCTCCAAAAACAATTGTTTGGTGAGTTGGCTTCAAAATGGCCAAAATCCACTAAAATGGACCCAATAGAGTTAAAATAACAATAAGAGTTGGTTTTAAGAGGGAAAACGGTGTTCATATATACTTTTCTAAGGGCATCCCCCTCTCATTTTTGTAGTGGTAAACTTATCAATTAGGATTTCATCCTAATTTTTGGATTTTTGACTTTCTATACTGGTCCTAAACTCTATCTTTTGGAAAATGACTCCAAATCACAAACAGATTGTGCCATTGGCTTCAAAAGGATAGTTGTAGTGTCCTACACTCTCCTCCCATTTTTCCTTTGCAAAAAGTCATCGAAACTTAAAACTAAAAAAGGGTATAAATTCAACTTTGGGAGTTCACCTTTTCTAAAGAAAACAACTTGCCAAGGCCTTTGAGAGTATAAAGGAATAAGAAAAGACCCTACTTTGACCTCATTCCAATTTTGTATGCTCTGACTTCATTCTAATTCCAAAAATTGTATTTGATTAATTCCATTTGTATTAGTAATGTGAAAGTTATGAACAATCTTGTTTTTTGGGCAATTTAAGCATCTTCTTGAAAAAATAACTTATAGGATTCAATTTTGAATGCAATTTTCACAATTTTTTGAAAAAAAATATTTGACAAGGTTAAGTTTTCTAGCTAGAACAATCTCACCATTGAGATTATTATGTTTGAATGTTGTCTTAGAGCTATTAATGATTTAGTTTTTCTTTCAATCTTGGACCTACTTCTACTTAACAATTTTTAAAGAATAAAAATTAAGCGTGTTTTTTCTAAATTCAAGGTCCATGATGCAAAAAAATTCCACAAATGGCAATGAAAGTCATCTGAAACTGCAGGCTAGTGTTCAAAAAAGCTTTCTTTTTTCAACTTTGAATGTTAATATCTTCCAATCTGTACGGTCAAACTCCATGAAATTTTAATCACACGATTCTTGACTAGTAAAATACAAGATCCTATGGTTAGATTCTAAAAAAAAAAAAAAAATTGTTTTTTAGATGAATGCAGCAGAAATGACATTTTTGAATATTTTTTGATAGAAGAATGACCCTTGTCCTTTAGGGATTAAATTTTGTTGGTTTTAAAGAATCTTGTTGGTTTGAGTACTTTTGGATGTTGGAATATCACGAAAGTTGTAGGAGCATATTGTTAGCATACAAAAAGCTATAAAAACTTTTAGTGAGATTTTACTGCATCCTAAATAATTCTAGGAATTTTCCATCATTGGTTTGGATGGTTGACCATCCAAAAGATCTTCTACATGTCAAAAAATTTGGAACTTTTCATAGAACCTTCCATAGAATGAGCAAGCTCAAAATTTTACTTTGCACATTTGAAGAAGGAAAATAAAATCCTTCTATATCCTTTAATTATAGGTGAACAAAAAATCTTTCACACAAAAAGGAATCTTGACAAATTGATTTTGTCGTCGAACTCTTAGTGTGATTTTAACTTTAAAATACCATACGTAGGCCTTAGATGCCCTCTACTAGTCCATTGAATTTGTGTCAACTCTAGTCTAACAATTGAGGTTCCTATTATTTCTTGGATTCAATTAGGAAATTGAAACCTATCCTCGGGAATTGACTTGAAGATTTTATTGGGGTTCTCTCGATCATTTTAGCTAAAAAAAAGTCATGTGCATAGTAGATTTAGGTAGTTTGGGTACTATTCATTCAATATTCACAATTTCTACGACTTCTAGGTTTCTAGCCTATTTACATGTGGGATTTTGGATTATTTAGGATATAACACTCTATTTTGGACCAAATACCATATTGTAACATATCTAATTGGGTTCAACACTCTTTTTTCGAGGGGGGGGAGGGGACGATAATCTTCACTCAAACTAGAAAAGAAAAGAAAATTATAAGTCTCAAGTGATGAATTGGGAGTTCACTTTCTATAAGGGGATGAAGGTCATGTACAATTGTTCACCAAAAATGTGCACTTCTTCTTTGACCCTATTATCCCATGTCAACCTACCCTCTTAGACATCCAATTGTTGAATGTAGCCAAGAACATCATGTCTATTGTGCATGTTTCCAAACTCATGTAGTACGTGTAAAAAACTAAGGAATATGAATACATGAAGATCACTACAAGAAAAAATAGGGTCCAAACCAACATGAAAATAAATTGATATATGTTGGTTATTTCAGTTGGATAGGGCATCTTGATTCAAAGAATAATCAACACAACTATGATAATTTTATTTCATGATTTGGTTAAATTTCTATTATTAAAAAATTCAACACATAGATTGCCACATAGGCAAAAACTACTATGCAGACAAGGCTGCCAAGTCAACAAAAGCGCCACATAGATAGAATTATGAAATTAACTAAAATTTAATTTTAGAAAATTTAGAATGATATATTCAAAGCAATTCAATATATACTTCAAAATTGAACTTTGAGTGTTGCTTATATTGGTAAGGTTACTAAGGTAGGAGGCTCAAATGTTGAAGGGTCATTTAGAACCGCTCATGTAGACTCACCTGTAATAGACTTAAGGTGGTCTTCAAATGGACCTTCTACTGTCATTGAATGGATCAACAAAAAAAATATTATTTATTGTAAGAGCCAATCATTCGCTTTGCTTTCCCCATTTCTCTCTAAAAGCTGTAAGTGAAGGATTTATGGAAGACCTATGGTCAAAAATAGGGACCTATGACTCATCTTGTTTGAAAATTCATAAGTAATTCAAAAATGCTTCAAAAAATACAAAACAGCTTGGATTACAATCAAAATCTATTTTTCTTTGTCTGAAAAATGAGCTAAAAATAATCCCATACAAGAAACAACATGTAAAAGGCAAACCAACCCTTAAGTGCACGCTGTAAGAGCCTCCAACCTTAGTATAAGAATAGAGAAGACAAGATTTTTACACAAGAGGGGTGGTAGGAAGTAAGGTAAACCAGCCTATGACAGGCAGAATGGCTGGTTTGCCATGTTCACATTTTTGAAAAAAATTAAAAAAAAATTAGTATGAAGATAAACATGAGGAATGCAGAGAGCAAGTGAAATTTTATTTTTTGGACAAAAAATGAATTTTTTATGAATTTTTGAAGTCTGCTGTGCAGTTGGCTTTAAAGAGTCTGTAGACTACCCCAAATCAGCAGAAAAGTGTTTCCATGATGGTCATCTAACCACCTAATGCAGTCAAAACATTTTCTAACATGGCTCTAAGATTTCCTAATATGGACATGACATCAAAGAATTACAAAATAACTTTTTACTACCAGTTTACACTGAAAATGGGTAAGTGTCCTAAGACAGTTACCAATAACTTCATGACCATTTCCCAAGGCTTTGATTATGGCCACAAATTAATCAAATGCAATTCTAACCCCATTTATTGGAAAAAGTTTGTCATGGGTTGATTTAAGACTGTAATGGGTAGTTCTCTAGGAGCTTGTCATAGGAGATTTGCATGTCATAGGCTGGTTTACCTTAGAGCAAACCATATGGGATATGTAAATTAGGATGAGTAGGAGCTCAACCGCTCAAAGTTGTATTTAGGAACTGTGCTTAAAGTAGAATTTCAGGCCTCATTTAGGCATAGTAGAATAATTTTTTTCAAAAAACTTTGAACTTAGAAAATGTGAGAAATTAAACCAAATTTCATCTTTAATAATACTTTTGACATTTCAAGCCTTCAATAAAAAGTTATGGACAAATTTCAAAGAAAAAGTTTTAAACTTTTGATTAGAGGTTCTAAATGTCAAATAGTTATTTGGAGATGAATTTTGGTTTGATTTCCTAATTTTTTAGTTCAAATTTTTTTGAAAAAAATTATTCTACTATGCCAAAATAAGGTCTGAAATTCTACTTAGAGTATGTTTAACGGATTGCCGAATTAACAAAGCAAATTTTGGTTTTGGTCACAATCAGTACATTTATGTTGAATGCTATTTTTGTCAAAAAAATGTAGTGGCCGGATCAACACATGAAATTCTTTTTTTTTAACAATCAACACAAATCAATTCATCTTGTGTTGATTATGGTTCCCTATACTTGTAGTGGAGGTTCCAAATGAAGAGGTTCCCATCAAAACTTCTTTTTTTCATTTTCTAAGAAGTGCCAAAGTGACGATATAAAATGTTATAGTGGTGCTCCAAATTTCAACATTCAGGATAGAAAATATTAGATGAGCACATATCACATGTCTATAATTTGGTTTTCATTCACAATTTGGCGATTTCATCCAAGAATTTTTTTATTTGAAATTCTCTGGCGATTTTATCAATTCGGGAAATCAAATTAAATATACAAAACCAATTTTTTTTTGTATGTTTTTAATTTTTCTTAATGTATTCTATATACATTACATGTGTTTCTACTGCTATACAAGGTTGCAAGTTCCTCTGTGTTCCCAAACGTTGGGAACTCTACCATATAGGTTGTTGATGTGGTTGAAAGTCAAACTTATCAGCAAATATTAAAAAAATATTATTTTAATACTATTTATTATTTATTTTAATATTACTTATCATTTTTTAAATCTTATTCATTTAAATATTATTTATCATTTTTTAAATATTTTTAAATGTTTATTTTAATATTTTGATATATTTATTTAATATTTTGATATATTTATTTTAATATTTTGATATATTTATTTTCATATTTTCATATATTTATTTTCATATTTTCATATATTTATTTTCATATTTTCATATATTTTTCATATTTTTAATAATATTTTTAATAATTATTTTTCCAAACAATACAAGTTGGTTCCCAACAACAGGAACTAGTCTAAAACGGCCCTTCCGAAGGACTGAATCCCATATAATGCATTTAAAAATTAGTTGTTCTAGAATTCAACATTGTAACAAAAATTGGGTCACTCAATTGTGCATCCACCTAGTTGCGGAGGGAGAAAAACAAGTTATTTGACAAAGAAGAGGTGTAGGGCCCTATTAAAGAAGACAAGCTTTCTAGAATGCTAAGGCTTATGAAGAGATGAGCTATGTGGTAAAAATTATGGATGGGCATCCAAAGAGGGTGGAGTCCTAGAGAACTACTCTCCCAAGGGACTTGGACCTTTGGAAGGCCATAACTTCCTTGATACTTGTTAGAATTGAAGAAATGAGTAGTCCATAGTAATCTACAGAAAGAGTAGATTATGAAAAAGGTATTCTACTTTGGATTTGGAGTCATGATCTAAAAGTTATCCTGATGGGAAGATCAGGAGTCTTTGGGGGCTTGATTTCAGGGAGACAATATAGAAATGGGTGGCCTTCCAAGATGGAGACCCAGGGAGATCACTTAGTGTGTCCATTTAGAAACTACGTGTGCTAAGATTTTGGACCCCCTATCTTATATCCTAAAATTTAAATAAAAGGAGGAAAAAAAATATCAATATATGTTCCTACTTTGGAAGTTTATGTTTTGAATTATTGATAATTTTATTCGTTAATTATAATTAGTTACAAATTTTTGAAGTAAAAAACTACACTATACAGGTGAAAATAACTTTCACACCCCTATTTTATATAAGAAAAAATTGTCTAAAAAATGAACAAAAAATTCTTGAAAATAATTTCTATTTAAAGTTCATTTTTCTTGAATATTGATGCAATGATCATTTAAATGTGTTCTCTATAAATATTTGAGTTGAAAAATATGCTATTTTAGTTCATTTTTCAACCTATTCTACAAATTATTTGATATGTTATTTGAATTAAGAATTTTTGGCAATAGAAACCTACAATCATTATTAAACAAAGCTCAAAATTGTAGGTTCAAATTATAGTTTATAAAAAAGTATATAGGAGGGCAAAAAATCACTTTAACACACATGGTTACTTATAGATACACTAAGTGATCTCCCTGGGGATGGAGAGTATCTTGGGTGTTCCCAAAAACCCATAGAATGGGGGAGGCTACCAAATCTCATAGAGTACTATAAAGAAGGGTGGTCTCCCTCCAAACTCCCAAATGGTGTCATAGTGAGCCATAGTCGCCATAGGTGGTGAAGTTGCTGTTGGAGCCTTACCACCACTTGTGTTATATCATAGAGTGCTTGTACACTCCTAGATATCGGTTGAATGTGCCCTGCTCCACACTAGGCTATGGTGCGAGTTCCAATTGGTGAGTTCAGATTAGTGAATTCTAAAGTGAGCCCTGAAATGAGTCCCAAAGTTAAATGGGTTGGACCTAGTGGAAAATTGGATACCATTCAAGGGCGGTTAGCACTAGTGGGGAGTAGAGCCGCCACCAACTGCTTGGACATCAATGGAAGTTTCACCTCATGTCATCAAATGACATGCTTGATGTCTTGTGGGAGTTAAGTGTTGAAAGTGGATAGTAGGAAGTCATGGAGGAATGGAGAATTCCATGGCTAGAGTTGGAACCTAATGGTGCATATGCGTGGCATGTGCAATGTTAGGAGATTGTGATCCTTGCTGCCATTAGGAATTAAGTACTATAAGAAGTACTTGGAGGTGAGTTTAAAGTGGTAAGTGTCACTAAGGGGTGTGAAATTTAAGGTGTTGTATGACACCAAATTGTATGGGCAAGACTACAATGTGCATTGGTACTCAATAGACTCTACCATATACCACATGTTCATGAGCTCGTATATGTAGTTTATCAACATCTATGTAGCTCATTGGATCCTTGCTCGTAAGTTTGTATAGCCTCTATGATGAAGGCGCAAGTACAAAAGTGCCTTGATGATAGAAGGTTCATGCCTTTTTCCAAGACCAATACCAACTATCATTTGGGAGAAGCTCCAATATCCACTTAAAAATTCACAAAACAAAGAAAAAAAATAAAAAAGACTATCATTTTGAACCATTTAAAAAAAATTCTTTCAACAATAAAATATTGGAACCTTCAATGGATTGTCATTGGTAGCTCAAAAAAAAAACCCGACCTAGTTTATTTATTCATTTAATGAGGTTATTAGCAACCTCAAGATAAATTCAATTTAGGTTGTTTTGTAATTTTACAACACTTGGGTAATATGTGGTGAATTTTAATCATAGAAGGCATAGGATACTTATTGATGCCACTAGACTCTCCTTAAAGTCCACCCTTGAAGCACAAAATACTTGAAGTACTAGTTGAAGAACTCTTTAGCTTTCATTGGTTGCTATTAAAAGCTTATAAAATTTTTAGATGATTGTAGATGGCCATCTAAAGACCATATTAAACAGGAAGAACCGAAGAATGAATGAAATACAACAATTGGATACAATGGCTACCTTAGACAAATTAACTTCACCTTCAAGCATGAAGATGAAAGAACATGACCATGAGGATTAAGGTAGCCAAGATCCATTATAGACCCTAATGGAATCCCTAGTCTAGTACCCAATTTTGGTCTCTTACCCTCAATATGGAACTAGAGATCAAAGTTTTGGAATTAGGTTGAAAGTCACCATTTTATGAATTCAATGAACACCGCTATGCTCCTACACATGTCAAAAAGATTCATTCATTATTCCATAATTTGAAACGATAAATTTAGATTATCATTCCTTTGGAATTTGTAGAGAATTAATAGAATCATGTTAACATCCAAAAAAACAGAAGTAGTCTCCCCTGGTGTGAGCTCCCAATTCGTCACTTGGGATTCATAGTTTTTTTTAGATTATTGTACTTAAAGTCATAATATTACACAAAAAGCCGAAAAAATAGTGTAGAACTAAAATAGGCGTGTCACATGCCAATATAGCTTTTGATCATAAATAGACTTTTACCCTTAGAATACCCCTCAAACCCACTTGTATATAGGTGAGAACCACAAAGTAGTGGAAATCAATAAGCTTGTAGGGAACTCACCAGAAATAGCCTGAAATCTAGTGCATGTGACCGTACTTGGCTAAATTGGTCCCAAGAGAGATAGAGATTTCCTACGTAAATCTCCAAAGATAAGTTTCAATTTTTCCATTCCATTGACGAAATAGTAGAAATTCCAATTGTTAATATGCAGGTGTCACATTTTTAAGATAGGCCAAACAGAGGAATCTACGGCCACCAGATGGTGCTCTAGGATCAAAAGCATGTCAGGAAGTCAATGGCGAAATCCTTTCACCAAGATTCCCTCGTATATGGAAGATTTTCTAACTGCCAGTAATTCAAAGAAGGCTGATTTTACCTTTTTTGTTGACTGTGGGCAAGACTAATACAAGACTTGGCACACCCCTTGGAGAATTCCATGAGAGTTTTCCCAAGAAGTTTTGGAATTTTCTGACTTGCAAAGATTCCTTTTTCAGATGGTCAACGATTTAAACCTACGAGCAGAAATTCATAAGAAATTCCTAGGTTGCAGTAAAATCTCACTAAAAATTAGATTAACTTTATGTTAATAACGCGTCCCGACAGGTTTCAAATTTCTGATAGCGGGAGGCGGCCGAATCACCAACATTCCTCCAAATATCAAATACGGTGGGACTTTTGTAGAGTTGATCCGCGTCCTGGGAGTACACGAAGTCGGAACGAAGTCATCAAGGAGTCTTTTGTTACTCCCTAGATCCCTCCTGACAACCCTAGCTAGTATCCCTAGTCAGAAAAGGTAAACCCCAAAAGATAGATTTTTACCCTTTTATTGATTCTAGTTGGCGTTGGTTGTCGATGAGTTTTTTGTGAGAGAAACAAAGGGTAAGGGGTCTTTGAGACTAAAAATGGCCTTCTAAAGCCAATGGCATAATCCATTTGCAATTTGGACCAAAAATTAGAATTTAGGACCAGCATAAAAATCCTAATGTAGTGAAAATCCTAAAAGACAAGGATGAAAATCTACCTAGGGTAGAAAGAAGGGGGGAGAGTGCCCCGGAAGAGTATAAGAGGGCACCCTTCTTCCTCTCAAAACACCCCCTTTCTTGTACTTGGGACCATTGGTCCCACTTTGTGTGAAGATTTTGGCCTTTCAGATCAAAACACTTGAGCAGTGTTTTTTTGGCTTCTTTTGAGCCGTTGTTGGTGTTTTTCAAGGAATGTAGAGGACTTCGGAGGTCCTTCTACAACTTGTTGCTACTTGGATTTTGAGTGTTTACATCTTCTTGCTTACAAGTGTTTTGTTTGAGTTAGTCATTACCCTTTGTTTCTTTGAGTCTTCACGTGTACTAACCCTAAAGCTTCCCCTCCACCGTACCTTGGCGATGCCGCTTTGGAGGGCCTCTAGTTCTTTGTGTGTCTTTAAAAACTTCATACTAACCCTTGCTATTAACCTCTAGTCATTTCTGTCATTGTTATTAACTTGGGTCTTATGCATTGTGTTGAGTCTAGTCCCTTTTATCCTAGTTAGGAAAAGAGTAGGGTGGTTCCCTTTTTGGGTAACAAAACTCTACCTTTCCTAATCGGTCCAAGTCCTAGATTGTGTGTTAAATCCCTCAGACGGCGGAGCTTTGAACATCAAGGTTCAAGGGAAAGTCCTAGATTTGGTGTTAAAACCAACCTAGCAACTTGTCATGGATTTACCACAAGGGTTCACTCCAAAGTTTAGTCTCCAAAATATCTTGGAGGCAAGTCAAAGTTTAGTGTCCAAAATTAGGAAGATATTCCCTTCTTCCCATCTTTTTTCTAAGTCGTGCGTAATCAACTATACCTTCTTTTCTTTATTAGCTTTTTTTGTGATTAACTTTGGGCTCCAGTAACCAAGGCATCCAGCAGCGCTAGGCAACCAACAATGTCAAGCACCAGCAACGGCCGGATAGGCACCTAGCAACTATTGGATAGGCATCCAGCAACGTTGGGACCAGTAGTTTGGGCTCCAGCTCATTTTTTTAGTTCTTTCTACAAAAGGGGGAAGGGAGAAAACTACTCATGCCACAAAGGGGAAAACATAGGAAGGAGGAAATTAGAGAATAGGTTAGCATAGAAAAGTGGGGCAAGATTAGCATAGAAAATTAAAACTAGATTAGCATAGAAAAGTGGAATTATATTATTATAGAAAGGATAAGGATAGATTAGTATAGAGGGTGAAAGAAGGAGTTAACAAGGAGAACACCTCCACTTTATAACCACCATCACCTTCTCTTTGCTCCAACCATTCAACAAAAACATCCATGGGAGTAAGCACAATGAACAAGAGGTGAAGGAGAGAGAAGAAGGCTTAGGGCCACTTTACACTATGGCCGTCCAAGTCGAGAGGCCATGGCATTGAGTGGCTAAACTTTGTTGAGAGTCCAAAGAAATGAGCAATAAATAGGCAATAAATAATAGAAATTGGAGCCTTTGGCCGGCCATAGTGTGAAGCCTCTAAAGGCCAAGACCAAAGTCCAAACCCTTGGCAATGAACTCCCATGGCCTCTTAACTTGGCCGGCCATAGTGTAAAGCCTCCAAAGGCCAAGGCCAAAGTCCAAACTCTTAGTAATGAATTCCCACCTACCAATCTAATGGTTGAGATCTTGTCATAAGTTGATGGCCTCTCAGCCATAGTTTGGGCATTCATTTCTAGCCAACCCAAACTTCCTTTGAGAGTCCGTCGCCATGTAGACAATTTATTGCCATGTAGGTAGTTGGAGGGTGATAGTCTTTGGACTTGTGCCTCCTAGTGTGAAGGGTCAAGAGGCCGAACTTTGGGTTCCTTGAAATTTGATTGGTGGAAACCCATGGCCTCTTGACCTTTGGCCGTAGTGTGAAGTGGCCCTTAGATAGGGAGAGTGGAGAGGATATGAAGAAATCCTAAGAATCCCTCTCCACCATTAGGATAAATTGACGTGTAAGAGGTGAGACGTAAGTGGTAGTTAACCCACATTTAGGACTACATGAACAAGTTGGTAGTACCCAACCACCTCAATTAATGGGGCACGGGAGATGAAGCGGAAAGAAAGAAGAAGAACTAAGGGAAAGGTGTGACGTTAAATCGAACATACGAAGGAAGGCCCAGCCTACGTGGAGCCCGGGTTAGCCATGGGCCTGGCCAGCCCACCTCTGTCAACGCACGACCTCGACAGAGCGACGGAACGACCCTGTCGACATCCTTGTCTTGCACAAATACAGGACCGCAATCCGCAAGACACGATCTTGTAGGACAATAATTTCGGAAAACCTAATTCACGTTCTATGCAAGGCAGCGAGTTTAGGATTTAGGGCGGCGGTTTAGATTTTATATATGAACTTATTTACATATCCCATATTGTTATCTCCTACCACCCTGTGTGTATATAATAAGTTGTCTTTTCAACTCATACGACAAATCATGCATGAATGACTTTTGAAACAAAGTAAAATAGATGTGGTAGCATGCCACATCAACATGGGCCTATTTCAAATGTATGATTTTAAAAATGTTTTTTAGAAAAGGACAAAGTCCACAAAAAAAAATTCAAAGTTTTACAAAAACAACATTCTGTGGAACAATTGGAACAATATTTTTTGAAGTTCTTGTAGGCCTTGTAAGAAAATTGATAACACTTAAAACAAATAAAGTGTCCATTTTGTGCAAGACCCCATAGAAAGATGAATGAACACTTTATTTGTTTTAAGTGTTATCAATTTTCTTACAAGTCCTACGAGAACTTCAAAAAATGTTTTTCCAATTGTTCCACAAAATATTGTTTTTGTAAAACATTGAAAAAAATTGTTTGGACTTTGTCCTTTTCTAACAAACATTCAAAAAATCATCCATTCACTATAAGAAAATAGAGTTTTTTTGGTGTTGTAGAAAACATGGGATGGCCTCTTCTTTGACGTGGAAGTAATCAATGTAATTAACTTGCAAAAAACGTGTAACAAACATGTTAAAACGTGTCCGATTTTGGCTTGTTTTTTGTTGACATCAAGAAGAACGTGTTTTTTTTAGCTTCAAAAAACAAGCCACGTGGAGGACACGTTAGCGACGCGTCACCTATTTTTGGAGGGTAATGCCACGTGTGAAATTTTTCATCCATTTGGTCAGATCATTTTTGTATCATTTGAAAATTTTATTGGTGTTTTCTGAGACGTCAAATTAGACGTTTTTTGAAACATCAATTGGTACATATAACATATCCTATCTATAAGGGAAGATAAATTAAAAAATTAAAAAAATTGTTAAATTCAACAAAAATTGAAAAAAACTTACCATTTACCTTCAAGGAAATTTTTGATGGTAAAATGAAGGAATTTCTTCATTAAAATTTAGTGAAAATGAAGGATTTCAAGGTTTTACTTATATTCTTTCTCTGCCCATAGAGAGACAAACGATATGGGATAAATAAAAAAGGGGATACACAATGAATTGCGTTTTTTGGGACGTTCCTGCAAACATCTTCAAAGACATAAATGTTTCACTTAACATCTTTGCCTTCTGCCCAAATTGCATTTTTTACTCTATTGTTGACCGCACTAACTTTTGTAAGTGCAAAATGTAATTAATGCTGACGTGGACAAACTTGTTGTAAGTGATGTTTTTTGGGACGTCTTCAAAGACGTACACATCTCATTTGACATCTGGCGTTCTGATGTTTACAACGCCATGTCTGTATAGACGTCAAAAAAAAATTGCATGACTACGTATGTTAACTTAAAAATGCAGGACATCTCAAAAAACATGTGTTGTTCTATAGCTAACGTAACCAAAAATGCAGTTTTCTTATAGTGATTTGAAATAGGCCCATGTTGATGTGGCATGCCACCACATCTATTTCACTTTGCTTCAAAAGCCATTCATGCATGATTTGTGGTATGAATTGAAAAGACAACTTATTATAAACACCACTATAAGAAACCCACGTTTAAGTTGGCGTTTTGTAATTTTTTCAAACGGATTTTAAGTGACGTCCGGAAAAAAATTGTGTTTTTTCACGTCCAATATAACATTTAGATATGTAAATAAGTTCATATGTAAAACCTAAACCGATGCCCTAAATCCTAAACCCGCCGCCCTGCGTAGGACATGAATTAGGTTTTCCAAAATTATTGTCCTACAGGATCGTGTCCTGCAACTGTGTTTATGTAGGACAAGGACGTCGACGGGGTCATTCCGTCGCTCCGTCGAGGTCATGTGTTGACGGAGGTCAACTGGCTAGGTCCGTGGCCTGACCCTAGCTCCACGTAGGCTGGGCCCACCTTCGTATGTTCGATTTAACGTCACACAAGGGAAAAAACGACCCTTCCTTTACCGTAAAGATCATTACCAAGGGGTACTTAACCAACCGTTTGGCTGTCCATGCGACTTGCAATGGCAGGGGAAGGAGACCTGACCAACTTAATCATGGATCTCCATGCTAAGATAAGAACTTAAGCTTTCTTCCTAAAACTGGCCCATTAGGTGTCAATTATTAGGTAGGGCTAAGAGCTAGGTGCCAGTAGGACATAGTTCAAGTCAGATTTGAGTGAGTAACCTTAGAGTAGATACCAAGAGGGTTCTAAAAACATAAGACACATAGGAGTCAGAGTTACAACGCAAAAGATATAGACGAATGAATTTTAGAGCCCAAAATGGATGAACTCTCGCGGAAATCATCCATCCAAGTCGGAAATCAGTACTTAGCTAGATCCTAGGAAATTAGGCCCGTAGGTTAAAATTCATCCCCATTTGAATTTCAGAATCCCTAGGAAATCTTGGATGAAGTTTAGAAGGTCACTTAGCTAAAACTTCATCCGCCCATAATTTTTTACCAGAGTAGCCAAATTAGATGGTTTTTAGGTTTTTAGAAATGGCGTGAGATGTAATGTTACTTTAAAGGTATAGATTAGACTTGTCAAACCTTGAGTATAGAACCCCCTAGCATAACGAATAGCATAGGAAGTAGCCAACCTTGGTCCCCTAAGGACCACAATTAGAACAACAAACATAGGATATTAGCAAAAATTCATTACTTGAAAGGCACAATGGATCAACGTTAGGCACCCACTAGGATAGAAATTTACCCTAAAATTCGAACCTGGTTGTGTCTGCCTATTTACCAAGAGTGGATAGATAAACGCCCATACTTGGGGATTATATTGAGAAGCAATGTGATTTTGCTTTGACCACTTGTATATAATGTATCTTTATTTTTTGGGCCAGAAATGAGTTCACCAAAATATGTGTGAATCCTCCTAGTTTGATGTCCTTTTGCAATAAATTGTTTGTGAATCCAAGAATTGTAACTAAGTGCAGTGAGTTGGTTACCCAAGGGTTCAAGATGGGCTTCCATTCTTCCTTAGCATGCATGTTGGACCAAGTCATGTAAAGTGCCTTGCCAGGAGTGGTACCTGAAGTGGAATCTGCTTACCTGCTTGCACTTTTCTTTTGTATTTGTACGCTTTTCTTTTCTACCCTCCTGGCAAACTAATAAGGTACCACTGATATACTTTTAAAAGGACAAATCTCATTCAAGCAAAGAGTGGTGTATAATGTTGGAAACACTGACTTTGAATTCTTTTCATTCATACGGGTACATTGGCAAATATACGTCAATATCAGTGTGGAGTGAGTGCAAGGTACCTTAACTTATATGGACGGATGGACAGAGGTCACATGCAAAAGCCAAGCATAACTTAAGTTATTGGTGAGGTGAATGTGTAACTTAATATCTCACCTCACCTAACAAGAACACTCTGACAGTGATGCCAGTGGCCCCGAGAATGTCTTTGTACTTGTGTGGTAAACATAAGCTTAATGTATGGCCCAATCACTGCATCTATTTGTTAAGGTTTTAAATAATCCCTAAAAGACTAGGGAGGGGGGTGTTTTTAAAGAGAAATTGTCCAAAAAAAACTGCCACTATTTAGTGCATTGGACAAAATTGAAAATAAAAATTATTTTTTGGACTTCAATCGTAGAAAAGTGTATTCCCTTATTATGAAAATGTGTGATAAAATTTTAAGCCCATTTGACTACATGGATTGAAAAATTATAATGTTTGAAGACAGAAAGAAAAACATTTTTTCATTTTGGTAAAACAAGGTCAACAGACTTTGAGCCGAGTTGGAGTAAATTTTTTACTCTCCACAAAATTGAGAGTCTACACCATCAAGTAATGTATCTTGTTAGGTACATTCATGTTAACCTCTAAAGTCCCAATAATCTTTCAAGCGGACTTTTGAAGGTTTAGACATGTACCTATGATCTCAATTTTTGGCAAGATTTTTTGAATTTTTTTTAAGATAGAAAAATTGAATAGCTTTCTGGGAATATAGTTTTTATTTCAATTGGTGCCCGGGAGCAAAAGTTATTCCACAATAAGCCCAAAATAGGCAAAGGTGAGCATTCAGAAAACAATTTAATTTAAAACAATTTATTTTAATTTATTTTTTATAGGTTATATTCTTTCTGTGTGGAAAGATTTGATTCATTCCATTTGGATAAGTAATGTGAAAGTTATGAAACTTCTTGTTTTGTAGGTATTCTTAACAAATTCTTGAGAAAATAATGCATTTGATTAATTTTTTAATTCATTTTCAACAATTAAAAAGAAATTGCACATGATTTAGTTTTCTTTTTAGAACAATCTCACCATTGTGATTAGTGTGTTTCAATTTCATTTTAGAGCTATCAACAATCTAGTTCTTCCTTCTATCTTGCACTTTCTTTTACTTAAAGAATGAAAATTACAAGGGGGGAGGTTGAATTTTGTCCCAAATTCTCAACTCAATTCTTCAACATAAAAGAATGAAAATTCACATTGTGTAGTACAAAAATGTTAAGTTAAGAGGACTCATAGCCGTATAATCTAATTCTATTAAGAACAAAAAATTCATTTTCTTCACTTTAAACGCTTATATCTTGCGATCAATATAGTCAAAGTCTTTAAATTTTCTTCCAAACATTCTCATAATAGTCTAGCTCAAGATCCTATTGTTGGATATGGCAAAAGAAAATGCTTAAACTCTTTATTGTTTGCATTGAGAATGGTAGTTTTGCATGGAAAAATTTCAAGATTTTTGTGATTGCAAATTCTAAGATATTAGCATTGTAGTTAGATGATTTTTTTTTCAAACTTGCTAATTAGAATTAGTAGAATTTTGACTCTTCTTATGATGAAATTTTTGCACTAATAGTTTTGTCTTACAATTGCATATTATATCATATTAGTCACATACATGTCCAAACTTCAAAATTAGATGAGGAATTTTGCAAAAGATGCCCAAATCTCCAAAATCGTTTAGATCTTTTTGGACAACATAACTTTTGATTGGGGCATCCAATCAAAAAAATTGAAATTCTTAAAATGGGGTGAATGCAGTTTAATCTTATGTCAAAGTTTGTTCATTTTTCAATTCATCGTTACCTACCAAAATTCTAATTGTCCCTTGACTTATGAATTTTTAAAGTCTTGTCTCTAGGTGTACCAAAAAACAACAATAGGCTCCTTTAGACTTACATGTTTTGATTGTGTACATCTTGTGTAATCAATATATAGGAAAAACAAATGTTTTATGGTCCAAATGTAGAAGTCACATTTCTATACACAGAAAGTTTTGAATCATTCCATTTTGATCAATGAGTCAAAAGCAACGATGCTAGAGTGTGAGCAGGGAGTGACAAGCAATGAACGTTTAGACTTGAATGCTCACTAAGGCTATTTTTACCAAAAATAGACATGTTAAAGTCATAAATAGTGATGTCAAACCCAAAATAGTGATGTTCAAATTACCAAAATAGAAATTACTAAAAATAAAATTTTCAAAAAACCAATTTATTGCTAAAAATAGTTTAATTTAAAGTAATTTTTTACCATTTAAATGTTGTAGGTAGGGCCAAGAATGATAGCTTAGCCTCTCCCACAACATGACTGGTACTACAATAGAGGCGGAAAGTGCAAATGAATTTCATCCATGTCATCTATTTATTTTTTGCAATAATTGAAAAATAATTCTAAGCACTTTGAGAATCAATGAATAGAAAAAAAATTATTTTTTTATGTAGTAGATGGCTCCTTCAATTTGAGGAGTGATTTCTTGTTGCTAAGACGCACCCTCCCTCTATTAATTTGGGGAATATTTCAGTTTCAATTTAATTTAGTTTTTCTTTCAATTGTTTTTTCAACTTTTATTTTTATTTAAATAAAATAAAATAACTCAGCTCACAACTCCTCAAATATTGAGGAGCCTTCCTTGGGCTCCAAAAAGCCTTCCATTGACTTTAAGCAACCTTTACAAATAACTTAAAATCTTTAATTATCCTCAAAAATAGAAGTAGGGTCCTTTGGCATCAAAAAATGGCTCCTTGAATTCAAAGAGACTTTTCTTGGCACCAAGGGCTCCTCAAAATCTAAGAAGCCCTATAAAAAAAATATATATTTTTAAGTTTTAAATTTTAAGTTTTTATTTTAATAGTAATTCAAATTTTCACCCAAAAAGATAGCAAACAAAAATCGCTATTCCAATTTGAGGAGCCATCTACTAAATTTTTGAATTTCTTTTTAAAAATTTTCTTTTAAATTTTTTCTGAAAATACAAATTCATTCATCTAAATTCATTTATCCCCATTCATCCTCTTTAGATTCATTTACAGCCATAAGTGTTTATTCTAAACCACGAATATAGGCATCTCATAGTAAAAAGCTTTAATTTTTTCGCAAGATTTTCCAAAAACGATCATTGTTCATTGTTGTAGATAACCAATTAGGCTTTAGGATTTGTTAATTGTTGTGTGATTTTATGTGTGTTTGGTTTGTTCTTGACAAGTTTTTGGTTAATTGGATGTCTAATTTGGTTATTTTGTCAAACTATTTGATCTAAGTTGCAGTCTCTTGGTAGGTTTGTTCAATTAAGGAGGGGCTATGGCCAATTTAATTTCCAAATGGGAATGTGTGAGTGAGTAAAGGGGTAAGTAGATTAGTTGTAAGTTTGATTTGGCAGTTTTTCATGTCTTGTAAAATGGGATGTTGAATGTGGGGAGGTGGTTGAAATTCAAGTCCCAATTTGGTAGTTATTTGGTAGTTAGTCATCTCTCTCAATGTGGTAACCGTTAGTGTGAGCCTATTTGGGCTAGTTTTGCTTTCATTTTCCTTACCGTCTGTTGAAGAATTCAGTCCGAGCCGGGTGTGCTGTGTATTTTTGTTTTGTGTTTGTGTGATTTCCAAGTTGGTGATTGGATTGTGTTAGAGTGCTAGTCCTGCAGTATCACGAGGGTGATCCAGGAAGTGATGAAAAATGTGTATGTCCTAGTTGGAGGACTGGAAGTTGAAGAGTTTATGTTTGGGTGGTAATTTGAATGTTAGCTGTGAGAAAGCAAGATAAATGGTGATGTTATAAATGAAACTATAAGCTGTAATGGTGATTTGTCATCAAATTTGAGTTAATACGAAATATATTTTCATATGTAATGGTGTTTGGGCATATGTGCACTTGATTGATTGATTTTATTTGTTAAGTTTGAAAGTTTGATTTGTGAGCCAAGTTGGAATTTTGTATTATGAGTGCAATGTCATTGTAGTGATGTTTTTGGCTATAGAATTCCAAATTGGATTATTGAACCTATTAGCACAGAAAAATCCTACTTGACCATCTCCCTTGGAACGAACTTATTATACTAATAGGGTAGTTTCCGAATAGGTTATTATCCTTCTTCAACAATTGTTCATTGCTTGTCGCTCCTTGCTCATACATTAGCAACTCTAGTATAAGAAAGCGTGGAAAAAAATCTCATAACCTTTGACTATGTAGATTGTAAGATATTTGCATTTGAAGGGCACCTTGCTATCTTAGATTTTAAGACTTTGAATCTTCTAAGCTTACAATTTTCACACTACTAATATTGAATTAAAAAAAAAATGTTGAAGAATAAAATTTAAAGTTTAGGATTTAAATTTTTTTATAAAATTTGGTTGTTTTTATTCTTTAAGATATTATTAAGTATAAATAGATACAAGATTGAAGGAAAAGTTGAATTGTGAATAGCTCTAAGATGGAATTGAAACACACTAGTCCCAACATATTCTTCTTTATGATGTAGAGGGTGGACAAGATAAATTGGCAAATAACAACTCGATACCTTAAACGGTGCTATGTAATGAGGAAATTTTACCTTCTCTTATCCTAGGCACGTAACAATTTGCCAAGGCCGACCTTGTTTGTTAAAATCGAATATTGTCTACTATTGATTGTCTACACGTTTATCTCTAATGGTAGTCCACTGCTAGCCATTTTCTACCTTTTGCATTAATTTTGAACTACTTTGTGCCATTTCTTCTTTCTTTTTCGTTTCCTCTGCCTTCACCATATGTTCAAGGTTTTCCATTTGCTGAGATAATGGATTTTACAGGTGGTTAATTAATTTTTTTAGCATCTATAGCGTCTTTTCTGTGAAGAATTGAGTCTAGGAAAAAAAAGGAGTCCAAAAAAACTTAATTTTCATTCTTAAAAAGATTGTTAATTAGAAGTAGGTATGAGATAGAAGGAAAATCTGAAATTTTAATATCTTTTAGATGGAATTAAAATGCATTGATTCCAATGGTAAGATTGTTCTAGCAAGAAAACTAAACCATATGTAACTTCTTTTTTGAAAAAATTGCATTAAAAAATGAATCCTACAAGTTATTTTTTTTAAGAAGATGCAAAAAACGAGATTGTCTTTAACTTTCTCATAACAAATCCAATTAAAATGAATCAAAGCTTTCTATGTAAACAAAAATATAATCTATAAGGAAAAAAATTAAAAAAAGAAATTTGAATTAAAGTTTTTTTTACTGCCCATGGTCCCTTGTTTTGAGCTTATTTGGACATAGCTTTTGTTCATAGGCACTGATTGAAAGAAAATTTATATTCTCACAAAGCTTATAAGCTTTTCTATCTTCAAAAAAGTTTAAAAAAATCAGGGCAAAATTTCAACCCGTTGGTACCTTCCCCAAATCCCATCTATCCCCCAAAGGGACTAGTCCCTTTGGGGGTTAAGTGGTCACCCTTGCCTCCTTAGGATTTATTCATGATTAAAAAAAATTGTAGTCCAAAATGGTTTTTGAGATATTTGAGTATCTAAAATGAATAATTGAATTTTGTTTTTTCCCTCACTTTTTTTTATTGGGATTAGGGAAACAAAAAAAACTCTAAAGAATTTAATTTTTTTGAAGATCCTATAGCTACAAAACAAATATGCATATTTTTGTTTTTTTTCCTAATTCAGCTAAGGGGAGTGCAACATCACTTACTTTGAAGATTTGCGTACTTCTTCCTAATATGAGACTTTGTCCAAATTTGAAGTCTTCAAGTCTTTTTTGAAAGAGATAATTGAATAATGGTGCTAAAATATCCTACAAAGTCACATTATCGAAAGCCCGGGCAAATCTTGAAAAATATATTTTGCTCCACTTTGCAAGCATGTTTTTTAAACAAACATTTTCCTTTGAATCCGAATTTTTTATACGTGACCCTAATACTAGTCAAGAATAATATTCTACAATTACAAATTCAAAAAAATGAATGAAATTTGATTAATAGTCCTTTTTTATTATTGATTTTTGGCAATTTGGAGAATATTTGCCAATTTTTTACTAATATATCTTTAGGGTTTAATTTCTAAAGGACCAAGTAGCATTTTTGGCAACATAGCGTTTATGTTCATTCATTCACAAACATAATTTTCAATTTTTTTCTTTGACATTTTTACACAACATGTAGTCAAGGATTAGCTTTAACTCCTCAAGGCCCAACAACTTTTTGACAATGGAGGTTTTCAATGGATTATCTCACTTTGATATTTTTTTGCACATGAATGTGCTTGAATTTTTAATTCTAACTATACAAAAGTAAAGATTAATTTGTCTAGTATGCATGGAATTAATTGTGGAAACTTTTTACCATTGATTTTTAGATTATAACAATTTTGGATGATCAACTCTAAAGGCAAAAGGACTAGAAAGCCAAAATTGACCAAATTGGCTCCTACAAAAATAATTTTTTTTATATATGTGTCAATTTTTAAAATTTAACAATTGATATTATTAGCATATTGTTTGGAAACTCTTCAAAAAATTTAGAAGCACTCTAATTATTTTGCATTCTTAATTACACCAGATTGAACCTTTTATTTTTAAAATTGCAAAAAATAAAAGTTTGCCTAAACTTATCTAGACCCAGTCTATTTAGGCAGAGTAAAGACTAGGAATGTCTAAGAATTTTTTTCCATCCTTACTATTCCTTTCATTGGAAAAACATTGTATTTGCTTCCTTTTCTATTGAGTTAGTCTACATTTCTAAATAAAATTTTAAATACTTTTTACATTCAAATTTTGAAAATAAAAAAATATATCAAGCATGTAAACTCATTACTCTACAAGATCCTAGTTTACAAAATATTGAGATTTGTTTCAACCTACTAAGAATTTGCCATTGAAAATTTGAAAAGGACACATTGTGTTCATTTGGTCCTTCAATGGTTAACATCCACCTTTGTATTAAATGAACACAATTACGTTCTTAGTTTTAAGTTGAAAAATCTCCTACGTGGATACCTAGGCGTGGTCCATTGTGCCTTCCAAGCAATAAATCTTTCTTTGGCATGAACTGCACGAGAAACCAACTAATAATTGAAATAAAAGCTAACTTTGGCTAAACAACTGAACTAAACAAGGATCCTATGTTTTTGAAGCAAAGTGTTCACACTTCATAGATGAGAGCTATCAATCATTTGTTGTATATCAAATCATGCCATTTCAAAAATGATAAATCTCATCTCAATTTGATTTTCATAGAGGAAGTTATCGATGGATGAAGTTTGGCCTTTGGAACGGCAATTCAAACTTCATCCAAGGCTTTCTATGGACTCTTACACTCTATTTGACTATGGACTTTGACTATGGTTCAAAAATATAATCTATGAGGAAAAAAAATTTAGAAAAAAAAATTCAAATTTTTGCAAATTTTTTTTACTGCCCGGTCTCCCCTGTTTTGAGCTATATGGCATAACTTTTGTTCCTGGATACCAATTGGAAAAAAGTTATATTTCCACAAAGGTAATCAATTTTTATATCTTCAAAAAAAGTTTCAAAAAATCAGGAGAAAAATTCAGCCTGTAGGTACCTGCCTGAAATCCATTTGTCCCCCGAAGGGACACTTAGTCCTTTAGGGGTTAAAAGATTCTAAATTAACATCTATCTCTTTCTAAAGACGTTGAACTTCTTTTAATAGTTTACTATTTTCTTATTTTTAAAGTTTATTCCTTGTAGAGATTGGAATGAACTATCAGAATAGTAAGGCACTTGGAATTTGAACTTTATGGGTATTTTCGTTAAAATGGCGCCATTTCGCTACTTTGGCAGTTTTTACGGTTTAGATCGAGCAATTTGAAATGTATAATTGTCTTAGATTTTTTAAATGTATATCTTTTTAGATGTCTAAAATCTACACCTGTCCTAGATATCACTTCTACAATTCAAACTACTCGGTTTGAAATCTATACCAGTCCTAGATTTTTGTAATCTATACAAATTGAAGATTTCTAAAATCTATACCATTCTTAGATGCCGCTTTTATAGTTCAAATTGGGCGGTCTAAAAATGGCACATGGAATACTGCCATTTTAACGTAATTGCTCATCTTTTCTAATGAAAGTTATTAGTAGATGAAGTTTGATTGCTAATTCATACTTCAAACTTCATTTGCTAATTACTTCTAGCATACAATTTGAAATTTACATCTAATTACACTTACAGACTTTGGATTTTTACTATTCTCTAAGTTTACATTTTTGTTATGTTTGGATGAATTTCACTAAGTTTCATTCATTCTTGGTTCCAAACTTCATCTAGTACTTGAGGGGTTAAGGAACAACAATTTTCATAACTTTTGACTATATAGTTAAAAAAGTTATTGTATGAAGTGTAGTTTCTCTTAGAGCTCAAGTAGTATGGACAACTAAAAAAAACCATTTTTTTTAAAATAAAAATTTGAAATTGCTTTTTTAGATTTATATATATATATGTGAATAATTCCATTTTGGTTAATGCGATGAAAGTTATGAGGAGTTTTAGTTTGTGGGCATTTATAGAACCTCTACTCTAAAATAAATTTTGAAGTCCTTTATTTAACTCGATTTTTAGTATTTAAAAATAAAATAAAATCATACCATGTAGATTGTTTATTACAAAGTACAACAATACAACCATTGGGATTGGGATTTTTCAATTCCATAACTAAATTCTTAATAATTTAGTATTTGAAACCATTCTCTACTTCTTTTACTTACTGTTTTTTTCAAGCATGAATATGAAATATTTTTTGTTGAAATTTTTTATATGTATTCCCAACTTATTTCTTGAGCTTATTATGGAGGGTTACAAGTTGTAACATCTACAAATTTTGGGGTACAAAGTTTGAAAGATGAAATCTAACTATTTAGGAAGAGTTGAAACTACTTCTTTTTGAAATCCAAGCATCATGATCTTGCAATTGGTTCAAAAGGTTTCTTCATCTAAAATTTTACAATTTTATGAGGGTCTCCGTTTCTTCCATATAGCAAAAAACCATGCCTTTGGGACAGTGTGAAGTGTGGACCAAAGAGGAGTTCCCACTGAGACAGTTGTTGTGTCATCAATACTAGTAACTTAAGTGCCAATTCCCGGCCCCCGGCCCCATCTGTCCCGCCCTCCGTGGGGGCATAGGCCAAAGTAGACCAATACTTTAAAGTGATGAATTCTGTGTGAATTTGCTGGCACCTTCACTCAGACGGTCAGACCCCACTCATGGCTCTCGAAATGGATGAAGAGTGAATTAGGTGTGAATCAATGAAGTGTGAACCAAGTATGAATGGCCAGGGAGAACTGACCCCCTCGCTCGGCCCTGCGGGCAAACCCTGGAATTATTTATTTTCTGCACATGAATTTTTTTGCAAATTTTGAATTCATTTTTGCGATCATAGACCCCGAATTAGCTAGATGAGGTCAAGATTATACCCTAGAATGGCCCAAAATAGGGGGCATTTTTTTTACTTGCACCCCTGGTAAGGACGAGCGAGGGGGTCAATCCACCCCATCCGTATGAATTAGGTGTGAATCAATGAAGTGTGAACCAAGTGTGAATCAGGTGTGAATCAATGAAGTGTGAACCAAGTGAGAATCAGGTGTGAATGTGATTTCCAGTTATCACTTTAATTCATTAATTCAAGTATTATCACTTCAATTATTAAATATTATCAGCATATACAAGTGTTAAAAGTATGATAGGTTGGTTTAATCTACAATATGTAATTAGTCACTCGAGTAACCTGTCTTCTGAGTATATTAAGGCTGAATGGCTGGTTTTCATTTTTTTTAAATTAAATTTTTTTCCATATAAAAATAAACATGAGAAATGCAAAGAGCATTTGAATTTATTTATTTTTGACAAATTATCAATTTGTTATAAATTTTGAAGTGTGCTACCCAATTGGTCACAACAGTCTATAGACTACCCCAAAGTATATCCATAATGGTTATATGACCACTTGAAGTAGTCTCAATTTTTTTTGAGATGGTTACAATATTTCCTAAGATGGCCATGACATAAAGGAATAAAAAAATTAGTTCTTATAATGAATTTACACTAAAAAGGTAGAAGGGGTCCTGAAGTAGTCACTAATGATTCCATCACCATCACCTAAGGCATTGATTTTGGCCACTAAGCAACCTAATAAAGTCTAAATCTCATTTATTAGGAAAAATCTGCCATAGATTGATGTAAGATTGTAATAGGTGGTTTTCTAAGTGTCTACATTAAACAATTTGTTTGCCATGGACTCATTTACTTATACAACAACTTTGTATCTTAGACAAGAAGCGCAAGTTAATTATGCAAGGTGTTGGTGCATCACATGTCATTCATGAACAAGAAAATCTAGGCATCTCTGATATTATTGGTATTCCTTCTGTGGGTAGTTGCAAGAAACACCTGCCGAATTCGTTCAAAACGGCCATTTCACTCTTGTTCGTGGATTTTGGAATAATTTTTTTTAAATAAAATAAAATATGGATAATGTGTAAAGCATTAAAAAAATGATATGTGCAAAAATTCAGACCTAAAAAAATTTATCTTTAAGAGTTATGCACGGTCAAAGAGGGTTGAAAAATGCAAGAAAATAGACAATTTGAAATTTAATTCTTAAAAAATAGTAAAAAAATTCAAAAAATTCTCAAAAAAAAAGACATTTTTTCTAACTTATAGATACTCCTTTTCAACAATTTTCACTATTGGAAAAATAAAATTGTGTTCTCTACACTTGCGCAAAGGTAATGCACTTTGAGCACATGTGGAAGATGGAAAATTAACTATTTTTAGAAAATCTTTGGTAAGCTTGTGTAACTTTAGTAGAAGTCCTAGCATACCAATTTTGAGCTTCAAATTCGTATTTTTTGATGAAAAATAGTACTAAAAACCTTCAAAATGGCCAAGGTAGACATCCAATCGGGGGCAGTTTAAAAATAGTAAAATAATTTAAAAAAAAAACAAAAAATTACTCAACATCTGAAAACTACCACATGTACCTTCATTTCAAGTTTCATAGAATATGGACACACGATGCAAAAGTTATGACCAAAAAAACACATGTCTAAGGTCAAGGGGACAAAAAAAACGTAAAGTGTTTCTTGCAATCACCCCTGTGGCAAATGTTCTAGCTTTAAGAATACTCTACATTATCACCAAATGAAGCACTATTGGCTATGGTAAAAGACATGCAAATTGTATCAAAATTAGTTTGTTGGACTTCAGTTTCTATAATGCCCCAGTGGAATGGTTTAGTATCCAATGGTATTTTTTTATTTTACACATATTCACATAAACAACTTAGAAGACACTATAAGTATTTGCAAACTCAACTTTCAATCCTACCATCTTCTAATTTTGATGTTGTATGGTAGAACCACCCATAAATGACTACTTTAGTGATTCCACATATGTTCTAGAGCAATTAAAGACAATGAAAATTTTCTACCATGTCGAAAGATAGAAATAATGGAAATTGCAATTTTTCGGTAATTTTATAATTTGAATTAAAATTAGTATGAATTTTAGAAGATGGTAGCTAGTCCAAAACCATTACCCATATGTAGAGTCTTCCAATTCCGATCATTTAAGAACTACTTTCCCGCTCACTACTTTGGGACATGTGTCATGACTTGATTAGTCCCAATTTTGAAAAGGAAATCAAAACATTCTAACCTTTGGTTGAAAATTTGTTCTAGCCTTGGTTGGAAATAGTTGCACCCTACATGTTGGATATGGGTCCTTGGTTGGTAATGGATGGTTATACAATAGGTGATATTTATCAAGATATCACTAAAGAGGTCAAGACACAAGCCAAAATTGAAATCATAGCAAATTTTTACAAAGCATTGGTTTTCATTTGTATGGGTTCCTATTTGAACACGTGTTTTCTTTTGTACAAATAAAATGACCACATGGCTTTGCAATCATTTTATATTTCCTTCACTTCACTATATGATTTCATTTATTTTCACTTCATTTTTTATTATTTCATTCACCATATAAATTTTACAATCAATTTATTATTATAGATTTTTTTTCCTTCAATAATACTAAAGGATTTAATATTTTATTATAATTTGAAAATATCCTAATAAAAAATAGAATAAAATAAAAACATTTATCATTAAATTGAAATATATACAATGCATTGAAGATTATTTAGAATATTTGATTTTTGTATTTTTAAATCATGTTAAAGATTTATTTAGTTATTTAGAGAATATTAAATTCATTTATAAATTGAATTTAGAACTTTTTTCTTTTTTGATACAAAGATTTTTTTGCTATAATCTTTTTCAAATTTAAGACTAATGTATTTTTTAAAGTTTGACTTATAAACAACTTGTGTAATATTGTGCATTTCTCTAAGTGTTTTTCGTGATTTTCCTATGTATTCTTTTAATTTTTAATTTTTAGAATAATTTATCCGTAATTAAATTTTAATTGATTGAAACAAAATTCAATTGAAAATCTATAAATTTTACACTTTAGAAACCAAAATGCAAAACAACTTTGATGCATTTCTACTCATTGAAGGCTTTTCGGTGATACTGAAAATGACATCAAAAATTTCTATACTCCATTTTCCATAATATAGTTTAATTTATGCTCTTAAAAATTGCTCACAAATCCACCATATGTTTAGAAGCAATGATATGACTTTCATACAATCCTTGTCAAGTCAAGCTCTTCAATGATGTTAAAAGAATGATTGGTAAATGCATAACTAGAGGTATCTCAACATTTTATTCAAAACAAACTAGAACAAATTTACCATTGTACATTTATTTTTACTTTCATTCAACTTTTACTTTGCATACTCATGGATGCTAAAGATGCAAAGCCTCTACTTTTTTGATTGACAATGAATTAAGAAGTCAAACTCTCTTTTATGGTATCCATATACAAATTTTATTTTAAATTGATTTAAACGTTTGATTCTAACTCTCTCTTCTTCTTCTTTTTTCTTTTTTCCTCTCCCCCTCCTTTTTCCTTTTTCCCCCTCCCCTACCCCTCTTTTTACCTTTTTATTGTAGAATAGGTCCTGGCGACCCTCCCCCTCCAAATCCATGGCAGCTTTAATTTTATCCTGAGCCCTGCCCCCTTGGCAGAGGCAGAGCAGAGGTGTCAGGTCTGCAATGAAATCTCTTCGTTTGAGTTAAACCAATACCACCAAAAGCCCCCCCTTTTCCATTAATTGCACTTGACATCCAACATCGACACTTGGGAATCTCCGTGTTAACTTCGCATCAGATGGCCCAATGCATTGAATCCCACGTCCGTCCGTCCGTCCATCAGTCCTTGCTCGCTTGCTCGCTCACTAGCGGTTCCATAAATAATTGGCCATTGGGGATGTGGATTTGTCCTCCCGGCATGTGAGCTCTGCTTTGTCCTTGGGTCACATCTGCCACTTAACTTACAATCAACCTGGGCTGGCTTGCATGGGTTGCTGCTCCTTGGGGCTGGCGGGGCTGTAATGTGAGGTAAGGTGTACTAAGGTGCCCGGCCCTTCCCGGTAAGGTCCAGTACAGTACCTTCCACCCCCCGGAGGCAAGGACAATGAGTTGATTTCCAGGCAGGGCGAGGGAAGTCCATTCGGTCCTTGCAACTCAATAATGGGGGCAACGACAAGCTTGCATTCCAGACACAAGTTCTGCTGCTCTGGCCTACAGCAACAGGACAGGAGGGCAGGATAGGGAGAAAGAAACAGCTCCTCTCCGCTCCACTCAGCTCGGGGAGCAGGAGGGCATGGCATGGAGCTTTACTTCTTTAGCATAAGGTAGACGTACCCAATACCAACCGCTAACCTAATACTGCTCAAATGTAGAGGTGGCATCGATTCTAAAGTGAGAATCTATGACAGTAGTACATGCCTTAACTTTGCAATAAGTGAAGTTAAGGCATGTAGTAGCGTCATAGATTCCCATTCTAAATTCAACAATGGTACTACATTTGGGTGATATTAGGTTAACAGTTGGTATTAGGTTAAGCTACCTTAGTTAAGATAGTTAAGTGTACCTAGAGCTAATAGCCCCAAAAAGATTCCCAAGGAAGATTAATCCAATCACACTACATGAAAACTCAATTTAGTCTCATGGGCACAAAAATATCAAGGATCAGAAATGGAAGAAATGTCATTGATAAATTTGTCAAATAGAATTGCAATTAGTTTTGGGTAACTCCTAAAGGTTCAAAATCTTGGAATGAGTTTGTAAGATTTGTATGATTTGGAATGAGCAAGTTCCTAGGATGTCAATTTTTATTTTTTATTTTTTTTAAAGTAGAAGGAGTGGCAAAGGGTTGCAAGGTATTTTTAACTAGATTTAAGCTTCATCACCTTTAAATTGCAATAAAATTTGTAGGAACGATTATTTTTGTATACTTTTTTTTGAAGTTGAAGCTTAACATGACATTTAATAATCATGCAAAATTTCAAAACAAGAAAATCTCTATATTTATGTGGAGAGGGATTGGATTTTTGTCTATGTGGTGATTGGCAAGTACATTCTAGCTACCTAGGAATTGATTGTTTTTATTTTAATCATTGCCTAAAAAAAACTTATACCTTCTTAAAGGACAAAATATTCAAGATTGAGAAGCCAATAAAATCATCCCAAACTTGCAATTTAATTTAATTTCTCAAGTATTGTGGTGTTTAGGGCCCCAAAACTTCTCAAAATACTCTTATCCAAAGCAAAGGCTACAATCTTTACCTTTGATTTTTCTAAGTCCTTTCCAAAGGCAAACTTTTGTCTTTTATAATTTTTAGAAAAAAAAGAAGGGCCTCATAACATTAGGGGAGATTTCTGCATTTTAAGAGACTGTGAGTTTCCAGACTATGGGAACGCTTACCTGACATGGCCAGGAGACATCCACGTTAGATATAATTTTTAAATATAATTTTATTTTTTATTTTTAATATTATTATATTCTGATTGTACAGGACTGGTTCCTAGCCATTAGATGTGATTTACCTCCTGGGAAGGGCTGCGAGTTCCCAAGTGGGGAACTCCTGAAACTAGCCGAAACTGGCCGTTCATGAGCTTTGCAAACCTGGTCGAGAGACTGCCACGTCATTTTTTTCAAAAATAAAAAAATGAATCTTTGTTTTTCATTCTAAGAATTTTATTTTTATTTTTTTTGAAAAAAAAAATCTGGCATCCATGTTCGATGGGGCCTCGGGGGAACGGAACTGGGAACAACCCTGAAACGGCCCTCCAGCCCCCCCCGGATCCCATCTAATGCAATGGGAACAACCCTGAAACGGTCTCCCAAGTAAGGTAGAACTACCCATTACCACCTTGATTCGCAATCTGATTATATTGGAGTCAACTTTAGGAAAGACACATATTTTTTTAGAGGTGTGCTTTTGTTTTAGGAGTCAAACCCAAGTGGAATTATAATTTTCTAATAAAAATTGTAATTTCTGTGAATTTCTGAAGTGAAATTGCAAGACCACCACTAAGGTAGGAATACCATAAACGGTTAAAATAAGCATTTTAGCCTATAAGATATAGAAAATTCATTGAGAAATTCAGCTCAATGTGTGCACAAATATGGATGAGGAAGAATGAAAAAAATAAAAAATAAAAATCTTCAAAAATGAATATTTTATTGAATATAAATGTGGATTTCTCATAGAGACCCCATTCCTATCTCATAGCTTCACCTAAAACGGTTTCCCTTGGAACTTGGTCCTAATAAAGTCTAAGCCAATCAAATTTCAACAAATCGAATCTTTTCAAATCAACATCAAAGCTAGCTATTGTTGGTTTTAGAACACCCTATTGTACTATTAGGAGGGGGGGTGCCATTTATGGTATTCCTACCTTAGACTGGATTCATCAACGTCCTCTTACAACTCAATACCGCTTTCCAATGTATCTAATAGCACTTGAAGATCCTCCAATCATTAATTGACACGTTATCTTTTAATAGCATTAATAAACTACTCTTGTTAGAATCTAAAGTGAATTTGCATGTTTTTCTGACGGAATTGGGCAATTCTACCTTAGCTGAAATCTCTTCCTAATGCTTGTGCATTTTAATCAAAATGTTGAAAAATGGGTCAAGTATACATAGAAAAGAAGTTAACAGAAAAATACCCATATACATCTTTAAAAAGAATTATAGAGTAGAAGATGGTACATGATGATAGTAAAACCTTAATTGGTGATGACTTTGGCAAGAAATTGAGAATTCTAAATTTTGATGGTGAGAATACTCTTGTGAGTGATAAATATCTTATGTTTTTGTTTTTATTTGAAAATTCTCAAAATTGAGTTCAAAAACCATTATATGTTTTTTCTACCTTCATTGCTTACAAAATAAACTCCTCATAACTTTCAATTCATTATTTGAAATAGAATGGTTCAAATGTATACAATCAAATGAAATTAATTAATCTTTTTTTGGAATGTATTTTTAGTTTTCACTTTCACATTTTTTTTTTAATTATAATTTTTGCACTATTTATTGGAATGACACAAAACAAAGCTTCACATGTACAATATGTTCATTCGAAGCTATCTATAAAATTTCAACAAAGACCTCATATTTGAAGTCAATAGAACCTACCCAAATTCTCAAAACATTCAAAACAGACTCCTAAGTCCTTTAAGGATAATTTTCTTTTTTCATATTTTATATATATATATGAAAAGCATATTTACATATATATATATATGAAAAGCTTTTATTCTTTCCTTTTGTATTAGTGATGTCTAAGTTATGAAGAATCTTATTTGTGAGCAATCAAAGCATCTTTGTGAAAAACATCATAGAGGATTCATTTTTTAATTCATTTTTTATAATTTTTCAAAACAAAGAGGTTCTTAAGTTGCAAATTATTTACTACAACAATCTTACCTTCAAGATTCATTTGTTTCAATTGTGTTTTGAGCTATTGATTTTACCTTGCATCTTGTAACAATTATTTAAACAAAGAAAATCAATTTATTTTTGTTTTAGAATTTTCAATTGAAAATTAAACTACAAAGATAAAAACTTCAAAATTATATATTGCAAGTGGTGTAAATTTGTGTTTGAACCATAAATGACGTTGAAGATGTTTTCCGACCAATGAATGACAAAGAATCTCTCTGAGTGGAATAGAAATGCAACAATTCATCTTCCAAATTTTGTGTGAAAACAAAATGTCGTCTATAGTAGTTTGGCTTCCAACAAGTGCTTTTGCATTTTTTTGAGCCAACAATTCACAAGTTCCAAAACAAAACAATTAATTTCCATGGTTCGTCGTTTAAGGGTTAATCCCACTTTTTCTAGAAGAAGAAAGGAAATAAAACCTCAATTGAGGAAGACATCAACCAAATGTGATTAGATTGCAATTCTTGCCTCTTGCCTCATCCCCCTAAAATTATATATCACAATAAAATTCAAATGCAATCTAGAATTAGAAGCAAACTCAAGAGCTAGAGAGAGCACAAATTTCATGACTTTGAGGATAAGTCTAAAATCAAAAAATAATTAATGTGACTTTTAGGAACATAATTTGATACCAGAGTTGTACACAACAAAAATGTATGAATACCATCCGTTTATGGAAAAAACGGTGACTGCCATTCATAAGCCACTTTTTTACTCCAGCCACCTTTGGACTTTGGGGCACTATAATTACAGGCTAATTGAATTTGAGTAAAGACTTTAAATGTACATGATACATTTGACTAGCCGTGGCAGCTCGAGGATGAAGAAGGAATTTTTTTTTAAACCTTGTAAACGCAGAACCAAATACAAGCTCTACTACCAAGACATATCCTGCCTGCCCATCCAGCTGCAAACGACCCCTGCAGCGTGTGGCTGGAAAAAAGGCGGATACAAGAAGTGAGAAGCATATAATTGTTGACAAAGAATTGTTACATGGTGGTATACCCAACTATGAGACAATAATCCAACAGCACAACAAGTCGGCCCAACTGAATGGCCAAAAAAACTTGAAGCACTAGATGAGCTATGTTACAACTCAAACGCACCATCAGCTGAATGGAAGAGCTTAACTTCTCAGTGACCATAAGCAAAATCCTTCAAAGGAGGCAGGGGCGAGAGGAACACTGCGAGATGTACAAAGGGGCACTGCCCGCCGGCCATGTATTACAAGGGGAAGACTAGCTTAGCTGTAGCCAAAATTGCATCTGCCTCCTAGGAACTCTGACCTGACCTAGGCAGGAATGGCTCCACACAAGCATCCACATGAACTAGGTGGCGTCCCACGACTTCCCAGGAGAGTGACCGCTTGCACCTACGGATCGCAAATTCTCTCTGTGGTTGAAGAAAGCGCCAAGGTCCACCCCTGGACCCAGGGAGGTGATACTAGCCAAATCCCGTTGAGACAATGTACGCCCCATCCCTCCGCCCGCAGCTGTCATTCCCGAAGCTCCTCCTACCCCCAAGAAATCACGAGTAAACCTGTCACTACCATCATTCTCCCCCCTTGAAGAACCCCCAAGACCTGGCAACAGAGATGAAGGACCCATGCCTTGCAACACTCCTTGCCCTCCAGTGAACGTACTATTAGCAAGAACTTCACTCGGAGACACCCGATGATTACTGGGTGGCAGCATTCCCCCCATATTGGTAGAACTAGGTCCAAACATGGAGGGCATACCACTTATTGGGCCCCCAAAGAGTCCAGCACCTCCAGACAAAGAATTCATGAAGTCTTGCACATTAGTGGAACTATCAGAAAGCCTTGCTGGACCTCCAAAATTGTTCTGCCCTAATGACGAGCCCCCCAGACCCTGCGAAACACTCTGCAAGTCACCCGGCCGCCTTATTAACGGAGATACCATGTTAGACATGTTATTAAGTGGAAGATCACCTGTCCTCCCCAGCTGCTGTTGCTGCTGCTGGTGTGGCGGTGGCGGTGGCTGAGGCTGTGGTTGAGGCTGTGACTGTTGTTGCTGTTGCTGCTGGGACTGCTGCTGCGTCTGCTGCTGCGTCTGTGTCTGCTGCTGCTGCGATTGCTGCTCTTGGCGTTGACCTTGCCACATGGTCATAGAGCTTGACTCAGCCCCTCCTAATCCAAAACCTCGCAATAGGGAAGTGTTGCTGGCTGTGGCACCCATTTGAGCAGCTTTCTGCAGCAAAGCTGTTGCAGACATTTGTGCAGAGGCAGTGTGCTGCTGCTGTTGCTGCTGAGGATTGAAAAGTGGCGACACTGAGTTCAGGGTTCCAACGCCATTGGTTTTCCCTGAAGTAGAATTGCTTGTCAATCCAGCTGAAGAAGTTGGGGACAGCCCAGCGGCAGTCGACCCTCGCTCCATACGATTAGCTCCTACTGTGAAATCTGAAAATCCCGAGATACCCATGCCAGCAGTAGCTCCACTCTGGGACGGACTAGACCCTTGGAGTCCTTGCAGTCCATTTCCAGATGCAAATAAATGAGCGAACATGCTTCCAGACGGTCCTAGAGGAAGGTGACCACTTGAAGGTCTCGGTGCCTGTGGCACCTCGTAGTCAAGTGCATTCATCATTCCCGGTAGCCCTGAACCACCCGGCATCCCTTTGTGGGCCTGCAACAGAAATGGAGGATTGCAATCTGAGCCAGACAACAGCTGGTGCATGTGCTGCTGAGGACCAGCAGGACCTGGGCCAGGTCCTAACCAAAGCGACAATCCAGTGCCAGTTCTAGAGACAGTACCAGAGCCGGGAACACTCCAACGAGGTAGTAGAGAGTGACCACCCTCACTTAGACCGCTTAGACCAGCCATGGACGGTGGCAAACCGCCAGGTCTAGAGGATAATGGGACCACGGAAGTCAGAGGATCCCCACTCATACGACCCACGTTATTACCGTGAGGAGAGGAAGGAGCCCCCATGACTGACATGGAAGACGAACCTGGACCCACAAGGCCATCAGGTTGTCCACCACCCTGCTTTCCAGCGGATACTCGGGCACTCTCTTCTGCCAGAGCATCACAAAAAGCTCGGTGGGTAATAAAACTGTCACGCCTGCAATATTATCAAAGTCCGCAAAATCAGTGATCACATGTACAACACTCACAATCATATCTCATTGAACAAAGGGTTGTCAAGATGCAGAAATACAGAGCAGAATCTATAGTTCTAGATGACTGCAATTGCACTCGCAGAAGTGAGATTATCCAATGGAAACACAACGTTCAGGATATTCAGTCAATTGACACAATTGCCCTAAGAATGTCTGACCTTGAGTCATTGAAGAGATATGCTTAAATGCAAAGATCGACATGAGGGAAGGACTGACCTGGAAAATAAGGTACCACAATCGCAGCGATACTCTCGAGTACCACAAGTCTTAGAGTGGGCCTTCCAGTCGGATTGAACAGCGTATCTCTTAGAGCACTTGTCACACTTCCACTTCTTCTCACCGTGCTTTCGGCAAAAGTGTTTTTTAATACCAGTCAAGTCGCCCAGAGCACGCGACGGGTCGTGATGCACACAAGAGGGCTCAGGGCAGATGTAGACGCGCTTCCGAACCTCCTTGCTGGTCCGTTGCCGCAGCTTCCAGGGCAAGTTGTGTCCGCGCCGGTGTAACTGCAGGTTTTGGTCTCGCTGAAACCCCTTGTTACAAATTTCACACACGAATCGATTCGTGGCCATCAATGTTTTTGGTGACAACGCTATCACCTCCGCGTCAGGGTCTGCAATATCCAAACATTCAAAATTGTTGACATCATTAACTCATATTTTCACTCGACCATAGAGATATGTTAGAGTACAGAATGGTCCTCGCATGTCTCATGACCTTCCAATTCATCCTCAAAATCGCTCTACTCTAAGACCAAGTGCCGCGGAGAAGCAGTTTCCAACGTACTAAAACATACCCCATCAGCTCTACATGTACTGCGCTACCGTGAACTCATCAGAATCATATTTGAGGTGACCAATAGGTGGCTCCCATAAAGGGAGCAATACACACAATCGGCAGCTGCGAAAATCTCACGGCAGTCTCGTGATGTGGAGACTACACGAAATTCCACCAGCAAGATGTCTCGTACATCTCCAGTACATTTTAAGATACTGGGGCCAGAGAGACCGGAAGTCATTACGTGAGCTGCAGTTCAGCTTGAATGTTTACAATATTTAATCCTACAGTTAGACATACAAATTAAACTAGCGAATCGGAAGTGCTTGAACATTTTTCGAGAGATAGAAATGTACCGATGTTGATCTCAGAAAGAATGGAACCAAATCTTTAAAAAGCTAGTTTCCTTCGCAGAAACGATGTGAACGTAGTGCGAAGGTGGTTGCAGCGCCCTAGGAAGAAGTAATGACATGAGCGCACCTGGAGTACCCGGAAGATTCCGCTTGCGTTTAACAGCAATAGCAAGAGGCTGACCACTTGAGACCGTAACGGTGGTCGTAGTGGGGGTGGCTGGGGTGGACGATGTCGGCGGCATCCCAGGATTGGTGCCATCGGTGCGGTTGCCAGAAGACACACTCGCCTCGCCAGCTGATGCGCTGGTTAAGTTGGACAATGTCATTTCCTCTTCTACTTGCTGCTTCTTCACTGTGACGGGGAGGATCCCGGCGAGAGCGCAAGGGGCGTCTGGCGTCCCAATACCAGTGGAAGCTAGGGGAGATGCACCAAAGCCGCCGCTGAGAGCAGCTGACAACACCAAACCTGAGCTGCTGCCGCAGGTGTGCTCTTGTCGCGCATCAGGCTCTCCCCTGGCTGCGCTCCTCACTGGCGGTCCTCCAGCACACGGGAGCGCCGTCGCAACCAACAAACTAACGCGGTGATTCCTCACCACCGCACCCCTTGCTTCCCGTTCACTACCTTCCTATGCGCCCTGGCTGGCACAATGGGCACAAATTGCATCGTCGCCAGCGCCTCCTCACGCACTTTCCTCGGCCCCCGAAGTCTGCAGGCGCCGTCGTCCCAACGGCCGCGGCTGCAGAGCGAGTTCGCTGCTACTCCTACTTCTTCGTCCGCCCCTAGAGCAACAAGCCACAGAACAGGGCCGCGGTCCCGGGCAAATGACGACGGGTCTCCGCAACCGTCCGCATCCATGCCGGAGCCTGCTCACGGTGCAAGCCAGCGCCTACGCACAGCACTCTGCGCCTCATTCTCTAAGCACCCCGCCCAGCGCAGCGCACCGCAGCGGGAGGGGAGGGGAGGGGAGGGGGCGGAAGTGGGGGGACTGGGGGACGAAGGAATCTAGCCAGGTCAAGAGGATGCGGGAGGGAGGGGGAGCCAAACCTCCAAAAACAGTCTTTCAAAGATGACGACAAAAGAAAGCGCAAGAGCAGGCCCTGGCCGGACGTAAGGAAGAGTCGAAGAGAGAGAAAAGAAGGAGAGAGACTGAGAGAGTGAGTGGGAGGAAGGGGAGACAGAACGGAGACGGAGGAGAAGAAGAAGACGACGACGACGAAGCAGGAGACGACTCGTGAATAGGCAAGTAAACTTAAAGAGCGGCAGCAGGGAAGAGAACAGAGATGTGAGAGAGAGAGAGGGGGAGAGAGAGAGAGAGAGAAGATGCCACCCAGCAGGTAAGGACGGAGGGACTGAGTGGTGGAGCAGGAGCAGCACCGGGCCCAACAGTGGAGAGGAGAGGAGAGGGAAGAGAGTCAGAGTCGCAGAGGTCGTGTAGTGAATTTTCTAAGAAAGGCAGGCGGGCGGGCAGGGCGCGATGGGAGCATGGGGCATGGGGATCGAAGACTTGGTTGAGCCCGCCTCACTGTGTTGTCTGGCTCAGTTAACTTAACCCACACTTTCCACCCCAGAAGTTAACTTTTAGTGCTCTCCATCCCTGTCGCTTGTAGGACTCCTCCTTCCCTGGCCAGGGTGAACTGACCCCCTAGCTCGGACCTGCGGGCAAACCCTGGAATGTTTTTTGCAAAATTTTAATTCATTTTTGCGATCAGAGACCCCAAATTAGTTTAGAGAGGTTAAGAATATATCCTAGAACGGCCCAAAATAGGGGGCTTTTTTTTACATGCACCCCTGGTAAGGATGAGCGAGGGGTCAATCCACCCTGATCTCCTTCCCTCGGGCCTCCGCTCGGCCTTCCTTGCCCACGGGATTACTTGACTTACTTACTTCTGGTACTGCTCATGTCTCCCATTCTCACGGCACTCGGAAGAGTAGTCCTACAAGCGCTCCTCGGGAGGGGATCTTTTCTTCCTACTGGATATACAGTACAGTACACCGCTTGGGGAGAAGTGGTAAAACCTATGATCCCTTAGTTCACTTTGTAATTGATTAATTTCATTTTTCATGACTTCGCACAACAAAATCGGGCTTGGATTCCGAAGATGAATTTGAATTTTTCGAATTGGATCATTGGATGTAAACAACAAGGCGAAACAAGGACTTGTACATCATGTTCATACATTTGGATCTACTGTTGCACTAACCTATATTATAGATAAGAAATTTTTATTGCAAAGTGCAAAACACTAAAAACTATTATAGCAAGCAAAGAAAACTGTATGGAATCATTTTTTTTAAATTGTGAATATTGAGTTCAAAAATGAATCCAAGTTATTTTATTTTGAAGATGCTCTAATTGCTTGAAAATCAGGACTCACCCTAACTATCTCATCACTTGTCCAACATTAGATGGGATTCGGGGGGGCTGGAGGGCCGTTTCAAGCCCGTTCCCAGCTCCGTTCCCCCGGCCCCCATCGAACGTGGGTGTCAATTTATTTATTTTTTCAAAAAATTAAAAATTAAAAATTAAAAAAATTAAAGTTCTTAAAATGAGAAACAAAGTTAAAAAAAATTGAAAAAAAGGACGTGGTAGTCGTTCTGCCAGGTCAACAGTGCCTGGGAACAACCTGTTTCGGTAGTTTCGGCAGTTTCGGCCAAATTGTTGCTGGGAACTCACAGCCCTCCCCGATAGGGAAAACCCATCTAATGATAGAATGAACCAAATCTTTCCATAATAGAAAAAATTATTTCCTAAGAAAAATGAAATTTTAACCCCTAAAGGACCAAAGAGTCCACTTTGGGCTCTTTGATAACTCAAGCAAGCTTTGTTGACTTTTTAATTTGGAAATTTTGCACAAAAATTTTCAAATGGATGCTATCCATCATAATCATGAGTGAAGCTTTGTTTCATGTCATTCCAATAAATATTGCAAAAGTTAAAAGCATTTTTTCAATTTCAATGTCAAAATAGGTAGCAAAAAATATATTAAAAAATTAATTAATTATTTTTTGGGGATTGTGTAGATTTGCACCTACTCAAAAACATAAGAACCATTCAATTTTCAAATAATGAGGTAAGAGTTACATGAAGTTTTATTTTGTGGGCAATGAAGGTAGAAAAAACATATGAAGTCATCTTTTGTTCTCAATTCTGAAAAAAATTCAAAGAAATAAAGAAATAAAGGATATTAATTTTTATTAGAATATTCTCACCATTGGGATCAACAATTTTCAATTTCTTATAAAAGTTATTAGCATATTAGTTTTTTCTTTCATTCAATACCACCTTCCACTTTACATTTTTTTTAAAGATGAATATGAAAGTTTTTTAGGTTAAGTTTTTATTCACATGTTTTCAATCCATTTTCCAACATATTGACAAAATGCACAAGTTATGGGACATATGAGTTTTTTCCTTAAAATGTTTAAAGACAAACCTTTATCTTTTGGAAGGGCTAGAGAAGCCTACATTTTGAAGTTTAGGCACATTGAACTTGCAATTGGTTGGGATCATATTTGATTAAAAAATTTAGGACATGAACAAGGCAACTAAAATATCCTATAGTTGAATTTGTTAAAAAAATAATTATTGATGAAGATTTTGACCTTGCTTTGGGCCTCTAAACATGTTGGTCCTTTAGGGGTTAAGATTATAATTTAGAGTTGTTTGTGATTTTTTTGTGTTGCCCAATGAATTCTATTTTGAACTTAGGGTGTAATTTTTGTTCCTAGGCACCAATTGAAATAAAAATTATATTCCTAGAAATGTAATGGATTTTTTGTCTTCCTATAACATTTCTAAAAGATCATGCCAAAAATAAAGATCCTAGGAAGCTTTCCCAACTTCCATTTGTTTGCAAAGGGAACCCTTGGTCCTTTGGTAGCTAAAGAAGACCCGGGACCTAGGAGAAGGATGTTACCTAGGGAGGACAGTGGCTAGGTTAACTTGATGATTGGGCTAATTGATTAACAAGGTCTCGGGTTCGAGTCCGTCCTCCCACAACCAATGTAATACTAGTCATCCCTTTTCCCGCCTTTTGGCGTTCACCAGCTAAAGAATTACCCCAAGAATCTTCTACAATTTAGAATGAATGCAAGTGGAAGTGTTGGATGAATACAGTGACACTTCAAAGGATGAACACCATCCCAAATGGCTGCCCGGGGTTCTGTCCGTTCCGTTGCTTTGACGATTTTGGATTCCGTCCAATTCCACCACCATTTCATTCATATAGGCCAACCAAACCAAGCATCATCACCTCCTGTCCTGTACCTTTGTTTTCCCACTGTATCGTATTGTGTAGTATTGTATGTATCATATGTCATGTCTCCGGGACCCCTAATCAGACATGCCCCTGGCCTGGCCCCAAATGAGTTGAGTTCTCTTTCCCAGCAGATGCCTCTTCCCCAATTGTCCGTGCCTGCAATGTCTGTCCCATCGAGGAGCCACTGTACAATCCAGGACAGGACAAACCAAGGTAACCACCCATGTCCCCATGTCCCTGACATGATAGGTTGATTTTTCATTTTCACAAACTGATGAGTTCAAAAACATCAAACTCTGCTCACTCGCCTACCTTACCTTAAGGTAACTTACCTTCCCTGAACTGAACTTCAAATGCTTCAGTTCAACTGGGAGTCTGGGACTGATGGACAAGGAAGTTAACTTAAGTTACAATTTACAGCAGGGAGTTATGAGAACTGAAGAGACCAGTGTGGGGGGGAGAGCTACAATTGGCCCTACCCCACCCCTAGCCCCTACCCCTAGCCCTACCCCCTTAATTAAGGTAATAAGGTAATTAAGGTACCATGGAACTCGAGGGGCAAAGAATCATCCTGGAATAAGCATGGGAACTCTCACCAAGTTACCTTGAATCTCCATCTGTACTTACCTAGGGGTGTGCATATTACGGGTATGCACACCTCTTCTGAGAAGCAAATTTTCTTGAAGAATGCAAACTTCGTGAGAGTGAAAAGAGGAGCCAATGGTGAGCCGTTTTTCATGAAGAAGGTGTGACACCCCTTCTGAACGTGAGCACCATGGACAATTTTCTCGGAGAATGACATTTACAGTTGTAAAAGCCATGATGGATTCACAAGTGGCATGGAATGCAAGGGGCGGAAGCAATGCCAGACCTTGGACAAAATTCCAATATAATAAAGTTGAAATGCATTGTGTTGTGGTGAAAGAGAGCTACAGAAAAGTGAGAAAACCTCCAAGAAAATTTTCGTCAACCCATTTCTTCACCTCAAGAACGGTACTTCAAAAAACTCAAAGATTGAGAGTTCTGGAGGTCATAGACAACCACACAAAGAGCAACACGTCTCAATTCTCTGAGAATTGAACTCGGGTTGAAGAAGGTGACTACCCCTATTCACAGTAGTATTTATAGATTATATTTCTCTACACCATCATAGGAATTGCTGGAAATGATGGGGACAATGTATAGAAGCTTAGATTAGCAGGGGAATTGGGGAAACTGATTTGATTTCAGCGTTGTCATTTTTCTGGGAAATTGGTATTTAGACATAATTTGTAAAGGTAGAAGAAGAGCACGTCAGTGGAGGAATAATCAATGTGGAAGACTTCATTGGTTTGCTAAAACATAATCGATCAATACTGAGTTGATACATGCTTAACCCCAGAAGGGTGTTTTACAAGAGAAATTGTAAAAAAAAGAAAAAGGACACTCTCAAGTGCATTGACCAAATTTGAAAATAAGAACTTTAAAATAAAAAAATTCAATTGTACAAATTAAAGTGTAGTAATCAATTGTGTAAATGTGTGAAAAAAATTTAAGCCATTTGACCATGTAATTATAACATTTGAGGTTTGAAAAAAAAGTTTTTTTGGACCCTCCCAAATAGGGACAATAAACTTTGAGCCCTCTTAGATTAAAACTTTTTTCCTACACAAAAATAAAGATTTAAATCAATCATTGGTATGTCTTATTAGGTACACTCATACAAAATTTTAGAAGCAAAGGAGGGCTCCACTTTACTCTAAATCACCATGTAGTATGAGGTGGTCAAGTACTTTGTTAATACACTAGTCACTTTTTGATGATTTCTTGGGCATTGGGAGATTTGTTATTTTGAAATCCAAATGGTAAAAATATAGAGTAAGACTATATGGAAACCAATTGGAATTTTTTCTCCTTCCCATAGAGTTGGTTAGTGTATGCGCCTTGTGTCAAAATTTCATAAACATCCTTTCAAAACTAACTTTGTAGGAATCTACGTGAACATCTATACATTACTAGTCTATACATTAAATTAAGTTGTTTGTTTTGTTTGATATGCGTAGATCTAAGAAATTGTGAGTCTCCTTTCCGCATTCTTCATATCATTGAAGAGTTCTCCATAAGGAGGGGTGCATAGACTTTGTTTTGTGGTGTTTGGACCTATAGTGTAAAAGTAATTGAATTTCAAAGTTTAATAGCGTTTAGACCTACAGTGTGAAAGATATGGATTTTTTCAATTTAAAAAATTGAATTCAATTATCTTTTATTTTGGAAAACACATAACTTCTACATTGCATGTCCAAATACTACAAAACAAAGACTTTGCACTCCTTTGTGTATAAAGCTTTCTATTTGTATCAAGCATGCAACCTCTCACACTGCAATAAAGCCCTTGCATTCCTTCATGCATAAAAAATATTGAATTCTACAAATTTAAAAAAAAATCATTACTTTTATTTTGTTTGTGGCAATGACACAGGGCTCGTTAGTTTTTCTTAATTTAGGCTTTTTGTTTGGTTTTGTTGAGATCTAAGAAACCATGAGGCATCCACACACATTTTTGGTACCCTTAGAAAAAGCTCTTTGCAAGGAGGGGTGCACAAACTTTGTTTTGTGGCATTTGGACCTACAATGTAAAAGTTATGGAATTTCAAAGTTATTATGATTTCAAAAATTGAATTAAATTATCTTTTATTTTAGAAAAATCATAATTTTCACATCGCATGTCCAAGTATCAAGTAACAAAGCCTTTGCACTCCTTTGTGTGTAAAAGATATTGAATTTCAAAGTTTCAAAGAATTAAAAAATAATTGTACTTTTATTTTGGTTGTAGCAATACCACATGATACATTAGACTTTCCTAAATCATTATTATTTTTCTAAGAGATAAAGTTTGATAGATTTTGAAAATATAATTTTTTTCCAAGACTTTTTCCCCTCATAAATTTTTTTTTCTCTTAAAAATGGTTTTCCAAAACTTTTAGCATCTAGTTTTAGAATGATTTTTTGTTGCCTCTACCTTATAACTACAAGAGTCAAGAAAATAAACACCTTGTGTAACTTTTGGCAGAGTTTTTCTTAAGATAAAAAAGGTATATCAAAATGGTATAAGTTGATAGGAAAAATGAAGGGGTACTCAAGCTCCCTTTACACAAAGAAGGAAGAGGTGATGGAAGAAATGTGACCGTGGTATAAAAGCATACTTGCATCGTTTTCTAACTATTGTATATTGATATGATGTTCATTATTATGTAATTTTCACCATTTCATCTTTTATTACATTCAATTAATTGTACATCATTCTAAAATTTGAATCCTCTTTTAGCCTACTTGTGTTCTTGGTTTTAGAGTTTCTAATAGTTATCAAAATTACTTTTGTTCAAATTTTTTTTACCTTCTAAAGGATTGAATGTTTGTTCAAGGGACAATTGGAATTTGGGTAGATGATGATGAAATAAAAATGATTGGATGATTATGAAAATGTGACACAAGATGGAGACGCTCATCCCCTTTGTAGAAATGTAAACAAAATTCTATTTGGATGCTAAAATCAAAAGTTATAATGCCTAAAAAAATCCTAACAATTGGGGCAATTGGGGCATCTTTGACAAAATTCCTCATCTATTTTTGAAATCTAGCATGTAACTAATAAGATATTATAGGCAGTTGTAAAAAAACCCAATTTGAGTGCAAAAATCTCATTCTAAGAGGAATCAAAATTCTATTAACTCTATCAAGCAAGTTTGAAAAAATATATATTTTCACCTAACTACAAATGCTATTATCTTAGAATTCGCACCTTCAAAATTATGAAATTTTAACCCACGCATTTCAAATGTTTTTTTGTAAGTTTTCTATTGTTGAATTTCAAAACAAAATATCCTCATTCCACAAAATTTGATAAAAAAATGACTAGTGTGGTGCAAGGTGATTGATGTCCTTGTACTACAATCATTTAGATCAAGGTAGATCCATTTCTTGCTTTTGTAATTTTGCATGAGCAAAGATGCAATACCATACATGACTATTAGTGATGACATTTCATGACAAATATTTAATTAAAGTTGGAAAATTAAATACATCATAAGTTTTGAATAGGAACATTCTCTCAAACTTTGTGGTATTTCTAGGTAAAAATTTTGAAAAACTAATTTTCCTAAAATTTTGATATCTATCTTGTAAATTATTTCTCACCAAGTCTAATATATGGTACTTGAAAGTATAGAGGCTCAATTCTATGTAGAGCAAAAACTTATTCCAACTTTCCAAGAGGGCTCAAAGTTTATTGACCCCATGGAAATGAAATAAAGTGTTTTTTTTCTCACTTCAAACATTATGATCTTACAATGCACGTGATCAAATGGACTGGAAATTTTATCACACATTTTCATATTAGTCTAGTACACTTAAACACAATTGAAGTGAAGAAATAAAAATTATTTTCAGTTTTAACCAATGCACTAAAAAATGGCAGTTTTTTGACAACTTCTCTTTAAAAACACCCATGGTCCTTTTCTTGAAGAGTTTTTTCACTAATATTATTGATTAATGATCATAAGTTGTTGCAAATTTATCTCAATTAGGTTTCAATCTTTGTTAATGAATGTTTAATTTTATAAATTGTATTTAATATTTGTGAATATGTTTTACTTCATATTTGATTCCATTCACAACTAGAAGAGTCTAAAAACTTGCTAACATTGAGAAAAAATTGTATTACCTACACTGTGAAAGCTTAGAATTATTCTCTGTATGTTTTCAATTATTGATTTTTCTTGTATTGGATTTGTTGATTATCAATCTTTAGATGATATGGTATTTTTGAATGAATAATAACTTAATTTCATAATTTTCAAAGAAATTTAACATAATATGAAAAAGTGAAAACAAATCTTCCAATCAAACTTTTGTAAAATCACATGTTAGTTTTATGGGTTCAAATTCTATATTTTTATCAATAAGATTACCATACCTGACTTTGTTAGCGTTTTATGTTGAATAACTAATTCAATTTATCGTACAACAAATATGTACCTTGCACAAAACTTCCCAAATAACAATAAATGAACTCATAATCATTCCATTTACAACCATCTTTTGACACCATATGGTTTAACCCACTCATATCAAATGCTCGAATCACAAATCTTCTCAAATTCTATAATGACAAGTTCCTACAAACTACTATAGATCCTAAAACCAACAAATACAACTCCTTTATTCAATCCACGCATTCACATGGATGGCAAACAAATCCCTTACTAGTTATTACCACATGAGTGCATAGAGTCAAACACACCTCCTAACTTGCAAATACTACAAAATATTTTTCACATTCCAAAACATACCATACCATACACTCACAAATAGCATCCAAATAGCAATCAAATATTCCACATACATCCTACTACACAAAAAGGTACCTAGAAAATAATCAAAGTCTATCCATCCTTCTTAATGCCCCCCCTAACAAAGCGCCCAACATGCACGCCACTCATTAATATTCTACCACTTAACACCACAATCCCACAACCCTCTTGCACCTCCTCATTATGTTAAAAATTTAATAATTTAAATATTATAGAGATTCCTTCCTAATGGAGGTATGTAGTTTTGATGTCACTCTATCAAGTATGATTGTGAGATCCAAAATGAACAAGTCCTTAAATTATGCCAACCTACCAAAAATGGTTAGAGTTATTTATTTCTCTTAAAAGTTGAGAAAAGAAGTTTAGCAATCACTTTTTGAATTAATAAAGTTTTCAATTTTCAATTTTTATACGAATTGGTACCTTAAATATAGAAACATTAAGATTTGTATGTGGTGGCTTGGTTGCAAAGAATTATAATCAACAAACCTCTTCTCATTTGCGAGTGTTTGTTGTCTTGTTCTTTTATTATTGTTTTTGTCGATCTCATATCTCTTTCTATCTTGAGACCAATGCATTGACAACACATCACTTAACTTTATGTTTGTCATATTTTAGAAGCTTCCAACGTGAATTTCGCAAATTTTCTAATAGTTCAACATCTACAACATTATTATTATTGTTTTTGTAGCTCTTTCTCACAATAATTTTCAACAAAATTCAACTTTTGTTTTTATTTAATTTTTCCTAACTATGATAGTTTGGTATAATATGTATTGTTTAACTATGTGAAAAATTTTAAACTATGCAAGAACTAAGCTACATCTTTTATGATTGAATTATCCCTAACTCTATACATTCATCATCAACTTTGTAGATAGTTGAGCATTTTCAATTAGCATTCATGATCTATTATGTTTCTCCATTGCTTAAATTCTAAAGGACTAGGGAGCCCATCGCTCAAAACATGGGATGTAGTTGCTAACTAGAACACTCTCACTATTCAAATTTGCAATTCCCATTTCTTGTCAAAGTTTTATTGGATAAATTTTTTACATGTATTCTCAACCCATTTTTCAACATATAGACTAAAATTCAAAAGTTATAGAAAATATGCTTGGTTTTTTCTTAAAATGTTGAAAGACAAAACTTCACTTTTGTGAAGAGCTACAAAAAGCTATATTTTGAAGTTTAGGCACATTGAACTTGCAATGGGTGGGGATTTTCACTCTAAAATTTTGGGAAAATGTATTTGAAGAAGTCAAGTAAGCAATCCTACGATTGGATTTGTTAACCTCTTGAGGACCAAACTTTCAAATTTTGAACAACGGGTGATTGCAAACACATTTCAAGCATATAAAATGCATTTTTTTCATCAATCATTTTTTTGTGTATTTTTTGTTAGTTTTTTAACATTTGCACGATGTAGATTTTGAAGAATTTGATTTGAAATTATTCTATAATTCAAAGGGTACTAGTAGATTTGAACTCAAAAATATCTTCTTCACTTCAAAGAATGACCTTTCTAAAACAATTAGAATAAAAAGCAAAATGGTAAATAAATTAAAATCTTTAAAAATCTTTTTGATTAGGGATTAACATCTTGAAATTTAAGGAAAAACATTCTTGTGAAAATCACAAATATTCAATCTACAACTGATTTTAATAGCAATTTTTAATTTTAGCTTCAATTTAAATTGAAAAATATTGGTTAGTGTAGTAGTTAATCTAATCGTGTTAAACGGTTAATTTCTTACAACTATTTTCGAGAGTTGTTATTATATTATTCTTTTAAGTTTTATTTTATAATACATCTTTACTTTTTATTTTTTCAACCTTCATTGCTTGCAAAATAAACTTGAAGAAATTAAGTTATGGATTATCCTAGAGTCTTTAAGAGGTTGAAGAATAAATATAGATGAATATTTTAGCCTTGATTTGGATTGAACTTTGAAGAAGTTTTGGTCTTCAAAACACTATAGTCCTTTAGGGATCAAAGGTGCTTGATTGATTTTTCGTACCTAAACTGAACTCTACAATTCTACAATTAGAGTTTTTTACTCACTAAATTATGCATTGTGCATTATAACAATATCTCCTAAATAATAGAGTTTCTAAAATTTGCTTACATGTTTAATCCCTAAAGTCTTTAGGTCTTTTCTCTCATGAAAACCCATTCAAATTTGCCATGTCTATTGTAAATAGCAAAAACTTTAAAACTTGTCTTGTTTCACATATTTTTTATCTAGGATCTTGTACTAGACTAGTAGAAGAATGCGTGGAGGAAATTTCATAGACTTTGACTGTGTGGATTGCAAGATATTTGTATTTGAAGTGAAAGAATTGGGTGTTTTAGCACCTTGTGTAACTAGATTATAAGACTTTGAACCTTCTTAGCTTAAACTTTTTGCACTACCAAGATTGAATTAAAAAATTTTGATGTTGAAGAATTGAATTGAAAGTCTAGGAATTTTTTTTATTTTAAAATTGGTTTTCATTCTTTAAAAAATCATTACGTAGAAATAGGTACTAGATTGAAGGAAAAACTAATTATTTAATACTATAATAGCTTTATAACGGAATTGAAGCACACTAATCCCAATAGTGAGATTGTTTTAGCAAGTGAACCAACCCCTATGTGAAAATTTGTGAAAATTGCATTTGTAAGTTATTTTTTCAAAAAGATGTTTTAATTGCCCCCAAAACAAAGTTGTCTATAACTTTCTCATAAATAGTTCAAATAGAACCAATCAAATCTTTTCTTGTAGACAAAATTAGAAATCAAAGTTGATGTTTTTTCTATCTTCAAACAAAGTTTCAAAGAATCACAAAATTGAGAGCACGGGAGCCTACCTAGAATCCAATTTGTGCCTAATAGGGACAATGAAGCTTTCGGGGGTAAAATCTTCATCAATTGTTTGAAGAACTGACCCAAACAAGAGAGAAAAGATATTGTAGTACTTGGTTGCCATTTCCTTTGTACTAATTGAATAAAGTTGGAAGTAGTGATTTGGTAGATGCTTCCAAACATTGATATTTTGCCAAATATTGTTGACTCTGTCTTGTAGACATAGACTATGGCATTGACTCTCATTTTGAATCTGAGTTTCCAAATCCTACCTACAATCGCATTCACATTGCACACCATAGCTAGGGTTGGGTTTCTCGGTTGCATTCTTGTTTCTTTTCTCCTCCCATTTTATAAGCCACTGATTCTGGCTCCTCCCTTTCTTGTCACTTACGGAGTCTGATGATATTAGATGCAATCAGCGAGAGCGCCTTCAGTTTCCTTCCCTTTGCAGCTTTGCTTTTGATGAGCCCTCCTTCCAGCCTGTCTGATCCCCCTTCCTGCCCCAAAGCGAAAGGAAACGAATGGTTCTGACCCTGCAGTCCAGCTCTGACATAAAGAGCCGAAGCTTATCTATCTTTACGCCCCGCCAATGGAGGAAAGCCGAGTGCAATGGGCCGGACTGGTTTCACTTACCTTCCTCCCCTTCTCCCCTTGGCTCTGTCTCTCCTCTCTCCGCCCGCCTGCCTGTAAGTTAAGCTATCAGTCTAAATTCTAAAGTTCAGTTCAGTTCACTGGCTTCACTTGCATCCCTCCAAAACTCCCCTTTCGAACCGAACTGAACCCCTCCGTCCACTCCGTCCTCCAGCTCCAGTGCGTTAGTACGTTACTGCGTACAGTACTACATTACTGTAAGTTCGTGTCTGTGAGTGGAAGTCCGTCCTGCCAGCCAGAAATAGCCAACGTCGACAGGACCGGGACGGGTCGGGTCGGGTCGGGTCGGGCCAACCCCACGCCACTACAGTAGTGAGTCTTAGCCCCAGTGGACTCCCTCCCTTCCGAGTCAATTGCTCATTATTGCCCCCCAGTAAAACTTGCTCGCTTTCGTGTACTTGCCTGCACACACGACAATAATTTAGAACTCATGGCTGGTGCCTGCCTGCCTGCACTCCGTCCTGCACTCCGTCCTGCACTCCTTCCTGCACTCCTGCACTTCTGCAGTCCTGCAGTCCTGCCTGCCTGCACACAAGAAGGACAATTGATTCGCTCACGCTCATTCTCTCAGGCGGACACCACCCCTGTTCTCACTGCACTGCCACAAGCAGAAGCCCCGCCCCGCCCCGCCCGCCCGGGTTGAAGTTAGGCTCGGGTTTAACTTAGGACGGACTGTCGGGGTTTAGTGCTCATGTTGTATTTATTAATGGACGCCACACAAGCAGGCTGGCTGGGATTGTTCTGCATGGAACTCGCGGCATTTCCTTCAAGGCACTGCCACCAAAGCTCACTTGGAAGGGACACTCATAGACCAAGCTCAACTGAACTGAAGTTAATAAGCTACCTCCGATACTGTAGGTCCCAAATGGGATGCGCCTTGGTCAAACTTCATTTAATTTTCAAAGTTTTCAATTGGGTTCTCGGATTGAAACCAAGAAAATAGATGCTAAGATGTTTGGTTACTACTTCATTTTAACCACTCAAGGACAATGGAATGTTTGGGTAGGTTCTCATGAAGTCAATTTTCAGCAAATGCTTTTGAAATTTGAGTATAAGGTATGTACACTAACTACCTTGATGGAGAGAAAAACAAATTCCAATGGGATGCCAAGTTGAAAAGTTATACTGTCCAGAAAAAAAATGTGTAGTCCAAGTAGTTCAAGAATCTTTTGCTATTTGGTAACCCCTCATCTACTTTTGAAAGTTAGTACGTATGTAATTTCAAAATAACAAATTCTAGTGTACAAGAAATCATCAGAAAATAGCTAGTGTATGGACAAATTACTTGGCTTCCTCTTACTGCAAGGTGATTTAGATTGAACTAGCCCCCTTATTTGCTTATGAAATAATAAGATGTAAGATATACATGTACTAATTAATGGTGTGAATCCTCATTTTCGTGTAGAGGAAAAATTTAATCTAAGGGTGGATGCACGGTTGGGTGGCTCACTTTTTCTGTCACAGGGCTATTTTCAAGAAGTACTTTGTATTGCAAGATGCAATAGATATAATAAACTAATGTTTTTTAGTATAAAAATTTGTATATATAGAGAGAGAACTTTATTGTTTTGAAGATTGTGCTTTATTTTTCCAAAATTCATCTTAAATTATAGTAGTTAGGGACTTTTGAAGTTGAAATATGAACTTGGGCAAACAAGAAAATTTATTTTGTTTTGTTTTTTAATGTAGAAACAAAACATATTATTAGAATAATAACTTACTATATGTTGTGTTTTAGGTATAGGGTCCTAGAATTCATTTATTTTTTTAGTAGAATCATTTGTTGAAGGCTAGTTATGAACTTCTAAAGCATCTGATTTTGACCTTTTTTTCCAAAGTCCATATAAGGGTCTCCAAAAGGTGTTCTTCCAATTATTTTTTTAGAAAGCCACTTAAGAAGGAAATCTTTAGGTGTGCTTTGTGTTGAAAAATAAAATTGCAATGTTGCTATAAAGTTTTAATTTATGGGTAGCTAGTGTCGGGTGATGTCATTTGCCCGTTATGGACTGTGTTTGTTGGGTTGGTTAGGGTTTGGGGTTGCGAGAGGGACCATCCCTCAACGGCTCCTGTGACTGCATCTTTCTTCGGCGATGGAGTTGCAGTCGTAACTAGGTGCAATGTGTGGTCACACCTTCTTCTGTGATTGCTTTTGGCTATGGTAGATTAAGTTATTGTTGTGTGTGCTCAACTTGTAAAGTCGTAGTTTGTGTTCCAGATCTTTGTTTGTGTTGCTTGAGATTGTTTTCCAATTTTTAGGGTTTGGGGTGTTGAGTGTGTGCAATTTTAGGGTCACTGCTACTAGCAATTGCAAATAGAGTTTGGTCCAAAGTGCATTAAGCATGTAAGGTACAAATGACTTCTATTTTGGCTTGATTGTTTGTCGATCTACGGGATTTGCTATTTTAGGTGTCTACGCTATTTCAGTTAGTGGTTTTGTCGATATATTGCAGATTGAATTGTACGACTAGGTGCGTATGTCCCGTCTAGTGTTGGATTTAGGGTATAGAGCTATACCACTATTTCGAGAGTGTATAAAGCACTTAGTAGGGTTTAGGGTTGCATTCTTTGGGCAACACTGAAGTCTGTTGGGTTTAGGGTTTTAGGGTAGTTCTTTGTGTTATGTGGTCATACTAGAAGAAAATTGTGTTGATGTCAACAAAAACAATTTGACATTTTTATAAATTTTCTGTTTTCTAACACAAAATTCTGCATCGAAAAATGCAAAATTTTGTATTGGAAAATAGAAAACGCAAAAAAATATCAGATTGCTTTTGTTGACATCAACGCAATTTTCTTCTAGTGTCAGCACTTGTATTAGTTATGAGGAAATGAAAAGTGCCAGAGCAGTCACAAGAAGAAGTGGAATTATACATTCTGGTAATGTTAAAAGGGATTGTAGAAAGAAAGAGAGCGAGAGAGTGAGAATGGGAACGAGAAAGGCAACGAGAGTGTAGAAATAGGAAAAGGATTGACTCAACGCTACAAAAACGACTTGCCGAGGAAGAAATGATGGAGAGACAAAACTTTGCTGCAATTGGAGCGACATTGAATTAGAAACGTGTTCGTCGTTATGCAAATGTCATCATAGATGTCATCTCCTCAACTTTGAATAAATCTTGTGATTTAGGTCACTAAGAAGCAATTTTGTAGGCTGTCTGGTTAGATGGATTTGCAACAATGGTTTTGCCATAGGCTTGTAGGCTCATTGCTGAACTTCAAGCTCAGAAGGAAATTATAGATGGTTTGCTGAAATCACTATCGGAGGTAAAGAACACAAGATGTAGGGTTGATCTTGTGACAAAATATGTGATCTTGACAATGGCAGTCAGTTCAAGTGCTTCTACATCAAAGAGGCAACAGACGCGTTTGTTGGGAGTTCACCCACTACTAGAAAATTCAGTGTCCAACTTCACAAAAAAGTGTTGATTTGGACAAAATAATTTGTGTTGATTTAGACGTGCTGATTTGGACAAAAATCAACAAGTTTTTGTTGATTTGGACAAAATTCCAACTAAAACTTGTTGATTTGGACAAAAATTCCAACTAAAACTTGTTGATTTGGACATAATTTTCAACAAAAATTTGTTGATTTTTTTTTTTCTTAAAATTAAAAAATTAAAAAAAAATCAACAAATTTTCAATTACTTTCAATTCAATTCAATTCAATTCAATTAAAAATCTCAATTCAATTCAATCTCAATCTCAATCTCAATTCAATTCAATTGGAAAACAATCTCAATTCAATTCAATTACTTCAATTCAATTAAAGATATTTTAAATATTTGGCAAACATTTTACTAGGAGGTGATTTGGACACAATTCATATTCAAGTTTTTTGTAATGTAGAACATACAATTTGAATAGCTCTAAATTAGAATTTGGAAATTGTTCATCTAGAATTTAAATATTTAAAAGATTTTGTGTTCAAGAATTGTGTTCAAAGTTTAGAATTAAATTTTATTTCTTTAAAAACATGCTTGATTTTCATTTTTTTTTAAATTATTAAGTAGAAGCAAGTTCAAGATTGAAAGAAAAACTAAAGCGTTAATAGCTCTAAAATGGAATTGAAATACAATAATGTCAATGGTGAGATTGTTCTAAATAGGAAATTTAAAGTTGGTAAACACTTTTTTTTGAAAAATTGTGAGAATTGCATCCAAAATTGCATCCAATAAGTTATTTTTTTAAGAAAATGCTCAAATTGCCCAAAAAACAAGATTGTTTGTAACTTTCACAGTACTAATCAAATGGAATGAATAGAAGCTTCACATGTAGACAAAAATATGATTTTCAAGAAGGAAAAAATTAAAAAATTAATTTTAAATTTTTGTAGATTTTTTTTTTGTCCAACGCCTTGAAATTTATGGTTAAGATGCCATAACTTTTGCTCCTGAGCACCAATTGAAATAAAATTTATATTACCACAAAGCTAATAAGTTTTTCTATCTTATGAGGAAGTTTCAAAAAGTTTAACTCAAAATTTAGATCATACAAACTTGCCCAAAATCCATTTTGTCCACTGAGGGGACAATGGTCCTTTAGGGGTCAGAAAAATTAAAATTAAAATTTAAACCTCTAAAGAACAAAGTAGAATTTTTTGACAATATTTCTAGTGTTTTTGTTTTTGTATTTAGAAATTGAATTCCCTTTTCTTTCCTTTAAAATTTTTACACAACATGTGGTGAAAGGATAGTTTGAAGGACTCACAATTTTTATAACTTTTGATTACATCATGAGAAAGTTATTGTATGATGTATAGATTTTCTAGATATGTATGCATGTTAGCCAAGTAGATTTGAATATATTTTTCAAATAAATAGGAATTTCAAATTGGTTTTCTAAAATATTAATCTTGTGAGAATTTTTGGATTGTTCTATATAGATTAGGGAGGTGAAACTCATGAAGAATTTCAATTTCCAATTTAAAGTAGAATTTCTACTCTACAGTTAATTTTAAATTTCTCTATTGAATGCAATTTCAAATATATATATTTTTAATTTCAAAAATAGGATGCAAATTGTTGACTACAACATGTACATTAGTACATTACAACCATTAGGTTTGAAAATCTTTAGTTTCATTACTATAATTCTTTTCATTGAATGTTGTAAATCAATCTCTATTTTTATCCACTTATTATTTTCTCCAAGCATGAACATAAAGTATTTTTTGTTGCAATTTTTAATATAGATTCTCTAACATATTTTTTTAGCATATGATGGAAAATTGTAAATTGTAGAATAGATATATACCTTAATTTTTTGGATAAAATTTTGGAAAAATAAAATTTAATCATTTGGGATGAATGAAACATTGTTTTTTTAAATCGAAGCATCTTGATGTTGCAATTGGTGAAGTTTTTTATTTTACAATTTCAAGAGGGAAAAATAGGTCAAAATAAGTACAAGTTAGATCATCTAGTTAAATCTATTGAAAAAATAAACATAAATGAAGATTTCAGCCTTGCTTTGAAGACTAATATTTAGAAGCAATTATGGGCCTTTCATATGTTGAAAACCTTGATACAATCAAAGTTGAATTACATTATGAATTTAATTAGAACTTCAATCAACTTCAAAATATAATTGAAAATAAAATACAATTTGAACTCTAAATTCATAATTTTTGAAAAATTCTTAAAGATTTCAAAAACATTCTAGAAACAATCCAAAAACATTCCAAAAACAATCCCAAAACAACCCTTAAAAAACCCAAATCCTCCCCCCCTCCAAACCTCCCCAAAGCTCCCCAAATCATCCCAAAAACAACTCCAAAATCAACCTCAAAACAACCCCCAAACACTAGTAGAAAATTGTGTCCAAATCAACAGAAAATCATCAAAAACTTGTTGATTTGAATACTGCATTGACCGTTTTTACATTTTTTTGTTGATTTGAGCCCAAGCTAACACAATGGTTAACAAATTTTTGTTGATTTGAGCACAAGTTAACAAAATGGTTTAACAAATTTTTGTTCATGTGAATAGTGCAACAACCAAATCAACATGTTTTTGTTCAATGTTTTAGGGTTGTGTTGGGGTTGTTTTAGGGTTGTTTTAGGGTTGTTTTGAGGTTGTTTTGGGGGTTGTTTTGAGGTTGTTTTGGGGGTTGTTTTGGGGTTGTTTTGAGGTTGTTTTGAGGTTGTTTTGGGGTTGTTTGGGAGTTGTTTGAGGGTTGTTTGAGGGTTGTTTGAGGGTTGTTTGGGGGGTTGTTTGGGGGTTGTTTTGAGGTTGTTTTGGGGTTGTTTGGGAGTTGTTTGGGGGTTGTTTGGGGGTTGTTTGGGGGGTTGTTTGGGTGTTGTTTGGGGGTTGTTTGGGGGGTTGTTTGGGGGTTGTTTGGGAGTTGTTTGGGGGTTGTTTGGGAGTTGTTTGGGAGTTGTTTGGGGGTTGTTTTGGAGGTTGTTTGAGGGTTGTTTGGGGGGTTGTTTTGGGGTTGTTTGAGATTGATTTGGGGGTTGATTTGGAGGTTGTTTTGAGGTTGATTTTGGAGTTGTTTTTGGATTGATTTGGGGAGGTTTGAGGAGGTGTGGGGAGGGGGGAGGATTTGGATTTTTTGAGGTTGTTTTTGGAGTTGTTTTTGGATTGTTTGTGGAATGTTTTTGGATTGTTTGTGGAATGTTTTTGAAATCATTAAGAATTTTTCAAAAATTATGAATTTAGAGTTCAAATCGTATTTTATTTTCAATTATATTTTGAAGTTGATTGAAGTTCTAATTAAATTCATAATGTAATTCAACTTTGTTTGTATCAAGGTTTTTAACATATGAAAGGCCCATAATTGCTTCTAAATATTAGTCTTCAAAGAAGGCTTAAATCTTCATTTATATTTATTTTTTCAATAGATTTAACTAAATGATCTAACTTATATTTATTTTGACCTATTTTCCATCTTGAAATTGTAAAATAAAAAACTTCACCAATTGCAACATCAAGATGCTTCGATTTAAAAAAAATAATGTTTCATTCATACCAAATGATTATATTTCATTTTTCCAAAATTTTATTTGAAAAATTTAGATACATATCAATTCTACAATTTGTAATTTTCCATCATATGCTAAAAAAATATGTTAAAGAATGTATATTAAAAATTGCAACAAAAAATATTTTATATTCATGCTTGGAGAAAATAATAAGTGGATATAAATAGAGATTGATTTACAACATTCAATGAAAAGAATTCTAGTAATGAAACTAAAGATTTCCAAACCTAATGGTTGTAATGTACTAATGTACATGTTGTAGTCAAAAATTTGCATCCTATTTTTGAAATTTAAAAAATATATATTTGAAATTGCATTCAATAAAGAAACTTAAAATTTACTATACAGTGCAATTTCTACTTTAAATTGGAAACTGAAATTCTTCATGAGTTTCACCTCCCTAATCTATATAGAACAATCCAAAAATTCTCACAAGATTAATATTTTAGAAACTAATTTGAAATTCCTATTTATTTGAAAAATACATTCAAATCTACTTGGCTAACATGCATACATATCTAGAAAATCTATACATCATACAATAACTTTCTCATGATGTAATCAAAAGTTATAAAAATTGTGAGTCCTTCAAACTATCCCTTCACCACATGTTGTGTAAAATTTTAAAGGAAAAAAAAGGGAATTCAATTTCTAAATACATGAATAAAAACACTAGAAATATTGTCAAAAAGTTCTACTTTGTTCTTTAGAGGTTTAAATTTAAATTTAAATTTTTCTGACCCCTAAAGGACCATTGTCCCCTCGGTGGACAAAATGGATTTCGGGCAAGTTTGTATGATTTTAATTTTTAGTTAAACTTTTTGAAACCTCCTCATAAGATAGAAAAATTTATTAGCTACGTGGTAATATAGATTTTATTTCAGTTGGTGCTTGGGAGCAAAAGTTATGGCATCTTAACCATAAATTTCACGTCACTAGGCAGAATAAGAAATGTACAGAAATTTGAAATTAATTTTTTAATTTTTTCCTTCTTGAAAATCATATTTTTGTCTACATGTGAAGCTTTTATTCATTCCATTTGATTAGTACTATGAAAGTTAAAAACAATTTTGTGTCCAAACGGGCAATTTGAACATCTTCTTCAAAAAATAACTTATTGGATGCAATTTTGGATGCAATTCTCACAATTTTTCAAAAAAAAATGTTTAACAACTTTAAGTTTCCTATTTAGAACAATCTCACCGTTGACATTATTGTATTTCAATTCCATTTTAGAGCTATTAATGCTTTAGTTTTTATTTCAATCTTGAACTTGCTTCTACTTAATAATTAAAAAAAAATGAAAATCAAGAGTGTTTTTAAAAAAACAAAATTTAATTCTAAACTTTCAACACAATTCTTGAACACAAAATTTTTTAAATATTTAAATTCTAGATGAGCAATTTCCAAATTCTAATTTAGAGCTATTCAAATTGTATGTTCTACATTACAAAAAACTTGAATAGGAATTGTGTCCAAACCACCTCCTAGTAAAATGTTTGCCAAATAATTAAAATATCTTTAATTGAATTGAAGTTTTTAACACTAAAATTTCATGTGGAAAATTTTTAAACCACCAAGTTTGACATTGTATAAGCAATAGAAATATTTTCTATTAACTACTTAACTCACAATTCAGTCTTTTTTCAATTCAGCAGACTTTGGAGGCTGTTTTTGCATAGTACAGTCTTTTTTTTCAAAAAACTTCAAACTAGTAAAATTTGGAAGATCAATTAAACTTTCATCTCCAAAAATCCGTTTGTGATTTTGAGTCTTCAATAAAAAGTTATGGGCAAAATTCAGAGAGAGTGTTTGTAAATATCAAAAAATAATTTCATTCCAAACCCTCTCTGAATTTTGCTCATAACTTTTTACTGAAAACTCAAAATCACAAACGGATTTTTGGAGATGAAAGTTTAATTGATCTTCCAAATTTTACTAGTTTGAAGTTTTTTGAAAAAAAAGACTGTACTATGCAAAAACAGCCTCCAAAGTCTGCTGAATTGAACCAAAAATGACCAAAATTTGAAAACCGAAATAAATAACTTTTTTTTCCCATTATGGTCATGTAATTTTCCACATGGTGCAATGGATAAGACCTTGCACCCCTAGCCAAGGGGTGCAAGGTTCAAACCCCATTGCACCCCGCCCGTGTGGGGTGCCACCTAGGCGCTGCCCACGTGGCGGGTGCCACGGGGTGCTCGCAGGGCAGTTTTTAAATTTTTTTTTTTCAAAATTAAAAAATTGAAAAAAAATTAACAAATTTTTGTTGAAAATTATGTACAAATCAACAAGTTTTAGTTGCAATTTTTGTCCAAATCAACAAGTTTTAGCTAGAATTTTGTCCAAATCAACAAAAACTTGTTGATTTTTGTCCAAATCAACAGGTCCAAATCAACACAAACTATTTTGTCCGAATCAACATTTTTTTGTGAAGTTGGACGTTGAATTTTCTACTAGTGAAATCAACCCCCCAAACAACCCCCAAACAACCTCCAAACAACCCCCAAAACAACCTCCAAAACAACCCCCAAACAACCCCTAAACAACCCCCCAAACAACCCTAAAACAACCCCCAAACAACCCCCAAACAACCCCCAAAACAACCCCAAAACAACCCTAAAACCATCCCTAAAACCACCTCCAAACCACCCCAAAACCACCCCAAAACATTGAACAAAAACATGTTGATTTGGTTGTTGTACTATTCACATGAACAAAAATTTGTTAAACCATTTTGTTAACTTCTGCTCAAATCAACAAAAATTTGTTAACCATTGTGTTAGCTTGAGCTCAAATCAACAAAAAAATGTTAAAATGGTCAATGCAGTACTCAAATCAACAAGTTTTTGATGATTTTCTGTTGATTTGGACATAATTTTCTACTAGTGACCCTTGCAACGTACAAGCGACACTTGTTAGGCGGAGTTCGATGGAGAGCACCCAACATATTGTTTGCACTCTCTCGGTACAGAAATGCAGAAAGGGTGCCACCAGTGAATATGTAAAGGCAACAATGATTGCGTGGTGGGTTGTGGAAACTCGTGCAAGTCCAAGTTGTAAAGAAGTTGTGAAGCACTAGATTGCCCTTGGTATTTGAAAGAAACACCACTACCAGTTTGTTGCTAGAATCAGAGGATGGGTTTTGAACTCCATGTGCTAGTCTATTTGTTTGCCGTTGAATTTAATTCCACAGACTTGTAATGTCTATATTAGCTTTGGATACATAGGGTGGGTTGCTTGGAACGAATAGGAAATTCGAGATGCTATAGGCAGCTTTACATAGTATCATACATAAATGATTGTAGAAACTTTCACTAGTAGAAAATCTGAATTTTTTGTTGTTTTGGTCGCATTGATCCGGGGCAATTTTCTGCTGATTTTGTCAAAAATTTGTTGAATCAACAGATTTTTGACATAATTAGCAGAAAACTGCCCTGGATCAACGCAACCAGAACAACAAAAAATTCAGATTTTCTTCTAGTGTTTGGGTGTATATATAGCTTCTAGGAGACTAAACAAGGAGTTCAGGTTGTTGTAAGGCTTAGGCGGAATTATAACTAGAAAGTTTGGGCACTGTAATGGAGTCGTGTTTGACTCTGAAAGCAGTTAATAGAACGTAGGGACTTTGCTATTGAAGCATGAACTCCATAGTATTTTAAGGGTCAAACATTAACTGTTATTTTGTTTAGGGCATGGCAAGGGGCATGGGAAGTGAGAGGGTCAAAGTTTGGGGCCAAGTCATAGGGAATATGATCTCATCTTGTAGGGACAAGCAATGGAATCCCATTAATTTAGGAAGTAATGCGGCACCCTGAATGTATTGTAGGGGTCTGAAGGGAACTTGTAGGCCTTTTATTTGGACTTCGGCTAACTATAAGTGCATTTTGGTGTCTTCATGTACTTTAAGAACTCCATTTGAAGTTGTAGAGAGAATGCTGAAAGCCTAGTGGTTTAGGGTACGCGTTCAAACATGTTATTGACTTGTATGGATTGTATACACTTTGTGGGTTTTTTGTTTTGAAGTATGGAGGACTATTATTGGTTATGCAATCCAAATTTGTGAACAATAATATGTGTGATGTGTCTGGTAGATGGAATTTTACTTACAATTCCAAGCAACAAATCCACGTGTTATTATAGGAAAGCGCATGTTTGATTTCTTTCAACTTTGGTTTGTTAAAAAACTCAAAGAAAAAAATGTTTGTTGTTGTATATATCATGTTGAGATGGAAGAATTGTTGGTGGCTTTCAATTATATGAAAACTAAGGCGGGATTGCATCTAGAGAGATTTTGTTCTTGTGATTGTGAAGATGTCTGTCAATCTGGGACTAACGGACACTACTGTACTAGTTTAGGTACCTTTGCTGGGGTGACAACCATGCTAGAGGCCATTCTATGCCCTAAAAGCGATGACAACCAATGGCATGCAAGGAAATGCATGTTTGGAGAGTGTGTTAATTGTGGTGTTGATTTTTTACCCATTTGCCCAATTGAAGAGGAGGGAACATGTAGTAAACTTGTGGAGTGGAGGCATTTTTCACTTTAGACCATCACTACTAAGAAGGGATTGCAGAGAAAGAAGATGCAACTGATTTAGAAGGAAACAACCTCGGATGAGTTGGTAAGGTACCTAAAACCAAGCTCCAAGCTTTTGCAAGGCACACTTTTGTGGCAAAATAAGAAGATGAACAATTCAAAACATGTATGGCTAATTTTTCACTTGATACTATGGTCTTGGTCAAAGATTTTGTTGAGAATTATTCTTTTGAGGTCCAAAATTAAGTTCAGTCCATACATTAGCACAATTATTAGGTGACTATTTTGGTGCACATTTTATAGGTGAGAAATCCACATTTTGATCTTATTGATGATAGTACAAGGAATGTTCACGGTTTGAAGCTAAATGATGCCGAGACTGTTTTTTTTTTTTTAAGGGAGAAGTTAAGTGCAAGACCTGAATCGTGCTACTCAAGTGAGAGAACCCCTGTGCAAAGAACATTTTGGCATGTCCTAGAAGAGGATGTTGATAGAGAGACTGAGTACAATTGTGAACCCATTAAGGGATGTAGAGATGTGTATCAAATTAGGTCCATAGGTAAGTTGGATGTGCACAAGCTCCTAAAGAGAAGTTTGGCATGCTTTTGCCTTCTTTGTGTTGAGGGTAATTGAGAAGCCTGTGAAAATGTGTTCTGGAATGAATTCTAGGAAGTTGAGGTTCTAATTGTCCATTGACTGGGCTTTGTCCAAGGTGTTATTGGGACTAAATTTGATGAAGAAAACTGGGACGAGTTTGGCATCAATGGAATGTATTTTGGCTCTTTGCTTGAATTAGAGGACAATTTTGCCATTTCAACTGCTGTAGATAATGAGGAAAATGTGGATTTCTATATGCTTGTATGTACTAGAAAGATGTTTACTTGTAGTGAGACATTTGAATGCCCTTAGGGTGAGTCATTTGCTATGGGTGACAAGGTAATTCAAGGAATGTACTACCAGAAGTATGGATTATGGGCTCAGTCTTATGTTTTATTAAGGAAATCACAACATTAGAGAAAAAATGAGGCCTCCAAAGGGTTGCTCTAGAGTGACCAAACAAGGCTATTGTTTTCAAAATAGTCCCTGGCCAGAATCTAGCTGCAAAGGAAAGTCAATTTGGGTGAATATTGCTGGAGCGCACTAGTAGAAACCCGTGTTTTTCTTGACGGATTTTTCTAGACATCCACATGTTTAGAAAAATTCGTCCAAAAAAACTTGGGTTCCTACTAGTGGGTGGTCAGCCCCGATGACTAAATTTTTTTTTTTCTAGCTTTCATTTTTAAGCACTAGTCACATGACATGTATTTAAAAAAGAATACTAGAACTTGACAATAGCAAAATGGTGACAAAAGCTTAGGGATATAATTTTCCAAAACTAATACTTGGAGGAATAAAGCCTTGAAATTTAATTAAATATCCACAAGAGCCTTTATACATTCTATTTCTTCAAAAAGAATGTGTTTGAACAACGGTTTTACATTTTTTGATTCCCTATTTTTTTTCTTTAAAGGCTCTGCTAATAACTACTAGCTGTTTGTTGGTCCATTGAAATCTTCTCAATTTATTAAAAGCACCAGATATAAATATAAACAACTTGGTCTTAGTTGACTCTTACACAACTGACAACTAGCTTCTAGATTGACTCCATCAATACTCACTGATGTGAAGTTAATTTATGACATATGGCTGATTGTACTAGTAAACTGATGAAAAAACAGTAGTATGGTTTGTGTGGTTTTTGAAGTGATAACTAAATGCATCTAGCCACTTACTAAGCATATTAGTAACATGGCTTACTAATTAGAAATTAAACCCACTTTGCCGCTTGTTTAAAGATTTTTGAGCTGCTTTGGTAGCAATTAACCAACACAACTAAACTCATTTATTTTTTAGATCTCAAATATCTGTACATGATGCTTGGTGGTATCTAAGTACATCAACAAGAGTTGTGAGACTGAATATTGTGGCATTTATAATAACTAGCGATTATTTCAACTATGCATGCATTACAAACATGGTTGACGAATTTCAATGTCCAAGGGCAAATCACGTTCCAAATCCAAACGTCCGGACGGCCAGATTTTCCAGACGCGTAAATGATGTGGACGGCATCTATCGGATGTTTGAACGAGCGGATGGCGCAGACGGCGCGGACAACATGAACGGTCGGATGACGTGGATGGGCAAACGAGTGGACGGGCGGCGCAAACAGACGGATATACAAAAAAACCAATACATGAAGCCAAATTTGTTGCATTATACTATTACATTTCAGTATGTAATGCTTCATGCAAAAAATGATGCACACAATGTAATTTTAGTGGATAGTACTTGACTATTGAAAAACAAAAAACCTTGATGGTATTTTTAACATCATTAAGTTCACTTGTATGACAATGAAAAGTTCAAATAATCAATTGCCATTACATGCTTTCATGTACCAATGTATCATGAACACTTGAATAATTAATTATACATCCCTTTAATCCCTAAAGTTGGTAATCACTATCTCCTTTCACCTCAGCCCCACTACTATGACCTTTAGTATTCCATCCAAAATCTTCATCTTCATTGTTGTCTGACTTTTCCATATTTTTTGATAAAGATTGTACAATTGCCCCTCCTTCTTGTACTTGCTTAGATGAAAGTGACCTCGTTGGTTTGCCCTTCCTCTACTCCTTTTTGGCTCTTAGTATGGACTTTCCTATGCCTTTCTTAAGGCTATGAACTAGTTTTAATTTCCTCGTTGAAATTGGTTGACATACATCAAGAGGGGTTTTACCTAGATTTTGTCTCTTTGATGGGGAGATTGCAAAAGCCTCCATTAGTCTTTTCTTTCTAGCTTTTTGGGACTCTTTCACCATTGGAGGTCTTGCTTGTGATCCTCCTTAATTGGTTATTTTTGCTCCATTCAACGATTGCAATGTTCCATCAAACGATTTGAAAGAATCACGTTTTGCTTGGCCAAAACGTTGACCAAACATTGATGCCAATGTCTCATCCTTCTCATCATCGCTACATGATAAAGTGGATGGATTTGGATTGACGCGAAGGTGCATTCCTTCTAAATTGGTCAAATGTTGTCACTATAAGAAAACAAAGTTTTTTTTGATGTTGCAGAAAACATGAGATGGCGTCTTTTTTGACGCGGAAGTAATCAGCGTAGATGTCTCCTAAAATCCGTTATAACTGACTAGCAAAAAACGTGTAACAAACATGTTAAAACATGTCCAATTTTGGCATGTTTTTTGTTGACGTCAAGAAAAATGTGTGTTTTTCAGCTTCAAAAAACAAGCCACGTGGAAGACACGTCACCTATTTTTGGCGGGCAATGCCATGTGTGAAATTTTTCATCCATCCGGTCAGGTCATTTTAGTATCATTTGAAAATTTTATTGGTGTTTTCTGAGACGTCAAATTAGACATTTCTTGAAACATCAATTGGTACATATAACATATCTTATCTATAAAATGAAGATAAATTTTTAAATTTTTAAAAAATGTCAAATTCAACAAAAATTGAAAAAAACTTACCATTTACCTTCAATTAAAATTTTGATGGTAAAATGAAGGAATTTCTTCATTAAAATTTAGTGAAAATGAAGGATTTCGAGGTTTTACTTATATTCTTTCTCTGCCCATAGAGAGACAAACGATATGGGATAAGTAAAAAAGGGGATGTACAATGAATTATGTTTTTTGGGATGTTCCTGCAAACGTCTTCAAAGACGTAAATGTCTCACTTGACATCTTTGCCTTCTGCCCGAATTGCATTTTTTACCAGCGGTCAATACTCTATCGCTGACCGCAGTAACTTTTACAAGTGCAAATTGTAATTAATTTTGACGTGGACAAAGTTGTTGTAAGTGATGTTTTTTGGGATGTCTTCAAAGACGTACACGTCTCATTTGACATCTGGCGTTCTAATGTTTACAATGCCATGTCTGTATAGATGTCAAAATTTTTTTGCACGACTACGTACGTTAACTTGAAAATGCATGATGTCTCAAAAAACATGTGCTGTTCTGTGGCTAACTCACCAAAAACACAGTTTTTTTATAGTGTGTTCAACTTGTTTTTCAAGTTGTGAGCTTCCGGAACCATTCAAAATTTTACTACTGCTTGTATGTAGTGTCAATGGACGATCGCTACGCAATGGTAATTAAAGATCGTGCACAATTTGCTTCTGGCCTTCAACGTTGTGCATTGGCATTGGATGACCACACTCCGTCACAAGTGGATCTACATTCGATGCTACTTCCACACATTCAACACTTGTATTATCCACATTCATGTCGGACTTCACCTCACATTCTCCCATGTCATTGTCTTTAGGATCTTCTTCTACAAGTGCCATTGTCATGGATGGACACTCGAGAAGTAGAATCACTTCATCTGTTTGGGGAGTCCCATCATTGACAAACGTTGCCTCATTTTCCTCCACTATCTGTGCATGAATGTTCTCTGTATCTGCTAGAATATTTTTGCTAGTTAAGAACCTAGTTCCATCTACAAATTTAGCTATAGAAGGGCCACCTTCATCATATTCACAATTGTCCTCATCCAATGGAAAGTTATAAATGTCTTTTGGGTTTCTATCCTCGTCTTCATTGTTCTGATTTGGACTCTCGAGCGGCTCATCATCCAAATTGTACATGTCATCATTCATAGCATCTTCGTCATCAAATAGGGGATCACCATCTTTACCATCTTCATCATGCTCGTCTTCCGACATAGAGTTCTCCGACTCCACGCTCTCGGTGTACCACTTCTTCTCGTCATTTTCCTTTGATGCAAAAAGGACTTTGGAATTGGTGTATACATACACCAAATCTTGGGCTCTTTGTGGCTTCAACTTGTTTCAAAATTCACTAGTAGAAAAACAGTGACCAAATCAACAAAACATCAACAGAAAAGTGTTGATTTTGATACTGTATCGTCCATTTGAACAATTTTTTGTTGATTTCGGTAAAAACTGACATAATCAACAATTTCTTTTGTTGATTTGGATACTACAACTCTAAATCAACAAAAAAATCAACACTTTTTTTGTTAATTTTGACTTTCAAGAATCTCAAGTAAGTTTTTTGATTTGAAAAGTGTTTAAATCACTATGGTTAGTATTCTATAAATAATGTGATTTTTTTTTTTAAACTAAATCATTCACAATTCGGTATTTTTCAAAGTCAGCAGACTTCAGAGGTCATTTAGTAATAGAAAAACAACTATTTTCTTAAAACTTTCAACTAAGAAAAGTTTCTAAATAAAATTACCTTTCATCTCCAAAAATCCGTTTGCAATTTCAAGTCTTCGATAAAAAGTTATGAATTAATTTCAGGGAGGGGTTGGATTGAATTTTGTTTTTGCCATCATGAAAGTCCCTCTCTGAAATTAATTCATAACTTTTTATTGGGGACTTGAAATTGCAAACGGATTTTTGGAGATGAAAGATAATTTGTTTTAGCAACTTTTCTTAGTTGAAAGTTTTAAGAAAATAGTTGTTTTTCTATTACTAAATGACCTCTGAAGTCTGCTGACTTTGAAGAATACCGAATTGAAAAAACAAACATAAACTAAATAAATAACAAAGTACTCCACATTTGTGCATGTGTGTGAGTACATGGTGCAATGGTTTGAACCTTGCACCTCAAGTATGAGGTGCAAGGTTCAAACCTTGCTAAGCGCACTTTGCCATGTGGCGGGCTACCGGTGGTGGCTTGCCCGTGTAGTGGGTGCCTTATTGGCCTACCCGCGTGGCGGGCTGCCTTGGTGGCTTGCCGGCGTGGCGGGTTGCGTTGTTGGCTACCCGCGTGGCAGCCATTTTTAAAATTCTTGATTTAAAAAAATATTTTATATTGATCATATTAACAAAAAAATTAACAAAAAAATTAACAAAAAAATCAACAAAAAAATCAACAGTTTCGTGTTAAAAAGTACCGGAATCAACATGTCCAAATCAACAAAAAAAATCAACACTTTTGTGTTGATTTGGTCACTGTTTTTTTCTACTAGTGATTTGTTGTGAACAAAAGAATAGCTACTCCAATTTTGTTCACATGAAGACAAGGATATCGGTTGGGCCAAAACCCTCTTGGCAATTGGAGCAATGAGCTTTTCACACGCACCCTCAAAATCCCACCAAGTGTGCATCGACAATTGTTGCTCGTCTAGGTTCAACATGTTGTGAAACGGAGGTTCCTTGTGGCGGAAGGCTACAAATTCTTTCACGACTGAGGCATACTCTCTTTGTTTGCAAATTTTCATTAGAACACGTTTGCATGCGTTCATTGCATCTTGGTCGTTGGCTAGTTTTTAATCTTGAAGAAGGTAGGGAGTTAACAAAGTTCTTGCATAATGTAGATCTGTCTCTACCAATTCCTGTCGATCGTAATATGGTTGCATTAGTGGGATGAACACTATATTCAATATTTTGAGAGGTTTAGAGTCTCTCAAAATAATATTGTCCATTTAGCCCCTAAAAAATGAATTGTAATTTGAGCCAATTTAGGGTGGCAAATACTGAATTTGCTAGTTCTAATGTGCAATTTCCATTAAAATGAGAGTCTTCTGAGTGATGGAATGCTCGAACAGAGGTAGTTTGGTGTAAAATAAATGTTCTGATTTATATAAGTGAAGATAATGTCATCTTCTGAGCACCAAGTCATGAGCTCCGTGGTTGGTTGTAAGGAGTTGTTCATCTCATTGAAGCGGTCCGGGTTCGATTCTCGTTGGATTTGTATGAGCGCATGAGAGAAAAAACATGACTTGGTGCTGCTAAGTGAGCTTCGCAGGCAGGAAAGTGGAAACAACCAACCGGCCCCCTACCCAGAATGTGAAAAGTGCTTTACATGTTAACCAAATAAATAGTGGATATATCTACTACACTTTTTTCCCAAATATCAATGTAATTTCAAATATAAAAGAAAGTACATTAAAAGTATACTTAAATTCCATTGTTTTGTAAATACAAAACATACTCTTCAAAACATTCATGAAATACCAAGCAATAAAATCAAATCAATGAACTGAAACTTATACCACCTAATCTAATATATAAATTCCATTTGTACAACTATCGAAAGAATATAATTATAGAACCTACAATATATATGCATATATAGCTACATAAATCAAGTGTACGATGCAAGACTTTGATGGATGACCTCAATTTGAGCAGTTGGAATCTTAATCATGCATTGGAGAGTATCTTTTCGGATGCTAGACTTCCACGCTATCATAAGAGCATTTGTATGCTCCCAAAGTGGCGGTTCGGTTTCATCGACCTTCCAACGTAGACCTTTTTCACTATCCCACCCGGTGTAGAAGTCTTGAACACCTTGATCTCTTGATGTTGAACGAAAGTACTCAATGAGTACACAATTAGGTTTCTCCGAATTACAGTTTGGATCAGACAATGCCCTTGCAATCCAAACATGATGACTGTCACCATCTGCAGGTCGAACTGCAATAAAATATCCTTTATAGAGATCTCGACCCACCTTGAAGGATGGTTGTGGGCGACCTCTCAAAGGGCCTACATACGCGTCATCTTCTCCAAATTCTTCACGATCCTCGCCGTCTTCATCTAATTCATCCACCCAACTTGCTTGAATACGGTTAGTTGGCCAAAATCCATCCCTCAAAACAGAAGATGAAGGTAGCGGTTCTAGCAATGCTATCTTGACACCACGCTAGTAATGCACTACGTGCTCATAGCGTCTCCGGTACTCCCCAGTTCGATCTTGATTGCATAAATTCTCCCACTACCTCACAAATCCGGATATGCCCTTCAAGATGTCCTCTACCCCTTTCATTGGACTTGGCAAAACTGCTTCTGGCACTCCTCGTGGCCACAAACTTTGCCCTTCAGAGTCCTCCTTCCACAGTTTCATTCCATGACCAACCCCCTTTGGTAACCAATCCACATCAGTGCACATCATTTTGTACTTCATGATTAGACACCCAGTGGAGTCTAGGTAGAACTTCACTTGTTGTGATTTTGTATGTCCAACCATGATGTCGTTGCCGTCCAAAACTTTGCCTGCTATGAAACCCTTAAAATCTGGCACCTCTTCTATGAGGTGAGGGATTGTAGAAATGGATTCAACATCCATGAATGACTTCATAAGTGCAGGAATTGTAAGGAAGTTTTCCTTTTTCAAAAGCATGCTCCACCTTCCAAAGAGTGCGTCAATGTCGTCATGAGTATGACCCATGATCATGAAGTTCACGTACACTTCACGGAAGATCTTGTTTGCAACAAGTAGAGACCAATAACAGAAAACAAATCTGTTTTTGTTGTCTCCGGTTGCATTATCCATCTGCACGTTCAGAATTGGAGGTAGTGGCATCCCTGGACATAAAGGTTCCGGTGCTGGAGGTAGCGATGCTTCGCATACTTCAGCACCTTTGAATATTGCCGTAGACAAATTTGTGGATGCTGATCCCCTAAACAATTGCCGAGAAGACGATTTCGGAGGTAATTCCAAATCTCGCAGCAACTTTGTCATAGAGCCAATAGTGTAGTTCGAGTCGTGAGGAAACATATCCAAACCATAATGAGCGTATCGAACATCAACATGACCATGAGCAATCATACCAGTGACTAAAACGGGCAACTTTGTGAGCCCATCAAGTTCTTTCGTTTTGTGGGAAAGAACAGGAGAAGCAGTCTTGGCGTGGTCCATCTTGTCATGCATGATTGTCAAACATTCATGTGGAAACTCATGCGAGCGGTAACGGTTTGCGTAGTACAACTCCCTATGTGCCCGAGCAATAGCCAAATGTTTGTCAAGCCTCCTTGACCATATCAAAGCACTTTGAGATCCAGCAATACAACTCCTTCGTAGCTCTTGTAATTTGTCACACACTGAACACCGAGCAAAATTATCACCAAGTTCCTTCACCTCGAACTTGGAGAACTTAGAAGACCTGATCTTGCTCAAGTTCGAAGTTGATACTTCAGGTAATCCGAAGGCTGCATTGACATCATTGATTTCTTTCATCTTATCCTTCCACTGAAAAGTAGAAGGAAGACACATGGATACGACCTTGTCCTCTGACTTCAAAGTCCGAGTACGATGAGGCATGTGGTCCGCCTCCTTCTTGAGGATGCACTTTAGCGTTGCAGTTGCTTGTTGGGTGTGCTTTCGTGGCTTCTCCAATCCTGTATTTCCATGGTCTCTTGCCTCTCGTTCGTCCTTCCAGTATTTGAGATATCGGTAGAATGTGGCCTTCGGGACCCCAGAAATATGCATCCACGCTCGCATGCACACATTTATACCTTCAACAGTCACCGTCTTCCTCCCACGCGCGTCAAAATGCATTGACCTATGTACATCAGTCTTCATGTGCGACCTGAACTTGAATGATGTACTGGAGTACATCCGCTCTCAGAAGGCTCGAACCTTCTCCCTCGGAAACGGCTGAACGCAATTTCGGCTGCAGCAAACTTTGCTAGACACCAAATTGATGGACTCTGCAATGAGGAGCTCCTTAGATCTGCGAGATATTACGCGTGTTGGATTCCTCAGGATACTTGAATTTATGGCCGTGTAGATGCTAAAGGCTGTGGATTCAAGAGGCTGGCTTGTAGCTGATTGAATCTATCTCGAGCCTCATGGTTGCGAAGGCTTGCTCCTACGCAATGGACTCGCTCGATCGGCCAAGCTATCAAATAGTAAATCTGCTCCTGGGGGATGTCCACTTCCGAAAATGTCTTCGTGATGTGTACTGCTACATGGAAATCTCCAAGAGGTCCGTTGGCTCCAAGAACGAGGTCTGAGTTCACACTATGGCATGTCCCTTCGCCAACAAGTAAGCCCTCCTCATTGTAAAGAGTGACACATCTTGTATTCCAAAGATGACGCTGGATTCCTTCGCACTCAGGAATGTCCACATTCATTTCTTCTAGAACTGGAAACTCGTCATCAGAGAATTCCATGAAATCTTCAGCAATTGCAGAGGAAGTCATGTTCACTACCTGTAAATCCAGATGGAGAATAAGGTGTAAGTCAATGTCAGCAATTAAATTTATCATTTTAAAAATGAAACATTTTCTTATGGAACAACTCGAATCGAGCTTATTTGCACTAGTCAAGAAGACTAATGAAAATCAATCGTCTTCGTAGAAAAACGAAGAATAATTAGCTCTCCATGAGTCTATCAGCTCATCAGCTCGAATCGAGCTAATTAGTCTCGATTCCAGTAATTATGCTTCACCTTGGTAAGGATGGAATACAATTAACTCTAATCAATAAATAGTTTTTCTTAGGGAATTATTCGTAATGTCTTCAGAGTTATGTTACTGTCATAAGTTACATGCACGAGTAATTGAATACGTATAGTCTCTAAGCTCGATTCGAGTTGAAGGGTCAATTCTAGATTCATTTCTTGTTTTACAGTCACCATGATCCATAATTGGAAATGGAACTATATTTCTGAAGATTCTCGTGTTCACTGACTAATCGACTCGTAGTTGTTCTTATTATATATGTAGACATCTCAGCTCGATTTGAGCTAAAATCAATAAGGATATAATCCGATGTTACTTAGAACTCAGCTTGACTTGAGCTCATTTCTTCCGGGTTTTCCGGAACGTATTTTTGTTTTTCCCTGCACATTCTGCTCTACATGTTTATAACTATTCCGAAATTTACGGCGTCAGAATCGGGACATTATGGATACTACGATCAAAGTGATAAGCAAATAACAATAAAAACATAAAATGCGTCCTGAACTATCAATAAAATCGCCTAATTCATGACTTGCACATAAGTCCCACTATATTATAAAAATGTGGGATACTCATTACTCTCATTCTCGTATGAAGATGAAGTCACTAATATCTCTCTTCTGTCACTACTGAAAGCAAGGGAACAAAAACCATTGAATCTAGAAACTATAAAACAAACTCCATGAAGTCGAAATGCAAGATCGAGAACACATACTGCAAGCGCTTCACGGCAGAGGCTGTCTTCAAAAACCTGTTTTGCTACACAAATTCTCTACCAACAATACGCACATAGTATGCTCAGCATGTGCATGACTAACTGAACCGTTCAACGAAGATGTAGAAGCACACACACGTCCATTCTGAAAACAAAACAAAAAATGAAAGACGATTCCGAATTGCTTCGTGACGACACACTCGAGGCGTTGGCGGGAACTGCTGGGCGGGATTCAACAGGCGCAAACTCATTCTTCTGAAGTCTGATTTTGAACGTTCATATTCGGTGCTTTACCAAAATTAATCAATTTCCCGTGATTCCAGAACACTTTACAACTGCATAGGTGGAAAATGGCATCCAATGTAGGATGTACCTTGGGTAGTGCTTTCATTGATACAATTTGGTAATGCCAGTTGTACAACTTCGGGGAAGTGGGATATTTAAAGCATGAACCACCTATTTTGAGGATCAGCCCGGGTTTCCTTCCACAGTTAATCATACTATTCAAATCATAAACCCCTCTGTAATATCACAAATGCTATCATTACTATGCTATGCATTCATTGTACCACATATTGGTAAAATTTTGATATATTTGAATAAAATACACGATAATGATATTCGAGGAATAGAGTAGTAGTTTGCAATTTCCTTTCTAATATCACTTTCTACAAAGGGTGATATTAGAGAAATAGTATAGTTATTGCAATTAAGGTGATATTATAGAGGATCCATAGGGTGATATTATAGAGGTAGCAATTCTCCTGGCTTTGCACTTCTTTCAACTTTTATGATTTTGTGCTTCTTTGAGCTTCGAGCTTTCATGATTTAATTTTGTGTTCCTACTACCAAATAATTTGACAAATTCATTGAACACAAGTGATTTTCGATTTCACAACAATAATATTTTCACGAAGTTTTTGAGATTTAGAAGTTCTAATTTTCAATTCTTCCATTTGGGGTGCCATTGTTTGTAATAGTTGATTCAAATTTCTAATGCATTATAATTTATGTGTATCTTTTATAGTATTCACCATTTCACCATAGGGGTTTTTTCATTTATCATTCAATAAATTTCTATTGTACATTTCCATATATGCTTACTTATAAAATAATGATAGAAAGATTTTGGTAATTTTTTTTGAAAAGTTTATTGAAATTTTTGTTCTACATTCTATCTTATACATCAAAAAGTATAATAAAATTGTAATGATGAATGCGTAGGAGAGAAAGCACCAACCGCTAGTATAGCAAAGAAACCCTAAAACAATACAGTAATAATGGTATTTTGTGTATGCAACAATAATTACAAAGTACAACACTAAATGTCTACAATCCTCCCGATGTTGTGAACACTAAAGGTGGACATAGACACTATTTATAAACTATTAAATATAAAGTTTCTAGAAAATTAAATGTAGTGTTATATATTATTTCATGAAATTGTCATGAAAAAAATATGAACTTAAATATATGAATTCAAGGATTGTGAACACAACACAAAATTCAAACCTATTTAAATTTATAGTAGGTGTAGCAAAAACTTAGGTAACACATTTAGTATCATAACACTAAATACTATTATCTGTGTATTGAGAAAGCGATAATTACGATTTTAGATCATTCTGCTTTCTTAAATGAGAATTCATTTTTGCCATTATATAGTTGTACTAGTTCCAAAATTCAAGATTTAGGGTTTGCAGTTATTTGTTGCACATAAATTTCTCATATAATAAATTACGAAAAAAATGAAAGGACTCCATACAGTTTGTCTCCAATAAAAACATTCATTTTCATTCAGTCAATGTTTTGAGGTTTAGTAAAGTATATTAAATCCTCATATAATTGAAAGACAAATTCTAGTGTTTTTAATGTTGCTTGTGCGAAAACCAAATTGATTTTACCACACCTCACTTGACTAAACATACAGTAATACAATTATATTTTGCCCATTCTTCAAAATACAATGCAAGAATAATTATAAAAAAAAATGAATGCACCATAGTTTGTAGTTTGAAGGCGAAAACTAATATATCCATGGATTTTAGGACGTTAAATAATCATCGGAAAACAGTTGCAAATACTTACCAATTCCTAATTTCATGAAATACTCCACATCTTCCTCATTCTTTAGAATGCTGCACATGGACAATTTTGTATTAAAAAATCATGCCCCATACCGGGGGTGTTTTTAGCCCAAATGTCATGAAATCATGGATTTAGGACGTAAAAGCATGGGAGAAAAATATGTACAAGTTGCAAATACCATTTCATTTATGAATCCATGCAAAACTCTCGCTTTTGCCCATTTGAATAACTAGTAATCAAAGGATTTTGGGAAAAGAATTTGTACAAGTTCAAAATACTCTTTAATTTTTTAATCTAGAAAAATTTGTAGATCTTGCCTCTTGTTAAAAAACCTATGCACAAATGTTTTTTTTGATAGGTACATTTTAGCCCAAACTTAAAAAATAAAGGATTCTGGATAAAAAAAAGCATCATGTAAAAGAATACTAACAAGTTGCAATTACTCTTCAGTTTGTAAATCTCTACATTTTGCCCTTTTTTATAAAAGTTTGCGTGAATTTGGGTTTGGAATGAATGCTCGTAATGAATGATTTGTGGCTTGCATTTTATAGCTCAATCTTCAGAACTCATGGATTTTTGAAATAAAAGATAAAAGAAAAAATGTACAAGTTCAAAATATTCTTGAATTCATGAATCTATGAAAAACTTGAAATCTTGCCTTTTAAAAAAAAAAAATTCTATGATTTAAAAAAAAATTGATTGCTTCATTAATTTAATATATCCTATGTTTATAATAATATTCAATTTACTAATAACAGCCGAGAAAACCATAACAATTCTATTGTAATTCAATATATTCTGTATTAATAAATGCATCCATTCATCATCCCATAACATTGAAGTGGTATTCTTGGCTGAAGTCAAATAAATGCATCTATTCATCATCCCATAACATTCAAGTAGTATTCCCAAGTCAATCATGCTAAAATAAAGAGACGTGTATGGGCATTAGGCATCAGTGCTACAACCTCTTCAGCGGGTTACCACAAATCATTTCAAGTAGTACATTACTTATGAGGCTGTTGTGCTTTTGTTTAAAATTCATTGGCATTATTAGATGAAAAATCAGTTCTGTTTTTTTAAATGATTTAAGAACGACTTCAACAAATTAGTTCACCATTTTTTTATTTGGGTACAAGATCATAATTTTTTTTCATTTGAAAAGAAATTAAAGGACACTCATAGTACATTAATTTTTTTCTAGAATCTTCCTCTCTATTTGTCTTCATTCAATAGAACTTACTTTTCAATAGAAGTAGGTATGTTTACTTTTGAAAATGGAATTCAAGAATAAACGTTAATTTTGTAGGTATATGTTATGTAAATAAGAAATGTAACTTCTGCAATATAGATCCAACCTTCACGAAAGCAAAATAATCTATGCACACGTCCTCATTGAGGACTTCTTGATGTTAGGAATTACTAGACTAGAGGATGTATAGTCTAGGAAATCTTAATGTTAGAAACGAACAAAATAATCAAACAAAATAAACAAATAACAAAAAAAAAAAAAAAATAGCCATTTTTAGAGGAAACAATGTTGAAAAAACATATAATCTCTCCCACAAACATATAATCCCCAAAACTTGTGACATCTCAGTAAATATAAGTAGTACACTAATAATGGTATATAAAGTACAACACTTAATGGCAACTGACACTAATTATGAAGTACAACATTGAATGTCAACTATTTCACTAGTGTTACTAATACTAGATGTCAATATAGGCAATATTTGACAACTTCTTTGAATTTTTTTGAGATATATTTTTTTGACAAGACTTCATTTATTGTTAAAGGTAATTTCATATTAGAAATGAGTTCACAAGAGGTGGAAAGTAAAACTCTAAATGGGCTTGGTAAAAATTAGGTAACACTATTTGCACCATAACACTAAATAACATCGTTAGTGTAATGAGGGGCCGGGTATAATCACATTGGTACTCGGGTATCAGTAGAGGGGGTTGGGTATCAGAATAGGGGGTCGGGTATCAGCAGGGGCGGGTACCAAGACGTTCGGTTATGAGTAGATGGGGTCGGGTAACGGGATTGGTCAGGTACCAAGGGGGGCCGAGATCAGGGTCGACATCGCGGTTAGGGTTTGGCTCTTCATCGTGTTTTTTTCTGTGCGCTTTGTGCTTTGTGCTTCGTGTGTGCTTTGTTGCTGTCAACTGATTTCTGTGAGCGCCTTCCGAACGTGGGAAATAAGCGCGCGGCTGCTTCACCAAAGCTAGTGGATGTGGATTTGTTGCAAGAACACTGAGTGGACTGGTTTCCTCCAAGCGCGACTGAAGCGGCCACCCACTTGTGAGTTTCACGTTTTCATCTCTCGTTTCTTCCTGCGAAAGAATGTTGTGCATTTTGTTTCGATTTGAGAGTGGGCGAGTTTCTGGTTCGATTGTGGGTGGGTGATCAAGGGTTGTGTGTGAGAGATTCGAGAGTGGGTGGGTTGCTGCTGCGTGCGGGTGATCGGGGCTTGTGTATGAGAGATTCGGGAGTGGTTGGGTTGTTGTTGCTGCATGGGGTGATCGAGGTCGGGAGTGGGTGGATTGTTGGTGCTACTGCGTGGGGTGATCGAGATCGGAAGTGGATGGGTTTAGGGTTTAAGCTGCTGCGTGGGCTGATCGAGGTCGGGAGTGGGTGGATTGTTGGTATTGCTGCGTGGTGTGATCAAGATCAGAAGTGGGTGGGTTTAGGGTTGTTGGTGTTGCTGCGTGGGGTGATCTAGGTCGGGAGTGGGTGGATTTAGGGTTGTTGCTACTGCTGCGTGGGGTGATCTAGGTCGGGAGTGGGTGGTAGAACATGATCTTGACCTGATCTCGCTATAGCTTGACCTGATCTCTTGCTCTTCATGCGTTGTTGTGTTCTTGTCTTGTTGTGTTTTTTTGGTTCATTATGAATTTTTTTGGTTTTGCATCTTTCTTTTCCGTGTGCGATGGTCGAAGTCTTTGAATTGCAGACGATGTGAACTGTAGCATTCTGAAGTTGTTTGCTCATTTGTCAATGCAGGTGCAGCTAATCTGGGTCATTATTGTGGATTTGGGAGAACTTGGAGTTTGTTGTAGGAGTTCTGCATTTGGAGGGTCTTCTACATCAAGTTCTTTTTCAAAGGTATGACTTCTATTTCACTCATTTTGCATTTGCTGTGGCTTAAATCTGTTTTTTGAATTGCATGAACTTCGCTTTGCAAGGTTTTTCTTAAGGGTTTAGTATCTGATTAGTATTTGATTAATGTTTGATTAGTGTCTGATTAGTGTTTGATCAGAATTCGCCTAAGGTTTGCTTAGGATTTGCTTCGGAATTCATAGGGTTTAAGGAAATGGAGTTTAGGGTCTCCTGTAGGGTCTGCTAAAAGGAGACACATCAATGCAAATTCAACTCGAACTGAGCTTAATTACAAAAACAGTATCGCCATATTCAGCTCGGTTCGAGCTGAATGTTCTCAAACTAGAATATCGAAATCAACTCGATTCGAGTAAATCCAAGGAACCTGAACAATATAAACAACATATTAGAAGTAGAACACAATCATGCCACTGGAACTTACGAATCAGTCTCTGCAAAAGACTAACAGCAATACCTTAGTTCAGCTCGAATCGAGCTTAATCTAAAGACAATCCTCCAAAACTAAGCCTAACACCAAATCGACTAAGCAAAAAGTAGACAAACCAGTTCGATTCGAGCAAAAAACAAGCGAAGGAGTTGTATTACGGTCCGGAAAACAAAGACCAGACCTTAGAGCTTCACATTGTAAGAGCTCGACTCGAGCTAAATCAGTATAACATTGCAAGAGTTCAAATCGACCTAAATCAGTATAACATTGAAAGAGCTCGAATCGATCTAAATTGGTAGAAAGTGCAAAGAACAACACATCAAGCAGATCGAGAGTGAACAACAGGCAGAACGTACGGCAAGTAAGGTCAAATTGAGCTCCGGTATAGTCGATTGCCTCATAATTCACATCATACCATGAATGTGCTTTGCACACAGACAAATAACGTGGTGATGGATGAAATAAAAACAACATATCCTGATGAACTGTCCATCTAACTAGAGACAAAATGGGAAATGCTGTACATGTCATACTGAAATAAGCTCGAGTCGAGCTAAAAGACTAAATTCTTACCATGGAAAATGGTCACCTGCATATGGATAGCCACGTAGAAAAGCTGCAACTTTACTTTACGAAAACTGAAGTCCTCAAGGTCAATGACGACGACGGCGACGACTTCCTAGATGATGGGGAGTACTAAGAGTTCACTCACCCAGAGAAGGTGGAGTGCTAGAGTCTACTGATGATTCCGTGCTCGGAACATATCGCCTTCTGTGTGAAGTACAAGGGAATGAGCTGTTTCCTCCCGGCTCGTTCTCGTACGAGGAGCGCGTAAAGGACGTGGTGGAAGATATATCGCCAACAATCAAGATCCATTGTCAAACAACCCATCTCGGTGTCGCAGCCAAGGACCAATACAACTTCACAATCCACTTCGACTCCGAGAAAATCCCATTCCGAGTGACAAATCTCATCAAGAGTCTAGAAACTACCTCGTTTTAAGATCACATCAAGGAACTCGAAGAGAAGGTGAACGAGAGTGTATTCCTAAAGGAGAATGGAAATCCAATAACAGGCCGCAAACTATGCGGAAAGGTCAGGCAAATGTTCCAGGATTTTGCCTACCTGAAAACAAAGATTAATATTGAGAGGGACAGTAGAACAGCTCGCACAGTCTCCTTGAATGTAGATAGTCATGGAGGAAGTCAGATCTCAACTGACAAGCAAGCACCTGCGGATACCCGGAGGCGAGGTCAGCGCAATCGAAATCCTACAGATACAATATGGACTCCGAGGCAGACTAGTAATCTAGCTTCCTCCTCCCAACAGAAATCCATAGAGAAATCCGAAGATCAGTCCACTGTTGAAGACATTGCCTATGACTTCAGCGACATTCCCGAATCACTGAGGGTCAATAAGAAGCCGAACTTTGAAGAGTCCAACAAGGCATACAAGCGGTTCTGGACTGCCTGCGCCGACGTGTTCTTCTACAAGATGGAGAAGAAACAACTTCCTATCGAAATACTTATTCAGGCACCGGCTAGGGTAAATATCAGAAGCAAGGAGGACCGCATCGTCGAAGACATGATGCACTAGCTCGTGAATATGCCAGACCACAGCAATCGGCAGACCTTGTGTGTGATGCCCGTCAACAAGCCCACGGCCGCAGAATATGAGTCGTGGGAGGAAATCAAGGACGGTGACTTCTACATCATCAATGGGCAGCATAGTGTTTGGGCGAGCAAATTAATGCAAGATCCAAAATTCAATGTTGCCCCCGACATCATTGACGATTACAAAGAATGGAGTTGCTACATTGTGTGGACCAAGGACGCTGAAATTCTGCGCTCCATTTCCGCATACTACAACTGCGTGAACCACTTTCAAGCTATTCAGCCGTCGTGGGCGACAAATATCCTCGGGGCACGGAATGTCTGGGAGGAGATGGGCAAACCGCGCAATCCCAAAGATGACATTAACTCTGGATCAATAACAAGTTTAAGGCGGTCGAAGGAAGCGCACATCAACAAAATGAAATATGCAGTAAGAGATTAGCTCGAATCGAGCTCAATTTGCTAGGTCCTCATGTTTCCATCAATGAACTGTACTGGATCAACTCGATTCGAGCTTGTGGCCTGACATTTGAAGCATGTGGAGTCCATTCTTGCAGGAATTCTTGAAGGCTATGCAAATGCGATTTTCCATGATTGACGTTGCAAAGGGGCAGACGAAGGCCAAAGGCAAGGACGCAAAGAGTAGCCTGGTTATAACGAACGAGGTGAAAATGATCACTACACCAGATGAAGTGTTCAATCTGTGGAGTGAGGTCATCTCCAGCGCCGCACATGGTGAGCTCGTTGATCTTGACACTCTGAAGAAGTTCAATGCGAAGCCGTCATGGAAAACAGAGAACGGGATGCTCAATAAGGAGTACTTCAAGTTCTTTGGGAATCTAACATACGACGACCTCAAGAAGCTCGCAAAGCACATCCTCAACAGGTCTGGCAACGATAGAAAACAGCCACATCCGAAAGTGACGATCAAGCAAGCATCCTCTGTACTAGAAAGCAATTACTCGTCAAGTGCCTGGATTGAGAGGCGGAAGCGAAAGCAGTTCGTGAAGGAGTTGAACAAAATTGATCCAACACTTGGACTCCTTAACGCGGACAATGAGGTCGTGCTAGAAAAATGGAAGGAGTTCAAGTCCAAGTATTTTGTGACCTCGGCCACAATGAATGTTCTGTTGGAGAGACCTGGCAAAGAATATTTTTCAGAGATTAAGCAGCTGAAGTCCAAGAATAAGTCGACAGAGGAAATTTCAAAGGACGCTACTGAATTCTTCAAGGTCTTTCTAAGGGACTGTGGACCGTAGTGTATTTTTAGTTTTTGCCTATTGGTAGTTTTTCATGTTTAATTTGTAGTTTTACCAATAGAGAGGTTAGTTTCAATGTTTATACGGGCTGTATACCCTTTTATTGCCGATAGGGAATTGATGGTGATTTAGAGGGGCAATTTTGATTGCTCCGATTGGCGGTTACGTTTGGTTGGCCTTTGGCCGATATGTAGTGGTATTCACCGATTGTATTTTCAGTTGACCTCGAGAGAAGCAGGCACTCCTTCCGAGTGAGGAAGTAAAACAATTGGTGTTGTTTTTGTATTTTTGTGTGTTTGATTAAGATAGTAGGGAGTTTACAATTGTGCGTGAGTGAAATGTATGTTTGCGGATGCGATTAATATAAAGGAGATATTTACAATTGGGAGTCTTTGTAGTGTTTGGATGTGTGATTGAGTAACTGTGTGTGTGTATCGATTGGAATGTGTGAAAATGCTGAGCATATGATTGTGAGTGTATGCTGGAGAAATGGAAAATCAATTGTGAAAATAGATTGAGCATGAATGGATTACTGAGTGAAATTCAATTGGAATAATAAATTTGATTAAGTGACTGTTACGGTGTAGTTAAGTAATAATTGTCGATTGGAAGTTGGGTGTTTATGTATGTTACATGATGCATCTGGCCAATTGGGTTTACATTGAATGTGTGTGATAAAAAGTATACCGATTGGAGATAACTGGAATCACTGTCGTATGCAATATCGATTGGAAAACTTAAAGAGAACCTATGTTGAAATGGAAAATTCTGAGAGAACAATTATGAGAAAAGCCGATTGGTTGTTTAAGAGATTGAACCTGTGGAGTTGAAGACCGATTGGAGAAAGACTGTGCTTATTATTAGTATGCTGAAAAGTAAACAATTGGGAATGCGGAATAAAGCTGGGGAGTTAATGGAAAAATTACCGATCGGAAAAGCTGGAAGATTATGGCCAATTGAATTGATAAGTGGTTCTAAACCAATTGGTTTTTGATATATAATATGAATAAGTCTTACAATCGGAATCTTGCAATTGGCAATGTCGTGGAATAAATTTTACAATCCTATTGGAATAGTTTACCTCCTAGTGTTCGAATCCTTTCTTAGGATTTATTTTTAAAGAAGAAATTAAAAATCCTTCTACATTTTGGCGACCATGCTGGGGAGGTAATTTTCATATTTCGATTGGAAGAATAAATTTTACTTAACCTAAATTGTCAATTGGAATGGTTGTGTATGTGATAATGATGAAAGCTCATGAGTTATAATGGGGAATCCGAGTCTAGCATAAGTGATCGAGAGGCAAGGGCTCGTAGACGTTTGCGTTCTCGATACCAATGGTGTATCAATCAGTTTGAACACAATCGGTCTGTTTCATTACCTACTAGTCCCGATTGGAAAAATTATAACGTAGACTCAGATACAAACTTTGACGAGAAAACCAGTAATCAATGGATTCCACCAATTGGTCCAGTGGAAACTACAGGATCAGTGCATCCTAATAGTCCAGAGAGAGACGGTGAACCAATTGGAGTTGAAGTAAATTTTGAAACTGAATACCAATCGAGTAGTAATTCTGAACAATTATCTCCCGAACCAGAAGTAGAAATTGATTGGTTTGAGAGTGATTGTTCCGACATGGATCATGCACCAGAGGCTCGTCAACAGGTATTACCTGTTAGGATGAGAGACGGGGAAGAGGCCGATCGACCGTATTCGTTAGTGCAATATCCCTATTTTTATGGACAAATTGGTAGTGATCCCAATAGGCATATTCATGAATTTTTAACAGTATGTAATGCTAATAATGCTAGAACCGAGGCCCATTGGCTTAGTATATTTCCGGTTACGTTGCAAGCCCATGCTAAACAGTGGTTTCAACGTCAAGCACCCGGTCACTTTGCCAATTGGACTGCCTTAAGAGATGAATTTTTAACCCAATTTAGACCAATAGCTTATGAAGAAAGGTTGAGTGAGCAACTACAAGATATTACAATGACTATGGGAGAATCTATTGATTCTTACTATGGCCGATTGGAAGATTTGGTTTTAAGACTTCCAGCCGGTCATGGTTATAATGATCAAATGCAAATGAGATTTTTTATTAGAGGATTGGTACCACATAGGCTAAAAACATATGTAAAAGAAGTGGCTCTAGGTACTTTAAATGATGCCTATAGGAGGGCAAAATTATGGGAGGAGGTAAATTTTGAGGATAATTATGGGGTAGCTATACAATCTCAACCCCAATTGAGACCTAATATTAATGATAAGATGACCTACCAAACTCCATATCCTCCCACTACCTATGTTCCTCCAAATTCTACTGTACAAGTGTCAATACCATCAATAGTGCCGGTAAATGCGGGGCCGGTACAAACTATGCCTATTGGTACAACAATAGTCAAACCAATACCAATAGAGCCAAATAAAATGGAAGCCCAATTGTTAGATTTAACCCATAAATTTGAAGATTTGGCCGTTCACTTAAATAATGCAATAGAAAAGAAAGGTCAACCCCCAAATGATAGAGCTAATATATGGTGTACTAATTGTAGAGGCCAGGGCCATATGTTAAATGATTGTCCCTCGCCATCTAATTTATCCCCTAAGTGTACATTTTGTGGAGGGAAGCATGAGACGGAATCTTGCCGTAATTTACAAAAAAGTTTAATAAATGAGGCAAACCAACGTGCTCAATGGGGTCAAGTATTTGTAGTGGATAATAATAATAACAGTTATGATAATAGTAATAATCCCAATAGGTTTGTTCGGCAATCCAATTATAAAGGAAATAATTTTAATCCCAATTTTGTACCCAAGAATAGAACCTTTAATTCTAATTTTAATCCAAACTTTAACCCAAAGAATTTCAATAATGGGGGATTTAATAGTATCAACCCCAATAGGTATATACCACAAAATCCTACAAGTCAAAACCAAGGTTGGAATCAATTGCCCTTTGGAAGTCCTAATCAAGGGAATCCTACCTATGGGGGAAATAACCCAAGTTGGCAAGAAAATCCAAATGTGCAATGCTATAATTGTAGAGAAATGGGACATTTCGCAAGAAATTGCTCGAATGCTAAGGCCAACATTCCCTATGTTCCGTTGTGTGGCAATTGCAACCAGGCAAGCCATACCGCAGAAGAATGTAATGGGCCCAAATGGGAAAATCCACGCAACAATGATGGAATGGTGCGGGAAAATAAAACCGGTCCAAAATTGGTAATGCTTAGTGAAGATAGGGTAGTTCACCATGTTTCAATAAATGAAGTGAGTTCATCAAGTGGTGGTGATAATTTAAATTTAAAAGAACAATTGAAAGCTAATGATGATATTAAAAATGTTAAACAAGTTACTACTAGAGCAAAGGCTAATAAGCCATCAGTACCAATGGGAAGTCAGCCTATAATTAATGCCGATGTGATTTTACCGGTAGGAAATAAAAGTCTCAATGAGAATGTAGAAACACAAATGTCAGTGGTGTCGCCATTGATTAAATCAGGGATCACCACTATGCCAATTGTTAATAATGAGAATAAATTATTAGAAAATCAAAACAATGAAGTTATATTGCAAAAAGAAACCCATTGGGTACCTCAAAATATTCCATTAAGTCAACCAGTCCCATCGGTAGATCCTATGATGTTAAATTTGAAAACCTTAAATCCTGTGACCAATGGAGAATTCCAAGAGTATCAACTAGCTCTTGGGATTTTTAAACATCCTATTCAAGAAATCCCATCATTAAATCAGGATCCAATAAATATGGCCAAACCAATTGGTGATGCATTGGATATAGTACCAGACCATCCCAATTGGAAAAAGCAAACAGTACCAATAGGTCAACAATCAGTACCAATGAGGAATCAAGTACTACCAAATAAGACCAATCGGTTTAATAAAAACAGAAAATCTAAAGCAATTGGTATTATGCATGGTACAATTGGTTATGATATTTTAGAAGACTTGGGAAATTTAAAAGCTGATATATCTATAAAACAATTGTTAGGAGTAGCACCACAATGCAGGGCTACACTTCAAGAAAATTTAATTAGAAAAAGGAATAGAAAAATGGTAAATGAAGTTGCTATTAGCCCAGATCCTGGCGCTCCTATGATTGATGTAACAATTGATGGAGTTATAATTAGTGGTGTACAAGTTGATGGAGGTTCAAGTGTAAATTTAATGAATTGGGAAACTATGATTAGTCTTCAATTGGAAGGGCTACAAGAAACTAAATTAGTCCTACATATGGCTGACCAAAGTAGGGTCATACCAAAAGGTATTTTACCTAAATTAAAAACCATGATCTTTGGTATTATTTATTATATAGATTATATTGTGTTCCAACAATTGTCTCCTAATACATCCTATCCTATATTACTAGGTCGGCCTTGGTTATACCAAGCCAAAGCTAAAGATGATTGGGGTAGGGGTTTATTAACAATTGGCTCTGGTTTATCTAAAGTTAAATTACAAATGTATTCAAAAAAATACCATGGGGAAACACAGTGGGAATCTATTGAACATACCAGTGATCTAGATTATGATTCAGATGTCGAAGAAAATGTAAATGCCAACCAGTTACAATTTCATGGTTTAATAAAACCAAACAAATCACCAATTGGTAGAGTCTTTAAGGAAATTGGGCATGGGGAATATCTACTACTTTATAAAGACAGTGAAGATTCCGATCGAGCCATTGCCTATTGGTTAATGGATAAGGCTGTCTATGGGGTATCTGATGACCAATCGGAATTAGAACCTACTTGGGAAACAGAGGACCATTGGGATTATTCTTCTGAGTCTATCCCAATTGAAAAACATGTTCCTAAAGATTTATGTATGGATTTAAATATTGGTAGTGAAGATGATCCGAAAATAATACAAATAAGCCGAGAATTAAAATTGGATGAATTAAATCAATGGTTAAATTTCTTTAAAACTTATTTAGGGACTTTTGCTTTTTCCTATAAGGATTTTGAAGGGTGTACCACCCGAGGTGTGTGAACACCATATAACCTTAGAGGAAGATGCTAAGCCGATTCGCCAAAGGCAACATCGGTTAAATCCCAAATATTCATTATTGGTGAAGGATGAGATAGATAAACTTCTAGAAATAGGATTTATCTACCCCGTCCCATTTAGCGAATGGGTTAGTCCAATTGTTGTGGTACCAAAGAAAAATGGAAAATTCGTATATGTCAGGATTACCGGAAACTAAATGCAGCTACTAAAAAAGATTATTTCCCATTGCCATTTACCGATAGTGTTTTGGACTCTGTAGCGGGTCATGAAATGTATTCATTTCTAGATGGGTTTTTGTGAGCGCTTATTTACCCACCCTTGGTAAATTGGCGAACACAACCAGGTTCTAGTTCTATGATAGTGTCCTACTCTAATGGGTGTCTAAGCATCAATCCATTGTGCCTTCCAAGCAATGGATCTTTTTTGCTAAGTTCCTAATCGTGACTCTCTAATCGTGGTTCTAATGACTCCTAAGTTGACTCTCCTGCTATATTATGTTTTTTGTGTTTCCTATTCCTAAGTTTACCCTATTTCCCTGAGGTGGAAGATCATCTCACGCCATTTCTAAAAACCTAAGGCTCGTTCAAATTGGACTCTCTAATCACCCGCTATAGGCGGATGAAGTTTCGACCGCAAGGCTATCAAACTTCATCCATGGTTTTCTATGGGTTTCCAAAATTGGTTGAAGGTGAAATTTGACCTATGGACCTGACTCCCCACTCTCTAACTAAATCCTAAGTCCCAACTTGGTGGGAGGAAATCTCTATGATTTCATCCATCATGGGTTCCTAACTTCATCCGTCTGTATCGTGGTCATCCTGACTCCGATTTGGGCGTGTCTTATGTTTTTGGAAACCTCTCATAGTATACTCTAAGAGTTCCTAATCATATCTGACCTGTCTTGGACTCTAATAGTACCTAGCTCTCGGCCTAGGTAGGATTTTCGCCCCTAGTGGGCCAATGACACGGGGGGAGTTTAGGTTCTTACCCCAGCATGGTGTCCCATAAGGAGGGCGGTCAATTCACCTTCTTCCACCATGGTAAGTTGCGGTTGTAGGTCACGTTTCGTTGGTATCGTACGTGTTCGTATATTCCAAAGACTAGCACTTCCTTCCCTACATGCTACTTCCTTCTTTCTCTTTCTTTTCTTTTTCCTCAACCCGTGTGCCCAATTGATGGAGAAGAGTGGGTTGGACACCTACCTACTTAGAAGGTCAAACTATGGCCTAACTACCACTTACGCGTCATTTTATCCTAATGTGGAAGGAATCTAGAAAGTCAAGATATAGCCTAACTACCACTTACACTCGTCTCCTCCTAATGGTGGAGAAGATTTCCTTCCTACCCTATCGATGGTGCCCCAATTCTATCTAAGCTCTTTCCCCCACTTCTCCTCATTACATTTGGTGGTGGTGATGTGTGGTGTTGGAGGGGAGAGTTGGTGAGGTGAGATGGAAACGTCTCTTGTATTTTGATTGCTCCTTCCTTAGCGTGTATGGCGAGGTCCTTCCCTTGTTTCCTACTCTATCTACTTACTAATTTTCCCTAGTTTCCTACTCTATCTATTGGCTAGTTTTCCCTTAGTTTCCTATTCTATCTACTTACTAATTTTCCCTAGTTTCCTACTCTATCTATTGGCTAGTTTTCCCTTAGTTTCCTACTCTATCTACTTACTAATTTTCCCTAGTTTCCTACTCTATCTATTTACTAATTTTTTCCCAAAAAAAACAACGAACCCCAACCCCAATTGGGCCGAGTTGCGGGCAAGTGTGGGCGAGCTGCCTGTGCTGGCTGCGGGCAAGCTGCCAGGCTGGTTGCCTGTGCTGGCTGCCGAGCAAGCTGCCGGGCAAGCTGTTGGTGCAAGCTGCCTGTGCAAGCTGGGCGGGCCGCTGGGCTGAACTGTCGGGCAAACCCAAAAAACGTCCACACGTTCTGAGCGAACAAACTGGGGGACCCCTACTCCCGTGGGGGTTATAACAAGACACAACTGAGACTGGTTCTTATGGTTGACACACTACTTTTGGAGGCTAAACTTTGAATAATTCCCAAGCGCTTTGGAAACTAAACTTTGGAACTAACCACGGGGGGGGGGGGGGTCAAGGCTTCGCCGTCAATTTGGCTTTAACACCAAATTTAGGATTTTTGCCTTCCCCTAGAGGTTCAAAGCTCCGCCGTGCAGTGGACCCTTTAACACACAATTTAGGACTAAACTTTGGACAAGGAACGGTGGGGTCTGGTTACCCCTAGGGGAACTATCCCACTCTTTTCCAAATACGGATACAAGGACTCGACTCAAATGCAAAGGTAATCGACTTGGTTAGTAACGAAATATGGAAAGAGACGTGGTTAGTAAAGGAAGGTTAGTGCAACATAAATAACACAACATGAACTGGAAGCCCCCCAAAGCGGCATCGCCAAGGTACGGTGGAGGGTGGTTCCAGGGTTAGTACAAGACACGGACGAAGGACACTCAACCCGACTTTGGATGGTAAGAAACTTAAAAAAGAACCCACACAAGAGTTACAAGACAAGAAAGAAGGGCCCCCCACGGACCTTCAACACTAAAATTGCAACAACAAAGAGGAGCAAAGTGCTCCAAAAACACCGTAGGTAGTTTTGGCCAAAAGTTGCCAAAACCAAGAGAGGTTGGACCCACGGACCCAAAACAAGTATTGGGGGTGTTTTGGGAGAGAGAAGGGCCCCCTTTTATAGGTTTCCAAGAGCCCACTCCCCCCCTCGACGAGTAACCTCATCCATCCGGATTTTCATCCAAATTTGAGATTTTCACCTAATTTTGGGTTTTACGTTGGCCCTAACTTCTAACTTTTGGAGTTTAGCTCGGAATTGCAAACGGATTGTGCCAATGGCTTCAGAATGCCATTTTTAGTCCAAAGGACCTTGTTCTCCCTATTTCTATCACAAAAAACCCATCGGAAACTAATGCCAACTAGGGCCAATTAAAAGGGTAAAAACCTAACTTTTGGGGGTTACCTCTTTTGGCCTGGGTAACTAGCTAGGGTTGTTGGGGAGGCTCTAGGGAGTAAGAAAAGACTCCTTGATGTCTACGTTCCGACTTCGTACGCTCCCGGGACGCCGGTCAACCCCGCAAAGATCTTGCCGTAATTATTAATTGGGGGAATGTTGTCAGTTTCGGCTGCTTCCTGCTATTGGAACACCATGAAATTTGTCGGGGCGCGTTATTAACATAAAAGATGCTAGTTTAATTTTTAGTGAGATTTTACCGCGGCCTGGGTATTTTCTATGAATTTCCCATTGTGGCCTTTGGCGGTTGACTGCTCGGAAAAAGATCCTTCGGAGATAAAAAAAAACCGAGACTTTTTGGGGAACCTCTCATGGAGTTCCCCAAGCCACGTGCCAAGTCTTGGGCTAATCTGGCACACAGTCGGTGGCGAGGTGAAAACTGACTTCGGTTGAATTACCGGCAGTCAGGGAATCTTTCACACGTGAGGGAATCTTGGTGAATGGATTTCGCTGTGGATACCTCGACATGTTCCAGATCCAAGAACACTATCCGGCGGCCATGGATTCCTCCATGTGGCCTGTCTTGGACAAGTAACACCTGCAAGCTAACGATTGGAATTCCTAAAGTTTCATCGATGGAACGGAGAAACTAGAACCTATCTTTGGAGATTTATGTGGGGATCTCCCTAACTTTCTTAAGACCAATTTAGCTTGTCATAGTCACATGCACTGAGGTTGGGCTATTTTGAATAAGTTCCCCGTAGCCCTATTGTTTCCCACTATTTACAGGCTCTAATCTATATACAAGTGGGTTTTGTGGGTAGTCTATGGATAAAAGGCTATTTATTACCAAATGCTATACTGGTATGTGACATACCTATTTTGGTTCTACACTCTTTTGGGGGCTTTTTGTAGTACTTTATGCCTTAATTTGTAATAAACTAAAAAAAAAAAAACAATGAGTCCCAAGTGACGAATTTGGGGCTCACAAAGTCCCAGTGTGGCTTTTCATTTGTGCGGATGCGGTGGAGCAGATACAAGTAACCACGTTTGTGCAAAACCACGAGGAGTTGCACAAATTTAAATGTGAGTACGTGGACTACATGCCCGGGGACTATGAGCGTATGGGAGACATGTCATCTGCGAAAGCGAAGTTGCATGCCAAAGTACTACTCATGTTTCTAATTAGACCCGACTACACTACAAATGTAAAAATCCCCGAGGCATTTTGGGCTCCTGACACACCCGTATTCAACACGCCGCAGGGGTACAACGAACTAGAATTTTGTCTTTACAACGTTGAGTTGCGCATGGAGTTCTACTTGTGGTTGGTTAAGTCTTTTTGCAAAGTTGGAGATAGTGTGTTCTCGGTCTTTGCTGGGGGGAAGTTCACATGCGCTGCGGTGGTGAGTCGTCATTCTATGGTTGGCATATATTTGTAATATTTTGAACTCATCTGTAATTGTAGCTTCAGCTCGAATCAAGCTTAATTGTCGCATAGATTGAAGGTTTGCTGATTATTACTGGTCGTTTCTGTCTCCACAGATGAGTTCCGTGAATATTTTTGCAACTGGGGTGAAGGAAGACACCACCTTCTAGAACAACATTGTCTCCACGGCCATGAAGCTTGATAGAGCCGACTTCTTGGAGTCAGGCTACAGAGTGCAGAAGGCTGCGTCAAGTAAACAACGCGAGTCGCGTTCGACAGCTTCCTCTGCGAAGGCATTGCGGAGGGCACCGTGGGATTTTCCATCGACTGCTCGTCGGGGGAGGGGGGTAGCTCAGGAGCCAGAAGTGGTCTCAAGCTCCGATGACGACCCCGAAGACTTCTCGCACGATCAAATGCCAGATGCTCCTTCGTCCCCGGTTCGTGCAACACCAACAGAGCATCGCGGGTCCTCTGCCTCAATTGGAGACGCGATGGAGCCGCAACCATCGTCCATCCCTTCCTCTGCCAATTCACGGAAGAGAAGGAAGACCTTGCTGATGGATGACATCATCGAGAGGAGGTTCGCCGAGATAGAGGAGAAGCGGATCCAGGACCAGACATAAATCTTCCTGCAACAACAGCAGGTGAACAAGAGGCTAGATACCATGCAGAGCTTCATGCTGCAGGATTCCAAGGCGGCTAACGACAAGTTGGACTCCTTGATTATGTGGATGAAGGGTGCAAAGCCCATTGCTGAGATGCAGCCTGGGGCACCCCAACTGAGGCTCGAAAATCAGTCGTCAGGGTCGTCTACTATGATGCCTCCAGGTCAGGTGGGGCCTTCGGAATTTGTGGTACCTGCGCCTCCTTCACATCCCCTGCCACGGACACTGCCTCCTCCACCGTCACCAACTGTTCCACCTCCGGTACCTCTGGAGGAGCAGTTTGCACCTGCCCTTCCAGAGGCAAACAGTAGCGACGTGATGGAGACTCCTGACGAGCCACCAGCTTTGCCTAGCCAGGAGTCCGGCTCAGGTGCACCTCAATGATCATTCGGTGTTCTTATGCAGTTTTAGCTCGACTCGAGCTGATTTTGATGTGGGTTGTATGTAGTTGTAGAGTTCTCTCATAGACAACTCAACGTTTTTGACATAGCTGGACTTCTAGTGGATCGAACCATGGAGTTCAAAATTTTCACAAAGCTTTTATGTATATCAATTTTTTTTTATGTAAAGCGGTAATATCCGGATTCCTTATAGTACATTCTTTGTACACCCATGACTTGTAGGCATTGCCAATGCTGTAGATTTATTGCCACCTCCTATTGCATCAACCGTAGTCGCTCTTGAACCGACCTCATTGGAGAATGTGGCTGATGTTGTATCTGAGCTGACGGACCGGAATGTTATGGTGACAGAAGGCAACCCTGAATGTTCGAAGAGTGCCGATCAAGTCCCCGAGGACAGTTTGATACCTGATGCCGATCTTCTCAAGGTCGTAATTCCTTAACCGGGCGTTGCCACAGAGGATTCCGTAGCGGAGACAATACAACCCTCACAACAGAAGGTATGTCTCCGATTTTTAATTCAAATTCAACGTTTGTGTAGTGGCCTCTACGATCATGAACATCCGTTTCAGTTAGCATGGTGTGCAGAGGCTATCAATGCAGGATAATAACTAGCTCCACATTCGTCCATTGTCTATCAGGAATCTGATCCTCCATGTGATCCTCGAGGACTTCCGGAGGTGGTCAATACCCCATTGAAGTCCAGGGCGGCAGACAAGTGGATCAACGTCATCCTGGACCTCAATGGGGTATTGTGCGCCTATGAAGATCACAAATATAAGGGTTGGGCCAGGCAGACCGGGGACACCTTCCAACCACACTCTGCTACCCATCCTGCAGTTGCCGGACCAAAGCTAGTGTATGTCCGTCCAAGGTACTCTGATTTCCTACATGCGCTAGGAGCGATAGCCACAATTTCAGTGTGGAGCAATATGAAGACTTCAACCACTGATGAAGTGGCAACCTATCTCTTTAAGGGGCTCGACCAGCCAGTAGTCACTCTAGGTCAAACCTCTTGTAAGACACTTAAATGCAGAGACAAACATTCCTGAATTACAACGTACAAGGAGCCTGGCACAAATAAGGAACTTTTCCTTAAAAATTTAGAGAGCCTATTCACTAGCTACCGAGGGAGGTTCTCGTCCCTAAACACCGTGATAGTGGATGACAGTCCCATTAAGCACATTCTTAATGGTGCTGAAAACGTCATTTTGCCGGAGTCATGGTCATACAAGGGTAGCGGACCGAGAGACACTTTCCTCGTAGATATCCTCCTTCCCTGGTTTTAGAATCTCCACGCGGCTCGTAGACAGGGGCTTAAGTCGTTCCGTCAGAATGCGGTCAATAGAATTGGACGTCGCACGCTATGTGACGATTGAAAACAGAAGAAGGATTACGATAGATTGATGGAGGTCGTCCACGCTTCGCCTAACATTCGTTAGGACTAGACTGATAGAGGGACATGTTGGCGATTTTCATGCTCTTCAGGAGTTTAGATCGAGTCGAATTGACTTCAGCATGTTGCTTACAGATTTGTAATATTTTTCATTATTCCTTTAATAAAATAGGAAGGGTTTTGTTTGCTACTCTTAAATCAGCTCGAGTCGAGCTTTTTTGTTTCCTGGTTTGTGCTATCCTTGTTTTGCAGTTATTCATGGATGGTGTTTCAAGTTCTCAAAGCAATGAAGTTCTGCTCGGTGGTTATGATCTAAATATTACTTGATTCCAGAGATCGGACGGACCGGTTTCTCCCGATGGAGATCATCACATGCCGTGTGGTGCGTTGGCAAATTCTATATTGGACTATGGGCAATACACAATCCTTAGTAGGGGAAATTTCCTCTGCTCGGCGGCTACAGCAAACTCCACAATGGACTACTCTACGAAGCCCGTGGATGACGGTGTGGTGGATAGTCCGCCAAATAATGGTTCACGTTTGCCGAAGTCCTGCTCGCCTTCTCCATTGCGGTAGGGGGGGGCCTTGCTTCTCGATTATCACCAGGGGCCTTAGACAAAGCGCCTAAAAAGAGGCTGTATGAAGAGTCCACAACTCCAATTCCTGCACATGTGAACAAGTCATTGGTCTCTAGTGGATCTCATGATACTCCTAGATCTCGTGATACACATGTTGGAGCTACTTCTAATAGTGCAGGGCACCGTCCTACATATGTCCTATCAAGGAGTATCCGCAAGTCTAGGACACATGATGGGGTGCAACCAAACTACCAAAGTAGTGCGATGCGCGTCGTCTCGACGCATGGGACCTCAAGTGCATTCAACGACAGATGCATCAACGGTGGAATGAGTACAAGTGGCCAAATACTGGATATAGTCGCGGACCTGACATTCTGAAGGCAAGGGAGCTACAACAAAGTAAATCACACATATAATACGTGTTTATAGTGTAGAGTGGGAGTCTACAGAGACGTATATGGTAGAATTCTGTACGTGATAATCTTGTGTGAATACTAGAGGTTCGAATGAAATATATTGAGGACTGCTCGGTAATGGTGTTTTGTATGTCACGTTATACCACAGTATAGACTAGCTACATGCTATGCATAGCAAAACGTTTAGTATTACAAACCGGGTAGTCAAAATGTTGCATCTTCATTGTACGTGATAGTCATGCAATTAGATGCTTGGGTGAGCAATCACATGGTGATTGAAGAATGAAGTGCATGTTCAATTTTGACACGGTTCTGGGCACAAATATTTTAGGGACAGAAAAAGGCAAGCGCAAGGTGGTTGCTGCCTGATTTGTTTCTAAAATCTCAGTGTGTAGAACCATGTCAAAATTGAACATGCACTTTAGTTTTCAATCATGTGGTTGCTTGCTCAAGCAATCTATTTGTAGTGTCTAACACAGGTGGTGGTGATGTGACATTTAGCTGTTAGGAGTGTAACAGTGGGCTATGCTTCCACGTAATTACATACCATTTTGCAATGTATTCATCAATTATGTTTATATCAGATGAATACTTTCTATTAATAGAATGACATACTGTTAATTCTATAAACCATTTCCAATCTTGCCTTTGCTAACTTTGTTTGGATGTCTTCACATTGTGTTTTATGTGTTTTCTAACCTCAAAATCAGCTCTATTCATCACTTAGGTGCTTCTTAACATTCTCAATTCATTAGACTATGACTCCCATTTCACTGGAAAACTCCCAAAATATTGAATATAGTGTTGATGGCGAGGTTCAAGGCCAAACAAAAAGGCGGTTTATCTAAAGAGAGGACATGTTTCTCTATTTTCTTCATTATATGCAATACTTTGCCCATGCATGGCCTCTTTGCATCCAAGCCACGTAGACCATTTATAACTAAAGCCGATAAGTCCTTGAAATTTTGACAACAATGCAAAAAATGTTCACTCAAAATTATCTTCTTCACCATTTGACATTCATTGCGGGATTTGGAGTTCTGCCTAAACTTCCTCACATATTCATCCCATTGCGGGTTGTGAGCCCTCAAGTTGGCATTTGGAACTCTGAACTTATTTTTTGTGATTTTTTGTTAGTTTTTTTAGATTAATTACATGAAAAAACACATAAAAATAGAGTTATTGAGGATTTTGGTAGAAGTCCCTACCAAAGTAATGAAGAATGGCCTTAGATGCGTGAAAAACGTAAAACTTTTTGTTTTCACTAATTTTAGGTTTTATTAGTAGAATTAGATAGTTAGTTAGTACTTCTGAAAGAAGAAAAGATATGAGAGTTAGCTTTTCCTAGTGTCTTGTTCATGTGATACAGCCTCTATAAGTACGCATGTAACAAACTGGTTAAATAATAGAGTCCAATCAAAGTCAGTCAAAATTCAACTCGAAAGAGTTAGATTTGTTATTTGCAGCTAATTTTGAGAATACAAATCATTTATAGACCAAGATGGAGGAAATGATGATTGGAAAACACAAAGAGGTGCTTTTCTAGGTCAATGCATGCCAGAAGGTCAAATTGAAGTCCGATCATCCAAGATTCCCTTAGTATCAAAAATAATTTTTTCTTGGGTGGAAATTATTAAGTAATTGCTAAAAATAGCATCCTTATTGAAGATTTGGTGTTGCCCTTAGTTGATGGACATCTTGTAGAAGATTGTCCAAAAATTTTGGAATTTTACAAAACTCCACAATGACTCCATGGAAAGTCAACTGCTTAAAATTGCATTTGTAAATTTCTAGAAATTACAAATATTGCGATAAAATCTCACTAAAAATTAGGATAGTGTTTTGTGTGCCAATAAAAAGCCTTGTTAAGTTTGAAAACAATCCGACATTCCTAAGTACCAGAATTAGGGCCGACAACGAATTTTACAAGAATTTACAACTTAGCAGCGAGTTGACCGGCGTACCAAGAGCTAACAGTGTCCGAATGGAGCGATTCAAGGGTCAATTCTTACTTCCATGAATATTCTAAACCACCCAAGCCGGACACTTTCATCACAAAGCGCAAACTCCAAAAGTTAGATGTTTGACTTTTGTTCAAAGTTATCGTGACTCAAATTTGCGCTTAAAAACAATTGTAGAGGCAATGGTAAGGGTTTTGTCAGGCTAATTGGGAACTTTTGAACACGATGGCGCAGTTTGTTTTCAGTTTGAAGTTGTCCCTCAAAAGATAGAGAGAGTCAACCCTTGGTTTGATTTTTTTATGGTAATTTTGGATTAATCTAGGTTGATTTTACAAATCTCTTTTGGACATTCAAAGATTGGATTTGCTCAAGATACTTGTCTTGCATAAGAAGCCATCTTTTGAACTAAAGAAAGACAATTTGAAACTAACCTTAGAATAATTTGCAAAATATCTCGGTTAATTAGGTAGATTTTCAAAATATCTTTGGGAAAAATCTAATATTTAATTTTGGGAAGATTCTAAGGCCATTTAGGGCCTAAAAGGAACTTGTTTGAGGACCCTCCTTCCCATTTAACAAAGATTATTTAGAAAATACATTAGGTTAGTTTAGCAAAATATTTAGATTGAAAGTAAAAAAATATTTATGAACAACTTACTGAGGAGGGTAGTGGTGCTATTTTGTGAGCCTGTAAGCATGAGCCTATGAACGTTGAGCAGGGATTCTGTGAGCGTTGAGTTTAGAAATTTGAAGAAGTACAAGAAAACTTAAAAATATTTCTAATAATAGACGTTATCTAAAAATTTGGCCCTAGATTTACTATTAGTAGTAAATTTTTGTACCTATTACTACGGACCTATTACCGTGGACCTATTACCGTGGTTATATAGAATCCATAGGAAAATTATAATTTTCAATGTTGTCTAAAATATTAGAAGTATACATTTTGAAAATGATGAACTTAATTGATGTGAAAGATGAATGGAGATGGAAATAAGTTTGTATAAAATATTGGTTGATTACTTTCCTATAATAATGTGGGTCTTCTTGGGACTAATAAGAAAATACCAAAAAAATTCTTTTGATGCATTGTTATTAAACTTGTTCAGATTTTAGAAAAAACAACATCATTGATAAGAACTACTATCTTATAGTAGCACAAGGCCAATGGGAGGTACCTACACTTTTACTTTGATGTGTTGGTAATCGGACTTGTTAAGATTTTGGAAGAAAATATTTGGTTGACAAGGATTATTTTTGGAAGGAATGAGCTCGGTGCCAAGGGGACCCAAACAGCAAGAGGGGAGTGATTATAATCTCAATGGAACAACCTTAGTTGATTTCAAACAAATTTTAATTAAAAATTGATTTTTCTTCTTCTTAAAATCTAGCAAAATCTAATAAGTAGCACATCAAGGTTGTTTAAGGGACCACGATAATAGGTCCACAGTAATAGGTTCATGGTAATAGTTACTAAAATTTACCAAAAATAATAAATTTTGACCAAAAATTTTAGATGGAATCTCTAAAAAATTATATACTCACAGGCTTATAAGCTCATGCTCACAGACTCACAAAATAGCAAACCAATCGGGGGGGAGGGGGCGAAAGCGAGTATATAAGGCCCTTCCTCGAGGTTGTTCGTGGCCTTCATTTTCTTATTTCATTCTTGTTGTTATTCTTGTCGTGCTACCGACACTTTATCGGAGCACTTTTAAGCCAAATTTTGACTATTTCTTTCTATTTTCTTGTACTTTGAAGGTCCGGAGGGCCCCTTTGAAGCTTTGATTTCTTTTCTTGTTTGAATTTGGAGGCTTCAAGTCCCAAAAACTTTGATTATCAAGAGTTTAGAAAGAAGAAATCCCCTAACTCTATTGTTGTTCGAGTTAATTTAACTTCTTTTTTGAATTTGGAGGCTTCAAGCCCCAAAACTTTGGTGTTAAAAGTGTTGTGGGGATAGTTTACAAACTCTAATTGATTTTCTTGTCCTTTTGGATACTAACCAACGATTTGTGCGAATTGATAATAATTTAAGAACTCAAAACTTTAAAGCGGCAGGGCTAGACTTTGCCAAAAGGTTTTGGACATCACTACGTGCCAAAATTTGTTGTATAACGGGTGTTTGGTTTAATTAAATGCTAATGTTTGGTTAAACACTGTCATGTGTACCTCCTTTAGTGATTAAACTTAGAACTTTGTTTGAAATTTTGAAATTTAGTTTTTAATGTTCGATTAAACACTATCATGTGTACCTCCCTCTACAACAATGGCAGTGTTTTATGAGTGCAAAAATATGACTGAGGATGACTAGGGACTACTCACAGCCATATTCTTAGAGGTCAATACCTTGGGGAGAAATATGACTGCAAAATATGATTGCCAGTTGTTTTTGGGCCTTGTACTTCACGGGCGTATATTATACGTCCGTTGGGAACACCAAAGTATTTCATAGGGAACGATAGGGAACTCGTTTGAGGACATTGAGTTATATTATTAGTCATATTTTCATGGTAGTAATATTTTTTTGTTTTTGGGCAACCTAAGAAAAACATGGACAATCAAAAAAAATATAGAGAAACCATTGTTTAAAATTTTGAAACCTAATCACCACTTTTTAAGGGTTTTGAAACCCTAGCCACCACTTTTTAGGGTTTTGAAACCCTAGCTTCTACTTCTTTTGACTCTTCTTCCTTACCTTTTGTTGTCTCTTAATTCTTACCTATTGTTGCTTCTTCTTTGTTACTTCTTTATTCTTGCTTCTTAGTTGTTATTTTTGTTGCATCTTCACTTTTGCTTCTTAGTTGTTATTTTTGTTGCATCTTCACTCTTGCTTCTTAGTTGTTGTGTTTTGTTGTATCTTTACTCTTGCTTCTTAATTGTATTTTGTTGTATTTTGAGTTCAATCTTGTTTCTTAGTTGTTGTGTTTTGTTGCATCTTAAATTCACTCTTACTTCTTAGAGTTGTTGTCTTTTGTTGCATTTTCACTCTTGCTTCTTGTTTTTTTCTTCTTGCATCTTAATTCTTTTTTCTTCTTATTTCTTATTTCTTATTTTTTGTTCTCTCTTTTTGTTTCCTGTTTTTTTTTGTTGCATCTTAACTCTTTTTTGTTGTTTCTTGTTATCTCTTAGTAGTTGCTCCTTATTGTTTCTTGTGCATCTTAACTTGTATTTGTTGTTATCTTTTTGTTGTTGCACTTGTTGCCTTTTTTTCTTATTATTCCTTGCATCACCATTGTTTTTCTTCTTATCCTAAATTTGTATTACATATTTTCTATTGTTGTAAACTTTTGAAGATTGAGCTTTGTTGTATGTTCATTAAAAATTAACCTCTTATTTCTTTAATTGTATATGCAGGCAACAAAATTGAAACAAAGTCGTTGGAGGCTACTTGCAATTCACTTTATATTATTGTAAGAAATATAGTCTCTATTGACTTGTATAAATAATTCATTGTGATATACATATTTTGTATTTGTGACTAATAAATTATAAATGTCATTGAAAGGAGTCACATTCCTTCTTATATATTCCCTCTCCAATATAATTGTTTCTTGTATATCCTTAAAATCATATGTATTTGTTTTTAACTACATGAAATCTTTTATTCAATTGTTAAATCATTTTAATATATGATTGCAATGTGTCAAATCCATTTAAAATGTATGGAAAACATGATTGTAGTTTGTAATTGAAGCTATTTTGAACCTCAATCACCTCAATCACAAATAGCACACACAAATCTAAGAAATATGATTGTTAATCATCTAGAATATCACTTGCTTGAGTTATATTTCATAATATATATTGGCCCAAATATGACTACCTATGGTCATATAATGCTCATAGTTATGTACACCAAAATATGACTATGCTTCATGTGAGTGTTTCTAACTCCATCCTTAAGTTAGAAAATTGCACACAGGTTCTAACGGCATAAGTTAATGATTCCAATGGGTGAATTGTAAACTTAGTGTTCTTTGGCCTTCTAAGCAATGGACACTTTGTTTACTATGGTGATAATTTAATTCTATTTGCTTCAAAACAATTTAAACGTTAAACGGTTCAAGACCTAGATGAGTAAGCAAATCCTAATCTAATGTTAAAATCTATCTAAGCTAACTTGTAGAACACATTTTTTCCTTTCTAAAATGGTAAAGCAAGTTGAATTCTGATGTTTCTACTAAATGATATTGATGGATGAAATTTGTCCCTAATTCTATCTTAAAAACTTCATCCATTAATTAAAAATAGCAAATGAATTCTAATTAATCTAAATTTCAGGATTAATTTGTTAATTAATCTAACTAATGGAGTCTTGAAAGAAAATATAGTTTTGACCTATTTTTAGAATTTTCATCCAAATTTGAGTCAAACTTCATCCACACCTAACTCCTTTAAAATCAAAGTAATCTTAAAGTAAAAGTTGATTTTGGAATCTTCAAAAGATTTCCTAAACGATTCTAGTCTCAAAAGATTCCTTAGTTATTCCTTAAAAATATTCCTAATTGTTCTTGTATTAACCCTGGAGCGCTCCGACGTCCATTTTCTGGACGATGAACAAATTCAAATCCTTGTTTCTGTCTCATTCCTACTTGGATGAAAGTCATCCTAATTTTTGGTGATACTTTATCAAGTTGTTGTCCTATCCATCGGTTGGATTTGGTGTTACTAGAATCTATACATTTCTAAAATTACAAATGTGGAAGTATGTCAAGTGGTCAATTTGCATTGACTTTAGTTCAAAACTAGATGTGCAAAAATGAGGTCAAAGATGTAAAGGTCACAAAAATTTCAAAAAATCACCATATGAAGAGAACCTTATTTCAAATCCATTCCAACAAGTTTTACTCAAAAAATGATAATATTTTACTTGTAATTGAATTTAGAAGGAATTCTGAAATTTTCTTTTCAAAATTTATAGAAAAAGACTGGTGATAGCATTAGTAGATCTAACCATACGGATAGAATTTAAAAATAAAAATCTACAACTTTCATTTGTATACCAATTCCAAAATATTCTTCCAAATTGTAGTTTATAATGTTTTTTCTAAAATCGTCAATTTTGGAGATGAATCCAGACATTTAGGGGTTAATCCTACTTCTAAGTTATAATTCTAAAATTAGTAATTTCTCGGGTTTTTATTATTTCTATGAGGAAAGTGATAAATTACCTTTTTACCAAGGTAAAAAACAAGAATTTTGGACTTCTAGGTAAAAACTTATGGATGGATGAAAATTCCCCTTAATTGGATAAAATTCGTTCCTTTAATTAGTTTTATAGAGAATAAGGGGGTAAATTATGTTTTAACTTCCTCCAATTATACTAATATTTTCTAGATTCCTAAATTAAGTTAGATTCCTTTTGAGATTCCAATTTATTACTTCCACGATTTTAATTAAATTTTATAAAAGAATTTTAGCAATGTTAAGAGCTATATCAGCAAATGGGATTCTAAATGTTAATTGTGATTTAAATGAAAAGCAATTTAAAAGAAAACAAAGTTAGAAATCAAACCTCTGTATCGAAGACGTTGGTGGATCCGTCGTCACAAAATACCATCATTATTGTCTCCCCGAAGTCCTCTATTGTCTTTCATAAGATTGCAAAATTTGGTGAGAGCTGGATAATTCGTTGTTGAATTGTTATTCTAGACCTATCTAAAATCACTTTGTTATTAGTTTTGGCAATTTGGAAGTGATTCTTTGGTCTTAGGTATTTAATTTAAATTGTATAATTTAATTAAATTTTCTAAGTTTCTAATGAATAGTAGTGTTATTCCCTTGCCAAATTTTAAATAGTTTTTAATTTAATATTCCAAAGATATTAGTTGTTTTTGTTTTTATCTATTTAGCTTATTGGGCCTAATAAAACAAAACACTAACCAACAATTTTACCAAATAATACAATTGGAATCCTAATTAATAACTAAAACCAACAAAATGAATAGTATCTATAAAATAATCAAAAATAATCAAAAACAAATCTATCAATGAATAGGAAAAGGAATAAAAGAATGAACGACAATCCAAATGAATAGTATAACGAATATAACAATCCAAACAATTCCAACTTCAATAGTAAGATGTCAATGAAAAGAATAAAATAATCAAAAAAATTTAAACATTAAGATACTCACCATGATTCTTCGTCTTCCTTGGCTAACCTTCTTATAATTCTTCCCCTTCCTTTACTTCTTATTTAATTGTTGTTGTTGGCGAGCTATGGTGTTTGAAGACACTTGTGAGTTTGGAGAGGATTCTTGGTGTTCAATTTTTCTTCCAAGAACCCAAAATTTGGGTGCGTGGCAACAACTACCTATGCTTGATTATTTAGTTTTGTTTATGTGAGTTGTTAGTTTTCTTGAGTCCCAAATGACCCCCTGGACTTCCGAAACTTTCTGGACTTCCTTGCTTCCTAACTGAAGTCCAACTGTAGCGGACCTGCAACCCCTATTGCGACGACCAGCGACCAGTTGCGACGGACCCACACTACAAGAGAAAGGGGTGTTTTAAGTAGTGTCCTAGACATCACGTCTTTTAAGTAATGTCTTTTAAGTAAGTTTTTAAGTAAAATTCTACTAAAAAGACTGTCTTTTTAGTAAAATTTTACTTCTTGTAGTGCCAGTGGTTGGTTGCAATAGACCCAGTGGCCGGTTGCGACGAGACTAGCGCCCCTGTTGCAACAGACCCAGCCTTCGGGCTTTTGATTGCCTTCGGGCCGCTGCTTATGCCTTCAACTGAACACTGAATCCTATGAGACTGAAACTTTTGTGGAATTCCAAATGAAAGATTGAAAAATCCTTAAGAAAAAAATCAAACAATCCTTTTGAAGACTAATCCACCCAACTTAAGAAACAAGGAAAAGTTAGTTTTTATGGGTGAAACAACAAAGCTAAACTTATTATTAAGAACTTCTAGATAAACACCTAGTCTGGCAAATTAAATGAACATGACGCAACAAATGGCAATTTGGAAGCAAAATACCTCCTCCACATGTCCCAAACGGAAGAGTAAAAGAAATTATCGAAACGTGGACTTTAAATAAGTTCCAAAGAAAATCTTACTCCGTTGATTCTTTTTTGGAAAGTCAGAGCTCCGCCATACGGGAGCAACCCCAAAAAATAACGGTATCCAAGGACCAAACTAATATTTTGAACACTTAATTTTTAAAGGAGATACACATGACAACATTTAACCAAACATTATAAACTAATTTCCAAAATTTCAAACAAAGTTCTAAGTTTAATCACTAAAGAAGGTACATATGACAGTGTTTAACCTAACATTAGCATTTAATCAAACCAAACACCCGTTATACAACGAGTTTTGGCACGTGGTGATGCCCAAAACCTTTTGGCAAAGTCTAGCCTTGCTGCTTTAAGTTTTGAGTTCACAAATTGTTATCAATTCGCACAAATAGTTGATTAGTATCCAAAAGAACAAGAAAATCAATTAGAGTTTGGGAACTACTCCCACAACCCTCAAAATATTAAAGTTTTGGGGCTTGAAGCCTTCAAATTCAAGAAAGAAGTTAGTTAACTCAAACAACAATAGAGTTGGGGGATTTCCTCCTCCTAAATTCTTGAAAATCAAAGTTTTAGGGCTTAAAGCCTCCAAATTCAAACGAAAAAAAGGAAAAAGCTTTGAAGGGCCCTCTGGACCTTCAAAGTACAAGAAAATAGAAAGAAATAGTCAAAGTTTGGCTTACAAAGTGCTTTGACAAGTGTCGATAGTACGACAAGAGCAACAACAAGAATGAAACAAGAGAATAAGGGCCATGAACAACCTTGAGGAAGGGCCTTATATACTCGTTCCCAACCCCCCCGATAAGTTGTTCGTAAATATTTTCTTACTTTCAATCTAAATATTTTGCTAAACTAACCTAACACGTTTTCTAAATAATCTTTGTTTAATGGGAAAGAAGGTCCTCAAACAAGTTCCTTCTAGGCCTTAAATGGCCTTAGAAACTTTCCCAAATCAAATATTAGATTTTTCCCAAAGATATTTTGAAAACCTACCTAATTAACCGAGATATTTTGCAAATTAATCTAAGGTTAGTTCTAAATTGTCTTTCTTTAGTCTAAAAGATGGCTTCTTATGCAAGACAAGTATCTTGAGCAAATCCAATTTTCTATTTTCCAAAAGATATTTGCAAAATCAACCTATATAAATCCAAAATTACCATAAAAAAGTCAAATTAAGGGCTGATCCTCTCTATCATTTGAAGAACAACTTGAAATTGAAAACAAATTACGCCATCGCGTTCAAAAGACCCCAATTAGCCTAAATGACCCCTAACCCCTACCTCTCTAGCCGTTTTAAAGCGCAAATTTGAGTCATGGTAACTTTGAACAAAAGTCAAACATCTAACTTTTGGAGTTTGCGGTTTGTGATGAAACTGTCTGACTTGGTGGTTTAGAATATTCATGGAAGTAAGGATTGACCCTTGAATTGCTCCATTCGGACACCGTTAGCTCCTGGTAGGCCGGTCAACCCACTGCTAATTTGTAAATTCTTGTAAAATTCGTTGTTGGCCCTAATTCTGGTACTTGGGAATGTTGGAATGGGTGAATGTATGGTTGAGTGGACCAATTGTGGTGGAAGTCCATATCCATATAACTCACTATAAGGCTAGTCAGAAAAACTTTGCATGAGGAAAATGAACACAATAACATGGAGAAAGACATATGGTGGTATAGGATAAGCATTAGAAATAATCCTTTTATAACCCTACAATGTGTCTTGCCAAAATTGATTAGTAATATCATCCACTCATTTTTGTACTCTAAATCTTGAAAATGCCAACGGTTCAAAATTAATTCAATCTTCAATATTGATTTGAAGCCCATCTATAATTTTTGGTAACATTTAGGAATCTAATTTATTTTTTAGAAAAACAAATTGTTTTGACTATTTTTTGGACTTTTTAAAATATGATTCAATTCAGACCCTAAAAAGTCCATAACTTCTATTTTAAAATCAATATCAAGCAAAGCAATATATATTTTTTAGGCACCTCAATCTACTTTACAACATATGATGAGTCACTAATATAATAATAATAATTTTTTATTCATTAAAAAAACTCTTAAACAATGCTACATGGAGTTTTCTAAAAAAATTTTGCAACTTTAAAAGTCAATAAGTCTTTATTTCAAGGAAAAAAACTTCTAAATAATTACATAGTTGTCTTTGCATTCAAGTTAAAAATGTATGTTCAAATTTATACCTACAATGGTGTAGTGAGTTATCTACAATGTGGCTTGCAATACAAAGGTCTTGCTGGAAAAAACACTGTGACGTGAAAAGTGGTCCACTCAACCGTGCATTCACCTGAATGTCTTCAAACTTCACAAGGCTCTTCATTAGCACGTAAAATACTATCCTAATTTTTAGTGAGATTTTACCGCAACATTTGTAATTTCAAGGAATTTACAAATGCAATTTTAAGCGGTTGACTTCCCATGGAGTCATCATGGAGTTTTGTAAAATTCCAAAACTTTTGGGCAATCTTCTACAAGATGTCCATCAACTAAGGGCAAAACCAATTTTCCAATAAGGATGTTATTTTTAGCAATTCCTTAATAATTTCCACCTGGGGGGAAAATTATTTTTGATACTAGGAGAATCTTGGATGATTGGACTTCTATTTGACCTCCTGGCATGCTTTGACCTAGAAAAGCACATCTTTGTATGTTCCAATCATTATTTCCTCCATCTTGGTCTATGAATAATTCAGATTCTCAAAGTTACCTGCAAACAACAAATCCAATTCTTTCAAATTAAATTTTGATTAACTCTGACTAGACTCTAATTTTTAATCAGTTTATTACATGTATACTTATAGATGATGTATTACATGAACAAAACACTAGGACTGGCTAACTCTCAAATCCTTACTTTGCTTGGAATTATTGACTTAACTACCTAATTATACTAATAAGACCTAAAATTAGTGAAAATGTAAAGTTTTACGTTTTTCACGCATTTAAGGTCATTCCTCACTACTTTAGTAGGGACTTCTACCAAAACTCTCAATAACTCTATTTTAATGTATTTTTTCATATTTTTTATCTAAAAATTAATTAAAAATTGCGAAAAATAAGTTCAAAGGTCCAAGTGCCAACTTGAGGGCTTACACTTCTCAAAACATGATTGCAATCAATCATAAAATTACCAATGACATCCACATGAAGTCGTGAACTACCATGCCAATCAAGAATATGACTCATGAGAGTCATATTCTACATCATTAAGAAATATTACTCAAGAGAGTCATATTTTAACATTAGCTAAAAATATGACTTACTTGAGTCATATTCTACATCAACAAAAAATATAACTCACCGTAATCATATTCCACAATAACAAAAAATATGACTCACCGCAGTCATATTCCACATCTACAAAAAAATATGACTCACCGCAATCATATTCCATTATAACAAAAAATATGACTCACTGAGTCATCGCAGTCATATTCCATAATAACAAAAAATATGACTCACTGAGTCATCGCAGTCATATTCCATAGTAACAAAAAATATGACTCACCGTTGTCATATTCCATGTCATCAAAAAATATGACTCAACGTAGTCATATTCCACAGTAACATAAAATATGACTCACTGAGTCATCGCAGTCATATTCCATAATAACAAAAAATATGATTCATCGTCGTCATATTCCATGTCATCAAAAAATATGACTCAATGTAGTCATATTCCACAGTAACAAAAAATATGACTCACCTCAGTCATATTCCACGTCATCAAAAAATATGACTCAATGTAGTCATATTCCACGTAGGATTTTTTCATTTATCCGAGCAGCTCAAGAAGAAGTCAAAGATAGTCAAAATATATGCCTTGTTGGCATACGATGGCTAATTATGGGTATTTATACCCTTCAACTTATATGTCTGCCAATATGACTGATGTCTGAAGCAACTGCTTCTAAACGACTGCAGTCAGTCATATTCTGAATCATCTACAATGATTTCTGCGTGAGTCATATTTTTTAATTTTACAACTCACTGCAATCATATTTTGCAGTCATAAAACATTGTTTTTGTTGTAGTGCATTGATGGTACAACTAAACTTATCATCTTGTTGTAAACACTTGTACAATGTTGTAAGTACTTGTATACAAAAAGGTCAATGCCTCTAGTTTATATCTAAAAACGTACCTAATGTAATCCAAATTGTAAGAGATTGTACAATGATTGTATGAGTGAACTAATATAGTGATTGTACAAGTGACCCTATTGTAAGAAGAACAATAACATTTGCGGAAGAACTATTAACAGAGCAAGTCATGTAATGTATGGCACAAACAATACAAAATTTTTGAAACTTTAGCTCGGTACTATACAACAAGTCAAAAACCTCACTCCGTCGCTTGTAGCTCCAACACGACCAAGGTGCAGGTCCTCACTCAATTGCTTCTTTAGACTGAAACTGCAAAGTGTACAAGTGCAAAGGTTGATTCAAATTTTTTTGAAATGTATAGGAGGAAATCTTGTTGCAAAAAGCGCTGCATATTGTGGATTGTGGCAGGTCAATCCCAAATTAGACAGGACGTGGCAAACAATTATTGGTCAAAAATGTACAAATTGTACGCACGATACAAACATGTACGATGGACGAACCCTAAAACCTAAAATCAGGTTCAGACTAAAAAATGGAGAAGAAACCTCCAATAGAAAAATTAGAAGCCAAAACATAATTTTTTTGAAAATTCAATGCTGGCCCATCTCAACCATAATGCTTTCTACTAGAAAATCCAAAAAAAAAAAAAAAAATTGAGGTCAAAATTTGGCCTTCATACTAAAATCACACATTTGTTAGGATATTTTCTTATATAGTCCCTAAAACACTCATTAAATGCCTAGTCTAAGGATCTAAATATAAAAACATTGGATTTAGCTCTTTGAATTGTAAAATGAAATCCTAAACTAGGCAAAAAAAGTACAACAATGCTGAAGTTGAATCTCTGATTGTACTCCGTACATTAAATTAATAGATGAAAATTACTTTTTGTTATGCAATTATCAAAGTTTGCAAGATGCAAGACTCCGATCTATTTTTTATTTATTATTTAAGTCACAAAAACTATAAAAAAATTGACTCCAAACTTTCATACTGTGAAGAAATTATGCCATGACTACAATTTTTAGACAATTGTAGTGTGCTTTTACCCTAATGCATAAGAAAGTTAGGTTGGACATAAGTGGTAGTTAGCTTGCATTCTCAAGTTACTAAATAGGTAGGCGGCACCCCAACTACCCCCCATTAAAGAGGGCATGAGGATTGAGGCGGAAAGAAAAGAGGTGAAAAGAAACTAATGAAAAGATGAACACTTCTTTCCGTCATTATAAAGATTGTTGCTAAGAAATACCGGACCAACGTGTGGGGTACCCAAGCGACTTGCGATGGTAGAGGATGAAGATTTGACCAACTTGATCATGGATCTCCAGGAAGGTAAGACCCTAACTTCTCCTTCCTAAACTAACCCTTTAGGGTCTAGATACCAAGCAAGGCTGAGAATTAGGTGCTTATAGGACATAGGTCAAGTTAGATTTTTTAAAGGTAAATTTAGAGTAGACATCGAGAGGGTTCCAAAAACCTATAGGCGGATGAAGCTTAGAGCCAAGAATGGATGAAACTTGGGAATTCTCATCCATTCGAGTCGAAACTTGGAACTTAGCTAGATCATAGGAAATCAAGTCCATAAGTCAAATCTACCTCCATTTGGAATTAGAAGCCCCTAGAAAACCGTGGATGAAGTTAGAGGGCCAATCGGCCAAAACTTCATCCACTCATAGCTTTTCACTAGAGTGTCCAAATTAGACGGGTTTTAGGTTTTTAGAAATGGTGTGAGATAGGATTTTACCCTAAAAGGATAGAGTAGACTTGAGAAGCTTTAGCATAGAAACATAACATAACATAATACAGCATAGCAATTAGCATAGGAAGTAGTCAACCCTGGTTCTTTAGGGACCACATTTAGAAAGACAACTATAGAATACTAACAAAGATCCATTGCTTGAAAGGCACAATGAACCGACATTAGGCACCCACTAGCATAGGAAGTTATGATAGAAACTAGAACTTGGTTGTATTCGCCTATTTACCAAAGGTGGGTAAATAAGCGCCTACATGCTACGACTTTTATCCACCTCGAAGTGGCTGAATGCGAGCTTGTGGGCCAAGGCGGTGACTGGAGGGGGGACTTGGTGCCTTTCTTTTCTACGTCTCTATATATTTAGCGACTGTGGGCAACTTTGTGAAGGAAGAGCCATGTTTAATCCAGGAGAAGGGAGTAGTGCGATGCGTCCATCCCTATAGGATATTAACCAAAATGACATCTGGGAATGGGAGAATGCTACAAGGAAATATGTGAGAGGCAAGGACTTTGACAATCCCACAGAGTTCCAAGTGACTATCAACTCATATGAGTCAACAGGCGTAGAGTCATCGTCAAAGTCAAAGAAATCCAAGACGGCATATGATAAGGACCTAACTTATCCCCTAACGGATTATTCAATATTTGCATGGTGGGTATGTTTTGAATGGTATGAGGAACACATAGTAGAATTCCTTGAGTCTCTATACTTGAGGTATAGAGAATCAAGCATCATTAAATTAAAGAGAGATTTGAGCACTTTTATTCTGAAAAAGTGCAAATAATCCCCGAAATATGCTGACATAGATGAAACGTATTTTGGCAACTACAAGAAGTGGATGGAGAACGTGCTCATGGAAATCATTTTCAACAACAAAAAAATCATTGTAGAACACCGACCTATAGTCCTTGGGTATGAAAAATAAGGAGACCATTGAATTCCATGCAAAAATGGTATGGTGGCAAAAAGCGGTCTATAGACTATCGAAGACTGTGTCTAGGGCTATGGGATGGCAGTTGGATGCATTGAGGGTTGCTTTTTCTCAAAACAGTGGAATAGTGGATCATCTCTCATGTGGATCAACTCTATTGCAAAGGTGGTTTTCCTTAGTGGATATGATCAACAAGGGGGGTATGGAAAGGTGCGTAAGGTATACATTGATGGCATGTCTATAATCCCCAAGCATGTACATTTTGTGGGGAAGGTGTCAAAGCAAACGAACACGCGTGATGCAAGATATGAATGATCCATTGAGGCCTTGGTGTGTCCTTTAAATCACCCAACCATTGTTAAATTTGTGGCTATCCATGCCAATACAATAGAGGCCTATACATTGTGGTGGAATGGTGGTAATTTGAACAAACTTCTTTACTTGAATGAGAAGGTCATGCCACATGCCGATTGGCACGAAATGAAGTTGGTGAAGGAACTTCAAGAAGACCATGTGAAGCAAATTAGCCTCTTCCGAAGGTACAGGGCAAAGTTGGCATAGGCCCGGGCATGGGCCCTTGTTTATGTGACAAGTCTTGTACACAATGAAGGTGTTCTATACAACAATTTGTCTTCCAACAACATATTAATCCATTATCCGCCATACTCAGATGATGTTATAAACATTGGATTTGCGATTGGAGAATTGTCAGTCGTATACAAGAGGGAGTTTCCTCACATTTTGGATACAAAATAACGAAAGAGAGGGATGACATGTTGATGGGCAGATGGTGGATGGCTCCAAAGTTGTTCTTTGTGTTTGGGCCAAAGGGTTCAGAAACGAGCTTTGACAAGATGCAAGCCATGCACAAGTATACGGTTAAGTTTGATTTGTTTTCTATTGGTAAATTGATTGGGAACATGAAAATGGTTATATGGGTGAATATGATAGGGAACTATTCAAAAACCCTGAGTTGGAAAAATTCTTTACATTGAAGTTACGTGAGCTTATGGATGCTGACGTATAGATGAGACTCACATGTTATAAGGTGGTAGCTTCACTCATGGTTCCACCTTGGAACATGAAGCCTCCATAATTAGTTTTCCGTAACTCCGTGTTGTAGTATGGGGTAGTTGCAAGAAACACTTCACGTTTTTCGTTCAAAATTGTGTTTTTTGGCCATAGGACTAACAGTACTATGCAATACTACTAATACTACGTTTTAGAAGCGCCTCAACAAATCTACACCATTGATTGAAGGCGCCTGCAAATCTACACTGTTGATTTAGTACTATGTTGTGCTATGTAGTACTACTAAGAAGTACTGTAGAAGCCACTAGGAGCAGAAAATAGCAGAAAGGGAGTTTGTAGAGATTTTCATTTTTAGTAATTCAAATTTTTTTTTTTAAAGTTCCATAGAAAAAGCCATTTTTCTAGAAATGACTGCGCTCGCATTGCACCAAAAATTCATGAAAGAAATTTTTTCCCTCTTCATAGCTTTCGCACAAAAGAAGGTCACTTTGACCCCATGTGTGCAATCGACATGATGCTATTTTCATAAAAACTCATCGTCAGCCCTTTTAGTGTTAGTAGACCTCCAACATGTCCAATTTGTGGCTCCAAATTTGTGGCTTCAAATTTGCATTTTCAAACCCCCCAAAATGGCCAAGGTAGACATCCAATCGGGGTAGGTTAAAAATAGTAAAATAATTTTTAAAATTTTTTGAAAATCACTCAACGTTTGTAACTTTAGCATCTACCTTCATTCCAAATTTCATGCCAAATGGAAAAACAATGCAAAAGTTATGAGCAAAAAACCAATTTTTAAGGGCAAGGGGACAAGAAATAGGACAAGTGTTTTTTGCAATCACCCTATGATAGTAGGATACCATAGTATCATTTTGGAGTAGTACTTCTAGTATATGTAAACAAATTTTAATATGAGATGCCTTTTTTCCCAAAATTGGCAATATTGTGGATGTAGATTGCATGGTATGTTGTATTGAATCTCTCATATCAATGTCTGTATTTTGTTGCAATGAATGAATTCTATAGGTTACAATGTTCTAGTAAGATATCCTACGATAAAATATATAGCCTTGGAATAATCAAGGTCATTTTCCTTCCAAAAGCATTGACAACCGGCACTTCTAATGGGTTCATCTGAGAAAAAACTCAATACTTTCTTATTATCTTAACAAGTTTTTGGCAATAAAAACAATAGTTCTCAATTGGTTTGGATAAAAAAAAAATTGGGAACATAGAGGTTAAATGTGTTACACCATTTTTAGGTGAAATTAATTTAACCCCTATATGTAGAAATTCCGTTTTCTTGCAACATAACCATTTTGGCCACAAAATTTTGTATTTTCTTTTTAAAGTTTCACAAAACATTTTTCCAAGGAGTATCTTCAAGGTTTTTTCCACGTTCATTACTTTTGAATACATGGTCAAAAAGTTTTTGCAACATCTATATGTTTGAGCTATGAGTGAACACTACTAAAATCTTCTTTAGATGTGAATTTAACCCCTAAAGTCCCAAGACCATTTTTCTGTCAAAACCACTCAAAACTATCACTTTTGCTACGTTCATCTATGAAATAATTTTTTTAAATAATTTTTAGAATCTAACCGTAGAATCTTGTTCTACACTTGTCTTTGATCGTGTGATAAATTTTTTGTGATGTTTGACCCTATAGATTGAAAGATATTAGCATTCAAAGTGGAAGAAAAAAAATACTTTCAAGAAGTTGCTATGGTTGCCTACAAAACAAGAAGCTTCATAACTTTCACATCACTAATCAAAATGGAATGATTCAAAGCTTTTCAAATAGAAAAAAATATAATCTGCAAGAAAAAAATATTAAAATTTTATTTCAATTTTTTGTGGATTTATTTTGTTGCCTGGTCTCCCCCATTTTGAGGTTATTGTGGCATAACTTTTGTTCCTAGTCACCAATTGAAATAAAATTTATATTCCCCAAAAGCTTATAAGTTTTTCTATCTTATGATAAAGTTTCAAAAAGTTTCAATAAAAATTGAGATTATAGAAGCTTGCCCAAATTCCATTTTGTCCCCCGTAGGGACAATGGGACTTTAGGGATTAAAGAAAGAAATTCCTTCAAAACTTGAACTTAAGATTTATTTGTATGTGGAAAGTTTTGAATCATTCCATTTGGATGAACCACTTAAGTTGCTTAAGTATTGTATCACCAAAAACACTTAGAAATTGCCATTTCTAGTACAAGTAGTACCAATTTTTTTGAATAAATCATTTTAGAACCTATGTGTAATTAGTTACGGATTCAGTAGTACTAGACCTTCATAAAAAATTGTAAGATGCAAGTCTATAGAAGTACATAACAAACTATCTAGATGCTTTAGAAGCATTGCCAACATTCCCTAACGATTGGAATAAGTTATACATAGGTGATTAGGTGACTGTAACAAGGACGTAATGGTTTTCAATCATAGGATTTTGCCAAATTGGTTTGGTCTTCCAAAATAACTTTTGAATTTTAAGCCCAATGCCGCAAAGTAAATTCAGATGTAGAGGATCCCGTTCAAAGTGACATAAGAGGGTAGTGAGCAGACCAGGCAGATGTGGAATTTGGGCCACGGAGCTTAGGAATGAAAATTCAGAATTTGAGGTTGAACAGACAATATACCATGGCAACAAAGAAGAAGTACTTGGAAGTGAAGGTGATGCATACGACGATGAAGACGATGAGTTTGATCGTAATTGCGACAAGGCTCCTGAAGATGCGAATGTCCACATTTGAGAGGCTCATCTGGCGGGTCCTTCTACCCAAGAGTGCCATAGATCAAGTCGTTTGAATAATGCAGTGGCAATTGCATTAGATGATGAAGACAATTTTAGCACTTAAAAAAAAAGATGTAGATGAAGTGCAGTGCTTTCTTAGATAACCATATTGCGTGTTATGGAAGTATGTGTTGATTGTGCTATTATTTTTATTCGCAATGCACAAAATCTACTTACATTTTTGGTTATCATACAAAAGAGTGTTTTGGCCCTAGCTTTCAATATGAAATGCATGTTCCATACATTGGCCAAACTTAGTTGGTCTTCAATACTTGAATTTGATGGAAGAACAGGGATTTCTTCCTACACCGTAAAGTATTTATCATTGACTAATTCATTCTTAAATACATACACAAAAGAATTCCTCAACCCCTTAACCCGTGATTTACTAGTTCAACTTAGCGAACTCTCAGCCAAACTGTGTCTGCGCCTGTACAAATTAAGTTTACACCCAAACTACATAGTCTTCACCCACTTTATCTACATTTCAGTCCGTCTGAGTCCACACCCAAACAAATACGTCGACGCCTATAGCATTTAAGTTTGCATCCATACGTAGAAAGTTTCCGCTTCTTAGATCCACACTTGTCCATGGGCGTTCATGCTCGCAACAAGACGTCTACGCCCACACTTTCCAAAACCATGCCCCTCTGAGTCCACACCCCTTTGTAGACATCCACGCCCAAACACAAACATATCCACCCGAACTCAGACGTCCCCACCCATATGCGTCCGTGCCAAAACAAAGACGTCAACGTCCGTACCCAAACATCCCCACCCCAAGTGTTCGTGCCAAAACAAAGACGTCAACGTCCGTATCCAAACATCCCCACCCCAAGTGTTCGTGCCAACCCAAAGACGTTTCCGCCCCTTTTAAATCTACGCCTCTTGTATTCGCGTTCCAATTCCAGCGCAGAATTACCATCACCCATAAATGATAAATCATGGTAATTTTGTTTTTACTTACCAAAATTCCAGCCCCTAAGATGTCCGAAGAGGTCCGACCAGTCCAACTATCCAGTCCGAACATCTTTTCACCTTAGTCTGTCCGATGTGACAACCCTAATGGAGAATTTTAAACTTTGAACACTATCGAACTAATATGTAACTTAGGTTTTAGTTCTGAGAATGCTCTTGGCAAAGCTTATTAAGTTTATGCCCAATGTTCCCATGGGTATCCATGCCTCTAAACCTCTATTTCATTGTTCATTTCAAATGAAAGCGGGTTTATTAACTTCTCCGTCTTCTTAGTTCGAGATACTTTTGAATGCCAAACTCCATTTGTTGGTGGATTTAGAGTATTAGCCAATAGGCATGTACATCATAATTGATTGTACATTCTAAATTTAGCTTTGTAGACCTAGCTAGTGGTTGAGCTCCTGGTTTGGGTTTAGGGCATTTTTTACTCTTGAGAGGGTGTAAGGTTTTTGTGCCAATTGTATGCATATTCCTACAATGCCAAGTTGTAGTGCATTTTTTCAAGCTATCGATTTATTTCATTTGTAATAATTATGATGTTTTCAAGAGTTATCAAGAAAGGACGTCATTGTCTATGAGATTTTGCTATACAACTATTTTGGACAATCTGCTTCCAAAGCATCTCTTCTTAGATTACAAGTAAAAAATTTGTGAGTGCGAAGAATTATAAGTTTGAGTGTTTGGGTGATAGGGATTTTAAATGGGTCTCTAATTTGTACAATTGATGAAAGGTTGGAGGTTCAAAACAAAATGTGATGGACTCGGACACTTCTTCTTTGCTCCAATACGTTTGACTAATGTTGGAGTGATTGTAGGTTGAAGCCAAGGCAAGTTGCTATTGTGGGATTCAATTTGAATGGATTTAAATTTTTGATATTTTCAGTAATACATCCATAAAAGACCTTCAGGCTCAACTCTGTATTCAATCGACTCTCTCTTGAATTTTGGACTACCTTTGATGTTTTGTTTGAATATGAAGCACCAACATTTGAAATAGCAGTTAGAAGTGTGATTTTTTGGTCCTTGGAGAGAGTGAACTCTTTGGCTTTTTATAAATCACTTTCAACAAGTTCTATTCAATTACATCCAAAAGTCCTGATAAGTATGCTAGGAGTTGTATTCATTTCATGCTTACCGATTCAAAGTAATATTCAACTTACATGATGAAATGCTATGAAGTGCAATGTTCTATGCTTCAAACATGTCCAAGAAGATCTAGACATTAAACATTCATTACAAATAGTCTAAAGATAGTCCACATTGTTGCACCTATATAGTTACTTTCAATGTTTTAGAGATAAGAGATCATTAATAAAAAAATTATTCTTTATAATAGATCCAACTTTCTTCAATAGATGATTTTGTAGGTGATTCTTTAGGGCCCACACGTCTTGTTTATTATGAAAGATGTGCCTATGGATGATTTCAACATATCTATGCAATTGAATTACAAAAATTCATCACCAATGTTTTTTAATCAATTATCTTGAAAAACTATGAATATTACATGAAATAATTCACCAAAAACGAAGTTTAGCTTTTAAGAAACTGAAATTTAGTATGCTTGAGTGGGATTGCGTAAGAATTGAATGTTAATTATGCAAGACAAAAACTCCAATTGTATTTTATATTATGCCAAAAAAATTGAATGGCACCAAAAGGCAGTTTGTAAGTGTATCGACCTGACTGTACTTCACCCTGTTTCGCCCCGTCGAGTTCGTCGCCAATTCAGCATGTTATGAGTTCCGCGTGTTTCGCTTGTTGCTTAGAGTTTTTGTTCTGTTGGGATTCTATTCATATGCAGCTTTGAGCTTAGTTCTGTGCGGGAGGATTTGGACTGCTCTAGGGCTTTTGCCGACCTTTTCGTCGGTATGAGCGCGTCGGTATCCAGAGATCGTGCGTTTCTTTCTGGCATTCGAAGGTCGCGCTCATCAGTGCTTTCTCTATTGCAGCGGATTTGCGGATATGTTGGATGTTCCCTGTTCGATGCGTAGGGTTTGACCTAGCGCAGTTCTGTCTGGAGTCGGCATTCTGTGTCTGCTCCTTACTGTTGTCACTGGTGCGAATTCTTAACCCTAATCAGAGTATTATTGGACATTTGTGCTATTTTGATGTCCACGGATATGATCAGGTTGTGAGCCTCTTTTCGAATCTTGTAGCGCCAGGGTTACTGACAAACGGAATCTTTTGTTGATTTTTCATTTTTAAATTGCGTTTCTGATCTGCTTAGTCTGTGTGTTTCCTTCATAACATTTTGGGAAAGTCTGTTTAGAACCTGCAGTTACACATACAAGGATTCGTTTTGTGGTTACCCTCGTTCAGCTCGTCATCCCTTGCCATGTTGTGCTAGTCATTTTGCTTGTCAAGTTGGTTGCTTGATTGGGAGATGTGACTTTGTCCAGCATCTGATTTTATTGAACAGATTTGCTATTAAACTACATGTGATTCGTGTTTTCTTGTCTGCTGTGCATTTCATTGGAATAAGCTGTGAATTATGGTTTCTCGTGTGTATATCTAGACGTGCAGATCTATGAGGAATGATGTGTGGAACATTCAGTGGCTGGCAACTCTTGCGCCACTAGTACTCGCGAAATGATCTCTTGCCAAGACCTGCTCTCAGCATTATTCATTAGATCGATCCTTACGTTTTCATTGAAACAGGGTTTGACATTTCACGTTGAAGAACAAAATTACTCCCAATGATGGAGATGTCAATTTCGAGTCTGGTATCGCTTCAGCTCATCTCAGGTTTACCAGGAAACGAAATCTTATGTTTCATTCCATTTTCAGTTGCTTATTTATTGCCTTTTAGTCTGTTCTTTGAGGACTCTGTTCTTCTAAATTACCAACGATGTGTGTTTACGAACTGGCGAATTCCATTGTTCACATTATGGAAAGTGGGGTTCAGATGGGGTCAAGTTGTTTATCACCAGAATCAATGAAGAACATCGCTCTTGTGCTGGTCAGAAATGCATAAAAATGGACCAAAGATGCTCCCATATGATGGTTTCAAAACTGCTAAAATAATTTGAGACCCAAGTTGGGCCTCTTGGTTCTTTAGTGTTGAGCCATAGGCACACATAGAAAGATTGGAAAACGTCCAAGGTGGAGAGTGAAATGAAATGGTTCATCTTGCCATCCCTTGTCGTGTTTTGCAAGTCATTCTGCTTGAGAATTTGGTTGCCTGATTCGGTGAGTGAGACTTTCTGCAGCATGCACCAGAGAATGTTACAATTGAACAACTTTGCTTATGTTTTTATGTCCGGGAGTAGTCTGTGTTTTTCTTATCAAGCTCTGCAGTCTAATCTGGTATTGCCTGTGGATTAAGAATTTGCTTTCTGTTGTATCCAGGTATGCATATCAACAAGGAATAATGTGTGGAACATGCATTTGCTGAGAACCTTGGTGTCGCTGATACCATGTTGATGCTCACATGATAACTACTGTTGTGAGTTGTGCAAAGAGCTCGCGAGGAGCTTTGACTCACGAGTTAATGGTTCTACATGTTACTGCCGTTTGATCTATAGGGGATACATTCATACGTTTGTCAAGTCCTGGGAATAGTTTTTCAAGTGATCTACAAATCGACTGGGGTTGTACGCTGATCAATGGGTGTATGTTGGATTCTTGCCTCAGCAATTCTTTGCTGCCGTGGATAGAGCTTCTCCTCGCAAAGCTGCAGTGGAGGTTTGCCGTCCTTGGGGAGCTTGTCTTGCTTCGTTTGGCCGCCGGAAGCGTGAGGTATGCGGATTTGTTTGTGGACTTTATTTACTGTGTGCTAGGGTTTTAAGGATTTGGAGTTAGTAGCAGATATTTCACACATGTAATTTTCTTCTCAAATTTGATCTGTTTCCGGTCACAGGTTCAACTCAGAGGTCCATTCCGGCGTTAGTCTTTGTGATGTTCTTCCTAGTAACAGTCAGTGAATTGATCTCTGCAGATAGTGATGGGATTGTCAGCTCCATTGGTGTTGCGGGATTTAGATTGTAGACAACAATTGCAGTGTGGGAGAGAACAGAGAAGCTTTTTGTTGGCGCGTGGACTAGCTGGTGCACAGGTGAATGAATTAAGCGGTTGGATGACTTGTGACATGGATTACTGTAGTCATGTTGGCAACAAATGTGTCGAAATATGAGGTCTCTTTTACAGCAGTGTTTGATAAAGACGTGATCACATTTTTCCAAACGTAACCGGATATGAACATGGTTCACCGAACCCTAAACCCCGGTATTGATGGGGAGAGTGTGCTTTAAATGGTACGAAGTTGCTTATTGCCAGAGTGTTGACATTTGTGTGCCCAGGATATCGGTGCAATCACAGTCTTCAGGTCTCCATGGCCTATCTACCCTTCTTTATCCCTGCCCTTGTCCTCTCACATACGAGGCAGTGGACCAATCCAGTGTTCACCATTTTCATCAGTTTGGAAGAGATCACCTTCGAATTCCAATGCTTCAGGTATGTATCATATGCCCATCGTCACAGAAAGAGTTTGTCTCTCCTGTGAGAATGCGACTGACATGGATGAAGCATATTGCGGTGGATTAAGGTGAACCACAGTCGGTTGAAGAACTTTGGAAAGAGTACTTTGCGGATCCCACGCAGTGGTGGGACAATAGAGCTGATAAGGTATGACTATTTGATAAATGAAAGTGAATACAATACTCGGGTCAACAAATGACGGGGATATTTCTTGCTTGTACAGTACAAGGCCATGGGCACTTGTGATCACTTAGTAAAGCAACAAGTGTGAAATTACGTTGTTTGTTGTCAAAGAGTGCAGTGAACACCGCTCAGATCATTGCAGTGTCAACAACAATATTCCTGGAACGTTGATTGTTGGATGCAAAATGAGCATGAGACAGGTTATTAGGATCTGATCATGGCTTGTGGTTCCTACAGAGGAATCCTAGATCACCTGACTTTAGACATAAGGTGGCAAGGAAAGCACTTTGGATATATGGCTGGGCAACTCCATCATGGGTAAAGGCAATGCTCAACTTGGCAACTGAAGGCGAATTGCAACCTCCTTTTGATTATCGCACCAAAGATTCTCAAGACACAATACAAGGAAACAGGTAGCTTTAGGGATTGAGTTTGCTCCCTTGTCTAGTGTTGAGAGAGTTTGAGGATTTCTGTTCGGGCAATACCCTCTGTTATTTGGGTTATTGGGTGCACTTAAAGTGGGATGATTTGCAAAGAATTGCTATATATGTGAGATATTAAGAATTCAAATGGGTGGATGCGCTTTTGTGCATATTGAAATATGTGAGTACAGGGCATTGGTGGTCTTGCACCCTTTCCACTTTGGTATCGGTGTTCTTCTTTCTCTAAGGGTTTTCTAATGAAGACTGTATTGATGAATCAGGCTATCCAAGGGCCACAATGGAAAAATAAGTATTGTGTCTACTACTGCAAGACAGTCGAGGCATATTGTACAGGGTGGTGGCGGTGGTATGCCCATGGAAAGTGCAAGAACCACGATTGAAGCAATTGGTAATTTGAAGAATCGACTAGAACAAGGCATGGCCATCAACTCGTACATGTATGTTGAAGTTTTGAGACGGTGCTTGAAGGAGAAAAACCTTAAAGTTAATATAGCGAAGCAGGTTCACGATTACATCAACCAGAGTGGAATGGAGCAGAATAGATATGTGGCAAACAACCTAGTGAGCGTTTATATCAAGTGTGGAGAATTGGAGACTGCACGCGGAGTGTTTGATAAACTTGTGAAGAAGAACGTGTTCAGTTGGACCATCATGATTGGAGGTTATGCAAAGCACAATCATGCTGAAAAAGCAATGGAACTTTTCAATCAAATGTGCCAAAAAGGGGTCCAGCCAGATGCATTTACTTTCTCGATTGTCCTGAAGGCTTGTGCCAATCCATCAGCTTTGCAGTGGGGCAAAGAAGTTCATGCGTATGTAAGACATGCTGGGCTTGAATCAAATCTGCGTATTGGCAGTATGCTTGTTCGCATGTATGCAAATTGTGGCAGTATCGATGATGCCCGAGTGGTTTTTGGGCGAATGGAGGAACGCGACGTGATCTCATGGAACATAATGATCGGTGGACTTGCAGAGCATGGATTTGGGCAGGAGGCATATGAACTCCTTCTCCAAATGCAAAGAGAGGGCTGGGAACCAAACGCAACTACTTATCTGAGCATTCTAAATCCGTGTGCAAGCGCAGGGGCTTTGGAGTGGGTGAAGGAGGTTCACAGGCATGTCCTTGAAGCGGGACTTGAGTCGGATTTGCGTGTGGGCAATGCTCTTGTTCACATGTATGGTAAATGTGGCAGTTTGGATGATGCCCGAGTGGTTTTTGAGAGGATGGAGGATCGTGACGTAATCACATGGACCGTGATGATTGGTGGACTTGCAGAGCATGGATGTGGGCAGGAGGCATATGAACTCCTTCTCCAAATGCAGCAGGAAAGTATTAAACCGAATGCAGTCACTTATTTGAGCATTCTGAATCCATGTGCAAGCGCAGGGGCTTTGGAGTGGGTGAAGGAGGTTCACAAGCACGTCCTCAAAGCGGGACTTGAGTCGGATTTGCGTGTGGGCAATGCTCTTGTTCATATGTGTGGTAAATGTGGCAGTTTAGATGATGCCCGAGTGGTTTTTGAGAGGATGGAGGATCGTGATGTAATCACATGGAACGTGATGATTGGTGCACTTGCAGAACATGGATGTGGGCACGAAGCATATGAGCTGTTTCTGCAAATGCAACTGGAGGGCTTTGAACCGGACGCATTCACTTATTCGAGCATTCTGAATCCATGTGCAAGCGCAGGGGCTTTGGAGTGGGTGAAGGAGGTTCACAGGCACGTCTTCAAAGCGGGACTTGAGTCGGATTTGCGTGTGGGCAATGCTCTTGTTCACATGTATGGTAAATGTGGCAGTTTGAATGATGCCCGAGTGGTTTTTGGGCGAATGGAGGAACGCGACGTGATCTCATGGAACATAATGATCGGTGGACTTGCAGAGCATGGATTTGGGCAGGAGGCATATGAACTCCTTCTCCAAATGCAAAGAGAGGGCTGGGAACCAAACGCAACTACTTATCTGAGCATTCTGAATCCGCGTGCGAGTGCAGGGGCTTTGGAGTGGGTGAAGGAGGTTCACAGGCATGTCCTTGAAGCGGGACTTGAGTCGGATTTGCGTGTGGGCAATGCTCTTGTTCACATGTGTGGTAAATGTGGCAGTTTGGATGATGCCCGAGTGGTTTTTGAGAGGATGGAGGATCGTGACGTAATCACATGGACCGTGATGGTTGGTGCACTTGCAGAGCATGGATGTGGGCATGAAGCCCTGGAAGTCTTTAAATCTATGTTTGCAGACGGTGTGAAGCCCAATGAGATCTCGTTTGTTGCAGTGTTGTCAGCTTGTAGTCATTCAGGCCTTGTGGATGAGAGCCGTAAACTTTTTTTGGCTATGACACAAGATTATGGCATCGAACCGAGTGTGGTGCTTTGTACCTGCATGGTGGATGTTCTTGGCCGAGCAGGACATTTGGAGGAAGCAAAACTCTTGATTGGCAACATGCCAGCGGAACCAGATGGAGCAACTTGGGGAGCCTTGCTTGGTGCTTGTAGAACGTACGGTAATGTGGATTTGGGCAAACTTGCCGCTACTGAACTTCTCAAGTTGGAACCAAAGGATGCTTCTGCATACGTGCTTCTCTCGAATATCTTTGCTGCAGCTGGCAAGTGGGAGGAGGTGTTGTGGGTGCGCACTATGATGCAGGAGAGAGGTATACGCAAGGAGCCCGGCCGTAGCTGGATTGAAGTTGATAACAAGGTCCATGACTTCGTCGTAGGGGATACTTCTCACCCAGAAGCGAAGGAGATCTATGCTGAGCTGAGGAGATTGAGTGAGAGAATTAAGGCCGAAGGGTACATTCCTGATACCCGGCTAGTGTTGCGGAACATTGATGAGGGGGAGAAAGAACTTGCTCTTTGCTCCCATAGTGAGAAGTTGGCTATTGCTTATGGACTCATGCGGACACCCGTTGGAGAGCCAATTCGGGTGTTCAAGAACCTTCGAGTGTGTTCAGACTGCCATACAGCAACCAAGTTTATTTCAAAGGCAACTGAACGAGAGATTGTTGTGAGGGATGCTAATCGCTTTCACCACTTCCAAGATGGCATGTGTTCTTGTGGTGATTACTGGTGATGAGGTTGGCAATCCTGACCAATTGTAGCCTATCCTATTTTCTGAATCTCTTGACCATGATTTTTGCATGCAATTGTAATTTTAATATTTTCATTGTAATTTGTCATCATCTACAAACACAGTTATCATGTTGATAATTGATTGAAGACAATTGCATTGGTTGGAAATGACTCGAGGGGGTATTCATAGAGGTTGTCATCTCTGCATTCTCTTGAGCAATGGTTTTTGTGAAGTAGTTGAAATCAAAGGATGGCAAATTTTAGTTAGAATTGGTCATAGGCATCCCTTTGTTGGCAACTTCGAGAAGACTATTCACAAAAATAAATCTGAAAATGATTGTTTTGAAGTTCTTTGTTTAAGATGGCCATGGATTGCAATGAGTTATTTTTTCTTAGTAGCAAGTTCACTCTTGTTGCTATTGTAGTTGATGTCCTCATAGTTAGGGGAATCATTTTTTGGTCCTTACCTTGGTGTGAATTTTAGAAGTCAATGTTGAGCCTAGGTGATCATAATTAGTGAGATTTATGTCAGTGTGGCTTTAAGCTCAAGAGAAATAAAGAGATTTTGATCTTGGATGTAAGTTCATTGTAGTCCAAGTTTGTTTATATGGTAATTATTGTCTTTTCTTTCATTTCTTGTTCTTCAATGTGTTGTTTAGTTGGATTTGTCTTTGTTGCCATAGGTGCCTTATTTGCACTATAGTTTTGGAGCCACTTGTTTGAGAGATTTGGTGTGAGTTTTAGGCTTTTCAATTGTAGTGGCTAGGTTGTTACAAAAGTAATTTTCTCTATTAGTGTAGGACACTAATTTACAGAAGATGCACTACACTAATAATGGTATATAGTGTTGGCAACACTAATTACGAAGTACAACACTAAATGCCAACAATTTCACTAGTGTTACTAACACTAAATGTCAATATAGGCACTATTTGACACCTTTTTGAATTTTTTTGGGACATAAATTTTTAACAAGACTTCATTTAGTGTTAAAGGTAATTTCATATTAGAAATGAGTTCACAAGAGGTGGAATGTAAAACTCTAAATGGATCTGGTAAAAATCAGGTAACACTATTTGTAACATAACACTAAATACCATCATTAGTATAGTTGTAATATATATTTTTTTAAATTAATGTAGCATGAAATATTGAGTGTGTTCTATTGATTCCTACAAAATGAAATAAGTACTTGGCAAATCTATAACCCCATCCAAATAAAGATTGATGGTCAATTGAAGCAATTGGTTATTTGAAACTTGTATGAATGGAAGGTGGAAAGGTTGTTTTATAATCAAATCCATGGTTTGTCATGAATCCTCAAAGGGTATGGGATAATTTAAAGATGAGAATTCCCACCCATTATCAAAACGTAGAACTTATGTTCAAAATAGAATTTCAGGCCTCATTTTGGCATAGTAGAATAACTTACACAAAATAGTGAAATTAGGTTGCCTTAACAATTAGGTTGCCTTACTTCAAGAAAGTTACTCTACAAGCCATCAAAGTCAACAAATGTTTCTAAAAATACTTCCACTTGTAAATATAGAGATCCATGAATTCCAATTACAACAATAACTAATTCAAAAGTAGTGCATTCTTGTACATTAATAGCAAATATTTATTTAGTGTAGATTGTCGAGAAATTAGTGTGGGGCAACCTAATTTCACTATTTTGTGTAATTTTAAAAACTTTGAACTAAGAAAAGTTGGTAAAAAAGTTGGTAAATAAAAAAAACTTTCATCTTCAAAATCCCGTTTGTGATTTTGAGCCTCCAAAAAAACGTTTGGACAAAATTTAGGAGGATGTTTGAAAAAATGAAAATGTCCCTTCCTACCCTTCACTGAAATTTGTCCATAACTTTTGATGGAAGACTTTAAATCTGAAAAGAATTTTTGGAGATGAAACTTTGCTTGATTTACTAAGTTTTCTTAGTTCAAATGTTTTTAAAGAAAGTTATTCTACTATGCCAAAATGAGACTTGAAATTCTAATTTGAACACAATTCCTACTTTTCACTTAAGTATGAGCGGTTGAGTAGGACTAGTAATTCTAATTTACCTATCCCCAATGGATTGTTTACCTCCTATCACCCTACTTGTATAAAGATCTTCTCTTCTCAACTATGAAACACACAATGAAAGAGGCTTTACAAGCTATAGGAGAAAGTTGCCCTATATTGCGATATCATTGAAATTCAATGATGAATATTCTAAAATGATAGTTCATGGAGTAAAGAACATCTTCAAAATCAAGGAAAAATGGAATATCTTGAAATACAAAGAGAATGTGATCCACTGTTAGTGACTCAAAGAAGAATCAGGCTATGCTAATCCTAACACAACCTCCCTCCATGCGAGGCCCAATATGTCCATCTTCTCTTCATGCTAGGCCCAATATGTCTAGCTGCTCTTCAGTTTAGCTTAGACACAAATTGATCAAGCTTGCCAAAGTTTGATATTTTGGGCTATTTTAATTTTTAATTTTTCTTCTTCTAAAGCTATTTGAAACCTAGAACTCCACCGTTCAAATTTTGAAGAAATTATTGTATGTGCAAGCCATAAATTCTTAAAAAAAAGGTTTTATATGAGACTTTTCTTGAAGCTAGTTTCCTATTAGAATTTTTTGGTATATATTCTCCAATTTGAAATGTTATGAAATTTTTTGAACATGTGACCAACTTTATCACAAAAAGCAAGAAAAAAAATTTCAAGCAAAAAAGTCAAATAAACTTGTGCAAAAGCCTCCCCAAATCAGAGCAGCCCAGAATTGGGATGCCCCCCTCCAAACATAGTTTTCAACTTCGAACACTATAATCTCACAATCTATGCGGTCAAAACCTTCCATTTTTTTACTACAACATAATGAAGTAGTCTACCACTAGACCTTATGATTAGATGCAACAAGATTTCATTTGTCATTTTGGGTGGGCCTTTGCTATCAAAACGGCCCATTCTAAGTGATTTAGAGTGAAATATAGTCAAAGAACTTTAGGGGTTAAAGGTTTCTAACTCTATCGAACAAAGTCCAAAAAGAATCCCCTTCATTTGTAAGCTTACAATCTACATAATCAAATGAGCTGAAATTAACCACATTCCCATAGTAGCTATCTAATACACTTTCATACAAGTAAATTTCAAAAAAAGAAACTTTTTCTATTGTATTTTCTCTCAATGCACTAAAACATAACAATTTTTGACAATTTTTGTTGAATGTACTCTCAATCGTGTAGGAATTAAAACTTCCAAAGGCAAGGATCAAAAACCAAATTATCTAATTATAAGCACAATAGCTAAAGCAACCAAAGTAAACTCACTATTTGAAAAAAAATAAAAGCTTGCATGGTCTTCTTCTTGAACAATGGACTTCAAAATAATCAATTGACATTTCCGTGTGAATAGTTTGTCAGTAAAGAATCCTTAGATTTTGATGTTGCCAACAAAAGGATGTAAAGTGAATGGTAGTGCTACAAATAATCATTTCTAAACCTAAATTTGCCAACCTTTGATTTCATATTCTTCACAAAAACAATAGGTGAAGAAAATGCTAGAGGTGACAACCTCTATGAACATGTTCCTACCAATGCAATAGTTTTCAATCAATGATCAACACCATAACATATTCACACATGATGACAAATTCCAATGAAGAGCTCCAGACAACATAGACTACAATTGGTCAGGATTGCCAACCTCATCACCAGTAATCACCACAAGAACACATGCCATCTTGGAAGTGGTGAAAGCGATTAGCATCCCTCACAACAATCTCTCGTTCAGTTGCCTTTGAAATAAACTTGGTTGCTGTATGGCAGTCTGAACACACTCGAAGGTTCTTGAACACCCGAATTGGCTCTCCAACGGGTGTCCGCATGAGTCCATAAGCAATAGCCAACTTCTCACTATGGGAGCAAAGAGCAAGTTCTTTCTCCCCCTCATCAATGTTCCGCAACACTAGCCGGGTATCAGGAATGTACCCTTCGGCCTTAATTCTCTCACTCAATCTCCTCAGCTCAGCATAGATCTCCTTCGCTTCTGGGTGAGAAGTATCCCCTACGACGAAGTCATGGACCTTGTTATCAACTTCAATCCAGCTACGGCCGGGCTCCTTGCGTATACCTCTCTCCTGCATCATAGTGCGCACCCACAACACCTCCTCCCACTTGCCAGCTGCAGCAAAGATATTCGAGAGAAGCACGTATGCAGAAGCATCCTTCGGTTCCAACTTGAGAAGTTCAGTAGCGGCAAGCTTGCCCAAATCCACATTCCCATACGTTCTACAAGCACCAAGCAAGGCTCCCCAAGTTGCTCCATCTGGTTCCACTGGCATGTTGCCAATCAAGAGCCTTGCTTCCTCCAAATGTCCTGCTCGGCCAAGAACATCCACCATGCAGGTACAAAGCACTACAGTAGGTTCGATGCCATAATCTTGTGTCATAGCCAGAAAAAGTCTACGGCCCTCATCCACAAGGCCGGCATGACTACAGGCCGACAACACTGCAACGAAGGAGATCACATCAGGCTTCACACCGTCTGCAATCATATTTTCGAACACTTCCAGGGCTTCGTGCCCACATCCATGGTCTGCAAGTCCACAAATCATCACGGTCCATGTGATTACGTTACGATCCTCCATCCGGTCAAAAACCAGCCGAGCATCAACCAAACTGCCACACTTTCCATACATGTGGACAAGCGCATTGCCCACACGCAAATCCGACTCAAGTCCCGCTCCGAGGATATGTCTGTGAACCTCCTTCACCCAATCCAAAGCCCCTGCGCTTGAACATGGATTCAGAATGCTCGTATAAGTGATTGCGTCGGGTTTAAAGCCTTCCCCTTGCATTTGCATAAACAGATCATATGCTTCACTCCTACACCCATGTTGTGCAAGTCCACCAATCATCACGTTCCACGTAATCACGTCACGATCCTCCATCCGGTCAAAAACCAGCCGAGCATCACCCAAACTGCCACACTTCCCATACATGTGGACAAGTGCATTGCCCACACGCAAATCTGACTCAAGTCCCGCTTTGAGGACATGCCTGTGAACCTCCTTCACCCACTCCAAAGCCCCTGCGCTTGAACATGGATTCAGAATGCTCGTATAAGTGAATGTATCGGGTTTAAAGCCTTCCCTTTGCATTTGCATAAACAGTTCATATGCTTCACTGCCGCAACCATGTTGCGCAAGTCCACCAATCATCACGGTCCACGTGATCACATCACGATCCTCCATTCGGTCAAAAACTAGTCGTGCATCAACCAAACTGCCACACTTTCCATACATGTGGACAAGCGCACTGCCCACACGCAAATCCGACTCAAGTCCTGCTCCGAGGATATGCCTGTGAACCTCCTTCACCCAATCCAAAGCCCCTGCGCTTGAACATGGATTCAGAATGCTTGCAAACGTGATTGCATTGGGTTCGAGGCCTTGCTGTTTCATTTGGAGAAGCAATCCATATGCTTCACTCCCGCACCCATGTTGTGCAAGTCCACCAATCATCACGGTCCACGTGATCACATCACGATCCTCCATCCGGTCAAAAACTAGTCGTGCATCGACCAAACTGCCACACTTCCCATACATGTGGACAAGTGCATTGCCCACACGCAAATCCGACTCAAGTCCCGCTTTGAGGATATGCCTGTGAACCTCCTTCACCCACTCCAAAGCCCCTGCGCTTGAACATGGATTCAGAATGCTCGCAAACGTCAGTGCATTGGGTTCGAGGCCTTGCTGTTTCATTTGGAGAAGCAATCCATATGCTTCACTCCCACACCCATGTTGTGCAAGTCCACCAATCATCACGGTCCACGTGATCACATCACGATCCTCCATTCGGTCAAAAACTAGTCGTGCATCAATCAAACTGCCACACTTTCCATACATGTGGACAAGCGCACTGCCCACACGCAAATCCGACTCAAGTCCTGCTCCGAGGATATGAATATGAACCTCCTTCACCCACTCCAAAGCCCCTGCGCTTGAACATGGATTCAGAATGCTTGCAAACGTGATTGCATTGGGTTCGAGGCCTTCCTGCTTCATTTGGAGAAGCAGTCCATATGCTTCACTTCCACACCCATGTTGTGCAAGTCCACCAATCATCACGGTCCACGTGATCACATCACGATCCTCCATCCGGTCAAAAACCAGCCGAGCATCACCCAAACTGACACACTTCCCATACATGTGGACAAGTGCATTGCCCACACGCAAATCTGACTCAAGTCCCGCTTTGAGGACATGCCTATGAACCTCCTTCACCCACTCCAAAGCCCCTGCGCTTGAACATGGATTCAGAATGCTAGTATAAGTGATTGCATCGGGTTTAAAGCCTTCCCTTTGCATTTGCATAAACAGTTCATATGCTTCACTCCCACACCCATGTTGTGCAAGTCCACCAATCATCACGTTCCACGTGATCACATCACGATCCTCCATCCGGTCAAAAACTAGTCGAGCATCAACCAAACTGCCACACTTTCCATACATGTGGACAAGCGCATTGCCCACACACAAATCCGACTCAAGTCCCGCTTTGAGGACATGCCTGTGAACCTCCTTCACCCACTCCAAAGCCCCTGCGCTTGAACATGAATTCAGAATGCTCGCAAACGTGAATGCATTGGGTTCGAGGCCTTCCTGTTTCATTTGAAGAAGCAGTCCATATGCCTCCTGCCCAAATCCATGCTCTGCAAGTCCACCGATCATTATGTTCCATGAGATCACGTCGTGTTCCTCCATTCGCCAAAAAACCTCTCGGGCATCATCGATACTGCCACAATTTGCATACATGCGAACAAGCGCATTGCCCATACGCACATCTGATTCAAGCCCAGCATGTCTTACATACGCATGAACTTCTTTGCCCCACTGCAAAGCTGATGGATCGGCACATGCCTTCAGGATGCTCGAGAAAGTAAATGCATTTGGCTGGACCCCTTTTTGGCACATTTGATTGAAAAGTTCCATTGCTTTTTCAGCATGATTGTGCTTTGCATAACCTTCGATCATAATGGTCCAACTGAACACGTTCTTGTTCACAAGTTTATCAAACACTCCACGAGCATCCTCCAATTCTCCACACCTGATATATACGCTCACTAGGTTGTTTGCCACATATGTATTCTGCTCCATTCCACTCTGGTTGATGTAGTCGTGAACCTGCTTCGCGACATTAACATTAAGGTTTTCCTCCTTCAAGCACCGTCTCAAAACTTCAACATACATAAACGAGTCGATGGCCATGCCTTGTTCTAGTCCATTCTTCAAATTACCAATTGCTTCAGTCATGCTTCTTGCAGTTTTCAAGGACATACTACCGCCACCACCCGGTACAATATGCCTCGACTCTCTTGCACTACTAGGCACAATGCATCCTCTTCCATCGTAGCCCTTAGATAGCCTGATTCATCAATAGATTCTTCAATAGAAATTCCTTCGAAAGAACACTGATACACAGTGAAAGGGTGCAAGACCACTAATGCCCAGTACTCGCATATTTCAACATCCACAAATTTGCATCCATCCATTTGAATTCTTAATATCTCTCACATACATAGCAATTCATTGCAAATCATTCCACTTTAAGTGCACCCAATAACCAAAAGGAAGAACAGGGCATATTGCACACACAAAAATCCTTAAACTCACCCAAAATCACATATTTCTAGATGCACCTACTCTAGTCACTAGACAAGGTAGCCAACTCAATTCCTTAAAGTTACCTGTCTCCTTGTGTTGTGTCTTGAGAATCTTTGGAACGATAAGCGACAGGAGGTTGCATTTTCCCTTCAGTTGTCAATTTGAGCATTGCCTTTACCCACGGTGGAGTTGACCAGCCATATATCCAAAGTGATTTTCTTGCCACCTTATGCCTAAAGTCAGGTGATCTAGGATTCCTCTGTAGGCACCACAACTCATGATCAGATCCTAAAAAACAGTCTCATATTCATTTTGCGTCGAGCAATCAATATTCCAGGAATATTGACACTGCAATGATCTGAGCAGTCTTCACTCCACTCAAGGACAGAAAACAACGCAACTTCATACTTGTTGCTTTACGAAGTGCCCACAAGTGCCCATGGCCTTGTACAAGCAAGAAACTTCCCGTCACTTGTTGAGCCGAGTATTGTATCCGCTTTCTTTTATCTAGTCATACCTTGTCAGCTCTGTTGTCCCACCACTGCGTAGGATCTGCAAAGTACTCTTTCCAAAGTTCTTCAACCGACTGTAGTTCACCTGAATCCACCGCAACATGCTGTATCCATGTCAGTCACATTCTCACCAGGAGAGGGAAACTCTTTCTGTGACGATGGGCATATGATACATACCTGAAGCATTGGAATTCGAAGGTGATCTCTTCCAAACTGATGAAAATGGTGAACACCGGATTGGTCCACTGCCTCGTATGTGAGAGGACAAGGGCAGGGGTAAAGAAGGGTAGATAGGCCATGGAGACCTGAAGACTGAGATTGCACAGATATCCTGGGTACACAAACGTCAACACTCTGTTAATAAGCAACTTCGTACCATTCAAAGCGCTCTTCCCCTCAATACCGGGGTTTAGGGTTCGGTCAACCATGTTCATATCCGGTTACGTTTGGAAAAATGTGAGAACCTCTTTATCAAACATTGCTGTAAAGGAGACCTCATATTTCGACACATTTGTTGTCAGCATGACCACAGTAGTCCAACCCACGTCACAAGTCACCCAACCGCTTAATTCACTCACCTGTGCACCACCTAGTCCACGCACCAACAAAAAGCCTCTCCGCTCTCTCCTGCACTGCAATTGTTGTCTACAATCTAAATCCCACGACACCAATTGAGGTGGCAGTCCCATCACTATCTGCCTGCATTACAGAAACCAATTCACACTAAACTGTTACTAAGAAGAACGTCACAAAGAACAACGCCGGAATGGACCTCAGAATTGAACCTGTGGACAGGAACACATCAAATTGAGAAGAAACTGCATGTGCGAAAAATCTGCTACTACCTCCAATCCTGAAAACCCGAACATATTAAATAAAGTCCACAAACAAAACCGCAGACCTGACGCTTCCGGCGGCCAAATGAAGCAAGACAAGCTGCCCAAGGACGGCAAACCTCCACTGCAGCTTCACGAGGAGCAGCTCCGTCTACGGGATCAATCAATTGCTGAGGCAAGAATCCAACATACACCCATTGATTAGCATACAACCCCAGTCAACTGACTTGACTATTGGAAATTACCATCGCTTCAAAGAGGGTCATCAAAAACTTAGGTTCAATCTAAATTACAGTTCTCCTTTGATATGAATGACAAGATTAATTTAAATTTAGATCGTTTGAATGACATGTATAGAAATACGCATGAAAAAACATCAGAATTAGTCATAACACATCCATGAACCGCAACAGGGGTCAGAACCCAATCCCCAACCCAGCCAGATCGCTCAATCCAGTTCCCGGAATGTGTTTTCGACTTGTCTCGTTCCCTACCAGTCTGACACAACTTTGACTTCCTCCCTGCTGTTCGCGCTGCCTGCCCCATGGTGCACACGCACACCCCTATTCTGACATATGACGATACCTCGTATTGGGCGGATATGACAGGAATCAGCATATGTGGCACCGACTTGGCCATTTCCAGCACATTGTTCAGATGCGAAGCAAACAAAGGTGATAGCAAAGTCGCTTTCAACTCTGCAACACAAACGTGAGTTCTCAATCGGTTCGGTACATCTTACCGGCCCTAAATCCAGACTGCTGCCACTGAACTCTGTTGCAGCTCACACCACATGTATAGTACACACTTTGAGCAGTTCTTTCTAGCTTTGCCGGGGATAAATATTAATCCGGAAAGACATGAATCAGTGTTCTTCTCTTGCAGGCCCAAGCTTCTTTCAAGGTTCGAAGACTGGGAATCACGCAGTCATCAGCATTGAATAACTTAAAGCTATACTGATTGCCACGGACCGCAATATATCACGAGTTCCCAATTCCAAGTTGAATAGATTTCCTCGAGCGAAAATCCTAAACCCTAGTTCGCGAAACGGCTCATTTCTTCTTGCTCAGTCTGTGAAACTCCCTTATCTGCTCCTCAGCCAAAAAAACCCGGGATGAATTAGAGGACCTGCTATTTGAATTGCACTGCACTAATTGCGCAGCAGGATATCATCAGTCAGCAAATCAATTACTCGCGCTCCACAAGCTTCGAAGGAACAAGCGCTACTCTCCTATAGTAAGAGCAGGAAAGGTCGATACAACGTTTCTCCTACAACAGCTGGCATCTCACCTCCGTCCTACAATTTCCATCACACTCCCACGAAAATCGCGCTTAAACCCTAAAATGAATTTTTTTTTAGTACTAAAACGCCTTAATCCTAGAGCGTCTGGACTCATGGCGGAAGTGCGGAATGGTGCCTGAAGTGCAGAAAATTACGTGAGCGATGGGCGCAAGCAGTTCACCCGGATGCATGAGGCAACCGGTAGATCTTTTGCGTGAGTATGGAAATGACATGAATCCGCACAGCAAGGAACGACAAAGTAAGCCTTCTCCGAGATCATGAGGTTTGACCGCCTGAAATCTTGCGTTGACCTGAGCGGGCAGGTCCATCGTCGTCCAGAAATGCTAATGAACCTACCGCTCACTTGCTCACAAATTTACAGAAAAATGTGCATTGCAAAGGGACTGAAGTGACGAAACGTATCCTCCTCAGTGGTTGAGCATTAGGCTACCGACGACCATGAAATTCTGAGTGGCTTGCAATGACCCTGACTTCAGTTGAAGAGAAATGACATACCACTTCGAACTGCCCTGAAAAAAGAACCACTTTGCCGTACTTAGAATATGCTCGCCCGCTGTCAGAGTTGTAGTGGTAAAGAAGTCGTTCCGTTTAGAAAACTGAAGTCAATGTCGTGCGTTTTAAAATTCCTTGAAGGTTTCACATTCCTTTGCAAGCAGTATCAGAAAGCCTTTTCTTTACTGGCGTTACATTAGAATCATGTATTTGACTTACTGAAATGAATTGAATTTATTTCACATTTTCAAATGAATTGAATTGAATTCCACATATTGGAATGAATAGAATTGAATTTCACATACTGGAATGAGTTTCATTGAATTCCACATCTTGGAATCAATTGAATTGAATTTCACTTATTGGATTTCTTTGAATTGAATTTCAGTTGTTGAAATGAATGTCATTGAATTGCACATATTGGAATGAGTTATGTGGAATTCCACATATTCTATTCACTTTGATTGTATTTCAAATATGGGAATGCATTTGATTGAATTTCACATATGAAAATTTATTGAATTTGACTCACTTTCAGTAAAGTAATTTTCAGTACAACAATTTTTATAGTAATTTTCAGTACAATAATATTAACCCCAAAAGGACTTGATTCATTGTGAAATTATCAAACATCATATCTAAGGTAAATTTAGCCATTTAAATTGTGTTAAAACAAAAATCTTATATTTTTTTACTTTAAATTCTGAATTGTATAACATTGTGAGAAATTTTAGTTCGTTTTGTGAAAACTCATAATTGCTATCATTTTTGTTGCTAAAATTGAACATAAATAGGTAAAAATAGCAAAAACAATCCAATTTATTTGGAATTTTTTCAAGAGGTACAAATTGCAATGGAGAGTAGTGATAAAAAAAACTTTGAATAGGTTATTTTATTTCTTACATCCAAAACAACCACAATAAAAACCTTGAAGTCAAATTTGACTATTAAATCACATTTATCCATTTCTTTTATTGATGTATACAATTTTGATCATTTTTACTAGTGGAAAATTGCTTTTTCTATTTATGTTGTTTTCTCCAATAATTTTATAAAAAAAATGAAATTATTATGATTTTTTAAAGCTAAAAGAAGAAATAAAATTATATCTATTAGGAAATTCATTAAAATAATGTTCAATTTTTACCATAATTGAAGCATGCAGTGACGTACATAATTTTATAATTTACATTTATAATATATATATAATTATATATTTATTATTAAAAAAAACACCATACTATGGTTTCTGCATTTTAACACATGGAGCTTCCCATTTCTATAACTCTTTCAATTTTTGACATTTTTGACATTTTTCAAATTGAATAGAAAGAAGACTTGTTTAACTTCATTTTCTTAGTTTAAATAAATTTTCAATAATAATTTTTTTGGAAGTTACAATCAAGGTTGACCAAGGCGCATCCACTTTTTTGATTCGTAAACCTTGAAGGGCTCATAGATACATGTATGTGTCTCTATTATAGTTATAATGTTTTGAGATTATGTAAAGATTTGTAAGTAAACGAAATTGAATAACCTACAAATATTGAAAAATACGTACGTACGTACGTACGTATAATACACTTGAAGCTTTTATTTTTATCCCTTTGGTAATGTGTTTGCCAAAATCCCCAGTGAATTCAAAACCCATTTTCAAAGCAGGGACATTTTATTCTTCTATGTATTTTTCCTAAGAAATCTAGGAGTGTATGCTTAAAGATTGTAAGCCCCATTCAATGCAAGATCCACTGGGGAAAAATTGGGCATACACATTTTGTGAATTTTAAAAACAAAAGGAATTTCCAATATGAATGTGCAAACATGTCATCCATGCCATGGACAAAGTTCATGTGAAAATTTGAAAGCAATTTGTTTTGGAAGCAATATCATGAAATTGAAAAGGGAGTCATTTTTTATTCAAAGAGTCCTATTTCATACAAATTGGTAGGATTCTGAGTGTAACGGCAAAAATGACAATGGAAAATTGTGCCTGAAGGAGGATTCTCAGTGTGGACACCGGAAATGACAATGGGAAGTTCTGCATGAGGGAAAGGGAAAGGAACACCTTTGCCACTAAACACGTTATGCAAAGTTCAGGGAAGGTTATCTCAGAAACAAAGGAAGGGATTTTCAAACGTTCCTCATGAACCCCGAATAGAAATAGGCCGGCACTTTTTCCTGCTATTGACAACTATATTTATTAAATGTTGATGGCCTAGAATCTTCCAACTTCAGTTGCTTTACAATAATTAGCTCAATGTCAATAGTACAACTTTTCTACCCAAAATAGGTCGTATTTTCAGAAACTGATGTCGACATTCATTAATTGTTTTGTCGAATTCAGAAAAAGAAACAAAAGAATCCTATGCACTTTGCGGGTACAGTTCCGATTACGATTGATGAGTCAGGATTTAGAGTTTAGGGTTTAGGATTTAGATTTCAGGAGTTCTACATTTCAGAAAAAGGTTAAAGACTTTTTTTTAAACATGAAGGCTTCTTGGGAACTAATGTTTTTGACTAGCCCTATTCTTCTTGTCCTGTGGACATACTTGTTGAAAAATTTGAATACATATTTCACCCCTAAATGCCCAGGGTTCCAAAATGTTGTGTCTAGAAAGAACTTTGAAGTTAAATAAAACCTTACTTGATTGCTATTTTTGTAGTTTATATTTTAGGAAGGATCTTTTTGCAATCTACTTTGAGCATAAATAATTCGATTTTAAAAAGATTGCAATAGGATCCTTACCCTACATCTTCAATAGGAAAATTCATTTAAAAAAATTGTGGAGTACATTTGTGAAGCCATAAATTGATTGGGGTTGTGCTTATTAGGCTTTTCAACCTTATATTATTTTGGTGACGAACTTTTTAGATTTGACATGCAGAAAGAGAACTCAATTGAATGATTTCCATAGTTCTTAACACCCTGGCCTTGAATGTGAGCAAACATTATAATCTTTGAATCCTCAAATTATGCTATTGTTGTATTTCCTTTTCCTATGTAATTTGTAACATGTCTACTTCTAAATTTCTAAGGTTATAATTTTTTTAAATTATTCAACTTATTAAAATGTTGATTTTTTGTTAAATTTTCTTGTATTTTCAAATCTCGTGTGATTTTCTTGAGACAAGAATGAGGGTGTAAGTATGCTAGACCCCCTGTACTTGTGGCAAAATTTAGGAGTACTAGCACTACCGGTAAGTACTCACATGTACTCAATTTGGGATTAGGGTTTCTATTTTTGCCATACCATTGGAATTAAAAGATGGATTTGAATCCACCAATGGGAAGTGGTCCTTTGACAATGGGGTTTTTTAACAATAGTGAGAGCCAGGCTGTAAATGCTTATTTAAATCAAAATTATCTTTGGTTGATTATGGAGCCTTAAATAAAATACATAAATAGCTTTGATAGCTTTAATAAACCAATGGGATGCAGTCATTTGACAACGGGAAGCTGGAGCACCAAGTTTAAACATATTGTTTATGCTTTTTTAATTGACAGTATAGTCGTTGCAATAAGGCCCCCTAAATTAACGTATTGAAATAGTTGGTGACCCACTAAGATTAGCCGGTGTGTTGAAATGCTAACCTAATTCACGGCCATTCACAGCCTGCCATTCACAACCCGCCATTTTGGCTTTGAAATTTCTGAACTCAAGCCACTCACAATTTGCCACCTACCCGTGGGAAGTTCTGAAATTGATGACAAGGCCCAAACATGTATCATGCTTAAGCTTTTCAATTCATTTTCCTTATTGGCATCCAAAGCTTGGATGTCATCTACTTTTAAAATTTTGCATTCATCTAATTTTATTCATATATAATTATGATTAAGGTTAGTATGGTATGGTTTCTACAAAATATGTAATGTTGTTGTGGATGAAGGTTGGATGAGAATTTGTTTTTAACATTCTTAGATTTTGTGTAACATTTACTGACAAAAAATAACTTAGTAATGTTATTTTAGAGAATTGTAAAATCAAAATTGCATAAAAGATTGTAAATTAAATAGAAATATATTTTATAATGACCTACGTAGATATATTAAAATCACTATTTGAATAAGTCTAAAGGTGTATTTAGTATCACCTATTTTACTTAAAAGAAAGAAAGGAACTTGAATACAAGTGATCAACATTATTTTATTTTAAATACTTATGGAGAAATTCTTGTTATTCTTCATTAATTTTAGGACAAATTCTTTGGTGTTTGAACAAAGCCTTGTCCATTTTGATCCATTTCTCATCATATTTAAAATTTTGGATGACCTTTAAACCAACATTTTTAGAAAAGATTTATTGGTAATTAAAGCTTCTCGTAAATTTTTGTCTCGGGATGAATAGCAATTTTAGTGTAGAACCCTTTTTAAATAACCTTTCTACATAATTACGCATGTAAATCTAGTAAGCAAGGGTATGTTCTATGTTATTTCAAACAGTGTTGCATTTAGTCCAAGGGGGTACATGTTTGGGGGGAGCACTATTTATTGCGGCTATTTATTATTCCGGCCCCCTACTACCGCAGCCTACCATCTGCTGGCCTTACTGGCCCCTCTTCCACGTGCTGATTGCATTCAATGCCTGGCACAGCACATTCACGCACTGTTTTTTCCTACCTGACAGGGTCTGCCCGGGGAAAACTTTAGTGTTTCGTTTGTTGTGTTCCAGCGTGTTCTAGAAAAGAAACGGCCTGACTTATCGCATGCATGGCCATGCGACGCCGCATGCATGGGTATGTCCTATGCCACACATGCCTTTGTGTTCCTCCCCAGTGTTTCGTGGTGGCGGTAGACTTCAGGCCTTCCCCTCTAGGGGTTTAGGGAGTTCACAAGAATTAAACATCAAACACAAGTGACATTTTCTTCAAGTAAACCATAGTTCCCTACCTAAGAAAGGAAATCATATCGTGACCCCCCCAGAAACTGACATTTTCAATGTTGAAAAAGGTAAAAAGAAAAAGAAATTAGGACTTCAAATAAAGAAGAAGACATACAATGAAACACCAATAATAAAAGGAAAATAACTAGATTTTATTGTATGGTTTAGGGGATGAACAATATAAATCTGAATTAAAAAAATATAGAACTTCATCAAAATTATAAAAAATTTAAACCCATTGAACTCCAAACTCTTTGGGGCAAATGGTTTAAGGGTTTAGGAATTGGGCCTCCATTATTAAGGGTCCATCCAGTTAGGGAGTGCAAAAGCACTCACTAAGCCAAAAAAAATGTATAATTGGTGTGCCGGACCCATTCAACTCCAAACTCTTTTGGGGGAAATGGTTTTAGGAACACTGATTGGGCCTCCATTATCAGGGGTCCATCCGGTTAGGGATTGCTTTCACACTCCCTAACCCCCAAAAAATGTATAATTGTGTGTGCCGGACCCATTCAACTCCAAGCTCTTTTGGAGAAATGGTGCTAGGAACACTAATTCGGCCTCCATTATCAGGGGTCCATCCGCTTAGGGAGTGCGAAAACACTCCCTAACGCCCCATACAAACATTGAAAATACACCATACATTGTAATACACCATACATTGTAACACACCACATTTATCAATAAAATTGAATGGCTTTAGAAGCCTTTTATTTTTATTTTTTACACTAGAAGATAAGCTATTTATACTAGTGGGGTGGTAGTAGGGGAGACAAACCTTATGGGATATAGAAAACTTAGGATCTTTAACCCGTCACTAAATTTTACATGGCAGGCGAGCAAAACAGTGGCAACAGAACACTGGAATTTTTTTGGGGTAGGCACCCACGGGCAGAGGAACCGTTGGCTGCCGTTGTCAAACCATGGCACATAAACCCACACTATTGGGCCTGTTGCAATTATATTGTGCAATACGAGGCAGTCCAATAAATAGCCGCAATAAAAAGGGTGAGAAATAGCCATTTCCCATGTTTGGTGTTATTACAATTCTATTTTTATGTATGAATACTCTTACATTCTACTTTTAATCATCAATTATGCACGTAAATCAAACACAAACAAATATTCTACATAGGTCAAAATTTTATAAAGATATTGTTGCATTCATTCAAAGGAAATGTTAGGTGGCATTACAATGTATTTTTTATGTCAAAATAATATTACACTTTATTTGTAATTCATTGCGGGCCTAAATAACTTTGCAAATATATTTCAATGGGGTCTACCACATTAAAAACATTGGATTGTATTTAATCCAAAGGCGTAAATTTAGTGTTATCACAATTGTATTTTTATTTATGAATACTATTACATTCTATTTCTAATGAATTATACGATTATAAATGAAATACAACTACATTCTAAACGAATCCATGATGTATTACAAATGGGTCACATTTAATCTAAGGTTGTACATGTTTGGTATTATCACAATTCTATTTGTATGTGCAAAAAATCATATATTTTATTTCTAAAGAATTATGCATGGCATTCAAATGAAGGTATATTCCAAGTTGCAGGGTAAAATGTTAAGAAGAACACTCGGAAGAACAATGTTCAATTTAGTCCATGAGAATATTCAATGTTATATTAATTTCATTTTCACACATGGATACTTTTATATTCTATTTCCAATGAATCATTTATATAAATCTAATGCATATATTTTAAAGAAAGGCAAAATGTTCAAAAAATAGTGTTGAGTTATAGTCCCATGCTCAAAATTGTATTGACTGTGATTATAGTTATATGTTTATATGTTAATATTTTCAAGTATTCCATATTTAAATAATTATGCACTTAAATGAATCAAGGCTATGCACTAAGTTGCAAATATTAAAAAATATATTCTAAAGAAAAACTAGTGTTAGATTTGGTTCAAGGGTGCATAACTAAGTGTTGTGACAATCCTTTTTTTATGTATGAACTCCCTCATATTATATTTGTAATCCATTATGAATATAGAATTCAGTGTGAATATATTCTAAATTATTCTAAGATGTTAAGAAAAGCATGTAGGATTTAGTCCAATATTAGGGTTAGGGTCATTCTTTTTTATTTCCAATTTTTTTTATTCATACTTTTATAATATAATTTTCAAATATGAAATAACTACTCTATTGCAATTTACAAAATAAGAAATAAGAAAATTGGATACTTTATTCAAGTACCACATGTTGTTCAAAATAATAGACAACTTAAAAAAAATTAGTTGTTACTAGGTCATAAATCATTAAATTTTCTACAAATTTCTACATGTTTGACAATTTCAGATTTAATTATTGTTCAAGGGTTCAAATTAATGGCAAAATTTCCTAAAAATGTAGGATACAAGTTTAAGTAGTGGATTTTTACCCTTCAAGGTGCTACCATTCTACTTTAATAGTTTAAGATTGTATTTAATATCAATGTATTTGATTCCGATTCGTGGAAGCATTTAATGAAGTATATTTCAATGTAATTAAAATATTTAGTTTTGGTAAATTTGTTATTATGCAACAACAAAGATTTTAGTTTTAGGTGATTATTTTCAACGCAATCCAAGGTTTGTAATTTTAGGTATAAATTATTTTAACATGACCTAAAGGTTTTAGTTTAGAGTGTAATTATTTTTTATTTGACCTAAAGGTTTTAGTCTAGGGTTTAGGGTTTTATTATTGTGACCTTGACATTTTAGGATACAATGTGTTCAAATGTTAGGAATGCAACCTATAGGATTAAATTTTGGGTGTAATTTTCAGGGCGATTTAGAGGATTAGCATTTAGAATTTAATTCTCATTTGGTACCCTTCAACGACACTAGCATGCGAGCCTGGAGCGGCAAGCTTGTGAACTACGAGCATGGAGCTTGTGAGCTTAAAGCCCCAAAACTTTTTTCTTAAACTTTTTTTCCAAAAGAATATTAGTTCTAAAAATAATTTTAAAATTAAATTTTGTTTACTATTTATAGTAAGTTTTTGGACCTATGACCGCTCCACCCATAACCGTAGAATTAGATCATTTTTTTCCCTTCTTTGCCAATGGCCATTTTTAATGGATAAAGACCTTCAAATTTTACTCCATAGTTTAGCACTTAGTTCATCCAATACAATTCCACTCTTTACACAATTACAATTTTTTTATGGAATACAATATAATTAGTTGAGCAAATAATATTGACAATAGCAAAGGTGTGTATTACCTAGCTCCTTTATAGCTACTATAGATAAATTGTGAACACTAATTTCAATATAGAGACTGTGCCCTTGACGTAATTTGGAGCCTCGTGGGATTCAAACCTGAACCACTATATGAAAGTCTCATAGTTGTCTTGCAAATATACTCTTACTTCAAGCAATGAACACTCCTTGAAAATAAAAGAAATATAAAATGAGGTTTAGAAGTCCTCCAAAAAATGAAAATGAAAAAAATAATGGAAGAAAATGAAGAAAAATGGAAACAAAAAGAAATGGTAAGTAAAATAAAGGGATACTAAATAGAAAAAAAGAAAAGAAAAGAAAAAGGAAGTAAAGGAAAAAAAAGAAGGGAAGTAAAATGGAAAAAAAAATTGGAAATACCAATGGAAAGTGCATGTAAAAATATTGGAAATGAAATGAAAAAAAGAAAGTAATAAAGAAGAAAAACAATATCACTTTCATATTCATATGTACATTAGTGAATTCAAATGTAATCCTAGGCCATTCATACCTTCTTAATTCAAAACTTTCACATCCTAAGTCTTAATGCCACAAAATTGGCATGTATAGAAAGTTCTATGCACAAGGAGTGCAAGGGCTTTGTTTTATCATGTTTGGACACGCAATGTAAAAGTTATGATATTTCCAAATAAAAGATAATTTAATTCAATTTTTTAATTTAAAAAAATTCATAACTTTCACACCCTAGGTCCTAACACCAAGAAACTAGCATGAATAGAATGCTCTATACACAAAGGAGTGCAAGCTTTTAAACTTGAAATTTCACACACATATTATCAACATAGAGGTGATCTCATGAAAAAAAATCTCATAATAATTAAATTTTTGAATTCATACAAAATTTAAAATTCAATAACTTCCACACCGTAGGTTCAAACGCCACAAACAAAGTCCATGCACCCATCCTTGTGAAAGAGCTTTCTATTAGAATTATGAATGCCTTTAGACACCTCACAATTTTTAAAATCTCAATGTATCAAACAAAACAAACAATCTAATTAAAAATATAGATTGATGTAGTAAAATTTTGCTAGCCAAAGTGATCAAAATACTACTTGATGGATATTTTTGTTGTAATTTAATTTATACTTTATTTTTGGCAAATTCAAATGGCTAATGGGCTACTACAACTAAGTTGGTGAATTTGTTTTTTTCCTACTTAAGGCTTAATTCAAGAAGTTTTTTTTTTTTCTTTGAAAGGCCAAGAGTGCATGATTGATCAAGTGACTTAGTGTAGATTTGATCAAAATCATTATGTATTGCAAGAACTAATTCATTCGGTATTTGAGGTTCTAAAGCCTCCACGTATCTATAATTTTTTTGAACTATTGCTGTCTCTTATATATTAACCCCTAAAGTCCCAAACACCGTTTTTTGACATTATAGATTTTTTGGGTAGCTCACTATGAATGGAATTTTCATTTTTTTTCTTTGAATTTTTCACAGAACATGTATTCGAGGAGTAGCTTTAAGGCCCAACAATTTTCACTATATGGTTAAGAAATTATTGCATGATATGTTGTTTTTGTACAAGGCCGGGCAGTTGGGGCAGATTTGAAAAAATCACTTTTTTAAGAAATAAAAATTTGAAATTGGTTCTCTAGATTTATATATACATGGAAAGCTTTGAATCATTCTATTTTGATCAACGAGTCAAAATTTATGAGGAGTTTTAGATGTGGTTAGTTTGTGGTTAGTTATAGAATCTCTACTCTAAAATAAACTTTGAAGTTCTCTATTTGATTCAATTTTAAATATTTTTGAAAAAAAATAAAAACATTGGGTGTAGAATGTTTATTGCAATATCACAACCATTGGGATTGGCATTTTTCAATTCTATAATTAAATTCTCAACAATTTAGTATTTTGAATCATTCTCAATTTTTTTTCACTTACTATTTCTTTCCTATATGTTGTACAATTCCAAATGGTCTAAATATTTTCAAGCATGTAGCCAACTTGCCTTGAAGAATGAATCCAAAGAGGCACAATTTTTTTGGACATTTTTTCATACAAATGTAACCATCTTGAAGTAAAGCTTCTCGAATCTTCTCAAACAAGCTTACTACAAGATCCTACAGTTTAATGTTTCTAAAAATGTTTTTTTTTCTAAAATTTGATTTTTGAATTAGAAATGGCAGTTTTGAAGCGGTTTTGGTGAAAACATAGTAAAAAACCTTTAGGGATTAAATGCAAATTATGTCATGATTCCATCCATCACGTTTTCATTCACACAATTTAGCATTCATTTGATTTTGGTAAACCCTAATGTCATGGAGACCTCTCAATGAAATCTTGGAACTTGATGAATCCTTTTTGTTGGTATTGCATTGTAACAAGCTCTATTATAGTTTTATATGTTTACAATTGTAGATGCATTAACTAACATAGGGTACATCCAAAATTGTACCCTACCTAAAACCGCCATCATCACTTTGTGTATATCTCCAAAATCAATATGTACGTATTTCGAAGAAATGATTTTAGAACATCTACCAAAAACTCTTTAACCTTTCATAACTTTTGCATACTGTATTCAAATGTTGCGTGCTTTGATGCGTTGGAATCCTTTCACTTCCCATCTTGCAAATATGAAAATTTAACCAATCTAATAGCACTAATTAGGTATAGTAGAAAAAGTGGTAGTTTAAGGGGTACCCACCTTAACTTACATGTATCAAATATTAACCTTAGACAAGCAATGGAAGATGCCCCAAATCATTTGGTGAAGTAGTCTCGTGAGATTCCTAGATTTCACATCACATGGAGCTCTGCTGAGAGATTGTTGCTGTACTTACAGAATCAATGTCCAAATGTGGTGAACGTTATAAGGTCCTTCTCGACGATGACAAAAAGAGAGGTTCTGGTCAGGCATCCTTGATATATGCCAATGAATGGTCATTTGCAATAATCGGACAGCTCAATGAACTTTCCAACGAATAAGACAAAATGTCCGGTGAATATTAGAAATAACATTCAACTATTTGGTGAAAGGCAATGGCATTTTTTCATAATAGCTACAATCCTATGTGAACACAAATTGAGAAAGGTCACAACTTTTATCCACATAAAAGTACAATTAGAACAATCAGCCTTAGATTGAAACGTGAGGTCTTTTCAATTGCTCCCTACTCTACCACAAACAATTTTGTAAATTAGGGAGTACACTAATCTAGAAAACATAGCACTGTAGAGTCAAACCAAACTAGCTATATCCACTACAAGGGAAACTGTATCCTGTTTGACAGAAAATTTGACAAAATTCTGTCAAATTCTGTCAAATGTAATGTAGATTAGGAGTACTTGATTCGGACACTTCATTGATAGAATTTTGTCAATTCGGCTGTCATTTCGGACAAAGATACATGTCATACAGCTCTTCCTCTGACTCCTTTGCCACTGTGGATTTTCTCCCATGTCATTGAATCCAAAAAATTACTATTTAATTATCCTACATGGTTTGGTCGACCTCCTACCACCCCACATATATATAGAGAGCTTTATTCCACTCTTGACAAGTTAAGTTAAGGTGTAGATGGCGAGTGGTTGAAGATTGCAATGAGGTACATCTCCTAGTAGTATTGATAAATGTTAGCAATAGATAAAACTTGTTCGGTTTTTGGAAGACATTAACCGTCTTGTTTATCAAAATTGACTGAGAAATTGACAAGAATCTGACAGACACTGCAATATTGACCGCATTGACAGGGTGCCAACTTCCAAAAGTTGTAGTGGTCATTTCGGACACTTTTCTGTCAAAAATTCAGTCAATTAGGGCCCATTTCCCTTGTAGTGATCGACCATTAACAAAAAAAACTCACACTTAAAACATCAACTTCCTCACCAAGTTCAACAATTACCATGAATACAAAATGCTCATTGTTTCATCACAAGAACTCTAGTCTACAAGGTGAGGATGAGTGATGCTTAGGTGACACCAACCCTGAAATGTGAACCTCCATTGTGCATACTTTCTACAGAATACATTGGGTGTTTCTTGAGCAGCACTCCACCCCCTTATGAATCTTCTTCTGCAGTAGAGCTACCAATACGTGAACCCCTTGGGCTTGAATATTTATACTGAAAGGCAAGAGGAGGTTTTAGGAGGTAGTAGAAGCTCTTAGTTAGGAGATAATAAACTAGTAAGAAAGCAAAACAGACTGCAATTCGTAACTACATACCCTGCCAATCAAATGAGGAATGTAAGGGCAGAATGCATTTAGCTAGCAAAATCACCGATTCCAAAATAATGTAAGGATACTGCAAGACTGTGAAAAGTCTAATCACATCAATATAGATGATCGAGCTGTAGAAACTCTGAAATGAGTATACTGCTGCGCCTCTTTTTTTATCAGAATACCGTGGAAGCTCACTAAACTTCCTAACCGGCACCATCATACTCATCAGCTCTAAACCTACCTTGTCGTTTTCCACGATTACAAAAGCTAGATATCAAAACCTAAAAATAGATTATATAATCGGAAGAAGCATCACTCAATCACCTTGATGAGTAGAATGGCATCACCACCTAAACTTGCCCTTTCTCCCTCTCAACAATGCACACAACCTAAACCTCTTCAAAAGCTCCAAACAAGCCCTAAACTCAAGATCCTCTTACTAAACCACAATCTCTAACCTCTCATCAACAAAACCACAGGACTAAAACTGAAAGTTGAAACAATTGATCGAAACCACAAGATAGGTACCCTTACAAAAACCAAACACAAACGCTTTCAGTGAGATCGAGTCGCCATTACAGAACATGAGACTGATTGGGATTGGAATCAGGGAATGGAAAGAATACAAAGAAGAAAAAATGTGGTTACTTTGCCCAGGAATGCAGAGATTAAATCTTGCGGGCTACGATATAGAAGGTGTCAATAGAAAGAGTTCACAGCTAGAGCAATGCAAAACAATGTGTAAGTTTGTTCGATAACATTTCTTAAACGAGGTGCACGAAGGAGTGAAATTTGGTAATGACTGATTTTGGGGGTAGTGTGAGCTACCCTGAAAACCACAGTCGGACCCGACTGTGGTTTTCAGGGATGCTCACACTACCCCCAAAATCGGTCAAAGTGAACGTCAATAGAAATACAAAATTTTGAAAGCTTATTTTACTGTTTTTTTGCATCCTCGTGTTGGTGGAGATCGTTTCCCTCCTCACCCTCTAGCCACACGTGGCGCTCAAGATGTACCTGCGGCGACCTTGTTGTGTGCCTCAAACTGTATCAAAATATCATTTTTAACTATTAAAATTAGAGTTGTTGCCCTCTGTCTTCTTGTGCTAGTGCCATGGCCGTTGCTCAAGCCTGAAAACGCCAACCCTAAATCCAAAATCGGACTTGGAAGAAAAGTGAAAAAAAAATCTCGGACTTGTCTGGAATTTTCATTGTGCTTGTAGTGTATGCTGAATACTTGGTGCCCGTGGCAACCTATTTAAGAAGGCGAACTTGTATAGCAAGGGCAATTCAAGGTCTAATTTTTGTGAGAGAATTGGAACACAACAAACATTTTTATCAGTTTTGCGTTCTTCGGTCATTCAAGCGCAGCATTTCAATAGAGATTCTAGTCCGGATGCCATCATTCCAAACTTTGTATGTCTATGCTTGGGCTTATTCAAAAATACGAGAAACTTCTAAGCTTGATTTTGAAAATTCAATTCAACAAGACTGATTATGGGGGTATTGCAAGGTATCCTCCAAATCTTCGACGAGTCCGACGGAGGTTTTGGAGATACCTCGCGGTATCCCCATAATCGGTCTTTGTATAAATAAATAGAATGTTAGAAAATCTTAATTTAGGTTTGCACGTCCTATTTCCGCAAGTTAGGCGATAAGGCCTCCAAACTCTCTTTGCCCATTGGTACAATGCATTGGTCATCCATCAAGAAAGATCCAAGTTTAAAAACTAACAGCATTAAATATCAATTATAGGGGTACCGTGAGGTACCCCTCAAACCTCCGTCGGACCCGATAGAAGTTTGGATGGTACCTCGCCCTACCCTCATAATTAGTTTTCATTTAGAACTCAAAAAAAATTTAGAAGTCTTACCTTACTTGTGCTCACTCAATGCGCTCGTGGTGCATGTAGCAATCTTGTTACTTCCATGCTACCACATCAATAGTGCTGCACAATCCGTCACAAAAGCTTGTTGTGGATCGATCTTCAACCAATATGACCAATTATGGAACTAACAAGTGAACATTGAACATTGACCTCATTGCCTAATTCACACAAATAGGACGCGCAAAGCTAAGGTGAGATTTCTAACATCCTATTCATTTTTTTAAACAAATTCCAATTATGGAGGTACCATGAGGTATCCCCAAAAGTTAGAATCCTTATCTTTGACTGTGTGAGACGCAACCTTGTTAATCCCATAGTGCCTTGCCAATAGCGCTATACAATCCTCCTTGAGACTTCTTTGTTCAAATTTAAACAACATTAGAGACCAATTATTGTTGTACTAGAAGGTAACCTCATAATTGGTTGTTGTTTAAATTTAATGAAAAGGTTAGAAGTCTTACCTTAGACTTTGTGTGTCCATAGCATGCTGCAGCCTGCTTATTCCCTTGGCGCGTTGGCAGCAACTCCATTGCAATCAAATACGGAAGATCTTAGTTAAATTTGGAATACAATTAGAGACCGATTATGGATTATGATGATGACCTTAATTTTTTTTGGGCTGGATGCTAGTCTGATACACGCATCGGCAGTGATGCGGCTGTGATGAAACCTTGTCCTTAAGGGTGCTACACCTTGCCATTTTTTTGTCACAAGTACGTTTTTGAACTCAACTTTGTTGAAGATTGATTTAGGGGTAGCATGAGCCACCCTCCAAATTGGACTTCTTTAAAAACAATTTGGTTGTATTGTTTTATTTGAGATTTTTTATTGGAAGAATTTATTGAGATTTTGTAAATTGATCCTTTTTTTTATTGAAATCTAATGTTGACATTTATTGCCTTTTGTTGATTGCAAGGCCTCTCTGTGCTTGATCTAGTTTGGAAATATAAGTACAATATGGAAAAAAGATTTCTATGATAATTTCTTTTAAAGGCATTTAATTCATTGTGATCATACCTCTTCAGTAGTCACAACAAAGGTATTGTATTTTCTTTTGAAATTTTCTCAAGAGTTTTGGTTACTGATCATTTGGTGAATATTGGATTGAAATCAGGGTTTGACATTTACTTGGTTTTAGGGTTTATTGCCTTTCATTGATCCATTGCTTGATCCAAGTTCTCTAGATTTTTTGAAGTCTTGTCATTCCATGTGCTTTAGTATGGTGGATTGGTTTGATCTTTGTTGATAATGCATTGTTCTGTCTTGGGGTTTGGAATGCGCAGGGCTACATCAATTGGAGGTTTTTGAAAGTAGTGTAGGCATGGGGCTTTCTTTTCCACATAATTAGGAAATGGCCACTATGAAGAGCATGCTCTTAGTTCTCATGCTTCACATCTTGTGTCATTACAATGTATGCAGTTTACCTAAATCTCTGTTTGCATACGTTGTATTGGAAGAAACAACCACATATGGTGGACTTAGAGTGGAGACAAATTTTGATCACATTACTGTAGAACCTAGAGTGACATTTCCTATTGATGATGGCCAAACAATGCAATTGTTGAAGCAAAGAGAAAATCACAATTAGCTGGAGCTTAATCAAATGGTGCTTGAGCAATTGGCTATTATATATTGAGGAGCCTCTGTCCTTTGTCTCTGTTGTTAATCTTTACCATGCGTATTATTTTTGTTCCTAGAAGGTTTTCATTACATTCAAAACTTTCAAATTAGTACATGATCAAAGCTCTTCTTCTATTTATCCTCTTTGTTAAGGTTTTCTGCAATGACACTATTGATAATATGGGGATTGGAAATTCATTTTGTTATCTATGGCCCTATCAAATGAATTTGGAGACAAGTGTGTGAATATTGGCTCCAAATTGGCCAATTGGTTTGAGTTCATGATTTGTAGAATTTAGAACATTTTAGAATTTTAGAATTTTAGAATTTGGAACATTAATTGCCGTTTGAGTTATATACGGCAAAGGTGGAACCCTGGAATGATGATTGGCACTTCATTTGAGAATCACTGTATCAAAGATCAATAGTGAAAGAAGTGATATAACAAGCATTCCTTCCATTTCAACAGTTGGTCATATATATACTTTACTTTGGTTTGTTTATGTCATGTTTTTTTGTATTAGTCTTCATGGTTGGAAATGATATAGCAGGAAGTATTTCCTACTAAATGTGCTGCTCAACTCTACTTAGGGATTTGTTGTTGATGTTGTATTAGATTGTGAGACATGAGGAATATGGATACAAGTGCTGCCAAGGGAGAAGATCATTGGTCAAGATGGTTCATGAATTGTGTTGATAGATATTGAAGGCTTTTATGGTGAAGGTCATACGATACCCACATATTCACTATTGCGACTCTCGTGAGCTCTCATATGATCTACTATACACTTTGAACTATTGGTGAGTAAGTAACTTCTCTTCATAGGTTTAGAGCTTAACTGTGGCCTATCTATCAAAGTAATTGAATTTTAAGCATTTCTACAAATGTTGGAATTTAGAGCATGTTTTTTAGCGAAACTTGTCGTAGTTGATTTATTTGTCGTGATTGGTGTAATGATATCTAGTTGCTATTGTTGGGTCTGTTTGGGGTATCTCAATAGATGGTCTTGAACGCCTTTCTAAGTAGAGTGCTTGTAGACTTGGGCAGTTGCAAGAAACACCTACCGATTTTCGTTCAAAATGGCAATTTCACTCCTGTTCGTGGATTTTGGAATAATTTTTTTTTAAATAAAAAATAATATGGATAATGTGTAAAGCATTAAAAAAATGATATGTGCAAAAATTTAGACCTAAATTTTTTTTATCTCTAAGAGTTATGCACGGTAAAGAGGGTTGGAAAATGGAAGAAAATAGACAATTTGGAATTTAATTCTTAAAAAATAGTAAAAAAATTCTAAAAATTCTAAAAAAAAAAAGACATTTTTCCTAACTTATAGATACTCCTTTTCACCAATTTTCACTATTGGAAAAATAAAATTGTGTTCTCTACATTTGCGCAAAGGTAGTGCTCTTTGAGCACATGTTGAGGGTGGACAGTTTACTATTTTTAGAAAAAAAATTGTGAGATTGTGTAACTTTAGTATAAGTCCTTGTATACCAATTTTGAGCTTCAAATTCTTATTTTTGGATCAAAAATAGTACTCCAAACCCCCAAAATGGCCAAGGTAGACATCCAATTGGGAGCAGTTTAAAAATAGTAAAATAATTTTAAGAAATCCCAAAAAATTACTCAACATTTAAAACTACAACATGTACCTTAGTTTCAAGTTTCATAGAAGATGGACACACGATGCAAAAGTTATGAGCAAAAAACCACCTATCTAAGGTCAAGGGGACAAAAAATAGGACAAGTGTTTCTTGCAATCACCCACTTATGAAATATTTTTCAAGCTTTAATTCCCATAGATATCAAAAATTTGGGCCTTCAATCACCAACTTCATGTATCAAGTTGTTGTCGTTGTTTCACACCCACTTTGTTGAGTTTTAGGATCTTGTATGTTGTAATTAACCCCTAAAGGACCATTGTCCCCTCGGGGGACAAAATGGATTTCGGGCAAGTTCCTATGATCTCAATTTTCAGTGAATTTTTTTGAAACTTTCTCATAAGATAGGAAAACTTATGAGCTTCGTGGGAATATAAATTTTATTTCAATTGGTGCCCAAGAGCAAAAGTTATAGCATCTTAAACATAATTTACACGTCACCGGGCAGAAAAATAAATCTACAAAAATTTGAAATTATTTTTTTAATTTTTTTCTTCTTAAAGATCATATTTTTGTCTACATGTGAAGCTTCGATTCATTCCATTTGAATTAGTAATGTGAAAGTTATGAACAATCTTGTTTTTCAGGCAATTTGAGCATCTTCTTGAAAAAATGACTTATAGGATTCAATTCTGAATGCAATTTTCACAATTTTTCAAAAAACATTGTTTGACAAGGTTAACTTTTCTATTTCGAACAATCTCACTGTTGGGATTATTGTGATTCAATCCCATTTTAGAGCTATTAAAGATTTAGTTTTTCTTTCAATCTTGGACCTACTTCTACTGAACAATTTTTTAAAGAATGAAAATCAATCGTGTTTTTTTTTATTTTTAATTTCTAGACTTTCAACTCAATTCTTCAACACAAAATTTTTTAAATTCAAGGTCCATAGTGTAATTTTTTTCCCCAAATGGCATTCAAAGTCATCTGAAATTGTAGGCTAGTGTTCAAAAATACTTTCTTTTTTCAACTTTGAATGCTAATATATTCCAATCTGTACGGTCAAACTCCATGAAATTTTTACCACATGATACTAGACTAGTAAAGTACAAGATCCTACGGTTATATTCTAAAAAAAGTATTTCTTTTGTTTTTTTGGATGAATGCAGCAAAAATGGCAGTTTTGAGTAGTTTTTGACAAAAGAACGGCCCTGGTCCTTTAGGGGTTAAGGTATAGAACTTCAATTCAAACCTATTCATTTGCCCTTTTTGTTTCAATTATGGTATGACAATGGTTTTAAAGGCAACTTAGTCTACCCAATTTGATATTGGTATGCTTCCTAATTTTTCTTACTAGAGCAATTTAGCCAATTCATGCACAATAATGTCATGACTATTGTTCTGAAGAGATTTCTTTGTTTACAATTGTATTTCATATTTCGTTGCTATTTTGGTTGTAGGAGATGCACAATCCATGAGTGCTTTGGCTAATTTAGCTAAACAAGCACAACTATTTAATCCTTAAAATTGGATTCACTTTGCACAAGCTTCATCTGGTTTGTAAACCTCTCTCTTTGAATCTCTTGGAGCTGTGATGTATTATAGTGAGACGATGAACTCACATTCCATTTTTTGAACACTATGTAAATAATCTATGGATTTTCAAAGTATTGAAAATAGGTACACCTAAAATCGACCATAGACTTTCATGAATAGTGGAAGTACATTTTAGGCAAGAATCTAAATTGTGAGGTTTTAGAAAGCAGTTGATTTTAGGTGTAGTTACTATAAGGACTTTTGAGCCCACGAATCCTAATGAAACAAATGTCATCAATTCTATTTAGTGCGTAACATGTGAATTTGAAGACATGAACTTCGTGAGTCTTGGAGACATCCTAAATGCTTTCGACCGTGATTTAGACACTACAACTTAGACTCATGATCGAGATTGACATATCTCATGAGTCAAACTATTATGGGTTCATTTTCATTATGATTGGATTTGTGTACTTTATGGCTACATCTTACTATCTTAGGCATGATTTATTTTCCTTTACATCCTTGCATTGCGTGATTTCTTTCAAAATAGAATACTATTGGTTGTTGTAATGAAGATTTTAAAAAAAGATTTGTAAGTGACTTAAATTTTGGAAAAATGAACTCGAGTTTCTCAATAATCAAAATTACCTACATCCACGGTCATAGGTCCATCACCCATTTTTTTTAAATAAAATTTCCCGCTCATAAGCTCACAAGCTCATGCTCACTGGCTCACATGCTAGCAAGTGTGAGCTTGTGAGCTGCGAGTGTGGAGCTTGTGAGCGTGGAGCCTTGAAATTAAAAAAAATTGAATTTTTTTACCCTCAAAATTTTTTTTTTAATTTTTTTTTAAATGTGAAGAAACTTACTATTTTTAGTAAATTTTAGGACCTATGACCGCTACTCCTGTTACCGTGGATTTTGAGAGTTTTTTTTAATAGCTTGCTAATTGTCATTTCCAGCGGAAAAACAATTGCACATAGTTCAATATTCAATTCACCCTCAACAATTCTCATGTCTAGCTACTTACAAATTATTTAGAGAACACAACATAATATATTAAGCAAATAAGACTCGCAAAAACAAAGGTGGATATAACCTAGCCTCCACTAAGATAGACTAGTCCAATTTCATCAATGTCTTAATTTCGTAAGCTACTTTTGATTCCAATTTTGTCAGTTGCTTCATCAAAATCTGCCCTGAAATTATCCAAATCTCTACTAAATTTTGACAATTTCAATAAATCTATGTTAGAATGGGTTTTGTGTCAATATTTGATTGGTAGAAGCTTAAATGCTAGTAGATACATGAAAGGGTTGTTATGGGGTGTTTATGGAGTGTTTACTACTCCACTATATAGGCGGATTTGTAATTTTGGGGCTGAATATTTCAAAAATATATTCACAGAAATTACAATTTTTATTGAAAAATTATAATTCCACTTGGTTTTGATTTGTGAGACATGTTCACACCTTTGAAAAATATGTGCCCCACTTGAAGTTGGATCCAACATAGCCATATTGCAAATCAGGGTGGTGATACGCTTGTTTACCTTAACGCTACTCTACCTTAACGCTACTCTACATCAACGCTTTGCTATGAGCTCATTATAGACATTGCACCCACTGGTATAATTTGGGGCCTCACGGGATTCAAACTTGGGCCACCACATTCTATTCTCATGGACCTTTTGCAAATACACTTCCAACTAATGGAGTGACCATTACTTAGGAAAAAAATTGTATAAATGTCGGAAGGCGTCTTCCAAGAATATAGAAAACAAGTGGAAAACAAATAATGGAATAAAAAATAAAGAAGTAATGACCAAACAATGGAATATAAAGGAAACAAAATTAAAAAAATAATGGAACCTAAATTGGAGAATGAAGGGAAAAAATGAAAACACAATGAAAAAAATGGAAGGTAAATGGAAAAAAAAACATAAATAAATTGAAAAAAGGAATGGAAATAAAAAATGAAAAAAAATGGGAAAAAAATGGGAAAAAAATGGGCACACAACAAACCAAAAATGAGAAATGAAAGGGAGAGGCCAAATTTAAAAACAAAACAAAACGGATTTATATTCATTTAACCTTTTATGAATTAAGGTATACAATTATAGGGCTTAGCCATTCATAACTTCTTTTTTCAAATCATTTTACTTCAGAGACATACTCCCATATTTCAAGGTTGCATAAACATGCTTCATTCCCTACCCTTGAAATCATTCAATCCAAGTACCAAATGTAAATTAAAACAATACGAATGAAGTACATAAAATGAAGTGACCATGACTACTCTAAAATCATGATGATCCCTACTTCAACTCATGGTTGTTTTAGTAGACATTGCAACAACGTAACAAACAGACGTCAAACAATGTCTAGTAGAGCCCTCGTGATGTCCAATAAGTCAACTTTAAGGTTGACTTTCAAATAAATGATCCTTTATTTATTCTAACTCATCATATTCAAATCACATTTTAGTGAAGTGTGTCAATTTGATAAACACATTACATTCTAAATTCAACTTCATAATTATAGTGAGATTTCAAATTATCTAAGTGGATAGCTAATGACCTTTTTGATCCTTATTAGACGCTTTTAGACAAGCTTAATCGACACATTGTCCATTAGATACGCGACGTTGGACATCAAACACGTCATTGAAACCCAAAAATTTGTCCGAGAAGACAACCCTGCTTCAACTAAATGATTATATCTTTGTTCAAATGCAGAGCTTTGATTCATTCCATTTGAATTATTGATGTGAAAGTTATGGAGGTTTTTGTTTTTCGGGCAATCGAGTCAACTTTTTTAGAGAAATTTTTTCTATCACTTTGAATGGTCATATTTTTCAAACTATAAGGTAAAAAATCAAAATTTTATTTCCAAGTCATCAATGAGTAGTGTAGACCAAGATCGTACGGATAGATATGTAGGTGGATGTAGCAAAAGTGGTAGTTTTGAGTGTAATTTGAAAGAAAAATTGCATTGAGCCTTCATGACTTAAGTCGTCACCAAATTTAATTGTGGCGTGTCTACAAATGATGTTCTAAGATTTATTTCTTAGATCCATCTACATGAAGGTATTCACTGATCTATGGAGCTTTTACTTTGAGAATTTATAAAAAAAATTATGCCAAATTCAATTATTTTTTGGGAATTATAATTTTCTAATTGCTAATACTATAAAAAAAAATATTATATTTATGAGAAGGTGCCTCCAAGTACATTGAATTTCTTATTCAAACAATTTTAAATGATTGCATCTAATACTATTGATTTTCAAATGAAGACAAATCATCAAAGGAATCTATAATAGGAAACCTCAAATGAACGATAGCAATTGATGAGTATGACTCACATTCCACATTGTGCTTAAATACTAATTGAAATGTATATGGGATAAAATAGCGGAAGCACTTAAAGTAAGGCTAAATCCTAATTCCAGCCATATGATTTTTAGTATATAACTCATTTGATTGGTTCTAGATTAACTAAAATATAGAATATCACATTATAATATATTTTGAATTTGGTAATTCTATTTTTACATAGCTTATAGCAATTGTTTTTGTAAGGTTGTTTTTTCACTTATTGGCTAAAGAGATAGGATATTGCATATTCTTTGTAAAGGAAACCTTGAATTTCAAGTGTCCCAAAAGACTAATTCTTGCCTTATAAAAAAAAGAATAAGGCAAATTTTACCTAGGTATCACTTAATTTCCTAACACATCAACGTAAATCACCAACAATGGTGTAAAAGCAAGGTCTCCTATCATTATGTTAAGGGAATTGAAATGCTTTCACTATAACTAGTGTGCCTTGTGCCATTGCCACATTATAGTAAAATAGAAGTGAAAACAATTTTTTAAACTTCCTAATTCATTAAAATTTTAAAATTCAATAATTTTCACACCATTGTGTGAGAGGTTGCATTCTTGGTACTTACTTAAGAACAAAAAGCTTTATGCACAACGGAGTGCAAAGGGTTTGTTTTGTGACCATTGGACATGCTATGTAAAAGTTATGGTTTTCCAAAATAAAAGAGAGTTTAATTCAATTGTTTAAATCTAAAAAAATCCATAACTTTCACACCATAGGTCCAAACGCCACCAAACTGGCATGAACAAAAAACTTTATTCACGTAGGAAGCCAAAGACTTTGTTTCATGGTGTTTGAACATGCAACATGAGAGTTATGATTTTTCCAAAATAAAAGATAATTTAAATCAATTTTGAAATTCATAAAAACTTTGAAATTCCATAACTTTCACTTCGTTTGTCTAAATGCCACAAAACAAAGTCCGTGCTACCAGAGGCTTCACGCTTCAAGTAATAAAGTGGGTCGAATTAATGACAGATATTATGGGTTTTGTATCATATATCCACTGGTAGAGTTTTCTGATTTCTGGATCTTTCATCAGTTTATTCTTTGAAAGAGCAAATTATCACGGCAGTCTTGAATAAGCAACAGGCTTACAGGCTCCTTTGGCAGAATGTAAATTTAATTAGTAACTCATCCTGAATTACTGATAACAAAAGAATCGACTTCCACCGTTCCACGTCGTGTAACTCATACCATTTTTAATCAATTTCACTGTTTTGAATACCCTGCATACAACACCGAGCCTTTGTAATGATTGACATTCCAAATATTAAGATATGACTATCACCTATGAATCCTAAATTAGTGATCACTTTATCTATTGTGAGTGAAATGTTCTTTGTTTCAAATCTGTATTGAATGACTGTCCATGGTTTCGACAGGGAGTCGGACTTTTGACAGTCGAGTTTCATATCACGGAGGAAGAGCAGAAACTGGCCCTTCATGATGTTGATGACTTTTCTTGTCTTGGCAAATGCGATCAACAGGTCGGTCTGGCGGCACAGAAAAGCTGGAATCTGAAGAATGTCCGCTATGCTTGCCACGGCCTCGCTTGGGAAGGTTCGTGGACGTCGATTACGATGGGAATATTAATTGTAGATTTGCTTCATGAGTTTCAGCCTTTAGACCTTCTTCCAAACTTGGACCGCGAAAGGAAGCTGCGGAAGTCCGATTCACCTTGACGAAACTAGACTTGAAAATGAGCTTCAAACCTGCGATCTCTACAAGATGCAGTTGTTTCCCTGATTATCTCCTGTTTATGTCTTTGGTGATTCCGCAAGGTGAGGTTGCCACTTGAATTCTCCTTTCTCTATAGCATCCGTCATGCACGGACTTAATCTGACACGCCATTTTCAAACAGTGCTCGGGGGACTCGATCACGTTGAAACCCGCCATGACAATGAAAGGCTCGGACGACTTCAGCTCTGTAAAGAAGTCGGAATAGGGTGGCAACCCCACCATCGTTCCGTATGACGCAATTGTAACACGCAATTCTGCTCACACCTACACTATCGTGATTGTTTTGTAGACTAATGTGAATCAATATTGCAACGTCTATGTTAACCAAGATCCACTTAATGAGAAAGCTACAATGCAAAACGGCTGCTTGAGTAGTAAGTCAAAGGAAAATTGAGTGGAGCAAGGGCCGTGTATGCATCAATTGGTATTCTAAAATTGAGGAGATTCTGTGAAGGAAAATAACGACTTTCTTTGTACCCTCTGCTTTCAATTAACACATGCCGTTTCAGAGATTGGACTCTAGTGTTTCTCAGAAGGAATTTTATGTATTGTACTACCGGTATACGTAGTTACTGCCCAAACTGAAATCAAAAGGACGGCAAACCAAGACAAATTAATATAAGTTAATAGACAAAAAAATTTGGAGTTTCGGTCCAAAGACCAAAATTGGGGGTACTGACGGTGGTTTTCAGGTACCTCGCAGTACCCCCAATTTTGGTCTTGGACCGAAACTCCAAATTTTTTTGTCTATTAAAGAATGTCACTCTACTGCCAGTTAGGAAGTAGTTCATCATGCTAATGATGCAGGGATGTTACGAGTGCTCTGAGTTGAAATATCTTTGTCGAACTGCTTGTTACCGCTGGTATTATTTGCCCTAGTTTAAGTGTGTCCCCATCAGTGTTCAAATTGCGAAGCACACGAGTTGCTCAAATTTTTTTTGGATTGCTATGCATCCTCTTGAAGACTAGGGAACAAATTTTTTATGGATGAATATATTGCCTGCTTGAGTGATGATTATATTTTGGGATGCGTGCTTGGTGAACCGCAATGCTTGTCTTCCTGTCGCATTTGTGCGGAGCTGTGTAACCTATTGTCTTCAGAAGTCAAAATATTGTATGTTGCGTTCTTTGTACTGAAAGTGGGGTAGCTCGTGCTACCTCCACTTCTGGTATAAAGAATGAAACACACAATCTTTTGATTATACTCAACTATTAGTGAGTTCCATGTTTGTGTAAAATTTAGGATGAGTGATTTGTCCGAGTAATCCTCAAATTCTTCCAAATTTGGACTTCAAAAAAGCCTTCACAAAGTGCAAGTTAGTTCTCATTTTTTGTTGTTGAAGGAAGGGAGACTTTCCCTCATTTCTTGTTAACTTTCTTCTAAGTCCCACTTTTGGATAGCAAATGACTTTTGGTGAAAGTGGATAGGGTGAAAAATCCTTCATTGCACCATTCATTTCTTTGTGTGATGATCTTTGGATTTGCATTGCTAAGTCATGTTAAATATTCTAGCAAATCTTTTCAAATGACTAAAAATGAGGGTAGCACAAGCTACCTCTAAAACCACCGTCGGATCCGAAGGTCGTTTGGGGGTACCTCGTGGTACCCCCAGTTTTGGTCATTTCAAAGGATTTGTTGGAATAATAATTTGTTCTTTACATTTGGTGGGATATGCATTATCTTTTATCTCTTCATCTTTATAATAGATACGTCTAAAAGATTCACCAAGGTCACATGTGAGTACAAATTTGAAGGATGAAAAAAAGAATCTAAGATCTTAACCTTGTATTTGGCAACAACAATTTGCACGATTCATTGTTTATTCTATTTAATTTATGATGTACCATTTTGTAAGTTTAATGCAAATTCATTTGCCACTTGCTTATATCCCTTTTAGTCACCACCTTTTTTTGAGCTTTGTTTCTTTATATATTGATTGGATAGTGGTTAAGGTCATGACTATAGTTATACATTGAAAAGATTCAATTTTTGATGTTCTATTTGATTTATTATGTAGATGCATTTGAGGCATTTTCTCTTATAATTCTTAGTCGTTTGTGGTATGTGATTTAATTGTCAAGTTTCTTTAGATTTGTTGATGTCATTGTTAAATGTGAATGGTATAATTGATTTGAAGTTTGTTGCATGTACAGATGGAGACTAATGATAGTCACACCGGTCACGCTTCTTCGTCCATGGCGTAGTGGACCCAATTGTAGTTGTGGCAGGTCTTTTGGAGCCTATGACTCCAAAAGATATGGACACTGAGATTTTTACTTGGTCATTGAATTGCCACATGAAGCCATTGCCGTGGTAAGCCTTAGAGACATACTAGATGCTTGTGGCTATTACGCTATTTGACTAGAATAACTTGTTGTTAGTTGGTTTATTGACCCAAAGAAATTTGAAATTTGAATTTTCATGCTTTGACGTTTTTTCCATCCAAAATAAATGATTTGGTTTATAACTATTCTTAAAATTAGGTTCATCCCTTCACCTCATAGTATGACTGGCACATGAAATGAAGAGGTGAAAAATCTGCATGAAAAGAGAAATTTATTGTTTGCGGTTTTGATATTAGGTGAGCAATAGATTGAGTAGTATAATGTGCATGCACAATAGTTTAATATTAACCTATCTATGCTTATTAATAATCTATATAAGTTATCATGGTCCCCTCCTAGGTCACCAAATAGTATAGAATCTCTTTCCTAGGAGAGATATGTAGTCTTGAAGTCACTTACTTTATCATTTTATCCTCAGGGGCCACAAATCGAACCCTTGTAATTTATGCCGATCTCACCAATAGATTGGAGTCTTTTCTCCTCTTGTAGTGGGCACGCAAGTATGGAATGACGATGATGCCAAGTACTTGCTCTATAGTATTTGTGTAAATTCACAGTAAAACAAGAAAAATGGATTCCCATGTTGCATTGTTTGCTTTGGTGCCAATCAGTTACCTTGAATACTACAAGTGTGCTAATACTGTCCAAGTTGTTGGCTCACACATCATAGCCTATTTATTATTCTTTTATGCTCTTGGAAATTTAAAGATTTAGATTGCCATAATCTGAGTTCACCACCAACCTAGTTACAATGTTGCCCCCCCCCCCTCCGGCAAGTTCTTTGATCGTGACAAAACTTGAATTAGAATGCAAGGATCTTTGAAGTATACTTCATATCATGAAAATCAGAGTGTCACTACTTCCAGAGTTAAAAGCAACATCAAATCAGCCAATAAGTAGAGACACTACATATTTTAGAATTTTGGAATTTATCCCCAGTTGAGTATGATGATTCCACTTTGTCTGAAGAAATTCCAAAATAGTAGACATGCACCTTGAGAGGTTGGAATACATAGGGCAACCTACCATTGACGATGCATTAGTAATGTTGTCTAAGAGTGAGCAAGTGTCAATTCAATTGGAAGAGCGAGCAAAGATAATTAATATTTTCGTGCCTAAACTAGATCATTCAAAAATAATCCTCCATATTGTAGTAGCTAGGTATCAATCAAACTAGGCATCTTGAAAGTGTCATGGAAGCAACATTGGATAAGGTCGCCAAAATTGCACAATTGATTGATACAATTCAATGTTGTCCCCAAAAGATAGTTCTACATCTCTCCTTTGTTTTTGCGTTCCTTCCCTCTGCAATTGCAGACATGCAAATCACTTTCTCCTCCTTCTCGCTTGAATCCCATGGCAATTTCACGGCACTAGGAGATGCTATGTATGATCCTGCCAGTCATTAACATAGGTGCTAGGACAATTGCTTCCAGAGGGTCTTTTGGAACTCTGCTTTATGGGAAAACGGTTCACATTCAGAATGGAGCAAGTGGGAGAGTGGCTTCTTTTAGCACCTCTTTCTCCTTTACGTCCACTAGGCACAACTTGCCTTGGGGTTACAATAAAAAGGCTTTGGAAGCGATTAGATTCAACTTTGCCCTCACTAAAACTTGCACATGACTATCCTAAACGATATGTTCTCCCAATCGGAAATAGTTGGTATACGCAAACAAATACCGGGACAAGCTAAAGTCGACTCATTCACTCTTGCAAGTGTTTCAGTCTATTTTGAAAAAATTATCATCCAAACAAGTACACAAACCCCAACAATAACTTCAATGCCCTATTTAACTACTTTTGGACTATTCAATGAATTCTGGACTTTGTCGATGGAGACTTCATTGGGAGACCTCCCGTTGCTTAGGTTTTGGAGACCACAACGCCTATGAAAGTGGGAAAAAAAGAATGAAGTCCCCCCTAGGCATACCCTTGAAGAGGACAAAGAGACATAATAACTAAGACATTTCACCTATTGAACATTTATTCGTACACATTGAGATGAATCATCGGGAGATTTGTCGATGTAGTGCATATCGAAGACATTGGGATCTATAGTGTCACCAAAAATCGATGAAAACGGTTATTATTCACTTACATTATTAGAAGAACTAAGTAAGCAATAGACTGTTAGTATTTCTTCACATAGTTACTTAGGATCTGGAAATCTCCCAATATAATCCCGCATTCATTCCTACGGTACAAGAGAACTGTTGGTACGGTCGAATGAAACTTGGAAGTAATTATTAAAAGGTTTAGGGTGGGTTCACTCCATTTTATTTATATCGATAAAGAAGGTGACAAGAAATTGCCCACAAAAATAAATAAAGGTTGTTCCTACAATATCTATGCTAGTGAATAACTAGCTCCTTGTGTACATAACACGGAGCTTCTACTTTCAAAAGATCTATATTATCCCTCACGCGTATGGAGGGACCTATCAAATTAGTGTGTGGCCACTTCAAAGGATCTAACTCAAGTAGTACAATAGTTTGATTCCAAAGAATGCTGCGCTCTCTAGGGCTACCTAAGATACGCTTCAGTAATCCAGCACGATTTGGATAAGGATCATTCTTGTTAGGGTTGCTCGAACTGGCGAAAAAGAGAAACCCCTTCAAAGTCTTTCGTGGGAGTAGACGCCGTACAAGCTCTCCCAAAGTGGACATATGCATGGAGGAACACAACCCACAGTGAGTTTGTTCAACAAGCTCTCTAAGAAAGTGACAAAAACCAGAAGGAATGTCGACTATTTGAGGAAGATCCAAAACACCTCCTTCAACGCATAAAGCACCTGTCAGGACAACGAGAACCGCCTTCTGCATCGAGAGAACAGTAAGGAAGTGAATTCATCAAACAAAGGACAACCCTGAACAACGGGAGATATCCCGATGTTGTTTAAAAGGAAATTGATTTCACTAAGAACCTTAAAACAACCAAAGATCTCTCGATGAATGTAGGATGGACACTCACTTCAGTGAGAACCAACAAACCTCAACAGATCTTGCGATAAGCTTTAAAAGGGCACTCTCTTTAGGCAGAAACTCTAAAGAACGGGAGATCTCCCGACCAGGTCAAAGTAGACACTAAACTTCAGGGAGAACCCTAAAAGAAGGGGAAATCTCCCGATCTGGTTAAAATGGACAGTAAACTACACGGAGAAACTCCAAACAACAGGAGATCTTATGATCACGTTGAAATGGAGACTTCAACAAAACGGGGAACCTCCACCAAACGGGAAATCTCTTTATACAGTAGAAAAAGTATCTAATATTACTAGAAATTGGATATCAAAGAGATTGAAGGTAGCCTATGTATTTTCAAAGCCGTAAAGGAAAATAGTCCATACTCACCATTTTGGAATTGCAATATCTTGCAGCTGAAATACCAAGAACATGTACATTGTGGGCACTGTTCGCTACGTATATCTATATGTAAAACATATGGAATGAAGAGGTGATGAATGACTTACACGTACGCGCGAAACCTCTGCATGGAAGCAATAAGGAGCTAAAAGTATCCTAGGACCAGAACTCATACATTTTACAGAGGGTGTAAATGAGAAACCATAATTATAGAAAATATGGATTTTGCATTTACAATGATTTACAGAGAGGTAGCAATTCACTAGTGATCCTAATTTTATAATGTTTTGACTATTAGACATTTACAAGTTCAAGAACATGTCTACTCAACAATTTACAAATGCATTTACAATTTAAATTACAATTTGTACTCTAATCTACATACAATGCCGTTGAAGTGGAACACCGCATCCAGTAAGGGGAGCTCTCCCGATAAAGCCCCATGCAAATAGGAATCAAGCACGTTGAATTCCCGATATGATTCCGAAGCCCAAACTGGATAAAGGATCCACAGGATACTGCCCGCCAGGAAGTGGATTATTCCTCACATACACCGGCACCGCCTCATTAGACAACAGGAGGCCATCAAGCCACGACATCAAGTGCATGCAGAGGTAGTTGTCATTCATTTCACCGCGGAAGGACTGAGGGTGAACAGCGCTATGTGGATCATTCAAGAGATTCTTTTCTGGACTGTTGTCAATTAGAAGAACATTGTCCCAAGAGGATGAACCAAGGAGGCGCAGAAATTCCGACAATTCTTTCAAGAAGACAGGTTTATTTGGTGCAGCTGGGGCCCTGTACGTGGACTTCGTGCATGCCCCCTGAGCTAGACAAATGACATCCCGACGGCTGAAGGAGCAATTTTCAAGGACAAGGTCCAACAAATTGTCCATGGTCTTTGCCCTTACACTACTCCAGAATGCAACGTTCGCTCTACCATGCAGCCAATTCAGAAACGTGGTGACCTGCTTGCGACGCTCAACATGGACTTCATTATGGCTATAGGACCTGTGAAGAAGAATTCCATTGAGGTCAAGTACCACTGAGTACTTGCGCTGAGCTACCTTTTTCAATGTCTTTGGTTGGGTCATCGACGGTCCGCCACAATCTGCAGTACATTAAAGCATAGTGTAATTAGAGATCAGTCCTTCAAGAAGCGTGATCATTTAAGTAGTAGACTATTAAATGAATTATGAAGAAAACATCACGAAAGCTCCCGTTGATTATCTCTCAATGTTTAGACAGATCATCGAATGATTAACAGCGGGAGAGCTCCCGTTGATTATGTGTCAATGTTTGGACAGATCATTGACTGTTTCACTAGATCTTTCAACAGAAGACCTAGAACTACGCAGGGTGTCCACAGAAGTACCTTTCACGACGTCCTTCGCAGGCTTTGTGTCCTCCACGTCGACAACCCCCCTAGGTAAATCATCCCCATGTCCTACGCCCTTCCCCTCTGTTTCCAGCGGTCCACGGTCAGAGACAATCTAGAAAATGTCGTTAAAGATATATGAGTGCGCTGCCCACACGGCCTACACCTCCCGAGAGGCTCTACTATTCAAATTGGGCGATTGGCTAGCATGAAAACTAGGGAAATCACTTAAATTCTGAAATGTATTCCTGATATTAAGTCTGTCCGCATGCGTTAGTCCAGGGTGTGGGACAGCTACCAGCGGATTGACCTTCGGACTCATTTGAGTCAAGTCCGCCATAGTATCCTGCATTATATTGTCGGCCATTCCCGCATCATGGGTGACCTCTTCGGTCGGAGGCATTGGGAGATCTCGCGATGCATCAGTATGCTGCTCCGCGTCCATTCGTTCATTATGATGACTTCTAACCCGGTCAACAGGCATCGGAAGATCTCCCGCTGCACCAAAGCATTGCTCAGCCGGAAAGGGTTCTTTACCTAGTGACCCTCCATCCTTGGGCAAAGGCAAACTCGAAGGGGCAACAAGAGAAGCACCAACAACTTTTCCTGAACAAGTCAGAAGAATAGACGCCGCGTTGGTCGATTCCGGAGTCCCACCTGCAGCACCCTCTGTCCCTGACGGTTTAGGAGAGGACATGCTTGCGCCCTCATTCCTTCGAGGCTCCACATTTGAATGCGAAGGAATGTGAGGAGGGTCAGCATCACTGAGGTGTACATCCAGCTTGCGCTTCGTCCTCAACTCCGCCCGCCTTCCTGAAATCCTCTGCACTGGTGTAGAGCTTGAAACCTTCCTCACTTTGACCGTGCCCGTCTTCTTCTGTGCACGTCGTTTTCCAGACATTCCACTATGTGAGGCATGTCTTGAAGATGACTGCACCAAGCCCTCCGGAGGCAGCACTGGCCTTGCTGACTTATCCTGCGAATGCAACACGTAAGATTTCCTCAAGTGATCACTGTCATGCGGAATTCGGAACTGACAGCGGGAGATCTCCCGCTGTTTAGATACAGTGACTAACCTTTTTCTGGGGTGGATCTTTCTCAACGCTTCCATGTCTGCCCCTGTCCTCTGATGGGTGGTTCACTTGAGGTGGCTTCAGAACTTCTTCCTCATTCACATCACTCTCCGTCTCCTCCGCGATGCGAGTGGCACTTCTCTCCTTGTCCAAAGCTCTATCATTACGTTCCGCGTCATTCAGATGTGGCGTGTCCTGCGCAGGACTGTTTTCAGCTTCTCGGTTGCCTCCACGTTGGTCCTGCGTGTCATCGTTGTCATTCAACTGATCTTGCGCGTCATCGTTGTCACCTGACTGACGAGCAGGACTGTTCGCAGCTTCCTCGTTGTCTGCATATTGGTCCTCCTCTGCATCATCGTCCTCATCCGACTGATGAGTAGGACTGTTCTGAGCTTCCTCGTTGCCTGCATGCTGGTCCTCCTCCGCATCATCGTCGTCATCCGACTGACGAGGAATGTTCTCAGTATGCAGTTGGTCCCAAATCTGTCTCGCAGTCGTGATTGTCTTTGACTGTGTGTCCACGTCAAAAACGACTTCGAGTACCTTAGTCGAGTGGACCTGATAGAATTCAAGAAACATATGTCAGTGCACTATCTTCAAAGTGACTGAATAGGAAAAGAAAGTTGAAGAAAAAAGATCAAGGAGATTACCAGTCCAAGGAACGTGAACTCCGGACCACCGTTCACATTCACAATGACCATATTGTCGCTCATGAGGTCAGAGAATATTTCGAGTGCTGCCGCAATTGAAAACCAAGGGATCATTGGACGCCTGTAGAAAGTATCCACTTCCTCCAAATCCCTGGAGAGGTACACAGCAGAAATGTCTTGTGCACCCGGGAAGAAATTGTGGAAGCTGCTCGTTGAACCGTGGACGTCGTCGTAGGCGAAGAGGAAGACCAAGAAGACGTTGTACTGCGTTCCGGAAACTTGTTTGGGAAAGCCGTCTTCTTTGTCGGCAATGTAATTCACTACATGCCAATCCCAGACCCAGACCTTTGTCTCCTCCCGCCTCTTCTGCAAGTGTGCAAGAATATCGTGGAATCCAGCAGCATCCGTGATGAGAACTGCTGGTGAACGGGCTCTCACAAGGCGTCGAGTGGTGTCTTTGTACTCCAGTGCATCGAACAGCCGCTTCAAATTGCGTTGCTCCAGGAGTTTCGCACGGGGGCCTGCACTTGACACTTCAAACATGAACCAGAAGTACATGTGGGTCTTTGCTTCACCCCGCCATGCCTTCACGGAAGCCTCTGTCAGAATTTGAGTGATGTCCCAACATTGGTCGTCCATCACCTTGCAGAGGTAGTCCTTGACGAAGTCCTTCGAAACCACGGCCTCCACTTCTTCCGTACGAGCGCTCATGAACGATTCCCACATGTTCTTCACAGCATTTGGGCAGTTGTCTGGATCGTTAGTCTTGTTGAGGGCCTTTGTTCGACCCTCCAGCCACTCTTTTCCCAGCTCCGTGTCCATGCTCTTATCCACCCACCATTCAAGTTGCTCCCTGGTGATTTTCTTTTCATCTGCAAATTCATCCCACGCTGCTGCTGTGTATGGAATGTATTCAGGCTTTTTACTCGGGAGGGGGTGCTGCCTGTAGTGGCACATGAGCTCGTTCTTCATGGCCCGCACCTTCTTCTCCCGGCCTGCTGCCACAGCGATTGGAGTGACTGACTTTCCGAAGAAATCGATGTTCAGAGCCGTTTTCTTCATGCACACAATTCCCTTCTCCACTTGGCCCGCCAAGTAGTTCAAATCCTCATCGCGCACTCCATACAAGGGTTTGAAGTCAGTGTATCCCAACGGTTTGCGTTTGCCCTTGGATTTGGGTCCGTTATCGTCGGGAAGCTTGAAGCTGAGGAAGTCCATGTCAATCTGAATCCAACGTTTCACATCCTCGTCCTTCTCCATAAAGAGGAGCGGAATCTTCAAATCCGGGTTGTCAGGATTCTTAAACCCTATAAAGATAGAGAACATCACCGGATAGAAATCCTGCACAAGAACGACGACACTATTAATTGGGAAGGTTTCGGCGACTTCAGTAGATTGTGACACACAGGACCATCGGGAGAACTCCCGTTGTTCGTCTATTTCAGGTCCATGCATGCTTGTTTCATAAACATCGAGCTACACCTCAACGACTATAAATTTCTTCAGAAGTCTGAGGACAACGGGAGTTCTCCCGCTGGAATTGCAGTTGAGGAAAAATAAGAGTACGTGAAGCATTTCAAAGTTTCGTGTTTTGAACTTACATTGTACGCTTCTGAGTGCGCTCGTCCTCCGTATGATGGCACTGGGCTGCCCATGTCCTTCCACTTTATTCGAGCGTGTGCAAGCTGCTGAGTGAAGCTCTACTCCTTCTACTCACCAGCAACGTTTTGGTTTAGAGCTTTGGAAAGGTGCATGATTTCATTCTTCTTGGTATCATACGGTGCCCATATGGGAATGATGTTGAAGGTGGACGCCTCTGACTTGTCAGCCTCGGGGATGTCTCCATTCTCAATCAACTCCCTATGCGTTTGCGTAGTGTGCTGACCACCAATAATGTAGTAGTGCGTTTTGGCGGTTAGACTCTCCTTCTTTGGACACAAGTCCCAGAAGGTCACCTTATTGTCAGGACCGTAAGGTCCTCGCTTTAAGGGGAGAACAGTAATGTACCAGTTCTCCGAGTGGTAGTCGCAATCTACGAGAATGCGATTTTTTATTCCGGCCAATCGCGTCGGCTCAATCTCTCTGTACACAAGTACTCCAGGAGGAGCCTTGTGCAGGAACTTGTAGCTCACTCGGAGGAGTTCACCTTTTGCATTGGCTAATGGCTTCTTCTCCCATTTGTACATTGGCTTGAAAACCTGGTTGTACAACTTGTTGATTTCTCTTATTTCTGCGGGCTGCAGCTTCCTGACCTCTGCATCCGTCATGTTCACAGCACGGTGAATAGTGAGTGGAACAACTTTCATCTTTTTCTTGCCCTTGCCCTTTGACTCATCTTCTTCCACAACTTCATCACCTGGTGCTCCCGCAATGGATTTTCGCTTCTTCGGCTTCTTCGAAGGAGATTGCGTTGCAGTTTGTACAGCTGTTGCAGTGGAGGGCTTTGCCTGGTTACGGAGGTCGTCAATAAGGTCCCACTCATTCTTCATCTCTTCAAAGGTCCAGGACTGGCAACCGCCTGGCTTGTCTAAGATCCCCTTCCGTGTAATGGTCTCGCACATGTCGAGATCCATAGTGGCATAATCAAGGATCAACCCATATGTTCTTGGGTCTTGGGTCCTAGGAACCATCTCGCGAACAATGACAAGGACTGTGGAGTTATCTAGCCCAAGAAGCTGCAACACGTCTAAACCTGTCGTAATGTGACCCCTCTTCTCGAAGGAAAGCTTCGGGCATATGATTACAGACTCATCTGGCTGGTCCATCCACTCGAGGCCCCACGCTGTCACTTTTCGATCGCATCGGAACACTGCTCCTGGATCGTGGTCTCCGGTGTATTCAAACGTATGCACGAATGAATCTATGAACTTGTACAACCTTATAGGTGACAGGGTGGAAGGCAGTTCCTTCGAGGTATTCGCTCTGCGCAGTGTGACACAAAAGTTAGACGTTCACCTTATCATCACTGTTTTCAGTTATTAGCGGGAGTTATCCCGTTGTTATTCGAAGCCCTCCTACTGAACATCCTTATTGAACTCTACCCTCATACCTTATTCATCGGGAGTTATCCCGTTGATATTCAAACCCCTCATACTGAACGCCCTTGTTCAACTCTGTCTGTATTCTTCATTCATCGGGAGTTATCCCGTTGATTTTGTAAGCCCTCCTACTGATTATCTTTGTTCAGCTCTACCTTCGTATCTTATTCATCGGGAGTTATCCCGTTGATATTCTAAGCCATACTGAAATCCTCTTTGAACTTAATCTTCATACCTTATTCATCGGGAGTTTTCCCGTTGATTTTCTAAGCCCTCCTACTGAACATCCTTGTTGTACTCTATCTTCATACATTTTTCATCGGGAGTTTTCCCGTTGAGTTCGTCCTTTATGTAAACACATACACCTGAGTTCTTATAATGGCTACGACTGCTTAACCAAAACTCGATATACTAGTCAATTTCATCGGGAGATCCCGTTGTTTTGTTCTGGCTTCCTCGTTTTATTTTGCAACGATTGTCGGTTCAAGGTTTTCCAGTAGACGTTCTCTTTCTTTTAACATTCGTCTACTATGAATCTTAAGGGAGAACCCTCTATAGACTTCTGCAGAAGTGCTTTTCCAGTATATTGTACCTTTTCATCGGGAGATGTGCCCATGAAATTAGGGTTTATGGTCTGCAACTGCCATTTCTTCCAATAATAATAACGACTGGAATGTTTGGTTGTAAGGTTTCAAGGCATTTTGGCATTTCTGCGTGCACTTCCGATTTCACTATGTATCATATACAATTTCTAGCTACCACAGGCGTTTCTTTATCACTGTCGGTTAGAAAGTGAAATTGATAGTGTCTTTCCTAACATGAACAATAAACAACCACTTTCTCTACAACTACAAACAACCACAAATACATTGACGAAGAGGACTCGATTCTTACGGGATATTCCACTCTGCTAACGAGGTGGTTGCCATGACTCTTGCCGTCTGCGCGCACAGTATGCTACATTTGGTCCCTTCGTCCCTGCTGTGAACTTGTTGTGAATCAGACTGTTCACTGATTCCTGCACAATACAAATCAGTTTCAGGACACACTTAGAGATTGCTATTGAATGAGTAGAGTAAAACAGCACAATGTATACACCTACTCGGTGATGGACAATATTCACAGGAACGGGCTCATTAAAGCTTCACCTAAACCTGCTTCACTGCACACGGGCTCCAAATGCCCTCACCAAACTCAAAACGGATTCCAACTTTGACCTACCTGCCTGCACTCTGTGCGCTAGATTTTGTACTGCAACAACAAAGACGCATAACTGCGCTTACATAGCATGATAGCATTTACGTACTAAGAGACTGCCAAGAGTCTAACAAACTAAGAACCTACTTTGCAAGTGACTACAAATTATAAACAATGTACTATCATGCTATTCCATCACAGTGAGACAACAAAATCCGGACAAGGTAGCGCTTGCCTGTGACTCAAGCGGAGGCACGAGTGTGGGACACGAAGTGCCGTGGGTAGGACCTCCGGGGCGTGCGGAGGATCAGTTTGCTGTCAACCTTCTTGCCCGCTTGCAGCAACAGTTCACCGCGTCTGAAGCCTAGGGTAAGTTGCCGCATCTAAAGCGCAGGGTATCGCTTGTCGCGAAATTCTCCTTGCAGCCTGGAACTCTTGGGCTTCAAATTCCCAACGCCTCCTAGTTTGTGCCTCCACGACGTGCGCTTCAAACTCCCGTGCTTTCTCACTTCAACCGGACTTGTCTGCTCTCACACGTCCCCACAAAATCGAACCAAACGTAGGCGCGCGAACCCAAGCGGAGAAGTACACGAGCAGCAGTTAGCCGCATGGGGTGGATGCAGCGCGCGGACCCAACGGAAGTCCTGCAGGCGCGCGAAGCAGCGGGAGGAAGACAAACGAACGGGAGAGCCAGGTGGAACTCCTTGGAAAAGGGTCCAGTGCTGGCGGCCCTGACAAGGCGTCAGGGGTCATGATCATGTGCATCGGGAGGGGGGCATCATTATGCAAATGGCGCATGATTATGGCCATCATCAACTAAATCCCCATTCACTATGCAAAGGGGGGGGGTAATTCTTTTGATGTGAATTAACCTACACTTCAAATGAGTAGGGGTCAAGTCATGGCCAAGGAGAAGTGACCCCCTCATTGCCCCGTATTGAACCTTTGCAAAATACACTGGAAATTTTTATTTCCCACAGTCACATTATAAAATTTGCCAATTTTGAATTCATATTTGCAATCAAAGGTCCCAAATTATCTGTGGGAGGTGAAGATATACAAAATTAGTACGGCACAAAATAGGGGGCAATTTTTACATTTACCCTTATCTAGGGCAATGAGGGGTCAATTTTTCCGGGCCGTTAAGTCATGATCGTGTGTGAATTGTAATTCCACACTCCTTCACCCCTAAATGCCCAAGGCACCCAATTATTTTGGAGTTAAATTAAAATGCAGCCAAGTTGTTTATATTCTTAGCACTTTGTATTTTTGGAAAACTCTTGTTAAAGTCTACTTTCAGGAGAAAAAAATGGATTAGAAAAATAGATGGTGATGATTTTTCTATTTCCAATTATGTGCAAGGATATTTGTTGCAATCATCCTTGACTTTTTATGTATCCTAAATTTGGAAAAAGAAAATGTGCGTGGATACTTGCAATTAGTTTTGCACTATAATGTAGGCCTAAATCCTACATGGAACTCATCCTAAATAATACCTGCAATTCATCATTGCTAAATATATTGCTTTCATTAATATAAGGGCTCATGATTATGTACAATACAATTATGATATAAATAAAATCATTGAATGAATGTGAATGTCACCTCAGAGGTAATATTTAACTACTCTTGGACTTTTAAGGGAATTCTGGACTTTGTACATTGGGGGATCTCCCAATGTCATAGATATCTAAAATCTAAACTTGTTGTACATTTTTCAAACCACCTAGTCCAAAATCTATATCATTTCTAGATTCTTAAAATCTATAGACTAAAGTCAAAGTCTACAATTGTCTTAGATGTCCCTTTACCAATTTTGGACTTTGCAAAGTCCAAAAATAGTTAAATAAGCCATCTTATCCATAAAAGACATTTGAAACAAATATAAGAGACTCAAGTAAGTTAGTACTTCTAGTTTTGAAAAGCACCAATCAAATATGGATTGAAACCCTTCTCAAACGTCAAATTCGAGAAGTAGATTGAATCCAATGTCTTCCTAGATAAAAGAAGCACAATAGATTCTGACTTCTCTTAAAATATTGTATAAAGTAGTGACTTAAAATAAATTGGGCTACAAAATAAAGTATAGAACTTATAAAAATAATTATTAAATTCAAGGGTGATCTATTGAATAGGATTTGGAGGCCAACACACGTCATCTAAGTTGGAAAAAAATATAAAGCGTTTACGAAAATTGTAGAAGGTGGAAAATATAAGGGATTGAAACTAATGTAGGGTGTATGCCATATTTAACTACTTCTGGACTTTCTGAGGAATTATTGACTTTGGCCGGGGAGACTTCATTGAGAGACTTCCCGTTGGTGTGGAAAATAATTGCAAGGAGTCAATAAATGTAAAGGATGGAAAATATGAAAATGAAAAATATAGGGTACGTGAGAAAAATGAGGACTTCACTGTATATTTTAAAGGTTCGACATAAAATAATAGAGAGAGAGGAAAAAAATAAAGGATGTGAAAAATGAAATACAATGTCAAAACAAAAATTGAATGGTGAAAAACAAAATGAGGGGTAGGCTAAAATATACAAGTCAAAAAAAAATATTGAGGATGGGAAGAAGAACATAATTACATGAAGTATATCTCCTATTGGAAGACTGAGGCCAAAATACAAGCATTCATTCTTTATTTTTTTGAAAACTAAGCCTACATTTTGTCCATGCATTTATTTGTTAGCTATATTCTTTATAAGGAGAAGATGGAAATGGATAAGCAAGGTGGATGAATAAAGCTTTACATGTTTCTTGAGGCCTCGGAGAGCCTGTTTCAAGGTTGTTCCCCTTCACTATTCCCTATAGTGAAGGACAACCGACTGTTGAAAAATAAAAATAAAAAAATAAAAAAAATAAAAAAAATAAAATTTAATTCTTCCACTGGTAAAAGAAGTAGAAAATAAAAATAAAAAATAAAAAATAAAAAACAAAAAAAATTCCAGAAATGACCTGGTCGCCTCTCCACTATGCAGGACGTTGAGGTGGTAGGCCAACTGTCTTGTTCGCTGCGTTCTCGCAGCAGGATAAGTGAGGTGCATGAATAAAGCATTACATTTTTTTTGAGGCCTGGGAGAGCCCGTTTCAAGGTTGTTCCCCTTCACTGTTCCCCATAGTGAAGGACAACTGATTGTCGAAAAAAAGAATTAATTAATTAATTAAAAAAGAAATTTAATTCTTCAAATGGTAAAAGAAGTAGAAAATAAAAATAAAAATAAAAAATAAAAAATAAAAAATAAAAAAAATTCCGGAAATGACCTGGTCGCCTCTTGACCATGCCGGATGTTGAGGTAGCGAGCCAATTGTTCTATTCGCTGCGTTCTCGCAGCAGGGGAACCCGCAGTCTCTTAGAGGCCTCAAAAACCATCTAATGTATAATGAAACCCTAAACATTCAACTAGTATCCATTCAATTAAGCCTAATTTCATGTGCATTCATATGCGTGTGATGAAAGTGGGGACACCAAAAAGCTACAACTCCAATTAAACTAATCAACATGGGCTTATCCACGGATAATGGACATTCTTTGTAATTGAAAATGTCTTCCGTAGGCAGACAATACTTGTCTATATATGTAGAGAGATCATATTTTCTTCATCTAGTTGTACATGCAATGTTCATTATGGACTATGGATTATCTAAGATTATTGGAATTGAAATTCTATAAATGAAGCTTTTATTAAATGGGTAATTATAGATGAATAAGCACAGAAGAAATATGTGTAGAAATCAATTCATTTGACTTGTCAATTATTGATGTATTATCCCAATACTTGTTCGTATGACATGGCAAAGAATGTTTTTGGGCCTTCCCACATCCTATTTTTTTAGAATTTTTTTTTTTTCAACCATCGTTCAACAAAAAAATATATTTTCTTTTTCCACACCAAATTGCTTTGGTGAAGCCGTCTTGGTTGGTGCAACGCCTACAATGCATAATTAATTAATACCAATTGACGTGGCACAATCGCGGCCACATCAATTCTATTGGCAAGATTTAGAATTTTTAGTATGACTACATTGATAGAGATATTTTGGTAACTCTATCATATAGTGACTGTGATGTGATCTATGTGATCTCGGAGTTTCAGACACGACTCTGCATAGTTTATTTAGAAGTTATGATGAGTTGTAGCTTATGATGGCTAATTATTTGATCTAAGTGACATGTTTGGAGTTGTCTTACATGTTCATTTTAGTTTAGATATTGGTAGTCTTGCAAAGTTTCTGATTTTTACTTTATTGATAGGGAAGGCACTATAAAGGGATGTCCCTCCTACCCCGTGGGGTCTCACTCTCAGATAGGTCAAAGTAGGCCAATACTTTAAAGTGATGAACAATAAGCTTATTCAAGACTGAGTCCTGGATGGTCTACTTGCGGGCACAGTAATCAGCTCAATTTGCACAGTAATAAGCTCAGTAATCATCAGATTACTTTTTTACGATTCAACCATGAGATTCCTTTTTTACGAGAGCACAATTTTGATGAAGATTCTTTTAATTCACATGAGATTCCTTCATATCCACTCATTTTATTTCCTACAGTTTTTTTACTATGTTTTCACCAAAACTACTCCAAAACTGCCATTTCTAGTACAAGTATCAAATTTAGAAGAGAAAAAAAATTCAGACACTTGTAACCATAGGATCTTTTACTATGTTGGTTTCAGAAGATGAGGAAAAAATTTCAGAAATTTCCACAATGTAGATTACAAGATATCAACATTTGAAATGACAAAAAAACAAATTTGGCCCTACTAAAAATAGGGTAGCTGCACTTCACAAGGTCATGTTTGTATGAAAAAATGTCCAAAATGGTGGTTCTTCATTGGATTCATTCTTCTAGACAAGTTGTCTAGTACATGCTTCAAAAAAAACAGATCATTTGAAATTGTACAACATATAGGAAAAAAATAGTAACTAGACAAATGTAAAGAATGATTCAAAATACTAGAATGATTGTTAACAATGTAGTTAATATGGAATTGAAAAATAATTGAACATCTCAATGGGTGTAATGTTGTTAAAACAGTAGGTGTAGTGAGTTGCCCCAAATTGCCATGTTATTAAAAAACGTAGTTTAGGACATGACAGAATTAATATATAGAATGATTTACCAATCACATAAAACTATGATGATTTAGAAAATTTATCTGTCAATCATAATTATTGATGCTTTCACAAAGCAATAATTTTCATTTATGTATGCTCCTATTTGAACAATCACATATTTTATTTTGTAAAAATAAAATGACAACTTTTATTGCAATCATTTTACATTTCCTTCACTTCACTATACGATTTCATTTATTTTCACTTCATTTTACATAATTTCATTCACTATATTGAATTTTTAATCAATTTATCATTATTGATTTGTTTTTCCTTCAACAATGCTTAATAATTTTATTAATGTTTTTATTATCTTAATTTGAAAGTACTCTAATTAAATAATAATAATAGAAGAACATTGACCGTTAAACTGCAAATAATATTATTTTACGATGCATTCATTTGAACATTGTTTTAGAAATTTTTATTTTTTATTTTTAAATTCTATTAAGGATTTATTTAATTATTTACAGAAATTTTAATTGATTTATGAATTGAATTTTAAACTTTTCTTATTATTATTATACAAAGAAATTTTTCTTATAATCTTTTTTTAATTTAAGATCAATGTAATTTTTCAAAGTTTGACTTATAAACAACTTGTGTGGCATTGTACTAACTTGTTCAAGTGTTTTATGTGATTTCTCTACGTATTCTTATAATTTTAAATTTTTAGAATAATTTATCCATAATTAAATTAAATTTATAAAAACAAAATTCAATTGGAACCCTTTAACTTTGAATTCACACTTAAGAACCAAAAGTGCAAAACAACTTTGGTGTATTTGTACTCATTGAAAGTTTTTCTGCCAATGCCAAGAATGACATCAAAAACTCCTATACTCTATTTTTCATAATTTAATTCCATTAATTTTATAGTCTTAAAAATTTCTTACAAATCCATCATACATCTAGAAGGTTAGCAATGATACAACTTTACTAGTACATTCAACCCTCATTAAGTCAAACTCTCCAATGGTATAAAGAGAATGATCAATGAACACACAACTAGGGATATCTCAATGTTACATACAAAAGAAATTCGAACAAATATTACCATAGTATTTATTTATTTACTTTTATTCAACTTTTACTTTGCACACTTAACTAAATGAAGCGAGCAAAGCCTCTACATTTGTGATTGATAATGAATGACGAGGTCAAACTCTCTAACTTCTTTAAGGTATTGATGTTAGAATGTTGTTTTTAATTGTTAATTGATTTAAAAGCACAATTATTTTTATGTTTTTTTCCTTTTTCTTTTTCCTCTCCCCCTCCTTTTTTCTATTTTCCCTCCCCCTCCCCTTCTTTTTGCCTTTTTGCCTTTTTGCCTTCTTATCTTAGAATAGGTCCCAGCGGCTCCCACCCACACGGGTTTACTAAAACCATGGAAACTAAACCTTGAAGCCTAAAAGCTAAAGCCTAAAAACCCTAAACCCTAAACCCTAGACCGTTGAACCTGAATCCTGAACCCTGAAGATTGACCCAAAGCAAACCGCTCTCTTTAATAGGCAACTTGTGCCTTTTAAATTTTTCCTGTGTTAGTAATGAAATTCCGTTTGATTTGTGTCCACATTAAAAGAAGAAGAGTAGACCGCATGCACTAACAGACGAGTGAATGCACAAGTGTTCAATGCTGAATAAAGAACCCGAGAAATGCCGAGGTTGGAGCTGGAACTAACCGTTGATAGCCGCAGTGAATGCTACGGGTTTGAAGAATCTCAATGACAGTCGAATTCAAAGGCTGCACATACCCCCATGAAGTTCTAGAAAGGGCTCGAATTTCTAGCAAGGTAATTCATGCGCGGCATTTCAGCAGTCAGTGAAGCGCACTGTCCAAGAATGAAGTCAACATTCCCAAACAAGACCGCATCTTAAGATCCTACCTGGGCTCATCAGTGCTGCACGACCTTGAAGAGCGCACGTGGAAGTCAAAATGTTGGACCGGTAGATCCTTTCCAAATCAAGGCGGGAAACGAGAGCTCCAGAATCCAACCCAATGTATTCTTGCAATCCCCCGCTCGACGTTGCTTCTTCTTTTGGAGCAAACGTGAACGAGCCGAGCAGTGGTGATCGAGGAGTGTGGATACCATCGCGTCGATCGTTGCTAGCGCCTGTGGAATGTGAGGCGCTTGAAGATCCGTCATAGTTCTTGATTTTCTCTCCAGGTATGATTTGTTCCAATCCTATTCGCCAGAGGTACAGGCTTTCACGGACAATTCAGTATTTCCATTAGATTATAGAATGTTCAGAGGAGCAATGACAGGTCAATTGAATCCAGCCGTGACGAACGAGCGGAAGGTCACTTTCTCTAATCATCTGATTGTCCTCCCTTAAGAAGTTGTTAGTCTGATACTGAAACATCAGTTGAGTAACGTGTGAGTGCTAGTTGGTGAAGGAGGATTCTTGCGTGCAATGCTGAACTAGTATGAAATGTGCCCACATAAGTTTTCTTGTATTGAGGGTACTACTGTAAACGTCAGTGTGCATCCCAGTTGCAAAGGCCGTCCATAAATATGTTCTCCTGAGTGGAGACCGTAACTGTTCACTGCGCCACTGGACAAAGCAACGAAGTCGTATGCCGTAGTGGTGCAGTCGTCGCCGTATCGTACATTATACGGCCGTATACTACGTGTATTGACTTTCGTACGTAGTAAATGTTATATTCTGGATCCCTGAATCCGCGACAATAGATGATGTCCTCTTACTTCTATCGACGGATCTGTCGTTCGAAACATCGGGAGATATCCCGCTGTCAAGAACTCTCCACGAGATATGTCCCGTTCTAACGATCGGTAGACGTCCCGTTGTTTTCATCGGGAGATGTCCCGTTCTAACCAGCGGGAGATCTCCCGTTGTTTGTAGAGGGAGGAGTCCCGTTCTAACCAGCGGGAGATATCCCGTTGTTTCCAGAGGTAGATCTCCTATTCTTACCAGCGGAAGACCTCCCGTTGTTACCACCTGCAATTGACCTGATGTCAAGCATATGTCCACAATCCTAATGGGAAACTTCTGTTGTTACCTATGTTGGGGCTGTCCTTTCCATTTCTGTTTCTTCTTCGTTCTTCTCTTTCTCTGGTAGTGGGTCACATGGTATCCATGCACGTCGTTTATCCACCAACGTTTACACAATGTTGTCTTTCCTGCTATTGTGCGGACTAACATGGACTCTTTTCTTTGGCAGGTTAAATATTCATTACCTTTCTTCGCAATATGTTTTCTGGAGTCAGTGAATCGGAGACAATGGATTCGGCCTCCGAATCTTTCAATGATGCCATCACCCCATACGTTGGCGAATATACTGGGGAGTCTGACTCTCAAGAATCTTCCGCAAGGACTGCACCATTCAATAATGGTGACATAGTCAAGCTTTATCTTCCAGGATTCGGCGAAGTTGGACTGGGGTCTGTTGTGGAGACTCGACCGCAGGGTGAGTGGCTTGGTGTGCCGATCCCGTTGGAGCCGTGGATATTTGTTCTCGTACGGCCTTCATCGATCGTCATTGAAGCTGAGCGCCTTAGAATCACTCCTTGCCAGAGAGGTGTTCGGACGCTAATGGATGTTCTAAATCGGACAGTGCTGTGGAGGGCCGCCGACATTGTCAAATTTAGTACGGATCCCCATGTGGACGGAAGCCCATTTATTCGTCAGGAAGAGTGGACCGGCCGAGAGGTGCATCGATTGGATTCCCTTGGTGTGCTTATGTCATCTGGGCGAATAAGTTGTTGGAGGGCGGACGATTACTTTCAGAGTTCTACCCTTGGTGACGACCACGTAGGTGTGACAGTGCTTGACGTTTTTGTGGGTAATCCAGACGCGATCATGACCCATGATCGGTGGCCCCTTTCGGACTGCTGGTTCCCTGGTGGTCGGTGTCTGAAGGATACATTGGATCACTTCGCCGCCTTCCTTGATGTACAAGATCCTCTGGCCTATCTGGGTGGAAGAGAGAAGGCGCCCTATCGCTTTATTGTTCGTCAACCCTCCCTATGTCAGAAGGAGACACAGTTCATACGCAGAACGACAGACTCTGAAATTCAAAAAGTCTGTTCGGAGAAGTGCTGCGAAAATGTGTGCTGCCAATTTTTTCCTCGTGAAAAAACGCTGAAGGTCAGGCAGAGTTTTTTTTCGAAGTCTTTTGAAGAGCGTCGAGAGTATGGAATCGCCATTGGTGGACAATTGCACACTGTGGAGTGGACACGGAAGCGGAAGTACATTACGTTGGAAGGAGTGGATGTTTGTGGCACAGCGTGGTACATAATTCACGGAATCCCGAAGTCCACCTACCACAATTACATTGACAAGTACAAATTGGGTGTTGTTTCTTCCACGCACGGAAACAAAGGAATCAAGCGCCCTCGACTTCGAACTGTACAGGCCACGGGTACAATGAAAGCTATCATCGACAACACTGCTGACCAAATGCCGCATCAAATGTGCTGCATTGGAAATGGGAGAGTCGACACACGGAAGTTTCTCCCTGCTGGGAACAACTGGAAGCGCGTTCATGCTGACGCCAATGAGGTACTTCGATGAACCCCCGATGAGTATCTGTATAGGGACTGCAGTTCATTTGTTCTCTCTGTGGGACATCTCCCAATACAGATCTCTTCTGCTACTTGATTTGGTTTGACTTCTCAGCGGGACTTTTCCCGATGATTCTTGTCGGAATCACTTGTCTTCACTATTTCAGTTGTGATTGCTAAGTCTGCTGGTTTCATTTTAAAACTGTCACTGCCTTCAACGCTTAGGCTTCTGTTTTCTCGAACTTGCAGCTGAATGTGGAGTATGGCCTTCCTCCAGTGAGCCAAGCTACTATTAGTAGAATAAAGAAAGAGCACTTCAACAACGTCTCAATTAAGCCTGTTGGGAGCTCTTTCGCGAAGTGTACGAAGTGCGATGAACTACAACAGTTCATTCTGAAATCAGCAAAAGGAAGCTCGGACTCCGTGGAGTTCATGAAGCAACGAACTGAACATCTTAATCATCAAGCATCTTGTCGTCGTCTGTATGCCTCGTGGCGTGAAGAATCCAAAAGGAACCCTCAGGAGATAATATGCATTATTCATGACAAGATGGATACAAGGAAGACGGTTCTCCCAAGAATGCGGGTGACGACAAAGGCCACACAAGGTTTGGGTCAGCTTCCCATGAGTGTCACTGGAATGGTGGCTCATGGTCATGCCGACGGTGCATATGCCCATTATGGACCAGCGTGCTAGTCGGGCGACTCAAACTTCACCATTTCATCTTTGGCTAGACTGTTTCGACGACTTGAAGGTCCACCAATTCGGGAGACGGGCGACCTCTTCCCCTATCCGCCCGCAAATGCAATGTTCGACGCGTTACTTAGAGGGAAACCTAGGTGTATGGATGCCTTGAAATTCATTCTAGAGGAAGGTCGACGTGGATCTCGCCCCCTTCCTAAGAAACTCTATCTTCAGCTTGACAACTCCGCCAAAGATAACAAGAACCAGTATCTCATGGCTTTCTTGTCTTTGCTTACTGCGCGAGGAGTCTTTAAGGAAATTCAGGTCGGTTTTCTACTAGTCGGACATACTCACGAGGACATTGATGCGTATTTCAGCCACCTCTCCAAGGCTTTAAAGAGCAAGAATACGTTTGTTGTCGCGGACCTCATGAAAGCTTTCATGGAGTCCCAGGAATTGTCATTCATGCCGGAATTCATCCAAGAGGTGGTGGATTTTAAGTCGTTTGTCAAGGGGTACCTATGCAGTGGCACAGGTAAACTAATTGGTTTGGGGGAAATGCACCTCTTTCGGTTCTACGTGGATAGTGATGGGGTCCCCGTCATGAAGTATAAGAAGTCCGCAGTTGATTCACAGTGGCTACCATCTAATAGACCTTCTCGATGTCTGTGGAAGAAAGACCGCATGGGTTGTCCGAAGCTCCCTCGGGGTTGCCCTAAACCTGTTCCTTTCAAGCCCATGTGGGGCAGCGAAGTTCTGGAAGCCACGGGAAATCAAGAAAAAGCAATGGAAGCGGCACGAAAAGCGACCTTAAGCAAGGGTTTGATTCTGTTAGGAATTGAGAAGTACATTGAGTACTGGGAAAACGGAATGTCCAAATGCAAGGGATTTGTGGCTGCCTTTGCTCCATACGTTGAGTATTGGAAATATGTGCTGCTTCAGCTCAAGGAGCCCCTTCCCGACTGTCCTTCGGAATTGGTTGAAGGCTTCTGGCCAAAGTACGATTGGAGGGTGCAAGAAGCATCTTGCCAGGGGCCGACGATGAACCCGATCGACATCATTCCTGAGGAAGAGGAATTTGAACCTTATTGCGGACCCGCAAATGAGGCGCCAAGGGAAAGCTTCAATCCTTGGGTTGATATTCGCCCAGGTTCATGGGTTCTGCTCAGACCTGATGACCCCTCAATCTGTGCTGTCTGGCAAGGAAGAGCACTGTCCGACGTTTGCAGAGAGGCAGGGCATGAGAACCACGGAAAGTTCATGCTCCAATATTGGAGACCAGATAATTCCGAAAGTACGATGGAATTGATATACCAAAATTGTTGGTACGGGAAATGGATTGTTGAAAATAGGCCTCCCACTTGGGTGGACGCATCTTGTGCAGTGTACGTGAATTGGTCCAAGAAAGTTAACCCAAAATCACGTACTATTCCTAAGAAAAGCAGAGAAGCTGCCCTAGAGAATTTGAATAGGTCAAACGAGGTGGACCCATGATCGACTAACGTATCGTGGCGCAATACGTCTATCGGGACCTCTCCCGATGCATTGTGATAGTAGCACTGCTATCGGGATATCTCCCGATGATTTCTTTTCTTCGGTGTGACAATGCCACGGCTATCGGGATATCTCCCGATGATTTCTTTTGTTCACTGTGACAGTGGCACTGCTATCGGGAGGTCTCCCGTTGCTTCCTTCTGTTCGGCTTCACAGTGGATACGTCTGTTTCCCAGAGAAATAGTTCTCTATATCTTTTAGTTTAGTTAGTTCAATGGTTCTTCTGGAAGCTGATGTGTGTGGGATGACTATTTTACCAAGGAACAGTAGAATGTACAAGTTCTTGTTATTTCTCAAGGGCAATCTCCAAATCTCATTGCATAGGCGTAGCAAATACCCAATCTCCGTTAACTTTGCTATTCTTTCTTTTCTTGTACTCGATGTTCTAAGGGATTATTACAATGTTGCAAGACATTTTTCCCTTCCTAATTACTGTTCTCAATATTCATCTTCATTTCTTTGATTCCACTGTCAATGACATTGTTTTGTCGTTATCTTCATTCTACGATGTCATTGCTCTGAAATAGCAATATTGCCAACTACTATGTTAATATAGAATAAAGCTAAGTTTTCACATTCGTTATGTTCACGCAACGAATACTTCAATAAGACATAAGATGTAGAAGACAATAAAGTATATAGGGTATACTTTATGAACCAGCTCGCCTTATAAGGTCTGTTCTCTGTCGGGGGACTTCAAGGTAAATTAGTTACCACCTTTAAAACCTCCATTCCAACTGGTAGCATTTACTTCATCATTTAACCTTTAGGAAAATAAACTTCAGTGTATCTGAATATCTCCCGATGTCTTGTATAACACTATGCAAGCATTTGAAGGCTATTTACTTCATGATTTGCAGTTAATGTATACCCTGAGATCCATGTTCCTATGTTTCAATGGACCTCTCGCGAGCCTTGCAACACCCTCACAAAAATAACCTTGAAGGCATTGGAAAATCTCCCATTGTATTGCCTAACACCAAACATCGGGAGATTTTAAATTTTGGACTTTACATAGTCCAAAAGTAGTTAAATATGGCATTTCATCTGGATTAAGGAAAAATCTTGAATATGAATATGATCTAGAAGCATACACCTACAATCTTTCTTTGTGGCAATGACACACACTGCTTTTATTTCTCCAATGGGAGAATATTGACGGCTTGGTTTGATTTTGATAGCTCATCTGAGACACTAGAAATTAGGATGGCAGACGGATCAGATCCCAAACCTTTTCAACCTCTAATGCTAATTTTTAATTATGAATTTCTAAAAGTGACCAGAAATGATGCATACCTCACATTCCGAGGAAGCTCTAATGTCAATCGTTTGAAAGAGCATGAGCTCTTATGCTGGAAATTCTTTAGTACGGAGATACCAGAGTTGAAGCTCCAACTCATACTTACCCTATTTGAGGTCAAAAACATGAATTAGTATAACTACATGAGGAGTTTTGTTGGAATGCTTACTGCCTTCACTGTTGGTGATCCTCTGGTCCATTTTTTCATTTGCAACGCCATTCACCAGTTACATTGCATTAAGGTATTTGAAGGGACCATGTGTCTTTTTGTATAATGAGCTCCGCAAGGCAACCAAAAACTTTGATGAAACTTGGACATGGTAGATCAAGGAGTTGTTTTTTGAAGGTGAGAACTTGAGTTTAAGAAGGTACTAGACTTTTCATTGGCTTTTGGACATCCATCTTAGGAGATGGCCATTTCTTCAAACTTTAAAGTTCCTCACTTTGTATGCTCCCATTTTGCAACTTATTAAGGAAGGAGGTCCTAAAACAATTTAGGCTCTAAAACCATTCGCTAACATATTAGTAGTATATATTGCTTGCTTCAATGTACCAATTGTATTTATCAATATATCCACAATGAACATATTAGGGGGTAGACACTTTTAGAGCCTTTTGTGATGGGAAGGACCATCCAATACCATCTATTTAAACTAGGTCCAAAGACTCCTCTCAAGAATTAGATACTAAAAAAAAATCCTATCCTTTAACCCCTAACTGCCTCATCAACCATATATGGTCGATCTGAAATTTCAGGCTCATTTTGAAGTGGGCAGTTAAATTCGTTTGCCCGTTTTAAAAATTTGGGGGGGCAGTTTTTAGGGTTAACTATTCAAAACTTTCATTTTTCACTGAAAAAGGTACATATTTGAGTGTTGAGAGGTCTCCAAATCCATTTATGTCCGTTAGTGGAAGAGTAAAGCTTGCTAATTTTACTTCATTTTTCAACTTTGAGCAATTTCACTTGATTTGAGATCTAAAAACTTCCACTTATTCATTTGCTTTGAAAATGGTCCCAATTGAAAGAATAAAGTGTTTTCATGATTTTCACCATTGAAAATTTAAAAAAGAAAGTGTTGATTTGGAGTTATTTGTGAATTATACCTATTAAAAAAATTGCATCTCAACAATTGCAAGGTGGATTGTGTAATGAGTTTAATAGCTTTTCAAGTGATATTAAGTTTTTTGAAAGGGTATTTTAGTGTGCTAACACAATTTGTAGTTGTTCATGTCACTTCTAATCCCAAAAAGCTTTTATGTGCAAATTTCTGAAACATTGTGGAGAAGGACAACATATTAAAAATAGAAAACGTACATTTCTCTTATTATAATCTCACAACTCTTACGGAATTTTGCACTCAAAATTGGTGTACATACTAATAAGCAAGCTCTTTACACATCCGTACGGTTAGATTTTGAAAAAAAAATCATTTTGTTTCAATGGAGATAACTGTAAGCCCATGTTCTTTTTTCATGGGAAAAACACACTTGGAAAGGCTTAGGCACTTAGGGGTTAAGCATCTTTGAAATCAACCAAAGGATTTAAAATGTCCTCTTAGGTGTTTTTAGTTAACTGTGGAACACCTTGAAAGGATGGTTTGTGTCCTTTGGATGATTTTAGGAAGGCCTCATAAATGTAAGAATATTTTTTCATCCAATTTTTTTGGGGAGAGTCTTTGAATCCAAATTCAATGGAAGATGCTATACATTCTTTCCTTGTGATAGTTTTAACTTTTTAACTTTCCTCTATGGAAAAGTGGCAAATCCATAGATCACCGTGTAGTGTATTTTAGCAATTTCTATTTTTTTCTGTGGATCTAAATTTAAGCCATACATATGATCGGTTTTGTATTTAGAGCCAACTAATGAAATGAAGCTTATTGATTCTATTCCAATTTGAAATGTCAAAAAAATTCTAAATTTGAATATTTTATTGCTATTTGAACCTTGGGTCTATTACAAAGGATTTCTAATTTATTTAAATTTTAGAATGACATAGTAATTGTTTTTGCATCATGGTGTTTTGCAATTTGATGTACACCTGTGGACAAATTTGCAGATTTTTTAAGCAAATTTTGTATTCTATAGGAATTTTTTTCATTTTATATTAAAAAAAAAAATTTAATTTTTAAAAACTCTGAATTCTTATCACTTATAAAAGACATATATTACAAATTTGAAAAATAAGTATAAAAAAATTCATTCATATATAGTTACAAAATAGGAACATGTGGACAAAGAAACTTTTAGGTTTGTCATGAACTCATGATAGTCAAAGGGTTGTCCTTTGAGAATTAAGCAATCAATCATGCGTGTATTTAGCAAATCAATCATGTAAAGAGGGCGTCTACCCATTGTCTTGTTGAAACCGTTGGAAGACTTTTAATTAAAAAATTACAAAGACCAAAGCTTCGTTCAAATCAGTCTCTTTGTGAATTGAGATTTGGTCAATCACACGAATTGACCAAAATTGGTTGTTGCAATGAAGATTATTGAAAAATGTTTGTAAACAACTTCAATTTCAAAAAAATGAACTCACATTTCTAATAAATTAAAATTACCTACACCCGCGGTCATAGGTCCTTTATGAATTTTTTTCACAAAAAAATTTCCCGCTCACAAGCTCATAGGCTCACAAGCTCACGCTCATAGGCTCGCACGCTAGCAACCCTGTGACCTGAAAGGGACAAAAAATGCATGAGTCGTGGATGCCACGTAAAAATGAGGTTTCGCATATCTTGTGCAAGTAGAAATAATTTTCTAACACTAGGATCCACAAAAATATGGAATTGTTGTTCATTTAAGATGACCAAGATTGTGAAACCAAAAATAATGGCAAAAAACTAGCCCTGTACTTAAAGGGCCAAAAATTTCATGAGTCATGGATGCCACGTAAAAATGAGATGTTGCACATATTGTGCGAGACAGTATCAATAATCTTCCAACACTAGGATCTAAAATAATATGGAATTGTTGTTGACTTAAAATGACCAAGTACGTGAAACCAAAAATAATGACACAAAACTTGCCCTGTAGTTGAGGGGCCAAAATATTCATGAGTCATGGTTGCCACATCAAAATGAGATGTTGCACATATCTTGCAAGTAGCAATAATCTTTCAACTTACACTAGGACCTAAAAGAATATGGAATTGTTGTCGACTTAAGATGACCACGAACGTGAAACCAAAAATGATGGCAAAAAACTTGCCTTGTTCTTAAAGGGCCAAATAATTCATGAGTCAAGGATGTCATATAAAAATGAAGTTTCACATATCTTTCGCAACTTGCAATGATTTTCCAACACTAGGATTTAAGAAAATATGGAATTGTTGGTCACTTAAAATGTCCAAGTACGTGAAACCAAAAATAACAGCAAAAAACTTGCCCTGTATTTAAGGGGTTAAAAAATTCATGGATGCCACGTAAAAATGAGGTTTCACATATCTTGTGCAAGTTGGAATAATTTTCAAACACTTAGGATCTAAAAAAATATGGAATTGTTGTTGACTGAAAATGACCAAGTACGTGAACTCAAAAATAATGGCAAAAAAATCGCCTTGTACTTGAAGGGCCAAAAAATTCATGAGTCATGGATGCCACCTAAAAATGAAAATTCGCATTTCTTGCACAAGAAGCAATAATTTTCTAACACTAGGATCCAAGAAAATATGGAATTGTTGGTCACTTAAGATGACCAAGTACATGAAACCGAAAATAATGGCAAGAAACTTGCCTTGTTCTTAAAGAACCAAATAATTCATGAGTCAAGGATGCCACATAAAAATGAGGTTTTCCATATCTTTCGCAACTTGCAATAATTTTCCAACACTAGGATCCAATAAAATATAGAATTGTTGGTCACTTAAAATGACCAAGTACATGAAACCAAAAATAACGGCAAAAACTTGCGTTGTGCTTAAGGGGCCAAAAAATTTAGAGTCATGGTCTCATGGATGCCACGTCAAAATGAGGTTTCGGATATCTTTCGCAACATGCAATAAATTTCCAACACTAGGATCCAATAAAATATTGAATTGTTGGTCACTTAAAATGATCAAGAACGTGAAACCAAAAATAATGGCAAAAAACTTACCCTGTACTTAAAGGGCCAAGAAATTCACGAGTCATGTAGGTTATGTAAAAATGAAATTTCACATATCTTGTGCAACTTGCAATAATTTTCCAACACTAGGATCCAATAAAATATGGAATTGTTGGTCACTTAAAATGACCAAGTACGTAGAACCAAAAATAATGGGAAAAAACTTGCTTTGTTCTTGAGGGGCCAAAAAATTCATGAGTCATGGTTGCCACGTCAAAATGAGATGTTGCACATGTTGTGCAAGTAGCAATGATTTTCAAACACTAGGATCTAAAAAATATGGAATTGTTGTTGACTTAAAATGACCAAGTACGTGAAACCAAAAATAGTGGCAAAACACTTGCCTTGTACTTGAGCAACCAAAAAATACATGAGTCATGGATGCCACGTAAAAATGAGGTTTTGCATATCTTGCGCAAGAAGAAATAATTTTTTAACACTAGGATTCAAGAAAATATGGAATTGTTGGTCACTTAGAATTACCAAGTACATGAAACAAAAAAAAATGGCAAAAAACTTGCCCTATACTTAAGCAACCAAAAAATTCATGAGTCATGGATGCCACGTAAGAATGAGATGTAGCACATGTTGTGGAAGTAGCAATAATTTTCCCAACACTAGGATCCACAAAAATATGGAATTGTTGTTGACTTAAGATGACCAAGAACATGAAACCAAAAATAATGGCAAAAAACTTGCCTTGTATTTAAGGCACCAAATAATTCATGAGTCATGGATGCCACGTAAAAATGAGATGTTGCACATATCGTGCAAGTAGCAATAATGTTCAAACACAAGGATCCAGAAAAATATGGAATTGTTGTTGACTTAAAATGACAGGGTATGTGAAACCAAAAATAATGGCAAGAAACTTGCCATGTACTTATAGGGCTTAGAAATTCTTGAGTCAAGGATGCCACATAAAAATGAGGTTTTGCATATCTTTCGCAACTTGGAAGTGCAAGGCTCCACCGTTAATTTAGTTTTAATGCAACACAAAAGACTTGGGTTAGTAACAAAAGCGAAGAGGACACATGGTTAGTAAAAGGAAAGTTAGTACAACACAAAAACATGGAACTAGAGGCCCCCCAAAGCGGCATCGCCAAGGTACGATGGAGGGTTGCTCTAAGGTTAGTACAAGACACAAAAGAAGGACTGTCAAGGACACTTGGATAGAGACAAGGCTTCTAGAACCACACAAAGGTTACAAGGACAAGAAAGAAGGACCCCCACGGACCTTCAACACTAAAAATGCAACAACAACAAGAGGAGCAAAAGCGCTCTGAAAACACCATAGGGAGTTTTGGTCAAATGCCAAAACATCCAAGAGAAGTTGGACCCACGGACCCAAAACAAGTATTAGGGGTGTTTTAGAAGGGAGAAGGGCCCCCTTTTATAGGGTTCCAAGGGTCGACTCCCCCCCTCGACTTACTACTAGTAACCTCATCCTTCCGGATTTTCATCCTTATTTTTTGGAATTTTCACCTAATTTTGGGTTTTACGTTGGTCCTAACATCTATCTCTTTGAGTTTAACTCCGAATTGAAAATGGATTGCGCCAATGGCTTTAGAAGGCCATTTTTAGTCTAAGGGACCCTCTACCCCCTATTCCTATCGCGAAAAACCATCGAAAACTAGCGTCAACGAAAACCAATAAAAGGAAAAAAACCTAACTTTTGGAGTTTACCTTTTCTAACTTGGGTAACTAGCTAGGGTTGTTGGGAAGGTCCTAGGGAGTAAGAAAAGACTCCTTGCTGTCTTCGTTCCAACTTCATGCACTCTTGGGACGCCAGTCAACTCCACGAAGATCTTGTCGTAATTAATAATTGGGGGAATGTTGATGATTCGGTAGCCTCCCGCTATTGGAACACCGTGAAACTTGTTGGGGCGCGTTATTAACATAAAAGATGCTAATCAAATTTTTAGTGAGATTTTACCGCAATCTGGGTAATTTATATGAATTTCCTGTCGTGGCTTTTGGTAGTTGACCGCTTGGAAAAAGATCCTTTGGAGATCAGAAAAAACCGAGACTTTTGGGGGAACCTCTTGTAGAATCCTCCACGTCACGTGCCAAGTCTTGAGTTAGTCTGGTACACAGTCGGTAGCAAGGTAAAAACCGACTTTTCTTGAATTATCAGCAGTTAAGGAATCTTTCACACATGAGGGAATCTTGGTGCATTGATTTTGCCGTGGACTTCCTGACATGTTCCTTATCCAAGAGCACTATCCAGCGGCCGTAGATTCCTCCATGTGGCTTGTCTTGAAAAAGTGACACCTACATGCTAACAATTGGGGTTCCTAATATTTCGTAGATAGAATGGAGGAACTAGAACCTATCTTTGGAGATTTATGTAAAGTTGTCCCTAACTCTCCTTGAACCAATTTAGCCAATCATGGTCACACATACTAGATTCGGGCTATTTTGGATAAGTTCTTTGTAACCCTATTGTTTTCCACTATTTTATGGTTCTAACCTACATTCAAGTGGGGTTGGTAGGTATTCTAAAGATAAAAGGTTATTTCTGACCAAAAGCTATAGTAGTACGTAACATACCTATTTTCGTTCTACACTCTTTTTTGGACTTTTTATATAATATTATGCCATAAATTCTCGAAGGGGTCATTTAGAGTGTCCATTAGAAACCATGTGCGAACAAAACTTTAGACCCCCTATATACTTTTTGAATTTTAAATAAAACAAAATCAAAAAAATAGGAATAGATTTTCCTACTTTGAAAGTTTATATTTTAAATTATTTTTTGATAAAAAGATACATTGTAGAACTAAAAAATAATTTTCACACCCCTATATTATATAAGAAAAATTGTCTAAAAAATGAACAAAAAATCCCTAAAAATAACTCATTATTGAAAGCTTATTTTGAGTTGAATATTAATTCAATGGTCATCTAAATGTGTCCTCTATAATTATTTGAGTTGAAAAACAAACCATTTTAGTTCATTATCAACATCTTCTAGAAATCATTTCATATTTTATTTGAGTTGAAAATTTTGGCAATAGAAAGCTCTAGTTATGATTAAACAATGTTCAAAATTTTAGGTTGAAATTATAGTTTACTAGAAACCATTTGTTCGCACGTGATTTGTTATAGTAGAACTAAGTGCACCCCCGAGCTTAAACTGCAACAAACTAAAAAAAAAAAACTATGAGTTCCAAATGACAAATTTGGGGCGCACACACTAGGATTCACAAAAATATGGAATTGTTGTTGACTTAAAATGACCAAGTATGTGAAACAAAAAATAATGGCAAAAAGCTTGCCCTGTAATTAAAAGGCCAAAAAATTCATGAGTTATAGATGCCACATAAAAACGAGGTTTCTCATATCTTGTGCAAGTTGCAATAATTTTCCAAACACTAGGATCCAGAAAAATATTGAATTGTTGTTGACTTAAATAGACCAAGTATGTGAAACCAAAAATAATGCCAAGAAACTTGCCATGTACTTAATGGGCCAAAAAATTCATGAGTCATGGATGCCACATAAAAATGAGGTATCGCATAATTATCTCGTGCAAGTTGAAAAAAATTTCCAACACTAGGATCCACAAAAATATGGAATTATTGGTCATTATATATAACCAAATATGTGAAATTAAAAATAATGGAAAAATACTTGCCTTGTACTTAAGGGGCCAAAAAATTCATGAGTCATGGATGCCACGTAAAAATGAGGTGTTACACATGTTGTGCAAGGTGCAATAATTTTCCAACAGTAGGATCTACAAAAATATGGAATTTTTGGTCACTAAATATAACAAAGTATATGGAACAAAAAATAATGGCAAAAAACTTGCCTTGTATTTAAAGGGCCAAAAGATTAATGAGTCGTGGATGCCACGTAAAAATGAGGTTTCACATATCTCGTGCAAGTTGCAATAATTTTCCAAAACAAGGATCCACAAAAATATGGAATTGTTATTGACTTAAAATGACCAAGTACGTGAAACCAAAAACATTGGCATAAAACATGCCTTGTACTTAATGGGCCAAAAAATTGTAAAGGTCATGGATGCCAAGTAAAAATGAGGTTTCGCATATCTAATGCAAGTTAGAATAATTTTCCAACACTAGGATCCACAAAAATATGGAATTGTTGTTGACTTAAAATGACCAAGTACGTGAACCAAAAAATAATGGCACAAAACTTGCCTTGTACTTAAAGGGCCACAAAATTCATGAATCATGGATGCCACGTAAAAATGAGGTTTCCCATACCTTGTGCAAATTGCAATAACTTTCCAACACTAGGATCCAAAGAAATATAGAATTGTTATTGACTTAAAATGTCCAAGTACGTGAAACCAAAAATAATGGCACAAAATACTTGCCTTGTACTTAAAGGACCAAAACATTCATGAGTCAAGGATGCTACATAAAAATGAGGTTTCACATATTATGTGCAAGTTGCATTAACTTTCCAACAGTAGAATCCACAAAAATATGGAATTCTTATTGACTTCAAATGACCAAGTACGTGAAACCAAAATAATGGCACAAAACTTGCCCTATACTTAAAAGGCCAGAAAATCTATGACTCATGACTGCCATGTAAAAATGAGGTTTCGCTTATCTTGTACAAGCTGCAATCACTTTCCAACACTAGGATCCAGAATAATATGAAATTGTTGTTGACTTAAAATGACCAAGTACATAAAACCAAAAATAATGGCACAAAACTTTCCATGTACTTAAAAGACCAAAGAATCCACGAGTCATGGATGCCACATAAAATTGAGGTTTCACATATTTTGTGCAAGTTGCAATAATTTTCCAACACTAGGATCTACAAAAATATGGAATTGTTGTGGACTTAAAATGACCAAGTACGTGAAACCAAAAACATTGGCATAAAACATGCCTTGTACTTAATGGGCCAAAAAATTGTAAAGGTCATGGATGCCAAGTAAAAATGAGGTTTCGCATATCTAATGCAAGTTAGAATAATTTTCCAACACTAGGATCCACAAAAATATGGAATTGTTGTTGACTTAAAATGACCAAGTACATGAACCAAAAAATAATGGCACAAAACTTGCCCTGTACTTAAAGGGCCACAAAATTCATGAATCATGGATGCCACGTAAAAATGAGGTTTCCCATATCTTGTGCAAATTGCAATAACTTTCCAACACTAGGGTCCAAAGAAATATAGAATTGTTGTTGACTTAAAATGACTAAGTATGTGAAACCAAAATAAGGGCAAACACCCTACCTTGTACTTAAAGGGCCAAAAAATTCATGAGACATGGATGCCACATAAAAGTGGGGTTTTGCATATCTTGTGGAAGTTGCAAAAATTTTCCAACACTAAGATCTACGAAAATATGGAATTGATGTTGACTTCAAATGTCCAAGTACGTGAAACCAAAATAATAGCAATATTTGCCTTGTATTTAAAAGGCAAAGAAATTCTTGAGTCATGGATGCCACGTAAAAATGAGGTTTTGCATATCTTGTGCAAGTTGCAAAAAATTTCCAACACTAGGATCCACAAAAATATGGAATTACTGGTCACTGAATATAACTGTAGTCTAGATTTTTGTATCTTCACAAAACACCCAGGACTAAGTATAGGGGTTCAAATCTAGGGAATAATCAAATAGTCTAATGAATTTGTAGCTGAAGTCACATGTATTCGAAGATAGGATGGTCTTTGAATGATATATGTTTGATGATTTTGATTTGTTCATTCATACTCTTATACCCACTCTCAATTTAGTTATAACTGTCCATTACCAATGTTATAGATGCATGAATGCAGTCATTGTCCTAGACTAGTGTGTGTCTCAATAATTAAGAACAATTTGTTAGGGTTGAACCACAATTTGTCGGCATGCCGCATGCATGCTCTAGACCTAATGCAATGCAATAATATATAATAATAATATATATACCCATCCATTTCCCTTAAGACACATTCATTAATTACCGATGATATTTAATTTGATAACAAATTGATGCAGTCACTATCTACTTTGCTATTTGGTATGCCTAATCAGTCTGTCGATTTTGCCTCCAACAAATTGTCATCTAATCTAAATGCAGGGCATGATGTGTTAATGCAAGCTCCATTTGTGTGTTTTCGCTGTATAACTACATTTATTAATATTTCATCATTTACAATTCACATAAACCACTGCCTCTATATTATCTATTGTTTAGCAAAGATTAAGAATCAATTTGTATATAAAATTTGATGATCTCAATGCTAACCACTCCTTATCACTTCTATAACAACTTGTTTCTGCAAATTTAGACAACATGTTCCGTAACTACCATGATTGTTGATATTCTTCAAATTAATTCCATCAGGATCTCTACCAAATCCAAACTTAACAATTTGCTCTAACAATTTGTCTATAATTCAATAGACATGTTACATCAAACTTCCAGTTCATTTGACAATTTTTTTAAGAAACCACACAAAGGTTCTTCCTTCAATTATTAACTTATCCAGTCAACAAGCAACCTTAATATATAAAATAACAAATCATTTAGAATTACTCCCTGGATTACAAAGACTTGATTCTGTTTCCGCAAACAATTCGTTCCATCTCGTACTTCACCAAACACCAGGAAATCTTTATTCTTGCTCTTGTCTTCGGCTGAATCTTCCTTTACTCCGTAGATGCGCAAGACCACTCGTTCCAAGACGATTAATTTTAAGATTACACACACAATGCCCAATCATTGGAACTTCAAGATAATTCACTAAGACAATTTGTTTTGAATTGTTCACACACCAAATAATTATCAACGCATACACATACACATACACATCCAAACCAAGTGTGAGCCCTCAAGTTGGCACTTGGAACTCTGAACTTATTTTTTGCGATTTTTAGTTAATTTTTGGGTGAAAAATAGGAAAAAATATATAAAAATACAGTTATTGTGGGTTTTGGTAGAAGTCCCTACCAAAGTGGTGTGTAATGGCCTTAAATGCGTGAAAAACATAAGACGTTACATTTTCACTAAATTTAGGTCTTTTTAGTAAAAATAAGTAGTTAAGTCAGTAATTTTGAACGAAGTAAGGATTTGAGAATTAACCAGTCCTAGTGTCTTGTTTGTGTGATAGAACAACTATAAGTATACATGTAACAAACTGGTAAAAGTTAGAGTCTAGTCAAAGTCAGTCCAAATCCAACTCGAAATAATTAGATTTCTTGTTTGCAGGTAATTTTGAGAAATACAGTCATTTACAGACCAAGATGGAGGAAATGATGATTAGAACATACAGAGAGGTGCTTTTCTAGGTCAAAGCATGCCAGGAGGTCAAATAGAAGCCCGATCATCCAAGATTCCCCCGGTATCAAGAATAATTTCCCCCCCGGGTGGAAATTATTAAGTAATTGCTAAAAATAGCATCCTTATTGGAAATTTGGTTTTGCCCTTAGTTGATGGACATCTTCTAGAAGATTGCCCAAAAGTTTCGGGATTTTACAAAACTCCACGATGACTCCATGGGAAGTCAACCGCTTAAAATTGCATTCGTAAATTTGTAGAAATTATCAATGCTGCGGTAAAATCTCACTAAAAATTAAGATAGTATTTTATGTGCCAATAAAGAGCCTTGTCAAGTTTGAAGACATTCCAACATTCCCAAGTACCAGAATTAGGACTGACAGCGAATTTTACAAGAATTTACAACTTGGCGGCGGGTTGACCGGCAAACCAGGAGCTAGCGGTGTCCGAATGGAGCGTTTCAAGGGTCAATTCTTACTCCCACAAATATTCTAAACCACCCAAGACTAACAGTTTCATCAAAAAACGAAAACTCCAAAAGTTAGGTTTTTAACTTTTGTTCTGAGTTACCGTGACTCAAATTTGCGCTTTAAAACGGCTGGAGAGATAGGGGTCAGGGGTCTTTTAGGCTAATTGGGGTCTTCTGAACGCGATGGCGCAGTTTGTTTTCAGTTTCGAGTTGTCCCTCAAAAGATAGAGATGGTCAATCCTTAGTTTGACTTTTAAAAGGTAATTTTGGATTAATCTGGGTGGATTTTGCAAATATCTCTTGTAAAATCGAAGATTGGATTTGCTCAAGATACTTGTCTTGCGTAAGAAGCCATCTTTTGGACTAAAGAAAGACAATTTAGAACTAACCTTAGATTAAAATGCAAAATATCTCGGTTAATTAGGTAGGTTTTCAAAATATCTTTGGGAAAATCAAATATTTGATTTGGGAAAAGATTCTAATGCCATTTAGGGCCTAGAAGGAACTCGCTTGAGAACCTTCCTTCCCATTAAACAAAGATTATTTAGAAAACGCGTTTAGGTAGTTTAGCAAAATATCTAGATTGAAAGTAAGTAAATAATTACGAACAACTTACCGGGGGGGAGCGAGTATATAAGGCCGTCTTCCTCGAGGTTGTTCGTGGCCCTCATTTTCTTATTTCATTCTTGTTGTTGCTCTTGTTGTGCTATCGACACTTGTCGGAGCACTTTTAAAGCCAAGTTTTGGCTATTTTCTTCTATTCTCTTGTACTTTGAAGGTCCGGAGGGCCCCTTCAAAGCTTTCTTTTCTTTTCTTGTTTGAATTTGGAGGCTTCAAGCCCCAAAACTTTGATATTTTGGGAGTTGTGAGAGTAGTTCCCAAACTCTAAATTGATTTTATTGTTCTTTTGAATACTAACCAACTATTTGTGCGAATTGATACTAGATTGTGAACTTAAAACTTTAAAGCGGCAAGGCTAGACTTTGCCAAAAGGTTTTAAGCATCACCACGTGCCAAAACTCATTGTATAACGGGTGTTTGGTTTGAATAATTGCTAATGTTTGGTTAAACATTGTCATGTGTACCTCCTTTAAGAATTAAGTTTTCAAAATACTAGTTTGAATCCTTAGATACTGGTTATTCCTAGGGTTGCTTCCGCACGGCGGAGCTTTGACTTTGAAACATGAAAACGGGTACTTGAAACTTGAATTCGTCTGTTATTTCCTGGGGTTGCTCCCGCACGGCGGAGCTTTGACCTTCTAGGGTTACAATTTACCTTTGTGAAAAAATACTAATTCTTGGTTTGTCCTGCACGGCGAAGCTTTGACTTACTAATTAAAATAAGATTCTTTGGAAGCTTATTTAAGTGCCAACTTCGTTGATTTTCCTCTTTCCATGTTATACACGTGGTGGAGGTATTTGGTCCCCAAACTTGTCATTGGTTGTTTGTTTCATTTGAATTGTTTTGTTTTGTTTTGTTTTGTTTCAATTTCATTAAAATTGGTCATCTTGATCCTGTTATTCACAACATTAATTTTCCTTTATTTGGCAAATTAGGAGTGCTTAACCTTTTTAATTTAAAAGTTCAGCATTTTTAAAAGATTTGTTAAAAATTTCACTTCATTCAATTTAGTTTATTGTTTCTTTTTAATTTCAGTATAATTTCAATTAGCCGAAACAGGGACAGCCAACGGGCTCACAATCGGGAACGGCTCAACAGTCGAGAACGGGCTCACCGCCGGGAATGGGCTTTACGGCCAATCGCGCCGTGCCATGTGGTAGCGACCAGCAGCGGGGAAGGGTGGCTCAGACTATCCAGAGCACAACAGTTGGGAGGGTAGCTCTATCCTCAGTCCAGCAACCATACAGTCAGATCAAACATGGACATTCTCTTCAAAATCTTAGTAATTCCTCATATACAAAGCTAACACACAAATTTACATATTCTTCTAAAGAATATATTAATCAAGGGTTGGCCATTGCTTCGCCACACCCAAACTTTTGTGTTTAAAGGGAAAATTGGAACACTAAGTGTGTAGATCTAACATAATCCTCTCGATATCTCAAATGCTCTCCAATGCCATAGCCACGAATTCAACAACAACAACAACAACAACAACAACAACAACAATAAACCAACAATTGGAAGAAGGAGAAGAATAAGAAGAAAGGAATTCGATACGTGAAGGAATTAAAAAGATTAAACAACGATTAAGTTGAGAATCTAACTATTCATTTGGCTAATTGTTTTGGTTTGTTTATTCAATTTATTCTTTCTACTATTCATCGATAGATTTGTTTTTGATTGTTTTTAATTATTTTATTAGAATACTATTCATTCATTTGGTTTTAGTTATTAATTAGGATTCCAAAGCCAAATTAGTTGTTTGTTTGTAGTTTGGAAATTTGTTTTATTGTGCCTAATAAGCCAAAACATTAAAAACAAACAGCAACTAATATCTTGGAATATTTAACAAAAATACTATTAAACAATTGGCAATCGAATAAAACTACTATTCATTGAAAACTTGGAAAAATTAAATTAAATTAATCATTTAAATTAAATTCCTAAATCAAAGGATTAGTTTTAAATTGCCAAAACTAACAAAATTGAACTTTTTAGATAGGTTATTAGGACAACAATTTAACCAACAATTAATCAAAAACTCACTAAGAATTTAGCAAATTCATGAAAGACAATGGAGGACTTTGAAGAGACAATTATGATGGTATTTTGCGATGATGGGACGATCGACATTCTCAATACTAAGGTATGATTTTCAAAACTTGTCTTTTGTCATTTCTTTTGCTTTCATTCTTTAAAATTTAGATTAGAAAACTAAAACTAACAAAATTAACAATTAAGAATCCGATAGCTAGTAGAATTTAATAATCGTTAGAAAATCTTTGAAAATTTAATCACAAAAGTAATAATTAGATTAACTTTGAATTAATTTGGAAAACAAAATAGTAATTTCATCCAAAAGAATCTCAAAAGGGATCTAACATGAATTAGAAATCTAGAGAATATTAGAATAATTGGAGAAATTAAACCCTAATTTATCCCTTTAATTCTACATAAAACTTATTGAAAGAGCGAATTCCATCCAACTAAGGGGAATTTTCATTTATTCATAAGTTTTTATCTAGAAGTCCAAAATTCTTATTTTTTACCTTAACAGGAAGATAATTTATCACTTTACCCATAAAAGCCATAAAACCCTAAAAGAATCATTAAATTTAGAATAATAATTTAGAATTAGGATTAATTAAAGAACAATTAGGAATATTCTCAAAGCATGACTAGGGAATCTTTTGAAACCATAATCTTTTAGAGAATCTTTTGAAGATTCCAAATCCAACTTTTACTTTTAAAATTACTTTAATTTGGAAGGACAAAAGTGTGGATGAAGATTTGAACTAAATTTGGATGAAATTTCCTAAAAATAGTTCAAAATTAGGTTTTCATTTAAAATATTAGTTAGCTTAATTAACCTTTCAACCCTGAAACTTAGATTTATTTCACATTATTTTGCTATTTTTAGTTGACGGATGAAGTTTTTAGAATAAAATTAGGGCCGAATTTCATCCACGCATAACTTTCACTAGGAATATCAGAATCCAACTTGCTTTACCATTTCGGAAAGGGCAAATTGTATTCTTTGATTTAGCTTAGGTAGAATTTCAGTCTAGCTAGAAGTTTAATTGCATTTAACTAACCCTCAGCAACCTTTATTTCTTAACTAATAGAGTGTTTTGAAGTACTTAGATTAGGTAAAAATCAATATAACAAAGTGTCCATTGCTTGGAAGGCCAAAGAACACTACGTTTACATTTCACCCTTACAATTTACTAACTTATGCCGCTAGAACCTGTGTGCAACTTTCTGACTTAAGGGTGGAGTTAGAAACACTCACACCAAACTCTTAACCAAATCTCAAATTCAAATTGTTAAACACTTAAGCAGCCTTGAGTCAATAATAAAACCAACACTAGTTAACCAAACAATTAATATAAATCAGCCTAAAACAATTTGTGAACTCTCAACCACTCAACAGACATCCAATCATTGGATTGCAATCTTACAAAAGATAACCAAACAATTAGTTTAAAACCACACCGCTAACACAAGTCCAATCACTGGACTATAACCACACAAACAAAAATTAAACTCAACACAACCAAAATGTGGACAATTTGTTAATAGTAATTATATTCATTTATATGCAATTCTTGTATACAAAAATTGATTGACAAATTGTTCACCGAAAAGAAAACCGAGAGAATCGAGAAAACAAGAGAGAGTACAAACTACAAATTGTCTGGCTGATATCCTGAGAGAAAGGTAACCGCCATTGAACCAAATCTAACCACCTGTATCCCTTTCCATAACCATATTATCTGACTAATAGTTTTAAGAGCCCCATAAGGAAGTAACTAAACAATTCGTCCATTTAACAACTTGTTTGATGAATTAAGTAAGATTCATGTATACTTTACTAAGTAAAAGACAACTTGTAAAAGTTAAAAAAATATACGTGACTACAATAGCCAAGTACATGAAACCAAAAATAATGGCACAAAACATGCCCTGAACTTAAAGGGCCAAAAAATTAATGAGTCATGAATGTCACATCAAATTGTGGTTTTGCATATCTTGTGCAAGATGCAATAATTTTCCAACACTAGGATCTACAAATATATGGAATTATTGGTCACTAAGTATAACCAAGTACGTGAAACCAAAAATAATGGCACAAAACTTGCCCTGTACTTAAAACGCCAAAAAATTCATGAGTCATGGATGCCACATAAAAATGAGGTTTTGCATATTTTGTGCAAGTTGCAATTTCTTTTCAACACTAGGATCCAAAAATAGATGGAATTGTTGTTTACTTAAAATGACCAAGTACATGACACGAAAAATAGTGGCACAAAACATGCGTTGTACTTAATGGGCCAAGAAATTCATGAGTCATGGATGCCACGTAAAAATGAGGTTTCACATATCTAATGCAAGTTACAATAATTTTCTAACACTAGGATCTACAAAAATATGGAATTGTTGTTGACTTAAAATGACCACAGTCGTACATGAAACGAAAAATATTGACACAAAACATGTCTTGTATTTAATGGGCCAAAAAATTGTAAAGGTCATGGATGCCACGTAAAAATGAGGTTTCACATATCTTGTGCAAGGTGCAATAATTTTCCAACACTAGAATCCACAAATATATGGATTTATTGGTCACTAAATATAACCAAGTACGTGAAACCAAAAATAATGGCACAAACTTGCCCTATATTTAATGGGCCAAGAAATTCATGAGTCATGGATGCCATGTAAAAATGAGGTTTTGCATATCTTGTACAAGTTGCAATAATTTTTCAACATTAGGATCCACAAAAATCTGCAATTATTGGTCACTTAATATAACCAAGAATGTCAAACCAGAAATAGTGGCAAAAAACTTGCCCTGTATTTAATGGGTCAAGAAATTCATGAGTCATGGATACTACGTCATAATGAAGTTTTGCATAGCTTGTGCATGTTGCAATAATTTACCAACACTAGGATCTACAAAAATATAGAATTATTACTAACTGATCATAACCAAGTACGGGAAACCAAAAATAATGCTACAAAACTTGCCTGTACTTAAAGGGCCAAGAAATTCATGAGTCATGAATGCCACGTAAAAATGAGGGTTTGCATATCATGTGCAAATTGCATCAATTTTCCAACACTAGGATCCAAAAGAATATGGAATTATTGTTGACTTAAATGACCGAGTATGTGAAACCAAAATAATAGAAAAAAACTTGCCCTATACTTAAAAGGATAGAAAGTCATGAGTTATGGATGTCACGTAAAAATGAGGTCTCGCATATTTTGTGCAAGTTGCAAAAAATTTCGAACATTAGGATCCACAAAAATATGGAGTAATTGGTCACTGAACATAACCAAGTATGGACCCCAAAAATAATGGTACAAAATTCGCCCTGTACTTAAAGGGCCAAGAAATTCATCAGTCATGGATGTCACGTAAAAATGAGGTTTCACATATTTTGTGCAAGTTGCAATAATTTTTAAAACTTTGGATCCAGAAACATAGAAATATTGGTCACTAAATATAACCAAGTACGTGAAACCAAAAATAATGGTACAAAACTTACCCTGTATTTAATAGGCCAAGTAATTCATGAGCCATGGATACCACATAAAAATGAAATGTTGCACATGTTGTGGAACTTACAATAATTCTCGAACACTAGGATCCATAAAAATATGGATTTATTGGTCACTTAATATAACCAAGTATGGGAAACCAAAAATAGTCGCAAAAAACTTGGCCTCTACTTAGTGGGCTAAGAAATTCAAGAGTCATGGATGGCACGTAAAAATGAGGTTTTGCATATTTTGTGCAAGTTGTAATACTTTTCAACACTAGGATACAGAAAAATTTGGAATTGTTATCACATGATATAACCAAGTACATGATGCCAAAAATAGTGGCAAAATATTTGCCTTGTATTTAATGGGCCAAGAAATTCATGAATCATGGATGCGACGAATAAATGAGGTTTTGCATATTTTGTGCAAGTTGCAATAATTTTTCAACATTAGGATCCACAAAAATATGGAATTGTTGTTGACTTAAAATGACTAAGTACGTAAAACGAAAAATAATGGCTCAAAAAAATTGGCCTATACTTAAAAGGCCAAAAAATTCATGAGTCATGAATGCCATGTAAAAGTGAGGTTTCGCATATTTTGTGCAAGTTGTAATAATTTTCTAACACTAGGATCCACAAAAATATGGAATTATTGGTCACTGAATATAACCAAGTACGGGAAACCAAAAATAATGGCACAAAACTTGCCCTATATTTAATGGGCCAAGAAATTGAAGATTCATGGATGCCACGTAAAAATGAGGTTTTGCATATCTTGTACAAGTTGCAATAATTCTCCAAGACTAGGATCCACAAAAATATAGAATAATTCGTCACTAAACATAACCAAGTATGGGAAACCAAAAATAATGGTACAAAATTTGCACTGTACTTTAAGGGCCAAGAAATTCATGAGTCATGGATGCCATGTAAAAATGAGATTTTGCATATCTTGAACAAGGTGCAATAATTCTCCAACACTAGGATCCAGAAATATATGGAATTATTGGTCACTGAACATAACCAAGTACAGAAACCAGAAATAATGGTACAAAACTTGTCATGTACTTCAAGGGCCAAGAAATTCATGAGTCATGGATGCCAGGAATAAATGAGGATTCTCATGTCTTGTGCAAGTTGCAATAATTTTTCAACATTAGGATCCACAAAAATATGGAATTATTGGTCACTCAATATAACCAAGTACGTGAAACTAAAAATAGTGGCAAAATTTTTGCCCTATATTTAATGGCCCAAAAAATTCATGAGTGAGGGATGCCACGCAAAAATGAGGTTTCGCATATCTTGTGCAAGGTGCCACTAGTAGAAAATTCAGCGTCCAACTTCACAAAAAAGTGTTGATTTGAACAAAATAGTTTGTGTTGATTTGGACGTGCTGATTTGGACAAAAATCAACAAGTTTTTGTTGATTAGGACAAAATTCTAACTAAAACTTGTTGATTTGGACAAAAATTCCAACTAAAACTTGTTGATTTGAACATAATTTTCAACACAAATTTGTTGATTTTTAAATTTAAAAAAAAAAAAAAAAAACTGCCACGCAGGCAGCGCCTAGGTGGCAACCCGCGCGGGCGGGGTGCAATGGGGTTTGAACCTTGCACCCCTTGGCTAGGGGTGCAAGGTCTTATCCATTGCACCATGTGAAAATACATGACTATAGGTGGAAAAAAAAGTTATTTATTTCGGTTTTCAAATTTTGGTCATTTTTGGTTCAAATCAGCAGACTTTGGAGGCTTATTTCTCATAGTATAGTACCTATTTTCAAAAAACTTCAAACTAGTAAAAGTTGGAAGATCAAGTAAAATTTCATCTCCAAAAATCCGTTTGTGATTTTGAGCTTTCAATAAAAAGTTATGGGCAAAATTCAGAGAGGGTTTGGAATGAAATTTCTTTTTGATATTTACAAACACTCTCTCTGAATTTTTCCCATAACTTTTTATTGAAGACTCAAAATCACAAACGGATTTTTGGAGATGAAAGTTTACTTGATCTTCCAACTTTTACTAGTTTTAAGTTTAAAAAAAAAAAAGACTGTGCTATGCAAAAACAGCCTCCAAAGTCTGCTGAATTGAAAAAAGACTGAATTGTGAATTAAGTAGTTAATAGAAAATATTTCTATTGCTTATACAATGTCAAACTTGGTGGTTTAAAAATTTTCCACATGAAATTTTAGTGTTAAAAACTTCAATTCAATTAAAGATATTTTAAATATTTGGCAAACATTTTACTAGGAGGTGGTTTGGACACAATTCATATTCAAGTTTTTTGTAATGTAGAACATACAATTTGAATAGCTCTAAATTAGAATTTGGAAATTTCTCATCTAGAATTTAAATATTTAAAAAATTTTGTGTTCAAGAATTGTGTTGAAAGTTTAGAATTAAATTTTGTTTTTTTAAAAACACGCTTCATTTTCATTTTTTTTTAAATTATTAAGTAGAAGCAAGTTCAAGATTGAAAGAAAAACTAAAGCGTTAATAGCTCTAAAATGGAATTAAAATACAATAATGTCAACGATGAGATTGTTCTAAATAGGAAACTTAAAGTTGTTAAACATTATTTTTTGAAAAATTGTGAGAATTGACTCCAAAATTGCATCCAATAAGTTATTTTTTCAAGAAGATGCTCAAATTGCCCGAAAAACAAAATTGTTTTTAACTTTCACAGTACTAATCAAATGGAATGAATAAAAGCTTCACATGTAGACAAAAATATGATTTTCAAGAAGGAAAAAATTAAAAAATTAATTTCAAATTTTTGTAGATTTCTTTTTCTACCTAGTGACGTGAAATTTATGGTTAAGATGCCATAACTTTTGCTCCCAAGCACCAATTGAAATAAAATTTATATTACCACAAAGCTAATAAGTTTTTCTATCTTATGAGGAAGTTTCAAAAAGTTTAACTCAAAATTTAGATCATACAAACTTGCCCGAAATCCATTTTGTCCACCGAGGGGACAATGGTCCTTTAGGGGTCAGAAAAATTAAAATTAAAATTTAAACCTCTAAAGAACAAAGTAGAATTTCTGACAAGATTTCTAGTGTTTTTGTTTTTGTATTTAGAAATTGAATTCCCTTTTTTTTCCTTTAAAATTTTTACACAACATGTGGTGAAGGGATAGTTTGAAGGACTCACAATTTTTATAACTTTTGATTACATCATGAGAAAGTTATTGTATGATGTATAGATTTTCTAGATATGTATGCATGTTAGCCAAGAAGATTTGAATATATTTTTCAAATAAATAGGAATTTCAAATTGGTTTTCTAAAATATTAATCTTCTGAGAATTTTTGGATTGTTCTATATAGATTAGGGAGGTGAAACTCATGAAGAATTTCAATTTCCAATTTAAAGTAGAATTTCTACTCTACAGTTAATTTTAAATTTCTTTATTGAATGCAATTTCAAATATATATATTTTTAATTTCAAAAATAGGATGCAAATTGTTGACTACAACATGTACATTAGTACATTACAACCATTAGGTTTGAAAATCTTTAGTTTCATTACTATAATTCTTTTCATTGAATGTTGTAAATCAATCTCTATTTTTATCCACTTATTATTTTCTCCAAGCATGAACATAAAGTATTTTTTGTTGCAATTTTTAATATAGATTCTCTAACATATTTTTTTAGCATATGATGGAAAATTGTAAATTGTAGAATAGATATATACCTTAATTTTTTGGATAAAATTTTGGAAAAATAAAATTTAATCATTTGGGATGAATGAAACACTATTTAAAAAAAATCCAAGCATCATGATGTTGCAATTGGTGAAGTTTTTTATTTTACAATTTCAAGAAGGAAAAATAGGTCAAAATAAGTTCAAGTTAGATCATCTAGTTAAATCTATTGAAAAAAAACACATAAATGAAGATTTCAGCCTTGCTTTGAAGACTAATATTTAGAAACAATTATGGGCCTTTCATATGTTGAAAACCTTGATACAATCAAAGTTGAATTACATTATGAATTTAATTAGAACTTCAATCAACTTCAAAATATAATTGAAAATGAAATACAATTTAAACTTTAAATGCATAATTTTTGAAAAATTCTTAAAGATTTCAAAAACATTCCAGAAACAATACAAAAACAACCCCCAAAACAACCTTAAAAAACCCAAATCCTCCCCCCCTCCAAACCTCTACAAATCAACCTCAAAACAACCTCAAAACAACCCCAAAACAACCCCCAAATCACCCTCCCCCCCAAAAAAACCCAACCCCCAAACAACCCCTCAAACAACCCGCCCCCCAAAAAAACCCTAAACCCCCCCTAAAACTTCTAAAAACAACCCCTCAACCTCCCCCCCCCAAAACAACCCCCAAACAACCCCCCAAACAACCCCAAAACAACCTCCAAACAACCCCAAAACAACCTCCAAACAACCCCCAAACAACCCCCCAAACAACCCCCAAACAACCCCCCAAACAACCCCCCAAACAACCCTAAAACAACCCCAAAACAACCCTAAAACATTGAACAAAAACATGTTGATTTAGTTGTTGTACTATTCACATGAACAAAAATTTGTTAAACCATTTTGTTAACTTGTGCTCAAATCAACAAAAATTTGTTAACCATTGTGTTAGCTGAGGCTCAAATCAACAAAAAAAATGTAAAAACGGTCAATGCAGTACTCAAATCAACATGTTTTTGATGATTTTCTGTTGATTTGGACATAATTTTCTACTAGTGTGCAATAATTCTCCAACACTAGGATCCAGAAATATATGGAATTATTGGTCACTAAATATAACCAAGTACACGAAATTGAAAATAATGGTACAAAACTTGCCCTGTATTTAATGGGCCAAGAAATTCATGGGTCATTGATGCCACTTAAAAATGAGGTTTCGCATATTTTGTGCAAGTTGCAATAATTTTCCAACACTCGGATCCACAAAAATATAAGGCCATATTCATTAAAATGAGAAAAAATGGTGATATTGAGACCTTAAGGCCTTTCAATTCAAAGATAAGTTGTTGAGGCAATGATAAATGAAGGCAAACCTATGCCTCAAAGTGGAAAGATTACATCCTGAAAATAGACACAAAGTTAGGAACAATGGACATGCAATACAAATGAAGAGGTCAAAAATTTTGTGACAATTTTTAAAGCGAGTCACTTTACATTGAGGACATGAATGTACTTGAGAACCCATGTACGTATTTAACAATGTATTTCTACTAGTAAAAATGATTCACTTCACAAGAAATGATATCTTGATTATTCTAATGATTTGGATTTTTGAGTGTAAAGATGTAGAGATTATATACAAATGAAGTACTCTACGTTGCTAAGAATTGTGTTTAATATGTGCAAAACTATTCTATTAATAGTAATCACTGACTATCAGTCTTTCTAAGTGAACTAACTGCCTCGTTTGCTACCTCTAGTATTTTCTGCTTGGCTAGCGCTCTAAAGATATCCTCGCCCCGAGAAGGCTTGGATCGTTCACTCGCATCGAGGACGGTAGTAGAAATCCCCACCTTTAGTAATCCCCTGACCCACCTCTGCTGCTTGTGTTCACTTTTTGAAAGGCCATCGATGGAAAGAGATGTACACCGTTTGGGAGGGGCCCTTGGTATCGATCTATTGACAATGTTTATATACGGATCTGCAGTTGCAGTTGAAGGCGCATCCATTGATCGCCGGTAGTCTTTGAGACTTGTTCGTCTCAAAGTAGGTACAGTCAAAGGCAAAAATTCGTCTCTTGACATTGACTTTGAGGGGAGGGATCCGCCATCAATTAGGCGTGGGATCTGACCTTCCCTACATGCCCCCAATAGAGCCTTCCTTTTACAATCCCTCGCAAAATTTGCTTTGATGTTGCTCTTCAGGAGTGGAAGATCACCCTGTGCATTTAGCGATGGAACATTATCCTCGATGCACAGATCCTCAACATCTCCTCCCTCATCATCTGCATAGAATTTCATGTGGGGTGTGTTCGAGACACGTGGAGTTGGCAACATGGAACAAAGTCGGCTTGGTGAGGAGGCCATGCGCTTCATTGGAGACGAGGAGTAGATAGGTGTCTTCACCAGCCCCCGACTAGGGGGGCTGTCCACGGCACCTTCTTCCACATTCCCCTTCGAGAAGTCAATGGCTGCTGAGGCCGCGTCCGTGGTGGTGCAGACAAGACAAGGCTTGGAATACGAAGACGGCACACAACTCTCTCCAGCCAAACTGGACCTCTCCGAGAGTGATGCCTCTGATTCCGACAACAGACTCCTCGTCAATGGCTGCCTCAGCATCAAGAGGTGCATGATGAATCCTCCAACCTGAAGTACCCGGAGAGTGCAGAGTTGAACAATCCACTTCTTTATCCTCGATCCAAAGATAATCAAATCGACCAGCAAAACATCACACAAGTGCAGAAGACATCACACAAGCGCTAAAAACATCACAGAAGCACCCCGTAGAGAGGCGAGAAGTTCAATTGAAATTTCAAAACTTTATAATACAATTGAATGAAATATACATAAAAAACATGATTCACAAAATGTACAGTCATTCTCATGGTCCACCACAACATTGAGAAGCTGACTACTTCCTAGCCTGACGCATCTCAGGTTCGATGACTAAATTCAACCCCAACAAAACGAAACATCCACCGAAGTTATTGACGGCCTCCCTCATTCCGTCTAGAAGTTCATCAACTCTACGCGACAAAGTTGTGATGGGAGATTCACCAAACCGGTTTGCACCTACATACTCTCGCAACCTTCCGGGCTGACAGTCCTGGTGCAGTTTCTTGAGCCATGGCGCCAGACTCTGTAATAGAACCTTGTCCGCACCCTTGCTACGACTCCAGGTGTCTAAGAATATTGCGTTTCTATCCTCATTGAAGACACTCTTTTGCGGGGAGTCATCAATGAGTAGAGTGTTGTCTTTGTTAAAGGACATGCGGTCATTGGGATCTAGGAACAAGTGGTCTCCAAGCACTTTCAGGAACAGATTCTTGACGCGGTCGCTGCAGGGCCTAAGATATTTCTTTGGAGAGATTTCTATCGTCTTGCACCTTTCTTGTCCTAGGATGTCGAACGGCGGTCTAGTGTTTCGGAACTGGAATTCTGCTATGGGCTCCACATTTTTTTTTATCATGGAACTCCAAACCACTACACGATTAGCGATCATGGAGACCTTGTCTAGGAATTCCCGGACGTCGGGACCAACAAAGATGGCCTTTGTCCCAATGATAGTGGGTTCCTTATGAGAGAATACGTTGTCCTGGACTCGGTGCGTCTTGGCACCCTTAACAGATGACCTAGCCTCGCATTGACAGAGCACTCCGTTTAAGTCAAACACGATATCCAACCACTTCAGCCGCGGCTGAGCAACTACCGAGGACACACTCCGCGGTACACTCTCTCGGCGCCCCCTTGACACTACCTATAGTAGTAATGATCACATACCTCTACGGCAATCATGAATTTTGAACCGTAGTACACTCCAATTACGTTTTCACCTTGGACGGCAAAACTCTACAATATGTCCAAATAGAATTCCATTCGAAGTTCACTCTTGTGGACCCTATACTTGGCCTCATTGTTCTTGGAGAACTCCGTATAGTAAGGATTGGTTGATGTCTTGTAGTCCTTTTTGATGCAATCCAAACCTACTGCCACACCTTCCTCATTCTTCTTAAACAAGAAGAGGAGCTTTACCGGTGGTGTTGTTGACCGGTTGCTCAAGCCGTCCAATTGCTCGGCCTTTGATGGGTGATACGTCGAGATTTTTAGGACTGCAACATGCTCTTCGTTGCGAAAGCAATGGCCTCCTGCAAGTCGAAGTGACTTCCTGCAATCCAGAGCCACACAGTGGGGAATGAAAGCCTGGGCCTCATGTGCTTGCTCAGAAATGTCAAGAGCGATGTCACCGCGTGAGCATCACCACATCCCGCTGCTGGCCTCGGAATTTGCCGGAAATCGAGAACAGCTATGGGAAGGTTTCTATTCACGTATTCCTAGGTGTGGCTTGTACAGAATGCCATGGATAGCATTCGTGGCCTCGGATGTACACTTCCCCATTTTTCCGGTACACTTGGTTCTTCAACTTCAAGAACCTCTTGATCATGGGATAGACTCTTGGGAACTGCTTGTCCTTGTAGTCTATCGCTCGCTTCTTCTTTGCCTCATTTGTGAGGCGCTTCACGAAGAAGCTGTTCGGTATTGCGGTGAGGAGAAAATCCCAGGATGCCAATGTGAACAGATGATCACGCTTCCATTTTCGCCACACATCGTCAATCACGTCTCCTTCGATGTCCTTCAGCTTCAAGGAAGGATCAACAGACATGAACTCCTCGATGATCACTTTCTTGCGCTTCCTGCGCTCCACCCAATCATTGGAGGCGACATTGTCTTCACACAAGAACCTCATTTTCCCGATTGACACTTTCGGGTAGGGACGAGAGCGTCCAACTGTAAAACCCAGCAAATGTTGGACGTATTCCATTAGATCCTTATCGGTGAAATGTCCCATATGCTTGAAGAATTCTCTCTTGAAATTCTTTGGGTTAAATGATTTGGCATCCTTGTAGGGCATGAGAGTGCAAGGATCAATAAGCGTTCCGTCCATATGCCTCTGGAGGAACTCTTCCCAAAGCTTGTACACATCATCAGCCAAGGTGATGATGTGAATTTCGTTCTTCAAGTCCGATGTGCTCTTCACGCCGGCCCCTTCCTTTTCTAGGTTGATGCTTTGGTATCGAATAAGGACGGTGTCAGAGAACTTCTGCAAGGGGTCCAAGAGAAACCAATGTCAGAAATCAATTTTGGGTCAGAATTATAGAGACACAATTATCTTCGGTTCGAAGATAATGACAATTGTTATAAAGTCATCGAATCATGTCTAACCAATGCATTCACTAATTAAAACTTCCTAGTTACAATGAGTCTAGGAGAACCAAGATTATCCTTGAGTCGAGGATATCACCTACTCTAGAAGCACCAAGGTATTATCCTCGACTCGAAGATAATACCAAATCCGGAGGTTTACCTTGAACGTGTCTGCATTCAGTTTGGCATGATTCCCACGTGCCCAGCCTTCATTCTGAATTGTGGTCGGACGCCCGTACGAGATCCAGATAGTCTTGCATGCTGAAATCTGGTTCCCCCATGTCGGCTGGCTGTGAACAATATGGTTAGTGGAGTTGTACCACTTTGAGATCTCCGTGAGCACTGCGGGGTCTAGACTCCAAACAATGGTTGCTTCCCATATCTGGAGCTCTACTTTCCGCTTTTCACAGACCCCGCCTTTCTGCAACTCCTTAGAGGCTGTAATGCGGTGCTGGCCATTGATGATAAAAAACTTTAAGTCCTTGATATCATCCTAGCTCTTTGGACACACTCATAGGAGTTTCCTATTCGCGTCGATCGAAGTTAAGCAAATCGTTTGCCGTTGCCTAATGTCCGGAAGTACGATGAGTGTTGCCATCCATTCCTTCACACACTTTGGCTCCAACTTCCGGATTATTTACTTCTCTCTCGCCAGGAAGCATTGATTTATGTTTACCATAAATGTGTTTGGCTCAAATATGAAGCATTTCTTGTGTTTCTCCCAGAAGTCGTATTGATATGCGGCAGCCACCTCGAACTTCTGTATGGACTAAAATTGCCCCTGCTGCCCTGTCTGTACGTTCGTGAGGGTGGAGCCAGAACTACCTGCACCTGTTGCCTGCGGTTTCTCTATTGTTTTCCGCCTTTGGGGGGCTTCGGCACGTACTGTTCCTCTGCCACTCCCTCTGCTTGCACCACGACTTCATGATCTGCCACGATTTGCCGACGCTGACGGTGGGTCATTTTCTAGATCCCGCCTCTGCTGACCTTTGCCTTGACCTCTTCGAGGAGCGCTCTCGACTGCCAGCATTGCATGCTTGCTGAGTCATTGGAAGATTATGTTGATTCTTCTTGTCATTGCTGTAGCGTCCTTTCGAACCCAGGGACCAAATTGCCGTGTGAAATCTTCGGCTATATTGTTCAGGCTTGAGGATTGGAAGTCTGTGAGAAGCACCTCAAAGTCGAAGATCCCGCAGTCGTCATCCTTGTGGCACACAATAGAGTGAGTGTGCCTCGATTCTTCACCTTCAGCATTGATTCCTTGCAGAACAATGACCAGGAATTTTTTTTGGTGGTACTAGATGAGGGCCACCTTCTCATTCAGGTTCCAGTTAAGGAAGCCTGTAGAGTCCTTGACCTGGTACCGGAGGTAAACATACTCTTTGTAGCGGTTTACACCAAATGTCCAAGATTTTACTGTGGACTTAAACTGCCAGAGTCGGCCATAGAGTTCATCTAGCTCATCCGTCCATTTACTGAAGGGCTCAAGGAATGGCAATGTGGTAGAGTAGTCGTATCCTGCTTCTCCAACCATGTCTGGTATATCAAACCACAACAGTGAACTAGTTAGTCATTTGATCTATGACAATATCTTCGACACGAAGATAATTTTTCGATTGTATGTGGTGGATTTGTTTTTTGGTTGATTATGTGTCTTCCTCTGGGACTAGTTAGTGGTTTGTTCTATCATAATATCCTCTGTTCGACGATTTTTGGATGATATGTGAGATTATCTTCGAACCAAAGATAATTTCTTTAATATTTTTGTTGATATGCGTAGTCTTTTTTATTTGTCTTCCTTTTAATTGATTTAGTGGTATGTTCTGTGAAGTTATCATCGATTTGATGAGAGGTGGAGTGTATCATAACTTTTCTTCGACCCGAAGATATTTTATTTATTTCGTGCGAGGAGTTTCTAAGTTTGTTTTGATTTTTTTTTGTTCTTTTTTATTGTGCTTTTATGATGCATTTTTTATTATTCTTTTGAGTTTTAGTGAATTTCTCTTTTGTCGTCATTTCAGATGTTTATCTTCGCGTCGAGGATAATTTATCCTGGCTTATTGGATCCTGTCTTTATTGACTTCTTATTCTTATGAAATTTTAGAAACTGTTTCTGGTTGTTTGAAATTTTTTTGTGTTGACGAGATTCTCGGCCATGGTTCTGGATATTGTTATTAGTCTTTTTTTATAATAACACTACAAGAAAAACAGTGTATAAATGACTGCAAAGAATGATTGCATAGGAGTCATTGTGGACAAAAATGACTGCACTATGATTTTGGCCCTTGGAGTCATAGTGGACTAGTCATTTTTATAAATGACTGCCATAGTATTATCACCATCCATTGTGAGCTTGGATGGGATTTTGGATGAAACTTCCAAAGTGGTAAATCTAGGAAATTTGAATATTAATTTTTGAAATCTAGGATTATATTCTGAAATCTAGGAAATGTGAATATTTTTCTTCTGAAATCTAGGATTGTATTCTAAAATCTAGGAAATGTGAATATTTTTCTTCTAAAATCTAAGATTGTATTCTAAAATCTAGGAAATGTGAATATTATTTTCTAAAATCTAGGATTATATTCTAAAATCTAAGAAATTTAAATATTTTTCTTCTGAAATCTAGGATTATATTCTAAAATCTAGGAAATGTGAATATTATTTTCTAATATCTAAAAGATTTGAAGATTATTTTCAAGTTGTGGTGAAATGTGCAAAATGAATACACCATATACCGAACAACATACACCATATACAAATACATGATTCATACACCATATACATGATCCATACATCATACACCATATACATGATTCATATATCATATACCATATATATGATACACAAATACACTATAATTTGTATATGTGTCAAATGGATTTTCAAGCCATTTAGTGTGTGAATACAAAGAGTTCAAATAACAAGCCTTTTATACAAGTGGGGTGGTAGAAGGCAAGACAAACCATGTGGGATTTGTAAAATGTTGATGCAATAGTAGAGTAGTGATGTAGAAGTCATTATGTAGTTGTGTTAGAGTAGATCACAATCAAAATAATAGAGTAGTGACACAGTAGTCATTATGTAGTCACCTTAAAGTAAATTGTAGTCAAAATACAATCACATAGTTTACTCACTTTTGACTATGGCCTTCACAATGACATTGATTAAGTCCAAATTAGAAGTTTAACAATGTTGTGAACAAAAACCAATGGATGAAACATAGACATTGTGAAAGTTATCAACCTAGTTCTATAAAAATTAGAACCAAAAATTGTTTTTCTATCTCTTAGAGGTGCTAAATGTCATCTAAATTTTAGTTTTTGGCCTTTGCATTGTCAATCTAACTTTAGTTTTTTAGTTTTTTTTGAAAAAATCATTAGTAAATAGAAAAAATAATCAAAAGAAAAATAAGTCTCCAAGAGTGCATCATTTTAATCCCTATAGGAGCAAGGCCTTTTTTCTACCAAAGAAACACTAAAAACTGCCATTTCTGTAGCAAAGAGTAAAAAAGAATTTAAAATGTTTTTCTTTGACATCTAACCATAGGATCTTACACCCAACTAGTATTTAAAAGTGTGGAAAAAATTTCAGAATTTTTGACCGCATAGATTGTAAGATATTTGCATTTAAAGTGGAAAAAACAAGTTTTTCAGCACATTGCGGGACCAGATAAAGACAGCACGTTCCGGATGTAAAAATGTAGATGAAGACTCCCTACCGCTAAGTCGTCATCCTATAGTCGCAAATGTGACTCTAAAATGACTCTAACGATGACAACTCCAAATCCTTGGTGCAATTAGGGAACACGAGTCATATTCAAATCGTTCTGGACAAATAGTCATTTTTCTATGGTTACATTTACCCCCATTTCCTTGTAGTGTAATTTGTATTAATGTTTGCTTTCTAGACCCGCTCGTAGTGGATTTTATCTTCGATTCGAGAATAATTGTCTTCGAAGTAAGGCTCTCTCTCTCTAACTCAGAGAGAATTATCTTCGATTCAAAGATAATTATCCTCGAATCGAGGATATGGATTCTGATATCGGGGTTAATTATCTTCGATTCGAGGCTTTTTTGTTTTACGTATGCTTGGTGGAGTTATAACTGATCAAAACCCTAATTTCAGCAAGCAGAGACTATTTTTACTTAGAAAGCAGAAGCACAACAGGCAAATATTGTAGTATAATCCAGACCTCTAACTCCTAAACAACCTAAACTCTAAGCCTTATAGTTTGCTAGGGATTGAGAAATGCTAATCTGCTAGCTTGGATGTCCCAATCCAAATTCAAACAATGAAGATGAGGCTACCTTGTCCTATGGTTGCAACAATGAACATGCAATTAGAAATACACAGAAGAAGTGCAAGCAATTTGATGACTGATAATGGTGTATGACTTGGAAAAAATATGAATTTCAAATCACAAACTAGGAATGAAAGTTTGGAAACTACCTGTACAGCAAGAATGTCCACACGTTGATGCACTAATGTGCTTGAAAACTGTGTACTTGAAAACTGAGAGAGCAACTTTCTGGAAAAATGTACTAACAAAAAACGCCTCCAAAACTGAATTCAAGAGCACCCTAAACCCTAAACCCTACTAACCGAATGAACACACTCTAAATCTCTTTCTCCACGCAAATACATGTAGCCACAGCCGCACCCGCACAAACACAAGGAACCGTAGAAAAATAAGCAACCGCACACAGAGAAGCACCCGCACAAACACCCGCACACACAAAGCACCCCGACGAAACAAGTACCCGCATACACACAGCACCTGTACAAACACAAGCACCCACACAAACATCTACACACACAAAGCACCCCGACGAAACAAGCACCCGCACACATACAGCACTTGCACAAACACAAGCACCCGCACACACAAGCGCTTAAAAACCGAACCGAATTTGGCCGACATTGCAGAGTTCGGCGTGATGGTGACCTCGTCGTCTTGCTTTGACTCCGACACGCACAGCTGCTTCATAAGAACCAGCTTCCACCCGTGAAATTGGAGCCTGAGTACACAGATCTGACGAAACAAGCACCTGCAGACACGCAAACACCCGCACACACAACCACCCGCAAATTGAACCACGAGGAAGGCGCGGTGCGGCGCTGCGGAGGGAGTTGGAACTAGCGCAGCGCGGGGAGGGAGATGACAACCCAGGCGTGCTCCGAGCCCCCAATTGCACGTTCGTCGTCCCCAAACCTACAGGTTCGGCATCCTAACAAGGTAATCAAATTCCTAACAATAGTAATCAAATTTTTCCTAAGAAGGTAATAGGTGCATTGAAGATATCAATATATATATCACTTGAATACTAAATTCAATTTTTTTTTGTCAAAAAGGTAATTTTTTCCTTAATCTGCTTGAATTGCTTGAATTCGTAAGGAAATTACTTATTTGGCAATACCTTTTTATTTAGATCTCCAATGGTTGAAATTTAGTGCACCAAAGATATACTATTCTATTGTTTTACAACTAGTATTAAAGCTTGGGCAAAACCTATGCAAAATTTGCACACAAATGTACCCGCATAAAAAATTTATACTGCACAAAACACAAATTTGGTTCTTTGATATAGGAGACAACTTAATTTCTATATTCAATGTAGTATTGTTTAGGATTTTAGTTGTTTTAATTTATTTTCTCATTACTTTTGGTTAGACCTCTTACACTGTGAATCCTAATTTTTGAATTCTTAATCCAATCATGGAGCACTAAAAAAAGAGGGTTGCATTGACTTTATTTACTAGCATCTGCACTTGTATTGTGAAGGATTTAGTACTATTATTTAGATCATGGCAATGGCAAAGCACAAAAAATTGTTCCTACAAGACCAAGAAACATACTTAGTTTGGCTTTTGGGAAATTCTAGCAAGTTGAACTAACTTTATAATGTAGAATAGATGGTATTGTCATAGTGTATTTATGAAGGTTTATTTCATGTCATTTCAAAAAATAGATTTGAACAATGAATTTTTAAGTACATTTCAATGTCAAGGAAGGTTGCAAAAATTAAAACAAATTGATTGAAGAACATTGTTCTGGAAGTAAAAAAAGGGAACTCAAGCAGAAATTTCAAATTTCATTGCATTGTTCAAATTTTGTTTAGGGTAATATATGAATGTATTCTACAAAAGTATATTTAATAAGTACGAGAATGTGTTCAAAATTTGCACCCCATCATTTGAGTAAATTTATTGGAAGGTTGTTAATTTTGAATTGAACTACGAAATGAAATGAATATATTGACCCTAAATCTTGAATTCTAAACTATTAACCATGGATCCTAGATTCTTAATCGTACAATAGTAACCGTGAAGTCTACCTAATCTTAACCTCTAAAGGACCAAGCAACCCACTTTGGGCTTCTTGAGAACTCAAGCAAAGTCTATGGGCTTAGTTTCTAATTCGAAAACTTTGCAAGAATTTTTTTGGATGTGTACTTCTCATGGTAATGTATGTGTGAAGCTTTGTTGCATGTCAGTCTAATAAATATTGCAATAGAGATGGATTCTTAGATTTCAAAGTAAAATTGGCCAACAAAAAATATATTAAAAAATTCATTCATTATTTTTTGGGAATTCAATAGATTGTTAGTTTGTTACATCCCCCTTCAAATTAACCATTCATTGAATTCCAAATAATGAAGTAAAAATTATCAGTTTCATTTTTCGGGTTTGAAATGCACCCAAAGAAAAGGGTTTTTATCTGGAACATCTTAGTTTTGGACACTTATTCAAATTTTTTCCATAGATCAAGTGCTTTTGCAATAATTGGTTTTCTTCCAAACTGGATCTACCTAATAGTTGTCTTCCAGTGTATCTCACTATTTTCTATCGTGAGTTACATAGTCATATTTCATGCTAAGTGAAATCTATCCTTGTCATAGGAAAAAATTCTATTCAATCAAAGTTCATCATAAGATAATATACATAAGAGTATTGCTCCATCATTTGCTCATATACCAAGTTATCATAGTTATTCAAAACATAGATGTACACCCATATACTGTAAAAAGTATAAGAGATAAAAATCTCTATTTCTATATATATAAGTGTATCATATATACATGTATTAGGCTACTTCACAATTAAATCGTCAAGCATCTAAAGCATAGACAGGAGGGTAGTGTTTTGAGGAATATAGTATCTTGTCTTCAAATCAATTTCTCCAAGAAGTTCGGGGCCTGACCTGTGGCCGTCCCAAAAAAACCACACAAAAATGGAGGATTAGTGAGGTTACACCAGGTGTCTTAAGCCCACAAACGCATGCTATAGCCTTTACAAAGAGAAAAAAGAAACAACTATAACCTGAAGTAAACACCACCTCTAAAAAGTTTAACCATCAAAAGAACTTGTGTCAAATTGGATTGTGATGACGCCATGTTAGTAGCACAGTGGCTCCACAATGAAAAACTAGGCAGCAAGTAACTTAGGAGAAAAAACTACAAAATTCAGGCAACAACAACTTGTCTTGTCTTTGAATATATCCCTGGTAATGTAAAACAAACAGTCCATGGACTGTTTATCTATCTCACAAGCCCCTCATCTGAGACCAAAAGGAAATTAAGTTCCCTGGTGTGAAATTAGCTGGCAAACGCGTCATAATTTGGCAGTGTTATATCCAGTCATATGACACATGTATACCCATAAATATGCAAGTTCAGTTACTTTGCATAGGGTATTCTCCAGGTGAGTCAGTGAAGTGTTTGTACTACCCATACTTTGATTAAAGCCTGTAAATGTAAATGCATGGAAGATCTTTAATCATATTTAGCATCTCTCCAACTAGTCGTTAGGTAGGAATAATGCCATTAACTCCAGTCAGTCATATGGCAAAATTTTTTTATTACAAGTCTATCAGATGTTAATTTCAGTTAACATCAAAATTAGAGTTTTCATAAACTTGCTAACTTGCCTTAATGCTTTCCCTGGAATGTGAACTGTCTTGCTTTATTAGCCACGCAGTTTGGAAATGATGCTTAGTTTATGCATCATGAAGCATTCCTTGCCTGCCATGCTTCATTATGATATTCAAAAGCTACTATACAACTGATTTGCTTCTTTGAATCAGATTTTTTCCAACCTTCAGAAAAAAAATTCCCAAGAGCTTTATCAAAAAGGGAAATTGTGGACACATCTGATTTATTTTGTATAATCAAAATTAATATTAAAAGGCTGCTTAGGGATATAAAACTCCCATTTTCATATTTATATTGCTATATATCCTAGATAGATTTTTGTATATCTTATAACAAGTACTTGAAAAAGTAATTTAGAAAAAAAAAGGTGTTTTCTGGTACATCCCATATCTGGGCACAGTCTTGTCTATTTCCATTTTTCATCTTGTATAAACTTGTCTATACTCATACCAATCATAATATATTTAATCCACTTCACATACTGACATTTGTTTTACTTTAGTATAGTCTAAAGTAGTGCAATATCTCACAAGTAAGAGACTTTGGACAATAGTAAAGAGTGTATCCAAGTCTAGTAAATAGCTTTGGTATCTTTATCTATCAAATCATATGTTCACAAAGCTATCACTTGTCAAAATCATAGTGCCATCAAAAATTCATAGGTCATACTAGCATTTATCCAGCTACCACAAATCACTAATAGTGTGTAAAAGGTGAAGAACGTGTTACAAAATTCGTCCTTTCCTTGAGGTAGTAGACCTCACCTGCACCTATGGTAATCAAACATCACAAAAGTGGTTAGAAAACCGTATGCGAGGTGTCTTCAGCCTACTAACAATGTGTTATTGTTCTCACAAGGAAAAAATAAATAAGTCATCACAAACTTACAAACACACATGTAATCTATTAGCAACTATTTTTGAGACCTGACTGCTTGACTGTGACTGCGAAGAAGCCATTTTCCCCTTGCTTCACGAAGCTGCTCAAATCGGCAAAAGTAGGAAAAGCACCAGATTGTGCTCCGTGTTCCTAGTGAAGACAAAATTGCTATCTAAATCAAAGCAAAATGACAGCAGTAACTTCCAAAAGAGTTTAGCATGCTTGAAAGCTTGTTAGTCAGTATGTTTCCTACAGGTTTTATCTTGCTAATTGAAGCTAGGCTGACTGGGCCCTGTAATCGTCCTTGGTCTCATGGCTGTCAAGGCAGCCACTGTATTCCAGGTAGTCAGTTTAAAATCAGCCCATAATGATTATGGTTAATTTAGTACCAAGAATCCAGTTGTTGATCCTCTAAGTATAGGAAGTTGTACAGTCATTTTTGAAATAACATTAACTCACCGTCAAATATGGTGTTTTTATTTCTTGTTGTCCTATAGGTTTACCAACCTAATAATTTACATGACTGTTCATAAGGCTATAGCATCATTACTTAAAAGATAAGTAAAAATGGATGCTCATACGTAATCAGCTCTATAATTGAGGAAAGGGATAGAAGTAAAATAGCTATGTACTACCACCTTTTAAATAAAAGGATACAAGTACTTTTATTTTTATGACAAAAATAAAGCGGAAAAAAATGGGGTATATAAACCTCAATTTTTTTTTAAAACCAAACTTATTGTCACATTTATTTTCTATTTTTGAGTTCATCATCATAATCATGAATCTTAATTCATCTCCATACATGAGCTTGGAGATGAAAGCTAGAAAAAAAAAAAAATAGAAAAATAGAAAATAGAAAAAAATAAAAAAATAAAAAAAATAAAAAATAAAAAATAAAAAATAAAAAAAATAAAAATAAAAAAAAAAATAAAAAAAAATATATATATATATATATAAACCCTTAAATGGATTTAAGTCAAGCTCTTATGGTCTCAATGTTCGTCGTGATTTTTTGAATTTTTTAAGAAAGATAGAAAAATACAATATAATTTTTGTTTCAATTAGAGGCTAGGAGCAAAAATTATGGCATAAAAGACGTTCTCCTTGTTCTTTGGGCAGAAAAGTAACTTCACAATAGCCTAAACTAAAAAAAATTATAATTTGTTTTCAATATGTTATATTGTGTATACATGGAAAGCTTTGATTTATTCTATTTGCATTTATTATGTAAAAGGTATGGACAATTTTGGTTTTTAGGCAATCAAAGCAACTTTTTCAAAAAAAACCTTGTAGGATTCGTTTGTAACCTCAATTTTCACAATTTTAAAAAGAAAAATTCATAAGATGAAGATCACTTGTTACAATCTCATCGTTTAGATTATTTAGAGGATTTAAATTCTACCTTACAACTATTAACAAATGAATTTAGATTTTCTTTTAATCTTCAACCTATTTCTGTTTAACAATTTCTTAATGATTGAAAACCAAGTGCTTTTTTAAGAAATACTTTTTCATACATTGTGAACTCAATTATTTATTAATGGCTACTGTAAGTTATTAAGTTTTAAAGCCAAAAAATGGAATTTGACAAGGTACCTGGCTAGAAACTTATTTCTTTCACTTTAAATGCTAATATATTGAAATCTACATGCTCAAAGTTTTTGAAATTATTTTTACACATTCCTATACTAATGTTACATGAATTCCTACAGTCAAATATGCAAGAAAAGCACAAAAATTAAATTTTGGTCTTTGCTATATAAATGATAGTTTTGAATGCTTTCAAATGGAAAAGATGATTTGAAACTTTAGGATTTAATTGTTCACCTCAACATTCTCACCATTTCGATTAACAAATCTAAAAGTAATCTACAAGTTATTAACATACAACTTATATCTTTCATTCAGTATTACTTTCTACTTTGTAATTTTTTTAAATATGAATATGAAAGTTTTTTTGACTATGTTTTGTAAAATATGTTTTCAACCTACTTTACAAACAACTAAATAAAATATGCTAGGTTCTAGAAAATATATGTTGTTTTTCTAAAAATTTAAGAAGATAAGACTTCACGTTCAGGAGGGACTATAGAAACCTACATTTTCAAATGTATGGACATTGCACTTCCAATTTGTGGAGATATAAACTCTAAAATTTAAGGGCAATGTACTTGAATAAGAAAACCAAAAGATGCAACAAATCATTATGTTACAAAATAAATATTGGTGAAGATATAATTCTTGGTTTGATGAAAATTACTTTGAAGCAGTTTTAGACCTCTAAACAAGAAGGTTGAAATCCATACTCTATTCCCAAATTCCCTAAACCCTAAACCCTATTTGTAAATAATGAACCCAAATTTCCCTACCCTACCTAAGAATATATCTAATTATCAATAATTAATATGGCCACTACGTTGCCACGTATCCTATGTGTTGATTTATACCGTCTCCTTAATAGCCTCTTTCAAAAAAAGGACATATGTAGGGTCCACGGGAATCTTACAAGCAAATCCGAAAGTGCTTCTTACAACGAATTCCTAAATCCGCAGGAAAAAGCGGCTGCTGAAGTGGTGCTAAAGTAACATTCATCCTATCTATACATGTGAGGACATCGGGAGGATATTAGATTTCTTTCTCTTCACTGAAAAGTTGTTTATGAATGTAGTCCATATCTGTTAATAGAAGATGGGATTATCAACTATCCCCGAACCAAGGAGGTACGCCTCCCTTGAACCCGACATTTTTAGAATTTGAAAATTCCGTTATTGTTTGCGCTCTTTCTCTCCCGCCACTTGTGCGTCGTCTCTCCCCTGCGAGCACCGTAGTCTGTCAATTCGCTTCTTCATTTTCTTTCTTCTCTGTTTTTCCTGCTTCGCCTGCTCTTCCAAACATCGCTCCGGCTCTAGCTTTCAACTCGTGTCTTCCGTTTAGTTTCAGTCTTTGCCGAAGTACTAGTGTAGGCGGAATAGTTTCGTAGGCTTTCTCGTAAGTTCATTTAGATTTAGTCTTGTCTGTTGCATTTTGTGTCGGCTTGCTTTGCTGTATTTTGTTGAGGTTCATATGTGATGTTGTCTTTCATTACAACTGCGTACGCTCCGTCTACGATGTAGAATGTGATAGACAATTGTAGTATCGTTGGTTTCGAACAATCCCTATTTTTAGTATTCATCACTGAGATTGTGTAGTTCTCTTAATTTTAGTCACGTGTTGAAGGAATGTAATGTACCGAGTTTATTGCCGTAAATATCAGAAGAAGAACTACAAACGAATCCACATTATTCTCGACTTGAGGATACTTTGGAAGATTCCATCCTGGGCAGGCGAGTTTTATGAGAAATTTATCCTCGATTCGAGGATAATTTGTAATATACCATGCACATGAGTTTTAAGAGAAATATATCCTCGAGTCGAGGATGAGTGACATAATTGAATAATGTCAAATTATATGTCCACCCAGACATAATCCTATCTGAGTCAAGATTTTAGACCTACTATAAACTATTTTGTTGAAAATACATATAGTAAAGACCTTTGATATTGATAAGTATCTTCGATTTGAAGATAAGGTTATGATACTTTGAGATATGATGACGTTCTGAATCCATTCAACTTCATGGCTTCTATTTATTATCCTCGTGCCGAAGATAACTGACAGAATTGGATAATGTCATGTTAATCACGAACCTAATCATAATCCTAACTGAATATCGAGACTTTCGGACGTACACAAAACTATATAATTTAAAAAATGTAGGTAGGACCTGTAAAATATAATTATCTTCAATTCGTAGATAGTGTTATAAGACGTCAAGATTCTTCATTTGATACTTCTATAGTATGATTACGTTCATTATTTTTTCATGTGCATGATGTTCATTTATTATCCTCGTGACGAAGATAAATGTGAAAATTGTTTTAATGTCTTTATCTGTAAAGCTTTTTAAAGCGCAATCGTTCGGATGGTGCTTAATGGGTCCTATTATTTGAAGATATTTGTTATATTTCTTTGCATTCTTTACGGAGTGCATTTGTTCCTCTTCATTCTGTGATCTTACTTGTTAATTTCTTTTCAACATACTTATTCTCGACTTGAGGATACATTTGATTCAAAAGCTAATCGGTGCTCTGTCTGTGCAGCATGGACCCTCTTGCTGCAACTGAGTTTGTTGTTCCGATGTCAACTTTGCCTTCTGGTATAGCACCTTGTGAGGGTATCCCTCGTGCTTCTTGGTTTACGAAATCTGTCACCCTTACAAATGAATCTGGAGTGGAGGTGGCAAATGGGATTTGCCATAGCGTCGATGCAGACTTAGTTATCGACATGGACGGAAAGGCGCTCGGTGACGACCGGGTTGCAATTCAGATTGTTGAGTCGCTATGCGAGGCCGAAGTTCCAACGTCTTGGATGTGGTCAATGCACTCTTGGCCCATTTCGAGGGTCTACCTCAATGGTGCCAGCTTGTATGACCACGAACAAACTCATATTTTTAGGGCCTCAACTAGCGCGTCCATGCAACGCGTTTGGGCTGGCGGGCGTTCCTATGAAAGTTCTTGGAAAAGAAATGAACATGAGAATCCTCCGAAGAAGGAAGCCCTTCTCACGTCGCAGGCAATCGCTGGGGTATCTACCATGCTTTGTTGCCAGCAAAATTGCTTGCAACCATTTTTGCGTGGGCAAATTCAAACTGTACGTTCGCAATTGCACATTGAAGGAGGAGTATACAATCGTAAGTCACGTCTATTGGATGTGCACAAACAAATCCACCATGATACACATGGGAGGGAGATGATCACTTTGTCAGGCCGTGAAGTATATCCTTCTGCTTGGTGCATCATCTATGGAGTGTCAAGAGCTACCTTCTATAGATACAAGGACATGGCAGGAAATGATGTGCGACCAGAGCATCATGGTAATCGTGGCTTGAAGAAGCCACGGGCGCATACTCTACAAGCGACAGCGACACTTCGTTTGCTTCTAGATAATAGTGCAGACCAAATGCCACACAAATCAAAGACCCTTGGATCAGGCGAGAGAGTTCTAGCTATGGTACTACCATCAGCCTTCAGGTGCAGGGACACAATGCCGGAGATCAATAACATGAATTCAACATTTGAATTGCAGAACATTTCAACGAGTGGACTGAGCAACATACGGCGCGCTTCTTTTCTAAAATTTGCTCCCAAGACTCGAGGTGACAGTTACGCTCGATGTGGTCATTGTGATAGGCTTAAGCGATTGAGGAGTGCTTGCACACCACATTCGCGAGCGCGCGAAGTTTGGGATAAGAAATTGAAGGCCCACCTTGCAGGCCAACAAGCACATAGAGAGTTGTATTATGCAAATCGCATGATGTCTGACAAGTACCCGGACAAAATCCTCACCATAATCCATGACAAAATGGATCACTCAAAGACCGCTTCTCCTCATTTCTCTCACAAGAACAAAGGGACTGATTCCTTCATGAAGATGCCTATCGCAGTTACGGGCATGATTGCTCATGGCCACGGAGACGTCCGATATGCTCACTATGGATTGGACATCTTTCCAACGGACTCCAATCACACTGTGGGATCCATCGCAAAGTTGTTGCGGGACCTAGAGTCCGAACCAAAGGTTTCTTCATGTCAATTGTTTGTGAAGAATGATATTAATAATCCTTCAGCATTGACAGAAGCCGTTTTAGAAGGCTCAGAGATTTGTGTAGAATCTCTCCCCCCTCGCCCTACAGAGGTCATTGAGCCCCAACGTCTTCCACCAACATTGACACTTCAACTTGACAATGCCTCGGGAGACAACAAGAACCGTTGGGTTTTTGCATTTTGCTCTCTACATGTATACAGAGCTGTTTTTCGTGAAGTATTCATCAATTTCCTCATTGTTGGACACACTCATGAGGACATAGATGCTCTTTTTGGTCGGTGGAGCGGTAAATTGAAGACAAATGACTATCCTATAGTTCCTAGGCTTATGAAGTCATTTATGGATTGTAAAACACAACCCGTCATTCTGCATCTCATTAAGGAGGTTTCCGATTTCAAGAGGTTTGTGGAAGGATACTTGCTTACAGGGTCATTCACAAGCCCAGCAATTCAAATTTTACAAGGATTCTAACGAATGGCCTCTCATGCAGTACTGTGAATGTTTCTAACACCACCCTTAAGTCAGAAAATTGCACACAGGTTCTAGTGGCATAAGTTAATGGTTTAATTGGGTGAATCGTAAACTTAGTGTTCTTTGGCCTTCCAAGCAATGGACACTTTGTTATGTTGATTTTTACCTAATCTAAGTACTTCAAAACACTCTAATAGTTAAGGAATAAAGGTTGTTGAGGGTTAGTTAAATGCGATTAAATTTCTAGCTAAACTAAAATTCTACCTAAACTAAATCAAAGAATACAATTTACCCTTTCCGAAATGGTAAAGCAAGTTGGATTCTGATATTCCTAGTGAAAGTTATGTGTGGATGAAATTCGTACCTAATTCTAACCTAAAACCTTCATCCGTCAGCTAAAAATAGCAAAATAATGTGAAATAAATCTAAATTTCAGGGTTGAAAGGTTAATTAAGTTAACTAATGGAATTTTTAGAGAAAACCTAATTTTGACCTATTTTAGGAATTTTCATCCAAATTTAGTTCAAATCTTCATCCACACTTTTGTCCTTCCAAATTAAAGTAATTTTAAAAGTAAAAGTTGGATTTGGAATCTTCAAAAGGTTCTCTAAAAGATTATGGTTTGAAAAGATTCCCTAGTCATGCTTTGAGAATATTCCTAATTGTTCTTTAATTAATCCTAATTCTAAATTATTATTCTAATTTTAGTGATTCTTTAGGGTTTTAGGGTTTTTATGGGTAAAATGATAAATTATCTTCCTATTAAGGTTAAAAGTAGGAATTTAGGACTTTTAGGTGAAAACTTTTAAATGGATGAAAATTCCCCTTAGTTGGATGGAATTCGCTCTTTCAATAAGTTTTATGTAGAATTAAAGGGATAAATTAGGGTTTAATTTCTCCAATTATTCTAATATTCTCTAGATTTCTAATTCACGTTAGATCCCTTTTGAGATTCTTTTGGATGAAATTACTATTTCGTTTTCCAAATTAATTCAAAGTTAATCTAATTATTACTTTTGTGATTTAATTTTCAAAGGTTTTATAACAATGTTAAATTCTACTAACTATTGGATTCCTACTTGTTAATTTTTGTTAGTTTAAGTTTTCTAATCTAAATTTTAAAAGAATGAAAGCAAAAGAAAAGAGAAAAGACAAGTTTTGAATTTCATACCTCAGTATCGAGAATGTCGGTGTATCCGTCATCGCAAAATACCATCATGATTGTATCCACGAAGTCCTCCATTATCTTTCATGAATTTGCCACATTCTAGTGAGTTTGATTAATTGTTTGTTGAATTGTTGTCCTAAACCTATCTAAAAAGCCCAAGTTTGTTAGTTTTGGCAATTTAAAACTAATCCTTTGATTTTAGGAAATTAAATTAAATGATAAATTTAATTCATTTTTCCCAAGTTTTCAATGAATAGTAGTTTTATTCGATTGCCAATTGTTTAATAGTATTTTTGTTAAATATTCCAAAATATTAGTTGTTGTTTGTTTTTATTGTTTTGGCTTATTAGGCCAAATAAAACAAATCCCCAAACTACAAACAAACAACTAATTTGGCTTTGGAATCCTAATTAATAACTAAAACCAAATGTATGAATAGTATTCTAATAAAATAATCAAAACAATCAAAAACAAATCTATCGATGAATAGTAGAAAGAATAAATTGAATAAACAAACCAAAACAATTAGCCAAATGAATAGTTAGATTCTTTCTTTAACAGTTGTTTAATTTTTTAATTCCTTCAAGTTTTCTAATTCCTTCCCTTCCATTCCTTGTTATATTCTTCTTCCTTCCCCATTCATTCTTTCATTGTTTTTGAACTTCGAGATCGGCTATGGAGGTGATAGTGAGTAGTATTCTTTCGAGAGAAGGCAAGAAATTTCAAAGATTATTGAGAGGAATTTCTATCGAAATCCGAGTGTGGCAAGCAACAACTGATCTTTTTATAGTTTTGATGACGAGTTTTTAAACGATCAAGCAATGAGAGCTTGGTTACTGGACTTCAACTTTTGTTTCTAAATTTCAGTCAAGGGTTACTGTTGGACTCAGTGTGTGTTATTGGGTATGTACCGTATGCTGCTGCTGCTGCTATGGTTCGCCTCGTTGCTCGGGCCTCCTTTTTCCTCCTTATGGCCACGTGTCGGCCTTGGATTGGCTGGCAGTCCCGTCCGTTCCTGTCCGTTCCCTCGTCTGGTTCCCGTCCGTCCCTATGTCAGTCACCAGCGTTAGCCGTCGTCCCCGCGTTAGTCGTTCCTGTCCGTTCCCGCGTCTGGTTCCTGTCCGTCCCCGCTTCAGTCACTAGCGTCAGCCGCATCCCCGCGTCAGTCGTCGTCTCCTTCTGTTCCGGCCGGTCTGACCTCCTTTTCGGGCTGGTCTGAGTTTCTTATGGTTGGTCGGGCTGGTCTGAATTCCTTATGGCTGGTTGGGCTGGTCTAAATTCCTTTTACAACCTGAAATTTTGGTTACTCTAACAATCAAACATGCTATTCCATTAGAAATAACAAAAAAAATAAAAATAAAAATATGGAAAATAATTCTTTAAGCAAGATTTATGTTAAATAAACTTTTAAAGAACTTCAAAATAAAGGTGCACCACATCAATTTAGCAAAGAAATAACCAAAAAGTTTTAAAAGACCAATACCTCTGCCACTTGCACAAGCGAAAGAGAAATAATTCAAGGGCTCTTGGACTATAAATAAGTTTCAAAGGAATATTACTTCCTTGATTCTTATTATTAAGGTCAAAGCTTTGCCTTGGGGAACAAATCCAAGTATTAGTATTTTTCACAAAGGCAAATTTTAATTTTAAAAAATCAAAGCTCCGCCGTGCGGGAGCAACCCCAGGAGATAACAGTCAAATTTAAATTTCAAGTACCCGTTTCCAGGTTTCAAAGTCAAAGCTCCGCCGTGCGAGAGCAACCCCAAGAATAACCAGTATCCAAGGACCCAAACTAGTATTTTGAAAACTTAATTCTTAAAGGAGGTACACATGACAGTGTTTAACCAAACATTAAAAACTAATTTCCAAAATTCAAAGCAAAGTTTTAAGTTTAATCACTAAAAGAGGTACACATGACAGTGTTAAACCGAACATTAAAAACTAATTTCCAAAATTCAAAGCAAAGTTTTAAGTTTAATCACTAAAGGAGGTACACATGACAGTGTTTAACCAAACATTAGCAATTATTCAAACCAAACACCCGTTATACAACAAGTTTTGGCACGTGGTGATGCTCAAAACCTTTTGGCAAAGTCTAGCCTTGCCGCTTTAAAGTTTTAAGTTCACAATCTAGTATCAATTCGCACAAATAGTTGGTTAGTATTCAAAAGAACAATAAAATCAATTTAGAGTTTGGGAACTACTCTCACAACTCCCAAAATATCAAAGTTTTGGGGCTTGAAGCCTCCAAATTCAAACAAGAAAAGAAAAGAAAGCTTTGAAGGGGCCCTCCGGACCTTCAAAGTACAAGAGAATAGAAGAAAATAGCCAAAACTTGGCTTTAAAAGTGCTCCGACAAGTGTCGATAGCACAACAAGAGCAACAACAAGAATGAAATAAGAAAATGAGGGCCACGAACAACCTCGAGGAAGACGGCCTTATATACTCGCTCCCCCCCGGTAAGTTGTTCGTAATTATTTACTTACTTTCAATCTAGATATTTTGCTAAACTACCTAAACGCGTTTTCTAAATAATCTTTGTTTAATGGGAAGGAAGGTTCTCAAGCGAGTTCCTTCTAGGCCCTAAATGGCATTAGAATCTTTTCCCAAATCAAATATTTGATTTTCCCAAAGATATTTTGAAAACCTACCTAATTAACCGAGATATTTTGCATTTTAATCTAAGGTTAGTTCTAAATTGTCTTTCTTTAGTCCAAAAGATGGCTTCTTACGCAAGACAAGTATCTTGAGCAAATCCAATCTTCGATTTTACAAGAGATATTTGCAAAATCCACCCAGATTAATCCAAAATTACCTTTTAAAAGTCAAACTAAGGGCTGACCCTCTCTATCTTTTGAGGGACAACTCGAAACTGAAAACAAACTGCGCCATCGCGTTCAAAAGACCCCAATTAGCCTAAAAGACCCTTGACCCCTACCTCTCCAGCCGTTTTAAAGCGCAAATTTGAGTCACGGTAACTCAGAACAAAAGTTAAAAACCTGACTTTTGGAGTTTTCGTTTTTTGATGAAACTGTTAGTCTTGGGTGGTTTAGAATATTTGTGGGAGTAAGAATTGACCCTTGAAACGCTCCATTCGGACACCGCTAGCTCCTGGTTTGCCGGTCAACCCGCCGCCAAGTTGTAAATTCTTGTAAAATTCGCTGTCGGTCCTAATTCTGGTACTTGGGAATGTTGGAATGTCTTCAAACTTGACAAGGCTCTTTATTGGCACACAAAATACTATCTTAATTTTTAGTGAGATTTTACCGCAACATTGATAATTTCTACAAATTTACGAATGCAATTTTAAGCGGTTCACTTCCCATGGAGTCATCGTGGAGTTTTGTAAAATCCCGAAACTTTTGGGCAATCTTTTAGAAGATGTCCATCAACTAAGGACAAAACCAAATCTCCAATAAGGATGCTATTTTTAGCAATTACTTAATAATTTCCACCCGGGGGGGAAATTATTCTTAATACCGGGGAATCTTGGATGATCGGGCTTCTATTTGACTTCCTGGCATGCTTTGACCTAGAAAAGTACCTCTCTGTATGTTCTAATCATCATTTCCTCCATCTTGGTCTGTGATTAACTGTATTTTTCAAAATTACCTGCAAACAAGAAATCTAATTCTTTCGAATTGGATTTGAACTGACTCTAACTTTTAACCAGTTTGTTACATGTATACTTATAGCTGTTGTATTACATGAACAAGACACTAGGATTGGTTAACTCTCAAATTCTCACTTCGCTCGGAATTACTGATTTAACTACTTATGTTTACTAAAAAGACCTAAAACTAGTGAAATTGCAAGGTTTTACATGTTTCATGCATTTAAGGTCATTACACACCACTTTGGTACGGACTTCTACCAAAACCCACAATAACTGTATTTTTATATGTTTTTTCCTATTTTTCACCCAAAAATTAACTAAAAATCGCAAAAAATAAGTTCAGAGTTCCAAGTGCCAACTTGAGGGCTCACAAGTACAAAATTCTTTGTACTCATATTGATTGGTTGCCGAAGGAAAGTGGGGGAATTCACTTGTGGAAAGAAGCAGCCGATGGGTGTCTAAAAGTCTTAAGGGGGAATCCTCTACCTTTAACTCCGCAACAAATGCGATGCTTCGATGAAGTTTGTAAGGGTTTAGATGGTTACATTGTTCTTTGGGTTGCAATGGCTAATCAAGATTTATCTGGCGAGTTCCAAAGAAAGAACGTGTCAGTAAAGAAATATTGGGAAGGTGTAAGAAGTGCTCTACACGAACCTCTTCAAAGGCGAGAGACATTGCAAAATGGATTCTAGCCGAATTCAATAGTCGTCAATGAGGACGAAGACCAATATCAAGACGATGGCACAATGCGTGAGGAATTTGCAGAAGATGCACCTTTTGTGGGTCGTAGACATGACCGTCCACAGCCTTCATTTCGTGTAGGTCGTAACGTGTATGCAGGTTACTTTCTTGTCGTGCGTCCTGCTGATGGTGACCTCCGTCCATTTTGGCTTGCTTGAGCACTTACGAATCCTAATTTGGATCCAGGGCATGTGAATTTAATTCAACTGCAATAGTGGACCCCTACGTCTTTTCAACACATACAAGAGGACACATATGCAGGGTGGGATACCAAACAAGGGAATTCATGGTGCGAAGACAAGGCAATTTCCTCAAGTTGGACACATACGGATTGCATTATGACAGCTTAGAAGCCCCGTGTGAGGGCGGGGACTTCAAATCCTCGAATCAAAATTCCAAAGTCACAAATTGGAATCATCAAATAGTCAGTGGATGCATACGTGGCTGGTGAAAGCAACAATGCATCCCTGGCATGAAGATATATTGTTTGTAGACACAAGTAGTTATTAGGGGTTTTTAGGGTTTTGTAGGTTTGTTTTCAAAATATTTCAAAAATTATAGTGAATTTTTGAAAAAATAAGTTATTTTTATAAGATATTGATAGGTTATTTTTATGAGATTGAAAAAAAAATTGAAAAGAAAATGTTCAAAAACAAGTAGCTTAGAAAGAAGTGTCTTAAGCTTGTAGGTTCTATTTGTTCGTTATATTAATGTTTTTAAAAATTATTTTCTTGAGATTGGATGTTCAAGATTTTATGCAATATAACATATTTATGTTCATTTTTTATTTCCTTTACTACATTATGCTTTTGAAAACTTATTAATTGTATTTCTATTGTGAGTGTTTCTTTCTTTCTAATTGTATGTGGACTTACATTTCATGATGAGGAAAAATTCAAAACTTCTCAATCCAATGTATAGAAAAATCTTTTTCAATTGATCTAATCATTATTATTTATTATGAATGCTAAAGAGCTCACATTAAAAGGGTCTCCAACCGTAGGTGTCAGTGACTTTTTCTGCCTTTTCACTAGCTCAGGGGTAGCGCCAACCGGTATAGAACCATCGTTGCCGGGGAAATAATTTGGTAACTCGTAACCAACGGCACCAAGCCCCAACGGCTAGAGACATCCGATACGCTGTTAAAAAAGTATAAGTACCACTACAAAGCCTCAATATGTGTAATTCTCTTCACATATCGTAATCTCAATTTATTCAATTCTTTCAATTTATTGAAAAGTCTCAATTTAATGAATGTTTTTATATACTAAATTTATACTCATGATTAAAATGAGAATCCACATTGTCTCGTTTTAATGAATATGGCCTTATATGGAATTATTGGTCACTTATCGTAACCAAGGACGGGAAACCAAAAATAATGGTAGAAAACTTGCCGTATAATTAAAGGGCCAAGAAATTCATGAGTCATGGATGCCAAGTAAAAATGAGGTTTCGCATATTTTGTGCAAGTTGCAATAATTTTCCAACTTTGGGATCTACAAAAATATGAATTTATTGGTCACTTATCGTAACCAAGGACGGGAAACCAAAAATAATGGTAGAAAACTTGCCGTATAATTAAAGGGCCAAGAAATTCATGAGTCATGGATGCCAAGTAAAAATGAGGTTTCGCATATTTTGTGCAAGTTGCAATAATTTTCCAACTTTGGGATCTACAAAAATATGAATTTATTGGTCACTTATTGTAACCAAGGACGGGAAACCAAAAATAATGCCAAGAAACTTGCCATGTACTTAAAGGGCCAAGAAATTCATGAGTCATGGATGCCACGTAAAAATGAGGTTTCGCATATTTTGTGCAAGTTGCAATTATTTTTCAACACTCAGATCCAGAAAAATATGGAATTGTTGTTGACTTAAAATGACCAAGCACGTGAAACGAAAAATCTTGGTTCAAAACATGCCTTGTACTTAAAGGGCCATAAAATTCATGAGTCATGGATGCCACCTAAAAATTATTGAGATTACAAAGTACTTCAATGGAAGAAAGGCTTTACTTAGATGGTAGGAAGATACCAAACCCCATGAGTGGGTTGAACATAAGGTAGAAGCCTTTCACTAGTTATCCACATACATTATGGGATAACTAACCACAATAGGCTGCCTTTGACTACAAGCAATACCCAATGGACTCTAAGTCTAACTAAGAGTCTAATGCTACTCCTAGGGTTGAATGTACATAGTCTACAACAATATGTACATGATCTTCAACACTCCCACTTTGCAAGTGGTCAAAGGCTCGAAGGCCCATCTTCTCAATCAAGTTTTGGTGTTGTGGCTTCCCAAGGGACTTGGTCATCACATTAGCAACCATAGCTTAGGTAGGCATATACTTAAGCTCAATCACCTCAGCCTCCACTCGTTCACAAATGAAATGGTGTTGCACATCAATGTGCTTCGTCCGAGAGTGGTGGGTGGGATTCTTGGCCAAAGCAATGGCCCCTTGGTTGTCACACAAGATTTGTGTGCTCTCCACTTGGACAAGGCCAACATCAGCCAAGAGTTGCCTCAACCAAATGGCCTCCTTGGTACATTGGCTCATGGCCATGTATTTAGCCTCCGTTGTAGAAAGAGCTATGGTGGGCTGCCTCTTGGAATTCCAAGTAATGGCACCCACTCCAAGCATAAACACGTAACCGGTGGTGGATCTCCTATCCGCCTCATCACCCGCCCAATCTGCATCACAAAAGCCATGCAAATTCACATTGGCACCTCCAAGTTGCAACTTCAGCCCAAGTGTGCCTTGAAGGTACCTCATCACCCTCTTGACCGCAGCCCAATGCTTTGGGCCATACTTGGATGCGTGTTGACTCACAACACTCACCGGAAAGGCCAAATCAGGCCTTGTCGCTACCATGGCATACATCAAGCAACCCACCGCTGCCTTGTAAGGCACACCTTGCATTTCAGCCCTCACCTCTTCAAATTCAGCATCCGTGAGCTTGGGCAACTTCCCTTTAGTCTCAAGTGGTGTACCTATGGCTTTGCACTCCTCCATGTTGAACCTCTTGAGAATTTCTTCAAGGTACTTGCGTTGGCTCATGGTGATGGTGCGGGCAGCCCTATCCCTCTTGAACTCCACTCCAAGGCAATACTTCAACTCTCCAAGATCCGTCATCTCATACTCCTTCTTGAGCATATCCTTTACTTCAAGCATCTTGGTCATGCTACTTGCAAGGAGGATCAAATCATCCACATAGAGGATCACAATCACCAAATGCTCACAACTTTGCATGGTGTACAAAGAGTGATCAACATAGCCTCTTTGGAAGCCCTTCCTTGCAAACATAGCATCAATATCCCTATACCAAGCTCTCCCCGATTGCTTCAACCCGGGAAGTGCCTTCTTCAACTTGCACTTGAGATGCCCTTGGCCTTCTTGCACAAAGCCTTGGGGTTGATCCATGTAGATGACCTCCTCCAACTTGGGGTTGAGAAAAGCCGTCTTCACATCCATTTGGTGCATCTTCAAGTCCATGGCTGCCCCAATACTTACAATGCACCTAATGGTGCTAAACTTAGCAACGGGGGCAAAGGTCTCATTGAAGTCCACCCTTTCCACTTGAGAAAACCCCCTAGCAACCAGCCTTGCCTTGTACCTCAAAATGTAACCCAAAGCATCCCTTTTGGTGGAGAAAACCCACTTACAACCCACACTTGATCTCTTGGAAGGGAGGGGTGCAAGATCCCATGTCCCTTTGTCAATGAGGGCCTTGTACTCCTCTTGCATGGCCAACTCCCACTTGCTTGCATCTTCACAATTCAGCACCTCTCCAGGAAAGCCACATTGGCTTAATCTTCATTTTGTGGAGGAAGAATGTGATTCAGCCACCAATCTCCAAGGGGCTTGCGGGTCCTTGTTGGATAACGTGGCTCCTCCATGGTCTGATCTTGCTCTTCCAAGGGCTAATCTTGCTCTACCAAGGGCTGATCATGCTCTTGCTCCCTTGGTGAAGTGCTTGGAGAAGGAATTGCTGATCTCTTCACTTGGGGTGTGGCCACCTTCTTCTTGGGCTCCACCAAGTCTTCATCTTCCCCTCCTTGCTCTTCATCTTCATCACCTTCATCTTCTATGTGCACTCTTGGAGTTGTGCCTACCTTTTGGGCTGGTCCTCCATTGCTCCCACTTGGGCTCATCTCCAAGAGCTTGGGATCAGCACCTCCAACCTCCAAGAAGGTCACATCTCTACTCTTGATGATGGCCTTGCTCTCCACACACATCAACCTATAAGCCTTGGTTCCCTCACAATAACTAAGGAAAAGACACTTGATGCCCTTCGCATCCAACTTGGTCCTCTTGGCACTTGGAACCAATGCATAGGCAATGCACCCAAAAATCCGCATGTGAGACACATGGGGTCTAATCCCACTCCAAGCTTCTTGGAGTGTCATGCTTGTCAAGGCTTGTGTGGGGCATCGGTTCCTTGTATAAACCATTGTAGACACCGCCTCACCCCAAAGCTCAAACTTCAAATCTTGGGCATGAATCATGGACCTTGCCATCTCCACAATGGTGCGGTTTACACGCTCCGCTATGCCATTTTGTTGAGGAGTGTAAGGTGTTGATGTGTGGTGCTCAATGCCATGGGCCTTCAAGTACTCCTCAAAGGCCTTGGACACATACTCCCCTCCATTATCCGACCACAGCACCTTCACCTTGCAATCAGATTGGGCCTCCACAAGGGCCTTCCAAATCTCAAAACGCCCAAACACCTCACTCTTGCACTTCAACATATACACCCACACCTTGCGAGAAAAATCATTAATAAATGTCAAAAAATACCTTGCTCCTCCTATGGTGGTGGTCTTCATCGGCCCGCATACATCGGAATGCACAAGCTCCAATGGCTTGGTGGCCCGGGTTGCCCCATCCTTGGGGAAGGACTGCCTTGCTTGCTTGCCCTCAATGCACCCCTTGCACACTATGGAACTCCAATCATGCTTGCAAAAAGAGAGGTTCAGCCCCTTCACTATGTGTTGGAGGCTCTTCATGCTCTTTACATTCAAGTGCCCAAGCCTCTTATGCCCAAGCTCCACAAGGTCTCCATGAGCTGATCCTTAAGCAACACATGCCAAGGAGGTGCTATTCACCTTGGTGAAGTGGAGGAGGTACAAGTTGCCCTCACGAGGGGCTGATGCAATCAAGACTCCACTTGGTGCCCTCACAACACACACCACATTGTTAAAATGCACTTTCAAACCTCTCAAAGACAACTTGCTCACCGAAAGCAAGTTGGCATGCAACTTGGGTACATGGAATGCCTCATGGATCTGAATCCTCTTGGTCTCCCCCTTCACTTGCACCTCCATAATGATGGTCCCCATGCCAAGGGCCTCCACCATGCCATTGTCTCCCAAATAAATCTTCTTCCCCGAGATGGGCTGATATGTGTGGAAGGCATCTCGATGGCTGGTCATGTGTTGAGTGGCCCCCGAGTCCACAATCCATGTAAACATGGTGGCCTTCTCCCCTCCTCCTTGGGTGGCAAAGGCGAACTCCTCCTCCTCTTCCTCTTTAGAGGCTTGGTGTACACTCTCCTTGCCTTTGGCTTGGCTGACCTTGCAATGCTTAGCAATGTGGCCTGATTTGCCACACTTGAAGCATGTCCTTGTCTCCTTGAACTCCTTGGTGTTGCCTCCTTTGCCATGTCTTGAAACAAGGGCTGATCCCTCTCCTTGGGACTAATTCTCCTTGCGCTTGGTCACCTCATGCATCAAGCGGGCCGTGACAAACTCCATGGTCAGCTCCTTCATAGGCCTTGTCTCCAATGCGGTGATGAGGAACTCATAAGATGGTGGCAAGCTCTCCAACAAGGTCATCACCACATCTCCATCCGTCACGGGTGCCTCCAAACAAGCCAACTCATCCGCAAGAGCCTTGATCTTGTTGACATGATCCAACAAGTCATCCTCCTCTTGCATCTTGCTAGTGAAGAACTTGCGGCGAAGAAAGAGGATGTTGGAGAGGCTCTTGGTCTCATGGATGTTGCAAAGGGTGGTCCATGCTTGGGCTAGTCCCTTGCAATGGCGAATGTGTGCAATTTGCCGATCCACAAGGTTGATGGCAATAAGAGCAAAGGCCTTCTTCTCCTTCCTCTCAAACGCCTTCTTGGTCTTTAGATCAGCATCTTCACTTGGAGGCTCCTCACTCCCATCCACCACCTCCCACAAGTCCTTCTCCGCAAGGATCATCTCCATCTTGAACTTCCACATGCCAAAGTTCTCCCAATTGAACTTGTCAATGATGCACACGCCTTCTCCTCCACTTGATGCCATGATGGAGCACCTCCCACTTGTTGGCAGTACCCCAAGTGTCTCCAAGAGTTCACAAACTCAATTCAGCCTCCAAACAATCCCTTGGAAGTCTATTGGGCTGAAATGGCACCAATCAACCCTTTCAAGCACCTCCAAAGATCCTTCACACCCTAAGAACAACCAAAAACACTCCTCACAAGTGCAACAACTCCTCTAAACACCAATTCAGACCCTAATGAAGCTCAAAACCACCACATGCACATCATGGGCTAGTGCTACTTCAAATCAGCAAACAAATTCACAATGCTCTTCCCAAATAGGGTACTCCACACTCCAAGGAGCTCAAGACTTCCAATCAACCCTAGATGGAGCTACTACTCACAATTCATACCACAAGGACAACAATGGTCTCCAACAACCCTAGTTGGATCACCAAACCACCAAAAGACCCTAATTGGCTCCACAAATCTCACAAGAGCACAATTCGGCCCTCTTGGATTCACCAAGTCCACTAATTCGCCTCACTCACTCACAAGGGCACTAATTAGCCCTCAATGGATGGCAAATGCCTCAAGCAACAAAAAATGCTTCCAAGGCTCACAAAGGACTCTCACTAGATTGCAAGTGGCAAAATTACAATCAACAATGCACCCAAGTGCACAATCAGCCTCAATGGAAGAAAGGCTTTACTTAGATGGTAGGAAGATACCAAACCCCATGAGTGGGTTGAACATAAGGTAGAAGCCTTTCACTAGTTATCCACATACATTATGGGATAACTAACCATAATGGGTTGCCTTTGACTACAAGCAATACCCAATGGACTCTAAGTCTAACTAAGAGTCTAATGCTACTCCTAGGGTTGAATGTACATAGTCTACAACAATATGTACATGATCTTCAACAAAAATAAGGTTTCGCATATCTAATGCAAGTTACAATAATTTTCCAATACTAGGATCTATATAAATATGGAATTGTTGTTGACTTAAAATGACCAAGAACGTGAAACCATAAATAATGGCACAAAACTTGCCCTGTATTTAAAGGGCAAAGAAATTCATGAATCATGCATGCCTCGTAAAAATGAGGTATCCTATATCTTGTGCAAATTGCAATAATTTTCAAACACTTTGATCCAAAGAAATATAGAATTGTTGTTGACCTAAAATTTCTAAATATGTCAATTTAAAAATAAGAGCAAAAAACTTGCCTTGTACTCAAAGGGCCAAGAAATTCATGAGACATGGATTCCACTTTAAAATGAGATTTCGCATATCTTGTGCAAGTTGCAAGAATTTTCCAACACTAAGATCCACAAATATATGGAATTAATGGTCATTCAATATAACCAAGTACGGGAAACCAAAAACAATGGTACAAAACTTGCCATATACTTAAAGAGCCAAGAAATTCATGAGTTATGAATGCCACATAAAAATGAGGTTTCTAAGTGGTATGTCATTTCTCTTCAACTGAAGTCAGGGTCATTGCAAGCCGCTCAGAATTTCATGGTCGTCGGTAGCCTAATGCTCAACCACTGAGGAGGATACGTTTCGTCACTTCAGTCCCTTTGCAATGCACATTTTTCTGTAAATTTGTGAGCAAGTGAGCGGTAGGTTCATTAGCATTTCTGGACGACGATGGACCTGCCCGCTCAGGTCAACGCAAGATTTCAGGCGGTCAAACCTCATGATCTCGGAGAAGGCTTACTTTGTCGTTCCTTGCTGTGCGGATTCATGTCATTTCCATACTCACGCAAAAGATCTACCGGTTGCCTCATGCATCCGGGTGAACTGCTTGCGCCCATCGCTCACGTAATTTTCTGCACTTCAGGCACCATTCCGCACTTCCGCCATGAGTCCAGACGCTCTAGGATTAAGGCGTTTTAGTACTAAAAAAAAATTCATTTTAGGGTTTAAGCGCGATTTTCGTGGGAGTGTGATGGAAATTGTAGGACGGAGGTGAGATGCCAGCTGTTGTAGGAGAAACGTTGTATCGACCTTTCCTGCTCTTACTACAGGAGAGTAGCGCTTGTTCCTTCGAAGCTTGTGGAGCGCGAGTAATTGATTTGCTGACTGATGATATCTTGCTGCGCAATTAGTGCAGTGCGATTCAAATAGCAGGTCCTCTAATTCATCCCGGTTTTTTTTTGGCTTAGGAGCAGATATGGGAGTTTCACAGACTGAGCAAGAAGAAATGAGCCGTTTCGCGAACTAGGGTTTAGGATTTTCGCACGAGGAAATCTATTCAACTTGGAATTGGGAACTCGTGATATAACTGCGTGATTCCCAGTCTTAGAACCTCGAAAGAAGTTTGGACCTGCAAGAGAAGAACACTGATTCATGTCTTGCCGGATTAATATTTATCCCCGGCAAAGCTAGAAAGAACTGCTCAAAGTGTGTACTATACATGTGGTGTGAGCTGCAACAGAGTTCAGTGGCAGCAGTCTGGATTTAGGGCCGGTAAGATGTACCGAACCGATTGAGAACTCACGTTTGTGTTGCAGAGTTGAAAGCGACTTTGCTATCACCTTTGTTTGCTTCGCATCTGAACAATGTGCTGGAAATGGCCAAGTCGGTGCCACATATGCTGATTCCTGTCATATCCGCCCAATACGAGGTATCGTCATATGTCAGAATAGGGGTGTGCGTGTGCACCATGGGGCAGGCAGCGCGAACAGCAGGGAGGAAGTCAAAGTTGTGTCAGACTGGTAGGGAACGAGACAAGTCGAAAACACATTCCGGGAACTGGATTGAGCGATCTGGCTGGGTTGGGGATTGGGTTCTGACCCCTGTTGCGGTTCATGGATGTGTTATGACTAATTCTGATGTTTTTTCATGCGTATTTCTATACATGTCATTCAAACGATCTAAATTTAAATTAGTCTTGTCATTCATATCAAAGGAGAACTGTAATTTAGATTGAACCTAAGTTTTTGATGACCCTCTTTGAAGCGATGGTAATTTCCAATAGTCAAGTCAGTTGACTGGGGTTGTATGCTAATCAATGGGTGTATGTTGGATTCTTGCCTCAGCAATTGATTGATCCCGTAGACGGAGCTGCTCCTCGTGAAGCTGCAGTGGAGGTTTGCCGTCCTTGGGCAGCTTGTCTTGCTTCATTTGGCCGCCGGAAGCGTCAGGTCTGCGGTTTTGTTTGTGGACTTTATTTAATATGTTCGGGTTTTCAGGATTGGAGGTAGTAGCAGATTTTTCGCACATGCAGTTTCTTCTCAATTTGATGTGTTCCTGTCCACAGGTTCAATTCTGAGGTCCATTCCGGCGTTGTTCTTTGTGACGTTCTTCTTAGTAACAGTTTAGTGTGAATTGGTTTCTGTAATGCAGGCAGATAGTGATGGGACTGCCACCTCAATTGGTGTCGTGGGATTTAGATTGTAGACAACAATTGCAGTGCAGGAGAGAGCGGAGAGGCTTTTTGTTGGTGCGTGGACTAGGTGGTGCACAGGTGAGTGAATTAAGCGGTTGGGTGACTTGTGACGTGGGTTGGACTACTGTGGTCATGCTGACAACAAATGTGTCGAAATATGAGGTCTCCTTTACAGCAATGTTTGATAAAGAGGTTCTCACATTTTTCCAAACGTAACCGGATATGAACATGGTTGACCGAACCCTAAACCCCGGTATTGAGGGGAAGAGCGCTTTGAATGGTACGAAGTTGCTTATTAACAGAGTGTTGACGTTTGTGTACCCAGGATATCTGTGCAATCTCAGTCTTCAGGTCTCCATGGCCTATCTACCCTTCTTTACCCCTGCCCTTGTCCTCTCACATACGAGGCAGTGGACCAATCCGGTGTTCACCATTTTCATCAGTTTGGAAGAGATCACCTTCGAATTCCAATGCTTCAGGTATGTATCATATGCCCATCGTCACAGAAAGAGTTTCCCTCTCCTGGTGAGAATGTGACTGACATGGATACAGCATGTTGCGGTGGATTCAGGTGAACTACAGTCGGTTGAAGAACTTTGGAAAGAGTACTTTGCAGATCCTACGCAGTGGTGGGACAACAGAGCTGACAAGGTATGACTAGATAAAAGAAAGCGGATACAATACTCGGCTCAACAAGTGACGGGAAGTTTCTTGCTTGTACAAGGCCATGGGCACTTGTGGGCACTTCGTAAAGCAACAAGTATGAAGTTGCGTTGTTTTCTGTCCTTGAGTGGAGTGAAGACTGCTCAGATCATTGCAGTGTCAATATTCCTGGAATATTGATTGCTCGACGCAAAATGAATATGAGACTGTTTTTTAGGATCTGATCATGAGTTGTGGTGCCTACAGAGGAATCCTAGATCACCTGACTTTAGGCATAAGGTGGCAAGAAAATCACTTTGGATATATGGCTGGTCAACTCCACCATGGGTAAAGGCAATGCTCAAATTGACAACTGAAGGGAAAATGCAACCTCCTTCTCAAGACACAACACAAGGAGATAGGTAACTTTAAGAAATTGAGTTGGCTACCTTGTCTAGTGACTAGAGTAGGTGCATCTAGAAATATGTGATTTTGGGTGAGTTTAAGGATTTTTGTGTGTGCAATGTGCCCTGTTCTTCCTTTTGGTTATTGGGTGCACTTAAAGTGGAATGATTTGCAATGAATTGCTATGTATGTGAGAGATATTAAGAATTCAAATGGATGGATGCAAATTTGTGGATGTTGAAATATGCGAGTACTGGACATTAGTGGTCTTGCACCCTTTCACTGTGTATCAGTGTTCTTCTTTCAAAGGGATTTCTATTGAAGAATCTATTGATGATTCAGGCTATCTAAGGGCTACGATGGAAGAAGATGCATTGTGCCTAGTACTGCAAGAGAGTCGAGGCATATTGTACCGGGTGGTGGCGGTAGTATGTCCTTGAAAACTGCAAGAAGCACGACTGAAGCAATTGGTAATTTGAAGAATGGACTAGAACAAGGCATGGCCATCGACTCGTTTATGTATGTTGAAGTTTTGAGACGGTGCTTGAAGGAGGAAAACCTTAATGTTAATGTCGCGAAGCAGGTTCACGACTACATCAACCAGAGTGGAATGGAGCAGAATACATATGTGGCAAACAACCTAGTGAGCGTATATATCAGGTGTGGAGAATTGGAGGATGCTCGTGGAGTGTTTGATAAACTTGTGAACAAGAACGTGTTCAGTTGGACCATTATGATCGAAGGTTATGCAAAGCACAATCATGCTGAAAAAGCAATGGAACTTTTCAATCAAATGTGCCAAAAAGGGGTCCAGCCAAATGCATTTACTTTCTCGAGCATCCTGAAGGCATGTGCCGATCCATCAGCTTTGCAGTGGGGCAAAGAAGTTCATGCGTATGTAAGACATGCTGGGCTTGAATCAGATGTGCGTATGGGCAATGCGCTTGTTCGCATGTATGCAAATTGTGGCAGTATCGATGATGCCCGAGAGGTTTTTTGGCGAATGGAGGAACACGACGTGATCTCATGGAACATAATGATCGGTGGACTTGCAGAGCATGGATTTGGGCAGGAGGCATATGAACTCCTTCTCCAAATGAAACAGGAAGGCCTCGAACCCAATGCATTCATTTATACGAGCATTCTGAACCCATGTTCAAGCGCAGGGTCTTTGGAGTGGGTGAAGGAGGTTCACAGGCATGTCCTTGAAGCGGGACTTGAGTCGGATTTGCGTGTGGGCACTGCGCTTGTCCACATGTATGCAAATACTGGTAGTGTTGATGATGCCCGGCTAGTGTTTGACCGGATGGAGGATCGTGATGTGATCACGTGGAACGTGATGATTGGTGGACTTGCACAACATGGGTGTGGGAGTGAAGCATATGGACTGCTTCTCCAAATGAAACAGGAAGGCCTCAAACCCAATGCAATCACGTTTGCGAGCATTCTGAATCCATGTTCAAGCGCAGGGGCTTTGGAGTGGGTGAAAGAGGTTCACAGGCATGTCCTCAAAGCGGGACTTGAGTCGGATTTGCGTGTGGGCAGTGCGCTTGTCCACATGTATGGGAAGTGTGGCAGTTTGGTTGATGCTCGGCTAGTTTTTGACCGGATGGAGGATCGTGATGTGATCACGTGGACCGTGATGATTGGTGGACTTGCACAACATGGGTGTGGGAGTGAAGCATATGGACTGCTTCTCCAAATGAAACAGGAAGGCCTCGAACCCAATGCAATCACGTTTGCGAGCATTCTGAATCCATGTTCAAGCGCAGGGGCTTTGGAGTGGGTTAAGGAGGTTCACAGGCATATCCTCAAAGCGGGACTTGAGTCGGATTTGCGTGTGGGCAATGCGCTTGTCCACATGTATGGAAAGTGTGGCAGTTTGGTTGATGCTCGGCTAGTTTTTGACCGGATGGAGGATCGTGACGTAATCACATGGACCGTGATGACTGGTGGACTTGCAGACCATGGATGTGGGCACGAAGCCCTGGAAGTGTTCAAGAATATGATTGCAGACGGTGTGAAGCCCAATGAGATCTCCTTCGTTGCAGTGTTGTCGGCCTGTAGTCATGCCGGCCTTGTGGATGAGGGCCGTAGACTTTTTCTGGCTATGACACGAGATTATGGCATCGAACCTACTGTAGTGCTTTGTACCTGCATGGTGGATGTTCTTGGCCGAGCAGGACACTTGGAGGAAGCAAGGCTCTTGATTGGCAACATGCCAGTGGAACCAAATGGGGCAACTTGGGGAGCCTTGCTTGGTGCTTGTAGAACGTATGGGAATGTGGATTTGGGCAAGCTTGCCGCGAATGAGCTTCTCAAGTTGGAACCGAAGGATGCCTCTGCATACGTGGTTTTCTCGAATATCTATGCTGCAGCTGGCAAGTGGGAGGAGGTGTTGTGGGTGCGCACTATGATGCAGGAGAGAGGTATACGCAAGGAGCCCGGGCGTAGCTGGATTGGAGTTGATAACAAGGTCCATGACTTCGTCGTAGGGGATACTTCTCACCCAGAAGCGAAGGAGATCTATGCTGAGCTGAGGAGATTGAGTGAGAGAATTAAGGCCGAAGGGTACATTCCTGATACCCGGCTAGTGTTGCGGAACATTGATGAGGGGGAGAAAGAACTTGCTCTTTGCTCCCATAGTGAGAGGTTGGCTATTGCTTATGGACTCATGCGGACACCCGTTGGAGAGCCAATTCGGGTGTTCAAGAACCTTCGAGTGTGTCCAGACTGCCATACAGCAACCAAGTTTATTTCAAAGGCAACTGAACGAGAGATTGTTGTGAGGGATGCTAATCGCTTTCACCACTTCCAAGATGGCATGTGTTCTTGTGGTGATTACTGGTGACGAGGTTGGCAATCCTAACCAATTGTAGCCTATGTTGTTGTCTGGAGCTCTTCATTGGAATTTGTCATCATGTGTGAATATGTTATGGTGTTGATCATTGATTGAAAACTATTGCATTGGTAGGAACATGTTCATAGAGGTTGTCACCTCCTGCATTTTCTTCACTTATTGTTTTTGTGAAGAATATGAAATCAAAGGTTGGTAAATTTAGGTATAGAAATGATTATTTGTAGCACTACCATTCACTTTACATCCTTTTGTTGGCAACAACAAAATCTAAGGATTCTTTACTAACAAACTATTCACATGGAAATGTCAATTGATTATTTTGAAGTCCTTCCTTCAAGAAGAAGACATAGCAAGCTTTTATTTTTTTTCAAATAGTGAGTTTACTCTAGTTGCTTTAGCTATTGTGCTTATAATTAGATAACTTGATTTTTGATCCTTGCCTTTGGAAGTTTTAATTCCTACAAGACTGAGAGTACATTCAACAAAAGTTGTCAAAAATTGTCATGTTTAAGTGCATTGAGAGAAAATACAATAGAAAAAGTTTCTTTTTTGAAATTTACTTGTATGAAAGTGTATTAGATAGCTACTATGCGAATGTGGGAAATTTCAACCCATTTGATTGTGTAGATTGCAAGCGTACACAAGAAAGGGATTCTTTTGGACTTTGCTCAATAGGGTTAGAAACCCTTAACTTCTCGTGGATCGAGATTTTTTCATTGCACATAGTTTTTTTTTACCATTGGTTATTATATCATGGTAGTTATATACGTGCCAAATTTTAGAAATAAATGAATTTTTTTTCACCAATTACTCAAAGTTGCCCTTTTTGTCCAAGAAACTTCAAGCAACATAACTTTTAATTTGGGCACGTTTTAAATGGATAAAAAAAAATATATGTATTTTGATAAAGTTCATGTAAATCCACATCTTGTTTCAAAAGTTCACTAACATCTATTCTAAAATGATTTCTATGATACCAACCTAAACTTCTCATTGTTCTTTTGAGGGACAATGGACTTTTAGGTTAAGGGTGAAGCTAGGTGATTCAAGTGTATGTGATGTATATTGGTGTCACTATAAATTCAAGAATAATAAAAGTTTTTGATTTGGAATGTACTTTTATTGTAATTTATGATTGTTCATGGTATTGTTTTTTCTTCTATTTTTTTTTCTTCTATATGTTTATTGGTTTGAATGGTCTTTATTGCTATAGGTGTTCCATTTATACTCTAGTTTTGAAACCATTTGTTTAGTGATTTTGTATGAGTTTAAGACTTTTCAATTGATACAAGTGATCCACTTTTAGGAATTATAATTAGTTTGCTATGTCAATAATTTATCCTATTAGTATGTGACACTAAATTACAAATGACCCACTATTTATAATATACTTAAATTAGTTTAGATTGAAATCTTTAGTGTGTTCTATTCATTTTCACAAAATAAAATTAGTGCTTAGCAAATTTGTAGCCTCTACAATTTATCATTGTTGAGGTAGTGTCTAGCAAATTTCTAAATGAAGTTGCATGTATTCACAATTTCTAATGTGGAACTTGTTAAATCAAATGTATACACAACATGTCAAATTCTCAAGATACATTGGGAATGTTTAATTGCAAATTTGTCAATAGAGAAGGTTGAAATTAGTAATTACTACTAAAATTAGAATTTGCCAAGCAAGAAATATCTATAGATTCCTAGAACTTCAAACGACTAGAGTGTATCATTAGAGAATGTGTAGGAACATTATTTACCACTAAAGTGAGAATTTACTAGTTGACTAAGAAATAAATCTAAGTTCTTAGAAATTTAAATGGTTGTATCATTATTTGTGTAGTAAGGAATTGTTTTGCTTGTAATGTACATTGTAGGGCTAATACTTGTTTCAAAATGTTTCAAATTTCAAATATCTTTAAGTATAACTTTTTAAAATTCCCTCCAACAAAACGTAGACGGTAGTACTATGGATGGAACTTTCTCCCTAGACCAAAGAGTCCTTGATTTGTGTGGCATATGGTCCGCATGGTTCTCGAAAAATAATTGAAGTATGTCCGTTGCTTGTAAGGTATGTCATGGTTATCATAATGCTCTAGTTGTTTGTCATTCTTTGCCATCTTCTTGTACCTATAGAAAATAGCTTTCAATACTTGGTGTATAGCACACCAAGTAGTGGGGCAAACTTCACAACCAGATCTCCCTTTCACTAGTGTCATAGTGTATTTGCTTGTGCACATCAAGTAGATGTGACTTACGGTTGTAAACATCACCGTGAACATACAATTGTGAGCGCACAATTTGAATGTATCCCCTCAAAAATGGTTGCAAGCAGTTTTTCCAGTAATAAAGTATAGTTGACACATGAATAATTGCTTACGCCGTAAGTAGGGCTTCTTTCTTTAGAGGATGATCTAGCTTGTTCCTCTCTCTTGAGATCTTGTAGGAACAAACTCTAGTTCAAAGGCGTCGTATGGATGTGCTAACTGCGGCCTTAAATAAGTACGTTTGTTTGTGGTCATACAAACAAGTATCGTTGAAGAAGACCCTTGAATAGCCCAAGAATGCATCAACCACATCCACGCCAACGGAACTTCGGCCTTGCACAAGGACTCTACAATTTCAATTGCCACCCGATTGTCACCGAGCGGCTTGCCATCCATATCAATAACAAGGTTAGAGTCGCCATTGTGGCAAATTCCTTTCGCCACTTCCACATTGGCTTCATTTGTGAGGGTGACACCCTTTGTATACCAAGAAGCTCGAGGGATGCCCACGCATACTGCAACACCAAGCAGCAAAGTTGGCTCCGGAACTAGAATATCACTTGAATTGGGAATGTACATTCTGCACATAAAAAAAATATGATTTTGAGATCGAGAATTATCCTCGACACAAGGATAAATTTGCCAGCGACTATGATTTTAAAAAATATTGGAACTACAATATCACCATTTAAGATGTTTAATCTTAGCTCGAATATAAGATACTTCAATTAAATCAAAGGTAGACTCAGTAAGCAATTGTTAAAATACTAATGTAAGAGTCTTAAAACAACATGACAATGTCTTTCATCAAAGCACACCAATGTTTACTTATCTTTGCCTCAAAAATAAATCTAAGTTCCATATTACAACAGTTACCATCCTTTCCATTTCCTACTGTTACTATCATAATCATTGTAGGACCAACAAATCAATCAATTAGACTTTATCTTAGCAACGAGAATAATGGCAATGATTGAAAGACAAAAATTATAAGCTAAAATCACATGATGCAAAACATCAAGTAAACGTAGACTAAGGTTTAGGCATTATCTTCACCTCAAAGATAAAAACAAAGAACTGTAAATAATAGGACAATGACCAATACTTCTTGTCTTTAAGGGGACTCTGAAAATAAAAAATGCCATAATCCCATACTTTTATGATTGTCTGTAGATGAAGCTTTTATCTTAGGCTTAAAGATAAGTATAAATTCCGAAGACAAAAAATTGAAGTCAAGTGCGTTATCAGTACCCACTATTAATATGATTCTATAGGAACTTTTATCTTCGACTCAAAGATAAATATGACATTCTTAATGGGTTAGATTACACATGCCTTGGGTTAATCTGAAGTTTATCCAAGGATGGAGGATAAACTTCAAGTTATCCTCGACTTGAGGATAAACTACGAACAATAATCCCTTTTAGAAGTGGGTTACGGAATTTGCAGCATCATTATCAGTTCAATTGAACCCCAATTCTTACAACACCAAAGAACAATGTTTTTACGATATGAAGAATACTAGAGGCCAACTGTTTTATACCGTAAACATCTAACGTAGTCATCACTCTATCTCTACAGCGTCAAAAGCACAACTTGTGTATTCAAAATCATTGCAGTCATCTAATACAAAACAAAGACTTGAGCAAAGCAAAGCAAATAAATCAAAACCAAATGAACTTACAAGAGTCCGAGCACCACTAATCTATGTATTTCCACAATCACTCACACGAGCACTTACACAAATCGCAAAGCAAAACAAAATTCGATGGTGGAACAATGTTTGCAAGAAGTGGCAACAAAATTATGAAGTGAGAAATGGTGCTCGTGGAGAGAGAGATGGTACAAAGAGAATGGCGGGACAAAAAAAGTGGAAAAAGGTGATGGAATTTTTAATTTTCAAGGTTTTTCGGGATCAGGGGAGAAGAATCTCCTCACTTTAAGGACACAAACATTCCGCCAACCTTGAAATAGGGAAATTTTACTTTATGGCACTTTTGGCAGCCACCATTTTCTACGGATTGTGGAATTTTTTTTAATGCACTATCAGATTTGGAAATATTCGGATTTGAAAATTTGAGCTATATTTTGCATTTGGCCTTTTCACAAATGCCGTGCTTTTTTAAGTGAAATTTTTGTTCATGATTGGAGCATATGGCAGCACCAATTCAGCACAACATTAGATGGAATTCTATCCTTCAAGAGGGTTGTTTCAGGCTATTCCCGTTATTGCGAACCGACCTGAATTGACTAGAATTTTAATTATTAAAATATTATTAAAATATTAAAATAATAATTAATAATTAATTTTTTTTTAAATTAACTTTTTATTGCCTGTTGACGTGGCCGACTCTCAACCACGTGAGCAAGCTAAGTGGTAGAGCTCCCAACGTAGGGAAACAGTAGGGAACTCGAAACCCTTAACAGCATGAAAAACCCACCTAATGCCAAGGACATGTTGGAATCATTCAGTGACTACAAGCATTTAATAGCATTTATGAGATGTGGCTTATTGTCACCGTACTAATTTGAGACATTCAGTAGCACCATCATGCTTCCGATCATCGATTGTTTGGGTGATATTATTCTTTGATTGACATCTTCATGTTGTTTAATACATCAAACAATCAGTGTAGACTTGATTTTTGGGTTCGAAGGAAGTGCAAGTGAAGTAATCCATCCTAAACCCAGCTATTTGAATTCTAAAATCTTTCTTATGTCAAACAGACTGAGCCAGTGTAATAGTATTTGAGAGGGTGCTCTTTGTCAATTGGAATGAATGCCCTCTCATTGACCTGGTTGCTCCCATTGCGATTGTTTCACTTGTGTTCAATAGCTACAATCGTGCCCTATGAGTCCTGGGAGACTTAACCGAGCTTGTATTTTGAATTAGAGGCTATACATAGAAGATGGGAGAACGGTCACTAAAGATGGTGATTCCAAACTAGAGAATTTTTATGATGCTATAGAGCTTGAAGATGATTGCGACAATGGAAACATCGCAATAGACGTTATCGCCGACGAATTCCAAGACCTTGTTCCAATAGATGGAATTCTGGAATCCTTGAAGTAGCAGATGTGTGAGTGGACGTTTATTTATCCACCCTTGGTAAATTGACGAACACAATCAGGTTCTAGTTCTATGGTAGTTCCTATTCTAGTGAGTGTCTAATGTTAGTCCACTGTACCTTCTAAGCAATGGATCTTTTGCTAATTTCCTAAGTTTGCCTTTCTAATTGTGGTTCTCAAAGGACCAAGATTGACTACTCCTAAGCTAAGTGTTATGCTATGTTATATTATATTATACTATGTGATGTTTCTATGCTTAAGACTTCTAAAGTCTACTCTATCCTTTTAGGATAAAAGTCCCATCTCACATTATTTCTAAAAACCTAAAACCCGTTTAATTTGGACTCTCTAGTGAAATGTTATAGGCGGATGAAGTTTTGGCAGATTGGCCATCTAACTTCATCCACAGTTTTCTAGGGGCTCCTAATTCCAAATGGAGTTGAGATTCAACCTACGGACCTGACTTCTGTGAGCCCTCAAGTTAGCACTTAGAACTCTGGATCTATTTTTTGCGATTTTTAGTTAGTTTTTAGATTAATTTTATGAAAAAACACATAAAAAGATAGTTATTGAGAATTTTGGTAGAAGTCCTTACCAAAGTAGTGAGGAATGGCCTTCAAGACGTGAAACACATTAAAACTTTATGTTTTCACTAAATCTAAGTCTTATTAATAAGTTTAGATGAGTAGTTAGTAATTCTGAGAGAAGAAAGGATATGAGAGTTAGTCAGTCCTAGTGTCTTATTCATGTGGTACAACATCTATAAGTATGCATGTAACAAAATGGCTAAATAATAGAGTCTAGTCATAGTTAGTTTGTTGTTTGCAAATAATTTTGAGAATACAAGTCATTTACAGACCAAGATGGAAGAAAAGGTGATTGGAGCATATAGAGAGGTGCTTTTTCTAGGTCAAAGCATGCTAGAAGGTCAAATTGAGATCTGATCATCCAAGATTCCCCCGATATCAAGAATAATTTCTCTCTCGGGAGGAAATTATTAAGGAATTGCTAAAAATAGCATCTTTATTGGAGATTTGGTTTTTCCCTTAGCTGATGGACACCTTATTGAAGAGTGCCCAAAAGTTTCGGGATTTTACAAAACTCCACGATGACTCCATAGGAAGTCAATTGCTTAAAAATGCATTTGTAAATTCCTAGAAATTACAAATGTAGCGATAAAACCTCACTAAAAATTAGGATAGTGTTTTGTGTGCTAATAAAGAGCCCTATCAAGTTTGAAGACATTCCAACATTTCCAAGGACCAAAGTAGGACCAACCTCAAATTTTACAAGAATTTACAACTTGACGGCGGGTTGACCGACGTACCAAGAGCTAACGGTGTCCGAATGGAGCGAAACAAGGGTTAATTCTTTCTCCTATGAAACAAAGATTATTTAGAAAATACTTTAGGTTAGTTTAATTAGTAAAATATCTAGATTGAAAGTAAAAAAATATTTACGAACAACTTACCAGGGGGGTTGGGAGCGAGTATATAAGGCCCTTCCTCAAGGTTGTTCATGGCCCTTATTCTTATGTTTCATTTCTTGTTGTTGTTCTTGTCGTGCTACCAACACTTTGTCGGAGCACTTTTAAGCCAAAATTTGGCTATTTATTTTTATTTTCTTCCACTTTGAAGGTCCGGAGGGCCCCTTTAAAGATTTATTTTCTCTTCTTGTTTGAATTTGGAAACTTCAAGCCCAAAAACTTTGATTTTCAAAGGTTTAGGAAGAGGAGATCCCCTAACTCTATTATTGTTTGAGTTAATTTAATTTCTTTCTTGAATTTGGAGGCTTCAAGCTCCAAAACTTTGATGTTAAGAGTGTTGTAGGGATAGTTCCCAAGCTCTAATTGATTTTTTGGTTCTTTTGAGTACTAATAGACGATTTGTGCTAATTGATAACAGATTGTGATCTCAAAACTTTAAAGCAGCAAGGCTAGACTTTGTCAAAAGGTTTTGTGTATTACCGCGTGCCAAAATTTGTTGTATAACGGGTGTTTGGTTTGATTAATTACTAATGTTCGGTTAAACATTGTCATGTGTACCTCTTTTAGTGATTAAACTTAGAACTTTGATTGAAATTTTGGAAGTTAGTTTTTAATGTTCAGTTAAACACTATCATAAAAACCTCCTTTAAAATTAAGCTTTCAAAATACTAGTTTAGGTCCATGGATACCAGTTGTTCCTGGGGTTGCTCCTGCACGGTGGAACTTTGACCTTGAAACTTGGAAATGGGTACTTTTAATTTAAATTTCTTGCTATCACCTAAGGTTGCTCCCGCACGGCGGAGCTTTGACTTTGAAACCTGAAAACAAGTACTTTTAATTCTAAATTTCTCACTATTGCATGAGGTTGCTTCCATAAGACGAAGCTTGGAACCTTGCTTGGAATTTATCAAATTAAAAATCAACGGAACATTATTCTTTTGGAACTTATTTAAAGGCTAAGTTCATTGATTTCTCTCTCTATCGTTTTGTGCATGTGGTGGAGGTATTTTGTCCCCAAGCTTACCAAGTACTATTTGATTTTTTGTTTAATTTGCTAGAATTTATGCTCTTTTTAAAAATTCATAAAAATTAGTTTTCTTTCTTTGTTCGTTCACATTTTCATTGCATCTATAAAAACTAATTTTCCTTTTATTTTTAGTGCTATTTTGGTGATTGGTTCTTTTAAGGTATGCTTGGGTTTTTTTTTAAACCAGTTTTTAATTAGTAATCAAAATTTGAATTTTAGCCTCAGTCGGGACAGCTTCAACAATAAGGAGTCTAGTCAGAACCAGTAATGAAGGACGGTTCCAATACGAAGGACGGAACTAGTAAAGAAGGACAGGAACCGGCAAACAAAGGACAAGAACTAGTAACAAAGGACAGGGAGCCAACGTCGAGGGTCCCTCGGGGAGTCAGGTCAGCAGCCAGTGTTGGAGGTCCCTCAGGGAGTCAAGTCAACAACCAACATTAGGGGTCTCTCGGGAAGTCAGGTTTGACAGGTGGTGTCAGGAGTCCCTTGGGGAGTCGGTTCAGTATGGATCAGGGCCTCAACGAGGAGTCGAGTCACAACAATCAGCATCAGGGTCTAGTAGAAGAGCAAAGTTCAGTAAAGAGCTCGGTTTCAAAAACTAAGCCTTGATGAGCTAAATTTCTTAATGAACTAAAATTTCAATTAACATTTAAAAGGGTGGGTTGTTGTTTGACACATCCAAACATTCAAATTTTACACAAAAAATTGCATACTAACATTTTAGAAGCAACACCCTCTTATTCTATCTTCCATTCTCTCGGTCAAGTTCTAACTCACAACTCTCTCAACTTCCAAAAAACAAGTGAGAAGGAATTAGGGAGAAAGAAGACTAAGAAGGAATGGAATAGAAGGGAATTTTCACACGTGAGGGATTTTAGATTAAAGAACTCATTTTAAAAGGAATCTCACTATTGAAGTTTGTTTTATTATTCCCAAATCTTTGTTGGTAGTTAATTAATGAGATTCTAAAGACTTTGGATTGTTGTTTAGCGTTTGTTTTATTAGGCCTAATAAGCCAAGACAATAAAAACAAACAACAACCAAATATTTTGGAATATTTAACAGAAAAAACTAATAAACAATTGGCAAGAAAATAATATAACTATTCATTGAAATTAGAGGATTTAAATGAATTAAACAATTTAGGTTAAATCCCTAAAACAAAATTATTATTTTCTATTGCCAAAACTAACGTAGTTTGAATATTTAGATAGGTTTTAGAACAACAAATTGAATAAAGGATCATTGAAATTTACCAAAATTTCGTAATTCTTGAAAGACAATGGAGGACCATGGGGAGACTATCATGATGGTGTATTGCAACGACGGATTCATTGACGTTTTTGATACCGAGGTATGATTTTTAACTTTGTCTTTTGAATTTGCTTTTCATTTAAAAATCAAAATTAACAATTAGAATATCATTTGCCAGTTAAAATTTAGAAATCGCTAAAATCCTTTATAAAACTTAATTAACTTGGGAAAGTAATAACCGGATGAATTTGGAATTAATTTGGAAAAGGAATATTAACCCCTAAAGTCCCAAGGCCATTTTTCTATCAAAAACCACTCTAAACTGTCAGTTCTACTGGACTTGTCCAAAAAAACAAAAAAATATATTTGTTTTTGAATTGAACCATAGGATTTTGAACTTTACTTGTTTGAGATTATATATGTGGTAAGAATTTCATGAAGTTTGACCGTACATATTGAGAAATAAGAGCATTCAAAGTTGAAAAATCAAATTTTTTTGAACACTAGACTGCAATTTTAGATGACTTTGATTGCTATTTGTGGGAAAAATGTGCACTATAGAATTTGAATTTAAAATTTATTGTGTTGCAGAATTGAATTGGGAGTCTAGAAAAAAAAATTCAAAAAATAACTACTTGATTTTCATACTTCAAAAAATTGTCAAGTAGAAGTGAGTCCAAGATTGAAAGAAAAACTAAATTGTTAATAGCTCTTAGATGGAATTGAAATACAATAATCCCAGTGGTGATATTGTTCTAGCAAGCAAACTTAATCTTTTCAAAAAAAAAATTGAAAAATTGAAAATTGCATTCTGAAATGAATCCTATAAGTTATTTTTCCAAAAAGATGCTTAGATTGCCCAAAAAATAAGATTGTTGATAACTTTCACATCACTAATCAAAATAGAATGAATCAAAGCTTCAAATGTAGACAAAAACATAATCTTTGAGAAAAAAAATTAAATTAAATTATTTTGAATTTTTACAATATTTTTTGTGCTGCCCGCCGAGTTCAATTCTAGGCTTTTTGTGGTATAACTTTTGCTTCCGGACACCAATTTAAAATAAAAATTATATTCCCACAAAGCTTATCAAATTTTCTATCTTCAAAAAAAGTTTCAAAAATTCAAGGTAAAATTTCAGCCCATAGGAACCTGCCTAAATTCCAAATTGTCCCTCGAGGGGACAAAGGGACTTTAGGGGTTAATTTCATCTAAAAGAATCTCAAAAGGAATCTAATTTGATTTAGGAATCTAGGAAATATTAGAATTTTTAGAGAAAGTTAAAACCTAATTTATCCCTTTATTCTATATAAAACTTATCGAATAAAAGAATTCCATCCAACTAAAGGGAATTTTCATCCATCCATAAGTTTTTACCTAGAGGTCCAAAATTCTTGCTCTTTACCTTCGTAGAAAGGTAATTTATTACTTTCCTCATAAAAACCATAAAATCTCAAAAAACTACTAAATTTAGAATGATAAGTAGAATTAGAATTAATAAAAGAACAATTAGGAATATTCTTAACATTGTTGCCTTTTCCAAGGCTTGGTGAAATTGTATCACTAGAGACAAGGGTTGTTGATAATCGAAACGTTTATCAAATTACAATAGGTATGTATCCTTCCTGCACTTGTTCGGACTTCATCAATATTGTTGTTTCAGCTATTGGAGGTCGACAACAATACATGAATTGCAAGCACTTGTACTACTTGTTTCGGTACTTTTGCAAGATGGGCATCCATGATGACAAATTCATTCATGCACTGAGTTATAGCTTCAATGAATTGAAGCTTCTTCTACCTAAAGTAGGGATCATCATAGTTCCACAATAGTGATGGTATATTGTTTTATGTACTTCATTCATATTGTATAAAAATACATTTTTTATGATTGAAATGATTTGAAGCGTATGCAATGAAAAAAATTTATGGATTTATAAGAAAATGGGAGTATGTCTCATAAGTGAAATGTTTTTAAATATGGAGTTATTAATTGTTGAGCCTTGTAAATTTAAAGTCAAAAACAAGAATGGGCATATGAGTATAAATGTATTTTTGTTTTTACTGACTCTTGCTTCTATCTTTTATGTTTTTCCATTACAATTCAATTGTTGTTATTTTCTCCCATTTCAATTTGTAATTTAAAAAGAAATTAAAATGCTTCAATTGTATTTTTCATTATGTTCTAAATTCTTTCCATCACTCTTTATTTTTTACTTATTTATTTTTTGACCCATTTTTGTTTCCTTTCCTTTGAGTAGACATTATTTATATAATGTTTTGTCCACTATGGGTTTACCGTTTATTTCCCTTCTTTTTATGAAGAAGCCTTTCACCATTTATAATTTGATTTTTCCAAAGGGATGGTCACTCCTTTAAGTTGGAGTATACTTGCGAGAGGTCAATGAGACTTGAATGTGGTGGCCCAAGGTCGAATCCTATGAGGCTCCAAATTATGCCAGTGGGCGCAATCTCTATGTTGAGCTTATAGTAGAACGATTAGGTAGTATAGCAATAGTGGAGCCTAAACTAGATCCATCTTTTTTTTTTGTGAGAATAAAAAAAATAATAATTACATGAAGTAAAACACTTAAGGATTCGTGTAAGATATCTACCACTCTTTGATTTTGTGGTAGTCATCTCACACGAACCCTTAAGTTGTCTACTCATCCCGCACATTTCCTCTTATACTAGCGTGTGTTGAAAATTCCAATTGAATGCTATGGGATATTCAGAAGTCACACTTCTCTGTATTCAATGTATCCAGCGAAAACAATACAATAGAGTTCTACAGAAATGACAAGGGTCTACTATACTCTAAGCATTTCACAATTTCTTTGTTGTAACTAGTGTGACAATTAATTGCTCAAAATTTGCACAAGATTTTGAAAGCCTGAACCTATACTAAATAAGAATTCCAGACCCTAAAAGAAACAAAAAACTTGAACCATGGTTGTAGGTCCACAGTCATAGGTCAAAAAACTTACTATAAATAATTAATTTTCCTCCTTTTTTTGAAAAAAAATCAGAAAAAAATAATTTTAGGAAAAAAAATAATAATAATGTTTTCGCGGCTCCACGCTTGCAGCTCACAAGCTCACCACTCCACACTTGCACACTAGTGTCGTTGGGATTTTAGAGAGGGGGGGTTATTTTTTGTAGTTTGTGTTTATATGATTGGCAAAGCCAAAACATTTTTGTTTCAAAATTTTGGAGAGGTGGTTCAAAGAGTATAGTGGGATGTTCATTATTTTGATATTATTGTTGAAGCCACTATAATCCAGTCTTGGAAATAGTGATTAGAAAAATTCCATGGTCATCAAAGATTTGGGTAATGTTGTACTAAATGTATATCATGGACATAGTAGTAGCAATGTCACTTTGTTAGGGTTACATTCTAAAGGGGATATTTGAATAAGTGGCATTTGATTATGAATCTTGTACCTATCTGTTGATGTTGGTTGAATTGTTTTTTTATAATAATTATGTAGGAAATGTTGATTTTGTCTATTCTTTTGTAATATTGGTGTAACAGAAATAAGTTGTGGTTACATATGGTTTGTATTTGGTGTAGGAATAGGGAAATGTGGAACAAAACACTTGTACTTCCAATTTGATGTCGACCAATGTTGATGATAGCATTATACTAGTATTGATGAATCAAGCTCCGAAATTATTCCTACTACTTTAGAACTGCAAGAATTTCAAGCTAGTCAGGTTATGGTCCTTGCATTCTCAGTCTTTGAAAGTCAAGTACTGTACTTTCTCCAAATACTGATAGTTTGGAGAGTTGTAAGAAATCAGCACATGTTCTAGGGATTAGAAAAAAATGCAAGCCTCTCAGCAAATTAACAACTGATTGCATATTAGGGTTGTCAATTGGAGATTTGCATTCCACAAGAGGAGGGTTGAGAGTTTTTCATTTTCGTCCCCATGCGGTGCAGATGCAGAAAAAATTAAAAAATTAAAAATATTTTTGAAATCACCAATTTGATGTGGCACTGGTATTGCCCTTGGCAGATTCCTATTCTAAATTTTTTTAAATTTTAAAAAATTGTTGTAATTGCTTTGCTGCCATGCTGTCTCGCAGCCTTTGGCAGGCTCAAAATTTTTCCTAATGATTCTGAAATGAGAATTTATACATTGGGAGAGCAGAGCCTCTAAAACACATTCTATGCCTTGCATCATTACTATCAATGTTGGGGTTATTGTAGGTCTTAGAAACTCGCTTAGAAATAAAGACATAAAAAATTCCATTAAAATGGCATATAAAATTTTCCATTTTTCCATTCAATTCCTTCTTCTTTAGCCCTAAAGTCTAAGACTAGTATAGGTTTCAGACCACATGGTCTAAACTGAAAAGCGCCAAGTTTGTGAAATACCACCATTTTAAGGGAATATCGGTTAGCTGACTTTGTAGATACGGTGTGTGTTTTGCAAGATCAGTAGGTATAATCAAAGAGTATTTGTACTCTTGCATGTAGAAATTGAGACACTCAAATTTCACATGTTTATCTGAAGAATCCTTCAACATAGAGAATCTGCACCCTTACTCGCCAAATTTGTCCCCTATATACATACTGGACCAATCACAAGTAGATAAACTTAATTAAGTTTATTGCTGGACATGTAGGACTGAGGTCTTGATACGGAATTATGCATCTGCCACTCAGTCATTGCCACTCATCCTCTCCAGTAAGATGCTTTTTTTTCAGTAAGGTAGTATGCTCTAAGAGCGACCATTTAAGAGCTGGTCCGCCTTTTTCATAGGCAGAAGTGGACAGAATTATTTTTAGATCATTTTTAGGAGAAAGAGAAATGGATGTGGAAACTAACACAAATGGTTTTGTATTTTTTCAAGTATTTTTGAATTACTTATAAATTTGCGAGGCATAGGCACCTATTTGTGACCATAGGTCTCCCAAAATCTGTTCACTTGCAATTTGTAAAGAGATGTGCGGAAATCAAAGGCAATGATTGACTCTTACAATAGAAAAATAATTTTTTCTTGATGCATTCAATTGTTACAGTGATCCATTTAAAGATCACCAGGTTTCCATTCTTCACCCCAAAATAGCAGCGGTTTGAAGAAGGCGGGCGCTTTTAGAGCATACTACCTTAGCCAATGAAACATTGCGTGTCAAACTATTGGTATGATAGTAACTGCAACTGTTCAAAGCACCAATCATCTTCCAGCTTCCTAAACAAGAGCATTCCCTCCACATCACGTCATGGAATTCCACGACACATTTGGAAACTTCCAAACTTTCCCAGAATTGTATATAGGGTCCCGTGCTGAGCAATTAAGTACACCAAACGTGCACACTGCACAAAACTCACATTGTCATTCTATTCGTTCATTCATTCATTCTCAATGCATTAATTTCACCCAGACTGTGACAAAATAAAAAATGTCCCACCACGCTCTGTGGGTGAGATGAAGGTCAAGTGGATCGATCAACAATCGCCCCAGGCAGGAGCTCAGTCTGTCGTCGTGAGTCCCGCCCCTGGCTTCATCGATCTCCAGGTGTTTTTCGGTGTTGAAATAAACTTCATTGTATGCCTTCATTAATGTCCTACCACAAGATGGTGAAATAAATATCCCAGGTAGATAGGCCCACGGTCACGCACCAGCGCTGCAAGCTGGCAAATCGAACAGCATGTGAACCGGAGGTCCCCCAATACAAAATCTACAAGTATCAAGCTCCCCAAGTACTGACCCGGAAATATCCAACCAGCCCATCAGTCATTACACCTCAAGATGCTATCCACCGAAAATTAACTCAAAAAAGTACTCCGTACTAACCACAAAAGCTTAAAAAGTGGTTAGGCCTCACTTTCAGCCTATACCAGAATATTAAAATCTTTATCGTATACAGTAGTCCGCTGCAAGTGAGGGGATAACTTATATAGATCGTAACGTAGATCGACTGCTAGCTAGGGTAGTACTGCAATGCAAGACAGCTTATAAACGTAACGCGAGACTGAACTGAATTCCGCATCGTCCATATACTCACACACGTTACTTTGAAGCTGATCCTGGGAAATTGATCGAGCTTAATTGTGTCCAGCCATGCCTAACCTGCTGAGTGGCACTGACCTCATGGGTTTACTACGAACTAAAATAAACTAGATTAGATGAGAGCTGATTCAGTCTAGTCTTCACAGTCTGCACTGGTCTGTGTCGAATTATAAGTGGAAAGATCGACTCTGAGAGGGTAACGTAGCTAAAGCACCAAGATTGAATATAATTCAGACGTGATCGAGCATGGGGCGCCATTAATTGGGGTGGCCATGGTGGTTGTGTGGTGGAGGTGGGTGGGGAACCGGAGTGTTCACCACCACGGGGGGCGGGGGGGTTCGAGGAGGAGGCTGGTTGGGGTTGGTGTAGCAGCGCAGGCCTCTGGAGGAAGCCGCCTCGCTAGAAGGTATTCGCACCATCGCCAATTGCAACGTAACGAAAGTCTCTTGATCGATTCGGGGAGAAGAAGTCAGACAGTCGGTCGAAACTGAAGCACAATGTGGAACGTATCAGAGCAGACACCACAAATGACGCTCTTATGGTTTTGAAGAATTGAAATATATCAGTTTGTGAACAGAGATCGAAGCACAGTTTATTTAAGGACCTGGGTCGATCTATCTAGAATAGAGAGAAGAATCTATCCTACCACAAGTGACACTCTTATGGTTTTGAAGAAATATACCAGTTAATTTGTGGACAGTTTGTATAAGGACCTTGTTCGATCTGTCTAGAATAGGAGAGAAAAATCGATTTCACCCGATTCTGATTAGCCAGAATATAATATCTGACCGACCAGATCGAGCTCAAATCTGTCACTCGCAAAATAGAATGATCTTCGCTCGAGGACGCTAGCAAGAGACGATATTCGAGTTCCTTAGTTGCATGTGTCCAGATCGATCAAAGTAGTACCACCCCGATTACCACAGTTCTAAGCAGACACGATCTACACAAGCGGACTCCAGACTGAACTCAAACTATATATATAATTCTGAGATCTTCTATTCTTCTTCTAAACTGAATTTGTCTACACTTAAACATATACAGAAGCAGCTTAATTAGTACGTGTTTTCTAGCAGAATTAAGCTTAGAGCACAAGGGAGGAAACTTTAGAACTTTGACGCTGACTGGAAGCGTCAACAATTAATGAAACACACGCTAATTCCAACTTGCAATTGACAGACGCAAGCGAGACAGCTATCCCGGTGGGACACAAATATATATATATATATTTAGACAGTCTGATAGTCCTTCATGCAATCATCCCTAGACTTGCAAAATCATTGAATTGAAAAAGCAAGATACAGATTGAGAAGGGAATCGAATTAAGAGTGTATAGTACACGATCCATGCATGCATGCTTGCTTCAAACCAGAACGCGAAGGCCTTTGCAGAGGCAACAAAATCACACTAGATCACTAGTTCTACTAAAACGCGAGCGGGATGGGTGCATCATGGATAGTACCTGCGATTTTGTAGCTGCAACCGAACGGAGAAAGCCACAGCTGGGTTTAGAACGAACTAAGTAAGCGCTCGACAAGTGATGGAAATATCTCGGATTCGGCAGAGTGAGCAAGGCACGGAAGCTAGTGTGCATTGGCAAACAAACTCAGGCTACCAAGTGAAGAAAACTAGCTTGGAGATGATGGGGTTGTTGTGGTCCATGCTGCAAGCAGAGCTCGGGCTTTATAAGACACGGTAACTTAATATGTAACGGACACTTGGTTTAGTCGAGCTAGTCTGTGCGTGCTGGCATCTCAGTCTGTTGCTTTGTGACGTACGAGGCTACTGGAACTGTGCTGCAAGTTCAAGGCTCTTTTCTGCTCCGTCGCTGCTAGTGTTCGGTGTCCGTAGATTTCACTGTTGGAGTGACTGTCAACAGTAAGCCAGAGCATTGCCCCATCTCACTCTTGCATTTAAGTAGGGGAAGTGCACCTTTAACCCTTAACCCTTAAACGTCTAAGGGGGACCCTCGAAATCTTCCTCTTCTATTACCGTGTGAATCATTGACCTCCAGAATTGCAAAATTAGTCATTGGAAGTCAAACTACTGTAGAAGATCTTCCTTTTCCAAAACAAATTTAGAGGATGAATAGTTGCGCTTCTGTCCTATACAGTTTGATTCCTTGTCATCCATTGGACACAAAACGTCCGCCTCGACGTTCAAGGGTTAAAGGACGAAGGGGTGACCTTGGAAATCATCCCTTTTCGTTACCGTGTGAATCATTGACTTAAGAAATAGCAAAAGCACTCATTGGAAGTCAAAGTACTATAGAAGACCTCCCCTTTTCACAACTAAATTCCGAGGATGAATAGTTACACCTCTGTCCTACTACAAGGATTCCTTGTCATCCATAGGACGCCAAATGTCTTCCTCGACGTTTAAGGATTAATCCTGGAAGGACGCAGCTCTCAATGAAGGTTACCAAAATAATCCAATTATTGGACTAATAGGTGCATTCTTTATTTCAACAATGAATAGTGAAGTCATCCATTGGACCTTCTAGGTCCGTAGCATCCTTCCAAGGTTAACTCTTAAAGGACGTTGAAGGTGAAAAGTGATCGATGGATGACTTCATTGTTCAATGTAGAAACAAATAATGTACGTACAGAACTCTTGTTGGTGATTGTCTTGGTTTGAGAGGGGGGGAGGGGGGGCCGCCGGGACCTACTCTTAGATAAAATGGCAAAAAGAGGGGGAAGAAGGGGAAAAAAAGAAAAGAGAGAAAAAAAATTAATAAATTCATCCATTATATTAGATTGAATTTTGTTTTTTTTGTTATAGTGAGATTTCCCGGACCACGCGTTCCCCAGTGGCATGCTTGATTCTATTAGAAAGCCCTCAACTAGGAAGGGTGTGGGCTTTGTTTCGTGGCATTCCCACCTACAGTGTAAAAGTTATTGAATTTCAAAGTTTTTCTATGAATTGGAAAATTAGAAACTTACTTTTACTTGCATTTTGATTGTGGCAATGGCACATAACACACTAGTTGAGGTTTTAAATCAATTAACAATTAATAAAAACAAAACTTTAACATCGATTCCTTATAAAGAAGAGAGTTTGATTTCTTGATTCATTATTAAACAAAAAATACAATGGTAAATTTGTTTTAGTTTTTTTTAATATAACGTTGAGATATCCTTGGTTGTGCGCTCACTGGTCATTCTCTGTATACCATTGGAGAGTTTGACTTGATAGGGGTTGTAAGTTGTATCATTGCTATTGGACATATGATGGATTTGTGAGCAATTTTTAAGACCATATATTGAATTAAATTATGAAAAATAGTATATAGAAGTTTTTGCTACCATTCTTGGCATCGCCAAAAAACTCTCAACGAATAAAAATACACCAAAGTTATTTTGCACTTTGGATTCTTAAATGTGAAAGTTATGGGTTTTCAATTGAATTTTGTTTCTATAAATTAAATTAAATTAAATTATGGATAAATTATAGTAAAAACTAAAAATTAAAGAATACATAGGTAAATCACGAGAAATACTTGGACAAGTCCACAATGCCACATAAGTAGTTTATGAGTCAAACTTTAAAAAATTAAATTGATCTTAAATTAAAAAAAGATGATAACAAAAAGATTTATGTATTTAAGAAGAAGAAAAGATTTAAATCCAATTCATTAATCAATTTGATATTCTCTAAAAAATAAAATAAATCTTTAACATGATTTAAAAATATCAAAATTAGAGATATTTTAAAATGATGTTCAATGCACTATATATGTTTAAATTTAATGATAAATGTTTAAATTTTATTATTCATTTTGTTATTTTGTAAGTTAGTGTATTTGCAAATTTTAAAAAAATATGAAACCTTTTAGCATTATTGAAAAAAAATCAATAATAATAAATTGATTATAAATTCTATATAGTGAATGAAATTGTCTAAGATGAAGTAAAAGTAAAAGAAATCATATAGTGAAGGGAAGGGAATATAAAACAATTGCAATAAAAGTTTTCATTTTATTTCTTCAAAAGAAAACGTGTATTCAAATAGGAACATACATAAATGAAAACCAATGCTTCATTAAAAGCATCAGTATGACAACTAAATTATCTAAATCATCATAGTTTTTTAAATATGATAAATCTACACTTTTTGGTTTTATACATTTTTGTTCATTTTGATGATGCAATAAATATGAAAACAACGGATTATTTTTTTCCCTACAAATGGTACAATTGTCAAATCAATGTCTTTAAAACTTAAAAGTTGACTACAAAGTAAAGGCTTATATATAGATTTTGATCTTGGTACTTGTAAATAATTTGAATACCTGATGTCAAATACATGCACATCCTTGATGTCAAATGAAATATTACTCATGGTCTCTAAAAACTTGATTACCGTACATTGCAGTTGGAGCCATTAGACCTTCAAACAAAATCATTTCTTTGGGGGTTGAATATCCTTTCATTAACTTGATTTAGGATTTTTGGGATTTCATTTAAGAAGATTTGGAATATTTTATGACTTTTAGCAAAGTCCTCCCAACTTTACCATAATATGGGCTTTACCAAATCTTTCATGACCTTTAGTAATAAGGTCATCCCATCTTAGTATTTAGCAAAAGGATCAGTTAACCCCTAAAGGATTGGATTGTGTTTTTTGGCTGTATAGAAATTTTGGGCAGGTACCTACGAGCGGGGATTTTTATATCTGGGGCTGAAATTTTAATAGAATGTGGGGGCGAGGAATATCTTTCATATGCACCAAATTTCATGACATTTGGAAATACGAGTAAAAAGTTATAGCCTAATATGTTACTTTTTTCCCAACCGGGCAGTTCGGGCAGATCAGAATAAATCAATTTTTTCAGAAACTAAAATTTGGAATTGATTTTCTAGAGTTTTATATACACGTAAAGCTTTGAGTCATTCCATTTTGATCAATGAGTCAAAAGTTATGAGGATTTTTTGCTTGCGGGCAGTTTTGGATTTCCTACTCTAAAATAAACTTTGAAATCCTTTATCTTACCCAATTTTCAATATTTTTGGACAAAAATAAAATTTTAGGATGTAGATACATTATTACAACATTTTGACCATTGGGATTGGAAATTTTTAATTCCATATTTAAATTGTAAATAATTTAGTATTTTTAATCATTCTCTACTACTACCTACTTACTATTTTTTTCCTATATGTTGTACTATTCCAAATGATCTAAAAATTTTTCAAGCATGTGGCCAACTTGTCTAGGAAAACAAATCCAAAGAAGCACCACCATTTAGGTCATTTTTTCATAAAAATGTGAGCTTGTGAAGTGCAGCTGCCCTGCTTTTTGCAGAGTAAAAAAAATGATTTTAGTTCATTTGAATGCTTATATCTTGCAATCCACCCAGTGGAAATGTCTGAAAATTTTACCACATGTTTTTGATACTATATAATACATGATCCTACGGTTAGATATGTCAAAAAAAGTTTTTTTTCAAAATTTTGGTACTTGTACTAGAAATGGCAGTTTTGGAGTGTTTTTGGTGAAAGTATAGTGACGGTCCTTTAAGGGTTAACTTTCAATCCCTTTCAATGAATACAGTCTCTCTTTTAAGGGAAAAAAAGGCCACTAACCTTAGTAAGCTTATGGATTTTGTGGATTTTTTACATTTATAAAGCAATCACCTCAAATAGTGAGTCTATTATTTTTTTTTTTTTTTTTTTTCATGGGATTTTTCTTAGAATCCAAATTATTTTTATTGATATTTTCTACACTATTCAATTATGCCACGTAATAAATTTCTGAAAATTTCATTACAAGCCAAATTTAATAATATTTTGAATTATTTTTTACGGAATCTGACCCGAGGAAGGGTATCGGCCTATTGGGCTATTGGCACTCTCGCTTTACCAATTTACCAATCATATGAGTGACCCAACCATCCCAACCATTTCAGCACAAATCACCATATATAGCCATTAGGTTTGGTTGCATTCCATCCCAGGAACAGTAACTTATCAACAGCTTCAAAGACGTCCCCACTCCTGAGTACGCACCTGCCTGGTGCTAAATTAAGTTTAACCCTTGAATGCCGAAGGGGTGACCCTCAAAATCATCCTTTTTCTATTGTCGTGTGAATAATTGGCTTTTAAAATTGCAAAAGTACTCATTGTAAGTCAAAGTACTAGAGAAGATCTCCCCTCTACACAACAAATTTCGAGAATGAATAGTTGCATTTCTATCCTATATTGTCATCCATCGGACACAAGACGTCCGCAACGGCATTCAAGGGTTAACAGATTGTATCATGACAAATGAAGTCCATCAAATGAAGTCCTTAACTTATAATTCATTCCTTTAAAGTATTGGCCTACTTTGGCCTATCTGATAGTAAGACACTGGGGGAGGGCGGGGGGCGTATCCTTTAACTAAAAGCGCTCCGATGTCCATATTAGCGGACGATGCACGGAGCACTGTTAATCCAACTAACTTCTCATTCATCCAATGTAATACTTGAATGTTGAAAAGACAACCTTTTTTAACCCCTAAAGTCCCATTGGCCCTACGGAGGCCAAAATGCAACTTCGGGCAAGCTCACAATATTCTTTATAATTTTTTAAAACTTTTTGAGGAGCTAAAAAATCGCATAAGCTTTGTGGAAATACAATTTTTATTTCAATCAGTGCCCGGGAGCAAAAGTTATGACACTATGCACCCAAAAGAGGCAGTCACACATCTGGTTTGTCATTAGTTGTCCCCTCCCCCTCTCTCTCAAAAATGAATAGGTCATTGATTTTTTTTTAAATGCTTCCCCCTTCATAATGCTATTGATTTCTCAAATTTTCTTAAGTCATTGATCTTTGAGATTTAATCTGAGCCATCCATCCAAATACAAATATGGATATGGAATCAAAATACGGATACAAATATTGTATAGATATGGTACCAAAATATGGATATGGATATTGTATAAATACGGTACCAAAATATAGATATGGATACTTGGAATATTTTACAATATGGATACGGATATGGATATGATATACAGATATGGGATACAATATTTTCATTGTCCCATATTGTTTGTCATGTTAACCTCATTCAAAAAATTACAAGTAGGGGGAGGGAGATGAAAAATTAAGAAATTAATTTTAATTAATTAATTTTTTAAACCCGGGGTGGGGAGTTAGGGGGAGTTTAGAATTAATTAATTAAAATTTTGAGTGCATAGTGACAGAAGTGTCACTATGCACTCCAAAGTGTACAATACAGTTATGACACAATAAGCCAAAAATTGAGGTCGGCAGGCACCACACAAAAAAAAAAAAAAGTCAAAAAAATAATTAATTAATTTTTTTTATCAAACATTATATTTTTGTCTACATGTGAAGCTTTGATTCATTCTCTTTGGACTAGTGATAAGAAAGTTATGAACAATCTTGCTTTTCGGGCAATTTAAGCATCTTTTTTAAAAAAAACTACCTTTTTAACTTTGAATGCTAATATCTTCCAATCTATATGATCAAACTTCATGAAATTTTTACCACTTGATCTAAGGCAAGTCAAGTACAAGATCCTACAGTCAAAATTCCAAGAAAAATAATTTATCTATTTTCTTGGGCGAGTGCAACAGAAATGGCGGTTTTTAGTGTTTTTTGACAGAAAAATGGCCTTGAAACTTTAGGGGTTAATGATCAATTTCATGACATTGCTATAAATGATATTTTTGTATAAAGATGTAAGAAAAAATGTGCAAGAATCCGAAAAAGAATCAAGGCTTTTAAGGGTTAACTTCTAAAGGTTTGTGCACCCAAAAAGTGAATGTACATTATTTGGTCAACCTTGATTGGAACTTTCAAAATAACTATTTTGGATATCTGATTTAAACTAAGAAAATTAAACTTCACAAATTTTCTTTATATACTCCATGATCTTAAGATTGTGAATTTCTTTTAAATTGAACAAATAATAGCAATTGCAAGTTTATGTGTTTGAATCCAAATTACACAATATGATGTGTATTTCTTCTTTTTGAATGATTTTTTAAATTTAAATTACAAAGTATGTTTCTCATTCAACCCTTCATTTATAGTTAAATTTCAAATTATTTTTATATATTTTATAGTTAATACAAGTTTATTTTCATTTATTACTTTAGAAAATGACAATAGTTTGAATTTTCCATCAAAAACTTTGAAAAAATCATCACAAATTGAAAATACGCTTGTTCACAACTAAAAATTATTAAAATTTTGAATATTAATTATATAATTTAACCCCTAAAGTCCCAACGCCATTATTCTGTCAAAAAACAATCAAAACCACCATTTCTATTGTGTTCGTCCAAGAAAACAAAGAAAATATTTATTTTAAAATCTGATCGTAGGATCTTGTATTTGACTTATTCCAAATCATGTAGTAAAAGTTTCATGAAGATTGACCGTACAAATTGAAAGATATTAGCATCCAAAGTTGGAAAAGAAGCTTTTTTTAATGTTGTCTTGCAATTTTAGATGACTTTGATCCCCATTTGTAGAATTTTTTTCTATTTCAGTCTTTGAATTTTAAAAATTTATGTTGAAGAATTGAATTGAAAGTCTAGGAAAAAAAATACATTTGATTTTCATTATTTAAAATATTATTAAGTAGAAGTAGGTTCAAAATTGAAAAAATAAATAAATTGTTAATAGCTCTGGAATGGATAATAATCCCAATGGTGAGATTGTTTTAGAAAGCAAATTTAACCTTGTCTAACATTTCTTTTTGAAAAATTGTGAAAATTACTTTCAGAAACAAATTCTATAAGTTATTTTTTCAAAAATATACTGAAATTGCCTGAAAAATAAGATTGCCTGTAACTTTCTCATCACTAGTCCAAATAGAATTAATCAAGCTTCACATATAGACAAAAATATAATGTTTGAAAAAAACTATTAAAAACTATTTATTTTGACTTTTTGTGATTTTTTTTGTATTACGTTTCGGCTTTTTGTGGTGTAACTCTTGCTCTTGGGCATCGATTGAATAAAAATTATATTTCCACAAAGATTATGTGTTTCAAAAAATTACAATGAATATTGAAACTATATAGACTTGCCCAAGGTTGCATTTTGGCCCCCATAAGGCCAATGGGACTTTAGAGGTTAAGAATAAATCTAGCTTGAGAGTCGCATTTGACTTGAAGGTCATGTATAGTTTGGGAGTAAAATATGAAGTAAATAATTGGCAATGTATCCAAAACAAGTTGCCAAGGGTATTAGTTGCCCCCTCTCTCAAAAAATTTAAAGGCCATTGATTTTGTTTTTTAAATGCTTACCTTCAAAATTGACATTGATTTCTCAAAAAATCACAAGCCATTGATTTTGAGAGATTTAATTTGAGCCGTCCAAATATCAATGCGGATACAGATACAAAAATGAATACGGGATACGAATACAATATCATATACAAATATATAGTGAATATTGAATGTGGATATGGATACAGGTACGGCACAATACTAGATACGGATACAAATACGTATACAAGTATGGCAAGAATTGTCCCATAATGTTTGTCAATCAAGTTGGTTTAAAAAATTTACAAAAAGAGAGCGGGGGGGAGGAGAATGAAAATTTTAAGATTTTAAATTATTTTGGGTGCACAATAACTATGCATCAAAATAAAATTTAATTTTAAAATTTAAAATTTTGGGGATTATGAGGCTAAAAAATTAATTAATTTCTGAGCTCACAATTAATTAATGGGCACATTGTGTGATAGTTTGTCACAATGTGCCCAAAAGAGTAGTAATTGTGTAAATCTTCACACCAATTTCTTGTATCTATTGAAAAAAATCAAACTAATTGGATTTTTTTGGGTATATTTACACATTTATTTTCTCTTTTTGCTACAAAGTTATAATAATTACAATTTTTTACAAAACAAATCAAATTTTTATATAGTGATAGACAATACATAATATCATGTATTAAAAATATATAATTGATATTTGAACACAATTTAAAAGTTTAAATTTAGTTCAATTGTGATGTTTGACCATTTCACAATGGAACTAATCCTTAACCCCTAAAGCACCGGCATGTGTTTTTTGGCGACATAGAAATTTTGGGCAAGTACTTATGACTGGATATTTACATATTTTAGGCTGAAATTTTAATAGAAGGTGGAGACAAGGAATATCTTTCATATGCACTAAATTTCATGACATTTGGAAATGTGAGTAAAAAGTTATGGCCTAATATGTTACTTTTTCCCCCACTAGGTAGTTTGGGTAGATCTGAAAAAATTACTTTTTTCAAAAATAAAAATTTGAAATTGGTTTTCTAGATTATGTAGATTTAAATATATGTGGAAAGCTTTGAATCATTCCATTTTGATCAATGAGTCAAAAGTTATGAGGTGTTTTAATTTGCGGGCAGTTATGGGATTTTCTTCTCTAAAATAAACTTTGGAGTCCTTTATTTTACTCAATTTTCAATATTTTTTGAAAAAATAAAATCACAGTATGTAGATTGTTTATTTCAACATTTCAACCATTGGTATTGGCATTTTTCAATTCCATAACTAAATTCTTAACAATTTTGTATTTTGAATCATTCTCTACTTCTTTCGACTTACTATTTTTTTTCCTATGTGTTGTACAATTCCAAATGATGTGAAAATTTTTAAGCATGTAGCCAACTAATCTAGGAAAAAGAATCCAAAGAAGAAACACCATTTTGGACATTTTTTCACAGAAAAGTGAGCTTGTGAAGTGCAACTGCCCTGTTTTTTGCAAGGCCTAAAAAATGATTTTAGTAAATTTGAATGCTTATATCTTGCAATCTACGTGGAGGAAATCTCAGAAATTTTTTCCACGTGTTTTCAAGTCATCATACTACAAGATCCTACGGTTAAATGTGTCCAAAATTAATTTTTTTTCAAAAACTTGGTACTTGTAATAAAAATGGCAGTTTTGGAGCGTTTTTGGTGAAAATATAGTCAAGGAACTTAAAGGGTTAACAAGTTAATTGACACTATTAGCAACCAAGTGTACTTACTATTAGTAAATGTAAATTACATTTATTGGATCTTATTGGTATATGAAAGAAGATTCCAACATACTTCAACATACATTAATTACACACGGTATGCATAAACTAGGAAATTTCAAAGTTGATAGATGCACCAAAAATTGTCACTAGGCTCTCAACTCTCCTTGGTTCTCATATTATAATTTTGTACATTTGAGCCACCATAACTGGTGTCAATTTTCTCATAATTGTGGATTAAGGCATGGATGTACAATTTCATCCTTAAACTCAAGAAGTACTATAGTAAGATCTACAATATGCCAAAGAAAGATGTCAAATAATAAATCATCCAACTTCAATGATTTATTTCTTCCTTGAATCAAAGTAAACATGCCTATTCCCAAGCAAATTTGCAATCTACTTACAATGGAGAAGCTATTTGTCAACTCATGTATTTTTTCAGAGAATCAATTGAGAAATTTGAGAGAAGCCATTTTGTAAGTAGAATCCGGGCCACACCAATGTGTGTTTTTTGGCAATTTGTCATCAATTTGCACCAAAAAATTTGGACTTGCACCAAGCCCTTAGAAAATGAACAATAAAATTTTGAATGAAATCACAAGAAAACGTCAAATAAAAAAAAATCTTAGATGAAATTGCCAGATTATGGATGAAAATAGAATTATGGATATGTGATGTGATATTTTCTATCCAATATGTGGATGAATGTTGAAATTTGGAGCACTACTACAACATTTAGTATCACTCCTTTGACACTTCATGAAAAATGAAAACAAAAACAAAAACGGGCTACATTTCAACAAGAAATGAATCATTTTTCTATGATTTTTCAAAGTTTGTTGGCATTAAATTGGTAAAGAGTAGATAGATCCACCCATGCTAAACTACACGATGATGTGTCCCCAATCTCTTTAAGTGCATTGTGATGAATTCATGATGCTAAAAGCCAAGTTGCTAAGATTGTTGTGGTAATGGGTAGGTGACCAATGCAATTAAATCAGAAGGTCTAGAAAATTTTGAAATTCAATGATTGACGGCATTGGGTTGTTTCTACCTTAAGACCAAGGTGGTCGGTTTGACTATTGGAATAGGGTGACTGATGACATTGGGTTGTTCTACCTTGAGCCCAAGATGATTGGTTTGAGGGCTTGTTTGCATGAACCGACCCGACCCGCTCTTCAACCGGCCAGAGGGGGGCCGCATGAAAGTTTTCGCAACTTGATTTCCGATATGGAGCTTTGGTTCCTCCCATTCTCTTTCGTCCTTGATTGTAGGATTTTCAAGCCCGCTCTCCTACCCATCAACCCAACTTAATACTTTTCTAAAAGTTTTCTCCTTTTATGTCCTTGTCTCACATATTCCAAGACTTGACTCCATGGCTCGCCTCACTCACTGGTTGCCACGTGCCACTAAATTTCAAACATCACATAAAAGGTGGATATTTTAATTGGAGCCCAGATGCCACATACGAAGTCTGGACACAAGATGCGGCATGGATCGGACCTCAAAGCTTGGCACTTGGAGCTCCACCTCCAGTCAATCGGGGCCCACGCTCGACCTTATCACGGGTGCATGTAAATAAAAAAAACTATTTTGAGGCGTTTTAGGGTATACTCTTGACCTCTTTTAACTAATTTGGGGTCTCTGATCGCAAAAATGAATTAAAAATTTGCAAAAAAATTCATGTGCGGAAAATAAATAATTCCAAGGTTTATCCATAAGGGCCGAACAAGGGGGTCAATCCAACCCACCCCTCCAGTCTGGCCCAACAAATAGACCCTATTGTCGGAATTGGGTAACTGACGACATTGAGTTCAGTTGTTCTACACAAAATAGTGAAATTAGGTTGCCATAACAATTAGGTTGCCTTACTTCAAGAAAGTTACTCTACAAGCCATCAAAGTCAACAAATGTTTCTAAAGATATTTCTATTTGTAAATATGGAGGTCCATCAGTTCCAATTACAACAATAACTAATTCAAAAGTAGTGCATTCTTGTACATTAATAGTAAAATATTTATTTAGTGTAGATTGTCAAGAAGTTAGTGTGGGATAATCTAATTTCACTATTTTGTGTACCTTACCTTATGACCAAGGTGGGCGGTCTGACTGGTCTCAACTAACCTAACTTATTATGTGGAATTTCCATTTCATCGTTTTTTTCCAAAATTTTAAAAGAAAAAGGAGAAAAGAATAGTCTGGCTTGTTTGAGGATTAGGGCCTCCTTACATGTATCGGTCATCAGGGAACTTTCATAGCGGGTGCTACAGTGAAAAATAGACATTGTACTTTCATGTGGACCCGGTGGGTGGGGACGGAGACAATAAAAAGTTTCCATGTATTAGATTCCCTCGTCTCCACCAAGTCTCTACCGATGAGGTTGTCCATTGGTATTGGTGAAACTTCACCTCCTCCTTTCCCGCTTGCCCACCCCGGCAAGACCATCAGTAGAGCCACTTTTGTCTTCTTGCTTGAATTAGAGGAAAGTTTGCCCACCGGGTGAGCATGTAAGCTGGCCCTTAGTTCATTGATTTCATTCTCCGAAAAGTGCCGGCCTTGAAGACATTCTTGTCTATTGTCACTTCTGCCAGCGTACTGCAAGACACGTCATCAAGTACATAAGTTAAACTGAGATCCACTTCTGACACACTGACACCTGTACCCACTTGAGGCTTTCTGCGACCAATGCTGACAAGTCAGTACGTCAAATTATGAAAAAACGTATTTTTTTAAATTTTACAATGAAAATTTGTTTATTCCGGTGAGATCTCCTCTGACTACCGTCAGTCCCAAGTCAAGTTATTGGTACCATTGGAAAGCTCCCAGCAAGGTGCACCGGCTTTTTTTTTTTTTTAAACAAACGAAACGGAATTTTGTTGCCAAGTTACAAATACTGCATCGGCTTTGTTTCATGACGTTTGAACCTATGGTGTAAAAGATATTAAATTTCAAAAAAATTATGAATTAAAAAATTAAAAAATCACTTTCAGTTTTATTTTGGTTGTGGCAACTAAACGGCACAAGACACAGTAATTTTTACAATAAAAATTAAGTAGTTTCATTTGCATCAAAACTATAAATAATGAATTAAAACAATATTGAGCTTTGTGTTCTATTAGTAGATTTTGTTGAATTTCCAGCCTCTTTTGGTCTCAAAATAGATTAGGAAAGATTTTTCAAATTTTAGAGAGGTCAAAAATTGAATGTACATATGAATTTGCAAGTTTACAACATTGATTTGTCCTATTAGTAGTGAGGGTGCAAAATTATGGACCCTACTAAATTAGTGTCATTATAAAAATTTGAAGCACATGTTCTAATATGACAAATTAGTATTGTCAATTGGGATACTAAATTCAATAAAAATCAATGATGTTGATCTACAATCAATTTTTTAAAAATTAGAAAAAATTGTTTAGTGCAATGGGAAAATCTAACCATACGGATATGAATTCTGAATTATACTTTACAACAATCTGATCAAAGATTAAATTGTTGCTCTAAGTTATAGTTAAGGACACATCATCCTACAGACTTTCAGAAATTTGTACTACCCCAAGGTCCTTTATGGGTTAGTCATTGGTTTATTTATTTTTAATAAGGTTCTATACACAATTTATAATTATGAGATTTTGTTTTTATCCAATAAATGCAAAAAACTAAATTTAATATAATGTGTAAATAAGTAAATAATCCTCAAAATTACAGATAAAGGTTGGTTTGTTGTAACTTGGTAGACATACTTCAACTTAAAAAATTAGAAAAAAGTACTTGATTTAAATTGATCTTGTCTTATTCAAAAACAAACCAAATTGATGTAGAATTAAAATATTTTTAGTGAATTATCAACTATAGTTTTTTAAAGAACCCATTTGCCTTTGTAATGATTATTTGAAGAATTGTTACTCTAACCATAGTGCATAATGCATTGAACAATTTTCTTCTTAAAGTGGTACCAAAATTTTGAATTAGGTATCATCTCTAAAGTCTTGACTATTGGTGCTTTTGAGTCCTATCCATGAAGTTCATCTGTTAGTACTTACAACTATTGATTAATGCAGTTTTTACTCCATTTTTGATTGACTGCTTTTGATTGTTGCATTTTTTATTGACTACTTTGATTACTGAATTTCTCACTAATAGTTTTTGTTAACCTCTCACCATTCTCATACCTCTTGCCTCATGCCTCTACATATTGATGGAGGATGAAATTTTACATCAATCCTTTAGGGGAAAGGCAATCTTGTTGACTAATGCTGAATGTTGTGATAGATTTTTCATTATGAAAGTCAATGAAACTACACTCAAGTTCTCACTTTCAAATTTGTGTTATTGTATAGGAATGAATTTTGAGTTTTGTGCATGCTTTGTCTTTCAACCCTTATATCTCTAACTATGTTATTCTTGAAGTTTGATTTGATTGAAGATTTGAGTTTTTAGGGTTGCAATTAGGGCTCAATTTTTGTTCAAATATACTTTTTCAAAGCATTGAAAGGAAAAATACAAAAGAAAAACTAAAATGTGACTTATAATTTTTTCAATAAAGTATGAGATTCTCTTTAATAAATAAAAATGAAGAAGTACAATTCTATATATTTTTTATTCCAAAACATTCAATAAAAAATTAATGTAAGAAAAATAAACATAATATAATTAATGAGCATGTGTAATAGACTAATAGATGAATATTTGACAATATTTTCATCTTTAATGATTTCTCTCATGTTAGTGAATAAGTTATTTTTCTTTGGCATGAATCCAACATCATACATTCATACAATCAAGGACCATATATAATAGATGAGCATCTTACATAAGATACAATATTTTTCTTCATCAATTATTTTCTCCAAATTAGTGAATAAATTACATTTTTTTGCATGAAAATCACATATATAATAGATGAGCATCTTACGTAAGATACAATATTTTTCTTCATCAATTATTTTCTCCAAATTAGTCAATAAATTACATTTTTTTGCATGAAAACCACAGAGACCATGATATACCATTGTTAAATAACCTTACAAGTAATTGCATACTACAATATATAAAGTCCCATTATGCACTAGGTTGCATCAAAAATTTTAATATCTGTACAAAAAATTGCACTTGCATATCCATCCTTTTTTCAATTGATAATTCATAACTTTCAACAAAAAAATTTAGATCAAAGTCAAGTATAAAAATTCAAAAAATTCATAAATAATATGAAAATTAAAAATTAAATCTTTGCAACTATGAAGGCCTATATTTAAGAAATTGAAAATTACCTCAATAGTTTTCAATGAAATTTCTAAATTTAGTACACATAGTGCACTATGACAAAGTACTCTTTGGGTGTGAATTTCTCAATATCAAGAACTTGGAGATGATCGATTTTCTTAGGTGTGTGGGTGAGGGTGGTCTTATAGTCTAGGTATCCTTTTTGTCTCATTTGAAAATTGTCTTCCATCTCAAATTCAATATGCACTTATTGTGAACATTTTTTGAAGTTTAGCAAAACAGTGCTAAGTACTATATTCTGACCAAAAAAAAAAACTTGCATATCATAGCCCAAAAATGTTGCACAAGCCAAAAGAACTTTCAAGATCATTGTAGAAATGAAGAATGCACCTATTGGTCCATAATTAGATAGTTTTTGGCAAAATACCTTGGTGATAGGTCTTGTCAATCCTTCTAGGGCTAGTGTACAAACACCCTCACCCATAACTCCAATAAGGTGGGTACCCCCCAATGCGCCACTAACCCTAAACCACCATTACGACTTTGTATACACTTCCAAAATCAATTATGTACCTATGGAGAAGAAACTCTTTTAGAACCAAACTTTTTTCCTTCATATGGCATCCAAATGCCACGTTCTTTAGAGCATTAGAACCTACTTTCAAGTTTCAAGTTCCATCGAGAAAATATGAAAAATTTGACCAGTCTTATAATAGTAACAAGACGCAGAAGCAAAAAGTGGCGGTTTCGGGTGTACCCACCTTAACAAGGACTCCTGATCTGCGAATGCTGAAACTGCGCACTCCTTCTAAGTAAAGGATATTTGCGCGAATGTCAGTTTAGACTTCACAGAAGCTCCGTCTGATAGAGTGTAGCACTGTAGCTTAAAAGGTGCAGATTCTTTGTCGTCCCCCACTTCCCAAAGAAGTGGGATAAACGGGGAGTCCAAGGCGAGCATTGGAGGTCCCCCAAATCTTTTCAGTGATCTTTCGCCTGCGTTGGGAATGCGAAACACCTCGAGAACGGTGTGGATTGAAACATTATACTAAAGCTGTCATGCTTCTTGTGCATACTGCCTAGATCATGGCGCCTCCGTTAGCCACACAACATCATGGAGCTCCAATCTCTTTTTCAACTAATTGGAGCGCCCTGTTCGATCGGTTCTATCTGCAATACTGTACAATGTACATCTGGAATGGAGCTTTGCGTATTAAATTAAACTCGAAGGAGTTCGCAGGCCACACAAAATCATGGCACTAGCGTACGTAAGTTACCCTTGTCGATAGGAATGGAGCTTTTGTTTCATTTGCAATAGACGGAGCGTTTGCTGCATAAAAAATCTTGAGCTCTCAAGCCTTCGGTGACTTGGAATCCGGGTGTTGCAAACAGGTGCCTGTCTGACGTCGTCACTGAGTTTCTAGGATGATCGATCCAGGCTTACAGTTACTGTTTCTTGGGTTTTGGCCAAGCTTGAAGCAAGTGATTGTTTGAATTGGTTGCCTGTCTATTCGTCACTTCCTTTCGAAGCAGGTGACAGCTGCTTACGGTAACAATTTGTAGCTAAGTTTGTGGCATCAACATGGGCAGTCTCTTATTGGTATGGACCAGTGTTCGGAAAAGCCAGCAGTTAGTTCAAAGTTAGCGGGTGGAATTTGGAAAAAAAATCGGTGGTAATGTGAAAACATAAAAAACAAAACCACTGAAAAATTCTGTAAAAAATAGCTCAGTACTTGAAAAACTAGTTCAATATGGGATTTGTTTGGAAAGGAAATAGCTAGTAAAACACTAAAACTCAAAAAATATCCCAAACATGTGAATCTTCTAATAAGCATTGTGATTGAACCCTCTATTGAAACAATCAAGTCCATAAGTTTTAAATCTTAACATAATCCTAATATATTACCATAGTAGAACAATCAAAGTTAAGCCTATGAAACTTTTTGTTTCAAAAAAATATGATAATCGAGCTCAAAAAAAAAATCATATACATTATTTTTTGAAAAGATGCTTTGATTGCCCACAAAACAAGGTGAACATTCTATAACATTCACATCATCACTAATCCAAATGGAATGAATAAAAGCTTTCAATATAGACAAATATAATCTTTCTATGAGAAACAAATTTTTGAAATTTTTATTTCAAATTTTTGTGGATATTTTTTCTTTCGTTTGCTGATTTCAATTTTGGGCTTATTATGGTATAACTTTTGCTCCTCAACATCAATTGAAATAAAAATTATATTTATGGAAAGCTAATAAGTTTCTTTATCTTATAAAAAAGTTTCACCAAAAATTGAACTCATGGGAACTTGCCCAAAATCCATTTTGTCCCCCTAGAGACAATGGGACTTTAAGCATTAAGTTTCATCCGTATTTTTCACATTTCATCCATGTATATACTATATAGGTGTAAACAATTGTATCACTCCAACGAAAATTGTTTTCTGCAGTGCCCAAAATAAATAAATCAAAAAATCAAAAAAATCTTTGGAGTAGTTCTATTGCCATAATTTTAGCGCACATAAAGAAAGATAGATTTTTATTTTTATTTTATTTTATTTTTCTTGAAACACATGGACAATTTCCATTGATAAGGGGAAACCTAAAGAAAGATAGATTGAAGTGCTACCCTTGATACCTTCTGTCGGAAGTACCCCTGTGATACAGGCAACTAACACCGGAAACAATAAATTTCTAATCGGACCTTGATAAAAGAAAAACGAATGTAAGAACCGGACCTATGACCATGAGAACAGTGGACCGGGCCAGCCGGTTTGTGCCTATGACCATACCCATGCAGAGAAGAATTGGACCTAAGAATGACAGTGCAGTGCAGGACCCTGGGCTTTCGTGGCTGTGCAGAATTCCATTTGCTTCATTGATATTTCATATCTTTTGCACTGTCATTGATATTTTCCATAACTTGCATTTTCATTGATATTTTCCATATTTTCCATTTTCCATCCATTTTCCATATTGAGCGTTTTGGACCCTCTAATTCTTTGCATTTTTTGAAAAATATGAAGCTAGTGAAGTTGCAAATAAGGATCCCAACCTAACATATGTACACAAGGTGAGAATTAAGTTTTGAATTTTTTTCACTTGGATTGCTGCCAAGGGCAGTGGACCCACCAGCAACCAAACTGAAGACAGTTCTTTTGTGCGTTTTTTCCATTTGTACTTAGGTATGAGTTTTTTTGAGTCACTCACCTGTTGTGGCTGTCTCCGAACTATGCTTACATTATTTCGACCATATGGAAGCTGTGCATGACGGTTAAATCCAAGGCACTTTCCACAAATGGAACCTTCGCATGCATGTGGAAGTTGTCATTGGTGGAACCCTGAAAGGTTGAGCCCTATCACTAAGGTACTTTGCCAAAAATGAACAGATTTTTGGACTCTTAGGTGTATTATGTGTTTCTACAATAATCTTGAAAGTCATCCGTGGGCCATTGTGTGGTCTCCGCGTCCTTCCAATCCGTCCAGGGTTTGCTAAACTGTAGATGTGTGGGCTAAAAGTTCAGCTGCTGGGGAGCTGAGCTGGGACCAAATTGGGACACGTACCTTATTAGATCAGATGTTGAATGACTACATTATAGTTACTTATTATTCTGTCCTTTCTAAGGCCTTGAAGCAGGTGTATAATAAGAAGGTTTAACTTCAAACCAAGGCACTTTCTAACTTACGGACAGGGCGGGGTCTCATCCTAGCATATGAGAATTTTCATTGGTTCAAAGGTTAGGCTGCTGCATCCAGCACACTTATAAGTTAACCCCTAAAGGACCAGGACCGTTCTTCTGTCAAAAACTACTCAAAACTGTCATTTCTACAGCATTCATCCAAAAATACAAAAAAAATAATTTTTTTAGAATCTAACCATAGGATCTTGTACTTTACTAGTCGATGATCATGTGGTAAAAATTTCATGGAGTTTGACCGCACAGATTGAAAGATATTAGCATTCAAAGTTGAAAAAAGAAAGTTTTTTTGAACACTAGCCTGCAATTTCAGATGACTTTGAATGCCATTTGTGAAATTTTTTTGCACCATGGACCTTGAATTAAAAAAATTTTAAGTTGAAGAATTGAGTTGAAAGTCTAAAAAATAAATTAAAAAAAAAACACGCTTGATTTTCATTCTTTAAAAAATTGCTAAGTAGAAGTAAGTCCAAGATTGAAAGAAAAACTAAATCATTAATAGCTCTAAAATGGGATTGAAACACAATAATCTCAATGGTGAGATTTTTCTAAATAGAAAACTTAACCTTGTCAAACAATTTTTTTTGAAAAATTGTGAAAATGCATTCAAAATTCAATCCCATAAGTTATTTTTTTAAAAGATGCTCAAATTGCCTGAAAAACAAGATTGTTCATAACTTTCACATTACTAATCCAAATGGAATGAATCAAAGCTTCACATGTAGACAAAAATATGATCTTTAAGAAGAATAAAATTAAAAAATTAATTTCAAATTTTTGTAGATTCATTTTTCTGCCCGGTGATGTGAAAATTATGTTTAAGATGCCATAACTTTTGTTCCCGGGCACCAATTGAAATAAAATTTATACTCCCACAAAGCTAATAAACTTTTCTATCTTATGAGAAAGTTTCAAAAAGTTTCATAAAAAATTGAGATCATAGGAACCTACCCAAAATCCATTTTGTCCCCCGAGGGGACAATGGTCCTTTAGGGGTTAACTTAGATGTAGTGGTTCGAGGAATTGAGACATCTCAGTGAGATGTTGAATGGCATGCTTCTAGACCAGCTTTGTTTGGGATATTTTTTGAGTTTGACGAGCTCTTTTCTTCCAATTCCCATATTGAACTGGGTTTTTCAAGTACCGATTCCCGATTCCAATTGTTCACTATTTTTCTTACTCCAAGTAGAAATTTTTATACAACTTTTCACCGATTTCTTTCCGATGTGTTCAAATTGCAATTGGGTGTTTTCCCGATTCCATCGGCTAAATTAACAATGAACTAATCGATGATTTTCGATCTACAAACATTGTCCCAGATCTAAATGGATCGATTGCATGAAGAGAGAGACTGACTGTATAGGGGAAGGCCTTGAGGGGAGGCTTTTCCTGCATTTAAGGGCATTGGACTGAGGGCATTAGCCCGAGGTTGTGCCCGAAAATGCAAGGACCCCTGACATGAGAGGGCTTCCCTTGTATAATGCACATGGAAGATTTCTTTCCAATTGGTGTGCAAATGTGTCAAGGTGCTTTCTGCTTTTGTGAAAGGGTGCTTTCTACCATGTTGAAAAGATAAAGAAATTTGTATGGTGCATTCCACCATATTGAACAATGCATTCTGCTAGTGTTAATGCCCTCCCTTGTGAATGGTGAGATTCCACTATGGGAAGAGCAAATATTAATGAAGAGAAATCTTTCCAAGTGTATTATGTGTACAGGACTGTCCGATCCTTGTATTGCAGCAGCCACCTCTAGTTCTTTGCTAGAGTGAGATGGCATGCAAGTACAGTACGGTGGGAGGGTTTTAAGGTTTCTCCATACCCTACAAGGCTAAAACACCGGTGGGGACAAGCTAGCCAAGGTAACAAGTCCATAAATCAACCATTTAAGAGTTGGAACTGATTTTAGGGGAGGTGAAACTTCTTGAAATATTTTTCAATAAATTATCCTTGAAAGACAAGTGGAATTGGCATGTAATCCAAGTCGTTTCATATGTTTTGGAACTTTCTAGAATTAGTTATGAATTTTTGAAGTTCAAATGCAGTGGGCTCTACAATCGCCCACCTCCTGAAATGTACACTATTTGTACATTGTTGATACCATGAAAAAGCAACATGTACAAATAATGTACATTTCAAGAGGTGGATGATTATAGAGCCTAAGCGTTGTTCCAAAGATTTGCAAATGTGTTTGGAATAGCACTGGGCCTTTGCTGTGGTAATGTTTTTATATAACTATGATATCCCTAAACACTCTAAATATTCATAAATTTACCTTCAAACTCCCTTTTCCCCAAATCCCTATCCTACAATTTCCTCAAATCCCTAGAAATTGTCATACCTACTTTTGATCTACTATAAAATATGGACAATAGTTCTAAGCAACTTGAAACTTTTCCACAATGTAGATCAACTATCTAAATGCTCACATATCAATTTTCATCTTAATCTAAGGTACAATCCAACTTTGGTGGATATTTTATTAAATACTGACTTTCCAACCCTTCTCAATATACCCTAAAACTACCTCACCTATCTTTGATCTACTATAAAATATGCAAAATAATTCCAAACAACTTGAAAATTTTCCATAATATAGATCACCTACCTAAGTAGTCACATACCAATTTCCATCTTAATCTAAGATATTGTCTAACTTTGGTGGACATTTTACTAATACTAACTTTCCAACCTTCTCCTACCTTCACACCGTGGTTGTATTTGATGCTTAACTCATAGATCTTAAGTCCATTGAAGCTAAAACTTTGACACAAGAGAGTAGATAAGATAAAGAAAGTACCCTCCACGTTTCATTGCCATAACATAAAATGCCAATAAGAATGACGCTCCTCAATACACCTTCTTTGGTTGCCTTGGAATCCAAACATCTCCACTTCAAACCTTCATAATTTTTTCTCCATAATAGGTCTAGATTTGAAACTTGGCCTCACTGTGTATCAACTCTTCAAAAACTCAAATCTAAAATTTTGCATTCAACCAACACTTTTGCAAAATGCCACACAAAACTTTCCCAAATCAATGCTCCTTTCAATATTAAACCTCAAGAAGTACACAACCTACACTCCAAATGGCTCCCACACCTCTCAACACACCAAAAACAAAAAAGAGAGACAAAGAACCAGCCCTTGCCTAAAGTAGACATCCAAACCCCAAAGGCAGCTAGCCGCCGGCTAGCCCTAACCCTAACTCCACTAACGCTAGTATCAACTACTACGAAACCGGTTATCAATCGGCAACTACAAGGTCAACAACAACAACAAGCTCCTTACTCTAACAACTTCCATCATCCAATACTAACAACTCCCAACTCCCAACACTAAACACTAATAATGCTCAACACTAACAACATTTTTGGAACTAACAAAGATGTCAACTTTAAATACTAGACGGCCCACATCACGACAACACTTTATGGACCTGTTACCTTAGACAACATTCTTTTGACAGACGAATGGAAAATGCTCCACCAAACTACAGTGGAAACGAAGCAATTTTCATCATGTTTCACTTGTGCGTGTGTGTAGATTGTATAGCATGCATATGACTAAGGTAGAAGGCTCACATAAGGGAAGAAAGACCCCTGTGCAAAACTGGGTGGACCTAAAGATTTTTTACATTTTTGTGGGAGAAAGAGAAATAAGGATCAAAGTAGTGGAAATTTAATTTTAATTTTCTGACTTGGAATGAATAAGATATGATTTTCTAAAGTTAGAAGTGCCTAGGTCCCTATTAATGCTCATAGGTGCAACTAAAATTAATCAAAACATGCCTTTGAATCGAGTCAATGAGTTTAAGAATGATCCCAAGCATGCCTTTGAATGCAACCAGTGAGTCTAAGAATGAATGTACTTTTCCATTCAATTCACTCCCCATTGTAAATCAAAATTTATTGCAACCCCTAAACGCCTCAAGGTTTCCTCACATAGTTTCAAGTCCAATTCAAAGTGCTGTAACTTTTGCATCCAATGTCCAAATTCAATAAAACTTCTTGGAAAATTTTCACTCTCTCATCTAGTTTGTGCAATAAAATTTTCAGATCAATCCAAGATGTAATGATTTTTTTGGAAGTCAATCAAAGTTCACAAGTTCAATTTGAGTCCACCAAACTGCATTTGAAGGCTGTAACTTTGAGGGCTTGTATCTCCTTCATCCAATGTTTGTTTTCAATAAAATTTGTTGGATTATGTTTCCCTTTCAGTCTAGTTATTGTGGTAAAATTTCTATGTCAATCCACGTTGTTTTAAATGTTTGGGAGCCATTCAAAGTTCAAAATCCCGACATTTTTGGATTACAATGAACTTCGGCAACCGTACTTGAGGTTCTGTTCTACATTTGAGGTTCCGTTCTACATTTGGTTTTGTTCTACATCCATCCAGATCTGGAGCATCTATCAAAGAACTAACCGTGGAGGCGAAAGACACTGGGCATGGAAAAGTTGAGGCAAAAAAGTGCCAATTGCCAATTCCACAAAAACCAATAGAGCAATCATATAATCCAACAAGAAAGGTGTTCAAAGACTTACCATATATATGGGATCACAAATGCTTCGGATATTTATCAGCAACGACTTTGCCAATCATTACTCAAAAGAACGGATGTAATCACTAAACTGGTACGTGCCTCTAACAAACTTTTCTGTGGTTGTTTTCATAGTTTCAGGCTTGAATATTCAAACACTTGAATTTCATGCCTCTTTTTCATTTTCCACTATTTGCTTTTTATTTCTTTTCATTTATTTGCATCTTTTCATTTATTTGCTTTCATTCATAAAACCAAAACCAAACTAAAAAATTAAAAATACAAAAATAGAGTGCTTGAATTTTCTTTTTAAAAAGTTTTCTAGGATCTTAGTACTTGGCTTAGCCATGGTTGTGATTTTCAAAGGGTTGTAACTAGTAATCACATGGTTGTGATTTCCAATAGAAATTTGAATATTCTAATGGTTGATAATCTTCCATTGGAAATTTAAATTTTATACAACCGTTTGGGCATTTGATTTGAAAAGACTCATCTTCTTAAAGAAGTAACTAAAGTTTGCCCACTCTTAAAAATCATGTAAAAATAAAGGCTTCTTAGTACCCACCATGCCCTAAACTAAGCATACTCTCTTGGTACCTCCTTCAAGGACGGCCAAAGGACTATGATTCTCTACTAACTTTTTTCTTTTCTTTTCTTTTCATAAAAAATTTAAAAAAATTCCTAAAAAATTTAAAAATTTAAAAATATCTTAAAAAATATACAATGCACGAAAAATTCAATTTTTCATTACTTGGTATATGCCAAGTTTTTAACCTTGACTTAATGGTCAAGTAATTGAAGGTATAAATACCTTCCTTTAGAATTCATATTCAGTGACATTGAGGCCTAAATTTTGGCCCAATACTAAAAATTTAAACTTAAAATTTTAAATTTTGATGCGTCAAATAAAATTTTGGTGCGTCAATTTTTAACAACATTTTTGGTGTGTCAACTTTAAAATCACGGTAATAATTTTGGTGTGTCAACAAAAATTCATGGAGCATCAATGCCATAATAAATCTTATTCAAATACATTTTCATTTTCATTTCAATTATTTTCAATTATTTCTTTGCATCTTCTTCTTATCATTGTCTTGGTTGTGACTTTAAATTTAAGAGAGTAGAGAAATATCTACTCACTTGATTTGGATTCACGTAAAAGAAAAGACATTGGGGCAGCAATGTTAATCCAACACAATGGTAAGTCATCTTCTAACCCTTATCCTTCTAACCCACATCTTTCTAAGTTACTTCCTAACCCTTATCTTTCTCACCCATATCTTTCTATGTTTCTCTTCTCTTTCTATTGTTTGTTATTACCCAAAGCTTGGTTGTGAATTCAATTAGAGTTTGTAGAAATTAGTCAATTTCATAGCTTTGTAGTAAGCTTTCCAGTTCTCTTAGGTTGTTTCTTAGATGTAAGACTTCAATGAGAAGCCTTCTAGTCTCCCAAGGCAAACACCAGGGTAAATCATCTTCTAACCTTTGTATTTACCTTATATATAGTTTTTGGTACGTCTAACCATATATTTCACTTGTCTTTGTTGGAAAAGTTGTGGTTGCAACTTCTATTTATGATGAGAGTCATTTAGATTCTAATCTTCTTGGACAAGCTATCAATTTCCATTGGAATAATTAGGATGGAAGTCTACAAGTGCAGCCACCTAATTTCCAACGATGTTGGGACTTCTATCTTATTCAAGAAGTTTCTCTAGATTATTTCCATTATTAGATGGATTAGCATAAAAAAAAAGATATTGGGGCAACGATACTAATCCAACTACTAATCTCTTTGTTGGTTGTAGATTTTAGCCATAGTATGATTGATTTGATCTTCACAAAGAAGCCACTCGATTCCTTGGAATGAATTTAGTGAAAGTCTTCAAGTGAAGCCGTTAGATTCTCTGGGGCAAAAAGGTGCCAATCTTCTTCATGAAGCTACTAATCAATTCTATTGTTAGCTAGATCTTGCCTAAAAGAAAAGACACTAGGGCAGTAGTGTTAATCCATCTTCTTTCTTTCTTCTTTATGTTATGTTTTAACTTTAATATAAAAGTAAGAGCCCATTCTTGTTTGGCCACTAGAAGTTGTTTGTTGAAGGTCAGACTCTAGTCTCAGATCTTTAGTTACAGTCACTTGGAACCCATGACGGTATCCTTCGAAGAGCAAGCACGAGAGCTCTTCATAGGTCCACATTTAGTTATAGTCACTTGGCTTAAGATTTCAAATCTTGAGTTGTTCTTTTTTAATTACTTGAATTTTTAGAGTAGATTTCATTTTCATTCACGATGTGAACTGGAGAGCCGAAGATTAGAGCCTTGGATGAATCCAGAGAGACAAAGATCAGAGCCTTGGATGAATCCAGAGAGACAAAGATCAAAGCCACGTTGAATCCAAGCCAAAAAATTTAGATTAGTTAGTTATTCACGACGTGAACCGGAGTGCCGCAAATCATAGCGCTGGTGAATATAAGAGAGCTGAAGATCAGAGCTACGTTGAATCCAAGCCAAAAAATTTAGATTAGTTATTCATGGCAAGAACCGGAGTGCCAAAGATCAGAGCCCTAGTGAATCCAAGAAGCCGAAGATCAAAGCTACGTTGAATCTAAGTTGAAAATTTTAGCTTAGCTTGAACGCTTGCATAGACGGGGATGTGGGTTAGTGATTTCATATTATTTTTGCCCTAATGACTGGATAGGCAGGAACTTGGGCCCAATCATCATCAAATTAGATTAGGAAAAATGATCATTTATCAATTTCACAAGTAGGAGTAGTTTAGTTAAAATTATGGGCCAATCGATGCCCCAAGACGAGTTACAGATCACGACAGCAACCCTAGAAGATTCTGAGTCATGACTTTTTCAATTTCCAATACTATCACCACCGGAGGAGCAAACACAAGAGCCCACGATGGAGCAATTTCAGCCACTAGAGGAACCCATGACGGAATCTTTAGAAAAACGAGCGTGAGAGCTCTTCGTAGATCCACACTTAGCTATGTTACAAATGACTGAGTCTTTGAAAGAGTGAGCGTGAGTGCCCATCCAAGACTCAACGATTGAAGAACCAATGTAGTTATCTTAGTTACCAAACACTTGAAGACGACCGTGAGACAAAGAATCACAACCCGGCCGCAAAATACCGTTGGAGAGAATTCCCCCAACTTAGGAGGACTAAGGGCCTTGGCCACTCAGGGCCAAATCACTATTAATCTACCTCGAGAATATAGAGATTTTGCAGCTTGGCAATGATGTCATACTTGAAGTCCAGTTTGCAAATCTTGCAGAAGTCATCAACATCATTTGGGAGTTGGTGGAAGGCGGACAAGTACTTACAGTTCGTGGTGCTCTTCACATTCTTCCCCGAGAACGGTGGCCTATTTTTATTTTAGAAGTGATGAGGCAGCTCACATCTTTTTTCGGAATAGGTTAGTCTTATTTTTATCATTCTATTAGTTCAGTCGATAGGCGGCAGAGGTATTTATACCGCTTGGCCAAAAGACAATCGTCTCCAAGCTGTCGAGGCCGATGGCCGTAGTTGGCATTGGTCTTTAAAATAACAAACTGACAACGAGGGTTCAAACTTTGAACCATCGCCGGGGCACCACTTGTCCTTGAGCTAGTAACAAGACCAGAAGTCAGTGAGACTGAAAGCGGCTGAAGACCTTTTTCAAAAGTGAACTCCAAAGCATTGAAGACTAACTACTTGTCTTTTCTTTTCTTTTTCTTTTCTTTCTTCTCTTCTTTATATCCAAATCAACTCCAATTGAGGTAGATCATAACAAGAAAATTATCAAGATAAATTAATGAACCATACTTAGAGTCATAGAGTCTGGTGTTAAGTCTTTTAAGACTTACATCAAAAGTCCTTGTAGGAAAATGGGTCCTTAGACTTGTCTTAAATCCATATACCATGCATTGGTGACTTTTTTAATAAAGTTATTCTATAATACAAACACATCAGCAATGATGTTGAGGAATGTGAGACTTCACATTTTCATTTTGATCTATATGTTTTCAAAGTCAAAGACTATCATGAATTTAGGTTAGGAATAATTACATCTATGCTTGTTGATTGGTAATTCATGTTGGTATGTCTTATTTCAAGTCTGGAATCTTATAAGGGTGTGTCATTCAGAATCCAGTACTACTTGGTGGTTAAATACAATCACATGTTGGTGACAACTTGATTAGATCTTTGATGTAATCAAAGAGATTGACCGTGTGCCCATGAAATTGCGTTAGTAAGAGACTGGGTTCTTACGATTTTCAATTGTACCCTAGATGGTCGCCATATGTAAGCCCTCAAGTTAGCACTTGGAACTCTGAACTTATTTTTTGTGATTTTTAGTTAATTTTTAGATTAACTTTATAAAAACACACATAAAAAGAGAGTTATTGAGGGTTTTATTAGAAGTCCCTACCAAAATAGTGAGGAATAGCCTTAGAGATGTGGAACACGTAAAACTTTATGTTTTCACTAATTCTAAGCCTTATTAGTAAGTTTACGTGATTAGTTAGTAATTCTGAGAGAAGAAAGGATATGAGAGTTAGTCAATCCTAGTGTCTTGTTCATGCGGTACAACATCTATAAGTACGTATGTAACAAACTGTCTAAGTAATAGAGTCTAGTCACTTTAAGTCAAAATCCAATTCGAAAGAATAAAGAGGATGGATGAAGTTTAAATTGTCATTTCAAAGGCTAAAATTCATCTAGACATAACTTTCTTTACAATTGTTGAATTTCAATGAATTTTATGTTTTAAAAAATGGAATAATCTGATCTTTTACTTAAAATTGATAAATTAGGACTATAACCTCTTGCCCTAAAAACCACAATAGACTTGTTTAGTTCAACCATTGGGCCAAAAGCTGTGTTTTAAGATATGGTTTGTTGGTTTATCTTGCAAGTATACATCCAATAGGCACTTAAAAAATATCCATTGGTTGGAAGGCACAATAAACCACACTTAGACTCCCAATTAGGATAAAATTCCACACAAACATTAGAAATCAACATGGTTGTGTTCATTTAAATATCAAAGGTGGCTATTGAAACACTCACACCAAGCAAACCTTTATAACAAGCTCTCTATGCCTTCACAAGATTTGATTTGGCAAAGAATGCCAAGTCAAGAGAGCCAAGTACCTCTAAACCCTAGCTGCCCCTAGATTGATGTCAACTCAACATATTAAGGTCCCAAATGGCTAAAGATTTTTCTAAAACACAATATAGATTAAATAAATCATACAATAGCCTATCAACTAACATGTTTTTGTAAATTTGTGGTTGCATAATCTTTTCTTAAAGTTATTGCTTTCAAGAATTTTGTTGAACGAAGATCTTAGAATTTTTTGGTGAACATCTTTGAGAATATAAAATGAGGTATAAAATTTTCACAAATCATCTCCTTTCTAGTCCAATCACATATATATAAAGCTAACTTGTCATAGATGTATAGTGAAAAAACATACACTAAAAATGTACATCATGAATATGTATGAATGAATGAAGTTTGATTTTGTACATCATCTAGAAAAAGATGGTTGGACATTTATGGGTCAAAAAATACAATTAAGGTATTTAATTCTATTATTCAATGGCACCCTAAATCCTAAAAATATAGATGTATTGACTATATAGGTCATTTAAAGTCCATGTAATAAATATATGAGGGGTTTTAAGGTTTAGGATATAAAATTCATCCTAAATCCTAAACAAAATTATAATAATATTAGTAATAATAATACAATAAAAATCCATGATATATTGGACATTGATTTGTGAAATAAGTTACATTATATAAAAAAATTGTAAACCTATTGATTCAATTTTGACTATTTTGGACTATTTTGAATGTTTTTTGAATATTTTATAGGGTCCAATTGATCCAATTTTGACTACTTTTGCACCCACATATTTGAAGATGTAGAGTACTTTTAGAGATACTTTTTGTTTCATTTTTAAAATCTAAGAAGAATGCATTCACTCTAAATTCTTATCAAATTTTTTATTTTGCAAAAAATAGATTTTTTTAATTTTTTATAGATCTATCTTCTTCCAAAAAAGACTTTTCAATTTTTATAACTAAAACAATCCAATCTTGCAAAGTTGTTATAAACTACATATCCAAAATCCAATATTTACAGCAATCAATCCAATCAAAATACAATTCTTGAATTGCTTCACATTTTATGATAAAGTAGGTTTATTCCACTCATGTCACATGAACTTTTCTTAATCACTAAAGGACCATTGTCCCCTTGGGAGATAAAATTGATTTTGGGGAAGTTCCTATGATCTCAATTTTTAGTGAAACTTTTTGAAACTTTCTCATTAGATAGGAGAACTTATTAGCTTTGTGGGAATATAATTTTTATTTCAATCAATACCCAGGAGCAAAAGTTATGCCATCTTAAACATAATTTTCTTGTCATCGGGTAGAAAAAGAAATCCACAAAAATTTGAAATTAAATTTGAATTTTTTTTCTTCTTAAAGATCATATTTTTGTATACATGTGAAACTTTGATTCATTCCTTTTGGATTAGTAATGTGAAAGTTATAAACAATCTTGTTTTCTTGGCAATTTGAGCATCTTCTTAAAAGAATAATTTATAGGATTCAATTTTGAATGCAATCTTCACAATTTTTCAAAATAAATGTTTGACAAGGTTAAGTTTTTTAGCTAGAAAAATCTCACCATTGAGATTATTGTATTTATATCCCATCTTAGAGCTATTAACAATTTAATTTTTCTTTCAATCTTGGATCTTCTTCTATTTCAAATTTTTTTAAAGAATGAAAATCAAGCATGTTTTTGTTTTTTTTAAATTTCTAGAATTTCAATTCAAATCTTCAACTCAAATTCTTTTTAAGTCAAGGTCCATAGTGCAAAACATTTCCACAAATGGCAGTCAAAGTCATCTGAAATTGCAGGCCATTGTTCAAAAAAAATCTTTTTCCAACTTTGAATGCTAATATCTTCCAATCTGTACGGTCAAACTTCATGAAATTTTAACCACATGATCCTAGACAAGAAAAATACAAGATCCTGCGGTTAGATTCTAAAAAAGGTATTTTATTTTTATTTTTTGGACGAATGCAACAGAAATAGCAGTTTTGAGTAGTTTTTGACAGAAAAATGGCCGTGGTCCCTTAGGAGTTAACCTCGAACTTCCCAAGGCCTTTTTTTCATCAAAAACTACTCAAATTGACATTTCTATTGCAAAGTGCAAAAATCTTTAGAAATTGTTTCTTTTGCATATCTAACCATGGGATCTTCCACTAGACTAGTATAAGAATGTGTGGAAGAAATTTCAAAAACTTTGATTGTGTGGATTGCATTTGAAGTGAAAAAAGTTGGATTTTTGCACCTTGCCTATTAAGATTTTAAGGCTTTGAATCTTCTTAGTTTAAAATTTTTGCACTACACGTATTGAATTTAAAAAATTTATATTGAAGAATTGAGTTGAAAGTCAAGTAAATTTTTTTCTAAAAAACACACTTGATTTTCATTCCTTAAGAAATTGTTAAGTAGAAGTAAGTTTGAAATTGAATAAAACATTGAATTATTGATAGCTTTAAGATTGACCCGGGGAGAACACTACCCACAATTGAGCAACCCATGTGTGGTGGAAAAATTAATACAAGTAATACACCTTAAAATTTAATTTTTTTTTCAAAAAGAAAATTATGGATAGATTTTACTACTTTAAAAGTTTATGTTTTGAATTATTGGTATTTTTTTATGCTAATAGTAATTTTTTATAAATTTTTGAAGAAAAAAGATACATTGTAAAGCTGAAAATAACTTTCACACCTCTATATTGGATAGTTGCAAGAAACATTTCACGTTTTTTGTTCAAAACTACATTTTTGGCCATAGGACTGGCAATACTATGCAATACTACTAATACTACGTTTTAGAAGCACCCTGACAAATCTGCACTTTTGATTGAAGGCGCCTACAGATCTACAACGTTGATTTTGTACTATGTTGTACTATACAGTACTACGGACTACTACAAAGTACTGCAGAAGCCACTGGGAGCAAAAAATAGCAGAAAAGGGGTCTATAGAGATTTTCATTTTTAGTAATTTAAAAAAAATTCAATAAAATTCAATAAAAAAGCCATTTTGCTAGAGAAGATTGCGCTCGCATTGCACTCAAAAATTCATGAAGGAAAATTTTTCCCTCTTCGTAGCTTTCACGCAAAGGAAGGTCACTTTGACCCCATGTGTGCAATTGACATGATGTGTTAGTAGACCTCCAACATGTCTAATTTGTAGCTTCAAATTCGCATTTTTGGATCAAAAATAAGACTACCCCCCCTCCCAAAATGGTCAAGGTAGACACCCAATCAGGGGTAGGTTAAAAATAGTAAACTAATTTTTTTTAAATTAAAAAAATCACCCAAGGTCTGTAACTTTAGCATCTAACTTCATTCCAAATTTCATGCCAAATGGACAAACAATGCAAAAGTTATGAGCAAAAAGCCAATTTTTAAGGGCAAAGGGACAAGAAATAGGACAAGTGTTTCTTGCAATCACCCTATTATATAAGAAAAAAAAATTTGAAAAAGGAAAAAAAATTCTATAGAATAGCTTTCTATTGAAAGTTTATTTTGGTTGAATATTGATGCAATAGTCATCTTCATGTGAGCTCTATAAATATTTTAGTTGGAGAACATGCCATTTTAGTTCATTTTTCAACCCTTCTAGACAATATATCTTATGTTATTTGGAATTGAAATTTTTGTCAATAGAAACCTTTAGTCATTGTTAAACAAAGATCAAAATTTTAGGATGAAATTATAGTTTATTCAAGGTGTATTACATGTATCACTTTTCCCGCCGCCACACGTGGGTGCCTCAAATGTAGTGAGAGTGTCCTTCCCTAGAAGATGGAATTGAAACACAATAATTCCAATGGTGAGATTGTTCTAGCAAGCAAACTTAACCCTATCAAACATTTTTTTTTGGCAAAATTGTGAAAATTGCATTTACAAATGAATCCTATAAGTTATTTTTTGAAAAAGATGCTTAGATTGCCCAAAAAACAAGATGGTCCATAACTTTCTCATCACTAGTCCAAATAAAATGAATCAAAGCTCTACATATAGGCAAGAGTTTTTTCTATAAGAAACAAAAATTTTGAAAATTTTATTTTGACTTTTTGTGATTTTTTGGTATTGCTTGATGATTGTTGTTTCAAACTTTGGATGGAAAAACTTTTGCTTTTGGTCACAATTGGAATAATAAAAATTATATCCCTAGAAGGTTGTTGTGTTTTTTAATCTTCAAAAACAATTTAAAAAAATCTCAATGAAAATCAAAACTGTAGGAACCTATCTAAAATCCATTTCGTTCTCCAAGGGCACAATGGGACTTTAAGGGTTTAAAATCTTATTTGTCCTTTCCTTACATAAGACTTTTTTTTAAATTTAATCTTGCAATAACGGCATTTGCAAATTTTGAATATCAAAGAATACTAAAATATTTGTATAGTAAAGAATTCAAATAATTCTTTTTGTATAAATATTAGTTTGATAATATAAGAATTTAGGAAAACTTGGATGGATGATAGCAACAACCTTTTACATATCAAAATCTATTGCTAAAAAAGGATAAAGTTTGCAATTTCTAATTAGATATCTATTTGTTTTGTTAAAGTAAAAATTTTGAAATGGCTCCTATAAAACAACTCCCATAAGATTTTTTCCCCTACAAAATTATTGTTAGAAAATGTTTTTCAATATTTAGGGTTTCCTTTGACCTTATCCTATTGTATTCTGTCTTTTGAATGCACAACAAGGCAGAGGCTACAAAAGAAGTTAACTTACCCTATTTAAATATTTTATTCATTTTCCAACCCCCCCAATCCATTCCAAATCCTAACCCTAACCACCACACACACTAACCCAAATCCGAACCAACCAACCTCCTATTTGTAATTTTAGATTTGTAATCCTACATGCAATCAATATGGGATTGTCATATTGTTGTATCCATCTTCTATATATGTACTCATATCTATATTTGTATCCATCTTTGTATTTATATATATATTCATATCCATATCCCAGATCTTCATCGACGAGGACCCCTTTCCAGATCCTTCAATGGCGTCAGAATTTTGCGAAAAGAAAAATAGACGGCATTGGGGGTACTTTTATTGTTTTGAACAAACATTAAATGGCCATGGATTTTTGGAGGTGGAGGTTGTTTGGTAGGAGTGTGTTACATCTTTTCAGTGGATAGTATCTATCATTTCAAAAGTGTATAAATGTACCATTTAGAGGTAAGAGGTTTTCAACAATACTAGCTTCAAGGATCATTGTCATTGTCACAGAGGTTCAGAAGGTCAAATAAGCTCCCACTACATTGATTTGTCCTAATAGCAAGGGTGGAAAATTATTATTTTAATTTGTTTTGTTTTGAACAAATGGAAGAATCATTGCATTAGAAAAAACTAGGATACAAAATCAGCCAAGCCACATAAGGTTGGACATTGATGAGATAAGAGCAGAGAACCATGATAAAACCACTATACTAGAACCCTAGATGAAATCATAGAAGGGAGGATCTTTTTTGGTCCAAAAGATATGGGAGTTGCTCCTATAGGCTTGAACAAGAGAATGCAGCCAAATGCAATCAAATTTAGACCAAATTTTGGGTGCCTATTGGGAACGCACATGAGGGTGGAAAATTATGGTCACCTTGAAAATAATTAGTTTCACCACAAAATTTTATTTTTGTGGTAATTGGCACAATATATTATTATTTCAATTTGCATTAATTTTAAATAGTGAGACTTTGTTAAATTAAGGGGGGTACCCCCAAAATTGCGCTGTGCCTTAAACCGCAATCTACTTTAAGCCCCCAAATGGTGTTAGTATAATCTGAAAATTGCACCTCCTTGTCTTTCGTAGTTCTTAAAAGCAATATTGGCCATTTTGAGGCATGTGACTGGCTTCTTAATTTAGAGAACATAAGGATTTAATAACACAGGGATTTAATAACTGATTTCAGTAAAGACTTGTTAGATGTCAAAAAAAATATGCTTGTGCTATTAAACCCTCGTGTTATTAAATCCTCAATCTTCATTTTATTTTAAGCACATGTCATAGATGTTATTAAATCCTCTTGCTAATTCATATGACGCACAGAACATGAGAACATAGAATTATGGGTTTACAAGCATGCAATGTTTTATTTAATAAATATGAATAACACTATTACACCTTTGTGTCTATTATTTCTAACACTATTGAGGGGGGGCTTTTGAATGTGACCGTTCTCTTTTAATGCAGCCTATAAGCGGTTTTAAGAACCCTACTGTCAAAACTTTGTCCCCCTACTATTGCCTCATTTTTGTCAAAATCTGAAAATTGATTGTGCAATACTTCCTCTTCTACATATTGCTTTGCTCTCTTGTATTCAGTATTTACTAATTAGCCTACAATTTATCCACAGCCCAATTTGTGGTGGTTTTAGGTGTACCCACCTTAGTATCACACGCACTGTTAGAACAAATTAGCGTAGTTAGATTATATTTTTATTTTTATTTTTTCACACATCATCCAACTGGATGATGTGCAGCGATGGTAACTGAAGCGAAGACAAGTGGAGAAGAGCTGCCGTTGTAAGTTACTGGAACTGATTCGGATGGAGATGATGAGTGATCCGCTGTAGTCAGTAGCCAGCCAATTTGTATCATTAGGTTTCGCTGCGCCAGTGCTATGGCGTATGAACTACCTTTCTAGCGATGGGCTTCAAGCGACTTCTCTTTGTTGCGCAATTTAAACTCCCCCCGATGCCTCATAGTTCCTTGAGTTTTGCTGTTTCTATTGTTTTAACGATGTGTTCTGTGCTTTACTGCCTAGCTTGTGGCGGAAGTTGATTCAATTAGGTTTTGAAGAGGAGGAGGGAATTAGTAGTGCAAGTCTGCTTTTTGAAAGAGAGTAGTACTTGGTGGCTATGGCAGGGGCATGGTTTACCACCTATTGTACACCTTCCGTGCTGAATACTGGTTTTCCAAAAGCGACTTGCACGCGCTCGCGGAAATTCTCTTCCTCCTCGGCACTACCTTCGAATGGCGGACTACTACTGCGGCATGAGCCCTTTTGTCGCGGCAGTGTATCCTTCTGTCGTCGAACGGAAGTGCAATTTTGTTGCTCATCGAGTTCCAGTTCGGAGTCTCATTGCTCTGATTCAAGGCATTTCAATTCGCATTTTGCTAGGCGGCGGCAGCTTCTTCTCCTTGTATCAGGCGCAGCTGCTGCGACTGCAACCGCTTTGCCTTCTTATGCTGAGGAGGTATTATCCGTTGTGGTCGGTTGCACAAATTTACAGCGTTTTGAAACCTTGTTATTCCCGTATTATTCCGTTTTCTAAGCTCTAGTTCAGTAGTAATGTGATTGTTTGTTAATGTTTTCCAATCTTTTATGAGTATTTAGAGCTTAAGAAAATAACGCAATTTAAGATAATAAAACTCTTTATAAAAAATGGAATTAAACAGAAGATTTATTTTCTCATGAGTTTGAACTTTTACCCTGTAATTCGAGCACTGCCTATCAAGCTTGATCGTCTGTTTACTTGACGATAGGTTAATGTCGATTTTCTGGACTTTCCTTAGCTCAAAGCCCATTAGCTCATATCTCGAGTTGGAGTTGGATGATACTATTCCCTCAATGAAACCCTTGTGTTCACAGGTGGACATTCACAGGTTGTTCAAGTAAAGCAATCAGGAACAAAGAAAGTTTGCAAAATATGCAGTGAATATGTCTTGTGGTTAGGCTTTGGAGACCGCGATGGCATCCCATTTGTTGTATCCTAATTTGTCGTGCTCTTTTGTGGTCACAGGAGGTTGGTTCATTAGCTGCTGATACAACGATTACGGACCGCGTATACTTTGATGTCATGGAATGTCCAAGCTTAGCAAGGTCTGATCGAACTCTCGGTAATACGTCGCTGATCTGCAGAGATGGAGAAGATTTGGGGCGTATCGTCATTGGCTTGTACGGTAAGCAGGTCTGTTATCTCTCTTGTTGCGAATTAGCCCTGCGTACTTGGACACTTATTAAACTTTTTTCTGTGCTCTACAATGCTAACTCAGCGTACCAGGTCTTTGGCTGTTTCACAGTGGACATCAGTCCAGTTACCTTGAGGCAGAGGTATGATGTAGAGGACAAAATCAATTGGCCTGACTTTCCAATACCCGTTATTGAAAGTCTGACCAGCTAATTTGCCCAGGACAACTAGGCTGATCCTAATGTTCCTGCCTTTGTTATTTCTTATAATAGAATCTGTCCAATTGTCAGCTTCGAGACAGTTGTGAGAATCGGATTACTTGGTGGTCGTGATTTTCTCAATGTCCCGACTTTTCAGCAATGCAAGATTGAGCTGCGAATCTCTTTCCTGTCTCGAGGGACGTGGTTAGACATTCACGAAGTATCACTTAGTTACGCACTCGACAAGGACAATGGATGAGCGGTATGCATCATTAGACCCGTATCATACTGAAATATATACTTCTTGTTTCAGGTACCGCAGACGGTGAAGAACTTCAAAAACATGTGTATAGGAGCGGCAGGTTCTTCGTATGAAGGAACTATTTTCAATCGAGTTTTACAAGGACAGTATATTCAAGCAGGCCGGCAAGGGCTGAGGGACAAAGGAGAAACCTCACCACCAACGAAGTTGGATCGAAATGAGGAAGTAGTTCGTGGTAACTCCTTTAAATTAAGGCATCAAAGACCTGGAACTGTCTCCCTTTGTCTATCAGAAAACGACGACGAAGAGGCGATAAAACTAAATTCAGACTACCGGAATGTGGAGTTTATGATCACCACAGGTAAGGTGATAAATGTTTGCATTGGAGCGCGATGTTGTAAGTAGGTCTGTTTAGTATTGTTCTGACCCAGGATCATATCCCAAATTCCGCTGACGATGCCATGTTGGATGCCAGACCCTGGCCCTGCTCCTCAACTGGATAACGGAAACATCATTTTCGGCACTGTACTTGAAGGTCAGTTTTTTTTCTATTAACTAACCATGATGTAGTTTGTGTAAAAAAGGTAATGTTTGCTACTGTGATTGGATGTGAAGTATATGTTTATAAGCATTCTCCGATCATGTCGTTCCAAATTGATTTCGACATTGCTGGATTAGTATGAGCTCTTCCCGTCCATTTTTACTCTTGTGATATACCACTCATTGTTCGATTATTCAGGCATGGCTGTGGTGGCCGCGGTATCAACGGTACCCACGTATAAGCCAAGTGGGCGAATTCAACAGTTTAATAGTTTTGCCCAGTTATTGGGGGATGACCGTGCTGCCAGTGCACGCGCTAACTGGGACAAGCCTTTAAAGTCTGTTGTTATAAAAAAATGTGGCCTCTTGAATATTGCAAGGCCGCATTTACCACCTAGTCTGCCATGATCTCAAAATCTCATCAGAAGGCTTCAGTTTCAGTGCAAGAGGGACTCTTACTATTGTGACTTGCAAAGGAAGTTGCTTGTGAAGATAGGGTTCTGCGGCGTGCTTGTAGGCCTGGAGCAGCAGACTGTTTTTCACTAGCAACGGTGTACCACTTGAGATCGGTTGAAATATATTTGAGTGATGCACTCAATTTGTTAATTCTTTGAACGGGAAAGTCAGGTTTAGCTGATGCGATCATCTAGTGTAGGAAAGTAAATTCATTTTTCTAAGTTTATGCGACCGTCAGATCTTGAGTGTCAAATTTCTAGTAAGTGCTATCTGTTCAAGCTTATGATGGGATCAAAGTACATGTGGTTCTTGTTGCTCTGTCATCCCCGAAGTTCGCCAGAGTATGACTAGGAGCGCTCTTAATCTATTTCATTCGTGCTGCATATCATTTTGCAGGTTAGTAATTTGGAAAAATCAAGTACTTAAAAACAATGCAGTCAGAAAGTGACTTATTTTACATGGGTGCTGTTGTAACTATACTATTCTTATGCTCATGCAGACCAACCAATTAACACAATTACTCAGACTCTCATGCAAGAATAAGTGTCCAGGTATACGGGTTTTCCTCAAACAGCAATGCGACAGTCTGTATTATGCTCAACACTTCCTGTCATACATTCCCCCTGTACTAAGCGAGGCACAGGGTACACTACAAAGCACGAAGGAGGCTAAAGAGCACTAGTGGCAGCTAAACTCAGTGTGACACACACGCATACAGAGAGAGATCTATCATCTACATTGTTGGGATTAATACCCTCTGTACTAGGCGGGAATCAAGAACCAAGAAGCAGAGGACGCCCCGTCGGTTCGCCTTCCTGAATTCAAATTCCTGCTTCGCTGGCCTAGTACTTGTAAGTCATCCAGTGCTGGATGTATCATTATCCAACACTCCCACTCATGCAGCACTGTGGTGACCTACAAGTCCTCCCACTTCAACACAATGTGTTACTAAGCAATGGCGAGTGATCCTATTAAGCCACGTAGACGTTCAAAACGATCTCGGTGAAGTAGTTTGGTCAAGATATCTGCGATTTGCTCTTCTGTGTTCACATAAGTGATAGCAATATGGCCTGCCGTGTCTACATCCCTGATCTGGTGGAACTTAGTGTCGATGTGTTTGGTTCGCTAGTGGAATACGGGATTCTTGACAAGCCGAATTGCAGATTGGTTGTCGCAAAACAAAGGCGTCGAATGTGGCTGAGGAGACCGGATGCTGTGTAGTAAGTGTCGCATCCAGAGAACTTCTTGGGTAGTAAGACTTGCCGCGACATATTCTGATTCCGTTGTACTCAGCGACGTACATGTTTGTTTGCGACTACCCCATGAGATCGGACCACCGTTGAGCATTAAGAAAAAGCCAGAGCGTGATTTGCGATCATCGCAGTCTGAAGCATAATCTGCGTCACAATAAGCAGTAAGGGAGTTTGGATTTGGGCCATGTCCATACGTGATGGTGTGTCCCAATGTACCTTTAATATACTTCAATATCCGCTTGACTCCAGAAACGTGGGCTGTGGTCGGATGATTGTTGAAGCGTGACATGTTACCCACTGCGTAGCTAATATCAAAACGTGTGCCAAGTTGAGCAAATTGGAGGCATCCAATACACTCTCTGTAAGGGAAGGTTACTTGGGAATCAGTAGCATGAGAGACTTGCATCTGGGCAGCGCTGGATGGATCGGACGGCACTGCAACAGGATGACAATCATCGTGGCTGAACCTGCGTAGTACTCGCTCCAAATATCGACGTTGATCGATGTGGATAAGGCCTCGCTCGTGATCCCGAGTGATATGTAGCCCCACGTAAACTTCTGCTAAGCCTTGTGTGACTTGAAACGCCCCTCCCATATAATTAAGGATCTCTGCAATGCTGTCGTTAAGGGTACTGCACACCATGCCGTCATCAATCCAAATACAGAGGATCAACTTAGGGTCTTGTTTATTGACGTAGACACAACAATCTGCGTCAGAAACTATAAGATTGTAAGCCTGCAAAAAATGGTCAAATTTGCGGTTCCAAACGCGTGCACTCTGTTTCAGGCCATATAAAGCCTTGTTGAGACGGCAGACCAGGCGTTTGTTTGTTGCATGGCCCACTTCGAATCCAATAGGCTGTTGCATGTAGATAAGCTCTCGAAGTAATCCATTGAGGTAGGCAGTGCAGATATCGAACTGTGTGATGTTGAGATCCTCCGCTGCAGCTATAGATAGAATCGCTCGAATGGAATCAAACTTGACAACCGGGCTAAAAGTTTCATAATAGTCCACTCCTTGCTTTTGGGTGAATCCTTTGGCTACGAGTCTGGCCTTGTACCTACTGACAGATCCATCAGCTGCTAGTTTAAGCTTATAAACCCATTTGCATTTGACCAAATTGCATTCCTTCGGGATTTCTTCAAGCGTCCAGGTGTCATTCTGGATCAGGGACTCATATTCTTCGCACATGGCTGCTAGCCAATGCTCTTTCTCCGGTGAGGCCATTGCTTCCGCATATGTTTCATCAGGGATGTCGGTGTGTGCAATACATGCATAAGAGTTACGATCAACAGGGAAGATCCACTCACCAAATCTTGTGGGTGGATTTCGGCTTCTGGTGCGGGGGACAAGTAAAGCATTGTCGTCAGGTCCTGCTTCAAGATCTCCCACTGGTTCGACAGGTGGTGTGGGTGAGCGAACATCGTCGGGACCTGATACGTCATCAATCAGTAGATCGGCAACACCTAGTTCGTCCACGTGCTGTTCGGTGGCTGCTGTAGAATCATCGGAGCTGCTGGAGTTGCGAAGTGGATCAGTATCATCTGTTTCAACGTCTGGCGGACTGGAGTTGACGACATCGAGAACTACTGGTGGGGCTTGGACTGCAGCAAGTGGTAGCTGAGGGGCTGGTATTTGAAGGATGCGATTAGCATCTCCAAACAATGCTGGTGGCGGTAAAATATCACCCTCGACTCCAAGCCACTGGTGCATTTGATCTTCATTGATTGCTGTGTCTGTAAGGTCTTCGTCAAATAAGACGTCGCGGCTCTCATCAATCCGATGAAGGTCGTTGCTCCAGATTCTATAAGCTTTACTGGTAGCAGAATACCCCATGAATACGCCCTTTCTGCTCTTGGGGGCAAGCTTCTTCCGAAGCTCTTTAGGAATGTAAATATAGGCCGTAGTCCCAAAAACCCACATATGAGAGATTGATGGTTTCTCATGATACCATAACTCAAATGGTGTCTGTGCTGCTATAGTCCTGGTTGAAGTGCGGTTCAAAGTGTACACTGCTGTGTGGGCAGCTTCGGCCCAGAAACGAATGTGCACATTTGATGAGTGGAGCATACTTCGCACAGCCTCCATAATTGTACGGTTGTCCCGTTCAGACTTTCCATTCTGCTGTGGGGTGTACGTTGTAGTAAGCTCTTGTTTAATTCCTTGCTCCTCCAGGTATTTGGTAAAAGACTTGTTGGTATACTCTGTTCCTCTGTCGCTTCTAACAATCTTGACAAAATGACCCGTCTCTCGCTTGAGTTGGGCAACGAATCTCTGAAAAGCAGCAAGCGTATCTGACTTGTTCTTGATGCATTCAATTACTCTGAAGCCAGAGCAATCATCTTTAAACAACACAAAGTAGAGTGCAACTCCTACAGAGGGGGTACTCATCGGACCGCAAAGGTCTGAGTGGATGAGATCACCTGGGGTCGCGGATCGTGTTCGGTGTTGGTCAGTTGGGAACGGTGCCCTGCTATGCTTCCCGAAAGCACAGCCCGAACAAAAGGACTTGGTGCTGTTGGTAAGCACAAGACCTTTTACAATACCATGTGCTGCCATCTTCTGAATTGTCGCATAATTGAGGTGTGCTAACCTTTTGTGCCAAATGTCCAGATTCTGTCGACTCTCAACCGAAGTGGGTATGCCAAAAGAAGTAGCAGATGTAGCTGTTAAAGCTACAGTTGTTGTCTTGGGGTGCACAACTTCAATATTTAACTTATACATGCGATTATAAATGTCCCCAATCATGACGACTTTGCCTGCTTCTAACATCTGACACCCAGTATCCGTATGTAGGGTGTAGATTTTCTTTTGCGCTGCAACGTACAACGAAAATAAATTACGACCAAGATATGGGACATGTATTACCCCTTTTAATGTTCCGTAGCTGTAAGCTTGACCGTGTTGAATCTGGATCACGATATCTCCTACTCCTGCTACTGTCAACATCGCACCTCCAATGCCCTGGACTGGTCGACACTCTGCGGAGACATCTTGATATGTAGAAAAATAAGACAGATTGTCGGTCATGTGCTCAGTGCAGCCACTGTCAACGTACCAATAAGTCGATTCAGGGGATGTGGTGTCGAGAGTTGCTACAAACGCCTTGTAACCATTGTTTCGCTTCTTTGACTGATCTTGGCTACTTTGTCCTTGTATCTGAGATGCTTGGTGTTTCTTCTGCTCCTCCTCGCTAGCTGGACACTCACGGCTCCAATGCCCTGTGTTGCCACATTTCCAGCATCGACTGGTTTTCTTACGCTCGCTGATCTCTCGCCGTCTTGCTGCTCTCTGCTCTGGTGTATATTCAGCGTTTTTGCCATTTGCTGAAGCTACGTAAGCGGCGGCCGATATGACTTCATCGACTCTAGCTTTCAATGTACTCTCAGTCTGCAACAACTGGAGGATAAGATTATCTAAAGTCTTTGAAGCTTCTGGCTACATGCACCAAGCGGGAATGAGACTATTGAACCCTCCTGGTAGATTGCATAAAATCTTGGAAATCACAGCTTGCTCATTGAACGTGGCATCGCCTCGAGATGCTAGTTGTTGCACTATCACGTCTAGTTTACCTACGAAATCCGCAATACTCTCACCCTGGTTCATAGAGCATTTGTAAAATTCTTGCTGGAGTGTGTGTATATTCTCAGAAGCATTCTGTTCGTGAAACAGCTTGAGTTTATTCCAGATTTGCTTAGAAGTAACATAGCTTGTAACGTGTTTAAGCATCGTCTCGTCAATAGCTTGACAAAGTAAACTAACGGCTTGGTTATCTCGCTTGCACCAAGCAGCTTTGATATCATTATCGGCTGTGACTATTGGCTGGACTTCAGAACCATCGACCACATCCATGAGGTCCCTGCCCAACAGCACAGCACGCATCTGAAATTTCCATATATGGAAATTCGGCCCTTTAAACCGGGAGATCCCTCCGACATCACGACCATTATCGGTCATGGTGACGGGGCTACAATGTAACGATGTGTCAGAAAAAAAAACAATAATAAAAAAAAACGATCAAAACTGGAGCGCAGGTTTGGTTGGAAACCGAAAGAGGCCCATAACCTGTTGTAACTATACTATTCTTATGCTCATGCAGACCAACCAATTAACACAATTACTCAGACTCTCATGTAAGAATAAGTGTCCAGGTATACGGGTTTTCCTCAAACAGCAATGCGACAGTCTGTATTATGCTCAACACTTCCTGTCATACATTCCCCCTGTACTAAGCGAGGCACAGGGTACACTACAAAGCACGAAGGAGGCTAAAGAGCACTAGTGGCAGCTAAACTCAGTGTGACACACACGCATACAGAGAGAGATCTATCATCTACATTGTTGGGATTAATACCCTCTGTACTAGGCGGGAATCAAGAACCAAGAAGCAGAGGACGCCCCGTCGGTTCGCCTTCCTGAATTCAAATTCCTGCTTCGCTGGCCTAGTACTTGTAAGTCATCCAGTGCTGGATGTATCATTATCCAACAGGTGCGTTCCACGTTTTTAGGCTAATGCTCACGTGATTGGTCGACTTCATTTCCTGTCAATTGTTAACCCCTCGAGGTTCAGAGTCTTGGGATGGATTTTTTAGGATTTCGGGCAAGTTCCTATGATGTTAAATTGTAAAGTAATTTCTTGAAACTTTTTTCGGACACAAGGAATGTACTAGCTTAATGGGAATATGATTTATATTTCATTACGTTACAGATACAATTCCGCCAGGAAGACAGGGAAGCCTGGTAAGGCAAGGCACAGCGGCCAGGGGGAACTCACTGACCCCATTGCTCCACCTGAATGAATGGGGGATGAAGGGAGCTTGTTCCTGTAGCTCTTTCCAGTTTGCAAAAATGTAGAAAGTTGTTACAAGAAAGGTCTCAAACCTGGCTTCTTTGAATATTTTCTAGATACTGTTACGATTGAAAGTTGAAAAAAATAAATGATCGCATTGCTGTGCAAGTTCCAAAAGCCAACATCAACGCTTTCAAAAGAGGAACACTATCGAGCACAAAATCAAGAAGAAATTGTATCATTCAAGTAAGGTAGGAAGCTCTGTAATTGTGCATCTAAAGGAAGAAAAAGCCTGTGCTGCGAAATCAAAGCAGCCAATTACGTCAAGAATTTTGAGAAATGACAAAGGCGTGAATCCCCTTTTTTCCTAATTTTTTTCAAGGAAATTGAAATTATGAGGGAATTTCAAATTGACATGCCATAGGGTGCTAGTCTTGGTCATAGGTATACTAGTAAGCAATCACAGTATGTTTGTAAGTCGTTGAAATTTGGCCTGAAAGTAAGTACAATGTGCTTTCATTTAATTCATAACCCATTGTAAATAATAAGTCCAACTACTTCATTACTTATATTAGTTTTTTATTCACTGAATTCATAAAGTGCTATAGCACCCAAGTACACTCACAGTAGTATGTATTCTAAAGTTAGTAGAGTTCAAAAACGGAACACCTGCAATCCCATTTCTTGGATTCAAAATCACTCAATCTTTTCCAGAACGTACTGCACAATTAATGGCCAGCCTATATGGTCGATTGAAAATGACCCTCCAACAATCAAGCCTCCTACCTTAGTATTGGTATTGGTGAGTTATTCACTCCATATTTGGGATATTTACCAAATAAAGGATTGCTGCAACAAAGCAAGGATAAGAAATGCATATTGAGCCAAAACACGGACAACAATTTTAACCTCTAAAGGACCATTGTCCCCTCGGGGGACAAAATGGATTTCGGGCAAGTTCCTATGATCTCAATTTTCAGTGAATTTTTTTGAAACTTTCCCATAAGATAGGAAAACTTATGAGCTTCGTGGGAATATAATTTTTATTTCAATTGGTGCCCGAGAGCAAAAGTTATGGCATCTTAAACATAATTTACACGTCACCGGGTAGAAAAATAAATCTACAAAAATTTGAAATTAATTTTTTAATTTTTTTTCTTCTTAAAGATCATATTTTTGTCTACATGTGAAGCTTTGATTCATTCCATTTGGATTAGTAATGTGAAAGTTATGAACAATCTTGATTTTTGGGCAATTTGAGCATCTTCTTGAAAAAATAACTTATAGGATTCAATTCTGAATGCAATTTTCACAATTTTTCACAATTTTTTTTTGACAAGATTATTTTTTCTATTTAGAACAATCTCACCATTGAGATTATTGTGTTTCAATCCCATTTTAGAGCTATTAAAGATTTAGTTTTTCTTTCAATCTTGGACCTACTTGTACTGAACAATTTTTTAAAGAATGAAAATCAATCATGTTTTTTTTTTAAAAAAAAAATCTAGACTTTCAACTCAATTCTTCAACACAAAAAATTTTAAATTCAAGGTCCATGGCGTAATTTTTTTCCCCAAATGGCATTCAAAGTCATCTGAAATTGCAGGCTAGTGTTCAAAAAAACTTTCTTTTTTCAACTTTGAATGCTAATATCTTCCAATCTGTACGGTCAAACTTCATGAAATTTTTACCACATGATGCTAGACTAGTAAAGTACAAGATCCTACGGTTAGATTCTAAAAAAAAAAATTTTTTTTTTGGATGAATGCAGCAAAAATGACAGTTTTGAGTAGTTTTTGACAGAAGAACGGCCCTGGTCCTTTAGGGGTTAAAAATCAGCCATGGCCAGGCCTGGTTCCATCATTTGTTTCTTGTAGTACTCCAGCGGAGCTACAAACCCTAAACACTTACTGCAAAGCTGAATCAAATAATGTGATCTGTATTACACATTTGCATACATATACGTACATATATATCCAACAAAATATCCAGACTACACTTGAATATCCACCCCGGCCAGGCACAGCTCCCTAATTGACCTAACCTCACTCTCTTAACCCGTAAATGCCCAAGGCCTCTTTTGAGCTTCTTGGAATTTGCTCTAAATTGAACAAAATGCCAACATTTTGATAAGTTGTATCAATTTTTTTTTAATTGTAACCGTACAAATTCAAACTAGACATGTTAGAGATCTCATAGGAAAAGAAAACACAACAATATCACTTATGGAGTGAAAGATTAGAATGTTTAACTAGGAAGGTATTAAAATTGCAAAAGTGATGTGAAGTCTTCTTTTCTTCTTTTTTTGGCACAAATGAAAGATGTAAAGTCTTTCAATCCTCTTTTCACAAGTCAACTCTAAAAAGTTGGTGACCAAAAAATATGAGGTTAAAGGGCCTAACATGTATAACCCCAATCAATTTATGGCTTCTAAAAATCTACTCTATAATTTTTTTAAATGAATTTTGAATGTGATTTTTTCTCCAAGATCTAGTGTATTTGAGGCTCATTTCCAAGAGCTCTCAACACTACAGGAAGTCAAGATTGCAATGGTTACCCTTGCACAAAATCTTGAATAGAAAAATTAGTATCATTTACTTTCAAGATCGGATTTTTGATGCTAAACCTAGACTTCAAGAAGAACTTTCCAAATACAAGGTACTAAAAATAGCAACTTGGTTAGGTTTTATTTAACTTCAAAGTTTTGTGCCTCTAGCATTTAGGTTAAGACACGTCTATACCCTCATGAATGCAGGTATATTTAATGACAATCCACCAGAAAATACAGTCCCCCAATGGCTCCTCCCTCGTTCTTGTGTCCAACAACGATGCCATTGTAACGCCAAATTCAAACCAAATATTTTATGTGTTAAAGGACTCCCCTACCAAAATACTCCACCAACACACCCAGATAACAATCTCACTATCCAATTCATTGAATTCACATACACTAACGACAGATTTTCACAAATAACAATAGATAATAAAATACAAAAATACCAACCGCTAATCAATAGCATTAGAACCCTAGGTTGGAACGTAAATCCACTCATTGTCATTGCAATAGGTGCTAGGGGAACAACACATGCTCCTTCAATAAAACTCCTTGAAACCAATTTGAAATTGCTTGAAATTGCTTTGAAACACACTTTCAAAACAATCAACACCATTGCCATACAATATGCTGGATCAATCATTCTACATAAAAGAAAAATTGAAAACAACCAACCTCTCCCTACAAATTAAAATAAAAACAAAAACAAAAACATAAACAACAAAAACAAACACATAAACTTGAATCACCTTAAAATCTGGTTACTTGAATTGGTTATTGGTAACTAAAGTGTCTATTCTCGAAAGGGGAGAGTAGTTTTGCATCAATGGCTCTTGATTCATTGGACATTAGCTCATTGTCATTATGAACAGACACTTTATTCACAGTGGTCTTCTCTTTGAAGACCAGAGTTTTTATCTATCTATCTTAAGACACGTTGCACCATGAGGAGGGAAAAATTTGCAGTTGCCGTGAATAGCCGCCTTCTCTAACGCCACTTTGTTGAAATTTGAAAAAAAAATTGAATTTTTTTGGTTGGACGTGTAGCATTGCCATTTCGATGCAACCTTGGCTGCACTTGTTGCCTGTTTGATTCTCTAATGATGTTTGATTCTCTACTAAAATAGAAGCTAGGAGATTGACTCGTCGCAAATCGCAGAGGCCTGATCCCCCGGAGGAGGATCCGAGACTTGGGGCACGAAGGCATTCCTCACAGCTCTCAAGCCACACTGTTGCAGGATCTAAGCTTACCATCTTTCGCCCTGAGTGTTGGAGGTGGAAAATTTAAGAGAAGAACTATGGAGATAGATGACAAGGGTTGCCACACATTATTAATAGCGGTCAGCGGCTGGTTGAGTCTCGAGCGAATCTCAAGCGATGGAAAGGAAGATGACTCCGGATTCAAATTGTTCTGGATCGAGTTTTGTGGCTGCAGTGCTCCTTCTTCTTTGCCATTGCAGAATTCCAGCGGCACTGGCTCAGTCTCAATCAGGTTTGTAACCCGAACGACTTACAGGTGGCATAGGACAGTACCGGACCGAGAATGTTGCGAAGTTGCTCAGGTCTTCGCGAACTTGCATATAAGGTGGGTTTTTTTCTCAACATTCTTGATCATTATGTACCTGAATATGCGATTCTTTGTATATTTGAATGAAGTGGCCAAATTCAAACTTTCCATTGTGATCTCTTTCTCAAACTGCTAATCTCTTCATCATATCGTACTATCTCTCATATATGTTGAATAGTTCAGTAGTTTACTAGCATAGAATCGTCCTTTCAGAAGTGATAGTTCCGAAATTTATGGATAGTAATTAGGGATCGAAACCTCTGGTTCTTAGCAATTAGACTGCTCAACTCTTTCCGGTGTCTTATTTCCCGTTAACAAACTTAGTAACAGGTAGCGTTCACCAGTGCGTGAAGCCAGCTCAATTTATGGCAATGTCGTTTACGGAAAATAGTTATTCGTGCCGTTCTGAGTCTAAGCTTCTCGCAAACAGAGCACGCGTGCGCATGTGGTAACGTACTAACTTTCCAGATGCACGAATTTTTCTTCAGCAAACTGAGCGGCTTGTTTTAAGATTTGGATGTTCTACAAAGCAGGAATTATCGACTTGCACCCTACACAACGCATGAGATGCTTCAGGATAGAGTGTAATGTCTTGCAAGTTCAAGGCATGGAATTTTCCTTACCTTCCAAGGCATGGCATTTGCCTTAGCTTTCAAGGCATAGAATTTCCGGTATCTTGCAACGGATCGACTTTGGACTTATCCTCTTAGGCAACATGTACATGTTGATCACAATGTCCTGGTATACTGGCAAAGCTGATGGCTTTATATACATATGTTCATGGAATCACTACAAATCAAAATTCAGTAAAATCTTGCCAATATAACGAAATTGATGTTCAGGACTGTCCTTAAACAATCGAGCCCTGACATTAGCATGCATTCCTTAAATTTTAATTCGGACTAGATTTTAAAATAGAGACATCGAATCTCTTATAAATACTTTCGGTTGCCTAATGTGCGTAAGTTCACGTTCTAATGTGTTTGTATAAAATGATCAGACAACAGTACTCACTTGGTTAGCAGTTTACTTGCTAGGGTGTCAAGGATTTTTTTTCATATTGGAGACCATATATATCCCTTCGACAGTGGCAGACTGCAAAGCGTTATGAAAAGTCTGAAGTGAACTTGTCACTGTTCTCCGAGCCTGCCCTAAGGTAGGAGGTCCAGAAATGGAGCATCTAAGCGCTGAAACTGAATTTTGGGGAGGTAAAACATCTTGAAATATTTTTCAGTAAATTTTCCTTGAAAAACAAGTGGAATTGAAATCTAACCCAAGTCGTTTCATATTTTTGGACCTTTTTGGAATTAGTTACAAATTTTTGAAGTTGGAAAAAAGTGGTCATTTGGGGTCATCAAAATGGACCACGTCCTCAAATGTGCATAGGTGGTACATTGAAGAAAGCAAAATGTACCTCTGAGTCATGTTCCATTTTAATGCCCATTCCGTTTTACAGCCTCCTACCTTAGCAGCACGGTTTTGGTACAATGAATCCTCTACTATAATCGATTTGACCTCACGTAAAATATCTTATCAATTTACAAAGTGTATTTAATGTATCATTTTCTTTGAATCTGGACTCTTGTGTGCAAAAAATGGAAACAAATAAATTATATTCCATCCATCTATGCAATCATTTTTTGTGGCGTGTCACTGAAATGTGGCTAGCACCAACCCCACCGCAGAAGCCTGACAATTGTGACATACTAGCTGAAACTGGTCAATGATTTTGTTTGATGTCCAGGTACAGGCATGGGAATCCTCTCTTAATTGGAGCAGCCCGCTACCCAGCCCGGCACACAAATCAAACATTGCAGCGGTCGTTGGTGCTAGTATTAGCGGTGTTTTGGGACTCATATTCATCATTGTAAACAGAATCCACAATAGTTGAGATACTTTTGCTTTGTATAAATCAATTTTTTTACCCTTGATTATGTCTTTATAAATTTAATTTAGGTCATTGTGAGAATTCATAATCTACAGACTTCTGTATATGATAATATGAACATTAGTTGCCGCACTGGTGCCAAAGCCTACACAATTGCGGAAGTTATTTCTGCTACCAATCATCTCAACGTAACAGGGATCTTGGGAAAGGAGGATTGGACCCGTTGACTACGGAAACTAAGCTTCTTTGATGGACAAGAAGTGGCCGTTAAGGATCGTTAAGGTCATTTGTGATGGATCTTCAAAGCGAGGGAAAGAAAGTTCGTCTATGACATGCAGAGGTTTGTAGTTTACCAAACACTATATCAATCTGAGGAACCAGGATTTATGACTCAGGTTCAGTATTAGGGTTCTGGAGTTTCCTCGATATTCCTTTCTGACTTGTTGTTTCCACTATCTTTTGAACCAAGATGCATGTCTATTTGGTCTATTTGTTTTTTCTGTGAGTTGTTTGCAATATCTTGGACAGTGAGACTGCTTAATATGGTTTTGCAGTTGGACTTGTACTGACCTTGTATGCTTCTAGGTTGATGTTTTATCTCGGGTGCACCACAAGTATTGGTGGAATATATGTACTGCCAACAACAGAAGCAGATCCTAAAGCAGATCATTCCTAATTTATCAGTATGTGCACAATTATGGTTCCTTTTTTGATCACTTGGTGTTCAGGGTGTAATCCAAGTCTCGTACACCGGGATGTGAAAAGCAGTCACACACTGCTCGATTCTAAATATGTTGCCCAACTGGCGGACTTTGGACTGGCAAAGCTACTGGGTGGAACGGAAAGCACAAAAGTATGGACTAACTGCACTTGTCATGGGCACGGCAGTCTCCAGTGATCCAGAGTGAGAGTTCTAGCAACCTGCCCTCCTTGTCCTTCAACTCATCAAGCTTGATTGGCTTCCCAACTGGGCTTTGGTAGATCCCTCTAGCTAGCTAGGCCAAGGTATCTGCATGATCGATTGCATAGCCACTGGCCCTTTGGGTTGCAACGTACGACGGGCGGACTTTGCATGACTGTGTATGAGTTATTATTCTTGAGGATTTTGTATTATCAGAGGTCCTGCACTGTAACTTACTCAGTCAATATTATATATCTGTCCGCCAAGAGTGATGTGTACGTACGTACGTCGGTACATACGTCGGTACAGTTTTGGAATTGTACTCTTGGATCCAATCACAGGACGTTTGCCCGTTGGTTGATCAGCTTCAGTTCGATGGGAAGTCAGGAATCTAAATCTTGCCCACTGGGTGGGTTCACTTCGTCGTTGGCTCTTGAGATTATTACTTTACTTACTTAGTTTTTGTGTGAGAACTGAGAACCAGTGGTGTTTGTTCATAGGCCAACAATGATTGACTGAGTTGTGCACGAGCTAAGAAAACCTTCAAGCTGCTTTAACTTAATTACCGATGGAAGGAACGAGGTTAAGCTTCGAAGTTAGTGTGCCCCGGGCTTCTGCATAGCCACCGGTCGACTTCTGGATCGATGTGCACAAGTCCAGACCTACGTCCTCTTCAGGCAGTATGGACCCACCCGTGGACGAGCTTTCCAACAGCTCCATCTAGGTGATTGTGTAATGGGGCAATTTGGAGAAAATTTACTAAATGAAATTGTCACCTTGGAGCTCAAGCACCTGCAGTGGAGGTCCGATTGGCCTGCATCCATTTAACAACTTTAAGGTCAAGGCACCTAAAAGCGTCCCTGTACCTATTCCCTGTACCATAGAGTGCCTCTAAATGTGTCCCTAGACTTTAGTTAATGTGTCCTTTAAATGCTTACCTCTGATTTGCTGACGCATTTGAAGGACACATACGTAATTTTAATTTGTTGACTAATGATTTTTACAGATTTTGGTTTAGGGTCCACCTATATGACGTCTAGAGAGCTAGCACTTTGAAAAATCATAAAAATCACATACAACATCCGAAAAATCTATTTTGGGGGGGAGGGGAATATTCATGATTTTCACTTGCTGATACTACAAAATATCATTTCTAGGGGAAAAAAATGTCTCCAAACATGCTAAATTGCTTATATTGACATTTTTGGATGCTTCTACCTTAGATAGCTTCAAAAAAAATCCAAATGTGAAGGATTTATAGTTTTTTCTGAGTCCTGGAGGACTGAGAATCCTGACCAGACAGATTGTCAGATTAGTAAGGCGGCAAGGAATTTCATCAGGGATCCAAGTCCCTGCCGTTGACTTAACGTGCTGGTGAGTTATTCCACTTCCATCGGTACAACCGACGTTTCCATGCCGACAGCAGAGCAGTTTCAGGTGTCGGCAAATTGTCGGTAAATAAGGTACTCCACTAGACCACTACTACTCCATGTCTCATGATTCCAATGATGAGGAAGTTAAGGCCCGGCTTCACCATGGACTGTCAGTTGGTCAGGAGGGACACAGGTTGCAGGAGAATAACTTTTGGACTTCACTTTCTCAGAGTAGAAATAGAAATGCTGTTCCACTCAGTCGCATGGCTTCAGCATGAAAATAATATGGTAATCATTCGGTATGCTCTCATATTGAACATGATTGACATAAAAATTCCGTTACTTTCAGTGGTATCAGAAAAAACTAAAAATACGAAAAAAACAGGATTTAAAAACAAGACAAACTAATTTGAAGACAATTGGAAATGTGGAAATGGGAAAATGGCTACAAAATGGGATGATATGGGGAAGGTAGTAGCACCTAAAATCATCCAAAGAATGGATTGGACCATGGTTCCTATTATTGAAGTTAAACCCTAAGCACCCAACACGTGTTTACTAAAATCGAGACCCTTATGAGCTCATTCCAATCAAACTATCACCTAAAAAGACATTCACATAAAGTGACCGTACCAATTGGTAGTGGAGACAGGACCAAAGCTCCAAGAAAAGGAACACGTCCTTTGACCTTACCGTTGAAAAGATTATAATAGTCAAATAAGAAAATCTTTCAATTTTAAAAAGCTAGATTTGAGGCGCAAGGCACTCAAAGATTAAAAAGCTTTGGTTGGATCTTGTCTACTTGCTAGTAGGCAAAAGGGTATTCTAGATACTCTAGAAATGCATTTTTTTGGACTATGTATGAATGAACTATGAATTTTCAAAATACTAAAAGTAGATATATCCATAATCAACCCAAAGCTCTCATGTAGGAAAGTTGTATACATGAGGCAAGAATCTAGATGGGATGGTTTTGCTAACCATTCACAATAGGACAATGTTGTAAGTTACCTAATGAACCCTAAATTGATGTATTATTCATTATTTATTGGAGATAGACGTAGTTTTGAGAGCCATTGTATGATAATAATTTTGTCTTCAAAAATGAAATGAAATGAAAAAACAAGACATAAAGAAGGGTATATCATTCTATTTTGATAGAAATAATACCTATTTTTTAATTATTTATAGACAAACATGATCCATGTGAAATATCAATCCAAAAGTAGTAAAGAATAAATTTAGTGTATAAAACCATCCATAGAACTAACACCTAAGTAGCAATTCCATGCACATCCATTCTATTGATCACAACCAATCCTTCAATTAAGGTTGCACATACAAAAAGGACCCAATCATGGTATATAATAGATATTGAAATATTACTCTTGTATTGTGCCATTTCTTATTTATTTTATTCACTAATCATTTATACATATTTATGCTTTTACTACCATATTTGTCTTTTATATTGTCAACCTTTGTAAGAAAATGAAAGAATGGATTTATTTGAGATTTCATCTCAAAAAATTATGTCATAAAACATTATGATTATTTAGGAAGAAAAAAAATCATTGTAAAAAAAAATTCAAGCTTTTTTGAATCAAACAACTCTTGAATTTTTAAATTTCCATATAGACAACCATCCTATAGCATTAGGTTCAAACTTAGCAACTATATATGTATTGTATCTTGAATTGTAAAAGGATATGAGATATTTAGCAAAGATTTTCTAACTTTCTATACCCTAAATGATGTAAACAAAGTTTTAAAGTTCATATATAGAAATTATAGTACATTGTGCTTTGAATCGTGGTTGAGATATTGAAAGGTTTTTATAAACATAATGACTGATATAGAACAGTTTTGGACTTCATATATAGAAATTAGGTGCATTGTACTTTGAATTATCACAAGAAGATTTGAGATATGGAGAGGTTTTCATAATATACTGACCTATATGTATAGTCATGAATAGAGCATATTGTATTCAATGATCTAGTCAATGATATGTGTTTCTATGTTATTTATAATCATTGTAACTAACACTGTAAAGTAAATAATGATGGTTCAAAGCACAATTATTGATATATTTGATATAAAAAATCTGTAATTGATTGATTGCTAAAAAATACTTGTACTATTTTATGTTGTATATTTTAAACAGATGAGATTTTTTAACTATAATTTTTAGAAAATTAATTTTTTAACTTGAATTTTTTTTAAAGTATGGCTTTCCATTTGACAAGTTTAATATCCAATCCAAGATTGTTTGTAAATAGCAAAACATTTTTGAAAATATAGTTTAAAAAAATTAAATTGTAAAAATTGTCATGAATATCTCATCGTTGGAGCTATAACTCAAAATTTGTAGTAAAAACATACAATCACCACTAATGTGTGATTGAAAAATGAAAATAGTACAATCACCCTTAATTAATATACATTTTTTCAAAAGCCCATAGTTCTTCCAATACTATTTTCAAAAGCAAAAAATAAGCAATTGTTTCTTGTTGTTGCCCAACTCAAGAATACAAAACTTTTTTGCCTTTATATTTTAAAATATTTTATCTTCGAGCCATTGTAAATGAGATTTGGAAGGACTTTTTCTTTTTTCTTTTTTTTTAACAAATTTCTTTCGGGATCAAATTACAAGCTACAATGCATGTTCTTTTACAACACCTTAAATATTAAAATTTGAAATTCAATGTGTATTTTTATCATACCAACAAACTCTTAACATGTATGTATGCAAGCTTGACTAAGCTCCGTACTAGTATAGGATGCTCAATGTTTGATAATCTTATGCTCATGCCAATTGATCAATTTGTCACAAACTTCACCGTTAAAATAGATTATGAATTTGCTACATCCTATGTATGCAAATTTTCATTATGACTCACTATTTGGATAACCGAGCAAATAAAGAGATTATAATACTTGATCAAGACAAAGAGGTGGTGAAATTTGTTAGTCATCTATCTTATCAAATATTTAAAAATCTCATTTTCCGATTTTAACATGAAACTTTTACAAATTTTAAGAATGATAATGTAAATAGATAGCATGCCAATTTTCCAAAACAATTAATAGCTCTACAATTACTCTAAAAAATTGAAGGTAGGTACATTAACTCAGCCAACCGGAAAGAAAAAATAGGCTTGTCCAAGTAAAATGAGAGATGAAGGGGCACAATAAAGGGACCTAATTATGTTGAAGGGATTTATTATTTCTTCTATCTTTAGAAATAATAGACAACTTTATGAGCTTGAATTTTGACCTTGCAACTTTGATTATAGAATTGCAACAACGCTAGTGTGCAAGCTTGTGAGCTACAAGAAGGGAGATTTGAAAAAAAAAATTCCAACTTTTTTACCTAAAAATAGTTTTTTTGAAAAAATAATTTTGATGACAAGAAAATTTACTATTTTTAGTAAATTTCAAGACCTATGACCGTTATTCCTATAATCGTGGATTTCAAGATTTTTTTTTTCAAAAATTGCGACTTGCCATTTCTAGTAGAAAAACAACTTCATATTGTGGTACACAATTCAATATTCAACTCAACCACTACAATTTTCATGTTTAGCTACTCACAAATTATTTCAAGAATAAGGTAGTGTGCTCATAAACCGTCAGTTTACCAGCTGTTGGGCCTTTTCGATGGTTTTCGGATGCCTAAAAATATTTTCACTTATTTTTCACTTGAAGAGAAGTTGATGTGGGATGCAACCCAAGTGGTTTCATATTTTTCTGAGCATTTATGAATTACTTATAAATTTCCAAAGAATTCTGCCATAGGCACCTATTTGTGATCCTAGGCCTTGCAAAACCCACACACGCGCGGTCTGAAAAAAGATATGGTGTGACCAAAAACAAGCAATGAAGCATTGAACAAGTAATACTTAAGGTTCCTAAATGTGACCTTTACTAAACTGAAGCCAAAGAATCAATATTGTCTTCACATACTTTGAAGTCCAATTCAAAGTGCTCTAACTTTTGCATCCGATTTCCAAATTCAATAAAACTTGTTGTAAAATTTGAGCTCTCTCTTCTAGTTTGTGAGATAAAATTTTAAGATCAATCCGAGTTATACTGATTTTTTGAGAGCCAATCGAAGTTCACAAGTTCAATTTAAGTTCACCAAACTGCAGCTGCTGGCTGCAGCTTTGGGGGCTTCTATCTCCTTCATTCTAAGTTTTTTTTCAGTAAAATTTGTTGGGTTATGTTCCCCTTGAAGTCTAGTTATTGTGGTAAAATTTTCATGTCAATTCAAGCTGTTTTGAATGTTTGGGAGCAATTCGAAGTTCTAAATCCCGACATTCTTCAATCACAGTGAACTTCGGCGGCTTATAACTTCTTCATACAAGGTTCGTTTTCAATATTTTTTGTTGGAAAAGTTGCGCCTACTAGTCTAGTTTGTGTGGCTAAGATTTCATATCAATCCAAGAATTAATGAGTGACTGAGAATCATTTTAGTGAAAGGATGTTCAGCCATAAATTTGTTTCTTGCAAAAATGAAGCGAACACATGTCTTGTATCCACTCTTAGTTCAAAATCGACCCACCCTGGCTCTTATTACACCATATGTGTAGTATAAACCAACATCTATCAAACCTTATTAAGCTCTCACATTATCAAAAGCCCATTTCAAAACTGCTTAGTGTCCATTTCAGAATTGCTTAGTGTCCATTTCAGAGCCTCCTATAGGGACGGTTCCAAGAAGCAGGTTGCAATTCGAGTCACCTACCTTACAATAGATTATATTAAGCTAATATGACTCACAAACACAATAATGGATATAACCTAGCCTCCACTAATGCTACTCTACATCAATGCTTTGCTCTGAGCTCATTATAGACATCTTGTGCACCGGCATAATTTGGGGCCTTATAGGATTTGAAGCTGAGCCACTACATTCAAGTCTCATGGACCTCTCACAAATGTATTCCAACCTAACGGAGTGACCATTACTTAAAAAATATATATATAAATGGAAAAAGACATCTTTCCAAAAAATAGAAAAAAATGGAAAACAAATAGTGGATTAATAAATAAATAAAAGCAATGACTAAGCAATGGAATGTAAAGAAATCAATATTAAAAAAATTCATGTCTCCTAAATTGGAGAATGAAAGAAAAAAATGGAAAGAAAATTTGAGAAAAATGGAAAGAATGATTGAAATTTTAAATGGAAAAAAAATTTAATGAAAGAAAAAGGAAATTAAAAATTAAAAATGAATGGAAAATAATGATTAAAAAATGAAAAAATGAAAACAAAATGAAAAAAACATTTGAAATAAAAAAAAGAGGTTGAATAAAATAAATTTAACGGATATATATATATATATATATATATATATATATATATATATATATATATATATATATATATATTCATATGTCCTTTTTCATATTAGAATTTACAATTACAAGTCTTAGCCATTCATAACTTCTTTAAAAACATTTAACTTTGCAAATACACTCCCACATTTCAAGGATGCATAGGATTGTTGCATTCCATATGCTTCAAATCATTTCAATTGTACTAAATTTTAATACAATACAAAAGTACATAAAAAGATGTAGTCAAGACTACTCTAAAATAGTGATGATCTTTGCTTTAACCCCTAAAGGACCATTGTCCCTTCGGGGGACAAATGCGTTTTCGGGCAGGTACCTATCGGCTGAAATTTTCTCCTAATTTTTTTAATTTTTTTTTGGAGGTAGAAAAGTTGATTAGCTTCGTGGGAATATAATTTTTTTCAAAATCGGTGCCCGGGAACAATAGTTATGACCAAATAAGCTCAAACGAGGGGACGGGGGGCAGCTCGGGCAGCCAAAAAAAAAATGGACAAAAATTTGAATTTTTTTTTTAATATTATTTTTTCTCATAGATTATATTTTTGTCTATTTGGAAAGCTTTGATTCATTTCATTTGGATATGTTATGAGAAAGTTATGGACATTCTTGTTTTTCGGGCAATTAGAGCATCTTCTTGAAAAAAATAACTTGTGGTATTCATTTCTGAATGCAAATTTTTAAATTTTTCATTTTTTCTTTTTTTGCATGGTCTGATTTACTTGCTAGAACAATCTCACCGTTGGGATTAGTGCATTTTGATTCCATCTAAAATATATGAATATTTTAGATTTTCCTTCTATCTCATACCTACTACTTAACAATTTTTTTAAGAATGATAATTAATTTTTTTTTGAATTTTTTTTCTTACCTAGACCCTCAACTCAATTTTACACTATGAAGATTTAAAGCTCAAAACTTTGTAGTGCAAAAATTTGAAGTTAAAAATGTTCAAAGTCAAAAAATCTAGTCCCGCAATGTGCTGAAATACTTGTTTTTTCCACTTTAAACGCAGATATCTTGCAATCTGAGCGGTCAAAAATTCTGAAATTTTTTCCACACACTCTCATACTAGTTATGTGTAAGATCCTACGGTTAGATATGGAAATAAAACAATTTTTCAATTATTTTTACTCCTTGTTATAGGTATGGCAGTTTTGAGTGTTTTCTGGCAGAAAAAAGGCCTTGGTCCTTTAGGTGTTAATTAAAAGAAGCTCTCGGGGAGGTCACTTAGAGTGTCCATTTGAAACCACGTGCCAACAAATCTTTGGACCCCCTATATACTTTTTGAATTTTAAATAAAACAAAATAAGAAAAATATGAATAGATTTTTCTACTTTGAAAGTTTATGTTTTGAATTATTGATATTTTTATTTGTTAATAATAATTAGTTACAAATTTTTGAAGTAAAAAGATACACTGCAGAACTGAAAAATAACTTTCACACCCCTATATTATATAAGAAAAAATTGTTTAAAAAATGAACAGAAAATTCTTTAAAATAACTCTCTATTGAAAGCTTATTTGGAGTTGAATATTGATTCAATGGTCATCTAAATGTGTTCTCTATAATTATTTGAGTTGAAAAACATGCCATTTTAGTTCATTTTCAACCTCTTCTAGAAATCATTTCATATTTGATTTGAGTTGGAAATTTTGGCAATAGAAATCTATAGTCATAATTAAACAATGGTCAAAATTTTAGATTGAAATTATAGTTTATTAGAAACCACTTGTTCGCACGTGGTTTGTTGTAGTAGAACTAAGTGACCTCCCCGAGAAGAAGCTTCACTTTATTGAAGTTATAACTTGGTGCATGAATGAATTTATCTTCATCGATGTCCATCTTACAAAGGTACCAATATAAGTAGTATAATTGCTTGCAATTAATACCCTATTGATGACCTCTAATTGCTAAAACTGACATGTTTGTAAAATTTGAGTATGTGCACGAGTGTTTCATACCAACCGCAATTCAGTACACATTTTTATTAAGGTCAAATCCAGTCTCTAGTGAAACAATTGCACCTAGTCCCAATATTTCTCCTTTGACATTGCTAGCACTCTCCCACTTGTTTTGTTGTTTTATAGTTGGTGCATTTGCAATTTGCCCTATGGTTTGATTATTTCAGAGCATTGGATACACATTTGCATCTTGTAGAGGTGGTTGATCATACAACATACTCTTGAATATGTTAGACATTGAACAATCAACGTGGGGACAAAGTAAGGGGTTCTTGCAAATGGAAGCTAATATGTTGCAATAGTAATGTCTCATCCCAACTCAAGTTTGTCCCAATCAATGTGAAGAGGAGATTGCCTTTCACAACACAAACAAAGAAGTTTTTTCAAGAAGAAAGAAGGTTAGGTAGTAGAGGACTTAACCCTACATTTGTTGAAAATATTGCCTTCATCCTTGACGCAAATGTTGAGGACTTGTTTGGAAAGTGCTCCAAATTGAGCACAATCTACACATTGTTAAATTTCAATGCAAATTTTGTTTTCATAGAGTTGTATTATTGTTAGTACTATTATATACTAGAATTTATGGATCTAAGTAGGTTACCAACGATGAATTTGTTGTTTGGTTGGTGAAGGACTACATTGCAAATGTGAAAAAAAAGAAGAAGAAGATTAATTCTCGGATTAATTGGACATTAGCAGCTTAGACAACTACTTTAGAAAAAACTTATCAGGTGCAACAACTCTTATTTTGGCTTTCAAATCCACTAATGAAGTAATGGAGAAACAACAACTTTGGGTGGCAATCATAGTGGTTGTAAGATAACTCAACCTATGACAAGCCAACTTTGGATCAGCCTAATGTAGGACAAAAAATTCTTTAGTTTTACATGGATCTTGTAAAATTTACTTCACAATAATTTTTTTGCATGCATTAGGCTAGTCCAAAGTTGGCATGTCATACGCTAAGTTACTTACATCCCAACAACGTGAAGTTAGCTTTAGTAGTATAGGAGCAATAAATAAATAAAAGGGAACAAAGGTTATGCCAAGCAATGCTAGATCTTGTAATCTTTTTAACAACCTTTGTCCTTACTAGGTATTATGAAGTGATTCAGATCTAATTTGGAATGTTGTTAAAATTGAGAGTGAGATTTTTGTGATTGCCAAGAGTGGTTTAAATGCATAGAGCTATAGAAGTAGACTATAAAAATCACAAACAAGCTTCTTGGATTAAAGTTTAACATGGATGATTGTCATAGTACAATAAAAAAAATGCAAATAAGGCAATACAATTCCAACCAAAGTTCTAGAGAGTTGCACATGTGATACTTGAATAGAAGATGCAAGTAGATTTTCATATTTTCTTGTTCTAGTTTTCCAATTGTGTTGATTTGGATTGTTTCCATTGTCTGAGTTTTGTACAATATTTTTTTGGAGCTCACTATTCCATTATTGATTTGTGAACAAGCTATTGTCATTTCTAAAGGTTATGTTGAGCATCAAAAGTGAAAAAAAACTTAGGTGTCTTAAGTGGTAACATACATTATCTTGAAAGAAAGTTGAACGGTTGTCGATCAATAGTACAGTATTATTGACAGAGGTCAATCAAAGGTGAAGACATATATCAAGACATTGAAATAAAAAAGTTCAAAGTAAAATGAAATATTCAAATTTTGAGAAGGGAGATTACAAAGATGAAGATGTGTAACATAGTTGTTCACAAACAATGTGTGGAGATGAAAAAAGTGGTGGACTATCATTGTATCCAAAACGAACACCCCATCCAACATTGACAAACAAACTTGATTTAAATGCTTCTACCTTCCACCTAACTAAGTGTAGAAAGAAATTTTTAAAAAATAGTAATTTAGACTATTTTAGCCTATTAGGGGCCCCTTAGTGAGAAAAAGTAAAAGTAAGCTTTAAATTAAAGTCTAAATGCATGAATAAGTGTAAATAGGTCATTGAGCTAGGATGGATGAAAATTAATAAAATAAAAAATAAATAAAAACATTTGGATGAATGAGGTGTGACTTAGGTCACACCCCTTCATCATCACACCGGTTCAAAAACTATAAAAAACTAAAATCCGAAACAACTAATCGGCATTTGTAAGACCCAAGAAAATTATTATTATTATTTATATTATATATTTTTGCATATATTTGTAATTACATGTTCGTGGTTATTATTGTGATTAATATGTGAATTGTTTGAGCTTGTATGGTATTGTGGAAATTCATTCCAGCCGAGTGAGAGAGAAAACAACAAAGTGCAACAAAGTACCAACTTTGAAAATTCTGGAATCTTGTGTGTTCTTAATCTGTTGTGTTTGCGTCTGGAGCCTATTGCTAAGTGAAGAAAATAGAGTTTGTGAGCGAATTTTTGGAGAATTTCATTACGGGAGATTGTAGTGGATGAGTGAACGGCCGAAGCATTGACGGAGGAATTTGGATCCTGTTTGGGAGTGAATCGCAATCTTCAAGTACGGAGCAAGGCGTGGGGATCTGCAACCAGAGCGTGATCGAAAAGCTGAGAGCTGCGACAGAGATCGAAGCAGGGAGCAATTCTGAAGACGGAGCATCGCAGGGATTGCTGCAGTAGTGACTTTGCTAAATCAAGAGAAATTTGTAAGTAGGGTGCAATGTTGGGTTTAAATTGATTGACTGATTCAATAATTGAGGATGAATTGATCGTAATTCAACAAATTTGAAAAAATTCGGAATCAAGGCGCGGCTTGTGCGGCAACCTGCAGAGTGAGTTGTTGTGCAAATTTCGGGAATTGATCGAACCTGTGAATTTGGGAGATTAAAGGGTCCTGGTTGATCAATTGGAAACAATAAATTGTAGCGAATCGGAGAACGCACGATCAAAATTCTCGTGAATTGCAATCACAAATCAGGAGCAGAGACTTGCTGCAGCCTCTCTACCGAAACACTTAAATTTCAAAAAATTTACTTGAGTCTGATTGCACGATGGGTCATCTAAGATCAGTCTCATTGTTCGAGCAAAAATCACAAAGAATATTACACAATCCGGGTCACAACTCAAAAATTCAGTGAGGCACGGCAAACATCTGCGACCAGTGTTTCGACTCTGATAGACTCCAATTAGGGATTTCGCTCCTCGGTGAACCATCGCGCAGGTACAGGGTCTACTCGCACGGTTATAGGATTCAACGCACGGCCTTGGGGTTCCTTGACTACGGGCTTGGGCTCTCGGGTTGATGGTCGGGTTTAGTTGTTGGGTCTTGGGTGGTTGATTGTGACTTTGGGGTTGGGTTGTAGCACGGGTATGGGTATTGATCACGGTCTAAGTTTGGGCTTGTTTGGGGTCCAAAGTCTTTGAGTTTGGGTCTCTCAATTATTTATTTTATTTTATTTTTATTTTATTTTTATTTTATTTTTATTTTATTTTTATTTTATTTTTATTTTATTTTTATTTTATTTTTATTTTATTTTTATTTTATTTTTATTTTATTTTTATTTTATTTTTATTTTATTTTTATTTTATTTTTATTTTATTTTTATTTTATTTTTATTTTATTTTTATTTTATTTTATTTTTATTTTATTATTATTGGAAATATATATAAATATATGTTTGTTTTTAGGTTATGATTTAAATCTTTGTTGTTTTGTTATTTACTTATTTATTTATTTATTTATTTATTTTGAATTAATTATTATGTGATTTATAAGTTTTATGCTTAATTCATATGCAATTGTTATATTGGCATGATTGGTCAAAAGTGTTTGTTTAAGTTTTGGTCTTTGGAATTATATGTTCAAAATTGATTGTTCAAAATTATAAATTGTGATTGGTTTTAGGTTCCTTATGTTTGGTCAAAATGCGAATTGTATCAATGTTATGTTTGTATGTTAACCCTTGTGGTTTTGGACTCATTTGACATAATTTAACCAAGAAGAACTATTTGACATCATCATACATTGCAACTGGGAATCATTTGACGTAGAATACGGAAACGCTAGTCATACCTACATGATCGCGTTAGCTATAGATTGACTGGACATATTTGACATAAAAACATAAAATAAGCATATAATGAATGAAGCATATTATCAATACTATCTTGTGTGATTAGGTCCTAGTGCATGCATCATATAAGATTCATTTGACAAAACCTGAATTATTTGACAAGGAATGATTTGACATCCCTTAGAACACTATATAGGACCGGGACTTTATACATACTTTGGTAATGGACTGGCCAACAAATTTTACCTGGGAATAAGAGTGATTTAACATAATGCTAAACTTGCAAGTATAAATCTATTTGTAAGTGACTTTTAGTCATAATACGTTAGACTGATTTAACCTTTCCCTAGAACAAAGAACCCCTATACTAGTGTTTCCTGGGTTTTGTGGAAGTGCAAAATCTAGATTACATTTTGGCGCCGCTACTGGGGAAAGGTCCTGGCTAACGGTGGTTGAAATGTAGAATAGATTATAAGTGATTCATTAAAACTTTGACTATGACACACTAGGGACCAATTTGAAAAAAATAGAATATGTGGGTCAAACCACATGCAAAGGTATCATTGGGATTACTTTTGTAGGACAGGACTTGAGTCCTTTTTTAAACTTTTGAAGGTCTGAATTACTTTGATGTTGTTATTATTTTTAAATTTTTTATTGATGAATAGTATAGAAATGCATCGTCTTAGAGGGATGAAGAAAAAATTTCATGAAAAAAATCTTTTAAAAGTTGTAAATCACCAATTTTACAGCTAAATTTAGTATTTTTGTTACATTATAGTACTTTAAATAGATTTTTTTATTCTAATTTTTTAATATTTTAAAATATACAATTATGAAAAAGAATTTCTTGTAATTAAATTTTGGACTAAAAATAGTATAATTTTTTAATCAATTTATTGATTTTTGACTCATTCCTGATTTAATCTTTAAAAATAATTAAACATTCAATTTCAAAAATTGATTTCATGGGTACCTTTATGTAAATAATATAAACACTTTTTATTTTATCACAATCATCATTTGAACTAGTTTTTCTATTGAAAAAGACGTTCAAGTATTTTTACTTCTGAATATTATAGAAAATGAAAAAATATTTAAATTGTAGCAAATGATTCCTTTTCTACTCTATCATATAAATATATATACATATGATTTTTTTAAATTTCATCACATTATTATTCATTAGAAATTAAACCCCTTTTCTACCGTTGAAAAACCTGACAGGCTGATATTTGAACTTCAATTTGAACTTTAGTAAAGAAGATTAGATTATTTTGTAAATAGAAAAATATTAGTCTTAACATACCTTGAACTACTAATGGAAAATGACTAAAATGACTAAATTTAATAGATTAGCATTAAAAAACAATATCTATAAAGAAGATACATTGCAGATTTCAATGTGTCTGACTCCTTTTTTGGTCCATTTGAGTGAGATTTGACCGATGTATCTTCTTGGATAAATCCATTTTCAAAAAATGACATGTATTTTTTTCTAAATAGTGTTCTATCTTAAACCTTAGTCAATATATTAATAAAATTTCTTTACAAGAAATACTTACACTAGTTTTGGAACAATTAGTTGAAAAAACCAAAAATAAAAACCAAAAAATAAAAACCAAAAAAAATAAAAAAATAAAAAAAATACACATAGTATGTTTATGAGAAAAAAATGGGACTTGGTGAGAAAATAATCCAGGAACTTATTAATGAAGTTTTATCTGATATATTTCCTAAGAAAGAAAATTTAGACAAATCTTCCACAATTCGTTATAATCGATCGACTTTGAAGGAATTGAGACCAACCCTTAAACCTAACACAAGCCCAACTTTAAATCAAAATTTCAATAGTTTAAATTCTAGGAAAGCTAGGACTTGTACTAGTGGAAGAAGTCAAACACTTAGAGAAGAAAATAATTGTCATTTTTGTGGTGAAATCGGGCATATTAAAAGAACTTGTTCTAGGAAACAAGCTTACGATAGTACCAAACAAAATCCTTGTCACACTACGAAAACTTGTCAATCTATTAAAAGTCTTCCAACCCAAATTTCTTTTGATCAAGAATTTTTAGAAAGTGCTAGAGGTCTCACACAATTAAGAAATCCTGAAGTATCTCTAGACGAATTACTTAGAATACGAACTATTGTTAATACCCTAATTTACTTCTACCCAACTGAGAATAAATCCCGTGGGAATAATTCAAATATATATTAAAAAACAAAACAAAACAATTCATTTTAAATGAATCAAAATGAGATATTTATTCCCGTGGGAAGTTCCAGAAGTGTTAGACGATTATTTTTCTGGGCCTTGCCTATTTATGGCCCTATATAGATTGAATAAGGGTGCCTATTTTGGACAAGGATTCCATTTAAGTGGAATATATTTGGAAAACAAAGAATTCAAAAATTCAATAGACCAACTACCGTTAGATATAAAAAGAATCATTTTAGGTAAAATTTGGAACCAAGGAAAAGCATTTAGAGAAATAGTAGTAAAAACAGGAAAATTACATCTAGTTTTACAATTACATTTTCTATTTGTTCAGTTCGGTAAACTAAAACACATTGTAAAACCTAGAGTTCCAAGAGTATATACTGGGTGGACTGGCCATCAAATAGACCGTAAATTTTATATTTTTACATATGGACCAGTTGACCCATCATGTACACCTTTAATTCCAGAATTCATGTGTAGAGAAAAAAAGAACCCTTTAAGTCCCGCCTTTAGTTTGATATGCCCATAAAATGAGAAGATGTCAAGATAAAACATAAAACTTAGAACTAACTTTTTTTAAAAAGGTTAAAAAAACAAAACAAAAAAACAAAACAAAAAACAAACTCTCTATGGCCTCTCTAAATGTCTGGCCACACTCCTGACCATTTGCTAAGAGAAGCAACATGTAGACTACAAAGAGATAGAACATTTCTTGCAACCTACGTAAACCCTTGTTTTTCACCACCTGGAAATCCACCAAGTCCTGAAAATTCAGCAATAGTAGACTCACCATTAGGAAAATTTCAACGTCTTGGTTTAAATACAACCCCAAATAATTCGCAAAGTGAGGAAGAAGAGTCAAATATTGACCATGAAATTAGTTCTATAAGCTTAGCAAATCCCCAAGAATCTACCGATGAGAATAAAGAAGAAATAGAAAACCCTTTTGAAGATACTGCTACTTCTTTTGAAATAGGAGAATCTTCTTTTATACCAGAAACATCTAATAGTCCACAATGAACTCAATACACCCGTTGACCATACTTTTCTAAACCCTAGAGCCCTTGATTTTGAAACAAATGCCATACTTTCAGAATACCTGAAAGAAACATGGAATCAACAAGGTCGTAGTGTAGTAGAAAGATTGGAAAGTTATTTAACTCCTGTAAGAGAAAGGAGTTTAGAAACCTCTTCTACAAATTCGGTTCACCCATATTATCTTGAGGCACAACCTCATTTGGAAATATCAACAGGACAATTTTTAAACTATAATTATGATGAAAACATAAACCCTTATAGTTTTCAAGAAATACCTTTATTCCCTGATTATAAAACATTTGATAATAAAACTACTGAATTACATACACCTATTTGTGAAGACGACTCATGGATAGAAGACTATAATATGGCTCAACCACGGCCTATAAATTTGACAAACTTGCCCCAATATTATGGTTTAGCAGGATCAGATCCTGACCATCATTTGGATAGATTTAATATTGTGTGTCAATGCAATATGATTCCTGAGGCTAGTAAACTTACAACGTTTCCTGCAACCTTACTTGGAATTGCACAAGAATGGCATGCATCTAATGGCCCATATCCAACGTGGGAAGCATTGAGAACTGCTTTCTTGGCTAGATTTAGACCATTGGCTTTCACTGAAAGTTTGCAAGAGTGACTAAGAACCATTAGAATGGCCTTGGGAGAAAGTGTTAATAATTATTACGGTAGGATGGAATATATTTTACAATGTTGGACAGGCCACGGGATTCCTGATGCATATCTGTTAGGCATTTTCATGGGAGGATTGTATCCCCCAGAATTCAAAATAGCCATTAAAGAAAAGAATCCTAGAACCCTAGCCCAAGCTGTCCAATATGCTAAACAATATGAAGAGGCGAGAATAGGTGAAGATCAATTGTCTAGTATTGATCCTAACCTATACCCAGCCAATCTGCAATACCCACAAATGGGAACACAAATACCTTCATACCAACCACCAGTTTATCAACAACCTGTTGTAAAAATGCAAAATACACAACCCACCGTAGTGGAATCTAAGAACCCCAACACTGATTTATTATCTAAATTAGTTGAAGAAATGGCAGACTTAAGAGTACAAATTACCAATGCCCTAGTCAAAAGACCAAAACCCACCAATACAAGAACAAATGTATGGTGTACAAATTGTCAAGGACATGGCCATTTGCCATCTGAGTGTCCTTCACCAGCCACAGAAATTACAAACCGAAGACCTCGTTGTAATTTTTGTGGAAGAAATCACTCTACTGATAAGTGTTGGAATTTAGCATCAGTCAAACAAGATTTGCAAGCGGTAAGATAAGTTTTGCAAATCGATGCTAATAAGCCATGGGTGAATAAAACAAATGATAGCAAAAGACCTTTTACTAGACCTAATAATGGCCCACCTTATAAATCTAACGATAATCGTCCCCGTTGGAACGATAACTATAATGGGCCACCAGTGTGGAACAGACCCCTATCTAATCCAAACACCCATAGATATGGACCTCCTGAACGAGGAAAGCATTTAGTGTGTTATAGGTGTGGCGAATTAGGGCACTATGCCAATGAATGTCCTAATCCTAAACAACAAGTGGGATACACACCGTGGTGTGGCAGATGCCGTCAAGAAGGTCATCTACCTGAAGATTGCATTGCCCCACCTCAAAAATTTCCACCATCCAAGAGAGATTACTCCAGAAATAAACAACTTCAATTCCAAGAACCAGATAATTCTAGACCATCTAATCATGTTTCTCATACTATGATTGAGAAAAGACCTTATTCAGAAAATGTCTTTGTAGCCACAAGAGCTGAAAAGCCTAGGCAAGTTTTGCAAGAAACTCAAACTTCGGGTGACACTAGAAGTGAAAATGGAACCCCAAAGATACTAACGGCAAGAAATTCTGTAAGCATAGAACCAATATTAGAAAAAGAAGAAGTACAAATTGAAAACAAAATTATAGATCCGATACATCCCAATAAAGAAATGACTTGGAAGGAAAGACAAGAAAAATTGTCTAGTAAGCGATTACTTAGTCAAACACCAGAACCAACGAAAATTATAAAACCTATAATACCTTCTACTGAATTACCAAGTTTTTATCAAATACCTGCCAAAAGAAGAAATTCTAAATCTAATATTCAAGGTTTACCAAAACGCAAAGTTCCGCGAACCATGAAGTTAACGGAGGGAATGGAACCTTACAATGTTTTGGCCAACTTTGATCGAATCCAACCTCTAATTAGTATGAAACAATTGTTAGCTATTTCACCCAAATGTAGGAGTGAGCTAAGTGTGTCTTTGGTAAGGAAGAGACCCAAAGCCCTAGAAATACATGAAATTTCTAGAGACCTTGGAGCTCCTACGGTAGATGTGATAATTGATGGATCTTTAATCCATGGAGTGCAAATTGACAGTGGATCTAGTGTTAATCTCATGAATTTTGAAACTATAGAAGAATTGGGATTAAGTACTATGACCTCAACCCCTATCATTTTGCGAATGGCTGATCAAAGTAGAGTTAAACCTTTGGGAATGTTAAACCAAATTGTAACAACAATTGGTGGAATTGACTATAAAATAGATTATATAGTTTTTAGACTTACGGAATCGATATCTTCCTATCCCATACTATTGGGAAGACCGTGGTTGTATTCAGCCAAAGCCAAGGATGATTGGGGAAAAGGAACCCTAACCATTGGAAAAGGAAAGAACAAAATTGTTTTACCTCTTTATCCACCATCTTACCATGGCGAAACCCAATTAGAAGATAGTGACATTACAACTGAAAATCAATCTGAGACTGAAAGTGAGAAAAGTGATGAGGAGCAAACTCAGAAAGTTAATAAGGAGTTAGATTATAAAAAATTAGGTTTGGGGAATACTTTACTCCCTTAGCTCAAATTGATGATTCAGATGATGCTATTTTGGCATGGCAAAATTCAGAAGTCATGAATATAAGTGTAGAAGAAAAATCTGATTTAGAACCTGAATTTTCCTCTGATATGCAACAAATAGAAGATCTGTTAGCCTATGGTGATCCCACCATATTGCAAAAGAAAACTTTTAAAGAATCTTTAAAGAAACCTCTACAAGATATGAATTTGGGAACAGAAGAAGTCCTACAAATTATTAACATCTACTCTAAAATGACTAAAGGTGAATTCAAATACTGGAAAGGATTCCTTAAAAGACATAAAAGTTCTTTTGCTTGGACTTATAGTGATTTGAAAGGTGTTCCACCAGACATCTGTGAACACAAAATAATATTAGAACCAAATGCCAAACCTGTTAGACAAAGACAATATCGAATGAATCCTAAATATTCACTTATGGTAAAGGAAGAAATTGACAAGCTTTTAGCTTGTGGATTTATTTTTGAAGTACCATATAGTGAATGGGTATCACCAATCGTTATAGTTCCTAAAAAGAATGGCAAAATCCGTATATGCCAAGATTATAGGAAATTAAATAGTGTTATTAAGAAAGATCATTTTCCCTTACCCTTTACAGATACACTACTAGATGGTGTAGCTGGGTATGAATGTTATTCTTTCATGGACGGGTTTTCAGGTTATAACCAAATTCAAATTGCAGAAATTTATAGACTACTAACTGCCTTCACAACCGATTGGGGCATTTTTGCTCACACCAAAATGCCATTTGGCTTGTGTAATGCACCTGCCACATTCCAACGGTTGATGACGGTTGCATTTCAAATGTATTTAAGGAAATTTATAGAAATCTTCCTAGACAACTTTTGTGTCTACAGTACAAAAGAAAAACATGCAGAATGTTTAGAAAAATGCTTTGTCCAATGTGAGAAATATGGAATTTCTATAAATGCTGCAAAATCCCAATTTGCCGTACCTTTTGGCAAATTAGTTGGCCATATTGTTTCTAGCCAAGGAATGGCCACTGACCCAGATAAAGTTGCAATCATAGTGCAATTACCACAACCTAACAATATTACAGAGGTTAGAGCCTTTTTAGGGCATGTTGGTTACTATAGGCGTTATATTTACAAATATGCCAACATAGCTATTCCTTTGACAGAATTAACTAAGTAGTCGGATAATGCACCTATTTGGACTAAAGCCTGTACAAAGGCTTTTGAAACCCTAAAACATAAATTAACAACTACACCAGTCTTAATTCCTCCTGATTGGAATAAAGAATTTGAAGTTTATGTAGATGCATCAAATATTGCAATAGGGTGTATATTAAGTCAAAAAGATGAAAAACGACATGACAAATCAATCTATTTTGCAAGCCGGCAATTAGCAGCTGCAAAAAAGAATTATACTGTCACAGAAAGAGAGGCATTAGGAATGATATTTTCGGTCCAAAAGTTTAGACACTATTTGTTGGGTTATAAATTCAACTTCCATGTTGATCATGATGCTTTAAAGTACATGATAAATAAACCACAACTAAGTGGAAGAATAGCGAGATGGGTTTTATTACTCCAAGAGTTTAATTTCACAATTCAAGTACGACCAGGAAAGAGTCATGCAAATGCTGACCACCTTTCACGTATAAACCAAAAAGTAGGGAGTAAACCCATTAATGATAACTTCCCTGATGCATACCTATTCCAAGTAGATATTATTCCAATAGAATATGCTGACATTATTCACTACCTTTCAACGAGACAATTTCCCCTTGAATACATGGAAAAACAAAATAAAATGTTAGTATATAAAAGTAGTCTTTACACTCTACTTGCTGGAACACTTTATAAAAAAGGTAAAGACGAAAGTTTAAGACGATGTATCAATCCTAGTGAGATTCCTATCATCCTTCATGGATGTCACAATGATGCATGTGGAGGACACTTTGCAGGATTAGTAACGGCTCAAAAAGCATTACAATCCGGCTATTGGTGGCCTACTATGTTTGCCGATGTAGCAACATTTGTAAAAAAAGTGATCCCTGTCAAAGAGTAGGAAAACCTACTCCAACATCTTTTATGCCTTTAACACCTATTTTAGCCCAAATTCCTTTCGAGAAATGGGGTATCCCGGGGAGGACACTCCCTATGTTTTAGCAACCTACGTGCGGCGGAAAAAGTAAAACAAGTAATACACCTTAAAATTTAATTTCTTTTTCAAAAAAAAAATTATGGATAGATTTTACTACTTTAGAAGTTTATGTTTTGAATTATTGGTATTTTTTTGTGCTAATAGTAATTAGTTATAAATTTTTGAAGAAAAAAGATACACTGTAAAGCTGAAAATAACTTTCACACCTCTATATTATATAAGAAAAAAATTTTGAAAAATGAAAAAAAAATTATATAGAATAGCTTTCTATTGAAAGTTTATTTTGGTTGAATATTGATGCAATAGTCATCTTCATGTGAGCTCTATAAATATTTTAGTTGGAGAACATGCCATTTTAGTTCATTTTTCAACCCTTTCTAGACAATATATCTTATGTTATTTGGAATTGAATTTTTTGTCAATAGAAACCTTTAGTCATTGTTAAATAAAGCTCAAAATTTTAGAATGAAATTATAGTTTATTCAAGGTGAATTACATGTATTACTTTTTCCACCGCCGCACGTAGGTACCCCAAATGTAGTGAGAGTGTCCTCCCCTAGTGGGGTATAGATTTTGTAGGATCAATTAATCCACCAAGCCATGATGGAAGAAAAAGATATATCCTTGTAGCAACCGAATATGTAACCAAATGGGCTGAAGCCCTAGCTACAAGAAATGATGATGCCAACACAATGGCTAAATTCCTATATGAAAATATTATCACAAGATTTGGGTGTCCCAAAGAATTGGTTAGTGATAGAGGAACCCATTTTATCAATGACACTATCACCAAGTTGACAGAAAAATACTTTATAAAACATAGAAAGACTAGTCCCTATCATCCTAGAGCAAATGGGCAAACAGAAAAGACTAATGGGATTCTGTGTAAGATAATTACCAAAACTGTCCAAGGTTCAAACATAGACTGGGATGCTAGAGTATTCGATGCTTTGTGGGCTTATAGGACAGCCTATAAAGTCACCACTAAAAGTACACCTTTCCAATTAGTCTATGGACAAGAAGCTATCTTACCTATAGAATTGGAAGTTCAATCCTTATGAATAGCAATTGAACATAGATTAGGGGATGAAGAATCTTTAATGGAAAGATATGCCATGTTAGAAAAATTGGATGAAACCAGAAGACAAGCCTATCTTAACACCTTAGCAATGCAAAACCGTAGAAAAAGCTATTATGATAGCAAATTAAAACCCAAGGACTTGCAACCAAATGATTTGGTATTATTATATGATAGTCGTTTTCAAAAATTCCTAGGGAATTTTAAAATGAGATGGTTTGGTCCTTACAAAGTCCTTAACTCTTATCCTAATGGGTCAATTGAGTTAAAAGATTTTGAAGGAAAAATTCATCCAACCCGTTACAATGGATATCGACTTAAACCCTACATAACTTGAGGACAAGTTATGTCTAAGTAGGGGGCAGGCTTATAAATAAATAAAACTTAATAATAAAAACATAAATTAAAAATAAATAAATAAATAAATTTAAGAACAATTTAATAATAATAATAATAATAATAACAAGATAAATAAATTTGCACAATTGCATGTATAGTCGTATAGATTAGAAGGTCAAGTGAAAAATTGTCAAAGCCTAGTCATTGTCTTGTATACTGGAGTTGAAAATATGTCTGACCAGTTCATATATTATCTTGCATCCATTGTCAGGGTTGATCATCATCTCTTGCTGCATTGCATATTGCAATCTAAGAGTGAGCATTTTGAGTTGCTGAGATGACGCTGAGGTTCTAGTCATCTAGAGCATTGAGGTATAGTTTATTTCAAAAGCAATAGACTTTTTCTAGTCTTATTATATTGATTATTGTTTAATCATTGTTGTCATGTTAAGTTATAAAAGATAAATAAAACTCCAGAGAGAATTAAAGGATTAAGTGTTAAAAATACTCTCTAAGTGAGTTTTAAAGAAAAATAAGAGAGAATATAATAAGCTTTGAGAGAAATCTTCAAATAAAAGTCTATTACTTCTTCTTTTCAACCAATTGTCAAATACATTTGCCAAGAGAAAAGAAAGGACTAATTGTCATAAACTTAAGTCTAAGAGTGAAATCTCGTAAGCATGAAAGAACATGATAACTTAAAGAGTGACTTCTGTGTAAGCCATAAATTAGAAGTTTAATTGCTCATACACCAAAAGAAAAGTGTCATTCAAGTATCTGTCAATTCAAAACTAATTCCTGAGGAAAAGATATGAGAGAACATGATAAAATTGAGTGTATTTCTACTCTCCTAAAAAGAATGAGTGAAAGAAAAATAATGCCAAGAGTGCAAAGGAAATTATAACTTTAAAAAAAAAAATGTTCTCTATAAGTACTGAGACTAATTAAGTGAATGAGAGAATGAATGAATAAACTTATTGAGAGAAAATGAGAATTAAAAAAAGGTGACTTGTGAGAAAAACAACTCCCTAGTAGAAAATAGAATAATTTAAATTTCTTCTCTCTAAGTGTCTATTCTTGAAAAACATGATAAATAATAACTTCTCTAAGTCTATGTATTAGACTATGTATTACAGTAATACACAATGAGTTAAAACTCTAGATTATGTCGATATTTATAGTTCCGTATTTTTCCATGTCTTACACAGCTTTCCAAGAAAGGTGTCTATCGTTGAGTTGATTACTAGCGCGTGAAGCAAAATAAAGCCCAGTAATCAGGTAAGATTGCAGATAACAGACAATAGTTGGAAATGGAAACAAATATATTGTCTATATAATTACCGAGAGTTGTCAAGATAATTAAGTCTATAGGAACTAAAAAGAAAAGACATAATTTGAACCAAATTCAACTCAACATAATGAAATAGTATAAGGAATAATTGTTGAGTGTGTTGAGAAAAAAAAGTGAGGAATTGAGTACTTTCTTCGAAGTGAGAATTGACTGAATGTGAGATGAAGGAAAACCATACTAAGAGAAAATGAACGGAAAAGAGAAAATGAGCATGATGGTGAGTTTGAGTGTCTGCTAGTCTACTCTATGATGAGGAATTGAAACACCAAAGGAAGAAGGAAAAGAAAGACGGCAGATTTGGGAGAAAACAAAAACTTAAGATTATGTCTAATCAAAGTCAAGTCTCCAAGTCAAAGTCATGGAATCATATCTTATTTATCCTTTGAGTCAATTTTTTCATTTAAGTCATGTAAATAAAAAGAACAATTAGGCAGTTTGTACTCCTAAACCTATGAAAAAGAGTTGTGTTTAAACCAATTAGGTTTTCAGATTGAAAGAACAACTAGATCCTTTTCTTATATTCAAAATTCTATAACTAAACCCTTTTAGGTCTTAGTTATGTGTTGCGTCTAACAATTAATCATCGTTCAGATCATTGAGTAGACATACCTCATGGGAAAGAAAAAGCAATTGAAGATCTTGCCAATACCATTGCTTGAGTTCCCAGATTCATTAGTAGAAGAGTTCTATGAAAGTCGAATCTTATCACTAAAGAAGGCAGGGATATGGGAGTACCTTTTTTTCATATGGCCACCTCCAGACATGCAACTGGTGAAGGATTTCATTGTTACCAGTGAATTTGGCAAGAGGATAGAGATTGTCCTAAGAGGAAAGACAATTAAGTTAACTTCGAGAGGACTGGCAGAAATCATGAAGATACCTTGTAAAGGAGATAAAGGTGTTTTATTCATCCATCTCACGATTGAAAAGAAGGCAGAGATTTTCCAAGATAATCTGGAGAAAGCCAAAGTCACAGATGGATGGGACTTGTGCCAGATTGCAGATAAGGCACTATCAGTATTTATAATCTTCATTAATCAACATTTCTTCTAGACTCCTCAATTTATGATTGGTATAGATAAAGTCTTATATATTGGATTGAAGGCATGGAAGGGAGGCAGAATTGATTGGGCCTATCTGGCTTATGAATATATGTTGGAAGAGATAGCAACCAAGAAAAACCGAAGTTCTATATTTCTGCTATCATCCCATCTTCTAGCAGCATTCTGCCAATATAGTCTTAATTACTTGGGGAAGGAGCCAGTCGTGGAAACACAGACAAGAGAAGAAGTTTCTATGATAGACCTGGAAGATAGTGAAGAAAAAGGACCATCTTTGTCTGACGCAATACCTACAGAGACAAATTTTGAAGCAAATGAAGGTACATCGAGTTCTACTACAGAATTACTCCAAGTTATTAAGGAATATAAAGAAAATCAGTGCCTTATGAATCTAGAGCTGGATGCTTATAAGACTAAAGAGATTGCATGGAAAGAACAAGTAAGAACTCTGGAAGTTGCAAGAATTAAGTTCCAGGATTTGCATAGAGGGCTAGAGATAGCTTTGGGAGCTAAAAATGAAGACTATCGAGTTTTGAAGTTAGAACATGAAAACCTTAAACGTTTAAGGAATAAAATAGAAGATGATTGTCTAGCTATGGAAAGACGTTTGGAAGAAATAGAAGAGGAAATGAAGACTCTTAAGTGTCAACTAGAAGAAGTTAAGAGTCAACCTCCATCTCATGAGCCAGACACTAATCTTAAGACAAAGCAGTTGGAGCATACTTTGAGAGAGTTGGTAAGTACCAATGATGAGCTGAATCAAGAGTTGGAAGCTGCAGTCGACTTCGTATCTGGAGCCTAGCAGTGCATGTGGCAGCACTAGAGAGACTCTGCATCTACTTTTTCTTTGTACCGAGCTTACGAGTTGCAGTGCAGCATATGCTTCAGTATACTCACATTGGAGAAGGGTTAGAAGTTGTCTGAAGAACAATTTGAAGTTGCATGGGAGACAGCAGGCAAATTCGATAGCATGCAGAATCTTCTTTGTGAGACAATAGTACAAGGAGATCTCATGTTGACCAATTGGTCAGCTCTTTTCTATTCCATTGCTGACTTAGACGCTAGAGCTCTATTATATTATGTAAATTTGGAGAAAGAGCTAAGTTAGAGACGACGAGAAGATCGGTTGGATATACCAAAAAGGAAGGTCCGGATTGCAGACCAACAAACCCAGATTGATCTAGATTTCCTAGCAAAGAGAGATATACAAAACAAGTGGAAATTGGAGTTGATTCAATTACGTGAATTCATAAAGAACCAAGGTGATATCGTCTCTTTGTTAACAACAGTTACTAATCGAGAAACCGTTGTACAAAGAGGTGAGATGACTACTAGTCACTACTTATTCAACCTCTAAAATGGGTATATCAGATTATCCAAGACCTTGGATGCTCTTGGGACAGGGAGTTTGCTTATCAGTAATGTCAAGGAAGTATCTATGTTTACTTTACCACCTGCTACCTATCAGTCTGCTTCTTGGATTACATTAAAGATTCCAATTCAGGGCTCACCACTTACTTGCCGATTTTTGGGTCAGTACTACCATATGTTTGATAACATTTTTGGTGAAAGACCAACTCCTTCTTGGAAAGCTCTAGAGTGGCTTGTTGAAGACTATGGCTTATCAGTTACTGAAAAAGATTCATATGATAAAATTTATCAGCATACGTCTTCAAGATGGCAAGAAAACCCGCCAGCAGCAGTGGTAACTAATAACCACTTTTGTCCATGTAAAAGGCGTTACAAATAGAGCCCTTATGCTACAATTGATTCAGTAGAATACAATTGGCCACATATTCTAGGATCATTTGAGACTCCAGCATTGTGTGCTAAAGCCTATAGAGCATTTCACGTGGAGCATATCACACACATTGACCCAGTGTGTTTTCGGGCAACTGTGTTTTGTGACTTTCTCAGGATGGTATGTGAAGATCATCATGTTATTATAAATATCAACAAGTTTGACAAGTTATGACCTGAGTTCCATATCATGGTGAAATTGTAGTACAAGAGTGCCCGTTGGCATTGAGTGTTAGAAATTATGTGTCTCACACATTTTTTGTGGGGCCCACACTTGTGCTTCATCAACAAGTTCGGGATATCTCGCCACGACCATATGACAAAGTGGTTACTATCCCAACGTACCAACAATCCAACATTGCTAGAACGTGACGATGAGGTTGACAAATTAGTGGCTAAAGTACACACAAAGAGACTTTGCCAACAAGACAATAATAGGAACAAGAGACCTAAATACTATTGACGAGGACGTCAATAGGCTAAGTAGGGGGCTATGTAGAAAGAATTTTTTTTAAAATAGTAATTTAGACTATTTTAGCCTATTAGGGGCCCCTTAGTGAGAAAAAGTAAAAGTAAGCTTTAAATTAAAGTCTAAATGCATGAATAAGTGTAAATAGGTCATTGAGCTAGGATGGATGAAAATTAATAAAATAAAAAATAAATAAAAACATTTGGATGAATGAGGTGTGACTTAGGTCACACCCCTTCATCATCACACCGGTTCAAAAACTATAAAAAACTAAAATCCGAAACAACTAATCGGCATTTGTAAGACCCAAGAAAATTATTATTATTATTTATATTATATATTTTTGCATATATTTGTAATTACATGTTCGTGGTTATTATTGTGATTAATATGTGAATTGTTTGAGCTTGTATGGTATTGTGGAAATTCATTCCAGCCGAGTGAGAGAGAAAACAACAAAGTGCAACAAAGTACCAACTTTGAAAATTCTGGAATCTTGTGTGTTCTTAATCTGTTGTGTTTGCGTCTGGAGCCTATTGCTAAGTGAAGAAAATAGAGTTTGTGAGCGAATTTTTGGAGAATTTCATTACGGGAGATTGTAGTGGATGAGTGAACGGCCGAAGCATTGACGGAGGAATTTGGATCCTGTTTGGGAGTGAATCGCAATCTTCAAGTACGGAGCAAGGCGTGGGGATCTGCAACCAGAGCGTGATCGAAAAGCTGAGAGCTGCGACAGAGATCGAAGCAGGGAGCAATTCTGAAGACGGAGCATCGCAGGGATTGCTGCAGTAGTGACTTTGCTAAATCAAGAGAAATTTGTAAGTAGGGTGCAATGTTGGGTTTAAATTGATTGACTGATTCAATAATTGAGGATGAATTGATCGTAATTCAACAAATTTGAAAAAATTCGGAATCAAGGCGCGGCTTGTGCGGCGACCTGCAGAGTGAGTTGTTGTGCAAATTTCGGGAATTGATCGAACCTGTGAATTTGGGAGATTAAAGGGTCCTGGTTGATCAATTGGAAACAATAAATTGTAGCGAATCGGAGAACGCACGATCAAAATTCTCGTGAATTGCAATCACAAATCAGGAGCAGAGACTTGCTGCAGCCTCTCTACCGAAACACTTAAATTTCAAAAAATTTACTTGAGTCTGATTGCACGATGGGTCATCTAAGATCAGTCTCATTGTTCGAGCAAAAATCACAAAGAATATTACACAATCCGGGTCACAACTCAAAAATTCAGTGAGGCACGGCAAACATCTGCGACCAGTGTTTCGACTCTGATAGACTCCAATTAGGGATTTCGCTCCTCGGTGAACCATCGCGCAGGTACAGGGTCTACTCGCACGGTTATAGGATTCAACGCACGGCCTTGGGGTTCCTTGACTACGGGCTTGGGCTCTCGGGTTGATGGTCGGGTTTAGTTGTTGGGTCTTGGGTGGTTGATTGTGACTTTGGGGTTGGGTTGTAGCACGGGTATGGGTATTGATCACGGTCTAAGTTTGGGCTTGTTTGGGGTCCAAAGTCTTTGAGTTTGGGTCTCTCAATTATTTATTTTATTTTATTTTTATTTTATTTTTATTTTATTTTATTTTTATTTTATTATTATTGGAAATATATATAAATATATGTTTGTTTTTAGGTTATGATTTAAATCTTTGTTGTTTTGTTATTTACTTATTTATTTATTTATTTATTTTGAATTAATTATTATGTGATTTATAAGTTTTATGCTTAATTCATATGCAATTGTTATATTGGCATGATTGGTCAAAAGTGTTTGTTTAAGTTTTGGTCTTTGGAATTATATGTTCAAAATTGATTGTTCAAAATTATAAATTGTGATTGGTTTTAGGTTCCTTATGTTTGGTCAAAATGCGAATTGTATCAATGTTATGTTTGTATGTTAACCCTTGTGGTTTTGGACTCATTTGACATAATTTAACCAAGAAGAACTATTTGACATCATCATACATTGCAACTGGGAATCATTTGACGTAGAATACGGAAACGCTAGTCATACCTACATGATCGCGTTAGCTATAGATTGACTGGACATATTTGACATAAAAACATAAAATAAGCATATAATGAATGAAGCATATTATCAATACTATCTTGTGTGATTAGGTCCTAGTGCATGCATCATATAAGATTCATTTGACAAAACCTGAATTATTTGACAAGGAATGATTTGACATCCCTTAGAACACTATATAGGACCGGGACTTTATACATACTTTGGTAATGGACTGGCCAACAAATTTTACCTGGGAATAAGAGTGATTTAACATAATGCTAAACTTGCAAGTATAAATCTATTTGTAAGTGACTTTTAGTCATAATACGTTAGACTGATTTAACCTTTCCCTAGAACAAAGAACCCCTATACTAGTGTTTCCTGGGTTTTGTGAAAGTGCAAAATCTAGATTACACTAAGGTTTTCAAAGTACCAATTAGACCCCCTAGTTTCGGTCAAGAAAAATAAAAATAAAAAATTCAATACCAAAAACAAGGGTACTTCCAGGTACTCCCAAAACCATTGTTGGACCTGAAAGTGGTTTTGGAAGTACCAGTTAGATCCTTATTTTCGGTCTAAGAAAAAAAAAATTGAATTTATTTTTAGTACCAGAAACAGGGGTTCCATTAGGTTCTCCCCTAACCACCATTGAACACGACAATGGTTTTGAAGGTACCAACTAGGCGCCCTATTTTTGGTCTAAAATTAAATTAAATTAAAATTAAAATTAAAATTTTGAGCACCAAAAACAAGGGTACCACCTGACACTCCAAGAACCACAGTCAAACCCGTTTGAGATCTTGGATGTACCAATCGGACCTTCTATTTTTAGTATTTGAAAAAAAAAATTAAAAATTAAAAATATATTTTCCTAATTTCAAGTTTTAAGATGGATATTTTGAGTATTGTAAGGATTCCTATGTTTTCAATTAATGTAAGTGTAATAATGTATTTTATGTAATTTCTTAATAAAATCCAAATTTGATCTAATTTCACAAGGTTAAGTAGAGAATTTTATAAGGTCAGTTGGGTCCAATCGACCTTAGAAGAGTCTCTTCTAGATCTCTTGAAATTGGATTAAGGTTTGGTATCCTTGTTGATGATCTCAAAGTTGTGGTTGAGAAAATAAAACAATATAGATGCCTCTTCATTTTGTTGTAAGGCTAGTGGAATTTGAATTCCTAGTTTCAAATTTTATTTTAAATTAGTGATTGTAACTTGGATTGAAAGTATGAAGTTTGACAATTTTGGATAAAAGTTTAATATTTTTTTGAAAATGAAATGTAATGAATGTATGAAAAATTTAAACAAAAACCAATTGTTTATCAATGCTTGGGGGCCCCTTGAATTTGTACCTTTTTCAAAAATTTAGAAATATTCTATGTTGGAGTCAATTGGCAAGGTACATCAGGGTTGTTGTAGGCGTGGTGCATCACGCACATAGTGCATCATGCTTTCAAATTTTAATTTAGTTTTTTAGGGCCATTAGTATTCAGTGATACTTTCGTGGATCAAAGTTGATTCAATTGTTTAAGTGAAGGGAGGAGAACTGGGTCAAGCTTCAACCTCAATAGTGCATCGTGACATAGTCCTTATTGCGGATGTGGCAAGTTTATTGCAACCAATGCCTTTGACAAATGTGAACATCAAGATTTCTAATGATAAATCAACTAAAAAAGCCAATGAATTCATACATGCTCCATTCCATTTTTTGAGGAAGTTGAGGTTCTTTGTGTGGACGAAAATCATTGTCTATTGATATGAATGAGTCATACTTCTAGGCTTCATTTGACGAAGGCGTCTGTGCACATTGCAATAAACTATATAGTTCTTGATACCAAAGACAAGATTAAATTGACCATGCATATCATGCATGAAATAAACAAGTGAGTGACTTCTTTTACAAACCCATCCAATAAATTTTGGGTTTTACTTGTTTTACAATTTATTTGCTATTCAAGGTATTTGAAAAAGATTTTCATCACCACATTTGAAATCCAAATCCATTGAGGACTCCCATGTAAAGACCAACTTGGTTTACACATTGTACTAGGTGCAGAAGTACATGCTTCTACCCTTGCCCAAGTTTATAAAGATGTTGAGGCCATTAGAGGTGACGAAATATGTTTTTCATACATCTAGAAAAACTCGACACTCGATGTCAGTTGACATTTTTATGGCTTTCATGTTTTGGGTGAAAATTGGATTACGTAGATTTTTTTTTCAAATTATTGTTTTGTATTTTTTGGTTTGATTAATTTATATTAAATTCTAATTGAAAAGTCATTTAAATTTTGCAACAACATATTGCACTTGCAATGGATGCTACAAAATGAAAGTGTAATGAGACAATCCCATTTGAGGAGAAAAGCAAACCCAACACTGCAAATATCATGAGATTGGGAGCTAAACAAAAGTCCACCAAGTTGTACGTGAAGATGATCAAGTTAGCCATGGTGGCTAACTCCACTCACAGTTTTGAGTTCTTAGAAGAGGCTTGCAAACACTCTAGAGTTTTAGATTGCATCACAACTATAGGTGACTATTGAATTGAATTACTATGGATTCTAATTCTAATTTGCAAAATGAATCTTTGAACTAATGTATATGATGTTAACTTTAGGTGTATCTATTATTGCTTGTCATAGCATGGGCCTCTACATTGTGGAGTTGGAGGAGGACAAGGACATTTTCCATGCCATCATTAAATCCATCAGGAAATGCATCTTGATTGTGGCAACAACACAACCACCACTACCAATTATGATATCCCAAAATCTGGACACTATGACCATGGCACCTATTGAGTTTGCTTATAAGTCAAAATTCTACAAGTAAGCAAGTAATTTTTTATATCTTTTTTTTATATCAAGTTTTAAATTTCACAAGTTTAACATTGTTTTACATCTACCCATGTTAAACTTGCAAAACAAGGTTTGTAACTTTGTTTTACATCTACCCATTTACCCAAGCAAATGGCATCAGTATTTGCGGACTTTGGCAATTCTAATCCAAAACACCATAAAGATACTTATACTTTGAAAATTTTGGATCTTTTAGATGGTAGTGCCTCCAAGGGTAGAGAGGCTTCAAAGCCATCAACAACTGAGGGTTCTACAACCAAGTCCACTACAACTTAGATTCTTGAGATTGACATATCTATTGAGTTAAATTATAATGTGTGAATTTCAGAATTATGATTGGATTTGTGTGTATCATGATCTATTTTCATTTGGATTTTGTATATCATGATGTCTAACAAAAATGACTACATTTGCTTGTGGCAAAAAAATCTTCAAAATACATTTGTAAGTGCATTAAATTTCATTAAAATGACTTCATATTTCTTGAAATTTATAATGTAATAAATCCACAGTCATAGGTCCAATCTTGTTTTTACTACAAAAAAAAGTTCCCACTCACAGGCTCACAAGCTCGCATGCTAGGAACCTTGTATAGAATTGCTAATATGAATCAACTTTGATGTTTGTAGAATCTCAAGATATATTCACAACAAATGTTTGTTGCTTTATGTGCAACAAATGATTTGTATATTTGTGGGAAAGCATTGAATCATTCCATTTTGACTAATGAAATGCTAGTTATGATGGGAGTTTTAGTTTGGAGGTAGTTTTAATTGATAAGGTTTTTATTTTGAAAATTTAAGAGGGTGTACTGTGATAAGCTAACCTAAAGGATCCAATGTATAGCCAAACCTATCAGTGAAAAACATCAATCAAAATCAACACAATAGAGTGTCAAAAACACCCTCTCAAGGAATACAAAACTTACTTCAAAACATACTAGTAATCAAGTGGCTTTCATCCCACCAAAGTAGAATCCAAGAATGCATATGCATCAAGGAAAAAATTCAAATCTCTATAAATGTCTAAATCACCATAGCCACAAATCCACAACAAAAGAGCTCTCTAAAACACACACATTAAAAGTTTGACATGACAAGAATGGCAAGTCAAAAAAGCCTCAAAGCCTAAGTACTCTAAACCCTAGTTGATAAGAACAAAGAATTAACTTCTATGTGGAATTTTTAAATGACTAAAGACTCTTAGTTGACTAAAATAAAGAGTCAACTTCTATATGGGATTTTTAAATGACTAAAGACTCCCTAAAACTACAATATGGACTAAGCTACTAAAGAAACCATCATAGTCTAGTAAATAATACATTGTGATGTGTTTTAACACTAGATGCCACATCACCTAATAGTTGTTGGGTAATTACAAATTGCCATACACAACACATTGTGTCGCCAAAATTGTCAATCAAAACATCAATCAAAATCAACACAAAGAAGTGTCAAAAACACCCTCTCAAGTACCTTCCTAGTTGTAAATGTAGCCTTGACAAACAATTAGGACTACGTGAGAAATGTAGTTGGATCCAAATGTCATGATGAAATAACTATGCAACATCTCTTGACATCCAAATGAAGGTCATGGGTTGGACAATGTATTCAAATTAAAGTAAGTTCAACATGGCATGACAGGAGACTATGCAGTGGGTGCAAATGTGAGCCCTATCTTTTATCACCTTCGACAAGTTTTTGATTCAGAATCTCAATATCAATCCCAATATAAACTCTAGACTTTTGTACTATGCATTTGGCACCAGGTCGACTTAAATGGCAATGACATCATCATGAACATAAATGGTTTGTTTTCTTAAACTTCTTTAGTGTTTGTCCAAAAGGAAAGAATGATCTGGAGACCTCCTAGAATAGAAGTAAATTCAATCTACTAGAGTCACTATACAAGGTTAGCATCAAGCATGTTATATGCCAACTACATTGGCAATGTTTGCACAATAATATAATAGTTGCATCTTTCTTTTTGTCCACAACAAAACACGGAAGACCATCGAGCACCACTACCAACTTTGGATGTACCATTTCCTCAACATGTAAGTGACAAGGAGTACAATTTTTTGGATACTTCCAATACTCTTGATTGTCTTTTCTATCTTGATCAATATGATATCAAATGGCAAAAACTTCTAGACAAGTAATAGAGTTGATCTTTGCCATTTTGATCAACTCTCCCAAATGTTGTTTTCACTCCATCTTCTAAAAGTAGTAGCAATCAAATCTCAAGTCTAAAGTAGTAAAGAATTAACTAAACAGTACTCACTACACATATGCTTTATTATCCAATTGCCAAAGATATCATTTTTTAAAGGCATAATTGTAGTATAAGCATACTTTTCATTGTATAATTCAATCAATTCTACTACTAATATTAATAGCATCGAGCTTGAATATCCATCCTTTCAGATGTGCTAAGCTTGTAAGTCCTCTTGAAAATAGGATGGTCAAGACTCTTTGACCTCAATGTCAAGCTTGGATTGTGACTTCACTACCCCATGAGTATTATCCTTTGTCCTTAAAATAAACATTCAATCATCATGATATTGTTGAATAGCCAAACAAGTGGATAGAAGTATGGTAAATCCTATGCAATTCAAGTAAAATCTTGTTGTATTTTTCCACCTGAGAGTACTAAATAGTACTTTATATACTTTTGTGCATTTGATATCTACCATTGATGAGTGATAGTAAGGAAGTAATCAACTATTAGAAATCCAACAATGAAGATGTTGGAGGCTAATGAAAATAGCTAGATTACATTAAAGTGAGATCCAAATTACAAAATGTCACTTGTGCCAAATTTCAAAGATTTGATTTAGCAACCATGATAATGAGCCGTTGTGGTAGATTTAGATTTGAATCAAAGAAGCATCTAAGGAATGAACTAGGCCACGTGGCCTAGCTATGTCATGAAAGTCATATATTTATTTAGCAATTCATTTTGGACTATAGATTTGTCACAATTTTTGGAAATTTTTAGATAAAGGTCAATTGAAATACTATTTCAAACAAATGATTGAATTTTTAAACATAATCCAATTATTAAAAAAATGATCTAAATGAATTTATTATAATATAATGTGGTAATTATGATTAACTTCTCAACAAGCAATTTGGACAAAAAATGCTTGTAGAATTGTTCATTTTGCTAATATGGAGAAAAATATGGTTGAGATAAATAAGAAGAATGCACCCTAAAATATTATACAATATTTTTAAAATTTTAGGTTTGAATAATCTGACCTTAACCATTTAAGTTCCTTGACTATGTTTTCACGGCAAAAACGTTCCAAAACTACCATTTCTAGTACAAGTACCAACTTTTAGAAAAACACACATTTTTAGACACAAGTAACCATAGGATCTAATTGTAAGTTGGTTAGAAAAGATGTGGAAAAAATTTCCAAAATTTCCACCTCATGGATTGCAAAATATAAGCAATCATATTCATTGAAATCTTTTTTTGGGCCCTGTGAAAAATAGGGCAGCTATGCTTCACAAGCTCACCTTTCTATGAAAAAATGTCCAAAATGGTGGTGCTTCTTTGGATTCTTTTTCCTAGACAAGTTGGATACATGTTTAAAAATTTTCACATCATTTGGAATTGCACAATATATAGGAAAAATATAGTGAGTACAAAGAAGTAGAGAATGATTCAAAATACAAAATTGTTAAGAATTTAGTCATGGAATTGGAAAATGACAATCTCAATGGTTGCAATGTTGTAATAAACAATCTACATCCTATAATTTTATTTTTTTCAAAAAATATTGAAAATTGAGTAAGATAAAGGACTTTAAAGTTTATTTTCGAGTAGGGATTCCATAATTGCCCGCAAACTAAAACTCCTCATAACTTTTGACTCATTGATCAAAATGGAATGATTCAAAGCTTTTTGCATATATATAACTCTTGGAAACCAATTTCAAATTTTTGTTTCTAAAAAAAATTATTTTTTCTGATCTGCCCAGACTGCCCGGCTAGGGAAAAAAATAACATATTAGGCTACAACTTTTGACTCATATTTCCAAATGTCATGAAATTTGATGCATATGAAAGATATTCCTTGCCCCTACCCTTATATTAATATTTTAGCCTAAATCTCCATTCACAGTACCCTGCCCAAAAATTCTATATAACCAAAAATTGCAGGCTAGGCTGGTCCTTTCAGGATTAATACGTCCATTAGAGGAGATTTCAGCCCCCTGGAGGGCTGTGAGTTCCCAGACTGCGGGAACTGGTTCGCAGGGGGCCGCAGCAGCTTGCAGACGTGGAATGGCGACTTCCACGTCGGAAAAAAAAAAAAAAAAATTTCTGTTTTTTTTTGCATTTCAAGAGTAAAACTTTTTTTTTTTTTTTTTTTTTTTTTTTGAAATTTTTTAATCGGGAACAGCCGTTCCCCGAAAACTGCAGGGGGACAGTTCCCCCGCAGCTGCTTGAAACGGCCCTCCAAGGGTCCGAAAACTCCTCTAAGGCTTGTTGTATGTACAATATGCATCAAAATAATACTAGACACCAAAATCCATTAACTTCTAAATGTCCAAGCCTTTTCAAGTGTGTTTTGACTATAAAAAAAGAGCATAAGCTTATAGTTAACTCCAATGAAGCAAATTGTTTTCTTTTCAAAATCTAACCATATAGATGTTTAAAGAGCTTTCTTATTAGTATGTTCACCAATTTTGAGTGCAAAATTGCATAGGAGTTGTGAGATTATAACAAGAAAAGTGTGTATTTCCTATTTTTAGTATGCTACCACTCTCCACAATGTTTCAAAAAATACACTTTTAAAAAACTTAATTTCACATGAAAAGCTATCAAATTCACTACACAATCCACTTTGCAATTGTTGAAATGCAATTTTTTTTTATAAATATAAATTGCAAATAACTCCAAATCAACATTTACATGTTTAAATTTTCAATGGTGAAAATCATCAAAATACTTTACACTTCCCATTGGGACCATTTTTATAGCAAATGGATAAGTACAAGTTTTTAGATCTCAAATCAAGTGAAATTGGCAATTTAAATTATAACTTTACTACAATTGGGCAATTTTAATTTTAACTTTAATTTTAATTTTAACTTTAATTTTAATTTTAACTTTAATTTTAATTTTAACTTTAATTTTAATTTTAACTTTAATTTTAATTTTAACTTTAATTTTAATTTTAACTTTAATTTTAATTTTAACTTTAATTTTAATTTTAACTTTAATTTTAATTTTAACTTTAATTTTAATTTTAACTTTAATTTTAATTTTAACTTTAATTTTAATTTTAACTTTAATTTTAATTTTAACTTTAATTTTAATTTTAACTTTAATTTTAATTTTAACTTTAATTTTAATTTTAACTTTAATTTTAATTTTAACTTTAATTTTAATTTTAACTTTAATTTTAATTTTAACTTTAATTTTAATTTTAACTTTAATTTTAATTTTAACTTTAATTTTAATTTTAACTTTAATTTTAATTTTAACTTTAATTTTAATTTTAACTTTAATTTTAATTTTAACTTTAATTTTAATTTTAACTTTAATTTTAATTTTAACTTTAATTTTAATTTTAACTTTAATTTTAATTTTAACTTTAATTTTAATTTTAACTTTAATTTTAATTTTAACTTTAATTTTAATTTCAAAAAGAAACAATTTCACAATAAGGTGTATTTCAAGAATACTTTATCTATGCACCTTGAAGGTGTTTTGTAATTTAATTAATTTTCAAAAGATAAAATGAATAATTATAACAAGACCATTTTAGATATAATTAAATTGATCATAATTCAATGTTCTACATATGACATTTTAAGAAGAAATTATATTTGACAACAATTGCTTGAACCATTGTTACTAACATTTTAGATGTATTTCGAAGAAGTAAAAATCATATTGAAAAAACTAGATTGATTATTATTATTTTTTAGAACATGAATACAAATTGAATAGTCATATGTTTATGGATAAATTACCAAAATGGAATAAATGTTTGAAGATGTATCTTTTATTCTCTAAGGGACCAAGCGTGCCAACTAGGAAATTTCAATGTTTAAATTTGTTCCCACAATATCAATTTTATTTTTGTAATTTTAAATAAATTATGTGAATTTTGTATATCAATGCAAAATTCATTTGGATAACCAATTTTTTTTGTTCTAATTCTAAACAGGTTTATTTGAGAGAATGGATATGGTAGACATGGCTAAAAATAAACCTTATAAATATTTTATTTGCATCTTTGATTATAGAATCTTGCCTTAAGAGTATCAAAAGAATGTATGGTAAATTTTTGGTAGAATTTGACCGTTCAGATTGCAAGTTTTATAATAGCGTTTGAAGTGAAAAGATGACATGACAATCTTTCATATCATTTTTTGACCACCTTTGGAAATAAATTTAAATTAGTCAAAAATAAATTGTAGTTTTTATAAAATATTCTAATTGGTTTTAGATATCAACAACAAAAGAAAAATTGTAAAGAAAATGAATAGAAAGCAGTGAAAATGATGAGGAAAAATGAGGAAAATCCATGGTTCCTTAGGCATTATTATTAATAGTTTTAACCTATTCATTACTATTTTCTAAAAAACGGGGGTTTGATTACAATAAAATAGTCCTACATAGATATTTTTGAGGTAGAAATAATGGTTAAAAATACTATCTTTAAAAAAAAATCTAAAACCTAATAATTACTATTTTGGATATTAGTAACAATAGAATTCATAAATCAATCATTTTGATATTGAAATTAACAAGCAAGAAAATATATTTTCTACTATTTTTAGAACCTTTGCTATCAAGTGTAGTTTTGTTGTACTAACCATTTGTATTAACTTTCATTGTATGAACCATTTTTTTACTAAAACCTAGAGAAATGATCCCAACCAAATTCTAGCAATGTCATTAGTTGGAAATCTTTAGTCTTACTCTCTTGTTTTGTATTATTAAGTTTGTCCAAGCTTCTTGGGGGAAATTCCATTCATTTGAAAATTTCCCTAGCCAAAGCATTGACACGTGGAATTAGGGGGGGGGGGGGGGGGAAGGGAGGATAAAATGTGTTTAAGTGTCATATGTTGCTTTGTGCTTATTCTAAACTTGAAGCTTTGTTCCATTGGTTGTCATCTCTTGTGTCCAAATCCTAGTTTGTGTTTGGTTGCCAAATCCCTTATTAGTTATTTCTATAAACACCATTATATGGCAAAGTTTTGAATTAAATCCCAAAAAAACTTAGTTTATTTTGTTCAAAACCTTGTCCAAAATAGAGCTTGATCTTTAGATATTGCATAGAAGTGAGATTTTAACCCCTATAGGACCAAACAATGTTTTTTGGCAACATAAAATTTTTGGGCAAATCATCAAGTGTGGAAATAGTCACTATATTATTTGAATATTTTTGGATGTGGAAACAAGGAGTACCTTGCCATTGAACAATTTTTCTTGATTTGAACTTATCAATGAGAAGTTATAGGAAAAAGGATAGAGGGTAGCACTGGTAGACATATTTATACTAAAGTGGAAATTACAATACCGTGCCCCAAAGACCTTGGGTAGGGCCATGAGCAAGCTTCTAAACCAGATTTAGGCTATGTACTTCACTTACATTTTTTTCTAATCCACTGACATTTTTTCTAACCCATACATTCATGTCAATGTCCAAGGATGTAGTGGTAGATGACAATTACTATGAAACTTCACTTGACCAAGTCCGGTTGTTGCTCTTTATTTCTCCACTCCACTTTAGAAATTCAAAAGGCAAATGTGGATGCAAAAAGACAACAACCCATCAATCAAGCGACTCAAGTTTTTTTGGGATAGGGGGCTTAGTCAGAGCACTTTGGAGCCCACCGTTGAGTGTTCACAAACCTTACGATTTTATTCATACTTTGGTACTGTAATGAGACACAGACAAAATTTTGTTCTCCATTGCTGTGATTTTTTAAGGCACCAAGAGAATCCATTGCAAACCTATAGACATAAATCAACCAACACAAAATGTCATTGTTCACAGCTAGAGAATTTACAATTTACAAACCATCATTGACACCATCAAATTAGAACGTTCTACAACAAGGAACTTTGACAAAATTCTCCTACAATTAGCAATATTGATGTGGATTAGCAATATCAATATGGATTTAACCAGAATTTTTTATTATTAGCAAAATCAATGTTACTAGCGATATCAGCAATATGACGATGTGGATCAATATCATTTCTTCATCAACAATAAGAAAGTCTCCTTTCAATCCAATGTATGTGAAAGGCATTGCATGCACAAGTTTGGTAAGGGCTTCCTCCTTGGTCCACAAATTTCAGCACATGAGAAGGAAATAAAATTGAGGTGTTGATTTTTGGTGACCTTGCTTGATGGAGTCCGATATGCAAAGACATCCCCGTGGCGAACACCCAAACACCATATTATATATGTATTATACCCCCTTTTTCCATTGATATCAATTATGCAAAAGGGAGGCTCATACTCAGTCTGAAGGAGCCCAACTAACAGGTAACAAACCTTATAGTTTAAGTCTTAGTTCATGCACATGCAGTTTTAGGTTCATGCAAGAAAAAAACAAAATAATCCCAAGCTATTGTGAGCGCTTATTTACCCACCCTTGGTAAATAATCAAGCACAATCAGACTCTTGGTAATTTGGGTTTTGATTTTATCTATGGGTGCCTAGCGTCAATCCATTGTGCCTTCTAAGCATTGTATCTTTTTTAATTATTAATCCCTAAACGTCCAAATCCTTCTCCGGAATTGAAGACTTGGGAAAAATCATTATAAAGTACTATTTGAAAGAATATTTTTGAGTTTATATACAAATAAAAGTTGTAGATTCTGAATTGTAGATTCTATCTGTATAGTTAGATTCACCAACGCTATCACCAATATTGTTTTATAAACTTTGAAAGAAAATTTTCAAAATTCCTTCAAAATTCAATTACAAGCAAAATATTATCATTTTTTGAGTAAGATTTGTTGGAATGCATTTGAAACGAGGTTCTCTTAACATGGTGATTTTTTGGAATTTTTGTGTTCTTAAAATCTATGACCTTATTTTTGTAAATCCAATTTTGAACTAGAGTCAATGCAATTTTGGCTTGGTCAACCACTTGACATTCTTCTACATTTGTAATTTTAGAAAAATATGTACTCAAAAAACACCAAATCCAACCATTAGATAGGACAAAAACTTGATAAAGTATCTCCACAAATTTGGATGACTTTCATCCAAGCAGAATGAGAAAGAACCAAGAGTTTCAATCTGTCCATCATCCAGAAATTGAACATCGGAGCGCTTAGGGGTTAAACATTTACAACTTTGCAATGGAAACAAAACTGAAAACTAATTCAAATTACTAATACTTCCCTAACTAGTTCAAGGCTTAGAGGTCAAGGTGATTTTGAAATAGAGATAGTTATAGTTTATATGTAGCTACTTGATGTGTTACGGCATCTTATGCCATTTTCAAAAACATAAAACACAACCCCATACAACATTCTTAGTAAAAGATATTAATGGATAAAGTTTAGCCTTTATGAGGCTATCTAAACTTCATCCACCTCTCTAGACTCGTTTCCTATTTGAATTGACTTTGGATTTTTGACACCGATTCTAAATTATGGGGTCCTACTTAATTTCCAAGTTTGGACCAAAATGCATTAATTTAAATTGACTTCATCCATTTCCTAATCCAAACTTCATTCTTGATTTTCTTCTAGGATTTTTATTTTTTTTCTAAGTTCATACCAACTTTGGATTGACATAAGTGCCTATTTTATCATTCTAAACCTAAATTCTTCCTTTTCTAGAGTTTAGGTTGGTCTAGCCCTTCCCTTCTTTATTCCGTAGTGGGCTAAATGACTTCTAGTTAGTTACTATCTTTAAACTTTTGAAGTTTGTTTCTTAAATATGTTGATTTAATATTTGACTTTTCCTATCAAAAGTTATCAATGGATGAAATTTGACCGCTAAACGGTGCTTAAAATTCCATCCACTAATTACTACTAACCAAACTTTCAAAACTAACTTCTAATTCCAATTTTGAGTTTTATATTGTTTCTAGTTCCTAATTCTCTAATCTTGTTCATCATGAATGAAATTGACTAATTTTCATCCACTATGACTCGTAAACTTCATTCACTAATATCTCTCGCAATTTGACTCTGATTTTTATGTGTTTTAGGTTTATGGAACCCTCTAGACTTCTAATTTAGGATATTTTATTCAAACTTGACCTGAACAAAGTTCTACTTGACACTGGGCCTCAGCCCTAACTAACAATCACTAATTACAAGAGTATAAACAGACCAAAAGGGTTTAGTAACCTACCTGATGTTGAATATCACATATTAGGTTGTTGATGTTCCCTTCTAGCTCCGCGTTGATTGCCATTTTGTCCCTTGAAAAGTTTGTCAATTTCTTTTATAGAAAAAAGAAATCAATTCAAATGTAATCCCAAGTTTGACTATTTCTCCTTCTTTTCTTTCTTCCTTCTCTTTTCCTTTTATCCTATTCACTTCTACTATTCTTTTACACCGTGTTCCTTGCCTGCCAACCACCCTTACAACTTAATTGGCATATTTTTTCATCATCTTACACCTTGACCCACCCAATGGCCCACAATGCTTCTTGGGATTTTTTTAATCTCTTTCCTACTTCATCTTCCTCATACTAAACCTCCTCCTTTGTCTTCTTCCTCACTTTCTCTTGTCCTTGTGTTGGTGTTGGGAATTGTTGGTGCAAGCAAGGTGTTGAAAGTTGTTGGTGCAAGCAAGGTGTTGAAAGTTGTTGGTGCAAATGAGTTGTTAAGAGTTGTTTCAAAGTTGTGGTGCAGTAAGGTGTTGAGGGTAATGGAGTTTTCTCTTCTACATCCCACTATGTTACTCCCCTAATCTACTCTAATTCTACCTAGTTCCCCTACTTCTCTTACTAGCTCTATTTGTTGTTTTGTTTCTCTCACCTCCCTCTTTTCTCTCCTCTTCAATGGCCTACCCCTTTGGACCCTGTGAGCCCCAAATTTGTCACTTGGGACTCATAGTTTTCTTTCTTTTAAATTGTTGCGATTTAAGTCATAATATTATACAAAAAAATCTCCAAAAGAGTGCAGAACCAAAATAGGTATGTTACATGCCAATATAGCCTTTGGTCATAAATAGACTTTTACTCTTAGAATCCCCTCAAAATCCACTTGTACATAGGTTAGAACTTAGAACCGCAAAGTAGTGGGAAACAACAGGCTTGTAGGAAACTTACCCAAAATAGCCTAAACTCCAATGCATGTGACTATACCTAGTTAATTTGGTTGCAGGAGAGATAGAGAGGTCCTTACTTAAATCTCCAAAGATAGGTTCTAGTTTCTCAATTCCATCGACGAAATATTAGGAACCCCAATTGTTAGTATGCAGGTGTCACTTTTTCAAGACAGGCCAACCAGAGGAATCTACGGCCACCAGATAGTGCTCTAGGATTGGAAGCATGTCAGAAAGTCAACAAAACTGATTCGCCCACATTTCCTCATATGTAGAAGATTCCCTAACTGTCGATAATTCAAGAGAAGCCGGTTTTACCTTTCTACCGGTCGTGTGCAAGACTGACTCCAGACTTGGCACGTACCTTGGGGAGTCCCATGAGAGGTTTCCCAAAGAGTCTCGGGTTTTTTCTGATCTCCAAAGGATCTTTTTCCGAGCAATCAACCACTAAAAGCCACGAAGAAAAATTCATGTAAATTACCCAGGCTGCGGTAAAATCTCACAAAAAATTAGATTAGCTTCTTTCATGTTAATAACGCGCCTCAACAAGTTTTGAAGTATTGCGATAGCGGAAGGTAGCCGAATCACTAACATTCCTCCAATTATTAATTATGGCAGGATTTTCGTGGAGTTGACCAACGTCCCGGGAGCGCACGAAGTTGGAATGAAGACATCAAAGGGAATTTTTTTACTCCCTAGGTCCCTCCCGACAACCCTAGCCAGTCTTCCTAGTCAGAAAAGGTAACCTCCAAGAGTTAGATTTTTACTCTTTTACTAATCTTAGTTGGCATTGGTTGTCAATGAGTTTTTTGCGATAGAACTAGAGGTAGGGAATCCCTGAGACTAAAAATGACCTTTTGAAGCCAATGATGCAATTTGTTTCCGATTTGAAGTTAAACTCAAAAGTTAGAGTTTAGGACCAACGTAAAGACCCTAATGCGGTGAAAATCTTAAAAGATAAGGATGAAAATCTCGCATGATAGGGTTACCTAGGTTAGAAAGGTAGGAGAAGGGCGCCCCGGAAGAGTATAAAAGGAGACCTTATCCCTCCCAAAACACCCTCTTTTCTTGTACTTGGGACCATTGGTCTCGCTTTGTGTGAAGATTTTGGCTATTTTTGGCCAAAACTCTTAAATATCTTCTTTTGGCTTCTTTTGGAGCCGTTGTTGGTGTTTCCAAGGAGTGTAGAGGACTTCGGGGGTGCCACTACACCTTGTTGCCACTTTGGATTTAAGTGTTTATACTTTCTTGCTATGGCATTGTGTTTGAATTGGTTCCTGATCTTTGTCCTTGAGTTTTGATGTTATACTAACCCTAGAGCTTACCCTCCACCCTACCTTGGCGATGCCGCTTTGGAGGGCCTCTAGTCCTTTGTTTTCTTATCCATCTTTGTACTAACTCCATGCTACTAACCACGAGTCACTTCCATACTTATTAATAGTCTAAGTTCTATGCTTTGTGTGGGTCCTAGTCCATGTTGTCCTCGTTAGGAAAAGAGTGGGGGTGGTTCCCTTTTTGGGTAACAAAACTCTACATTTCCTAATCAACTCAAGTCCTAGATTGTGTGTTAAATCTTTTAAACAGTGAAGCTTTGAATACCTAAGTCCAAGGAAAAGTTCTAGATTTGGTCTTAAAACCAATCTAGCAACTTGCCTTGGGTCTAACACGGGAGTTCGTTCCAAAGTTAGTCTCCAAAACATCTTGAAAATAGATCAAAGTTTATTGTCCAAAATTATGAAGGCGTTCTTGTTTTTCTTTCAGTCTCATTTCTTCCCTCAAGTCATACATGGCCAACTATGGCCTTGCCCTCCTTATTAGCTTTCATTTTGTTTTTTGCCTCCACAGCACCAACAGTCGGGGCACCAGGCCGCACACTGCAACCCCAATCACTAGCAACCGCACACCGCAGCACCAACAACCTTGGACACCCAAGGTTGAGCACCACAACACCACAATTCTGGGCACCACGGACCAGGTACTACAACACCAGCAATTGGGCACCCAAGGCCGGTGCCGCAGCAACCAGGCCCCAAGCCGCCAGGCACCACAGCAGCTTGGACTCTTTCTTCCTCTCTTTTTGGGTTGGTTTTCTTTGCAAACAAACAGGGAAAGGGTAAACTAACTTAAAAGAAAGCCCATAAATTAGTATAGAAGGAGAAGGATAGATCAACATAAGAGTAGGGTAGATTAGCACAAGGGAAGGGTATACTAACATAAAAGGAAGCACATAGTTTAGTATAGAAGGAGTAGGGTAGATTAGCCCAAGGGAAGGATAGATTAACATAAGAAGAAGCACCTAGGTTAGCATAGGAAGAGTAGTATAGATTAGCACAAGGGAAGATAGACTAGAATAGAAGACAAGAAAGAGAACTAGCAAGAGGGCACCTCCACCCCAATACCACCTTCTTCCCTCTTCAACCACTCAACAACATCCATGGAGCAAGCTCAATGAGTGAGAGGTGAAGGAGAGAGAAGAAGGCTTAGATAGGAAGAGTGAGAGGATAGAAGAAATCCTAAGAATCCTTCTCCACCATTAGGATCACTTGATGTGTAAGAGGAGGCATAAGAGGTAGTTAACCCATATTTAGGACTACATAAACAAGTTGGTGAGGGGCCAACTAACCCCATCAATGGGGTACGTGAGTTGAGGCAGAAGAAAAAGAAAGGATAAAGAAGAAGCCGACGTATCTTTTGCAACCGTAAAGATTGTTGACAAGATTGACCTGATCTACGGTGGAGGGCCCAACTTTGTGATTTGCAATAGTAAAAGAGGGGACTTGTCCGACCTAATCATGACTCTCCATGCTAGGGTAAGGCCTTAACCTCTCCTCCCTAAAAACAACCCATTAGGGGTCAATTACTAAGTAGGGCCGAGAGTTAGGTACTAATAGAACAAAAATCAGGTCAGATTTGAGTAGATAGGCTTAGAGTAGACACCAAGAGGTTTCTAGAAACATAAGACACATAGGAATCAGAGTTAGGATGCTAAAGATACAGATGGATGAAGTTTAAAGCCTACAATGGATGAAACTTGGAAGTTCTCATCTGTCTAAGTTGAAACTTGAAACTTAGTTAGATCAAAGAAATTCAGGTCCATAGGCTAAATTTCACCTCCATTTGGAATCAGGAGCCCCTAGAAAACCGTTGATGAAGTTGGAGGGCCAATCGGACAAAACTTCATCCACCCATAACTCTTCACCAGAATGTCCAAATTAGACGAGTTTTAGGTTTTTAGAAGTGGCATGAGATGGAATTTTGCCCTAAAGGATAGAGTAGACTTGGGAAGCCTTAAGAATAGAAACATAACATAGCATAGCATAACAATGGACGTAGGAAGTAGTCCATCTGGTCCTCTAAAGACCACAATTAGAGAGGCAAACTTAGGAAATTAGCAAAAGATCCATTGCTTGAAAGGCACAATGGACCGATGTTAAACACCCACTAGAATAGGAACTACCATAGAACTAGAACTTGGTTGTGTTTGCCGATTTACCAAGAGTGGGTAAATAAGCGCTCACATACCTATGGGCTGAAATTTTGTCCGAACTTTTGTAAACCTTTTTTGAAGATAGAAAAGATGATAAGCTTCGTGGGAATATTATTTTTTTTGAATCAGTGCTTGAGAACAAAAGTTGTGTCCAAATAACCTCACATTAGGAGAAATTCAGCTAGTGTAGATGGCCGTGAGTTCGTTGAGTTTCCTAACTCTGTGAACTCAACCACATGCGTAGTCTGATGTGGCCGAAGTTCAACTACATCAAATTTTAATATTTAATTTATTTTTTTATTATTTTTTTTTAAAATTTAAAATAAATAAAATTATTCTAACTGCATACGTCTGGTTTACAGCCAGGAGAATAGGCTTGAAATGGCCTTATCCTGGCCCAAAATCTCTTCAAATGAAACAAGGGACGTGGGGCAACAAAAAAAATTAAAAAATTAAAATTGAATTTTTTTTCCTTGTAGATTATATTTTTGTCTACCGGAAAGATTCAATTCATTCCATTTGGATTTGTTATGAGAAAGTTATGGATAATTTTGTGTTTTTTGCAATTAGAGCATCTTCTTGAAAAAAATATTTTATAGGATTCATTTCTGAATGCAATTTCTCAATTTCTCAAAAAAAATATGTTCCACATGGTTTAGTTTTCTTGCTAAAACAATCTCACCATTGGGATAAGTGAATTTTAATTCCATCTAAAAGATATTTAGATTTTAGATTTTCCTTCTATCTCATACCTACTTCTACTTAACAATTTTCTTAAGAATGAAAATTAAGTTTTTTGGATTTGTTTTTTTTCCTAGACTCTCAACTCAAATCTTTGCTATAAATATTTAAAGCTCAAAACTCTATAGTGCAAAAAATTTAAGTTTAAAATGTTCAAAGTTTAAAAATCTAGTCACGCAATGTGCTGAAAAACTTGTTTTTTTCACTTTAAACGCAGATATCTTGCAATCTATGCGGTCAAAAATTCTGAAATTTTTTCCACACATTATCATACTAGTTAGGTGTAAGATCTTACGGTTAGATGTGTGTGGGGGGGGGGATTTCAATTTTTTTACTTTTTGCTGTAGAAATGGCAGTTTTGAGTGCTTTTTGGCAAAAAAAAGTGATGATAAAGATCTTGGTCCTTTAGGAGTTAAGCAAGATTTGGTAGAGTAATCAAATTAACCTAATAAAAAAATGATGATAAAAGAAATAAAATAAAATACTACTAAATAAAAAAAATGAAAGTAGAATTAAATAGGAAATAAAACCACAAACAATATCCAACCCAAATAAAGACAAAACTAGGAGTAGGAATTGAAATTAGAATTAAATTGCAAACCAAAAAAATAAGAAGTACAACAAAATGCAAAAGTGAATTAAAAACAAAAGAATAGAAGTAGAAAATGGAACTAGAAGTAAAGTGAAAACAACCAAAATAATAATAAATAGAAGTGAATACAAAAGAAGTTAGTAAAATAAAAACTACTAGTAGAACACTAAAGTAATGAGAAAAACACTAAATAGGGGTTTTTATAGTAATTTAGGGGTCTGGCACTAAATTAGCGTAGTTTACACCAAATTAGCGCAATTACAGTAATTTAGCACGATTTGCACTAATTTGGCATTTTTTACACTAAAATAGTGATTTTATAGAAAATAAAGGTAGGATGAAAGTAGTTAGTAAAAACTAATCCATCAGGGAATTTGATATAAACAACTTTAGCATTTGGCTCTCTAACTCTCTCCCAAACTTTCAAGTGCATTATGTGTTTTGAGAGCTTGGTGAAAATATGTGATAAAAAATGGGAGAAAAATGCTAGGAAGATGATTACAATGCATTAGGGTTAGAAGTAGACAATTTGTCGAATAGGTTCACTTGTTGTATGAGAAATATGGGTGAAAAATAGAAATTATTGGAGGGCATCTTGAAGGTTGATTTTTGGATTATTGGAGAATTTTAGGTGTTTTGTGTGAATTAGGAAGGATTTGGGGGTTAAGAATGAGAGCACTTACTTTGGAGAAGGATATTATGGGCATTACAATGAATTTAGATCTTAAATTTGGAAGGCAAACGTAATCAAGGTCATGCTCCCAAAGAGACTAGCCTTGAGTCATTTGGAAGAAAATTGAAGCAATGGTGGCCGTTTCCATGGAAAGAGGTCTATTGATGCTCAAATGGAAAGTGACAACTTTGAGGAGGATATTGGAGGTATCACAATGAATTTGAGTGTGAAATTTGGTAAATGAATGCAAAGCCAAGTTAAGTTCCCAATGAGCTTGGTTTTGGATCATTTGGAAAAAAATTGAAGCAGTGGTGTCTATTTGAGTCCACATATGTTGGTGGCCGTTGCAATATGGGACAATTCAAGTGGGACAAGTTTGGAAGACAATAGCAAAGCGATCTCAACGAATCAAGATCTAAAATTTTGGGAAGAAATTGATCTTGAAGTCATATCTCCAAAGAAACCAAGATCAAAAGATGGTGGTGATCATTTGAGTCCAAGGATGTCGACATACATAGCAGTTTGGGGCAACTCAAGTGGGCCAAGTTTGGAGGCCAATAGCGGAGCGACCTCAACAAATGAAGGTCTGAAATTTTGAAAGGAGGTCAAGCTTGAAGTGATCTCTCCAAAAAGACAAGGATCAAAAGATTTGGAGCTTGGACAAGGTGTTGGCAGACATTTTAGTGAAGCATGGGCTGCTGCCACAGTAGTAGCGGTTTGTTTATCCTCCCATTTTTTTTCTTTTTGATTAGTTAACCATATTAGTATCTTGTTAACTAATTCTTAAATGAATATTGAAGATAGTGCTCACTAAGGCAATTGTAGTAGTAACCACAAGGTTTTCTCTTGGCCATTGCCCATGGGCATGGGCATGGAATTGTGAATGGTGAGATAATGATCAAGAACCATTTATTATGATTGAACTACTTCCAAAATGCTTAGAGTACAAGTTTTCATGAAACAAACTCTTTAGTGAAAGTTAAGGTCCATGGATAAATTTTCATGTATGGCCATAATTTTATAAGTGTATTGTCTAATTTAAAGTGCTCAAGGAACTTGTGCATGCCTAGGGATTGAACCATGGAGTCGTGGGGAAAATGCTAATTGGATGTCAATGCATGATGAATTAGAGTACTAGTAGACTTATGATTGTTGTTTGGAGTGTATAGTATAGATAAATTGTGTGCTAGAATTATTGGTGAGGGTACAAATAAATCCATTTGGAGGGGTAATTGTCAATTTTTAGTGGTATTTTGTCAATACACGTGGATTTAGTGATTTTTTAGTGAATGTGCATGCTGCAATTAGTTTTTTAGGGCTCCAATTGGCCCATTTTGAGTCCAATTTGGAGATTTTTGTTAGGATTTTGGTCTACGAGGATGTCTATATGTGGAATTTTTTTTTAAACTTCAACAATGCCAATAGGGCAAACTAATCATTTTGATTGTCATAGGTTGAATTCCCTTAGCTCCTAAATGACCCAAGGGAAGTGTACTTTCAAATTGGGCCTAAATAACCAAGAATTTGAGCAATTTGTTTGTTCACTTATTCTTGAGATCGAATAGAATGTAACCATAGGATTTTATAGTTCACATTGAGAGCAAGTACCTAAAAAATATTCAAATTATTTTACTACACAATTTAGTAGATATTTAAATTTGAAATTTTATTTGGGTCAACAGAAAAATAGGGCAACACACCCTAAAGGAACATATCTTCAAGAGAGTTGAGAATGTTCATCTAAAAATTTTCAACATTTTGGTCATTTTGCACTTTTTGGTGGAGCTTGCGACACACAAAGGTCATTAAAATGAGAGTAGTATTTGTAAGAAAAACAAGAATGGGCACACTTGTCTTTTCCTTGAGCTCCGTGGATTTTCCCTTTTTCAAGTGGGCAAAAATTGCATTGGTTGAATGACTTTTTAGTCCATGCCCAAATTCAACCCCACAAAATGAGCCGTGAAGTACACTATGCCATTAAACTTTTAAAATTTCCTCAAAGTGGAGTTTACCTCAAAATTTGATGAAACTAAGTTATAGTCACTAGATTCATAACTCAATCTACTTTCAAGAAATAATTGTTATTGCCAAAAAAACTCAAAATTTGAGAACAGGTAGTTCAAAAAGAGGGACAATGACCAAAATATGGTCCCTTGGGTCATTAGGGGATTAAGTTAGTTTAGATCAATACAACCATTAAGGTAGTATGCTCTAAAAGCGCCCATCTTCTTCAAATTACCCCTATTTTAAGTGGAGAATGGAGATGGTGTGATCCTTAAATGGACCACTTTAGCAATTGAATGCATTGAGGAAAAAAATATTTTTCTATTGCAAGAGCCAATCATTGTCTTTGATTTCCGCACATCTCTTTACAAGTTGCAAGTGGATGAATTTTGGAAGACCTATGATCATTAGTAGTATGTGCCTATGCCGTGAATCTTTGAAATTTTACAAGTAATTCAAAAATGCTTAGAAAAATACAAAACCAAATGATCTAAAACTAAATGCTCTAAAAAATGCTCTAAAACCAATTCTATCCATGGAGGCCTATGAAAAGGGCGGACCATCCTTTAAATGATTGCTTCTACAACATATTAAGGAGAAGCCACCCATTCCTGATCAGGACCCAATAACCAACCTATGGACTGACTTATTTCCAACCAAAGCTAGAATGTTTGTTTTTTCTTCTTTTTGAAATTGGGACTAATAGATTCATGAGACATGTTCCAAATTAACTTAGTGAGTAAGAAAGCATAAAGCATTTAGTAAGACTGTATTTTTTGGAGTTATTAGAATTGGAAGAGTGTGGAGATTGGTGGTGGGCCCGGGACACTTTTTGCCTTTCAAAATTCATAGTAATTACAATTCAAGTGATAAAATTACCCAAGTTTGTGCAGCCCCTGTCATTTCCACTAGAAGAAAAAAGGGGGTTCTGCGACTACTATAATTTGTGTCCACAGTGACTCAAAACTTGCAGTCGCAGAACCCCCTTTTTTCTTCTAGTGTTCTATCCTTCCCCCCTCCAAAAATATTTGCTTCGCCCTGCACTACTCTAGATCATATTCAGAACTACTTATTTAGTTGGTTATGGGTGGTTCCATAATATTATTCACCAGTGTTGGGGGGCCCTTCTTCTCTTTGGAAAACAGGAGCCCCCCTCCCCCAAGCACTGAAACTTCGCAAGCTCCTGTACCTATCCAATGCTCCACGCCCACCTCACAGAACTTGCCCAACCGGCCGGCCACCCAATAACATTCTTTCCATTATAACTATATTTTTTTGAAGGTATCAGTCTTGGATGGAATGATCCCTCCGTCAATGGGGAAAGAAACAAGGCAGTGAACAATGTTATGTCTCCCATACCTTCGAATGATTCCAATCCCCCTCATTTCACTCATTTCAATTGTAGAGTAACTTAGTCCAGTCCAGCCAGCCCCCTGTAATAAGTTCGTTAAGTTAATCAGCTGCCTGCCTGCCTGCCTGCCTTCAGCTCCCTCCCTTGATGGATCATTTTCTTGCCTGATCGGATGCTGCTGGCTGCTCTTCATTGCGTTTCAGTTCTGACCGACTTGACAGGATTGTTCTCCTCTCCATAATTGCACATGGGCCACGATGCCCACCCACCCACCAGGACACTGAAAAGTGAATAAACCCGGCCGCCCAGCCCCGCCCGGCCCGTCCCGGCTTTTCGAATCCACCCGGCCTACCTCTGTCAGGCACTGTCAGTTGGGAGGGCTTTCCCCATTCGTGACACCGGCGGGCCCCAGACAGACAGCTTTCACCAGCCTATTCACTTCCGTCACTTCGGCATTGCAAGTTCATCCATTTGAAAATGGCCAGGGTGAACTGACCCCCTCGCTCGGCCCTGCGGGCAAACCCTGTAGTTATTTATTTTTTGCATATGAATTGTTTTGCAAAATTTTATTTCATTTTTGCGATCAGAGACCCCAAATTAGTTTGGAGAGATCAATAATATACTCTAGAACGGCCCAAAATAGGGGGGTTTCTTTTTACATGCACCCCTGGTAAGGCCGAGCGAGGGGGTCAATCCACCCTGATCTTGAAAATGGATGAACTTAACTGAATAATCTGTACATTAGGATAAGAACTGAAGTACTGGACAGTCTATTTCACTCTGAAATCACTCACTCTTCGGCATCCCACTTTGCATCTTCTGGCTTGAAATCTCGGGGGGAAATGGGCTGTAATTCAAACCCTCTTCTTCAAACTATCCTATATAGGAGCCGACCCATACATGATCACTTAAGCAATTACGCATATTTGGAGCACACATTTTCTGAGTGCTAAATTTTCCTCATGTATAGAAATAGAATTTGGAAGGATTGCATATTTTTCCAGAATTTTATTACAAAAATGTAATTAATATGAATTTTGTAGTGAAAGATTCTCTTCGACCTACAATGGTGATATAGGCTGATTGTAAAGTCGACCAAGGGCCGTTTGCAATATTCACAACCTTGCAACCAATCATAATGTGCCAGAATGGCTCCTCGAACTCTACGAACTACAACAGCCTATGGTTGGGATTACAACAGTCTATTGGTTAGGAATGGGAAGGTGATAAAGTATGGATCGGCTACCTTAGGTGGCTTCAAAAGCAATAGTCAACGGATGTGAGTTGGAAAGTTCATAATGTCAAAGCATTAATGATATTTATTCACACTTCTTTAATGGATGGAATAAGAGCCGGAGAGGGTCCATTTCAAAGCCAAAGTGTGTCCACTTAACTTTTCTAAATGGAAATTGATTGCCCAATTGCCTTCTTATACGTGTTAAAAGAATGTAGGGTTTGTTTAAGTTTAGTAAGGGTCACATTTAGGAACCTTGTGTATTACTTTTTGAAGGCCTCACTACTTGTTTTTGGTCCAGCCATATCTTTTTTCAGACTGCGCATGTGTGGGTTTTGCAAGGCCTAGGATCAAGAATAGGGGCCTATTGCAGAATTATTTGGAAATTCATGAGTAATTCATAAATGCTCCAAAAAATATGAAACCACTCGTGTTAGATTTCTTCAAGTGAAAAATAAGTGAAAATATTTTCAAGCATCTAAAAACCTTCAAAAAGGCCCAACAGCCCTTAAAGTGACGGTTTATGAGCACACTACCTTAGCTAAAAACTCACTTGGCATGGAAGTGGAGTCACTATTGTAAGGTGGTAGATGCATTGACAAAGGGAAGGATGCATAGGGGCATGGAGTAAGGCACATAGGAATACAATCACCCTTCATGCCATACTAGTACGAGACTTTTTCTTTTGGTAGCAATGGAAGTATTGGAAAATTGGCAAAGACTTCTTGTAATGGAAATAACTATCATATCATTTTGTAGTGATTGATTAACTCCTAAAGCATCAAACTACGTTTGGGAGCAACATAGTGATTTGAGACAATTTTCTACAAATGGAATTTTTATTTTTTTATTTTTTATTTTTACACAGCATGTACCCAAGGAATAGCTTGAAGGCTTTGCCAACAATTTTCATAACTTTTGACTACATGGTTAACAAGTTATTGTATGATATGTAATTTTCAGCAAATGGTGAGCAACCTAGGCAATGAAAAAAAATTCTTATAAAATCACTTTTGATTAATGAGATGAAAGTTATGAAGGGTTTTAGTTTGCAAGCACTTATGGATTTTCTACTCTAAAATAAACTTTGAAGTCCTTTATTTAACTCAATTTTCAATATTTTGTTGAAAAAAATAAAATCATAGGATGTAAATTGTTTGTTACAACACTACAACCATTGGGATTGGCATTTTTCAACTCCATAACTAAATTCTCAACAATTTAGAATTTCTAATCATTCTCTACTTCTTTCTACTCACTATATTTTTACTACATGTCAAACAATTTCAAATGATTTGAACTTTTCAAGCATGTAACCAACTTGCTTTGAAGAATGAATCCAAAGAAACACCTTTATATTTTGGACATTTTTTCATACAAATTATGTGACCTTATAAATTGCAGCTGCCCAATTTTTTGCAAGGCCCCCCAAAGGATTTTTGTCACTTCAAATGCTAATATCTTACAATCTACATGGTGGAAATCTCTAAAAAAATTCCAGATTTTTTCAAACTAGTGTACTACAAGATCCTATAGTTACATGTGTCCAAATATGTTTATTTTCCTAAAATTTGGTAGCAATACTAGAAATGGCAGTTTTGGACCATTTTTGGTAAAAACATTGTCAAAACTTTTAGGGGTTAAGGAATCTCCACCTCATAATTTCAATATGCAAAATTACCAAAAACTAATGTAGATACCCCCCAAAGTGCATTAAATCTATAACCCTAAAGGAATGTTTGTTCCCTTGGGGGACAAATTGAATTTGGGTTAGGTTCCTTCTATCTCAATTTGTAGCAAATGTTTTTGAATTTTTTTTTTGAGTATGTGTGGTTTTTTGAGAGCTTTGTAGATATGTAAATTTTATTTCAATTGGTGTTTGGGAGAAAAAATTATGGCACGATAAGCCAAAAATGGAGGTCGGCAGGTAACATAAAAATTACAAAAACTCGATATAATTTTTTTTCTCCCCCCCCCTAAAATAATATATTTTTGTCTACATTTGAAGCTTTGACTCATTCTATTTGGACTAGTGATGAGAAAATTATAGACAATCTTAGTTTTTGGGGGCAATCTAAGCATCTTCGTGAAAAAATAACTCATAGGATTCATTTTTTAATGCAATTTGTATGATTTTCTAAAAAAGTTTGTTAGTCAAGGTTGGGTTTTCTTGATCGAATAATCTTACTAATGGAATTATTGTATTTCAATTCCATCTCATAGCTATTAATGGTTTAGTTTTTCCTTCAATCTTCATACTTAACAATTTTTTAATGAGTAAAAATTAAGTGTTTTTCTCTTGAATTTTTTCCCCTAGATTCTCAACTCAACTATTGAACATAAAAACTTAGAAAATCAAAATCAATAGTACAAAAAAATTCAAGTTAAAAAGATTAAGAGCCAAAAAATCTAGTCAAGCAAGGTGCTAAAAAACTTGTTTTCTTCACTTTGGATGCAAATAACTTGCAATCTATGCGGCCAAAGTTTCTGAAATTTCTTCCATACATTCTTAAACTAGTCTAGAATAAGGTCCTAATATAGTTAAATATGCAAAAGAAAGGAAGAAAAAAAAGTTTTTAGCTTTTTGCAATAGAAATTAAATGGCAGTTTTTTAGTGTTTTTTAATGGAAAAAAGGCCTTGGTCCTTTTGGGGAGAATCAACACATGCTCACTCTCTTGTACACCTCCTAAATCAAATATGTACCTACTTTTGAGGAAATGATTTGAGAACATCAACTAAAAAACTTTGATCCTTCCAAACTTATGAACACAACATCCAAATATTACCTTCTTTGTTGTGTCGAAACCTCCTTGCATTTGCCAAGGAGAATCCACCTAATTTGATCCATCTACTACTGAAGCAAAGGCACCCAAAAGCATCCATGTACCTTACACTTTTTCTTAATGTGTCATTAGACTTTAGTTAATGTGTCCTTCAAATGCTTACCTGTGATTCACTGATACATTTGAAGGACACATACTTAATTGTGATTTGCTAACTACTGATTTTTGTAGATTTAAGTTCAGGGTTCACCTATGTGACAGTTTTGAATGGTCTAGGGAACCGACACTTTGAAAAATCATAGAAATTTCATACCACATCCAAAAAATATATATATATATTTTAATATTCATGATTTTCACGTGCTAATACTAGGAAAATATCATTTTTAAGAATAGGTGTCTTCAACTATGCTGAATCTCTTCTCTTATAAGGAACTTAACCTAGCCTGTTGGACCCCTTCGATGATCGAGTTCCGTCCGTCGGTTCTTGATCGAGTTGCTTTGTCCTGCACTGTCCTGCACAGTACAGCCCAGTACACCGACAAGCTAACTTACTAACATACTCTATGCGCCCCTGAGCCCCTCCTCCGTAGTCTGCTAAGTGCTCACTTGCTCTGCCTGTTCTTTCTGGCTTTGCAGCTTGGGTTACGTTGCAGGCAGGCAGCACCGCAGCAGGCTTCTGGAAACTGAGAACTACTCAGGCTGCCAGAATCTTACAAAATATCTGACTGATCGAATGTGAATATTATCGATCAATCAAGCCAGGCCGGCCAGGCCAGGCAGAGCGAGCAGGGCCCGTGTGCAGTACAGGCATTCCTACTCTCTCTCCAGAAACTGACGGACGGAGTTTTCACTCATTTTGTGTCCAAAAAACAGAAAAGAGAAGAGAAGCGAAGCAGAAGAAGAAACAGTGAGCCCGGCCAGTGTCGGTCTGGGAGTTTTCTCAGGAGCTCGAACTTGAACCTACTCGATCGGTCACTTACTGTACGTAGGAAGGCATACTGACTGATCGAGACGGCATGCATGTCAGTGGAAAATTATGCAAGTGGACTGCCCCTAGCTGTCTAACCTAACGAAAATGCTGACTGAGTTTGGCTCAAGTCTGCTGTCTAGCTTTGGTAAGATAAGTTAACATAGTCTAATTAAGTTATCCCTGGCCTGGTCTGGTTTGGTCGTTCCGGGTTCCGACCTTCATTTGAACAACTGAGTGGACTCGATCTTGCATGGAAATTGGCTTGGGTTTGTAACTTGGTATCCGAAAGAAAAGAAGATTAGCACATAATTAATTACCAGATCTGTCACGGTGATTTACTTAAGTTACGTTATCTTGACAAGCATTGCACTGGATTGGATTGGATTCTTTCGGCAGAATAAATAATTCTTCTGACAGAGCTGACAGAGCTACTAGCTAGCCATAAGTGATGTCAACTTCTTATGCAGATGCTTCGTCTCCAACACTCAACATGCTTCAGCTAGTCAGTTGCTACTTGCTAACTTAAGCTTCAGGTAATATGCTCTAAAAGCGACCATTTAAGAGCTGGTCCGCCTTTTCTGTAGGCTGAAGTGAACAAAATTATTTTTCTATAATTTTTCAGAGAAAGAGAAATGGATGTGGAACCTAACACAAGTGGTTTTGTATTTTTCCAAGCATTTTTGAATTAGTTAGAAATTTTCAAAGATTCTGGACATAGGCACCTATTTGTGACTATAGGTCTCCCAAAATCTGTCCACTTGCAACTTGTAAAGCAGTGTGTGGAAATCAAAGACAATGATTGGCTCTTACAATAGAAAAAAAAAATTCTTTGGTGCATTCAATTGCTATAGTGGTCCATTTAAGGATCACCCCATCTCCACTTTCCACCTAAAAATAGGGGCAGTTTGAAGAAGATGGGCACTTTAAGAACACACTACCTTACTTGGAGGAGTGGTTGGATATCAACTTGCCACAAGCTCACATGAAGAATGGCGGGGTGTCACCTTGGGGGTGTTATTATTCAACATGCATCTTTACCCCCCCCCCCCAACTTTCTGTTTTAAGAAAGTTTGGGGGGGTTATGATGCATGTTGAATTATAACACCCCCGGGGTGACGCCCTGCCATTCTTCCTATGTTAAGAGTAAGAGCATGTCCACTCCTACCCTCTATATAGGGCTGTGACAATACTGTCAGGTGCAGGAGCCCAAACCACTACCACCACCTCCACACACACACCATGGTATTGGCAAAAAAATTGAAGACCACGCGCACCCAATTTTGCAATGAATACCCTGGTTTTGCGAGGGCAGAGAAGTTTAATTTGAGCAAGCCGAATGTTGACTAATTTCATTGTAGCTTTGATTTTTTGGGGTGAAGTAAGCATTTTCATACTGGTTGAGCATGGTTGGAACATTGTTGGAAGGTGGAGGGGCGAAAGGGTGGAAGAGCAGCTAGTTTGAGGGAACTAGGAAAAACTAGTTTACAAAACTTTAAATAATCCTAATCTAATTTTTGAATCAAATTTGACCCCACCAGTCAAGAGTTGTGGGCCATTTTCTAAGGTGTGACTAATGTGACTAATGCTCCTTTTGGGATATTAGTCACACCTCTAGAAATCTTCCACAATACTTTGCTTTTGCAAACAAAAAAATTGAATACAAAATACAAAAAATACAAAGAAAAAAATTCTACAAAAATTCTACAAAAAACTTGCTAGAGAAGAGAAAGAAGTCAGAGCCAAAACATGCCACAACTAAAACATTCCACAATCTAAATATACCACAACCCAAACAAACCCTCTCTCTCAACTATAGTTTGTTATTGTATTAATTAGATTCCAAAATTAAACATCCATTAATCACCATAGGGGAACATTGAATAGCATAAGAAGCGATGACCACTTTTCAGTGGGTCTAGTTCCATCCAACGATGCGAGAAGCTCTCCTCTCCAAACTTTGTTCAAATAACGAGTCCACTAGACCATCTTCCTTGTGGCCATTTGCAAGGCAACAATGGCCATGCTCTTAGTTAAGTTAGTGCATAGCAAACATCTATGACATTGGATAATGAGAGGGACATGGCTAGCTATGATTTGAAGTCATTCCAGTAACACCCATACTTTAGAATAGATATTATACAAGCTCTGCCTTTAGTGGAACATTCCCATTACAAATTGACAATGGAGCTTGGCTCACTGAGGCCCAGAGAAAGGCAAGGATGAATGAATGAAGCAACAATTTTAACCCCTATAGTTCTTTGACTATGTTTCACCCGAAAGCACTCAAAATAGGTGATTTTGATGGAAGAGGCCCCCCCAAAATGACAAATGAAATCTTGTTGCATCTTATCATAAGATTTAGTGGTAGACTACTTCATTATAATGTAGTAAGAAAATGAAAGGTTTTCACTGCATAAATTGCGAGATTATAGCATTTGAATTTGAAAAAAAATGTTTTTTTTTTGGAGGGGGGGCATTCAAGTTAAGGGAAGTTTTGATTGGGGGAGGCTTTTGCACAAGTTAATCTAAATTTTTTCTCTTTCTCTTTTTGATAAAGTTGGCCACATCTTCAAAAAAATTCATAACATTTCAAATTGAGGAACATGTACTAAAATTTCTAAGAGTAAACTAGCTTCAAGAAAAGTCTCACACAAAGACCTTTTTTCAACAATTTGGTGGTCTTTCACATACATTATTTTCTTCCAAATGTGAATGGTGGAGTTAGATTTCAATTAGACCTAGAGGAGGAAAAAATTTAAAAAAAATTGCCCAAAATATCAAATTTTGGCAAGGTTGATCAATCTAAGTCCAAGCTAAAAGAAAGGGCAATTGGATGTATTGGGCTTAGTATAGGAAGAGGTTGAGTCAAGATTAGCGAAGCCCAAATCATCTTCAATCACTGACACTAAGGTAGGAGGTCTATAAATGAACCATCTAAGGGCTGGAACTAAAATTTGAGGAGGTGAATAATCTTGAAATATTTTTCAGTAAATTTTCCTTGAAAGACAAGTGGAATTCACATCTAATCCAAGTCGTTTCATCTTATTTGAAGCTCTATAGAATTAGTTATAAAATTTTGAAGTTAAAATGGCATAAGGCTTTAAAATGGCTCACTTCCTAAAATGTACACTATCTGCTTATTGCTGAAGGCTATGAAAAAAAACATGTATAAACAGTGTACATTTAAGGAAGTGGGCCATTTAGAGCCTAAGTGCTTTTACAACCTCCTACCTTACATCTTGTTGACCCCTAAATGATTTGGACTATATTTTCACCCAAAACACTCTAAAATTACCATTTCTAGTACAAATACCAAATTTTAGAAAAATAAATCATTTTTAGATACATGTAACCATAGGATCTTGTAGTACACTGGATCAAGAAGATGTGAAAAAAAATTCAAAAATTTCCACTATGTAGATTGTAAGATATTAGCATTTGAAGTGACAAAAATCCTTTTGGGTCCCTGTAAAAATTAGGCATCTACACTTAACCCCTGACTGCTTGGGTGACCAAATATGGTTGATGTGAAATTTTAGACTAATTTTGCAATAGGCAGTTAAATTTGTTTGACCGTTTAAAAAAATTTACAAGCAATTTTGGAGGTTAACTATTGGGGAATTTCATTTTTCATTGAAAAAGGTTAATAATTGATTTTTAGAGGTCTTCAAACCCACATATGTACCATTAGTGAAGTGTAAAGCTTGCCAATTTTACTTCATTTCTTGTCTTTGAGTAAAGCTTGCCAATTTCACTTGATTTGAGATCTAAAAAATTGTACTTATCCAGTTGCTTTGAAATGGTTCAATGGAAAGTGTAAAATGTTTTCATGATTTTCACCATTAAAAATTTATACTTGCAAGTGTTGATTTGGAGTTATTTGCAATTTCTACTTACAAAGAAATTGCATTTCAAAAATTGCAAGGTGGATTGTGTAACAAGTTTGATAGCTTTTCATGTGAAATTAAGTCTTTTGTGAGTGCATTTTAGTGTACTAACTCTATTTGTAGTTGTTCACGTCACTTCCCATCCCCCAAAACTTTTATATGCAAATTTTTGAAACATTGTAGAGGGGCAACATACTAAATAATAGAATGCAAACATTTCTCTTGTTATAATCTTACAACTCTTGTGCAATTTCACACTCAAAATTGGTATGCATATTAATAAGCAAGCTTTCTAAACATCTACACGGTTAGATTTTGAAAAAAGAAACTTTGCTTCATTGGGGATAACTATAAGTCCATGCTCTTTTTTCATAGGAAAAATACACGTGGAAAGGCTGAGGCACTTAGGGGTTAACAAGGTCTCATTTGTATGAAAAAATGTACAAAATGGTGGTTACTCTTTGGATTCCTTCTTGAAGGCAAGTTGGCTATATGCTTGAAATTTTTTAGATCATTTGGAATTGTACAACATTTAGGAAAAATATAGTAAGTAGAAAAAAATAGAAAATGATTCAAAATACTAAATTGTTAATAATTTATTTCTGGAATTGAAAAATGTCAATTCCAATGGTTATAATGTTATGATAAACAATCTACACTTAATGTTTTTATTTTATTTTCCAAAAATATTGAAAATTGAGCTAAATAAAGGATTTCAAAATTTGTCTTAGAGTGTAGAGATTCCATAACTACCTGCAAACTACCCCAAACTAAAAGTCCTCATAAATTTCATCTCATTAATAAAAATCAAATGATTCAAAGCTTTTCAAGTATACATAAATATAGAGAACCAATTTCAAATTTTTATTTCTTAAAAAAATGATTTTTAAGGAAGTTTTGTTTGCTACTCGGGCTTTCCACTAAGCAATGAAAACCACATATCATACAATAACTTTTTAATCATGTAGTCAAAAGTTATGATAATTGTTGGGCCTTAAAGGTACTCCTTGGGCACATGTTGTATAAAAATTTCAAATAAAAATAAATAAAAACTTTATTCGTAGTGACTTGCCCAAAATCACTATGTTACCAAAAACGCAGTTTGGGCATTTAGGGGTTAATTAATTTCAATTTCCCAAGGAATTGTCACTTGCACTTACCAATTGATGAATATGTTGATGGCCCAACCCTGCCTGTAGGTGGTCCATTGGTTTCCTTAGCCTTCACATTTTCACCTGCTCAGCTCAAAGCATGATTCTACAAACATCCGTTGATTTGGTAGCATTTGGAGGTAGTACTTGTAGTACTATGAGCTTATGAGAAAATAATTTTTTAAAATATAATAAAATATGGATATTTAGTAGAGCACTACAAATAATGTATTTTCGTAATCAAGTCTTAAAAAATCTAGCCCAAGGGTTGTTCACAAAATAGATTGAAGGAATATTCAAGAAAATAAACACTTTGATATTTAAATTAGTAGAAAGTAGTACAAGCATTCAAAAAAGTACAACAAAATTGGTGACTCTTAAGAATTAATGGAGATAAGATTACAATACAAATATGATGGAAAAATGTTTTTTATTGTCCAAAAATTTATGCCCATGGAAATCTTTTTTGCTCCCTTCTAAACGATATGAAATTTGCTACTTTACCCCCTAAAGGACCAAGAGACCTCTTAAGGGACTTTAAGGGTTTGGGTAGGAACCTACAATCTCATTTTCTCTCTTCATTTTCTGAAATTTTCCTCCTCATACATGCTTTTCTACTAGCTTCATGTACATTTAATTTTTTTCGATGATAGGACATATGGTTCAAAAGTTATTGGTTTTTTCTTGAAGTGGAGGTTGGGAGCAAGGCAGGCAAAGTCAATTTCCATTGATTTATGTAGGCAATTGCAGAGCAAAGAATGGACTTGAAAAATTGGGCAGTAAATACTAGGGACATTCCTACCCCAGCTAGTCTACAATGACTGAGGGCAAGTTTTGGAGTTCCGTTGCCGAAATTGACAAATTCAAGATTTAAGCTTACAATCAGAAAATTAAAATTTGAAGTACACGACACACCTATTTTATAATAAATGTGCAACTACATTGATTGTCTACAAAATATTCTTTTCTTGATTCCAAACTGCCATAAAAATGGCTCACCTCTTGGAATAAACTCCGGGTTTCAAAAAAAAAAAAAACTGCCATAAAAATGGCTCACCTCTTGGAATAAACTCCGGGTTTCAAAAAAAAAAAAAAACTGCCATAAAAATGGCTCACCTCTTGGAATAAACTCCGGGTTTCAAAAAAAAAAAAAAAACGCCATAAAAAAATTGTAAGTCAAATGCAGCCAAATTATCAAGTTGCAAGTACTTATTGATAAATATGCAATAAATTTAACCTCTATGCGCTAAACAAGCATACCTCCATATTCACAATTAACCCCTACAATGCCACCTACCTCCCAACTCTCCTCAATTGCAGCTAAATTTTGTCACTAAGGTAGTATGCTCTAAAAGCGACCATTTAAGAGCTAGTCCGCCTTTTTCATAGGCTGAAGTGGACAGAATTATTTTTAGATCATTTTTCAGAGAAAGAGAAACGGATGTGGAAACTAACACAAGTGGTTTTGTATTTTTCTAAGTATTTTTGAATTACTAATAAATTTTCAAAGATTCAGGGCGTAGGCACCTATTTGTGACCATAGGTCTCCCAAAATCTGTTCACTTGCAGTTTGTAAACAGATGTGTGGAAATCAAAGGCTCTTGTAATAGAAAAATAGTTTTTTCTTGATGCATTCAATTGTTACAGTGTTCCATTTAAGGATCACCTGGTTTCCATTTTTTACCCCAAAATAGGAGCGGTTTGAAGAAGGGGAGCGCTTTTAGAGCATACTACCTTACTCAATTGCCACCACTTCATGAAAGAAGGTGGATTAAGAAGAAAAAAAAACTTGCCATTTCATTCTTTTTGTACAATGAATGAATTTTTCAGATACTAAGGAATTGTAGAGCTTTGAGTTGTTTAGCTCATCAAGTAGGAAGAAAAATGGAAAAATAATGTCTACAATAAAGGGCAAATAAGTAACGCTTACTCTTAGTTTACAACTTCTTTTTATATCTATCATGTTCTTATAATTTCTAAAATTGAGTTTTTGTTGCCCTTCTCCAAATTGCTTGGGATCAAGATTTTTTTTCCATTTTCTACGAAGTGTCAAAGTGACGATATAAAATGTTATAGTGGTGCTCCAAATTTCAACATTCATCCACATATTGGATAGAAAATATCAAATTAGCACATATCACATGTCTACAGTTTGGTTTTCATTTACAATCTAGCAATTTCATCCAAGAAATTTTTTATTTGAAATTTTTTGGCAATTTCATCCATTTTTTCTGGGTATTTTTCTGCCATTTTTTAGCTAGATTATTTTTTCTAGTGCAATCTGGCACTAGAAAGTCAAAAGAAAAAGCCCTACTTGGGACGGACTATTGTTGTAGCAAAGTTGTTGATTGCTTGCACCCCTAACAGAAATGTCTAATAATCCACACTCTCTACCTCAAAGTCCTACACTTCCACTTTGAGCTTCACCATCTTCATTGGATTATCCAACACCATTGTCTATGCCATCCATTCCACATACATTGCATAAGAACTTCCACATGCTTGAGATGGACTACATTGGCAATTTTGACCACCAATATGTTGACAACCATGTGCATGACTTTGAGGCTAGAGAAACTAGTTACAAAGACTTGGAGGATGACTCATGACTTTGATGAAAGGTTGCATTGTACTCAAGAGACAAGTATTTTTGAAGAATGGTGGGTGCCAAAAATGTATAAACCAAATTAGAATTTTGCAAGGCCATGTGCTTGTTGTATGTCGAGGCACCAAAGGGAAGGAACATTGTTGGGGTTGGTTCAATAGTAGTGGGACTACTTAGGAGTGGTAGAGAGCTCGCTAGCAAGAGATAGAGGTCTAGCGCCCTTGCACTAGGCCTCCCTTACTACTAGAGATTTGGAATCTATTGAAAAAGAAATACAAGAGAAATTTTGTTGATTTCTCTTGTGGGTTTGGACAAGTTAGTTCAAACAAAAATAAAGATTTTTTTTGTTGGTAAAGGTGATTAGGTCAACATCGTTAGGGAATTGTAGTGTAGAATGCTACAGTAGTAAGTCCAAAAGGAATGATGAATAGTGGGATTTATGGAAGAATTTTGATTTTTTGTTTGTCCATATATTTACTATGATTCGATTATTGACCAACATTTGTTCAATTCACATCCACATCAACCAATTTTTGTGGTAGCCAATGCCATGGTGCTTCATTCAACATAGATGAAGGTTTGTGAGAATCATTCAAATTTTTTCTATTCATCTATGTAGTGATTGTAGTCCCTTCATTGACTAATATGTATTGATTTCTGTATTGTCTTATTTCAGTTTTTTCAATTTTTATGCCATTAATGGTGCTAATGTATGATTTGCCATGTAGTGTCTAGTGGATTGTATATGCTTGACTTGTTGTATAAAGGGTTTGGTTTTCTTTGGCCTTAGAGTTTGATTTTTTATTCATAGTCATTGGTTCTTGAATTGGATATTCACTAGGAGATTAAATTTTATTTATTTTTATCTCAATCCTTTTGTGGTGAAAAATATTCATATTGAGGCATTCCTTATCTCCTAATTGTTGACCAATTAGAACCATTTACTTTCATGTCTTGAATATTACAATTCCAAACATTTATGAAGTTATGCACATAAAAATATGGAATCAAAAAGAACATTTTTTGTATTTCCATTTTAAATTATGTCTTTCAAAACATGAATAAGCATTCTAAGCAATTCATGAGCCTTTCTGAATTGTAAAATTCAAAGAATTGAATTACGTCATGAGTATATCATGAAAATTCCATTGAGAAATACCTATCTATTTCAAGGCAAGCTTCCACTACATGTACAATAAACACTTCTTGCTTATGTCAAACCATCATGATATTCATTGAGTGTTTATCTTTAGTACGTAACATACTTCAAAAATCTTTTCAACTAATTGAAACATAAAAACACATTAATTTTGCTATTGTTAATGTTTGAAACAATGTCCCCATGTTAGAATCAACAAGCAAATGTCTAAAATGACATCCACATGTTTTGCAATCAAGCTCCTATGTTCAAATTATCCCATATCGTTTGTTTAGACAAAGGATGGATTTCAGTATGAATACATCCTCTCTACCCTTCATTCTTACTAACTTTCAATGAACTAAATGAAGGAATTCCTTCATTTTACCATCCAAAAATCTCTTTGTAGTAGATGGTAAGTTTTCTTTGATTTTTGTTGAATTCAACAAATTTTTTAATTTTTTAAATAATTATTTTTTGCTAACCTTGTCCTATAGATATAATATGCACCAATTAATGTCTCAAAATGTCCAATTAGGTGAGATTTTAGGGCAAGGAAGGGCCATTTGAAGCATATTCTTTGTCCTAAAAATAGTCAAAATATAAAATTATTAAAAAAAACTTGAAAAATAATAATTAATTCAAAATTTTAAAATAATAGATTATTAAAAAAATTAAAGAATGTTCTTTTAATATGATTTGACGTGGCAATGCTCTTGCCTACAATTTGGAAATTGCAAGGAACTTGCAATCTTCTAAAGAAGGTAAATCCCTTCTAATAAGACATCTAAGTTGACAATTTGATATCTCAAAAAGCAATATTAAATTTTTGAAATGGCATGAAAGTGTGTTGACTAGGCATGCCACGTCACCCTTGTTGGGTAGCACATCACTTTTTTCCTCTGCTATATCAAGTGCCACGTCATGGATGGGTTAGATGAAAAAAATTCCACATGGCTCTCCTTTCCTTGTGGTGCTTATGTGGCATCCATGTGTTGCATTGTAGGGGGTTCGGAAGACCACATTGTCTACCATATTAGAGGACAAACAATGTGTATTTTTGCAGATTTTGGTATGTTTTTGGCCTCTCAATTATAACAAAATTTAGAAGACATCTATGCAGATCCCTTCCACATCAAATTAAACGATAGGATTTGTTTTCTTAGGCGTTAAAAAAAATTGTTTTCTTACAGTATTTGTTCCCATCTTTTGACCCTAGACCACATGAAACTATGGGCTTGTATTCTATTTATTCTTACAATAAAGTGTTTGCTTTTATTTGTGTTAAAAAATAATAATAGAATGAAAAGGGTTAGAAGAGTCTTCAACGATACTAGCATGTGAGCCTATAAGCCTTGAGCCTAAATGTAAGTAGATATTCTACAACTATTGAAGGTGCCTATAACATATATACCTATAATATAAGTACCCTATAACTATAAAAGGTGTTTATAACATAGGTACCTATTACATAGACACCTATAATATAAATATCCTATAACCATGGAAGGTACTTGTAACATAGGCACCTATAATAGAGGCACCTATAATATAAATATCCTACAACTATGGAAGATACTTATAATAGGAGTTTAGGCTCTTAGACTCATAGGCTTAAGATCCTAGGCTTACATGCTAGCAACCGTGGAAGAGTCCCCCTTCAATTATCTACAATGGAGAGCTTTACATTTTTTGTTTTGACCCTTATATAATAATGTTGGTCAAGACTTTTAGGTTGGAATTTGTTCACGATGATATTTTAAAATTTACAAATTTACAAATATAGGGTGCATTTAGTATGAATAGATGCAATTGAAACCATTGAATTTTGAGGTGTGCATTTTACATAAAAATATTAAATTTTTTCATATTGCAAACAATAAATATTTAAAAAAAATTGTTGTCTATATTACCATTTAAGGCATCATATATATAAAGATATATACATTTATATGTCTTGATCTATTTCTATATTTAACTTTATTATATATAATCATTTTAATAGAATAATGATAAATTAAGACCATTTCAATTGAGAATATAATCTTGACAAGTTTGCAACAAATAAATATAGTGCATTTTAGATTTTTCATTTTATGGCCAAATTGATCTAGAGAAAGTGTGGCTTGTAAAGATTTGCATCATAATCACTAGTTTGTCATCAGTAGCGTGGAGTTTAGGTATACCCTTATTTTAAGAAATTGAGTTGATTGAATAAAAATCCTCCCCTTGTAAACACTTGAGTTCAAAAATGACCAAATTTGGGCCCATTCACTTATTTTGATCTTGTAATTACAAAGAGCCCATCAGCCATAGATACTGAAGTTGAAATTCAAACCTAATTTTAATTCATTTGGATTAAATTGTATGTAAGTCTCATGTTATAATTGAAGGCCCTATCACAACATGAGTTCATGTTCTTGTGTGAAACTATACATGAAAATAATCAAAAGCAAAAATGATTCATAAATGGAAATTGACACAAATAGAATTCACGTGAAAATGATGGATTTTTTTTTAACAAATGAAAAAATCCATTGCATTATAAAAAGAATCAAGAAGAAATACAAAAAAGTCAAGCCACAAAGGTTGGACAGTGAAGAGATATGAGCAAAGAACCATGAGCCAAAAGCACAAAAGAGAAACCCTACAAGAACAAGCAAAGTGGAGGTCCCACTCTGTTCCACCCAACATAACTGTCCTATCTACTTTAATAGAATTGTCTCTTCAAAGTCTTTGAATTGGCACAGCCACTACAAATCCTATGACAAATGACTCTTTGATTTTGTTCATTACTTTTTAAAATGCAACTTGTCGCAATTATGGGGTCTTCAATGTCATATGTGAGTATGTCCTTCAAGAGCCAGACATGATGTTTAATGTCTAACCTAATACGATTGTTGTTTGACATTCCAAGTGCCATTCAACTCTAAATTCAAATTTTCATATAGTACAAACAAGTAAACAAGTACCACTCACGATACGCCTCAAGTATATAATAGATTATTCGGATTGCATGTGATACTACAATGAATACAAAGTGACTCATGAAAGATTTTGATACACTTGATAGGTTTAATGATTAGAAATTTAAATTCATTAATATTTATAATTTTTAATGTAAAGTTTTAGAATTTTAAATTTAATAAAGATAAAATTGAAAAATGTCATAATAGAAGGGAATTCTATTATTTCAAATGTTTATTTTTAAAAACAAATTTTGCCTATTTACATATTTAAAGTGAATGTAAAATCAATATTTTTTGAAAGTAGACTAATTATTGCCTGCATTTCCTAATATAGAAACTTCATCTTTGATTCAATTTTCAAAAATCTAGATATTATAGTTTTTAATGACTACTCTTTTTTTGAAAAAAACATATATTTAAGTTATTTTTTAAATATTATTTCAAATATAATATTGAAAAAATTCATTTATTTTGAAAGCACAAATATTTGTTAACAGTTTTGATTGATTAGTCTTTTAGCCCCTAAAGGACCAAACTAGATTTTTTTGGCAACATAATACTTTTGGGTAGCTCATGATGAACGGAATTTTTCTTTTTTTCTTTGAAATTTTCACACGTGCCCAAAGAGTAGCTTTAAGGCGCAACAATTATCATAACCTTTGACTACAATTAAAAGGTTATTGCATTGTATGTAATTTTTAATGCTTTGCGGGTAATTCAAGCAACTCTAAAAAATTTCTTTTTTAAGGAATACAAATTTGAACTTGGTTTCTTCAATTTTTATATATGTGTATAGATTTGAATCATTCCATTTTGATTAAAAAGATGAAAGTTATAGTTATAAGAAGTTTTAGTCTGTGGGCACTTATGAAATCTCTACTTTGAAATAGACTTTGAAGTCCTTTATCTAACTCAATTTTCAATACTTAAAAAATAAAATAAAATCATGGAATGTAGATTATTTTATTACTACAACATTACAACCATTTGGGATTGGTATTTTTCAATTCTTTAACTAAATTCTTAACAATTTAGTATTTCAAATTATACTCTACTTCTGTTCTATTTACTATTTTTTTCAAGCATTAGCAAAATTTTCATATAGTACAAATTTGAATTTTGAATTAGAATACAAAATGTTTTTTGTTGAAATTATATATATATATATATATATATAAATATATATTACCAACTTATGTCTTCAACCTATTATGGCAAGTGAAAAGTTGTAGGATCTACACATTTTTGTGTTAAAAGTTTGAAAGATGAAATCTAACCATTTTGGAAGATTTGAAAATACTTCTTTTGAAATTCAAGTACAAGATCTCACAATTGGTAAGGTATCTTATTCTCTCGCTTATTCTGAAATTTTAGGAGGATGTACTCTAACAAGTTAACTAAGAGACCCTACAATTGGATTTGGGCTTTTTGTAGTATAATAACTTTTGCTTCTGGGGACCGATTGAAATAAAAATTATATTCCCACAAAGCTTACAAGCTTTTCTACCTTGCAAAAAGTTTCAAAAAATTAGGGTAAAATTTTAGCCCATAAGAATTTGCCTCAATTCCAAATTGTCCCCCGAAGGGACAATGGGATTTTAGGGGTTAAACTAAGATAAGAATAATTACCCCGTGATCCACAACGGGAGGCTAAAAAGAATATTTTTTCAATGATCACTTGTAGTGTACATATCTTCTTCTTCTTTTTTTTCTTTTTTTTCAATAATAAATAAATATAAGTTGACCCAAATACATGTAAAATATTCCCTATCTTGCCATTAAATTATGCCAATTTTAAAAATAGAAGGTAAATCCGATGAGTCTAAATGCATTGAGGGAATGTAAAGCCGATCCTGTGCACAACGAGAACTCAAGTTCGAACTGGGGTTCGCATGAAGCCGTCAGCCATGGCCCTTAGCTTGATCGGCGTCCAAGACGGTCAACTGGTCAACAGAAGCTTCCCACCCGTCCCCGTCCCGGCCAGCCTGCGAAAGTATTAATACGCAAGCAGCGGCCCAGCATGCCCCCGACACCGCATTTGCTGCCTCGAAAGCTCGTATTCAAGCTTCGATCACGACTAGCGCGCTCCCTCGCTGGCTAGCTGTGACCTTCGCTACCACCTGCGTGTTGTCCGTTCACCTCTCTGCTTCAGTGCCCTTCAATTCGCTCTCCGACCTGCCTCATCATCAAGCAAAGCAAAGGGGAGGAGTTTGCAGCAGTACACCACTGTAGGTGGAGAGCTAGCTACCTAGCCCCTCAGGCTCGCTCGCTCGCCCATGACTGTCATGGCATGACCAAGTGCTTGCCGACTTCCAGCTGCAGCATTATCCGAGACCCCCGTAGTAATTGACGTTGCACTGAGTGCTCTGATCGATCTCTTACAGTCTCTGCTCCTTGTCGCAGGAAAGGTCGCTTCATCCTCTGCCCCACCCGCGGTCTCCGTGAAGGACAGACCCGGCCCGTTGCTCAGGGGTCCACCCGCCACTGGGCCCGCGCCTGACCTTCTGGAGCGAGCAGCTTAAAACGCTGGCTCACGGGGAAGCTGCCCTGGACGAACATATATTTTCATAGACTGGCTAGCTAGCTCTTGCGGTGGATGTTCGTGTCGGATTTGGTTCCTTGCGTTGGGATCCGCTACCTGCTCTGGCGCTGTACTCAAGAGCTCGGAGTGCTGGAGTGGGGGCTGTTGCATGTGAGTGATTGAGAACTGTATCCCGAGTGAGTTTGCACGGTCGCACCTTCGGAGAGCTGTTGAAGAAAGAGCGAGCTAGCGAGCTAGCTAGCGCGGGCCTACCCTGCTACTTTTCCCCCTGAGAGTTCTGATCGATCTGGACTCCTGCGAAGAAATCGGAGGGGTTTGTGCCTTTGTGACCGAGTTAGAGTTTGCTTGTATTTCTGACGACATGGAGGACGAGCTTACTGAAACGGCGGCAGTGATCTGTCGCGGATCGTCCTCTGCAGGAGACGACAACTTCGACATGAACGGATGCACGACAGAGTCGCCCGTTATGGAGCAATCATCAATCCTAGCATCTCCCGAGATGCAGCGGGCCTACTCGCAGTGGATTGAGTTCAATCGGCTCATGCAATTGCCTGCGTTCGGTAATGGCACCGCGAATGCCGCTGCCCTGGCTCCAGGGGCTCTCGAAAACCTCTCGTGGGAAGGCACCGTGCCTGTTGCGGCTCGCAGTCTCGTGCCGTCCCTGTCCAACGCTTCCGGACCGGCGGAGTTTGCCATCACGGAGCTCCGAGGAGTACCCAAGGCGGGGCTGGACCACTTCGTCCTGGCGACCTCCAGCAACGGGAAGCCGCTCTTCGGGGCGTACGTGAGAAGCTGCCAGGGAGAGCTGTGTTTGCAGCAGCTCTTCGAGTTCTCGCAGACCGCCTTCGACGCGGGCGTGTTTCTGCCTGTCCCCACGGTCGGTGGTCACTTCCAGGGAGATTATAGACTGGACTACGCCCGTCACCGCTTCTTTGGCTCAATTACGAGCCTCCCTGAACTCCTAAGGATGCCAGCCTCGCCGGCCTCGGGTTTCCTTCACCCGTCGCCTGGCGCTCGTCGCGTTGTGCTCGAAGTGGCGCTGGAGCGTGCTGCGACAGAAATTACTCCCGCTCTATCGATTCATGATGAGGTACATGACAGCATGTACTCGCTCATGAGCCCCCTTCCAACGCCGACGCCGCCAGGAGAGACGTCAAACCCAAGTGCTGAGAGCAGCTTTGTTGGCCCATCTTTCAACGAGTGTGTGTCGTGCTACCAAGAGACTCAAGAGGAAGTACTGGACGCACTCCCTAACTCACCTGTGTCTTGCAGTCTTACATCAAGTTACACCGGCGAGGTTGGGTCGCCACTCAAGACTGCTGATGAACCTCTGCAGCCACAGGGTCAGCAGACTGTGGACGCGCCCCCTTCCGACTCGTCGGTTTCAGAGAAGCGTGTACCCGACCGTTGCCAACCCCGTTCTTTGTGTGTCGCGTGCAAGAAGTTTTGGGGGATAGAAGGTCTCCCGGGGAGGCACTTTGAGAAGGTCGTTTTCCGCGCACCGGAAGAGGAGTCCCCTGCTGTACTATGCAGCGAGAAAACCGCTGCGAGGAAGCGGAAGTGGACACAATGCCGACACGGTCCCAAGAGCAAGACATCGGAGTATCGCGGCGTCAATTTATATAAGAGAACCTGGAAATGGGAAGCACATATCTGGTATGATTGATCACGAACATTGTTCTATATATTTCGTGAAAGGATGCAAAACATTGTTACCCAGGGCTCTGCACGTTTTGTCAATGCATGGAACAGTTAGTCAGTTAGTTACGCTTGTAATGCATGACCTTGCAGTTTAGTTTTATAGACCATTGTTTACGAACAGTGTATGTTCTGTTCTGTTTGATGTCAGGCACAATGGCGAACAACTCTATCTTGGTGAGAGCATACTCAACAAAATCTCACGTGATGCTTTCCGCAGAAGAATAGAAGATTAGAGCATTTAGATACATAAATTGCTGATCATGACATACGGAGTACCTCCATCACAAATTTGTCAGGATGTTGTTTTTCGTTCGTTTCTGATAAATATCCCGTATGCGTGAAAATTCTGACGGTTAAAGTCATTTCCTCTGCATGTACCGGTTGGCAGGCGCATCTATTACCAAGACTCATGCCGCACAGTAATTTTCTAACCCTTCCCCACAAAGTTGTTGCAATTGCTACTAATCCAAGGTTTATAAAAGTGGTCGAGTTGTCTCTGTTGGTGCTGTGCACGTGGTAAATGCTCGATCATGCTAGAGAAGACTATCTAACAGTTGAAATAGACTACACTCAGGACTTAATTAGAGTGTGTATGTGATCCATGTTGAGAAGTTTGAATAATTTGGTCTCATTTACCTTCAATCGTGACTATGCTCACTTGCCATTGTTGCCAACTTCGCATCCTCAAAACATGACATTGATGGTGCAGGGTGTATGACAGAGCCGCTCTCTTCCTGTTTGGACCTGATGCCGAAATCAACTTCAAGCCCGAAGGATATCAACAGGAATATGAGTTCGTAAGTATAGATTTCCTGAAACATATAAGCCTTAATATACGTTCTGTTTTGTAGCCCAACATCAGGAAGACAGTCCAGTTTAGTACGTGACAGATGCTCCATTTTGTAAAACTGCGTAAACACCGATGTTGAGCCTGCTCTGTCATGTGGATTCTTCGAAGCTTTGATGAGGTATTCAGTGTATGTATATGTGCATTCGTTACTGACTGTGCCGGAGGTTTAATTTATAATGGCAGATGCAAAGATTGACTTATGGGCAGATGGTGGTTTACCTTCGACGAGAGAGCCGACAAAATGGCGAGGAGGTCAGATACCCAGGAGTCGCGAAGGTGAAAGCCAATCTGTTTTCTGCATCCTACAGACCAAGGAAGGAGAGAGAGTAAGCCACTTCAATAGTTCCGGCCTTCTTTAATTTCCTATTAATTGTTGTCCTACTACCAACTATCATTAGTGGTAACTTTCTCGTGATGCTGAAGTTTTCACTTTAAGTGTGTACACTTGTGCATACCATGGACTCTTTTCTTACCATGGTCCTTTTACAAATTACAATGATGGGTATACGTCAGGTCACACGAGCACATTGGATATTTCAAGACGGAGGAAGACGCACTCAGGTACAATTAATTATACATCATAGCTCCTACACCAGGGCCTCATTCTCATTTGACTTTACATTACGCTCAGCTGCATATCAGCTTGTAGAGACACTCGATTTTTAAAATTCTCTTCTGGGTCTCTGTCTATACATTTTGATGATGTGTACGCATGTTTACATAAAAAAAAAAGAACAGCCAATTGTGTTTGCATTCATCACGTACTTTGGTAAACTGGTGCATAGACATCTAACTTGAGTTTATCATGTGTGACTGACTCACTGCCTGCTTTCCTAAATGCGAGCAGGGCCGTTCTGAAGGAGGCAAGGCGTCGAAGAAACTACGAGATGGCTGCGAAAATACTGGACGTTCATCATTTGAGGAGCGTCAGGCCAGCAACTGGGAAGATCAAACAGAAGCGCAGTAAGTGTTTTCGTACCCCGCTCTCATGAAACCACATTTCAACTCACTGATTTCCAGAGTGACTATATGTCGTTGATCAATTAATTACCTTGCTTTTGTAGCATCTCAGAGAAGGACAACATTTACTGACGGTTTTGACCAACTAAATGAAATAAAATTGATTTGTCAATACATATGTAACCGACCACTAATGCCTTTTAGTGGTTTCTATTGACAGAGTCTCGTGCAGCCTGCATGGTCGCGGCTCTCAAGGAGGTAGGCTCAAAGCCTTCCACTAGGGCTTCAATACGTGCTCAGCGTGCTGCAGCGAGGTCTACCTCTGCGATTCAAACTCGGGCAGCTGCACTTCCTATCCTGGAAGTTGCTATTGCACCGCCGACGCGGCAGTGTGCCAAGAAGACCGTAAAATCTGAGGCATCAGCTGCAGCAAAGGACAGTACTGCCACTGTCGCCGTGTCAACCGCAACTCCTCGTAGCCAGGTAGAAGACATAAATGCTTTCAGGTTACATTTTATGAGAAATCCCTGTTCAGCTTATAGCACAAGCGCACAACTGACTTTGATCTAGCTACTGCCGAATGTTTTAGCTAGCATTACTGAATTCCCATGTTAAAGATGCGTATGACCAGCTTGAATGCCACATAAGTAAATGTCAAAAGAAACCGATTCGATCAATTAATCTGCAGTTTTGGTTAAATTCATTACATCCAGTGATCCAGAGAATGAAATTAATTCACATCCTAATTTGGTGCTTCACCACTATTGGCAGGAACCTGAATCAGCACCTCCTAATCCTACACGTATGTATTTTCGGAAGAGTTTAAAGGCTCAAGAGATGAGGGCCCTGAAGGAGGAGATCATCGAACCTGCATCTGTCGCCTTAGCCGAGGAAGCACCTCCTAGCCAGGTACCAACATCTTGAATTCAGAAACCATTATGACACTTCATGGAATCATGTGCACTTGCTTACATTATGCCATGTTATGCTGGGCACAAAATTCTGAAAGCAACTAATACTGTCACCTAGGTATCGCTCTCAAATAGCGAGATCTGATCTCTAGATTGAAAACCCACAACTGAATACCACCAGTACGTACGCCTGAAGTCTGAAATCCATGCAGAAACGAATTAACGCACTGGTTTACCGTGACCCGACTTACAGAAAGCGAGAGCGGCAGGAAAGAGGAAGAACAGCAACAGGTCTAAATCTTCCTCGGGAGCCAAGAAGCGTGCGAGAGGGAGAGACCCGCTCACTCGATTCCTGCAGGAGGTCATGACAGAGGGAGAGCCCTCGGGGTCGCCTGCTCCACTGCGAAGGAATCGGCCACGGCGTTGCAATTATACCACTAGCACACCAATTGCAAGTCGTCAACCAGGGATTGCGTCCACTCCAGATCTTCCCGACGTGATTCCACCGCCCATGACCGTGGCTTCCCCACCTCCAAGCACACCTGCACAAATCCCAACCTCCAGCACTCGCCCTGCCATAGCAAATGCGCCTCCACTGGCCCACCACTTCATGTCAGTAAGTACGAGCACTGGTTCCAAAACGGGCTCGGGTGGGTCTGGCACTCGTGCTTATTCCGCGGACCGAGAAGGTGAATCGTCTGGCACCCCGGAGAGCGCAGAGTCGGGCTATGCGAGCAGCAGCTGCCTTTCTTTCCAATCTGTTGGACCCAAGTCGAAGATCAGGGGTGAACTAATTTCGTCCCAAGGCACCACCGTTGAGCAAGCCAAGCAGGAGGCGACGCGTCAGTTTCAGGAGGCGTGTGATTGGTTGGTCATGCAACGAATTAATCTGCATGCTTTGGAGAATCCACAGCTGAACGAGTCCAAGTCGCCGAAATCACCTGGCGTGATTCGACCTGTGGCAAGACGTTTATCTCTTACGAATTGGCTTCTTCAGCCTGGTGAGGTGTCTGCAGCCAGCGGTGCAGTTCAGGTTTCTGCGAATCTGGTTTCTCCCGGACGTGCAGGAGGTGGTCAGCTGTATATTGATCTCTTTGGGACTGAAAATTAACTACCTTACGGTAACACTGAGCGTTGGAGACGATACGGTGTAGTTGATGATCTCCACGTCAGGTGAAGTTTGGTTTTGTTAATTGCAGCGGATCGAGATGGAATTGAACTTGCGGAGGTACGTGGTGGCATGGTGCCTAGCTGCGGACCTAGTTGTTGCTGTTCTACAGATTTGGTGGTTGGATTTCTGGAGCTCGTCACTGACAGTGTTTCTGTACATATGGTCGGAGAAAATAGAGTACTTACAAAAATCGGAGATGGAAGCTGGAACGCTGAAGCTAGGGTCATGGACGTGACTCTAACAGAAATATTGGTGTGTGAATCAAGACTGCTTTGTAGGGCCTCTCGAAAGACATGCTTGACTATATATGTATTTTGTTGAGTGTGGAGGCTTAATACATTTTCATAGTATACTAAGTTGAACTTAAGTCTTAGTTCTTGATGCAGTATGCCTACAGTTTAGAATCAAAGCAGCAGTTAATTCTAGTTTCATCAGGGGGTTCCAAGCTGTCCGTAAATAATTTTTCTTATCAGCACCGTAACCTAAGCTGGCTATCAAAAATTTACGATGACCATAGACTTTGCTCAAGGTTTTGCTGTACATGTAATGTGAGATTTGGTCATTTCAATAAAGATGTTCCATCTTCCGCTCCAACTAAAGAGTATCGTGCTCTTGGCCGGTATGAGTCTTTAAAATCTTCAATCGATTCACTGTTGAAATGAATTGAAGACTCCTTAATTCTACTGTGATCTTTAAGCTTCTAGCTAATCCTAGTGCTGGAAAGCAATATACTCCTGGTGAGTTCTCTGCAAAAGCACAATCCATAGTTTAGGTAACTTGTGTTGTCAAAGGAAAGACACTGTCACAGTGATGGTTGTCCATTAGCAGGCTGATGGAGTACAAAAGTGCAAAAATTATTAAAATTGCAGCTAGCCTAGCCTTGTATTAGTTAGTTTTAAATTGGTGCAGTTTCAGCCACCCAACCTAAACCTGAAATCAACAACACTTACAACAGTTCCACTTTTTAGAGCTTTTCAAAATTCGAAAATTTTGGAGCTCTGTATATATATATATATATATATATATATATATATATATATATATATATATATATATATATATATATATATATATATATATATATTCAGGCATGCCAGTTTCAAGAATGTGATTGCAATGCTTGCTGGAGGAATACTCTGCGCGTCCGTACTACTGACGAATCCACGTTAACTTCTTGTTTGATTCTTGCTCGATCGAGTGATAGTCTAGACACTGACAAGTTTAATAACTTCTTCAATTCTTTGCTCTGTGCACCCATAATCGATCGCCACCGAAACTGTACAGTACAGCTTGCATTCATTTCATTTCAAGTGGCGACAATAACTTACAGTAGTTAGATGATCGTGCATGTTTAGATCTTGACGCAGTAGATTGATTTTCCTATTTTCTCATGACTGGTCTTCGTGACTGGTTCTTAGCTTGTTTTGTGTGTGTGTTTTCGACACAATTCTGGTTGAATGTTAGTTTTGATAATTCAATAGTCTAAAACAATAACAACCCAGTCTAAAATAATAATAACCCTAAAATAATAATAATAATAATAATAATAATAATAATAACCCAAATGGAGAACAATCCTTAATGGCTTAACCCCTTAAGGGATCAGAAGATAGTCAAGCTATTGTAAGAAATGCTTCTCCTATTTTTTGTCACGTGTTCATTGCAGAAGTTGTTTTGTGTCATAAGTATTGCAAAAATGATTGAATGAATATGAAACTCAGAAATAAACTTCTTACAGTAATAGAAAATGTACTTGAATTATTTCATTTTTTTCAAAATTAATTCAATAGGTAGGATTGAATTTCGAATACATGTCATACATGTAGTTTGGATGGTTTTTAGTACTATCAATTACCTTTCTAAGCAGATACATTATTAGTTTTGGTAGGCTAGCTCTTCTAATAGATATACATCTTCTCATGAGAGGGATTTCCTAAAACATACTCCAAATGTGTTTTGCACTGGTTATTTGGCTTAAAGTGTGTTTTATTTAGGTTGAAATGTTGAATTAATCCCTAAAGAACCGTTTGTCTCCTCAGAAGACAATTTGGTTTCGAGTAGGTGCCTATGTCTCAATTTGTAGTGAATGTTTTTGAAACTTTTTGCGATAGTGGTACAGTTTTACAAGAGCTTTGTAGATGTATAAATTTTATTTCAATAGGTGCCTAGGAAAAAAGTTATAGTACAATAAGCCAAAAATGGAAGGCAATAGGCAATACCAAAAAATCACAAAAAGTCAAAATAATTTATCTATTTTTAAATTCCTAAAACATTATATTTTTGTCTATATTTGATGCTTTGATATATTCTATTTGGATAAGTGATGAGAAAGTTATGGACAATTTTAGTTTTTCAAGCAATCTAAACATCTTCTTGAAAAAATAACCTATAGCATTCATTTCTGAATGCAATTTTTATAATTTTTCAAAAAAAATTGTTAGATAGGGTTTGGTTTGCTTTCTAGAACCATCTCGTCATTGGAATTATTGTATTTCAATTCCATCTTAAAGCTATTAACAGTTTTGTTTTTCCTTGTACTTAACAAAAAAAAATTGAAAAATTAAGTATGGACAACAATTTTTGAAAATGTACTTAACAAATTTTTAATGAGTAAAATTAAGTATTTTTTTCTTGAATTTTTTCTTTAGATTCTCAACTCAAATATTCAACATGACAACTTAGAAAATCAAAATCAATAGCACAAAAAATTTAAGTTAGAAGATTCAAAGCCAAAAAATCTAGTCTAGTCAAGTGTAAAAAAACTTGTTTTCTTCACTTTGGATGCAAATATTTTGAAATCTATGTGGCCAAAGTTTCTGAAAATTCTTCTATACATTCTTAAACTAGTCTAGTATAAGATAATATGGCTAGATATGCAAAAAAAAGCAATTTTAAAATTTTTTTTGCTCTCTGCAGTAGAAATGGCAGTTTTGAGTGTTTCTTGATGGAAAAAAGGCTTTGGTCTATTAGGGGTTAAAAATGGTTTTTCAGTTTTACCTTTGATATTCCTTCTTTGCTCCTAGTTGGCAACAACGGCCATTTTCTAAATAAAAAATTTATGTGAATTTTCTAATTTAAAAAAAATAAAAATGTGCAATTCTCATTTTCTAGCATTAATTCAAGCCTATGGCTCGAAATAGTATTTCAGGGTATACTAAAAGACTCAATAGAAATGTTATTTAAGGGCCCATAATGTGGTAGTACCTCCAATTTGTCAATGTAAATTACTTTTTATGGCGAATTAAATATTACCATCCATCCTTGCCATCCAATGATCACTACAAGAAAAATGGGTGTTTTAAATGTGATTTTAAGTATAGTCCTAGAGATAAGATATTAAATAATGACCTTTATGTAGATTTTTAGTAAAATTTTACTGGAAATTAATGTAATTCCAGTAAATTTTTACTAAAAATCTACATAAGGGTCATTATTTAATATCTTATCTCTAGGACTATACTTAAAAACACACTTAAAACACCCTTTTTTCTTGTAGTGGATGAACATCAAAAGTTGTCAAAATAATAGATCTAAAATCCAATCTACCATCCAGATTTTATATTTTATGTCTCTAATAGTATTTAAGATGACTTGTAGTATAAAAAATATTAAAACTCTTAAAATAAAAAATGCAACAAATAGTACATTACAATGTTTTTTGCAATTATCCAATCCAATTTTCCAAAATTGCGAAGATGTATTATAAATTGCAACTTAAAATAATAATTTAATGATGACTTTCAACCTCAAGTTGTAAATTGGGATCCATAGATTATATCTATACGATTACATCATTTGCTATAGTAACCAATATTTCTAATATAATTTGAAACCAAAAATTAAAAATTTCTTCTAAAGTTGATTGTGGATTGAGAATTTTTATTTCCTATAAGATTTATTTATTTTTAAGCCCCAAATCTTAAGTTCTCATTATGGTTGTAGGTTCTACAATTAGGTTTTGAGACTTTTATTTCAATTATTTATTAAATTTGTTATTCAAGAGCCATTTCTGAACTTAAAAAGTCACTTTTTGAGGTCAAATATACTATATAAAAGAAAGTTTTGAACATATGTATTGTTAGTACAATTTATTAAGAGAACTAACACAAAAATCAATTAATTTGTCAAAATATGGTATATATATATATGAATTTTCTTAGGGTTATGTTCTTTAATTTGTATAATTTCCCTCTATATTTTTTGAGGTGGTTGCAAAATACAATCTACTAAATTTTAGGGGAATGCTAGCATGTGAGCATAGAATCTATGAGCCTAAGAATCTATATTATAAACACCATGGTCATAGGTGTCTATGTTATAAGTACCCATGTTATAGTATACCTATGTTAATATGTTATAAGTATATATGTTATAAACACCTTCAAATGGTTGTAGGTTCTATAACTAGGTTTTAGGCTCGTAGTCTCATGGCTCTACTCTCACGTGCTAGCATTGTTGTTTTGACAAAACTTTAATTTTTAAACTATTTAAAAAATATTTAGTATTGTATTATTGTAAAAATGTTTATCACTTAATTTAAAGGAACATATTTTAGACTTATGTATAAATAAAGAGAAGATTGAAGTTTTCAGTTGCCAAAATAAACTATCTTGAAGATATAGAATTTTTTACACCTTTCATTTACTAATATTTATTTTAACTACAGAAAGACGATACTTTGAGGTTTAAAAATTCCCAATTGAAATTCTACATTTGAATTTTTGTTGCAAAGCCTACTTGAGGATTTAAACTCTAAACTATGTTTAAAAACTAAAAGCATCAAAAAAATTGAACATAGACTAAGATATAATGAATAATCTTAAATATATTTAAATAAATATCAAATAATTAAAAATAAAAACAGGAATATTTGATGATTTAATTTCACATATTTGTTTCTTATAGAAATTTAGAGCTAAAAATTCATTGACCACGTTCTTTTCTTTGTCATTTTGGAATTTTGGAAGACATAGATGCAATGCAACAATGTACTAGTCATTTACTGAAACAGTTCCTTTAACCCCTAAGTACGTCAACGTTCAGAAAGTGGACGATAAACAGAGGGCTTCAAAGCGTTGTTTTGTCTAACTAACTTTTCATTCATCCAATGTAACACTTGAATCTTGAAGAGATAATCTTTCTTAATGATTAATTTCATGAAATTGCGGTAAATGATATTTATGTAGAAAGATAAAACAATAATGTGTCAAAATTAGAAAAAGGATCAAGGCGTTAAGGGGTTAAATTATTTTTTAAAATTCCAAATTTCCAAATTTGTCTTGAGTAATTAATAAGATGTTCAATGTAGATGAGTTTATTTATTTTGCAAAGCAATAAGTCACATTTTAATAGGCGATGTTATAAAATTTAAAAATCTTAATGAACAATGAAAAGTAATACATTGCAACATTAGAATTAGTGCATTTTACCATTAAAGTGCTAAAATGCTCTTTGCAATTATGAAATATAACTTTTTAGGGTTTATATCCATAGACAATTAAATATTGTCTTTGTATTTAATATTTGTATAGTCACATTGTACATAACTAGATATGTGAACCATAAAGTTGAGATAGAAGCATCTTTATCCCGTCAAAATTTCTTCAATGAACTTGGGCAAATCTCCTCATTCGGCTCATTGAAAGTTTCACAAAATTTGGATCTAACATTGAAAGGTATTGACATTCAAAATTATTTTAAAATTTTAAAAAACAAAAATATTGTAATCACTACCATATTGTTGAATTTCTTCCTAAAAGTTCTTTTGATTATAGGATATTGAAAGATTTTTAAAGAGCTTCTCACTAGTCGACGTTGATAATCAATGAAAAGGTTTTTTAGAAACTTTTAAACTCTCAATTTAGTATATCACTTAATTACAAAACCAAAACTATAGTTAAGTGTGATTGATTGGATATTTTCTCTATGGCTATTTTTAAATATTTTTACTAGAACTTTTATTACCATTTTAGTAGAATTTTGGATATTTTTTTAATTCTATTTTTTGTTCATTGACAATCCTATGATTGAGAAACACTTTCATGAGTTCATCTATTGTGAATGTTGTTGGGTGGTATTCAACACATTTCAAGCTAGATCCCCACTGAATAGAACTTTCTTTTAGTACTTCACCATTCTCTTCAAGCAATTTCTAAAAAGTTATAAGGCATTTCCATCCTCAAGAATGATAAAAATTAGAAAAATAGGGAATGAAGGCTTTTTTGGAATGAATTGAGTATTGAAAGCTTGTTACTTAAGCAACCATAAAAAAGACAAGAAGTGACATGATAATAAACCAACCTTTAAATATTATTCTTAAATAATATACAGTTTTCTATTTTTTTCTATTTCTGTTTATTTATTTATAATTTTTATTAATTTTGAACTTCACGATCTCAAAAAAATGTAAGTATATCATTGTCATTATATGACAATGATATATGTTCAATAATTTCTAAGCAAATAATAATTACATATCAAACTATTCTACTACTTTATAAACCAAAGTCCAAAGTCTATTATTTTTTGGAGGTTTACTTGTTGGTTTCTAATAACAAAGGTGATTCTACAACAATAAAAGTTCCTTGAAGTTACATTCAAAGTCTATAACTTTCTCATCACTAGTCCAAAGGTGTTTCTATATTTTAACCCATAAGGATTGAGGCCATTTTTTGATCAAAAAACATTCAAAACTGCCATTTCTATTTCAAGGTGCAAAACTATTAAAATTTGTTTTTTTTGCATATCCAACCATAGGATCTTGCACTAGACAAATGGAAGAGTGTATGGAAGAAATTCCAAATTTTTTGACTACATTGATTGCAAGATATCTACATTTAAAGTGAAGAAAACAAGTTTTTTTGCACCTTCCCTAAATAAATTTTTGACTTTGAATCTTTTTAACTTAAAATTTTTACACTACATATTTTGAATTAAAAAAATTTATATGTTGAAGAAATGAGTTGAGAGTTTGGAAAAAAATCTAAGAAAAAACATTTAATTTTCATTCTTTAAGAAATTGTTATGTAGAAGTAGATACAAGAAAGAAGGAAAAATTAAATCTTTGATAGTTCTAAGGGCCTATTTACACCAATAAACTTTGTGTAGGAGCCCCCCAAAATGGAGTGTCTTTATTGGAACTTTAGGTTGGTACCATAGCTCTTCTAACCAAAACTCCATTTCTTTGGGTTCCAACACAAAGTTTTTTCGTGTAAACACGCCCTAAGATTAATTGAAACATACTAATTGCAATGATGAGATTGTTCTAGCAAGAAAACCAAACCATGTGAAACTATTTTTTACAAAAATTGTGAAAATTGAGTTCTTAAAAGAATCCTAAAATTTATTTTTTGCAGAAGATCCTTGGATCGCTTGAAAAACAAGATTCTCTATAACTTTCTCATTACTAGTCCGTATAGAGTGAATCAAGTCTTTCTATATAGACAAAAGTAATTTTTGTGAGAAACAAAATTTAACCCCTAAAGTCCCACCAAGGCCCTTTTAAAGAAAATTAAAAACTACTCAAAACTACCATTTCTAGTACAAAGAGCAAAAAAATTTAAATGGTATTTTATTGCATATCTAACAATAGAATTGTGCAATAGACTAGTTTGAGAATGTGTGAGAAATTTTTTAGACACTTTAACTACATAGATTGCAAGATAAATGTGTTCAAAGTAAAGAAATCATATTTTTTTGGCCCTATGGCAAATTGATTGAGACTTTGAATTTTCTTAATTTCGAATTTTGCACTATAGATTTTGAATTAAAAAAATATTATAAATAATTGAATCGAGAATATGGAAAAAATTAAAATTATAAAAGTCATGTGATTTTAATTCCTTGAGAAATTGTTAAGTAGAAGAAAGTACATCATAGAGGGGAAACTAATTATTAATAGCTCTAAGATGGAATTAAAACACAGTAATTTCAATGGTGAGATTGTTTTAGCAATCAAAATTAACCTTGTAGAACTCTTTATTTTGAAAAAATGTGAAATTGAGCTCAAAAACAAATCCTATATATTATTTTTTCAAAAAAATACTATGATTGCCTGCAAAATAAGATGCTCAATAACTTTCACATCACAAATCCAAATGGAATGAATCAAAGATTTCCATGTAGAAAAAAATACAATCTATGAGAAAAAACAATTTAATTTTATGTTTAATTTTTTGTGGATTTTTTTTGCCTCTGTAGTTCAAGTATGGACTTATTGTGGTATAACTTTTGCCCCTAGACACCAATTAAAATAAAAATTATATTCCTCCAAAGCTAATAAGTTTTTCTATTTTATGAGAAAGTTTCAAAAAAATTCACCCAAAATTGAGCTCATAAGAACTTGCCCAAAATCCATTTTGTCCCCAAAGAGGGCAATGGGACTTTAGGGGTTAAAAAATTTATTTCAAGTTTTTGTGAATTTTTTTTTGCCTAGTCTCTTCCTTTTTGAGCTTATTGTCGCATGAATTTTTCACATGGGTACCCATTGGAATAAAAATTATATTCCTAAAAAGCTCATGTGTTTTTCGATCTTTAAAAAAAGTTTCAAAAAATCACATCAAAATTGAGATCATAGAAACTTGTCCAAACCTAGTATCCCTTAAGAGGATACTTGGTGCTTTGGGGGTTAATGCAACTTGAAATTAGTAAAGTATAAGTAACGGCATCTAGTAGAAGCAACATTCAGTAAGTCCTAATCACCTGTAAAATAGTTCTCACTTACTTCTCTAAATCTTGAAACAATTAGCACAAATGCAAGTAGACAAAAAGTGTGCCTTATTAATCCCTCCAGGACCATTGTCCCTTCAGGAGACAAATGGGATTGGGGCAGGTACCTACAAGCTGAAATTTTGCCCTGATTTTTTTAAACTTTTTTTGAAGATAGAAAAGTTGATAAGCTTTGTGGGAATATAACTTTTTTTTCAATTGATGCCCAGGAACAAAAGTTATGTTCAAATAAGCTCAAAACAAAGGATGAGGGGCAGCAAAAAAAAGATTAAAAATTTTAAAATTAATTTTTTTTCCCTTATAGATTATATTTTTGTCTACATAGAAAGATTCAATTCATTCCATTTGGATTTGTTATGAGAAAGTTATGGACAATCTTGTTTTTTGGGCAATTAGAGCATTTTCTTGAAAAAAGAACTTGTAGGATTCATTTCTGAATGCAGTTTTTGCAATTTAAAAAAAAAAAAAGTTTCACATGGTTTAGTTTTTATGCTAGAAAAATCTTACTATTGTGATTATTGCATTTTAATTCCATCTAAAAGATATTAATATTTTAGATTTTCCTTCTATCTCATACCTAGTTCTACTTATCAAATTTTTTAACCCTTAAAGGACCGTCAGTATACTTTCACCAAAAACGCTCCAAAACTGCCATTTCTAGTACAAGTACCAAAATTTTGAAAAAGAACTTTTTTTGACATATCTAACCATAGGATCTTGTATTATATAGTATCAAAAACATGTGGTAAAAATTTCAGACCTTTCCGTCGGGTGGATTGCAAGATATTAGCAATCAAATTAACTAAAATCATTTTTTTGACCCTGCGAAAAGCAGGGCAGCTGCATTTCACAAGCTCACATTTCTATGAAAAAATGACCTAAATGGTGGTGCTTCTTTGGATTTGTTTTCCTAGACAAGTTGGCCACATGCTTGAAAATTTTCAGATCATTTGGAATAGTACAACATATAGGAAAAAAATAGTAAGTAGGTAGTAGTAGAGAATGATTACAAATACTAAATTATTTACAAATTAAATATGAAATTGAAAATTTCCAATCCCAATGGTCGAAATGTTGTAACAATGTATCTATATCCTAAGATTTTATTTTTGTCCAAAAATATTGAAAATGGGGTAAGATAAAGGATTTCAAAGTTTATTTTAGAGTAGGGAATCCAAAACTGCCCGCAAACAAAAAATCCTCGTAACTTTTGACTCATTGATCAAAATGGAATGATTCAAAGCTTTTCGTGTATATAAAACTCTAGAAAATCAATTCCAAATTTTTGTCTCTGAAAAAAGTGATTTTTTCTGATCTGCCCGAACTGCCCAGTTGGAAAAAAAAGTAACATATTAGGCTATAACTTTTGACTAGTATTTCCAAATGTCATGAAATTTGGTGCATATGAAAGATCTTCCTTGCCCCCACATTCTATTAAAATTTCAGCCCCAAATATGAAAATCTCCGCTTGTAGGTACCTGCCCAAAATTTCTATACATCCAAAAAACACAGTCCGGTCCTTTAGGGGTTAAGAATGAAAATTAAATTTTTTTGAATTTTTTTTCCCCTAGACTCTCAACTCAATTCTTCACTATAAAGATTTAAAGCTTAAAAATTTGTAGTGCAAAAAATTTAAGTTAAAAATGTTCAAAGTAAAAAAATCTAGTCCCGCAATGTGCTGAAAAACTTTTTTTTTTTTTTTTTTCACTTTAAACATAGATATCTTGCAATCTATGCGGTCAAAAATCCTGAAATTTTTTCCATGCACTCTCATACTAGTTAGGTGTAAGATCCTATGGTTAGATGTGAAAAAAATAAAAAAATATAGTTTCTTTTACTTTTTGCTATAGAAATGATAAGTTTGAGTGTTTTTTGGCAGAAAAAAGGCCTTGGTCCTTTCAAGGTTAATGTATGCTATAGACACAAAAGTGGGTGCAAAAAGGCAATCTTGAAAATGTGAAAGTTGTTAGTGCCAATCCACAAAAGGGACAAACAACCTAAATCCAATAGTTGCAACTTAAGGTTGACGATGCTTGAACCCATCACCCTCCTCTTGAGCTTCTTTAACATCCACATTTGCTAAATGTCATTCACACTTTTTAGCACTTGATTTGAACTATATGGAAGCTTGTATACATGAAATTAGCCCCAATGAGACAAGGACTTAAACAAATTGTTGCAATGGATATCCTTCATTGCAAAGAAAGTTTGATGTGTTCACACACACCGAGATTCCACGTACATTGTAGTTTCTTTCGATGCATGTGTTTTTGTATCATTAATTTAATTTATGCTACTTATTTTTGATACAACAAGCCAAACAGACACAAATCATCAACAAGAAACTCACAAGATCACAAGAGAATTTCTCGATTTCTAAAACGCAAGTACAAATAGAGCATCACCAGAATACAAGCAACAAATCCTAAACCTCAAGTGATTCATTTAGTAACAATGCAAATTGGAAGGAACAACCATCTCAAATGAATGATCCCATTCATTCATAATAAAATCATGAAATTTGTAGATGAAGATGATGTCATGTCCTATGCAATGATGACACTCAAAAAATTTCATCTAATATTTTTTTTCATCCAATGACAATGTCTATTCACTGCACTCCACATGTTGCCAAGTTGCCAAGTTGTACACCTAGTGGATGGTGTAGATTAGTTGTTTGAATAGGAAAATAGTACTCAAATGCACTAACAGTGCTCCAATTATTGCCACTAAAAAAAAGGCAACAAATAGTACAATTCAATTTCCTGCATCCACCTTCAATTATGGAGTAATGCAACTAATTGGTACAATAAGAATCTTATAAAAGAAGATTTAGACTGGAAAGATTCAAACTAGAAAACCAAAATCTTATAAATAAATGGTATTGGAATATTCAATGGGTGTTGGGATGGAGTGCGAGATTGAGGTTAATATTGAAGAAAAGATAGAAGTTGTCATTCATGTAGATGAGGAAGGAGAATAGATTGCTATAGATTATGATGCAAGTTCTTATAGGTCTCGGCAATGTGCCAACACTTTTGTTAACCCAATTGACCTTCATGTCTTTTCAAGGGATGATGTTTCAACTCCAATTAAAGGAATGTTATTGGGTACATGCTTGGGACATGGTGCCATTGCCTAGTCCCCCCCCCAAAAAAAAGAAGCAAAGTTTGTGCACCAAACCTCCATTGCTCTTTGTAGTGTTTCTTGTAGCAATGAAGTTGCATCCATTTACTACATGGTGCACATAGTCTTGGTATTCAACAATCTTCTACACCTATATTGAATATGAGGATATTTGACACATTGCAATGTAATGGAGAAGATCCATACTTGCGAGTTAGGTGGTTATTCCTAGACATCATGAATTTACCCCTAAGTCTAGTGAGAGACATGTCTCCAATCTTTGATTCTTCAACAATCCCTTCTAAGCATCAAAGTACAACTATGAGTAGTTCACTATATAATGGAGAATCAACACCTCTATGAACGCAAGTATCTTTGATGTCATGCATGGAGGGACTTCCAATAGCACCTTGTACTTACATCACTTGCAGCTATAAGTATCTATGGAATGCTCATGAGATAACAAGCTGAAAAGGAACGCACAAGAACAAATCACTTCTATTGTTTAATGGTGTAGTGGGTAGTGCAATGACGCTAGCATGTGAGACTAGAAATGCAAGCCTACGAGCCTTGAGCCTAGGTGTAAGTAGGTACCCTACAACTGTTGAAGGTGTCTATAGCATATGTACTTATAATATAAGTATCCTATACCATGGAAGGTGCTTATAACATAGGTACCTATAATATAAATATCATAGAAGGCACTTGTAATATAAACATCCTATAACTATGGAAGGTGTCTATATTATAGGTACCTATAACATCCAAGCTTAGGTTCTTAGGCTCATAGACTCAAAATCCTAGGCTCACATACTAGCAACCGTAGTGGGTAGTGCAATAGGCACATCTAAGAAATCATAGCATGACACTTTTTAGTAATTGACATTGGTATTGTTGATGCTTTTTGGCATATAAGTGCTTGGTTGCAATAAGAGTAAGAGACAAAATAGAGACCAAAGTGCAGTATTTGACCTTAGAGTGATTGCAAGAATAACTTGTTGATTTTATTCCACTTTGGCATGTTTTGGGCTAGTACTCCCTCAGTTGTTGTACTATGATCTTTTCAAAATAAAGTATTGAAAAATAAAATAAAGATAATTAGTATAACACTAAAAATAACATTTCATACAAATTTGAGACTTAAAAAAATGTAGGTCAAAAGTTATTCATGAAATAGAGTGATAGATACTTTAAAGAAAATAGACACTTTGACATTTTAATTTGTAGGAAAATAGAAAAAACAATTTATTAAGAAACTAAAAAAATTCCATTTGGGAGGGCTTCATAGTAATGAGATTTTACTAAAAGAATGATCTTGAATCCATCTTCAATGTTCAAAAGTGTGTGCAAGGAAGCCCTATTCTCATAAACGTGGAGGATACAAAATAATATATTTTTAGATTCCCTTTGGTAGGAGGATCACCGTTGCTATTGTGTAAGCTTGTGAGCTTGAGCCTCTGAGCGGTGAGTAGAGATTATATGAGCGGTGAGCAGGGATTATATGAGCGTTGAGCTCAAAAATTTGAAGAAGCACTAGAAAACTTAATAATATTCCTAAAAATAGATTCCATCTAGAAATATTAGTCAAATTTTACTATTTTTAGTAAGTTTTGCACCTATTACTATAGACCTATTACCGTGAACATATTACTGTAGTTATGTAGAATTTAGATGAAAATTATAATTTTCAATGTTGTCTAATATATTAGAAGTATACATTATGTAAATGATGAACTTGATTGATATGAAAGATGGATGGAGATGAAAACAAGTTTGTATAGAATATTGATTGATCATTGTTCTATAGCAATGTAGGTCTTCACGGGGCTAATTGGAGGGTACCAATAATATTCTCTTGATGCACCGTCATTGGACTTGTTTAGATTTTAGAAAAATAAATTGTTGATAAGAATTATTTTTATATCTAATAATCTTTGTTATAAAAGAAATGGTTATTAATTACGATTCGTTTGAAATTGATTGAGGTTGTTCCATTGAGATTATAAATCACTCCCCTCTCGTTGTTGGGTACTTCTTGGCGCCAAGAGTTACCCAAAAACAAGAGGGGAGTGGTGTAAAAATCAAAATCTCAATGGAACATCCTCAACCAATTTCAAACGAATCCTAATTAATTATCAATTTTTCTTCTTTTTACAATCAAGTAAAGTTCAATAAATAGCACATCAAGGTTGTTCAAGGGACTACAATAAGAGGTCTATAGAAATAGGTCCATAATAATAGGTACCAAAAATAATAAAATTTGACCAAATTTTTTAAATGAAATCTCTAAAAAATTATATGCTCATAGACTCACAAGCTCATGCTCACACACTCATAGAATAGCAACCATGTGTACCAATACAATTAGATCTGCTTCATCCAATTTGTTCAATTTTTGTATGAAGCATTCAAACTTTCATCACCCACCCCTTCAATACTAGCTCTTTTACAAAATTTCTTTCCAATATTTATTTGACAAAAAAGACATCACAATACTTTGAGATGAAAAGTGCGCACTTAATTTACTTTGCAATGATAAAAAATTTATTTGCTAAAATGGACAAATTACTCTTATAAATTAATTTTTCTAGCTACAAATTAATAGGATAAATTGGCATTATAAATGATGGGAATCTTTTAGCTTTTGCACATTTTTAGGAGCCTTGTGATTGGTTGGAAGTTAATATAACATGTTCAAATATTCTAGGAGTATAGGAATATGTAATGTACTATATTAGAAAAAATGTATTTGAGGACATAGGCTTTTGCAACACAAGTAGAAAATTGGAGATGCATTTATATAGAGGCTAATATTATAACAAGATTTTAATAGCAATGCAAGATTTTTACACTCCCAATTTGAGTACTTAGAAGTCAATTATGGTTTGTTTAGGTGTGCTAAAAGAGACATTGTTTTTTAAGACTAACTAAGTAAATTCACCTTTCAAATAAGGTCCTAATAAAAAAAATCCACATGAAATTTTTGTCTATAAAAAGGCCTTTTTACTTTGTTCCACAACCAATTAAGGGATCATTGCAAGAAATAATTAACTATTGTTTTTGTCTCAAAACAATCTATTTCAATGAATACAATGACTTTTAGACTAATTTTTTTTAAATGAAATAAAATACAGATAATTTTTAAAGCATTCAAAATATTTTATGTGTATAAATTCAAGCCTAGGAAATTTATCTCCAAACTGATGCACAAAAAAGAGTGATGGAAAATGCCAAGAAAATGGATATTTTGATGTTTGATTTTAGAAAATAGAAAGAAAATTCAATAAAATAGAATGAAAATTGCCCATTTTTCCTAACTTGAAGGTGTTCTTTTTCAACCATTTGCATCTTTGGAGAAAAAACTATGTTCTTTGCACTTGACTTTGGAAATAAGTATTGAACTTCCACTTGGGTTCTTTGCACTTTGAGTACATGTGGAAGGTGGATACTTTGCTATTTTTAGAGAATCTCTTTGGAAGTTTACATGACTATAGTACAACTCTTCATATCTTAATTTTGATCCTCAAATTTTCATTTCAAGTCGAAAATAGTACTGAAAATTGCAAAATTGCAAAAATAGACATCTTATTGGGGATTGATTAGAAATAAGAAAATAATCTTCAAAAAGTGGAAAAAATTACTCAATGTTTATAACTACCACATGTACTTTCATTTTAAATTTCATATCAAACTAATATATCATGATGCAAAAGTTATGAACAAAAAACATTGATTTGAGGCCAAGGGAACAAAAAAAAGGATAAGTGTTTCTTGCAATCACTTTAAATTGAAAACTTTGTTCCATTTTCTACTCCAAGTCTATCTCCTAGAAATATGTACCAGCATTGTTCCATTCTAATCCCAAATCCAATTACATTGACAAATGAGTTTTTATTTATTTTTGTTCACGTTTAGGCAAACCACAAGGTCAGTTGAGAAGTTTGATTATAGACATGCACTCTAGTTTTTTATTTGAATTTTTATATATAGAGAGATACATACATACATACGTTCATTATATATTCAATCATATTTAGAATGTATATATATATATATATATATTTTTTTTTTAATTTAATAATTTTAATTTTTTTTGAAAGCCAATTATTTCTAATTGCCCATGATGTCTAAAACTATTTCAAATTGATTTCATTGGTTTCATTTTCATGGCCCCCCAATGGATTTGGTCTCGGTCTCTCTACCTTAACACATAAAGGCTCCAACATCCATCCATCTATATTTTGAATGATGCATAGAGTGCTTCCACCAATGTCTCCAATTGTCCAAATACCTTCTCATAAATCCCAAGCCCATTGGCTTAACCCCAAAGTGACATGGGATTTTTTTTTCCTTTCAGAATTAATTGCTTGTACATGTGTTCATTTTTGAATTTTCCTTCAAGCAAATCAGTTGCTTTCCAAGTAAATCCAAGCTTAGAAACGGAAACTATAGTGATCTTCAAAATGACCTGAATACTTTATGGCCCATTTGATGAAATTGAAGTAATCAAATCATATGTTGCACAAAAGGAAGGTATAAGACAAATGTAGAAAATTCAGAAAAGATGATTCAAGTGGTGAAAGGTTCATGACTGTTATACAAAGGCTGGCTGACTGACACCGTCCCTAGCTTTCCTTTTTCAAATGAAAGCGACTGAAAAGCAATTGTAACTTCATATGAAGGCAACTAAGCTTACTTACTGAAGGTCACGCAACTAAGTTAAGTTAGCGAGGGAACTGAAGCAATCCACTGAGTGCGGCGGCCAGGCCCCAATGGTAAGTTACGGCCTTACTAACGTCACATGCGTCGAAGTCCCAAAGCCAACCGAGCAACTCACTGTGACTGTGACTGACTGGGAGTGCAAGGCAAGGCACGTCCCTATATTAAGTTACTTCGCTAATAATGATCAATTTAGAGTAATCCACAGTACTTGTTTGAAAACTTCACTTGTATGAAAATTTGGTACCAAGACCATAGATAGAAATATTTGGTACAAATAGTCATCAACAGTAAAAACTTATTGTATAATTTTCAAATCAAGTAGTGTGGGAAAGTGAACGTTAAATATAATTAGTAGTGTAATAGTGTAGGAGCCTTCTTGGGAGGGCAAAAATTGATTGTGAGTTTAGTTTCAAAGTTTTATTTCAAGGAAAATGGAAGAACAACTTGTTTACCATGGCTGATTAAATTTGGAAACTTAGAGTACACATAAGGGATTAGAGACTACAAATTAGCCATTAGAGAGGTTGGGAAAGACAAAACAGAAGGCCCTAAATAGGGGCAAGTTTTTACATCTATCTTCAAGCACAAGAAAGAAAGAAAAAACACTCAACACCTATGTAAGAGCATTTTCAATACAAGCACTATACATGGATGTGGCAAAGGGTGAGTACTAGGCCACTTCATGCTGAAAAATTCCTCAATGTCATTTGTAGTTTTGTACACTTCCTAATGCACCCACTCAAATAGGCACAATAAAGGTGAGACCCCTTGAATATGGACACATTGTGACCACTCACATTGTTAGTAGATTGCCATTAGGATCATTTTGCCAAGGTTGTCACATCAAGGCATTGAGTGGGTTGAAGGTACCATTCACTAGATGTGTCTATCAAATGGATAGGACTGACCAAATGGATAGATAGTTTGGACAAATATGGATTTATAAGCAATCAATTTATTATTTATCAAAAGTGTTATAGCAATGTTCCAATTTGACAAATGTATTGGAAGGATGGATGGATAAACAATAGCTCTAAATAGAATTCCAAAAACGCTGCAAAAAGATCCTAATGGAAATTTTCAATGTGAGTTGTTATGAAGTGCTGATATTCAATGGGATTCCATTCTTATTGTGCGTCATTGAGTAGGTGTATTGAGGCGTGCTAAACTGCAAACAACAATGAGATATTTTTTTGGCAAAAGTAGCCTAGGACATACCTTTTACCACAACCATATATTGAGATTGCATTGAGGATGCCCTTGGTGATTGCAAGAAATATTAGTCTTTTTTTTGTCACATGTAGCACAATGGATTTGTCATCCACTATAACTTTTGAAGTATGAACCTGAAAAACTTGAGTTTTTGTATTGGAAATGTATATTCCATTGTAATCATATCTTTTATTTTTCAAAAAAATTAATAAATTATTTTATATTTAAAAGTCTATTTTTCTAATTTGTCACACTTACAAATTTAGGGATTTTGAGTACTATGGAGTACCCAAAATAAATGATCTAAAGTTGAAATTTCTCTAGTCTACTTCTCTAGTAGTTGGACATATTTTGTATTAGGAGCATCTAAAAATACATTATTTTATATCCTCCACATTTGTGCAAACAGTCCCTAACATGTGCACTTCTAGATATTGAAGATGGTTTCAAGTACATTCTTTAAGTGGAGTTTGTTCACCATCATGTCCTTACCAATTTACAATTTCATTTTTTCACTATTAATAGTAGATTTATTATAAATTTAAAACTTGACATACCCCTTTGTTGTGAAAAATTGTGACATAATACTAGTAGATATTAGATACAACTAAGATTGTGTAGTACTCACAAATGACACTTGTCAATAATACAACATATCTATAGTATAATCAACGGATGTAAATCAACCAAAGAGCTTTCCCTTCTAGTACTTCTAATACTTAGTGCCAAATCTCAGTTTTTGGCAAAATGCTAAAAAAATGACTAGTCTTTCTTGCAATCAAACTCCTTAGCTATTTAGAAGACTCAATATATACTATATGTGAAGGGCAAGGTTGGCAGAAAATAATTATTTTTAAGAGTGCAAAAAAAATTAATTGCTGAATTTGGCAAAATTAGAATTGAGCAAGCTGTAAAAAAACAAAACTTTCAATATAAGTCAAAATGGTCAAAGACCGTGTACGTACCATCAAGTAAATTTTTGAAGACAAACTAAAGGTAAATCTACATTGAGGCATAGTGAGGATGGTGGGTGGAGAGGTTGTTTTTATAATGAAATCCATTGTTCTTTATGAATCCTTAAAGGATATGGGATAATTTAAAGATTGAGCTCCTACTAATCCTAATCATTAATATATCCCACATGGATTGCTTTAATTCCTACCATCCAATTTGAATAAAGATCTTGTCTTCCTCCACTTCATTTACAGCCTAGTGAGTGACTTTTGGAACTGGTGACAAATATTTTGGATCTACATAAATATAATGTCAAATTTCTGAAATTTAAATTTTAGAGTGCCAACCCTACTTTGGAAACTTTAACTAAATATTCGGCATTAAAGTGCCGACCTTGCCCTTCACCTATGGTACTCGAAATTTGATGAGTCATGGCTAAATTTCAAGAGCCTATTAAATTACTGAGTGTGATATTATACACATGTATTAAATCATGGTTTTTGACCAAAATATAACTCTTACTTTTCATTGCTTTATAATTATAATTATAATTTTTTTTTATCACTGGAAGTTAGTGCATTCAAAAGTACTTTGAATAGGTACAAGAAAACTCAAAGTGTAAAATGCATTGTAAACCGTGATTTGTTGAGACCACTATGATTTTTGTATTTTAGGCTACTAGCTTTTGAAGCGTTTTATTTTGTTGTCCAATGTCTAAATTTGAGTCAGGAAGGCACTCTCCATTGCACCTGGAGGCAAGGACCTGGAGGACCCGGAAAAAGTAAATTTTTTTTAACACAAGCGACGTGGAGGCGGAGGTGAGGGCGCTGTGTGCAAGAACTGTGGGGACAGAGAGGATCAGAGTCAAAATTAGGGGGTCCGGGGGAGGGTCCAGCCCCTCCAACCCTACGCGCCCAGAATGCCCGGACCTCCAGGCCGGTCCGTTTTTCCAACATTTGGAGCCCTCTTGTACCCCTCCGATCCTGGAGGTCCAGGAGGCAATGGAGAGTGCCTCTGAGAGCGCCTCTCCATTGCGGAGCTGGACCTCCAGGAGCCGGACCCCCCGGGACCTCCGATCGGAGCTGGACCTCCGGCAAGACCATTCCATTGCACCCCGGACGCCAGGAAATCAAGAAGCGGGAAGGATACGTGGAGCAAGCTCATCGCCACATCTCTTTCAGGACAAATTTTTTAGTAAGTTTACTTTATTTTTTACTTAAAAAAGGGGGTCTGGTCCACCCTCCAGGCCCTCCAGGTTTGCATTTCCGCTTTCCACGGACCGGAGGTTGGAGGGGTGCCTGGACCTCCGAATCGGAAGCCAGCCTCAATGGAGATTGGTCAGAGGGGTGGCTGGACCTCCGATTCGGAGGTACAGCTCCCCAATGGAGAGTGCCTTTGAGAGCGCCTCTCCATTGCACAATCGGACCTCCAGGAGCCGGACCCCCCGGACCTCCAGGTCGGAGGTGCTGGACCCCTCCGGGTGCTCTCCATTGCACCTGGAGGCAGGGACAGAAAAAGCAAACTTTTTTTACTGAGGCAGACGTGGAGGCATCGGTGAGGGGGCTGCGCGCGGGATGGCGGGGAACAAGTGGATTAAGGTGTATAATTAGGGGGTCCAGGGGAGGGTCCGGCCCCTCCAGCCCTGCGCAGCCGGAATGCGCGGGCTGGAGCCTGGACCTCCAACCCGGACCTCCAGGCCGGTGTCTTCTTCAATGGAGAGGTCCTGGACCCTCCGATCCTGGAGGTCCAGGACCCCAATGGAGAGGCGCCCTGACCACTCTCCAGTCTCCACAACCCGAGTCCAACCAGGTCCGCCTTGGACCGAATCCCTGAAGTCCGTCCGTCCCGTCAGTCCCTTGGGACTTGGGTCTCCCAGTCCTCTCATCCCATCCTGGCCGCCGATCACCCCGGCCGAGGCATCTAGCTACTGTAGCGACGGCTTTCGACGCCGCTACATCCATCCTCCGTCCATTTCCAGCGGTGTAACTTAACGTAGCAAGAGCCCCACGATTCCAGCGGTGTGCCGTAGCAACGAGGGAAAGGCGGAAGGCCCCACCCCTGCACCATCAACCGAGTCCCCGACGCCATAGTTTCTACTATTTTTATCATGAGCTACTTGTTAATTTGTAAGAAAATCAAATTCATCAAGCCCGCGCCCGTTGATTGCTCATGAGCTCATGCGGATGGATTCCTGGCACGCCCGCCTACCTCATGCATGGGCCGGTTTGGCATCCAAGTTCAAGCTCCGGTGTCGCCCCCACAGTCCCACACCGACCTCCTGGTCCTCTTCTCAACTCGAGCATCAGCTGAACAGTATACAAAATCATTCATAACCGCATTTTAAATTTTAAGAAAAACGAATTTCAGGGTCCTGCGGAGCTACAGTAGCTAAAGGATCGACACTTGATGAGTGTCGCGTCGACTTGATTCAGATTTTAGAAAACTTAAAGTGAAGTTGACGCCAGAAACATGCCGAGCCTGACAGAGCACGAATACGAACAGAACAGAAAGTTACACTGTAGGGTCCCAATTACTGTATGGTCCTCCCAGTGGTTCGGCTGAGCGGGTTTCGGTCCAAAGCAGGACGGAATATTCGCACTAACCCTGACACTTTGTCGACATTATTGGCTCTGGAGCTTCGTGAAGGCTAACAACTCCAAGGTTAAAATTTTCCCACCGAACTCGCGACAGCCTCGAAAATCACGATTCGTGAATTGGCTACAGGGCGGGCCGATGCATCCGTCGTCAGGTCCATTCCGGTCCACGAAGGTCCCGTCGTCCCGTCCCGGTCCTTTCCGGAATTCGCTCGTCGATTCCGACTTTCAAGGGGATATCAGTCCGCTTTGGGTTAATTTGGAAGTCCATTTGGGATTGTAATATTTTTCCAAGCATTGCTTAACTTAGACTTCTTCCGTCATCGCCAATTCGCCATTCAGAATTCATTCCGTCGCCTTCTTGCGGATGGTCCTCGATTTGCTGCTTGATGAGTGACGAGGCTTGGCAGTCGTCCAACAATAGCGCAATTTAGCCCGATCGGCGCTGCTATGGCTCATCTTGGTTGTATCTAGATTTCCGTCATGGCCAGGTTCAGAATCGACTCGTGAAGTGCTTTCGTTGACATCGTTGAAGCTTGTAATGAACTATCCAATCTCGTGGTTAAGTTATGGCATCTCTAAGCTTCCTGTGAGGATGCTGTGGGGTCTCCCTAGGTCATGTCAAGGACGCTCATTTACCTCCCTGGATAGCTGGTTTGAAGCTCCCTGTTTGCTTTCAAGGGGTTTTAGGGTTTAAGGCTCCAAAGGGTGGTTTGCGTTCTGGCAGGAGTGTAGAAGCTCTCGATTCGTCGTGGAGAAGGTGTCCAGATCCTAATCAAATGGTTTGGGTCTCGCAGAGGGATTACTTGGGACTCTCCTCAGCTGCGCCGGAGCAGTCTTTACGACGCTTGGAGTTTTCTACGAGCGTAACCAGTTGAGGAATGGAGCAGCAGTAATGTGTGGTAATAGATTCATACCTTGGAGGGTCGATCCAATGTTCTCAGTAAGTTCAGGTTTATGCTTTTCAGATTCTCGTTTAGATCTAGTTGACCAAGAGCTTTGGTAGCACGGGGCAGTATAGGCAGAGTGGAAGCATATGACGTGAAGAATATTGTTCCCACCTTGTGTCTAATGAGCTAGACCTACATTACTCTTCCCTCTCTCTCTTTACTTTATCGTTGAGATCCACGATCTGGGGGCACGCTGTTTTTCCACAGGCTAGATTCGTTTGAATTTCGGGGTCTCATGCTCTCTATTCGGGTTGCTTGTACTCTCAACAATCTGGAATCGTTGCAACAATCTCCTGGAGCGCTTGGATGATGAATAGCTTGTAACGAACTAGTGGAGGATTACTTCACCTTCAGATCTAGAATCCAGGGACAGCGTGAAAGTAGAAGACTCCGTAGTGCTCAGTACGAACTGGTTCCAAAATGAGAGAAAATGTTAAGTCCTCCTGGCCGAAACTGTTGAAACAACACAGTTCGCACGCTGTGACGAAACTGGATTCCACCTGGCGCAGCTTGTCGAACTATCATAGCTCCCGAGGCTTCGCGAAGCTGAACCACAAGTCCCGAAGCGTACAGAAGGCCGTATACAATGTCCGGTTGACCATCTTGTGCGGTATCATCACGATCCTGGTGCTGCGCGGCACTGTGGGCACTGGCATGTTCGGAGGGTGGAGCACGCCTCCAGCCGTCCCCGAGGGCACGGAAGAACGCGTTCTCACGGTTGAAGAGGAGGATTTGAAAGCTTTGGACGAAGACCCCCCGATCGACCCCAGTGTTCCCTTCGCGCTCGGCGTGAACATCACCAACTGGGACGAGCTTAGGGGGGAGTGGCTTCGCAACAACCAGAACGCAACGAAGAACAAGTTCGGGAAGGACCGTGTTCTGCTGGTGTCAGGATCCGCGTCGAAGCCCTGCGATAAGGCGGTCGGCGACCACTTGCTTGTGAAATCCTTGAAGAACAAGATTGACTACACCAGGTCAGTTCAGTTTCTGCGCTTCAGTTTCATGATATTCAACCGGGATATCGTGACCTGATTGCTCCCTGCATGACATTCACGCTTTAATCAATCCCCTGTCTGAAAAAAATGTACGCAGAGGATACTTGATCCCAGAGACCATGTACTCTCTGTGTACATTCCTCAACCAGGATTCAATACGGCATGGCTGGATCCAAATGTTGTAGGAATATGGATTTTTTTCCTTGAAGAAACCTGGGACTTCAGTCGTTACGTATCCAATTATTGTAGACCCATCTACATTACTCGCATTTACATTTTCCGAAACTGACAATACGGTTTTTTACATTTTTATAGGCTGCTCATCCGAACCTCTCTGATGCCACTCTCTAATTGCACATTCCCTATATATCCTGAGAATATCGAGTGGATAGTATGCCTATGTTCAAGGAGACTTTTTTTCTTCCGTCATGTGAAGGGTTCGACCGTGCACTAGTTACAAACAAGTTCATTCGCTTTTGATAGTAATTGTAGGGATTCGTCCGTGGGGGACTGTTCGGGTAAAATAGCACTGACCTTAGAGCCGAAGTCGCACACTCTTTGTCAATTAAGGTGCGTGGCGGGGAGTCCTGAAATTCGAGAACCAAATGTGTATGCAGGCTGCACGACATCGACCTCTACTATAGCATGGCGGTGATAGACACGCAAATGAAGAGCTTTTGGGTGAAGCACCCGATGGTCCGCAAGCTGATGCTGAGCCACCCCGAGATGGAGTGGATATGGTGGATGGACTCCGACGCCTTCTTCACCGATATGACGTTCGAAATTCCCTTCGACAAGTACTCGAACCACAACATGATCCTGCACGGCTTCGAAGACAAGCTGTTCCAGAAGAAGAGCTGGCTGGGGATCAACGCCGGCAGTTTTTTACTTCGCAACTGCCAGTGGTCGCTCGACATGCTGGACGTATGGACGTCCTATGGACACCCCCGTGTCGCCAAACAAGTGGGCGAGATGCTCTCGGAGGCTCTCACTGATCGACCCGTCTTCGATTCCGACGACCAGTCTGTGCTGGCTTACTTGCTCGTCACCCAGACTGCGAAATGGCGTCCCAAAGTGTTTTTGGAAAACTCGTATTACCTGCACGGCTACTGGGTGATTTTGGTGGATCATTACGAGGAACACATGGCGTTTAGTAAGCCTGGGTATGGCGACCACCGGTGGCCGTTTGTCACTCATTTCGTGGGTTGCAAAACTTGCGGGAATCAAGCTAGTTACGGTATTGAGCGGTGTTTGAAGCAGATGGAGAGGGCGTTCAATTTTGGTGATAACCAGATACTGGAGCACTATGGGTACCAGCACCGGACGTTAAACAGCTCAATGGGAGTAGGAAAGGTGAGGTATGATACGGCTGACCCGCTTGGACTGGGCTTGTCCGCTGGCACTTTGGGTGCCACAGGGGCTACAACTACTGCAGTCGTGTGAGTTGAACTGAAATCGACCCAATGTTTGATCTTCAGTGTAGAGTATCGTTAGAGAAGAATTTGATGGTAGGGCACCTTGCGTTTCTTCGACCTGCATGCATGCCCCTCCTGCGTAGGAAAACTCAGACTGAGTCGCTCATTTTGATCTTGAGTGTCGATTCGCAGCAGTGGCCCCGCGTTTCGGTTTCACGGCTAGCTTTGAATTAGCAACTGCAGGCATTATCTGAAGCGGTACGGTTCTGTCAGTTTGAGCTCTACAGTAATTAATTGAGGTGCATGCTACCAATTTTTCAGCAGACTGAGTTTGCGAATTACAGCGTTCAAGTGTCTACTAGTGTAGCATGGAAATCTACATGTCCTTTGCTTGGGGTTTAAAGTGGCGTACTTGCACGGTACGTTTCTCCACGTTATGATCACTGCTGAATTACTGTTAACTTAATTCTAAGTTGATGCTAAACATCACAGACTTGTGAACGGTGCAGTGTGTCTTTAACTCGGATGTGATATTATGTTATGTTAAGCTGCTCTTGAGTGTCTGACTACGGATCAGTAGTACTACGAGTATTGAAGACTGGCAGGGTACTCGATTAGTACCATTGTATGAGCCTTCATTTACCCATTTGTGTTTCTTGGGGGACACAAATGAGTAAGCTTTAATTTTACCGTCGGTACTTGGCACCATTTGTAATTTGGTACCAATGTGAGCTTTGTACCTCCCGTAAGAGAGGTGGTACCAGTTCGTCTGCGTAACCTTACGTAAGATTCTGCCACACATAATTAGCTGGAATTCGCGACTCGTTCGAAATTAATCGACCAAATTGAAGGTGAGTGAGGGTCAATTGCTTGCTTGCATACGAATCGCTCTTAACGTAAAATCGTCACTCATGTTTTATTTCGTAATAATCGAGATCGATCATCTTTATAAATTACTTTATTTTAAAATTATATCGCAGCTGCTTCTAAATTGAAGTAAAGAATTTAATTTTCTGGGTCAGCTGACTAAATTGTTGGATTTTTCGTTTCACCAGTAATTTCCTCCTGTTTTAGGACATTTTTATCTCATCTATTTTCAAATTTTCTCAAAAATCACTATTCACAGTTCACGCTAAAAATAAGTTTAACAAATCTTTTCTGGGAATGAATAATTGACCAAATTGTAGTATTGTTAGATTTTTGAATATTTCAGAGTAATCATCCAAAATTTGTAATCAAATTTATTTTTATTCCAATGACAACCTTTACATCAAGAAGTGGTTTAGCAGATTTTTGGAGTGACCTTTGGGATTTTTGAAGTGACATACCCAAAGTCCCCTTTGCAACCATGGAGACATGGAGTGCCGTTTAGACATCTCTACTAAAAGAGAAGCCATCACCCAAATGATGGAATGAAGTTCATAAAAACTATAGTAGTGGAATGAACCCAAGATGAAAATGGTAAAATGAATCTATGACAAAAATGGTGAAATGAAGTCAAGACGAAAATGAATGAATGAATGAATGAATGAATGAATGAATGAATGAATGAATGAATGAATGAATGAATGAATGAATGAATGAATGAATGAATGAATGAATGAATGAATGAATGAATGAATGAATGAATGAATGAATGAATGAATGAATGAATGAATGAATGAATGAATGAATGAATGAATGAATGAATGAATGAATGAATGAATGAATGAATGAATGAATGAATGAATGAATGAATGAATGAATGAATGAATGAATGAATGAATGAATGAATGAATGAATGAATGAATGAATGAATGAATGAATGAATGAATGAATGAATGAATGAATGAATGAATGAATGAATGAATGAATGAATGAATGAATGAATGAATGAATGAATGAATGAATGAATGAATGAATGAATGAATGAATGAATGAATGAATGAATGAATGAATGAATGAATGAATGAATGAATGAATGAATGAATGAATGAATGAATGAATGAATGAATGAATGAATGAATGAATGAATGAATGAATGAATGAATGAATGAATGAATGAATGAATGAATGAATGAATGAATGAATGAATGAAGTTAAGGCAAAAATAATAGAATTCTCAAGTCACAAGACTAAAATTGAAGCCTATAGTCATCATAGTGCCTTTTCAATTGAGGAAGTTCAAAAGATTTTGAAGTAACCAATGAGAACCTTTGGGTTCAATTAACCTCTAAAGGACAAAACTGCATTTTTTTGGCAATATAGCAATTTGGGACAACTTCCTACAAATAGGATATTTTTTCCTTTGAATTTTTCATATAACGTGTGGTCAACAAACTGCTTTAACATCCAACGATTTTCATAACTTTTGACTACATGATTAAAATGCTATTGTATAATATGTGGTTTATTTTGCAATCCGGGTGACTGGATTAGATATATCAGAAAAAAAAACTTTTTTCATAAATAAATTTTTTTAATTGTTTTTTTAGATTTATATATACGTGGAAAGCTTTGAATTATTCCATTTTAATTTATTAATGAGATGAAAGTTACGAGTTTTGTATGCGGGCATTTATTGAATCTTTACTCTAAAATAAACTTTGAAGTCTTTTATTTAACTCAATTTTAAGTATTTTTGGAAATCAATAAATTTATAGAATGTAGATTGTTTATTATAACATTATAACCATTGGAATTGGCATTTTTCAGTTCCATAAATAAATTCTTAACAATTTAGTATTTTGAATCATTTTCTACTTCTTTCTAGTTACTATTTTCTTAAGCATGAATATGATTTTTTTTTTTTTTTAATTTTATATGTATTTCCAACTTGTTTCTTCAACATATTATGGAGAATTGCAAGTTGTCAATCTACACACTTTTTGCATAAAATGTTTGAAAGATGAAATCTAATCATTTGGAAAGAGTTGAAAATACTTCTTTTCGAAACCCAAGCATCATGATCTTGCAATTGGTAAGGTTTTTAATTCTATAATTTTAGGAGAGCGTACCCTAACAAGTTAACTAAAGGATTCTATGGTTGGATTTGCTAAAAAATAAATATAGATGAAGATTTTAGTCTTGCTTTGGAGCCTAGTATTTTGAAGCAATTTTGGACCTCTAACCATGAAAGAATTATAGGGTTTAATTTGCAAAATAAAGGTCACAAAAATTTGGAATTAAAAAAATATATATGGGAGTTGAAACTTGAAAGGTTCTTAAGCCAAACAATGGGGTTTGAATCTTTGAGGGTTTTGTATTGACAAATGTAGGGTCCAATGCTAGTTATTGGTCAACATACATGTCCAAAGTTTACCATAATGAGTCTATACAATGACTATAACTTCCACATCAATTTCAAGTCTACAGACTTAATTACAACCTTAAAGGACAATTTTTTCACTACTTTTTCAAACTTCATTTGCAACTACCTTTGAATGTAATTTTTTGTATTAACTTTTAAGAGATGTAACTACCTATATTTTGTTAGTTGAAAAAATTTATTTTGGGGGAAAAATTCAAATTATTATGAATTTCTTAATGAAAAGTGAAACAATTTATAATAAATGTAATTGATACTCATTGCTCAAAAAAATTGAAATTTTCTATATAGACTTATAATATGGTGTAGAACATCATGGTGCAATTTTTTCTACCACATCATTCTGAAATTAGAAAATAAGCATTCTATAGATATAGACCCAAAGTTCAAATGGCTATAAAATTCAAGTGACAAACTTTAGGTTGGAACTAGCTTAGCCAATTTTTGAAGTATTCTTTGGGATTGTTGTATTGATAAATATAGGGTTCACTTTGTCTATTTGAAGTCACAACTAAAAAATTGATGGAATGAAGCCAAGATGAAAATAATGGAACTTTGAAGCTACAACAATAATAATGACTTTGGAATTTAAAGTCTCAAGACTAAAATTGAACCCCACAAGGCCACAATATAATTATTTCACACATTCTATGTCTTTTCAAGTGAGGGAGTTGAAATGTTTTTAGGAAAACAATGGGAATCTTTGAGATCCAAATGTCCAATTGATTTCCAAAACAAAAGCCATAAGAATTTGGAATTTTAAAAGAAAAATATGAGAGTTGAAAGGGTCCACTTTGCAACCATAGGGTCATTGGGATTTTTATGTTGACAAATATAGTTCAATTCCCACTACTAGTCAACATACATGTCTAAAGAGTCCAACATAATGAATTCATAGTTGCCAAGACTTAGTTGCCAAGATGTGATTAGTTGTCTTCTATTAGTTGTAAAAATTTCACATTTAGGAAGGGAAATTTTGAAATTACCATGAATTTTGGAATATTAAGTAAAACAATTTACATCAAATGCAATATACAATCAAGCATCACTAGTAGTGCAAAGTGAGCAACAAAGCCCTAGTTTTATTTTCTATTTTTCATAACAATGACTAGAATCTATGACTAAATTATTTTAGTTCTAAGGAATTCAACAATGCTAGTGTGTGAGTATGAAAATGCAAGCATGTAAGCCTTGAGCATATGTAAGTATCCTACAACCATTGAAGGCATTTACAACATGAACACTAGTAATACATGTATCTATAATATAGGTAACCTATGATCATGGAAGGTTTATATAATATAAAATAGGTGTATAGTCTTTTAGACTCACATGCTTAGACTCCTAGGCTTACATAATAGCAACCCTTTAAAAGATCAAAGATATTTTGGATAGAAATTGTCAAGAACTTTCCTTTTTGTGGTACATTGGTACATTGAGCAATAATGAAAAAAATGGTGGTTTTTTACATGCAATTGTACAAAAATTCTATTAGACTAAGGAAGAACACCTGAAATGCCATTTCGTATGCCCTTACTAAGTAGGTGGTATGAATCATGATTTTTTTGTGTGAGAATGTTAGCCTCTTCAAGGTGAAGCAATTCTAATTGTTTTACACTATGTTCCATGAATTTTCAAAGTAGAAAACTTAGTGACATAGAAAACCCACTCATGCACTAGACTCTCTTTAAAAGGCCAATGTACCCTTTAAGCAAGAAATACTTCAACTATCATTGGTTGCCTAAAACACTCTTTAATCCCATTGATTGCTCTTGAAAGCTTGTGATGGGTTGGAAAAATGACAATGGCTAGCTATTCAAGGTCCAAGTATAGGTGGCACAAAATTAGTCTTGTCTTTAGGGGGATATTTTACGATGAGGATAGAAGCATTTGAAAAAATCATAGTGTACTTTGGTTTTTAATCCTTTTGTGTATTCCCTTCCAAAACCACCTTGAATAGATGTCATTCCGCTTTCTAGATTGCATTTGAATTTTTGTTCTATTTATTATTTTATATTTTTTTGAATAATAAATTGGAATTGCATACAATTTGGTTGGTTCCTTCTCAAATTAGAATATATAGGTCCAGTGATTCCATATTGGCATGCCAAGCCCAAGCTACAAATCAAACTTACCAAACGGCTTTTTGAAGTTTTTCTACCTTAATAATTGCTAAAATGTAAGCATTTTTGGTCTTCAATTTTTTTTACCATTGGTTGTTTTTTGTCTAACTAACGGGCCAAACACTATTTTAATCAAAATGGTTGCATGTCACCAAATTTTAACTAAAAAGTAAATACCAAAAGCAAATTATCAAACACACCCTGAATTTTCAAATATCTCAAATGTGAATTTTTCTTAAACTTTGATCATTTAAAATTTAAGATTTTAGTTTTAGAAGTTAGAAATTTTTTATGTTTTTTATTTTTATTGGTTTTATTTTTTCTCTTTCTTGAAAGGGACATCAAAGATTTATATACTATTAAATTTATATTTCTAATTTATGATTGCACATAATATCATATTAATTATATCCTTGCCAATTTTAGAAATAAGAGAGGAGATTACATAGACTACTCAAAAACAAGTACAAAGGACCTAATGAAGGGAAACGTTTATTTAAGGTCTGATTGAATAAAAATAATATTTTATGAAGAAAGTACATGTCTACACTTGGCATTAAAAATTTTAAACTTACATATTCATTCAAAATTAACTATATAAGAATGTACTCAAATTTCATTTGGCCTCTTCAAAAGCAATTGGATGTGGGACTTAAGAAGTGAAATCACACATTAGGGGAGATTCCTGCGTTTTAAGAGATTGCGAGTTCCCAGACTGCGGAAATTGCAGGAACTCTGTAAGAACGCTGATCAGACGTAGCCAGGAGACGGCCACGTCAAATATTTTTTTTAATATTTTTTTTATTTAAAAAAAAATTAATTTTTTTATTAATAATTTAAATTTTTAAATTTTATTTATTATTATTATATTCTGACTGTACAGGACTCGTTCTCAACAATGGGAACAGTCCTGAAACAGTCTCCCAAGTAGCTGAAATCTCCCCTAATGTATAATTTCAATTTGGTTAGATTTGCGAGATTCTACTACTTTGATACTTTTCAATACTAAGGTAGAACAACCCTATCTCCTATGATGACGCATCCTATACAAGTTACAATTAATGCCCCCTCCCTCTGTCTTTAAAAATTGAAAACTGTTGAATCTCCCCTTCCAATGTTGTTGATCTCATAATACGGATATGGATATCATGAGACATAGATACTCTAGGATACATATATGTATAGAAGATAGATACAAATATAGAATACAAATAGAAATATGGGATATGTATACATATACTAAATACATAGTTATGCATTCATATAGAATACAAATATGAAATACATATAGAAATCACACTAATATTTCCCATATTAATTAGTGACCATAATGCTCATGAAAAACACAAATATGTGTGTGTGGTAGAGGTCTTACCAATTAGTAATATGAATTAACGAATTTACTTTTGGGGAGGGGAAGGTGTAATACAAAAAACAATCATTAGAAACTAATTGAATTGTTTCTTGCGAGTAACTATCCACTCAGAAGACAAGGCAGATAGTGTGGTCAAATGATCCATAGGAGACATTTAGGGAATGACCCATTATAGGGGGCAGATAGTGTGGTCAAATGACCCGTATAGGACACCTAGGGAATGATTCCATTATAAGGGGGGTAGTATATGAGATTTTGGCCACAATGCATGTTTTACATGATATTGATGGAGTAATTAGTGACTTCATTAGAAACTTTCAATTTTTCAATGTGAATTCATTGTAAGAAATTACTTCTTAGGCCTTCCACGTTAGAAAATATTATGATTGTTGTAGGTGAACAAAATGAGCATCATGGATCTAGATTTGTTGGTTTTAGGATAGTCTACAAACTCTTTGGGGTCATGATGCACTAAGCACTTCAAAAATTCATAGCAAATCCATACATTGTCAAAAAAACATAATTTCAATTGTTCTCACTATTTCTCACACTTGGATAAATGTGGCAAAATAATTGAAAAATTTCAACAACATGAGGTCAAACTCCTAATTCTAACCACAATGGGATATTTTACCTTATATGTTGTTTGAAATGGAAATCTAAATTTACCATAGTTTATAGAACTTTATGCATTAGATGGGTTTTCCCTACCGGGGAGGGTTGTGAGTTCCCAACCCCGAATTTGGCCGAAACTGCCGAAACAGGCCGTTCCCAGGCACTGCTGACCTGGCAGAACGACTGCCACGTCCTTTTTTTCAAAAAAATAAAAAATAAAAAATAAATTTTAACTTTGTTTCTCATTTTAAGAACTTTAAAAAAGAAATTCTTTTTTTCTTTTTTCTTTTTTGAAAAAAAAAAAAATTGACACCCGTGTTCGATGGGGGCCGGGGGAACGGAGCTGGAAACAGGCCTGAAACGGCCCTCCAGCCCCCCCGAATCCCATCTAATGTACATGTATGCCTCAATTTTGGTGCTATAATTGGATAAATTGAATGAAATTGTCAATACATATATTTTGTAACGTGCATTTGAGACAAGTAGAATATCACCAATTTAACATAACAATTAAATAATAGTAATTCAACAAATGTACAAATTCTCTCCTTCATATTGACCATTTTTTAGTGTTTAGTATGACAAATATGGATAATTTGACAATGATATTATAGGGATACAATCTTGCCCATTTTTTTTTAAAAGATCAATGTGCAGAACAAACACAATTTGCTTCATGAAAAAAAAAATTGAATTTTAATCATTGAATTACAATAAAACCAAATTAAGTATGAGGTCATCAATAAAGGTGATTTAAGTGTACAATATGGTTGCATAAATTTCTTTTATATTCTTCTTCATAGCCAATAGAAAAGACATTGATTAGTACAATGCTTTATCATTAACATTGGATACTCCTAATTGGAGTGATATTGCTTTAAAAGTATTATCACTGAAGCTTAATACTTTTAGTTGGAATAACATTGGTTGATAATCTTGTCAATAGAATTAATCCTAAAAGAACAAAACTAATGGCAATACAATCAATTCAAAAGTTGAGTCTATACTTTGTTCAATTACAATCCATGCACCATATGTTTAAAATAAGTGGACAAAATTCAAATGAGCAATCATGAATGTTGTAGTATTCTTTGTATACTACCATCCAAAAAAAGTTGAAGCAAAAATAAAATAAGGTTTGGAAGTAAATGAATTTCAAAGCTAACCATCTCTATAGCCTCAGATGTTGAGGTGGGTTTCATAATCACTCAAAAAATTGCCTATGCTTCTTTTTTCACTAGTAGAGAATTGTGTCACAGTCAACAAAATCTAGTTGACATTTTCTGTGTTTTTTGACAAAAAACAAAAAATTTGCGTTGATTGCAATACAATTTAAAAAAAATGTTAACTAGTTTTTGTTGGTTGAGACATTGTTTCTACTAGTGTTTGGGCCTTGATGACTTGAATATTGTATTGGATGTTGTTGTACACCATCCAAACCTAAAAATGCATTATATTGGTTCTAAACTTTATGATGATATCAAAATAGACAAAAAATAATAATTGGATTAGTTGATTCAATTCCGTAGGTTATAAAGTCTATTCTCTTGTACAAAGATTCCAAACCTAAAAACACATTACTCACTCTAATATTGAACATACTATCCTTTCAACAAATTTTTTAACTACAAAGGCATGAAGATGTAACAATAGTTCATGTTGATTGTTGCAACCTATACTCTCTCTATAATGGCTAATGTAATTTCATGCTCTTAGTTCCAAAAAACATTTAAAAATCATGAGAACCAACACCATTTGCATATTTGTCCAATTGTGAATATTTTAAATTCTATAAATGTCAATTTCCTTCAATTTTTGTGTTCAACAATCTAAAATAATTCATACCAACATGCTCTGGTACAAAAAGAATTGTAGTTTTAAAAAAATTTGACAAAATCTAAATTATAGTATACAAAACCAAGTTTAACATGGCTAACTTTGAAATTCATTTTTTTTCACATCACAACTAATTTTTCTTAAAACTTCTATAGTACTGTATTACATGTTGCATACTACAACTTTTGTGTATCAATTTTGGAATTTTTCCATTGATGCTAATGGTTTAGTTGTTTCAATGAAAAATTTCTAAATCCGTACTCAATTTTGTTCATGATTGTAAATACAAATTAGAATGATTTATATTAATTGTGTATTAGGACAAATATCTTCAAATCTATTTAAATAGATGCAACAACTGTTCAAATTGCAATCTATACTCCTATAGGTCATCTATGAGTATAAATGAAATCTCAAGTCTTAAATTCATTAAGAATCTTCACATTCAAATTAATTTTATCTACACTTTTCTCTCTATATAAATTTTTTTAAGTACATGTATATTAAAATTTTAAAATATCAATGGGGGTTGGTATTAAATGATGTACAAACAACATGCAATACAATATTTAAGTCATCAAGGCTCAAAAAAGAAGCATAGACAATTTTTCAAGTGATTGTGAAACCCACCTCAACATTTGAGTCTATGGGGGTGGTTAGCTTTGGAATTCATTTGCTTTCAAACCTTAATTGTTTTTTTGCTTCAAATATTTTTAGGATTGTAGTACACAAAGGATACTATTATACTAAGGCATTCATGTCCTAAGGGGTACACTTAATTCTACTACAACAAACCACATGCAATCAAGTCACTAGAAGAAAAACACGTCCGGCACAACCAACTACTATGCAACTAGTGCCCTATGCAACTATCATGCAACTAGTTTCCTCTCTATTTGCACCAAATCTAATGTAGTTGTTTTGTGTCATTGTTTTACAACATTCATTCATTGTTTTAGTTGCAAAGTAGTCATTCTGTAGTTGCAAAAAAAGACTAGGAAACAACTAGTGTCCTATGCAACTATTATGCAACTGTAAAATGACCATAGTTGTTTCCTAGTTGTACGCTAGTTGTTTCTTAGTTGCACTCTAGTTGTTTCCTAGTTGCTTTCAAAGTTCATTTCCATTCGTGTTATATCAATTGACCCATATCAATTGTAAAGAGTACCATTAGATTGAACATATAAGACTTGTAAGTTGTTATAGTCTTATGTAATGAATTCTTTTGATAGAATTCTAAAATTTCTATAATTTGTGGGTTTCTACAATTTGTAGATTTTGTATATAAGAATTTAAAAAATAATTAAAATTCAAGAAATTTTATAATCTAGGAAATTGAATTTTGAAATCTAGGAAGAAGGTAGATCTGAAATTTTGAAATCTAGGAAGAGGGTAGATTTGAAATTTTGAAATCTAGGAAGAGGGTAGATTTGAAATTTTGAAATCTAGGAAGAGGGTAGATTTGAAATCTAGAAATCTAGAAAAAGGTAGATTTGAAATTCAAAAATCTAAGAGAAAGGTAGTTCTGAAATTCTAAAATCTAGAAAGGAGGTAGATCTGAAAATTTGAAATCTACAAATCATTGAGATTTATATTTTAAAATTTACAAATCTACAAGTTGCAAGCAAGTTGCACACAAGGATGAAGTTCTTTGTATGGTGTCGGATGACAAAAAACCTTGCAACTAGATTGCAACTAATGCGACTTGTCCACTGCAACTACGGACTCTACATTGTCACCTAGTTGCAAACGTCCTATGCAACTACAAAATGAGTTGCATACTGTAGTTGCAAAACCCCTCATTTTCTTCTAGTGAGTGGTTTCTAATAAACTATAATTTCAATCTAAAATTTTGACCATTGTTTAATAATGACTATAGGTTTCTATTGCCAAAATTTCCAATTCAAATAAAATATGAAATGATTTCTAGAAGAAGTTGAAAATGAACTAAAATGGCATGTTTTTCAACTCAGATAATTATAGAGAACACATTTAGAAGACCATTGAGTCAATATTCAACTCAAAATGAGCTTTCAATAGAGAATTATTTTTAGGATTTTTTTTTCATTTGTTAGACAATTTTTTCTTATATAATACAGGGGTGTGAAAGTTATTTTTCAATTTTACAATGTATCTTTTTACTTCAAAAATTTGTAACTAATTATTATTAAAAAATAAAAATATCAATAATTCAAAAAATAAACTTTTAAAGTAGAGAAATCTATTCATATTTTTTTAATTTTTATTTATTTAAAATATAAAAAGTATATAGGGGTCAGAGTTTTGTTCGCACGTGGTTTCTAATGGACACTCTAAGTGCCCCCAGTGAGATGCATATTTGCTCATTTGGATTTTGTCCACCCATTTCCAACATATGGCACATGGAATGGAACTGAAAAAAGTACAGACTCAGTTTTTGAAGTTACTTGTATATACAACTATTGTTCACAATATATGTTCTACTTTTTTTCTATATATGCATAAAAAAACTAATGTTGTTTTTCACAAATTGTGATTGCATGAAAAAATGGAGATTTAGTAAAATGAAAGATTTGGTGATTTTACTAGTGATTTTTTTTTGGAGTACTTAATTTTTTTAAATATAATTCTATATACAATATATAGACCTTTAAAAACTTGTACCTAAGGAGGATGAAGCATATATAACTTTCTAAATACAAGAACTAAAGGCATACAAAAAACTTTGAAAATGGATATTTTGATGTTCTAATTTGTAAGAAGAAAAATAATTCAAAAAATGTATTTTTATTTATTTATTTGTAACAACTCTATAAATATGGTCATCCACAAAAAGAAACACCAAATAAAGTTTTCCATGTTCAAAATGCATTAAAAAATATACTCACTACGTTGTCTGTTATACAATATAGAATTAACTAATTTTAAATTCCTTCACAATATGGTTGACAAATGATGATCTATTAGAAGACCATTGTTCCAAATTTTAGCTCCAAATACTTTAGAATGGAAATTCAATATTCCTCCAAACCCTTAAAACCACAAGTATAATGGGTGATTGGATTAGCCGGAACTTAGTGCACATATTATTCTTGATAGATTATACATACTTTATTCCAATTTGTGCTTAGAAGAATTTGTCCTTGGAAGAATTGTAGTAGATTTAAGTGTTTTATTTATTTAAATAATTTGCATATGATGATTCTACAAAAATCTTATTTCATAGAACTTTATGCTACTTTACTATTTATCTTAGATACCATCCAAAGAACCAAAACAAAGACCACTTTTGCACCTTAATTCAAATGAAATGTATTTGCTCATAAGTTCAAATATGATTGCAAGGATAATTCTACTCTTATAGGGAATTTTGTTAAAATGGCAATATTCTATGTGCCATTTTTAGATTGTGTGGTTTAAACCGCAAAAGTGCCATCTAGGACTGGTATAGATTTTAGACTAAGTTGTATAAGCCTCAAAAGTGCCATCTAGAAATGGTACAAATTTCAAAAATCTAAGAATAGTATAGATTTCAGACATTTAGGACAAACATAAATTTCAGACTGTGTGGTCTAAACTGTAAAAGTGCCAAAGTTGTGGAATGACTGCCATTTTAATGAAATTCTCTATTCTTCTACATTGGGAGGTCTAATAACTATTGGTTCAAAGAATATCCTTCATACAACAATGTAACAATATTCTATAGGTATCTTTTTTGTTTTAGTGGATTTGAAATGTGCATATTGCAAAGATTATTACTCTAAATCTATTGACATTCTATTACGATTTATTTTGGATAATAAACACAATAATGTTGTTGCCTTCATTTTTTTCATTATCACTTTTGCTATATGAACTCATTGAGATCTACTCTCTTTGCCTACTATTGCAAAAAGATAGATACTAAACATTCATTTCATGGCAAAAATTTTATTCTTGGAAAGCTTTAAATATTATTTGTTAGATCCTAAAGAAATGTTAAATATTTTGAGATCAATAGTATTTACTTTGTAAACTTTGATTAAAATATGCATCAAGATTAAAAAAAAAAAGGAGCCAAGGAAAATAAGGTTGTAGTCAATAGGAATGTATAAAAATAATAATATTTAGTTAAAGGATATATATTGGCCATAAAATTGAAATTTGACCTTAGAAGATAAACTCAAAGATAAATTGAATAAATTTTGTATAATTAGTATAAAAATGATGGATAAGTGCCACTTTTTTTTAAAAATGTTTTGGTCCCCTAGCTAGCCAACCTATATTTTAGCGAAGCCTTTGGATTCAATTTTCAAATCTCAATAAATTAGATATTTCAATTATTCAACTACCTTGAGTTTATAATTTAATACATATTCACCTAAGTATGCTTCACACTTCTAATATTATGATTTTGATAATATTAGAATAAAATTATTTTTATAGATAATACAATTGAATTAACTAATTTTTTAAATATAATAAATATCTTGTAGTCTCTTTTGTTTCAAATATTGCTAAAATTTCATTTATCATTCTTTTTCAAATATTCATTGTTTAAATACAACATAAACTTATATCTTCATATGTATAATGCACTAGGTTAAATTTTCATATACCGTAAGTTAGGTTGACACCTTTCTGCCAAATATTTCTTTCTTTCCAAGAAACAAGGTTTGGAAAATCCTAAAAATAGAAGTTTTTTGTCAATGTTTATTTTTTGACCAGATAATTAAAAAAAAAATTGGCATCTATTTTTTAAATGATTTTTTCCAACCTTTCCTACAAATATGATATTATTAAACAACAAAATTTGGCATTAATCCAATGTCTAGATTGATATCAATATCACCCCTCCTTCCATTCCACCCATTAAGTCTATATTGGTCTTGCACTCCTATAATGCATGAAGAATTATCTTCTTTAAATATATAGCAAAATATTTAATGCCAATGAAAATTTTAAAAATATCAAAATGAAACCAAATATTTAATGGCTAGACTAATATCAATCTCAATCTTCTTCCCATCCTATGACCAATCAAATTCATATTCATTTTTGTTGTCTCATAATACATAAATGGGCAGTTTCATTAAAATGGCAATATTCCATTGGCAATTTGTACATGAAGGAACAGAGATTGAAGTATACTAAGGCACCTATTCATCTCATATCAAGCATAGATTGTATCCCATGCGTGCCCAAATCACCAGTTGTTTACGTATGGCATTGCCCCCACCATCGTCTTGTGGAAGATCTCATACCCTCATTGGTCCCTTGAACCACTATTTTAATGGAATACCGCCATTTTAATGAAATTGCCCATATAAAAAGTAATCTTTCTCTAAGATTGTAGAATTGTAGTTGAATTATTGCTTCAAATAAATTATCTAAAGAAGCAATTTTAATTCTATATGTATCAATTGCTCATTTGCACATTTATATCATTTTGAATATAATTAAAACATATGAAAGATGAATTAGTGTTGTCTAATTATACTATAAGTTGAAATATCATCATACTATGAAGAAATCTTCTAAGCATGTACCTAGTGATCTCCTCAGAATTAGAAAATCCAAAATAATTGAGCTAAAAAGTGTAATTATTTAAAAGAATTACAAATTTTGATTATTTGAGCATATTGTTGGAGGGATTTAAGTAATTTCTAGGAAATGGATGGTATAGTGAAAACTAATTTGCATTTTAGTTTGGTATGAATTTCCTTCTAAATAGAAATATTTAAAATAAGCTCTTAGAAGATGGCCTTTGATAGCTCAAAAACAACCTCAGTTGTTGCCTTAGCAATGACAAACAATCCATAATATTGGTATTTGACAAGACCTAATATTTTGAATTATCTACATCCTATGCTCAATGCAAGAATGTTGAACCTACATATGTCCACACTTGGAAATGTCCTCCATCAAGTAGTGTCACCAAAATAAGGACAATTGAAGAAATGGATTTTAGGATTTAATGTTCAAAATAATATTAGTTATCCTATATAGGTGGGTTATACATTACAAAAAATTTCAGGCCCAAACAAGGCCATTTAACTTTTAGCCCTTGGTGCAAGTACAGGAAAATTAAAAAAAACATTTTTAATTCTTTTAATAATTTTTTTCAAAATAAAAAAATAAAAAAATATTTTTGAAATTGCCAAACTATTTGGCACTACTAGCAATCTCAAAAATATTTTTTTATTTTTTTATTTTTGAAATCATCAATTCTTGGAAATTATTATTATTATTATTATTATTATTATTATTATTACTACTATTATTATTATTATTATTATTATTATTATTATTACTACTACTATTATTATTATTATTATTATTATTTTAAAATTTTAAGTCTATTTGCACAAGCCGATGGCTGTCTCGCGGCCATATTTTGGCTTGAGATTTATTGTAATGGAATGCAAAATGACTTCTTTTATATAAACTGAATAGGGGAGATTGGCTTTCAAGCATGAAGCATCAACTTACACTAATTTCAACTACATGTGCACTTTTGAGTGTAAATTTGAGTTTACAATTAGTTACTCATTAGAGTGTTAGTAAAAAATACTAGAGCTAAAATAATTATGCCTAAAATTATCTAAATAGCAACATTTTTTTTTAATAGTCTAATTGTCTACATTTTGTTGGAAATTTGGGACTTGTTGGGAGTCAAAAAAAGATTCCAAATTCTCTTCTAAAGTATGCATTATTTTGTACACCAATCACACCATTGATAGGAATAAACTATTTTTGTTTGAAATTTGGGACTTGTTGGAAGTCAAACAAAGATGCAAACTCCCTTCTAAAATCAAAAGTATGCATTGTTTTGGATACCAATCACACCATTGATAGGAATAAACTATCAATTTTCAGGCATTGAAATTTGATATACCCAAAATCGACCCTAGCTACTTTGATCAATAGGTTCTCATGATAAAGGTTGTCCATTTTAAACAAGAATCTCATTAGGGGAGATTTGAGGGGTCTGAAAGCCTGTTTTGGGGTTGTTCCCCTTGTTGTGAACAACAAAGTACATTCATTAGATGTGATTCGGGGGGGCTGAAGGGCCGTTTCAGTCTGTTCCCAGCTCCGTTCCTTCGTCCGTTCCTCCGGGCCCCATTGAACGTGGCTGACAGTTGTTTTTTTCAATTTTTTTTTTTTTTTTTTTTTTTTTAAGTTCTTAAAATGGAAAACAAAGTTAAATTTTTTTTTTTAGAATGTCGACCTGGTAGTCGCTCGGCCAGGTCAGCAGGCCTTGCGAATGGCGACTTTCGTCCAGTTTCGTCCGTTTCGTCCAGTTTTCTTCTTGGGAACTCGCGGCCCTTCCTGATAGGCAAATCTCATCTAATGCAAAATTTAAAAATATTTTAAAAATAAATAAAATAAAAATAAATAAATTTAATATTAAAATAATAATACAAAAATTAATTTTAAAAAAAAATTAATAAAATATTAATATCTGACGTGGCCGCCTCATGGCCACATCAAATTACAGTTCACAAAGAGTTCACAGTTAGTGAACTCCCTGGGAACTTGCAATCTTCCGGACCCCTCAAATCTCCCCTAATGCCAATGGTCAATTTGATAAATGGGTTGGAAAAATCTATAGAGATGTAGGGTTTTGAAACCATTAGATGGGATTCAGCCATCGGGGAGGGCTGTGAGTTCCCTAGTCGAAACCAGTCTGAAACCCGCCGATACCTGCCGTTCCCTGCTTGTGTTGACTTGGCCAAGCGACTGCCAGGTCAGAGTTTTTGAAAAAAAAAAAAAAAAAAATTTGCTGTCGCGTTCGATGGGGTTCTCAGGGAATGGAGCTGGGAACGGCGCTAAAACGGCCCTCTAGCCCCCCGGAATCCCATCTAATGAGGTTGCAATTAGGTGCAGAAATTGTTACTCAAAAAATGTTTTGAATCAAGTCCGGAGCCATTTGATACATAAGGGGCATGATATTGATCTTCACAAAATTTGCTAGTGCCCACCAACATTTTTTTTCTATTGGAAGAACTTTGGGGACATTTCCTTTCAAAGGGTGAATGCAAGAAACACCGGTACTATTTGGCATCACAATTGGAATGACAAAGATGCAATTTGCCATATCTTTTGGGAAATGAAGTCCATGTACTTGAAATTTTTATTGGAGATGGCTAACTTGGAAGTCCTCAGATTCTTTACTTTTGAGAAATTTTGAAAAAAAATCCTTTAATTAAATTGTGATTTACCTAATTTGTCACACTTTGCATTTTAGGGTTTTTTAGTACTGTGGAGCATCCAAAAATGATGATGTACGTCTAGGATTGTTGTGGGCTATTGCCACAATAGAAGGGCATGTGCCCACCAAAGGGCATTCAAAAAAACACAATTCTTTGTCTTCAACATGCATGCAAATAGGGGTCCCTTGCCCATAGCGCTCCTAACATTTATGATGGTTTCAATTTTTAGTTTTTGGTGAAATGTAATCACTATCAAGTCTCTACAAATGGACAATTTTTAGTTTTTTTGTATTCATGATTTTCTAATTTTTATTAATTTATACTTAATTTTATCTACTTTCTGTGACAAACTGTCATTTTTTTTAAGTAGTACAATTTCAGTATTATAAAGTACTCAAAAGTACTACTGGCCGTTGATTTTTTGGATCAACGGCTGAGATTGCTCCGTTTTGCAGTACTAGCAATACTTATAGTACTAGGCAGAAAAGACACAGTTTTGGCAGAATGCTCCCTAAATCGTTCGGTGTTTCTTGCATCCACCCCAAAGTTCAAACTCATTATTTGGACCAAAAAGTTAGAATTTTGATTGGACTAAATGATGGATAATCCATTAATACTTGAAGTTAGATTGTTAAGTTGTTTTGTTTTGTTTGTTACGATGAGATTCACAAGGAAGGTATACTCTGTTCCCATATGGGATTCAATAAAGTATTTTCAGTTTTTTCCCCGAATATGAAGGAAATTTTATGCTGTAAAAATTTGGCCATTACCACATGGTGATGCATTGTGACAATTATCTCATGGTATTCTAATAAATGGTCAATTTCATTAAAATGGCAGTATTCCATTAAAATGGCAGTATTCCATTAAAATGGCAGTATTCCATTAAAATGGCACAAAATAAAACCATTGAAAGAATGAAAACAATGGAAAGATTGTCCGAGGGGAGTGGAAATGTGTGAACTAGGAGTGATTTGAATGTGCTAGGCATAAAATTGGCACATGTATGACCCTATCACGGCACACTTATTCTCTTTTGTAGAAGATATTCCATTAAAATGGCGTGTGGAATACCACCATTTTAACGAAATTGACCATATAATGGATTGCCTTATGGGAATGGGATATGGGAATGGGTTAAAGCAGTGACAAATTACAACATACAAAGAGGTGAGACTATCAATACTTGTATACATTATCGTATATTCCGTAATACATAATATTGTACAGTATATATTATACCTTATAATATTGTACAATACAAAACATATTATAGAACTTACAAAACTGTTCATACATTTAATCTCTCACAGATGAAGTATGGCTCAAGGTTGGGAGGTGGAGGAACTTGTGTATTATACTTGATGGGAGTCTCACCAAAGACAATGCTTATGGGATAATGTCCTCAACAAAGAACCACATGGTAAAACCAAGGTCTTTTTGGAAATGTATTACCATGTGGGAAAGATACTAGACTTTGCTTGTTTGTGTTTTATGTGTTTGTTGAATTTGCACTTTACCACATGATGACCTCATATTACCCTTTCATGAACAGTAGAATGTGGGAAACTTAACACACTTTGCCTATTGTTGCATCAGGTAAAGCTTGCTACCTTCCCTGTGATTTCTTAAACCATGCAACCCATGGTCACGGTCTTTGTACTATCGGAAAGGTCTCTGTGAGGAGGGGTGCAAGGGCTTTGTTTTGAGTGGTGTTTGAACCTATAGTGGAAAAGTTATGAATTTTTGAGTTATTTTTGGATCTTAAATTATAGGAAATTACTTCTACTTTTATTTTGACTGTGGCAATGTATTGGCACATTGCCATGGGGCACACTAGTAATAGTTGAAATGACTTCTCATTATCCCCCATGCATGCCAATTTAAAACGGCTCCATGCTAGATAAATTATTTTTCCGCCACTCGAGAAAGTTTTGAATCCGCGCGCGTTAGCCTGGTGCCCGCCATCGGAGACTCACAGCCAGTGCGTCCCCGTCGCGTCGCCCAGGTCGTACCTACCAGTCCAGCTAGTTATATTAGTTTCCCAGTGACTTAGTCCATGTAAGTCAAAGCACTAGCTTCCCAGTTCCCACCCGGCCCCATATATTCAAGTGGAGCTGGTAGTCTGGTAGTACTGCTCAGAAGTGAGGGCGATTGAAGCGCCACAAAGCTGCATCTGACCCCGACTGCTATTGAATTGCAAAGCAAAGCCTGCCGGCCTGATAATGCTCGATCGCTAGCTGCTGAAAGACTCAGACTCAGACTCAGACTCAGACTCAGACTCAGTACAGCAGAACGATCGAATGAAATGGCCGGCCGGACCATTCTCGATCGACCGATCAATTGCCATGCCACAAACTTAATTGTACAGGCCGTGCTAACAGCGGTCGACGTCGATCATGGCACAACTTGGAGCCTCAGCAATCTAATCAGTCCGCGTGCTAGCCAGCCAGCGCTGCATGCGTCAGGTCGATCGGACGACGTACTGTCAACTTCCTCTCAATCTTGTCGATCGAAATCAAGCTGACGGGATGGGATATTCTTCTACTAGGCCGGCTCACTGAGTGCCTGGCCATACACCCCCGTACGTACCACTTAATTGCGTGCGTACGTACAGTGATCGATCGATGGATTTCCACTCCGATCCTTCATTGTATGTATGAATCGAGGACTTAATTTCAATGGAGCTTAAGTAGGAAATTCCGCTTTGGAACGAGTTGAACGAGTGCCGGCCATGTCTGCTCCTTTCACCGCTAGCTGCTACCATCACGCATCCGACCAAGAATGATCTCTCATGCGTATGCAATATCAAGTACGTATCAGTGAAAGGTTCCTATTATTAGTCTGCTTCAAATTTTGTAATAAGCATGTGCAGGGCTCTCGAAAAAACAGACTGACAGAGGGATTAACTTAACTTGGGTATAGCCGTAAAAGATGCAATTTAGTCACTCTTTGTGTTAGGGAGACGCACCCAAATACAGCTCATGTTTTGGGGTGGTTGCAAGCTGTGCGCTCTACTAGTTTTAAAATTCAGTTGTTTGTGCACTTGTCTATATTGACAAAATTTTGATTTTTAAAATTGTTTATATAACTGTTTAGCAGTAGATAATTACAAAGTTCAAGCTCCCAAAATTTAAATTTATCTACACTGAAAGAGATGTTTGAAATTTTAGTCTTCCAAAACAAATTATCTTGAAGATACAGAATTTTGAAATCTCTCATTTAATCATACTTTGTCCAAACAATTACAAGACTTTTTCAAGCTTGAAGGAATAAAGGGTTAAAAATGGCCCAATGACAATTCTATATTTGGAATTTTTTTTATGGAGCACACCTAAAGAGTTTCATTCAAAACCACATCCAAAAGTTCAAATCATCAAAATAACATTTTTTATAAAGAGATAATCAAATAATCAATCAAGTGAAAAAAAACTAATAATTCTAGAATTTTTTTATTTTTAAAATTTTTAAAATTTTGAACTCATGCATTGAGGTAGTTTGAGTATGCAGTGGTCTTTTTCTAATTGCCTAATTTCATCTATGGGTGGATGCAAGAAACAACGAACGATTTAGGGAGCGTTCTGCCAAAACTGCGGGTTTTTTGCCCAATACTCCTAGTACTTGTAGTACTATAAAACGGAGTAATCTCAGCCGTTGATCCAAAAAATCAACGGCCAATAGTACTTTTGAGTACTTAATAATACTGAAATAGTACTCTTTGAAAAAAATGAGAGCTTGTCACAAAAAGTAGATAAAATTAAGTATAAATTAATAATAATTAGAAAATCATGAATAAAAAAAAACTAAAAATTGTCCATTTGTAGAGACTTGATAGTGATTACATTTCACCAAAAACTAAAAGTTGAAACCATCATAAATGTTAGGAGCGCTATGGGCAAGGGACCCCTATTTGCATGCATGTTGAGAACAAAGAATTGTGTTTTTTTTAATGTCCTTTGGTGGGCACATGCCCTTCTATTGTGGCAATAGTCCACAACAATCCTAGATGTACATCATCATTTTTGGATGCTCCACAATACTAAAAAACCCTAAAACACAAAGTGTGACAAATTAGGTAAATCACAATTTAATTAAAGGATTTTTTTTCAAAATTTCTCAAAAATAAGTAATCTAAGGACTTCCAAGTTAGCCATCTCCAATAAAAATTTCAAGTACATGGACTTCATTTCCCAAAAGATATGGCAAATGGAAACTCCGTCATTCCAATTATGATGCCAAATAGTACCAGTGTTTCTTGCATTCACCCCTATTAAAAGATTTTTTTTTCAAAAAATTTCAATTTTTTCAATAAATGATATGATCTTGTACCATGCAACTAAACCCTTTGCATCATCTACATTTGAGTCTTGGATGGCCAACACCAATCACCCAAAGCTTGCCACAAGTTTTCAAAAGCAATTAATGGGAGTTGAAGAGATCTTTGAGGCAACCAATAGGAACTCAAGCATTTTGCACTTCAAGGATGTCACTATTTAAGTCTTTGTCCTTGAAGTCCTAAGTGTCCTCCCTCAAGGAACACTTGAAGGGTTGGTCAAGCTCTTATAATCTTGATTTGTGGCATGATTTTTTCAAACTTTTTTTTTAAGATAAAAATATATATTAGCTTTAATTATGGGAATATCATTTTTATTCTTATCGGTGCTTGGGAGGAGAATCTATTCTCTCCTAAGCACAAAATGGAGTTCATTAGGCAACAAAAAAAAACATAAAACTTGAAATAATATTTAAAAAATATGTTTCTCATGGATTATAGTTTGCCTACATAGAAAGATTTGATTCATTCCACTTAGATAATTGATGTGAAAGTTATGGAGTACCTGAGCAATCATTGCATCTTCTTGAGAAAATAATGTACTGGATTTGGTTTTCTATCTCAATTTTTATAATTTTAAAAAACAAGTCCTGCAAGGTTCAATTTGCTTGCTAGAACAATTTACTGTTGGGCTTAGTGTGGTTCAATTTCATCTTAGAGCTATTCGTTAGTTTCCTTCTGTCTTGCTCTAATAAATTCTACTAGTGTCATTCTACTACTGTCATTTGTAGTCCCCGATGCTCTCAAGTTTGAAGATTTATAGAACATGAACAAAGTTTCAAAAAATAACAAAACAACTTGGGCTAGATTTCTCTTCATACTAATAATCTCATTAGGGTTCATTTGGTATTTCAACTCAAATTTGGCGTCCAATAGATGACAAAGAATCCTTCTAGTAGGACGGAAGTGCAACTATTCATCCTTGAAATTTTATTTTGAAAAGGGGAGGTCTTTTCCAATAATTTGACTTCCAATGAGTGCTTTTACAATTTTTTAACCAAAGGGATGATTTCCAAGGTCACCAGTCCATCCTTTAAGGGTTAATGTTACTCTCAAATTACTCTCAGAGCCTCAAGCAGGCCAGGGAGAACTGACCCCCTCGCTCGGCCCTGCGGGCAAACCCTGGAATTATTTATTTTTTGCACATGAATTTTTTTGCAAATTTTGAATTCATTTTGGCGATCCGAGACCCCAAATTAGCTAGGTGAAGTCAAGGTTATACCCTAGAATGGCCCAAAATAGGGGGCATCTTTTTTACTTGCACCCCTGGTAAGGACGAGCGAGGGGGTCAATCCACCCTGATCCTCAAGCATGTCAAAGGGAGGCAGAGAGAGAGAAACAAAGTGGATGAGGGAACACCCTCAACGCTGTTTCAATTTCTACCCTTCACAAGCAACCAGGCGACATTGAGCCCGAGCCTGCCACCCTGAGATGTAGCTTATAACGCGCCCCGCAACAACAACCCCCCCCCCCCCCATGTGATTCTTCATGCTTCTAAAGTAGTTGTTAGTATCTCCTATTCCGCATCAAATTATGATCTACAGTCGCTACTAATTTGGAATTTTCTGAAGATCTTGCTTTACCCAGTGCAGCTATGACTTCAAGCTCTCTGCAAGGTCACCCAGGCCACGAGAAACGAACAGAATCATGCCGTTCCTACATTGCAGTATCTTGAAACCCTAGAAAAAAGTGCATACAGGATTGAACATGCAGATGGAAGTTCAATCCACTAACAAGTTACCGGAATATACCGCAGAGTGTTAAATCAATCAGATTTAAAAGCACCAAATCCATTTGACAGGAGGAAGGTTAAATAAAACTCCTGATCCAAAGCTGCACTAAGATAAACTCATACCCTCTAAGTTTTCACTTAAATATATGGACTGAATACTACAACTGAATCTAAATCGAGCGTCATATTGCACATATAATCTTCCGGTTCCGAAATTCTTATCGGTCACGACCTGAAACACTTATAAAAAGGAGTAGCATACACAGGGAAAAGATGTGGATCCCATGGATAAGAGTGTAACAAAAGTGCCCCAACTAAAAGGCCTAAGTAGTCTATTATCCACATCTAATCAGCATCCCCCAAGCCATCGCTCCCATCTCCTCTTTTTTGTATAGGAGCATAATTAGGGCCAGTGGGCTTGCCTTGGTGTCCAGCTAGTTCCGCATTACGTCGCAAAACAGAGCCAGGTGATGGATACGGTCGTTGTTGAAATAAAGATCCCTGGAAACAAATAAAATAAGAAGCCATGAGCGGAAGGCAATTCCAAAACAGATGCAATCCAACCACAGACAAAGGAAAGTCTGCCGAACAAGAAGAATGGAATAGATTCGCTCATTCTTCACAGAAATGATCTAAAATCAACTGGTTGGTACTTCACAATAGAGAGAGCTAAAAGACTTACTGTGGCGGTAGTATCAGCTGCTTTAGCTTGCTGTCCCTTCAGACCAATTCCCCTTCACATTACAAAACCAAACACAGATTAGGTTAATGAGGACTCACTGCTTACTACAAAACCCAATCCAGAGAAGACTCAATTACTATCAGAAAATCGCATTCACCTTTAAACTTCTCTACCGTTAAAGTGAGGATTTCAAACTTAACAGGCAGGTGCAAACATAAATTAAAAAACTAATTGCGTATCTCTACCTTCACTTCATCAGTTTCACTGTAATTTAAAAAACTGTAATTTCAAATGAAAATGACATAATATACAAAATAAAATGAAAAATAAATACTCCCTCCGCCCCAAAATGATCTTCTTGTTAGACAAAATGTTCTAGATTAAGGTTGAAAATAACTTCTTTTAGAAAAAAAAATTTGAGTTGTTAGTAGAGTGTGATGCACTCCTAGTCTCCTACTGTCCTAAAAATTTCAGTTTCGAATAAGTTTTCAAAATGTAGTAACAATTAGCATATGGCTTTCAGTTGTAAGACTTACCAGCCACCACGAGGTGCATCCGAATAAGAGCTTGGGTCCATGGGGTCAACAACATCACTATCCGCAGGACCTCTCTTTCTTGGATCCCTTTTGTTCAACTTCACTATAGGTGGCTTCAAACCCAGTCTGCATTCAAAACAACATTCCTTAGATCCACAAAAAATGCAAGGGCTACTCCAAACATTAGTTAAAAAGTACCTAGCCTCACAAGGCCAGTATCAAGTAGAAACGTTTACTCTACAGATATTTAAGATTGTCCAGATAAACGCAGCAAGTATGTCGCAATTATCTAATCCCCATCACAGCAAGAGCAGATTGGAAGTACTTCTGCTTTGGGTCCTTCTTCACAACATCAACTCCCACAGCTGCTGCAATATCTGCCTGCCACTTGTGCTTGAATTCCGGTTCCTGCTCTTCCGCATCCTCAACTCCCTCGATCGCATTGGCAGCAGCGGCAGCTGCTGCTGAGCGTTTTGCACCAGGTGAAACGTGCTGTGTGGGGATCGGGATGTTGAAAACTCTGTTTGAACACGGAACTTAAGTCTTACACTCATTCTTTTACCATTGAATCATACATGCACAATTATGGACATTGCCTTCAAATAAAATTCACTGATTTTTCCCTATTAGTGCGTGTGACACTAATTCACCAAATTCACACAAATTGCAATATATTTAAGTTAGTGCAGGCCTAAATATTACTGTATTGCACTAATTTCTACAACAAAGAAATATTGAAGTGACACTAATTTTGGGCCCTCACAATTAGTTTAAATCAGTATACCAAGGATCTGATTTTTGCTGCCGAACACAGACACTAAACATGTTCAGACTAGAGAATGTAAAGACGAGCATACAACCACCAGTTTGGGTGTTCACAGGACCAACACTAGGATTGCAATTGGATGTGAAGAACAAACCGAGACCTGTCCACAGCTGAAAGAAACAACAGTATGTACCGGGAAAGATCCACACCTGGTACAATGATTACAGTAGCCCCAGGCCTGCACGAGTCCTCGACCCCATCCTTGACAACCTAGACACTTTTTAAATTTTGAGCCATTGATTGCAGCTGAGGATACATCGCCATTGCCAGTTGAAGAATGATTTTCAGAACTGTCCTCTGCAGCAGTTCGAGCAGCTCCCCTGGGCCTCTCCCAACTGGTTTCATTTGTCTTGGTGTTATAATAGTACTTTTGACCTGTAATAAAAAATAAATAATCATCTCCCTACCGAGATTTAGTTACGTATTATGCACACTATATTGTAGTTGAGATGAGCTCAGCAACCGAGATGAACATGGTTTTCACGAAATTGTAGCAGATCCTAACTGCTGTGGAGGAGAAATTGTCAATTAATGTCTCACAGACGAATTCTACTTCCTTTATTACCCATCCAAAGACCAAGTAACTTAATTTCATTTTATTTGGCAATAAATTGCAAAGAGAATCTCTTCCTAAGCAGAAATGAAACAAGATAAATTCAACTGCACTAGATCCACACGCAATGGATAGAGGCCCACAAACCACAAAGTACAAAGTACTCAAGTCTAATGGCATTGAATATACCACTTTGTAATATCTCAGTATGTTGAATGGATCAGAAAGGTAAAGTCAGAAGAATCCAATGACAAAAAGCACCAACGTACATACAGAAGCCTACTAGAAAAGAAGATATTCAACTTTTTTAGCACCTGAATCAAACATACGATGTGGAGTAAGAATCCACACGAACATTCGCAGAACAGACTCTAGAGAATACCTGAAGTGGAATCAGTGGCCTCTTGCCAATCTGAAGGTAACTGTGATAAAGAAGGTGGAGGTGGTGGTGGAGGAAGCAGAGCTCTGGAAGCCGGAAGTTCCCACTGGCTCTTTCCTGTAGACTGGTTGAAGTAGTATGAAACGCCACTCTCCGGATCTTTCCCTTCCACCTGGAAAAACATAATTTGGTCAGGAAACCACCCGAGTCGCTGAAATCAAGTGATGAAATCAGAAATACCACAAGAAAAGCAAACCTAATTGAAATAACAAACTCCCATCCACCACAATACAGTAACAACGAAGCCAACGGCAAATACTTATACAAGAATGCCCGAGATACTTCACTAAACAATGAAGTACATTCGCAAAGCAACTCTGGAAACAGTCGATTCAAGATGATCAGTCGTTTAAGTGTAGCGATAGCATACCCAGCCTGGAGGCAGAGCATCCGCTGTTTCATTATCAGAGATATTCTGCACAAGGGGTTCCAACTGCTCATTGTGAAACAATCAAAAATACACCAGACGCATCAATAGAAGAATCCACCAGAGCCACTGAATCTTAAGCGGAGCTAGGCTCTAAGAAAGGATACTAGACACACACACACACCCAACAAGCTAGTGCCCCCAAATAAGGATAGACCGACATCGCTGAACAAGTAAAGGTTGAACACAGCGAAATATTCACCAAATATTGGTACTAGAAACAGCCTGGTAGCGAACAGAATTTCCTCAGAGCAATTTGGAAGCGAAGGGCGACTCACCACATTGTCAGCTCCATCCTTGAGAATGCCACGTGCTTTCAACCTCTCTTTAAGAAAATCCGGTAAGTCTCCTTTATCTCCTATTCCATCTACATCTTTCATGTCCCGGTGATCAACATCCCTTCTCAGTGTCCCAGCTTGCTCGTCGACAGCCCCGGGAGCATTAATTCTGGAAGCTACTACATTAAAGCGCTCACCCCCTTCGGGAATGCCCAACGAGCCCTCAAACTGTCCAGGATGTCTTCCATCGAAAGTAGGTCTTGCAGAGGGTCCATTAAAATCTGGCTTATACGTATTAGGATCTGCAGTCAATGTGAACATTGGTGGACGTAAACCATTGTAATAAGCGCCCCCTCCTGGCACGCCGTAACCATTACCAATTTCCATATTGTCTGCAGCACAGGAAATTTACACAAACGACACATCTCAGATACATCGGTGACACAGGTTTGGAAAATCAAACACCATTCAAAAAGGAGAGGAATAAGAAAGAAAGCGAATATCTGATGTTACAAAAGCAGCTCGGACGCAAAAGACCAAACATTTAGCTCATTGAGCACGCTGCTTCCTTACGCTACTAGAAGGTTTCAAACCACACGATTAGTCTATTGCAATCTAAATAGTTATGAGACATTGATAAATAGACGTCCACATCCTTGATTTTGGTTCAAAGAAGGTATCACAAAAAGGATGCACAAATTGTCCTTAAATTTAGCGTCACAGAATCTGCCATATAACCCCACCACCATCACGACCTTGCTCTAGTTGGGTGGGCCTTCCCCGCTTAGAAGCCATCTCCAAACGGTGCTCAGAGGTCATCTTCAGAAGCTTCTCCTGCATCCACAAGTCAGCCACACTTCACCGACCACACCCTCTTCCCACACACCTTTCCATCCTTGCTGTTAAGCCACAACTTACTATACAAACACTTAAGCGCCCAACTTCTCGGCGTACAATTCCCCAACCAGCCTAAATTGGAAGATTTAATATAAGTGGAGAGCAGGCAAAATAAGGTCACAAAACCCAAACAGGCTGAGATACCCTACTGCAGAACTGCTAAAAGGTGTATATTTTGAGGATAGAGATAATCGATCAAAAAACCATGTAGCTTGTGTGGTTAAACCAAGTTCTATCTGATCACATCCATTAAGACATATGGAAAGATAGCTCATGAGGCGGTCCACTTGAAGAAAAAACCGTAAATAAATTAAGGTTCAATTAAAATAAGCAGTGAGTCCTGTTTCTGATTGTTCGATCAGATTATTATTAACCAGCAAAGGCCCGAATAATTAAGGACGCCTTGTACCCCCTTGATCATAGAACTCCAAAACCGTGCCCCCTACAAACGGTTCTCATCAAGGTTCAGACGGGCCAGTATAAGTTCTCACCTTGAGTGCACCCTCATCGTGACGGGCTGAAAGAACATCTCGTTCACCCATATCCAAAGCGTCGAATGGCCTATTATCTCGCCTGTTAAGTGAAAGAAAAATAAACGTTTAGGCCTTATACTGGAACAGACCGAACTCACTTAAAAGGCTGATTTAGGAGTAAAAGAAGTACACAAGAGTCTTCAAATTATGAACAAACATACAGAATAGCACAACTAGCTATCTAATCGAGCTTATTTCAATACGAACATTATATGCATAACGTCTATTCTCACAAGCAAGCCTTCAAAACGGTAGGCACACCTGTGTTGGGCAATAATCTCGTGGGCACTGGCTTCCTGTTCTCTCAACACTGCCTCCTGAACTGCGGCTTCCATCCCAAACCCAGCACCATCTCTGTTATTGAAAAAAGCATGTCCATTCTGTGCAAACCCTGGGCTCGGTCCTGGCTTCCACTGATCCTGTGGAGGTCCTCCTTGCCATCCGCCTGTCGTCCGTTCTTGATATCCGACATCAGTACTAGCTTGCTCCTCAGGTACTGGATCCCATCGAGACTTCCGTTTCCTGGGCTGCTGTGGATCCTTTGGTTTCTCTTGCGCTGCAGAATTCTCTCGAAATTGGTCAGGGTTTGGTTGACCCTGCAGGTGCGGCGTTGGGGCATCATGAAATCCAGTTTGTCGTTTGTGATGCGTTTGCTGTTCCAGACCTTGCGGATGTAGTGAGAAACCTTGACGGGGTGGCTCCTGTGGTGGTGGGGTAAAACCCTGATGGGACCAAGGGGGTCGCTGAGATTGCATATGAGGCATCTGCATATGCGCTGGAGGTTGCCCTTGAGGTGCCCAGTGAGGAGGGCCCCCTCCTCCAGGCCCTACTTGCATCATTTGAGGAAAATTGTCCCGAGCATGGGCTTGATGCTGTCCATGAGATGGAAATTGAGATGATTGAGAATCTGGTAATCCACCCAAATCTGAATGGGGTTGATGTGGCTGATTAAATGGAGCACCGCTACTCAATGGTCCACTATTAATCTCTGCGGGCAACCCATGAGTAGCAGGGTCGTTTTGAGAAGAAGGGGCATGTGGCACGGCCTGAGACTGGGGCTGGAACTGCCCTTCATGTTGTTGGCCTTTGGGGAGCGGGAAAGGTGTGGGAGGTAGCCCAGCATGAGATGGCGCGGGACCACTGTGAGCAGGCAGAGGCGCTCCGGCAGTAGGAGGGGGTCCCTGGAAGGAAGGGTCGGCATGATTTCCTGGAGGGAGAGGTTGAAATGGAAATTGTTGAGGAGAAAATTGCTGAGGATGGTTAAACGGAGGTCTAGAGAAAGGAGGTTGCCCTGGGTTACCTTGGCCACCGGGATTGCTGGGATACTGCTGTGATGGAAAATTTTGGAACTGCCCAGGGTGCTGATGATTTGGTCGAGGAGGGAATGGACCGTTAGACGGACCGCGGGGATAGTGTTGGGGAGGATTTTGCATGTTCGGCTGAAATGGAGGTCCTTGCTGATGCGGCGGTAGAGATCCCGGAGGCCGAAAATGGTTCATTTGCTGAAACGGAGGGCGATGATGTCCCATGAAGGGTGGACCCTTTGAATGCGGCTGAAACTGCAGACCTGAAGCACCTCCTCCAGTAACAACAGGAGCTAGGGACCGCACAGAGTGGTTATTTTCAGAGCCATCGTCAGCTGGAGCGCCCAGGGGTGGAGGCTTGTCAGATGCAGGCACTTGACCCCCTTTCATCCCTGTCAAAACACAAAGTTTCAGCTCATATTTAAGCATCAGTCTCATAAAAAGCACAACACATTAAAACCCATCACTGACGGTACGCGGTGCATATGAGCATCATAGATTTACCATGTTGCGCTCGCAACACGATACACTACACAACCAGGTACACTCTGCTGCACATACAAATTTCTACGAGGGTGATTCAACCCAACCCACGAGAGAAATAGAATTTTACACCACACAACAACCCAGACGCGTCACCAATGCAAAGCGTGTCGTGATGAAGTCGTAAAGAACGGTCAAGCAAGACTATGCGGGTGCTCGAGGGTGCCAAGCCGAAAAAGTAAGACTAGGGACCATGCTCTAAACAAAACTCATTCAAATCCTCTAAACTAGGATTCTGAAAATGCGCTTTCTTCCTCGTTCAAACGGGGAATAAAAAAATGCCAAACGATAACCAAGCCCTGAACGTAGCCTGTACTACTTTTAACATTGACAGCGAGTACCAAAGAACAAGGATATTCAGATGGAACGAACCAAGAATACTCATCAATATATCACTAATATCCGTGCCAAATGCCCTAAATTTTTAGGTTAGGCACATTCTGTTTTCGGTCATATGTTACCGACAGTCGTGAAATCCAATTAGCAGTTTTCGTCTGTCTGTTCATCTGATCAATTCCATCTCAAGTGCCGTTCAAGATACCATTCCTAACCGGGTGCATGGAACTTGTCCATGATACTCTAATATCATCACTCGCGAACCCTAAACTGGACAGCCAAAATTCGGTAGGAAAACACCTGAGCGTAACCACACCTCCGAGTTCAATGTGCTCTCCAAGTGTCACTTATTAGTGATTTTTACAAATATTGAGCTGAAAAGATGTCAATGAGTCTCGATGCAATTCATTCTCACGCACTGCGAGAGTTTCGGGCTCCAGCTAATTACATGTGGATATTCTTGAACCAATGCAGAAACCATGAAAAGCGCAAGAACAGCCTCAGTAAAGCACTGCCGTTACAATCTCTCACAACAGAAAATACAAGAAGCAGAAGATTACCTCAAATAGTCCAGAAAAACTCCAGAGCTCACTCCAAACTTACGCAACTATAGCAAACCACAAAATTTCGCATTTCGGCAGTGCAATGCAAGGCAGAACAGGATAGGCAAGACAACGAGGAGTGGAAAGAAAGGAGGTGGGAATCCTTACAGGCCGGCATGGTAAGGTCGCGGCCTCGGCCCCGGCCCGCCATGGGAGAATGCGCCGAGAGCGGGAGGCGACGCCACAGAGGAAGAATATCCGAGAATGAGAGGCGAAGCCAGTATTGGACCCAGAAACTTGGTGGATTGTAAATCAGCAACGCGACCTTCGATCCTCCTTCGAGCGGCAGGACCTCCCTGTCAAGGGACAAAAGTTGAGCGAGAGAGAGACGACTCCAAGTCGGATTAGGGTTTTCGAGTTGAACTACCACGGGGCTCCGTCGTCATCCGACCATCTGCGTTCATCGACACCACATTCATCCTGTCTGCCTTCGCTTTCAGTACGCTGTGCCGTCCAGTTCACTGTAGCAAACGTTGAATTTACAATTGACCGGTTCCGGTGGTGCAGCAAAATATATTCCTACAAATAGATGTCGAAATTTTAAGGGTATAGTAGAATTTTCTTAGGAGATTTTTTTGGCATGGAAAAATTGAATCTTTCTACATTTTCGAACTTATCAAATCACATCTTCAAACTTCAATTCATTATTTGGCAAAGAATATTGAACCTCACTACCTAGTAGTAGGCTTTAGTTGGGTGTTAGAGTTGCTATGGGGTTTTCAAACCCCAAGCTGTTTACCCTCATCATTGATTGGTTAATTGTATTAAGGTTCATATTACTTGTATTAAAGATTTTAAAGATTCTCACATTCAAAGTTGGACTATCCTACTAATTTTTCAAAATGTCATTTATGGATGAAAAGTGATATTAGCAAAGGTCTTAGGTGTAAATTTAACCCATTATTAATCCTAATCTAACACCTAGTGTGAACATACCTTTCATCTACACATAAATCCCTTAATTATTTCACTTTTTGGGAATATAGTCATATTTTAAAGGTAAAATAATCATTGAAATGCATGGCAAGTATCCTATGCAGCAAATGCATAAAAGATTCTAAAATGTCCAAGGGGAGTTGCAATCATATTTGATTTTTTTGTCAAAATACACTATAAAGCATTAGTGTTTTGATGAACTTGGAATCATCCAAAGTAGATACACATTGAACTTAATGTGAAAGATGACCATCCAAACAAAATAAAAACTTTAAATCTCCAAATGTTCAAAATTGTGCAATTTACACGTACAAGTGATTTGACATAATGCATTGTGCACACAAAATTTACAAATCTTGTTGATAATAATTAAAATAATTACCAAAAAATTTAATATAGGTTTTCACAATTGCAAAGATTGTATTGTTTTTATTACATTGCTTTAGGAATTATTTGTATAATTTTTCACTTCTTGCTATTTCAAATGTGTATTTTATATAGATTGTCCTGAGTTTTTATAAATAAAAGTCTTAAATAAGTTGTAGTAAAAGAGTGTGGATATTCTAAAGTAAATTCAATGCGGATATCAAAATTTTGGTCCCTCATAATAGCACAAATCATATATTTCATGCACCTTGAACAAGGCCCTGAGTGCATATTGAGACCTTATATATCATGGTGTACAATTGGCCCCTTTGAAATAAAATGTAAAATATTATGTACAATGTGTATAAATGCACAAAAGAATATGATTATTATACTAAAATATAGCAAGATAGACACCATTAGATTGGTAATTCAATAATTAACATTTTTTCATTTGTATATCATTTTGACATCTAACCATTATCATAGTCAAAAATGACACTTTTCAAGTAGGATACATGACCATTTTGAAGCTTCTTAGATAATTAGAAGTTGCAATAATGGTTGAAATTGGAAGTGTTGCTTGTCATTTGATTTGGCTTAATTCCAATATAAAACTTTTTTTTAACAATGTATACCTCAAGTGAACTCATGTGCTCTTTGTGTCAAATATACTAAAAACACCATATTGTGTCCAAAATTGAGCTTCTTAGACCATTAGAGGTTACATCTACAAGTCAATTTTAAAGATTCAATTTCCATATCAATTTTTAATAAAATTCAACCAACTATATGACAATTTTGATCAAACTTTAACCCTTAACCCTTGAACGTCGACATGGACGCCAAAGTCCAATGGATGACAAGGAATCTTTGAGTGTAGGATGAAAATGCAACTATTCATCCTTGGAATTGGGTTTGGAAAGGAAAGATCTCCTATAGTACTTTGACTTCCAATAGGTACTTTTGCTATTTCTTTGACCAATAATTCACACGGTAATACAAAAGGATGATTTTGAGCATCACCCCTTTGACGTTCAAGGGTTAAGCCCTCCAAAAGTCTTATTTTGAAAGATGATCCAAACTTATTTAGGCAATGTTTCGTCCAAATAACTTTTCATTCATTTAAAGAAATATTGGAATCCTTGAAATATTACGTAGTCTTCCTTTATGACTAATTTGATGGAAGTAAGGCAAATAAAATATTTGTGAAAAGATACGGATTATATTACAATCGAACAAAAATTCAAACAAGCAAATACTACGTATAAGATTTCTCATGAAAAAGGAGACCTTGAGAAATCTGCTGCCAAAGCTAAGCTACAATCCTGCTGTATTCAGCCCTGCTTGTAAGTTATATACCAAGCACAGACTTCCATAGCTTCTCTTTGCTGCGATGGTTATGCCAGGTGCCTCTCGTTGTGGAAGATTCCGGCGCTTGCATGCTTCACCATTGCCTGAATTGGTGCATTGGTATATATTCGAAGCATCGTCGATGCTAAAAGATTTTCCTCATCTCTTCTCCGTTGTGACGAAGTGCTCCATGAACTGGGAGTTAGTTCCTTGGGACAGATTCTTGGGTTTGGAGATCTGAAAGGACAAGGATGAAAGATATGCAGGTTTATGTAGCGTTTTCGAGGGGCATCCTGTTGCAAGTCGACTCTTATGTCCATGGATTGGTGATTTAGTGAATTTGTTTGCATGACAACGCCTCGTTTCGTTCAATTGTAATATGGCATCAGACACGAATGTATGAAGGAGTCGTGGCTGGGGTTGATGGTGCTCATTATTGGCTTCATCACTAAACCCTAAGAGCAGGTTTTCGCTTGAGCGAGTTTTTTGAATTCAAGTGTCATGCAGGCTTGTGCGTAACATTGATCTTGGAAGGCATTACCAAGCGGAAGTATTAGGAGGGTTTTTTCTGGTGCAATCCTGAGAAAATCGGTGATGATACTGATACGGAATGATGGCTCTGCGGATGCGGGAGATTATTCAAATGGATGCTGCAGCAAGCAGATTGCAGCCCCTTGCGATCAAGCCCTTCAAGCTGAGAGTCACCTCAAGGCATGCCACTCCGGTTAACTTCTTAGTCTGGAGTGGGAGGCAACACCATCATCACCACCCATGGGGGTCTCATTACAAGTTGGCCCCGCAGGACGCTCCGAGCTGGTCAATGGGCACAAGCTGTGCGTCCCTTGGCACGACATCCAGAAGAAGGGATCAAAGCTTTCTTGAGATTAGGGCTACAGCTTCTCTTGTTAAATCCGGCTTTGGGTTTATTAAAGGGTGTGGGCATGCCAGAAGACTTTTTTTGTATCTGCTTCCCAAGTGCGTGGGCATTGCAAGGGACAGAGAAGGTGCTTTGGTTGTTGTGCGTCCTGGGAGCACCGCTGTCGTGCTTTCAATTGTGGCTTGGATTGTGTTGCCAAACATGTTACGTCGAGTGTACTCCTACATGGAAACTGCCCCAACCACAAAGATGCTGATCGGACGTACACCGCTGGAGAAAGTGCTTGAAAGGGTGCCATACGAGCTTAGCATGTGTGGAGCTCTGGAGGACCCCGCCCGGTTGCTTGCAGCAATTGTTGCCTTCTCCCACATGTAAGAGTTAGCACCTTGAATTCAAGGTTTATCTTGTAGTGCTGACCATCCAGCAGTAATGTTGGTTTTTAAGCTTTGTAAAGCCGATCAATGCTGTCTCCACTTCAATCTGCTGTTTTGATGGGTTGTCAGGGCATACACGGTGGCACCCACATCCGTGGCGGCAAATTATCTAACACAGATCTGGAGTGGGGCCACAGTTGTGTGCATGGTTTGGTTCCTATACCGCTGGAAAACCAATGTATTTGCACGAATTGTCAATGGGAAGTCATTTGCTGGACCTGACAAGGAGCGGTACCTGACCATGGATCACTTGTCATCGCTGGGGTTACTCATCCTGGGCTGCATGGCCGTAGCTGAAGCCTGTGGAATGGCTGTGCAATCAATCTTGACTGTGGGAGGTATAGGAGGTGCGCACCAATTACCAAACTGGATTTGGTTGTCGCCTTTCTCTCAAAAAGGATTTTGGATGTGTAATTTTTTTGTATCGTCCGTGAGGTCATGGTTAAATATGCACATTGATGATTTTATTTGGTGAAAGTGCATCGTGAATATAATGAACATCCTTGTTCGTCAGTGGCAATTTAATGGTGCAGGAGTAGCAACGGCTTTTGCTGCCAAGGACGTAATGGGGAACATGCTTTGTGGCGTTGGACTCCAGTTCTCGAGGCCGTTTTCAATCGGTGACTCTATAACAGTACACTTCGTAACTATCCCCTTCATTCTCGCTGGTCTGTGGGACAGATCTAGTTACTCTTCTTCTACACTTACTAGATCTGAGTCTTACAGCTGCTCATCTTTCTTTTGCGAATCTACGTCCTTGAGTGTGAAAAATGTGCCTTTCTCTCCAAGTCAAATGTCTCTCCAATCTACATTAATTCTTTATAGATCTGAGGAGTAGAATTACCAGAATGTGGTGCTGAGGAATCATAGGAAGGGATCATGGGAGTTCAAAAGATTCCACTATTGCAGTCTTTCAAACCCCCCTTGATCCCTCCCCCGATCCCTCAATTCCACAATCTAGTAGTGTAGTAACTTTGAGTTGTATTACCTGGCGCCTTCATTGAATTCAATCCTAGAGTAGATTAATGCACTGAGAAGAAATTGTGTGGAACATGTAGCTCATTCATGAAAGTGGTCCAAGAGCGGGGCGGCCAGTAGCGTCGTGTTCAAACTTTGAACTGTTTTATGATGGACCGTCTCCAATTCCAGCCATAGACGTGAGCTACTCCATTACTGACACGAATTAGTTGGTTCTGATGTAAGTGATGAGTTAATATGCATGGTTTGTGTCAAGGCCATTTCACATGATTTGTGATTCATTATAACGTATTCCAGACTGTACTGTCAACATTCCAACAACTTTTGTCACGTCTAACATGAAATGATATTTACTTTGTGAAAGATTCTAAAACGGCGAAGTTTTCTGGGTGGGATGGCAGGCTGGACCTGTGACTGGTCAGGTGGTAGAGATGGGCATACACTCTACTCTGTTGTTGAATACAGACAAGTTTCCCATCATTGTTCCCAACTCGTTCTTCTCCAGCCAAGTGATTCCTTGATGGCTTCTTAAAACCATTCCTGAATATAAAAATTGAATGTTCCTTGCAATGACACCGAAACCAAAATCTTCTTTCAAAATGTGTCTGGCAGGTGATTGTTAACAAGTCTCGTGTGCAATGGAGAGGAATGGCATTTTCTCTGCCGATACGGCTTCAGGATTTAAACAGAGTGCCCACCATATCGGCTGAAGTGCGCAAGATGCTGACCGAACACCCGAAAGTTTACTTAGAGACTGAACTCCCTCGGTGTCACGTCAGCAGGGTTGGGGGATTATCGTTGGAACTGAACGTGACTTGCAATCTCAAACCTATGGTACAGTGTTCAACTCTCACCACTTTGCACAATGGTTATGTATTTCTTCAAATTTCCACAGTAGAAGAAAACGTTGCAGATTTAGTCACGGAGTTCCATTTAATGTCCCAGTAGTTGACCATCTAATATTTGGCAAACACTTATTTACTTCTGAGGATTCAGAGTGTGTGCCAACAAATTTCTTTTTTATCACATAGTACATCTATCATCATGCAAGTCATTCAGAGTTGTGCAATAGTGATTTCAAGAAACTAAGAGTCTTGAGGCCAAATAACTATTGATTCGTCCATAGTTACAAGGAGAAATTTATTTCGGTTGAGGTGAAAGAGATCGATCAGTAGTGACTCTGTTTAGGTCAACCCGAGGGCGTTTTCAAATGAAACACTAAATTTCACGTAGTTCTTCATTTTGAATGTAGTTAAGCTCACCTAAGGAAATTTAGCTCCAATAACCTACTTTTTTATTCCATTTTGAATTTTTGAAAAATTGTCAACCTGGCAATTTTTGTTGCCCTTTGAATGCATCCTCTAGAGAGCTTCATGTATACTACATTTTGATCTGTTTCTATTTAGTTTCTCTTAAGAAGTACATCAATTATAATATGATGTTTATCATTGTTATCTCCATTTTTGCTAAATCATTTTTGCTATTTTAATCATTTTTGTTACTATGATTTTTTCAAACAAAATGATAGTAACAAAAATGATAGTAACAAAAAAATTTAGACAAATATCATATCAGTTTATTCATGAAGAGGGGATATTTGATTCAATTCTCTTATCGAAGGTGCCTGGCTTTGATGCAGGGAACAGACGAATTCCTAACGACAGAGGAAGCTCTTCTGATCGAGGTTGCCCGAATTGTCGTGAAGTCTGGGGCACTACTTGGTTCTGATACCAGTCCTTGTTCTCTGTCGGGGGGTGTTCAGGGTCATAACATTCTTGATTAGTTGCCAATGCAAGTATGAATGAAGATTTCTTTGTCCAGAGCACCATGAACTCAAAATACAAAGCTTTGCCAGCATCTGAATTTTTTTTGGCTCAGTTCATTCGTGTGCTTTACAGTGATTGGAGGCTTTTGAAACAAGCAGGTATACTGTACTAGGAGAGGCTTTGTCCCTATAACACTAGCTCCCTTTTTGAGTGAGGTAGCTACTCAAACTTCTATGAATGCCAAAACCTCCTAGCCTTCAATTCGATCAAGAGTCAACAAACAAATTGATGCAATGATGCACTTTACATATAATTTGGTATACTATAGTCATGGTATAGTTAGTAAAACTACATCCAATAGACTCTTCATTCTCACTTATCCTAAGACCAACACTACTCTTCATCTTCTTCTTATATTGTAGTAGTGAATAGTGGGGAGTGCAACCTCTCCATTATTTTAAAATAATGTTGCGATGATTCTATAATGTTAGGTGGGACTTGGGAATTAGTAAAAAGGATGAACAAGATTTGCTTTTAAATTGTGAATATAATCAATGAGAATGAGAAAAAGACTACCTCTAAATACAAGGCGAATATCAATAAAAGAGCACTTTGGGTTAATATTATTAACTATTCACATAGATGATCACTCCTAGTATTAATTGTACAAGTTGGGAAAGTCTTGTTTTTCCATAGAATTACAAAGGTGTGATGAATCCATACTTTCCAAAGCTTTGTAATTATTGTCAACATTTGTGTGCAAAGCATCTTACAAGAGGACTAGTGTGCCATGTGCTATTGCTACAATCAAAAGAGAAGTAAAAGTAATTTTCTCATTTTTTAATTCATAAAAACTTCTAAATTCAATCACTTTCATATTGTAGGTTCAAATGCCACAAAACAAAGCCCGTATACCCTTCCTTGTAGAGGGCTTTCTAAAAAGTTTAGCTGAAAGTAGGAATAGAAGTTTTTGATAGTCACCAATGCAACTTTATCACATTGTTTACTAATGAGATAGGTGTCCCTTTTGCATCCTTGAAATGAAGGGACACTAGAGTGAACAAAATTGTCTAATATGGCTCTTCAACTAACCCCAATCCTTTGAATTAATTGATAAGTCCCTCTCACGTTTCTAGCAAAGTATAATACCTTCTCAACATGGAAGGACCATTGCCTAGCTATACAATGCATTAGAGGATTTCCAACTACACTAGAGGGTTGTTTTAGGCCAATTCCAAGCAACCACTGCTGGTCAGATTTTAAAAATAATAATATTTTTTTATTTTAAAAAATATTTTTTAAACTTTCTAATTTTTTAATTAATTTTTTAAATATTATTTGATGTGGCAATCGTCCAACTACGTCAAATTGCAACAGTGGACACATTCCCATAGTTTGGGATCTGCAGGGAACTCACAACCCTGTAGACAAGGTAAATCTCATCTAATGATGTGCATTTGGGTGGTCAAACTAGATCTATACACACAATTTGAAATTTTATTGCACATTCTACAACTTTACATACATTTGGTCAAGACCTTATAAGTACAGTACCACTACTTTCTAGAAGAAAGTATTCCTAGTTTCATTGATCATGGCAAGGTAACTACACCTATAATTGACCAAATAAGTAATTCAATATGGTTCCCATTATTATATTGAAAATTCTTTTGTGGGGTCTTGTTGGTAGTGAAAAAGAGATTCTAGATTCTCTTAGAATTCATTTTTTGTACATTGTATGAATAAATTATGAATATTTAAAGTGTTGGAAATAAGTGTTTCTAAAACCTCCATAAATTCGTGAATAGTGGGAGTACTTTTTAGGCAAGAATCTATAGGGTCCGATTTTAGAAAGGGGTTGAAATTAGGTGTCGTTACCTTATGCTACATTATCTATAGTAAAATGTTCTTCCTTTGCCATACCAAGGGACACTTTACACCTCAAGGATTGGCCAATTTATTGTGTAAGTTGCTAGAATGGTATTTCTTACTAGTTTATGCAATTCTTTGATGCAAGTCTCCCAACGAAGTCAAAATGAAGCCTATCCAAATACAAAAAATGAAAAGGTAATTTCATCGTGGTAATATACTTGTGATAGGACAAAAGGCTGAAATTTGTGCAATCGGCATCAAGGAGAATTGCCCAGCGTTGAGGTGTAAAGCATCCATGACTGAGTCAGCTGAGAGCTCAGTAACAGCCAAGGGGCTAAAACATAGAACTGAAAGTCAAAAACTTATAATTTAATTTTTGCAATGGAATCTAATTTTTGCAAAAGAAAAAGTCAAAAACTTATTAAAATGACTTTGGCCCATAACGATTGCACATTCAAGTGAGCTGTTGGAGCTGATCTGACCCATGTGACTAGATACATGGGGAGATGGTGTGATTATTAAATGGACCACTTCAACAATTGAATGCATTGAGAAAAAATTATTTTATTTATTGCAAAAGTCAATCATTGCCTTTGATTTCCACACATTTCTTTACAAGTTGCAAGTGAAAGAATTTGGGGAGACCTATGGTTACAAATAGATGCCTATGCTTCAAATCTTTAAAAATTTATAAGTAATTTTAAAATGTTTGAAAAAACACAAAACCACTTGTCTTAGGTTCCACATTCATTTTTATTTCTTTGAAAAATGATCTAAAAATAATTTTGTTCTCAAAAGCCTGTGAAAAAGGCAGACCAACCCTTAAATGGTCACTTTTAGAGCATACTACCTTACAAAGTACCAAATTTTCAAGTGTTGAGGTCCTCGCAAACAGAGTTGCTATATTGTGAGCCTGCGAGCATGAGCTTGTGAGCCTATGAGCCTGTGAGCATATAATTTTTTAGAGATTCCATTTAAAAAAATTTGATCAAAATTTATTATTTTTGATAAATTTTAGTATCGACTACCATGATCCTATTACCGTGAACCTATTACCGTGTTTCCTTCAACAACTTTAATGTGCTACTTATTGGACTTTGCTAAATTCTTAGGAAAAAAAATTGGTTATTAATTAGGTTTCATTTGAAATCACTGAAGGTTGTTTCATCAAGATTTTAATTTTTATAACCGCTCGCCTCTTAGAGTTGGGCTCCTCTCGGCTCCAAGAGAGGCCCCTAGCTACGAGGAGAACTTTGAGTTGGGCTCTCCTCGGAGCCGAGGGAAGTTCCTCAGCGCCGAGGATAATAAAAAATTCATTTAAAAAAAAAAAAAAAAACTTTTTTTTTTTTTTTTTTTTTTTTTTTTCCTGGCCAGATTACTTGCCTCGGCACCGAGGGGAGTTTTCAAGCCATGAGGCGTATAAAAAAAAATTTAATTTAAAAAGAAAAATTCCTTGGGTGGGGGCTTCCTTGGCACCGAGGAGAGCTCAACTAGAGCTTTTTAAGTGCGTAATCTTCTTTTTGGTGTTGAAAAGTTCTACAAGAGGACAATGATCAACTAATCAACAATTTGGTGTAACTAGGCTCAATCCTTGTAGAAATAATCCCCTATCAACCAAAAAATTTCTTCTAAAATCTTAACAAGTCCAAGTATTAGCACATCAAGACAGAAGTATAGGTACCTTCTATCGACCCCAAGAGGATCCACACTACTACAAAATAGTGATCACCAAAAATGAAATTTGGTGCACCTAAGCTATTTCTACATATTATGAAATCCTACTAACAAATTTTTGTTTCTAAAATCTAAACAAGTCTACAGACTTACAAATCAAGACGGAAGTATTATACCCTCCCATTGACTTTGAGAGGATCCATGATGCTACAAGACAATCATCAACTCAAATAAAATTCAATGTGACAAAGATCATTCATTAGATATAAAAATAATTATTATCAACAAATTTTTTTCTATAATTCAAACAAGTCCAACAACTATACATTAAGAGAAATCTATTAGCACCCTCCCACCAACTATTCAACCCTAAGGGGACCCATGTTGCTATAGGATAGTAATCAATCATTATTTTATATGAACTAATTTCATATCCATTCATCTTTCACATCAATTGAGTTCATCATTTTCATAATGTCTACTTCTGTTATTTTAAACAACATTGAAAATTCTAATTTTCATTTGAATTATAAAAATCCACGGTAATAGGTTCACGGTAATAGGTCTATAGTAATTGATACAAAAATTTACTAAAAACAAAAAAATTTGATAAAAAAATTTAGATATATTCTTTTTTTAGAAATATTGTTAACTTTTCTAGTAGTTTTTAAAATTTCTAAACTTAACGCTCGCAGAATCATGCTCACAGCTCACAAGCTCACGCTCGCAGGCTCACAAACACTAAGCTAGACATTCCCCTCACTTGTAGTGAACTTTGTAGGGTGAATTTACCCCGCTTTCGAAAACACAACACACATTATTTTTTAATTTTTCACACATGATAAAATTTGTAAATTTTGAATTAGTTGTATTTGCAATCAAAGGTCCCAATTAGCAAGGAAGGGGGGGGGGGGGGTAGAGAACACAAAATTAACATGACACAAAATAAGAGGTTTTCTTTTTACAATTACCATAGAAAACAAGCAAAATTCACCTAACAAGGCCCACTTTGAGAGATAAGCTTAGCATCTTGCCTCACAAACGGGCCAACATCAATTTAGTGTCTGGACTCTAGAAATTGTATTGGAAGAACAAGCCAAGTATTTTTTTATAATCTTTTTTTTGGAACAAATGAAATAGAAATTCATTGCAAAGACAAGGTACAAGACTACCAACCATAGGAGGCCTAGCAAGGGATGACCCCAGTGAACCACCACCCTCCTTCATCCCCCAAAAGTCATTCCAAGGGTGCATGTAAAATAAAAGACCCCCTATTTTGTCCTTGATTAATTTGTCATCTACCCCTTCCAACTAATTTGGGGTCTCTAATTGTATATATGAATTCAAAATTTAATCAACTTAGGTGGAAGACTGTATGGATCAAATCTCATACCCCCAAAGAAGGGAGTCTTTTGTGGTTGGTGTGGCATTGTGCAATGGCAATCAATCTTGGCGCGGTGGATTCATCATGCGGTTGACACTGATTGACACATTCATCATGTAGTTGACACTAATTGACACATTCATCATGCGGTTGACACATCCAGTGTGTCCCAATAGGACTTATGAATAAGTCCTTCACAGGTTTTGGGAATGTCTTTCAACATAGAGGGCATAGGCAATGGGGTATACATATCATGAACGTTGTCATTACCAATAAGGAAGCAGTAGGTCCAAGGCATTTTTTCAAATCGTATTCCTCATTGTTTCAATGTAGCGAACATGTAGTAGGTGGTTCTTCATATAGTCATCATGTGTGTGCTTTGGATCAAGTATAATGACGCGGCCTTCAATGACATTTGATGGCATTTGGTTAAACTTATGTATTGCATTTGATTGGGCTTGTTTGGCTATGGGCAAGTAGAATGGGACTCGGTGTGCAAGCAACATTCTAGGTGTCCTATTAGGAGATAGTCTATTAGGAGTAGGTTTGTTACTAAATGGACTTGGAATACTTTGTTGGTTGAGATGGTCGATGATTCGCTACAATGGATGCTCTCTGGCCCGAGGGTTGGTTTTGTGTTTCAACCCCGATAGGCGGTTTGCGGTCCCCGCCCCTCCAGGAGGCGCTTCTCTTATATTTTATGTCTTGTCAATGTCAATTATTTGCACCCTAGGTTGCTTGTAGTTGGGTTTTGTCTTCTTTTTTCTTGCAGTAAAGGATTCCTTTATTTGTGTCAAAAAAAATTCAAAAATTGCAAATTATACCATGCATGGCAAATAAAAAATTTCAGTATTTTCCCTGGTAGGAACAAGGCAACTGGACAAACACAAGAGCAGACCACCCGGGGACCCTGGCATGGTGCCAAATTGCACACATGTTCTTGGGTACATGAGGCTCATTGAAGGGACTATTTGTACCAGGGTGCATGAACAGCTTAACCCATAAACAGCGCGGATAAATGACAAAGAATCTTTCCCATGTGGGGCAAAAGTGCATATATTCATCCTCCAAATTTTGTGTGAAAAAGGGAACGTCTTCTATAGTCGTTTGACTTTCAATGAGTACTTTTGCATTTCTTTAAGCCAACAATTCACACGGTTCCAAAACAACCGATTTCCACGGTCACCAGCTTGTCGTTTAAGGATTAACTTACATGGGTAGTACTTTGTAACATGCATGTTGTTTATCTTGGATGATAAAATTGGGAAAGTTTGAATTCATGAATAGAAAGTCTCCAACTTTGATCGAACTTATTGTAGAATACAAAATTAACCGCTAGCACATAATGGGAGGTAAGGTAGCTGACCCTTTTCCAATCACTTAACCCCTAAAGTCCTATTGTCATGTTGGGGAACAAAATGGATTTCAACAAGCTCCTGTGGTCTCAATATTTGTTGTGATTTTCTGAATTCTTTTGAGAAGATAGAAAAACACATTAGCGTTCTAAAAATAGAATTTTTACTTCAATCAGAGGATGGGAGCAAAAGTTATTGCACGAAAAGTTCAATGGGCAAAAATAACTTCAATAAAACTTAAAGTAAAACATTTCAAAAGTTTGTTTGGTATAAGTTATATGTTTATGTACATGGCATACTTTGATTTATTCCATTTGGATTTGTTATGTGAAAGTTATGGACAATCTTGTTTTGGAGGCAATTATAGCATCTTCTTGAAAAAATAACTTGTAGGATTCATTTTTGACCTCAATTTTCACAATTAAAAAAAAAATCACATGGTTAAGATCTTTTTCTAGAACAATCTTACCAATGAAATTAGTGTATTTCAATTCCATATTAGAGCTATTAACAGTTTAGATTTTCCTTCAATCTTGAACCTACTTCTATATAACAATTTTTTAATGGGTGAAAACTGTTGTAAGTGTGTGTTTTTTCATTTTTTTTCCTAGACTTGCAACTCAATTTTTTATTATATAAAATTAGAAATTCAAAATAAATAGAGCAAAAATGATAAGTTATGAAGGTTCAAAGCCAAAAAATGTAGTTGAGCAAGGTGCAAATTTTTTTGTTTTCTTTCCTTTAAATGCAAATATCTTGCAATCTACATTGTCAACATTTGTGAAATCTATTCTACACATTTTTATACTAGTCTAGTACAAGATCCTATGGTTAGATAAGAAAAAAAACATATTTAATTTTTCTTTTTGCTCTTTGCTATAGAAATGACAGTTTTGAGTGATTTTTGATGGAAAAGAGGCCTTGGGACTTTAGGGGTCAAGCAATTTAGCATATTTGTTGTATAGGTATGGTGTGGGGAAATTTATTTCCATTTATAAAAATAGATTTTAGAAATATTTCATATTTTCTTACATTTATTCCCTCAAAAATAAAATTACTATGAATTTTTTTTTAAAGATTCCATTCAACCTATTCTCTTTATATAGTTCACCATATGTCCAACCATAGATTGATTACAAAATTGACCATGTTTCAATGTACATGATAATTGTGGCTTCAAATTACACAACACTTCCCTTGCTAGTTGTGTAGTTCTCAAGTGCCTTTTTTACAAATGGTTCTCTATAGCATGTGTATAAATGTAAAACCATAAGGTAGCCGACTTCTTTTTGATCAACTACCCATTTTTGCTTCATTAGATGTGATTCGGGGAGGCTGGAGGGCTGTTTTAGCCTGTTCCCAGCCCCGTTCCCCTGTCCGTTCCCTCGGGCCCTGTCGAACGCGGCTAACAGTTTTTTTTAAAAATGTCGACCTGGCAGTCGCTCCGCCAGATCAGCAGGCCCTGTGAACGGCGATTTTCGTCCAGTTTCGTCAGTTTCGTCCAGTTTTCTTCTTGGGAACTCGCGGCCCTTCCCGATAGGCAAATCTCATCTAATGTTAGGCTACCATGTTTCTGATTAGTTGTGGCTTTGAATTACACTATCCTTCAATGTATGTGATAATTGTGGCTCTCTGCATGCAATGGGACCTAGGTTTTCTATTTCAATTATTCTAGTGAAGATTGCAAAAATGCAATCTTCAGTGGAATGATGCAGTTATTTATCTCCATGGTCATGGGTGCAACATTCATAATGAGGATGATAATCCAATTATTTCTTGTGTAAATTCATCTTTCAATAGGAGAAAATTGAACCCCAAAAGAAGTTGCTTTGTAATGCAAAAATTTGAGTGAAAAGAACCTTCTCAACTCACTAATTGGACCAAAAATTCCATGATGAATTCAAAAATTTGTCATTACCCAATTCATCTCCACGATCTCATAAAATTTGGGGTAGGAAGAGCATTCCAAATTCACTAATTGGGTCAAGAATTGCATGATAAACTCATAAATTTGTCATCCACTATAAAAAAACCCACGTTTTAGGTGATGAGCCCTGATTTTTTGGGACAAATTTTTTGGGACATCCATGTTGACATCTAGCTGTATTTATGTCAACAATAAACATCCAATGAACATCATGAAAAACAAAAAAATAATTAGATGTCAACATAAATGTAAAAAAAAATTCGTTCCAAAAATACAAGCTTGTCAAAAAAAAAGGTTTCTTCTAGTGATTTTTATCCAATTCATCTCCACAATCTCATAAATCTCAAGATGGAGCACACGCTTCTCACAAATTTCTACATGCCAAGTGGCCACAAGCAATCCTAGGTGGTGGTTCTAACAAGGATGTGACCACCCTCATTCTCATTCAATTAGTTTTAAAATTAGTAAGAAAACTCAAAGTCAATTTCTACCTAATAAAAAATAACCATATCAAGATTCCGCAAAAATTTAAAAATTTAATCCATTGAAAAAAGGAAACATATCACCAAATATTCCCAAAGTTTTGAATAAAAATAGTTGTACATAACTTTCTTTTTAGAGAAATCTAGCTCTAGTTGGGTTGAACACCTAGGTACACCTTGTGGCTCATTTTGAGGGGGGTACTTATTGATTTTGAAGCCAACTATCATGAGATCAAGCAAGAAGACACGTGCTCATTCTAGACTAGTTGCATTGTTGCAATGGGGACCATATTCCCGCATAAATTATTGGACTTTGTTACATTTGCTCAGAGTTCATGTGAGATCCAAATTATTTGCTCACTCAAGGTAGGAGGTCCATAAACTCACTCTTTTGAAGGCTACTTACCTCGTGAATGACAATAATAGATATTTCAAAGAACATGTTAGTCATTCATTCCTAAACAAGGAGCGCATTTAGAACCTAGTCGGTTTATAAACCTCCTACCTTTTTAGACTTAAACAAGTCTAAATATGGCTAAATATGGCTACCAAATATTTTGTAATTATCTTTTTGATTTTTTTTTCCATAAAGAATCACAAAATCATGTGGATATATCTTAGAATCAACAACACAACATTCATGAAAGGCACATGGTTTGACTATTTGCCTTTGGTTTGCTCTTCACATTCTGAAAAGGCCATGTCTTGGACTATGGCCTCTGTTCATCTCAGTACATTCAATAATGGAGAAATCCCATTCTTGACTACTTAAGCAATTCTACATATCTGAAGGTAGGGTTTTGTCAGTGAGGAAATTTCCCAGTATGCAGAGATAGAATTTGGAAGGTTTTCATAATTTTTCAAATTTTTATTCATCAAAAAACAATTACTATGAATTTTTGAGTGGAAGATTCCATCCCTCCCATTGTAGTCATATAGACCTTCCTATTTCTGACCAAGGGTTGGTTGCAAAATTCACAAGGGTTGGTTGCAATATTGGAAGTCTTGTAAAACAATCACAATGTGCCACAATTGCACCGGGAATTGTGTCGTAATTAATTCCTCGTGTATAGAAAGAGAACGGCCTACATTGCAAGAATGGGGGGTTGTTAGTTTCTTTAGAAATGGATCATATGTTAATCCTACTAAAGTGCAATTTGTTATATTAATTTCTAAAAAATTGCAAGTCTTCTAGTCAACAAAAGTATCTCTATCATTTTTATTTTGACGAACTATAATTCTATTAAAAAAAGAAGAAGTAATAATGTGATGCTACTACCAAGCCCACCAAATCAACAATTTTTGGTCTTACCAAAGAAAGTCATTTGTCATGCCCTAATAGCAATCATTTTTAGCTAGCAAAGACCACGAGAGGGCAAACTCTACTATTAGAAATGCAACTTTTCAACTAAAATTTTATTTTCTATTTATGGAATGAATTTTTATTTATTTTTATTCACCACCTTCCATTTAGTTGCCAATATGAAACAATAGTATTATCCATGATTCTAGCTACATTCCAAAATTTCTAGAAAAATCCACTCCAAGCACATTTCATCCGCAAAATCCCTCATTGGCCGCCCATCACGTTCTTTTTTTTTTCTACTCATATTTTTGGGTCCACGCATTGAATCATGTATGTCAAGTGGGACGCAGGGCAGACCGCCACGTGGCTACCCGAATCTCACCATCACCCGGGACATGTGATTGTCGCACAAGCGCACGTGCCTCCGCATCAAATTCCCCGAAAACTCCACGTGTCGAACCAAGCACTCCTCCGGCTCCACCCTAGGTTCCACTCGCCCAACAGTCGCCGCCGTCGCCGCCCCTATCGCCAACACCGCCTACCGACCGCAGACGTCTTCTGACGGCCTCGAACGCCCGCTCCCGGCCGCGGCCGTGGCTCCTAAGATGAACGGTGATGGCGGACTAGGGCCGCGAACGTCCTCGCCTCTCCCATTCAAACGCATCCCGCCCGCCCGCTCGCCGCGGATGCCTGTGGAGTCGCGATCGAGGACCTTACCTGTAACTTCTTTGTGGCCGAAATTTGGAAGAGTGCGACCACGGTGTGCTTCGTCGGAGGGCGATGGAGTGCGTGGTGCAAGGCATCTTGGAAGCCAAGGTCCGTTTGATGCCTGAGTTAGTTGTTTTGCTTTGCCCATTTGCTTCCCTTCGCCTGTTTTGGCAGCACTCCATTCCACACTTGCAACCCTGTGGCGTGGATGCATTGCACGCGGTAGCGATTTCGTCCTCACATGTGGGGCCAGCCCGTGCGCACACTCTAACTTGGTCGGGATAGTCCCTGCTTATAACGTAGACCACCCTGGGCGTGCGCTTGCTTCCACTCGTACTCTCGCCACGTTCTTTCCTATGGAGTTGTGTTGTGTGCTCGCTGGATCTTTCTTTTGAGCCTCTCCTCTGGTCTCACATTGTGTGATTTCTCAGCCGTGTCCCCCGTTTGTTTGCTCCATTGCCACCACCTTCTTCTTCGACTTCCTGTCTCTGCCTACCTGTCGTCACGACGTTCTGGCGGAGAAGAATCTGTTCGTTCACCCCGATCGTCCCTCTGTAGTGTACCTTTCCGTAGCCAGCGCGGCTCTGTCAATTTTAAATCCCTAAAGACCTTAGAAGCCTATATTGGGACTCATATTTGTCGAGCAGTTTGAGTAGGTTATGCGGGGACTTTTTTATGCCGAATTTTACTTGTTTTTTGACTAACTCGTGCAATGTTCTCAATTGATGTTGTTGATAATAAATTTGACCTGATGTGAATTGTAGTTTTCACAATATGGTGAATTGAATTTGTCATATTATAATCATGAATCTTTGGTTCTTTAGAGGTTAAAGAGAATGGTGGATTTTCTCGAGTTGAAACGAAGTTAATTTAATGCTTCATTTTCACGTACTTGGTGGTGTGGTCTTGCTTTAGAGGTCAACAGAAGGCTAGCATTCCCTTGGAATCTCCTTGGAGAAAATTACAGTCCTGATATTTTTTTGGCCTGAACGGAATCCATGCAAATTGGTCAGGATTTTATCGTTCTTGTTGTCGATTTGCGACGCTCGCTGCTGCTTCTGAATTCACGTCAGCAGGCTCTGAATTCATTGGTTTACAGGACCCATAGAGACTGCCCTTGTGAGAGATTTTGTGAGGGAACATTCTTTTTCTTTCCCATTTCTTTTTCTTCTTGGTTCGATTTTGTTATTTTTTTTGGTGAAATTTTTGGTTTCGGCTACGTACGGACACACTTAACTTGTTTAGTTTCGGGGGTGGGTGGGTTAGACGTCATCCACTTTGAACTGCTGCAATGCCACGTATCTGCATCTGCACCTGCGCCGAAGTTGAATGCTCTGATAGCCACGGAGCTTCTAGTCCTTAGTAGCCTCCAGGTTCAGGTCGGCGATCAGGTAGACGAGATGGTGCGGGTGTAGATGCGGAACCGTGGCATTGAAGCTACTTGCTGCTATCCTTCACGGTTAGTTTCTACAATGAAAACGTACACATTTCTAGCCCTTGATGGCGGAGCTTTTTTTAAAACTATGCACTTGTCTGTCTTCCTCTTGGTCGCTGTCATGTTATGTTCCTGCATCTGCGCCTACACGACACAGCTTCAGAGATTGTGCTCGAGTCAGTTGTGTTGTTGCAACTCTTGGCTCTCTGTCGTTAAGATCAATATCAATCCTTTTTCTCTGGAGGTGCTTATGCAGTAATATGATATTGAAGCTGACATTCGCTCACTAGTACTGTGGGAGTACATACTTCTGCTATTGGCAGTGGTAACGTCTAGGCTCATACCTTTTGATGTGCTTCTCGGCGCTCCTTGATTTTTATGAATCGCTTCTGATCTATGTGTTCATCGCTCCTCCACCAGCACGTGGATGCGTTAGAGGTTTTATTGCAGGGACTTTGTGGAGGGCTTCGAGAAACAATCAAAGTACATGAGATTTGTTTGAAGACCGGGCCCAATTTAGGTGCAAATCCAAGGAACCTCTTTCTTTGTTGCAGCTGCATTCAGCATGGGCATGGAATCGTATAATGCAGGGTCTGAATGATACTTTCTTTTCCAGGTGCGGTGGCGTCTGAAGTCCACCTGTGCTGCTCATTATCCCAGCCGGAACCTGTCTGGTATGTCTCAAGCCTGTGATCCTCGTGATACCATAATTCACTTTGGTCAATTTCCCTGTAACCTATCCATAACTTCGTCGGTCTGTAGTTTTAGCAGTTTCCATCGTCTACAGGACCTGACTGGTAAATTGATATCTGGGCAGGGATCGCAACATTCTGTGGCCTGTCTGTCCGATATTGCTTACATTTAACCGCCTGAAAAGTTCTCGTAATTGCAGAGAATAGTGCACATGAGAGAATAATCTGCACTGAAAATCTGGACTTATCCCTTAAATGAATAAGAGTTTCAAGTTGGTCTCTCGTTTTGTATAGCAATTTTGAGTAGGTCTTATGAAATTGGGTCACATCCTTTTGTCAAACCTTTTTTTAATTTTTATCAATACATGCAATGTTCTTGATCGATTCTAGTGATATGAATTTGGCCCCATCTGAATCACTGATTTTTTCACAATATGGTGATTTTCAAAACCATAGGTACTTGGTCCATTATGGATTTGAGAAAATTGCAACGCTATCATGTATGGAATTTAGTGCAACAGCCTCAGAATAGTTTCTTATGTATTGGCTTTGACATGATAGTGTCGAGATTTGTAATCTTACTCACTGCGGCTGAGCCCAAGGCAGGTCAGTTCGTCATGTAGGTGGGGCAATGCGAGGAGCTGGAGCAGAGCAGCTTCCGGCGTTGGTGCGTCCTTTGCTAGAAGCTGCGATTAGTAACAACTCTCTTCGATTCATGTATGCACTTGGCTACAAACTGGACTACGAAATGCTGCGGACAGGCTTTTCATTTCAGATGCACAGGACAGTGCCCATTGCTGTGATCATCACCATAGCTGTAACGGCTGTGCACAGATTGCCCAAGACCCATGCACTAGACGACGCACAGCCTGTCACACCCGGCTTGCACATGGTGCAGCTCACAGCTCCTGCATCTCCTGACAACTACTCCGATGTTGTGAATGCCATTTCCGCTTTGGCTGAGCACTTGGCTCCGTAAGCTCTAGCCCACCTTCATGTGTTCTTCCCATGCTAAGATCTTTTTTCAAAAACAATGCATTCTGTAATTACTTTGATGATGTTGGGAATGATTCACTGATTCTGTCGTGTTTTTGTGGTATGAAGGCTTGTGCATCTTTCAAAGCCGGGGGTACCTGCTGGTATTGTCCCAACTGCTTCCACAGCTGCTGCTGCGCTTATCTCGAGAGGCGGCATCACCAAAGTACTGTAGCGCGTTTTAGGGAGTCAGCCAAAGTGTAAAGTGCGTTTCACTGAGCTTTAGACAACATTGCGAGCAGGAGGAACAGCCCATTTCCATCACTTGAGCTGGAGGGGCTGGGGTCCAGCTGAATTGCCTTTAAAGCTGGAAATCCTTTGTGAAGGGAGAATTGCAGCATATGCTGAAGGCACTGGGAGGGAGTTGGAGGGCTTGTGGAGTATCAACGGGGTAGTAGAATTGTCAAATGGCCTACACGTCCTGTTTTGGATTAGAGAGATCAAGTATCTAGTTGATCCTAGACATGGAATCAGGCTCTAGTATCGTATGCATTTGCGACCACTTAAGCAATTGAGCATATGTGGAACGCGGGTATGTTGAGTGGAAAAATTTCCCCGTGTACAGAAATAGATTTCAGAAGGGTCCCATAATTTCACAACTTTATTTTCCAAAACAAAATTACCATGAATTTTCTAGGTGAAGACTTTGTTCGTCCCATACTAGCCATATACTGGTACTGTAGTCCTATTTCCGACCAAGGGCTGGTTGCAAAATTAAGAGTAGTTTAGCCAATCATAATGCAACTGATTATTTATTCTTGGACTTGCATGGAATAGAGCACCCTATGGGGGGGTGATTAGGAATGGGTCAGCTACTATATAATGAATCTTTGCCAGGGCTATCTTCACGAACAATTTGGTAAATTATGCTCATCAGGTTGAAGACTGAATATTTAGTGTTGTAATTGTAAAGAGGAAATACTTGGATAATTTAATATTTCAAATTGTGACATTATTGTTGATGATTTCCAAGCATAGTTACCTATAATTAGCACATTTATATTAATATTTTATTCATGTGTTAATTATAGGTATATTAATACTTTGAGGCTCTCAAGATTAAAAAGTGTACATGTTAGGTGAGAATTGGTAGGGGTCAAGGTTGTACCATCTTTCTTAGTGGTTTGGCAAAAAATAATTCTAAAAATGAATTCCAAAATCTTTGGAAATTTATCTTAGACAATAAAAGAATATTATAGAATATTGTTAGAGAATGTTGATCTTGTCTTCTAGGTATGATAATTAAGGTTTTACTACTACATTAAGGTATTTGTAGCTTAAAAATCATTTTTTCAACCTAGCAATTTTGAAAACAATTGAGAGAAAAATATCATATCACAATATTAGCAAATGAAAGCAAACCCGAGTGCAATTGATTTGAAATTTTCTAAAGTTTGTAAAAACATACTACAAATTTTCAAAGTTGAGGTGATACAAACATTTATTATTCACCCTAGACTATTTTCAATTGGACATCCTTAAAGTACAAAATGCTTATTGGTTGCTTCAAATAACTCTTCAACTTCCATTGATTCCTTTTGAAAACTAGTGTTGAGTTTGAGCAAAAGCTTTGTCATATTTGGATCTTTGAATTGATGTCAAAAACTCTATTCTAGCTCATAGTAAATGGCTCATGACATTGCAAAAGGATGAAATACTTTACACTTTCAAAAGAGAAAAAATAGGCTCATTAGAAGAGATTTCTACGTTTTGGAAGACTGAGTTCTTTGACTATGGGAACTCCAGGAATGCTCTGAGAACGTTGCTCTGACGTGGCCAAGTGATTGCCATGTCAAATATAATTAATTAATATACTTTTTATAAAAATAAAAATAAAAATATCTTTTATTTAAATTAAAATCTTAATACATATATTTTTATTTATTTATTTTTAATATTATTATATTCTGATTGTACAGGGTTGGTTTTCAACAATGGGAACAACCTTGAAACAGTCTCCCAAGGACCTAAAATCTCCCCTAATGTCTACTTGTATTTTATATGTGTTCAAAGCTTGATTTGTAAAAAGTTGTCAATTAAATTTATATACAATATATATTAAAATGTATAAATGTAGAGTGTCCTTGGAAAAGATTAGTTGTATGAAGAATGCTTGAATATATGAGATTTGATTTTGGGACTTTGTTTGCTAAGTTTAAAGTCAATGTTCCTATCAATTCTACTTTATACTTAAACTATACCTTCTTAGATTTATCAATATTGAAAATCCTTATAGTAGTTGCACCTAATTGTGACCTATTTGTATAACCAACCTCTAGAGATTCTTACCTTATATATAGAATCTCTATTTCATAAGAGCCTAGGATATATCTATTTTTAATAATTAAAAAATTAATAGTTTTACATTGGAAATCTTAAAAATGGATGTTAAGAAAAATCTAAATTCCCTTTTGACTCCCAATGTTACCAAACAAGCTCAATAATAGGAACCATGCTCAGAAGCATACTTGGATGATTTTATGTGTAATTATCCAATATTTCATTTGAGATAGAAAGCAAGAATGTTTTAGACAAGAGACACTTTCCTTGGTAATCTTGTCTAAATTCAATTATGTGGCTCAGCAAACTTGCTATATTTTTTCCATTAACAAAGGGAAGTGTCATATAATACAAAAATTTGAATACACCTCAATCTAGCTCTTGAGGGCAAGGAAAGGATGAACAAATGTCAACTACCTTTTGGAGGTGAGAAGCTTTCTAGAATAGAAAACATTGTTTCTTTACTTGAAGTGGAAGAAAGCTCCTAACTAACTAATTCCTTCGCATTCATCACCACATCTATCATAGTAACTAAGTATGTACCATACCAACAAAAATATGGTCTCTCCAAACTAAAATGAAAACCTCAATAATATTGATTTAATCCACCTTACTAAAGGACTAAATCCATTGCAAAATGGTCAAATATCATGTTTGATCTAAATTTAGCCTTTTAAATTGTATTCAAATATCAATTTTTTTTAGTATGTAATATTGTAGAATTTAAAAAATCAATTTTTTCCATGAAAATTTGTCATTGTTATAATTTTTATAGAAAAGTGAAATAAATTAGTAAATATGGTAGAAAAAATTCAATCAATTTTAATTTTTCTATAGATACAAGTAGCAATAGAGATTGGTGTGAAGATTTATCAATTAATTATTCTATATTTCATACTATGTTGTTGCAAGAAACACCTGCCATTTTTGGCTCAAAATGGCTTATTTAAGTGAGTACAATGAATTTGGGAATATATATTTTTAAATAAAATAAAATATGGATAATTTGTAAAGCATTTCAAATAGTATGTCTTTAAAAATTCAGGCCTAAAAAAATTTATCTCTAAAAATTATGCATAAAAAAAGGACTACAAAAAATGCCAAGAAAATGGACACTCTGATGTTTGATTTTTAGAAAATAACAAAAAATAAAATAAAATAAAATAATTCATTTTTTTCTAACTTAAAGATACTCCTTTTCAACCATTTTCATCTTTGGGAAAACTAATTGTGTTCTCTGCACTTGTGCAAAGGTAGTACACTTTGAACGCAAGTAGAAGGTGGAAAGTTTAATATTTTTAGAAAATCTCTTTGTGAGCTTTTGTAACTTAGTAGAAGTCCCTGTAAGATGATTGCAAGAAAGACCGGTCCTATTTGGCGTCACAATTGAAGTGACTGAGTTGCCATCAATCATAACTTTCAGAAAATGAAGCCGATGGACTTGAAATTTTTATTGAAGATGGCTAACTAAGAAATCATGACATTCATTATTTTTCATAAATTTTGAAAAATAATTTTATAATTAAATGTCAATTTAGCTAATTTGTCACACTTTGCAGTTTAGGGGTTTTTAGTATTGTGGAGCATCCAAAAATTATAATGTTCACTTGAATTTTTTGTAGGCTATTTCCACACTAAATGAGCATGTGCCCACTACATGGCATTCGAAAAAACACAATTCTTTTGTCCTCAACATGCATGCAAATAGGGGTCCCTTGCGCATAGCGCTCCAAACATTCATGATGGTTTCAACTTCTAGTGTTTGGTGAAATGTAATCACTATTAAGTCTTTACAAATGGCCAATTTTTAGTTTTTTTTATTCATGATTTTCTAAACATTATTAATTTATACTTAATTTTATCTACTTTCTGTGACAAACTATCGTTTTTTTCAAATAGTATTGTTTCAGTATTATTAAGTACTCAAAAGTACTATAGGCCGTTGATTTTTCAGATCAACGGTTGAGATTGATCCGTTTTGTAGTACTATAGTATTCATAGTACTAAGCGCAAAAATCACAGTTTTGGCAAAATGCTACCAAAATCATTTGGTCTTTCTTGCAATCACCCTGTATCCCAATTTTGAACTTCAAATTTTCATTTTTGGGTCAAAAAATAGTACTAAGCCCCCCCTGCCCAAGGTAGACATCCGATTGGAGATTATTTAAAAATAGTAAAATCATTTTAAGAAAAGTCAAGAAATTACTCAACGTCTACAACTACCACATGTACCTTCATTTCAAATCTCATAGAAAACAAACAAATGATGCAAAAATTATAAGCAAAAAACCACATGTCCAAGGTCAAGGGGACAAGAAATAAGACAAGTGTTTCTTGCAATCATCCACCCCAAACACGTTTGCTACTAACCTTTAAGTCAAATGCCACCATCAAGCTAAATTTAACCTTTATATAATTGATATATAAAATTTTGATATTTTTCACTTGTAAAAGAATACATAATCTATTGGCATTGATTTTCTTAGAAAATTTGATGGAAGAATTAAATTATTGTTTTTGTTTTTTGTAAAAATAAGAATCAAATTATATGAAGTATAATATATATTAGAATAATTTGAAAATATTACCATAATGAAGATTAGAATACAATAGGCATTTAAATTTTGAACAAGGGAAGAATACAAATATATTCCAAGCATCCAAAAATGTTTTTTTATACATTAATTCTTTTGAAGATTTTTTGTATTAGTTGTTTAGCATTGGTACTATATAGATTTAGAAGACTTTGTTTTGTATATTTCAATGGGTACTAGTCGATCTAACTTCAAAAATTAACTTTTTCAATTCAAAAAATAATCCTTTAAGAATGACTTGAATAAAAAAGTAAAATACTTTTTCAAAATAACTAGATTTAGAACTTAACCTTTGAACTTAAGAAGAAAATTCTTGTAATAATCACAAATATTAAACATACAGTCCATTTTAGAAGAAATCCCTAATTATTGTCTTCAAATTTTATTGGAAAATATTGATTTGTGTACTAGTTGATTTAGCCATATGGATGTGATCCATAGATCATATTTTACAATTATTGTTTGAAGTCATCATTAAATTATGATTCTAAATCACAATTTTGGAAATATAGACTATCCTTTGATTTTTAATAGATTAAATTTAAAAACCATTCAAAAAGAAGAAAATACAATGAAATACTAATAATATTGTGTAGATTTGAATCTTAATACATAGAGCTTGCTATTGCAATTATAATTCTTTCAATTTTCCAAAAAAAATTCAAAATAGTGTATGAAGTAGAAACAAAACTTGGCAAATTTATTTCATTTTCTTAGTTTGAATCAAATACCAAAAGCGGTTATTTTGAAAGTTACTTGACCAAAATGCATCCACGTTTGGGATGTTAGGATCTTGAAAGGTTAAGTTAACCAAACTTGCTATTGAACTTTGTATGAAAATCTTCCACGTTAGCAAAAGTTATCTCATAAATATTTACAAGGCACTACTTGAACAAATCAAAATGTCCAAATCATTATGGAGAAACATTTGAAGTATGTTTTGCATTTGCCAAATGCACATAAAAGAATGTTTTGCCATGTCAGCAAATATGTGATGCCATGCCCTTTCTTTAACTTTCTTCAAGTGAATTCATCTTGGAGGCTCTTGTTTTCTTGGAGGGGAAAAAAACACCCCCTAGCATTGGTTAATAATGTTATGTTGAAGTCTTGATTCTTGATGTTCAAGAAGTTTAGGTAGTAACATTGCCTAAAACTTAGTTTTTAAATAGTTGAGCTATGTGTGTTCAAATCATTGGCATTGAAGCATCCCCAACACATTTGTGTGAAATGTTTGTTTTTCTTGGGTACTAGAATTCAATTAGTTTCACACATTAAATATCTAATGATTGCACTCAAAGGAAATATGGACAGACTTCTATGTGCTAGAATCAACCTAACTTTGCATAAGAGTAAAAAAGGTTTCTAGAAATGTGGAGTTCTAGAAATATTTGCAAGGGGGGATTTACAAAATAGGATTGTAAGATTATAGGGAGAAGCATTTGAATATTGGGAGGAACAAGCTTTCAACTTCTAGAAATTTAAGTTTAACATTAAACCGGCTTGAACTTTTGGGTTGCTTTTAGTTTGACAACAAGACAAAGCTACACTAAAATGTGCTTTTTCCTATTAACATGGAAGTGTAAACATTATGGAAATTGACCAAAGCAATTACAGTTTTGGAAAACTTGAAATTTGTTTTTAGATTTCAACTACACATGGAAGTCCATCCTAAGGTAACTACATCTAAATTTTTTTTGAATAAACATTTGAGCATGGTTCCTATTATTTGATTGTATATTTTATGCAAGAATATGTTAGGTTTAATTTTAGAAATAGGTCACAATGAGGTGTAATTACCTTATTTGGCATAAACATATATTGTAATGAATGGTGTTATAGAACTCCTTCTCATAAGCAAATCTATAGGCTACCAAAAGTGATGTAAATTGTATATAACATTAGTATTGGCATGGTTGCATTGGCAATGTTTTGTAAATATTATAATTGTGGTGAATGGGATCAAGAGGGGATGTTAAATGTAGTTAACTCCTAAATGCTCAATGTGCATTCACCAAGTGAATTATGATTGTTTTAAAAAGTTTATGTCATTTAATTGTTATATCTATTCTATTAATTAAGTGTCAACTGCCATAATTTCATCCATCTTGTAAAGTGTCTAGTTTTCATTTACATTGTTTTTCATTTGTTTGTTCTTTCATGACTCTAAAGATTTCTTAGTAGCTAGTTGACTTCACGAGAGCTTCTCAATGCCCTTGAAAGTTGATGAAACCATTTTGGTGCCATTGCATTCCAAAGGGAGTTGTTCTAGTTTATTTTATTTTATTTAAGAAGTGTAAAGGACAATTGTTTTAATATTCTTACCTAGATGATTGTGCATATTCTTGCCTAATAATGGAAAGAAGGAAAGAATGATCCACATCAATCAATGGCATAGATATTTCAAAAATTTAGTCATTTTTATTGCTATTGTGTCTTAAAATTAATCTTATCTCTAAAATCACAAGATCTAACAATACAATAGTAAAAGAGATGTTTAAAAAATCTTAAATAATATTTGTCAAATACTAGTACTAGACTCAATCTTGTAAACTTTTAAATATTTTTGTGAAGGCTTATTTCTTCCAAATAAAACTTTATTGGTGAAATGATTTTGAGAGATAAAGACATTGTATGTCAACAAAACAACAATGTGAGATTGTATTTGTTGTCGACATACATCAATGATTTTATTGCACAAAATGAGATCACTTGCTTATCTTTACGAACTCAACTCCCAAGACTCCGCCATTCTGTTTATAATGTACTGTATACATGATTTCAAAGCAATGCCTCACAAAGCAATTTTTAGAAACTAACTGAGAATGTATGGAATGAGAAAAAACGTGTAGACATTTTCAAAGACCATTTTGAATAGTCTTTGGAAATCCTCATAATTCTTGGCACTCAAGGAAGATCCTACCAGGAGGTGATGGCTAACAGGTGTTAGTGTATGTGTCAGTGACTAAGAGGTCCTTTTTTGAACTTTTATGTGGTCAACATGTTGTTCAAGTGTTTCAGGGTTGCGCTATCTTAAAAGGAATTTCTTGACATCTGTGCATTTGTACAATTATAAAGAATGCAGGGAGTCAAGTGCAGTGTCTGGGAAATTTTTGAGAAAAATCAGCCACTATCCTTTCTTTAGCACCATCAATCGGTTTTGCAAGGTTTTCATTCGGAAATTTCATATATTTTTAACTTGAAAAAGAAAAAACATAATATTTTGCTCGGTAATTAGCCTAAATTCTCCAAAAAACATCGGAAATTTCAAAATTCAACCGGCTGATCTTACACTAGCTGCCGGTTCTTCCCGGACATTGGTCAAGTGATTATGGAATTCTTCTGGTGTGCTTAATCTAACCTTTTGGTTCATTTGATCATGTAAACTACCCGGCAGCTAAATACCGTAAGCAAATTGGATTTCTCTTACATGCGTGCAATTTGAATCGTCCATGGAGATTTTGGAAGAATGAAGAATCGCTGTAAATCAAAACCTGAAACACGTCGAGAAATAAAGATTGTGTGCTGGGCTCTCGTGCAAATCCGTTTTCTCGACGCGGTGCATTCTCGATCTTCTTGAGAATTTAGCTGGCTGAACTCCGATTCAAAAAATCAGACCTTTGTCAGTACTGATACAATCACAATTGCACACAAGACATCACCAAGAATAGTCAAGTCATCTTTATTCCGTACACAACTGAGAGTCTCAGACATCCAATAGAATCACGCAAACAGCTGGAAACAAGCTCCAACTTGCAGCCAGGTTCATCTCTTGCGTCTTCCATCTATGATCTGTGTGGAGGAGCATATATTCAGTGTGGGAAGAACATCTTGCAACTTCGGACTCAAAGCACATGGCTCACAGAGCTCGTTAGAATGTACAGTAAAGCTTTTGCATTGAAATTCAGGAACTTGAGAATATTTTACAACAGATCTTGTTGGTAGCTGTAGCCAAGGTACACTCCGCTTGACTACTACCATCAGAAGGAAATATTCTCTACCAGCAATCAAGGAAGTAGATAAATCATGTATTCGAGAATTCTCAGCAGTTTGGGCAGTGACGAGAGTGGCAATTTGAAAGATTGAGGCGATAGGTCTATGTGCGGATCCTAGATTTTGCATACTGACCAAAACCAGTTCCTCTCATCTAATTTTATGAAACTCACAGCAAGTTTTCAGAAAAGGGGGCACATATGTAGATAAAATTAGCTTTCATCATCTGACCACCCGTCATATATCTTCAAGTCAGGGTCTTCAACAAACTCTGACTGCACATCCATCGGACTCTCCTCTGTAGCAGACCTCTCTTGATCCCTTGTAGGAGCAAACATCAAGTCTGGATCTTCCTCATCCTCCCCCTTAGGAGGGTCGAACTCATGCAACAAGCGGCGCCATTTCCGAATCTGGCCATCCCAACTTCGTTTACTACAGACCTGTCTTATGTCAGGAGTTCGAGGATGTGCCTTGGTTCGCTGGTACCTACAACACAATGCAATGAACCATTAGATTCTGAACAACAACTGGGGTCAATAGACACTTGCTTAATCAATTCTCTGGAAATGACTCACCTTGGAACCGATTCAGTGTATCTCTCGTAACCAAGTGTGTTCTTTCCGTAATCAATCTGTTTTTGCCGTTGGCAGAGCCGATTAGGATCTACCTCAACTGGTTTCACCGCTGCACCTGCAAAACGGACAGAGCATTTTCATCATCAAGACTACTCCTTGTCGGAAATATTAAAGCTCACTACCAAAAAATCACAATTGCAGATTGTGGACGAGCATTCCGCTGAAAGGACCTAGAGTCCCATGAAGAGACTCCGGAGAGAAGAAAACATAGCCCACAGGATAAGGTTGCACAAGATGAGAAAGAAATCCCCATGTCAGCCGAAAACACACCCTTTGAAGTTCCTTAGGGGCATCACTCAATCAAATCTACATCTAAAAAGCTCATCCGCATTCAGTTGACGTCAAATGAGACCCTAAATGTGCATCTGAAACACAAGGCAGGCTTTCACCCACGCTTATATTTCAATACAGATCAGCCAGCAGCCAGCCAGCTCGCATCTCTCAAGATTTCAAGTCAAAAGTCACATGTGAAGCACCGATTCTCTAGCAATGTTATACCGAAGTTTCACGAGCTTCGGAGAGCGATGTCACGTTCTTCAACACAAAACCATCTCTCGTCGCACAGAAGTTGATGCTTCCGACATGAGCCGCCAGAAAAACAAGCTCCTACGACAGGTAAAACCGAAGACCCTCGAAAGGTGCCCGAATGACCACATTGAAAGTTCGAAACTGGCCACGAATAGCTCTCCCAAACCCTCATATGTACAAATGGCAAGCACTATCAGGCAGCACGAGAACTCCGAAGGTCTGCACAAACCCCGAACAGAGTCGAGACCTTAAAACGAAATGAACAGCTCCTCAAACCCTCATCCCCAGCATTATACATTATAGTGGCATATATCACAACCCTTCAAACGGCATCCGCAAGAGGAATTTGAAGATTTGCGGAAACCCTGAGCAGACTAGAGACCCTAAAACGAAATGAGCAGCTCCTCAAACCCTCATCTGGACACATCGCCAGCATTATACATCGCAGTGGCGTGTCCAACAAACCTTTGAATGGCATCCGCAAGAGGAATTTGAAGATTTATGGAAACCCTAAATCGGAAATGACGGGGATGGCTTACTGATGGGGGCTTTGGCGACGGTGAACTTGTGACTGTAGTCCACAACGGTTACGCTGGCCCTGGTCTGGGTTTTGGGCAAGCTGTTCTCTTTCTCCAGCTCTTTCTCCAAGTCGCGCTCTTTCTCCGCCCAGCGCTCTCGCTTCTCCTGCCTTATCTCTGATGACTCCATGTCCCGCTCCTTCACTTCTACGTCCGCCGCAGCCGCCGCAGTCACAGTACGATTCCCAAGACCGTCGCCATGTTCTTTGTCCTCGTCGGTTCGCCCCTTACCGTTACCCCCACTCAAATCGAAGTCCACCCTGCGAGCCCTCAAAGGAGCCTTACTTTGGTGACCGCCGAAACCCCGACTACTCTCTCTGTTCATGGTCTCTCCGCCGCCAGTCCAACGTTTCAAAGCATCCGAACCCATCCTCGCAGGGATGATGATGTAGGCGTCGTCAGCATGCCTGCGAGAATCTTCGAAAGAAAGGCCTTCGCCCAACGCCTCCCTGCCACTAACCCTAATCTCATGCCCTTTCTCTGTAGAAGCCCTTGCTATGTCCTCCACCATGATCCGCTCACTCGTCATCGACAAGCTCCGGGTGGAATCCATCATCGACTCATTCTTCCGCATGGGGTAAGTGGCTTGGGATGAGGATGTGGCCCCACCATTCCCCCCCCTCAAGAGCATGTCGTCAGGCATGCTCCATGCCTGGCTCCCACTTCTGCAGCGACGCAATCCGGCGTCTTGCTCCTTGCCTCTCAGTACAGTCACTCTGTGCCCTGACCGAGGATTCGTTTTCGAAGGGGCCACAGTGTGAGGTGGAGACCTTTCATGGTCTCGCTCGGTGTACCGAATTAGGGTGCGGCTACTCCCTCGGTGGTGATCATCCGAGCGCGTCTTGAGTCGTTTCCAGTGGGATTGCCTGTCTCTGCTGTCATCTTCCTCGTCGGAAGAGCAGTAGCGGCGTCGGCTTTCGGAGTGAGAGAGCAGGGATGGGGAAGATTTCTCCGGATGCTGGTGTGCGGATGGTCTGGACGGGGACGACTTGATGGCCACTGGCTCTGGAATGAGGTACATCATCGCCTACAGTTCGAAACAATGGCTTCTCTGCAGCATTACAGGAGACGCATCACCTGCGTAGCCAATGAGCCAATTGATGGTAGTCTCAATGAGCAAGCAGCTATCAATGTGTAGTCATATTCGGCCAGTGTGATATACGGAAACGAATTGCTTACGATCGATTCGATTGTTCTATGAACTCTTCCCTAAGCCTTCAAAATATACACTCGCCAATTGACTACAATATATATCACCGAAGAACGGCTTCACCGTAAATACGATGCACAGCGCCAAACCTCAAGCCAGTGAATAGCCCGAATCGCTCCTCCACTACTTGAATTCTGAAATGGTGTTTCCAGCTATGAATTCTCTCAGCTACGGATCCTACAGCAACAAACTATCTCATCGAACAGCTCAACCGAAACGACCAAACAATGCGAAGAACAGAGGATAGTACTCTAGGTCACCTGAAATTTTCAAATGAAAATTCTCCAGAAAGGGAAAATTGTATCCTCAGTCAAGCAGCTTGCCCAAAAGATCCACGAATATTATTAACGCGAAACAGAGAAGTGGAAAACACTCAACTGACACGAAAATTCACTGCGTTCTTACAACACAGAAAGCGCCTTCGCTTTCTCCTATCTCAAACCGAGAGTCTCGAACTGCGATGATTAGTCGCTTCTCAGCAGCGATTCAGACACAAAGAATCCAAACCCCAGGCAACCAGAACGTGAGATTGCACCCCAGACCTGAAGTGAAAACAGAGCACCGACATCATGGACCGCCCAAATTTCGCCGCCAAAGCGGATTCAGTCACACGAATGTCGATCCCGCGTGTGCTGGTGCGACCGGAGCGCGAATCTTCGCTGCTGGGTGATGAGTTTTGATGGGGTTTGTGGCTTTCGGTGGCATTCGGTGAGTTTCAGAGAACAAAAGACATCCGAATGCAAAGAAGGCAAATGCAGAGAAAGCAATGCTCTTCGGCGGGTATGGATGAACGTTCTGGATGAACTCTTCCGACGGAGAGGATGAATGTACAACAGATGGCGGGTTTCGAACGTGATCGACGGCTGTCGTAGCTCTCCGCTGAAAATCAAATTCTCGAGATGGCGCCCTTTTCTGCCACAAGCGCGGGAACTTTCAAGGCTGAAGCTGCCCTGCGACATCTAGTACATGCGTAGATCCTGACTTGGTGATGAAGAATTTCCCGCCACGGAGACAGAGCTGATTGTGAGCTTGGAGGTATATTTCAAATAGGAGACCCAAACCACCTTCAGTTGGCTCTCGTCTCGAGCTCCTTGATTGGCTTAGAGCCAGTGATTTCCAACCGCTAATCCAACCGCGTGTTGGTAATTAACCTGTTGTTAAGGTAGGAAATCACAGGTAGGAAACTGTACTGTACATCATGCGAGAATGGTGTCATTGGGTCATTTTGGAATTTTGGAGTGTGCCGATCAGCGATCCCAGAATCACCTATAAAGAATTCGCTGGAAGGCTATATCCGTGACAGTAGGGGGGGCTATTTCTGTGAAAACCTATTTCCGTGGTAAAAAGAGTCTCATAACTTTGATTGAAAAATGTAGAATTTTTGATAAATTTTTTTTCCTTGGTAAATGGAGATTTGCGACAAGGCTAGGACTTAAGTAAGAGACAGATGGCTATTTTTGGTTTAGGATGCAACTTTCATTGCAAAGTGTTAGTGGTCTTGCGTGAAGGAATTGCATTGGAAGTGTGTTTAGAAGTATATTTAGTTTTGATTAAATGACATGCTCATTTTTCAGCATTCTCATGTGCAACACACTTTCATGCACAATATCAATCACATTGAGATGTAAAAAACATTCACTAACTAGGGGATTGAACCCTACTTGCAAAAGCAAGACTGCCCTGTGTAGTGTTAGTGTTCTGCACAAGACAAACAAACAACATAACACATTCGAAGTTAGCACGCAAAACATCACAAGTTCACAACGTTGTTGAAGGCTCCCCCAAATCGCACGCTCCATCTTCTTTAGCTTGTAGAAGACAACGGCCTCCTGCTCATGTATTCAATGTCAAGGAAAAACACTGAAATTTGAATTTCGAAGCCAGCATAATCTCATAAAAACTAAGATACATGGAATGAGGAGGATACTGGAGTTGCAGCTCCATTGGCATGATTTCAAGAACTTGAGCGTTGAGAAACACCTCTTGTCCTCTACAGATCCCAATACCAAGCAGCAACCAATCTCGGCCACCTTAAAATACTTTGATATCAAGCTTTCTAAGTGCCATGACTGTAACAAGTTGAGCCAAAGTTTTATAACTGGATTCACATGGTACAGTGGTTCACACGCAGCATCAACATTTGCTTTCATCGTCACTTTGAATAGGGCTTGCTGGTTGTCCAACTTAGCTGCAGACAACATCTCTAGGGTTGTGTAAGGCCTTCCACCCTCTGTCAAAGGGCTCCCTCCATTGACAAGCTTGGCACCACAGTAAAAGTTTTTCAACACTTTGAAGTGTTGTGGGAAACTTTCATCAACGCCCTTCTACTTCCAATATTGTGGGTATATTATCCCGAAAGCGTCCAGTAATTTCTGTTGAGGAAATCACTTGTCAAGTTCATCAAAAAGCGATTGGACAACCTCTGGAACAAAGAAAGCCAACCATCATCAGAATGCCATTGATGTACACTAAAAACAGACAGACAACATCTTCACAATAAGGCGAAGGCTTCACCGAAAGCAGCAACAACGCCTAACTTGGCAAAGAAGAGACAAGTAGAGAAGAAGCATGTACAACAAAAATCCAAAAGGAATTGGAAATCTAGTAAGGAGAAACTCACCCGCAAACTACCGCTCAACAGAGTCCTGGATACGATAAAACTCCTCTTCAGTTACAAATATTCTACTCCCCGTCTGCTTGTCCTGCTGCTTGTCAATGCACTATGCCCAGATTGTCATGGCTCCCAGATTGAACACTAGGTGCCTCACTCCACTGTTACTGTCCAAGTCTCGCCACTCCAGAGGAATGTCAATGTTTTTGAGAGCGATGATTTCACTGTACCGAGAAAACTCTACAGTTTTGAAAGCATTAGACAGTTCGATGAACATTCTCAAAAGCTCATTTTGGCAAACCTTAATGGCTTGCATGAAGTCACATACAAATATATCTCTTGCTTGCATCAACTTAATCAAGTAGTGAACAATGTTCAACATGGGCACAAAATAAGCTAGCGAAAGCAGGACTTCAATGTCCACTAGTGTTTCGAAATTGCAGGATTCTGAAGAATTTCCTTTCTAACCAATAGAGGCGGGCATGTCCACCCCCATTTTTATTATCAAAACTTTGTATTCACTCATGATCCTTTGTGTTGGACCCTCATGGAGATCCAGCGTGTCTCAACGTTTCTCAACATTTTTTTGGTCTTAGTTTCCATGAGATCAGCTAGCTTCTGAAGTTCAAAATGCCTTTTGTGACTGCGACAAAAGTAGGAATATATAGAGTGGAACAATCCTTCTAATCGGGAAACCAACAGGTAGTTTGACAAAGTCTCTACCACAAGGTTAATTTGATGACTGGCACAACTTGCACCAATCACAAAAGGGGTCCACTTTTGCCAAATTTGGGTAGAGACCTTGTTTTTCACTCCCTGAAACGTACTTACCATGTCTGCTCCGAAGCAGACTAGTTTCGACAAAATCTCCTCCGCACTCAACCCTCCCTCACCCATCAAAGCAAACATAATTGCATTTGTCAAGTTATCTACATAGCCACCGTCAGATATACAAGAGAGATGCAATAAGTGCGGGACCCTCTCTTAGGAATTCATTGCGTACATATGAACCCCTAGCCACAATGTGTTATCTACAACTGAGACTTCATCTGCACTAATAGATATGATGCGAGCACACCGAATCATAGCCATCAAAGCCGACAAAACAGATGCATGAAGATGCTCACTCATCTCCCAGCCGCTAGTCTCAAACCAATGTTTTCATGGTAAATTTTTCACCTTAAGGTGCTTGAGCAAAGATTGCTCACATTCATATTCACACATTGATCGACCATGACTAAGAACTTGAAAGAGAGCAGAAAATTGTACTCCCTTTCTTCTTAGTTCGCCCTCCAACCTTGAGACGAGTTGATCCGCCACTGTTCCAACACGATTCCGGGCAAACCACCACTTTTAGAACTCCAAATGTTTGCAATCCAACTTTATGAATGTGTCGCCTTTCTTGAGGTCAGGGAAAGGCACACCATCTTCCTTGCACACTCTCTTTCCTTCATGCTTTTCCAAATTATCCCCCTTCGCCACAATGACCTTCTTCCTTCCGAATATGGTGCTACAACATCAGCAAATCACACCAACCAAGTCGCCGTTGGAATCAAACTTTCCCTCTACCCATGTGAACTTGCAAGCCCAAACAGTTTGCCATTGCCTCGTGATTGTACTGGGCGCAATTTCTTCTTTTTCGGCGCTAGCGTAGAAGAAACCCCCGTGTCTGCAGTCGCTTTCTTCCTCCCCCTTTGCGTGGAGACAGATTTGGGCTTTGGTGACATCACAGTGGTCTCCGAGGGGCATTGGAATTGTGGCAGTACAAATACGGACTTAGGTAGCCGAGTCTTCGAAATCACAACGACCTCCTGCTCGGCGCTGTAGTCGATTTCGATGGGAGCAAAAGCCACGGCACCAACACCACCTGCCACCGTCGGAGGCACCAAATTTCCAACACCACGACTGTTGCGACTAGACCAGAAGGTCTTCATCCTGAAGTTGTCGGGTAATTTCAACCGGGGAGCCATCACCCTGATCCCTGTACCCCAAGTCCCCAAGAATTGCAAACAAAACTCCAATGCCAAGATCAAACAAGCGTATTCAGAAATGACTATAGCTAGATCAAACAAGCAAGAACAAGTACAAGTGTAGAAGTGACCACAACATTGAAAGCAAGAGCAAATACGAGTGCAACAAATGCAAGTGACCACAACATTGAAAGCATGGTCTTTAATAGCAAATGAAATTAACAATGCAGCACTGAAAAAACTTCCCTTTCCAGTTTCCGAATTGCCAACATCTACTTCAATGTCCAACGAACCTCTCAATCTCAATTCAATGAGAGACTCCATTTCCTCCAAGTACTGAATGCAAGAGACAGCATCACCGATAACATTGAATTCAACAACTTTCAGGAAGTGGCGCTCATGATTTTGAAATTGGAACGACGGTGCTTCTTCATTCAAGAATTGCAAGTCTACTGCAATCTGTATAGGGAAATCCAAATTCCAAATCCCTCCAAAATTGAAGGCACCAATCTCGAGAAACACCAATCCAGCAAAGTGAGAAGACCAATACCAGTGATCTCAGATCGCACCACGACAACAACAAAGAATTATGGAGGTAAGCACGATTATAGTTGTTAAAAATCAGATAAGGCATGGAGCTGGTAATGCTAATGTCCTCCCTGAACCCTAAACCCTAAGGGAGCGGTCTTGCTAATCAGACGGCTGTGCAGGAGCTGGCGTGGCGAAGAATCGACAACTGAGGGTGATGATTTGCCATCACGAGAAGGTGACGTAGCGGATGATTGCGAGCGCGACATCGGATGAATGAAAGAAATTATTACTTTTCTGTGAACAAGCTCTGTAAACTTGCTCAAATCCTAATTTGGGGGGGATTTCCTCCCATGTACATTTAGCATAGTTGAAAATTTGTTAGAAAATGGGCGAAATTTAGCCACTTTCAAGATCGCTGGTGCCGATGTAAGTTTTGGGTTGAAGAGTATAATGCTTACAAAATGAAATAATTTCAAATGTGCTGATGTAAGTTTTGGGTTGGAGAGTATAATGCTTACAACATAGAATAGATATTAATTTATTATGATCAATTCAATCCTTCATGGGTTTCATTCTTGTAATGCAAAAAGCTAAATTTAACCTATAAACAATGCGGAGGATGTTTCTTAGCTGATGAATGACAAAGAATCTCTCCGTGTAGGTCAAAAATGCAATTATTCATTCTCCAAAACTTGTGTAAAAAGGGAATATCATCTACAGTAGATTGTCTTCCAATGAGTGCTTTTTCATTTTTTTAAGCCAACAATTTACACAGTGACAAAATAGATGATTTCCATGGTGACCGGCCCGGTGTTCAAGGGTTAATGTTCTAATGTTTAGTTACAATGCCTTCGTACTAAACCCCTAAAGGTTTGTTTTCACCAAAAACACTCAAAAACTGTCATTTCTAGTGCAAGTACCAAATTTTTGAAAAAAGTAAATTTTGGACACATGTAGCCTTAGGATCTTATAGTAAATTGGTTTGAAAAGATGTGGAAAAAATTTCAGAAATTTTCACTGTGTGGATTGCAAGATATTAGCATTTGAATTGACAAAAATCCTTTTTTTGTCCTTGCAAAAAATTGGGCAGCTACACTTCAGAAGGTCATATTTGTAGGAAAAAATGTCCAAAATGGTGGTTACTCTTAGAATTCATTCTTCAAGGCAAGTTGGCTACATGCTTGAAATTTTTTAGATCATTTGGAATTGTACAACATATAGGAAAAAACGGTAAATAGAAAAAAATAGAGAATGATTGAAAATACTAAATTGTTAACAATTTATTTATAGAATTGAAAAATGCCAATTCCAATGGTTGAAATGCTTTAATTAAATAATATACACCCAAATTTTTAATTTTTTTCAAAAAATATTGAAAATTGAGTTCAATAAAGGACTTCAAAGTTTATTTTAGAGTCGTTCCTCATCCATGAACTTCCGTTGTAGTGCACCCCCGAGTTAGACCTAGCTCATTGTTAATATTTGAGGTGATTGTATGACACCATGTATGGCCATTGTAGCGTTTATCCATGCCAACCATGTTCTTAGAAGAAGTAGAAGAAGACGATATTAGATGGGATTCGGGGGGGTTGGAGGGCCGTTTTAGGCCCATTCCCAGCTCCGTTCCCCCAGCCCCCATCGAACGCGGGTGTCAGTTTGAGAAACAAAGTTAAATTTTTTTTTTTTTTTTTGAAAAAAAGGACGTGGCAATCGTTCTACCAGGTCAACAGTGCCTGGGAATGGCCTGTTTCGGGGCTGGGAACTCACAGCCCTCCCCGGTAGGGAAAACCCATCTAATGTGATCAACATGGTGGGAACTCAAATATGACATCACCATCAAAATTAGTGGGAAGGAACTAAACCTTTTGATATTCTATTGACTTGAAGTCCAAATTTGCAATCTCGTTTTTAGAACATTTGATATTTGCTAATTTTCGAAGACAATGCATCACACTCTCGAATTTGTTGTATGTCAGATAGAAGGGAGGGCACAAGAATATTGAAGTACCAACACTACTTTCACAAAGACCACAAGACTGCGTATTTTCTACTCTTGTGGAAGCATCAACCGATGCCAAAGTGACGGATCGACAACTGACAGGCACGTTCTCTCCATCCGAGTTACTAGATAACTCAACTTTAAGATTTAGAAACTCTCGGGCACATCGATTTGTAATGGAAGTACCCTCTAGGTCATTAAACTGCGACGGACATTCAAGTTTTGATTTAATAGTTCTAAAGAGTGGAAGTGCTGTAGTGGATGCATTAGAAAAATGGGTGAATATGTCAACGGAAGCGTCCATTATAGTGGACAATAAACCAAACACTCTATAACATCATGTTGGAAGATTCCACATGTAACCGTAGTCATTGCTTATCATAGACATGAGAATCGATTGCATAAGTATTCCAATCTCAGAGTGAATTTCTTCTTCAACATAGATAGAGGACTCTAGGAATCCGTATCGGATATGGAGCAGGTTACTCGACACAACAACTACACCAATACTATTTATTCTAAGAAGAAGAGGCACCTCATGCATGTTTGCTCTTAGATATGCCATGACAGATAAGAGACCAAAGTATATTGCGTAACACTCACATGAAGAATTCAAAGACTACAAAAAGTTAAATAGAAGAGATAGGGTTCATGAAGGAGTTCATTTGCCCTTCTACTTCAGCAACCTAAAATCAAGCAATAATCACTAGAAGAAAACCGTGTTGGACTGCCCAAAATCTGCGTTGGATTCAACAAAAAACCATATGACATTTTTTGTTGAATCTAATGCAATTTTCGGGGAATTTAACGTAGATTTTGGGCAGTCCAACGTGGTTTTCTTCTAGTGAATGATCCTTCGTTACTGAAGCTAGCCAATTTTGGATATCTAAGACATTAATGTAATAGATATTGGGAAATCTAATAATTTATATGCTACTAATGCTACCACTTGAGTTTCAAAAAATGAATTAAGTAATTGATCAAAGGAGTGATTACAAAAATATCAATAGTAAAGACATTTTCAAAAATAGTAGAAGGTAGGTACCATATATTCATGATTATCAAACTTGTAGACTTAACAATCAAGATCTCATGAATCGTTAGTGAGATTTTCTAGAGATTGGCCCATTATGCATGTATGCCACATATAGTTCTCGGTCACCAATATATTGAATACAATGCCAGATACAAGCTCCTTGTACATCTAGTCAAAATTTGAAGACAATAAAGCTTTGGACGCTCACCTCACAAATATGAACACTAAATAAGCGTTGAAAGCAAGAGCAAGATACAATGACAATATTGAAAGGTCACAAAACAATTAATTCAACATTCATCCTATATTCTATTATCTCATTATAGAAAATGTCCACGTACTATAAAATAAATAGGATGACTGTGCTCTTTGAAAGTACCTTTGTTTTCCATGATAAGGTTTCTAGTCAGCATAAACTCCTGTCAGTGCAGTAGGACGTAGTGGCGGGTGGTTGATATTAGTTAAGGAAGAACCTTAGATGCCACCTAGTACTAGGAATTCATGTCTTCAAAATTTTGGTGTTAGAAAAAGGAAAAGGGTAAGAGTTCACTACTCTTCAGTAGTCAGAAGGAGTTGAAGAGGTTGAGGATGAGTCGGAGGAGACTGATTCGCAAAGCAACTTCAATCTCAGGAGTGGAACAAGAAGAGATAGAAATATCACAAGAGATAATAGTCAGAGATCATTCGGGGATCAATGTGCATTTGGATGCGCATGGTCATTAGGCACAAAGTACGTGCAACGAAGATACTGGGCAACACTCGGAAAGTAATATGAATGTTCGTAAGACCATTTCATAAATTATGTCTTTTTGAAATTTATGTTTTCAACTCATATTTCCTAACTCGAAACAGAAGGGAAACAACCTGCAATATTATTGGGTGTTGCATTAAATATATAGTGGGGTGATTGCTATCTAATACAATGCCCTAGATTAATAAGACCTCTATATCCATGGAGGAAGAAAAGATGTACAATAGATGTAATAGCCTAAGTCTCGTAGATCCATGCCCACTCTCCAAATGGAGAGTCATTACCACCAAATTCATTTGTTAGGACACTTATAGTCTTTCTTCTTCAACCAAAATATGAATTCCACTATAGCCCATCCCGCATGATAATTTCCTCCCTGCTGCGAAATTATTATCCCATGTCGCCTTGCGCTTGCGTGCAACATCATTACTTCATCTGTTGTCAAACTTCGCGTCTTCAATCCTTCCAAACCCCACTCCCCGAGGACTATTAACTCCACCCCATTGTTTCTCTTTCTTTTTGAAATGAAGTAGGATTATCTCCCTCCCCGTCAAGGCAATTGAGTAGTTTTCATTCTAGATCAGACTCCATGGAGACAAGAAGTGGCAAGGACTTTGTGTGCCGGAAAATGGGAAAAGCAAGCGAAGTAGCAGCCGAGGAAATCCCAAAGGTCAGTTTCCCTTCAAACAATTATATTCACGATATCAATGAATGTTCACTGATATGAACCTTGCCTAAGTATATCTACTTGAGACGATTGATTTTTGTAATAGTCAATGAAATCTGGTGTGGAAGAAATCCCTACACAATAGCATAGATGGAAAAATTGACAATACCATTTCATTGGAGCTTTTATCGCTAGGTAGAAGGATAGGGTTTAGGTTCTCTTTCCAATCATGGCGAGGTGGTGAAGCCCCCACCATTTCAGTTGATCTTTCACACACGTAGGTTTTTTGGGAGAGTGACTTGTCACTGAAAGTCCCTATCTAACAGGATGACATTGAAGACTAGGATATTGGAAACGCTCTCCGATTATCTGATGATTCCGGGTCTGGTTCGTAGACTATGTCATGTTGGTATCTTCTATTCCCCATTGAAGAGGAGGGAGAGCTAGCCTTAGAGGGTGACCTTGAGGATTGGAGGTCAGATCTATGCGTCCTGACTAGATTAGTTTCGGGGAGGGGTGGTTAGGTCCCCACCCATTGCTTTGAATCCGTCGCACTCGGGCGCGCTGGCTAGAGTGGTCTCGCCACCGAAAGGCCCCTCACAAAAGTGTGACCTTGGGGATCCGTCATTGCTTATATGGGTGCAAGGCAAATAAGTGACGGGGAGGGGTAGATTTGTAATTAATGTCTCCTTCGAATATATTGATCGTCACATATGTGGTGTATACTATTTGCTATCGTGATGTTTGTTTCATTGTTACGTAGGGTCCTCAGCAAATGGAGCCTGGACTGGATCATCTGGAGATACCGCAGGTTGCACTTTCTTGTCCCCTTGCCCTTAAAAATTGCCTTTTTGCTCATAAATTTTGCATTGTTTGTCCATTTGGCATGAAATTTGGAATGAAGGTAGATGCTAAAGTCACAAACTTTGAATGATTTTTTAAAAATTTAAAAAATTAGTTTACTATTTTAAACTTGCCCCTGATTGGGTGTCTACCTTGGCCATTTTGGGGTGTTTTAGTCCTATTTTTGACTCAAAAATGTGAATTTACAGCCATAAATTGGACATGTTGGAGGTCTACTAACACTAAAAGGGCTGACGATGAGTTTTTATGAAAATAGCATCATGTCGATTGCACACATGGGGTCAAAGTGACCTTCCTTTGCGCAAAACCTATGAAGAGGGAAAAAATTTCCTTCATGAATTTTTTGGTGCAATGCAAGTGCAATCTTCTCTAGAAAAATGGCTTTTTTATGGAATTTTTTTGAATTACTAAAAATGAAAATCTCTACAAACCCCTTTTCTGCTATTTGCTGCTCCCAGTGGCTTCTACAGTACTTCATAATAGTCTGTAGTATTGCATAGTACAACATAGTACTAAATCAACAATGTAGATTTGCAAGCGCCTTCAATCAACAGTGCAGATTTGTCGAGGCGCTTCTAAAACGTAGTATTAGTAGTATTGCATAGTACTGCAAGTCCTATGGCCAAAAAACACAGTTTTGAACGAAAAACATAAAGTGTTTCTTGCAACTATCCATTTGTGGGACAGATGAATTAGTATTCATGATTCTTGATTCACCGAAGGATTCAAAGTTTGAGGTGCTCGATGCACGTCTTATAGAGGACCGCATTCTGTGTCTATTCTGCGGACTCTGGAAGTCAATTCATGACACATGGGGATGTAGAGTTCACTGTTGTCACTCAATATTATTCGTGTTATATTAGCCACAAATATTTCTACATACATGAATTGCATATTTGTCTAATTTATCCTATGTGGCCTACAACTTAATATTTCATATCTGTTATTTTCTATTCAAGAATCCTTCACTTCTCTTGAACTTTTTTCTTGTGTGCATTTGTCATTTAGATGAATGCAACCTCTAGCATTGAGACTATTTCACCAATCGAGTTTGATGTTCATGCGGCTACGGATGATGAGCAACCTCTAATCATAGAAGGAGAAACCTATAGCTTCATGGATATGGATGATGCCACTGATCCTAATGAGATTCGAAAAGGGAGAAGATGACATATGCAAAGTACAAAGATTGGATTTTATTGCAACTATTTCAAGTCTTCAAATCTTACCATACAACTTCTCTCAGATGATGATTTCTCTTTGCCGTCTTATTCCTATGCCGATGGTGCGCCCAACACTAAGCTGTGATTTGACAAAGCTTGAGTAAGAATTCGTCTATAGATACGAGGAAGGAGCCTAGGTCTTCTATGTCTCTATTTCAGATGAGCAAGGCTAGACTAGATCTTTCTTAAATGCCAAAATGGTTGAGTGGGGGGCCTCTAGAGATTGGTTAATGATGATTTTAACATGAAGCTAAGAAGGAACCCTGAGCTTCAAGACCTAGTGGATGTCAAATTCTATGTCTGCGACGGGAACCACCGACATATTGCATGGATGAGACACATCAAGCAACTTCACAACGCAGATTCAGCATGGCATATCTCTTGCATTGGATACCAAGGGCCGTATAGGAGTTGCTATGCAGGTCATGCACGACATCAACAAGTATGTTTTCCTATTCCTTGAGTTGAATATGAGATTAGTTGTGCGTTTCAAGAATTGTCCTTACATTTTCCATTTCTTAATTGTTCAAGCACACAGAGAAATCTCATGTTAAGACAAATTTGGTCCATATTTTATATCAGGTTCAAAAATATGGATCAATGCCTCTTGAATAGTTCAATGAGCTTCTCAGTGCTGACGAAGTGAAAGCTTGCTAGCTAAGTTCGAGGAAGACATGACATTCTATGCCCTTAGAGGTCTTTACATCCTTCATTTTCCAAGTATGCTGTTTTAGGAACATGATCAAATTTCTCTAGATGTTTTCGTGGCCTTCTGCATTAAAATTTCCATACATCTTGCTCACATTCATAATGACATGTATACTACAATAAGAAATAGCTGTTGCGGCAGATGCAGTTGTTTGAAAGTAACATGAGGATACGCCTCAAGAGGAGGTCAACGACTCACGAGTTGCGCTAGCTATGAAGACCACGAAGGAAGCAACACACCTACTCTAAGCATCCTATAGGTAATTATAAATGAAAACCTAACTTAATTCTTCACATGCTATAGTACTTATAAACTTTAGGAATTTTGTTTTGTTTGATAATGAAGGATTTTAGGATGAATGTTTGATGTGAAAACATGCAATGTATATAAAAAAAATTAGGATCAAACTCAAAAGCAATATGAAATAAACAATAATTGATTAACCATTTAATCTTTAACTTCCTGGACAACTAGAATGTGGTCACTTTGGTTTTTGAAGGGTTTTTTCTATTATTAAAAATATTTTGAGGGAGATGCACTTGAAGTGATCCTTTGAAGAATCAAATTGACCATCTTTGTATGCGGTTAGATTTACATAGCAAGCTATTGTGGTTTTTAAGAAAAATCCCAAAACATAGGTGGTTGGATGCTTCGACAAAAAAATCAATAGGTTGAGAGGATTTGTCCAATGAAAGCATAGCACATGAAAGGATAAGCCTAGCTTGTAGATAGTGCTTTGACCCTTGAAATGCACGTCTTTGATGCAATTTTCACTCTTTTAATAATTTCCTTTTTTCACATTATGGACTTCTCTTTTGATCAATTGTTTCCTATTGCTGAAATTCTCATCACATTATTATCTAATTGACATTTCATATTACACTCACTAGAATATTTAATATGAAGATGTTGACATGTCAAGGTCATTATCTCATGTTTTATAGGCCCCAAAATTATGAAATTTGTTACTATGAACTCCAAACTTATAAACACTCCAATTTATAACAAGTTGCCAACTTTCTACAACATTTCACATTATTTGAAGGCAATTAGAATAGGAACTTTTAATAATAACTATGTCAACAATCAATTTTTTTTTTACATTTCATCATATATATTTCAATTGACAGTTAGAATTGATATCAAATTAGGTACATACAACAATCAAAATGCATTATAACTAACAATTTTTTTTATCATAGGCATACATTATAATGTAGAACATCATGATGTTAACCAAATTTTCGTGTCATTCTATAATTAGAAATTTGATAAACTATGGTTATATTCATGAACTTTACATTGCAATAAAATGATCAATTTTATAATTTTTTTCAAAATTTCAAATTGGAGTAGAAACTAAACCTAGTAATCTTCATTTCATTAATTGGGTTCAAATTCAAAAAAGACCATTTTTATGGCTAAATTTGAGATCTCAAATAAGGAGTTGAAAAGTAACAAAATAAATGCACTAAGAAAGCATCTTTGATGATTCATTTTTTTACAAATCTTATAGTATAAAAAGATTAATAGCACTTCAATTAGAAAATTTCTACCACCATCTATTGTGCAAACACTCGAGGAAGCCTGAAAAAAACTTGAATGAAATCCATCTAGTTGCTAAGAAGTGCATAGACTATTGAACTATCTATTGACTATTTTTTGGCTCTGGTGGTGTTGAGGGTTTATTCTCATCTATAAATTGTATTAGCCCTTTAGTAGTCAAACAACCACATTGTGATCACTCTAGTGTCCAAAATGAAAATAACATAATATGTGTGAAGAATTAAAACTTATGTTCTTAAATTTAGATTATGCCATTCATGATATACAACTATTAGAAGAAAAAAAATCAATTTAGAGTTCTCTAACCATCAAAATACTTGTGAACAAAACACAAAAATAATGCACATATTTGAAAACATAGTAAATACTTACAAATACATCTAACTTATTATATTGTATTTTTTTTAATTTGAAAGTTTGTTATCTTGATTTTCTTGTTTGAATTGTGGTTTGATGTTCATATTCTAGTACTGTACATATTCTAATCTTGATCTATGTACCAACTCTTTTCAATTTTCAACATATAAAATTTTGTCCTAAATTGTATATGGCTAAGTCACTTTCACTCATAAACTTTACAATAATTATGCGTGAGAGTGTATTCTTGATATGAAAGGTTCTAATAGAGAGGTGATACATCAAACATTGCTAAATCTCTTTACTTTTATTTTTCTAACTTTGATCAAATTTCTATTTAACTCAAAAGTCACTCTTATTCATAAACTTCACAATAATGATATATGAATTTGCTCTTGATTTGAAAGATGGTTAAAAAGAGGTGATGACATTGGACATTGCTAAATCACTTTACTTTTATTTTTGAAAATTTAACCACAATTCTATTTAACCCAATTATCACTCTTAATCATAAACTTCACAATAATAATGTGTGAGTCTATTATTCTTAATATAAATGGTTGCAATGGAGAGGTGATGATATCAAAAATTGATAAATCTCTACTTCTTGTAGTCTAGGTTTTTGCCTACTCGCAAAAACACCCAGGACTATAGTATAGGGGTTCTTAGTTTAGGCAATGGTCAAATAGTCTAACGCTTTTTGTAGCTAAAGTCACATGTACTTAGAATATAGGTAAATATATGGTATTTTAAATTCAAAAACAAATCATAAATGGATTTTCACTCTTATTCCCAAAGGTGTAATTTCGTGGACAGTCCTTTACCAATCAATGATTGTAGTCCCAGTCCTATATAGTGTTCTAAAAAGGAGGGCAATGAGTCTGGGCAATGAGTCAGGTTAGTCAAATCGTCAATGCAATGTATGATCTAGGACTTTTAATCACATCAAGATGATACTTTAAAAATAAAAATACACATTGTTCATTTATTAAAAGTTTTTATATGGGGGGCAATAAGTCCAGTAAGTGCTCGCCATGAGCAAAACTATATGCACAATGTCTAAGTCTGTCTTTTAGGACAATTGGTCTTAGTTTATGCAAAGAATGCTAAGTTCATGATTTCGTACCTAAAGTTTGTCTTTTCTGCAAACTTTTTTCCAACACTTTGGAACAATGAGTCAAAAGGGCAATTGGTCCAAACCACAAGCGTTAATTCCCTAAATTCACCAACACACAAAACATTGAGACAATTTACAAATTGTCCAAACTTATAGAACCTAAGACCAAACACTTAAAACTTGTAAAATAATAATAAAAGCCTTTAAACCGTGGTTTGTGGACCTATCACCATGGTCTGAACCCCTAAGGCCACTCAAATTAGCCCAAGACCATTGCAAAAGTCCAAAACCAAATGATCTGGCCCTATGGCCGTGTAATTGCCCCAAACTTGTGGCACGGCCCAAAGGCCGTTCGTCGAAATCCAAGACCGTGGAAATGAGACCCCAAAACCAAGCGGGGTACCCTATGACCACACGTGGAGCTTCCTGAATTGGTCCCTGATCTGCGTCGGCAACTTCTTCTCAAGCTCTTCCGCCATACGCTTGCTTCGCCGCCTCTAGCACCAATTTTTTTTTTAAATTCTCAAAATCTGCTTCCTGAATCAAAGTTGCTTCACCATTGTGAAGGCGCAATCACACCAGCAGTAGGAAATTTGCCCGAAATTTCAAGAATTGGAAGTTAAACCTAATCGGGATTGTGACTACCGACAATCTTCCTTCACAATCGTGATTTACTCATTTTGATTGAATTCCAATCACATTCTTACTCGAGTGATCAAACTAGATATATCCAATCTCCTTCAAGTATGGATTTAGACGAACCTGTGGAATTTCAGATTTGGTGAGGCATGGCAGACTTGGCGCCACCGCTCCTGCCTGTTCCGCCTGTGGATCTCAAATCACAATGAACTTTGTTCCAAAACTGGGTTCAATCTTTGAATTTGATTTGTCAATTTGATCGTTGCAACCTTCTCCTCCAATCGATCGACTACCACTCATAGATTCCTTCTCAGCAGTGATCAACCACCACCACTACTCCGAAATTGCACACTTGGGAAACTTACTCAATCTTCAATCAATCACTAAAAATCCCTTTGTTCCTTCCAAAATCACTCAACCATCAATTCCAATTTACGATTTCAGCCACACAGGTAGATTAATTCTTTGTTTTCAAATCCAACCCTTTCAAATTTTGAAAACAAAACCTCCTTCCAAAATACGAAGGGCCTCATACAGACTCAAGTCACCGGACAATGCATACAATTAAAACTCTTTTATTAAGGAAAAACTGAAATCCTACGTGTGATGAATTCACTCAGAGGCTGCAAGTCGTAATTCAACAATAGATTTGTAGTCATGAATTTAAGGTTTCAAAAATCTCTTACAGACCCTCACAACAAAACTCCAAATCTCCTGAGACCAAAACAATGTATGATCCTGACAATAGAGAATACTTACAAAACACATACACAAACAAATCACACAAAAATAATATATATTAGAATTGAAAAACTTACAATGAGTGTTGTGAAATATACAACAACTAAAATTTTCTTAAAAAAAATAGAATTTGTAATGGGGGTGGTGACTGGTCAAACCTTGTTGAAAAGGTATGATTTAAAGTCACACCCCATACATCCATTTTTTTTATTTTTTTTTATTTTTTTATTTTTTCATTCACCCTATCAAAATAGCTCTATTTACACTTTGAACTAGTTTTAAGACTTTAAAATTATTTCTATTTCTAATTTTTAACACTAAGGGACCCCTAATTGGTCCCTTTTTTTAATTTTAACCATTATTCTAAAAACTTTTAGGTCTATACTTCTATTTTTGAATTTTAACCAAAATTCTATTTAACTTTAAAGGCACACATCTTCAAAAATCTCATTTTTGAATGTGCATAATTCAATTCAAATACACATTATGATCTTCCAATTCTACCATTGAATGATTATCTAATTTTGACAAAATACCCCAACTTCAATTGGGAATACAATTGTATAGTTAATATCTACTTTAATCCATTTTATTATTTTGGTACTAATCTTGGTAGAGAAGTGCCTAAAATCCAATGCATCTAGCTACAATATCCCAAGCATTAAATGGTTGATAACGTTTTCTTTTTCATTCTTCTACTACAAGGACCAAGGATTATACTCATTCTAAAATTAATTTTTTTCACTTCTTTGATTTTATTCACCCTAATTTATATCTAATTTTTTTTAAATCAAGAGATTTTCCAATACCCTATTTTACATATAATAATGTTTTAAGAATTAAATCCACACTAAAGTAGATTCAAATCATTTATAAAAGAATTCTCCAATGAATAAAATGCACCCTATAGTTTAATTCACTTGGTTTTCTACTTTTTGTAGAGTGACCTCCCCAAGGCATTCAGTTAAGTATTATCACCCAGCCCACCACATTCTCCAATCGAAACCAACCTATGACCCTTTTTTGACCATTGATTTGTATCTGGCCTCATGGCCCTTTTAACCATTGATCAAGGCCTACTTCACTGATGCCTCTATCCTTTACGGCTTGAGGGGTTTGAATCTTTGAATTTTAATAAAGACTAGGGCCTTTGGGATTTCCATAGGACTAAGATTGTCTAAATTTAACAAAAGACTAGGGGTTGGGAGTTTTTTGCAAAGATTAGGCATTTAGGATTTTTTCCTCAAAAGCTAATTCTGACTAAATTTTGTTCCATAATCCTAACATAAAGGAGGAATAATTTTTGGGAGATGGAACACACAATGGTAATTAGTATCTGTAGCGTCTCTAGTAGAAAATCTGAAATTTCTGTCATTTTGGATGCGTTGTTTTGGACAAAATCTAACAGAAATTTGTTGTTTTCTACAGATTTCTGTTAGATTTTGTCCAAAACAACGCGTCCAAAATGACAGAAATTTCAGATTTTCTAGTAGTGCGTAGAATTACTCACAAAAACAAAACCTAAGGAATCCCCTAGTGTTGGTTCTTTATTTGGAGAAAGGTCAAATAGTCTATCGTACTATATCTAAGGTCACTTTTATATAGGATTATCACTTATTTTTATAAATAGAAGAATAAAAATTTGTTATTATGGTATTTGTGTGGTCTAGATATATTTGTTGTCCTAATCTATATGAATAACAATCTTTTATCCATGAATATTCCTATAGACATACTGTCACCGTCTTGCATTAGATTTCAAATGTCATATAGTCCAAGGTATGTCAAATACTCAAATAGTCTTGGCTCCTATTCTATCAACTTAATCAAAACCACAGTACATATTTGCACACACACATTCATATATTTGCAGTTTCTTTAATTACCTCTTTAGGTTTAATGTATTGTCAATTGGTCCCAGTAACTATCTTATTAGCCTAAAGCTAAATTACAGGATGCAAATATCACAATCTGTGAATGTCAATTGGTCTCTGTATGCAAAGTATGCAAAGGTAAGAATTTGGTCCTTTAATTTTAGTTAAGGTCAAATAGTCATGTTGGCTCTTTTCTCCAAAGTGCGGTACCATTTAGGGTTGACAAATTCCAACATCCAAAGCAAAATCACGTCCATTTTTCAAACGTCAAGACTCAGCGAACTCTACGTCGACATCGGATAGTGTCGTTGGAAAATTATAACAGGGCCCCTGTACAAGGACTTTGGACGGCTTGTCAGAAAGCGGCATCCAAATTCGGACAATGTGTCGGAAAGTGGACTCCGAATTCGGACAGCAAACTTCGGAGGCTATTTTTTTCACATTTTCAAACACCCCCTCAGAAACTTGTTCATAACTTTTAATTGAAGTGTCCAAACTTGAAACGGATTCTTAGAGATGAAACCTTGCTTAATTTACAAACTTTTTCTAGTTCAAAGTTTTTCAAAAAAAGATATTCTACTATGCTTAAATGAGATCTGAACATCTGCTTTTCTTACATTTTATTTCGGATTGCTAGTCCCACCTTGCCACTTTGAATGGCAAACTTTGGACGCCCATTTATTTTCTTATTGTTAAACGCTTGTCCGCCCTAACCAACTGTTGATTGCTCATCTAGTTATCCGACAGTTGACTGCTAGCTTATTTGTACAACTGTCCGCTTGTACAAAAATAGTAAAGTCTAAAAAATATAGATTTGCTTCCCAAGATTGTTATTTAATGCTATAAGCATCCTATGTAGCAAGAATGTATTTAAAAAAAGGGTAATTCAAGCTATTCTTTCACACATTTAAATATGCACTCTAAATGTTAAACCCTAAACCCTAAACTTTTAATTTTACAATAGTTACCAAAAACATTGGTGTAATGTGTAGAACATTTTTTATTTTTTATTTTTTATTTTTTTTAGATGTGATTATCATGATGTACAATATATATGTACTTATATAGACCTCATAGACTTCTTCATATATGATTTCAATGTATTTTTAGTTTTTCTACATCAATTATGATGTGTCAATTTACAAATGTGGAACATACAATTATAACTTGAAGTGTTCTTTAAGTTTTGTTGTAAAATGCATTAATAGTTTGAAACAACAAAGCATACATAATACAAGCAATTTTATTATTTTATTATTGTATTAGAGGATGTTACAAAAAATGCTTTAAGCAATTTAATATAGTTTAATATATAATTCAAGATTAAATATTACATTCATCTTGTTGTAAATGCGAAACATGCAATTATGATTTAATAATTTGTATTATTCGTATATTGTTTGGGACATCTTTAAAATATTTGGATTCATTTTTATATATTTTTTGTTCTTCATCACAGTAGATTGAACCTATTATTTTTAAAATTGCTATAAATACAATTCAAAAAAATTCTCCAAACTCAATTTGTTTGTGTAAAGTAAAGACTAGAAATGTCTAAGAAAATGTTTTTTTTTCTATCTCTACTATTTTTTTCATTGGAAAAACATTGAGTTTGCTCCTTTTTCTAGTAGACCACATTTTCTAAATAATTTTTTTAAATATTTCTCACATTCAAATTTTGAAAATCAGATAATGCAACAAGTATGTAAAATTTTGATTCTACAAGATCCTAGTTTGCAAAATATTCAGATTTGTTTCACCCTACCAAGAATTTGCCATTGAAAATTTGAAGAGGACTCATTGTGTCCGCTTTGTACTCGAGGGATTAATGATTATAAGTAGGTTTCATCTCTAAAAATAGTTTTTTTTAAACTTCCCAAATAAATTTCAATATTACTATCAATATCAATTAACAAGTCCCAAAAAATTAGTTTAAATAGAATTATAAATGTATGCTACAAACTTATAGCTACAGAATTGTAGTAACAATAAGAAACAATGCATGTACAAATGATTTTATAGCAAATTACGTAATCTAAACCTTAGAGATTACAATATCGATTGAATTGAAAGAATAAAAACTATATAGTCAGACTCTTAATAATACAAAACTAATCAAGCGTATTAAGGCTCTAACAATACAATTGCAAGCAAATCTCTCGTTCAACCCCTAAACGTCCAAACAATGTTTTTTGGCAACATAGCAATTTTGGGTAGCTCACTACAGACAAATTTTTTATTTTTTCTCTTTGAAAATTTCTCACAATGTGTGCCCAAGGAGTAGCTTTAAGGCTCAACAATTTTCATAACTTTTGGTTATATAGTTAAAAAATTATTGCATGATGTGTTGTTTTCAATGTTCGGTGAGCAGTTTGAGCAAAAAAAAAAATTCTTTGAAGATCACTGTAGATGATGTTGGAACCTATTTGGATTTTACCCAACTAATAGTTATGTTCGTTCCTAGGGAGGTAATTCTAATAGGATTATTTCTAAATGTACCTAATTGGCCTAAACAAACACCAAGAATAGACAATTGATCCTATATTTATTCTTTAATTACTAAAATAATTATTTATTCTTTTCTCATTTATTATCATTTTTTACTTATTTATTACTTATTGATAATTAAGCTTATCTTCCCAAATTGGATTAAGCATCTTCTCTTCCAATTTGGCTCCCGGTCTTTCTCCAATTTGTCTTTTCTTCTGCAGCTAGTTTTTAACCACCAACTTGACTAATCATAATGTCTGGTTACATCCAAATTGGGCTTGCATACTCACTACTTCCTCTCCAATTTGCTACTTCTTACTCTCAACTAGGGAACACTCACCAACTTGATTAATCTTGTCCCCCATCTTCCCAGCATTAACATTTTCACCAACCAACTGGGAATTTTGTCTCACAACTTCACAACTTGGTCCCTCAAAACTTTGACAATTACAGAACTTGCATTCTTTTCTACCCAACTTGGGCAATTTCTTACTTTCTATTATTTTTATCCTTCATCAACTTTAATAACTCATTAATACTTCTCAACTCAGATCAATTGCATTCTCTTAAAAATACCAAATTGGATTATTCTCAGGACTTCATTTCGACATCAATAATTCTGACTCCTATTTGGGCCTTGCTATCATACAACCTTCCGACTTGTAATACCTCGCCTTCTACTTAGACTCACAGACTGAATCGGGAATCAACCAAGCTGCACACAGCATGTTACCATGTGACAAAACCAATTTGGACTTATATACATACCAATTCGGACTCCAAATACACGATCCCAAATTGATGTAAAACAATTAATCACATAATCATCACCCCAAACACCAACACCAACTGGATTAAATCATCATTGTATAAATACGAGTTGGTGAATAAATCACCATTTACACTTTTATATCTTTTCTATCACAACTGGTTCGTATAAAAACTCTCCAACTTGGACTTAAGATTCTACAGTTCCACTGTCCTTGATTTTACAACTTGGAAATATTTCTCCATCTAAATCTCTTGCTTCATTATAGCTTCTACTACACTTATTGACTCAGCATATTTTCCAATTGGGAATTAATTGCTCTCAAATGATATACTAACTTCAGCACTAAAACTCCAATTCGGAACTTCTTCTTCTCTCCATGAGAATTACCCGGACAACCTTCATCCGCAACTCCTAAATAGGACTCATATAGGCATTATTGCAGACACTTTCTCCATTTGGGAAACACACAAGCTCATATCCGACTTGACACAAATTCACACTCCAAGCATAAAACACACACGAAACACAAAAAATACGCAACCAATTTGGATTGGGACTCGTAGCGGACTCACTCGATACTGGGTAGCTTCCAATTCGGAAACTTCTCTTTAAACTCACAAGTCAGGCAGTTCCCTAACCAATTCGGACATCACTTCAAAACCCAAAAACTGCCAATTAGAAACCTCAAACAATAAATGCACAACAAACACAAACATAAGTCCCAAATTGGCATCTCTCACTACACAATCAATTCGGAATAAACACAACCCTAACTATTGTCCACAAGCAAAAAACAAATCGGAACACGACCGCAATTCCAATTAGGTAATACCAAGACAGTTCCGATTAGGAATAACACACACAACATTCTCTATATTTTTATATATGTGGTAAGCTTTGAATCATTCCATTTTGATTAATGAGATGAAAGTTATGAGGAATTTTAGTTTGGGTTAGTTTGTGGTTAGATATGAAATCTCTACTCTAAAATAAACTTTGAAGTCTTTTATTTAACTCAATTTTAAATATTTTTGAAAAAAAATAAAAACTTTAGGTGTATATTGTTTTTTACAACATTACAACCATTGGGATTGGCATTTTTCAATTCTATAAATAAATTGTTAACATTCTCTACTTTTTTCTAGTTACTATTTTCTTAAGCATGAATATTTTTTTCTACTTACTATTTTTTTCCTATATGTTGTACAATTCCAAATGATCTAAAATTTTTCAAGCGTGTAGCCAACCTGACTTGAGGAATGAACCTAAAGAGTAACCACAATTTTGGACGTTTCTTTTACAAATATAACCTTGTGAAGTGCAGATGCCCGTATTTTCACAGGACCAAAAAAGGGTTTTGTCACTTCAAACATTAATATCTTGCAATCTACACGGTGGAAAATTCTAAAAAAATTCCACAACTTTTTAAAATATTTTACTACAAGATCCAACGGTTACACGTGTCTAAAAATGTTTTTCATCTAAAATTTGGTGCTTGTAAATGCAAGGGCAATTTTGGAGCAGTTTTGGTGAAAATATAGTCTCCGATGTTTAGGAGTTAATTGAATAATGACCAACTCAATCTTTTTGTGTGAAGATAAGGGATTCAAGAGTGCTGAAGATTACAATGTAAGTAATATCCAGCACCAAATCTTTAGAGAAGTCCCATAGATGGAATTTTTGTCCAAATTGGATGCATAATATACCGTTGGAAAGGTCTCAACGATACTTTTCCAATGATATATTATGCGGCACACAAAAATGATCGGATGGGGCGTCATTGATTAGGTGAACTTCAATCTTTGGAGAAGTCCCATAGTTCGAGTTTTTGTTCGAATCGGATGCATTATATATCATTGAAAAGCTCTCAAGAATATCTATCCAATGATATATTATGAGGCATATAAAAGTAGACATGGACATTAGATGGCAGTGGATGACCGGACAGTGCGGACGGGCCGTCGAATCCGATACTTCAGATGAGCGGGATTGTCAGGCCATTGGATCAAACGGGTTGTCAAAATCGGACGCCCTATTCGATCGGATGGGCCAAGTGGACGTTAGAGATACGTGCAATATACCGTCCCCTTTTAAATTTTGGGACAACGAATGCCACAAGACGTTCGGGTGTGTGTGCAAACGCGGAACGTCCAGACGCCCTGTCAACCCTATTACCATTAGTATGTCAATTGAACTAAGTCCCACAATGCACATTTACAATTTAACAAATTGCTACTTGCTACTTTGTCAAATAGTCTTGCTATTCTATTATAATAGCTAATGTTATTTGATCTCCAACTTATATCAATTTCTTCTAGTTCCAACAACAAGAGATACACAAAGATTGCAACCAAGTATAAAATCTTACTCTGTGATTCTTCCATCTGCACTTGCAACAATATGTTAGAGTGGATTTGACCTTTAAGGTAACCCAACATAAAATCAAAAGCATACACTCTCTATCAACTAGACTTACCAGCCAACAAAAAACAATCCTTCATTCATTTAAGAACTTTCACAATTGTCCATTTGACAGCTCTTACATTCTAATTCAGTTTATTTAGCATGACTATTGGTCTTTCACATTTTATACACACCATTGTATAACACCCATTCTTCCCGCAATATTCCATTCAAAGACAATTTGACTACAATGACACACAAACATTTACACAATCAATTAGACATACTCATCTTAATGACAATAGATATCTGTTTATACACATAAGTCAGATAATTTATCCTATATTAATAACGGTTTAGTTTTGGACTAATAGACTTGGAAACTCAAGAGTTTATTTTAAGCTTATAAATTTTAAATTGTTTGAACAATTGCACTGTAACACAAGTGCATAACCACATCTATTTTTCCATCTATTAGACTCACATACTTATATAAAAAAACTATCAATGCTATTTGAGCAATGTCTAATTGACTTCCAAGAATATGTTGGTTATACAATTTGCCTATTAGACTGATAATGCAAACTCCGATATTGCCAATCACTGGTTTGAATTATATTTCCAAATTATTCACTCGTCAAATTGACCAATCAAACTGACATTCATTCACAAGACTATACCAATCAAACTGACATTCATTCATAGGACTATACCAATCCCTAGCTAATAGACCTGAACATTGAATTGACCAATCATTGGCATCTCTAAAATTTTAGTTTTCATTACACAAAAAGAACAAGATATTCAATTAACCAAGAAAATAAACTCTTAAACAATTGACCAATAGACAGAAAATTCATACGAAGATTGTCAATTATTAACTCACATGGTCATTACTCAATTTCAATCATTTTGTCTTCATTGATGATACACTTATAGTTCCTTCACAATTCAATCTTGCACTTCCTTTGCCATCCACTTGACTCCTGACTTGACTGTCGCAACGTCCTTAAGCTCCCTGACAATTTGACACTCAATGTTCTTGCCAAATCGTCAAATTAAACCACCAACATACTCACTCAAGAAATAACTTCACATCTACTTCACCGATCACTAAAACTAAGGATAGGACCACTCCTTGGCTAATTGTCCCAACTACAACAAAATGCCACTCTTTGGCTTACCATATGTTTTCACAGCTCACATATGTTATCCAACTACTTCAAATACCAAAAAGTTTAATCGAGAAGCTCTCTCTTTGTATCAAATAGATCAATAAAAGAAACAACAAAAGAAAATGCCAATCACTCGCAATACATAACATAAAACAGATAAAGCCAATCCCTAGCTACACCAACAGAAGATGAATAAACAAAATATTTGTATTGAAACTTGAAGGAATGCACAATTACAAAAAAATGGTAAGCAATCCCTGCAAGCCTAAAAGAGAGAGAATTGAAAGTCAATTTGTCTTATGTCTTCTTAGCTTGCATGTAACTACCTAAGAGTTAACTAACTAACTGGGTTTTTTTTATTGGTTGTAATCCTTAACCGATTGTCTACTAGTCATTTCGATATCTACATGTCTATTTGACTTACTTCTTATTGTATTTTAATTCTTATTAACTATAGTTAGTCTATTTGACTTCTAGAACAAAAAATCTTCAAAATTTACTAAAAATTCTATCTATAGTATCCTAAAAATTGAATGAGTGGTTATATACTGACTAAGTACAAAATTTTGCCACGGTATTAGGTTTTCAATAAAGAAACTAAGACTTGTACACCCCCTACATTCAAAGTTTCACTATACTTGGGATTTCATGCAAAACTAATGACCTTGGTATCTAGGGAAGTCAAAGCTCTATTGTCTAAAAGTTTAAACAAAAGATGAACTAAATTCTAATTAAGGAGGGTGTCAAGCCAAAACTTTCCCATACTAGGGGAAATGGTAGACAAGTTTTGACAAAGCAAATAGTAGGATGTTAGTATACACTCTTGAAACAACATGTGTTAGTACAAACACAGAAAGTCCAACATAATATAACTTTGTTAGTACAAATAAAATACACAAACTCTCGGGGAATTCTCACAAGGGATATTCCACCAAAGGAATGTGCACAATCTAACACAAACATGTACTAGAGGGCCCCCACAAGTAGTATCACTAAGGTAGGGGGAGGGGGCTAGTTTCTAGGGTTAGTACAAGTTAGTACAATAAACTTAAGACACAAGTATTAGTACAAAAACAACACTAACAAAGTGCAAAAAAATGCAAGGTTTGAAGGGATCCCAATGTCTTTAATACTTGCTTCATAAATAAAAACAATGGAGCAAAATTGCTTCTAAAACAACCGTTTGGCGAGTTTTGGTTCAATAGCCAAAAATCCAATATAATGGACCCAACGGGTACAAAACATAAACAAGAGGTGGTTTGAGAGGGAGAAGGATTCTGATATTTTTATTTTGCACATTTGAAGAAAGAGATTAAAATCTCACTATCTCTTTTTAATTATAAGTAATCAAAGAATTTTTCACAAAGAGGGGAATCTTGGCAAACCAATTTTGTTGTTGAATTTTCTAACATGAATTCTACCTTCAAATACCATACTTTTGAAATAGATGCCCTCCTCTAGTCTATTGTGACTTTGTATCTCATATAGGCTAACAATTGGGATTTCTAGTATTTCTTAGAATCAACTTAGAAACTGAAACCTATTTGTGGGATTTGACTTAGAGATTTCACAAGGTTGCCCTTCAACCATTTTAGCCATGATTTGTTACTTGCACAATAGGTTTACGTAATTCAAGTGATATTAACTAAATATTCACAACTTCTCCAACTTTTGGGTTCACTCATATTTTGTTTTAACACTCTTTTTTTGGCATTTTCCCACATAAAACTTGATTTAAAGACTATAGAAACCAAAGGAAAAGAAAAGAAACTAGGAATTCCAAGTGACGAATTAGGAGCTCACAATTATATCCTACTAGTGGGATCACTTGGAGAAACCAAACCAAGAAAGGACCTATTGAATCAAAAGTGAGATCAAATCATTTTTGGTTGACTACCTTGCTCAGTCCTTGAATTGTTGGCCTTCACTCCAGACCTTGCATTGTTGAACAATGTTATCAAAGGAGACTCGAAAAACGTCTCTTCAAGGATTGATTTCACTTTTTGGGGAAGGCTTGCACATCTCCAACCATCTTTTGTCCTTTGGTAGATTTTCCTTCCGGGAACGACCGGATGCCCAACTGAAGGCCGAGCCAAGCAGACAGCCGGCAACAACATTGGCCGAGTCGGTACGCGGTCCAGATAAGATTCATCCGCCAGCGCCAGCGCCAACTGCATCCCCGCCCGCCGCCGGAGTGCTCCAACAATTGCATCCAGTCTAGAACTCCTCCACTTCCTGGCATTTCCTGGCATTCCGTGTTTGGGCAGCATCTCTGGTCTGGTGGCCCGGGGCTTCCGAAACCAGCGCAACTGCCTGCTCTTTTCATAATCAAGTAGTGAGGGCCTGACCCTTCTTGGCCAGAGCGGAGGGGTGGTGAGATTTTGGCCGATTCCGCTGGTTTGGAAGTTTTAGGGTTAGCCAGTGAGGTGCGCGAATTTTCTGGTGTTCGGGTTTGGGGGGGGGAAGGGGACGATGGCAGCTGCCATGACCAGCTGCCGGGTTTTGGGGGGCGTGGAGAGTGTGGCGCTGCTACAGATTCGTGGGAGGAGACTCGTGAGCTGCTATGGGAGGTTTGGGGGTGGCTTGTTGGGAATTGGACGAGGGAAGAAGAGCGAGTCTATGACCGTGCCCGTGGTCTCTGAGGTACGAATGCGTGAGTCCGAATACTTGTCCGGGTTCATCCGCTCCTCACACACGAGGAGTTTGAATCCATTTCTTTCGTTCGCAGTTTGGAATCAGGATCGAGTCGGGAGCCTTGATTAGTGATTGAAGATAGTCTCTGATCGATTGTTTTTCGGTATTGCAATGTGAAAGAATTCCTGTTTGCTGAGTATTTTTGAGTAAAGTAGACAATTCTTGAAACCCTAGGTGGGGGAGTAAAGAATGAGGCAAGATGTAAGGCCAAGAGTGAGGCTCTTCTGTGATTAAAATCCTATTCGGCTTTTGAGGTGAATGTTGCGATCAAAGATGAAAGGAATTGGTCGATGTTTTGAGAGTGGATTTTGCATTGAAGTCGCTCACGGGGCTATATGAAATGTTCGGAATGTTCGTCTGGTTGTGGAGGAAGCAGCTTTTCAAGCGACAATCTTCGACAGCTTCCCGAGTCAGCACGCATCCGTCCTACAGGAGGCAACTTGCGCCTCCGAAGAATGTCTTCTCCGAGGATTTCTCCAAGGATTTATGTTCAACAGGGGATGGTATGTTGCCATTTCATTTGGTATTTGAATTTGAATTTCAGGAGTTTCACGCCTTTGGATTGAGCCCTCCCACTACCGGTTGGGAGAATGTAAAGTCTGACGGGATGGTGCTTACAGTGGACATTTGGATGCTTATCTAAGGTTCATGCATCGAAATTTGATTAGGTTTCACCTTCGATTGGGCTTATCTATTCACAGTTTCAAGAGTTCACTGCGCTAGCAATATGTGCTTAAGTGGCATGGCTACTCGTTATAATATTGTGGTTCTGCACGTGGTGGTTGAAGCTGCAGGTGAAGTTGGCGTTTCAGGCGGTGCAATGGTGGGTTTTCTTGCCCTGCCTGCTCTGGTGGGGTTTTCTGGTGCAGCCAATGCGTCCACCCTCGAAGCGAACATGGCCTATGGTGAGATCGGTGAAGGGTTGGAGTTCGGAGTGCAGCTGATCTACTTGGGGGCGTTGTTAGCCCTGCTAGGAGTTGGCAGTTTCTTGGTGGTTCGTCAAGTTCTCGTCCGCCGTGAGTTAGAGTCCGCCGCAAAGGATTTGCAGGTTCGTGTCTCTTGCACTAAAGTTAACCATTGAACATCAAGCACCGCCAGCAAGAGGTTGGTTTATAGCAGTCTGTTTCAGAAGAGATGTTGAATGTCATTGTCCCGGCCTCGTTTGTGGATGACAGAGACCTTCCTGATTATGCAGTAAAGGTGGGTTTACATGTGATTGGTCAATAGTTGGAAGGTTGTCCTTAAGGCCTTAGCATTTTGTTCTGTTGGCCATGGGACAAGAATTTTGGTAATTTTGGTAATTGGTGAGAAAATGACTTGAATGCGTATGTGACAACAATTTTCGCAAGACAGTCTTGCCAGGAGTGTAAACCCTCCCTAAACCTTCAACTATATTGATGCGTTTGCTTCATGTCCACCCACTTTTCACGAAATTACAAAGTGATGAGCGTCTCGATTTGGTTTCTTGTTGTTGTAGGATCGAGTGCGTAGCGGCGAGGCTTCGTCAGAGGAATTCTTCGAGCTAGGAGCAGTGATGCTGCGCAAGAAGTACTATGTACTTGCAAAGAAGTATCTGGAACAGGCCATCAAGAAATGGGACGGTGATGAAGCTGATTTAGCACAGGTTAGTCATTATTATAATTTTTAGTTGACCGAAGGAGTCGTTAAAGATTCGTATCAGTTTGATATCTATTTTTTCAACGTTTGTCTGGTGGGACTAATCTTGCTCTCTCATTGGTCATAGCATTTGTTTTTTATGTTAGCGATTCAACTTGAGGCATCATTTAGGCATCACTTATGTCCTCGAAGAACAGAATCCTGATACTCTTGGGCCACTTTAGATTGCACATGGTAGAAAAGAAGCTTGAGATAACAAGAAAGCCTACACTTTGATTGGTGCAAATAATCATTTTTGATTCATTTTTGCCTCATTTTATTCTGATTTTAATCTACATGGACTGTACGCTTACCCAAGTAACGAGAGTGATCATGAAGAGGTGGCGCTTACATATCTCCTATGTGTCAAGCTACCTCTTTGACATGGATTGGGCACTTGTTACCTCAAATTCGTCATAAGGTGTCATAATGCAACGGATTGTTTTAAGCTTGTTATCTCACCTCTATTTGCACTTGATGTTGGTCAACTTTACAGCTTGCTATCCCAAGCTTTTTGCGTCGACTGTGCATCTAAAGTGGCCCTGAGTGTCGTCAATATGCAGGGCCAAGAATATTGAAAGCTTCTTCAAAGTTTTTATTATGAATGTGGCATGTATTGAACCATTGGGAGCTCTTTTTTATCAAGTCTCATGTCTAGTTTTGGACCGTGCAGGTGTACAATGCGTTGGGCTTCTGCTATTTCAGCGACGATAACTTGGATGCGTCCATAAGTCAGTACGAGAAGGCAGTGAAGCTACAGCCCGGCTACGTGACTGCATGGAATAACCTGGGGAACGCATGCGAAGTGAAAAAGGATTTCAAGCGAGCCCTGAAATCCTATGAGGAGGCCTTGCAATTCGACCCGAGCAATAAGATTGCCCAACGTCAACGCGATTCTATGAAGGAACGGGTGAATCGGTTCCAAGGAATCCCCACCAAAGACTGATCACTAAGGGTCTTTAGATTATTAGCGAGTTTGCTTCGGTTAGTGTAGGTTCTCTCCGGCCAACTACTTCCTCTCACACTGCATAGTAGTCACCTTGTTTTTTACTTCAGAAGGCTCTTGTCGACAGTCTTAGCAGCTTGAGTAGAGTATGCAGTTTGTATCCCACTTGGAATTGCGCCGAAGGTGGGCTTTCAAGGTCTTTTTATACCTTGAAAGGTGTACAATTTTGTAAGCATCTTCTGTTCTAGTTTGTTTATCCACTTGAGGGTATTTTTTCCATGCTCAAGATCATTGTGATGGCATGGAGGCATCTCTCTGCGAGATTTCTCCTTTCTAGAAATTGCCTGACAGAACACTTAACTAACCAACAACATGATTGGGGAGAAACACTAGTAAAATCATGGCCTTCAGAGGCTACTGTAGCGAGAGGACTTGGAGATGGTCTTAAGACCTATGTTGTCTTCTGAGTCAAGTTGTCAGAACTATATAAATTATTTACAAATTAGTAGCTAAGTGAAATTTAAAAACATTAAATTATTTACTGTATGTATACCAATGTACTCTATGGGATATATCAATACATATAAACATCTAATATAGCAACAAGAATCAAATCTATCCCTTATTACTTGTGAAGTTTCCTTTACTTGACATTGGGGCACTTAGTCCCTTCACATCATGCATGCACAAGTGTCCATTTATATTAGACACCTTATGTGAGAAGCAATTGTATCAAATCTCAACAATAATTGAGATCATGAATAATGCCTCAAATCATGAACAACCAAAAATGGCATCTTCTTCTTCTTTAAGAGAATTCAAAGCCTTATATAATTTAGTCTCAAATTAGGAGCAAAAAAACTCATTTTCTTCACTTCAAATACTTATATCTTGTAATCGATAAAATCAAAGTTTCTATAATTTCTTCTAGACATTTTCATACTAATCTAGTGCAAGATCCAATGGTTTGGCTATGCAAAAACAACAAATGTTTAACCCTTGAACAGCCTAAAGGCCTTCTTTGGCCTTATGCATGTCCGAGTTATTCACATATTGAGGCAATATTGAGGTGGATTTAGGATTTTGAATAGACAACAAAGTTGCAGAGGTTAAAATTGCGTGTCAAATGTTGTCTTCCACTTCTTGAAATACAAGGTAGAGCGTTGTCATTGGAAGGGAATACACGAAATGACAAACAATACATACATTATTATATCCGATGCTTGTACAAGTCAAGCTATGCAAACATGGCAAAGTCTATTGGCAAGAGGAGGCAAGAGAGCAGGGCTTCTCACGGGAGATGGCACCTTTGGATTCTACTACAAGAAAGAGGTTTCATAGGCCACATTTTCTAACTAAATTCATGAAATACTAGGGGACTACATAGTGCAATTTTGATTATGGTATGTGGTGTTTGTACTGATTTAGAGTAGTCACATGGATTAGGGGTTTAGGACTTTTTCTTTCAACCATGACATAGGACGCAATGATGATTGTTGATAGTGGTTTAGATAAGAGTAACACAAAGATGGTGCAATTGCTCATTTCAAGTTTTGTTGGTTGGTTTCTTCTACATGTGCTGAAAAGTGCAGGAGTGATGCGTACCCATCAAATCTCCACAATGTCACTACCGAATGCACTAGCACATCTACAAGAAGAGGCACAAGTTTTGCAGAATTAGACAATTTCGTAAGGTGCAAGGCTGAGCAGATTGTAGCACTCTTAACCCCTAAAGTCCCATTGTCCCTACGGGGGACAAAATGGATTTCGGGCAGGCTCCTATGATCTCAATTTTTACCTAATTTTTTTGAAACTTTTCCATAAGATAGATAAACTTAAGAGCTTTCTGGGAATATAATTTTTATTCCAATCGGTGCCCGGAAGCAAAAGTTATGCTACAATAACCTCAAAATGGGGGAGACCGGGCAGCAAAAAAAATCCACAAAAAATTGAAATCAAAATTTTAATATTTTTTTTCTTGTAGATTATATTTTCTTCTAAATGGAAAGCTTTGATTCGTTCCATTTGGATTAGTGATGTGAAAGTTATGGAGTTTCTTGTTTTGTGGGCAATCATAGCAACTTCTTGAAAGAAATTTTTTTCTTCCACTTTGAATGCTAATATCTTTCAATCTATACGGTCAAACATCACAAAATTTTTATCACGTGATATAAGACAAGTGTAGAACAAGATCCTACGGTTAGATTCTAAACAATATTTAAAATTTTTATTTCATAGGTGAACATAGCAAAAGTGGTAGTTTTGAGTGGTTTTGGCAGAAATATGGCCTTGGGACTTTAGGGGTTAAATGTGGAGTAGATGTCTAGCATTTCACTACCTCCACATACTTATAGAAAACTAGACACTCTAGATTATCTTTGGTTCTACTACCTTTTCCAAAGACACATCCAATACATTCTCAAGTCATTAGAAGAAAAACCTATCTGCTGCAACTGACAGCAATGCAACTATGTGTCCTATCTGCTGCAACTGTAGCCCTCTATAATTGCACCAGATCTGACATGAACAAAATTATACGTTGTTCTAGTCGCAAAGTAGTTGTAAAGTGAAATTTAGGATTACATGGATGTATTTGAAAGCAACTAGACTAGCAACTTGAAAGTAATTAGATTACAATTTAGAAACAACTAGACTGCAACTCAAAAGCAACTAGACTACAACTAGAGTTCAACTAGAAAACAATTACAATGGTTTGTCAAGAGTATCATTAGATCGGATCTATAAGACTTGTAAGTTGTTGTAGTCTTATGCAATGAATTTTGTTGATTTAATTGTAAGATTTCTACAATTTGTAGATTTCTACAATCTATAGAAATAAAAAAACATGTAAAATCCAAGAATATAAAAATCTATGAAATTGTAAGGTTTCCCTAAACTAATGAAATTTATTATATACCAATATTTGAATTTTTGAAATCTAGAAAAAAGGTAGATCTAAAATTTTGAAATCTAAAAAAAACTTAGATTTGAAATTCTAAAATCTAGAGAAAGGTAGATCTGAAATTCTAAAATCTAGAAAAAAATTGATCCAAAATTCCAAAATCTAGATAAAAGATAGATCCGAAATTTTAAAATCTAGATGAAAGATAGATCTGAAAATTAGAAATCTACAAATCATCAAGATTAATATTTTTAAAATCTACAAATCTACAAGTCACAAACAAGTCACAAATGAGTCATGCAATCTTGTGACTACATTGCAACTAATGCAATCTTGCGACTACATTGCAACTAATGCAACTTGTCCACTGCAACTGTAGGCTTTACATTGTCACCTAGTTGCAAATGTCTTATGCAACTACAAAATGAGTTGCACACTACAGTTGCAAAACCCCTCATTTTCTTTTGGTGAGTGGATGACGTGATGAGAGGAAAGCCATCCAATGGATTTTGAAAAATAAGATCAACAATGTCATCAAAGAAAGGCTATTTCCTAACCTCTAAACTTCACAAAGATGGCGCAACTAAGGTCCGAATCAAATAAGTACACAGCACAACGTCAAGTGGAGGAAGCTAGGTAGAACAACGACAATGACAATGGCAAAAGGATTGCTAAGCAACATTGTAGAAATTGTACTCAACATAGACATGACAACTCCACCATAGAACAACACACTACTAGAGCTAGAACTTCACTAGGCGCGTCATTTGGACATACGGAGAAAGTGCTAGCTAGTGGTCACAATTGGCACAGGTCTTCCTTTGGACAACAAAGAGCGTCTAGTGACACCACTGCAATATCCAAAGACGCCTCCCTAAATTTGGGAGCACACAAGCCTAATGAATGGAAGAGCGTCAGAATTCTTAATACTCCACCTTGGAGCAACGCCACAATCAACATTGATGTTATGGAATTTGCCCAATATAGTTGTCAATCACCAACAATTGAAAGAGGCTCTCCGTGAAAACTTAAGCTACATATGAAGAAGACAAGGCAAAGTTAGGAGGTGCTTAGAGGATTTACTCCAAGACCCACCAACAAATGATGCTAAGATGTGTAGAAGGTGAATATGAGAGATTTCTACTACATGTGACAAATCCACCCCGAGATCCATCCCCTAGAGTTGACTAACAAGGAGTATATGGGCAACCTACCTAAAATCACTAAAAAATGAGTCTTACCATCCTTCAAGCACCTGATTAAACATTCAAGTGGATTAAGACAATTTCTTAAGTAAAAATCTAACTCAAATGCACATTTAGGGGCCTAAGATGGCCTAAACTGGACCAAAACAAGAAAATCCAACATATTAACAATCACATCAAAACCCTAAATCCACCAATGCATTTATCCTTGAATTTCACCTAAGTACTTAGATCCAATGCTAACATGTTTTTCCATTCATTCTATATATTTAGATTTTTCTTTCCTGTTTGATCATTTAATTCTAATCCCATTTAGACAGCACTTTTGATCCGCACTTGTCTGCAAACCCTAAAAATCTAGGATCCCTCATCATGCATTCAACACCATTCATACCCAAATCATACATTTTTTCTCTAAGTAATAGAAATTCACACAAATCAACTTGCAAGCATAATGCATCTTGTAATTCACATTATAGTTTTTTTCAAATGGAGCATGGCAACAAACAAGAAAGCAAGGTAAAGACCAAGAACTAGTCACTGTCATCATTCCAACAAAATTTTGTGCACTAATTTGGCTACCCCGTCCATGTCCCTGCTCCAAATTGGCAAGCCATAGTTTTTCGGAAAGCTAACTTTGAAGCACATCATCCCTTCAAAATTCAACTCTATTTGCCTAGCCAATCTTCTGCAATCGCTCGTCAAAGTTGGCAGTCTTCAATTGCAGTAGCAATAGACCTCCTTGGACAAAATTGATTGCCCCAACCTTGTCCTTACTCCTAATTGGGCGAGACATAGCTTTTCAGAAAGTTAATTTTGGGGTGCACCACCCCTTCAAAATTTGGCTTCATTTGATTCTTCATAATCCCGCAATCGCCCATCAAAGTTAGTAGTCCAATCTCACTCAAGAAATCCCTAATTCTCTTCCATTTTCTCCCATCAAACTTCCAAATCCTAAAAAATCAACTCCAATCCTTCTCCAAAATCACCCCAAATCATAGTTTTTTACTTCTTCCCTCATCTTGCAAGAGAACCTATTCAATAGATAGTTTAATTCCTACCCTAATTCATCTTCTTATGTTTTGCTAATACTTTTTGTTCATTTTTTTATTGCAGTTTTTTAAGCAAGCACACACACACAAAGTTGGAAGAGAGAGAGCTCTAAACCTTAATTTTGCATATACCAAATTCACTAATGGACTAATTTTGCCTACCTACTTTCATCCTACCTTAGTTTACTGTTAATTCACTAAATTAGTGTAAAATATGCCAAGTTAGTGGAAATTGCACTAAATTACTGTAAATTTACTGAACCCCCTAAGTTATTGTAAAACCTTTATTTTAATGTTTCTAGTTCTAGACTAGTGTTTTAGTCATAGTTTTAGTTTAATTAACTTCTTTTGTGTTTTATTATTATTTATTATTTTTGTGGTTTTCAATTTAATTTTAATTTAATTTCCTACTCTTAGTCTTTTTCTTTTTCTTTTTCTTTTTTTAAAAATATTTTATTGGTTTGTAATTTTATTCTAGTTTCATTTTCTACTTGTAGTATTTTGTTTTCATTTTGTTTTTTGCATTTTTGCATTTTATTTTGTCATGATTTTACTGTTAGCCTAATTTGGTTACTCTACCAAATCTTGCTTAACATCTTTACAGTTCTAAATCCCTAGGTTTTCTTTAAAATTTCCCCTAAGTTTTTGCTAATTGCATTTTCTAACTTCTTGCCCTAACCTCCTAAAATCCCATTGCTATCAAAAAAACTCCCTAATTGATGGTTGTGGCTTAATCCAGAGTACTAAAACTTCCGAACTTGTAAATTCATGCAAGTTGTTTATATTTTCCACAATCTAAAAAGTGAACCAATATGGTGGTTCACAACGAGGAGGTTCAAGCCATCATAAAGGAGGTGGGGTCCAAATCAAACATAGCCTAGGCCACGCTACACTTTTGGTGGCCTTTAGGGTAGAAGTCACCCCAAATTCTATCAAGGTAGTGGAGCCCTATTCTACTGAGGCTGTGGATTGTAGGTGGGGATGGCACACTTGTCATAACCATTGCAAGTGGATTCTCCATAGACGTAATGCAAATGAGGCGGCCTTTCAAATGGAGGCATGGATATCATCTTAGTCATATCAATAAAGCATGTCTAAGGACGTAGCTGGCCATGTCCACTTCTTCACTCCTAGAGTAATTCCCTTGCTAGCCCTCATGCAAGACCCTATACATTCGCCAAGTGAGCATTGTATTTTGGACAATTGTGCATTCCCAAAGACACTCCAAGTGACAGTGCAGAGTGAGACTCTGGACCTCGATCCAAGATTGGTAGGCAATGCAAACGGAATCAACAGCGTAGTGGCTTTAAGATTTTATCACTACATGACCAAGAGATCAATGGCACAGCATCAACGTTAGGTACAACCATGAGTGACAATGTGGTGGACGTAACAATGGCACTTACAAACAAGAAACGAACATTGTTTTCCAACAACAACGACCCTCCAAGCGATAGTGTGGGACCATCCAAGCCCACAGTAGAAGACATGTTGAACGATGACTTTGACTGGGAAGGAGAGTATACAAATTTCTCGTTAAACCAAGCGGCATGTGAGAGTAGCTCTAAGTTTGGTAGTCCCTCCTACACTAAAGATCTACTAAAGGAATTAGGCCTATACAACTATAACGAAGATGTATCGACTTGGCCATTTGAAAGACTTTTTGCTGACGACCAATGGCAAGATCAATCCATTACGCTTCTACACAACAACAATAATTTCTCTAGACCTACACCCAACTCAACAATGTTGGTTGCAAGCCGCCTGATAGATTGCTTCATGCCGTACTGGCCTCCTCAAATTCTCCAACATGTCATTGATGAGACGAACACTTAAGGCCTTCTACATGGTTACTTGTTATTTGTAGAAATTTCTAACATTCAAAAACTTTGGTCACGGTAGTTACTCTCAACTATTGAGGTTCTTCCTAAATGATTACAGTCTACTAGCTACTTTGAATTTTTGACCTTTATAGTGGTATTCTGTTATATAGCTATAAACGGTTTCAATGTTGTCAAGTGATAGGGGACATGTTGATTTGAATGTTATAACTAATATTCACTTTTGTATGCCCCTGAGTATGACTTCAAAGATTTATGCACAAGGTAAAGAAATTGTATATTACACGTGGTTGTTTCCATATGTTGATGTTTTCTTTTATGTCTATGGTGGTTGTCACAATGTGTTGGTTGTCATGGCATGCTGCCTATTTATACCTTTCTCAATTGGTCCTTAGTGACATATTCACTTGTAATTATGGTAACTTTGGAATATAAGTGTTGTAGGTGAGCCGTCAGCCTTAATGACATAATAGACAATAGAAGATGGTTTTGTAGGAATTTGCGTGATTATTACTAGAAGTGAATGAGTTCTATACTTACTTGCTTACTTTGAAGGGTTCAATTCATGCTTTCTGCAAGTAGAATAAAAAAATACACTATTAATTACATGTTTTGTTGTTTGTGACTTCATTGGACATAGATACATGGCCCAACCCTCTTAGGTGAACTTGAAAACAGATATATAGAATGGATGCTACTTGACTTAGAGGAGTTGTTGGCATGGTTTGGCATTCTTATGTTCATGGGGCTCAAAGAATTCGCACACATCCAGTGTTACTAGGCCCACATGGCATTTTATAACTGCCCATTCATCTCCAAAGCAATGCCATGAAAGCGTTTTGAGGGAATCATTTGATGCTTGTATTTGATAAACAATGAAGTGGTTGTTACTAATCAAAGAGACCCAATGTAAAACAAGTTGACAAAAGTGTGTTGAATGTGTAAATTGTTTGCAAGCATGTCTCAAAGTCTTTACAACAATGAATGGAGATTGACTATTGATGAGATAATGATCGCATATAAAGGACGGTATTGTAACATCTACTAGTACATGAAGTCGAAACCAGTGAAGTTTGGTGTAAAGGTGTGAATGTTGGTTGACTCTAAAACCAGATATACATAATGGATCGGAAACTCTTTTGGAAGTGAGTGTTTTTCAATTCCTTTTTGTTCACCTTCTACAATGCTCAACCTTATTTAGTTGTATCTGACATTATAACTTGAGCCACAAATATGTATTGAACATTACAATGTACTTGGAAGCTAATGATGGGCATACAAAAGGTGACTCTATTGGCAAAGATGCAATCTTCATAGCAATTATTGGCCTCGAAGGGCTTGAGCACCTTATCATAACTAATAACTTTTTCACGTCTCCCCAACTCTTCGTAGAACTCCTAAAGTGCGGCTTTGGGGCAACTAGGACATGCTATAAGACCAGAAAGGGATTCTTAACAAGTCTTATTGGGTTCCCCAAATGAATACGCAATTGCCTGAGCAAGGTCACTTGGTATTGAAGATGCATTGCAACCATCATATAGCAGCCATCTACTAGATGGATGCAAAGCCAATGTTCCTCTTATCCATAGCATATGATCCCATCGAAGAGGACTCTTACGTAGGACATTGGGTGGGGCAAGAGCGAATAGAGTTCTCCTCATCTTGAAGTATTAAGTGGGGATGCATGACATGGACCTTGTGGATTAGTAGCACCAAGAGTACAACACCCAACTACACTCCCATGAGTGGTGGCATACAATCTTCATGTTTGTTTTAGATTCCCATATGTTGAATTCCTACATCTTGTATGCAATTGAATCATCGTGTTTCTATTAGCAGGAAGCGTGGTTATGGTGGAAGTGGTGGGATGTCACTTCGTATCCCTATGGAGTTGGATGATCGTGTGGAGCTGCCATGGGTGCCACATGGACGTAGCAATTGCTGACCTTTATGATGTAAGGCTTTCCGCATTCATTTGTATGGAATCTTAGCAAGGGTTCTCTAAGTATTCCGTAGTGTAAGTTGTAGGGTTTCCTTTTCTGATGTGTAGGGCAATTTTGACGTTCCCAAACCCTGGGGCTCTACAATTTTGAATCAAAAGGTCGAAGGATGTATGTAGGGTTGTTTTGTTTTGTTTAGAGCTAGGGAAGGTGTAGCAAAGTCGTCTTGTTGTGGCAAATTTTGCAGATAGAGTTCATGAAAATCATGTAGAATGATGTACACTGGCAGAAGTGGACAATGCTGGGACTTCGCTGCTAGATTGGGCGTGATATTATGAATCAAATCTATTATGAATGAGAGACTCTTATTTATTCGAATGATGTAAACATTGCCATTCGAATGCATTTCTCAAACAACCGACTATGGTGTTCTTTGTGGGGCTTTTGTGGGGCTTGGAGCGCGCGGTTAGACATGTCCCACTTCCCCAAAGTGTTGCTAGCAGGATTTCCTGGCAAAATCTGTTACCCTCCCGCCATGGTGACCACCCCACCTGTCGCCAACATGTCGTGCTCGTAAGGCTTTGTACAACAGCAGTAAGCCAAAACGGATGCCAACGAGAAATCGCCCGTTGCATTTCCAGGCGCCCCGACGCCGGCCGGCTGCATACGAAGACTGGGATGCCATGATCAATGGGGTGCTCCAAATTTTGTGCCACATTTTTTTGTGAGCACTCTCTGCATCATTGTAAGGCCACCCACTGTTGCGATCTCCCGAAGCTGGACGGCGCAATTTTCCATAAAACAAAAATCTGCTAGTCAAGAGAAGACAGTGCGCCGTTACGTTGCAATCAACGCATGCATTTGACCCAAATTTTGTGCATTGTGGCAACAAAAGGCCTTGCAGAAATTTGTGCGTGACCTCAAGCATACAGGGGTGCAATCGGAACGGCTAAAAGTCCGAATTCATGTCAATCAAGTACTTCTTGAAATTCGTCTCTGACTGTATTCGGTGGATACGGTGATGTATCGGAAGAGCCCGAGGGTTGTTCAGGGGTTACATTTTTTCGTTGTTTACATTGAAAATGGCAGTTTGAGTGGTTTAGCCTGGTGAAAAAATGACCTTGGAACTTTACGGGTTAATGTTCCTCAACTTCATGAGGGACATGCTTTCCTTGGGCGGCTGTTCCTTGGTAACTCACTGGCAATCATCCCCAATCCGTGGTGATGAGTGGGTCTTGTGCCTTCTGTGGAGCTCGTCTTTCTGTAGGCCTGGATTGCATTTGGACCCAGACAAGCTCAGAGGTCCTCTTCACGCACTGCGCAACATTCATATCACTGAACATTCCAATTGATTACTTGTCACCGGGTATCTTATCTGACTGAAACAGTCCACGACTTACAGTACCTGATGTTGAGTCAAATTGTCACCATTAAAGTTCTATTACTATCTTATTGGTGGAGGCTACCATCAGTCACCAACCTCTGTACTTTTCTTAGGGAGATTGGAAATTTCCAGACAAGAAAAAGTACTATTGAACAGAGTTCAGGTAACTTATTATCTTACTCAAGTTTAGCAATTTGGAGTTGTGCACTTGTACAGGATCATGAAGACAGTTGGACACTTCGGAAAGCATGCATTTGAATGTGAACCTTTGATAAACTTACTGTGGCTCGCACCAGGTGAAGGAAACTATCTTAGAGAGACTAAATTTCTCAATCAACTTACTCAGAGCAGCCGCTACCCGCCACGTACAGACAGCAGAAGCTCCTTCGAATCAAATAGTTTGTTGATGGAAACGCAGCATTCTTTCTCATGGTAATGAGAGAGAAAAAATTGAACTATTTTAACCACAGTGATGACGTCAATCATATATAATTATCCTGTGTCGATTTCAATTTACCAATGCTCTTCATTTTCTGCAACAAGGGGGAGTGATCCAATGCAATCTGCTAAAGCGTCTGAGTTGTGTAGGTGTGCAGTTCTAGCTGCAAAGCTGTAAGCCTCAGTGTAACTTAAGTTAGATACGTACTGAATTAAGTCAGGTTCTGCAATGAGTGAATCACTGAAATCAGTTGTGTTCAAATTATGTTTGAGATCATCTCCAAAAAAGATATGCACTGTTCAGAGCTGCTGTTCCATCAGATCGAGCACAAGTCAGAAATTGGAGCTTTGTGTGTACGAATTTCAGCATCTCCACCCTTGCACCCCATTATCTATGGCTGGTGTACATGATGAGCCTGTTCATTTGAGGTCCCACGATAGACTCTGAGAAGCCAGATGGAGTGACACTGAAACTACCTAAAATATCTCCATTAGGAGGGGAGACTCTATCTAATCGTAAGTTTAATTAAATTAAAATACTTTTGAATTTGCCAATGAGAAGGGTTGTGAAGTGCAATGCAATGGTTGGAAATGAAATTGGAGTGGAAGAAATGATCATGTAATTTAGTGGGAATCAGAGAATCAAAGTAGGTAATCAATGTTTGGTTATTATAGAGTCTACGTTTGAAGAGTAAAACATGTGTGGAGTGTCTTATGACAATGTTATTGATGTTTGTGAGTGTTTTGTTGATGACTTGTTATAGGACGTCAACAATTGTTCCTGAAGTGCTTGTGATGAGTGTTTGATGTGTGTGATGAGTGTTTGGGTATTCCGACTGTGTGTTTTGTACACCTTTGCACACTAATATGACATGCCATAATCATGTCACAAACACTTATTCAAGTGGGAAACAAGAAATTTCTTATTTCCCACCCAATTTATGCACGTGAAGTTTCTTATTTTCCACCCAAATGCATACATGTCCCAAGCATAGAAGACCTTGGTAGATTCATCCATCTAAATGTTTGTGGGTTATAATTTGGAAAAAGAAAATTTGAGCAATTTTAGAAGCCTTTGACTACCATTTGTGAAATTGTTTTGTACTACATATTTTGAATTCAAAAAAAATTATGTTGAAAAATTGAGTTGAAAGTCTATAATTTTTTTTCAAAAAACACACACTTGATTTTCATTCTTTAAAAAATTCTTGAGTAGAAGTAGGTTTAAAATTGAACAAAAAACTAAATTGTTAATAGCTTTGAGATGGAATTGAAACACAATAATTCCAATGGTGAGATTTTTCTAGCAAGCATATATAACCTTTTGAAAAAAAAATTGGAAAAATGTGAAAATCGCATTTAAAAATGAATCCTATAAGTTACTTTTCGAAGAAGATGCTTAAATTGCCTCAAAAATAAGATTGTCCATAACTTTCTCATCATCAATAGAATGAATCAAAGCTTCACATATATAATATTTTAGGGGAAAAAATTTACTTTTTTTTACTTTTTGTGATTTTTTTGTGCTACCCACCAACCTTTGTTTTTGTCTTATTGTGCCATAACTTTTGTCCCCAAACAATGATTGAAATAAATATTATATTCCTAAGAAGCCTAAGGTAAACTATCCCATTATGAATAGAATGGGAGCAAGCCCATTGTGGGCTAAATGATGTTGGTGGTGTACATTTCATAACTTGAATGTACACCATTACAATTTTGCCCACAATAGGCTTGCTTCCATTCTATCTGTAATGGGATGGTTTACCTTACACGTTTTCCTAACTTCACAAAAAAATTCAAAAAATTACAATGAATATTGAGACTATATAAGCCTACCCAAAGTCGAATTTTGGGACTCGTAGGTCCAGTGGGACTTTAGGGGTTAATCGGAGGCTCAAATTCTCAAACGGATTTTTGGAGATGAAACTTAGCCTGATTTTTCACACTAACTAAATTCAAAATTTTTAAAAAAGAAGTTACTATACTATGCCTGAATGAGGTCTTAAATTCTACTTTGAACATTTATATTCCTCCTTTTGACTTAACTATAAGCGGTTGAGCTCCTACTAATCCTAAATTCCACATAGGTTGTTTTACGCCCTACCACCCCACTTGTATAAAGAGCTTGTCTTTTTGATACTTTCTCCAATTGAGTGACTTTTGAAGCTATGTGGTACAAATGCTGAATATATTGATTTTATTTTCAATTTAATGCCAAATTTTTTGAAATTAAATGTTGGTGTGCCAACTCTATTGTTTGAACTTTAATTAATGATTTGTTATCATCTATGGTATTGTAGGTACCGAAATCAGAAGAATATTTTGCAAAATTTGCTAGAATTTATAGCCGCTTAGGAAGTTTTTGGACCCATCCATATGAAAAATGAAAAAAACTCAGAACTGACCACGTAGTCTCTTTGGGGGTTAAATTCGGGTGCAAATGAATTGTGATTGCCTCGTGAGTGCTGACTCACCCCTGAATCTGTCCAGTACAAGGAACATATCTGCAACACGAGTAAGGTAGTCTGCTCGTAAAGCGACCTTTCAAGAGCTGATTGTCTTTTGGGGGAATCTAAATTCTTTGAAACAATTCTCAGTAAATTTTCGTAGGAACAAAAATGGAATTGGCATCTAACCCAAGGCGTTTCATGTTATTTGGCCCTTTGTGAAATTAGTAACAAAAATTTGAAGTTGAAATGTAACAATTATTAAAAGCGACCACCTCCTTAAATATACACTATTGGTACATTGAAGAAAACAAAATGTATCTATGTGTTAGTGGTCACTTTTAGAGCAGGGGCACTTCAAGAGCACCCTACTTTACAAGGATTCTACTCATTTTCACTTATATATAAGGTGAACCATCCCATTATTGTCACCTATTCAATTCCCCCCTTATGTACCTACTGGATACATTTCAAAGGGAAAATGTATACTACATGTACATGAGGGTGGAATTGAGAAGGTGGTGGTAATGAACAAGTTCACTTCATATCAATGTAATTTTACATTAGAATTTTTCATCACTGCATTGGTGAACAATCTGCACTGTCAGTAATCATAAATTGCAAGTTAAATCCTCAAGGACCTAGGAGGTAGTCCAAATTTTTGAAATTGTGAAGATGCATTATAAAATGCAACTTTAGAATAATAATTTAATGATGATTCTCAAACAATAGTTGTAAAATATGATTCATAGATCATATCCTCATGGCTAAATCAATTCATATATGAAACCCGAATATTTTTCAATAAAATTAAAAGCCAAAAATTGATCATTCCTAATTAAATGGATTTTAGATTGAATATTTGTGATTTTCATAAGAATTTTTTTTATTAAGTTCAAAATGTTAAAATCTAATTATAGTGATTTTTGAAGATTTTTGTTTTATTTTTATATTTCAATTGTTTTTGAAGGATCACTTTTTGAATTAAAAAAGTTACTTTTTGAGACCGAACCTACTAGTATCCTTTGAATTATAGAATATTTGCAAAGCAAAGTCTTCAAAATCTATACTAAGTATACAAATGTTAAGGAACTAACACACTGAGAATCTTTCAAAAATTCAATGGATGAAAAAAAAACATTCAAATTGTATGCTTGGAATGTGTTTGCATTCATTTGTTGTTTGAAATTTGAATGTTTGGTCTTTAAAGGTTTAAGAAACACATGTATGCTCTACGTATTATTGATTTACAAGTTTGTAAATTATAGATGTTTGTTGTAATATTCAATTGGGTGATTGCAAGAATAAATGGTTGATTTCAAATGTAGCATTTGGGGAGTTTTCATGCTTGGGGGGAGGGGAGTGCTATAAAATTAGATTTTATTTTTTAAATACAAAAATAATTATGACCAATGTATACACCTCCAAAAAGAAGGTTCCCTAGTGGGAAGGAAAAGCATAGAAAAACTCTTTAGGTAGGAGAACTAAAAAAGTGCAAAATCTCGCTAGGTGCTTTGATGTTTTCATTGTAAAAATAGGAAAGAAAATTTACAAAGAAAACTAAAAATTGTCCATTTGTGAGGACTTCATCATAAAGAGATTTTACCAAAAGAATGATCTTGAAAACATCTTCAATGCTCATAAGTGCACACGCAACTACGCAAGGGAGCCGCCCTATTTGCACAAACGTGAAGGACGTAAAATAACATATTTTTAGATGCCCTTGTAGGAATATGCTTGGCTATTGTGGAAATAGACCACAAAAATTTCAGATTTAGATCACTAATTTTGGGGACTCACCTAGTACTAAAAAACCCTAAACTCAAATTGTGACAAATTAGCAAAATTGACTTTTAATTATAAATTGAGGGATTTGATAACTATCAAAACATCCATCTTCAATAAAAATTCCAAATGGATCATCTTCATGCTTCAAAAGTTATAGCTAAAGACAACTCCGTCCTACTACATGTGATGCCAAAATCAACCACCAATTCTTGCAATCACCCAATCATGGTGTTTAGTTTAGTTTAGTTTATTTACTTTGAAGTACAATCAATGTTAATAATTTTAAACAAGTAAGTATATTATTTTAATATTCAATGGCATACATTTTGGCACACATGTTGTCATGCAAAGATGACCAACGAAACCTTAACATATGGGGAAAAAACTTTAGTTGTAGTAATTTGAAAATAAAGTATAGGCTATTTTTTAACCAATAAGAATCCCAACTAGATAGGAAAAAGAATATAGATTTGGAATTTTTTAGACAAAGTAAACCATAGCCAAAGAAGAATATAAACAGTCATTAGATCATTCTTCATTTTTATATATAAGTTCCGTCTTTCTTCCTTGAGTTCCATCCATACACAATCTAATTTGGAACCTTGCTCGATCAAAATATTGATCATGACTCAACGAGTGGCCACACTAGTCACATACATAGATGAAGTTAGAATAGACAAGAATTGCTTTGTCAAAATACAACTGAAGGATGATTGTACTTCAATCCTCGGCCGCATTTCCTCCCCTTACTTGGAGCTCCCCATACAAAACTCTTGAAAACATTCGTAACCCGAGTAACGCCAACACTGTAATTACACTCCGTAATTAAGCTTCGTTAGCTTTGACAACGAACTCACATGATTTGCCTTGCCTTTTGGAAGAAACGTGAAGATCGATCCGAGTCCCGTCCGTGATCGAGGATCCGATTTCAAGGCATTGTTGCCTGATTCGGGGGTCAAACATTCTTCACATGCCCAGAGCCTTCGCTCATGCTTTCCTTCTTCCCTCCAAAGCATGACAAGACCCATCATTGGTTGGTTCCCCTGAGCCCACTTGAACCTGCAGACGTACCGTGATCATTACTTTCATGCGCTGCGCTGCTACCATGCCAGTATAGTTCTGGCATGGTGCCTGATCGATCGATCTGCCCCTCGAAGTACGTGTGTCCGGCGGGCGAAGACTAGCTAGCTCTGAAATCTACAGCCCCTGCATGAGCCCGCCAGCTAGCTAGCTCGAGTAAAACTGATTGACTTCATTCTTTTATTAATTACTTTCCATGACAATCAATCCAGATCTGTTCTGAGGGAAACCAGGAAGTAGATCACCGATTTTGTGTGGAAGTGACATGTCGTACAACCGAGTGAGTGACTGCGCGTGCATGCAGCTAGCTAGCTAACCAACCTCCCTTGCAATGCACGGAGTACGTACGTCCAGGAGTAAGCTAGCTAGCTAGCCTGAGCAATAGCAATTCCATTCACGAGTCTCCGCATGTCGATCGAGTTCGAATCATGATCGAGAAGATTCCAGGTTCTCTCTTCTCGTGATCGATGCTCGGATCTCTTGTTGGATTGGAGCAAGCTCCCTAACTGGCAGCTAGCTTACTGTGCGTGTATGAGTTCCAGTACGGGAGTATATGAGACGGTCAAGTTCTCCAAAGAAGGGTTTTCATCAAAAGATTAATTGCTGAAGGTCCACAGGCTGCTGCAACCCCTGTTAATTTGATTTGTTAGTCGATCGATCGATTGCAGCACGAATTCAAGGTCATGGGGTGCTCGCATGAGGAGCGCAGCGCTAGACAGTTTGGAAGTTGAATGATTTCGGAGATGGAAGTGCGAGCATTGTAGGTTTTGATTTGGTTTTGGGGGGTTCGTTGTAATTGCTGCAAGTGCGAGCTGGTTTTGGGAGCATTGTTCGGCCTGATCGAGTGAAAAAGAAGCGGCAGCTAGCTAGCACATCTTTGATTGATATGTGACTGCGGAATGCTACAGCCAGTCTCTCGAAAGCTTCGACAATCTCTCTTGCAAATTGAAGCGTGCAGTAGTTGCGGTGGGAGCTAAGGATTGGAGAAGCACGCGCGCGCTTAATTTGAGCTCAACCATTGTGGCAATGGATGGAGACGAACCTGAGCTAGGTAGCGATCAATTCAATGCTTATCGGGGTTTCATTTCTGAGAACCATTTAGACTAGGTTACATAAGGAAACAGGGACTCACCGAATTAACGTTAGCAATTAGTGCTTGACTATCCATGCCATGGCCAAGAAAGATGGGCTCAACGGATGGCTGCAACGAGTGCGCAAAACGGGGGAGTACAGTGACGTGGTGGTGAGAGTGAACGGGGAAGAGTTTCATCTGCACATGCTGCCCTTGCAAAACGCCAGCGGCTACTTCCGGAATCTACCCAGCAGCTCAAACGGGGGAACCCAAGTTCACGAGCCCTCGGGGTGCAAGCTTGTCACGATCCATGACCTTCCAGGTAATGTATTGGATCATCAAGGAAACCAATTGCTTGTTTAATTTACTTACCAGATTCATGAAGTTCCATAACATAGAAGTGGAGCTCGCTCTGTTATTCCATAGCCCATCTATAGTTCAAAAAATCTCAACTCCAATTGTAGGTTATGGCTTGGATGAGATTGCAAGAAATTCATGGCCGCCGCTAGCCACATAAACAGCTTGATAAACTTCTGGATTCCAACTACCGACCTGCAATGTTGATAAAAATCATTAAAGAATTGAAGGAACATGCATATGTGTCTTCCATTTTTTTTACTGAGCGAGCTGGTGTTGCAATCCATTGAGTAGGTGGAGTGGAGGGCTTCGCCATAGCCGCCGACATGTGCTACCTCCTGAAGCCTAGCTTCACAGTGCACAACGTGGCCCTGGTGCACGCTACCGGAGAGTTTCTTCACATGGACGAGATCACGGAAACCACGAAAAGATTCATGCACGCGCACATCTTCTCGCACTGGCGCCACTGCACGGGCTTCCTCCAACACTACCAGAGCACAGGTGCCCCCGTGGACGAGTACATCGAGTTTCGGAGTCACAAGGTGATCGCCACAGCGTGCGTGAAAGCTTTCGCGGACACCAAGCACGTCTCTGCTCCCTCGGCGTACATCTCCGGGCCCCTCACGCCGGCCGGCCCGCTCAAGGGGCAAGCGTCGACGTCCGCGTGCCAGAGCTTGACGGAGCTCCTGGTGGCGGTGTGTTCCTTGCCGGATAGGCAAGCGGCGGAGGTCATCAACACGCTTGTGGAGTCGGACGTGAACTTGAGTCTCAAGTGCCGGCAGGGAAGGGGTGTGCGCAGTTGGCTGGAGAGCGTGATAGAGGATGAGTGTGGGACGGATCGCACCAGGTGTTGGGTGATTTTGTGCTTGTCCAGGATGTTGCTGAAGAATGCGCCGGCCCATCGGCCGTGGATGGAGCTCTCTTCGCAGTACTGGTGCTGCTTGCTGGAGCAGGCCGATCTCTTGTTACCTCTCCTGGACGAACCTCCTCTCACGGTACTAGTCTACTGCCGCCCTCCCTTTGAAATGCCAGTTTTGGGGGATCGATTCGTTTTGGAGATAAATATTAATTCTGTAATTTGTTTGGGTGCAAGACGGATTGTTCCTCTGAAGGTGCCAATCTGGAGGATAAAAACCAGTCCTACATCAAGGTATAGTCTACATATATAAATCCTCTCTATAGGGGTTTAAGAAAGGAACCACTTCTCGTAGGAAATTAACCCTGTTTTTGTGCTCAACCTCGACCCGTATATGTCTTGGGTTTTCTTGAGGTAACCTCGACATGTCTCCTTGTGAACCATGTAATTGGGTTACTTACTATTTTGTTTCTTCCACATCTCGAAAATTTTGTAAACAGTCTTTGAAATCACAATAGACTGTAATTTGCACTTTACCTTAGGTTAATAAGACCAAATCTCATGCAGTGAAGATTCACAAATTATGTAATGCTACGTATGAGGGAAATTGTAACTCAACAAATCTATGACAAATGTTGTGATTGATTTCTAGCTAGCTCTTTAAGATGAGCAGTTCCTTTGGGTGGTTCCACCCATTGAAAGGCCATTCACTAAAAACGAAAACTTGGGCTCACCTGTTCAATCAATGGCTGCATGTACTGTGCAATGGTGGAGCCATTCGCAAGAGTTACTTGCTTAAGAACCTTAAACATATCTTGCCTGCCTGGCGTAATTAACTTCGGAATGTCAATGCTGACCAAAGGAACGAGGGGATTAATTTCAGAATTGGATTCCAAAACTCTAAGAGGGATTTCCTATTTTGAGGAAAGAAGAATTGCACAGTGCCCAAGTTGGTACAAAGCTGCAAATCGCAGATCGATCGAGCAGGAATTTATCGCAATTAATTCAATTATCTGACATTGATTTCTAATGTGAATTATTACTTCATATTGATTGACGTGCGAGCTGTGTGCATCTATCCTTGCAATGCAGGAAAGGTTGATGGGAGTGAAGTCCATTCTGGAAGAGAAGATTGGCGAAAGCCTGGACGAAATGGACGAGTACCTCCGCGACTACAAATTCTCCCCAGAGACCCTCCTGTCGTTGGTGGACTCCTACATGAGCCTGGGCGACGCTGCGCACACGTCTCAGTCGCTGGAAGAGATCGCCGGCGACGTGGACCGCTTTCTCTACTTCTACGCTGGCGAGGGCTCCATCTCCCCAGACCCGTTCCTCACCCTCTTCCGCGCCTTCCCGTCGTCCTCGCGCTCCTCGCACGACACCGTCTACGGCGCCATCGAAAAACTTCTGTCCACCACCCCCGACTGCTCGCACGCGGAGCAGCAGCAGCTGTGGAGCCTCATCGACCACTGCAAGCTCAGCCCTGCTGTGAACGAGCGCGCGCTCAACAATCCCGTGTTCCTCAGCCAGCCGGAGATTCTCGAAAGCGTGCTCCAGCACCACAGCCAGGAGCTCGCCAATGTGGACGACGGAGACGACGGGCGACACTTGCGGCACATCATGCAGAAGGTACCAACCGACCAAATCAGTGCATGCATGCATGCGCAATTCATCCAGTCCTGACCCACAAGTCAATCGATTGCAGAGTATGCCCCTGCAAGAGTTTCAGGTCATGAAACGGTCTCAACTCGACCAAGTTTTCTGGTTTTCAAATGACCGACGGGGTAGTTCTTGCTGTGATACAGCATAGGAGAAATGATCCAATGTGGAAATTGGATAATGTCCTAGCTTCTGTGTCCATAATCCATTCCTAGTGGATCCTATTCAATCATCACTGAACATTGACTACGGAAATCTTCAAAAATCCCATAGATGGACATTTCGGATTGTTCTTCTGTGATGCGTGATTGTTTTGGTGCCTGCCGCGTTGACGTGTGAACCCTAAATCCCATGATTGATCTGTTGGATGGCCATGGACTCAGGTGATCAACGCCAGCTTGAAGCTGTTGGAGGAAAACTCGCGACGCTCCCGGGAGATTCTGGAGCTGCAGAAGCAGTACGGGGAGCTGCTGGGGTGCCGGTCGCAGATGCTGGACCATGAAGGGATTGTGGATTTGCTGCGACGCCATAGCGTGGACAGCGGGCATGGAAATCAGGGCGCTACGTCTCTGTTGCTCACTAGTGATGAGACGGAAGAATCCGAAGTCTCCGACAGTGCAACGTCTTCTACCGGCGGCAATTCGCGGCTGGCGATGCTGCCGTGGCGATGCAGCGTTCGGGAAGAAGTTTGAGAGCTGCGTCCGTTCCTGTAGTTTGGTAATTTCGTTACCTCTTCTACTGTAAATATAAAAGTTTTATGAATTTGACTCAGTTTCTTGCGTGATTTTCTTCCACGCAACATGATTCTTAAAATGTTGTGCTCTTCTCACATCATATGCTGTACACAACGTATGTTAACTCCTTGAGAATGAGTTCCATTGCCTACCGACTATAAGGTAGGAGGTCCAAAAAGCAATCATCTAAGCGCTGAAACTGAATTTTGGGGAGGTACAACTTCTTGAAATATTTTTCAGTAAATTTTCCTTGAAAGATAAGCGGAATTGGCATCTAACCCAAGTTGTTTCAAATCATTTGGAGCTTTGTGGAATTAGTTATGAAATCTTGAAGTCGAAATGCTATAGGACTCTAAAAGCGACCACCTCCTAGAATATACACAGTGTGTACATTTTGGAACATTGAAGAAAACAAAATGTACTTCTGTATCATGTTTGGTTCAAAATGCCCGATCAGAGTTCAAGCCTCCTACCTTAATCGGAATAATCTCAACCTTGGCATACGGATACTAGTAAGCAGTTTACTTACAAACAATTGTGTTTGAACGAGGGTGAGCAGTAAGGTAGTATGCTCTAAAGCAACCATTTAAGAATTGGTCCGCCTTTTGCATAGGCTTCCATGAACAAAATTATTTTTGGATCATTTTTCAGAGAAAGAAAAATAGATGTGGAATCTAACACAAGTGGTTTTGTATCTTTCAAAGCGTTTCTGAATTAGTTATAAATTTCCGAAGATTCTAGACATAGGCACCTATTTGTGACCATAGATCTCCTAAAAGTCATCCACTTGCAACTTGTAAAAAGATGTGCAAAAATCAAAGACAATGATTGACTCTTGCAATAGAAAAACAATTTTTTGTCGATGCATTCAATTGCTACAATGGTCCATTTAAGGATCACCGGCCATCTCCATTCTCCACCTAAAAATAGGGGCAATTTGAAGAAGATGGGTGCTTTTAGAGCATATTACCTTAAGGTATGGACCCCATAATCACCACTAAAACACTAACTTATTGCCACCTTAAAATTGAAGGTAATGAGTACACATTAAACAGGATGACTAGAACATTAGTTTCATTAAGTTGTAGATCATTTACCAAGCAAATTACGAATCTTTAAAGCTTGTGCTATCCAAATAATACTTTAGCCCTTAAACGTTGGAGAATATGTTTTGGGTAAAACTGCTCCAAAACTGCCCTTGCATTTACAAGCACAAAATTTTAGATTAAAAACATTTCTGGACAAATGTAACCGTAGGATCTTGTAGTAAAATAGTTAGACAAGATGTGGAAAAAATTTCAAAATTTTCCACCGTGTAGATTGCAAGATATAAACGTTTGAAGTGACAAAAATCCTTTTTTTACCCTGTGAAAATATGAGCAGCTGCACTTCACAAGGTCACATTTGTATGAAAAAATGTCCAAAATGGTGGTTACTCTTAGCATTCATTCTTCAAGTTAAGTTGGCTACATGCTTAAAAAAATTTAGATCATTTGGAATTGTACAACATATAGGAAAAAAATAGTAAGTAGAAAGAAGTAGAGAATGATTAAAAACACTAAATGTTAACAATTTATTTATAGAATTGAAAAATGCCAATCCCAATGGTTGTAATGTTGTAATAAACAATATACAACTAAAGTTTTTATTTTTTTCCAAAAATATTTAAAATTGAGTTAAATAAAGGACTTCAAAGTTTATTTTAGATAAGAGATTCCATGCATTAGATGTTTTTTAATGCCTCCAAGAGACCGTTTGAAGGTAGTTCCCTTCACTATTCCCCCCGCACTGAAGGACGGCCAGTTGTCACAAGAAAATTTCAAAAAAAAAAAAAACTACTTCTTCAAATGCTCAAAGAGGCTGGAAATTTTTTCCAAAAATGTCCTGGCAACCTCTCAGCCATGTAGGACTAGTGAGGTGTCAAGCCAACATTCATGTTCCCTGCGTTCTCTCAGCAGTGGAACCCATTGTCTCTCAGAGGCCCAAAGAAACATCTAATGACTATCCATAAACTAGCCCAAACTAAAATTCCTCATAATTTTCATCTCATTAATTGAAATGGAATGATTCAAAGCTTACCACATATATAAAAATCTAGAGAATCAACTTCAAATTTTTATTTTTTTTAAAAGTGATTTTCAAAGAAGCTTTTATATCCTGCCCGGGCTGCCTGTTGAACACTAAAAATTACATAGCATGCAATAACTTTTCAACTGTGTAGTTAAAAGTTATGAAAATTGTTGGGTCTTAAAGCTACTCGTCATTCCCATATTGTGTGAAATTTTCAAAGAAAAAGAAGAAAAGCTTTGTCTGTAATTAGCTGCCAAAAATTGCTATGTTGCCAAAAAATGTTGTTTGGCCATTTAGGGGTTAATTGTTGTATAATTGTAATCCTCTTTCATTTTTTAAAAAGAAAATTGAATCATTTTACCAATCTAATAACAAGTCAAACTATTCTCATTACCAAGAACAAATATGTTGGATGTTCCTATCTAAATTCCAATTCTCCAAGGGTAACTTGGTGGATATTAGGCACATAAAAACCCTTGAAGTAGGTACCATTTGAGTATCAAAAGTGACACTTGTTAGATTCAAGCCTTTGGATAAGTGTGGCTACAATCATCTAATGGGAACAACAATTGTTCATGGTTTGAATTCACTTGTAGCTATTATATATTCTATTAGAGAGGTCTTTTGTATTTTTCAAAGATAGTTGTAGGAGAAGAACACTTCACCCTTTTTATGTCAATTTGCAAATTAAAGAAACAAATGTAGTAAAGTGTTGCTCCTAGATCAATAGAAGAGTACCTACATACCTTATAAGTCAAAATTTAATTAAGATGATAGACTTTGGAGTCTCCAACCTTTGATGGCATGAAAGACTATTTGTCTTTACCAAAAGACCAAGTATGCAAAGCAAACACATTCAAAGCCTACTGGAATAGATATTGAGCAATATTAGAAACTCAATTTGTACTATTAAAAAAAATGTGTTTTAGGTAATAAGCCCTCATTTTTTTTAATGGATTATAGGTGATGTCCAATGCAACAAACCTATGTTTTCATGTCAACATTGATGTTACCTTGGATGTTTTGTTGACATAAAAACATGGGTTTGTTGCATTAGACATCACCTAAAATCCATTTAAAAAAAATTAGGGCTCATCACCTAAAACATGGTTTTTTTTATAGTGCTACCAAAAATCTATAACATATCACAAATATTAGTGACTGTTCACATCACGAGATTCTTGGCGTGGTAATAGATTATTTTGAGCAAAAATGTTGACTTGTGCCTCATGCTTTTGCTTTATGAACTGGACATGGATGTTGTATCTAATATACAATACTATCTTATCATTGCACTTGGAAGTCCTTATCTAGACTCAAGGACCTTCTTGAGATTCAAAAAATTGACTTGGAGGTCCTTAATTGTCCATTGGAGAAGGGGTCCATGATGGTCTTCAATTCTTCATTGCTCCTATGGATTAATGAAAATGAACCTCATGGTCTTGTGCATTAGGCAATTCTTTGGAGGATTTGGATGGACTAATTATTGGCTCAAGATCAAAGGGGGATAAGGCTTAGCATTTGTAGAAGCTACATGCAAAGAAGTTTGAGTAGGACCTTTACTTGAAAAGCAAGCCAACGCTATAGTGCTACAAGGATAGGGCCTCTTGTATCGTAGTTGTTTGTTTCATAAACCAAAATTTTCTTTCGGACTCATATTGTCAGTAAATGGCTTGACAAAAAGAATTGGACTAACTAACATTTCTTCCGAGGGTGAAATTAACATGACTAATGGTAATAGTTGTCAATGTTTCTTCCTCAAATCAAGTATCTAGTAGTCAGATCTAGACATTGGACACCAATAGATATTGAACCGTGCCTCTAAGTACATGTTGGTGAAAGAATCAATTGGCAAAGAGAGTATGGTAATAAACATAAGGTTTCTTTGTGAACCTCTAATTGCCACTTATAGCAATTAGGAACAACTATTTGGTTGGAATTTGGAAGAAGAAACAACATGTGTTTTTTAGCAAATAGAAGAGAAGGCATTTTGAAGTGGGAGTAGAGAGTTTGGGTCTTCAAACCACATCTAAATGTAACAAAAAATTGATAGTAGGTTCACTAATAAATCAACCAATGTTTTTCTGTCATTCAACATTGATATTACGTTGAATGATGTAAAACCATGAAAATGAACTTTAAAAATTCACCAAAAAATAATGGAGTTTGGATTTTATGAAACTAATATTTGGTAAGCTTGATTAGGATTGCGGAAAGATGCAATGATATGTTTACCAAAATATACTAATTCTATTGCACATTGTACTAAAAAATGTGAATGGCTCAATTGTCCAGTTGTAAGATTACAGTACCTAACTATACAAATGTATACTCTATCTAGTAGTTTTACAAAAATAGGCCTCCATCTTTCAATTGAAAAATCTAATAAAATTGGTTTGCTTCAGATGTTTGTAGCAAAAACACCGCCTTCCCAATAATTTATTTGCCACCGAACAAGCATGTGTTTCCATGACAATGACACTAGAGTGTAAGTGGGGAGCAACGAGCGTTGAGCAATGAACGATTAGATTTGAGCACTCATTGCGAGGATTTTTACTAAAAATAGACATGTCAAAGTAATAAATATTATTTTTAATCCCAAAATAGTAATATTAGAAACCAAATATTACAAAAAAATATTCAATTCTTTTGTTTAAAATATTAAATGTTAAATGAAATGTTAAATATTCAATGTTGAATCAAATGTTGTATGAAAGGACATCCATTCATCCATGTCATTCATTCATCATCAATCCAAGAAAGACTTCATTTGCATATTATATTACATATCCTAGAAAATGGAGTGTGATTTTTTTTTTAAATTCCAAAAAATTCCAAAAAATTCCATACAACTCTAGGGATTAAAAATAATTATATATTCTTCATTTTAATTTAAATAATACAAGACCAACTAAAGAAAATCATGTCAATAAAAATTCTTATCAAAAGTTGTTCCAAAAATTAGAAAACAATTCCAAACACTTCATGAATCAATGAATAGGAAAAAAAAAATGGGTACTTATTCTTGGGTTGAATAATATGGAATTTAGAGCGTTTTTCTTCACTGGACCAAGAGTCAACTAGGAATTCCATTCTTTCCTAAATTAGAGCAATACAAAGGTGTTAGGAGTGAGAAGGAATGCCACGGAGCGAGAAGTCTTGATTGGAAACGAAAGGAAGGGAGAGGGAGATCTTGTCAACAATGACTTGGTAGCGGCCAGGTGCGTGGTAGGCGAGCATGGGAAGGTTGAGGGAGGCTCATCTTGTATAGGCATGCTCCTGAGGAAAGTAGGGGAAAACGGTGCCAATAATGACTGCTCACCTCGACTATTGTTGCTGACAACATGACAAGTTTCTCCTATCCCGCCTTTGGTGTTAGCATTTTGTTACACCCAACATTAGTCACAGTCAAACAAGCAAGTTGAGGGAGGACAACCTACCTGGGCTACCCCAAACCCTAAGGCATCTATGGAAGACTATGGTTGAATTTTTGGTCCCAAATTTTGAGATCTTTACATTTCTTAGTAAGGATGATTCCTTATAGTGAAGTAGCTACACATGATTGTCTCCACCATTCAAATTTTTGATTGGACCTCATTTGAATGACTATTTCATTGATGGAAAAAAAGCTAGTGAAAATTGGTAGGTAGCTAGATAGTGAAGACAAGTTCAAGATCTTACAATTAGAAACTAAATAAAACAAAACTTATTGACCACTCTTTACATTCCACAAATGCACCTTTTTTTACTACTTTCTTCAAATCCGCTCCCAAAACCTTCAGGGGTTAAGAGATAGTGGGGCAAATTTTGGAGTCTAATGCCATTCTTGGTCAAGGGTTAACCTCTAGTCAATGAAATTGTTGCCAATAAGTTAATATGTGAATGGTTGTAAGTTCTTATTTTTTGGTGAATAAGATGAAAGTTGTTTAGTCTACAAATAATAATTGTTGAACATTACTTAGGTTTGGGCTCAACAAATTCATTCCCCAAGAAAAAAAAAATCTTCTAGTGGATTTTGCTTGCAGCATCTTAACCCTTAAACATTGGGCTAGTGACCGTGGAAATCATTCTTTTTGTTATTGTGTGACATCATCTAGTTTAAATAAACCAAAATTACTCATTGGAAGTCAAACTATTGTGCAAAATCTCTCCTTTTTTGCACAAAATTCTAAGGATGAAGAATTTTTGAGAGAATTTCACTTTTGTCCTACATAGAAAGATTCTTTGTCATCTATGGGACAAAAAACGTCCTTGGTGTTGTTTAAAGGTTAAACTTCACTAAAATCCTTGACCCAAATTTTCAAGTTTTGGGGTTCAAATGTTGAAGTTTTTGTTCAATCAAATTCCATGATTTCACTATAATTAAGTATATTTGAGTTGTTTTCCTTGGGGGGATTGAAATTTCTACTACACGCATCTGAAATCTACCTATTTAGAATCTAGTGGCAAGATGACAAAAATGATCAGGGTGGATTGACCCCCTCACTTGGCCTTACTAGGGGTGCATGTAAAAAAAAAGCCCCCTATTTTGGGCCATTCTAGGGTATACTCTTGACCTCTCACAACTAATTTGGGGTCTCTGATCGCAGAAATGAACTACAAATTTGCAAAAAAATTCATGTGCAAAAAATAAAAAATTCCAGGATTTGCCTGTAGGGCCAAGCGAGGGGGTCAGTTCACCCTGGCCACAAAAATATGCACACTCCAATGCATCACATGACATGATGGGCTCCACATTACCTGAAATTCATACCAAGTACAGTGCCTCTCAAAATATTTCGTGCACTTACAAAAATTGCGATAGCTAATTGCAGAATTGGAGATTTTATACTAAATTTGGATATATTGTGGTACAAGGAATGTAAAATAGTCTATTGTAGTCAGAATTAGGAGATTGTACTTGTGGTATTGTTAGAATTTTTTTATTTTAAATTCCCACATAAAGATAAATTTGAAAACTATCAAAGGGAATGGAATTTATATTTTTTTAACAAAGTATGAACTTGTTATGAATTTTTGAAGTGTTCCGACCATCATGGCCCAAAAGAGTTTGTAGACTACCTCAAAACCAACAAACATTGTATCTATAAGGCTCACCTTACTCACCTAAAGTCGTCACAATATTTTCTAACATGGAATGCCTAAAAAAAGTCAATTCCTACAATGAATTTTTAATGAAAAGCTCAAAGTTCCTAATGAGGTCACTAATGGCACTCCATTAATATCAACTAAGACATTGATTGTGGCCAAAATCTCATTTATTGAACCCCTATAATAGGGGCCTTCTCTAGGTGTCCCCTATGGGTCTTTTGATTGCAATGGATTGTTCTAACTTAGCATACTTGTATAAAAAATGATTTCAAAAATTTCAAAATATTTTTTGATATTTGATTATTTAATCAAATAGATTAGGGAAAATAAATTTTAATCCCTAAAGTTTTTTCATATTTAGAGGCCCAAAATTGCTTCAAAATACTAGTCTCCAAAGCAAGGCTAAAAATTTCATCTATTTTTATTTCTTAGCAAATTCAACCATAGGATCCTTTAGTTAACTTGTTAGAGTACACACTCCTAAACTTTCAAAATAAAAAAACTTACCAATTGCAAGATCATCATGCTTGGATTTCAAAAAGAAGTATTTTCAACTCTTTCCAAATGATTAGATTTCATCTTTTAAACATTTTACCCCAAAATGTGTAGATTCTACAACTTGCAATTCTCTATAATATATTGAAGAAATAAGTTGGGAATACATATAAAATTATTATTATTATTATTTTTAATTCATACTTGAAAAAAATAGTAAGTAGAAAGAAGTAGATAATGTTTCAAAATACTAAATTGTTAAGAATTTAGTTATAGAATTGAAAAATGAGAATTCCAATAGTTGTAACGTTGTAATAAAAAAACTATATCCTATGATTTTATTTTTTCCAAAAATATTGAAAATTGAGTTAAATAAAGAACTTTAAAGTTAATTTTAGAATAAAGATTCTATAATTGCCTACAAACTAAAACTCCTCATAATTTTCATCTCATTAATAAAATGGAATGATTCAAAGCCCCCCGTATATATATAAAATCAATTTCAAATTTTTGTTTCTTAACCCCTAAAATCCCATTGTCCCTACGGGGGCAAAATTGATTTTGGGTAGGCTTGTTTAGTCTCAATTTGTACCATGATTTTTTGAAATTTTTTCTACACGTAGAGATTTCCAAGAGCTTCAAGCACATACAAATTTTATGCAAAACAAAGTAACAAACCTTTGTTTAACAAGTTATGTACTTTTTTTGGAAAAATGGGGGAGAAGGGGCAATTTGGACAGGGTTGTTTGCATTGACTTTCACTAGGTCAAGAGGTAAGACCAGATGTTGGAGGAAGGTGGGGGCAACAAGTGCAGGCTGGGTCAGGGTTAAAAAGAGGAAGGGAGGAGGGTTGGATGACAAGGGGGAGGGAGACGACAACAGTATAGTAGAACCACCCATTACGGATCGGGGATGTAATTCCGACCAAATCTAGGGATGGTGCTCATTTCAGAACTTAAATGTTCTGACACCATAGATTGCTTATCATTTCGGATCAGCCCAATAAGCAATCTATGGTGGCGGAACATTTAAGTTCTGAAATGAGCACCATCTCTAGATTTGGTCGGAATTACATCCCCGATCCGTAATGGATGCTTCTACTATAATATCAAGAACATCAAGGGAGCATTGGGAATGGAAGGAGAACTTTGGGAACTTAGGAACATGTTAGGAACGATAGGAGAACATCTCGGGAACAATGGCCAACCCATCCTTCAAAAGTTGCTCTATGTTTTGGAGCTCACATTGGACTAATAAACAACATAGAAATTAGAGATTTTAGAATTTTGGAATTTATTTTTTTTGACTTGTCAATTATGATTACCTACTTCAATCCACCGTTTGGATTATGGGTTTTTTGAGCTATGTGGTGGGAAAATGTGTGCAAAAATCAGATAGTGTATTGTCAAATCTTGGGACATAGTTGAATGTCTGCTGGCTGTTACAGCCACTTCATGGTGCATAGTGTAAAACTATGCACCATGGAAAAAAATTTAATTTAAAATTTTTCAGTTTTTAATTCAACCCCTCTCCCCTTTCAAAAATTTTAATTTTAATTTTTTTTTGGGGAGGGGGTTGAATTAAAAATTAAAAAATTTTAAATTAAATTTTTTTCCCACTCCTCACCCACCCTCTGTCACGGCCAGGGAGAACTGACCCCCTCGCTCGGCCTTGCGGGCAAACCCTGGAAGTATTTATTTTCCGCACATGAATTTTTTTGTAAAATTTTAATTCATTTTTGCGATCAGAGACCCCAAATTAGTCTAGGGAGGTCAAGAGTATACCCTAGAACGGCCCAAAATAGGGGGCTTTTTTTTTACATGCACCCCTGGTAAGGACGAGCGAGGGGGTCAATCCACCCTGATCTCTGTCACCCTCCCCTTCTTGTAATTTTCAGGGGTGGGTGGGAGTGCAAACAATATGGGATATATCCCATATTGCACTTGTATTTGTACCGTATCAGTACCCGTATATATTCAAATCTGTCTCCGTATCAGTATCAGTACCGTATTAGTACCATATTAGTACCCGATCCCGTATCTGTATCCGTATTCAATTTTTTTTGAGATCAACGGTTGTGAGGGGGGGTTTGTAATTTTTTTTTTACAAAAAAATCAACGGTTCTCGTTTTTTAGCAGGGAGGGGGGGGGGGGTTGTTAATTAATGCAAAACCTGTGACTGCCACTTTTGGGTGCATAGTTGCATTGTAGGATTTTTTGGGATGTTTTCTATGTTTTGGATTGACTTGAAAATTGGTGTATGCAAGACAAACATGATATTTATTATGAAAAAAAATTAAATTTGAATTCCATAGTGTGAGAATTGACCACATGAGGCGGTCAAAGCCATCTGAAATTTTCGGGTAAGGCCCTAAAAAACAATCTTCTGACTTTGAATGCAATTATCTTTCAATCCATACGGTCAAACTTCACAAAAATTTTACCACATTATCTCATATAAGTTCAATACAAGATCCCATGGTTGCATTTTGAAAAATTCATCTATTACGTTTTTTTATCAATGCAACAGAAATGGCAGTTTTTAGTGTGTTTTTTGAGGCAGAAAATCCTAGAAAGTGCCTTGGGACTTTAGGGGTTAAAAAATTGAATTTTTTAATTGCCCTTGTTGAAAAAGAAACTACATATCACACAGTAACTCTTTAACTATGTAGTCAAAAGTTACAAAAATTGCTACTCCTCAATTATATGTTGTGTGAAAATTTTAAAGAAAATAATGGAAATTCCATTCTTGGTGAGCTACCCAAAATTTCTATATTATTAATAAATGATGTTTGGTCTTTTAAGGTTTAATGCAAATTAAATTTTTTCAAGGGTTTTTAGTAAATAGAATGAGATTTCTTTTTAAAAAATTTGGTAAGAATTTCACAAATCTTAAAATTTTATTGAGTGAAATATTATTGACTAAAATATGGATCTCAATTTTTATATATTTTATAATTCACTCCCAAAAGCTCTTAAAATTATAGAAATTCAAAATCTATACAAAATGTTTATATACCTTATTTTTCATGATATGAGATAGTGCTTTAAAAAGTTTGAGTTGTATATAAACTATCATAGTGGGTTAAGTCCTTAAAACAAACATTGAAAACTAATTAAGATAAATTTATATGCAACCAATAACAACAAAAATAGAATTAATAATCGATAATTCATGAGTAATAAATCACCAATATAAAACCTTTGAAGATCCAAAGTAGTAATCATTATAAAATATTAGTAATATATTAGTATAAGAATAACTAACAATTCAAAGCATCTTTAAACTAAATAACAAGTTTATATAAATGAATTAAATTATTTTATCAATCACATGACTTTATATTTAACTTTTTGTGTATATGTTATTTACAATTTGACCAAGCTAGCATAATAAAGGAATAAAAATTAAATAGTTTTTTTTCTTAATCATTCCAATGTGAAACAAGATGAATATAAAAATGATCTAACTTTAATGTTTTAGTTTATTGTGCATTATAATTATTGAAAATTTTATTACTGTTTTTAAAAAAATATTTGAAGTTTACAATGTCTACCACCTTATACAACAAAGCTATCATTTGAGCCTATGAGCCTTAAGCCTAGGTGTAAGTAGGTACTTTACAACTATTGAAGGTACCTATAATATAAATATCCTATAACTATGGAAAGTGCTTATAACATAGATACTTGTAATATAGACACTTATAATGTAAATATCCTATAACCATAAAAGGTGCCTATAATATAGGTACCTATAATATAGAAGCTTGGGCTCCTAGGGTTATGTACTTAAGATCCTAAGCTCAAATATTAGCAATTATACCACCTTGTATTCAATAAATAGACTAAGTGAAGTGTTTTGAAATAAATTGTTATTCACTTCCAAAACTTTAATGCACACTTACCTTATAATTGCTAAAATATGAAGTTCAATCAAAGATCTAAATACATTTTGATGACTTATGTGATGCAATTTTAATACATATGATTATTGAATGTATTTATTTGATTAAAAAATATACTTCATAATGCATTTTAGTCTTAACCTATAGAATTTTCAATTGCAATAAAATCACTTAATTTTGGAATCTCTCCATGTTTATGAGCAAAATGAAAACTAGACTCCATAAATTCCTTTTGTTTGCTACTTCAATCAATGATTTAAGTTTGAAAACTCAAATTTGAGTCATTGAGTCTATTTTAGCATTTAACTACTGTAGGTCTACTTAAAATCTATAATATCATAGTCTAAGCAAATAAAATGAATGAGGTTGCACGGAGTGAGGCATGGAGTTTTACAAGATTCTCATAAAATGGTTTGCATGAATTTGAAAGGGACATTACATAAGATAGTTCATATTTTCAAAATTGTATATATATAATGCAATTTAGAATACTAATTAAATGATGACTTTCAATCAACAATTTAAAATATGATTCATAGATCATATCCATAAGGTTAGATCAACTAGTATACAAACCAATATTTTTCAATAAAAATTTAAATCCAACAATTGAAAATTTCTCTTAAAATTGATTTTAGATTAAATATTTTTTATTTTAACAATAATTTTTTCCATTTTAAGTTCAAAATATTAAGCTATAATCATAGTGATTTTTGAAGAATTTTTATCTTATTTTATCTATTCAATTATTTTATTTATTCAAGTTGATTTTGAATGGTCATGTCTCAAACATAAAAAGTTACTTTTCAAGGCTAAAATCTACCATTTTTCTTTGAATTATAGAATATTTGCAAAGTAAAGTTTTTCAAATCCATATTATGCAAATGTTAAAAAAACTAACACAAGATTCTACAAAAAGTCAATGGATGAAAAAAAGAAAAATTTATATGCTTACGGTGTGTTTGCATTCATTTGTTGTTTAAAATTTGAATGTTTGGTTTCTGGTTCCCAAGGGGTTAAAGAAGTTTTGGGGATCACATGATTCAAAATGATGGTAGAAAACCCTTTCCAGTTTTCACATTTATTAAACCCCTACCCATTACATTTATATGTTACTTTCTTGTGATATAACAAATATTATGAGTATTAGAAAGAGTATAAAAGAGTTTTGTGGAATGAATAGAGAATGTGATATTAAAGAGGTCTAGATACACCGTCTACCACTCATAATACCATATAAGGTAGTTTGCTCTTAAAGTGACTATTTAAGAGCTAATTGATTTTTTAGGAAAGTTAAATTCCTTGAAACAATTTTTAGGAAATTTTCATAGGAAGAAAGCAAAATGTACTTTTGTATCCTGATCACTCTGAGAGCATGGGCGGTTTTAGAGCATATTGCCTTATTCAAAAGCCCAGAATCGTCAAAAGAAGATAATTGGTAGTCAATTTGCACTAATTCCGAAGCAATTGATTACAATAAAGTTAAGATGGGCACACCCCAAATTGTTGCTTTTTGCTACTTGGCCTAAGGAAGAACCACCCATAACTGACTGAATGAGCAATTCTAGATATGATCTGGAGTAGTGTAGGGCGAATCAAATATTTTTGGAGGTGGAAGGATAGAAATGATGGGGATTGCACAAACTTTGGTAATTTTATCTCTTAAATTGTAATTATTATGAATTTTGAAAGGCAGAAAATGCTCCAAATCCACTGCCAATCTCTAGATTCTTCCAATTCCAATCACTCAAAAACTACAATCTTACTAAATGCTTTTTGCTTTCTTACTCACTACTTTGGAACATGTGTTATGAATCTATTAGTCCCAATTTAACCCCTAAAGGACCATTGTCCCCTCGGGGGACAAAATGGATTTCGGGCAAGTTCCTATGATCTCAATTTTCAGTGAATTTTTTTGAAACTTCCCATAAGATAGGAAAACTTATGAGCTTCGTGGGAATATAAATTCAATTGGTGCCCGAGAGCAAAAGTTATGGCATCTTAAACATAATTTACACGTCACCGGGCAGAAAAATAAATCTACAAAAATTTGAAATTAATTTTTTAATTTTCTTCTTCTTAAAGATCATATTTTTGTCTACATGTGGAGCTTTGATTCATTCCATTTGGATTAGTAATGTGAAAGTTATGAACAATCTTGTTTTTCGGGCAATTTGAGCATCTTCTTGAAAAAATAACTTATAGGATTCAATTCTGAATGCAATTTTCACAATTTTTCAAAAAAAATTGTTTGACAAGGTTAACTTCTCTATTTAGAACAATCTCACCGTTGAGATTATTGTGTTTCAATCCCATTTTAGAGCTATTAAAGATTTAGTTTTTCTTTCAATCTTGGACCTACTTGTACTAAACAATTTTTTAAAGAATGAAAATCAATCATGTTATTTTTTAATTTTTTTTTCTAGACTTTCAACTCAATTCTTCAACACAAAAATTTTTAAATTCAAGGTCCATGGTGTAATTTTTTTCCCCAAATGGCATTCAAAGTCATCTGAAATTGCAGGCTAGTGTTCAAAAAAACTTTCTTTTTTCAACTTTGAATGCTATTATCTTCCAATCTGTACGGTCAAACTCCATGAAATTTTTACCACATGATATTAGACTAGTAAAGTACAAGATCCTATGGTTAGATTCTAAAAAAAGTATTTCTTTTGTTTTTTTGGACGAATGCAACAAAAATGACAGTTTTGAGTAGTTTTTGACAAAAGAACGGCCCTGGTCCTTTAGGGGTTAAAAAAAAACAAAAAAAACGCAATCTAACTATGGTTGGAAATAAGTCAGTCTATAGGTTGGTTATTAGGTCCTGATCAAGAATGCGTGGCTTCCCCTTATTTACTATTATTAAATTGGACAGATTTCATACAAGTGAAAGGAGGTTTCAACGCATCGAAGAAAGCAACATTTGGATACCATATGCAAAAGTTATAAAGGGTCAAATTTTTTTAGATGTTCTCAAATCGTTTCTTCCAAATAGATACATATTGATTTGGGAGATGTACAGTACGTTACACAGCTCTGGGTCAGTGGCGCATTTGGTTGCCCACCTTACTGATCACATGTTAGCATTAATGAGCATACATTATGTGATATTACAGAATGTGATATTAAAGAGGCTTCAGTGTACCGTCCCATGAGTCATAGCATGTACAGAACATTCAAAAAACCCTCTCTGAATATCAAAAACAGAGAATCATCCGATGAATGGCACTTGGCAGCCAACATGGACCGACGCGTCACTAATCATAATTACAGAAACTCACTAAACGCAGATTAGCACTAATCAGAAAGCTTTATAAGCTAACCTAGCTTCCGACCAGAATCACCCATCTTCGCCCGCAAAACTATTGTCGTGTTTCCAGAGAAGTTTTGTGTTGTTGAGAGCTGCTTCTGTTGTTGGGTTTCCTGCGTTCGGTTTCCGAAGAAGGTACGTGCTGCAGCAGCGATGGCCCCTATCGCAGTTGGCGACAAGATTCCCGATGCGACCTTGATGTACTTGGACGATGACGACCAAGCCCAGACGTTCAACCTGTACGAGAAGCTCAAGGGGAAGAAGGCCGTGCTCATTGCCGTGCCTGGCGCTTTCACTCCCACTTGCAGGTGCCGATGGTGTCCTATCCTTGTCTTTTTGAATGCTACTTAGGTCATTGTTACTGAGGAGATTAGAGTAGTTCGGTTCTCTGCGTTTTCCCTTGTGGTGATGTTGTGGCGAGTTCTTTCTGAAAGGTTTCCTTCCTGTGGGCTTGTTGGAGGGTTTGCATGTCTTCTTATGTCGAACCTTGTAGTGTGGATTTTGGGTGCGGAATTTTGTGTGTTGCCTCTCCGCCAATAGGGAGAGACTGGACTGCCTCGGAAGTTTTTGTGAACAATGAAAGTGACGCTAGAAGTAATGGTTGCGAGTTTGGGTGTGAGAATTTCTTATATTAGTGAGTGTAACGGGCGTTGCAAGGGTAGTGATGTACTAAGTTTATTAAATATTATATTGCTTAAGACGTGCGATTATTCTGTTTGGAGGAGAGATAATTGCTATTAGCCAGTTCAGTAATTTTCAGTGTTGTATGTATACTTTCTCTTTCTGATCTGAGTATGTGTTGTAACATGCATGAACACGAATGTGAGTGCTTTATGTGGCTAGTTTACTGACATGAGTATGCATGTGTGACAGTCAGAAGCATGTCCCTAGCTTCATTGAACTTTCCAAGGAGATCAAGAGCAAGGGTGTGTCCGATATCATCGTCATTTCAGGTCTGCTTACCAATCATTTACGAGTCACATGCAAACGAGTGGCTGTTTAAGATTTTCTTGTCTTGATTTATACCTGACTCCTCGCCTCAGTGGTACCAGACATTGAAGCTTGCGTTTTGCTTCGTGAATATGATGGCTGCAAGTTTTGAAGGGTTTTTAAAACGTGTACGGTTTTGTGCAGTGAACGATCAGTTTGTGATGAAGGCGTGGGAGCGTTCTTACGGTGGTGCCGAGACTCTCAAGTTCTTGGCTGATGGTTCTGCAGAGTTTACCAAAGCCTTGGACTTGGAGCTCGACATGAGCGAGAAGGGCATGGGCAAGCGTTCTCGTCGATACTCTCTGTTGGTCAATGACTTGGTGGTTGAGGTCGCGAACATTGAAGAAGGTGGGCAGTTCGCCATCAGTGGAGCAGACCGCATTTTGCAGGCTCTGTAGATTCTTGTCAGGGAGTTGCATTTATGAGGAATTCTACTTTTGTGATCTTGTCATCCTGTTCTGAATGCTAGGGTGTCGACTAGGAACTTGCAGCGTTTTGCTGCCGAAAGGCATAGCACTTGTAAAGATTTGAGCTCACACCGAGTTCAAACAATCTTTACTGAAGACCGTAAATACCATGACTCATTTGAAAATTGCCCATGTTTTGCACACGCATTATGGATTTTGCATTATCTCAGTATCTTAAATTGTAGTATGGTGGTTTTGAGTTTTTTGGCAACTGGAAATCTTCCATTTTCTAAATTTCTAAATCCATGTTGACATAAGCCATCAGAAACAGCGTGACTGAATTTCAGAAAAACACTCGGCACTGTGGTGGAAGACGAGTTTGTAGGCTGCATGACAGTTCTGTTAACAGTCGGTAACATCACTACTTTCTAGTTGTTTCGTACGGTAAAAATTTGGAAAACTGGTAGTAGGAAATGACAACTAGTTCAAGCCCCCTACTTTAATCGGAATAATCGCAACCTTGGTATACGGATACTAGTAAGCAGTTTACTTGCAAACAATTCTGTTTGAACGGCAGTGAGCAGTAAGGTAGTATGTTCTAAAAGCAACCATATAAGAATTGGTCCGCCTTTTGCATAGGCTTCCATGAACAAAATTATTTTTGGATCATTTTTCAGAGAAAGAAAAATAGATGTGGAATCTAACACAAGTGGTTTTGTATCTTTCAAAGCGTTTCTGAATTAGTTATAAATTTCCGAAGATTCTAGACATAGGCACCTATTTGTGACCATAGATCTCCTAAAAGTCATCCACTTGCAACTTGTAAAAAGATGTGCAAAAATCAAAGACAATGATTGACTCTTGCAATAGAAAAACAATTTTTTGTCGATGCATTCAATTGCTACAATGGTCCATTTAAGGATCACCGGCCATCTCCATTCTCCACCTAAAAATAGGGGCAATTTGAAGAAGATGGGTGCTTTTAGAGCATATTACCTTAAGGTATGGACCCCATAATCACCACTAAAACACTAACTTATTGCCACCTTAAAATTGAAGGTAATGAGTACACATTAAACAGGATGACTAGAACATTAGTTTCATTAAGTTGTAGATCATTTACCAAGCAAATTACGAATCTTTAAAGCTTGTGCTATCCAAATAATACTTTAGCCCTTAAACGTTGGAGAATATGTTTTGGGTAAAACTGCTCCAAAACTGCCCTTGCATTTACAAGCACAAAATTTTAGATTAAAAACATTTCTGGACAAATGTAACCGTAGGATCTTGTAGTAAAATAGTTAGACAAGATGTGGAAAAAATTTCAAAATTTTCCACCGTGTAGATTGCAAGATATAAACGTTTGAAGTGACAAAAATCCTTTTTTTACCCTGTGAAAATATGAGCAGCTGCACTTCACAAGGTCACATTTGTATGAAAAAATGTCCAAAATGGTGGTTACTCTTAGCATTCATTCTTCAAGTTAAGTTGGCTACATGCTTAAAAAAATTTAGATCATTTGGAATTGTACAACATATAGGAAAAAAATAGTAAGTAGAAAGAAGTAGAGAATGATTAAAAACACTAAATGTTAACAATTTATTTATAGAATTGAAAAATGCCAATCCCAATGGTTGTAATGTTGTAATAAACAATATACAACTAAAGTTTTTATTTTTTTCCAAAAATATTTAAAATTGAGTTAAATAAAGGACTTCAAAGTTTATTTTAGATAAGAGATTCCATGCACTAGATGTTTTTTAAGGCCTCCAAGAGACCGTTTGAAGGTAGTTCCCTTCACTATTCCCCCCGCACTGAAGGACGGCCAGTTGTCACAAGAAAATTTCAAAAAAAACAACAACTACTTCTTCAAATGCTCAAAGAGGCTGGAAATTTTATTCCAAAAATGTCCTGGCAACCTCTCAGCCATGTAGGACTGGTGAGGTGTCAGGCCAATAGTCACGTTCCCTGCGTTCTCTTAGCAGTGGAACCTGCGATCTCTTGGAGGCCCAAAGAAACATCTAATGACTATCCACAAGCTAGCTCAAACTAAAATTCTTCATAACTTTCATCTCATTAATAAAAAAAGGATAAAAATCTAGAGAATCAACTTCAAATTTTTATTTTTTTAAAAAGTGATTTTCAAAGAAGTTATTTTATCCTGCCCGGGTTGCCCACTGAACATTGAAAATTACATATCATGCAATAACTTTTGAACCGTGTAGTTAAAAGTTATGAAAATTGTTGGGTCTTAACCCTTAAAGGACCTAGGCCTTTTTTCTGCCAGAAAACACTCAAAATTGCCATACCTATAGCAAGGAGTAAAAAAAATTGAAACATTGTTTTCTTTTCATATCTATCCATAAGATCTGACACCCAACTAGTATGAAAGTGTGTGAAAAAAATTTCAGAATTTTTGACCGCTCAGATTGCAAGATATCTGCGTTTAAAGTGGAAAAAACAAGTTTTTCAGTACATTGCGGGACTAGATTTTTTGACTTTGAACATTTTTAACTTAAATTTTTTGCACTACAGAGTTTTGAGCTTTAAATCTTTATAGTGGAGAATTGAGTTGAGAGTCTAGGTAAAAAAAAAATTAAATTTTTATTTATTTATCATTCTTAAGAAAATTGTTAAGTAGAAGTAGGTATGAGATAGAAGGAAAATCCAAAATATTCATATATTTTAGATGGAATCAAAATGCACTAATCCCAATGGTGAGATTGTTCTAGCAAGTAAATCAGACCATGGAACAAAAGAAAAATTGAAAAATTTGAAAAATTGCATTCAGAAATGAATCCTACAAGTTTTTTTCTTCAAGAAAATGCTGTAACTGCCCGAAAAACAAGAATGTCCATAACTTTCTCATAACATATCCAAATGAAATGAATCAAAGCTTTCCAGATAGACAAAAATATAATCTATGAGAAAAAATAATATTAAAAAGAAAATTCAAATTTTTGTCCATTTTTTTTTGGCTGCCCGAGCTGCCCGCCGTCCCCTCATTTGAGCTTATTTGGTCATAATTATTGTTCCCGGGCACCGATTTTGAAAAAAATTATACTCCCACGAAGCTAATCAAATTTTCTACCTCCAAAAAAAATTTCAAAAAATTAGGAAAATATTTCAGCCCGTAGGTACCTGCCCGAAAACGCATTTGTCCCCTGAAGGGACAATGGTCCTTTAGGGGTTAAAGGTACTCGTCATTCCCATATTGTGTGAAATTTTCAAAGAAAAAGAAGAAAAGCTTTGTCTGTAGTTAGCTGCCAAAAATTGCTATGTTGCCAAAAAATGTTGTTTGGCCATTTAGGGGTTAATTGTTGTATAATTGTAATCCTCTTTCATTTTTTAAAAAGAAAATTGAATCATTTTACCAATCTAATAACAAGTCAAACTATTCTCATTACCAAGAACAAATATGTTGGATGTTCCTATCTAAATTCCAATTCTCCAAGGGTAACTTGGTGGATATTAGGCACATAAAAACCCTTGAAGTAGGTACCATTTGAGTATCAAAAGTGACACTTGTTAGATTCAAGCCTTTGGATAAGTGTGGCTACAATCATCTAATGGGAACAACAATTGTTCATGGTTTGAATTCACTTGTAGCTATTATATATTCTATTAGAGAGGTCTTTTGTATTTTTCAAAGATAGTTGTAGGAGAAGAACACTTCACCCTTTTTATGTCAATTTGCAAATTAAAGAAACAAATGTAGTAAAGTGTTGCTCCTAGATCAATAGAAGAGTACCTACATACCTTATAAGTCAAAATTTAATTAAGATGATAGACTTTGGAGTCTCCAACCTTTGATGGCATGAAAGACTATTTGTCTTTACCAAAAGACCAAGTATGCAAAGCAAACACATTCAAAGCCTACTGGAATAGATATTGAGCAATATTAGAAACTCAATTTGTACTATTAAAAAAAATGTGTTTTAGGTAATAAGCCCTCATTTTTTTTAATGGATTATAGGTGATGTCCAATGCAACAAACCTATGTTTTCATGTCAACATTGATGTTACCTTGGATGTTTTGTTGACATAAAAACATGGGTTTGTTGCATTAGACATCACCTAAAATCCATTTAAAAAAAATTAGGGCTCATCACCTAAAACATGGTTTTTTTTATAGTGCTACCAAAAATCTATAACATATCACAAATATTAGTGACTGTTCACATCACGAGATTCTTGGCGTGGTAATAGATTATTTTGAGCAAAAATGTTGACTTGTGCCTCATGCTTTTGCTTTATGAACTGGACATGGATGTTGTATCTAATATACAATACTATCTTATCATTGCACTTGGAAGTCCTTATCTAGACTCAAGGACCTTCTTGAGATTCAAAAAATTGACTTGGAGGTCCTTAATTGTCCATTGGAGAAGGGGTCCATGATGGTCTTCAATTCTTCATTGCTCCTATGGATTAATGAAAATGAACCTCATGGTCTTGTGCATTAGGCAATTCTTTGGAGGATTTGGATGGACTAATTATTGGCTCAAGATCAAAGGGGGATAAGGCTTAGCATTTGTAGAAGCTACATGCAAAGAAGTTTGAGTAGGACCTTTACTTGAAAAGCAAGCCAACGCTATAGTGCTACAAGGATAGGGCCTCTTGTATCGTAGTTGTTTGTTTCATAAACCAAAATTTTCTTTCGGACTCATATTGTCAGTAAATGGCTTGACAAAAAGAATTGGACTAACTAACATTTCTTCCGAGGGTGAAATTAACATGACTAATGGTAATAGTTGTCAATGTTTCTTCCTCAAATCAAGTATCTAGTAGTCAGATCTAGACATTGGACACCAATAGATATTGAACCGTGCCTCTAAGTACATGTTGGTGAAAGAATCAATTGGCAAAGAGAGTATGGTAATAAACATAAGGTTTCTTTGTGAACCTCTAATTGCCACTTATAGCAATTAGGAACAACTATTTGGTTGGAATTTGGAAGAAGAAACAACATGTGTTTTTTAGCAAATAGAAGAGAAGGCATTTTGAAGTGGGAGTAGAGAGTTTGGGTCTTCAAACCACATCTAAATGTAACAAAAAATTGATAGTAGGTTCACTAATAAATCAACCAATGTTTTTCTGTCATTCAACATTGATGTTACGTTGAATGCCCAACTTTAAGTGAAATTGTATAGTTTCCATTATCCTTTAGTTTATACTTGACAATAAGGCAACGCTATTCCTTCACTTACTCGCCTCCACTGACATAAAAGTGAATGGCAATTGTTCACCAATTCCACCAATATAACGAAACTTCACGTTTTCAAATAGGTAGGTCCATTAATTAGAGTGTGGGTCAATTGTTAACTTCCAACCAATAGTAGGTCTCTTCATGTGCAAATCATAAAGAATCTTGATAATTTATTTACACCACTGGTAGAAAACAAAGTAGTATTTGGAGGAATCAACAAAATTTCTCTCTATAATTATAAAATAATATGTCTCTTTTATTTGTTCAAAAATAAAAATTTCTAAATATTCAAAATAGAACAATTATTTGGTTCACTTTACTAATGTTTGGTTAATAAAACATAATCTCAAGTGTGAAGATTTTTAGAATGTAATACTTTCAATTCTTAAAATAGGTAATAAAACGGGGATTTTTAAAAGTTGGTGTAATTTAAGAGCTTTTCCACAGTCACACAAAAGAGTTGGCTATTCTAGCTCTATTGTGCCTTGATTGTAACTCCTCACCTATCCTACCACGCTAAAAATAATTTTTATGAGTAGTTCCCCCTAAAATTGAGCTTGGTACAAATTCTATCATACTGCTCATCACTTTTTTCATGCCTTCCAATTTGGAATTCATTGTTCAAAACTAACCATTCTAACAACTAATTGAATAAGCAATACTCGTGGCATGAATAGTAGCATACATATTATTGTGTATTGGATATTCCGCCGTACAGTGGGGACTTGTCATAAGACTTTTTGGTGAGTCAGACTTGTTGAATAATGATGTAGATGCTCTAAGAACTTCATTAGATGAAATTCAGCCTTCGTTAAGGGTTGTGAGTTTTTCTATGTTCCTCTGCATTCTCATCTCTACCATGCAGCCTAATGACGCGGTTGACATCCACATCAACAGGCATTAAAAATTTAATTTATTTTTTATATATAAATAAATTATTATTAATTAATTAATTAATATTTTTTATTTAAAAAATAAAAAAATAAAATTTAAAATAATTTTTTAATAATTTTTTTTCAAACAACGCATGCTAGTTCCTAACAACGGGAACCAGCCTAAAATGGCCCTCCCGGAAGGCAAAAAACATCTAATGGTTCATTTTAGGTCCCACTATCATCAAGAAAGTTAAGGGACTGAAGCCTATTCAAACTTCCTCACATGTAGCTTCTATTGATACAAAGCCTATTCTTTATGGTCTACGCTCCAAAGTCCTCCAAACCCTCTAAGGTAGTCAACCTATTCCTAATCACCTCCCATTTGGGCAACGTAAGGTGCTCTATTTCCATGCAAGTATTGATGAGTAAATGATCCGTTATAACACATTATGAATTGGAAATAGGAGTCCCTCTTGGTAAGATGGCAATTGGTGATGAAATATTCTTGAGTGGTGCTTCAATTCTATATTACTTTCAATTTTGAAACGAATATTTGGTTGGAAATAAGGGTCACTTCACACTATGGCCAAAGGTTTAGAGGCCGTAGATATCCACCAATCAAATTTCAAGAAACCAAAAGTTCGGCCTCTTGACCCTTCACACTAAAAGGCACAAATCCAAAGGCCATCACTTTCCAACTACCTACATGGCAATAGATTGCCTATATGGCGATCGAGTCTCAAAGAAGTTTGGGTTGGCTAGAAATGGATGCCCAAACTATAGCTGAGAGGCCATCAACTTATGACAAGGCCTTTAGAGGCTTTACACTATGGCCGTTCAAGTTGAGAGGCCATGGGATTGAGTTCATTGCCATCGGTTTGGACTTTGGGCTTGGCCTTTGGAGGCTTCACACTATGGCTGGCCAAAGGCGACAATCCCTATTGTTTATTGCCTATTTATTGCTCATTTCTTTGGACTCTCAACAAAGTTTAATCTTCACATAGAAAATTCATGATAATTTTTTTTGGAAAATAAAATTGTGAAAAATTATGGAATCCTTTTGATATCTATTTTTGTACGGTACATAGGAAAAATTTCTCACTGAACATACCTAAGACAATATGCTCTAAAAGTGCCCACGCTCTAAAGTGATAATGATACAAATGTACATGTTGCTTTCTTCAATGTACCAGTAGTGTACAATTGAGGAGGTGGTCGCGTTTAGTGACCAGTGTGTTTCAACTTCAAAAATTTGTAACTAATTCCTCGAAGGTCCGAAAAATATGAAATGACTTGGGTTAGATGCCAATTCCTTTTTTCTTCCTAGGAAAATTTACTGAAAACTATTTCAAAGAGTTTAGCTTCCCTGAAAAGACAATCGGCTCTTAAATGGTCGCTTTTAGAGCAGACTACCTTACTGGGTTACCTTAAACCTAACTTCCTGCTGCGTCTACTGTACCATGGTTGAGTGGTTGACTCGGTCAATGCTTCGACCACCTTGGAATGGGAACGTACGAGAGCGAGAGCGTGGTAAAGCCAAGTGCCGAAGCTCCCCGAGGGAGACCCTCCACACTTCCCCCAAGGTGACAGACTGATAGGATTGACTGCATGACTTCGACGGACGACTGGACTCGTTCTCACGTTTGGTTCTCACATTTCATTCCTTTTCTTATTGGCTCCGGAGAAGGCAGGGCATTGACAAAAACGAAGGAACGAAACACAAGCTTAGCTGCCGTCAGCAACTTAAGCTTAAGTGTGAGTAGTGGGAAAGAGCCAGGACTGCCAGTTGTAGTGTACAGCAGCGAGCTGCTTGTTCATTATGTGAGCCCACGCATCGATCACGCCATGACCCTACGTCCCAACTTAATTAGCTGTTTCCAACACCTTCAGGCCATGTATGATCGACCAGGTGGCTCCCTCGCACGAGAGCGGAAGATCTCGCACCCTGGGAGTAGTGGGAACTTAGCTGGGAGGAAAGATTCGAGATGATGCTCGCATTCAATTCTGTGGGTTGAATTAACATCACGTGGAAGCTCGACTCGCTCGCTCGCTCGCTCATGGGATGCATTGGGAGAGGGTGGGGCTCTGGCTTTAGCTGCCGTACGTCCGAGGAGGGGAGGAGGGAATTGTTGTAGAAAGTGTGAATTGGTCAGGCGATCAGTGTCAGACTTAGAGAGGAATTGGGGTCTGGAGACCAAGAGTTGGAAATTAGTCCTTGAGAGAATCGTTCTTTGACTGGCCTAAGACTTGACCTTGCAGGGACCCAAGTCACCCCAACCTGTTTAGAAATAGGACCCATAGTTTGCGAGTCTGGGCCTAAGTTAGAAGATGAGGACATTGTTTGCTTCACTTCAACTTATAAGGATTCTGGGAAGCCTCGATAGAGCTGTGAAGTGATCATTTGGGGTACCAAGAGCCGAATTTGTCGAGTTTTAGGTTTTCGTCAATTTTTAATGCAATTTCGAAGTGGGAGGTTGTAGTCCAGGATCAGTGGCAGGAGACATCCTTATTTCTATTCAAAGAGAAATAATTAGTCCCACCAAGTGTTGCTGTTATTACAGGAGACAGGGTTAGTTTGCTTACAGTTTCAGTATCCTCTGCCTTAATGCTTCAGGGTTTGTGCCGCAAAGCTTGAACAAAGTGATTACATACGGACAGTACATAGCCTCCTTGTGGCCGTCACTTGGGTACCCTTGCGCAGCCCTTACGGTGTTGTTAAAAACTTAGTTCTGAGGGTTTTGGTAGGTAACTTAATTACGTTAGTGAATGGCTCACTTGTTGAGATTTCTGTCTTTGTTCCAGGCCTCTTAAATGACTCATTTTGGTGTACTAGTCTGCAAGTGACCTGTCCTTGACGCGGCCGGCCCTACACTCAATAGTTATTGCTACCCTTGAAAGTTGAAACTTGGCATTAAGTTATTGTTGTAAACATTCCAAGACTGCTTGAGTGACGATGAGTAAGGTTTCGTATGGATTGCACAATGTGCTGTTAAAAGGCGTAGATTCCTGAGCATGTGAGGAACGTTGTGATGCGTTAGGCTGTATTTTGTCTAGCATTATACATTTCTTCGGCCAATGAAGTTCCGAATCAGATGTCCCCGGCTGTCAAACTTGCTTTTTGGAAGTTATGGGGTCTCAATGACTTGGTTCAAGTGAGAGCAGACCTTTTAAATTTGGATTGATTCTATAACACATATCGAGCTAGCTGGAGAGGATGGACAATATTCGGAACGGTTTTGGATTGGGTCATCTAGAGAGCCTGAAAAACAAAGCCTCGTATTTGCTGAAAGACAGCCTCAAAATTGCACGTCTTGCTTTGGTGGACATCAGCAATGCAGAACTGTAAGCCTCCTTTTCTCGTCACACTTATCACCCTGCAGTTTTTAGGTTATTTTTGTGACCAGAATGTAACTCTCGGGTACATTCTAAAGCATGAACCTTGGCTATTTGAGAACGTATTCACTTTTGATTAAAGATTTGGTAAAGTATTTACTGAGTGCAAATTTTTTTGCTTTAGCCTTGGAAGGTACCTATTGATTTAATGCAGGCTAGCTCGCGAAAAAGTGCTATGCTATTACTATTGTGTTTTGAGCAATACATTTGACCCATTGCGATTGAAATGATTGATCGTATAGGATGACTGAAGAGGCAACGAATGCTGATGAATGGGGGCCGACCACAACACAGATGGCTGAGATCTCATGTAGTATCAATAACTCTGAAGATTATCTGCGAATTGTGCACGTCCTTCACGAAAGGTAAGTTTATAATTAGTAAAATTCTTGCCATCAACTATAACACTATTTTAGTTCAAGTTGTCAAACTTTAGATAAATGAAAGCCAGCTTGGCTAGTAGAGAGAATTAGAATAGAAATCAAAATCGACCCAGCTTTGGGGGATGTAGGTCAAATGGGCTATAGAATGTTAAGGTTGAGTTCACATTCTGCTTTATTACAAGATTCCTAATCCTGGAAATCCTTACAGTTTGTTCAAGGATTGACATTGTGTTGATGGTACAGATTCGCTCTAAACACCCAAAAATTCTGGAGACAAATTCACAAGTCGCTAATTCTTCTGGAATATCTTTTATGCCATGGTCCTGAGGATTTAGTCATGGAGTTTCGCCAAGACAAGAGTCGCATTGAGGAGTTTACACGCTTTGAGTATGTGGACTTGAATGAGTAAGCTCCAGCATTACTCAAGTATCTCAATTTTGAGCTGATAGTGGGTGTCATACTAGGATGCTGGATCGGTTATTCAATTTCTAACTTCAATGAAGGAGAGAGTACCACGTCCTCAAAACCTAAAACTTACAAGAATAATTGAAAGCCATTTGAGATCTTCTCAGTTCCGTTAAGCCAAGGAGGTTTCATATTGCATATCTAATAGTTGTGTCAAAGCTTCTTCTCAATTAGTTCCTGTCATCGTGCCCTATGTACTTCACCGAGTTTTCTCTTCACTGGTTCACTATCCTGTCATGACACCCTCCAATATGTCTCAAATGTTTGTGTTCGAATGACCGTCTTACATTTTTTCTGCTGCAGGATTGACAGGGGTTCAGCTGTTCGAAGAAGAGCTAAGCACGTACTGCATGTCCTGATGGACGAGTCTTTCTACAAGAAGGAGCGCAGTCGAGCTCAGAAAATCTCCATTGGCATCTCTGGTTTTGGAAATGAATCTTTGCATGATGATCATCACCATCACCATCACCATCACCAATCAACCCATTCCAAATTTCTTAGCAGTTTTGTTCCTCGCAGTCAATCTGCTTCCAGCTTATCAGAGAACCGCCTCGGAGCAGGTGGCTCAATATCACGGTTGCAGGGGGATGAAGAGGATCAATTCAGCAGTAAACCAGATGCCAGAGAATCGTGCAGAAGCTCACACGCACCCGAGGGCGAGTTCTGTTCGCCAAGCGCAAGTGACACATCCAGCTGGAGAACCTTTTCAGTGAGTGTATCCAACTATCCCGCAGCTCGTTTGGTTATCTAGTACATAACCTAGCTATTTCTTGTCCAAAAAAAGTGAAATCTCAACGCTCACAATGGCAGCTGTTTATGTCCGACAACCATCTCAAGCCTGCACGAGATTTTGACCAACTATCTAATCCTTACCCTCTAATGTACATGGCATTTTTCAATTGCTGCAGGGTTCGTCTGGTTGTGAGAGCGCAAGTGCAAGTGGTCGTTCAGAAGATTCCACCTGCGGTAATCTGAACACGAAGGAAGAATCGCCAACACATATCTCGTCATTCCCGAAGACCTCTCAGATTCTGGACATGGATAGCGTTGCCTCTGGTGTTGAGAATAATAGCAGGACTCCACTGCAGAGGTTGCCACCTCCTCCTCCAGTTGCTGGGTACAAAGGTGTCAAACCTCGGGCTTCAAGAGGACAAAGTAAACTGCCTCCAAAGAGTGTGAGAAATGATCATGGAAATGCTCCAGATCTTATCAGCATTTGATTTGAACCGCAAACCTTTGCAGATTGACAGAGATGTTTGGGGAACTAGAGCTTAGTTGCGGATAGCTTCTTGCTGTCCTAAGCCGCTGAATACAACATGGGGTGCTGAAAGAGTATGAGCTTCTGGATCCAAGAATAGAGGCGATTCTGTCTCGAGGCTTGAAAAGTCTACGCAGGGTCAAGTATTTTGGAGACAGGATTTTGGGATCGTGTGGGATCAAGATTGAAAAGAACTAGTGAAGTCTCGGAGGTTAAATTGCCGGCTAGCTCTGATCCCCCTGGTTTGACTCTAGGAGGAATCTATCCTTGTTACTGCACTAGCCCGTTGACGTCATTGCATCCAATATGTGAACATCTTGTTTATATTTTTACACTGGTAATCCACCTAATTCCATTTCAGGTTACCATTGTGTGCAAACACTCAATGTTACATTCTGTGATATTCTCACTACTATGGTCACTTTCATGGGCTTTGCATGAAAGTGATTTGATACATTTGATGATTGCACAGAAGAGTACTCAAGAAAGGATTTGAGTTGAAATATAGAGCAAAATTTACAATGTTTATTGTTTTTAGTTGGAAGGCTTGAAATGGGGCGCTTCCTATGATCAACAGACCTTCCAACGTCAACGGTACAATTACAAACTTCAAGGCTCAGCCTTTGAGTATACATTCAAAATTGTACAGAAATAATGTTGGTAATTCACAGAAATTTAACATGCCTACATGCCTATACAGAGCTCGAAAAATACAAGAATCTCTTACTCGAAAGTCCAAGTTATCTCAAAATCTTCTCCGATGAGAAGCCCTAGACCAGAAAGTTCCAGCGTCTGATCATTGTGCACGACTTTCACGGGCAGATTCTGCTTCACATGCACTGAACTTGGAGCAGAGCCGACACCCAAGACCACAATGCGGTCCACAATCCAGCCTTCCTTCAATGCATACTCCCCATGCACAACATGTGATTTGAGAGTACTCTCGTTGCCCGCCACCACGACCTCGAAGCTCACGTAACTAGACTGGTGTGCTTGCAGGATCATGTCAATCTCCTCACCATTGTCGAGAAACACATGACCTAATGCAGAGCTCAGCAAAGAGTCACTTTGTAGAGCAACCACCAAAGTGAAGGGAGTCTTGCGCACCGCAGCTGATGTCAATGCGCCCTCCTGCATGGGGATGATAGCCCCTGCGTGGACGTGCACGTTGATCGCATCCCACGGTGCTTGCAAAGTGAAGTTTCCACCAGTGCTGACGATCTGGGAATGATCAAACATGTTGTACCAGGTGCCTTCGGGGAAGTAAGCCTCCACTGAAGTTGTATTTGCGGTGATCACAGGTGAGACGAGAATGTGGTTTCCAAGGAGGAACTGGTATGAAACCTCCAATGTGTTGGGGTCAGTTGGAAACGCGAAGAACAGAGGTCTGACCATGGGGTAACCCTTGATGTGTGCCTCGTAGTTCAACGTGTAGTAATATGGCAGCAGTTGGTACCTCAACCCGAGAGCTTTCCTCGCCGAGACCGTGGTTTTGGGGAACAAGTAGAGCTCCTTGCCTGCGTTGTCTCTCACCGAGTGAGCCCGTGAGAATGGATGGAACGCACCAGTTTGGATCCATCGGCTGCACATCTCGTCGGGAGCCATGTCGTAGAACCCGCAGATGTCGGCTCCCACCATGGGGATCCCAGCTATGCCGGAGTTCATCACAGAGATGATGGAATACGCAATGTCGGGGTATGTGGCCTTGTTGTCACCTGTCCAGTGGGCTGTGTGGGCACCTGAACCAACAAAAGTAGAGCGAGACAGCAGGAACGGCCTCTTCTTCCGCACAGTGGTGAGCGCTACCTTGGTGGCGATGGACTCCGCCAAGCCATACAAGCTGTGAGCGTCGTACTCCAGGGTGCCATCGTAGTGCCGGGCAGTCATGGCAGCCGTGAGGTGGCCTATAGTCTCGTAATTTCCGAAGTGATTGAGCTTGAAAGGTGGATCATCAAAGTTGGTGTGTGTGTTGGTGCATTGCAGGTAGCATGCCGTCACTCCGCCGATAATGGTGCCGTTCCAAGTGCAGGACGTTCCGGTGCAGAAGTTGGAAACCTCATTCATGTCGATCCACATTCCATCGAAGGGCAATTGGTCGTGAAAGAGCTGCACCTCGTTCGTCCACCACGCGGTCGCGTTCGGGTTCAAGAAATCCGGGTACACCACCGGCCCCGGCCACACTTGCCCCATATAGGGCTCCCCCTTGGCATTCTTCAGGAAAATGTCTTGCTCCAATCCACGCGTATAGGTTTTGTAGTCGCTGTAAGCAGAGCCAATGCCTGGTGCGCAGTATATGTGTACCAAGTTCCTTCAAAATCCATCTTGAAAAGAGGCATATATGATATCAAGAACGTACTACCAACAGAGAAAGCGAAGAAGTGTCAAAGTGAGAGTGGGAGAATCTTGCCTGGATCAACAAGGATGACATAGTGCTGGTCATTGGCGTGCAAATGATCAACAAACGCTCGCCATTCATGTAGTGGAAACCTTTCTTCGTCGTGCGTGAAATCCAGATACCTGTCCGAGTAGTCAATATCATTCCACATCGTATCCAACGGGATCTTTGCCTTCTTGAAATTCTCCACCACCGACTTCACAATGGTTACGTTTCGGTATCCCCATCGACACTGATGGAATCCTAAATTCATCAGCACAATCATGGGAGTTAGGGGCTGCAAGGAGGGAAACCCTAAAACCCTAAACCCTAAGAACTGTGTCCCTCAGTTCCATGCACTTGTCGTATAACTCGTACAATTATCCAGATCCGATGTCTCGCAGTGCCATCAAGTGTCACGTACTAGTACATTTGACACGATGAAAAATCAAAAGTTCTCCGGATGCTGTGCTATAAGGAATACAAGGAGCTAAGAGTCTTCGGGATCCCATGTCTATTGACAGACAGTATAACATGACCCTAGCTTGTTGATTCTGGATCTGGAACCTTGAATCCAATTGCAAGGCTTGTCAGGGATTGATTCGCTCACCGAGCGCCCAGTAAGGCTGTGCAGCAGGCCGGCCCACCAGCTGCGTGTACTGATCCACGACCTCCAAAGGACTGGGGCCGGGGAAGAAGTAGAAATCCAAGACGCCACCAATCACGCGGAACGTGAGCGACTCATGGCCATAGCTCACTTCCATGCCATTGCTATTCAACAACAGCACGCCATGCGAAGCGCCCCCCTCTCGCACATCCACGTAAAACGGCCACGCCCCGTACAGATCGATGTCCCCAAACAAAGCCGCGATGTCCGTCGTCCACAACGTGTACACCTGCACCAAAGGAAACCAATTGCAAGGTTGAATTACAAGAAGATCGATCGATCCTCATTCAGGAGCCGAGATCTGGGGACATGCAATTAATGCGCCAGAACCGAAACTGGACCGACCCAATGGATCTTCAACTGCTGCTACGAAGGTCGAGGTTCCATTGACCATGCAGAACATTAGAGGCTCCATTGACCCTACATGAGAGCTTGGTTTTGGGCGAAGTGTGGAAACACTTGATGAATCTATAATTGACGTTTCATTACTTTTTTGCAATAGATATTTATAGGTAAACACAAACTAAATTAATGTGCCAAATTTCAGATGGTGCAAAGTTTGTTTCTAGAGTGTTGTAGGAAATTAAAGGTTCCAAGTTCACGTGCATGGTGAAAGGAACCTCTCCCTTAATTCCTGTATGGTGAATGGAGCCTTTGCATTCTACGATTGAAGAATTGACGTACAGACACTGACTGACCTTGCCCTTCTTGAGCTTCAAGCCGTCCGGCCGAGTGCTCTCCCCCAAGCCATACAGAGATGCCGTGTGGGGTAACTGCGTGGAGATTTCGATGTACTGGTCCTTGAACACCAGCGGCTTGAAGGCCTGGTTCCCAACGGGCGGTGTGGAGTTGAACAAGACCTCGCCCGTGGCCACTCGCGTCACGGCGAACCCGAACGGCTGCGCGGTGTGCGTGATGGCCAGCTTGGGATCCTCCTCTGGGGGTGATGGCAAGGGGGAACTCACTGGGGGCCGCGGAATCATACTCTGCGGGACCTCCCATCTGGGCTTGGAGCCGTCGGAGATGTACACACGCAATTGCGTACTCTTCTCAATCCTGTACGCAACGAACCACCATCCACAATAAGCTAGCATAGCTTGAATTCTGGGGTAGCAAGATGGATCGTCCAGCTAGTGATCACATTCTCACGGAGAGCATATTCGTACTACGACGCATGCAATCCTTCCTACATGTGACTCAGGGTCCCCAGTGGAATGAATTGTTGCGGTGTCGGTTTTCAGTAGAATGAATTATTGTTTAAGAAACGGTTAGGCCTGCAGTGCTAGTATGACAGTAGAATATATAGAGTTTAATTTCCTCTAAGGTCGTAGTGATCACCCTATCTCTCCAGATTACTTACAGGCATCACAAGCTAGAACTAATGTGATGCATCATTATGTATGCTTGGTAATATTATTCAATCCACACGCTACCCTCACATGGGAGTTAATGTGATCCATTATTGCGTGTATGCTTGACACTTCGCAATGTTCAATCCGCGCGCTAGCTGTTCCCACATCGGAAGTCGGTTGCTAATCATCCACTTCAATGAGGTAGCAAATCAAAGGCAGTATATATTAAGATTCGGTCATTGCAGAGCGTCGCTTGTACGTGGAGGCTTGCGCTTATTAGATACTGTTGTTGATACCTCATTTGGAAATTTTGACACGCAATTACCAAAGCCCAAGAGCAGAATTGACACGTTTTTTAACTACCGGAACTGTTATACAATTTCCTTTTGCTCCTTTAAGATCCTCTGATCATGCTCACGCAGTGCAGCGAGCACAAGATAGAGTTACAGATCAACAAACAAGCAGGTTGAAGCTCACCTGACAATGAAGGTAAGCGGAAAAATATCAGCTCCCAGGGTGTCATTCCCGGAATCAGAAACAATCTCCAACTTCGCCTCAAACCCTTGTTGATTCGCATACTCCTTCACCACGGAATGCAAATTATACCCTTTGCTTGCCTCAACTTGCAATCCTCCAGTCACTGCAATTACTGTAACCAAGCTAAATATCCACCACACGCTCCTCATGACCTCCATCCTCATCTAATCTGCTGATCGAGGAGTCTATTGTCTGTGCCGAAAGAGAAAGGCTGGAACTGATCAGTTGGTTGCAGATTATATTTGCAGAGGAGGTGAAAATAGGTTTCGGAGAATTTGAATTTTGTACAATTGTAGCACTTGTAGTGATAGTGTGAACTGAGAAGTGTCAGACTCTACTTTCGAGTCTTTAGACTCCACTCCTGTTGTGTGCTATGATTGTCCTTGGAGAGGTAGAAAACTGGCTATTGTTGCGTTCATGTGCACCTTGTTCACGTTCTTTGCTGTCACCATTGGACTTCGTTTTCACATGATGTGATAATCTGCACACAATGAGATTTTTTAGTTGGACACTGATGAACTCACCCGTGACCCATGTGCAGCCATGGTCGTCATTATATTGTAAGCCAATTGCTTTCACGTTGAGTACTCTGTCCCAGAGGAAAATAATTAATTTTGTCCAAAGGATGAGATTGTAACTCTAGAATTATAACGGTCAGTACAAGATTTGTCTGAATTTTGCAATGTTGCTAGGACTATTAAAAACAAATGTAGTCTATATTTTTCTGTCAGCTGCTAGCTCGTTGATTGTATTATAAAAGAAGAAAAATAACACTTGATAGGGTATTAATTTCCAATTTAAATTAATCGACAACCTCTTCCAATAATTTTCATCAAGTTCTACTGAGCAAGGGTTTTGTACATACCGCGTTTATGCTTAAATTCAGGTTTTTGAAGCCCTCCGAATGCAGCTCTTTGGATATGGCTGTCAAGATTTGGATGGATTGAGAATAGAAAAAGAGAAAGAGAAAGGGCAGTTTGGCTCCGCAACAGTTCTGTCACTGCTGTGGTCAGTCATGTTCCTCATTTGAATTGCTCGATTTTTCTTGCCCCAGCAAGAATTACTAGAACTGGATTTTGAACAATGAAAAAGAAGACAAATTTCTGCACTATCGGCACTCATTTCTGGTATACAAACTTTGCCTGCTTCAAGGCTAACACTTATCTCCTGAAATGCAAATGGTAAGAAGATACTGAAACTGGCACGCAACCGGATCCTGTCCCTATACTGACCTCCTTTTCCAACAGCAACTCGTGTTTTACTTCATACCCTTGTGTGTACCTATGGGCAAGTGATGTAATCTTGACTTGGATAAATGCCTGTGGCTATTGATCTTTGAATGGAATTGGAGTATCACTTATAGTGGTCTACAACCTCCCAATTTGAAATTGCTTACGAAAGTCATACATCGTGATGAAACTTTGGTCTGAACAGATTTCTATGACACCCAAACATCACCCATTCCCATGTTAAAATTCTTCTTGTGACGCAAATATTATCCTCTACCTTGCCTCGTCATAAAAATACAGTACTGTACTGTACTGATGATCAAAGCGGTGTTGGAGAAGATTTAATGAGATTGAAACAGGCAAGCCAAGGAACTGATTACATCTCTGCGAAGGGCCACGAACATTATTGATGCACTTGCTGAAGGAATTGCAATCTCCGTTTTGGTACCTGATCACTCACTGCATTCCAGCATCCAGAAACTTCAGCTTAAAGTCACATGATGCTAATCACGGTCTGACAACTCTTAACTAAGTAAATGATGGACAAAAAGCCCTAGTCACCAACTCTATCTACTGACACACTCTGTATTTGCACATTTCCTGTATATATATGATTGGACGACTTTTTAGATGTCAATTTGTGAACGCTGTGAGAATGCATTTAGAGGCAACATTTTTCGAAAGGTCAAGTGTACAAAGAAGAATTCAATCATGAATGTGTTCCCAACAGAATAACTTGTTTGCTAATTTGATTGTGTCCTACTCCCTATATATGGCCATTATTTTTTTTTTTTCTCGCAAGACAATCTACACGAGAATCATGGAGTGCCCGACTCCCTCCGACAGTTACCAAGAAATATATATGGGTGGCTCTCCTCCAAGTTGTATCACCCCGGAAAATACTGCCTGGCACATTACTTGAAAGAAAAAAGACAAGTACGTGATTTACCTGTGTCAAGTATGTTTGAGATCAGGCCCAGAAACTCTCGTCGTCTGCGCACAATGCTTGAAAGAGAGTCCATCAAAGCTGGCCAGACATCCAAGTTCCGTTTCTACGTGAAACACTGAGATGGGTACAGCACCCGCTGTATATGGCTTGCAGAGCGCCCATCATCTTGCTGTGATCTTAAAGTCGCGTTTTTGTCTTCCGAAAATGATCCACTTGGTACGGAGGATGTTTCCTCGTCTCCACAGCAACAAATTTGTGAGCTGGAGTGCAGTACAAATCATAGAAACGCCGTGTCTACTAGCCTCACGTACAACATCGATTCATGATCTCCGAGGTACCGGTACAAGCTTACTGTACATGCACATTTGCAAGTTTCTGAGGAAATTGGAAATGAAGGCTTTTCGACTGTGGCTCAAGAAGAGTTGATCTTGGTTCAACTTCCAGGGGGGATGGGTGTTCAGGAGCACCAAGTGCGTGAGGAGAGAATGTACTGCAGGCGAACATTTGAGGGATGGTTTCAGTGGCCTATTCAGCCCACCTGTGGGCTATGGACAGGGCAGGGCCTAATAAGGTAGTATGCTCTCAAAGAGACCTTTTAAGAGCTGATTGCATTAGGGGGAAGCTAAACTCCTTGAAACAATTTTCAGTAAATTTTTGTACGAAGAAAAATGGAATTGGCACTTAACCCATGTCGTTTCATGTTTTTTGGACCTTCGTAGAATTAGTTACAAATTTTTGAAGTTGAAATGCAGTGGTCGCTAAAAGGGACCACCTCCTGAAATGTACACAATTCGTACATTGAAGAAAACAAAATGTACCTTTGTGTTAGAGGTCGCTTTTAGAGCAAGGTCACTTTTACAACACCCTACCTTAAGCCCAAGAGAGTTGAGAGAGGGAAAATCCGGAGCCAAGCTATAGAGAGGGAAAAAAATTGGATGTAGATTATGTATTACAACATTATAACCATTCGGATCGGCATTTTTCAATTCCATGACTGAATTCTTAATCATTAGGGGATATATGAGGCCTCAAAGAGATTGTCCTGCCATGGTTCCCCATGCAATGAACCATGGCTGGACAATCAGATTATTTAACCCCTAAAGGACCAGGGCCGTTCTTCTGTCAAAAAATACTCAAAACTGTCATTTTTGCTGCATTCATCCAAAAAAACAAAAGAAATACTTTTTTTAGAATCTAACCGTATGATCTTGTACTTTACTAGTCTAGTATCATGTGGTAAAATTTTCATGGAGTTTGACCGTACAGATTGGAAGATAATAGCATTCAAAGTTGAAAAAAGAAAGTTTTTTTGAACACTAGCCTGCAATTTCAGATGACTTTGAATGCCATTTGGGGAAAAAAATTACACCATGGACCTTGAATTTAAAATTTTTTGTGTTGAAGAATTGAATTGAAAGCCTAGAAAAAAAAACTAAAAAAAACTATGATTGATTTTCATTCTTTAAAAAATTGTTCAGTACAAGTAGGTCCAAGATTGAAAGAAAAACTAAATCTTTAATAGCTCTAATATGGGATTGAAACACAATAATCTCAATGGTGAGATTGTTCTAAATAGAAAAGTTAACCTTGTCAAACAATTTTTTTTGAAAAATTGTGAAAATTGCATTCAGAATTGAATCCTATAAGTTATTTTTTCAAGAAGATGCTCAAATTGCCCGAAAAACAAGATTGTTCATAACTTTCACATTACTAATCCAAATGGAATGAATCAAAAATTAAAAAATTAATTTCAAATTTTTGTAGATTTATTTTTCTGCCCAGTGACGTGTAAATTATGTTTAAGATGCCATAACTTTTGCTCTCAGTCACCAATTGAAATAAAATTTATATTCCCACAAAGCTCATAAGTTTTCCTATCTTATGGGAAAGTTTTAAAAAAAATCACTGAAAATTGAGATCATAGGAACTTGCCCGAAATCCATTTTGTCCCCCGAGGGGACAATGGTCCTTTAGGGGTTAATAATTTAAAAATTAATTATTAATTATTAAATTATTAAATTATTATTTATTTATGCAATACGACGTGGCAATCTCTCTACTACATCAGCAGGGTTGACAGGGCGTCCGGACGTCCAGAGTCCGCGGACGTTGACCCCAGGACGTCTTTTGACATAACCAGGGTTGTCTTGTCTGACATATTTTTGGGTTTAGGCGTCGTGTATGACGTCTGACGTCGCGTGTCGCGTGTCACCAAGTGTCGAGTTTACTTGACATCGCGTCGCGGAGGGGTAAAAAAATTTACTCCACAGTAAATAGATTTTGCCTACGTGGCAAGGTTTACAAAATGACGTGGAAAGTCAACTTGGGCGACTGCGGGTAGGGGCGCATGTACTTCAGCCTTGGCAACCGCGGATGGGGGCGCGTGCAAGTACAAATGGGGCGAGTACGGGTTCTAAAATTAGGGCGACCTCTGGTCCAAGGGGGCGACTGTTGGTCCAGGGGGGCGACCTCTGGTCCAAGGGGGCGACTGCTGGTCCAAGGGGGCGACCTCCTTGTTGCAATTGTCAAAAAACACTCAAAACTGCCATTTTTGTGCAAATTGCAAAGAGAAAAAAAATTTAGAATGGTATTTTTTTTCCATATGTTACCATAGGATCTTGCAATAGAATAGTTTGAGAATGCATGGAAAAAATTTCAGACATTTTGACCACATAGATTGCAAGATAAATGCATTCAAAGTGAAGAAATTGTGTTTTTTTGGCACAATGGCAAACTAGTTTAAGACTTCAAATCTTCTTAACTTAAATAGTTTGAATTGTAGATCTTGAATTTAGTTTTTTTTCATCATTCAAAATTGAGTTGAAAATATAGAAAAAATAAAAGTTTAAAATATAATGTAATTTTCATTATTTAAAAATTTATTTAGTAGAAGAAGGTATCATAGAGGGAAAAACTAAATCATTAATAGCTCTAAGATGGAATTAAAACTCACGAATTCCAATAGTGAGATTGTTCTAACAATCAATGTTGATTTGGTGGACCTATTTGTTTTGAATTTTTCTGAAAATTGAACTCAAAAACAAATCCTATACCTATATTTTACAAATCAATATTATAATTGCTTGCAAAACAAGATGCTCTACAACTTCTTGGCAACCTCTTCATATCATAAATCCAAATGAAATGAATAAAAGCTTTCCATATGAAAATAAAATAAAATATATGAGAAAAAAAGTTAATTTTTAATTCAAATTTTTCAAGATTTGTTTTTGCTCATCCAAATGATTTAATTTAGATCAAAGCTAATTGTTGTATAACTCTTGCTCCTAGGCACCAATTAAAATTAAAATTACATTCCTAGAAAGCTAATTTTTTTTTCCTATCTTTTCATAAAAATTTGACCATATAGGAACTTGGCCAAAATCCATTTGCCCCTTGTGAAGACAATGAGAATTTAGAGATTAACATCCTATCAGTGTATTATTTAACAAGTGGATTTTAAATTTGAACACCCTCTGAAGATTTGTATAAAAACATTCCTATTTGATTTTCTCTATTCTCTATGCATCATCATACTTATGTATAATTTACCACCTTCATCTAAAATTTAAAAATAGAGGAAAGAGATTTAAATTAGAGCTTCTCCTCTTGAATTACGCAAATCTCTAAAAGTCATCCTACTAGGGTATTATTTATGAAGTAGATTTTAAAATACAAAATAATAAAATGTAGATTTTAGAAAGAGCTTTCCATTTTGAATTTCACTATCTTCCAAGTATCATCAATTCATCATACTCGTGTATTATTTACCACTTTAATTTCAAGCTTAAAAATTAGAAGAAAGAGATTTAAATAAGAATTATTCCATTTGATTTAATATATGCAATCTCAAATAATCATCCTATGGGAGTATTATTTATCAAATGTATTTCAAAATACAAAATAATGAATGGAGATATTTGCAATACCTTCCCCATTTAATTTTCTCAATTCTCCAAGCATCCTTGTACTCAACTACTTATAAATTATTTACCACATTTATCTCTAATTTAAAAATTAGAAGGAAGAGATTTGAATTAAAACTTCCCCTTTTGATTAATGCAAATCTCAAAGACTTATCCTATGGGTGTATTATTTATAAATTGTTTTTCAAGATACAAAATAATGAATGGAGATATTTGCAATACCTTCCCCATTTAATTTTCTTGATTCTCCAAGCTTCTTTGTACTCATGAATTATTTACCACCTTCATCTTTAATTTAAAAAATTAGTGGGGAAGGAATTTAAATGAAAACTTCCCCTTTTGATTTAATTTATGCAAATTTCAACGAATTATCCTACTAAAAGGGTCTATAATTTATGAAGTGTATTTCAAAATACAAAATAATGCATGAAAATATTTGCAATACCTTCTCCATTTAATTTTCTTGATTCTCCAAACATCTTTGTACTTATGAATTATTTACCATATTCACTTCTAAATTAATGGGGAAGAGATTTAAATGAAAATGTCCCCTACGGATTTAAACAAATCTCAAATAGTCATTCTATAAGTATATAATTTATCAAATGATTTCTAAAATACAAAAAAATAGATGGAGAGATATGTATGATCTTTCTTATTTGATTTATTTCATATCATATAATCCCAACCGAATAAATGAAAATGAACCATTGATATATATTTAACAAAATTGCATATTTGCAAAACTTGAGTGTTCAATAGAAGATGACATCTTGCCATAAAATTTATATACTAGAGCTAATTAATAGATCAAACAAGATATTATCAAATACAAGTAGTACTATAGAGAATCCAAAGCAACTAGATTTTTAGAAGAGCTTTCATTTCTAATAAATGAGATTAGGTGTCAAAGCTATGAAATCTGATTTCATCAAGGTCCATTTACTTAGCTCACTTAACAAAGTACGTCCACTAATGTACCTAGCAAACTAAAACAAAAGTAATTGACTATAATGAAGTTGTCAATTTCTACTTTCATCACCCAAAAATTGCAATCCAATGAGTTTTTCAAGTAACTTTGAGTCTTGGGCAACCTCTCATGGAGGAGAACGCGGGTCAGAGCGAGTGCTTAAGGGCGACTTCGGGTAAGGGGCGACCGCGGGTGGAGGTGGAAAGAATGGGCCTCCTTTTGTCCAAAAATTGGTAAATTTGGGGCATTTGAGGGTTTCTAGGGGCGACTTCGGGTCTTGGGCGACCTCTCATGGAGGAGAATGCGGGTCAGGGCGAGTGCTTAAGGGCGACCTCGGGTAAGGGGCGAGTGCGGGTGGAGGTGGAAAGAATGGCCTTCCTTTTGTCCAAAAATTGGCAAATTTGGGCCGTTTGGGGGTTTCTAGGGGCGACTTCGGGTCTTGGGTGACCTCTCATGGAGGAGAACGCGGGTCAGGGCGAGTGCTTAAGGGCGACCTCGGGTAAGGGGCGACCGCAGGTGGAGGTGGAAAGAATGGCCTTCCTTTTGTCCAAAAATTGGCAAATTTGGGGCATTTGGGGGTTTCTAGGGGCGACTTCGGGTCTTGGGCGACCTCTCATGGAGGAGAACGCGGGTCAGGGCGAGTGCTTAAGGGCGACCTCGGGTAAGGGGCGACCGCGGGTGGAGGTGGAAAGAATGGCCTTCCTTTTGTCCAAAAATTGGCAAATTTGGGCCGTTTGGGGGTTTCTAGGTGCGACTTCGGGTCTTGGGCGACCTCTCATGGAGGAGAACGCGGGTCAGGGCGAGTGCTTAAGGGCGACTTCGGGTAAGGGGCGACCGCGGGTGGAGGTGGAGAGAATGGCCCTCCTTTTGTCCAAAAATTGGCAAATTTGGGCCGTTTGGGGGTTTCTAGGTGCGACTTCGGGTCTTGGGCGACCTCTCATGGAGGAGAACGCGGGTCAGGGCGAGTGCTTAAGGGCGACTTCGGGTAAGGGGCGACCGCGGGTGGAGGTGGAGAGAATGGCCCTCCTTTTGTCCAAAAATTGGCAAATTTGGGCCGTTTGGGGGTTTCTAGGGGCGACTTCGGGTCTTGGGCGACCTCTCATGGAGGAGAACGCGGGTCAGGGCGAGTGCTTAAGGGCGACTTCGGGTAAGGGGCGACCGTGGGTGGAGGTGGAAAGAATGGCCTTCCTTTTGTCCAAAAATTGGCAAATTTGGGCCGTTTGGGGGTTTCTAGGGGCGACTTCGGGTGTTGGGCGACCTCGGGTAAGGGGCGACCGCGGGTGGAGGTGGAAAGAATGGCCTTCCTTTTGTCCAAAAATTGGCAAATTTGGGCCGTTTGGGGGTTTCTAGGGGCTACTAAAATTGACATCACTAAGCATATGGTGACATAATGACATGTGCTTCTAATTCAAAGTTGGTCACCAACAAGTGAGGACAGAGATTATACGCTTTTTAATGAGAGATCCTTAGTAGAAACAAATATTTGACGATGTGGTCATTAATAAAAGGACTCTTTTGATTTTAGTTACCTATAGTAAGGCCGCAGGTGCTACTATAGAGACACTAATCCACGCAACTATTCAAATATGACAATGGAATATTTGAAAACACATTAGTAATGAGGTACTTTGTGAGGAAGTTGGGTATAGTCATTGAACCTGATTCAAAGAAGCAACTAATATGTAGATAGGTGGTAAAGCTACTCATGGTTGATAAAGCCCCTGAAGTTGTTTATCGCATTGATGTTTTGTAATAGGGTATGTTGTTATTATGTTAGTACAAATAAAAACATAGGTCACATTTCATGCTTCTAAATTTTGAAAAGGAAAGTAAATATATTAACCACTTTTTATATGATGTGCCATTTAGAAAAAATATTAAATATTCAAAACGCTAGGTGCCAAGGTCTATGTATTGAATCTTGAATTTGAATTCTTTTGTGCAAATATTTTGAAATTTTTTCCAAACAATGTATTTTAATTTATTTGCTTCTAAACTAATGTGTGTAAAAGTGTACAAAAATAAAGTTGAGTTTTAACCCCTAAAGGACCAACTTGAGTCCTTTTGAAGGACTTTAAAGAGTTCAAGTAGGTGCATATAGTCTCAATTTTCATTTTCATTTTTTGAACTTTTTTGGAGGATAGAAGAGTACATCATCTTTGTAAGAATATAAATTTTTCTTCAATTGGTGTCCAAAAGCAAAATTTATGCCACCCTAAGCTGAAAATAGAGGTCAGTAAGCAACAAAAAAATTACAATAAGTCAATTAATATTAAATTTTTTTCCCTCAAATATTATATTTTTGTCTACATGTGAAGCTTTGATTCATTCCATTTGGACTAGCAATGAAAAAATTATGGACAATCTTGTCTTTTAGACAATCTAAACAATTTTTTGAAAAAACATCTTATATGATATATTTTTGAATGCAATTTATACAATTTTTTTGAAAATTGTTTAATATAGTTAAGTTCGTCTACTAGAACAATCTCACCATTGTGCTTATTGTGTTTCAATTCCAACTTAGAGCTATTAACAATTTAGTTTTTCATTCAATCATAGACCAACTTCTATTCAACAATTTCTTAAAGAATGAAAATCAAGTGTGTTTCTATTGAAATTTTTTGCTTAAACTTTCAATTCAATTTTTCAACATAATTTTTTAAAATTTAGAGTTTATAGTGCAATTTTTTTCCACAAATGGTGGTCAAAGTCATCTGAAATTGCAAGCCAAAGTTCAATTTTTTTTTTCCAACTTTGAATGCTAATATCTTCCAATTTATATGGCCAAACTTTATGAAATTTTTACCACATGATCTTAGACAACTTAAGTACAAGATCTTACGGTTAGATTCTCCAAAAATTATTTTTTCTATTTTCTTGGATGACTGCAGCAGAAGTGGCAGTTTTGAATTGCACTACAAATCACTCCTACAAGAGGTCGCCCCTACCTCCAGTCGCCCCTACATGCAGTCGCCTAGTACCCGTATGCGCCCCTTGAGTTTGCCATGTAGATGCCACATGGCATCCAACTGGAGGGGGGTAATTTTATATAAAGTCAAAGGTAAATTTGACTTTTTGTGACGTCGCGCGAGCTCTACTAGACGTCGCGCGACGTCTGTCTGTCGCGGTGTCGCGCTGTCGCAGCGAACAACCCTGGACATACCTGGCGGTGACTACCGTCCGACCGCTGGACGGGCGGACGGCCAAAACTTCCGACGGCATCGAGCGGACAGGTAGATCACGGACGGGCCGACCGAAGCTTCCGACGGAGAGCGGAGAGCGGACGGGCTGACCAGAATTTCCGACGGATTAACGCTCATGCGGTCGGCTGGGCGGAGCGGCGGACGGCCATGAAGTCAACAGGGCGGATCGCCAAGCGGACAGCCATGAGTCGACAAGGCAGACGGCCAAGCGGACGGCCATGTAGTCGACAAGGCGGACGGCCAAGCGGACAGCCACGAGGTCGGCCTTGCAGTTGGTGCGGACGGCCGAGCGGACAGCAAAACAGATGAATCGATACCGTTCACTCATCTAGTCGGACGCCTGACCATCAGACGTTCTGTCCACATTCATGTGCACCATAATATACCATTGGAAAGATATCATTCATAACTTTCCAATGGTATATAAACCATTCAATTTGGACAAAAACTCCAACTATGGGACATCTCCAAAGATTGCAGTCTTCTTAGTCCTCTGTCCGGCCTCAGTAAAAAGACATAAAACATGAATTTCAGATCACTTTTACGCATAGTAAAATGTCTTTTTTCAGAAAACTTTGAACTACAAAAATGTTGGAAATGAAGCCAAGTTTTACCTCCAGAAATCCATTTCAAGTTTTAAGCTTCCAAAAAAAAGTTATAAACAATTTTCTAAGGCTGTTTTTGAAAATGACCAAAAAATTGCCGTCCGCTCCTCCGACCCGCCGACCGCTCTTCCGACCCGCCGTCCGCCCTTCCGACGGCCCGTCCGACCCTCTGCCGACCACAGTAAAATGTCTTAAAATATGATTTTTAGACCTCTTTTACGCATAGTAAAATGTCTTTTTTCAAAAAACTTTGAACTACAAAAACGTTGGAAATGAAGCCAAGTTCCACCTCCAATAATCAGTTTTAAGTTTCAACCTTCCAGCAAAAAGTTATAGACCATTTTCTAAGGCTATTTTTGAAAATGGCCAAAAAAACGTCGTCCTCTCCTCCGACTCCCATCCACCCATCTCACCAGCCAAAGGACCCTTTGAGTCTCCAATCCTCCATCCGCCCTTCCCACCCGCCGTCCGCTCCTCCGACCCGCCGTCCGCCCATCCGACGGCCCGTCCGACCCTCTGCCGACCGCACTAAAATGTCTTAAAACATGATTTTTAGACCTCTTTTACGCATAGTAAAATGTCTTTTTTCAAAAAACTTTGAACTACAAAAACGTTGAAAATGAAGCCAAGTTCCACCTCCAAGAATCCGTTTTAAGTTTCAACCTTCCAGCAAAAAGTTATAGACCATTTTCTAAGGTTGTTTTTGATAATGGCCAAAAAAGCGTTGTCTTCTACTCCTCTCTTCCGACCCCCGTTCACCATCTAACCACTTGTCCGCCTATTGTACCCTCCATCCAGCTGTATTGTATTGATGAATTTTAAAAAGTACAGATTCGCTTTTCAAGGCTTCCATTTAATACTAGAAAGTACTAAAGGATCCTCCAAGTCTCTAATCCGCCATTCGCCCTTCCCACCCGTCGTCCGCTCTTCTGACCCGCCATCCGCTCTTCCGACCCGCCGTCCGCCCTTCCGACAGCCCGTCCGATCCTCTGCCGACCGCAGTAAAATGTCTTAAAACATGATTTTTAGACCTCTTTTACGCATAGTAAAATGTCTTTTTTCAAAAACTTTGTACTACAAAAACGTTGGAAATGAAGCCAAGTTCCACCTCCAAGAATCCGTTTTAAGTTTCAACCTTCCAACAGAAAGTTATAGACCATTTTCTAAGGCTGTTTTTGATAATGGCCAAAAAAGCGTTGTCTTCTACTCCTCTCCTCCGACCTCCCGTTCGCCATCTAACCACTCGTCCGCCTATTGTACCCTCCATCCAGTTGTATTGTATTGATGAATTTTAAAAAGTACAGATTTGCTTTTCAAGACTTCTATTTAATACTACAAAGTACAAACATCGTATATAGCATTTATGTATACAAAGGAAGGATAATCCAAGTTAAACTTTCACACATTGAAATATGCACTATAATTGTTATAATGTTATACCCTAAACCCTAAATCCTAGACCCTAGACCCTAAACCTTGAATTTTACATTAGTGAACAAACACATTGCTTTAATGTGCAAATTATGTTTGACTTCTAATTCCCTTAAAATGTGATTATCATGATGTACTACATATGGATTTTTGCATAGTTCATAAGCTTATTCATATATGTTGTCAACATGTTCTTGGTATTTTCTACATCAATTATGATGTGCCAATTTACAAATGTCAAACATACAATTATAATTTGAAGTTTTTTTTTCTTTAAGTTTTGTTGTAAAACGCATTAATAGTTTGAAACATCAAAGTATACATAGTACAAGCAATTGTATTATTTTATAATTGTATTACAAGATGCTACAAAAAATGCTTTGAGTATTTTAATGTAATTTAATGTTGTTCAAGATTAAATATTACATTTATACAACAAACATATTATTGAAGTTGTTTTCCTACACCCTTATACCTATAAATAGTAAATCGTCAACTATATATCTCATATGAAAAATATTGGTGCTTGAATAGTTTAAAACATAATCAACCTTCAAATATGATGATTTTTTGTATATGACTATGATGACCCTCATTAATATATATTTGTAATGTATTTATACATCAATAATGATGTTTTCAATTCATCTTGTTGTAAATGTGCCATGTGCAATTGTGATTTAATAATTTATATTATTAATTTAGTTTTATATCTCATCTTGAAAAAATTTGGAATCATTTTAATATATGTTTTGTTCTTTATCACACTAGATTCTATTATTTTTTAAATTGCTAAGAATAAACACTAAAAAAAAAAGTTCAAAGGGCTATTTGTTTATATAAAGTAAAGACTAGAAATGTCATGGAAAATGTTTCTTTTCATCTCTATTATTTCTTTCATTTGAAAAACATTATGTTTGCCGACATTTTTTATTAAACTACATTTGATAAATAAGTTTTTTAAATATTTTTGACATTCAAATTTTGACAATCAGATAAAGTAACAAATATATAAACTCCTAATCCTACAAAATCCTAGTTTACAAACTATTTAGTTTTATCTCACCATACCAAGAATTTGCCATTAAAAATTTAGAAAAGTATCTCAGTATCTTTACAAATATTAGACATCATCTGAAAAAATAGTCTTTTAACTTTTGCCAAAAAATTCAATACTACTATCAATATAAATTAACAAAACCGAAGACATAAGTACAAATAGAAATATAAATGTATACCACAAACTTATAACCAAAGAATTGAAGAAACACTATAAAATAATGCATTTACAAATGATTTTATAGAAAACTCCGTAATTTAAAACCTTGAAGAATACAATATCGATTGCATTAAAAGACAAAAAACTATATAGTTTGACTTTTAGTAATTTATATAATTAACCAAGCATGCTAGATCTTCCACAATATAATTGCAATAAAATCTCTTGTCTAATTAAATAATGATCAATTCAATCTTCTTAAGTAAAAATAAGGAACCCAAAAGTGTTGAAGGGATTATATGAGGGGCCATCATGTATTCATGTTTCACAAAGGTCGGTTATGTTTTAAACTATTCAAGCACCAATATTTTTCATATGAGATATATAGTTGACGATTTACTATTTATAGGTATAAGGGTGTAGGAAAAGAACTTCAATAATATTTTTGTTGTATAAATGCAATATTTAATCTTGAACAACATTAAATTACATTAAAATACTCAAAGCATTTTTTGTAGCATCTTGTAATACAATTATAAAATAATACAATTGCTTGTACTATGTATACTTTGATGTTTCAAACTATTAATGCGTTTTACAACAAAACTTAAAGAAAAAAAAACTTCAAATTATAATTGTATGTTTGACATTTGTAAATTGGCACATCATAATTGATGTAGAAAATACCAAGAACATGTTGACAACATATATGAATAAGCTTATGAACTATGCAAAAATCCATATGTAGTACATCATGATAATCACATTTTAAGGGAATTAGAAGTCAAACATATTTTGCACATTAAAGCAATGTGTTTGTTCACTAATGTAAAATTCAAGGTTTAGGGTCTAGGGTCTAGGATTTAGGGTTTAGGGTATAACATTATAACAATTATAGTGCATATTTCAATGTGTGAAAGTTTAACTTGGATTATCCTTCCTTTGTATACATAAATGCTATATACGATGTTTGTACTTTGTAGTATTAAATAGAAGTCTTGAAAAGCAAATCTGTACTTTTTAAAATTCATCAATACAATACAACTGGATGGAGGGTACAATAGGCGGACGAGTGGTTAGATGGCGAACGGGGGGTCGGAGAAGAGGAGTAGAAGACAACGCTTTTTTGGCCATTATCAAAAACAACCTTAGAAAATGGTCTATAACTTTTTGCTGGAAGGTTGAAACTTAAAACGGATTCTTGGAGGTGGAACTTGGCTTTATTTACAACGTTTTTGTAGTTCAAAGTTTTTTGAAAAAAGACATTTTACTATGCGTAAAAGAGGTCTAAAAATCATGTTTTAAGACATTTTACTACGGTCGGCAGAGGGGCGGACGGCAGGGCGCAGGAGCGGTCGGCAGGTCGGAGGAGCGGACGGCGGGTGGGAAGGGCGAATGGCGGATTGGAGACTCGAAAGGTCTTTTTGTACTTTCTAGTATTAAATGGAAGCCTTGAAAAGCGAATCTGTACTTTTTAAAATTCATCAATACAATACAGCTGGATGGAAGGTACAATAGGCGGACAAGTGGTTAGATGGTGAACGGAGGGTCGGAAGAGAGGAGTAGAAGACAACGTTTTTTTGGCCATTATCAAAAACAACCTTAGAAAATGGTCTATAACTTTTTGCTCGAAGGTTGAAACTTAAAACGGATTCTTGGAGGTGGAACTTGGCTTCATTTCCAACGTTTTTGTAGTTCAAAGTTTTTTGAAAAAAGACATTTTACTATGCGTAAAAGAGGTCTAAAAATCATGTTTTAAGACATTTTACTGCGGTCGGCAGAGGGTCAGACGGGCCGTCGGAAGGGCGGACGGCAATTTTTTGGTCATTTTCAAAAACAGCCTTAGAAAATTGTTTATAACTTTTTTTTTGGAAGCTTAAAACTTGAAATGAATTTCTGGAGGTTAAACTTGGCTTCATTTCCAACATTTTTGTAGTTCAAAGTTTTCTGAGAAAAGACATTTTACTATGTGTAAAAGAGGTCTAAAAATCATGTTTTATGGCATTTTATTACGGTCGGCAGAGGGTCGGACGGGCCGTCCAAAAAGGCAGACGGCGGGTCGGAGGAGCGGACGGCAATTTTTTGACCATTTTCAAGCACAGCCTTAGAAAATGTTTCATATCTTTTTGTTGGAAGGTTGAAACTTGGAACGGATTGTTGGAGGTGAAACTTGGCTTCATTTTCAACCTTTTTGTAGTTAAAAGTTTTTTGAAGAAAGTCATTTTACTATGCGTAAAAGAGGTCTGAAAATCTTGTTTTATGGCATTTTACTGTAGTCGGGCCGTCCGCCCGTCCGCAATGGCCGTCCGCGTCGACCGCGCCGTCCGCCCGTCCGCGATGGCCGTCCGCGCCGACCGCGCCGTCCGCCCGTCCGCGATGGCCATCCGTGCCGACCGCACCGTCCGCCCGTCCGCGATGGCTGTCCGTGCCGACCGCACCGTCCGCCCGTCCGCGATGGCCGTCCGCTTGCCCATGCTGACCGCCCGTCCGCACTGTCTGAACGTCCAACAGGTGCCGTCCGATGGTCGCCGTCAACATCGTTCGCGTGTCCAAAAAATCTGGACGTCCGGACATCCGAAAAATGGACGTGATTTTGCCCTGGACGTTGCAATTCGTCAACCCTGTACATCGGACGTGGTAGTCCAGGAACATCAAGGAACTTGCAATCTCACAATGAACTGAAAAATCCTCGAAAAAATTATGTAATGAATTCAGTATTTTGAATCATTCCCTATGTCTTTCTACTCACTATCATTTTTCCTATATGTTGTACAATTCCAAATGATTTGAAAATTTTCAAGCATATAGCCAACTTGACTTGAAGAATTTATCAAAAGAGGCACCACCATTTTGGACATTTTTTCATACAAATGTGACCTTGTGAAGCGCAGCTAACCGATTTTTTTCAAAAGACCAAAAAGAAGACTTTTTTTCACTTCAAACACTAATATCTTGCAATGTATAGAGTGGAAATTTCTAAAATAATTCCACATCTTTTCAAACGAGCTAACTATAAGATCCTATGGTTACATGTGGCTAAAAATGTTTTTTTTCTAAAATTTGGAACTTGTACTAGAAATGCTAGTTTAGAGCGTTTTTGGTGAAAACATAGTCACAAACCTTTCAAGATTAACCTTAGTTTACTTCAACTTCAACTTCAACTCCCTATACTACTTCCTCTTTTATTTTTATATTTGTAGGAACTTTCATTTTTATGAGAATACTTTCCATCTTGTGCATGAAATAACTTTTATCTTATTCAAGATTGGAAAGATTGAAAACCTTGATTTTAGATGCACTTGCCCATATCCATATCATATACAAGCAAGATATCTTGTATTGATATTGGAAACAAGCATTTGCACTATAAAAGGCTTAGTTTTTATAATACTAGCTTACATATAATTTTTTGAGCAAGGTTTTACTCAAACTTCCTCACATTTGGCTTTTTGATACTAGAGTGGCACCCCTTGGTTGCATTACTATCTTATATCAAGCACCTTAATGTAAACTAAGTCATTGAAACAATCATTGAAAGTGGTCCACTAGTGTATAGAGTGGTTATTGATGCACACTAGGTATCAACAAGCTCATATGTATAGTACTAAAGAGTAATAACAAACAAAATCACTAATACAAGAAAGAATGAGGCATGATATTATTCATACCAACCCCTTTTTTTGGCACCATTTCAAAATAAATGTCTACTTTTCGTCAAATAAAAGTAAATTTTCTTCACCAATTTTTTTTCATTTCCATTAAAAATGTAGATGAAGTTGGCAAATTTAGACAATAAAAGTGCATAAATTTGATTGAAAAGTTTTTTTGGGATCAAAAGATAGATGAATGTAGAAATACAATGCTTCACAAATTTTAAGTGATTTCCATCCTAACACTTTCGCAAAAAGTAAAAAAAAAATGTTGATTCATACCTTATTATTATTAACCCTGAAAAGAGGAGCCTATAACCACATTTTCAAACATCAAAGTTGATCTCTCTCTATGCTCCAACTATTCTTGAATTAAATATTTTATATTTATTTTTCAGAGATGCAATCACATATCTTATATAAGTCATTCATTTTTTAATTTTTGGATGAAAATTTGAAATTAATATGATTTTTTTAAAGTAGAAAAATTCATATTATATACAAAATATGATTTTTTTTAAAGTAGAAAAATTCTTGTTATATACAAAATATGATTTTTAAAATTAATATTTTTTTCATAGGTGTATGCTAATGTAGAACATTGTGGTACAATTCAAATTACCTTGTCATTATAAAATTAAAAAAATAAATACTTTGTGGTTATTGGTCAAAGTTCAAATTGCAATAAAATATTTCAATGATAACCTTTAGGTCACAACAAGTTTAGTTGATTTTTGGAATGACCTTTGGGCATTTGTATTGACATTTTATAGAGTCCATTTTGTAACCATGGGTTTGGTTTGAACTTTGAAGCCGCAACTAAAAAAGTGGTGGAATATAGCAAGGGCAAAAATGGTAGAATGAAGTTACAACAAAAATAACATAATACTAAAGCGACAATGAAAATAATGGGTTTTTTAGAAGTCTTACAACTAAAATGTAAATCTTGAGAAGAAAATTCAATGTATAATATAGTGTTTTTTTCAAATTTCTAAATCTTCAAATTCAAGAATGTTGATTGTGGAAGACTCAAAAGGTGTCAATTCATAACTAACATTACATATAACTAAGACCAAATTGAATCGGAGTGGTATTTAGGAACAAGTTGTTTAATCTCAAAAGAACTTACATCATACACAAGAAACTCAACAAGGTTGTCAATCCCTAGCAATTTGTCAATTTCTCTCAAGCCTTATATAGGCAAATAGTCTATCACAAATTAGACACGAAAAGTTGAGTAAGTCCATTTCTTATTCTTTGACTAAGGTAACTCAGCCTATGACAAGCCAAGTTTGGAGCAACCTAATGCAAGCCAAAAAGGTTTTGTGAAGTACATTTCACAAGAAACATATACATCCGGAGAAATTTTGGGCACACATTAGGTTGCTCCAAATTTGGTTTGTCATAGACTAAATTACCTTATAGGTAATATCTCTCGATTAGATCAAATTCAGTCTAATTCTAATGCTTTTCATCTTACATAAACAATTTTCTAGAGATAATTTGTATTTTTGGGTGAATTAATTTCTAAAACAAAGGCTAGAAAAATTTGGAATTTAAAAAACAAACATTGAAAGGTTTTTGAGGCAACTAATGGGACTTACAAAAACAAGTAGAATATAAGGTCCATTTTGCAACTATGAGGTTCAAATCTTTGGATTTTCTATAATGACAAAAAGTTGCTAAAATACATTACACTGATCCATGGATTTGCCATTTTATATAGGAAAGTTAAAAAAATATCACGAGGAAAAATCTAGACCCATTAGTTGAAAATGAATTCAAGCAACTCTACCAAAAAATTGGATTAAGAAATATTTTTTCCATCATTGTGGCCTCCCTAAATCATTCCAATGAAACAAAATGTCCTCTAAGGTGTTTTAGGGTTAATAGTGGAAGACTGTTGAGGACTTGAGGAATCAAAGTATCCTTTGGATGGTCAAACAAGTTTTTTGCACATTAAAGAATGGATTATTTTCATCCATTATTTTGTGTGAAACTTTATAAATGCTACAATGACAATGAGTTAAATTCACGTCATATTAGTTGATTTTTAATTTTTATTATACATGATACTTGCAAACAAAAAACTTTGAAAAAAAATTCATTTTGCCTTTTGCTTCTTTTGGTAAGTGTCAAACCGTTCTTTTCTAGTTTTGAAGAGGTAAATAATCAAATAATTCATATTAGTGTAAAAATAAAGACTTAATACTAGATATGAATAGGTTCGACTTAATGCTACATTTATCTACTTCTGGACTTTTTGAAAGTTCATAATTAACATCAGGAGATAATCAACGAGAGATAATCATCTCAAGAGATTTATACAAAACATCTTAAGATCTATACAAACATCAAGAGATATATACAAACATTGAGAGATAATCATCTGGAGACCTTGAGGTGCATTGTCCAGAATTCACTTGAAAATCCAGAAGTAGTTAAATGTGGCATCTTAGAAGGATGGGAAGAGTCACAAATAGGCTTGGTGATTCTTTATATCAAATATTGTCATGTGGTTTTTGGAAATTGTAAAGCTATATTTGATTTGACTTATAAATAATTTATATTAAAGTTTATTTGGAGCATATGGCTCACAAATTGACTAATTATATATTTATATTATTAAATTTCTTCAATCAAATTGTAATTCAATCAAATTTGTATGTGTCTAAATAATTGCCAAGTGATGGCTAGATTATTGTTGTGTATATGAAGAATTGCTAGTGAGTAAGGCAATTCATATTTTAGTGATGAGAAGCAGTGGGTGTGAAGCTATGTGTGGCCATTTGTTAGTGAAATAATTGAAGTTGAAGTTTGAGGACATGTAAAAAGATGTAGACCATAGAATTGTCAGTGGTTGTCAATGGGTGTAACATGTGCAAGATGAGATTTCCTTGCCAAATTATATTGATTGAAGATGAATTTATATTTAGAAAGATGCTTGTGTTGTTCTAAGATAAGGTAGTTGTGATTGAGTCAAGTTGTTTTATGAGTATAAAAATGAATTATTAAAGTGTGAAAAGGCAAATATCTATAATTAGACAAATTGTCTTATAAGTTGCTTGTTGTAGCACACTACAAGATATTTTTGTTGTCCATTTGTCAAGAATCCAAATGTAAGAGTTAATGAATTAGATCTAATTGCTAAATGTGTTGTGAATGGAAGTATTAAATTGTGAGGAATTTATTGATGGTATACCAAAGCCATTAGCTTTGTAGTGATGACTATAAGCTATACATTGATAAATTGAACAAAATAAAATATCATTAATTTAAATAATTACTTGAGAATTCAATAGTTTAGGTAAAATCCATTTTGATCAACAATAATTTTACAATTGGCATTTATTGGTGAAATGCACATTTATTGTGTAGACTACACTAGTACTAATATGATGTATTCAATCATCTAGCACTACAAGAAATCAGTGTTTTCTGATGTCTAAGCAAATGAATTTTGTTGAACATCCAATGTAACAACCCTTGTTTTTATGTTAACAATGATGTCCAATACAACATGAAGATGTTACATTGAATGTCATTGTTGACATAAAAACGGGGGTTGTTACATTGGGTGTCCAACAAAATCCGTCTATTTTGACATGGGTTTCTTATAGTGTAGGTTGTGGTGCATGTGTGTTGAGACAACTACTAATATGATGTCATATTCTTTGTGACAAATTGATTTAAATTGGTTAAATCTAAATTGAAGGATGAGAGAAAAGACTTTTGAGCAATTTGATATTTTATCCTCGAAATCTCTTAATTTGAAATCCCATCTACTTGAAAGTGAGCTTAGACACTTAAATGATAGACAAATTGACCTTTGTCGTAAAAGAACATGTATATTTATAGCCTTGGATTTTGTTTTGGAGGAAAAAAAATCTAGCTTACAATAGTATATGTAGATATCCGATTAGGTCCGGATTTTTGCAAATTTTTGAAGGAATTGGAATGTAATGTCATTATTTTTGGTTAATAGTTTGTCATTTTGATGTCTAAATTGGGTTAATTGTTGTTTGATTTCAATCCAAATGGGGTGTATGTTGGTCAGTTAGTCGAGTTGTTTGGTGAACTCCTAGTTAGTTATCAAAATGGTGGTGGTGAAAATGTTCCAATTGGATACCATAGGTTGGTCAGAAGATTCGAGCTGGTTAGTTGAGTGTTGTGTGAATCCGAATTAGGTAGTTGAATCAAATAGGTAGTTGAATTAATTGGCCATTCATTGTCTTTCTAAATTGGTAACTGTCAAGTGTGGATTTCAATTAGGTAGGTTTTGATTTCATTTTTTGGGACCCACTGTTGAGATTGCCGGTGTATGTTTCAGCTAGTCAAGCTGCGTTTTTGTTTCCTTTGTGTTTGTATTTGTGTTTGGTTGTGAGTGTTATGAAATGTTTGAAGTCCAAGTTGGAATGTTTGATTGTGTGTTAGTTGATTTGGTGAGAATGATGTCTGAGTTGTGTGAGTCCGAGTTGGATATTTTTGAGAACTGGTGAGTTTGTTAGTGCAAGTAAGAAGATGGAATGAAATTAGTTGGAATGATGTGAAATGGAAATTTTATGTAGTTAAAATCCTAATTGAAAAGTTGATGTGGGAGAAGACAAAAAATCAGATGATGCAGGGTGCATTAAGTGTGTGAATGTTGAGGGAGTTACCCAAGTTGGAAATTGAGTTACAAACTGGTTTGGGCTAGTGATGTTAGGCAGTATGAGTGAATTAGAATATCATTCAATGAGAGCTTAGTTGAAAGGAATTATTTGAACAATTTGTAACGGTTTGGAATTAATATGAAATATACTTTTAGCCAAATTGGTGTTTAAATTGGTGTTTGATGTGTATGTTGAATGTTTAATCTCTGTGTGATGTGAAGTTGAAAAAGAAGAATGCTTATTGAGATGAGGTGATGAAAATATATTGTATTGAGAAGTTATGCTTTGAATCAAATTGGAGATTTTTGTAATTATGCAATGCTGTGTTGAGTCTAGTTGGGCGGGATGATGCTTTATGTGGGTATGGCGGAGTGAGAAGCCAATTTGGATGTGTGTGTCATTGTAGTATGTTAATTTAATAATGTCCAAGTTGAAAACTAATTGTAAAAGTGCTTGTTTTGTAATGTTGAGTGCATGACTAAACCAAATTGGGATGTAAGAATGTTATTATCTGATTGAGTATATTGCCTGAGTGAATGTAAGGGAATTAATTTGTGAAGCATTATGTTAAATGTTGAATGTCATGGATAATGAGAAAAGAAATTCCAAGTTGGTGTGTAAGAGCTATAAGTATTGTAGTAAGGAAAATTATATAAAGCCAATCTATGATGGTAAAATTATGAGTTCCAAGTTGATAAACAAAGATTTGGTGGTTCCCTTGGAAGAAAACAAAGATCAAACATGAAAGATCTAGTCCGAGTCGGAAGTCTAAGAGTCCAGCCAGGTTGCACTTGATCAAAGACCGAATTAGATTTTAAGTTGCTTCAACCAATCAAGTAGAAAGAGTCACAATTTGGAGACAAAGAATAAAGAAAGTATAGGAAGAAACTATAAAGATTAATAGAGAATAAAATGGGAGAAAATCTCAACCCTTGTGGCCTTTAAGAGTGGAGGGAAAATTTAGTAATTAGATTATTGCATGAGATTTTTAGTTGCTTATGAATTATAAAATGCACATCTTTTACTATCTAAGGTTGCAATGACTTACTAGGTGTTTTAATTTAGAATCAAGCCCTGTTAAATTGTCTTCTTTGGAACGAACTTATACTAGCATAGGTAATTTCTAATAGGTCCCAACATCTTCTATAGTATATAAAAAATGGTACATTTACACAAATATATTTCAAAACTTAGAGCTTTTTCTCCAAAAAAATTTGATGTTGAAATTCAAAAATATACATTTAGCTTTTGGACAAGACCAATAAAATGAAGCTTTTGAAAATTTTAGTTTCTATTTTGTTTGAAAGTTATGAAAATTTCCTAAAAATAATTTTTTTATTAAAGTTTGAAGTTGAGGATCTATAGCCATATTTCTAAATATATAGTGGCACAATAATTTCTTTGTATTATAACCCCTAAATGCTCAAATTGCATTTTTTGGCAACGTAGCGATTTTGGACAACTTACTACAAATGGAATTTTTATTTTTTTTCTTTGAAATTTTCAAAAAATATGTGTCCAAGGAGTAGCTTTCACTAGAAGGAACCTACATTTTAGGTGATGTTTTGTAATTTTTTTAAACGGATTTTAGGTGACGTCCATTGCAACAAGCCCATGTTTTTATGTCAACACTGATGTTATATTGGACGTATTGTTGACATAAAAACATGAGCTTGTTGCAATGGATGTCACCTAAAATTCGTTTTAAAAAATTACAAAACATCACCTAAAACATGGGTTTCTTATAGTGTTTAAGGCCAAACAATTTTCATAACTTTTGAATATATGGTTAAAAAGTTATTATATAATATGTAGTTTTCATTGCTTAGTAGGCAGCCTAGGCAACAAAAAGAACTTCTTTTAAATCATTTTTTTAAGAAATAAAAATTTGAAATGGTTTCTCTAGATTTATACATAGAAAGATTTGAATCATTCCATTTTGATTAATGAGATGAAAGTTAAAAGGAGTTTAAGTTTAGAGTAGTTTGTAGGTAGTTATGAAATCTCTACTCTAAAATAACTTTGAAGTCCTTTATTTAAGTCAATTTTCAAAATTTCTGGGAAAAAATAAAAACATTAGGTCCAGATTGTTTATCACAACATTAAAACCATTGAGATTGACATTTTTCAATTCCATAAATAAATTGTTATCAATTCTACTTACTATTTTTTTCCTAAATGTTGCAAATTTCCAAATGATCTGAAAATTTTCAAGCATGTAGCCAACTTGCCTTGAAACATGAATCCAAAGAAGCACCACCATTTTGGATATTTTTTCATACAAATGTGACCTTGTGAAGTGCAGCTACCCAGTTTTTCGCAAGGTCCCCCCAAAGGATTTTTGTCACTTTAGACACTAATATCTTGCAATCTACATGGTGGGAATTTCTGAATTTTTTCCATATCTTCTCAAACCACGTACCGGTATTAACTAAAAGATCATGTAATTACATGTATCTAAAAAATGTTTTTTCCTAAAATGTAGTATTTACCCTAAAAATGGCAGTTTTGGAGCATTTTTGGTGAAAACATCATCCAAATCATTTAGGAGATAATGTTCAATATTGCATGCACTTCTATTATGAAAATTTCAAAATTAATTAATTAATTTTTGTATTTGATAATAATCTTTTTTAGTTTTTCTTCAAAAATCAATGGTAATTTGAAAATTTGATGAAAAACTTAAATTTGATGATATTCTATAAATATGTAATTTCACTTCTAAAATAAAAAATAAAAAATTTTACTCATAAGTAATACCATAAAATAGAGGATACAAAATGGGAGATTTTCACTACTTGGTCTTGGGCTCCATCTTGAGCTTCATCCTCCCATGTAGCTTGTAGCTTAAACTCCCTTAAAGCATCCTAAATTTGATGCGCTAGAAGTTTAAAACTATTTTTGAAGAATTTTCAAAATTTAAGCCCTTCAAAATTAGAATTAGTCCCACTTTTTGAGATTTTGGAGCCCCTTGTTGAAAAGCTTCTATTTTTTAATATCATTAAACTATTTATTTATTTGTCTTCTTAGAGGTTTACACCAATCAAAAGGTTATGATTTCTAAAAGAAGACTTCTAGGCCTTAGCTTTGGTGAGTGCTAGGCCTCCTCCCTTTTTGTCCAAAGTCAATATTAGTCCGTCTAACTTACCAACTATAACTTACTATTAGAAAAAAAAATCATTAGCCATGAGAATGGATTTGCTATTAATATGGGTGTCCAATCCAAACCTCTAAAATCTATTCTTCCCCTAAGTTGGGTGTATTGAACTGAAGCTTGGACTACCCTTGTTCCTAAGTACTAGACCAAATTGGGTTTCCACCAGGTTAAACATCATATTCATTATTTTGGTAGTATAGAGACCTTCCAAAATAAAATTGTCCATTTCTATGCCCCCCAAATGACATAAAGTTTAATAAAATTTCAATTTAGGGGAACTCAAATTTTCAGTTGATAGTTGTATTTTCCATTAAAATGATAGTTTTATGTAGTTTGAGCGTCTCCTACAAATTATGGGTTAAGGTGATAATAGTGATTTTCTGTATGAATGCAATTAATGGTCCATACTGAATACCAAGTCATGAGCTGAACGAGTGGTTGTATGTCGCTATTTATCTCATTGAGGTGGTTTGAGTTCAATTCTCATTAAATTCGTTTAAAACAACTATGAGATATACATGACTTAGTGTTGCTTAGTGAACTTTGCAAGCATGAAAGTTATAATAATCAACTAGACCCCTATCCAAAATTGTAACAAGTGCTTGACAGATTAAGCAAATAAAAAATGGTCTTACCCACTATTGATTTTTTATACTCCTACTCTACTTTTAAACAACATTTATTAAGTGAATAAATAATGAAATGACATCAAATAAACCTTATACAATATCACATGGATAATGTAGTAGTAAGTATATTAAATACTATAAATAATTGCCCTTGTTGCAAGGTACTTCGTACAAAATATATAGGTAGTTCCCATACAAATCTATAAATCCAATCATAATATTCACATCTATAGCGTCTACTCTGCAACATGCGATATAAAATCATATCAAATTGTCTATAGTTATGGAATTGTATTACCATGGAAAATAATAGTTCATAAAAACTATGAAACTTTGCTTACAATTCTACAAAGTATCTCCAATGTATGCCATTCATGGTCAATCAAAATTGTATGAAGACAAACTTCCGTTGATGACGTCAATCTGAGCCAAAGGGATTTTAAGAATCACTCTATTGTGTCCTTTTTAACCTTGGACTTCCATGCCATGATGAGAGAATTCATTTCCTCCCATACCGGATCTTGGGTCTTGTCCACTTTCCAACGCAATCCTTTCATGGAGTCCCACCCATGATAGAATTCTTGAACATTTTGCACTCGTGAAATGGATAAAAAATACTAAATCAAGATACAATTCAAATGATCTGGGTTACTAAAAAGATTAGATAAAACTCCTGCAATCCATATTGGCTTCATATCACCATCAACTGGTCAAAGGGCAGCAAAATAATCTTTGAAAACATCATGTGCCACTTGGAAAGATGACAACGGGCAATTACAACGTTGACTCACAAAAGCATCATCCTTAGCAAACTCCTCACAAATTTCACCATTATAATCAAGTTCGTCCTCCTTTGTAACTTCAATTTGAGAAGAAGGCCAAAAGCATTCTTCAATGTTCCCTACTCTCATCTTCAAGGTGATTGCAAAAAAGACCGAACGATTTTGGTAGCGTTCTGCCAAAACTGTGATTTTTTGCACTCAGTACTATGAGTAGTACAATACTACAAAACAAAACAATCTCAACTGTTGATCTGAAAAATCAATGGCCAATAGTACTTTTGAGTACTTATAAGTACTGAAACAATACTATTTGAAAAAAAATGACAATTTGTCACAGATAGTAGATAAAATTAAATATAAATTAATAATAATTAGAAAATCATGAATAAAAATAACTAAAAATTGGACATTTATAAAGATTTGATAGTGATTACATTTCACCAAAAACTAGAAGTTGAAATCATCATGAATGTTCAAAGCGCTATGCACAAGGGATCCCTATTTGCACGCATGTCAAGGACAAAGAATTGTGTTTTTCTTAATGCCCTTTGGTGGGCACATGTTCATCTAGTGTGGGAATAGCCCACCAAAATTCAAGTGAACATCATAATTTTTGGGTACTCTACAATACTAAAAAAACCCTAAACTGCAAAGTGCGACAAATGAGCTAAATTGACATTTATTTATAAAATTATTTTTCAAAATTTATGAAAAATAATGAATCTCATGCTTTCTGAGTTAGACATCTTCAATTATAATTCCAAGTTCATCAATTTCATTTTTCCAAAAATTACAACCGATGGCAACTTTGTCACTATAATTGTGACGCAAAATAGGACCGGTCTTTCTTGTAATCACCCTTCATTACATAAGGCCTCCCAATATTTGATGAATCCAAATTATTCCTTATAAATGTCATCCACACTCCTCATTGGTAGGTGGATGATAGGCAAGGGCTCCCCCCGAGACCATAGACTCTGCCCTTCGGAGTCTTCTCGCCACAATTTGATCCGTCCATCTTCTTGTGGGAGCCAATCATTGTCTGTCCAATACTTCTTGTACTTCATGATCGGGACGCCTACCGAATTTAAATAGAATTTGAATTGTTGTGCCTTTGTATGGCCAACAAGTGTTTCCTCCCTTTCCAAAATCGAGCCTTCTATGAAGGCTTTGAAATCTAGTACCTCCTCAATTAGGTGAGGAATTGTAGGCACAAAATCCACATCCATAAAGGACTTCATGAGTGCAAGCATGAGTGTTGGGATGGTAGGAAAATTATCTTTCTTCAATTGCACACTCCATCTTCCAAATAAAGCATCGATGTCATCATGCATATGACCAACCAACATGAAATTAACAAAAACTTTCCAAAAGATTTTATTTGCAACTAGGAGGGACCAAAATGTAAACACAAATCGATTTTTGTTGTCTCATGTAGTGTTGTCCATTTGAACGTTCAAAATTGGAGGTAAGGGAGTCGTGGCAATTGCGACTTCAAGTGTTGGTTGAAGCGATGACTTGCAAATGTTATCTCCTTGGAGTACTGCAACAAATAGAGGAGTAGAGCTTGATGCAACAAACAATTCTCGAGAGGAATACTTTGGGGGTTGTTTGAGGTCTTGAAAGAGCTTCGATAATGATCCTACTATATAATTCAAATCATGAAGGAAGATATCAAGACCACAATGTGCATAACACACATCACCGTGCCCATGAGCAATCATTCTAGTCACTGAGACTAGCAACTTCATGAGTCCGTCAAGTTGCTTACTTTTGTGGGAGAATACTAGGGACGCCATTTTTGCATGATCCATTTTGTCATGCAGAATCGTCAAGTATTTGTGAGAATAGGCACTTGACCTATACTAATTTGCATAATAATGATCATGATGTGCTCGAGCTATAGCATTATCTTTCTGAAGTAGATGGTCCCATTTTCGACGTAAGCCAATATGGGCGATCTTTCTCTATGCATGCTATCTATCACAATTAGAACAACAAGCAAAATTGTCTCCAGGCTTCTTTGCATTGTATTCAAGGAAGTTCAATTTTGTGATTTTGTTGATATTAGAAGCTGAAACTTCTTTTAATCCAAAAACATCATTTGTTGCGTTGACCTCACGATTAGTTTTTTTCCAAGTGAAGGTGGCTGGCAAAACCTTTGACACCACCTTTTCTCCAAAAGAAAAAATATGTGTGCGATGTGGCATATGGTTAGCCAACTTCTCAAGCATGCATTTCAACGTTGTAGTGGCTTGCAACGTATGTTTTTGAGTTTTCTGTGAGCCTAAGTTCCCATGCGTTTGAACATGTTCACCTCTAATGGCATACCCTTAGAAACGGTAGAAGGTGGATTCCAAGACTCTTGCAATATGCCACTATGCCCCTATACAAACATCAATCTTGTCAAGAGTAACTTCCCTCTTTCCTTGAGCGTTACAGTGAACTTGACGATGCACATTTAACTTCATGTGGTAGCAAAATTTGTACGTTGACCTATGGTACATATGTTCACAGAAAGCTTTGATTTTTTCTCTTAGAAAAGGTTGGACACAATTTCTTGAATAGCAAACCTTGTTCAAAACAACTTTGATAGAATCTTGAGTGAGTAGGTCATTGGCTCTAATATAAGTTGGAGGAGGAGGAGGATTCCTAGCAACAGTTGAATACGGTCTTGCACTTGATGAGGATGGCTACACCAAGCTTTCTTGTTGACAATTATACTCATCCCAAAGCTCATGATTGTAGAGGCTTGCCCCATTCAAATAGACTTGATGAATGGGCCAAACACAAAGAGAATACTCGGGGGGTGCACTTAGTTTTACTATAACAAACCACGTACAAACAAGTGGTTTCTAATAAACTATAATTTCAACCTAAAATTTTGAACATTGTTTAATAATGACTATAGCTTTCTATTGCCAAAATTTCCAACTCAAATAAAATATGAAATGATTTCTAGAAGAGGTTGAAAACCCGGTTGAAAATGAACTAAAATGGCATGTTTTTCAACTCAAATAATTATAGAGGACACATTTAAATGACCATTGAGCCAATATTAAACTCAAAATGAGATTTCAGTAATGAGTTATTTTTAGGAATTTTTGTTCATTTTTTAGACAATTTTTTCTTATATAATATAGGGGTGTAAAAGTTATTTTTCAGTTCTACAATGTATCTTTTTACTTCAAAAATTTGTAACTAATTATTATTAACAAATAAAATATCAATAATTCAAAACATAAACTTTCAAAGTAGGAAAATCTATTCATATTTATTTTATTTTATTTTATTTAAAATTCAAAAAGTATATAGGGGGTCCAAAGTTTTGTTCGCACGTGATTTCTATGGACACTCTAAATGACCCCCCCCCGAGAGAGAATATTTCCAATCCTCTGAAACGTCTTCAATATATAGGGACTTTGAGATTTGAATCACGATTAAAAAATCTCCAAGAGGACCATTAGAACCTATGACAAAGTCGGAATTCACGCTATAATAAATTCCCTCAGCCATTGGGACTCTATTTGCATTGTGCAAGACGACAACCCTCGTGATCCACTAGTGTCTAGGAATGCCGTTGCAGATAGGAATAGGAACAACCACATCAAGCACATTTTCAACTTCTCCTTTGTTGGATAAATACTCTCGTAACAGATTTTGATCCGGCTCCATGATGACTGTACAAGGGTCAACGACTGATAATTATAATTCAAGTATAAGAGGGTGAAAGACCTTCAAGTCAATTTGACATAAATGTTTAGAAGATATGCATCACATATCTTGCCAACGAAGATATAATGTATTATAAAGTGTAAGTGAAATTCAATGCGTTAAGAGGAAAGCACACACAATTACTCCCCCTAACGGCATGAAGACTTCAAAGTATAGATTTATTGTAAGAATTAATTCAAAATTAATTCTCTAAATAATCGTAAATTAATGGAGTAGTAAATTGATTTAAGTTGAATTGACTTGAAGGAGAAATGTGTTTCGGTATACATTTCAGAATGATTTCTAATGCTCAAAAATGAGAAATGATTTATTATTAACGAAAGATACATTCACAAAATCCACAGATTACCAATATTTGAGTTATAAAATTCCGTTGTTATAGATGAAATATTAACATAATGAATGATACATCAATATCAAAATAGTTTGCAACATCAGAAAATACTCATATTCAATGAATATATCTTATGGTGTAAGACTATCATCAACAATGATAAGATCTTGTGTTTCCACAAATTCAATTATTAATTACATATTACTTCTAGTTCATTATGAGTGTGTTCAATATTTTGAAATGGGAGACAAAGAATTACATAAATTATTTGACATCTAATTCCTATCTGATTCTTTATACACACACAAGTTACTTCCTCATCAAAAGAAGTATGGTAATAAAATCTTTGAATCTATTCAACTTGCATCTTCGCTTGCATCAAGTTGAATGAAGTTCACGACGAATAGAAAAGATATATATGATGTCATTGGTATAACTCAAATCAAGTTAAACATAGTGGAATAAAATCAAACTATTGTGGTCAAGAGAGTTCAACTTAGATCGAGTTGAACATATGTCACTAACAACATGTATAATTATTGTAGATTTACTTACTTCAAGTCAACTTGAATTAAATATGGTCCACGTATTTAACGCTAAAAATACGAACCTTGAGCAGTTCAACTCGGATCGACTTGATCCTCCCATATTCATTTCTAAAACATTTATTCATGTTTATGAATATTCAACTTGAATTGTCTTATTGGTGAATCATTATCATCTAAATATTACAGTAACTATTGTTAATATTGTAGTTCAACCCAATGCAAACTAATATCAAATATCTAAGATAATTATTAAGTGAACAAAATTCATACATCAATATGTTTCCGTAAATCCGGACGTTTTTTTTTGGAAGAATCCCGGTTCTAGTTTCCAATGAAATCCATAATTAGGAATTCAACAATACAATTGAAATCAAAACTAACAAAACTCAAATTACAGAAATCGTAGAAGGATCTGTCTAACACAATTAGTACAATCATATGTTGTATACTACAAATGCATATAACTCCAAGCATTTCCAATTGTCTAAACAACGAGCAATACATAAATATCATAGTACAGGAATCAATTCATCACTACAACAATGGCAGTGTTTTATGACTGCAAAAATATGACTGAGGATGACTGACGACTATTCGCAGTCATATTCTTGGAGGTCAATACCTTGGGGAGAAATATAATTGCAAAATATAACTGCTAGTCGTTTTTGGGCCTTGTACTTCACAGGCGTATATTATACGTCCGTTGGGAACACCAAAGTATTTCATAGGGAATGGTAGGGAACTCATTTGAGAACATTGAGTCATAGTAACATTTTTTTTGTTTTGGGGCAATCTAAGAAAAACATGGGCAATCAAAAAAAATATAGACAAGCCATTGTTTAAAATTTTGAAACCTAATCACCACTTTCTAAGGGTCTTGAAACCCTAGCCACCACTTTTTAGGGTTTTGAAACCCTAGTCACTACTTCTTTTGACTCTTCTTCCTTACCTTTTGTTGTCTCTTGTCTCTTTGAATTCACTCTTGTTTCTTAGTTTTTGTGTTTTGTTGCATTTTGAGTTCACTCTTCTTTCTTAGTTGTTGTGTTTTGTTGCATCTTGAGTTCACTCTTCTTTCTTAGTTGTTGTATTTTGTTGCATTTTGAGTTCACTCTTGTTTCTTAATTGTTGTGTTTTGTTGCATCTTGAGTTACTCTTGCTTATTAGTTGTTGTGTTTTGTTGCATCTTGAGTTACTCTTGCTTATTAGTTGTTGTCTTTTGTTGCATCTTGAGTTACTCTTACTTCTTAGAGTTGTTGTCTTTTGTTGCATTTTCACTCTTGCTTCTTGTTTTTTTCTTCTTGCATCTTAATTATTTCTTCTTTTTATTTTTTCTTTCTTACTTTTTGTTTTCTCTTTTTGTTTCTTGTTTCTTGTTTATTTTTGTTGCATCTTAACTCTTTTTTGTTGTTTCTTGTTACCTCTTAGTAGTTGTTCCTTATTGTTTCTTGTGCATCTTAACTTGTATTTGTTGTTATCTTTTAGCACTTGTTGCCTTTTTTCTTCTTGTTCCTTGCATCACCATTGTTTTTCTTCTTACCCTAAATTTGTATTACATATTTTCTATTGTTGTAAACTTTTGAAGATTGAGTTTTATTATATGTTCATTAAAAATTAACCTCCTATTTTTCTAATTGTATATGCGAACAACAAAATTGGAACAAAGTCGTTGGAGGCTACTTGCAACATACATATTTTGTATTTGTGACTAATAAATTATAAATGTCATTGAAAGGAGTCACATTCTTTCTTATATATTCCCTCTCCAATATAATTGTTTCTTATATATCTTTAAAATTATATGTATTTGTTTTTAACTACATGAAATATTTATTCAATTGTTAAATCATTTTAATATATGATTGCAATGTGTCAAATCCATTTAAAATGTATAGAAAACATGACTGTAGTTTGTAATTGAAGCTATTTTGAACTTTAATCACCTCAATCATAGATAGCACATACAAATCTAAGAAATATGATTGTTAATCATCTGGAATATCATTTGCTTGAGTTATATTTCATAATATATATTCGCCCAAATATGACTACCTATAGTCATATAATGCTCATAGTTATGTACATCAAAATATGACTATGCTTCCCAAAACATGATTGCAATCAATTATAAAATTACTAATGACATCCACGTAAACTACCATGCCAACCAAGAATATGACTCATGAGAGTCATATTTCACATCGTTCAGAAATATAACTCAAGAGAGTCATATTTCAACATTAGCTAAAAAAATGACTCACTGTAGTCATATTCTACATCAACAAAAAATATAACTCACTTGAGTCATATTCCACATCAACAAAAAATATGACCCACCGTAGTCATATTCTATAATAATAAAAAATATGACTCACCGCAGTCATATTCCATGTGATTAAAAAATATGATTCAACGTAGTCATATTCCACGTAGGATTTTTTCATTTATCCGGGCAGCTCAAGAAAAAGTCAAAGATAGTCAAAATATACGCCTTATTGGCATACTATGGCTAATTATGGCTATTTATACCCCTCAACTTATATGACTGCTAATATGACTGATGTCTGAAGCGATTGCTTTTAAACGACTGCAGTCAGTCATATTCCGAGTCATCTACAGTGATTTCTGCGTAAGTCATATTTTTTTATTTTACGACTCACTGTAGTCATATTTTGCAGTTATAAAACACTGCTTTTGTTGTAGTGTCACAAGAACCTACCAGAGATTGAGACCCAACAATGGGATAATGATACGGTCTGACACAAATTTGATATCACAAAAAATAATGAATCTAAAGAAACAAACGACACTACACCAAGGTCGAATACACAATGCAAGAACAAACTGAACTTTAACTACAATTAGAGCGAAAACGGAGTGACAACTAGCAAAATGAGCAAATAAATGAGTTATCCAAGAGGAGACGTACTAGCACATAAAGGCAAGAGAAGTCAGGCAGGATTTTCAAATGGCTTCAACCAAAAGTGTCGAGGTATTTTTGAAAAGGAATCTCTACATTCCATAAAGTGACCGCATTTCACATTTATTGAAACAAAAATTGTGCCACCAAAAAGTGTTGTTGTTTCTAGTTAAGGTCTAGAATTTTCCTACAGTAATAGCTACAATTATAGGATGTGGATCTTTTCTAAATTTCTTTAGTTTTTTTTCCTATTTTACAAATAAAGACACTTCACCATGATTTATAGAAGTTATTACTTGTAGGGAAATACTACGGTATTTTTTAATAATGATTTAAAATAACTTCTTAAATAGTAAAAGGCCAAGATGTAAAGGGTGGATATGACTATGTGTATACCATTTCTATAGTCTTGTAGGCTTTAGTGATTTTCTTTTTTTTTGGAAGGCATCATTGAATTTCATATATATAGTGTCCAAATATACTTTTAAATAGATACCTTTTCCATCTCTATCTAATAAATTATGGGTCATGGAATCACGGGTTATGAGTAGGGTATGGGGTTTAGGGTTTAGAGTTCAAGAGGTACCGTTTCCAATTATTGATATCACTTTCACTTTCTTAAAGAATGGTTTGGCATAATATTAATCCCTTTAGGATGTTAGTAGCCCAAATTGGCATGCGGTTTACAATACAAAAAAAACTACATACTCCACTGCTTGGGCGTTGAAGGATTAGGGCATCTGCACAAAGACATGCCAAAAGGAGACGCCAAATGCATATTTGGCATGTGGTTTTGTATCACTGCTCTTCCTGTGCCCTACGGCAGACAAGACAAAAAGGGGCCCCTAGTGCGATATACAATGTGAAGTAGTTTAGTTGCTTAGAAACCAAATTGTAAAAATTTGACTTTTAATTCATTGAGAACAATGAATCCAACAACCACTTTACATAGTTTGGAAGGCATCTCTAACTTGGATTCATTTTCATTTGACTAGAGAAGCTCTTTATATACATATGGGGTGGTAGGAGGTAGAACATCCCATAAAGGACATGTAAATTAGAATTAGTAGGAGCTTAATCACTCATAATTAAGTGAAAAGTAGAAAGTGTGTTTGAAGTAAAATTTCAGACCTCATTTAGGCATAATAAAATAACTTTTTTCAAAAAACTTTGAACTAAGAAAAGTTGGAAAAAAAAATGACTTGTATCTCTAAAAATCCTTTTGAGATTTTGAGCCTCCAATCAAAAGTTACGGACAAAATTCAAAGAGGATGTTTGAAAATGTAAAACAACAACTTTCCAACCTTTTTCTGAATTTTGTCCATAACTTCAAGATTCACCCCAGCATCTATTAGGATCCATAAAAAGAATTATACAAATAAGCCCGCCATGTCCAATTCTTTACTGGTATGAGGTTTTTGGAATTCCAAGTTGAACATAATAGGAAAGGTATATTTATTAGGTTCATCCAAAGGATTGACAACTTTAGAAGGAAGTTGAATAGGTTTCAACTGGGTGAGCCAATTGATTTGGTGTGAGTTTGCATTGTCCACTATTCGACAAATGTCACCCTTCTTGGTGTGTCACTATGAGGTATTTTCACCACTAGGCAAAAGATCCCCTAGAGTTGGATTGGTAGGAAGAGTATGAACCCTAAACGCCTCTAAGCAATGGACTCTTATAAGTTTTTTGGTAATTTTTTAGTGAATTGAATCTAAGTGAAAATGGGGCAACCCATCTCATATCACCACATAAAACTCCCAACAACCCACTATCATCTAGTTAAGTACTCAAGTGTATCACAACAACTCTATATGCCGAAGTCTCACTCAAATGTGCAATTTGGGGCTCAAAATGGCCTAAACTAGGCCCTAACCAAGAATTACAGCACAACATCAATCACCTCAAGCACTCCAATTTCCACATGCATGATTTCCAAATTTGCATTTCTCACTTAGTTTTCTACATTCAACATTAAGACACTTCCTTTCAAGCAAGCAAGTGGTACCTTGTTTGTCATCACCCAATTTAGCTAACCCTAATCTAGTTGGATTTGGGGCAACACTCCTACACTTCCACGTTTGCCCTAAAATCCCTCAAAATTAGACTCTACATTCATGCATCCATTCCTCAAGGAAAATTTCATGCATAACCTTTGGAACCCTCACTCAACTATAGCAAGGCACAAATATAGTGTAATTATCGTTACATTTTGAAATGGCATCAACAAGAATGAAAAATTGGGAACAAAAGAACCAAGAACTAGTCACTCCCTAAGGGCAAATGACCTCCCTCCACAAAACTAGACACCATTACCTCGTACTTGCTTCAAATGAGACGAGCTTGGCTTTTATAAAAATTCAACTTAAGTATCCAACTCTTCTAAGAGATTCAACTCAATCCACCTTTTTTTTCTCTTGATATTGCTCGTCAAAGTTGGAAGTATCATTTCAAGGCAACAACTGACCTCCTTGTACAAAATCGGTCACCCCATTTTTGTCAATGCTCCAAATTTGACAAGTCTTAATTTCTTGGAAAGCTAATTCAAAGATCCAACTTCTCCCAAGAATTCAACTCAATCCGGTGTGCCATTCACCAAATATCACTTGTCAAAGTTTGCAATTCCATTTGAAGGTGGTAGTTGACCTCCCTCCACAAAAAAGGCCACCATTTCCTTGTCCTTGCCCCACATGGACAAGCCTGATCTTGAAGGAAAGCTAGCTTGATGGAAAGTCAGCTTGATGATCGAACTCCTCCCAAAAATTCAACTCAATTTGACTTGTTGTTCTCCCAATATGAGTTGCCAAAGTTGGTAGTTCCCTTCCAATTTCTAAGAACCTTGATTTTCTTCCATCATCCAATCCAATTTCCTATTTGACATAAATCAAACCATTTTTCTTCACTCATTTTCCCACAAAAGAGGTGGACTCACTTGACTAATTGTCATACATGTTTTATTTCCCTAATCTCTCACCATTTATGCAAAAAACGCCATGAAACACAAAATTGCTCTGAAAACTCACATGCATACCAAAAGTTGGAAGAGTTGAAGAGAGAGAGGGCTTGGAACACTAATTTTTCCTATACCCAAAATTCCTAATGGACTAGTTTGCCTAATTACTTTCATCCAACATTAAATTACTGTAAATCTTCTAGTTTAGTGTAGATTGCACCAATTTTGTGAAAACCCCGCTAAACTACTATTTTTTCTCCAATTTTACTATTTTAACCCCATTTTAGTGTTCCTATCACTACTTTAGTATTCTAGTAATAGTTTTAAGTTTGTTAACTTCTTGTGTGTTTTTCATATTTATTATTTTTAGTGGTTTTTAGTTGATTTTTAGTTTCATTTCCTACTTATAGTATTCTGGTTTTCACTTTTATTTTTTTATTTTTTACTTCCAATTTTTTATTTTTTATTTTTATTTATTAAAAAAATTGTTTGTCCAAGCTGACAAACAAGTTGTCTAAGCCATCAAAATTTAAAAAAAAAATTGGACAGTTTGGATGGTCCGTTGATGGCTTGTCCATCCAAATTGATAAATAGGTTGTTCAAGCCATCAATTTTTTTTCGGTTGATGTGAATTCTCGGGGGGGTCACTTAGAGTGTCCATTTGAAACCACATGCGAACAAAACTTTGGATCCCCTATATACTTTTTGAATTTTAAATAAAAATAAATAAATAAAATATGAATAGATTTTTCTACTTTGAAAGTTTATGTTTTGAATTATTGATATTTTTATTTGTTAATAATAATTAGTTACAAATTTTTGAAGTAAAAGGATACACTGTAGAACTGAAAAATAACTTTCACACCCCTATATTATATAAGAAAAAATAGTCTAAAAAATGAACAAAAAATTCTTAAAAATAACTCTCTATTGAAAGCTCATTTTGAGTTGAATATTGATTCAATGGTCATCTAAATGTGTTCTCTATAATTATTTGAGTTGAAAAACATGCCATTTTAGTTCATTTTCAACCTCTTCTAGAAATCATTTCATATTTGATTTGAGGTGGAAATTTTGGCAATAGAAAGTTATAGTCATCATTAAACAATGGTCAGAATTTTAGGTTGAAATTATAGTTTATTAGAAACCACTTGTTTGCACGTGGTTTGTTGTAGTAGAACTAAGTGCACCCCTCGAGTGTGAATTCTGAAATTTTTGTCAAAATTAATAGAAAACTGATCCAAATCAATGCGACCAAAGCAAGAAGAATTTCAGATTTTTTACTGGTGAACATAGTCAAGAAAATCTACAATGAAGGGTGGTTGATTGAAATTGTGCCATGGTACTAGTAGTGTATATATCAAAAAAATTAAGTGTAAATGTAAGACATTGACTACAAGTGGTAAAAATTGTCACATTGCACAAATAGGATGGTTTACCTTAGTAGGTTAAATGAATTGAAAACCGTACAATACAAGGATAGAGTTTATAATTTATTTAACTTCAATCTTTGAAGCTATATGTGTTAAACACACTTAAATTGAATGAAATGTTTACAGGATAGTTTCAATGGAGATTTTGAAGTGTTCAATGGTATTGTTATAAATCCCTAAAAGTTGGAGGGTGTTTTAGAAGATGAAAAGCCTAAAATTGTTAGTTTTTGATGCATTGTCCAAAATACATACAATTTTTTTATTTTGAACTCCAAATATACAAAAGTGTATTAAATAAGTAAGGCAATGTGTGAAATTTTTTTGGCCCATTTGACTAGGTGGATTGAAAGATTATAACATTTGAAGTGAGAAAACAAAACTTATTCTCATTCATACTTTGAGCCCTTCTTGAAGTGAAATTTTTTATCTACACAAAAATGAAGATTTTGACCATTCATAAGTATATGATGTTAGGTTCATTCATAAAAAATTCAAAAGCAAATATGAACTCTACCTTATTCTAAATCACCCTACAATGCAAAGATGTCAAGTGCATTGGCAATACACTAGTCATTTTTTGACGATTTCTTGTGCAACGAGGAAATTTTTTATTCAAAATTCAAATAATAAAAAACTAGAGACAAACATTTGGAATATGTGGAAATTTTTTCAAAAACTTTGACTTCATAGATTGCAAGATAGTAGGCTTGAAGTTAGAAAAAAATATTTTTTCTTGAAGCCACTCCCCAATATAGCTAACAAAGTTTGACTCTTTTTAGAATGTGATTTGAGAATTCAATTTTTTTGACAATTGTATGCCTTAGTTTATTAGATACATATATGCCAAATTTCAAAAATTGATGAGTATTTTTGCAAAAGATGCCCAAATTGCCCTAGCTACCAAAAAAATTTAGGACATCATAACTTTTGATTTGGGCACTTGATCAAGAAAAAAATTTATATTTCCACTAAGGGGGTACATGTTTACTCCTTGTATCAAAATTTCATGAACATTTGACTAAAATTGACTTCATAGGAATATACCCGGATTTTCAATTGTCCACTCAATGAACAATTGACCTTTAGAGGTTAAAAACTACCATTTGGTCAACGGCACTTGAATTGAATTGATTGTTATTGTTTTCATAGTGTATCCCCTATACATGTATGTAGTAGACGGATGGGAAAATTTGTAAAGAAGGGTGGGGTTTGGGAAAAAACTGGACACTTAAAATTTTATATGTAAAATAATAACCCCACTTAAAAAATCACATGAATGAATTTACAAAAATCATAGGGTATTGGAACACATGCCTGTTGTAGATTTTAATGTAAAAATATGGTCTTATCAAATGCAATAATGAAGGTAAATAGCCTCACATCAAATACCCTCTTAACTCAAGTGTAAAGCTAAAATTACAAAGAATAATCTCCCCGAGTATGTGTATTGCAATTACACATTTCGCGCCTCCATGAATCTTAGCTAAGGTCTTCATCAAGCATGCCAAATTGAGGTCGTTCAAAGAAATTGAGTGTATGAACTTTGGCCATGCTGTCACGGTCGTGCAGACCCCACAAGAACTCTAGGATTCTGTCTGACATGGTAAGAATTTGCAAATGGTAAGTTTACTGCAAGCTCCCTTATCTGAGTGCAGCATTTTTGAGTGTCCGCTTGCTCTCATTGCCTTGCAACTTGACATGAATTTTTTGACACAAGTAGGAAATGAAGAATTTCAGAGTGCAGATGAGTAGCACGGCAGGTATGAAGTTCTATGTATGGATGACGTCCAGGTTCAAGCAAGGAAGGAGTGCATGTTGTTGACACTGACTGACTTTGTAAGTTAATCTAATGCTTCAAAATGTTGAAAAAAATCCTGAGCATTTCAATACCTACAACGATGAATGCATGCAAGCAAGCAGGAACGAGGGAGGCGGAATGAAGCTCAGCAGGTGGACGGAGGCGCAGGAGCGAGGGAGGGAGAGCCCGATTGGGAACGTGGAGAGCGCGGGAACGGGCGGTCGGTCGGGCCGGCCAAACAACAGAAGCCCAGAGCGACCTTCGTCTGCGCCATACGATCCAAAGTTCAGCGAGCAAGAATATCTTAACTTAGTTGTTACTAACGCTTGATCCATCCATTCGGCACTTGCACGGGAGCCTGCCTGCCTGCCGGCCTGCCGAAATGCCAGTCATCAGTCCATCGATGATGCTTCAGCTATCGGGCAGATTCGGATCCCAGCTGGTCAGCTGCGAAAGTGCGACCTCAAGTTCCCACAGCGCCCGGAGTCTTCCTTTTGCCACAATTTTCGTCTGGTAAACGGACGGACAGGACGAGGAGCTAGTTGAGCCCTGGAGGCATCAGGCATCGGGGGTTGACCCTATGGAGGGGGACTTGTAAATCTGCATCTCCTTCCTTCTTCATGAATGGAGGATTCGATGCTGAGAACGGAGATCTGGAGGGACTGTTTCTTGGGAGGTTGGGGATACAGCTCGGGAGAGAGAGAGAGAGAGTTTTAGGTGTCTGAGGAGGGGATAGTTTGTTCGGAGATCGTGGTTGTTTTAGGTTGGTGTTTTGACGAAAGAATGGGCAAGGAGATCTAGGTTAGGTTGGTTGCGAAAACAGAGCATTCAGGAGCTTTGGGGGTCGCCATCCGTGAGTGCGCAGCATGACGCTCTGGAGCTGGAGATTTGGAAGACAGATAGGGATCAGTGACCTGGAAGGAGGAGGAGGAGGAGGAGGAGGAGTGCTCTTTAGTAGGAAACCTAACCCTAGTTGTGATGGGCACTCGTTGATAGCTTCCGAAGGGCCGGAGAGAGAGGAATTAAGCCGGTGAGAGTTGAGGTTTTCTTTGGGAGAGTCTTCGGTAGGAGAGCGGACGAAGAATGGAGTCGTTGTTGTTGAGAGCTCTGGAATCGACGCTTCGGCATTGGCTGAAAACCTTCAGCAGGGACCAATTCAAGCTTCGAGGGCGCAGTGTGCAGCTCTCGGACCTCGGTATGCTCGCACATGTCCATTACATTGCACTGTTTTCTTGAAGGGGTTCCATACAGATAAATTCCACTGCCCTTTTACAATTTTTTTCAGGAAACAGAACGATCGTAGAATCCGCAACCTTAGTCCGTCGATTTGCCCATGAAAAACACACTGTTGTTATGGAGCATAGCAATCGTTGTACAAACCAGCTGTAGGAGTTATGAGCTCTTGACCTTTAAAGGGCGTGCTACGAGAATGAAATACCTTGATTTGAAAAAGTGACAGTCTGTAGGGCATTGAGAAAGCAAACGCGAATAATATTCTGCACATTGTTATTCTTGAGCATATCAAACGTTCTAGAAACCATGAATAGGGGTTACCTGTGTGGAGATGTTCTAATGATGTTGGTTTATGGATGTCAGATCTCAATGGAGACGTATTGCACGCAGCTGTTGGACTTCCGCCCACTTTGGAAGTCACCGAGGCACGGGTTGGCAAGCTCGAGCTGAAGGTATGTTTCTCACAAAGAACAATGGCAATGTGGTTCAGCTGGAAGTGCCCGGTGATCGCTGTTGAGACCTCTTCCTCCCTGAGCAGTTCTGGAAATCCTTGCTGCATTAACGGGCATTAGGCGTTTTGTAACATAAATCTTGCCAATTGTGACGCACCTGGGATTTCTAGAACACCTAGTGATAGGTTCTCCACTATATTCTCAAGTCTATCTACTGTGGGCACTTTTATGTTAGTGAAATTTTTTACTGCACCAATAATTTTGCATCCAGCTATCTCGAATTTCAGGCCTTGATGACAACACTATTGACAACACTCCTTTGCTTCAATGCCAGCTAGGTTATCTCGGACCCCATACTAAGTAGACAGAAGAGTGCAGTTTAGTTTCCGGGGACAAGAAATGCATATCTTACAATCTGGTTTGTTTTCTCCAGATACCTTCGTTGTCAAATGTGAACCGAGAGCCGATTGTGGTAGCTATAGATAGGCTGGAGTTGGTTCTTACGGAGACGCCCCATGACCACGCATCGTCCTCACCGGAGTAAGTTGTGTGTCTGATCGTTGAGGTTGAATATTCATTTAATTGTGTTGAGGAAACTGAATCGGGTTGGTCCAGAACTTTTATTGTGGAGCTTAACCTGAGAGGCCTTAATTGGGCCTCAAGTTCTCATGCAGTTTTGAGTGGGTCATTTGGGGACTTTCTGTTAAATTTAATTTTCGTTTTACGAATATATGTAATGGACTTCGCTTATATGAAATTTGACCCAGTGTGAATTATATTTTTTACAGTACTCTCATTAGCGGACATATAGCTAATGATCGACAACGCTTTTGAATGGCAGGACTCCAGCTTCAACCTCCTCTACGAGGAGCTCTAGTTATGGGTATGCAGATAAGGTAAGATTATCCATGTTGCTGAGAATTCAAACGTTAGTTTGCCATTCAAGCCTGAGACGCTATCACGCTCTCTTGGTCGAGATTCCTCAATTTCACTGTATTGGACGGGGATTTTAGTTTTTCAGAATTGGATGTGAACGGTAGTGCATTCCTGAGCGAGTTTAGGTCCACGTTTTAAAAAAATTGGGAACCTTCAGCTTGCAGATGGCATGACCATACATGTGACCACTGTCAACTTGATGCTGGAGACTCGGGGTGGCACGAGCAGCACAGAAGGAGGCGCAACGTGGTAGGTATTGCCTCATGCTACAATTTCAAATATTTTCAGTAGTAATAAATATGGCCGAGCCTACTAGTAGTCAGGACAGTAGTCTCATATTGCAGGTGAGACTACCGAAGCTTACGTTGTTTTCACCATTGGGTGATGAAACAGGAAACCTCCGCTGGCTTCTTTGACTATGCGCAACTTGTATTTGTACACCACGGATGAACACTGGAAGGTACTAAAAGACCACTTCATGTTACTAAATTAGCTTACTCGGTTGCAGCACCCAAGTGACGGCAGTGTAAATTTTCTGAGTGTCGGAGGTTATTTCTTGAAGCCACTTGAGAGTATGTTCAATGCTTATGTTGCTTCCACTTCCTTTAACTTAAGACATCTAATAAGCTTGGCATTAATGGTTGTGTGCTTTCAGGTTGTCCCTCTTAATCAAGCAAGAGACTTTAACAACCAGATGAAGTCAATCTATGTGTTCAAGGTGAATGCCTGACGTTTACTCACCTCATGTTGGTGCTTTCCAGTACTTCATGAGTGTCTGTTCCATAGTGAAGACCAGAAATTAAAGTGACACCATTTACCCTCTGTGTGCCATTTAAATGTTCAAACGTTTCCGGTTCCGTATCTATAGGAGTTGAAATGATCATTGAGGAAGTTTCAAGGAAGGTAACAAATCTTACGAATATAAAGAAGAAATCATATCCTATATTTTTTAACAATGGAGTTATGTTTTGAAAGTTACTATAATTGATTGTTAGCTTCCATGGTAGACTTTCTATTTTAGCCTGGCACGTAAGGCTTTGGAGATCTGTTACTTGCGATCACTACGTATGCTTCTTTGAAACTCACCGCAGCTGAAACTTCAGCGGCTGTGGAGTTTTCATTTCAAGTGTTTTTGTAATTGACAGCACTCTCTCTTTTGGCCAAGTGCAGAAACTGGAATGGGAATCGCTATCAGTCGACTTGCTTCCTCATCCAGACATGTTCACTGATGAGCAGTTTCTTAAAATGGGGAGAAGCAATTCACGTGATAAAGATGGTGCCAAGAGATTATTCTTTGGTGGAGAGCGGTTTCTAGACAGCATTTCTGGATCTGCAAATGTAACTTCCTGACTTTTCTCTCTCCAGGGTAATCTGGTGATTTTCAGGGAACGATTGTATTTTGTATTTTGTCCATTTCTGTCTTTGTCATATCTGCGTGGTATTGTGGGTCCCCTTTTCCAGATTTCTCTTTATGTAATGCTCAGCATTACAAGAGCATTATGGACTGTTTTTGTTGATTATGCTTCTTATAACCAGCGGATGTGGGAACTTTGTTTTTTTTATAGATAACTATGTGTAGATCTGAGCAAAACTCAAATCTTGGGCTGGAGGTGCAATTGTATATACCCGATATCCTTGTTCCAGCACTTAGTGAGCCTGGTATGCATCTGACACTTCTTTTCATTGCCCAGTTCTTATTTGTAGTTTACTCTCGAAGTCACTGTGGTTGTATTCAAATACATGCTTGATCTATCCAAGGATAGTTCAGGTCAACTTGTAGACCTCTTGAGCTTGTTTATTAAAGTTCTTGGGGTCTAATGTGTGCTACCTTCGTAGGTCTTAGGGCATTGCTGCGCTTCATGACTGGAGTCTACGTCTGTATGAACAGAGGAGACGTGGGTGTGAAATCTGCCAAGGTATGAATGCTTTTGCGTGCACATTCTTTGCTGGCTAATATAATAGTAATCAGCCCTGCATGTTGAGAGGGTATTTTCGAGGCTTTGCTATGGATTCAAATTACAGAAAAAAAAAAAAATAGAATAAACCATGCTTAATCATTTTTATGAATAGAGGATGAATAAGGTTAAATAAGGTTCGAAATGTTGTTGAGAAGGAAAGGTTTCTACTGTACGTGATATCATGTTTGTCGTCTCTCAGCTCGTCATCCGACGAATACTTGTTTCACGAGTTCTGAAATGTCTATGATTTTGCAGTCAGAAGCAGCTGGAAAATCAATGATTGGAGTAAGAATTGAGCACATCTTTCTTTGTATAAAAGATTCTGGTGAGTGAAAAATGGTTCACTTATTTGTCGTGGCTGATGCCCAATGGATCGTACGATGCACTCCTATTGAAGATCATTTGAATGTAATAATAATGCCACATGGCGGCTTACTCAACCTAGTTTACTTCTGTCCAAGATAACTTAAACTAACAGAAACATGCGGCTTCTGCAGAATTTCAAGTAGAGTTTCTGCTGCAAGCGCTTCAATATGTGCGGGTATGTTGAATATTAATTTACGGCCGATCTAGGCTTGTATTCTTCAAGTTTCGGATTTTCTAGTCTCGTGTTTTTGGTACTCACGTTAATTCTGAGGATATTTGGAACAGGCAAGTTCTGCAGATGGGGCGTGCATGCGAACAATGTCACGTATCATTATCGGTTGTCTATTTCTAAGGTGCAGTTTGTGTCTTCATAATAGTCCATAAACAAAGCAATAGTACCATGTTTAATCGTGAGACTTTTAATGCAAAATTGTAGAGAATTCTCAGAGTTTACATGGCCATTGTGTTGCAGGGATACATTTTCTCAACCTTCATGCACTCTTATACAACCGAGCATGCGAAATTCTGGATCCACTACTTCTCCATACGTACCCTCTTTTGGTTCGTTCGCTGAACTTGAGCAATGGTTGAATCATATTAGGAAGGACGTGAAGCTAGCATAAATCTTAGCAAATCTGTGATATTGCTTGCGTCAATTTCTATGATGAAGGTTATTCAGCATCTGCTTTCTCGAATTGTACGTGCGTCTGGGTATCACCAGTTCTCACACAATAGTACATAGTTGTTCCTCTGCAAAATCTCTGCCACGCCTAACCCTCTGCTTTTACATCCGCATTCAGCTAGTGATAAGCTGTGGCCCAGAATATATCCCCTGGAGGAGACTAGTCTGATACCTGAAACTGCGGACACACCAATGGTATGCGTATATTCTGTAAAGACTGCACCTGCTCCAGCTCCTCCAAGTTTGGCTTCACAAACAGTTGTTCAATGCCAGCCACTGAAGGTACTTGCTCCTGACCATCCTTTCCCCTTGGGCTGAAGAGAGCAGATAGTAAATTGTTAGTATGCGGTAGTAACAATTTAAAGTTCATTGAGAGAAAATAGAAAGTAAGAAGTTTGTGTCTGTTTAAATTATTATAACCATTTGTTTACTTTGGTCTCAGTTCCACTATTTTTTATATAAATATCAATCTTGTTCTTTAATTTTTGAAGCTTGTCTTCTATTAAGCCCAACACTTCTCTCTATGCTTTTGCTTTAGAAATTTGTAGTATCCTAGTGACGAATTACTCTTATTTTTCCTCTTCTGATTTGATCAGTTGGGCTTACGAAAATAAAGCACCTAATTCATCTTCCCCCCCTACTTGAACAATATGAACATGTTCTAGTATCAGAATGCATCTTCAGTCCTCTGCCATTATGATTAGTCGAATCTAAATAGTGATTTGTGCTTGTGATTGGCAGATAAACCTTCAGGAAGAAACCTGCTTACGAATAGCCTCTTTTCTATCGGATGGGATCAATGTAGAGCCTGGCCTAGTTCTTCCTGAAAAGTCACTCAATGCAATGCATTTCAGTCTAAAGGAGTTCGACCTTACTGTACCCCTAAATGCCGCACTGCTGGATGAAGACTACACGGAGGAAGACAGTGGTTTTACAGGAGCAAGGTTGCATGTTGAGGGGTTTATGGTTGCTCAAAGCCCTTTTTTGAATTTCAAGTTATTGGACCTTGAAAAAGATGCTGCATGCTTCACCATGTGGAAGGGCCAGCCTGTTGATTCAAGCCAGCAAAGGTAATGTTCCTCGAATATTATTTGAAGTCGGCTGTGCAATAACGTAAGATATTGTTGAAATGGAAAGTGGAAGACATTTACATGGGCGGTCTATTATGTCATGCATAAGCACTTCATAATGAGCGTTTCGTTGGAAGAGTTACTTACACAGTTTTGTTATCGTCAGAGGAGTGCCTGCGAACAATTACCAGAGCTTAGAATTCACAAACTGATCTTGCATTAGTCATCTTCGACCAGAAAACATATTAATCTGTAGTATTTTCATGTTATACAACCTTCTAGTTTTCTTTTAACTTTCTACTGGGGATCTCCTATGTCTCTATGCCTTTTTTGTAAAGAAACGCTCTTCGCTGAACCAGGTGGGTAATGCGTGCGGCTCATTTGAGCATAGCTCTTGAAACAAGCGGCTGTGATGATACCTCCCAAAATGAAACTGCTGGTGACTGGGCCGCTGGTTTGTGGCGCTGTGTGGAGATGAATGAGCCGTATCTAGAGGCTGCTATGGCTACTGCAGATGGTGGTCCACTGATTGATGTCCCCCCACCAGGTATAGCATTTTGGACAGATTCTCTGTTGGAGATGCAAGAATTTGTGTGAATGTTGTACAAATCTTATGTACGCATAATTTGGATATCTACAACGGTTCTCGAAGTGTCAAGGATGGAATTCATATTCGAGCTAACCTACAATGTTCATCCTACAAATTAGCATTTCCATCTCCTTGTCATATCAGGCATGGGTTTCACGACTCTCAGGCTTTTTAATGTTGGAAGCTAAGCATTAAATTTATTCGGTTGCATCTTGTTTCTCGAGGAACACGTATTTAATCCCTAGGTGCACAGACGGAGAAAAATGGCCGCTTCCATAGGTATAGGAGTACAAATAGATCATCAAGGAAGGTGACAAATTTATCAATATGGGTGTCAGTAATGCGAAACTTGCCTTTCGAGGGGTTAAGCTCTACAATAAAAGAGCGGGGCTCTAAATGAAAAGAAAGAAGAAAATCTCGTAGTCAAAGTCTCACACTCTGACACCCCTTAAGAGAAAGAAGAAATCCTTTTGTTCGTTTTTGAACGATAGAGATATGTTTTGAAATTTACTATGATCAACTATGAGCTTCGATTGTGAACTTGCCATTTTTAGGTTGGGCACTTAAGGGTTGAATCAACTGCACTTCGCACGGAGTCAGTGACTATGTCCACTCATAAGGATCAATGTGCATGATGCAGGTGGGATTGTGAGGTTGGGCATTGCATGCAAAAAGTATGTGTCCAACACATCAAGTGAGCAGTTTTTGTTTGTACTGAAGATGTACACGTACTTAGGAATAGTGAGTGACATGCTTCTTCGGGAATTGAAACCTGTGACACAGAGAAAGAAGTCCTTCAAATTACAGACGCCAACAGGTTCTTTCAAGGATCTGACAAGAGTCGAATCATTGAAAGACATTGCAGAAATTGTGCCTTCTGATATGGCAGTGTATTTGAGCTTGAAAACCCTCGAGTTGAAGCTCTTGGAGTCGGTTCCTGGGGAAATTGCGACCGAAGGTCCTCCTTTAGTTCAAATATCTAGCAGTGACATAGATTTGACAGCCACACACCAGACCCTCGCGGCAGCAGCGGTGATATCTTCAAATCTATGTTGGCGAGACATACGTGTTGACTGCGTGGAAACCGAGTTGTTTTTTCCAGGAACACTAGAATCACACTATGGTAGTCCTCTAACCCATGTATCAGGAATAAGGGAATCATTGGATGCCTCTACTCTAGGATCTCCTTTGAATAGTCCTGTGGATTCCAGCGGTTCATGTGGTGACCTCCTGATGCGGCCGGTACCCTTGAAATTGTCACCACTAGCAGGAAGGTCTGCACCATCTAGGCAAGGGTCGCCAGAGATGCGCGGATTGTTTTGGATAGGCGAGGAAAGAGGCAGCATGGCTCCAACTGGAGTGTCCTCATTGGAAAGGTTGCCCTTCCTTGATGTTAGTGTCAAGAACGTCATCCCTTTTAAAGAACAGGATGCTGAATGCCATAGCTTAAGGATAGTTGCAAAAGTAGGTGGAGTTAGACTGGGCGGGGCCATGGCATACAATGAAGCCCTGTTGCATCGGTTTGGTGTGTTTGATGCCGATGGAGGCCCTGGTCCTGAAGTTGAGAAGGTGATCAAGAGTTTGTCGAAGGGCTCCCTTGCAAACCTGTTTAGACCTTCTGCTGATATTGGAGCGGGAAGAAAAGGTATTCGTGCATTTCTTCCTCTCTAAACCCGAGCCAACCAGGGTCTTTTGTACATGTGTATTGAATCTCTCCAAGGAAGTAGCCAACTTAGGTTTAGGAGTTTTGGAGACATCACTAGTAGAAAACCAACCCCCAGAGGTGTTTTAGGAAGCCTAGCTGCGTTACAATTGGGGATAGAAACTGCCTTACAATTGACAGGGTTTATAATACGGCTAGGCTTTCTAAAATACCTGTGGGACAGTTTTTTTCTATTATACGAATATTTTATTTACTATGGACCACTGTAATTATCAGCCACAGTAATGTATACCTATCAAATTTAATGTGGTACTTTTGATCACCTGGGAAACTGGGAAGTAGCTTTCAACCTCCTTGGTCATGATTGTTGTGGGCCACATTAATTTTTCACCCACAGTAGGCGGTGTGTTCAGTGTAGTGCATTCTAGTAGTGATTGTTTGAGACCAATTTTGTTTCCCGAGAGTCCATCTAACCATTTCTTGTCGCATTTGAATGTCAGGAGACAAAGGAAAGAAAGCGGTACAAGAACCTACTTGGGATGTTGGCCTACCCGACAACATCGAATTTGAGGTTCATTTACTTGACTGGCTATTTGCCTTAGAAGGTGCAGATGGTGTTTCTGAGCCTGAAAGAACTCCTGTGCATCGGGGTCCACACTCATTCCGTGAGGACAGATGCTGGCATTCCACTTTTCGCTGTCTGAGTTTGAAAGCGCACGGTACGAAGGAGGCTGGTAATCAAAGGGCTGCAAAACAGGGAACAAGATCAAGCCCTGTGCAAAGTTTAGTGGTAAGTATTTTGAGGTTTGTGCTCTTGTGTGAAATTGCGAGTTTGACTATTCTTCAGCATTATTATTCGTCATCCTCTCTGTTGAGTCCTACCAGACTTTGCTTTTCACTTACTGATTTGAGTTTGTGACTATCTACAGATGCAAATTGAAGGATTGCAGGCTTTGAAGCCTCGGTTCACTAGCATTCATTCAGTTAGAGATGTTTCAGATGGTGCACAATTGAGCAGCAGTATGGAGTACTTAGATTGTGGAGGCGTGGATTTAAGTCCCACAAACTATGGCCAAAACGGTGCACACGTGGCAGCTGATGATGGAGTAAATGATATTGGCTTAGATGGGAACAGTAGCGAAGATTCCTTCCATCCTGGTTCGTTTTCTCCAGCAGATCCAAGTGTGACAAGCAAAAGTGGATTTGATTTTGAGATCCAACTTGAAGAGCCTGAAGATGACGATGGCATTGATATCGGCATGGGAGGATGGGTAGTGAAGATATGCAAAGCTGCTGTTAGAGAGCCGGTAAGTAACAAGGACCCTGTCGTTTATTTCTTTACATTCACTTTATCAGAGCTACTGATATTTGTGAGTGGTCAGAAGCAATCCTTGCAACAAGTTTTACTGCGAGTTATTTCATAGATTGCTCATAATGGTTAGTGTATAGACAGGGTTTTCTGTAATATTAGACTGTAAAATTAGACTGTGAGGAACTTTTAGTCATGTCATAAAGAGAACCTCTCCATGATTCATGAGGGATCCCTATGGTTACAATGATCATAAAAGAAGCCTCCTATAACACATTGGGAGGCCACTGGTACCCTAGGGAGACCGCCCTTTGAATGATTCTCTTTATAATTCTGCCCAAAACTTTCAGAAACAGTTTAATTCTATTGAAAAGGCTGTTGTATTCTCAGTTGGGATTATTGTATATATAGAGTTGTTTCTCCTGAAAAGCTTACAGACGAGTGATGCTTTGTTGTTATACGTGCCTACCATTCATCATAATGCCTCGCATACCCTGAAATTACATTTTTGTATTACTCTTCCAGATGTCCTGGTAATGATTTCACTTTTTATAACATCTATTTGTGACTGAATTGACAATACAGGTGGAGGTTGTAGCAACCAGACATGAAGTCGAGTACATGGTCGAACGTTTTAAGTCAGAGATCGAGTCAGCTAGTCGAATAGCTGCTGGCGGTTTAAAGCTCCTCCAGCTACACAAAACGATTGGTCATAGTGCTATTGATCAGCTAACGCATTTTGGTACGAAGTTTTCAAATAATTGCTATTCCGACATTTACTTTTGTATTTTCAAGTATTTTGAACTCATCATTAGAAACCGTTATACTAAAGATCTGCGTGTATTGTGATTATTAGTTCTACCTGCCTAATGAGGCAGTGATCATATCCAAGTAGAAATATCACTAATACTTTTTTGAAGCTCCTCCAAGTACCAATGATGTCTGTTCAGCCAGCATTTTGCATCTGAAGCATCTGCTGGTTTCACATATCACCAGTTGCCGTACTTAATGGATAACTCTAGTATAATATATATGGTTTATTAAAGTGAATCAGTAACTTAGCCTCTTAACCAGTTGAACCAACATCGGGGGTTCTCTGTATGTCTGCAGGCAGTGGCGGATTGGACAGAGTTCTTACACCGGACAGGGAAAGGAGCCGGCGATTCAGCGATGGAAGTGTGTCATCACTTCCATCTTTTCGAAAGTCTTTCAAGAAGGAAAGTACTCTCACAAAATTGGAGGCCTCCATTTCTGAGACTGAAACTTTGTGTTTAAGATTGCATCAGCAGCTCAATCTTAGAACAGATTCGGTAATTCCAGCAGAGTTGAAAGCCTTAGTAGATCAGATCAAATCTTCCCAAGCCCTATTAGGACATTTGAAAAATGAGTTGTAGCAAGTAGGTCGATTAGACCCATCTCTGAATGTCGATTTGTATTCATAGTTCCCAGAGATTACTTGAGTGAATAATCCAGTTAGGATTTTAAATGGAATAGGTGATGGCAATCCAGGACAGTTTGTCAAAAGAATTTGCCAGTTTGTACTTTGGACCTAGCCATTGGGTCGCCATTATAGTGTAAGCTTAGTCGTTGGGAAACCATCAAGAGAGCTAAAATCCGATCGACCAAATATTTATTTTTAAAATCCAACCTCAAGCTTAAGTTGTGTTTGTCCTGTTGTCCTCTCCAGGTATTCAAGTTTTCATTTGTTGACTCTGGTAATGCTAAAAGATCATAACAATCAAAGTACTTTGGCCAGTTCACTGTACGTTTGTGCACTTCATTGTAATTTTTTTGCCTATCTTCTAAATAAGGTTCTTTAGTAAATTGTAAGTACTATTAAGAACTAGCATTATGTTTTCCAATCCTCCTTTGAAAATGTTGCATGAGTTCGAAATTCCAGATACGTTGATTACATGAATAAGATTCTTACTAAAGGATCAATGTAAAATAGTTCTTAGTACAAGACCGAGGTAAAAGAATTCAGATTCATTTTATAATTGGGGGAATATCAACAAATATCCTTATTTCCTTGGGCACAAAATATGGAGGATTAGGTCAAGCTCCATTGTATTCACTTTGGACTTCCATGCAAAGTTGGAATTGGAAAACATTTTTTAAGTTTTTTAGGATTGGAATTGTTTTTGTTGACTTTCATGATATTTATACTTTTATGTGAGTGGAGAAAAATACATTTTAGGATAGGCTTTATCTTATTGTCAAATTAAAAGCAACCAAAAAGTTCAAGTCCTATATTATAATTAATTTTTTGGAAGTCAAGAAAGTTATCTTTCTCATTTATCATGGGCCTTTCCCTATAATTTTGCAATCAACAATTTTGATTATCCTCTTATAAATGTTGCACACTTCTATAGAGGATTTTAGAAAATCTTTTGTCTTTTCTCAATCTGTGACTTCACCTAAGATTGTAGGATGGAAAAAAAATGTTTTTCAATCCAATATTATTTTTGGAAGTTGATTGGTACATTTTTAGTGAATAATATTGCAAATTCCTTCATTATGGTGTTATTGACTTTTCTAAAGAAGAAATGCTTAATTTGTAGATCACCCTTGTAGTATATTTGGGCCATTTCTTGCTATTTGGGCCATTTGATGTGAACTTCAACCGTAAAAATGATATTTTTTAAATTTGAGTCCAATTAATCCCTAAAGCTCCTTAACAAAAATGCTCCAAAACTGCAGTTTTGTAGTACAAGTACCAAATTTTTAAAAGCAAACATTTTTGGACTCATGTAACTACAAGATCTTGTAGTACACTAGTTTGAGAAGATGTGGAAAAAAATTCAGAAATTTGGCCACTATGTGGATTGCAAGCTATTAGCATTTGAATTGACAAAAATCCTTTTGAGGGCCCTGGGGGAAACAAGGCAGCTACACTTCACAAGGTCACATTTGTATGAAAAAATGTCCATGTTGATGGTGCTTCTTTGGATTGATTCTTCAAGGCAAGTTGGCTACATGCTTGAAAATTTTCAAATCATTTGGAGTTGTATAACATGTAGGAAAAAAATAGTAAGTAGAAATCAATAATGAATAATTTAAAATATTCCCATGTCCCTCTAAAAGCCTCCAAATGAGGTACAATTTGTGTCCCACTAAAAAGCTTCATTTACTAGTTTTGACTGTTAAGTAAGTGTTGGCCATGTTGAATGACCTGGTGAGGGCAAGTGCCAAGTGATTAGGGAGCATTCCTCTTCTAGCAAGCTTGGCCTTGCCCATATGAGGCACCTTGTACTTGTTACTTCTTTAAGTAATTGTGTTGATAATGGATTTGGTGACCACTTGGGTGCTATGAAGATTTGTTCATGAAGGGGCTAGGTGTCCTTATTGTAGGTATTTAGGTTGGGAGTAGATATTTCTAGAATTCCATTGTTGCCACCAGCCCTTAAATCATTAGGAATGATGAGCTAGCAACATTTATGAACAATGCTCAAATATAGTACTTTTTGCATGGATTTTTGGTTCTTGAATGACAACACCTAAGTTAGAGATTTTGCATAGAACTAAGGGATGGGTTACTAGTTCTTAAATGTACGTGTCACTAGTACAAAGACTAAAAATACAATTAATCCTTCATCAAGAAGGTTTTGGGAGGTTTTTAGGACATAGGGAGTAGTAAATTGTTAAGAATTTAGTTATGGAATTGAAAAATGCCAATCCCAATGGTTGTAATTTAATGTTTTAATAAACAATCTACATTATACAATTTTATTTTATTTTTATAGAAAAATGGAAAATTGAGTTAAATAAAGGACTTCAAAGTTTATTTTAGAGTAGAAAATTCAGAACTGCCTGCAAACTAAAACTCCTCATAACATTCATCTCATTAATCAAAATGGAATGATTCTTTCCACTTATATATAAATCTATAAAAAATTCAAATATTTTTTTTTTAAAAGAATGATTTTTTTATCTACCCACACAAGCCAATCTAAAAAAACTACATATCATACAATAACCCTTTAACCATGCAGTCAAAAGTTATGAAAATTGTTGGGCCTTAACCCTTGAATGCTCGACCAATCACCGTGGAAAGTTATGAAAATTGTTGGGCCTTAACCCTTGAATGCTCGATCAATCACCATAGAAATCATTTGTTTTGTCATTGTATGAATTGTTGGCTCAAAAAAATGAAAAAATATTCATTGGAAGACAAATTACTGTAGATGATCTTCCCTTTCCACACAAATTTTGGAGGATGAATAGTTGCATTTCTGTCCTACATAGAGAAATTCTTTGTCATTCATCGGCTACAAAACATCCTCTGCATTGTTTATGGGTTAAAGGAAAACCTCATCCCCATGTTGTTTGAAAATTTCAAAGAGAAAAATTAAAAATTCTTGTTGTAGTGAGCCCATGTTAAAAATATTGTGGCCATGTGAGGAAATATTGTAATTGCTTTAGGTGGTAAGATGACCATTATCAATACACTTTTTGGTGGTTTTGGTCTACAGACTATTTTGGGTCAATTCTAAAATTCATAGCCAATTCATATTGTCAAATAAAATAAAATTTCAATTGCTCTCTCCATTTCTCACATTTGTCTTACTAGAGAAAAAAAATTTAATTTTTCAAAAATGTCAATAAGTCAAATTAGTCATTTTGCCTGTCATAGGCTGGTTTCCCTTTAGACCAATCAGATTCACAATATTTTGGTTCCAATACAGCAACAAATTAGAGAGTTTTTTCACACATTTGGGTGAACTCATTTTTTCAGTAAAAAAAGACACGTTACAGGTGGTCATGGACCCGTCCTTCTGTGGGTTAAACTGTGGCAATCACCATTATTTGCTCCGTTTGACTCATCAGCTTCATGATTCAGTCTTGAGCGGCTTTGCTAATCGTGTTTCTTTCTGAGTCTTCGCTTCTCTATTATTCCAGTCTCCTATACAGAATAGAACGCACCCTATCTACATGCATGCAGGAAATTCTTGACATTCAAAAAAAAAAGCTGAGTCGAGAATTCTTTAACTCAAAGCATCTGAAGTTCAGTATTTGAGGCATGGAGTCCCCTAGCCAGCCAATAACTTGGAATTATTGAGCACCACGTGTGCAACTGGTCACATTGGTCAAAATTGTCTTATAATAATTCAGACTAAGCTCTAAGTTTGAGATCCTGTACCTCAACCTTGTCAGGAATCATCACCCTACGCAGGGTCAATCTCATTATCAACTACATAGAATCCAGGTGCAAAAACAGGTCCGACCTCGCAGAAATAAGAGTGTCTCACGAGTAGGACTCGAACTAGATTGTGATACCCCATAAGGAGTGGATCAACCATGTCAGTGGAAAAAGCTACTGCACGTTGTAAAACGAGTCGATGATAGCGTCCGCCAAATAAGCACACTTTGCCAAGTTGAGTCCAGCAAGTGAGATACGACCATCCTTAGTCATGTATACGTGCCACTTGTCTGTCATGTTGTCACTCTGCAGCCACAAACAATGATGTGTTGAAAAGTGTCTTAAAAACCTAGTGCACTACTCAGTACGAGGAATTGGACAAGCTTTGCAGAGCAATACTCGCGCAGAGTGTTCCAGAAGGTACCTGTGCCTTGTTGAGTCCAGTGAACGAGAACATTCCAATTTGCTTGAGAACAAATGACCAGTCTTTGCCACTCTTGTCCTTAGTAGAAAGATCATCATACAACCTCTGCCTCACTGTCTTGATACGACCCGCCATCATTTGCATCTCGGCTCTCCATTCGTCGAACATTGTTGAGTCGCCAACGACGTTGGCAACAATACGGGCGCCATGGACAGGTGGGTTTGAGTACATTGGCCTTGCAAGCCTCTTCAATTGGCTCTTAACCCTGAGACACAAAACAATCCACCATCAGAAAAAGACTGCGTAATATAATCATGTCCCTTCTCTTAAACCACATTGAGAGTGACGTTAATGTAGATCAATGCTTTACCTCAATGCAACATCTGGAGATGATACAACCGCATTAATGGCACCCACACGCTCAGCGTAGAGACCCAGATTCTTGCTGTAGGATTGCGCTACAAAAACCTCCATACCACGAGCTACAAACCTCCTCACGGAGCTCGCATCGTCATCCAGGCTCCCACTGGCGAAACCCTGGATTATCAACCAGCAACAGATCCTTAACCAAGCATACTAAGCATACACTCCTTGCTCACACATTACAATTCCACAAATAAAACTATAAGCATTGCTAATTAACCACAAAGAATAACGATCTGAGTCTAAAGAGACCTTAGGACTCAATACGTGTATCCTCTGGTGATGAATCTTTGAGCAATGAGATAAATACCTGGTATGCCACATCAAAGAATGCCATCTGGTTCTTTTGCTGGATATGGTCAGCAATCTTCTCCCATTGCTCAGGTGTTGGGTCAATGCCAGTTGGATTGTGTGCACACCCATGCAGCAATATAATCGACCCTTCAGGCGCATTCTAGAAAAAATTCCAACAATACAACCGCATCCTGAGTGAACTGAACAGGACCCTGAAGATATGGTAGTAAACAACCCTCTCCTACTTCGATTAAAGAACCAGATGTCTACTGTCAGAACTTTGGGATACACAGTCGTCAGAGACAACATAAATAATAATGTCTTCGAAAGACTGGGAACATCATAACCGAGTAACTAATCAATATACAAACCCTAACTTTTTCTGGAATTTACCTCAATATCTTCGATCATGCCTTCAAAGTCCAAGCCAACCGTCTTGGGGTCAAAGTAGCGGTATTCCTTCCATTGCACACCGGCATCGTTGAAAATGTTCTTGTGATTTCCTGCAAAGACCAACACGTCAAGACATAAATCAACATCACCAAAAGAAGAGGTCTCAACAGTCAATTCACGTCAATTTAACTGGAAATAGCACGCCTCCGATTCTTACCCCAGGTAGGAGAAGAGATGTACACCGTGGTACCAGGGAAGTAACGTTGAATGAAAGCGGCACCTAGGCGAAGAGAACCCGTTCCAGAAAGGCCTTGCACAGTGGCAACCTACAATCCAATGCAGCAATTGAATAAGTTCCGCGATATCAAACTTGTCCTCCTCATCTCAAAGAGAACCAGATTAATTACAGATGCGAAAGGTGCAAGTCGTATCAGATCAAGCCCATGCTTACCCTGTTCTCTTTGATAGCAGCGTTATCCGCTCCCAAGAGCAACTCAGCTGTAGCCTTGTTGAATGCAGCAAGACCTTCAATAGGGAGATACTGAATACCAGCAACACCCAGATTCATCATCAGATTCCAGCCTTCCAAAAGGAGAGGCACTAAAACACGAAGATACCTAGAAAAACGTAAACTGAGCTCCTGCAATTCGAACTCAACAACAACGCAAATCCAGTACCTCCTTGTTGTCGCCACTTTCGAGCATCTTCTTCTCAGCCTGAAGAATGAACCCAACGTGCCAAAAGTTAAAATATGACGAGGGAAAACTGGCTCATCTTGAATTACATAAGACGAAGAGTTTGAAGGACATGGCCACGGAGATACATTCTAGTACAAGTGGTTTGAAAAAATTTCCCCCGTCTGAAGCATTTGATCATCTACACGGGAAGGAATTCCCAGCCACCAAAGCAATAAGGGCATCCCAATTGCTAGAGATTATTCATCCTAATTTGATAATCTCTCTACCTGGAGATTCGTCAATAGTTTATTGCTCATGTTATAAGCTCAAACCTAATTGATGTATATAATATTACAAAAAAAATGCACCAGTAGGTGAAAGCGATCTCCAAAGAAAGAAAGAAACCCCAGACGTTTTCCATTCAGATGCACTTGGCCAACCCCATGTATGAGGCCAAGAGTTTCCTACCTTCTTGACCACCTCCAAGACGTAGGGCTGGAGCTCCTCCGTCCGGTAGGCGCCCACTCCCAAGTTGAGCTTCACCTCGTCGTTGTCCCGCTTGAAGGCCTCGGAGACGCCCAGAATGGGATCCGCAGGCGCCATGGTGACGGAGTCGAATCGCGACACATCCGTGGCAATCGCCATTGCCAACATTGGTTTTCCCTGGACACTCCAATCTCTGTCATCTTACTTACCACCTGGGGTTCCCATTTTTTCACCCACGACATGCTTTGAATGCGTGACGAGTATGCTACAATCCAATCCATGATAGAGTAGCAAGTGTGTAACCCTTTTATCATTTTAAAGAAGGGCATCAATAATATCCACACAATCCATTTGCCTCCATCTGCGACCCATCGTACGAGCGAGTATCTCGAAATTCATCCCGCCAGCCCCCTGATCGAGATCGCCCATTAATCACGATAACACAGAGGATCGATTTTCTCTCACCTTGGTGAAGAGCGCGATGGTCTCTTTTTTCTGGGGGAAGGCGGCCACTCGGAGGCCCGAGAATTTCTGCGCGACACCCCCCTGCTCATTCCCCAACCCACCCGATCAGCAATACGCCCCCATCCATCCCAAAACGTAAAAGCCGAAGTTCCCCAAAGGCGATAATCCCAAGGGAGGATTCATGAAACAATCAAAATCCAACCCCACCAGGGATAATCCCCCAAACCCTCCGGGTAATCCCACCCCACCCCACCCCAATTCCCTCCACCGATGGCCAGATCCCAGCGAAAGCCAGAAAGCCAGGAAGGTCTTTCTCCATGAACCCTATGCCAAGAGAGACCGACAAGGAGGTTGATGGTTGTACGCACCCTCATCAGTTCTTGTCCGCTGGCCAGGGCAGTCGCGGCCGCCGGGGACGAAAGGGCTGTCGCCATAGCGAACCGAAACCTCGCGAGGGGTGGACGAAGGAGAAGGAACGACGGGACAAGGGAGAACCCTTCCTTCCTTCCTTCCTTCACTTAGCTAAGTAACAAGTGTTGCGTTGCTTGGCGTTGCTTGGCGTTGCTTGGCTTTGCAGGGATGCAAGAAGGCACGGAGAGAACCAGAAGCACGAGAAGGAGAATAAACGAGGGCTGCAAGAAGCCAAGACGCAAAGGAGAAGGGCGAAGGGCGATTGGTTCAAGGGCCCGCAATGCGCCACCTCGGTCGGTCGGGCTGGCGCTGGGGCTGCGTGGCTGACTCACTGGGAAAGGCGTCGCGGCCGCGCGAGTCCGAATCAGCGTTGGGCACATTCTTCTTTGGCGGAGGGCATCAGGAGCTTCAAGGCATGTGAATATGGTGCCATATTGACACCAAAATAGTAGATTGTTGAGTTGATGTGGGGATTAATGCCAAAGTGATGTCAAATTAACAGGTGTTTAGTTAATGCAAGTTTTGCTCTAGAATGGATTGTCATTCTAGTGCTAAATGGGTGCTCAAATGACTGTATATATTTTTGATATTAGAATAGGTCAAAATTAGTATCGAAATTAGTATCATGATGTAAAAATTGCACTAGTTGTGCTATAAAACGACGACATGCAATTCAAACTTTGGCAGTATGTGAAGATGACAATGATGGAGTGGCTCTATAATTACACTAGTTTGATGTTGACTTGACACCATGTGAGAATGGCCACAACTACACCACCATGTTTTTTGATGTTAAACTAGCACCACAATTTTACTAAAATGAGACTGTATTTTTAGGGTTTAGGATAGTAATCAATGTTTTCTTGATGCTAAAATGGCATTGAAATGATATGAAGATAGCCACATATAATTGTAACATGAACACTATACCATATATATGCTGGAGATGCAAGTATGATGCCACAATGGCATCATACAAAATCGTGCTAAAATATTACATTTTGATGCTATGGTGGCACAAACAAAGTAGTAAAATGGCACCATCAATGTGAGTTTCACACTAAAACATCTTCTATGCTAATGTCACAATGTCATTGTCTTTGTCATCAACAAGGCATTGATACACCTTCTAATAGTGATGATAACCAATGTTTAGTGCTGAAAACCATCTATACAAGTTTATGTACTACTGTACATGTATTCAATACCAAGAAGTATTTGCAACTGTAATCATATAGTACAAAGCTAATTATATGTATTCAATAGATAAGTTGTCTTCAACCTCATAATGAAGTACAACTATTTATATGGGTTCAGTTGTCATTTCTAAGAGGTTGAATCTAAGGTTCACACTCGGGTTCGCATATTGATCCCATCCGCATTGACCATATCTGAATTACATGTTTTGTGCTAACTATTATCAATTGAATAGGTCATTCCATACCATAAAAACTTAGTCATATTTAAAATGTAGGAAAATCTTCTATTTGTCTCTATGTACCACAAAAAATTCCTCATGTGCCTCCAAGTTGTATGTCTTCATTCTCACCTATAGTAAAATGATACAAACTTTATTAGTCTATGGCACCAACATACAAGACACACACAACAAGTCCAATTAAAACTACTATAGTACATTTTCCGAAAAGAATTGAAAACCATATTAAACTAGATAGAAGTTTCAATACCTGATATATAGAGAAGTCTACTTGAAATTGTTTCTCTCCATTTGTTCTTCGGTCAACAATTTTTGTTGCAGAATCATATTAGACAGATAAAAAAGATTATGAAATTGTAATGAGCCATATACAATACAATAATATAAAATACATATTGGCTATTGCAATGCTCAAAGTATACAGACATATGTAATATATAATCAACTTATATACTTCTCAAACATTTGTAGAAAATACTTTCTTATAAGAAACTATGCAATAAATAAGGTCTTCAAGCAATGCTTCATATAGTTACCCTAATATGGTAGGACCAAAAGTTGATAAACTATAAAATAAGGTAAAGCAAAGGACAATTCAAGTATTATTTTAAGCAATACAAATTTTAAAGTTTAAGATTGGCCTCCCAAATCACCCATAGCTTCATTTGGTCTATGATTATATGAATTTGTTTCATATTATTGACCTCTTCCAATGCCATGCCTTCCCAACGTGCCATCATCCTACGATCTTCCATTGTTTTTTGTGCTTCAAGGTTACTACCTTCCATGGCCAATGAAAGAACATGAAACAACCACCCTACTTGTTCTAATGTAATCTCAATTGGTGCATCAACATCATACATCTCACCATATATGGCTTTTGCAATAGCGCCATGTATGGCCTTGCTTCCAAAAGGATCCAGACATCCATCGGAATTTACCTTCACCCTCCAAAAATCACCTACATAATTATTTTCAATATGGCATTATTGGACAATAGAATATGATCAAATAAAAAGGCATCCAAACAATGGTAATAGGAAGGAAATTTGTACAAATAATACACCTGATTTTAGTTCTTACATCTTGGCTCCTTGTTGTGCAATTTCTTCAAGAGTGGCATTGCTAAGCAAAACTGGAACACCTAAGAGCCAAAACAATTATGTTTTTGCTATGCCTCCAAAATTTGACCTCCAATTTGAAAATGTTCTAATAATTGTAGATCTGATGTTACGTGTAGAAGGTCTAGGCTCATTCCACATCTTTATGAAGGCAGCACGAGCTATAGCATCTTCATCAATCTCAAAAGACATAAGTATAGCTTCCATCATCATATCAATTGAAGGAAACATTGTGGAAAAATCATAAGTACCAAAAAGAACTTTGTTGATGATTCCTGGAAGCTTTGCCTACAAAAATAAATGTAGAATGAAGTAGTCAAAACCATTTTAGTTATCATAAACATTTTATATATAGAAGATATTTTTTAAATGAGGTCTACTTCAATACAATATGGTAAGCAATCATGTCTTTTTTATTGTGAAACATTACCTTAATCTTGATAATGTCTAGATAATCAGAAATTTCTTCATTCTTCTGGAGGGCCTCTCTTAAAGCATCTGTTGTCACTTTTAAAGACGACTAACACTCAAAAAGGGAATCCTTGTACTGCTTGCATTGCTTTAGAATTTTAATATTTTGAATCCTATAATAAGCTTCAATTCTGTCAACACAAGTAGGTGTTGCACCAATTGTAGAATTTGTAGGTATCCTTCCCACATGAGTTCTTCCAATATTTTTTGGTTCATGTACATTTGTTGGCTCACTTGGCTGTGGAATATGGAATCTTTGATTGTCCAGTCTTCTATGTTGAAGATCTGGAATACCTTGCTCATCACCATTGACAAAGTTGAGGTCATCACCTAACATCAATAGAATCAACAAGTATTATATCTAATACTTTTAAATGCCTATATTCAAATTTAACTATAGATAGGGACTTAATCACTATTTTTTTTAATATATCACTATAAGAAAATTGTGTTTTTGTAGATTTGGAGATCTTGACATCTCCGTGTCTTTGCTAATGTTTTCCTTAACTTCTGCGTGTCTTTGTTGACATTTTCCTACGTCTGCAAGGACGTTTAAAAAATTGCGTCCCGCATAGACGTGCCAAAAACATCAAAAATCTGGCTGGACATCACAAATTTTCTACTAGATATCACAAAAAACATGGGTCAATGGGGTCTTGAAAGGTCGCCATGTGGCTGCCACCTCAGTGCCACGCATGCGCAGGAAGCCATGTAGGATTTTTTTTCATCCATTCCCGTCCATGACATGGCATCTAAGGTGGCATCTGACATTGCATCTAGTAAGGATGATGTAGCATGCCACATCAACACATTTCTTTGCTACGTTAGCGCATTTTCCTATTGTTTAAGAAATTTAATATTGTTTTTGAAGACATCAACTTAGACGTTTAGACATTTTTGAAGACATCAACCTAGACGTCTAGACGTTTTCTGAGATGTCATTGTAGTTGTCTAGATATTTATTGAAACGTCAACTTAAACATCTATATATTTTGGGATGTCATTGTAGATGTCTTCATTTCACCATGAATATTTCTTACAACGCCCAATATGATTTAGAAGAACAAAATGATGTCACCTTTGACATTTATGTGGTCAAATGCACTATTTGGCATAATGTCAATATGGACAATTACACAAGTCCTACATAATGCACATCCAAATTTCATAATATACAATACAACATTTCATATATAGTACACCATACATAATATACCATATACAATATGCCATACAAAATACATTGTACTAAAAATTATGTCATATGACTCCAAATGTATTTCAAAAATGTCCAATACAACATGTCATAGTACACCATATACAATACAAAATACACCACACAAAATATGCCAAACAAAATACACCATATTTGGATATTATAGCACATGACTTCAAAAGCCACTTGATGTAATTATATAGAGAAGAGAAGACGACCTCTTTATACAAGAGGGATGGTGGAAAGTTAGACAAACAATATGGGATATTGAAAACACAAGAATTGTTACAAGTAGAATTGTAGACTACATTTAAACATCTAGACATTTTCTGAGACGTCTTGGAAAACATCAAAAGTACATATTGATGTCTCTTATGATGTTGGTATCAACACTAATATATAAGTAGATGTCATAGGTAGTTGTCTTTGCAAACTTAGACATCGATCAAAAAGCATCAATGTAGACATTTGTAGTTCTCATATATGGTGTTAAGGCATTGCATACAATTGTTTAGACCAGTGCTTTAAATGATATCAAGCAATGTATCATGCAAGGAATACATCTTGACAAAGGCCTAGAGATGGAAGGGACGTGGAGTTTTTTTGTCTATAGTCAAGGCTCTTGCAACCACAAAGAGTTGTTTGTTATCCACCCTAAGTAAGATTCTTACCTTTTGCGGAGTGGTTGACATTCGTGAGAAAGGAAATTGAACATTTTGGAAATTTGTGTGCTGAGCAAAGGTTAGAAGTAATAGAAGGCACTATACTCTACCCAATCCATCATGAACATGGTTCAATTCTAAAATGATAGGGACTTTGATGGACTACAACCAATGCAAGAAATTGAGGATCCAATGTAGCATCTCATAGATGAAAGAAGAGTCTACTTTGTCATTGTAGGCGATAGTGCAATTCTTGAGGTTGAAGCTTAATACGTCCACGTCCTTTGTATATATGTGTGATAGCTTGCAAATGTCATGTAGAACATCTGAAGGATAAGGCAACTTGTCTACTTCTATGTCTCTTACAAGAAACTATTGTCTTGAAAACATTCATTGGGTGACAAAAGTAATGATTGTGGATGCTAGGTGTAAGGTGGGTACACCTTTAATGGTGTCGTGCCTTAAACCGCAGTCTACTTTAAGCCCGAAAATGGTGTCAATATAATTTGAAAATTGCACCACCTTATCTTTCGCAGTTCTTAAAAGCAATATTGGCCATTTTGAGGCATGTGACTAGCTTCTTAACTCAGAGAACACAAGGATTTTTATAACACAGGGATTTAATAACTGATTCCAATAAAGACTTGTCAGATGTCAAAAAAATATGCTTGTGCTATTAAACCCTCGTGTTATTAAATCCTCAATCTTCATGTTATTTCAAGCACGTGTTTCAATGTTATTAAATCCTCTTGTTAATTCATATGACGCACAAAACACGAGAACATAGAATCATGGATTTACAAGCATGCAATGTTTTATTTAATAAATATGAATAACACTGTTACACCTTTGTATTTGTTATTTCTAACACCATCAAGGTTTGTTTTTTGAATGTGACTGTTCTCTTTCAATACAGCCTATAAGTGGTTTTAAGAACCCTACTGTCAAAATTTTGTCCCCCTACTATTGTTTCATTTTTGTCAAAATCTGAAAATTGATTGTGCAATACTTCCTCTTCTACATATTGCTTTGCTCTCTTGTATTCAATATTTACTAATTAGCCTACAATTTATCCACAACCCAATTTGTGGCGGTTTTAAGTGTACCCACCTTAATGTATATGTGACATCATCTAAACAGAGAAGGTTCAGTATAAGAAATCCGCATTTTTTTGGATGTTAGCAACAAACAAGGATGTTTTTCAAAACACGAGCACAAAGATGGGATTGCAACCATAGGAGGTAGAACTAAGTTGGATGTTTCAAAAGACATTTGCATGTCACAGGTGGAACAAGTTGATGTCCTATGCAACAGTGATGTTCTAAAAGACATTAAGAAAAATATAGTTATGTTTTGTACAACATTCAAGAAAATACAAAAATGCCACATTGGCAAGAGCTTTTGGTTTAACTTCGATTAAATTAGAGAAAGTTACTATGGATTGAAGTAAAACCCTAACCAAATGTAAAATGCAGGGAAAAGTCAGCCATTAGACGAGTTTTTAAAAAAAAATTTAAAAAGTTCCAATTGATGTGGCATTTGATTGACAAAGTTTAATAGTGTTTTTTTAGACATCAACTGAGACATCAATTGAGATGTCAACTAAGACGTTCAGATGTTTTTTGTGATATCAACTAAGACGTCAACTAAGATGTCAAGTTTGACAACTTTGTATAATTTTGAAAAATTACATATCCCATATAGTTTGCCATGCCTCCTACTTCCCTACTTGTATAAAGTGTATCCATGCGTATTGTGTATAATGTATGGTGTATTTTGTACTATGTATTATGTATGGGCTATTTTTTATGGTGTATGTCAAAGCTGACATCTCAGAAGATGTCTCAAAAGACATTTGAATAGATGTCGCCAAAAACAGTATCAAAATTTTTGTTGACGTCTAAATTGATGTTATTCAAAACAACATTAATCTTCTCAAACAATGTGACATCAGATGCCAAATCAGCATTTTTCATGTCCATGTCACTGAATTTCCATGTTAGATGCCACGTCAGCATTTTTCATATCCACGTCATTGAATTTCCATGTCATATACGATGTCAGATGCCACATTAGCTTTTTTTCTCAAACTACCTGCCCATCATTTTTTTTTCCACCTTGGACAATTATTTTCTCCTAGACCACAGTAATTTCTATTAATTTACCCAAAGTTAAAATGGACTAGGGAGTAGGGATGTTGACGTGGCAATGATTGTTTTCTTGGACAATCTTTGAAACATCATTATGTCTGCAATCATGTCTTTAACGGCATAGTTGTTTTTACTATCACCTACATGCTGTGACCATAATTTTCCTCTATTTTCTACAACATTCATATAAATGTACACTTTCGTTGCATCTGTCTAGTAAACATCTCAATGTTCAGACATAGCATATGCACCTTAGACACGCTACATTTTTGGTCAGACATCCAAAAAAACACAATTTTCTTATAGTGTATTCTAATATAGGTAATGGGAATTAAGTCTTACCTTCTGGTAGAGTAGGTAGGGTAGGCAAAGACAAAACTGGATTTTCTGTTTGTTGTCCACCACTTCTCAGATGGCGAGCTTCCTCCAACAATGATGTTGCATGCTCTTCAAAAGCATGACATTGGCTTTCAGTCCTTGGATGGGGCATTTGTTGTCTTTTGTCATTGCCAGCTTGTTTGAATGCAACTCGTACTTCTTGTGATATCCGTTGAGCCATCTCAAATCCTAAATTCAACAAAGTGACTAAGTAAGCTTTCAATTCACTTGCATAAACAAAATATTCTATACAAGTTTAATGATGTAAGAACAACCACCGTCACTACTATGAATTGTACCATTTTCAAAATAAAATAGTCCAATCACCCTATATATGTTCTATAAATTGTGAACAAAAAGTATTATCTTGAGTATTACATATATTACCATGCATTTCCATTAGTATAAAGTACATACACAAAGAACAGTCAATTTGGTAGCAAGACATACCTTAAAACATTTTCACATCTTGTATCCAATCATACATTAAATTGACCATTGAAGGTGTAAAATTTCAATACCTAAATAGTAGGATATGTAGCACAAATAAAATTATGAAAGATCAAACCACTATTAATAATGGAACCCATAGAATTTGAAGATGTAGATATAGATTATTTGAAGCATCCAACAATTCAAAATAGTATTGCTATGGAAATGTGTCCAATTCTAAAAATAAACAAAAAATCCATTGCTTGTCATATACAAAAGAAATAATCCAAATATGGAGTTGAGAATTTTCAACAATAATCCATACATACTAAATCAATTTATAACAAATTAAGGTCTACATTTGATAGTAGTAGGGTAGAGATAATGGAGCAACTTCTATATTGCTAGTTTTTGTTACAGTGTCTTGAGGTTAGTGTGAATTAGGGGCTCCAAATGCTCCGTTCCACCTATGCAAAAGTAGGTGCTAAGAATTTGCATTGACTATAGAAATTTGAAAATGACTAACAAGTAACACATGACCTTTTGATTCTAATAGGTGTTTCAAAAGCAAACTCTAATACATGTTTCAAAAGTAGGTCTAAGGCAAGAAGTACATAGTTCAACACATAGAAGTCCGCAAGAAAACAAGAGCACAACATATTTATTATAACATTTGCTAGGCAATAACATTTGCAATCCATGTTTGGATTCTAAATGCAAATAATTGAATTATATTATTTCTACAATTTCAAGTTATACAAACACTATAAGAAAAACAGGGTATAAATGACTGCAAAGAATGAATGCATAGGAGTCATTGTGGACAAAGATGACTGCATTGTGACTTTGGCCTCTAGAATCATAGTGAACTAGTCATTTTTATAAATGACTGCCATAATATTATCACCATCCATTGTGAGCTTGGATGGGGTTTTGGATGAAACTTTCAAAGTGGTAAAGAAAAAAGAAGTTTAAGGAAATGACTCCTATGTTGCCACGTGGCTAGTCATTCTAAAGTCATCCCGTAGTCACAAATGACCCCTTTTTTTTAATCTTTTTCTGAAATCTAGGATTATATTCTGAAATCTAGGAAATGTGAATATTTTTCTTCTGAAATCTAGGATTGTATTCTAAAATCTAGGAAATGTGAATATTATTTTTTGAAATCTAGGATTATATTCTGAAATCTAGGAAATGTAAATATTTTTCTTCTGAAATCTAGGATTGTATTCTAAAATCTAGGAAATGTGAATATTATTTTCTAAAATCTAGGATTGTATTCTAAAATCTAGGAAATGTAAATATTATTTTCAAGTTGTGGTGAAATGTGCAAAATGAGTACACCATATACCAAACACCATATACAAATACATGATTCATACACCATATACAAATACATGATTCATACACCATATACAAATACATGATTCATACATCATACACCATATACATGATTCATACATCATATACATGATTCATACATCATATACATGATTCATACATCATATACATGATTCATACATCATATACATGATTCATACATCATATACATGATTCATACATCATATACATGATTCATACATCATACACCATATACAAATACATGATACACAATACACTATATTTTACATGTGTCAAATGGATTTTCAAGCCATTTAGTGTGTGAATACAAAGAATTCAAATAACAAGCCTTTTATACAAGTGGGGTAGTAGGAGGCAAGACAAACCATGTGGGATTTATAAAATGTTGATGCAATAGTAGAGTAGTGATGTGGAAGTCATTACGTAGTTGTGTTAGAGTAAATCGCAATCAAAATAGTAGAATAGTGACACGGAAGTCATTATGTAGTCACCTTAGAGTAAATTGTAGTCAAAATACAATCATATAGTTTACTCACTTTTGACTATGGTCTTCACAATGGAATTGATTAAGTCCAAATTGGAAGTTTAACAATGTTGTGAACAAAAACCAATGGATGAAACATAGACATTGTGAAAGTTATCAACTTAGTTCTATAAAAATTAGAACCAAAAATTGTTTTTCTATCTCTTAGAGGTGCTAAATGTCATCTAAATTTTAGTTTTTGGCCTTTGCATTGTCAATCTAACTTTATTTTTTTAGTTTGTTTTGAAAAAAGCATTAGTAAATAGAGAAAAAAATCAAAAGAAAAATAAGTCTCTAAGAGTGCATCATTTTAACCCCTACAGGAGCAAGGCCTTTTTTCTACCAAAGAAACACTGAAAACTGCCATTTCTATAGCAAAGAGTAAAAAAGAATTTAAAATGTTTTTCTTTGACATCTAACCGTAGGATCTTACACCCAACTAGTATTAAAAAGTGTGGAAAAAATTTCAGAATTTTTGACCGCATAAATTGCAAGATATTTGCATTTAAAGTGGAAAAAACAAGTTTTTCAACACATTGCGGGACTAGATAAAGATAGCATGTTCCGGATGTAAAAATGTGGATGAAGACTCCCTACCGCTAAGTCATCATCCTGTAGTCGTGAATGTGACTCTGAATTGACTCTAATGATGACAACCCCAAACCCTTGGTGCAATTAGGGAACATGAGTCATATTCAAGTCGTTCCGGACAAGCAGTCATTCTTCTATGGTTACATTTACCCCCATTTCCTTGTAGTGAAATGGTGAATAAAATCATTTTGAGGTGCTATACAATATGTACATGTGTTAAAACAAACATTGAACTACATACAAGTCGTCAAGACTTACCTCACAAAAGAACTGTACAATTCTTGAAGAAGAATATAGTCCAGCACAAAGAATTCTACAAACAATTGCGACGAAAGTTGAACGTGCTTAGCCAAAAAACTTGAGTTGAAAGCTTTGTGACGGTGTATTTATTACAGCCGCTGCCCTTTCAATCTTTGACAAGTAACCTTTTGACACGTCTATGGTATAGATGCCCACTATTTCTTGTATCATACAGTGGAGTACCAAAAAGATTTGCTATGGGGATTTGACTCTTTAATTTTTGGAATATACAGTATATAAAATATAGTTGACATTTTTTAATTTTTACAATCAATATTTTAATCTTATATAGTTTCAATCAAGTATACCAAATCTCAACTTTAAAAAACTAAATTCTATTTTTGGTTTGATTTTTAATTTAAAATTCACATTTTATATGATAATTCATTGAAAAACATTGGCTATAATTTTTTTTCAAATACAATTGCATATACATATATTAGGAATTATGTGCACACACATCTTTTCTTGAACAAGCATTTAAAGAAGATTGCAATTCCCTCCACAAAGATTTCAATGTTGGCATAACAATGCCTTACTTTTGAAAAAAAAATATCTCTTTCTGGCAATTAGATTTTGGCAAAGTAAGGGTACCATCATGATCAAATGTAAGCAATTAGTTGTAATACAAGGGACAAAGGCCAAAATCTAATTATCCCGATTTAGAGCAAAGAAAGAGATAGATTCTACCTAGGGCAAATTTTTTTAGCCCCCCACTGTACATACAAAAATATTATTGTATACACAAGAAGTATTTTAGTTGTATTGAAGTTTGAATGACTGCCACTGTAAATTATTTAACAAAGATATTATATTTTAAATATATTTTTGAAGATTTGATTCTAAAGAAAATAATAAAAAAATTCATTGCAGTAGTACAATATATTTTAATGTATAGGAAATGTTTCCATTAGCCTTCATATTGTAGCAATTATTTATAGTTTGAAAAAAAAATTATACTTATAATAATGCATATACCATTTATACTACCTTATTATTGTAAAAAAATTGCAAAACAACTACTAACGTTAACTACAATTTTATGTAAATATGAAATTGTATATTGTAGGGTCTTCATAATAAATAAAACAAATTGTATTTTTACAATGATAGAAAACTCATTTGAATATACCAATTAAATTTTGCAATTGTAATTAACCTCTAAAAGAACACCAATTGGATTTGGGCAAGTATGTATGGTCTCAATTTTAATTGTGATTTTTTGTAACTTTTTTTTGGAAATAGAACAACCAATTAGCTTTGTAGGAATATGATATTTCCTCAAATTAGTATCTGAAAGTAAAATCAATTCACAAAGACTTGAATTTCTTTTTGGTATTTTGGAGCATCTTGTTTTTCCTACAATCATCACAACTTTTATCTCATATATACTTATGTATAATAAGTTTTGGGAGCAATGAAAAATAAGCTTTTTTTTATTTTATTTTTCCTACTATCTCAATTCAATTTCCTACTATAAAGATTTAAACTTCAAAATAAATATGTATGAAAAAGTTAAGTTCAGAAGGTTGAAAGTCAAATAATATTTATAATTTTTATTGAGTCTTGCAAGGTGAAATCTTTATAATTTTTATTCTTTGCAATAGAAATGGTATTTTTTATTACTTATTAGGAAAAAAAATGCCTCACTATAGTCATTGGATAATTAAGCTTTTGTAGAATAAATGTACAAAGGACAATCATTGCAAGAAATGGCATATACAATGATCATTGTAAGAAATGACATCCATAGTGAACATTTCAAAACTACAAACATGATGTAGTTTCAATTGACTTCTACACATAGGTATAACCAAATTCAAATAAAATGAATACCATTGGAAATTGCATTAGGATATAAAAAGCAGAAAGATCATAATATAATATAGTAATAGAGTTAACTACATAAATTCAAAATATATGAAAATAACAATACTATATTATACTAATAGCATTACTATACTACTAGCCTATATAGACAGTCCTAACATTTTTCATTACAACAAGTGATCCGGCTCAAAGTGAGTTTATCAAAAACATCATTAGACAATTGACTTCTCACAACGGATAACCATCTGAAAAATGATGCCTTTTGATAAAGAGCGATACCAAACTGCCCCCTATCGCCAATGGTTCTAGTGCAATGCCATAGCTCAGAAACTCTGCACACCAATGTGGAGAATTGTAAACAATTTGATGCTTGGTAAATAAAAATTTACCTCATTGCCATGTTTGTCTTTTGTACCTGTAAAAAACACTCAATAAATCAAATACAATTCAAAGAATTAGAATATGATGCATTAACCCCTAAAGTCCCATTGTTCCCTTGGGGGACAATTTGGAATTCGGGTAGGTTCCTATGAGCTGAAATTTTACCCTAATTTTTTGAAACTTTTTTTAAAAATAGAAAAGTTGATAAGCTTTGAAGGAATATAATTTTTATTTCAATTGGTTTCCGAAAGCAAAAGTTATACCACAAAAAGCCTAAAACTGAACTCGGCGGGCAACACAAAAAATATTGCAAAAATTCAAAATTATTATTATTTTTTTTTTCTCACAGATTATGTTTTTGTCTACATCTGAAGCTTTGATTCATTCCATTTTGATTAGTGATGTGAAAATTATGAACAATCTTATTTTTTGGGCAATCTAAGCATCTTTTTGAAAAAATAACTTATAGGATTCATTTCAGAATGCAATTTTCAAATTTTTTCAAATTTTTCTTTTTGAAAAGGTTAAGTTTGCTTACTAGAACAATCTCACTATTGGAATTATTGTATTTCAATTCCATCTAAGAGCTATTAACAATTTACTTTTTCTTTCAATCTTGAATCTACTTCTACTTGACAATTATTTGAAGTATAAAATCAAGTTATTGTTTTTTGAATTTTTTTCCTAAACTCCCAACTCAATTCTTCAACATAATAAATTTTAAATTCAAATTCAATAGTATATATACATTTTTCCACAAATAGAGACCAAAGTCATCTAAAATTGCAATTTAGTGTTAAAAAAAACTTGTTTTTTCAACTTTGAATGTTCATATCTCCCAATCTGTACGATCAAACTTCATGAATTTTTTACCACATAATTTCAAACAAGTAAAGTTCAAGATCCTATGTTCAGTTCCAAAAAAAGTATTTTTTTTGAACAAATGCAGTAGAAATGGCAGTTTTGAGTGGTTTTGGACAGAAAAACGGCTTTGGGACTTTAGGGGTTAAATGATAAAATATAAATTGAAAAAAAATGCATACCATGAGAGCCAATCCAACCAAAAAATCCATAAGACACATCATCTCCATTGGCATGGACATGGCAATGGTAATTTTTTGTAACACATAATTGTAAATGGGGTTTTCTCAAGTGTAACAATTTCTTCTTCTCCAATGCCTTCTTCTCTTAAAATCTCCTCCAAATGCTCAAAAACCTTTGAAAATTGCATTCTCAAGTGGTCACTAATCATTGTGCATAATAGTTTAGCACAATGATAGCAATCATGGACCTTATGCTCAAACCTAAAAAAATGATAAACACAATATAAGTATATATTTTGTGAAAATATTGACAATTGCACTAAAAATGATTGTAAAATATTAAAGTGAATGAACAAACCTTCCAAGTTATTCATAGGCATACTAAAATCCAAATGTCACAATTCTTGAGTCATGATCTACCTTCTTCAGCTCCCCATGTTTTGTAAGATTTCCATACTTTTCTAAAAAATTTGCATGCTCCATCATTTCAACAAGTATACTGTAGCCAAAACGGCCATTCACTAGTAAAAAGTGAAACCCACACTTTGAAGAATTAAAGCATAAAGTGGGAGAAGTGATTACATCAAAATTATGACATTTGTCGTTCAAAACATACTTCTTAGCCCAATAGGTCTTGGGCATGATTATTTGAACCCTATAAATGATACTAGGGTCCTCGCTTCTAGCATACCAACCATGTGAATCCAAAGGTAGGTTTGGGTGTTGTTGATTGAATCCCATAGAATGCACATTATACAAGTGAGTCCTCAATTTCTTTACATCGGCCGGAATGCCTATGTTCCCACATTGGCGACATTCATAGGTTTTTTTCCCAATGGTGGGAAAAATACCATGCCTTAAAAAAAAAAGCATACAAATGCAATTTCTTAAAGCGGCGATGCATTTTGCCAAGATAATACTCATTTAGAGCCTCCTTTGAATTTGATATAAAACATGAACAAAATTCACACTCATGTTTGGTTAGATCCTCTAGCCTAGCATCTCTTCGCTCTTGTATCTTGATTTTTCTTCTCTTAAACCCGGTCTTCTTTCTCATTTTATATAACAAAATAAAACAACAAGACTAAAATACCATTGCAACAAAATTGAACTAAAGGCAAAAGATTCAAAGGTTACTACACATATGTTGATAAAAAGTGCTTAATTTTTTAAGGATGGAAATGGCTCATGCGTTAAAACGTAGTGAGATACTCCTAGCTAAGTAGGAACATCTCACAGTCGCTACACAAGCCATTTTCATACTTGAACAATGGCTTAATTCAAAGAAAACCTCAAAGCGTCATACAACTCCACAAGACACAATTGTAAGAGTCACACAACCAATGCCTCTAAGAACATGTAGCCACCATCTTGGAAGAGCAACATGCATCTAACAACAACTACCAAGGTCTGAATTGAATTAATGAATCTAAACCACTTAACAAATAAATCTCAATTTTTTATTTATGTCAAGACATACCTTAATCTACTATTGCAGTGAAGACAGTACAAGCCTTGAAGCTTGGCAATCCTTAATTTCAATGCAAAAACTATCTTTCTTTTGTACAAGTATGTTAATCATGCAATCATCCAAAGAAATAAATAACACAATATTCAATGCATGAAAAATAAATTCTTCTAAGTCTTATCCAAATTTTGAAGAGTATACAAAGAACTATTCTATGAATGAGTTCAAAAAACAAACTAACCAAAACTAAAAAACTTTCAAGACAACTAACCTACCGTCTGTTAGAACATAACACCAACTCATCTTTCAAATCTAATGATAAAACATTTGAAGTTTACATCAATAGAAAGAAGCCCATACTACATAAATCTACATCATTCCTTGTTTTAAAGCTTTGTTTGTGCATGCTAATTTCAAAATATTGGAGGATAGAAATCACAACAATTTAGCAAGATGGACAATGAATCACATCTAGCAAACAATTGCTAATACTATATAAACTCACTCCTCCAAAATTTGATAAACTATTGGTAGAAAGAGATTTAAAAAAATTAAAACAATTAGTTATTGCAAAATTTGGTTTTCCATACATGGATCCTCAAATGACACCATTTCTTACATGAGCTTGAGTGAGAATATCATTATTCAAACTCCTGTTCAGGTTGCAAAAGATTAGTCAATTAATCAATTTAATACTCTAAAACCACATAATGCCACACAAATATTCAAAGCACTAACAACTTATCTCTAACTACAAATTTATACACTAAAGTAGCTACACCTAAAATTGCACAACAAAGCAATTCAACATAAATTTTCTTAGAATGCATTTTTAAGACAATGGCTACATACTCCTAAAAGTAATCTTGGTCAATTTTTAATTAAACAACCCTAAGTGAAAGGAGGGCATCACCCCCAAATCATCCAATTATGTACCCCTAAAATCCCCAAATCATTATAACACATGTTTTGGAAGAGTAAGATAACCTTCCAGACCAAAATCACAATAAAAACGCGTAATTTGGACCCTAATTGAACTAAATGCACCCTAAAAACTAATCACAGCACAACTCATTCACACCAAATACCTAACGACAACATGCATTGATCCATGCACCTCACCAAAATCCTTAGATTCAATGCTAACACATTCAACCTTTCATTTTAAGCAATTGAACTTTTACTCCCATGTTATCATTTCAACAACCCAACCCTATTTTAGACCTAATCTAGGTAGTGCTTTCACATGTGTCCTAAAACCCCTAAAAAGAATAACTCACTAATCATGCATTCTTTTTAGGCAACCACATCATACAATTCCATGGAAAATATACTCATGCATGTAAAACCAAATATGGATTGTAATAATCATTATATTTGAATTCAATTGAAATTACAAAAACAATGAGAGATACAATACCATTCACAACCGATGGTACAACTCACCTTTCTCCACAAAAACTGCTACCACTACTTCATCCTTGCTTTTAATCAAATAAGCTTGGTTTCTATGGAAAGTCAGCTTGGGGATCCAACTCCTCCCAAAAATTCAGCTAAATTTGCTTTGCCGTCCTCCCGATTTCGCTCTTCAAAGTCGTCGCTTCCAAGTGTAGTGGCAACAAATTCTCCTCACACAAAATCAATTTCCTCGACCTTGTCTTTGCTTCAAATTTGGCAAGCCACAACTTTTTGGAAAGCTAATTTTGAATTGCACCACCTCTCCAAAATTTAGCTCCATTCGACTCTCCTTGCTTCCACAATCGCCCATGGAAGTTGGCAATCCAATCTCACTCAAAAGTCTCCCCTCATTCTCAAGTCAATTTTCAATCTGACCTAAGAAATCTCCATTTTTCACCCATTTTCTTCCTTCACATGGTGAAAACTTACTCCACAAATTGCTCTAATCTTCCCTCTAATTCATTTACTTACTTCTTCACTTTTTAAAATTTCAACCAAAATAACTTTATATTCATTTTTTTAAAATTAAAAAGTGGAAGGTATTGCTAAAATAAATGAAAGATGAAACTAATGTTCTAAAACCTTTTGGAAGAATTTGAGCATTGTTAATTTCTCTATAGTGAGAATGATCTAGTAAACAATGAGTATCCTTTTTTTCATTAATGTTCTTAATTTTCAAAATTGAGAGTAAAAGACATTTTATATGCTTTTTCTACCTTTCTTGAGAGGAATGGCATATTTTGACGGAATGTTTTCAAAAAGAGACGGAGTAAGTATGTTAGTGGCATTATTATTGTCTTGCTCAATTGTCAACTCGGAGTTGTGAAGGACTCCTTGTTTACATTGCTCTAAAACTTGTTGGATGTTTACATTGTTCTAAACCTCTATATGTTTGACACCTTCAACATTTGTATTTGGCAATGTCATGTCATTCAGTTGTACAAAGTTAGTGGAAATGATGCAAGCAATAAGGATTGCATTGAGATTTTGTGTTGTTTTTATTGCTGTGTAGTTGTACTTGTAAAAAAATTCTACTATGTCCATTACAATTTGGAGAGTTTAGGATATATTTTCTTTGAAGGCCTTCATCTTAAACCCTTGCTATAGAGAAGGGTCTACTTCATGTGTATTGCATTAGTATTGTTGCTATTGCATAATTTTAGGGTCTACATTAGGTTGAATAGGTTTTATACTAGAAACATAGAACAAGCAAACAAGGGTTTCACTAAGTTCAATGTAAGATATCCGTTGTCAAATTCTAAATGCAGGTGACTTACTTACTTACTAGAACTTGTGCAAAGTTGAAATGTTGTAACCCTTAGGAAATTGTGCATTTTGGTAAATATGGATAAAACATTGGATTATACAAAATATGGTCTTTTTAGGTTTATGCCACATTTAACTACTTTTGAACTTTGGAAAGTCTAGAATTAGTAATGGTCATCAAGAGAAAAAACTAGTCATTAAAAAATAATGCAACATCCGGAGATCTAGGTAAAACATCAAGAGATCTAAACAAACATCGGGAGATCTATACAAACATTGGGAGAACCCCTGATGTTATTATTTGGAGATCTCTAGATGTTTTGTCCAAAATTCATTGAATAGTCTAGAAGTAGTTAAATGTGGCATGCTTTCAACTATGGTTGGTCTATTTAGTCATCAAAAGTCTCATTGTCAAGGGAGGGAGGTAGTTGCTAATTTGTCTACTGCAAGTGTGGTTGGTGAAGCTTATGAAGTTGAGATTTTGGAGTGTCCCAAAGAGGCACACGATAGAAATGACCTTCCAACACAATTGCATGAAAGATGCCAAATGGGAGGTTCTTCCTTTATTCCAGATATGTCTGGATCTCTAAGCTTGCCGACTATGGAGGACAATGATATACCTTTATGGCAGTTTGATTCTAATTTTCATCTTGTAAGCTTCATTTGCAATTGTAAGAACAGGAAGGGTCTATTTGAACAAGATGTCAAAATATTATTGGATTTACTTTTTGATGATAAATTTGATCTCAAAGCTGTGACAATCAAAAGCTTGGATGACATTGAAAAGTATGAAGAGAACGAGTTATATCCTATTGCAGATGTAAGCAAGCACCCTTATAATTTCTTTTTTTCAATTTCACTATTTTGGTTTTTTAATTCTTGCAAAAGGATTGTTGTGTTTTTTAAAATTATTGAATTGAATGCAAATTTTTGACAATCAATGTGGCAGGGTTGAACAAAATATACATTTTCAGAGGTTGACAATGGTAATGCTGATTTGTACTTCAAAAATCACATTCATGTTTTGACATCTTTATTCTCAGTTGTCGAGAATCATTAGATGGGATTCAGCTCCTCTAGAGGGCCATGAGTTCCCAAGTGCTGAAATCGCCGAAATGGCGTTCCCAACGTAGCACGGCAGTTGTCTGACGTGGCATGGAGACTACCATGTAATTACAAAAAAATATTAAATTTAAAATTTTTTTTTTTTTTTTGCATTTGAAGACTAATTTTTTTTTTTTTTTTTTCAAAAAATAAATAAATCTGACGGTGGTGTTCTTTCACTGTTGGGGGAACAACACCGGGAACGGCCCTGAAACGACCCTTTGGGACCCCGAAATCTCATCTAATGGCTAGAGATTTTAAACTAAAGGCAACCACTAACCTATTAGGTGCTAGTGAATAAATTTATACAACAGCTGATACTAGATCTTGGTGGCATTAGATGCAAGAATTCATTAATTTACAATACACCGAAGCTGTGATTTCACCATTGATTTTCTATTCTGATCAAACTTGTTTATCAAATAATTCAAGAATCTCTGGATATCCTTTGGTGATGACAATTGAAAATATCTCCCTTGAAAATAGAAGAGAAGCTATTGGACATGAGTTGCTTGCTGTACTCCCTACTTTTCAAGGACCAAAACCTATATTTAACTATTTATGGACAAATTCATAGTCCATAATCACCTTAAAAATATAATAATATGATTGAAATGATGCAAAAGTGTCGGCTGGCCACCTACACAATGTTCAAGAGAATTGCAATACTAACAAAATGTTATAATGGCAGACAATTCGCTTTGAAAAGAAACATGGTAGATTATTGATTTTGCAAACAAGAGAATGTGATAGCAGAAGAGACGCCTATAACCGTGCAACCCAAATCCCGGAAAATCCCAATCTGATTCCGATGATTCCATCTCGGACCCATGATATGTATCGGCTTGCAGCCGATAAGAAAAGGTAGTTAGCGATTACAGTCATTAGTAAAGAGGACAATAAGCATTCGTGGTCGAAAATTCAGGAATCCTCGAGTGCACTGAAGAGAGTGAGTTGGAAATTCGTCCCCAAAGGAGGTTGATATAAATTTATAAATTGAAAACCGAGACATACATATCCAATGCAATTCCAACATGAAAAGAGCACTTTCACGGCGAATGACTAAAAATATCGACTACATAATTGCTCTGCTGACGGAAGCTAATTTTGTCGGCGGGCAGTTGATACATATTGTAGATATCAAAGTACAGACTGAATAAATTTCAGAAATGAAGGTACTCCCATCCTGCCCGAAAATGAGAAAAAACAACGTGCATAACAGTGAAATCATCCCCAAAGAATATTATCCTGTTGATAGAACATAATGATCAGTATGCAGAGAAGTCTGTTGTGTCGGCTGGCAGCCGACAGTTGCACTGGAGTCCTGTATCCAAGCAACGGAGTGATGATAAAAGACCACCGTGACTCGAAAGAGTCGTATCGGCTGGCAGCCGATAGGATGGAGAAACGTCGTGGAGTTAATCATCTCCCTCATCGTCTGCATCTTTGTCCAAAGTCGCACCTGCGGCTTCTAGATTTGCAATCGCAGCAGCAACCGAGGCCTCCGGGATAACATGAGACGTTGGAGGTCCTTTCTTCGCATGCGAGGGCATTCTATGTGAGTACAAGACAATGTTGACATGAACCATCTGCGGCAGAGAGAGTTCCTTGTGCCACCTCCGTGTCCAGCATTCCCTCGCCACAAGCGCTTTTCCCTCCCTCTTGGCTTTCATTGGAGTCCACCACTCTATCTTGAAATTTCCATACGATGGCCCTGGAGTCATGTCCACACACTCGAGTACCCTTCCTAGCCAAACCGGCAGGTAATTGTTTTGACATGGTCGGCAAAGAACAAAGTCTCCAAGCAGGACATCCCGGAATGGATTGAACGTCAACCTCGGTCTGTCTTTGGCAGGACCACAGTATGGAATTGGCTTAGATTTGTCCTCTGGTGTGGTGTCCAATGGATTATTAGGATCCGCCCCGTCTTGTGTGAAAGCAGTTCCATGATCCCTTGTCCAGTCAGAGAGCAGCCACAATCCCTCTTGAAGCAATGTTTGAGTTTGTGGCAGCGGCGAATTAATCTCCAATAGGATTCTTTCCCTATAAGCAACGCAACCTGCCATTTTCTCTGCGTATCGCTTGTTTCTTACCATTCCGGATTTCCAGAATTCAATATACTTTGCAATTCCATTTTTGATGAAGTTTTGTTTTTCATTGCATTCGCTAGCCCTGGCGACTTCTTTCTCTGCATTTCGCCTTCTAAGATTAATGTCCACATTTCCCCAGAGTGCCTTGAATGGCACCGGTCGTGGGTCCCCCTGTGGAATGTTGGGTCTCTCATCTTTGTCCGTGGTCCACATTTTGACTAGCGGCCCTGGAGGCAGCCATGATGAGTCCGTGGTCCTTATTTTGTACCTCATGGCCGGCCATCCTCTATCATCTCCTACCTCGACGACATAGAATTTGAAGAGGTGTTTGTCTCCTAGCCTAATGATCTTGTTTACCCCATCATGATGGAAGCCCTTGAGGTATGATTTGAAGTCCGCCACTTCCTGCACGAACTCCGGAATGAAGGCAACAGTCTTTTGTGAATCCATGAACGCCTTCATGAGATCAGCTAGGACGTAGGTGTTTTTCCTTTTGACTAGTTTTGAGAGATAACTGAAGTGCGCGTCAATGTCTTCGTGCGTGTGCCCGACAATGAGAAACCCGACAGTAACTTCTTTGAATATTCGCCTGGCAGTGAGCAATGAGCAGAAAGCCATGAGGAACCTATTTTTATTGTCTTTTGCGGAGTTGTCAAGTTGTAAGAATAGTGTCCTGGAAAGTGGAACATGAGGTTGTCCTACTTGCGGAGTATTAGTGACTTTTCCCGAGGCCTCTGGAACGGAGGAGTTGCACCTTGATTTCCCATGAAGCAGAGCCTCGAAAAAGCTGTTTTGCGGCAGAGTGGAGAAGAGTATCTTGGATTCCTGAACAGGTTGGCTCTCGAGAGCTCTGAGTACCTTGCACAACGACGATATAGTGAAATTGGAATCCCCTGGCCAGAGTGATGTGGAGTAATGAGCATACACGCCATCTCCATGTCCATGTGTGAGCATGCCAGTACATGAGATTGGAATCTGCCCTAGCTCGGCGGTGGCCTTGGTGATGTGCTGCATCCTCGGAATCGAAGTTTTTGTAGTGTCCATTTTGTCATGAATAATGCAGAGGAACTCTAATGGATTCTGCACCGATTGTATTGTCCATCCACTATAAACATTCCTACAAGCGCGTTGGTAATTGAGATGTTTCTCTTTGTCATCGACTAGAGCCTACCATTCATCGCAACCTCTCGGATATTTTGCAATGAACTCAACAAGGAAGTCGCATTCTGTGCATTTCGAGAAATTGCTCCCCACTGCCTTGACCTCTACATTTTTGAAATGTGCTTTTCTGAGGCGGCTGATTGCAGATTGTGAGACCGGCTTCATATTGCATATACCATTGACCTGAAGGACATAGGTCGTTGTATAAGATTCCGAGAGAGTCTAAACAGTTGTATCGGTCGGCAGCCAACAGACTAATGAAAGAAGTGAACTATGACTGAAGCGTATGGTAAAGTAATTCCTAGGCAGAAGATGTTTGTATCGGCTGGTAGCCGACATGAGGAGCTGTGTATTGAAGAAGCAGAGGCAAATAATGAACTTACATAATTAACTTGTTCACGCATGTGATCCCAATTCATAGCAGAGGGGACGACCTTGAGGTTGTCGACACGTTTATTTCCCACCAGTCTGAACTCGTTGGGCATCTGGTCAGCATTTTCGTTGATGATCGTTATGAGAGTTGCTTGAGCCTGTACTGTTTGCGGTCTAGGTCGTCGAGCCCCCGCATTTCCATGCTATCCGCTAACAGATCCTCCGACGGCCGCAGCCTTGTAGACATGATAGGCCGACCTCGAGACCTTGTGAATGATATACCATGCGTTCTCGCAGACGTCTGTATTTGCAAGAGTAATGAATTTTTTTCCAGGAATAACACCTGCATGAAGTTGACTTTGCACCGCATATGCCATCTCCCTTCTGGTCTCGAATGTGCAAGCGAAGAACTTCCGTCGTATATTTCTGGTGTCCTCCCAAGGAAACGTTTGGCAACATCTGAGCTTGCAGCACGTTTGCGAACTGACCTTGCGAATGTCCATGTCTGAGGTCTTCATCTGTAGTTTGGACAGGCTTTCGCTATTCCTGGAAATGACCTTTTTGCGCACCGACCGGTATGGATTCTTCGGTACGCCCTGCATTCCATTGTCGTCGGATACATTCAAGAGAGCAGCCTCCGAGCATAGCGTGACAATTTCTGAGAGTAGCCTTCCCCCTTCCAATCTTGCATGTGACAGCCTCCAACACATGGTTGTCATTTGCAGAGCCTCATTGTCCGATACGAACATGACTCCGACATCCGAATCTCCGAGGACGTCATTGTCGCAGGCTTCGTTTGGCAGGTAGACTTGGATAATCGCTCTTCCGAAGAACGAGAAGTCGTCATTGAGAAGTTCACAGTATTGGTTTTTCCAAAGAGGTCTATCCGGAATTGGTAGCCTTGACTGCATTCCATCCAAGTTACAGCTGATATTTCCACTTCCCATATTTTCTCTAAACGTGTCTGCATGAACGAAGCTGTCTGTAGCGTTGGTTTCGGACCCACCCTCGCCCGAGGTATTGTGACCATGAACATTGGGAGGGTCATCATTGCACCCGCGACTGTCATCGTCTATGGAGTAGAGCCTATCCTCTCGATCGTCCTCGTTTGATGCATTGTCAGGAATCGGCCCTTGTACCGGCTCTCGAAACTCCTCAAGAGGATCGTTGGAGCTACCTCCACTTTCACAGTTCGCAAGCAGCTGTGGCTTCTTCATACGGGCCTCTAGTGAACCTGTCGGCTGGTCACTGACATTACTGGTGGACGCATTAGAGGTCTTGATCGGTCTGACCTTGTAACCACTCCAGAGTATTCTATATCCAATACAGCATTTGAGTGTCATGAATTTCGGAATTTCGCAATAGGCACTGTGATCCTTGAAGTCGTCCACGACATGCAGAAGTTTGACAATGAGGAAGAAGCTGTGCGGAACGCGGAAGCCTTCCCAGAATCCCTTGGGAGAGCACTCTACAATTGTTCCCACTCCAGCATATAGCAGGTTCGTGCCTACAGTTTGCAAAAGGACAACATCCATATTAATAGTGAGTGACAGGAATTGTTGAATGGGTTTTTCATCCGTGTTGACCTGTATCGGCTGCCGGCCGACACTAGCGCATGCAGACCCTTCCGACTCTGCATAGGGATAGACGTTGTCTGCTTCCCAGACGATTGACCTTCCCGGGTAGTGTCTGAGGAAGACCAAGTCTCCCTCAGGAAATGGAATAGGCATGTCGAGGTTCTATAGAACATCTAGGACATGAACGCGCACGAGGTAGGGATCGCGATTCACCACCCTTTATACGACCGCCCTCCCAGCGTAATAGAGTCCTTCGAGGGTAAGGGCAACCATTACCCCTTTCCCGAGTTTTAGTCTCCCGGAGCCACTGTTTTTTGTAAATGCTTCGATAGGACTCACGTCCAATCCCGTATCATCAGATCCACTCATGACTTCGAATTGGCGTTAGAGTCTACAATGTCTGATCTAACCTTTCTCCCGGAACCCGAACCACTTTATCGGCTGGCAGCCGATACGTCAGTGTACCACCTGCTAGACAACCTTCTCTATCGTAGAGGATCCTCTAATTAATCCATATTGACAGGGACTCCACTTCCTATCGGCTGCTAGCCGACACCTCGTCTTGTACGGACAAGCTGAAGACCCTAAACTGCGCAGATGAGAACGTGTGAATCATGCATATTGCTAGATTTGAAACATGCTGATCTAGGTAGTCTGCATTGAATCCCAGTCGAGACCTGGTCATGAATCAAGACCACAGATGCGAGCATGAGACAGAAAATGCAGAATCACAGTATGGATACCAATTTCTAGCTATGGCCTTGATTAATTCTTGAACTACTCGTGCAACCAACTCCAAACTACTGCAATCTCCTGGTATGCATGCATTCTAGAAATCTATTGCATTGCGCTGCATTCGACTGTACACTACTGCATTGCTAGGCATTCCACTCCATCCACTGCGAACCACTGCAAACCACTCCAAATCATTCCATAGAAAACCAATGCAAGCCATCGGAATCCACTCTTCCTTGACGGTTCTTGGACGGTCTGAGTGCGTGTAAGTGGCAAATGAAGGCAAAAGAATGTTATGCTGTGGAAATTCAGCCTAAGTGAGGAGGCCAGAGATTGATTTTGGCGCTTGAAATTTGAATTTGGAGGAGGAGTATGCTGTGGTGATTGCAAAAGAGACAGGTACGACCGTTTGGAGATCGTGGTGGGATACGTACGCATCGTTCCGCAATGAGTGTTCGTTACTTGGTTGTCCTCGGTTGCAAGTGGAGTACTTGAATTTGGATGAAAAGCCATGGATGGATGTAATCATTGGATGAATGACTTAGGTTTGTGATGATGGTTCTCCCGGCTGGCGGCCGTCACTTCAAGGGGGGGGGTATACTCCCTAGGCCACTTTCATTTCCTCTCATTTGCAATCTGCCTTTCTTGCTCTCTTGCTCTCTTGCTCTCCCGCACTCTCCTGTTCTCCGGCTTGCAGTTGACAGTGCGTCACAACAACCGCCTTGTTGCTTCAGCCGTGGCGACCGTTCCAACCTCAGCCGATAAGATTTCTTCGGCAGCCGATAGAGGAGGAGCTTGGGTGGCACAGAATTCTGAGCAACCGATAGGATATTCTTCCCAGCTGATAAGGCGCTCACTCTTGTGGCGATGGCGACCTCGGATGTGGCACCAGAGAGGTACTACTCATACCTTGTATCGGCTGCCAGCCGAAACAATTTTTCTTGTTCGCTTTAGCGTTTAGAATTTCGTTCAGGGTTCTTGTACAGGAAAGTCATGATATCGGCTGCCAGTCGACATAGTTTGCTGTTCACAGGGAACTAGGGTTTCAGAGGACTGGCGGGCAGTGCTTAGACTGTATTGGCTGGCAGCCAATATCAATATGTATCGGTAGTGTAGACTTTTCAAGTTCTATCGGTTGGCAGCCGATACAGTAGATGATGTTTGAGTTTGGCGACATCGAGAGGATACACCAGTATTGAGATTTAAATTCAAGCTTACTGTTGTGCAGGAAACCGACCCTCTTGGCCAGGCTTCTGGGACCTCAGATTCCAAACTCCCAGATATTGGGAGACAGGTTCCCACCGCGCGCAATGTGGAGAGCAAGCGAGGCCATCCAAGAGTGGGGCTTGTACTAGAGGGAGTCATCTGACAAACTAGTGGAGATTGCGTGTTCCTTCAAGCTGAAGGGAAACATGACCCCCGGGAAGGGAAATGTTATGTCCGTAATGGCTGTTGGAGTAGACGTGCACGTCATGATCTGTCTGCTCCCAGTTGGCAACCCAGATGGCGTGGCTGACTACATCGCGGTGGAGTTGCTAGTCCAGAAGTGCACAAAAGATGTCTGTGGATCAAGGTCCATGACATTTGGCATGACTTTTGCAGATAATACGCCAGAAGATGCTGAAGACCTTGTACATGGATGGAAATGCCTCAAGCATGAGCGGGATGAACAGAATGCCCGCGTCATCCTCGAGATGGAGAAGGGGAAGAAAAAGGTGACGGCCCCTAGGAAGAAGCCTCCGACGACAACGATTGACCTCTCTGACAATGAAGCTGTGGAAAAGGAGTCACCGAGCAAACCGAAAAGGAAAGGGAAAGGGAAGGGGAAGGACGATTCCAACAAGGTGTTGACGCTAACGCTGGACGAGGCATTGGTGCGTGGGAATCATCTCACTACCAAGACCAAGGACAACGAGGTGAACGCGATCTACCAAGCATTGGAAAAAGGGTTGCTGCACGCCTTTCCATACAAAAAGCAGCGACTACCGGATGTCATCCCCTCTAAGAAGCTGCACATTGCACCGGATGAGCTCAAGTACAGGAAAATTGCAAAGGACTGCCTTGGTCAGGTATTGTTGCAATTTGTATTCCATTCTATCCATGCAAATTCATATGCTTTTATGTCTTCTATCGGCTGGCAACCGACAGATCGTCGATGTTCATCAAATTCTGGACTTGGTGATTTCAGGTCAGGACCATGTACAAGGGGTATGGATCAATTCGAAAAAAGCCTGAAATTCACGGCATTCCTCTGAAGCGCGCGCCCTTACCAACGGATAAGGGATTGGATGCAGTCATGGACCGTTGTCCTGCACAGAATGATGAGGTGGTCATTGATGGAATTCTGATGCCTTGGTGGAAGGCATCCAATGTACACTGGTACATCATTGGCGGGCAGCACACCGTCACTACCTGTAGGGAACCGGCCGATCAATTCCCAGACGGATCGGAAGCGAGGAAAGATCTCCTTGAGTTCGAGGTCATTCTTGTATTCAGTAGACAGGCGGACACACTCGTTCAGGTCTCCAACGCCTTGAACCTGAACATCGCCGAGAAGGTGGCGAAGGAGACCTTCTGATCCTGCGCGGAGATGGGGAGGGTTGCCTGGGTGAAGGCAGGATGCCCAAAACCACATCGTGGAGGTGGCAAGCCGTCAGCAGCATTTGAGGTATTCATCAACCATTTCTCTTGTAATGTCTGTCACAGCCTTCTGTCAAGACGTGCGGTTGTATCGGCTGCCAGCCGATACTCCCATCACATCGTGTAGCCGATATTCTACTTATTGGTGAACTCATTGGGGACGATGGGACTGTTCTGAATCTCATCGTCAATCGGAAACCCCTCACGCACATCACGAAGACGGATCTCACGCCAACACTAGGGCTGCGTGACTCAGACCTCTGCGAACTAGTGCGGGATATCGTTGTCCTACGCATGAGCATCAAGAACACTACAAAGGCCAAGTCGTCTGGGAAGATGACACTCTTTGATTGGTGCAGAGAGAAGAAGTTGGACAGGGTGGTCATGAACGAAATTATGTGGACCAGGAAGAAGTATCCCCTTCCTTACAAGGACGTGGCGTGGGTCCCATACACTGATGAAGATTGGCAGGAGCTGGCAGATAAGGAGGGCTACTTTGCTGCCGTTGTTCGGAACGTCTGGAAGGATGTCATGAAATTCACAAATGGAAGCAACTGGCTGAAAAGGCACGTCAACCCCATGAATCCGACAACGGACAAGAGCGTCGATGGGAAGGCACAGGGGGTTTTCTACACAACTCTCATGAACTATGCCACAATGTCAATGGCACCGATGGAGGAAGGCAATTCGAACGACCTCAGATACGAATGTCGACTGGGACAAACTATCGCGGAAGTAGTGGACGTTATTCGAACAAAGAAGGGGAATGAGGGGCTGCAAATGGACGACAAGAAGTTCATTGTCCTCTTTGGATACAACGACAGTGGAGAAGCTCTAGTGATTTCTAAAAACGACTTCCTAGACATATCCTTGGCAGTTGAAATACATGCAGAAGATGATGGGACAGACAGACCGTCGAACGACACCTACATACCCCTCTCAATGATTTTCATCGGGAACTCACGCTTTCGGGATTCTGTCGCGTCGGCCTCATATTCTTCAACAACATCGTGGTATTACCACACCGTCTACTACCAACCGTCACCTCGTGGAAGCTTCCTTAGGGCGGAGATAGAGGCCAAGCCGATGGTCACACTGTCGATCACCTTCCCCAAGCCAGAGGACAGAGCCTCCCTCTTCCCAGTTTTCAAAAGGTTTATCGGGATCACCAAGGTGTTGGAATGGTATCAGGTCGACGTCGAGGGCGAGGTAGACTAGAATGGCGGAATGTGTGGGGTCGGACATGGGCTTCTCGAACAACTGATAAAGCCCACGTTGAAGGCAAAGGAGGCCACCGTTATTAACATCTGGGGCGGGGGAAACATCACGGAGATCGCTCTGGTAAGTGACTCCATCCTCACCTCGTCAAGCATGCACATCATTCATGGTTCATTTGTTTCTATCGGCTGCCAACTGATACATCGTCACTGACTCAATTGTTGTGGGTATCCAGAGGAATGGACGAACAGTGTTGGAGTTCGTTCAGGAGGAGGACGGAGTAGCGAGGGCAAAAGACCGCGTGAAGGGAATGAACCTCATTTCTGCACCCAGTGTGTTACCACTTATCACAATCGGGGATTGCTGGAGGATCGGATTGGGCAGCACTGCCTAGTACATCAAGTGCACAGCAGACACTACCAATATCTTCACTGATGTTGCAGCACAATCTGGGAGGCTCTGCTGGTCCATCGCGACCTACACTTGCGATACCGTCACCACACATCCGGGAGAGCTCTCCTATTAGGCGATTCTCGGATGACTCGGGAGGTGAGCTCTCCCCTGGAGAGGCACTCGTTCGCAGGTATCAGGGTTGACAAATTGGAGCGTCCAGCCCAAAATCGCGTCCAAAAAGCGGACGTCCAGACGTGGCGGACGCGGGGGACGCTGGGTAAAACGGAGCCGTCCGTCTGATTTACCTCGGGGTAAATTCAGGCGTCGGAATTCCGACGTTGCCTTGGCTGTCCGAATTCCGACGTTGCCTCGGGCCGTCGGAATTCCGACGTAGTCGCAGTTGTCCTCCTGAATTGCAACCCTGGTTGAAACAGGATTAACAATCATATCATCATGATCCTCTAGTCTTTCAAAAGCATTTCAATTACCACAAGTATGAAGCCAAATTTTTTAATTTTTTTCATCATCTTGCAATATATCATGCTTCATTGTAGAAAAGCAACATACAAATGACACAATCAATTGATATTTTGGATTCAAATCATCTTTGGTTAAGTGCCCCCTTTAAAAATAATGGTATTACCACCATCAATAAGTTTAGGAGTATTACAATCAAAGTCTTTAACAATCAATTGTTAGTATGACAATCTGTGCTTTATGTCATATGAGCACATAAACATTTAAGCCTATGTCCTTTCTATTTCTAAGGATTGTAATCAAAATCTCCTTTCACCTCTGCCCCACTACTCTCACACCCATTTCCCAATCTTGCGTCTTCGTCGTTGGATGTGTCTTCCATATCATCTGATGAAGAGCCTAGACATGTCGTTCTTCCCTCTTGTACTTGCGTGGATGAAAGGCTTCTTCTTCGTTTGTCCTTTTTGAGTTCTTCTTTTACTCTTAATAAGGATTTCCCATTTTGTTCCTTAATGCCAACAACACTTTTCATTTTCCTCTTTGAAACATGTGGACGTGCATCAAGAGGGTTTCCAATGGCTCTTGTTTTTTTCAACGGGGATATTGCAAAAGGTTGCATGACTCTCTTCTTATTGGCTCTAGGTGATCCCCTGCCCTCTAATTTTATTGTTGAGGGCCCTCCACTGCCTCCATGAATGATTATCTTCGGTGAGATTGAAGATTGTGGTTTAGGCACTGACATTGTTGGGGGCCGTCGTGGTGGTGCATTACAAGAATGCCGAATGAACATTGAAGCCAATGTCTCATCCTTGTCATCGTTCGTGGATGATAAAATACCTTGACTAGGCCGCCTTTCTTTTGAAATATTTGCAATCCGTTTTCCAAGCCCTAAGCTCCCAACGCCATCCGAAATTTGACTAGGGATTTTCAATTGTGCACGTGGAGGGATGCTAGATGGTGGTACTTCAAAATCTTGCATGAGTTCCTTCTTGGCTTCTCCATTGATGCACGAAATTGGACTTCTAAACCCCACCACACATAGATCAACATTCTTCTCCGCTTCATTTGCCTTAGGGATTGGAATACTTGGGTGACCACTGTTCGCACTTGCCAATAACGTCATATTCATTAAAATGGGAGTTTTCCAATGAAATGGGAGTTCTACGAGCTTCATAAACTAAGAATGCAATAAGAATTTCAAGCCACCACCAGAAGAACAAAATACATTAATAGACAAACATAGACAATATGTGCAGAAGTAAAATTATAATAGCAATGTATTTAGTATTATGGAGGCCTGAACATGATGCTATCTATATATACTATGAATGCGATACGATGATGCTAACTCCATACACTATGACTGTGACCTAGTCCTCAATATTTGCATTGCCTTTAATATTTCTGGCCCTCGACTATATCTTGTACTCCTAGCGGATAATTGTTGTGCAATCTCTCGCCGTTGTTTCTTTAAGGACCTCTGCTCCCAAGCATCCCACGTAGGAGTTCTACAATGAAGAGGAGGCAATCCATCATTTCTTTTGCATTGCCGTTTTACGATATCCAAAGATGACAGACGAGGCAATGCATCTTCAGCTATTGCATTCCGCTTCTCCAATTCTATACTCTTTACGCCTTTGGAAGTGTTGCCCGTGATGGCAATAGATGTATGCATTGAATTCTCCACTTCAACTATTGCATTCCGCTTCTCCAATGGTATACTCTTCACGCCTTTGGAAGTGTTGTCCAACATGGCAACAGATATAGGCATTGAATCCTCCACCTACCAAAACCAAGAAAATAAGACTTTCATTACCCACAATGTCTACAATGCGAACCATAAAGACAGACACAATTGCTGAAACATTTCACTCAATCACTGATAACACACCTCCATAAAGGCCACCACACCCACTTCTTCATCGTAGAGCTTCCTCTGCGTTTCCAAATTGACAACAGGCCGATCCCGGGTTGTTTGGGAACGAGATTTTAGAGGAGATGGAGAGTGCATTACTTTGGGGCGCTTCCCTCCATTGGGAGGACTATCAACAATGCCATCGTCTATGTCCATCATTGAAAAATCCATTGTCGACTGTGCAGTGGCCTCGGAGTACATGACATGCCGAATTACTGGAGCCACAGCATTCCTTAACTCCTGGGCACAACACAGAAATATTCCAGTGCAAATATAAATGATGAATTTCATTTCATTTTATTTGACAATAATAATTACATTTTAAGGCGTACCCTCTCCACACAACTACGTCGTCTACAAATTTCTAGAGGTCTTATAGACAAGTTCGTTCGGGAGGCGGACAAGGACGGAAATAGATGTCTTCTTTGGTGAGCTCTTTGCGCTTTGTTGCGCGCGTCGTGCATGGTTCCAGCAAAGGAATGACACGCCCGAAATCATCCACTCTCCGTTTAGTTTGAAGTCTATTGGAGACCGCGAGCGCCCTCTGAAGTTCCTTGTACCTGGATTGGTCGAGATGATGCTTGAGGTGAATCCCCCCCACAGCATTGTCTCTACGGAAAGAAAAAAATTCCCACGGCCTCTCTACATACAGTCTCCTAATCCAAGGCAGGAGTTCAAATATGAGAACCTCGTCTCTCGACCCCTGGCTGTCAAAACACCACGAGTCTAGGAGCACTACGTTCGAGGGATCATTCATGAAGTGTTTCTCGGGGCTGTCGTCCACTATTATAGTATTCTCCGGCATGAAGATGGACCCCTTTAGTTTGTACAACCTCTCCAATGGCTTGAGAAACAGGTCCTTGCGCGATCCCCTCAACCTGTAGTTCTTTAGCATGTCATTCCCGTCCCTAAATTTCATGACGATACATTGTTCTTGGCCCAGGACACCGGAGGGGGGCATCAGCCCATGGAAGAGGAAATTAGCAACGAGCTTGGCATAGGATTGGTCCATGGAGCTCCAGATTACGACATTCACGAAGGAGGTCAACTCCCGCACGAACCTTCTTACATGGGGTCGGAAAGTGACCCTTTCCATTTCCATGATGAAGCTCTCCGCTCTCGGGACTACTTCATGAAGAGAGCACACTCTTCTTTCTTTTATGTGATATCCCATATCATCACAAAAGCAAAGAAGTCCATTCAGATCCAGAACGACATTGAGCCACTTCTTATTGAATCTGGATGTGAACGGACTACGAATATGTACATCCGCCACAATATCACCTACGACTCCCTCACTGGTCCCCTGCTCATAAGGAACAGAGAAACATCGAAAATTACACCGGGTCAAACTCATATGCGAAGGGTACACCGAAGTGGGGCATTACAGACTGGAGAACACATCGATGAGGCGAACAAAAAATCAATGTGGTGAAGATCGAACCAAGGACAGACACCACAACACCCACAGCACTACAATCATGGCAAAGTACTTACCGCATCTTCCAACAAAGCATTTCGAGGAGATATTTGAAGATCTTCTGGTTCACCGCAAGGAACATCATCAATCGAAACCTCCGCCACTTTGTGTATGACTTCGAGCACCTCCACAACATCGGGGATGACTTCGAGAACCTCTACATCGTGTTGAGGGAGAGGATCATCGTGAACCTGATCAGCCGCAGGACACGAAGGAGACGCCTCTGGTGGAGAGTCATCCACAATAGGCCCAAGACATGGAGCAACAAAGTCGAGACATTCAGACCCTGCAACTGTGGAAATTGAACACGACAATGCTGCGGTAAGAAAAAAAATATATTACAATGTCTCATGAAGGGAGAGAATGATACAAATGCGTGTAGTTGGCCTATCCTAGAACTAACTGAAAGTGTCAGTGCTAGTAAAACTAATACATGCACAGCGGGAAGGAGCTTCAACTCGAGTCGAGTTGAAATACATGCTAAGAGAAGTCACGAGGAACAACCTGGAGGAGCATCAGTCACAGGGTCCCGTGACTGCTCCGCATGTACTCCTTCCGCCAGGGTCCTGTCCACTACAACCTCGGTCTCAGGATTGAACGGGATGTCGGCTGGGTCCTCTGCCATGTCCGGCTGACCTTCATCCTCGACCTCTTGAGCCTGCTCAGCCGCATCATCTTCTGGGTCTGTAGCGGCGGAGGATGGAGTTGGCGCTGGCAACACACCCTCGGATGCCATCGTATTATGTGACGGATTCGGGGACGATGTCGGCTATTGCCTGGCACTGTCTGCGGATGTGTGAGGCCGGTTTCCGAGCATGAGCCGTGAAGATGTCTCTGCCGGAGACATTTGTTGCAATGGCGCAACTGCTAAGAGAAGCTCCGGGTGGATCTGCCTCATGGTTGACACCACCAACTGCGGGAGGGTGGAGACAATGTCCTTAAAGAACTGCATGCTATCCTCTCTGGCCCTTCTATTTTCCTCCCGCATCTCCTCCCTCGCAAGCCGGTTTTCCTCCCGTATCTCATCAAACACCGATTTTTGGTTATCGGGGACTGATGCAGGCTCGGGATTCTTTCTCTTCTTTGACGTGCGCCTACTAGATACCGAAGTCCCCTCCGGCTGAGTGGAAAGAGGGGTGCCATGCTTCTGCGCCGAGGTGTCCGAGGAACCCCTCATGTTGCTAGAGGCGGGGACCCCCTCCGACAAGCCTGTACCCTGGGGAGGCAAGTCCCCAATGATTTCGGCTGCCGGATCCTTCCATTCCTCTTCCCTCTCGATCAGGGTTGTCTTGTCTGACATATTTTTGGGTTTAGGCGTCGTGTATGATGTCTGACGTCGCGTGTCGCGTGTCACGAAGTGTCGAGTTTACTTGACATCGCGTCGCGGAGGGGTAAAAAATTTTACCCCATGGTAAATAGATTTTGCCTACGTGGCAGGGCTTCAGAACTGACGTGGACAGCCAGCGAGGGCGACTGCGGGTGTGGGCACGTGCAGGTTTGCCTTGGGCGACCTCGGGTGGAAAAATTGAGGCGACTACGGGTGAAGGGGCGACTGCGGGTCTGGGGCGCTAGGGCGACTTCGGGTGAAGGGGCGACCGCGGGTGGAAAAAATAGAGGTGATTGCGGGTTTAGGCTTGAAGGCGACTGCGGGTGAGTGGGCGACTGCGGGTCAGGGGCTTTAGGGCGACTTCGGGTGAAGGGGCGACCGCGGCTTCGGGTACTGAGGGCGACCGCGGGTCCGACAGGTAGGGGCGACTGCGGGTTCCAGGGCGACTGCGGGTCGGAGCAGCAGACAGCGACCGCGTGTTCCAGGGCGACCGCAGGTTCAGTTTAGGATTTCAGTTTGGCATATTCAGTCTTTGAAGTAACACGTCACATAGGTGTTTTATAAGCGCAGAATTAGGTGCTACGTTATATTGGGGTTTACAATTTACAAGTGCAAATAATAGAGCCCATGAAATGTAAATTGGACAAACTTCTCTAATCCCAAAAATTCACCCAGTATAAGGCCACAATAATAATGTCAACAACGATTATATTAATTAGTCATTGATATTGCTTTGAGGCGGACTTCAAATGTAGCCATACTTGCATTGCACTTTTATAACCACGTTGCAATCATCACCTAACTGCCTACCAATTAGAACTCAACATATATTTTAAAACCGGTAATCTGTCCCTCACTCTAATATGCTCATATGCTTGATGAAGCATTACAAAATCCTTACACATCAGGATGAAGGCTCAAAGCTTGAACTACAAAGATTTGCTACCTAACATATAAGCTAAAACCTTATAACTATAATTATAACTATAACTATAACTATAATTATTGTCTACTTCTCTAGTACTCTAGTCACCAGGCGTGAATGTGGAATCGCTTGGCACCTCATTAGCATTAGGGTCTGTATCTTCGTAAGACTCTTCGTTGCTCCTGTTGTCGCCCGAGCTTTCAATTTCATCATCTTCCCTTGTTACTACTTCGATTTGTACCTCACGCTCTACCTCTGAGTTCAGATTTCGAACTTCTGTATCTACACCACTGAACCCTTCAGTTTGCACAAGTCGTTTCGTGAGCCTCAACGCATCCGTAGTTCCATTCATGTTGGATGCAGGGTGTCGCCCTCCTCTACTTGATTGTCCAACATTCTGGGTGGAACATCCCGCTCCAATGGTACACCGTTGGACAATTTGAGTGGGTCGTTTAGGATTTCGAGGTCCCCTCTCGTCAACCCTCCTAATACGCCTTTTCTGGCCTCTACTGTTGCGCCCCTGGATTCCTAATGATGATTCGCCAGGACCAGACACGGATGAAGGTTGAGTGGGTTGTGGAGCTGAGCCGTGAACCTCTTCATCAATCGTCCGTAGAGCACCTCCACGCACCGGTGGCCTTGTTGGAAGGGTTGGGATAGACCTCCTCACTGTTGCCACATTTGTAGTCGTCTCTGGATTCAACGGCACATTCCGACTTCGATTCATAACATATGCCAATGGCACATCATCATCATCATCATCTGTAGTAACAGTTGTTCCGAGGGTAGATGCGTTCAATACAACGGGATTTGGTATTCCCTTGTGTACAACTTCATTGACTTTGATGGCCTCTTCTTCATGTTCGCTTCTCATTGGAACTTGTACACTACTTCTTAAATTGCGGGCCATATTTGGAGGCGAACTAGTTGATATTGGAGATCTAGCTTCTTCCTCTACGGGTGCCATGGGAATAGGTACGCCTTCGTCGTTGTTGTCGGGGGTGCTTTCCCTCCTCAGTGATGCATGTGCCGGCGAAATTGCATCCATATTGTGCACGACGTTCTGCGGTGGATTGCGTACAGGTGAATTTCCCGGAGAAACATACCCATCGTCACTAAAATCAAATGTATTCCCGTATATTGGTCGTAGAGGACTATGTGGCGGCCTAACCATTGCATTCCAAGGATTGTTGTGCAACCGATCCTCTTCATCCCTGCGGTTCTCGCGTTCTCTCATAAAATCAGGAACAACGTCGTCTTCTTCCCCTGAAGACAAAGGCCCATCACGCTCGTCCTCATCGTCTCCATCTGCAAGCATCTGGTCGTAAAAAATGGCTGGGTTGTGTCCACGTTTTTGACGTTCAAGTTTGCTGTTCGCGTAGATATACACCAATGTCTCTGCCTTTGTCGTGGCCAAGCGGTTTCGCACTTTATTGTGCACAAAGGAATACATGCTCCAATTCCTTTCACACGAAGATGCAGAGCACGTCAAACCGAGAATTCGCTTTGCAATTTTTGGAAGAGCATTGCCCCCCACACGATTCCACCATTGATGAGGCAATAATTGACATTCAATGATATCGGGAGCCTCATGTAAAGGATCAAATGCACCTGTCTTCTCTTCAAATTGAGTTAGCTCCTGCATTGCTTCCACCACTGACACGTTCAATGGTACGCTCAGTTTTCGTATGACTCGATTCAAAGCTCCCTTCGCGTAGCCATTGTTATGAATAGCCTCCACGTCACTCAAGTATGGATTTAGTAGTGCCCCCGCATAGTGTAGGTCAGTAATCATCAACTTCCAGCGAGCATCAAATTGTTTCTCATATCGTGTTGCCACCACTGGATCAAGGAAAAATGGAGCATTCTTGAGAGAATAAATGTGCTCCTTCAAGGCTGTCATCATTACTAAAGCTTTCGGCATTACCGGGACTTTTCCATCAAAATGACGAAGACAAAGCAGCACGAACTCTACCATATGGAGGAAATTGTCGCACTGAACCCAGAACTCTTCTGAACGGATATCTTGCCTTGCAAGTTTGGCCTTGCCCATAATGAAATGTCCATTTCTGCGGTTTTGCAAACTCAACTCGAACGTCATGTATGTCTCATCCAGTGTCACATTGTGCACTGCTTGCTTGCAGTCTACCAAACGATCAATCATCAAGAAATTTGTGGCAAAACGTGTTTTGCTTGGAAGTCTCAACACTTTGTTTGGTGAAAATCTCCGAAATAACGCCAAAGTATGTTGGTATTTCTTGATGAACTTCACAATTGATGAAGCCTTTTTTACCAACTCCTTTATTCTCTGATCCTTTCCCCAGTCTTCTAAGAGTAAGTCCAAAATGTGTGCCGCACAACCCTGCCTATAAATGTGAGGGTACCTTTCTTCCAACCTTGCTATCGCCCCCGTCATGACTGCAGCATTGTCCGTACACAATTGCACAACGTTGGTAGGCCCAACTTCCTCAATGTATCGTGCCATCGTCTCAGCCGTGTAAGATATATCCTTCTTTTCCCCAGTACTATCCACTGATCCTAAAAAGACATCCCCGGCGGGACACACCAACATCATATTTAGTAATGGCCGCGAATTAGTATCAGACCAACCATCTGAACAAATTGTCGCTCCATACTGACTTATTGAAACCCTCGTCCGCTCCGAGACCATGGCTTCAACCGATGCCTTCTTAACATCTATCATTTTCGTGCGAATCGCATTATACGGTGGCGGTTGGTATACGAATCCAGCTGCTGCAGTTTGTTTAACAGCATTCACGAAGGCCGGGTGGCGCACAACATTAAATGAAATGTTCGCCTCGTAAAAGAAAGAAGCTCACAACCTATCCAACTCTTGTTTGCGGCCCGTCTGTAATGATTCATCCATGCTTCTTTGCCGAGAAACAGATGGCATGTTCCTCCTTCTCTCAAGCGTTGTTCCAGTAGAATCTACTGAATCAGGCGTAGGATTTGGTCTTGCATTTGATTCAAAGGGATTGAGAGACCCTTCTTCTTCGACATCCAACGCAGGTGCGACAATAGACTCTGCAACATTAACTGGTGCATCATGTCTAGCCGGTGCATCATACATCTCTTCGTAACTCATGGACCTTGGAACTTGCCCCTCGCCAGTCTGAAACTTTTCTCGTACAATTCTAGGGATCTTCTTACAACGCTCCGATGTAGTCGAGCCACCATAGCCAAAGTGAATCAATGCTCTCTTTCGTACAAATGCTTTGCTCCACTCACAAAACATGCATTTTCGAGCATGGGGGGAATTATCAATTGGGGTACACGGTATTAGCCAAGGGTCCCAATCCTTTGTGGACCTCCGCGTATCATTCATGGTCCCCCCCCTCCCAACACCTTGTCCAGCCATGTAGTAGATCAACACTGGGTCTTCAAAGAAAATGACTACAATAATCACACTAATACTATGGAAGATGTAATGACAAAGCAACCCGCTTAGAGTGGTCTTGTAAACCCTTCTAAACACGGTTGTTGCCCTCCAAAGAAGTTAAACGTCCGCATGAAGCCTCTTTCGAAGGTCCAAGACAAGAGTTTTATCAACGGAGCCAAGGTGATAAAACAAAAGGTACCCCTAGAACTTTATACAAGAAAACTCCTTGGACCCGCGGTCGCCCCATGAGAGAATGCGGGTCCAAAAACCTGAAATCAGTCAGGTGATGGGCGACTGCGGGTCCAAGATTGGGCGACAGTGGGTCCAGAAGTGGGCGACTGCGGGTCCAGGAGTGGACGATTGCGGGTCCAGGAGTGGACGACTGCGGGTCCAGAAGTGGGCGCCACGGGTCCAGTAATGGGCGACTGCGGGTCCAGGAACGGGCGACTGCCATTTGTTTGGATAATTCTTACATCCCCTGGGGTAATTTGGGGCCTATAATTGAAACTATGAATTCAGAATTTCCACTAAAAAAATAAGCCTTGAAAATAAAAAATTCTAGTGTTTGCCCTGGAGTGGCAATGAGTAGGTCAATTCACCCTAGCCGTGACAATTGCTCTGAACTTCAATAACAAGTTCTTTTCCAATCCGGCAAGTTTTGAATTTTCCTTTTTTTTTTAATTCTCTTTTAATTCCGAAAGTCCGAACTCCCAAGGTCATTTTCCTGCCAAAATTCCTAGAATATTCAAGTATTCACAACATTGCAAACATAAATAACCAAAAATTCATATCTATATTTATGTACTCTTATCAAGGAACTACATAGAATTCAATGTGCTTGCATTAAAATGTTCAAAATGGATAATATCCTTTTATATATACATAAGATGGAATATACATAGTCCTCAAAAATGTGCTAAAAATGAAAATCATTCAACATCCATTTTGGCCTTTTCTTTGCGGTCATGAGCCTCACGTTCCATCTCATACAAGACTTTCCTACCTTCCAACTGCAAATTCCTAAGGTATTGGTCATCCTTCCCCAACTTCTTTTCCAACCAAATTGCTTGTATGATTTTTGGAACTTCAAAAGCGCCTTCAGTGCATCCCGATGTTCTTCCAATTTTGGATCCAATGACAAAGAAACCCCAAGCTTCTTTTTCAAGTCAACTACTTCCATAAGAGACAATGCTTGTTTAGTAGCCACGTCTTTCCAACCACACATTTCTGCAACACGGTGAAGGGGTGCTTTGTCCTTTAATGCTTTCAAGGAATTTAATCTTGATCGTACTTCTTTCACCCCTCGCTTCTCCAAGTCTATCTGATCTTCCTCCAGCTTGCATGCTTCCATAATTTTGGCAAGCCGTTCTTTTGCAAACTCATTGCTAGAAGAACTAGATCCTCCAGCATGCCGAGAAGAGAATCTAAGGTAAAATGCTTCCAAGTCTAAAATCTTTGTTATTTGCGTTGACAAAAGAACTTGCCGACTTTCAAATTCAGCATGTAAGCTATTCACAATATCTCCACTCAAAGTTTGCGTTTCTTGATTGCGAAGCTTCTCACATTCTAGATGCTTTTCATCCAACTCATTTAGAAGCTTCTTGAGTTGAGCTTTGTAAACAACTTTGGTGTCCAACATTACTGTGTCAGGGACAGTTCCATCTTCAACAAATTCTTCACTTCGGTACATGTCATCAACACAATCCAATTGGAACAAAGAAGGCTTCACATCTTCTTCTGTTTCCATCTCTGTCCAAAAAACATCATCTTCTGTTTCTTGCATGCATGCAAGCACATACTGCAAAACTTCGTCTTCTTCAGTGCGAGGGACTGTAATCGGATTCACCATAGCAAGAGGCAAAATATCAAGATTTTGTGGTTGCCTAGCTGGTTCACCCTCTTCTTCCATTCTCAGGGGAGGTAAATTTTGTGAAGTAGAAGCCACCATCACCATGTTTTGGGACTGCATTGGAGGGTCTTCACCAAGGTTGTCTTCCTCTCCCGAAGATGAATCAGATGACGTCCAATGAAACTGCTCATCGGGCACTCCCTCCTTCAAGTTTTTCTTCTGGCCTAGCCCTTCACGTGGATTGGCAGATAGAGCCGCCCTTGGGATGTCTTTTGTCGGTGGAAGGCGAGCATGCTTCACTCCCTTGATTGAATTCCAATCCACGCTTCGAAACAAAATGAGTTCCGCATACACCATTGCACATATGAAATACGGGACTTCGCTCCTGGGCACTAAATATGTGCCATACAAGTATCGATAAATTTCGATACAACGTTGCACAAATGCATCATTACGGTATGGATGCAAATTGGCCGTATTGTTGCGCCGATTCGTGTAGTGCCGATGATAGGGGAATAACTTGTCGATGTGGCACCACCCCACGAAGGACTTACAAGTCTTGGCGGTCCAGTGGCCCGTAATTCGATCCCAACCTCGGTAGGCCACACACGCTGGGTCCAAAAGGATGCGTCGTTGCCTAGGGTGCATGGCTCCCTTTGCCTTGGTCTTCTTCTTGTGGTCCGCCATTGGAGATGCTCTTGAGATTTGGAGCAAGGAATCTAAACTTAACCCTAAACCGCAAAGTATTATCTAGCGATTAGTGAGTGATGGAGTAAAATCAAGAACATGAGCCACATGTAAGTGAAACTCAAAACCCAAGCTCCCGGGCACGCAATCAGCCATTGTAAAGTAGGTGAAAGGCAGTATGCAGCAAGAAGGGAAAGTGACGAAGTCGGGTGGGGAGACAGCTAATTAACCCGCAATCGCCCTAGGGCGAGTGCGGGAAGGGGCGCGTGCAGGTCTGAGAGCGACCGCGGGTAGGGCGACTGCGGGTCTAAGGGGCCGACTGCGAAGGCGACTGCGGGTAGGGCGACTGCGGGTCTGGGGCTACTGGGGATGGGCGACCGCGTGTGGGGCACCACAGAGTAATTTCTGGACCCCTACAGTGGGGCGACCGCGGGTAGGCGACTGCGGGTACAGGGCGGGATTTTGAATTTCTGAACCTCTAAGACTTTCACTTTGAAGTTCTCTTACACAAAATTGTGGACATAAATTTTAGTTACCAATGCACTTCATAAAAATGTATTGCACCTTTTCATCTTTTATTTAAAAATTTGGGTTATGCATCTTTAGCCATTTTATTAATTATTGTTGCAACTTATTAGATTTGACATGCAAAAAGAGAATTCCCACCCTAACATCACTTCTGCAATTTCAATAAGAAAATAATCAAACATAAGAAATTTACCATCCATGATTCACATGGTTGCGTTTTATTTTCCAATGCAATCTCTATTATGTTTAGTTTGAATTTGTATGGTGAATCCATTGTAAAACAAGATCCAACTATGAAGAATGTGGGATTCTTGATCAATGTAGACCACTTTCGGAGAGCTCCAAAAGAAGGGGTTTGGGAATTGAGGGATAAATACCTTTTATTCATTTATGGTCAAGTGTGATTGACACATTATAAATTGCGTGAGAGAACAAAACTCAATATAATCAATTATACAATGCATAGGATAGGTGTAGTAAGATGGTTGTTCAAATATCTCATAAGGATTGGGTGTGACAGCATGAGCTCCCATATAACTTTCATCATGTGCTTCATCAAGCACCGTGAAGGTGTAGTTGGGAACTAATTGTCACAATTAATTGTCATAGCTATTTCCCAGCTGATTTCATGGTTTTGTTCAAATTTTATTTATCTGTACATTCATAGGTATCCAAACAATAAAACTTGTTTCATATTGATTAAAAGTGTAGCCATCATATTTACAAACAAAGGGATTAAATCAAGGGCATACATTTGTACATTTTCAATATTTGGGGATTTCAAACTTGTGAACCAAGAATAACAAGCTACAACATTTATGGGTATATATTTTATTGGGGGGGTCACATTTATGGGTATATATTTTTTGGGAGGGGTCACATATGTAAACCATTAAAGTATTGGGCACTAATCAATTAAACATTCATATACCATGGACTGTTTAGCAAAATATGATCATCCATCTAAGATAAACAATCCATGCATTGTTTAGCAAAATCATAGTATAGAAATGTAAAATGAAGTTCTTTGTCAAGCACATTGCTATTTCACATGTCTAGCATGACTTTAGTACTATTATCTTCATAAATAACTTATTTCTTTTTATGATCCCAACTCAAAAATCAAAATAGGGTCTTATGCCATGGTACAAGGCTGCCGTTTGATGCACCACAACAATGTCTCTAGTCACGAACGATTTGCCCATGGCACAAGGTTGTCCAAGTTTGCGCGAGCTTGGTTTAACCTATTATTGGTCTGCTCAAAGATATCCGTGGTGTTGATTTTAACGCTCAGAGATTGTGTAAATGCGCGTTCCGTCCCGTGCTCATCATCCTAAGGTGGAATTGTCATTAGTACATATGATATTCACAGAATGGGGTACAAACAATACTAACCTAGCAAGTATATTAACTCGTGTTGTGGTATTGCACTAACCTTAATGAGTTGTAACAACAAGCATCCATTCTCAGACTCGGAAAGTTTCTCGACATCCTCAAATTCTTCTAATAAAGCCCTGCATCTCCCGGCCCCCCATATCAATGAATATTAAAACATAACAACTACATATGGGTATTTTTAGCATATAATCTTATAATACAAGTTCTATACTAGAACAACCGAACCTGAGGTTTGTGCAATCTTTTCCTTGCCGAACCCACACATATTCTTCCATCATGGCCCACCCCTCCCTAATGGCCTCATCAAATTTGGCTCCCCAAACAATATCGCGTGTGTTTTGTATCAAACACATCACTCGTCCTGCAGCAAATAAGCACTAATAGTGAGATGAAATGTCCACCACTAACTATCCAACTAGAAATGTTCATTAATACATGTTCATTTCATTATTTAAGGATTCAAATCACCTATACAAAATGAAGGGCAATATTTTACTCACCCATTTTGCTGGCTTGGAAATGGCCTTTGGACTCATTGCATTGGCCATAATGAGCAAAGCAATACAATTTGTAGCCTTTCCAAAAGTCCTTAATCCTATTTCAAAGATCACAAATCAATTCCAATAGAATAGTCATTGTCATGGTGATTCTCCCACCTATTAAAAAGACATTGTCTACAATACAAGTGAATGACAATAAGGAAGTCAAACGCAAACTAAACAAATTTTTACCGGAAATATTCATGGTCGAGAATAATTATGACTTCCTCTGAGCACTTGCTAAATTGAACACCTGCCATTAAGTCTGTAAGGAGCCAAATAACTAATCATTAGCAATGCAAGAAGATTAAATTTGAATAGGCTACATAACAATTGAGGCCCCCCTACGTTACTATAACACCCAAAAATGAAAGAGAATCAATGAAGAACCAAATGAATCATTTTCATTTGAATTGCTAATTGTTTTAAATGTGAATTTAGTGTACCCTTTTTCGGTGACTTCACACCCATTTGTGTGTGCATCCTTATTATTCAACAACTTTGCCACAATGAATGCAATTGCCATTTCAAGGCCCTCTACATCAAATGGCTTTGATATTCTCACTATCCTAAACTAATGGAAAAGATTTTGGGTTCATTGAAGTATACAAGAAGTGTCTGCTGTATTGTTGGTTGTTTGTGGGAAACCAAAAAAACCACGAGACCTCCACAACATTGGGCCCACATTCAGCTACTACAAGGTAGGTGAACTACAAGGCGCAGTTATGAAAATTATGGACCACAGGCTGGAACAGCCCATGAAATACCCGCGGTGGCCAGGGGCGCATGCGCTAACCCTAACACGGATACTAGGGCGACAGCGCATGGGGTGACTGCACATGGGGCGACCGCAGGTCCGGTCCAAGGATCCCTCGCATCTTTCAAGGGCGACCTTGGGTGAAGGCGACCTCGGATCAGGGCGACCGCGGGTCAGGGCGACCTCGGGTCCTTGAGGGGGAAACACATTTCAAAATCCCCCCTCCATCAGGGCGACTGCGCATAGGGGGCGACTGCAGGTCAAGGAGAAAATGCAAACTCCTTGACCCGCAGTCGCCCCCTACGCGCAGTTGCCCATATGGAAGGGGAGGGAGACACCAAATACTTTTCCGCCCTCTATCAGGGCGACTGTGCGCAGGGGGCGACTGCGGGTCAAGGTGGAAGACACCAAAAATTTCGAAAATGCAATCTCCCCCCTTCCATCAGGGCGACTACGCGTAGGGGGCAACTGCGGGTCAAGGTGGGAGCAACCTAACTATTTCAAAATGCAATCTCCCCCCTTCAATCAGGGCGACTGTGCGTAGGGGGCGAGTGCGGGTCAAGGTGGGAGACACCAGAAATTTCGAAAATGCAATCTCCCCCCTTCCATCAGGGCGACTGCACGTAGGGGGCGACTGCGGGTCCCCAGATCACTTCCAAAATCAGACCTGGGGTTCTAGGGCGACTGCGCTTTGGGCGACTGCGGGTATGGGCATGTTTCACAAGATTAATTTTTTTTTTGGGACCCCTCTCCCTTATTGTTTCTAATTCCCTTTAATCATATGTTACTTCCTCCATTTTGTTTACAAATTCAACAAGACAAACAAATCCTAGGTTTTGCATTAGCTCTCCAACACTCCTTTGGCAAGAAGTTCCAAATGAAAGTTTTATGTACATTCTAATAGTGGGGAGGTGTAATTAGATTTATTTGGGCATGATTCACGAGATGGTGTTTTTTTTGGGACCTCTCCCTTATTGTTTCTAATTCCCTTTAATCATATGTTACTTCCTCCATTTTGTTTACAAATTCAACAAGACAAACAAATCCTAGGTTTTGCATTAGCTCTCCAACACTCCTTTGGCAAGAAGTTCCAAATGAAAGTTTTATATACATTCTAATAGTGGGGAGGTGTAATTAGATTTATTTGGGCATGATTCACGAGATGGTGTTTTTTTTGGGACCTCTCCCTTATTGTTTCTAATTCCCTTTAATCATATGTTACTTCCTCCATTTTGTTTACAAATTCAACAAGACAAAAAAGACATGATTCTGTTTTAGGTCTAAAACACTACATCTCGTGTAGGATGTGTAAGTATTTTATGTAGGTTTAAGGATTTGATTCTAGATAAAAGTTGTATTATTGTTTTCCAAGGTCTAGGGTCTAGGGTTTAGGGTTTGGGAAACCCTTCACATTGTGAGAATAATTCTTCCATTGCCTTGCTATGTCTTTGATATGAACTGACGCCTACCATTTATTACCAATTTTGGATGTGAGATAAGGAAAAATCAATTAGAATATGTTGCAGATGCTAATTAGTGTTGGGTCAGATTGGTTGTTGGTTTAGGGCGACCGCGGGTCAGGGGCGACCACGGGTCATCGACGAAGCAAAAAACACATTTGAATCAGGGCGACTGCGCGTAGGGGGCGACTGCGGGTCGAAAAGACTTTTTTGTGGGCGACCGCGTGTGCAAGTTTCGGGATGGTTTAGTTGGTACCCGCGGTCGCCCACGATCCGCAGTCGCCCTTGATGCGCAGTCGCCCTTGATGCGCAGTCGCCCATTTCAGCGCTCCAAAAACGCGCAGTCGCCCATTCCCGTTGTCTTCAGACCCGCAGTCGCCCCTCCTCAGGCCCGCAGTCGCCCCTCCTCAGACCCGCAGTCACCCAAACGCACGCGCCCTGAGGCGACTTTGGGTACTTAAGCGTTAGCCCCACTTTCGATTCTCACCTTACTTTAGCCTTGTGCACTGTCTTTCACCTACCTTCAGGTGGCTGGATGCGTGCCCGTGGGTTGGGGTTTCAATTGGGGGGGGAATTTTTACCCTTTCAATCTACGAATTTTGAACTACGGTTTTGAATTGTTTTTAAGTACAACATGGCTTTTCCACATGAAGGCAACACTACAAGGAGAAAGTCTTTATGGGATCTGGACCTCGATGATCCAATTTTTTTCGAGGTTCCGATAGTTGTAAATGAAAACGAAGAAGGAGGGAGTCAAGAGCGACGGAAGGGCAAGAAGCAGAAGTCAGCACATGACAAGGACTCCAACTATCCTCCCCCGAGTTATATCCGATATGCATACGAAGCGTGTCTCCAGTGGTACGCAGGGAAAAGTGTACAATTCTTGGAGGCAAGCTATTTGAGGTGTCCTACAACTGGTAGTATGGCCTTGCCAAACGATTTACAAGCACGGATTTTAACCAAGCTAAAGGGATCCGATGATTTCGCAGACATTGACTTGACATATTCTTCGAGACTATTTGAATGGCTTGATAACACATTGAAAGCGGTGATGTTCAATACCAAGAAATTGATGGAGGAACATCGACCGTTTCTTCCGATAGTAGAGGAATCAGAAGACATCAAGGCATTCCGCCAAAAAATGGAGTGGTGGTCCAGCGCAGTGAAGAAATTGGCAAGAGGCTCGGCAAGGGGTTTTAAGTGGAAAAATGCAGCGGTGCAGGCAGCATTTGCACGAGATGGTGGATTGTGTATCACGTGGATCCCCGATACGGCGAAAGTGGTGCCCCTTAGTGCTTTTGAACGTGAAGGGGGGTATGCAAAAGTGCGTAAGGTACGCATTGAAGGAATGGATACAATTCCAAGCTACATTGCTTTTGCTGGGAAAGTATCCAAGGCAATAAACCCGCGCGAGGGGAGAGCGCAACGATCCATGGAGGCCCTTGCATGCCCCTTGAACCACCCTGGCATCATTAAGTTTTTTGCCATTCATTCTCACACGAATGAAGCGTACACTTTGTGGTGGAATGGGGGCCATTTGAATGAGTTGAGGCATTTAGATCGTTCTGTATCACCAACCATTGACTGGCATGAAATGCAAAAAGCCACAAGACTTCCTAAAGAGAAACAAAAAGAACTTGGTCTCTTCCGAAGGCACAAGGCAAAGTTGGCATGGGCTTTAGTATATGTAACAAATCTCATGCACAAGTGCCGCGTGCTACACAATGACTTGTCTCCCATGAACATCATGTTGCATTTTCCGGATTATTCAAACGACATAATCAACATTGGAATTTGTGATTTTGGAATATCAAGTCGTTTTGACGAAAACGCGCCTTCACATTTTGGAAAGCCATCTGAGGGCGAGAGGGATCAATACCGAGAAGGTCGTTGGTGGGTTGCCCCGAAGTTGTTTTATGCATATGGACCTCCAAATTCCGATAAAAGCATACCGATCATGCAACAACGGTATAAATATACGCAACAATCAGACTCGTATTCTATTGGGAAGTTGACCGAATGGATGAGAATTGGTGATATGGACGATTGGGACAAGGATTTGTTCAAGAACCGCAAGGGATCAATGTACTTTGGAATGAAGTTGCGTGAACTCGTGAACACTGACCCAAAGAAGAGACCAACATGTATAGAGATCACAAATTCCCTTATGTCTCCACCATGGTCCATGATGCCCCCCGAATTGGTGTTCCGAGACTCACCTTTGTAATAGGATAGTCTAGAGCAAGAGTTTAGTGCTGCAAGCAATGAGCTTGGTGGCCAATTATGTGTTGCTTACTTTGTAATATTTTCCTATAATATATGAAGGAATTTTATGCTACGCGCCTTGTCTTTAGAAAAACAATTACTCAATGGGCTATTTGTCAAATTGTATATATTGAATATGGCCTTTTACACATTGTTATGCAAAGTATAACAATTTTTGAATTCAAATGTTCTTGGTCCTTTTTGATTCCGTAGTATATAATGGACGCAAGGAAAATAAGAAAATGAAAATAAATTAGTTGGTAATTGATGTTGAAGACTTGTATTATTTCTTGAATAAAATGTACTAGTATGCACTTGAAAGGAGTTTTACTTTCATGGTCATTGAATTCAAATAGTTGTTTTTTCAATCCCTAAAAAAATGTAAGCCATACATCATTTACATTCTCTTATTATTTTTTCTATTTCCAAAAATAAAAGCAAGTTGGTTTTTTTTTCCTATTTATTCTAATTCAAACATAGGAAACATACATTTTAGACTTTTTTAGACTTTTCCTTTTTATTCGTACTTTACCTATTTCAAAATAGATGAGAGATGTTTTTATTTATTTATTTAACCTTTTTCGCTCTCTTCCTATTTATTTTATTTGGAAAAAGGAAGTTCATTGACTTCTTGCGACCCCTTTTTTTTTTTGAGACAATGAAACAAGAGTGGATATTGCAAAAAAGATATGTAGCCATAATCTTTGTCATTTATTAAACACGCAATTCGAGAAAACTTGGATGAATTCAATAATAAATGTAAATCTGGTTTTACCATATATATTATTCCTAGTAGCATAATGTTTTCCTACCATATTCTTTTTTTTGGTATATGTCATCCAAATTGATAAAAACACACATTCTTTCATAGATGGTTGGAGTATGATATAAGTCCAACAATGACTTTCATTTATAGATTTGTGTCCGTACAAGAAATTTAGTTATTAGGCATGTAATTTACCAAAATTAGTGTGTGTAACATAGTATGTAATTTGAGTCTACATCCAAAAATACATAATGAACATCTCATGTCCAAACAATTACAAAGACATTATTGTTACAATTGCAATGGTTAATACTTAATAATCATAACATTGGTTATTAACAATTGAATTAGTTATTAACAATAAAATTAGTCATTAACAATGAAATAAGTCATTTACAATAAAATTAAGAATTAACAATGAAATTAATTAATAAGAAAAAAATTAGTTAACAAGAACTTCTTCTAAAACAATTGCAAAGATTTAACTTTTGTTCAGATAATCAATAAGGAATCCATTTGTACCACAACCGACCTCAACCCTAATGGCTCCCCAAATATAGTATAAAGTATAAACTAGTATTCCATAAATTTTGCAACACAAATGGGATTGAGCTCACAATCCTTTTTTTTTCCCTTGAGATTTGGTGCTCAAAAGCAACAAAAAATTTAGGCTAGCTATAAGCTATAGGAATTTTTTAGGAAAATTTTGGATGAAATTGCTAGAAAAACTTCAACTTCTAGAAAAGTCTTCGATGAAATCACCACAATGTAAATGAAAATAGAATTTTAGATACTTAGTATCACATTTTCTATCCAATACGTGGATGAAGGTTGAAGCTTAGAGCCCCTCCATAACATTTAGTATCGCCACTTTCCCAGCGCAAGGAAAAATGGAAAAAAATATCACAATCTATAAACATGTACTAAGAAAGAAAAGAAAAGTCCATGCATTAATAGATGGACCCGCGGTCGCCTGGGACCCAAGGTCACCCAGGACCCGCTGTCGCCCAGGACTCGCTGTTGTCCAGGACCCGCGGTCGCCTTCGCAAAGTGGACCCGTGGTCGTCCTGGACCCGCGGTCGCCTAGGACCCGCAGTCGCCCTGGACCCGAAGTCGCCCTGGACCCGCGGTCGCCCACTCGCCCGGGCTCCTTCGACCCGCGGTCGCGTTGGAGCACCTGTCCAGACCCGCAGTCGCCCCACTCTAGGACCCGCGGTCGCCCTGGAGCACTGGGCTGACCCGCACTCGCCCCACTTCAGGACTCGCACGCGCCCCATGGGCGACCTCGGGTACATCAGCGTTCTCCTCCACCCGCAGTCGCCATTAAATTTTCCCTGGCATTCTGCGCACTGTCTTTCACCTGCTGACGTGGCTGAATGCGTGCACAGAAGCTAGGGGTTTGAGTTGTGGGGGGGGATTTTTGTCCCTTTGCACAGCTCATTTTATTCACGCTTGGATGACATAGGGTGTTTCACGAGAACATTGTATTTTTGTAAATGTTAAATGTGATAGGATTACGTTTAGCATTTTTTACACCTACGGTTTAGGCTTGCAACCCTAAACCGCATAGTACTTAGTTGGCTACTTTTGAGACGAAGTGATCGTTATGGAGGGCGAGGACTCTCAACCGCCACACGGTATGTCAAGATACTGACTTCGGCTCAACAAAAAGGCGGTTCGTGACAAGGATCGTAAAAGGAGCGGCAAACCTCGCAAGAAGCGTGTACCCATCTTGTTGCATCCAAAGATGAAGGCCTTTTTGGGATGGGAAGTAGAACCAGAGCCTTGGACATATGAAACTGTAAACAAATATGTGGATTGGTGCCACATCAACAAGTTGTTCCCATTTTGGCGACACCCTTTGCACGTGAAGTCTAATAAGGCAAATTTGGCTTACTGCAAGAGTGTTGTCTTCCAGCGAAGGTGTTTGGAGGTATGGCAGCAACTCTATTTGGAGTCCCAGCCTTATCGAAATGACAACTTCTCTTTCTATCTTGTGCAAATGGTGTACGTTGAAGTTCAATTGAAGAAAAAGGTAGATTGGACAACCTTGAAGGAGCTTCCTATCGGTGACCGCCCGGATAGACCGATAGTGCTGGATGAAGAAGGACTTCTTGAAGCAAATTAGAAGCTTTTAGAGGCAAAGCCTGGCAAGTTGGCTGTTGGTGATGACCAAGTTCAATGGTCTTCAACTTCTAGCTCAGATGAGCACACTCACGAATACGATGGATATTCTTTTGAGAGTGACGACGAAGACATTGGCAAAGAAAAACAAGAGGCGGCTGAAGACGTTCAAGTTGACAAGAAGGGCAAGAGGAAGCTTGAGGAGCCGCAATCATTGTCCAAGATTCAAAAACAAAGCGAAGATGTTCATGTACCGATCAATGTGGACCGTTCTGGTACAGACATTGGGTCTAGCGGAAGTAGTGACAATGATTCGGAAGACAATTTGGAGATGTTGGGCACTAAGATCGAAAGTGCATGAGCAACTTTGACTTCAACAGTAGCGGATCTTATGAATTTGAAAGAGAAGGTACAACATCTTCCAGTGAAGCCAACTGTTGTGGATGGGTTGAAGAAGGAGTTAGAGGCGACTGAAAACGCCGTTGCTGAAAATGAGAAGATTTACTTTAAGTTAAACAAAAGTAGAGTAAATTATTTCAAGAAGATCGAAGATAGGCGAGCACACATTTCCGATGATTTAGCGGTGCTTCAAAATAAACTTGATCTTTTGCAACGTGATAAATGGTCCCATCAAAGCGAAAGGAGAAGCTTGAATCTTCAAATACGTGAGCTAGAGATGGAATATTATGATGATGCCTTAAAAGAAGCCAAAAAAGAGGGCATCTTGGCTTTAGCTCCGGATTATGGTAGCAATACAGAAGAAAGAGCAACGCTTTTTTATTTGGTGAAGCTACTGGAGAAAAAACAAGAGTTGTTGCACGAGGGCATATTGGACTTGGAGCGCCACATCCTTTATTTTAAGGAATGGCGCAAGTGGGCCTATGAAGGCATAGGTGCCACCCGTGCGGAACTTCAAAGAATGAGACCGGAGCCCAAAGAAAGTGACTTTGTGAATAGTGAAAAAAATGCTTAGTGGTTGGATCTAGTGTGGTAGAAAAAAACAATTTGGCCTTCCAATTTTTGATTTTCCAAAGGTTTTGTGGAATAAAGAAATTCACACCTTTGTTTTTGAAATGTACATATGTTTTTATTATATTTTGAATACGAGGGCTATGAATTTGGTGTCTTTGCAAGAATGGATGTCAGAGATGGTACCTACGGGCTGAAATTTGGGACTGAATTTTTGAAACTTTATTTGAAGATAGAAAAAACGATTACCTTTGTGGTAATATAACTTTTTTTCCAATCGGTGCCCGGGAACAAAAGTTATGCCCATATAGTCCAAACTCCAAAGCAGGGGAGAATGGGCAGCAAAAAAATGTGACAAGCATTTGAATTTATTTTTCTAAGTTTTTTTCCCTCATAGATTATAATTTTGTCTATCCGGAAAGCTTTTTTTCATTTCATTTGGATATTTTATGAGAAAGTTATGGACAATCTTGTTTATTGGGCAATTAGAGCTTCTAGTGGGAAAAATACCTTGTAAGATTAATTTAGGAACGCAATTTTGGCAATTGTTCAAGAAAAGAAGTTTGACATGGTTTAGTTTGCTTGCAACAACAATTTGACCGTGGGGATTAGTGCATTTTAATTCTATCTTAGAAAGAAAATAGATTTTCATTCAATCTCATATGTACTTCTATTCTACAAGTTTTTTAAGAATGAAAATTAAGTTTTTTTGAAAACCTTTTTTTTATTTAGACTCTCAACTCAATTCTCCACTATATTTGTTTAAAGCTCAAAACTCTGTAGTGCAAGAAATTAAAGTGAAAAATGTTAAAAGTCAAATAATGTAGTCCAGCAATGTGCTGAAAAAATTGTTTTTTTCACTCTAAATGCGGATATCTTGCAATCTGTAAGATGAAAAATTCTGAAATTTTTTCCACACATTCTCATACTAGTAAGGTGTAAGATCCTATGGTTATGTGTGGGATAAAAACAATTTTCAAAAACAATTTTGGATACTTTAAGAAATTGTTGAGTAGAAGTAGGTAAGATGTAGTTGTAAAATTTAAATAATGAATATCTCTAAAATGAAATGAAAATGGTGAGAGTGTGCTATCAAGTGAAGTTAACTATGTGACCGGACCTAATTTTTTTTTAGATTGTAGAAATTGCCTGGAGAAACAAATCCTACAAGCAACTTTTAAAAGAAGAAGCTGTAGACTCAAGTTGCCCGCCAAAGAAAATGGTCCATAACTTTCTCATAAAAAATCTGAATGGAATGAATCAAATTTTTCCATGTAAACCAAAACATGTTGTATGAGAAAAAAATCCAAAAGGAAAAAATTCATTAAAAGATTTGAAGATAGCAATTTTGTGGGGACCGTGTATGGAATCATTGTGCGAGGCATTACAACAAATGTATTTGCATTTCACCAATTACATTTTAGGCTACAAATGTATAAGTATGCCCAAACCTTCAAAACCAAAGCAATAGAAGGTTGTTGTCCATAAGCATAGTAGTACAATACACAGCCAAGGCGGTATAGTTTTAGAAGCCAACATCTGAACCCTAACTTTTACTAGAGTACTACATTGTGCGAGTATGGATATACTATGGCCCTTATACTATGGGCCTTACATCTTGTATACTACTATGATTAACTAGAACCACCGTTGAAGTAAGTATCTCATAGAAATATTTAGTTCAAGTCCATTGGATTGTTATGAGAACCACTCGTTGCACCTTGTTCGTAATCATTGGACTCTCCAACAACGAGTTTCTTCTTAGCACGAGTCCTTGAAGCAGGTCCATCTGCTTCTAAAATAGATTCCAAGACATTGGAGTTCTTGAGAGCTTCAAGTGTCCTTTTAGTTTGCGGAGAGTGTAACTCTAATAGATAATCGAGTGCTTGGCTTTGATAATAAGGCCCGTATGTTGAGTCGAGGTAAGCCATACTATTCAAGTCTTCTGGAGTGGCATTTTCATCACGATTAGCCCCTTGTTCACCTTCAAAATTCCAACGGTGTCCTTCCGGATGAGCACCCCACTTGAAGGTTTGGGATGTCTTATCAAAATATCCACCAAGGCATTGAAAAAAAAACGCCCTCTTCCCTGCATTGTGAGCTCCTTTTCCCATAAGGTTGAATGCCACTCTTAGAATTTCACGCGGGTCCGTTTCCCAATTCAATTGTGAGGCAGCAGCTCCCATTTCTTGATCATGTAGGCCTTCTCGCCAACTCCAAAGCAAGTCTCGTCCCCAAAATTGTGTCTCTGCCGTCGTGTCTCTATTGTGTTCCCAAGAAGGTGGCATGTAAGTCATCAAGTTGAACATGGTATACAAGCGATCATGGAATGGTGCTGCACAAATCACACATCGTCGTCTAATCAGACATTGAGTGATGAGACACTGAGGATGGTACACATGTGTACATGATCCAAGTGCCCATCCTCCTTCTGGCCCAAATTGTTCTAGACATATGGGGCATTTGGTATGATCCAAGACGAAATGAGCTGGCTTTGGCCACAATAGACTTTGGTCTTTTTCGTTGAAGTGACTAGACATCTGATTTCCATGGTCCCAACCATTTTGTGTCCAGTCTATGACATTTTTTTCCGCCACGTCAAGCATGGACATGTTATCCGGAAACATGTCCTCCATCAATGCCCATGATGTCAATCCATTCTCTCGTTTAGGGGCATTTGCTACAAAGTTCTTCGAAACTTTGTCTAGCTCTTTCGCAACTTGTTGAGATCGATCCACGGAGAGAATGCACGCGACCTTCCAATGATAGTATGTCGCTACCAACACTGCCAACTTCTCTCGAAGCATTCTATTTTCCTCAGCCAAATCAAGTTCCTTTGATGATTGTAGATGTGGAATGGCAGGAAACGAAAGTGAATCCTGAGTCCCTTGCAAACCATCAACGTGCGGATTGTTAGAATCTCTTGAGACGAACGGAAGTGGTGCCATTGGAAGAATTGAAGAACGCTTCGTACGCTTGGCAGGGGGAGAAAGGTGAATGACATCGTTGGTGAGGTCCCCAACAAGCTTGTCCAAGTGATGTGGATCCTGCTCAACAAAGGTTTCGTCCATGTCCGACAATGTGAAAGTCTGACGCTCTTTTTCTCGAAGGCGTTGTAATTCTTTGGATTGTTGAGAAATGAGAGCATTTTTTTGTTCACATGTAGACCGCCATTTCTTCACATCACCTTCTAAGGTTGCAATTTGTGCATCCTTGGTCTTCAAGAGGTCGAGAGCCTTCGCCAACGTCATCGCATTGTGAACAACATCAGATTCAGACTGTGGAATGGGAATGTGACTTGTGGCACATACGGGTGAGTCGTCACTTAAAGCAAAGTCGAAGATGTTGCTGGCGTCTTGTGGTGGCAAGATTGGAGTCGCAATTGTGGTTGAGGCTGATGCCAATCTAATTTTCGTGGTGGACCATCGCACCTTCGCAGGATGTTTCATCTTCTTTCCCCGCGATGATGAAGCGGCTTGAACATTTGGATCTGGAACTGGAACTGGAACTTGGACGGGGGTGATAATCTGCTCCTTCACTCGTACAAGCTTAGGAATCCGTGTGCCATCTGAATCATTATCCTCTTCTGATTCTTCCGTGTCCACCTCTTGAGTTTCTTTGTTTTGTGGATCACTTCGAAAAGGCCCAAGTCCACCCTCCGGAAATTTGAGAACCCCTCTTGGAATTATTCCAACTTCTGGACGCTCCACGTAGGTACTTTCTTTAATCGTGGTCCAGTCAACTTGTTTGTTCAAGGCGACCTCAGCATAGGCACTTCTAGCAATGAACAAAGGGGCCTCATTCCTATCTACAAAAGGGTTTTTGTAGAGGACCTGCCACAATTCTAAACACCTTCGTATGAAAGCTGGATTTTCACAATACTTCAAATTTGCCTTGTTATTGTGTCGGTTGTGATGATGGCGCCATGCCGGAAAGAACTTCCCGATGTGACACCATTCAATGTAGTCTTCGCACACCTGCATACTCCAAGGCTTTGGCTCCTCGTTCCACTCTTTGAAAGCTAGGTGGTTATCATTGTTCAACACATGCCATCGCTTCTTGTGAATGTTACCCCTCCTTTTTCTAGTCTTGTCTTTGGCAGCCTTCCTAATTGCACCAGGAGTGCGTACAGTGGAAAAACCCGGAAGGGACCCATCACTGCTACCTCCAGTTGCCATGAGATTTGCGGACGTCGCAAAATTCTAAGAACCAAATGATAGCAAAAAATAGTATATATATTATCCAAAAGGGTCACGCATGCAGCCAACAAAGGTTGCAAGACAGAAAGCCTCAATGGAAAATGAAGGTGATAGCATGATGATGGGCTACTGGCTATATAGGGCAAGTGACTTCGGTCTAGGGGGGCGAGTACGGATAGGGCAATTGCGTATCCAGCGACTACGGGTCTGGGTAGGGCGACTGCGGGTCCGACGTGGGCGACAGCGGGTCCAAATTGGGCGACTTCGGGTCCACCACCGGGTCTAGGTACCTTTTGCGCACCCGCGATCGCCCACCCAAGAACACTTCCTGAACCCGCGGTCTCCCTGCCAAACCCGCAGTCGCCCACCCGCGGTCTCCCTCAGAAATCCGCAGTCGCCCACCCGCAGTCGCCCCTACCCGCACTCTCCTACCCGTACGCGCCCTCCAGTTTGCCAAGTGGATGCCATGTGGCATCCACCTGGAGGGGGGTAATTTCCTGTAAAGTCAAAGGTAAATTTGACTTTTCGTGACGTCGCACGGGCTCTACTAGACGTCGCGCGACGTCTGTCTGTCGCGGTGTCGTGCTGTCGCAGCGAACAACCCTGCTCTCGATGTCGTCGCCTTCATCCTCACCAAGGTTAATGGCGACATCTCTTCGAGATCCCTGGATGGCGGCTTCCTCGGCATCCGTCATCCTCTCCTTGCCTTTGGCTGAACTGGAAGCACCCTTGCTAAACCTCCTTGGATGAACTCTTTGATCCACGAGGTAACTTGAATCAAGAAAGTCATCCTTGTCAAGATACTCGGAAGCTAAAGCCAACTTCAAGAACTTCTCATTGTACTTGGAGTCTCCAATGATGTAGTGCTCTAGTGACAGCATCTGAAATGATCAAGCAAACAATGAGGTCAGATGCCCTTTAACTCGACTCGAGATGAAAAGGAATCACAAAGCAACTACGCAATTCAACTCGCATCGAGATAAATACCAGGACTATACATAGGAACTCACCAACGCGGCACATATTATTTTCCCCCCAGAGAAAATGGAGAGAACATTCTCCTGAGGCCCAGAAAACAGACTCAACACCTGCAAATAAAAATCCATCCGCAATTCTGTGTTGTAGATTCTGTAATCCAAGTCGTTTGTGGCCTTAGACCTAGAATACCGTCCATCTGGGAGGGCCTCAAATTTCTTGGGAATCTTCTTGCTCAACTTAACCCCCTTCTTGATCAAGAAGATCATGTGCACGGATTCCTTCGCCTTATTAGATTTTTCTGGTGCATCGCGAATCCGCTCCCAAACTGAAGGAACGTACTCAACAAAATGTACGATGTACACCTCGCCGTACGCTGAGGTCCGGATGTGCGACCTGAGATCGACCTAAAGGTCCATATCCCCGCAAATCCACAACCAGACACTCGGGTCCTTCACCGTCGGCTGATCCATCGTCGAGAGAATACCCATAAAGGGCTCGAAGTACAGATCGGAGTCCCTCGTCCTCTCCCGATTGATGGATCCAGGGATGTTACGGAAGTCCATCAGACCATCACTGCTAATTTGATACTCTGGCCGACTTCCTCCTCCCATACATTGGTGTCCCACCCCACGAGCTCGTCATCACTCATATTATACGGTCGATAGAAGGCTCTACCTTCGGGCTTGGCAAACTTGCCCTTGCTGCCCATAAAAATCTTGAAAAACTGGGCAGCCATCGGTGAGAGCTCTTCAATGCTCTTATTCTTGTTGCAAGGCATTTTCGCAAGGGAGTAGAATTCATCCGGCGGACCTGAAATGAGGGTGTTCTTCGTGGCCTTCGTGACATTGTATACCCGCTTGAAATCCTTCCACTTGTCCCTTCGAAAATTACCTTCGTTATTGTACAGGCTGAGACATTTTTTGAGGAAAAAGATCTGCCTCCGGATGATCTGCTTCCTCTTGCACCTCTCGAGCCACTCCTTGGCTGTGTAGCAGTCCTCGAGAACCCCGGTTGACTTCTTCATCGTCACCTTCGGGTGCGCTAACTCTCTGTTCAGGGTCCTGCCGAGGAGATGCAAGGCCAACCTCTTGAGATCCCCCTCACTGTAGTTCCCAAGCCACTTGAAAAACTCCCGGGACATGACCCCATCACGTTCTTGATCCCATCCCTTCGTCTGCTTGAACTTCAGCAAGGTGTCGGGATCTGTGAGCTGCCCCTAGGAATTCATGGATATGACCTCGCTCCAAAGGTCATACACCTCCTTGGAAGCAGTGATGATCTTCAGTTCGTTATGGATGTCCAAGTCCTTCTCCTTCTTTCTGCTCAATGCTCTTTGGGACTTCTTGACATCAATCATGGCAAACCTCAACCTCACTACGTCCGTAAAATCCTGTAGGTACATTCAGTGAAATACCATCAATCAAAGTTCAATCAACTCGACCCGAGTTGAATGAAAGCGCGAGGGCAATATGAAAAAGGTATTCAGCAGATAGGAAGTTCAACTGGAGTTCAGTATTTAATACAATCGAACCGAATTGAATGCTTTCATGAGATAAATAATTTCAAAATTATTAACAGAGGAGAAATTCAACTCAACGTGAGTTGAATTGCATTGCTTACCCTAAACCGCTTCTGGTTGTTCATATCCTTTATGGTCTTGCGAGGTCTATCTGCAGCCCGGCCCAACTCGGTGGGCTCTTTGTCAGGAGGAGGGCAACCCATCTTCTCCCAGACAAATCGGGCTCCCATGATGTTTGTGGCCCACGTCGGCATGAAGTTCTGAAAATGATTCACCCGATTGTAGTACACAGAGATTTTCCTGATCACATGGTCGTCCTTGTTCCAAACTACGAAGCACTCCCATGTTTTAAACTTCTCCGCCTTCGCTCTAATCGCGGGCATCACTTGCATGCGCTTAGCTGCAGCCACGGTGTGCTGCCCATTCACCATCCAGAAGTGCATATCCTTGATTTCCTCAAAGGGTTGTGGCTTGCTCCTCAGGTTCTGGGGCATGACGCGCAACGTCATCTTCTTGTCGGGGTCGGGCATGTTCAACAAGAAGTTCAAAGACCTCATAATTCCCTGCTCCTCAAGACTCCGGATGTTCAAGTTCTCGGGGGGCGTCTCCAACTGCTCAAGCGGAATGACGAACTTCATTCCGATTGCCGGCACATACGAGTCAGTACACTCTTTCCAATATGCCTCGTACGTCCGGTTGGAGTCCTCAAAGTCTATTTCCTTGATGTCCCCTCCCAGGTCCTTCGGAATGTCCGTGAGGTCCAAAACCATACTCTCATCAGGTTGAAGAGAGGTTCCGGCTTTGGCGGTTGCCTTGGCGGTAGCCTTGGCGGCGGCTCTCTTGCTTCCTGACGGAGGGTTCGGTGATGGATTTCCTCTCGCAAACTTCTAAGTTTGCTTAAGCCTCGTGTGACTCCGCCCCGTTCCTAGTGTCCTGATCGCCAGAGAACTAGTACCTGGGTTCTGACTGCTATAATCCCTTACCACGGAAGTAGGTCTCATGTCCTTCTTCTTTTGCATCAAGAGTACGTGACCTCTCTCGAAATCCAGCTTGAGATGGTTCAGGCGAGACAGCAGTGTTTTGGGTGCTAGGGGCGCACCGTTATTTGCCACCCACTTCTTCTAGTCGATGGCGGTTTGAATTGGGGCTATGAGGTCTTCGTAATCAGTGTTCATTAGACTACGAAGATACTCGGAGATGCTAAAAATTGTCTTGCGGGCATCGACCTTGTAGGAGAATATATATGGTTTCTCCTGCTCAGGGTCCACCGTCTCGCAGGACACAAATATAACACCACCCGGTCCACTACTGAACTCCATTATTGACTCCGTCAAAGAAACGGGGAGGGTGGCATCAGACTTCCTGAACTTCGTCCTGAATGCCAGGTGATTGGTCATCGGAACTAATATGACGGTCCAGTACTCGACTTCATGGGGATCCTGCCACTCCCAGCACTCTCCCAGAATCGTGTCATCGATAAGGTCATCGACTTGTTCGGGGGGGATGTCGTAGTGCTTGTATGTGGCTTGGAGTTTTGATCTCTGGCCTTCCATATCTGCATTATTTCCAACAAAAATATTATCAGGTCAAGCATTTTTAACTCGAGTCGAGTTGAAAATATGCATCAGGATGATATGATGTTGTCCGCTTCCTGATTTTCTCTACATTGGTTCTCATTATCTGTTTCTATATTGTCATATTCAACTCGAACCGAGTTGAATTTGTCTGAGGTTTTTGACTAATTGGCTCGTGCAGTGTGAGTTCATTGTTATTTTGAATTTCATATATGAGTTTCTTGCGGATCAACTCGACTCGAGTTGAAATAACGATAGTGGATTAATGTTTCGTTTTGGTTTTTATCTTGATATCTGGTAATTTAACTCGAACCGAGTTGAATTTTGTGATTAAGATCTTCTTTGATTCTTGTTATTTTTGCATTCTGAGGACCTGAAGCGGATTTTTCCCGAATTACTGACATTTTTTTATGTTGTGATATACAGGGATCGTGCAATTCAACTCGGCTCGAGTTGAATTTCAGTGTATGAGTCTGGTTTTTGTAGTTCGCTTTAGCCTTTTTGCGCTTCCATCGAGTTGAACTGACATACGTCGAGTTGAACTTACATATTCCTCAAACAGAAATGGTATGAGGAATCACTGAAATCACGAGATATTGATTTCATTCTTACCAATGCACAAATGATCCACAGAACCTAAAACCTAAATTACACAATGCAACCAGAAATGCAACAAGTGCAACACATTATGTAAACTGAAATGCAGACTGAATTCCACAAAATATCGAAACTGAAATCGAAAATCCTAAACCCTAAATCCATGAAATGGAAGGAGCATACCTGAAATCCTAAAGCGCCGCTTCCACAAGCTCCAAAACGTTGCCGAATCCGAGCAGAAACAACAAATCAACAAAGAATGGCACCCGAGCACAATTGCCGCAAAAAATCGCAGAAAGAAGACAGACTCACGAGAATAGAATCGGTATTCACTCACATCAGCGCACTCAGACCACCGAACTCACAGCACCGAACTCAAAGCAGAGCACTCACACCCGCCAACTCACACCACCGAACTCAAAGCAGTGCACTCACACCCGCCAACTCACACCACCGAACTCACTCCAGCGCACTCACGCGAGGTCACTGACAGAAACAAAAACCTAAACCCTGAATTCAAGAACAAGAACCCAGAAGCGATACTGAAGAACACTACACCGAAAAACAAGAACCGGAGAACAAACTGAACCGGCAGTCACACGGAGAACACACAAGAACTTGGCAAAACTCCTACGCCACAGACTCACACGCCGAGAACTCACACGCCGCAAACTCCTACCCACACGTCGCAAACAAGCATGGAAACTCGCAAACGCCGCAAACGTCGCAAACTCCTGCCAAGACTCCGGAAACTACTACCCTAAAGCCGCACAACTTGCAAGACGCCGGAAACTACTACCAACACGTCGCACAACTACGGAAAAGACAAGGTAAAACTTCAGAAAAAAAGTAGAAAACCCTAGATCACCAAAACCCAGTCTGCAGGTAGATTCCAGTTTCGGGGCGGGGTCGTTCAATCTAGGCCCTCCATGGCAATGGAGCGTCTAGATTGAAGATTGCTGTCTCCAGCGCATTTAGCCTTCAAATGGTAACATGCTCTAAATGTGCCCAACTTCTTTAAACCGCCCCTATTTTTAGATGGAAAATGGAGATGGGGTGATCTTTAAGCCCTAAACGTCTGGATTCATCTCCAAAATTGACAATTCGAGAAAAAACATTATGAACTACAATTTGGAAGAATATTTTGGAATTCGTATACAAATGGAAGCTATACATTTTGATTTTTAAATTCTATCCGTACGGTTAGATGTACTAATGCTATCACCAATTTTTTTCTATAAATTTTGAAAAGGAAATTTCAAAATTCCTTTTAAATTGAATTACAAGTAAAATTTTATGATTTCTTGAGTAAAACTTGTTGAAATGGATTCTAAATAAGGTTCTGTTTATGTTGTGGTTTTTTTAAATTTTTGTGACCTTTACATCTTTGACCTTGTTTTAGCACATCTAGTTTTGAACTAAAGTCAATGCAAATTGACCACTTGACATACTTCCACATTTTTAATTTTAGAAACGTACATATTCTAGTAACACCAAATTCAACCGATGGATAGGACCAAAAATTAGGATGCAAACAAAATAGTATAAATGTACTAGTGTACTAATGAGTATTAACCCCTAAATGCCCGAGGCATGAAAATATGTTGTTTCCAAAACTTTTTAGTTACCTAAATCCTAGCCAAATTGCTATTTTAAGTAGTTTATATTTTTTAAATGTTCTTCTTGAGTTCCGTAAACTAAGTGTTAAGAGCTTTTGAAAATGAGCCTCAAATACACTGGATCTTCGAGAAAAAATCACATTCTAAATTCATTTCAAGACGTTGTAGAGTGAATTTGGAAAAGTCGTAAATTGATTTGGGTTATTAAAGTTAGCCCCGTTAACCTCATATATTTTTTGTCATCAACTTTTTTAAATTTGACTTGCAAGTAAGACTCAATTCCTTTTTGCAATTTTAGCACCCTCATAATCAAACGTTATAATCTTTCATTCCATATTAAGTGAAATTGTTGTGCTTTCTTTTCCTAGGCAATCTCTAGCAAGTTTAGTTTGAATTTGTACGGTTACAATTTCTAAAAAATCGTTACATTTTATCAAAATTTTCACATTTTGTTCAATTTAGAGCACTTCCCAATAAATTGAAAACACGAAAATTGGAACTTGCACCATATGTTTCCCATTTTTTTTTAAGCATATTTCCTAACTTTATATTTTGGAGGACATTAAAGTACAACGCCAACTTTGTGTTCTAATTTTGAATTTCACGTACAACGTCATTCAATTGACTAACTACAATATTTTTTTTGGATTCTTGAATTTATTTATAATTGGAACTTGCACCATATGTTTCCCATTTATTTTTAATGGAATTCATGAATAATTGGGGGGACATTGAAGTACATGGCCAACTTTGAGTTCTCATTTTTAATTTCACGTGCAACGTCATTCAATTAATTAAGTATTTTGGGGGGATTTTGTAGTTTATGAATAATTGAAACTTGCATCATATGTTTTCCATTTTCTTTTTACGTTGAATTCATGACTTTGTAATCTGTGGGACATTACAGTACGAGGTGAACTTTGTGTTCTAAGTAATTATTAATTTCACGTATAATGTAATTCAATTGATTAAATAAGTAATTTTTTGGGATTCTTGACTTTTTGAATAATTGGAGTTGAATGGGTCCAGCACACAGAATTATACATTTTTTTTGGCTTAAAGAGTGCTTTCGCACTCCCTAAGCGGATGGACCCCCAATAATGGAGGCCGAATTAGTGTTCCCTACCACAATTTCTCCAAAAGAGTTTGGAGTTGAATGGGTCCAGCACACTGAATTATACATTTTTTTGGGGTTAGGGAGTGCGAAAGCACTCCTTAACAGGATGGACCCCTGATAATGGAGGCCGAATTAGTGTTCCCTACCACCAGTTCTCCAAAAGAGTTTGGAGTTGAATGGGTCTAGCACACTGAATTATACATTTTTTTTGGGTTAGGGAGTGCTTTCGCACTCTCTAACTGGATGGACCCCTGATAATGGCGGCCGAATTAGTGTTCCCTACCACCAATTCTCCATAAGAGTTTGGAGTTCAACGGGTCCGGCACATACAATTGTACATTTTTTTTAGGTTAGGGAGTGTGAAAGAACTCCCTAACCGGAGGCACCTCTGATAACCGAGGCGTAGTTATTGTTCTCTAAAACAAATAATGTTACACATAATATATGCTAATACCATGACCATAATAAATTCACCATCAAAACCGCTAGAATTTAAATCTTCGTTAGATGAATTACACCAAACAACTAGTTATGTGATGGTTTGAAATGTAGCACTCTAAGATTACTAATTTTAAACACACTTTTTATTCAATAATTACTTGGTGTAATTGAATAGCACTATAATTCGCATTTTTAATCTTACATTTTGTCTCTTCCATTATTAATACACTTTAGTACTAGGTACTCTTAAGAAGGAAAGAAATGAACATTCGAGAGTATTCAAAAGCATTAGAAAAAATCCTATTAACTATGATAGGGATACGGAAGGTTTATGGATTCTTAACGTCATAATCATAAAATTGAAAAATTGAGTTTTGTCATACCTTCACAATAGTCATGACTATATGTGAAATATTAAGAATCATACATTTCATGGAAATTTAAATCCGTAGACTCTGTAAAGGTTTCACATTCAACCTTTCAATTGATTTTCATTGTATTTCTTAAAAGGAATTGAAGTGTGCCTCAATATAAATGACACATGAAGTACATCATAATGGGGTTTTCCAAACACTCATTGAACTGAAGTGCTACATTTATGGGGTTTTCCAAACACTCATTTAACTCAAGTGCTACATTTATGGGGTTTTCCAAACACTCATTCAACTCAAGTGCTACATTTATGTTAGTGAAAGCTTAATGAGGATTATTTAAAGGCATGGCCTAGTAATGTATTCCAAGTAACTATTGGTAGGTATTCATGAGCAATCATATAAATTTTGTGTGAGTGCTTCCATTGTTTTTAGTCTTCCAATAATGGAATTGCCATCAATTGAAAGAACATAAATTTCACAACATGATTTTTCTTTTCAAAGCATTTCATATACTGCAATGACTAATTTTATAGTATATTGTTGTCGTTCTACATGTTAAAAGTACATGTATAGTATGATTCTTCCATGAACCTCAAATATTTTAATTCGGTATTATAGGTTACTGTAGTGATTAAAGTATTTGGAATACTTGCAACTTTTAAATTCTCTTTTTTGCATTCTATAACGTAGAAATACTAGACTCACATACCTAAATAAGGAGTTTTCAAATACTAGACTCACATACCTAAATAATTCAATTATTTGATTATCACACAATTTTTTACAACAAAAGTCACAAATATCTTGTAAATTCTTACTGAAAATCCCCTCAAAAGGTCATTGATTCAACTTTTATCTCTAGGACTATACTTAACACACACCTCTCTCTTGTAGTGAAAATGAATGAGTATAAGGCATGGTTTAGGGTTATTTTTCTGTATACCCATATATGTTTCAATAATTCTATTGAAATCAAGGAAATTGAAGAGTACAGAGACATGAAAAAACTTTCTTTAAAAGACCTATGATGCTCTGTATTCTGAAGTGCCTGCATTTTTCAATTCCAACAAATGCATATGTGGAAGAAGAAAAAATACAATTAGTAGAAGTTAAAAACCATCTAAAGACCTTTGGTATAGGGTACTTTCAGGATTGGATTGAACATAAAAAATTGAAGCCTAAATAGAAATCAAACATGATTTAAGAAAATTATCACTTATGTTTTAAGTTACTCCAAGTACTCTACATTCTATCACATTCTATCATATTAATATGAAAAAGAAGGAAAAGTATAAAGGATCATGGCTCTTTCAAAGTAATATGAGGATTTTCAATACCTGGAAATCTGTTGACTATGAAAAAAATGTGAAGCTTAAATAGATTGTGGAATACTTATAATTCACTATTTATGTATAATTGTCACGTACGTATATGATCCACAATCAAATGATTCCAACAATCCTAAATCTTTAGGATATTTTTTTCTTCCAAATTTTTTTCGTTCATTCATATACAAATTCCAAGAGTTCACCATTTTTTAAGTCTCTTAGATCATTTCAATTCTCCAAAATATTTGCATGAATATCAAAAAATTGCTACAGAGTCTATGTTACGATTTTTTTTTACCAAAAACATGTGTATTCATAATTATGGAGACTTTCAATCGAAGAACCAGAACCCAGAACCCTAAACCCTAAACCCTAAGATCATCAATTAATAAAAAGACCAGCATTTTCGGAACTCCGTAAGGTCAAAAAGCACTAAACTTGCATTCTAAAAAGGACTTAACAGTCGCTTTTCCTAATGGTAGTCCATGTGAAATAGACAGATCCTAAACAAGGAATGCGTTTACTTTCCGGCACTATTCATTAGCGTCTTATAGGGAAAAGATATTCCTCTCTAAATTTGGCCCGCGACTTCCAGCGGTAGCCGTTTCAAATAGAATCCAAGTTTTCCCCCTGAGGATCTCCCGCCCAAGTGCGATGCTACGTCTCCTCCGTAGCGAAATTTTTCCGTGCCATTTTTCAGTTTTGCATTTGTGTCTCCACCTAGTATTCTTCACGCCGGTCATCGAGGTTCGCTGCCTTGTTCTAACGTCGCCTTTTATTTTGTTGATTGTCGGACATTTCTATAGTTCTTATTGACACAGTAGTGTATGGGGTTTGACTTAACAGCTGTTCATTCTCAGGTCAGGAATAAGATAGGATTTCTGATGAAGAAGAGAATGCATTGTACCACCCACAGGTTTCGCGTTGCGTGATTGAACATTTTAGTTTTTCAGTGCTCTGGCCTGGTGTCGGAATGGGAGATTGCAACGTAGAAGTTCCTTTATTCTCCTTGCTTTTTTCCAATCCTTCTCACAATTTTCTACGCATCGTATCACACCCTTGTTTCGCAATGCTTGAGTGAACTCTACGGTTTCGGAATACTGTGACGAAGCCTCTAAATGGTCATTGCACTGAAAAATTCCTGCATTTGCATTGTATGGTTGCAATCCTTATCATTGTGTGTTCTGTGGACTTCACGTAATACTCACAGAGTTCTTTACAGTCCTCCCATAATTACTCCGGGTTTTCCGGAAGAATGATTATTTAATTTGAATCAAACAATTTGAACCCGAAAAATCAACTGGACTCCAGTTATCTGGAATTCAACTCGACTCGAGTTAACAACATAACCACAGTCACAGTAAAGAATAACTGTGTATACTGTTCAACTCGGCTCAAGTTGAATATGTCCTCCCCTGAAAATATTTTCATGTTAATTGTTTTTAATGTAGAAACAAATTACCACTGTTTACCTATTATTGAACTCGGCTCGAGTTGAATGGATAACATTCAGCGTTCAGTTTTGTCTTCGTTATAAATCCTTGATGTTGAATAATGAGCTGTCGTCTTTTATCTCGACTCGAGTTAAAAGGCTGTCCTGTGTAATGTGAAGAAATGATGGTCAATGGTAATTTTTTTTTTTAAATACTTATCTGATGAAGATTCTATGGATGGAACTCATATCATATCCGAATGAATTTATTTTTTCCTGATATCATGGTGACCATATAAATTCCTATTTAGACTTTTCAGTTAACGATTAATGTGCCTATCAACTATTTAATCCTATCAGGAGATTTTTAACTCGATGCGAGTTGAACCCTGAATTCATAATTAATTTCACATGCATCTTTTAATATGAAAATAATAATCCAGAACATTGATACACAGGGGTACACGACTGAATGGTTACAATATAAATGTTTAATATTATTAATTTTTTAATGTATTTTAAAATCTAGAGTACAAGTGTTTTTTGGTTGCGGTTAGTTACTTTTTCAAGTGAAACCCGGCGTTGATTGACTTCTTCTGTACAGGAAATTGTGTTTGTAATTGTGACCTGATACTCTATTATTTAGTGGTTTGTATGGATTCATTATTGTCTGGTCATTCAACTCGGGCCGAGTTGAATTATGGATACTTTGGTGCCTTCCTTCTTCCAAATGATTTCTGATATGTTTGTTTTGGTCCACTCATTTGTTTGTGGTTCTCTTACAGACGTAATGGAGAATGGAATGGTGCCAGAGTACTCCTCCGATGAAGGCAAGATTCACAATGATCCAGAGGAAACTGTCCACATTCCGAACTGTGAGGGTATCCCTTAGAGGCTTTGGATGACACAGGTGGTCATCCTTCACAATGTGGATGGTTTGCATGTAGCGGAGGGGCTTTGCCACAGTGTGAACTCCGACCTTGTCCTTGGTTCTGATGGCCCCCTCGGAGATTCTCTTGTCGCGGTTCACATCTCTAAATCGCTGCGTTCTGAAGATGTTCCAGTGGATTGGAGGTATTCTCTCCGCGCTTGGCCTATTGAACGTGTGTTCTTGAATGGATCAAATCTTCGCGATCATGAACTTCGTGACGATTACAATTGTCGGGAAGCTAGTCGTGCACAAACTTCTTCTACAAGCTCGAGACCATATACATCCTCTATCAGGAATCCTCGTCCGGAAACGTGTGTGAAGGCCAGGGACTTGCTCACTTAGGAGTCAATCAATTCAGTGTCGAGCAAAACTTGCTGCTCCAGCAATTGCATTCAACCTTTTCCAAGGGAAAAGATTCGGGCTTTCCGTGAACGCATGTACCACAACTCAACGTTCGAGTTCCGGTACCACATGAAACTAGACGTTCATCGTCAAGTCCATCGTGATGCCTACAGGAAGAGGGTGGTCACTATCGAAGGAATTGATGTTTGCCTGGCGGCATGGCGACATATTGTTGGTGTCTCGGAGACAACATTCCATCGTTTCCAAGGATTCTCTGTGAGAGGTGATCAAGCTCAACCTCATGGAAACTTCAGTACACAGAAACCTAGGAGTCATACTGTGCAAGCCACCGCGACGTTGAAGTGCCTACTTGATAAGTCGGCGGATCACATGCCACATCGCACGTTCACTCTTCCATCTGGAGAAAAGAAGGTGTCCATGATCTTGCTGGCTACTTTCACATGGAAGGAAACTATTCCTGAGGTCAATGCAGCAAATGCTATGTTCGGACTTAAAGAAGTTTCAGCTTCTAATGTGAGTAAGATTAGGAAACTGAACTTTCCTGAATTCAGTGCTAAAAAGCCGGGGGACAATTTTGCTAGGTGCTCAAAGTGTGATCAACTACAAACTTTGAGGAGGACCGCCGTTCATGGTTTACAAAGGAAGTGGACTCATCTATTAGACAAGCATCTGGCGAAGGCTCGAGCACATCGAGATCAATATTACGCAAATCGCTACAAGTCAAGCGCGTATCCTCACGAATGCTTGACAATCATGCATGACAAAATGGATCATGCAAAAACGGCATCCCCTGTGTTCTCTCACAAAAGTAAACAACTGGACGGGCTCATGAAGTTACCGGTTTCTGTGACAGGTATGATTGCCTATGGACACGGGGATGTGCGTTATGCTCATTATAGTTTAGACATTTTCCTTCGCGACTCAAACTACACGGTAGGGTCGTTAGCAAAACTCTTTCGAGATCTTGAGCTTCCACCAAAGTATTCCTCGCGGGAATTGTTTGCTGGATCCGGCTCCGCTCCTCTATTCCGTGCTGTGCTCCAAGGATCAGATGTTTGCAAATCTTCGCTTCGTCCACAACCCGAAGTTGTAATTCTTCCGACTTCTCTTCCTCCGGTTCTAAATGTGCAAATGGACAACGCCACTGGAGACAACAAGAATAGATTTGTGTTTGCGTTTTGGTCCCTTCTTGTTGCTAAGAAGGTCTTCCGTGAGGTCTATGTTAGTTTCATGTTGGTTGGGCACACGCATGATGACATAGACGCCTTGTTTGGGAGGTGGAGTATGCAGTTGAAAAAAGAGAACTTCCCTACCATTCCATCTCTCATGAAGTCCTTCATGGATGTGGATTCTGTACCTACAATTCCTCACCTTATTGAGGAGGTGCCAGATTTTAAAGCCTTTATAGAAGGTTCCATTTTGGATGGAGAGGAGGCACTTGTTGGCCATACGAAGGCACAACAATTCAAGTTTTATCTGAACTCCGCAGGGGTTCCGGTTATGAAGTACAAGCACTATTGCACTGATAGTGATTGGCTCCTTGAGGAAGGTGGAGGGATCAAATTATGGCGAGAGGACACTGAAGGATGTAGTCTTTGGCCTCGAGGAGAGCCAGTGCCTGTAGTCCATCTCCCAATGCAAAGTTTGGATGAGATCTACAAAGGGTTATCAGGCTTCATCAAGTATTGGGAGGCATTGTGCAATGAGGATGGCAGTGGAGAATACCGGAGAAGGTTTGAACACTTAGTGTTCTATTGGCAGGCGGTGAATGCGGCCTTGAAGGATCCAATTGAACCGTCAACTGTGTTGAAGGACGGCTTTTGGCCTTCTACTCGCGTGGAGACGACAGAGGAGGATGAACTTGATGACGATGGTGAGGTGCGTGAGGAGTTTGCTGAAGATGATGCTTTCATAGGGCAACTCCGCAATCGTCCATTACCATCTTTTCGTGTGGCCCGTGATGTTTTCGAAGGGTACTTCGTGGCCGTTCGGCCAGCGGATGGAGATGCAAAGCCGATATGGATTGCTCGAGCCTTGTCTGATCTTTTTGCAAACCCCAATCATCCTAACTGCGTATTGATTCAATACTTCCGGCCCACATCACGCGAGCGAACAGTTCAAGAATACTATACTGGGTGGGATTCCACTAAAGGATTGCGTTGGAAAGTGGATGAGACCCAGAACCCAATTTGGGAAGAAACAAATTCATTGGTGACGGCTTGGAAGTCTAGGGTGAAGAAGGACACAATTGAGTGTGTCCTTAAGATACCGTCTGCTCAGATTGACGTTATCAATGGTAGTTTGTTTGCGTACAATTCCGATTGAAGATAGACGACTTGGCATAGACGGCATTCAAATTTTTATATATTGTATTCACTATTTTTATTACATGTGCTATTGTTTTGTTTTGTTCTTGCATAACTATGAAGGATTTTAAATAATCGATTGTACTTGATCTAGATTAGATATATAGATTGCAATTTTATGATTTGATTTTGTAGTATGAAGTCACTTGTGCAACAAGTGTCTTTTTACATTCTATTCAATATATCTTTTATTACTTTATTTATAAAGTTGTCTCTACTCTTTATGTTTCAATTCAATTTCCATATTTATTGACTTTGTATATGTCATTTGAAAAAGAATTAGAATTGAGAAAAGGTGGTAGTGGACAAGACCACTTTTTATTTTATTAACGTGTGAAGCACTTGTCACAATTTTGGATAGGGGGCCGGTTGGTTGTTACAACTTTCCTACCTGCAAAGCTCATTTAGCAGTACCAAGTCATGTATTTCTTCAAGTCACTCATACGAGTTCAATGAGAATCGAACTCGGACCACCTCAATGAGATAAACAGCCCCTTCCAACCAACCGTTCAGCTCATGACTTGGTGTTCAACTCTAGAAACAGTAGGCTCTTATATGGAAAATCACTTTCCTCTCTTTCTACTATACATTGTACTGTGACACTATAAACTCCCATTTTAATGAAAATTACAACTTACAACTAAAGAATTGAGTTCCCATCAACTTCACTCGACATGAATTGTGAAGCCTAAAAATAGACAACATTATTTTGGAAGGCTCCCAATCTCCCATTTTAATGAATATGATGTTCAATACAATGGTTGACTCAACACTCGTGTTACCAACGTTCATTTTGACATTCACCTTCCAAGGCTCACGTCCTCCCTTGCCGATGTGTTTGTCATTTTCTTCCGCTCGCAACACTCCTCTAAACGGAGACTCAAGTGAAAAAAGATCTTCATCCATTCTTTGAGACCCATCATTGGAAATCGTTCTCTCATTAGCCTCTACATAAGCGTCTTCTTTTTCCGATAGAACTTTTTCGCTACTCATGAACCCACTTCCATCTACAAATCTAGCTATGGAAGGTACATCTTCATCATACCCATCATTATCCTCATCTAATGGAAAGTCATAGATGTCTCGATCATTGGCTCGAAGATCTTCATTGGGCCGACTTGGGCTATCGAACATTTCATCATCAAAATTGTGCCCGTCGTAATTCATGGCATCTTCGTCATCCAATAGAGGCCCAACTGACCCACCATCCTCCTCGTCTTCCGAGATAAACCCCTCTGAATCTTCCGAATCCACGTTGTCATCGTACCACTTCTTCTCATCATTTTCCTTTGATGCTGCCAAGACCTTGGAATTGGTGTACACATACACCAAGTCTGCCGCCCTTTGCATTGTCAACTTGTTCCGAGATTTGTTGTGAACAAAAGAATAACTACTCCAATTTCGTTCACATGAAGACGAGGATACCGGTTGTGCCAAAATTTGCTTGGCTATTGGAGCAATGAGCTTCCCACATGCACCTTCAAAATCCCACCAAGCATGCGCCGACAATTGTTGCTCATCCAGGTTCAACATGTTGTGAAACGGAGGTTCCCTATGGCGGAAGGCTACAAATTCTTTTACCACCGAGGCGTACTCTCCTTGTTTGCAAATTTTCATTAGAACACGCTTGCATGTGTCCATTGCATCTTGGTCGTCGGCTAGATCCTTATCATGCAGAAGGTATGGATTCAAAAGAGCTCCTGCATAATGTAAATCTGTCTCCCCCATTTCACGGCGTTTGAAAAAGGATCGCTCCAATGGTTCGGCGAGGTTTGTTGCCAAACAAAAAAGATGCCCTTCTAGGCTAAGGACATGTTTCTCTAAATTCCTTATAATATGCAACACCTTACCCATGCATGGCATCTTTGCATCCAAATCACGTAGACCATATACAACGGGGGCCACCAATTCCCGCAAATTTGTCCACCGGTCCCAATAATGCTCCTCTAGAATGAACCTCTTCACATCACGAGACTTCGTGCGAGATTTGACTTTGCCATTGTCGTTGAGTATATTCACATATGCCACCCACTGTGGATCCACCACACTTTGTTGCAATGCTCTTTTGACTTCCAACAAACGATCAATCATGATAAACACAGAGGCAAACCTTGTTTCCACCGGCTTCAACAAACTGTACTTTGTCTCATACTTCCGAAATATAGCAAGTGGCATGTGTCTTTTCTTGAAGAAATTCACTACGGTTTGGGCTCTCTTTACCGACTCTTCAATCCATTTTTCCTTTCCCCAATCTTTGAGCAACAAATTCAAGGCATGCACCACGCATCCTTGAAAAAAAATGTGTGGATATTTGTTCGTTACCAAATTCCATGCTACCGGATTCACTGGAGCATTGTTTGCGCTCACTTGCACCACATTCGTAGGACCCACCTGCTCTATGAATTTTTCTAAAATTGTGGCCAAATATTGTGTTGTCTTTTCCACCCCACTAGTATCCACCGATCCAAGGAATTGTTCACCCGCTGAAGATACAAGCATGGCATTAATCAGTGGACGGTTTGTAACTGAGCTCCATCCATCAATGGACAATGTTGCTCCAAACTTCCTGACGTTGTCTTCAGTCCTTCTATGCACCTTCCTTACGGCATTTGCCTTGGCTTGATCAAGCAATTTATGCCATAGATCATGATATGATGGCGGAGTGTAGGCCGTACCATACTCGGAGGTTTTTATCACCGCTTCTCTGAAAGCTACGTTTCGGGCCATTGAAAAGGGTATATTTGCCGCATAGAAGAAATTGGCCCACATTGCATTCAAATTCTGTTTTTTGGTTTCTTGAAAGCCATCCAAAAGCCTACTTTGTGTTGGAGGCCTACTGCTTGAGGCCCTACGAATGTCACGTCCGCTACATGTTTGCATACTTGGAGTTACTTCGGAACCCCCCCCAACGTCTTCTTCCGGTGTTGTACAAGAATCTTCTTGCGTAGAACGTGGCATGCCCCTCCCATTTGACATATCACTTTCAACCATAGGCAAGTTGTTGACATCCACATTTCCACGAACAAGTCTTTGTGGAAATGCCCCATTGCATCGAAGAAATAGACTTCGAGTTTCCACTGACAATTTGGGACACAAACTCACTCCCCTATCACGAGAACCGGGAATCAATTCATATCCTAAGTGACTCAACATACGCCTCGTTTTCTTTGAAAACACGTTGTTGCAAGCCTTGCATTGTATTTTACTCGCCGAAAGGACGACATACCAAGAGGCAAGATCCTTGCTCATGGTCACAAGTTCCAAACTTGAACTTCTTCAAATTCGCAAGTTTTGGAAAATGTAAACACAAGTGAACCAATGTTTAAAATTGGGTTTAGGGTCGTGCACAAAGCCTTGAAATTCAAGGCCCCCCTTCCACCAAACGATGCATTACCAAGCAAGGGACACAAAATAAATTGCAGCTCCTAGCCCTTGGAAATCGTAGTGTTCAGTGGATTTGGAGTGCCTTCATACGCCTTGTTTCTTCTACTTCTACTTTGCAGCTGAATACAGGTGGCGTTGACCGTTATTCAGAAAGATGAATTTTAAAAACAATACCAACGGACTCATTCTCCCCGGAATGGCCCATCCGATTTGACCATCCCGTCCGAACATTCCGTCGGATCAGGCCAGCTCGTCGGAACAGGCCGTCCGAACAGGCCGTCGGAAGAGGCCGTCTGATCTGACCAGGCCGTCCGAATTGTCCGTCGAATCAGCCCGTCCGATCTTTTTATGCGGATTCGGGACTTCTCGTAGTTCAGTTTCAAATATAACTGTTTCACACTTTCAGCACAAGTGTCCAAGGCTTATCCAAACATTTGGATTTGCCTTCTTCCAATCGGGGAGGTCGCGGGTTCAAATCCCGGCTCTGATTAATTCCTTCAAGCATGCTAGTTGTGCAAAGCAATACTAACAAGTTTGTAGGAATTGATTAGAGCCTTTTGTGCCAAAAAATTTTGGAGTTCATATTTTTGCAATGAAATAATGTTACAATGGAAAAAATACTACATATTCTATGAACAAATCATTATATCATAGTGAAAGAAGAAAAAGCAACATTTGACCAATCGATTCAACAAACTAGCATGCATTGAAAGATCCATACATATCATGAACATTGAAATATAAATAAATAAATAAATAAATAAATATATTTATATATATGTATATATAAAAAGACATACATATGTAGATATTAAAGGCAAAACAAGACATGCCGTGATTACAATTATTTACTACTATTTTCACCTCGTGACATTAAAACAAAAGTCTATCGAGTATAGAGTTCTATTTCTTCTATTGCAATAGACCTATTGGTCCATTTCTATTTAATTCTATCATTGTTGCCATCTCCTGAACCACCAGACTGACCAGAGGACCCCTCTGGATTGCGTTGCGCCACTTGAGCGGCAATCCTTGGACTTTCGCGATGAGAAATTCCCCTAGGGCTTGTTGAGCTTAAGAACCGTTTTGATTTGGTTGCCCTGTCAACAACGACAAATTGTCGTATTGTTTCCGGAGAATAGTCATCGTCATCTTCAATCTTCCGCTTTTGTTTGCGCTTCGGAGTCAAATCCACATCCATCGCCTTTAAGGCTCTCAAAGCAGCGTCCACTCGATTTACCAACACATTCACCATATGGTCATCACTAGGGTTGTTTACCCTAAACCCTTCGGTGACTCCTTCCAATAGGAACGCCCTCCATTGACCTATGATTTCGGCCACCCTCCTATCAAATGCCCCTACCACCTCCACGAACGAATCCCCTTTATTTGATTCTCCATCCATTTCCACCTGAACACGAATTGATGCAGCTTCTTCCAGCTTAGATAAGAATAGTGCCCTGCCTATGGGAACGTGATTGTATGCCTCATACTGTTCACTGAAGCCAAGAGGATGCTCCACCTCTATCCAATTGCCATCTGGCCCTTTTTGTACTTCTTTTTCGGGAAACCGGAAAAATTTATGGTGTTGCATGCTCCAATGCCCTCCCATACTGCGACAAAACAATTCACGAGCCTCGCCATCATCAATGGCACGAGCCCGCAACTCCACTTCCATATTTTGGGTCATCCACATGAAGAATCCACCGGTTGCATGGATGCATCATACAATTCATGCTTCTGTTCCTTTGGATCCCATATGAGGGGTTTCCCCCAATGCGAATAATTTTGAAATTTGTATGGCCCTTGGTCAAGTGGAAGAGTCCATCTATTGTATTCGTGGCTGGGGGGTATACCTTCCAAGATGCCAAACATCTCGTAGAACCTAGGACTCAAAAGGAGAACGGCACTCGGCACAAGTGGATCGAAACAGAGATGCTTGCACAACGCATTTGATATGAAAAACGTGGCGACAATGGCCCATGGTGAAGGCTCCTTCAGGCCCAAAAAGACCTTGGCAAATGCTACAATGACCCTTCAACATTTCATTGCCTGGATTAGAACCATGCACAACTATCTTCTCGTTCTTCTTGATGTGTGTTGAAAGCGTTGTGTAAGGAGTCCATCTTTCCTCTATTTCAAAAGTCCAATTGATGTCGCGATTGTGGGCTAGCGATTCCTTCTTGGCGTGGTTCAACCGCTCGTACATGGCATCCATGTCTCCCCAACATGTCATTGGCATAGACCCCCAAGAATGTTGCTCGACCGCACTTTTGAATTTCTTCAAAGCAGCCTCAACGACATTGCAATCTTCATCCGACTTCATTGCAAGGGTGCGAATCCCGATCATTGCCCGAGATGCTAAAGACGGTTTGTCTTGAAGTTGTTGTATCCATGTCAACCACCGAGACTCCGATCCGCTCGCCGGTAGACATTCATCCATGTTCTCCACTCGTTTCATCCGGTCCAACCTCAATTGATGAAGGGCATTTTCTTGGTTTACCTCATTCAATCTTCGATTCAACTCGCTCCAAGTTGGAACCACATCCACCTTTCTGGTCTCAAGCTCCTCCACTGCTTTGGCCTTCTCAAATGGAAGAGAGAGTTGATCACTTTCTTGAGTTTCTTGCGACCTCGGTAGTTGGATCTCCACTGTAGAGAGGCCCTTTACCTCATTTCGTTCCTTCAAATATTTTTCTCTATACTTCCTCCTTGACGCCACCAATTGCCTTCCCAATGATTCACAATTTTCAACGACCCTTCCATACTTTTTACTCCACTCGTCATTCTTCTGCTCCAGCTCCATGATTGTCTTCAAGTAGTTGTACTTATCATCAAGAAGTGTTAGCGCTCCACTAGCAAACTTGTGAAAAGCCAATCCACCCTTCAATAGTGGATGCGATAATGTGGATAAATTTTTGGCCAATTCCATAGCCAACGGGGCCATTTCCGCTACAGCTTCAGCAGAACATTTTATTGCTTGAGCGGATGTCACAAAATCGTGAAGCCCAAGTTTGTTTTCGGTTGCCGTAGAGCACTCGGTATCGTTCATGGGTTCACCTTCTCTCGATCCATCCATTTGAGATGGGTACTCAACTCTACACCTAAGTATGATTTCAAGATGCTCCGGATTTGGAATTTGACCCACATATTGCAATCTTCTTGGAGTTAAAGTGCACAAGAGCGGATACTTGCGCACAATCTCCTCGCCATCAATATTGGAGGTCGTTGCCACGTTTTGAAGTCGCTCTACGAACAGACCTGACGGTTGAACTTCACGGATCGGGCTCAATATTGGACTAGGTGGTGTTGGCAAGTCCACGTTTGGAGGAACGTACTTCAAACTATCGAGAGCATCGCTATCTACAAGCCGTTCAATTGTAGCATTTGCTCTTGCAACTTTGTCTTCATCCATGTCTTCTCGCGACGAGGAAGAGGGGGCAACTTCTTTCACGAGGTCGTGCTTGTTTGGAGCAATGCTTTGCTCACCCGTGATTGGTACATGAACCGAGGTGGATAAACAAGTCTCCGGATCCTTGAAATTGACCTTCCGAAATACACCTCCCGAAGAGGCATTGGTGGCCTCCGCTCCTAGTTGTGTGGGGTCCAACTGTACTGCGTTGCCTACATCCTGTGAAACCTTCATTGTAGGCGTTCTAGTATTTTTGAATACTATTTTAGATTCAGCCGTTTGTGCCCTGTGGTTGTATAAATCGGGAATATCCTTTTGTTTTTTCGGAAGTTGAAGCGGCAATTGCGATGTTGTTGGAAACGTGCTCCAATCCACCTTCCGACCCAATATGAGTTCTGCATACACCATAGATGCCGTGCTGTAATTTATGTAACCTTTACTCCTTGCCTTGTTGCCAAAGAGGGCCTTCCACACCTCGTTTGATCGATGTACAAAATGACTATCCTTGCAAGTCCACGGCTTACAATTGAAATATCTTGTGTGGGCTGCGTGGCAATCCCGAGGCCACAACTTGTCAATGTGGTACATTTTGACAAATTGTTTGCACATTTTAGAGCTCCAATATTCGGCCTCCACTTTCTCCCAGTCAGGCTCCGCTTTGATGTTCGGATCATCTAAAATGTCATACTGCAACGCATGTCCGGCCCCCCTTGTTTTAATTTTCTTCGGTGGAGGTTGTGTTGAAGTCGTCCCAATAGCCCCTCCATCACCTTCCGCGGCCATGCTTGGTACTTTGAATTGAAGAGCAATTCAAAGTAAAAAATTTCGGTCAATTGAAATATATGTGTAGGTAATTTAAATCTGCCAAAGTCACACCGTAATAAAATATGTTGGACCCCTTCTCTCCACCAAGTAAGAGCAACTAGCGCCAGAGGCAACAGCAGCACATTTGACTTGGCAAGCTTGGAGAGAAGAAGTGAAAAGAAATGAAGGGCCCGTCTGATCATATAGCCGTCCGAAACCAACCCTAATACTGGTTCGGTTCCGGACCGCGATCCGTCCGACTTTGGGCCGTCGGATCGGACCTAGTCGTCCGATCAGGCAGACCGAACAGGCCGTCGCCGTCCGATCAGGGCGTTAGAAGAGGCCGTCGGATCCGACGTCACCGACTGATGAGGCCGTCGGATCGAACACGTCGGGGCCGTCGGATCAGGCCATCGGATCGGGCCGTCGGAAGACCAAGTTTCGGAATCGCCTGCGCCCGATCAGGTGGACCGAATAGGCCGTGGCCGTCGGATCAGGCTGTCGGATCAGGCCGTCGGATGGATTTTAGGTCTTCAGGTCTCCGATCAGGCCATCGTCTCCTCTGCACGGACCTGCTGAACTGTCATCCTCCAACTGTGTACGCACTGTTCAAACAACGGATCCTTGAAATAGTTAAATCACTGTAAAAAATAATCAATGAAATGTAGAAAGCATCCAATGTATGAAAGTTTATTGTTCATTTTCTTCCCTACATTGTGAGACTGTTTTTAATGCTAAACCCTAGACCCTAAACCCTAAACCCTACAAATTATTAAATTTCCATATAAAATATTCATGTGCTCAACAAAAAATTGGTGCAGCATGCGGCATCACTTTTACGATTTCACCGAGTATTCCCACCATCCCAATATCCACTAGTAGCAATTTTGGCTCGCCCTCTATACATGGTTACATGGATACATTATTACATTGCAATTTGAAGACATTTATTTTTTTGGATCCACAAAGTACATGACTTCTTTTATGATTTTAAGATATGATTTAAAAAGTCAATGTGGAAATGTTGGTTGAAATGTAATTTGAATGTAGAAACCATTGTGTAATTGATCCATTGAACTTGTAGTCTACATGTGATAATTTAAATGTACTATACATGTGAACCTTGTCGACTAATTAGTTATTCATTTCTAATTTTCTATGTTTCCGGGTATGAATTATTACATGGCACTGTGGAAATTGTAGAAGTGAAAGGTTGTCCCACAAAATTGACAATTGAATATGATGATCACTCATGTACGAGAATTAATAGAAGGAGAACGTCACATATGATCATTTGAAAGTTTTTTATTTACTTGTAAAATGTACTACTCATTCATGAATTCATGACATTGTAATATGGAAAATTTGAACCATATACCCTATATAACTATATTGATATATTTTTTCATTTCATTGAGAAGGGGGAGAGAGGGGCCAACTTTAAAGCCTTCACCAATTTTTCTAAACTTGAATTCATTAATCTATTAATTTAGGTTTCATTAATTATATGTATGACGAAATGTTAAGCTTTCATACCTTGCAGTATTGCACAAAAATATATTATATTATAGAATTATGGATAATCTCTTTATTCAAAGTTCTAGCCTATTAGAGCATGTTCTTGAGTGTTGCCAAAATAAATCTATAAATCTTTAGAGTTCATTTCTGCATGCAATTGCTAGTGAGATTGATAACTATTAACTAGAAAAGAAGTTCTACAGGGTAGAAGCACACTACACCCCCTATACTTTTAGACAACCCTTTGTACTGTTTTTGTACCTACTGTACCAAGGATTTAGGATGGGTTTTATTTTTGGTTCAATCTTAGTCGTTCTCTTGTCATCGAAAATGGACGGCTTGGAGTGGCTTGGACTTACTGTTGGCGCCTTTAAATACATCGACGGCTGTGTACAGAGTTTATCCTACGGTGGAGATTGATCCATCTTGCTTTTTTTGAATCAACGGCCTAATTCACGATCCACAGAATCCGCATAGATCTGGGATTTGAGAGTTTTACGGTGCTTATTTATTTGTCGCAGCTGGGTTACCTGGACGTGCCGGTTCTGCTTCGGCCATTGGCCAGTGTAGATTGAGGAACGGGAGGTAGCCGGTTAACCTTGCCCGATGGAACTGGTGGTACCCGGTTATGAAGTCGTCTCGCACCTCTCGCTCTGCCGTTCAAGAGTTCAGTTGCATGGAGAGTGTTTTTTGCGGGCTCGTGTTTTTTGTGGGCTTGTGTTGTTTGCAGATTCATGAACATTGCTAAGGGTTTCGTGTTAGGTTTAGTAGATAGGAAAGTATCAGACACCGTGTGTAGGGAGGCGGGGTGGGGTAGTGCTCTGGGCTTGGAGAATTGGAAAGTGGTTTGCTTTTTTGTGAGACTTGTACGCCATTGCCGTCGTCACATTCGGGTGCGGGGGAGCCATCAATGCTGCCAAACGCTGGAGAATAGGTACGTCAGTCGTAGCAAGTTTTCGTCGATGGAGAAACAGCTAGTCGACTTCGTATGCATTATCAATTTGCTGAAGTGTTTGTCATTTTGCAACCATCTCTTGATTTGCTTGGATCACTTTGCTTTTTTGTGTGGTTCTAACTTAATTTTCTTAGATCTGGGCGTTACATGGGACTTGTACATAGTTATCTAGGTTCTCTGTTGTGTTTGCTTCTTTTTCTGAGTTTCGGTTTCTCAATGTCTGAGTTTAATAGCATGGTTGTCGACAATAGGATTTCGAAGAGGAGCTAGAGTTTTATTTTATTTTTTTTAGGGTTTAGGGGTTTAGGCGTTTGTGATGGAAAGGGTCGCCAATTGGCTTACTACAGATAATTGCCTTTCCAGTTTCGTATCTGTATGTCCATAGTCTCCGTCTCTATTTCAGAAAACTTTTTTTTTCGGGACACCCCTTGCACCCAAAGTTGTATAAACCTTAAAAAAAATTGATGTGAACTCTGTCCCAAATTTTTTCAACTTGAACTCACAATAGTTACAATCACCTTAGTATTGGTTTTATTGTAGAAATCGAATAGGATGATTTTCCTTGTGCCCTCACTGGGTACTGTCATTAGTATTGGGATTCCAGGTAGTGAATCTAAAACCTGAGCGACTTTTTGTGGAGCGCACACTATTTGCTGTGTGTCTCCCTTCAGAAAGGATTGCTGGTCATTTACTGTTCAAGTGAAAGTTTCTAATTTGAAGGCATAGATTGAGGTATTCAGTTCTACGTATCTATGGTTGGCTGACCTATTCTAATTCATGCTGAACCCTTATCCTCAATGTGAGATTGTCAAATTTTCCATGTCGTTTTAGGCCCTGGCTAGTAGTACCTCCCTGTGTTGTCATCCACATATGATTGTACTTAATATCTAGTATATTCTAACCCTATACATCTCTCTCTCAAAGTAGATGCTAACGGTCGTAGGATTTTTGCAATGACTTGTGGCTTCTATTCCGTATCTACCTAATGGAGATTTTCCCATGAGATTGAGGTCTCCAGTCAGTTGTGCCGCTAGTGAAACACGACCATGATTGCTAAGGGTGGTAATGTGAGTCTTTTTTCTCTAATACAGGGACTTGATGACAAGGCGAGCGTAACACTGACAACGGCACCATCTATTTACAAAGTTGCCGCCTTGAACAGGGCAGGTGGATCCTTTGGGTATGTTTCATGCTCTTCTCTATCTGTTTTGTTTTTTTCCACAAGTTTTTTTTTGGGTTGAGCATAGCCTGTACAGTTAGACTTGAAATTGATGAGTTCTCTGCTTACAAACGTTCCACTTACTTCTGCTCTAGGGTTTAGGTGTTCAGGATGTGGTATCTCCTGGCCTAGTCTTACACAACTGCATGATTTGTGAGTCCAGAAAAGCATTGAACATGGCTCCAAAATATGGCAACAACAAGACGACTCAAGGGAGGAGTGCAGACAGTCGAATGAGCAGCCTGAAGCCGGATGTTAAAGACGAAGCCGACAACGACGATGTCGACCAAATAGACGTCGATGAGGAGCTGGGCAAATTAAAAGAAATGCCTCCATTACTGATGCGTGAAGATTTCATTGAGCAATACAAGCTTGAATTTGAGGGAATCAACCCCCATAGGCTCAGGAGAGAAGACGAGAACGAGGAGTGGGTATCCATGCTTTTTGGAAAACGGCATGGCAAAGCTGGGAGAGCTGGGTACCGTTGGGCTGATTGCAAGGAAAGGGTTGTAGTGGATAGGATTAAGTTACTGCACCCCATTCTGTACCAGCATGACGCTGATTCAATCCCCGCTTTCATAAAAATCAAATTTGCACACGGCATTGCTTTAGAGCACAACAGTAGAAAGGTCGACTGGGCAGCGTTTGGGCAGGTTACCAACAACACACAACGGACCAGGATAGCAAACCAGCGGAAAAAACTTCTACTCTGCAAGGAGAAAGGATTGGAAGTGTCAAAAGACACTTGGAAGAAGGTGAAGGTCGAGAAGAGTGGTCCCAGTGTCTCTAGGAAGGTGATTTCCATGCCCACTTGTTTATTTGCATTGACTGGATAGTAGTTACATTGTGTTGCAATAGAATTCTCCATTGAATGCCGTTTTCTTAAATCGTAGTATGGTGTATGCAATTTGGGCTAAATCTTTAGCAATTCACATGCCTCACTGATTTCAATGCTTCATTCTCAGATCATGTGAATGGGCTGATATATTTATTTTCATTCACTTATATGTCATGAATTCTTTGAATTCTGTTTTTTAACTTTTGTAATCTCCTCGAATTTCATGCCACTATTTCAATTCAGCATTCAAATTTGTAGAATATTGTTAATTTCTGTAAGTGTGTGCCAAAATTAGGAAAGTAATAAAACATTGCTTATACTTATGTGTGTTCTTTTTTTTAATCTGCAGCTAGAGTCGGAGGTCTGTGCTTCAAAACAACATGTAATGAATGAGGGTGGCCTTGACTTTGCTGTACCAGAGAGAATGGCACACCTATCGGAGGTGGTGTCCATTTTGCTAATGGAGCTAGAGACCTTGAGAACGGAGGAAAGGTCAACTAATGTGACGAGGGATGAATCAGCACAAAAAGTTAGGGGTGTCGAACTTGTACTGCAATCTTTTGAAGCCCAGCTGCAGGCATTTGAGGCGTCACTTCCATCCAACAGGACCATCAAAGATGATGCCAAGAAGGATGTCATCCTTGACATGCTTCTGGAGCATAGGGATAATTTGGAAAAACTGCAAGAGGAGTCTGCTAGGACAGAATCTGAGTACCAGCAAGTTTTGACTAACTTGGATTTGAAGCAAACTCAACTTGCAGCTATGACTGAAGAGTTGTCCCGATTGAAGAGAGGAGGTTGTTCATCTGGCTTGCAGCCATGGCCACTAATATATCCTGATAATAGACCAAATGGTACTGCATTACAGTACGTCCATGTTACAATTTGCTCTCTTTGTGGTTTTGACTTTCCTAATTTTGACATTGTAGTGGCTAGCTGTGTCCATCTGTATCATCCCTGGTGTGCTCTGGTAGTTTTTGGGAAGGGTACCGGTAGATGTGTTAAGTCTAACTGCCGCAGTTACCCTCATCCGGATTGGTTTAAAAGCTTTGGGTGGGGAGTGCCCAATGAATTCATACAAGAAAAAGCCCAACTTTTAGGGTGCCAAATGGAGGGTACGAGGCTGCTGGCTGCACGAGAAGAGAAGGCAAAGGCAAACTGCCTTACTGTTGGTAAGTCCCTTTGTTTTCACTGTGTTTGCATTTGGTTGCATCACTTCTATACCAATTGTACCTAAGGTCCATAGTTATTTGACCCTAACCTTTGTTCTAGTCAATATAGTGGCTAATCGTGTACCATGCCATTGATACTCATGTACCTTAAGTATTGACTGGTACGTACTACTTATAAAACTTTGTACCTAAAGTATACTTTCATATATTGCTGGTGTACAAGAGTGTCTTCACCGAGTATAAGACTATCAAGATTGAGTACGACAATGTCTAGATTGAGTACAAGAGTGTTTTCACTGAGTACAAGAGTGTTTTCACTGAGTACAAGAGTGTTTTCACTGAGTACAAGAGTGTTTTCACTGAGTACAATATTGTTTTCACCGAGTACAAGAGTGTTTTCACTAAGTACAATGTTGTTTTCACTGAGTACAAGTGTACAACAGTGTTTGTACTGAGTACAAGAGTGTTTCCACTGAGTACAAGAGAGTTTCCACTGAGTACAAGAGTGTCTTCACTGAGTACAAGAGTGTCTTCACTGAGTACAAGAGTGTCTTCAATGAGTACAAGAGTGTACTTTTTCATGCTTCAAATTCCGGAGTATTTTGAATTTAAAAACCATGTACTCTGTTGGTCAATCTAAGTACTACTGTACTATCAGCTTCTCAATTTGTATTCAACAAATATGGGTGAATGATGCTGATGTTGCAACAGAATAACTGACTACTTCATAGTGTTTGACAATATGGAAAGGTGGATACATGGAGTAATCTTTCAGGATCTAAAATCAGTGCATGGTTTGTGGGTTGTAGGGTCTTCCTTAGCAGTGGTCGAGCCCAAGTTTGGTATGGGAAACGAGAATCAGAGTGTAGGTGCCCAGAGCCAAGTTCTGTGTTCCAATACGGTTCCTGAGAAGCAACCTTCCATCAAAAACCCTCCACATACGGTATCTGGTCTTACTGCTAACCGTAATCCTGTACAGAGGAGTGAAAGTAAAAGACTACCTACTCCAAAGACAGAAGCTCCCAAATTTGAATGCCTGCAGGGCTCCGGAAGTTCAAAGAAGCGAACAGCGGAGCCACTCCTCTCTTCCAGTAGTGAAGACACAAACTCTTCAGGCAATACCCACGTCAATATTAGTTTCTGGAGTCCAGGGTACCATACGTATGCCTCTCCATGTTTTAGTATATTATAAATAATGATAAATAAGATTTTTCTCTTGACATATGTTTCCGGCATGTATTGCAATTGATCTATTACCTTTGATCTTGTGTTCTAATTCTGTGCATGTGGTCTGGACATGTGCAGAACCTGACCTAAAACTTCACTCTTCCTCAGGCACAAGTATTTCAACGCATTCTTCAAAGAGAACGAAGGGGGAGTCCACAGAGGAAAACGACGTCTCTAATAGGGTTCTAAGACACTCCACAGTAGAGAAGGAAAACCCGGGCATTGTTGGCTGTGGCGTAGAAATCGAAGGCGAAGTGGCTGCAAATATATCAGTCACACTTGACGGTGAGGAAGGAGATGAAAAGGTAGAAGAGGAAGTTACAACCGGTAACATTGAGGACGCCATTGATGGGACACTGCAACCACAACCTGTTACTGAAGAAAAACCGTTTCAAGTTGACTTGACTGGTCTAGAGGCCAGTGGATGTGTGCAAGTTAAAATAGGTCCCAAGCTAGACTTAGCAGTTGCAGGGCAAGAGGCTAGTGGGTGCGTCGAATTTGAGACACGTTCCGACCAAGACAAGGGAGTTGCTGAATATGAGGCTGGGCAAGAGGCCAGTGGGAGCGTGGAAGTTCATGCACATCCCAAAGAAGACATGCCAGTTGCTGGGCAGGATACGGTAGTGTCTAAACAAGATCTAACAAGTTCAGATGTCGTTGGTAAACTGGATGACCCATCTGGCATGAATCTATCGAATTCAAGGAGGCCCCAAACAAGGCTCATGACAAACCAAGACGATGAACAACAATTCAAGACGCCCAAACCCAAGAAGAGGAGGAGATCCGAGGTTGAGTCCCTTAGCCCAGAAGTACGCCCTGACAAGAAAGAATCGATGAAGGACAAAGAGGATGGAAGGCAAGCCAAACCTGCTGAGTTGGATAAGGGTAAGAAGATGAAAAAATCAAAAAAGGAACGTGAGAACACTCTACCTTTGCAGCCAGGCAATGCAAAGGAGGATGAGACTCAGGAACCAAAGGTGAAGAGCCAAAAAAAAAAACCAAAACGTTAATCCAGAGTTACCCTAATGTTTAGCTTGCAATTCTGTCATAGGATTTAGGTGTAGGGTCTTCGCAATAGACTATAGCTGGTACATACAATTTGTTTTGGCATTTCTGTGTTCAGGTGAAGTTTAGGATCTATACACGACCAATCAATGTTTTGACAAGCAAGAGCATGCTCTTGGCTCATATGTTTAAGTTATTATTTTTATGGCTAATGTATGTACAGAAGTTGTGTTGATTTGGGCGTTTTCTCTTGTGGCCAGGTGAGATCGTGTGATACTTTTGATATTGCTAATGGATTGGAGGCCATACCGGTGACGGTGAATATGCCCCAACATGGCAATGTCAAACTTTTGCCTTTTAATTATATTTGCCATAGTATTGTTTCTGGGATGGCGTCTCTTGCCAGTAATGTATCAAATATTCAGGAGGAAAACAGTTGTTATGACTGTGAGAGGGACTGCATGACTGCAGATTTCTGTTGCAATTGTGCCAGACGAAACGGAGGCAAGTTTGCATACACTTCCCAGGGACTCCTTAGAGCTGACTTAATAGAAGAGGTGAATTTCTAAACTGTGTGATTCTGTAAAGCTCTGGGTCTTTATATTGAGGTATTATGGTATTTTGATACCTTGATATTTGTACTTGGGTAATTTCAGGTTTTTGAACATTCTGTACTTGGATACTTCTATCTGTGAGAACTGGGGTACTTCGGTACTTAGATATTGGAATGTAGTACTTGTATGTGGTTTAATGTTTCACGTTTCTAATTCATTGCGCTTTGTAGGGTGGTATGGAAGCCTTCTGTAATCCAGGCAATGGTTGCCTTGCCTTGCAAGACAATGTGGTTTCAAAACAAGGTTCTAGTGACACACAGTGCAAAGGTCACTGGAACCAAAGTTTCATATTTGAGTGCAATTCAAAGTGCAACTGCCACTTTTCCTGTTTTAATCGGGTGGTTCAACGAGGAATGGTGGTACAGGTTCAGGTAAGTGTTTGTCAACTTAGTATGTTTTGGATTGTTTTGCCCAAGTCTCATGCTTGATTGTGTTTGTGTGGATTGTTGTGTAGGTTTTTTGGACTGGGTCTAGAGGATGGGGGGTGCGTACACTGCAGCCACTTGAAGCTGGCACTTTTTTGTTTGAATTCGTAGGTGAAATCCTTACGAATGCTGAAATGATGGAAAGGAATGATCTCATGTCCACTTCTACATCATATTCACTTCAGCTTGATGCTGATTGGAGAAATGAAGTCACTGCTACGGATTATGAAGCTTTGTGTATAGATGGTGCTGTCTTCTCAAATGTGTCTCGCTTCTTGAATCATAGGTGTGAGGGTTCCAACTTGTTGGACATACCTGTGAGAATCAACAAGAACAACCCGTACTATTATCACGTTGCTTTTTTTGCAAACAGATCCATTGAACGATTAGAAGAATTGACGTGGGTAAGCATTCCTGAATTTTTTGTCCTTGACACATACGGTTCTGTCTTTGCAATGCTAAGAGTGCTCAGAATGCCTTTAACACATTTTTCTGTGTACATTGAAATGCAGGACTACGGCATAGACTTTAGTCAACAAAATAATCAAATCCCTGTTTTCTACTGCCTATGTGAAAGCCAAGACTGCCGTGATCCTGGGTGGCGTTGTTAGTTAATTATTTGGAAATGGTTTATTACGATGTATTATTAATTTTTTGTACTCTAGCCCTTCTGAATACAAACATTTGTACTTTGAAATACTTATCAATTGTAAAATTGTACATTGTATACTTTCCATACTTCTCTTTGTATAAATCTTAATTTTCATACCTTTTATTTGCATTAGCATTTGTGAAGTTCCAATTCATTTCCGTACCCATCTTTACACCCCATAGTTCATACATGACCTAGGGACAGGCCATGGTAAAATGAGCACACATATAATATTTATGTAAATCAAATACATGTTAACATAATTGAGATGTACTGAAAACAAACACAACACTCTTTTTTTGTTGAGCAGCAACCTAAGGAACTGAGCACTGCAGTTGCAGCTAGGCTACTCCTGAGCCCACCATTCCTGAAGTGCCTGCTCAATAACTTCTCTAGTCTCTTGGGACAGTTTATAAACTGCACTCCCACCCTTTACACTATGTGCAGCAAGACGCATGGGAAATTTGCAAGCTCTTACAAGATGAGCATCTACATGCGCCACTGCAGCCGTGTCAAGGAACACGTAAGTATCAGATGACCTTCCATGCTTTTTGTAGTATGTTCCAGCAATAGCATAGTCTCCTATTTTGAAGTCACCGCCCCATGGACACACAAAAGCAACCTCCACCCGAAATTTTGGTTTCTGGCACTGAAGAATGTAAAACTCAACTCCTTCATCGTTTTCATCTGGTGCTGGAACAGCAAAGTTTTCTCCAACCTGCAACAAATCTCCCAACTCTTCACCTACCCCTCCATACTCCCATTCTTTGGGATCATCATGTGCTTCAATTTGAAGGCGTACAGAATGAGTGTCATATGGCCTTAGACGTACAAGACGCCAAGAACTCACATGAGACTCGTTCTCACAACCACTCATATTGTGGTCAATACATGGGCCACAAAAACAAGATAAATCTCTCACCATCAGAGTTGTGGGATCAGAGGAAGAAGAACCAAAGATCGAGTGGAATTTTCTTGAACCCGGAATTGTTTTACAGCCCCAATCGTTGCTCCTATCCACATCTTCCTCCTTCACATGCCAAAACTCCCTCCTTATACTGTCACATGTGGACTGTTCGTATGAACTTACAACACGAATTGAGAAGCGTGAATGTAGAAACTCCACGCATTGCTCAGCGTTTGCAAGTTCATGCTCTAGGTGTTGAATTTGGTGCATCCTCAAGGCCCTCTTAACGACTGCCCCAACACCGTCCCATTCACCTAATGAAGATTAGAGTGAGAGGGTTAGTATATGTATTTAAGGCCTTATTCATTAAATTGAGACAAGTTAGAGTCTCATTTTCATACCTTCTATAATTAGAACATAATTAGTGTTCATTAATTTGAGACTTTTCAATAATTTGTGATTGAAAATATCAAAACACTATTTTATATATTTTGCTAGAGTTAAGCAAAGTAGGAAGACCTTACAATTAGCATTTCATATTTTAATTTTATTATAAACATAGGAATAAAATATACCAAAAAGTTATAAAGTAAAGACATTTTTTCAAATCGAATGTTCTTTATGTCAAAACAATAAACTACAAACATATGATACCAAATTTCACTTGAAAAAAAAATTAACTAAATTTTTTTCAGAAAAAGCTGCAATTGCCTTATTTACAAATTGAATGACAAGAATAAAATTTATTATTAATAGAAATCAAAATTATCACATATCAATAATAGAAATGACACAATATACACTTACAATATCTCTAGAACTATAAACACAAAAGTGCATTCTACTTATATATAATAAGAGTGGTATACTAACACAACTATGAACTAATCTTCTGCTTCTACCGAGGATGCATCATTGTTGGAAATAGACATAAAGGCAGCCACTGATGATTTGATGATGTCAATCTGTGGTTTGGGAATTTTAACTCTTGTGTTAATTTGAGGTCGATCTTCAAGCCCCAACTTGCCACGTGCCTTGAAAGCTGTCATGATACAGTCCGTATTTGACCAACATGGTGGGATTGCACGATCTTCGCGCCACACATTCCCTGCTTTCGTGTCCCATCCAACATATGTATTCATATCAACGTGACGATCTGAAGTAGGTGACCAATATTGGATTTGGATCAAATGAACGTGCCCTAGATCTGGATTCGGGTTTGTTAGTGCCCTAGCAAGCCAGAAAGGCTTTAAATCATCATCAGCGGGACGCACCACGACAAAATAACCTGCATAGACATCACGAGCAACACGAAATGAAGGACGTGGACGATCACGCCTACGTCCAACGAAAGGTGCATCTTCTGCAAAGTCTTCATGCACTGTGCCATCCTGTTGCATTGTATCTTCCGGTTCATTGGTGATCCTCGAAGCCGGCCAAAATCCATCCTTCAATGTCTCACACACCACTAGAGGTTCATCTAGAGCAGTTCTCACACCTTTCCAATAATCCTTTATAGGATCATTCAGACGCCTGAATTCTCCTGACTCTTCGTTGTTTGCCATTCTACTCCAGTGTGCAATGAAACCATCCAAACCCTTTTTGATCTCACCAAATGAACGCATCTGTTGTGGAGGCAAAGGTGGTGGACTACCACTTGGTAGTTTGGGACGCCCATCTTCAGTCTCAGACCACAACCGAATCCCCCTACCATGCTCTGGTTGCCACTTCACATCTGTACATAGATTTTTATACTCCATCAAGGGCCATCCACTTGAATCCATGTAGAACTTGAACTGCTGTGACGTAGAATGACCTTCCAAGAAGTCCCCACCTGCACCCAAGTATCCGTGTACAAATTTCTTGAAATCAGGCACTTCTTCGATGAGATGCGGAATTACCGGATGACTTTCACAATCCATGAAGGATTTCATAAGTCTCGGAAGTGTCGGATAGTTATTCGTCTTCAACATCGTGCTCCATCGACCAAAAAGAGCATCAATGTCTTCATGAGTGTGGCCGACAATGAGGAAGTTGATGTATATCTCACGGAAAATGCCTTTGAATACCAATAGAGAACAGAAAGCAAAAACCCATCGGTTCTTATTGTCTCCTGATGCATTGTCAAGTTGTAGAGCCAAGATAGGAGGTAGAGGGCGAGAGGGGATTGGCTCTTCTAGCAATGGAAGGAGGGAATCCAAGCAAATGTCTGAGCCCATCAACATTGCTTTTGTTAATGTAGATTGCCCCTCCTCCATTGAAAATAACGTGCGTGAAGAATTCTTGGGTGGTCCTTCAAGATCACGCAACAACCTTGCAATAGACCCAATAGTATGATTTGAGTCAGTTGGAAAAATGTCTAGCCTATAGTGCGCATATCGAATGTCGCCATGACCATGGGCAATCATACCTGTAACAGCAATAGGCATCTTCATGAATGAATCCGTTGCTTTTGTCTTGTGAGAGAAGTGAGGAGAAGCAGTCTTCGAGTGATCCATTTTATCATGGATGATGCACAGCATCTTCTCAGGGTATTCTTCAGAAATATACCGATTTGCATAATACAATTCTCTGTGGGCCTTCTGACCTCCAAGGTGGGTATTCAAAATCTTGGACCACTTGTCTTGTGCATTAGAAAGTGGAGTGCAGGCACTTTTCAATTGCCTGTAAGTATCGCATAATCCACACCTTGAAAAAGTATCTCCACGAGACTTTGGAGCAAATTCAGGGAAAGAAGCTCGCCGAATATTGCTCAAGCCACTAGAAGAAAGAGGTGGCAAATTGAACGCAGCATTGGCCTCATTGATTTTTGGTAATTGATCACTCCAACGAAAAGCTGATGGCAAGACCATTGCGGGAACTTTCTCCCCTGATTCCAACATCCTTGATTTATGTGGCATTTTGTCAACTGCACTCGAAAGCAATGTCCAAAGTGTGGCGGTTGCTTGCAAAGTATGCGTACGTGGTTTCTTGGACCCCGAATTCCCATGCTCCTCTGCTTGCTTTCCATCTTTGGCCATGCGCTTGAACCTATAGAAGGTAGCTTTCGAAATCCCGTGGATGGTCCACCACGCGGTGAGACACACATCATTGTTCTTCAAAGTTATCCATTCTTTCCCGTCAGGGTCTTTGTGTGTTTGCCTATGTGCTTCAAGAAGGCAAAGCTTGCGGACATACACTCCACCATTTACATGCAATTGAGAACGTATGGTTTCAATTTCACCACGAGGAAAATGTTGCAAACAATTCTTACGGCAACATGGTTTGGTGGACACTTCAATGATCGATTGTGGTGTGAGAAGGGATTCCTTTTTGGGAGGAAGGTTAGGATCCCTTTTCTCACGAGAAGTATCATATGAACGAACTCCTGTTCGATTACAACGGTTGGAGGCAGCCAAAGCACTGTTGTAAATATGGGTTTGGTCATGATCGTATAGACTCACACCATTCAAAAACACTAGCTTAATATGCCAAGAGTGCATTGACCACATCCAAGTCGATGGAATTTCTGCCTCACATAAAGACTCTGCAATTTGAATGGCAACTCGATCATCACCAAGTGGTTGCCCATCCATGTCAATGATAAGATCTGCATCAACACTCCTACAAATTCCTTTGGCAACGTCATCTCCAATTTCATTCCTCAAGATGACACACTTCGTATTCCAAGAGTCTCGAGGAATACCATCACAGTTTGCGACACCCACTGGAAGAACTGGTATAGGTATAGCAAAGTCGTCTGGGCCATGGATATCCATCCTACAAATCATACAAGAAAACAATGTCAGATATTGGGAATAAATAAAAATAAAATGATTATTTTTATATGCGAGTCTCAGACAAAATGGAAGACAATTGAAATGGACAAATTACATCATTGATTCGAAGATTAAAAACTTGTCTAGCACTGTGTAAACTGGAAAATTTGTTTCAAATTGACTAACAAAAATTATTGAATAGGACAATGCGTACGGACGAGTAAAGTGTAGCTTATGTTCAAGTCAATAATGTATCATCGACCCGAAGATAGGGTCACTTGATTCAAGAGAATAGATTTTATCATCGAACCGAAAATATAATGACATGGTCAAAATATTATCAATGAGTCGAAGATATGGTTCACAGTGAAGTAGTCTGGAGTTCTTCTTTGTACTTTAAAGATATGGTTATGTGTCTACAAGACTATATTTTATCTTCGGCTCGAAGATAAGGTGACATGTTCAAGAGAATTCATTATTAAATTAATTGATGATAAAATTACGTGCGCACGAGTCAAAATATTTATCATTGACTATAAGATATGATTCCCCGGTTCAAGAGTCTAAATCACACCGTATGATCAAATATATGGAGATTTGGTTCATGAATCTAAATTTCATCCTCAGCTCGAAGATAAGTTCACCTGCTTCAAGAATCTAAGTTTTATCTTCGATTCGAAGATATGAATACTTGATTAAGGACTCACAATTTTATCGTCGGTAGAATGATATGGTTCTCTGATTCAAGAGTCTAAAGACTACCTACAGATCAAAGATATTGTAACCCGGATCAAGAGTCTATACATTATCTTCGACTCGAAGATAAGGATACTTGATTAAGGAATCAAAACTATATCTTCAGTAAAATGATATGGTTCTCTGTATCAAGAGTCTAAAGACTACCTACAGCTTAAAGATATTGTATCCCAGATCAAGAGTCTATATATTATCTTCGACCCGAAGATATGGTGTACTAATTCAAGAGACTAAATATTATCTTCGGTTCGAAGATATTATGTCTACGTTGAAGAGTATTAGTAGTATCTTAGACTTGAAGATATGGTCATATCTGTTCAAGACTGCTAAGGTTAATTTTTGACTCGAAGATATGCTTACCTGGTTTCTGAGTTTCAATATTATATTTGGCTCAAATTTATGGTTACCATTTCAAGAGAGATAATATTATCTTCGACTCGAAGATTCTCTACCATTTTAGATTGAATGATAATGATAATCATACTTAGACAAAAGATGACATGCACATGACATATACTCCATGGACTCACTACATTATCTTCGTGTCGAAGATAAAAATGCACAAGGATTCTAGCGATACTCAATTAGTACTCTAACATGACATGGAAGTACATGATTCCAGTGCCACAAAATAAATACTTATTAATTAAGATGGCTCAGTTATCTTCGAGTCGAGGATGATATCCAATTCTTCAATGACAATAGATTCCCTCTGACTCTTCGTTCAGTACTCTACCACTTATGAACAATAAGAAGATCATGTTCCCGAAAAACACGGCGACATTATCGGAGAGTCCTGTCTTACTGGAACAATGCAACTAAGAACACTCGGATATGCACAAGAGAATAGCAGAGCTTCTATGTTTCATTGAATTCCTAACAATGTATGAAATGTTACATATACTTCATGAAGGACAGTGGTACACAACAACCGAACCGTCTGAGCAAACTACTTCACGCAAAGAAAAACTCACCAAAAAGCTACTAGGAAGAGAAATCTCAAGATTATTCAAGCACTGTCAATGTAACATACTTGCAGAGAAAGGACGAAGCATTGAAGGAGGACAACACCTGCAAGCAAAGCGTGGGAGAGATAGAGAAGTACTGGAATGACAAAATTGTAGGACGCTCTAACCAAGCAGAGAGGACGCGCTTGCAATACTAAGTTGCCGTGGACTAGAAGGGAATCTCTTGTGCATGATGGGGCGGGAAATTGCATAGCGCGAAAAGCTTGAAATTCAAATTTCAACGGAATCAACGGCACATGCCTGGACATCCCGTTTACTTTCTGAAATTCCATCCAAAAAAGTCACATTGAACGGATGCTTTTCCAGAGTTTGGGGCAAAAAAGTTCACCCACCACTTAGAAGTAGCCCGAGAAAGCCTTCTTCCACTAATTTAAACTTAGTACCATTAATGAATTCAATTGACTTATATGCCACATACATTGTTGTTTGCATTTCAGCCACATGTTCATTTTGAAACTTAGAAATCCAAAATATTTAAAGTCTTGCAACCCTTTGATTCTAACCCCTAGCCCTACATGCTGAACCCTAGCCCTACATGCTGAACCCTAACCCTACATGCTGAACCCTAGCCCTACGTGCTAAATCCGAACCCTACATGGTGAACCCTCCACCATAAACATTGGATTTGGAACAAACAACTGTAAACCCTATATGTTGAACCCTACACTCTAAATTGTGAATTTTTTTTTGTAAATTCTTAACAAAAAATTTGAAACCTTAAACCCTTAAATTTCGCACCGTAAAACCTAAACCATAAACTATGAACAAATTTAAAATGTTTTGAGAATGATTTGATTTCATCATTTAAAAAAAAATAAGATGAGTAAGAAACTAAATTAACTCTTTGTTGAGATTTGAAGACATTGCCTTACTAATATGACGTATAGAACTTCTACGTATATGTATAAGAAAAAAGGAAAGGTCAATACCCACACACACCATTCTTTTTTAAAGTTCTTTAATCAAACTAGTTTTTTCTTATGCTTTGTAATTTATATATACATCTTTGAAGTATCTTGAAATTCACATGATTTCTCTCTTTAATGACCAAATTAAATTTTAAACTTGGACTAATATTTTTCAATTCCAATTTCATGCATAGAAATCATGAGCCATGTCATGAAGGTTAAAGCATCACATGTCAGATGTCTCAAGATTTGCATGTGAAAGAAGGATAAATTATTTACCATAGAATAGGAAAATACTTAGAAAATGTTGGATTTATTATCAAATTAAATATGAACCACCACTAATTTTTTTCATTGTCAATGAAATGCACAAAAATCATGAATTGGAGGTCCATTTTTAAAAGCTTTCAATTCATTTCTATAGTACTTTATAAAGAAATTTCTTTAAAAAGAAATTTAGAATTAAAAAAATCCTTAAAAGAAATATGTAACTTTTCAAAGAAATAAAAATGTTAATCCTAAACATGATGGTGAAATTATCCTTTAAGCTCACGTGAAAAGATATTTAATCGAATAAGTTTGAAAGTGATGTACTTCGAAGTACATCATTAATTCATTAAAACTACAAGTTTTTAGTTAAATTTAAATGCATTCGAAATAAAGACATGTGTGTTAAACTAAAGTTTCACTTCCAAAATGTAATTTCAATGTTTAATTAATTTAACTTTTTAAACTAAATGAAGTAAATAAGAAGATTAACAAATTGTGAAGTTTATAAAAGAAGGAAATCAACAAAATTTTAATTACAAGTCAACATTTATTAATCGAGAATAATCAAAGGCCTTAGATTGTGGTGAATGCTTTTAAAACATAAAAGAATTAGCCTTGCAATGTTTAATTGATTCTTACCGTTTTTGTTGTACACATGAAATAAAGCTATCTAAATATAATTCACTAATAGAAATGATGAAATTATATAAAAAGTAAAGTAGGACTGAGTGATTTTGAAACTATATTTCATACAAGTGCATCAATTGCACTACAGTATGTCCAAATGTATTTTGGATTTCCCTCTCGCAATTCATTGTACCAATTTCTGCAATTATACAATATATTTTGTCATTATTGTGATTATTGTGTTATATCAAAATCTTTTTTACCTAATGCAGACCTATTAATAGCTGAATATTACCTTTATTTTTTAATAAACTTTTACTTCTCACATTTCCCAAGAGTGATAATGAAGTTGCTTTTCTTAAAAAAAATTGTCTAGACCATCCACTTCTGTTCTAAACAAATTCAAAATAGAAAGTGGCAACCGTCGAAAGGTAGATGGTTGACCACTTTATTGAAGTATAATTGAACCTCTATCATGTACTAAAATAATTACCAAAAATTCATGACAACTTCTACTGATTTAAATATTGGACTACAAGAAAAACTACATCTTAGAGAGGCATTAAGTCACATGTACTTACATTGATTTGACATTTGTTGATGTCATTTTCAAATGTCCTAAAGAAGAACATTCAAACCATAAGGTTTTTAATTTGGAAACTATAATTTCAACCCCCACCATGTCTTATATAATAATTTGTGGTCTTAGTTTTAGGATCTATTATTGCTTTTATCTATTAATATAAGTTGAAGTCCTAGTTTTATTTTAATTACTCCAAGTAAAAGTTGGTAGTCATCTATTAACATCTTCATCTTTTATTTGGACTTGTTCAACTGGTGAATTTAAAGTTCTTTAGCTTTAATATAAAAGTAAAAGAGTTCTTTTACTTTTGAAAATTAGGGATCATTTGGACTATAAATTGTCATGAAGTACCTTCTTTTTATATTATCATTTCACTTGCATCATATAAAGTAACTTCTTTTTATATTATCATTTCACTTGCATTATATGAAATAACTTCTTATATTATCATTTTATTTGCATTTTACTTATATTCACCACTATTTATTCAATTATTTTGTTCAATTCTATAGTCATGGCATCTTCACAATCTATTGGTAGAAAAAGAGAAAGAGATGAAGGAAGAAATTACAAAGACCGAAATTTTGAAAAAAATAAACTAACTTCATGGAATTTAATGAAGGAGGAAAGCCTTATTGAATTGAATTATGATGGAGATGGAGCCAAGGGATGTACATATAGCACACATGCTACACGATATAAAAATAAAAAAATGTATATCATTCCTTGCCAATTTACACTACAACATGATGTTTTTGTAGATGCGTTTTATAGAGAGTACAATAGTTTATTTACGCGTGGGCATCTATTACAATGTTGCCATAGAGTTTGTGCAAATTGCTTGCCTAAGTTTTTAGAAGAAGGAAGTAAATGTAAGAAGTGTCCCAATGTCAAGAATATAGTATATTCTAAAAATTGTGTTGAGATATTGGGATTGTGGAATTGTAGAGATTTCCAAATTGATAGTATATTAGAATTTCACGAACTATTGGAGGGATGTAGAAAATTCACTAAATCAAAAAGTGATTTAATAGTCCAATGTGTTATATCAAAATCTAGTATTTTATATAGAAATACATTGCAAACATTGAACTTACCTAAAAATGTAGAACTTCACATAAGTTATACTAGTATTCCAAATAGTAGTGCTTCAACGGATAATGAACCATTTTGGAAACACAAAAATTTTAACAACGAGAAGTTGAAGTGGCAAAATATATACAAACAAGATAAACTAGTGAAGACTACTTCAACTGCATTGGCTATTTTTAGTACAGATCCAAAATTCCTACATCAACCTTGCAATTGGAATTATCCTACATTGTAGCTCTCTATATTCCAAATGCATTTATAAGAAGTTCATATCAAATGACATCAAGACTAGTGAATTTGTATTATGAAACAACAACACCATATGGTCAAATCAAATATAAAAAAACATCATTGCGTGGAAATTACAAGAATAGAAGTCACGGTTATTCAACGAATGCAGGAGAGGGTGTAGAAGGAGACATTGTCCCATACCACAATTCAAAGATATCATTGGCAGCAGAGAAGGCATTTAAGGATTTAGGTGATCAATGCGCATCAAACATTTGGAAAAGTCTTATGCCACATTTTGGAATACAAATCAATCGTTATTTTGAAAACCAAAGTAGTCCTGCTCGCTATTTGTGTATTGGTGATAAAGAAAATCCCACAAATGTCATTCAAATGCACATTAGCAAAAATTCTTATATCAAGCCCCACATTGATCTTAATGATTTGGAGTCATCAATTATCACATGGTTCACTGAAGGACATCCGGAAGGAGCAGAATTTGGGTTGTTTCAAATGTTATACAAATTTTGTACAAACAATGGTTCAGGTTTATTTCTTAGGAGTTTAGAGTATGTACATGGTACTTTAGAAATTGATACAAAGGGTGATGAATTAGAAAATTACACTTTAGGAGTTGCATTGACAAATAAAAAAGGGTTAATGACTAGGTCAACCAATCAATTGAATGCACGTACCAATTATCCTAGAGGAATTCCTTCTTCTAAACATTGGTATACTATTGATCCAAGACACTTAGGAGATTAAAAAAAAAATGCTAGAACTCCTTTCTTTTACAGTGATATATGAGCTAAAATAGTATTAGTTACCACTATTACAACTGTAGATTTTGAATCTAAAGAAAATTCTCTTTTGTAAAAGATACACACATTCAAAATAAAAATTAAACTAAAAAATAATTTTTGAAAATTGATTTCAAAGTGAATTGAAAATTATTGTTTATAATATTATTGTTTATATGGAATTCTTTTACTAGAAGTGATATAACAAACAAAAGATAATAAAAAAAAAATTCCAAAATTGATAATTTGATGTCTCTTAAAGTAGAATACAAACTAGAATTGATTTGTCTCAACCCCCAAAATAGACTATGGCACTAATTACACTAGCCTACATTTTTTAGGATACTATTGTTAGTGACATGAAATTTACTTTCTTCTAAGATTGTGTGTTACTAAGTATTCTAAATATCCTATTGTAGAGAAATTCCTCCTTCCAAACATTCATATACTATTCATTGAAGAAATTGAGGTAATTACAAAAGAAATTGCTCAAACTACTTTCTTTTACAATGACATAAGAGCAAAAACAATTTTTCTATTTTTGCTAAAATCACATGTCACTAAGTACACTAACCCCCCAAAATACATGTTAGTGTACTTAGAAACACATGATCTTAGCCAAAATAGATTAGGTGTCACTAAGTGCACTAATATGTATTTGTGGTGGTTAGTGCACCTAGTGACATATGATCTTTTTTTGTTAAGATCATGTGTCACTTAGTGCACTAACATGTATATTGGGGGGTTAGTGTACTTAGTGACACATGATCTTTTTTGGCTAAGATCACGTGTCACTAAAGGCACTAATCCCACAAAACACATGTTAGTGCACTAAGTGACACATATAAACACAAAAGAGAGTTTGAAAGAAGGAGCCAATAATTGGCCTTCATTTCTTAAAATCACTTTCAAATTTGTATGTGCATGCATTTTAGTAGATTTAGGGTCGCTAAAGTTACCTAAAATAAAAATCTTTAAACATTCATCTTTATTTCAAATAATAGTACAATAAATATGAAACCAATTCCTTATCTTACATTCAGCTAAAAGTTTCCTTTCAATGAAAAAAACATATTAATATCTAATTCTGTTAATATAAACCTATGATAAAGGCAAAGTTATCGAGCCGTAGGGTTGGGGACAACGAACCTTGATTTCGGCGACTCGGCAGCAGGTTCGGCAGTCATCTCCCTCCCCGTGTCGAGCTCGCGTTTTCATCGGGCAAGCGTCTCCTTCTTCCCGCGTCGAGCTTGCATCGCCCTCCCTCATCGAAGTTCTGTCTCCCTTGCGTCAGGTTTGCATCTTCCTGCTGCGTCCTTTTTTAATTTCCCTCTGTGTGCACCGCGGTCACATCTCCTTCCTGTGGCCGAGGTCATTTATCCCTCCTTGCACAGCAGTTCTATTGAGTTGACGTGGTGTTCATTGTATTCCCGGGCGTTGCGTTCACTGTTCTTTTTCCTCCATTGCTGCAGAATTGGAGTACATGTATACATTTCGGTTGTGAATACGTTTCAGGGTTTAGGCTTGTTTTCGGAGAGGTTTAGTCTTCAATTCGGTGGGTATTTGTAAGTTCCGCTGGCGGAGACGGTGTCGTCGTTTCGAATTCATCGTCGCGGGGGGAGGGGCGGAGACGGTGTCGTCGTTTCGAATTCGTCGTCGCGGGGGGAGGGGCGGAGACGGTGTCGTCAGACCCAATTCGTCGTCGCGGGGGAGAGGGGTTGTAAACCTTGCTGCGGATGCCGTCTGTGGAGTTCAGGTATCCTGCGAGTGCTGCGCGGAGAGGGTTGACCTAAATTCCGCACTTGAAATCTTCAACAACAATTCAGGTATCATCTGAAACCTCTTTTGTTCTAGCTTGATTGTTTATTATTCATTTCTTGCGATTCGGTAAGTACTGCTTTCGTACTTGTTTGATGTTCATGGTTACATTGCTTTGGTGTTTACAGTGCTCATAGTAATTTCATGTTTCTATGCTTCTTTGATGTTTAGGGTTAGCTTCATTCGCTGTTTAGGATACTTATGAAGTCACCGTGTTCTTGCTTGGATGCTTGCATGTCTGGTTTGCTGGATTTCTTTCCTTCTTTTGTACATTTTTTTTTTAGTTTTAGAATTGAATGTTTACAAATTCTTGCGAGTTAATTCAAGACTTTAGAAGCTGCTTGTTCAGTGTTTGGATTTAGGATTCAAGTAATTCGTATTCAAGTACATTGGAAAAATTATTATATGTGATATACATTGTTAGGTGAGACTATTAGTAACAAGGTTTTCTTTACAGAATGTACTAACAATGCATTCTTGTGTCTATGGTGTTTGATACAAATGCAGATCTTTTGAAATCTCATCTACAGGCGGGTTGAGACTACAGAGAAATCAAAAAGAAGGTCCAGAGCTTTCTCAAATGAAATTAGGGTTTAGAAACCAAGCTTTAGGGTTTGCGGACCAGATTTTAGGGTTTAGGGTCACCAACCTAGGACTGAAGATCAACAATTTAAATTGTAGGGCTTATAGAAAACAAAGAATTTTAATTATTTTGCCATTTATCTTCGCCTCGAAGATAAATATCCTCGAGGCGAAGATAAATTAAGCTCAGATCCAGTTCCGTCATCCTCGACACGAAGATAATATACCAGAAATCAAACAGTACTGCTAATATAGAACTAAAAAATATGCGAAATAAAGAATAACACCTATAATAAACATAAAAAGGTACAAGAATTCAGGATCTAAAACCTGAACAAGAAATAAAATATCATATAAAATGAGACATTACCAGACATTTTGCCGGAATTGTCATTTTGCCGAAAGGATACCTACTATTATCCTCGAGGCGAAGATAATAAAAACTAAAAGACAAAGACTACTACATTTTAGAATATACACAACATGACCTTATAAAGAACGGCGAGAATCAAACTTAATTAGCAATCCAAGTCCTTGTTTAGAGAATAAAAGATGTCAATGCAAATAAAACATCCTCGACTCGAAGATCATAACCAAGACTAGAATTCACAGAAGACAGAAAACAGCATAATGATTTCAGAATGTAAGATAATAAACAACTCGGACAAGAATGAATGTGGCACATTCAATGGTGAAGAGCCATTACCAAAATTCTGTAGAGACAACTTTGATACAGAAACAAAATGAAATCCGAGTGATAAAATAGTATCCTCGAGTCGAAGATGACTGCTGAGAAATTCGAAAAACATACCTGGAAGAACAACACGGTTAGGAAGGATGATCAATACACACAGCTACTAAACCGCGACTAGTCGTTCAGGAATGCAACAGATGACTGAGAATATAGAAATTCAGAACTCAACATCACATCCACGTACCGCTGTAGATCAATGCAATAATGATGCAGACAGTTTGCAGACGTACTAGTCGCAACGTCCGGAATAAGCGACTTATTCATTTATCTTCGTATCGAAGATAAAGTCAGTCCCCACAATGGAAGCAATATTCAAGAAACTTGATAGAAAAGACACATGTCATATGCAGTGTTTATCTTCGAGTCGAAGTAAAATCCTGATTCCACTTTAAATGGTTGACTGAGCTGTTCAGGTATTTGACAATGGAGCAAGAGGACGGGTATGACTACTCGACAGTACAGTCCTTTCTTGAGCCGTTTGAGAATCCTCTTGGGGACAAGCCATTTATTGATGAAATGGCAGACTCTTTCGGAAGACTCTGGCAGTTCAAGGAGCACATTGCCGCCTGGACGTTTGGGATTGCCCGGTTCCAGGACTACGTATTCATTCGCTACCGAGTGAAAGAATCGCCATTGTTCTTCCCCTTGCACCTTCAAGAGAAAGTGACAATGATCGAACACCACAACTCTGACTTTGTCGTCATTGTAGTTCGCGAAGTCAATAAGGATGGAAAGCCAGGGAACCACTGCCATTCAATAGTCCTGAATGTGAACGACGGCCGAGCAAAATTTGACGTGCAGTTCCTCATAACATCACTGGAGGAGTCCCAAACGCATTATCTAATCAAGGAATTTGAAGACGCGCAGTATGTTCCTTGGGAAGAGAAGAGCGCGAAGGTAAACTCGAGAAGATTGAATAGAATCTGGGCATCACTAGATCGACATGCTATTAAGCATGTGAACATTGCGCCGTCACTAGCACGAAACAAGAATCAGAAGCACCGTCCTGTAGATGAAGGAGGCCATAGTGGGTCCGCTGCTCCACTGTCAGTTACTAGGAGCACTGGGCAAGGTCAAGTTCGTTCAGAGTCTCGCAAGCGCGACGACACGGAAGAACGAAGAGTCGGGGCTACAACTAAGAGAGTCCGGAAATCAACTGTGCCTGCTATTGTAACAATGGCAGGAAGTTCCGAATCAATTCTAACAAGCGTAGAGCCCACCCCAACAGCCACCCAGAAATCTATGGAGGATCATGTCGCGCACGCATTATCTCAACAAGAATTTTGGGACAAGCACGGTTCCTGTTACATTCTGGGTTTGGATCCATTCCCAGTGACCATCAAACAATGCATTGCAGCAAAGGACGAATACATCATACGGAAGCTGGAGGCGCGCATTGTGGAGAGCACAAAGAAGCAACTTCTTATGCTTGGCGATGTAACGCAACGGCAACGCATTTGCTTAACGCCTGTGGATGCCAACAGACAATTACTTAAATCCCCGCCCAAAGATTGGGCCGAGATAAAGCATGGTATGTTCATGATTATAAATGGACAACATAGTATTGCTGCATCAAAGTTGCTCCAGTTAGGTGGCTGTGGTGAGAAACGTAAGCAGGAGTTGGCATCTTGGGATGCCATAATTGTATGGTCGTTGGATCCTGCAAAGCTGAGAAACATTTCTCAGTTTTACAACCTCACTAATCACATAGAGCACCAGCAACCAACTTGGGGGACCCAGATTCTTAGATTACGAAACGTTTGGATCCACTTCGCACGACCTACAAATATTGCCGAGGAACCCGTGATCCGAAGGAATGGTGCCATTCTGAGCGAACGCCAGTACAAAGTAAGTGTTCAGTGGTATTATTTATCCTCGAGTCGAAGATGATAGTCAGACCTCACTGACTATACCATTTCAATAGGTGTTGCCCTGGGAACGGATGCATTCTCTGAGAGTTTATAATAACTTAGCGATGGTTTAGGCCACTAATGTGTTTGCTGCTGGGTCATGCAGGATTTCACCGATCACGTTGTTAGTTGTTTTAGAAATATAAATCCGGAGAGAGAAGGTGCAACCATAAAGACTGTGAGCGATTTGAAATGCGAGATTAAGATTATAACCCTGCGTGATGCATTGTGGAAGTACTGGAAGGAGTTCCTCATGAAGCACGCTCAAGGGGATCTGATTGATCCTGTGACGCAAGAGAAATTCCGGGATGCAAAAGGCTTCAAATCCAAGAACATGAGCTTGAAGAGAGAGTTCTTTAAGCACATGGGCCACTTCATAGATAGAGACATCGGAAGGTTAGCGATGCACCTGCTAAACCAAACTCCGGGTCGTGATGCGGCTTACCCCAAGGTGTCAGTCTCAAAAGCGAAGTACTTGGTGCCTGATAACTAGGTTGCATCTGAGTGGGTCGAATGGAGGAAGAAGAAGAAAATTGTTTTGGAGGAGCTCATGGACATTAAGCCCAGCCTTAAGTTGCGTGATGCCCATGGAAACGTCATCACTGACAAGTGGAGATCGTGGAAGAAGAGGCACTTCTTCACGTCTTCAACATGGGATCTCCTTATTTCCCAGCCGAAGCCGACATTCTTTACTAAACGGCTTACAAATGAGGCGAAGAACAAAAGGGCAAAAGAACTCGGGGAGAAATTCACAGACGAAGCAACATTTTTTCAGAGATTCATGAAGTCAAAGTATAGACTGAGTGATACTCGTGGAGAAGTGTCATTAACCGGATTAGACGTTGTGGCGAAGGCAATTGTGAAAAGTGATCACTACAACTATGAACAGAGACCTCTAAACCTCGCTATTCTTGATGTCCGCGCAATGCTGAAACCGGTTGACTCTCAGCAGGTGCTTCCGTTGGAGCCATTTCTCACTTTCCTGGCCAAGCAGTTGGAACCAGCAGCAACAGAAGCAAATGTGTGGCTGTGGATTCTTCGCGGGGACGAAGACAAGCGAATTGCATTAGCATTTGCTGCTTCTAATATGTCACAGTACGATTGTCAGCAATCCTCCTATCTGCCATGTAAGGCTGAGCGATTGAATCACTCAACGACGAGGGGGAACATGCCTGCTGTGCCACTCCTCTTCCTCTTCAAGAAGTCAAGTAGCCATGCCAATTCTGTCCGTGACAGAATGAAGTCAGGATACCATGCAGCTGACATTCTGTACTACATTGACCCATATAAGAATAACGAAGCAAAATGGAGACTCTATGCTAGTGAATTCAGAATGGAGTTCTATTTAGAGATCCTCCAATGCTTCGCTAAGGCAAGTGAGAACGTCCTCGGAATCTTCGTTGGATCGAAGTGCATTCTTGCGGCCAAGGTTCGTCTATCTTCGCCTCGAGGATAATCCTTCAGTTGACCTTTTATTTAGTTGATTAAGCTTTTGTGTCCTTGCCAATAATCGTTTCTAATATCCCAAATCAATCTTCTTGCTTGTGTGTTATAGATGTTCGGAGCGTTCTTTTACGGCATGTGCGATGAAAGGCTCACAAACAAACACCGGTTCGTTGCAACTTTCGCGGATACAATGGATATGAATGACTTCCTGCCTTCGAATTCGCCTTATTCAGCAAACTATCTTCGGCCTCTTTACGTGGATCCACCGTTGTTGACCTCCGTGTCCCCGCCAAGTGACAAGAATTTACTGTCTCTAGCTACTCCCGTAGGTGAGGGCTCTGGTAGACATGCACGTGTGGAAGAGCCTGTGAGGGACAAAGTGTTGTCTACTGAAGGGTTGCAGGGGATTGACGAATACGGGAGCAACGCAACAAATATGGAGCGCTGGGAAGTTACTCCTTGTCAACTTGGTAGAACATCCACTGATGTAGTTGAGGATGTTGAATCCGACCCAGAATTCGACGAGCTCCGATATCAAGCAAGTCTACGAGAGCAAGGGGGATCTCATCTGGATCCAGTCGCGCCTGGGACAGATCCTGCAAGAAAAGTCGATGAATCTGGCAACGAATCGGCCGATGATTCAGTTCCTCTGGAACGGAAGAGAAAGCGAATGTCAAAGGAAGTGGCAGAAACTGAGGTCTTGGATCTATCTGACTACAATACAGACGATCTCCCCCATTCTTCTGATGATGACGACAAGGATAGTGATGATGATCGCCGTCCAGTTCTGCCTGGCAGTGTTTCTACAGATGTACTTCATGACACAATTACTCCTTCAGCTGAACCTGTAGGCGCCGTGGTCTCTGTCAAGCAAGAGGTTGACTTCTGGACAAAAGTTGAAGAGAGGAAGGCTAGAAGGGCTATTAGAAAGAAGGCACAGCAGGATGCGCTAGAGAAGAAAGACCAGCAGATCGCAGAGGCCGTCGCAAGTAGTCAAGCGACTAAAGAGAAATGCGATAGGATGGAGGCGCAGTTGAATGCCTTCTTTGCTCGTGCAAACCCGTCATTCTTATCGACTCAGTCCACTCCGCCGATGAAGGGTCCAGATGTCTCTGTTGAGATTGCTCGTAATCCATCATCGTCTGCACCGGCGGCAATGCGTGCATTACCTCATGTCGTTGGTAGTCTTCAGGATCCTCGAGTCGAGGATCCAAGTCGCAAGGTTGATTTACCTGTGGAGAAGAGTAACCTTCAGCCATCCACAACTTCTCAGACGGCAGGGTTACATATTCCTATGTCAGATGATACACCGAACGTGATTCCAGAGACTCAAGCTGTCTCGCTGTCAGCTGAACCTAGTCGGAGTGCTCAACATTATCCTCGATGCGAAGATAATGTTCGTGCATCAGAGTCCGTACCAATTGTCCACCCAATCCATTCGGCTATTGTTGGAGAGGGGACTCCTGTATCTCTTGGTGTCCCAGTATGTCTGACGTCCTCAGAGGACATTCAGGCTCCACTACCTGAGGAAGAAGAGCCGCTGGACTTTGGAGAAGGTGAGGAAGACCCTCTCGACAATGTACCAGAAGAGGAAGGTGGAGAGCCTTGTAAGGCGGAGACTTTAAATGTTGAAGAACCGCTGTCTTCTGAATCCGCCAAGGTACACTCTCCCAGTCCGTATGACTTTGTTTGAATCCATGGACTGTCATCATGGATGTCTTCTGCGGCTTGCTTGAGCCACTAATCTTCTGGAGTGAGACACTTATATTATATTCATGCTGCTTGACAGGATGGCGTGGCCACTCCTTGATTGTTTGGCGTTCATGGACATTTCTCTGCCTGAGATCGATGTAGAATAGTATAGCATAGGCCTCTTGGTCAAGTTATATCGGCTACTGATGGAATCATCAATTTTCAAGTGTACATATAATCATTGTAAATAAAATGAAAACAATTCAAAGTTTATACGTGTTGAACTAATTGAATTATGTTGTCCATGTTTTTTTTGCTCAGCACAAATTTGGTATAAGTTTACACCGTCCGCTGGCAATGAAAGCAATTCCTAGGAGCAAGCAGATGATTAGTGGATTTGAGTGCTCCTTCCCGTTGTCTGGCTCACCTGATTCTGCATTCAAACAGGTAACTCTATTTCTATGTTGTCCTGATTTTATCAGGTAGAATCGAAGGGCGGAAGAGAGGTCGTCTCGCGCAATGTGTTGCCTGTGTTGCCTGAACGTCGACGGAAGTGGTTGAACATAGTCTTTGACTTGAATGGCGTACTTTGTCAGACTGCGCTCAAGTCATATGCCAATAAGTTAAAGACCTACCGGGTCGAAGAGCATGCTCTATGCCACAGATTTCCCACAATCATCGGACCCAAGGCGGTTTTCGCTCGGCAGAATCTGGGCGAATTCCTCCGACAAGTTTCCGAGATTGCTGACAGGATTGTTGTGTGGACTACAATGTTGAAGCACAATGCAGAATCCATCGCTGGACACCTCTTTAGCGGTTGTAGCCCTCCCTTTGATATCCTAGGTCAGGATTCGTGCAGAAAGATAGAATTCTCTCCAGGAAAGTTCCTTCATCGCGGGTCCAAAATGCACTGCCTGAAGGTTCTTTCAGAGACACTATTCTCGAATCCTGGTGGAGAAACGTCCTTCAGACAACACGATTCTCATTGACGACTCTCCAGAGAAGAGTGTCTATAATGAGGACGGAAATGCCATTTTCTTAGACACGTGGACGCATTGTAAACGTAGAGATGATGTACTCATGGGGGAACTTCTGCCGTGGCTAAAACGTGTAGACTCAAATTGTCAATCGGGGCAACTGCGGGAATACATCAATGCCCATCGTATTGGTTGTAATCCACTACGTGCCTCCGATGACCTCTTCCAAGAGATGATAGAAGGCATGAGAGAGTCCGCGAACAACCTGCGAACATGTTTTCATCTTCCTGGGATTGGTTTGGTTATAGAGCCTCGACGTCGTAGACCATAGATGTTCTGTCCCGGCTTCACATTTAGACAATGTGGCATTTTGTACTTTCTAATATTCAATGTACATACATTTGTAAATAAATTTTTTGAGTTTCCATTAAATGGCTTCAATAGTTGTGCGTTGTTCCGTTGGTCATTGTTTTTGTTTCTTGTTCCGTATTGGGACTTACTGTCATTTTTGGATAATTCTTTGGATGTGCAATGTCTTCCAGGTTGAAGGTGATGGTTTTTTGGATTTCCCCAAAAGGCAACGGCTGACTCATAGCCTCATTTCGGGTTCAGGAGAGTCTTTGTTTATGACGTCCAAATCTCTTGAGGGAAGTGCCAGACCGTCTCTGGATACAGGACCGTACCTGATGCGTACCGCCGAGGATGCTGCGTCTGCGGCCATCGACTTTTCCAAAGGGAATGTGGAGGAGGGAGTTGTGGATAGTCCTCCCAGTCGAGATGTGGTGAGGACTCCGATTTGTTCCCCGTCCCCGTTGAAGTGAACATCCTCGACTCGAGGAGGACCGTTTTCCCCTGCGCCAAGGACAGATATTGTGACGAATCGTAAACTAGACCTGTCTGGAGATCCTCGAGCAGAGGATAATGTTGAACCGGCGCTCGCATGTTCGCCTGTGCGTGAGAGCAAGACGAAGAAGCCTTCTGTATCTGAGGGTTTTGTAAAGCTTCGGCAATGCAAGTTCCAGGATGAACCTCAGTTGCCCCGCCTCCAGGGTAATGATCCTCGGCCTTCATTATCTGCAAGATGTAGAAGGTCGCCTTCTGCCGACTCGCTATTCCGTCAAAGGATTATTAGGGACCATCGACGCTCCCTGGAATCCAAGTCCTCAGGATCTGGACTTCCGTATATAGACAATGTCAATATGTTGCTACTAAGGCCGCCTCCTCGTCGGTCTACATCTCTTTCCACTTCAAAGGTTCCTACAGACACGCACGCGTCGAAGCACAAGGGTGGTGGATCACGAAGTACAGGATTATATGGTGTTGTGCGTGATGGAGGTGGGGCCCACTATCCTTCTCGACGCGAGGATATATTCAAAGGTTTGGCAAAGCTCAAAGTACAAGAAGCAGCAAAGAGCAATTGTGTAGCCAATGGCGATGCTTAGGCAAGCATACATGCGTAATTTTCGAAGCCCTCGGCTTCTGTGCCTCCTTCTCATAGCTTGGTGCCTCCTATTAATAGCATGGTAAATAAAATACAGAAAAAAGGACTTCGAGAAATTAAGAGCTTTGTATAGTGAGCCTCTTCATTTCTACAAACATTCATTGGCTAGAATTCACTCACTTCCTGTGAAGTTTTGAGCAATAGACACCTACACTTCATGTTTTCCATAATGAAGTAAATGATGCATCTCGCGTGCAATTTCTACTACTTCTTCCTTTTTGAGTATTTGACTTATTGTATGAATGAATGTCTTCTCCTAGCTCGTAATCCCAAGGACGCATACATTAAAACCTATAGCGTTTTCAGTGAATGGTTTCGTTTTATCTTTGGGATAAACTACTATTACATTGGAGGATCTTCGTAACCATGATTTCAAAGTCTCAAATTGATCCATTTGTCTCATTTTAATGAATAAGGCCTTATTTGTATATATAAAATTCGAAAACTAATAAACATGCACACAAAAATTACAATATATGAATGTACAAAGAGTACATAATGTACATCTAGTACTCAAAGTATTTAAGAGCATGTATGTCTAGAACACTTAGAATTTGACAGTACATATTTGATTAGTGAGGAGTACTACAACCTTTGCCATGGCCAGAGCCAAAGTAATTCCACCGCATAGTGCAACCACCAGTGAGACCTGGATATCGAGCTACAAAATACATAGCCGTCGCTCCCTTGAATTGTCCAGCACAACCGTCGCTGAATACCCAATGCTCACTTGGCCTAATCCCTGTAGCATTCAACCACTCCCAATGCAACATCATGCAATGTTGAACAAAAAGTGAGTCATGCTTCTTGTCATCAGAGATGTAGTAGTGTGTTTATTTAAAAACCTCACACTCTTGACCAGGCTCAGTTGCTTCTCCTTTCAATACTGTAATGTACACTAGAATTGAAATACTGGTTGAAAACCAGTGCATCGATTGGACCTCGTTTTGAATGGCAAATGTATAGTTTTCAGCAAAGTCGATGTGAGAAATGAGGACTCCAGCCGGAGCCGACTCCATCATCGTTTTGCACTGGTCATCCTGCCAATTGGCCACAAAGTTGTGAGTCACGAAATTATGAACCTTCGGCATTAAGTACCTCACAAAATCTCCAGGGGTAGTTTCCTTGAAGACTTCCTTAATACGTTTCTTTGGGCGCCCTGACTCTTCACAAACTCCCACTTCAGTTAACTCAAAACACTTCCACTTCACCAATGCAGTAGTCGATGTAGACAGTTCTTCAGGGCAGATTTTCAATCTTCTCACGCCACAATCATCACAAGTACCCATGAGGCAGGCCAACTTGTGCCACTTGTCCAATTCTTGCTTCGGACACACACATTCCATCCACAGTAAAGTCATACGTTTATAAATCTTAGCATGAGCACAACATCCTTCGTCTCCACCCACATAGACTTCGCAAGTGCATGCACAAGAAATAGATGCATGAAGGCCTTGTAACTGATCTCTCATGTTACTCAAGCTCACCTTCATCATGTCCATTTCTACATGGTAGATGCAACAGCAACTGTTCTGGTCTTTCAAGGTCTTCACATACCAGGGCTTCAAGTATTCAAAACATCTTTGTTTAATCCGACATTCAGGATGACTTCTCTTGAACTGCAAGAAAAAGCACGTCTGCAAAATACAATGACATAAACCAAAAGGTGAAGATTAGTCCAGAAAATTAGAGAACATGAGCGCACAAAAATGGTAAACCAATGCAGACATATGATACGAATTGTACATCAAGCCTTCTGTGGAAAAAAGGCCAAGTTCAGAAAAGTACAAAAAAGTTTTATACATTGCTGAATACTTCTGAATACTTTGTGCTACAAAACAATGTATCGTGAAAGTACTATAGTACTCCGGAGTACCCTGAACCAGCACTCCCGGTGTACTTGTACCACAAGTACATAGTGGTTCCATAAAGTATTGCATATATGTACTTCTCTATACTTTGTACTCCCAAACAATTTATCGAATAAAACTCTAGAGTACTCACAGTACTAGGGAGTAGCACTCCCAATGTACTTCTAGCATTCACAGTACTAGGGAGAAGCACTCCCAATGTACTTCTAGCATTCACAGTACTAGGGAGTAGCACTTGCAATATACTTTTAGCACTCGCAGTACTAGGGAGTAGCACTCCCAATGTTTTTCTAGGACTCACAGTAGAACATTTGAACATTGTTACTAAACCTGAATAAAATGAGGTACATTAAAAATATTAGTGTACTTTGAGAAGTACAAAGTGGAAAGTAGTGACAACCACACTTAAGTACACATCAGGTATCAATACTATTAGTAGTACATGATCCCAAAGAATGCAGTACATGCAGTAGTCAAAGTAGTACTACAAGGAACACTAAAAAGGAGCCTGAAACACATATCGTACTGGAAATTTTATGTAAACTGAAATACATATCGTACTGAGCCTACAACCGTAAAGCTATGAAGACTGTAACAAGAAGTTGGAGCGACAGTCACTATCATACTTAAGCATATCAATACATTGAGCAAAAAGAAAACTGAATCTGAAGTATGCTCAAATGGATCGTTATGCTGAATCTGAATCTGAAACTGAGTATTCTTTAGAACTGAATCTGAGCATTATCTCAGGGATTACTTGCAGAAGTCTAAGTGGGATTTTTTCTGCCAAAGATCATTCAGATCTATGCATTTTAACTCAAAAATCATGCCCACTATATTGAACATACAAGGTAACCACGCAAAATCCACAGACAACATCATTTTGCAAACAGAAGAGAAAAAATCGTAAGAAGGAAGACTGTCCTTACTTGGGTATCGGTGAGGTAATGGGTGGGGTGGACAAGGTATTGCTTTCGTCCAATGCGTCGTCTGGTTACGTCCTTTTTGTTGGGGCTGACCCGAGTATGCTCATGCCACCATGTACGCACCATTGCCTTGATGTATTCAGTGAGGCCTTGACGTTTCTTCCGAACAAGAGGAAAAAATGTGGGTGCTGTGAGATCCACCCTTCTCTCCAAGGCTGCACTGATGTTGCTTGGATTTGTTTGAAGAACTCGTGACAAGGCAGTTGATCGTTCCATCCCCAAGCTCACTGCAGCGTCCAGGAGAGCTCCTTTCCTAGCCAGAGTGTCTCGTGAGTTCCCTTTCTTCACAGCTTGCAACTCGAACCTAAAGCTTTCTACAAACTGGAAAATTGCCTTGGCTTCAGCGGGTCTGGGATAATAACCAGGGAGAAAAGGCCAGACAGTGTTGTGATTCAACAGCTTCTCCATGACATCCCTTCTAGCACTAGGACCAGGGCAAGTCCTCAACTCTCCAACTACATACGCAGCCAGCCTCTTCGAAACTCGATTTGTTGTTCTTTCAATCATTGCAATGTCCCCTTGATCTTCTGGTGCACTTGCCAAAGATTGGGTGAGCTGTTCCGCGCGTCGGATCTCAGATCTATGGCGTGCTTGCCTGATTCTAGTGGCCGCAGCTCGCTTCACACGCTCCTCCTCCACAAGCAGAGAATCAATGGCACGTTCTTCTGGTCCAGGGCGATTGATACCTTTTGGCCTCCTCTTTCTCCGAGCAAGATCCCCCATCTTGAATTCCGCCTGTAGGGATGGAAGTCACGTAGAATGGAATAAGAGAGTTAACAAAAATGTGTAAAACAATAAACCAAGTACATAGTTGAAGAGTTGAGGGATTTCCAGAGTCCAGCAGAAGGAAAAAAATAACACTACACTCTGAACTCACCTAGCAAAGACGTTGTCGCCTTCTAGGGTTCACGGACTCACAGTCCGATTCTAAAGGGGAATCCACGGTTATTGATGCTTGAGGCCTTCTACCAGTGTTCGATTCACAGCGTTCCCAACGTTTTGGAGTTGTCTCTAACGTACTTGATCCAATACCAAAATACCCTCGCTTCTTTCCGATTTGTAACTGGGGAGTACTGGAGATGTGGGTAACTTCAATTCCGTCCTTGAGCAATCTCACATTCAATTCAGACGACAAATTCACAACTGGTGGTACAACTTGATTTTGCAAATCAGAGGACAAAGTCACAATGACAGGTACCTTCTCAGCTACAGAAAAATAAGATGTTATTAATCTCTGGACTGCACAGTTGTCTTGACTGTCGCTCATGCTTCGCTACATTCCAGTACACGATGATTTCAGAGGATCTCAGTCGCATCGGAGAGTACAAAATTGCATCAACATTCTCACGGGAAGACCGGAGAGAGACGATGCCTCACAGTCCGCTGCCACCCAAAGTTATGGGACGCGTGGCTACACAGCACTAAGCATGTATGCACTGCCGAGCCAAACTTCTATTTTGAAGAGCAGCCACTTAAAGAATTGTCAGTACAAACCCACTTGCTCACTGTTTTAAACAACAGCAATAGCAACCAAATCTTGCAAGAATTTCAACGGTATATATCTTTGGCAAATCCAACTTAAATCAACAAATCAACAACTTGCATCCCTCCGAAACTTTCTGGCCTGTTGGGGCTGCCTTGGTGTAAGTACACTCTGTCCACTCGTTTCCAGCCGCCTCTTGGGTTGCAAATTAGGAATACATTTAATTATGAACTAAAAAAATGCATATTTGCAAAAGGGATCCTATTAGGGAACCCCAAAAAAAATTTCATATTTGCAAAAGGGATCTGATTGGGGAACCCCAAAAAAAAATTCATATTTGCAAAAGGGATCCGATTGGGGAACCCAAAAAAAATGCATAATTGCAAAAGGGATCCTATTGGGGAACCAAAAAAAAATGCATATTTTCAAAAGGGATCCTATTGGAAAACCCAAAAAAAAAAATGCATATTTTCAAAAGGGATCCTATTGGAAAACCCGAAAAAAAAATGCATATTTTCAAAAGGGATCTTATTGGAAAACCCGAAAAAAAAAATGCATATTTTCAAAAGGGATCCTATTGGGGAACCCAAAAAAAAAATGTATATTTGCAAAATATATTCATTGGGAAACGCAAAAAAGAAATGCATATTTGCAAAAGGGATCCTATTGGGGAACCCAATAGGAAAAATACACATTTGCAAAAGGGATCCTATTGGGAAATCCAAAAACAAATGCATATTTTCAAAAGGGATTCTATTGGGGAACCCAATAGGAAAAATGCATATTTGCAAAAGCGATCCCATTGGGGAACCCAAAAAAAAAATGCATATTTGCAAAAGGGATTCTATTGGGGAACCCAATAGAAAAAATGCATATTTGCAAAAGGGATCCTATTAGGGAACCCCAAAATAAAATGTATATTTGCAAAATATATCCTATTGGGAAACGCAAAAAATAAATGCATATTTGCAAAAGGGATCCTATTGGGGAACCCAAAAAAAAAATGCATATTTGCAAAAGAGATCCTCTTGGGGAATCCAAAAAATAAATGCGTATTTGCAAAAGGGATCCTATTGGGAAACCCAAAAAAAACTGCATATTTGCAAAAGGGATCCTATTCGGGAACCCAAAAAAAAAATGTATATTTGCAAAATATATTCATTGGGAAACGCAAAAAAGAAATGCATATTTGCAAAAGGGATCCTATTGGGGAACCCAATTGATAGAAAAAATGCATATTTGCAAAAGAGATCCTATTGGGGAACCCCAAAAAAAATGCATATTTGCAAAAGGGATCGTCTTGGGGAACCCAAAAAAAAATGTGTATTTGTAAAAGGGATCCTATTGGGGAACCCAATAGGAAAAATGCATATTTGCAAAAGGGATCCTATTAGGGAACCCAAAAAAAAATGTATATTTGCAAAAGGGATCCTATTGGGGAACCCAATAGGAAAAATGCATATTTGCAAAAGAGATCTTATTGGGGAATCCAATAGGAAAAATGCATATTTGCAAAAGGGATCCTATTGGGGAACCAAAAAAAAAAATGCATATTTGCAAAAGAGATCCTATTGGGGAACCCAAAAAAAAATGCATATTTGCAAAAGGGATCCTCTTGGGGAACCCAAAAGAAAATGTATATTTGCAAAAGGGATCCTATTGGGGAACCCAATAGGTAAAATGCATATTTGCAAAAGAGATCCTCTTGGGGAATCCAAAAAATAAATGCGTATTCGCAAAAGGGATCCTATTGGGGAACCCAAAAAAAAATGCATATTTGCACAAGGGATCCTCTTGGGGAACCCAAAAAATAAATGCGTATTTGCAAAAGGGATCCTATTGGGGAATCCAATAGGTAAAATGTATATTTGCAAAAGAGATCCTCTTGGGGAATCCAAAAAATAAATGTGTATTTGCAAAAGGGATCCTATTGGGAAACCCAAAAAAAACTGCGTATTTGCAAAAGGGATCCTCTTGGGGAACCCAAAAAAAAATGTATATTTGCAAAAGGGATCCTATTGGGGAACCCAATAGGAAAAATGCATATTTGCAAAAGGGATCCTATTGGGGAACCCAAAAAAAAATGCATATTTGCAAAAGGGATCTTCTTGGGGAATTAAAAAAAAAATGTATATTTGCAAAAGGGATCCTATTGGGGAACCCAATAGGAAAAATGCATATTTGCGAAAGGGATCCTATTGGGGAACTCAAAAAATAAATGCATATTTGCGAAAGAGATCCTATTGGGGAACCCAAAACCCCCCCGCATATTTGCAAAAGGGATCCTATTGGGGAACCCAATAGGAAAAATGCATATTTGCGAAAGGGATCCTATTGGGGAACTCAAAAAATAAATGCATATTTGCGAAAGAGATCCTATTGGGGAACCCAAAAAAAACCCGCATATTTGCAAAAGGGATCCTATTGAGGAATCCAAAAAAAAATTCATATTTGCAAAAGGGATCCTATTGGGGAACCCCAAAAAAGAAAAAACTGAATATTCTTTAGGATATCTACAAACATAGTTGAACAGCTATAGTTGAATTTACAAACATGACTCCATTGCTCCATTGCTTTAGCATATCAAAAGGCATTTCAATGCCACTCAGCATGTATTATTTGAAGATCATAAAAAAGTTTTCAAGATTCAGTGCTGCTGGTGAATTACACATTTCCAGTGGTAGCCTAAAATGTACACAATTCACAACCAATACTTACACGTATTCTTTTCAACACATTATGTATACATGTTGAATAATAATCATTTTGCAACTTAATTTAAGTTGGGGTTGCAAGTTATATGTTTAGGGCTTGTGAGATCAGGTTTCAGGCGGCCTTGGACCTAAGTCAAGGAGCTGCCTGTATCAATATCCAAGTAGAATGGTTTGTGGTTGATTCCGATCTCCATGATGATGAAGAACAAGCTGGCCGTGAAGCTGCCTTCTGTTCCATGGAGATTCCATGAGGGATGGTCTGATGGCTCGTCATAATCATCTGGGTGGCTGAATTTCAGATTGTTACGTCTGTGCCTTGTAATCCTGGGTCTTTATGCATTCTGCTTAAACTCTCTCATAAATTTTGAACTCAAAAGAATGGAGCAATGGAGCAAATAGAGCTGGTGTAGGAGAGACCCAAGTGTACAACAGAAGAGCAAAAACAGTTAGAGAAATGTTTAGAAATACTGCGAGTCGTCTTGTACTCCATCTCTTTCTGGTTACAGTATGTCGTGGTGGGTGCTGTGACATAGATTCGGAATGAGCCTGTGCACTTAACAACCCACCTGAAAAGCATCAGCCTTGTCCACTCAGATTATGTGCAAAAACTTTCAACCCTCTAAAAAAGTGGGCTGATCACGATGGCAAGATCGCCCTCCAACCTGCTTCATTCCCTAACCCTAATTCTATCACATTATATAAACGTTGCCAAAACAAAGGCAAAATTCTGAACAAAATAATTTTTCATTTTAGCCATGTTTCAATGTAACGCTTGTTTCAAATCTGTCACTTTGTAAAGGCGGACTTCCACGTATTGGCAAGATTGGCGAATTGGGTGGCACTCCTTCTCCCTCAGCACTGTCTTGATATCCTTGCGCGCCCTGCCCTCAACTACGCCGAGTCCGACGCTCTCACCTTCACAACCACTCTCCTTGATGCTGCCGCCACTCCCTTCCCACTCACCCTCTTCACGGGCGAAAACCTAAAATGCAAGCGTAACCCCAGAAGCGAACCCCGCGGTGAGAGTGAGCAAAATGCCCGACGACAATCGAGGCTGCGACACAGCGAGGGTTGTTGAGGGGAGAAACGAGGCAAACAACGGAAAAAAAAAGCCGGCAAACCACTGCGCTCGTCGACGAAACCAGCTGAAACGACTACAAAGACGGTGGTGAAAGTACAAGAGTTGGCGACAGGAGAGACGACGCGAGCAAGGGAGAAAGAGACCTACAAATCACTGCGGTCACCGAACAAACCAGATCCCACGATGACAATCACGGCTGTGAGAGTGCGAGAGCTGGCTAGAGAAGAGACACGAGCAGGGGAAAAAGAGAGCCAAACATCACATAGTTCTCGCGACTCGCACAAACATGTACGCAGTGGGTACATGTATGCCGTGAATTATAAACTAGAATGTGCACCGTGGGTACAGGCGCTTACGCACATGTCTCCGATAATCCCTTTTGAAGTAAATCTCTACCTTAAGTAGTAACATTTTTGGAAGTGCAAATATTTACTTGGATTTATTACCTGGATCCTTAAAACCGGTGCCTTTTTGACCTTCTTGAACCCTAAAGGCAGCCTAGTTCTCGGAACCCTAAACTTGAGTGGCGGTGGCGACTTCTGTTGCCGCTGTTTTGTGATTTGAAATTGACGGTGAGGATTGCACGATCTGACCGTGAGAAGTACTCAATGATCGTGAAAAGTACTGAAGGTACATTTAGTACGTATTTGTACCTTAATCGAATGTGTGACCACTTTTTTTTAAGGTGGCTTGAGGTTCTTTTTTACCAGATTTGGACCTTTGCCATCTTAGAGGCACCCGAAGATTTCTACATTCATTGCACTGATCAGCGAATCTTCATCTTTTTTATGTAGTTTTCCTGTTCCAAAAAATTTGTACTTTACTTTCAAATTAATGAGATACTTTACACTTTCTGAACAAACTTAAACAACATTTTGCTGTATGCGCCCATCATGTAAAATGGCATTGAAGTGCCACCCCAAAGAACCTTTTTTTTAGGATAGATTTTTGTACTTTTGTGCATTTTTGTTGTTGCGTGACGTACTTCTGATTTTCCAGAAAAGTACTTTTTCCAACTTGAAGAACGGTTCTTCATATGCAATCCTGTCTTGCATTCTGTGAACATTATATTTGGCCTCCTCCAGAAATTAAAATTTGTGGAATTCATCAAAATTTGCATACGGTTTTTTCAACTTGAAGTACCAGTGGTTGACCTGAAATTACAGTGTGACGTACTTAGTACAGGGGTGTAGCATGCTTTCACCCTACAAGTTTTTGTAGAACTGAAAGAGAGTGGGCACATTTGAGCAAAAAATAAATATTTCTTCAAATAAATTATTCTAGGTAGTTTTTCTACTTTTACATGGTCAACAATTATGGAATCTCTCTTTCTTTACTCAGAAAATGCAGTTGTAAGTGCCCCATAAGGCCATAACCGTCTTGGGGGGTGCACTTAGTTCTACTATAAGTCTATAACAAACCACATGCGAACAAGTGGTTTCTAATAAACTATAATTTCAACCTAAAATTTTGAACATTGTTTAATAATGACTATAGCTTTCTATTTCCAAAATTTCCAACTCAAATAAAATATGAAATGATTTCTAGAAGAGGTTGAAACTTGAAACTGAACTAAAATGGCATGTTTTTCAACTGAAATAATTATAGAGGACACATTTAGATGACCATTGAGTCAATATTCAATTCAAAATGAGCTTTCAATAATGAGTTATTTTTAGGAATTTTTTGTTCATTTTTTAGACAATTTTTTCTTATATAATAGAGGGGTGTGAAAGCTATTTTTCAGTTCTACAGTGTATCTTTTTACTTCAAAAATTTGTAACTAATTATTATTAACAAATAAAAATATCAATAATTCAAAACATAAACTTTTAAAGTAGGAAAATCTATTCATATTTTTTTAATTTTGTTTTATTTAAAATTCAAAAAATATATAGGGGGTCCAAAGTTTTGTTTGCACTTGGTTTCTAATGGACACTCTAAATGACCCCCCCGAGATAACCGTAGTTCATGAATTTCTACAATTATTTCAAGAAAGCGAATTAGAGGATGTACATGATTTATTAAAAAAATTACGCATTTCGAAGCAATGGGATCCTAATTTTTCAAGGGCATAGCAAAACCCTCATGAATTTGGGAATTCAAAAATTCCATACTTCTTTCTTCTTGTTATTTTCCTTCTACATGTTATACAAGGGTTTAGTGTGTTACAAGTAACGTTTTAGATCCTACGGTTCAATTACAAATTTTTTACGTGCTCACAGGGGGGGCCAAAAAAGAGTATGCTGAATTGCCCCCTTCATTGCCCCTGCTGCAGGGCAAAGTCTGCAATTTCGAAAGTGGCAAAACTTCCCTTGTTTCCCAAAATTCTCGTCGCCGGACGGCCCCTCCGCCCTTCCGACGCCCCGTCCGATCTACCAACGCCCTGTCCGAGCTTCCGACGTGTTGTCCGAGCTGTTCGTCCGCATGTCGGTGCGTCCGCACTTTCTCGGTGACCGTGCGATCCATCGTGCGACAGTTTCGGGCCGCACGATGGGGGCGTCGGAAAACAGGCCGTCCGATTCGGACGGACCCTAAAGCGCCGTCAGAAGCCATAAATAGCGTTTTCGACGCCTCATTTTTCCACAGCCGTTTCCCTCCTGAAGTGGGTTTTCTAGTGCCCGATGTGAATCTGTGGCTCTGCGCGCCCCTTTCGGTTTGGTGTGTGAATGGTTCTGCTTGGATACTTGATGGTTTTAAGTGATGTGGTTTGAATAATTTCTTGGATGCGAGGAATTGTGAATTAGAAAACCGTTTCACTCCATTGCATTTGAATTTTGAAGTGAGAAGCACTTGGTGCACTTGGTGCACTTGGTGCAATTTTTTGGGAAAATTCGGACATCAATTATCTTCATTGTAATCAAGGTTATCATGTCTCGCCCTAAACCATCAAGTAAGAGTAAGAAAGGAAAATCTCAAGATATGAATTGGGCTGACTGGGAAAACCCTAATTGCGTAGCTGAAGATGGATGGGAAGAAGAGCCAAAGAAAGTTTGGGACTGCACCACATGCAAGAAGTACGTCAAGATGACTCACCTCTCCAAAATGTGGTCAAGAGAACACACTGAAGGCCAAGTTCGTCGATGGGAAGGACAAATGTCCACATGTACGAGCCAACACTTTCTTCACCGTTACGAAGAAGTAACGCGTTCAGCGGGTTTACGTGACTCCAAACCTAATATAATGAACTATTCTAACATGGCTATGGTTTGGACAGAGATTGTACTCCATAAAGATGTGGATTGGCGTACCATTTATGGGAAACATGTGGATAGTCTGAATCGGAATGATGCAATGATTTATACTAGCTGGACTGCTGCAAGTGATTGCCAGCCAGAGTGGTCCAATCGAGGGCAGTTTGGATTTCCTGCAGTTGTGGTGCCACATGGAGAAGATGAATGGTCGAGTGACGGTGATGAGGGTGAAGCTCCAGCACCAGTGACATTGGGAGAGGAGCACGAGCGTAAAAAAGATCGAGAAGACATTGAATACGAACAACAAATGCAAAAAGCGATGCGTAGAAGCGTAGAGGACCGTGGTCGACAAGATGGGTATGATGGATTCTACCAACGTGACCGTGGTGCATATGACCCACCACATGGGTCCTATGGTTCACACTATGGCCATGACCCCCAACATGGCTCTCAAAACGTTGGAGGCTCTTATTATGGCGGTTCAACTCAAAGAGGATCACTCCACGGTGATTCAATTCCTCCTCCAACTTTTGGAGGTCCTTCCTCCGCAAATTATGGACGAGGAGGTGGGCAAAGCGGATATGTTCCCGACTACTATGGCGGAGGACCATATCTCGGTGTTTATGGTGGTGGTCCTACAGGCCCAAGTCAGAGAGATGACACGGATTCAAATTCCGAATGAAGCCGAATCAAACACTAATACACTATTGTATTGTTTGTCTTACAATATGGGCTCTAAATTGCAATTTAGTTGTTTTCCATACAATGATGCAATATAGAATGTAGCAAACATAGTGTAATGGTGTCAATGAGTGGTCGTCAGTTGTCATGTACAATGCAAAACCGCTACAATTGCGATGTATTGAAATATATTATTAGAATGATAGATTTCTCATGTTCATGGTATTATTGAATGCCATTGCTATGCAATGGATCAAGCCATGGTGTTTTGGAAGCTAAGTATAGCAATGGCCCAGCTTTTATCATTTTGTCATTCGAATGTGAAAATGTGAATGCACCATCGTAGATGGCATGTTTAATTGTTTATCCTAGATGTCCATGGAAAATATTGAAGTGCTTCGAACTTATTGTTACCTAATTTTTATTTTAAAAAAAGCATAAGGTAGCATGTTATATTTTGTAGACCCTCCTACATAAAGTAAATTGTCACTTATTAGTACACCTATGTCCAACACACCTTGAGCCTTGTGAATTGTGAATTTGTGATGGACAAAAATGTTTAGAGTCACGGTTTCAATATTTGGTAATCTTCCTCTTCTTCCTATGAAAAACATAAAGAAAGAGTGCTTAAATTTAACTAATGTAAATGCATTCCTATTTTTTCTATTTCCAAAATTGCATTCAAAATTTCATAACTAATTCCATGAAGCTTCATGTACATAATAGGAAAGGACTTGATTTACAAGTCAATTTTCTCAATATATCAATGAAATTTCCTTGAAAAATACTTGAAATTGTTTCAATTCTTTGAAATTTAGTTGCGTCCCTTACATGGTGTAATTTTGTTTTGTGGACCTCCTCCTTTAACGAATTTCGTGATTTTGTCAAGTAAAGGGGGACAAAATGAATTTTGGATGGTCTCATTTTTTGTTGAAATTTTCAGGAATTTTTTCATAAGATAGATAAATTGATGAGTTTTTAGGGAACATATATATATTATGTTTTTGTTGGTGTCCGTGCGCAAATTTTTTTGCACCATAACCTATTAACTTCAAAATGGGTGAGACCGAGCAACCCAAAAAATCCACTAGAAATTTGAATAAAAAATGAATTTTTTTTTTCTTGTATATTATATTGGATTTTTCTAAAAGGGATGCTTTGATTCATTCCAATTGGATTCATGATGCGAAAGTTATGGATTTTCTTGTTTTGTGGGCTATCATAGGATTATCTTGAAAGAAATTCTTTTCTTCCACTTGGAATGCTAATTCATGATTTTAAGTTACAAACTTTGAATGTTCGTATCGTGGAAAGTATAATCTAAATGAAAAATTTCATTATATCATTAGCTTGAGTGAAGAATATTGCATGCAAATTGTCCATTTGTTTCAAGCAAAAAATAAAAGAATTTTGGATGCATTGGTTTAAAAGAAATATTTTTATTAAAATAAATAAAAATCTCCATATAAACTCTTCAAAATTGTTGCAAAAATGTGAGGCCGAAAATGGGCTTCTTAGGAAGTAAAGGATTAACCCTTTAGGGCCTAAGGAGCCCCAAGCAAACTCTTGAATTCTTTTGGAATCAAATTTTCATATCAAAATTTTATCATTTAATTTAAGTTATTATTTTTCACAAATAACCATTCATGTCTTCTATCATATCTGAATTTTTAATATTTTTTGGGAAAAAAATGAAATTTATAAGATTTTCTAGAGTTTCTATCTTTGAAAAATCGTAGTAATTACAAAAGAGCTCACTTTACGATGAAATTTTTATAGAAAATAGGAAAAATTATAATGAACATTATGGTGAAGTTTTCATGCTCCCTTTCGTTATATACAAATAAATTTGATAGAGAAACATGTCCCACAGTGTATTTTGAAACTTTAGAAATCCCAACTTCAAATTGCCAAAGATAACTCATTATTGCTCCAAATTTGATGGCAAATGGCTCATTGGAAGCGAAATTCCCGTGCCCTCACATCTCATTTACACCTCACAGTCAAATGAGGTTAGGAAAGTGTTTTAATTTCCAAAATTCAGTTTAAAACGACCAAATTTGGCATGCTCGGCCCTAAAGGGTTAAGGGGTGAAAATACCATTTATCGGAGCCGTCCGATCTGTTGAACTGCCGCGCCGTCCGTTTTGTCGCACGGCAGCCCGTCCGCCTCGCGGGGGCCGTTGGATCGATCGGCTGTTCGATCTGTCGGCCGCGTCGTAGGCGTCGGATATCCAACACGGACCGTGCGTCGAAAAAGGGCGTCGGAAAGGTATAAGAAAGTCGGACGGGCCCGTCTGATCCTCACTTTTGTTTTCCCCCTTGCATATTGCAAGAGTGAAGCGGAGAGCTTGGTGGTTCATGCCCCCATTGGTTCCTCTTCTTGGGAAAGCAAGAGTGCGATTTTGGGGGCCCCTTATTGCCATTTTTTTCAGTTTTGGTTCGAGTTTCACTTGAACTTGAAATTATCATTTCATTTTGCGAATATTCATTCATACAAGAAGTTCATCACTATGCCACGAACAAAGAAGGCTGCAAAGAGGAAACAAATGGAGCATGAAGGAGGTTCACACAATGAGGCAAGTAGGGACATTCCCTCTGATGCATGCAAGAGATTTTTGATCAAGTTGATCGTCAATTTCTATGAGTCGGAAACCACGATGTCACTACACAACAAATACGTTAGGTACAACGAGGAGTGCTCGCAAAAATTCAAGGCGGACATGTGGCAACTGATGATGAATGCGCTTAGTGTTCCAGAATGGCACCACGAGACGGAGAAGAAAGGCTTTCCAAAATTCTTGGAGAATAGGGTCCACGATGCATTGTGGAATGCATCAATGGTGCTAGCAAGGTATGGCTCTCAATATCGGGAAAATGATGAGGATTTTTGTGAAGTCATTCTGAAAGCTGACTTGTTTGTTGCACGATGCAAGCCGTTTGCAAAGAACCGTAACAGACGAGGATCTTTGGGTTGGTGGAATAGCACTGATGGAGTGGCTGAACTGGATCGGGGCAGACAACACTTCATAGCGCTTCCTGACACAGCACGAGTAATCGCTCAAGACCAAAAAACCATGAAGGGTGGATATGCAACAATTCGTAGGGTTCGAATTGAAGGGTGTCCAGGGATAGCTATATTTTGGGAGTTTGCAGCAAAGCTATCCAATCAACACCGCACACAGACTCATCTTGCGAGATTGGAACACCAGAACGAGTCAATGGCAGTGCGGATTCCACATCCTGGAGTTATACGGTTTGCTGCAGTTCATGGAACAACAAATGAAGGGTATTCGTATTGGTGGAATGGCGGAACACTATGGCACATGATGCACTTGGATAATGATTATCCAGACAACATTGCCATTCAGTTGCACTATTCGAGGCCAACAGAGGTAGAGTTGATTGAAGCTTACCATCTCGGATGATTTAGGAAGAAGCGCACACAACTCGCATGGGCATTATTGCACATCATGAATGCGGTGCACATTTCTAGACATCTTCACAATGACATCTTCACAATGACATCTCTCCAGACAACATAATGTTTCACTTTCCTGAAGACGAGTCACGCGTGTACATTGGAGTTTGCGATTGGGGCATGACTACCGTAGCTTCTGAACCAATGAAGTCTTTGTACACGTTTACATGTGCGAGTGACATGGAGGAGGCTTTGAGAAAGAGGTGGTGGGTGGACCTGAAGATTGCATATGCGCACAAAAGAGATGCAGATGGGTCAACCATTCCAAATCTATCACGTGCATCGGAAGAATATGCAGTTTGTAAACTCGCTCAAAGCATCAACAAGGATTGCATGTTTGAAGAATACTACAAGTTGCATCGGGAATCAGCTGAACTGACGAAGTTGAGTCACCACGTTTTGGCCCTTATGTTTCACTCATACATGGAGCGGCCTTGCAGTGAAGGTTCGAATTACCGTGGCGGTTTGTCTCACATCATCAATTTCTTTTCCGGTCGGTGCAATTGGCTTGTGCCGGATGAGCACTTCCGCCATTCATATTAGTAGTTCAACGTACTTTATAGTAGCATAGAACTATAGAGGTATGTAGTAAATATAGAATGAGGATGTACGCATGCACACTATATAGTGCCTAATTATGCAATGTGGATGTATGACCATATATGTGGAATATGATAATTATACATTTTGAAAGTTCGGTGTATTTGAGTAAGTACTGCTTATGATTTTTTGTCACATGAAACTATGAAAGATACATATGACTTGAATGAAAAGGGCACTACTTGTTGTTGTTGAATGCTGAGGTGGCAATTAGCAAGGGTGTGTGGAGATTGTTTTCATTTTAAGCTTTATAAACCCCATCGTCCAAGCAGCTTCAAACTTCAGAAGGTCATAGGAATCTCAGATTTTGAAATTTTCCCAAACAAAAATTTCTTGCTTGTCAAATATAAGTATGCCTTTGTATCCATCGTTCGGATTTTCAAAATCTCAAAGTATGTGGTGGAAAAACTGATTCAAAGATGACTTAGTGCATTGTCAATATTTGGGACATTGTGGCATAATGGCATTGCAAAATTTTTTTGGAGGTGTTAGGTGTGTTGGATTGCTTTGAAAATTGGTATGCATATGCCCAACTTCAATACCTACAGGAAAAAATTTTAATTTTATGGTGTGTAGTGCAAAAAAATTGAGCATGAGGTGGTCAAAGGCATCTGAAATTCTGGGGCATAGTGAAAAAAAAAGAAAAAAAGACTTTGAATGCAAATATCTCTTTATCCGTACGGTGAAAACTCCCAAAAAGTTTACCACACCCTCTCATACAAGTTCACTTCAAGATCTTACGGTTACATTTTCACAACATCGTGAATGATCGCAACAGGAATGGTAGTTTTCAGTGATTTTGGACCCAGAAAATGGCTCGGTCCTTTAGGGCTTAAGAAAGAAATGGTTAGAATAAAAATGTGTTGAATTCTACAGTTGGGAACGATACAGAATTTTTAAGAATTTTAATTTTTTTTGAAGTCAAATTACTTTCATGAGTTCAAATGGGGATTCTTTCAGTACTCCCTAAAGTACAAGAATGGGTTAATTTTTGGGCCTAAATCCTTGTTAATTAAAAAAATGGCATTTCTATAAAACCCTAAAAAAATAGTACCATCGTGCATTTCGACGCTATTTAGTATTTAGACCTTGTACCTTTTTCTTTTTCTTTTTGTTAGAATAATTTCCATGACCGTCAATAGGGACCTTAAACAAAACTTATTGTATACCGAAGTTCAACAATGGGTTCTATTTCTTTTCATAGCTCATTTGAACCCCTAAAGGACAAAGCGTCCCTTCCGTTGACAAATGGATTTCAGGTTGGTACCTATGGGCTGAATTTGTCTCCTGATTTTCTTAAATTTTTTTAAAAAATAGAAAAATGGATTACCTTTGTGAAAATATAATTTTTTTCTCAATCGGTACCCCTCTACAAAAGTTATGCCCATGTAACTCAAAACTTGGGAGACCGGGCAACACAAAGATTTTTCAGAATTAAAATTTTTTATTTCTAAATTTTTTTAATTCATACATTATACTTTTGTTAGGAAAAGGGCTTGATTAAACCAAGCCGTCGGATCGGATGTGGCCATCCGATCAGACCGTCAGAAGAGCATATCCGATCAGCCCGTCCGATAAGGCCATCGGATCGGACCTGGTCGTCGGATCAGGCCGTCGGATTGGATGTGGCCATCCGATCAGACTGTCGGAAGAGCATACCCGATCGGACCGTTCGATTAGGCCGTCGGATCGAACCTGGCCGTCCGATCAGGCCGTCGGAAGAGCTCGTCCGATCAGGCCGTCGGATCGGGAGTGGCCGTCCGATCGGCCAGGCCGTCGGAAGCCTCGGGCAAGGTAACTTTTAATTTACCCTAGGTAAAAAACAAAAAAACTAGACGTCCAGGGGGGGCCGGACGCGGACGCTGGACGTCCGGACGTCCTGGCAACCCTACTCCAAATTACTCTAAGGAGTTGCAAGAATTATCAAAAAAAATGGCACAACATGGGGGGATTTTTTGTCAAACCTAAGCTGACTGGGGCAATGAGGGAGGTAATTCTCCACCCCAGGCAAGGCCTCTCTGTCGCCTCACAGAGGACCCGCGGTCACCCGTAAGACCCGCAGTCGCCCGTTTCTGGACCCGTAGTCGCCTATTCCAGGACCCGCAGTCGCCTATTCTTGGACCCGCAGTGGCCCATTCCTAGACCCGTGGCGCCCAATTCTGGACCTACTGTCGCCCATCACCCGCAGTCGCCCTTCACTTGACTTATTTCAGGTTTTTGGACCCGCATTCTCTCATGGGGCGACCGCGGGTCCAAGGAGTTTTGTTGTATAAAGGTCTAGGGATACCCCTTGTTTTATCACCTTGGCTTCGTTGATAAAACTCTTGTCTTGGACCTTCGAAAGAGGCTTCATGCGGACGTTTAACTTCTTCGGAGGGCAACAACCGTGTTTAGAAGGGTTTACAAGACCACTCTAAGCGGGTTGCTTTGTCATTACATCTTCCATAGTATTAGTGTGATTATTGTAGTCATTTTCTTTGAAGACCCAACGTTGATCTACTACATGGCTGGACAAGGTGTTGGGAGGGGGGGGACCATGAATGATACGCGGAGGTCCACAAAGGATTGGGACCCTTGGCTAGTACCGTGCACCCCAACTGATAATTCGCCCCATGCTCGAAAATGCATGTTTTGTGGGTGGAGCAAAGCATTTGTACGAAAGAGAGCATTGATTCACTTTGGCTATGGCGGTTCGACTACATCGGAGCGTTGTAAGGAGATCCCTAGAATTGTACGAGAAAAGTTTCGGACTGGCGAGGGGCAAGTTCCAAGGTCCATGAGTTACGAAGAGATGTATGATGCACCGACTAGACATGATGCACCAATTATTGTTGCAGAGTCTATTGTCGCACCTGCTTTGGATGTCGAAGAAGAAGGGTCTCTCAATCCCTTTGAATCAAATGCAAGACCAAATCCTACGCCTGATTCAGTAGATTCTACTGGAACAACGCTTGAGAGAAGGAGGAACATGCCATCTGTTTCTCGGCAAAGAAGCATGGATGAATCATTACAGACGGGCCGCAGACAAGTGTTGGATAGGTTGTGGGCTTCTTTCTTTTACGAGGCGAACATTTCATTCAACGTTGTGCGCCACCCGGCCTTCATGAATGCTGTTAAACAAACTGCAGCAGTAGGATTCGTGTACCAACCGCCACCGTATAATGCGATTCGCATGAAAATGATAGATGTTAAGAAGGCATCGGTTGAAGCCATGGTCTCGGAGCGGACGAGGGTTTCAATAAGTCAATATGGAGCGACAATTTGTTCAGATGGTTGGTCCGATACTAATTCGCGGCCGTTACTGAATATGATGTTGTTGTGTCCCGCCGGGGATGTCTTTTTAGGATCAGTGGATAGTACTGGGGAGAAGAAGGATATATCTTACACGACTGAGATGATGGCACGATACATTGAGGAAGTTGGGCCTACCAACGTTGTACAATTGTGTACGGACAATGCTGTAGTCATGACGGGGGCGATGGCAAAGTTGGAAGAAAGGTACCCTCACATTTATAGGCAGGGTTGTGCGGCACACATTTTGGACTTACTTTTAGAAGACTAGGAAAAGGATCAGAGAATAAAGGAGTTGGTAAAAAAGGCTTCATCAATTGTGAAATTCATCAAGAAATACCAACATACTTTGGCGTTGTCTCAGAGATTTTCACTAAACAAAGTGTTGAGACTTCCAAGCAAAACACGTTTTGCCACAAATTTCTTGATGATTGATCGTTTGGTGGACTGCAAGCAAGTAGTGCACAACGTGACATTGGATGAGACATACATGACGTTCGAGTTGAGTTTGCAAAACCGCAGAAATGGACATTTCATTATGGGCAAGGCCAAACTTGCAAGGCAAGATATCCGTTCAGAAGAGTTCTGGGTTCAGTGCGACAATTTCCTCCATATGGTAGAGTTCGTGCTGCTTTGTCTTCGTCATTTTGATGGAAAAGTCCCGGTAATGCCGAAAGCTTTAGTAATGATGACAGCCTTGAAGGAGCACATTTATTCTCTCAAGAATGCTCCATTTTTCCTTGATCCAGTGGTGGCAACACGATATGAGAAACAATTTGATGCTCGCTGGAAGTTGATGATTACTGACCTACACTATGCGGGGGCACTACTAAATCCATACTTGAGTGACGTGGAGGCTATTCATAACAATGGCTACGCGAAGGGAGCTTTGAATCGAGTCATACGAAAACTGAGCGTACCATTGAACGTGTCAGTGGTGGAAGCAATGCAGGAGCTAACTCAATTTGAAGAGAAGACAGGTGCATTCGATCCCTTACATGAGGCTCCCGATATCATTGAATGCCAATTATTGCCTCATCAATGGTGGAATCGTGTAGGGGGCAATGCTCTTCCAAAAATTGCAAAGCGAATTCTCGGTTTGACGTGCTCTATATCTTCGTGTGAAAGGAATTGGAGCATGTATTCCTTTGTGCACAATAAAGTGCGAAACTGCTTGGCCACGACAAAGGCGGAGACATTGGTGTATATCTACGCGAACAGCAAACTTGAACGTCAAAAACGTGGACACAACCCAACCATTTTTTACGACCAGATGCTTGCAGATGGAGAGATGAGGACGAGCGTGATGGACCTTTGTCTTCAGGGGAAGAAGACGACGTTGTTCCAGATTTTATGAGAGAACGCGAGAACCGCAGGGATGAAGAGGATCGGTTGCGCAACAATCCTTGGAATGCAATGGTTAGGCCGCCACCTAGTCCTCCACGACCAATATACGGGAATACATTTGACTTTAGTGACGATGGATATGTTTCTCCTGGAAATTCACCTATACGCAGTCCACCGCAGAATGTCGTGCACACTATGGATGCAATTTCGCCGGCACATGCATCACAGAGGAGGGAAAGCACCCCCGACAACAACGACGAAGGCGTACCTATTCCCATGGCACCCGTAGAGGAAGAAGCTAGATCTCCAATATCAACTAGTTCACCTCCGAATATAGCCCGCAATTTAAGAAGCAGTGCACAAGTTCCAATGAGAAGCGAACATGAAGAAGAGGCCATCAAAGTCAATGAAGTTGTACACGAGGGAATACCAAATCCCGTTGTATTGAACGCATCTACCCTCGGAACAACTATTACTACAGATGATGATGATGATGATGTGCTATTGGCACATGTTATGAATTGAAGTCGGAATGTGCCGTTGAATCCAGAGACGACTACAAATGTGGCAATAGTGAGGAGGTCTATCCCAACCCTTCCAACAAGGCCACCGGTGCGTGGAGGTGCTCTACGGACGATTGATGAAGAGGTTCACGGCTCAGCTCCACAATCCACTCAACCTTTATCCGTGTTTGGCCTTGGCGAATCATCATTAGGAATCCAGGGGCGCAACAGTAGAGGCCAGAAAAGGCGTATTAGGAGGGTTGACGAGAGGGGACCTCGAAACCCTAAACGACCCACTCAAATTGTCCAACGGTGTACCATTGGAGCGGGATGTTCCACCTAGAATGTTGGACAATCAAGTAGAGGAGGGCAACACCCTGCATCCAACATGGATGGAACTACGGATGCGTTCAGGCTCACGAAACGACTTGTGCAAACTGAAGGCTTACGTGGTGTAGATACAGAAGTTCGAAATCTGAACTCAGAGGTAGAGCGTGAGGTACATATCAAAGTAGTAACAAGGGAAGATGATGAAATCGAAAGCTCGGGCGACAACAAGAGCAACGAAGAGTCTTATGAAGATACACATCCTAATGCTGATGAAGTGCCGAGCGATTCCACATTCACACCTGGTGTCTAGAGTACTAGAGAAGTAGACAATAATTATAGTTATAGTTATAGTTATAGTTATAAGGTTTTAGCTTATATGTTAGGTAGCAAATCTTTGTAGTTCAAGCTTTGAGCCTTCATCCTGATGTGTAAGGATTTTGTAATGCTTCATCAAGCATATGAACATATTAGAGTGAGGGACAGATTACCGGTTTTAAAATATATGTTGAGTTCTAATTGGTAAGCAGTTAGGTGATGACTACAATGAGGTTATAAAAGTGCAATGCAAGTATGACTACATTTGAAGTCCGCCTCAAAGCAATATCAATGACTTATTAATATAATTGTTGTTGACATTATTATTGTGGCCTTATACTGGGTGAATTTTTGGAATTAGAGAAGTTTGTCCAATTTACATTTCATGGGCTCTATTATTTGCACTTGTAAATTGTAAACCCCAATATAACGTAGCACCTAATTCTGCGCTTATAAAACACCTTTGTGACGTGTTACTTCAAAGACTGAATATGCCAAACTGAAATCCTAAACTGAACTTGCGGTCGCCTTGGAACACGCGGTCGTTGTCTGCTGCTCCGACCTGCAGTCGCCCTGTAACCCGAAGTCGCCCCTACCTATCGGACCCGCGGTCGCCCTCAGTACCCGAAGCCGCGGTCGCCCCTTCACCTGAAGTCGCCCTAGTGCTCCAGACCTGTAGTCGCCCCTTCACCCGTAGTCGCCTTCCACCCTAAACCCACAGTCGCCTCAATTTTTCCACCCAAGGTCGCCCAAGGCAGACCTGTACGCGCCCACACCCGCAGTCGCCCACGCTGGCTGTCCACGTCAGTTCCGAAGCCCTGCCACGTAGGCAAAATCTATTTACCATGGGGTAAAATTTTTTACCCCTCCGCGACGCGATGTCAAGTAAACTCGACACTTGGTGACAAGCGACACGCGACGTCAGACGTCATACACGACGCCTAAACCCAAAAATATGTCAGACAAGACAACCCTGATTGACAGTACTTACGGAAGCAAAGTGCCCACCGGAGTTTCCAGCATGTAATGCTCGGATAACTTTCTTTCTATCCGGTTCTTCTAGACATCTTCTTAGGACATCATCCGGTCCTAACTTAAAAAGGATTTCCTTAATAAGTGTATACGGGGCTACTTTCCTTTGGAAGATCTCTTTTTCTTCCCTAGTCATGGGTTCAGGATATCTAGATTCTCTCAAGTAATCTATAATATCTTGGTATTCAGAAGTTGGTTGCTCATCTATCTGAAACACTGGAGGTTCCGGTTCTGTTCCTATTTTTGAGGTTCTATCAAGATCTGGAAACTCATCCAGAAACTCAACGGATATCTCCGCTACAGACTCTTTTCCTCTCTGTCTGGAAAGGTAATCTACATTGGAGTTTGCTTTTCCGGGTTTAACTAATACTTCATAGTTAAACTCTTGAAGTAGCAAAATCCACCTAGCTATGCGTCTTGACGAATCCGGTTTGTTTACAAGGTATTTCATGGAATCATGGTCTGTATGAAAAATTACCTTGTAACCAAGTAGGTAATGGCGAAATTTCTTGCATAAGTATACAACAGCTAGTGCCTCTCGTTCGGTTGTCGTGTAATTTCGCTCTACTGGACTCATTTGTCGGCTCGCATAATAAATAGGCTTCTCACGTTTGTCTTCGTCCGGCTGCTACAAGATCTCTCCAAGACACCATCCAGATGCATCGATAGTTACATGGAATGCCCGTTCCCAATCCGGAACAGAAAGTATCGGGGCTTTGGAGAGTTGAATCTTCAGGTCTTCAAACGCTAATTGTCTCCTTCGGGTCCAGTTAAACTCCGTATCCGTTTTGAGCAGTTCAGTAAGGGGGATGGCTCTCTTGGCATATGCTTCAATGAATCTGTGGTAATATCCCACACATCCGAGAAATCCTCGTATCTTCCTTACATTGGTGGGTGGTAATAGTGATAGTATTACCCTCACCTTGTCTAAGTCTACCTATAATCTGGCCTGGCTCACTACATGATCCAGTAGGATTCCGGAAATCATTCCGAAAAAACACTTTCCAAGATGTAGTTTTAGGTTTGTTTCCCTACATTTTTGAAAAGTCTTCCGTAGACATTGCAGATGACTTTTCCGGTTGCTAAAAACCGCAAAGTCGTCAATGAAGACTTCTAGAAAATGTCTAAGAAAGTCTTTAAAAATATCCATCATTAACCTCTGGAAAGTTCCAGAGGCATTACATAATCCAAAGGGCATACGTGTGAAAGCATACGTACCCCATTCCGTGGTAAAAATGGTTTTCAACTGGTCACGCCATCGGATGGAGACCTGATTATAGCCAGAGAATCCATCTAAGAAACTATAACATTCATATTCGGAAACATGATCAAGGATGACATCCGTAAACAATAAGGGAAAATAATCCTTTTTCGTGGCTGCGTTTAGTTTCCGGAAATCCTGGCAGACCCGGATCTTTACTTTCCCGTCCGCTCCTACCTTCTTGGGTACTACCACTATAGGGAAGACCCACTCAGAGTTGATAACAGGATAAATAAATCCGGCTTCCAATAATCTATCGATCTTCTCTTTTACCATTAATGAATATCTGGGTTTTAGCCTATATTGACGTTGACGGATAGGACTAGAATTCTCCGTTAGATCTATACAGTGCTCTCCTAACTCAGCGGGTATTCCGGTCAAGTCTGTCGGACTCCAAGCAAAAACGTCGAGGTATTCCCTTAGCAGTTGCATGTATCCTACTTTCTCTGATCCTTCTAAGAGTTTATTTAAAAAGAAACTCTTACCCGCCTCTACTTCTACTTTCTCATAGTCTATGGGTGAAACCACAGATTTCACCTTCTCTATGCTAGACTCGTCCGGGTTAGGGATTAAGTTGCCCCAATCCACGTGACCGGCTCTAATTCCGGTTAGAGGGATATTTCCCTCCTGGATCTGTTGATGAATCCATTTGGCCGTAAGCGGAATGCTAGATTCTCCTAACGATCTATCCTCCGGAATAGTGGAATGGATCCTATCCGGAACTAGTTCTTGTACTGCATTTTGGAAGCCAAAACTTTCCTTAGATTCTTGCTCAAACGAATCTATGAAGTAGCTAAGGGTTGAGCTAGAGTTTTCCGAATCCGTCCAATTAGAGGTATACCCATCCGATTCACTTGATTCTCCCAAGTGCCTTTCTACAGCCCAGGGGATCCGGATAGCAGGTTTCCCTACCACTAGTTCCTTAGCTCCCCAATCTACCAATACTCGGGCAGAATACAACCAAGGTCTCCCTAATAACATAGAAAAAGGCCTTCCCTTTTGCACACGAATGATTACATAATTTAGCAAGTAATCCTTTCCCCCAATCCAGGTTGGAATCTCCGAGAGTCTCCCAACCAGATTCACTCTAGATTGATCCGCCATTCGTAACACTTGCTCCGTGGCTTCAAAGGTAGTAAATCCTAAGTCAAAAGCAATATCCTCTAACATCAGATTTACTCCTGACCCTCCATCAATGGGAACATTCGGAATAGAACATCCATCGATTTCCACTGTGACTTCAGGAGCTCCGGAATCTTCTGGTCTGGCAAAGTTAACCGCTACCGAAGGTAACTTAACTTTCCTTCTTCTCTTCCGGGTCCATGCATCTCGGATCAATTTTTGATAATTCATATTATCGTGAAGGAGTTCCCCAATGGTAACGTTGGCCTTCTGATCTTTGATATCCTGGACAATATCATACTCATGTCCTCTTATATCCGGACTAATGATTACCGGAACATCATCAAAGCTGACGGTCTTCCGAACTGGAGGAATCACCGTTTTGCTAATCTCCGTTCGAACTTCCTTACTAATATCTCTGGAAATCCGGGTCGGAATGACCCCTTCCTCAGAGCTGGCCGAGTCCTGTTCCGGATCCTATCTTCTGGGAGACAGATCCGAATCTCTACTAGAATCTGACTTCCTTCTATGCTTCTTTCTCCCTTTCTTTTTGTTCTTCGTCTGGTCCGGTTGTCTCTTGGTGGAACTGCGGGTTGATACTCGATGTACTTCCTCCTCGTCCGGCAGCTCTACCTCACACCATCACTTCTCCGGCTTTTCTATTCTTGCCGAATGACCGTAATTGAGAGCGGTTTGTTCTCTAGGAAGAATCTGCACTTGTTTGTAAACCGGTCGCGGTTTCACTGGTTTAGGGCATTGTCCCTCCCCATGCCCATATTCCTGACAGTTTTGACAAAGAAGAACCTGGGGTGCACCCTGCCCTAGTCCTTTATGAAGACAGTTGTTGGCATAATGTCCTGGCTCTCTACAGTTATAGCAAATCACAACTTGTCTATCCGGATATCCGGATGGTTGCATCGGTTGCTGTAACAGCAGACCTTGACTAGACCTTGGTAAAAAGTTCCGGTTCAACGCATTGGCCCGGACAGGTATCGCTACTCTTTTCCCTCGAGCATAACTGGATTGAATCTGATACACATCTTCTTCCTCAGGTTGCTCCATGATATAATAGATTTCTTCTTCCAGATACACATAATGAACTGGTTTATGCGTGTGCTGGCACTCACTAGGATAATGGCCTTGCTGCCCACATCTTCCACACCACACATTTGCTCTTGAGGTAGGAACGATGCGCCTGGATTTCCGGTTCTCTGCCAAGTTGACTTTGATGGCTTCTAACCACTAGTAGAAAATCTGAAATTTTTGTTATTTTGGACGCATTGTTTTGGACAAAATCTAACAGAAATCTGTTGAAAATAACAGATTTCTGTTAGATTTTGTCCAAAACAACGCGTCCAAAATGACAAAAATTTCAGATTTTCTACTAGTGAACGACTCCTAAATGCTCTTCATCATCTTCTTGGAATCCGGATCCTCTTTCTTGACTTTGACCACCGTCTTTTCACGTACATTCTTGGTCTTTGTTGACCATCTAGGTGGTGATATCTCCACTTCCTCCTCTGAGCTTGATAAGTCGGAGTCGGAACTTCCGGATTCAGAGTCTTCAAGGCTGGATTCTGAATTGGAAATCTTCCTTCTATTCTTCCGCTCCTGGTCTCGCCTCTTCTCTTTGTACTTGTTTCGTTTCTCACTCTTCCTCAAGGACTTCCGAAGAGACTGGGCTGAACTCTCATATAGGGTTGTCTACCCAGACAACTCGAAAAACTCGACGTCGAAGACGTCTAGTAGAGGGTCCCGTCCGTCTAATAGAGTCAACTTTATCCTTTGACTTTTCTAGAATTTACCCCCCATTTACCTAGGCTTACTTGGCTGCCATGTGGCAGCCGCATGGCAAATGTAGGGCGACCTCGGGTGGGGGCGACCTCGGGTAAGGGGCGACTTCGGGTGGGGCGACTTCGGGTGAGGGTGACTTCGGATATGGGGCGACTGCGGGTATGGGGCGACTACAGGTCTTAGGCGAACACAATTACTAGGTCGCGGTCGCCTCTACCCGCACCCGTGGGTGCACTTGCCCTCATCCAAGACCCGCACTCGCCCTTCGTCACTTGCACGCGCCCCCCCAAGACCTACGGTCGCCCCTCCAGAACCCGCGGTCGCCCCTTGAGGACCCGCGGTTGCCCCCCCAAGACCGCTAGTCGCCTACGTGACCCGCACGCGCCCATTTTGCATCCACACCCGGGTTCGCCTATATATGAAGTCGCCGAATCTTCATTCTCCTATGTTCATCACTAAGGCTTCTTGGCTTGTATCCCTTTCTGGCTACATACATAAGCATTTTGGTGTTGAAAATTTACTATTGACTACTTTCATCTAAGGTTCTTTTTCTAGTGGCTTGATTTCAACAATCCCTCTACATTTTTCTAGGACCTTCATTTCAACAACCCACCATGGCTAGTGGAGACAATACCACTGGAGAATTTCTTGCTGAAGCCCCTCCACCGGCTCCATGTCCACGTCGTGGTTTGGGATTGCGAAAGATTCAAAAGACAAGGAACGGAAGCGTAGGGGTACTTGTCACCGAAAGCGGTTGCATGTGTTGAATAGTGTTGACCACATTGCTTTCAAGGGGTGGAACGAGGAGCCTGAGCCATGGTCAATACAAACTTGCGAAGATTACATTGAGTGGTGCCACATCAGCAAGTTCTTTCCAGCATGGCGTCATCATCATCATCGACACACCAACAAGGCAAATTTGAAGTTCTGTGAGAATGAAATATTCGTGAACAGGTGCATTGAATTGTGGCAAGTTCTCTACAATACGGCCTCTGTAGAAAGGAATGAGGCCCCTCTTTTCCTTGCCAGAGGAGCCTATGCTGAAGTGGCATTGAAGAAAGAAGTCGATTGGAGCACGATCAAATCTAGTCCTCACGTAAAACGTCCAGAGGACGGGTGCATACCAAAAGGAATTCTCCTTTTTCCAGAGGGTGGATTGGGTCCTTTTCGAAGTGTTCCTAGGAATCAGGCCCATGTTGAAATTGACACAGAGTCATCAGAAGAGGATGACAATTCAGATGGTACGCGGGTGCTTCGGGTAGAACGAGCCACGGAACTACCTATTGGCCTCCCCCCAAATCAGAATGAAATTGTCCACGGCGTCGGAACATCACGGGGACATAAATTGGGACAATCGTCAAGAGTGCGACGTTCCACTATACGAATTGGACCACAAGGGGCTTCTCCATCAGCTTCGAATCCACCATTGCCTGCACAGAACCCAAGTGATGTCTTCGAATTCAGTTGCAACGATGAAGGGCCCAGTGAAACAATTGTTGGTGCACCAGCTCTTCAATCCCGAGTGGATGTAGGTCACAACACTCTGACCCTAGCAAAGGCTCAAAACCTCATACAGATCAAAGACAACAAGATTGCTTCATTGGAAAGTGACTTGAAGAAATTGCAAGGACAGTGCCAACTAAAAGATGCTCTCATTGCACGACAATCTACCGAGCTTCAAGCCCTGCGAGAAAATCAGGCTGGCGCTTTCACTTTGTCAGATATGGATGAGGCTTTTGTTGACCATGATCCACATCATCTAGACAAAGTTGTGGGGGACCTTACCGACGATGTTCTTTGCCATCCACCGCCTTCCAAGCTTGCTAAGGTTTTGCAAAATAATCGAAGTGCGTTCCTCACTACGATTGGCGGAGACACGACCACTGACACAAACGATATTCATGGGACCCAAGATTCACTCTCATTTCCAACAGTTCAACAATCAAGGCAGGTGACAAAAAAAGAGACCTTGGAAAGCAGAACGAAAAGCTTCAACGACGGTTGGATCAATTGGTTGCCACGTACTACCATTGGAAGGTGGCGTGCATTCTCTCCGTGGACAGATCGCAGCAAATAGCCAAGGAATTAGATAAGGTTTTAAAGAATTTTGTTGCAGCTTTACCTAAACGTGAGAATGGACTCACATCCTGGGCACTCTTAGATGATATGTTTCCTGAAAACATGCCGATGTTACCAGACACAAATATTATAGATTGGGCACAACAGGGCTAGGACCATGCAAAGCAAATGTCTAGTCACATGGAGGTGAAGGACCAAAAGCTACTATGGCCACAACCTGCAGCTTTCGTACTCGACCATACAAAATGCCCCATTTGTCAAGAGCAATTTGGCCCTGAAGGTGGTTGGGCTCTCGGGTCATGTGCACATGTGTACCATCCTCAATGCCTCCTTATGGGATGCCTCATTAGACGACGTTGTGTACTTTGTTCAGCACCATTCCATGATCGCTTGTATGCCATGTTCAACTTGATGACGTACATGCCACCTTCTTGGGAACATAGCGCTGAAACGACAACTAATACGACATTGTGGGGTCGTGACCTCGTTTGGAGCTGGCGTCAAGGGCTACATGATGATGAAAAGGCACCTAGTAGCTCTCAATTGAACTAGGAAACTGACCCGGCGGAGATTGTCAAATTGGCACCGAAGTTGATGGGAAAAGGTCCACACAATGAAGGGAGAAGGGCATTCTTCTACCAATGCCTTGGTGGATACTTCGAGAAGAGCTCGGGAGAATTCAAATGGGGTCCTCATCCGGAAGGACACCGTTGGGATAATGAAGGTAAAAGGGGACCCGATCGCAATCAATTTGCCTCTCTTGAAGACATGACTAACATGGCTTGCATGGACTCTACGTATGGACCTTATTACCAAAGTCAAGCATTGGACTATCTTTTGGAAGCACATTCTCCACAAACGACAAGGACCCTACAAGCTCTCCAAGATTCCAACGTCCTGGAATTCATTTTGAATGCGGAAGGGCCAGCTTCACGAACTCGTGCAAAGAAGAAGATAGTCCTTCAAGAGGCACTTCAACCTTCACATGGTGAAGCAAGTTCTTCTAAGAAGTAAAAACAATCCAAATGGATTTGACGTCTGAGAATTTAAAGATGCACTTCATTTCTCCTTTGGTTACTTGGTTTACGTCCAAGGATATATAATATCAAACCCCTAGTATATAGAAGCATATTATATATGATAGAAGCGTGTAGCTCTCAGTGTTTTTGTTTTGTTCCACATAGGCCAACTTCAAGCCTTCTATGATTGTATGCTACACATTTGTATTGCAATATTACCGAGAATATTACAGTGCCTTCATTTTTGAAACATATTCTACATTATTTTCTACTCCAAAGACTTCACTATCTTCAAACAAAATCAAATATGTGGTACAACTGATTGTATGAAGTTTATTATCAAAGAGCTATTAAAGTTGAAGTTCACTTTGACATTGTCATTTGCATTGACATTTAAGCTTCTAAAATTAATTCAACTCTAAACCTTAAATTTTATTACTTAGAATTCAAAATTGTATATCATTGTAAGCAATCTCATTATCTCAATTCATTTCATGGAAGATTGTAATTGTTATCATTTTAGTTCCATAAATAGAAAAAGTGAACATGATGAACCCCTTAAGTCCCATTGTCCCCTCTAGAGACAATTTGGAATTTGGGCACGTTTCTATGGGTTGAAATTGTACCCTAATTTTTCGAAACTTTTTGTGAAAAGAGAAAATCTGATAAGCTTTGAGGGAATATAATTTTTATTTCAATTGGTGTCCGGAAGCAAAAGTTACGCCACAAAATACCTAGAACTAAACTCGGCAGGCAGTACAAAAAATATTGCAAAAATTCAAAATAGATTTAATTTTGTTCATGTTTTTGCTAACATTATGTTTTTGTCTACATAAAAAGATTTGATTCATTCCATTTTCATTAGTGATGTGCAAGTTAAGAACCCTGTTCTTTTTAAGGCAATGTAAACAAATCTTTGAAAAAATAACTTATAGAATTCATTTCAAAATGCAATTTTCAAAATTTCTCTAATTTCTTTATTTTAAAGGGGAAGTTTGCTTCCTACAACAATCTCACCGTTGGGACTAACGGATTATTGTGTTCCAATCCCATGTAAGAGCTATTATCAATTTAGTTTTTCTTTCAACCTTGGACCTACTTCTACTTGACAATTTTTTGAGGTATGAAAATGAAGTTATTATTTTTTGAATTTTTTTTCCTACACTCCCAACTCAATTCTTCAACACAATAAATTTTAAATTCAAATTCCATAGTGCACATTTTTGGAAGAAATAGCAATCAAAGTCGTTTGAAAGTGTAGTCCAGTGTTGCAAAAAAATTGCTTCTTCAACTTTGAATGCTCATATCTCTAAATCTATACAGTCAAACATCGTACAATTTTAACCACAAAATCTTAAACAAGTGAAGTTCAAGATACTATGCTTCAGTTCCACAAAAGTTTAGTTTTTTCTTTGGACAAACACAATAGAATTATAGAAATGGAAGTTTTGATTTTTTCTTCACCTAAAAATGGCCTTCGGACTTTAGGGGTTACGAAAAACACTGAAAATGGAAAAAACCTATTGGAATCATTTGAAAATTCACCAAGCCATGTAAGTAGCGATGGAAATTAGCTAGAAAAAGAAGCAATTGGTTATTTAACCTATATAGCCTTAGGTCTTTAGGGCTATGTTTTCACCCAATAAATATCAAGATAAACATTTCTAGTACAAATCCAGAATAAAATTACATAACAAAACTGATTTGAGCAACATTAGGTCTTGTGTTCTTATACTACATTGGTTTCAAAAGATCTGACAAAATATTTTGCGAATACACTAAGTTCATAAAACTGCAATACACATTATAAAGTGTACAATAATTATTAAAAAACCACGTCAACTTTGAATGCCAAAAAAATTGTAGCATATTCTTTACTAAATCACGAGAGAGCCGCAATATCCAAAACTGAGACTTACTTACAAATTTACAATATTGTTCACCAAAATGCGGTACACTACTTTCTAGAAACCTCTTTTTGGTTTAGGAAGTCACTCATATTAGGAGGAGGACCCACTTTCTCGTATTCTTCACCTCTCTTTCCCATTGTATCCTTACTCCACTTCATCCATTGCGTATAATATTCGCTTTCGGCTCTCAGATCCACAAACTTGTCTTTCAGCACTTGTACTCTAGTCTCATGGAACTTCACCAAATTCCAAAGCATTTCTAACTCCTCTGGAAGATTACCGTATATCGAGGCCGTTGCCAAAACCTCCACCTCCTTAACATGTTTTTGGGCCGCATTGTAATATTTCTTTTCCTCTTCGGTAATTTGCACACACAGTGCTCGCCGTTCATTCTCTGCTTTCCTACGTCTACGTTGTAGGGTTTCTAATTTTGATTCCCACAATAAACAATGGTCAACTTGCGACAATTTCTCGGTGCTCTACTTAGCTAAATACTGGTCTCCATTCTTCTTAAAACCAACAAAATCATCATCTCTCTCTTTGACTATTTGGCTGAGAGACCTCAATTGTTGCTTCAAATAAGCTTCAGTGGGAGAAGACACTTCGCGTTCCTTCAAATTCTTCAATTCCTCACTCTTTGTACTCAACGATAAACGTGCACTCTCGATTTTGGCAATCAAGGTCTCTTCATTGTCTGATGAATCACTATCACCTTCTAGCATCGCACGCTCCTCTGTGGAAAAGTCCTCCACTTCCATGGGGTCAACTTTTTCCAAGACTTCTTCATGGCGGGTTGAGGTAATGGGCTCTTTTCCATGTTCTTTCTTCTTGTGAAGGCCCACATCCAAAGACTTCCTGGACTCGGTGACAAAAATATCTTCATCATCGCTAGAGAAGGAATATCCGTTGTACTCATGGGTGTGCTCGTCTGAGGAAGAAGTGGAAGACCAAACTACTTCTTCATCAGCAACAAATGATGCTCCACGCTTAATCGGTGTCATCATCTTGCTTATATCAAGAGGATCCTTTGCCCACAAGTTGGAGGCTTCCTCCCACTCTTTTTGGTCCGGACGGACCGCAATAGGCATTTCTGGGAGTGTTGTCCAATCTACTACCTTCTTCAAAACAACTTCGGCATACACCATTCGTACAAGAAAGAAACTGAAATTATCGTTTCTGTACACTTTGGTCTCCAAATATAGAAGGGTCCATACTTCACAGCATCTACGCATGAACCTTGTATCCGTAGCATACGCAAGGTTAACCTTCTGGTTTTGAACGTGCAAAGGGTGACGACAGAACGGAAATAACTTGTTGATGTGGCACCAATCCACATACTTTGCAACAGTTCGGTAACTCCAAGGCTGTGGTTCATCCCTCCAACCCTTAAAAGCCTTAATCTTGGGATGAAGTAATATGGCCACGCGCTTCTTGTGCTTCTTGCCTGACCGTTTTCGACCCTTGTCCTTCATCGCCCTTTTTTCTTGTGGAGTCAATGGAGTAGGTATAGTAGGAGGAAATGGCGAGGTCGTATGCTCCATATTTCAACAACGTATGTATAACTAAACAATATATACTATATAAAAGTCTCGATGCCAAAATACTTACTCTAACTAAGTGAAACTAGTAATCATATGTGTGACACATTTACAAATATCGAAGCAAAAGTAGATGTTCAAGGTTCAAAGATCATAGCGGATAGGGTCAAGTTTACGAAACACCGCGGTTTAGGCATGCATGGAATGAGAAGAATGAAATTCCTTCATTCCCCAATCCCTACCTCACGCACATGCAGTCAGCCACTTCAAGGTGGATGACAGCCTTTGCACAGAAGCAGGGGGACTGACGACCGCAAGTCCACCCCACCCCATTTGTACTGGGACTAGCGGTCGTAGTAGGGCGAGTGCGGGTCCCCCGACCGCACACGGGCGACTGCAGGTACCCAGGCGACCACGGGTCCACAAGGCGACCGCGGGTGTGGATCCCTGGGCGACTTCGGGTGCGGGTCCCTGGGCGACCGCGGGTGCGGGTCCCTGGGCAACTTCGGGTGCGGGTCCCTAGGCGACTTCGGGTTCGGGTCCCTGGGCAACTTCGGGTGCGGGTCCCTGGGCGACTTCGGGTGCGGGTCCTTGGGCGACTTCGGGTGCGGGTCCCTGGGCGACTTCGGGTGTGGGTCCCTGGGCGACTTCGGGTGATTTTTCAAACAAAGAAAAATAAAAGAGGAATCTAACACAAGTGGTTTCATATTTTTGGAAGTATTTTATAATTACTTATAAATTTCCAAAGGACTTGTGTCATAGGTCCCTACTTATGCCCCTAGGTCTTCCGCAAAATGTTCACTTGTAACTTCTAAACATAAATGGGAAAGTAAAAATAATGGATTGGCTCTTACAATTCATAATTTTCTTTTCTCGAATCATTTAATGATTATGGAGGTCAATTTATGAACTACAGATTGTCCATTTCAAAGCCACTTAAACAGTCCATTTTTAATGCCTACTCCATTTCAAAGCCTTCTACCTTATCTTTACTTTCACATCCACACAAATGGAGAGAGGAACCCTCATTAAAATCCAATGGACATCGGATTGGGGGAAACTCCCCAAGTAAAAAAATATGTATGATAGTGTTTCCTTGAGTGTCAAATGCTTCAATGCACACCCTAGCCTGAGCAAAAAAATTTATGTATCAATGAATAGGTGGTAGTGAAATCGTGGGCCACCAGAATTAAAAATATTCCCAACCTATAATGAGTTTAATAGCTATTCAAGAGATATTAAGTTTTGGAAGAGAACATTTTAGTGTGCAAATATAATTTGTAGTTCTTCATTTCACCTTCAATCCCAATTTTCTTTTATAAGCAATACAATCAATAAAGAAAATGTAAATTTTCTTGGTTATCATCTCACAACTCTTATCCAATTTTGCACTCAAAGGAAACGTGCATACTAATACACAAGCTAATTAAACATTCATATGGTTAGATTTTCGTTTTATAAAACTTGCTTCAATGGCAATTACTATAAGTCCATGCTCAATTTTCATAGGAAAAATACAAGAGGGAAAGGCTTAAGGCACTTAGGACTTTATTAGTAATGCACTCTAATTGTTAAGTTAAACTTATCTTTTGACCCTACATAGATTAAGCAAACACCCGTCTTGTAAAATCAAATTTCATTCACAAGTATTTATTCGTCATTGTCCATAATGACGAACAATTCTAATTAAATAATGATTTAGCACAATTGAATTCTAAAATACTCTATATCATTACGAATTAGTTACTTTAAAGTTTCAAAAAATCCCGTGAAGACCTCGGTATACGCTAGATGACGTGCTTCGAAGGTTTGACCAAAGACCAGTTCGAATTCCGAACTGAGATGTTTGTCATCTCAGTTCGAAATTCGAACTGGTCCTTGACCGAACCTATAAGACCAAACCAGAACCTCGTACATCATATACACCGGAATGGGAATCGAACCGTAGACCTCCCAGACTCCACTTGAGTTCGAAGAAGTCGACCCTTGTGTGAGAATCCCTTCCACTACTTCACCTTCCCGTTGGTCACATCGGGAATCACCTTTGATGCACCACTCCTTGTCCATCCCATCTTTATTCTTTTTTTTCTTTGATTCTATGGGGCTTCAAAATACCATCAGCTGCCCAACACGAAATAGTCTCCCCATTTTGGACCCGAAGTCGCCCTACCCGAGGTCGCCCAAGTCCCAGAAAAGAGGGAAGCAAAAATGCGTGAGTTCTTCCCTCCTCTCTAGACCCGCGGTCGCCCCACCCGAAGTCGCCCCACCAGAGGTCGCCCCAGCACCGCAGAAAGAAGTCTCCAGTTTCCCCCTTTTCTGGACCCGCGGTCGCCTCACCCGCGGTCGCCCCTACATCAGTATTTGAAAGAGTAACTTACAAAAGACTGCTGGAGTGATAGGTGAGATTATGGAATATTTTACTAGATAGCTTACAGTTATATCACATGATCATTTTATTAAATGGTCCCTAACAAGGCTTCAATATCCTCAAGCCCTACAATGATGAACCAAAAACCCTACAAAGCCCTCGCAAACTAGAACCATAAATGCAAACTTAAACCTTCAAATGCCCAACGCATTTTAGGATGGTTTATGAATTTGCTTGAACCCCAAAATGACCCTGGAATTTGCTAAGCTTCTAGAATTTGCTCTAAATTGAACAAAAATCCAACATTTTGATACGTTCTATCAATTCTTTTTGAATTGTAACCGTGTAAAATCAAACTAGACGTATTAGAGATCACATTAGAAAAGAAAACACAACAATACCTCTAATTTATTGAAAGATTATAATGTTTTATCATGAGGGTGTTAAATTTGTGAAAGTGATTTGAAGTATTTCAATCCTCTTTTCAAATGTGAATCTAAAAAGTTCGTCACCCAAAAAATATGAGCTTAAAGGGCCTAACGTGCATAAACCCAATCAATTTATAACTTCTCAAAATCTACTTTATCATTTTTTTTAATTTCATTTCTAATGTGATATTTTCTCAAAGATTTAGTGTGTCTAAGGCTCATTCCTAAGAGCCCTCAACACTACAAAAAGTCAAGATTGCAAGTGTACACCCATGCACAAAATCTTAAATAGAAAAATCATAATCAATCATTTTCAAAATCAGATTTTTGAAGCTAAAACTAAACTTCAAAAAGAATTTTCCAAAAATATAAATTACTACATATAGTAATTTGGTAAGGTTTTGTTTAACTTAGGAAATTGGTTGAGGACCCATCCTGTCCTCGGGGTCACTTAGGGGTTAACTTGAACAAGAAGCCAACATTTTGAATTATAGAATCAATTTCTGTATACTTCTTCATTTTTCCTCCAATCCCAAAAAACTTTTTTTCTGCAAACTTTAAAATTGTTGTGGAGAGGGGTAAATACACTCGAAGTGAAGAATGTACATTTCTCTTGTTATAATCTTAAAACTCTTCCGCAATTTTGCACTCAAAATTAATGTGCATACTAACAAGCAAGTTGTTTAAACATTCATACGTTTAGATTAAAAAATAAATAGGAAACTTGCTTCAATGGGAATAACTACAAGTCCATGCTCTTTTCAGAATAGAAAAACTACACTTGGAAAGGCATAGGCTCTTAGGGGTTCATTAGTAATGCACTCTAATTGTTATGTTAAACTTATCTTTTGACTCTACATAGATTAAGCAAACACCCCGTCTTGTAAAATCAAATTTCATTTACAAGTATTTATTCGTCATTGTCCATAATGACGAACAATTCTAATTAAATAAAGATTTGGGTACACATGAGATAAAATGAGCCAAAGTCAACATCCTATGGGTGCTTTGTATGACTGCTTTTAACTAGGACTTGGATGAGCTGTACGCGTAGTTATTGTGCAACGCCACATTTGGAACTCCCTGACAACAAGCCTTCCCAACGTCCTGACAACCAACTAACGGGTTTTTTCAATTTTCTCGCTCAGGTCCCGCTCACGTTGTCCAACTTAGGTATTTGCGCAGGTTTTCATGTTTTGCTGAAGCGGCGCTTAGACTACGCTCAAGCTACTGAGATGTGCTCAACTTAAAAACTTTGTAAATCTTGTGTAGGGTTGGCTTGCAGCGCGTGTTTACGGTTGAATTATGGAGCTTCAGTGGTTTAGGGTGCGATTGAAGGTCATCATCTCGGTAGTGGATCATTTTTACAGTGCTTCTGATGGTTTGTTATTGATGTTCCTACCTTGAAGTTTTGTTGTCGACCCGCTAGGGTTTAGGGTCTACTTTGAGTGTGTCTCTGCATTATATTAGTTCTAGTAACCTCTTCAATCATGGTGTATAATTTAGGATTTAGCTGTGATTTAAGGGCATCGGTTCTCTTTTTGCATTGAAGTTTAGCACTTAGGTAAGTCTATAGCGAACAATGGAGTCAAAGGTGGTGCGAGGAGAGTCCGCGAAACTGTCAAGAGAGAGGAGGGGATCATTTGACAAAAAGCAGAAGGCCGTGAAAGTCCCTTAGTCTGTTACAGAGTTGCTTCTAGAGTTAGCAGCCCTTAAGGTTCAGACAGCTGATTTTTTTGTGAATGAGAGAGGTTTACGCGGACGTGGTCTAAACCCGAAGCACTCCGTTGATATGGCTTGTGTGACCTCTGAGAAAATTGAGGAAGTCTGGGGAAAGTGTTCAACGTTTAAGACAACCAATTGTACTCTGAATCCACAAAGTAGGGCAGAGCTTCTCCAGTTGTGTGCTAAAATTTATGGGAAGGTTGAGATTACAAATAATGAGTTTATGGCTTGGGTGGTAAAAGGCTACATTGCGGAATTGATGGGTTTTGATGTAAATTGGGCATCCGTTGCTGCATCGACGAACCAACTTCTTGTCGGCCGATTAGAGGGTGAACTTTTGAGGAGAGATCTTACTTCGGAGGAGGCTGCTGCCTTAAAGCATTTGGCACCTTACGCTATTGCGAAGCCTTCCGTTTCCCACTCAAAGGCCAGTGCAAGGAGCAGCGGTTTGGGGTCACAACCGGTGGAATCGAAGTTGTTCTCTGGAAAATTCAAATGTGTTGGTGTCGGTGTACCTCCCGTATTGGTAACGGAGGTTGTTCAAGTAGAAGAGGTGCTGCAAGTTGAAGGCGAGCTGCTGACAAATACAGAGAGTAAAAAGAGGTTTTTGAATGCTTCAAAGACCAACATTGCAGAGAGAATCATCGGATTCAAGTTTGGGATGGACGATAGAAACGCTGATGCAAAGGAGGCGGCCGAGAACGTGAAGGTGGTGGAGGAAGGGTTGAAGCAGAACGAGCTTCTAATCTCGGCATTGGAGACGAGTGTGAGTAATTTTCAAAAATCTTTGGTGTCACGGCACTAGTAGAAAAAAACAGTGACCAAATCAACAAAAATCAACACAAAAGTGTTGATTTTTTTCGTTGATTTGGACGTGTTGATTCCGGTACTTTTAAACACGAAATTGTTGATTAATTTGTTAATTTTTTTGTTAATTTGATCAATATAAAATATTTTTTTAAATCTAAAATTTCAAAAATGGCCGCCACGCGGGCCACCACCAAGGTAGCCTGCCATGCGGGCAGGCCAACGAGGCAGCCCGCCATGCAGGAAGGCCAACAAGGCGCTCGTCACGCGGGCAAGCCACCAACGGTAGCCCGCCACATGACAAAGTGTGCTTAGCAAGGTTTGAACCTTGCACCTCATACTTGGGGTGCAAGGTTCAAACCATTGCACCATGTATTCACACACATATACAAATGTGGAGTACTTTGTTATTTATTTAGTTATGTTTTTTTTTTCAATTCGGTATTCTTCAAAGTCAGCAGACTTCAGAGGTCATTTAGTAATAGAAAAAAAACTTTTTTTTTAAAACTTTCAACTAAGAAAAGTTTCTAAAACAAATTATCTTTCATCTCCAAAAATCCGTTTTCAATTTCAAGTCCCCAATAAAAAGTTATGAATTAATTTCAGAGAGGGACTTTCATGATGTCAAAAACAAAATTCAATCCAACCCCTCCCTGAAATTAATTCATAACTTTTTATTGGAGACTTGAAATTGCAAACGGATTTTTGGAGATGAAAGGTAATTTGATTTAGCAACTTTTTTTAGTTGAAAGTTTTATAAAAAAAGTTTTTTTCCTATTACTAAATGATCTCTGAAGTCTGCTGACTTTGAAAAATACCGAATTGTGAAAGATTTAATTTTAAAAAAAACACCACATTACTTATAGAATACTAACCATGGTCATTTAAACACTTTTCAAATCAAAAAACTTACTTGAGATTCTTGAAAGTCAAAATTAACAAAAAAATGTTGATTTTTTTGTTGATTTAGAGTTGCAATATCCAAATCAACAAAAAAAATTGTTGATTATGTTAGTTTTTACTGAAATCAACAAAAAATTGTTCAAATGGACGATACAGTATCAAAATCAACACTTTTCTGTTGATGTTTTGTTGATTTGGTCACTGTTTTTCTACTAGTGCGGTGACAATCTGTGGTGCTACATGTTTGGTTCTTTGATTAGTGTGATGCGGTTGTGATTAGGGATCTAAGTTTGTAGTAGACAATCTTTCAATGATCTGGATGGGATTAGGGTTTAGGGTTTGAGGTGCACAATTCTCGCTTATACTGCTCAGCCTGCTCTGCAGCTCTGATAGGGATTAGTTAGGCTGCACAGGCTGGCTTTGAAAATGATTTGGCAAGCTAAGTTTAAGATTATACTACTCATTCTATCTTTGTTTTTTTAGGTATGCAATGGAAGTGGAACCATATCATAAAGGAATTCGGGACTTCTGGATCTTAAGTTCTGAAACTACTCTCTTGTGCACCTAGGAGTTCGGGGTATTCTTGGTAATGTAGGGTTGCGGTTGATTGCGTTGATCTCACCCTATTCAACATTCACTAGCTCTGTGATGTCTTTTGAGTTTGAACATTTTCGCTTTCTCTCCTGACAGGTGCAGCAATTCAGAGACAACCTCGATGAAGGCAATGATGAATTCACAATTGGATTACAGAAGTTAGACAAGTTGAGGTTAGAGCGAGAAGTGCAATCTAAGAAGCTGGAGTTTGCTAACTTCAGTTTAGAAGATTGTCAAAGAAGGGCCAAAAAAGCAGGTGAACTTTATACTGATACTGGTCTAGACATGTGGAAGTTTGAGGCTGACATTACAGTGGTGAAGAGAGAGTTGGAAGAGGTGCGACGATACAAGGACGCAGTTGCAGATCAGATTCACATGATGCAGCAGGGAGGAGGAGTGACTTGCTGTCCAAAACCTTGCTTGCATCCTCATGTGCCGGATGAGGGTGGAACTGTGTTTGAATTGGAAGCTTGTTCATTTTGTAACCGATGGTACACGTCATTTGATGTTGTTATGGCAAGCTGCAGGCATTTTTATCATCCATTTTGCATTGCCAAGGTTGCAGAGACTCAAAATGATTGTGTCATTTGCAAGAAGACTTTCCATCCTGCATGGTGGAGGTCGTTTGGTTTCCGCTCACGGGAATCAGATGTACAAGATGCCGTTGCTAAATCATCGTTGGCAAGGTCCATGGAGGAGTTGAGTAACACTTTGAAGGACAGTTTTGGTATTCCAATCCCTGAATGTGAGTGAATCCTGAACTTCTATGCTAAACTAATTTGGTGCTTTGTGATTGCTGTCTAGTTTCTAGATCTGGTAGCATATACAATTTTATTGTAGGCAATGCTTACAATTTGATTGATTAATTACTTTAGAACTATTGCAATCCTTTAGTTGGGTTCCGATTTAGTTAAGTGCTAACAGGTTATGTTGGTGCTTTAGTCACGACACTGTTATTACTTTGGAGGTATTGTTGAACCATGTGCCTACTGAAGTGCTTTTGTACACTTTTGAGGTAAGGCTGACACAACGCACTAGAATGGGTATAAACTTCCTTCCCTCAAATATGCTTTATTGCTTCCAATGTCTACTTCCGGCACTTTTCTATTGTTGATGTTTATCATTCTGGCCTTTATTTCTTAGAAGTGCTGATGATCAGTTTGATGTGCTTGGTTGCTAGCGTATCCTACTTACAAGTGTGAATGACTCTTGCATTTGTGCTTTGGTATTGGAGACTCTTGCGTTTGTGCTTGGGAGTTGGATACTCATGTTTGGTTTAGTACTTGGTTGTTGGTTATTCTCCTGTTTGTGCTTTGGTATAGGCTTGGGTGCTGGATATTCATGTGTTCATGCTTGGTTGCTGGTTATTCTCCTCTTTATGCTTCGGTTTGTGCTTGGGTGCTGGATATTCATGTGTTCATGCTTGGTTGCTGGTTATTCTCCGGTTTGTGTTTTGGTTTGTGCTAGGGTGCTGGATATTCATGTGTTCATGCTTGGTTGCTAGTTATTCTCCTCTTTATGCTTCGGTTTGTGCTTGGGTGTTGGATATTCGGTGTGTTCATGCTTGGTTGCTAGTTATTCTCCGGTTTGTATTTTGGTTTGTGCTTGGGTGCTGGATATTCATGTGTTCATGCTTGGTTGCTGGTTATTCCGGTTTGTGCTTTGGTTTGTGCTTGGGTGCTGGATATTCATGTGTTCATGCTTGGTTGCTGGTTATTCTCCGGTTTGTGCTTGGGTGCTGGATACTCATGTGTTCATGCTTGGTTGCTGGTTATTCTCCGGTTTCTGCTTGGGTGCTGGATACTCATGTGTTCGTGCTTGGTTGCTGGTTATTCTCCGGTTTGTGCTTTGGTTTGTGCTTGGGTGTTGGATACTCATGTGTTCATGCTTGGTTGCTGGTTATTCTCCGGTTTCTGCTTTGGTTTGTGCTGGATATTCATGTGTTTAGGCTTGGGTGATGGGTACTCACTTTTTCTGTGCCTTGCTTTAGGATATGTCATGTGTTTATGCTTGGTTTTGTGCTTGGTTGCTGGTTATTCTCCTGTTTGTGCTTTGGTTTGTGCTTGCGTGCTGGATATTCATGTGTTTCTGCTTGGGTGGTGAATACTCACCTTTTCTGTGCTTTAGTTTAGGATTTTTCTCCTGTTTATGCTTGGTTTTGTACTTGGGTGCTAGTTATTTTCCTGTTTGTACTTCGGTTTGTGCTTGGGTACTAGTTATTCTCATGTTTGTGCTTCAGTTTGTGCTTGGATGCTGGATATTCATGTGTTTCGGCTTGGGTGGTGGGTACTCACTTTTTTTGTGCTTCGGTGCTAGATATTCAGGCGTCAAGGGTTGGGTGTTGGGTACTTGTTTCGTGCTGGGGTGCTGGACGCCCATGCGTTTGTATTTACGTTTTGGAATACTCATGAATTTGTTTTTTATATTGGAATGTGTTCTTCAGATTCTAATAAAGATACACAACAAGTTGAAGTGATGGAATTAGTAGTTCTGAGTTAGTCTACGTGTTTAGAGCAATTTTAATGTTGTTTTTGATAGCAATGGATCACATTTGGGATCTCCACATTTGCCAAAGCATTATCTTGAGCTACTTGAGTACTTTGGGTGTGCATAATTGGGCCCCTATTATCCTATTGGTTTTGTGGGCTGCTTGGAGATATAAATACTTTGGAGGCGCTTGTTTGTAACTACTGATTGACTGATTTAGTGATTCTGTCTTTTGTTTGTAGGGTCGCAATTTAGGGGGAAACAATCTGATAGGGGATCATCCGGATCAATCTATCAAGTGCAGCCTGGAGTCCCTTGCATTTCAGGTAGCAGATTGAAGGATGCCACACCATCACATGGAGATAATGTGCAACGAGAAACAAAAGCAGGTCCTAATAGTGACAGTGTTGATGAGGTAGACTCCCCAACAAAGGAGGCAGCAGGTGGTACAAGTGATGATGCAATAAAGCCGAACTTGGCAACAATGTTGGCACCAAAGGATATTGATGCACTACTGTGCCATAGTGAAGAGCCGGGTAAGCTTGGTTTTGGTGGCAATTGATTTCCAAAGGATAGCAATGTTCTAAATCTTAGTGTTTGTCCCTAATGTCTGAATTGCTTCTGTCTGAATTGCTCTTGAATGCTGTGGGTATTAAGTGTTTGAATTTGCTCTTGTTGGCTTTCTCAGCACAAATTTGCACCCTAGTGGATCCTGTATCCACAACCATGGAGGGTATGGGGATTGCAGCGAGTCTAGCAGAGGCAAGTCTAGGGGAGGCTAGTCCAGCGAGTGCAGCAGAGGCTAGTCCAGCAGAGGGTACAAGTACTGCAAGATATTCTTTCAGTGTGAAGAGGTCTTGTGATCCATGTATAGATGATTCCAGCATGAGGAAGAAGGTTAGCAAATCATGTGCATCCAACCAAAGTAATGATGTGTATAAAGCCACAAGATTGTCTAGACGGTCTCCTTCAAAGAATGGAAGTTCTTGTAGACATGAATGTAGGAAAGGAGACATGGAGCCAGAAATCATTGGTATACAAGTTGAAACAATACAAAAGGTGGTAACTAGGAGCAGAGTAAAGAACATTTGATTTCCATTTTGCACTTGTCCAAGTCGGGACTTTTAAATATAGTGCAACTGCTCTTTTGTTACGCATGATTAAATTTGTTGTATGAGATGTATAAATTATTCATCAATTTGTGGTGCAAGAATACATGATACTATTCGATGACGTTCTTTCCCACTTTTCCTACTGAATTGAGTTCCTTGTCTTGAAATTGCACAACATCCTGCTGTGTTGCTTCTGATCATAGCTGTTGCTTGTCTAAATTGAAAAAACTAAACAACAAACACATTCACAACTGAAGTAAACGATAAATTTGGAGCTGATTTAACAGAAGTGAAGGTGACTTGACGAAGCACAGACAAGAAACTCCAAAGCAAGAAAATTGAGAGCAACCACTTGGAAAAAATAGAATTGACCCGGTGAATTCGAGAAGGAAGTACGTATTGAGCTTTTGCTTCTAGAATTTCAAAAATTTGCGCTGTGTGGGTGGGATCTGTGGCCCAGCCCAGCGCAGTCCAATCTCAGCATGTTTTTGTTGGCGAACTGTTTTTTGAATTTTTATGGAAATAGCTTTGGAGTTTGGAGTCAGAAAAGGGCTTGGACATTTTGAAGTTAAAGATTCCATGCGAACCATATATATATTGTAAAAATTTCTATTAAATCTCCATTTTGTGCTAAAATATGACTTTGTGTACAAATTTTAAGCTTACAATAGTATTGAATTTTATATTTGTAATCCATACTTTAATCCCAAAGTGACATGGGATTTTTCTTTCTTTTAGAATGACTTCCAGGATAAGTGGTTGTTTTCGAAATTTTATGTGCTCAAATCTATTGCTTTTCAAATAAATTCAATTGTACATAGAGAAGAAAACTTCACTTGTAGCAATATACTTCATGGAAGTTTGTGAAAAAATTTAAGGTGATTTCATTGTCTAGGTCGCTTGCAAAGCAAGCTCAAACAATGAAGCTCAAACAATGAAGCTCAAATCCATCATTTCAAGGCCAAATTGAAAGACGTTTAACAAGTCTAGATTGTAAAGCAACATAGAAATCACAATACTTTCTCAAATTTCTCAAATTCGGTATCATTGGATAGGCGTTGCAAAATTGTACTAAACCTGAAAGTTGGATTTTCCCATTTGAGCTTGGTAAATGACTGCAAATTGGGGTTGACAAATGTCGAGGACACTTTAGACTATCCTCAATGTCATTTTGGGTTTTTAAGTTAGGTTGTTTGTTTTGTTTGTTACGTACGGTAGGATGTTTTGAACTATAAATCACCAGCCTAGTCACGTCAACCCTTAATTAAACAATTTCCAAGACAAATATTGTATAAAGCTATGAGTTTAATGTGGACAAATCCAAGATTCATTTCATGCGAGTTAAATAATTGCAAGAAAGACTTGCTCATTTGGTGCTACTTTACTAAATGTTTATGCTTCAAAAATTGAATCTCCAAATGCACGTGGTTTTTTTTACGTTCTAAAATTGGTGCCAAAACTCAAAAAAAAGTTAAGGTCTTGATAGCATTTGCGTGGTCTTCAACCATCTAGGTGCTATGAATCACTTAGGATAAAAAAATTAGCAACAACATCACATATAGATTGAAATCATCATTATAATGGAACCAGAATTCTAAGGTGGTAAAAGTAAATTGAAGTCTTTTAAATAATGTCGGGTTATATGTCAAATCTAATTTCACAAGTGATCCATGTTTATTTAAAAATTTACTTGTCATAATAAAATTCATGATTTATAATCATAAAAAAATAAGAGATTAAAAAATGGAATATGAGCAAGCATTAACAATTTCAAGCAACATGAGGAAGTATTAACAATTTATACTTTGTACTATAGAATTGCCTTCAGTTTTGTTGTTATTTTTTGGATTTGTAAAAAAATTCTAAATTCCCTTAGCTTAAGTATATATTTTTGCTAACATCTAAAACAATGAATTTTCAAGTGCTAAAAATAGGTGGACCAAAAATCAATCCTAAGTATTCAAGTTCAACGGATTATCATTTTTTGTCGCCCGAGTTTGTAGGGATCGGTTTTACAATAAGGTCAATTTGGTAGCATGTAACATTCGAGTGAATGATTTTGAAGTTGGAATAATTGTTACAGGCTTGTCTTTTGAGGGTTAATTATAGAGACTCTAGAGACCCTACTCGAAATCAAAATTACCAATATAGGGTACAATCAATTTCCCCAAATTAGTTGGAATGAAGTCATGTACAAAATGCTAATGAACTAAACCTTGACTAACCCTTGACTAAAAGGCCATTATCAATTTTGTGGAAGAAGTCCCATCAAATTGGTGATCTAAAATATGAATTGATCCCAATGTCTTCCATACATGTAGAACATATATATGGACCATTTCTTAAAAAGATTAGTGAAATCGGCAATTTTTTGAATTCAATTTTAATGAGGACTAAGGGCACAAAGGTGTCCTACATTCTCCATGACTGTTGGCCTCTACCCTTGTATGAATTAATAAAAGAAGAAGTGTCTTCTAAATACACAAAATTGCATTGAGCATCCAACAAATGTTAGACCATATTGTTTGCATTCAATTGTACTATTTCTTGACCACTTTTATGTATGGCTATGTGTGATAAATCTAGGATTTAAATCAAAACATTATATATCAGTGTCAATAGAATTTTAATTGGGACCTAAACTATATTGGTTGACATGTAACATTTACCTAAGTACTCTAATTCCCACTTCTCAATTTTAGCCTCAACCAAAAAGTGGTGGTGGGGGGTCCGGAGGCCCAATGGAGATTCCCCCAATCTCAATGAGATTGAGGCATGGTCCATCCTTGGGCCTCCGGGTTGAGTGACTAAAACATACTAGTGCATAAATAGGAGCCTACTCAATTAGTACCAAATGATATGGGATAATCAAGACATGTCTAAACCTCTTGATCATAGTCCCATGCACATCGAGGTTAGAGGCTTCTTCAAAAAATATTTGTGAATAGATTATGCCTTGGTCATTCAATTTAATGGCCATATGCCAAAAGGTCAACATGGAGGCTTCTCAATTAATAATCCAAGACTTCCATGTGTGAGTTCATTGTGCACTAATTTAAGTTAGTAATGATATATAGTAGGTTAAACATGGAGGCTTCTATGTGTGATTTATTATGCCCAAACTTTTGGATACTTCATTTGATATTTTTGGATACATTCATGTGCTTGTACAATTTGTTTTTGCGTGATGTTAATCATAATGGAGTACAATCGGTTGTTGCCGTGAAGAATTTAAAAATATAATTGTAAGTGAGTTTAATTTTTATTAAATGTACTCACCTTTTCCAAAAATCAAAATTACCCTAAACCACGATCATAGGTCCTTCATACATATATTTCCCAAAAAATGTTCCCGCTCACAGCTCACGCTCATAGGCTCACATTCCATAGGAATTTAGAATGCCCTTTTAATTTTCAAGAAGTTCCATTTCTAAATTCAATATTTCCAGCGTGGCAACATATGGCACTTGAAAAATTGAATCTAAATTGAATCTAATGAGCGTGCCAACATGATAAAAAAATCAAACTCTTTAATGAAAAATAGAAGTTTAACATAATTAAAGGTAGACCCTTTTAAATTGGTGTGTTGCCAAAAACCCGTAAACCGCCATCATGGTCATCTTTTGTACATCTCCAAAATAGGTATATATACAAGATAATGATGGTGGTTTTTGAACTAAACTTTGAGAATCTTGACATCACTGCACAATAAAGACGGCTATGATAGGGTATGTGAATCTAGGAGAACAACTTAGCCTTATTTTAGTACCCTCTTTTTTCTAAGTTTGATAAAACTCTCCAACATGGCACGGTAGAGGGCTAGAATTGTATGCCCATAATTGCCCTTGCCCAAGCTCAAGAACAATTCATTGTAGTGGCAAATTCTCCAAATAAGGCTTTAACCCTTAACAATTTTTGCCTCTGGTATTCAAATATCACGTCATTGGGTGTATAGAAATCTCATTTCTTTTGCCAAAAAGAAAATGCTCAAATGTGATCAATCTAAGAATTGTACCTAAAATGTAACAAAAAGTGGCCCTCTTCGGTGTTTGCCTTATGGTCCACTTGAACATTTCAAATTCAAAGAGCATGGCTAGTTGGATATTTCTTAATTGATACTGACATCTGAATCGTGGTGCAAGATTGCCCCCAAAATCCTTGCCAGGTTGGCTATGGCATCCGATTACAATTCCACTGACAGCATATATACACAATGAATACCCCAGTGCTGGATATTTATTTACTGCAAAAGAAGAACTACTAGCAAAATTATCACAAGGACGTGAAATGTCAACACAACGAAATTCATCAACCCATGTCTTAGTTCTAACACTGAAGTGTTCGATGTAGTACATTGTACACGTCATTGCAAGTAAGATCAAATCAGCAAAATTTGGAACCAGCATTCAAACATTCAAGCACAAACCACCAAGTCTTTGATGTACAACCGTTTGCAAATTGAATCGTATTAAATAAAAATACGCTGCAAAGGGCAGATTACAAGTACATAGCAGAGGCTAGTCTAGTAGCACAGCACCCCTTAGGGCCTCATCTATAATCTCTTTGACATCTAACTTCAATTCAAATCCTGATAAACGACTCTTGATAGGATGTGCAATAGGGGGCAAACTAAACTTGGAAGTAAGAACAATGTGGCTATAAACTGTACTTGGTTCTCTGTCATTCCTCAGCAAATAAGTTCGACTCCCTTCCTTCAGCCTCTCATACCATATTCCATTGAAAACAACATCTCCAGGGACATAAACATTCTCATCCGGGTCAGTGAAGGATTCCTCAACAATGTACGTTGCCTTGACAACGATCATGAGCCACCACGGCTCCTCTTCAAGTGGTGCACGCACAACGACATTGTCCCCCACGCACAGACCATCAGCAATCCACTCTCCACCAGTACCAGCTTCAACTTCCTCATTTGCATCATAAAGTCTCCGAGCTTGGAATGGAGCTTTGGGTCTCAACCTATACAAAGTGAATTCTGGCACATGATCAATTTGATGACAAGTATACTGGGTCTCATACCCTAAACAGACATAGCAAAAACAAGACAAATGCCGATATTGGAGAAGTGTTGGGTCTCTAGCAGTCACCGAACGACATTGATGGTTTGACATGCTGCCTGGAATACGTTCAGCTTGCCTATTGTCACTCCTATCTACACTACCCAAGCCAATTTTGGGAATCAACCAAAAAAAATTCTGTGTCTCACACCGGGGACCTCGGGGACCTGCATGCACCTTCATAGCCTGCTCGTTTAAAAACTGAACAATCTCAGCAGCACTATGTAGCTTCCTTCCATCCGCTTTCAGCTGCTCCGTCCGGATCTCTCTCTTGAGCAAGGCACTTGCACCATCTACTTCTCCTTTCCCGTGCCCAGAACCAAAATAATTCCAAGACATTTGGCAACCATTTAGCAATGTGGCACTGCTAGTCAACTTAGGGTATCTACTAATAAAATACCAAGCTCGTGCACTCTTGAATTGTCCACTACATCCATCTGACCACACTATGTGGTTATTGGGAGTGAAACCTTGGCCCTTCACATGCTCCCAATTCAGCATAAGACAATGTTGGACATAAAGAGAATCATGAGTTCTATCATCAGATACATAATAATGAATCTCTTTCAACAAAAGAGGCTCATTGCTATCTCTGCTCCAAGTAGGGTTCAACTTGTAAGTAATATGAACCAAGATGGTGACCTGATCATTATGCCAATGCATACTTTGTATCTCATTTTGAATCTTGAAAGTATAATTTTCTGAAAAATCAATGCAAGAGATTAAAGTGCCAGGCGGAACAGAGGTAAACAACTCTTTAAATTGATAATCCTGCCAAGATGCTACATAATTATGCAACACAAATGCTTGCAACTTAGGTTTTAAGTAATTGATCAACTCACGGGGAGTTGTTTCTTTATATTCCAAGGTTGAAGCTTTCCTTGGATTTCCTTCTTCCGTTGTACCCACCACCTTGTATCCGATGCTCTTCCACTTGACAATCTGCTCAGATGTCATTTCTTGAGGACAAATACGAAGCAACTGGATTCCACAATCCACGCATTTACCAATTAAACAATCCCGCTTGTGCCACATTGACAGTTCCTCTTTTTTGCACAAAATGGATGTCCAAAGGTTAGTCAACCTCTCATACACTTGAAGATGAGCTTTACACATACTACCCAAACCTTCACCACACCCTAAGCCACCACAAAGCATCTCACAATCACACAAACAATCTGAATGAATTCCTTGTATATCAGTCCTCATAATGTCGAGAGCAATCATCAACTCCGTCAACTCCTGGTGATATCGGCAGCAGTAAGTGTTCCACATTCTCAACCGCTTGACCCACCAGGGCTTAAGGTTCTCAAAAGAAGTCAAGCTACAAACGAGGTCAAGGTTCCTAGCCTTGAAAGCCGTATAAAATTCGAGCTGCACACCAATTAACACAAATCAGAAAAATCACATCAACAGTAGAAGCATTCATGTGTTGACATTCACTACAAGCAAAAGCAGTCTACCTTTTTTAGTATCCTAAGCATGCCACCTTCCGCACAAAAGTAGAACAAAGTGAAAGCACCCTAAGCACAAGCAACAGTCTTTCACCCTAAGCAAAAGCAAACCAGCACCCTAAGCACCCTAAACACAAGCAAACCAGTGCCCTAAGCAAAAGCAACCCAGTACCCTAAGCATAAACAACAATCTTTCATCCTAAGCACCCTAAGCACAAGCAAACTAGCAACCTAAGTACAAGCAATCCAGCACCCTAAGCAAAAGCAAACTAGCACCCTAAGCACCCTAAACACAAGCAAACCAACACCCTAAGCAAAAGCAACCCAGCACCCTAAGCACAAGCAAACCAGCACCCTAAGCAAAAGCAACCCAGCACCCTAAGCACAAGCAAACCAGCACCCTAAGCAAAAACAAACCAGCACCCTAAGCACCCTAAACACAAGCAAACTAGTGCCCTAAGCAAAAGCAACCTAGCACCCTAAGTACAAACAACAATCTTTCATCCTAAGCACCCTAAGCACAAGCAAACTAGCAACCTAAGTACAAGCAACCCAGTACCCTAAGCAAAAGCAAACCAGCACCCTAAGCACCCTAAACACAAGCAAACCAGCGCCCTAAGTAAAAGCAACCCAACACCCTAAGCACAAACAACAGTCTTTCATCCTAAGCACCCTAAGCACAAGCAACAGGCTTTAACCATAAGCACCCTGAGCACAAGCAAACCAGCACCCTAAGCACCCAAAGCCCAACACCCTAAGCACAAGCAACAAGCTTTAATCATGAACACAAGCAAACCAGCACCCTAAGCACAAGAAACACTCTTTCTCCCTAAGCACAAGTAAACCAGTACCCTAAGTACAAGTAACCCAACACCCTAAGCACAAGCAACAGGATTTAACCATAAGCACCCTAAGTACCAGCAACCCAGTACCCTAAGCACACCACTTCAGCACAAGAGCAACAACATTATCACGTGGTAACATTCGCTGCAAACAACAACAAGGAATATAGTTTAAACACCCTAAGCACAAGCAACACAACACCTTTAACACAACCTCCACAAAAGCATTTGGGTGCTTCTGGGTACACCCTAAGCACAAGCACCCTAAGCACAATACGCAAGTGCACCCTAAGCATAAGCAACAAAACACCCTTAAGCTCAGCATTGAGCATCGCATTACAACAGCAAGAAATACACCTAAGTATAAGGCCATACCTGTGAGCACTGAAGGAAATGGGTTGGATGCGAAATCCATTGTCTTAGACCTTCATGAAAACTAACTATATCCTTCCGATTTGGAGACACCGTAGTCTCATCAGCCCACCACTGCTCCACTGCGGCCTTCACATTCTGTGCAAGCAAATCGCTGCGAATTTGTCTACGATGATGTAGCCAGAAAGCATCCTTAGTACCATCCAAAACAAGCCGTCTACCCCGTGCCTTTGATATGTTTCTCCTGTCTACCCCCAACACAACAGCCAACCCTCTACCACTCCTAGCCAATGAAGATGAAGCAAAGGTGCACAAGATATCCTTAGCAATAACAATCTTTGATGGTTTCACACCAACCAAATGTTCTCTCATACCTTCTCTTACACTAGAAACAACATTGTGTTGCAATTTGATAGTTTCCAAGTTACTTAGGAATGGTGGAATCATGTTTTTCATGTAACTGTGACCCAAAAACTTCTGCACAGTAAGGTGCTGAATGTTAGCATCGTACTCTCCTAAGCGAGAATAAGCAAACTCTGCAATCTCCCTGGCAATGTCTTGGCTAATTCTACTGGCCCTAGAGGCACAATGTTCAAAACTCGCAAATTCTCCCTGTTCAGTTCTTGATGTCATTGCTACTTCTTTTTCGACCAAACCTGCCTTTCTTCTAGCCCGACATCGTCGTGTTCGCTCACGTGCAGACGCCTTCCGCTTCTCTGCGGACCAAGCCTGGTAAGCGTCTTCTTCTACAGGTCCCCGGCCATTTTGGAATTCAACCATTCTGAAGGTTCAGTTCTGAAAATACACCCACCGAGGAAGACATACATCAGTAATTCCATTCCCAGTCACCTGGAAAGACACAGAGCATACCCTAGGTACATCTGAAGACATAGTGCCAAAACCAAGGTACAAAGCTACAGAAATCACGTGTCACACAAGAGCCTTGAGTTTGGAACAGACTATGAAATGCACTGTTTAAGTTAGCTATTCATGTCTGAATTTCCAAACCATACAATTGTAAACCCTGAATCCCTCCTAAACCCAAAGACTAGAACATTTCCTACAACCAGCACCAGCAGAAAGAACTAATAGTGATTCAAATAAAGCAGTGATTTTGCCGCCCTTAAATCGTACTAAGAGCACTACACAAAAATGAAAGTATTGGACAGTGGCGCAACAATGGCGATGCACAACAAACAAGCGCCATGACCAAAACCCAAGAACGTACCGTCGTACCTGGAGAATGCTGGGTCTTCGTTTGTTCAAAACCCTAAAGCATCTGGTCCGATCTTGAGAAGACCGCAACCTCCGATGCCAAACCTATTGCAACGACGCACTTCCCATTCAGTTGTACATGAAAATCCAAGTTCTCATGGTCACCACCTCTACAGGCACAACCCAAACTTGAACCGCAGCCGATGTTCACCCTCAAATGCTCCACTTCAATGTGGTTGCGGCAACCACTAAGAGTTGGTGGCATTCAACAACCGCGGTAAGGAAGCCCTTCTCCACGCCAAACTGCGCGCAGCTGAAATTCCTTCAGGGCTTCAGCGATTTTCTAATCTCCAAAACCCTCCACTTCAATGTGGTTGCGGCTTACCTTAACAACAGTAGTCCCAAATTCTAACAACGTGCTCTCCAGAACTTGCTAAGAAGGGAAGAGCACTACGATTCAACGCAAGGAGAAACCCTAAACCCTGAACATACAGTTTGGCGACAAGGAAAGAGCGCCAGGACTCAGCGAAGAGAGAAACGGCTACAATGTCAATACAAAGTATGAACGGGGATGTGTTTCCAGGTGAAGGCGCCAATCACGTATTCATCCAAAACGTCATAGTATTCATCCAATTAAGCACTATTTAGCACAAAAAGCAAGTGTGACACCCACATTTCTGTCCTTTTTGAATACATACACATTTCTATATATGGATGTAATTCATGTTTCACAATTGACATACAATATTGAATACAGTAGTGTAATTTTTTTTTAAATATCCAAGAATCAATTAAAATTATTCACAATCAAAGCTCAAAAAAAGGAAGTGTGACACCTTTTGTGGCTCCTATTATCTTATGTACATCCATTTAGCACAATTGAATTCTAAAATACTCTATATCATTACGAATTAGATACTTTAAAGTTTCAAAAAATCCCGTGAAGACCTCGGTATAGGCCACGCGACGTGCTTCGAGGATTGAGCCAAGGGGCACTTCGAATTTCGCACTGAAATGTTTTTCATCTCAGTGCGCAATTCAAAGTGCCCCTTGACCGAACCCGTAAGACCCAACTATAACCTCCTACATCATGTACACGGAGTTGAGAATCGAACCGCAAACCTCCCAGACTCCACTTGAGTTCGAAGAAGTTGACCCTTGTGTGAGAATCCCTTCCACTACTTCACCTTCCCGTTGGTCACATCGGGAATCACCTTTGATGCACCACTCCTTGTCCATCCCATTTTTATTCTTTTTATTCTTTGATTCAATGGGGCTTCAAAATACCATCAGCCGCCCAACACAAAATAGTCTCGCAGTCGCCCCACGGCTCCATAGCCCCACCCGAAGTCGCTCCACCCGAAGTCGCCCAATCCCCCAAAGAGGTAATTACAAATGCGTGAATTTTCCACGACTTCTGGACTTGCGGTCGCCCCACCCGATGTCGCCCACTTGAAGTCGCCTACCCGATGTCACCCCAGTCGAGGTCGCCCCAACACCACAAAAGCTGGAAGTCCCAAGTTCCAGGGTGACCTCGGGTGTAGGGGGCGACCTCGGGTTCATTGTTTCAGGACCACTTTGGTACCTGCAGTCGCCCTTACCCGCACGCGCCCTGTCACCCGCACGCGCCCCTATGGCGACTGCGGGTACTTAAGCGGTCGCCCCACCCGCATTCGCCAGTCTTGGACCTGTGCTACGGCTTTCATCCACCTTGTAGTGGCTAAATGCGAGCTTGTGGGCCAAGGCGGTGATTGGGGGGTGGACTTGTTGCCCTTTTTTTCCACGACTCTATTTATTCATCGATTGTGGGTAACTTTGTGAAGGAAGAGCTATGTCTAATCCAGGGGAAGGGAGTAGTACAATGCGTCCGTCTCTATGGGATATTAACCACGATGACCCCCGGGAATGGGAGAATGCTACAAGGAAATATGTAAGGGGCACCAACCTTGACAATCCCGCGGAGTTCCAAGTGACTATTGACTCGTACGAGTCAACGGGTGGAGGGTCATCATCAAAGTCAAAGAAGTCAAAGACGGCACATGATAAGGACCCAACTTATCCTCCACGTGATTATTCAATATTTGCACAGCGAGTGTGTTTCGAATGGTACAAGGGACACACTGTGGAATTCCTAGAGTCTACATACTTGAGGCATAAAGAATCAGGCATCATTAAGTTAAAGAGAGATTTGAGCACTTTTATTCTGAAAAAGTGCAAAGAATCCCTGAAATATGCTGACGTGGATGAAACGTACTTTGGCAACTATGAGAAGTGGATAGAGAACGTGCTCATGGAAATCATTTTCAATACCAAAAAAATCATTGTAGAGCACCGACCTATAGTCCCTGGGTGTAAAAATAAGGAGACCATCGAATTCCACGCAAAAATGGCATGGTGGCAGAAAGCGGCGTCTAGACTATCGAAGACTGTATCTAGGGCGATGGGCAGGGTTGTCTATCCAGACGTGACGTGGGCTTTTCACATCCGGATGTCATGACGTGTCGGTATTGCCGTCAGCCCCAAAAAAAAAAAAAAAAAAAAATTTTTTTTTTTTTTTTTGACGGCCAGTTTGTCACCCTGGAGCAAACCAGTGAACAGCCAGGTCGTCAGAAAAAAAAAAAAAAAATTTTTTTTTTTTTTTTTTTGGACGGCCTGTCCGTCGACCTGGACAGCCAGTCCGTCCACCGTTCAGGACGCTAGGGTTGAATCCTGACGTCCGTCCGGACATCCTGACGGACGGACAGGACGTGACGGGGACAACCCTGGCGATGGGGTGGCAGTTGGACGCATTGACGGCTGCTCTTTCTCAAAACAGTGGATCGTCTCTCATGTGGATCAATTCTAGTGCAAAAGTGGTTCCACTTAGTGGATATGACCAACAAGGGGGGTATGGAAAGGTGCGTAAGGTATACATTGATGGCATGTCTACAATACCCAAGCATGTACATTTTGCGGGGAAGGTGTCAAAGCAAACGAACACGCGTGATGCGAGATATGAACGATCCATTGAGGCCTTGGTGTATCCTTTAAATCACCCAGCCATTGTTAAATTTGTGGCTATCCACGCCAATACAATGGAGGCCTACACGTTGTGGTGGAATGGTGGTAATTTGAACAAACTTGTTCGCTTGAATGAGAAGGTCGTGCCACATGCCGATTGGCACGAAATCAAGTTGGTGAAGGAACTTCAACAAGACTAGGTGAAGCAAATTAGCTTCTTTCGAAGGCACAAGGCGAAGTTGGCATGGGCCCTTGTTTATGTGACAAGTCTTGTACACAATGAAGGTGTTCTACACAACGATTTGTCTCCCAACAACATATTAATCCATTATCCGCCATACTCGGATGATGTTATAAACATTGGGATTTGCGATTGGGGAATTGCCAGTCGTATACAAGAGGGAGTTCCCTCACATTTTGGATACAAAACCACGAAAGAGAGGGATGACATGTTGAAAGGCAGATGGTGGGTGGCTCCAGAGTTGTTCTATGTGTTTGGACCAAAGGGTTCAGAAACGAGCCTATACAAGATGCAAGCCATGCACAAGTATACGGTTAAGTCTGATTCGTTCTCTATTGGTAAATTGATTTGGAACATGAAAATTGGTTATATGGGTGAATATGATAGGGAACTATTCAGAAACCCTGAGTCGGGGAAGTTCTTTACAATGAAGTTACGTGCGCTTATGGATGCTGACGTACAGACGAGACTCACATGTTCTGAGGTGGTAGCTTCACTCATGCTTCCACCCTGGAATATGAAGCCTCCAGAATTAGTTTTTTGGGACTCCGTGTTGTAGTGTGATAGAAGAATACCATAGTATCATTTTGGAGTAATACTTCTAGTACATGTAATCAAATTTTAATATGAAGTGCCATTTTTCCAAAATTGGCAATATTGTGGATCTATTCTTCATGGTATGTTGTATTGAATCTCTCATATCAATGTTTGTATTTTGTTGCAATGAATGAATTAAATAGGCTCAATGTTCCAATAAGATATCCTACAGTAAGATATATAGCCTTGGAATAATGGAGCCCATTTTCCTTCTAAAAAGCATTGACAATCGGCACTTGTATTGGTTCATCCGGCAAAAAAGGATGACTTTCTTGTAATCTTAATAGGTTTTTGGCAATAAAAACGACAATTCTCAATTGGTTTGAATGGGCCAGAAAAAATGGGAACATAAGGGTTAAATGCGTTACACCATTTTTAGGTGAAATTAATTTCACCCTTATATGTAGAAATTCCGTTTTCTCTCAACAAAACCATTTTGGTCTGCAAATTAAATATTAAATTTTGTATTTTCCTTTTAATGTTTCACAAAACATTTTTACAAAGAGTACCTTGAAGGCTTTCTCCAGGTTCATTACTTTTGAATAGATGGTCAAAAAATTCTTGCAAGATCTATATGTTTGAGCCATGATCGAAAACTAATAAAAGTTTCTTTAGATGTGAATTTAACCCCTGAAGTCCGAAGGCCATTATAGGGTCAGAACCACTAAAAACCGTCACTTTAGCTACTTTCAGAAAAAATCTTGAAGTGCATTACAATAAGAGTGCATTACTTATTAAGCCCTACGTGCCTAAGCCTTTCCCTCTTGTATTTTTCCTATGAAAAAAAAGCATGGACTTACAATAATTCCTATTGAAGCAATTTTCCTATTTATTTTTTAATCTAACCGTATGAATGTTTAAACAACTTGCTTGTTAGTAGGCACATATAATGTTGAGTTCTTGTACAATTTAAAGCAAATTCATAAAACATCCTAAAATGCTTTGGGCATTTGAGGGTTACGGTTTGGATTCTAGGGTTCTAGTTTGCGAGGGCTTTGTCGGGTTTTCGGTTCATGATTGTAGGGCTTCAAGATATTGAAGCCTTGTTAGGGACCATTTAATAAAATGATCATGTGATATAAATGTAAGCTATCTAGAAAATATTCCATGATCTCACCTACCACTCCAGCAGTCTTCTGTAAGTGACTCTTTCAAATACTGATGTAGGGGCGACCGCGGGTGGGGCGACCGCGGGTCCAGAGAAGGGGGAAATTGGGGACTTCTTTTTGCGGTGCTGGGGCGACTTCGGGTGGGGCGACCGCGGGTCCAAAGAGGAGGGAAGAACTCACGCATTTTTGCTTCCCTCTTTTCTGGGACTTGGGCGAGTTCGGGTGGGGCGACTTCGGGTCCAAAACGGGGAGACTATTTCGTGTTGGGCAACTGATGGTATTTTGAAGCCCCGTAGAATCAAAGAAAAAAAAGAATAAAGATGGGATGGACAAGGAGTGGTGCATCAAAGGTGATTCCCGATGTGACCAACGGGAAGGTGAAGTAGTGGAAGGGATTCTCACACAATGGTCGACTTCTTCGAACTCAAGTGGAGTCTGGGAGGTCTACGGTTCGATTCCCAAACTGGTGTACATGATGTACAAGGTTTTGGTTTGGGCTTATGGGTTCGGTCAAGGACCTCTTCGACCTCCGCTGTGAGATAAAAAACAGCTCATAGCGGAGTTCGAAGAGGCCTTTGGTCAAACCTTCGAAGCACGTCACCTGGCCTATACCAAGGTCTTCATGGGATTTTTTGAAACTTTAAAGTATCTAATTTGTAATGATATAGAGTATTTTAGAATTCAATTGTGCTAAATCTTTATTTAATTAGAATTGTTCATCATTATGGACAATGACGAGTAAATACTTGTAAATGAAATTTGATTTTACAAGAGGGGTGTTTGCAGAATCTATTTAGTGTCAAAAGATAAATTTAACTTAACAATTAGAGTGCATTACTAATGAACCCCTAAGTGCCTAAGTCTTTCCAAGTGTATTTTTCCTATGAAAAAAGAACATGGACTTATAGTAATTCCCATTGAAGCAAGTTTTCTATTTATTTTTTAATCTAACCGTATGAATGTTTAAACAACTTGCTTGTTAGTATGCACATTAATTTTGAGTGCAAAATTGCGTAAGTGTTGCAAGATTATAACAAGAGAATAAGAGAAATGTACATTTTTTACTTCAAGTGTATTATCCCCCTCCACAACAATTTGAAAATTTGCACAAATAAAGTTTTTTGGGATTGGAGGAAAAATGAAGAAGTACAAAGAAATTCATTCTATAATTCAAAATGTTGGCTTCTTCTTCAAGTTAAAGCAAATTCATAAAACATCCTAAAATGGGTTGGGCATTTAAGGGTTTAGGTTTGGGTATGGGTTCTAGTTTGCAAGGGCTTTGTAGGGTTTGGAGTTCATGATTGTAGAGCTTGAGGAGATTGAAGCCTTCTTAGGGACCATTTAATAAAATGATCATGTGATATAATTGTAAGCTATGTAGAAAATATTCTATGATCTCACCTACCATGACAGCAATCTTCTGTAAGTGACTCTTTCAAATATTGATGTCGGGGCGACTGCGGGTGGGGCGACCGCGGGTCCAGAGAAGGGGGAAATTGGGGACTTCTTTCTGCGGTGCTGGGGCGACTTCGGGTGGGGCGACCGCGGGTCCAGAGAGGAGGGAAAAACTCGCGCATTTGAAATTCTTTCATTTCTGGGACTTGGGCGACTTCGGGTGGAGCGACTTCGAGTAGGGCGACTTCGGATGGGGCGACTTCGGGTGGGGCGACTTCGGGTGGGGCGACTTCGGGTGGGGCCTTGGAGCCGTGGGTTGCCTTGGAGACTATTTTGTGTTGGGCAGCTGATGGTATTTTGAAGCCCCATAGAATCAAAGAATAAAAATGGGATGGACAAGGAGTGGTGCATCAAAGGTGATTCCCGATGTGACCAACGGGAAGGTGAAGTAGTGGAAGGGATTCTCACACAAGGGTCGACTTCTTCGAATTCAAGTGGAGTCTGGAAGGTCTACGGTTCGATTCCCAACCCGGTATACATGATGTACGAGGTTCTGGTTTGGGCTTATGGGTTCGGTCAAGGACTTCTTTGACCTCCGCAGTGAGATAGAAAATATCTCACTGCAGAGGTCGAGGAGGTCTTTGGTCAAACCTTTGAAGCACAACACCTAGCCTATACTCAGGTCTTCATGGGATTTTTTGAAACTTTAAAGTATCTAATTCATAATGATATAGAGTATTTTAGAATTCAATTGTGCTAAATCATTATTTAATTAGAATTGTTCGTCATTATGGACAATGACGAAGAAGTATTTGCGAATGAAATTTGATTTTACAAGAGGGGTGTTTGCATAATCTATTTAGAGTCAAAGGATAAGTTTAACTTAACAATTAGAGTGCATTACTAATGAACCCCTAAGTGCCTATGCCTTTCCAAGTGTATTTTTCCTTTATGAAAAGAGCATGGACTTATAGTTATTCCCATTGAAGCAAGTTTTATGAAACAAAAACCTAACCATATGAATGTTTAATTAGCTTGTGTATTAGTATGCACGTTTCCTGAAGGTGCAATATTGGATAAGAGTTGTGAGATGATAATCAAAAAATTTACTTTTTCATGGTTGAGTGTATTGCTTATTAAAAAAAAATTGGGATTGGAGGTGAAATGAAGAACTACAAATTATATTGGCACACTAAAATGTTCTCTTCCAAAACTTAATATCACTTGAAAAGCTATTAAACTCATTACATGTTGGGAATATTTTTAATTGTGGTGGCCCACGATTTTACTACTACCTATTCATTGATACATAAATTGTACTTCCTCTCTCCATTTGTGAGGATGTGAAAGTAAAGATAAGGTAGAAGGCTCTGAAATGGAGCGGGCATTAAAAATGGACTCTATAAGTGGCATTGAAATGGACAAACTGTAGTTCATAAATTGACCTCCATAATCATTGAATGATTCGAGGAAAAAAAAATTATCAATTGTAAAAGCCAATCCATTCTCTACTTCCCCATTTTTCTTTAGAAGTTGCAAGTGAACGTTTTACGGGAGACCTAGGGGCATAAGTAGGGACCTATGACACAAGTCCTTTGGAAATTTACAAGTATTAAAAAAATACTTGAAAAAAAATGAAAGCACTTGTGTTAAGTTCCTCTTTTATTTTTCTTTGTCTGAAAAATTATCTAAAAATATTTTCATTTCAGTAAATACATGAAAAAGGGAGATCAGTCTTGAGATGAGCCATTTGTGAGGGCCAGGGTGAATTGACTCCCTCATTGCCCATCCAGGGTAAGCCTTGGAATTTTTTATTTGCACTGCTTAATTTTTTTGGGAACTCTAAAATCATATTTGCAATCAGAGGCCCCAAATTACTTCTAGAAGATGCAAGAATTACCAAAGAATTGGCAGAATATAGGGGGCTTTTTTTCCAAACCTAAGTTGACTGGGGCAATGAGGGGGTCAATTCTCCCTGCGCATTTCCTGAGTCTGCTACCTATCCCTGGACCCGTGGTCGCCCTGAAGCTGCACGCGCCCTTCCACAACCCGCGGTCGCCCCACCCGCGGTCGCCAGGAAGCCGTGCGCGCCCTTCCTGGACCCGTGGTCACCCAGAATTCCCGGTACCCGCGGTCGCCCCACTTAACGCACTCGCCCCCTATACCCTGATCCCGCACGCGCCCAGGGCGACTTCGAGTACAAATGCGGTCGCCTGGGACGCGAGCTGCCACTTTCTTTTCTAGTGCTGTGCATCGGCTTCCATATGCTTTCAAGCGTCTGGATGCGTATTCGTGCACTGGAATCTTGTGTCTAGGACACTATTTGTATTGTCGCCAATTGTGAAAGACCATACTTTCTGAGCATTTGGAGGATACCAACACATCCTATATTCACCATGGCCCCCCCCTTGAAGAAGGCAAAGAAGAAAGGAGAGCGCCATAGTCGGAATGTAGCCATCTTTTTGGACCCAACAGCAAGGGCATTTCCAAATTGGCAAAACGTGCAATCGGATTGGACGTTCAACACTTGCAAGGCATACGTAGGGTGGTGCCATATCGATAAGCTATTCCCTTACTTCCGGCACGATGTCCATATCAGCCAAAACAATGCTAATCTTCACTACTGCAGAGATGATGCATTTGTGCAACGGTGCATCGAAGTTTACCGGACATTATATCAAAAATCAACAGTGAAGGAGAGCCAAGTTTCATTGGGTATATGCCAAATGGTCTATGCAGAGCTACAATTGCGACGAATTGTGGATTGGAGGACCATTAAAAAAAAATCCAATAGCATAGTTCCCACTACCAAAGACATTGCAAGGGCGGATCCATCAAATAATCCGAGGGATGGGTTAGGGCCCAAAAAACATTTCAAAGAAGAAGTGTCGGATGAAGACTATGATTGGGGCCAGTCGTCCACCTCCACCGACTCGGATGAAGAAGACATTGCAGACCCCATGCCCCCAAATGAAGATCCAATACTTGAAGAAAATATGGCAGCGGTGGTACCTTTTGTTGGAGACTCAGAAGGGGCAGTAGTATTGCATGTCGCGCCTCTTAGATCGTTGGAGCCAATGCAATTCCGTCATCCTGAAGAAGACGAAGTTCTTCAACATGTATATGCACGCCTGCGAGAAATGGAGGAAGACAAGGAAGATGGCGAGATCAGGTTGCAACAAGATGCTGAACAAGCATTGGTGATTTTTCATCCATGTGAAGAACTACCTCTTCAAGAAGCAGGAAGGGAAGTATTATATCTTGAAGACACGAGGAGGCAAGGAAAAGAAGCTTATAAAGCCCAGTTGAAGGCTATTCTTGCTAGACTGGTAGAAATAGAAATGGAATGTGAAAGCCAGCGTGAACGCACTGGTGCTGACATTGAGGCCAACGATGAGCACACCCTCAAAGCACTAATCATAAGTGGGAAAGTTCGTTTGTCAGTTCAATAGAAGGAAATGGACGAGTTGGAGCAATTTTATTTGAAATTCAATAAAGGCAAAGATGGAGGCTCCACCTCAAATTCCAACCCGTTCTTGGATAAACGAATGGCCAGAATAATGGAAGAGTGCTTGGCAAAAGAAAACCGATTGAATACCGAAAGGAAAGCTGTGGAAGAGGCGCAGTCAAGGTTGAATGACCTAAAAGAAACCACGGTTGTAGGCCCCATTGACCTTCCAATGGCTTTGGATGGATTATTAGTAGATGAAGAGCATTGTGTGCTAACATCAGAGGTAGCTTCCTTGAAGCAGAAGTTAGTTTCTTTGAAGAAGCTTGAACACCTATTTCAGAAGCATATAGATTACCGGACTGCACACCTCGGGTTTGCGAGAATGTTCAAGAATTTTTGGATAAAATACAAGATGTGTAACCATGATCTAACCCTTTTGAAGAGTGGTCAGAGAATTGCGGCCCATGAGCTTGAAGTCATGAAGAAGAAAAGCGAAGAGGAGGCCAATATGGATGTTGCATGATTTTGGGCTAGAGGTAGTCTTCTAGTAATAGACTAATAGGTAGTTGTTTTTCTAAACTTGTGTGTATCGGAAGGGTTGCTTTGACCTTTAGAACCACCTCATGTTGTACAATGGGGTCCATGTTTTGTTTCTTCAATAAAGATATATATATATTCCTATACGAATTAGCCTTAATGTGTTTTGAAGATCTAATTCTTGATGATTAGACACATGTCAAGTACTCAAATACATTTATTGCATGTGTTGTAGGTCAGTTTTCTACGTAGACTTTTGTGCTTTCATTTACACAAAATACCAACAATGTTATAATAGCATTGTCTTTTTAAGAAATTCATACCGAACATCCAAACAATTATTTATATTTGAACAACTTCATACAATTTCTAGTTTGCCATGTACATCAATTGCAAGATCTTCCTACGATGTGAAAATAAATAAAGTTTACTATAGATTTGAAGATATTCCTAAATCCTAAACCCGTAAGGAGTGAAATAGTTTGTTTTGGCATCATAGTGATATTTAGAAGGGAAACATGAATAGAATTTTTAGTATTTCCTTTGGCACAACATTTTTTAAAGGATTAAATTCGAAGCCTACCAAATTTTAGAACTTCTCACTATGTGGTTCAAATGTTTTTGTATGATAAGTAGTTTTCAATACTTAGCATTCAGTTGGTCCCACAAAAAATTAATGATATTCTTCACAAATGACAAAGCATTTCCCAAAAAAAAATTGATATTGAAATTGGTTCTTAATTTCTTATGATTTATATCTATGTGAAAAGCTTTGAATCATTTCATTTTGATTGCCCGCCAAACAATATTGTTCATAACTTTCACATTACTAATCCAAATGGAATGAATCAAAGCTACACATGTAAACAAAAATATGACCTTTAAGAAGAAAAAAATTAAAAAATTAATTTCAAATTCTTGTAGATTTCTTTTTCTGCCCGGAGACGTTCCTTACAAATTATGTTAAAGATGCCATAACTTTTGTTCCCGGGCACCAATTGCAACAAAATTTATATTCCCATAAAGGTAATAAGTTCTCGTATATTATGAGAAAGTTTCCAAAAAATTCATTAAAAATTGAGATCATAGGAACCTGCCCAAAATCCATTTTGTCCCTTGAGGGGACAATGGTCTTTTAGGGGTTAAGATAATCTTTATGCACATGAAGTCGCCCTTCTTTCCCCCAAGGTCGCCCATGGCACTCGAAGTCTCCCATGAAACCCGAAGTCGCCCATCTGGGACCCGAAGTCGTCCTCCGTGGACCCGAAGTCGCCCTCCCTGGACCCGCGTTCGCCCTATTTCGGACCAGAAGTCGACTCCTGCAAAGGGGCGCGCCTCCATATGCCTAGAGGTGGACCAGCGGTCGGGTAGGGCGATCTCGGGTGTAATACAGTTTTGTACCAGCGACCTAAAACCATCCTTGGAGCGTGTGGAGGGCAAGACCGAAAGCACTATAAATGTAGAGGAACAGCATTGGATTTTCATTGCTCTGTTGATGAACATATGGCTTGGATCTTCTCAAGAGGCTTCATGCAATGTTATATTCTTCAGAGGGCAACAACCTTGCTTTGAGTGGTTAGAAAACTACTCGAAGCGGTGGTTTTGTCATAACTTTTTTTTCCAAAGCACTTGGGTACATACACGTTTCGGTTTGGAATAACGCATATCAGATAAACAATATGGCAAACCGAGGTGCAGGGAGGAGGACGAACATAAATGATACTCGAAGAGCCACAAAGGAGTGGGATCCATGGTTGGTTATTGAAACAAACTCTGCTCGTTCCTCAAATACGAGGACTTGTATTTTTGGTGGTTGGAACAAAGTTTTCGTGCGGAAGCAGGCATTTGGTCACTTTGGTTACCCCCGTACATCAACAGTGGAACGTTGTAAACGTATTCCATCCGCAGTCCTCGAATTATTCAGGAACTGTGAAGGGATTGTACCAAAAGAAATGAGTTTGGAGGAGATGCATGGAGCAGATCCTGAGGTTGATGTTGTTGTTGAGTCCGTTGCAGGGTATACTGTGGATGCATCAGTCGAAGGGTCTTTGGATCCAAGCGACAGGACAGAAGCACCTAATGCACCGCCTCGTAATCCAGATTCAACGAACTCTACTCCGATGACGGTGAGAAGGATGCGCTCAACCTCGATTTCTCGTCAACAAAGCATGGATGAATCATTCCGGGTCAATGAAAGACAAAACTTGGACAGACTATGGGCTTCTTTCTTTTATGAGGCTAACATTGCATTCAATGTGGTGCGGCACCCAGCCTTTGTGAATGCTATGAAAGCAACTTCGACATGTGGATTTCCATATTCCCCGCCATCGTACAATGCGATGCGCACTAAACTACTTGATGTGAAGAAGGAGGTTGCTACGAAAATGGTCAGTAGTCGAACAAAGAGTTCTATTACCCAATATGGAGCCACTATCTGTTCAGATGGATGGTCAGATACGAATCACCGTCCCTTGTTGAATATGATGCTCGTTTGCCTTGCGGGTGATGTCTTCCTGGGATCGGTTGACACCACAGGAGAGAGGAAAGACATGGCATTTACGGTGAATACAATGGCTACCTACATAGAGCAAGTGGGACCAGGAAATATTGTCCAATTGTGTACAGACAATGCTTCCGTAATGACAGGGTCAATGCACGAGTTGCAAGCAAGGTATCCCCACATGTATACACAAGGATGTGCCGCACATATATTGGACTTACTTTTGGAAGACTGGGGAAAGGAAAAAAGGATCAAAGATCTAGTGGATAAGGCCAAGGCAATTGTGAAGTTTATAAAGAAGTACCACTTGACTTTGGGTCTCTTCCGTAAGTACTCGCCGAAGAAGTCATTGAGACTTCCCGCGGCCACACGCTTCGTAGTGCATTTTCTCATGATAGATTGTTTGGTAGAGTGCAAACAAGCGCTTCAATTCGTGGTGGGGGACGAGACATATATGCCATTTGAGAATAGTTTGGTCAATAGGACAAACGGACTCATTACAAGAGAGTGGGCCCGTAAAGCGTGAGAGGACATAGTTTCGGAAGTGTTTTGGGTGGAATGTGGTAATTTCCAGCACATGGTTCTTCCAGTGATTCTTGCTTTGCGCCAGTTCGATGGCAAAATACCGGCGATGCCGAAAGCTTGGATAATAATGAGTAGCCTTCGCGAGCACGTGTGCACTTTAAAGGAGGCTCCGTTCTTTCTTGATGAGCAGACCACGACGAAGTTCCTAAAACAATTTGATGCTCGTTGGAAGTTGATGCGCACAGACCTCCATTATGCAGGGGCATTGTTGAACCCGTATTTGACAGATGTGGAAGAGATTCATAACAACGGAGAAGCAAAGCGAGCATTGAATCGAGTCATCAGAAAATTGAGCGGACCATTGAATGTGGATGAAGATGAAGCAATTGCTGAATTGACGGAATTTGAAGAGAAGTCGGGTCCCTTTGATCCATTATAAGAGGCTCTAGATGTTACTCGATGTAACTTGTTGCCTCATCAATGGTGGAATCGTGTGGGTGGGAACGCTCTTCCAAAAATAGCAAGGAGAGTTTTGTCTCTGACATACTCAGCATCATCTTGTGAAAGAAATTGGAGCATGTATTCATTTGTACACGATAAAGTGCATAATCGCCTAGCCACAAAGAAGGCTGAGATGTTGGTGTATATCTACACCAACAGCAAATTGGAACGTGAAAAGCAAGGACACAATCCAGCACTATTCTACGAAAAGTACCTTGTAGATGGAGATACAGATGAAGAGAATGAGGAACCATATTCTTCAGGGGACGAAGATGAAGTTAGGTTTAGAGATTTGAGAGAAGAACAGAGACGTGTGGTAGTAGAAGAACGCCTCCGTGGAAATAGGTGGGCTGGTATGGTGCCCCGTGTAGATAGTCCTCTACGAGGACGATACCACAACACTTTCATGGGTGATGATGATGGATTGAGCTCTCCAGAGGCGTCGCACCAACGCAGAGACGAAGCCCCTCATGTGTCGGCTTGGGATGCATTTCCGGTAATCAATGCAGACCCAACGAGGGAAAGAACTCTTGATGACAACAATGAAGGTGTAGATATTCCAGTGGCAGATGAAGTGGAGCTTGTAAGGTCTCCAGTTGCCACATGTCTACCGCCTAGTATGCCAATGAACCTCCGAAGTGGTGCACGAGTTAATGTACAGGGTGAAAGGCAAGAAGAAGTGTCGCATATTGAAGAGGTACCTGCAGTTCGTCCAAGTTTAACACCGTCCAACAACGCTGCAACAGAAACTAGGGTGTACGATTCAGATGCGCCATTGCAAGTGGTATTCAACGAGACCCGTACCCGTGGGTCCAATCGCCCTGCAAGTGTAGACATTGCCACAACATCAAGGATTGTACCAACTCTTCTAATAAGGTCGCCGACACATAATGATCTACGATAGATCGTTGATGAAGGAGTGCATGGCTCAGCTCCACAACCTACTCCGGCCTCGTTGATGTCAGGCCCTGGAGAATCATCTAGGCGATTGCGTGAACACTCCAAATCAGGAAATAAACGAACCCGCAAGACGCAAGACAGAGTGACACGGAACCCCAAGCGTCAAAACCATGCTATCCATCCATTTGTCATTGGAGAACGAAATTCCACTCGAAATCCTTGGCCATCAAGCGCAGTAGTGAGAGCGGAGCGTCAACATGTTGGGCAGCAGGTGCTTGAGCGACCGACTGGTCCTATTATCAATGGAACCATTGATGCATCGAGGCCGACAAAGCGATTAGTCACTACAACAATGGCAGTGTTTTATGACTGCAGAAATATGACTGAGGATGATTGGCGACTGCTCGCAGTCATATTCTTGGACGTCAATACCTTGGGGAGAAATATGACTGCAAAATATGACTGCCAGTCATTTTTGGGTCTTGTACGGGCGTATATTATACGTCCATTGGGAACACCAAAGTATTTCATAGGGAACGATAGGGAACTCATTTGAGAACATTGAGTTATATTATTGGTCATATTTTCATGGTAGTAACATTTTTTTGTTTTTGGGCAACCTAAAAAAAACATGGGCAATCAAAAAAAATATAGACAAGCCATTGTTTAAAATTTTGAAACCTAATCACCACTTTTTAAAGGTTTTGAAACCCTAGCCGTCATTTTTTTAGGGTTTTGAAACCCTAGCCACCACTTTTTAGGGTTTTGAAACCCTAGCCGTCATTTTTTTAGGATTTTGAAATCCTAGCCACTACTTCTTTTGACTCTTCTTCCTTACCTTTTGTTGTCTCTTATCTCTTTGAGTTCACTCTTGTTTCTTAGTTGTTGTTTTGTTGCATTTTGAGTTCACTCTTGTTTCTTAATTATTGTGTTTTGTTGCATCTTGAGTTCACTCTTGTTTCTTAGTTGTTGTGTTTTGTTGCATCTTGTGAGCCCTTAAGTTGGCACTTGGAACTCTGAACTTATTTTTTGCGATTTTTAGTTAATTTTTAAGTGAAAAATAGGAAAAAACATATAAAAATACAATTATTGTGGGTTTTGGTAAAAGTCCCTACCAAAGAGGTGTGTCATGGCCTTAAATGCGTAAAACACGTAAGACGTTACATTTTCACTAATTATAGGTCTTATTAGTAGAAATAAGTAGTTAAGTTAGTAATTCCGAGCGATGTGAGAATTTGAGAGTTAACCAGTCCTAGTGTCTTGTTCATGTAATACAACAGCTATAAGTATACATGTAACAAACTGGTTAAAAGTTAGAGTCTAGTCCGAGTCAGTCCAAATCCAACTCGAAAGAGTTAGATTTATTGTTTGCAGGTAATTTTGAGAAATACATTCATTCACAGACCAAGATGGAGGAAATGATGATTGGAACATACAGAGAGGTGCTTTTCTAGGTCAAAGCATGCCAGGAGGTCAAATAGAAGCCCGATCATCCAAGATTCCCCCGATATCAAGAATAATTTCCCCCCCGGGTGGAAATTATTAAAGAATTGCTAAAAATAGCATTCTTATTGGAGATTTGGTTTTGCCCTTAGTTGATGGACATCTTGTAGAAGATTGCCCAAAAGTTTCGGGATTTTACAAAACTCCACGATGACTCCATGGGAAGTCAACCGCTTAAAACTGCATTCGTAAATTCCTAGAAATTACCAATGTTGCGGTAAAATCTCACTAAAAATTAGGATAGTGTTTTGTGTGCCAATAAAGAGCCCTGTCAAGTTTGAAGACATTCCGACATTCCCAAGTACCAGAATTAGAAGCGACAGCGAATTTTACAAGAATTTACAACTTGGCGGCGGGTTGACCGGCGAACCAGGAGCTAGCGGTGTCCGAACGGAGCGTTTCAAGGGTCAATTCTTACTCCCACGAATATTCTAAACCACCCAGGACCGACAGTTTCATCAAAAGACGCAAACTTCAAAAGTTAGCTTTTTAACTTTTATTCTGAGTTACCGTGATTCAAATTTGTGCTTTAAAACGGCTGGAGAGGTAAGGGTAAGGGGTTCCTTAGGCTAATTGGGGTCTTCTGAACGCGATGGCGCAATTTGTTTTCAGTTTCGAGTTGTCCCTCAAAAGATAGAGAGGGTCAGCCCTTAGTTTGACTTTTAAAAGGTAATTTTTGATTAATTTGGGTTGATTTTGCAAATATCTCTTGTAAAATCGAAGATTGGATTTGCCCAAGATACTTGTCTTGCGTAAGAAGCCATCTTTTGGACTAAAGAAAGACAATTTAGAACTAACTCTAGATTAAAACACAAAATATCTTGGTTAATTAGGTAGGTTTTCAAAATATCTTTGGGAAAATCAAATATTTGATTTGGGAAAAGATTCTAAGGCCATTTAGGGCCTAGAAGGAACTCGCTTGAGAACCTTCCTTCCCATTAAACAAAGATTATTTTGAAAATACGTTTAGGTAGTTTAGCGAAATATCTAGATTGAAAGTAAAAGATAATTTACGAACAACTTACCGGGGGGGGGCCTGGAGCGAGTATATAAGGCCCTTCCTCGAGGTTGTTCGTGGCCCTCAGTCTTTATTTCATTCTTGTTGTTGCTCTTGTCGTGCTACCGACACTTGTCGGAGCACTTTTTAAGCCAAATTTTGGCTATTTTCTTCTATTTTCTTGTTCTTTCTTGTACTTTGAAGGTCCGGAGGGCCCTTTCAAAGCTTTGTTTTCTTTTTTTGTTGAATTTGGAGGCTTCAAGCCCCGAAACTTTGCTTTTCAAAGAGTTTAGGTGGAGGAAATCCCCTAACTCTAGTATTGTTTGTGTTAACTAACGTATTTCTTGAATTTGGAGGCTTCAAGCCCCGAAACTTTGACATTTGGGGAGTTGTGGGAGTAGTTCCCAAACTCTACTTTGATATTGTTGTTCTTTTGATACTAACCAACCATTTGTGTGAATTGAGAATAGTCTGTGAACTTAAAACTTTAAAGCGGCGAAGCTAGACTTTGCCAAAAGATTTTGAGCATCACCACGTGCCAAAACTCGTTGTACAACGGGTGTTTGGTTTGAATAGTTGCTAATGTTCGGTTAAACACTGTCATGTGTACCTCCTTTAGTGATTAAACTTAAAACTTTGCTTTGAATTTTGGAAATTAGTTTTTAATGTTCGGTTAAACACTGTCATATGTACCTCCTTTAAGAATTAAGTTTCAAAATACTAGTTTGGATCCTTGGATACTGTTAATTTCTGGGGTTGCTCCCGCACGGCGGAGCCTTGACTTTGAAACCTGGAAACGGGTACTTGAAACTTTGATTTGACTGTTAATTCCTGGGGTTGCTCCCGCGCGGCTTTGACTTTGAAACCTAGAAACGGGTACTTGAAACTTTGATTTGACTGTTAATTCCTGGGGTTGCTCCCACACGGCGGAGCTTTGACTTTGAAACCTGAAAACGGGTACTTGAAACTTTGATTTAACCGTTAATTCCTGGGGTTGCTCCCACACGGCGAAGCTTTGACCTTTAGAATTAAAATTTATCTTTGTGAAAAATACTAATTACTGTTTGACTCTATATGGCAAAGCTTTAATTTACTAACAAATAAGATTCCTGGGAAGCTTATTTAAGTGCCAAGCTTTGTTGGTTGTTTCTCCTTTCTGTGTCAAACACGTGGTGGAGGTATTTGATTGCCAACTTTGCCATTGGTTTTCTTTTTGGTTTTCTTTGTTTTCTTTTGGTTCTTGATTTCATTAGAAGGGGTTGTTTAATTGTTGTGATTTATATCCAATTCATATGGTTGATTTCTGTTAGAAGTCAAGGATTATAACCATTTGTCCAAAATTTCAGTTTATCAAAAGTTAGGATTCATCTTCAGAAATTCAGACCTAAGGCAAGGATAAACGAAAGGCAAGGACAGCCCGAAGTAAGGACAGCCCGAAGCAAGGACAGCCCGAAGGCAAGGACAACCCGAAGTAAGGACAGCCCAAAGGCAAGGACAGAAAATATCGGAGCTGCGGGGAACGGGGGAACGTCGGGCTACGGGGAGCTGACCAACGGGGACGACAGGGCTTGCCCAGGCAGCTCAGGCTTGCTCCGGCAACTCAAGGCTCGCCCATGCAGCTCAAGGCTTGTTCCGGTAGCTCAAGGCTCGCCCAGGCAGCTCAAGGCTTGCTCCAGGCAGCTCAAGGCTTGCTCCAGCAGCATAACGAAAAGAAAACAAATTCTAAAATTTGGTAAGTAACACTCATCTTTGATTACAAAAAATCTTTGATTATCATTAAAAAGGGGGAAACATTGCAAGTAATCTTGAGATTTTCAAAGCAAAGCTATTCCGCTTCATATCCATTCTTCCTCGATGCCACAAACCACAACTCTCACAACCTTCACAAAACAAATAAGGATGAGTTAAGGAGTGAGTGGAATTAAGAGAGAAAAGATTAGGAAGGAATTTGACATGTGAAAGAATTGAAAAGATTAAACAACAAGTAAGGAATCTAACTATTCATTTAACTAATTGTTTGGGGTTGTTTATTCAAGTTATTCTTTCTACTATTCATCGATAGATTTGTTTTTTATTGTTTTTTATTATTTTATTAGAATACTATTCATTCATTTGGTTTTAGTCATTAATTAGGATTCCAAATCCAAATTAGTTGTTTGTTTGTAGTTTGGGGAATTTGTTTTATTAGGCCTAATAAGCCAAAACAATAAAAACAAACAACAACTAATATCTTGGAATATTTAATAAAATAACTATTAAAAAATTGGCAATCGAATAAAACTACTATTCATTGAAAACTTAGGAAATATGAATTAAATTTATCATTTAATTTAAATTCCTAAAATCAAAGGATTAGTTTTAAATTGCCAAAACTAACAAATTTGGACTTTTTAGATAGGTTTTAAAAACAAGAATACTAAGATTTCTTCCGAATTCATGAAAGACAATGGAGAATTTCAAGGAGACGATTATGATGGTGTTTTGCGATGATGGGACGATCGACATTCTCGACACCAAGGTATGATTTCAAATTTTATCTTTTGTCTTTTCTTTTGCTTTCATTCTTTTAAAATTTAGATTAGAAAATTAAAACTAACAAAATTAACCATTGAAAATCCAATAGCTAGTAGAATTTAAATTGTTAGAAAACCTTTGAAAATTTATCTAAAATCGTAAAAAATAATAATTAGATTAACTTTGAATTAGTTTGGAAAACGAAATAGTAATCTCATCCAAAAGAATCTCAAAAGGAATCTAATTTAATTTAAGAACTTAGGGAATATTAGAATAATTAGGGAAAGTCAAAACCTAATTTATCTACTTATTCTCTTGAAAACTATTAAAGGAAAGAATTCCATCCAACTAAGGGGAATTTTCATCCATTTAAAAGTTTTCACCTAAAAGTTCTAAATTCTTACTTTTTATCTTAACAAGAAGTTAATTAATCACTTTACTCATAAAAACCATAAAACCATAAAAATTCACTAAAATTAGAATAATAACTTAGAATTAGGATTAATTAAAGAACAATTAGGAATATTCTCAAGGCACGACTAAGGAATCTTTTGAAACCATAATCTTTTAAAGAATCTTTTGAAGATTCCAAATCCACCTTTTACTTTTAAAATTACTTTAATTTGGAAGGATAAAAGGGAAGATGAAGATTTGACCTAATTTTGGATGAAAAGTCCTAAAATAGGTCAAAACTAGGTTTTCTCTAAAAATTCCATTAGATAATTTAATTAACCTTTCAACCCTGAAATTTAGATTTATTTTACATTATTTTGCTATTTTTAGTTGACGGATGAAGTTTTTAGGATAGAATTAGGTACGAATTTCATTCACACATAACTTTCATTAGGAATATCAGAATCCAACTTGCTTTACCATTTTGGAAAGGGAAAATTGTATTCTTTGATTTAGTTTAGGTAGAATTTTAGTTTAGCTAGAAGTTTAAATCACAATTTATTAACTCTCAACAACCTTCATTTCTTAACTATTAGAGTGTTTTGAAGTACTTAAATTAGGTAAAAATCAACATAACAAAGTGTCCATTGCTTGGAAGGCCAAAGAACACTACGTTTACATTTCACCCTTACAATTTGCTAACTTATGCCGCTAGAACCTGTGTGCAACTTTCTGACTTAAGGGTGGAGTTAGAAACATTCACACATCTTGAGTTCATTCTTGTTTCTTAGTTGTTGTGTTTTGTTGCATCTTGAGTTCATTCTTGTTTCTTAGTTGTTGTGTTTTGTTGCATCTTGAATTCACTCTTGCTTCTTAGTTGTTGTCTCTTGTTGCATCTTGAGTTACTCTTACTTCTTAGAGTTGTTGTCTTTTGTTCCATCTTCACTCTTGTTTCTTGTTTTTTTCTTCTTGCATCTTAATTCTTTCTTCTTTCTTCTTTCTTCTTTTTTACTTTTTGTTCTCTCTTTTTGTTTCTTATTTCTTTTTGTTGCATCTTAACTCCTTTTTGTTGCATCTTAATTCTTTTTTGTTGTTTCTTATTACCTCTTAGGAGTTGCTCCTTATTGTTTCTTGTGCATCTTAACTTGTATTTGTTGTTATCTTTTAGCACTTGTTGCCTTTTTTTTTCTTGTTCCTTGCATCACCATTGTTTTTCTTCTTACCCTAAATTTGTATTACATATTTTCTATTGTTGTAAACTTTTGAAGATTGAGCTTTGTTGTATGTTCATTAAAAATTAACCTCCTATTTTTTTAATTGTATATGCAGACAACAAAATTGGAACAAAGACGTTGGAGGCTACTTTCAACTCACTTCATATTATTGTAAGAAATATAGTCTCTATTGACTTGTGTAGATAATTCATTGTGATATACATATTTTGTATTTGTGACTAATAAATTATAAATGTCATTGAAAGGAGTCACATTCCTTCTTATATATTCCCTCTTCAATATAATTGTTTCTTGTATATCTTTAAAATCATATGTATTTGTTTTTAACTACATGAAATTTTGTATTCAATTGTTAAATCATTTTAATGTATGATTGCAAATATGCTTTGGTATTCTACAACCGTTGTATGATTTGTTCAATTCATAGTTCAAAATACATATCAATAAAAAAATGACTACTTGGAGTCACAAAATGATTATAATAATTTCCAAAAAATGACTAGGTGCTCTCAATATGACTGAAAAATATGACTAAGAAGAGTCGTTTTACAAATCATCAAAAAATATAACTCACCGTAGTCATATTCCACATGACTGCAAAATATGACTCACCGCAGTCATATTCCACATGACTACAAAATATGATTGACCACAATCATATTTCATGTCATCAAAAAATATGACTCAACGCAGTCATATTCCACAAAATATAACTCAATGCAGTCATATTCCACAAAATATGACTAACTACACTCATATTCCACGTCATCAAAAAATATGATTCAACGCAGTCATATTCCACAAAATATGACTGAGCAGTCATATTCCACGTCATCAAAAAATATGACTCAACGCAGTCATATTCCATGTAGGATTTCTTTATTTACCCGGGCAACTCAATAAAAAGTCAAAGAAAGTCAAAATATACGCCTTGTTGGCATACTATGGCTAATTATGGGTATTTATACCCCTCAACTTATATGACTGCCAATATGATTGATGTCTGAAGCGACTGCTTCTAAACGACTGCTGCAGTCATATTCCGAGTCATCTACAGTGATTTCTGCGCCAGTCATATTTTTTTATTTTACGACTGACTGCAGTCGTTTTTTGCAGTCATAAAACACTGCTTTTGTTGTAGTGAGTGCTAGCCGAAGGTGTTGGTGGTTTAGAAACGCAAGTGCGAAATTTGAACTCTGAGGTGGAACGTGAGGTGATCCTTCAACCTACAAGCAGAGAGGATGATGAAAACGAGGTCTCAGGAGCTAGTGACAGTAGTGGGCCACATGAAGACACCGACCCCAATGCAGATGAAGCGGAAAGCGATTCTACCTTCACAATGTAATGTGTTGCATTATAGATGTGGAGGCCTTCAAATAGTACTATAAGGATTTATCATCAATGCCTTGTAGTGAAGATTTGTTGCCAAAGCTTGTAGTGAAATAGCTAGATTTTGAATTTTGTGTAGTCCACCACTTGGCTTCTCAAAGTCAGGAAGATTGTAAGAGGTACTTTGGTGTTGACGATAAAGATTAATGAAGGTATTCGTAGTTTTTGCAAACAAGTGTGCAATTTCAAATAGGAGTGGTCCTCGTACTCAATTGTGAAGATCATCCCTATGCCCTATGTATATACGCAGTTCCATTTAAATTAATATGATTATTGTGCTTGTTTTTATAATTATTATGTTTAGGCTTATGAATTGATTGTCCCATGATATATTATTACATAATGCCAGTTCATTTGCTTTGGTATGTACCGAGCATATAATTCAATGCTTATATATTGCCATGGAATGTGTTGGTTGAAGAATAAATATTGGAAATAAAATGTTGTGGGGGCCTGTGAGTGTTTTTTACCCCCCATGATAAATAAATTCACAACAGGTTCTTGTTTATTTTCACTTGTTTTGCTAGGGGTGTCTAAGCGTCGTCCATTGTGCCTTCCAAGCAATGAACTCTTTCTTTAAATTCCTACATGTTCCTACTTGTGTCAAAAGAAGTTTAGTTTTTACTTAACTAAGGTTATTCCTTTAATTGGTTCAAAGCTAAGGTCACGGTGGTTTCTAAGTATAAGTAATTACAGTCTAAATTTAACTACTTAACTTTGTAGGACATCTCATGCCATTTCTAAAAACATAAAATTCATCGAAATCCAACCTTCCTAGCCAAGGTTATGAGCGGATGAAGTTTTGTCCTAAAAGGACCCTGAAAACTTCATCCAGTGTTTTAAAATACTTACATAATTCAATTAATTCTGAAATTTGACCTACTGTCTTAAGTTACTATTTAATATTTATGGTTTTAATTTCAAGTCATTTGGATGATTTATATTCTGTGTCACCCAAATTCTTACCTATTTTTCATCCATTCATAACTTCTTCAATTTTGATCCAAATTAGTCGTATGATACCTTCTTAGAAAGATATGGACTTAAGCTTTAAGATCATACTCTAAAACTTTGGAATTGAAATAGTCTAGTCTGACTGACTTGATCCTCTAATTCGGTTCCTATGTCTAAATACTACTTTTGAAGGTTAAAAAGGAAATTCAAGAACTCAAATTCATACCTCGGGGTTAATGTCATTGTGAAGGTTGTAGTGTACTCCCTCGATATCTTCATTGTTCGCCATCTTCCTTAGTCCTTTGATAATTTTGCCCACGGCTTAAAAAAGGTGTTAAATACAAGTCTAAGTTCTATTTCTCAACTTCTTCCTTCCCTTTTCTTTCTTTCTTCTTCTTTTACTTCTACACTATTTAGACTCTATTATTTGATCCTCTCTAAACAATAATTGACTTCCAAACCTTTCAAGTCAATTATTATTCTATCCTATTTCTAATGGTCTAAAATACTTTGCAAAGATTTCCAACCTAATCCTAATTGAATCCAAAACTCTTCAACTTCTAATTGTCACTTCATCTCTCTCATTCTAAGTTGGAGTTTGAACTCCCTTCTATGTGAAACGTGAGAGTGAAGAGCTTTGAGAGAGTTTTTGAAGACACTACTTCTATCTATTTCTTTATATGCTTTTGAAGTCCTTTTTTAGCAATGGAAACGTTGCTAATTGGGACACTCTATCTTCTAATTCTATGTCTAATTGAGAGTTAGTCTACTTGCTTCCTATCTAATTTCTATTAGTCTTTTCTTATCGAATGTCAAAAGACACAATTAGTTTTCCTAAACTAGCAATTTAGACTTCCAGAAACAATTCATAAAATTCCAACTAGTTCGGCAGAAGCTAGCAGTTCAGTTCAAGCCCGAAGTTGGCAGTTCACTTCAAACCAGAAGCTGGCAGTTCAGTTTAAGCTCGAAGCCGGCAGTTCAGTTCATTTCAAGCCAGACAGTACGTACTATTGTACCCCTTGATTGTTACCCGCCTTGCCGGATTGATACCCGCATGTCTAGGATTGATACCCGCTTGGCCGGATTGATACCCGCCTATTCAGCCTCCAGCCAGTCCAACAACTACTAGACCAAAATGTGACAGAATGTGATTTTTGGTGACAGAATCTGATTTTTTTTTGAAGATTTGGATTTCCTTACTGGTTTTTTGCAAAACAAAACCAAAACACTCTTATGCTAATGGGAACTTTGACACACCCTTCCACAATTTCTTCTAATTCTAAGTTAGGATTTGGACTATAACTTTTGGAGGCTAAACTTGATTTTTTCAAACAAATGTTTAGAGACTAAACTTGATGTGTTAAAAAACACACCCACCGGTTGGAAAGTTGTTCTAATTTTGTAAGAGATTTGTGTGAGAAATACTAATATTTTTTTGGGAAGTAGCAAAGTCAAAGCTTCGCCGTATTTTGTAAAATCACCGGAAAAAACTCTAAGTGCCTTAAACGTACGAAGTCAAAGCTTCGCCGTAGCTTGGAAGGAACTCTAAAGAATCCTAACAAAAGGGAACCATAGCTCCGCCGTATTTCTAGGAAGTACTAACACATTTAGAACACTCCTAACCGTACAGCCAGAGCTTCGCCGTGAGTTGGAATATGAGAGATTTTCTAGACAAGTTTCTAAAGAGTTTGGCTTGTCCAAGGGAAGAGATAGGACACAAAACACAACACTTAAGAAATTTACAACAAGTGAGTGTTAGTGATACAAAACACAAACATAATTAGTACAAATTGAGAAATAACAAGCTAAAGGACTTCCCTAAGCGGCATCGCCAATCACAAGGGAAGAACCTCTAGAGTTAGTACAAAGTTAGTCCCAAAACACCAACAAAAGTTGCCCAAAGAAGCAACACACAAAGTTAGAGCAACAAAACACAACTAATACTTGTCCAAAACTCCCAAAACATGCACAAATCAAACACAAGGTTTGAAGGGACCCCAAAGTCCTTCAAAGCTTGCAAAAACAACAACAAGATGAGCTTGAAATGCTCAAAAAACACACGCTGACAACTTTGGCTCAAAAAATGACCAAAAACTCCACGTTAATGGAGCATGTGTATAAATTTGCCAAAAAATGGCAAGAAGGGGTGAGAAGAGAGGAGAATGAGTGCCCTTTTATACGTTTCCAAGGGCACTCAACTCCTCTCATTTTCCTACGGTAATCTTATCACTTAGGATTTTCATCCTAATTTTTCCTATTTTCACTTCTACGCTGGACCTAACTTCTAACTTTTGGAGTTTAACTCCAAATCACAAACGGATTGCGCCATTGTCTTCAGAAGGCCATTTTTAGTCTAAGGGTACCCCCCTCCCCCTTTTCTATCACTAAAAACTCAATGAATCCTAACGCCAACTTAACGACCAAAAAGGGTAAAAACCCAACTTTTGGAGTTTGACTTTTCTATGAAAAGTAAGTGGCCTAGGCTCTTTAGTAGGTGTAAGGGAGTAAGAAAAGACCTAACTTTGACCTCATTCCGATTTCGTATACTCCCGAAACGCTGGTCAACTCCATGGTAATCTTTAAATTTGCCGGTCTTAAAGGAATCTTGCAAGTTCGGGTACTTCTGGCTATCAGAATGTCTTGAAACTTGTTGAAGCATCTTATTAACATAAAACAAGCTACTCTAATTTTTAGTGAGATTTTACCGCAATTTGGGTAATTTCTAGGATTTCTAGAATTTCCCATCGTAGGTTTTGAGCGGTTGATTGCTCGGAAAAAGATCTTTGATGATCAGAAAAAACCGAGACTTTTTGTGGAACCTCTCATGGAATTCCACAACCCATGTGCAAGCTCATATTCTTACTTTGCACAATGGTCATAGGAGATTCGAAGGATGCCATCTCCTAGAATTACAGGTGTCTAGGGAATCTTCCACATAAAGAAGAATCTTGGTAAATCAACTTTGCCGTTGAGCTCCTAACGTGGTATAGACGCCAAAACACCATCCCTTGGCCATAGATTCTCTCTACTGGCCCGTCTTGAATTTGTGCCACCTACAGGCTAACAATTGGGGTTTCTACTAAATTGGATAAACGTTTTGGAACTGAAACCTCTCTTTGGGAATTGACTTTAGGGTTCTCACCTAGGTTCCCTCGGACCAAATTGGCCATCGTTTGTCACAAGCAGGGTAGATTAGGCTATTATGGGCAATATCACTCAATATGTACAATTTGCCCTATTTCCCGGGTTTCAACCTATATATAAGCGGTTTTATGAACTAACTAAGCCAAAACACTCAATTTATGCCCATATACCGTATTGGTATGTGACATACTCATTTTGGCTTTCTACTCTTTTTTGGGCTTTTTGTACCTAAAACCTAACTTAATTTTGCAAAAATTGAAAAAAAGAAAATCATGAGTCCCAAGTGACGAATTGGGAGCTCACAGGGCCCCAGACTTATAGCCCATGAATTAGGACCCGCGGTCGCCCTGGATTTTGGACCAGCAGTCGCCCTAGATTTTGGACCCGCAGTCGCCTTGGATTTTGGACCCGCAGTCGCCCAGGATTTTGGACCCGAGGTCGCCCTACCCGTGGTCTCCCCTACCCGCGGTCGCCCCTACCCGTGGTCGTCCCCCTACCCGAGGTCGCCCCTCAGGAAGCACGCCATGTCACAGCCACGTAGGACAGTCTGTTTTACCAAGGGGTAAAAAATTTTGAAATCCGAAATCCGTACACGACAACAAAAACCGCCCTTACTCGACAACTCGACGATTCGACATGTGACATGCGACGTCTATTAGACACAAAAACCCGAAATTCTGTCAGACAAGACAACCCTGCTCTCATAGTTGGTAGCAACGTCAATAGCTTCTCTCAGGGTCGCTGATCTCGCTTGGCGGATCAGGAATCCCATAGATTCCGGTAATCCGGCCACATACCACTCCACCTGCAAACTAGGAGCGATGTCATTAGGAAGTTTTTGGATAAGGGCTTTCACACGGTGTCCTTATTTTCTTACAGACTCCGATGACTTCATCTTCATCGTGCTCAACCTCCCTAAGACCCTAATGCGCTGGCCTCTCCTCCGATCTCCCGGAATGCTTGAAGAAATTTTGTTCGAACTTGGGCCCAGTCATTCCGGATGGCTTCCAGAACATCTTGGTACCACTGAAGTGCTTCCCTCTTGAGCAGGCTTTGAAAGATCCGCCCTTTAGCAGCTTCATTGTCTTGATTAGCAATTGCGGTTGACTCAAATTCACACATCCACTCGTCCTCATCTTGCTCTCCATCTCCCTTGAAACTTTTATATTTCAGGCGAGTCATGTTGCGTCCCTCCTCCAGAATTGGATCTTCCTCTCTTTCCTCTCCCGGATTTGCTTCTACCGCAACTCTCCGATCCTCGTGGTCAGGTTCTACCAACACCGGATCAATCTCCAAATTCGTGATTTCTTGATTGATCAGCTCTGGTCCAGATCTGGCCTCGTCTTGCTGGATCTTCCTAATTCGCTCTGACTTCCTTCCTGTTGTTGGTGCCTTTCTCATTAGATGCCGGATTTCCGTTAAACTCAATCCGGAACCTTAGGCAGCCTAAAGAAAATTAGTGATTTTACTGACTGTTCCCTCTCCGGTTTTCCTATTAGAATTTTTAACAGCTTTAGAATCCTCGGCAGCGGCGCCAGATTTTTGCCATGTCGCAGCACAAGGTAAGTAAATTCCCTATTATGCTCACAAAAACCACTTTAAAGCATAACAAAGTGACTCTAAAGATCGAACCCACGAGATTCTGTAAAGTGTTTAAAGTTTATTAGGAATTTAGAAGACGATAGTCAATTTCGTCAAGGATTTCCCTAATCAGATGTAGCTATTCTTAATCCAGAAACCCTTCCTATTTCAGCATAGAGTATCCGGAACCTTTATTTCTCTATTCCTGACTACAATCCGGATACCCTCGTATCAAAACCACAAAAACCAACCGGACTTTCCAATAACTCCAATTTTGCTCCTTTAAGACCGGACTCCCTCCTTTTACTGGTATCCGTCTTCTTTACTACTTACCGGTTTAATTTAACCTCTGTTGACTCATCAGAGGGATCTGCCAATTTGATTTACTAGAGTGGTCGGCTAGCCAAACCTTCCGGACTTTTTAAAGTGATGGAAGAGTTCACTCTACTCTACTCAATCTCCTATCTAACTAGAGTCCGGTTTGGTTTCTCACAATGACCGGAAAGTGAATCCGACCAGAGGTCACACAAAAAAAACCCGTACGACCCTTATCATACTACAACGACCTTGACTTTCCTTCAACCCGTATGAAGCTAAAGTGACCACAAGTGTATCCGCCCATACCAGTAGGATCCAGTACCTTTTCCGTTTACTTTCTAAGTTAATGAGACCTCTCAAGGATCAGACGCTAACCAGATCTCCCACCCGGTCGCTCTAGCACAGTCATGAAATCCCTCCCTAATTGCCTAGCTTAACAATAGCTATCTCATCCGGAATACAAGATCCAAATCCCATTGAGGTGCAATGACTCACTCCCAGCACTTACAACCTTTTCACACAACTACAGATCAAAGAACACCAAGGGGAAGAAAAGTTCTCTCAAAGTCCGCTCACCAGCAATCAATTCCTTATTCCCTCACCCGGCCAAAGCATGGGAAGGCAAAAGAATAACAGAAAATGCACAGTACACAAACAATCTGATGGAAATTCGCTTCTCTGTCTCCCTTGAGAGACATGTTTATATACAAAGTTTGAGTTCATACAAAAAGGGAGGAAAGTCTTAAGAAACCGGCACTATTTCCGGCCGAGATTATAGGATCTAATCCTCCCGGATTTCTCGCTTTAAAATTGTACCTAACAAAATTGTCCTAAAAATATACATTCTATCCCCTAAAGATTCCTAAGGCCCATCACTATCTAGTGTAATTTGCTCAGTAATTTTACTGATGTTGCCTTCCTTCTCTCCCCCTTCCGGAATACGTTCTGGAACTGGAGTACACGGTTCTTTGTCTTCTGCTGGTGGTGCTGGTGCAGGGGCCTTGTGATTGGATCCTAGAGATCCGGGCTTGGGTACCTCCTGTACATCCGAATCTCCACATAGACTCGGGAAGGAAATTCCGGACAAGGAAACCGGATGATGTAGATGAAGCCTTTTACTGCTATCATCTATCATCTTGGCTGCCTTCCGGAATTCCTCTAGCGAAGACTCCATCTGGCCGGCAAACTCTGCAAGTATTCGTGCTATTCTCCCACCGGAGATTTTCTTCTCCCTGTGCACGCCTTCGTCAAACAGCTTTGCCTTGGCCATTGCGTCTCCGGACGCTGCCACCACGGAGGTCATCGAGTTGATGGCCTTCCGGGTATCTTCTTGCAAGTTCCGGGCAGCTCTCACTTCTTCCATGCTGACTTCCCGGTCCCTCTTCAAGAGTTGGATCTCGCCTCTCAGCTTGATCATCAACTCATCCATCTCCCGGAGGGTGATGGTCTGCTTCAAAAATCTTTCCTCCTTCTCCCAGTCATCGTCCGGGTTATTGATACAGTTCGCTACCGTTTTTGGAAGTGAACTGTCAATCTTTCCTCCCACCAGGCCGGCCACAAAAGCAAGTATGGTCTGCCTAATCACATTACAAGCCTGGATCTCCCCCAAAACATGAATCAACTTACCAAAGAGTGGATTCATTCCGGTATCATTGGATCCGAAAGCTTTAGCTTTTCCTTTGTCTGCTTCCCAGGGTCCATTCTTGGGTGTTCCGGTTTTAGCCGGAAAAGCCCCTCCTTCCGGACTTACCTTGGTCTGAGTGGACATCCCCTTCCCGTCCGGTTGAGACGGCTTTCCTCCTTGCTAACCTCCTAACTTCTTGTCAGCCGGAGATCCCCGGTTCCCCACTGTCGTCTTCAGCCGTTTCCGGTGTATGAGGGGTACTCCAACGAAGCTAGTATACGAGCATAGAGCGCGAGCGTGGAGCATAGAGCGGAGAATTCAGAGCGTGGAGCTCCTATATTAAACAACATAGAGGGAAAAAATTGATGAAATGTGAAGTAGGATTGAAAAAAAAATTTAGAAATTGGAAGGAGGTAGATGAAGAATATTGAATTTGTATATTTTAGGGAATAAGAGGAGAGTTACAAATGCTCCGGTTTAGGGTAATTACATAAAGTAGATAAAAAGTGATGCAAGTGTAGTAAAGAGTAGATTTTAGAGAATAGATGGAAGTAAATTAAATTTTTGGCATCCAATTTGACCTTAAGAACTAGATGAAATTGAATGTTAGTATGGATGAAAGAAAATAAAAAAAGGATGGAAGTAGATGAAAATAAATGATGAAAGCAGATGAATACAATGGATGAAAGTAGATGAAAAAATGGATGAAAGTATATGCCCAGATGGATGAAAATGAATGTTACAATGGATGAAAATACATTACAATTTGGATGAGGAAGGATGAAAATTTGAGATGCACGTGACTTGAAGAAGTAGATGAAACTAGGTGGAAATGTGAATGAAAGAAAATGATAAAAGGATGAGAATACATGACATAATCAGTTCAAATTAGATGATAGGGCAAAGGACCGTGGATGAAGAAGTCATCAACAATGATTTGAATAATACCATTCTAGTGGATGAACACTTGGGTGGAAAAAGATGGAAAAATAAAGTAAAGTCATTAGAGAGGATTCAGCCCCTTTGGAGGGTTATGAGTTCCCTTGGTCTGGGAACAACCCCCCAACAGTTCCCAGTAGTTTGCAGCAATTTGCAGGTGCTGCTTGACGTGGCAAGGCGACTACCACGTCATTTTTAAATAAAATTCAAAAAAAATAAAATTCAACTCAATCTTTCATTTTAGAATTCTCAAAAAAATAAAAATCTGGCAGTGGCCGTTCCCGGACTATTGGGGGAACAACGCTGGGAACAGGCTTGAAACGGCCCTCTTGACCCCCAAAATCTCATCTAATGGGTTAAACCAAATTTTTTGGGGCACTAAAATCAATTGCTAGTGATTTGAATGAATAGGTGACAAGAGGGGTAGATGTGAATGGAGGTATATAAAAGCAATGGTTTAGAAAGACATTACAATTTCCTATGTAGTACTTACTTGGAGGTTTAGGACAAACATGACGGATTCACAATACTGTTATTAAAAAAACAATACAATAAAGCAACAAACTCTGCAATCAGAACAAGACTTTAACCATGCATCTTATCAAGGATATAAGAAATCAAGTAGTGGCCCTTGTAGTCTCACTACAATATATAATAACATCTATATACATAAATGTTATGAAGAACACAGTTTGGCCAACTAATAACACCCTTGTCACAATTGTGTAGTGTACTATAGAAGTATATTGGAATTCAAGATTCCGCAATCCAGCAATTGACGAACCTCATTGAAGCTGAAGCTTGGAGTGTGAATGAAGACATCTATAGCTGAGTCTAAGTGGCAAATGACTACAAATAAATAATAAAGATGCTTGCAGTTGGCCCATTGCCCTCTTTTTCCTAATGCTTTCATTGCCATTTCTTTGAAATTTGGGCAGGAGCATTCTGGAAATGAACCTATAGTCAAGATGTAGTGATGGAAGTCTGGCTCCAAACCAGAGTCCATGTTGACAATGCAGCCAAAGCCAGGATGTGGAATCACTGTCACATGACGGAGAGAGGCCTTCAATGTGAGCGCCGAAGCACAATTGTTTGCTTATTTAACTGTAGGTGCGTTTGGATTTCTTCGAATTTTTTTACCTGCCCTTGTGCTGGGGTGCTCTGTAGGAAATGGTGGAACTTTGCAATTCGATACATATGATTGTCCATCATTGACTCCAAAAAGTCGTCGGAGTGAAATTTCTGGGCGTTGAGGGAGACGGAATCCAGCATTTTGAAGTTGCAGTACCTCTGTAGGTGTTAAGTTCGTTCCAGACTTCACTGGCCAAATTGTAGGCACATTAGGTCTCGAAAGAACCCACTTCCTCCGCGAACCCTTCACGCATCGCTCAATGTCATCGTTGCAGAAGAAGAATTGGTGCCTCTCAATTTTATTTTTCTTGTAATTGTTCATGTTGCCGGTATAAGACGGTGCAACCGTCGCCTTGTTGCATTGCACAATCTTAGCAACACATTTCTTCTTTGTCACGGCCTGCAAGCCAAAGCACGCTTTTGCCGAATTTTTACACAAGCGAGCAATGTGCCACTCAGCCTCATCACATATTGTTTCTTCTACATGAATCACTCGAAATGGCTCGGAAGTACTAGGTGCGGTTGTGCATCCGATAGAAAACTCCACCTCTGCATGTTCTTTGCTCTGGAGTAGGACATCTTCAGAGATCGAATCCAAGTGAATAAGTGTTGCACTTGCTCGGGTGGTCTTGACTAATGTTTTAGGCCTGGAAAAGTTGACTTTATCGGGTCGATGTGAATCGAATTGCGATCCTGGCGGTAAATTAGGCATACGGCTTTCAGACCCGAACACTTCTTCACCTTTGAGATGGGGATCTCGCGTGCAATACATACCAACTCCTGGGACCGTTGCCATGGCAGCATTTAATCCTTTCGGATTTCCAGTGCGTTGAGTATATCGTTGTGCTACACGAAGCAGCAGCTCTTCTCTTCCCGAGCCTGCTCCTGGGTTCTCACCCTTCAAAAATTGATAATAACGAACCATCTGCATGAACGCACGCACATAATCATCTACAGTTGCCACGTAGAGGTCATTCCCGTGGTTTCCAGATTGTTGTAGCCATTTGTTGTGAACTGTCTCGGCCAAATTGCAAGACGGCATCTCCGCCAACTCTTCAGTGGACAGATCCTGTAGTGTATCACATGTATGAGGATAAATGACAAATAAAAAAGTCCAAGAAAAGGAGGTGTTCATTTTTAAAAGAAATCAATATAGCAACTAGAAGACCAACAATGCAACGACCAAATGAGGCCACAAGAAATCAAAATCACATCACTCATTTAAAAAATTAAATTAGGATGACTAGAGGGACTCATATATAGAGTCTTGGTTCCCCTCAAAATGTCACAACCAAAAAAAATATTATCCAAAAAAATCTGAAAAAGCGCCTGAGATCCACCGCCGGCAAATCCCTGTCATAGGGGGTGTGCTCTTTCAAAGGTCCTCTCGGCCCCGAGAGGACTTTGGGATAGAACGGCATTGTGCACATCAATACATAGAGTATACAAAGAACATTATTTTATATCATACGAAAGATTGAAGGATCTATAGAAGGTCATGGAGCGGTTTTGTACAGACAAGGTAAATCAAAAAGTATGAGGCACTTACCATGTGCATAAAACCTCCCCATTGCCTATATCGGAAGTGCCAAAATGATAACCACAAATCCAATCGTTGAACCCCTTCAGATGTTGTTGCTCCAGAAGAGTGCCACCAAGCACGAATGGCGTGGTAGCGAATCTCTGAATCAGTCGAGGAAACGGCATCTTTATATTGCTTGCACAACCTTCAGTGTTGATCTTGCATGTCAGCCCGAATATCTGCTTTTGTGTGCTTCTCCATTGACTGAGTCCAGTGAAATAGGCACGTGCGCTCTCGGTTGAGCATGGGTTGTGATGGATCACCGGATCCATAGATTTTCCTGACTGCATTCCAGTTCGCTTGTACACTGTCTGCCATGGAACCCTTGAAATACGGTAAAGGAATACCATGTCTTGGCATCACTGCGTTTAAATTTGTCCAAAAATGACTTTGAGCAACCGTATCTTCAGATTGCATATCGCACACTACAACGGTCATCACACGGTAGTAGATTGGATCATAAACATGGCACGCTAATGTTGTCCACTCCTTAACTCGCTTGACATGATCAAACATCATCCAAGAGTCTTGCAAGTCACCACCAGGTTGCATTCTGGTTACCATGTCTATGCCACTACCTGGACCAACTTCAGACATTTTGAACACATAAACCTTGTCTGTCTCAGAGCCTTGTCCTGGAAATTTGTTCTCCTGTATGTAAGCCCAATTGCTACATCCCCTTAACTTCATTATGCTATCCATAACTCCGAAGCGTCGAAAATGCTTAAAGGTCGTAACCTCGTTTCGAATGCTAGATGAACTCATGAACTTGCATTTCTCTAGGATTGGCACAAGCTCGTCTAATCCAAACTTTGTTGGTGTTGTTCCTTCAGCTCGAAGGAGCATCTCTCCTACGAGCTCCTTGTTGGCCTCTAAGACTATAGATGAATTCGTTGTTGCTAGATTCCTTTCAACTTGGTCAGAAATCAATGATTTAGTCTTGTTCTTGAAGTCACAATAGTCACCATCTTTCACTGGGTGAGAGTGTATTCCAAAGTGGACACATGCACGACGCATGTCGCACTTCCCAACAACATAGTATATTCTTGTTTGGCAGCTTGCAACACATGTTGGAATAAATGAACAAATCTTGCAAATAATAGACGAACCAGGAGGAGGAGTACATGAAACTTGAAAGGGAGTAGGAGAAGACCCATCCCATTCAGTTTCGTTCACGATCGAAACACGGTGCTTCCGATGGAGGTAGTCACAAGAGGAGTTGTCACAACGAAGGTGACCCACGCATGAAGCTAATCGAAAAGTTAGTCCATCCTCGTTCTTGATATTTGTTGTATGAGTATTGGCCCAAACATGACCGTTGTGGCGTCTCTCCATTCCGCTTAAGAGCTTCGCCTGAGAATTTGATGTAGACAATCCAAGGGGCAGTAACTCAAATATCACATCACCATTAAATATTGGTGGAACAAAGTCGACCTGTTGAATAGGAATAGAACTATAATCAACCTTCTTGAAGGGATTCCGAGATCCTTTACTATGACAGAGCTTCCGAAGATAAGGAATGATTGATAACCCTACACAATTAGATTCTGTAATTGAGATTTGGAAAGGCACGGAAGAAGTGCTAGGGGCTTTAGATAGAGGAGACACACTATGTTTCAATAGTTTCCTAGGAGGTGAGAAGTCTCCTGAGTCGTCACTCTCTAGTGCTATGACATCTATCCTAGGCTCAATCTTTACACGAGTAGGTAGGCGATTGTGGAGAATTGTAGAGGTAGTAATTATAGGAACACCTTCGCTAGACAACGGCACAACAAGTGGTTCAGGCAATCCATACGCTATGTATTTCCCTATAGGCAAATGCCACTGATGAGGAGAGCTTTCGAAAACATGGTCTTGACCTATTGTATGAATTATGGCACCTGTAGCAGAGTCAAAAACTTCTTCATCAATATGTATAGTCCTCTCCAACAACAAGAACCGAACACTCAATCGGAATGCACTAACCACAGCGAATCCTTGGTCACCAACAAGAAATGCTATAGGCACATTCTCTCCATCCGCCCTCACCAGTGCAATTGAACTAGACAACATGATCTCCCCACTTGCTAGAATTGACATTATCTTGGCACTACATCAATAAGTCTACGGAGAAGATAGTAATCTCAACAATAAGAAATGCTTTATGATGCAAGGGATGAATGGGTCCAACATGTAATGAATTCAAATATATTCAAATGTACGTGCCTTACATAGGAAAGGGAAGAAGTGGCGGCCATTAAAGGAGAATGATGGAAACTACTCATTGACAGCAAGCAATTATTGTGGTTAAAATTTTGCATGCCAACAGACACCACTACGAAATATATATTGGAGTGTTAGTTCCATTATTGGGTTCAAATACATGTTTGAAACCCCTAAATTCAAGAATCACAATATTCCATACATGAATGAAACCATAATCAATTCATCCTATTAATTAACGTCTGTACAATTCCTTCCATGACAGGTAATAGATGCTTGAAATTTATGCCTCATTACTCTATTATAGTGTATCATGCTTTTACATTTTAGTATATCATCAAGTGGTTGCCTTTAATGTCCACTAGTTATCATCTCATGAAATTGTATTCAGACCCCATTATTAGCTTCTGAAATAGTAAGTGGCATTGGGTAAATGTCAGATGTACTTTATAATATATGCGGGAATAAGAGCATTTCCAACAGTCTGCGCGAGGTGGAAGCGCCAAACTGTTGGAGACTGTGTAAATATGGCCCCAAGGGGCCGGCACATTGCCAAGACCCTAGCACCCCCTGTGTTGCAAGTTGCATCAGAGGTTGTTTCGTCAGGAGTTCAAGAAATAAGAAAGAATGTAATGCAATAAAATCGGGCACCTTTGGGCAATACTGTTGGGCTACAAGTCAAGCACGCCCCAAAAAAACTGAGCAGATGAGTTGGCTCCCAAAACTGGGAGTTCTTTTGAAGGGTGGTTTGGGAAACTTGTTAGTAGCTCTTGCTTCTTTTCTTTGTTCTCCACTTATTTTAAATTCAAAGAATTTGTTTATAAATAATTTTCTTTATTCTACTATTAAAAAAATAATTCAAAAAAGGTATTATTTATTTTAAATGTAAAACAAAAAAAGAACTTCATATAAAAAAAATCATTTACTTTATTATCCACTTATATTTTTAGGACCATAAGTTATAATTTTAATACAAAATAAATAAATATAATTAAGTTTCTTTTACTTTGAATTAATTTTTAAAAATAGATAAAAAAATTTACTTTGAATTCTCTCTAATTTTTTAGCAGTTTTTGTGGAATATGTTGTAATTTGTCACTAATGTCACTAACCCCCCAGAGGGGACTTAGTGACATTAGTGACAAATCACAACATATTCCACAACTTTTGAATGAAGGGACCAAATCCTCTAAGACTTTGCGCATATGTTCAAGCGTATGAGGTCCACATCCATGCCAATTTTTGAAAGCTTTAGTCACTTTTAGAATATTTTACAATTTGTTGATTATTTTCATTTTCAACCCCAAAATGAATAAGAGTGGGGGCTAACATGTCCAATTTCTTGTGCAAAGATGCTTGCCTAGGTCTTTGTGCAAGTACTAAAGGTTTTTGAGACAATTGCTTGAACCTATGAACAAGTGTTGTGGAAGATGTTGTGATTTGTCACTAATGTCACTAACCCCCTAAAATAGGGGGTTAGTGACATTAGTGACAAATCACAACATCTTCCACAACACTTGTTCATAGGTTCAAGCAATTGTCTCAAAAACCTTTAGTACTTGCACAAAGACCTAGGCAAGCATTTTTCTTGCAATAAATCATATTTCTGGATGTTTTGAAAGTTTTTAAATGGAGTAGGATGATAAATTATAGCTTCATTTTCAGATGTATTAAGTCATGAATAGGATAGTAAATGGTTCTATCATAGACTGTCTAGAATGCAGGAGCATAATAAAATATCATCATGTACTACATAATGGATTATGAGCCTAGAGGGTCAATTTAAATGCCGGTGTAAGTTACATATATATTAGAATGAGGCAAGAGTGCCCAATTGCCCTCACAGAAATGTTAAAGGAATATAAGGACCGTCAGCTTGCTGAAGATTACATTTAGGAGCCGAATTTATTATTTTTTGTGGATATAATTTAGAAGTCACCCATGAGTGGGTTTAAACATTACGGATAAAATACACACATACCATTAAATCAGATGGAAATTCATTTGAAAGTGAAAAATGATCCAACACAACCCTAAATACCAATGTTAGATACCGCATCAACTTTTCAATGAGTTATGAAATAAGAGAAACAACTGTAGGGCATTTGAATCCCATCAAGAAGGCCGAAGTAAGCCTAACTTGGTCACCCATGGAACTCAACGGTGTGTTGATCAACACATGTGCCTGCATGACCAAGTGCCACGTGTAGCTGAAGCACGTATCTGGTTCTGAGATGATCCACTTGAGAAGGTAAACCCTAGCATGCAAAATTGCCTCGCAAGGAACCCTATCTTTCTTCCTCGTTTTCATGTGGTTCTCCACCTTTGAGGCCATTGCAGGTAGACTTGTCGCATTTGTTCATGCACAGGGTCTCTGGAGTTGAATTCAGTTGATGCTGCCGTGGGCATTTGCGGGCTTCCTATCGACCATTACAGTGTCCGTAATGGCAGAGCAGATCTTGAGATCCAGAAAAGGTTAGGCCACCATTGTCGACGTTGGAGAAATTGCGACAGAAACACAAGATCAGCAAGAAGAGGTACATTTCGTCCAACTTGACACTCATCACATTTGAATATTGTGGTAATAAATGGGTATCCAAATATCTCCAGTAATAGTAGACAATTGTGTTTGGGTGTCGGGAATGATGTGGTTGAGTAGGGCATTGAGGAATTTTGTCCCGGTCTCAGTCCTGGGGAAGGTCAAGCCTGCAAGACGATCTTGCCCCATATTCTTTTTAGAGTGTGGGGCATGTGTATTTGTCTATCGGGATTGTCGTGAATGAGTAGGGCGTTGTGATATTCACGGCCCATCTCGGTCCAGAGACCGACTCGAGGGAGGCATGGCTTGCCCCATTTTATTTTTGCAATTCGTGGCGTGTGTTGATGTGTGTCGAGTCTGTCGTGGTGAGCAGGGCACTCTAGCACTCAAGCCTTGTCTCGGTCCCGAGACCGACCGGGAGGGAGGCATTGCCTTTCCCCATATCATTATTTTATTGTTGGGTGTGTGTATTTGTGTAGCAGGGCGTGTGTGTTTGTGTGTAGGGCTGTCGTGGTGAGTAGGGCGTTATGGCTCTTAGGCCCATCTCGGTCCCGGGGAAGGTCGGGTTGGCAGGACGACCTTGCACCATATTATTTTTGGAGTACATGGCGTGTGTTGTTGTTAGTCTGGGCTGTCGTGAATGAGCAGGGCGTTATGGCTCTCAAGCCTTGTCTCGGTCCCGAGATTGATAAGGAGGAAGGGATGGGCTTGCCCCATATTATTTTTTCAATGTAGGGCTTATGTATGTGTGTGTCGGGGTTGTCTACTTGAGCAGGATGTTGCGGCTATCAGGCCCCATCTCGGTCCCGAGACCAACAGTGAGGAAGGCATGGGTTTGCCCCATATAATTTTATCAATGCGGGGTGTGTGTATTTGTGTGTCGGAGATGAGTGTGTTTGTACATCGGGGTTGTCATGTTGAGCAGGGCGTTATGGCACTGAGGGCCCGTCTCGGTACCGAGACCAACCGGGAGGGAGGCTGCGCCTTGCCCTATATCATTATTTGATTGTGGGGCGTGTATTGATGTGTGTTGGGGTGTGTGTATTTGTATGTCGGGGCTATCAAGTTGAGCAGGGCATTGTGGCTCTCAAGCCTTGTCTCGGTCCCAAGACCGACAGGGAGGAAGGGATGGGCTTGCCCCAAATTATTTATTCAATGCAGGGCGTGTGTATTTGTGTGTCGGGGCTGTCAAGTTGAGCAGGGCGTTGTGGCTATCAGGCCCCATCTCGGTCCCGAGACTGACAGTGAGGGAGGCATGGGCTTGCCCCATATCATTATATTATTGCGACACATGAATTGTTGTGTGTCGGGGTTGTGTGTGATTTCTGTATTAAGGCCTTATTCATTATAATTGGACAATCGACAGATTTGAGACTTTTGCCCTAAAACAATTGTATGGATTTATCCTCGAGTCGAGGATAAATTGAGACTGCAACCTTTTGGCAGTGACAGGTTTTTTTACATAGTAATATTTTAAAGTCTCAAATTTCCAGATAGTCTCAAAATTGAATAGTTATGACTGTTTATCCTCGAGTCGAGGATAAATTGAGACTGCAACCTTTTGGCAATGAAAGGTTTTTTTACATAGTAATATTTTAAAGTCTCAAATTTCCAGATAGTCTCAAAATTGAATAGTTATGACTGTTTATCCTCGAGTCGAGGATAAATTGAGACTGCAACCTTTTGGCAATGACAGGTTTTTTTACATAGTAATATTTTAAAGTCTCAAATTTCCAAATAGTCTCAAAATTGAATAGTTATGACTGTTTATCCTCGAGTCGAGGATAAATTGAGACTGCAATCTTTTGGCAATGAAAGGTTTTTTTACATAGTAATATTTTAGAGTCTCAAATTTCCAAATAGTCTCAAAATTGAATAGTTATGACTATTTATCCTCGAGTTGAGGATAAAATTGAGACTACCATTTGTCCAAATATAACGAATAAGGCCTTTATTGGGGTTGTTCGCAAGGTTGACAGGGCGTCCGGACGTCCAGAGTCCACGGACGCTGACCCCAGGACGTCTTTTGACATACCTAGCGGTGACTACCATCCGACCGCTGGACGGGCGGACGGCCAAAACTTCCGACGGCATCGAGCGGACGGGTAGATCGTAGACGAGCCGACCGAAGCTTCCGACAGATAGCGGAGAGCGGACGGGCCGACCGGGATTTCCGACGGACTAACCCTCATGCGGTCGGCTGGGCGGAGCGGCGGATGGCCATGAAGTCGACAGGGCGGACGGCCAAGCGGACGGCCATGAAGTCGATAGGGCGGACGGCCAAGCGGACGGCCATGTAGTCGACAAGGCGGACGACCAAGCGGACGGCCATGTAGTCGACAAGGCGGACGGCCAAGCACACGGCCATGAAATCAACAAGGCGGACGGCCACGAGGTCGGCCTTGCGGTCGGTGCGGACGGACGAGCGGACGGCAAAACATATGAATTGATACCGTTCGCTCAGCTAGTCGGACGCCTGACCATCAGACGTTCTGTCCACATTCATGTGCACCATAATATACCATTGGAAAGATATCATTCATAGCTTTCCAATGGTATATAAACCATTCAATTTGGACAAAAACTCCAACTATGGGACATCTCCAAAGATTGCAGTCTTCTTAGTCCTCCGTCCGGTCACAGTAAAAAGACATAAAACATGAATTTCAGATCACTTTTACGCATAGTAAAATGTCTTTTTTCACAAAACTTTGAACTACAAAAATGTTGGAAATGAAGCCAAGTTTAACCTCCAGAAATTCATTTCAAGTTTTAAGCTTCCTAAAAAAAGTTATAAACAATTTTCTAAGGCTGTTTTTGAAAATGACCAAAAAATTGCCGTCCGCTCCTCCGACCCGCCGTCCGCCCTTCTGACGGCCCGTCCGACCCTCTACCGACCGCAGTAAAATGTCTTAAAACATGATTTTTAGACCTCTTTTACGCATAGTAAAATGTCTTTTTTCAAAAAACTTTGAACTACAAGAACGTTGTAAATGAAGCCAAGTTCCACCTCCAAGAATCCGTTTTAAGTTTCAACCTTCGAACAGAAAGTTATAGACCATTTTCTAAGGCTGTTTTTGATAATGGCCAAAAAAACGTTGTCTTCTACTCCTCTTTTCCGGCCCCCCGTTCACCATCTAACCACTTGTCCGCCTATTGTACCTTCCATCCAGCTGTATTGTATTGATGAATTTTAAAAAGTACAGATTCGCTTTTCAAGACTTCTATTTAATACTACAAAGTACAAACATCGTATATAGCATTTATGTATACAAAGGAAGGATAATCCAAGTTAAACTTTCACACATTGAAATATGCACTATAATTGTTATACCCTAAACCCTAAATCCTAGACCCTAGACCCTAAACCTTGAATTTTACATTAGTGAACAAACACATTGCTTTAATGTGCAAAATATGTTTGACTTCTAATTCCCTTAAAATGTGATTATCATGATGTACTACATATGGATTTTTGCATAGTTCATAAGCTTATTCATATATGTTGTCAACATGTTCTTGGTATTTTCTACATCAATTATGATGTGCCAATTTACAAATGTCAAACATACAATTATAATTTGAAGTTTTTTTTTCTTTAAGTTTTGTTGTAAAACGCATTAATAGTTTGAAACATCAAAGTATACATAGTACAAGCAATTGTATTATTTTATAATTGTATTACAAGATGCTACAAAAAATGCTTTGAGTATTTTAATGTAATTTAATGTTGTTCAAGATTAAATATTGCATTTATACAACAAAAATATTATTGAAGTTGTTTTCCTACACCCTTATACCTATAAATTGTAAATTGTCAACTATATATCTCATATGAAAAATATTGGTGCTTGAATAGTTTAAAACATAACCGACCTTTGTGAAACATGAATACATGATGGCCCCTCATATAATCCCTTCAACACTTTTGGGTTCCTTATTTTTACTTAAGAAGATTGAATTGATCATTATTTAATTAGACAAGAGATTTTATTGCAATTATATTGTGGAAGATCTAGCATGCTTGGTTAATTATATAAATTACTAAAAGTCAAACTATATAGTTTTTTGTCTTTTAATGCAATCGATATTGTATTCTTCAAGGTTTTAAATTACGGAGTTTTCTATAAAATCATTTGTAAATGCATTATTTTATAGTGTTTCTTCAATTCTTTGGTTATAAGTTTGTGGTATACATTTATATTTCTATTTGTACTTATGTCTTCGGTTTTGTTAATTTATATTGATAGTAGTATTGAATTTTTTGGCAAAAGTTAAAAGACTATTTCTTCAGATGATGTCTAATATTTGTAAAGATACTGAGATACTTTTCTAAATTTTTAATGGCAAATTCTTGGTATGGTGAAATAAAACTAAATAGTTTGTAAACTAGGATTTTGTAGGATTAGGAGTTTATATATTTGTTACTTTATCTGATTGTCAAAATTTGAATGTCAAAAATATTTAAAAAACTTATTTATCAAATGTAGTTTAATAAAAAATGTCGGCAAACATAATGTTTTTCAAATGAAAGAAATAATAGAGATGAAAAGAAACATTTTCCATGACATTTCTAGTCTTTACTTTATATAAACAAATAGCCCTTTGAACTTTCTTTTTTAGTGTTTATTCTTAGCAATTTAAAAAATAATAGAATCTAGTGTGATAAAGAACAAAACATATATTAAAATGATTCCAAATTTTTTCAAGATGAGATATAAAACTAAATTAATAATATAAATTATTAAATCACAATTGCACAAGGCACATTTACAACAAGATGAATTGAAAACATCATTATTGATGTATAAATACATTACAAATATATATTAATGAGGGTCATCATAGTCATATACAAAAAATCATCACATTTGAAGGTTGATTATGTTTTAAACTATTCAAGCACCAATATTTTTCATATGAAATATATAGTTGACGATTTACAATTTATAGGTATAAAGGTGTAGGAAAACAACTTCAATAATATTTTTGTTGTATAAATGCAATATTTAATCTTGAACAACATTAAATTACATTAAAATACTCAAAGCATTTTTTGTAGCATCTTGTAATACAATTATAAAATAATACAATTGCTTGTACTATGTATACTTTGATGTTTCAAACTATTAATGCGTTTTACAACAAAACTTAAAGAAAAAAAAACTTCAAATTATAATTGTATGTTTGACATTTGTAAATTGGCACATCATAATTGATGTAGAAAATACCAAGAACATGTTGACAACATATATGAATAAGCTTATGAACTATGCAAAAATCCATATGTAGTACATCATGATAATCACATTTTAAGGGAATTAGAAGTCAAACATATTTTGCACATTAAAGCAATGTGTTTGTTCACTAATGTAAAATTCAAGGTTTAGGGTCTAGGGTCTAGGATTTAGGGTTTAGGGTATAACAATTATAGTGCATATTTCAATGTGTGAAAGTTTAACTTGGATTATCCTTCCTTTGTATACATAAATGCTATATACGATGTTTGTACTTTGTAGTATTAAATAGAAGTCTTGAAAAGCGAATCTGTACTTTTTAAAATTCATCAATACAATACAGCTGGATGGAAGGTACAATAGGCGGACAAGTGGTTAGATGGTGAACGGGGGGCCGGAAAAGAGGAGTAGAAGACAACGTTTTTTTGGCCATTATCAAAAACAGCCTTAGAAAATGGTCTATAACTTTCTGTTCGAAGGTTGAAACTTAAAACGGATTCTTGGAGGTGGAACTTGGCTTCATTTACAACGTTCTTGTAGTTCAAAGTTTTTTGAAAAAAGACATTTTACTATGCGTAAAAGAGGTCTAAAAATCATGTTTTAAGACATTTTACTGCGGTCGGTAGAGGGTCGGACGGGCCGTCAGAAGGGCGGACGGCGGGTCGGAGGAGCGGACGGCAATTTTTTGGTCATTTTCAAAAACAGCCTTAGAAAATTGTTTATAACTTTTTTAGGAAGCTTAAAACTTGAAATGAATTTCTGGAGGTTAAACTTGGCTTCATTTCCAACATTTTTGTAGTTCAAAGTTTTGTGAAAAAAAACATTTTACTATGTGTAAAAGAGGTCTAAAAATCATGTTTTATGGCATTTTACTACGGTCGGCAGAGGGTCGAACGGGCCGTCCGAAAAGGCAGACGGCGGGTCGGAGGAGCGGACGGCAATTTTTTGACCATTTTCAAGCACAGCCTTAGAAAATGGTTCACATCTTTTTGTTGGAAAGTTGAAACTTGGAACGGATTGTTGGAGGTGAAACTTGGCTTCATTTTCAACCTTTTTGTAGTTAAAAGTTTTTGAAGAAAGTCATTTTACTATGCGTAAAAGAGGTCTGAAAATCTTGTTTTATGGCATTTTACTGTAGTCGGGCCGTCCGCCCGTCCGCAATGGCCGTCCGCGTCGACCGCGCCGTCCGCCTGTCCGCGATGGCCGTCCGCGCCGACCGCGCTGTCCGCCCGTCCGCGATGGCCATCCGCGCCGACCGCGCCGTCCGCCCATCCGCGATGGTCGTCCGCGCCGACCGCACCGTCCGCCCGTCCGCGATGGCCGCCCGTCCGCGATGGCCGTCCGCTTGCCCATGCCGACCGCCCGTCCGCATTGTCTGAACGTCCAACAGGTGCCGTCCGATGGTCGCCGTCCACATCGTCCGCGCGTCCGAAAAATCTGGACGTCCGAAAAATGGACGTGATTTTGCCCTGGACGTTGCAATTCGTCAACCCTGGTTGTTCGGTGAGCAGGGCGTTGTGGCACAGAGGCCCTTTCTCGGTCCCGAGACCGACCAGGGCAGATGGAAAGGCCTGCTCCGTAATTGTGGTTTGCTTTGCCTACTCGTAGAGATACTTAGTTTCGGTTCTAGCTAAACAATTGATCTCTTGTTGATTTGAAGTAATACTAACATTTGACATGATTTGTATACCGAACCAGGTGGGCATGGCGTCAGCAGAAGTGCAGACCCACGAACGTCAAGTTGATAATATATTAGAGATGCCCATAGACGATAGCAAAGAAGTTAATGTCATCTTCATGCAATCTGAGCGACAATTTGTGAGTATAGATAATGTAATTAGGGACATAGATGAGGTCTCATCATATTCAATTGTTGATCCAGACATTCATATTTTGTATTGTAGACAATACAGGTCATTAAGTTTCCAGTGCATTTCTGATTTGTGACGAGGCTTCCTTGTAATTTTACATATATTTTTTGTTCAATTGTTACATAATTTTTTATTTTAGAATATGACTCCTATAGATTTACAACTGTCATTTGTGTATCTAATCGATGGTCGTGTATTGTATTTTGAATATCACAGGAGACTGTACAAGCACAGTCCATGGCCAAGCCACATCCTGCCACTATTTCATCAGTAGTGGAGGTTGATGACGAACCTGAAAATATTTCAGAGTCTGATTCAAATGACAATGGGACCCTTGGAGTATTGAAGGTCGCCTTGGAAGATGACATCCGTAAGACCCAAAAGATTGACACTGTGTCTATTCTACATGGATTGAGATTGACATCTACGGACGCGTCTCGAATGAAGATCCCATTGTGCCGAATGATTCCTATGCCCATGGTCCGCCCGACTCTATCTTGCGATTTGACACTACTCGAACACCAGTTCAGTGGTGGATACGAAGAGGGGGCTAGAGTCTTCTACGTGTCAATCTCAAATGAGGAAGGGCATACCGGGGTGTTTTCTACTGAAGAAAAAGAAGCGTGGGGGCCAATTTGGAATTCTGTCAATGACGAATTCAATTCATTTCTGAGGTCCCAACCTGTTGTGAAACATCTTGTGGACTATAAATTCTACGTGTGTGATGGAAATCACAGGAGGATCACATGGATGAACCACATCAAACGGTTGCACTCAACGGAGAAGGGGTGGCATATCTCGGTGAACTCCATTGTGCTGGATATGGCAAACCAAACTGGATTGGCAATGCAAGCAATGCATAATATAAACAAGTAATGCTTATAATCTTTATTTTTACATTGTATACATGTTTCAATCTTGTGAATACTATGGAAATTTTGTATTCCCACAATTGACTTCATGATTGTTTATACAAGCAAACGGAGAGTTATCACGTGAAGACAAATCTCGTGCATACCCTATACCATGTTCAAAAGTACAGAGTTATGGACCTTGAGAAGTTTAAAGATCTTCTAACAGCCGATGAAGTGAAGACATGCCAGAATAATACACGTGTAAAGTGGTACAACATGGTACTTGAGGTTTTCACGTCTTTCATATTCAAGGTAAGATTAATTCAAGTACTTGAATCATTTCTAGGAGTCGTCTAAGTATATTGCTTCATTCTATTAACATTTCCAATTGCATGAAATGTGTGTCTCAACAAGAAATCTCGGCGGCGGCGGAGGTTGCTATTCGAAAGTACAAGGAAGATACCCCTTCTGATGAAGTGACAGAAAAAGGTGTTGCAAAGGCGATGAGGGCATCGATAAAAGATTCCACTGACAAGTACTACAAGAAGCTATCCAAGATTGTTTCAGTCGCCAACCCAGCTCTTGGACCCGAATGGCTAAAAGAGGTTTGTTGGAATTCATCAAACAATACTCATCATGAATATTAATTGGAATTCAAATGCACTAACTAGTTTGGCATTGCATCTCACAGATCGAAAGGCATTGGAATCTGTTTGCTACTCCCGAGTTGAGTCTTGAGAAGTTGCAAATGATATCAACTTCAAATGCTACATCAGAGTCAAAGGTAAAGTGGCTGAAGTGGCTGAACTCATCTGGACCTACTAGAGAGGCCCGCCGTTTTCCACCACATCCGGTGAATGAAGAAAAATTAGCGCTATTTTTAGCGAGGGCATGCTGGTACTCAAGGGTAAGGACATCTTGTTATCATTCTAACATTTTTCCAAGACATCACAGTTTTTTTAAATTTAGACTGCTCTTTGCGTTTTCCATCACTTTACTTCATTTCTAGTCAATACTACTTCATATGAAAATTCACTTTTGATCATGTATGCTTGCAGTTGGAGGACGCTGCTACTGAGTTGTATGACACAATTATTCGTTCGGATAATATTCCAATAAATATGGCAATTCCCACTAAGCCGGTAACTCTAAAAGAATATTTAGAGGGTTGGAGAATGAAGGTTTGGGATATGGCATTCACGGGCATGTTCAGAGGAGGGGACGCATTCAAGAAATCAGACACCTTCAAGGATTACAAGGGGGCAATGCTTGCAGTTCATCGACTAATTTTCAGGTTTCACTCACTCCATTATTGAATTGATTGATATGTTATAATGATACCAACATCAAATTGCAGGAGTCATAAGTCTATTTTTTCCTCATATTACTTTGTGCAATGTTCATTAGTATAAGGTGATATCTTCTTATTCATTAATATCGAGACTATTTTTCATTCACAGGTCATGTCTCTTTGTGCAAGATGATCACCCTATTTGGGTTCCTCTCGGGACCGAGAGGACCTTTCATGTGTCCTAGAGTCTGCAACATTGGATTTCTATTATGAGTACGAAAACGATCCCATATTTACTTAGAATAATTATTAGATGACTTATTCTTTTCCGAGTTTAATTGAACAGGTATTTCATGTACGAGTTGTATACCAAGAAGGCCATTGCCAAACAAGATTTGCCGCCTTTTATGACGACTTGGTTGGACAGATCAAAAGACGACTGCATGTTCTCAGCTTGGCAACTACGGAATTGGACGACTCCACATCTCCAAGCCTGCCCTTGGTATCTTGAATGCAATATTGGGTCCATTCCACTTGAGGAGGCTGATCTTTTCAAGTCATTGAAGGAGAACGCTCCTGTGGAGGCAGATTTTGATGAATTCGCCGGACTTGATGCTGAGGCCCGTGCTAAGGCTATCACAAAACAGGATGCAGCTGACAAAAAGAAATTGGAGAGACTAGAAGAGGCAAAAAAGAAGACAGAAGACATCAAGACGAAGAGGTTGGCCTTGAAGGCTGAGAAGAAAGAAGAGAAGGCCAATAAGAAAAGCAAAAAAAGGAAGGCCGAGACTGCCATGCCAGCTACAAGTGCAGTTGACTTGAAGGACACCTCCTCGAGTTTTTCTCTCACACAGGACCGCTTGGTGCAAGGCCTGACGACCACTGTTCTGAATTTGGATCATGCCCATGACATCGACGAGTGCATCTTGAACATTTCATTACGAGCTCTTCCCGCGGACGAAAAGGCAATGGACAACGTCGAAGCCTTCATAACAGTGGTATTTGCATGATTCTGTTTGGCATATTTTGTATTCCTTGTAACACAACGTAATGAAACTTGTATTACTTGATTTCTAACAGTTCAAATTTAACATCTCCCTCCAACGAACTTTTTTCATTTTCTCACTATCTTCTTGTCATTCAAATGTTTTGGTGCAGCATGCCACTGACAAACAAAGGTATTTCGATGGTGTATTTAGTACAAAACCTATGGTGGATTTGATAATTGTCGACGTTCCTGAAGGACTTCATGTACCTACCGTCTCGGCTCCTCCTAGTCCTATTCCTACTTGGAACCAGTTTTCAGAAGATTGGTTGGTCCTAATCTTCGACTTTGCTCAAGGTTACCTTCAAGACAACGGAGGTCTTCTTCTAATGTATCCATCTCCTTCTAAACCACATAGAAGCCAACTTCTTGGATGTTGCAAGGAATACGGGTTCAAGATTCTTCTTGACTGGTAGGGCATGAACCATCTTCACTTGACATCGCCTATTCATCCAAAGAAGACGGTACTAGCCCTTTTCCATCCAATCATAATTTCTTTTCTATCTAAGATTATGAACATTCAAATCTCACTTTTAATTTTGTGCAGACTCAACGCTTCGCCATCTCGCTCGTGGTAAAGAACATTGGCCCTAAAACTGAGGACGACTATCCTTTTCAGTATGTTCCATCGCATGCAAAGGTGGGTGTTACTGTAGGCAAAGACGATTGCCTACGAAACTTCTGTTTTGCAGAAGACGTCACCATGAATGGTGCCAAACCATGGCGGGGACCTCGGGAAAAGGCATCGGGATTCATGGCCATGCTCGTGGAGGGATGCTGTGAACCCGAATCTGTTGTAGTTGACTGCACAGCAGGAACAGGTATTTTTCCCAACATTTTGTTAATTCCTGGAAATTTTCTTACACCCTTTAGTTTTGATTGACATCCTCTCGTGGTTTGGCATATGTTGGAAATGGATGCAGGAATAAGCATTCAAGCATGCCGAGCCACTCGGCGTCATATTTTGGCGTTTGAGGAAGATAAGGCGATCTTTGATGCACTTATCAAACCTATCATTCGGCCAACTGTAGTTCCTCAAACCACAGTGACACGCCATGTGGTTGACACTCAGGATCTTGACGAGGATGATGTGCTAGCCCAACCTATAATGAAAACATCTTTCTTCAGTAAGTAAGTCTTCTTTCTAGCTTATTTAGTGATGCACATATTTGAAATCAAACTTTTGTTGACTAAAAAGACTAATGTTGCTTCACTTGTATGTATAGGCAAGCAGCAAAAGTGAGAACCATCTCACATGTTCCATTTTTTGGAAATCCCAATTTCTTCCCAAGCCCACCAAATACGTACGAACTTCCCGAATATGCTGAGTCGCTATGCAGAGAGTATGTATCCACTGACCCTAGGCCTAGTTCTAGGGCTCATCTAGTTGATCCTCGTGTTCTAAAGTTCATAGATGATTCTGCTATCGAGTCAGATAGGCAGACATCAAAGAGTGAGGGTATTTCTATGTCATCCAATTGACAATGAAATGTATTCTTTTTTCACGTGATGGATTCACATTTCTTCTATTATATTCAGCATTCATATTGTATCATGGTATTATTCGATAGTACTATATTGTTGGTGTTCGAAATGACATGAACTATTTGTTGTTCTAGGTTTATGATCTATTGTGACAATCTATCTTGATTGACTACCTTGTCCATATATCTATTCATCCCAATGCCTCTTCAACCTTCTTGAATGACTTCCTTGTTTATTAGTGTTGATGCCATAATGTAAATAGAAAGTCTATATCCAAAATAGTTATCTAATTGACACTTTCCTAGGCCTGATAGGCTATCCATCAATTCATAAGTACTCATCTAGGAATCTATTAGAGATAGGAAAAATTAATTAGCCTTCAAAGTTTTTATCGAATGACCAATCACATGATGGTTTTATATGCACACTCCGTGAGTTCAATAGTTTGTTTACCAAATTCCATTCAATTGTTAGTAATCTCGCTTGCAATGTACAAGTCAAATGAAGTTGAGACCTCCCTCTTGGTACCGAGAGGGAGGGTGTGGGTGAACAAATGTTTCTATTTTGCTAAAGTTCTTAATCGATTATAATAAAGAGAATCATGTTGCACCATATGTTGCATGTCAAATTTATGTGGATGAAGAAGAAAGCAAATCTAATGAAGAATTGATCAAGCCACTTTAATCTATTATCATCCATTTTATACATCCCTTTCATGCATCCATTGTCATCCATTTTCTTCATCCACTTTTATGAGTTTCATCCAAGTATCTATATTACATTCATCCATTTTTTTAATCCACTTTCATGAGTTTCATCCATGTATTTCAACTGCCTTCATCGATTTTTCTCCCCACTTTTTTCATACACTTTTTTCATCCACTTTTATCCATTTATTTGAACTTCCTTCATCCATTTCCTTCAACTACCTTCATCCATTTATCTTAACCCAATTTTCCAAATTTTAACCTAAATTCTCATCCATTTTTACGACCTTTTCATGTAATTCTCTTTTAACTTTCATCCATTTTTTTCTAAACTTTCCTCTATATTTTCATCCATTTTTTCCAATTTATTTTATCAAATATTCCAAAACTATTCCTTTCCGCTCATCAATCCCCGCTCCAAGCTCCACGCTCCACGCTCATGTACCAGCATTCCCTAGGGGTACTCCATCGTCCTCCTCGTCTTCCTCCTGCCAGTTCCTCATATTCTCCTTGGGCGTTCTGGCTGGTGGAGTACTGTCGTGTTGGGTGTCGGAACTCTCATCGTCCGACGCTCCGAATTTGGAAAGAGCCATCTGGGCCCTCCATTCGTTCTCCTTGATCATTGTGAGGAGTCCCTGCTTCCGGTAGAGATGGAAGAGGTAGGGGCAGAGTGGGGTTCCTCTGCTCTTTTTGGTGTTGGTGCAAAGTCCGGCCACCAACAGGCACATATACTTCGCCCAATCTACTCGCATCTCCCCGCTCAAAGCTCCAAAAATTGTATTGCCCACCGAGTGGGTCAATATCATTGGCTTTTCCGGATACAAGATGGGGAGCAAAAACTCCAGCAGGCACCGATGCCGCGAGTTGATGCAATCCGCCACAGCAAACCCGTCCTTGGAATCCGCTCCTTGGGAAAACAGCCCCTTCACGTAGCTATCCCGGGATTTGGCCTTGGATGTCCTTCCTTCCCGGAAATTATATACCTCCCACCAGATCTCCTCGGTCCACTTTTCTGGCACTGCCCGGATAGTTTTTACAAACTGATTTGGGGCGCCCACCTGTAGCTCCCGGATCACTTCTTCATTTTTAAAACCCCAGGGCTTCCCGTGAAGTCCTTCATAGCCCATGGCCGTCAGGTCGTCAATCAACTCCGCCCTCTCCCGATCTGATTTTGGTTCTACCGGCGCCACCCCTCTCAACTTCACTTCTCCTTGAGCCGCATTGGGTTTTGTGGCGGCGCCACTACGTTTAGGCATTCGTCCTCACGTCCAATTCTACCTCACACTCTCTCTTCTAGCCGCACATCTCGTATCCCACCCAAAACCCAATCTAATGTCTAGCGCCTACAAATCAGTCCACGCACCTCCTCAAATCTCACAGCACCTAAGTGCAAATGAGCTCAAACACTACACACAAAGGGAAAACAAAACGAACTTGAGAGCTGGAGAAAGAGAGAGAGAGAGTTTGAAAACTGAGAGCTGGGGCGCCTAAGTGAAAATGAGCCCCCAAAACCCTAAATCAGGGTTTTTATATCCTGAAAACTAGTCCAGATTTCCCTTCCGATTTCCGGCCTTTTGATCCCCCGGTACTCCGGTACTCCGGTCTTAGTCCGGAACTAGAGTACTTTCCGGCGTCCATTCTGATTCCGGTTGGCAGTTGGTTTACCCTCCTAACTACCCTAAGTTCAAACAATTTCCTACTCTTTAAGCTCATCCGGATCAGTTCCTTTTGGATTAGAACCTAAAATATTGATTTCTAAAAAAAAAAAAAATTCCGGTTGCCACACCAGCCGACATCACATGGACATGGCTCCCATGATCTCTTACCCGTTTCTTATAATCTCTCTTCTGTTCAGGAGTCCAACAATGGTCAACCACATTTGTTCAAATAATGTGTTGTACTCGGCATCATGGGTTTGCTTTGTTTTATCGACACAAATATCGAGGTCGATAACTGGGATCTGTACTAAAACGTCATCAAAAGGCCGGGACTAATTGCATTGTTTGCGACATTGTTTGAAAAGTTCAACGTCAAAATTTGGTCAAGGATGCCAATTATAGAACTTAGACCATTGCTTGCGCACTTGCTTCCAAAACATGTTAGAGACAAACTAGCATTCGTGTATGGCAGGGAATACTGTGTAGATAGCAAGAAATTCCCATGGTGCTACAAAATGATATCAACACTCTTCAATAAGTGACCTTCCAAGGATATATGTTCACTCGACCAGGTGCTCATGGTGGATGTATGCCCACTCTCGCTGAGGAGGACACCGGACCCGGCGTGCTACATTCCGCTGCCATTTATGGGGGACCTTAATTTCCCAAATGATAGTAGAGTCATTCCAAACATTTCGACGGATATTATTCCCTTCATTTATCCAATGCACGAGCATGAGTCGGTCTCGGAATACGTGAATGGCGCAAAAAGACCGGGACAATTACACTATGAAGTTGCACAGTCAATCAAGTATGGGAAGCCAAAATGGAAGGGGATATTCTGGTAAATTAAACTATATCGTATCAGTCGCCAGCCGATATAACTGCAGTGGAATTGGGGGATATACGATGACTTCTACGAACCTAGAAGCTTTTCCACATTGACGGCTTTAAAGGACACATTTCTCGAAATCATCGCCTCTCTTCATACGGATATCGGCTGCCAGCTGATACTTGAAATTGAAGACATTGGACCGGATGCACTCAATGATTTAGAATGCTGTAGAGTGGGATTCATAGCCCAGGTAGTTTAGACAGCTTTAGACATCCTGGTAGTCTGGCTTGTTGTATAATATCGGACGCCAGCCGACACTTAGCATATATTTAGGGTCTCTTTCTAAGAACTTCTGTAAGTTGGTTTTTCATTGGATTATATACTTATTCTGAGATGACCTCTACTGCATCTGTTCTCGATCGTGAATTAACGCACAAATCATTGTACTCTACTTTATTGGCTGACGGCCGATTTATTTCTAGACTACGGATTTGTCCATAATTAGTTAAATATCAGTTCCAAGTAAGTAATTAATGGTCAGTATGTTAATATGTTCAAAATGCTTTAGATAATGTATTGTTTGAAGTGCATTGTTATTATTTAATGTTAATTTTTTGAAATTAATATATTAATGAATACGTTAATGATATATTCAGATTTGTCATCCACCAAGAAGATGGAGTATCTACACCAAGGCTTTGAAATTATTTTCAACTCTTTGAAAGAAACAAATTTTACATGTCTCCTTTTACTTGATCTTAAAGGAGATTCACAAATAGTCTACCTTCTACTATTTGCTTATATATGTGACCATTCGGAGTCATGTAAGATCACGGCTACATATGACACCAACCAATGTCAATCCCCTTATAGTAAATGCATGTGTGAAAAAGAAGATCTTAAAAATATGCACATGTAGCACTATGTACTTATAGAATCAAAGATGGTAGAAATATATAGTCATAAAATGTATGCATCCAAATTTAGCCACAAAGATTCAAAGAACTTGGTCACTACATCCTATTCAAGTAAGTTCTTTTACCTTGTTCACAATTGGACATGGATTTAGTTTGTATTTAAAACATGAATGTGTATGAATTTGATAACTAAAAGTGTGATTGCATTTGTATGTGAAGTGTGCACTACAGGGTTTAAATGGTGGCGATGTAAAACTTGACAATCTTTATCTTACAATACATGTCAATACCTTGCACCAAAGTGACTTTGAGATATTTAAGATGATTGTTGGCATTCTTTACGAGATAACTATTGTTCATCCACGTCAATCCAAATTGAAGTAGTTGGATAAAAGACTCCTTTTTATTAAGAAGAATTGTCGGTTTCCATCATTTTGAATTCCCGACAATGAGCAAAGAGGGTATTTTGTTTCACAAGCCAATTTTGTTGAATTCAAACATTGATCTGTTATGCAAGTAAAATTTTTAAAATAAAATATTATTATTTTTTATTAAGATCTTTGTTCAAGTTTTGAAATCACTAATGCCATGGCATTGCTAAAACATTGTAAGTCATTATTCTATGCCTAACTGGCTTATTTGACGTTGGTGTTATATCGGCAATAGTACTATTGCTGGAATGGTATGGTGTAACATGTCGAAGCACTTTCCACACAAGCAAGAGCTTGAAGCACATAGTTGAACAAATGTGCAAGTACATTGTATGCTATTGTTAGTTATTACATTCCAATTGTTTTTGCATTCTCCATTTGAAATATTATACTTGTTCTTCATTTCCATTTGATAATATATTGTATTAAAAGGTGAATGATATTTTTAATTCATGGTTGTGAAAGCTTTAAAAGGCTCTATGTTTCAATGGTAAAGGTCTAGATTTAATACCTCAAAAATTCATATGATGAACCATTTCAATCAATGTATTAAAAGATTTAGATTACTATGGGAGTATTCAACAGATATGTATGAGCAATTCCACATTGCTCTTATGAAAATAGCATATTGGAGTAGCAATAAAAGAAATTAAACCCCTCAAATTGTGCAGCATAATCAAAGGCTGCAATCTTTGAGGAGAGTTGCAAAACGTATGAGTTCATGGTTTTAAATAAAAGCACAGTGATGCTAATGATATATTTTGAATTTTTATGAAAGTTTTAGAACTGAGTATGTATTTCATCGTGTACAAATGTAATTCTTAGTTTCTCATATTAATTTTTTGAACACAATCTTGTTTGAATGTAGCATATGTAGGCTTTGAAGACAGGCCAAAATGTTATGTCACCCATCTACTTGAATCTTCACCACATTTGGTTGCATAGAACAAGAGATCAGTTTGGCCAAACACATGAGGTTACAATTGGAAACCTCCGTATGGGAAGAGGATGTGAGTTAGTTCAAGTTTCTATTGCAATCTAAAAGTTGTTAGTAGATCAGCTAGAAATTCCCCAAGAGTTTCTTCAAACTCTGCAAATTTACGAATTACAATCAAATGTTATTTTATCAAAAGTTCTAGGTTTGTCTCGGTGTTTAGCAATCCTTCTTGAAGTTGGAGATAGATATGGAGAATGGCCTATGTATACCTGAGCAATAATTAATTTTCACAACAATTCATATTTTAACAATGTGGCATTTGAAGAAGACAATAGCATTCAACAAATCTACTACGGGCAAATATAACTTTTGTTTTAGGCAAGTAGTCAATCAAATACCGGTGGTGAAAAAGGTCAAAGACAAATGGTCTTTCTAAAGTTATACACTGAAATTGAAAATGATGATTAGATTGCATTGACAAAATGCAAATGTTTACAATGAAGTATACAGTTTACATTGAGAGATGTTTAAAATAGCATGCGACAAAACTCCCAAACACAATTGAGAGCATGTTATGTACTTATGTTGTAACAAATATCCAAACATTTTTGAAAGTGATACATATCATTTTATAATTTGTTACACCGGGACACTTCTTTATCAATTGATGAAAGTTTTAGGTAGTGTTGTTTGTGAAATCTTAGATATTAAATTATAAAGTATTATACTTTGTTCTACATGAACAATTATCATTGTTATTAATAATCAAGTTAGGCCTACTTATTGTTTCCTTCAATGATTCAAGCAAGTAGTCCTCTTGTAAGGACTTGATAGACAATTGATTCAAAAGTGTTAAGCAATGTACAACCTTGATATTCTTAATCCTCTCAAACAACTATATTGTACTTTAATTGTGCTTGTTTATGATATTTTTTAGGTACATCTTTGTCATGTGTAATATTCATATAGAATATTTCTATGTAATATTCATGTGTTAAAATGGCAATACCACTCATAAATTTTGAAAGTATATGCAAAAAAAAAAAAAATTGTCATGAGAGTTTGTATCACTTCTATAATCCGCTTGAAATGTCATTTGCATGCATTTCAAATACAATATGACAACTTTGACATTGATGCAAACATTCGTGAAAATTTACCTATACAATATATTTGTGCTTAGTTAATGAAGCAAATTGATATTTTAGTGTGCCTTTATCTACCAATAGATATGCTAATTAGCATCCACACTTCATTCAACTAAATTCTACACACTATATTTACAATGTGATACAAACTATTTACTTATTAAGTCTATGTACTAGAAACTATTAATTTCAAACATCTGATCTTTTAATAATTAGCTATTTGACACAAAAGATGATACAAGTCTATGAAGAACAACACTTTAGTAAGCTACTATTAGTAAATTATCTACCAAAGTACAATAATTTGCACCAATATAACATTTATTTTAAATATATTTAAAAAAAATGATGTTGCCAAAATGACAATCAATTGACTCTAAAATGGCCTCAAAAATATGTGAATGTCAAATCGGTGTCAAAATGACATTGAAGTATTGGTACATACCATGTTTTCTAAAGTGGCATTGAAATAGTGCATGTGAAAATTGTAGTGCAATAACACCAAATAGGCACTGAAGAAGGAGATGTCAAATTTGTGCCTACATTCGATTCTAATATTATTGTCACATGTGATACAAAAATGGCATGACATTTGCCTAAAATGAATACAAAATTAGTTCACATTAAAAAGGTTTCAAAAAGGCATTCAAATAGTATTAGCAAAATTGAAATGAACATGGCATTAAAGATCTGCATGTCAACAATGCTTTAATAAAATAACACAACGGGATGTAGATGATAAAGGAATGGTGCATGTATAGAGTTGCATTAAAGTAGTAAGAAACAAACATTGAAAAAATACACTATAAATTGACATAAAAGTAACAGTCAAATAGTTCAATCACTATGACATAGAAATATTTTAAAAATTACACAAAAATGGCATACATATGACATTGCATTATTCCTATCTTTATTATTGCTACAATAATATTATAATAGTTCATGTGAAATTGAAATCAAAATAACACAAATCTAGTGCATGTCTTGTTTGGCATCATTTTGACCCTTAAATTAATGTCAAGTTGACATTAAATTAATGTACACCAAAATGATGTTAAAATGGCTCCACAATGATGTGAGGATGACAATGTTAACTTTGCATTGAAATGATATGAAGATAACTTGATGCCAACATAATACAAAAGTAATCAATAAAATGACACAAGTTTGTTTCTATGTTAAATTGCTGCCAAAAAGGCATCTAGATAATCTCGCATTCTCACCCAACTTTTTTGATGGGGTCACTACATAGATTTTCACACTTACAAAAATTGTCTAATAACTAATTTTAAAATTACATTTTTTTTAAACAAATTTTAGGCTTGTTGAGGTACAAGTAACATGCTTGTATAAAATGTTTTTTCAAAAAATTTAAATAAAATTTAGATATTTTTTTGAATTTTCTACAAATTTACTTGTGAAAAAATATTTTTAACATGAGTGCAAAAACTTCAAGATTCAAAATCTTCAAAAGAATTTGGAAAATTTGAAAAGTGTATAAAATGTTTACTTAATATTTTTCATGATTTATTGAATATTTAAAGAGTGAAAAACATTAAATAATAACATAAATATTTAGGGTCATGTTTTAGTTAGTAATATTTCAATCAATAGAATTTTAGAATTCACAAATTTTTTACCATCAATTTTAACTTTGGGTCTAAATTCATAGAGTGCTAATTTTCTAATTTTCTAATGATACAATAAATTGATTTGCACCATTTAATTTTTTCTTCAAATTTCTATAATGATGTGTTATTTGTTGTATACTACAACTTTCGTATATCTACTTTCAACTTTGCCCATTGATGCTTAATATGTTATGGTTGTTTGAATGAAAAAATTTCAAATCAATGCTTAGTTTTATTCATCATTGTTAGTACACCTTTAGAGAAAATTTCATGTTTTTAAGGACAATTAGTACATAATTAAGGAATATTTGATATGAACTTATTTCACTTTTTTTTTCAAAATTTCTCATTAATTACAACTTTTCACAAAAAAAGTATAAATTTTTATGACTTATAGAAGACATGTGATTACATTTTGGAGAAATAAATATAGAAAATTTCATTCTTAGAGAGTTGCAAAATGGGAGCATATAGAGAGATTGAAGCATTACATGAGGTTTGAGGGCAAGGGAGGGCCGTTTCAGGTCTGTTCCCTTGGCCGTTCTATGCAATTGCGAGGTATTAGCCATTGATGTCGGGCCAGTAATGACCCAATATTTAAAAATAAAAATATAAAAAGTTCGTCAAAAACATGTTTTCAACCAATTTTTTTCCCGAGGTGGCACGGTCTCAACCACATCAACAAAGAGTTCCCTATACGTTCGTACAATTCTAGCAGTGTTAGACATTGGAAACTTGTGGTCTCCCAATGCCCTCAAACCTCTTCTAATGGACTTAAAAGTTTTAAGGTTAAGGATTTTTTCTCCCTATATTGTTTGTAATTCCAAGAATTATATTGTTTATAATCCTTTAGAATTAAATTTTCTATTTTTGTTCCCCTTTGAATTGAATTTTTTAAAAGGACTTCAACTTTAATCTTAAAATGACGTTATGTTGGGGATATTTTTTGTCCTTTGGAGGATTCCAAGAAGGGTTGTAGGACAAAAAAATTCATTTTTCATTCAATTTTTTGGGGAAGTTGTAACCTTAAAATGTTACATTGGAGATTTTTTTGTCATTTGGAGGATTTCAAGAAAGGTTGTAGGATAAAAAAAAGATTTTTCATCCAATTTTTTGGAAGGGTTGAAGCCTTGAAATGATGTTATGTTGGGGACATTTTGTGTACTTTGGAGGATTCCAAAAAGGGTTGTAGGACAAAACAAGTTTTTCATCCAATTTTGTAGGGTAGTTGTTTGAGAGCATTTCAATTGATTGGTATTGAATATTCCTTCACTATTTTATTATTGATTTTTCAAAAGAAAAAAGATGATTAATCCACGGATCACACTCTCAATGTATTTTAGCCACTTCTCACTTTATACTCTTGATGTGAATTTTAGCTATAAAAATGATATATTTTGAATTTGTGCCCAACTAATGAAATGAAGTTTATCAAGCCTAGTTTCTACTCCAATAGAAAATTTTGAAAATTTTGAAAATTCGAAAATATTTTATTGCAATTTGAACTTTGGGCCTATAACCATGGTTTGTTGATTTTATAAATTTATAATGACATGATAACTTTGGTTTATACCATGATGTTATAGACTATAATATATACTTCCTTTGTTCCAAAATGATCTTTTGGTTGGACAAAATATTTTTGTCTCAAAATGATCTTATGGTTGTTAAAAAATGATTATTTTTGTACTTGAATCTTGATTTAGTTAATAGATAACAACTTCCTTGAAATACTTAAAAATGACTGAAATAACATTATTTTGAACCTTTATCCCAAACATTTTGTCCAACAGGAAGATCATTTATAAAAAGAAGGAATACCTATGGTGAAAATTTCAGATTTTTTTAGCATATTTTGTATTTGATATGAATTTTCTTCTCTATTTCCTTAAAGAATTAATAATAATTTCAAATTTTCACAAAAACAATTGAAATTTTTATTGACTCATAGAAAACATGTGATTTCATTTTTGAAGATAAAAATAAACAATAAAAATTTCATTCATAAACATATAATTGCAAAATGACTTTTCAAGATTAAATCTTAACAACAAGTTGGTCACCATGTGAATTGTTGACTTAAATAAATGCAAAAGTACTCATTGGAAGTCAAACTACTGTAGAAGATGTTCTCTTTTCACACAAAATTTGGAGGATGAATAGTTGCACTTTTATCCCCACATGGAGAGATTCATTGTCATTCATCAACTAGAAAATGTTCTCAGCATTGTTTATGGATTAACCCCTAAAGTCTCATTGTCCTTATAGGGGACAAAATGGATTTCAAGCAAGCTCTTTTGATCTCAATTTTTATTGAAACTTTTTGAAACTTTCTCATAAGATAGATAAACTTATGAGCTTTCCAAGAATATGATTTTTATTCCAATCGGTGTACGGCAACAAAAGTTATGCCACAATAACCTCAAAATGGGGGAGACCGAGCAACAAAAAAACACAAAAAAAATTGAAATAATATTTTTAATATTTTTTTTCTTCTAGATAATATTTTCTTCTAAATAGGAAGCTTTGATTCATTCCATTTGGATTAGTGATGTGAAAGTTATGAAGTTTCTTGTCTTGCGGGCAATCATAACAAATTCTTGAAAGAATTTTTCTTCTTCTACTCTGAATGCTAATATCTTTCAATCTATATGGTCAAACATCACAAATTTCTTATCACATGATCTAAGACAAGTGTAAAACAAGATCCTACAGTTAGATTCTAAAAAATATTTAAAAAATTGATTTCATAAAATGAACGTAGCAAAAGTGGTAGTTTTGAGTGGTTTTGACAGAAAAATGGCCTTCAGACTTTACGGGTTAAACAAATAACCCTAATTTTCAAACTTCACACAACTTTGTTAGCTGCTTGGATTTTCTTCCCCAGGGTCCCAGTGATGGAGTTACAGTATAATGCTCCCCTGCATGCCTGGGAAGAGCTTCAGTCATTTTGCTTTCACAGAGCTCAAGGGTATAGGCCAATGGTTGTTGGGGTGTCCTGAATGCAAAAGAGAACCCCAGAATAATGTAATGCGATTTAGCCCTGTAATGCCGCGGCAGCGTAAAAGTGTCCGATGGATAGCCTAAAAGTGTCCGACGGATGACAGAAAATCCTTCTATGTAACTAACACAGAAATGCACATGTTCATCCTTGGAAGTTTGTGTTTAAAACGGAATGTCTTGCACAGTAGTTTGACCTCCAATAAGTGCTCTTCGTGTTTTTTAAGCACATGATTCCCACCGTACCGAAAAGGATGATCTCCACGGTGACCAGCACGGCGTCCCAAGGTTATATCTTCAAACCTCACAATTCAAATCTAGACTGTAACCATTGTATGACGTTACCACTGAACTTTATTCATTCGAGAGCAACTACAACAACAAAAATGGAGTTACCATTACCAGTATAAGAGCATTCACGATTTCACCACCCTCCCATATGCATAATGGGTTACCTATCATTCTTCACTGGCACAGCAGCAGACTCAACCTGGCTGGATGCTGATGCTGTAACTAGACCCCTTGAACTAGCCTCATCTCTTCTTCTCTACACTGATTATTGCATGGACCTGAAACCCTCCTTCCCTAGGTCTGACTCCCGCAGCTAAATCGAACCTGATGCGACTGACTACCTGGTTTCAATATTCAACAAAGGGCTCTCTACCAAAGAGCAATACTAGACCTCATGATTGAATTAACATTCGTCAAGGTTGCTGACCCCACATCTCCAGCGAAATTAAAAAGAGAGGAAACCTTCCGTAATTTGTGAGTGCATGGCCGTACAAGCCAGACAAGCTACCCAAAAAGGTAATGTACAAAACGAGTAGCGCGTGGGCAAGTACCTTGTAGCATGCCTACGATTGGAGTAGAAGGGGGGTCGACGACTTGGGCAAAATGCTGTCTGCCAATTCCGTATTCAGCTTCACTGGCAATGGTGGCATTTGACTCATTATGCCTGGCATGTTGGTCATCCTGCATCCAAATCACCGGTCAATTGAGTCAGAGCGTCAAGAGCATAGTTCTCACTTTCAACTTCAAATAATCTTCCTTTATTGATTCGAAGAACTAATAGAAGAGAAAAATGTTTACCCATTCAAAATTGCATAAATGTTGTCCCTGAACCGAACCAGAAGATCAGTGTTTTCCTGCATCTGTCAACGCAATAAAGAATAATGTCAATGAAGATTTGCGATATCAGGAAAATATTAATTAAATAGAAAAGCCGAGCATGGATGCCCACGCATTTCAAAAACGTAAATGTAAGTTTCCTATGTGTTTTTCTGACTAAAAAACCAGTGACCAAGTCGGAAGGGATACTAACAAGTGCCAAGATTCATATGACGTACCTTCATAGAAGCAAGGTTGGAGCGAATCTGGGCAATAACTTGGACGTTCTCCTGTAGCAATTGCCCACTCGTACCTCCAATTGCTGCAAAACACACTAGAGACGTTAGGACACAACTTAGGAGCGATCAAAATTTAAAATACACTTCCATTGTCAACTCTATACTCAGATCGGATGGTAACAGAACTTTCACAGAATAAATTCTACGAAGTGCCAAGTGATATGGAAATAGTCGCAACAAAGAAGTAGAAAGTCGAGAACTCACCATCATTAGAGATCCCGTCGTCATTGTCGATGGGCGGAGGAGTCGAATACATTGGCATCGGCGTCCTAGGAACGATGTTGCTACTAGGCATTGGCTTTGATGTTGTCTCTGCTTTGTCCTGTCACCAATGAGACAGTAACTCCATTAAAATCGAAGCATGCCCATCTCTTTTACATATCTGTTCCTCAATGATCATTTGGGAAATCTTCTACAGAAATGAAACACACAAGAGTCATTGATAAGATATTACATCAAAAAAGTACAATAGGATCAATACCTTTTTGTCCTTGGTCTTCTTGGTTGCATTCTGCACCTCGTCTTTTCGTCTCTTCCCATTCTCCTTCTTCTGATCATTACCGTGTATAGCAACTTTCATAAGCTTTGATGAAGCTTGTTGTTTCAAAGAGCGAGACTAGAAGAAATAAGAAAGGGTCACAGGCACAGCTTTCTGAGCTGCACAACCAAAGTGTGAAAAGGTGTGCAAGTAATTCGAGGGAGTGAAGAAACACTCACAGTCATCCACCGAACGCGTAGTGCAACGTCTCGCACGGTCTTTTCATTGAGTTGAGCTGCAATTTTAATATACTTGACAAGGCTATTTGTCTGACCCACATGCCTGCCAAACAGAAAAAAAGAAACAAGACCGATTAAAACTATCTCAAATTGGTCATTCGCAGGTTCACTTCCACTATCATTTGAGATCGTTAAGTATGACATATTCACTGACCACCTCTCACAATCTCCAGAACAAAACTAAAGTACGTTTGAACCGACTCTACTGTGTATTGAATGACCAAGAGATGAAAATCTTCTAAGAATTGCTTCTGCTAATCAGCGGAATGAGATGGTACGCGTGCACCTTAACTGTATTCGTGTGCTGTTGTCAATTCATCTCATATCCTACTTATTGAATCCGCTCACTGCATACTAAGCAGGGACCGTCAGTAATTTCTAGTGCTTTGTTCAAAAGACTAAGAAAATTCGCATTTTAGAACCAATCTGACTATTTTATTTAACTTGGCTTGTGCGCTCGGATAAAAAAGAATAACGTGACGTATGCACAACTGAACAGAGCGAGAACCAATCCTTCGACAACAAGGTAAACTTCAGAATGACAACAGATGTGACTAGAGTCGCAAGCAGCTGGTCCAGCGAAATCCCATGGTTGATAACACCAATGGCATCGAACTAGAGACTGGAAAACTCGCACTCCGAGTGGTGACTTTCAAATGCACATGAGCAGCAAACTTACCTTTAACAACAGAGAGGAGGAAACCAGTGTTTCGACAGAAGACAAGGAAACTAATCGGCGAAAACCGTGCCACCGTAAAAAGAAAACGAGAGGTCGCAATTCACGAGAGAAACTGGAAAGAGTCTAACACCGACTCACTTCCACCGCTGAGATCGAAGCAAGCTTATCGTCCTTTCAAAACTCTCCGATTGCAGCGAGCTCAATGCATGACGAGGAATGGAAAGAGGAAAGGGAGGGGGGGAGGGGGGCTGGATTTTGCTCTGCAAAGAGAGAGAGTGAGAGTAAGAGAGAGAGAAAGTGGATTTACTTGTTGAGAGCTTCTTCGAGGAGGGATTGCTCCTCTGCGCTCCACTCAGTAGCCAAGCCAGAGTCGTGTTTCAAGCTCACCGCATTTTCGCCGTTGCCATTAGTGGCAGGCGTTCCATTTGCGTTGGAGACGACGGCGCCATTCGTCGTCGTCGGAGCTACTGATGCTACTTCCGTTGGAGCAGAATACCTCGGAGAACCATTCCCGTTCCCAATCCCTGCATTCTGGTTGGTGCTTTGTAACTGCGCCTTGACAGCGGAATTACTGTTAGCTTTCGCATGCGCATTCGGACCAGATCCCGCCATAGCCGATTGTGCCATCAAACCGAGTAGCGTTATCTCCTTTGAAGAGTAGAGTACAAAGCCCAGAAAATAACTAGGTTGGAACTTGCGGCCCTTTAACACTGGAAGTAGTTCTGTACAACCCCTGCAGTTCGGGGTAATAACAAAACCTCTGATCCTAAGAGCAGTAGCAACATTTTCACGAGCCAGAATCGCACCCTCGAGAAAATGTAGAAAACCGCATCATTCTAACACTCAAGTTCCTCCACTCTTTTCCAGCACATTCATGGGTCGTTATCCCCCGCAATCCGACACCTTCCACCGTTCTCATTTCCTCGTCGCTATTCCCTCGGTACTCTCACCTTCATCTGCTTTTCTCCGAGCTCTTTCACACACCTCACTCTCTCTCTCCCTAACTCTCCACACAAGAAGTCAGGATTCGCTTGCAACAAGATTCTAAGAAGCACCTCCACGAAGCCCAACACCAAAGAACTTCACCGCCCTGCCAAAGCTCAATCCACGAACAATTCAACTACCACCACCCAAGAATAAATAAAAAAACCCTGCGCAGTAATACTCTATCCTCTCCCTGTTTCACAAGACTACGAAACAACTCCCTGGCCTCCTCAACTTATCGCTTCCGCACCCGGAACTCATCGAACTACAAAAACCTTTAAGAAAATCAAATACATACCGGTAAGAACAACTCATCAAAGATCACCTCTCTCTGCTACCTGCCACCATCCAAACCGACCTCTTCTTCAATTCTAAAAAGCGAAAAAACATTTACCACATCCTGCGCATACGAAACTTACGACCTCCGCCTCGTTTCAAGGTTTTCTGTAACAAGTGCACCGAGAGTTAGTGGCCGAATTCCTAGGCAGAAAGAGCGACGAGAAAATCTGGCAGGTCGACCCCTGGGATTCGGTTGCGGTTAAGGAATGACGGAATCGCTTGTTACGTTCTCCGCAATCGGGTGTCTGTCACCCGTGCGCACACGGCGAAGAAGACGAAGGCTGTTGCAGAAGCACAAGAGGGCCGAAGCTCAGCCTCGTCGGCCTCGGGGACGCCAAACGCGACGGACGTCGACGGAATGTGGACGATACCGACGGGAGTCGACGGACCATCGGGCGGCCGGGGACGCCCCGCCCTGGGCTCGGGCGGCCACCGTAGATTTTTCTCGAATCGGACAGCTCATGTGATTGTGAGGTTCAGATTCATCGTGACCGTGCGATGCCCGCCCTCAGGAGGGCTTTTATTTGCTACTGCGGTCAGACATGGATGCAACTTGGGCGGAATGTAAAAATAAATAAAAAACTGTAAGATTTTATTTTCACTCCAAAATTTCAGAACCATACCCGGCTATCAAGGTCATCAAAAAATAATTATGAAAAAAGATGGTGGAATTTCACAAAAATTAATTTTTCAAAGAAATTAAATTTATATAGAGAAAATATGGATTTTATATGCAGAAACAATCCTATATTTAGCATCTATCAATTTGATTTCCCAATTTTAATTAGATTTTCAACCCTAAGAGTTGGGTTTGGTAGCATCTAAATTGGGTCTAATATCTAGGGCCATACAAAATTCAAAGTTAATTAAAGTTTAACTAAATCATGAAAATTTGGAAATAATTTTGTACCAATCAAGCACAAAGCCTTGTGTATAAAGCAAAATATGGAGTAATATATAAGGCAAAAATATTCATGTATTACAAGAAACCTATGTTTTAGGTGACAAGCCCAAATTTTTTTAAACAGATTTTAGGTGACATCTAATGCAACAACCTATGTTTTTATGTCAACATCGATGTTACATTGGATATTTTTGTTGACATAAAAACATGGGTTGTTGCATTAGATGTCACCTAAAATCTGTTTAAAAAAATTTGGGCTTGTCACCTAAAATACAGGGTTCTTATAGTGATATCTTCTGAAAACGTATTTATGAGTCTCTTCTTTTTTAGAGAGTACCAATTACAAACAATTTATTGTGTAGACATTAAATCATTATAGTTTTTACAATTTATTATAAAATTATTCCACCATTACAAAAATTATTTTACCAACTTTATTATGATAGTGGAAAAATTCTTGTCATAGTGGATATTTTGTGTATTTTGTGTAATGTGGCTTCAAATTTTTTTCCCCTTGCTATGTAGTTTATTTCTCCATGTATTCTTATGAAAAAATCAAATATTTAATATAAATTCATTCAAATTGATTAGCACAAGTGAGATTTTATTCTATTGAATTTTTTATTAGAAATATTTCAATTTGATGTTTTCAAATACCAGTGTCTATGTGAAACAAAAACAAAGTCTTATTTGCTAGAATTTTTTTTAAAAGACAAAATGCATCAATACAAGCTGCATGTACGATGAAGTGAAAAAAAATTTAAAACCTTTTTTTAGTATTTTTAGTATTTCAAAATCATTTGTTCTTACACAAGAACCAAATCCTAGTTCTTATCCTTGTAAGAAAGCAAATGACAAAAATTGTCCGATAAATGATTTTTGATGTTTGTATAAAACATAAAAATGCACATATTCATTTATCATTGAATAATTGTATAGTTGATCATCACCATGGTGATAGACTCGTTATATTAGGATTAAAATACAAACCCCTTTATTCCTACTTATTGCAATTATTCCAATTTTGTTTGAAATTTGGATAATGAAATAATGTATGTTTCTCTAGAAATTAAAAATAAGCCCTATGGACATGGGAGTACATCATTGTGGCTAAAAAATAGAAAGATATTTACTTGTAGAAAGTTCATTTGAATAAAATGTCAATAATTTATAGTAGGATTACTTATATGTTGAAAAGAATGTAATGAACACTAAATTGGTGGGTTCACGTAATGGCTTTTTCCAATCACTTTCCATTTGAAATAATTACTATACCTTCTCTAAAACATTAGAGGGGATTCAGCCCCTTTTGAGGGTTGTGAGTTCCCTTGGTCTGGGAACACACACCCAGCAGTCCCCAACAGTTCGTAGGTGCTGCTTGACGTGGCAAGGCAACTGCCACGTCATTTTTATTTTTTTTAAATTCAAAAATTCAAAAAAAAAATTTCAACTCAATCTTTCATTTTAGAATTTTAAAAAAAATTGAAAAAAATAAATCTGGTAGTAGCCATTCCCAGACTATCGAGGGAATAGCGCCAGGAACAGGCCTGAAACGGTCCTCCTGACCCCCAAATCTCATCTAATGATCCGTAACCTTTCTTGAAGTGTTGATATTTAGACAATGCTAATCATGGGTGTTCCTACATAAATGTGAAACAAGGTTCAAAATGTCTTATAACTTTGTAGTTGCACCAAGAAAAAGATAAGACCTTTTGTAAATAGTTCAATGTGCATGCATTTATGGTGGATCTTGGTTTTCATTATATAACCATGATTGCATAAAACATAGTATGTTCTTAACTTCCCATACTAAAGATTCAAAGAGAATGAATTTACTAGGCCATAAAAAGTTGAAATACCTTCTATATACTCAAGACAATCAAAGAAACGGACCCACACATGTATTTGCACTAATGCATTTGTCACTTGTAGGAGTCCATTGTATTATTATTTATAAAAGGTTGATGATCAATTATGGTGGGATGATGCGTCTTCCTATTGCCAAATTGCCAACCCCTTGGGATGATTTGCTTAGGCGGCCTCCATCTATCCAAATGGTAATTTTCTTATGTGCATTCTCTATCGAGTATGGGAGTCAGATTGATTTGTTTTTCTCTTCTTTAATGTTTACAATTTATTTTTCAAAAAAATGAAATTGTCAACCCTTTGAACTATGCAAAAGGAGCATGGCTTTACCAACTAGATATGGTTGCACTAGAATTTTTGAACGATATTCATTTAGGAGGAGCTCTTATATTTTTTTACATTAGAAAGAGTATCACTCATTGGTCCTTCTACATAGTGTACTACATTAACCCCTAAAGGACTGGACTGTGTTTTTTGGCTGTATCAAATTTTTGGGCAGGTACCTACGAGCGGAGATTTTCATATTTGGGGTTGAAATTTTAATAGAATGTGGGGGCGAGGAAGATCTTTCATATGCACCAAATTTCACGACATTTGGAAATACGAGTCAAAAGTTATGGCCTAATATGTTACTTTTTTTTCCAAGCGGGCAGTTCGGGCAGATCAGAAAAAATCACTTTTTTCAGAAACAAAAATTTGGAATTGATTTCTAGAGTTTTATATACACAAAAAGTTTTGAATCATTCCATTTTGATCAATGAGTCAAAAGTTATGAAGATTTTTTTGTTTGCGGGCAGTTTTGGATTTCCTACTCTAAAATAAACTTTGAAATCCTTTATCTTACCCAATTTTCATTATTTTTGGACAAAAATAAAATTGTAGGATGTAGATACATTATTACAACATTTCGACCATTGGGATTGGAAATTTTCAATTCCATATTTAAATTGTAAATAATTTAGTATGTTTAATCATTCTCTACTACTACCTACTTACTATTTTTTTCCTATATGTTGTACTATTCCAAATGATCTGAAATTTTTCAAGCATGTGGCCACCTTGTCTAGGAAAACAAATCCAAAGAAGCACCACCATTTAGGTCATTTTTTCATAAAAATGTGAGCTTGTGAAGTGCAGTTGCCCTACTTTTCACAGGGTAAAAAAAATGATTTTAGTTAATTTGAATCCTTATATCTTGCAATCCACCTGGTGGAAATGTCTGAAATTTTTACCACATGTTTTTGATACTATATAATACAAGATCCTACGGTTAGATATGTCAAAAAAAGTTTTTTTTCAAAATTTTGGTACTTGTACTAGAAATGGCAGTTTTGGAGAGTTTTTGGTGAAAGTACAGTGACGGTCCTTTAAGGGTTAAAAGACTACATTAAAAGAATTTGTAGTTGCCATAACTATCAAACTTTCATTAGAATGGCAGAGAAGAATAAGGTAACATCCTCTAGAACCAAATCCGTGCACATATTTGTATAACCCTCAAAGTATAGAAAGCCCAATTATAGACACAATATGGTTTTCTTTGCATGTGGATTTGACTAAAAAGGTGTGCAAATTGAGGTATACAATAGAAACTAATGTATTCATCTTGAGACAGGTCCAATGACACATATCACTTCTAATTTGGATCAATATTGTAACTCTTATATGTTTCAAAAACTATAAAATGATTACATATGCCTTTGAGTGTGGTGCCATATTTGAGCTTAATAACATTTAGATGTTAGAATCACATCCAAATGAAAGATGTCAATTGTTGAATTGTCAAATTCCATTATTTATAAACTAAGGGACAAACTCTTATGGATGGCCTTGGTGGTGAATTTGTTGAAGGCAAGAATGGTTTATTTGTTCAATCCCAATGAACTTTCTAGTCATTCAAAAGGGGTAGTTTTCTACTTAGTTTATATCCTATAGTTAACCTTTAAGGACCAACATGCGTTATTTAGCAACATAGAAATTTTGGGCAGTTTCTTGCGATTGGAGATTTGCATATCATTAGATGAAATTTGGGGGGGATGGTAGGCCTATTTCAAGCCTGTCATGCCCCCAAGCCTCATTGAACGCCAATGTCAAAAATTTATTTTTTTCAAAAAAATTAAAAAATTAAAGAATAAAAAATCTTAAAATGAAAAATAAAGTTTAAACTTTATTTTTTTTCAAAAAATTGACGTGGCAGTCGTTGTGCCATGTCAGCAAACTCGCAAACTACAGTTTTGGCCAGTTTCTACTAATTCCTAGATTGGGAACTCACAACCCTCCAAAGTAGAAAAAAACATCTAATGTATGGGCTGAAATTTTATTAGAAGGTAGAGATGAGGAATATCTTTCATATGCACTAAATTTCATGACATTTGAAAATATGAGTCAAAAGTTATGGCCTAATATGTTACTTTTCCCCCAAAATGGGCAGTTCAGGCAGATTAGAAAAACTCACTATTTTCATAAACAAAAATTTGAAATTGATTTTGTAGAATTATATATATGTAGAAAGCTTTGAATCATTCCATTTTGATAAATGAGTCAAAAGTTATGAGGAGTTTTAGTTTGCGGATAGTTATGGAATCTCTACTCTAAAATAAACTTTGAAATCCCTTATCTTACTCAATTTTCAATATTTTTTGAAAAAAAATAAAATCATAGGATGTAGATTGTTTATTACAACATTACAACCATTGGGATTGACATTTTTCAATTCCATAACTAAATTCTTAACAATTTTGTATCTTGAATCATTTTCTATTTCTTTCTACTTACTATTTTTTCCCTATATGTTGTATGGTACAATTCCAAATGATGAAAAAAAATTTAAAGCATGTAGCCATCTTGTTTAGGATAAAGAATCCAAAGCATTACATGTTTTTTGAGGCCTGCGAGAGCCCATTTCAAGGTTGTTCCCCTTCACTGTTCCCCATAGTGAAGGACAATCGGCTATCGAAAAAAAATTAAAAATTCTTCAAATGGTAAAAGAAGTTGAAAAATAAATAAAAAAATCGGAAATGACCTGGTCGCCTTTTGACTACGCAGGACACTGAGGTGGCAGGCCAGCTGTCTTGTTCCCTGCGTTCTCGCAACAGGGGAACTTGCAGTCTCTCAGAGGCTTTAGAAACCATCTAATGAAGCACCACCATTTTGAACATTTTTTCATAGAAAAGTGAACTATGAAGCGTGGCTATTCTATTTTTGTAAAGCCAAAAAAATGATTTCACATTGAAATTTTTGAAATTTTTTCCACATCTTTTCTAACTACAGTAGTGTACTATAAGATCCTACAATTACTTGTGTCCAATTTTTTATTTTTAAAATTGGTACTTGTACTAGAAAATGGCAATTTGGGAGCATTTTGGGTGAAAACATAGTTGAGGAACTTAAGGGTTTAAAATTTTTTATATTTGTTCCCATTAAAAATCTTCACTCCATGAAAATTTGAGGATATATAATTTATTTTGAATTTTTTTTTATGATGTACATATTTTTTTATTAAGATAAAACTAGTGTATCCAAAATTAGAACTTGAATCCATATATGAAAAGGACATGCCTTGCTTTGTTATGAGAATTGTTCAATTACATCAAATTACTCACCAATTTATTTTTCTTAAAAAGTTATCTCTAATCTAAAAAATTGATTGTTGGAGTTTGAAATATAAAGTGGTAGGAGAAATAAAAATTTTAAATCTAAATTAAGTAGAAATTGACATGGAAAGAAAATCATTTATCTACAAGAGGCCCTTCAAACTGCCTTTTTGAAAACTAGTGCCACATAAAAATTGTCTATACACATGCCACTGGAAAATAATAAGAAACCACCAATTTGGCCTTGGAAGTGAAATAATTCATAGAAAATGGACATACATTTTTATTGACACACATTCTACCATGTTGGATTTGTGTCCAAAAATCATATTTGAAATCAAAAAACATGCACCCAATAAGAGTCAAAGTTAACCATTAGAGTTGATCAAGATGACTTTTTGATTTATGAAAAAATTTAGGGGTTGAATCCAAGTTAATTCTTATGATAAATGCAACTTTTGAAGGATTTTTGTTATACAACTATGCAACCGAAATTGCCAATCAGGTGTTCCATATCTTGTCCCATGTCCGATATGGATGTAGATACAAAATTAACATTATCACAATTCTTTTGAAACCTTGAATTTCTGAATATATATGATTCTTCCAAAAATTTGTGAAAAAAACCCTTCACAAATCTTGGGACCTAGGTGCATGTCAACACTATGCAACTATGAGTCTATGGCTTGTAATTGGTATATTACTTACGTATTGTGTAAGCATGTGATGTGTCTTGTGAAATATGGCAATCTAAAACATTGAAGCTTACAAGTACACATTATGTGCTCAATTTAGCCATTGTAATCAATCAAAAATAGTAAATGTTCATCCGTAGCATATTCCTATATTTCATAACTATTTTAGATTTGAAGATTTGTATAATATTAAATTAGTACAACTTGAAATACTATTGCATCCAAAAAACTTTCCACAAGCGCAATGAAGTTCATCAAGTTCATATTATGAAGGAATTTTCCCAATCATAGTGTTTTAAATTGTTCACTATGGAATGTCAACCCCATGGAAAATGGACAAGAGTAATAACCAAAATGGTGAATTGTAAAAAGACAACAATGTAGAATTGATGACCATTTTTTTGTATTACATAAGAAGGTGATGGGCATTATAAGAAGGAGATTTTAAGATAATCATTAGTTTGTTTAACCTCTTGTTTGGGCTCAATTTTGATACTATGAATGCATTTTCATCTACTATTTAGATCTCAACATCTTATTGGTCTTATTGTCTTGTGATCACCTATATGTCTCTTTGTTGAATTACTCTTGATTTGGATCAAAGGCTCTATACAAAATGCTTCTTTGAAGGTCAAATTTTTTTCCAAGGAATTCTTCATTATTCCAAAATAATAGCCACAATAGATGGTTCTTTGGAAACATTTTAACACTCAAAAAACAACTCAAGAAAACATTGAAACAATGAAGTATAAGATTCATTGAATTTGTTTCTTGGAATGTAATTTTTTTACAATTCTCATGGAACCTACAACTTTGGTATATTTTTAAATTTTTTCTCAAATTTTCCTCACATTCTTATTATGATCCTATGAATAGGACTTGCTTTCAATAATCCCTAGACAAATATCCAACATAGGTCAAGATAAAATCATCACCAAGTGGAATCTTCTTCTACGAAACTTCACAATTTTTTGCATGAATTTGTTGGAAAGCTCTTAAATACTTTTATCAATTAAAATGATAGAAAATTAAAAAAACAAAAGTTATTTCTCTAAAGTGCGTCTCTAAAGTGAACAATCTAAAAAAGAGGTTCATTGTCAACATAATCAAATATTCCATGACAACACTTGAAAGCATATAATTTTTTTCAATGTTTTCTATAAGACTTTACTATTTTTGAGACCAAATTCTAGGAATTGTATTTTTTACTTTCCATTTACAATGCCAATCTACAAATAATGTTCCTTTTTTTATTTGCATACATATCATGCTATATAGCTCTTGGAATGTTTTTTGATAGCAATTTTTCATTGAGAATTTTTTTACTCAAAACTATTCACTTTTTAATTTTGAATGGATGAAAATTTTAAATTACTACAAAATCTTAGAAAAGGTATTGCTTTCTTTTAGATGAACACATACATGTTTGGATGAATAGATGAGTTTTTATCCATATTTCACATGTTTCATCTATGTCCATGAATGTATATAGCTTCATCACGTTACATAGATTTGTCCTATTATTGAAATTGACACTAATTTATCAAAGTCACACTATTTGTAAAATAACCAAGTTATTGCATGCTAAAAACATTTTTGTATAATACCAATTTTTACAAAAAAACAAAATACTAATTCTATAAGTGACTCTAATTTTATCTTTCCTATTATTAAAAAAAATCAATATAAGAAATATTATTTTTTTCATTGCCCAATAATATATATAGTAAAAACACACTTCATATTAGGTAGGCTAGGGCTAGAATTCATTTCAGTTTGTAGTCTTCTCACCTTAGAATAAAACAATGGAATTTACTTACTATTGGGCAATTAAATTTGGAAAATTTGAATTCATATTTGGGATTTGTAGAATCCCCAATTAGCTAGGCGGAATCACGAAATACAAAAAATTTTACCACCTTAGAACAAGACTGAGACGTTTCTTTTTACATTGATTCCATGTGGTGAAAAGGACCTCAAGAGCAAATGATCAGTTGAGCTCTAGTCCTACTAGGTGTGCCTTGCTTACAAGCATTCTCCAATTGAATTTGGGAAGAATTTCTTTGCTAGTTGCATGCAAGGTAGGAGTCCCTATATGACCATGTGCACCAGTCACACAATATGGCTATTGTGTACATTTTGAAAGTTTGAAATGCACACCTCCCGTAAGCCAGTAGGACAACCCATGATTCCCACTCTTGTACCCAATTTCGTAAGTCTTTTTTATTTATTTATGAACCCCCACCCCCTATTGTTGATGCAATTCTCTTTCGTGAAGTCCCTTTGCGAGAGCTACAGTAGTGATGGGACTCACCCCCTCATCCCTTGAATTCCTACCTCCGTCCTTTTTGAAGACCAGTTTTCGTCCATGTCTAGGGAAACTACGAGGAAGCTCACTACTCCCTTCCACTCCCACTTCCACTTTTCATTCGTGCATGCGTTCGTGCCTGCATTCGTCGGAGTCCGTCCGTCCGTTCGTCCGTTCGTCCGTCGGTCTTCCGGAGTTGCAGTGCCTATTTCCGCTCTCGCCGGAGGCATCCATCCTTGCTGAGTTGAGTTGCCATGATTGTTGAATTGGAAAGGCGATGACCAGTCCGTGGGCAGCGTATGAGAGGCCTGCGGAAGGTCCCCTGGGAATAATGTAAGGCAACGCAAGCGGTCGCTTTAACGGAACTTTTCATGCAACTAGGGAGGGAGGCACGGCCGTGGGACCCACAGGAGCTAGGGGCCCCCAGGCCAGGCGGCATATGAAACCTGACTTTTCCATCCCATTGGTTGATGGGGGGAGGCCACTAAGGGAAAAGGCCCAATCATTATTACTCCTAGCCATGCCTTAATTATAAATAAATAAAAATGAGCTCGGGGAGGGCCGGGGGAGGAGGGGAAGGAATAACTTAGGAATAACTGAAAAAATGGATCATGGGTGGGAGAATCACATTCATTAAAAAGAAAGGGAAAAAAGAAATCATTCCTAGGAAAATAAAAAAAATAAAAATACAATGATAGGCCCGGCGAGTGGAGTGGAGTGGAGTGAGGAAGGCGCATTGAGATAGGGAAGGCTTAGAGCATCCCCACCCGTCTTGCAAAACAAATGACTTGTCCAAGGTGGCTTGCAAAAGTGCCCCACCTGTCTTGCAAAACGGATGAACTTGTTAAGAGGTTGGGCAAAAAGCCTTGGGTGACTTGCAAAATTGGGGGAGGGGGGTGCAAGCCAAAGCATGGCTTGCAAATTGGCTTGCAAACGACATGAGACAAGAGCACCAGCACTTTCCCCCAAAGTACAGACCTTTAGCACTATAGCCCATTGGTGGACCTTACAAAGCGGTCCAAATTTGGAAACTTACCCATCTTGCAAAATGCGGTTATAGCATGCAATGGAAGGGGCAATTTGGCTTGCAAATTGGATGGCCCCACATTTTGCCAGCCAAACCACCCCCGCATTTTGCAAGACGGGTGGTGATGCTCTTACCTGCCAAAGCAGGTCAGGGTGAATTGACCCCCTTGCTCGTCTCCCCCAAGTCAGTCCAGGGGGTGCAAGTAAAAAAAAGACTTTCTATTTTGTGTCCAAAAAATGTATATTCTACATCTCATTCCGCTAATTTGGGGCCTCTGATTGCAAATATGAATTCAAAAATTGCAAATTTTATCATGCGTGGGAAATAAAAAAATTCAAGGTTTTCTTTCGGGGACGAGCAAAGGGTCAGTTCGCCCCAACCCCAAAGCAGGGAAACTAATAAGTTGATTGTAAATTGATATAACTTACCCAAGCCCCTTGACCTGGGAAATTAGTACAATACATACTTGGATATTTTAATTTATTTGGAAAAAGGGACAAACCACTGAAGGTGAGAAGGGATGAGAAGCAGGGTTTTTTTTTCATTTTCTAAGAAATGCCAGAGTGGTGATATAAAATGTTATAATGGTGCTCCAAACTTCAACATTCATCCACATATTGGATAGAAAATATCATATTAGCACATATCACATGTCTATAATTTGGTTTTCATTCACAATCTGGTGATTCCATCCAAGATTTCTTTTTTATTTAAATTTTTTTGGCGATTTCATCCATTTTTTCAGGGCATTTTTCTACCATTTTTTAGCCAGATTATTTTTTAAGGTGTAATCTGGCACTAGAAAGCCAAAAAAAACACCAAAAAAGAGCCAAAAAAAAAAGCCCTGATGAGAAGGGAAGGGAAAAGGAGAACATCGAGCACCGAGGTCCCACTCACGGCACTGCTGGGGATGACGGACATAGGAGGACGTAGTGACGAAATAGAGGGTGCAGCTTTTTATTTTTATTTTTATTACCCCTAAAGGACCATTTGAGTTGTCCACGGAAGTTAAGTTCGGGGACTGAGGTTCCAATTTGATCATTCTCCATTTGGGGCCTGGTATTTTAAAATTTTGGACGAGGATAGAAAAAGCAAACAAATAAGCTCATTTCTGGGAATATAATTTTGATTTCAATCGGTGTCCAGGGCAAAAGTTATGCAACTTGGGCCCACAATAAGCTCTTTTCTTTAGTTTTCTGGGCAGTAAAATAAAACCACCGAAAAACTTGTAATAAAGTTGTTTTTAATAGGTAATATTTTTGTTGTCTATACAAGATCTTACGGTTAGATATGCAAAAAAACAATTTTCAAATTTTTTTTACTCTTTACAACAGAAATGACAGTTTTAAGTGTTTCTGGTGAAAAAAAGGTCTTGATCCTCTAGGAATTAGGGTACATTGATACACACACACACACATATATATATATATATATATATATATATATATATATATATATATATATATATATATATATATATATATATATATATATATATATATATATATACATTTTAAATAAATATCAAAGGTAAATTTAACAAGATGTAGAGTAGAAATATGGGGGGGAAATTATATGTACAAAAATATCACTCTACAAGAATTTAAATCTTCTACTGACATTGTCAAGTTGAGTAAAAAAAAATTTATTCTAACTTCAAATACTATAATCTAAATTTTAGTATGCATAATTAAAGTTTATGATTTTTTCTTTACACATTTTCATAGTGGTATAGTATAAATGTACAATTGAAATTATTTTTTAAAATTAAAATAAATATATATATATATATATATATATGTATTTCTCCATTTTTCTCTCTATCTAGAAAGTGGTAGTTTATGACATTTTTTGCCTAAAGTATACCTTTGTATTTAGTAGTAAAAATTGTAGTAAAAAGGTAGTAAAATTTTGTTCTTTAGTTACCAATTAATCTGTGAATGACCAGGATATTTTATTTTTTTGCCAAAAATCACTCAAAATTGCATCCTATTGTAAAGTGCAATAAATTTTGAAATTGATTTTTTTTGCATATCTAACCACAAGATCTTGCCACTAGATTAGCTAGCGAAAAAATGTGTAGAAGAAATTTTAGAAACTTTAGCCATATAGATTTCAAGATATTTGTGTTTAAAGTAAAGAAAACAAGTTTATTTTGCACCTTATGTGATTGGATTATAAGACTTTGAATCTTCTTATCTTTAAATTTTTGCACTACTAAGTTTGAATTTTTAAAAATTGATCATTAAGAATTGAGTTGAGAGTCTAGGAAGAAATTCAAAAAAAATATTGTGATTTTTGTTCTTTAAATTATTTTTTAAGTAGCATAGGGTAGGAAATAGAGGCTAGAAAAAACTAAATTGTTGATAGCTCTAAGATGGATTTGAAGATACTAACTCTAATGGTGAGACTATTATAACAATCAATTTTAAGCCTGCAAAATATTTTGTTTTTGAAAAATATAAAAATAGAGATAAATAAATGAATTTCATTAGTTATTTTTTCAAGAAGATGCTCCATAACTTTCTCATCACTTATCCAAATGCAATGAAACGAAACAAACCTTTCCACACCCAACTAGTATGAGAATGAGTGGAATAAATTTCAGAAATATTGATTGTCCAAATTGCAAGATATCATTGTTTAAAGTGAAGAAAACAAATTTTTTCCAAATTATTGGACTAGGTTTTTTGAATTCAAACCTCCTTAACTTAGATTTTTGCACTACAAAGTTTTGATGTTTAAATACTTATGGTGGGGAATTGAATTGAGAGTCTAGAAAAAAAATTAATTTCAAAATAACTTAATTTTCATTCTTAAGAAAATGATTAAGTAAAAGTAGGTATGAGATAGAACGAGAGATAGGAGGAAAATCTAAATTATTAACATCTCTAATATGGAATTAAAATGCACTAATCCCAATGATGAGATTGTTCTAAGAAGAAAACTAAACCATGTGGAACTTTGTAAAAATTACATTCACAAATGAATCTTACAAGTTATTTTTTCAAGAAGACGCTTAGAATCTTAAATTGTCCAAAAAACAAGATTGTCCATAACTTTCACATCACTTATCCAAATGAAATGAATAAAAGCTTTTTATCTAGACAAAAATACAACCCACAAAAATAAAATAAAATAAAATAAAAATTTTGAATTTTTTTTATGTCGCTTTTGGTTTCTCCTATTTTGATCTTATTTGGGCATAACTTTTGTTCTCAAGCCCCAATTGTAAAAAAATAATATTCCCATGAAGATAATCAGTTTTTTTAATATTAAATTAAAAAAATAAATTATGACAAAAATTGAAAACTGTAGGTACATGCTTGAAATCCAAATTGTCCCTCAAAGGGACAACCATGGTCTTCTAGGGATAAAATAAGGTTGTTTGTTTGTTATAGTGAGATCTCTTAGACTATGCACCTTTCTGTCACATTCTTGGTACCATCAAAAAGCTATCTAATAGGAGGGGTGTATGGGTTTTGTTTCATGGGTGTTTTGAGTCATTGTAGAAAAAATATTGAATTTTGAAGTTTTTATGAATAAAAAAATAACAACTACTTAGTATATTGTGGCAATGGCACTAGGCACACTAGTATCCATACCTTAAGTTAGACTGTTTGTTTGCTTTGTTTTGTTTGTTACAGTGAGTTCTCGTAGACCGTGCATCTGTAGGTCACTTTTTTGATAATGTTAGAAAGCCCTCCACAAGGAGGGTTGCATGGGCCTTTTGTTTGTGGCGTTTTGACTCACAGAAGAAACGATATCAAATTTTGAAATTTTTTCATGGATCAAATAATTAGAATTTATTTATTTATTTTTATGTTGTGGCAACAATATACCTAGGGCACGTGACCCCTATCATGACTCTTGTCACAAAATCCATCACATTTTCATCTTGGAGAAATATCATCCAATTATTTCATTCAATGTTTACCGAATGAAAACCTAAAGCATGATGACGATTCTTGTTATTCATCATGCACTCCTCTCCCCTGTCTCATGCCGCTCTCACACCCTTGCCTCTGCAGTTCATGAATGAATGCATACATACATACATACATACATACTACATGTGTGTCTAGTAGTATATACACTACATACTACTGTACCTGTGCACGTGTACATCTCCCAGAAGTACCGTCCCGGGCGGCTACTGCCGTCTATGCACATCCATCACCCGCCTGGCTCACGGAAAGTCTATTTTTTTCCGAGTCCCTATTCAAATGACTCCGTCTAGACTGAGAAGTGATTGCCTACTGAAACTCTTGGGTGACAAGATTGTACGGTCAGGCAGTGCAAGAGGTAGGACGGAGGTAGGACGGAGGCAGGGTAATAACTTGTTCACTTTCGTTGGGGACGGATCTACATTCTGCAAGCCAGGGAGGGGGAGGGATCGAAATCTGCGCGCGCGTCAATGGATCAGGTGGTCCTGGTTCTAGTATTTGATATCGTACACGTGCATCAGCGGAAGGGGGTAGACTGTCCACATTTCGCTCCCACAGCAGCCAGCCAGCCAACCCCGCCTACAGGAAACGATCGAAAAAGCTCCGATCCGTCCTCAAGGCGCGCACTCACTTCCGATCAGACTGAATTGATTTTTCAGAACAGATCGAAGACGTAACAGTGGAGTTCTTCGTTCGGTGCAGGCACCACTACAGTACTGCACTGCACTCACTAGGCAGGCAAGCAGGCAGGCCCTTTGGATATTTCAGTACTAACTTATTACGACTCCGAGTACTTCTGGATAGTAGGCAGGCAGGCAGGCAGGCCATATTGGAAAACAACTGAAACGGGCGGGCGGGTGGGCGGGCGTGCATTAGATTATGTTTATCCATTGTTCACCGCGAACCTTTTCCCTGTGATTGAGCAAGAGAGGATAAGAACCCATCTGGTCAAAGACCGGCATCCCATTTCCACTGGAGGAGTGGAGGACCCCAGGCAGGCAGGCAGGCAGGCAGTGCCACTACAAATACGTCGACGTCGGCTTGCGACTGTTGCGAGAAGCAGACGGGGAGGGAGGGCTATCCAGAAAACGAGTCTCGGCTTCACATCCGAAACTTCAGTTGCTCCGGAGATAACTGAAGAGCCGGTAGGGCTCGTCGGACAGGGACCTCCACACTAATAAGAAGAAGTTGGGGCCACTTCACACTATGACCGTTCAAGTTGAGAGTCTAGGGGGACAGAGCAATAAATAGACAATAAAATATATATGAATTGGAGTTTGTAGTGTGAAGCCTCCAAACGTCAAGCCTTGAAGTTCAAACCCTTGACAATGAACTCCCACCTACCAATCTAACGGTTGAGATCTTAGTGTAAGTCGATGGCTTCTCTTGGTCATAGTTTGGGTATCCATTCACTAGAAGAAAACTAGAAAAAAACTGCGTTTTACTTGACAGAAACTGTGTTGTACTCAATAGAAAAGTATCATCTTGATTTTGTTGAGGTCACCCTTTGTAACACAAAATTTTCATTCTAATACAAAATTCTGCATTTTGCTTGTCAAAAATCTGCATTTTACTTGTCAAATTCTGTGTTGAAAAGTTGGAACACAGAATTTTGCATTATAAAGGGAGAACTCAACAAAATCAATATGATACTTTTCTATTGAGTACAACACAGTTTCTGTCACGTAAAACACAGATTTGACAAGTCAAACGCAATTTTTGACAAGTAAAATGCAGTTTTTTTCTATTGATTTTGAACCAGCCCAAACTTCCTTTGAGAGTCCATTGCTATGTAGGTAGTTGGAGGGTGATGGCCTTTGGACTTGTGCCTTCTAGTGTGAAGGGTCGAGAGGCCGAACTCTTGGTTTCTTGAAATTTGATTAGTAGAAACCCATGGCTTCTCGACCTTGGCCATAGTGTAAAGTAGCTTTTAATTAAGCTTAGCGTTAGCCCTATTTGGTAGATTTCTAGAATTACCTTCAGTGGAACTTCTTGAAAGTGATTGACTCACTCTTCATTCATGAGAGCAATTTGCCCCTTGCCTGCCCTTAGTTGATTTTCACCAACCATGGATGATAAGTGCTCCATCACTTTTTATAAAATTCTCGTGGCTTTCAATCCCAGCATGTCAAGCGATGACCTTTCAAATCTATATTTGACTTCATGATTGATCAATTGACTATTGATGGGCACATTAGGTGGTGAACAAAGGTTAGAGACAAGAATGCAGAGGGCTCTTCAAAAATAGATGTAATCTGTAAGCACATTAAATTTGGCAATTTTTGCCTGAATCTTTATACTCAAGGGGTCACTTAGAATGTCCATTAGAAACCACATGTGTGAACAAAACTTTGAACCCCTATATACTTTTTGAATTTTAAATAAAAATAAATAAAATATGAATAGATTTTCCTACTTTGAAAAATTATATTTTGAATTATTGATATTTTTATTTGTTAATAATAATTAGTTACAAATTTTTGAAGTAAAAAGATACATTGTAGAACTGAAAAATAACTTTCACACCCCTATATTATATAAGGAAAAATTGTCTAAAAAATGAACAAAAAATTCCTTAAAATAACTCATTATTGAAAGCTCATTTTGAGTTGAATATTGACTCAATGGTCATCTAAATGTGTCCTCTATAATTATTTGAGTTGAAAAACATGCCATTTGAGTTCATTTTCAACCTCTTTTAGAAATCATTTCATATTTTATTTGAGTTGGAAATTTTGGCAATAGAAAGCTATAGTCATTATTAAACAATGTTCAAAATTTTAGGTTGAAAGCATAGTTTATTAGAAACCACTTGTTCGCATGTGGTTTGTTATAGTAGAACTAAATGCACCCCCCGAGTATTAAACAATGCTCAAAATTTTAGGTTGAAATTATAGTTTATTAGAAACCACTTGTTCGCACGTGTTTTGTTGTAGTAGAACTAAGTGCATCCCTTGAGTCTTTATAATTAGCACCCAAAATTTCATTAATGAGGTTTTTGACTTTTGTTTAGAGTCGAAAATCTATAATAGAGTAATTGCTATCTTAGAGCATCTCCAATGGTGCTTTGTAAGTTGGACACGCTACATGGTTAGTGGCATGTCTCCATTGATAAATTTGTCCCGCGTTCATTCTAGGGCTCCACCGGTAGTTTGCATCTACGCGTTAGAACACATTCTTGAGGCACAACAAGACCTAATCCCCAAGCAAGCAATTAAGAGGGAGGGTGCATTGAATAACCCACATTTTGAGTGACAATTGCAGGTTGGGTGGGCTACCATATCCAAGTAAAGCCTCTACTCATTGAGCGCTTGATTACACACCAAAATTTAATATTCCGCCATTCCTCCCTCGAAAACACACTAGTAGGATTCCTTGTTTTTTTGGATGTTAGCAACAAACACACATGTTTTTCAAAACAAGAGCACAAAGATGGGATTGCAACCATGGGAGGTAGAATTGAGGTAGATGTTCTAAAAACGTTGGAATGTCATCGGCTAAATGAGTTGATCTCTTGTACAACAATGATGTTCTAGAAGACATCAAAAATAACATAGATGTATTGTGTACAATGTCCAAAAAAACATAGAAATGCCACGTTGGCAAGTGTTTTTTTTGTTAACTCTGGGTAAGTTAGTGAAAGTTACTATAAGATAAAGTAAAATCCTAACCAAAAATAAAAACATAGGGGAAGGGCAAACATGTAATATATTTAAAAAATTAAATTAAATTAAATTTTTTAAATTAATTTTTTTTTTAAATTTAAAAATAATACATGATGTAGAATTTGAGTAACATGACATCCAATAAGGATGAAGTGGCATGCCATGTCAGCACACTTTGATACCATTTGAAAATCTGAATAGTATTTTTTAAAACATCTCTTGCAATGTCAATGAAGACATCAACTGAAACGTCCAAATGTTTTTTGCAATGTTTTTTAAAACGTCTAAATCTTTTTTCTAATGTAAACTCCAACAACTTTGTATAATTCAGAAAAATCACATACTCCACATGGTTTGTCTTCCCTCCTACCGCCCCATTTGTACAAATAGTTTGTCTTTTTGTATCAATATACTCACAATAAGTGTTTTTTTCAAGCCATGCAATATAAATACGAAATACAACATATTGTGTATGATGTACAATGTATGGTGTATTGTGTACTATGTATGATCTATTATATATGGTATATTTTGTATGGTCATTCCAAAGTAGACATCTACTATGACGTCATCAATGTTCTTTTGGACGTTGCAGATGATCTATTCAACATAAAATACAACATGGCTAATGATAAATGAACATGACCATAAATCACTCCCGTATTGCTACTAACGTTCTTGAAAACGTGTATCTATTAGATAGAACATCTTGTTGAACACTGTGTAATTTGCAAAACCCCATCACAGCTTGCTGACTAGACATGCCACGTTAGAAAATAAAAATTACCACGTCATTTTAAATTTTTTGCCACATTAGCATCCACGTCGTCAACGAGTTGCGTTTGAAAAAATCCACGTGGCAATTCATGTCTATGTGGCGTTGACGTGGCTACCACTTATCTTCAATTTTTTCAAAAAATTCACCATGTTTTATGTGACGTTATAGTCTAAACAAGGGACATTATTGTTGATTTCCTTGTGTTTTTGCCTTATCAAGTTTAACAAATTTTCCTAGACATTCATAGTAGACATGCCTAACGTCCAACTAAACATTTGCCTGCATTTCTATACTTGTCACAAAAAACGCGCCTTCTTTCTAGTGACATCACAAAAACCTCCCTTTTGAATCAGTATTGTGTTCCAAGTCAAATAGGCAAGGCATTGTAACTTGAAGTATGGCAAGTGATTTTTGTTGGGGCCTTGGTTGACAAGTTGAGAAGTTTTTAACTAGTGGGACAAAAAAGAAACTCAGGGCATGCCAAACCATTTGTTGGAGCAATATGACGTGCCTTAGTAGAGATGCTCTCAACTTATAGACCTAATGGGTATCTAAGGGAAAAAAAATTCCATCCTTCTTTAAATGGGAGTGTAATAAAAGTAGATTTTAGAATGTTAGAAAGTATCCATCGGTAGACAGGAAAATGAAACACGTTTTTTTTTGTTTTTTTTACACAAATAAAGAGAACCTTTACTGCAAGAAAAGAGAAACAAGACCTAGCCGCAAGCGGCTTTGGGGGGCAAGTAACAAACAAAGATTGGACTAAAAATACAAAGCAACGCCAAAAAGAGGGGTGGGAACCGCCCCACAAAGGCACTAGCCACCTAAGGTGGTTGATAAACAAAACTAGCTCAAGGCCCGGAAAGCATCCATTGTGGTGAAGCACTGATCATCTCGGCAAACAAGGTGTTACGAGCCCACTTGGAAATGAACCTACTCCTACTAAGCTCTCTCTTGATCAGGCACCTAGACCATTGTTTGCAAATTGACTCCCATTCTGCACGCCCATAATCTTATACAATTTAAGACACATATGTCTATATATTATTTGGAGTTCAAATTATGTGCCCTATATGAATCAAGGAAGAAGACTATATATCTTCCTAGGATTATTAGTCACATCCCTTAGAATCTCTAAAATGGACTACCAATACTTTCAATCTAAGCCTCTTTCTATCCTTATAAGAAGTATTTCTAAGTTTATTTGTCATACACTTCTTTATTTTCATTCAATATGCTATTTCACTTATATTATTTTCCTATTTACACTTTAAAAGAGGAACTAAGTCCAAAACAATTTTTTTCTACTACATAGCCCCTTCTTTAATCTAATTGACACCCTCGTCAATATCATAGTCTTTGTTTAGAGCATTCAACTTTATATAAAGACATTTGTCTCTTTATTTATGCAATACTAAAAAATAACTAATTACATAATGATATTAATCTTTTTAGTCTATATATTCAAAATCCTTGATTGATTTGTCAATTTGTTAGTTTATTACTATTGGTTCAACAACCTGGATCCCATATTCTTATAAATATATAATAAATAGTTATTAAATTTATTTTCATAACATTTGCATTAGTTATATTTTCAAGACTTTGAATATTTATATAATCAATGCAAATTTTTATAAAAAATACTTCCTTAAAAAATAATTGCATATATATGTCAAAATTTTCTTTATTTAGAATAAATTCATATATATTATTTGTGATGATTTTGGAATTTATAAGTCTTTCTCTTATATTGAAATACGTATTATTTGAAACATAAACATTTTGCAACTTAATGTCTTCTTTTGAAGGAATAATCTTATCCACATCTTTCAATGGCAATCTAGCCTCAATCTCACGATTTGAAGGATGCAAAGTTATAAAATGATCATGTCTCACTATTTTTACATTGGTAGATTTTATAAACTTTTTATTGTTGAATACCTTCTCATCTTTTTTAGATTCTACCTTTGTTGTTAACTTGTTTAAACCATTAAATTGGAGAAATGCAACAATTGTGATAAAATGATCATTATTACGAAAAGTACATTGAATTTCTTTAGAGTAGACTTTGACATTAGATTTTCTAATTCGGTGATCTTTAAGAATTTCATTGTGTTCTTTTAACATTATCTTATCAATGTTTAGGGTGTTGCATTGTTGAGTAAGAGACATATTTTCTTTGATTATTTGGCCAAAAAATTGTAGATATAGACTATTATCAAAAAATCTAACCTCTTCACACTTTTGAAGTTGGTCTTTTAAAGAAGTGACCAAAGATGTAAAATTTTCATTTTCTTTTATACTTGTAGACAATTTGTTTCTAAATAATGTGTTTTCTTCAATCACTTCATTTGTAAAGATTTTACTTAAGAGAGCTTGGTCCTTCAAAAATGATAATTTATCAATGACATTGTCATATTTTTGTTTTTGATCTTGCATTGAATCACACAAAGTAGCATTCTCATTTTTCAACTTTGTATTCAATTTTCTCTACTAGCAACATTTTCTTTTAATGATAATACTAATTCATCTAGATCTTCATTTCTTCTAACCACATCATCACTAAACAATTGAAGCTTTTCAATCAATGCTTCAAAATCTTCTTTCATTATTTTTGAAGATTTTTTAAAATCTTTACACATCCTTTCCATCTTTAGATCATGATGTTTTTCTTTTTCAATATTTTGATTTTTTATGAATGCTACTTCATCACTTAAAAATTCAATTTTCTTTTTCATTTTTGTTGCTTCATCCTTTTCACTATTAAGACTTTGTTCAAGCAAATTATTTTCATTTTTATAAATGTGTAATTTTTCATCTTTTTCTTTTAACTCATTCCTTAACTTTTCAACTTCTTTGTAAGATTCTTTAAGATTTTCATTCAAATTAGAAAAAACATTATGCTTCATGATTTCATATTCAATTAAAAGAATAGTATGTTCACCTCTTAAGATTTGAAGTGCACTTTGTGTTGCAATTAAATTTTCAATTTTTATATCAAGTTTCTTTACACTTCGGATGCATTACGTCTTTGCCAATCATCTTTACAAAATTGGAATTCTTCACTTAAATTTTTTGAACTTTCTTTTAGTTGATTACATTTATTATCTTGGTTTTTGAATTGAAGACATAAATTTTCTTTAATTTGTTGAAAATGATATATTTCATTTTCATGCTCAATCTCTTTCTCTTGAAGTTGCAAACATAAACTTCCTTTAACTTCTTGTAGAAGTTTGATTTCATTTTCACAATTATGGCACATATCACAATAATTTCTTGAATTTATGCTATTTCTATTTCCATAATGACCCATTTTGTCCTCTTTTTAAAATACTATGACAAATTTTTTATTTATTGTAACGAACACACTTCTTATATTCATAGTTTTTTTTTTCAATATATTTTACTTCTAAATATTACATATTGATACAATATAAAAACCATATACAACTATTAAACAAAGGATAATGGGAATCCATTAAGGTTTCTATTTCTATTTTCAAAGAGTACACACCATTCATCATAAGAGGCTTTAAGCATTAAGAAGACAATGTACATTATACTCTAATGAATTTGGATCCCAACCAATTCTCAATTATCTCACTTATAAATTGTCTTTTTCTTTCCTACATCAAAGTCACCAAGAGTCGAGACCTTCCCCGGCAGCGGCGCCAAAATGTAGTCTAGATTTTGTTTATAAAAAGGACCTAGGACCACAAGCATAAGGGGGTCTAAATAGGGGAAAAGGTAATTAAGTCTAATGTTTCTGTGTCTAAAGTCACATGTTTTGTAGAATTAGGTAATTTTGGCTTTCTTTCTTTTCATATGTTTAATTCATACTAGGAAATACTCTTATACCCAGGTTTTAGAATTTGTGTTAGTCCATTACCAAAGTATGCAAAGACAATGTTTGTTGTCCTAGTCCTATCTAGTGTTCTAAAAAGGGTGGTCAATTAATCTTGGTCAAATATTCAGGATGGTCAAATTTACTTATTCAATATATACTAGAACCTAATCATCACACAATAATACTTTTAAAATAGTACAAATAGTTCCTTCATTATATTCTTTTTATGTTTGGATCAAAGTGGTCTAGTCAATCTGCAGCTATCACGTATAGTGCAGGTATGCCTAACGGTCTGTATTCTACGTCAAATATTCACAGTATGCAAAAGTATGCTGGTGAGAATTATACCAATGGTCAAATTTTCTTGTTCTTTCTTTTTGGTCAAATGTTCCAAATTCCACAAATTAAGACCTACATGCAATGAACCGTGAATGTTTAATATATATATATATACCTAAAACCATGCTAAAAAAATGCTTAAAACCAATTAAAACATTACCTAAAACTATGTACTAAATGTATTCTAAAATCACCCTATAACCACTTTTGGTTCTACAACCATGGTCTGAGGACCTATAACCATAGACAATGATCCCAAAACCGTGGACCAGCCCTATGACCGTGGGATACAACCTAATAACATGAGACCAAGGTCTGAAATTGAGGTCAACCAAATTGATTTTAAATATTCAATTTTGAACTGATTTGAATTCAATCATTTAAAATTGAAACTCATCATAGATAGGTGATCTGAATTTTTTTCAAACATCACTAATCAGTATCCAATCAACCATCTAAATCCAGATTGACATGGTCAAATCACAATTAGCATCCAGTGATGTTAGTCCATATGAAATTAACATTTAGGACCCATCACTTTAATTATATTACAACCTCAATCATGCATGAATCATCAATGGAGACTCAGAAATGAAATTAGACAACACCACTACAATATCAAATAAACCACACAGTAAGCATACAAGACATTTTTAATCAAGAGGATTTTGTTTTTGTTTTTAAACATTCACAAACTTAAGGCTGTAGATTACATTTTCTCCAATTGATTTAAATAAAACTCTGAATGATCCACTGGATTAAATGTCTGCAAAACACACATCAGGTTAGGCTTGCAACCACATCTAACACAGACTAAGCTTCATTTCATCCTTGAGCATTCCTCTGAATACTCTTAAAATTTAAGTTTTAACAATGGATCACCCCTACATTCAAACATACGAGCATTCAAATTAGAGATTTGAGTTTTAATCCAGACCCCCTTCAACCTGAAGAAATGATTACCTATATACAGTATTTACAATAGCTAGTCAAACCCAATAACCATCATTTAGTTTTAGATTAATTTGTTGTAGTGAAAGATTAATGAAAACAATCCACTAATCTGAACCAGGTTGGTACAAAACATGAAGCAATTGGCAGGTTTAAATCACTGATCAAATTCAAACAACCACTTAGACTAACAAATGTATTGAAATAAGCTACATCATAAACTTAATCAAGCAATCAAAAGGTATAGAATGTAGTCTATATGCAGTTCACTCAGACCATGTAACAATGTAATTTTCCTACACCAAAAACTCCCAAATTGCCCAGCAGCTAAATCCAAAGAAAGTTTTTATTAGTTATGAGTTAATTTTTAGTACAAGCTTCAATTTTTACACTCAGTTCCAAATCTGCAATTCTGTATACACTCATGTCTAGAATTAATTTTACAATTGCAACTATTGTTGGACTTTTTGATGTAATTGAATTGTGACATAAAGAATTAAAATATAAATCTACTGGTCTGAATTGCCATCATCTAATTTGAGCAGTTAATTCAGATTCAGTGCAAGGACATTCCACCAACCAGAACAACACCTTGTAAACTTAACACTCAATTTTATTACCAATCATTCAAGGTCTGACTTGGTCCTAGAAGAATGCAAACAAAAACAAAAACAAACAGAAACATCGATGGAAGGATTTAGCACGCAAGGAGAATTTACAACCATCGTGATCTTGGAGAGACCCAGATTAGTTAATTAGAGGCTTAATTCAAGGAAAGCAAAGCCATAATAGGCCAAATTTGGAACTTTGTACCACAGATAGAAACTTGTGAATGATGAGCTACTCGAAGCTCCTTCTCCTTTTCAGTGTAGTTGGTGGCTGAATTGGAATGCAACCTTGGTAAAAATCTTCTCTGCTCCTGCTGCAATCGCGATTGTTGCCACGCTTCTTGCCATTCTTGTTGAATGTTGCCGCAGCATACAATTTGGGTGTTCCCACCCAGAGCGTCTTCAAATGCGTATAGAAGTTTGACCCACTCCAAAGACCTAATTACAACGACGCTCAAACGTTCATTGTTGTTCACTGCGCAACTCCCCAGCAGTGGTGCCAAAATGTAGAGGCAATAAAACCATAGTAACTCTCCTAGTGGGGGATCTTTTAAAGGGAAGGTCAAATAGGACTATTGTTAAAGCAACAAAGGTCACATGAAGGTCAAAAAGACTTATAATGGATAATTGAAATTGTATATGGTATAATTTTATAATGGTATAAAAAAAAAATTAAATATTTGCTATCTAACAATGTAATACAATCAAACTTTTAAATTCACTATCTAGTTCACATCTTCCAACCCTACACATTTGATACTTATAATTCTTTAAAAATAGCCTCCATCTTCAATTTAACAATCAATTGCTACAAACTTCAAGATCAATTGTCTAGTAGTGCATTCTACCTAAGTGACTCATAGTACAATGATCTCTCACATATCACAACTAAATGCACACCTACTGGGGGTTACAATAATAAACGAAATATAAATTGACAATTTCTTTTATCTATTTTCATAATTGACATTTACATTGAAAAAAAAAATAAAAATAAAAAATAATAAAAAAAAGGTCTTTTCTGGAACATCCCTACTAGAGGGCATTATTCTAATCATCACCTATCATATAGTTTCATTTTTTAGAAAAAATTCCTTTCCTATAAAAACTAGGAACTTTTTTGACAAGGACATCAACAATTTTTTTCCAAGACAAGATGGGTATCAAGGTTTCCACCTGCTTTGTAAAGTAATTTAAACTACTTTGTATATGTCTCTTTTGCACAAACAACATATTTTTGAAGCACTATCCATAGTCCAAAAGTTCCTAAACTTCTCAAAAAAAATGTAAAGGTGTGGAAGAAGTGGAATTGCTAAGTCGTTTTAGATGCTCCAAGAGGTTGTGGTCCTCACCTGTGCCCATCCCAAAAACATAACAAAGAATGTAATATTAGTGAGGATGCAACGGGTGTCTTCAGACCACAACGCTTGTTATCGCTTTCACAAGTTGCAAAAAAATAAACAAAGCAAAAAAATCCACAAAACAAGCAATCCACAGTCAAAATATCTCTCTGAACCTGGTTGAAGCTTGCCCGCTGTGACTGAGCCATGATGTATCCGAAAATCAATTTAAGAAGCCAAAAAAGAAACGGGCGTAGAGCTACAGTGTAGATAGCCAACTTTATATTGTATACCAGTGTGAAAGAAAACATACGAATAAGGAACTCCAGAGCTTTGTATAAAAGCCAGTTTTGTAGGAGTTTTATGTTGGTCGGATTGTCAGTCGAACAATGGCTGGGAATGGGCGCTAAAAATTCAAAAAAATGAATTAATTAAAAAAACCGTGGGAAATCAGCCAGTTAGGCCGGTGATCATGTGAGATCAGTATATGGCCACCATATTGAGCAGGCACGGGAATCGAACCATTCAATCAGCCCTGCTGGTATGTCCGTTAGTCTAATGAGCTGTTCACCTAATCAGAACTTCATCCTTTGATTTTCCTGGCCATTTAAGTGTCTGCACTACTGGCAGAAATATACTTTTGGTCAGTTATACATAATGTTCAGTACATACCTGATGTGTGTATGCTGAAGGTCTAAGTCATTTTAAGTTATTTCAAGCATTTGATATGTTTTTCTAATATCCATATTTCTTTATGAAAAAATGATAATATGAAAATATCAGAGAATTACATCTTCCTGATTCCCATACTAGGATATGGAATCTTAAAAAATAAAAAATAAAAAATAAAAAACCCGCCTCCACCCCTGGAAGTGCGAATCCTCAATAAGTAGAGTACCTGGTGTACCCTCTTATTGAGGAGCACACCAGGCCTCAGAATATCTGTAAGTATTGGAAAATACTTGAATTCAGAGTATCTTTTTTCCGGTTCGAGATTTTTTTGTGCTAACCAAGTGCACTGATAAGAAGCTGGAGGTCAAATTTAAGACCTGGAAAAGGACTAGTGTTCAAAAACTGTCTAATAGTGCGTAATAATCTGTACTCAAAGAAGCCATTATCTTTGAGGGTTCTGATCAGTAGTCTGATCTCATCGGCAGCTGCTTCCACAGTACTCGATAAATAGAGTATGGGGACCGTTTGAGATACAACTATGCTATAAGATTGTCTAATAGGTCTATTGGACCTAAACTTAATGTATTGTGTGTACCCAAATGGTAATAATCTTCTCTTGTCAAATTTCTTTGTGCTATAAACCTGTGATAGATCATCAGAGATGGAGATCTCCATGTTCATAAAATTAGCTAGAATCCCTCGTGAAGGATCTGTTGCCGAATATCCTGTAACTTCTTCTTTGATCTCCAAAACGTTTAGTGGGTAGATCCACCAGGGATTATCCTCTGTGCGTTCCTGTTCTGGTGAAAGAAAAACCAGTGGTGTGGCAGTATTTATCCAACATAGATCGTCAATGTATCGGAAAGTGGAGCGAAATTTTTTCATTAGGTCCGGTCTACCTAGTCTGGCCAGTCTTTGTATGAATGCTGTTTCGTAATGTAAAAGGTATACATTACACCATAAGGGAGAGCAGGAGAATCCCATGGGGATGCCTAACTGTTGTCTCCATACTCGATCACCCAAAGCGATGTAGCAATTTCTCATTAACCATTTATGAATTTTGACAAGTTGCTTTTCATCTAACGAGAACCACGTCCCGTAAGAGGGACAGCTCGTACTCCAGGTTGCCCTGGCCGCTTGACCTTCATTGTCTACTCTGATCCAGATCAGCGGTATTGCTCGTGGGTGCGCAGCCTTAGCTTGTTGAAAACTGATCTTGATGATACGCGAAACTGCATCTGCCAAATTATCTGGTCCCTCAAGGGGGATAGATTCATAACACCTAGTAATGTCAGCGACAAATATGTCGTTCATTTTATCAGGAAGATTTAAGGTTACCTCGATCGATGAGTTGACCATCCAGAACATGGATGTATGGCACTGCAAGAATTTTGCATACCCTTGTGTGGTTAATTTGGCCCAAATTTTCACCTGCTCCAGAGTTTGCATCGTGGCCATTGTAAGCAAAGATGCGATATTTGAATACACAGTTTGAAAAGCGTTGGTCAACCATCTATATTTATTTTTGTGTATTTTGTAAGTTGACATGAGATATGGTAAAGCTAGGAACGGAATGCTGAGTTCAGGCACAAGGTCCTTGATTTTTGTTGTCATTTCGTCCAAAATTTGAGATGGTAAGAACCAAGACTCACCGTCTTTGCAAGGCTGGAATTCCGGGCCTGAAAGCCTTTCTAGTGCCAATAGCCTAATGTGTTTGATGCAGATGAAGCAAGCATTATTTGCTGCTTTATCGAGACCAGCGCAGTAAAGATGCGAGGTGATCCACATAATCTCATTTCTAACGCTACTTTGTTGTAATAGGTCTGATCCTGAGAATTTAAGTCCCGACTGATTGGCCTTAGTGGCAGTTTTCAGTTGATCTAGACATGTCTTTCGAACCCATTCTGTGGCTTCATTCAAGGGAAGACCAGCATTCTCTAAGTTCAGAATCTGTGTAAATTGCGTGAAAGCATCTAGAGCGGTGGCAATACTTACACCGATGTTGGTTGGTTTGATCGGGATATGGTTCAGCCCCATCCCAATCGCTTCTCTCAGTCCCAGGTGTTGGATGATTCTCACATCCGTTGTTCGCACGTGGACTTGTGATTTTGAAAAGCTCGACGTTTCTTCCTTTGTTTGGACGTCAAGGAATCTGGCAAATCTGTGCACTTTTAAACATATGCATACGTCAAGAGGATCTAACAAATGTAGAAAAGAGAATTTCTTAAAAACCTCTGTCGGTTTGTATAGAACAACGGAAAGATTTTCATGAAAACGCCAAGCAAACATCACATTTGCGACTTCTGGAATCAAGCTTTCCAGACCAAATGTCATCAGACATGCAATGAAAATTTTCCGTAAATTGAGCCAGTCCATTGCACGACACGGATAAGTCAGGATAATATAACCACTCGGTTTTCTTTCATTAGATCTTTGAAGCACATTTCGACCCAGTTGGTCTTTGCATAGGCGGCGACGGATCTCTGCTAAACAAAAACAATCGAAACTGTGAGAATGTGTAACCCCAGCTGGCCAGCTCTCATTCATCATCAAAACTTAGGATTCGGGTACGTAACGGAGAATTCTCTACTTCCTGAATGGACAGCGAAGTAGAAGCAGAAGCAGATCTGGAGAGATTAGTCACCCCTGGATCAGTGCTGTTGGAGTCTCGGAATACAGGTAGCCGTTCGGACCAAGGTGTAGCTGGGAAGTACTGAAACGCCGTATTATGCACTGGGGCATTGTATCGACGATGCAAGTTATCGTTGCCTCTTCCGTTGCCCGCACCTCTGCCTCGAGTATGAGACCCGCGACCACGACTGTATCCTCCTCCGTTTTGTTGGCGATTGGCATTAGGTGGAGTATTCAAGTTTATTTTTTGTCTCTTTGACGGGGGAGCATGGCTCGGTGTTCCCGGGTTTGAGACAGAGAAAGCTGCAGGTTTGAGCATCCGTTCAATCTGCCTGGGTCCAGGTAGATCGGGCAATTCGGCAAGTATCTTCCCCATAGGATTTGCTGCAAATTGCACAGCGCCAGTGCACATCCATGTTCTAGCTTGAGCAAAGGCTAGTTGGCATCTAGTTGCGGTGTTTCCAGCACCTTGCATCCAGATTAGAAATGCGATGAACTTTGCTTTCAGAGTAGGAAAAGAATCATCAGGAAAGAATTTTTCGAGATGGTTGATCATATACCAGCAAGCATGATCCCACCAGATGAAGGATCCGTTGCAACCGTTGTTTGATTTGGGGTGGCATGCGCATCTTAGATAAGGACGATGGACATTCCACATCTCCTGCGGGTGCTTCTTCCGTCGATCATTGGCTGTCGGGACCTCCAGTTTGATGTGCAGCTTTACGGCAGTCACCGAGCACTTGCTGTGGTCGTACCCGTACAACGCGAAGGCGTTTACAAGGTTCTGGCCATTCGAGATTAATCTCCTGCCATGTAAGGCGGCCTCTTTGCTTTCATCCAGATCCGTTTTTTTGAGACCAGACCAGATGCGCCATGTCGACGTGAGTATGGGAGCCAATGAATTGACGTTCCCGGCTGCCCATACTCTATGATCTTTTGCTGCCATTTGATCCTCTATGGTTCTCTGGGGAACGAAAGGCACAGCAAGATGTCTACCTGAAGCAACTAGCGTTTCTTGTTCCCTTTCTATTTGTGTGGAAACAATAGAATCCTGCAGATCTTCCAATGCAGCTTTGTGAGCTTCATCGATTGAAAGATTTGCCAGAAAAGGATGCTGGAACGTACCCGATTCAGGTATTATCACTTGCGAAAGTGTAGTGCAGTCCTCGACTTGGTTGTTGGCATGCCGTATAGCTACTTCCACGACTGTTGTGTTCTTTTTTGCGTCTGCCAGGTCGATCTCATCATTTGTCAAAATTTGATGTAACGCCTTTTGAAACTCTTGCAATCGTCCGAGAGCTTTCTGTACATCTGTATTTGCAAACTCAAATACCCGTGTCCATTGTGAGAGATCAAGGACAGTAAGCAAGAGTGTTGGCTCACCCTCGTCTCCAGTAGAGTTTATCCCATTGAGATCAGAGTCTTGGATGAAGCTGTGGATTTCCGTAGGGTTGATAGCCGCTAAAGTAGCCTGTACTCCTGTTATCGGAGGGGGTAGTGGCTCTTTGTAACCAATCGCTGTGAGGTCTGGATGCCATACAGGTCCAGCTTTTGGACCCTGTATATGAAAAAACAAAGAATTTCACAGTATTAGAATGTCACTATATGTAAGGAAATAACCAGAATAATGGAGGAGTCTCACCAACTCCAGATGGATAAAGGTAAAAAAAGGTCTTTTCTGGAACATCCCTACTAGAGGGCATTATTCTAATCATCACCTATCATATAGTTTCATTTTTTAGAAAAAATTCCTTTCCTATAAAAACTAGGAACTTTTTTGACAAGGACATCAACAATTTTTTTCCAAGACAAGATGGGTATCAAGGTTTCCACCTGCTTTGTAAAGTAATTTAAACTACTTTGTATATGTCTCTTTTGCACAAACAACATATTTTTGAAGCACTATCCATAGTCCAAAAGTTCCTAAACTTCTCAAAAAAAATGTAAAGGTGTGGAAGAAGTGGAATTGCTAAGTCGTTTTAGATGCTCCAAGAGGTTGTGGTCCTCACCTGTGCCCATCCCAAAAACATAACAAAGAATGTAATATTAGTGAGGATGCAACGGGTGTCTTCAGACCACAACGCTTGTTATCGCTTTCACAAGTTGCAAAAAAATAAACAAAGCAAAAAAATCCACAAAACAAGCAATCCACAGTCAAAATATCTCTCTGAACCTGGTTGAAGCTTGCCCGCTGTGACTGAGCCATGATGTATCCGAAAATCAATTTAAGAAGCCAAAAAAGAAACGGGCGTAGAGCTACAGTGTAGATAGCCAACTTTATATTGTATACCAGTGTGAAAGAAAACATACGAATAAGGAACTCCAGAGCTTTGTATAAAAGCCAGTTTTGTAGGAGTTTTATGTTGGTCGGATTGTCAGTCGAACAATGGCTGGGAATGGGCGCTAAAAATTCAAAAAAATGAATTAATTAAAAAAACCGTGGGAAATCAGCCAGTTAGGCCGGTGATCATGTGAGATCAGTATATGGCCACCATATTGAGCAGGCACGGGAATCGAACCATTCAATCAGCCCTGCTGGTATGTCCGTTAGTCTAATGAGCTGTTCACCTAATCAGAACTTCATCCTTTGATTTTCCTGGCCATTTAAGTGTCTGCACTACTGGCAGAAATATACTTTTGGTCAGTTATACATAATGTTCAGTACATACCTGATGTGTGTATGCTGAAGGTCTAAGTCATTTTAAGTTATTTCAAGCATTTGATATGTTTTTCTAATATCCATATTTCTTTATGAAAAAATGATAATATGAAAATATCAGAGAATTACATCTTCCTGATTCCCATACTAGGATATGGAATCTTAAAAAAAAATAAAAAAATAAAAAAATAAAAATAAAAATAAAAATAAAAAATAAAAATAAAAAATAAATAAAAAAATAAATAAAAATATATATATATATATTATACAACTTGAGACACATATATCTATATATTATTTGGAGTTCAAATTATGTGCCCTATATATCTTCCTAGGATTTTAGGCACATCCCTTAAAATCTCTAAAATGGACTACCAATACTTTCAATCTAAGCCTCTTTCTATCCTTATAAGAGGTATTTCTAAGTTTATTTGTCATACACTTTTTTATTTTCATTCAATATGCTATTTTACTTATATTATTTTCCTATTTACACTTTAAAAGAGGAACTAAGTCCAAAACAATTTTTTTCTACTACACATATTATTAGCTAATGTTGGAATATGAGTCTCTTGAGTTATATTTTTGAACGATGTGGAATATGACTCTCATGAGTCATATTCTGGGTTGGCATGGTAATTCATGTGGATGTCATTGGTAATTTTATGATTGATTGCAATCATATTTTGGGAAGCATAGTCATATTTTGGTGTACATAACTATGAGCATTATATGACTATAGGTAGTCATATTTGGGCCAATATATATTATGAAATATAACTCAAGCAAGTGATATTCCAGATGATTAACAATCATATTTCTTAGATTTGTGTGTGTTATTTGTGATTGAGGTGATTGAGGTTCAAAATAGCTTCAATTATAAACTACAATCATGTTTTCCATACATTTTAAATGGATTTGACATATTGCAATCATTACATTTTAAAATGATTTAACAATTGAATAAAAGATTTCATGTAGTTAAAAACAAATACATATGATTTTAAAGATATACAAGAAACAATTATATTGGAGAGGGAATATATAAGAAGGAATGTGACTCCTTTCAATGACATTTATAATTTATTAGTCACAAATACAAAATATGTATATCACAATGAATTATTTACACAAGTTAATAAAGACTATATTTCTTACAATAATATGAAGTGAGTTGCAAGTAGCCTCCAACAACTTTGTTCTAATTTTATTGCCTACATATACAATTAAAGAAATAGGAGGTTAATTTTTAATGAATATACAACAAAGTTCAATCTTCAAAAGTTTACAACAATAGAAAATATGTAATACAAATTTAGAGTAAGAAGAAAAACAATGGTGATGCAAGGAACAAGAAGAAAAAAGGCAACAAGTGCTAAAAGATAACAACAAATACAAGTTAAGATGCACAAGAAACAATAAGGAGCAACTACTAAGAGGTAACAAGAAACAACAAAAAAGAATTAAGATGCAACAAAAAGAAACAAAAAACAAAAAGAGAGAACAAAAAGTAAGAAAGAAGAAAGAAGAAGAAGAAAGAATTAAGATGCAAGAAGAAAAAAACAAGAAGCAAGAGTGAAGATGCAACAAAAGACAACAACTCTAAGAAATAAGAGTAACTCAAGATGCAACAAAAGACAACAACTAAGAAGCAAGAGTGAATTCAAGATGCAACAAAACACAACAACTAAGAAACAAGAGTGAACTCAAGATGCAACAAAACACAACAATTAAGAAACAAGAGTGAACTCAAGATGCAACAAAACACAACAACTAAGAAACAAGAATAAACTCAAAATGCAACAAAATACAATTAAGAAGCAAGAGTAAAGATACAACAAAACACAACAACTAAGAAGCAAGAGTGAAAATGCAACAAAAATAACAATTAAGAAGCAAGAATAAAGATGTAACAAAAGACAACTTAAAAGTAACAAAGAAGAAGCAACAATAGGTAAGAACTAAGAGACAACAAAAGGTAAGGAAGAAGAGTCAAAAGAAGTAGTGGCTAGGGTTTCAAAACCCTAAAAAAATGACGGCTAGGGTTTTAAAACTTTAAAAAGTGGTGGCTAGGGTTTCAAAACCCTTAAAAAGTGGTGATTAGGTTTCAAAATTTTAAACAATGGCTTGTCTATATTTTTTTTGATTGCCCATGTTTTTTTTAGGTTGTCCAAAAACAAAAAAAATGTTACTACCATGAAAATATGACTAATAATATAACTCAATGTTCTCAAACAAGTTCCCTACTGTTCCCTATGAAATACTTTGGTGTTCCCAACGGACGTATAATATACACCCGTGAAGTACAAGGCTCCAAAACAACTAGCAATTATATTTTGTAGTCATATTTCTCCTCAAGGTATTGACCTCCAAGAATATGACTGCGAGTAGTCGCCAATCATCCTCAGTCATATTTTTGCAGTCATAAAACACTGCCGTTGTTGTAGTGAAATGCTTTGTTTTCAAGTGAGAGGACACTAAGGGCCAACCGCCTCCTTGTTAGTAATCAACACATTCATGATGTGTATACCCCATTGCCATGCCCGTTGGGAAGGTGGGCACTTCCGAAATTTGTGGAGAACCGATTCATGTTTCCTATTAGAGCACACTAGACAACTCATATCGACGGTATGATGTATCTGTCCTCACCAAGCATTAATTGCCACCGCTCAGCGCCATACCAACCAAAGAAGGCCTACTTCTTTGGAGGTACAAGCTTTTGTCCAAACAATCTTCCAGCAAAGTCGATATGATAGTGGTAAGATCCTCTGCCATTTCTTCTCAATTACATTGGAGATCACGTGTTTGTCCCTAAGAAGCTCACAACCGAGTCTAGCACTAAAGTCCATAACACGAATTGGACTGGTGCTACCACCCCATTATAGTTTTTTTGGATTCCATTGAAGTCAATCAACTCTCCCATAGAATAGAAGAATCTCTAACTTCCTATTGTTACAAGCAATTTTGACAACTCGTACTTTGTGGAAGATACCTGTGGTTTGAAAGCAATTACTTTTTGCCACTTCCATAGTTGTTGGAGGTTGCCATGCAGTTAAGGTGCCTAAGGAGTCCCAAACTTCAAAGAGCTTTTTTGAAGTGGATTGGGACTAGGTCCTAAGTGGGCCTCCCACCCTAATCCTTGACCCTCTTCTGACTTGGATCACTACTAGTGGCCATGTGTCAACATCTATACCAAAGTAACCTAGCCATTCGCCCTTAAGGGCAGGTGGATACACATCAATCAATAAAGGCCCTCAAATGTGATGAAGGGCCCAAATAGTCGCCTCCCAAGCCCGAACTCATATTACAAAAGACCAAACTTCTCTAAGGCTTCCCCACTTGTAATGAGCTACCCATTTGACCATGCATCTCATATTGTGCAAAGCCCTACTTGATGGAGTTTGGTTGCCCTGGTCCGAGCGAAGCTTGGACCAATTTGCGAAGAAAATGGAGACCACCAAAGTGATTCACTTTGAAACTCTTCTACATTACATGTGTTTTGGCTCTCAGGGAGGGCTGCGAGTTTCCAACTCAAAACCCCCCTGAGAACCGCCGAAACCCGTCGTTCCCTAGGTGTGCTGACCTAGCCGAGAGACTGCTAGGTCAGTTTTTTCGAAATAAAAATAAATAAAATTTAACTTTGTTTCTTTTTTTAAGGACTTAAAAAAAGATATTTTTTCAAAAAAGATAAATCTGACATCGGCGTTCTTTCATTGTGGGGGGAACAACCCTGAAACGGCCCTTTGGGACCCCGAAATCTCATCTAACGAAATGGTAGGAAGTACTGCTACCACTGCACCTACTAGCTTCCTTCAAGACTCACATGCCCTATTCCAAGTCTTAGATCCTAGACGAGCTTGAAAACGAGGGATGGTAAAGAACTCCATGCTAGATGACCAATGCCCTCCACTATACACTTGAAAGCACGACAATCGAAACTATAGCATCACGTGCAAGTTGGAAGAATTGGGTTCACATGCTTTTACCACCCATTTTGTCATGAGAGAAATAAGAGCATCTATTGGATTAATTAAACCAATGCTTTCTTTGTCTTTGGTTTGACAACACTGAATCCACGCTACTTAGCTCTTGACCTATGTAGCGTGCCTAGCCACATGAACGTCATGACCATGCTCTTACACTTAGCCACACCTAATAGTGTGTCCACCCAGATTGATATGAAGAAATATAACACTAGAAGAAACCCATGTTTTTTGTGACAAGCCCTGATTTTTTTTTACGGATTTTTTTTAATGTCTAAGTTGACATTTAACTGTTTTTATGTTTTTCATGACATCCAAATGATCTAATGAACATCATTAAAAACATAAAAATAGCTAAATTTCAACTTAAACATAAAAAAAAATCCATCACAAAAAATTAGGGCTCATCACAAAAAACATGGGTTTCTTCTAGTGTAATGACAATAATAGAACATGGTTGACTACTACAATTCATCCGATAGTATTCACCTTTGCAATACACCAAAAGGTGATTATTTTATTATTATTTTATAATTTATAATATTTATATTTATATTTATATTTATTATTTATTATTTATTATTTATTATTTATTATTTATTATTTATTATTTATTATTTATTATTTATTATTTATTATTTATTATTTATTATTTATAAATCATTTCTTTATTATTAAATAATCTGGCTAGCACTGTATTGGTTTACAACTTGCGGAACCTCTCCTTAATTGCCCTTTCAAGGGTTCAAATTTTTTGTAGTGGGAGAATTTGGCATGCATGTCTTTGTTGCTTGCAAGATCCTACCTCTTAATTGGGTCTCGATTGGAATCTTATGTGTAGGATAATATGAAAGTGCAAGACCACAAAGATAGGTTGAAAGCAACTAGTCCTTCCCATAAAACAATCAAGGCTCCAAACTACAAGCCGATGTAGGGCACAAGCCAAATGCAAGAGGCCTATGGCTTAGAGTGTAGCAAACAAAGTTTAAAGAGCAAAGCCCAAAACTATGTCCTTGATGGGACTCTCCCCGAAGCCCAATTATGCCAAAGCATTTACTGAACCAGTATTCTGTACCTCAACAGAGATGCTCTTATATTGTTGAGAACATTATCAATCCGTGTTGGATCAAATATTGTGACATGAAGTACCAAAATTTAGAAGGTTGGAATAATAGTACTAATGATGTAATGCCATCAATTGATAAATTATGATTTTGGTTAGAATATTTTTATTTTAAAATGTAGGTATAGTGCAAGAGACTTAGTCCCTTGAAGCACATTGTGACACTAAGGGCTACTTTAGACCTAGAGGTCAAGTCAATTCCCTTGGAAGCCTATTGCACAAAATATAAGCCCCTTTCAAGCTTAAAAACACCTTTAAATATTCATTAAAATAAGAATATAATGGCAACTAGTTCTCCTATATGTAAAGACGTTGAGGCCAAGAAGATAGGCTAATTCAATAAAATTTAGAAAATTTCAACTAAGATTCTAACCCCTTTTCTCTTTTCAAGATTGCTTTACACCTACATGCAGGGCCAATTTCCCATGAGGCCAATTGCACAAAATCCAACGAATCTGATTTGTTAGAAAAAAATAATATTGTACAAAAAAAAAATTGAATTGAAATTTGATTGTGGCCCCGAGGCCAAGAATTGGCCTTTCCTTTTTGGTGCAACCAATTCATTGAGCTTGGGCCATGTCAAATAATGTCTTTTTTGAATAAAAACTTTATTCCACCAAAAATTGGCCCAACTTCTAGGTATAAAGTGGCCCTAACTTGCTTAGATAAGTGCACCTAAGATAGTCACTAATAACAACTAAGTGTAGTTATTATTATTAAACATAAAATGATTGTATTGTATTTTATTAACAAGAGAAAAGATATTCCAAAGTAGTTTAGTATGCATTATTTGAAGCCACTATGAATAAGTTCTAAATTTTCAAAGTATTGTCCCAAGGTGTATTGAAAATTGATATTGAAATTCTCATTGGCTCTCTCGTTCTTATTCTATAGATCTTGTGTAATCAATATTTAGATTTTAGAATCACTTTTTGGTCCAAATACAGGTGTTACTTTTTAGATAGTAATGATTATGGATGAAAGTACTATATATAATATAATCCTCTAAAAGACCAAGGCACATTTGGTGCATAAATTGTCAAAAACTTTCACTTTTTAGGACAATTAGGAAAAAATGTTTAAAAAATAAATAAATTTTAAACCATACTAACTTATAGTAGACTACTTATGGGAATGAGTGGAAAAAAATTCAAAAACTTTGACCACACAAATTGAAAGACTAGCATTTGAAGTTAGAAGATTATTTCCCCCAATTGTATCTAACAAGACGATCAACAAACTTTACCTTCTCCTAGAGTGGAATTTTGCACTACACATGAGATTTTTTTGATAGTTTCATCATGTATTATGTTGATTACATACATACCAAATTTCAAAGGTAGTAGAAGAATTTTGTCTATGCTACTTGAAGTTGTGCACCTTGCCTAAAAAACTTTGAACAATCAAGTTCGGAAAAATAATTATATTCCCAACAAGGTGGTACATGTCTAAACCTTGTGTCCAAATTTCTAAAATATTTGTTCAAAATTGTATTTTTAGGAACCTATCCAAACTTTGTGACCTTGTTGTGTAATTGTGATCTTGTTGTGTAATTGTGACCTTGTTGCATAATGGACATTTGCAAAATTTTACCTAGAAAGAGTTTTCCTAACTTAGGAAAATAAATTCAAAATCAATGAAATTTCCCCCTCTTTTGATCCTTAGTTTATTTTCTATTTCAAGATGTATTTCACTCGTATTCAAATGGTATTTTGAAGGGATTTACATGCAGGTGTTTTTGTATTATAGGTACTCTAATGGCTTTGGAAATATATAAATTTCTAGTGCACATTGTGCACATAAATAAATTATTACTTAAATGATTGTTTTAAATCATGTTTTGAAATGAATTTATACGAAACTAAGGATGTAAAAATTGATTTATAGAAATTCTAATGTATACATGAGCTATACTATTTTGGAAAAAATTGAAAAAAAAAACATCACTAGAAAGATTTAGGGACTTAGAAACCCTCAATCTTTTAAAATTGTTTAAAATTTGTTTAAAATAATGTCTGAGTAGAAGTTGAAAGTGAATTAAATGGCAAATAAATAGGAAAAATGCATATAAGGTGAATTTTATTACACTTGGTCTTACATTATTAGATTAATTTTAGATGTAATTGTTGAAAAATATGAATATAAATTGAAAGCGCCAAAAATATTGTTTGAAAATTTTCATGTTTTAATTATATAAAAATAATAATAATAAATTTTAAAACATTGAGTTGAAAAAAATGTTTGATTTTCCTTCAACTATAGATGAGTGAATTTATAGCACTAAATTATGAAAGCAAGTTTGATTTCTTATTGCATTTGTATATTTCAATATGTGTCCCAAGCCATAAAAAGTATTTGTTTGGTGGGTTTTCTAATCCCAAAAATGATGATCGTTAGTTTTTTCTTACAATAACGATTGTTTGTTTGTGAAGTATGTTGGGATCTCGGCAACTAAGGTAACATGCTCTAAAATGGACCATTTACGGGCTATTTGGCCTTTTTCATAGGCCTTTGTATATTGTAACATTTTTTGCTTATTTTTTAGAGGAAGACAAATGAATGCACAAGAAAAAAGAGGTGGATTCATAATTTTTTAAGCTATTATGAATTAGTTATGAATTTTCTAAGATATTGGGCGTAGGCACCTATTTCTGACACTAGGGTTGCTAAAATGTAAATATAGGCTGTCTTTAAAGAGAGTTGTAGAAGTCCCCCCAAAGCACAGGTCATTTTCAAAAAAGAGCAATGGAGGGTGGTTAATGCGAGCACTAGCAGCCTTAAATGGACCTCCAACAACTAAAAATTATGTAAGATTCTACATTTGTATACAGAGGTAGTTGGCTGGCCAAGTACTGTTTTAAATACATAAATGGGCAGCTGTCAAGACATTCTAAAATGAACTACAATACATTTTAAACCAACCCATATAAGAATCCAAAAGCAAACTCTATCAAACTTTAAAGTGCCTCCACTTCATCTTCAGTCCATTGAATGTTCATTACATATCCAATTTCAGATCACTGGATGTCTATTTTATGCCCACTTATAAGGGCAATTTGAAGAAGACGGGCACTTTTAGAGTACACTACCTTATTGGGTTGATAGAATTGCTTTTGATGGTATCAGAAAGCCCTAAGGGAGGAGTATACAAAGCAAGCTTTGCATCGTTCTGACTTATGAGACGAGAGATATTTCAAAGTTCTTATCACACATTAAATAAGAAAATTGGTTGTGGAGAGCCATCAAGTCACTGAGCTATAGAATACTTCAACTACATTGACATCGAGCAGATGTGCTTACTTATATTTATATTTTTACTTTTAAAATTTGGTTGCCAATACTTTTACAATTTTCATATGGTAATTTAAAAAATATATATGAAATAAAAATTTGATAGTAATGACAAATCATCCGTAGCACTCATGTTTTATGCTATAGATGATTTGTCATATTTATAGAATTGAAAAATGAATAAGAAAAGAGATTTAATAGGGCTTAGCCATCACTTATGTGACAATTATAAATGGCATACTAATAGTTGTAGCAATGGCACAAGGCATACTAGTCTATATTTATGAATCCTTAACCCCTAAAGGACCATTGTCCCCTCAGGGGACGAAATGGATTTCGGGCAAGTTCCTATGATCTCAATTTTCAGTGAATTTTTTTGAAACTTTCCCATAAGATAGGAAAACTTATGAGCTTCATGGGAATATAAATTGTATTTCAATTGGTGCCCGAGAGCAAAAGTTATGGCATCTTAAACATAATTTACACGTCACTGGGCAGAAAAATAAATCTACAAAAATTTGAAATTAATTTTTTAATTTTTTTCTTCTTAAAGATCATATTTTTGTCTAGATGTGAAGCTTTGATTCATTCCATTTGGATTAGTAATGTGAAAGTTATGAACAATCTTGTTTTTCGGGCAATTTGAGCATCTTCTTGAAAAAATAACTTATAGGATTCAATTCTGAATGCAATTTTCACAATTTTTCAAAAAAAATTGTTTGACAAGGTTAACTTTTCTATTTAGAACAATCTCACTGTTGAGATTATTGTGTTTCAATCCCATTTTAGAGTTATTAAAGATTTAGTTTTTCTTTCAATCTTGGACCTACTTGTATTGAACAATTTTTTAAAGAATGAAAATCAATCATGTTTTTTTTTAATTTTTTTTTCTAGACTTTCAACTCAATTCTTCAACACAAAAAATTTTAAATTCAAGGTCCATGGTGTAATTTTTTTCCCCAAATGGCATTCAAAGTCATCTGAAATTGCAGGCTAGTGTTCAAAAAAACTTTCTTTTTTCAACTTTGAATGCTAATATCTTCCAATCTGTACGGTCAAACTCCATGAAATTTTTACCACATGATGCTAGACTAGTAAAGTACAAGATCCTACGGTTAGATTCTAAAAAAAGTATTTTTTTTGTTTTTTTGGATGAATGCAGCAAAAATGGCAGTTTTGAGTAGTTTTTGACAGAAGAACGGCCCTGGTCCTTTAGGGGTTAAAAGGTGTGAAGAAGTCCATTTTTGGTTGCAACATTGTGTTTTTTGGATATTTGCATTCACAGACAAGGTGCTTCAATTGATGTGTACAACAATTACAAAAGTTTGTATCCACATGCAATGACACATGACACTTCCAATTTTGATCATTATTATACCTCCTATATATTTGAGAAGGTGCAAAATGGCCATGTATTTTACTTGTATAGTGTTGTATTTGAACATGCACTATTAGAAAATTCAGTGTTCCATTCAACAAGGAAAATAAAAAAATATATGTTCATTCGGACAGTTAATTAGAACATTTTGATTTGGACAATAATCAACTCTTCTATGTTGATTTTATTTGCAGTTTTGATCGAATTTGAAAAAACTAATTATTATTCCATAAGCAGGAGTGCCACATATGCAAAAACAGCCAAGCAAACAGGGTTGCCATATCAACAAACCTAAAACTGCCTCGTCGATAGGATTTGAACCCACAATCACATAAATAAATTAAATTTCCCAATGCCATTTCTACACAAACCATTCTATAGAACATTAAAATTTTTACAACATGTTTAGCTACAAACACTTTGATTACCACTTTTCTTTACATACATCCAAAGGTATGAAAACAAGCTCTTTATACAAGTGGGGTGAGGTAAGACAACTCATATGGGATATGTAAATTAGGATTAGGAGGAGCTTGATCGCTCATAGTTAAGTCAAAAGTAGGAATAGTGGTTAAAAAGTAGAATTTCAGATCTCATTTTGGCATATTAAAATAACTTTCTTCAAAAAACTTTGAACTAATTCAATATGTAAAATCAAACTAACTTTCATCACTAAAAATCTGTTTGAGATTTTGAGTCTCCAATCAAAAGTTATGGTCAAATTTAGGTAGGGGTTGGAAGGGACATTTTTTTTGACAATTTCAAACATCCTCTCTGAAATTTGTCCATAAATTTTTATTTGAGGCTCAGAATCTCAAACGGATTTCTAGAGATGAATTTTGGATTTATTTCACAACTTTTCAAAACCCTAAGTGTTTTGAAAAAAATTATTTTAATATGCCAAAATGAAGTCTGAAAATCTATTTTGCACACAATTCCTACATTTTGGCAATGAGTAGTGAAGCTCTCATCTTCAAATTGTCTCATATCCTTTGAGGATTCAAGACGGACAATGAATTTCATTATTAAAACAACCTCTCCCACCAATTTCATTGCATGACAGTGAAGTAAGACTTTTATTGTACCATTTCAAAATTTCTTGATGGAAAATAATCTTTTGACTTTGTTTGGAACTTTCTTTCTAACGTTGGACATTTTCAATTTTTACAACATCTTGATTGTTTAATTTTCGCTGAATTCAATCATATTTTAAATTTGTTTTATTTAATTTTTGGCCTACCTTGAAATAATTGTTTTCCATCAACCTTGCCCTACTAGGCCAACATGTTTGAAAATGAAAATGATGTTTAGAAGATTGCTGAACCAACTGAGGAAATTTTCTTTTTTGTCAAATCAACAAAATTATCTTGATTGATGTTCAGAGGATTTATGTTCTAATTGAGTCCAATTTTTTTTTGTTGTAATCAATTAGGGCCCCTTTTTCTTGTAGTTATAATAAGATTTTCTTATTCAAATGACTTCGAAATAAAAAATGTTAGTTGTTGAATTTTCAATCCAACAATGTCTGTCTTGTCATATTTTAGTATATATAGATTGTTATCTAAGAGTAAAATATAAGCCCCTATATATGTTCCCTACTAGTCCTCCAAGGATTAAGACAAACATTTGTTTTGTTTGTTGGTTTTGTGACATATTTGGGGTCTTCTAAACCGTCAAGTTGATGGGGGTGAACTTAATGTCATTGGAAAGCCCTCAAGGAGGGTATACAAACAAAACAAGTTTTTGTTGCATTCCAACCAATGGAACAAGAGAGATTGAATTTTGAAGAATTTATCTCACCAAAAATTAGAAAATTAAACAAAAATTAGAAAATTGGTTGCAAAAAGCCATTGGACCATTGGGTTATTAGGCCCATAGGTTGATGAGCTATAGAACACTTTGTTGCTACGACATTGTACAAATACTTTTACTTTACATTCTCTCTCAGTTTCATCTTTTTATTTTTATTCTTAAAATTTGTTTAGCATCCCCTTTTTGTATGCCACAAAAATTACCCTAAACAAAATAATGTAGAAATTCATATCACATATGATGTTAATTAAACATTAGTGCTATTAGTAGATGAGTTTTCGGGCTTTCGGAAGACTGTGAATTTCCTAGAGTTCACAGACTGTGAAAACTTCGCTACAACAATATTTTGGCACAATCTGATGTGGCTGAAAGATTACCATGTCAAATAATATCAATTAATTAATTATTTCAAAATTTAAATATAATAATAACATTTTTAAAATTTATTTATTGAATTTTTTAAAGAATTTTTTAATAATTTAATAATCTAACTATGCTACCGTGGTTCCTAGTATGGGGAACAACCCTGAAATAGTCTCTTAGAGGCCTGAAAATCCATCTAATGAGATAATTTAAAGAATAAAAAAGTGGATATGAAAGGATATTTATGAAGGGATTGGCCATTACCATTAGATGAGATTGGAGGGGGGGCTGGAGGGCCGTTTCGGGCCTGTTCCCAGCTCTGTTCTCCCCGATCTTCTCGAACTCCGGTATTAGACTTTTTTTTTTGAAAAAAAAATTTAAAAAAATTTAAATTTAAGTCCTTAAAATGAGAAACAAAGTTTTTTTATTTTTTTATTTTTTTTCAAAAAAACTAACTTGGCAGTCTCTTGGCTAGGTCAGCGTAGGTGGGGAACGGCGGGTTTCAGCAGGTTTCAAGTGGGTTTCAAGTTGGGAACTCGCAGCCCTCCCCAACAACCAAAACACATGTAATGTTTTATGGCAATTATCACAACATATTAATGGTTGTGGCATAGCACAAGGCACACTAGTCTATACCATGAAGACAAACATTTATTTTGTTTGTGAGTATGCTAGGATCTCCTAAATGATCAAGCCAATTGGGGGGCACTTGATACCATTGGAAAGTTCTCAAAGAGTGTTCTCAAAGCAAGTTTTATAATGTCTCAATAGATGAAGTGGAAGATATTAACCATGGAACAACATAGGGGTGACCTTGGAAATCATGCATTGTGTAACCGTAAGAGTCATTGGAATAAAAAAATCCAAAAATACTCATTGGAAGTCAAGCTACTATAGATGTTCTCCACTTTCTACAAAAAATTTCAAGGATGCATTGGAGAGTTCCTTGTCATTCATCGGACACTTATTGTCTGTGGCGTCTTTTTTGGGTTAAAGGTTTATTGATAGCAAAAAGTTTATAATTAGTTGCAAACAACAATTGGATTGTTGGGCCTCTAAATTGATGAGTTAGATAAGACCTTTTTTTTTTTTTTTGGCACAAATGAAAAGGAATTTCATTGCAGGTGTAAAAATACAAACCATCAACTACATGTGGCCTGACGGGAACAAACAAAAGCAAAAAAGAAGAAAAGAAGGAAAACGAACAGAGAAGCAAAAACGGGGGCTAGATAAGACTTTAGTTGTGGCAAGATTGTGGTCATACTTTTATCTTTACTTTTAAATTTTGGTTGCCAATACTTATGCTATTTTCATATGCCAATTAGGACTTTTTTTTTGGCAAAATTTTGCCAGAGTGTTAGAAATCTGACCTCTCTGGCTTCATCCCTCCAAAAACTAGCCTTTGCAATGAAGCCAACACATAGGACACAGGTCCAAAAAAAAGGCCCTGATGCCAACCAATTTTTTTTAAACAAAATATAAAAATTGATAGTACATGTGATATTAAACATTAGTGCTACAAATGATTTGCCATATTAAAAATATTGGAAAATGGATATAAAATGAGATTTAAAGAAGGATTTAGTAATCACTTTTGTGTCAATTATTAATGATATACCAATGGATTTGGCAATAGCACATGACAACATACTAGTCTATATTATTAAGATAGGCATTTGTATTATTTGTGACATACACTGATTGTTGGTTTGACAACCGCACTTTGCTACTGTTGGAAAGCCCTAGCATCGAGTGTGTGAGCACAACTGTTCCAATTCACAGATCGAAAGATATTGTATTTCAAAGTGTTTATGGGGATGGAAATTAAAAATTAATTGCAAAGAACCCTCAATATTAATCCCTAAAGGATCAAGGACTTTTTCCATCAAAGAACACTCAAAACTTCCATTTCTATTGCAAAGGGCAAAAAATTTAAGAACTCATTTTTTTTCAAATCAAAACTAATATAAGATTGTGTGGGAGAAATTTTAAAAACTTTGATTGCATAGATTGCGAGGTATTTGTGTTTGAAGTGAAAATAATCAGTTTTTTTGTTGCACCTTGTTAGACTAGAATTTTGGCTTTGAATCTTCTTTACTTAGAAGTTTTTGCACTATACATTTTGAACTTAAAATTTTTTTTGTTGAAGAATTGAGTTGGAAGTTTAGGAAATTTTTATAAAAAAATCAATTCATTTTTTTTCTTAAGAAAATTGTTATGTAGAAGTAGGTACAAGATAAAAGGAAAAACTGAATCATTAATAGTTCTAAAATGGAATTGAAATACACTAATTCCAAAAGTGAGATTGTTCTAACAAGCAAACTAAACTATGTAGAACTTCTATTTTTGGAGAATTATAAAAACAAAGTTAAAAAATGAATCCTATGAAGGCAATGGCATAGGGGGTATCAGTCAAGGTATTTAGGTTTAGGCCTTTTTACATTGAGGTTTAGATCTTCTTATATTGAGGTTTCAATCCTATCCTTGCAAAAATTGGGGACCATATACAAAATTGCAATACTTTCAAAGTGTCTCTTTAAAAAAGAAATTGACAAATTTAAGTTAATCTTTAATTGTCACACCCAATCTAAGGGTCTTACTTAGGAAATCTTAGGGTCTCAAATATTCAAATACATTCCAATTTTTTATACCATTATCTTGTCTTCAAAAGATGTACCAATCAATCTGAGTTCTGTGTTTCAAATTACAACTTCAATGAGTATTTTTGAAAGTTTGTTAGAAATTTTGTACGATAGCTTTGAGGTTGCATGTTGTCTTGAGGAAGTGTACCATAAATTGGTCATTTGTAGAAGATATATCATGCCCATATAAGAAAGATCATTAGATGGGATTCAGCCATCGGGGAGGGCTGTGAGTTCCCCAACCGAAACCCAGTCGAAATCCGCCGAAACCCGCATGTGTTGACCTGGCCAAGCGACTGCCAGGTCAGATTTTTTGAAATAAAATAAAATTTAACCTTGTTTTTCATTTTAAGAACTTTAAAATTTTTTGTTTTTTATTTATTTTTTGAAAAAAAAAAAAATTCTGACACCCGCGTTCGATGGGGGGCCGGGGGAACGGAGCTGGAAACGGGCCTGAAACGGCCCTTCAGCCCCTCCAAATCCCATCTAATGACTCAAATTCAAGTTTAAGCTACCCTATTAGGATCTAAAATGTCATTTAAAAGTTAAGGAAGTTAAAGGATTAATATCCAAGGAATTTAATTGAGAATTGAAGATATGTCATATGTGACATTTTTTCTATGCCATTGAAATTGCAATTTAAACAATTAAACATTGACCACTAGAGGCCATGTGACTTTCTTGGACACTGTTTGGATATTGGTTTTCATTTGTTTAGAAGCTTTAGAGAAAAGGAATGTACACCAATATTTGTACAATTTAGATTCCAATACATATATTTCTATACATTGACTCTCGTATGTATCCATATTATTACTATACTAAATTACCATAACTAATTGAGAAATTAGATTTCTTCAACAAATTTTAGACATGTTGTATTTATGTTTCTTAGAATTCTCTTCAAAAATCTAAAAAAAAATCATGAAAAGTAATATACAAATATTTTATGCACTTTCCTATTTTTTCACAATTTTTGAATTTTTTTGGAGTGAGTTATAAAAAATGCAAAAATGTGGAGTTATATTTTATACAGTAATATTTCACTCAATAAAAATTTAAAATTCATAAAATTCAAATAAAAAATTTATAATAAGAATTCTCATTCCATATACTAGAAAATCTTGAATACAATTTACTTTCATTAAAAAAAAAATTCACTAATAAATTTCATTAAATTATAAAAAAATAAAATATGATTTAAAAAAAAAATTAAATTTATTTTATACAAGTTTGTTACTTTTACCACAACATGTCCAAATTTTGTCAAAATCTCTAATTCCTCAATTAGCCAAGGCAATTTTTGTAAGTGTACAAAATATTTTGAAAACCAATGTACATTTTAATTTAAATATCAAATTGTTTAAAAATACTAGGCTATGAAATTAGATTATAAATTTGACAATTTGTAGACAGAGAGAAAGAAGTGGACGTTGTTGAATTGTGCACAAAATTTAGAATCTTCTACATAATTTGAGATTTTAAGATTGTGAAGTTTGAAAATCTAGAATTTGTTGGTTTCTAAATTTCTAAATTTGTAGTTGTAATATTTTGATCTACAAAGTTTCCATTACTCTCTTGATTTCTAAATTTTAACTTTCAATTTATTTATGATTCATTTTATCATGCTTTAAATGACACCATGCATTATTTTTCGGGCTCGAATTGAATCAACATTTGTTAACTTCTAAAGTCCCATTGGTTCCTATAGGGGATAAAATGGATTTTGGACAAGCCATGATCTCAATTTTACTGAATTTTTTTGAAACTTTATCATAAGATAGATAAACTTATAAGTTTTCCGAGAATACAATTTTTATAGGGAATACAATTTCCAATCAATGCCCAATAGCAAAAGTTCTACCACAATAACCTCAAAACAAGGGAGACCAAGCAGCTAAAAAAATCCACAAAAAATTGAAATAAAAATTTTAATATTTTTTTTCTTGTAGATAATATTTTCTTCTAAATGAGAAGCTTTGATTCATTCCATTTGGATTAGTGATGTGAAAGTTATGGAGTTTCTTGTCTTGTAGGCAATCATAACAACTTCTTGAAAGTATTTTTCTTCTAATATTTTTCAATCTATATGGTCAAACATCACAAAAAATTTATCACATGATCTAAGACAAGTGTAGAACAAGATCCTGCGGTTAGATTCTAAAATAATATTAAAAAAACTTGTTTCATAGGTGATCATAGCAAAAGCAATGGTTTCAAGTGGTTTTGACAGAAAAATGGCCTTCGAACTTCAGGGGTTAAGCAAATAGATTGCAACCGCAGCATGGAGAAATCGTGAGCAGGATGAGTACAAACACTCACTTCTGAATGAGTGAAAAGATCCTAGTTGTTTCCTCAACACAGATCAGTTGAAAAGACATGAAATGTTTAGATTGAGAATCAGTGCAATGATGTTTTCTTAGTCAGAAACTGCTTCATCTGCACACTTCAGGTGTACATCTGTGAATGAGGGACCAGAGGATAAGGAGATGACAGAATTGACATCCCAGGGAAATAATTTTTGCAGAGATAGGCCAAATATGCATGCCAGACAACGCTGTCATGGGAAGGACGACTGAGATGGATACAAGAGATCGCCCCAGAATTGTCAGTCATTTCAGAATCATAAACTTGAATTTCATCAAATGATGGAAATACACTTCAAAATGGTGCTGGAAAGTTAGTACCTTGCAACGGCTAAGATTTTCATGTCATGTAAATTTTCAGAATAAACTTATAGAATTAGAAAAAAGCAACCAAATACTACACGGCTGATGAATGAATGAAGAATAGGATCTAATTGACTTCCTAGAACAGAAGTAGCTCCAGCTTTATAAGAAAGGAGTCATAGGTACCGGCTACTTATATTTGCTGACAATGCTGCTGACATGTACAGGCCCCAGGAAACTGATATCAGAACTCCATGAAGTTGCCTTTCCCAAAATTCTGATGTGATGCACACCTGCACACATTCAGACAAGGCGGAAACGACGCAACAAGTTCAGCTTCAGAGCTACAGCATGCAAGAGCTAGGAACCGAGTCCACAGTACGAATAGTAGAGTTCGAATAGTGTACATGACCACTCTCATGGTGAGTACTTGAGCAAAAAGAAGAAAGCAAGCTTATCCTCAGAACTAACACTGAAAATGAAACTGATGAGAACTCTGTAAGCAGAACATTGTCCAGAGCCCCACTGTGGAAGTCGAAAGTGACAGACACATATGTTGCCAAGCAATACGATAGTAAACCGGGCAGTTGGGCATGGAGCTTACAGGAGAGCATTGTCAACGCATCCTTGAAGAGCACCCAGGATGCAGAATTTTTAAGGCACCTGCCCTAGGAGTCCAAACTTGAAGAGTTTGTAGATGAATCCCTGTGCAGTTGGTAAATGCTCACTCTGGTAATAGCTTTACGTTTCAATCCACCTCCTTGACATTAGACCAAGTGTGGGGCATAATGATTGACCATACTGCTGACCTGAAAGCAGGATTCTACAATTCCTAAATTGAAACACATGAATGAAGGCATCATGATGCTTTTTCGATGACACCTCGTAGTCGTCTAGCTAACTGCAGATCCTTCGGCACTGCATTAAGCGAAAGTACCATGTTAGTATTACGAAAAACTTTTCATTGCATGTTATCTGGGGTCTGAAATGCTGTCACCGCACATGCTTACGTGTCTATAGATCCGGAAGCTCAGGAATTCGAACATTAGACATTAATCAGGTTGTAGGACCCCTTACTTATGGTGACTCGCTTCGCATGGATAGCACACAAATTTGTGTCTTCAAATAAATGCACCATGTAGTCTTCTGTTGCCTGCATGATTCTAACAAATGTCATTGGCATAATAGAATTAAAGGAAAAAAGGAAAAAAAGGAAAAAACAAACAAAACGATTGGATATCACGGAACATTGGGCATAATATTGAAATTGTGACCCTCATGACATGCAGCCGTGGACACTCGAAGGCCCCGATGACATGCAGCCGTGGTCATCGGATATGCTACATTACAACCATCTGCAGCTCGAGACCTTCATAGCTAAGATATCAATTGATACAGCTCTTTCACATAAGAGGATACTAAACTGTTACAGACCTGACCCTGTCTCCTACACTGACCTCTGTTACCAACAGTAAGCATGACCTGGATATATGCCTAGGGCCACTGATCTTTGAATGAAGATGAGGTTATCTACTATTAATGCCCTGCAACCTCTCACTTTGAAATTGCACAAGAAATTCATACATAGTTGATATAAACTTGACCTCAACAGATTTGGCTCAAGTACCCGAAGTGATCTCTCCACAGCAATATTCGTCTCCCTATTATCACACTTCAATATATGTTAACATGCTGGAAGTGACGCAAATAGTATCCTCTACATTACTTTAAGGCACATAGAAGCATACTGCAGAGGACTATAAGAACAAAGTTACATTTAATTCCGGCAGAAGAATGTGACGAACCTCTTGAAGGGCTGTCAAAGCCTCCGCCGTCCATCGAGAAACGTCACTCGCATACATAGACGTGATTTCCTTCACCTGCGAGACAGTTCACATAAGTACTGAACTGTTAAATCTGTATCCACAATCACATCCCCCACTTCGTCATAGTGACAAGAACCCATAACTGGACTCTCATGATGCATTTCTTTGAATCATGGAGCAAGTTTAGGTACTAAGTTTTCTTATCAAGGCTCAATTACTAAGCTGTGGGGAAAGCAATTACACATATTTCTACGACATCGAGCAAGTACAAACATTGCAATTCAACGAAGTTAAAGGAAATTTGAAGAAGAAATCGCGTTCTGTATTAATTTAATGCTATTGCATAAAGAGAAAATCAATCATACAAATAAAGCTGTAGAGAAACACTGTTGTCTTCCAAAAGCACAAACATGCTCTACGGCAAAAGTCTGAAGTGAGATAAGCACAGATGAAGGAATTAGTCTAAGAATCCGTAGACTTCTTCGTTTATTGCAAAATTTTAACACCGTCCTGATTGAGTCCAACACCAGCACCAGCACCAGCACGAATTCAAAAAACCCAATTGCCAGATAAGCTCCTCGTAAGCGATGAACAGAAATGCCCTTTTTCAGATATACACACAGACCTCTTTCATGCCACCTCCCCTAATATAACATCCACAGTTCTCACACCAAACCCTAAGGCAGACATGTCCCGTCTAAAACTCGCTTAATACTCCCACCATCACGCATTACACATTGTTATGTCGCAAGAAGTCGTATAAAGATGCGATAGTGAGGAATCGAAAAAGGGCTCTAGACCCCCCTTCTTGACACCCGCGATCCTATTATTCAGTGAGTCCTTCACTGTTGAGCGCATAGGCTGTGGCATCCAAGTCCTAATAACACCTTCTCTTCTCGGCTATCACATCCTTTGTTATCTCACCCTAATCATAGATTAAAACTCACTCTCCACCCTCACACAAGAAACATTATGCCCCAAGAAATTTTATGAACTGTAACAAGAAGAATTCGACTGGTGTGGAAAAAGGTGAAAACCAACTTCTTGATTCCAGCCTATCCTAGAGTACACATTGCATGCATCCACGAATCCATCCACATGATACCTCGCCTTTCGAGTGCCTATAGAGTAGTGCCATTCCAGATTTCCGTGTGAACACCGGAATTCCGAAACACGAGGAGAGGAAGCATTCTGCAGCTCGGTAACAGAGAGAGACTACTGACATACATAGCGAGCAAACGGCAGTCGGGGGATGAGCAAGTCGCACGTCTTCTGGTAGTGCCGAATCTCCTGCAACGCCTTGGTGCCTGGTCTCCATCGGTGCGCTTTCCTCGGCCTCGCGGTAGAAGAAGAAGGAGCAGCAGCAGCAGCCGGGCGAGTGGGTGCGCGTTGGTTTCCGTGCAGAGGGGTCGACTTCCGCCTCGCCATCGCTGCTCCACCCCTTCTCGATCGCGCTTTCCACAACTCATTGAGAGTCAAAGTCGCGCTTCTCGAACTGGCCTCCTCATCTCCATCTCCTCACCCAGAACTGCAATTGCGCCAACACATTCCACAGGCCATGCCCGAACCCAATTCACACGAGAGAGCTCCTCGGTGAGCATCGGCCATGGAACAAATTCTCCATGCGAAGAAGAAAGACCGAGGGCGGAAACGATTTTGCGCGGGGTTTCCCAGCTCGTGAGAATGCCCAGGGCGGGAAATCCATGTATCTAGGAAAAGGGTAGATTCGGTGGTTCCTGGAATGGGGCCTAATCTACGATACCGTCAACGGTCCTCCTCCCCGAAGGAATGGGACCAATGCCAGTGGGCGTTGTTTCCATTGCACACTCCTTGCTAAAGTCGCCCAATTGGCCAACAAAAAGTTTCAAATTTGAAAAATGCCTTTAATTCAAAATATCAAATCTTCGAAATTGACAAGAATTTTCAATGCACACATGATAATACAGAAGGAAGTATGTGTAAAAAGAACGGAGTTTTTTCAATGTTTTTGGTTATAACCCTAAAAGGATAAGACCTATCATCAACATAAGGTACTTTGCCAAAAATGATCCAAATTTTGGTCCAATAGGTGCATCCTTCATTTCTACAACAATCTTGAAAGTCATTCATTAGCCACTTGGGGGCCTCAATGTCCTTCTAATAAAAGGAATAAGGATTCTACATTTTCTTCTTCTTCAATGAAGATATATCTTTATCCTTTAACTTTGTAGAAAGTCTTGACAACTAATGAGTGGATTATGAATGTTTTCAAGAGCTTTAAGTGGGAGGCATAGGAAGCATATCAAGTACATATATGTTGAAAAAGCAATTTTTATCTACTCTTCACCAATATGATTAGTACAACTACTACTTGGAGTGAGACACTTCAAATTAAGACAGTTCCAAGATTTACGATACATCTACCCCAGACACAGATATCTCAAATCTTCGATTTGTGAAGATTCATGTATGCTGCACTAACCAGTCCTAAACCCTAAACCCCTTGTAAACCCTTATACTATACTGCAGTGGTAGAGACTCAAGAGAGCAGAGGAGTGCGGTAAGCTTCGTGTTGTTCTCGCGAGACCTCGAGCCAGTTCTGCTTCGATCTTTCTGTGTGTCACGATGCTGTTGCCCCTCGTTCTGCGCATCGTCTGGCCCCTTCGCTGTTCTCGTGTTCTCCTTCCTCTTCGCCAGCAATTCTTTTGCTCCCTCCCACCTGCGCCTACCTCGTCTCCTGCCCTTGTCGCTGCTGCCCCCTCCTCCGGCCAAGAGGAGGACTCCCGCCCGCGCCTTCTCGCGCCCGTGCGCCATCTCCTGTCCGATGCCGTGCAGCGCGGCTATGCCAAGTCCAACTCCCAGGGCCTGGCGCGCGCCACCTCCAACCCCAAGTTCGTGGCCGCTCCCGACGCCGCTATCGTCCTCCACTACTCCGCTATCATCCGCTCCATCGTCAACTACTACTCCTTCGTGCACAGCCGCTCGTCCCTCTGGAAAGTCACTTCCATCTACCGGAAATCGTGTGCGCTCACTTTGGCCCGGAAACATAGCTTGAGGTCCGCGCAAGCTGCATACAGCAAGTTTGGCCCTCATTTACGGATTGCCACGCCGGAGAGCAAGGACGAGGCCGTGGTGCTCTTTTATCCGGAATCGTTGAAAACGTCGGGGAAGTTCAATGTTCATTCCCCTCGGTACAGCCAGGTCGCCATTTTGCAGGAGCCTTTCGAGAAGAAGAGATGGCGCTAAGGGCTCCAAGGTCACCTCGCACAGTTGGTTTGCCGCTGGGGTTCGGCCTTGAATAGGCTTGGTCATCTTTCTTTCCAACAGGCAGTGGAGAGGCCGAGGTCTAATCGTTGCACCGAACCTCTAAGGTAATCTATCGTAGAAGCGACGCTTTTTCCGATCCCACCATTCGACTGAGGGCATTTACATTGTGGACATTGGATCAATGCATTAGCAAATGGAAGATAATTAAGATCTTATTCATTTTTATTGTAATCAATGCAAGTCATTTCAAGTTTTTTTAGAACTCTATGAATTTTCAAATCATAGTTGAAATCATATGGAACCTAATGTTGCCACTTGGACTACTCCTTAAAGTTAACTTTTTTTTAAGGATTAAAGCACAACATTCATTGGTTTCTTCAAAGAACTCCTTTTTTACTTTAATTTGGACATCTTATCACCACGAAATGCTTCTACTTCCATTTGTGACTTCAAAGATCTCTGTAACATTCATTGCTTACTTGCGAAAGCTTGTAGCAGTTTAGAGACTGATCTTCTTTTTTGTGCTAATTATAGGTATTGCATTTCGAATGCTGTCTCTTCTAGGTATTCCTTTCCTTACACTGGCATTCCTTGGCACTGCAGTATAATTATTGTCCCATTCATCGTCCAACGGATCGGAGCTGCATAACATTTTAGACCTAGAGGAAAGAGCATCAATGGCCACTAGAAGTTCCCTCCAGCAGATAGTTTCAGTTACATATAGCACGAATAGGGAAGCTCGTAGGAATTTTTATCCTTCGACACCGCAATGGGTGAAGGCAAATCGAACTCTAACGGAGGTCACTCACGATAGAAGGGAGCGTTTTGGTGGCTTGAAAATCCAAGGTCTCCAAGAGCACTCACAATGCAATAGGTATTTGAAGTGCACTTATACAATGAGATGGGATCACTTCTGAATCTTGTGGCACGATTGAGTCAGCGTCTGTGCATGCAAAGGCAATCCTAGTTTGGAATAAGCTCTGATAATGGAAATTATCGTGTTTCATGTTCTAGATGATATATGGAAGCCTATAACAAGAATGCTTTCGTGGTTAGGGTGTAATGTTTGTTTAATTGATGAATCAGGCTACCAAAGAACAATAATGGAAACGGATACCCTCCGCCTACGAGTACTAGAGCGTGGAGGCGACCTGCATCAGTCGACGATATTGTAAAGCATTTGGAGAAGGCAAATGGAGCGAGGGAAGCAGTTGCTATTCTGAAGGATCATCTCCAACAAGGTGTTGCTATAGAATCTTATATGTTTATTGATGTTCTGCAAAGGTGTCTGAAGCAGAGAGATCTTGTCTCGGCCAAGCAGGTCCATGAATGCATCATGAAGAGTGGAATGGAGCAGAACTCTTATGTGGCTAACAGCCTTCTGAAAGTCTACATTGGATCTGGGAGGTTACAGAATGCTCGTGACGTATTTGACAAACTTGAGCACAAGAATGTTTATGATTGGACCACCATGATTGGAGGGTACGCTGAGCATCATCACGCCAAGGAAGCGGTTGAACTGTATATTCAAATGCGTCAAGAAGGTGGGCAGCCAAACGCGGTAACTTACTTGAGTATTCTGAAGGCGTGCTCCAGCCCAGGAGCTTTGAAATGGGGCAAAGAAATTCACGCTCACATTACACAGGGCGGCTTTCTCTCTGATGTGCGTGTGGGCAATGCCCTTATTCACATGTATGCCAAGAGTGGCAGTGTTAACGATGCCAGACTAGTTTTTGGCAGAATGTTGAATCGAGATGTTATCACATGGACTGCGATGATCGGTGCGCTTGCACGTCACGGGTGTGTGCATGAAGCGTTCTCTCTCTTTCTTCAGATGCAGAGAGAAAAGTTTGTACCAAATTCTACAACATATGTGAGCATCCTCAACGCATGTTCAAGCGCAGAGGCTTTGCTATGGGTGAAGGAGGTTCATAAGCTCGCAATCGAAGGACAGGTATTTGATTTACGTGTGGGCAATGCGCTTGTTCACACATATGCCAAGTGTGGCAGTATTGATGATGCCAAACTGGTTTTTGATGGGATAGTGGAACGAAATGTAATCACGTGGACTTCGATGATTGGAGGCCTTGCGCAGCACGGGTGTGGGGAGGAAGCATACTCTCTTTTTCTTCAGATGCAGAGGGAAGGAATTGTTCCAGATACGTATACTTATGTGAGCATCCTCAATGCGTGTGCAAGCATAGGGGGTCTTGAATGGGGGAAGGAGGTGCACAACCACGCAATCAAAGCAGGACTTGCATTCGATTTGCGTGTGGGAAGTGCACTCATTCACATGTATGCCGAGAGTGGCAGTATCGATGATGCTGTACAAGTTTTTGACACAATGAGAGAACGCAATATTGTCACATGGAATGCAATCATTGGTGCACTTGCGAAATACGGTCGTGGGAATGAAGCCTTTTCTCTCTTTCTGCAGATGCAGAGGGAAGGACTTGTACCAAATGCAATTACCTACATGAGCATACTCAATGCTAATGGAAGTGCAGGGGCTCTGGAATGGGTAAAGAACGTTCATGGTCACTCGACCAAATTCAGGCTTGATATTGATGTGCGTGTGGGAAGTGCACTCGTTCATATGTATGCAAGTTGTGGTAGTATTGATGATGCTAGGTTGGTTTTTGACAAGATGGTGGAACGCAACGTGACCACGTGGAATGCGATGATCGGTGCACTTGCAGAACACGGGTGTGCGCAGGAAGCATTATCTCTCTTTCTCCGGATGCAGAGAGAGGGGTTCGTTCCAGATACATATACGTACGTGAGCATCCTCAGTGCAAGTGCAAGCGCTGGGGCTTTAGAATGGGTGAAGGAGGTGCATAGACACGCCACCAAAGTGGGCCTTGCATCTGATTTACGTGTTGGCAGTGCACTCATTCGGATGTACGCACATTGTGGAAGTATAGATGATGCCAAACTACTCTTTTACGGTATGGCGAACCGGGATGTAATCACCTGGACCGTGATGATTAGTGGACTTGCACAGAACGGACTTGGGCAAGAAGCCCTGCATCTCTTCGCAGAAATGAAATCTCAGGGTGTGAAGCCGAATGGGATTACGTTCGTGGCTGTTTTGTCAGCCTGTTGCCATGCTGGCCTTGTTGATGATGGTCGTTGGCACTTTGTGTCTATGACGGAAGACTATGGCATCGAACCTACTGTTGTTCATTACAACTGCATGGTGGACATTCTTGGGCGGGCAGGGCGCTTGGAGGAAGCCAAGCAATTCATTGTGAGCATGCCGATGGAACCAGATGGTGGAACTTGGGGAGCCTGGCTTGGTGCTTGTGGGCATTACGGTGATTTGGAGATGGGTGAATTTGCTGCCAAAGAGCGTCTCAAGTTGGAGCCAATGAACGCCTCTACATACGTGCTTCTCTCCAACGTCTACGCTGCCTCTGGAAAGTGGGATCAGGTGGCATTGGTGCGCAGTATGATGCAGGGCAGAGGTATCCGCAAAGAGCCCGGACTGAGCTGGATTGAGGTTGGTAACAGCATTCACCGCTTTGTTGCGGGAGACACATCTCATGCAGAAGCCAAGGAAATCTATGCGGAGCTTCACGATTTGACTGCAGACTTGAAGGCTCAAGGTTACACTCCTGATACAAGACTTGTGTTGCGCAATATTGACGAGGGCGAGAAAGAATTAGCTCTTTGCTCTCATAGTGAGAGATTGGCTATCACTTATGGCCTCATGCGGTTACCGCCGGGGAAGCCTATTCGTATCTTCAAAAACCTTCGGGTGTGCGCAGATTGCCATACGGCGACCAAGTTTATCTCCAAAGTGACTGAACGAGAGATTGTGGCGCGGGACGCTAATCACTTCCACCACTTCAAAGATGGCGTGTGTTCGTGTGGTGATTACTGGTGATGAATCGAGCTCTCCAGCAATGGTAGAGAATATCAAGGGACCGTATCAAAATCCAAGACTTGTGCTTCGAGAGGAGGTGATTTGGGAAACGCGATCGGAAATTTCTACGAGGTCGATTCCAGTGCTTTGTGACGGGAATCGGTTGGGTGGGTGGGGCGGACCGGATTCTGATGTTGCAACCTCTGACAACCCCTATTTGGGACTCTGTTGATTACTCGGTATTTGATGATGTGCAGATGCAAGGAGTAATGCCTAGGTGCATCATTTAATGTTTCATCTGGATTATGCACATAATCAGAGGTAGCAAGAGAGCGAGGGCTCCTCAAAGGTTGCAATGGTTTGGTCCCTCTTCCTATCTTTCTCGTCTCTATCATGCCTGAGTTTTTTCAGATATTAGTTTGAGAAATGAAGCACGTTCGTGCTGTGCTCAGAGTGTCTTCACTGAAAATTGAATTCGCTGATGAATCTATAGCTACAGGTCTGTTGGCCAGAGCTTTAGATACTGGGGTTGGATTCGAATCAGAGAAGCTAAACTTCGGGATTTCCATTACTCTGCAGCCCATGCCAGTCGAGACACTTCAAGAAGTGGAGCACTTCAAGGATGGCCTGCATGAAGTAACACCGGATCCATGAGTATCTCAGGACTTTGTGTTTGTAACAAGTCAATAGACTGGGGGTCATGCGGAGAAGCTGATCGTCGGTGTCCTGGAAGACATGCGAGGCTACGTCGGGGGTTGGTCGACTCAGATGCAAGGTGTCTTTTGCATTAGTTGGGTGGCTAACATTTGAGATAATGTATTCGGAGTAGTTTCCAGAATTTCAAGTTTCCCACAGTTGGCTAGAATATACTGGTAGTTTGGTTCAGCTTCCATGACACAACTTTTATACAGTACTGCAGTTTGTGGAGTCGGCAGTTTGTGGAGTCGCAGTTTGCTCTGTTGAGATTTAGGAATTTCTGTCGTACAACCAAAGATAACTAGCTCATAAATGAGCTGTCTCTTGGCTGGAGGGCATATGCTCTCACAAGGTAGATGTGGGGCGACATATCTCCTATCTTGGGCCTGCACTGCGTGCAAGGGTGGGGTAACTAAGCTGACCTCCACATGCTTGGGCCCTTAACCCATCACCACCCAGGGCTTAACCATGTCAAAAAACAACCTTGCTTTTCAAGTGTTATAAATCTAAATGTGAGTAAGGTATGAAAATCTCAATCGTACAATCTTGTAGTGTGCATGTTGTAGATGGTGTAAATCAAATTTGGGGTCATTTGACCACATAGATTGAAAGATTATAATGTTTTAGTGTTGAAAAAAGATGCTGAAATTTTCCTGGAAACACATTTGGGGGTGAAATTTGATTTCTAAACCTACTCAAATGAAAAAACTTTAAACTACAAAGTGATTCAAAACCAAAACCAAATACTTTGGTGGGAAAAAAAAATCATTCAATTGACTCATTGTGTTTGCAAAATTGTTTTGAAATGTCAAAAAATCAATGGAAAAAGTAGCAAAAAAACACATCTATAGCTGAACCTACCTCTACTAAAATGCTTCTCAGTCAATCATGACTTATTGGATTGATATAAAAAATTTACCACAAGAACTAGACTAGTATGTGCAACTTTTCCAACAAAAAATAATGAAAACAAACCCTGTATGAAGAAGTTATAAGCTGCCGAAGTTCACTTTAATGCAAAAATGTTTGGATTTTGAACTTCGAATTGTTCCCAAGCATTAAAAAGAACTTGGATTGACATGAAAATTTTACCACAATAAATAGACTTTATGGGGAACAAAACCCAACAAATTTTATTGAAAACTAACATCTAATGAAAAAGATACAAGCCCTCAAAGTCACCGCCATTTCAATGCACTGTGGTGAACTCAAATTGAACCTGCGAACTTCGAATGGCTTTCAAAAACTCAGTACATTTTGGATAGATCTTCAAATTTTACCACAGAAAATAGACTAGTGTGCGCAACTTTCCCAACAAGTTTTATTGAATTTAGACTTTGGATGCAAAAGTTACATCACTTTGAAGTTGACTGCTAGACAATGTGAGGACACTTTTGGGCGGTAAGGGATTAAAACTAGTTTTGTGTGTCATTTATCTTGAAGAAGGGTGTGGGTTCTCTAATAAAGGCGTTTGGGAGGCTACAGATTCCAGGCTGGGATGAAACTGATTACAGTCGAACCTCGATAAGTGTTAGGGGTTGGGAGCATCCTTTTAGTTAACACTTAGATACTAGTAACACATAACACTTATAGAGGGTGATGCCGATGATTTGTAACACTTATAAAAAACAACGCTTAGAAGAATTAAAAAGGTAAATACATAACATTTATAGAAAAAATGGATGAAATTACAAAATATTGATTCATTATTCATCTAAGTCCGTCGAAAGAATGAATCAATAGTACTTTGGCGAGTTTCTACTACACGCCAAGATTGTACTTGTTTCTCTAGTGCTTCAATATTCCTAATAGATAACATGGTGTCATTAGGTCTTCGCTCCAAAAACTTCTTCAAAGTTTGGGTTTATAAGCTTAAAAGTACACTTATCTTTTACTTTATGAGCTTAAAAATATATGATCTTTTAGTTTATGAGCTTAAAAATACATCTACCTATTAGTTTGTTTCTAGAATGGACATCTAGAGGTACTTTGCAACTAGAAACTATTACTTTACCTCAAAATTATCTCCCCTAAGCGATGGCTCTTACGAAAAGCCTTTTTTTGGAAACTTATCACTTCTTGAGGTAAAATTAACAAAGTCGGGAGCGCGACATTGCGTAACACTTAACACATAACACTTACTAGTCTTAATTTGAAGGGAGCGGAAATCTCCATAACACATATACAGTTTTAACACTTATCGAGGTAACACTTATCCAGGTTCGACTGTATTGCACATGTAATTTCTAATGTTGGGCGAGATTGCATATTAGGGTTGTCGGGGTTTGTAATTTTAGCCGCTGAAATTTTTGCTTTGTTTCCAAATTCAGGTCTGTACACTAGGCAACATCCTCCAAAAGTTTGCTTCTTAATTTAGAAATGGCAGTCTCCGAAATAGGCATATCAAAGGAATCAAATGGAAGATCACACCACTTCATCCATATTTCTTCAAAATTGCAAATTTTTTTTTCCTCATGTGTCATCTGCCATGTGTTTCTTGGAGTTTCAACCTGCATGTAGACATGTAGCTACACTAAAGATGATATTTAGTGTTGAGTGACATTTAGTGTTTTTACCCCCCTACTAGCTACAACACTAAATCTGAACTTGTCCACAATTAGTGTTAGACTTGAATGTGCCGGCTGCAGAGGGTTAAACATTGTATTTCAACTTAGTGAAGTTTTGATAATTTTTAATTCAATTTATATTGATGTATCTCACATATTCACAAGGCACTTAATGTTTGCAATGTAGAAAGCAAGCAAGTGGTTTATAGAGGTAGGGGCATTAGGAGGTACAACAAATTGTGCGGAATCAATGTATTTTAGGATGTATTAATCTCTAAAGAGACCAATTGTCTCCTCAAGGGACAATGCAAGTTTGGGTAGGTTCTTATAATCTCAATTTTTGGCAAGATATTTTGAAACTTCTTTTGAAGATAGAAACACATCAGTCCTCTAGTAATATAATTTTTATTTCAATTGGTGCCCTGGAGTTAAAGTTATGCTTCAAAAAGCTAAAAATAGAGGTTTGATGGGTAGCACAAAAAAATTCACAAGAACTCAAAAAAAAAATCTAATAGAAAATACTCTTGTCTACATGAAAAGGTTTTAATTCATTCCATTTGGATTAGTCATTGGAGAAAATTATGAAGAATCTTGTTTTGGGGGCAATCAAAGCATCTTCAATCTTTAGAAAATCTGAAATTTTTGTTGTTTTGGTCCCATTGATTTGGATCAGTTTTTTGCTGATTTTGACTAAAATCTACTGTTTTTCAGTAGATTTCAGTCAAAATCAGCAAAAAACTGATCCAAATCAACGGGATCAAAACAACAAAAATTTCAGATTTTTACTACACTGAAATTGGTAAATAGTGTTGGCTACACTAATTGTCAAAGACAACACTAATTGTGATTTGCAATGTTAGTGTTAGAACATTATTTATCCATTCTAACACTATTTTACTATTTTAGCTCTATAGTAAAATTTGGTCATTTCAACATTTTTACAAGAGTGCATTTAGTGTTAGATGGAAACAAAATATAGAAGTTGGAATATAAAAAACAAGAAACATCACTAATTATCACCCAATACTATTTACCAATTTTAGTGTAGTGTCATTGGAAACTAACTTATAAGCTAGGATTCATTTTCAAACTCAATCTTAGACCTATCAATGATTAAGTTTTTCCTTCAATCTCATATCTAATTCTACATAAGAATTATCTAAAAAAAAAAAGTATTTTTTTTCTAGAATTTCTTTCCTAAATTCTCAACTCAACTCTTCATCAAAAAAAATAATAATAATCAAAATCTATGGTGCAAAACTTTTAAATTAAGAAGATTCAAAGCCAATAAATCTAGCCTAGTAAGGTGCAATCTATATCATCAAAGTTTCTGAAATTTCTCCTACACTATCATAAACTATTATAGTGCAAGATCCTACAATTTAATATGTAGAAACAACGACATTTTAAAAGTTTTATACTTTGCAATAGAAATGGCATTTTTGAATTTTTTTATGATGAAGAAAAGGCCTTGGTCCTTTAAGGGTTAAGGTAAACCAACCTACGATAGGCATAATGACTAGATTGCCTTGTTGACATTGTTGAATTTCTTTATATTCCACATAAAGACAAATGTGAGAAATAGGGAAAGCAATTAAATTTATTTATTTATTGACAAAGTATGAACTATTATGAATTTTTCAAGTGTGCTCCCCAATTGGTCCAAAAGAGTATTCTAATGGTCATCTTACTTACCTAAAGTAATTATGATATTTCCTAACATGGCCTCAATATGAAGGCCTAAAAAAGTCAATTCTTGTGATGAATTTATTCAAAAGGGGGAAGTTCCTATTGCAATCACTAATCACTCCATGACCATCATCCAAGATATTGATGGTAGCCACTAACTCAACTTAATGTAGCCTAAATTTCATTTATTAAAAACAGATTGTGTTGGATTAATTGATGCAAAAGTTTAATGGGTTATTTCCTAAGTGTCTATAATGGATCTTTTGCTTCTGATGGATTGGTTTATCTTTAGAGCTCAACTGTTGAAAGTCAAAGTCAAATGCACTATTTGTATTCTTAATAAAACTTTATGCTTCATTTAACCACCAAAGGACTAAAGAGCATACATTGGGCTTTTGCAAATTTGGACATGCAATGATATCAAATTGAAGCATTTTTGGAATAAATAAATAAATAAATACTTTCATTAACTCATATTCAAAATAAACATCATGACATAATTTGACTTTTTTTAGCAGGATAAGGTGTCATTTGTGATTACTAAGTCAACCAAGGCATCACAAAAAACAATCCAAACAAAAGATTCCAATAGATACTTGTAGCTGTCCCTCTTTAGTTGGGTATGCTTGCCTAATTAGTTTGGTGAAGAAGTTCAAAACCAAGTGTAAGTTAGGATTTTGGTGTAGGATAATGTTCTTGAGTGAAAGCATATCCAAATTATGTGAAAGTCCCACTCGATGCCAAGGATGAGGGTTGGTAGTCTTGACTCTCGAGCCCTCATCACTAGTAGGAGCCCCTGTTTTTTTAGATGTTAGCATGAAACAAGAATGTTTTTTAAAACATGAGCAAAGAAATGGGACTTTGGCCATGGGAGGCTTAATTCACTTGGATGTTGCAAAAAACACGTCAACGTTAGGGTCATAACAAGCTTCTGTCCTATCTAATGTCCATGTTTCAGAGAACATCACAAAAAACATAGTCACGTTTCTCCTGACGTCTTGAGAAACAAGTAACTACCACGTTGGCAAAGGATTTCGGTTTGACTACAAGTAAGTTACTGAAACTTACTATAGACTGAGGTAAAACACTGACCACATGTGAAAAATACAAAGAAGGGGCAGCTCTTTGGCATCTTTTCTCAAAAACCTTGCATGCATGGATGGAAAAACTGCGGAATGACCTCATTTTCTATTATACTTCCAATATAACACAAATTGTATTAACAAGTCCTAAAAAATTAGTATAATACATTATAGTATATATACTATATATAAATATTTGTCTTTATGCTCCCAAATACTTCATAATAAAACATATTTTGTTGTCAATTTTTGAAGATTCATTTTATGACTGCATTGCAAATAAAATTCTTTTTTTGCTAAAGTTATTATTCATATCTTCTCCCAAACAACAAAGAATATTGGAAACAAAACAATGACTTTGCACTCACTTCCATTATGTGCTGCATTTTTTCCATTCTCCATTAAAGGCTTCAAAATAATTGGATTGCAAATATATTAGAAGACATTGCAATCTTCATATGTTTAATACTCAAATTCAATACTCCCAGTGCAAATTCTTGTTTACATGTTCAAAAACAATATTGCTATCAACTTGGAATTTTATGAGGCAACTCTTCTTTTATAAATTGAGATTTTGTTCCATTTCATTATTTTGTTAATCAAAATTTATCTCGACGGTGTAGTAAAGTAATAGTATTGTAAAAGTAGGTATTTACCTTCTACTATTACTTTAACAACATTTAAACCAGAAACGCAGAAGGCACTAAATTTTGGTATTGATTGAACTTTGAAGTGAATGAAATCCTTATTAAAACTATTCATTATTCTAATTAATTTTTTCTTAAGAATGATGTCTTCTTGAAGTGTAGTTTTAGCATCAGACATTTTGATTTTTATAATGAATGATTATGATTTTTCAATTCAACATTTTGTACAAGGGAGTCCACTGCAAATCTTCATTTTCTATTGTTGAGGGCTCTTCAAAATTAGCATCAAGAACAATACATCTTAGAGGAAAAATCACAATAGATATTCATTTTCATAAGATTTATACTTTATAGAGTAGAAATGACTTGCATGGCCGCTTGGGCTTATGATTTAACTATGGATAAGTTTCTAAAAATTATTGGGGGTTGAGGTGAAATGTTGACTACATATGAAAAAGACATGGAAAGGGCAGCCACATCACATGGTTTTAAAAAAATGGTATTTGACGTGGCATTTCAATAATATGGCATCCAATGAAGCTGAAGTGGCATGCCACTTCAGTATACGTTGACGCAGTTTGAAAATTTTAACCCCTAAATGCCCAAACATTGTTTTTGTGATTTTGGGCAGTTCACTCTGAATTGAATTTTTATTTTTATTTTCTTTGAAATTTTCACACAACATGTGCCAAAGGGTACCTTTAAGGCACAATAATTTCCATAAATTTTGACTACATGGTATGTAATTTTCATTGCTTAACAGGCTACTCAAAAAATTCTTAATATTCTAAAATAAAAATTTGAAATTGGTTTTCTAGATTTATATATGCGTAAAAAGCTTTTAGTCATTTCATTTTGATCAATGAGATGAAAGTTAGGAGGGGTTTTAGTTTACGGGCAATTATGGATTTGCTACTCTAAAATAAACTTTGAAGTCCTTTATTTAACTCAATTTTCAATTTTTTGTAAAAAAATAAAATTGTAGGATGTAGATTATTTATTGCAACATTGCAATCATTGGAATTGACATTTTTCAATTCTATACCTAAATTCTTGATAGTTTAGTATTTTCAATCATTATTTTTTTTTTCTACTTACTATTTTTTTCCTATATATTGTACAATTCCAAAGGATCATAAATTTTTCAAGCATGTAGCCAACTTGCCTTGAAGAATGAATCCAAAGAAATACCATCAATATGGGCATTTTTGTATATAAATGTAGCCTTGTGAAGTGTAGCTGCCTATTTTTTTGGAAAGCCAATTAAAGAATTTTTTGTCAATTTAAACACTAATATCTTGCAATCTATACAATGAAAATTTTTGAATTTTTTCCACATCTTCTCAAATTAGTGTATTGCAAGATCCTAAGGTTACATGTGTACAAATGTTGTTTTTTCTCTAAACTTTAGTACTTGTCCTAGAAATGGCAGTTTTGGAGCATTTTTGGTGAAAGCATAGTCAAAAACATTTAGATTAACACTATTTTTGAAGACATCAACTAGAACGTCAACTGAGACATCTTTTAAAACATCTAGATGTTTTTTGTGATGTCAACTAGCACATCAACTGAGACGTCTTAGAGGATGTCTACATATTTTTTGCAATGTCAACTAACGTGTCAATTGAGATGTCCAAATGTTTTCTCATAAAATACAATCTCTAAGTTTCACATATCCCATATGCTCTATCTTTGCTCCTATCACCACATCTGTATAAGTAGGTTGTCTTCTCTTGTCAATATACTTATAATAAGTGGTTTTTTAGGCCATTTGACATAATTGCCAATATGGTATATTATGTATGTTGTATAATATATTGCGTATTATATATGGTGTACAATGTATGATATATTGTGTATGATGTATAATATATTGCATATTATGTATGGTGTATGATGTATGATGTAAAGTATTGTATATAGTATGTAATATATTATGTATGGCCTATTTTGTATTGTGTATGATATACAATGTATTCTATATGGTGTATTTTATATGTCTTTTTTTGTATGGTGTATTGTGTATAGTATATGTCTAAGCTGACATTTAAAAAAATGTTAAGATGTCTAAGTAGACATTACAAAAAACAGCATTCAAATTCTTTTAGACATCTACGTTGACGTTGCTGAAAACAATATAAATTTTTTCAAACAGTATGACGTCAGGTGCCACATCAGCAGCAGGTCAGGTTTAAAAAATTCCATGGGGCACTGCCCGCTTGCATACGTAGCACTTATGTGGCAGCCACATGGTACATTTCTATCTCTTTTTTTGACCATGTTTGTTGTGACGTCGCTTTAAAAACACGGCATGTTTTTTCAAATTCTTCGTGTTTTTGTCTCGTCAATCTTGACGGATTTTCCTAGACATCCACAGTAGACATGCTTGACGTTAAACTAAACATGTAACCATGTTTATTGGCATGTCAGAAAAAACGTAGGTTTCTTCTAGTGCATTCAAAAGTGGGTGGCCTTCAAATTAGGGAACGCCCAAATGAAGGAAATGTAACCTTTTGTTAAGCACGGGGAGAGATTTGTCGATGACGTTGTTCTTGCACATTATTGATTTATCAGTGACAACAATGTGACATTTACGGCACGTTCTTTATACCAATTGACCACAATTTAATCTCTTAATCCTTTATAGATTCCCATAATGTCTCTCCTATTCCTAAGAGAACAAGATACAATTGTGATGACCATTGTTCTATCATCCCTGATTCCAAGAGTATCACTTTGTTTGAATGGCATATTGAATGTAATGGGACTAACGTTAATACACTGAGTTCTAAAATGAATGACAATAAGAATGACTTATGTCATGTTGTGATTGGCATTGATGCAACTAATTAATGGCAACGATGCCATCATTTTTCTTACTTTTGTGTCTTTTGTAGATCCTTCTTTGTAGCCTAATGATACTAACATTGCTTCTATTGATACTTTAACTTTGTTGAGACTCACCTCTATATTGAAACTATTTCAATTGAGACTTGTCCAACTCATGAAATGCTAGTTGGTAGTTGATGACATTTTGACAATTATTGGGACTCATTCTTTCATTGATCTCAGTGTTTGTCTTTAAACTTCGAGTAACCCCTTACTAACTATTCAAGTTTCGATGTCTTTTATAGTAAGTGACACTAGTAATGACCTGTTTATAATAGATGATAGTATTCTTGTACACAGATTGTTTCATTTGACTTCCTAGAGCTTGAGATTGATAAAAATGTAATTATATAAGTACATATCTCCTTTGCCTTTTTGTGAGCTTGATATATGGTCTATATCCTTCAAGTACCAATAAAAATTCATGTCCAATGGATTTATTTATTTACTTGATTCACACGATTGTTGATCTTTATTTATTTAGATTTATGTGGTTTAGGATTATATCTTGTTTATATTTTGTACTTTACTTTGATTCTCACTTTGATTCTATTATTGTCTGATATGTGCTTGTTTGAATCTTGAGTTCTATTTAACAATTTCGATCTCCCTCTTTCTAATTTGCTTCTTGTCAGCTTAATTTGGTCTACTATTGTAGTATTTGTTGTATGGTCAATTTCGTTAAAATGGCAGTATTCCATTAAAATGGCACAAAATGAAACCACTAAAAAAATGAAAACAATGGAAAGATTGTCCGAGGGGAGTGGAAATGCGTGAACTAGGAGTGATTTGAATGTGCTAGGTATAAAATTGGCACATGTATGAACCTATCGTGACACACTTATTCTCCATTTGTAGAAGATATTCCATTAAAATGGCATGCGGAATACCGCCATTTTAACGAAATTGACCATTTGTATAGTATTGTTCACTTGTATCTACTAATGATAATGTAGGTTTAGAATATGTTGAGAGTCATTGAGCAAATAATTTGAGTGTGGGATGAAAGGCACATTGTTGAGTTCGATATGCGATTTGATTGTACCTTCAACATCTTAACTCACTTCAAATACTATAGGGTGAAATCTGTAGTAGATGAAGTAGTGAAGCAAGTATGAGGTGTGATAGCATATAGATTGACGTTATTTTCAAATATGAAGAGCAATTGATGTTTAAGTTAGAGTATGCTTCAATTATACTTTATATAATAATGTATGTAGAATTTCTTTCTAAGGGGCAAAAGAGAGATGCAAAAGAAAAATTAAATAATATGGTAATGAAGTTTGTGAGGTATGTCATCTATTTTGTTGTGATGCTTAATTGGTTTCTTTATGTATTTGTTTTGTTAATGCTTAAATTTTTCAAATTTTAATTCTATTGCTACCAAGTGCTCCTTTTGGAAGAACATTTTACATCTTCATAGGTAAAGCTATATTTGTAGGACATGAGTATGTTCATATAGAAGAAGAGTATTGTTTTTGTGAACATTCATATTCAACCACTTACTTGAATATCAACTACCCTAACCACCAATTCTGTGGCATTGTCATTTTGTAATGCAAAAATTTCTCAATCAAACAACTGGCATTGCATTCATTATTGGCATTGTAGAAGAGAATGTTGCTTTGCTTTCCCTATAAACATTCTAAAACTTGGCTCTAAATTTTCTGATACATGAATCCATAGCCCACAAGTATTGCCCCATTGTAAATTTTAGGGCTACAATTTTGACCAGAATACTTATATGTGATCGGGCACATTCAAATTTCTACCAAATGTGTACATGTTCTACTACTTGCATTTTTTGACTTTCACTGCAATCACCACTGCTATCATAAACACCGCAAATCCATGAGAAACTTCTATCTCTGGACTCACAAAATTTGAGGGGTGAAAAGTGGTCATTGTACACTTTCTATGACTTGTACACTCTGTTTGTCGTCCACTTTCGACGCTTCGGCGCACTAAGGGGTCAAGCATCTTCTTTTGTAGAAAGTCAGTATTAGTACCATAACAAGGGACTTTGCAATAGTATTCACTGAAAATGTAGTACTCAAGTACCCCTCCCAATAAATAAATTGAATAAAAAAAACATTTCTTTCCATCGTCCAATGTCAATTGAAGTCATCCACTGGATACTTTAGAGCTAGTTTCCATTGCCCTCTTAGACCTCCAACAACTAGAGGAGGTCTAGAAGGGCCATCAAAGCTCAACAACAGTGAACTGCAGCTTTTCATTAGCACCTATAGCATCAAAACCTGTGACACCTATAGCGCCTAGTACAAGAGGACATTAGCCATTGAATGGATTGATCGTACTCAACTCATTCAAGTGTGCAGGATTGTAGCATAGACCTTTTGTTTTGTTTTTCCATTAAAAATAGGGGCCTCCAATCAAACCTTCAGCTTTGTTTTTTCCTCTAACATGGGGAGGGGTGGCCAATCGCCCCGGCAAGACAACAAGAATACTCTTGCCCCGGCAAGAATACTCTTGGAATGGAAACATACCGGATGGCTGAAAGCATCCCCACCAAGGAGTTCTCTTTCCCTAAACTCGAGACCTCAATCCAGTCAACCTTGACTTTATAGGGATGAGACCTTGCGCGTTCTCTATATGAGCTTGAATATAGAGAATTGGGCTCAACTTTTACCGAGTTCTCTATAAATTTGAGGTAGAGATCTTGTTTCGAGATTGGTGCGTGCAAGCTTCTGTATCCCATCCCCATCCGAGGTCCTCTCCCTAAATTTTTAGGGATACAAAACAGATTGGTGGGTAGAACAGATTGGTGGGGATGCCATGAGGTCTGGAGGTCCAACCTCCAGACCTGAGCCAGTCAAGGGTTAACTGGCTCCGCTATGTTAATCGTCTTCTTGGGCCAGTTCCGTTCGGTGACTTTGCTGGCAAATGGACGTCAGCCCTACTAACATTCCTGCAGGCAGCCTTCAGCTTTCTTAGAATAGACAGCGTACGGCCTTTACAGCCGGGAAGCAGGACTGGTCCTTCATCGTCCGCCGACCCCATTCCCCGTTCAGTCGGATGCACGACTGCCTGTCAGTCAGTCACGATGAAAGTAGTGACATTCAGAAAGGGCCCCAACTTTAGCCCCCCGCGGCCAAAATTGGCCTGCGCAGCCGCGCTCCTCTACAGGAGCTTCACGAGCTTCACTTGCACCGCAGATTCTACGGGGGCAGCAAAACTGCAGCCTCTACAGCATCCCCCATACACAACTGCTCACCACGATGTCACGATCGAATGTTCACTCGCTGCTTTCGTTGCGCATGCATCGCACTCGGCTCGCCCTCGACGAACAGGATTTCTCAGCTAACTTAGCTATGGAAGGGCGAGAAAAATGGGGAGGGAGGCACCCGGAGAACTGGAGTTTCCCCAATCTCTGCTGTGTTCTCTTTTCAGTTTTTCGAAAGGAGACCGTGTTCATTCCAAAGGAAAAGGGGGAAATCAATCAATCAGCCGGCTACCGAGGCCGGCCGTGAGACAATAATCGGAAAGCAGTTATGCTCTCTTTTTGCACGGCTACTGTTTTTCCCCAAAAGATAAAGATAAAGGTAAAGATAAAGGAGAAGAAATATTATCTGTGGGAATGGTCGAGCATCATGTCAGCTCCGAAAGTCGGCACTTCGACACGAGTGTGGCTTACCGCCATTCAGAGTTACCTAAGGAGCTAGCTACAAGGCAACAGTGCATTCCGTGCAGTGGTGGATGAGCTTCCTCTGTTGTGTGTGGCCGACAGTCCTGGAGAGTTCACCTACGGCGCTATGCTAATGGAGGTTCTCGAGAGGAGCTACGAAAGCTAATTGGGCTAATTAAGGTCCTCGAAGGAAGATCCGTCACGGGGGGGATTTAATTATATTCAAAAGCAGACTGTGCCGCACCTCTCGGATCCACGAAATTCGCAATCTCCAGCCACGCCCCAGGCCACGGTGCAGTGATCAGGTGGAGACTGTCACTTAAATTAACCTTCACCTGCAACGAAGCCACTTGGGGTAGGCCCTCCATGCTGGTGGGTGTGAAGGTGGGTGGCGTTTTCTCCAGAATGTCTGGCTCACTTAATTCGCATTATCCCATTATATTGAAGAAAGGAAAGGGACTAGCTACATCCTCACTGGATCAGGCTCAGGCATAAAGGTATAAGAACAGCACTCCCCCACCACATTCTCCATCGTCGCTCTTCTCTTCGCCATCGAGCTCGCCATCTCTCTGTCTCTCTCTCTCCTTCTCCCGGAGTTAGCTCTGCAGTTCTAACTGGTGAGTGTTACCTGCCGCATCTTTCACTTGGGTTTTGAAGACGGGTGCCATGTTTGCATCTGACTGTCACGCGTCGTGCGAATCTGAGCTTCATGAGTGTTTTTGGTGAAGTAATACTACCATTGTTTAATTTTTTGGCTTGGTCGCTACTGGAGTGTAGTTTTGTGTCGTTTTTTTTATTATCGAGATTGGTGAAGGACCGTCACGCGGTGGCTTACGGGCTGTCTCACCTATCAATCGCTACCATGGCGGCAACTTGGACCTGGAACTGATCTGGCATAACTGCTGGTGATGTGAGCAATGACGGGGCCATCCTAAACACTTGCGAAGCTTCGTGCGTGCCTGTTGAATAAATGGCCCTTCAGATGTGCATGCGAAAAACAGTGATGTGAACTGTGGCGTCAAATAAGGGAATATTCCAAAAGTTGTCCTCACAGTTTGCTTCCCTGCCTAACGCCGCACAACGTCTTCACAAGAGGCACGAGTTTGTGAGGGATCTGTGTTCAATCTCGAATTATGTAACGATCCTCTGAGTTTTCTCTCTGTGCAGCTTCTTCGGGCATCATGGCGGCTCCCAGCGCTCTTCATCACAAGATTGACCGCCTTGTCAAGTGCGCTCCTCTCCTGATTCCTTCAAAGGCCATTCTTTCTGCTTTTTTCAGGGTGTATTGACCGTGAATTTCTATTGCTTTTCTGCTGAGCCTGGTGGGGATTGCATCGTGAAATTCTTGGTTGTAGCGTTTGCCTTACGTCTGTGTCGATTGTTTCCAGGTCACATCCCGATGCTAGCAAGAAGCTAGAGGAGACGATTGCCGCGTTAGAGAAGACTTACGTGACCGAGAAAACAGAGGATCCCATCGCCCGGCTCGGCCATGGATTCCAAACGTTCAAGACGAACCACTACGAGTGAGCTCTCTTAATTCCTGATTACTCGATGGTCACTCACTATCTAGAAGCTGTTGCATCTATTACGCTTTCTTGTTTCCGTGATGCAGATTACGCCAGTTAATCGATCATGTAGGACTGTCACTCCGTACCACCGTTACGGTAGTGGTATTCTGGTTTGCTAATGCACTGATTCCGTGGGAAATCATTTACAGGAAGGACACTGTACTTTTCAACAAGTTGAAGACGGGACAATGGCCAAAGGTACGTTAGTTGGTTTCGAATTCTTGCGGGATTAGTTTTAGAAGCATGTTGTGATCGATGCAACTTGGGAGGCTAATGTCATGGAACTGGTTGGGTTTGTGTTGTGCAGTACATGGTGATTGCGTGCTCTGATTCACGAGTGGACCCTGCCACCATCTTGGGGTTCAATCCGGGTGATGCGTTCATAGTGCGGAATGTGGCAAACTTGGTGCCCGCGTGGGAGCCCAAGGGTGGATACCCGTCCGTGAGCTCCGCTCTGGAGTACGCCGTCAAACACCTTAAGGTGGAGCACATCCTGGTTATCGGCCACCGTCTCTGTGGCGGCATCAAGGCGCTTGTCACCACCGAAGAAGGCCAGGGCTCTCAGTATGTGCTCGCAACCCCAGCCAACTATTTTGTTTCCAGAATTTTTCTATATCTATCGGACACTAATTCGATTCCATAATTTGGCATCATCTCACAAGCTTACTTGCATTGACGTTGTTTTGGCAGCGATTTCATTGAGAACTGGTTGGAGATCGGAAAACCTGCGCGTGCAGCCACCAAGGCCGTCGTGGGCTCCGACGACGTGGACGAACAATGCAAATTCTGCGAGAAGGTTAGATAGCCTCTATCGTTGGTTGTCAAGATTCAGCATGTTTGTTGTGGCTGGGCAGAAGAGCTTTTGTTTTCTGGCGTGTTGTGGTTCAGTCACGCTGGCCTGTCATTAAGAATGGGCTGGATTTGCGTGCAGGAATCGGTGAACGTGTCGTTGACGAACTTGTTGACTTACCCGTGGGTGAAGGAGAAGGTGATTGGTAAGAAACTGAGCATTCACGGAGGCTTCTATGACTTCGTGGTGGGCTCCTTCCAAGTGTGGGACTTCGAATTAAACGTCAGCCACTCCCGCAAGTTCTGATTCACTCGTTCCTGATAACGCGCATATGACTGATCCGTCACTCATATCACATCTCAGGTGTACTGTACATATTTCTGGCCAGGGCAGAAATTGAAGTTCTACGGATGGAAAAGCGGTGGACCTCTAGATTTTGGAAACTGCCCTGACTTGTATTGACTTTCTTTACTGAAGCTGGGCGTAAGCTAGGCTTTGTAATGCTATAGATAATGCTCAATTCCTTCCATCGATGGGGAGCAATCGTTCCTGGATCGCCACGCAATAAAATAAAAATTCCTAGACAATTATTCGTGGATAACTGATTCTATCTCAGCTCTTTGTGGACAGAGTTACTGAGTTACCGAAGCTTCTCCTTTGCATGCCTGGTGCATGATATTTGTTTGCATTCCCCGGCGCCGGCCTGCCTGTTCATGGGAATCGTACCATGTGCAATCAATGCAAGCTTTTGACACTTGCGACTAGAATACCCCTGACTGGTTTCGTCGCTCTGCAATTTCATCTCAGGTGGTTTTGTCCGTAATGTAGGTGGCATGTTGAATCTTGATTTGTGCAGTATATATGACAGTGTATGCATATTCGACATAATTATAAACACTGACTCCACTGACAAATCCTGACGAGTGACGATCCTGATCTTCAATCAGCATAAAAAAACTCTTTTCTTTTCTCAGTTTTCGGCTTGAATCCCGGCAGCGAGAGAAATTAAAGTATGACGGTATGCAAGTGAGAATTGTGCACCAAATCGTAACCAGTGAACCACGCTAGTGACGCTGGTATGCTTGTACTCAGTCAGATGGGCGGAGCCGCGCAGGTGTAAGCTTATCCTATGATCATTTTGGATCCAGCGTCGATTAGTAGTTGCAAATGGACGTTGCCCTCGTGCTACGAGGCAGCGACGAGATTGGAGAGGCGTGGAGTACTACCGTCGATTACGTCTGCTATTAACCCTAAAAGCTTGACCAGGGAAACCCAATTTTGGCTGCAACATGGTGTTTTTCATGTATTTGAAAGAGAAGGTGCAAGAATTGATGTAATAGGGTAGTGACAAAAGCCACTGACACATGGCATCTCCAATGCCATGTGTTGTATTTGAGGAAGATAAGGCACACCTGCTAAATTGACATCTAAATGAAATATGATAATTATAAAATTGGAAATCCAATGGTGTTTGTCCTATCATATTTTAGAACATGCTTCATGTTCTAAAAATCAAATATAATATTAGTATAATAAAGTATTAATATATATATGGTTCCCTTTTGACCTTTAAAGATTGGATCATCTACCAACATTGGAATTATTGACTATAGGATTGCCTGGGGGGATAGCCCTCCTTTCTTGCCACTCATTATCCGTGGAAAAATATTGAAATTTTTTATTTGCCACCCACAATAAAATTTGGAAATTTTTAATTCATGTTTGCTAACAAAAGTTCCAAATTAAGTAGGAGGGATGATGAAATACAAAATTAACGCATTACAAACTAGGGGACAATTTTTTACATTTATTCTTGGTGGGGGCAATAAAGGGGTCACCTCCTTGACCCATAGGACCCTCTTCCATGGACCCAAATATCAAATCCTTAGGGTTGGCTTTAGCATGTGGAGTTGGGGCTGATGAAGCCCATTGATGATTGGTGGGATGGATACTCCAGAAAAGCAAAAAATGTCCATCCCACGAATCATCATCAGTGGGCTTCATTGCCCCCAACTCCACATGGAAGCCTGCCCTTAAGTTCTATTAACTTCCTTCCTCTGGGAAAGAATTCACAAATTTAAGTTAAGCTTACCTGTCAGTCCAACAAATTTGAAATTTCTCCCATCTGCCTGCTTCAGTCAGTCTGTTTTGCAAACTCCTGTTGTCTCTTGGGAGTCTTTTTGGCAGACAGACCTAAGTCAAGTTAATAAGTTAGCTGTTTTATTGCAGTGGCTCTGATGTGGTGTGATTTCAAAGTTGAAAAAATAAATAAATAAATAAAATAAATAAATAAATAAAATAAAAAAATAAAAAATGTTGATGAAAATGGAATAATAAACAACTCTCACTCAACCCTGCCTGGAGTCCTCCGGTCACACTTTCTCAGGTCCATTCATCCCAATTGCATCTAAGGTAGGAGGCTGTAAAACGGAGCGGGCATTAAAATGGAACATGACTCAGAGGTACATTTTTCTTTCTTCAATGTACCACCTGTGCACATTTCAGGACGTGGTCCATTTTGATGACCACAAATGACCACTTTTTTTCAACTTCAAAAATTTGTAACTAATTCCACAGAGGTCCAAAAAACATGAAACGACTTGGGTTAGATTTCAATTCCACTTGTCTTTCAAGGAAAATTTACTGAAAAATATTTCAAGATGTTTTACCTCCCCAAAATTCAGTTTCAGCGCTTAGATGCTCCATTTCTGGACCTCCTACCTTAAGTTCCGTGATGGAATTCATTACTTAGTGCCCAGTGTCGGTGTTTGAATGTGCAGGACAACAGGATTCAATCCATCTTCCCACAGCAAGGGAGTACACTAAAGATGATATTTAGTGTTGAGTGACATTTAGTGTTTTTACCCCCCTACTAGCGACAACACTAAATCTGAACTTGTCCACAATTAGTGTTAGACTTGAATGCGCCGCCTTCTCCTTCCCTGGAATTGCTTGGGTTCTGAACTTCATTGCGTTGCCGCCTTCTTCCCTGGCTTCTTCCCCACGCTTGTCTTTGTTGCGTTTTGCGAAGCTCCCCTGTCTTGCATTTGCTGCCCTTGCTGCTGCGATTGTGCTGCCCCTTGTTGCTGTGAGTGTGCTGCTGCGATCTATCGGGCTGCTGCGATTGTGTTGCCCTTGCTACTACGAGTGTGCTACTGCGATCTATCGGGCTACTGCGATTGTGCTGCCCCTTGCTGCTGCGAGTGTGCTGCTGCGATCTATCGGAGCTACTGCGATTGTGCTGCTACGAGTGTGTTGCCCTTGCTGCTGCGATCTATCGAGCTTTTTTTTTTGGGGGGGGGTATAGTTCGCCATTCCCGCCCACCCGGCACATTTCAAATTTGCTGCCTCCGCTTGCTGCCCATCCTCGCGTTGGTCCACCGCTCCGTTCACGCATTTGCTCCTCCACAGCTCCGTTTTCAGGTCCTCGCATCTTCTCACCAACAGGTCCATTTCAGGTATTAGCGACACCATTGCAATCATCTTGTTGTCCTCTACATTATATCAATTTTTTTTTTTTTTTTTTGGTCGACATTTTTTGATTTTTTTCACGTTGTGGCTCAGACTCATGGGGGAAATCCCTCGACGTCTCCAGCAAGTTTCCACCATTGCCACACGAAAGCGGATCATCACATGGATGGTGCAAGACGAATCAGCCCATGGTCTCCCCAGTCTCTACAACCGCACCATCCACGCTTTCCCCGAGCATTTCCGAGGTCAACGAAGCTCCAATTTGGTGCGTGCAACGCGTTGGTGGGCACTCCGTGATCGATATTGCAACGAAGGAGAAGAACCCCAAGGGCTTCCACCACTTTCATGCACCAGCAGCCGATCTGAAGGACAAAAACAGCTCCGTACAAAGGCAGCACCCAGTCGTGGTCACAAACACTCCGAATGGGTACAGTGGCTCTACTTGCTCTTACTTGATGCATTCGAGCATTTCAAAAAAACTGGTGTGAAATTCTCTTCCCGTTTGCTAATTGAGTTAGCAAAAACGATCCTAGTGGACCCTACAACCCCTTATACAGCCCTATCTAGAGATCCTAAGGACAATGTTTTATTGCTTGAAAAAATGACCCACTGTTGGATCCAGCAATTCATGCATATCCAAAACATTGTCCTCTTATCTCAAAGTGGTCGTCTCACTTGCAGTCCTGAAAAAGAACAAGAAATTGAGATGCAAGTTGCATACCATCTAGGAGTCTTAAATTGAGGGTTTCAGGATGGCACCTTTGATGAAAATCTAATGGAGAATATAGACGAAACCCATTTTGTTCTAAACATGGACAACGGTAGAACATTAGGCTTCCGTGGTGATACAACAGTCAAATATGCCGAGGTAGTATCGGGTGGAGATTCAATGACAATGGTCATTAGAATCTCAGGGGGGCGTCGATCCATGATCGAAGCTCCTATGTTGATATTTACAAATCCGAATAGCAGTTATCCAATTCAAGGATTGAATGACAACATCCCAGGGGTATGTTATCGTACGGGTCCTAAAGGGTGGATGGATCACACTCTATTTTCAGATTATTTTGTAGAACCACGAGCCTTCCAATCTGATGTCCATGGCCGCTCAAAATTTATTTGGGTAGATAATTGTACCGGTCATAACATGACCCCAAGACTTAGCACTATTTTGGAAGCCAAAAATGCCATCTTGAAATACTTGCCACCTTGTTCGACCCACCTTTGCCAACCAACAGACACGTTCATTATTTCTAAGGTGAAAGATGCATGGACCAAAAGATGGGAGGCAAAGAAAACAGACTTAATAGCATCGAATGCTTGGTAGAATACACCTCGAGCGGATGGTGGCTGGTCAGGGAAACTCTCAAATCCAGGTAAGAGTTTTTTCTTACAGTTAGCTGCTGATTCTGTTGAAGATGTCAACCGGGAACTTGATTGTGACAATATCAGCTATGCTAGAAAAGCCATGATCAGATGTGGTATGTCTTTAGCTCTAGATGGCAGTTGGAGTGTGGAGCAACTTTTCCCACATTTGCAGGAGATAGTAGGAAAGTATGGGCAGATTTTTCTAGGGCAACATGTGCCTCCGAGAATCTGAAATTTGTACTTCCATGATTTTCAGAAATTACAATGTACATTCCATCTTCTTTATGTTATAAACCACTCTTTCATTGATAATGCTTGTTGTATACTTTTAATTAATCACTTCTAACTTCCTATGCTTTTAATGTCATTGTTTTGCATGTATTTCCTGAATTTTCTAAATTCACAAACACTAAATTCAAACATGTAACTTTCTGGCAAGTCTCTCAAATCACCGTAGTTCACATTTAGTGTTTGAATTGACATTTAATGTTACTTACTTTCATAGGGTAATTGGCTTTTAGTGTATGCCTTCGTATTTAGTGTACAAGACACTAAATATTATCTTTAGTGTACCAGTTTGTTTGCTTTTCCATTTATTAGGGTAGTAGGTATGCTCTAAATGCGACCATTTAAGGGCTGCTCCACCTTTTTCATAGGCTTTTGTGGATAGAATTAGTTTTAGATCATTTTTCAGAGAAAGAAAAATAGATGTGAAACCTAACACAATTGGTTTTGTATCTTTTGCAAGTATTTTTGAATTACTTATAAATTTTCAAAGATTCAAGGCATAGGCACGTACTATTAGTGACCATATGGCTCTCAAAATTCGTCCACTTGCAACTTGTAAAAAGATGTGCGGAAATCAAAGAGGATGATTGACTTTTGCAATAAAAAAACAATTTTTCATTGATACATTCAATTGCTAATAAAAGTGGTCCATTTAAGGATCACCCCATCTCCATTCTCCACCTAAAAATTGGGGGAGTTTAAAGAAGATAGGCGCTTTTCATTAGAGCATACTACCTTATAAGCAATGCAAAAAGTGATCTTCAGTGTAGTAGTGAGGAAGCTATTGATATCCATAGAAGTGGATAAAACCTACAATATATAGATGAAATTTTATTTATCCATCCAAAGAGTGTACATTTATCCTAAATAGAACAATACAGTCCCAAGATTGGGTAGTATTTTGCAATTTCATCCACTTTGTAAAAGGAATAATATCTCGCCAAAATATTCCTTGGAAAAAAATTCATTGCTTTTCATTAGAGAAATTATGGGGTCTCTAGAGGGCTGCCTCGTGGTGACAAACCAAGCTATTTTGAGATTGGTCTGTCATCCCAAAAAGTGCCGCACATTTGGTGTCAGCCAAGGTGAATATCTCAAAATCTGCCAATTTTTGCGATTTAAAAAAACAAATTATTTTAGCCTGAAAATTTTATTTTAGTATTTTTTTTAGTCAATTTTTTATTCATTAATTTTGATTTCTGCATTGCTGTCACTGCAGATTCAGGAGGGCAGAAATAGAGGGAAAACGATTTTTTTGCAAAAAAAAACAAATTTTAGGGTCCCTTAAGGACTATGGAGCAACCCTCTTGAGACCCCAAATTTTCTCTAATGTAGCAAAAAATCATTCAAAAACACAACCTTGGCATGGAAGTATTCCATGTCCTCTCTCCTCTATTGGTGTGTATTGGTGTGGGGTTTGCCAAATGAATTTAAATTCTTAACTCATTTTGACTCTTTAACCTTGGAAGGACGTTGAGGCCCAAAAGTGACCAATGGGTGACTTTCTAAAAATAAAAAATGTACATATAGGTCCAAAAATCACATCATTTTTGAGAAAGTACCTAGGCAATAAGTTTTGTCGTTTTAGGATTAAGAGGGTGAAAGTTATTTTTTATTCTTCTTTCTCTCTTTATTAATCAAAATATCACTACTCTTACTCTTAGTTGTCATTTTTGTACTTGTTGCTTATGACACAAATAAGGTACTAAAGTCACACTTTTGAATTAGAATTAGTGCAAGATGAAATACTACTAATTTGTACTAATTTCCAAAATAAATAAATTTGTAGGGACATTTATTTTTTGGTGACTATTATCCCCTCTTCCCTCTTCCCTCTTAGGACAAACCAATGTTGCTTTTTCTTGGCCAAAATTTATTTGCAAAAAGGGATAGAACAAACTATCTATTTGCAATGACAAAAATACAACCTTTTACATGTGAGGTTTGTCCCTACATTCTTGCAAATTGTATGTGGTTATTCCCATGTTTAATCTTGAATTCTCAACTTTTTAGAATAATAACAATTTACCTCAAAAATGTTAGTCTCTAAAGAAGGGTTGTCTGGACTTCAACTTTGATGTGTGCTTTGCTATCCTTGAAAGGCCCTTCAAGGATCTGGGGTGTTTTTCAATAGCGTCACCTAAAATACGGGTTTCTTATACTAGTGAACAAACATTAAGATATGTGGAAAAAAATTCAAAAAATTTGGCTTCCCAAATTGCGAGATCATAGCAATTGAAGTTAGAAAAGAATATTATTTTCTACCCTATTTGTAGATTGCATAGTTTTGACTCCTATTGAAGTCAAATTTTTCCCCCAAATGTAGATTTTCCACGTAACATAGCATATTAATATCATATTAGTTGCATACATGCCAAAGTTCAAAAATAGATGAAGAACTTAGCAAGCAAACTATCCAAACTACCTAATTTTGAGGACAACTTATTCCTTGATTTGGGTTCCCAATTTGAATTACTTTATTTCCTCGTAAGGGATTTATGCCCATGCCTTGTTTCAAAATTTCAAAATGATTCATCCAAAATTGACCTCAATGCACCTCACCGATTTTCATTTGTACACTCAATGGACAATTGGTCTCCTAAAGATTGATACCTAAATAAGAGTTCTAAAATTATTTTTACACTCTTTTTCATACTAAAGTATTGACAAGTGTGTAGATATATCTAATTTACTTGATGTTTCTCACAATTGTAAAGACTAATCATCAAATGAAATTGAAGGGAAATGTTTGAGCTTACATGTAGCTAGCATCTGTAGTACTCTATGATCCTCCAAAGCATCGTTAAATGATGTCAACAAGAATGTTGGGTGACCTTTTTATAGCTAAAGTTCTTCTATAATTCTATTTAACTTCTTTAGGGACCTCAGAGTTGTTCTAACTTCCAACACAATAAAGATGTATCATAAAATGCAACTTAGAATAATAGATTAATGAAAATTTTAAGCAAAATATTTAATATGTAATCCATATATCATATCCATATAGATTGGTGTAGTAATCAATAATTTTAAATAATATTTGAAACCAAAAATTAAAAATTCCTTCAAAAATTCCTTCAAAATTGAATATAAGATTATATGTGAAATGTTAAGGTATAATTGAAGGTCATGCAATTACATTTATAAAATTATTAAAAAAAAAAAATTAATTTTAATTTTTTTTCCAGAAATTGATGTAGCACTAGTAGTACTATGTCAATTTGGCAACTTTAAAAATATTTATTTATTTATTTATTTTAAATTTTAAATTTTTCCTACACTTGCACCACGGTTTGAAAGTTAAATGGCCTTGTTTTGGCCTCAGATTTTTTGTAATGTTGGTCCTTTAGAGGTAATAGGTGAGCCCATAGTGGGCAAAATCTTAATGTGAATAAACCCATTGTAGATAAATTGCAATAGTGGTGAACATTCAAATTTTGAAATGTATACCACTAATATAATTTTGCCCACAATGGGATCACCTACCTTCACATGTGGAGGAATTCAAGGATTTGATTTCAAGAGTGTAGACGTTAACTTTGATTGCAAAATGGCTTTCAAACTTCAAAAAATTAGCAAGAAAAGTTGCAAAAAACACATCTAAGGTTGAACCTTCTTCTACTAAAATGTTGCTCAGTCACTCATAACTTCTTGGATTGATATGAAAATTTGACTACACAAACTAGACTAGTATGCGCAACTTTTTCAAAAAAATTTATTGGAAATTGACACTGCATGAAGAAGATATAAACCGCCAAAGTTCACTATAATCCCAAAATGTTGAGATTTTGAACTTCGAATTGCTCCCAAAAATTCAAAACAACTTGTATTAACATGAAAAATTTACCACAATAACTATACTTCAAAGGTAACATAATCAAACAAATTTTTATTGAAAACAAACATTTGATGAAGGAAATACAAGCCCCCAAAGTTGCAACCTTCAAATGCAGTTTGATGAACTCAAATTGAACTTGTGAACTTCGATTGGCTTCTAAGGAATCAATACATCTTGCTCGGGGGTGCACTTAGTTCTACTATAACAAACCACGTGCGAACAAGTGGTTTCTAATCAACTATAATTTCAACCTAAAATTTTGAACATTGTTTAATAATGACTATAGCTTTCTATTGCCAAAATTTCCAACTCAAATAAAACATGAAATGATTTCTAGAAGAGGTTGAAAATGAACTAAAATGGCATGTTTTTCAACTCAAATAATTATAGAGGACACATTTAGATGACCATTGAGTCAATATTCAACTCAAAATGAGCTTTCAATAATGAGTTATTTTTAGGAATTTTTTGTTCATTTTTTAGACAATTTTTTCTTATATAATATAGGGGTGTGAAAGTTATTTTTCAGTTCTACAGTGTATCTTTTTACTTCAAAAATTTGTAACTAATTATTATTAACAAATAAAAATATCAATAATTCAAAACATAATTTTTCAAAGTAGAAAAATCTATTCATATTTTATTTATTTATTTTTATTTAAAATTCAAAAAGTAAATAGGGGTTCAAAGTTTTGTTCACACGTGGTTTCTGATGGACACTCTAAATGCCCCCCCTCGACATCTTGTATTGATCTGAAAATTTTACCACACAAACTAGAAGAGAGCGCAAATTTACCAACAAGCTTTATTGAATTTGAACATCAGATGCAAAAGTTAGAGCATTTTGAATTGGACTTGAAATTATGTGAGGATACTTTTGGTCCCCTTAGGCGATGAAGGGTTAAGGTAGGAATACCAAAAATGGCGCCTCCCTTCTAATGGCACAATAAAATGTTCTAAAATTGACAATAGCTAGCTTTGTTGTTGATTTGAATATGATTTGATTGGCTTAACCTCTCAAGGCCCAAGGCCATTTTTCTGTCAAAAAACACTCAAAACTGCCATTTCTACTGTGTTTGTCCAAAAAAACAAAAAAAAATACTTTTTTTGGAACTGAACCAACGGATCTTCAACTTTACTTGTTTGAAATTATGTGGTAAAAAATTTATGAAGTTTGACCGTACAGATTGAGAGATATGAGCATTCAAAGTTGAAAAAACAAGTTTTTTTGAACACTAGACTGCAATTTTAGATGACTTTGATTGCTATTTGTGGAAAAAATGAGCACTGTCAAATTAGGATTTAAAATTTATTGTGTTGAAGAATTGAGTTGGGAGTCTAGAAAAAAAATTTCAAAAAATAACAACTTGATTTTCATACTTCAAAAAAATGTCAAGTAGAAGTAGGTCCAAGATTGAAAGAAAAACTAAATTGTTAATAACTTTTAGATGGGATTCAAATACAATAATCCCAACGGTGAGATTGTTCTAGCAAGCAAACCTAACCTTTTCAAAAAGAAAAATTTGAAAATTTCATTTTGAAATGAATCCTATAAGTTATTTTTTCAAAAAGATGCTAGATTCCCCGAGAAAATAAGATTGTTCATAACTTTCATCAAAATGGAATGAATCATAGCTTCAAATGTAGAAAAAAACATAATCTTTGAGAAAAAAAATTTTAATTTTTTAATTTATTTTTGGAATGTTTTTTGTGTTGCCCACCGAGTTCAGTTCTAGGTTTTTTCTGGTATAACTTTTGCTTCCGGGCACCAATTGAAATAAAAATTACATTCCCACAAAACTTATCGGCTTTTCTTTCTTCAAAAAAAGTTTCAAAAAATAAGGGTAAAATTTCAGCCCATAGGAACCTGCCCAAATTCCAAATTGTCCCCTGAGGGGACAATGGGACTTTAGGGGTTAAATTTGATTGGCTCACACTTGATTACGAACAATTTCAAATGCTAATTGTTTTAGGTGAAGCTATGAGTCAAGAATGGGTTCCAAATGAGGAATCCATATTTATATTTAATAAAGTATTAATTTTTTAAGAAAAAAATTCATTTTTTTGGCATTCTTCCTCATCCTTATTTTTGCATACATTGAGTTCAATTTCTCAATTAATTTTCCATATCCTATATGCTGAAATGCTTATTTTAAATTTTTATGGTATTCCTACCTTATAAGACAGATTGGTGAATGTGGAAATCATCCCTTTAGATGTGGTACGGTGTGAATCATTCGCTTAAAAAATTGCAAAAGCACTTATTGGAAGTCAAACTATTGTAGAAGACCTCCCCTTTTCACAACAAAATTTTGAGGATGAGTAGTTGCACTTCTATCCTACTACAAGGATTCTTTGTCATCCATCCATGGGACAAAAACGTCCTTGTTAGCGTTTAAGAATTACCCCCTAAAGGACCAACATGCATTTTTTGACAATATAGAAATTTTGGGTAGGTACATGTGATTGGAGATTTAGGCTAAAATTTTAGTAGAAGTTATGGACAAGGAGTACCTTTCATATGTACTAAATTTCATGACATTTGGAAATATGAGTAAAAAGTTATGGCCTAATATGCTATTTTTTTTCGTAAATGGGCAATCCGGGCAGATTAGAAAAAATCACTTTTTTCATAAACAAAAATTTGAAATTAGTTTTCTAGAGTTATATATACATGGAAAGCTTTGAATTATTTCATTTTGATCAATGAGTCAAAAATTATGAGGAGTTTTAGTTTGCCGGCAGTTATGGATTCTCTACTCTAAGATAAACTTTGAAGTCCTTTATTTTACTCAATTTTCAATGTTTTTTGAAAAAAAATAAAACCATAGGATGTAGATTGCTTATTACAAAATTCCAACAATTGGGATTGGCATTTTTCAATTCCAAAACTAAATTTTTAACAATTTTGTATTTTGAATCATTCTCTACTTCTTTCTACTTACTATTTTTTTCCTATATGTTGTACAATTCCAAATTATCTAAAAAATTTCAAGCATGTAGCCAACTTGCCTTGAAGAATGAATCCAAATAAGCACCATTATTTTGGACATTTTTCATACAAATGTGAGCATAGAAAGTGTAGTTGCCTGGTTTTTCATAGGGCCAAAAAAAGATTTATGTGAATTTGAAAGCTCATATCTTGCAATCTACATGGTGAAAATTTTTGAAAATTTTTCCACATGTTCTCAAGTCAACATACTACAAGATCCTATGGTTACATGTATCCCCAAATGTTGTTTTTTCCAGAATTTGGTACTTGCACTAGAAATGGCAGTTTTGGATTGTTTTGGGTGAGAACATAGTCACAGTTGTTTAGGGGTTAAGCTAAAGCTTAGTATGTTGTATCCCATTGAGTGGAAGTTACAAAGCTTAGGTTTGTCTGAAACAATTTGAAGACTAGGTCAGGATAGGCCCTGCTTACTCTGGTCGTAGTCATTCCAACTCTGCTCACACTATTTCCATGTTCAAGTGCTGTGCGGCCAGCCAAAGTTACGTCACCCTTTTTTCAGTTTTGAATTTGTTTTTAAATTTTGGGGTAGGCAGAGCAACATCCCTCATGCATGACGCCCCCACCCTCACAACATCATTCAGCTAAGGTAGTTTGATTGTTCCCAAGAAAACATTTTGCTTTTGTTAGTGACTAAAATTTCAAAAAACAAATATAATAAGGTTAGAGAAATGGGTTCATAATGATTTCATGGATTACAAGATTATATTAAGGTAAACCAGCCTATGACAGGCAGAATGGCTGGTTTGCCATGATTTCGTTTTTGAAAAAAATTAAATTTTTTACCAGTAAAAGATAAGCATGTGGATTGGAGAGAGCAATTGAAATTTTATTTTTTGGACAAAAAATGAATTTTTTATGAATTTTTGAAGCGTGCAGCCCAATTGGCATAAAACAGCTTGTAGACTACCCCAAGATCCCCATAGCATGTATCCATAATGGCCATCTGATCACCTATAACAGTCTCAAAATTCCCCGACATGGTCACAGTTTTCCCTAACATGGCCATAACATAAAGGAATGTAAAACTTAGTTCTTGTAATGATTTTACACTAGAAAAGTAGGTGGTCTTAGAACAATCACTAATAACTCTATCTCCATCACCCAAGGCATTGATTTCGGCCACTAACCAACCTAATAAACTCTTCATCTCATTTAAGGTAGTATGCTGTAAAAGCGCTCCCCTTCTTCAAACCGCTCCTATTTTGGGGTGAAAAATGGAAACCAGGTGATCCTTAAATGGACCACTGTAACAATTGAATGCATCAAGAAAAAGTTATTTTTCTATTGCAAGAGCCAATCACTGCCTTTGATTTCCGCACATCTGTTTACAAACTGCAAGGGAACAGATTTTGGGAGACCTATGGTCACAAATAGGTGCCTATGCCCTGAATCTTTGAAAATTTATAAGTAATTCAAAAATACTTGGAAAAATACAAAACCACTTGTGTTAGTTTCCACATCCATTTTTCTTTCTCTGAAAAATAATCTAAAAATAATTCTGTCCACTTCAGCCTATGAAAAAGGCGGACCAGCTCTTAAATGGTCGCTTTTAGAGCATACTACCTTATTAATAAAAATCTGTCATAGATTGATGTAAGACTGTCATGAGCGGTTTTCTAGATGTCTACATTAGGCGATTTGCCTGTCATAGGCTGGTTTACCTTAGTAGGACACGGTCTCTAAAACACTGAGGAATTGATGGGTAGAGATTATTAAAAGTGGTCATCTTCTAGTGCATTGAGCAAAAATAAAAATAAAAGTTTCTTTGAATTCAATCTTGTAAAATTGTATTAGAATATTATAGGAATGTGTGGAGAAAATTCAGAAACTTTGACCATGTGGATTGTAAGATTGCAATGTTTGAAGTTCAAAGACAACCATTTCGTTGCAGCTATATGCTTTAGCATTGACATGTTCTTTGAGTTGCACCCAAAGACAACCATTTTGTTGCAACTCAAAGAACATGTCAATGCTAAAGCAAGTCATACTAACAATATAGATATAGATGTTTAATCCTTTAGTGATTGCAATCAAAATGAATGGTGACAACAATTTAGAAGAAAGTCAAAGTAGAGGCGGATCTGATGGTTTAGGCTAAGGTCTATCCTTCAAAATATAACTATAGAAAGGAACATAAGTGTAGTACTAGGATTTAGGGTGTAGTTCTAAATTTTTGGAAATGTAAGTGTAGAAAGGAACGTAAGTGTAGTTCTAAATTTTTGGAGAAGATGATTGTGTGGATTTGAAGATTATAGTAAAAAAAATAGATGGTTGTACAAGAAACGCCAACTAAACAAATTCAACTTCAAAGGCATGTGGCCAAATGCGGACGCATTAGAGGAAATATGGACCCCACGTAGGGCCGTTTGATTGCATGAAAATGTGTAATTACAATATTAAAATCTGAAACAAATGAGGCTAATGTTAGCATGGATTCTTAAGACCCATTTATAAGTGTAGATTTGTGTTTTTGAGGAAAAGATCATTGCAAAGTGGGAAAAATATAATGCCTCCACATAATTTGGAATTTCATATTATTTCCTATGCAAGGCTATAGAGAAATGTGTTGATGAATTTGAATGGTGAGAATAGCAATAGGCAATGCATGAACAAGAATCAATCCTCATCTATGGCATCAACAAAACTAGAAAAGAAGGAACACCTATTATATGGTAGAGGCTGCTAGTGCATACAACCCACATCGTCTACCATAATTTTTTTTATATTTTCCTCCTTTGCAATGCTACATCATTTATTTTTCTAAGAAAGGGGTTGGATGAATTATAGACCTCGGTGTTTCCTTATATGTACATGAGGGATTTCCACGTCCCTGGGAAGTTCCATATTATTACATAGATTTGTTATGCTTTGGTTGATTGCAAAGTTATAAGGTTCTACTATACTGAAAACTATATAAAAAAAAAGGATTTATTGAAAGGTGGGAATTGAAATCCATTCAAATATTTTGCAAATCATATATAGTGATTTTTTTATTGAACATAAAGACTGTGTGCACAGAAATTGCCACTTCCTAGAAAAATGAACCTCCAACTCCTAAAAGAAGTGAGTCCAATGGCCCTAGTGAAGCTAGCAATCTACTACACACTTGCATTGAACGCAGACTGCTAGCTATACAAACAAAATATCAAAACTACAATCTTCTTATCTCCATTACAATAGATAGTTGTTTTAACATTAGACCACTTATTTATCCTCAAGCCCCACACATCTCTGTACCAAAACTCATGGCATGATGTCACAATATAGACAAGCATGGTTTTTGGGAACTTTTGCATGGTTTTGGGGAACTTCTATTGCCACATCTCTACAAATTGCCCTGGCTTTTGTACACCACCTCCTAATCATCGACTTAAATTCTAGCAAACTTCAAAAGTGTGACCACTTTGCACACACACTTTGCTAAATTTGTCAAATAATACCTCTATAGTATGCTACAAAATATGCTCCCAAGCATACTACAAGTGTCCTACTACAACCCTAGCAATGCCAAAAGGTCTTCGTCTAGCACACTAATGAAGCACCTACACCGATTGCCATTGCAGTCATCGTAGTTTGGGTCCTTCTCTCATGCCTCAATGCAGAGTTCATTAGATGAGATTTCGGGGTCCCAGAGGGCCGTTTCAAGGCCGTTCCCAGCGCTATTCCCTCGGCAGTGAAAGAACGCCGTTGTCAAATTTTATTTTTTTTGAAAAAATAAAAAAATAAAAATTTTAAGCCCTTAAAATGAGAAACAAAGTTTTGTTGCTGTTTTTGTTTTGTTTTGTTTTGTTTTTCGAAAAAACTGACCTAGCAGTCTCTCGGCCAGGTTAGCACAAGCGGGTTTCGGCGGGTTTCGGCAGTTCTTGGGGGGGGGGCGAGTTGGGAAATCACAACCCTCCCCGAGAGCCAAAACACATGTAATGGTTCTTTTGGGTCTAAATTCTTGACTTCTATGAGGAGAATGCCACATCAAGTTGAAACTTGCAATGAATTTTTAGACAAATGTTCTTCATTGCATAATTCTCACAATATGTAATGTAGGCATTTGTCAATGCCATGTCTAAGCAAAAGAAATAGACTATGTGCCACCATTTTTTTGTCACTATCTAAATTGAACGAGTGCCTCTAAGTTGATCTTGTACATCTATGCCACACATATTGTTTGAGTAGTGATTTTATATTGGTGAAGTAGGCTTGGAGAGGACCTTTGGGTCACTATGCATAGTTATATGAACACTGCCAAACCCTACTAGATTAGCGTATGTTGAAAAGAAGATTATAGGCATTGTACTAGTTCATGCATCTATTGCCATATAGTGGTACTCATGCATCTTGATAAACATGTTACTATTGGTATCGTTCTTGGTTAGCACAATTATACTAATTGGAAAGTATCTTTTAATTTCTTCAAAGATCCAATTGCTTAAAACCCTCAAGAGGGAAAATCCTCAAATGAATATAGACGGGTAAATAAATTGCCCATACTCACAATGTACTAGTTTAATTCTATACCTTGTCAAGCAGGTAACTATCCCAACGTCCAATCCAAGTTGGCACTCATACAAAGAAGTGGCTAATTCCTCGTTCACAAACTCCACATAGACCTTAAAGTTTACAACGTATTTTGACTGAGAATATACTCGACACTACAACTTTATACCATGCACAATGGATTTTAATAGCACATATTGCTTGAAAGAGCACTACTTGCCATTGTAGGTGATCATCAACTTGTTGACACTTGGTGACTAGGGTCTCTATCAACCATTGGACCTTCACAATTGGATTAGAATTTGGATCAACACAATTTTTGACCACCGTATGTGGCATCTTGATATGGTGCAAGATATTCCCTTGAATGCACAAATTCTAGTCCACTGTCGGAGTTTGCAAAGTATGCTTTTGGGTCTTGGAATGAATTCAATAGGCCTGATCCTTGTGATTGGATCCGACATCTTGGCATATGAGTTATTCTATAATACAATACGTTGCTATAATCGTTCATCCTAGAACTTCAAGAAGTATTCAACAAAGGTTAGGAGCTCTTCCCCTAATGCAACAATTGAACTTGTTTTTAATGAAATGAATGAGTCAACAACAAAGACCGCAATTTGTAATGCTAGTTGGAGTCATGGTACTTGTCTTCTAAAGGCTCATTTTTCAAATGTGGTCTAGGAACATAATGTCAAAGTTTAGGCATGAATTCCACTAATCCATTGGTGTTGTCATCAATAGTGTTTATAGAGGAGAAAGCATCGGCAATTGGCGACTCTACAAAGTTTGTCATCTCTAGCTTCCAAGACTCTTCATTGTTGCTAAGTAGGATTGCAACAACAATTTCTTCTTCACTTGTCGGGTTGAGCATGTCCTTATGTACAGTCTTTGGCTAACACAAATAATACCCCAAAGTACTCCCTGAAATCGACAAAGAATTGAGAAGTATCTAGATCTAGATGGGATATTACGTACATCTAGGATTGTATTACAATTGTAGCCGGAAAGGATTGACAAATACTCCCTCCCCCAATAGTAATGGCAATCAAAGGGATTTGGATTTTTTTGAAGTAAGACATACATGTGCATGCCTTAGTATTAGTGTGTCTTCTGTTGTATTGATGTCAATGTCGGAGATGTACAATGTCACATCCCTAGTGCCTTCTCTTCACGTAGGTGCATACATTCTTTTAAAGGACAACTTGGAACTTAGAATGTCTTGATTTCCAACCAGGGAATTGTCATACTCTTGTGGCACCAGGAGAATTTTCCAAATTCTATTGTTGGCATGTCTAGCTGAGTTTCCATGGGCTCTTCTTTAGTAGCCTCACTACATTTTTTTTGGACGTATTGGCTTCATAGCTAGAACTTTCTTACAAGCCTTATTGTAATTCACCTATTTACACAAAATTCTCGCATAGCTTAAGGTTTTTTTTCCAAGCAAAACAAACTCCATGTACCATTTGCTCGACCCCAAGACACGAGCTGAAGTTTGTACACCATGTCCATGGGAAGAATTACAAAGGTGCACAATGTCATTGAATAACCCTAGAATTCCATGTCGATTGTTTTTGCACTGTTTGTGAGTGCAATAGCCAGGCACCACTAGTTTCCTACAAAGAATTCATCTAGGCCTTCACCTCCTTAAATACTTGGTAGGTTTAGAAAGATCGCAAAGGGGTTGTCATTGCATGATTTTCTATTTCTTTGAGCTGCATTTGAGTCCACTTGGATGGCTTAAGACTTCTATTAGTGTCATAAATAGACATGCTCTCACAATGCTTTGTTGATGGTGGTTGGGAAACTATCAATGGAACCTTCAATATGCCTACAACTCTAATCCAGAACATGAATACCATTCCATCTAAAAAGTACCGCAACAAAGCTCCTTCATCATCACTTCCGAGTCACAATGTGATATGCCCTAGCAAAAGTAGGCAATGACAATAAGTGTTGTCAATGCAATAAGCCCAAAAGATTCTCACTATAAGAAACTTGTGTTTTTTTAGACTCATTTTCATAGACATCCACATGTTTTTATGTTCATCTTGATGTTACGTTTGATGTCAAGATGGATATAAAACATGTAGGTGTCTATAAAAATGTCGTGATTGCTCTCATGTGGCTTCATTTCATGGCTTTAGTCCTGTAGCCTCATGATCCCATGGAGAATTGGAGTCTCAACATGCCTAGTACTTTTGACTTGGAAATTAATTGTTTGGTTTGTAGAAAAGGGATAATTCTATTTATATTCCATTTATACGATCATTGTCATATATTTCCATCAAACATGTGGCCCAATGGAATATTGGTAGTACAGACCGAGTTGGCAACAATTCACGCCTATGTAGCAATGGCCATGTGTCCTTGTTGCGTACAAATAAGGTTGATGTTGGCACATTGCCACTTCAGGTTGTCAAATTGAATAGTCTATTGTAGATGTGGACAATCTTGATGTGCGATACAAGTGTTGGCAACATTGATTATTTTATTCACCCAAGGGACAAGCAAATGATGCCATCATTGTATATTGTTTTTCAATGTCTTGTTGCTACTAGTGGCAATGCCTCCAAAATATGATGTTGTCATTTTAAACTCCACACTATACACAACCATAATGTTGGCATTATTTCCTAATTTCCAATACTAGATATTAGCCAATTCCAAATTGGGCATCCTTGGACCCCAATTCTCTTCTAATGCATGTCTACTTGTCTCTTCAAATCTAGTGCACCTTAAATTTGTCAATACAAAATATATATATCACCAAATATTGGCTAAATCTTTAAACTCTTAAACTTTCATTGCTTGCTCTTGAATCTTGTTTTGGGTTTTGGAGGTGTAGGTGACTATGCAAAGCCCAAACAAAGATGAAAGGGTAGATGACTCTAAAATGTTTTTAAAACTATAATGTCTTTAAATCAAGGCCATACAAAAATGAAAAGAGAGACATTGTTCCTTTTTGAATTTCTCATTCTACATTTTTCATGCTAAAGGGGCAAAGCCTCTCGAAGTATAGCTACTTGTTTCATTTGGTACTTCAGTGAAAAAGCTATGTCTTTTTAAGGTCAAATGTTGGGCTTGGGGTACAAAAAAATAAACACAAAAGTTTGAAATTTCTTTTTAGTTTCTTTTGCATCTATAGAGTGTATTTATATTTACATGGAAAACTTTGATTCATTCAATTTGGATTAGGAATGTGAAAGTTATTAAGAGTCCTACTTTTTAGCAATCAAGGCATCTTCCTAAGATTATCATGCATGGGATTCATTTCTGAACACAATTTTCCAATACAAGGACATCTATAGGAAGTAGGACATTTAAGATTGACATATTTCAATTTCCATCTTATGATCACTTCTACTGAATATTTTTTATAAAAATGAAAGTATTAATTTTTTAATTTTTTAATTTTAATTTTTAATTTTCAACTCAATTATTTATTGTGAAGATTTAGACCTGAAGAATCTTTAATAAATCGAAGCGTAGATATTGTTTTCATAAATCAAAGACAAAGGCTTCAATATTTTTTCTTTCTATATAGTTTAATGCACCATGTTATACCTATACATGAAAGTCAAAAGTTATTTTAAGTTTTAAAGTCATACTTCAGAATCTTGATCATTTTTCACTATCATATATATTTTTAAGATTCTAAAGGAAATGTAGCAACAAACCCTCACGATGATTTGTCATAGATAATAAAGCCAAATACCCTCCATTCCATCAGAAATCTTCAATATTATCTGAATCAACATTTTCTACATTTTGTTTTATATCATTTATCATTTATTGTGGGTGTATTCATTTTTTACAACTTAGATGAAGATGAATCTTAATTGAATTGTATCAGTGTGTTCAAAATGCCAACATGACTTGAATAAACTTGCATAAAAATTTCTTTGGAGTGATTTCCAACATAGCTACACTACAACATTCATGTTTATGATTTTGGACTTTATAATATGGTATGGCTCATTGAATGAGTACAGCCATCAAGCACACTCAATTTTGTTAATCAAAACAAGACATTTCTTATTTGATTTTACAATGAATCTCTAATTGGTTATCAGCAACACATAGAAAATCCAAATGAGTACGTAACCCAAAACAGAGGCCTCACACCCGAAACGAACACTTGGTGGTTCAACAATGAAACGGCATCAACCATTTTCAGGCCAATGCATGACTTTAAGAGCCTAAGTCTCACAAAAAAACATAAAATTTCATCCAAAATTTGTTGCGTTGGTTCTTAAAGTTGTGCTCCATAAACACGGTAGTAGATGCATTTTGTTTCATTCTATAAGAGTAGATTCCTTCATTTCATTGAGAGTAGTGATCATGCAAGCTGAATTGCAATTTTATTTTGCCCAACTGTTGCACATGTTCACTGTATACACACTGAAGTCCATTCGCCCCAGATTCTGCCTTTTGGATTGCACGTAATTCCGAGAAGATTGAAAGAACGCGGTGACAGGATCGTCCTAACAGGGTGAAAGAATTAGCATGCTAAGCTCCTGACTCCCCACACCACACGACTTGTGACCAAGATTTAGAATCAACTTCCAAAGTGCACAATTTGAAGGATCCAACCCAGAGCAATCACATCAACTTACCCTATGCACTAAAATGTGATCGCATGCACATTCAACGTCGAATCTCTTCAGGGACATCATGCATCAAGTCTATGTCACAAGAATCATGCAAAAGAGAGGTCTCACCAACATTCACATTGGCAGCCAAGAGGCCGAAATCTAGATCTCCAGTACTCGAATAATAGACAAGAGTTTGCTCTTCATCTCGAAATCGGGAGATGTCAGCCGTCAACAGAAATCTGGCTACAAGGTATGAGTAGTGTAATCAAGATACAATCTAACACAGTAATAACAAAACTGCGCAACGACAACTGCTAATCCAGCAAGTTCTGCATAAACAGAAGTCCAGAGAGTTGAGAGCCAACCATGTGAAAGAAAAGGAAAATTCAAACCCTGAAATGTCGTTATGAGTATGTTACACACTGAGGAAGCTCTATTTCGAGCTTTGCAAAGTGGAAACAAAATTGGAAGCGCCGAATGCAGCCGACCCGCCGATGACAGAAATGGCCGCGACAAGGATTTGCAGGATGACGAGCGGGGTGGACGTCTCGGGCACGAAGTACACGAACACGGGGCCCAGAAGCAACAGTAACAGCGACGTGGTGAGAAGGGCGCCAGGCGTGTTGCGGTTGACAGCGGCCGACAGCACGCCCAGCTCCTCGGCTTTGGACAGCAGCCCCAGGCTCTCGATTTTGCTCAGCGAGAAGCCCAAGTTCTCGGCCGTGGTGAGCAGGCCGGCCTTCTCCGCCTTCGAAAGCAACCGCAGCTGCTCCACCCTCGACAGCAACTTGATAGCCTCGGGCCCTTCGCCCACTTTGTCACGCACTTTGCCCTTCTTGTCGTAGTTCTCTGGGATCACCTTCACCTGGAACAACAAGGATTCCACCCCCCAAGCCCCGTCAGAGGCTATCAGGGAATTTCCATAGACAACAATGTGACGAGCACAGTGACCCCATTTCTTTGCCTTCCGGCGCTCTTCGTTTCGAATATGCAACATGCGCGCGCTCCTAATTCCCGTGGCGGCAACGGACAGATACTATAACTAACTTACATTGCGGCAGGGCGTCGTCCAATAAGTCAGTTGCGATTGAATTTTATCCAATTCAACACGAATTCCTTCCTTGTGATTAGCATACTGCACACCAGCCAACCGACTCACCTTGGAGTCTGACGTGAGCTAACTATAGTCTACAGAGTGCATTGCAGACTGTTGCTCTCGTTTTCGAAAACATGGCGATCTTTGGGACGGACAATCCCCACGTCGGTCGTTCGGGACGTCCCGAGCGACGGGGATGACTGGCAAGCAGAGATGGTCCTACATTACATACCTTCTTTCCCCCGATGTAGCGAGTGCCGCCCTTCGGAAGAGAGCCGGGCTGCGTGGAGTTGGGCTTCACGGGGTTGACGCCCCCCTTCTGCGACCCTGCCGCTCGGGCGGTTATGCGAGAACCGCCGTTGGGGGCCACTCTCGCCACCGGAGCGGAATCCAGAGCGGTATGGGCATGGCCCCGACTCGCCCTCAAGCTCGACAACGCCGCACCACCCTGCATCCGGGATGCGCACAAGGACATGGATTCCGCCATCGCCACTGCCGAATTGCGCCACAAACCCTCCAAATCTGCGCACGGGAAACCGACTTGGCACGCGACAAAGCAACAATTAGCTTACCACTCTGTGGGGTGGAGAGGGGATGCGAGACGAGGGTGATGTGTGACGAGCAACAGCCCACGGAAAGCTGCTCGCCAGGCCAATGCACCATTGGTCTCCGTTATCTCTCGCTGGATTAGGCTCCTCTTGCGCTTCCGACTAACGGTCGGACGTCGCTACTTCCTCCAAATGAGTGCCCTTTCACCTGTTTTCCTGGTCGGCGACCTCTGATTTCGTGAGGACGACCCATTCCTGAGTTTCAGGAGAGCCGTCATTTTTCGTCGATGAGTTTCATCATCTTGCATCTCACTCCTCACTCAGGTTTTCAGCAGCCCTGCCCAGGCTGACTTGGATCCTTCACTATGGCTATGGTAAGCTTATGTACCTCACCTCACACGGTGCCATTTGCTCGTAGTCAAACTGGGTCACCGTGTTCTCATTCCAAATTTTCCCTTACGTCCAAATTGGGGTGCACGTCTGTATCATATTCCGTGAATGAGGAGTGGCGGGGAGCCATGAATGCCTCGGTGCGATCCAAGGGTAGAGACGCTGTTGCTCCTTCTGTAAGAATGGCGGCCGCAGCAGAGGATTCCTCGACATCGGAGACGACTCCGAGACCTTTCGGAGTGCTGTTCGTGTGTTTGGGTAAGATTCCTTTCGGCGTACCTGCTTTGCTTTGATCTCAGGGTTTCAAACGCCTGTGAACCCTAAATAATTCGAAATCTGACGTATGAGGATTCCTCTTACTGCGATCTGGTGCTGCAGAGCAATTTTTAGTCCTCGGAGAACGTCGAGGATTGTCCCAAGAACATGTAGATTAGTTTTTGGTAGAGACCATCACACTCGTGGAGTCTGAAGGTCTGGTTTTCATTCTGTCCTGGGCTGCGTAGGCAGGCAATATATGTCGAAGTCCGTCAGCGGAGGCGGTGTTCAGAGACGTCGTGGAGAAGCGCAAGCTGGAATCTCTTTTCAACATTGATTCAGCTGGCACCATCGATTACCACGAGGTAATGCTTTTCCCTGTTTGCTTGCTTCCGGTTATGCTTTGAGTATTACTTTATAACTTTGAAGGAAGCTTGTGTTGATTGATTCTTTCTTGCCTTTTGCTTGCACAGTGTCAAGAGTCTCTGAGCTATAATAGAATTGCTCAAATTTCCAAGATGTGTATGACAATTGTTACAGGGCAATCCTGCCGATTCCAGGATGAAAGCCGCCGCACTGAAACGGGGAGTGAAGCTTACGTCCATATCAAGGCCGATTCGGTCCTCAGATTTTGAGGATTTCGACCTAATTATGGCAATGGATAAATCGAACCTAGGTACATAAATCTCTAATCTTCGTTCATCATGTAATTGATTTTTGTCCAATCCCTGAGACTTTCAATATTGTAGGAAAACTGGAATTTATTTTTGAGGGCTTAAACTTGCTCTAGCGGTCAACAAGCCACTAAAGAGTCTAATTAGCCTCATTTCCAATACTCCGTACTATTTTAATTTGTTATTGAATCACCCAAAGAAGGCTTGCCAACACATTCCCAGCACTATTCATTAGATTCACTTGTTGTGATCTCTTAGAATTTGATGACTTTCTTGTCTCTGCAGCGGACATTCTCATGGCATATGATAACTGGAACAAAAGATCAGCCCTCACACCGAATGCGAAAGCGAAGGTTAGTTAAAGGACCTTAGAATTTCCACTATTTGAAAACTTCCATATTCTTAATTTCATCTGCATAGGTCATTGTTGTTCTATAGTGAGCTAGTTTCCCCTGTTATGTTTGCTGCAACCTCAGCAAACGCAACAAAAGAACCTACCTTCCTTGATGCTAATGTGAATGATTCTTTGTTGTATCAGGTGAAGCTGATGTGCAGTTATTGTACCAAACACAAGAACGTTGATGAAGTGCCAGACCCATATTATGGAGGAGCGGCAGGTTTTGAAAAGGTTTGTGGACTATATTGTCAAATCACCAGCAGAGACGCACAGATTTTGTTCTACTCTGAGCTTGCCAAATTATGGATCTATCTCCAAAATTTGTTGCAATGAATCCCGGTTGATTCTTTTGTTGCCAACCTTTGAGCAATTTAGACATACATTTCATGTAGTGTTCTTTCTTGTGGCTATAAAGAGCAGGCGTCACCTGCTTTTGGTAGGCACAACAGAAACATTGTTTAGGCATGTTGGAGGTGTAATTGACAAATTTGTGTCGAGTTTTTTTTGCAGGTGCTGGACTTGCTGGAGGATGCGTGTGAAGGACTGCTTGCATCTATACAAGAGCTGCAAGTACAGGATGGAAAGTTCAATGTGAAGACATCTATCTGATTATCTGTAGTACTATTGAACCGTTTCCAAGGCAGCAGTGCAAATCATCTACTGTACACATCTGTGTTGATTGCACGGTCCATGTGAATTTAAGGACTTTGGTTTACATAATCTTTTCATGTACATCATACGGTATTCGTTCGCATGTTTCCTTCTCCAGCGACATTGCGGGGTCAGTTCATGAGGTGTACTGTAAGCATTCTTCAGAGCTCTGAGCAAATTGTTATGTAAGTTAACCCCTTTAGGATGTTCTGAGAATGGCATATGAGAGTCATTCCAATGTATTTTGAGGGGCATTGTTGTACAATCACCATGTGGTAACTCTAGAACATGTCTTTATGGAGTGGGATTTTTATACAACGAGTGCCTGCAAGTCTGCCACAGTGAAATCAAGGGATTTGTGCTCCTGTAAGAAATTCGTGAGTGAAGATGGGTGATGGGCCCCAAGTAAACAAAGTTTGTACTATACCAAATTTTAAAATCCAACCTAGCAATGTATAAAATCTCAACTACCCTATTCTTCTCAGTGAAGGTTATGAATATTCAACAAATTCCCTCAACATTGAAGTCTAGACATTGAGGAAGCTTCAAAATTTAGAGTTGTGTAAGAGAATTAGGCCACAAGAGCTCACTAGCATTTGTTTATTAGTAGTTCATGTCTACATCTACACTACTATACATCTTACAAGCATAAAAGGAGTCTTAGAATTAATTCTTTAGTAAAGTCAAAAATCCTACTAAAGGCAATCACTTTTCCCAAACGAGATACATTGTCTAATACATTGTTCAAGATCCTAAAATACATGTAAGCTTGTATGTGCCAGAATACATGTAATGTGCTACTTGGGCAAGTATAGAATCTTGAATGTGACTCAAAACAATTCCCCTAAAATTTTAAAATATTCTTGGAGTCCATGCCCAAAAATATTGTAGAACCCCTAATCCTTAAATACGCTCATCTTTAAGGACCAAATCCACAAATATATGAAACAATAGGCTACTTTGGCTTGGACAATCCTTTAGGGGTTAACCCTTTAGGGCCGAGCATGCCAAATTTGGTCGTTTTAAACTGAATTTTGGAAATTAGAACACTTTCCTAACCTCATTTGACTGGGAGGTGTAAACGAGATGTGAGGGCATGGGAATTTCGCTTCCAATGAGCCATTGGCCATCAAATTTGGAGCAATAATGAGTTATCTATGGCAATTTGAAGTTGGGATTTCTAAAGTTTCAAAATACACTGTGGGACATGTTTCTCTATCAAATTTATTTGTATATAACGAAAGGGAGCATGAAAACTTCACCATAATGTTCATTATAATTTTTCCTATTTTCTATAAAAATTTCATCGTAAAGTGAGCTCTTTTGTAATTACTACGATTTTTCAAAGATAGAAACTCTAGAAAATCTTATAAATTTCATTTTTTTCCCAAAAAATATTAAAAATTCAGATCTGATAGAAGACATGAATGGTTATTTGTGAAAAATAATAATTTAAATTAAATGATAAAATTTTGATATGAAAATTTGATTCCAAAAGAATTCAAGAGTTTGCTTGGGGCTCCTTAGGCCCTAAAGGGTTAAGGTAGAAGATCCATGAAGTGCTTGGGCTCTTAAAGTGTCCTCTAATGCAAAGGTACATTTTGCTTTCTCATTGCTCCAACGATGTACATTTCAATAGGTAGACGCTTGTATATAATGACATTGCATTTCAACTTTAAAAATCATAACTAATTCCACAAAGCTCCAAAAAATATGAACCGACTTGGGTTTGGGTTTAATGCCAATTCCATTCGTCTTTCAAGAAAAATTTACTGAAAAATAATTCAAGAAGTCCAACCTCCCTCAATTAAGCCTTTTGCCAAGGCTTCTTCCTCGGAAAACATCATTCCTGTAAGCAAAAGTGGCGGTGATTGATTCCTCAGCCTTAGGAAATAATCTCTAATTGGTAACTGAAGGGCTACAGAGCATTAATCCCCTTAAAGTCGTGCTTAAGGTATGTTCCCACCTAGCCTTAGGGGGCGATGTTAAGGTATAAAATGAGCTAAAAATGGTGGTGCATTCCCACCTAAGTCCTTCGTTAACTACCGAATCTAGATGACAACTGTGGTAGCCTGGACTAAACAACACTGTTATAATGAATGAGATAAAGTAGCCCATTACCTTTAGTTTTCCAATTCAGTTAGTAGACCAACCCAATTCCGTCACCTAACTTTGTCCAAAAAACATCCAAGTTCATTTTTCTTATGACAGAAATTAAAATGTTCTATGATAAAAGTTGATTTTTTACGATGAGGGATAATTTTCTATGATTAATGGTGAGTATTTTGTACTTGACTTAGGCGGTTATGGGTTCATTAGGTAATGTTTATTACTGTAGTCTACTGGTGGTTCTATAACTTCAAGCTAATTACTTCAAAAATTCACAGAAATTATAGTTTTAATCAAAAAATTATAATTCCACTTGGATTTGATTCTTGAAACAAGTGCACCTCTGAAAATATGTACTCTTACTGGAATTGGCCCTAAAATATTCAGATTGCAAATCAAATGGGTGATAGGTAGTTCTACCTTAATCATTTTTTTTGTTGGCCCACTACTATAGAATTACTATGTAATTAAGATTGGGCTATCTTCAAAATATGAAGATTTCAACATCTAAGTACCACTCCTATATAATGGAGCTTTGGATGGCCCATTAAGGTAGTATGCTCTAAAAGCGACCATTTAAGAGTTGGTCCGCCTTTTTCATAGGCTTAAATGGACAAAATTAATTTTAGACCATTTTTCAGCCAAAGAAAAATGGATACAGAAACTAACACAAGTGGTTTTGTATTTTTCCAAGAATTTTTGAATTACTTATAAATTTTCAAAGATTCAGGGCATAGGTACCTATTTGTGACCATAGGTCTCCTAAAATCTGTCCACTTGCAATTTGTAAATAGATGTGCGGAAATCAAAGGCAATGATTGACTCTTGCAATAGAAAAATATTTTTTTCTCAATGCATTTAATTGCTATAGTGGTCTATTTAAGAATCACCTTGTCTCCATTCTTCATCTCAAAATTGGGACGGTTTGAAGAAGGCGGGCGCTTTTAGAGCATACTAAGTTACCTTATTTAAGAGCAATGGCAGCTGAACGCAGAAATTAGCAAGACCAACGTAAAAAACAAAAAATACTGAAATTATCGAACATTTGGTTCAAAGTTCCTTGAAACTTTTATCTAAATACCCAATATTTTCAATAGTCGAGAAAGTACCTTGCCCAGAATAGGGAGCCACTATTTGTATGAGTTCAAGAATCTTTATAGGCAATCTCTTTATACAAGTGGGGTGATAGAAGGTAGAACAATGCATGTGGGATATGTCAATTTGGATGAGTAGGAATTCAACCGTTCATAGGTAAGTGCACAAATAGGAATTGTGGTGAAAGTAGAATTTCAGACCTCATTTTGACATTGTAGAATAATTTTTTTCAAAAAACTTTGAACTATTAAAAGGTACAAAAGCAAACCAAATTTAATCTCCAAAAATCCGTTTGACATTTCAATCCTGCAATCAAAAGTTATGAACAAAATTCAAAGAGGATGTTTGAAAATGTCAAAGAAAATGCCCCTCCCAATCCTTGTCCAAATTTTGTTCCTGACTTGATTGGAGTTTCCAAATCACAAGAGGATTTTTAGAGATGAAAATTAAACTAATTTACCAACTTTTCTTAGTTCAAAGTTTCTTGAAAAAAGTTCTTCTACTCTGCATAAATGAGGTAACTTATGAAGTTCTACATTAAACACGATTCCTGCGTCTTCACAATTAGTGATCAAGCTCTCATTTTCAAATTATCCCATACCCTTTGAGAATTCATAATGGACAATGAATTCCATTATAAAAATGATCTCTCCACATAAGGTAAAACTACCTATCACCCCCCTGATTTGCAATCTGACTATTTTGGGGTTGATTTCAAGAAGGGCACATATTTTTCAGAGGTGTGTTTTTGTTTCATGGATCAAACCCAAATGGAATTATAATTTTTCCATTAAAATTGTAATTTCTGTGAATTTTTGAAGTGGTCAGTTTTGAAATTACAAAACCATTTATAGAGTGGGGTCAAAATTATCCCATAAACAACCCATTACCGCCTAATCAAGTACTAGATATTCTCTATTAATGGAATGACACGTAACCCTTGTTGTCATATAAATCCCTGATTCTGTCATAGAATTCTCTGATTTTGTCATAAAAGGAAGGGAATTGGAGGAGATTTTAGGCGGAATTGGGGCCAAAGTTGGTGACGGAATTGGGCTGGTCTACTTGATGGAATTGGACTGCAGAATGGTAATGGGTGTTTTGACCTTATTCTTCAAGTAGACATTAGTTGGCATTGACTTGTTATAAAATTCTTTCCGATATTTGGATTTTTTTTTAACAATTACTTGCCCTTGGATTTGACAAAGTGCCTTGTTGATTTTCAAAATCATTCAAAGTTTGAAACTTTGATTATTTTCTGTCAAGTGTCCACCTCTAGCCTACAGTAATTGGATGTGCAATTGGATGTGCAAGGGAGTTGAGGTCCCTTGGGCCGGCTGGAGAAAGTAACTTCTGAGCCATGAATTTTCCACCACAAAATACACAGCTCGCAACAACCCTAACATAGAAATGTACACAAAAATACAACAAGCATGACCCCTCGTCCCGGGAAGGTCACAACCCTTCCCAAAGGCTATGTGGCTTTTCATTTTTACTTTATTTTTATTTTTACTTTGTTTTATTTACTACTCCATATTTATTATTTATTTTATTTTATTTTATTTATTTATGTTATTTATTTAATCTCTACTCCCTTGTAACCTAGTCTTTTATAGATTTTATAGGCTAATTATCAAGTATTAATTATTTAATTGTAAATTTAAGTAATAATTGTCTCTAAGGGTTCTAGGAAAACTAAAATAGTCTTTTGTAATTTCAAAATTCGGATGACACTTGTATTAGTTCTCTTTCATTTGTATGGTATGTTTTTATAGACTTTTATTTGTAAATATTCTACAATTCAAGAGTACAAGTATGTTTGAGTTCAAAAAGTGACTATTAGAGATCAAAGCATGAATGTCTTTAAAAGGGACTTGAATAAATAAGAAAAATAAAAATCTTTAAAAATCACCATATTTAGGAGTTAACATTTTGAACTTAAAGCTAAATAATTCTTGAGAATTGAATATTCAAATCTACAATTGATTTTAGAAGGAAATTTCCATTTTGGTTTCAAATTTAATTTAAAAAAAATTAATTAGTGTAATAGTAGATTTAGTTGTATGGATGTGATTTATGGATCATAGTTTCAACTTTTGTTTGAAATTCATCAATAATTATTATTCTCACTCATAATTTTGAAAATTCGGACTACCCCTAGGGTGTATAGTAGATTAGAAGCATGCCAACTTGAAGAACATCAAGGGTGTTGTTCCAAAAGTAGGCTCCAAAAATGAGTTCCTCAAGTTTGATTTTGGGTTTAAAAAATATACAAAAAATATATATTTAGAATTTTACAATTAAAAAAATTAATTGCAAAAAAATTGACTCTAAAGTTATCAAAATTAAAACAATCATTTGATGAATTTTTTTTAGTTTAACCCCTCAATGTCGAAGGGGTCTCTTCAATCCAAAATCACCTCTAAACTACCACTTTTGAAGAAATGTAAATTTTTTAAAATCATTTCTTGATGATTCTAACCATAGGATCTTATTTGGCACTATCAAGTTAGTTTACCCTACAATCTTCAAAGACTTTGACAATACAAATTTTGAAATATCTTCAATCAAAGTTCAATTTGTGAAAGAAAAAAACAATTTTTTCTCAAACATGATGACTTAAAGGGCCTATGTCTCATATTTTCACAAAATAAGAGTTTGCCTTTTTGAACAATTATGAACACGGGTAGCTAAAAATATGTATGCCAATTTCACAAGGATTGGAGTAATGGAAGATTGCTTTTAGAGCCTTGCAATCAAATGAGGTACATTGGGAAAACAAAAATTTCACTTCATCATGCTCATTTATTGTTTGCTTCAACCAACCAAACCCTTGCCCACTTGCCCACTTGCCCATCCATGAAATATTTTTTTTGGGACGGCATTTGATTGGCTAGTTTTCTATCTCAAAATAATCAACAATGAACATTTCTTGGAGTGTTTGACTTTAAAAAGCACTAAAGGCAAAGTTTTGGCCAAATCAAAAGTTTTTTCACTTATAGAAAGACAACTTCATAAGCTACATGGAAATAATGTGAAATTAAAATGAATAAATGTTTGGGGATCTGGACAATCCCTGAAGTTGAGCAACGACCATAAAATGTTTGATTGGACATTTAGTGGTTAAGTTTTAAATCATCTTTACCAATATTACTGAAAACAATTGTAAATCTTATTGTGTAAATACAATTCGTAATTCCAAAATCTACAATTTATGATTACTAACCAATACCAGTTTACTTCTCAAAGTTGTTGTTTGGACATCTTCACAACACTTCCAGTCAGAGGGGCTCAAGCCTCAAGGGTTTAAAGGGGTTTACGGGGTTTACGGGGGAAAAAATTGACGTAAATTCGAGTCCTTTTGCTTTTCCCTCACGTACCGAACTGTGAACAGCGAGGTTCACCTGCTGGTTCCAAAACCTGGGTTCTGTCGCCGCTCTCTTGTGGGAAGGTTGCGGGGTTGGGGGGCGCCATGAGCTCCAAGCAGGCGAAGAAGGACGCGGATCCCGTCATGGAGTTCGAGACCAAGAAGAAGAAACTGAAGAAGAAGAAGAAAGCACCCGAGGTCCAATCCCCTCCAAGCAAGGTTCGCGAGGCTGTCAAGCCCGCGAGTGCGCTTGCTGAGCACACGGCCCCAGCGGCAGAACTCGAGAAGACGGTGAAGGCGAAGAGTGAGATTGACGCTATTTTCGGACTGAAGAAGAGGAAGAAAGCGGAGGGTGGGCCTGACGACGACTCCGCGCAAGCAGCAGCCAAGAAGAACGACAAGGGGAACTCGGAAGTTGTGAAGCTGAATTCCAAAGGGGAGATTGTGAAACCGAAGAAGAAGAAGATGCAGGTGGCGAAGCCGACGAAGAGCACACCAGCGGCAGCGGCTCCGACGTCGCGGAAGAAAACAGACGATGGGTTTACGGTGTACTCCGCGGAGGAATTAGGGTTTAATAAGAAAAACGCAGGAGGGACCAAGCTCTGTCCGTTTGATTGTGACTGCTGCTTCTAGAATTCTTTATCGTTCAGCGATTGTTGCGCACGAAGCCGTCCATGTGACTATACGGGAGTACATATTTAGTCAGCCTCAGGCTTCCAGGTTAATCTTCAATTTGCGGCTCTTTATGGAAACCCAGGTTTTGATGTATGCGTACATTTGTGTTTTCGTTGTGAAATCTGCTTGAGCAATGTTATCGTCACGAACACGGATGGGGTGGGGTTTATGCTTTGGCATACTTCCTTCTCTGGCCACATGGTTGCGTTATCATTGTGTTTAAGAGGACCATGTGAGGGGGCCTTTGATATGTTTTCTCAACCTTGGTTTCTGATGGTATTGAGCGTAGATATGTCATTGTTAAGTTCATTATTCTTTGTAAAGACTAATGTGGTGCGTGTGTTGTGTGGTACGTAGATTGATGAGCTTCACTCATCGTGGAGCGGGAGCTTGGCCGCCAGATCTTACTTAGACTAGTTAGGATATATATTGGTTCATCCAATTCATTGGAGATTTTCTTATCATGCTCGAATTTTTTAATTTATCGTCTCTTCGTCTCTCCGTCTCCCTCTCTGTCTCTGTGTGTCTGACTGAGAACAGTCGATGCCCTGGAATTACTCTTGATGGGAGATTTCGTCCTCTGCTTGCCCTAATTCAATCAGCTTTGCATAATCTGTCCGAAACTAGAGCTCAAGGATATCCGGAGGTCTGATCGTTAAACTAAACTCGGAGTCACAGCAGGTGGCATTGGAAGCCATGTAATCTGCCCGACAGTTTCTCGTGTAAAAGTCTGCCCACGGGCTGTGAGTTCACCGGCATGTTCACGGGAATTTTATTGGATACAAACTTTTGTGATGGCCAGCATGCATTGGACGCTAATCCTCAAACCGAATCTGGCGTCGGAACAGGCTTTACTATATATGAATCGACTGAAGCCAAGCGTGGAAGTTCATCTGAGGAATCAGCAGACGCTACTGCAATGGTTGATCCGGATATGAAGCGCCTGGCAATGGACCGATCGAGAATTGGATGAAGAAGCGGGGATGGATGCACGGGGGCCGGCCATGTCCGATGAACGGGACTGAGACGGTTTGAGAGGACCAGCTGAAGAGGCGGCTGGTGCGATCTCTTCCAACTTCCTGCATCTCCCCCCTGCTGCTGCTGCTGCTTTGGACTCCTGGCAAGTCACCCTTGCAAGTTTCGGAGTTGGGAAATTTACCCTTCCTGCACTTGATAGAATTTTTGTCATTTTCGACTCCTTTGAAGCTCTTTTCTGACGCGCTCATTCTTCGCAGCGGACACTGATAGAGAGATCCGAGAGTGCATCTGGAAATTAGAATTCGAAGTTATGCATTTGAGAATACTTTCTGAGGAAATTTTAACAGAATCTTCTCCTCAACTGTGGCTTATGCATTACTTATTCGACATTGAAAGAGAAATTCTTGCCAGATTAGTCCCGGTTGACCAGGATCTTACTGACATCCACTTGCAAACTGTAACTTCCATGCCAGTTCTATGATTGATAACTCCCCGTAAGTTTGCACCAAGTACCTGTGTCTTCCGACGTCGGCTATGGTTTCGACTTTTGATTAGACTTTACTTTCGTTTGCAGTGCACATGGAGCCTGCGCAAGTAGCAGTGACTGACTGTGCGACCGCGTGGCACAGGTCTTAAGCAGGAGACGATGGAGGGATCTGTTCTCGATCTTTCGACATTGCCTACTAGAAGGCGGATAGTTTCCACCCGCAAATCCAGGTAGGGCAAATTCCTTCCTTCCCATCTCCAATCATTTTTCTTCATAGTTCGACATGGCGATTTGACATCCTTGCACACTTCTTTGCATTCATGGCATACTGAAGATGGTTCAACATGACTACAGCGATAAGATAGCTTACCGAGTATTTACAATGGAAGAACTTCTTCACCACACTGAAACGATGAGATGGTTCCGATGGTTTCCACCGCCAATATTCGCGACCCAAATGGAGTATTTTTTCTCTTCTAGAATCCATAGGGATACTCTCATCTATGATTTCTTTCGCAAGTTTCAAGGTGTTCATCTATGAACTTAGCGCTGATTCTTATGTTCAAATTCATGACAAAAAATAAGATGAAGCATTGGTCTTAATTTTCTTCCATGGTGGTGTGCGTCAATGCAGCGCGTGCAGGAGCAGAGCGGGTTCTGGTCGAGCAAGGTTGTCAGCGGCGGCGGTGGCGACGACGACGCGGCTGGTGAGCGTGGTGGCGCTCCTGTGGGCGGTGGGCTGGGTGGGCACGGCCAGCGGCGTCCGCAACATGGACATGGACATGGAGTCGGAGTTGGTGGAGACGGAGACGGGGTGGCAATTCGGCGACGACGACATCGAACCCTTCGACAACGCCACGGCGCCCGCACCGGCGCCCGCCGCCAAGGCCTCCAGCGGCGTGATCCCGCTCATCAACGGCGACTTCGAGCTCACCAACGTGACGGGCAACGCGACGGTGACGGCGGACTCCACCAGCACGGCCATCATCAATTGGCTGCCGGGCGGAGCGGGCGTGCAGGTTCTGTTCGGCATCTCGTACAAAATGCCGCCCCAAACGCCCAAGAGCGCATACTGCATCCACCTGAACAACCCGGCCTCCACGGGCAATGGCACGCAGGGCTCACTGTCTACGACGCTGGCGGCCTCGGCTGCCACGGGCAAGACGTACACCGTGCAGTACGACACTGCGCGCATGCCGGACGGCCCCATCAACCTTTGGTCTGCGCTGAAGGTGTCGGCGGTGGAGGGCGGCACGGTGAACTCGTGGGTGGTGAAGAACCCGGTGTACAATGCCACGGACGCTGCTGCGACGCACATCTCTTGGCAGAAGCAGAGCTTCGTGTACACGGGCACGGGCGCGCAGACGGTGATCAAGTTCGAGAGCATGTCGGAGAAGTATGGCCCCATCATCGACAACGTGCAGATCCTGAGCGGGAAGCACGAGCTGGCGGCGGCTCCACTGGGCAAGATGGCGGGTGTGTGCCAACGTTCCGTTCCCCTGCTGACTCTTCTGGCGCTGCAGGCGTTCCAGCCGCAGCTGCGGCTCCAGCTGTAGGCGCTCCGCTGGTCCAGACCGACATGCGGGCACGTCCAGATCCGCTACATCTGTGTGCACTTGTGAAGTTTTTCGATGGTGACTAGCTTTACTTATTTTGGTTTGGGCGTGTGTGCAATCACCGGTGCTGGTCGTGGTCCGAACGTCATGACTCTTCTGGAGCCTGCTCGGCCACTGAGGTCGACACGAACGGTCATCCATCCATGCTGCTGTCCCATTCTATTTTCAGATTGCAGTCATAAGGACGTAGTAGTGCAGTTGCTGTGCTCCTCTAGCTGCATCGATCCTTGGTCTTCTGTTGCTGTATCTGTGGGGAACAGTTTGCAGTTAGACTTGGTGTCCGTAACTTGTGGTATTTTTGAGTCGGTCTGAAGTGAAGTACATGCTCAACGAATTTTCTCCAAAGCAATAAAATTCAATTCCTTAAGTTCTGCTTATGTTGGCACTCTAACATTCCTTTACTGCGAGCGGGATCTTCTTCAGAGAATTTCTTGCTGACAATTCATGTATGACAGCTCAGACATTACTTAGAAACATAGAAATTTAAATTAACCCGTAGAGGACAATTTGGGCGTTCTATGCCATATGGAAATTTGGGTAGTTTTCTATGAAGTCAATTTTGAATGGATCTTTATGAACTTTTGACAAAAGGTGTGGACATGTACAACTTTGCTATGACTGTAATTTTGCTTTGATTGGGTGCCTAGATCAAAAGTTATATTGCCCAAAATTATTTAGGCAAGGCACATAGCTTTGGGTAGTATGTACAAAATTCCTCTTCTATTTTTGAAATCTGGTAGGTATGTAACTAACATAATATAGGATGCAATTGTTCAAAAATAATCTCATGAGTAGTGCAAAAATCTCATTCTAAGAGGAGTTAAAATTTGAGTTAAAAAAACTTCTAACTTCAAGCACTATAATCTTCAATTTGTGTAGTTATAGTTTCTAAATTTCCCCCACTCCCATGGTAGTTACTATAAGTTTGTACAAGTGAATTTTATTTTTTAACATTTTCTTTTCCATTTTTTTCTCACTGTCCTAAAACATGGAAAATTTTGACAATTTATGTTCCAAATGTGCCTACTACTTTAGGAATAATAGTAAAGGCATCCCCAAGTGTCCCAAGGAGACCTAGTCCATAGATTTCTTGTAATCCGTACCTTTAACCCACTTAATGCCTCAATCCTTTTTTTAATTTTGGCACATTTTTGCTTATATCTTTCTATAGAAATATCATTTTCCACAATTTCATGAAATTGATCGTTAAGGAAGGTTGTCTTTTCAAGATTCAAGTGTTACATTGGATGAGTGAAAAGTTAGTTGAACAAAATAGCACCTCAAAGCCCTCTGTTCAACATCCAGAATATGGATGTCAGAGTGCTTAAGGGTTAATTAGGCTATTATCTAGAATCATGTGTCTACCAATTATGTTCTTGGAATTGTTGGAAAGCTCTTTGTGAGGATGGGTGCATGGGCTTTGCTTCATGACATTTAGACCTATGATGTGATAGATATTGAATTGTAAAGTTCTAATGAATTAAAAAATTAGAACATTATTTTTACACAACATGTGTCTAAGATTTTTCTTTAAAGCCCAACAATTTTCATGACTTATGACTACATTGTTAAAACATTATTGCATGAAATGTAATTTTCATCATTCGGCAAACAACCTAGGGAACTCAAAAGAATTCTTAAAAAATCATTTTTTTAAGAAATAAAAATTTGAAATTGGTTTTCAAGATTTATTTGTATGTGGAAAGCTTTGAATCATTCCATTTTGATTAATGAGATGAAAATTATGAGGAATTTTAGATTGTAGGTAGTTATGGATTTTCTATTCTAAAATAAACTTTGAAATCCTTTATTTAATTCAGTTTTCAATATTTTTTGAAAAAGATAAAATCATAGGATGTAGGTTATTTATTACAACATTACAACCATTGGGATTGGTATTTTTCAATTCCATAACTAATTTCTCAACAATTTAGTATTTTGAATCATTCTCTACTTCTTTCAATCTGCTTACTATTTTTTTCCTATATGTTGTACAAGTCCAAATGATCTAAATTTTATCAAGCATGTAACTAATTTACCTTGAAGAATGAATCCAAAGAAAGACCACCATTTTTGACATTTTTGTAGACAAATGTGACTTTGTGAGGTGTAGCTCCTTAGTTTTTCGCAAGGCCCCCCAAAGGATTTTTTTTACTTCAAACACTAATATCTTGCAATCCGCACTACGAAAATTTATGAATTTTTTTCCATATCTTCTTAAACCAGCATACTACAAGATCCTATGGTTCCATGTGTCCAAAAATGATTTTTATTCTAAAATTTGACACTTGTACTAGAAATGGTAGTTTTGGAGCATTTTTGGTGAAAACATAGTCAAAAACACTTAGGGGGGTTAACCCTTAAGCACTCTGACGTCCATATTCTGGAGGATGATGGAGGCACTCTTTAGTCCAACTAGCTTCTCATTCATCCAATGCAACACTTGAATCTTGAAAAATCAACCTTCCTTAACCCTGAGCACCCAACCCATGTTCACAAAAATCCAAACCTTTCTATACTCATTCCAATTAAACTATCACTTAAAAAAAGATCTATACTAATTGACCGCACCAATTGATAGTAGAGACATATCCAAAGGTACATGGAGAGGGACGCGTCCTTTGACCGTACCATTGAAAAGATTATAAGAGTCAAACAAGGACATCTTTAAAAAATGGAGAGGCCATATTTTGGCCCTTGGGCGCTCAGGGATTAATGACCATTTTTATGAAAGTGCGGTAAATGATATTTCTTTACAAAGATATAAGCAAAAATGTGCCAAAATTTGAAAAAGATCGAGGCATTCAGGGGTTAACAATTGAAGAGCCAAAAACTTTTGGTCTCCAATGGGTACAGCTAGAGTTGGTATTTTGAAAATGCACAAATAAATCATGCACTACGATGGTCATTCAAAATCTAATATGACAAAAATATTAAATGAATATCAACCTACAGTAGCAGAACCAATACCACTTGCTGAAACAAATAGGAATCGTATGCGAATATATACTTTTCATCTTTTTATTTGTGTCTAATGGGGTCTATTATGGTCATCCAAAATCAAATTCCAGATTTTTACATGCCACTCATGAAATTTTTGATGTGCTACCAATGATACTCTAATACTCTCATTCGAACTCCCTATCAATCATTCAATAATAATTAAATTTGACGGGTCCATTTACCGTGATACACTGATGATGCTCTTCAAAACCCTCAAACCCTTAAACCCTTAGAAGTATCCTGTCCTCAATAAGCTTGTCCCTCGAGAGCTCTCTCGCAATGGATAACAGAACGACGAAGCGCGTGAGGTAAATTAGGGTTTCCCAGAGTTTTCAAAATTGTGCAGAAATTTGCAGCGCACAAGACAGCAATCTTTCTGCCTTGGTTGCAGATGGACACTCTGCGCGTCGCCCCGTGCTTTGCAACACCCCCTCGAGCTTTCCCTGCTCCGAAACCTCGAAGAAACCTCACTTGCAGCTCCCAAAGCACACTTCCCTGTTCTCAAATCAGCTGGTCTAGTATCACATCCTCGTCACATGCTTTCCTTTCACCTTCCCCCGCCTTGAATTTGCAGTCGCAGCGCAAATCTCCGTCGTGGATCGTGGAAGCCGCGTGGACACGCCGCTCCAAGGGCAAGAACGGCACGAGCAAGAACAAGAAGTCGTGGAAGCAGCGGACGGAGAAGTTCTTCAAGCCGTTCATTCTGGATGTGTTCATCAGCTCCAAGTATGTGCACGCTAAGGTGATGCACCGCGTGACGAGTAGTGTGGTGTCGGTGGCCACCACGAATGCGAAGGATTTGAGGTTGTCGTTACCGTCGTTGGTAGATAAGAATGCGTGTAAGGTGATTGGACAACTCATTGCGGAGAGGAGCTTGGCCGCGGATGTGTATGCTGTGGCTTTCGATCTTCGCAAAAATGAGAAGTTGGAAGGGAAGCTCGCTATTGTAATTGATTCGGCAATTGAGCACGGACTCACTTTGGTGTAGCTTTTTCTCCTTGTGACGCGTTGCCGTTCTGGTTGGGTTTTGCTTTTTGGTCGGCTGTCGTTGTTGAGTTTCTTCTACATATCCATGGGCACTGGGGTCCTGATGCTTTGATTTTCCATTTGTGTTAGAGCTTCTGGTGTCATTTTTCTTTTGCGCTCAGGTGATTGAAACTGGTTAAGGTAGAGACAACCAGAATCGCCACTATTGCTGTTAAATTTTTATATGCGAATGTTTGCGAATGGAAGAATACATTTTTTGGATACCTTACGCCAAAGGAATGAAGTGTCAAAGTTGTATTACGAGGTGTGTTCTGAAATGATTGAAGGGATTTTCGCCAGCTGATCAAGAGTTTTTTTTTGGTGTCAGTGTGTTAAACTGCTCCGTTTATTTGCCTTGCGGAGCAGCAATTTGGTGTTGATGCTAGAATTCTTTTAGCGGAAGCCGTGTCGGGATTTTAGAAGTTCCTTAAAGCTGGACACCTTGGTTTTATCTGATTGATTCCGAATATTCATCACTACCACACCGAATGGCATTCTAATGATGAGGATCACATATCCTTTGAATGCCATTGATCCTGATTTATAGGATCCTTAGTGTCGCTGATTTTATCGTCTAAAAGAGCGGATGAGACAGTTGGAGAGCTGATTTTATCCGGTTGTGCCTGCGTAGGCTAAGAAAGTAATTCAAATGCGTTGTCTGTGGTATCAATTGCTCGTTCCTGCATCCAGATAATTTGTTTAAATGCGAGTTGGATTTCTCAGGCTTCAATCGTTGTCGACTTCTACATCCTGCTGTAAGATGTGCAGCAGTGTGACTCCTCTGTAAGATATCTGTCAATCAAGATTTTCAAATCTATTACGAACAGTTCATGGCATTTGTTAGGAAAGCGAAGGACAGCTTCGGTGAGTATGATTTTGATGACCCAGGTAGAAGTTAGTCCCATAAGGTCTGGTAACGCAAGGTGTAGGGTTCCGGTACAACAAGGGCTAGCTGAGGGTGTCGCACTATCCTTTCACTCCTATTGGCTAAGATCAAGTGCAGTATGTATTCTTATCGGATTAATATCTGATACCAGTCTCGTGATTTTAATCTAATTTTTCTACGTGCGGGTCCATCTTGTAGCTCGCTGCCTGATATCCGGATGCGTTGCCTTAGTACTGCACTACCACCTGGGCGGTCGCAACCCTTTCCCTCTCTTAAAGGAGCCAAACCAAAACTAAGCTGCATTTTTGCTACATTTTTGCTACACATGTCCTTCCAACTTTACGTGTACAACTTTGAAACTAACGATTGTGTGTGTCCGAGTGCGTGATGGCTATTCACAGTTCTTCATCAGCAAAGGCTTTATCGTCAAATTTGAAACTAAAAGGACCTGGTAACCGTCCTCCTTTACTACCGCAGCTGATTTTGGTGACTAATTGAGGATGAGTGCTTACTCAATTTGTGCTTAAGGAGCAATCCATTCACGAGCTCCGAAGGATATGTTGACGAATAGAAAGTTAAAGGGGTGCGGTTTTTGTGAGAGTTATCAATGGTGGAAAGTGGGAAATATCTGTTTCTTTGGGACCGTGACCAATGAACTGTAGTTATGTGTGCTTTGATCGGTGCCCAAACTTGGATTTCTGGCAACTGCTGTCATTAGTTTCTGGGGTTACTCCGTCCTTTAATTGCCAACTTGTGTGATCTGAATGGAGTGTTATCAATAGAAACAGCGAAGGACCAACTAATATTGATCTGCTTTCATTATTTCAGGAATGTCGTCGAGTAAAATGACCATCATTTCTCGAAACAATGCTACTAAGCTTGTAAGACATGACGGAGTATCTTATGTACAACTTATCACCAGTATTCACATGATCGTATTCTTAAAAACAACTACGCGGGGTCCAAATGTCGTAACAAAAACATCTACCCTGTCTACCCTGTAGTCTACTAATTAAATCTTTGCAGGCAATGTTAAATCTTTGCTGACAATGTTAATTCCTTGCAGACAATATCTGAGCCAGAGCATGCAATCATCTCCTTGTCGAATTCGACAGAGTCAAGCTCTCGTGAAACTTTCATCTTTGACGTGGAATTTTTCATTGGTGTCCGTTTTGAGACGACTCCATCTCCTGCAGCGCTCATATTTGGCATAAAATTAAACCTAACTTCAGATTTGTTGAAATACTAATATTTCAACGAGATTGCCTCCACCGACCAAACCAGGCACTCGTCTGCAACCTCAGATCTATACGGGTCCAAGTTTTCAGAGCTCTGAGCACTTGAATGTCACAATTTCGGCGCTCTGAAACACTCCGATTTTCTCATAGTTGACCCGGGATTTGACCATACCTCCGGGCCCGTCCAGCGACACCAAAACGAACGTCGCTCAAGTAATAAACTAGCTACACTCAATGACTCCTCTGCAAGTAATTTAACAATTGAAACATCTCATTGCAATATCAGATTGACGTTGTCCGTAAATATTGTATCTCTTACGTTCAATGGTTAGCTCGAGCTAGAGAAGAGTACATGCCTGAGGCAGGCTAGGTGCAGAATGTGTGCAGAATGTGTCTTGATCGATCAGCATGATTGAATACATTGAAACAAACTGAATCGCATGCTTGAATTAATGTCCGGCAGGGGGAATATCTAGCTTAAAAAACTAGCTATTAAAATAGAAAGCACCAGCCATCGACTTCCCATGGATCATTTTCAGTCGTCAGCTTGACAGTCAGTCACGAGTTTGCCAAAGTTTGAACATTGAATGTGATTGAATCTTCGAGCTGACAACATTCCTCTGGAACCACAACCAGCTCATATTGAATTAATCCCCAGTCTGAAAAATGTGCACACAGGACATATACTGTACACCGATGGTCGCCCTGAAATCCGGTGGGACCATGTACCCAAGAATGATGTACATTTCTCACACAGTATCAGCTGCCTGTGGGCATGAAGCACTGGAGCAATTCTTCCCTCGGTCCCACTTTGAGCCACTGGAGCCAAATTAAGTGAGAAATTTGCCTTTGTTGTGGCAGGGATGGCGTGGCCATGACGCAGAGCAGTGAATTACTGATGCAACATGTCGCTGATGTGAGTCTCCATGGCTAAGGATTCGAAAGAAGAATCGCATGCCTGGGAGTCCTCTTCAGTCATACTGTAATAAGCCTTTGTGTTGCTCTGTTGCTCTTTGCTTTTGTCCAATTTCAGCGCAAGCATGCGGTTGCAAGTAAGAAAAAAAAACTATTTTGTGCCCAGATAATGTATGCTCTACATCTCTCCTAGCTAATTTGGGGCCTCTGATTGCGAATGTGAATTCAAAAATTGCAAATTTTATCATGCGTGGGAAAAAAAAAATTTCAGGGTTTTCCTTCGGGGACAAGCGAGGGGGGTAGTTCACCCCGGCCGTGTTCACAGTGTTAGGTGACCAAACTTTAACGGCCGGTGTTCAAGAAATGATTTAGGCATTAAAGGTTTAACAACTTTGGTATGAGATTGTGAACCATTCAACTTCTTCTACCAAAGGAATTCAAAAGTCCATAGACCTAATTCCATAGCAGACATTAGATGTTTTTTTGGGACTCCGAGAGACTGTTTGAGGGTTGTTCCCCTTCATTGTTCCCCCCATAGTGAAGGACGGACGGTTGCCAGAAATGCGTTGGCAGCCTCTCAGCCACATAGAACCGCTGAGGTGTCAGGCCAATAGTCACGTTCCCTAGGTTCTCATAGCATTAGAACCCGTGGTCTGCCGGAGCACGAAAAAACATCTAATGACTATGGAACTTTTACAACTTGAGAATGGAAATTCAAATCCTAAGCTATGAAACTTCAGACTTATTCTATACTCAATTTGATTGATGCACTATGGGAGTCACAAGTTATTGCACAAAGTAAAAAATGATTATTTTGTTTTGCATATTGATTGCAACAAGGCAAAAATGGATGCTTGTTCTTGTGAATTGACTATATAATAAGTTAAAAACGAATGTTTGCTCTTGTGAATCAATTTCTATAAAATTTGTAGTTTTCATCTTGAGTTTGTGCAAATTAGTATATACTATTGTAGTAGTAGCTTTTTGGAGTGGTATTTGGTGAGACTTTGAAGGCTGGTCAAACTCTTTCTTATAACACTGTCTATAAGGAACAAATCTATTCCTTACATGGATATTGCTTGAAGTATTTATAGTATGATGTGTGTATTGTCTAATCAAAGAAGAAGATAATTTTCTTATAAGTTTTCAAATATTGACATGTAGATGATGTAAAGTAACTACACATGAACACTTTAAAATAAACAACTGAGCATTGTTCCTATTATTAATCCCTAAATGATTGAGAGGCACTAATTGAACTTTTGCAATTTTTACACATGCCATTGCAAATTCAAAAAAAATTATTTTTCAAAATTATTTTTAGGGGAATGTGTACTCTAATTTTTGCCCAATTTGAATAAGTAGCTAAAGAATTATGAAGTGAAGTGTGTTTTTATATGGGAAGTTCTCAGTATCAAGAGAGGATCCTGGGACAACCTGGTAGAGAGAGAAAAAAATTCTAAAATTCTAAAAATTGAAATTAAAAAAAAAATTATAAAAAAAAAATCGAAAGTTCCACACCCTGAACCCCCGAATAAAGTCTCTTGGTACCAAGAAAGTTTTTTGGAGTAACCTGGTCGAGGAAAATAAAAATAAATAAAAAGTTGAATTTAAAAAAATAAAAATAAAAAGTTTCCAGAGTTCTACCCCCCAAAATCCCTAAGGGGATCTCTTGTTATTGAGAGAGTTTTTTAGAGTGACCTAGTCAAGGGGAAAAAAAAATTGAAAAAAAAAATTAATTTTAATACTTTGAAGAAATAGTTTTGAGAGTTCTAAACCCCAAACTCTAAAGGGGGGTTCCTCGATACCAAGAGGGTTTTAGGAGGGATGATGGAGTCGTGATAATAAAAAATAAAAAATAAAATTCTTGAAGAGAAAGGGCATATAAGCTTCTCGAGGGTGAGGAAGGCACGACAAAAAATAATTGAAAAATAATTGAATTTCTTTTTTGAGAGTCCCAATCCTTCGACTCTCTAAGAAACCTTTCAATGTCAAGGTTTTGTTCTAATTATTTCAATTTTTTTTTTTCACTTCCACAATTCCATTGTTGAACTAACTAAACTGCTATTGCGCCTTCTCAGATTGAACAACATTGGAGAATATACTCTATTTATGAATTGACCTCATATAGTTGTAGTCAATTGCAATTGAAAATCCAAGTGTCAACCACAAAGTGATGTGGTTGAAGTGATTAAATTCATCCAGTTTAGTACATGAGGCCAGTCGCTTTCCTCTGAGACCTACTAATGAAGACAAGATCAATGCATTTCTAGTGAAGGCCTATTGATATGTTGCGGTAAGTAATTGTCATTCATCATCACGTGTTAGTACATTTGACAAGTTGCCTTATTTGTTTGGCTTCTTATTTGCACTATATCTTTGTCATTTGACAAATTGAAGATGTTACCTTAGAGATGTATGAGAGTATCATCCAATCCAACAACATTCAACTCAATATATAAGTGGCTATAAAGTTAGTCACTTCTAGACTATGTAGAAGGCTGACAGGCAAAGTTATTGTATATGCTATAACTCAAATCTATTTTGTAATCACAATGCCTCAATTTCCATAATATTTTAGTTTCCTAAACTGCAAATATCCTAAAATCCTAAGCCAGTAAAGCAACAATCATAGGTCCACATCCTAAAAATCACAAAAACTATACCAATAATTTGAGGCTCACATGCTCTTATGCTTTTTAGCTCATGTTCCAAGGCTCACAAAATAGCCCCCACAAATATGGTGCCTAACTTGGGAATTTAGGGTTTAAGTATGTAAAAGCTTTGAATAAACTAAGAGCAACTAGATTGGATTTTATTACCCCCTAAGTCCCAAAGTTGCCTTGGGGGACACTTAGGAAACTGAGTAGGGTCTTGTTACCTCAATTTTTAACATAAAATTTTGAAACTTTTCTTGAAGATAGAAAAAACACATTAGCTTTTTGGAGAATATAATTTTCATTTTAATTGGTGCTTAAGAGCAAAAATTATGCCATTATAAGCCTCCAAAGCACTTAGCCAAGAAAAAAAAATCCACAAAAACTTAGAAATTTGTTTTTTATAGATTATATTTTTGTTTACATGGAAAATTTTAGCTCATTCCATATAGATTTGTGGTGTGAAAGTTATAGAACTTCTTGTCTTGCAGGTACTCATTGCATCTTTTTGAAAAAAACAAAACATATTGAATTTGTTTTTAAACTTAATTTATTGTTGCAATTTTTTTAATATTCTCCAAAGTTTTATTTTCTTGTTGGTATCTCTCTAGTGGAATTAGTTTGTTTCAATTCCATCTAAGAGAAATTTAGTTTTTCCTTCTATCTTGTACCTACTTCTTAACAAATTTTTAAAGAATGAAAATCAAGTTCTTTTCTTGGAATTTTTTTTTCAATTTTCAAATCAATTCTCCACCATAAAGGTTTTTTACCTCAAAACTTAGTAGTGCAATATTCAAAATTAAAAGGATTCAAAGTCTTAAATTACACCCACTCAAGGTGCAAAAATAACTTGTTTTCTTTACTTTAAAACACAAATATCTTGCAATCTATATGGTCAAAATTTTGGAATTTCTTCCATTTTTTTTTTACTATTCTAATACAAGATTCTATGGTTAGATATGCAAAAAACACAATTTTCCCCGGGGGGGTCACTCAATGTATTCTTTGGATCACGTGTGAACAAAATCTTTGACTCCCTATCTTATATGTTAAAAAATCATTTAAATAGTTTGAAAAAATTACAGTATGTTTTACTATGTTGGAAGTTCATATTGTGAATTTAAAAAAAAAATCTTTACCTGAAATAATTACTTACAAATTTTGTAAGAAAATAAATACACTATATAGTTGGAAAAAAACTTCAACCCCCTATTTTATATGGTAAATAATTTTTTTTAAATAATTTTTAAATTTCCAATAAATGAAGGCTTGGTTAAAGTTTATGCATACCAAAGTTTATGCATGCAATCTTGATAAACATTTGAAGAGAAAATACAACCATTTTAGTGCAGTCTTCAATTGTGCATTTGGATATCTTGTTAAATTCAATTGAGTCCAAATTTTTTTCACATAAAAGATATATTGATTATGTAACAACACCCAAAAATTTGGAGCTAAATCAAAATTTATTAAAAAGTAAATAGGGATAGAAAATTTACTTCATCGCACATGATGTCCAAAGAATACATTGAGTGACCCCCCTGGGCAATTTTCCAAGTTTCTTTTGTCTTTGCAATAGAAATGGCACTTTTGAGTTGTTGTTTTTATGAGAAAACGACCTTTAGATTTAGAGGTTAAACAATTCCTAATCAATAAATAACTTCTTGTTAACTTTGAAAAAATAAATTTGACTTTATTTTATTGCAAATTTGTCAATTTCTTTCATTTAAAACAAGATGCAAGGAAATAAGACCATTTCTCCATTGTACTTAGATGAGTAAATACAATAGGAAGAAAGAGACATTGGTAGAAAATATTTCCTCGATCCCACTAAAAAATTCCAAATCAATTTAGGGTATGTACCACTAAAAGGTTCCATTTATTGATTTTGATTGTTGATTGTTGAGAAAGCGATGTGAAACGAAGGGTGGAGTGGATACACACGTGATTTGAATTCTAGGTCACTTACTTAGTGATAGAAATCAATAAACGGAGCAGTTTAGTAGTCCAGACCCTAAACCCATTTGGAGTTTTTTAATGGAACTAAGGGATTAGAATAACAATTTTTTTCTTTAGACCTAATTTAGGAGTAGGGAGTCTTGAGATTTTATAATCCCTAAAACAAATTGAAGGGGTAGACCAGCAAGGGTCAATGTCAAAGGACATTAATACCTCAATATTGATTGTGTGACCTACACAAGTAGGATATGGTGTCTTGTAATAATGTGTTTTTATATGGTATACAAACAACTTCTTATAATCTATTTTTCTTAATATACTTTATATTCCAATAATATGTATGTGAGCAAAATTTGTGCCACCAAATCTAAAAATAGTGAGTAGATGTGTACTCACTGTAGATTGTGAGGCACCCAACCCAATCCAATTTATTTTTATTATTTATCCCTCTCAACACCTCCCCCTCCAAATACTTTAAATTAAAAAAAATGTAATTAAATTTTATTTTGAACCACCCCCCTCCCCTCCCCCTCTTTATAATTTTCAGGAAGCAGGAACTGCTCCAAGCAATATGGGATATGTTTCCCAGTACCAGTATCCGTATCCGTATTTGTACATGTAGTTGTATCTATATTCATATCTGTATTTGTATCGTATCTGTGTCCAAGATCGTATCCAAGATCAACGGTTGTGGTAGGGGGTTTGAAATTTTTTTTAAATAAAAAATCAACGGCTCTGGTTATTTAGGAGGGAGGGGGGGGGGAACTAATACCAAAATGAAATGGCAGCATCTTTTCAGTGGATAGTGAGTTAAGGAAACACTAAAATATCACAAAAACTTGAAATTAAAATTTTCAATCTTTTTCTTCATAGAATATATATTTTTTTTATTTTGAAATCTTTGACTAATTCCATTTGAATAAGTGACATGAGAGTTATAAGGGCATTTTGTTTTGTGGGCATTTAGAGTATTTTTGTGAAAAAATAACATGTACTAGGCTTTGTTGTTCAACTCAAATTTCACACTCTTTCAAGAAAAAAAGGTTCATGTTGTATTTAACTACTCTTGGACTTTTGGAGGAATTTCAAACTTTTCTTCTAAATACCTCCCAATAAATACTACCTAAATTATGTAAAATGAGATCACAATGACCTCAAAAATAGGAAGGAAAATATTTAATAGAGAATATAAATATATGAAAAACTATAAGCCTCTATTCATAATTTTCAAAGAATCATTTACTACTTTGATTTAACCCCTAAAGTCCCATTGTCTCTATAGGGGACAAAATGGATTTTGGACAGGCTCCTATGATCTCAATTTTCATTGAAACTTTTTGAAACTTTTTCATAAGATAGATAAACTTATGAGCTTTGTGGGAATCTAATTTTTATTCCAATCGGTGCCTAGGAGCAAAAGTTATGCCACAATAACCTCAAAATGGGGGAAACTGGTCAGCAAAAAAAATTCACAAAAAATTGAAATAAAAATTTTAATATTTTTTTTTCTCGTAGATTATATTTTCTTCTAAATGGGAAGCTTTTATTCATTCCATTTGGATTAGTGATGTGAAAGTTATGGAGTTTCTTGTTTTGCGAGCAATCATAGCAACTTCTTGAAAGAATTTTTTTTCTTCTACTTTGAATGCTAATATCTTTCAATCTACATGGTCAAACATCACAAAATTTTTATCACGTGATCCAAGACAAGTGTAGAACAAGATCCTATGGTTAGATTCTAAAAAAAAATTAAAAAAAATTAATTTCATAAGTAAACATAGCAAAAGTGGTAGTTTTGAGTGGTTTTGGTAGAAAAATGGCCTTAGGACTTTAGGGTTAAGAGCTGTCAAAGAGTCATCCTACTGCTAATTTTCCTTCAAACTTCGTCAATATTTCAAGGGTCAATGTTTTAAAATAGGTCATGGTTGAAAAACTTGAATTAGTAAATCCATGTTGCAAAGTTTGTAAGTTAACAACAAGGCTAAGGCCAAGACTCTTTTAGTGTAAGGTAAACTATCCCATTACGGACAGAATGGGAGCAAATCCATTGTGGGTTGAATGATGTTGGTGGTGTACACCAACATTACAATTTTGCCCACAATAAGCTTGCTCCCATTTTGTTCGTAACGGGATGGTTTCAGTTACCTTATGGTAGCTCCACCCAATTCCGACCTCTGACCCAATTCCACCCAAATGAAAAGCTCTCATTGATTCTAGAAAACAAATCTGTGACTATAGTACATGCCTTAACTTGCATGTATTGTAAAGTTAAGGCATGTACAACAGTCACAGATTTGTATTCTAGAATCATTGAAGGCTTTTCATTTGGGTGGAATTGGGCCAGAGGTCGGAATTGGGTGGAGCTACCATAGGTGCTTGTTGACTCCTTACGGAAGGGAAGCATTGACAAGAGCTCTCCTCTCCTCAAGAAAAGGGTTTGAGCAGCTTTGCAAAGGGTTCTCTCTCTCCCGTGCTCCAGTGCTCCCCAGGGACAGCGCCTCGTCACCGACGCAATTGGGATTCCGTCTGGCGTCAGAAAGCCCGCCGGCAGGACGGAGCGGGTTGGTGGCCACGTCCCATGGGGCTCCCACCAGCTGGTCTTCCATCGCCGTGCCAAGTGTCTGTTGGGATGCACCGGACCAAGTGCCGGACCAGGTGAGTCTCTGCTAGCTCCGAATTCGTCCCTACAGGATGTGCATCAAGTGATGACGCAAGGACTCTAGGAGCATCATCACAGAACTCAGAAGAAACTACAGTACTGACGGAGCTTACAAGGTCGGGAGGGATTTGACTTGGGTTTCAAATGCGCCCACCACTGCAGCATCATTCGCACATATCCCCTGGACTGAAGACGTACAGCAGCAGGTACCACCCCAGGCCTGGTGCACGGCCTCGCTCGGCGGCAGATGGAATTGGGGATGCCTGGACCCTGCTTGAATTGCTTGCGTGTTCCTTAGTGCGGACGAGGTGAAGAGAGAAGCTGGCAGTGCAGTCAGCATCTCCGTGTTTTGTCGGCAGTCCCGATTTGGAGGTGGTAGCACTATATGACCCCCAGGTCGATCGATCGATCGATCCATCGTATCACCCCGGACGTGTAGCTTGGTACGTAGCGGCATTCTCACCTTGAAATTGCAGACTGAGGCGGGGTTTCGGAGCGTAGGACGAGGCTCGCCATTCGAGCGATCAGGACGCAGGCAGGAGGATTCATTTGCGTGCTGTGGATTTGGGGGCTCAGGGACTCGAGGGAGGCAGCTGACAGCCATGGAGTTGGGGGGGACCATCGTGATGGGCCTGCGCGTGCTGTGGAGTGGGGCCGTCGGGGCAGCGTTGGTGGGGTTGTTGCCGCTGGGAGCTCTCAGCGAATTCGTGCGCGATTTGTCTCGCCGGGGGAAGCTCAAATTGGCGACGAGTGTCGAGCAGCCACCGGTGGGTTCGATTCCCTCCTGGGCGGGAAGTCTGTTACTTAGTAGGGTCGTTTGGAGTTCGTTGTCAACAGAGGTTAGAGTGGGTGCAGATTTGAAGTATTCCGTGCTTGGCGTCCGTGAGCAATGATGTGGCAATTTCCATGACAACAAACAGAGCAAGTGTAGCTTTGGGTGGGGGCTATAGTGAGCGATTGCGCAATTGGACACTTCTCTGTCTGTGCGTTTTGTCCTGTTTTGGAAACCCTAACAGGGCTCCTAGCGGGAGCTCTTAGCCTAGCACACGTTCGGTCCATCTGTCGGTTTTTCGGTGGAATGAATGGGGACATTTTCACGAGATGGGGATGACACTTCGACTCTTGTTTGCAACTGGATAGATGTACAATTATACGATGGTGGTGGCCAACCTCATCGTCCGTTGCTAACAGCTGCGTGTGCGCTTGTGAGCAGAGGTTTTCGGTTCCTCAGCGCTGGTTCGCCCATTTTTATGTGCTGGGAGGTCTTGTGAACTCATTACTGCTTGCAGTCACTTTCCTGTTTGCCTATTCCTGCACGTTCCCCATGCAATCGCAGGAGTCTCAAGTTTCCGCCGTGGTGGCTCAGTTGGGAGGTAACAAACACTTCTTCTTCTCCCTTTCCTTTAGTAGATAATGCTTCTACCGAGATGGATGTCGTTGGCCATCGTTGCTTCAAAAAGGTCTTGTGATTTACAAGTAGCCTCATGGATTATGTTTAGGTGCGGGCGCCAGAGATTCCAGTGGAGTGGTAGGCAATGTCGGGCAACTTGCCAACTACAAAGGGCGTGCATGGAGTACTTGTTTCGTGCTTGCTATGCTGGAGCTTCAAATTCTCAGAAGACTAAGCGAAAGCATTCACCTTTCTCACTACAGTCCCTTGGCCCGAATGCATGTCCTTGGCTATCTTATTGGATTGGGGTACATTACCTAACTCTCTCTATTCAGTCTTCCCTGAATTTCTCTTGGACTACCCAATCGCTTGCTCTTGGCAGACCAGTCAGCATGTTCCGTTTTGGCGCACGGTGTACGCAATGAACATTCCTCATACAGAAGTCGAAGTGCTCAATGTTGATAAGATGCAGTTGTCGATCCTCATTTCTTGAGGTCTAGCAAGATTGATGTGAAACTGATTATTTCAAAGCACTTACGCTAACCTTTACTAATGCAAGCACTCATTCTGGTTCGTAGTTTTAATTATCTGGTAGTGGTTGATGTCTGCGCAGGTTCTATCCAGCAGTCTCCCTTACCCTTTTCTCCCAACATTTCGAAGATGGAGATTACTTGTCCTTGCTCTGCACATTTGTGGTAAAAAGACTTGGACGCGTTTGGATACTGCACACAGGTCCACCTCTCCTCAATTCTCAATTTGAATTGATGGATTATGCGAAGAGTCTCAAAGGCTTGGAAGCGTTTCAGTGGGTTGGCTTGGGCGTTTTTTTATTGGGCTGGTTCCAACAGTTCCGATTACATTCTATACTGGTAGGTGCTCTAGCATCTGCTTCTCTTAATAGTACTTCGTCCCCTCTCCCACGAATTTGAGCATTTTTCTTCTTCTTTTTGAACATTTTCCCTTCACTCATTAACAGGGTTTATGTGTGGATATTTCCCTGCTCTTAAAGTTCCTAGATTGGAGGTTAAAATTTTTGACGGATCTATGTAGTAAGATTTTCAAGTAAAGATCTCCTATCTTCGTTGAGTAGTAGTGACTGGTCATCTTTCATTAGACAACGAAGAATAAACTGAAAATCTTAAAAAGCTCCCGACGAATTTCATTAACTTTGTCAATTCCATTTTCTATTCCATTAACTCATGTGGAGTTAATCGTGGGCTGTAGTGCTTGAAGAGGTCTTCCTTTAGTCCTAGTTGGAGACAAGGAACTCTATTAAGGTATTGAGTTTGGGTCTTTGGGCAGGCCTCTTTACGAAAGAAGAAAGTGCGGACAGGTGTTGATGTCATTTTGAAGCCATTTTCGTCTGTGTCCAAAGGAAGAGCTGATCGATATGAGATTCCACACGGAAGTTGGTTCGAATGGGTCTCCTGTGCACATTACTTGGCTGAAGTCGTGCGTTACCTATACCCTTACCGTTTGTTTTTTGTACAATATGCAGATTCAGTAAAGCATTAAAACATTTAGACTTCTTAATTTGGTTTCTCAAGATTCATGCTCCTGTTATTCATTGGAAGTGTGCTCTGCTGCTATCATCTCTATATATCACATGTTCTCATTTGATGTGCTTTGCTGTATCTGTGGGAGCAGGTGTTGTATGCTGGGATTGTGATAGCCAGTGACGGACACAACCTCAATATCTGGCTGTTCTACTCATGGGTGGTTTGTACCTTTTCATGGATATATGTGATTTTGAATTTTTTTTGAATTTCTTGTGGCTGTTCCACTCACTAGAACGAATAACATGACTTACAGTAAAATCTGTTATGCACACCTGGAATTGTAATCTGCAGTAAAACGAGATCTACAATTCTTCCTGTGAGGTTTGTGAGGTAGCTGGCCTTGGAAATTGTCTGCAACATGAACTGACTGCCATTCTGTCGTGTGTAGGTACTGAATCTCACTTTGGCAGCCAGGGAGACACATGCATGGTACAAAAGTAAGTTTGACGATTATCCTCCATTCAGAAGGGCCATATTCCCTTTTATTTACTGAACGTGATACACTTTCGAGAGGTTTGAGAAGCGACATCCGCTGTAGAAATTTCCATGTACATATATGCTGGGATCAGGAAACATGCTTGAATGTCCGAGTAGGAGGCAGTCTCCGTTACAACTGTGTCATTCAGCAAGTAAATGACTGCATGTAGGATTTTTGAGTTCTCAGGCTGATGACATGTATTAAAAGCTTATTTGATAAAATTCTCTCTTTCGATTCGGTTCTCTCGCTTGCCCTGTAAACCCTTTCCTCCTTCGCTCCTGTCTTCGTTGCCTAGCGTTGTGAACTTCCTTTTCCACATCCACAAGACGTATCCGATCTGTTGCTCCCGGATACAGCTCCAGCTTTGCAGCGTTGCTTTTAGTGTGGAATTGTATTATAGACAATTAAATCAGGCGGAATTTTATTTATCTCTGTGTCGGCATGAGATAATGGGAAACGATGAGGCACAAGGCAAGGGAAATGATGCCTCCAGTCTTGTAGCTTTATAACCTGCAATTTTTAAGAAAATGCCAAGAAAATTAGAGTGAATTTGTCTAATTTAGTTTCATTCTATTTGGGGGCAATTTCATGTTCAATATAGAACCAAATATTTCGATTTGACTATCGAGTGAGTTATTCTGAAGGTGATATGCCATATCGCATTCTAATTTTTGAAATTATCCATACTACAACTGATCGAACCTGCCCCTCGAAAATTGTGGTGTCGATGAAAAGAGGAACCTCAAAAATGGTGACGTTGATTGGTGCTATGGCACGATTCTCAGTGTAAGCAAGTCTCATCTACGTTAGTAATGTGAGGTCTGATTGACAGTAATAACGGGATCCGTGAATGGAATAATTAGCCAAGTAGGCTCCCTTCGTTACTCGATAACTGATGAAGGGGCTGACATAACTCTACAACTGCGTCCTGTCACCGAATGCGAATTATGTGTCGGGACGGACGTGCCATCGATAAAAAGCCACTTCCTTCCAAAGAGGAGGAATTCTGTAACTTGGACAAACGGAAACACAGAATGGCAGCGTCTCAAAATTTATCAACACGCACGTGAACATCTAGTAGACTAGACGGGTACCGTCTACAGTGAGGCACAGCAAAACCCTTGAAACCATCTATTCATTCTTCCTAGATAGCTGCTAGGCAACAAAACCTTCCTCCCATAGTCCGATCATCGATGATGGGTGCACGACGATTTGTAGAAGAAACTACAGGACTCCCAGCATTCTAGTGCATCACAGAATAACCAACCTGCGCATCTGATTGGCAAAAGCAGGTTGATTCAGCAGTACCCCACTACCGTCGCTCTTCACGATAGTCAACGAAAGCACTGAGCACTTGCTCTAGGCCTTTGGGAAGCGCATCGAAAGGTAAACGAAAAAATATTTTCGAGGGTCAACATGTGCACAATTACGACAACATATGCAAGCAACGATCTATCAATGTCCAGCTGGATCACAGCATGCAGCATGCGTTATTACCAACCGACTGAGTTGAATGAGTCAATCCGCCTGAGAAAGCATGCAGCAGTTAACTAAAGCGACGGAATAGAAATATCAGAAGAGTCGGAGTAAAATAATGTACTTCACTTCAAACCGACTCAGAAATACCACAAGTTACGGACACCAAGTCTAACTGCAAACTGTTCCCCACAGACACAGCAGCAGAAGACCAAGTATGCAGCTAGAGGAACATAGCAAACTGCACTACTACGACCTTACTGTAATCTAAAAATAGAATGGGACAGCATGGATGGAGGACCGTTCGTGTCGACCTCAGTGGCCGAGCAGGCTCCAGAAGAGTCATGACGTTCGCACCACGACCAGCACCGGTGATTGCACACACGCCCAAACCAAAATAAGTAAAGCTAGTCACCATCGAAAAAGTGCGCACACATGTAGCGGATCTGGACGTGCCTGCATGTCGGTCTGGACCAGCGGAGTGCCTAGAGCTGGAGCCGCAGCTGCGGCTGGAACGCCTGCAGCGCCAGAAGCGTCAGCAGGGGAACGGAACGTTGGCACACACCCGCCATCTTGCCCAGCGGAGCCGCCGCCAGCTCGTGCTTCCCGCTCAGGATCTGCACGTTGTCGATGATGGGGCCATACTTCTCCGACATGCTCTCGAACTTGATCACCGTCTGCGCGCCCGTGCCCGTGTACACGAAGCTCTGCTTCTGCCAAGAGATGTGCGTCGCAGCAGCGTCCGTGGCATTGTACACCGGGTTCTTCACCACCCACGAGTTCACCGTGCCGCCCTCCACCGCCGACACCTTCAGCGCAGACCAAAGGTTGATGGGGCCGTCCGGCATGCGCGCAGTGTCGTACTGCACGGTGTACGTCTTGCCCGTGGCAGCCGAGGCCGCCAGCGTCGTAGACAGTGAGCCCTGCGTGCCATTGCCCGTGGAGGCCGGGTTGTTCAGGTGGATGCAGTATGCGCTCTTGGGCGTTTGGGGCGGCATTTTGTACGAGATGCCGAACAGAACCTGCACGCCCGCTCCGCCCGGCAGCCAATTGATGATGGCCGTGCTGGTGGAGTCCGCCGTCACCGTCGCGTTGCCCGTCACGTTGGTGAGTTCGAAGTCGCCGTTGATGAGCGGGATCACGCCGCTGGAGGCCTTGGCGGCGGGCGCCGGTGCGGGCGCCGTGGCGTTGTCGAAGGGTTCGATGTCGTCGTCGCCGAATTGCCACCCCGTCTCCGTCTCCACCAACTCCGACTCCATGTCCATGTCCATGTTGCGGACGCCGCTGGCCGTGCCCACCCAGCCCACCGCCCACAGGAGCGCCACCACGCTCATCAGTCGCGTCGTCGTCGCCACCGCCAACCTTGCTCGACCGGAACCCGTCCTTCTGTGGGCGCTGCATTTCAAAATCATGCGTCAGCTTCCTGTATTAAACATCCATTGTAGTGCTATTATGGGTCCCGTCCTTGTCTGGATAGTTACAAACACAAATCCTGAGTGTCACTCTTTTTATGACAAAACGTCATACATTCAAGGGCAGGGAACGGAATTACACTCATTGCTAAACAAATGAGTTGTTCCGTAAATATGCCAAAAACATAAAGTCAAAGGAAGCAGACTCACAGAACTCTATCGCAGTGGTTACTAGCGACATATACATGTTTCGTGTTAGAGACGTCCCTGTCATTTTAAGCAATGGAATGTGGAATTATTGTAACGACTAAACCCAAGAAACTAGCTGGCACATGTCCAGTGACAGAAGGCATGTGTTACGTACCCTGCATGCATCAATAAAGAATGTCTCGGCCTTCGTAAAGATGGATTTCTTTCTTGCCGGTACTCCAAGCCTGATAAATTGTCAATGAGCCTTCCCATGACTGGAGAATATCCTTGATCTCTACTGTCGTGTAAAATAAGCCTGCAAGCTAGGGTGTAGAAAGGTCTCACACCAGGCGTGTACTTGTTTCAAAGCATATGCTTGTTTCCATGGTCTCCAATCACCACTTATAATAAGTGCAGGAGATTTCTGTATTCGAATTCCACTGAAGTCCTCTGAGAATAGCTCTCTCCTATAGTCCTGTGAACAGAGCTTCAGCCGAAGTATATGAGTCGCAATTGCGGGACACCTGCATTATTATGCAGCAATTAAAAGTAGATCAGACGCTGTCTTCGACACTTCCAACGACAAATATTCACTCGAACCTCCGTTTTAAAATCTAAATACATAATGGAGCAAAACCAGGCGACATCCGTAGAGTTTCAGAGGCTTACCACAATTCACCGAGTCTCACTTAATTAGCTAATGAGTGAAGATTTCCGAAACTACTCAAATGCTCGTGAACCTGACATGCAAGGAGACAGATAGCAAGCGAATGACAGATGGAGGGTGGTTAGCAGACCTCAGGGGTCCTGCAGCAGCGCTTGATCGCCTCTTCAAGTTGTGATGAAACCGTCTCATTCTCGTTCGTCAGAAATAGAATCTCATCCAATTTATGTGACGTTCCAGATGAGAAGGTTCTTTGGCATGGTCCAAAGGAGAATTCTGAGACACCGTCATCCAGTGTCAGACAGAGAGTCATCCAAGTCGTGTCCAATCTGATCTCAAGAATTCCATACAAAATCCACTCTCCGAGATCCATGCGCCTTGCTACCACGAAGCACTGATCTGCATGGTACTCCCACAGGAACACAGGCAAGCCCTGGAACCCTCAATGTGAATGCAACCTTCAGCTGTGGTTGCCCATATATCTTGCCTCACTGCACTGAGCCTGCATGTGCGATGTCTCCTCAGATCTCATTGCCAAGGAGAGAAAGGAACCACGCGCTGACTGTTGGAATACCCAGCGCGAAGACATAGAGCGGAGGTCAGCATGTTCTTGATGACGTACAGAGACTTAAATTGTCATTCAGTTGCCAAGAGTATAGTCTTGACGTCAGTCCTAAGCTACTATTCGCTAAAATTTCTATTCCATTCAACAAGGAGGAAGCTATTAACATAAAACAACACGGATGAAATAAATAAAGCAAAAGAATCAGTAATTATAGTTTTGCAGATAGTTGTACACTTGTTTCAGGCTACCCCTAGATGGGCGTGCACCTGAGTGAAAATTCGCAAGCTGTACTAAGCTTTGCCTAACATCAGACTTAGAAACAGCTCTAGGATTCGAGCCAGTGCAGCAAAAATTACCTGCGAGCCTCACGATAACCAGTAAATTTAATCGAGGGAAAAAAAAAACTTCGAACATAAGGAACGTAAAATGTAAACTCATTCAACAGGCAAGCCATCATAACAGATATGACCAAACAGTGTCGCATCTAACATAGAGAGATCCTCCAAATTATAGCGTGGGGTTTCTAGACGAAAAATAGTATTCTAAGGAACAGAAAGGGTGATACAGCAAACGCTTACCATTTGAGTCAAAGCAAGTAAGTAAAATTGCTAGACAAACGCACACGCTTATGTCTTCACCTGCACGCATGAAGACACAAGAAACATTCGGTATAAATATTTTACTCCAAATACCCAAAAGTCATATGCAAGACTGCAAGCCATACGCAAGATATACAAGACTGCTGGGAGACCACAAAACCAAAAATAAAATGCAGCGAAGTTGCTACAATTTATTCCAATACATGTAAGTAGGAAACGGCATATCCAATCGGGTTAAAAATTTGACCTACCGTCTGAGCAGCAAATGAGAAGTGAGAGCCCATTCGCCAACTTCTCACTTGCATATTTGACAGCGTCTGGTAAGTGATTTTGCAAAGAGTGGCGATCAAACTTTGAGCCCTGAAAATTCAAAGGCATTTCCTCCCATTACAATAAAACTTGAGAACGGAGCGAATAATGGTGAAATACAAAGTTTTTTATTGCCTAGGTTTCAAGTAGACGCAAGAACATGATGTATACGCCTCCTTTTAAACATGAGGCTCAAATTGGGCTGATTTTTGAACTGCTATTGCAAATAAACAACCCAGAAGATAAAATCAGCCTCTACTTCCAACGAAGAAAAGATGCACAGTTAAGTTAGCTTTCTAACGCCCCTAATTTCATTAGACTTAAAGCTAGAGAGCAGATATGACTGTTTCGTGGTATATCATTTTCATATATATGTGATGATATCAAATAAAAAAGGAATAAACAAGTAAAATAAATATTTAGGCCAAAATGAGAGTCAAATGAGAAATAAATGCAGGAGGTTAGAGGGTTAAACAGATGCTGGTCCACGTGTGCTTACCACAACTGGAAGCTGAAGATAGGAGTTTTTCCAGGTACTCGAAGTCGAGCATGCTGAGGAGCTAACATTTAAGACACAATCCACAACCTCAAGCAGGGATTCCACTTGACCTGCTCATAACACAGTGGTGTTCAGCTAAAATTACGAAAAAGGTATAGTGTAAGTGTATTTGGAGTAATTATGCTCAACTTTCCAAGCCTCTAATGAGTAGTTCGTAATTATCACATCACTAGACGGAGACAACCAAAGTAGCTAGAATTATTATCACCCAGACCTACTTGAGATACTTCAAAAGGAAGTTTCGAAAGCCTTGTCTCAAAACTTCATAAGACAGATCATTTTATAGGGCTTGTTCTGTAAATGGACGCAATATTCACATCCAAAACAGAAGAGACAAGCAGCTTACAGCATGAAGAGTCACCCACAGCAAGTCCGGTTGAACCGATCCAATGAAAACCAGGAGTCAGGTCAGTTGGAATTCCTTTGAAAGGATCCATGCGCTTTGCACCCATATCCTCGCAAAGGTCATCTTGAAGTGCATTGATTTCCCTTTCTTCGAGTGTCCGATGGCATTCGTCGTCAGAACACAGAGAATCGTCCAATTTCTTTGCATCTACATACCCCAAATCGAGAGAACTCATCAAATGAGAACTTCCACTGGGAAATGTATTACAAGCAGATCTTGCATCACTCCTCCCATCCACAGGATCAGCAAGCTTTCCAAAAGATTTCACTTTCACGTGCGGCGCATCTTGACCTCGCAATGCTCTATAGACACGCTCACGTTCTACCAAGTCTGCCACTCTGCGATTGCAATCCGCTGGACCGCCATTGACAAGGTCATACACATGCTTCCAAAACAGGGTCGGGGTGAGGCCTCGCGCCCAGCTCTCTTCATCATCTGCTGCACCTGGAATATAACTCCAGCTGAACTCTGCATCACTCCTCCGCTGCGTGCAACTCACCGGCTGAGATGCTGAGACAAGGAATATGGGAGTAAAATCCAAAGTCCCGATGTCTACCACTTCATTTATCCAGATCACTGTCTTCTGCGAGACCCAGAGAGTTCGAAGGGGCTTCCGAAGAGCTCGAGCCAGAGGTTCAAGGTTTGCCCCACAGGCTTTTAAGTCCTCGACCATTGAATCTAGCAGACCTTCGATGTTGTTCTTCTCAGTTTCTGATACCCAGAGAGGCAAGTGTAGCTCGCAATCCCAATCCAAAGGATGTCTTCGAGCTCCATTTTCTTCAAATTCAAGAGCATCTTGCTCTGACTCTAGGTGTTTTGGCGTTTCATCCAAATTCTTACGGACATCGGCCAACGCACGATTAATCACACAGGTCCAAATAGGTATTGTTTTTGACATGCTATCGGGGAAACGCTTCCCCTTTCTTGTAGCATCGACAATAATGCAACCCCCTTTCTCTGCTGCAGAATCACGGATAGAAACACAGAGAGAAGGTTTGTGAGCGGCGGCAAAGTGCATCAAATTTGAGCTAAGACGAGTTAAAAATCGATCGCAAAACCTAATTTGGAGATTTTGAACTGTGGACCTACCTGGCTCTCACTCAGGTATTCACCGGTCTTGCCAATACATGTATGCGACCTCCCAGTCTTGCTCCCTTCGAAGTACTCGCGTGGCTGGGATGATCCAAGACCGGCCAACACCTGTGCGAGAACTGTGCTGCCACCAGTCTTGCCCTCCCAAACCAAACTAGAAAGACAGACAGCTCTGCTACGGGGCAATTTAATTCTACAGAAACCAAGGACTGGTGATCCAATTCGAATTGGAAGGAAGGTCCCTCGAAATGAAGGGATCTCCTCGGCTTCAAACGCAAGAAGACTCACTAGAATAGTGGATTAGGGTTTTTCTTTCTCGGGGGAGGGGGGGGGGGAGGGACGGACCCGCCAGGAGCGCGACGTGTGTGTTGAGTCTCGTGACGTTGAAGGCCCAGTTACCGTTGTGCCCGTCCGTGGACTTGAAGTAGCAAGCGCCATGGAAGCTTGCGGGTGAGGCGTACCACAAGCCGCAGCGCAGATTGGCGAGCAGGGGCAGGTGCGGCCACAGATGGGCGATCTCCGTGACGAACGAGGCGTCGTGGTAGATGGAGCGCAGGGCGTTGTACAGCGAGTGTTCCGTCTTCTTGATTTGCCGCGACACCTTGTAAATGCTGTCCATGCTCGACCTCTCGGCAGCTCCACAGACCACTGCTGCAGCTATCCTAGCTAATTGAGCTCACGCAGGCAGGCACGCTGCAACGCCATAGACCACCGAAAGGGAGGGAGGCGCAGACACTCGAAGTTGGAACTGGCGACGGAGAACGTTTTTTTCCCTTTGGATCGTGGCAGTGATCAACCAGCAGGCAGGCTTTCAGTTGCGCAGCGCCTAATCCTATTGAAGAGTGGACCCATTTTTTTTGTGTACAAACAGCTTCAGTTTACATCGGGAATGTACCCCCATCGCATCAGCACTACTGCATCTATACTGATGCAATTCCACTCCTGCGCAGTAAGAGCATCCCCACCAACGTGTTCTCTATCCCCAAACTTGGGACCTCAAACTAGTCAACCTTGACTTTATAGGGATGAGACCTCGCGAGTTCTCTATATGAGCTCCAATATAGGGAATTGGGCCCAACTTTTACCGAGTTCTCTATAAATTTGGGGTAGAGATTTTGTTTGGAGACCGGTGCGCGCAAGCTTCTGTATCCCCATCCCCATCTGAGGTCCTCTCCCTAAATTTTTAGGGATACAGAACAGATTGGTGGGGATGCTCTAAGAGCATCGCCACCCTCGTCTCTAAGCCTCAAATTTCGAATTTCGGGGAGGGTTCATGCAATCTGGCCCTCCACAGCAATCAAGCATGTATATTGAAGATTCATTTAGCCAGCTTGGTTTAGCCAATGGTGGTTCTTTAATAATGAGTATGGCAGGGACATAATGAGCAAGTATGGCAGACATAATAAACCTTAATCTACCTATTGATTTGGGTATTGGATAGCTTAATATTTGGGTTTCTTTATTTTTGCCACAAATGAAACCTCTATGCTTGCTTGATTTGGGTACTTTGCTCTTCCAAAAACAAGTCTCTTTTACATTTATTTCGACCAACAAAGGGGGAGGGGGTAGCCTCATCCCACAAAGAGTATTATGAGGGGAGTGGTGCTCCCTTCCCTCATAGTGCGTGGTGGTGTGTGTGTGGAGGTGGGTGGGGGGTTGACTGTCACCACCACCCAAAATTGAACATTGAAAGGTGGTGGTGATGACAAAAAAAATTGGAATTAGCATAGGCTAGGTAGTGGTGACCACCACTACCACCCAAAATTGAACATTGGAAAGTGATGGTGATGACAAAAAAATTGGAATTATTTAGCATGGTCTAGGTGATTGTGACCGTCACTACCACCCAAAATTGAACATTGGAAGGTGGTGGTGATGACAAAAAATTAGAATTAGCATGGGTTGGGTGGTTGTAACCGTCACCACCACCCAAAATTGAACATTGGAAGGTAGTGGTGATGACAAAAAATCAGAATTAGCATGGGGTGGTGACCGTGACTACCACCCTAAATTGAACATTGAAAGGTGGAGGTGATGGCAAAAAAATTGGAATTAGCATGAGCTAGGGGTGGTGACGGTTACCACCACCCAAAATTGAACATTGAAAGGTGGTGGTGATGCCAAAAAATCGGAATTAGCATGAGGTGGGGGTGGGGGTGGCGATCGTCACCACCACCCAAAATTGAACATTGGAAGGTGGTGGTGATGACAATAAATCGGAATTAGCATGGAGTGAAGTGGGAGTGATGACCATCACCACCATCCAAAATTTAAACACATGGTGGACAACATTGTCTAGCCAAAAGGTGGGTGACTACTACCACCTTCAATAAAATAAACATGTGTGTAGTTACCACCGTTTTTGAAGTAGAGGTGCTCGCTACCACCACTTCAAAAAAATTGGACATGTGGTGAGTGTCACCACATGTACATTTTATTTGAAGTATGAGCGATAAGCACTACTTCTTCAAAAATGATAGTAACACTCACAACATGTTCAATTTTGGAGAAGTAGGTATGGACACTACTAGGGCAAAGCGGTGGCGGTCTCTCCCATTACTTTGCCAAAATAGGGGCACTTGAACTAGACCACTAATGGGGCAAAGGGGTGGCGGTCTCTGCTACTGCTTTGTCAAAATAGGAGCACTTGGATTAGAATACCACCGGGGCAAAGGCCCGAACAAAAGCTTGGGCAAAAGGGTGGTGGTTTTTGCCACCGCTTTGCCAAAATGGGGGAACTTGGGCTAGAACATCACCAAGGCAAAGGATTAAATGAAATAAAGATTTTGCTATAAATTGTATATGAATGAAATGTGGTGAATTCATTATGATGGACAATTTACTGTAGTGATTTTGAATATTCTTGAAAATTTGAAGTTGTTTATCGAGTATTAATATTATTGTGTTTTGATTGTGTTGATATAACAACTAGTTGTTCATAGAACGAAGAGGATGGTTGTAGTGGGAGTCGACTGGAAGTGAAAGTATAGGGTGATGGATGATATAGGAGACATTTTCGAGGTTCTCAACATCGATGATCCTCTTTTAGATGATGAAGTTCACTTTAATTTACCACCGCTTTTAGAGAGTGATGAAGAAGTTGATTGTGGAAAATATGTGGTTGAAGTTCAAGAAGATTATTTGGATCCTTCTTTGTTTTTGCATAGGACTTATTATTTCTTTAAGTGGGGTTTGGAGAGTTATTTTGTTGATTGGTACAATAGAAGGATAGTGCCCTTGGCAGACACTATTAGCACCTTGGATCCTAATTTCTTTACTCAAGATGGAGCCTCATTGGAAGCATGGCACAAGGGAATTTTGAAAAAGTGGGAAAGATATGGAAGACAATTTGGGGTACGAACTCGAGCCGATGGAGAAGTGAGTTTATTCAATAAAAAACAACCCCATCTTTTCATTCCATGTGTAGATGAATGGCCCTCAATTGTATTGAAAGTGCATCATAGGGGGGAAAGACATGAAGAATATAAGAAAACAATTGCAAAATTGGGGAAGAAGGCTGAATGGTAGTGACAAAATTGAATGGCATCCCAAAACCTTTCATTAAAAAGGTCATTAGTTCATGTTTAAGTTGTCATTATAGGAATCAATCGCACGGAAGGACTGTTTGTCGATTGTGACAATACAATGCAAAGTACACAATGCCTTTAGCAAAGGTGGAGTGCTTTTTGAATAACTTAAAAGCCCAACATTCAGTGTGCTTGAAACCGATTCATAGATACCCTTGAGTGAAGCCTTTCACATCCAAGGTCACTATATATGTATGTCATTAGAGAATAAAATTCCAAAATAAACCTAATGACAATGAAGGTTTGAACGATAGAGTGAAGCAATACTCGACTGCCAAATATGTGGGGTATAAATTTTATGTGAAAGTTATATATCTGAATGAAGAGTGATGAGATATTGAAATTCATGTGAATGAACAACACAATGGACATAAACCGAGATCGATGACGGATTGCTATTTTTTGCCCGTTCATCAAAGTGCAATAAATAATTGTACTAAGATGTTAAAAAGCTTAAATAACACCCAATTAGCACTAGCGTATTTATATGAAAAGGTATGAAGACATCTTGTGCGAAAATGCTCCTTTGTATGAATAAAAAATATTTCGTTTCTTTTTTGATTCAAAAGAAGCATTAGCCCTCTTCTATCGTCTTCAAATGTATGAAAGATGTGGTGAAGATGACTACAAAGTAGTACATCAGACAATTTTCAAATGAATTCAAAAAAAGAAGGTTATTTTTTATCAACCATGTGATCCTTTAAATGCATATCATAATAAGCGACCATTTGTATTAGTAATACAAACTGAGGAGATGTTCAAGTGTGTAAATACTATAACTCCAAACTCGACATGGGTAATTGATTCCACAATTAAAATCAATCAATGGAGAATGTCATTATTTGTCAGGATGTGCCCCAATGTGAGTGGTTTGAGATGCCTATTTTCATTATGTTTTGTAGTGATGATAATGAAAGTGGAGAAGTGAGAATGGTATTGTGGCTTACTATAAAAGTCGTGTTTCGAAACATGGATACAATTTGACCGAACGCAATTGTAATTGATAAAGGCAAAACTTCTCGGATTGTTATAATGAGGGCAATTGATGAAGACGTTTGGTGTTGGGAAAACAAAACAATTGGTGGAATTCAAAGAAAGTGTAGATTGCTTTTGTGTTGGTTTCATGCAAAAAAGACATGAATAGACCAATTGGTGCCTAAAGTACCTAAGGCTCTTTGCAACGATCTATATAAAGGAATGTACTCTATGTTGGAGGCAATTATCGAGGACGACTTTAATGTAACATATGGAAGGCTGAAAATCCAATATGCTAATAATGCAAGTGTATTAAAGTATATTGAACAAGGTTGGGTAGGACATAATAATCCTTAGAAATCTATGTGGCCTAGATAGGATATGATGTTTAAGCATGGACATGCAAATACAACAAACCTTGTGGAACGCATGTGGCAATATGTGAAATACACCTTATTAGATGGGAGAGTCAATCGAAGACTCGATGAATTGATTTTTGTAATAATAGGTAATCTGGATACTAGACGGCGATTTGGAAAATTAACATTAGATGAGCATTACAATAATGCTCATTGGTTGAGTGAATCACAAAAGTATTCCATTAGATGAAGAGATAAGAGTATTCCATTAGATGAACAACAAGATTGCAAAAGGCCAAAAAATTGGTCGAACGGTATAAAGAAGACCAATCAACAAATTTGGAAGTGATTGATCCATATCATTTGGAGTTTGCGTTTTGAAGTCAAACTGTATCAAACAAGTGGTACATAATTAGTTTATCTTGTGAATGGTGCGAGTGTAACAACTATGGTCCAGTATGTAAACACATGTTGGCTTTAAAACAAATTGTTGATGATGAATATCAACATTTGTTTGATTTGCTGCCGGGCATATATGAAACTCATGGATTTATCCATGATCTAGATTTATTGGAGGTTCGGGTAAGGGACCAAGTGGAGGTTTGGAGTAAGGGACCAAGTGGAGGTTTGGGTAAGGGACCAAGTGGAGGTTCGGGTGAGGAACCAAGTGGGGGTCCAAGTGGAGATCCTAATAAAGTTGTAAACAATGAACATTCCCCAAATTCTAATGATGACAACAAGTTTATAAAATAGATGTTTCTAAATATCTCAAACATGACAACATCCCAAAATATTCTAAGAGAAAAGTATGTGAGTTTGACAACAGAGAAATGCAATGCCTTGAAGAAGGTTAGATAAATGTTTAAGGCATTTTTTTAAGAATCTATGGGGTTGGAACTAAGACCAAATCAAATACTCGTGCCAAGGGAAGGTGAAAGTATCACCCCACTGCAAGAGAGTGTTACAAATACAAGACTTGGACATGGGAGTCAAAGGAAAAAACAAAGATTACATTATGAAAATTCAAGTGGTGGAGAAGTAGGTGTAGTACAATCTCCAAGACCTAACGGTGAAACCAAATTAGAACATTGAAGACAACTTGTGCACAAGAAGCATACAAAGGTGAAATTGCCAAAGCTTTGTTAGTAGAGGTCAATCTCCTAACTATGACGGGTTGAATATATTTTTTAATGGAGTTACAACCATTGAGTGCCACAATTGTCAGTATACATTAATAAAAGAGGGCCATAGTAACATACCAAATACTCAGGAATGTGAAGTTGAACAAGATGTGAAATTATTTTTTAAAGATTTGGATATATATTAGAAAGGTGGATGAAAAATTTGTTTAATTCCAATTAGTTGTTTTGTGTTATTTATTTAATGAACATTCAAATTATAGCATTTTTCACTGTTGTTTTATTATGGTTATATTATTTATATATATTATGTGCAATATTTGTATAATGTTTTTATTGCTTGCTTCAATAATATATATATGCATCATATATGTTCAGAGTATTATTATATATGCATTTATGGCAATTCCAATATATGTTTATGAGTATTAGAGTCATATGTTCTAAAGAGTTAAAGAATGTTCAAAGCTTGCTAATTCACATGTGACTAATGTCACTAATCTCAAAATAGGGCCTAGGCATATTAGTGAAATTTAAACAAAGTTGTTTAACCTAATTTAAACATTTAAAGATAAATGGAAGTGAAACGTCTCAAGTAAAAAAAATTGTGCATGCAATATGAATTTGTAGTTTGCTAATGACAACTTTCATTTCTTCTATTCAATTTAGATAAAAAGCACCATTGCCCCCAAATTTATCAAATTTGATCAAAATTCATAAATTTCTATAAGCTCAATTTTTATTGATTCAAACTAAATATTAAAGGGCCAAATGAGTCGACATCTACCTCAAGTCTACCTCAATAGACTTTTGATTTCTTCTATTTTGAATTAAATTTCAAGTGCAAAGTAAAATGTATCAAGGTGTGCTTGAAATCTACTTCAAGGCTCAAGCACGTTTTCACTATTCTCATTGCATATCAATCAAAATTCCAAGAAAAAAATATCTTGAAAAATTCTATAGGGATTTCTTAAAAAGAACTCAAAGTGTACTTGAGGTGTGCTTGAGGTAGACTTTTAATATGAAAAAATTATAGGGTAAAATTTGGCATGAAATTTATTTCAAAATTTTAAATAAAAATGAAAGTGTGCTTGGAGTGTGCTAGAGGTAACCTTCAAGCACACTTCAAGCACACTTTCAATATTCTCATTGCATTTCAATTTCATTTTTAAAATTGAAAAAAAGATTGATATGAGTTTCTATAAAACAATTTCAGGAATTCAAAGTATGTTGAGGCCTAGCACAACTCAAGCACACCTTTGTTTGTCTCATTGCATTTGAATCAACTTTGAAAAAAGAATTCTATTACAAAATTGTATTAAAAATTGTAAAGAAAACCCCAAGTGTACATGAAATGTGCTTGAGGTCTTCAAGCACACCTTACACACACCTTAAGCACACCTCAAGCACACTTGGGGTTTTCTTTTAAAAGAATTTGCTTAAATTCTTTATTCAAAAGAAATCTTGCATTAGGACAATAGTGTTGTAAATACATGTTAGTTAATTTTAAATAGGTACAAGTTTTTATTATTACAATGTTTTGTTGGGGTAGATAGTCATTTAGACATTTTGCTTAAAAGTAAATGTCAAGTTTGATTAATTTCATTGACTCCTTAAATAGAAGTACGTAACACTAGTCACAATTGATATAATGGAAGAAATAAAATCACATTAACTCTTCAATTTTTTAACTACACTTGATTTTTACATGATATTGAATACAATATTGACAAACTATGTGTGAAATTTGTTGTGATGGGTTGAAATGTAACACTCTAAGTATAGTGATTTTATGCACACTTTTTACTAATTAATTAAATTTCCTAATTGAATAGTACTATTCATATTTTAATCTTAGATTTTATCTCTTCTATTATTTATACACATCCGTAGTATAATTTTATTATAAAATGGAACTATAAAGAGTGAGGACATTTGGCATCATACGATTAAATTTAGTAAGAATCAATAAAAAAAAAAGGTACTCTTAAGATGTGAAGAAAAGAACATTCAAGAGTATTCAAGAGCATTGGAGAAAATCTTCTAAATTGTAGTAGGAATAGAGAGTCTATGGAATAGTAATGTGGGGATGATAAGATTTATAATTTATTTAACTATATTGAAACCGTATTGTATTTTTTGTCATACATTTTTAATATTGATGACTATCAATGAAATATTATGAATCCTACAATGTGATATATCAAGTATGCAAAATGCATTTATTAATACACATTAGGGGTTTAAAGTTAAGATATTGACAATTTGAGGATGAAATGTACTAAGGTAGGAGGTCCTAAAATGGCACAATTTCTAAAGTGGTTCACTTCCTAGAATATACACTATTTGTACATGTTTTTTTTCATAGCCCTGAGTAATGTACCAAAAGTGTACATTCTAGGAGGTGATCCATTTTGGGGCCCTATACCATTTCAATTGCAAAATTTTATAACTAATTCCACAAAGCTCCAAAAAATATGAAACATTTTGGGTTAGATGTGAATTCCACTTGTCTTTTAGGAAAAAATTTATTGAAAAATATTTCAAGATGTTTCACCTATCCAAAATTCAATTCTAGCCCTTTACAAAATCAAGTAGAATTATAATTTTATGAATAAAACTATAATTTCTGTGAATTTTTGAAGTGATCAACCTGAAATTACAAAACCACTAGTAGACTATAGTTATAAACACCCTGTCAACAATCCATAATTGCCCTTCCATGAATCCATTAAAATTTAAATATCCTCCAATCAAGGGTTGATATGGTAGTCCATCTCCACATTAAAGCCATAATCTAATCAAATTTTGTTAGAATCTTAAATAATTTAGAATATTTCCTAGATAGATTTGGATGGGGCAATGAATGGAATTGGGGCTAAAGTAGGCAACGGAATTGAGAAGGCAACAGTGATGGGTTGGTCTACTTTATGTCCCTACCATAATTTTGAAGGCTAAATGTGCTGGAGACAACAATCTTCAATCTCCACGCTTGATTGTTGTAGAGGGCCCAAATTCTAGGAGCCCTCCCAGGAATTCAAGTCTGTCTGGATACTTAGATCGCTACAGCAACTCACCAAGTAACGCAAGCACTAGAAGAACCCCGTGTTTTATGTAACGAGCTTGATTTTTCTTGATGGATTTTGCTAGACATCCAATGCAACAAAACCATGTTTTTATGTCAGCATTGATGTTACATTGGATGTTTTTATTGACAAAAAACATGGTTTTGTTGCATTGGATGTCTAGCAAAATCCGTCAAGAAAAATTAGGCTCGTCACATAAAACACAAGTTTCTTCTAGTGAAACCTGGTGAATGGTCGAGCCCAGTGAAAGGCATACTGTATGGTAGACACTGCGAGAGCCAAACAATGTCTAGCCACGGCCAAATGTGTTGAGCGAACGAGCAAATGGTCTAGCTTGACCATGCAACGATATGTCAGCCCACATATTCTTTGAGGTACGGAGTGCAAAGTTTGAGGTTGTTTTGCAAGTAACAAGTCCAATCGATACTTAAAAGAGTTTAAATATACTTCAAATTTTTTTTATGAACAAATGAAATACTAAAAAGCATTTTATTGTAGTCCTACAGTAAAAATAAATGAATCTATCTTCTTGTTTTGAATATTCTTGATGGAAGAAAAACTCTATATATACACATGGGGGGGGTAGGAAGTAGAATAATCCATGTAGGATATGTTAATTGGAATTAGTAGGAGCTTGAGCACTCATAGTGAAGTCAAATTAGCATATCCTATATGATTTGTTCTATCTCCTACCACCCCTTATGTACATGAAGAGCTTCACTTCTCAATTAAAAACCCAAAATAGAAGTTGGAAATGCATGTGTAGCTATTTAAGGAAGATATCAATAGATTCAAAGGTAAATTTCAATTTCTAAGGTAGGAAACTACTTCAAAGTGCCTACTTTACTTAGTGCATTGGTTGTGGAGCACAGGAGAAGCGGCGCAGCCATGGTCTTCAAAACCGCACATCAAGACTACACTCGCTGTCCCTATCAACAGAGTTTGCCGTGTGGGTACTCTCAATTAATCATGTAGTACAAAATGTATAGCTATTCAGTACTGAAAAATTAGGTATTGTTGCAATATTGCAGTAATTAGGTTAGTTGAAGCATTGATTAGACAAAGAACATTGCAACAATATTAGTTGACTTGCTTTTATATTTGTTATAAAATTACTTTTCATATTGAATTTGCAAAAATGAGTTCAAGTTCTTGTTCTTAGTTCAAGTTAAAATAAATAAGATGATTGATACAATACAACTTTATTCTAACAAATACCAATACAATAGCAAGGTAGAATTTAATCATGTAGGATGTAAGAACTATAATAATTACTTATATTTGTTTCCTTATATTAGTAATCCACATTTTTATTACAAATATTTCTAAAATTCTCCATTCCTAATTGTATGTGTATGTTTGAATATTTGATTTTTCAAGGTAGAGCCAAAGAAATAATAGTGCATGCTATTGAATATTATATAGGCCATCACGGTTGATTGCATTGGTTTTTTAGATTCAGTACACAATTTTGCATTTTTTGTATTTTTCCATTTCTTAAAAAGCAATCCATGTTTTTGCACATTCTATTTATATGAATCTATGTATATATATAATATTAACTCCTATAGTCCCAAGAGTCTTAAAAGTCTCCTATGGGAACTTTTGAAGATTCACGTAGGTCCTTGTGACCTCAATTTTTGGCAAGATTTTTTGAAACTTTTATTAAGGGTTAGAAAACTAACAAGTTTTGTGAGAATGTAATTTTTATTTCAATCAATGACCAAGAGAAAAAGTTATGCCACAATAACAATAAGTCCAAAATAGGTGAAAGGAAGCAACAAAAAAATTACAAAAATTTGAAATAGTTCAAAAAAACAAACTTCTTTTAGATTGTATTTTTGTCTATACAAAAAAATTGATTAATTCCATTTGCATGAGTAATGTAAAAGTTATGAACCTTTTTGTTTTATGGGCAATCTTAACAAATTTTTGAGAAAATAATACTCTATATTGCATCAATTTTTGAACTCAATTTGAAGAATTGTTCAAATAAGCAAACTACACATGGTTTCGTTTGCTTTTTAGAACAATCTTAGAGTTGGAATCAATGTATTTTAATTCCATCTTAGAGCTATCAACAATTTAATCTTTCCTTCTATCTTATACTTCCTTCAATTCAATGATTCTTTAAAGAATGAAAATAACAGTCGAAGTAATTTTTTTTCAAAAATCTCAACTCAATTTTTTAAAATAACAAATTTTAAATTCACAATTTGTAGTACAATTTTTTTAATTAAGAGGATTCAAAGCCTTATAATATAATCAAGCTAGGAACAAAGAAACTTGTTTTCTTCATCTTCACCCCTAAAGTTCCATAGTCCTTGGAGGAGACCCTTGGGATTTAGGTAGCTTTATATATAATAATATTTTTATTTACATTGGTGCTTGGAAGCAAAAGTTATGCCACTTTCAGTCCAAAAAATAATTTAAAGGGCAATACAAAAAAAATCACAAGAAATTGATTTTTTTAAATTAAATTTTTTTCCCTCAAAGACTATATTTTTGTCTATGCAAAGCTTTGATTCATTATTTTTATTTGAATAAGTGATGAGAAAGTTATGGACAACCTTATTTTTTGAGCAATTGAAGCATTTTCTAGAAAAAATAACTCATAGAATTCATTTTTTAATGAAATTTTTCAAATTTTTTTGTTAGACAAGGTTAAATTTGCTTCGTAGGACAACCTTGCTGTTGGAATTATTGTGTTTCAATTCCATCTTAGAACTATTGATGATTTAGTTTTTTGATTCAATCTTATACTTACTTTGACTTAATAATTTTTTTAACTAAAGAATGAAAATCAATTTGTGTTTAATTTTTTTTCTTTGACTCTAAATTGAATTCTTCAACATAAAAAATAAAAAATAAAAACCAAGACTGCAAAATTTTTAAGTTAAAGACTTTGCAACTCTAATTACATCGCAAAATTTGGTTACAAAATTGGTTTGAAGGTCTCATGTCCACATTACCTAGTTATAGTCTTGAAGCCAATGGCAGAAACAATGCAGTCATAGATTCCTAACTACTAGAGGAACTCGATGCATAGGTGAGAACGCAAGTATGCTTCACAAAGTCGCAGTTTTCCTGTTTCATTGTACTTTCACTCAATGCTGCTTATTTGACAAAAGCTTGACAAATGCTTGGAATTCTTTGAATCCTCAGTAGCTTCATAGTCTCTTCTTACTTTGTCATGAAGACAAGGATAAGCCGCATGTTTCAGTGAGAAAAAGCCAACAATCATTTGAAAAGGGTCTTCATCGCTTTTACTTGCTTTTCTTTTGGCACTTGGTTTTGCATGAACGACAACGACATGGTACTTCTCATATTTAAGGTTGTATACTTTCGTAGTTTTATACCCAAGCTGAAGATAAAGAGCAAGATATGGATAGTCTGCTAGCTTAGCTGATAAATTTGCACATTCGGGCCTAACTGCCAAGTTGGCCCACTTATAATTTCCATCTGAATGGGTGTAGTTATGCACCTACACCAGAATGCACGACATATCATCTTGACATAACCGCACAGGAATTATCATATCAACGGCCGCTTGATTACGCTTGTTTAAAATGGCAACACAATGCTCATAGAAATCTATCAATTCAGACTATTGGACACTGCAGGTGACTAAGGTAAAGTGGGTAAAGAATACCATTCCTTTCAGAAACCTCTCCATTTCTTCTTGATTAATTTGCCCTTTAAGAGCATCATCAAATTGATCTTTGTCAGCCAAGGAATGTAGAAACTCCCACACTACTAGAGGCTTGGTGTAGTAGGGTTATCTATCATGACGTGACCTTGGCTTTTTACGTCAGTATATTCGTCAACATCAGTCCGGACGCGTCTTGATGCATCATGATTGTGTTGGTAAAAAAAATAAAAAAATTCCGGTCGACGGTCTGACCGTCGACTGTCAAGCCGTCCAATTTTTTTTTATTTTTTTTATCCTGACGGACGTTGGGGTTGGATCTGGACTTTTCGTCATCGTCACGTCTGTCCAGACAAGACGTCAGGCTGACAACCCTGTAGTGTAGAGTACGTCACGGAAGATGGTGAACTGTGGTTTGTATCTAGACGTATCATTCTTGTAGGCGCGATCCCAAGCTAAGAGAAAAAGAATTTGTGCCACCAACTCACCTCGTGCACCCCCCTTCAACAATTCCCTTCCATACGTAAAGTAACATAGGACCAAGGATTTCACCCAAATCTAATTTCGACCATCGATTCATTATGCGACACGTAGCTTCAGCCAATACTGATTCCGATGGATACCCAGTGAACACCAAGCGCCTGTCAAAGGAAATAGCATGTCAACCAAGGATGATGCCAATTGTGACTAGGATTTAACAAAAACAGCGACACGCACAGAAAGCAATGCAACTGCTAGATAATGGTTCGTATTTACTTGCATACCCTATTCTATGTCAACAATTCCCCCAAGTAACTTCTCCACAGCCAGTCGCACCACATCATCCAATCTCACCACTTTACTAACTTTAGTGTTCGACCCAGATTGAATGGAACTTCCAAACAAAGGCCGCCCTTTCATGAAATGCTTGAGCAACACACTTGTCAAGTTACAAGGAGAATCACCTAACACAGTCCAAATCTTCTCCTTGGGAGTCAAGATATTGAAGGTGTCGACTGTATAGAATGGTGGAAGTAGTTGATTGCTCTTTTTATTGTACTGGAACGATCCATCTGGAATCTTGGAAGGCATGAAGTTTCTAATTTTGGAAGTTGTATAAAGTAGTACTATAAAGATGCCACAACCCTCCTAAAGAAAAGAGGCCATCCTCCGGAATACGCTGAAGTGTGTTGTGGCACTGTAATCTCCAAGGAGGCTTTTAGACTCGTCCAATGCAAAGGTAAGCAACGCCTTACCTTTTATGTCTAAACCAAAGATCATGAAACTTTCCACGAGCTTTGTACAAGACAATTGTATCTTGGACTCTATGAAATCCGTAAATGGTACCCTTTCTTCGAAAGAGCCTTTTTCAAGAACAGTCGTTCGAAATACGGTCATTCTCTTGAGGATTTCCTTCCGAAAAGCAACTCCACTGACATTGGTCTATTCAAACTCCTCCTCCTCCATTAGTTGCATCTTGCACCATATTCACTTAGTATGGTTTGTGTTGCTCTTCACAAAATTATCCAAATGATCCATATAGGCACAAAAAAATGAAGCATAAAGAAGGACCCCCCTTGATCTCTCATAGTCTTGGTCATCACCTCTGATGGAAGCTGGAACAAGCACGTCCGCTATCCAGGAACGTGTAAGAATGCCGAAACTACCCCTCTCTCTAACACAACAGTATATCACATACCGTTCGTTGGCAAATTTTTTCACTAGTCAACTTTTTCCGGTACCTAAGCTTTGTACAAGAAACATATAGGAAGCAAGGTAATTTCCGCGCCTTCATTCAGTTGCACATCCGTCAATAAAATTGGTAAATGTCTTCAAGCAAGAAAGATCATCTTTACACTCATCAAAGAAAGCCTTCAAAAATTCTTTTCTAGCCTTACTACCCACAACAAGCTTGGGGGAAACCTTGGGGGAATCGGAATCCAAAATGGATTTGCACGCCTTTCTGTCTACGTCAGACTTCGCTTCATAACAAGCTTGAACGTTGGACTCCAAAGTATCAAAGTTGCAATTATGGAAAGCAAAATACTCTAGAAAACTCTCTGGTACAACTTTTATACCATAATGCTCTAGTAGATACATTCCTACTAAATATTTCCAAGCTGGATCATCATTTGCGGCACGTGTCGGAGGCGCCAGAATGGCTTCAGTAGGGCCAGGGCTCCTCTTGCGTTTTCTACTAGGGTTAGGATTAGAATAAGTGCTCTCCATTGTGCCGAATTAAAAGAAATCAACCAGAATCCAAACGACCTCTCTTTTGTCGAAATATTCGCTACAAGGCCACCCTTGAACCAAGCATCTAATCTACCTGATACATGTACGCACATGCAAACCCAAACCAACAGACACGAAACACGAATCCCCTATCAAATCCTAAACGTCAAATTCCCCCTTCAACAACTGCCGATTGAGCCACGTTTCAAACCTTGCAAATACGAGTTGGCAGTACGGCATAAGCACATGCCAAGTAGCTCAATCACTCCCCAAATTACACCCAAAATATAAGAATGGCACTTACTCTCACCCTAGTCTATATCCTCAGCCTCCTCGCAGCTTGGTCTACATCTTCTTAGCAATGAAATTATGCAAGAGCCCCTAGCTCGAGGTTGGACATGTGACCATATGGATACTTTCTACTTTTCATGATTCACATCATCTTCTTTGATGCAAACTTCAAAAAAGTTATAGAACTTATATTTTATAACATATTTGTGTTTTGTCCAAATCCCTTGGGCTTTTAGAGGTTAAGGAATTTCTCAAAATTTTCAGATGGAATAAAATCTAAACTTTCAAAGTTTCATTTCATTATTTTTTTTTCTCAAAATCAAAAGAAGTTGTTTTGAATTTCAAAATAAAGTTTTTTAAGGGAAAAAAGCTCGAAGAGTCTGCCTATAGATTCAAACTTCACAATCCTTTTCTTTGTTTTCTACCCTTTTGCAACTAAATATGAATGAAATTTTTTATAATTATTTTTCAAAGATGGAATCCTATGTCTTCTACAAGTGCTAAAAAGGAAAAAGTGAGAAAATTGATATCAAATACAAAATACGCTTAAAAAATCTGAAAATTTCAAAATAGGTGTATTTTGTAGTCCATGACATCACGGTACAAAACAAAGCTACTATTGTCATTCTAAAATTAGAAAATCAACAAACCATAGGAATAGGCCTCTAAAGTTCAAATTGCAATAAAACATTGAATTTTAAGATTTTTTCAAATTTTTGATTGGAATATAAGTATAAACTAAAAAAATGACCAAAATATACTACAAGAGTGATTCGTGGATTAGACGTCATAATACCATGCTGGGAGAATTTGCAATTCACTGAAAATGTATGTACTCAAGCAACTTCCAAAAAATATATTGGATGAAAAAACGTTTTTTTTGCATGGCCGGCCCGGGGGGAAGTCATGCAAAGGAAAAAAATCGTCCGCAGCGTCAGCAGGCCTCGTCACTCGCTCATCCAGGAATCCATGAGGCCGCTCACTTCGTCTTCTTCGTTCTGCTTCAGTTCTGCTGCTTTTGCTTCTTCGTCGTCGTCGCCTTCCGAGGTCTCCAGCGCTTCGCCAGCCAGGCTCTTCGTTTGCTGCCTGCCCCTTGGGATCGCATCGCAGCCTCTGCAGTTCAGTTCTTCAGTCCTTGCAAGCGCGCACTCTTCATTGGCGTCGCTGCTGGCCTCCGCGCCTGCTCGCTCGTTCAATTGCTGACTTGGCCTCCAGAATGGTACTAATTACTGGTTGAAGGAAATTAGAGCTGCGTGTCGGATCATTTGGGTCACTTCTGTCTGGTGTACTCGAATCGCCGATCCTCAGTCGGCTTTCTAATTCGATCGAAGTCGGCCTTGAGGGTTGCTGGGCATCGGTGTTGCTTTCCTCTTCAATTCGGGTCAGGGGTGGGGACAGGAGGCTCGCAGGGCCCAAAGCGGCCAGGGGTTTCATGTGGGGTGGTGAGTCGTCATTTTCACAAGGATGATCTCACGGGCTTGATTCGCAGCTGAGAAAGAGAGAGAGAGACACACACACACACTCGCACAGGGAGAGAGATAGACAGACAGACAGAGAGACAGAGATAATTGATCGATAGGCATGGCGATGCGCAGCTCTGTTTCTCGGCTCTCCCGAATGGCTGGGAGAGCAGTCGGTGCTGCTGCATTGCGGCCCCTGCAATGCAATGCTCTACATAGCACGAGCTCCGATTCTCATCCCGTTAACGACAACGAGTATTTGTTAGGAACACTGCCGGAGACCATGAAAGCCGCAGTGCTGTGGGAGCCCCGAAAGCCCATGACGATCGAGAACCTCAAAATGCCTCGTCCACAAGTCGGCGAAGTGCTCATCCGAACGAAAGGTAATCTAATTCCTGGATTTCTGGACCGGTACACCCTAGAAAGAACCATTCTAGGTCGAGTCATGGTGTTGTCAAGGCGGACGCTCATCATTTCACAATGTTCCACTGGCAATAATTAATGAATGATGTGGCCAGAATCACTGTTCGAGAAAGATGAAATCTAGAGTACGCATCCAGTTAGTCACCGCTCTTCTCTGAGATCATACCTCTAAGTTCCTGTTCTATCTCTATGCAAGCCCGCAGTAGGACAAGCTTACGCTAGGCTTCTAGAATGAATTCTGGGAGGGGCGAATGGGCTAGGTTCGTATGACCTGTTTCTAGTAGTACTCTTGGACTGCTTTGCTGAAATCTTGACGGGTCTTAACGTCTATGAGATTCCGCCTGTGCTCTTGCATTGTTCAGCATGTGGGGTTTGTCACTCGGATTTGCATGTCATAAACAAGGATCAGCCATATCCAATTCCATGCGTCCTTGGCCATGAGGTCACTGGCGAAGTTGTGGAACATGGAAAGCACACCGACTCAGCGACCATCAAGAGGTTCGGTTCATCTACGTTTCCTAGCAAGTTCTTCGCTGAGGACTACATCATTTTCTTTTTCTTGAATCTCTGCGATGAGTAGCACGTTGTCCATAACAAGACTGGGAGCTTGGATGGTGATTTATGAAATCGTTGGTGGACGTGGTTGGTGCAGATTGCCTGTGGGGTCGCGAGTTGTGGGTTCATTCATCATGCCCTGTGGTGGTTGTTTCTTTTGTGTGAAGGTATCCCCACCTTCATGTGTCTTAATTTGATGATGTTTGGTGTCTTTGCTTATGTGGAGTGCACAAGATTATGAGGGGTCCACGCCCGATTGGCGAAGTTTATCCTTGATTGCTATGTGATATGGGACTTGCAAAAACTGACATGTGTTTTCCTCATGCTACGTAATGTGCTGTTAACAGGGTCAGGAGGACTTGTGTGAAACCTTCTTTAAGTACAATCGAGGAATGGGAGGTCTTTACGACGGGACTACACGACTATATATGTCTACTAGTGGTACGCACTCACCTACTCATCTCCCTCCACCTAGTATTGCCTCTATTCTATACAGCTTTATGCATAATTGTGCTCATTAGCGGAATACTTTTTCTTTTCAAGTAGTTGTGGTCATTATATGAACGTTTAGAGCACGAAGTGAATGTTCTCGACCATTTTGCTGCGGTGACTCAGATGCGGTGCCGTCTGTGCAGGGGATCCTGTATATATGTACAGTATGGGTGGCCTGGCCGAGTACTGTGTGGTCCCAGCCAACGGACTGGCCGTAATTCCAGAATCCTTGCCTTTCTCCGAGTCTGCCATCCTTGGGTGCGCTGTATTCACAGCCTATGGTGCCATGAAAAATGCAGCTGATATGCGTGCAGGAGAGACAGTGGCTATTATTGGGACCGGTGGAGTGGGATCCAGGTATCATCTCATAAGACCATTTCTAAGTACAAACCTTGCCACAACTTAGCATAGAATGTCGCTCTAGTATAAAACTATGCTAAAATTTAACTTGGAGTAGGAATCTTATACAACCTCAAGCACTCTATTGATTTCATCTGACAGGACGCTCTAAAGAATCTTGATAAATATAGGAAATTCGCAAATAACTGATTGGTAGAAACGACATTGCTGAAGAGCTTGTTTTCTCAGCTGCGTGCAGGTTGCACGCGCGTTTGGAGGTCGAATAGTCATTGGCATTGACATAAGTGATAAGAAATTGGAGATGGCTAAGCAAATGGGTGCGACACACACCATTAATGCTTCTACAGAGGATGTTCCAGAAAGGGTTAGGGTAAGTTTTATCTCTCTCAACGTTTAACTGATTCGGAAACAGTTACGGATTTGTGCGCTATGAAGGAATTTACAAATGTCTCCTTATTTATAAGTTGAATTTTGACCTTTTATTGAATCCCTTTATTACCACGTTATCATTCAAAGTAATTTTAATTCACAACATCATTCGAAGAGAGACTTCTGCATTCTAAGCACAGTCTCCTGAATTCCTAAAATTCAATATGCTGCCAACTTTAGACAAGTTCAGAGACCACTCTACACTCTTCATTTGTAATATTTTCCTTCGTGTCCTCCCGCTGGAGGAAGTCCATGAGGTTTCACGTTTATTTGGTTATATTTTCTCGAGGGCAATCTAATTCGCTTGACATTCTTTAGGAAATTACCGGTGGACGAGGAGTCGATATAGCCGTGGAGGCTTTAGGAAAGCCAGCTACTTTTAACCAGGCGATTATGTCAGTCAGGGATGGAGGTCGAGCTGTCATGATCGGTCTTGCCCCTTTCGGTGTCACCTCTGAAGTTGAGATCTCTCGACTTGTCCGCCGACAGGTTCCCATCTTTTCTCATGCTGATTCGTTTCCTCCTGAACGTCTCTGCTGTGCGAACTGGCAAAGGCTTGATTTGGAGGACACTGATGTGATTTTTATGGTTTATGTTGACTGCATCTGCTGACAGCACATGAAGTGTATCAGTCCTTGAATTAGCAGTTCAAATTTTTGTGGCTGATGCTTATCGTGTGTTGATGTACCAGATTCGTATCGTTGGTTCTTATGGAGCAAGAGCCAGGCAGGACCTTCCAAGTATAGTGGGTCTTGCAGAGCTGGGCTTCTTGGAAATCAAGTCAGCTGTGACTCAGAAACGGAAATTGGAGGAGGCTGACGAAGTTTATGCCGAACTGAACCGAGGAGAGATAGCTGGGCGTGCTATTATCGAAATCAGTTGAACATTCAACCTGTTGTACAGTTTTTGCTGTATTGGTAGAAATTTATGCCGGAGAGTAAAAGAATTAACACATTGAGGGGTAGACTTCTTTTGTACAGCGCTTGAATTAAAAGACGAAGTAAGGTTCTTACACCCAAGCCACTCCTTTTACTCGAAATGACCTTACTGGCTACAGTAATAGTGTCTTGGCGAGGTGTGAATATCCATCAACTTGCTGGTCTCCCACTTCTGTTTGTTTTTAGTTCTCAAATTTTCTTTTAACCTTTATAAGGTGAAGGCACCCCAAAGCATGCATGTACCTATTCCTATACCTTAGACTGCCTCTTAATGTGTCCTTAGACTTTAGTTAATGTATCCTTCAAATGCTTACCTTTGATTCATTTAAAATATACATACTTAATCCTTGAATGTTGGGCCGGTAACTGTGGAAATCATTTGTTTTGTCATTGTGGAAATTGTTGGCTTAAAATAATTAGATGTTCCCTTTTCGCACAAAATTTGGAGGATGAATAGTTGTACTTCTCTCCCACATGGAGAGATTCTGTCATTCATTAGCCAAAAAAGGTCCTCGATGTCATTTATGGGTTAACTCTCATTTGCTAACCCATAGAAATTACAAATCACATCCAAAAAATCTAATTTTGGTTTAGGGTCCACCCATGTGATAGTTTTAGTGGTCTAGGGAGTCTGCACTTTTTTGTTCACTTTTTGTAATATCATTTTTAGAAAAAGGTGTCTCCAACTATGTTGCTTATATTGCTTATATTGATGGTGTTGGATACTTCTACCTTAGCTTTGGCAAATAGTATTCAAATTAGGTACGCCTAGTTGTGTTAGAATTTCTTTATAATTGTTCCATTTTTTTTTTTAAATTGATCATTTTAATAATAGTAACTATATTTAAAGCTTACAATGTCCAAATTAGTTATAGTTACTTTAGCATTGATGTGAATTGACTCTCCAAAGAATAGCATATTGCATCCGTAAAGGACCAACTCGTTGAAATTGGCAAATTTGGCAATATAACAATTTTGGGTAGGTACATGTAATTGGAGATTTCCATATTTTTTGCACAAATTTTAACCCCTAAATGCCTAAGGCACCTAAATCTGGTGTTCCTAAATTTGGTGTTCTTAAATTTGGTGTTTGCAAAACTTTGAAGTTAAATAAAACCTAACCAAGTTGCTATTTTTAGAAGTTTATATTTTTGAAAAGCTCTTCTTGAAGTCTAGTTTTAGCATCAAAAATCCAATAAATGATAGTGATTTTTCTATTCAAGATTTTGTACAAGGGTACCCATTTCAATCTTTGTTTTTTTGTAATCAAGTTGCTATTTTTAGAAGTTTATATTTTTGGAAAGTTCTTGAAGTTTAGTTTTAGCATAAAAAATCCGATCTTGAAAATAGATGATAATGATTTTTCTATTCAAGATTTTGTGCAAGGGTACCCATTGCGAATGAGAAGTTGGTGAGGGTTTGGAGGAGCCAATGGGAAGTCGTGGTGAGTGAAGAAGGTGTGACACCTCTAAAAAATGTGTTGAGAGTAGAGAATGAAAAAAGTAGAGAAGCAACTTACCTAAACCTAAGATTAGACATAAAGTTGGAAGAAACTCGGCAACAACAAAGGTAAAGCACCAATGAAAGGTAAAAGTGTAGAGCACAAAGGAATATACTTAGTTGGATATATCTTCCGCACTCCCAATCTTCACCTCCGGAGGTGAAGACTAAGAGTGTGGAAGATATATCCAACTAAGTATATTCTACCAACATGAAGCCAACCCCAAGCTGCCACCTTTCCATTCTCCATTTTCCAAGTGCAAAGTGAAGAAGGTGTGACTACCCCTAGTGTTGAGAGCTCTTGGAAATGAGCCTCAAATCGAGCCTCAAATTCAAATCAAGCCTCAATTACACTAGATCTTGGAGAAAAAATCACATTCAAAATTCATTTAAAAAAATTATAGAGTAGATTTTGAGAAGTCGTAAATTGATTGGAGTTATATATATTAAGCCCTTTAACCTCATATTTTTTTGGTCACCAACTTTTTAGATTTGACTTGTGAAAAGAGGATTGATAGACTCTACATCACTTTTGTAGTTTTAACACCTTCATGGTCAAACATTATAATCTTTCACTCCATAAGTGATATTGTTGTGTTTTCTTTTCTTGTGAGATTTCTAACATGTCTAGTTTTAATTTGTATGGTTACAATTCAAAAACTGATGCAACTTATCAAAACATTGGCATTTTGTTCAATTTAGACCAAATTCCAAGAAGCTCATAACAAGCCTTGGGCGTTTAGGGGTTAATAGAAAGTGTGGATGAGGAAAGTTATGGTTTACTATGTTAATTTTTTTTTAGAGACAAATATTTGAATTTTATTTTTTAGATTTATATATACATGAAAAGCTTTCAATCATTCCATTTTTATCAATGAGTCAAAAGTTATAATGTTCCCTTATCGCACATTTTTATCATTCGATGAACTCGATGCATAGGTGAGAACGCAAGTATGTACTACATTTTTATCAATGAATTTTTATCACATGGATGGACCCTAAACCAAAATTAGATTTTTTGGATGTGATATGTAATTTGTATGGATTAGCAAATGAGAGTTAACCCATAAATGACATGGAGGACCTTTTTTGGTTGATGAATGACAAAGAATCTCTCCATATGGGAGACAAGTACAACTATTCATCCTCCAAATTTTATGTGAAAAGGGAACATCTAAGCTTTTGACTCATTGATAAAAATGTAATACATCCACTATAAGAAACCCACGTTTTTTGTGATAGCAGCAAAAAACACGTCATGTTTTCGCAGACACGAGGGTGTCACAGATCAAAACACGACATGCTTTCGTGGACAGGAGGACATCACAGAGTCTGAGCTAGTAGGAAGTAGAATTGTGGTGGACATTGTAGAGAATGTGTGTATGTTAGTGGAAAAACGACACCATGATAAAAAAAAATTGGTATGTTTTGGGAGACATCCTTGAAAACATAGTCATGTTTTTTGTGATGTCCAAAAAAAACGTGACAGTGCCGCGTCGGCAAAGATCAACGGTTTCACTATGGATAAATTTTTAGAAGTTACTAGGGAATGAGGTAAAACATTGACCTGCTCTGAAAACCATAGGGGAAGGGCAGGTGCTTGGGAGTGTTAGGAAAAACCTTCCCATGGATGGATGATGAAACAACTTTTTACTAATTTTCAGTTAGGATTTATAATGAAGCATGGAATTTGTTGGTGTGCCCTCTAAAAATAGTAGTATGTGTTCATGCACACATCATAAGTTCATAACTATAAATACATTTAAGTGGTTTTGGATTTCATATGCAAATTAATGTGTGGTATGCTTCATTTTAGATTATGCAGTTCACATTTATATCATATATTAGAAACTTCTTAGCAAATACATGTTGTAAAAATTATGTTGAATTGATCAATTTTTAGCAAAAATAAAACATTTCTTTTCATTGGATTCAAATTCTGTACTGCAATTCTCCATTGTTGTTGCACTTGCGCAATGTGATTGCACAACTATTTTCGACCCTAAAATGCACCTTTATAGCTCATAATTGGGATATAAAGTCTTCTACTAAATTCACAGACATAGCATACTGAGACAATGTCTAGAAATGTAGATCAATCTACCTTCAGCATGTGCTATAATAGCACACCCTTTGCGCCAATGCATTCAACATGATTTTTTATTTCCAAATCTGAAAAGTGTGCATAAATATCACATTCAGATTTTTGAACATGAATTCTTTTTTTCTTTTTTTTCCTTTCATCCTAGAAATTGTAGAAATTATATGAAATTTTGTTGTTTTTGCATGTTCCATTTTTTTTCCCACCACTTTTACTTAGACATTTTTGTACATGTACATTGTGAAATACAATTAAAAAAAATTGTATCCTTCTTTAATTAAATTTTCTCAAATTACTTCGCTACAAGTCTTTGTATTCATTGCAATAGGGCGATTCTAAACCACTTCAGTTAGCATTCATTAGAACAACCCTTTACAATTGTATGAAGTCACCAGAACCTAATTTGCAAAGGGATTATGCATTTATAGTTTTATACCTTCTACACTCTTCATAGATGAAGTAGTTCCCCCTTCACATTTTGTTTTGTCCTACTATTTTGTTCTCTTGTCTTTTGTTTATTGACATTATGCCATTACTATATACTATAGTATGCTGTTGTATGATTTACAATATATAGAACAAAAAGTGTGTTCTCAATGATGGAATTTGTTGTGCTTCCTATACTACTAGTGGGTGAGCAACGCATTTGTGTTGTTCTTGTAATGGCTATATGTCATTCACAAAGTACACATTTGTACAAAAGTTTGGATTTTATTATGTACAAATTATAATATTGCATTACATGAATTTTCAGTTCTATTGGATTCTGGCATTTATCCCAAATAATTTCTTGCAACTTACTTGTGGAATTGAATTTTCTATAATATAATATTTCCTTGGACTCCTAATGTTGCAAGACCTTCTTTCTATCAAATACCATTTGAAATTGCCATGCCCATTGAAACTTTACAATTTGATATTTCGGCATATCTAACCATAGGGGATGATTGCAAGCAACACTTGTCCTATTTTGCGTCACATCCTATATGTTTTTTTGTTTTTTGGCCATAACTGTTGGTTTTGGCTCTAAATGACTCTACATTTAAAAGTAAGGTATAAATGACTATTATACACCTTCATTATTTTTTTTTGGAATTTTCAAAAATGTATTATTTTCCACAAATAGTACCCACTTTATGCCACACTTGCAAATTTGGGGATTTTGGTACCATTTAATATTGTAGATAACAAATTTGGAGTGGGAATTTGGAGGACACTATCTTCTAATACACTTATACCTATTGTCCAAACCAATTCTAAAAATATTTTATTCTATGTGGTGTGGTGTAGTGTGGAAGTCTACAAAATAAGCTTCTTGCAGCTTGCCTTTTGAAACACGTAAAAAAATTATTTTGGTGTTTCTTTTGATGAATGTGCATCTAAATAGAGTTGTTATAAAAAATCAATTATTTATTTATTATATTAATTTTATTCCTATTTTTAAATAATTGAAACTTCAAAGTATCTATTTTCTTGAGATTTTACACTTTTTTGGTTTTCCTAGCCTTTTTCTTTGCTGGGTCGTTGCAAAAAGAATGGTACTGGGTATTTGTCACTAGGGGAGTGCCAAAACTTTCTTTTGCAATAACTTGTGAAGCATGACTCACATGAACTTGAAATTTTTGTTGAAGATGTCTATCTTGAGTGTAATCAAATCTCATATTTTTCAGAAATAAAGAAAAACATTGAATATTTCAAAATCAATTAAATTAATATGTAATGTTTTGAGTTACAAAGGTTTCCAGTACTATTGAGTCCTTAAATTTAATGATCTAGAGCGGAAACTTCTATGGTCTATTCCCATATTAAGAAGTCATGTTTCTACCAACAATAATTTAAAAATATTTTATTTTATGTGCTCTACGTTCATGCAAATAGGGTTCCCACACAATTCTTAACATTGAAGATGTTTTGAAGATCATTCTTTTGGTGAAATATCTTCAGCAAGAAGACTTCCCAAATGTCCTATTTTTAGTTTTTTTGAAAATTACTTTTCCTATTTTTTACAAATTAAAACGTCAAAGTATGTATTTTCTTCAACATTTCAGTTCATTCTTTTTCGTGAATAACCTTTGATCTCGATTTTTTGAAGTCTGAAATTTTGGTAATATGCTAATTTCAGTGTTATACTAATTATCTTTATTTTATTTTTAAAAATTTGTATGCAAAAGCCCACAGTATTGGAAGTACTAGCCAAGAGCAAGCCTAAGTGGAACAAAAACGGACACTCTTTCTTGCAACAACCTTGGTGGATTCTTTTATCTTAAAGGTGTGTACATTAGTCAAAATTATAATAAATTTAATAAATTATTTCTTTCCTTCGAAAGGGTTCCATAAAAAATCACGACTATTGTTATAAAACACAATAAATAGTGTATGTGTTGCTTACAATCATCCTAGGATCTTCCATTGGACTAATATATAAATGTATGGAAGATATTTAAAGAACTAAGCATGCATAAATTGCAAGATATTTGCATTTAAAGTGAAGGTAATTTTTGAGGGGACCTTGCTTCATTATAAATTTGGGCTTCTAATCATCTTACTTTAAAATTTTTGCACTATTCATTTTTAGTTTTTAATTCTTTAAGTAGAAGAATTGAGTTAAACGTCTATCATTTTAAATAAACAAATAAATAAATAAATAAATAAGAACACTTCTTTTCCACCCATTAAATAATTGTTAAGTACAAGTACATTAACCATTCAAAGCCCAAGGAATTTTTGGGTTCAAAACATTATTGCTTTTGAAGTGTTATAGATCTAAATGTCTATAAGTTATAGAGATCTCAACCATACAATCTTGTAGTGTATGTATTGTAGATGGCATGAATCAAATTTGGAGTCATTTGGCCACATAGATTGCAAGATTATAGTGATTTAGTGTTGAAAAAGGATGCTGAAATTTTCTTAGTATCACATTTGGAGGTGAAATTTGATTTCTAAACCTAGTTAAATGAAAAATCTTTTAACTATGAAGTGATTTAAAACTAGCATACAAACACATTGGTGAAAGAAATATCATTCAATTGACTCATTATGTCTGCAAAATGGCTTTGAAATGTCAAAAAATAGCAAGAAAAGTTGCAGAAATCACATTAAAGGCTGAACCTCCTTTTACTAGAATGCTTCTCAATCACTCATACCTTCTTGGATTAATATGAAATTTTAGGCACGCAAACTAGCCTAGTATGTGCAACTTTAAAAAAAAGTTTATTCAAAATTGATGTTGTATGAAGAAGAAACAAGCCGCCAAAGTTCATTGTAATCCAAAAATGTCAAGATGTTGAACTTTGAATTGTTCCCAAACATTCAAAACAACTTGGATTGATTTGAAAAATTTACCATAATAACTAGACTTAACCCCTAAGTGCCTAAGCCTTTCCAAGTGTGTTTTTCCCATGAAAAAATAACATGGGCTTATAGTTATCTCCATTGAAACAAAATGATTTTTTTTCAAAATCTAATCGTATGGATGTTTAAAGAGCTTGCTTATTAGTATGTACACCAATTTTGAGTGCAAAATTCCATAAGAGTTGTGAGATTATAAAAAGAGAGATGTACATTTTCTATTTTTAATATGTTGTCCCTCTCCACAATGTTTCAGAAATTTGCACATAAAAGCTTTTTGGGATTAGAAGTGACATGAACAACTACAAATTGTGTTAGCACACTAAAATACCCTTTCAAAAAACTTAATATCACTTGAAAAGCTATTAAACTCATTACACAATCCACCTTGCAATTGTTGGGATGCAATTTTCTTTTATAAGTGTAATTCACAAATAACTCCAAATCAACACTTGCTTGTTTAAATTTTCAATGGTGAAAATCATGAAAACACTTTATTCTTTCGATTGGGACCATTTTCAAAGCAAATGAATAAGTGGAAGTTTTTAGATCTCAAATCAAGTGAAATTGCTCACAGTTGAAAAATGAAGTAAAATTAGCAAGCTTTACTCTTCCACTAACAGACATAAATGGCTTTGGAGACCTCTCAACACTCAAATATGTACCTTTTTCAGTGAAAAATGAAAGTTTTGAATAGTTAACCCTAAAAACTGCCCAATTTTATTTTTAAACAGGCAAACGAATTTAACTGCCCACTTCAAAATGAGCCTGAAATTTCAGATTGACCATATATGGTCGATGAGGCAGTTAAAGGTTAAAGGGGAACTAAACCCAACAATTTTTTTTGAAAACAAACATTAGATGAAGGAGATACAAGCCCTTGAAGTTGCAGTTTGTGTTCACCAAATGCAATTTGGTGAACACAAATTAAATCTGTGAACTTTGATTGGCTTCCAAAAAATCAGTACATCTTGGATTGATATGAAATTTTTACCACACAAACTAGAAGAGAGAGCGCAAATTTTCCAACAAGTTTCATTGAATTCAAACATCGGATGCATAAGTTACAGCACTTTGAATTGGACTAAATACTATGTAAAATTTGGTGACGGGTTAAAGATCCTAAGTTTTCTATATCCCATAAGATTTGTCTCTCCTCCTACCACCCGACTAGTATAAATAGATTATCTTCTAGTGCGAATAATAAAAATGAAAGGCTTTTAAAGCCATTCAATTTGATTGATAAATCTCGTGTATTACAATGTATGGTGTATTTTCAGTGTATTGTGTAATATGTATGACCTCTTTTGTATATTATACAATGTATGGTGTATTATGTTTTTTGTATCTTGTATTGTATATGGTGTATGTTGTATCATATATAGTTTTTTATATATTGTCTAATTTGTATGTTGTATTGTCTTTGGAGTATGTTAAATTCGATTTATGAAAAAGCATCTCAAAAAAAGTCTCAAAAAATTGAGTTGATGTCTCAAAAAATTTAATTTTATGTTACCTTTGACGTCCCCAAAAGCATGTGTGTCATAGCACATGTCAAAATAAACTGGACCTAAGGTCCAAGACATTGGTGACGTCATCATCCACATCACCAAAAGAATGGATGAAAAAATTGCTTATGTGGCACTGCCCGTCCCAGTGGTGTTGACATGGATGCAAGGTGGCTGCCAAATGGCAACTTCTCATGACCTTCAAGCACTATGTTCAAAGAGACGTCCTCTAAAATCTTCTTGAAATTACATCACGTTTTTTCAAATTTTGCATGTTTTTCGGCTTGTCAATCCTGACGCATTTTTTTTTATATCCAAGTTGACGCATCTAATGTCCATATAAACATGCCTACCATGTTATAGGCATGTCACAGAAAGCGCAGGTTTCTTCTAGTGATCAATTGATGTAGTGCAATTCAATCCAATCATTGAATACATAACTTTGGATACTCCACATTGGATATGTACCTCAAAGTGAAGTGTAAACCATTTGTTAAAGTACTATCCAAAATAGAAAATCAAATTTTTCATCCCCATTCATAATTTCTAAGCCTTCATGTCTTATATCCTTTTCTTTTTTCCAATATTCCTTTTTGTATATGCTATTTTACATATACTATTTACATAATTCTATGGTATTATACGTAACCTTATATTACATATAATTATATTTCATACTTTTGAAGCACCCTATAATACATGTAATTTGTTTACAAATTTTACATAGAATGAATATATTAGATTGTATATTTTATCACACGGAGTTCTTACGTTTTTTAACAGTGCCCTCCTCGAGAATGAGAGCCAAGATCTATTGTGCTTGCCAATTCGGGCCTTTGTCCTTGCACACATGTTTTGCTCTATTTGTATTGCAAGGTAATTCTATAGTGCTGGTGCAACCCTAGCAAATTCATTCCTATTGCTAGAATAGATGTAGTCATCGTCAAATTACATCTTTTAAAATGTTACTTAACCGTTCACCATTGTCATGCTATCTTGTAGGTTCTAGTACGTCAAGTAGAAGAGTGCAATTTTAGTAACAAGGTGAGTGTGGGAAAGAAATTACTTATAGTGAGGAACAACATTAGAAGTCGTTCGTGGTGCACATAAATCTCCTACATTGATGTGTGTGTGTGTGTGTGTGTGTGTGTGTGTGTGTGTGTGTGTGTGTGTGTGTGTGTGTGTGTGTGTGTGTGTGTGTGTGACCACCATGACTTCTATGCTCTACCTGGTTAGCCATGTCCTCTTTCTTGAAATGAACAGCATGTATAAGTTAGTCAAATTCTCAACTTAAAGTGCAAAGGAAATTGGTGGAACAACAATGACAGTGATGGATCATGTTCATACAGAGTGTAGTGACAAGACTCAATGTCATTCAAGAAATCTAGATATAGTGGAAATCAAGAATTCAAAGTATAATAGATCAATTGATGCTTGTAGACACAATGGACACTGTGGTAGAGTTGCCTTTAATCTTCATGCAAAAGACGTTTTTGTCATCGGCATTCATTTGTCACCAACATGTATATGTTTTTTGCCCTATCGACAATGGAGGTGGTCGGAGCACACTTTCCAAGCGATGGTAAGAACACCCTATGGCTACCATTCCTACTTAATTGTACTTAATTGGCATGTCCAAACCCCATTAACAAACACCAATCATACAATCTTGAAATCTTTGTTTCCAACACTTCGAGGTGCTACTTAATATGAGTGGATAGAACTTCAAAAAAAAATAACATGCATTCTGGGGCCCACCAGACATTGTTCTTTCCCAACATGTCTATGCCACGTCCTTGTCCCTATAGGATCCGCATTTTCAAATTACCCTTGGTGTGAATGTGCTTTCATTTCTCCTTCTAATAGTGAATACATCTCGAGGCACATCTCTAATCCGTAACACCAAGTGCAAATGGACCATTAGTTGATGTAGTGAGGGAGAAATTAAATGTTTAAGTCAAAACACAAGAAGCATATATACATTGCTTTCCCTACTCCATGAGACTCGCCATGAGAACAATAGACTACCTTAGTGTGACATGGTTTTTTTATTTTTTTTATTAATTTATTAATGTCAAAATCGAATTTTTTATAAAAAATTTAAAAACAAATAGTGAAATTTGTAGAAAATAAGTAAGAGCTCTGCCAAAAATTTCACTAGTAAAGGGCCAATGTTGGAAAGGTTTAGAATTGGTGGCCAACATGACTACAATAGTATGTGTAAGTGAGCAACCCTTTAGCACTTGCTCAAATTAGTAAGAGTTAGTGCAACACATAAACTACACCATTTGGTATTCATATTCCCAAATATCAAAATGTTTCTAATAGATCCACAATCTATATACATCGCATATTCACTGTTCATTCACTACTTAAGCATCTTTTCAAATTTAGATCTAATGTTTTATCTTCCTCACTTACTATCTCAAACTCAAACAAAATTATAATAACTACACCATTTCTTGCTTTTATAGGATTCTCTTAAATTTGAAAGAACATGGCATTTCATTCACAATGAAGAAATGACGAATTGTTAAATAATTACAAGACCACTGAATCTAAATCATCTTTAATTCATGAGTGTAATTGAAGCATTCTGGGTCAAAAAATTTTAAAAAATTCAATGCAAAGGAGAAATGCAGAGCCATCTCACACTACTGTAATCTTATGAAAGGTGAACACAATCGACAGTAGAAGATGAGGACTCCAAAAGTGTCCACATCTTGTTGATCATGTACAATTATTCCTCTGATTTCCTGGAAATTATTAGTCGTATTCCATTTATTCACAATGTTTTCCACATGGTTCACATCGAACACATTTTTCACAGACCTCTCACGTCTGTTTCGTAAGCCTTGCACTAAAAGGATATTGATTGGGATACACGGCGTAAATATCTTCCGGAAAACATGTGATTATTTTGCAATAATGTATAACGACCTTGCTCACAATTTCTTAGTGTGATTCAAAGTGCAAAACATCTACAACTTCAACGGATTTAATCGACTCAGGAAACTACAACTTGTTCAGACAAATGAAGTATCCACTAATTCCCCGTTACTTCGGGCAGTTGTAGGACATATGTCCTTCCTCCCCGCAAGTGAAACATCCCTTCTTTCTATCCCCTGGTTGATCTGCCAATTTGAATTTCGGAGGTACGGAATATGCTATTTTCAAGGGCCTGTCAAGAACCGCCATCTGATCTAGTTTCATTGCAGCTTCCAGAGACTCATCGTCGGCAAAGTCTACATGGCCAAATCCTCTAAACTCCCCTGTCTCTTTATTTACTGCAAACCTAATTGAATCTATTTTACATCCTTTGAAAAATTTCCGTAATTCTTTCTCAGTTACGTCCCAAGATAAATTTCCTATGTAGGCAGACAAGCAGCCTTCAAATTTCTTCGGAGGGTCCTTGTAAGCATCCTTCTTTGCAGGCTCTCTAGGTCTGCTTTTGCAAACCTCAATCTTCAAAAATCGGCCTCCCCTGCAAATGTTCCAAAAAAATTATGCGAGAACAGTGAAATACAGGCAGTGTACACAAATGCACTCACAAGAAACGAATCCACATGCATCATCCATTGCAAACCAAAACGGGAATTAAGGAAGCTTACATGTCAGCACCATCGAGTGCTAGTGCTCTCTTTGCAGCCTCCTCTGTCTGCAAATTAAAATAAGGCGAGCACCAGTCAGAATACATAAAGATTGATCAAGGTATTAATTTTATCGGGTGTGCTTCAGATCCAAGTGTGCTTCATATGTGTCAACTGTCATAGAAGTAGGAATACTCAGTATTCATGACTCATTTTATAGATGGATTCCTGTTCTTGGTATAAATATATATTTATTCCACCACCAACAAAAGCGCCTATATCCAATCCAGACCACAGTTTAAAAGAGATGAAAAAGGTAGAAGCAGTACTCATCCGTTCACATTAAGGGAACATAATTGTAAAGTTATTTACCAATGGCCACTTAGCAAGTATGAAGAAGGCAAGCATCAGAGTCATGGAAGAGTGGAACACGCAGATCTATCAGAAAATGATAAATTCTGTTCTCAGATGGTATGATGAGTCATCCCTTGCTTGCCTTTCCAATCTAAACAAGGAAACTTCTATATCCAGAGCATTTGGTCCAAATGGCAATTTAAACATTGAGTACTGACAGAATGTTTTCTGAATTCAACAAATGCATCAGCAATTATCGTGTCAACAGCATTTGAATGCAAGAAACATTCATCTGTTCTTCCTATAATATACCATCATTTGCATGTTCGAATTTGCATGTTATAATATAACATTATTTCCGGCAGAATACAGAAGTGAAAAGCACAGAAATCGGAAATCAAATGTACCGTCGTCAGTGCATGCATCAGTCATTGTCTCACAGCATGTGACTGTAAAACAGACATCTGTTCTTCCTATTTTATAAACATCATATGCATGCTTCACTACTTCCCAATGTCGACCACTGCAGACCACTCATAAGCCTGAAACTAAAAGAAAGCATAGTTCCGAGGACTTACCCGAAAAGTGATGAACGCAATTCCTTTGAACTTCCCAGTGTCCGTAAAAGTCATGCAATCTAGCTCCGCAATGGTGCCACATTCTTGGAAGTACTCGTGTATATCGTCTTCGGAAATATAATATGGCATTCCCCCAACCATTACTTTTTTGGGGTCTCCCTTCTCCTCCGTGCTGCAACGTAAGACATGTTCGGATCAGAAACCCATACTTCTCCGGACAATATCCTAATGTAGATTTACAGCAGAGAGAAAAAGAAAAACAGTGTAGAAGGCATCATGTCTTGCTTGTAGTAATGGCCACTATAAAAATAAATAAAAAGGCACGAGTTCTCACGAGACGGGCTAAAAAAAATAAAAACTCCATACCTGGAAGCGAGTTGAGAGGCTTCCTGATTGGCAGCGAGGTCATCACCGACAGCTTCTGCATCGTTGAGTTTCTTCCCCCATCTATCGGTTAGTTTCTTCTTCTTTTTACTTCTTTTACTCTGCAACCACGGTTCATCCCCTTGATGAATTCGGTCGCCATCGTTCACAGCAGCAGCAACAACTGCATCTCCGTCTTTCTCTACTAAGTCATTGAGAACGTCTCCAATTTCAGTTCCCTTGTCGAAAGATATTGCAGTCACAGCACCATTGGAAGGTCCTTTAACTTCACCTCCAACTATCTGGGGCTTTACTTTCTTTCCATTCTCATCTAATTCCCATCGGGGCTTCTTCCTGTTCTTCGTTTTGGGTGCTTCCTCCTGCACAGGGACAGCCCCAGGACCTGTGCCACCACTACCGATCTCTTCACAATTCCCTGCACCTTCAGAAGAATCCAAAATCTTCCCGACATCAACCTCCATGGGAGGTACATGTGCTAATCCAACTTCTGAAGCTATTTTCAGTTTCTTCTTAGACTTATGCGTCGGCACAACATCTAAAACCCTTGCCTCCTCCGGAATTGAGTTGGTATCTCGAATATCCTCAGGAACGCCACCAGCTGCACCGTCATTCGTATCTCCATTTACGACCTTCAATTTCTGCCGTTTGTTCTTCTTCTTCGCGGAAAGAACTGCTGGACTGTCACCCTTCACATCATTCGCTAAAGAAGATGTAGCATTGCTATCAGGTGGGGGAATCAACACAGCAGCAGCTGCGGTTTCCTCGCGCTTCTTTCTTTTCAGCTTGGTATTAGAGAGAACCATCGCAACGTGGGCACTCACCTGACACACCAAGAACGGTCGCCACAGATGCGCACTTGAGCATACAACCGAAAAGCCAACGAGCCACCGAATTCTTAAACCCTAAACCCTACGGGGTTCAATCACCGCGATGACTCGATTGAGCAGAAACGAACATGAATACAATATGTTGGATTTCCAAAATGGAGAAAAGCAACGCTCAACAATCACAGCAACTCACAGTACAAAAAGAGACATCAGATAACAACCTAAATAGAAAAGAAAGGGCTGTTTTACATAACTACTTCAATAATATTGTGCAGTCTGCTTACGGATTACCTAGTGAGGCGCGAGCCAATCCCTTCAGAACAGAACAACACGAACGCAGTAACGACCGCAATACTGCCGAAGGTGCTGCTGATCAACATGTCCAAAACAGATCGAAAAGGGGATTCAGAATCAAGGTCTCCAAGCCACGGACGCAACGTAATCCTGGAAAACGTGAACTTGAACTAAATTGTACGAGTGCGCATCAGACTGCAGTATCTCTGCTAAGTTAATCCGAGAGCGGCTGATGGGCGTTCCTCACTTACATACTCAGAGAGGGCCGCCTCCCGAAGGAGGAGAGGTGGAAGCAAGTGCCGAACCTCGACCAACCCTAAACCTGAGACTCGGACTAGGACGACCGGCATCTAGGTTTGGAGTCTGTACACCTACCCGTTATCGTACATTAACCCTAAAAGACAGGCCTATGACCACTGATTTATGTTGAAAGTAGGAAAGGAAACGAAACAAAACTACAAAAGGTTGTAAAACCAAAGTATGCAAGAAGAAAGAAGTTAGTTAATTCAAAGTAGGTTTGTAACTATATTCCAAGTAGAGAGACTATATAAATAATTCTCCTCCTCTACTATTGGGCCTAGGGATTCTAATCCAATTCCTAGTTGCATTTATAACTACAGTGAACTACAATGAATTAGAGTGAAGAACATATCTCAATACTCCTCTTTGCATGACCTAACATTTTTGTAATCTTATAAGATATACGATTGTTGCCTCATTAAAATCTTCTCTAGGAAAATCTTGATTATAGTCAAGGACAAAACCATGGATGCAAGAAAAAGAGTACAACACCTTTATCAATCCATTCTTATGATAAAATCCAATGGGAAAAAAATCCATGGAAAGATGGCAAAGGTCCCTACAATTGTTCTAATAAAATCTATTGAATCTCTTGCTCCAAAATATTAAATCGTTGCATTCCAATGCCATGAGTAAGCTGATAATGAATACATAATGGAAGAACCTTTGTAAAGAGATTTGTAAGATTATCTGTTGATATAATTTTCTTGATTTCAAGTGCTCACATCATGGGTATAACTGAAATATTTTGGATCAATATGTTTAGTTTGATCACTCTTGACAAAACCCACTTGCACTTGTGCAACATAAGCACTATTGTCTTTGTATAAAATAGTTGGAAAATCACCATATGGTAATCCACAGTTTCTACAAATAAATTTATCAATTGATCTCAACTAGATGCAATTTTGAAATGCTTCATGTAAGGCAATAATTTATATATGATTGGATGATGTTGCTGTTATTATTTGCTTTACCAATTTCCAAGATGTTGCAACTCCATGTCATAAAAAAACATAACATGTTTGAAATTTGGTTGTTGAAGGATTAGATTTATAGCTAGCATCATCATATCCAACCAATGTATGATCTAGATTGATCAAGTATAATGTAATTCCAAATCCTCAATTCCCTTTAAATAACAAAGAATTTGTTTAATGTCATTTCAATGTTGTAGTGTAAGACAAGTACTATGTCTTGCAAGGGCATTGATTGATAATGCAATATTAGATCGTGTAGATGTAGACAAATATCAAAGTACTCTAATCGCAACGAGGTATGGATATTGTTCATCAAATGGTTCCTCCTCTTCCTTACAAGGATGATAAGAACCATTACATATGTTTTTACAACCAACCATAGGTGTAAATAGTGGATGGGCATTTGTCGTATTGAATCTTTTTAAGATCTAGTTCATATAAGCCATTTGTGAAAGAAAAATGCTATCATCTTTCAAGTGAAGGACTTATAGGCCAATGCAAAAGGTAGTTTTTTCAAGCAATATCATCTCAAATTCACAAATAAGTAGCTAAGTGGCTACAATACATGCAGATTCAGTGCCCACAAGGTTCAAGTCATCAACACACACTACAATGAACACAAATCCATATTTGTCTTATTTGATAAAGAGACACAGGAGCAATGGATCATTTATAAAGTGATGTTCAATGAGATAGTCCCATAGTGGTTAATACCACATGCATCCAAATTGCTTTAGACTATATAATGCCCGTTGTAATTTCACACCACAATGTTTGCCTAGAATGGAAACAACTTGACTAGTGCTCTCAAGCCCAAGTGGAACTTTCATATAAATATTAGTATGAGGAGAGCCATATAAATAAGTAGTAATTACATCCATGAGATGCATTACAAGGATAGTGTGCACTACCATTCCAATAAGGTATCAAAAAGTAATAGAATCCATAAATAGTGAATATGTAGAATTATAATCAATACCAAACTTTTGTATGAAACCTTAGCAACCAAACCAACTTTGTAACAAATAATCTATTATTTTCATCATGTTAGCGCACAATTAACCTCTTGAATCCAAGAGATTGAGAAAAGAGATTATTCACAATTGGTCCAAAGACTTGTCTTAGTCCTACTTAGTACTTAGAGATTTTTGACAATTTGTCTAGGTTAAACAACAATTTGTTATGTGCATGCACTAATACCTAGTCCAATGCAATATTATAATACTTCTTCTGCTCTAAAATGATCTTTTCGTTGGCCTCAATTCCTTGTCCCCAAATGATCTTCATGTTGCACTTTTTGATGTTGAGATTTGGTCAATTTAAGCTTTTGATTGTTATATGAGATTAGTAAAACAACCCCAAGCAATATTCCCCCATCTATCCATGCAATCATCAATAGAAAACCAAACAAAATGACTAAAGAGATCAATCAACACTATGATTCATCACAATCATTCTCCAATTCATCAAACATTCATACAAATTGATTTTCCTATTTAGAAATCTCTCAATCAATTTGCAAATAGAATTTCCAATTGATTTAACATACATACTCATGTTGCAACAACTTTGAATGTTATTCTCAATTAGTCTCGGCAATTACAAAATTAGAGACATACAATCATCATAAATAATTTCAACTAGTTTGCCTACAATAATACGATAAAATCACAACACAAAACTTCTAATTAAAACATATACACAAGCATAGACTTTAAGCACTTCCAACTCTTTTAAGCACTTCCAACTCTAAGTCCAATTCAAATACACAAAAATCTCTATAAAAAACACATGTTTATTTGGATGTCTTGAATCAAAGATGTGGATGTTGTGGGTGGTATCTATGATTGTCACTATATAGATGTCCAAAAAATCGCATCAAAACTGACAAGGCAGAAACATCCCAAATGGTGTTTTAATGTTAGATGTTTTTGAATTAACATCCACAAAAATATGGTTTGTGAGGGTGCTGAAATCTTGTAGTGTGGCTTCAATCATCATGCCAAATAAATGCCATGTGTGATAGAGAGCCATGTGAATATTTTTCATCTCCTCCATCTACGATGTGGCACTTGATATTGTAGTGAGAAAAGTTACATACTAAATAGTAAGGATGATGTGGCATGCCTAGTCAACACACTTTTATGCCATTGAAATTTTTTATATTGTCTTTTGAGAGGTCAACTTAGATATCCACATGCTTTTGTAGACATCAATTGGTGCATATTGTACCTATGGAACAAGGTTGGTGAAAAATAATTAATTAAATGAAAGTAAAAAAATTGAACAAGAAAAATTGTCAAATTTCAACAAAAATGAAAGAGAATTTACCATCTAACATCCAAAGAATTTTTTATGGCAAACTGAACAAATTACTTTATTAACAATTCCTAAAAATGAAAGGCGGAGACGATGCTTTTATAACAAAATCTATTCTCTCTCATAAATCCTTGAAGGATATGGAATAATCTAAAGATGAGAGCTTGACTGCTACACATCTAGAAATTGTTTTAGACATTTGGACATTGCTTCACAAATTCTACTTGGAAACAATTCTTGCTTTACATAATTATCCCATATCCATTGTTATACATCCTACTACACCACTTGAATGTATTAAAAGCTTCCCTTTTCATCCATGGTGTACATCCATCCATGTACTTGCCTTTCCCCTATTTTTTCCAATTGGTCATCATTTTACCATAGTCCATAGTAACTTTCACAAATTTGTCCACAATCAAAATGGGCCTACTTATTGATGTGCCATTACTATGTTTTTTCTGGACATTCTAGAAAATGTCATTGTGTTTGGGTTCAAGTCAAATAAAACATGAATGTCAATGATAACATCAACTTGTTTTTTTGCTTTAATCCGCCAATGTTTTATGCACCATCCACAAAAAATTATCTTTTGAGGTCATCCTCACTCTTACACATCTTGACGTTTCATAAAACATCTATGTCCACGGTTAGACATCCAAAAGAATACGTCTTCTTATAGTAAATCCACTAACACATACACAAAGACAATCAAAAACACTCATCACACCACCAATTTGAATACATACACGTCATCTATAAGTGGTTTTTGATTTCAAGACAAAAAAATCACAAAAAGAAGAATTCGTCCAATTGGGCTAAACTCTCATGTTCATCTAAGAAGTGGGTGAAAAAGAATTTAGACTACAATGTCTTAAATATCCGAATCAGCTTGTTTGGAAAAAGACACCACTTACACTACCAAAATAGAATCACAATGCCAACTTGCAATCCTAACAAAACAAAAGCCTTTAGTTATTGGAATTTCTAAAGTTTATAGCTTGACTACATGGGCTTCTAAATAGCCCCAAGAACTCATTTAAATTTCTTTTTTTTTTTTCAGTTTTCAATTTAGTTTTAATATAGGTTTTTGCATAATATTCTTCTTCGTCTCTAGTTTAGCCCCCAATTCATGTTGTTGTCCTCTAAAATAGTTTTGTTTGTCCATGAAACTTGTAGTTGGATTGCTTTTGTTGCCAAATGTCTTGCACGGATCACCAATTAGGATTTGATGCGTACACATGAACTCTAGTGGGCAAATTCTGAAGGCCTAATGAATTTTCCCACCGTGCCATTTTTTTTGAAAAAAACAATTTCCCTAAAATTGTGACATGTATTTTTAGAATTATCTTTCACCACAACTACGGTAATAAGCCACGACGACATCCAAATTATTGAAGCCGACTGAAGCTGGAGGTCGATGGATGAAACCAACATGTCACTTCAGTTCAATTTGCGCGCACTCAGGCTGATCAAATGAATGCGTCTTTTTTCTGTTCGTCGCGTTGGAGGATGAGAGAATCGATTCATTCATCCATGTGAGCCAATGTCGTCGACTCTGGCGCGGAAGAACGTACCGCGAGGGAGCTGGCTCTCTTCGGTCTCTCTCTCTCTCTCTGTCTCTGTGTCTCTCTCTCTGTCTCTCCATTGAACGACGACTGACCGAGCCGCAGACGAACTTATAATAATATCGGCAGTTCAGCGATTGCGGAACTTGCTGCTGCTGCTGCTGCTGCTGCGGTGCAGCGCATTTTGGTTGCACCGATCCGTCGATCCTCGCCCGCAGTGAAACGTCCACTGTCCCCCGCGTCCTCCTTCTTCCTGCCGTGGCGCCTTTGCCGTGGTGCATGGTTTTTGGTACCCCCCGTGGGGCACGATGAGCGGCCATGACGCCAAGTATTTCACCACCACCAAGAAGGGCGAGATCCATGAGCTCAAGGAGGAGCTCAATTCGCAGTACAAGGTGCGTTCGCCAGTTCGGCCTTGTTCGGGTCCACGTCTCCTCGGTTTCGTCATTGGCGCTGCTCCCCCCGGATTGGCGAGCGCCGGTGGAACAGATTGGGGCGCGCTCCGCTCCCCTGCGGAACTGCGCGCTCCAGGGTTGTAGTGAATACGCTGCTTCGGCGAAGACGTTTGCTGTGCAGATTTTGTGTTTGATTTAGGGTTAGGCGTCATGCAGCGAGAGTGGCTCTCTGGCATTCCCGCAGTGTTGGCATTCGTTGTGGCTCTGTGCGGACCCACTCAAAGCCCTGACCGCGCGCATCGGTTCGCGTGGGTAGCTCGAAGGGCTCTCGATCGGGACTGTGGAACAGGCAGCTAGCGTAGGTCACGGTGGGGTGACCGGGACAAGTCTTTCCGTTCGAATCTCGCAGATTTCTTGAAACGGAGATCAATGTCGATGGAACCAGTCACTCGTCTGTGATCCTCTGTTTGATCAATTCCTTCCCAAGGGTGTCTTTCTGGTCGAACATAGGTCAGGACCCCAATCAAACAGTAATGCCGTCGAAAGAGCTTGTCTGCCTCTCTTCCCAGAAGCTAATCAATGGTCCCAAGGATTGCCGTTCGACCCTTGGTTTCACAATTCAGTTTTGCGAAGGGGACCGCATTCTTAGAAGGTGCAAGGATGTAGTGCATCACCTGTCTCTTTGATGCCATGGATCCATTCATCCATTTATGGAGAGTGGGTGGCACAAGAAAGTGCTCAGTAGTTACTCACTATCTCTAGGATGCCCTCGACGTTTGCATCATCACCTATACCTTCCATACCTTTCCTTGTTGGAGATTTTCATGCTTCATTAGTGACGCTGATCCTATAATTCGTCAATTTTAGGCAACCGTTACATCCGAACCAATAATCGAACCTTAATTGCTACATCCAGCAATGTCGTGAGTTTGCCACAATCGTGGTTGTACATTCCTTAGCATTTACTCCGTAAGGATTCACACTTGCCGTCCGAACTGGTTCCTTTGGACTTCACCTCATGCCCTGCTAGATATATTCCTCTTTTCATCCTCTCACGTTCTTCTCAGCTTAGATTGTGCAGTTGGTGTGGCTTGCTGCATATGTTTCTTGGTAGGACAGCTCATCGAACTGTGCTTCATTTCATACAGGTCTTTTGTGAATACTTTGTTTCCAGTGAGGCTTCCTTCATCCTCTTATACTGCAAGTGGGGTTGATTGAGTTTGAATACCCGAGTTCTCGGCGTTGGTGCTTGCTCTTTTGCGACACAGAGTAACCTTTTGTGTTTTGATGTGGCATATTGCAGGACAAGAAAAAGGATGCTGTGAAGAAGGTTATTGCTGCAATGACCGTTGGTAAGGATGTGTCCATGCTGTTCACAGATGTGGTCAACTGCATGCAAACCGAAAATTTGGAGCTCAAGAAGCTTGTGTACTTGTACCTTATCAACTATGCCAAGAGCCACCCTGACTTGGCGATACTTGCCGTGAACACATTTGTGAAGGTTTGTAGTTTAAACTAACACGTTATATGCATGCCTTGATATGTGTGTTTGTTTGACTACTTTAAGCGTGCAAGATGCCTCCAGGTTCTCATCCACTGATGCTCGGTAATATTTGACGCAGCCTATGGGTTATGGTGTATTTTGGTTGTGATGCCGGCGTTGATGATGATGAGGGTGATGGTGAATTTCTTGCGCAGGATTCTCAAGATCCAAATCCTTTGATACGAGCATTGGCTGTGAGGACAATGGGTTGTATCAGGGTCGACAAGATCACAGAGTATCTGTGTGACCCTCTTCAAAGGTGTCTGAAGGTTAGCTCTTGAGTGCCTTACTAATTTTTTATTCGTCTGAAGTACGTTTGCTTTCATATTTATGATTGTGATTTTTGGTATTTCAGCTATTTTGCCTGCTAGAAATGAGAGTCGGTGAGATTGTTAGGCTAGCCTGCGTGTTCCTTTATTATTAGAGGATGAAGAATCGAAGCCAGTCACGTGCAAGATTCATGCTCCACCCAGCTGCGTCAGCCTCGAGAGCACCTTCTCGCTTTTGATTTAAATCGTTGCCCTGGTCCTATTTTATCGTCCATGTGCTTTCTCTGGGATGGGAATTTTGTGTTTTCACTTCTATCTTTCTCTGGGTTATTCCTGGCTTTCTGAACTCGGTTGGTTATGCAGGACGATGATCCTTACGTTCGAAAGACTGCAGCCGTTTGTGTTGCGAAGTTGCATGACATCAACGCAGAGCTGGTAGAGGACAGAGGGTTTCTGGAGTCCTTAAAGGACATGATATCTGATAGCAATCCCATGGTTGTTGCAAACGCTGTGGCAGCACTTGCTGAAATTCAAGAGGGTAGCAGCAAGAATATTTTTGAGATCACAAATCACACACTATTCAAGCTTTTGGCGGCTCTCAATGAGTGTACAGAGTGCGTGTTCTCTAGTTGCTTTTCTGTTTCTGGGCATGTCGGTTTAGATCACACATAAGATTCCTAACTTTCAAATCCATCTTACTCGAGAAGAGATTACAAGCAGTTAAACCGCCAATGTTATTAGAGCCCTGGGAAGGATTATTTGAATCCATGGCAAACAGGCAGTACTGTTTTGAACGTCGAGTCTGATTGCAGGTGGGGCCAGGTTTTTATATTGGATGCTTTATCTAAATACAAAGCAAAGGATATCCGTGACGCTGAGAATATTGTGGAACGCATAACTCCTCGCCTGCAGCATGCCAATTGTGCAGTAGTTCTATCGGCCGTGAAGGTACTGTATTCGTGAATTCTCGCAGCTGTGGTGGTCCCTGCTGCCTGCTCCTTCTTCTGCCTCTTCTGGCAGACTCGATAGTCATCTCTGTGTCTTACTCCTCATATTAGTTACTCCTCAGTACTTGAGCAATTGTTGATGGTTGAGATCTTGTGGTGGGCTGCTGTCACCTAGTTTCCAAGGTTTTTTGTAGTCACGTCAAACTATCAAAGTCATACTGACTTGGGTGTTTGTGTGAAGGTAATCTTGCTACAAATGGAGCTCATTACCAGCACAGATGTTGTGCGAAACTTGTGTAAAAAGATGGCACCACCTTTGGTGACACTTCTATCGGCAGAGCCTGAGATCCAGTATGTTGCACTTCGCAATATCAATCTTATTGTGCAGCGCCGTCCTGGAATTCTTGCACATGAGATCAAGGTTCACACTGAAAGCCCTTTCTTTGCTATTAATGCGTCTGTAGCTGGGGTATTCAGAGGAGCAATAGCAGACGTCCGTGGCATATTTTTTTGTGCATTGAACTGATGAACACATTATGCCAGCAAGGATGAACGGTTTGTCGAGTCTGCCTTACGTAACGCGATGAACACGCAATAGGAGATGCTCAATCTATTTGCAGTTTAAGTCGACATTCAATGCAAGCCGTGTCTTTTGTTTTCGGATCAAGCCGTTCAATCTTACGCAGGTTTGTCTCATGTCCGCAGGTGTTTTTCTGCAAGTACAACGATCCTATTTACGTGAAGATGGAGAAGCTGGAGATAATGATCAAACTCGCCTCTGACCGCAATATCGATCAGGTGTTGTTACCTATCTGTTCCCTCAATGTGGTGGAGTTCTTTGAGATTAGTATCATTCCCGAATGTCGATCTTGTTCTGAGAATGGGTTTGAATCTGGAGAGGTTAAGTGTGAGTATTGTGCAATGCAGGCATCTGAAAACAGAGAGATATGTGTGTGGTAGAACCTTTAGCGTTTGGGATTCTATCAATTGACAAGTATGCTCCCTCATACAGGTTCTTTTGGAGTTCAAGGAGTATGCCACGGAAGTTGATGTTGATTTTGTGAGGAAAGCAGTTCGGGCCATAGGACGATGTGCAATCAAATTGGAGCGGGCGGCTGAGCGCTGTATTAATGTACTCTTGGATCTGATCAAGATCAAGGTCAACTACGTTGTTCAAGAAGCAATTATAGTGATCAAGGATATTTTTCGAAGATACCCTAATATGTAAGTGATCACAGCTGGTTTTGGACACTTCCCTGGAATTTGTTTTTTTATTAGGAATGTTTTACGTTCTTTTGAGTGCTTTTCTCTGGTTCAGTTAGAATTGGTGTTTGCTTGTAGATGGAGTGTTGACTTCTTTTATTGGGGCTAATGGGTATTCAATTGTCCTGTGAACAGGTATGAGTCCATTATTGCTACACTTTGTGAAAGTTTGGACACTCTTGACGAACCTGAAGCGAAGGTATTGCTTTGGACTTGGGACATATGTGTTCTTTTAATGTCCTTTGATCAAGGCTCTGTGGTTGGTTTGTGCACACCGTCACATTATTCACTTGTTATTGTTAGTTTGGATCCGTTAAGATTCCAAGGTTCTGCTTGTAATGATATAATGTTTTGGCTTTGTATGCAGGCATCTATGATATGGATAATAGGTGAATATGCTGAGCGTATTGACAATGCAGACGAGCTACTTGAAAGTTTTCTAGAAACTTTCCCTGAAGAACCTGCTCAGGTGCAGTTGCAACTTCTTACTGCTGCTGTGAAGCTTTTTCTGAAGAAGCCTACTGAGGGTCCCCAACAGATGATTCAGGTACTTCTCTTGCCTTCATATTCACCACGCTGATTTGGGCTTCCTCGTGTTTTTTAAGAACGCTGGTACACTGCTTGTGAATGTTGTCATGTGCAGTCTCGCTGCAAGCAATGGGGCGTTTTAAGTTCTTAGAAGGGCCACATGACGCTAAATTTGAGATATCAGTAACATGCTGAACCGTATTCTGATGTCCAGGTTGTGCTGAACAATGCTACGCAAGAAACCGATAATCCAGACTTGCGTGATCGTGCGTATGTGTATTGGCGTCTCCTTTCTACAGACCCTGAGGTGTGCTGTTATTCACTTTGCTAATTCTGCCCATGAATATTACGGGGTCTTCAATAACAGGATGAATTGTGATACCCCTGGCACAAGCGGATGTTGGTGTAGCCATCAGATGTTTGTGATGGAAGTTTTTTGGCAGGATGCGGAGATTTTAATTCATGTGCCGCATTGCATTTGTATTTTTTTTGACAATGGTGTTTTCAGATTGTTCTGTATTAAAATCAGTGTTGTATGAAAGTTTGAGATGAAACTAACCGCTTGGATGTTCCTTCCAGGCTGCAAAAGACGTTGTTTTGGCTGAGAAGCCTACAATCAGTGATGATTCCAATAACTTGGACCCATCTCTTCTAGATGATTTGCTGGCTAATATCGCCACACTTGCATCTGTTTATCACAAGCGTGCTGATGCATTTGTGAGTCGTGCACGGGCAGTGGCTGCAAGAGAGGAAGATGATGAGTATGCTGATGGCCTGGATTCCGGGTCTGGCAATTCATCAGCTCCAGTTCCGGAGATGGCCACATCAAGTGCACCAGTGCCATCCACTACTGGTGCGCCTGTGCCTGCTGCTGGAAAAGGGGCAACTACTGCTACAGCTCCTGTACCTGATTTGTTAGGGGACCTAATGGGATTTGAATCAGCCTTGGTTCCAGTTGGACCTGCAACTGCTGCTGTTCCGTCAGAGTAAGCCTCTCACGCGTATTAGGCGTCCTGAATTAATTGGTCTGGGAAGTCAAGTCCTCTTTGGTGCTGCTTGTTCACTGGTTGGTGGCGTCTGTTACACATGATCTGTCAGTGTTTCAACTCCGTTTGCTACGAATATTTTTGTGTTCATATTGAGTTCGGTCATGGTTTCGGTCATAGCATGCTTATATCCTGAGTGCTTTACAGATTTGATATCTTGTTCTACATACACCAACAAGTTTTATAAAACATCTGCTGTTCGACTTGTGTGCAGGCCTCCTCTTCCTGTTCTCTTTCCAGCCACATCTGGCCAAGGTTTGCAAATATCTGGACAATTGACAAGGCGTGAAGGAAAAGTTTTCTACAATCTCAAATTCGAGAATCATACTCAAACTCCTTTGGATACATTCATGATTCAGTTCAACAAGAATACGTTTGGTCTTGCTGCAGGAGGACCTCTTCAGGTTCATCTCTCGATTTGTTTGTTTGAAGTGTTCATAATTTTCTGGAGCTTTTTCTCTTGAATATGGATATCGGGTAATGCTACGGTGATGCATACTTTTTACGCCAGTAGAAATACGGGCTCACGTTTTTGGCACGAACTCCATCTTTGTAGTTGTTTGTCCTTGGGCCACAAACTCTGACCATCGTTCCATCATGTTTATAGGTACCTGTTATTCAGCCATCTGGCTCTTCAAGCACCTTGCTGCCTATGGTTCTTTTTCAAAACGTTTCAGAGGGTCCTCCCAACTCCGCGCTTCAAGTAGCTGTTAAGAACAACCAGCAGCCTGTCTGGTACTTTACCGACAAAATCCCGTTGCAAGTACTTTTTGTTGAAGACGGCCGCATGGAAAGGGGATCGTTCTTGGAGGTACCATTCTTCCTGCAAACCTGTTGGGTTGTGTTTTAGAGCATATGTATTTGCAAAATTCGATGCGAGTCTGCTCTTCCTTTCAAGGATATTCTTAGCTTTGTCAGATTTTCTTGCCTGCTTTTCCTTCGCAAATCTGTTCGCCTAATCTTGCAAAAACAAAAAAATTGTACCAGACTTGGAAGGCACTGCCTGATTCTCACGAGGTTTCTAAGGATCTTCCCAATGCCGTGATTACAAACGTCGATGCCACTTTGGAGAAACTCGCTACTACTAATCTTTTCTACATCGCACGGCGGGTGCTGAAGGACACAAACCAAGAGGTAGGTCTATTTGCATTCTAGAAGTTTTCGTTTTCTGTTGGGTGCTTATTTGGATATGAAGATCACAGTATTGTACCACAAAGTGATGAACTTTGATTTATATCGAAAGCTATTGTGGATATAAATCGGTGTTGCACAAGTTTGATTAGTGTGACATTGGCTTATTTGGGAGCTGTGAAATTGCAGGTTTTATACCTCTCTGGCAAAGTGCCTCCAAGCATTCCATTCCTTGTCGAACTCACCTGCAAAGTGGGCTCTCCAAGTGTGAAGTGTGCAGTGAAGACACCAACCCCAGAAATGGCACCATTGTTCTTCGAAGCCATTGAGTCCCTTTTGAAGTAGAATATCAGTTACGAGGTAGTCAGTATATTGTATCTATGATGTTCCGTGGCAGCAAGTATGGTCGAAGGTTTCGTCTGCTGTTAAGATTTAGGTTCTTTGGTTCCAGGTTAGGAAGTCCAAGTTTATTGTTGCTGCTGCAGCTGTTTGAGTTTTGTTGGATCAGAGAGTTATTCTCCCCGCTTCTGAGAAGGTCTCATATCTTGACGCGAATGTTTTGACGTGAAATGAGCAAGGGTTGTACTTGAACGAACCAGGCAGTGTCAGTGTATTATTTTGATTCTTACCACAGCATTCATTGCCAATTATAATGTCCGTCTGAAGTCCGCTCTTGTGCAATCTCTCCCTTGTGCAATCTCTCCCTTGTGTTTCTTGCTGTCTCACCAATCCACCTTATTTGAATGAGGTTTTAGGTTGTAAGGTAGGATAGTCCGTTGTCGTCCCTATGGTCTTTGCACATGTGTAGACGGAGTGGATTCCCAAATTTTATTTGCAAAAGAACGGCATATCGGGGTATATTTCACATGTATTTTGGTCAACATGGGATACATTATAGGTGGTTTAAGCACAAATGTATATCTTCCCAATATGGGTCACAAGGTTTTTTGGATGCTAGAGTGGTTTTCTTAATTCCTTATATTGTTCCAATGGTAACTCCATAGCATACTTGAAGATTTTGGAGAAATGAGTGAATCTTTTTCCATGTGTATACTACATTGTATTTTATGAAATTTTCATTTTATAACCAATTCTAGTCCCCTTCTAGTCATTGAACTTATCTCAATGCATGTACAATATTGACAATGTTAGGATAAAACAAAATGAAATTGTTTAGTGAACTTTGATTTGGGTCTACTTCATTCTTGAGAAAGAGAGCCTTAGTTTTTTGTGATATTGAAGATACATAAGCAGTGAAGGACCATTGTGCCTTTGGGGGACAAATGCATTTTGGGCAGGTACCTACGGGTTGAAATTTTATTTGGATTTAGTAAAGTTGATTAGCTTTGTGGGAATATAATTTGCTTCAAAATCAGTGCCTAGGAACAATAGTTGTGACCAAATGAGTTCAAATGAGGGGTTAGTAGGCAGCTCGGGCAGCCAAAAAAAAATGGACAAAAATTTGAATTTTCTTTTTAATATCATTTTTTCTCGTAGATTATATTTTGTCTATCTAGAAAGCTTTGATTCTTTTCATTTGGATATGTTATGAAAAAGTTATGGACATTCTTGTTTTTCGGGTAGTTAGAGCATCTTTTTGAAAAAAATAACTTGTAGAATTCATTTCTGAACGCATTTTTTCAAATTTTTCAATTTGTTTTTTTACATGATCGGATTTACTTGCTAGAACAATCTCACCATTGGGATTAGTGCATTTTAATTATATCTAAAATATTTGAATATTTTAGATTTTTCTTCTATCTCAGACCTACTTCTACTTAACAATTTTCTTAAGAATGATAATTAAGTTCTTTTTGAATTTTTGAATTTTACCTAGACTCTCAACTCAATCCTCCACTATATAGATTTAAAGCTCAAAACTCTGTAGTACAAAAATTTTAAGTTAGAAATGTTCAAAGTCATAAAATCTAGTCCCGCAATGTGCTGAAAAACTTGTTTTTTCCACTTTAAACGCAGATATCTTGCTCTTTGAGCGGTCAAAAATTCTGAATTTTTTTTGACACTCTCATACAAGTGAGGTGTAAGATCCTACGGTTAGATATGAAAAAAAAACAATGTTTCAATTTTTTTTACTCCTTGCTATAGGTATGACAGTTTTGAGTGTTTTCTGGCAGAAAAAAGGCCTTGGTCCTTTAGGGGTTAAAATGGATTTTTGTTTTATAATCCTTTATAGTCCAATGTGATTATGATCATTGAATGCATAGGCTATTGTTGATCTTGTTAGGTCTTACTTTACCATATGTTTTATTATTGCATAATGTTCCTATTTTACGATTTGATTTTTTATTTGAGAAGTTTTCATTCTTTTTACAATTTTGGGATGAGTTGGGGTAGCTAGTTTGTTAGAAATAGCCTATAGGATATGAATTGGGCCTTTGCATGTGGTTTCATATAGAACCAACCCCATGCTATACGTGTTGGTGGGAGTTTACGTGGCATTGTTTTTTGTGGTTGTGTATAGAACCAGAGGTGCTATTTTGTGAGCTTGTGAGCAAGAGCCTATGAGCATTGAGCAGGAATTATGTGAGCGTTGAGCTTAGAAATTTGTAGAAGCATAAGAAAACTTTAAAATATTTCTAATAATAAACTTCATCTTAAAATTTGGCCAAAATTTACTATTATTAGTAAATTTTAGAACCTATTACTACGGACCTATTATTGTGGACCTATTACCGTGGTTATATAGAATCCACATGAAAATCATAATTTTCAATGTTGTCTAAAATATTAGAAGTATACATTTTGAAAATGATGAACTTAATTGATGTGAAAGATGAATGGAGATGGAAATAAGTTTGTACAAAATATTGGTTGATCTCTATCCTATAGCAATGTGGGTCCTCTTGGGGCTAATAAGAAAATACCAAAAAAAATCTTTTGATGCATTGTTATTGGACTTGTTTAGATTTTTTTGGTAGCTATTTTAAATTGGTGACAGAAAGAATGTAATTAAACATTTACATGAATAGTGAGAAATTCCCGAGATGGCCCAATTTCTTAGGAACTTTAGATGAATGGAGAGTGACACAATGACATAAACCTACATAGGAAGAGACCAAAACTCTAGTTGGCACACTTTGGATCCCTTAATTGGTGATTATGAAAACAGTTAATTGCAGATAAGAATGCAATGGTCTAATTTGATTTTGGGGAGGAAAATAGAACCCTTTGTTCTATGCCTCCAATTGATATCTAGCAAAACAAAATCTTGATTCGGTCTTCGAAATATTAAAGGCTCTTTTTATCTAGGGGCTTGTATTTACTCTACTATAAAAAGATATTGTACCTTAAGAAAACAAATACTAATGTTGTAACCCAAAAAAAAAACTTGTCATTATAAAGCCCCTATGTAATCTATGTATACAATAATAGGTCCACGAAATCTAATCATACTAAGTTCAAAAACATTCATAAAATTTATATGAATCAAATTAATGAGACCCTATATTTTGACAAATGTTGTTTTCATAAAAACCACAAGTGAACTCCTTAGGCATTTTAATTTTAACTAATGTCCAAATAAGAATTGATGGACAAATATTTAAATATTAGGGAGTTGTAGTGATTAGATTTTGATGACCACCACTCCTATTCATTTCTTAATGCCTTTCAAATACTTGGATGTAACAAGTAATAGCTTCAATCATAAACTCCTTCAATGTATTCATTCTTGGCAAAGTGATAAATAGGACCTCCGCATCATCACTATGTCTGAATTGGAACTGATTGGAAAAGGTCTTGTCATTCCACTCAACGTCATACATAATTTGTTGGAATTCAACATTAGAGATAGACAAATGGCATGACGTTGCCACAATTTTTTTCTTTTAGGCTCTTAGGTTCTATCAGTACCTCTATCTCCAAACGTTGTAAGGAATACTTCCATAGATATCCTCATATCAATAAAGTAATGTAGAGTTTCTTGTATTAAAAGTCCAAAATAAGAAAAAACACTCCAATATAAAACAATACCCTCGAAACCAACAAAGACAGTTCCATTAAGTGATGAGTGTGATGCATGCACAAGATGAGTTGCAAGTCCATCAAAAAGCTATAAAAGGTGGATTTTGTCCAAGCGTCCCATCAAACTTCTCAAGTTTACTAATATTGACTCCTTTGAATTGGATATCAAGGTGAAAGAACAAAAGTAGCTAGTCTCAACCAAATGGAATGCTTGAAAATATGAGAATTAAAATAGAATGCCTTAAAGGCAACCAATATAAACTTCCACACAATGCCATATACATCAACACTCCAACTCGTATGCTATAGGCTAGTACTATACACAGGGTTGCTATTTTGTGAGCCTGTGAGCATGAGCTTGTGAGCTTGTGAATCTGTGAGCTTGTGAACTTGTGAGCATATAATTTCTTAGAGATTCCATCTAAAAATTCTAGTCAAAATTTATTATTTTTGGTAAATTTAAGTAACTATTACCGTGGACCTATTCCCGTGGACCTATTATTGTATACATAGATTACATAGGGGCTTTATAATGACAAGTTTTTTTTTTGGGTTACAACATTAGTATTTGTTTTCTTAAGGTACAATATCTTTTTATAGTAGAGTAAATACAAGCCCCTAGATAAAAAGAGCCTTTAATATTTCGAAGACCGAATCAAGATTTTGTTTTGCTAGATATCAATTGGAGGCATAGAACAAAGGGTTCTATTTTCCTCCCCAAAATCAAATTAGACCATTGCATTCTTATCTGCAATTAACTGTTTTCATAATCACCAATTAAGGGATCCAAAGTGTGCCAACTAGAGTTTTGGTCTCTTCCTATGTAGGTTTATGTCATTGTGTCACTCTCCATTCATCTAAAGTTCCTAAGAAATTGGGCCATCTCGGGAATTTCTCACTATTCATGTAAATGTTTAATTACATTCTTTCTGTCACCAATTTAAAATAGCTACCAAAAAAATCTAAACAAGTCCAATAACAATGCATCAAAAGATTTTTTTTGGTATTTTCTTATTAGCCCCAAGAGGACCCACATTGCTATAGGATAGAGATCAACCAATATTTTGTACAAACTTATTTCCATCTCCATTCATCTTTCACATCAATTAAGTTCATCATTTTCAAAATGTATACTTCTAATATTTTAGACAACATTGAAAATTATGATTTTCATGTGGATTCTATATAACCACGGTAATAGGTCCACAATAATAGGTCCGTAGTAATAGGTTCTAAAATTTACTAATAATAGTAAATTTTGGCCAAATTTTAAGATGAAGTTTATTATTAGAAATATTTTAAAGTTTTCTTATGCTTCTACAAATTTCTAAGCTCAACGCTCACATAATTCCTGCTCAATGCTCATAGGCTCTTGCTCACAAGCTCACAAAATAGCACCTCTGGTTCTATACACAACCACAAAAAACAATGCCACGTAAACTCCCACCAACACGTATAGCATGGGGTTGGTTCTATATGAAACCACATGCAAAGGCCCAATTCATATCCTATAGGCTATTTCTAACAAACTAGCTACCCCAACTCATCCCAAAATTGTAAAAAGAATGAAAACTTCTCAAATAAAAAATCAAATCGTAAAATAGGAACATTATGCAATAATAAAACATATGGTAAAGTAAGACCTAACAAGATCAACAATAGCCTATGCATTCAATGATCATAATCACATTGGACTATAAAGGATTATAAAACAAAAATCCATTTTAACCCCTAAAGGACCAAGGCCTTTTTTCTGCCAGAAAACACTCAAAACTGTCATACCTATAGCAAGGAGTAAAAAAAATTGAAACATTGTTTTTTTTTCATATCTAACCGTAGGATCTTACACCTCACTTGTATGAGAGTGTCAAAAAAAATTCAGAATTTTTGACCGCTCAAAGAGCAAGATATCTGCGTTTAAAGTGGAAAAAACAAGTTTTTCAGCACATTGCGGGACTAGATTTTATGACTTTGAACATTTCTAACTTAAAATTTTTGTACTACAGAGTTTTGAGCTTTAAATCTATATAGTGGAGGATTGAGTTGAGAGTCTAGGTAAAATTCAAAAATTCAAAAAGAACTTAATTATCATTCTTAAGAAAATTGTTAAGTAGAAGTAGGTCTGAGATAGAAGAAAAATCTAAAATATTCAAATATTTTAGATATAATTAAAATGCACTAATCCCAATGGTGAGATTGTTCTAGCAAGTAAATCCGATCATGTAAAAAAACAAATTGAAAAATTTGAAAAAATGCGTTCAGAAATGAATTCTACAAGTTATTTTTTTCAAAAAGATGCTCTAACTACCCGAAAAACAAGAATGTCCATAACTTTTTCATAACATATCCAAATGAAAAGAATCAAAGCTTTCTAGATAGACAAAATATAATCTACGAGAAAAAATGATATTAAAAAGAAAATTCAAATTTTTGTCCATTTTTTTTTGGCTGCCCGAGCTGCCTACTAACCCCTCATTTGAACTCATTTGGTCACAACTATTGTTCCTAGGCACTGATTTTGAAGCAAATTATATTCCCACAAAGCTAATCAACTTTACTAAATCCAAATAAAATTTCAACCCGTAGGTACCTGCCCAAAATGCATTTGTCCCCCAAAGGCACAATGGTCCTTCACTGCTTATGTATCTTCAATATCACAAAAAACTAAGGCTCTCTTTCTCAAGAATGAAGTAGACCCAAATCAAAGTTCACTAAACAATTTCATTTTGTTTTATCCTAACATTGTCAATATTGTACATGCATTGAGATAAGTTCAATGACTAGAAGGGGACTAGAATTGGTTATAAAATGAAAATTTCATAAAATACAATGTAGTATACACATGGAAAAAGATTCACTCATTTCTCCAAAATCTTCAAGTATGCTATGGAGTTACCATTGGAACAATATAAGGAATTAAGAAAACCACTCTAGCATCCAAAAAACCTTGTGACCCATATTGGGAAGATATACATTTGTGCTTAAACCACCTATAATGTATCCCATGTTGACCAAAATACATGTGAAATATACCCCGATATGCCGTTCTTTTGCAAATAAAATTTGGGAATCCACTCCGTCTACACATGTGCAAAGACCATAGGGACGACAACGGACTATCCTACCTTACAACCTAAAACCTCATTCAAATAAGGTGGATTGGTGAGACAGCAAGAAACACAAGGGAGAGATTGCACAAGGGAGAGATTGCACAAGAGCGGACTTCAGACGGACATTATAATTGGCAATGAATGCTGTGGTAAGAATCAAAATAATACACTGACACTGCCTGGTTCGTTCAAGTACAACCCTTGCTCATTTCACGTCAAAACATTCGCGTCAAGATATGAGACCTTCTCAGAAGCGGGGAGAATAACTCTCTGATCCAACAAAACTCAAACAGCTGCAGCAGCAACAATAAACTTGGACTTCCTAACCTGGAACCAAAGAACCTAAATCTTAACAGCAGACGAAACCTTCGACCATACTTGCTGCCACGGAACATCATAGATACAATATACTGACTACCTCGTAACTGATATTCTACTTCAAAAGGGACTCAATGGCTTCGAAGAACAATGGTGCCATTTCTGGGGTTGGTGTCTTCACTGCACACTTCACACTTGGAGAGCCCACTTTGCAGGTGAGTTCGACAAGGAATGGAATGCTTGGAGGCACTTTGCCAGAGAGGTATAAAACCTGCAATTTCACAGCTCCCAAATAAGCCAATGTCACACTAATCAAACTTGTGCAACACCGATTTATATCCACAATAGCTTTCGATATAAATCAAAGTTCATCACTTTGTGGTACAATACTGTGATCTTCATATCCAAATAAGCACCCAACAGAAAACGAAAACTTCTAGAATGCAAATAGACCTACCTCTTGGTTTGTGTCCTTCAGCACCCGCCGTGCGATGTAGAAAAGATTAGTAGTAGCGAGTTTCTCCAAAGTGGCATCGACGTTTGTAATCACGGCATTGGGAAGATCCTTAGAAACCTCGTGAGAATCAGGCAGTGCCTTCCAAGTCTGGTACAATTTTTTTGTTTTTGCAAGATTAGGCGAACAGATTTGCGAAGGAAAAGCAGGCAAGAAAATCTGACAAAGCTAAGAATATCCTTGAAAGGAAGAGCAGACTCGCATCGAATTTTGCAAATACATATGCTCTAAAACACAACCCAACAGGTTTGCAGGAAGAATGGTACCTCCAAGAACGATCCCCTTTCCATGCGGCCGTCTTCAACAAAAAGTACTTGCAACGGGATTTTGTCGGTAAAGTACCAGACAGGCTGCTGGTTGTTCTTAACAGCTACTTGAAGCGCGGAGTTGGGAGGACCCTCTGAAACGTTTTGAAAAAGAACCATAGGCAGCAAGGTGCTTGAAGAGCCAGATGGCTGAATAACAGGTACCTATAAACATGATGGAACGATGGTCAGAGTTTGTGGCCCAAGGACAAACAACTACAAAGATGGAGTTCGTGCCAAAAACGTGAGCCCGTATTTCTACTGGCGTAAAAAGTATGCATCACCGTAGCATTACCCGATATCCATATTCAAGAGAAAAAGCTCCAGAAAATTATGAACACTTCAAACAAACAAATCGAGAGATGAACCTGAAGAGGTCCTCCTGCAGCAAGACCAAACGTATTCTTGTTGAACTGAATCATGAATGTATCCAAAGGAGTTTGAGTATGATTCTCGAATTTGAGATTGTAGAAAACTTTTCCTTCACGCCTTGTCAATTGTCCAGATATTTGCAAACCTTGGCCAGATGTGGCTGGAAAGAGAACAGGAAGAGGAGGCCTGCACACAAGTCGAACAGCAGATGTTTTATAAAACTTGTTGGTGTATGTAGAACAAGATATCAAATCTGTAAAGCACTCAGGATATAAGCATGCTATGACCGAAACCATGACCGAACTCAATATGAACACAAAAATATTCGTAGCAAACGGAGTTGAAACACTGACAGATCATGTGTAACAGACGCCACCAACCAGTGAACAAGCAGCACCAAAGAGGACTTGACTTCCCAGACCAATTAATTCAGGACGCCTAATACGCGTGAGAGGCTTACTCTGACGGAACAGCAGCAGTTGCAGGTCCAACTGGAACCAAGGCTGATTCAAATCCCATTAGGTCCCCTAACAAATCAGGTACAGGAGCTGTAGCAGTAGTTGCCCCTTTTCCAGCAGCAGGCACAGGCGCACCAGTAGTGGATGGCACTGGTGCACTTGATGTGGCCATCTCCGGAACTGGAGCTGATGAATTGCCAGACCCGGAATCCAGGCCATCAGCATACTCATCATCTTCCTCTCTTGCAGCCACTGCCCGTGCACGACTCACAAATGCATCAGCACGCTTGTGATAAACAGATGCAAGTGTGGCGATATTAGCCAGCAAATCATCTAGAAGAGATGGGTCCAAGTTATTGGAATCATCACTGATTGTAGGCTTCTCAGCCAAAACAACGTCTTTTGCAGCCTGGAAGGAACATCCAAGCGGTTAGTTTCATCTCAAACTTTCATACAACACTGATTTTAATACAGAACAATCTGAAAACACCATTGTCAAAAAAAATACAAATGCAATGCGGCACATGAATTAAAATCTCCGCATCCTGCCAAAAAACTTCCATCACAAACATCTGATGGCTACACCAACATCCGCTTGTGCCAGGGGTATCACAATTCATCCTGTTATTGAAGACCCCGTAATATTCATGGGCAGAATTAGCAAAGTGAATAACAGCACACCTCAGGGTCTGTAGAAAGGAGACGCCAATACACATACGCACGATCACGCAAGTCTGGATTATCGGTTTCTTGCGTAGCATTGTTCAGCACAACCTGGACATCAGAATACGGTTCAGCATGTTACTGATATCTCAAATTTAGCGTCATGTGGCCCTTCTAAGAACTTAAAACGCCCCATTGCTTGCAGCGAGACTGCACATGACAACATTCACAAGCAGTGTACCAGCGTTCTTAAAAAACACGAGGAAGCCCAAATCAGCGTGGTGAATATGAAGGCAAGAGAAGTACCTGAATCATCTGTTGGGGACCCTCAGTAGGCTTCTTCAGAAAAAGCTTCACAGCAGCAGTAAGAAGTTGCAACTGCACCTGAGCAGGTTCTTCAGGGAAAGTTTCTAGAAAACTTTCAAGTAGCTCGTCTGCATTGTCAATACGCTCAGCATATTCACCTATTATCCATATCATAGATGCCTGCATACAAAGCCAAAACATTATATCATTACAAGCAGAACCTTGGAATCTTAACGGATCCAAACTAACAATAACAAGTGAATAATGTGACGGTGTGCACAAACCAACCACAGAGCCTTGATCAAAGGACATTAAAAGAACACATATGTCCCAAGTCCAAAGCAATACCTTCGCTTCAGGTTCGTCAAGAGTGTCCAAACTTTCACAAAGTGTAGCAATAATGGACTCATACCTGTTCACAGGACAATTGAATACCCATTAGCCCCAATAAAAGAAGTCAACACTCCATCTACAAGCAAACACCAATTCTAACTGAACCAGAGAAAAGCACTCAAAAGAACGTAAAACATTCCTAATAAAAAAACAAATTCCAGGGAAGTGTCCAAAACCAGCTGTGATCACTTACATATTAGGGTATCTTCGAAAAATATCCTTGATCACTATAATTGCTTCTTGAACAACGTAGTTGACCTTGATCTTGATCAGATCCAAGAGTACATTAATACAGCGCTCAGCCGCCCGCTCCAATTTGATTGCACATCGTCCTATGGCCCGAACTGCTTTCCTCACAAAATCAACATCAACTTCCGTGGCATACTCCTTGAACTCCAAAAGAACCTGTATGAGGGAGCATACTTGTCAATTGATAGAATCCCAAACGCTAAAGGTTCTACCACACACATATCTCTCTGTTTTCAGATGCCTGCATTGCACAATACTCACACTTAACCTCTCCAGATTCAAACCCATTCTCAGAACAAGATCGACATTCGGGAATGATACTAATCTCAAAGAACTCCACCACATTGAGGGAACAGATAGGTAACAACACCTGATCGATATTGCGGTCAGAGGCGAGTTTGATCATTATCTCCAGCTTCTCCATCTTCACGTAAATAGGATCGTTGTACTTGCAGAAAAACACCTGCGGACATGAGACAAACCTGCGTAAGATTGAACGGCTTGATCCGAAAACAAAAGACACGGCTTGCATTGAATGTCGACTTAAACTGCAAATAGATTGAGCATCTCCTATTGCGTGTTCATCGCGTTACGTAAGGCAGACTCGACAAACCGTTCATCCTTGCTGGCATAATGTGTTCATCAGTTCAATGCACAAAAAAATATGCCACGGACGTCTGCTATTGCTCCTCTGAATACCCCAGCTACAGACGCATTAATAGCAAAGAAAGGGCTTTCAGTGTGAACCTTGATCTCATGTGCAAGAATTCCAGGACGGCGCTGCACAATAAGATTGATATTGCGAAGTGCAACATACTGGATCTCAGGCTCTGCCGATAGAAGTGTCACCAAAGGTGGTGCCATCTTTTTACACAAGTTTCGCACAACATCTGTGCTGGTAATGAGCTCCATTTGTAGCAAGATTACCTTCACACAAACACCCAAGTCAGTATGACTTTGATAGTTTGACGTGACTACAAAAAACCTTGGAAACTAGGTGACAGCAGCCCACCACAAGATCTCAACCATCAACAATTGCTCAAGTACTGAGGAGTAACTAATATGAGGAGTAAGACACAGAGATGACTATCGAGTCTGCCAGAAGAGGCAGAAGAAGGAGCAGGCAGCAGGGACCACCACAGCTGCGAGAATTCACGAATACAGTACCTTCACGGCCGATAGAACTACTGCACAATTGGCATGCTGCAGGCGAGGAGTTATGCGTTCCACAATATTCTCAGCGTCACGGATATCCTTTGCTTTGTATTTAGATAAAGCATCCAATATAAAAACCTGGCCCCACCTGCAATCAGACTCGACGTTCAAAACAGTACTGCCTGTTTGCCATGGATTCAAATAATCCTTCCCAGGGCTCTAATAACATTGGCGGTTTAACTGCTTGTAATCTCTTCTCGAGTAAGATGGATTTGAAAGTTAGGAATCTTATGTGTGATCTAAACCGACATGCCCAGAAACAGAAAAGCAACTAGAGAACACGCACTCTGTACACTCATTGAGAGCCGCCAAAAGCTTGAATAGTGTGTGATTTGTGATCTCAAAAATATTCTTGCTGCTACCCTCTTGAATTTCAGCAAGTGCTGCCACAGCGTTTGCAACAACCATGGGATTGCTATCAGATATCATGTCCTTTAAGGACTCCAGAAACCCTCTGTCCTCTACCAGCTCTGCGTTGATGTCATGCAACTTCGCAACACAAACGGCTGCAGTCTTTCGAACGTAAGGATCATCGTCCTGCATAACCAACCGAGTTCAGAAAGCCAGGAATAACCCAGAGAAAGATAGAAGTGAAAACACAAAATTCCCATCCCAGAGAAAGCACATGGACGATAAAATAGGACCAGGGCAACGATTTAAATCAAAAGCGAGAAGGTGCTCTCGAGGCTGACGCAGCTGGGTGGAGCATGAATCTTGCACGTGACTGGCTTCGATTCTTCATCCTCTAATAATAAAGGAACACGCAGGCTAGCCTAACAATCTCACCGACTCTCATTTCTAGCAGGCAAAATAGCTGAAATACCAAAAATCACAATCATAAATATGAAAGCAAACGTACTTCAGACGAATAAAAAATTAGTAAGGCACTCAAGAGCTAACCTTCAGACACCTTTGAAGAGGGTCACACAGATACTCTGTGATCTTGTCGACCCTGATACAACCCATTGTCCTCACAGCCAATGCTCGTATCAAAGGATTTGGATCTTGAGAATCCTGCGCAAGAAATTCACCATCACCCTCATCATCATCAACGCCGGCATCACAACCAAAATACACCATAACCCATAGGCTGCGTCAAATATTACCGAGCATCAGTGGATGAGAACCTGGAGGCATCTTGCACGCTTAAAGTAGTCAAACAAACACACATATCAAGGCATGCATATAACGTGTTAGTTTAAACTACAAACCTTCACAAATGTGTTCACGGCAAGTATCGCCAAGTCAGGGTGGCTCTTGGCATAGTTGATAAGGTACAAGTACACAAGCTTCTTGAGCTCCAAATTTTCGGTTTGCATGCAGTTGACCACATCTGTGAACAGCATGGACACATCCTTACCAACGGTCATTGCAGCAATAACCTTCTTCACAGCATCCTTTTTCTTGTCCTGCAATATGCCACATCAAAACACAAAAGGTTACTCTGTGTCGCAAAAGAGCAAGCACCAACGCCGAGAACTCGGGTATTCAAACTCAATCAACCCCACTTGCAGTATAAGAGGATGAAGGAAGCCTCACTGGAAACAAAGTATTCACAAAAGACCTGTATGAAATGAAGCACAGTTCGATGAGCTGTCCTACCAAGAAACATATGCAGCAAGCCACACCAACTGCACAATCTAAGCTGAGAAGAACGTGAGAGGATGAAAAGAGGAATATATCTAGCAGGGCATGAGGTGAAGTCCAAAGGAACCAGTTCGGACGGCAAGTGTGAATCCTTACGGAGTAAATGCTAAGGAATGTACAACCACGATTGTGGCAAACTCACGACATTGCTGGATGTAGCAATTAAGGTTCGATTATTGGTTCGGATGTAACGGTTGCCTAAAATTGACGAATTATAGGATCAGCGTCACTAATGAAGCATGAAAATCTCCAACAAGGAAAGGTATGGAAGGTATAGGTGATGATGCAAACGTCGAGGGCATCCTAGAGATAGTGAGTAACTACTGAGCACTTTCTTGTGCCACCCACTCTCCATAAATGGATGAATGGATCCATGGCATCAAAGAGACAGGTGATGCACTACATCCTTGCACCTTCTAAGAATGCGGTCCCCTTCGCAAAACTGAATTGTGAAACCAAGGGTCGAACGGCAATCCTTGGGACCATTGATTAGCTTCTGGGAAGAGAGGCAGACAAGCTCTTTCGACGGCATTACTGTTTGATTGGGGTCCTGACCTATGTTCGACCAGAAAGACACCCTTGGGAAGGAATTGATCAAACAGAGGATCACAGACGAGTGACTGGTTCCATCGACATTGATCTCCGTTTCAAGAAATCTGCGAGATTCGAACGGAAAGACTTGTCCCGGTCACCCCACCGTGACCTACGCTAGCTGCCTGTTCCACAGTCCCGATCGAGAGCCCTTCGAGCTACCCACGCGAACCGATGCGCGCGGTCAGGGCTTTGAGTGGGTCCGCACAGAGCCACAACGAATGCCAACACTGCGGGAATGCCAGAGAGCCACTCTCGCTGCATGACGCCTAACCCTAAATCAAACACAAAATCTGCACAGCAAACGTCTTCGCCGAAGCAGCGTATTCACTACAACCCTGGAGCGCGCAGTTCCGCAGGGGAGCGGAGCGCGCCCCAATCTGTTCCACCGGCGCTCGCCAATCCGGGGGGAGCAGCGCCAATGACGAAACCGAGGAGACGTGGACCCGAACAAGGCCGAACTGGCGAACGCACCTTGTACTGCGAATTGAGCTCCTCCTTGAGCTCATGGATCTCGCCCTTCTTGGTGGTGGTGAAATACTTGGCGTCATGGCCGCTCATCGTGCCCCACGGGGGGTACCAAAAACCATGCACCACGGCAAAGGCGCCACGGCAGGAAGAAGGAGGACGCGGGGGACAGTGGACGTTTCACTGCGGGCGAGGATCGACGGATCGGTGCAACCAAAATGCGCTGCACCGCAGCAGCAGCAGCAGCAGCAGCAAGTTCCGCAATCGCTGAACTGCCGATATTATTATAAGTTCGTCTGCGGCTCGGTCAGTCGTCGTTCAATGGAGAGACAGAGAGAGAGACACAGAGACAGAGAGAGAGAGAGAGACCGAAGAGAGCCAGCTCCCTCGCGGTACGTTCTTCCGCGCCAGAGTCGACGACATTGGCTCACATGGATGAATGAATCGATTCTCTCATCCTCCAACGCGACGAACAGAAAAAAGACGCATTCATTTGATCAGCCTGAGTGCGCGCAAATTGAACTGAAGTGACATGTTGGTTTCATCCATCGACCTCCAGCTTCAGTCGGCTTCAATAATTTGGATGTCGTCGTGGCTTATTACCGTAGTTGTGGTGAAAGATAATTCTAAAAATACATGTCACAATTTTAGGGAAATTGTTTTTTTCAAAAAAAATGGCACGGTGGGAAAATTCATTAGGCCTTCAGAATTTGCCCACTAGAGTTCATGTGTACGCATCAAATCCTAATTGGTGATCCGTGCAAGACATTTGGCAACAAAAGCAATCCAACTACAAGTTTCATGGACAAACAAAACTATTTTAGAGGACAACAACATGAATTGGGGGCTAAACTAGAGACGAAGAAGAATATTATGCAAAAACCTATATTAAAACTAAATTGAAAACTGAAAAAAAAAAAAGAAATTTAAATGAGTTCTTGGGGCTATTTAGAAGCCCATGTAGTCAAGCTATAAACTTTAGAAATTCCAATAACTAAAGGCTTTTGTTTTGTTAGGATTGCAAGTTGGCATTGTGATTCTATTTTGGTAGTGTAAGTGGTGTCTTTTTCCAAACAAGCTGATTCGGATATTTAAGACATTGTAGTCTAAATTCTTTTTCACCCACTTCTTAGATGAACATGAGAGTTTAGCCCAATTGGACGAATTCTTCTTTTTGTGATTTTTTTGTCTTGAAATCAAAAACCACTTATAGATGACGTGTATGTATTCAAATTGGTGGTGTGATGAGTGTTTTTGATTGTCTTTGTGTATGTGTTAGTGGATTTACTATAAGAAGACGTATTCTTTTGGATGTCTAACCGTGGACATAGATGTTTTATGAAACGTCAAGATGTGTAAGAGTGAGGATGACCTCAAAAGATAATTTTTTGTGGATGGTGCATAAAACATTGGCGGATTAAAGCAAAAAAACAAGTTGATGTTATCATTGACATTCATGTTTTATTTGACTTGAACCCAAACACAATGACATTTTCTAGAATGTCCAGAAAAAACATAGTAATGGCACATCAATAAGTAGGCCCATTTTGATTGTGGACAAATTTGTGAAAGTTACTATGGACTATGGTAAAATGATGACCAATTGGAAAAAATAGGGGAAAGGCAAGTACATGGATGGATGTACACCATGGATGAAAAGGGAAGCTTTTAATACATTCAAGTGGTGTAGTAGGATGTATAACAATGGATATGGGATAATTATGTAAAGCAAGAATTGTTTCCAAGTAGAATTTGTGAAGCAATGTCCAAATGTCTAAAACAATTTCTAGATGTGTAGCAGTCAAGCTCTCATCTTTAGATTATTCCATATCCTTCAAGGATTTATGAGAGAGAATAGATTTTGTTATAAAAGCATCGTCTCCGCCTTTCATTTTTAGGAATTGTTAATAAAGTAATTTGTTCAGTTTGCCATAAAAAATTCTTTGGATGTTAGATGGTAAATTCTCTTTCATTTTTGTTGAAATTTGACAATTTTTCTTGTTCAATTTTTTTACTTTCATTTAATTAATTATTTTTCACCAACCTTGTTCCATAGGTACAATATGCACCAATTGATGTCTACAAAAGCATGTGGATATCTAAGTTGACCTCTCAAAAGACAATATAAAAAATTTCAATGGCATAAAAGTGTGTTGACTAGGCATGCCACATCATCCTTACTATTTAGTACTCCCTCTGTTCCAAAATGATCTTCCTGTTTGACAAAATGTTCCAAATTAAGGCTAAAAATAACCTTTTTAAGACCCATTTCGCATGGTAGGTAGAGTTTAGTATACTCTTAGTGTCCTGTAAACATTGACTTTAGAAGCCTTTTTCAAAGTGCAGTTTTAAATTATTGAAAAGTATAATTTTTTGGTTATTTTTAAATAGCACCAGTGGGCATTTAGTTGTTGAGTGTGAAGTTATAATTTTATGGGCATTTAGAATAAGCCAAAGCCCATGTGTGGACCTCAATATTGACTCCAAAAGTTTCTTCTCCTTCAATTAGACAATACTCAAAGAGATGCAAAAAATAAAATTGAACTATGTTGATTGACCCCTTGAATCATTTCATATGTCTTTTGATTGATGATTGAATGGATGGAGGGGGAGCTGTTCCTGAAAATTGTTTTGTTGATTTTAGAGAGCAATTGGAAATTGAATCTGACCAATTTGCCACATCACAAATGCAATAGGAAGATCATTTTGGGACAAAAAATTAGAGCCAACAAGAAGATCATTATGGGACGGAGGGAGTATGTAACTTTTCTCACCACTACATCAAGTGCCACATTGTAGATGGAGGAGATGAAAAATATTCACATGGCTCTCTATCACACATGGCATTTATTTGGCATGATGATTGAAGCCACATTCGAGGCTATATTGCAAGATTTCAACACCTCCGCAAACCATATTTTTGTGGATGTTAATTCAAAAACATCTAACATTAGAACACCATTTGGAATGTTTCTGCCTTGTCATTGTTGATGCAATTTTTCAGGCATCTACATAGTGACAAGTGTAGACACCGCACACAACATCCACATCTTTGATTCACAACATCCAAAAAAACATGGGTTTTTTATAGAGATTTTTGTGTATTTGAATTTGGAGTGTTTAAAGTCTATGCTTGTATATATGTTTGAATCCAAAATTTTGTGTTGTGATTTTATCATATTATTGTAGGCAAACTAATTGGAAATTTTTATGATAATCGTGTTTCCAATTTTGTGATTGCGGTGATTAATTGAGAATAAAAGTCAAAGTTCTGCAACATGAGTATGTATGTTAAATAATTGGAAATTCTATTTGCAAATTGATTGAGAGACTACCAGATAAAAAAAGGCATTAATTTTTATGAATGTTTTTTGAATCGGTTTGTTATTTGTGAGTGTAAAATTGAAGGTCATATTTGTGAAAAATGATTTATGTCTAGGGAATCAAGATTTTGAAGTTCATTGTTTACGCAGTGAAAGGCTTCTCCTAACGGGCTAGTGGAGACCTATGTTGCTATTTTGTGTGCATGTGAGCTTATAAGCTTGTGAGTATATATTTTTCACATATTCCATTTAAAAGTTTTGGTCAAGTTTTATTATTTTTGGTATCTATTATCTTGGACCTATTTCCATGGATGTATTACCATGTTCCTTCAAACAACCTTAATGTGCTTCTTATTGGACCTCACTAAATTTTAAGGAAAAAAAATTCATGATTAATTAGGATTCGTTTGAAATTGATTAAAAATGTTCCATTGAGATTTTTATTTCTATAACCACTCCCGTCTTATTGTTGGGTACCTCTTGGTGCCATAAGGACCCCCCTAGAGGTTGAAAAAAATGAAAAGAAAAGAAGGGGGGGTGTTTTTCCCGCGGTTAAGGTACCTCTCGGTGTTGAGAGGTAGCCAACAAAGAGAGGGGAGTAATTATAATCTCAAAGGAACAATCTTAGTCGATTTCAAACAAATTGTAATTGATAATGATTTTTTTTCTTCTTAAAATCTAGCTTGGGAAGATCACTCTTTGTGATTTAACGTATACACTTGAGGTAAGAAGGTATTTGATGTGGGGATATTTACTTTAATTATTGTAGTTAGGATGATTGTATTTTTACATGAAAAGCTAAAAAAGGCATATTTCAAATACCTTTTAGTTTTTATAAATTCATTCATGCAAGTTTTCAAGTAGAGCTATCTTACATATAAAATTTAAGTGTCCAATTTTCTCCCACCCCCATCCTTCTTCACATATTTTTCTTGCATCTATTGCTTCTATATATGGGGTATACATTGTGAAACCAACAATAATCAATTCCAACAATAATCAATTCCAACAATAATCAATTCCAACAATAATCAATTGAATTCAAGTGGCAATTTTTAAACCCTAAAGGCCAATTGTCCATTGAATGAAAAATTGAAACTCCTAGTAGATTCCTATGAAGTCAATTTTGGTCAAATGTTCATAAAATTTTGACACAAGATGTGAACATATATTCTCTTTGTTGAAATATAATTTTTTTCCGCCCTAAATTTTTTTGGCAGCCCTTGCAATTTAGGCATCTTTGAGGCATCTTTTGCAAAAACTCTTATCAACTATTGAAATTTGGCATTTATGTTACTAATTAAATATGGGATACAATTGTCAAAAACAATTTAGTTCTCAAATGACATCTTAGAAGAGTCAAACTTTATTAGCTATATTAGACTCGCTTCAAGAAAAAATCTTTTCTTCTAACCTCAAGCCTTATTATCTTGCAATATGTGAAGTCAAAGTTCTTGAAAATTTTCCCACATATTCTAAATGTTTGTCTCTAATTTTTAACCATTTGAATTTCAAATAAAAAAAATTCTCATTGCACAAGAAATCATCAAAAAAAGATTACTATATTGCCGATGCACTGAACCTCTTTGCATTGCAGGTTGATTCAAATTTTTCATGAGTGAACCTAATATCATATATTTATGAATAGTCAAAATCTTTGTTTTTGTGTAGACTAAAATTTCTACCCCGTAAAGGCTTGAAGTGTGCTGATTCTAATTTGTAGGAATGAAAATAAAGTTTTTTTTTTCTCTTCAAATATTATAATCTTTCAATCTACATGGTCAAGTACTGAAATTGTTTATACACATTGCCATAACTATATATTATACACTTTTATACAATTATATTCTTTTAAATAAATATTTATTCTAGACAATGCATCAAAAATTGGCAATTTGGGATTTTTCCTCTTCCAAAACACCCTCTAGACTTTAGGGGTTATTTACATTGAACACTTTAGAATTCCCAATGACACTATGCCATCAAAATCTCATTCAATATGAGTGTGATTAACACATATGGCTTCAAAGATTAGAGTTAAATGGACTATAAATTCTATCCTCATATTGTACAATTTTCAATTTATTGTACCTACTAAGGTAAACCTCCCTATTCATACAATGTGACAATTTTGCCACTTTTAGTTGATGTCTCACATTTACATTTAATTCTTTTATATATATACACTACAAGTACCATGGCACAATTTTAGTCGACCACCCTTCATTGTAGATTTTCTTGACTATGTCCATTTTATCATCCATATGAAATTATTTGTCCACATTTATACTCATCATACTAAGAAAAATTTGCATAGCTTCTATTTGTCAAGGCTAACTTATTAATAAAAATTCTTATTATATGATATTTTTACATACCCTAATTTTTATATATTAGAGTATGTAGCATTTCATAAACCCTATAGTAGTTCTACAAATTATATAAAATTTGCCCCCTTTGAATTAAATGGACCCTATCTTTTAACTCTCGTAGTTTTCTAAAAACCGTGAGTAATCTCCCCAAGAAATCTAACAAAGTCCAATAAGTAGCACATCAAGATGACAAGTACTTGATCTTCCTCTTGGCATCGAGAAGTATCAAGCAACAAGAGGGGAGTGATTAACCAAATGACCATCTAATCAAAGATAGAAGAATTGGATCTCCAGAAAGTCCTTCAAGAGGACAATGATCAACTAATCAATAATTTGGTGTAACTAAGTTCACTCCTTACAAAAATTATCCGTATCAACTAAATATTTTCTTCCAAAATCTTAACAAGTTTACTAGTAGAAATCAACAAATTTTTATCAAAATTAGCAAAAAATTGACCCAAATCAATGCGACCAAAATAATAGAAATTTTAGATTTTTTACTAGTGGTCCAATTATCAACACATCAAGATAGAAGTATAGGTACCTCCATTGACTCTAAGAGGACCCACGCTACTATAAGATAATGATCAATAAAAATGAAATTCATGCAGGTAAGCTTTTTCTACATATACTGAATTCCATTAGATGTGTTTTGGCCTACCAAGAGGGCCATTTTGGGCTGGTTCTTGATGTTTGGAAAAAAATTTAATAAATTATTTTTTTTTGAAATTAATATTTTTAAAATAAAATTTTAATGCTTGTTGACGTGGCAGTCTCTCAACCATGTCAACAAGCTGCATGGCAGAGATCCTTGCATTTGGGAACACAAGGGAACATAAGGAGATTTCGCAACCCTTAACAAAAGTTGAAACTCATTTAATGCTATTAACAATTTTTCTTTTCTAAAATCTAAACAAGTCCACCAACTTGTAAATCTATAAAGAAGTGTTGGTACCTTCTCCCATTGACCATGAGAAGATCTATGATGCTACAAGACAATAATCAACCTAAATAAAAATTTACTATGACAAAGATCATTAGATATAAAAATAATTCTTATTGACAATTTTTTGTTCTAAAATCTAATAAAACAAGTCCAATAATGGTGCATCAAGAGAATAGTATTGGTACCCTTACATCAACCCCAAGAGGACCCACGTTGCTATAGGACAGTGAGCAATCAATATTTTCTACAAACTTATTTTGATCTCCATCCATCTTTCATATCAATTAAGTTCATCATTTTCATAATGTATACTTCTAATATTTTAAACAACATTGAAAATTATAATTTTCATCTAAATTTTACATAACCACGGTAATGGATTCACAATAATAGGTCCATAGTAATAGATGCAAAAATTTACTAAAAATAGTAAAATTTGACTAAAATTTCTAAATAGAATCTATTTCTACGAAGATTATTAGGTTCTCTAGTGCTTCTTTAAATTTTTGAGCTCACTGCTCATATAATCCTTGCTCACCATTTATAGGCTCATACTCACATGCTTATAGAATAACAACATTGCTTAGTAGCTTAATTATGTCCTCAAAAAGTACCATTGGGTTTCAATTGGGTGAACCAAATATGTGACCATAGGTGAGACTATAAAATTCTTTCCCTTTTAAGTTCCCATTACCCACTATTATGTTGAAAACCATAAACTTTACAAAGAAACTTATTTACTTTGGACATCTCTAACTTCTAAAGTTCATGTTAGTAGAGCAGTAATAATTGATACAATATAGTCACCTACAAACAATAATAACGACACAATTACTTTTAAAAATTCAATCAGAGTAAACATGGAATAAACATTTTGTTTCCATTTGTACCCAAAACAACGCCATCTTTATACTTTATCATATAACGATGGTATGTTGACTTTGAAATTACAAAGAAAAATTTGTTTTACATCACTCACCAATGATACTTTAAAAGGGGCGGATTGCCATCTTAGGGCTATTAAAAATTCAGTTTTTCCTTCAATCATATACTTACTTCTCTTTAACAATTTCTTAAAGAATGAAAATCAAGTATTTTCATTTGTATTTTTTTCTAAAAACTGTGAATTCTATTCTTCAATATTATTATTTTTAAATCAAAATCTTTAGTGCAAAATCTTTATTTTAAGTAGTTTCAAAGTCAAATAAATTAATCATGGATGTGCTTGAAAAAACATTTCCTTCACTTTGAATGCAAATATGTTACTATCTAGGTGGTCAAATTTTCTAAAATTTCTTCCACACATTCTTATACCAGTTTAATGCAAAATCACATAGTTAAAATATTTAAAGAAAAAAAATATATGTAAATTCTTTTTACCTTTGCAATAAAAACATAATTTTCAAAATAGTCTTGATGAAAAAAACCTTCAAACTTTCCAAGTAAAAAAATAATAATTCCGTTGCTAGCTTGCCTTTCAAATGTGAAATACTCAAATTATATAGATTTTGATAGTAAAAATAAAGCCTAGGATTTAGGAAGCTTCTCTCTTTAGTTGTCTTTTCTAACGAGTGGATACATGGTTATAAGGGAAATTTAATATTTGGTAAATAAATATATATCAAGAAATCCAAAATTGTCTTACTCATCATTTTGAACAGATTGTAAATAAGTAAAAAATGTGCAAAAAAATAATATGGGGGTAGTCTAAGGAGAGTATAATTATGCCCTATAAATATTCTTCACAAATTTTTGTTTAAATCAATCCTTAAAAAACAAAGCATTATTTTGTTTCAAATTTTGTAAATTCCAATGACTGAATTTGCCAACCTCCAAAATAAACCCCATTAATGATTTTCCAAAATCCAAATCATATTAAAATTGGATAAAAATATGGGTAATTCTATCCAAAATTTTAATAGATATATGACCTCAACCCTATGAATTAAAATTGATCAATTTTGGCCCCAATAAACAATTTTTTATATTAGTAAAGCCATTCCATTTATAGCAATATATAATATTTAGCGGGGATGCTAGTATGTGAGGTTAAGAGCGTGAGCTTGTGAGCCTATGAGCCTGTGAGCCTATGAGCCTCCAATTTTTTTCTTCTATTTAGAAATTATAAATCCATTGGGGACCTATGACCGTAGAATTAGATGAAAGGATCTATAGTTCGACTAAACAACAAATGAATATGCTACTAATGATTTTGTACGAAAACATTGAACCATGGGCCTTTATATAAATTTAAAGGATGAAAATGGTCCACCTATTTTATTTTATTTTCTTAACTATGCTTAAAATTTTTTAGAAATATCTTGAATATGAAAAATATAAAATGAACATAGTAGATATATATTATACACCAAATAAATGTATTAACCCTTGATATTCTAAATGACCATTTTGCTAATTGATGACCCTTTTTTTTTAACTATTTTTATTTAAATTTTATTTATTTATTAAATAAAAAATATTTCTAATAAATAGAAGACGTGATTAAATCAATGGTAGTAGTTTAATTGAATTCTAAGTTAAATTTCGTTTTCTAGAATTTCATAAAGTTCAACGTGGAGTGTGATTTAAGACTCATGTTTTATTGTTCCATTTGGGCACAAGATGAAGTTTTAGGCATTGAATGAAATTGTTGCCACATCATACAGAGGTAAATTCAATTTGAGAAACAAGACAATAGAAATCAAATATCAAATCATGAAAATAAAGCGATTAATGGTTGGAGGTAGTAAGGTGAAAAATTTCAGCATGCAATATAAGGATTTTAATATAGGTGAAAGATAAGATTAGTGAAAAACAATTATTTTGAAGTGCAAAAAATAAAATAAAATGAAGAGAAGAAATTGTCAAATTCAGCAAGAATTAATTGAGCAAATTGTTGTACAAAAAAAATATTTTAAATGCAAGTCGAAATGTTCAAAAAATCATGTACAATCAAATAAATTCTTGATGAAAATCTAAAGGAAATTTTACAATGATACTTTGTGAGGATGGAGGGTTAAGAGGTGGTTTTATAATGAAATCCATTGTTCCTTATGAACCTTCAAAGGATATGGAATAATTTGAAGATTGAACTCCTACTAATCTTAAAGATTAATATATCCCACATGCGTTGCTTCACCTCCTACCATCCAATTTGTATAAATAACTTATCTTCATCAATTTTACAAACATCCAAATAAGTGACTCTTGAGGTTTTGTGATGAACATTTTGGATTTTATTCAATATAATGTTGAATTTCCAAAATATTCAACATGAAAGTGCCAACCTTGTCCTTTACTTATGGTAGTATGTAGAAAAAAAATTGTGGTCTTTAAAGCCCCAGCCGTTAACGGCAGGGGTAACAAGGTTCATACAAGAAGTGAAGTTGGATCCTCTCAAAGTGTAGCCGTTAACGGGGGGGGGGAGGCGGGGTAGCAAGGTCCATAAAAAAAACAAAGTTGCATCTCCAAACCCCTCGCTGTTAACGGCAGGGGGTAACAAGGTTCATAAAAAAAGAAAAGTTGCATCTCCAAACCCCCCATCGTTAACGGCGCAGGGTAACAAGGTTCATAAAAAAAGAAGTTGCATCTCCAACCCCCCTGCCGTTAACGGTGAGGGGTAACAAGGTTCATAAAAAAAAAGTTGCATCTCCAAACCCCCCGCCATTAACGGCGGGGGGTAACAAGGTTCATAAGAAAAGAAAAGTTGCATCTTCAAACCCCTCGCCATTAACGGTGGGGGGTAGCAAGGTCCATAAAAAAAACAAAGTTGCATTTCCAAACCCCCGCCGTTAACGGCGGGGGGTAACAAGGTTCATAAAAAAAGAAGTTGCATCTCCAAACCCCCCGTCGTTAACGGCGCAGGGTAACAAGGTTCATAAAAAAAGAAGTTGCATCTCCACACCCCCCGCCGTTAACGGTGAGGGGTAACAAGGTTCATAAAAAAAAAGTTGCATCTCCAAACTCCTCGCCATTAATGGCGGGGGGTAACAAGGTTCATAAAAAAAAATGTTACATCTCCAAACCCCCCGCCGTTAACGGTGGGGGGTAACAAGGTTCATAAAAAAAAATTCCATCTCCAAACCCCTGCCATTAACGGCGAGGGGTAGCAAGGTCCATAAAAAAACCAAAGTTGAACCCTCTAAAAGCAGAGCCATTAACGACAAGGGGTAGCAAGGTCCATCAAAGAAGCGAAGTTGAATCTCTGAAAGCGCAACCGTTAACGGCGGGGGGTAGCAAGGGCCATCGAAGAAGCAAAGTTGGATCCTTTAAAAGCGAAGCCATTAATGGTGGGGAGTAGCAAGGTTCATCGAAGAAGTGAAGTTGGATCCTCTAAAAGCGTAGCCATTAACAACAGAGGGTAGCAAAGAATACATGAACTACAATGTTTGACTAAATCCTAACATTTATTGCCCTAAATTGCAACCTTGAAAATTGCACCCGTCAATGGATGGGGGTAGCAAGGCACCTTAAAATCTTTGAAATCTAAACATTTCAAGCTAAATTTCAAGATGCTATTGTAGTTTTGAGGTCATAAATGACTCAATATGCATCTGTTTTTTATATGCTATATACCGTTGGAATCGTACTTCCAAAGTGCATGAAATGATATAAAGTTTCAAAAAAATTCTTTAACAAAAAATTACACATACATTCAAAGTTAATATCAATTGGGGTAATTATTTCCTTACTATCTTGTTTGAACTTCTAGCATGTAAGTGCTATTATTATATATTTTTTTGATACAAACCCTAACCAGAAGGTTTATAATATTATACTTTGCAATTTTCTATGAACTTGTACTTGTCCTCATTATGGAAATATAAATGAGTCCTCTATTGAAAAACGTGACATGTACATAAACTACAAATACGTTTATTATATCTTTCATTATTTGTGTAAATTTGATTATAAGATAGACACATTTATCTACACTCCTACCTTCAGCTTGGATGAAGTTAAGCAAGTAATTGTTGCTGCTAGAATCATCAAGACGTGCGAGTATTCAAGTTAGTTGGTAGATAATAGCATGATATAAAGTAGATACGTAGTATCAATATATTATCTTCGAAATCTCCACATTCGAGTAAGAAAGTATTATTTTTATATTCCACTATGTATTCTTTGTTGCAATGATTATTATATACACAATGCTCTACATCCTATGATATTTTCACTACATTTGTTTTCCTCTTATCTTTAGAATTTATTGTAAATTATATGTATTCTCACTTGATCAATCCACCCTCAAACAACCTCTTAGAATGTAATATAAATTTCAAAACATGCAATAGCACCAACTTCCCAAGCTTTTAGATATAAAATCCATGGGCATAGGTCCCATGGTAATAGGTCATTTTTTTTCTAGACATAGCAATTTTGGTGAAAAAAAATTAGTCTTTTAACTTTTTAACCAAAAATATTTACAAATTACATCATATTTTACATTTCTAGGCTCTAGGCTCACACAATCCTTGCTCACCGCTCTTAGGCTCACGCTCACATGCTCACATACTAGCGTCGTTGTAATATTTAGTAGTCTTCATGCCCATTGCCTTTCTATGATATTAGGTAAATGATGTGCAATCACTAGTAGAAAAAGGTTTGTTAATAACTAAGTAGAATTACTTGATCTAGTTGTTCATGACACATGCCACTACTTAATAACTATAGGAACATGTCTATGTTAGGGCTAGAGTCATAGTGGACAAGATATTTTAGCCATTGTAATTATTTAAAACAAGGGGGTTCTTTGGTCATCCATCCGGTGAAATAAGAGTTTATCAACTAGGTTTGGTTGATGTAGTTTAGGGTTGTGCCACGTTAGTACGTGGACTTCCTAAATGCTTCTTTGAATTGCCACGCACCAAGTGAATGACTGAATTGTGACTCCTCTGGTACGTCACAATTTAATAATTTAGTGATTCAAAAGTCATTCCAGACTTCAAAGTCATTCCAAGGTCATATTGAAGTGATGGCGAAGTAATTTCTTGACGCCATGTGGGCCCCATTTTGCATTGCGTGGTAGCATGTCATTGGTAGATAGAATACTTGTCATAGTGTTGCCTTTGTAGGAAACTATGATTCTTTCGCTTAAGTAGTCATATGATAATCATTGGTAATGATATGACAACCATTGTTTAGTCATTTATACGTTGGATACATAATACTTGATTAAATAACTATTACAATCATTCATTAGTTTTTTTGTAGTTGCAAATAGAAAAACAAGAAGTAAGTAGATTTCAAGACATTTGTTGAAAAAATGTTTTGTACATTTATTGTGTAACTACATTTTTATGATTGCATGATACTATACTATGACTAAACTATATATGACTACACTAAGACTCTACTAAGACTATATTAGGACTAAACTAAAACTACTCTAGGATTAAACTATTTTAGTAGTATGATTTTAGTATAACTATACTAGGATTGCTCTTTGCCTTGAACTTTTGGTTTCCATGCTATAAAATGTTTTTGCTTCTTGGTCCATTGAAAACTGTAGCGAACTACAAACTGAGACAACTAACAACAAAATACAAATCAATATAACAATAAAACAACAAAGCAACAAAATTGCAAAACAACAATACAATACAACAATTTACAATAAAATAATACAACATAAATTAAACTAAACATCCAATAACATAACAAAAAAAACCCTTCAAAACAATACATTCAACAAAAAGAGGAATGTAAACTAAACCTTCATTCAAGAAAATTGGAGCAAAAAAAAGAAGAGGAAATGAGAAGATGTTCATAAGCAAGAAGGAATAAGGAGATGAAGATGTAGTAAAGAGGCAGTAGCTAACCTGGGAGCTAACCTAATTCCCAACTATAATTGAGAGGCAATTTTCTCCCATCATTCATCTTTAGCAACTACAGTTGCAATCTATGACTACCACATCACAATGTATGATATAACTAACTAATGACTACACAATGACTACACAATGAGTAATCAATGATTAATAAATGAGAGGCAATTTCAATGTACCACATGTCAGCCACCACAAAAGTAGAAAGGCAACTAACCTAAAATGTGGTAGCTAACCTAAAATTTGAGTCGTCTATATATTTGTTGTCAACATGAAATTTGAATTGTCCATTGTTACCAAGATACAATTTCACTTGTCTATCTGAGCTGCTAAACAAAGAAGCAATCTAGTTCATCAATTTGATCCATCCATCTCAATTACTAAACAAAGAAGCAACCTAATTCATCAATTTGATCCATCCATCTCAATTGTCTATGTGATCTATCTATCTAAGCCATCCATGTGGTTGCATCTATAAATTTATAGTGTGTATGACCTTAGCCATTCTAATGAATTGATGTCAAATGTTTGTTGTCATCTATAAAAATGACTTCAAAATGACTATACCATATAAGAATTGCAATCATAGATCTTTGTCATAAAAGCTATAAAATTACTCTAAAGAATTGACACAGTCATTATCAAAATGATTGCATGAACATTGCAAGGGACAAATCAAAGTCTCAATCCCTCATTTTTAATGAAAATAAACCAAAATGTTTGAAATTTACATCCCATCCAATATCTTCAAAAAATACAATCATTCTGTAGTCATCAATTTCAAACAGACATAATTTTACTACTACCAAATGACTATGCCTAGTATGCTACAGGTTTGCTGTCAACAAAGTCTTTACATAGAACCATTCATTGCCTCCTTTCTACTATGATTTTCATCATGTTGCCATCCATTTGTCCATGAAACCACTACTCAATGACTCCATTATCAGTGAAGCCAATTTCCTTGCCTATTTTTACGCTTGTAGTCACTGTGTACTTGCTTAGAACACGCAGTCATTGTTTCAATGGTTACAGATAATCACTTTTCTACTAGTGAATGAATATTCTTAGCATCTCTTAACCTCATAGATGACACTTGTATGGTTTAATTAAAAATTTTAAACTATGTTTTCTATCATTTCTCATTGTCCTAAAAAGTGATCTTTTTTGAAGGAGCACTTGTTAGAATCAATTCCAAATCACCCCTTCATCAAGATTCTCATCTTTGAACATGTTCATTTGGAGTAGATGATGATAACTAGGCAACAACGACCAATTCCTAGAATATATAGGTTTAGGTTTATAGAGAGTCTACTATTGAAAGTATCATTGTTGTTGCTAGTTGCTAGCTGCCATTTGTTTTTGTTATTGGGCACGAACGATTTTGTAGCATCCAAATTCTAAATGCTTGCTTTGATTTTCCAACATATTCAACAAGTGAGAAAACTCAACGTGCAGATTCATTTGGAGCGCATGGTCACAACATTCCCGGCAATATTGTGGAAGAACGCTTTTGGAATAGTCACATTTCATGTTCAAAGGGTGCATAGAAAACATTAACATAAGTCTCCACCAAATAACAATTTTCTCAAATTGTGAATAGAACAAGTATAATGATTTGAAATAGTTAATGATGTGGTACTTCTTAACCAAGTAAGTTGGTCCTCAAGCACAATGAACAAGAGGACTAGAAAGTTTAGCTAATTGAAGTGCCAAATGTTCAAGTCATTGATTAACCAAAGGTTCATCAAGCATTAGCTAGAAAACTAAGAAGTAGTAAAGTCTAGCCTATGAAGAATCCCCCTCCAAAAAAGGCCAAGCTACACTTTTTTTCGTACAATGAGGTTTGAAAACATAAATGAGAATTTCAAAATTTAAAGCTAAGGCTATAGTATATACATCAAGAATCCCAAAATAATAATCTCCCACATGGAAACTTGTAAAAATAAGCATTGGGCTTCAACCACTTCAATAATTGTTGCAATGACTCCTTCGAGGTGGGGTGCTGGCCTCACTTCAAATTATAGAGTGAATGAATGCAACATTAAAATCCCAATCACACCAAATTGTTCCATGAAGACGCACCGTCTTATAAAAAAATATAAGTCAAAAATCAACAAAATCAAGCTTTGCCTTTACACGTTTCACCCAAGCATAATTGGCATGGTAGCAAAGCTCTCAAAATATCCACTTGTGCCTACAAACTTGGTAATACCAAAACTATAGAAAGCCGCACAAGATGCAAACTCTTTTGAGCTTTGATTGCGAGCGTGAATGAAAAAGATTTGGCCAATAGTCTATTGCAAAATGGCCATTGTTTCTTGCTTTCCTGAGCAACTATTGTTGTTTGAACCAATTAAATATTTTTTAATTGCAATCTTGTACAATAAGTGGGTCAGAACCTTCAAGCCTAGTTTCTCTAATTCTACTATATGGGCCACATAGCCATTCTCTAGGTTCTGATCTACACATAAAAACATTAGACGTAGTCACTCCTTCTTCACACCATTCTCAATCTTTAGAAATAGGGTCATGGCACTTTCTTGTTGGCTCTTTGTGGCTTGCAAAGGTCCCTATTATTTGAAGATTGAGAATGGTCATTCTTCTCTGCTGGAGATGAAGAATGGGCATGAAGAAGATTGCATGAGCAATGTTTTTGATCTTGCGCTCCCTAGTCTCACCCCTTTACCTCTATTGCCAATTTCACCATCATTGTTATTAGAGAGCCTAGTTACTAGAGAGCTTGCAGGATTAAGTGGTTATAGGCTTAGTTGCATTTCAAGGTATTACATTCTTGGCTTGAATTTCTTGCCATTTGTGTAAGTTTTTAGAAGAAAGATTTTTTGATTTGAAGCTTCTATAGAAGTGTTGTGAATTTGGATTTGAAGTTCTAGTTTCCTAAGTATTGCCCATATGTGGTGTGCGAGGTCTTCTTGGAATTTCTCTGCCCTTCAATTTTGTTGAGCTGTATGAATTGTCGATTTGAAATCTACATAAAAAGTTGTAACTATTGAATGTGAAAACAAAATAGAAGTAGGCTTCACAATTGCTTTAGTACATTCCTCCATTCTACACAAAGAGAGTTCCAGGGTCAATTCATATGTGCCATTTGTGCCCTTTGTATTTTCTTTTCAAATTGTCTATTTTTGTTATTTTTTTCTTTTGCTCTTCATTGTATCTTCATCTTCAGACTTATTTCCTCTTGGATTCATTAGTGATAAGGATTTTTGATATTCTATGCTCTTCATTGTATCTTTGTCTTCAGACTTATTTCCTCTTAGATTCATTAGTGATAAGGATTTCTGATCATGATCATATGATATTCTAGTTAATTTTGGCAAATTTGGTGAATTCCTTCTTCTCAATGAATTGGGGAGGTGACTTCTTCAGAGTCCTTCATTTAGTTCAACAAACTCATTGAAGCCCAATTTGTTAAGTATTAAGTAAAGAATGAGAAACAGTGAAATTTGTATGGAGAACATATAGTGTACTTGAACTCAATGCAAATTAATAACTAGCCCTCTATTTCTTTTGACAAAAGAAAATGGATGAAGTACAAGTGATATGTGGTGATATATGGATTTACCAAATTTGCTTACAAAAGTGACAGTGATACAATTTTTGAAGTTGAGGTGCTACATAAGGTAGTGATTTTTGTTGAATGTCTTACTAAAAGTGAACACCCAATTGAAATATTTGATGATATTAACATTATTTCCAACCTCTTTTGTTTGCATATATGAATTGCACTAAAAATTATATTGCAAGATGTCTATATATTGTGTTATCATCTATGAGTTGACGAAATTAATTTTTCTTATTGATCATTGTTGAACAAGATAGGTATTCCTTGTAGTTTGCAAAAGATTCTATGTTGTTCAATACTATGATTAGTCAACATCAAATTCAACCTCATTATCTTTGAAAGCCATTCTTGAAAATGTGAATGTTGATCCTACTGAAGTTTATTTTTGAAATAGGTTGAGGTCTATTGTTGACCTAATACTCCAATAAATCTTGGTCTTTCACAGAACATTATTGTCATATTCCATGCTTGTTTGCTAAATTATTTAGACTATATAAATCACTTGGCTCTATTGTACCTATGCCAAGCCTTCATGTATTATTTTTGCACAAAAACAAGAGTGCATCATCACTTGGCAAGTTTTACAATTGGCTAACTAGTTTGTTCTTTGAAAAATCCAATAAGTGTAGAGTTCTAGGTATACAATCCCATTGCTTTCAACCTAACATTTGTTTTATTCTTCTTTATTAATTCTATTTGTCAAATGATTAATGCTATTTGGTCTATACCTTTTTTGTAGATGGAGCCCGAAAAAAAATAAAAAACAAAAAAGTGAGGATTCACTTACTCATGAACTAACTTTTTTGGTTGAGCTTGCAAATCTTTGTGGTAATTTCTAATTTTTAATATTAGTGAAATAACATTTCATCTTGCTAAGTATACAACAATGTGTCCTTTGTTTGCAATGATCTTTGAATACAAATGTGTTCTTTTGGATTTTTTGGTGACAGTGGAAAGCAAATCTTTTTGTTGAAGTTAGGATAACATATTTGTTAGTAGAGATTCTTGTGAAAGCCTTAGTAGTAAATCAACAAGTTCCACTGCACTGGTTTATTTGTTATTCCTTCAATAATTGTTCCACACATTTTGTTGCTATTTACTGTTCAAGTGAAGTCTCGGTTGTAAATGTCTGGCAAATACCAATGCTCCATATTTGGGCTCAGTAGTTGAAGGTGGTTGCAAGAAAGACCAAACGATTTTGGTAGTGTTCTACCAAAATTGCAATTTTCTGCGCTCAATACCATAAGTACTACAATACTATGAAATAGAACAATGTCAACTATTGATCTGAAAAATTGACGGCTAATAGTACTTTTGACTACTTGTCAGTACTGAAAAAGTACTATCTGATAAAAAAGATAGTTTGTCACAGAAAATAGATACAATTAGGTATAAATTAACAATACTTAGAAAATCATAAACAAAAAAAACTAAATTTTTTACATTTGTAATGACTTGATAGTGATCACATTTCACCAAAAAATAGAAGTCAAAACCATCTTGAATGTTTGGAATGCTGTGTGCAATGGACCCCTATTTGCACGTGGAGGACAATAAATAGTATTTTTTTTAATTTTCTTTGGTAGGCACATGCATGTTTAGTGTGAAAATAGCCCACAAAAAATTTAGGTGTACATCATAATTTTTGGATACTCCTTAGTACTAAAAAACCCTAAAATGCAAAGTGTGACAGATTAGCTAAATTGAATTTTAATCATGGAATGTTTTTTCAATTTTTTTGAAAACTAAGGAACCTTATGACCTCCAAGTTAGCCATCTCCAATAAAAATTTCAAGTATGTCGACTTGATTTTCCAAAAGTTATAGCTGATGGCAACTCTATCACTCCAATTGTGACAAAAAATAGTACTAGTCTTTCTTGCAATTACCCTTGATCAATCTTCTTGTGAAAATTCCAATTGACAATTTAATTGGATTCTACATCCTACACACATTATTTGCAATGGTACATGAAAATCATGTCAGTGGCACTAGCTCATAACAAGTCAAATCCTATATAATCTTTGTCACAAAATAATTTTCTTCTCGATTTTCTTGTTATATTCATAAAACTTTGAATGTTGCATTAAACCCATAAATGCCTAAGGTTTTTGTTTTGTTTTTTAAAAATTCTCTAGATTGGACAAAAAAACAATATTTTGGTAAGTTTTATCTATTTTTTAAAATTATAACCGTATATATTCAAACTAGACATGTTAGAGATCACATGAGAAAAGAAAACACAACAATATCAGTTATGGATTGAAAGATTATAATGTTTGATCATGAGGGTGTTAAAATTGTGAAAGTGATATGGAGTCTTTCAATCCTCTTTTCACATGTGAAATCTAAAAAGTGTACACCATGCAAAAATGTTGAGATTGTAACTCAAAATGAAGTTAAGTTAAATAAGTAATTGAAATTTGCACTTCATATTGTACTACAAGCCATTAAGATAAAAATGAAGTTAACCTTAACATTATTCCATCATAGAACATGAACTAATGTAATGCTTTCATGTCAAAGAATCATGTATGAAAAATAAAAAATTTAGGAAAAATATAACATTGAGTTCAATAGCTTATAGAAATTCTAGTTAATAAATCTTGGAAATTTGGAAACATCTCTTGTTTCAATCTATTATAATTTGTATAGGTGTAGTACAAAGGATATAATGTTCACATAATATTAACAATAACTTTTATTTGTTCCCATTTAATTCAAATTTGTACATGGTACAACTGTAGAACTTGAGCACCATTTAAATTAAAAATTATATTTTGAGAACACTAATATGTTTATTAGCCTCACCATGAATCCCATTTGTCTTTATAGAAAAAAAAAACAATTTAAAGCTTTTGTAGTGACTACAATATTAAAATTTCTATGCATGGAAATCATATGAATTCCATCTCCTAAATTACATGAAGCAAGCAGTACAAAACATGCTAAAATTTAATGAGGCCATTTTTTGTGTGCTCAGAGTCACAAAAGTCAAGTCAATGCATAAAAACAAAACAAACAAAGGCCAAATAGAATACTCACATGTCAAGAGCCCGATGACTTTAGCTTGTTTGATTGGGTTCCTAAACCTTGTAAACTTATCCCCTCAAAAAGAAACAAGTAAAACCGTTCTCCATGCTCTCCACACCAAAAAGAGATGTCACACTTTCTTTATGAAGAACGGCTCTATATTGGCTCCCCTTTTCACTGTACAACTTTTCATTCTTCATAGAAGTTTCATTCTTGGAAAAGGTGTAGTTATCCCAATTATTTTATGCCACCATTTACGACTTTTTAACTAAGAGGAGTAGTTGTTATAAAGTTGATCCATAACATCTACTCCTCTCATGTATTTGATATATTGTTTATGCATGGGGGAAGAAGGCACAATGAATTGCCCATGTAAACTTCTTATTTTGCACAACACTTGTACATTTGACTCCCATAGCCCAGTAGTAGTACTCAACAAAATAACTATTTTTTTGTCTTTCTAGCTAACAACCTACATTTGTCAATGGCAGAGCCAATAGCAGATAAGCATCGTGTTCTGAATCTTCCCATTACTATTTATGTACAATCCTCCTAGTAGGTTCTGTTGGTCCTTCTCATTGTGCCAATGGCCTTGGTATCTTCAAGCCAAGCTTCAAGCATTACGTGGTGAAAAATGTTGACACTTGAAAATAAATTGTCTACTACAACACAATGCCCTCTATCAACCATACCAATCATCACTCTATTTACTACAAAACATTCTAGGCTATATTTGCCATCTACCTTGGTTCCTTCTCCAAAATAAACTTCTATCCTCCAAACAAATTGTCTCTTTGAACTTGCAAGAAGCCAATACTTAATGCCAAATCTAACTAGTTTATCTGGCATGAATTGTCGGATAAAGCAATATCTGCCTTTATAGGGTACTACACATTCATCAATGGGCAATTCGCGTTCTCAATTGTAAATTGCCTCTAATACTTTGATAAATCACTCAACTAGTCAATGCGTTTTGGCAATACAATCAAAGTGAGGGTCCACATTATCTTTGACAACATCATCGATATTTACAAGATGTCATCAATGACAAATTTGTTCCTACCTAGTGACACTCATTACACTATTTATCAAGTTGAAGTCTTCAAAGAGCATCTAATAATGAAGCACGAATGGCAAATGCTTGTGCTTCATGAGTATGTAGCATTCTAGCTAGCCTTTAAGCTCGTCTTTTGTGAGATTTACCCATGTTAGAGCCCCTTTGGCATGTGGTTCCTCCGTCAAATTCTTTGGATCTATAGGGGGCAACACTTGTTTTGTGAAACAATCATTTTCTATGACAATTTGAAAAAGTGTCTTGTCTGACCAATACAAATTGAAAACATCATCAAGTTGGAGGACTATTTCTAGCTTTGATAATTTGAAACCTGGCTTGAGCCTAGAGAGATTGACTCTAGTACTAATAAGGCTTGCAAAGGACCATGCCTCTTTCTTATAATATTGAAAGAGTTGATCTACATCGAGTTGAGTAAGCTTAAATGCATTTGGACCTATGCACCATTTATAATTTGCAGAATTGTATATAGACTCATCCACCAAATTGACATCCAAGTCCAAGTCAACTTTCTAACATGTTACAATAATATGGGAACCACTCCGCTCCACTAGAGTCTCCAATCCATCACCAATAGAATTTTGGTCGCTCCTACCTTTGTTCGACACATGTAGTGCAACACCCACAAAGTAATCAAGTAATGAATAACTCACCCAAGAAAATGTAGTATGTGTTGTAGAGTCTTGGATCTTGTCGGGTGCTTCAATGTCTTCTCGCTTCTCAAAGTTATTTATGGGGACTCCTTACTCTTGAGGTGCTTCTTGTATGTTAGCCATTACTAGATCACCATTACTCTTATTGCCTAGTAAATATTTTTTGCAATGTTGGGGGTGATATGCAAATCATACTCATTAGATGGGTTTTTTGGCATCCGAAAGACCGCGGGTTCTACTGCTATGAGAACCCAAAGAATGTAATTGCGGGCCTGACACCTCAGCAGTCCTATATGGTTGAGAGGTTGCCAACGCATTTTTGGAATTTTTTTTTCAACTTCTTTTTGCATTTGAAAAATTTAAATACATATATTTTTTTTTATATTTTTTAATTTTTTTTGTGACAGCTGGCCGTCCTTCACTGCAGGGAGAACAATGAAGGGGAATAGCCCTCAAACGGTCTCTTGGAAGCCTGAAATAACATGTAATGCTTCAATTTCAAATGGAAAGGTTTTGCATTCTCTAAGAATTTCAAAGGCACTTTTAGACTAAAGCAATGGCATATGCTTGTGTCAACCATATCCTTATCCACCTTTGCTCCCAACCCCACGCAATGCAAACATTGCTTTCATCCATGTGCAAGGATCTAGCAAAGCCACCTAACCATTAGAGGAGTTTTCGGACCCTTGGAGGGCCGTTTCAAGCAACTGAGGGGGAACTGTCCCCCTGCAATTTTCGGGGAACGGCTGTTCCCGATAAAAAAATTTCAAAAAAAAAAAAAAAAAAAGTTTTATTCTTGAAATGCAAAAAAAACAGAAAAAAAAAATTATTTTTTTCCGACGTGGAAGTCGCCATTCCACGTCTGCAAGCTGCTGCGGCCCCCTGCGAACCAGTTCCCGCAGTCTGGGAACTCGCAGCCCTCCAGGGGGCTGAAATCTCCTCTAATGTCGCATACCACCAATTCTTTGCCATTGATTCAATGCTTGTTGTCTCCTACAATATCACTTTGTGTCCAGGAAAATGTCTCTATAGTATATAATAATACTTCTAACTAAGAGGAATTTTTTTAGTGAAATACAACCCATTCATCTTGTCTTTCTTTTCAATCCCTTTATTAACTCAACTCTTGTAAACCTGCCATTTTGCTTGAATCCTATTACAACATACTAAAAACAAAGTACATAACATTTGAATAAAACATTATAGTACAACATGATGATAGATGTTATGAAATGATGAATGTAAAGCTAATATAATATATTTGTAGAGAATCCCACTAGCTTATTAAAAAAATTTAGTATAATTGATGAAAACGTTTATCATATTGAGTAGAATAAGTTCAAAAATCAATTGTACGTAACTCCTTTTTGAAGAACATCAATTTATACTTTCAATAGCATAGTAGATTTGTGTATGAAATACCTTAAGTACTTGTTATTTGATCAATTGGTGGTTGCCCTATGTCATTTGGAGTTTCAATGTGTGACATCAAAGTTTGTTGATTTGTTTACAAGGGTTGCAGTTCATTTGCCACATACTTCTTTGTCTTTTTCTTCGACTTTTCCACCAAGGTCAATAAATTTTCCTGTGGCAAAGTTTCTTCCATTGTTATCTATTTCCTTGCTCTCAACTTCCATACTCGTTTGAATTTGGGTGTGTTTTTCAAGAGTTGTTGATTTGTAGTGAAATCTTCTACGGCATTCTTTGCTTTGGTGAATTTTAAGCTTTTGGGGTGGGTAGGTGGGTGACTTGCAACTAGAGGCAAGGTTTGGCCATCCAAAACTTCAATATTTTGTCGTGTTAATCACATTGCATTGTTCTTCAATCACAACTACCTCATAAAACTGAAATTACAAGTTTTAAATATCAAATAAGACTAAATTTTTTATAGTCAAGCTATTTTGAAATTACACCTAATTTTTATTGGAAAAGTAGGCAATTTGAAACTTATCGGCATGTTGTGGATTGAATTTGAATGTGACCACTATAGGTTCTGTTGGCACTAGTGTTGGCGGCATGGAAAAGATGAAATACAACTGCATTTGGCTCTCCATCTCTTATTAGTGAGGTCACAAAAATCCCCATCCTCAAGATGTCTATGACAGGGTCTATGATAAACTATGGATATTGTCTTCACTTGCAACAACCGATCGAGGAGCTTCGCAACGTGATGATACCAAAAATACCTACATCAATCTACTACACCAAAATTGCCTTATTGATTCCAACGATTCAATCGTGGCCGAGTCAAGACGAAGGTCTTGTCCAGCAATTGCACAGCTCTTGCAGCCCCGCTTGTGTCACACCTTATCTAATTACCTAGCTATGCAACCTTGCACATGATTCCTCAAAGGCCCTAACTTTTTCTATATTACCTTCCTTGATCCTCCCCATGAATGATGATGGTCCAACGTGGAAGTCCCGATAACTGCTCTCTCTCCTCCGCGTGAGCTCTGGCTTTGGTCTTTGAAGTGGGTGACTTCGGACGCGCGGATCCTTTTAGCGTTTTGGAAGTGCCGTTGTTGATTCAAACTATGACAGAGAGAAGCGCAGATGCTCGTGTTCTGACTTCCGCTGTAGCGAGCTTCGTGCTTCTTTGGGCTTTACACGGAGTGCAGACCGAGGAACTTCCTGATGCCAGTTGCGGCGACTTAGGGTTTACCGGTCTCGCTCTATGCTCCGATTGCGACTCCCTTGCAGAGTACGTAAAAGACAAAGGTAATTCCACTACACGTGGTTTCGCCCTATACCGGTATAATGTGTTTGAATTCTTGTTGATTGAACACGCTTCGGTTGCTATCTCTCGCTCTACGGTCTCGAGGGTGTGTTTTAGATAGAGCAATCCATGATGGGAAAAAGGGGTTATCAAGAAATACAGTTGGATCCCAGGGGGGGGCTCGTGTTTAGTCCCGGGCGATTGATATGCAATTAGTTTGAGGGCAAGTTTAGATTCGATGGACAAGCTGATGATGAGGTGATGAAAGGGGTATGCGACGAATGTTCAAGTGTCATTATGAGTCTGATTCTGGATGGGATTGCAGAGCTGGAGGCCGATTGTCGAAAATGTTGTGCAGAGGAATCTGAGAATGCCCTGAGCAAGGTTCGCCATCTCGCCCCTTTCAGATGTCCTGATTTGTTGCTCAAGTTTTTTTAAATTGTTGAAGTGGTTAAGGTATTCGCAAGGCCTTCAAGGAGTTGAATGGTGTGCTCCGAAAGGAAATTGATTGCTGTACTTATAATACGTTTCCGGGCTTGCAGATGAAGTATTCTGGAGCTGTGTTGGAGGTTTGTATGAGGAAGGTGATGTTTTATCCAAACATCCAGACCTTTATTGACGACAAGTTGGGCGAATTTCCTGAAGTGGATGTGAAATACCGTTTTGGTGCACCACCGAAGCTCATCATGAAGGACGATAAGGGCAACCTCAAGGACTCGATCCGGTATACATCTGAAGTACTTGTGTCAAATTTCCTAATCTAGTATTGTTCTGTCGCATGTAAGGGTTAGGACTGGTTTTTCTTTGTTGAATATTGATGTAGTTCTGCGTGCATGATATTTCTTCTTATCCTGATGTATTGGAGTGCAATCGAAGCTGGAACTGGATGGACATTACTTGTTGCTCACTTACCTTCCTGGTACATGCAGGATTGATAATTGGAAGACAGAGCAGATTGAGCAATTTTTAAGTGAAAAAGTGACATCAAATGCAAGGTTTTGAAAATGGGCAGCCCTATCATTCCTTGTGAAATTCTCAGAAAGACTGATCTTCTCTTCTCATACAGATTGATTTTATCTGGTGTCAGGAGAATATTCTGCTGCCAGTTTTATCATTTTTCTCCAACAAAATCAAATGTATGCATGTATAATCCTAATCTTTCATAATACAGAAAATTATGTAATCCAAATTGCATATTGTAGAGGATTGACAGAGGAACGCTTGGTAGTGCTGAAAAGATCCGTCTTGTACGAGGATCCCTTTCATGACACTACTTTCGAAGAGCAGAAATGTGAGGCTCTGTACAATTGTCTTGATCAGTTCTAACAATTTGATTGTGGTAGGTCATCAAGTTAACTAAAAAATTGGGGGGTTGCATAAATGCCAATCGTATACAATTTACTTAGTTCTTTGATTCAAGACTCGATCAAACAGACGTGTACGTCCAAGAACCTTTCACCCTCGTCTGTGAAGGTGACCAGGAATGCAGTTGGTTCCTTAGCCTGCATGTGAACTTCAGTCTCTCATCACCACCATCGTTTCTAAGTCAAATCCTTAATCCTTCACAGTGTGCACAGTTATCCTCATACCCAGTTTAGTTTTGATTATCTAATTCTGCTGTGATCCCAACATGAAGTCTCCAGTCTCGCTGCAAAGACATTTGCTGAGGATCTACCCAAAAGGAACTTACAAGGGAATGCATGCAGACTCTGCAAGTTGCATCATCAGATTAAATGGTTTGATTGGACTTCATCCTCTACAAAAGCTCTACCAAAATAACCATATGATACAACCACCTCAAGGTGGAAAAAAGTTCGCTAGTGTTTGGAAATGGTCAGTCATCGTCACTGTCACTAACAACAACTCTTCTGCGAGATATTGGTTTCTTTGCAGGCGATGGGGACCGCTCTTCCCTGTCCCTCTTCCTCTTTCTATCATCTTCCTCACGTTCACCACGCCTTCTATCCTGGAAAATGAAGGGCATGTGTAAGAGACTCCTCAAATTAAATGCAATGACAAATCTAGCTCGTGTTTTGATTAGCTTTCAGGAAGATAAGGTCCACAAGAAAGTCGGTCTTCAACAGTGAAACAAAATTTGAACCAAGTGAACGATGAGTTGGTCAGACAAAAATATCTGATTGAATGATAGTCACATAGCCTACAGGAGTAGATTTCTGAGTACAACAAAGAATACTGACCTCTCGCTCAGTAGCCTTGCCCTTGCTGGACGGCCTTCGCTCCTCCTCCTCTTCTTCGTCATCCTCTTCCTCCCAAGCACCGCCCACTAAATCGTCGTTGTGATCACTTTCCTGTACCGATGGTTCTCTATCACTGTCGTCCGACATAGAATCGTCCAGGAAGTCATCCTTCGCAGGTCGCCGCTTGTTCATTGATCTGCTCGGGGGAGGTCTAGCAGGTGCTTGCTGTCACAGTTATACTCTTATAAGAACCAGAAAAACAGTGCTCTTGAAGCTTGCAAAGATCGGATTATTTTTCTTCCAAAAACAATTACAGGAAGAGTCATTCCGTAGTCTGTAAGAGAAGGATCGAAGACATACTCGTTTAGCATGCAAAATTCTTCTCTCAGCACGCTGCTCTTGTTCTAATTCCTCTTGATATCGACGAGAGCCTCTGTCGTAAGTATCTATTTCATCCTCCTGAACACCAAGTTGCACCAAATTCAGTTCCAAATTTGATTGCGATGAGGTCAGGGATGTATAAAGTAAGATAGGAAGAAAAGGTGACACATACCTCTTCCAAAGCACCCTCCAGATAACCAGGAGAGAGCTCACGCTCACGTTCTGTCACGCGTGGCCTGGGAGCATGATATTTGGAAGTTAACTTCTCTTGTTTTCTTAGCAAATCAACCCTGCTCCTTATAGTTTCTTGAACTTGCTGCGAAATTGAATTGGAAAAGCACCGTCATAAAAGCAACCATCCAAAATTGCAAACATGGAAATTCTAGCGGAAGCAAATGCCTGGCAGTAGGAAATAATACAAGGTCTAACTTGCTTACGGATACAGTAATGTACACCTGCACTCAGATGATATCAGAGAAAGCTACAGTAAAAGCATGGCTACTACGTCAACACGGATGTCTTCAAGAAACTAACTTGACAACCATCATACAAACTAAGTAAATCTCTCCATGCATATTTGCCTGCCGTTGACCCAGCATAATTTCATAGCCTACCTTTTCTCTGTCATGCTTCTCCTTCTCCGGATCAGTTTCAGTGATGACAGTCTTAACTTTGAAGACCTTCTTATGCTTAGAGTCCACTAATGCAGTGAGTAGACGATGTGATTTGGAAGTCAAGGACGATGGCATAAACCTCATCTTCCTTAAAACTTGGCCTTGAGATTGCAAAATGCTCTGCAATCAAGCACCCCGTAAAATGATATTGCTGCTATACATTACCTTGAAATTGGCGAAAGCAGTCACCAAGTATAGGTCCTCTACCAAAACCAAAAATACAGAAGCAATTAAGAACATACAAGAAATACCAACTGGAAGTAACCAAGTGTGTGTAACTCGGGGAGATTGGGGAGAAACCTTATGATGACGGACAAAGAGATGAGACTGGTCCTGAGTAGCATTTTGGACTGACAAATCCAGCACCTCGCTACCCAAAAGTAGCTGCATGCTGCCATCTGACCACTTCACAAATCGCGCATTGCTTTCATACTGCAAACACCCAACATATTTCAGTCACCAAATTAGATCGTCTCTTTTTTCCTAAAAAGTCAACACATTGGAACATGAGTTAAAGAGCGAAGCATATTTTCGTATTACAAAGCATGCAGCATCTAAAATACAGAGAGACTTGCTGATCTTCGACACCTACTGTTTTGATGTAACCTGGCTCAAGACAGCCAAAATATTCAGAAAAATAGATTCCAATAGAAGTTTTTCAATGAACTGATGAAACGTGCATTGCACGGCCACCAAGGGACAAAAAATTGAGGGTCTTTCGACACAGTCTCTGCCATGGTGTCTTCAACAAGCAATTCAATTGGACAAACGAAACCCTACTTCACAACCACAATAACCGTAGCAAAAAAATGAGTCTCCCAGAACTGAATTCGCCCAAGGAGTCAACGTCTGTTGCGTTTTAATAAGCTCATGCAATTTCTACAAAAACGAGGTGAGGGTTTAAGAAAAACACTCACAGAGGTATGTCCATCTCGATTATGAACGGGACGCCAACGCACAACGTTCTCCTCCAACCTAATGTGTTGCTTCTTGCCCTCAACCTCAGTGGTAAATGGCTCCTCTGCCTCATATGTCGTGGGATCGAAGGGCTTCATATCGATATTCATGATGTTGGACATTCGAATAATATTCAGCTGCAAATTCCAACGCAACAGAGATCATTTGTCAAGGTCTGTGAAAGATATTGCAATAACCATGGACATACAAAACCACAAGCTGAATCATCAATCCTAGCCCAATCTAGGGTATAAAAAGTAGTACCCACTAACCTGGTCAGGCATGCCAGGTGGTGGACGCAACGGGACCTGAAGCTCTATTGGAGGACCCATAGGTTTTTCAGGTTTCTGCTCAATATGCCGCTCATCATCAGATTCAGACCGATCCGAACGGTCCCGATCTTCATCCCCAACAATCTCTTCTGCCCGAGCTGCATCCCCTTCACTTCCTTCGTCATCCGAACGAACCCTCTGTTTAAGAGCAATTTTCCAGTAAGCCCAGACGTAACTTTTACTAATGAATGGCTAGGTCGATCAATAAGCGTGATATGCAATCCAAACCATATTCAAAAACTTTAGAACAATTGGCACTGACCACCGCTACATGGCAACGCATAGATGAAATACAATAAAAGCTATACCTCCGGACTGCCCTGCAGACTTTCCTCAGGGCTACGACGCTCTGCAGCTTCTGGTTCTGGTTCATGCTCTGCATCTTGGTCCTCTTCTTCATCTGACTCACCAAACACATCACGCGCTTCAGCCACCTCAACCCTCTCTCTCGGTTCGTCATCTTCATGATCATCTTCGTCACCTTCACTGTTCACCATATAAACCATACCACAAGACTTGTCAACACTTTTGCTGCTCCACTAACTCCGTCAGACTGTAACAGGTGATAATCCCTAGTCAACACAAGCCATTACAGGTAACAGAGCTTGCTATTAGGGTACCAAGGCCCAGCACGTAATCGAATGTCAGACCAGCCGGAAGGCAAAGAGAATAAGCACATTTCTTGAGACGTGCAAGGGCTTACATTACAAATCAACTGCAAGACACATACTCCGTAAAAAGGCCAGAATATTTGCAAATTAAGAAACAACCTTTGGCCCCTAGCCTCTTCCTGCATCTCCTCGTCTTCATATTCCTCCAAAGGTTGCGCTCGGTGTGAGCGCTCAGAGCCACTGGCGCTGACCTCAACTTCTTCCCGTTCTCCCTCACTCTCGACTTCGACCTCCCTCCCCCCCTCACTCTCTCTGTCACTATCAGCCCTTTCTTCTTCGTCACTTGCTCCGCGCTCTGCGTCACTTTCGGCTCTTTCTCCTTCACTCTCAGCCTCTCCCTCGACGTCTACTTCAGCGTCACCATCTCCATCTTCCCCTTCGACTTCTTCGTAACTACCTTCCTTGTCCTGCAATGCAACATTCGGATATATACCTCAAAGAATTTCTTCAAGAAAATCAGATAACCCTAGAACTATTGCAGAATGGAATGAATACCCAACAAGGTCCATATTTTCAGGATATTATACTTTCAGATTGATGCGCAGAGGAGAAGATTGACGAGATATGTCTCCATCAAACACATTCAGCTACAGGGTGAGATGCGTCAGCAGGAGGTTGAACCCACATGCTAACTTGACAAATCACCTAAGTATCCAACGAAGTAGTTTCGTCCGGATGATTGAACCAATTCCTCACACGCTGCACTGTTACTCACATTAAAAAATTGATCTCTATCCATCGAACATAGTCAAACGCAGATTTTGGAAAGCAGCCAGAATCATGAGGCATATGCCCAACCATTCAACCATCTTACAGCTCTCAGATGATGCGAAGAATTGCCTAAGATGTCAATTGAACAATGCAATCGTGGAATTAACCCCATTTTCCAGAAACACCTGGCAGTGACGCTTCTTTTGGAAACTCTTATCAGTATACCAGCAAAGTACCAGCTCGTGTAGGCCAATGCTTTACCTTTCCAGCTTCAACAAAAACACCCTTGTGAAGACTAGAAAATCCCATGAAGATGTGCTGTATACACAGACAAAACGCTTACGAAACAGGAAATAATCCTTGAAACCCTAATTCTTCCTAACCCCGCGGACCCCTCCCCACAGCAACCTTCCTTCAGGAATGCAAGCCATCCTCCGGGTCCCTCCCCGCGTGGCCGACGAAGGACCCGTGTTCAGCTGCTGTAATGAACACAATTATGAAAAGGGGAAACTAGCATTGCAGCCGAAGGAGAAGTGCATGTTCTTGCGCTTGCAGAGTGACGGCCAAGAGCATGAGTGAGAGAGGGTCCGAGAGCACCAACCGAGCGATCCGAGGCTTGATCGGAAAGCGCAGGACGGAGCGGCTGCTCGGGCTCGTCATCGGAGTCCTCCGACTCGGCGCCAAACAAAGTCTCCATCATCTCATGACGCTTTTCCTCACCCATGGCGACGACAGAAAGAACCAGAGGTGCAGAGGAGTCGAGCAGCTTGAGCTCAAGCAGGTACGGACGCAGCGACAGGCGGACAAACGTTCGAGAGAGACGAGCGAGCACGAAGGCCAGCGGCAAGGCGGCAGAGCGACGACGACAGCCTCACTTCACTTCACTTTCACTTACGAAGGAAGGCAGGGCAGGGGCACAACAACAGAAACACGCCACAGTGGACAGGCACAAAAGTTCAAGGCCCTGCCCTGCCCCTGCCCTGCTGCCCTGCCTTCCAGACGGACGGAATGGAAGTCCAAACCCCAGTCCAGCGATCATTTGGGGTCCGTCAGTCGTTACCGACCTTCGTGGGACGGCAAATTTTCTTTGGGCCATGGTAGATTTGGAATAATACAACTCCTTATTTACTTTTTACTATTTTTTGGGGCCACTTCTTCGGGTAGAAAATTTGGCAACATCCATGGCCGGTGGTAGAATTGGAATTATACAACTCCTTATTTAATTGGTACTCAAATTCTATTATTTCTTAAAACTTCTACTATTTCTTAAAAGGTTTCAAGGGGGCCATACGAAATTAATTGACATTACACACTATATAAATAACTACCTTTGCAGTACGTCAATAGTTACTGAAGTGTTCAGGGATTGTACACCATGTTTCAAACATTTAGAGTTTTCTACAACAAGTCCCTTTAATTTTTTTGGTCCCTTGAATACCCTTGTTCTCGAGGGGTGCACTTAGTTCTACTATAACAAACCACATGCGAACAAGTGGTTTCTAATAAACTATAATTTCAACCTAAAATTTTGAACATTGTTTAATAATGACTATAGCTTTCTATTGCCAAAATTTCCAACTCAAATGAAATATGAAATGATTTCTAGAAGAGATTGAAAATGAACTAAAATGGCATGTTTTTCAACTCAAATAATTATAGAGGACACATTTAGATGACCACTGAGTCAATATTCAACTCAAAATGAGCTTTCAATAATGAGTTGTTTTTAGGAATCTTTTGTTCATTTTTTAGACAATTTTTTCTTATATAATATAGGGGTGTGAAAGTTATTTTTCAGTTTACAGTGTATCTTTTTACTTCAAAAATTTGTAACTAATTATTATTAACAAATAAAAATATCAATAATTCAAAACATAAACTTTCAAAGTAGGAAAATCTATTCATAATTTTTTAATTTTGTTTTATTTAAAATTCAAAAAGTATATAGGGGTCCAAAGTTTTGTTTGCACGTGGTTTCTAATGGACACTCTAAATGACCCCCCCGAGCCCCTGTTCAATGTAGCTAATATTTACAATATGTCAAGGATTTTTATAGTCGGTGTTGGTATTGATGGCTGGCTACTTTAAATTTATGGGGCTTGAAAATATTGTCACTTGGTTTTTCAATGCATAAATATGAAGAATCAGTCTTTCTTTTCCTTTTTTTTAACATGTAGATCAAATACACTTACAATGACACACGAAATTGGATACAACTTTGAAATGTTTTCATTCAAACAATTATCATACCACAAGCATCATTGGACAAAGTCCAAAAGTAGATCTATGAAAGTTTGAAGAAAAAAATTAGTTGTGATTTGAAAGAAAATCAATTTTAAAGTTAGCCATGTCAAAAACTTAGTTTTGTATAACATGATTTGGAATTACCTCATCTTTTGCCATTTTTTCTTAGAACTCCAAATTTCTTTTTTGTGCCTTGACATGTTGGTATACATCATTTCAAATTGTTGTACACAAAAATTAAAGAAAATTGACAATTGTAGAATTTAAAAGAACAACATTTTGACAAACATGCAAATGATGTTGCCGGTTCTCACAATATTTGAATATTTTTTTGGAATTGAGAGCATGGGATAGCATGAATTGAAAAAATGAAAATTGCCAAAAATTACATTGACCTTCATGAAATTGGCAGTTTTTTGATAATATTGACAATGATAATTTATTTTTCTTGGATTTTTTGGATAAATTATGAGCATCTTGAACTCTAGTCTTTCAACAAAAATATTGAAATTAAAAACACATTATACATTATATGGTTGTTGTTAAGATGGAGACATTACAAATGCTACAAACCCTCATCCAAAATTTAACCCCTAAAGGGCCAAGGCCTTTTTTCTGCTAGAAAACACTCAAAACTGTCATATCTATAGCAAGGAGTAAAAGAAATTTAAAATTGTTTTTTCTTCATATCTAACCATAGGATATTACACATAACTAGTATGAGAGTGTGTGGAAAAAATTTCAGAACTTTTGACCACTCAGATTGCAAGATATCTGCGTTTAAAGTGGGAAAAACAAGTTTTCAGCACATTGCGGGACTAGATTTTTTGACTTTGAACATTTTTAACTTAAAATTTTTGCACTATAGAGTTTTGAGCTTTAAAATCTTATAGTGGAGAATTGAGTTGAGAGTCTAGGTAAAATTCAAAAATTCAAAAAAACTTAATTATCATTCTTAAAAAAATTGTTAAGTAGAAGTAGATATGAGATAGAAGGAAAATCTAAAATATTCATATATTTTAGATAGAATTAAAATGCACTAATCCCAATGGTGAGATTGTTCTAGCAAGTAAATCAGACCATGCAAAAAAAAATTTGAAAAATTTGAAAAATTGCATTCAGAAATGAATCCTACAAGTTATTTTGTTCAAGAAGATGCTCTAACTACCCGAAAAACAAGAATGTCCATAACTTTCTCATAACATATCCAAATGAAATGAATCAAAGCTTTCCAGATAAAAATTCAAATTTTGAATTCAAATTTTTTTTGGCTGCCCGGGCTGCCCGCCGTCCCCTCGTTTGAGCTTATCTGGTCATAACTATTGTTCCCAGGCACCAATTGTGAAAAAAAATTATATTCCCACAAAGCTGATCAGCTTTTCTACCTCCAAAAAAAATTTCAAAAAATTAGGAGAAAATTTCAACCTGTAGGTACTTGCCTGAAAACGCATCTGTCTCCCAAAGGGACAATGGTCCTTTAGAGGTTAAATCTATCCATTTCCCCAAAGCAACATATACATCTTGGCTAAAAAACATTTCAAGGAACCTTTGCAGACAAACAAATTAATTCACAATTTTTTGGGTAGATTCACTACAACATTTAGCCAATTTAACCCTTAAAAGATGAACCTGTGACCATGAAAATTATCCATTTTGGTATTGCATGTGTAAATATTGGTTTTAAAAAATCCAAAAGTACTCATTGGAAGTTAAACCACTATAGAAGACCTCCCCTTTTCACACAAAATTTGGAGGATGCATAGTTGCACTTTTGTCCCACATATAGAAGGATTTTTTGTCATCCATTGGGCGAAAAATGGTTGAAGTGTCATTTATGAGTTAAAGATCATTGTTTAGAACTATGCAATTATATTGAAAAGGATTCCCTTTGCATAAGTGTTTTCCAAATTATACTTTGTAATTAATAGTAGCTAAATTCTTTTAATAAGCTTGAAATATTATTAAATGTGAAAAATCTATTTGAACTTGCTAAAGGATTATGAGGCACTTAGTTGACATACTTTTTTATATATTTTTTATTCTAGTGATGACTATTAGGATCCTTTTTTTCTATATTGACAAATGTAAGGGACTTTTTGGAGACACTTTTGCCTTTGAATAGTCACATACATCATAAAGCTTGTCATAAAGGTGCCATAGGTTTATAAAAACAACCAATGAGAGTTGGAGGGTTTTTTGGAGGTAAAGTTTTTTACAAATATATTGATAATTTGAAACATTAGAAAATTATAAAAAATTTAAAAACTAACAAAGTATTTTTAATATATTTGAATATTTATTTATTTTTTAGAAATCTAAAATATTCAAAATGATCAAAAGTAATTTAAAAATTTAAAAACTAGAGACTAATTTATATAAATTTAAAGAACTTGAATTTTTTCACCAAGAAGAGAGTGTAAGACTTATGATGGTGTGATGATTTTGTAAATTATAAATATTTAAATATAAAACTTAGAAAATATTAATTTTAATAGTTTAAAATTTTAGATTTAGCTAACAAAAAGTTTCAAAGTTTACAATTTACAAATTCATAGCTTTCAATAGTTTAGTTTAAGATGTTGAAATTTCAACTTTCCAAAATTCCAAAATCTTTTCCAAAATCTTCAATATTGTCATTTGTAAATCTTCAATATTGTCATTTGTAGTATGGAGAAGAAATGGAGCTCTAATAAAATACTAGTAAAAAACATTTTAATTTGAAGATAATCACTATTCAATTATTTTTTAACTAGCAAAAGAATTAAAGAAAATTTAGATGGATAAAAACTGCATCACCTAGAAAGCACTTGGTAGTTGCAATTGTCAATCATTGAAATGGATTCCACAGAATCTAAGGAACAAGGGCGACATATTTTGGCTTGATAGTGAAATGTTGTAGTAATCATGATGTGTTGGATTCTTGCATGTACCAGATGTCAATCATTGAAATGGATTTCAGAGAATTTGAGGATTCATGAATAAGGGCAACATATTTTGGCTTGATAATGAAATGTTGTAGTAATCATGATTTGTTGGATTCTTGTACGTAGTAGATGTCAATCATTGAAAATGATTTCAGAGAATTTGAGGATTCATGAATAAAAGCAACATATTTTGGCTTGATAGTGAAATGTTGTAGTGATCATAACATATTGGATTCTTGTACGTAGCAGAGGTCAAATATAAAGTAAATATGTCTAATTGTAATCTAATTATACAACTGACCCACACAAATATGTATCTAAAATGTCTCGTAAAATGTACATCTGTGTAAACAATATATCCTAGGATTGAATTTGGATAGACAAATTGGTACTTCAAAAATTTATAATGTATAGTATTTACAAAGTCTTCTAAAAGTATACACTAAAAGAGTTAAATTTTAAAAATTGCAAACAAGACCTAACAAATACCATTAAATGAGGTTCAACTATTGTACAAGGTTGCAAGTTTCCCTATGTTCCCAAACTGTAAAATCTCCGCCACACAATCTATTAACATAGTCAAGAGATTGCCACATCAATAAATAATAATTAAATACTATTTAAATACTTTTTTTAAATACTTTTTAAAATTTTAAAATTTTAATTATTATTATTTTCAAACAACATTGTGTGGTTCCTAGCAACGGTAACCAGCTTAGAACGGGCCTCTAGGCAGGCCAAAACACATCTAACGGAAGGCAATTAAAAATATGAATCATGCTCAAATGCTTAATAATTCATGAAGTCCTACGTCTTTTTTTTTATAAAAGAAACATTCAAAACTATCACTTCTATTGTATAGAGCAAGAAACTTAATTTTCTTTTTTTTCAATATTTGAATAGAGAATCATGCACTAGACTATTATAACAATGCATAAAAGAATTTTATAAAAACTTTGACCATGTAGATTGCAAGATATTTGCATTTAAGATGAAGAAAACATTTTTTTGGCACCTTGTATGATTGATTTATAAGACTTTGATCCTTGATAGTTTAAAATTTATAGTATAGATTTTGAGTTCAAAATTTATTATGTTGAAGAATTAAGTTGAAAGTTTGGATTAAAAATTTTTAAAACACATACTTGATTTTCATTCTTTAAAAAATGTTAGATAGATAGGTATGAGATTGAAGGAAAATCTAAATTGTTAATAGCTTTAAGATAAAATTGAAAAACAATAATCCCAATGGTGAGAATGTTCTAGCAAGTATGGTACTCCCTCTTTTTGACAACAAAACCAATGTTTTCTTTGTATTTTAGAAAGGAAATTGACACTATTTTGTTCATTTAAAATAGAAGAAGTAGTATACTAAATCTTGTGGAGTTTTTTCTTGGAAAATTGTGGAAATTGACTTCAATATGTTATTTTTTCAAGAAGCTAGTATGATTACCCACAAATCAAGAAATTCCATAACCTTCACTAGTCCAAATAAAATGAGCCATAGATTTCCATATAGACAATCATACAATCATTAAGAAACAATTTAAAAAAGAAGTTATTTTAAATTTTGTGTATTTCTTTTGTATTTGGGGATAAAATTTGGGCTTAGGATAGTATAACTTTTGCTCTTGGAAACCAATTGAAATAAAAATTATATTCTTGCAATGCAAATGTATTTTTTCTATTTGAACAAGAAGTTTCAAAAAATTGCATCAAAAATTGAGACCATAAGAGCCTATCTAAAATCCATTTTGTTCCTCAAGGGGACAATGGGACTTTGGAAGGAATTATTTAAATGTTTTCAGGTGTAGTTACATTGAAGGAGGTTGAAAAAATTGAAGTCTGTTAGATGTTCAAGTGATCTAGTGTAAAAAGGAGCTTGAATTGCATTGTGACATATATAGAAGTTGAGACTAAAGATTGCAATAAAGATGAGGAAGACAAGAGTGGTGGTTCAACTACACAAGTGAAAAAACTAATAGGTAGCCCAAGAGCTTGTAATTGAATTGCATATGAATCAAACTCTTCAAATTGGCAATCCAATTTTAACTCAACCACAAGTTTGTCAATGTATGCAAGTAGCCACCAACCCAACCCATCCTAGTGAAGAGTAAAGCCAGAGACATGCTAAACCCTTGCAAGTAAGGTCATGATCTGTAATATTTTCATAACTCTTTCTTATTACTTTAACTAGGCCTACACACGTGATTTTCTTTGATGAGGGCTAGATCAAACTTTGAATGTGGTTAGATTGGCCTCCACCTCAATTGCTTTGTAGTTTCGTGGAAATCATTGGAGGCACTTTCTTTGGCCCTTTGGCAACTAGTTGGGGTGAAATAAAGCCCTTCTTTGAAATAAACTCTGTTGTAGTCTATGCCAGAGGAGACTCTATGTTGAAGGAAAGAGAAGAGGAAGTTTGGTGTTACATCTTTCACATTAGCAAGTAAAATATGTAATAACCAAACCATGAGGATTCAGGTTTGAGTTTTTGTCCGCCTTGCACTATGAGGGCAAGAGGGAGCAAACCTGCAATTCTAAGCCTTGGTATCCAAAACCGCATGGGTTGTGTTAGCTTCATGTGCGTAGGCCTATTGTCACATGATGTAGGGTGATTGAAAATAGTGTGAGTAGTTTCTACTCCTCAACCATCTTCCATTCCCTTTTGGAGACAGAGCTAAAGATCTCAGAGATTCAATACCGTACGTGAAGGGCAAGGTTGGTGGAAAACAATTATTTATAAGAGTGCCAAAAAATAAATAAATTAAAAGAAAATAATTGCCAAATTTGGCAAAAATTAAATGAGCAAGTTTTTGTAAAAAAAGAAAATTTTCAATATAAGTCAAAATATTCAAAGCCCATGTACCATCATGTAAATTTTTGATGACAAAGTAAAGATAATTCTACATTGATACATAGTGAGGGTGGTGGGTGGAGAGGTTGTTTTTATAATAAAATCCATTGTTCCTTATGAATCCTTAAAGGATATGGAATAATTTAAAGATTAAGCTCTTACTAATCCTAACCATTAATATATTCCACATGGATTGCTTTAACTCCTACCATCCAATTTGCATAAAGATCTTGTCTTCCTCAACTTCCCTCGCATCCTAGTGAGTGACTTTAATTTGAAATTGGTGACGAATATTTTGGATTTACTTAAATATAATGTCGAATTTCAAAAATTTAAATTTTGAAGTGCGGACCCTACTTTGGGAACTTTAATTAAACATTTGGCATTAAAGTGTGGACCCTGCCCTTCACCTATGGTAATCGTTGAACAAGAGCCAGGGTTGCCGATAACTTATGTTTAATAAACTAAGTAGGTGTGGCTTTGGCATGAAGATGGGCTAGGACTCCCACAAGGTGGCGGAGAAGACTAGACTATTGAAAGTGAAGCTTACGTCCCTTGGGACAAATGGATGGACGGACCGAGCCTAGTGACTAATTCATACCAAAATGGGGGCCGTGTAGGCACTAACTGGTGGCCAAGATTTGCCAAAATTTGGATAAGGTAGGAGGCTCGAACTCCGTTCGGGCATTTAGAACCGCCCCTATAAATGTTACTGGAATGGGCTGGAGGTGGTTCTTGAATTGACCTTCATTGTCATTAAATGAATCAAGAAAAATACTATTTATTATTGCAAGAGCCAATCAGTTTCCTTTCTTTTCCCATTTCTGTTTAGAAGTCGCAGTGAACACTTTATGAAAGACCTAGGATCACAAATAGGGACCTACAACACATCTCGTTTGAAAATTCATAACTAATTCAAAAATGATCCAAAAAATATGAAACAACTTGGGTTAGATGCCAATTCTTCTTCTCTTTCAAGGAAAATTTATTCAAAAATATTTTGAGCAGTTTGACCTGCCCAAAATTCAGTTACAGTGCTTAGATGGTCGGTTTATGAACCGACTACCTTAGAGGGTTTGTGATGCAGGCTGCATTTACCCCAAAGAAAAACGCATTTACCTAGGAGAAAAATGCAGGAATTTTTTATTTTTTGTGCAATTTAAAAAAAGAAGAAGATTTGAATTCATATTTGCAATCAGAGGGTTTAGGATTTAGGGGTATTGATGATCTATAACATACCCTAGACATGATTCAAAATAGGGGGATTTTTTTTACTCTCCGCCCTAGCACCTGCGCTGTGATGGTAGTACTTGCGCTGTGACAGGCCAGGGTGAATTGCCCCCCTTGCTCGGCCCTGCAGGCAAAACCCGGAATTATTTATTTTCCGCACATTAATTTTTTTTCAAATTTTTAATTCATTTTTGCAATCGGAGACCCCAATTAGTTAAGAGAGGTGAAGAGTATACCCTAGAACGGCCCAAAATAGGGGGCTTTTTTTACATGCACCCCTAGTAAGGCCGAGCGAGGGGGTCAAATCCACCCTGATCCTGTGACGGAGGTTAGCGCTTCCACGCCCGGCATTTCGGTGGGAGCTACTGTAGTAACTTGGGACGGACGGAGTTGGCGGAAGAACCGAACGCGAGTGCGACGGAGATGGACCGACGGACGTGCCGGGCCACTCCAAGCCAGGGCCGGGCCGGGCTGGGCTGGGGCTGGGGCTGTGAGTGCCTGCACTGCACAATTGGCCGGAATGGAAGTTAGGCTTTTGCTCGGCCTCACTGGCTTCAGAAGCTTTGGCATTGGCTTGCGTGCGAGCGTGCGTGCGTGCCCCGGCCTTCCCCTTCCGTCTTCTTTGCTGTAAGTTACAGTAAGTTAATTACGGAGCATATCGGAGGAGGAGGAGCGGTACCACCCTTTCCTCCCCTTCAGTTCCCTTCTTTCCCTTCCCTTCCCCTTCCCCTTCCCTTCCCTTCCCTTTCCCTGACTCACTGACTGACTGACTGCTGATTCCGCATTAGGGTTTGGTGCTCATCCCTAACCTCGCTGGCTGGCTCGTTCGCTCGCTCGCTCGCTCGCTTGCACGGTCGTCGGTCCGTCGTTTCCCTGTCTTGGCTCATCCCCATCCCATCCAATTCGCAGCTGCCTCCCTTCCCCCGCCAACCGCTCGCCCTGTCGTCGCTGTGGGCCCTGCCTGCCCTCCTCGGCCTAGCTTCTCGTCATTGCTGCTGCTGCTGCAGCATTCTTCTCAGGGCCCTCTCGATTGACTCCGAGTGGCGCCAACCTCACCTTCTTGTCCCGAACTGAACTCTCTCCGGCCCTTGCTCTTCTATCGTTTCGCGGTTGGCGCGTTGCTCGCTCTTGCCGCCATGACGGGCTCTCACATCGTTTATGGCTTGGCGTCCGGCTAGCGCCGTGGTGGTGGGATGGGGATTGTGCGACGCAAAGTGGTGTAGGGGCGGTGACCAGAGCAGCATGAAGATTGACGAGACGCCTCTGAATCACTACTTGATCGAACACCTAAAACCATTGTGAGTGCTTTCGTTTAACCCCCCCTCCTCCCTCCCCCTCTTTGACTGTTACTTTATCTCCTTGTTTTGACTCTCTTCCTTTCTCTTCTCTTCTCTTCTGTCTCCCCTCTCCCCTCCCGCCGTTCCTCCTGGGCATTTTCCGGCATTACCAAACGTCAATTCTGGACCAGCAGAGCTATTGGCAAGGTTTACGACTTTTGAGTCATTTAATTTTACTGCCTGAAAGAGATACTAGGTTTGCAATTAGTGTGGCATACGTGGGCAAGCTTTCGATAATTGCATCTTACGAGGCATGAGGAGTTCCTTCTCGGCGTCTTCTATTGGATAGTACGACTGGCCGCCTAGCCTAATGAGAATTTTTGCCATGCGCGGTGGTAGGTTTGTAGATATTTTTTGGTTCCCGTACTTAAGTTTAACTCACCAGGCACGGCTTGAAGGTCAAGCACATTTGAATTGCAAGAATTCGGATGTAAAATCACTCAGCGGAAGGGATAATATGCAATCAATATGTAATAATAGGTTATGCTGGATTCGAGTTTTAACGATTATGCCATGATTACTGTCGGTCCGTAGCCAATCCGAGGTATAACCTCGACAGCAGTCGCATCGCATGTTACAAGTGTATGAACGTATGGTTGCTCTATCTTCTGAGAGCGTCACGATATCCATGGACAAGCTCCAATTTAACTCGCTGAAATTTAATGCTCGTTCCTACTTGAAGACGACTGGCTTGGGGAAATCTTGGAATCAAGAAGTTCATATCTGTCAACTTGTTTAGAGACTATCACTTCTGGATATCCTCTTTTGAACATTCAAAGTTTTTTCACGAATGCACTTAAATGACTGAATTCAATTTTAATACGGTGTCCAGGACCGAAGCAGATCCTACGTTGCTTGCTGACTATGTTGTGGCGCTATTAAAGAACAACAAGCCCAAGAAGGAACTCCAGACATTGTGCGTGGATCAGCTGTACGACTTTCTTGGAGAAGGTCAGTTCATGGTCTGCAGTTGAATCTGCCTTGACTTGCCTGAAAAACTCTCCTCTTTGTTGAGCTTTTGCTCAGAGTTCAAGCTCTGTCTAATATGCAAAGAAAACTCTCTGCATGACCACTTACTGATGGTTGAAATTGTAGAAGGGAGAATTTCTATTAAACATATCGTACCAGCCGTGGGTGCAGGAACAAACTCATTCGTTGTCAATCTCTTTAATGCTCTTGACGACGGAAGTATTCCCTCAAGTATGGAAGACTTAGAGGGTGTCAAGTCTCTGGACAATACAGAGACTGTTGCCGGTGCTGTGGATTCCAGAGTATCACCTTCTCATCTGGAGAGGCTACCGAGTTCTGGCGCTCAGGACTGGGAGGACGAAGTAGAGGAAGAAGAAAGTAGTGATGATGACCGTAACCACAAGCATCGACGTCGAGTTTCTCGATCAAGATCTACAGATCGAACCGATGAACCGAATGTTTCTCGATACAATGGAGGTGGCTCAAATGACCTCAAACGCCATGCTGGTGACCACGGGAGAGTTGGTCAATTTGATCGAGAAAGACCGTCGAAGTTTGAAAGACGAATTGGCCGTGATGCAGGAGGTCGATTCAGCAACGGAGACCAGGCGGAAAGAGGTGTGTTACGTGGCGTTGGTCCTCCATTTCGAGGGGATGCACCCAACCTGCGACTCGATGGCGTACGCATGGGTCGTGGGAGAGGAGTGGGCAATTGGGTTGGTCCTATGCCGCCCCCTTTTGCTGATGCACCGCCTTTGCTGCCCCCTACTGCAGGCTTTTTTCCAAATGGCAGGGGTCTGGGTGGGCGTGGGGCAGGGTGGCCAGGGGGGTTCGGACACATGGGTGGCATGGGAGCTGGTTCGCTTGAGCATTCGCATGCTGGGCGAGGACCACCTGGGGTTATGAATCTAGGGATGGGAATGGGCATAGGACCTGTGCGACCGAGGTGTCTGGATTTTGAAGAACGAGGCTTCTGTCTACGAGGAGACCTGTGTCCCATGGATCATGGATCCCATATCGTCGTGGAGGATGTGCAGGTATGATTCAACATCACTCCCATGGTGCATCCAGATGCTTAGTGGATCATGATTGAGCTTTCTTTTTGCATCATAGAAGGCTTACTAAATGCGTGAGAAATTTCTTCTTCAATTCCTGAATGTTTGTTCAGATTTTACCTTGCATTATGCTGTGCACTTCGAGCTTTCTAATCCATGAGCTTTCTAATCCATTATGCTGTGCACTTCGAGCTAATTCGATTTCTCTTTAGAGAGAATTGACTATCTTGTCAAGTTTCTGATTGTCGCTCACTCTGCAGAGCCTTTCCAAGTTTAACTTACCTGTGAACCTTCCAAATGGTCGAGGTATGGTTGTGGCGCCTGGTCAGATGGCAGTCTCCAATACCATGTTACCAACTGTTGCTCCTTCAAGTTCTCGGGGTGGCCGAGGTAGCCGGGAGCCAAGCATGCCCCCATTGGAAGCGCCGATTATGTTGAATGTTCAAGTGTCTGGTGCTGAACCTGACTTATATGATCCTGATCAGCCGCTTTGGAATAAAGACAGACCTGAGGCAACGGGAAGGATTAGAAAGCTGTCATCGTTTCAGATGGAGCATCCCGAGGTGGAAAAAGAGAAAGTAGAATCCAAGAAGAATCCAGATGTGCGAGGAATTGATGGTAGCAGTAGAGGTGCTAACAATAGCGGCTTGCATGCCATAGATGCAGGGTCCACTGTATGGGATCGTATCGGACCTGTAGATGTAAGTGCTGCAAGTTTAGAGGTGAAGCTTGAGGAACAGCGGACTCAGGGCAGAGGAGTTTCTTGGCAGTCAGGAAGGTGGGGAGAACGTGAACCTGACAATGGAGCCACTATTATGAGTGCAAATCCTGGACGAGGACGGGGTGCTGCCGGGTGGGCGGAGTTAGGTCCCCCATTTAACCGCCCGAAAGAAGTGACCAACTTGGGGCTCCGCACCCCTGGTCGCACTGTAGAACGAGCTCAGTGCACACTCTATGTGAGCTGTATACCCCCCAATTCTAATCGGGCAGAAGTCTTGCTCATGCACTTCGAAAAGTTTGGACGTGTTGTGGATGTCCGAATTCCGCCACACAGTGACAGAGCCTTTGTGCAGTTTGCTACTCGAGAGGAGGCTGAATCAGCATTGGCTTCCCCTGATGCTGTAATGAGGAATCGCTTTATTCGGCTGTCATGGGCTAATCGTGATAGTATTACTAGTGACAATGGCGCTTCCACCTCTTTTACCGGTCACTCACCAAGTACTGGGTCTGAGCCTACAGGTGGTCATGCTGCACAGCTTGTGAAAGGTAGGGGAAAGCTGAGTTTTATTGGTCTGAATGGAGTGGTTTCAAGCATGTCAGGAGCTTCGATCACAGAGGGTAGCAACAAAGCCATCACCTCGACTGATTCAGCGTCGTCCTTACCCACCCCAGTAGTAATGGCATCAAAGAAGCAGGAAGAACTTGAGCTCATGCGCGAGAAGATTCGTCAAAAACAAGAAGCTCTCGCTCAGAAACGTGATGATTTCCGGCGAAAACTAGACAAGCTTGCTAGCCAGGTAAATTATGCACCTGCCCCTTTTCTTTTTATTACAGATTTCACCTTTTCACTGACCACTCTACATGTTTGTTACAATAGATTGAGAACCATTATGAAGTTTGTCAAGTGGACATCGTCAGAGTATTTGTCTGCAGCAAATACTCTAGCAGTGCCACTCTGAATCTTAGAATGGAAGATGATCCCTTTTAAATTGCTGACCTCCGTGCTCTGCAAAATTATTGCTGTGTTATTTATCTTTCTGAACTATTTGACTTGGTTTCAGGGAGTAACAGGATCAGAAGATCATGTTGGAGACCAGGCTAATAAGCGGCAGAAGATTAACTCTGGCGATGCCAGAGTCTCCAGAGAGGTTGCCGCTCTCACTAGTTTACCAGCTAATTCTGGCCTTCGAAAGAGCACCTCAGGTGAAGACGCGCAATCTGGAGTGATACAGGCGTCATTGAAACCTACAAGGTCTCCACGCCCTCGGACAACTGCAGGAGTATCTACTGCACATCCGACAGCTGCTTGGGGTCCTGCACGATTCAAACTGGATAACCGAACTACCACTTTCAGAGTTCTGCCTCCCCTTCCAGCTACTATTCCTGATGTAAGTTCCATTCTTTCCTTTTAATTTTTGAAGTAGGCAAGAAACAGATCGTGGACTAGTTTTAGCACTGTAGCTCTGAGACTAATTTTCTACGACTATGCTATATCTAATGAGTTGGAAATAGCAGTTTGATGAACAGGGAGTTTTAAAGAGTTCACCTTTTTTGTCCGAGCAGGTTGCAGCTATTAGAGAACATTTTGCAGTATTTGGTGAGCTATCGAGTGTGGAAGTTGAGGATGTAGAATGTTACAAAGCGGACTTGGCACAGCCGTTAAACACGAATAACCCTGTTCGGGTAAGCTACACTACTCGACGGAGTGCAGAAAGAGCTATGGCGCAGGGAAGGTGGTTTCATGGCCAGTCATTAAATCTGGCTTGGGTCTCTATTTCCTCAACCAATCGACCCCCAGAGAGTTCTGCCCTTGCAAATAGGATCGCTATGCCAGAAGATGAGACTACCAGTAGAGGTGATGCTAATGGAGTTACGGAAGAAGTATCTGTAGAGGATCAGCATCATGTGGACCAAAAAGCAAATGTAACGGATGAAGCGGTTCAAAGTCCAGCTCGGGTATTGTAACACTAGAAACAGCCGGCACCTGAGATGTATCAAGCGTACTCGCACAAGTCAGGATAGCTCTGAATGTTTCTAGGATCTCACTTCGTTTTGTGAAACATCTGAATGCCTCATTAGACTCGAGGTCAACTCGACACAGTAGTGCAATGTAGACTTTGTAATTTGTAAGCTTTTCTGTTTCTACTTTTTAGGACTTCCAATTGGCAAGAAGCCATCCACATGTAGAGCTCATCAACATCATTATGTGCAGTCAACAGAGCTTATTTTTGGCAGTAAAATGAAATCAATAGGGTGGTTTGGCTGATTGCAGTGTTAAGTGACTTGATTCTGTGAGGATGCTGCCTTCCTAATTTGTTTTAAATTAAGATGAACTTCTAGATTTTGTCTTTCTTGTGCACGTCTAGGTAATTACTTTCTACTATTTTCAAGTTGGTATATATCTAACGTTGAGTTAGTAAGTGTATATTGTAGAACTATTCTATGGAGTATATTTTAGTACTATTTCACATTTGAAAACAAAACAAAACAAAACCCTATAACCATTTTAACCCTTAAAGGATGAAGGGGTGACTTTGGAAATCATCCCTTTCTATTACCGTGTGAATCATGGGCTTTAGAAATAGCAAAAGTACTCATTGGAAGTCAAAGTACTATAAAAGACCTCCCCTTTTCACAATAAAATTCCGAAGATGAATAGTTGCCCTTCTGTCCTACTACAAGGACTCTTTGTCATCCATTGGACACCAAACATCTTCCTCGATGTTTAAGGGTTAAACTAGTATTTTGAGCAATTCAAACTAATTTAGGGATTCTATTTAAATTCCAACAAGGAATAGAAATCACTTTTGATAAGCTTCATTTTTCAAGGTCAAAACCCTAATGTTGAAAACAACCAATTCTTGGTCCTTGCCCCTTTTTGACAAGTTGCCTAAGCAAAAAAAAATCTTTTTTTGAAAAATAATTTCATCAAGTTGTCTTTTAAAGCCAAAAATATTCTTGATTCCAAAAATTCCAAATTTGAGTGTCTTTTCAAATTCAAATACTTCAAAGAATGTTCAATTTGGTTTGTCTTCGATAAGAGACCTTACTAATGGTCATCCCAAGAAAAAATATTCTAAGGGTACTGCAAATGAACAAAGAAATTAGTTGGAACAAATAGTTGGTGGACATGGTCATTTGGAATTCTTATTTTTTTAATATAACTTCATTGAATACAAGGCTTTGTAAATAGTCCTCTATTGCTCTAATCCTTGACAAAATTTGTATGTATATTTTTTATTATTCAAAATTGTGTTTGGTCAAAAAAGGCAAAATTTCCTTGATTAATTTTTTTGAAATATAGCCCCTGCTTATTTTGTTGAAGTAAAAAAGTTATCATTATGTAAGAGTTATTTTCTAGCTCTTTAGGCATTTCAAGGTTAACTCTTAAAAAATATATTCTAAAAAAAAATTTCCAAATATTTTGTCATCTATTTTTAGAAATATTTTTTGTTAACCCTGACTACCAAATACAATATTATTTACATTATAAGATATTTTTTGGTATGATTATTTTTTTAAGAAATGTGCTTTATTTTATTTTTTTCACATATGAAATCACATTTCTTCTATAAGTCATAAAAAATTTCACATTGTTTGTAAAGATTTGAATTTCCTATGGATTTTTGAGGAAAAAAATTAAACACAAACTAAGAATGCAATCTAAGAAAAATAAAATAAAGTATCCCTATCCTCAAACTGAGTAGAAATCAAACTTGTTAAACTTTATGTTGTTCAGTTGAAAAATGAAGATCAATGTAAAGGTCCAAAATCAATGGTATGAAAAGAAATCCAAAAATATTAAAATATTCAATATGTTAATACTTTAAAACTTAAATGGTTGTGTGCATTGTGTGACAAAAATGCACAAACTATGACAAACTGTGTCACAATGCACCCCAACTTTTCTTAAAAGAAATAATACATTACCAAACCCCTACCTCCCTTCTCTCCCCTCCACTTGTAATTTTGAAAACCCATATTATGGGACAATCAATATGGGACAATTCAATATCAAACATATCCTATATTTGTATCCTATATCCATATAGTATATTGAAGTCGTATCTAGTATCCATACCTGTTTCCATATTCATATTGTATTTGGTATTTATATCCATATTTGTATTTGGTAATGTATTCTCAATTCATATTTGGACGGCTTGGATTAAATCTCACAAATATCAACGGCTTGTGATTTTTTGAGAAATGGACGGCATTTTGGAGGGAAGCATTTAAAAAAAAAAATCAACAATCTGTGATTTTTTCAAGAGAGGGGACGGGATTAATGCAAACTAGGAGGTGACAACCTCTTTTGGATGTATAGTCATACATTGACTTACTTAACAATGCGAACATACTATTGGTATTAGTAAAGATTTCCATTAGAAAGATTAACCTTGGAAGGACTTGAATCATTGGCAAAGTATTGGGAGATGTGTTTTGAGCTGAAACTTGCAAGAAGTGTGGGTAAATCGTTGCTATGAATTCGGCAAGTAATTGTAGGATCTAAAGCATTCCCAACATCTTTGTCACTAGAAGATGTTCGATTGGGTGAAATTTTGAAGGCTACGGAGATCAAGAGTTTGACCAGGAAAGTACCGTTGTTGACTTTGACAAGCAAGGGCTTTGTACATAGGATATGTAGTCACAACTGCTTCCCTACTGCTTGGAAAATTACCAAAAAATAAGTAGCTTACATAGCATCTTTAGAGGATTGATACTATCTAAATGCATGCTGCACTTTTAGAAACTCATGAGAATTGTAGACCTTGCAATTGTGACATGCATAAAGAAACAAGTATTATCAAGCTTTTTTGTTCACCAAACAACAACCTAGTTAGTATGTTTGGCAGCACTATACAAGCATTGTATCTTGATGTCTACATTCATGAATGGAATAATCTGAATGAGTCAATGAAATAAAATATAGTTGTATACAGAAAACAATGGTAGACATGCACATGCTTCCGTGACCTCAAACATTCCAATATAAAGAAAGGAATATTCTACTCAACTGTATACCACAAAGCTTCCCACTATTTCGTCTTCTCAAGGTAGTTGTTGTGTCAAGAAACATGAATGACACTTAGACGTGCATGCCTTATGCAACTTGCACACACTTTAGTGCATTTGCCACAATTAGACTTAGTAAAATTTTATAGAGTAAAAATGGCATAGTCTTCATGATGCCTGCACCTCAAGCTACTTATAAAAACTCACAATGGATTTTCAGTAGCCACAACTACTCCTAGCAATTTCTCTATGCAAGTTAGTTATGGCAACGGATTTGCCGTCCACTTCCATTGTCTTCAACTTTGTCAAGCAAGATAGTGCCTCTGAGATCCTGGTCCTTTCAATCCCACTACCGTTGCTTCACAATGCATCTTGAGCATTTTCCACAATTGAGCCTCTAATAGCTTACAACAAAATAAAGATGGCAACAACAATGCTCTATTTATAGGGCTTCCATAGGATGTTTGCAATTCTGTGATAGATTATAGATTTAAGTGAAAGCCATGCACAAATGACATCAATGAATAGAAGCAAAGAAAATGCCTAAGCAATATGATATAGAATGTAAAGTAAGCTTAGAATGAGGCCGGACTTACCTGAAAACTCTTTAGAAGTTCAAATGTATGTTTTTGTCTAACACACATTCCAAGTGCCATCCCTATCATGCTACAAGAACACTTTTGCAACATAACTACATACAAATACTACACCATGGTCATTCAAAATCTAAGAGAAGCCGCCAATCAAGTAATATACATAATTTAGTAGCATTTTTGTCTGACTAATGCACACAAGTATGCTTCTATACAAAGGTTCTCAAAAAAGGAAGCGGCTTCATCCAGCCTGACTCTAGCTTCATTAGAAGTCATGAGCATTGTGTATAGGAATCCAAAGTTGTAGTCACTACATTCTACAAAGACAATACTGAAACACAGTAGGAAAATATGAGGATATTGTCTTTGTAAAACACTCCACTAACCACGATAATTAGTGATACATTTCCGTCATGTGAACATGCATCCCTACAATGACTTCTTCCTTCTTTGCTTGAAAAATAACGCACACTTCATGTTTCCATCTTTGAATCTCAACCTTGACATATGAAATTTGAAATGATGCTTGTATGCCTATAGCCCCTACAAGACACTAGATGGTTATCACAATTTTTGATAAGCATTGCTAGTTCTCCTATCGACATCCACAAACTAATTGCTAGTCCCAATTGCCTCTCACTCCCCGGTCATCTACTAGCATTGTTGTGAGAATAGGTGAGCACTTTGAACTCCTCTTTGGCAAAAAGAGTAGTAATTGCCACGAAAACAATTGCCAAGATGCAAATGAATCCCTCCACATTAGATTGGTTCGAGTCTTTCCAAAGCAGAAATGACATTTCCGCCTACTTGTTGTCTTCACCAATGAGTGCACACCCGTTGTTCCTTGCTTGAATTGTGAGATGCATCCCCTCTTCTGCTACCATGTCTTGCACAAAGCCTCCGCCAATAGCAATTGGTATTCAACTTGTTGGAGAGGTTCTTGAACAAAGTGCTCACAAGTCACAAATGACCTTATACAAGATATAACAATTAACAACAAATGTATCAAGGAGGAAAAAAAAATGCGATGCCACCATTTCTGGATCCTCACTTGCAAGGAGTATCCCCCTTGCATTTAATTGGTGATGTCGACGCCTCTCATGAAATCAGTGTACCCCTTGTGCATTAGAAACGTTACACTATTCACTTCTTTACAATACACCTAGCACAACACCGTTGGCCACTACTCTCCTAAGTGCAACAATGAAGTGAAGAAAGAAGAAAGTAGGAGAACAAGACGCTTTTCCATCCATACCATGCAAGACAACTTTTGGTTGAAGAACATTTGCCAATTAATTATTCCTTAAGACTATGCTGTAAACTAAGCCTTTTGAGAGAGGACTTTTGGAAGCCCAACACAATTGCTCACAAGTCTTCAACCCTACTCCATAAGTCCTCAACGCTACTAAGTCTACAAGAAGCTTGACGGAAGTGAAATAATTGTTGGTTACTACTCACTAGGATATGCCCTTGCCCATGAGGACCTTCCATAAGTAGCATGACCACCTCATAGCTAGTTTTAGCTCCCCCTTCCGTTGCTTCTTCTATATGGAACGTGTTGTACAAACCCTACATAAATGTTGAAATTATAGACATAGGAGTAATTCTTGGTAGCACCCACCAAGCACCAAAACTTAATTCCCCACTTGGTGGACTATTAGGAAAATCCTGCTAAATTGGACAATACTTGCCTTTGTAGCGGATCATGGACTTATCCACAGTCACCTCTTGGTGGAAATTCTAGTTCACTTTGCAATTGTTCTTGATCTCAATGATCAACCATGCCAACTTGGAAAATTGTCCAACATCGTTGTCAAAGGTTGTATTGTTTGCTACATGCAAACAACGAGTTATGTCCTTGAATTTGCTTTTGGACATTGTGGTGGCAATGATGTTGCAATAGAGGAAGGAAAAGTACTTCTGCCAATATGCTCTTTGGCTGGGTAGTCTTTTTATGCCCATCATGAGTGACATTCCAAAGAAAGTCCATAATTCCATGGGGTACAACCTCCACTAGTACACATCGTCTATTGGCAAGCCATTGTCACGGTCAACCTTGTTGGCTTATCTATTTGTTTTGTGGTATATGTGCTCTAAAGTTTTCTCGGACCAAAATCTTGCAAACAATGCCAATTTGATTGGCATGTACCAATGAGGGAAAGCAAGGCCACCTATAGGGCTTATAAAGCGGACATGATCATAGATATACATTGTGTGGTTGGTGGTCCGGTCCTCTTCATGAAAGCAGTAGACAAAGGTTGTTGCAGAGGCGTAGCTGCCTTATCCTAAAGAACGGGCCCTGTGCATTCCAATCTAGGAGGAGCCTTGCTTGACACATGCAGAAGCTTCTCCACGTCTAAGAGGCATGCTAATGGGGGTGAACTTAGATTGAGTCACCTACAGGCCGCAATATGTCCTCGTCTTTGGGAATCTCGGAGTGACTAAGCGGGGCGTGCCATCTGGAAATAATGTTGGCCAATGGTGCAATAAGTGTGCCACTAGACTTTTGCACCCTATCAGGTTTCGGGTGCTGTCGTTGACATTGTCTTTTGGAGGGGCCATTGGAAGGCTTGGCATAGATGGTGCATTTATCAAAGTGATTGCCGCCAATCCTTGCACCTTATTGCCACTGGAAGGCAAAGAAGGTCACCTACTTTGGAGAGGGTGCTTTGGAACCTTCCATTGTTCAAAATTCAACATGCAAGGTGGATATGTTAAAGACATATCCATTGAAGTATTGCAATGCTCTAGATGATGTTGCCCTTTATTTGTTGATGTTGTCTTGAAGGCACTATCTAAGAGTACCTCCTTAAGGACGCGGGCAGCTAAGGTAGGAATACCATAAACAGTTAAAATAAGAATTTCAACCTATAAGATATGGAAAATTCATTGAGAAATTCAGCTCAATGTGTGCACAAATAAGGATGAGGAAGAATGGGAAAAAAAGAAAAAAAGATCTTCAAAAATGAATATTTTATTGAATATAAATGTAGATTTTTCATACGGACCCCATTCTTGTTTCATAGCTTCACCTAAAACGGTTTCCCTTGGAACTTGTTCCTAATAAAGTTTAAGCCAATCAAATTTCAGCAAATCAAATCTTTTCAAATCAACATCAAAGCTAGCTATTGTTGGTTTTAGAACACCCTATTGTGCCATTAGGAGGGTGTGTGCCATTTATGGTATTCCTACCTTAGAGGTCGTCCTCTTTTATCACAATTAGGCCATTTTTTGGTTTGGCAATGTGCAACAAGCGAAAATTGTTATTGCCTAGGAAAAAACACCTATGGTATTTGTATGTCAATTGTATCCGCCGTGCTTATTTTGAAGATTTTGAGGTCGTCTCCTACATTGACAGATCACCTGCTTGCTGACAAATGAGAAGGTAGGACATTACTAGTAAAGGCGCCATCATAAGAACTTTGGCTAAGTCTACAACATGGACAAGTTCTTGACAACTTGGCTCAATATAAGATCCAATGGCTAAGCTAAGCGTCCAAGCCCCTTCTTTGCTACATGATGCTCGATTTGGAAGCTACTGGAAGGCAAAATAAACAAATCTGATAGGGATGGGGTCTGAAATTGCATTGAATAAGGGATGGACACTTCGTTCTAAAGGTTTGAACACAATATTTCTCCACGTCAATGGCTTGCATATTGATGCTCTTTACTTAGGAGGTTGAAACCACGTTTTGTTGTTGACAATGTTTGAAAGACTTTCTTGACGCATTGGTCGTTGGTTGTTAAGTCGGGGATGTTTGGCATGCTTAGCAGCTTTCAATGGATACTATAGGGGCGATGGAGGATTACCAAGTAGTATGTCTTTTTCTTTTATTGAATGTCATTGTTGTAGTTCCCTTCAAAATTGTGGAAGTGTCACAATTGTCACATGTTGCAGATAGTGTTGAAATATGCACTAGTCCATGCTTCATGTCGCCCATGTCTTTACATCATTACATGTTTTTTGGCCTGCCTAAAGGGTTGTTTCAAGCTGGTTCCTGTTGTTGTAAATCAGCCTGTGTTGTATGAAATTTTAAATTTCAAAAAAAAAAAAATTTTAAATTGAAATTAAAAAATAATAACATTAAAAAACTATTTTATATTACTATCTGATGTGGCAGTCGCCGTGCCATGTCAATAGGCTACTGCAGTGGAGTTCCCAAGGTTCGGGAATGTAGGGAATGCAAGGGGAACTCGCAACCCTTTAGAAAGGCCATAAAACATGTAATGGAAAAGCCCATTGCTTCACTTACATCTTGCCAAGGCACTCTTTGTGGGTTATCTAATGAAGGCAAGTCAATGGAGTAGTCACTGTGGTTGCCCATGTTTTGCATTTGACCACAGTAGAACTTGTAGGGCGTTGTTGACTAGTGCGCTAAAACCTCAAGTTCTTCCGGAAGGCAATCCTTCTAATCTAGTATATGTGCACTATAATATTGAAAGAAGAAGTGGAGACCTCGTGGAGAGTTTTTTCTATGCATTCTTTTCTTGATTGTTTTGCATAAGAAGAAACTTCTATCTAGAAGTTGTAGAATATGTCTACTTTGATCGTCAAATGCTCCTAATTTGATTTTCCACTCTAGAATCTTTTGTCGACAAGTGAGGAAGGATGAGGGGGGCTCGTAATTTATGAAAGAACACATATGCTATTGTACAATTCTAAACAATGAGTGTCCTTGTACACTAAAGGTATGGTAAGGAGGCAACAACACTTTCAGTTGGTGACTAAGATGGCTACAAGAGAAGATTTAGTGCTACGAAGAAGTGTGATAAGTTCACTACAAGTGTACCTTCAATGAACTGATTCTTCAAGCATTCTACAAAAGTTGTATTATTAGATTAAGCTACAAACCATGTGCCGCTTGCTTGCAAGCCATTACTGAATTGATTAGAAACAAAATTTCAAATGTCAACACATCATATGAAATATAGTATTGACTGATAATTTTTCTTCCTATGCAGCCTCTCTGAGAATGTACATGCTCTAATTGAAGAAAATGATGTGTAGGGTGTGACAACAAATGTGGGAACAACAAAGTCCTAACATACAAGCGTGATTGTGGTGCTTTGCTATTGCTAAAGGTGCAACATGGTTGACAAATGTCAAGACAGTTCTAGCAATTGAAGAAAGCAATTGTCTAATAAGGGAAGAAGACATTGCATGTCATGCAACCTCATTATGTTTTTATTTGCATCAGTAAAGCTTTTTGAGGGAGCTCATGAATCATTTATGAAGGCATGGATAGATAGTAACCCTTAGGGGGTGCACTTAGTTCTACTATAACAAACCACGTGGGAACAAGTGGTTTCTAATAAACTATAATTTCAACCTAAAATTTTGAACATTGTTTAATAATGACTATAGCTTTCTATTGCCAAAATTTCCAACTCAAATAAAATGAAATGATTTCTAGAAGAGGTTGAAAATGAACTAAAATGACATGTTTTTCAACTCAAATAATTATAGAGAACACATTTAGATGACCATTGAATCAATATTCAACTCAAAATGAGCTTTCAATAGAGAGTTATTTTTAGGAATTTTTTGTTCATTTTTTAGACAATTTTTTCTTATATAATATAGGGGTGTGAAAGTTATTTTTTAGTTCTAGAGTGTATCTTTTTACTTCAAAAATTTGTAACTAATTATTATTAACAAATAAAAATAAAAATAATTCAAAACATAAACTTTCAAAGTAGGAAAATCTATTCATAATTTTTTAATTTTTTTTTATTTAAAATTCAAAAAGTATATAGGGGTCCAAAGTTTTGTTCACACGTGGGTTCTAATGGAGACTCTAAGTGACCCCCCCGAGTAGTAACCTTGGTTGCATAATTTTCCATCCTATCAGTCAAAAGTGATAGTTATTTGAAACTAAAGTCAAGAGTATAACCCTAGGAGAGGGCCTTTTTTTAGTTCATTCTGTAGGACAAAAACATGGCTACTTTGAATTTCATCGGTATCTTGTATTGCCTTTATTATTTGATTTGTACACAAATAAATGAATTGTTGGTTGATTTGATGGTCTGCTATGAAGAGAGCTACGTTTGTAGCTATGCATTAGCGTGAAGTCACCTTGTTGAGACAAAACCCATCCAACCACCAATTTAGACTTTAGTATTAGAATAGTCGAAATGCTTGTCCAGTTGACACTTGGCCTTAGTCTACCAGTTGCTCTTATTGCACACATCATCCAAAAGAATGCCAGGCATTATCTTTTGCAATTTTATATTCAATTCCAAGAATTTAATAACAAGTACCAGAAATCTCACAATGTTGCCCAAGGACTACAACCTAGCTATTATTTCCACAAGCCAAAGACGTAATTCCAACCCGGACTTCATGTTGGGCACTCTTAAATTTATTCTAAAATAAGACATGTTCATTAGGGGAGATTTCAGCCTCTAAGAGACTATTTCAGCCCAATTGCCTTTGATGTGAACATCGGCAAATTATTAAAAAATTAATAAAAATATTGAAAAATATTGAAAATATATTATTTTTTAAATTTAATTTTATATAAAAATACTAAAACATCAATTAAATAATAATATCCGACATGGCAATCTTTCTACCATGTCAACTAGCTGCTGCAACAAAGTTCCTACAATTCAGGAACTTTGGTGAACTCACAGTTTTTTAAAGGCTGAAATCTCCCCTAATGTCACTTCAACATTTTGTGGAAAAATATTGCTTATCTTAATGCACTTCCTATCATCACGAGCAAATATAGAATCCATCTCTAAACTGTCACAAAGATGGATGAATGAAAAAACTCAATTCCCTATTAGTTCTAGCTCCTCTTTTCCGTTCATCGTCCAAATTATAGACGTTGGAGCGCTCCAAGGTTAACTCCTAAGGTACATTCTAAGGCCTTTTGTTCATCAAAAATAAAAAACTTTGATGATGAAAACAAGTTTATTTGCCACCTTGTGTGACTAGATTATTAATAAGACTTTAAATTTATTTAGCTTAAAATTTTTACTCCTTAGACTTTGAATTAAAAAAATTTATGTTTAAGAATTTGGGAAAAAAATTGAAGAAACAACATTAGAAAAAAAATTGGTCTTCTAAAAGGCTCCTACAATTGATTTTTATGCTACAATTCATAGTTGTCTCGCTCCAAGAGACATTACTATTCCCTAGTATCCATGGAGAGTCCATCATGGGTAGATTAAAGATCAACGGTTGAGATCTTGTCACGCTTGGTTTTCATTCTTTAAAATTTTGTTAAATAGAAAATGTAAAAGGTTGAAAAAAGAATTAAATTGCTAATAGTTCTAAGTTGTAATTGAAATACATTAATCCCCAAAATGAGATTATTCTAAAAAGCATTTTAAATCTTGTAGATTTTTTTTTTAAAAGGTCAAATTATCTGTTACAAAGCTTGTTTGGTTGCTCAAGGTTTCACACAAAAGTTTGGTATTGATATGATTCTACATATTAAGGCTTGACGATTTCTAACGTCAAGGGCAAAATCACATCCATTTTCAGAATGTCTAGACTCAATGGATTCTACGTCTGCATCAAACAACTGTTGAAAAGTTATAACGAGCAGACGACTTTTGCATAACAAATGCTGGTAAAGGAACTTTGGATGGCACATTAGAAGGTGGATTTTGGACAACCTATCTAAATTCGGACAACTCGTCAAAAGGCAAATTGCGGATGCCTTGTCTAAATTCAAACGGCCTTACAAACGTCCATTTTTTTCACATTTTCAAACACCCCTTCTAAAATTTGTCCATAATTTTTAGATGGAGTGTCCAAACTTCAAACGTATTTATGAAGATGAAACCTTGCAAAATTTACAAACTTTTTCTAGTTCAAAGGTTTTCAAAAAAAGATATTCTACTATGCTAAAATGAAGTCTGAAAATCAACTTTACTTACATTTTACTTCAGATGGCTTGTCCTACTTCAGACAGCAAATTGCGGATGCCCATTTTTTCCCATTTTTAAACACTTATCCGTCCTAACCAACTATTGACCGCTCATCTAGTTGTCCAACACAACTATTCGCTTGTACTAAAATACAAAAATAGTGAATTCTAAAAAGTACAGATCTGCTCTCCAAGACTACTATTCAATAATATAAGCATCCTATGTAGCAATAATGTATACAAAGAAAGGATAATTTAAATTATTCTTTCACACATTTAAATGTGCACTCTAACTGCTAACACTAAACTCTAAACTTTGAATTTTACATTAGTTACCAAAAGCATTGGTGTAATGTGCGGAATACTTTTTATTTTTATCCCCTTTAAATGTGATAATCATGATGTACTACATATGTAATCATGTAGACCTCGTAGACTTATTCATATATGTTTTCAATGTATTCTTAGTTTTTCTGCATCAATTATGATGTACCAATTTACAAATGTGGAAAATACAATTATAACTTGAAGTGTTTCCTTAAGTTTTGTTGTAAAATGCATTAATAGTTTGAAACAACAAGGTATACATAATACAAGCAATTGTATTATCTTATTATTATATTAGAGGATGCTACAAAAAATGCTTTAAGCAATTTAATGTAATTTAATGTAGTTTAATGTAGTTCAAGATTAAATATCGCATTCATACAACAAAAATGTAATTGAAGTTATTTTGATATTTTTCTACATCCTTATACCTATATTTACATCTTAAATTGTAAATTGTCAACAATATATCCCATACAAAAAATATTGGTGCTTACGTAGTGAAAAATATGATTGACCTTCAAATATGATGACCCTTCATGTATGACAATTATGACCTCATTTATGTATGTTTGTAATGTACTTCTACATCAAAAATTATATCTTCAATTCATCTTATTGTAAATGTGAAACATGCAATTGTGATTTAATAATTTGTATTATTAGTATATTGTTTGGAACATCTTCAAAAAATTTGGAATCATTTTTATATATTTTTTGTTCTTTATCACACTAGATTGAACCTATTATTTTTTTAAATTACTAAAAATAAAAATTCAAAAAATTCTTCAAACTCAATTTGTTTGTATAAAGTAAGGATTAGAAATGTCTAAGAAAATGTTTTTTTTCCATCTCTACTATTTCTTTCATTGGAAAAACATTGTGTTTGCTCCCTTTTTCTATTAGACCACATTTTCTAAATAAATTCTTAAAATGTTTCGCACACTAAAATTTTGAAAATCAAAGAATGCAACAAGTATATAAACTGTACAAAATCCTAGTTTGCAAAATATTCAGATTTGTTTCACCCTAATGAGAATTTGCCATTGAAAATTTGAAGAGGACTCATTGTGTCCACTTGGTACTTGAGGGGTTAATGATTACAAATAGGTTTCATTTCCAGAAATAGTTTCTTTAACTTACCAAAAAAAATTCAATACTACTATCAATATTAATTAATAAGACCCCAAAAATTAGTTTAAATAGAATTATAAATGTATGCTACAAACTTATAACCAAAGAACTGTAATAACAATAAGAAATAATGCATGTACAAATGATTTTATAGAAAATTACATAATCTAAAACCTTAGAGATTACAATATCAATTGAATTGAAAGAAGAAAAACTATATCGTCAAGTTCTTAATAATATAAAACTAATCCAACAATGCAATTGCAAGCAAACCTCTCGTTTAACTGAATGATGACCAACTTGATCTTTTTGTGTGAAGATAAAGGATCCAAGAGTCCTAAAGATTACAATGAAAAATTAAAGTAATATCCAACACTCAATCTTTAGAGAAATTACATTGTTGGAGTTTTTGTCCAAATCGGATGCTTAATATACCATTCGAAAGCTCTTCACAATACCTTTCCAATGATATATTATGAGGCACACAAACTGATCGAACGGGGCTTCCGAATGTCTTGTCAACCCTGTACATATTCACCAGTTATGAACTTTATTACTTTAATTTCAATATTTTATTAGATTTGTAAGGCATACTATCTTTGAGATGCGTCTCATGAATGTAGTAACTACTTATTTATATGAATCTTTTGATACTCATATTTAGATAAAAGTCCCACTTGGTCTCAAAACCACCAATCAAATTGTATCCATTGTGGACAAACATTGTGGTATCAATGACTATGGCACTATCTTATTGAGCATCACTTTATAAATGATCCATTGCTTCCATGTATCTTTATCAAATAAGGTAAATAAGAATTTGTGATCATTATAGTATATATTGATGATTTGAACCTTGTGGGCATCAAATCTACATGTATTGGAGCTACTCAATTCTTTGTTTGCAAGTTTGAAATAAAATTGCTTGACAAAAAATACATTTTGCATTGGCCTATAAATTCTTCATCTGAAAAACAACATTTTTCTTTCACAAATGGCTTATAATCTTATATCAAACAAATTTTAAAAAGATTAATATGATAAATGCCTATCCACTCTTTACACCTATGGTTGCTTATAGCAATAAAGGTGATGATCCTTATTGCCCTTGCAAAGAAGAGGAACCATTTGGTGAATAATATCCACACATTGCTGTGGTTGGAGCACTTTTGGATTTGGCTAAATCTACAAGGTCTGATATTGCATTTATAATTAGTGTCCTTGCTAGACATAGTTCTTGTCTCACATTACGACATTGAAATGGTATTAAACACCTTTTTTGTTATTTAAAAGAAACTAAAGATTTGGGATTACATTATACTCGATTAGTAAATCCCAAATTTATTGGATATGCAGATGCTTGATATGAATTTGACCTTGTAATAGTCAAGTCTCAAACTAGCTATGTTTTCATACACCACGAAGTTGCAATATCCTTAAAAATCAGTAAAACAAACACTAACTACAATCATACAAAAATTATTGCTTTACATGAAGCATCTTAGGAATGCATCTAGTTGAGATCAATTGATAAATTTATTTGAACAAATTGTAAATTACCACACAATGATCTTCTAATTGTTTTATATGAAGACAACAATACTTGTATTATACAAATGCAATTGGATTTGGTTAAAGGTGATCAAACTAAACATTTTGATCAAAAATATTTTAATTAGACCCTTGACTTGATTGCACAACAATCACTTAAAATCAAGAAAGTTATATCAACAAATAATCTTATATAAAGGCTCACCAAGGCTCTTCCATTATATATTCATTGTTGACTTATTCATTACATTAGAATACAACAACTCAATATTTTGAAGCAAGCGATACAATAGGTATTTATTATAAAAATTGTAGAAACCTTTGATATTCTTTTATGGATTTTTTTCCCCACTAAAACTTACCATGACAATGGTTTTATGAAGGTGCCATATTCTTTTTTCTTCATCTATGATTTCTGACCATAATCAAGGTTTTACCAAATAAGATTTTATTTAGGCAATAACCATATATGTTGCAAGATTACAAAAAATACCATATATAACTATAACACTAAATAAAATTTTATGTCAAATGAGCAATGTTAAAAAACATATATATTATTTTAATATACTCTTTAACTTATCATAGTTGAATAATCAACTAAGGATTAGATAAGAATTCTTTAAATTAATGAATACTTGATCATTCTTGCATACTTTGGTTGTTGCTACCTTATGTAGTTTTGTTTAGTTTTCTATCGCATAACAAAATCATCACCAATAAGTCTGGAAACTCAAACTTACTTGCCAAATAGCGGAAAAAAAGGGAAAAAAATTGAGACAGATTTCATAGTCATACGCTCCATCCTCCTTCCCGGGTCAATGAGGTGGTACTTAGATTTCTAGAAAGATTTGATGTGGCATAAACTCAATCCATCGTGCCCAAGAGATGATCACTCTCGGAGACGTGCGAGCATTCTCACAACACATTCAAATTGCGATCAAGTTCAATTTCATCAGAATTCTCATGTCTCTAAAGGAAAAAATGAAGGGTGACACAGGACATGGGTGTCAAGGCCATTCTTTACATTCATACTGCAGTCTCTCTTTAAACTATCAGAATATCAGGCAGGCTTTGGTGCCGACGCCTTGGAACTCTTTCGCCCAAGCAAAGAGCGTAACAAGCTCTTGCTCCGTACCTGTGCACTCCTAGTATCTTTGGTAGAATCATTTTCACCTGCATGCGTCGCTGGAATCATAGTGGATGACCGCACAAAGCCAGCACCCTGTGAACCCAAACACGCCACTTGAATAGGAACTAACTTTGTACATTCTAATCATTCATCAAAACAGACAAGTGATAATGTACTGCAAATGTGTCGCAACACGTAGTCAAGATATACATAAGATACACAAACGAAATGGTTCTCCGTTAAAAAACACTACGCTGCAACAATCATTATTGCAGAAAAAGTCACCATCATCAACAATAGCGAAGTAAATCAGGAAACGGAACATACCCGCGTAGGAGGGGCTGTTTTGGCCGGTGTAAAGGAGCCTGATCTTTGAGTGCTCAGTTTAGCAGATGCAGGATATTTCGAAGTGGATAAACCCGCCTCCGATGTTCTTGGCATCGAGTCACCATTATCTACAGAAAAACCATTATCCATGTCAGTCACCAACTTCACCATCTGAAAGCAACGCGATGGTCATATCCACAACATTTACTTTGTCCACTGCAGAGGTCTCGTCAAGTACTTCACAATCTCGCATACCGAACTATTAAATGCCCAAAAAATAACTTTCATAAGTCGATGGAGTTGGCATCATTAGGACAAGCAGCAAAGAAATGAAGTAATGGAGGGATACATACATAGAGAGGGAGTGAGAAAGGAGCCTTTCGACAAAGAAGTCTCCAAAACTTTCCTACCCGAAGCTGTTGGCGGGGGTGTTCGCCGGCCAGCACTGTCACATTTATTCCAACTGATCATGAGACTGGAGCAAACCAGCACACCAACATTCTATATAGCTTAAGACTGTTCGAGAGAAGGAAAGTTCTACTAAGCAAGGAAATAGGAGACGAAACGGATATAAAAATAGAACATACTACTCCAACAGGAAAGATTTACGACAAAAAATACCAGAGATCAAAACGAACGTGATGCATAATCTCCATCTAGACCAAGAAGTCAGTAAAAAAATACGCCTTAAGCGGCAAGTTGTTGGATACTGATATTAGTATTCACCTGATAGACCGTTTGCTAACATTGCTGCCTTCACTAGTGGATATTGGCGCCGCCTCTGAAGTAAAATGCCATGCCAAAGACTTTGATCCACTCGAACCTACTCAAACAAGAAATGATAACTCGTGAATCTTTCAATTTAACAAAGGGCTCCACCAAAACTGTAGAAGTCGCTTTCGTATTTGCGTCAGAGAAATGCAGGTGGGTCGACAAGCTGGCATACAAGTGGTCGACCTGATACCCTCATATGTAATTAAAAAAACTACAACATCGTGAAGATGAGGTATTGTGAAGATGAGGTGTCCTTTATATATTGCAAGTCATAGTTAAGTATAATCCAAAACAACTCTTGCAGATGGCAACACTCAGCACACATGACTACGAAAACCAAATAGGAATTTGTGTTACGTACTAGCAAAGTCAGCCGATGAAGAATCCAGTGGTTGCGGTTGCAGTTGGGAAGTTGGATGAGGGTGAGATTCTGCTTTCAATGGCGACTGGCGAGAATGAACAGAATCAAAATTCTCACGCAGTAGAGAAGGGTTCAATTCTCCAGCACATGGATCTGCAAAACGTTCCCAAGATGAGCATGCACTCAAACAAGAGAATGCACAGCTTCATAGATTAATAATATTCCACTCGATGCTCATTCAGTCTTTCAAAAGGGATATCTCTCGATAGTCGGCACTTTACAGCGGACGTACAAGTGGGTGCAGTTCCTCAAATGACCTTCAAATATCTAGAACACCCGATTTCCAGTGCAAATTTCGCTGATATGAGTGTCATGCACGACTAAACAGAAGGGACCGAAGAGATGGCACAAGGACATGTACCGGGCAAAACATAATGCTTGTGGTTAGCATGCATCGTTTTCGCTAACGATTGCTGCTTGAGCCCTTCTCGATCTGAATGCTCCTGACAGGAGCGCATTCGCTGCAGGGGAAGCAAATATGATCAGAAAGAGGAGAATGCCCGAAAGGTATGCATGCGGGGGGCGTCTGGTCGATGATCGTTCCAGCAGAAAAAGTCTCAACCGGTCAGCCGAGTAAACTCTAGCAACAAACATCAAAGCCTACCCAAACCCTGAAATTCGACCACCCAAACAAAATACGTTTCTGCGAAGTTAAGTAAAACTAATTCAGACATTCAGGAAGACAGCCTGCTCAGGAACTGTACCTGAGCCACTGAGGCTGCTCGAAGCTCAGTTGCTGAAATTTCTGTAGTCTGCTGTCCAAGGAGGTCATTGAGCTTATAGGCAACTGTACCCAAATGGTCCACTGCATTGACCAATGCTTTTACCGAATAGTCCTTCAGATTGTCCAACACCCTGGCATACGGTATTATAAAACAATTCACATATGAGTGCATTGCTATGATGCAGGCGTATCACGTCTATAAGTCTCCCTTGCCGCCCAAGTACTTAACAGGAAGGAGCAACAATCGCCGACACAAATTAGCCAGATATTCTGGATCACAGTGACGAAGTAGGCTCAAAAAATCAATGAAAGACGCCTAAAAATTTCGTGTCCACAAGAACTTTCTATCAATACTACACAGTATTTTCAGTTTACTTGTGAAAACCAAGGAGAATGAATAATTGTTCGTTTCTTGCACAACAGCTCTGTACGGAAACACATTCTTGTCAGTCACGACACTATGGAAAGTGCAGATTAAGTTTAGGCCAAATGGATTCACATTAACTAAATTCGTCACGTTACATTGATCGCCACATACATTGCCACATAGCGACACCCTTAATCACTGGAGAAGCGACACAGGGAGTGAGCAGCTCAAAAATAACAACTCTACACTTTGCAACTCACTTACACTTGCTTCTGGTCGCTGTAAAGGTAAGACGATTCACAGTACTCAGCCGCCGAATAAAGCTGGGGTCGAAGGTTCTTCAGCTCCTGTGCACAAAGACAAGCAATCCCCCATTAACCTCAAATCTGGGTAGCTCCACGTAATTCACCCGGTATTCACTCCAGGTCGTCTTGCAGGGATGACCCCAAAGCCCACACGCTCCTCGCAGCGCGCCAGACCGCTATCTGGAACATTAAATGCCGCGTCGCCATGTCGTTAACTCTAACAAGCCAGCAACTCAGCGAGAGTCTCCTTTCCAAAACAGCAGCACTCCAGAACCCTCGGAACAAAAAAAATAGTGAAACCCCAGGCGCTGAGCTTTTGGACGTCCTCAGTCAACTGGACCTTGCTGAGCGACGAAGAAGAAGTCACTGGCTCAGTCTTAGAAACGTACAACAGTTGTTCGACCCTGATACAGGTGGTTTTGCGTGTCTACTACTACTGCCATAGACAGTACAAGCAGGAGGCCAGGCGATACACGGAAAAATTAGGAAAACTCTAGCTTCCAACGGAGGACGAAAATGACCGCATCTACTGAGGGTGTTGGACAAACGACGAGTGTAATTACAACTGGACACGACTGCACAAAAAGCGACGACCTGGGGAAACATGGTAGGTGGCAAGAACAGATTCAATGATCCCACTCAGTACAATTCGAGTGTCGATGATTCCGTGACAGTCACATCCACAGTAGTCGACGACCCAAAACGAAGGCTGCAGCCGCAGCTTAAGCCTGCCGCTTGTGTGCTTCAAGCCCCCCATCGCCGTCGTGTTCACCGATCCTCTCTGTCTGTCTGTCTGTCTTACTACCCGAACTGAGTTGAAGCTTGTGTACAGAGCTCCCCATGATAATGTTGTCCCATTCTTCGCAAAGGGAGGACAGAATTGAGGAAGCCTTCGAGCGGAATTGTCCGCCTCCCCTCCGTTCAAAGACTCCCTCGCCTCCAACCTCCCTCTCGACTTCTCTTCCGGCGATAACTAACTAACTAACTGCCCCACGATCGTGAGGGAACGGGATGGACTGCTGCTGCTGCCGCCACCCCGGCCGAGCAGAAGGACTACTGCGCCATGTGGACGAAAGGACCGACTGCAGAAGGAGGTCTAAGGAGAGAGTGGGGTGCGAGTGGGAGGGGAACGGGCAGGGGCAGGGGCAGGGGGATCCGTACCTTGAGAGCTTGCACAAAGTGTCGACTGCGTTGCATTTCGAGCTCGTCGAAAGTCATGTGCGCGGGATCGGCGTCGTCGTCGTCGACCGAAGGCGAAGGGGAAGGCGAGGTACTGCGAGAGGCGGAATGGGGAGGTGGCCGGCGGGGAGACCCAGTGCGCGGGGCCGTCGCGGTCCCCATGGTCGGCGACAGACGGCAAGCCCACCCCGGACCAGGACCGGCAGGCAAGCAAACCCAGAGCAGCAACAACAACAGAGAAGCAGAAACGGGACGGGAAGAGAAGAGAACACAACAGAACACAACAATGCAAATGAGACGAGAAGAGTGAAGAGGAGCGAAGAGAGGAGAGAGGAGAGAAAGAGAAAGACAAAGAGAAGAGAACGTTTCCTAGCGAGGAGGTCACAGGAGTACCTTAGCTTAGGAACCACATGAAGGGGACAGTACACTGACTTTGTCCTATTAGGGCGTGTGACAGAGAAAGAGGAACTCCTTTGGACAGAGACTATGGCATCGACTCTGTGGTTTTGGAATCCTAAGGTATCTACAATCACATTCACACTTCACAATGCAGTTAGGGTTTGGTTGGAGTGGATAAAGCCTCACAATCACAATCACACCATTCTTGTTGGGTTGGTGTAAAAAAGAACAGTGTTTGTATTGAGTCATACCTGAAATTCAAGAACTAGCATAAGTGACTCCAATGCTATATATAAGTTCTTTCGAAGGGAGGGAGACTCTGTATGGTTAGAAAAATCCGAACTTGAACATATTGTGTATGAGAATGTAAATTCGTAAAGAGGTGTGGAAGTTGTGATTATGTTTGGTTTAGGGATGTGAATTGTACCATGTGTACCAACTATAATGATGATCAGAGTTTTTGTGTTGTTTCACCTTATGTGGCAAGGTATTTTATATTAATGTTTGGTATTTCTTTTGCTTCAATTGTATGGATAGTGAAGAGAAACAATAATAGAGAGAAAAAAAATTCAAATAGTGAATTCAAATGAATTGAATATTTTTGGTTTTTTGTTGTGTGAAATAGAGGTTGGTGTTGGTATAATTGTGTGTATTTGGTAGACATAGGAGGTTTAGGTGTAATTGTACATTATAGTGATGATTATTAAAGGATTGGCATATGCAAGGGACTCTTTGGTCTAGTGGTTTGTCCTCAAATATTCTTGCATTTATTAATGTGTAGCATGTGGAGTTTGTGTTGAATAAAAAAAAGTTTCCATATTTATTGTACCATTTTGTTGTGTCTATTACTAACCAAAAGGGCGTTGTTTTCAATTGTTTTTAGTCACTATAATGTTTTTAAAATGTTACAAAAAATCTTATTTCTCAACACTTTAGTATCGTAAACAATATCAAATTTGATATGTCAAAAAAAGTATCAAAAAGAGAGTTGGAAAGATTATCGAAGAGAATGTTGAAAAAAGTCTCGAAAAACACGTTAAAAAGCCTATTAAAAAAAGTGTCGAAAAATGTAGTCTAGATTTTACTTTCCTCTCAAAACCTAGGACTATAGTATAGGGGTTTCAAAATCAAGAGAATGGTCAAATAATCTAACGTTTCACGGCTAAAGTCACTTGTATTTTAGATATAAATGAGAATGCTATTAAAAAAACTCATAAAATCATAAACAAATTGTTATACTCTTATTCTGAGGTGCAATTTAGTGGCTAGACCTTAATAGTGCTATGGATGCATGCATGATGTTCTCGTCCTACCTAGTATGTAAGGGATATAGAACAATTGAACAAATAGTCAAGGTTGCAGTACAATTTGTCTTGCACATGCTTTAGAACCTCTAGATGTAATGTATATAATTATATATCCATTCCATACAATCATACATAATTCATTAATTATTGATGATAGTCTTTTTACCAAAATAATTTGTCAAGATAGCCTAATTACAAATTTATCATGAGTTTGAAATTGGTCATGTTCCTACATACAACAATTGGTCTCTATCTATGAATGTGTGATGCAAATTCTATGTTTATTAGTGTTGCTCATTATCAAAACAATTTGTTATTTTACCCGCATACTAAGTTAGAATCACATACGACTTTGCACAATTGTGTGACAAATTGTTTTCTTTCCTACAATTGAACTTACATGATATCCAAAGTCCTATTTAAGACCTAAATTTATCTTGGTTTACCAACTTTCTTTAATTCCAAGGCAATTTGTACATCCACTTTGTTATAACATATTAACAAACACTACAAGGGTCTTGACACAAATACCTTATCCTACTAAAACACCATATCTCTCACTTAGTTGCATTTCCTATCCTAGCAATGAGCTCATTTACAATTTATCTTTAGCAACAACCCAAGTCTTTCTATAACTTTATACAAATTTGTGCAATAATCTCAGAGACCAAGTTACAATCTCTTAATCTCCATCTTCCTATAAATCATCTATCATACAAGTTGTCTCAACATTTATCAAACCTATATACACAAACAAAAATCCAACAATTTGTCACACAAGGAGCGTACAATACCCAAATTTAAACACACCATAATTTAATACCATAAGGTAGCAACACCCATAACCATCAGTGTACCCATACTTTGATAGTAAAGTTCCCTTAAAGTGTTTCCAAAAGTACCTTGAAACCGTGCCAATGCTTAATTGTGGTTGGTAGGCTTTGATTTTTTTAGATTTTGGTGCTACAATCAAGGCAACTTTAGTAGAGTGTAGTTTAGAGTGCCCTAGTGAGTTCTACTTTGAAAATTCACAGAAATTAGATGCTTTATCCAAAAATTCTATTTTTTTTTTAAATTCATGATTTTCAGTTGCTAATACTAAAAAAATATTTTTTCTAGAAAAAAGTGCCTCCAACTATGCTGAATTGCTTAAATTGACAGTTATGGGTGTTGCTATCTTACTTCAACCATGTTGTCTAACAAATAACTTAACACACATAATTCAAGAAACGACTACATAACTTGCTATTCAGAACCAAACAACCAACCAATTACACACACAATTAGTCATTTAGGGTGAGTAAGGCAAATGAATTGCTAAAACCATTATTATAGAAGCTTCCTCATGAATTATCACCAATGTTTTTAAGACTACATTGTCATATATGAAGTCCAATAAATCTTATATTTAGACCAATCCAATAGTTTTTGGTTTTGATTGATGTATCAGGTAAACAATCACATATTTTATTGTTATTAATGAAAATTTTGGCTTTTGCCAGTTTACTTATAATGTTGATCCATTTCAAGGCTCATGTCCTTGATTATTCTATCAAAACATTATAAATGGATAATGCTCAAGAATTTTGGTCAAGATCTTTTGAAGATCATTGTACTGTTGTTTTTACAGGATCATTCATATTAGACTATCCATCTATGTTTAATATCACTACAACTTTTGAAGGAAGAATTCTTGCTCATGAGCAAAAAAAGTTCAAATTGAATATAGGATTATCTGTAATATATTGCGGTTAAGTGATATTTTGGAAAAACAAATTGAGGATTATACTTTTTTGCACAAGAAACAAATCTTTGGACCTATTATGAATAATCTCTTTTCTTAACCTCTTGAATACGGCCAATATTTGTGCACAAATGCGATGAAAAAGGTCCGATTATCCGATACAAAGTCTATTTGGTTGCTCAAGGTTTCCACAAAAGTTTGGTATCGATTATGATTCTACATATTCACTAGTTATGGATTCTATTACTTTTCGATACCTTATCGGAATGACAATACACATTATCCTTGAGATGCATCTTATTAATGTAGTCACTGCTTATCTACATGACTCCTTTTGAAAGTATTTATATGAAAGTTCCACCTAGTCTTGAGACTACTAGATAGTCAAGTTTTTTCCATTTCAAACAAACATTGTGGTATTAAATTACAATGGACATTATATGGTTTTAACAATCTAGATGCATGTGGTATCAACAGTTGCGAGACTATCTCATTGAGCATCATTTTATACGTGATCCATTGTAAGAGATGATAATGGATTGTCGCAACAAAAGATAATGATCTTTATTGCCCTTGCAAGGAGGAGGAGAAACCATTGTGTGAAAAATACCCATACCTTGCTACAATTGAAGCACTACTTTTTTATATTTAGCTACATCTACAAGGCTTGATATTGCATTTGCAATTGAAGAGATAGTGCTCAGTTGAGTTGTTGCATTCCAATGAAATTCCAATGCCATTCCAATGTCATAGAGTTGTTCATCCTTAGAATTTTGTGCAGAAAGAAGAAATTATAATGATTTGATCTCCAATGAGTTTTAAGTAGATGATGTCATAGAGTGCCCCAAAAGGGATGATTTTCACGGTCACCGGCTAGGCCATTCAAAGGTTCAGTTAACCCCGAAACGCCGTCGGCGCCATTTTGTGGCTTACAGATGACAATCCAGCAATGTGAAGAGAGTTTGGAAGCATTTTTTCATTCATGTTTTCCTCATTGACCTTTCATATTGGGTTATGAAGAGCATGCAATTGAGTTTGTAGTCTTGCTAGTGTTTCTCTTCATGTAAATTAGAAGTTAGTAAATGAGTGGGATCACAAAATATGCTATTTTAGTGTATTTTGAAAAGTTGTTGCTCCTTGCTCTAAACCTGAAATTTCTCCATAAAAATCATATTTTTTGAGTTTGAGTCCAACTAATGAAATGAAAGTCATCTACTCTAGTTTCTACTCCAATTTGAATTTTGAAAAAATTACTAAAATTAAATATTTTATTGCATATTGAACATTAGGTGCATTTTCAAATTCTACTAAATTCTAATTTTAGAGTGACATGGAAATTGAATTTGTAGTATGATGTTCTTCACTATAATATACAGACAAGGTGAAATTTTTAGATTTTTTGAGATAATTTTCTATTTTTTATGATTTTTATTCTCTTTTTCATCATTAATTCTCAAAAAATACGAATTTTCACAAAAAAATCTAAAAAGTCCTTTCATCTCTGAAAAATAAAAATAAAAAACTTAGGTAACATTTGGTTGCAAAATGGGAGCAAACACAGTTTTGAAAAGTTAGCTCCAAAATCCACGGTGACCCGCCAGGCATTTCAGGGTTAACCGCCGTTTCTTCCCGAACGTTGGCTTCCCGGCTTCTCTTCTGGCTTTTTTAGGAGAGCTCTTCTCCAATGCTGTTGCTCTGCTCTGCTCCTGGTCTCCTTCTTCAGCTATTGTTTTTCGCGTCTCTGTCTCGCTTCCTCCCGCACTCCCTCCTGCTGCTGCCACCCCTCCGCCATTTCTCTTCTCTTCTCTTGTGTTGTCTTCTGTTGTCTTCTCCTCTTCCTCTGGTGCTTGGATCTCCTCGCCCTCTTCGCTTCCTTCTCATGCCCCTGCAGCAGCAGCTGCCGTCATGGGGTTGATGTCCCGACGGGTGTTGCCCGTCTGCGGCACCCTCTGCGTCTGCTGCCCTGCTCTCCGAGCCCGCTCTCGGCAACCGGTCAAGCGCTACAACATGCTGCTCGCCGACATCTATCCCAAAACCCAAGTAAGTGATGGCGACCATGCCCCTCCTCCCTCCCTTCCACGCTCGCTCTCCTCCCTGTTCTCATCCTTCGTTCCTTTCTTGAAATTGTAGGACGAAGCTCCCAATGATCGCAAGATCGGCAAGTTGGTGGAGTATGCGGCCAAAAACCCGTTGCGAATTCCGAAGGTTCGTTCGTAGCCCACCTCCCCTCTTATGCAGGTCGACAGACAGACAGACAGGCAGATTCACCTTGGGCGCCTCGATCGCACCTTTTCTTTTCTTTTTCATCCTCGATCAAGAAAAACCTCATGTTCGAACGGCCAAGATACTTTGGTGTTCTGGAGTATTGATTGGGAGGAAAACGCTCTTGCACTAGTCCTAGACTTTGTAGGGTTGGTTGGAAGACTGAATTGCATGCATGCGATCTTTCATGACCTAATATCGCATAGATTGGAATCTGAGGTCCATCAACAATCCTTGGTGTAAACTTTGGCAGATTGCAAGTGGCCTGGAGCAGAAAGGCCTCAAAGAACTGAAAAACGAACATTTTGGGACCGTGACGACGGTCATGCGGGCCTACTCAAAGCTCTTCATTGCTTGTAGGAATGAAATGTAAGTTGTCGTTCCTAGTCTCACTTTCTGTCCTTCTGTCAAGGCATGGTGGGTACCCGATGTCATGTCTGATGTGACACTCTTGTAGTGAAGCTGGGCCTCTTTCCTACTGCTTGCTGCTCCGAGGATTGGATTCCCTCACTCCATTTTGAAAACTCAGGGTTCTCCAGAGATACCTCCTTCGCTGTTGCGATGTGATTTCTTCTTGTTCTGCTGAGGTTCATCCTCACACTGTCGCAGCGCTTTTGAGCGAAAACGATGTATTTGCAATTCTTACTGTTCATCACACTGAACGATGGTTGCTTTCAGGTCGTTGATTGCAAATAATGCTTTGAGCATGATCAAAGCGCTCCTAGAGCAATCGAGGCATGACAACATGCGCATCTTAGGCTGCGCGACACTGGTGGACTTCATTCGTGTGCAAGTATGCGTTTCTGCGTCATATTTTGCTGTTGCTCGATTGTCCAGTCATACCATGTACTCTTTTTTGATCTTCTGACCGTCAACGGGTCCGTCATTGCAAGACTTGCTGCTCTGAACACCAATTGGTATGAACAGCATAACCGAGATAAAGCATCATACTAGATGAAAGCTTCCTCTACTGTTGTGCATGAACTCGTGTCCATCCTAATGGTTATTTTCTGACATGACAGACGGACGCTACATACATGCGTAATGTGGATGGGCTCACGTCTCCACTCTGCGCATTAGCTTGTGAGCATGGAGAGGAGAAGAAACGGTTGCCAATTAGGGCAGCTGCACTACAAGCGCTTGCAGCCATGGTATAGTGCTTTACGTATTTGGTACAATGAGCTGCATTCCTGAAGCAATTGTTCGTTTTTGTTACCAGTTTGTTATTTTGTGGGTATGACTTTTCATTCCAGATGAACAATCGTCAATTGTTACCAGTTATGTCATGGCAGTTTTGCTGCTCTGATCACCGCTCTCTCGGGGACAAGTTCCTAAAGGTTTTCTGCCTCTTTTAAATCCTCGATCTTGCCAGGTGGGATTCATGGCCGAACACTCTTATAGTTCTGCAAACTTCGACGAGGTACATCTGTCCTGATTTTTGCTCTTGAACCGTTCTCTTGCTTCTAATTTTTCTTCTTCTCATTTATGGAGATTCTGTGAAGTCTTTGTTAGCATGTGAATGTTATTTGAAATCTGGTCAAAAATATAGTGTGCGCATCAACCTTGTTAACGCTCAATAGGCTATACCTCATGCATACAACCCTTCGGCCCGTACCAACACATTCTTTTGTAATTTAGGTTGTCGCTGCTACGCTTGAGAACTATGAGCTATCTTCTGTGGAAATGGAAGCTGTAGAGATAGAAAAAGGGGAGGCACAGAGACAGTGGGTGAAGGAGGTGATGAGATCGGAGAGCCATGCCCATGCACTTCAGTCCATGAGAGAGACGTTGAACAAGATGCATCGCCACAAGTCACTCGCTAACATCAGAGATCCTTTAAATCTAACTAGGTACATCCGGTCCTTTCTCAACTCGTACCCTATTCTGGCTCAGCAAGGAATCATGGTCTCCTTTTATTTTTGCTTGTGGGTATTAAGGATGTGTTTTCTCTATGTTCACTGGTTTTGGATTGAGTACATGTATTTCATTGTTTGTGAGAATAGTTTGTTTCATTATTGATGACCTTGTGGTGTTTTCTTGGAGGTTAAATTCGAATCAAATGCATTTATTATTATTTTTTTCATAATATAATTATCATTACTCATCTTCTTTATTTCTTTTCCTGGCCATTATCAGTGAGGAAGCTGAGGCTCCTTCAGTTTGGTCTCAAATATGTATTCAAAATATGGCTGCGCTCGCCAAGGAGGCAACCACTGTTCGAAGAGTATTGGATCCAATGTTCCGATACTTCGACGCCGGGAAGCATTGGTCTTTAGAAAGAGGGCTAGCTTTAGTTGTTTTGCAAAACATTCAATTTTTGATGGACCAAACAGGTTTATACTGATCTCCTTCTGATTGTGCTTCGAATTGCCCTTGGTTATTCTCAATAGTCTGTTTTAAATATTGGCTGTATTGATCAATCTACTGTCCTCGTCACCCAAACTTTTATCATCTGCAATAACTTGTTGTAGGTGACTTATAGATTGAATCCTATGATGCAAGTGAACGTCGCATACTACCTTCTCCGCCAGTTCACTTACTTTGTTCCCTTACATTAAACTGGATGTACATATTGAATTTGGCCTAAATTCTTCTTTAGTACTAATAGGTATTGTGGTCAATATGCTGCGCAGGAAATGGTCAGTTACTTTTAGCGGCACTGGTTAGACATCTTGATCATAAAAATGTGAACGGTAATCTGGTCACGAAGAGAAGCATTGTGGCTATTACGGCTGTTTTAGCTCGCCAATCGAAGGCGAAGGCCACAGTTGCTGAGGTGGGTGCAATGAGTGACCTGTCTAAGCATCTACGAAGAAGCCTTCAGGCGTCCATGGAAACCCCAATGGTTGGAAGTGTTCGAGTACCTGACGACAATATTTTATTACAAGCGGCCATAGAAGAGTGCTTCATGGAGTTTGGACGAAGGGTATACTCACACGAACTTGTCAGCACTTCCTGGTGCTGAATTCGCTTATGTCTCTGCAGTAGTGAACTGTTTTTTCTTGGGAATTTGATCATCGACACTGCATTAATTTGGTGTTTTGAAGGTTGGAGATGCTGGACCTCTTCTGGACATGATGGCTGCCACCTTGGAGAAACTATCAAGTGAACCGCTTACTGCAAGAAGTACTTTACAGGCCGTCTCTGTATTAGCTCTTGCTGTGGCTTATCTCCCCGATCACCTCTACGCACATCAGGTTAATCTTAGGACCGCATCTAGAATATTCTGCTTGTCTTCAATTTCGGTATCTTAGTTACGAGCAATTGCTACAGGGTTATAATTTGGGGTCTCTGTATCGCTATTGCTGAGGACCTTGTAAGGAGGTCAAGGTCGAGAAGATCCGAAGAGACAGCAGACTGCAAGCCTTAAGACTGATATTTTGTTGTACTTATCCTCGCTGGGTTGTTATAGAGGTTCATTGGGTTAGGGTTATGAATTTTACATTTGCATCATCAAGTACAGATCATGTGAACGAGTACAGCAAGAGTTGTCAAATTTACAGCCACCTTCGTTCAGTTAATCACGAATGAGCCTGGAATGGTGACATATTGCTTGCTTTTTCTGCAGGAATTTCCAGAGTCCTTATTCAAAGAACTCTTGCAGGCAATGTTACATCCAGATATGGAAACTCGTGTTGGGGCTCATCGGATATTTGTTATACTTTTAGTCCCATCTTCTGTGTCCCAGTCCTCTCGGTATGAGCAGCAATTTCTTCCACATTCTGATATACCGTCTCCCAGTCGTAGTAAGAAAAGGGTTTCTGCTTTCTCTTCAGCTGCGGCTTTGTTCGAAAGGTTGAGACGGGAGAGGAGCTTCGGTGACAGTTTCCTGGATAGTGATGACGAGGATAGAAAATTGAAGGGTCGAACCAACAGTATGGGAAGGGTGATTGGCAAAAGTGACAGCATGGACAAAGGTGATTGGCAATTTGAAGGCCGTTCTAATAGTTTTGGTCGTGATGAGGTTTGTTCTGGAAGAGAGCATTACTTAAACGGGGCTGCAAGTCCGAGCCGATTCCAAGCCTTCAGACTGAGCTTCGGCCGCTCCATGGCACATTTGCGAAGACCTTCAACAAGCAACAAAGACACTGTAACTCATTTTGTTTCCAGTCATTTTGATTCATGCACCTCTTAAATCACACCGGAACGGAGTGAAATTATATTAAATTCTACGATCCTGTATAGTGGATGTATGGCTATGTTTTTTGCTCATGTTTTTGCTCATGTCAGAAATAAGTTTTTCAAAAGACACTTGTTACTATTATCTCAGTCTGAATTCCTTCTGGCATTTTTCAGGAAATGACCACTGCGAGGCTCAATGGACACCAAGCAGAGCTACTTTTTTCGGCTCTCTGGTTGCAAGCAAAGATGGCAAATAATTGGCCTTCCAGCTATGAGGCTATGGCTCATACTTACAGTCTTGTCCTTCTTTTCTCGAGGCCAAGGGTAACTCGTTTGCTTAATTTCTTGTTTTTGTTTTTGTTTTTGTACCTGTACCTTCATCTTGTAATTTAACTAGATACTAGAATTCGTCGGTTTAATGTAACCTCTTCGGTTTACTTCCTCTATATGTAACAGAGCTTCCGTCATAACACCCAGTTGCGAGCAATGCAGTTGGCTCTCTCAATCAGGAATCTTGCACTTGATTCGACTGGTAAGTGAACAAGTTTGTGGGTTGTCACTTGCGTGGGTAACATATTCTTGGACTGATCTCCCTGTTCATTTTTTTTTTAATTTATCATACGTTTCACGTGAATGAAAGCTTAGGTGTTGTGCTAATTTTGGCTTGCATTTTGGGTCTTCGCAGCTGTCCAGTCTCCAGCGAGAAGAAGGTCCCTAATCACACTAGCCACAGGAATGCTAGTTTTTGCCGCGAAATCCTACAATATTCCTCAGATCGTTGCTCCTGTCAAAGTGCCTCTTACATCACTTGTGGTGAGCTTTTCCTGACATTGTGTTGTTTTCTCTTCACTAATTACTTTAGTTCGTGTAATTACAAACCACTCGCATTGAAATTTCTGTCATTTTACGAATGTTACGCGAGTCGTAAGCTATATATTTGATTGGATGCTCATGGATAGTGGTATACAGTAGTTTTAATTTTTTCAGTTGGGATAGTTCCACTTTTGAGTGACACTCGTCTAATAACATTATTAATATGTGTGGTGATCTGTTTTCGACTCTGCTTTGTTCAATTATACATTTATTTTGGATCCTTCAGAAGTAGCTGTTGTTGCCTATATTCGAGTTTATTTTTAAGGGCCAGTGATTCCTGTCTTCTATTAAGGTGACGATGGATTCATTTCCATTTGTTTTTACTTTACTTTCTGTTACTTGGACCCATTGATGTATGTTAACGCCTGTTGGACGTGGATTGAGACAGAAGGATCCTTTTTTGGATCTGAGTGAGGACAGTACTCTTACAGCGGTGAGCTCTGCAATGTACGCTCCCGAGTATGCTACGGAGTCGGATGATACTGCTGCTTTGAGTTCATTAAACCTCATTTCTCTTGTTGGAGACTTATCGAATGAGGCCGTGGCAGATCGTATCGTTGAAGCCTCTCCAACTTTAGCTGAGGTGATCTGGAAATTCCCATCTTCAGTCGATAATCATTGATTTCCTTGTTCCAGACATTCAAAGGAATAGTAACTCTGTTATTGTTCGGATTACGCAATCCTCGATGTTCGTTTACTTCAAGATAAAGGTCCTCACTGTACTGTCATGAGCAGTAGCAATGACCAAATGCTTGATTGAGTTTCAAATGTATTCGTTACTCACCTCTACCTTGTGGAGCAGTTGTTTAACACTTCATAACAGCCACATTTTACCTGTACCCCTACAGGTGGAGGGTCTGAAGGAACGATTGATAGAACAGTTTACACCGGAGGATAGTGAACATCTCAGGTCACGGCTTTACCCGCAATCGTTGAATGCCCGATCTACACATGCCTCTCATGATTCCATATCGTTTGACGAGGTACGGGGACGTTGCTGACCAACCGAAATTTTGATACTGCATCAAGTGCGAATTCTTGTGATCACAGAAAAATGTCATCACTGGCTTTCTCAAGCGTAATGCCTTCTTCAATTATAAATACCGTTTTTGCTCTGCTGTTGCAGTCACAGTTGACAGCTGCCGCTTTAGAGGATGAAAGCGCTAGTGGATCACATTTGGATCTACCACCTATGCTGAGGGACACTGCAAGCAGCCGGCCCGCTCAGGCACCTGGCGTTTCGCAGCTTTTGGATGAGGTAAATGCTACTTCTGCCGTCGCTCTAACCATGGCGGCTCTAGAACTGGATTACTAATTAGCTTTATGTGCTTCAGACCTTCTTTGACATGCATGATACGCGGAGTGGAAGTTGAACTTCATCCCAGCGACCTTATTTTTTGACATGTATGATAAACTGAGTGTAATGCAGGCAAGATTTACAACTGAACAAGATGGACTTACTCACGCTCCCAGCGGCCCTCTCTCTTATAGTGCTACCGCAAGTCAGTGTGAAGCTGCTGGAGCTGGTGCTCACAAGAAGATGTCCAAAGTGTTAAAGTTGGACAGCAATGGTGCTCCTTTAACAATTGCTCTTCCTAACATTAAGGAGGACTCTACCAGGGGGAATGGCCTTGAAATTTCTGAGGCTAGGGTAAGTGCCTGTCGAAGCCAAGGGGGAGAAGTGCATATGAGATTCGTAATTTTGATTTTTGTTTTTTGTCTTCTGGGAATCCTATTTTTTATTTTAACGACATGTGGAACCCAATTTAGTGCCATGGAATTTCGTGAGCCCCGCCAGCTCCTATTCTTGTGTCACCAAGAAGAATCTGATTTTTCTGATTTGGTTAAGTTTGATTGAATTATCCCTGATGGAGATGGTTATTCTTACGCACTTTCATCTGAATGGATTGTTCTGACTTTCTGCGTTTGATCTGGACAGTCGGACACAACTGGAGGCTCCGAAGATCCACAAACTGCTGGGGATTCTGGAAATAGAAGCGTGTTTCCAGCTTCGAAGCCTACTTGGTTAGCGTCACCATCTGCCGGAGATCTGAAACTGCCTCCTTCAAGTCCATACGATAATTTCCTGAAAGCAGCGGGATGCTAACGATCAGGAGCGAATATACGCTCGCAGTCTAGTTGCGCAACCCAGCGGGTGTATTTGGGTGCAGCAATGTGTAATTAGTGTTAAGTGACTGATTCAGGTATCAAGGTAATAGTGGTTAATTTTCAGTTGCCGCATTGACATCACAAATGTGGGGGCTGGATTAGCTTCTGCTACTACCATTCTATTTACCTTGGAGGGGTCTGAATTGGTCTGGTACGCATAAGCTAACTTCAACCTCGTAAGACTGAGAACATTTCTAGTTTCACTTTTAGGTGAACATTACAATTCTTCGGGCTTTTGTTGCCCGCCTCATTAATTACCGATGTAACCTGCAATCAAAATGAGAAAGCAGTGGATGCAGTTGCAGGTTCAGCATGCCTTCGGTACGACATGTTACCACACTCCCGTGTTGATTATTGGAGTACAAGTTATGTGATTGGTTGGAGCCACTTTGTTTCTCCATGGTTTGAACTTTGGAATCTGTATGATATTATTGAAGTATCAGAACAACTACAATCTTTTCTTTCCTAACGCATTGCTGATCTTTTGCAGTTAGTTTGCAGTTTGTTTCAACTATGGTGGGATTTATCCAGGTTATGGTGCAGTGGTGAATGCCACAGTTAATTTTTAGTCTCGTGGTGACTCGATCGTTGTTGAATTTACCTGGGATGAAGTATTATTATCAACACACTTCAGTTCCAGCCACATTTAACTGTCAGTGTATTTCTACAGATTTATCCCTGTGGAAGAACTTGAGTGTCGAAAATTTTGTATCACTGCTTTAATGATTGCACACTGTGGGCAGGTTTCATCACCTTTCACTTTTTAGGAAGAAATCTTTTTTGTATTTGTATTTTCTTAATAAGCATGGCAAATTTCAGAACATGCAAGTCTGTGTGGTGATTGGCAAGTTTAGCCTAGATGATTTTCATATGTTTTTTTTGCTAGATTATTGGTTCAAGGATGCGCCATGTTGTGAAGTCGAGTGAACTATTTTCTGATTTTCTATGAAGGCCTCACTCTTCTACATTGGTTAAAAACAGATCATTGTGGAGTGCACTTCTACAGTGGCTTCATTCTTGGAATGGAATTCTCCATTTATTGGAATTTTAGCGATCAGAATGATTCTCACTGAAATTGAGCCCAACTAAGGAATGAAAGAATTATATTAAGTCTAATTTCCATTCCAATTTGAAAATTTGAAAAATTCACAGTATTGAGATTTTGATTGGAACTTCAACATTGTGTACAAGTCCTTGGTTTTATTGTTTTTTTTCTCATCATAGAATGACATTAAATCATAATTTACACCATGATGTTCTACTAGATTGTAATATACATCTGTTGTGAAATTTTCAGTTTTTTTCAAAAATTTGTAGAAATTTCAAATTTGTACTGAACTCTAAAATATTTGTGATGTAACATGATGAAAGTATGCAATTTCATCTTTGAAAAATTAATATCAATATTTCATTTCCGAACATTCACAATATAATTATACAAAATGAAGAAATCAAAATTTAAATTTTATAGTAATACTGTAGGCCCATCCTTACAATAGATTAAAGGAAATCTTACAAAAAATGTAAACCATGAAGAAGGTTGTTACTAAACTATTTGATTTTCAGCCATAGTGCAAAATACAAGGAAATAGAATAATAATCTATAAAATTGAATTTAGAAAAAGAAATTAAGAAAAAATAAAATTTGAAACTGCCAATTTGATGTTTCACTGATGTGACACTAGTATTGTCACATCAGATTTTTTTAAATTAAGAAAATATTTTCTAATAACTTCTTTTTTGTAATTGCTTTGTTGCCAAAAAAACTCGTGGCCCATTGTTGGTTTGAAATTTTTCCTAATGGTTCCTAGAACCAATGATACATCCAATCAACACTATATACTATTCTTGTATGTTTCAAATCATCTATGCCTTAAGTTAGGATGTTTGTTTTGTTTTGTTTGATATGTTAAGATCTAAGAAACTATAACACATCTGGTGGTGTTTTTTGTATTGTTGGAAAGTTGTTCACAAAGAGGGATGCACGGACTTTGTTTTGTGGTGTTTGTACCTATGATATGAAAATTATTGAATTCTAAAGTTTTTATGAATTCAAGTATTCAATTAAATTATCTTTTATTTCTGAAAAAAATATAATTTTTACATCACATGTCCAAATGCCAAAAAACAAAGTCCGTCCACTCCTTTGTGCATGAAGTTTTCTATTCATATCAAGAATGCAACCTTTCACACCCCAACAAAGCCCTTGCTTTCAAAAATCAACAAATATTTTTACTTTTATTTTGAATGTGGCAACGTCACATGGCACACTAGTCTATTCTATACCTTAAATTAGGTTGTTTGTTTGTTAGTTTTGTTTGATATGTTAAGATCTACAAAACTATGAAGCACAAGGTGGCGTTCTTAGTACCTTTGGAAAGCTCTTTGCATGGAGGAGTGCACGGACTTTGTTTCATGGTGTTTGAACCTATAGTGCAAAAGTTATTGAATTCCACAGTTTTTATGAATCTGAAAATTGAATCAAATTATCATTTGTTTGCAAAAATTGTAACTTTCAACTCCTGTGTATAAAGCTTTCTATTTGTAACACAAATGCAACTTCTCACACTACAACAAAGCCCTTGCACTCCTTCGTACATAAAAGATATTGGATTTCAAAGTATTTACAAATTAGAAATTAGAAAAATCATTTTTATTTTTATTTTGGCTCTAGCAACGGCTTAAGGCACACTATTCTACACTTTAAATTAGGTTATTTGTTTTGTTTGTTTTGATTGTTTGAAATCTAAAAATTGTGAGGTGCTAGGTGGCATTCTTGGTATTGTTAGAAATCTCATTGCAAAGAAGGATACATGGACTTTGTTTTATGGCCATTGCACTCCTTCATGCATAGAGATTTCTATTTTGTTAGTTTCATGGCATTTGAACCTACGATATGAAAGTTATGGATCTTTTTTAAATAAAAAAATTGAATTAAATTATCTTTTATTTTAAAAAACCACAACTTTGACATTGCATGTCCAAACACCACGAAACAAAGCCCTTGCACTCTTTTGTGCATTAAGCTTTCAATTTGTATCAAGAACACAATCTCCCTCTCACACCACAAGTCCGCAACTAACACCTCTGTTGTTTTGTGGTGTTTCAATTCACATTAGAAAATATATGGAATTTCCATGTTTTTATTACAAATTAAAAAATTAGAAAATTAATTTTTACTCATTTATTTTATCATAGTCCCCTTCAGAAGATGCGGACACTCCCTGAAGGGAACTTCGATGCCACCAGGGAACACAGGGGAACGAACTTAAGAATGTGGGAACAAATTAAATTAGGGTTTAACTATGAAAGTATACTAATTAATCACCAACATGGCGATCTTGGAGAAGATTGAAGATTATCCTATAGAGAAAAGAATGTAGGTGTCGTGAAGGAGAGTATGCGCGCATCCTGATCCTAGTGTCCATCGCAATTTTCCACCCTACTCGTACTACGAATTTGCATCCCTTGATAGGCTATGGCAACGTCCGTCGCCTCCTCTGCTCTTTGCCTCTATTTTCTTGTGCTGTCATCCATCATATTTAGAGGGGCAAATCTACAACCAAATGTTTGGGACCATATGGGGGCATTTCTACGAGCGGGTTGCTCATGTCATTCTGAGTCAGGTGAAAATTCAAGAAGAAGAGGATACTCGAGGATACAGCTGATGATCAAGCCACTGAGGACTTCAATAAGGGGAAGCTGAAGTTTCAGACTTTTGAGAAACTTGAGGATTTAAGCTGGTTAAAACGTGAAGAGACTTCAGGGGCTTATTGCTGGCCTTCAAGCCTTGATTTTAAGAGCATGGATGCAGTTATTGTTCTGGATACTTTGGTGCAGTTCTTTAGGTACACTAAGGGCAACCATGGTTACAAAATTCAGGGGTTGAAGGAGTTGCACAAGGTTTTGAAAATGAAGAATTACAACGTGTGGTCGTGTGTGCCTAAGGAATTGTTTGAGAAAACCAAGTTTCAGAATTGGTTGAATAAGGACGGTACGAAATGCAAGTTGAGTAATCGGAAGTCAAGATGCATGTTGCGAAAGATGCAACAATATGTAGTGGAGGTCGACTTCAGGAACTACCAAGTCGCAACAAAGAGCGACAAAGACAAATGAAAAGGTGTGTTCACCACGTGTTTGAGGTTGTGGAAAAATCATTCGTGTAGTTGTAATTAGATTTGGTATTAGTTATTACTGTCAAAAATTGATGGAGGTAGCTTGAAGTTGATGCTAGTAATCTGTTTGGTGGATTCATGTAATGTACAGCAGTTGGATTAGATGGGGGCAGTAGAGTTGCATCGTAGGTGGTGTTGTTTTATTTCAAACCGTTTATATTCATTTGTGTCCATAGTTTGGGCTTGTGTATAAGTTGGGTTCTCAAGGCAAGAATCTAGGTGCCAAGGTTTAGTTCAAGTTGTGGTTATTGTGGTTGTTAATTGCGACATTGCATCCAATTTTTGGCAGCTGCAATCTTTGAAGCAGGTCAACGTTGTTCCTGGGCTCTTGCCACCGTTGCTATTACCTTTGTAGCATGATGTTGCATTAAAGGAAAGTGAGGTCTGGTGATTGAGCTGGAGCATTAGGATGATGGACTTAAGGGTCTGGGAATGTGAGTTTTGAGTTTCCATATGGTATGTTCCCGTTTTGTTAGTTTTTTAGGCTGATGAAACGAAACCAATAGTGTGTTACTTTTTTATTTGAGCTCATGGATCTTGTGCAGACTTCCTTAATCATTATAAACCTTGTACTCGTTGTCTTGACTGTCTATCGCTTATGTTTGAATTTGTCGATATTATGTTTCAATTTTTAATGGCTTCAACAACTTTTAGATGTTTTGAATCTAGTGGCACATTTTTGTACGATTCTGACCTACTTCTACTGTTAACCTAACCGGGGCCGGAAAGGTTTGAGACCCGGTATCTGAGACTCAACAGAGCTCTGGAGCAAGTTTCGGATGCTCTGGCTCGATAACGTGAGCAATGACATCATGATCAACCTAATTAAATACATACCAACCCCGGGTACGCAACTCCCATATTATATGTAGGGGTTATCGGCATTAAAACAGCTTAAAAGATGGCTTTTGTAAAAATAAAATGGAATTAAAATGACCAAAATGTTGGGTGAAGACAAAATTAAATAAAATAGCTACAAAAAATTTTGGGTTGCATATTTATTATAAAAAAATCTTCTTAGTGTATATGAAGAAAATTTGAAAGAGCTATTTTGTTAATCTTGTAGAGCACCTAATGGGAGTATTAGAAGTAGATGTCACAGTAGTATTTGCTAATACTACAAGGTCCTTTCGAGGTCTCCCTCTTTTGGAAGGAGGTGTAGCAATTACAAATGTAGCACACTCCTCCCTACTTCTAACTCCACTACATGAGCTTCTACACTTCATCTCACAATCTATATATTTGTCCAATGCATCACGATCCTCTACAACCAATGTATAAACATCATTATTTGCATCAATGACTACTGTAACAAGGCATACAACACTCTCCAAACCAATAAAGTCACATTCAGCTCTTTCATAACCTCCATATGTATACTGCAATCTTGCAATGTGTTTGTAGTACTTAGGCAAGATACTGATTCTCTCATCAGAAAGTAAAACATTTCGTACATAATTCACTAGAGCTCCTTTTTCTCCAACAACCTTGATTATTTTCTGCACCCTACCAATATGGCATACCAACTTCCCTTTCCCTTCATCAAACAAAAGTTCTACATCATCGAACAATCCAATATGTACTTGATCATCATCATGCACATAAGCATCCAAATCTGTAGTTTTATACTTTACACGCCTCAACCTATCTAAGGGCAACTTCTCAAGAGAGTGTATGTTCAATTCAAAAATTAACCTCATTTTATATACTTGACCTTTATCTGGTATTTCAATAGTAGAAGAGTGTTTTGAAATGACTAATGACTCATGACTAAAAGAAGGAGGACAAGGATTAGTCCATTTCCTTGATGTTTGGAGTATTTCCTTCATGGCAGCCCTCTCAACCCTATTATGTGCCATGACAATGCCTTCACACCAAGCCTTTTCAAGATTTTCATCAGTCACTGAAACATAATCACACAAGTTAGAACTTGCTACTTGAGCATTTGATAACCACCAAATATTCTTCCTCCGCCAAGATTGAGCAAATGATATTCCATCATCAGAATATTTGATTTGTTCAATTCTACCAATGTGAGAGCATCTTTCAATAGCTTCTCCAACTGAAAATGTGTGTTTGTTCTTCACTTGTTGCCCAAGAAGGGAAAAAAAATCCTCACAACAATCTGAACCAATATTACTTAATGGGCATGGCAAATGAGGATAATTATTTCTCATCATTCTAACATAATTAACAGCTGCATGACATGATATGAGGCAGGCAGTGCGGGTCTCTCTACTCATCCAATTGCCTCCAATGGTATGACCATGCTTTTGATGAAGAATATACTCAGTTCCATAATAAAGCATATGAGTGACAAATGAAGCAAGTTTTACCCTCTCATACATTGTTCCACGTCCATAGAAAATCTCTAAAAATGCCATAACACTTCTAAGTGAATGATTGTGCCCAATACACATTCCTTCTTGAAAACCCCTTTTACAATTATTCCAGCATGTAATTTTTCTAGACATGCTCTAACCTTAGGAAATGAAATATGTTGTACAGCTGGATAATTTTGTTTGTCCTTTACATTTATATCTTCATCCAACAAACCATGTTCATCTCTAGAAAACAATTCCATCACCAATTGCAAATGGTTTTTATGAGCCAAAAAATGACCCCAAAATATTGTTCTTCTAGGATTCAACAAAGGATTTCGAAGTTTCTTACCTACATGTATTGGATCTTGTACCATGATTAATGGATGTCCATCAACAACCTCTGACTTCATTAAAAAGCCATTTGCATTCAGTCCAAATGTACCTTTGTAAATGCTCTCCAACATCAGTTTTCTCCTCCTTGCATCACCATCACTTGCATGCCCCCTAAGAAGACCAACAACCACCTCCAGATGCTTCTTATGCAAAGCTGCAATGCGCATCCATTGCAACTTAATCTGGGCAGCATCAAACTTGTTGCATGTGGTTAATATTCCATAAATCAATCTAGGCATTCCTTTTACCAAGGGATTTGCTACTAATACACGACACATGGTACCAACCTTCAAGCTTGAAAATGCATTAGTAATTGACTCAAAGCTAGCAGCTGATGGTTTTGGATCAAATGAACATTTATGAGGAGTCTCTAAAGAAGCTTTGGTTCCACAAAAACCATCAATGAAGTCATTACACCTATTGAGAGTTGCTAGTGCAATACAAGTAGTCTCATCTTTAGAGCATTCAAAAGGAATGGGACCTGAAATTCCAAGTCTCTCTTTACACTTTGTTAGTATTGATGATAAATGAATAAATGTCTCTTCATTTAGAACAACTGTATACAAAAATCCCTCACTTTTATATATCTTTTGGCTAGTATTTATAACTAGACCTAACAAATTAGAAGAAAGAAAATTATGTGTAGAGGCCCCTCCAAAATTGTGGACTACTTCAAATAATTTCACAATGCTTGGGTGGTACCTCTTTCCATGACCATTCCCACCATGTTTGTGAACACATAGCAAATTGGAAGTTGTATCAAACAAAAGATTATATAAAGTGGACCTTTCATAAAAAGCTCCACAATCTACAACTTTTCTAAGAAGCTCTACTATTTCAGGAAGTGAACCTTCAATCAAAGTAGTCTTCAATTTATGCTGAAGATACTGATTGGCTGTTTTTGCTCTAATCAAAGCCAAATTCAACATAAAAACTTGGCTACTATAAACATCAGCTCTCTTCTTCCACTCCCTAGCTGAAGTGATCAATTCTTCATGTTGAAGATATTCAAAATGTGTACCCTGTTGCATAAATCGTTCTCCTCTAGGGACTACTCCATCATTTGAATGCATACATTTTTTTTCTGAAGTCAGCTAATTTTGGGATTAAGGGACACATGTTACAAAACATGATGGTACAATCAACATGCCTAAATGTCCCTTTAATGTAAAGAGTTTCATCATTTTTCTTTATACATTGAGAATAATGTGGGTCAGGATACCACAATGTTCCAACATGAAGATCGTTTAGTAACAAGCTACAATCTACTACCTCATTCATTATGACTAATGACTTGTTGTAGAATGCATGACAAACATTTTTTTCAATGTAACTCAATAACACATTATGTGGAATATCAATGGAATAAGGATAAAAGATGAAGGATACTCAACTGCACCTAATCTGACCCCTTTTGCTAGAGAGGCAACAATGGTAAGTTGGTTACCTCCCCCACCAACAACATCCTTGTTTTTCATTGATTGTATATGTTGTGCTCCTTTCATGTGAACACCAATTGTGTCACCTTGCCCAAACTTTCCCTTGTAGTCACATATTGTGCATCTCCAATTATTCTCATCAATCATTACAGCCCCTGAAAAATGACAAAAAAACTTTATTAAAATCATACAATATGAAATGATATAAACTGTCTAAAACCAAGGGAAATGATATAGTTACCTTGTGAAGAATGCTTCACTATCCAAGATCTCCTCTTCAATTCAGTAAATTCAGCAGTTGTAGCAGCTTTCAACTTGAACTCAGTCACTCTCCTTTGTTCCAAGAAAGCCATCTCATGCTTTAATTTCTCAATGGAAACTCCACGTTTGAGAGATAACTTGGGTTGAAGATGTATCTCAAAGTTAGACAAGTTAAATGACTTTTATGGATTAATACACATCTCTTTTTGACAAGGATCACACCAAATGACCCAAGTTGACAAACCTTTTTTCTCATCCTTTGAAAGGCATGTGTAAACTTACCAAAGTCACACTCTGGATACTTCTTCACTAATAATTCCCAATTCTTTTGCAACTTCTTGGGTATGCCAACTACATCAACCTCCAAGCTATCACTAACATCCTTCTCTGTAACCTCAAAGTTAGTATCATCCAAGGAAAATTCCAATTTAACCTTGGAAGTTGGAAATGAAGTACCACTGACATTAGACAGACCATCATTTACTTTGAGCTTTTTAGTTACAGGTTCTTTTAGACCTTCATCATCATTTATCAACATAATATCACCTTGTAATGAAGGAGCAGTGTTAATAACTGAATTCCGTGTAGTTTGATGTGAATATGATGGTGAGGTTGATGATAGAGGCTAATGTAGTGACCTATGGCATCCACATGCACCACATTTCCGAACATTGGCCACATCAGGATAAAACAATTGACAGCCATCAACCCCACTATTGTGTTTCTTTACACAAGCACCACTACTTGGAGGTTTATCAAAAATGGCATGGTGAAAGCTTCTATAACAAGAGCAACAATCACAAAGCATGGGGTCTTCATTTGAAGGGTCAAATAGCAAACATCCATCTCCATTGCAGCCTATGCGACGCTTGTACTCTAGGAATTTAATACCATCCATCCTCAACTCTTGGAAACTCAATTCCAAATATGAATGAAATTTGGTATGTTCCAAAATAACCCAATTTGAAGATGGTCACCAAAAAACATCACACCAATAATACCACCACATCTGCATCATCAAAACAAATACATATGAAATTAATAAAACTTCTTTCAAAACCTCTTGATAATAAAATATTACTTTTTGAATTCCAAACCCTATCAATCTCTACAGCTATGGGCTGAACTTCATTTCCTTTGGGACCAAGGATCAATGATTTGAAAATGACACGTTAAATGGATCATATTGCCAAAAAAGTAATTCAATTAGGATCTAATTCTACATTACCAACATTAGTGAAGAATTTTACATGATTTGGATCTAAAACAAATAAACTTTAAAAAAAAGGCTATATATGACATACTCAAAATTGCTAAAAAACATAAGGCTTACAATAGAATTTTTCATACAATTAAAAAGCTCTTAATATAAAGAAGAAAACAACCACTTCAAAAAAATTCCTAAAAAAGAATAAGATTGAAGTGAGCTTAAACACCTGAATGTAAAAATTTCTTGAAACTTGATGATGATGTGGTAACTCCAAAACCAATGTCTTTTGTAGATCAAATAATGTAGTAAACCAATAATAAAATATATAGGATGTTCTGAAAAATCAACAAAGCAATGCCAACAATGAGTTACCAAATCAACAAATCTATCAAAACATCCATCAATAAAAAACTAAATAAAAAATTAAATCAATTGGTCATACTTTTCCAACACTTGGTTATATTTAGTCAACTCTTCAATAAGAATTCAAGCTCAATTTCTTAGCTGATTTAAGTTCCTATCTTATTCAAATTCCTTCACTATCAACTTCTATTTATTAAATGACAAACACTTATATTTTCAAAGGTCCTAACTTATTAATTCAATCTAAAAGCTCAATAGTACTTAAATGATTCTTAAAATTTGAGAAGTGCATAACTTGATCATTAATTTGAGTGTTCAATGCACAACTATTCAATAGATGTAAACAATATGATTCAAGTAGCATTCAAGTACTAAAGTTTCAATTGGGACTGCATACCATTCAAAATTCTTGTCTTATAAACTGTTGAAAGTGCAAATAGCTCCATGCAAAATTACAAATTCCATAACAAGTAGAGTTAAAATTCTCCAATGAAGCAAAGTTTTTTAACTGCCAAGAATCCCTACAAGAATGAAGCAACAAAACAAGACCAAATTAGCTTCAGTTGAAACTAAATAACATCAGCAAAGGGTAATCATGTCAATAGGTTTATAGATTAAGAAAAAAATAAATGATTCACATTAGTGATGACAATGAAGTTTCCACACATCCTTCAACATGTAATAATCCAATGAAATCTCAAAAGGTCATCAAGTTGTGAGCAAATATTTTACCTTAAAGAAAAGCAACAAAGGAGTTGAAAATTGTTACCTGATGAGTTCTTGGGCAAAAGTGCAACCAGCTACTTGTGCTTCTGCATTTTTAGCTTCATCTGCCACAACTTTCAAACCTACATGTCTAGATCAAATACAAAAATTATACAACGCAACTTTTCCAACAAAAATTATTGAAAACAAACCCTGTCTGAAGAAGTTATAAGCTGCTGAAGTTCAAAGGTAATGCAAAAATGTCTGGATTTTGAACTTCGAATTGCTCCCAAGCATTTAAAACAACTTGGATTGACCTGAAAATTTTACCACAATAACTAGACTTCAAGGGGAACATAACCCAATAAATTTTATTGAAAACAAACATTGGATGAAGGAGATATAAGCCCCCAAAGTTTCAGCCTTCAAATGTAATTTGGTGAATTCAAATTGAACCTGTGAACTTCGATTGACTTCCAAGAAATCAATACATCTTAGATTGATCTGAAAATTTTACCACATAAACTAGAAGAGAGAGCGCAACTTTACCAACAAGGTTTATTGAATTTGGACATCAGATGCAAAAGTTACAGCACTTCGAATTTTCTGGGAGGACACTTTTTGTCCCCTCCGGCGATGAGGGGTTAACAGCAAAGCTCAAAAACAAAGCCAAGCATGATCACTCTCAAAACAATGATCCAAGGAGCAAACACAAAAGCAACACGAAAGGTGCACAAGCTGGCTCAAAAATTCAAACCCTAATCCAAGCAGGAAGATAAAAACATAGAAACAATAACTTACCTTAATGTAAAATTTTGAACTTAATCAAAAGCATGAACAAATCATCACCTTCTTACACCCCTCCAAATCAAAGACAATAGTACACAAAAACATGAGAGAGAATGATTGAGGCGAAATGAGGAAAGAAACAGTGGAAGAAAGCGACAGAAGCTTGGGCAGAAGAAAGCGGGGCGGGAAACAAACTGAACTGAAAACAAAGATACTAATGGCACTAGGGTTTAGAATACACTTGTTGCCCTATACCCTTGGAATACCCTTAAGATATCCGGTTTTCAATATTGTTGATTGTTATACCCTCAGTGTACATTGGATACGATGAAACATATTTGGTCATTAATAGCACATATCTTAGCCAAACAACCAGTATCCCAATATAAATCATCAATCTTCTAGCTCAACTATCACACCCAAAGTTGCCTATGTATAATTTAAAAAAATTCATACAAAAAGTTCCCTCCAATTAAAATTAAAATTCATTTGTCATATGTTATTTATATTAAAATTTTAATAAAAAGACCCCAAAATTGGGTAGCTTGTCCCATGATATATGTATTAAAAAAACTCATATAGTTAGATTTATAATGCTATTATTATCTTCAAAAATACTCATTTAATGTATATATTTACATTTTTGGATTCCTTGTTGAAAGGGCTACAAGACTTTTCAAAAAAAAAAACCACATCCCTTGAAATTAGACTAAAATGCATTATAAGTAATTAAAATCAAGGCCATATAATATGGGAGTTGCGTACCCGAGGCCTCTAGTCTTGGGGCTATTACCTAATGGAAGTTCTGTTGTATACGACAAAAAATATCTTTCAAATTGATGAAGTGACTTGGTATTATAAGATAGGAAATCCAAGAAGCTATTTAATATAACTTTGTAAAAATTGCCAGTATAATGAAAATGCTTAATTATAGTAGATTCTATAATTCACCACCTAAATTATGCATTGATCAATTCATAGAATACATAATTTAAGCATAAAGCTCAAATTATTTTTTATGATCCAAAATAAAGAATGAAAATGTTTAATAAAGTTTTAAAACTATTGTAGTAGAAAATAGCTATTAATCTATAGCTTGTGACCGGGCTTGTGACATTTCCTAAATTTCTTTCAAACATGTTTTTTTTAATAGCAATGGTATTTACGGCTTTTATATACATACATAAGTACCAAATTACACAATGGAGTAGAAACAATTCTAAATCTTGAAAATTTGGCTCTATTTGTCCTCCATCCTTCATGTTCCCTATGTTTATACATGCTTTTTACCTCCATCCTCAAATATTTTGTTGTGCATAGTAGTGCAATGAGCTTGAATGTTAGTTCTCTCTTAGATATTTTGTAAGATACCTAAGAAAGATGGTGGATATCAAGAAGATCTTAGCATTCACATGCCAATGATTTTTTGAGATCATGGCAGAAATCACTACACTTCAACCTACAATTTCAAACGGCATGCTTGCAAGGCAATGACAAAGGCAACTTGCTACTTTATGTGAAAAATGGACTACAATCAACTACCACCAATGTTCCATGCCTTAAAGTAAGAGTAGTTGGGACTATAGCTTGATGTGCCATAGAGTTGTGAGATTGTAAGTAATTGATACCATGTTTGATACTGTGTCCATTGTCTACAATACAAGTCTAACTATAAGAAGTGAAGTTGGTCAAGATAGAGACCAGTGCTTTCAATTGCAAGATTTTACATGTCTATAAATAAAATTGTATACTAAAAAAGATGGTGACAAGTCATTATGAGTGCCGCCAAGTGAAGGAATCTATGTAGAGGCTACATCTACAAAACAAAAATGTTGACTTCATTATATCACAAGCTGGAAACTACTCTACAAAAAGATGGACATAAAGAATCTCTACAAAAATTTGTAGAGACTCTTGGAGATGAACTTTAAATACACTAGATGTTAAAGAAAATATCACATAGAAAATTCATTTAAAAAAATGTAGAGTAGACTTTCACAAGTCATAAAGTGATTGTAGTTATATATGTTATGTCCTTTAACCTCATTTCTCTTCATGATCTCAATTTTAGATTTGACATGTAAAAAGAAGATTGATAGACTTCAAATTACTTTAACATTTTTAACACCTTTATGATAAAAATTTATAATCTTTCTATCCATAAGTGATATTGTTGTGTTTTCTTTTCCTATGTGATCCACGACACTTCTAATTTGAATTTGTATGGTTACAATTTTTTTTTTAAATTGATAATACTTATAAAATCTTTGACTTTTGGAGCAAACTCCAAGAAACTCTAGACTTAGGCCTTTAGGGATTGAGAACTTTTCTATTGACATATTATTGTATCTAACTATCTTGATTATATTTCATTCCAGATACTTAATTAAAGTTATAAAAACAAATATGGCAAATGCTAAAAATGAGAGTACTCCCTCAATTTCTTTTGTTTTTTTCCATACAATTCTTTAAAAAAAAAAAATTCTCTAATATTTTGGCATCTATATCTAGAATTATTATTTGCCAACCATGATGGTTGGATACAATATGCCTTTGAATTGCTTTAGCATTCATTCTTCAAAGCATTAGATGGGATTCGAGGGGGCCGGAAGGCCGTTTCAGGCCCGCTCCCAGCTCTGTTCCCCTGGCTGCCATGGAACGCGGGTGTCAGAATTTATTTTTTTTATTTTTTTTAAGTTCTTAAAATGAAAAACAAGGTTACATTTATTTTATTTTATTTTATTTTTCAAAAAATCTGACCTGGTAGTCGCTTGGCCAGGTCAACACAGGTGGGGAACGGTGAGTTTCGGCAGATTTAGACTGGGTTTCGGCTGGGGAACTCACAGCCCTCCCCAATGGCTGAATCCCATCTAATGTTAATGTGTTTTAAAATCATTGCTTTCTAAAAGCCAATATTCTTTTGATTGTGTAATGATTCTTTGAGGCTATTTGCATAGCTCACTTCAAATAATCACTATTTCTTAATAAAATGCAATTTTGCTTGCTTTCATGTCCTCTTATTGTATGCTGAAATATTAGTGTATTGTACCAATTTCAGTGAATGAAGGGTTGTCAAGGTTGGGTGAGCAAAGAAATGGTTTCTTTTGTTTCCTTGTATCCATTAATATTTTTTTTGAGCATATGGTAACGACACATGGTGTCTGAGTATATTAATTAGGCCCAGTTTATACTTGGGGCTGGATTGAAGGCTAGCCGAAACTCTCCAACTTTAAACCAATAGGATCACTCATTTTTTCCAAATCTAGCCAAAGAGCTTTACACTAGGGTTGGATTGGAACTACAACTCATCCCATATGTCGCCTTAGGTGGCATGGTTGTAGCACCAAACCATTTGGCCCTAAGGGAGCAATTGGGACAAGATTTTGTGTGGCCCGATTTCCCGTCTAGCGGGTTGGATTGGGGGCCAAACACAAGAAGGGATTCAATCTCCGTGGAAGGTTGCGGATCTCCCTGTGTTCCCAAATTGTGGAAATACAAGGGCAATAATAGATTGCAATGATTAGATGTGGCTCAACTTCAGCCACGTCAAATAATATAAAAAATTTAAAAGAAAAAAAATGAATTCTTTTTTCCATTTTTTTTGCATTTTAAGGAAAAAATATGATTTTTTTTTTAATTTGAATTTTTGATAGCCCACCATTCTTGTGCTACATCAGAAACAACAAGGGAAATGGGCCTAAAATGGCCCTCCCCTTGCCATGAATCCCCTCTAATGTTGGACTCCTTTGTTGGATCGTACAAATCTTTACCATCTACCAATGTAAGGTCTTTTGCTTTCTTTTTTGGTGCATCTTTATTAATTGTGAATTCAAGAAACTTCCTCCCATTTGCGTTGCTAAATTTTGGAGCACTAGAGCTGAGACTATTGAGTCAATGAATATGACAATCTGCTCTTAAAGTGTCCATATAAGGAGGAGAATGGGTCTGTGGCAAAATCAGAGGATGGAAACGTGATTTCTACATACTTCATGGAAGGAAGAATGACTAGTAGTTCTATAGCAATTGAAATTAGATTTTTCAGAGCCAAAATTAATTAAACACCATTTATGCAAGCCACCAAGGTGTAGGTATCTACAAATGTTCATAGAGTGCAACAATGAATAATGAAGAAAGAAATGGCTGTGAATAGAGTAAGTGAGTCCAAGAAGCTATGAATGTAGAGTTCAAAATTGTATATGAAAGTGCTAAATGCATGCATATAGAATTCAAATAATGGTACAACACTTTTATATTGCATTCACAAATACTTTAAAAAAGCACACAGGTCGAACTACATTTCTAGAACACACACTTTTTGCCAAATTAGAAATGTTTTGTACTATTTTGGCTCTCTCTATATGGGCGACTGTAAATGACTAGGCAGAAATCAAGCAAACTATCATATACAATAATGTTTATTTCTTGTATATATGCTTTGTACAATATAACTAAATTGTATATATACAGTAATGATTCATTTCTTAACTGAAATGAGATGTCTCGTGAGATGTTTGTTTGGTAAGCTTACGTGCTTAATAATTAAATTTTGTAGTGCAGACACAAATTACATGTTGTGGTATAGATATAAATTTTGGTACATTGCATGTTTAATAATTAAATTTTTTGGTGTAGACACAAATTATATACTATGGTACAAACATAAATTTGATAAATTATGTACTTAATATTTCAATTTTTTGTATAGGCACAAATCTATAAATGAAAGTCATTGTTGAAGTTATGCCATAGACTCTAACATCTATGAGATGATGTGTGTTTTTACCAATTTTGATTAGACATACTTGAAGAAAGAAAATGATAAAAAAAGAATGATTACAGTATTAGAAATAACATGTACCCTAAACCCTAATTTACATTTATCATTGAATTCATTCAAGTTCTCATTATAGAAAATCTCATATTTTTCTTGAAATTAAAACTAAAAATATAGATTCAAAAAAGAGATAAAAAGAAATGTTTTCTTGAATGGTGTGTTTAGTCGTATGATTATTTTCAAACCCCTATACAGAAGTGACAAGACCAAAATTATTTATTGCTTGAAATTCTTTAAATTCTCATAAAAATAAATGACAACTATTATGGGGCTACAATTCTAGTTTCAATGTCAATAGAAAGGAAAAGGTTCCAAAGAAGTAAAAGAATTCTTTTTTTTTATCCCAATAGAAAAAATAGGAAGAGAAAGGAAAAGGATTTTAAAAAGTAAAAAAAAATTATTTATTTATTTTTGAAATAGAAAAAATAGTACAAAACATAAATAAAAAATAAAAAATAAAAAATACTCTTTTTATTTTTGAAATAGGAAAAATAGGAAGAGAAAGAAAAAGATGTGTGTTTTCTATTTTTTTTTAATTGAGCATTAAGAAAATCTAAGAACACATTAATTGAAAATTTGACTCTAAAATCAAGCCTCAATACTTTTACATTATCTAGGGCTTGAGTGGTGAATTGGGTCTAGAATGAAGGCCAATCGGGCCAACCTTCCATTTAACCCTACTAGTATAAACTTGGCCTTAACCCTTAAATGTTGAGGAGGACGTTTGGCATCCAATGGATGATAGGAAATCCTTGTAGTAGGACAAAAGTACAACTATTCATCCTTAGAATTTTGTTGTGAAAATGGGAGATCTTCTATGGTAGTTTGACTTCCAATGAGTACTTTTGCTATTTCTAAAGCCAATGATTCACACAATAATGAAAAGAGATGATTTCCAAGGCACTATAAGAAACCCGTGTTTTTTGTGGTGTTACAAAGAAATGGGTCATGTTTTCATTGACATCAATGCATCACAAATTTTGAGCTTATAGGAGGTAGATCTTTGTTGATGTTTGGAAAGACATGGCAATGTCAGAGCAAAAACATGTGGATGACATAAGGGACATGTATGTTTTTTTGGACATCAAATAAACCATGGTTATGTTTATATAAACATCCCCCAAAACATGGAAGTGCTACATCAACTACGGGTTTTAGATTCACTTGGATGAATTTTTGTATGTTATTGTAGGTTGAGGTAAAATGTAGACTAGATGCGAAAAAAATAGGAAAAGGGCAGCCATGTGGCATGCTTTGAAAAAAAAAGAAAATAGATGGATGTACACTATGGATGAAAAGATAAACTCTTTATACAAGTAAGGTGGTAGGAAGTAAGACAACCCATATAGAATATGTAAAGCAAATTTTTTCTTTAAAATTGAATGTTTGAAAAAACATCCACATGATGTCAAAACAACCTCCAGATGTCAAAAATAATGTGCAAATGTCAGAAAAAACGTCCTCATGCTTGAAACAACGTCCACATGCAATGTAGTCAAGTTTCCATCTTTGAATTATCCCATATCCTTTGTCATGGATGGATAGTCGATTCCAGTATAAAAGGGACTATTTCACCTTTTATTCTTACTAAATGCCAATGAAGTAATTCCTTGATTTTGCCATCAAAAATTCTTTTGATGGTAAATGATAAATTCTTGGTGAATTTGACAATTTGTCTTGTTTATTTTTTTGGAATTAGAAAACAATAATAATTTCATATATATTATTATTTTTTAATCATACAATTAATTTTGCATGTGTTTTTCAGTGAGCCATATCATCTGCCACATTGTGATAATGATTTTTTTATTAAAATAAAGGGACATTGCCCGAACAAAAAAAAATAACATGGCTACCATGTGTCATCTACATGACAGACTTTTGGAGAGTGAAAACACGAGGTATCAACAACCGTTTTCATAAAACATGCAGACATTGGAGCACGTTACAGTAGATTTCAATTGTTTGTAGAAACGCCGCCTGCGACGGATTTTAGGTGACATTAGAGTTGGCATACCTTCAATTGAAAAAAACATACTTTCATGTCTTTAAAAACACCACAACAAAACACAGGTTTCTTCTTGTGAGGTCATCCCTTCATCCTTTAATCCTTAACCCTAGACCGCCCATGGCCATTTTGGGTAAAAAACATCCTAGCTTTTGAAGTGCTATAAATATAAATGTGACTAAGTAATAAAGATCTTAACCGTACAATCATGTAGTACACATGTTGTAGATGTCATGGATCAAATTTGAAGTCATTTGACCGTGTAGATTGCAAGATTATAATATTTTAGTGTTGAAAAAGAATGCTGAAATTTTCCTAAAAACACATTTAGAGGCCAAATTTGATTTCTAAACCTAATCAAATGAAAAAACTTTAAACTACAAAGTGATTCAAAACCAGGATAAAAACACATTGGTGAAAAAAAATATCATTCAATTGACTCAATGTGTTTGCAAAATGGCTTGCAAATGTCAAAAATAGGGAAGAAAAGTTGCAAAAAACACATCTAGGGCTGAACCTCCTTCTACTAAAATGCTTCTCAGTCATTCATAAATTCTTGTATTGATATGAAAATTTATCCACACAAACTAGACTAGTATGCGCAACTTTTACAAAAACATTTATTGAAAATGGAAATTTTATGAAGAAGATACAAGCCGCCGAAGTTCACTATAGTCCATAAATGGCGGGATTTTGAATTTTGAATTGCTCCCAAACATTCAAAACAACTTGGATTGACATGAAAATTTCACCACAATAACTAGAATTCAAGGGAAACACAACCCAACAAATTTTATTGAAATCGAACATTGGATGAAGGAGATACAAGCCCCCAAAGTTGCAGCCATGAAGTGCAATTTGGTGAAACAAATCAAGCCCGTGAACTTTGATTGGCTTCCAGAAAATCATTACCTCTTGGGTTGATCTGAAAATTTTAACACACAAACTAGAAGAAAAGGCGCAACTTTCCCAACAAGTTTGATTGAACTTGGACATTGGATGCAAAAGTTACAATACTTTGAATTTTAACTTAAAACTATGTGAGGACACTTTTTGTCCTCTTGGGCGGTCTAGGGTTAAAGGACGAAGGGGTGACCTTGGAAATCATCTCTTTCCATTACCGTGTGAGTCGTAGGCTTTAGAAATAGCAAAAACACTCATTGGAAGTCAAACTATTGTAGAAGACCTTGCCTTTTCACAACAAAATTATGCTGAGAATGAATAGTTGCACTTCTATCCTAATGCAAGGATTCCCTGTCATCCATCGGACGCCAAACGTCTTCCTCGACGTTTAAAGGTTAATGAGAGTGCCTTCCCAAAACTATGGGACACTCTTTTACCAATTCCCACAAAAGTAATTTTTTATTATGAATCATATTTTCTAGTTTCCCCCTCACTGTCAGGACAAAGCAGTGGAACTACTGTAAACGACCACTTATCCCTCATTCATCCCTCATTCATCCTCAGTTTCATCCCCAGTTTCATCCCCAGTTTCATCCCCAGTTTCATCCTCAGTTTCATCCTCAGTTTCATCCCTCATTCATCTCCAGTTCGTCGGCCCTTCATCCCTCGTCAACCCCAGTCAACAGAGGGAAAATTCCCCGGATGTAAAACACAATTGTCACCATGTGCCAGGACAGTACTGTACCACTCCGAAGCACGAGCCAGCCCCAGGGCAGACCCGCCGCCCGCCCGCCCGCCTCGGAGAAGACGTTGAATACCCGTCGCCCGTCACTCGCAGATCGCGGCACTGGAATTGCCTCGGAACCAGCTCCGGCAACAGACCGACGGACCGCCATCATACTTTCGCACACTTGGATTCGTCAACTTTTCTGCCGCACATTGGGGCGAGCGTTGCATGCCTGCCTGCCTGCCTGGGGCCTTCATCAGTTGTGGCCATCCATCCGTGCCCTCCACTACAGCTTATTAGCTAATAGAACACGCCAACCTTCGACGGAAGCAGCCAGGGCTGGGAGTGCAACTAACTTACTGTAATAAGCGCATCTCCATTGGTGGTTTGGGGATCTAATTTGGGACAACTTTCGATTGGTGTCGTTTCGGAAACTCACCATATTCCCTCGGCCGACCTTTCCGCACATCATCACCATGCTCGGTAGGGCACTGATGGACCCATGATTGCGCGCTTCGAAATTAGGTTTGTGATGTTGTGGTTTTGGTTTTCGAGGGAATTGGAGTAGAGAGAAAGAGAGTGATGTATGTGAGGCGGTGCAATTGATGGACGGTGCTTTTGAAGTCCGTGCTTTGGTAGAGTGTTTGTGGAATCTTGGGGAAACCCTAAGGTGGAGGAGCGGTGAATTGGTGGTGTAATTGGCGGGTGTTAGGGTTTGGGGGACGAAGGCTTGGATATGTCGTGATGTCGAAGGCAGTTTAGGTTGACGTGGCGGAGCGGGGTGGATTTGTGAGAAGCTTGAAGCGAGAGGGTGAATTGGTGAGCACGGGTGTGGGGTCGGAAGAAGGGAGAATCGTGGTGTGTGTATGAAGAGTTCTGGTGAGGAGGAGGGAGTGGCGGGGGTGGCGTCCCCTCGGGTTTGAAGGAAGGGTGCGAACTTTGGCGTGGAGTGTGAGGAAGAGTGTGCCTTGTGTAGGGGGAGAGATTGATGCGGGGAATTTGTTTGCTTTTTGCAGCTACATGCGGCGGTGTTGTCGTCAAAGTTCCAGTCGCAGTGCGAGGGTGAATTCTTATCGATAATTGTGGGGAGTGTTCTCGCCTTCAGAATGTAGGCACTGTTATGATCGATTGGAGTGGAGACTGGGTGTCTCCTCAAGTTGCGAATTTCTTGAATCTAGGTTAGTCTCTCTCCTGTGAATACAATCAATTAGCGGTTAGGCTTTACAAATTGGTTCAACCGTGGTCAGCTCGTAGGTCATGCAAATTCAATGTTTTCAGAGCCTCATCTTCTTACGATTTCCTCAGCGTATCGCGGAAAGGAACATCAGGGGAATAGAGCACTGCTAATCTGGCGTCGCTTTCCTGGAAGCCGAGTTCAAGATCAGAAACATCATTTAGGTTTGAAAAGTTTAGGAATGATTGAACGTTTCTTTTGGGAGAATTGACTCCGGGTTTTGGTGCGCTGAACGGAAGAGGAATATCGGAGCTTATGATGGAATTGCGAAGTAGTGGCATATCAATCCTCGGTTTATCTCTCTAGTGAATTGTAGTTTTGCTGGCCCGTGAGTTCCAAAATGCATATTGGCATTCAACCTGTTCTTGGGTTATCATTCTTGCTTTCTCCTGATGAAGTCGAGGAGTCCTGCCTGCAATAGTTTGAGACCTTATATGCTCCGACCTCAAACAGCACAAAATCAGACATGGAATCTCTCAGTTTAGTTAGGGTTGTGCGAACTTTAGAATGCTGTCAGCGTCTTTCAAAATGAAGGAGCGTGAGCCGAAGGAAGATCAGGTTTGAATATCATGGAGTTAACCTTTGGTTGAAGGCCTTCGCAGCGCCAGAGTGCTCTCTTGACAAATTTGAATTGACCTGTTCTTCATCATTTGACGATCCCAGTGCTTGACGGCGTTTTGTACTTTCACCTGTGACGAATTCAGGGACAGTGGACAAATGCCGTGCTGGATCAATATGAGAGCTATGTTTTGGTGGGTAAAGCGGGTTTGCGAGACGTGCGCAGGGTGCTAAGGCTAGGCGAATCTTGGCTACCAGGTTTAGAATCAGGTGGTTCAGCGCGGCTGGTGCAGCCCGCTGGCTGCCTCAAATTATGTTCCGCAACAATGAAGTATTAAGAGGCGTCCAGCATGGAGTGGTCTGTGCTTCCTTGACGTTCCCATCTTAATCCTTCTTTGGATTTTCACGTGTTTATGCTTTTAATGATGGATGCATATTAATTTGCCTCAGTAATTCAAATACATTACCTGCCCAAGGATACTTTGTCCTGTTTAGAACGAGAAGGTGAATGTCTCATGGTCAGTAATGCAGGAAGGAGGGGCCTTTGGGGTTTATGGAGCTATTTTTTTTAATTGAGAATAGGTTGGGCTCCTGCAGGCTGAAGTGGAGCTGCCTGAGTATCATCGACTTCCTGGTGGTGAAGATGCTGCAGGTCCCCCGGACTTCTTTCGAGGTGAAACTTTCAAATGGGGAGCAGTGACCGATCTCGATGATTTCTTTCAGCGGGTCTATCAGTACTACTGTGATAAAGGCTTCTGGTGTATATTCACGCAGTGGTTGTGTGAGCTTGTCTCACTGGGGTTCACCATCGGCTTCTCTGGCTTCCTTGTATTATTTGTGAATTGGCCGGGGTTACTTAATGCCAAGTGTGGTATAGATGCCATCGACGAAGGGAATTTACACAATTGTGACCTTGTAAAAGAGGCCCTGCATGAACATCCTTTAACTCCGTTCACTCTTCTCAAGCTCTTCTTTGTCGCCTACCTTGTTCTTCTCTCCGTCTATTGGTTATTCTGCTTCCTGCGATTCTTTATTCAGCTGCGTGATACTCTCGAAGTCCGACACTTTATACATAGCAGGTGCGTGGCTCCTTTGGATGGCATTGTAGAAATTTACTTTTTCGAGTTTCGTCTCTAGTCTCGCTTAGCAGTTGCTGTACGTTGAACTCTTTAATATGTGGTCAGATTTTTGTTATAGTATGTCTCCAGAACTAGCGTAGTTCGTCTTTTTGTTTTGGTGTTCTTTTATTCCTGGATGTTTAGCATTTGGATATGCTAAGTTTTAGCCTTGTCTTTTGGCAGTCTCGGTGTCTCTGAAAATGAACTGCAAACAATGGCCTGGCCAACACTGGTTGACAAGATAGTACAATTGCAACAACATGAACGGCTCTGTGTCGTGCGAAAACTTTCCGCTCATGACATAGTTAGCCGTATCATGCGGAAGGAGAATTATCTAATTGGTCTATTGAATAAAGGAGTGTTAGGCCAAGATGTGCCCTCGTGGGTGCCAGGGGCCGGGTCTATGCTGAACCATGGCAAGAAGCGGCTAGTCTTGACGAAGTTGGTTGAATGGAGCCTTAATTGGTGCATTCTCCAACAGATGTTTGACAGGTAATTAAGTGTCAATTGATGTTACATATGTTACGTTTATGTATTTGGCGAGCAAATAATGAGCGAATGCCTGTTCAAATAGATCGAAGGCAGTATGTAGTGCAAATAGTGGTTGTAAATCTTTTACCGAGTGGCATCAGTGGGCTTGTTGTCATCATTTTCCTGACTGACTTGTAACGTTTGCATTGCAGTAACTTTTTGATTCACAGAGACTTCACAAGTAACCCCGCACGCCTACGCAAGAGATTGGTGTTGCTGGGCGCTACGATGTTGCTCTTGTCACCTTTCTACGTGATATTCATGTTCTTCTTATTCTTACTTCGGAATGCGGAATTATTCTACCATAATCCAGCATCGATGAGTTCAAGACGGTGGTCGAATTTGGCCAAGTGGAACATTCGAGAGTTCAATGAGGTAGTAACATCGGTCCATTCTTCATTTCCATCCCTCGTATCTCGAGATTATTTCTATTTCGAGGCTGATCTTTGTATTTCGAGACCACCAGCCTAGTGAGCGATTATGTAGCAGTTTAAACAGGACGACAGTTCCTGTGTCTTCCTAATGTCGACGTTCTTATTGTCTTTTTTGCAGCTGGAGCATATGTTCAAACACCGTCTGAATTCCAGCTATAAGCACGCAGTGGAATATGTGAAGCAGTTCCCTTCCCCTATTGTCAGCATGATTGCGAAACTTGTTTCGTACATAGTTGGTGCATTTGCAGCTGTTATTATCCTAATTTCCTTGATCGACGAATCTCTTCTCGAAGGGCATGTGAGTATTTTGACCAGTGACATTAATCAATGTGGATATTGGGAAGCTCTGTAATCCTTTGAAAGCATGCGTGATTTCTTCCTTTGAAGCATTCAAGTCTGATATCTGGTGTGATCGTTTTGTCCTAGTTTAAAGGAGAATGGTTCGTATGTACAAGCTGATAGTGATGTATGTTTGTCATCTAGATGTATGCAATATCCTGCCAGATCTTAATCAATCACCTAATCAATTGATTGCGATATTTTAAGAGGTTCGATCTGTTAACTTAATCGACTTTGACATTTGCGATTGAACAGATTGGAAGGCACAATTTGATCTGGTATACAGCCCTCTTTGCAACGGTCTTGATGATCAGTAGGTCGTTGATTATGGAGGACTATCAGGTCTTCGATCCAGTGGGAGTCATGCGTCAGATTGCAAACCATACCCATTACATGCCTAAACACTGGCGAGGTGCTGAAAATACGGAGACCGTTCGGTTGGAGTTTGAGGGTCTGTTCAAGGTACAGATTGTCGTTTTTAAAACTTGACGTTATATTAATATTGGTTTCATCTGACTATCAATTTCTGCGGAAACAGCGTCCTAATTTGGGTGCCAATGAGTATTTTGCAGTCTATAGCCGGTTTTGAGTTCATTTCGGTAGCGTCATACGATTCATAACTGCTAGTATCGTGGTTTTAGTCAGTTCGCTGATATATACTATATCTGTGCTTCTCCTTTCTGACTAAACCTATTTCGGTTGTGACCTGGTTGTTGCCACGCAGTATAAAGCAGCGCTATTCTTTGAGGAGATCTTGTCCATCTTTGTTACTCCATTCATTCTTATCTTTGTGTTGCCGAAGGTAAACCAGTCTCACTGAAGATTCTTTTTAATTAGTGGATTATTATTTTTCTTCTTGTAGATGTTTTGAGTATATATGCTGAAAGGTGATGTATTACCTGTTCCTCAGAAGAGATTTGATCACATAATTTACTGGGTTCTGAAAACTAACTGTTGGTCTCTTGGCTGTGCAGTGCGTGGAAGACGTGCTGCTATTTGTTCAAGATTTCACTGTTCATATTGAAGGTGTTGGCCATGTTTGCAGGTGAATTTATTATTCTGACGTTTTTGTGGTTCTACGTGAGTGCATTTGGCATGTCGACAGGAGAGAACTTTCAGTATTTGATAGGAAAATTCTTGAATTTTTGTTACGTCGTAGGTATTGCAAAGAAACAGAGCTCAACTATTTTCTTCTGACTGCTCTAAGATTATTTCCACTCGAATTTACGTTGCTTCACGCGGAAAATTGCTTGTAATTGTTTGCAGCTTGAGCGTCTTTGACTTTGAGCACCATGGAAATTCCAAGTATGGCTCTCCATTTCATACCAGTAAGGATCGACGCAGTTCCCAAGGCAAAATGGAGAAATCTTTCATCAGGTAATACTAACTTCCGTCATTATTCATTGAACGCTAAATTTGACAATCTGTTACTCAATCGAACGTATAAAAAACAGGACTCACCGAATATAAACTGGGCTTAACTATACAATATGAAAATTGGATTTTGTTGCTGCAATGATTGTTATCCACTTGAATGTGCTAATTATGTTTTGGGGTTCACGCTGCTTTCTGTTATACACAGCTTCAAAACCAACTATCCGAACTGGGAACCCGATGGAAACGGCAAACAGTTCATGTCGGTGCTGGCGGACTTCCGGCTACGAAAGGAAGAAAACGATCTGGCCAAGGGTCAGCTGTTTTCGTCTGTTCGCCTACCGCAACCGCCCAATCAACTCAGACCTTGGGGGGCGCCGATGCCAGTGCCAGTGCCTAGAAATTCTCTTTACACCCGCTCAGTGAACTCAACTGTTCGGGACAGATTTGGACACAACATTCCTTTCGCTCGGCCTTCTTCCATGAACGGTTCGCATCCCGACCTGCAAAATGATCCAGTTGCTGAGAATTCCGAGCAGATGTATTGGCTGGACAAGTTTTACACTGCGTCTCAATCACCCCAAAATTTGGAGGCAGGCCTGTTACTCGATATTAGACATACTAACGAGGGTGGGGCAACAGCCTCGGATGGTTACGGTTCCAGGTATGGCGGCATGGATGATTCAAGTTTACCTGGTACGAGGGGTGATGAAATAGAGAGATTGAACAGAGTAGGTATGAACTTGCAAGCTTCCACACGAGGAGCAGGGATCCTTGGGAACCAGGGATTCGGTCAAGGAGCAGGTGAGAGTAGGTGGTGGGCTCGGAGAGGGCCTGGTTCGATTACAGGTGCAACACCTGGAGAGAGCTCTTTCGAGCCGCCCATGTTTGCCCGAGGGGGTCACATAGCTGAAAGTCAGGACGATTTCTACGAAAGCGAAGAGGATCTTCATGAGCGGGACTGGTCGTCGCAACGGCACACAGGCAGGGGGACGTTCGGGGGCAGTCAAATCTCGGAGCTGGATGACGGCAGTCCCAACTTGGAATTTCCGTTTGGGGACGTGTATCAAAGACCTCGACGCGAATCTGAACCCGCTGCCTTGGACGCTGCAGCGGCAGCGGTGGGTAGCCCTGTGGCGTCAGAAAGCAGCAGTCGTCCAGACTGACCCAAACTTTCATTGTTGTGTCCATACACGCTGGGAACTCTCCCAAATAATTGTAATAGGTAACTTTACTGACTTTTATCTGCTAAGTCCGCATCTCTCTCTGTCTGGTTCCTCCTGTGTCTTTTATGTTGTTTTTATTTTTTTGTGTTTTATTTTCAAATGTCTCATTTATGGATTTCACTTTTGATTCCTGGTACGTTCTCGGTACCATATTGTCGACGTCCTTGGCGCCAAGCAACCATTTCTAGCGCCCAATCGGGTATCAACTTGGTTTTGCTAATGCAGTTCAGTAGTTGTACTCATATAAATTTAGGTACAGCCAAATGCTTATAGAAACCATACCGAGAAGACGCTAAATGATTTCTTTTGTGGATCAGATCATAGTGCTTAGAGAGAGAGAGAGATACAAGTCCTTGTCATAGTCCTCCAGGAGGCACTAAGGGTTGCACTGCCTTCCTATCTGCATCCATGCATGTGGCGTAGCTACTAGGACTTCTCGTCAGCAGACTTCTTGGTCTTATGACCAGATTTACTCTGCTGCTGCTTTGATTTATGAGACCATAGTGCTTACCTAGATTAAGTCGTTAACAAAGACTTTGACCTTGTTTTCATGCAGAGCTTGATGCGGCTAGGACGGCATGGTTGGAAAGTTCATCATTGCTACGATCATTGCTACGTCACCGAATCAAATCTTCAAGCTGGTGAAAAAATTGTGTTGATCCAAACTATCTTCTTTTGTGCAGAATTCAATCATTTTTTGTCTACGCAAGAGCAGACATTAATGCAACTCATCTGCCCTGTATGTGGCTTCTGATCCAGCTGTATACAATGGTAGAACAAGATGCTCCGGTGCACTCTAGTACAGAAGGGTTATGTTGAGGAAGAGCAATCTTGCTCAGTCAACATGTATCTCTTGCACAGGGTTTATCATTCCAACCAGGCATGCATCGACATGGCTTGCTATACTATCATTATTGCTTTTGTTCGCCAGGTCTGTTAATATATAATTAAGGTCTTGTACAAATTATCATTTGAATTTAATTTTTTGGTGGCCGAGTAGCCCGCTTATATTTCTCTTCGCTCCTGTCTCGCCCTCACCCTGTGATGTCTTGTGAGAGTTTTTCATGCATTTAATGGTGTCTTCTCTTTTGCATTTTGTTTTGGATTTTCGAGCGATTGGTTGGGACTAGCTAGTGCAGGCTCACTATGCTCTACAGGAAAGTCTACAGCAGTAGATGAATTATGTTGGTAACTTCAGTAATGATGGTGAAGTCATATTAGCGCTTCGGCCTCTCGTGGACCTTAGTCATGTTGAAGACAGGGGTCAAGATATTTTCAACCCACGACATAGTTGAGGTTTGAATATGAAGAAGATTCTTTGATCCTACCACTTTCTCTTACATGTTGCCATGTAGGATTGGTGATTAGGATCGGTGATTATGAATAGTTGATATATTGAACCCTGACTTAAATACTCAATAGAGGCTTTAATACTCATGAACCAATTTTGTTAAGACTGGGTGAGAATGGCCCATCTCCCATTTTGTTAAAGATATGTTTAATCCAAATGTCAGTTTGTAAAAAGGTACGGAGTACTATTTGCATTCTCATAAAAGTTGCCACATGCTCCCATCTAACTTGGTTCAAGGCCATGTCGCGGATGCGCAAAATCCTCTAAGCCTAGACTTGGCGTAAGTTGACATTGCTGAACGATCATTGCAACCCACCATCCGGAGAAAAAGAGGGCAAGGATAGATTGATAGAATAGGCAGCAGCAATACGTTCAATTCCGCAAGTTTCGAAACAGGGGCGGAGTGTTCGAATTCCGATGCACTCTCCGCATTGGGTTGCGAGCGATTTCGGATGCTGCCTCGGGAGCCCTCTCACAAGACATCGCGCACGAGATTATTCGCAATTCACTTCGATTGCATCCCTGGCCTGAAGTGCTGACGAACTATCTGCACAGGCGTAATATGTACAAAATTATGTTGAAACTGAAGGTATAAATTGAAGAAGACTGGGTTCCGTCACAGGATAGAGTTTTCAAAGTAACTGGTGCAACGATGAATCAGACTAACCGACTCTAGAAATTGGATCACTGTATGAACCACTTCTACAGCGCCGATAAACTCTTGAAGGCACACCAAAGTCACTGATTTATCATATGGATCAACGGGAATCAGATCTGTATCCTCGGGATGCAAGATTTTTAGAGCAGTGACTTAGACCAGGAACATGCGAATCTGAATGCTATTGCTGCCAACATTGAAAAGCACATTGCTAATTGAATGGGCCATGTCTCAGTCTTTACTTACCTTCCGAAAAGATCCACCGGCATGAAAGGAAGTAGCCGGGTTAGTATCCCTTTGTTGGCAAAACACATTGATGTATTCTGTTGAAATCGGCCAGTAGAGATTGTCGGCAGGAGAGTGGGTTCTGGGGTCAAACGTGCCGACTAAGGTGAAACTTTTTCTGAAATGGGGCCACGGGGCTGGCCGCGTCGTTAAACGGAGTTATGTGGGACACTAAAAACTCTAAATTGGAAAACGAACCAATTGCCAGCAAATTATATGCAAATATGAGTTGTAGAATTGTGCTAGTCCCCCCCTCAAAAAAAGTTGGATAGGAATTTTTTTAAATTTAACCAGTATGCAACCATTATTTACACAAAAAGTTCTCATATAAACAATTTTTTAATTTTTATTATTATTTACGGCTATCCAGTGGATAGATAATTAGACAAGCTACTGCCATGAGGCAAAATAATGCCTTCATGTATTGCAGCAAGAATTATTCACCTAAAACTACCTTATATATGAAATGCTTTAGGTTTAAACATTGGGATTGGCCCTTCGTTTCAAAAAAAACTGTACTAGGAAGTGCAATCCACAAGTAACACCATAAAGAACACGTATCCAAATTCTAATTTCCATCTTCCATTGTCCTCCCATTTCCATTTCCATTTCCCGTTGTCCAGCCCCTGGTAGTGAGTCTCATCTTCATCTCTCCCTTTAGAACTAAGCAGCACCATGGCGTCTCCAGCAGATACCCTGATGTGTAGACTGCCCGATGCATTGGAATTGTGTACGACACCCGCAGAAGGCAGACTTGATCTTAAGCTGCACCCTGACGTCTCCTCTTGAACGTTTCCATGATGTTCTTGATCTGTTTCTCAAAAGCCTCCACTTTGTCGATGTTGAATTCTTTTGGCACACGCTCCTGCGGGACTCGCAGATAGGGTATCATCCGATGCAAAACGTCCTTATAGTGCTTGAGTTTTTGAAGTTGCTCAGCGGGCATGGGCTGAACAATCACGAAACACAACCCAATTCAATCAGACAATGGTGGCCGGGGGGTACTATAATTTAATAATTAATATGGTTTGGATGTCGATCTCTAGCAGGGCAAACACAGTATCACCGACCAAGCCATTGGCTAGGTCTCATTCGTTTTGTTCAGACCAACACAGATTAACTAAACAAGTCCGTGCATCTATGCGCGCTATCTGTGTGAACGGCTGGGCAAAGGGCTAAAACCTGGTTGCTTCGGGCGGTAAGCATTCCATAGAGCTCGATCATATCCTCCAGGTAGGCATTTTTGAGCTCTTGAAGCTACAAACCAAACAACACAAATTTTAATACGACGCCAAATACAACAACAGCAGCAGCAACTTCACGTAATTATCCCTTAGAAATACAAGCTTGAGTCCAACGCATTCACACCATCAGACATTAACACACCTTGAACCAGACTTCTTTCTTGTCGTCGTCAGGGCTCCGTGCTACACTCATCCCGCGAAATCCAGGTTCTGTAAAATAATTGATCCCGTTCATCAGTTCTAATCGATCAGTAGTCTGCCCTAACTAATTAAAATAGAGTGCCATACCGGCTTCCCGTCCTAAGTAGAATCGCATGAAAAACCCTAAGTACCGATCGTCGGTTTCCTGTGGCGTCCCATGAGAGCGCCATCGTTGACGGAGAGTTGAATCAAACAGAGGACAAAACTCCATAATCACAGACACCAAACCAGAAAAGCTCAAACTGCCGACGCATCCCCAAAGCAAACCCCAACTCCCTGGACACCCATACAATTGGGAGAGCGGATTGCGAGAGAGAGACAATACTACTTACTTGCAGCGTAGTCCATGTTGCGCAGCGAGATGATCTGAAAGCGGAGGAGGGTGAAAGAAAGAAGGGAGAGGCGCACCGTAGGAGTCCCAGAAACACTCGGAGTTCCTCCAATTCAGTAGCTTGAGGGCTGTTGTACAAAGTCTGTACAGAATTCCGAGTGTTTCTGGGACATTGAGGAGGCCGGCAGAACTGGCGCCAGAAATCTACCTTTTGAATCTAGCCGATAAATGTACATTGTCGAAATGAACTCCAGGAAAAGATTTTGAGCAAAAATCTACAGAAGCGGTGACATCCATTCGCCACTCCGCTTATTCATCCAATTGCTCATCCTACAAGCAATGGTGAGGGACATGCGCCGGGGAAGAGCACCAAAGTGCTCGGAGTGTTGGGACGTAAGAGGACAAAGATTGCCCCCATGATCATAACCCTTAGGTGGCAAGAAGTCTGGGCATGTAAATTCGCTTGGGTGGAGATTGAATTCAATTCTGATGGAGATGTGGTTGGCATTCTTTGTTGTAGTTGCATTGCCATTAGAGGGTGGCACAAGCTCCAGCCTCATTTCGAAGACAAATAACTTAGAAAAACATGAGGGGAAACACACCTATCGCAAGGACAACATTTCCCTGTCTCATTTGAAGAAGGGTGACATTTTCACTACATACGATTGCAAACTCCTACAATTGGTGAAATTGTAGGTTGGACAAAAGCAATCTGCAAGTCTTGCTGACCAATTGTTGGGAGGCTTGGACAATGAGTCCAAGTGAAAGCTTGGTGCTAGTTGTGTCCATCATTAGTTGAATTTTGTGGTTGAGACTATGTCAGAAATTTCAAGGGCTCTTCTAGACCGTGTATGCCTACTTTTGCCGAAGCAACAAGCGTCATGCTGAATTGCAAAGGCTTGCTAATCTTATGGAAACTAAGGGTAACAAAATGATCCGCCATGTGAAAACTCAATGGATTTTCATGAGGGATCTTTGGACACCATCCCTATCTGCAAGCTTAAAGTCCTCATAACTTTCATCTCATTAATTAAAATGGAATGATTCAAAACTTTCCATGTATATATAAATCTAGAGAACTAATTTTGAATTTTTTTTTTTGAAAGTGATTTTTAAAGAAGTTTTTTGGGCTGCCCGAGCTACCCGCATATTGCTGAAAATTACATAGCATGCAATAACTTTTTAACCATGCAATCAAAAGTTATGAAAATTGTTATGTCTTAAAGATACTCCTTGGGCACATGCTGTGTGAAATTTTCAAAGAAAAAAAAGCAAAATTCCGTTTATAGTGAACTACCCAAAATTGCTATGTTGCCAGAAAACAATGTTTGGTCCTTTAGAAGTTAACCTTAGAAGATGAAGTCATATGTCTACTACAAGTCATACAAGTTTAAAATTATTGTAAATTTTAAAAAAAGAATATGAAAAAAATTCATATCAAATACAAATATACTCAAAAATCTAAAATCTTAGATGAAGTCATTTAGCAAACACTTAATGTTGACAATGTCTTCTTATTGTTAACAACAAGAACAATATGAATATCAAACATAAAAGCATGTGATGCAAGAACAAGGCTACAATTCACCGAGAGAAACACTAAAGCACAACGTGAAACAACTAAAATCCCCACCATAGAAACTTATGTATAGTTGGGTCCCATAATCTTATGAGTTTTGTTTCCAAGCAAATTCAATAAAAAAAACTCCATGAACTTCATGAAATTGCAGCATATTTAAAAATGGACATATTTTCAAATTTCAAATTGTATTGGAATCATAGTATAGAGAACTTGATCATCATATACAACAATTTGAATCTTTTCTATACACTATCTACCATCTTGTGTTGCCATGCTTTGCTAAAATTATGGCTAGCATATCAATTAAAGATTAGCATTTGCAATTGCTATAGAGATACATAATCCCATACTACGTACTTGAGTTTTTTGTATCCTTTTTTTCTTGTTCTTTGGCTTGCTCTAGTATTGCAACAAAGCATTGACTATTTTCCAAAGGTTCTCTATAGTGAATTAGAAGGGCTGAAACTAACTTCTTTAGCCCATGAGCTTGCCTCTACTTCTTTCTAGAAGTTGTTGTAAGCCAATAGCTTACCTCCTTCTGATCACTTAAGCAATTCAGCATATCTGTTGTATGGGTATGGTGAGGGGAAATTTTTTCCTGTTTATAGAAGCAAATTTCAAAGTGATATCATTTTTTTTTAAATTCCTCAAAAACAAATTTACTGTGAATTTTTTATGTGAAGATTCCGTTCAACCTATTCTCATTATATAGGTCACCATATTTCCAACCATAGGTTGATTACAAATGCGACCATGCTTCAATGTAGGTGATAATTGTGGCTTCCAATGTACATCTTATGATCATTGTATGCTTCCAATGTACACTTCCCCAACATTTGTGCTACATGAGCTGTCACCTACACCACAACTGATCAGAAACATGGCACCCTAACTAGCGAAAATGAGAAAGAGGTCGACTAAGGTAGAACCATCCATCACCAACCACAACCTCCATCAGCAATCAATAGAGTGTTTTAAATTTAGGAGAGACTGGGACTAATTTCCAAATACAAGTTCTTGATTTCCGACCATCAATTCCTCCATTCTTTTCATGACACATTTGCTTGGTTTGGAGTGCCAAACCAAACAAGAAGTAGTCTCTTAAAGGAGTGGTTTTGGAATAGTCTACACATTGAACATGGGTCCAAACCAACTTTTGCCTTCCAAAATTCATAGTAATTTCAGTTCAAGCCAAAAAAAATTACCAAATTTTGGCAACCCCGCTCATTTCTATCTCTACACGTGTGGAAATATTTTTCCTTCACCTTGGGACACTCCACATCATGTTCCTAGTTGCTTATTTTGTAATTATGGGTGGTTTTACTATACCTTATGCTATTCAAGGGGCAGGGTGGATTGACCCCCTCGCTCGGCCTTGTAGGGCAAATCCTAGAATTATTTAATTCATTTTTGCGATCAAAGACCCCAAATTAATCTAGGGAGGTCAAGAGTATACCCGGCCTAGAACGGCCCAAAACAGGGGGCTTTTTTTTTACAAATGCACCCCTAGTAAGGCCGAGCAAGTGGGTCAATCCACCCTGATCCTATTCAAGTACTCAGTCTCCACTCCTATTCCAACCCCACCCAATCTTGCAGCTTGGCCATCTGTCCAAACAAACTGCCTGCCGAAAGTTCAAAACTATTATTTTTTAGAAAAGAAAGAAATTTAAAATTCTCACTTCTGATCGTGGTTGCCTAGTGTTGCTTGCTTTGGTTGCTTGCTTTTTAGTTTTTGAAAAACCTAAATATTTTCGCCGAGGGCTTGTCCCTTTGATTCTGTGTACTGTTTCCTCTATCAATAGAAATTGTCCATGTGTTTCAAAAAAAAAATTTAATTCTCACGCTAGGGATGGATTCTCACACTTGGATGGCCGGCCGGAAATCCCGCATCAATCCCAACAAAACTGAATCGGCCTTTCTTCTTCAGTTCCGATATATCTCCGTCCTCGATCACGGTCCCAGCACAGGCAGTCCGGGAAATTCTCTGCACGAAAGGACATTATAACTTCGAGCCGGTTTGCACTGGAGGGGGCCAGCCTTGGGACTAGGACCTCCAGATCTGCAAAACTTGGAAGCAAAACTAGACCTTTTGGACCCTCCGCCGGAGCTTGCTTTCTAAACTGTACGGAAGGCCAAGATTTCAGAATTTTTTGAGCTCTCTGCCCATGGGTCAACCTGGATGGCCCTCCTCTTCCGATTTCCAATGGGCTTTTAGAGCATCTCCACTGGGCCATGCTATAGTGCCCCGGCACAAGGTATGGCATGGCCGGAAGGCTGACTTTGGCCCACTAGTTGCAACCGGGAGTGTTTTTCAACGCTGGCCCCGTGATAAAACCATTGCAACACGGGAAGTTGCAGTGTCAATTACAATTGACCTTGTGCCACGTTATGACAAGAAATCAATACTTTGGTCCAGTTATTGAGGGCTGAGTGGGATTGGGCCACAATGAGCCCAAAAGAGGCAGGCAACCTTATGCCTGCCACCCTCCGACTACTAGAAAGACCTAAACCATTGATTATCTTAAGAAAAAATTAAAAACCCTCTAGCTATCGTTGATTTGATTTACGCACACGCCGTGAATGGTGGTGAATGTGGTTCATCGATCTTGCTAAAAAAATATGTTACGCTAGGAACAACCATCGATGGAGCGCCGTTGAAAGAAAAAAAATTGGACCGTTGATGAAGAAATAGGGTTTGGCGCTCTTCGCATGGTTTCAGATGCATTGTCCCATATGCATTGTCAGAAGGCCCACCCTCTCAGAATTATAAGAGGAGGTGGAGGTGGGGTGAATAAATTAATTAAAAAATTAAAAAAAAGTTAACAATAAAATTTTAAAACTTGAATTAGAGTGGGGAGAGGCTAAGGTGAACAATTTAATTTTAAATTTTTTTTTTTTGAGCTCATTGTGTACAATCTCACACAATGACAATGAACTCAAAAGAGGCAGCAACTACCTAAACAATGCAAGCCCCTGGATTTCCTCAATTCTTTTTTTAATTTAGAAGTCCTGACGCGCCTATTAACTGTGCATGAATATCGGGTCTACAATGCCTTGGATGGCGCACGAAACAAGCTAACCGGTGGAGGGCCGGAATTTCAGTGTGGCCTGTTTGTGTGGCTTGTTTGTCAGTGGGACGCGCCATAGACCATGTGGCGTGCCTGACTTATAGGCCACCGGTGGAGATACTCTTAGTAAGGTGGAAACACCCAATACCGCACCTGTATCTAATCTTTGTTCCTAGATGGACAATAAGCAATCCCTAGACTTTTATTGAATGGTCCTTGACATGTGTCATAAAATTTTCTCCTCTCTTCACTGTGATTGGGTAAGTGCTGAATTTGTCAGAATTCAGATTTTGGGTCCACCTACATGATGGTTCCAGTGGTCTAGGGGACTGCAACTTTGAAAATTCATAGAAAATACACGCCAAGTCTGAAAAATCTTTTTTTTTTTTGAAAATTCATGATTTTCTCTTGCTAACACCACGAAAATATCAATTTCTTGAAATGGTGCCTCCAAGTATGCTGAATTCCTTAAACTGACGGTTTTGGGTGCTTCCACCTTAGTCATCCGAAGTGGCCAGGGAGGATTGACCCATTCATTGCCTCCTATTTTGTGCTGCGTTTATTTCTTAAATTAAAGAAATTGTTTGGATGAAAATTTGAATTCAGTGTTTTGTGTCGGAATTCTTTCTGTTGTACTTTTTTAACCCCTAAAGGACCATCATGTGTAGAGTCCCCTTCAAAATGTAGGCTTTTCTAGTACTTCTAAAAAGAGAAGTTTTGTCTTCTAACATTTTTAGAAAAAAACTCATATGTCTATTAACTTTTTCATTTTGTAAATATGTTGGAAAATGGGTTGAAAACAAGTGAAAAAAAATTTTAACCAAAAAAACTTTCATATTCATCTTTAAAAAAATTGTAAAGTGGAAGGTGGTACTAAATGAAAGAAAAAACTAATATACTAATAACTTTTACAAGACATTGAGAATTTTTCATTACAATGGTGAAAATATTTTAGTAAAGAATAAATATCCAATATTTCTATTTTTATTTGAATTTTTTAAAAATTGAGAGCCAAAGATGACTTTGTATGTTTTTTCTCTCTTGAGTTCATTGCTTGGAAAATAAAACTCATCATAACTTTATTTGCAATTGAATGGTTCAAATTTTTTTTTAGTAGCTATCAATCTATAAAATCCCCAAAGAATAATTTATATTTCTTAGAATATATTTTTTGATGCCCAATTTGACATTAAAGTTAAAAAAAAGTTTTAACTTTTGCAATATTTATTGAAATGATGAAAAACAAAGCTTCACACGGAGATTATCATGAGTAGCATCCATCCTAAAAAATTTATGAAAAACTTATAAATTATGAAGTCAACATAGCTTGCCCAAGTTCTCAAAAACTTAAAGAGGGCTCCTTGGTCCTTTAGAGGTTAAGGGGTTGTATTGTTGATTTCTAATGCTCAAACTGGATTTGAACTAGGACAAGCCCCATTGTCTTGGGTCCAAGGATTTAGCCTTTAAAAAATGCTAGGATCCCAAGTTGGGAGTTCACACATTTTAGAGAGGCTAATTACTACATTAACTTCTTAAGGACGAGGAGTGCTAGCATGTAAGCATAAAATCTATAAGTCCATGAATTCAAGAGTCTATTTTATATATAGATATTATCTTCTATGGTTATAGGTATCTTTATTATAGGTACCTATCATTACAAAGAATTTGAGGTTTGAACAAGGTCACAAGACAACATGCAACAGGTGCAATTACACTTTAAAATAAATTTAAATTTAAAAAAAAAAATTATTAATTTTTATTTTCCTTGTAATTTGCACTAGGGGCTAAAAGTTAAATGACCTTGTTTTGGCCTCAGATTTTTTGTAATGGTCATAGATTCTTTTCATGTTATAGTATACATATATTATAAATACCTTTAGATGGTTGTAGATTCATATCTACAACTAAGTTCAAAGTTTGTACGTTCACATCTCTTTGCTTACGCACTAGTATTGTTGCCTCGAGGACCAAGAGGACACAATGCACTATAAGAACCCCATGTTTTATGTGATGTTTTGTAATTTTAGATGAGGAATTTTTGGTGACATCCAATAGAACAAACTTGTCTTTTTATGTCAACAATAAGTAACATCTAATGTAGCATCTAGATGTGCTTTACTATCAAGACTTGGAAGTACATCCACTATCTTTCATTTTGTTTAGGCAATTGTCAAAAAAATTGACTAGCATGTAAGTAAAGGTTGGTTGTCCCATTGGCCCCAAGTTGTCTATGTAGGGCCATTATTGTACTTCTACTACATTGATTTGTCCTAATGAGTCAAGTAATGAGTGAAGGGGAAATTATTTAGCATCACCTAGTGACACTATAAAATTTCATTCAATCTAAGCAAATTGATACCATATAAGAACATTTCAACCAACACTAATTTGAAATAGAGTGAGAGCAACTCCAATATAGCCGAGACCCATCGTGCCAACATCATGATGACAAGACCACTAAAAACACATGCCCCTATGTAACCAACATTGGTCTCTCTTTGTTCCAGCCTCACCATTTTCCATCCCTGGACCAACAATCTAGCAAAATATGAAGAGCCTGCAAGTTGGCTCACAATAAGAAAAGAGTCATAATTGCCATACCTTTTCAAGCTTTGTTATGTGTGCCAATAACTTGGAGTCCCCCTTTTTTTTGGCATGAAAAGTCTTCTTTTAATGTCGAATCTTTTCCTCTCCTTTTTTGTAATGCAAATAAAAGTCCATTTGAAGTTTGGATTGCCAGCTTTTGAAGTTTGCATTGGGTCAACTTTTTTAAAAAGTGGCCGGAACAGAATGAGGTCCGCGGCTCCCTCCACTTCAAAATCTGGATACTGTCCCTGTTCCCGTCTTAACATTGGGGATGCTGTAACGACGGTACATTGACGGTATATTCACTTGTCCTAATAGTGCCTGTTTCACTTGGGGTGCATTTGGTCATTCGACTTTGCGGCAATGTAAACAACGTTCTCGAATACATCCAAGGACGTTGATTTGTCGTTTCGGTGCTGAATGACATTGTAGAGGAATTGGAGATTGATTGATTAGCTTCATCATACAGCATGATTTCTGGATTTTGCATATGTATTTTCGTGGTGGCTCGATCGCAGAGGCAAATCCCTCTGAGAATCTGGGCGTGTGAATCGATTAGCTCTTGATCGACGAGGTTGATTGTGGGCATTTTATTTCTGACCAGGTTAACGATGCATGGATTGTTGCATCGTTCGCACTGGACTCATCGTCCACGTATCTTAAGAAATTTCGCAGTTCGTTTACTTAAGCAAGTCGGGTGATTTTTACTTTCAAGTGCAATTCGATCTACTGGGGATCTGGTACTCCCTTGGTTGATGCAATATGGTCATCCACGTACTGAATCATTGATCCCTCTTGCTAGCTGTAGATCTCGTGCAATTCGTTCGAGTCGACGTTCATCTGTAATTCAGGACACGGAACCAGTTCGGCGGATTCGATCTCTTCATGGCGGGGTCAGCGGCATTGTCCAGAGAAGGCTTCACGTACTAGCTAGCTTCCAGCCTCGAGGCTTCAGTTGAAGCTACCACCACGCACTTGAGTATTCTGACTATCGTTCATTTCCTGTGTTAGTTTCCAATTAAACGAACTGTTGATATTATAAATATTGGGTGTTATTTAATCTGAATTTGTGTGATGATCTGTCAAAGATCTGCAGAGGATCGAGAGCACGTTAAAGAGTGGCTCTAAATCACACTGGTGCCGCTTCTTGTGTTTCTGATTGGAGTTTGCGTGTGGAGCTGCTAGCTAATTAAGTTAAGAAATCCTCGGCTTGGAGGAAGGTAACCGAAGGTGGAGGAAGCGAACGTACGTAATGAGGCGGCAGATTCATCTCCGTCCTTCGACAGCAATCACGTTGCAAGAGGTGAGCGTATTGTAGTCAATGGAGATGGAGCCGGAGAGCTTCATATATTTCTGTCCTACAAGTTTCCAAACTCTGTTTTCGTCCAGCATGTTTCACAGTTCAAATTCGGTTTGGGTGCAGATTTAGAGGCAGCTGAGGATTGGAGTCGTCATACTCTGTCGCAGAGATGGCAACAGCGACGTTAGCGAACGTGGAATCAACTGAAGCTGCCACTACTGATTCTACATCGACCAACGAGACAACCTCCGACATTGGCTTCACTGCTGAGCGGGAGTGAACTCAAGGTTTATAGAATTGTTCAGTAATTCGAGTACCGTTTTCAGATTGGAGTATTGTGTGTAATGACTGAAAACGTGTTGGAGATAGACAGTTTGTGTGTTGCTAGTACTAAAGTTAGTAGAACTGTCTATCTCCAACAGGTTTTCAGTCATTTTGGTGGGGTCTTGTCAATTTGGTCCCCAAGTTAAGGCTCCTTGTTCAGTATTTTCACTAATGCAGAAGTTTCTGTTTTGCACGACCACAAAGGGTATCATGTGGCACAAGATACCTTGATGCAGAAACTTGGAACCTTGAAAGCTGCATGACTTCTTCTTTTTCAATCTGTGGATGAGGAAGTGAATGGTACTCACAGATCGAATTTGCAAAGTTTTGTTCTAGTTCCTTTGTAATTCACTGATGGAAATCATCTCATAATTGTTAAAGTGATAGATTTCAGAGAAAATTGGCGCACTTTCAGACGACACCCAACTGGAAAGTAACGCAGATCCATACCGGTTCTAGTTTTCAGAGCTCTTTGCAATTATTTGCCAGAATTTTAGTGGTTTGAAACATACCATTTTGTCGTGACCATAACTTTGACTCTAATATTCTGAAGGGGTATGCTCTGATGTTTTTGATCACAAACTCTTACTCCAACAGAAACAATTCAGATCGAGTAACTTATACTAATCAATTTGAAGAGTCTCATGGACTCTAAACCGGCCTCATCTGAAGCATAACACACAAAGTTGCAAACACATACGAACTAGAATGGAGACTTGCTTTGGCCATCACCAATTACAGTGTTGTCTATTAAATTGTAGAAAGCAAGCACAGGCAAGCGCGGAAGAGATGGTTGGTTGTGGTTTCAAGTGCTGAAAATTGTACAATCACAATCATGCCTTGAAAGGACAAAGGACAAAGAATTCTAGGTTTGAATTTGGACAATTCAATTTCAGATCATATTGTGAAGAATATACTGCACATGAGGTCATGTATAATGCCACAAGAATCAACAAAGAGCATTACATATGTTAGTCAAAAAAAAAAATCAAATGGAACAAAAAAGAGTCCACAAATTACTTATTCTAATTGACTCCAAAAAATATGAAAAAAGACATAGACGATGTCTTTTTTCATGATAAGGTAATAACATCTAAAATCATCTAAATAAGCATTTGCATATGAATCTTTTTATAAAACCTTTATAGTATTCTTGATCAATATGTATTTGAACATAGTTCTATTTATTCAATTTGCTTAGTTTACCGAGTGGTCAATTACAAAGTAAATTTAGGGTTATATTATTTCTAACTAGAATGGATCTTGTTGCAATGAAATGACACCTTAAATGTTTCATCAACCTACTAGGTTTCATTGAAAAGTTGTAGAGATGTCATTAAGAATGAACAAATGAAAACCTATATGGATGACAATGTAATAGACAAAATGACATAATTTTCATTCAATGTAATAACTAACATAGAGCCTTTTGCAATGCAACAATATAAAGAAGGTTTCATCAAGCTACAAGGTTTCATTGAGAAGATGTCATTAGGATTTAGCTAGAACAAATGGATGAAAAATAGTACAAATGAGAACAAGATGGATGAATTCCTGAAAGTGTACATTTAACTCAAGATATTATAACAAGAATAATAACAAGAAAACACCCCATCAAAGACACATTCTCTTTTTCAAAGAAATCTACTACTTGTCAGGTAGTATGCTCTAAAAGCAACCATTTAAGGGTTGGTCCGCCTTTTTCAATAGGCTTACATGAACAGAATTATTTTTAGATCATTTTTCAGAAAAAGAAAAATGGATGTGGAACTTAACACAAGTGCTTTTGTATTTTTCCAAGCAATTTTGAATTATTTATAAATTTTCAAAGATTTAGGGCATAGGCACCTATTTGTGACTATAGATCTCTCAAAATCAGTCTACTTGCAACTTGTAAAGAGATGTGTGGAAATCAAAGGCAATGATTGGCTCTTGTAATAGAAAAATAATTTTTCCTTGATGCATTCAATTACTAAAGTGGTCCATTTAACCCCTAAAGTCCCAAGGCCATTTTTCTGCCAAAACCACTCAAAACTACCACTTTTACTATGTTCACCTATGAAATGAATTTTTCAAATATTTTTTAGAATCTAACCATAGGATCTTGTTCTACACTTATCTTAGATCACATGACAATTTTTTTGTGATTTTTGACTGTATAGATTGAAAGATATTAACATTCAAAGTGTAAGAAAAAAATTCTTTCAAGAAGTTATTATGATTGCTTGCAAAACACTCCATAACTTTCACATCACTAATCCAAATGGAATGAATAAAAGCTTCCCATTTAGAAGAAAATATACAAGAAAAAAATATTAAAATTTTTATTTCAATTTTTGATGGATTTTTTTTGTTGCCCGGTCTCCTCCATTTTGATGTTATTGTGACAAAACTTTTACTTTCAGGCACCAATTGGAATAAAAATTATATTCTTGGAAAGCTCATAAGCTTATCTATCTTATGAGAAAGTTTCAAAAAGTTTCAGTAAAAATTGAGATCATAAGAGCCTGCCTAAAATCCATTTTGTCCCCCGTACGGACAACGGGACTATAGGAGTTAAGAACATCCCCACCAATGGCTTCCCTATCCTATCCAAATGATTTTCATCCGGATAGGGAAGAAAATTCCCCCACCAACATTCCCTATTCCTAAAAATTTAGGGAGGAAAGGTCCGAATTCCCTAAATGGGATGATGGATAGGGAACTCAAGTGGAGTAAGAGCATCCCCACCAATTTGTTCTGTATCCCTAGAAATTTAGGGAGAGGACCTCAGATGGGGATGGGGATATAGAAGCTTGCACGCACTGGTCTCGAAACAAGATCTCTACCCCAAATTTATAGAGAACTCGGTAAAAGTTGGGCCCAATTCCCTATATTGGAGCTCATATAGAGAACTCGCGAGGTCTCATTTCTATAAAGTCAAGGTTGACTAGTTTGAGGTCCCAAGTTTGGGGATAGAGAACACGTTGGTAGGGATGTTCTAATCCCTAAACTACTTTCCACCTTTCCAACATGAGTTGTGCTTCATTGATTTGTGGAAGTATTGTTCATTTGGCCTTGTTACTATTTCCATGATTTTCTTTTGACTTCTCCCTATCTCTATTTAGCAATAAGTTGAAAATTTAGGGAACTATGGGTAGGAACTTCTCTTCCCTATCCCCATTTGTGCTCCCCTTCATCCCAATGGAGATAGGGAAAGCGAAGACACTGGTGGGGATGCTCTAAGGATCACCCCATCTCCATTCTTCACCTAAAAATAGGGACGGTTTGAAGAAGGTGGGTGCTTTTAGAACATACTACCTTAGTAGAATTCCCCAAAATAAAGCACGTGATACATTGACCGATGAAGGGATTCCAGTTTCCCATACAAAGAATCAGCAGAGGTAAATGGAGCAACAGGTCCTATGCTATGCATCTCGCCAGTCAAAGATGACAAGCAGAAGATTGATGCTCAAAAATGACACCATTTTTTCAGGGCACCTGACTGTAACAAGCGAAATGGAACGAGGGGAGAAGCTGAAATGAAGCTGTTTCGCAAATTTGACACTGCACATTGAATAAACGTCAGTGTAAACATCCACAGATGTTGTAGTTTTACACTAGAGAAACAGATACTTCCGTGTGAGTTTCAGGACGCAGGATACATCTGAGATCAGCAACCTGCCTGGACTTCTAGCCATCTACAACTGTATCTAGTAAGATGTAATTTCAACTAAGCAAGCAAACCACAAAACAGTACGCTCGTGAATCGCCGTGGTACCACGGCACACTATTCGTGCCACCCTCGTGATTTAAGCATCAGAAGGAGCATAGAAAAGACGCAATGCATGACACTTAAGTGAGGCCTACTCATACTTGAAGCATCAAAGAGCAGTCATGAAGGACGGTTACTAGCAAGCAAAGCACGGAAGGCAAGAATCGTGTATGGTCTTCCATGAGGTGCACAGAAGTACCCCAAACAGCTGCTGCGAAGAGAAACATACTCAAGTGCAAGAAAAACGAGCGAGCATACCCGAAATGGACATGAAGAATACTTGGATCAATTTACAGTACAATTTGAAATTGCATCATTGGGCCTTTGAAGCCTCCGGAAACCCCAATTAGCTGAATGAAAACTGTAGCGGCTGTCCATTACAAGTGACGCAGTCGACCGAACAGTAATAGGGGGTGCTCCAGCATGTGAAATATACTCTGCTATGTCAATTATTGAACCCGTATCTGATCCATTCGAATTTGGAACTACTACATGTCTCCTGATTTCTGCAATACTAAAAGGAATAGAGGCCCAAAAGGACATAAAATCGTGGTGCTAGCTGGAAATGCATCAGCTTCTCCACCCCTACTCGATACCAAGAATACAAGACGAAACTCAATTCGTGGTTATCATGGCTTAGAATTAGGGTTTAAATCATGGCTCGTTCTTGGAAGACTTTCAGCATTGTGGCTCCAATTTGCGCAGGCGACTCACATACCGTCACACCCGCTGCTCTCAGAGCATTAATCTTATCTGTGGCGGTCCCCTTTCCTCCTGATATGATGGCCCCCGCATGTCCCATACGCCTACCCGGAGGAGCCGTCAACCCTGCGATAAATGACACAACAGGCTTCTGTGTCCCACTCTCGCGGATGAACGCAGCAGCGTCCTCTTCCGCGGAACCCCCGATCTCGCCAATCAACACAATCCCTTCCGTCTGCGGATCATTCACGAACTTCTCCAGACAATCTACAAAATTCGTCCCGTTGAAGGGATCGCCCCCGATGCCGACGCAAGTCGACTGCCCTAACCCTACTGCCGTCGTCTGGAACACCGCCTCATACGTGAGCGTCCCCGAGCGCGACACGATCCCGATGCGTCCCGGCTTGTGGATGTAGCCGGGCATGATCCCGATCTTGCACTCCCCTGGCTTGATGATCCCGGGACAATTCGGTCCGATCAGTCGCGTCCGGGACTGGGACATCAACGCCAACTTCACCTTCACCATGTCGTGCTGCGGAATGCCCTCCGTGATGCACACCACCAGGTCCAGCTCCGCATCCAGCGCTTCCATGATCGCGTTCCCCGCCAGCGACGCCGGCACGTAGATCACGGACGCGGTGGCCTTGGTCTCCGCCTTGGCCTCCGCCACGGTGTTGAACACCGGCAGGCCCAAATGCTCCGTGCCGCCCTTCTTCGGCGTCACGCCGCCCACCATGTTGGTACCGTAGTCGATGGCTTGCTCCGTGTGGAACGTGCCGTTCTTCCCCGTAATGCCCTGGCAAATCACGCGCGTCGTCTTGTCCACGAACACGGCCGGGCCCGTCGAGAGCGCCCTGCGCCCGCCATCAGTCGCCTTCGGCAGCGGCGGCTGCTGCTGCTGCACGCCCAAGCGGCCCAGCTGCCGCGCAACACGCGCAATTCCTCTCATCCCGGCTCCCGACCAGCAATGCGTTGCTCACAGCGCGAGCGAGGCAGAGCTGGACGTCCCTCTGCACGAAAACGCTAAACCCTAACGCAGGAGCAGCACAGGTTGACGAATTTGCATGAATATTATGTAAGTGCTTGCAAGGGACGCCACAGCAGACGCGATGACCGTTATGCGTGGAATCGTCCTCCGTGCCGCGCGGCCATTCCGATGGAATCTCAGTGTTTCCAACAAGAGTACCGGGGCATCGTTGTTGTTTCTTGCAAGAGTACCGGCCACGGTGCACTGGACAATAAGCTTACTACATTTGTTTACATTTGTGCAAGGAAGTGTCGAAATTGAATTTTCCTGTCTGATTTTGATTTCTGATTTACATTGCATTAGCTTAAGCCTGATTGGGTTTTCTACAATTCAAATATAATATATTTGTATACCATTATGCTCAAATTAACCTATGGAAGTATTTGTAATATAAAAGTGCACTAATTATAGGATATTTAAGGTATTTAAGGTGTTCACTTAAAATTGTAAGGAAAATATTTAAAACTTTTATAAATGATTTATAAAATGATTACATGAATGTTTATTTCTCTAGAGCTAAAAGTTAATAGGTCCTTCTCATTCATACATTTTCCTAAAATATCCATGCCTTTGACAAATAAGATTCTGCTAGCCCTGGTAAATGATTGTTTTTTGAAAATTTTGACTACTAAATTTTTTTAATAGAAACCAAGGCTTGTTTTTATATTATAGCAAAGATTTTTAGATAAAATAATTTATAGTCATTAAATGCTTCAATGGAAATTATACTAAACCCTTTCAATTAGAAACACTATAAATGCAAATATCTTTATATTTATATATACAAGTTTCTATTTGTTTAAATTTCTTATACTCATTATCATAAGACTTCAATGGAAGATATGAAAGATACCTATAGTAAAATAAATTAATAGCATTAGCTAAATAGCATTAGCATTAGCTAAATATTCAAGATAGTTCAAACACATTGCCTTCTTAATTATTTTGCTCTACATCAAGAAGGAAAAATTGCAAGCCATTAAAAACTACAAATATTTCTAAATATATTTTATTTTTTTCACAAGGAGGTTCATAATTTCAAATGAAAATAATACCTACTTCAATAATAGTGTTCTCAATTATTATAATCTAAAACATTAATGTAATATTAGACGTCAACAAAATAGACAATGTAGGCCAACATAATTGTACCTATTTTGTGTATGCATTACACAACAATTTGCTCAAGGTATCAATTGTATGAGATTTTATCCTATAATACCGGATTATGGTATCAATGCAAAGATGCCATGTATTTTTGTATAGGAACAAACCTTTCATGGTTATGGTATGGTTTATAGTATCCTTGAAGGATATCAATGAAGGGTCTGGTCTTAGTCATTGATCCGGTTATCAACAAGTGGAACAATTCATTAAATCCGGGTATTAGAGAACAATATAGATGAAGGGTCGGGTCTTAGTTGCTAATTTGGATATCTTCAAACGGAAGAATTCATCAAAAGACAAAGTAACGATCTCTATTAGATAGCTACCAAACTTCCACAATTTTTAGCCGGGTATCAATATTGTGGGTAGGGATACCAAATTGAGTGCTAGAGTTTGGTGCCTACCATTCCAATTTCTTTGTGTTTTTTGCTCTCCTTTGTTGTGTGTTGTGTTTCTTCTTGCTCCATCGGATTTGGTCGATTTAGTTTTTTCTTCTTGCATTAGGAAAAATCTAAGGCCCCAAGAGGGCTATGACTTTAGATCCCTCTGGAGTAGTGATGAGCAGAAATGGTGCAATTGTAGAAAAAATCAGTAAGAATGATGTGGCACTATTAGTGCCAAAGTAAAGCCACATCAGTGCCACTACACTGTTGCAGCAGTGCCACAACAGATTGCGCAGTTAAAATTATTTATTTTTAATATAAAAAAATTTAAAAAATTGGTTACCGCATCATAGCGTTATCGAAAATAAACTATTAATGACCTTGTATAGGGCTCAAAATTTTCCTAATGTTGTTTCTTTATGAGCAAATAAGTGCTTCCGGTTGAGTTTAGGATGGCGTGGACGTGTAGAGGAGTTTCTAGGCGTAGCTTGTTATGTAAGTTGGTTTTCTAGAATTTGAGGTTCTAGTTCCAAAGCGCTTTTTTGTTGAAGTGGTACTATGTGTGGATTTGGATCGAGAGGAAGCAAAGAAGGTCTACTACATCCTCTCTTGTAAGTTAGCTTCAAATTTGTTGATGCAGATTTTCGTTGGACCCAATTGCAGGTCAAAAGCCAACAGTAATGTTGTCGTCTAAGTCCAAGGCTAAATTTTCCATCTACTTTACACAATTGCATAGCACACACTTGTAGCCTTGTAGGGCAATGAAAACTTGTTTAGCACAAAACTTGATGTACAAGGATGTGGTCCTAAATTTGGAAGTTTTGTGCAGGTAGTCTGATTTTTGAAGCAATCATCTCAAATTTAGGGTTTCAATTTTGTTCTTTGTAGTGCTAACATTAAGATACATTATTTGAAGATCTAGATTAGTGAAGTTTTGCGTGGAAGATTAATAGTAGCTGTGGAGTCAACCAAATTTGACATGTTTGTTTGAAGTAATCTTAAAGGTGTGATTGTTTGTTAATGTAGGTTGGAAACTAACACTTTTTTTAATTAAGTCCCTGGTAAACATTACACGAAACACAAACTCTTAGAAGTTCAAGGTCCAATCAAAAGACCCACAATTGTATCAAATAACGATCGTGTTTTCTTGCCATTAATTGTGTAATCCATGAAGATTAACGTTAATGATAACTTCAATTTTGTTCTCAGTAGTGCTTTAAGGTTTCAGTTTTGTCCTTCAAGATGTCAATTTTGTTCTTGGTGGTACTAACATTAAGATACATTAAATGAAGAGCTAGATTAGTGAGGTTTTACTTAGAAGAATATGAGGAGCTATAGAGTTTACCTAATTTGACTTGTTTACTTGAAGTGATTCTCACGTTGTGATTGTTTGTTATTGTAGGTTTAAGAGACTCTTTTTATTCAATCCCTAGTGCAACATTACATAGAATACAACCTCTTGGATTTTGGGGAATAATCAATTGTTTTGGAAAAATGTGGTTATTTGGTTGTAATTGAAGTGGACTTTGTTTTGTTAAGCTTTGGTTCTGGTACATCAAGGGCCATGGTGATTTGTTAGAGCATTGGATGCTTAGAGCAAAAGATAGGTCTAAAAACCCTAAATTTGGTGATGAAGGTGATCAGAAGGTTTTAGAGGGTGGGATTGGTAGTTTGTGGTAGACGATAAACGTAGAATTGTGTTCTTCTTACCTATTGTGGTTGTTGTGCTACCGTATCGTTGTGCTACTTCCAGTGGCCATACGGTATTCCATACGTAAGCCCGTTTTGAGCAAGTTGGCGGGCAATCTCGTAACCAATGCCTTGGTTGGCACCTGTTATCACTGCAACTATATCCTTTGACCACCACCTGCACATTACATTACACATCCACGTGCCTTTCAAAGACTGATTTCTACGGCATTAGCTAGAGAAAAATTGCCTGAGAAAAATCCCTCCCTGGCTAAAAAGTGATGAATGTTTTTTTCCAAGGAATCCTTTGGTGAGATATTCTTGCTTTCACATTGAACGAAATCGCGAAATATTATCAAATCTTGGGACAATATTGCTCTATTTTGGACGAACGTACACACTTTGGGATGAATGAATGAAATTTCATCCATGTATTGTAGGTTTTATCCATTTCCATGGATGCAAATAGCTTCTTCACTACAATAAAGATTGCTTTCTGCACTAACTATAATAAATGGGAAAAAAATGCCCTTACCCAATCGCAATATGACATGTGGCATATCTTAACAAAAATTACGTCTAATCTAACACTCACATAGGACATTAATCCTAAAACGTAGGAAGGCCAAATGACTTCAATTTATGTCTCTAGAAGACAAGAAAAATTCAGTTAATACCAGTATGCATCCAATTCATTGATGGAGTTCTTCAAACACATTATTTTGCTAATAGGATGGTCTTGAAAATTCCCTTGTAATGGAATTGTTGACTTTTTTGCATGAGACAATACTTGAACCTAAGACATTGGTGAGGCCTAAAAATGGCCTTTTAATGGTTGTTGTATTGCTAAGGACTTGTTAGAGGACAAAAGAATTTAGTTTTTCACCATGGATCTTTGAGTGGAGTATTTTGAATACGCTTAATCTAAAATTCACCTTTCAGTATATTTAGCAACTTCTAGCTTCTTGTTCTTGATCTGAATATTATTATTATAATACATTAAAAAAAACATTATTATATTTCAAGGTCTACCAATAAAATGAAATCAATAAACTTTAGTTGCTATTCCAATTTGAAAATTCGAAGAATTTCTATAACTAAATAACTTATTGTAATTTGAAATTCTACCCAATAAATATGTTTTACAAATTTTTCAATTTTAACCCTTAAAGGATTGAATATTTGTTTAAGGGACAATTGGAATTTGGATAGGTGATGATGAAGTAAAAATAAATAGATGTTTATGAAAATTTGATGCAAAATGGATATATTCACTTCGGAATCCTTCGTGGGAATGTAAAATAACTTTTGATTAGATGATCAAATCAAAAGTTATGATACATAAGAAAATTGGGGCAATTGGGGCATCTATTGCAAAATTCTTTGTCTACTTTTTAAATCTGGCATGTATGTAGCTAACATGATATAATATTCAATTGTAAAAATACTAATTTTAGTGCAAAATCTCATTCTAAGAGGGGCAAGTTTGAAAAAATATATATGCTATTATTTTGAAATCTACACTCTCAAAATCCTTAAAATATTTTCCACACGTTTCAAATGTTTAAGTTTTCATCATTTTCTTATTGCACAAGAAAACTATTCAAATTTTTTCCTCATTGCACAAGAAATCATCAAAAAATGATTAGTGTATTTCTTCTTTACTTAACCACCTTGTATAGTAGGATGATTTAGAGTAAGGCTTTGAATCATTTTAACTTAAATATTTTTGTACTATGGATTGTGAATTAGTTTTTTTTATATTGAATTATTGAGTGGAGAGTTTTGGAAGAAAAAAAATTCACCCCACCTCCTCACATAATTTTCATTCTTTAAAAAATTATTAAGTTGAAGTAGGTATGAGATAGGAGGAAAAAATAAGTTCTTGATAGCTCTAAGATGGAATCAAAACACTCTAATTCCAATGGTGAGTTTTTTCTAGAAAGAAAACTAAACCATGCCTACTTTTTCTTGAAAAAAATTGTTGAAATTGACTTCAAAAATGGATTCAATACATTATTTCCTCAAGAATTTATTAACATTGCCTACAAAACAAGGAGCTTCAATCATAACTTTCACACTCGCTTTCACATCACTTATCCAAGGGGAATGAATCAAATATTTTTTGATAGACAAAAATATAATTTATAAGAAAAAAATTTCAAAAATAAATTATTTCAATTTTTATTTTTTTTGGTTGCCCCACCCTTGCTTGTTTTGGACTTAATATGGCATAACTTTTGCTCCCAAGCACCAATTGAATTGAAAATTATATTCGCCCAAAGCTAGTTAGTTTTCCTATCTTAAAAAAAAGTTTCAAAAAATCTTGCCAAAAATTGAGATCATAAGTACTCGTCAAGGGACTTGTCAATTTTGATGCAATAACAAAGGTACAAAATGAACAAAGTTTGGCTTACAATATAATTTCCTCCAGAATAATAACATTTATGCTGAAATTCTTAATGCTTAAACTGTTAAATGTTTTTCATATAGATTTTTTCACTTTTTCTCAAAAATTCTTCGTAAGAAGATATGAAAATTTCATGACATGTAATAACAATGCGATTATAATTTTGTAATATTAAATATAATGAATTACACTCGTATAAATAGTACCAATTGAGAGCATATATTGAAAAAAAGGGTGACAACTTTACCATGTAGTCATGGTGTTCAAGCTTTTTCATTACTTCTCGATTCTTCACCGGTATATGGATGAAACTTAATGTGAACTCTTTATGACACAATGTAATGAATGACTACCTTTATCATTGTAAGTACACTTATAATGACATTTAGTGTTTGCAACAATAATTGCAAATTTGAACGCTAAATGGCAACAATTCTACTAATGTAATCAACACTAAATGTGAGCATGCACCGACTAATTGTCAATTACAATTATTTTTTGGTCATTATTAAACAATCTTTGAATTTAGTGTTGGTGAAGAAATTATTCATTCTCAACAAAGAACTATAATCATGTACATAATAACAATGTTAAAGAAAATGAGAATGTGACCAAGTATAGAAAAAATGAAAACAAAAGAGGTCATGTGACATCTAATAGATTTGATAAAACTTCATATTTATAAACAAGTCAAAAAGAACATAGTACATCCTTAGACTATCCTAGCATAGTCTAGTACATTTTGCCCTTGAAAGTAACATTCTTAGTATGTTTATGTTTAGCAACAATTTCTTGAAGATGTAGAAATAATTAATTCACACTTCATCAAAAACCAATGCCATACCACAATGCATCATGTCTAATCTAGTGTATGATATATTATTACAATCTATTTCTTTATTGATGTCTACGAAGCTATCAACAACCAATTGAAGGAAAAATGCTTACTAAGATTGGTAAGCTTGCATGACCATTGTCCATTTCTCAAATGAATGAGTTGTATTTTGCTAAGTATTGATTTCAATTTAGTTCTTATTGTTTCCCAACACTTGATCCAAGCATCTTTGATCTTAGAGATGATAAAAATATTTGTTGGTTGACACAAATGTATTGAGTATAGTGGCAAAAACTTGAGAATTATTTGTTTTTCAATCAATACAATCTTTAATATGGGAGTGATACTATAGTTGGTACAATTATCAATCCATACCACTTTTGTATGTTCTTATACATCAGTTTGAAATTCATGGGATTCTACATAGTATTAAAGAAATAGAGTTTGGTTCATCCCACCTTTAAGCCACGTCCTGTAACTAACATTTAGAATGTTGTCAACCAAACTTCTAATAGAATAATTGTTACTTACATTTGTAAAAATGAGCATAAGAGTTTCAATTATTGATCAACAACAAATATGAATTTTATGACCATAGTTATAAAGTCTCTACTTGAAACCACTTTGGTATACTTAATATTGTTGTTTCTGAATCTTTGAAACTCTAATGTGTGGCCATTGTCCATATTGACAATAAAATGTGTTTCATCCACATTTTCCATGATATCTTCATCAAATAGACTACTTTGAAAATCCCCTTGTAGTACAACCAAATGGTACGTTGCATACATTTCTATTTGTACTTTTTTTTGGGCACTACAAGTCAATTTGCTTTGTTGGGACAATAAGACAATGTTGTGAACATCCATGAACTACTATATCCAACTATAATATAGCCTCGTCTCTCTATAAGCAACCTATTGTCTTTTGGATCCTTAGACTAAATTGGATAAATAGAATTTGGAGTTGAAAGAATTAGGTCAAGTAGCAATTTTGACAAAAATTTCACACTAGCCTTTATGAACCACTCAAATGTATCAAGTAGATTACAACATCTACTATGAGTGTTTGCAATTGCAACTTGAAGCAATAACCTTTGTTGTTAGTTGGTTTTGCTTTCATAGAAGGCTCTTACTGCAAAAATATTGTGGGAAAGTTTGCATCTTGAGTTTCGTTGCAAAATTGGTCTCACAATTTCCACTACAGTAGTGAGAGTCCCTCACAACATTTGAGCCCTTTTGGCCCCCAAATGCTCTCAAAAAGTCCAAACTGCGTGGCCTTTAAGCCCTTTAATGCCATGGATGACCTTAATATTATAAATTATCTATGTGATTATTGACTTACATGTCACAATAGTTGAAACTTATTGTGAGTGATGAGGGGTGGCTTTAGCATTGGGACCAAGGTCATGCAATGATGGTCATCCGTTGTCCATGGAAAAACTATTTTTATTAAAAGGCAATGGATGAATGAATGAGCTTTTGTTGAAACCGAAATTGAAAATGCAACATGAGTTAAGTCTATTGAAGTTCGACATGTTGAACTAGCAAAATCAAGATAAAGCCCGGTACATGAATTCAAACAGAAGCATTGGTAGGGTGCTTACCACCAAAGTCCACCCAACTATAGTAAGGGATTGCAAAAATTACCTTGTTATCATATGGGGACCTATGAATTCATGTCAATTCTGTATTATAGGATTTACCTCCTAACAAAGGCATCAAGGATGAGATTTGCCATTTAAATCCATGAGGCTTAGATAGTTGAGCCATTTCCAACAGCTCATGGCAGTCTTTCAAACTAGAGTTATCCTTCTTCTAAAGATATGGTTACAGAAGAACACTAAAAAATATCATTACTGTATTAAGTTCAGGAATGCGGAGGCACGTGAGAAGATCCCCAAGCTAGGAAGGATGAATTCAATCCACGGACGTAGCGGATGAACGCGAACCACAGATGGATGAACGTAGCGCCCCGGGCGGACGGACCTATCCGGGGTCAGGAGCGCGAGTCGCACCAAGAAGCGGCGGGGGGGACGGAAGGAAACTGAAGGCGGCCGCAAGAGCGCAAGCGCGAGCGTTCTCCTTCATCGCGGCGCGGCTCCCCCGCGACATCGGACGCTGCTCATTCATACCACGGCTCGCATCGTTCTCGCTCCCCCTGAACTCAAGCTCGCCCCTCCCGCGTCGCGCCTCCGCCGCTGCTGCTGCTGCCATGGCCATGGCCGTCCGGCTGCTACTCTCAGCCACTGCGAGCGCATTCGCCTCCGTTTCCGCCTCCCGCTCGCCGGCCCCGTGATCCGCCTCCGCTCGGATTCCCTGCGGCAGCCTCTTTTCGGGCGGTGAATCATCGGTCCGGATTTCGCGCGGTCGTCCTCTGTCGGTGACTGCCGGGATTGCTTGGGCTTTCGTTTTGGGATTGGGGACTTTGGGAGCAGGGGAAAGGGGAACGAGCAGTGGGGGGATGTAGCTGAACGTGAATGGAGATGAGGAGGAGGATTGGACGACGTGTTGTGGTGTTGAAACACCTGTGTCGAGGGTTCTAGGGCTTGGGTGGACTGGAGGGGGGAGGAGTGCGCGGGGATTGAGTGACGATTCTAGGATCGAGTGGAGTTCATTGAGATTAGAGGACTGAGTTGGTGTGAGTTTAGAGAATTGTGATTCGGATTGGCGGATTGGAGGAAGATTGAGAATGGGAAAAGTGATTCGGATTTGGATTGGAATCTGGGAGGCTGGGAGGTGATCAAGAACGGCGTCACTTTTGGCTTGCTTCTTTTGGTTGCTGGAATTGGAATTCGGGAGAGTGTAATCTTATTGAGAGGCAATGAGCGTGGCATCGTTGATTGGCCTTCAATGGTGAAATGGCCTGAGAGGTGAATACGGGTAGTGACTGAGAGCCTGTGTCGCTCTAGGTCTCGTGTAGGTATGGGGTCGTTAGAGTTGCAGGCACAAGTGGCACAAGCGGTTCATATATTAAATCACGACACGCAATCGGTGAACCGAGTGGCTGCGAATCAATGGCTGGTGCAATTTCAAAATACAGATGCTGCTTGGGAAGTGGCGACGACAATTTTGGCGATGGATTTGTCTCCTACGATTGACTTTGAGGTGGAGCTCTTTGCTGGACAAGTTCTGAAACGAAAGGTCCGCTCTTGAATTTTTACTTCGATTGACTCCTCGGTTAAGCCTGAAATCTACTTTGCGATCACACATCCATGTGTCAGAGAAATACATTTGGCATTGTACATTGCATATTACTCAAGTAGGTGGATTACAACTTGCAATCTACTTGTTCATTCAATTCTAGCTGGCATAAAGTTCTTTTATTTGCTTTTGGGTGACTGGAATTGTGTTTTTGTGGACGGATTTCTGTCATTCATTGTTCTTTCGGATTAGTACTTCACTATATTGATGGCGATTTGTGAAGTATCACACTTCATTATTCGCGCACTCAGTTTGATTTGACTGTTAAATTCTACCAATATATGGATAAAGAAGGATCATCGGTTGGTTTCGAACCTTGTCTTCTAGCAGATTCGCCATTTAGCTTCGAGACTGGAGGTTGATACTATAGTGAGGTTTATAAAATATAGTTGATCCATCTGACAGTAGTACCGGGAGTTACGTGTGGACATACGAACTAATTTTGACTACATTATTACGTTTTTCAACTTCTCAGACGATTTTATTACTCTTGCAGATCCAATGCGATGTTGGAAATCTTTCTCAAGAGGGGAGGGGGGCTTTGCAGAATGCATTGCTCGTGTCTGCTAAGAAGTTTAGCAATGGGCCTTCTCAGGTGTGTATCCTTTCTCTTGTCGTTCACGGAGATAGAGCTTAGGTCATGAGTTGGGGTCACTCCGGTTCATCTATCTTTCAAGTAGTTGCGGCTATTTGTACCGCTGTGGTCACTTTCGTGTACTATACTAGGTGCTAATTGCACAGAGGCACGTTTGACGTCTCCGCAGTAAAACATCAGTTTATCTTACAGTTTTGCGCATGTACCGTTTTCTGATAACGGCACAGTTCCGCTTTGAAAGACACGGTTGAGGGACTTTAATTTGGTGGTTTTGTGGGCAGCTTTTGACCCAGATATGTGTCGCCCTATCAGCATTGGTGCTGCGTGCAGTTGAGGCGAGGAAACCAGTCGAACAGTTATTCGCGAGTCTGAATGAATTACAGGGGCAAGGCACCGGTAGCAACGCCGTATTAGAGCTTCTCACGGTCCTACCTGAGGAGGTCCTCGAGGATCAATCATTGCTTTTCAGTGTGGATTCTGGTCGGACGTCACTGTTTTCTCAAGAAGTAAGACGGATTTCTACTACATTTGTCTGCCAGAAAGTAGGTCTTTATCGAAGCAAATAATTGACTGGGCATGTTCCTGCTGGTACCGTGGCAACCATTCAGAGCTGAAATAGATGTATATGAGCTATTGTGACTATTGATATTTAAATGCAGTCACAATAGCTCAATGAGCACCTGCTTTGTTTCTGATGATATTTAAATGCAGCTTTGGTCGTTCGGTTTCCCATGTTCTAGTCTGGAATTCCCTATGAAATGAAGAAAATAATCGGAGTTTCAGAGGTGTATGTCTCTCACGTTTTGGAATTCGGCAGATTCTATCCCACACGAGCACAGTGCTTGAGTTTCTTCTTCAACAAAGCACCAGTGATGCCTTGGATAATACCAGCAGGCGATGCAAGGTCCTCCGTTGCCTTCTTAGCTGGGTAAGAGTTCCTCTCGTTTCGAGGAAAATTTACTAGTTTAGCTGGACCAACTCTTGAGTCTCTTAGACTGCAATATTGCGTTCACTTCCCTGCTGCCAGGCAATGCTACTATTCTGACTGTGTCATCTGGCGGTGATTTGAAGTTTATGTAAGGGGAAGTTTCGTTACACAGGAAAGTTAGTCTGGCGCTCAAGGGCACGGGGTCATACTATTGTGGGGATATTTCTGTGATAGGAATTATAGTAATCCGCAATTTCGACATTTTACAGGTCCGACTTGGATGCTTCTTGGAAATTTCTCAAAGCGCCATTCCTAGTCATCCACTTCTGGGGTTTGTCTACAGCTCTTTACAGGTAATGATTCCTCCTGTTTTCCTTCGTGGTTCTTTATTAGGGCCATGTTCTTAGTCCGAAAAGTTTGCATGTACGAGGTTTTGCGACTGCTTACATAATCGCAGGAGTCAGATATATAACTATTCTGTTGTAAACGTACTCTTCGTATAGCTTGACACAGGTCGTTGCTTGCTTCATAACTTTTACTAATGGTTATTGATCCAGGATTCAAGCTCGTTCGATTTGGCTGTGGAGGTGCTAACTGAACTTGTCAGCCGACATGAGGTAAGATTTTTGGCATGGATTCCTGTCATGGTTCTCTATCCGCTTAGTACGAATGAAATTTATTGGGCTTAGACCAAGTTCTTCTTTGTGTTCAATTGAGTAAGTGGGCTCTTATTGCGTCTCTAATGTGAAACTAGTTTTTGCAGCATTTAATAAAACATGCAAATTTAATCGGTTTCGTTTTATTTGCAGCGATCATCATATGGCCCTTTTGTCCTTTTAGGGGTTAAATGCATGTCACCATTCCTATTGTGCAGGGCTTGCCTCAAGTATTACTCCCACGGATGCTTAACGTGAAGGATGGACTTCTGTTGCCAGCTCTTGCCGCGGGTGAAGAAAGTGTTATTAGCGGCGTCGCTACTCTTATGGCAGAGCTTGGCCAGGCGGTACAGAATCGTGCATCGCTATCCTACTCTGTCCATCAATGTATCATACCCTCCTTGGGTGTCAATTTTTCATAAGTTTTGCTAGTTTGATATCTCTGATGGAACAGGTCATGTACTCAAATGTGTTTTCAAGTCATTGTTTCCTGAGTTTATATTGCAGGATCTGTCCTCTCGTTGAGAATTACAACTACCCTGGCAAATAAGAATTGATGATATGTATTTCAGGCTCCGGAATTGGTTGCGCAAGGGAGCAGGGAAGCGTTGGATCTAGCGGATTCTCTTTTACGGTTTGATACATATCTTATTCATTCGTTTATATGTGTTATTTTCTTTATTGCAAGAGGTGTTTAGGGCCTGAATTTGTATGTTGTTATCTTTTTGTTGCAAACTGATTTTTCTGAAGGGCATCTAATTCTATGCATTACAACTATTTTGAATGGGTCCGAGGATCGTATTCTTTCATCTTCCTAAGTTTTAAGAGGCCATTTAATTGCGAGATTATTATTGTAGTCACCATGGACAATATGACCATGTCCTCACTGACTTCGTTCTCTTTCTGAACTCAGTTTGTTGACATTTGTGTGCATCCAGATGTGTCTCTTTTCCAAGCTGCGACTGGGAGATTGCGGAATCTACTCTCCAGTTTTGGTATGTTAACTATTTTCAGTCTGGTGAGATTCTATTTGTAGCTGTAATATCAGATAATGGGATAATTTCACAATAACTCTCTTAATGCCCAACAATTGCTTTAACACTATCCTCTGTTTATTGCAAGATGTGTATTTTGCACACTTAAATACTGAGATGGGATATTTTGGTTCGTGAAGGTGCACACTAGCTGAATTTTTACTCTCCGCTGAAGATACATCTGGTGATACATTGAAGCAACACACGCTTCCAATGTTTATACCTGTTTACAAGACCCTTCTGGAGGCCCTGGTCACGAGGGCTCAGGTGAGGGGAGTCAGTGTGCATGCATATGAAGTATATCTTCACCGTCCGCTGTTATTGATTCCAAGGAGGGCGAATTAGTGAAAGTGTTGTTCTTCAGAGACTTAATATTTTTGTGCACATTGAACTCCTCAGTCAATGTGGCAGCTTCTGACGGTGTGAATAACCTCGATCATGGCATTTAAGACATTCTTTATGATTGTGTAGGTACCAGACCAGATTGGAGAGGGTGATTATGCCGAAGATGAACTTGATGGTGTTAGCGGACTTCCAGATGGTCTTGCTCTATTTCGAAAGACTCTGGACGAGCCACTTGTAGATATCTGCCGTTTGTTGGGACCAAAGCAATTCCTTGCATCGGTGTGTTCGACAATCCCTTCCCTGTTTCGTAATATCTGGTGTGTCAGAATACCATCTCAAACGTGACTTAAGATTCTGATGAGTGGTCTAGTGCTCCCTCGTCACTGTAGCAGCCATTGGTCTGTTTATTTAGGGAGTCTTTGTTTCAATGGAGGTTTAGGAAGCCCCTCTAGTATTTCTGTTCTCTTTCTGTCTCATGTCTTTAATGCGACCACGCTTCTACAGGTTATTGGACCTCTTTCATAAGGAGTTTCAAGGAATTTGCTTTGACAGTGAAAGGTGGTCCTTTGGTGGCAGTTACTCACTGGAGCCGAGGCATGGTCTCAATTTGATTCGCCAACATCATGGCGATTAGTGGAAGCACGACTTTTTGCGTTACACATGGTACGAGTGTTACTAATTCTTTGTTTGTCATAAATGTACAATACTTTGGTAAGTTGTTCTATACTTATCATGCATTCACAGCTCTTTTTACATGTACTTACAAATTGACCCGCTGTCATACAGGCGTCGGAAGTGGTGGTATCCGAGGGACAGCTTTCAGACATCACACCTGTTATGCACCTGATTGTCGTTCTTCAGTCGATGTCTTCTCAGATTGATCCAAGCTTATTGCACCTGGTACAACCTATTTACCACACTGAAGATTTTCTCTAATTTTGAAAGTGTATATTTTGGAGACACACGATAGCCTAGGAGTCCCCAAGGGTTACGTGGTCACCTTTTGTTTTGCATATCCGAGGCAAGTTTAATGACTTGCTTAAAACCTTCAGCACTGATTTAAATTTACGAAATTTTGATGTCTTGGTATCTGGTGAAGCTAAAATTTGCTTTCTTTTTTTCACTTCAATTTTGAAGTTGCTGTGATCTTAGATTCCGCACAAGCATCAGATTGTCTGAAGCCATCGCATTTGCTGAAATGAATACTTGACTTCTTGTAATGATCGTTCAGGTCCAGAAGTCAGCTGCAGAAGTCGTTGGATCGTACTCAGGGTGGCTGCAAAACTTTCCAACTGCTGTCACGCCAATACTGTAAGTACTCTATTATCACTTTATATAGACTTCTAATGCAGATAGTGGCAGCAGAATAAGGTCATGGCCAGAAAAGTGCTCAACTCGAAGCTAACCAAGTTACTGAGGTGCTGCTAGGGCTTGGTCATGTTTTATAGATATCGATGGCCTTTTTTTTGGACAAGAAAGGGTGGTAACACAAGCACAGAAAGTTCATCTTGTTACTCAAGCATTTAAGCATTCTGCAACGACTGACATTCTGCAACCTCTACTGTTGACCTTTCGCAGTGCATTTTTGGCCAGCGGGTTGACAGTCCCAGTAGCAGTGTCGTCCTGTGCCGCTTCTCTGCGGAAAGTTTGTGAGGACTTACCAAATCTTTCCCATGAATCAACCAATATTGCAGGCCTTCTGCGCATTGGAGAGGTAGTTTTCTTCTCCGAGCCCTTTCCCAATGTGATGCAAAAGTAGTGTGCTTACTGCAGGAGATCGAATTTGTCTAATTTTGTCAACTCGAAAGATTTATTCTAGTGGTATTTCGTTTTTATCATCATGGCGAAGATGCGTTGATACAACATTCTTCCTCCTGTCACTTTAGGAGTTGCACGCCGTCCCATTGTCTCTTGAAGAAGAGGAAGACGTGATGTGTGCAATTTGCCGAGTGCTATCGTCGCTTACAAATGTAGCTGATTTGAACGCTGCTTTAGAGCGTCTGCTGAAGCCTAGCCATGATGCAATTGAGGCATTGGTAAGGTTTCATTTCTGATGTGACATTGTATGCTTTCATTATGCATTGTCTTTGTGCTTCCATTGACATGAAATGTATTATTACGTTTGTCTACGAGTTGGATAGATCCTACTGTGACAGTCATCCGTTTGCTGGTGCAATTAGGTGAAGAATTGGTTACAAGGCGAGTTTTAGTAACTGAAGCTCCTGTGGAATTTGTATATCTTGAACTTGGCATACTGTGGAGGAGTTTGTGAGTCTTCATATATGAAGAAAATGTTCTGATTGCTTAGAAGTGGGATTTATTGGAATTGGGGTGTGCAGTTGAGTTCAGACAGTGAGGGTTCACTTCGACTTCATTCAACAGCATATTCGGATGCTTTAGAAGCTGGCAACAGGGCAGTCCATAGGTAAAGAGGCGATCTGAAACTGGTTTCTACTGCAGTTTTGACTTGAATATATCAGTTGAAGTGTCTTGAGACTCGTTGAAACGATTATGATATGTCCTCAACAACGTAAGTGTTTATGGCCTTCGTGCGAGTCTGGTAACCTCCAAGGTATTGCTACTTAGAAAGGTGAAAATCATTGAACCTATTTCCTTACTGTAGGATTTCAGATGGGTGGATCAGAAAATTGGTAAGTTTCTGTATATGAGCTTGTAGCTAGGTTGACTCAGTGGTTTCATTTTGACTTACTGGACACTGTTGTGCGCTTGTGTTACAGAATAGGAGTACTTTTTGGTCAGTTGACAGGAACTATTTCATCGCCAGCTATTGGTGATGAACCAGTTTTAAGAATAATTGTGCATTTCTGGCCTTCATTTGAGAGATTACTAGTTTCACGCCACATGGAGGACTCCAGCTTGGCGTCTACAACATGCAAGTCTCTGTCACAGGCTATCCAAGCGTCAGGTTGGTTTGGTTTGGTTGTTTTATTCCGGTTCAGCGTTTCAGGCACGTGAAAGAAGTCTCAATTGTGATTGTTTAGTTTATAATTAGTGGTAAATAACATGATGTCATTCATTCTAATTTAGCCATGAGCTTTTGACCAATTTCCTGTCGTAAATGCAGGGCGTCTGTTTTCTTCTTTGCTTCCTAATGTCATGACCGCCATGTCCAATGATTTTTTATCGTTCCCGTCTCATGTCTGCTTCCTAAAAACAGGTGCGGTCACGTTTGTGGTTTGTTGACCTTCAATTGAATAATGACATTCTCAAGTTTCAGTTCCCATTCATAAGGTCATATGCTACTGAACATGAACACATGTACTCAATTTTATCATGTTTTGGTGAGATTCGATTTCCAGTGTGAATTCAAGCGCTTGTCCTATTATATCTTCTGTTGAAAGTTCAGTGAACTTATTTATTTAATAATTTGTGAGTTTTCTAATCTTCCACTGTTTTGGGACGTATATTCCAAATCTTCAGCTGGTGTTGCAGTCGAGGAGTTTGGTCATGAGAAAGAACATGGGGCACTTTTCGTGAAGACGTTGCTCGTCTTGACAACCTCGGAAGCCATGGCCGCGATGACCACTTCATACTCATGCGATCAAGAACCAGAGCTTGCCGAGGCATATTTCGGTTTATTGTCCACTTTCGTGCGCAGCTGCCCTCATGTAATGATCTTCCTTACTCAATCTTCCTAGAACTTGGTCTTGAGAAATTGATTCTGCATGACTGATGCAGATGTGAATTTATATGAACTCCTATTAATAAAGCTCATCTTAGCCAACCCTATATTTGCAAGTGTAGGACTCGTTTCACTTTGCTGAATTCCCCATTTCCTGAGTTCTGTACAGAATTGTGAGTAGTGTTCATTCAATCGTACATTAGGTATTTTGATTCCTGGGCCTTACATGAATGCATGAATGCAGGAAGTTATAGCACCCGCAGCCACTCTCCTGGAGATTTCATTCAACCGTGCATCTACTTGCTGCACAGCAATGCATCGAGGGGCCGCCTTGGCGGCCATGTCCTACATGTCTAGTGCGTTCCTCTACTTGAGACCATCTTAGCATTTAGTCACTGATTGCCTGTAACTACCAGCAGGGCACACGTGTGATGACAATCATGGACTTAATAATTGTTTAAAAAGATTTGAAAGACTTTCTTACATGCACGAGCCTGAGTGTTGGTACCATGCTTCGAATGCTAGACCGGGGCCCAAGCTGATCACGACCTGCTTCGTTTTTGGACAGATTTCTTAGAAGTAGCTTTGTCAGCAGTTACTGCTCCTAGAGGTGTGAATCTGGAGGGATCACTCTTGGCTGCTATCACGGGAATATGTCTACAATGTGGCGAGAATGTTGTCTCGGGCATGATTTATGCCTTACTGGGGGTGTCTGCCATGGCGAGGGTGAGTCTCAGAGATCTCTGTCGTGCCATCTGTGGTTTATCATGGTTTGAGATATACTAGCTTTCGATGAGCGACAGATGACTAAAGTTCATCAATCTTATCGTTTTCAATATTGAACTCAGGTTCACAAGGCAACTACAATACTGCAGCAGCTGTCAGCTTTATGTTATTTCAGCGGGAACACTGACAACCAATCTCCTTTAAATTCGTCAACCTTGCAAAGCTGGCTCGTTTCTGCGGTCAGTGTTTCTCGTAGTCAGCTGTTTATCATCGTTTTCCAATCTTGCATTTCAAGCAGCTGTTTGTTTTTGCTAACAGATTAACAAGGCGTAGGCAGCCCATTGGGATCAAGTGGATGTTTCTTCAATCTTCTAAACTTCTTTATTTCCATTGGGACTAGGCTTTCCTTTGGGTAGTACCACATACATTGTGGTTTTCACGTTATGGTTCAACTTAATCTGCTTGTCTTCACTGCCACAAGGGGATAAACATTTCAAATCATTTGTATCGAAGAGCTCAGGTGCTGTTAATGCTGTTCAAAATTTGTCCCTTTGATCTAGTTCTGGTGTGATATGATCGGATTACCGTTCTGCAATCCAGGTTCAAGCTTTGCCATCCGAGTACTTGAAGCCCGGGGAGGTGGAGACCCTGATACCTACTTGGCTCAAAGCTATGGAAGCGGCAGCAGGTGATGTCTACAAGTCCAAAACTTCAATTGGTAACGGAGGCCGAGCTGGCGGAGGGGGCTACCTTCAGGGAGATGGTGGCCGCATGCTGAAACGTGTGCTTCGGGAATTTGCAGATGCGCACCGTTACACTGCACCTACGTATGGGCCCAGCTGACGTCATCTGGATCTTTGAGGTATGCGTTATCTGAAAGAGCAAAGGCACGCAGGATTATGTGCACATTCGAGATCCTGTATTTGAAGACCAATCATACTCTTCTCTGGTCCGGATTTTACAAATGATCACTGCAGTCTTTGCTATTAATGTTATCAATCTTTGGAATTTTAGAAGATTTCCTGGAGTCAACCCGCCTGATGCAAGTCTCGCGGATTATTCCTGTGCTGTCCGTCCCCAGCCATTTGGTTCTTGTTCACATGGATTTATTGTGCACAAGTCTATGCCATTACAGTACAGCAGGCTATTTAACTCAATTGTCGAGTTCCACATTATTTTGTGTGTGAACTTGTGATGGAGCTACGATTTAGGTGTTGATAGGCAGGTCGAGAAATACCACCAAGATTTTCTTATCATGGTAGTAAAGATGCAGCAAGGACACTGCTCGCTATCACATGCCTGTGAGGCTACGATATTGGTTCTCAGTCGAATACCATCCAATTCTGTCAGCTGTTTCCTTGGTACATTGTCTGGTTTTGCTTCACCAGTGATTGTTAGGTTTTGCTAATGTTTTTGAATTTCCCTATTTGCATTTTGGTTTTCTCATTGTCTGTGTTAGAAAATGATCAAATATCTATCAAGCAAATTATCCGCCAATTTAGAGGTTTTAATTCTTTCCAAAAAATTCTGATCGTTTGTTCCAAAGCATTATACAATTGGACTAAAAATGTTAAATATCTTATTTCCTTCTCGACAGATTTCTATTAGAAGGTATAGAAATTGTTCAATATAACACGTTTTGGCAAATTTCAACAAATTTTAACAAAATCAACCATGATGAAAATAAATTAAAAGAAAAAAATATAATGATGTTCGAATCCAAGGGTGGTTTGTATTTAGCTAGTGAAATCTTCCTCAACATGTTTGTTGTTCCCCTTAGGTGCATGCATAGCTTGTACATCTCACATCTTTTGCAATTATTTTGTATATATTTTGAAGTGACTTCCTAACATGGTCATGTATAAGCCCCCATAACTTTCACCATGTGTATTTTCCAAATCAGACTTTTACAAATGATGCTCCACCCAAAAAATTAGGAACCTCCCTTTCCAATCAAACTCCAAAAAAAAAATTTGGATTTTTACTTATATCTATATTATACAATTTTGCAACCACTTTTTACAGGTCCCAAAGGATTCTAAAGTGACCTTGAAACCAAAATCTAGCAAATGCAAACTAGGGGCATCCAAATTGTACTAATTTATAGATCTCCATGGATTGATGTGTAACTTCTGTAAGGTCTTTAAAAGCCGTATTTAGGTGTTTGGTCACATAATCAAATATGGTGTCCGTCTCTATGACCCTAGTTATATTCCCAACTAAATACTCCAATGCTTGCATTATCCCTATCGATCCATACTTGTTTAGGCAAGACCAAAATGTAAAACAAAGATGTTTATTCTAAACCAAGCAAGCATTGTTTTCTATCCAAACTTGTCCACGTAAGATCAAGTCTAAAACAAAGATGTATCAATTATAAAGATGTTAGCATGTGAGCATAGAGAAGTGAACCTATAAACCTTGAATCTAGTCGTAAGTATGTACCTACAACCATTTGAAGGTGTTTATAACATATGTACCTATAACGTAGGTACACTATAATATAGAAAGAGTTTATAACATAGGTAACTATAACATAAACATCTATAACCATAGAAGGTGTCTATGGTTATAGTCTTAGGCTCATAGGCTCATAGATTCTATGCTTGCATGCTAGCATTTCTCCTCGGGTAAGCCATTGTCATCTTAAAGGCGTGGATATACTGCAAGTATGATTTTGTTTCTCCTAAATCAAATAAGTAAGGGCTTTGATTGGTAATTGTTGTACCAAATTTTGTCATCCTTATAGCACATTGGAGAATGCAAATCATAGTGATTTCATTCAATTTTATTATATTGTATCACAATATAATCCCTTGTCAAATTTGAAATCTTGAACATTTCAATAACTTATTGATTCCCAATTCCATCTAACCATGTCAAATTGGGAGCAATTGGGAAGGTATAGCTTGTAAGGTAAGATGCTACATAATCAACCCCTTTTCTTATTCTACCACCTAGATTTAAGCCTTGAATGGTCACCCAACTTCACCCCAAAACACCACAAGGTTTCAAGAGCAACCAATGGGAGTTGTGCATTTTGTGCTTTCAAGAGTTTTAGTTCAAAAGAAGTCAAGTGACATGAATAGTTACCCTATGCTTTCAACTTTTAAAGTTCATAGAATATTGTGAGAGTATCAACAATTACAAAACAACTTAGGTTGGTTTTCACTTGAGTAGGCCATCATGCTTGTAAAAAATAATACCATTTGGCCCATCCACCTAATAGGGGCAACAAAAGTGTCAGTTTTTGGTGCTTCTACATTAGTGCACAAACTCCCCATTGCCCCAGAATGTTATGTTTCAGGGCCAAGATCATCTCCACAGCTTTCAATTACAAAGATGCCTGTTTGTGTAAGGAAATGAATGTACTATTTAGTTCATCAACCTTGGTTACAGTGGACTTGGGGTTCAGTGAGAGCATTTGTGAAGTTGGATGCTAGAGGATTTGAGTAGTTCATGTTTACTTCCACAAATGCATTTATTCAATCCAGTTCAAAACAATCTTCACATTCAACTCTCCACTGACAAAAGTATCTTAACACTCCTAGTATGCAACCCTACACTTTTTCTACTAGAATACTAGTCCAATGGAACACACCAACTTTCTCAATGTGAGAACAGCTCAAAGAATTACAGAATTCGCCTGATAATGAACCATTTCTGAAGAGAAATTTCTGCCGTGTAACAGCCCAGAATTTGTACTCAGAAGCCCCCGTGCTCACTGCACTGTACTGTACTGTACTTAAGCACCATGTATCTGAGACTGTTCGAAGACCTTTAAGCAAATACACAATCGCAATGAATAAGTCGTGAAGCTGCATCTGAATGATACAGCGACTAAGTGGACACGAGAACATAAGACAATCAGAACATGAGCGCTCTCCATCCCTTCAAGACCCAATCCGAGCCCATCGTGCAAGTGAAAAAAAGAATCTTGCAGAACGCTGTGAATGATGACAACAACTAAAGTCTGAAGGGTGATCCAACAGCAGCCTTCACTAGTGGCACCACTTGCAAGGCGTCCAGACATCAAGCTGCTGCTCCTCATCAATCCAGTCCTCGATCAACAGTAGGCTGACTATTGCACATAACATTCTACCCAAATAATATTCCAATTTAACATGACCACTCTCAGATGTGAGCAGTTCTAAGCATTACTAGATCGGTCTGATAACGAAGAATTGCCCCAGAGGAATTTCCGTCTCGTAACTGCGTAGAAAATTTATACACGATCACACAAGCGCCAATGCACTCTGTGACAGAACGTCATCGTACGTCCCACATCGCTTCCTTCTTCTTTTCTATAAGGATAAACGCTCTTTTCAATTGTGAACTCACACATCTTTGCCACAATAATGCTGCTATCAATATGTTACACAGTCAAAATGTCAAGCACAATCAGCTAGAAGACAAGTCCAGCACATCTTTGTACGAACCTCTTTTGTAGGTCACTCCCAAGCGAAAGTAGACCACTAGAATTGTACTCGAATGGTCGAATTAGGCTGTTAAAACATAAGCATCCCTGAACCTACTGGCATTTTTTTTTTTAAATCCGTGTAATTCGCATTTACTTGTTCTTTAACCTCGCATCAAAACAAATCGAGCAATTCTACCACATTCGCTACATTGCAATCCTGTACACAGTGACTCACATCATGCAATTACACCATCAAGAATTTTTTTCAGAAATCACTCGACAATTAACACATTGAATTAGGGTTTTCACAAATACACTGGAACTAGGGTTTCCCAGCTCTCGTCTGCTCCCCATCTCAGAAGATGATTCGGAATTTGGGCGCTTCGCTGCCCCCGGACGGCAGAATTTCCCATCTGCACGGCTCCATGTCATCGGAGACCGGACAGTATCCAGCTAGAGTGATGCCATCGTCACTGCCGGTAGCAGCCGACCCAAACTCGAAGACGCTGGTCTCGGCCTTCAAGACGGCGTTCACGTCGGCCTTGGGAGGAGCAGCGACGGCCGGAGACTCCAAGGCGGGTTTGCTGGGCTGCGGAGGGGGAAGCTCCTCCTCCTCTTCCTTCGCGGCTTCTTTCTTCTTCTTGCCTCCGAAGAACCCCATGGGCGCTGTGCTGGCCTTTGTGTGAAGTCTGCAGGGGCGAACGAACACTCGTCGTTAGAGGAAATCGGAATGCCAAAATCGCAATTGGACACCACCAGATTGGACGCCAATGTTGATTGCACGCACACCGAGTCCGAGAGAGGGGGAGGAGCAAGACTACTATTGCAAGAGCTCCAACTTCAATTGCGAAAGGGAATCATCAGTCGCAGAAACAAGGCATTCATACGGGGAGGTGAAGTTATTACATTGGTGAGAGGGGCTCCTTGGACTTGCTGAGCCGCTTGCTCTATCGACGGAGCGACGGAGATGGCACCCGACCCATCCATCCATCCATCCATCCATCCATGGATGATATTCATCCATACGTATCGGTTTCTGTCCGAGGGGTGATGTTGTGGACTGTATCAGTGATCAATGGTTTCCTTGAAAGTTATTCACCGGACCCTTTTATTCTCCGTTAGAAAAGCGTTTTGTTGTTGCCATGTCCTCAGATACGCCAGTGACGTGGATTGCGGCAGTTACACATCATTCCCCAAACAACCCACCCCCCAAGTCCGTCATGATCTCCATCAGCCCTCGACCTTCGTAAGTAAGATCTCCAGCAGCCCATCACGCAATCGCTCCCCAACCCATCTGTAATTCCGTTTCTTCAGAAGCCGCCTTCCATTTCTCGGGGAATTCGAACGGGGTCTATCGAAATTCGCATAGCTGCTAGAACGTGCTGCAGAGGATTTGAGGGGCGCGATCGATCAAGCCGCACTCGGGGTTTGGGTGCCCGCCCGCCCGCCCTTCTTGGGAATGTCGCTGCATGCTGGGGCGTGAGAAGTGGGAGAGACAAAATTCGATTTGTGGGGAGTGATCGATCGAGAGACCGATCGATCGATCATGGCGTTTTCGATGATGGGTACTGCGAGAACGGGGGTTCATAGTTGTTGTGGAGGGGGGAGTGGCATGTTGCGGTGGGCGTTGTGCAGCAGGCGGACGTTCCATGGCGGTGTGAAGATTCAGCCTGTGTTTCGAGACTCCTGTTTCGTGGATGGTCCTTTGACTGACAACAACAACAACAACAACAATAATATGCTCCTTCGGCAGGCTGTGCCATGGCGAGGAGGCTCTTCGGTTGCTAGGAATGCCTGGCGTGCCACTGCCACTGCGGACTCTCCCTTGCAAGAAGTAAAGGCCTGGGATTGCTTGAACTTCTGAATATTTTTTAAGAATTGCACTTGAATTGCAATCTGGATGTGATGTTTGTGTTCATGGTCTCGCGGATTGATGTCAATGTGAGAGAGGACTTGCGGTCGTGAATTTTGCATTTCGATTTGGCTATTAGGGGATACGTGTAGTAGAGATGACCTCTGGTTGGAACGTGTCCTTGGGGTGCCCTAATTTACTGTTGGTCCGAACATTTGAAACGTTCTAAGAGGCACATCTGTGAGAATTTATTTATTTATAAGGCTAAGACTCCCCAAAGCAGCGCTTTTGGCGTTACTATTGTGAGAATACGCCAATTTCTGTTCGTTAGCAAATGAAAGAGGATTCCAATACGTAATCTGGAAACCATATGCAAAAGTTATATGGGTTGAAAATGTTACTGGTAGATGATTTAAAAACCCAACACAAGTTCTAAAGTTTATTTGGTATCCATTCTCAAATTCAGTATATTCTCATCATGCGCATTTGGGTGTTCGGGTTCATCTCTTGTTTAGAAGATATTGGGTGTTCGATTGCTGTTGGAGACTCACTAATGGGCCAAACCATGTTCATACTCTTAGGGACATCCACCTGTTCCATTGATGCGAAGCCTTTTGTCAGCAATGGTGAGGCCGTATTTACTCAAGAATCCGACCGCTGTGGCCGCTCTTGACCTAATTCGAAAACATGATGGCGGACCCGTCTGCTACGATCACTTTGCATTTCGAACGTTTGGAGTAAGTCCGATCATGCTTCGCAGGAGCTTCAGTCTACTGATTTGCATTTACACATTTTTGTTGATGGTCTGGAAATCTTTATACATGTCATTTTAGGATTGCCTTGGATTGCAATTCACACTGATAGACTCTCTTTTTGAAAACTCCTCATTGATTGACTACTCTTGAATGTATGCAAAAAATGATTTAGTAGTCAAAGTGTCATAGGGATCCATTCGTATAGACTGAGGAGATTGCAGTGAAGTGGAAGCCTTGCATTCAAAATTCAAATATTTTGTTTTTTCAGGTTGATGGATGTGGCATATGAACACCGCTTCATTCATCTTAGCTGAGGATACATGAATTTATTCAAAAGGGTCACTCACAGGGCTCATTCCTATAGACTGAGGGGATTGTACCAAAGTGGAAGCTCTGAATTGAGTTGGATAAGAATTTAGTTCTGTGTTTTCAGGTGGATGGATGTGGGATAGACGCCATGGCGCAAGTGTTCCTTGACCTCGGCTACAAAGTGCGCGACGAGCTTCTGTTCCCAGCCAAAAAACTGCGTGCCCTGTGGTTTTCACCACCCGACCATTTGCTGGACATGGAAGGCAGTGAGGCTGAGGGCCCTCTCCCTCGCATCTTCATCTCCGAAATTATTGTGAGCGAGCTAAGCCGTGAGGCCCAGGTAACAGAGCTTGGGTTTGTTCATAGCTGAAGCCTATGCATGCGTGCGTGCGTGCGTTTGAGAGCACTGTCTGTTTATGAAAGTGTCTTAAATCCTCTTGAGCCATGCCAATTGAATGAGGATGAATCAGGGATGGGTGCAAAAACTTAAAGCATTTTTCTCTTTTAGACGATTTGGACGTGCACCGTCTTGTCGAATTTCTTATATATATTCGTGGCTACATTGCAGGACATCATTAAGAGTTACACAAGTAGGTCAGGCTCTATCTCTAAGTATGCTGCAACTGCAAGCGTGCTGAATTCCCTCACGTGGCCCACTCCTAACCTGTCTGATTACCAGGCGCTTGCAAGGTAAGTCACTTTTGTCCTAGCCTCACCGTCAAAGTAAGGAAACCAACCCCTAGACAGTGTCCAAATAGCCAAGATTGGCTTTTTATCATGGAAATCGTTTATTTAGGAATCTTCGAGGAAGGCAGAAAAACATATCAGCACAAAGAACAAATCATGACCTGGCTACATTTTGAGCGATAGAAACACGTTGTGGAGGATCCCGAACTGACCCGTAGCTTTTGAGGTGGCCTTTTTTCTAATTTTTCTCTTAAGCTGTGTAAGTTGGCCTGCTGTTGTACGAGTACAGGGAGAGCGAGTACGCAGCATGGACGCTGGTCAATGGTTATGCACTTAATCATACGACTGTGTCAGTGCACCGACTTGGCTCCCTTCGCAACATCGTCAAGCTGAATGATTTCCTCCAAGAGAACGGGGTCAAACTGAATAGTGAAGGAGGCATTCTGAAAGGTTTATTTATCAAATCGATCTCACTTGTGTGCTTAATTAGAAGACTCCCTTCCCTGTGAATGCTCCTTTTTTTTGTAATCAATGTGGTTTAGGTGATTCCTAAAACCGCCATTGAACATTATCAGACAAGATTCACATACGAAATTTAATTCTAACAGGTCTGTTGTGACCCTCGGTCTTGAGGTTTGTCGGGTTGAGAGTTTGACCTGAGTCAAAGTCATGAGAAAATGGTGAAACATCTCTAACCTTCAAACATCAAGACATTTTGATTTTTTTTTTTTTAAAGCATTTTTTTTAAAGCAAATTATGTATGATGCTAATCCTCTGCATGCTTTCGGTTGATCAGTCAGTCCAGATGGTGGACTCCAGCAGAGCTCCTCGGTTGCCGATTCAGTGAGTTTTACATTTGCCGGGGGCGAAGTGGAACAAGTTCCCGCATCCTACATTGAATTTGCAGAACGCCTTGTCCTTCCCATCCATGGGGACCTGCATTCTGACCAGGTGAGCAGCTTTGAAATCTTTTTTTTCATTGTATATATCACATTCTATATCACCTACAGATGGAATGTCTATTTTGATATGTCGGTAAGTTAGTTCCTCAAGATTGGGAAGGGGCCGTTTTTGACCATTTTAATGCGAGTTCTTCTGTGTCTCGTGCATCTTTTCAAGAGTCCCCCACATGCCTTGTTGTTATTGACGAGTACTTTGCAATCTGCCCACAATTGTTGTTTTCAGATACACGAATGGCATCGTAGGGATGGTTTTGAAGTTGGCAATGCTGACAAGATATTTGAAAGCACTTCGTCAGAGCAGACTGGAGTGCGGTAAAGTTTCGAGGAGAAGTCCTCTGAGTTGACCAGCTGTGTTGATTAGTGACCTGCATTTAGAGTTCAATTGATGTTAATTATTTATTGTTCAATTGTTCAATGTGTTTGGAAGTTGAAGATGAGGAATTTCTCCTCATATCATATAAGGTGGGTACACCCAAAACCGTCACTTTTTACTACTGAGCCCAGTTGCTATTATGAAACGTCAAATTTTCACATATTCATGTTGGCAAGTGAAAGGAGGTTCCAACGCACCAAAGAATGCCACATTTGGATATTGTATGCAAAAGTTATTAAGGGTCAAAGTTCGTTTCTAAAAGCGCTCCATCCAAATAGGTACATAACTAAAATTCGAAATGTACAAACCTTCTAGATGGTGCTTATAGGTACATAACTGAAATTCGAAATGTACAAACCTTCTAGATGGTGCTTATAGGTACATAACTGAAATTCGAAATGTACAAACCTTCTAGATGGTGCTTTAAGGTCAGGTGCCATTAAACAGCATACTACCTTATAAGCTAAGGTAGGGACCCCAAATGCTCCTCTCTGTGTACATCTCCAAAAATCAATTATCCAATCTCTATGTAGAAGAAATTGTTTTAGAACTAAACTTTGTTCCTGCATTATAACTTTTGCATACGGTATCCAAATGGTGCAGGGAGAATTGACCCCCTCATTGCCCCGGTCAACTTAGGTTTGAAAAAAAAGCCCCCTATGTTGTGCTAATTTTTTGGTAATTCTTGCATCTCCTTAGAGTAATTCGGGGCCTCTGATTGCAAATATGAATTCAGAATTTCAAAAAGAAATTAAGCCTTGCAAATAAAAAATTCCAGGGTTTGCCCTAGAGGGGCAATGAGGGGGTCAATTCACCCTGGCCATCCAAATGTCACATTCTTTGGTGCTTTGGAATAGCCGGGGTAAATCAACCCCTTGCTTGTTGTTCACCTAAAGTCATTTGGGGGGGGCATGTAAAATTAAAGCCCCCCTATTTTGTGCTTGATTCATTTATCTTCTACATCCTTCATAGCTAAAGTGGAACCTTTGCTTTCAAAAAATTTGCAAATTTTATCATGTGGCAAATAAAAAATTTCAGCGTTTTCACTCAAGGATGAACAAGGGGGTCGGTTCACCCTGGCCATTAGAACCTCTTTTCAAGTGTCAACAAGAAAATATGAGAATTTGATGAGTCTAATAATAGTAACTAGGCTACAAGCAAGAAGTGGTGGTTTCATGGGTACCCACCTTATTGGTGGAATTTTGTAGAGCAAAGAGAATTGAAAAAGATTTATAAGTTTATGTGTTACATAGTATTAAATTACAGGCATTTTGACTCACGTGATTCTTCCTTGTTTCCAAAATTATTGTTTCTTAATTTCTATACAAAGAAACCAAAAGATTAACCCCTAAAGGACCATTGTCCCCTTGGGGGACAAAACGGATTTTGGGCAAGTTCCTATAAATTTTATTTCAATTGGTGCCCTGGAGCAAAAGTTATGGCATCATAAATATAATTTGCACATCACCAAGCAGAAAAAGAAATCTACAAAAAATTGAAATTAATTTTTTAATTTTTTTCTTCTTAAAGACCGTATTTTTGTCTACATGTGAAGCTTTGATTCATCCCATTTGGATTAGTAATGTGAAAGTTATGAACAATCTTGTTTTTTGGACAATTTGAGCATCTTTTTCAAAAAATAACTTATAGGATTTAATTTTGAATGCACTTTTCACAATTTAAAAAAAAAAATGTTTGACAAGGTTAAGTTTTCTATTTCGAACAATCTCACCATTCAAATTATTGTGTTTCAATCCCATTTTAGAGCTATTAACAGTTTTAGTTTATCTTTCAATCTTGGACCTATTTCTACTTAATAATTTTTTAAAGAATGAAAATCAAGCGTGTTTTTTCTTTAAAAAAAATTCTAGACTTTCAACTCAATTCTTCAACACAATTTTTTTTAAATTCAAGGTCCACAGTGCAAAAAAATTTAACAAATGGCATTTTTGAACACTGACTTTGAATGCCATTTGAAGATCCAGTGTTCAAAAAAACTTTCATTTTTTCAACTTTGAATGCTAATATCTTCCAATCTGTACGGTCAAACTCCATGAAATTTTTACCACATGATCCTCGACTAGTAAAGTACAAGATCCTATGGTGAGATTCTAAAAATATATATTTCTTTTTGTTTTTTTGGATGAATGCAGCAGAAATGGCAGTTTTGAGTAATTTTTGACAAAAGAATGGCCCTGGTCTTTTAGGGGTTAATCCACCTAAAACAGTATGTACTCAAAAAAATTTATGTCTGTATTTAATATTGCTTTACAAATATCCATTAATCTCTAAAAGACCCTTTGTCCCCTCAAGAGGAAATGTGAGTTTGGGTAGGCTCCAATGAGCTCAATTTTTCACATCATTTTTGGAGATTTTTTTGTGAATAGAAAAATATATTAACTTTACGGGACTATAATTTTTATTTCAATCAATATTTGGTAGTAAAAGTTATGTCACAATAAGCTCATTTTTTAGTTTGCATGGCAACAAAACAAACCCCAAAAAACTTGTCATAGCACATCTTGTTTGTAGGCAATCAAAGCATCTTCTCGAAAAAAGAATGTATGGGATTCGTTTTTTATTTCCATTTTTACATTCTTTAGAAACAAAAGTTCATAGGGTTAAATTTGATTACTAAAACAATTTCACCATTGGAATTAAGGTGTTTCAATTTTATCTTAAGGCTATTAACAATTTTGTTTTTTCCTATATCTAGTAGCTACTTCTATTTAACAATTTTTTAAAGAATAAACATCTTGTTATTTTATTTTATTTTATTTTTCCTAGGCTTTCAACCCAATTCTTCATGATAAAATTTTCTTAATTCACACTCCATAGTGCAAAATTTAAAGTTAAGAAAATTCAAAGTCATAATCTAATGACATAAGGTGCAAAAAACCATTTACTTCACTTTAAACACAAATATCTTGCAATCTATATCAATTACAAACCTAGAGGCCTAGAGCATCAATTAGAATAGATCGTTTTTTTGAAAATTACAAAAATTTTAAGCTAGAGTACTTGCAAGCTTTTAAAAGTGGATCATGTGTTTATAGAAAAATGATCATTAATTTTATTAAAAAAATTGTTTATTTTAGGCAATGTGGAAATTAATCTTCATTAGAGTAATGAAGCTATTTACACAAAAATGGATGAAACCAATATATATGGTTGAAATTTTATTTATTCATTCCCAAAAGTGTAAATTCATCCAAAATAGAAAAAGATTGTTCCAAGATTTGGTAGCATTTTGTAATTTCATCTATTAAAAAAGGAAGAATATCTCACAAAATACTTCCTATGAAAATTTTTGCATTGCTTATTAGTAAAAATTCACTCAAAAAAAAACACCTAGGATTGTATTGAGAAACAAAATTGTGCCAAGAACAAATTAATAGAGTATTGATCCCCTTATTAGTCCATCTAGAAAATCTAGACAATACCCAAGGAGTTCATTTTAGAGCTACAGTTGCAATAGAAAGTTGAAAGCCAAGCTCAAGGTCTAATGCACCTTCTGCCCCCCTCTAATTGCTAGCCTTGTGAAAAAGCAATGGAAACTAGCTTTAATAGTATCACTTAGGTGTATGTGATACTAAATAATTCATACTCCTTGGCACTAGTTTTCATTAGTGTAGGCTGAAATTAGTGTACTTTACATCAAATGAAAATAAATGTGAGTCAAAATGATATACAACTCCATAATTTCATTTGATGCACTTTGAATGTGACATCAAAGGTTTATGTTATAACTCCAACAAATGTCACAAATCCAAAAGTTATACATACTTCCTTAACCCTTAAACATTGAAGAGGATGTTTGATGTCTAATAGATGACAAAGAAACATTCTAATAGAACAGAAGTGCCACTAAACATTCTTGAAATTTGGTTGTGATAAGGGAAGGTCTTCTATAGTATATTGACTTCCAATGAGTACTTTTGCAATTAAGCAAATGATTCACATAATAACCAAAGGGATGATTTCCACGGCCACCCATCTATCTTATAAGGATTAACTAAGAAATTAAAAATCAATACACAATTTGAACTTGCTAATGTTGTAATCCAACTTGTTTCGTTTTATGACCTATTTCCAACCACATAAACAATCTAACCTATCTATGGCATGGAGGTGGTTTAGGGAAAAAAATCCCATGTGAAGAAATAGATTTAAGAAGGATTTCATAATTTTTGACATTTTTTTCCTCATAAACAAAATTATCATGAATTTTCTTCATGAAGATTTTGTTTGTCCCATTTTCAATCTATAAGCAAACCAATTTCCAACCATAAGCTACTTACAAAATTGATGTAGGTGACTATTGTGGCTTTCAATGTACATGTTGTGATCATTTTACGCTTTCAATGTACACCTCTCGGACATTTCTGCTACTCTTGTTAGCCAAGTTGTACATGAGCTATCACCTACAATATTGCTGAGGAATAATAGCCTAAGCTATGAGAATGAGATGACAGACGGAAATGGGTTGCCTACTTTAACCCTTAAAGGATGAGCTGGTCACCATGGAAATCATCTGCTTGGGTACCCTCTGAATTGTTGGTCTAAAAAAAATGAAAAAACACTCATTGCAAGACAAAGTACTCTAGAAGACATTCCCTCCTCACATTAAAAAAAAAATTCCCTGCCCTACATGGAGAGATTCTTATCATTCATCGGCCAGAAGACGTCCTCCACGTCGTTTATGCGTTAAAATAAAATTGTGGCAATTGATAAGCACTTCAAAATAACCTGAATTTTTTATGAAACATTCGTACTAAAAATGTTCGAGTTCTAAAAAATAATCAGTTACATCATTGCTTTACTTCAGTGAATACTAGAGTGTCGAATTCTGCTAGCACTGCAGTCACTTGCACAGACAATGACTGCAATCATTAAAGCATTTGAGCATGTTCTGAGATGGAATTGCTGGAGACAGAGAAATGTTAATTTGCAATTCACAATTAAAGCAGCTGCAGCAAGGATAATCTCCTACTAACAACATGATTGTCGGCAAGTGCACTTGCCTCAAGTTCAGTGAAAAGATGGTGAAGGGAATCTCCTCCTCTTGAATCCACTTATTGTTGAACAATTGATCGCCATCCTTCCAACCGTTATGGCAAAAGGCCAATAGGGCCTCACTACTCGATCTCAAGTAAATTTCTCCTATTCTTACAATTTCCAACGACTGAGATTAAATATGAAAACACATTAGCGATCCTATGGAATCAAGTATGTAACGGACCTGTTAATCGTAAGAGAATGTCCACTGATCCTCTGAGCCCATGGTTGACCTTGTAGTCATTTCGAAGCAGCTCGGTAGAGCAGTGGACAGTCTCAGGTATTTACATACTGTCCAGGGTAATTGTGCGACTCAAATCTAAATTCGCGGCTTCCTTATTCACCTTAACCACAGAGATTGGGTTGAAGCAAGCGTGCGACTTCCCAATAATATCTAATCTGCAATCGTATGCAGGTAGGAGCTGAATAATTTGTATAACTTACGCTCTTACTCCTCGCTATGATATTGGACTAATGGTCGCGTCAGGACCGGTCTTCTCGTGCTGTAAATCTACGAGTTGTGAGTAGAGTCCATTCCTAGCCATCAGTTTCCTATGACTGCCTTGCTCTGCAACCTGGCCTTCTTTAATCACAGCAATTGTGTTCACATTGCGGATAGTTGAGAGCCTGCAGAAACATGAGATGTTCATTGCCTCAGCTAGCATACAAAAGGGAGAAACTGACGACTACGAGCTAAACATAAGTTAGGCATGCAATCATGGCTTTGAATGGCACACGCGTGATTGCAATACTAATGAATGATATGCAGAAATCAAATTCAGAAGAAAATCTTTGACCGAGCTGCTCACCTGTGTGCAATCACAACAGTTGTCCTCCCATACATTAACCTGTCAAGAGCCTCCTGGACTATTTTCTCGGATTGAGAATCCAGAGCACTGGTGGCTTCATCAAGCAGCAGAATCGTAGGATCCTTCAGAACAGCGCGAGCAATTGCCACTCGCTGCTTTTGACCTCCGGACAGCTGAACTCCCCTTTCGCCAACCTCGGTTTGGTATCCATTAGGGAGCGCAGATATAAAATTGTGGGCATTCGCAGCTTTTGCTGCTTCAATGACCTCACTCTCCGTTGCACCATCTTTACCATAGAGAATGTTCTCATAGATTGTACAGGCAAATAAAGAAGGCTCCTGAGAGACAAGTCCAATGTGCCGACGGAGGGACCTCAATTTCAATCTTCGTATATCAGTGCCATCGATCAAAACTGCTCCAGTAAGCGGGTCATAAAACCGCTGAATTAATGCAATGATAGAGCTCTTGCCTGCACAAAATCGAGCTTCAGAAAAATTGACACAGGAAGATAGACCAGTGAGTGTAAAATGGCAGAAAATTAATTCTAGATTGATCTCTGATGGTAGTTCAGAAGCAAAAAATTCAACTCGAAGGGAGACCACCATTTTATTTAGGTCAAGGTAAGTTAGTGCACCTGATCCACTCTGCCCGACGAGTGCCAAGCTCCTTCCCGCTTTAATTTTAAGGTCGAAATTTGTAAAAATGTGGATGTCAGGTCTTGCCGGATAGGCGAAACTGACATGCTTCAGTTCGATCTCCCCAGTAACGCGTGTCACCTCTTCACCTAGTGCGTAGTCGGGATCAATAGCGGTTTTCCGGTCCAGGATTTCGAATATGGAGGTAAGAGCATGAGAGCCCTTTACAATATCAGGTGCCAGGGCTAGTGTCTCAGCCACACCAAATGCAGTAATGATGAGCACCATGAAGACCTTCAAGACTTCACCAAATTGTGCCTCCCCAACTTTTACCAGGGTCGAAGCATACCATAAGGCTAAGCCATAAGATGCATACATAAAGAACTGTGATAATCCATAGCCGACACCTGAGAGCTGACCCCTCAGTACAGTTTTCTTCTTGGGCTCTTCAAGTTCACGAATGAAAAGGTCCAAGACCTTGTCTTCAGCGCAGAAGGCTGCTATTGTGCGGATATTTCCCACTGCTTCGCCGGCCACCATGCTCGCTCTACCGTAGGCTTTTCCAAGGTCGCCTCCAAAGCCTTTCAAAAACAGTTGCTGCAAGAACTCTATGAGGTTAGATTACTTCCCTTCAAATTTGTGCAGTGTGACGGGAAGCTGTAACATCCAAGTATCTGAGACTGTTCCAAATGCTCAATTGCAGTCATTCCATCGCAAAGCTTCACATGATACAGCGACTAAGTGGACACGAGAAAATGCGAAAATAAGAACAAGATTGAGCACTCTCCAATCTTTCAAGACCCAGCTCAAGCCCAGACAACAAGAATGTTATCTTTTTTATGTTTCTCAGAACTCCATATAGTGTATAATAAAATAAAATAATTGATGACAACGGACGCGTGACATACGTACCTCGCCAATGGCTGAACCAATGAGCAATGGGAAAGTTAACAATATGACTCCAGCCACCTTCCACTGAAGATAAAAAGCGATGCAGAACGCTGTGATGACGAGAGCTAGATTCTGCAAGATGGTTGACATTCTATCTCCAACAGTAGCTTTGACTAGTGTGGCATCAGTCGCAAGACGTCCGGACACCAAGTTGCTGTTGTTTTTCTCCTCATCGAACCAGCCCACCTCCTGAGTAAGAATGGCTGCCCAACAACCCAGAATCTTCTCATTACTCGTTGCTCGGCTGTGATACCAGATGCCTCTCTTAAGTGAAACAATAGCTCATTCTATTATATCAATGATTACACCGGAGCAACATTGATCAAAGATGGAATTGTTGGGCAAGAGAGTGAACAACGGGGGTCAGGCAATGGCTCCAGAAATTTCTAAAGTACGAAGTTCAGAGTGTGTAGTGCATGAATCTTACATGAAAATAACTTCTTTCGCACTCGCATAGTTAGAACCTCTCCCATCAGTCCAAAAAAGTAATGCTGCAACACGTAGATGAGGACAGTCACAATAGTCGCTGCAGCGAAAATGAGGCATATTTTGCGGACTTCATGCCGTACATAATTGTGATCCGGATTGTAGAACGTTACCAGCATCTGGCTGATGGCCAAAGCAAACAGAGGAGTCTCTCCTCCAGCCATTATCGCACCAATTGACCCTAGAACAGCATAAGGCCATTCCGGAGAGTTCATTTTAAACAAACGCCACATGGACGGGGATGAGTGATGCTCTGAATGTACGAGAGAGAAATCCTTGTCATCACCGAGCCAAGACTCGGTTTCAGGATCAGGAACCTGGCGAAAACTACCGCCCATTCGAAAACTGTCACTTAGACGGAAGCTCCAACGCTGACTAAACCGTTGTGAGAGAGAATTTCGCCTTGAATGACTGGAACAAAACAATTTAAACCATTTAATGAATAAATGAAGGTATACAAACAATAAAACACATGAGCAAGGATTTTCCCTAGTTGAGCAATGAACTTCATCAGAAACGTTGATGGAAACAAAACGAGTTGATACATACATGCAGAAATTGGCACGTGAGTTCGGCATATAAAACGCCTAAATCTGATAAAAAAAAACGAATATGTAACTATACTCTCTCACTCTCAAATTCATTGAAAATTCTCCCAATTTAAGAATACCATATCGGAAATTTATAATCAGAAAATATAAAACTCGGCTGTTTGTCATTACTTTCTGCGACCAATTACTTGGCCAGAATCCCGAAATTCAATTTATCAGTATTTCAAATGTGAAGGGTCATCTTAAGGAAGGCATTTGAATCCTTTGATCGGGGTGCTTTTACACCATGTCCCTGGTCAACATTACCGTTGATAAAAAAAGGAGATTTCTTACCTCATCTCTGAGGTAATTTGAGCTGTTTCGACTTCATCCTGATTCGGTTGTGCTTCAGGCATCCTGCTTTGACCAGTGGCTTCTTGCATTTTCACGAGCTGCCAGTATGCTCCAGACTCCCCTTTTGCCAGTAATTCAGCATGTGTACCTGTCTCCACCACCACACCTTGCTGGAGCACAGCAATCATGTCAGCATTTTTAATTGTGGACAGTCTGTGAGCAACAACAACTGTTGTTCTTCCGAGCATGAGTCGATCAAGTGCTTCTTGTACGATCTGCTCTGATCCAGAATCAAGGGCACTTGTTGCTTCGTCAAGTAAAAGAATACTGGGATTCTTAAGCATGGCACGGGCAATAGCAACTCGTTGCTTTTGCCCGCCTGATAACTTCACACCTCTTTCCCCCACCTGAAAAGAAGGAAACGTGGTCAAAAAAACTGCCAAAATTTGGTTAGTCGGTGATAGTCTTCTCCAAACAAAAGACAAATGAATGCTGCTAATTGCAAGTTATTGTTGGTAATCACAAACCTACATATTAAACCTACGTGTAGCCCCGATTACATACCTGAGTGTCATAACCGTTTGGAAGACTATTGATGAAGGAATGAGCATTTGCTGCTTTTGCAGCTTCTTGGATTTCTTGTAAAGTCGCACCGTCTTTGCCATACAAGATGTTCTCTAAAATACTGGTGGCAAAAAGGGCAGGTTCTTGGTTGACTAAACCGATTTGCTCACGGAGCCATTGCAGCTCAAGATTCTTGATATTAAATCCGTCAAGCAGTACCTCACCTGCGTTACCGAGGCCCTCAGATGTTAAATTCCAAAGAATGTTGCAAGAGTATTTTGGGTGACGAGACAAGGAGATCGAGTGGTACTAAAAGTGAAAATATTTTAAAGCCAACTCCAACACAATAACAATCTCTACCTGAAGAAGGATCGTAAAATCGTTCGATGAGAGCAATAATGGTACTCTTTCCTGACCCTGAGCCCCCAACCATAGATGCAGTTTTTCCAGCTGGGATGGTGAGACACAAGTTTTGAAAAATCTGAACTCCGGGTCTAGAAGGGTAGCAAAAGGCTACACTTTTGAACTGGATTTGGCCGCGCACTTGACACAGGATTGATCCGTCCCTGTTTCGGCTCACAAGAGGGTTTTTTGCAATCATTGAAAGTATGTTATACCCTGCTGCTTTCCCTTTTCCAAACGTTGTTAAATTTGGCGCTGCCTGGCCCAAGGCACTGCGAACAGTAATCGATGAAGTTATCAGCATCTGCTACCAGCATCTCCAGCAATGGCAGATTGGTTATTAATTAAATTATCATGAACAATGGACAAACCATGGCACAAGAGATTTGACAGTCACTTACATCCCACTGATGATAACATTCAGGATCGTTGTGAAAGCTTGGCCACCATTGGTTATGTTCTTGAAAATAAGTATGTGCGCATACCACAGTAGTAAGGCCCATGCTCCAAAGAGGAGCCCATATGTGCAACCAACGCCCAATCCCTTAGCTAAACCTCCTTTCTTCCCAAGTTTCAGAGTACTCTCTAAGGCATCCGAGTACTTCTTGATAGCCTTGTTCTCACCCACGAATGAATACACTGTCCGAACTTGTGAAATCGCCTGTCAAAACACAACGCCCAGGAGCCGATCAGGAACGTGATTCAGACCAATACAATACATTAACGTCTCCTCGAGAATATGATAACTAGTTAATGAAAGCTTAATTATCTCACTCATAGCCGAATTAGATCTCGGAGCAACCGCACTGATGGACATTCGGAGTTCTGATGACATTGTAACAAAATGTACCCCAGCAGGAAAACTTAAAACAACCACCAAGTAAAAAACAAACCTCTTCAGAAATTTCTCCAGCTTTTGAGTAGGCCTTCTGGCTTCGACTTGTCAATCCAATCATAACAACAGCGTAGGAGCCTCCAGCGAGTGCAATCAGAGGCACCACAGCAAGAGTGACAAGAGTGAGTTGCCACACCGACGTGAAGCCCACCGCAAAGCCCGAAATAAACCTGGCCATGTAATGCACGTAGTTTCCTGCCTGGAACCAGATAGATCCCGTCAGTCAACACCTATATTACAGAGAATTATTTCTTTTGCATTCTGATCTTCATCTATTTCAGATGTTCTCCTGAAACCACAGAAACCAATTGTGGACATTGAAAACCATTCATCCTACCATAGAATATTAACAAATCTCAAAATATTTTTAGGCCGTTCAGGATCCTCAACTTGCTAAAATAGGTGGAGACGGACTTCAATAACATATTCCGACAGATCCTCCCGAATCTTTAGATAGGGGGTGGGGGGAGGCTTCAACTATATCTTTTGACTTAACTTGCTCATGACGGCGACGTTTACAAAGATAAGAGAATACTTGGGACTTTCCTTCACAAATACAGAGAATAACAGTGTCCGTCAATTTTCTGATGTACCTTCTCGCTAATTGCCTCTTGCACCAACAATGTGTCACTAGATATGCGACTAACAATCTCCCCCGTGCTGGCATCAGTGTCGAAAAATCCCACATCTTGAGAAAGCATGGCCTTAAGGTATGCTACTCTCATTCGCGCGGATTGTCTTTCTCCAGTTTGCATCCAGCATGCGACCTCTGCAATGGAATGAATACATTCAGGAAATATAAATTCCAAGCTTTGTAGTTTCATTTCCAGAATGTATTCGTAGTTATCAAAGAACCTGAGCGGAACGACCATTAAACTTTGCCTCAAGTAGCCCATATTGTCGGACCTTGGAGTTGAGATCCTTCAGTAGAAGTTCTTTTTATTAAAAAGCTTGTTTTAAAACATAGATGAGTGCTTTCAAGATCCAATCCCTAGAAAGTTCCAAAGCCAGTAAATAGAGAACCACCTGATAGTAACCAACTTACCAAGCCATGCAGAAACGAAGACCACAATTGCCAAGTACAGGAAATAGAGAGCGTTCTGCAATGCAATTACATCATGATGAGGAACACAAGTCCATAATTCTATCAGAATCTTACAACGTGCTCACCACCACAAGAATAGGGAAAAAAGTCATCGGCACACTGCACAGAGAGCCCTTCTGAGGTTAATTTCAATTCACTTTTAAGTGGCATCCAATATCCATCCAGCGTTCTGGACCACATAGGTTTCAAAGTTCATTCAACGGGAATTCGCATGCATGCAACTGAAAAGTCAATTTATTCCTATAAATTGAAGCTTAGAGGTCGGAACGAGATATGAACCTTTGAGACTTCTTCACTCATAGTTTTGGGATCGTTGTAGTACGTTCCAAAAGCGTCGATGAGTTTGCCAAAGAATATGAAGAAAACAGGGATGGCAACACCATGCATGCAAGCACCAGCGGTCCCGAGAAAAATGAGCAACACGTCGTAAGTATCTGCGAAGGAGTAGAGCTTGTAATACGAAACACTTGGAGGTTCTTCTTTCTTCTTTGGCACCTCCACATTCTTCATAAGTCTCGGAGGTTTTATCTGCTGGAGCTCGACAGACTGTGAATTCGGACGAGCCGAAGGAAAATCTGTCAAATAAAGCCCCTCATTGTTCCCAATTTTTTTTTTCCTAGGAATTCCCTCTTCATACAAACCATCCTCCTCCCTCCTGAACATACTGAAAGTTATACAGCTAAGTTCAGCTTCGAGGAGTAGGGTGCTCCACTGGGTACGAATTCTGCTTCCCGAATTTTCCTGACGCACTTCAGCCAAATTGTAGTCCCTGCAGCCCTAGCATTGCTGTGGCATCTTCTCTCCGCTGTAGGTGATTTGACATTCAATCTCCACATTTTCAGTGAAAATAGTATCGAGATGCACGGTGCTTCTCGTGCTAAGAACATGTCAATGTCATTTTGCAATAGCTGGTCTAATGTAGAAATCTAGTACAAATGAAATTCCTAATGAGAAACCTCACAACAAAAATATCGGGGTGACAAACTGACACAACCAGACAGTGACGCTGCGGTCAATAGATACAACCAGACAGTGACGCTGCGTTTAGACAAGATCATCAGGGCATATTACTGTTTTTCATCGAGGAGGACCTTACGTAGAAACCTACAGTACAAATTAGAATCCCCATAAAGAAACCAACAGATTGTGCACCAAATATAGTGATTTCATATCCAGACGCAATTTTAAACGGACCTCTAATCATTGCAGGGATAGTAAATAATTAACCGAATACGGGGATTTAGTAATAAGACGGTTAACAAATTTATGGCATTTCATTTCACAGCATAAATTGATTACTTGAAATGCCATAAATTTGTCTCTTCTGCATTTAGCGCAAGGAGGAAGTGCTCTTACGGCGGTCAGCATCTACTTCAAAACTGTAGATACGGCTTGGACAATCTCAAAGCTAGCTCAATTCCATATCAAAACAGAAAAGGTAAGGAGAACAAAACACGGAGGACGATTACGGAAGCTGCTGCTCACTCCGGCTAGTGACCACAGCTTACGGTTTGAATCTGTGGTGGACGAAATGCAGAGCCGACGTATTGGTAAAACGGTACTGACACTAGGCACACTGCAGCTAAAATGTAACAATGTTTCGGAATTCTAGCGTCGGAAATCTAACATTCCATGGCCAGATAGTGCATGAAGCAATTCATCAGAAGAAGTCCCTGAGAGATAGTGTCATGATCTAAGCCAGCTCCGCAGGCCACACATAAAATACACTTCAACGTGTCTGCGTGCTCCAAAAGCGACGCATTTTCCGTCACCTTCAAAGAGTGAAAGAATTAAATGATATAGCCAGTACTCAAACTCAGCAAGCCAAAAAACAATGACGGTTTTACCATTGCTGAAGCAGGAGATAGCCGGATCAAGGCATGCAATAGCCTGTGCGCATCCCCGAGCTTAATACATCATTTGTCACGAAAATCGGTCGAGTATTGCGTATTCTAGTTTCTTGAGACGCAAAGTATCTCGTTTTGCGTCTCTCTGTTCTTTTTCCAAACATCCTGAAGTCTCGAGCTTCAACCTCTCAAATAGAATTTTAACCCTTTCAAATCGAAGCTGAGCTTGAAACGGCGCCCTTCATAACTTAAACCACGAATAAGGACAACTACGTAGCCAAATGGCATGGTCCAATAGCTGCTGCACTTTACACACTCCATTTGAAAATGTCACCAAACGAAAACGAAGAAACACGGTAGCTCACCGTGTACACGCTGCACGACACCTCTCCGTCGAAAACATCACACGCTCCTCAGTAACTGCACCTTCTCTCCAGTACTCCCGCATTCTCAAACCGAAACCAGACGCAAAGACGCGCAGAAAAACGGCCTCACAGTGTCATTCCACCTCTCCTTTCCCAGCGGCGTCGCCTTCGTCAAACCTAGCATCAAAACAAAATTAGGGATGAGAGGAACGCACGCAATGCCGATGAGGCGATGACGCTGCGCAGATCAACAACTGCAATAGAGCTCACGTGAGGCCAAGCAGAAAGGGTGACAGTCGCCAGAGCAGGCACCAGCCAGAGCTTGATGAGAGGAAGAGAGAGAGAGAGACGACTGGACGGACGTCGACGTTCGTCGTTCGTCGTCGTTGGACTGTGCAACGGGTGAGAGCGGGTGGAGCCTCATAAAGAACGGTGACGGCGAGTGCCGATGAGCAGTCATCACCTGGCCTGCCTGCGTGCCGGGCCGGGCCGGGTCGGGTGATGACTGGGCCGGGTGGTGACTGGGCAGTCATGAGTTCCCGGGGAACTGAAGTCCAGTCCGTCAGTTCCTCGTTTTGTCTTTGGGCTTTCAATGCCCGCGGCCACTTGTATTTCCACCCCCTTCCCTTAATTAATGTCCCCCCCACTTCTCATCAATTGCATTAGGCGTGTTTGTCAACCACATTGCACTCCCGTGTCGGAGTTGAAATTGTGGCCCACTTTGTTGTTGGAGAGTACCTTACCTTTAAGTTACTTCAGGTAGATGAGAATGTATAGGGAAGAGGAGGGCATTTTGGGAAAAAAAGGGCCGACAAGGAGGTCGGAGCCCGACGAGGCGGCGCTTTTTTTCTCAAAACGCCTGACGATAAGAGGTATTGACCAGCATAAATCACGAGCAAAAAAGGATGAAAATCGGGGATGAAAAATCGAAGTCAGATGAGAAATTTGTAATGCCCAATTACGCAGGAAAACCCGCGTAATCGGGCATTACGCTACAGAAGCCTCCCAAGAAATGAACGGGACATTTCCTGGGAGTGGTTTACGGATGGGGTGAACGTACCCCCTCGCTTGTCCCCGAGGGAAAATGTTAAAAACAATTATTTGCCACCTATGATAAAATTTGCAAATTTTGAATTCATATTTGCAATCAGAAGCCCCAAAAATAGCTAGGAGAGACGTGGAAGATCAATTAATCAAGCACAAAATAGGGGATTGATCTTTTTTTTACATGCACCCCTAGAATGACTTCAAAGGGACAAGTGACGGGGGGGCCGATCACCCTGGCCATGAGAATGGGGGCCTTGCCTCCATAGAATGGTCAGAAGAGTTTGAGTTTTTAAACATATAGGTAAATGAAAAGAAGGTGGAAGGACTTGAAATTATGTTTTTTCAACACAGTGTGGATTTGTTATGAATTTTTGAAGTGTGTTGCCCTTGTAACTTAAAAGAGTTATTTGAATGTCCCCCCCCCCACACACAATATACATATGTTATTCACCTACAATGGTTACAATCTTGAATATGGTACTTACAAAATAATTGTTACAATATATGTAGGTCTATGGGATATATGGGATATATTACATGAATACATATGAATATATGGTATATAGACATGGGTATTGATACTGAATATGATTGTCACTAATTCATGTATCCCATTGATCTCAACTCAAAATTGTGATTGTAGTTAGACACAAGTCATTTCATTGTGGCCCAATTGTAATTATTCAAGAATGACTATTTTAGATTGAATGCATGACTTTGATGGACCCATTGATTCATTAATGATTGCTTAGAATGAGAAAAATGTCTAAAATAGACTTGTCTACTTTACTTTTACTTGGAATTAGTGAGATTTGTCCTAATCTTTGGATTCTTTTAGATGACTCGTCTTATTCTTTAATTGAATAAAATCTTTTTTGAATATGTGATGTGGACATAATTATCATCATTGAATCTTGTCAAGGTTTATATAACAATGTACTACAATTTCCTTTAAATATGAATAAATGTTTGAAATTGTTATTTTGCAATGAAATAAGAAATTTTATTTGCTCTACATAGTCATAGTACAACATCAAAAACATTTTATTTCCCTAGAATTTTCTATTAACTTGTTATGTGCACAATTTTGATAGATCTTTTTCTTATGCATCAAATTATGAGAATATTTTATTTATTGTATTCTACTAATTTTATGTTTTTGATTTGATTTTTTTCCAAAATTCCATCAAGTACTCCCAACACTATCCCTACTCCAAGTGTGACAAAATTAGCAAGTATTTCATATTTTCACCCATCATTACACATGAATAATAAAGTAATTAAAAGTCAAGGTTTCTTTTATGAACCCTAATTTCCCATCATTAGAAGAGATTTGAGGGCATTGGGAGATTGCGAATTCCGAATGCCCTCTAACATTGTTGAAATTGCAGGGAACATGCAGGAAACTCTTTGTTGATGTGGTGGCGACTGTGCCACCTCGAGAGAAAAAATTAAAAATTAAAAAAAAAATGGTTCAAAACATGTTTTTTGACCAAGTTTTTTTTAAATATTGGGTCATTACTGCCCTGAGAGTAGTAGTTGATACACTACAATCGCAGGAAATGGCCAAGGGAACAAACCTGAAACGGCCTTCCCTTGGCTTCAAATCTCAAGTAATGTTTTGGGTTTAATGTATCATAGACTAAAAAATTTAGATTTTCAATAGTTCACAATTTTAAAAAATCAATTTTCAAGTTGTAAATCTCATCTATGATTTTCATCACAAAAAAATATTATTTCAATCCATAAGCAATCAATTTTCAAAAATCATTTATAATACAAATAAGATATTTTATTAAAAATCTTGCAAGGATTGCTCAACTTTTAGAAGATTGTACGTAAAGTACAAAATTGATACATCTCTAGCAAATATTTTTATTTTAAGAAAATAGTTGTTAGATTATCAAATTAGACAAATTGTATAATTATTTTTTCTCCATACAATATATTTTGCAAAAAAATGGACATCTATTTTTATAATTTTCTACTAAATCTCCCATACAAATAAGATAAATTCAAAGATGCAATACAATTGTCATTTTGAGCCTTTAATTGTTTCATTGAAACAAAATTGGGATATTTCTATAGAAGAAAGGTGAAATTACATGCAATAACAATTGTAGTATGACATTAAAACCCATATTCTTAGTCAACCATACCAAATATCAAAATAAAAATCTATGTAACTTAATAATTTTAACATATGTTGGTTGGTTGGTTTTGATAGGCAATCCAATAATATGAACATTTGGTAAGTTCCAATTCTTCACAACAATCAATATATACATTACAATGCAATAAAAATTTGAGAAAGTTGCCTATATTAATAGAATCCTTAGTTTGGTCAAAGATGCTAAGCATCAGGGATCAAAATTTGCTTTAAAATGTAGTCCAATGTAATATAGAAGCAATATAATGGTCACTAAAACTTTGAGGGAATATACTACTATTTAAGTTAGTTCAAGTAGGCTATTTAGAATTTGATCAGTGATGGACACCTATACACTAATTGAATGATATTTGGATGAATGTGGTTTAATTACTGTGAAAAATGGATGAAAGTTAGATGACTTCTATAATATTTGAAATAGTATTAAAATAGCAAAGACTACATTGTATTAGTTTATCTAAAATACTGTAAAAGACAATATAAGTGCTCCTTGCAACTTGGCATAACTCTAAACTTAATGCAAGTAAATATTGAATAGTGTTGACAATAGGTAGGTAATACTCGAATAGGTTTATATTATCTATCATCACTTGTATTTGTTGTTGCTTCTTACAAGGTACCCTACAACAAAAACACCCTATTGCAAAATCAACCCCAACACTTTATTGCCTCACGCTTGTACTCTTTGAGATATTAAGTGCAACCTTGGCTGAATGACTTTGGCCTTAACATACCAATGTGGTGTTCATGAATTCAAACTTGTACATTGGCACTCTAAAATCACCCACCTCCTCAAATGTACGCTATTTGTACATGGTGCTTTTTCATTGTATCAGCAATGTACAGACAACGTACATTTGAGGAGGTGGATGATTCCAGAGCCCTATGCCATTTCAACTTACAAAACTCATAATTGATTTTACAAAGCTCTAAAAAAAGAATGAAACGCCGTGGATTGGATATTCCAATTCCATTTGTCTTTCAAGTCAAAAATTTTACTGAAAAATATTTCAAAACATTAGATGAGATTTCGGGGTCCCAGAGGGCCGTTTCAGTGCCTTTCCCGGCGTTGTTCCCCCGGCAATGAAAGAATGCCGCTGTCAGATTTAATTTTTTTTTAATTTTTTTTAAGTCCTTAAAATGAGAAACAAAGTTAATTTTCTTTTTTACTGTCAAAAAAACTAACCTAGCAGTCTCTCGGCCAGGTAAGCACAGGCGGGGAACAACGGGGTTCGGCGGTTCTCAGGGGAGTTTCGAGTTGGGAACTTGCAGCAGCCAAGCAGCCAAAACAGCCTCCCAAGTAGCCAAAACACATGTAATGAGTTTCACCTCCCCCAATTTTGGTTTCAGCTCTAAAATGGTTACTTTATGGACCTCCTATCTTATTATAAGTCTATGGACATTGCTTCAATGATCGGCTACTGCTGTTAAGGTAGTATGTTGTTAAATGGCACCTGACCTTAAAGCGCCATCTAGAAGGTTTGTACATTTCGAATTTCAGTTATGTACCTATTTGGATGGAGCGCTTTCAGAAACGAACTTTGACCCTTAATAACTTTTGCATACGATATCCAAATGTGACGTTCTTTGGTGCGTTGAAACCTCCTTTCACTTGCCAACATGAATATGTGAAAATTTGACGTTTCATAATAGCAACTAGGCTCAGTAGTAAAAAGTGATGGTTTGGGGTGTACCCACCTTAACTCCTCCACCCCCCGACCCATGCCATGAGACCGTGTGAATTGGTGCTCAGTTTAATTTTGGTTGTTTTCTATTTGCATGCCCAAATGACGTTGACAGAATGATCGGTCAGTTAAGAAAGGCCTTTCTTTGAGAAAGGGATGCACCAAAGAAGCTGGCGGGGAGCAAGACCTTCATGAAGACGCACTGTGGCAGTCTGTACTGGTAGGAATGCGAATCCCATGAAGGAGACCGAATGAAGGGGTTCACACCGGGACTGGCCTTTTTTTATCATTTCATTTTTTATGAAGTGCCAAATTGGCGATATCAAATGTTTGTTTGTAGTGGTGCTCCAAACTTCAATACTCATCCACATATTAGACAGAAAATATCACATTAGCATGTATCGTATAATATCGATCATTTTGTTTTCATTCACAATCTAGCGATTTCATCTAAGATTTTTTTTTTAATTTGAAGTTTTTTGGCAAAAAACTTCACAGTTTGTTTGTTGCCATTTTGTAGCCAAATTATTTTTTTCCTTTTTTCCTTTTTTCCTTTGTTTGTTGCCATTTTGTAGCCAAATTCTTTTTTTCTTTTTTTCTTTTTTTTCTAGCTTTCATCACCAAGTACCAACTTTGGGATAAAAGTAAAATATGATATTCTGTGAGAAATAATCACAACGGTAGATCTTATAGGACTTAAGTGAAAACTTAAGAATATTATAAAGTCTCTTTTCTTAAAAAGATTCTTCTATACTACAACAGTCTCTAGTTTTTTTATCACCAACCTATGCCTCAGTTTGATGCATGTATCACTTTTATACAAAAATAAAAAAATGATATGCACCCTCTCTATGTTATGGTTTGATGTATTATTTTACAACTTCCCACATTCTGGAGAGATAGATAAAGGTGGCAGTTTGTGATAATCACTTCTGACCATACATGACGGATTAAAGCTACAAGATTTAGTTAAATCTATACTTGTACAATATTCACAGAGGTTTTTTGAGGAGGGTATGATCCTCATTAACTAATACTTCTAATTCATATGCATTACAGATGGTTAACATTTACTGAAGATTGTAAGCATCTCTGCAGCTATGTGGACATTTAATCCATGCACAGACTCACATTTATAACCCTTTGCTAGTATATGCAACTGCGGAACTATCGGTTAACTCAGACAATCAACAGTCTGATTTAATAATTATGGGATGTGGTTTTTTTTAAAAATTGGCGTCCATTTGTGCTTGATGCACAGCCTGGATGACAGCAAGATTGGGCGGGCAAACTAATTAACTCTACCAGCTGCCTAAGCACATAACCTCAACTAAAGAACTTACTCCCAGCATAGTTCTGGAGGTAGTCTGAGGTACCATTTCGAATTTCTGAAGTTCTGTTGTTGTTGCTGGCTCGGTGGTCTGCTGGGTTACCATTTCGGAAAACTGAGAGCAAGTGAGGTTGTTGCTTGGTGACTGACTGAGGTGGCTCAAAATACTGGGGTTTGGTAACTGGTGTATGTACTGAGACTACTGTGGAAACATGACGACTTCTCAATCCTTGAACAGCAGCCAGGTTTTTTATATTTCCGTTGTTTGACACTTGTTGTGAGTTAAGAAATGTAGTATTGTTTATGATTCAATTTTTCATTGTGAAAACTATAACACGTTGTTAGTAAGCTGTAGACACCTCGCATGCGGTCACTAACCTCATAATTTGATGTTGGTTGCCATGGGTGCAGGTGAGGCTTACTACCTCAAGGAACGATTGAATGTCACAATACTTTTTCTCGTGCTTTACTCACAAACTCTAGAATTATATGGAGACTTTAGAAAGTGTTATTATGCATTTTTTTAGACATATCATGATGTACTGTGAACCTTCAGAATTTTTTCTGGTTCTACTAGTATGATGCTTTGCACATATCTTTCAAAAATACAGTACACAAAGCATGAGACTAGATAATGATGTGAGCAAACTTCTACAATGATGTATGAATTGATGATAGGTTTATTTTGCATCTAATTGGCAAAGGTATGAATCTATATTAGTGTGATCTAAATAACTGACTTGAGTCTTGATAGGGACAAAATGAGAAAGAATTCAGTATACAAAAATTCAGTAAGCAAAGAAATAGACTGGAAACAAGCAGATCAGTGCCTAGCACTAGGATGTTCCAGAAAAGGGCTTTTTTCCTTTTTTCCTTTTTTCCTTCTTTCCTTCTTTCCTTCTTTCCTTCTTTCCTTCTTTCCTTCTTTCCTTCTTTCCTTCTTTCCTTCTTTCCTTCTTTCCTCAGGATATTTACAATATTATTCACTGAAAATGTACTCTAACAACTTCAAGAGCAAAATTGAATGTAAAAACATTTTTTTCCATCCTACACTTTTAGGTGAAGTCATCCAACCAGACACTTTGTGTCTTCATTAGCATTTCAGGGTTAATTTTGTAACAACAATAGCAACAATGCTAGTGTGAGTCTAGGAGCCTTGAACCTTGTTGTAGATATGTATCGACAACCATTTAAAGGTGTTTATAACATAGATATCATACAACATAAAAAGAGTCTATAATATAAATATCTACAATATAAACACCTATAATTATTTAAAAAAATGTCTATAATATACACTCCTAGGCTCATGGGTTCAAAGAATCTATGATCACATGCTAGCACTTCCCACAACAGTAGGACACTCCCATCGTAGTTTGGTAGGTTGGATGATGCAAGTTCTAACACTCCTTGACTTGTGCCATTGATTGAGTGGAATTTTAGAATCTCCTTTTATATGTTTATCCACCAAATCCATTGCAACCTACTAAGGACCTGCTTACACCCAAAACTTTTGGTTGGAACCCCAAGAAATGGGAGTGTTTTAATTTGAACTTTGGGTTGATACAAACCTAAAGCTTTTGAAGTGTAAACATGCCCTAAGTGACAATATGATGGTACTGAACCCATAAACCGACGCTACGACCGTTTTTGGCTTATGAATGACAAAAGAATCTCTCCATGTGGGATAGAAGTGCAACTATTCATCTTCCAAATTTTGTGTGAAAAGGGTAGATCTTTTACAACAGTTTGACTTCCAATGAGTACTTTTGGATATTTTTTTAAACCCATGATTTACACAATACCCAAATGGATGATTTCCACGGTCACCAGTCCGTCCTTTTAAGGGTTAAGGAAGTGTTTTCATCATGTTAGTTTGAATTACAAAAAATTAAACTGCAATCTTTTGAAAGCACTTGTGACCTAATAAGTTACCTGAATTCACTTAACCATTGATGCCCAGAAGTTCCGCACATGCATGCTACAGTTTTGGATTTCAGACACAGACAGTGAGAGACACACCAACCCTGAGTCCCTGACAACGTGACTCCCATCATTCGCATCATCGTTGGACCGAAGCCCAGCTAATCAAATAACTCCCGCTGTCATAGTTGGCATGGAAACTGGCACGTGAAATTGATGAGGCAGTGCAGGGCAGTTGAGTTGAGTGCCCCTCTCTCGTCCGTCTAATGAGCTGTGCCCGCCATGACGCACACCGCCAGCTGTTCCTTTCCTAAAAAATAATAAAAAATAAAAAATAAAAAATAAAAAATAATTTAAAAAGGGTAAAGATAGAAGGCTTTCTTGCATGGTACCATATGACCAATGAAAAGAAAGCTTTTGTTGGTTGTTTGCTGAAAACTGAACCCTGGCCAGGTCTGTAGCTCATCAGTAAGTTAGTGGCAAGCCCAATTGGGTTGCCCCAAGACGGACCTCTCCTGACCTCAAATTATTCTTCCATCTTGGACTGTAGCAAACCCTTACTAATTGAATGAATGACCAAGCTTCAGGCAGACATGTTTATGGGAGACAGACAGAAAAATGCTGCCCTGGGGTTGTCACAATGTGAGGCCAAAAAACCGACACTTTCTGCTATGTGCCTATATACCCTAAACCCTAAATTGGCAGAATTTCCAATGCACCAAAGAACGGGACATTCGGATAGCGTATGCAAAAGTTAGGAAAGGTCAAAGTTTTTGTAAGGTGAAGTTGTGGAAACTGTTTCTTCCATATGTGTACATGTTGATTTGGGAGATGTACACATAGTAGTGATGATGGTGGTTTCAGGCAAGGTGCCATTTTGGGTGTACCCACCTTAACCCCTAAATGCCTAAGCCTTTTTCAAGTGTATTTTGACTATGAAAAAAGAGAATGGGCTTGTAGTTATCCCCATTGAAGCAAATTGATTTTTTTTTCAAAATCTAATCGTATGGATGTTTAAAGAGCTTGATTATTAGTATGCACACCAATTTTGAGTGCAAAATTGTATAAGAGTTGTGAGATTATAACAAGAGAAATGTATGTTTTCTATTTTTTTAGTATGTTGTCCCTCCCCACAATGTTTCTGAAATTTGCACATAAAAGTTTTTTGGGATTGGAGGTGACATGAACAACTATAAATTGTGTTAACACACTAAAATGCCCTTTCAAAAAACTTAATATCACTTGAAAAGTTATTAAACTCATTACACAATCCACCTTGCAATTATTGAGATTTTTTTATTTTTTTTATAAGTATACTCCAAATCAACACTTGCTTGTTTAAATTTACAATGGTGAAAATCATGAAAACACTTTACTCTTTCCATTGAGACCATTTTCAAAGCAAATGGATAAGTGGAAGGTTTTAGATCTCAAATCAAGTAAAATTGCTCAAAGTTGAAAAATGAAGTAAAATTAGCAAGTTTTACTCTTTCACTAATGGACATAAATGGCTAGGGAGACCTCTCATCAATCAAATATGTACCTTTTTCAATGAAAAATGAAAGTTTTGAATGGGCAAATGAATTTAACTACCCACTGCAAAATGAGCGTGAAATTTCAGATCAACTATATGGTCGATGAGGCAGTTAGGGGTTAACAACTATCCTGAAGTGGTAATGATGGTATTACGAGTGTATGTCATCCAGTAAGTTAGTGCCACTTTGGGCATCTCCATCCACCCACTGCAAGTAGGTCAATGGACTCTGAACATGCCGGTCCTGTAGTAACCAAATTCAAGCATGTGCTGACAGGGTCTCTGCCAATAACTTAACTTATATGTCCTGGAATCATGCTCTTTCATAACAAAAAAAAGCTATAAAATAAAATAAAAAATAAAAAATAAAAAAAATAAAAAATAAAAAATAAAACTATTAGATTGAAATACATCAATTGTAAGAATGAGATTGTTCTTCCTAGCTAGTGATGTATTTGTGTATATTAATATCTAGAAGATGTTTGGGCACACACTAACAAATACATTGACAAATTGTCAATTTTAGAAAAAATCACACATGATTTCCAAAAAAGGTACACGTGATATTATCCCATTGGTTAAAATTTTACAAAATTTGTAAAAGGGATAGAAACATAATTTTCCTATTGGTTGTAAAACTTTTTGAACAAACCCCTTGTGTGAAATGAATTCAACATGTGCCCCCCCAAACCACCCATATTTGTATTCCTAGAGGACCAATGGAACTTGCAAACCATATGGGATATATGTATGTATTCCTTATCTGTATTTTGTTAGCATATCCATATCTTTTCTTCATAGTCTGGAACCGTACATGTACCCTATAATTGCATCCAAATTTAGATGCCCAAGATTGTTTTGTTTTGTAGGCATTGATGGTTTAGGTTTTTTCAAAAGATCAATGCCATTTAGGGGAGGTTCCTAAACTCATATCATTGACTCTTGATTTTTTTAAGACAGGGGACATAGGAATTGAAATACAAACATCATGTTCACATCTTATGGGTACATAATGATTTGACCCAATCTATATAATTTATTTTTGACAAATAGTGAAAATTGAAATTCAAAAACTCATCTTACATGTATTTTTTCCCCAATAAAGATACTCTTATTTTTGGCAAAATAAAACTCTGCATAACTTTCACAAAGCCACAAAAGTCCAAATGAAGCTTTCTATGTAGATATTTATGTAAATATATTATGTGAAAAATAATTTTAAAATAAACAAAAATATTTTATTTTTACTTTTGTGTCTTGGCTTGACTATATTTGCTTTCAGTGGCTTAACTTTTGCTTCCAAGTACTATGTGAAATGAAAGTTCATTTTACAATAAGCTTGTCAATTTTTCTATTTTCATTTTTTTTAAACCACTAACACTAAAATTTGAGATCATAGGAACTTACGCAATTTTTCTTTTGTCCTGTACTAAACCTAAGGTAGCTTGCCTTGGAATTTTTGTACTAAAAAAGTTATATTTTCTAGTAACAATAAATGCTTTTAGATTCTTCTCTACAATGGTGGAAAGCTTTTGCCATTTCAATGAATTATGTTACTTCACGTTGTTTTAAATTTCATTTTCGGGCCGCTTTACACCTAGAGGACGGTCCAATTTGCTATGTCAAAGGTCAAGACTCCTCACTTTTGATTGGACAAAACCCTTAAATTGATCCCCACCCATCTATATCTAGAAGCCAAGCCAACTTGGTGCAATAAATTTTTTCATCCCTAAAGATATGGTCTAACATGGCTTGAGCTTGTTGAATTGGGTGCACCAAAAACGAGAGGTCAATTCTTAGTCCAGAGGCCAATGTCAAATTTCAATTAAAAAAACCTTTTTTATAAAATATTATTTCTTTCAACAAATGAGATCCATTGGATGTTGTACAATTGGCCTCTAGGAGAATTTGCTTGGCTTCTAGGTGTAGAACGATCTTGAAATTTCAACCCTTCTCTCTATTTTCTAGGTTTTATTGAATCAACTTGGCTTTTGGGTCCCAAGGCCTTAAACATATGGAAAAATTGGCCCCTAGTATAATCTTATTCTCATGAGTAGTTGAGAATGGCCTCTAGTTCAAAAGGGGCTGAAATTTTGTGCAATTGGCCTTATGTCTAAAGTGACCTTTAAACAATTGGAATCAAGGCACATCAAAATGTGAATTGCCTGCATACTTGGGTTTGGAGGATGCAAATTTTTAAGAAATTCCTATAAATTTTTTCACATACTCCGTTGATACACCTTGGATAAGTTAACAGTTAAGTTAATCCTTAAGCACTCCAACATCCATATTCTGGACAATGAAGAGAGGGTTTTGAAGCAATGTTTTGTCCAACTAACTTTTCATTCATCCAATGTAACACTTGAATCTTAAAAAGACAACCTTCCTTAACCCCTAAAGTACCGAAGTCCCATTAGGGGACACTTGGGATTTTGGGCAGGCTCGTGTGACCTCAAATTTTGACTTGATTTTTATAAAAAAAAATCGAAGATAGAAAATCACATCAGATTTCTAAAAATACAATTTTTTTTCCAATTGGTGCCTGGGAGCAAAAGTATGCCGCCCAAAGTTTTAACCCCAAAGTGACAAAGAGAACAGAAAGTGTCCTCATACAGTTTAAGGTCCAGTTCAAAGTACTGTAACTTTTTCATCCAAGGTCCAAATTCAATAAAACTTGTTGGGAATGTTGCGCTCTCCCCTTTAGTTTGTATGGTAAAATTTTCAGAACAATCCAAGATTTATTGATTTTTTGGAAGCTAATCGAAGTTCACAACTTCAATTTGAGTTCACCAAACTGCATTTTAGGGCTGCAACTTCGGGGCCTTGTATCTCCTTCATCCATTGCTCATTTTCAATAAAATTTGTTGGGTTTTGTTCCCCTTGAAGTATAGTTATTGTGATAAAGTTTTCATGTCAATTCAAGTTGTTTTGAATGTTTGGGACCAATTCGAAGTTCAAAATCTTGCCATTTTTGGAGTATAGTGAACTTTGACGGCTTGTTTCTTCTTCATACAAAGTTTATTTTCAATAATTATTTTTGGAAAAGTTGCGTATACTACTCTAGTTTGTGTGGCTGAAATTTCATGCTAATCCAAGAATTAATAAGTGACTGAGAAGCATTCCAGTAGAAGGAGGTTCACCTTTAGATGTGTTTTTTGCAATTTTTCTTGTTGATTTTTGACATTTCAAAGCCATTTTGTAGACACAATGAGTCAATTGAATGAATTTTTTTTCCACCAATGTGTTTGTATACTAGTTTTGAATCATTTTGCAGTGTAAAGTTTTTACATTTGAGTAGGTTTAGAAATCAAATTTCACCTCAAAATGTGGTTTTGGGAAAATTTCAGCATCCATTTTCAAGACTAGAACATTACGATCTTGCAATCTATGTGGCCAAATGACTTCAAATTTTCTACATGTCCTCTACAATATGTACACTACAAGATTGTACGGTTCAGATTTGTATAACTTGAAGACATTTAGATCCATAAAGCTTCAAAAGCAATGATGTTTTTGAACCCCAGAAATTGAATGTCACTTTGGGGTTAAAAAGTAGTTTGCCGAACAAAATTAAAAAATCACCAAGAATTTATTTTTCTTAATTTTTAATTTTTTTCTGAAATATTATGTTTTTGTCTACATTTGAAGCTTTGATTCGTTCTATTTGGACTAATAATGAGAAAGTTATGGACAATCTCATTTTTTGGGCAATCTACATATCCTCAGAAAAAAAACTTTTAGAATTCATTTCTAAATGCAATTTTTAGTTTTTTTTCAAATTTTCTTTTTTGGGAGGGTAAAGTTTGCTTGCAAGAAGAGTCTCACCAATTGGGATTATGCTATTTCAATTCCATCTTAGAGCTATTATCAATTTAGTGTTTTGTTCAATCTCGGACCTACTTCTACTCACTAATTTTTTAATGAATGAAAATCAAGTCTTTTTTTCTGAATTTTTTTTCTTCAACTCTCAACTCAAATGTTCAACAAATATTTTTTTAACTTTATGAACTGTAGTGCAAAAGAAATCCACAAATGGCGGTTGAAATTGCAGGCCAACATTCAAAAAAAGTTCTTTTTTTTACTTCAAATGCTATTATCTTCTAATCCGTACGGTCAAACTTTATGAAATTTTTATCACATGATACAATATAGGTTAAGTACAAGATCCTACGGTTAGATTCTTAAAAGAAATACAAATTTGGTTTCTTGGGTGATTGTAGCAGAAATGGCAGTTTTCAGTGGTTTTGGAGCCAGAAAAATGCCTTGGTATTTTAGGGGTTAATGATCAATCTCATAAAATTCTAGTAAATGATATTTGTGTAGAAAGATATAATAAAAAATGTTCCCAAATTAGAAAAAGGATCGAGGCGTTAAGGGGTTAAGGTAGAAGGCTCGAATGTTGGAGGTTCATTTAGAACTGCTCATGTAGACTCACCTGTAATGGACTTGAGGTGGTCTTCAAATGGACCTTCTATTGTCATTGAATGGATCAATAAAAAAAAAATTATTTATTGTAAGAGCCAATCATTTGCTTTGCTTTCCCCATTTCTCTCTAAAAGCTGTAAAGGAACTATTTATGGAAGACCTATGGTCAGAAATAGGGACCTATGACTCATCTTGTTTGAAAATTCATAAGTAATTCAAAAATGCTTCAAAAAATACAAAACGACTTGGATTACAATCAGAATCTATTTTTCTTTGTCTGAAAAATGAGCTAAAAATAATCCCATACAAGAAACGACATGAGAAAAGCAAACCAGCCCTTAAGTGCACGCTTTAAGAGCCTCCTACCTTAATGGACATGTAGCTAAGCTTATGTCCCTCCTTCAACTTATCCCCTTCTCCATGGCAGTGAGGGATTGATATGATTTTCATTGTGCATTCAATGACAGACATTCATGGACAGAGTCCTCGAACTTAATTTTTTAAGCTTACGCAGCTCAGGTACGTTACCAAAAGATGATGGCCAAGTCAGTAAAAGTAATATAAGCTGAAGCCATGATATGGCCACCCTACTTGTTGGGAATGGGGCTCTAATGGCGAATGGGTGGTCATGACACAGGTCCCAAAGTAATGAGCAAGAAAGTAGGAAGTACTATAAGGTTGGCAACCCAAAAGCGCTACTTTTTGCTACTGAGCCTATTTCCTATTATTGAACTGGTGATAATTTCATAAGTTCTTGTGGGCAAGTGAAAGGAGGTTCCAACGCACCAGAGAACGTGGCATTTGGATACCATATGCAAAAGTTATTAAGGAATGAAGTTGGGTTCTGAAAGCGCTATCTATGCTCTGGTAAGAAACTGAATTTCGAGATGTACGCACAGCATAGATGGCGCTTTAAGGTCAATGGCGCTTTTGGGATGTCTACCTTAGTGTGTGGGAAATATAGTTTTTGAATGATCAGAATTGAAAGACTCTAGACATTGGACGTGGATCCAAACCAATTGTCTTTGGGCTTTCAAAGCTCATGGTAATTTCATATCAAGTGATAAAATTACCAAATTTTTGGCAATCCACCTCATTTTTATCTTTGCATATTCGGACGGTTGTAGATGCTTCACCTATAATAGATTACTTTTCACCTTCAAAGTTCAAACCACATCATAATATCAATAAAAGAAGGACAACTTAATTTCACAAAGTTGGCTCCATCTAGGTATAATAGAGCGGCAATAGTCCAAAGATTTGTAGCTATGATGAAATTGTCTACGTCCATATATTCTGAGGCCTTGTTCGAACAAGAGACTTGAGAAAGCGAGAGCAATGACACACTCATGCCACTCTTTCATCCTCCCAAAGTACTTCCACATCAACAAGTCGTTGTGTATGTCATCCAGTTCATTCGACACAACTTCAGAGTTGCCTATAGTCCTAATCCTTGCAACACTGTCCTCGACCACTAGAGAAGTTGGGAGCCCCCCGGGGCATGCAAGCCCCAAAACTTTTCCATCTTGTTTGTTGCGTTGACTACATTGGTTGATGATGTGATAGGTTGAAGAAGTGGACAACCCCCCTATTATAGGTTTGAATACTTTGATGGTCAAGTAAGTATGCTATATAAACCGATGACCTTTGAAGATAAATTTTGTCCAAGTGTTCATTTGAATCGGACCTCTCACTCATTTGCAGACCTACTTTGAGGTCATCTTCCAATCATTTAAGGGAGAAGCACCCATTCCTAACCAATGATCCATACCCAACTTGTAGGGTGCAGTTATTTCCAACCAACAATGGAATAGATTTCCAACTAAAGCTTGGAATTTTTTATTTTTTATTTTTCAAAGTAGTGAGCAAGAAAGTAAAAAGTAATAAGCGGGAAAGTAGTTCTTAAATGATTGGAATTGGAAGAGTCTAGACATTGGCTATGGATTCTGAATACTTTTTACCTTTCAAGATTCATAGTAATGTAAATTCAAGCGATAAAATCACCAAAGTTTTTGCAATCCCCATCATTTCTATTGCTGCACCTCTGAAAATATTTGCTTCACCTTGCACTAAGGTAGACAACCTCTTTCCAACCACAACCTATTTTTACTAGTTAGACTGCTTTGTTTTCGATTAGATGTGGTTTAGGGTGATAGCTCACGTGGTTAGGTGATAGCTCACGTAGCACAAATGTCAGGGAAGTATACATTTGAAGCCACAATTATCACCTACTTTGAAGCATGGTCAATTTTGTAATCAGCTTACGGTTAGAAATGTGGTGTCCTATATAATAAGAATGAGTTGAACGAATTCTTTACAAAAAAATTCATAATTATTTCAAATTTAAAGGAAAAAAAAAACAATCTCTAAAACCCTCTTCAATCTATTTATGTAGGGGGGTTCTCCTAACCAAATGCATGTTGGAAATACAATAAATTGCTTAAGTGGTCGTAACGAGGTTGGCTATGATCATGTCAAGAATTTACTTATTTGATCAGTTATGGGTGCCTTCATTATAACTCGCTCTTGTCGCCAATGCCGAGGATTGGCAGACGCTTGCGTCCCAAACCGTCCTTGGAGCCCCAATTATTATTTTTCTGAACACCTGTTCTCTCTGGGATTTCCCATGTAGTGGGGGCCTTGAGTTGCAACAGGAGGACATCAGTACAGTACATTAAGTTAGTGACACTTGAATGAATGGATGGAGGTCGGTGGGTATTGGGATACAAACAAACAAGGAAGGATAAATATTAAATAAATACTTGAAGTGCGAGGGTATGTCTCATTGGGACTAGAGTAGCCAACCCATTTCCAACTACTTAAGCAATTAATATACTGTATGAGTATCTGGAGCATGGGGTTCTTGAGTGGGGAAATTTTTCCATGTACAAAAATAGAGTTTGGAAAAATTTCATAATTTTCCAAAATTTTATTTCTCAAAATATAATTATAATGATTTCTTAACTAAAGATTACGTTCGACCAGTATTGGTTATAAGGTAAATCAGCCCATTGTGGTCAGAATTTGGAGTCTGCCCTCATGCCATTACTAAAAAATTTCAAATTTTTTCCCACACAAAGATAAGTGTGAATTTAGTGAGAGCAATTGAAATTTTATTAATTAGTAATGTATTTTCAAAATGATGTTCCCAACATGGTCTATAGGCTGCCCCATAACAAACAAAAAGTGTACCCAATATGCTTATCTTAACCACCTAAAGTGGTCACAATAATTTCTAATGTAGAATGCCATGAAAAGTAACTTTTGACAATGGTTTAGAGCATCCCGACAGTGGGGCACCAAAAGCAAACACGGAGAGTGGGCTTCCTACCGTGGGGCAAACTTGTAATTCATACATTATCAATTAAAATTGAATTTTAGATGAGAGGAAGAGTTCATTATATACAAGTGAGGTAGTAGGATGTAGAACAACCCATGTGGGATAATGTAAATTGAAATTAGTAGGAACTCAACCGCTCGTAGTTAAGTCAAAATAATATAGGTTTTGTTTCTTAATAGAATTTCAAACCTCATTTAGGCATAGTAGAAAAAAAAAGTTCAAAACACTTTGAACTAAGAGAAGTTGGTTAATGAAGAGAAATTTCAAATACAAAAATCCGTTTGAGATTTAGAATCTCCGATCAAAAGTTATAGACAAATTTGAGAGAGGGGTTGGAAGGGAATTATTTTTTACAATTTCAAACTTCCTCTCTCAAATCTGTCCATATATTTTAATTGGATGTTCTAAATCTCAAACAGATTTTTGGAAATGAAAGTTATCTTCATTTACCAACTTTTCTTAGTTCAAAGTGTTTTGGAAAAAAAAATTCTACCATGCTTAAATGAGGTTTGAAATTCTATTGAAAAACAAAACCTACTTTTGACTTAACTATGAGTGGTTGAGCTCCTACTAATTCTAATTTACATTATCCCACATGAGTTGTTCTACATCCTACCACTTCATATGTATATAAAGAGTTTCTCTACTCAATTCTAATCTCAAGGTAAGATGGAAATATTTTTCAACAAATGTGAGATTGTTGGTGGATTCAATTCTCTTATTTAATTGAAAGTAGTTTTTTGTGATTTGGTGCCCTTGTTTGGTGAGTTTGCAGTGGGAATGCTCTTACACTAAAAAAGTTGTGTGTTCCTAATGCAGTCACTAATCATTCCATGAGTGTCAGGTTAGATATTGATTGTGGTTTGAGGAAACCGTCATAGGGTCATAAGGTGTCCACTGTGGGCAATCTGACCATAATGGGTTGTTTTACCTTATAGGTCTTCTTATCTCCAACCAAGGGTTAGAAACAAAACCAACCAGGCAAGAGTTGATTGCAATATCAAGAGACTAGTAACTAATTATAATGTGCCACAATTGCATTAGGAATTGTGCCATAATTGATCACTATTCATTTCTACATGCATGGAAATAGACCAACCTACATTGCCCATATGGGTTTGATAAAAAAAATGGATTGGCTTCTTCTACATTGATTCGACCTAATAGTGTAGGGGGGTAAGAGTGTCTTCGGTCTTGCACCGGTAACTAGGCACTATCTTGGTGCATGCCGTGCAATGCAAGTTCACATACTCTTTTTTGTATTGTTTCACTTAAGATAGGAGCCTCCTACAATAGGTGCCTATTTATGACCCTAGGTCTTCTATAAACCGTTCACTTGCAATTCTAAAGAAAGATGGGGAAAGCAAAGACTATGATTGGCTCTTGCAATTAACAATGCATTTTTCCTTGATTCATTCAATGACTATAGAGTTCAATTTTAGAACCAACCCATGTCCATTTCACAACCATTTATAGGGGTGGTTCTTAATGCATGTGCAATTTCAAAGCCTCCTACCTTACTAGCACAAGTGCCTCAACTCGACGATGGTACTTAGAACTATCAATAGACGTTTTACATGATTTGGCAACACCGTGGGAGTTGTTGACATGGAAGTGGAAGGTGATGCACGATGGAGTGAGATTTGAAGAGGATCAATAAAAGTTGGCACATTTACTATGTGTAGCCATGTAGATTTGGACATTTGTAGCAAATCTTACACCTACACAATTTGAAGCATTAGATGAGATCCGGGGGGATTGGAGGGCCGTTTCAGGCCTGTTCCCAACTCCGTTCCCCTCGGTCTCATCAAACACTGATGTTAAATTTCTTTTTCAAAAAGAAATAAAAAACAAAGTTAATTCTTTTTTCTTTTCTTTTTTTCAAAAAAAGTAACCTGGCAGTCTCTCAGCCATGTCAACACAACTTGCGAACGATGGATTTCCAGATGGGAACTCACAGCCTTCTAGAGTAGCAAAAAAACATGTACTGTGTGAGGGTATGTCTTAACCCCTAAGCGCCCAACGTGTGTTTACTAAAATCTAGATCCTTTTGAACTCATTCCAATCAAACTATCACTTAAAAAAAAATCCACATAAATTAATTGTAGTGGAACAGATTTGGGGCTTTAGGGAAACGGGCACGTCTTTTGACCATACCATTGAAAAGATTATAATAGGCAAACAAGGTAATCTTTCAATTTTGAGAGGCAAAATTTTGGCTTGTAGAACATTTAGGGGTTAATGGAACTACATTGGTTTGTTCTACTAATGAAGAGGGATTAATTCCTAAAGTCCCAAGGTCTTTTCTTCATCAAAAACACTTAAATCCTGTCATTTCTATTGCAAAGAGCAAAAACTTTTATAATTCCGGACCCCTAATATCTAATCATAGGATCTTGCACTAGACTATTATAAAAATGTGCAAAAGAAATTTCAAATTTCTTGGCTACATAGATTGTAAGATATTTTTATTTAAAGTGAAGAAAACAAGTTTTATACACCTTTGTGAACTAGATATTTTGGCTTGAATCTTCTTAACATAATTTTTTTGCACTCCTAATTTTGAATTCTAATTTTTGATGTTGAAGAATTAAGTTGAGAGTCCAGAAAAAAACAGAACCCAAAGACACTTGATTTTCATTTCTTAAAAAACGTTAATTAGAAGCAAGTACAAGATTAAATGAAGACTAAACCGTTAACCCTTAAGCGCTCCGACATCCATATTCTAGATGATGAACAGAGGGCTTTGAGGCATTGTTTAGTCCAACTAACTTCTCATTTAACCAATGTTACACTTGAATCTTAAAAAGACAACCTTCCTTAATGACCAATTTCATGAAATTGTGGTAAATGATATTTTTGTAGAAAGATATAAGCAAAAATGTGCCAAAATCTGAAAAAGGATCACTAGACGTTAAGGGGGTAATAATTCTAAGATGGAATTGAAACACAATAATCCCAACAATGAGATTTTTCTAATAAGTGAACTTAACCTAATCAAAAATTTCATTAAAAGATGCTTAGTTTGCCCCAAAACAAGATTGTCCATAACTTTTTCATTACTAGTTTACATAGAATGCATCAAATCTTTCTTAGTAGAAAAACATTATTTCTATGACAAACTACTTTGGGGACTTAAGGTGACATAACTTTTGCTTCCTGGCTCCAATTAAATTAATAATTGTATTTCTAGAAAGCTAATGTAATTTTCCATCTTTTAAAAAAGTTTAAGAAAAAATCATGTCAAAAATTGAAGTCACACAAGCCTATCCAAAATCCCAAAAGATCCAGAGGGGTTAATTAGCATCACACCACATGATTTTATTTTTTGGGAAATTGGTACAAATAAGATTACCAATATTTTAACCAGCATTGATTCAAAATAGTATGACTTTGAGAAATTGATATCCTATGCAGGATTAGGACAAGTCAGTGAAGGAAAAGAATAGTAAATTTTTCTTTGTGTAATTTATGAGATTGTTGGAGGCACAAAGAAAATAGAAACAAAAGCACAAATCTAATATGACATTACAAAAATGTGTTGTTGTGAAGCTATTGTTGTACTAATCAATATTTATATTGCCAAATTTATAGATAAAATGTGAAACTAAAATTTGAATGTTCTTTTTAAAATTGATTTTGAATTAAGTATTAGCAATTATCAAAAGATATTTCAGACATGGGATTAATCCCCAAATTACCAACGAGTCTAAATTGGATCCTATGTTTTTTTCAAAGTCTTCAATAGGCTATATCTTTGATTGTCTTATATCCAATTTTATTTATTTGCTGATCAATTTATGTAATGTTGTTGATTGCTTTTACTGATATAAAATCCGGTCCCATTTGAATATTATATTTCATAATACAATCAATCACACCGATCATCCTAAAACCACAAATCCTTGCCAATCCCGAATTAACAAAGAATTACCCCCTAAATGTCAAAAGTCTTTTTTGAGCTTTGAAATTTGCTCTAAATTGAATAAAAAGCCAATATTTTTATACGTTTTATCAATTTAAAAAGAAATTGTAATTGTACGTATTCAAACTAGACATGATAGAGATCACGTGGAAAAAAAAAACACAACAATATCACTTATGGATTGAAAGATTATAATGTTTGATTATAAAGGTATTAAAATTATGAAAGTGATTTATAGTCTCTCAATCCTCTTTTCACATGTCAAACCTAAAAAATTAGTTATCAAAAAAACATGAGCTTAAAGGGCATAACATACTTAACCGCAATCAATTTACAATTTACTCTACAATTTTTATAAATGAATTTTTAATGTGATTTTTCCTCCAAAATCTCGTGTATTTTAGGATATTTTCAAGAGCCCTCGAGACAAAAAAGTGAAGCATAGCAATGGACACACTCACACAAAATCTTGAATAGAAAAAACCATAATCATTCACTTTCAATATCAAACTTTTGATGCTAAAACCAAACTTCAAAAAGAAATTTCTAAAAATATAAACTACTAAAAATAGTAATTTGGTAAGGTTTTATTTAACTTCAAAGTTTTGTTGACACTATAATTTGATGCCTTAAGCATTTATTGGTTAAAAAAATAAGTGGACATAATTGAACATGTATATTGAAAACTCTAGTCCAAAACTTTAAAATGTGAGAACAATCCAAATGGATTCTTCCAACTTGTTTCAATCATGGAAAGACAAGCCTATCACCAAATGAATCTACAAAGTTTTAAAGTTAAATCCTAAAGGACAAAGCTTATAATCATGTAGTCAAACTTGACTGTCCCTCACTTGGCATTTTCCATTTCTTCTCTATTTATGAGTGAATTTTTTTTCATTTTATTTTTTAGAGTTTAAATCATACATCTACTATTTGGTCATGAATTTTTTTTGAGGAAATTTCAAATTACCATAATTTTTGAAGAAAAATGAAGAAAGTTCATATCAAAAACAATTCTTGTTCAAATTTTTTAAAATATTTAGAATAAAAGTAAATTACAGTATAGAACGTTGTGGTATAAAGACAATTTATTTGTGTTTCTATATTTAGAAATATGGTTATAAAAATCCTCAACACTAAAAATGCTTATTTCAAAGAATTTTTCAAAATTTGCAAGTGGACTACAAAACTACACTTCAAAAGCTTCATTTTGCTCATTTTCTTCAAAAGCCAAATGAATGTCAAAATCAAGTTTTAAGGGAAGAAAGCTCAAAGTATTGAAATACATTAGATTGTGTGCCATTTTTTGATAAAGAATCCCATATAAAATTTTGAAAAACAACTAAAATGTCTTGAACTTAACTCAATGATGTGGATATATAGCATCAATAAAGTCGCACACACAAACGTGGATGAAAATCATCCATTTTTTAATATGCAAAAAATGCATATCGAAATGTCCTTGGCAGGTCCTCCAAGTGCCGTGTACATGAAACTTGATTGGCTGGTGATACTTGCACCTCCACGAGGTCACTCCATGTATTATTTATAGTCCAGTATTAAATGTTGCAATGGAGTACATTTACTGTTCTAAAATGGTATCACATAAATTTGAAGGTTCACAAGAATCACCTACCTCACCTATAAATCCATCGTACCATACCTGTTGTACAGGGTTGGCAAAAAATATATATATAGGTAGATAGATAGATGCCAAAATGATTGGAAAGCATTTTCTCAAAAAATAAAACTTTACATAGGAAAAAAGAATCTTGTAAAATATTTCTATTTATAAAGCATTTGCCACAAAGATGGGTAGATCCTACCCTTCATTTACAATACATATTTGTGTCTCTTTGTTTTCAATGTCACAAGTATAAATGCTAATTCCTCTGTCCCCAAATGATCATCTTCAACTTGAATTTGTATCTAGGTTTAACCCCTAAAGTTCCATTGTCCCTACGGGGGACAAAATGGATTTTGGGCAGGCTCCTATGATCTCAATTTTTACTGAATTTTTTTGAAACTTTCTTGTAAGATAGATAAACTTATGAGTGTTCTGGAAATATAATTTTTATTCCAATCCGTGCATGGGAGCAAATGTTATGCTACAATAACCTCAAAATGGGGGAGACCGGGCAGCAAAAAAAATTCACAAAAAATTGAAATGAAAATTTTAATATTTTTTTTCTTGTAGATTATATTTTCTTCTAAATGGGAAGCTTTGATTCATTCCACTTGGATTAGTAATGTAAAAGTTATGGAGATTCTTGTTTTGCGGGCAATGATAGCAACTTCTTGAAAGAATTTTTTTTCTGTTGCTTTGAATGTTAATATTTTTCAATCTACATGGTCAAACATTACAAAAAATTTATCACATGATCTAAGACAAGTGTAGAACAAGATCCTACTGTTCGATTCTAAAAATTATTTAAAAAAATTATTTCATAAGTGAATGCAACAATAGTGGAAGTTTTGAGTGGTTTTGGTAGAAAAATGGCCTTGGGACTTTAGAAGTTAATCCTTGCCTGCTTCATTCATTTCCATTGTAGTTGCTCTCAAAATTGTTGTCAACCCCCTTCTTCCTAGATCGCAACATGCGACTGGAAGATCATTTAACTCCTACAAGACAATTGTCCATTAAATAGATGATTGAAAATCCAGGTAGGTTCCTATAAAGTCCATTTTGGTCAAATGTTCATGAGATTTGATACAAGGTGTAAACATGTATCTCCTTAATCTCACTCTAGGAAAAATTAAAGGTTTCTAGCCCTATTAGGCAAGGTAAAAAAAAGACTTTTTCTTCTAACTTCAAACATTATAATCTTTCAATCCATGCGGTCAAAGTTTTTGAATTTTTTTCCACATATTCCCATAATAGCCTAGTAAAAATATGTATGGTTGAATTTTGAAAAATAAACCTTTTTTTAAATTTTTTTCTCACTGCCCTAAGAAGTGACAGTTTTTCACAATTCTGCCGGAAATATGCCTCTAGGCTTTAGGGGTCAAAGAAGGAAGGAATATTTGATATGTATAGGCAAAAGCAAAAAAAAAAAAAATTAACAGCTCGTGGATTGCCATTGGAGGTTTTAGATGTCCTTGGGGAACACCTTGAAACTTTGTTTGGATCTAATTTCTTGTAATATATGAGATTATAACATTAACCCTTGAACGCTTGGCCGGTCACTGTGGAAATCATTTAATTGTCAGTGTGTGAATTGTTGGCTTAAAAAAATGAAAAAGTACTCATTGAAAGACAAACTACTGTAGATGATCTTCCCTTTCCACACAAAATTTGGAGGATTAATAGTTGCATTTATGTCCTATAAGGAAAGATTCTTTGTCATTCAACGGCCAAAAAACATCCTCCGCATCGTTTATGGGTTAAAAAGTTGTGGGACTTTTTTTTCCTTTCTTCCCAAACCAAGACAATTGTGGTTTAGAGAGGCAAAGCCACATTTTAAGTCAAACTACTGTGGTAAACTACTCCGACTTCTATTCTTCTATTTTATTAGGGGTTAGTTCACAATTAAGGTTTTAGAAATAATTGGTATTCATCTATAAATTTTTAATTTATTCATTCAATTTTGATGATTTCATCTATACTTTAATGACTATCATCCATCATTTGGTGACAAAGGATTCCATTTTTTGGACCCTAAATTGAGTTTTGAAAGAAAATCACTAAATTTTTTTTGGCTTCGTGCCTCGCTTCACGCAAAATTTTGCCTTTGAAAAAGACACTCTAGAATGATGGGTCAATGACCATATTTTACATTGGCAATCGTGATTTGCCAAGATCTCTATAATTTCAGATTTTTACCTTGTTTTTTAAATTAGAGCATGTGCAGGGCACCCAGGTTTTCCACCTGTATCGGCATTGTGCCGAGTGTCAGGTCATTTTGAATTAATTTTGCACTCCAATGCAACTGGTATGGTTCTCGGCAATTTCCTGGTCTCGGTATGTGCCCCTCCGGAATTGGCAAATTTACAAAATATGAAGGGCCCGCATTTGTCTCGGTATACTAAAATTTATTATTGTCATAGCTTCTCCTACATTGTTATATGTGCTATTCAATGCAACATTCCCTTGATTCCATGAAAAGCCTCTTTTTAATGTAGATTCTTTTCTTTTTTTCTTTTTATAATGTGGAAAAGTCCCATTGATGTTGGAATTGCCGGTGTTGCATTGGATCAAATTGTTCTAAAAAAAAACCAGTACTATGCAAACCTCGTGGAATGCCCCTGCATTAACTGATACAGGGATTGTTTTAACCGGGTGCATTGCAGATGCCCTTACTTGTTCAATATCTAATTCTAAAGAAAAATAAATTGTACCTTTTCCAAGTTCTTTCCGATGCATCTCCAATGAGACAATTTTCAAGTTGTAATTATTTTCTGCTCAAAAGTTAGTTTTACCGATACTGGGCCATATACCAAGTCTACATTGCAAAGGCTCTTATATAAGTTAGTTACCTCACCCACATGTGATATCATTTTATTTTATTACTGACATACATGTAATATCATTTTGAAGAGTTATACCTGGTGAGCATCAATGATGGATTATTGCACTAAGGGTGAATTTTGGAGAGGTGAAACATCTTGAAATATTTTTTGGTAAATTTTCTTTGAAAGAGAAGCAAAATTGACATCTACTCCAAGTCATTTCATTTTTTTTTTGAGCTTTGTGGAATTAGTTTTAAAATTTTGAAGTTGAAATGGCATAGGGCTCTAAAATGGCTCGCCTCCTAAAATGTACATTGTTTGTACATTACTGAAGGTTCTAAAAGTGCTCCTACCTTAAACAAACACCCTTGGAAAAATGTAAGATTTTTTTTTGCCACACATGATAAAATTTGCAAATTTTGAATTTGTATTTGCAATCAAAGACCCCAACTAGCTAGAAGGGGTGAACATAAAATGAACACGGCTCAAAATAGGTTGTTTTTTTCACAATTATCCTATAGAACGTAAAATTCACCCTATTGTAGGATGGGTGCAACGTCATGCCTATAAGTTATTTACATTGGATAACTGAATCTCTTGAATGGACGTTGAAATTAGGACTTTTGGGTGGTTCCTAGTCCCAAATGAGATTTTTTATTGTTAGTTGAAGTTGCAAAACCCACAGCATAATTTGCAAAAAATTCAAGTTTAACCTCTAAAGATCTAAGGAGACTACTTTGGGCTTTTAGAGAACTTAGTCAAGTTCTACTTGCTTCAAATTTTGGAGATTTTGCATGAAACTTTTAAAATAGCTTCTACTCATCATATTCTAGATCTATGTATGAAGTTTCATTGCACATCATTTCAATAAGTATCGCAAAAGTTATATTTAAAAAAAATTCAATGTCAAAGCGGTTAGCTAAAAATATGTTAAAAAACATAGATAAATTCAATTGATTGGATTGGATAGATTGAAACCTACTTAAAGATCTTTGAGCTATTTAATTTTGACTTATGAGATGAAAGTTGTGTGGAGTTTTATTTTGCATGCAATGAAGGCAAAAAAACATATTAATTAGTTTATTGTTCACAATTAATTTTAAAAAAAAATTAAAACAATATGGGATACATATTGCTTTTTAGAACACTCTCATTATGACTAGATTTGACAATTCTCAAATTTTTATCAAAGTTATTAGCAACTTAGTTTTTCTTTCATTAAGTAATACCTACCACTTTCTAATTTTTTTGAAGATGAATATGAAAGCTTTTTTGGTTAAATTTTTTTCCATGTATTTTCAACCTAGTTTGCATCATATTGGCTAACTTGTACAAATTATAGGAAATCAAATTTTTTTTGTAAAAATGTTGAAAGACAAAACTTTAGCTATAGTAAGGACTCCGAAAACCTACTTTTTGAAGTTTAGGTACATTGATCTTGCAATTGGTGGGAAAATTCAATTGAAACTTTTGAGAGAATGTATTTGAACAAGTAAATTAAAAGATCCTACCGTTGGATTTATTAGAGGATATAGATGAATATCATAGCGTTGCTTTTATGTATGAGTATATTGAATTATTTTGGGCCTCAAATCATTGAACTTCATGGGAAAATCTGAAAATGCTCAAGAAGATGTTTTGTGTCCTTTTGAAGATTTTGGGGGGCATTAGGGGAGATTTTTGCGTTTTAAGAGACTGTGGGTTCCCGGATTGTGGGAACTATGGGAACGCTGATCTGACGTGGCCAGGAGACAACCACGTCAGATATAATTTTTTAATGTATTTTTTAATATATTTTTCATAAAAAATTAATAATTTTTTTAAAATTTAAAATTAAATAAATAATTAATTTAATTTTTAAATATTATTATATTTTGACTGTACAGGATTGATTCCCAGCAATGGGAATACTCTGAAACAGTCTCTCAAGTAGCTGAAATCTCCCTTAATGATTGCTAAAACTCATTTTCAATGAATGATGTTAGATATTTTCCTCTAGTGATATTTTTAGATCTTCCAACATAATAAGAAGGCAAATTTATAGATCAAAAAGCCATAGATAACTATGCCATATATTTTGGCAATTTTTGCTCTTTTTTATATATTTGAATTTTAGCAATAAAAATGATCTTATTTGATTTTGAGCCCAAATAATAATTTAAAGTGTACTAAGTCTAGCTTCTTACTTCAATTTTAATTTTGAAAAATTTCTAAAATTGAATATTTTATTGCAAATTGAATTGTACACCTAATATAATAGGGTGCCTATTTTCTAACTTTAGAATGACAAGGCAAAAATCTCTACACCATGATGATCTATACTATAATATACACCTATAGAGAAATTTTAAAATTTTAAAATCATAATTTATATTTGATATGAGTTTTTTTTCCATGTTTTATTCAATAATTCATAGTAATTAAAAAAAAAATTACCAAAAAGTTTGAAATTTATTTGACTTTGAGAAGACATGTGAATATGTTCTTAAAAATAAATGCAATTAATTTCATTCATATATACATGCAAAATGAGATCATAAAGAGGGACGAAGTTTGAAGTTTGAAAAGGTGGTATAAGGGCCAATTTTGCTTTGTTGCATCCCAATATTGTCAATTTTGAGTTCATATTCACAATATAGTGGAGGATTAGAGTTGAAAGGGTTAGAATTGGATTGTGGAGTGAAATTTTATGAATTTAAAGAATAAAATTATTGTTTTTTCCATAGAATAATCATTAGTGACCAAGTCTAAATATGTGAAATGATCAAAGGATCCACAATGGGTCATGTTATCTTAAGTTGCAAGCACCCAAAAGCACCAATTTTTTGTCTCTACAATATTTAAAGGAATCATACAATAAACTAATATACCATTAGAGGTATATTACTAGTTGTAGTGTGAGGGTCAAATATTAAAATCTACTTACAACACAAAGAATTCTATTTTGTATCTGTTGTGCTATGTGTTGTAACTAAAACATTAAGATATGAGACATGTCGGCATTGAATTATCTATAGCATGAATTTTGAAACTTTCTTGCAATTTTGTCTAAAAGGAAAGATGTATTTGGTATACACAATTGGGACTATTTAAGAATGCAATGATACAAGAATTGTATAAATATTGTGAAAGATCATGTGTCAAAATGGAAGCATTTGTATGGAAACAATGGGATTGACAATCTTTTAGGAAGGCCATTGTATTGTAGACTACTATAAGCTTACCAATGGCAAAGAGCTGTGTGCAAGTCTACCGCATTTATGTAGTAGAAGAGTAGATTCAGTTAAGGTAAAAACATCCAAAACCGTCCATGTATCCATTCATGTACAATAGATTTTCCTTGAAGTGTCTACAGACTTTTATTAAGGTGTTCCTCAAAAGTTTCATTAAACTATTCCCTTACTTAATTGTGATTAGTTGACTATTGATTTTGTCAAATTTTGTTTTTATATCTAGCTATATGACAATTTCAATGGTCCAGGGAGCTTCTCCTTTGAAAATTCTTAGAAAATACATGACATATCCAGATAATTTATTTTTTAAATTCATAATTTTCAATTGCTAATACTACAAAAATATTTTTTCCTAGAAAAAGGTACCTCCAACTATAGTGAATTGCTTGTATTGACAATTTTAGGTGTTTCCAGTATAAACAAACCCTACACAAACTTTAATATTGGAGGTGGAGTAGTTTAACCTAGGAACTACGCTGAGACCACAACATGATTGATGAATGACTCTCAAGGTTATTGTAGAAATGAAAAATGCACCTATTGATCCATAAATCAAATACTTTTATCAAAATACTTTTAGTTAGTGATATGTCTTGTCTTTTTTCTAGGTTAAGAGTGTGTTCATTTCATATCTCTTATAAAGTTCCTACAAACAAGATATATTATTCCAAGACTATAAACAATTGTGGTCATACTTTAACCCCTAAAAGGACCGGACTGTGTTTTTTGGTTGTATAGAAATTTTGGGCAGGTACCTACAAGTGGAGATTTTCATATTTGGGGCTGAAATTTTTAATAGAATGTGGGGGTGAGGAAGATCTTTCATATGTGCAAAATTTCATGACATTTGGAAATACGAGTCAAAAGTAATAGCCTATTATGTTACTTTTTTTCCCAACTGGGCAGTTCGGGCAGATCAGAAAAAATCACTTTTTTCAGAAACAAAAATTTGGAATTGATTTTTTAGAGTTTTATATACACGAAAAGCTTTGAATCATTCCATTTTGATCAATGAGTCAAAAGTTATGAGGATTTTTTGTTTGCAGGCAGTGTTGGATTTCCTACTCTAAAATAAACTTTGAAATCCTTTATCTTATCCAATTTTCAATATTTTTGGACAAAAATAAAATTGTAGGATGTAGATACATTATTACAACATTTCAACCATTGGGATTGGAAATTTTTAATTCCATATTTAAATTGTAAATAATTTAGTATTTTTAATCATTCTCTACTAATACCTACTTACTATTTTTTTCCTATATGTTGTACTATTCCAAATGATCTGAAATTTTTCAAGCATGTAGCCAACTTGTATAGGAAAACAAATCCAAATAAGCACCACCATTTAGGTCATTTTTTCATAGAAATGTGAGCTTGTGAAGTGCAGCTGCCCTGCTTTTTGCAGGGTAAAAAAATGATTCTAGTTAATTTGAATGCTTATATCTTGCAATCCCCCCGTGGAAATGTCTGAGATTTTTACCACATGTTTTTGATACTATATAATACAAGATCCTATGGTTAGATATGTCAAAAAAAGTTTCTTTTTTCAAAATTTTGGTACTTGTACTAGAAATGGCAGTTTTGGAGTGTTTTTGGTGAAAGTATAGTGACGGTCCTTTAAGAGTTAAAGTCTTACTTCACACTCAAATCAAAACTTAGTACCTTCTACTATATACAATTAATATTAATAGACTTCATACAACAACTATTATTATCTCTACAATATGCAATGTATGAACAATTTCCAATTTGAACTAAGAAATCAACGTCAACAAACTTCTAGTTTGTTGTGTAATGTCCAAGGGACACTACATTGGGGTCAAAGTTGTTAAACAATAATTTAAACTATAATAAAATATGGCATGTAATAAAATTTTCAGGAATTATAACATGGCATAATTGAATAGTGTAGAAACAAAGGAAATGGGATATAAGATCTATATTTGAATATTTGACATGGACCCAAATAATTTATAATTGAAGATTCCTAGTGTTTTTGAGGTGTGTATAACTATTCTTTTTGAGTAGGTGGTGGAGATAGTGTCAATGTACATGTTTTTTGAAACTCAACCAAAATTTGATTCAACAAATTCAAATTGTAGGATGTAGTAGATCACATTGTGTTTGTTTTACCTTCAAATTTGATCATTGATTTTACATGCACAAAAAGATTATAATTATCAAAGATTTCAAAATTCAATAGTGCATTTAGACTTTGAGAATAAATTTGTATACTTCAATATTATATTTTGTATATGTTTTTAGAGGATCAAAACATTATATATTGCTTATGTTTTGTATTGGGGATTGTTATTGCAAATAAGAAGGATAATCTTTTTTGGATTCTAAGGTAGAGGCATCTATTTCCAATAGTATATTACATCCTCTAGTACCACAAGTAAAGATTGAATTTAATAGCAATGGTTTTAAAATAAAAAGTGAATTTTCAAGATACAATAAATGATCAAAGTAAGATTCCAATGAACACCTCAAACTATTATCTTCATTCATTTACATGACCCATACATTTTGAAAATTCTAGATGTACATATTTCTAAGATTGATTCAAGTGCAGTGTTGGTAATGGGTTCCTCCATCTTAATACTTCTAGTCTCAACCATTGAGAATGCGTCATCACCTAATTTTCATTTTCATTGACTTTATAACCACCTAATCACCATTGTGCGTCATCCACCAATACCTGAGCTGAGACATGATGCAAATGAATTTACAAAAATTATGTATTTATTGTAAGCTTGGATGAACTTGCCTAGCAATACTATGATAATAAGGTATGTTTCACCATAGTGGATCTATTGGTCATTGTACATATTTAGATTGATTGGTTTCACAAATTTTTATATTACAATAGAATAGCAAATCCAAGAGTTCTTCAGTGGATTCATTTTTCAATAAAATAAAATACATTGTAGGTGGTTAAAGCAAAAACATACAACTTCCCATTGTTGTTTCTAGGGGGGACTATTCTTGTCTTTTTGGATTCTATTATGGTTCTTAGGATTCCCTACTTGGTTGTAGTGATAATCCCAAATCATCCCTTCAAATAGTGGAATAATGAAGTATCCCTTCACCCACATATCATAGGGGTTCTTGGAAGTAATAAAATGATGACTTTTCAACCCAATTCCTTCCCTTTCAACTCTAATTTGACTCTTCTATAGTTTTAACTACATTAGAATGATGGTGAGTGAGGTCTAATTTTTCTCCCACTAATGTAAATTGTGGCTAAATTTAGATGGAATCTAAGATATAGTGCACATTTGAATGTTTTATGAAAAAGTTATCATGATTCCATTGCTCTCCATACTATATGTGATGTTTGATGGCCCTTTTGGGGGGTTGGAAGACCTTGGCAATGAAAATTTTCACACTAATAGTGAAGCCCCCCAAACATTAGATTTCTATTGGTAATCAATTATTCATTGATATTCTTTGGTTATTTATTTATAATTATATTTTAAAAATATATATTTTCTAAAATATTGACCAAAAATTTAGAAAAATGAATTTGCAACCATGAATTGTTGATTTTCTAATTTTAAAACAGCACAGTAAAAAAATGCACAATTGGTAGTGTTTGTATTATAATATAAATCTATGAAGAGATTTTTTTATTTTTTGACCATAGATTGCATTTAGTATGAATTGTTTCACTTTTTATTCAAAAATTCAATGCAATTTCACCCACCCACCCCAAGGGTGACAACTAATTGAAAACAAGTAATCAAATTACCAAAAAATATAAACAAAAATCACATTCATAGGTATTTTCAAAATGAGTTTTGAAAAAATAATCATAAGCTCATCCTTTGAAAGTTAAGAGTCTTAAGACTTTATATGGTATAGAAGTTTTGGCAATTGTAAACTTATAATGCTAGACTTTTGAGGTTTATCTTGACCAATAGTCCATGTTGTTGTCAATACAAAAACTAAAAGATCTTGGCCCTATGGTTACAAAATGAATCCTTTTAGCTTTCATATTTTTCAAATACAAATTCCAATACCAATTTTTATAGCCCTTGTTTTGGAAATTAATTGAAGCCTAAAGGTTCCTATAGGTTCCTTCAAAGAAATCTCAACTCTTTCAATTGAAAAGACATCAGATGTACCCCATGTTTGCACAATGGACCCTTTCAACTTTCATATTTTTTCTTTTTGAATTCCAAATTCTTCTAGCCTTGGTTTTAGAAATTAATTAGACCTCAAAAGAGTCCATTGGTTCCTTTGAAAAACTTTTCAGCTCCCTCATTTTTGTCATGGTTTCAAAATTCATTTCTTTTCATCCTTGCTTCATTCTAAAAATTGTGACTTCAAAGTGACCCCATGGTCACAATGTGAACCCTATCTTTGTTGATATAGAGACCACAAAAGTCACTCCAAAAATTAGCAATGGCTTATACTTGTCAAAACAAGAAGTCATGTCAAAAATCAACTCAAGGTTGTCATTGCATCAAGACACCAAAGTTCAATTTGGGATTAAGGTAGAACTACCCAATTCCGCCAGTCACCCAATTCCGTCACCCTATGTTTGGCCCCAATTCCGCCAGGTCAAACATCCAAATCTGTCCAGAAAATGTCCCAAATCCCTTCAAAATTCTGACAAAATCAGTGCATTAATGTTAAACTTGGTAACGTGTCACTGCTTGATTGGCGAATATTGAGGCGTCCATAGATACATGGAAGGGTGGTAATGGGTTGTTTCTTACACATTTATGCCCCTGGTCTACTGGCAGACTTGCAATTTAGGGCAGACCACTTCAAAAATTCATAGAAATTACAATTTTGATCAGAAAATTATAATTCCACTTGGGTTTGAATCGTGAAACAAGCGCACACTTCTGAAAAATATATGTCCTACTTAGACTTGGCCCCAAAGTAGTCAGATCATGAATCAGAGTGGTAAAGGGTAGTTCTACCTTATTCATTTTTACTTATATCTTTGTACAAAAATATCATTTACCATAATATCAAGACATGAGTCACTAGCCATTAAGATAGGTTGTCTTTTCAACATTCAAATATTACATAGATGAAGGGAAGTTAGTTGGACTACAATAAACAAGGATGCAAGCCCTCCACTCATCATTTAGAATATAGACTTTGGAGCAGTTAAGGGTTAATGAATGTTTAGGGTTCTAGGACTTAAGGGGTTTTAGAGTGCACCCTAAACCCTAAACCCCTAAATTCCCAGTTAGAGATTGCTTCTTATTTGAACTTCATAGATCACATCTTTCGTCTCTCCTCAACCCTCAGTTTTGCCCCATATCCTTACGATATCATAAAGTTGACATTACCAACACTCGTTTGCACAGGAGTGACAGGACTGTAGCTCTGCAACTGAAGGTGTTACCTGCATCAGAGTGATTGTTTCTTATCTACCAGAGCACAAATTCAATGACCCTGCCCACTGTCCGAAGCCCCTGAAAAGGACATGAGTCACAATAACTGCCTGCCCAACTCCTCAACCGACACCAACAATAACACGTAAACATCTCACCAAGATGACAGATGGTGATACTCCTCTAAAATGCAAACATGACTCACACCTCACAGGAGTGGTCTGTTTGCACTTGTCTTGCATATTTCTAAACCAGTGAATTGTCTAATAAAGAAGGTGCTCAAAAACGGGATCAACGTTTCCACCCCACTTGTCATGATAGAGGCTCAAAAGATGTTCTGCAGGAGTCACGCCTGCACGCACCAATGAAACTCCGCATATTGAGAAACATGATCATAGTCACCTAAAACAGCAAATGTAATTGCTACGTGCCTACCAAATCATCAGATTGAGATCACACATAACATTCTGGAACCCATCATGTCAGATCCATTCTACAGTTGAGTCATTACTGAGGGGGTAGGAGAGGAGAAAAAATTGAAGTAGATGGTAAAAATGGTCTCCTAATAGGAATATTTGATCAACAATATCACTGTCCAAGGGACCAAGACTGCAGGTTCAAGCATTGAGAAAAAGTAAAAGACATACCTGTACTCACAGTCTCCTCGATGTCTTTTAAAAAGCCAACCTCGTTGAGGCCTCGTCGACTCAATCCACTCTGCTTTCCCAGAAACGTTTTAGAAAGAGATTTTCACAGCACATCAATTCTTGTCGAAGGGTTACACTGGGATTAACGTATATCCCAAATCCATACCTATTTACTACGAGCTTCAGCTTTATTTATGTGTTAAAAATAAATTGCCAAAATACACAGGTATGAGATGGAACAAATCAATTTGTAACAAAGTCAATACCTTCGCAAGTTTGAAGATATCCTGTGCCACATGCTTCAGGAGTCCATCCCTAAAGGGAACGTTCAGACCCAACTTCGGAACCTGGCAAAGTTCAAACTTATCAGATGATAGTTGTAACCTCATCGATATTGAAAAACAAATGTTAGCGAAAATATTAAGGCATTAAGGATCGTTTTCATAGCTCTGCAAAATAGTCAATACACGAAACTACGAATTTTTTTTTTTTTAAAGAATAAAAAGAAAACCCTAACCTTTTCACGGAGCATCGCTCGCTCCTTCTCAGTCCAGTCGCTAATGATGTCCAAAGCACCTTGAAGCGATTCCTCATCATACAACAAGCCTGTCTAAAAATGACAAACAGAAATTTTTTAACTAGAACAAGGATAAGAAAACAAAGGACAAACCTCACAAATACTTGTCTTGAATACGCTGCAACTTGTCAGACTTTCATCAACTTCACGTTGAGTAATACATTTAACTAGCACCTCCAAGTTTTATTAATAACAATACAGATGCCAACGTACCCAGAAAGCAGGTAAAGCACACAATCGTCGCCATGGACCACCATCAGCCCCCCTCATCTCCAAGTAGCGTTTCAGTCTCACCTGCAGCACATGATGTTCGATCAATCAGGGTCTACATATCGTAGTATCAATCAAGGTCAACATACTAGATGAGTATCAATTCAGACAAAATAAACAAGAGCCAGTTACTGAAGTGCAATAACTGACCATGTAAATATCGCATACGTAATTTTACTAATCTGAAACTGAAATCGTTCTTTTACTTGCTACGATAATCAAATGACTGGACAACAACCTCGGGAAAGATGGTTGTTAAGTGATTTTCCCAATCGCTCAATGTTGGCCTCTCCCCAGGTAAAACAGGTAACTTCCCAGCCAGAAAATCCTGCAGAGTACAAGAAACGCTTCATCAACTAGCGTTGAGACCCAAATATTCAAAATTCTGTCGCATCAGTCCAACTAACTTGTGCAAACTTCAGAACACTAAATGGAACTCCAAGAGCCATAACATTATGCAGCACATGAGTTTATAAAATACGACCAAAAGGTAAATTGACAAAGACTGGGCGCCAGACAATTTAAACAGTAGCTCGAATAGTATTACCCTAAATGATAGCCCCGAACAATCAATATACTGACTGTTTCGATACACGAAGTACATGGGCACATCTAGTGCATATTCGACATACTTCTCAAACCTGCAAGACAGTAACTCTTGAATAAGAAATGGGCCATAAGGTAATAATTGCACTAAGCACAAAATCCGCTCACTCAAATTGTCGAATGAAAGTATTAGAATCTAAAGTTTTAAAGCAATGGATTAATTTTCCCAAGAAAACTTCAAATAAAAATAAATAAACATTCAGGTCCAGATTTGTGCTCACCCAAAACCATCTTCAAAAACAAACGGCAAGTCTCCCGACCGGTTCTTGTCCACATCTGTCCATATGTGACTGCAATAAAGCCGAAGTCAGTTGTCAATTTGCGAAATTAAGACAATAGAGCGACTCAAACGTCTTCCATTTGCTTATAAAACAACGGCTTAACATTAGTCGGCAGGGTACTGGTTTTACAAACTAGACAACGGCGAACTACTCTTACCTTCTGAAACTTAAAAAGCCATTTGGCTTCCCTTCGATAAAAGGAGAGTTTGCAAAAAGGGCAGTTGCAATCTGTCAGGGGGAACAATTAAATTTAATAAGGCTCAGAAATATGTAATAGCATCTCAAGCACACGCGAGACAATAGTATAAATTCGACCCGGTTTCCCCAAACGAACAACTGATAAGTACGGTCGTGCGAAAACCATCGACACATGCAAGAAACAAAGACTCGAACATTTTGGACAGAAAAAGCCAATGAAACCCTGATACTTACAGGTTGTAGTGCAAGACCCACGCGAAACTTCTTAACCATGTCTTCCTCTGAATCAAAGTCCAGGTTGACCTGCATATAAGTTTAAGCTCAAGTGGCCATCATCAACAGTACCAGGAGGGCTAAAAACAGGGTATCATAATGTCAAAATCAGGAATATGAGGAAATGACTGTCAATAGCGAGATTTAAAGTGACATGACTACAGAGGAAAAGAAGGTGTTGCAAGTTCACCTGTACTGTGCAAGTGCGAAACATCATATCCAGACCAAATGAGCCCACTTTTGGCATGTAATTCCGCATTATCTCATACCTGCCCTGTTTCAATCATTGCAGAATGTTCACTAACGATCCAGAAGGGCACGTAGGATATTACCCCTCCAGCCTCTCTTGCACAAACCACCGCAGTGGGAATATAGACTCTGCACCAGTCAGAAAAGAGAAATATCATGCAGATTCGCAGGTTATGTCACACAACAGCAGCATGGTTCAGTATCATTCTCAAGATAAGTAAGAGCTCGGTGCGTCCCTCATAGCTGCATGGCGATGTTGTGTAGGAAAATTATCTACCTTCGGCATAATGGGGGTTTCTGCCACACTCCACTTCGGTTGGAACCCGATTCCTGCGAACCCCAAGCCAAGCTCCTCTGCAACAGTCTTCACCTGCAAACTCCCTTTTGCTTGTTAGAGCTTAAACCCCGTTTCTGAAAATATCCCCATTACCGTATTACTGACCCTTATTTGCATACTCCACACATTCAATAAAGTTTCTGTCGCAAGGCATAAATCTTTGCAACTTCTGAGAAAAGTTGGCAAAACCTTCTTGTAGAAAAATTTCATTACCCTTTAAGCAGCAATGTGAATTGACTCTGAAAGTATGCAGCCTCTCTAAAAATGGCTTTAAGAAAATCACAAAGACAATCAGTGAAAGTAAGCATGCCATTTAGGGTTGGTCTATGGTCATGAATTTTTTGCCACGTAGATTACCAATTATCTCCACCATCGAGCTAAGAATGCTAATATATCATCTTGTGGATGACAATTCTAAGCATCCTTCTGAATAAGATAATCAATATAACAAATAAAATCTGCATGTTTGCAAGTTATTATAAAGATTCATAGCAGATCTTAAATGCCATACTAAACCCCAAAATTTAACACCAGTGAGAACTTCGTATACAAACATCAAAAAACGAGCTTTTGATTCATAAGGAATGGGTTACTTTTTCAAAGATGTTTATTAGGGAACAAAGATTTATAGCACGCGATAGTTCTGGGCAAAACCCATCCCTGCAGATACTTCAAAAGACGAGCGCGCAAGAACGAAGAATTCTAGATTGCTCAACGACAGTGTGGCAACTGTGAAGGATATTCCAAAGTTTCCTTATAGAAAAGGTCATAATAAAGATATTCGAAAGTATATACCTGATACAGATGGGAATTGACTTCGGCACACGTTTGATGAAGTGTACGCAGAGGGGCACCGCTCAATTCAAACTGACCCCCAGGTTCAAGAGAGACACTTTGACCATGCTGCAAATCTCACCACAACCAAATCTCAATCGACAAAATCTCCAGAATCCTGTGATTCACGTACACAAGATTTTCCACTCCCTGCAGGAAATTCAGCAAGGAGCTCCTGAAAAAGAAAATACAAGGACGAACACAATTGCAGCACCTACCAAAATGCGACATCCCAAAATGAGTACATATTGATTTTGAGAATGTACATCACCTCAATATCAGAACTCGTGTCAGTTTTACGTAATCTACCAGAGAATATTGAAACCATATTACTTTTGCACGCATTGCATTCTATTGTGCATTGTGCGTGCATTGATTGCAAACAAGTGTACATAAAATTGGCTATTTCAGTGATAGTAACTGTGCTTAATGTGACCAAAGTGTCGCTTCCAGAAGTAGTTACCTTACCCTAAAGGATGAAGTCCTTGCTACTCTCAACTGCAAAACTCAGAATTAGGTTTCAATTTGGGAAAGAGCTGGAAACAGAAAGGCTGCGAGAGCTCACAAATGTCAGTCCAATTATGTTATCCCCCTCCATCACTCTCTCCCACTCAAACCGCTCCGACATGCCCTTCAGAAGTTGACTAATTTGATCGTACGTCATGGGCTGCAGCGAGTCCAGCTGAAACCCAAATTTCTCATGCTCCGTTCCGATCCTGCACAACCCCCACCACAACAATTACAACTAACAATTTTGCGATAAAAAAACAACGCTCACATTGAATTCCATAAAACTACAACAACAATAACAGTTTCGAAGACTTCCAGAATTTCAAATCCGAATTCCAATTCTCTCCAAACCCCGAATTCAACTTCCAATCCGTACACTTAATTAGAACCCATGACGCACCTCCACTTCTCCTTAGGTTTACACCCCGACGCCAAGTACGCCACCAAATCCTGCCTCGTCAGAGGCTCCCGGCTCCTCGCTCCATGCTCATCATTCTTCGGTGGACTCGCCGCGACAATGCATAAATGCTGCTTGTTCCTCCTCTTGCTGCTGCCTGGACCATTCTCTCCGCCTGCTGGAATGACTGGAATGGCACTCCACCTCGATGCCAACAAGCGACTACTTCTTCTTTCTCTTCGTGAACCCAGCTGACCACCACACACGACGACGTCGCGGCTTTCGACGATAGCAGCGCCCGGCCTGGCGATGGCGAGGCTGCCTGGAGCGGCTGTGTGGGTCAGGGCGGCCATGGTGGTTCGTTAGTTTGTCGCCTCACGGAGGTTTGTCACAACCTGTGGAAGTCACAGCAAAGAGCGAGCGAGCCAGCGAGGGGGAGCGAGACTATGATACTCATGACTGGCTTAGTATGTGGCGGTACGATGGGTATCGGACGGTTGGGGCTCGGGACCGACGGTGGGGATGGCAGCGCGCGCTTGGTCATAGGCGGCGAACTTTCGTGGTCACCAGCTCTGTTAGTTCTCCTGCTGCAGCGAACTGAAGGCGGCGGCGACGGCAGCTGGCGTTCATTCATCCTCGGCGTTGGATGATGATGCCAAGTTGTTCCAATTTTTGAAAATAATTCGGATGAAATTCGGACAATTCAAGTGAAACTCATCCAAATATGTAGATGAAAATATAGCTCTGTCCAAAATGTAGATGAATAATAAAATATTTGGCTATATCATTTTTTTTTGTTGCCATTTCAACACTTCTCCAAACAATCAAATCTACAAATGTTGGCCAAAAAAGCCAATAGTAATAATAAACTAATAATAGAAATAGAAAAATGAAACAAATCACACAAGTGTTTTTCACAATTGCCGTAAGAATAAAAATTACATAGCAAGTAAAATTTGAAATAAAACTCAAATTAAATCATAGACTAGCCAGTGTGAAGCTAATAGAATGATGGAGAGTGTAGTGAAGTATGTGATGGAAAAATCCAAAATGATAGTAGAAAGAAGAAAATGGAGTGGAGTTTACTAGAACCCAAAACATATCTTTTTGATGGAAAAAATGATCTTTAATCCTTAGTGAATGACGCTAAGGCCCAAAATAGGTTTGTGGATGACTTCATTGTTCACTATAAAAACAAAGAATGCACCTATTGGTTCAATAATAGATGTAGTTTTGGTGACTACCTTGATCATGGCCAAGAAGCCACAACTTGTAAGAGGTAATAAGCAACACGATCAAATCTACAAATGTTGGCCAAAAAACCATTGAGTCAAATATCAATCCATCATTTGACCATCTACTATTAAGAAAAAATTTGATGGCAAAATGAAGGAATTACTTAGTTGACAATGTATGAGAATACATGTAGAGAAGTTGTTTTTATAATAAAATGTATTGTCAATTATGAATCCTCAAAGGATGTGGGATAATTTGAACACGAGAGCTTGACCACTCATTGTCAAAATGTATGAATTATGTTCAAAGTAGAATTTTAGACCTCATTTTGGCACAACAGCTTAACTTTTTATAAAAGGTATAACCTTTGTTCCTAGGCACCAATTGAAATAAAAATTATATTCTTAGAAAGCTAATGTATTTTCTTATGTTAACAAAAAAATTCAAAATATCTAGTCAAAAATTGAAATCATAGGAACTTGTCCAAACTTTTATTTGTCCCTTGGGGCCGGCACATGTGACTTTAGGGATTAAGTTCTATATAATTCTAAAATTTGACTACACTTGGCTCTTTATAATTCCATTGCTTCAAAGGGATAAATTAACTTCTAAAAGTAATATGACATGTGTTTACAACTTGAAATGCAAAAGTTTGCAAGTACTTTGGGAATAATGTTTATATATGTATTAGTTTTAACCCCTAAGCGTCCAAACTCATCTCCAAAATTGACAATTTCAGAAAAATCATCATAAAGTACTATTTGGAAGAATATTTTGGAATTGAGATGCAAATAGAAGTTGTAGAGTTTTAGTTTTAGATTCGATCCATACGGTTAGATTCACCAATGCTATCACCAATATTTTTCTATAAATTTTGAAAGGGAAAATTCTAAATTCCTTCTAAATTCAATTACAAGCAAAATATTATCATTTTTGAGGTAAATTTTGTTGGAAAGGATTTGAAATGAAGTTTTCTTGACATGGAATTTTTTTGGAATTTTTTTGTTCTTTGAGTCTATGACCTCATTTTTGCAATTCTAAGTTTGAACTAGAGTCAACACAAGTCAACCACTTCACATACTTCCACATTTGTAATTTTAGAAAAATATGTGTTCTAGTAACACCAAATCCAACCCTTGGATAGGACTACAATTTCATAAAGTATCTCTAAAAATTAGGATGACTTCCATCCAAACTGTAACGAGAAAGGAGTCTAATTTTGAATTTGTACATCGTCCAAAAATTGGACGTCGGAGCACTCCAGGGTTAAAAAGAAAAATCTCCCACCCAATAATGTCATAACAAATTTGAAGTGCATAATTTCAATGAAGATTTGAAGGGATTTTTGATTTTTTTCAAATTCAAAAAATTCAAAATTAGCTTTGACTTTGGCATTGACAATGGCAACATGCACTTTCAAGATCTTTCTAATGTAATTACACAAATTCCTTTATGATTCATTGATTACATATTTCATTCATTATGTTAGGCAATCTCCTCGTTGTTGGGAATTTTGAAAAAAAATTCAAACATTCCTTGTTGAGCTTTGTCGTCTGCATTGGGTTTTTTTTGGGGGGGGGGGTTCCCTCCAAAATTCCCTTCACCTTGGTGATTACCCTATATAAGGTAAAACAACCCATTGTGGTCAGATGACCCATAGTGGACACCTAGTGAATGCCCCCATCATGTTTTTTTTTCAATATGTGAGAATTATGTCACAATGCATGTCTTATGTGACAATAATGGAATGATTAGGAACCTCATTAGGAACTTCTAACTTTTCAATGCGAATTCATTGTAAGAATTGCCTTTTTTTAGGCCTTCATGTTGAAAAATATTATGACTACTTTAGATGAACAAGATGAGCATCATAGATTCAGATTTTGTTAGTTGTAGGAGATATTCTAGAAACTCGTTTGGACCATGATGCAATGAACACTTCAAAAATTCATAACAAATGCATACTTTGTCAGAAAAATATAATTTCAATTGCTCTCACTATTTCAATCTCACACTTCAGACTTAATGTGGGAAAAAAATTGGAAAATTTCAGCAACGGCATGAAGCCAAACTCCTAATTTTGACCACAATGGACTGTTTTATTCCTCTACAAGATGACCACTGTGTGATCCCATTTCAGAGTTTGCGGACTTGCAGTCACTAAGGTAGTATGCTGTTAAATGGCACCTAACCTTGAAGTGCCATCTAGAGGTTTGTACATTTCAAATTTCAGTTATGTACCTATTTGGATGGAGCGCTTTCAGAAACGAACTTTGACCCTTAATAACTTTTGCATACAATATCCAAATGTGGTGTTCTTTGGTGCGTTGGAACCTCCTTTCACTTGCCAACACGAATATGTGAAAATTTGACCAGTTTTATAATAGCATTTAGGCTCAGAAGTAAAAAGTGACGGTTTTGGGTGTACCCACCTTAACTTATGGCTCTGGACCTCTGAAGTCTGAGGGAACCGGCACACAGCAGACAACCAATGGGGTGCGTTCCCATGTCCACGTCCCCTCCCGCCAAAGCGGAGGCTTTTGAACGAAGCCCCCGCGCTTAGACCTCCCTTAGACCTCGCCCCGCGCCTTCCGATCCTTCGGGCCAACCTGCCCTCCAAGGCCGCAACGACTACCTTACTCGAGCTTCCGATTCCGTTCAGCCTTCACGTCCTCACGGCCGCGACCACCCGCTGAATCGCCGGGTTTCGTCTCTTGCACCGCTCTCGCTGTTGCCATTCCTATCAATTCTCCTTCTTCCATGTCGGTGATGTTGTTCTCGTACCTTCTGGCCGTTCGGCTTTCTTTTCAGTGGGAAGAGATTAGGTTCCGGAGCTAAATGATTTCTCTTTCCGCAGACTCTTGCCGATTAGGATGGAGTCTATTTGGGAAGTGACCAGGAGATATTCTGTAGTGGTGGACGATTTTTACGAGTCACTGCCTTGTGGTGTTTACGAGGAGTTGTAGTGAGAGCCTCATTTCAATGATTTGGTGAATGGCGGTGGTTTCATTTGGACGGGCAGGGCAGTGTTTGAGCTCCGAGCGGATTTTGGATTTCGGGAGCTAGGCAGTGCAGCGTTTGAGTAGAGAAATTCATATGAAGGCCACTGCGAAATATTCAGAGCGCTGACAATGCAGAGGTGCTCTATCTGGACCTAGCTACTGTAGTATGCTTCTGATGTCCTCTTTGATGCTGCAAGAGAATCGAATTAGGAAGCGGTTGGCTATTTTATTTGGAAGGCCAATGTTGCACCGCGTGCAGCTCCGAGCAGAGTTCTGATGTCGGGAGCGAGTGCAACTATTAAGTAGAGTATTTGTATGAAGGCCAATGCGAGATATTCAGAGCGCTGACGATGCAGAGGTTCTCCTTCATGCCCTAGTATGCTTGTCACTTACTCACTCTTTGCTGGTAGTCAATCAACAACATTATCAGATTCGAATTCGGTTGGTAGCGGTATGAGTGATTTGATTAAGTTTTATTCTTGGTGGATTGATTCGACCTCTACTCGTGTTATATTTTGATTCGTGAGAATTTTGCTCAATTCTCAAATGTCTATATGTTACCTCTAGTCTTTCGCAATAAGCAGCAATATTTGCAAATCAAGCATTTATTAGGACTACTATCATCGAAAGTCTACTACTGTGTAGGATTTGCTGCGAGGAACAGATAACCTTGTGAGAGATAGCCCAGCAGAAACAGTCGAGATATCGTGTGGTACTTTTCTTACCGCAAAATTATCTGAATCATCTTTAGTATGAGCGTATTGTGAACTCTAGGTTGTGCTCTGCTCACCAGGTACACGAACAATGTGTACAATCAATTTTAAAGGTGGACTATGCTATTAAGTTTTCGCAGTGGACCACGCTATCAAGTAGAGAGTTGGTACAAGTTTATAACCCGCTTGATCGGTCAACTTTGTTCTCTAGGTGTTCGTGTCCACTCCTCACAGAACATTACACGAAGGTAGATTTGTTGGCAGTTGTTGTACGTATTGATGGTGGTTCTTTGTGTATGCAGGAATAAAAAGGACTCACAAAATGACAGCAATTTTCCTCAAAATAATTTTTCGGAGTTCCGCCAGAACTTTCAGGATCCATTGAAACTGAAAAAGACCTTAAAGTTGGGATTCCTGTATTCCATTCCAGGACAAAATCCTAATGCTGCAGGAGGGCGTGCGACTACAGAGAGGTTGGCCTTTCTTACGAAAGATTGCTTCAAGGAGACGATTCTTCTTTTCCTTCCGTTTATCATTTCTTTTGGAAGTTTCATTGAGAGTTGTTATTCAATTGAAATAACACCTGTTTACGCATAAATGGTGACAGATTGTCCAAGTTTGTACCTCAACTTCTTGATCAACAAGTGAAACAGACTGCTTACCAGGTTTGAAATCTCCTGCAAAATCATTACTATATTCGATGAAAGAGAGTACTGCAATAATGTAATTGTTCGAGGATCGTATCAACGTAAATACATGCTCTTCGTTGTCTACCGAACATGATCTCTGTAATTGCGTACCTCCATCTCAGACTAAGACCACGCATCTATCGTCGTCGGTGACAGGCTTGGAAGAGCTTATCGTCACCACCAGTAGTTCTTAAAAGCCGCCTGCGCCCCGGTGTTACTGGTCCTATTGACACAACCAGTGCTCAAAAGTTCGTGAAAGGTTTATCATTTCAGCCAAAACAGTACAATGGTGATCATACCAAGGACAATGCTGATTTTAATGGCAACAATCTCTCAAAGGATGCCAGTTGGAAGATGGACAACCAGCCCAGCTCATGTCAGACTACGTCTGGCCTTCATGGAGGGCGATCAGACACCTTATCACGGAACCAGTTCGCACAAGTTACTGGCCCTCAAAATCCTGGGCGTGCTCCAGAAATAGCAGGACAGCCCATAGATAGACATTTTGTGCGAGGGAGCACGTTCTCAAATGCGAATGCAAGTCCTTCGGATTTTTCTGCTAGCCATGCGCCTGGGCTGCCACCCAGGTCCGTCAGCCATCTGTTATGCCAACATGTTATGCATTGCTCTGGTGTTAAATTAAGTTGTTGCTTTCTAAACAGGTTCAATCATGTACTGAATGTGTGGATCGCTTGTCTGCCGGAGTTGAGCGATGATTGAAGTGCATGTGTATAAATATAAAGATTGATCTTGAATTGTAAATGTTGGGACCAGGCATACACCTCTCAATAGCAACATGTTACATCATAGAGGAAGTCAACAAAGAGATGGTGCACCAATGCCTGCATTTAGCATGCCAAATCATACCTCTCATGACCGACTATCGGCCAACGAGCTGAATAGGAGCAATGTTGAGAAATGTGTACCTTTGGAGGAGGAGGATGACGATTTACTACAGGTGCGATGCCGTCTGTAGACTTCTCCCTGTCAGCTTGAAAATTCCACATGTATTATCCTATGTAAGTAACACTCACGTGACAATCTGATCCTATTCTGTTGCCGGTGAGGTGAGTACTGAATTCTCGTGGTTCTTGATCTTGATCTTGATACAGGCGATTGATCTTGATCAGATTGTCTCTGAACATTACGAGAGGAGTTGCTCTCAGCAAACCACTCAAGTGACGAACAGAGTTGTGACAGTTACACCACCTTCTGTTCAATCCAAAGTACGTGGAGCTCCTGTGGGTGCCTGCAATGCAGAAAGTGCAGACTCTTCTCTTAAAACCTGCGTACATGGGGTCCAGGTGGGCTATTTTAAACAATCTGATGATAGGAAATTAAACTCTAGTCCACCTCCTCTTCTAAATGATCTACACGGAAGAGATGATGATCTTGTGTTCTAATGAGCTATTACAATCCTTCGTATGCTCTATCTTTTTTAAATCATATTCCGTGTCTCTTGAAGGGGACTTTAAAACGTAGAGTTGACATATTTCGGCGAATGTTTCAAGCCTACAGTGTTTTGCGCGAAATGCAGTGCGTGCCCAGGTTGTAGGGAGTTGCGTACTTTGAATCCTTGATTGTAAGCTAATATTGCTGATGCTTGGCAGTGGCGATGTGAGAAATGTTTTACTTATCTCTTTTCTTTGTGCAGGTCCATTGTTGTGCGGAAGCAGGTTTTCATCTTCAAGAAATGAAGGACAGATTGATTCTTATAATTAACGATCTTCTGGACAATGGTGATGAGCTGAGTCCAGAGCGCTTTCAGGAGCTTCGACTTCAAAGGTGAACGTTTTAGGTCGAGATCGCATTGTAACCTTTCAGCAATCAGAAACTGAGCTTAGAGAAAGAAGTTAAATTTGTTAGCAAGCAAGTGCTATGAAAGTTATTTTGACTTACTTGGAGTTGCGCTTTACCAGGACTGAACTCAATAAAGAGATTAAAGATCTGGAGGAGACACTGAAGAACCCAGCATCTCAAGTGCATCAGTATCGATCTAACCATCCCTCTGCAACTCCCTATCATTCTCATGGTCCTAGTCATCCATCTGTTCTACAGAACGGGTTCTGCACTCCGACTGCCTCAGCTGCAGATTATTTCAATCCAGCATCTGCACGTACAGCTTCTGAATTATTAGGGTCAGTGGGACCTAATCGGGGAGAAGGTCTGAATGACTTCAGGCAACCAAGTTTTGCTTCAACCCCGTGGGACAACAACGCTGGTTCATATCAAACGCCAGGAGGTTTTCCATCTTCTTTTGACAGCTTAGGCCCTCGTGTAGGCCTTCAACTTCAGGGGGGACGTCCACAGTTTTTGGACGTTAATTTTACTGAGGGTTCAGCCGAGACACAATATAATAAAGATGACTTTCCGTGGTCTCGGGAGTTGGTGGTAAGAGTTGCTTTCCATTTAAGATGAATGTGCGTAAGACGAAGATCGATGCGTTTGCTTCCCTAGTGAGGAGTTGGTCTGATTGAAATCTTCACTTTTTGTAAGAATGGGCCCACATATAGTGGCGTTTGAGCAATAGAAGTTAATGAGGAGTCCGGAGATGTGGTTCTGATCTCACTTCTTTGCTCGTTGCCAGGTTAAGAATAAAAAAACTTTTGGAAACAAGTCCTTCAGGTTGAATCAGAGAGAAATCATCAATGCCTCAATGAGTGGTAGAGATGTGTTTGTACTGATGCCGACTGGTGGAGGGAAGAGTCTCACATATCAGGTGAGCCGTGAACTTGCTTATCTCCTGGTAGAGAAGGAAATAAGTCTTTCAATAACTGAGCATTGTTCTTTTCAGTGGAGAAATTACTCACATTGATGTAGTTTTCATTACTGAACTTCCACTTTTTTTACGACTACTATTTCTGGCAGCTACCTGCGATCTGTTCTCCGGGTGTCACACTTGTTGTTTCTCCACTGGTCTCTCTCATCATGGATCAAATTATGCACCTTTCAGAGGTATGAACTACGATCACTGACCATGGTTTTCAGTTTTCTGTAATTATTGGTGCTATGTGGACTTACTGATCAATTGCATTTTTGATGTGCACAGTGACTTTCTCTGCTGTTGCTCTATATTCTGACGAGGAGTCAGTCAGCCTTTTGCCATTCGTTATTGAACTAATTTGAATTTCCTGATTTCAGGCAAACATACCAGCTGCGTATCTGAGTGGCTCAATGGAGTGGCAAGAGCAGAATGAAATTCTAAGGAACGTTGATGCAGGGACTTATAAGCTGCTCTACGTAACACCAGAGAAGATCGCAAAGTAAATATATTAACCTTGGTGTACAGCATTCAAAATAAGCCTTACATATTTTTATAGGCCAACGACTCTTGTATGTTTGTTAGAAATGTAATGCTGTTTTTACCATTTTGGAGCCAAGTCCCGTCAGGCCTGTTGGTCTTGCAATTGCTCTTTTGCTCTAACGTTTGTCTTGATTCTCTTGCTTGTGAGGGGGCAACCCTTAGTTTCAAAGTGTTTTGTGCGCTTCCTTGATTTTACACCTTGTTTTGTATATGGAGACGTCTGCCTTACTTATAAGGATATTTATTTTTCCAGGAGCGATAAATTGTCACAGCATCTTACAAGCTTGTATGATCGGAAACTCCTTGATCGAATTGTGGTAGATGAAGCTCATTGTGTAAGCCAGTGGGGCCATGATTTTCGTCCTGACTATCAGGTACATTACCTCGTAGCTTGCATTTGCGAAACCTGGATTTTGTTTTGTGTGGACCTAATTTCATATCTAAGTGCGTTTAACACTGTCATCAGTCGATGGTTTTGTTAAGAATTATGATTCATGAAGTTCTATTTGCACAGAACCTCGGCGTTTTCAAAGAAAGGTTCCCCGATGTGCCATTGATGGCTCTAACAGCTACTGCTACCTTGAGTGTCAAAGAAGACGTTGTTCGAGCTCTTAAGCTAACTCGATGTATCATCTTCAGGCAGACTTTCAATCGACCCAATTTAAGGTGAACCCTGTGTGAAATGAATTTTGTTCATATGCTCATACGTGTATGATCAACTTGTTTGTTTTGTTCGAAACTTGGATGGCTTTGAATTTACAGTTTAGACTGTTTCTTAGGTTGGACAAAAAATCCTCAATGTGCAAATTAGGTGAAACTTTCAAATTTCGTTTTCTTTTTGTTGCAGATACGAGGTGTTACCAAAGACAAAGAAATGCCTGGAAGAAATCGACAAATTTATTAAGACAAGACACCCAAATGAATCTGGAATCATATATTGCTTATCGCGAATTGATTGTGAGAAGGTTTCTGAAAAACTACGGGTAATCACATCTATGTGGATGACATATCCCTTAATGTTGAGCTTCTGGTACAGTTTGTGCTTTTCTGTGAATCAATTCCTCTGTCTTGGGACATGACCTCGACCGCTTCGGGATATTGCTAATTCCAAAACTAGTTTATTTTACACGAGTACCTTCTTTTCCACTGGTAGAATTTCAATTCAGATAGTTAATCCTTTTGTGAACAATTATGTGATCTGGTTTTATAGTTGAAAAAAGTTCTTGTTCGTCCACCTGCAGGAATTTGGTCACAAAGTTGCATTCTATCATGGTCAAATGGATCCAGATGAACGGAATTATGTGCAGCGTATGTGGAGTAAGGATGAAGTCAACTTAATCTGTGCGACGGTAGCTTTTGGCATGGGTATGTGTATCCACTCTATCTTTAAAGAAGGTTGCTCAGAAACTCGGAAATCTCAATTCTCCACTAGAGTTGTGTCTGAGAAAATTACTTGTGGCTGGTAGAGATGTCGTCTTGCCTGGGATTAGCTTATTATAATTACAGCAGATAATAATTTTAGTTCTGTATCTCAAGGAATCTGTAACGACAATAATCTGCATGGGAATGGATGACTCAGGTATAAACAAGCCCGATGTGCGGTTTGTGATCCACCACTCGCTTCCAAAGTCACTGGAGGGCTATCACCAGGTTTTGCATTTGGATCCGCTATCTACACCTTCGAAACTTAACTTGCTTTCGTTTGTTGTCGTTACCTGAAGTTATTTTTTAGCGCCAGATGTGGATAGTCCTAGAATGTTGAAATGACAATGTCGTTTCCTGAAGTTCTTCAATTTGCTGTCTGTTTTGCCAGGAATCGGGGCGGGCTGGTAGGGACAACCTACCAGCATCCTGCATCCTTTATTACACCTATGGGGACTCTGTAAGTATCTTTGATTTCCCAATGTTCAATAGTTTCCGCTACCAATCCTGCTTGTCAGGGTCGTGGTGTTATCTTGTCCGGTTGTTGCAATCTCCGAGGCAACAGGTGTTTTTGTCGTAAAATTCTGATTGATAGGTTTTATTGAGCACCATCACTGATGCTTTTTGCAAGCATGTGACAATGATCTCCACGGCCTTAATACTCTTGTTGGGTTTGTTCAGATTCGTTTGAAGCACATGCTCACCCAAGGTGTAGCAGAGCAAGGCTTCACAGGGTCCTCGTTTCGTAACCATAACACTTCCAATCAGCTTACTACCAACCTTGACAATCTAAATCGCATGGTAATCGCAACCTCTAAAGAACGCACTTCATTTTCTTTTTTGTTTTAATTTCGATCAAGACAGTCTTTGATTATGACTAACTATCTTTGTCGTAACGGTAATCAAAGCTTGATTTCCCCTCGATTTGCGGTATGTTTTGCCCTGGCTCGTTAAATTCCCTGAAATATGTAGTTTGTGAAAGATTCAGACTCCCGACATCTCTATATGTATAACTGGGTTATGTACTCCAAGCTCATTATTTCTGCACTCACAAGGTTCCTTGTTTATTTTTATTGAATGAAATGAGGATTGAGCTTGCGGTATGGTTACTTTTGCTGTGATGTAGATTGGCTATTGTCAGAATGATATCGATTGTCGACGAGCATTGCAGCTTGCTCACTTTGGTGAAATGGAATTTGAAGTTTCCAGTTGTAAGGGTACTTGTGATAATTGTGCCAGAATGGGAAATTCTGGCTCTGTTGAAGAGGATGTCAGTGAGACAGCCAGGCAGCTGGTAAGATTATTTTATGGGTGTATGATTGAATGACATTAATGGTATCCATGCCGTAATGATCTCCGAAATAACTCTATGATCAACTGTTATAAGATATATATTTGTTGCACAACATGCATCTATGTGTGAATGTGGAAGCAAGAGATGAATAGAAACGTACTGCAAGTGTGCTCCCATGCAAGTGCGTAGATACTTCAATTGATGAATGCAATGATCCTTCGTGCTTCTTATTTCTATAATAGAAAGAACTGAGGATCACTGCACCCTCAATTCAAGAAATTTCATGGTAACTATTTGATGAATTGCTAATATTGACAAGTTATTTGATTTCTTGACACAGGTGCAGCTTGTCGGGGCAATGGGCCAACGCTCCTCAATGACACATATTATAGATGTATTCAGGGGTTCTCTCAATCAACAGGTGTGTATCGGGTTGCTAAGATGGACTCAAAGATCTGAAATATTGTTGCCTGTTTTGAGACGATTTCATGTTATTACTGGTTGTTCCGGTCTTCTTGTGAACTATTTACCCTTCTTTTTTATTGTTAGAAATTGTGCTGTCTTCGACGGAAATAGGCAGCTTTCCATTCGCTCAAATCAACAATTTAACGAATTCTGTTCTATTAGGTCAAGAAGATGGGTCATGACCAACTTGATCTGCATGGGGCTGGTAAGAAGTTCACGAAGACTGAAGTCGAGCGTATCATGCAGCGGCTGCTTACTGGGAACATTTTTCGAGAAGATGTTAACAAAAACGACATATATGGTGGTTTATCCTCTATTATTAAGGTGGGTGGATTGCAAACGCATAATGTTGAAAAAGGTATATTGACAGACGATTAGGTCTGCTAAGTTGACCCTTGTGTGGATGTGTAAGAAAATAAGTTTGACCCCTTGTTTCCGAACTTTTCCTCGTTGAGGGATGCAGGTAAACGAGATGCAAGCAAGGGAGGTTGTTTCAGGTCGACTGAAAATCTCTATTAGGTGCGTCATAGCTATCAAGCTCTTCTGTGCTATTGCCTAGGGCTCACATCTTTTTTATGCATACATGGAGTTGTCAACTCGTTTTGTATCCTTTGAGAAAGATTTATCCTGAGAGAATGGTCTTCTTAACTCTGTTGCCACGATCAGCTTGAATGGTTTGTGGTGGGGTTTGCATATGGTGGTGATTTTGAACTGCCATTTTCTTATACGGCTGCAGGTTTCGAGCAGCTAAGAAGCCAGACAGACCAGAGAGATCCGAAACTCCAGCTAAGAAAGTTAGTTTGCCTGTCGGACTAAGAACTCCGGCACAAGATGATACGGCTTCAGTTCCTCAAGCTCCTGTTGACCCTGTGAGTGCCAATCCCACATTTTCATTACCCTCCGTTTGTTTACGAGGACATGTTTTCTGCAATCTTCAGTGATTTTTTGTTCAAACACCTTCCCAAACTTCCGTACAGGGGTTGCGCTTTTATTCCTTTGATATCACTTGGAAGTGTGACGTGTGTTTGTTGGCTGGTGTCAGGTCCTGTCCAGTAAGGTGTTTTCTGCACTACAGAAACTCCGTATTGTACTTGTCAACGAAGCTGGAGGGGATCTTATGCCTTATCACATCATGGGGTACGCATTGTTATTTACCATTCAATTGCAACCATCTGGAAAATTCATGATTTCAGCGCAAGTCGTATTCGCTTGACACTCTGTAGTAGGTATATATTTTGACCTTTTCTTCGTACTAACTGGTACGAGTATCATTTGCTGTTTTCATGTGTGAGTAGTAATGGAGAGCTTCAGTCCATTAGCAAAAAGTTGCCGAAGACAACCGAGGAACTTCTGGAAGTAAACGGCATCGGCAAGTAAGTATCCAGCTTCTGTGGCATCTGATTCGTCAAGATAAAGCAAAAATACTGTGCTCAAGGAAATACTTTATTTTCTTTCTTTTGTCTCATGTCCTTTACCTTTTATCTTATTTCTTTTTGTTCATGCTAATCGAAATCCAATCGATGAGATGGGCCATTCTGAATTGAGTGACATCTTATTCGTTTTCATTTTCCCCGGTAGTCCTTCGTGGGATATAAGTCGAGTTGGAAACTTTTGTGAGCTCAATTCTGAATCTGGACTGGGAACAGAGTGAAATGCAAGAAGTATGGTGCCCGGATATTGGAGGTTGTTGCTCAAACTGTTCATGAGCATCAATCAGCCGGTAGAGAGCTGGGCTTTGACAACGGCAGCTTAAGTTCTCCGGGAGAGGGATCAGGATCATCGTCGAAACGTCGGAGAGAAGGTGAAGAGAGGGGTTGGAAAAGCACCCGGAAGAGTAATTCATCTGAAGTGGGAACAGATTATGATGATGTCGAGAATGAATTCAGGCTGGATAATCCACAACAAAGTACAAAGAAGGCGAAGCAGACGAACAAAGGTAATCTCCTCTTTCTCATAGGCAAGTGCTAAGTTTTTTCTCAGTTTATGTTTTATTAGTGTGAAGCGCTGTAAAGTACAATCTTTTCTAATTTAACCATTCATTCGACCTTGGTAAACTAACTGCGTATATGTGCATAGATTCGGAATAACATTTTAAAAGTGAAGTAGTTCCGCATGTTTTTTCATCCACTGATTTTTTTGGAACTGGTTATGCAGTCAATGTTCAACCCCTAACAACCTCTAAATGGGTTAATGAGAGCAACTTCTTTGAAGAAGATGATATTTACGAGGACATGCCGGAGGGCTTTCTCGACACTTTCTAGTGATGGAACGTGCATTCGCTCCTGTGAAGAAGGGAGGGAAGATTGTGTGCATTCCATAAAATCAGGTGACATCAGACATTTGTTGAAGATTAAGATTTCTGACAAGTCTTATGTACATTCTGACGAGTCTAGAACCTTTTTCTTGGATCCATTATCCAGATGAACATTGCTGTGCGGCACTAGTACAAATTCAGTCTTAGATAAACATGAGTCCTCCATTTGCGGAGCATTTGGATGTGTTGTAATTTTAGTCTCAAAAGAGTCGGTTCATGGTAGGTAGTTGAGTTACTGAAAATGTAGAGAAAAGTTTGTAGAGAAGTATGGAGGTCTAGCATGTATTTTTGGAAGATTTCATGAATGGAAGTAGGTACATATATCATGCATGAAGTGTGCTTCGTTCTGTGAGTTCCTTTGGTTGCAGAAATTGATGATCGTATGAAATGCATAACTGACATCTGATCTATGCTTGGCAACAAAATTGTACTGTACAGTAGGATCCATAACCTTTTGAATGGATTCACTTACTCTTATTATTTTGTATGCACTGAATCTGTATGTGATTGAAGGCAGGTCTTCTGTAATAGGCCTTCTGAAGCTCATGTTGATAAGAACACCCACAATTCTCTCAAATCTTCATTTCCAAGAATTAATAAGCACCTCCATAGAAAGGAGGAGTCTGAAAGTACAAGCCATGTCAGAACTAAACATAGTTAAGAAACAAGTGTAGCAATTTTGAACCTAAACACATATACAAAAAGATGACAAAAACACATTCAGAACAGCAGAGCCTAAGAGAGCCTAAGAGAGCCTAAGAGAGCCTAATGTCGATTTTGGCACACCAACGTATTCATACAATGTCCAATTAATGTCCAAATAATGCATGCTCAAGTACGTTCCAACAAAACAGAACAGGTTAATGTTTGATAATAGAAACGATAAATCAATGTAGCAGACATACATACATGTGGCACACACTGACACAAATATTTTCTCACTGACGTACAGAATGGAACCCAATTCGCAACAACAGGTAACAGAGATTCCGAATCTCCTATCCTAAAGGTATGACTATAGGTGATTCAAATATAGGCTTGTACTAAATGGGGGCAGCACTGAAACCAACTACAGTAAGTAAATAGAAAAAAGAGAAAGGTATTAATCCCACATTTTCAAAATTTCACTGTCAATAGCTCGATTCTCTCTCTAGAGATTCCGCTTTCATTGCATGGGGAGCATACTTGAAGTCTGCCATTTTATGACGACGGGCCATTCATCATCCCGGACATGCGACCGGCGTCAAAAATCTCGATCCAGTAACCGTCAGGGTCCTTGATGAACGCAAGCCCCTTCATCCTTCCTGCCAAGTATGAAGACCACGCTCATTCAGTCTTGCTTTGCATCGCTATTGGGACATTAAGCTTCACCATCGTAACAAACGTTCCATATATATCCTATACGGCAGTCTCGATTTGTGGCTTTTCAGTTATTATCCCACAAACCAATACGAAGTGGAAACAGTGAAATTATTTACCGTCATCAGGCCGCTTTGCAAATTTAACTCCCAGCTTCTCAAAACGTTCGCATGCTTTGTAGACATCATCGACCGTGATTCCAATGTGCCCTACAATATCAAACCAAAATGCCAGCAACTTCACTACATCAGCACTGAAAGCTGGGTCGACAACTCAAAAACCAAGGGTGCAAGGTTACGAGTCGGTACTTACTTCTAAAAGAGTCCTGATTGACAGATGCCAATTCAGTTATTGGTCTTTCTCTTCATTTTTGAAAGTGTCGATGTCTTATAAAATAGAAGGGAAGAGGCCAGAACTTTATCTTTGTGCCATGCAAAAGAAAATATTGGGAAGAGAATTTTCCAAACATTTTTGGCATTTATTTTGAAAGTTATTTTCAGGCCTTGCCTGCCCGCGATAAAAAAGCAAGACGCATTTACTGTATCTAAGCAAGAATTTTCATAGCAACAGGTTTAGGTCTCGAGGATACTTTGAAACGAAACACTTATGAACACGTACCATAGCCTCGTGGATCATTATTCCCGTTGTGATAGCCCTTGAAGTTTGGATCCGATTCTGTTCCCCAGTTACTAAGGGCCACAATGCAAAACGATGTTATGTTTGATTACTTTGTAATAAGGAAAAAAAATAAACCTGGATGAAAATAACGCCCAACCGGTCAAATTGCAAGGCAGTTGTGGAAGTCGCGTGGAAACATTAAATCTCACTAACGATGTACAGATAGAAACCAAATTAGGATAAAGATCATCAAGTTGCAGATAACACGAGAAAAAGAAATTGAAGCTTACTGCGTAAGCTCTAAGGTAGCTTTGCATCTGCATAAAAATGCTGTTCTCTCTGCAGTGGTATTGGGGATGGATTCCGGACTCTGCAAAAAACAGATCACGTTAGGGATTTCAGATGATCTCAGCAAGAGACGACGGAGTTGGATTGAAAATACACTCAAAGTCATGTGATGCCTTCTAACATCACAACATTGTCAATATGATAAATTCTTGTGAACAAACATCCCAAGTTGAGAACTGCAATCATACGGAGTGAAACAAGTGTAAAAAAGGTGCAAAAATTTAGTATTTCAGTGTCTCAAAAACATCCTTCCGTTGGAACTGGGGAAAAGCTTCAAAACTCAAAATCACCCCTACAGATTCTCATTAAATTGAGAGCAAAAGAAGCGCTAAATTTTTTTTAAAACACACTGGAGGTGTCAATTTTCATTCGAAAGTTAATGAGAGATTTATAACTCATCATATAACCTCAAATTCTGAGCTACATATCAAATATGAGATCTCCCAAAGAGGAATTCAAAGGTCACACCCACTTCTTAATCCTCAAAACATAGTAATTGATTGGAGTTTTAATTTGGTACTGGGAAAAATTTGGATGAAAGGTTTACAAAGCCCCTAGGGCTTCCAAGTCCCCAGACTTGTCTGATGCCGCAAATATTAACTCAAGATGTCAATTCCAAATCACCAGTGTGGCGGGAGTACAGTTACTCATATCAAAGAGGTCCAAGTGTACATCCAACTCACATTCCTTGCGAAAGAAAAAAACATAAACCACTTACCTCATAACCCAGGAAGTACAGGCTGAATTTGGCCTCCTCATAATCAAGTCTTTTGATTAGCCTACATCACCCGAACAATTCTCGTGAAAAAAACTCTTCATCACCAACACAGAAATTGATCTCACAACACTATGTATACAATCAACATGCTAATGTTTCTAGATTGGATGAATGAGGTTCGACATCTTACGTCATTCCCAAAACCTTCGAGTAAAATTCCAGGCTTGCTTTAGGGTCCTTGATTCTGTACATCTGCACATCACACAAACCAAGCAGGATTGGAAAATTGGATTGACGATCCCTCCGTCGGTCATCACCATCACCTAGGCTGTAATCCGCAACCCAAGATAACAGCCCTCACCTAATTGCGACATACCACGTAAATGTGACACTCCAAAATCTCGCACAAGGAGTACATATCGATTTGGGAATGCAAACATTAGAAGGAATTAAAATAATGTCGTTTTTAGATAATCCACCAAAACAGCGTTAAACCCTCACAACTACTACACATGGTATCCAAACCATGCAATCCCTCAAAAAATGGAATCGTCTTATATTGCCAACAAGAATATTAAAATATCAAAACATTACAATAGGAGAAACTATGCTCAGCGTTTAAAGTTTCGCAATTCGGTGAAGTAATCTTACAATACAAGAAACTTCTACAGGGCAATACGTGATGCTTACAGTTTGCTGCACAAAGTAGCCTTTGGTAGCGTCATCCGAAGTGTCGCAGTAGCCTGGGTTGTTAGCGGCGGACTCCGGCCCAGTCGACATGCTTGCTGCTGTAACGCTCAATCGCCCTCTGCCTCCCTGTAGCCAACATGCCAACACAAACTTATGTAACAGAATGGCAACCCCCACATCCCAATGGAAGACCTAAAATCTCCACCATCCCCAAACCCTAAGAATCGACTGGCATGAAGGTACCACAACCTCGACATACATTGAAATTCAAATGCCTTGCCAATGTGGGCGACCCTCGAAAGGCACTCAGATCAGTCTGACGTCCCCCAAGCCTAGAAGACGAGCCCAAACATCTAGAGAAGCAAGCAGCTGGAAAACGCGGGGACAACAATGCGCGAGCACCTAGGGCAGCCATCTCATCTCCCTTCCCCTGAAACCCCAAACCCCAAACCCCAAATCCAACCCTTTGATGAACCCAACCCTCAACTCTATTGTAGAAAGTCCTCAATGGCACCCAACACGCTCCCACCCAAAGGAAAAGCAATGGGGGGATTTGTCCAAGCTGTGAGCGGGAAAAAAGGGGCAAGAGTAGAGATGTGAAGAGTACCTTGCGCTGTTTTGTGCGCGTGTGTGTGCGAGTCTCGTTGTGATTGACGTGCAATTTCCCTCAAATTCCCTTCAACTCATCTGATGCTCAAGATGAGGCCAAGCAGCTCTCCACTTCGCAGGAACGAGGATGCGCGGACACTCTCCACTTGGCCAGTTCTGGAAGAGCCTGTCCACTGGCGCGCGGGCCAGGCACCACCGCAGGCCGGCAAAAGCCACGTTGCCTTCGTCATCCCCGGTACGGTAAGGTAAGGTAAGGTAAGGTAGGACCACCCATTCCCAAGTCCCAACCTTTAGCTTAGGGTGTAGTTAACTTATTTCCAACCGAAGTTTAGAATGTTTTTTTTTTTTTTTCCTTTTCAAGGTTGGGACTAATCAGTAAGGTCATGACAACATATGCCCCAAAGTAGTGAGCAAGAACGTAGGAAGTAGTGAGTGGGAAAATAGTTCTTGATTGATCAAAATTGGAAGACTCTAGATATTGAACATGGGTCCATACCAACTTTTGGCTTCCAAAATTCATAATAGTTTTAGTTCAAGCGATGGAATTACCAAATTTTTTGCAATCCCCTCATTTCTATCTTTGCCCCTGTGGAAATATTTCCTTCGCCTTCTTGTATCAATGCCACATTATGTCCACAGTTGCTTATTCGATTGGTTATGGGTAGTTCACCTATACCCCAACCCAATCACCAAGAGTCCAAGACTCTGCCAATCACTTTCTCTATTGGTTAGTCAATGCTCAACACATGGCAGCTTCGGATTGAAAGTCTCAAACAGCCTCGCAAATAGCAAACCCATGCATATGAGCATCTAAACTGCATCGCAAAATACTGCCGCAATAAGAGATTTGTGGCTCCATCACCACCAGTGTGAGATTTCGGGTTGTTTTTCAATGCAAGTCACAATAAAATTTTGTCACCACACTTCAACTTGCAGTGCCTTGCACATTTGATTTGTATTACACGACTATAAAGATAAAGATTTGGGCCATGTTTTCGATGGAATTTGAACGATTCTATAGGAAGCTACTACTGTTCTAGCTTATCTCTATGACTCTACCTCCTCCACGTCATCAAAAATCCAAGTTAGCTAGTATTTAGCTCATAGGAATTTAGGTTGGTGCATTGAAAAATATTTTTTTACATTGTACTGGTGGGGGGGTGATACATAGACTTTAGAGTTGTAGGGATACAACAAGTTTTCAAAATTGACATCATTTTGCCAATTGCTAGTGGAAATGTTGAAAGAACATCTCTATTCTAAGCTAGTCCATCAACCCAATTAACTATTGTTTAGGGTGGATGATGGTGGCTATGTTGGGGGCATAGACTCACTCACTAGAAGAAAAACATGTTTGCTACAACCGGCTAAAATGCGACAAGTGTCCTATACAACTATCCTACGACTACTACCTCCTCTATTTGCACCAAATTATTACGTCATTGTTTGACATCACTGTTTTACATCATTAGAACAATGTTTATTTGCAAAGTAGTTTTAGAATGAAGTTGATACATTGTTTTAGTAGCAAATAAACATAGAATAAAATTTAGGATTATGAGAGTTCGAACAAAGTTCAAATTTAGAATGAATGTGAGTTCTTCTCCATCTAAAATTCATCATAGTTGTTGATGTAGACTGTCCACACTCTATGATATCCACCGTGTTGATTTGCAGCTGCAAAAAACAACTAGGAAATAAGTAGGAAACAATTGCAACTATAAAATGACAGTAGTCGTTTCCTAGTTGTTTTGTAGTCATTTCTTGATTGTTTCCTAAATGTTTAGTAGTTGTTTCCAAATCGTTTTCCTGTTGTCTTATATCAATTGTCCCATATCAATTGTCAACAATGCCATTAGATTGGACATATAAGACTTGTACGTAGTTGTATCTTTATGTAATGAATTCTATTAATAGAATTCTAAGATTTCTAAAGTTCTTATAGGTTGTGCTATAATAAAAAATTCATCAAAATTTATCCTGGAAAAGAAGGATTAGATATTGGTATATCCTATTTGCAGCAATCACTTTGTTGTTCAAAACCTTTAAAACTCAAATTTCGGTAGTAGGACCTCAGTTTTGAAGCCCTAATTTGAAGCAATAGAAAAACTTAATACTGGTAATTAAGTGAGTAGACAAAAATTATAAAAAATTTCACTTCAATTTTCAAACTTCCAAAAGGATTTTTTTGTGAAAAAAATGAGAAAAATGAGGTGAGATTGTTAGAATGCCCCTCATAAATGATTTTTAGAGGCGAAGTTGCTCAAGGCTTCGTATCTTCGCAACCTCACAACAAAAGATGGACTAGGTAATTGGAAAGCAAGCCAAGTTATCAAAAATAATCATTGGTTAGGACTCAGGTTAGGACCTACCAAGCTACAAGCAACAAGGTTAGTATTCACCTATAATTATTTATGATGACTTTGCAATTATTGGATATAATTTCAATGTAAAGGAGTTGAAATGTTTGACTTCTTTGATTGCTTAATCAATCAAAACATGCCACAAAACAAAACTCTCTTGCATTTAGATTATGTTAGGTGGATTTGCACTTATTAAGATAAACCCGGTTGGTAGTAGTAGAGATTTCTTTTAGATTTCTCATAGCTTGACTAATGAAATTTCTACTTTATGCCCATCCTATTGAAAATTTGCACACAAGGCAAGCAATGAACATTATCAATCTTAATCTGCCTCTCTTGAACTAATTGAAACTTGTCTTGACGGTGAAACCCTCCTACATTAAGATTGTGTCACCTATCTAATTTAGAATTATTTACATTAGGGTTGTCTTGTTGAACATCGCAACAAACATGAGTCCACATCCATCTAATAAGTAATTTTTTAAAATATATTTGAGGACATTTGAGAATATTCTACAAACACATCTACCATACTAAATACATGTCCAACATGACACTATTCGACAAACATCCTACAAGACAAACATGACCAAAATGGTCAAATACATAGATGCAAAGGTTGTAGAGAATAAAGAACAATTGTTGTTCATCCAATATTTTGGAGTTATTACCTCATTGGGGGAGGTGGTATGTAAATGTACATGTCATTATACAAAATAGGTATGTCCAATTACAATGACAAAAAAATGGCCCAACTAATAGTTTAGCAATAAAGCAAACAAATATTTGAGGTGTAAGGTAGGAGGTCTATAAAGCGCTCAGGCCTAAAAGCATCCACCTCCTTAAATGTAAACTATTTGTACATTTTGCTTTCTTACTGCACCAAAAATGTAAAAATAGTGTACAATTTAAGAGATGGACGCTTTTAGTAACCACTACATTTCAACTTCAAAAATTCATAACTAATTACACAAAGCCCCCAAAAATATGAAACAACTTGGGTTAGATGCCAATTCCATTTTTTTTTCAAATAAAATTTACTGAAAAATATCCAGCTCTTTTATGGGCAATTTTTCTAGACCTCCTACCTTATCGTAGGAATTGGAGTGACCCTTATAACATTGTTCAATGATGTTAAATGAATTTTGGGTTAGTCATATGCAAAGGAAATGTAAATTTTGATTCTTAGAGCAAAAGCTACAAGCTTGCAAGAATAATGAATGTAATAAATTTTTTGATCCCTAAGACTATCACATCTGATAATATTAATTAAATATTAATTAAATAATTTTAAATAATAACAATGATTTTTATTTTTTATTTTTTATTTTATTTTTTATTTTATTTTATTTTATTTTATTTTTTTATTTATTTTTTTTTCAAAACGTATCACAAGAAGAACCATAATTGGTTTTAACCCTTAAAACCCATGAAGCTTTTCAAAAGTTGGAGTAGGTTGTTATGAAGTCTATTTTAAATGGATTTGTTTGAAAATTTGACACAAGGTATAGATATGTATCCTCTTCTTGGAAAATTAATTTTTTTTCCCAATTGGAAGGTTGGATCAAAAAGTTATGCGTGCCCCAAGTTTTTTAGGCACTATGGGCAACTCATCTTTTACTTTTGAAATTTAGCAAGCTTGCAACTGACATGATACAAAAAGTAACTATAGAAAAAGATAAGTGTAGTGCAAAAATCTCACTCTAGAAGGAGTTCAAGTTTATTGATCTTGTCAAGTAGGATTGAAAATAATCTTTTTTTTCTAGCTTTAAATGTTATAATCTTGAAGTCTATATGTTCAAAGAACATGAATTTTTTTCCTCACATTCCTATAGTAGGGTAGTGCAAATTAAAGTCAAAATTATGACATTTGAATATTAAATGTACAAACTTCAATTGTAACCCCTAAAATTTTATGGCGGTTTTATACAATACTTATTGTGAAGATATAGTCTATTGAAATCATTTTTTATTAATTTTGAAATATATAGATGTCAATATACAAGTAATTATAAAAAATTTAAGTCACTCCACGGAAACCGCACCTCAAAAATCAAAGTTTTCAGTCCAAAAGTCAAAATATTTAACCCAAAAGGTTCAAGGTTTAGAATGATGAATGAACTCAAACATGTCCCAAGCAAATGGAATGGTGTTTTTTACATCCATTAGATTCATGTGCTAGTTCTCTAACATTTGTATAGTTTAGGTTTTTTTTTTTTTTAAATTTCAAATATTTTATAGTTCAAAAAGGCATAAATATATTTGACCTCAAAAAACAACTTTTGCAATTCAAAATATGGTCCTTCAAAAATGACTTGAATGAACAAGAAAAATAAAAAACATAAGAGAGTATATTAATTAGAATTTAATCTTCGACAAGAGCCAAGGAATAGTCTAAATTCCAAAATTTTGAAGATGTACATGATGAAATGAAATTTAGAATATTAATTTAACGAAGTGTTCAAACAAAAGTTGTAAAATATGATCCATAGATCATATTCATATGGTTAAATTAACTACTACAATAACTAATAGTTTTCAATAAAAATTTGAAACAAAAATCTAAAAAATTCCTTCTAAAATTGATTGTGGATTGAATATTTGTAATTTCTACAAGATTTTTTTTTCCTTCAAGTTCAAAATGTTCACTTTATATTATGATAAACTCTTGAAGAATTTTATTGTAATTATTTATTAAAGTTGTTTGTGAAGGGTCATTTTTTGAATTGAAAATGTTACATTTTGACGTCAAGCATACATGCGCCTCTTGAACTAAAGAATACTTGCAAAGGAAGGTTCTTAAAATTTTTATTACACAACTGTTGAAGAACTAATACAAAAACTACAACATTGAAGAGGATGAAAAACAACAACTAGGTTCTATACACATGGAATATAAACTATATTCATCTATTGTTCAAAATTTGAATGCCATAGTCTCTTAAAGTTTAACATCTTGAACTCATTGAAAAAATATTCATATTCAAATTTCAAAATTCAAGTTGAAAAATAATTTTCTATTTTTGTTTCAAATTTTATTGAAAAATATTAGTTAGTGTTTTAGTTGATTTAACTATATGGATATGATCTATGGATCATATTTTACCACTTTTATTTTTCTATCCATTATTAAAATTATTATTCTAAATTGCATTTTATGATACATCTTCATGATTTTTGAAATTGGGATTACCCATGGTTTGCTTTAGGCTTTTGAGAATTTAGGAAGTTTCTATTGTTTCACATCATTCCAATATATATTGCAAAAATGAGTAGGGTTGTTTGATTTCAATGTCAAAATAGGTAGAAAAAAATTTATTCAATAAAATATTAATTAATTTTCTTGGATTGCATAGATGGATATCTATATGAAAACATTTGAACTATTCATTTTGAATAATGAGGCAAAAGTTATGAGGAATTTTAATTTACAAGCAATGAAGGTAGAAAGAACACATAAAGTTGTCTTTTACACTCAATTTTGAAATTTTTCATATAAAAACAAAATGAAAAAATAGTGATTGTTTACTAGAATATTAATTGTTTAGTTTTTTTCTTTCATTCAATACCACTTTCCAATTAATAATTTTTTTAAAGATAAATATAAAAGTTGTTTTGGTCAGATTCTTTTCCATATATTTTCAACCCATTTTCCAACATATTGATTGAAACACACAAGTCATAGGACATATATGTGTTTTTCTAAAAAAATTGCAAGACAAAACTTTACCTTTTGCAAGGGCTAGGAAATCTAAAATTTGAAGTTTAGGCAAATTGAACTTGCAATTGGTGGACATTTCCTCTAAAATGTTGGCATGGTGTACTTCAACAAGTTAACCAATGGATCCTATTATTGGATTTGTTAAAAAATAAATATAGATGCATATCTTAGTCTTATTTTGAAGATGAGTATTTGGAAGCAATTTGGACTTCTAAATGTGAACGAATTTTATGGGTAAATCTTGGAAAGACGATGAGGACATTTTGTATCTTTTGCATTAGAAGAAATTTGAGGCTTCCAAAAGGCTACCAGTTTTACAACCCCTTGTACAATTTTTATTTTATTTGATGTACCACCACGTGAGACAAGCAACTTTTTTAATATATATATTTTTTAATATTCATAAAAATAAAAAAATAAAAAATAAAAAATATATTTTTTGTACTTGCACTGTAGGACTACCGAAAATAAATAAAAAACTAGCAGCCTTTTGGAGGCCTCAAATTTCTTCTAATGGATGGACAAACCAACTTTGTGCTTGAAGAATGGATAATTTTCATCCAATATTTTGTGTGCAATTTTTCACATCAATGATTAATATTTCCATTCATTAATAACAAAGAAATGGAGGATACAAAGTGCAAGACTTTCAAGTTTGACTACCAGGGTCATGTGCTTTGTCCTTTACAGAGTTAACCTTTTGTTGGTCATAGGGTCTATAAGATCTCAAACTTGTGTCATTTGCCCATTGCACCACAATTTAATTTTGAAGCTTTAGAGCTTATCCAATTGTGCTTTAAAAATTTTAGTGATTATTTGGGATTTCTATTTTGGTCATCATATGTGCTATTTTTGGAAACTTTGATCTCAATTTTGAAGTATCCCAAGTTCATAGTAAAGATTCTACTTCAACATCTTAGAAGCCTACATAATGGGCTACTTTTAGTAGTCCCATTAATGAGGTTACAAAATTAATGTCATTGCAAAATTTTATTTTTAACAAAAGTTCTCCTAATCAAACTTGTATGTGAGTAGGGAGCAAATGAGTGAATGAATAGGAGGTCTTTGTTGCCATGTACTTAAATATTTAGAATAGAATCCCATAGGTGCAGTTTTCCCAAATTGTACATTTATGTACAATTATATATATTACAAATTGTACATATTATTATTGTCTATCATTTGACAGTACACAACAATACCTTTTGAATGGTGTATTTGAACTTTTGAATGGTGTATTTGAACTTTTGAATGGTGTATTTGAAAGGTTGGAGCTAAATTGCTATTTCTAGTACTGGAAACAAGGTGATACCAAAGTCCATTCCGAATTTAAACAAGTTCATAGTCAACATGGTCTTGAAACATGGACAATTCAATATAGTGTAAATCATGAAGTTTTATCATTCCTAAAATTGCTAAAAGCAACAATAATGTTGACAAAATCATTGTCTATTGTAAATACATGGAAGTGTAGCCAAATTGAGGTCCTATTTTTGAATTTGAACTTAGGCGAATTGATTTGTCCTATCATTACTTGCAACTAGCTGAATTGACTTGCCCTATTGGTACTATCCATTTTAGAATTTGAATTTAGGCAAATTGCTTTGTCCTAATAGTACTTGCTATTTTGAAATTTGAACTTTGGCAAATTGATTTGCCCTATTAGAACTTGCTATAGTCCCGATAGTATTGATAGTACTTGCTACTATCGTAATAGTATTGATAGTACTTGCTACTATCGTAATAGTATTGATAGTACTTGCTATTTTGAAATTTGAACTTTTGGCAAATGATTTGCCCTATTAGTACTTGCTACAATCCTAATAGTATTGACAGTACTAGCTATTACTAGAACTTGCTACAATTGATAGTATTGACAATACTAGCTATTTTGAAATTTGAACTTAGGTGAATTGATGAACTTAGGTGAATTGATTTGCCCTACCCTATTAGTACAATTGATGAAATTATAGATTCTTTGTTATAAACTTTTACAAGGGAATAATTGTTTTTACCAAAGAAAGTTGTGAAGACTCTTCAATTAGTATGAATAGCACTACACTAATAATGAAATTTGATATTACTACCTTGTAACTCACTCTAATTCTTATATAGTTCATTAATGTTCATGATGGATACTAATTTAGTACACTCTAATTCTCGTTTAGTTAACAATGTATTAAAAAAACCTCATTTGTATAAAGCTTTAACTTTTAGGGAAAAAAGTCTTCCATTGTAAAACGATATAACGGAAGTAGTTCATTTCATGACAAATCAGTCTATTTAGTTTGTGGTGAATTCCAACTGCTGTTCTTGGACACACACCTATGCCCATGTCTACCAATGATTTTGCAACCAATATCACACAAACACACAAAAAGAAGAAAAATAGCCCATTTTCTCACGACTGATATATTGTCTGTCCTAAACCCATACTGTGTTGATACTCGGTATCAGTCGGTCTACGAAGGAAAAGAAGAAACCACATCCGTCATTTACATTATACAGCAGAGGTACAAATGATTGTTCATTCTCCAAAATTTATCTATATTTGGCATTGTCTGAGATGACTGAAGCACCAGTAAAGAATATGGTCCAGAGGAAGACAGAGATCTGGAACATACTAAAGCCAGAATATCCACTAAAACCTCCACAAAACTAGTGCATCCTCCTCGTGAGCATGAAACAAACTAAAGTTAGAGTTAAATTTCAGAGCTGATGAAACCTCACAGGATTCCAAGGCCAAGCTAACGTAAAGTAAAGTGTAATTAATTACTACTACCGTAAAAGGAGCCCAACCAATGTGAGTCACACTTGGTGGGAAAATTGAGTTCTTTTGCATGTACTTGGGCATGGAGCCTCCAGACCTGCAGGTATTTAAAAGATTGAGTAGCGTCTGTATGGTATGAAACTATTTTCCAAAGTTGAAGCTCCATGAACTCCATGTAAAAACTGACCTTCACCAGAAGAGATCAGTAGTCAGTGTCTTATGTCTCCAGCAAAACCTTCCGATCAGTCTCCCCCAACAGTGGGAGGAGAGGTTCTATAGCGCAGCATAAACAGGAGCTCTCCAATGGATGTAGTAGGGATACAGCCAGTGAGGACTCAAAATGTCAGTTCTTTTTCACAACCTCTGTACAGCAAAGCGGCTTGGGTGTTGAAGATATCTACTTTCGGTTTGCAGTTGCCATACTGGAGCAGTCAGTGGCTCTCTAAACAGTCATTGGGATTATATCCTTCCCAAGCATACAGGTGCCTGTAAACGTCATCAAACGTATTGTTGTACAAATCGTTGACAGCTGTCACATTCAAGCCCACAAAACTTGCATAAGATTCTCACAACAAATTACATACGGTAGAGGATACTAAAGTTGTTCGAAGGGACCTGATCCCGTCTTTTACACTCACCAACGGGAGCACATCGTGGCTGGAATTGTTAGAAGTGTCGTACACTTGACTTGGATAAATGGAGTTGATTGAATGGAGTTGGTTAAAGTGCTTAAAATGACAAATAATATCGTGTACCATGCATAATTTTGGAGCTGAAAATAGCAAACGCATTAGGAGAATGAGAAGTGCTAACCTGCTCGTCATCCATCCGGCTGAAGCCGAACTTATTGATCCAAATTGACTCGGTATCCTTCGATGTCGGGAGAACTAAGCGGCCCACACTAAGCACACCAAGGAGTCTCTCAATTGTCGTCATGAGTGCTTTACAGAATCCCTGTGAGGCAGGAAGCATCGGATTTATAACACAGCGCCACTAGTAACTAAATAGTTGTAGGTTCCCTTCCCTATTTCTATTTCTTTAAGTATAGAAGCTCATAACTTCTCAATAACCTCTTAGCAGACAATTGACGTTAACCCGTAAGTGCCCAAATGGCCAACAATGGCTGCTTCTAAGGTTGAAATAATAATATAGGAGGCTTCAAGGACGGTAACAAAATACCAATACAGGAAGAAATCATACCCTACATCTTTCAACGATAGAAATAAGTTTTGAAATTTACAATGACGACTAGGAGCTTCAAGAGTGTAGTTTCTCAACTTAGATACGAGAGTTGGGTTTAATCTCCCTGTAAGGGTGAACTGAAAGCATAGACTGAAATATCTTCTACACTCCGATAGAAATACAGAGGAGAGATAAGTACCTGGCCCTGGTGCGGAAGGCTAGTTGCCACCAAAGGAACTTCAGCAATTTCCCGACCAAAAATTTGCAGTAGTGCAGCTGACACCACTTTACCACTGTAAAAGCAAAGTCCCTCAATCAGAATTAGGCCCTCAATCTGGCAGATAGATTACAGTCAAACAAAGACACGCGGCCCCACCCCCCTCCCTCTAAAACGTTGTCTTTCAAGTAAATCATAGAGCAATCCAGAAATGAGAGCTTACTTGCGCTTGAGAACAACACAGAAAACGCCTTCGAAATCATATTCTTTCGACCTTCGACTGCAAATGCCGACAAAAGTCACCATCAATATACACTTAGAAGGTAATTCGCATAGGTGACCTCACTTTATCCTCATACGACCATTACTAAAAATGATATTTAATTTTAGTTGCCCAATAAGTAACGGTACTGCAAAACCTATTCCTAGGTCACATTTTTCATGAACACCCCATCAAATGTCTATAAAAAGGCTAGTTGGCGTTTAGTGTTGGTAATAATTAGAAGGGTGGTGGCTCAAAGTTAGTGTTATCAACACTAAAAATCTTTATTAACCCCTAAAACACCAAAAGGTTGCAACTGGGCCTCGTATGTAATTAACAATTTGGAGTAGGTCATATGGGAACTTTCTACTGTTCAATTTTGATTATTCTTGGACGAAAACAAGCAATAATTCACTGATTCTCGAAAATATACAGAACATGGCCCCAACTGAATTACGATTTATTCAATAAGTCATCATCAAATTATGAATCCTACGAGCCCTTCATCCTGTAAGGACGATGCAGTCTAAAAGTGTTCGATGAATGACTTTCCACATCACTGTAGAAATGCACCTATTGGTCCAAAAATCAGATCATTCTTGAGTGACTACCTTGGTCATAGGCCGCATTCCTTTAAGGTTAAGGGTTAATACAGTGCTCAACATAACATCATTTGCACCATAAGACAAAAGAATCTTCAAAAACACACACCTGTGTACCATGAGTGGTATTAAATTCCTTCCAGTTTTGGGGTCCCTGATTGGATCCGAGCACTCCTGCACATGAAAACAGTGATTCCTTTACAATGAGCAGCTACCAAAGGTAGGAAATTATCAGCGCAACAGGGTGGAAAACATTGTCACGCATTTGCATTATATGCCAACCAAGGAAACGAGGGAAAGTCACATACTGTAAAAATATTCACAGCTTCACCGAGAGTCTGAACATTGGCATTGTCACCGCCCCTGCCGCAGAGAATTTGCCATCCAAAACTTGGGCTACTAGACTCGGCTCTCTCTCTGGCACCGCTCTGCAGTTGCCGACTTTCCAACAACTCACTTATGATGCTGTCAGACAGTGACTCGGGTCCATTGGCTACCAACTGTGTTAAGATTTCATCTATGACCTTACAGTCTTTCTCGCAGAACCACTCTCCTTCTGGTAATTCCTGCCAAATGAACAACACCATCATCAAGCAGAGTTACAGATACTTAAGGCAATAAATACTGGTATTGTCCAAGCTAAAAATATCAAGTCAACTTGGGAAGTTAAACTTCGGTAATAGTAACTTAAAAAACATATTGCCATCGTCGAAAACTGTAGGGTATGATTTATTTTTTATATCGGTGCATTTTGTTACTTTCCTTGAAGCTTCCTTAATGTTTCCTACGCTTCCTTTGTTGGAACTCATTTAGTTATGGAAGCCGACATTAGTGACCATTTGGGGAACTGGTGGTTAAATTTCATCTAATCTAATTTTCTAGGAGCACCCAGGAACTTATGATAAAGCTAACTTTCCAAATTAATTTCCAGGGATTGCAAAAAACATTAGGAGAGGGACTCACGTTAAGATCCTCCACGCCTTTATCTTTCAGGCAGCTAACATGATATTCTCGTCCACACTGCCAAAAGTAGTACAAGCTGAGAAATGCACGACTATTTTCCGAGACGAAGTCGAAAAGAAAAAAGCTCTGACAAGCAAATTCTAGTTCCAAAAATCATGGATCTCGAATCGTAGGGAATCCTTCATGGTTATTATAGTGAATAGCAAAAAGTTAGTAAACTAGCAACAAAATGACGACATCACTGGTTGAGCATCATCCTCACTTGATCACAGACTAGCATTGTCATGCCATCAACGAAACCCGACTTGCTCAGATTCCATTTCCTGCCAAATAGAACAATAAGCCAGCTTAGTAGATAAGAACAAATTGAGACTGTTCGGAAATTTCCAAGGCATTTACAGGACCGCGAAGCCATACACTAAAGATTGAGAATTTATGGATTCCAACAGTGTCACCATTATCTTTTGCAAGCTTTCAAAATAATACTAGTGATAATAATAGTAATAGTAAAATACTTACTTGCAGATTGCACAACCCCCAACAGAAACAGAGGCTTGTAAATGACGAATGAAACGACCTCGTTCATCCTTTTCGGTCATTCCTTCGATGTGTTTGCCTGCAACTTTCTGTCCATTTTTCACTACCTTGAAAGTGTCAAGTTGGCAAAATCGACAGTGCCACTTGCCATCGGAATCTTTCTCCCCTCCTGGACCATCATTGAGCACACAATGCAAGAAATTAATAGTGTCCAAATCAAAGCAAGGAAACAATAAAACAGTCTAATCAGAAAGCGGATACAGACACCGCTGTTTAGAAGTGTGAATAGGTACACAAAACAATGCCAATCCTGCATAAAAATCGATGAAAGCTTTGCAACACAAACAAAATTTACAACTACAATGAGGATTTTATCCCACCTTGATGTTGGGCCTCTTTGACACAATCACCACACCATGTTTGATCACAGTCATTGCACTTCAATTCTCCACTCTTTCCACATCCAAAGCAGCAGTTCACCTCTCCCTCACGTGCAACACGCTTTGTCTTTTCACCCAACTTATTCTGATAAGCTAATCCCTTGCACACCTCTTTCAGAGAACGACCATCCGCAACCAACAAGATGCTTCCGTACCTGTCAAATCGATGACTCGTCTGAGAAAGACTTCGATCAAGAAACATGAGGCACTAAGTAACACAATCAACGTTTATTTTAGTGAGATACTCAACAACTGGTATTTTTATTTCATAGTTAATCAAATATCAAGAGATAATTAAATCCCTCCTTGTCAACGTTTACTAACATCATTGCTACAACCAGGCAGTTCTGGAGAATCAAAAAATTTACACATTGAGGTAGGATACCAATACGACAACCCTGTAAGAGCCAGATGAAACACACAAAAATAACATACTAGAAATCTCCCTGTTTCATTGTTCAGCAATCCTACTATTATAGGTGCTTTGGAATTAGAACCACCAGTAAGCATCCAATATCCACTGATTACCACGTCTTGGTTGACGAAACTTACGGGTTTCGGCGAGCCTCGTAACCCGCATGTTGTTCAAATTGAGCGCAACTCATCTGTAAGAAGATAGGAAGAATATGAGAGCACTTCCCTTCTGGATAAACACATGCAAACAAGTCCAGACATCTATTTAGTGTGCATAATGCATTCAGTATTCTACTTGGTTCCACCATGAATTTTCTTCAAGGTACAATGTAAACCTTACCTCTTTATTACAACAATCGCAACATATACCTTCACCCCGCTTCACACCCTTCAGTTTAATCTGCCACGCCAAACCAAACTCTTTCAAACAAGACCAAAAAATATCCTTTCAGATTCTCGTTAATTAGACCAAAGACGAAAATTCGTCCTTTCAAATTCTCCTTGGGACCATTCGTCTTCCAGATTCGAGCCAGTTTCTGAGCAAGCTAAAGAAAGATCAAAGCCACCTCATCAGAAACTAGGAAATGGGGTATTGCCATATGTACCAAATTGACATTGAACGAGGATACTCACTACAAAAACTAGATACATGTGGTAATATCGTGGAATTAACTAACTTGAAACTTGAAACCTGATGATCAAGTACCTGAGAATTCGAATAGTAGCCAAGTTCTGTACCGTCTTCCAGACCACCAGGCAGGAACAGCGCTTTGAACAAATGCTCGTCCCGGGCCACTCGAGCCAACGCTGCTGAATCTCTCTCTCTGCCAATCCCACCATATCCAAGGCTCGATACGGATTCCCTACTGTGGCATTCCTTGTAGTAGATTGTTGAAGCTTCAGAATCACTAAAACCCGAAATGAAATTATTCCTAATACTTCCACGATAGCAAGAACTGGTTGTCATAGTAACAGAATATTCTATATACGCTTTTAACCAAAACGGAGGGAGTGTCTAAAACCTCATTCAGTGCTAACTGAAAAAGCAGTAGACCTCAATTAACCTTCTCAGATATTTGAGAAGGGCAAGCATGGATTTTGGTCATAATTGTTTGGAATAAAGTGAATCCATTAAAATTAATAGACCAAGAGTCCAGGTAGCTGGAGCACCATAGGACTGACGTACCTGTAGCACCAAAGGGCAATACGACTTCTAGGCGTTCAATAAACCTAGTGAGTCTGTACGTATTCTCCAGTATGGAGACAGACTTTAGCCTGCATCTTAACCCCGAAATGCTCAAACATCCACAAGGTGGATGATGAATGTTTTGAAAAGTCTACTTCATCCAATTCATATTCATTGATGGAGCTTTACGCTAAATCGTATAATACATCACTGGAAAGAAGCAAGAATGCTCTTACATGAATCGATGGCATATATATTTTAGAAAGATTACTAATATATGTATAGGTTTTTTCAAATTGGTCTCTCTATTTTTAGTTCGAGCACACTCGGGGGTCAGTGGCTCGGAGGGTGAAGAAGCTTTAGTGTCTCCGTTCTATGGTTGTGTGGAAATTCACACTCTTGCTCTAGATCATTTACCTGAATAATATTCCACTTCAATAAGACTATAATTGATTGCATGTAAACGACTTGAAAGTAAACAACGCTTATTCAAAAGCACTCCAGTGGCCCTCACTGTAGACTCACCTTACTCTGACATCCTCTTTCTCTGTACCACCGGAAAGCGGTCGCCTAGGTTTCACTACACCCCGAGGCTTCTTCGTTTTCTCACACTTGGGACAAAACCAGTCTCCAAGCTGTGGGTTCGCAATTCCAGTGCACGCTGAACATCAAAAACACAGATTCGTTGCATAAGAACTTTCAACTGCCCAAACTCAAATTTTTTCTCTATTAGCATCTCCTCTAAAACAAAATATAACCACTTTCAACATTGTTCTTAGTCCGATTCGCACAATAGGTCATCTTACCATCTAAAATACCGAGCTTTACTGATCAGCAAACGACAGATTTTCTTGATCATATTGTGAAAAAGGAACTTTAAACAAGGACAAATTTTAAATCACCAGAATCAGTGAAGAACTGTGCATGTATTGGTCACCAAATACATGAACTAGGACAAAAGAAAAGTACTCATGTGACCTACTCAAAACTGCACGGAAAACTAAAAAAGATGGGGCCGAATTTGGACCTTAAAAGGATCATTACCTGAATGGAAAACTAATGGGCATCTTGGTCCATTGCAGGGAATCAGGGCACCCTCTTCTGAGCTCCCACACTTGGCGCACGCAATCGTCCTCTTCCCAACACCTTGAATGTCTCCTATGGCCATCTTGAGAGCCCTCAATATGTTGTCCCCACAATCGGCCGCTTCCTGACCAGCACTGAGGATGTCCCGGAGATTCTTCCCGTTTTCAAGGTATATGTTGTCGCTTGGGTGGTGAGAGGTACTTCCTGAATGTGCCTCGAATGCTGAGATGGAAACGATCTGTGAAAATTTTCCCCCGACCGCCACAAAAAAATTAGATAGGACTTCCGAGATCCCGCTAAAAAAATCGAAATGAAAACGATAAAAAGCAAAGTCTCATTCCAATGGCAAAGTTTGAGCATTCATACCACCGAGCCTCTGCAATTTCGACAGTCGCACTGCACTCCCATCTCTCTCAACATTCCTGTGAGCTGTTGAAAGAACAACGAATACATCCATTAAACATCAAACACAATACCCAATTTACCTTGAAACGGAAAGTGTCACATTATTCTTTGTACAAATAGCTGTTCAAGTAACACAAAATCTAGATGTGCTCGAACAAGTAATCGTCACCATTACTAGCCTTACTTTGAACAGTGCAGCATCGAGAGCTTACATGCCCAAAACACTATGACAAGCTGGTGTGGACAATATTCGGATGCAAAAATATATCAAAGATTTTGGGTATCCAAATATCAGAAATATGCCCCAAAACTTGAAATGGAAAAACGAAATTGGATGTTCTTTATAGATGGACCTCCAAAATACACCAAAGACGGGTAACTTCGAACGTAACCTGCATTTCTTAAGCTTTCCCAATCCGCAAATACAAGCAGAATACGTACATCTCAAAAATTACTCCTACGAATAGCTCAGGCAGACAACAAGGATCTGAATTACACACTTGTATGCCACGACATTGGCACCGTACAAAATGCCCCTCCAGAAGTCGGGTGGCCATCAGTTCCTTGGCGTTTCTTGGAGCCTTCAGCAACTTATCTCCAACTGGTACCATCGATTTCAGCTGCTTGCCATCATTCCACACACACATTAAAAAGGTTATTGAAATGACACGAAGATGAAGAATCTGATCGTTAAAAAAATCATCCGTTCAATGCTAAAATGCCCAAGGATATAAACAAGCTATTCTAGGACGACCTCATCACAAATAGCCACACATCACCTACTCACAATGTGCCTTTCAACTCCCATACCTTTCCCATATTCTCAGCAAAAATTAGATTTCTCAGTAAAAAATAAACTTCGAAGAAGAGGCTTTCAGTTCAAGACAACCAGTTCAATCGCAGTCACTCCCGTGAAGGAGAAGGAGAAGAAAAAGTTCCGTACCCTAATTTTGAAAAAAAGCACAAAGTATCACCCGAAGTAAATTCAGATTTTCCAAGCTTCAAGAGAACTAAATGCAGTCAAGATTTACAGGTTCCCACATACCCCAAACGGGTTAAAATTCATCAGTTTACAAGTAGGGTCCACTTCGAAGCAACGGAACGTTACGGATATCCAGTTCAAAAATACTTAAAAAAAGTTCCAAGAAAACTCGAAACCAGCATCAAGCATCGCAACATCGTACTTCATAGTACAACAACAGAGACCAACGCTTCCAATTTGAAGCCGTAGATTCCTAAAACGCAGAATTCCCCCAAAGTCACAAATATTTGTAAACCACCCACTGCAGAAGCATCCCCATGCCCTAATTTGGAAAAACAGGCACTCGCAGTGAAGGACAGGCACTCGCAGTGAAGGACAGGCACTTGCAGTGAAGGACAGGCACTTGCAGTGAAGGACATCCACTTCCCACGATCCAAGAGAACAAAATGCAGTCATGATTTACAGGTATCCAAAAGTACCCCAAACGAGTTTAATGCAGCAATCGCAAACATTTTCCAAACAATTGGCAAGCTAAATAAGGCGCCGAAACTGTTCTAAGACCACTCGCAACCAGCTTCAAGCATCGCGTCCAACATTCTACGTCGTTATACAACACCAGAAAGCAAAATTGGCGAAAGGCGAGAGCCATGCCACCATGGGTCCTAAGCAAATTGCAGGATGCTGCACCTTGGTAGCAGCTGCACGGGGGCCTTGGCTGGCGCGCACAGGCACATCGTCCACGTCCTCAGGACTGTCCGGGTCGTCGGAGCCTTCCTCGCTGTCCACGGTGGGCACCGCATGGGGTACCCTAGAATGAGGTACCCTAGAATTCATGTAGTGGATCGTCTTCTTCCGCTTCCTGGACGCCGTGCCATTGTTCTTCGCCGACATCATCAACAACCGCTCTCGGTCCATCTGTGCCGATGGCAAACTGCTGGACACCCCACCTCCCGTCGAGTCTTTGAGCGGGCTCGACAACGCCGAGTCCGAAGGCGCCTGTGCCTGCGTCTGCTGCTGCGAGGATACCACCCCTCCCTCCCCCAATTTCGACGCCATCGCGGCCGCGCCTGCGAAGTCGTTGTTGTTGTTGTTATTCTTGGGTGCATTCCCATTCTTGGTCACCTCCATGGACTCTGTTTTCGTGTGCACGTCGTCGTGGTCCTCCTCCATGGCTTCTTCTTCATCGTCGTTGTCGTCGTTCTCGTCGTCGTGACGTCGTGAGGAGACGACGACATCGGAGGTCACCGCGTCCACGACGTCGTCCTTGCTGCTCCCCGCCGTACAGGACGAGGAGACGCGCGGCGACGGATCGTCGACGTCGGTCTCAGGGGACATTTTGGTGCTGTGTGAAGCTCGGCTGTTTCCGGCTCCTCCTCCTCCTGGCCCTGCTCGGCTTATGTCTACTACGATGTCAACGTCCTCTACTGCCACCCCTCCTTGCCTCCCAGTCTTCTTCTGCGCCCCCATAATCCAACCTTCCACCCCTCCCCCTCCTCCCTCAAAAGCTCCAGCACATGACTATCCCTCCTTCCCCACACCACCCTCACCCCAAATTAACGAGACGCAAACATCGAATTGCAGCCATGGCGTGCTAGGAAGAAAACGCCGCACACCCACCCTGCGTCGTCACCCCAAACCACCACCCCAACTACCTTCGTCTTCCCCAGTCGACGTCCCCGAAGCTCCTCGCCATAACCAACCCATGTACGATCAAAAACCCGGTGGCCCAACCGATGACGCAAGAGCGTGGGGATACGTGAGGGACACACTCACACCCAACGAGTTCGTTGCGAGAGAAAGAGAAAAGAGAACGAACGAGCGAGAAGAAGGGGCGCCCGGGAAGCGACGTAGAAGAGAGTCCGAGAGAGAGAAAGAGAAGGAAAGGGGAAGGGAAGGGAAGGGAAGGGAAAGGGCAGGGCAGACGGGGGGCTGTTGCTGCCGCACAGGCTGCGAAGGGCGAGAGCCAGAGCGGGGGGTAGGGGAGTCCGTGCCGCACATCCGTTGCGATCTACCCACGACACCCCCTCACACGTTACGCACCAGCATTGGGCCCTTGCGACACCACTCCTACTGCAGCCAGCCAGCCAGCAAGCGCGGCCCAGGGCTCTGGCCCGGTCCCCGCAATTCGTACCCTCGGTCACGACCTGCAGGCAGCAGGAGGCAACAGGCAACAGGCAAGGCAGGCAGGCCAAGCAGGCAGGCAAGACTCGCTCGTCGCTCTTTGCGCCTGTCTCCGTCACTCGCTCGGTACAGCCAGAAGTCTGTCCGGCCACCCACTCCCCTTCCCCCGCATCGTCACTCACGCAAGAGCCGCCGCTCCTCCGCCTCCGGCTGCTGCTCCTGTGCGGCTGCGGCCGCGGCTGGTGCGCCGGCCCCCCCTCCCACTCCCACTCCCCCTGTGATCTCGCACGGACCCCGAAACGCCACCGTCGACGCAATCGTCGACGGCACCGGCTCGACCAGTGCCCGCGTGCGAAGCTCAGCTCCGCTCGGTCACCCGGCCCCGGCCCTTCCTCCGTCGTCCTTTCCCCCGTCCGACAAGGCTCGCCCAGTCAGGCGATGAGATGAGCAACTAGGCCCGCCGTGGCCTCACTCGTGCATCATGCGTTGGGCGCCTCCGCTCTCGCCTCTCCGGCGCATCGTTCCACGCCGCCTGGCCTGCACTCCGAGGTTGCGTAACGTAACGCCCTGGCAGGCCCAGCTGGGCGGGCCTGGCCGGCTCTGCCTCCTCCTCCCGGACTGCCTGCCGCTCCCTCTCTCCCTCCTTCCCTCCGTCCGTCCGTCCATCCGTCCGACCCACCCGCCCGTCCGCCGGCCGGCCTACTCTGCGGCCCAGCTGCCATCCCTGGCCTGTCTCCGCACCAGTCAAACTGTACAGACCACGACGACGACGACGACGTCTGCGAACCCACATCACGAGATCAAATCGCACCCAACCACCGAGACTGGGAGGCCCAAGTTTCGGGGAAAACCCGAATATTCCCGGGCACCCATGTTCTCTTTCCGCTCTTTGGACAAGTTCCCTCCTTTCAAGACTCGCTTCGGAAACGTGGAAACCCACCCACAACCACCACTGATAGATAGCTAGGCAGGATCGAAAATGGTCGCGGAATCACGAGAAGATTCGGAACCCCGTGACGGAGCTTGATCCAGCCCTCCGTCAGTCAGTCAGTCCTCCCTCGGTGAAATTTCGGTGAAAAATTCATCACGGCAGCAGCAGTGAGAGTCGTCCCACATGATGATCGAGCAGCAGCAATAATTCTTTCTTCTCCTTCTTCTTCCTCCTACTGTAGTCACACAGTAGCCATACTGTAGTAGCCATTAGTAGCCATAGCCACGGTGGACGGAATTCGGACACGGATTGCCACGCAGTCCTCATTGAATGAGGCTGCTGCATATTCCCAGGAAAGTAAAGAAAAAAGGGGTATCTTGTTGGGACGGATCTTGACACTCAGCTGGTGGGGATTGGATTTTCTCAAGGAAGAAGAGGGAGGTGTAACTTAAATTACCACTTTATTATTCAGGGGGAACTGAAATCCGGGGGCTTTCAGTCAGTCAGAAAATCCTCGGTTGCCGGCATGGGGACTTGGAAGCTCCGCAGATGGTGCTGATGCAGCATGCAGATTAGGTTCCACAGGAATCCGGACGTAGGGTGGGAAAATATATATGATGATGATGATGATGATACAGGGAGAGAGACCAAAAATTGGGGACTAACACCCACATTTGCTATCAAGGCACCGTGGAGAAGGAGAGAGCTATTTTTGTCAACCTGCATATTTTTCAGAGATTCTAAAGTTGGAGAGAAGCCATTTGCAAGTGGAATGAAGACATTCCGACAAGAAATGAATTTTCTGTGATTTTTCAAAGTTGGGTGGGACGGAATTGGAAGAAGGGCAGGTAGAAACCCATATTCAACCATAAGTTGACGTGTGTCTCCTCCCTTTGCACCATGATGCTAAATGGGTGCTAAGAATATGGTATTGGGTGGATGACTAACACAAATAGGAGGATCCAATAGATGTGGGAATTAGGTGACAAATGACATCAGGTTGTTCTACCTTAGTTGTGAAACTAGCATTGAACTTAACCCTTGAATGTTTAGGTGGTCATTGAGCCATTTGCAAGTGGAATGAAGACATTCCGACAAGAAATGAATTTTTTGTGATTTTTCAAAGTTTGGTGGGATGGAATTGGGAAAAGGGCGGGTAGGAACCCATGTTCAACCATAGGTTGACGTGTGTCCCCTCCCCCTAAGTGCATTGCACCATGATGCTAAATGGGTGCTAAGAATATGGTATTGGGTGGATGACTGACACAAATAGGAGGATCCAATAGGTGTGGGAATTAGGTGACAAAGGACGTCGGGTTGTTCTACTTGAGTTGTGAAACTGGCATTGAACTTAACCCTAGAAGAATGCTTGGGTGGTCATTGTGGAAATCATCATTTTTTTTAGGTACCATGTTTTAATTGACATTTTGTTAGCTTTTTACATCTACGATATTCATTTTTTTTATTGATTTGTTTAATTACTAGTACAATGTCAAGTGCTCATTTTTTGTTTTTTGCTTCAAAACCTTGTAAATTAACTTCATAAACATCTCACTCTATTACTAGGACAAAAATTACACCAAGGTGGCTACTATACAGACTTGCTAGTTCTAGGCTCAGTTCTAGGATCCATTTGTACGAAGACGTTTATCTTGAAGACAAAAAATGGAGAATTTAAAAAACTTTACTATCTTAAGAAGATTATTGATTTTATTTAAGTTGGTGGAAATTCCAAGGAAGAAAAGGCTTTCATTGGCTTCGATTCATATTCATCTATCAAGTAGCCTAATATTCAAGTTTGGCTTGGAATCAAATGGAGTCATGACATTTGACGTCATTGAGTACAAAAAATGATGGATTTGAAAGACATGGAGTAAGGGATTGATTTTCACTACCAGTGATTTGAAGGAATTTCTTACGTGTGAAGCGTGTTAACAGGAAAACAATCATAGATGAAATCCTTGTCAATCAAACAAAAACGGCAGTACAATTATTAGAGATGATTCATTTTGAAGAAGGGATTGATTTCACTACCAGTGGTTTGAAGGAATTTCTTACGTGTGAAGCGTGTTGACATGAAAACAATCCTGGATGAAATCCTTGTCAATCAAACAAAAACGGCAGTACAATTATTAGAGATGATTCATTTTGAGGAAGGGATTGATTTCACTACCAGTGGTTTGAAGGAATTTCTTATGTGTGAAGCATGTTAACATGATAAACAATCCTAGATGAAATCCTTGTCAATCAAACAAAAACGACAGTACAATTATTAGAGACGATTCATTTTGATTTGGTTGGCCTCTATATAATTCATTTTGAAGTCATCATTACTTCTACTGGTAATTTGTCTCAATTCACCAGTATTGTTTTTCTAAAAGCAAAACCATAAATATTAGAGCAATTCAAGATTTTCAAGGTTTTAGTTGAGAATCAAACTCAATAATTTGTGAAGGATTTGAAGATTGATTATAGTTAGAAATGTGTTTCCAAATATCTTTAAGGCTTGCACTAAGGATGAAATTCAAAAAGTACTATAGGATTTGTGGATTGATAATGGAGGTGAAATATCTCCAAAACAATTCTAAGTTCTTAGAAGATAATAGAACTACATGTAGGCATTTTACTATTCCATATGCACCTCAACTAATATAGAATAGCCAAAAGAAAAAATTGTGCATTACTAGTAATAGAAATTTCAAGGAATATGATGATATAATAGCTACTTCATGTCATCTACAAAATATTACATCAACCAAGGTACCAAAAAAATGTAGACATTAGAAACTCTGGTATGGATGTAAACCTTCCCATACTTCTTTTTGCATATCAAGGTAAATTATTTGTGAAAGAAAGATCTTAGAATCTTGAAAATTGTATCTAGAAAAATGAATTATGATTTTTTGGAAGTGGATTTTGTTTTGGAGATCATTTTACTTGTAGTTTATAGGGACAATAATAGGGACAAATCTCTTTCATAATCATGACTTTTGTTCATAATTAGTGAACTAATATTTTCTTAAATCTTTGGCCATCATGAATTGGATGAATAAAAAAAAGACTATACAAAAACACATAACATGTTTAAATATTTTGTAACCTTAAAAAATAATTTAGAACATTGAGAGAATTTTCTCCGTTTACACTATATCTCTTCTATTTGCCTATGTTATCCAAATTTATCACAATGTTTCTATTATTTGTGGCAAAATACTTTAAAAACTTAGTTTGTTCTCCATTTTGTAACTAAGAGTAGTATTTTAGACCATTAAAAGACCATTCCAATTGTAAATCATACACCCAATTTGATGAAAAAATACTCTTGCTAGATCAACCTTCAAAATTTCATTATTAAGAATGTGTCCATGAAGCCAATTGACCAAATAGTCTCTTAGAGAGTTCAAAAAGTCATGTTAGAACTTCTTGGAACCCCCGAGCTTCTTTAAGGCCTAGCATTTTTTCAATCAATGAAACGTGCAAAGACAATAAGTAATCATCCATCCATCTCTTGGCCAATTCAACAAACTATGTGAATATTATGGGACCCCTATTTTGCATTTAATAAATCTTCAAGGCCCAACAATTGTTCAATGAATGGAATAGGCAAAAGAAAATGGTCAAATAGTATACATTCATTTAGAACAATGAAATTCTAGATTAGATAGTTGAATTTCATTTTACAATAGTAAAATTTCATTCAACAATTAAACCAATTGTAAAAATTCTAATAAGCAATAATAAACAATCAATGAATCAATTGATAAAGAATTTTAAATTTTAAATTTATTTTTAATAATCTAATAAGAGAATACTCTTACTACAAAATCTAGGAGATTACTAAACATGTAAAAACATGCAAAAATCATCCATATCAATTTTTCAGCCATTTTGAGTTTTATTAATTCATTTTATAATTAATTTAAAATAAACAGGGATTTTCATACCATTCTCAACTAGTCAATAGGAAAATTTATGTATTGTAACATTTCCTTATATATAAATAACCTACAATTGACCTTATAAAATAGAAGTAGAGTTATATTCAAGATAACATTGTTTTGGTTAAGCAAGTATACCTAATTGTGACTCCTTTCAGAAATAGCCTCCTATATGCATGCCTCAAATGTATGACCTCTATCCATGAGAATCTAAAGTTGATTTTAGATATATCTATTTCTAACACTTTAAAAATTAATAGTTATTTTATGCATATGGTGTCTAAAAATGTCATTAAAAAAAATTTAGAATCACCTTTTGACTTTCAACAAGATTCAACAAAAATTAGCTTTAATGATTTAATATGAACAATATTCAATTGCTTATTGGGATGCATTTAGAAGAAATTATGTTAGTAGTGTTGGAACTACCTTAACAGACTCTTCATTCAAAATGATCTTTGGACCAACTTTGTGAAGATGATATTTATAATAGTGGTTGTCATTTGTAAGCAAATGCCAAATAATCATTATATTTTTATATGAGTATTAGGACTCAATGAAGCACTATTCCTTGAAAAGGGACATATCCACCCCCTCCCCCTCCTAAAATTCTTAGAAAAAACTTCACCCTCCAAAGTTGTTAGTCAGTCTCAAATTTGAAAATTAAACCTTTATCATTAATGAGAGCTACGAACAAAGAGATTTGGACAATGGATATTAGATCCACCACAACTTCATGTCTTTGGGGTGAGGGTCTCTCTTTTCTATACAACACTACTATATTGCAAAATATTTCACTATGTAAAAATATTTATTATTGTTATTTTGATCGGGTTTGATTGAGTTCACTCAAAGAAAATAAATAGGGATGAAAAAGAGGGGTCATGACAAGGACCACGGTCTACTTCAATGACAAAGTTTGTTAATCTATCTTGAGTATCTTGCCACAACTTAGGGGGGTAAGTAGTGGGTTAATTGTACATATTTTATGCATTATTTCATTAGCATGGCCAAGCCACTAGCTTCATGTGTAGCTTCACAAATCTAATGGGGCTTGAATTTGGACTAGTGGAGGTGGCAAAAACTTAACCATCCAATAGAGTCCAAGAATTGGCAATTGGTTTTACTTTCACATGGTTTTTATCACCTCTATTTGAAGAATGTTGGATCCTATTCTCTAGAATGTTTATCATTGAGAGATTTTCACATTTGATTTGCATTTGATTAAGTTGTTCAATGCAAGGGTGAAACTTATTTTTCCCTATCTCTCAACTTCTAAGTTTCTGTGGCTAAGATAAGGGTAGAGATAGAGATATGAAGGTTGAAAAAGTAGCCAATAGATAAATAGAAGTCTATACATATGGCAAAGGTCTAGGTTGATGTGTTGTCCTTGAGGGGTAGGACAAGGAGGGGGATTCTTCTTCTAGCTTGTTCATTGAGTGTTTTTGAGCTGTGTCTTTAGAGAACAAGAAAAAGTATATGACTTGAATTGAAATGAAATTTTTGAAGAGTGTTTTTCCTCTTATGTTTTCAAAATTTTATTATTCTCTTCATCTGGGCTTGGTATGGAATTTTTTGCTTGTTGGTATGAAGAAGAGCTAGCTATCAATGGATTCAAAAGAAAAAACTTCAAAAGCTTGTAGATAATTCACTAGAAGATATTTAGTTTTGAAAATTGGAGAAGTTACAAATGATAGTGTTGGCTTTCTAAAAAGATTGGGAGTTAGGATACAACTTCAGCATGCTTGAAAGTGAAGAGATGTTGAACTACCATTGAATTTAGAGTGTCAACTTCAATAAGGCATAGAGAACGAATTCTAAAAACATTTGAAGCTGAAATTTAGAGAAATTATAAAAAATACAGTTAGATTTTCAAAAAGATATGTCATATTATATTTGGAGTTTGTATGCTTAGTGATTGTGGAAGTGTTGGAGGTGTTAGGAGTGCCAACTTTAGTAAGCTATAGATAACAAACTATAAGAGTTTTACGGCTAAAACTTAGAGTGTTTGAGTAAAATGTTATTAGCTTATCATAAAATTATAAAATTGACTTGATTTGAAGTTTTTACGTGGTTGTGGCACCCATTTGAATATTGGTTGTATAAGATTTTGATACTTTATACAATTTTTTTGGATACTAGTAGTATGTACTAAAATATGACTATGGACATATATCCACATACAAATATGTACATATATTAGTACATTATATATATATGTATGTGTGTGTGTGTAAACTTTGAGGTTTTCTTGCAACAGATTTTGGATGATTTTGCAACAATTTGTTTAGTGTTTGAGGTGTTTGAGTTCCAATTGAGGTTTTCTTGAGCATTAAGGTTCTTGTTCATGTTGAGGTAAGCATGGCATATTGACATCTTTTGTGTTATTTGTAGCTTTACATGAAAATAACTCCTGTAGAGCCTAGATAATTGGATGTCAAATGTAACCATTTAAGTAGGGAGCTCTGACATTTCCATTCAGTTGTTTTTTTAAATTGAAGAATTCATCAAAAAATAATGTAGATATAAATTTTTCTCCATTGAATGACATTAGCAAGTTCCCCGACGTTCCCGGACTATGGAAACATTGCAGTACCAGGAATCCGACGTGGCATAGAGACTGCCACGTTGGACTGCATAAATAAATTTTATTTAAAACATTTTTCTAAAAAAAATTATAAAAGAAAAAATATTTTTTATTTTTTATTTTTTTATTATTATTAAATAATCTGATTGTCCAACCATGATTCACAACATTAGGAACCATGGCTAGACAATCTCTTGGAGGCCTTATTTACTTATATTCATTAGAATATTGGGTATTGTATCAAAATAAAGGTGAAGAATACTTTGATTGTATACATATAAATGTGCATATGTGATCCTATGGCTTATCGTAGAAGGAGTTGAAAAGTACAAAAAACACAATACTCTGTTGTAAAAAAACTCTTTGAATCATTTTGACTCAGAAGAACCTCATCGAGTGGGCCACGACATTTTGCTAGTACAAAATGAAGAAACAACTATGAAGTATTCTTCCCAACTCTCTCTTGCTAATATTGCAATCTAAACACTACATCCCTTCAACTTCTTCGATTTTGCCAATGTGCCAAGGGAGGATGAAATACATCAAGGCCTCAATGCTCTAGAAATGTATGATGAATGTAGATGCAATTGACATGGATGATGTGACTCAAATATTTTTTAAGCCCTCACCTTGCAAATTTGGGTTGGCAATGCTTTGTAATGAATTTGGACAAGGCATGAGAAGGTGTGGAGGGTAATTATTTGGTTGCAGGTAATGTTTTAAGAGACTTGGGGCAAAACAATGTCATCGTTATTGATGGCAGTCAAGATGCAGTTGTACTTGTTGCAAAATTACCTAACACTAGTGTAGGCACTGATCTTTGAATCACAACATGGTGATGTACATTCCAATGGTTTACAATGACCGTGACTTAGTCAACAATTTAGTTATGAGTATTAACCCCTAAAGGACCGGACTGTGTTTTTTGGTTGTATAGAAATTTTGGGCAGGTACCTACAAGCAGAGATTTTTATATTTGGGTTTGAAATTTTAATAGAATGTGGGGGCGAGGAAGATCTTTTATATGCACTAAATTTCATGACATTTGGAAATACGAGTAAAAAGTTATAGCCTAATATGTTACTTTTTTTTCCAGCTGGGCAGTTCGGGCAGATCAGAAAAAATCACTTTTTTCAGAAACAAAATTTTGGAATTGATTTTCTAGAGTTTTATATACACGAAAAGCATTGAATCATTCCATTTTGATCAATGAGTCAAAAGTTATGAGGATTTTTTGTTTGTGGGCAGTTTTGGATATCCTATTCTAAAATAAATTTTGAAATCCTTTATCTTATCCAATTTTCAATGTTTTTGGACAAAAATAAAATCGTAGGATGTAGATACATTATTACAACATTTCAACCATTGGGATTGGAAATTTTCAATTCCATATTTAAATTGTAAATAATTTAGTATTTTTAATCATTCTCTACTACTACCTACTTACTATTTTTTTCCTATATGTTGTACTATTCCAAATGATCTAAAATTTTCAAAGAAATAAAAATCCCTATAAGTGTAAAAAAGGACTTGTGAGTTTGTGAATTTGTTATAAATATTTTACATTGAATGAAAAAATAACAAGTGTACTTGTTATTTAATTGATTATGGTTTTCTTGATTTTCTTCCCTATGTCACCTATATTTAAACCAAAAAATTAAATTAAGGATACGCTTTGTAGCCACTATTCCAAATTCAATTGAAGTTGGCTTGCATTTGAGGTAATTCTTCTAGAATATGTTGTTAGTGAACCTTTTGAAAAGATAGTTGTAAATAGGTTGTTAAAGTTTTGACAATGATGCATTCGATGCTTTTATAAAACTCCAATCCAAGTAGATGAGAACATTGAACTTGAAAGGAAAAATAATCAATTTTTTTTATTTTTGAGATTTAACATAATCTACCCTAAAGGTTAGATGGAGGTGTTTGCAATGATTCGGGAGGTCATTGTCAAAAAATGTAGAAACTACGTGTGATAAATATAGGATCTAATATATTTATTCTACTTAAAATTTGTAAACAAATTACATGTATTAGAGGGTGCTTTAAAAGTGTGAAATATGATTATATGTAATATAGGGTTACATATAATACCATAGAATTATGTGAATACTACATGTAAAATAACATATACAAAAAGGGATATTGGAAAAAAGAAAAGGGTATAGGATATAAAAGTTTAGAAATTATGAATAAGGATGAAAAATCTGATTTTCTATTCTGGAAAGTACTTTAACAAATGGTTTACACTTCACTCATTAGAAAAATGATGGGGTCTGTAGAGGGCTGCCTCGTGGTGACAAACCAAGCTATTTGGAGCTTGGTTTGTCACCTCAAAATGTGCCGCACCTTTAGTGTCAACCAAGGTGAATATTTCAAAATCTGCCAGTTTTTGCAGTTTAAAAAAAAATTAGTTTAATTTTTTTAATTTTTTTAAAATTTCAGTTTTCAGCCTGGAATTTTTTTTTTAAATATTTTTTTAGGCAATTTTTTATTCATTAATTTCGATTTCTACGTTGCTGCCATTGCAAATTCAAGCGGGCGGAAATAGGGGGAAAACGATTTTTTTGCAGAAAAAAACAAATTTCAAGGTCCTTTAAAAACTGCGGTGCAGTCCTCTTGAGACCCCAAATTTTTTCTAATGCTAGGGTTCATATCTAATGTGGAGTATCCAAAGTTTTGTATTCAATGACTCGATTGAATTGTCATTGATCAAGAATGTGTGGGAGGGAAAATACAATGAGTTGATTTCAAATTAGTTTGGGGTTTAGGGTTGCAAATGCTCTACACCAGTTGTATTTCACCTAGGGATTTGATTCCATGTTTGATTTTTGGTGTTGTCTTATTGGTGGAAATATGGAAAGAAATGGGGTGGAAAAAATGGGGTATAAGTAATATAGGGTACCTTAAAATGATTCCCCCACAAAATTATAATTGCCAATACAGTGCCCCCAAACACAAACATTTACCTTTATTTAAAAAAATACCATGCCTCATAATCTATTTCACAAGGTAAATAGCTCCCCCATTATATAGGTTGTTATCATAGATGTATGCAAAATGTAAGGAGGAGTGCCCTCCCTGAGTGCAATGATGTTGGAAATCCTTTAAGGTGGTAATGTCTATGTTTGTTAATTCATAAACTTTGGACCTACAAAATGGAAAGAACAAATTGAAGCGTATTTCAAGTGTTTTTCATCATATTGTCTTTAGTAAATGAAATTTAAATACAAGTTGGACCATCATAGTTGTGGCACACTAGTCTATATTAGGTGATTGTTTTTGTTGTATGGTGACACCTCAAACTACAAAAAACAATAGGCTAATCGAAGTGTGTTTGATACCATCAAAAATCCTTGGGAGGGATGTATACAAAGCAAATTTCATACCTCTTGGACTCACTAAGTACAATCTATTATTTTTTAAATAATTTTTGTCAACTAAAATTAGTGCAATTATAAAATGACTAAAGTAAGATTTAACAAAAAGAATCTATGTAGTGCAATTGAAGGTTATTAGTACCTCTTGAAAGTTTTGGAAGAAGAAATTTGCACATTGGAAGTTATTTGTTATTTCAAACTATGGAGCATGGAACATTTAATTGTAAATTATTGTTGTCTTCAAATTTTATTTGATGTAGAGAATTGTTGTAAATGGAATTTAATACATAGTGAGTTGTATTAGTTGTGAGAAAAATATGTGTTATTAATACTTTTAGATAATTTCAACCTACATAGATGATGACTTTAATTTTCAAATAGAAATGAGAATAGACTTTAAGAAGAAAATAGATTTAATATGAGCTTTGTCATGGATTATATGGAAGTGATTTTTAACTTATTAGAAAATGGCTTCAAGGAGATAGTGTCTATATTACTATTTGTAAACTTTGATTCTTAAGAAAATATAAATACTTTTTGTCAAAAAAATATAGAATAGGAAAAGTTTTCAAAATTTTAATTCTTAAATGAAATCAAAATATAAGTTGGGCTTTCCAGCCCCCTACTTTACGTAGGCATTGTAATTAAGTTGTTTTTTACTCTAGCAAGTAGCCTAGATGGAACGAAGTTTGGCAAAAGGCCTGGCTTCAAAAGGACACGGGATTCCTTCAATTAGTCTATCATTGTGTAGTGTCGGTACACGGCTAGTATAAGATAGCCAACCCCAATATTTCTACTATACACATCAGTTGTCATACCAACCTCAAAGAAACTATTTTGCATCGCTTTCACCACTACGAACCCCCCTAATATGGGTGGAGTTATGCTTTATTAATATTATACACTACTTTGCAAATTTTGTAGGTTATTGGCTACTAGCCTTCACTCACCTGGTAGTAATGCATCCTCATATCAAAGTTGCCAAGGAGACTAAGACATGAGACATCTATGTGGTCCTTCTAAAGGAACTTTGTGATCTGGACTACTTGGCTGGACTTCCATGTAATTTACTTCAACAACAATCCCTAGGCAACCCAAAAGCTTGAACATGTACTATGGAAGGAATTCCTAGTTCATGTGTGGGTAGCATGGTTTAAAGCTATGAAACTCTACGGATTATACCTAGAGAAGGAGGGCACTTTTTTCAAGCGTTTTGACTATATATGGCTCCAATCAAATTTTTTTGGTGAGGGAACGCATCTTACAATGAGCTAGAAATTAGCTCACCCTAAGATGGATACTTTCAACTAAAGTGGCAAAGCTCTTCCTAGGGTCATCAAATTACTAGTCTCTTGTTATTGACAGTGTTGGTCGGTTAGTTGCTTACCGTTCATGGATTCTTTGGCTTGCTATTTGATGGTGACTAATTCTTGTTTCTTTGTCATGGTTTAGGATCTAGCTTTTTAGATTTTGAAAAAACAAAAAATTCCCCACCAAGGACTTGTCCCTTTGGATTTGTGTACTATTCTCTATATCAATGAAATTATCCATGTGTTTCAAGAAAAAAAATACAAGTTGGGTTGTTATAGTTGTAATAATAATGTAGAGCATACTACCATTGTCTTCTTTAAAACTTCCTAAATGATCTATATCTACTTCTTTAAATATGGGAAGTGTAGAACCAAAAAATAACACCCCAAATGGGATTGTCAATTTTATTATAGTATAGTGGCAAAGGTTTGTTCATGGGGAATTTTGTAATGGAATAGGAAAGATAATGAATAAAATGTAAATTATAAAGCCAATCACTAGCTAATTCAACTTATATAAAAACATAGACAAATATTACAAATAAACTTCTTATTTCAAGTAGAGCACAAAATACGAAAATTACAACATAAACAAGTAATCACTACAAGCTCTAAAGAAAAAATAAAGACAAATTGACTTATGGTCATTGTGCAAGATGACTCTACATATCCTAAAATCCAAATAGTTATTGTATCTATTTGATACTCCTTATTTCTAAAGCATATTTGTCAATTCATCTGTTTTCTATTACTTTTTCTATTTGACTATTAGTCTTTTTTTACATTGAAATGAAAGTTAAGACTACTTGACTTTTCAAAATCAAATTGAGATAACTTCCTTACAATTATTTACATTGAAAGACAAATTGTTAAAATTTTCTATAAAAGTAAGACTCCAAGAAGGTACCTTTTCTCAAAACATTCAATAATTATGGTGAATATTGTAGAATAATAGAATATGCTATCAATAGTACCAATATTAGTAAAACATCACATTCATATTATTTTTTTTAAATTTATCTATTACTACAATTTTTTGCATTTTGGAATAGAGAGTCAATTATGAAGGTGGATTCCACAAGGTTAGCTTGGCCATTGAGACAATTAAGGTAGTGTGCTCATACATTAGATGATTTTTCAGCCCATTGAGAGACTACGAGCTCTCCGACATTTCCGGATTGTGGGAACGTCGCAAAATCAGCAGTCCAACGTGGCAAAGAGACTACCACGTTGGACTGTATAAATTTTTTATTTTTCAAATATTATATATATATATATATATATATATATATATATATATAATATTTTAATATTTATTATTAAATAACCTGATTGTCCGGCCATGGTTCACAGTATGGGGAACCATGGTTAGACAGTCTTTTGGAGGCCTTATATAACATCTAATGAATCGTCATTATAAGGGTTGTTGGGTCTTTTTGTTTATGGTTTTTAGAAGCCTGAAAATATTTTTCACTTATTTTTCACATGAAGAAAAATTGATGTGGAATCTAACACAAGTGGTTTCATATTTTTTGGAGCATTTATGAATTATCTATGAATCTCCAAAGAATTTTGTGGTAGGCACCTATTCTTGATCATAGGCCTTGCAAAATCCACACACGCCATCTGAAAAAGATATGGCTTGACCAAAAACAAGCACTATAACATTCAAAAAGTAATATACAAGGTTCCTAAATGTGACCATTATTAAACTTCAACAAACCCTAAATTCTTTTAACATTTGTAAGGAAGCAATTGAGCAATCAATTCTCATTAAGAAAAATTAAGTGGACAAACCTTGGCTTTGAAATAGACCCTCTCTTGCTCTTATTCCATCCATTGGCAAAGCATGAACCAATATTTGACAAATCTTAAAAATGTTCTCACATTGTTGGCAATCCATTTTAGAACCACTTACTATCCATTTCAGAGCTTCCTATAGGGCTATTTGAAGAAGAGTTTCGCAATAAGAGACCTCTATTATAACCCGTAAAGGACGAAGGCAAATTTTGGGCACAAATTAGTGTAAAAAACTAACACTTTTCAGGGCGAAGAGACAAAAAATGAAAAAAGTTTGAAGTTATAGAAAGATTATAATGTTTGAAGTTAGAAGAAAAGTTTTTCTCTTATCTTGGCCAACATAATCCATAGACTTTACTTCTCCTAAAGTCAGATTTTTACACTATAAATAATTGTTGTTTTTGACATTTGCATCTTGTATCATGTAAGCTATATATTTGCCAAATTTCAAAATTATTAGAAGAGCATTAGAAGGGATTTTGCTTCTTTGGAGGGCTACAAGTTCCCTGCAGTTCCCAGCAATGGGAACCAACTTGAACGAGAGCTTGAAATACATCTAATGTTTTGCACGTGCTGCATGAAGTTGCCCAAGCTGCTTTAAATATTTAGGGTAACATAACTTTTGATCCGGGCATCCAATTGGAAAAAAAATTATATTTCCACTAAAGGAGTACATGTTCACACTTTACATCAAAATTTTAAGAACATTCATTAAAATATGACTTCATACACACCTATTTGAGATCACATGTGTATGTTCAACAATCATTTAATCTTTTAAGGATTAAAGACACATTAATACAAGTTTAATTTTGTTTGATTCTTTAATCTTCCTTCAAAGCGCATTCAATTCCAAGGGAATAAAATACATATTGAACACACTACTATTTCTTTTTATATTGAGAGTATATGACATTTTATTGAACTTGAACTTGGATATACAAAATTTGACCAAATTTTAGTTTGCAACCCAATTCTTGGAGCACTTGTGAAAAACACACTTAGATGGGACATCTATATTTAGAAATGAAAATTTTTAACTAAGATTTTATTTTCATACGGAAAAAATTCATCCTTGTATCCATTTACATTCATTTATCACTTTTTCATTCACTTAACTATCTTTCATCCACATCAACTATTAACCCCTAAAGTCCCATTGTTCCCTCATGGAACAAAACCCCTAAGCCCCATAATGAACTCAACATGCAAGAAAAAAATCCGCCAAAACTAGAGAGTTTTTTTTATTTTTCATAGATTGTATTTTTGTCTACATGGAAAGCTCTGATTTATTCCATTTGAATTTGTGATGTGAAAGTTATGGAGCATCTTGTTCCTGATCTTGTTTTGCAAACAATTAGAGCATCTTTTTGAAAAAATAATGTAGAAGATTCGTTTTTGAGTCCAATCTTCACATTTTTTCAAAACAAAAAAATCTATGGGTTAGTTTTGATTGTTAGAACAATCTCACCATTGGTATTAGTGTGTTTTTATTCCATCTTAGAGCTATTGATGATTTGGTTTATATCTCTATTACATACTCTCTTCTATTTATTATTTTTTTAAAGATTGAAAAGCACTTTGTTTTTTTAACTTTTATTTTTCCTATATCCTCAACTTAATTCTTCATGAATTATAATGAATTTAAATTTAAATTTTGTATTCCAAAACTTTTTAAGTTAAAGAGATTTGAAGTCTCATAAACTAGTTTATCATGGTGTCAAAAACTATGATTTCTTCACTTTGAACGAATTATCTTGCAATCTATGTGGTCAAACAGTTTGAAAAAATTTCCACAAATTTTGATACTAGTCTACTGCAAGATCCTATGGTTAGATATGCAAGAAATACCATTAAAATTTCTTTTTGCTCTTTGCACTAGATATGGTAGTTTTGAGCTTTTTTTGATGAAAAAATGACCTTGGGACTTTCGGGGTTAAATTTTTTTTGTACAAGATGATCAATTTTAAGAAGGAAGCGTTACAATTGAATTCCCACGTCAAATTTTGGAGAACCCGTGTCACCCTACACCAATCACAAGATGACATGTGGTACTTTCCAACAAAAAATATTTGAGTTACATTGAATTAGACCCTCACCTAGGGTATCATTGATAACCACTCTAGCCACATAACATTGTATAACTAGGCAATGTTCTTCCTTATGTATCATGTCTTCTAAGGGGATAGTTACTTAGAAGACTCACTCATGTGGTTACTTACTAATTTTGATTTAATTGCCCTCCCCTTTGGATTTGTATACAAGCCATCCATATGGATACATATATTTATGTATACAAATTCACCCACCACCTTCAAGGCCTGGTTAATTTTTCCACCTCACCCTACTTTGTATTTTCCAGAATGAATCTCGTCAACAAATGATATGGGTTAATGATTTTCGTATGTATTTTTGAATTCAATATTTGTATTATTGTATCTATATTTGTCTTTCCATACCCAAATCGACATCCATATCAATGGTTCTTCTTTGCTTTTCTCCAAATGTGATCAACGGTAGGGAAGGGGGGTCCTTTTTTCCCTAGTATAATCAATGGCTCATGTTTATTCGTCCGGGTGGATGGACAGGGGATGCATCATCACAAGAGATAGTTATTCCTTATGTTGAGAAGGTATTATGCTTCATTAGATTCCTATGAGGAACTTATTAGTTAATCCCTTAAGTTCCTTGGCTATATTATCACCAAAAACGCTCCAAAACTGCCATTTCAACTATAAGGACCACATTTTAGAAAAAAATAAAAATTTGGACATATGTAACTGTAGGATATTGTAGTGCACTCATTTGAAAAAATGTGGAAAAAAATTCAGAAATTTCCACCGCACAGATTGCAAGATATTAGCATTTGAAGTGACAAAAATCATTTTTTTGGCCATGCAAAAAATAGGGCAGCTGCACTTTGCAAGGTCACATTTGTATGAAAAAATTGTCCAAAATGGTGGTGCTACTTTGAATTCATTCTTCAAGGCAAGTTGGCTACATGCTTGAAAATTTTCAGATCATTTGGAATCAGTGTACAACCTATAGGAAAAAAATAATAAGTAGAAAGAAGTAGAGAATAATTCAAAATACAAAATTGTTAAGAATTTAGTTATGGAATTGAAAAAATGTCAATTCCTAAGGTTGCAATAAACAATCTACATTCTCTAATTTATTTTTTCAAAAAATATTGAAAATTGAATTAAATAAAGGACTTCAAAGTTTATTTTAGAGTAGAGAATCTATAACTACCCACAAACTAAAAATTCCTCATAACATTAATCAAAATGGAATGATTTATTTTTCAAAAAAGATTTTTTTTCTAGAATTGCTTGAACTACCTGGCCACTCAAAAAATCTTCACATCATACAATAACTTTTGAACCATGTAGTCAAAAGTTATGAAAATTGTTGGGCCTTAAAGCTACTCCTCGTCCCCATGTTGTGTGAAATTTCAAAAGAAGAAGAAAAAGAAAATCTCCATTCATAATGAGCTGCCTAAAATTTTTATGTTGCCCCCAAAACGTAGCTTGGTCCTCTAAAGGTTAATCCAAGGATTGGGGTTGGCTAAGGAGCTATACAAGACAATTTTGTTTACTACAAGGGTCCTCTTTTCAAGAATGCAAAGGTTAGGGTGTCCTAAAAGCACCTCGGTTCTAAAAGCAACCTTTGACACAAAGGTACATTTTGCTTTCTTCAATGTACCAAAAGTGTACATTCCCAGAGAGGGGGGGGGGGGGAGGTTTGCTTCCAACGACCCTTGTGTTTCAACTTCAAAAATTCATAACTAAACTTAATTCCACAAAGGTCCAAAAAAGATGAAACGACTCGGGTTTGATGCCGATAATTCCATGTAAGGTAGTATGTTGTTAAATGGCACCTGACCTGAAAGCGCCATCTAGAAGGTTTGTACATTTTGAATTTCAGTTATGTACCTATTTGGATGGAGCACTTTCAGAAACGAACTTTGACCCTTAATAGCTTTTGCATACAATATCCAAATGTGGCGTTCTTTGGTGTGTTGGAACCTCCCTTCACTTGCCAACATGAATGTGTGAAAATTTGACCAGTTTCATAATAGCAACTAGGCTTGGTAGTAAGAAGTGACGGTTTGGGGTGTACCCACCTTCGTTTTCTTCCTCTGAAAATTGACTGAAAAACTGTTTCAAGACTGAAGTTTAGTCAGCTCTTCCAAGGTCGGTTTATTGAGAGCAGATTCTACTTACTGTAGTTAAGTTAAATTATACCTTATGCATTGATTGATTTCCTTAATTATTCAACCCCAGGGCCCAGGCATGCAGATCGTTATTGTCTCCCATGGCCCTTGACCTTGGACCGAAGCGAAGGTGCCATGATCCCAGGGATTCAGAAGGCAGGACTCAGGGTCCAGGTCCAGGGCCCAGGGGGGGGCAGAAAGGCCGGGGTCCAAGCCGAAGGAGGATCCGTCCCTGGCCTGGCCTGCACATCATGCTGCTGCTGCAGGAGGCAGACAGGCAGGCCAGGCAGGGCCCTTCAATCGCTTCAGGATCTTCACATGTGACTTCCACGGATTTCTTCCGCCATCACTTCTTCATCATGATCCCTATCTTTATCTTTATCTTTACAAGGGAGGGGCATTCAAGAGAGAGGAGGGGAGAGGGGCCCCTCAACCTCCTTAGACATGTTTCCAACATGGCATAACTTAGGCTTGCAAAGCAACTGATAGGGCAAGAGACCCCCACACAAATTTAAAAAAAAATAATGGATTTTACATATGGATTTATAGATTTGTTTATTGATTGGCTCCCATGGGGAAGCCCCCCAAATTTATGGATTTAAAAATGGATTTATTGATTGGCTCCCATGGATAAGCCCCCCCCCCCTTTATGTATTTATGAAATGGCTTCCATGGGCAAGACCTCCAAATTTATGGATCTATAAATGGATTTATTGATGGCTCCTATGGACAAGCCCCCCCCCCCCCCCATTTATGGATTTATATATGGATTTATAGATTGGCTCCTATGGACAAGCCCCGCCCATTTATGGATTTATATATGGATTTATAGATTTGTTTATTGATTGGCTCCCATGGAGAAGCCCCCCCCCCCCAATTTATGGATTTATAAATGGATTTATTGATTGGCTCCCATGGACAAGCCCCCCCACCCCTCCATTTATGGATTTATAGATTGGCTCCTATGGACAAGCCCCGCCCATTTATGGATTTATATATGGATTTATAGATTGGTTTATTGATTGGTTCCCATGGAGAAGCCCCCCCCCACAATTTATGGATTTATAAATGGATTTATTGATTGGCTCCCATGGACAAGCTCCCCCCCCCTCCATTTATGGATTTATAGATTGGCTCCATGGGAAGCCCCCCAAATTTATGGATTTATGAATTGGCTTCCATGGGCAAGCCCCCCAAATTTATGGATTTATTGATTGTGTCTTAACACAAAGGGAGAGGACTTTGAATTTGATTTGTACAAGCTAATAAGAGCCCGTTGCCATTGAGGGCGTGGACGTCCAACTTCTGGAGCTCCAACGAAGCTCTATTGTACTATAGGGCACATTACGGCATCCGGTTGGCCCTCCAGCCTTCGGTCGATGGATGTTGCACCCATACTAGTTACAACAACTCCGAAAACATCACTTGCGCCTACACCTTCAACATCAACTTCAAAGAAATCCAAAACAGTTGATGAAGGTGCTCTTGATGAGCTAATCAAAGACATTTGAGATCTGAGAGTAGAGATGAGCGAGTTGAAGAAGGTATGAGGAGCTCAATCATCAGATGGTGCAAAAACATTTACAAGAAGATGCATTTTTTGCGCCATGAAAAATATAAACACAAACCTAGAGGGGCTAGAAGGATAACTGGAGCTCCATCCTTTTTTTAAGAAATTAAGAAAAAACAAACATAATAAAGTTGCTACAATCTATGGAATTTGATGAGTTGCGCAAGTACTTTGCTACGATTATTTGGCCATCCAGTGCGTAATAGAAAGCAATATAGAAGACCAGAGCTCCAATCTGCCTTTCGGCTCCCTCTAATGGTTGGAGATCCGGGTGAGTAATGGCAATTGGCTCTAAGTGGGAGGAAGCTTAAAAAGGACTTTAATTACTCAAAAAAGGAGTTGGTGTTATAGAGACAAAGACAATTGTAGCATAGTAGTTTGTTGGCTCTAGTTAGAAGGGGGGAGACTTTGCATTAGTAGAAGCAACATAATATGTTTGATTAGGACCTTATTTGAAAAGTGGAGTAGGAGAAGGTGAACCAATCTAGCTAGTATAATCTACATTGCAATTCTGAACTCATGTACTTGAGGTGCACATTTTCATTTTGAAATGTATCTTTTGTGTATATATGGGTGGAATTGAGATGAAGGTGGTAATAGATTCATTTATTTTATAGGGACAAAGCCAATTGTAGCATAGTTCCTTGTTGACTCTAGTTTGAAAGAGGGGGAGGGAAACTTTCTAACCATGTGGAGAAGTTTGAGTAGGTCTTTGATTAAAAATTTACTGTTATATAGACAAAACTAATTGTAGCATAGTTCCTTGCTAGTTTTGATTTGAAAGATAGGATGTTGAATTAGTGTAGTTAGTGATGTAGAAATAGAGCCAATAGTAGCATAGTTCCTTCCTAGCTTTGGTTTGAAAGATAGGACGTTGAATTAGTGTAGTGACTGCTATAGGAATAGAGCCAATAGTGGCATGGCTCTTTAGTGGCTTTGGTTTGAAAGATAGGACGTTGAATTAGTGTAGTCAGTGTTGCAAGGATGGAGCCAATAGTAGCATAGCTCTTTAGTGGCCTTGGTTTGAAAGATAGGACGTTGAATTAATGTAGTCAATGTTGCAGAGATGGAGCCAATAGTAGCATAACTCTTTAGTGGCTTTGGTTTGAAAGATAGGACGTTGAATTAATGTAGCCAGTGTTGCAGGGTTGGAGCCAATAGTAGCATAGCTCTATAGTGGCTTTGGTTTGAAAGATAGAACATGTAGTCAGTGTTACAGAGACAAAACAAATTGTAGCATGGCTCTTTGCTAGCTTTGGTTTGAAAGATATGATGTTGCATTAGTGTAATCAATGCTATAAGGACAGAGCCAATAATAGCATAATTCTTTGATGACTCTATTTAAAAGAGAGTAGACTTTATATAGATAGAAGCAACATGTGAAAAAATTTGCCTAAGTCCTTTCTCAAAAAGCATGCTATAGGGACAAAGCTAATTGTAGCATTAGTCCTTGTTGGCTTTATTTTAAGGAGAGGAGACTTTGCATTGAGAAGCAACATGTATGTAAAAAAGTTTGACTAGATCTTTATTTGATGATTGAGCCAATGCTATATGGTTAAAGCCAATTTTAGCATATCTATTTGAATGATAAAATATGGTGAATAATAAAAAAATTTACTTTTACAACAAGCTTTGGAAACTTTAGAAGTTAGGAAAAAATTAGAAAATTGAAAATGGGAAGCAAAATTATGTCTTTGGTTGAATTTAAATCAATAAACTCACACTCAGAAAAAGACTACTAACAAATTCTTTGCTTAATCCTTAAGGAAAGCAATCTGTTGCCATATGGTTAAACTCCATTTTTGAGCTCCATTTAGTCTTGTAAATGAGATTCAAGTGTTAATTGAACATTTTTATTACAAGAGAATATATACTCTATCAATGTGAATTTTATATTAGTATTTTAGTAAATTATTGAACCAAATGTGTAATGGTAGTAACTGCCAATTTTGAGCTCATTGTAATACATTATAATTGTAAATTTTTTTTCTTCTAATATCATGTAAAAATAAATTGGTGGCACAACAAAAGAAATCCAATTAGTTTGAGGTTATGAGGTACAAGTAGTCGTGAAAATAAAATAAATACTTTTCAAACAATTTATTCTTTTGTACACCCAAAATATTGTTGGCAATGACCTTCAATTTAAAATGTGACGACCAAGTATAGCCTTTTAAAACTAATTAATAAAGTTTTGATTATTTTTGCATAAAAAATTCTCTTTGTGGTAGATGATGGTTTTTTCAGAAATTTTGGAGGAAAATTAGAGTTATTGTGATTTTTGAATGTGTAAATCAACAAATAAAATTGTACCAATTAGAATATATATTAGAATAATCTGGAATTTTGATTTAAAATAAAGGCCAAATTGAAATTTTTATTTTTTAATTGTAAAAAAACATCTTTAAAGAGAAAAATATAAATGAAATGTACACAATATTGTGTACTATGAATTTTAACACAAAGAGCTTCCAATTGCAATAACTGAAATAAACTTTTAAAGTATCAAAATGGAATAGAAAAATAACTTTTAAAGCTTCATTTTCACAATTTAAGTAAAATATGGAAATATATATACAGTCAAATTTGACTAAAGCACATCCACTTTGGAGATCATTGACCCCGAAAGGACTAGAGTACATTTCACTAGAAGAAAATGAGGGGTTTTGCAACTACAGTATGCAACTCATTTTGTAGTTGCATAGGACGTTTGCAACTAGGTGACAATGTAAAGTCCGTAGTTGCAGTGGACAAGTCGCATTAGTTGCAGTCTAGTTGCAAGGTTTTTTGTCATCCGACACCATACAAAGAACTTCATCCTTGTGTGCAACTTGTTTGCAACTTGCTTGCAACTTGTAGATTTGTAAATTTTAAAATATAAATCTCAATGATTTGTAGATTTTAAATGTTCAGATCTACCTCCTTTCTAGATTTTTGAATTTCAGAACTACCTTTTTCTTAGATTTTTGAATTTCAAATCTACCTTTTTCTAGATTTCAAAATTTCAAATCTACCCTCTTCCTAGATTTCAAAATTTCAGATCTACCTTCTTCCTAGATTTCAAAATTCAATTCCTAGATTATAAAATTTCTTGAATTTTAATTATTTTTTAAATTCTTATATACAAAAACTACAAATTGTAGAAACCCACAAATTATAGAAATCTTAGAATTCTATCAAAAGAATTCATTACATAAGACTATAACAACTTACAAGTCTTATATGTTCAATCTAATGGTACTCTTTACAATTGATATGGGTCAATTGATATAACACGAATGGGAATGAACTTTGAAAGCAACTAGGAAACAACTAGAGTGCAACTAAGAAACAACTAGCGTACAACTAGGAAACAACTATGGTCATTTTACAATTGCATAATAGTTGCATAGGACACTAGTTGTTTCCTAGTTTTTTTTTGCAACTACAGAATGACTACTTTGCAACTAAAACAATGAATGAATGTTGTAAAACAATGACACAAAACAACTACATTAGATTTGGTGCAAATAGAGAGGAAACTAGTTGCATGACAGTTGCATAGGGCACTAGTTGCATAGTAGTTGGTTGTGCCGGACGTGTTTTTCTTCTAGTGTTTGGAACATAAATTGTTACAAACTATCATTTTAAGTGCATTGAGCAAAAAATTTAATTAAAATTCAATGATACCAAATTACACTAAACTACTCTTGATATATAGAACAATTTTAGAAACTTTGGTCATGTTTATTGCATGATCACAATATAGAACTTTTGGGTGAAATTTTTGCACTACATGTAGTTTTTAAGAATTTATCATTGCACCACCATATATATCTTGTTTGTTACATACTAGCCAGATTTAAGAAGGAGAAGAAGAATTTTGAACATATTGCTCAAAATTGCCTAAAGTTGTCTATTGATCCTATTTTTAATCTAGAGTATAACTTTTGATTTAGGCACCTAATGAGGAATTTTTTAATTCCTACAAAGTGGATATATGTCCACACCTTGACTTAGTTGGAACCTATCTAAATTTCCATCTTGCTAGTTTAAGCCCCAATTGTCCTTCAAGTGTTAATAATCCAACATACTTTCCAACATAACTAACATTTTTGTTTTCATTTGAAATAATACTAAAATTTAAAAATGAAAAATTAAAGAGAATTCAAAATTTGAAAGAACAAAAGTATAGAGGTAATTAATTAAAAGAAATTCCTACAAAGATTCTTATAACTTAAATATAAAAATCCATTTATTATGTCAAAATCAAATAATTAATTATTATTAGAAGAAAGAATGATCAAACCCTAGTAAATGCTCCCACATCCAAAAGCAAATGCATTCTAGTCAAACTTACTATAGCTTTCAAAGTATTCAATTTTGGTTTTGATTCTAACTCCTAAATGCTTAAACCAAGGCCTAAACTATGTTGTTTTCGCAACATAGTGATTTTGGGCAACTCATTACAAATTCTTTTTTTCTTTTTTTCTTTGAAATTTTCACACAACCATTAGAAGAGGTTTGAAGGCAAGGGAGGGCCGTTTCAGGCCTGTTTCCTATATTTGGAACTACAACATTGTAGTTAGAATATTTAATAATAAAAAAATTAAATAATTTAAAATCTTAAAATCATTTTCAAAATAACATTTAAAATCTTTTTCAAAAGAATATTTAAATATTAATATTTGATGTGGCATGGTCTTAGCCACATTAGACTATAGATGTAGCAGAGTTTCCACAATTTGGGAATTCATAGTATTCCAAAGCCCTCAAATTTCATGTACTAATGGGCTCAAGGAGTAGCTTTAAGATGCAACAATTTTCATAATTTTTGACTACGTGGTTAAAAAATTATTGCATGATATGTAATTTTTAATGTTCAGCAAGGGCAACTTAAGAAGCTTTAAAAAAGTCATTTTTTTAAGAAATACAAATTTGAACTTGGTTTCCTAGATTTATATATACCAAGATATATACATGAAATATTAGGAGGGTGTACCATAACAAGTTAACTAAAGGATCCTACAATTGGATTTGTTAATGAATAAATAAAGATGGAGATTTAAGCCTTTGTTTGGGCTTAAGTACTCCGATGTAATTTTGGGCCTAAAAATACCCTCCGTCCTTTAGGGGTTAAACTTAGGAAATGAAGCCTAAAGCCTAAAGTCTCCAAAATGAATCTAAAAGATGTCTCTATTACATCTAGTGTTACCTCAAGTCATATTTTCAAGTGAAATAATAGAGAGAAACATGATTTTTTTTCTTAACATATTTCAAAGTCTTGCATACCACTTTAGAATCTATGTACTGAAACAAAAATAAATCTAGGTTTAGAAGAAGTTTGCTAGAAAAAATTGAGGTCACAAATTGTGAAATCGATGTAACAATTGCAATTTTGGAAATGCACCAAGTACAAATCCTGGTGCTTAACCTCTAAATGTCCAAGGCCTTTTTTGAGCTTCTAGGAATTTGCTCTAAATTGAACAAAAATCCAGCATTTTGATAAGTTTTATCCACTTAAAAAACATTTGTAACCATACAAATTTAAACTTAACATGTTAGAGATGACATGGGAGAAGAAGACACAACAATATTACTCATTGATTGAAAGATTATAATGTTTGATCACGAGGGTGTTAAAAGTGTGGAAGTGCTTTGAAATCTTTTGATCTTCTTTTCACATGTCAAATCTAATAAATTGGTCACCAGAAAAATATGAGTTTAAAGGGTGTAACATGCATAAGAGCATCGCCACCAGTACTGTTTAACGTTCTCGGCAATGGTACTCCATCTTTGGCGTGCCTTTTTAACGGTGAACGGCTCTACACCAACAACACGTTACGGTATAAATTTTGGCGTCCATCACGTCACATTCACATTTCCACAGCAAGGGAGGGCCTTTGTAGAGGGTAGTATTACAACTCACGGTATTTTAGATTCTTAGTCAACGTAGACTATTCCCTCAATGGATGTCAACGTGGAAGCAATGGAGGGGGGAGGGGGGCGGGGGGCGTGCAAAAAAAGGGAAGAACTTTTGTAAGGCAGAGGAGAAGCAACTTTGTTTATCTTTTTTACACATTTCACAGGATCTGAAGTAAGGGACTGGACAGAAGAGTGGGAATTTTTGGAGACACATCATAGAGCACTACAATGCAAACAAGACTTTTTCCCACGTGTACTCTCAAGAATGTGCGGATGCTTTAAAACCAAAACTTTTCAATGCACACATCACACTCTTGAGGAACAAGACTTTTTCCCATGTGTACTCTCAAGAATGTGTGGACGCTTTGAAACCAAAACTTTTCAATGCACACATCACACTCTTGAGGGATGGGAAAAATAATAAAAGACTTTTTATATAAAAACATAACATTATATAAGATTTCATTCAAACTTAAAATTAGAAGTTCTATAAATATTAACAAGTATATGTATATGTTAGGTAATGTAAGAGATAAACCTTCTATTTTTAATCCATTGGTATATGTTCATATGGAGTACAAGATAAAAAGTTTTATTTTTAATCCATTAATATGTGTTCAAACTTAAAATTATAAGTTCTACAAATATTAACAAGTACATGTATGTGTTATACATACCTTTAATGTAAAAGATAAACCTTCTATTTTTAATCCATTAGTATATGTTCATATGGGGTACAAGATAAAAAGTTTTATTTTAAATCCATTACTATGTGTTCATATGGAGTACAAGATAAAGTTTTTATTTTTAATCCATAGATCCATTGCAATGTTCAACAAAAAACTCAATCTTAAAATTTTTAGCTCCAAGAATAAGCCACAGTGTCTGGTGCCTTGGTGGCACTTGAAAACTTATACTCAATCCAATTTTAGAGGGTTGTTGGTGGGGGTCACTATGTGATCACGGCACAACCACATCTCACGGGACTCCAAAGCCCTCGCCACTTTTGCGTACAGTGCTCATTTGGCGTGCAACTAGTGGCGATGCTCTAACCCCAATCAATTTATGGCTTCTCAAAATCTACTCTACAATTTTTTTAAATGAATTTGTAATGTGATTTTTTCTCCAAGATCTAGTGTATTTAAGGCTCATTTCCAAGAGCCCTCAACACTAGAAAATCAAGATTTGCAATGGACACCCTACACAAAATCTTGAATTGAAAAATCATAGATAGTCATTTTAAAAATTGGATTATTGATGTTAAAAGTAGACTTTAGAAAGAATTTTTCAAAAATAGAAACTACTAAAAATAGTAATCTAATTTAATTTAATTTCAAAGTATTGTTGACACCAAATTTGGTGCCTTGGGCATTTAGGGGTTAGTTGATTTCATCATTTCTCAGACTACTAATCAGTGCTTGAGTTCAATTTTGACTTTGACTTTGATCTCCATCGAACCTGAGCTTAACCCATAACATCACATATTTTTCAAAAGAAACTGAATATTCAGCTCAAGGGTTTGGCAAGTCAAGTTTCAAGCCCATTTTATAATTCTAACATTTCCTCAAATTGAGTAACTTACTGCAATAGAAAGTTAGTTGAGTGTATATGAGAGGTGTGCATTTCGAACATGAATGTGAGGCCGAATGTGATCATAAAGTCAAATCTGGAGAACATCAGTGAACAGAGACGCGAGGATCCCAATTCTCCTGACGAAATATAACCATTGACCCATAAGTTAAAAGTTGCTGAAACTTTGTGCTGTGCTGCTCTGAAAATAGAACTCAACAATCTTCAAGATTGAACTCTCCGGTTTCTTATGGAGGCATGTTCTGCGGAACTCCTATTAATGAAAAGGGAAGGAAGTTTTTTATTCACGAATGCAATGTAGAAAGCACAAACTACGTCATTCTTATTTAAACAAGACTTAAAATACAAGAATGTAACGAGCGGATCTGCTTCTGTCAATGTTATTATGCCGAAAGGGACAAGTAGCTTACTGTGCAAAGGGATGAGCCTAGAGTCACTATTCAATATGGTGTTAAAAAGTATAAAATAGATAAAAAGTCTTCCAGATTTTCAAATATCTATCATGACTACACAAAGGATAGGCAAAATAAACTAAAAACACAAAGCTCTGGGTGTAGTGAGAACCACAGTGGATAAGCACTTTGTCCACAGTGCCCTATTCATTATCAAAGTTCACAACATTACAGTAGCGCAAACTATGTCACTCAAAAACTGGGACAGTCAGAACACTATCACACTTTCACATCCAATCTATTAGTACTACACAAACAACTCAAGACTAAGAAAATCAGCCGCCTTGAGAGTGATCATAATATACGTGTGGACTCAAATGATTCAGTGTGTACTTCATACTAATGAACAGAAACCAATGCACTGTGTCCGTGATCATGGTGATCTAGGCCTTTCATCAGCTCTCAGTGAACTCTTGCATTGAAGCTCAAGTTTCGCAAAACCACTGCTATTATTTGCTTCTACTTGGTAGATCAAGAAGAGTACACATGAAGTCCCTTCAAGTACAATGTATAAACTTACCTTAAAAGTTAAATTAGACGCCGTTTCTTTGCCAGTTTCGAGAAAGCTTTATCACACCGCTAGGTTTTTGTTGCTTCAACATTCAGCTTCTCGACAGCATCATTTAATCTCACCTGGGCTGGAGAATTCGGGTCAGCCAAGTCGGCGGGGCGCTGCATACAAATTTGCATTAGTGCTCGAGCAGTCCATTCATCTGAAGGAACAGTGGCTTGTTTAATATATTAGTTGGGAGGAATAGATTTGCATTACAAATATGGACTGTCAGAAGATTATCATACCTGTCCTACAAGATTTGAAATCTTTGGGTTTGCTCCCGACTCTAGAAGCAACTGCACAACATCTGAATGATTGCCCCTGGCTGCGTGGTGCAAAGGCTGCATTATCAATCATGGCACAAGGTTTAGAAAAGATATCCTCAAAAGTTTCGATAGCGAAGCCCAATAATTCAATGCCATATGTTGCTGCAGAACCTGATGGGCAGAACCTGAACAATATTACCCTTTGAATACTATTTTCACTAAACTTAGACTGCTCGGAGAACTCCTAGACAACATCACAAATAGACCGTTCATCGTGATTTATGGCACGGTCTTCTTATGATCACAGTAATCACACAAAGTCCTCCCCAAGTTACATAGCGAGGGCTCTGAATGATCACTACGACTATAGGGAGATCTTCACATGAAATATTGGGAGTTTCTCTTTATGATGTTTTCCAGAAGTTCCTGAAACAATTCAAGATAAATAAACAGTAAAAGTCAACTGACACCCTATTTTAAACATTAAAAGCAAAATCATCAAAGAATAAAATCTATATCAATTAGGACATGTCCATAGTCGTTGAATGTAATGGTTATCTTTCCCCATACAGCATGGATTTAGTACGCAATTAAACTAAGATTCAGTTGGGATAATAGCATAGACTGTTGACAGATGCACCCCACCATATAATGCATTAAAGTCCCACAAAAGCCACGGAAGGGAGAGAAACGCATACCGTATCACCATCGATGTCAAATGAGTCCATAACACGTTTCCGCTGCTGCTGGCCGCTGGCAGCACGAAGCATAATGCTCACAATCTCATTGTAACCTACAGATAAAAAATAGCATTCATTACAATAAACATAGTCTCGTATGATTAGCGTACTTGTTCAGGACACGACGTGCTTGGGAACTCGACAGAGCCGTCATTTGATCAATTAAACATTGAATACATATCGGTAGGCCATATGATTCAGATCATAATGACACTCGAGAATCCCCTCAAATTATAATGAAATTTTCATGATAGTGAGTAGGACATTACCTCCTGCGCATGCATCATGCAGGGGTAGTCCTCCATCTTCATCTCGAACTTCAATACTCGCACCAGCTGTAAGCAGAATCTGGCACCCCATACATTTTCAACATGGTGTGTCGACTATATAGCTCAAAAGGAACTCCCCAATTGGACCAGAGCCTAAGAAGCACCTGAAATTCCACGTAATTATATAACCATCTTGCTAAGAATAACTTTGATGAACATATGTGCCCTGCTTTCATTGAATCCAAACGAGCCTCTCTATAAAAAGTCGATGTCTGATAAACATGACCATGCATCTCAGAGTTTAAGGCAATATCGATACTCCCGTCCAGCATCAAATTGAATGTTTCAGTAGAGTCGCACCTCAAAAGTTCCCCTATTAGATTCACGAAGGTAATCGTAAATCAATGTTAATAAAATAGAATACCGTATAAGATAACTTCAGTTTAATGTTAACTGATGTTAACTGATGTTAACTCAATAGTTGCAGTATAATATCTAGATTATGCCAAGGACACTAACGTCACACTAACATTACCTCAAAACTGGTTCCATTACTCTCACATTAACGTAAAAATAACTCAACACGAGGATTTTATGTATCTAATGCCTATTAACTTAATAATCAAAACTTCGTCAATCCGAAATTCATGATCAGGTGGAGAATTGAAAATGAACGACACTTCTTCCACAATACCTGCACGCAAGCAAGATGGCCGTAAAGACAAGCAACGTGAAGTGGTCTGTCGCCATCTTCGCCCTCACAATCGACCCCACTCGTCAGGTTGGCTGATAGTCAGGAACAACAACCCTACCATCAGCTCCAGCCTTTGCAGCTACGAAACTGAATAAACTACTTGCAAAAATCTTGCACCCTGATATCCCAGCTAAAATGGATTGCTCTCAACATGTCAAGTCCGAGTTCAGAGGCAACTGCGTCTCACACTCATTGGCTGGTCTGACAAAGGTTCTAACAAAGGAACCTCCTGCTGAATGTGAGCCCTTTGATAAGCCAAAACCATAGATCAGGACATTCAAGATTCAACGAAACAAATTGACATGACGTCTGATAACCCTCTGATACCTCCATTTCTCAAAGATTCTCTAGTCCAAAATATGAGCTTCGCCATTGGCGAGAGCAATGATCAACTCGATTGAGGCTTATCAGAACCCTAGAGCACCCGGCCTAAGCATTAATTTAGGGTTGTCCGTAACAGGGGATTTCCAGACCTCCACAATTTTCAAAATCTGACGAAGTAGTAAGGTAGAAGAGCTCAATTCAATCAGCGTCCTAGTCCTGAACCTCAATGACATTGGACAATGCGTATACATTTACTATGAGAATTTTCAGCACCTGAACATTAGAATTGCATTGGTTTGAGGTCAACTACCACTAAAAACGTTGAACATTTCCAACTTTTGCATACGGTGTCCAAATAATGCATTGGATTCCCCTTCCAACCCCTAAAACTACGCTCAATGCGAAATATGTCGGTTCCATGTCTTCCTACCCCTCGTTCCAGCCTTTTCCACGACGTGATCCAAAACCTTTGCAGCAGACGAAATGCCACGGTGATCCAAGAAAACTGCAAGTGTCTGCGCATTTGAAATTGATCTAAGGATGAAAAATGGTAATTAACAAGGAGCGCATTGGTAATGGTGACAAAGAGCGCATTGATACAAATCCCAAGCAGGAGTCAAAAGGTGAGAAGAACCTAGAGCAGCTGAGAGAGATGAAGCGTCGCCGTCCTCCGCGGCGTTCATCACAGCCTGCACATCTTCGGGTACAGCGACGGGCAGGTCCAGATCCTCATTCCCACCATGGCCTGCTGCATTGTTGTTCCCGCCTTCCTCCTCCATCGTGTGAGGAATCGCCATCGTTACCACAAAATCGCAACAAGCTTGGACAGCAAAAAAAGACGAAACCAGCTCGCTACGAGGAAGATCGAGTGATCCTGAATTGGAGGGAGCTTCTCAGTCCCTTGCAACTACAAAGGCCAGGCGGCACAAGAGCCTTCACCGTGGGGGGGCTTCTCGTCCATCTTCAGTCGTCGAGATCAGAATGTTCGTCCACATATCGTCCAGATATCGCTTAACCCCTGGGCGAACATATATGGTCGATCAGGCTTATTTTGCAGTGGGCAGTTAAATTCGTTTGATCGGTTAAAAAAATTGGGGGGCAGTTTTTAGGGTTAACTATTGAAAACTTTCATTTTTCACTGAAAAAAGGTATATATTTGATTGTTGAGAGGTCTCCAAAGCTATATATGTCCATTAGCGGAAGAGTAAAGCTTGCTAATTTTACTTCATTTTCCAACTTTGAACAATTTCACTTGATTTGAAATCTAAAAACTTGTACTTATCCATTTGCTTTGAAAATGGTCTCAATGGAAGGAGTAAAGTGTTTTTGTGATTTTCACCATTGAAAATTTAAACAAGAAAGTGTTGATTTGGAAATATTTTTATTTATACTTAAAAAAGAAAATTGCATCTCAACAATTGCAAGGTGGATTGTGTAATGAGTTTAATAGCTTTTCAAGTGATATTAAGTTTTTTGAAAGGGCATTTTAGTGTGCTAACACAATTTGTAGTTGTTCATGTCAACTCCAATCCAAAAAAACTTTTATGTGCAAATTTCTGAAACATTGTGAGGAGGGACAACATATTAAAAATAGAAAACATACCTTTCTCTTGTTATAATCTCACAACTCTGTAATTTTGCACTCAAAATTAGTATGCATACTAATAAGCAAGCTCTTTAAACATCCATATGGTTAGATTTGAAAAAAAAAAAATTTGCTTCAATGGGGATAACTATAAGCCCTTGCTCTTTTTTCATAGTCAAAACACACTTGAAAAGGCTTGGGCATTTAGGGGTTAATTGACGGGAGGCCGCACCCCCTCGCTTGTCCTCCCGAAGTCATTCTAGGGTGCATTTAAAAAAAGAAAAAGACCCCTATTTTTTGATTAATTTATTATCCTAGCTAATTTGGGGCCTGTGATTGCAAATGTGAATTCCTAATTTCCAAATTCTATTGTGGGTGGAAAATAAAAAATTTCAACCTTTTTCTTAGGGATAAAATTAGGGATGAGTGGGGGTAAAATTGGTCAGTTCACCCCAACTATAACCGTAACTTATCTACACTAAATAGTGAAATTAGGTTACCTTAACAATTAGGTTGTTTTATCTGGAAAAGTTGCCTCATGACTCACCGCTTGTCCACATGGAGCCATGGAGGCACGTGCAACTCTCTAAGCTTACATTTGATATCACTTCAGCCACTCACCCACTACTACCACTAGAGGGACGACATTTTCTTGGAAGGGAATTGTACAATAACAATAAATATTTATATAGTATAAAATATTGAAAAATTAGTGATGAAAAATCTAATTTTATTATTTAATGTAAAGTAATAACCAATCCATTACAAGTGAAATGAGTAGTCTATTCTCATGGTTGATTTTTTTCCCACATTAAAACAAATGTGGGAAATGATGAGAATAGATAACATTATATTTTTTGAACCAAGTATGAATTTGCTATGAACCTTTAAAGTGTATTGTCCGATTGGTCTAAAAGTTATCCCTAAGGCTTGGTACCATCTTTTATTGCTATTGGTAGAAGCTTTTATATACTAAATCTAAACAAATTCATCACATTGTATTAAATAATTAATATTCTTAAAAACATAGTTAATTCTTCACTTTAAATATTTCCTAAAAACATTTGTTTTCTTTAGTAAAAAATTGTTTAAAAAAAATACTTCAATATTTTACTATATTAGTTTAGTATAGATAAAAAATTGAAGAAGAAAATTGTATTAATATCTTCTTAAATAGTTTATATGTGTATATTATATCAAATTATACTTAACCCCTAATGCACAATTAACCGTTTTATGGTTGTTGCTCAATTTGAGCGGTTGTTTGGATTTTCTTTTTAAGTTTAGAAATTTAGAAATTTTCTCATATAGTTTGTCAAGTTATCTTTTGATAGCCAATTTTTTTGGAGAATCTCCTATTTTAGGAAAGAAAAAAAAAATATGGTATCACATATGTGAAAATGTGCCAAAACAATTTTTAAAACTTTGAGCAAATAGATTTTGTAAAATTCTTATTCTATGCGAAATGAACATACTTTTTTTTCCCTTCTATTTGGTATATACTTCTATTCAATAATTTTTATAATTACTTAGTAAAATCTATATATTTTAAATTTAATTGAAAATATTTTCCATAGATTATGACTTTATATGCAAATTTTATGAAATTTGGATGTTAAAATTGAAGTTTGTATTTTTTTTTAGAATATTCACACATCATAATTTTTAAATTTGTTTTTTTCCTTTCTTAAATGATGTACAATACATTTATCTAGAAAATAGCTATTAAAACAATAAGAATATATCTAGAGTTCTTTTTGAATTTGAGAGCATAGTAGTATTAGCCATTGTAGAGAGAGTATAGGTTGCAATATGGACCATCGTTACATCTTAATGCCCTCACATTTAAAATATTTGTTGAATTGGGCAATGTGTTCAATTTATATTTCATAGCTATACAATGCATTCTTAGATTCAATTTTTATTCCCAAAGACTAGAGTTCATGATGCATATAATTGATCCAACAAATCCAAAATAAACAAATTATCATTGTCAATATTGTCAAAAAGTCAAAAAGTGCCAAAAATTACACTAACCTTCATAAAATTGGCAATTTTTTGATGATATTGACAATGATAATTTTTTGGATTTTTTGGTTCATCTATGTGCATCATGAATTCTAGTCTTTGGGAAAAAAAATTGAACCTAGAAATGCATTATACGGTTGTGAAATATAAATTGAACACATTGCCTAATTCAACAAATATTTCAAATGCAAGGGCATTAAACCCTAAAGGACCAACATGTGATTTGAGGCAACATAGAAATTTTAGGCAAGTACATATGATTGGAGATTTGCATATTTTAGGCTGAAATTTTAATAGAAGGTGGGGACGAGGAATATCTTTCATATGCACTAAATTTCATGACATTTGGAAATATGAGTCACATTAGAAGAGATATCGGGCCAGGGGAAGGCCGTTTTAGGCCTGTTCCCCTGGCTGTAAACCAAATGAACGCAGTCAAATAAAATAATAATTAAAAATAAATTATAAAATTATAAAAATTATAATTTTTTTTATAAAATTATAAAAATAAAAATAAAAATAAATAAATAATTAAATATTACAGTCTGATGTGGCCGAACTTCGGCCACATCACACTGCGTATGTGGCTGAGTTCCCTGAGTTAGAAAACTTAGGGAACTGACGGCCATGTGAAGGAGCTGAATTTCCCCTAATGAAAGTTATGGCCTAATATGTTACTTTTTTCCTTAATTGGGCAGTCCGAGCAAAAAAAATTTTAAATTTTTTTTAGAAACAAGAATTTGAAATTGATTTTCTAGAATTATATATACACATAAAGCTTTGGATCATTACATTTGATCAATGAGTCAAAAGTTATGAGGAGTTTAGTTTGAAGGCAATTATGGAACCTCTGCTCTAAAATAAACTTTGAAGTTCTTTATCTTACTCAATTTTCAATATTTTTTGAAAAAAATAAAACCTTAGGATGTACATTGTTTATTACAACATCGCAACCATTGGGATTGGCATTTTTCAATTTCATAACCAAATTCTTAACAACTTTGTATTTTGAATCATTCTCAACTTCTTTTTACTTACTATTTTTTCCTACATGTTGTATAATTTCAAATGATGTGAAATTTTTTAACATGAAGCCAACTTGTCTAGGAAAAAAGTTCCAAAGAAGTACCACCATTTCACACATTTTTTCATAGAAAAGTGAGCTTGGGAAGCGCAGCTCCTATTTTTCACAGGGCAAAAAAATGATTTTAGTGAATTTGAATGTTTATATCTTGCAATCCATGTCGTGGAAAATTCTGAAATTTTTTCTACATCTTTTCTAACCAGCGTACTATAAGATCCTACGGTTATTTGTGTCCAAAAATATTTATTTTCTAAAATTTGGTACTTGAACTAGAAATGGCAGTTTTGGAGCATTCTTGGTGAAAACACTATCAAAGAACTTAAGGGGCTAAGATGTAACAATGATCATATTGCAACCTATATTCTCTCTACAATGGATAATGCTACCCCATGTTCTCAATTCTAAAGAGAATTGCAAATATTGTGAGAACCAACATTATTTGTATGTTTGTCAAAATGTTGATATTTTAAATTCTACAAATGTCAATTTCCTTCAATTTTTGTGTACAATAATGCCAAGGCTCAAAAGTTTTTTTCGGAGTTCTAAGAAAAATTTGGCAAAAAATAAAGTAATTCCAAATCATATTGAACAAAATTGAGTTTTAGACATGGCTAAGTTTGAAACTGATTTTATTTCAAATCACAACTAATTTTTTCTTCACACTTCAATGGTAACATGTAGTATGTCACACACTATAACTTTTGTATATCTACTTTTGGACTTTGTCCATCGATGTTTATGACATGGTTGTTGAAATGAAAATGTTTCAACCATTAGGTCCAGGACCATTTGACAAGATTACATTAGAGAGGTTTATATGTTTACAGAGGGTCATTTTTAGTCATAACCTTTGTAATGGGGACAAGTTAGGGACTGTCTAACAATGTTATCTTACAAAGGTTTATTTGTAAAAACAAAGAGGCTTTACAAAGGAAGGCTTTAGAGAGGGAGGTTCTACTGTACTCAATTTCATTCATCACTGTAGCTTCATTACATAAACTCTCAAAATGCTCATTGTTTACATAGTGGAAGCTCATTGTTCTTTTAGGAGTTTATAGGGGTAGTTACACCTTCTTCACTTGGCACTTGGAGGGATGGAGAATGAGAAGTTGATGAGGGTTTGGAGGAGCCAATGGGAAGCCACAGTGGGTGAAGAAGGTGCAACTCCCCTACAAGATGTGTTGAGAGTGAAGAATGAAAAAAGTGGAGAATTCATTTATGTAAACCTAAGATTAGATGTAAGGTTGGAGGAAAATCGGCAACAACAAAGGTAAAAGTGGCATAGAAAGATAAAAGTGTAGGGCACAAAAGAATATACTTAGTTGGATATATCTTCCGCACTCCTAATCTTCACCTCCGGAGGTGAAGATTGGGAGTGCAAAAGATATATCCAACTAAGTATATTCTACCAACACGAAGCCAGCCCCAAGCTGCCACGTTTCCATTTTCCATTCTCCAAGTGCCAAGTGAAGAAGGTGTGCCTACCCCTAATGTAACAAATGTGAAATTTGGGATATTATTCAAATATAATTGATAGAGTACAACAATTGTGTACAACGGTAATGACATGCAATAGGGGTTGCAGAAGGCTTGTGCAGGTCCTGGTCGAGGAGCTGTCACCGAATTCAACTGTCATGCATTGTGAAGGGGCATGGAAACTTGTTGGTCACGGTTTCCAAGCTAAACTTAGTTGTTGGTTCCACTAGGAACACTATTAAGGTGGGTACACCCCAAAACGTCACTTTTTACTACTGAGCCTAGTTGCTATTATGAAACTGGTCAAATTTTCACATATTCATGTTGGCAAGTGAAAGGAGGTTCCAACACACCAAAGAATGTCACATTTGGATATTGTATGCAAAAGTTATTAAGGGTCAAAGTTCGTTTTCGAAAGCGCTCCATCCAAATAGGTACATAACTGAAATTTGACATGTACAAACCTTCTAGATGGTGCTTTAAGGTCAGGTGCCATTTAAGAGCATACTACCTTAATGACCTCTACAAAGAACACAATTGTGGAAAGCCATTAAATCCAATGGTGTGAAGCTTGAATAAGGTTTAACAACAAGATTACGGGAATCTTCAAATTCAGAAGGTGGGCTTCATTTTGAACGCTTGAAACCACTGCCTGAATCACGGTAGGGAAACGATGAATTGCTGAGGCTTGCCATGAGACGTGAAGACCACATTGGGTGTGTTGTACCAAGGTGTGGATGCTCTTAGTAATTTAACCCCTAAATGCCAAAGGTACCAAATTCTGGTGTCAACAATACTTTGAAGGTAAATATAACTTAACCAAGTTGTTATTTTTAGTTGTTTTTATTTTTTGAATTTTTTTTGAAGTCTAGTTTTAGCATTAAAAATCTGATTTTGAAAATGATTGATTATGATTTTTCTATTCAAGATTTTGTGCAAGGATGTCCATTGCAAAATCTTGACTTTCCATAGTCTTGAGGGCTCTTGGAAATGAGCTTTAAATACACTAAATCTTGGTAAAAAATTCACATTAGAAACTCATTAAAAACAATTGTAGAGTAGATTTTGAGAAGCCATAAATTGATTGGGGCTAAGCATGTTAGGCCCTTTAACCTCATATTTTTTTGGTGACCAAATTTTTAGATTTGACATGTGAAAAGAGGATTGAAAGACTTCAAATCATTTTTGTAGTTTGAACACCCTCTTGATCAAACATTATAATCTTTCAATCCATAAGTGATATTGTTGTGTTTTCTTTTCACATGTGATCTCTAACATGTTTAGTTTGAATTTGTGTGGTTACAATTCAAAAAAAATGGATAAAACTTATCAAAATGTTGTCTTTTGGGTATGAAATGACCTAAAACTACCCTAGGGATGGTCAAATGATGGGAACATTTGATGGAATCCCCATGGTTCCTAGTTCAACTCCCTATGTTGACATTGCTTACATGGAATTTGTTCCCCCACTTGTTCCTGATGGGAATCCCCAAGGTGTGTAATTCCTAGACCTTGACCACCTTTGAAGGTCATTTGTTTCAACAAAAAAAAGTGTTGGCTTTTTTTCCCAATTTTGAGCAGATTCCTAGAAGCTCAGAAAAGGCCTTGGGCATATAACCCCTTAACCCTGTGATCCTTTTTCTAATTTTGGTACATTTTTACTTATATCTTTCTACAAAATATCATTTACCGGAATTTCATGAAATTGATCATTAAAGAAGGTTGTCTTTTCAAGATTCAAGTGTTACATTGGATGAATGAAAAATTAGTTGGACAAAACAACGCCTTGAAGCCTTCTGTTCATTGTCCAAAATATGGACGTCGACGCAGTTAGGGGTTAGGGCCAGTCTCCATTGGGGAGCTGGACCTCCGATTCGGAGGTCCGGCCAATCTTTTGGCCGATCTCCATTGGAGATGGCTTTTGATTTGGAGGTCCAGCCACCCCTTCGGCCTCCGATCCGTGAAAAATGGAAATGCGGGCCTGGAGGGTGGACCGGACCCCCTATTTTAAGTGCACAACAAAATAAATTTACTAAAAATTTTGTCCCGAAGGAAATGTGGCGATGAGCATGCTGCCACTTGTCTTTCCCGCTTCTGACTTCCAAGCCGTCTAGGGTGCAATAGAAAGCTCCCATTGGAGGTCCAGACCCCATCTAGCCGCTAGAGGTCCAGGAGCCCAATGGAGTCTAGCTCTTAACCCCTAAATGACGGACCCATCACCAATGATTTCAAGCCTCACTGCCTATCACTTAGTTTGTTGCCATTTTGCAATTAGATATGTATGAAACTTTTTATATTTATTTTTCAGAGATGAAATTACATGTCTTCATTACTTCACAAAAAAATTATATTTTTTTGTGGAAAATTGATTTTTTTGAGAATTTTTGAAGATGAAGTGAAGAAAAATCACACCAATTCAAATAGAAAATTATTTCAACAAATCTGAAAATTTCACCATGTGTGTACATTACAATGACAAATATCATAGTGTAAACTCGATTTCCATGTCATTTTATAATTAGAATTCAGTAGACATTGAAAATACATACAAAATTCAAATTGCAATCAAATATTTAATACTATAAATTTTTCCAAAATTCAAATTGGAGTAGAAACTAGAGTAGATGACCTTCATTTTGTTAGTTGGTCTCACACTCAAAAAACATCACTTTTGTGGAGAAATTTCAGATTTAGAGCAAGGAGCAACAACTTCCCCAAATACACTAAAATAGCATATTTTATGATCCGTTTTTTTTAAAAACTTCTCATTTTTGTGAAAACAAACATTGGCTAGACAACAAACTCAATTGGATACTCTTTATAACTCAACATGAAAGGTCAATGAGGAAAACGGGGAACAAAGAGCTTTAAAATGGATGAAAAAGCTCATTGGATTGCCATTTGAATGCCACAAAATGGATAGGCGTTCCAAGGTGAAGGGCCAATCCAATGCCAATCCAATGCTCATATTTGGATGATCATAAATGCAGTAACCTACTTCGGGAATCGTAAACCACTCCCAGGAAATTGCCCGTTCATTTCCTGGAAGGCTTCTGCAGCATAATGCCCGATTGCGCGGGTTTTCCTGTGTAATCGGGCATTATGGATTTCTCATCCGACTTTGATTTCTCATTCCCGATTTTCATTTGTTTTTGCTTGTGATTTATGTCGGGCAATGGCTCCTCGTTGTTGGGTGTTTTGGGAAATAACAGGCCTCCTCGTTGGGCTCTACCCTCCTTGTTGGACCTGTTATTTCCCAAAACACCCTCCTCCTTGGGGTCGAGGTGAACTGACCTCCTCGCTCGTCCCCCCAAGTCAGTCCAAGGGGTGCAAGTAAAAAAGAGACCCCCTATTTTGTATCCATAAAATATGTGCTTTACATCTGTACTAGCTAATTTGGGGCCTCTGATTGCAAATATGAAATCAAAAATTGCAAATTTTATCATGCGTGGGAAATAAAAATTTCAGGGTTTTCCTTCAGGGACGAGTGAGGGGGTCACAGAAATATTACCTCCTTGGAGAAAACATGGCGTGGCCTGGCCTCTGATTCCGCAAGGAAGGACGCCATCCCCATGTGAGCCTTCCGCACAACAGCCCGGTCAGCCAATGCCGCTCTCGAGTCCCTTTTCTTTAAGGAACTTACTCCGTATACTTTCCTTCCGTTTCTTTCGAAAGGGAGAATCCCAATAACTTACTCGGAGACACAAGAAGAAGCCCATAACTTACTCACGCTCACTGACGTCAACGTCCGTCGGCTCCGATTGCAATCCCGACGTCACTGGCGGTTCTGTGGACGACGGTTCGATGAAAGTCTTCCGCGTTGCCGGTGCTCCGTCCGTCCGTCCGTCCGAAATGGCGGCTGACGGAAGTGGCCTCGTTCAGTTGTTTAGGGAGAACGTCATCGCGGACGACTGCAACATGGAAGCCCACCCTTGGTCTCAAGCTCAAAGAACCCAAAACAGTTCAAGTCCTCTCAATGTTCAAATTAGTACTTTCCCAAAGAGTTGGAAAGTTAGAGTCTCTCACTTTTGCATGGGGTTCTCCTCATTAACTAGGCGGTTTATACTAAGCTTTGGGACCGGATGGAAGGCTGATCCGATTTGCCTTCAATCCGGCCCTAGTTCATCACTTTGGCCCTAAATAATGTAAAGTGTTGAGGTCGAATTTTGGGGCCGAATTTCGAATTCATCACTTTGGCCCTAGTTAATGTATAGTGTTGAGGCCCGATTCTAGGGCCAAATTTCCAATTAATGTCCTCTTGTATTTTTCTTAATGCTCAATTAAAAAAATATCTCACATGCATCTTTTCCTATTTTTTCCTATTTCAAAAATTAATCCTTAAACGGGTTTTTTTCGCAATATAGCGATTTTGGGCAACTCACTACATATGGAATTTTTTTTTTTCTTTGAAAATTTCACACAATGTGTGCCTGAGGAGTAACTTTAAGGCCCAACAATTTTCATAACTTTTGACTAGATGGTTCAAAAGTTATTGCATGATATGTAATTTTCAGTGTTTAGTAGGCAGCCCAGGCAAAGGAAAAAATTCTTCGAAAATCACTTTTAAAAAAAATAAAAATTTGAAATTGATTCTCTAGATTTTTATATAGGTGGTAAGCTTTGAATCATTCCATTTTAATTAATGAGAAGATAATTATGAGGAATTTTAGTTTGGGTTAGTTTGTGGGTAGTTATGGAATCTCTGACTATTCTAAAATAAACTTTGAAGTCCTTTATTTAACTCAATTTCAAATATTTTTGGAAAAACAAACAAACATTAGGTGTATATTTTTTATTACCACATTACAACCATTGGGACTGGCATTTTTCAACTCTATAAATAAATTGTTAACATTTTAGTATTTTTTATTCATTCTCTACTTCTTTCTACTTACTATTTCTTTCCTATATATTGTACAATTCCAAATGATCTAAGATTTTTCAAGCATGTAGCCAACTTGACTTGAGGAATGAATCCAAAGAGTAACCTCCATTTTGGACATTTTTTCATACAAATGTGACCTTGTGAAGTGTAGCTGCCCGTATATTTTTACAAGGCTAAATTTTTTTTTTGTCACTTCAAACGTCAATATCTTGCAATTTACACGGTGGAAAATTCTGAAATTTTTTCCACATCTTTTCAAACTATTTTACTACAAGATCCTATAGTTTAGAAATGTTTTTCTTCTAAAACTTGGTACTTGTTAATGCAAGGTATTAGAGAAAATCTGGGATCTCAAGAGGCTTGCTCTGCAACCCTTAGGGTCCCTGAAATTTTATTTTATTTGCAAAAAAAATCGTTTTCCCCCTATATCTGCCCGCTTGAATTTGTAGTGGCAGCAATGCAGAAATTGAAATTAATGAACAAAAAATTTACTAAAAAAAAAAGAAGGGGGAGGGTTCAGGCTGAAAAAAATTAAATTTAAAAAAAAAGAATTTTAAATTTAAAAAAAATCGCTAAAACTGACAGATTTTGAGATATTCACCTTGGCTGACACCAAAGGTGCGGCACTTTTCGAGGTGACAGACCAAGCTTGAAATAGCTTAGTGTGTCACCACGAGGCAACTCTCTAGAGACCTCATAATTTCTCTAATGGGCAGTTTGGGAGCAATTTTGGTAAAAACATAGTCTCTAATGTTTAGAGGTTAAAGGAGTGTTTTTAATTTTTTCTATTTTTTTCCTTTTTTTCCTATTTCAAAAATAGAAGAGGGAGATTTTTTTTTTTTTTTTTAACCTTTTCCTTTCTCCTCCTATTTTTTTCTATTTGGAAAAAAAAATCTTTGACTTCTTTTGAACCTTTTCATTTATCTTGAAGTTGAAACTAGAGTTGTAGCCCTATAATAGTTGTCATTTATTTTCATAAGAATTTTAAGAATTTCAATAAATAAATAATTCTGGTATTGTCATTGTAGGGGGTTGAAAATAATCACAACAAAACACACAATTCAAGAAAGCATCTATTTTTATCTCTTTTTTAAATCTATATTTTTAATTTTATTTCAAAGAAAAGTATGAAATTTTTTATTACAAGAACTTTAATGACTTCAATGATAAATGTAAATCAATTTTTATTGTACATGTTATTTTAAATAAAGTAATCTTTCTTTATTATATTCTTTTTTCAATAATTTGTCATTAGAATTGATAAAAACACATAGATGTTAGAGTCTGTGGCATTACTTCAACAGTGAATTCCATTTACAGATTGTGTTTGATAAGAAATGTACCAAAAACTATCTCATGTAAATGGAACAAATTAGTAAATGGAACCAAATAAACATCTCATGTTTAGACAAGCAAAAGAAGAAATGTACCAAATTTTATATATATTTACATAACAAGAAATAAACATCGTATTCTTTGACATACAAGTTAAGTGTAAGATCCTACAATTCATTACTCAAAATATTCATTTTTTCATCATTTTGGGTCAATGCAATAGAAATGGAAATACCTATAGAAATATCTATTGACTTTGATGGCTTGTAAAGTAACTTTCTTGGGGTAAGGCAACCTAATTTTACTATCAAGTGGTCATTTTTTAAACAAATAAAAGCAATGAAAGCAAATCTAAAACAATTGGTAATTTTGCAAAATTCACAATTACTTTCCAAAGAAAAAAATCCCACAATTGGTGAATTTTTTGCAAAATTCACCAATACTTTCCAAAGATAAAAAACACAATTGGTACAAGTTTTGCAAAATTCACCACCATCACTTTCCAAAGAATAAAAATAAAAGCATGTGCTAAATTTAGCTATGCTACTAAACTGCTATACCAATGGAATTTTATAGTGCACAACACAACACTCATTGCAATCACAGATGTTGAACTGAAATTAATCAATCCCAGTGGTCCCACAATATATACAAGACAGAGGAAGTTTCTTGAGCTTACAATTAATAAGTATGCACCAAAAAAGAAAACAAAAGCCTTTGCATTGGTAAACAGTGGAGATTTGTACGATTCAATGGAGAAGCTCAATCCAACCCCAATCCGGCCCAAGATGGAAAATTGGGCCACCCAAAATCTCATCTCAATTGTTCCCTTGGGGCCGGATGGTTTGGCGCCAAAATCATGCCACCTAAGGCGACACATAGGATGAGTGGTCGTTCCAATCTGGCCCTAGTATAAAGCTCTTGAGCCAGATTTGGAGAAAGTGAGTGATCTTATTGGTTCAAACTTAAAGAATTTTGGTTGGCCTTCAATTTGGCCCTAAGTATAAACATTACAAGAGATTTGAGGCCTTTGGGAGATCGTTTCAGGCCTATTCCCTTCATTGTTTCCCTCACATAGAAGGAACGACTGGTTGTCACAAAGAAAAATTCAATTTAAAAAAAAAAATCCTTCAAATGCAAAAAAAAGTTGAAAAAAAAAAAAAAATTGAGAAATTAGTTGGCAACCTCTCAGCCACATAGGACCACTGCAGTGTCATTGCAGTACAGCAGCAGTCATGATCCTTGGTTATCACAGCATTATAACTCGCGGGCTCCCAGAGGCCCCAAATCTCATCTAATGCCGGCCCCAAGAATTTTGCAACCAACAATTCCTCATCTCTTTTTAGAGATATTGCACACTTCCATGTAGAATTCGCAAAAACCTTTTGTCTTTTTGCCTTTCCTGCAAAGTTTGGCCAATTTTTTTTACAGGGAAGTGGATTTTTTACATAATGATCAATGATTTTCTTAAAGAGAATATACCAGACTCTTTAAGAACCATGCGCAGGGTTTAAAGTGTGTCGTAATTCGGCACGAAAGCAGAAAGTTCAAAAAGTCAAATCCTTGCGGAGGCGCGATTCTGGGGACGACAGTTGAGTGAACAACTCGAAGAGCCAGGCGGGGGCGGGGCGAACAGCTACAGTTACGCTGCGCATCCGGTGGCGGTTACACAGAACAAGCCTGCAGCAACCTATTTAAGGATTCTTTGCCAATTCAGGTTTCGGTTACCTCTAGTTTCCAGGCGAGAAACATGCTAGCCTTCCCTCTAAAACGACGACGAAACCGCTCCAAGCACCGTCGATCTCAACATGATGGAGTTTCGATGCGCTGCAACTGAGCTTACCGTATTGCTATCAATAACTAAAAGCTCCCCCCCCCCGTACATATCATGCACATCGTTGGGCTGCGTATATCTGTCATGTTTCTCTGGACATTGCACGTAACGTTTTCAAAGCGCCGGTAGTCCGGTACAGCATTTCATGCGAATGAAGTTCTAGCTCCATCATGACTGCGGGTGGATTATTGTAAACGTTACGTGTTGGCTAGCTTGGTGGTGACTGTGGGGCTTCGACTGTTGATCGAGTGGTTTGTGGGGATGGCGAAGTCGACGATCTTGGGGTTGGGGCTGCTGTTTGTATGCGCGCTGATGCTGTCGCAGGGCGTGCTATCTGCATCCCACCTAGACACGGACAAAACTTATGGCTCTACTGATCCCATTGCCTTCAAATTCTCCGACGATGTAGCCGCTCCGGGGCCTTCGCAGGATGAGGGGATTTCTGAGAGCTTCTGGGCGGAGCCTGCTCCTGCTGACGACGAAAGTCTGAGTCAAGACTCGTTTGCAGAATCTGGAGAAACTATCGAGGAAGATGATGGCGAGCCTGTTGTTTTTACCACTGACACAGATGCAAGTAATGCCACATTGGTTGGCGATGACGGATTTGATGTAGTCGAGGATAACGATGACACAACTACAGAGTGAGTGATATGCTTTGAATTGGTTTCACTGGGGTCTGTATAGGAGTCCTTGAAGTGATAGAAATCAGACTAATAACGCCGCCGTTGGCTGATTCATTCATTCTCGTAACAAAAACTGATGGTTCGTTTTTGGTTCAGAGATTCGCCAGACGTTGATGACTTGTCGCTGGCGTCGAGTGGCTGTGGAAGTGGAAACCCGGTTGACGAATGTTGGAGATGCGATCCCAACTGGGCAGCGCACCGCCAGAGCCTCGCCAGCTGCGCGGTTGGGTTCGGTCGCGACGCCACCGGCGGCAAGAACGGGAAAATCTACGTCGTCACGTCTGCTCGCGACGATAACCCCGCCAGCCCCGCGCCGGGAACGCTACGCTACGCCGTCACCCGACCCGGACCGCTGTGGATCATCTTCGCGTACAGCATGACCATCAAGCTCAAGAACGAGCTCATGATCACCAGCTTCAAGACCATCGACGGACGCGGGGCCACCGTGCGCATCGTCGGTGGCGCGGGTCTCACCCTCCAGAACGTGAACAACGTGATCGTGCACGGCATTACTATCAGCGACATCAAGCCCACGGGTCCCGCGAGGATCATGACGTCTACCAGCCACGTCGGGACGCGCGGGCGTTGCGATGGAGACGCCATCTCCATCTTCGCATCGAGGAACATCTGGATTGACCACTGCTACCTGGCCCGCGCCACAGACGGGTTGCTGGATGTCATCCGAGGGTCGACGGCCGTGTCCATCACGAACAATTACTTTACGCAGCACGACAAGGTGATGCTTCTTGGCGCCCACGCACAGGACACCATCGACCGGAACATGTACGTGACGGTGGCGTACAACATCTTCGGCCCTGGCCTGGTGCAGCGTATGCCGCGCGTGCGTTTCGGGAACGTGCACGTGGTGAACAACGACTACACTTCGGGTTGGTCGAACTACGCCATTGGCGGCAGCGAAGGTCCTACGATTCTTTCTCAGGGCAACGTTTTCAATCCTTACAAGGGCAAGAAGCAAGTGACTCAGCGCATTGACGACGGAGGTCCGACTTACGGTGGCCCTAAGAACTGGAACTGGCGTTCGGAGGGCGACCAGTTTCTTTCTGGTGCTTTCTTCACGACCGTTCCCATGCACTGGACCAGCCAGAGCTACGCCAAGACGGCGAGCGCCACTGCTCTCCCTGCTTCCATGGTGGCGGGGATGGTGAAGGGTGCCGGTCCCCTTACGGCTTGCCGCATAGGAGCTCGATGCTGAACGACAGCTTATTAATTTATTCACCACTAAAAGCAGTCAATATTTTACTCCTGGAACCAAGTTTGCTTGCGGAGATATTGAAACGCTATGACTTCGCACCATTTGCGAATCCTTCGGATAATGGCGAGTGCGTAGAAGGTTAGATTGATTGGGAATTTGAATTTTTTTCAGTGTATTTTAGTGTTGCGGCTGCGCTGCATGTAGCCCACTAGTGTAAGAAGTGTTTGAGGTGCAGCTGCATTGGTCGCCCTCATTGATGAACACATTTGTTGAATGGATTGGTTTTGGATTGATTTTGATTCCGATTACTTAAGTTTGGTTGGAGATTCGTAGTCCTATCAGTTTCTCCGTAGCTGGTTTGTGAGCTGTCGAAGAAATCTCATTTGTATCATTTGATTCACCGAGACGATGATCCATTTGTGGATCGAATGTCCAGATGATAAAGGAATAAAAGAGCTTTGGTTCTAGAACTGCAGTCACTGATTTGATTCACAATATTGTAGGCTTACTGATGAGTCTCTGCTGGTATCCAGTAGTTGAAAATTATGGACGTTATTTGGGTTTTGGGGGGCACACAATGAAACCAAGTATGGCAAAGGCGAAAACATCAACACAGACTCAACATTATCAGGGTAGGAACCAAAAGGTTTCTGATTGAAGGAAATTCACGACATTTGCACTTTTCAAAGTGGTGTCGCTGAATATTAAATCTATAAACCTGATTTAGAGGCATGTGAAGTTTGAATGTCACAAATGTCGTGCTCGAAATTGTGCCAATTTAATGAAATTGAACCCCTTACCCTTAAAGTAAGATGTAAGCCATACATTGCAAAGTGTCCCAAGGAATTTATCTAGAATGTGAATGATGCTCGGTCACCCCCATCACCTGCATGAGTGCAACTGCAGTGGTAGTTGAAAAATAAGCTCTGTTAAAACCGTGACAGTACCATAGACTCACTGCAAACTTACATTCAATAGGTTCTAGATTATAGTCAAGAGGTTTCAGTGGCGAGATTACCGGCGTGTGGCAACTGAAAGAGATAAGATTACATCCGAAGAAGACTCAAAAGTTAACTATGGTGTAGATTTCAACTCCGCCTCCACATTCACGACTTCTGATCCGGCGGCTATGGTCCCTCGACTGACGCACACGGCATCCAGCGTTATTGTACTGCCAATACAGCATTCAGACGCTTCTGTGGCAGTCTCAACGCTTGAGGAGAAGATCACAAAATGAGGGTTAACCCCAAAGCTCTCAACCGTCCACCTAGTGGACTCAGACGACGCAAGAATTCCGTAGGACCTGAGTCAAATTGAAAGCTAGCCAGTTCTCTGGTGCCTGATGAGCCGCTTGTAGCGTAGTTGATTGTTTTCGTTCAGATGCTGTCGAAGATTTCCTTTCCATGAATTGTTTGACATTGAAATGGGCAGATTCTCGGTTAACTAGATTATGTAGGATTGAAAATGTGTAACCATGATGTGAAATCACGACGACTGGTCGACCTGCCCAAGTCACTAATGACGAGAAAATTTTGCTCATGGTGAAGCTATGAGCGTTCTTTTGGGCACACGTACTCGCGGAAAAAAGAAGCTGGGATCATCCTCTCAGCGGTGTTCACAAGAACTCTCAGGCGGAGCAGGCTTGTGGTATCTCGGTCTCTAATGTCGATGCCATTACATTGACTGTCATTTTGACAATTACATTACGGTGGTGCATTGATAGGTATGCAAACTGCATTTCATGCACAACATTGTGCAGCGCTAGGATTTGCATCCCCATCCCGACCCTAAATCATTTCATTTTCCTTCCCTTCTTGAGGGTCCATCGCTACATTGTAATAGAATTTTCGTTCTTCCAAAAATTGGTACTACCTGTAAAATTCCACGAGCGTTATTCTGTGGGCTGTTGGACTTCCTCGCCGCCTTATCTCAAGCATAACCATGTGTTAAGTGCGTAATGTACGAGTCATTTCAATGTGCCGATTCAGAGTTTTTTCATGGCAGTTTTCATCTTTTTAGATTCCTTACGCATTTTCAATACATCTACAATTCCGAAACTGCAAAGGCGCATATGCAATAAGAAATGATCGCCAAGGTAAACTGCATTGAAAATATTCACCTCATCAGAAGTCGGAAGGTCTGCACAAAATTAATGTTTTTCATCCACTTACAGAGGAGTCTGGGCTGTGAGGGGTGCTGTAAATTGTACTTCCTGCAAATGAACTTCATTGAAAAGAACCTTAATGAATGCACAAACTTGTCCACAATTCCAAAACAAAGAGCATAACTTGGCCATCTAATAAAACCGTTCAGAATAATGAGAATCGAGTGGTTCTTAAAGTTTTATTAGTTCCATCAAATATTCTGTGTCTGGATGAGCGTGATAAAAAAATCGTCTCCCCGACACTTCTTACAATTGCGGGCTATATGAAGCACAGCCACACCAGCTAGAAGAATGACTTCATTTGACTACCAACTCCAACACCCTGGTTAAATGAAAAATCCGGAGGGCCATTCTCAGAAACATACGAACTCGCCATTCTTCGAAGGGGTTCGCAAGTGGGCTACAGGTTAAGCGCAGCCGCACTTCTAACTCGAAACGGCACCTCACTAGACTAAGTCAAATTCTCAATGTTACACGTCTCCACTGTCGCTCAGCAGCGCGCTCCTTTGCGGCAACCAAGAGGGCCGGCACCCTTCACCATCCTCGCCACCAAGGAAGCGGGCCGGGCAGTGGCGCTCGTCGTCTTGGCGTAGCTCTGGCTGGTCCAGTGCATGGGAACGGTCGTGAAGAAAGCACCAGAAAGAAACTGGTCGCCCTCCGAACGCCAGTTCCAGTTCTTAGGGCCACCGTAAGTCGGACCTCCGTCGTCAATGCGCTGAGTCACTTGCTTCTTGCCCTTGTAAGGATTGAAAACGTTGCCCTGAGAAAGAATCGTAGGACCTTCACTGCCGCCAATGGCGTAGTTCGACCAACCCGAAGTGTAGTCGTTGTTCACCACGTGCACGTTCCCGAAACGCACGCGCGGCATACGCTGCACCAGGCCAGGGCCGAAGATGTTGTACGCCACCGTCACGTACATGTTCCGGTCGACGGTGTCCTGTGCGTGGGCGCCCAGAAGCATCACCTTGTCGTGCTGCGTAAAGTAATTGTTCGTGATGGATATGGCCGTGGAGCCATGGATCACGTCCAACAACCCGTCCGCAGCGCGGGCCAGGTAGCAGTGGTCAATCCAGATGTTCTTCGATGCGAAAATGGAGATGGCATCTCCATCGCAACGCCCGCGCTTCCCGACGTGGCTGGTAGACGTCATGATCCTCGCGGGACCCGTGGGCTTGATGTCGCTGACAGTAATGCCGTGCACGATCACGTTGTTCACGTTCTGGAGGGTGAGACCCGCGCCACCGACGATGCGCACGGTGGCCCCGCGTCCGTCGATGGTCTTGAAGCTGGTGATCATGAGCTCGTTCTTGAGCTTGATGGTCATGCTGTACGCGAAGATGATCCACAGCGGTCCAGGTCGGGTGACGGCGTAGCGTAGCGTTCCCGGCGCGGGGCTGGCGGGGTTGTCGTCGCGAGCAGACGTGACGACGTAGATTTTTCCGTTCTTGCCGCCGGTGGCACCGCGGCCGAACCCAACCGCGCAGTTTGCGAGGCTCTGGCGGTGCGCTGCCCAGTTGGGATCGCATCTCCAACAATCGTCAACCGGGTTTCCACTTCCACAACCACTCGACGCCAGCGACAGATCATCCACGTCCGGTGCCTCCCTGAAGCACAAAACCAACATTTTACTCGAGCCATCAGAACTCCAGAAGAAATCTAATCATTCATCAGCGACACCACTCACCAAACCAATCACAAACTGTCCCAATTCCCAATTCCAAAACTGCCCAAGCGGAGATCAGAATTTAATACTTACTCTGTAGTGGTTGTGGCATCGTCATCCTCGACTATATCAAACTCGTCATCTCCACCCGAAGTGGTATTCAGTTCGCCCGAATCAGTGGTGAAAACAACAGGCGGCGCACCGTCAGCTGGAGCATTGTCTGCCCAGAAGCTCTCAGCAGGCGTGTCTTCAACCGCAGTCCCCTCGTCGGCAAATTCAAATGCCAGGGAATCAGTAGACCCGTAAGCATCATCCGTATCTGTCTGGGCTGCAACCTGAAACTCAGCCAGAGCAAACACAAGTAGCACCCCAAACACCAAGATTGACGACCTCGACATCTCTCCAACTCCCCAATTAATGCAGTTTCCTAAACGTCGAGACGTCGCTGGACTCTAATAAGCACAATCAAAGCCCGCAAGTCGACTCTAGAATACTAAATCTCACTGCAGTCATGAGCTGAACTGAACCCTGCAACTCAGCTCAAATTTGAAGCTCCGTCGCTAGCTCGATCCCTTGCTCAGTTCAAATTGACTGCAGCTGTTGGTGGAATGCGAAGACTGGAAGCAATTAATATACGTTCGGAGCTTCTAGTGGCGGCTATGGTACGCAGAATCAGAGCATCGGAGCTCCGATCAGGAGGCTGCTTGGAGCGGTGCCGTCGTGATTTCAGGAAAGGCTAGCTAATTCCACGTTCGGAGTTTCTTGAGTAGGCCGGGAATAGGCGGGGGACGCTACAGTCTTGGGCGCTGATCTAGCTTCCGCGCTATTGGGTTTGATTGTTTCATCCGTGTTGGAGGATGAGAGTGGAGAAATCGTCGATGGGGATGAAAGTTGGTGAATTCTGTTGGGAAAGAAAGGACCTCCAGAGCTGCGAACAAGCATCCGGCCCGACGGAGGTACGATCCGGCCCTTAAGATTTCAGGGTTTGACTAGTGTGCCCTGTGCCGTTGCCACAACCAAAAATAAAATTAAAAAGTTAATTTTTTAATTTTTTAACTCGTTAAAACTTTGAAATTCAACAACGTAGGTTCAAGCTCCATGACAGAAAGCCCGTGCACCCCTCCTTGCAAAGAGCTTGCCAACAGTACCAAGAATGGAATCAAGGGACACACGGTCCAAGCCTATAATGAACAAAACAAAACAAGCCTAATTTAAGGTATGGATTTTAGCAAAGGTTTTCTAACTCGAAATTGAATTGAACTAGTAAAAAAATTCAATAATTAGGGAATTGGTGATTTACTAGGTGTAGAAGGGTCCCATTTAAATTTGAAGAGACCTCAATGTGATATTGTTAATTGTTGAAGTTGTACATAACATTGTTTTCCAATGAGGTAGGAATCCCTTTTGCATCTTTGAAAAGAGCCCTCCACAATGAACAAAATTGTCTTATATAGCTCCTCAGTTAGCCAACCCCGATTCTTGTATAAACTGATAATTCACTCCCGTGCATTTAGGTTGGCATAACACCTTGGCATAACATCCTCCTTTTAGGTCCTTTTATGTTATGTTCCAAACATAAAAGAACCATTGCTTAGTTATACAATGTTTTGGTACTCTTATGTTTTTAGGGAAAGTTGGGATAACCCATGAAAGGATACCTTATGTTGATTTTAATTTAAACTGGTAGTCCATTGGCTAGCTGGTTGATATGGCTATTTATCATAGTTCCATCCCCCATTGGCTAATTGTTGAAGGGCATCCATGGACGTAGGGGAACAAAAGTGGAATCCTTTAGTACTTAAATCATTTCTTGAGGTTTTGCATATTTTTGTTTGTAACTTTATAAATATATACTTTATATATACCTCAATTTCATCAAATTTGTCATATAAGAAAGTGTAACTTTTTTTGAAAGTCAAGCATTGGTTTGGATGAATAAGAAGTTATGTGGTCAAAATAGCCCTTGGAAACTCTTTGTTCATTCTTCAAAATTGGGACATCAAAGTGCTACAGGGGTATTCTTTTAAGTCTTAGACAATAAGAAAGTGGTTTTCTAAGGTCTTTGAATCATGGAGAACTAACGATTCAAGAAGCTATTGATATAAACTTGGTTGTAGAGGTCAATGATTTATTGGGTGGAGAATCATTTGGTGAAGTTAGATATGGAACATACAATTCCCTATTGAAGATTTATAAGGGCATTTATACACGGCCATGATAAACTATTACTATTGATATTTGGAAAGAAGTAGAAAAGATGGTAGAGGTACATGCCACCTTGTTCTAAACTTTTGATCAATGGACACATATGTAGTAAGCTTTTAGCATTTGGCGCTAGTTTTTAGAGGGAAGGGGCAAAAAGATGATCGATGTGGCATACTAATAATCGAAAAGAAGAGTGCCAAAAAGAAATATTGCACCTCCAACTACATATTGAGTAGATCCAGAAGTACAAAGTCAATTTCCAAGCCTTTTTGAGGCTATCAAAATTTTAGCAAACATATAGATGGATGAAAAATGTAGCACCTACAATTTTTTGTACAATAAAAGGAAAAGATTATGTATACATGGAATTATAGCTTGTCCTATGTAAAGCTTATATTTCAGTTGTCAAACCTCGTATTACCATGTTTTTAACCCCTTAAAGTTCTTTTATTATGTTTTTACAGAAAAGCTCCCAAATTGCTATTTTTAGAGCATGCAAAAATTTTGAAGGGCAAAAACTTTTTGCGGATATGAAATCGTAGGATTTTACAATAGACTGGTGAATGAGAATGTGGAAAAGAATTTAGAGTTTTTGATTGTTCTGATTAGAAGATATAGGGCTTAGAAAATACAAAAATTGTTTTTTCTTTTCTGCAAAATTCCGGGCAACTGCACTTTTGAAGGTAACATTGGATAGATAAAATGTGCATGTGGATGGTGCTTCTTTGGATTCTTTATTCCACTAAAGTTGGGAACATGTCAGAAAAGTTTCAAAAGATTTTGAATTGGAACACCCTAAATCCTCAATCTCAAATACATTTGTACTAGCCCTTTGACTTTTGATCAATGATTGTATTTTGTATACTAAAGCTCTAGGTATTTGGGCAGAGGTCCCCAACACGAGTGAATCACTCTTATGTTGTTGAATGTGAAGTAGCATGGAAGTCCAATTTTGCTCGCCAAATTATTTCAACTAATCCATTACATTGGCCGAAGTCAATGTATGGTTTGTAACTTGGAACAATCAAATGCCCTCCACTACAAAGAAATCCATCACTCACTTTTGCTAATTTTCCATTAAGTTTAGTTGTAGGTGCCCAAATCCCATAAGCATAGGACCCATGATCTTGATTCTTATGGAAGGTATTACAAAAATCATCAATTGTGTGGGAGAGATTACTAGCAAATCCAAGATCCCCTTGTTGTAAATTCATGAATTCAGTTTGGCCTAAAAAAAAAGAATGCCTACCTCCATTGCTTCATCAATAGTTTTTATGTATAGATATGGTGGTAGTTCCATAAATTTAGATTCATAAAAATCAGCAATCCATTTGACCAAGTGCACTTGGTCTTCTTCCTACTCATCTTATTTTTAATGCCATGCCCTATGACATAGTGACCCATTGTGTATCCTAAATCCCTACCAGCTCGCCACCCTATTGTGAACATCTTTCCACTCACTCAATGTGCCTTGTTATTGCTTATGTATCCTAAGTTTCCTTTCCTCAACTTAGACAAAATAAAACGAAAAATCATTTTCTAATTTTTTGATTCATTAACATTTTGAAATTCAATAACTTTCACACAGTAGTGTGAGAGGTTGTGTACTTTATTTGAATAGAAAATTTTATGCACAAAGAAGTGCCAAGTCTTTGTTATGTGGCGTTTGAACATGTGATGTAAAAGTTATAGGTTTTCCAAAATGTAAGATTATTTAACTCAATTTTTTTATTTAAAAAATTCATAAGTTTCACACCTTAGGTCCTAATGCCACAAAACCAAGCACAAATAGAAAGCATTATGTGCAAAGGAGTGCAAGGGCTTTGTTTTGTGGCGTTTGGACATGTGACATGAAAGTTATGATTTTTTCAAAATAAAAGATAATTTATTTCAATTTTTGAATTTATAAAAAATTTGAAATTCAATTACTTTCATAGCATATGTCTAAATATCACAAAACAAAGTCTGTGCATCCTTTTGTGCAAAAAGTTTTCTAATGATACTAAGAACGCTACCAAACACCTTATTGTTTCTTAGATCTCAACATATCAATCAAACAAAACAAACAACCTAAGTAATGATCTTCTTGCTGATACAATTGACAAAGTGATTTATTACATGGAAAGAATATCCTTGTTAAAAATATTCACTCTAATATTAAAAACTTCCAAAACAATTTAAAGTTAAGAGAATGGAAAAAATGACTAACTCTCTAACTACAAATTTACCCCTAAATGCATGATGAATCATTTTATTGTCACTACCCAACTTTGGATAGGTATTTTGGGTGAAATTTTTTTCTAATTTTTTAATTTTTAACCCCTCAACTCCCATTGTTCCCTTGGGGGACAAAATATATTTTTGGTTGGTTCTTGTAGTTTCAATTTCTATTGTGATTTTTTAAAATGGAGTTAGTTAGACAACACAAAAAATCATAGAAAGTCAAAATAAAATTTGTTTCTTATAGAAAGTATTTTTGTCTACATGGAAATATTTGATTCATTCTATTTTGATTTGTAATGAGAAAATTATAGTCAATCTTGTTTTACATGCATCTTCTTGAAAAAATAACTTGTAGGATTCATTTTTTAATCCAATTTTCATTATTAAAAAAAAGGTTCAAAATGGATTAGTTATCTTATTAGAAAAATCTCATTATTGGAATTAGTGATTTTCAATTCCATCTTAGAGTTATTAACAATTAGAGTTTTCCTTCAATCTTGTAACTATTTCTACTTAACATTTTTTTTAAATGAAAATAGAGTGAGTTTTTTTTTTAATTCTAGACTTTCAAATCAATTTTTCAATATAAAAAATTTAAAATTTAAAATGTGTAGTGCACAAATTCTAAGCTAAAAAGATTCAAAGCTTTAAAATTATATTCCAGACTACTAAATCATCAAAAAAAAACATTATTTGCGGTCTTCTATTATTCAATAGTAATTCATTCTATAAAAGCTTAGTGTTTATGAATTTTTATGGCCCTACTTATGGCTATGATGTGAAGACATGGTCCACAACCAAAAGAACTCCCAAGGTGACCAATAGGAAAAAATAACATTTTAGAGCCATTTTGTCTATCCTTTCATCTTCATTTAGGCTTTAAATAGTCACCTACACCACCAAGAATCACTACAATGGTTGGAAGAATTTGTAACAAAAAATATGAGAATTGAAAGGTTTTTGAGGCAATCAATGAAGCCCTTATCTTTGAAGTTCTCTATTGATGAATATAGGGTCCAAAATTAGGTATTGATCAATATACACCTCAAAAGTCCACTATAACAAGTTTATACCAGTAGTTGCCAAGACTTCTACATCACCTAAAGTCTGTAGACTTATAACCCTCAAATAACAAACCTACTACCACTTTTTCAAACTTCAATTTTGTATTTATTTTGCAAAGATTTAAGAAAATTCGTTTTTTGTGAAAATTTGAAATAACTATGAACTTGTGAGTAGAAAGCGAAACAATTCATATCCAATGCAATTGATGCTCAAAAAATTTGAAAATTTCTCCATAAGTATACAATATAGTGTAGAGCATCATGGTACAAATTTTCTTATTGCATCATTCTAAATTAGAAACCGAGCACTCCATGGTTATAGATTCAAAGTTCAAATTGATATGAAATTCTAGTGATGACCTCTTAAGGTTGGTTTAGCCAATTTTTGGAATGACCTTTGGGATTTTTGTATTGAAAAATATTGAGTTCACTTTGTGATCATAGGTATGTTTGAAATCACAACTAAAAAAATGGTAGAATGAAGGGGTCCAATTAATTTCTAAAACCAAGGTCATAAGAATTTAGATTTAAAAAGAAAAATATGAGAGTTGAAAGGTCTATTTTGCAAACATGGGAATGTCTTTTCAATTGAAGAAGTTGAAAGGGTTTTTTTTAGGGAGCCAATGGGAACCTTTGGGAATTTGAGGTTCAATTAATTTTCAAATTACAAACTATAAAAATTTGAATTTGAATTTAGATTCACAAAAGTATAAAAGTTGAAAGGATCTACTTTGACAAGTATAGAGTTCAACACTATCTATTGGTTAGCTAACACCTCCAAAGTCCATTGTAACAAGTTTACAATTGCAAAGGTTTCAAGTCAACTAAAGTCTACAAACTTATAGCTCTCAAAAGACAAGCTAATAATTGTTTTTTCAAACTTCATTTTGCAAGTACCTATCAATGTTAATTTTTGTACTTATTTATTGGAGATGTGAATACATGTCTTCTATTAGTTGGACAAATTTCACATATTTTTGGGAAAAAATTGAAATTACAATGAATTTATGAATAAAAAGTAAAACAATTTATATCAAATGCAACATATGTTCAAATTTTTTGAAAATCTCTCCATATGTTTATATTATAGTATAAAACATCATAATATATATATATATATATATATATATATATATATATATATATATATATATATATATATATATATATATATATATATATATTTCTTTCTTTCTTTCTTTCTTTTCTTTTTTTTTGTCATTCTCAAATTGGAAAATTAGCAATCTATGTTTGCAAATTCATTTTTCAAATTGTTGGTCATTGACAATATGTTTTTGAAAATTTTATATATTTAATGTACAATTACAAATGAATAGCCAAAGAATATCAATGAAAAATTGATTAACAATAGAAATATCATGATTTTCAGGTTTCAATATATGTGTGAAAATTTCCATCCCCAATGTCTCTTGACCCAAAAACGGAGCCCCCAAAGCTTTAGTTGAGCACCACTTATGGTGTAAAAATTTCTTGAGCCCTAGTTAAAATTTTCAAACATTGCACATGATCAATAATCAATTTTAAATGAAAAAAACAAATATAAATCTTCAAAAATAAAAAATATTTATTTATTTATAAGTTGATTAAAATATTAAATTTATTTTAAATTATAAAAGCTAATAGCTAAAAGAACTAAAATTTAAAAATTTAAGGATACTTTGACTTTCATCATAGAAGAGTGTATGACATATGATTCAAAAATTCAAAATCTTCTTTAAAATTTTCTTGGCCAAAGTGGCATCTTAGTAGGTCTATAAAGACATTAGTGTTGATAAACTTGCCATGACAAAATGAAATGTTGAAGAGTGGAGTATAGTACTTTCATTAAGAATACAATGACTAAAGAATGCTTATTCTTTGAAGGTATAAATATCCAATTTTAATTCTATATTTGGATTTTCATTATAATGTCACCTACAGATTTTCACTATATCTTGATAATCTTATTCTAGATTTTTTTTCCAAAAGAATTTAGAGTTTATAACTCTCTTTACAACTTCTATTTTTTAATAAACTATTCAAATTTATTTTCTTTCAAATTTTAGTTTTTTTCAATAAATGATGATATGATGATCTATCTAAATAAATCTCCTTTTTTCAAAATAGTAGGTGAAAATTTAATAGGTGATGATTCAAAGGTTTGAGAATCCTAAAAATAGATGAAAAATAATACATTACAATGTGAAAACAAGTGTACCATACCATTCAAATGCCCCCTATACAAAATTAAGAAATAAATCAATTTGTTTAAGAGTTAATTTTTCTTTTTCAAGCTCTTTGCTATTTTTTCACAACAACATTAAGGGATCCCAACATATGATTGAACTTATATGTTAGCTCCAAGTGCCCACACACAAGTCAAAGCCAATAGGACATGTCAAATTTAATAATATTTCAATTATGAACTATTGGATATGCCAATATTAGATATAATCATGCTTTCTATATATTTGATTGTTGCTTCTTAAAAAATGGGCTTTAACTAAAGAAAAATAGCCACTTTTTTTTTTCTTATTCAATAAACAACATTCCATTTGACAATGCAAGATAGAGTAGTAGTGCATGAGTTCTACCAGTGAAAAAGCCCTCAAAGTTGGAATCAACTTTAAAGCCTTTGACATTGGACCAAAAAAATGAATGCTTAGAAATTAATTAGCCTAGAGCACCAAGAACTAGATTTGTAGGTTTCAATCCAAATAATAACTAGGAAAGTGGTTATTATTTATAGTGTTGTAGACTTGAATTCAAAGGGCCTTGATATAGTAAAAGGAAAATTATGATTGAATAACCAAAATGTAATGGAAGAATGCATCGACAATGTAGCTAATTCACAATGATATCTAAGAAGTGACCTATGGATGAAACAAGGCTACACTACTTGTTTACTACAAAACTAAAAATATTTCTTATTCCAATTACCAAAGAATCTTGAAAATTTTGAACTTGTATCATAAGTTGTTTTTTCACCAATAAATTTGAGTTCAATATTTAAAATTTATAAAAAAAATTTAAAATTTTTGAAGAATCATTTTATACAAGTGAGTTAAGGTAAATCAACCAAAATTTGGAGTTTGCCCTCATATCGTTGCTGAAATTTTTCAAATATTTTTCCCACACAAAAATAAGCATTAGAAATAAAGAAAGCAATTGAAATTTTATTTTTCAAACAAAGTGTGAATTAGGAATGTATTTTTGAAGTGATCTTCCCAACATGGGCTATAGGTTGCCCCATAACCAACAAAAAGTCTACCCAATACACTCATCTTAACCACCTAAAGTGGCCATAATAATTTCTAATGTAGAATGCCATGAAAAGTAACTTCTAACAATGATTTAGAGCATCCCCACAACGAGGCACCAAAGGAAGCCAACATAGGGAGTAGGCTTCCTACCGTGGGGCAAACTTGTAGTTAATACATTATCAATTAAAATTGAGTTTTAGAGGAAAGAAAGAGTTTATTATATACACACGAGGTAGTAGTATGTAGAAAAACCATGTGGGATAATATAAATTAGAATGAGTAGGAACTCAACCGCTCATAGTTAAGTCAAAAGTAGCTTTTGTTTTTCAATAGAATTTCAAACCTCATTTAGGCATAGTAGGATTCTAATTTACATTATCCTACATGGATTGTTCTACATCCTACCACTTCATATGTATATAAAGAATTTCTCTGCTCAATTCTAATCTCAAGGTAAGATGGAGATATTTTTCAACAAACGTGAGATGGTTGGTGGATTTAATTCTCTTATTTAACTGAAAGCAATTTTTTGGAATTGGCGCCCTTGTTTAGCGAGTTTGCCATGGAAATGTTCTTACACTAGAAAAGTTGGATGTTCCTAATGCGGTCACTAATCACTCCATGAGTGTCAGATTAGATATTGATTGTGGTCTGAGAAAACTGTCATGGGGTCATGAGGTGTCCACTATGGGTGTCTAACTGTTATGGGCTGTTTTTACCTTACTTGTACTTCAACATGTCCAAAAATTGTTGAAAAAAAATTCAAATTTCTCAATTAGTTTTAGCAATTTTTGAAGTTTATGAAAACTTATGAGAGTTGCTTTAGAGCCAATTGTCTTTGAATTTTATATTCCAACATGAGATCAATAGTATAATTGTGTAATGTTTTATATAAGAAAATTAGTACAACATATTCAATATGTTTTTAAGTGTAAAATTCTTAGTATTAGGAGAAAAGCCAATCAATTATGGCAATTAATTATGAAGGATGTTTATTATGCTTGGGTAGAAGTAATTAAGCCATCCACACTATTAAACCTGGAAAGATTCCTTATAATGATCAAAGCATTTTTTTAAGATGTTGGTCATTTTTTTGTGATAATTATTCTGAATTCACCGACATCTTTTGATTTTTGTTCTAAGTTTTCAAAAATACTAAAACCAGTTCGAAAATGTTTTAGGATCTCCCTCTGAAAGAAATCGAGATGATTTGATAAACCCTAAACCCTAAAACTCATGTGCGGTTCCTTAAACCCTAAACTCATGTTCTGGTTCCATTTCGTGGATTCTTAAACATTCATACTGTGTAGCTGCGCTAGCTCAATTCAGGTTTCCATACATTTCGAAGCTGAACTTGTTGCGAGAGAAGGATTCTTCAAGTGTCGGCTCACAATCACCTTCAATTGCAATACTGTCGAAGTACTTGAAAAAGGAAGCATTGGGCACCACCAACTCTTCAGGCCATGATGCCCTACCCCTGATGCCGTCCGGTTACTGGGTATTGTAAGCTCGCGCTGATAACATTCCCAAAACAATTCGATTTCCAGCTTGCTTTACTACACTAACTTGCTTACTCTCTATCAAGGTGAGACATGCGCCATCAAGACCTTTGGAGAGAGAGAAGTTGAGACTGGGAATAACTCTTGAAGGACCAATTGGATTGATCAATTGGGAATAATAGAACTCCGACAAGACCCAATTTATGGCACCAGCATCAGTGAAGCACAGTGAGTACATTGCATGCCTGTGTTGCTCCAAAATTGAGAAAAAAAATGAACAGATGGAAGTCTTCTTGTGACCCACTCAAGAGTTCTAATTACTCCATGAGCCCAATTTGGTTCTTCAGGGTATAACTAGGGTTTAAGCAGGTTTGAACGCACTGGAGACGCAACTGACGATTGGATGAGGATGCAGAAGAGCTTGCGAGAGACAATTTCAGAAGGTGGGGCCACTAGTGGGTCCCGTTACAAAATTGCCACATCTGACTGGCAGTGACGATCTAGAGTTGTGGACTTCATCGGCCAGATGCGAATTTCATCCTGAAGTGCAAGTGAAGGTTTTGGAGGTTTTAGGGTCAATTACAGTTGTTCGACCCATCGCCTGCAACAGTTGCAATTGTGCGCTTCGAAAGGAACGTATGGAATTGCAAGTGTTCGCCAATTTCGAAAAGGGAGGAAGAATTTGAGAGAAATTGAGAGAATTTAAGAGCTTCAATTTTGGTGGATTCCAGTCGATGAGGTTTGGTTGGAAAAAACGCTTTTTTGTGTGATTTTCTAGGGTTTTCTCAGGCTTCAATCCCCTCGCTCACCACCGAACTTTTGAGCGCAGGATTTCTATTTATTCTGGTTGAAGTTAACATTCGGAAGTTGTTGCAAATTGGGATACCTACCAAGAATGGCGACTAGCAGCACCGCCCTGATGATACTGCGCCAGCCATCTCCAATATTACGACAGGTCTGACTGAAATTCTAGTGTTTGTCTGTAAATTATCGCTGGCTTGATGCGTTTTCTTAGCACTTTTGAGTGGGTCATATGGGGACTATCTTTTATCCAATTTTATTTATTTTTTGAACGCGTATGAAATGTTCTTTACTGATTCTGGTGATATGAATTTTGACTCCATCTGAATCATATTCTTGTCAATGTGATCAATCGAATTGGTCAATTCAAATCCACGAATCCTTGGACTTTTAGGGATCGAAGACTTTTTTAGTATCATGAAGAGATGTGTTTCACAACACTGGTTTGTCGACTCCTGGTCCATGCATGCATCAGATTGCGAATTCGAATCCCTACTATTGACAATGCTAGTCAGTTGTTGCTCAACAGCTTGATGAATCACTTTTTGGATTGAAAAGGAGGTTAACATGTTTGCTTGATGAAATTTTTGACAGGAAAAGCATGGGCATCTTCATGTTGCACCTGGGAAATTTTCTGTGCGGGCTCGGTCTGCTTCAGCAATGCCATCACAAAGGGGAGATGCTGCAAGAGCGGGTTCGTGCAGATGCTTGACCATATTACGAAATCCCTAAGTTTTGCATGCATATGTAATTCTTTGTTGCTTGACCTAGAGGGGTTTTACAAATGGACTGTGATTTCCTTTCTCTAAAGTACCTAATGAAGTTGCTGGGTTTGAATTATTAAGGTAGAGCATACTATTTGCGTCACTTTAAGCATATTAACAAACGAGGAGTGTGCTATATGGGAGATTTATAGAGCTGTGGAGAGGTCTTCGGTTTTAAGTGTCAAACCAAAATTTTATCAATACTTATGGATTTCTTATGCAATTTCAAAGTGGGAGGTTGTAGATAAATCCATTTCCATTTCAAAGGGGCTATAGACATTTAGCCTAGTCATGCTTACATCCAACTTTTCTAATTGAATTCCAATCAAGTGTATGAATAAATGAGTTGCTGTTGGTAACTCGGGTTGGTTTAAGAGACGAGATCAGGTCCTTACGGTTTTAGTATCCACAATCTTAGCATCTAATTTTGAATGGTCTTCTCCTTGCAACAGAGAGGTTGAAGGATCTCAATAATCTGCTAGAGGATGTGGCAAAAACTACAGTAAGCACTGGGCCTCGAGGTGTCGTTCGTCTTGCACAAGGCATTGAAGCTGTCGTTACTGTGGGCGGTGAATACCTGTTTCAACTTCTGACCGTAAGTTACTTTCTACAAAATGCCAATATAAATGCAGTTGCTGATTCCCTCTTTAAGCAATGTTTGTGTAGGTGGTTAGTTTATGCCACTCCACTGAAATCTCTGACTTCAAGTTTATTGTCTCTAGGCCAAGAAAATAGACTAAGCCATGGTTCAAAAATGTAGAAACTTTTGATGCCCAATGTAACGAAATAGTTGCATGTTGGGTACCATCATGCCAAGGAATGAACTTTAACAGGGCTATTAAAAACTGTGACCTTTGATTATAGGAATAGTGAAATTCTAAGATTGCTGAAAAGAGTTTTGGATTTTTGAATTTCTTTGGGTTGTATTGAAAAATACATTGAAAAATATCTTGAGAATTGTATTAAGGATTATATGAATATGATTTCTATGAAATTAAGTATTTCTATTTGGGGTAGAGAAACTGGTAATTAGCCACTTGTTGATATAAGGAGGTTGTGTGGTTATCGTTGTAATCTACTCCTGGTGCAGGTCACCCTCCTGGCGACGCGCGTGCTGATTTGGATGTGGGCTGCAGAATCCGGGAGCCGCAGTTTCTCCGAGTGACCTTCCTATGAACCCCCCTGGGCCAGCAGAGTTGAGAAAATTGTTTGAGAAGCTTGGAGCAACCTACATCAAGTTGGGTCAGGTCAGATCCCCCTTCCCAAGGAGTAAGTTCGTTATATGTTTTGTATGCACTCAATGCAGGCGAAACTCAACAATGCAGCACTTTTGTTTATCCTCTCTTTTATCTCATCTAACTTTTGTATCTCATTTTGTGTAACTCAATTGTTAGATTTGATTAATGATTCGAGGTATTCTAAGGATGCAATAAGTACTACGCTATGGAGTACTCCATTGAATCATCAAATTTACTCATTTTAGGAGGTGCAAGGAGAATTGGAGGTTGAATTGATTTTCATCTTTTGGCCTCACTTGTTATGCACCTTTCAACGTTTAATCCGGGGGGGTCACTCAATGTATTCTTTGGATCACGCGTGAACAAAATCTTTGACCCCTTATATGGTAAAAAATCATTTAAATAGTTTGAAAAAATTATAGTATGTTTTACTAAGTTGGATACAATTGTCATTCAAATGCAATCTTGATAAATATTTGAAGTGAAAATACAGTCATTTTAGTGCAATCTTCAATTGTGCATTTGGATATCTTGTTGAATTCAATTGAATCCAAATTTTTTTAACATAAAAGATATATGTAATAATACCCAAAAATTTGGAGCTAAATCAAAATTTATTAAAAAGTAAATAGGGATAGAAAATTTACTTGATTGCACATGATGTCCAAAGAATACATTGAGTGACCCCTGGGCGTTTAATTCAACTGAAAATTTGAATTTGTGGTGGTGTGATTAGTCCAGTGCGGTGCAACTGATACTCAATGGAAGTATCAATCACACATTTTTAGGAGGTCAAGGAGAAAAGTAGGTGTGAGACTTTATAATTGACTCCATTGTGGCAACAATCTTTTTTTGTTTCTTTGGATGCTCATATTTGTTGTGGATGCAGTTCATTGCATCAACACCAACATTGTTTCCAGCTGAATACGTGAAGGAGTTTCAAAGTTGTCTTGACAAGACGTCACCTGTGCCATTTAAAGATATCGAAGCTATCATTCGGAAGGAGTTGGGTCGCCCTTTAGAGGACGTCTATGACTTCGTTGATCCACAACCTCTTGCCTCTGCTTCCGTAGCCCAGGTATGAAACATTCTTTTCCCATCGCCCCGGAGCAGCAGGTTGTTGTGGACCTGGGTTAGCTTTTGAAAATGCACATCTGCCTAATACAATCAGGTGACCTAAAAATGAGCTTAAAAATCCCAATGCAGGCTTTCCTTGTTAGAGAGAACTAGAGGAAAGGCAATGAAGTGGAAACATGTCATTGGTGGCTATCGCAAACAGGAACAGAAAGAAAGATTGAGGAGTCCTTTTTTCATTCGCGCATGTTTTAGGCATCCTATGTTGCACATGACAATGAAAAAGCAAGGCTCTTGTAGGCTCTTGCTCTTGCTTGGAAGTTCATGAAATGGTACATTGGAAGAACATTTATTTATTCTTCGTGTTGTGTGCACTTGCTCTAGTAGAAATGGTCCTGCCGGCCTTTGCTAAGACAGCCCATTTCTTCGGGGCCGGGGGAGAAAACCATTTCTCAGCTTTAATTGTTTATGTGCCAGGTGCATGCAGCGAGGTTGCGAGGCAGCCAGAAAGAGGTAGTGATCAAAGTGCTGAAGCCTGGAATCGAAGACGTGCTCACTGTTGATCTAAACTTCCTTTATGTTTCTGCTCAAGTGCTGGAGTTTCTGAATCCACAACTTGCACGAGCATCCTTGGTGAGTCCCTTGAAGCGTTGGCAATGAAATTGTCTAGCATTCATCCTGTCAAATCGAAAGGCTCTCACCGCCTAGTTGATGTCTTTTTGTAAGCAAGTAGAGTGTGATTATAGCTTTTAATGTCGTTAACCCATGTGTGAAGTCTTCTGAGTATGTGTTATGGATTTACCTGTTCTAAGGTTCATGATCCATGTTCAAGGCTGTACCCAAATCTTGTGAGGCTTTGTGAAGACAGATTCGTCTCATCTGACTATGGAGGTTTGATTTGTATTAATGTATATACATTAAGATTATCAGTAAAATTAAACTGTTTCGAGACCTTTTAGACAATGTCGATGTTATCTAAAACTTCTTGAAACAGTCTAATTTTATTGAAATAGTTGTTTATCAATTGTAACATGACAGACCTCCATACACTTTCTGTTTTTTTAGATATTATTTAGAAGTGATTGTTTATCTAATTTTGAAGAAAAATTCTACATCTCTCTAGGGAGAAGTGCACTGGCAATGTCATCGTTGAGTACATATGCAGGTGGCTATTGTGGGAGATATAAGATCATCCATGCTTGATGAGGTGGACTTTAGAAAGGAAGCTATGAACATCGAGGCTTTTCGGAACTACGTGGGCTCTCTTGGCCTTTCGAACCAGGCCACTGCTCCAGTTGTGTACCGCCATTGCAGCACAGAGCGCGTGCTTACAATGGAGCGGCTCTTTGGCGTGCCCCTTACAGACCTGGAGTCTCTTCGCTCCATTGTTCCAAACCCAGAAACCACATTGATAACTGCTCTAAATGTCTGGTCAGTTTCTCTTCACAGAATAACTCCAAGGCAGTGTTTCCTCAAATGTGTCGTATGGTGTCAAAAATGCAATGGATTGTTTTTGGCTTGTTCTCTCACCCCTAGTTAGTTGCACATGGTGTTGGTTCAAGTTGTACGCTTCTTGTTTCAAGCCTGTTATTTTGACCTGTGCAATCTATAGTGAGCCTGCGGATAATACGCTATGTACTATTCATGTCTATTTGCTGGCCAATTTGCTACATTTCTAGGCTGTGATTTCTAATTTTTGCTCTTTTCTTGGTTTAAATTTATTTCTTGGAATATTTATTATGAATCTTGATTACGTTTATGTTCTTTTGGAGAGTTCTGTACTCACAACCTCGTTAGAAATGCAATTGTTTTTGCTGTGTGTTTCTGTCTCTGTGTTTCTAGCAGCACATGAAAGGGCAATTGCAACTAATGTTGCAAAATGTTGCAGGTTTGGGAGCTTGTTGGCATGTGAGACGTTTCATGCAGATTTGCATGCTGGAAATTTGCTTGTGCTCGAAGACGGCCGCGTTGGCTTTATTGATTTCGGTAAGGCTGCCTCTTTTTACATTTTGCAGCGTAGCATTGTAGAGCAGTGTTGACCGTCCCTCCCCCTTTTCATTGTAGCCATATTGGTTGGCATTGTCTACACCTATTGACAATAGTTGGTTGAGTACCAATTCTTGTACCAATGTAAAGAGTATAAGTGCCAAAGAAAGAAGGTGTTAGAGAATTAGGGCGTCTTGGATACCCCAATACTTCCTTGAATTCGCAGTTGTCTAAGGTGTTCGCAGCTCCTTTGAAGAATGTTATGGGTCTAATGAAAGGAATGATGAGATATAAGGTAAGGATCATAATTTTCGGTTAGGATTTGGATGCCCATGCTTTAAATAAATCTCAGATTCTCTGGTTATTGATCCCTTGAGTCTGATATTTGTGATTTATTTTACCAGGCATAGTTGGAAGGATATCACCAGCAACCTGGGTAGCCGTGGAGACATTTCTGACGTCAATTGGGAGTGGCCAATATTATGCAATGGCTAGAGCTCTGGTTCAGATGGGGGCAACTAACACTTCTGTAGATATTGCCAGCTTTGCAAGGGACTTGGAGAAGATTTTCACTGCTGTTCAGGTATCTCCACTCTAGAAAAATGATATGCCGGGTTGCAAGGCAATTTTCGGAACATTTTAGAGAACCCGTGTTTAAGCACCCTCTGAATTGGCATGAAATGGAATCTTTTAATACCGACACATTGTATTGCTAAACTGAGCTCTATTTGATCATGTGAGCTTCTCAATGAGCCATTGTACATGTGAGTATATCAAAGCTTTGATTTTACTTGATTTGCTTTGGTTTGACATGAGTTTGGTCCAAGGAACTTTTAGTTGTCATTGTTTTTGAAAGGTACCATGCCACTACTACTCAAGAATGTTGTCAATGTTGCCTAAACGCTCAGGAAGAGAATTTAATTCCTCTGAATGGTTGGCTGTTTGTTTACCTTGCTCCTTTGTGTTGTTTAATGTAGGAACTGTAGGAGCTGTTTTTGACGAGAACTGCCTTTGTCACAGGACCTTGAAACAAATGTGATGGTTACAACCGCTGGAGGACCACAGGGTCCCACTATAGCTGCATCTGTGTCTGTCGACGAGCAACAAATAAATAATCTTCTGCTAGATGTGGTATGAATACAGTCTCTCCCTGTTTCTGAGTTTCTTTTTATCAAAGTCTGGTGTTTCAATCCTCATCTCTACTGTTCAAAAATGGAAGAAAGTATGTGCAGTCAAAGAACTGGGCCATAAACAAATCGATTTACAAGCTTGCGATATCTTGGCAGCCAAGGAAACTAGGCTTTGGAAAAAAATAATCATGCTCTAAGATAGTGAACCCTTTCTCATGGGTGGACCTTTTGCCAAACATAGGCCATGAAACGATTACAAGTGGAATAAATGTCACTAACAAGTGGAATACGTATTTAGAATCTAGTGAATGTGACAATGCACAACAGCTGAAGAATCAATGCCGACCCACGTTTTGCTCACCTTAAGAGCAAAACTTAGAATTCCATAGCTTCTTCTTACAGTATCCAAATAATATGTGTTATTGTGTGTTGGAAAATTAGGTACAAGACACTTCAATTTAAAAAAATTCTAAACCACTCAACGTAGCTGAAAGCCACAGAAATGGATTTCGTATATTAACATAGATTTATGAATTTGCAGATTCGTGTGAGTGAGGATTATGGTCTGAAGTTTCCAAGAGAATTTGGATTACTCCTGAAGCAGCTTCTTTACTTTGACCGCTACATCAAGGTGCTTGCTCCAAGCTTGAATGTCCTGGAAGACGATCGTATCAGGCTTGGTAATCGACCGCCGTTTGGAGATGGCCCTTTCTACTCTCGAAGGTCTGGTTTTTAAGCCTCCCAATGTTTAGAAAGAGAGAGAGAGAGAGAGAGAAACAAAAACGATTCTGGACCCTTTTTGAGGTTCAACCGTTTAAAAACGTACAGTACATTGCAAGTTTAGAAGAAGCTCAAATTATTGAAGAGTTGTAAGATATTTGTATCCATTATCTTTGTTGCTGTTGCTGGTAAGGTAGTGATTGTACTGCAGAGGACCTGGAGGAAATGTAGCATACTATGGGGCTCCTTCTTCTAGAACCTCCCACGCTTGAAGACCCCTGATCTATGTTAGTGAGGCTTCAGCATTTCAGCTTGCTTTTTTGAAGACCCTCCTAAATCACAAACTGTACGGAGCCAACTGAAGAGTTTGTGATAAGGTTGGAACAACTGTAAGTTGCGTAAGCTGTCTCCTTTTAAATGCAGGATTCCGTAGGGGTTGATCTCATTGGGTTATTGGAAAATAAATAAAATTGTAATACACTACAATAAGTCCTCTGTACTTTGGATAGGTCTTTGGATAGGACTTTGTTCTGATCATACCCTGTAGCATGCAAAGAGATTGTATACTAAGTTAACCCCTAAATGATTTGGACTATGTTTTCACCAAAACCGCTGAAAAACTGTCATTTCTAGGACAAGTACCATATTTTTGAAAAAAAACATTTTTGGACACATCTAACTGTAGGATCTTGTAGTAAACTAGTTTGAGAAGATTTGGAAAAAATTTCAGAATTTTTCACCATGTAGATTGCAAGATATTAACGTTTGAAGTAACAAAAATCATTTTTTTGTCCCTGCAAAAACATGGGCAGCAGCACTTCAGAAGGTCACATTAGTATGAAAAAATGTCCAAAATGGTGGTTACTCTTTGGATTCATTCTTCAAGGCAAGTTGGCTACATGCTTGAAATTTTTTAGATCATTTGGAATTGTACAACATATAGGAAAAAACTAGTAAGTAGAAAGAAGTAGAGAGTGATTCAAAATACTAAATCGTTAACCATTTATTTATGGAATTGAAAAATGCCAATCCCAATGGTTGTAATGTTGTAATAATCAATATACACCTAATGTTTTTGTTTTTTTCCAAGAATATTTAAAATTGAGTTAAATAAAGGAGTTCAAAGTTTATTTTAGAGTAGAGATTCCATAACTACCTACAAACTACCTCAAACTAAAATTCCTCATAACTTTTGATTCATTGATCCAAATGGAATGATTCCAAACTTTCCATGTAGATATAAATCTAAAGAATCAATTTAAAATTTAAATTTAAAAAGAAAGTGATTTTTAAAGAAGTTTTTTCTTCTGCCCAGGGTGCCCGAAGATCAAGCAAAACTACATATCATACAATAACTTTTGAACTGTGTAGTCAAAAGTTATGAAAATTGTTGGGCCTTAAAGCTACACCTTGGTAAAATGTTGTGTGAAAATTTCAAAGAAAAAAAATAAAAATTCTATTCATAGTGAGCTGCCCAAAAAAGTTATAATGCCAAAAAACAATGTTTGGGCGTTTAGGGGTTAAGTGAAATCACCTTCTTTGGTATTGATAAGTGAACATGCTTGCATGTAGAAGGCAGAGGTCCTTCTACAATAGCACTGTAACAAGAATATATTCATAATAAGTTATAGGCGGGGGATTGACCCCCTCATTACCACTTGGTTTACCTCATGGGGAAAACACTGGGATTTTTCATTTGTTGCCCATGATAAAATTTGGAAATTCTGAAATTCATATTTGGAATTAACCCTTAAGCGCTCCGACGTCCATATTTTGGACAATGAACAGAGGGCTTGTAGGCGCTGTTTCATCCAACTACCTTCTCATCCATCCAATGTAACACTTGAGTCTTGAAAAGACAACCTTCTTTTACGTCCAATTTCATGAAATTTTGGTAAATGGTATTACTATACAAAGATATAAGCAAAAATGTGTGAAAATTTGAAAAAGGATTGAGGCGTTTAAGGGTTAAAGGCCTCCTACTATATAGGGGGAGGTGAAGCGATACAAAATAAACATGGCTCAGAAAACAGGGGGCAATTTTTTACATTTATCCTTAGCAGAGGCAATGAGGGGGGCAATCCCTAGTGGCACACAATACAATACATGAGTCTTGATTCATAAAATGTAAAGGAATTCCTACTTTGAAATTCAAGAATCTTTTTGTACACTTTCAATAAAGTGGGCACCCCACAAAGCACCATTCTTTGCTATTGTGCCTAATTACTATTATTAGAGTGATCAAATTTTTATTATTTTCTTGATGACAAGTGAAAGGAGGTTTCAACACACCAATGAATGTGGGATTTGGATATCATATGCAAAAGTTTTGAAGGGTCAAAGTTTTTTTGAGTAGAATTATTAAAATTCTTTCTTCCACATAGGTACATGTTGATTTGGGAGATGTACCCAAAGTAATCATGGCATTTTGGGGTCAATAGTACACATGAAGGGGGCCCACATTATATGGTGATCTTTTTTGGAATATTGTGCTTAATGACTTTTAGGCCCATTTTACACCAAAAACGAGGGGGCCAAAAAATCGAGAAGTCTCTCTCTCCAAGTCCCCTTATTTGCTATTGAGAAGTTTTCCTTTGGATGGGTGTAGAAATGGTAATTTTTTTCATTTATTTTTAAAATATTTAAAAATAGTGTTTTTCAACAAGGACTTCTTGAATTTTTGTTAAAAGTCATTCTAATTATAAATCCAAAGGCTCAAAATTTGAAGACTTTTACAACTATGTAGGAAAAAAAGTGCACTCTACGTCATTAGGCCTTCTTAGGTACTCTAAACCTCTTGTTTCATGATGTAAAATCATTTTTAAAAGACTTCTCAATTTCAAACAATCAAAACCTTCAAAAGTTTGATCCCTTCACCTTTGCATTTGGTGTAAACCAAGCCTTAGTGATCATCAATAAACAATATATTGCTATTCCCAAGATTTATTAATAAAATCTAAAACTAAAAATCCAAAATTCCTTCAAAATTTGATAGCATCCCAAATATTGACAAATTTGCAATAAAATTTGTTGCAATGGGTTTGCTTACAAAATAATACTGAAATTTTGAATGGATTAATAATTCATTTTTGAACTAAATAATGCATGTTATTTAGTTTAAAATTTGAAACCCACCAAGCCAAGTGAACTCACTTCATACTTCAATTTACAAAACTCTATATTAGAACTACATTTCAACAACAAATATAAAGCAAGACATGGATGCAATTTGGTTTGATCTCTTAACTTATGTTCTATCACCAAATTTTCATTCCTTTGCACACAAACATTAACGTAGAATCATCATAGCAATCTCTAAAGCAAAAGATACATTATCTATCCAAAGATTAACCCCTAAAGGACCATGGCCATTCTTCTATCAAAAACTACTCAAAACTGCCATTTTTTCTGCATTCATCCAAAACACAAAAAAAATACTTTTTTTAGAATCTAACCGTAGGATCTTGTGCTTTACTAGTCTAGTATCATGCGGTAAAAATTTCATGGAGTTTGACCGTACAGATTGGAAAATATTAGTATTCAAAGTTGAAAAAAGAAATTTATTTTGAACACTAGCCTGCAGTTTCAGATGACTTTGAATGCCATTTGTGGAAAAAATTTACACCATGGACCTTGAATTAAAAAAAATTTGTGTTGAAGAATTGAGTTGAGAGTCTAGAAAAAAAAAAAAAAAATACGATTGATTTTCATTCTTTAAGAAATTGTTTAGTAGAGGTAGGTCTAAGATTGAAAGAAAAACTAAATCGTTAATAGCTCTAAATGGGATTGAAATACAATAATCCCAACGGTGAGATTGTTTTAAATAGAAAACTTAACCTTGTCAAGCAATTTTTGTTGAAAAATTGTGAAAATTGCATTCAGAATTGAATCCTATAAGTTATTTTTTCAAGAAGATGCTCAAATTGCCCGAAAAACAAGATTGTTCATAACTTTCACATTACTAATCCAAATGGAATGAATCAAAGCTTCACATGTAGACAAAAATATGATCTTTAAGAAGAAAAAAAGTAAAAAAGTAATTTCAAATTTTTGTAGATTTATTTTTCTGCCCGATGACGTGAAAATTATGTTTAAGATGCCATAACTTTTGCTCCTGGGCACCAATTGAAATAAAATTTATATTCCCACGAAGCTCATAAGTTTTCCTATCTTATGAGAAAGTTTCAAAAAAATTCACTAAAAATTGAGATCATAGGAACTTGCCCGAAATCCATTTTGTCCCCTGAGGGGACAATGGTCCTTTAGGGGTTAATCAAGTTTGCAAAAACAAACACTACAAAGGCAAATTTTCTCTCAATCTTGAAAGCACTATATAAGTAATTACATGTTGTAAAATCAAATCTAACTACCAAATCAATAAACCACCAATGGTGACTTGAGTGGAGAAATCTCTCATTCTTATTTCACCAAGGGACTCACAAAAGACTTTTTTTTATCTTCTTTTGCACCTTCACAACTTCCCCTTTTTTTGTGTAGCTACTAAAGCTTTTGTCCTTTTTTATATTTTTCTCTCTTCTTTTCTCAGCATCATCATGTTTGAAAGCCTAAAACTCATCTTGATGTGATACAAGCTCATGTAGCAATATACCATGGAACATCCAAAATCTTTGACAGAGCCTTTGATTCTAGAGATTGATCTACAAAGGAAAAAATCTCACCCAGAGATTGATTTGCAATTTTAACAACAATATTGTATATGAGTCAGAATTTAAAGACTCATATAATGAGCCCCTTGATTACAAACTTCAATCCCTTAGTGATGTATAGAGTTTTAAAAACCTAAGAATTGCACACACATTTGCTTGTTTTTTTGCATCAAACAAAAATTGAAGTTCTTGTTGAATTGTTTCCTCGAGAGTGATGTTTCAAAGAGTTGAAACCAGTTGCTTCCAAATACACTACATAAACTGGCTACTCTCCGATTGTCTCAATCTACAAACACTGCATGCAAATCACATATTACACAAAACCTCAGTCCATGTTCAAGATGCAAAACTCTTAAACAACAAACATACTTTCCCCATTTGCATGGAAACTAAAACACTATTCCAATTCCACATTATTTGAATAACAACAAAAAAACTCTTACCAAATTATCACCACCTTCTAAACATTATTAATTCTCCACTACGGTCCTATTCACCACAACACTTCCATAGTCCTACATTGCGCTTGTCTAAGCTTGTCTTTTCAATGTTGGAAATGAACTAGGCTAGGTCACATTGACGTAAAAGAGGGAGAGAGTGGTCTTGAAAAAGGAACTAAACTAGGATTGATGAAGGGGATGAAGACTCTAGGGTTTGATGTGCAATCATAGGGTTCTTAGGTGTACAATTATAAGTGTTAGTGCAACCATAGGGCTCTGTATCTTGTATAGCTTTTCTTTAAAAAAAAGATCAATGAAATTACACAATTTTTGAGAAAATGCCACCATTGACAAGATTGATGAAAGATACTTAGTTAGATAGTACTTTATACATAAGCTAAAATTAGAATGGTGAAATTAGAATGTTCAAAAGTTCTCCAAAAAATTTGAATTTTTTTTATGGGTACATATTATTATGATTTTGATGTGTAGTACTTTTAGATAGTTTAGACGCATGGAAAAAAAATATGATGATTATGAAGTGATATCCTCTAAGGGCTTGTCTATTGTCCAAAAATTCACTAAAAATCACACAATCAATCATTTCTAGTTCAAATTGCATTGATGGATTCAACAGAAAAATCATCCATTACATGCTTTTTTCCTACTCTGGAGGGTTGTGAGTTCCCATCTGGAAACTGCCAAAACTTGCAGTTCGCAAGCTGCGTTGACCTGGCCAAGTGACTGCTAGGTCATTTTTTTTCATTTAAAAAAAAAATTCAAATTAAACTTTGTTTTTCATTTTAAGAATTTTTCATTTTTATTTTTATTTTTATTTTTTAAAATATCTGACATCAACATTCAATGAGACTGGGGGGAACGGAGCTAGAAACAGGCCTAAAACAGCCCTTCAACCCCCCCTGGATCTCATCTAATGCAAGGGGTCTCTGTTCTTCTCATACTATTAGTATTTTATTAGGTTTATAATTTGAATTTTCAAATTACCTTGTTATCCACATATACATGTGTTGAAACTTTTTATTATGGGGGATATTAGCTTTTATTTCACAATAGATATGTCCCTATTTTTTTTCTACTTCTACTTTTTGCCCAATTAATTTCCTACCCCCTATGTAGTTAAAAGTGCAATTTGAGGCATTTAAACATGTCCTTGTTGTAATTCAAAATATTCTATGCAATTTTAGGGTTGATTAGTATAACATAACTATTGTTGAACACAATCCACTCAAATGACACATATATAGACATCATATATAAAAAAATTCATACAAATAAATTACACAAATGAATCATACATGTACAATAGGAGAAAAACTACGGAAACTAAAAAACCCACAACAATTATATTGGCTAAGCTTGACTTCTGCATTTACAATTTTACAAATATAGTGGTTTAGGGTCCCCAAACCCTACAAAATGTGATAGCAAGTAGATTGGTTTCACAACTTAGGGTTTAGGGTCTCAATGGTACAAAAATAGCTCCTACTTTGAAAAAAATTCATTTGACTATACACATAGACAACCCAAAATGAGACATTGTTCATTATTTTGTCTATTTGTAGATGGAAAATGGAGTCTCTTCATGCAAGTTCCTCTCCTTTTTTAAGGCTATCCCTTGTGTAGATTAACAAATTATGTACTATGGATATTACAATGTATAGTATAATAGTTGTAGTATAGTATATTTCAAATAGTGATGCAATAATAACTTGAATATATTTTTAAATTATAGGCTCCAATGTCTAAGATGTTCTTTCTAAAGTAACCTCTTGTAAAGTTTATGGGCTGCAAATGTAGTTGCACAAGCCACCTAGTGGTCTTGCAGTCCTTTATAAGGTGTTTTTGACATTCTCTTATATATGCTAATTTTAGTTAATGTTTTGACTAATAGTTGTGGCGACATGATGTATTGTGTACGGTGATGTATTGTTCACATGATAGAGGGGGGCTTCCTTCCAAAATCACTTCCAAACTACCATTTCTGAAATGAAAGTATATATTTTCTTATAATCATTTTTTGAAAAATCTAAATGTAGTATCTTCTTCATTGCCCATTTTGCCCAATTGCAATTATGAATAGCTAAAAACATGCATGCCAATTTTCACAAGGATTGGAGCAATAGAAGTGATTGTTTTCAAAACCTTGCAATGATGTGATGGACATTGGGAAACAAAAATTTCACTTGATTGTGCCCATTCACTACATGCTCCAACCAACTAGACCCCTTCCCACTTGTACACCTATGGAACAATTTTTTTTCTTCAGATGGCCTTTGATTGGCTAGGTTTGTCTCCCAAGACGATTTGCAATGATCATTTTTTAGAGCATTTGACTTGAAAAAAAGCACTAAAGGTGGAATTTTTGTCCTAATCATTTTTTTAGGCTATAAAAGACAACTTTATGAAGTACATGATGAAAATATGAAATTTAAAAAATATATAAAAATTGGTATCCGGACAGCCCTTGAAATTGGATAGCATCTATAAAACAATTGAATTATGATTGATTTCTTATAAGCAATTTCCGTATGATGACTTCTTGCATTCATGTTGGTTTGTTCATAGGTGTTGGGCATTTAGGAGTTAACTCCTAAATGTCTAGAGTCTTCTTTAGAATTCATGATTTGAGAAAAATCATCATAAAGTACTATTTGGAAGAATATTTTGGAATTCATATACAAATGAAAGTTGTAGATTTTGAGTTTTAGATTCCATTTGTACACTTAGATTCACTGATGCTATTACCAATATTCTTTTTTAAATTTTGAAAGGAAAATTTCAAAATTCCTTCTAAATTTGATTACAAGCAAAATATTATCATTTTTTGAGCACAAATTGTTGAAAGGGATTTGAAATGAGGTTTTCTTGACATGGTGATTTAACCCCTAAAGTCCCGTTGTCCCCTTCGGGGACAATTTGAAATTTGGGCAGGTTCCTGTGGGCTGAAATTTTACCCTAATTTTAAAAAAAAAAATTTGAAGATAGAAAATCTGATAAGCTTTTGTCAAAATATAATTTTTATTTCAATTGGTGCTCGGAAGCAAAAGTTATACCACAAAAAGCTAGAACTGAACTTGGAAGGCAACACAAAAAATATTGCAAAAATTCATAATAAATTATTATTTTTTTCCTCAAAGATTATATTTTTGTCTACATCTGAAGCTTTAATTCATTCAATTTTGATTAGTGATGTGAAAGTTATGAACAATCTTATTTTTCGGGCAATCTAAGCATGTTTTTGAAAAAATAACTTATAGGATTCATTTCAGAATGCAATATCCAAATTCTTTTAATTTCTTTTTTTATAAAGGTTAAGTTTGCTTGCTAGAACAATCTCACCATTGGGATTATTGTATTTCAATCCCATCTAAGAGCTATTGACAATTTAGTTTTTCTTTCAATCTTGGACCTACTTCTACTTGACAATTTTTTGAAGTATGAAAATCAAGTTGTTATTTTTTGAAATTTTTCTTTAGACTCCCAACTCAATTATTCAACACAATAAGTTTTAAATTCAAATTCCATAGTGCACATTTTTTCTACAAATAGAGATCAAAGTCATCTAAAATTGCAATCTAGTGTTGAAAAAACTAGTTTTTTCAACTTTGAATGCTCATATCTCTCAATCTGTACGGTCATACTACATGAATTTCTTACCACATAATCTCAAACAAGTAAAGTTCAAGATCCTATGGTTAAGTTCCAAAAAAAGTATTTATTCTATTTTTTTAGATATACACAGTTTTGAGTAGTTTTTGACAGAAAAATGGCCTTGGGACTTTAGGGGTTAAAAAAAATTGTGTTCTTTAAATCTATGACTTCATTTTTGCAAATCCAATTTTGAACTAGAGTCAATGTAATTTGGCTTGGTCAACCACTTGATATACTTCCACATTTGTAATTTTAGTAAAATATGTACTCTAATAACACCAAATCCAAGCATTAGATAGGGCAATAACTTGATAAAATATCTCTAAAAATTAGGATGGCTTTCATCTAACTATGTGCTTGGAAGGAGTAAGGTAAACCAGCCTATGACAAACAAATCTCCTATGACAGGCCATAATCAAAGCCTTGGGAAATGGTCATGAAGTTATTGGTAACTGTCTTAGGACACTTACCCATTTTCAGTGTAAACTGGTAGTAAAAAGTTATTTTGTAATTCTTTCATGTCATGTCCATATTAGGAAATCTTGGAGCCATGTTAGAAAATGTTTTGACTGCATTAGGTGGTTAGATGACCATCATGGAAACACTTTTCTGCTGATTTGGGGTAGTCTACAGACTCTTTAAAGCCAACTGCACATCAGACTTCAAAAATTCATAAAAAATTCATTTTTTGTCCAAAAAATAAAATTTCACTTGCTCTCTGCATTCCTCATGTTTATCTTCATAGAGAATTTTTTTAAATTTTTTTCAAAAATGTGAACATGGCAAACCAGCCATTCTGGCTGTCATAGGCTGGTTTACCTTATATCTTTGTAAGAATATTTTGAAATGGTTTTCTTTTTGTGCTAAGTGAAATATAAGAGATTTGAGAATGTACATGTAAAATTTCACAACATTCCAAGCATTTTCAACTTATGGTGGAACTTGCAATACATGGTGGTCATTGAAATGAGAGCAATGTTTGTAAGAAGAAGAAAAGAATGGGACACTTGTCTTCTCCTTGAACTCCTTGGATCTACCCTTTTCGAGGTAGATATGACCTTTTGGAGGTGGGAAAGAATCACATTGTTTGGCTGACTTTGTAGTCCATGCCCTTCAATTCCCCCCCCCCACCACTAAACTTTGAAAAATTCCACAAAGTGGAGTTTAACTCCAAATTTGATGAAACTACCACCATTAAATTCTTAAAGCAGTCTATTTTCTGGAAATCATTTTAATTTAAAGAAAAACTCAAAATTTGAGAACAGGAAGATAAAAGAAGAGGGGCAGTGACCGTAAAATGATTGATTGGGCATTCAGGGGTTAATGGGTTAAATTTGTTGTTGGCAATGTTTTAGAAACATATACAATGAATTTTTTTTCATTGGTGAAAGCTAATCATTTCTAACTGCCTTCATTCCCTACTAGGTTCAGATTATTACTAACATCAGTTTCATTGTCGAAAATCATTAAAGGGTTGATATCAGGTCCCCCTACCTTCTCTTCATTGCAAAAAAGAGTCACATGAAAAAGAAATGTTACATTTCTTGGTAGTTCATCAATATAGTTGGTAAGTTTACAGGGGTTGGTATCAAGCTCCAATCAATTGCAACACCTCTGACATGTGCAAGAATCTACTAAGTTTAACCCTTAAGCGCTCTGACATCCATATTCTGGACGACGAACACAGGACTTGCATGCAAAATATAAGCAAAAAAATGAAATGAAATGGTATTATTGTACAAAAATATAAGCAAAAATGTGTCAAAATTTGGAAAAGGATTGAGGCGTTAAGGGATTAAGTTAATATCAGGCCTGGGGGGCACCATGGGGGCTAGATTGCACTATTTCAAAATAAATGTCTATTTTTCGCTACATAAAAGTAATCTTTTTTCGCTAGAAATTTTCCATTTCTATTTTAAATGTGGATAAAATGTGGATGAAGTTACCAAATTTGGATGAAAAATTGCATGGATAGAATTGAAAAGTGTTTTTTTGATCCAAAAGATGGATGAATGTAGAAATACAATGCTTTTTGGTACTTTCTCATAAAGTATAAAAAAGGGGCTAGTTAGTATGAAGCATCTCCGAGGTCCAGATCAGGATCGGGGTGGATTGACCCCCTCGCTCAACCTTACCAGGGGGGCATGTAAAAAAAAAGCTCTCTATTTTGGACTGTTCTAGAGTATACTCATGACCTCTCTCAACTAATTTGGGGTCTCTGATCGCAAAAATGAATTAAAAATTTGCAAAAAAGTTCATGTGCAGAAAATAAATAATTCCAAGGTTTGCCCGCAGGGCTGAGCGAAGTCAGTTCACCCTGGCCCAGATCAGCAAGGAAAGTTTCTTCATTCAACTGACAATTCAATCCAACTTTTTCTTAGAGTTCAGATCGTTTTGTAGGTAGCTGTAGAATGGATGCAAGGTGATCCTTGAATGGATCTCTCTCTTCTCAATTAATGAATTTAAGAAGAATTGTTTTTTTATTGTAAGAGCCAATTATTGGCTGTGACTTCTGCACATTTCTTTATAAGTTACAGGGGGACGGATTTTGGGACACCTATGGTCACAAATAGGTGCCTATAACCTAGATCTTTGATAATTTATAAGTAATTAAAAAATGCTTGGAAAAATATGAAACTACTTGTGTTGGGTTCCGCATCTATTTTTCTTTCTCTTAAAAATGAGCTAAAAATCATTTTGTCCCTAGAAACCTGTGAAAAAGGCGAATCAGCCCTTAAAGTGACGGTTTATGAGCACACTACCTTTAAGTTACTTTTCCTCCATTCCACTCTTCGGATTTTTTTTTTTTTGAAAACACTCTTCCGAATTTCAGCACCGCTTATCGACATTCTTTGTGGAAGGACTGAAGGAAGGCAATAATAGGTCAGCAGAAGTTCAAAGAGATAAGCAGTTACTGTACTCTCACCGGATCAGAGCCATGCATGACCTACCAATGAAAATCCCTCCGTGAGGGAAAACCCCATACCGGAATGTTCCATCTCAAAACCACGGCGGCTGCCTGACCCAAACATGGGTCTGTCAGTAGTATGGAAGTGATTGGTCCACACGTGCAACGTTGGGGTCAAGCTTTCCACGTCATTGAGATGAACAACCCGATGAAGAGCATCACTGAGTAATGATCAACTTGAATCCTTCGCACAGACGGAATTTGTAGACCGACTCGTGGATTCGTGGGGGCCATTGATCTGTAAGCAAGACGTCTGCAATTTTTTAAGGACCAGCCATTTGGATGAGCGCTCCGTGATTTGCGCAACGCCGACTTTCGTGGTCAATTTCATTGGGAGACGCTCCGTTCCAAGAGGCTCGGACGCAGAAGCACTTCAAGCATCCTAGGTTCCTCGTTTATCTGCACACGCAAACAAGCACTAGGGTACTGAAGTGCTTGGAAACCGAAAGTTCCACCAGAGACTTGGCCTAAAAGGCATGAATCAGTAGTCACCTCTAAGTTGATAAGTCTCCAGCAAGAGAACTTTTCCAGACAGCATGGTGAAAGGCATTTGATGCGTTCGAAGAGATGTTGGTAATCCAGTTAGAAACTTAAAAATTAGGTTAACTCCATCGTGCAGGAATGGGATATACGTTCTAGTATGTTCGTGGCGGACTACTTCAGGATACTTTGAAAATGGTAGCAACTGTAGAACGGGGATATGCCTCCGGAATCAATAGCATATAACTTGTATCACGGCTGGGTAGCAGAATCGTCCTGACTCCTGACTATAAGATTTAAAGGATCCACTTCACAACAGATGATGGATTTCCCTGAATCTCCACAAGAAAGTACCCACTATTACCCAGACGTCGTAGCTACACCAAATACCTTACTGACTTACTCACATCTGCTCATGAACAAGCGGATAAGTTATGTAATTTGTGCAGTACATAATTTGCAGTTACCTGGACAAAACCATTTGGCAGCCGAATCCGAAGCGTAGTTCTGTCAGATCGTGAAGAGGACGTTGGCCCGGGCGTGTAGACTTCTGCCGGTCCCTGCTGCAGTGAAGCTCCCGTTAAGTCGAGTCTTATGATGACGAGCATTAAGATAATGTACAACACTCGTCAGTTCATAGAAAATGAATCCTCAGCCCTACGACACAGTGTTTCGTTGCCGTACAGTCAGCGAAAGGGAATTAATTTCCTAGAACAGGAACTTGCTTAATTAATCCTTCTTTGCTGAGCTGTCGCAAGCACATTCGGCCAACGCTTGTCCGGCCTGCACTATTCACTAATATCAGTGCCTGCTTTCATGCATCAGTCTTCTTAATTAATAAAATATCCCACACATGCACAGTCCTGCCCTTCACGTTTCTTCCCGGTGAGCCTCCTGCACGAGTCGTGACGTACTAAAAAAGGCTGCTTCCTCGGTGCTCGACTTGACCAAATTCCTGGGTGACCTGGCCCGCACTTTAGACTAAAGACGAAGTGACAGGTCAGCATGATAAGCTTCTTGAATCCTTGAAGTCGACCCAATGCAAAATCTTGAGTTATTAAAACAACGCTGAACCCGAAGAACTGCATCGATTCCTTCAGCTTGCAGAGAATACAGCGGTAACGGGACTGGTGTCTGTGCAGTAGCTGCTGAGTCACAAAGGTCGAATTGTGTGACAGTTGCAGTCGTCGGGCTAAGTTATAAGTTAGAGTGGCCACTGAAATTCGAAATCATTCGAGAGTACGTGTGTCTGTGATCTAGTAGTCTAAAATTAGTTCGGAAGCTTACCTCTTCTGGATCTCTGTAATCGTGTAAGTTGATAGCGATTGGCGAATTGCGTGTCGATTGGTGACTGATTTGACGAGAGGGTACACCCTCCACTCAGAGAATCCTTGCATTTAGTATCTTGTCCTGCAAGCAATCGATCGACCGCCCTCAATTGTAGTAAGTGTAGTCTTAGAAAGAAGCGAGTTTCCACCCGACCTCGGTGGTTTATGTTCTCTAGGGTTTAAGGTTTCATTTTATGAGCATGGTTAGCAGGTTTCTTACAGATGAAGGTCAATCTAGCTAGGGACTTGGCACTAATTAGTCTATGAAGTGATTTGCCAACTGTCCAGAACTAGAAAGAGTTTGTGCCTTGTGATCAATCACCCAAGTGCCAAAATTTGAGAACTTGGGACTTGGTGTTGACTTGAGTTGGGGACGAGGAATTTGTTTATGGAAACTGACAATTTTGTTCCTTGAGATTGGGACTCAGCAGTGATACAGTGGCCCTTCTGAGAACGATAGTAACGTTCATCATCCTTGCGTGTTGCTTATCAACTTCTTGGCTATGTTCTTGTCTTTGGAAAAGGGGAGAATATTCTAGTCAGTTGGGTATGGCGAGAAGGAAAACTTATGATTGACTGTCGCTGAGATTTTGCAGGCAATGGCGGAAGTACAGCGACCCGTGTTACGGCGCTTAAACAGCATTCAGGAGCGAGTGCAGGTTGCCGTGCGAGAGCATCGGAACATAATCCTTGCCCTTCTCTCCCGGTACCACACCACTCCCATGATCTGCATCAAACTTGCAAATTACTCCCTAGCCTCCAGTGGATTGCCTCTGGGCATGGTCATCATTTTGTTAAAATCAAGGGTACTCGTTTGCTGTTGTTAATTGTTGGATCAAGCTGACGACTTCAGCTCGCTCAAAATGTTGCAGATATGTCAAACAGGGGCGCACCATCCTTCAACCTCACCATCTCCTAGATGAGCTGAACAACATCACGGAAGAAGACAAAGCTACTGAAATAAAGGACAGTGCATTCGGACTTCTAATCGCCAATTGCCAGGTATTCACATCTAATTAGCTTAAGTTAGGGAAATGCCTACTCATGGAATGTTTGAATCTCGTGAAGAAAAGAATCTTACGTTGGCTTTGCGATGCAGGAGGCTATGGTTTTGCCACCCTGGGTTGGTTTTGCGGTTCGTCCAAGGCCGGGCATATGGGAGTACTTGCGCATCAACGTCGAGGAGCTGACTCTGGAGGAGCTCTCTGTTTCTGAGTATTTGGGGTTCAAAGAACAGCTTGCCAACGGCACTGAGTGCGTCTCTCATGCCTTTTCATCTTCTTATTTTCTTGATCCCCCGCATTTGTCAATTGCAAATGGAACGGGTCGCGTTGACAAATCAAAGCTCTGTGCAGTGATCCTGATCCATTTGTGCTGGAGCTGGACTTTGCACCTTTCAATGCCAATTTTCCTCACATGACAAGGCCTTCGTCGATCGGCCACGGAGTCCAATTCCTGAATCGACACTTGTCTTCCAAACTGTTCCAATCCGCTGATGGCATGGAGCCATTGTTCCAGTTTCTTCGCATGCACACGTATCGTGGACAGGTGCAGTGATAATCATCGGACTTCTAAGTTCCAAGGCCTGCTCAACTATATCTTTGAGAAATGTTGGATGCAGATGGCATGGCCTCCTCAATTTTGAATGCTAGGGTTTGTAGCATTGTTTTCTGGATGCGCCGCTCATTTTCTGCTTCTGCAATTACAAGACTTCCTCATTTTTTGAACATGGACAATGTGGATGCAGACCTTGATGCTGAACGACCGAATTGCGAGCTTAAAAAGGCTTCGTCCACAACTGGTCAAAGCGGAGGAAGCTCTAAGCCGTCTCCCAGAGAACACTCCATTCTCCGATTTCGCACACAAGTACGTGATTCGATCATTCAACTGTCGGTGCTTGCAGTTCTCCTTTTTGTAATTCGACACTGTTAAATGCACTAGTCTCGTGACAATATTTCAAGTAATGATGAACAGTTCAAATTATATGATTTTTAATGCAGGTTGCAAGAGCTAGGGCTGGAAAAAGGATGGGGAAATACCGCAGGTCGTGTTCTGGAGACGGTCAAAATGCTGGAAGATCTACTCCAGGCTCCTGACCCAGATACCTTAGAGAAGTTCCTTGCCCGCATTCCCATGGTCTTCAGTGTGGTGATTGTTTCACCCCACGGATACTTCGGTCAAGAAGGCGTCCTCGGATTGCCAGACACCGGTGGCCAGGTATACATACACCTCGTCATTTTGCGTTGCTCATTCCAAACAGCACAAAAAATTCACCACGATCCTGGCCTGAACCTTGGAGATCATTGGGTGTTTTGCATAGGTGGTTTATATTTTGGACCAAGTGAGAGCTCTGGAGAACGAGATGCTGGAGAATTTGCAGCTGCAAGGGCTGGAGTTCATTCCTAAGATCGTCATTGTAAGACCTGCTATCCGAATTGTTGCCGCAGTTTATTTTCAAAAGCTTTTGTTGGATAAATGGATACAATATCACATTTCAATCGAAAAGCTGATTGAATTGGCGCTCTGACTGGCATTTGGCAGCTGACACGTCTCATCCCCAACGCTATTGGAACCACCTGCAACCAGCGAATTGAAAAGGTTACAGGCAGTCGGTTTTCGCACATTTTACGTATCCCTTTCCGTCACGAAGGCAAAATATTGAAGAACTGGATTTCACGGTTCGATGTTTACCCTTACTTGGAAACATACGCACAGGTCAGAACAACTCTCTTCAACTCTCACATTCTCTCCAAATTTGCAAACTCTAGTAGAGTACCCACCCCCGAGATGTTGTATGGAAACCTAGTCACATTAGAATTGATAGGGTTAATGTTAAAAACTACTGTAAATGGCGTTACAATTTGCTTTCGCAGCTAGATTTCCTGAGAGAGGGACATTATCACCAATTTTGTCGTGACCAAATTCCTGCCAGAGTTAACAGTCGGTAATCTAATGCAAACGAACTTGATCTCTCTGTACGCAGGAGGCAGCCAGTGAGGTTTGTGCGGATTTGTCAGGTCCACCTGACTTGATTATTGGCAACTACAGCGACGGCAACCTGGTGGCCTCATTACTATGTCAGCACCTTGGTGTAACGCAGGTTAGCACTTGCTTGGATTTGACTTCCAATTCACTTAATCGATCAATCTTTGTCGTAAAGCATTCTCCAGAATTTGACCGATTGCGTCACTCTTGCAGTGCACTATTGCCCACGCATTGGAGAAGACGAAGTATCCAGACTCGGATATCTTCTGGAAGAATTACGACGAGAAGTACCACTTCTCATGCCAATTCACTGCTGACCTCATCGCCATGAATCACGCCGACTTCATTATCACCAGCACATATCAAGAGATTGCTGGTAGTGCGAAAACTGTTGGACAATACGAGAGCCACCAGGCGTTCACTTTACCTGGCCAGTACCGAGTCGTGAATGGCATCGACGTCTTCGATCCCAAGTTCAACATTGTCTCGCCAGGAGCTGACATGAATGTCTACTATCCCTTCACAATCAAGGAGCAGCGCTTGACAAAGCTGCATCCCACCATCGAGGATCTCCTCTTTGGCACTGCCCAGACAGATGAGCACATGTTAGATCCACAGCCCTAATCAAATATCTTTCATAACAATCTTGTTATCATGCGTTATCATGCGATTACTAACATCGGATATGCATGTCATACAGTGGCGTCATTAATAAGGAAAAGCCCATTCTCTTCACAATGGCGCGGTTGGACAGAGTGAAGAACCTCACTGGTCTGGTGGAGCTCTACGGGAAGAACAAGAAACTCCAAGAATTAACGAACCTAGTGATTGTCGGAGGTGAAATTGATCCTGCAAAGTCGAAAGACCGGGAAGAAGTGAAAGAGATAGCGATAATGCACAAGGCAATTGAGGAGTACAATTTGCACAACCACTTCAGATGGATCCGATCGCAGACCAACCGAGTGCAGAATGGGGAGCTCTACCGCTACATCGCCGATGCAGGTGGTGTCTTTGTGCAACCTGCGCTGTACGAGGGCTTTGGGCTCACAGTCGTGGAAGCGATGACATGCGGACTTCCTACATTCGCAACCGTGCACGGCGGTCCTGCGGAGATCATCGAAAATGGCATTTCAGGGTTTCACATCGATCCGTACCATCCTGACAGTGTGTCTCAGGTGCTTGTTACTTTCTTCGAGAGAGTCAAAGCGGACCCTACGGTTTGGACTAAAATCTCTGAGGCTGCTCTGAAACGCATTTACTCTAGGTAAGCACGCGCGGCGCTTCACGTCCAACACTAAAACTTCGAGGCTAATTTTCTTGCGCGTGAAACAAATTGATAAAATCTCAAGCATAATATTATGTTCTCTGACGCTAATTGCGACACCGGTTGAATGCAGCTTCACCTGGAAACTGTACGCTGAACGGCTGATGACACTCACTCGTGTTTACGGTTTCTGGAAGTACGTTTCCGATCTGCACAGACGCGAATCACGACGTTACTTGGAGATGTTCTACACACTCAAATTCCGCGAACTGGTATGCAAGTCAGCCTAACCGGAAAACGAAGCGTTTGGTCTAATTCCATCCTTAAATTGCGTCTCTTATTGCCTTCCAACTGTGTTTTTCTCGATTTTGTATTAAAGACTCTGCGCTTAAGCTTTCACTGCGTTTCCTCCGATTCGGTTAAAAGACTCTGTTCTTAAACTTAGACTGCGGTTATTTCGATAATTTTCATAGACTGATTTCTTAAGCTGTAAGACTGAAAAATTGTTTAACAAATGTTCCAATAATTACTTAACCAGAAATCTGAGAACGGAAAAGGACGGTTTCGTTCCGTTTTCCAGCAACCTTGATGCAAGTTCACACCACTCATTTAATAAAATAATCACCTAGTTTGAACATGATTTTCATCTGTTCTAATTTCCTCCACATGCGCGGCAATCTGAATATAGGTCAAGACCGTACCTCTTTCCAAAGACGACGAAGGTCCCGAAGAGCAGACGGAGAAGAAGGCACACCACCAAGATGCCACCATTGTTGGACATCCAATGGCGGCGGCGAAAAGTTCTTAGAGTAGCAAAGCAATCTTCAAACGGCGTGTGAAAACAATAACAAGATTGCATGACGATGATCAGCGGCACTGGCTGGGAACAGGGTTTTATGATTTCTAGGGATCTTGTACATAAGGCATCCGGTAGTAGAATGGGATTCGGTACAATTGCTTCGGCATTGCAATTGATACTTCACCATTTTTCAGGTTTTGTATAGATTTGAACTCTTGGGTTCAAGATTTTCTTGGAAGTGTTCTTCAGAAATTTATCACACGACGTTGTCATCCCATGTAAATAGAATGCATTAGGTCGCAGATCAAAGTGGATTACATTTATTGAATTGTTCAAAGCAGAGAATGTATGTTTTAACGTATGTGTGACATCTAGTTTCATTGAATGTAGCGCTGAAAAAAATCTGTAGCAAGACTAAAGAATTAACCCTTGGAAGGATGCAGCCCCCATCACCAAGGGACACCTAAATGTTGCAATTATTGGACTGATAGGTGCATTCTTTGTTTTTCCACTAAACAAGGTAGTCACCTGTAGTATACTTTTGGTCCTTAGTGTCCTTCAAGATTTAATTGTAGAAGGATAATGTGGCCACTGTGAAGATCATCCTTTTTGGTACTATGTGAATCATTTGCTTCAAAAAAAAAAAAAAAAACTCACTAGAGGTCAAGCTACTTTCTAAGACCTCCCCTTTTTATACAAAATTCCAAAGATGAACATTGTATTTCAATTCTATCCTACATTGAAGGATTCTCTATCATCTATCAAACACTTAGTGTCCACACCATGCTTCTAAAATTAAATAAAGATTTGAAGAAGTGTAAGCCAAAAAATCAAGCTTTAGATATTGAAATCTAATTTCAATCATAGTGGAATTTGATTAAGTTAACAACACTTCGTTCTGACTCTTTTCTAAAATCGACCCATATAGAAAACTTGTCTAAAATGTACTCTCATTGTTCATGAGAGTTTAGGATTTTCAACACTTTAAAAATTCATAGTTAATTCATACGATATTCAAAAAATGCATTCTAAAAGAATTTGGAATTCACTTTTGACTACCAACACTACAAAAAATTGGACACAAATGCAACTGCAAAAGAATGACTGGTTGTCCAGAACAACTAAAAAATGACTTGGTCTCCCTAATTGCACCACTACTACGAAAACTACAACACCAGAGTCATATTGCAGTCTACAGCGCAACTGCCGGATGAGGACTTCAAAAGTAGAACCCTTCATCCGTTGTATTTTGTTAACTGCATCATCAGAATGTAGATGTGGATAAAATTCCTACGTGGAGGCCATAGTCGCTAAGGACTATGAGGCTATCATATATTGTGACTTTGCGACTTTTGTACGACTAAAGAATGAGTAGAAGGAAACTTGAGAATGACTTTAGGAAAGTTATGATGTCATATATTGTAACTTCGCAACTTTTGTGCGACTAAAGAATGACTAGAAGGAAACTTGAGAATGACTTTAAGAAAGTTACGACTTCCTCTGGGAAAAGATAAAGATAAAAAGATAAAGAAGGACATGATAGAAGGAAAGAAAAAATTAAATTGGTTGCCATATTTACTACGGAATGAGTATGGAATGACTACAGTATTGCTGCACCTACAAGCTAAATGAATAACAAGAAAAGACCTCTGCAAAGGTTGTTGCCATATATGTCCCTAGTTTGATGATGAATGCATTCATCTTGTGAGAGATGTTGTATCATCTATGAAACATTAATACACATTGGTTCATTAAAGTGCCTAGTTATACTTGATTGAAAGTTGAGTATGCAAGCATTTCATCTATGAATTCACTTGTAACACTATGAGACCTTGGCTTCACAAATGATAATGATAGTGACCAATATATAAAAAAATAATAATAATATAGTATTAATAAATTAAAAAAATTAAATTAAATATTCAAAAAATATATTTTAAGAAAATATTTTTAAAATATTAAAATATTCTAAAATAATACTAAAATAATACTAATAAATTAAAAAATTAAAAAATTAAAAAAAAAAAGTAGTTTGATGTGGTTACCCTACCACGTTAGATTACAAGCCATTATAGTTACAAATTCATCTTAATAAATTTCTTTTTTAAAATTATTTTAATGTTTTTTCAATTGCTTTTGGGATTTGTTTCACCTTAAAGAAGTGCACCAGTTTGTTGGCAGGCTTTTTCCACAATTAAATTTTCTTTAAATAAATTGTTGGTGGAAACTCACAGTCCCTTAATGGCTTCCTTTTTTTCCTAATGAAAATCCTAAAGCCAAACAAAGCGAACAAATAGTTCTCATCTTCTTGATCAAAGTAGATGTGACAGAGGTATGACTTCAAAATGACTCAAAGTTAGTGATCTTGAAGTTACATAACAGTAATTTATTCTAAGAACAATTATAATGTACACAACCCCCTTAAATATTGCTTTGTATGCAAATTTGTCTATAACTTTTGATTTGAGGTTTCGAATCTAAAACAATTTTTTGGAGATAAAAGTGAGTTTGATTTTTCAACTTTCATAAGTTCAAAGTTTTTTGAAGAAAGTTAATCTACTATGCTTCAATGAAGTCTAAAATATTACTTGTAACATAATTCCTGCGATTCACATATCCCACATCGTTTGTCTTGCCTCACTAATATAAAGTGCTTGTCATTTCATCTCTTCATATTCACATACTAAGCAGCTTTGATAGCCATGTAACATGTATACCAAATATGATGTATGGTGTATTCTGTATGACATATTTTGTATGGTGTATCATTGTGGAATTTTGAATGATCTTGTCATGTGATCTAAACCCTAAATTGTAATGACTTAAACATGACTCTAATGTAACTTTGACATAAATCTGACATAAATCCAACATGACTAATGAATTCACAATGACTTAAATATGACTCTAATGTAACTTTGACATAAATCCAACATGACTAATGACTTCACAATGACTTAAACATGATTCTAATGTAACTTTGACATAAATTTGATATGACTCTAACATAAAATCCAACATGACTAATGACTTTACAATGACTTAAACATGACTCTAATGTAACTTTGACATAAATCTGACATAAATCCAACATGACTAATGACTTCACAATGACTTAAACATGACTCTAATGTAACTTTGACATAAATCTGATATGACTCTGACATAAATCCAACATGACTTTGACGTAACTCTGACATGTCTGACATATCCACGTCAACAATATTGCATAATTGGCTGACATGGCCATCGACGTTTGATTTTCTTGAGGATCTATAAAATTGGAAAATGACTTGAAAATGACAGCCCACGTGGATGTCTAGCTCGGATGCAAGCCCAAAGGTGCTTTCCATGTGGTGGATAAGTCATGCATTTCTTTTACCTTCTTTTCTTTATCACCTAAACTGTAGCTTTTATCATCCATGAATACATCCAAGGTAGAAGTGGATGGTAATAATACACTTGCAGTTATTTATATAAATGACTTGTCCACAATGACTCCAAGACCCCCAAGTCATTTTAAAGTCGACAGTATCCGGAATGATTGATTTGAAGTCATGTTTCGTAGTCACAAATGTACTCATTTTTTGTAGTGCAATGAGACATCACAAAATAAAATTCAATATAATATTAGGAGCCATGCTAAATTGCTTATTCAAATGCTTTTAGGTGTAGTTTGAAGACTAGACATTTAAATTTCAAACAATGGATGAAAACAACCACATCTTAAGCTCATAAAAAAGTTTTTTTTTCATCCATCAATTTTATTATAGGTTCTTGTGTTAATTTTCTAATATTTTTATAGTATAGATTATGAAGAATTTGCTTTGCAAATATTCTATAATTCAAAAGATAGAAGTAGGTTTGGCCTCAAAAAAATAATTTTTTCCAATTCACTCTGATATAAGACAACACAAATTTTGAATTTACAATGAATTTGACTTCTAAAGGCAAACGTTTGCATCCCTCATTAAGCTAGCTACTACAAGACCATGTTCAAATCTTCTTTAGCAATAACAAGGCTAATAAAGGAGAAATGCCATCACAATACATTCCTCTTGTGAAAGTGAAAATTGAACCTTGCTTATTGCTTGAATAAAATTGAACATGAATGACTCTCACGATGCATTCAATCACCACCTCGATAGGCATTGTTTTAAAATCCATGTAGCTTATTCCACTTTGGTTGGGAATATTGCTCTTAGAGGGTCGTGATGGAAAGGTCTAGAAAGACCACATGCGCAACTGTGCACCATGTCATTTTCTATACATACATCAATGTTCAAATTGATGCTAGTTAGTCTCATATTTCAACTAAGCTAAAATGTGTGTTGTTAGCAATGCCAAAGGCATTGCTATTATGGTTTTGTGTAATGTTTGTTCCACAAGGGCACATTTATAATAAATAGGTGTTGCTAAGTTGCTTATTGCATCTATATGTGTGTCATATGTGGGCATTTCTTTTCGTTACTAGGATGTTATCAATGTCGAGTGTTAGACTTAGTGATGTAGGTGTTTTTTGCATTTGTATCATTGTTTCCAAAATCACTTGGTGGCTCAAGCTATGACAAAGTGTCACAAGCCACATGGTATGGTCCCGTTGACTTATAGTGTTGACCATTAGTCTAAAGCTATCAGGTTATGACATATGTTAGTATTTAAACCATTGTTAGGCCTTGTGTTGCATTGAAGGTTGCGCATTGTTTTACAAACCACTCAATGCAATTCCATACAAGGTGTAATTGTATTTTTTCACCTTAATGTTGATTTACTTAGAAGCGAGTTTTACTTCATGATTCATGTATTTGGATGTAATAGTGTGGTTTACAAAGTCAATGTTGCATTATTCTTATTGTTTACTCACACTTATTGCATGTTGGCATGATATGATCTTGGCACAATGTGTTTTGTGCATTACACAAGGTTAATTTTTACCAATCTCACAAAGAGATCAAAAGACATCTCGATTCAACTAACTTTTTTTTATATCCAAGTAATCCAACTTCAATGCACTCTCCATCAACCATCAATCGTATAAGTTGACGCCTGTCTGTCCGACTAGGGAGGATTGACCCATGTATTGTCCTATGTTTTACCCTTGCAAAAAACACTGAATTTTTTTAATTTGCCGTATATGATAAAATTCGCAAATTTGGAATTCACATATGCACTAAGAGGCCCCAAATTAGTTGGGAGACATGAAGAAATACAAAATTTAAGCAACACAAAATAGGGGTAATTTTTACAATTACCCTTGGATGAGACAATATATGGGTCAATTCCCCCTATCCCGTTTGTCCGTCCATGTCCTCGGCCATGTCCCCGATCATGCTGCTGCAAGGGGTTGTCTCTTCCGAGGCAGTTGGGGTGTATGCTAGGAAAGAGTGTCACGCACATGCGGCAGCAACAGGTGATAGCATCCCAAGATGAAATCCAGGGCCGGACAGATGGCGAGTTGGGAGGGGGCGTGGTAGCTTCCGCAGGTGCAACATTTTCTAGCACCTTCACCTAGCCAAACATGAGCCTCGAAAGCCTAAGTGCCATGCCCTAGGGCATGGTAACTTGATTTTTTTTAAAATCAAGGAGCAAGAGAATATTTTGAAGATGTTTAGGTGGGTCTTAATGAAACATGCAATAATTCAAGACTCTTCCAATAATGTGTGCGGTTTACATAAGTCTTAATGCTCAATAATTCTAAAGTTTTCCAATAATGCTAGAGGTTTAGGTAAGCCTTAATGAAGTGCGCAATAATTCTAAACTCGTTGAATAATGCAAGGGTTTAGGTAAGAATTAATCGTTGTGCCTAATAATTCTCCTAATAATGCATGCGTCATCAACCTTAACCCTCTATGATTGTTCCATATTATATTCTAAGTTCCTAAAAATAATCTCACGAACAAATAATGAAGATATGAAATTTAGTTCTTTTCACACCGCCTTGGAGGTTTTTTAGTCTCTCTTGGAAAGGCTAAATAGTTGGGAACCTCACTTGTTTTTCAAGTGAGGTTCAAAGTTTGTTGGTGCACTTTGTTGGCCATAGCATTGGATGAGGATGAAGTAAATTTACTGCTTCTCGCTTTTTTTTTCATTTTCTAAGTGGTTTCCCCTCAACGAAAGCGCCTTCCGCCACTGGTAGATCTTTTAGAATTGTTTATAGGTGCAACTACGTTGCCATTTGTAGTGATTGCCATATGGCTACAACGATTTGATGGGCGTTTTTGGTGGGTGGACCCCCCCAATATATGTACCATAATGTTGTGGAAGATGATGTATGGCATACGTCCCATGATATGCTCGATAAAAAGTATTTTGACACTTTTCGGATGTCCTTTTTGGCATTCGAGCAGCTAGTGCTAGATTTGACTCCATTTTTACAATCCCGAGTCCCTTACTTTGTTTGGGCCCTCATACCAAACAAGTGAAATTGGTAATTTACCGGTTGGCTTGTGGTCATTCATGTGAAAAGATGAATGATTTGTACGGATGTGGTGCATCCACAATCCGTAAATGCACAGATATAGTTTGTGGAGTCTTAAGTAGTGAGGACCGCGGTATTTTTACCACATACATTCACACACCGACTGGAGATAGACTACATGACATTATGAAGAGATTTATGAATTCCACGGGGCTACCTAACATTTGTGGAGCCATAGATGGGACCCACATTCCTCTTGCGAGGCGCCCTAGTAGTCACCTCACACCTATAGTTGTAGACTTTTTCAACAGGAAAAAATTCCATAGTGTTGTTCTACAGGGGGTTTGTAATATGGATAGAATTTTTTGGAATGTCTGTGTAGGGCAACCTAGTGGGGTCCATAATGCAAGGCAATTTTGGTGGTCTTTTTTGTACCATGATCTACATCAAAGGCGGATTTTATCAAATTCTACCATTGTGGTCAAAGGTGTAGAAGTGAAGCCATACTTGATTGGAGATTCAGCTTACTCAAGTCACCCGTATTTGTTGAAGAATTACAAGCCAACAAATCTAGCATTTTGTGACTAGAAGAGGTTCGATGCTTCTATTAATATAGGCAAGGTTGTCATTGAGCATGCATTTGGCGCTCTAAAGAATCGGTGGAGGATTCTCAAGAGCTTTGGTGGCAATGTCGACAAGTGTGGGATTGTTACAATAGCATGCTGCGTGTTGCATAACTACTGTGAGTTATATGGTGAAAAGCTTTCAGTCCCAGAGATCCCTGGGCAAGTAGCGGATCCATTTGCAAACATGCACCGTGGTGCACAACGTTTGTCAAACGATGGTGACGGAGCAAAACTTGTTGGTGAACGTATGCGTAGGGCTTTGTATGGAGCTTGGTTAGCAAGCAACCCTAGCATGTAGGTGCTAGGTTCTATATACTTATATTTATGCCTTAGTATTTCATTTATTTTTCATATATTCATAGTTCTTTATAATTGTACAATTCTTTTCTATTATTGAGTACGTATCTTTGTTTGCTTTTATGATTATTATCTTTGCCTTTTTTTATATATCAAAAATTCATTAGTGAAATTTGTTAGTGTACAATACTTAAATTTAATAATTCATGCAATTGAAACTTTGAAACTTTGAAACTTTGAGGTGTAATTGCACCAAAAAACATTAGGATTTGAATCTTCTATTGCTATGACTAGAAAATTTTGAACATATTCTTTTTTACATATGGAACTACATTCCTATGAGCCCACGCCTTCTAAGGGGTGTTTCTCTATAAAAATAAACACAATTACTCTCGTGTTTACATGAAGATGAATTAAAAAACTTTTGTGATTTCTTGTTAGTTGGTCCTTTAACCCTTAAAGGACCGTCACTATATTTTCACCAAAAACGCTCCATAACTGCCATTTCTAGTACAAGTACCAAAATTTTGAAAAAAAAAACTTTTTTTGACATATTTAACTGTAGGATCTTATATTATATAGTATTAAAAACATGTGGTAAAAATTTTAGACATTTCCACCGGGTGGATTGCAAGATATAAGCATTCAAATGAACTAAAATCATTTTTTTGACCCTGCGAAAAGCAGGGCAGCTGCACTTCACAAGCTCACATTTCTATGAAAAAATGACCTAAATGGTGGTGCTTCTTTGGATTTGTTTTTCTAGACAAGTTGGCCACATGCTTGAAAAATTTCAGATCATTTGGAATACTACAACATATAGGAAAAAAATAGTAAGTAGGTAGTAGTAGAGAATAATGTATCTAAATTCTACAATTTTATTTTTGTCCAAAAATATTGAAAATTAGGTAAGATAAAGGATTTCAAAGTTTATTTTAGAGTAGGAAATCCAAAATTGCCCGCAAACAAAAAATCCTCATAACTTTTGACTCACATTAAGGTAGACCAGCCTAGCTATGATAGGCAAATTGCCTGGTTTGCTATGTTGACATATTTGAAATTTTGAATTTTTTTTTCATATAAAGGCAAACATGAAAAATTGGTAGAACAATTGAAATTTTATTTTTTTGACAAAGTATGAATTTGTTACAGATTTTTGAAGTAAACTGGCCAAATGGCTCAAAACAGTCTGTAGACTATCCCACAACCATCAAAAACTATACCCATGGTGGTCATCAAACCACCCAATGCAGTTACAATATTTCCTAACATGGTTGAAATATTTCCTAACATGGACATGACATAAAGGAATAAAAAAAGTTAGTTCATGTAATGAATTACACTAGAAAGGGATGAGTTCCTAAAACAGTCTCTAACATCTCCATCACCATCATACAAAACATTGATTTTAGCCATCAACCTACCTAATGAAGTTTTGCTTACATTAATTAGAAAAAAACTAGCACAGATTGATGGAAAACTGTAATGGGTCATCTTATAGATGTTTGTATTAGGCACTTGTCCTGTCATAGGTTGGTTTACCTTAGATGGGATTCGGGGGGTCTAGAGGGCCATTTCAGGCCCGTTCCCAGCTCCGTTCCCCCGGCCCCCATTGAACGCAGATGTCAGTTTGTTTGTTTTTCAAAAATGAAAAATAAAAAATTTAAAGTTCTTAAAATGAAAAACAAAGTTTAATTTAATTTAATTTAATTTATTTTTTGAAAACAACAACATGGCAATCGTTCTGCCAAGTCAGTAGAGCTTGCGAACGGCCACTTTTGACCAGTTTCGGCCAGTTTTGGGGGGTTCCCTACTTGGGAACTCACAGTCCTTTCCAATAGGGAAATTCCATCTAATGTTGATAAAAATGGAATGATTCAAAGCTTTTCTTGTATATAAAACTCTAGAAAATCAATTTCAAGTTTAAGTTTCTGAAAAAAGTGTTTTTTTCTGATCTGCCCAAATTGCCCAGTTACAAAAAAAAGTAACATATTAGGCTATAACTTTTGACTCGTATTTCCAAATGTCATGAAATTTGTTGCATATGAAAGATATTCCTTGTGCCCATGTTCTATTAAAATTTCAGCATAAAATATGCAAATCTCCAATCACATGCACCTGCCAGAATTTTCTATATAGCCAAAAAACACAGTCCGGTCCTTTAGGGGTTAATTCATTGTTGGATAAGTAGTCCTAGAACTTTCATTTTTAGACACCTATTGAAATGAAGATTATAATTTATATAGAGCTTTCTTTTAATCACTAAAGATTTTTAATTACAAAAAAAATGAAATCATCATCTTAATATTGATTGGAGAACATAAAAGCTACCTGTGTTTTAAATGTTTTATATATAGTAAATTTCAGTTTTATCCCTAAAGCCCCGAGGCCATTTTTTTGCTAAACCACTCAAAACTATCACTTTTGCAATGTTCACCTATGAAATAAATTTTTTAAATATTTTTTAGAATCTAACCAGAGGATCGTATTCTACACTTGTCTTAGATCACATGATAAAATTATTGCAATGTTTGACCGTGTAGATTGAAAGAAATTAGGATTCAAAGTGGAACAAAAAAATTCTTTCAAGAAGTTGCTATGATTGCCCCCAAAACAAGAAACTCCATAACTTTCACATTACTAATATAAATGGAATGAATCAAAGCTTCCCATTTAGAAGAAAATATAATCTATAAGAAAAAAATATTAAACTTTTTATTTCAATTATTTGTGAGTTTTTTTTGTTGCTTGGTCTCCAACCTTTTTTAGGTTATTGTGGCATAACTTTTGCTCCCAAGCATCGATTGGAATAAAAATTAGATTCCCAAAAATCTCATAAGTTAATGTATCTTATGAGAAAGTTTTAAAAAGTTTCAGCAAAAATAGCGATCATAGGAGCCTGCCCAAAACAATTGTAAAAAGGTATTTTATTATTATATGCAAGGCAATTTACAATCTACTCCATTTCTAGTAATGGTGTCAAAGATTATGGTTGACTAGTATGTGATTAAATAATTTGGAGAAAAAAAGTAGAAGTTCTAAGAATTTTATAGGCACTTATAAATATATGTTTCAAATGAACCATTAATTGTTGGTGACAAATGTATATATACAATACTAAATAGAAATGAAGACAAGGAATTGCAATAAAAATAAATAAAAATTTATTGCATATTTAAAAACACAAACAGTTTTTTCACTCTGGGATATGTTCCTTTCCAACCCGCTAACTACGAATGACATCTGCAAATAAAGCCGCTACACACTTTGGGGAAGCTTGCGTTGCTTGTAGAACATCCAATTCAAACTTCTTGTTGTCTCTTTGAAGTTGAATTGCAGTCTCTATCTTCATTTGCTCGATTCGAGCAGATGATTCGGTGAAGCGATCCAATGCACTTGACATGTCACTGTTGAACTTCCGATGTTTGACAGCTGCTCCAAGAACTCCCAACAAATTACTGGCACGAACTGCAGCATTGTTGACTTGAGCTTCCTTTGGTTCAGTCTCGGTACCAATGACAGGTGCCCCTTGGTCATTAGCACCAGGAACGCCATTTGCCTTTGCTGTCTCACTCAGCATGGCATTGTACCATGTCCACCTTGCAACGCCACAATTGTCCCCAGAAACATTGTAAATCTTCTTCTGGTCGAAATACTGTTGTTGCATCTTGCCCCACTTGTCCTCCAGATGCACCCCATGACGACTTGCTTCCAATGAAAAATGTTCAACCAAGCGGTTACGCATTGCAGCCCAGTCTTTGACACGGAAAGATTGCCACCCCGATTCCACAATGCGCTCACGCAACATGTCCAACAAGTATTGTGTCTTGGCATTGCCCCACTCACAGTGCGTGGAAACTAGAGTTGTGGGTAATGTAGAGGGTGGAATGGAGCTAGCGGTTGGAGACACCTTTGTCCAAGTAGTAACGGGTTCCTTAAAACCATCCCCCTCAAACTCCTCCTCCGACAAACTCTCTACACTATCAACATCATGCTTGCCAATGTGCATGGGTGGGCCATCCAAATCCTCAAAAGAAAGTACAACAACGAATTCCAAACTAACACTAAACTTCACTCAACACTAAACTTCAGTAAAGAGCTGCCTACAAACTATAAGAGCACTATGAGAGCACCATAAGAGCGGTAGGGGTGAATTGACCCCCTCATTGCCCTGATAGTGGATGGATGGGGGATGAAGGGGCCACGTTGTCATCCGTCCCCGCCCTCCCTCCTTCCGCCCTTCCTACTTCCCTCCCCCTCCAACCTCCCTCTCCCCCTCCGACCTCCCTGCCTCCCGACCTCCTCTCCGGCTCCCTCTGGCGGCTCTTTCTTGCGGCTCCCTCCCAACATGTGCCTTCCGACGGCTCTCTCCGACTTGTGTCTTCCAACGGCTCTCCGGCGGCTCTCAACAACTCCATCTAGCAGGTGCAATGCTCCTGAGTGAATTTGGATGGACTCTTCTCCACGTTTTTTTTATATTCATTTTGCATTACCAGACTTTTCTCAGATCTCCGTGAAATGTGGATCTAGAAGTTGGATTTAAAAAGTTGGAGTTGTTTAGTGTTTGATGTACTGGAAGTTTGGTCTCCAGCGACGAGGTTGGATTTGTTTATGGCTTAACCCAAGATTGCCCAAGGGGACAGAATGTAGCTATTTAAAATTATAAAAGCCTCAACCACGCTCACAATGAACTGGAATCATTGGGGTGAGTGTAGATCGTGTTGCAGGGATTCAACATTGCTACAAGTTTGAGCTATGTTGCTGGGATTCATAGGAGAAATTAGTAGTTTAGGGTATGGTGATCTGGAATGGTTGTTGAGCTCCGATTCTTGTGCATTCAATGAGTCGTGATTGAACTGGATTCCTAGCCACCTGACTAAGGTATGGATTTGTAAGGCATTTGCTTCGATACGCTCAACACAAATGATGGGAGCTTTCTACTTAGTTGGAATGTCTATCACAGAAATTTTAAAGGTTTTGGTTGGTCTCGTGATGGTTCTTGTGAATTTTTGGGATTGATTGGAAATATGTTGTGTGGTATGCAGGATCTCTTATTTACTGTTGGACAAAACTCCTCTGGAAAGGTTTGTTGCTTTTTTCTTTCTGCATTACATGACCTACGCTTGTGAGAAAAATGTTTGTTGGCTTTAATTCACAGCATATTGCAATTCAGAAGAGAGGATTCATCTTTTCTTCATGCTATGTTGAAGAAATCTAATAGTGAAGGGTTAAACAGGGTTTACATTAACTTCATACTATTTCACAAGGATTTAGATGACATTGAAGAGATTTTTTTCAATGATTCCGGTTCACTGTAATGACATCAAAAAGTAGTATGTATGAACAAAAATGAGGATGCAATTGAGGTTATGAAAAAGACTTGGCCAATACAAGCCTCTTGTTCAGTGTTTGTGACTCCACATGATGCAGATATTGTAACCAAGCTGGTTGAGTTAGACTGGAGCACTTTTTATGCAAGTTCGTGTTTATTTGGATTTAGGACAAATTTTCACTCTAGGTTTAGAATAGACCTACAATAATGCATGTATTTTGTTCGATTTCTTGGATGCCTATCCGGTAGTTGTGTCTATGGTGCTGCATAATACAAGCCTTAAATGTCATGATGGCTTGTATAGGGAAAGGAAGAACCATCAAAGTTGCACCCATCATTGAAAAGATTGATGATGTATTTTTGCCATAGCAAAATTGATTAAAAAGGTAATATTGGGACTTCTAGGATACATCTTTTATTATCTTAAACTCGTCCCTTTCAATGGTTTTCCCTAATTTTGCTAATATTTTATCTAATCTACACGTATTTCATGCCTAACTTTTATTTTCTGATTTTTGTAGGGGATATATTGACATGACAATTTAGTTTTTGGAAGTATGCACATTATTATTTGGATGCATTCCCATCTTCTCTAGTGGGTATATGATGAAGGCAATTATGGAGGCTTATATGTAAAGAAAGACCTCATGTTTCACACTTTCAACAACAACTTTTGGCTAAAAAAATTTGCATATTCTCTAGGCCAATTTATGCCTTTAGTTCCTTTTGCAATTTTTTTATAAAACAAGCATTGTTATAAAACAGAACACGTATTGGAATGCATTTAAACCCATGTTTTGATTTATTGTTTCATGTTCCCACAAGAATGATTTTGAACACACTTAATACATTGTTATTTTTCCTTTCCTAATGATGTCTTGGTTCCATTGCATTCTAACCTTCACTCTTCCTTTTTGGAACTTAATAAGAACTTATGGTCTTTGCTTTTCAATATCTCATTGAACTTTGATCCTTAGAGAATCAATTTTCTTAAATTTGCAATATTTCAACACTATGGCACTTTTAGAATGCACCTTTGGAAACATAATTCTATACCTACTATAAATTTTAGACTTGGTCAAAATATTTAGCTTTGGAATCATGCCACTTTAAAAAAATTAATGTTTGGGGGGGGATCATTGTCATGTTAGGAGAGAATATAGATTAGTTATAAATTTGTTTACTTCTTCAACCAAAAATATCATTTATAGGATATTCATGGTAGGGCACATAGAAGGTCCTATGTTTCATTCTACAAGCTATTGCTTGGAGTTTACTTTAGTTCATGATTTACATTTCCGTGCTCTATAATATTTCTTCTAAGTACATTTTTTGCAATTTCTTACAACATTTTCTACTATCATTTCATTTTCTAGTCTCATTGACAACTAAGATAAATTATGAAATCTCTATCAATCACAAATCTCAAACTCTCTTTATATTGAAAACACTACTTAAAACACTATTAGTCATCTTTTACATTTTTGTATTGTATGTAAGAGGTTATCCAACAAAACTTTTAAGAAATGAAGTATTTCATTAGAAATAACAAGGTAATCTATGTAATTATAAAAATAGAGCTAATAAGGTTGTTCAATGATTCTTAAAAGAGGGCATCTACTTCATCATAATTGAACATAAAAAAATTCACAAGAAAGGCTTTTACTCAATTTTGTTAAACTTTAAACTTTGTAAATGTTTGATTTTCATAACTTCAACTCAAATGTCTTCTCACTTTAATTCAAGGTTCATAATTTAAAATTAAATTTTGGAGTATAGATTGTCCTTCAAATACGTTGATGTTTGCTTGGAAAACTAGTATTCACTCTTTTGGTCATTGGAAGTATATATATGTATATAATATTAAAAATATATATTACCAAAAATTGTAATTGATATTGTGAAATGTCTTCTGTGACATATGACCTATTGAAAATAAAGAAATTAGTCTTTTTTGTGAAAATCTTCAAAGTAATTTACTTAATGACTACAAAATACAAATTGACCTTTCAGGATGTTGATTTTTCCTTGCAGTAATTATATTGAGACTTTTGATTAGAAATATGCTCAAAAATATGGTGTATAAAATTGTATACAAACACACACACACACACACAGATATATATATATATATATATATATATATATATATATATATATATATATATATATATATAATATTAGAAGTATGCTACATGAAATTGTAATTGATACTACAAAATATCTTTATGACTTATGACCTATTCAAAAGAATTTAGTAGTTATTATTGTGGAATAGAAATTCAATATTTTTCTTCTTAATTTTTCTATAATTATGGCATTTAAATTAAGGTGTCAAAATTTAAAACAATTACCAAACTAATTTTTATAGGTACTACCTTCCACTATATGGTGCATTGACTTATTTTTCTAAGACATTTTCAATGACTCATATTTTTAGGTTCAACAACTTCACTCCTATATTTTCTTTTCATTGGTGAGAATTGTAGTAGTATTTACAATTTAGAGACCTAGAAGGTATACCATTAGCTTCTCTTTGCTTTAAATTCACCACTATACATACACATACAATCATTATTATTATTTAGAAATGTCTACTTTAAAGTTTTTTACCTTATTTATTGGCTAAAAGTTCTCTCTTCATATCTAATATATTTATTACTAAAATTGTTTTCATTTCGAAATGTTTATTGCTAGGATACAACATGCCAAAGTCACGTAAGCAATTTGTGGTGCAAACTCCCGCAATTGGTCCTATTTGTTTTGAAGAAATCAGATGGACTCATTCCAGTAGGCAAGGATTTGGCAATGCAGTTGTAGGGTAGTTGCAAGAAACACCTGCCGGTTTTCGTTCAAAACAGCCATTTCACTCCTATTCGTGGATTTTGGAATAATTTTTTTTAAATTAAAAAAATTATGGATAATGTATAAAGCATTAAAAAAATAATATGTGCAAAAATTCAGACCTAAAAAAGTTTATCTCTAAGAGTTATGCACGGTCAAAGAGGGTTGAAAAATGCAAGAAAATAGACAGTTTGAAATTTAATTCTTAAAAAATAGTAAAAAAATTCAAAAAATTCTCAAAAAAAAATTCATTTTTCCTAACTTATAGAGACTCCTTTTCACCAATTTTCACTACTGGAAAAATAAAATTGTGTTCTCTACACTTGCGCAAAGGTAGTGCACTTTGAGCACATGTGGAAGATGGAAAATTAACTATTTTTAGAAAATCTTTGGTAAACTTGTGTAACTTTAGTAGAAGTCCTATTATACCAATTTTGAGATTCAAATTCTTATTTTTGGGTGAAAAATAGTACTAAAAACCTTCAAAATGGCCAATGTAGACATCCAATTGGGGGTAGTTTAAAAATAATAAAATAATTTTTAAGGAACCCAAAAAATTACTCAACATCTTAAACTACCACATGTTCCTTCATTTCAAGTTTCATAGAAGATGGACACACGATGCAAAAGTTATGAGCAAAAAACCACTTGTCTAAGGTAAAGGGGACAAAAAAAATGTGAAGTGTTTCTTGCAATCACCTTGCAGTTGTTCATGCATACATACCTTATGAGAGGGTCCAAGATTTTATTATAGGGCAAACATGTGAAGATGGCTCGGCAGTTGGATGAAACGTGAAGGATCGAAAGAAAGGAGAATTAAGAAAGAGACCTTATATTTCTTCATTTATTGAACACATGTGGTATGAGTGTGCACATGGTCCAGAAGATCATAGAAATGATCATGAGCACACCAATTCAAAGAAACGTGGATGTATTGCGGAGTTCTCTGTGAAGCAACTACAATTGCATCTAGATGTAAGGTAGTATGCTCTAAAAGCGACCATTTAAGAGCTGGTCCGCCTTTTTTGTAGGTTGAAGTGGACAAAATTATTTTTCTATCATTTTTCAGAGAAAGAAAAATTGATGTAGAACCTAACACAAGTGGTTTTATATTTTTCCAAGCATTTTTGAATTAGTTACAAATTTTCAAAGATTCTGGACATAGGCACCTATTTGTGACTATAGGTCTTCCAAAATCTGTCCACTTGCAACTTGTAAAGCAATTTGTGGAAATCAAAGACAATGATTGGCTCTTACAATAGAAAAACAATTTCTCTTTGGTGCATTCAATTGCAATAGTGGTCCATTTAAGGATCACCCCATCTCCATTCTCCACCTAAAAATAGGGGTGGTTTGAAGAAGATGGGCGCTTTTAGAACACACTACCTTAGCGGAAATAGCATACTATCACGTGGACCATACACGAGAGGATGGAACTCTTGCTCATGGCTCCAATGATCCGGACTCAATTGGCAGAACCTCAACTCATCAACCAAGGATGTCTGTAGAGTTGAAGGTTTGGATTCAAAGAAAATTAAGTGAAGGTTTCACAGCCCTCCAAATTTTTGAAGAACATAGGCAACATTGGACAGAGCGAAGGAAGCTAAAATTGCCTTTCATTCGTGATGATTTTGTACAATTGCGGGATATAGCATATTATGAACGATGTACAAAGATGGGAATTTGGCATCAAGATCCTAATGACTTTTCTAGTGTGAAGATGTGGGCTGAACAACATCCGCAAAATGTCTTCATGTGGCATGAGAAAGATGACATTACTGACTTACCATTTATTTTGGGCATACAAACTACATGGCAAAAAGTAATTACAATGAAATTTGGTCACAAGGGAGCCATCTCCATGGATGCTACACATGGTACAAATATACCAAATTATCTCCTCTGGTCTTTACTTGTATTTGACGATTGGAATAATGGTATTCCTGTTGTGTGGGTTTTATGTTGCCGATCAACTAAAGAGGACTTCACTATGTGGTTAGAGCCTTTGAGGAGGCATATCATGAAATATATGCCCACTTTTCTACCATCATGTTTCCTTACAGATGATGTTGCTGAGATAAAAAATGCCATAAAACGTGCATGGCCAGAGGACAATGTTCCAGTGTATTTGTGTGCTTTCCATGTGATACAAAATTGGAAAAATCATATCTTGCAGAAAGTTCCAAATCTAGGAAATTTGCGAGATCTTGTATTCAAAACTTTGCATGGATACTTATACATGCCCATTGAGTACAAAGAGCATGAGTCTACCTTCATTGACCGTGTTCAAAAGTTAGGAAAATCTCTTTTCCAATATTTTTATGTGGAGAACATAAAAGCCTGTTTTGATACATACTACAATCATCAAGGTATGTGAACCTGTATTTTTTTTAGCTAAATTTTATTGTATTTATCCAGCAATTATTGTGAATAATGGTTTACATGGTTTTTAATCGGATACATAATTAATTTTGTTGCAAATGTTTAATATTATTAAAATCATTAAAATTGTATTTTTTCTTTTTTTTTGTAGAATTGTATCTTATTAGTCATTGTTGACATCATCATTCAAATCAAGACACTCAATCAAGCATTGAAGCTTATTATGGAGCATTGAAACGGTGGATGTTGGTTGATAAGTGAGATAAGCGAGGTAGAAGAATTGATTTTCTTGTATAGCGCCTCACAACTCCAGTAGTGAACCATTACATGTATATGCAGGAAAGGAAAATCAATGGCTTTGTTTTGAACAGGTCTATTAAGAAGATTGTAGAGAATGGAATCATGTGAGCCAAAGACATTCCACTACAATATATTGTACCATCGACGCATGAGGACAATATATGGAAAGGAAAGTCCCAAACTGTACAAAATTGGTGGTATGAAATTCCCAAGCCATATACTCAATATGCTTGTTGCTCATGTGAATGGAGCATACGTGGAAACTTTTGTAAGCATCAATTGGCTATTCTAAAAGTTTCTATAGACTTGTCTTGGGATATTATGCTTGAGTATTTAGGGACCTATTACGGTTCTATTTGAGGAGGCTTGGAAGCTATTTTTCAATACCAAGTTCCACTTGATCCATTCGATAGTTTTAGTGATGGTGATGATAACAATGACAACCATGACAACAATGACAACGATGACAATGATGACAATATAGTGATTGCTAATCTTGGGGAGACCGAATATGGTATCTCCATGCATGGTAGTCATGAAAGAGATCATGAAGAACCTCAACCATCCATTGAGGGGTCATTAACACTAATTGAAAAGTTAGTGAAGGATGCTACAGAAGAAGCAACTGCTAGTGGTATTGAATTATTAAACCATATGCAATCTATGATGACTAAAGTAGTAGCTGACATTCAACGTATTCGGGTGCTGCAAGCTAGCAACCTTTTACATCCTCATACAATATTTGAAGTTGTAGAGAATGGTGATGGAAACTTAGTGCGGAGAAAGAAGGATTGGAGAGAACAACTTTAAGGAGCAAGAAAAAGAAATAGGACTTCCACATCAAACCTATGAATTTTGATTAATATTATTTATATATTTTAAAGATTTAATTGTTGTGATAACTATTACTATTTTTTAAAGTTTTTTGGAAATCATTGACTTAGTTATATTTAAGATGTTTGCATTTTCTTTATTTATTCTAATCTATGTGGCACTATTGTCTTGTTTAGATTTTATTGTAGTTTGTTTCTTTAGTTTAGGGCTTCTACATTCAAATATCCTATTGTAAACATTTGTACTTTGATATTTTAAATTTTAAATTACGAGAAGTATAAATTTCATTATGAAAATTATTGTATACAAATTTTGAGTTTCATGATCTATTTTATTCAAACTTCTTCTCTTATTCACAAGATGGATTCATAAATACTTCAATATTCAAGGGAGTCCTTCCAATTAAAAGAGTATTTGGATTTATAAAGTCAAAACAATCTCAAGACATCTATTTGACTTGATCTATTCCACGTCTTTCAAGTTGGATGAATTTGTGATCAAATTCCAACCTTCATGTGTCTCATTTTTTTTCTTTGAATATTAAAAATAATATGAATATTTCAATGCAACATGATGCAATTAGTGTAAAATGGCTGAATGTACTCTTTAGATTAATGCGCACACTTACTTATATAAGACCAAATGAAAAAATTATGAATATATTGTTGCATATTTATTTACCTAGAAAACATGTGAAAATTGTTGTAAACATGTACATACATTCGACAAATTTCAAATTTATATATTTTGTCTAGTAAATGTAAAATTATTATATAATTATCAAGATTTCATGGACTATAATGTATTTTGTTAAGTATAAAATTTAATGAATAACATTGTTATAATAAGGTACCCTCAAATAACATATACTTAAACCTTTAAAGATGAAGGTTAGTCCACATTTCCAAAATTATAGTAATGTATTATACAATGCAACTTTGAATAATAATGTGTTGCCTAAACCCAAACAAAAGTTATAATGGTGTCATATTATAATCTATGGATATAAACTTTTTATATCTTTCGTTTGAAAAATCCCATCACTATCTAGAAGACTAAATTTATTTCTCTTTTAAGGTTTCAAGATTTAAGCCTGTCCATTGTAAGACCCATGAAAAATAGTATATTTTCTTAATTTCCTTCAATCTTTTTGGTGAATATTTTGAACTTTGTGCTTGAACTAATAGTCGGAAAATAATGGCATTTCATAAACATTTGATTCAATTACGTGTCTTTGACTACATGTAGTTATGCTACCTAGAAATGGATTTCAATAAAATGGGATAAAATTGAAGTTTGAAGTTGAACCAAACAATGACTCCTACTTCTCTTCAATTTAGAACTTTGGATATAAAGTAAAGAAACTATAAATAAGACTATTTAGCTCTATTTAGCTCTACAAGACTATTTGACTCTATATAAAAATAAAATAGCCATCAAAGATAGAAGTACAAAAGAAATAGTACTAATAATGTAATTTATCAAATTTGAAGGCATTGAACCTTCACAAGAATATAAAGACTTGGAGAAGGTTACAATTTCACTAGCAAAAATGAGAAAGGGAAGATATGGCTATATTTAAAACAATAAGGCACAAGTTAGTGGAAAGATGTTTGCATTGGGGTGCAGAGGTGGTATGGATACTGGATATACCATGGGCCACTACGTCATGGGGCGTAGTGTTCAAAATTCTATAAGCAATGTAGATGAATGGGAGGAAGAGAAAGTGGAGTTGGTAAAATGGATTGCTAGTTTCTATGAATCCAGATTTATGAAACTAGCACCAAACTTGTGTATGAAAACAATTCATGAAGTAGTACAATTGGGTGTTCCATTACTTGGACAAACAAAGTTTTCAAATTTATAACAAAACTCAATAGGATTTTCAAGTAATCTTACTTATACAATAGACAATTTTTCTAATACTTTCCATTGGGATCGGGATTGTAGTCCATATACATATGGAATTTGGGCACACACATATGAACTCAATGGAAAATTAGCCAAAGCAGTTGATGACTTCTTATGTAATGGAGGCCACTTTATTGTTCCAAGTTACAAATTGTACGTTGACTTTGGACGATGTGATGGAATTGTCGAAATCATCAAGCGTGCAAAAATTGACTTCCATGCTACTTCACAATCAAGTACAGTACAAGGATTTACTTGTATCGGAACGTGTACCCAAATAGCACAAAGTTTGGTAAATAGAGTACAATCATTAATGCTAAGTCAAAGAGAAGGAGAAGATGTAAATTCCAAGATCCGTGGTGTTAAGGAAATTGTGCACCAAAAAAAACTTAAACTAAATAAAGATAGATAGAATGTGAATGATTATAGTAAAGTATAGTAGTGAGTCATTCATTTTGAAAATAAAATGATTTTCCAATTTGTAGCTCAAATTGAATAATAAATATTTTTTTAATAAATAGTATAGACTTATATAATACACACATGGGTGTTATATAAAAATGCACCACTGTAGTGCCTTATAATAGAAGAAAAATTGGCAAGATTTTGCCATACTCTTAAGTCCATAGTCCCTTGGGTCTTTCCGTGATTTTGTATTGAATATGTGGATCTTCTTTTTTATAGTCTTCTATGTCTATGCCAATAATATTTCAATTTCAATTTTTTGTCATATTTCCATCCATCCATTAAGTTAGGTTGTTGTTTTGTTTTGTTACATTTTGTTATGTTGAGATCTTGTGGACCATGTGTCCCTTGGTTGTATTTTTAGTACCGTCAAAAAATTCTTTGTGAAGAGGGGTGCACATGTTTTGTTTCACAGAGTTTGGACCTACAGTAGTGACCGCAAATTAGAGGACAAGCAATAGCAAACCTTTTGCAAAATACGAGATTTTGTGAATTGATCTCCATTTTATTTTGAAGATGTTCTCAATTCTAAGCTTGACTGATAAGCCCCAAAATACAAGGTATTCAATTTTCTTATAAAGTTATTGAACTTTAAGTTTATGTTGCTTGAGAATAAATTGAGCTAAAATGAGCTAAAACTGAACTTCTATGCTAAATTCCAATACATTGGTATAGTCAAATGGTCTGAAATTTTAGAATATGCTCAAAAGAATTGATTGCAGAAGATCTTACTATTAATCTTCCGGAGAAAAACGTTTAAAATGTTTTTTGACTCACCATTACAAAAACGTCATTTTTTAAGAGTTTTGGAGCCATGCCCACCCTTGGGCATTTAGGGGTTAAAGAATATTTTTATTAACTTAGTAGGGATATTAGTCTTTTTCAATTGGTGCTTGATAGCTAAAATAATGTTGCCTAGAGTGACACATACTTAAGTTCGAATTTTAAAAAAGAACTTGAAATAATATTTTTTAAATTTATTTTTTTGTAATCACTTTCTCTATATTTAAATCTAAAGTTGTGATTCCAAATGGAATGGATTAGTGACGACAAAGTTATAAATGGTCTTTTGGAGGGGAGCACCATTTATGTACTTGGAATATAACTTTATTGAATTTTGTTTTGTGACTCGGATTTGACTTTTAGGATTGATATGTTTCTATTCCATTTTAGAACGATTGATCATTATTTTTTTCCTTTTGTATTGTACCTATTTCTAATCCCAATTAATTTTGTAAATGAAAATATAATATGAACTCAAAATCTAGGGGAGGACACTTTCACTACATTTGGGGTACCTACGTGCGGCGGTGGAAAAAGTAATACATGTAATTCACCTTGAATAAACTATAATTTCATTCTAAAATTTTGAGCTTTGTTTAACAATGACTAAAGGTTTCTATTGACAAAAAATTCAATTCCAAATAACATAAGATATATTGTCTAGAAAGGGTTGAAAAATGAACTAAAATGGCATGTTCTCCAACTAAAATATTTATAGAGCTCACATGAAGATGACTATTGCATCTATATTCAACCAAAATAAACTTTCAATAGAAAGCTATTCTATATAAATTTTTTTTCATTTTTCAAAATTTTTTTCTTATATAATATAGAGGTGTGAAAGTTATTTTCAGCTTTACAGTGTATCTTTTTTCTTCAAAAATTTATAACTAATTACTATTAGCACAAAAAAATACCAATAATTCAAAACATAAACTTCTAAAGTAGTAAAATCTATCCATAATTATTTTTTTGAAAAAGAAATTAAATTTTAAGGTGTATTACTTGTTTTACTTTTTCCGCCGCACGTAGGTTGCTAAAACATAGGGAGTGTCCTCCCCGGGCTCAAAATTTATTTATTAAGCCTTTAACTCAATTTTTGTATATATAACAATTTAAATTCAAAAATTATTATCGAACAAATTTGAATTTAAGAGGATTTAAAGTTTCACAACATAAAATGGTTAAGTAGAAAAAAATTGTTTGTTTTCACTATAAATGCTAAATCTCATAATCTATTGCTTGAATAATTTTGAGGTATTCCAGAAACTCTTATACTAGTTTCATACAAGTCACATGGTTGGATATTTCTACCTTCACCCCCGCCTTCACCTCAAAACCCACCCCTTTAAAAGCATTGGTTTGTATTAGAATTGATAATTTTGGAATGATTGTTGGTAAATTAGAAAATATTGTATTTCACTATCAAGGTAGACACTTCATGTTCAATATTTAATTAAAGTTGAAAAAAAAGTTTGGAAGTTTTTTTAAAAGAAGATAATTACTTTGAATTTTTTATTTTGTAGACACAAGTTTTTTTGATAAAAATATTCCACCCTAAAGATTATGGTGACTATTTTTAGAATTATTTTTTCTAATCCCAATAGACAAGTGTGGTGGTCATGAAGCTTCAACTTCCCCAAAACTAATTTCAATCTAGCTTGTTCATGATTCATGACTTGCCTTAAATACATTTCTTCCATTAGACACTACAAGATCCTCACAATTGTTCTTGAGACATGGCTTTCATGCTTCCAAATATCCGTTTAAAACAAGTTTCCAAGTAGCAAAAACAAGAAATATTAGAATTAAAAAAAAAAAAAATTCATGTCTGAGAAAGAAAAATTGCAGGGGGAGAAGGGAGGGGGTCGCTGTGAGGAGGGAGGAGGAGGGCCCATAAGAGCCCCTCACGCAGTCCATGGAGTGTAGTCGAAATCCCTGGAGTGGTCCCTGCAGTGGTCCGTAGAGTGGTCCCTAGAGTCCATCGATGAACAGTGCGTGAAGAGTTCTGCGTGGTTTATTACCTGGCTCCGCTGTGGTAGGGAGCGCTCCTTTTTTCGGAAGCTTTGAGCGAGCCGCCCGCAGCCGGCGGCTCCTGGCAACGAGTTTCATCCAGCGCCTTGCCTCCGGACGCTCCGAAGCCGCATAAGGTCAACCTCGGCTCTTGAGCTGCGTGTGTTGCAGCGCACCGAAGGCGATTGACAAGTGACGGCGAGCTCGATTCCAGCGCCAGGCTTAGCCACTCGCAAGCCATCGCGTTAGGTATATTAGGTGTCGTGAACGCCGGGGACACAATTTCCAGTCCACTCGTAGCGTTGCTTATGCACCGGGGGGTTACCACCGTAGCGTTGCTTTCGTTGTAGTGATTGAGTTGAAACAAATTTTTTCAGAACTGCGTTAATTCCCGTAGTGATTGAGTTGCAGCATCCTCCTCCGGTATCGAAGAAGTTCTTGATTATTGTTTTGGAGGTATTGGGAGAGCAATTGAGCTGGTAGTTTGCGGTGATAAAAGGTTTCTTGAATGGCGAGTTTGGTGGCGGGTGCAAGCGCCAATCAAATTGCATCCCCGCGGTGGTGGAACGGCCAAATTGGAGCCCGTGTGCCTGCATTTCTACCAAAAGGACGTGATGATGGAAGGGAATTTCTGTGGAATGGGAGGGGGTCGCTCTACGGAGCTTGCTCTGAGTATGAAGCTCGCCAGTCGACGACGCGGTGCCAGTGCTGGTCCTCTCAGAGAGCGCAGGGCCAGGAGAAGAAGAACGGATATCCGACGACGGCGGCTTATGTGCCGTACGTGTCGTGGTTTCGGGAAGCGTGGCCTTACATTCAGGGACATCGCGGAAGCACTTTCGTGATCGTCATTCCTGGCGAAGTTGTTGAGAATAGATCTGCGCTTGAGACCATTCTTCAGGTAAGGGACTGGAAAGCGGAATTTTTTTCGTTAATGCAAGTTTTCAATTGCGTTTTTTCTCGATTCTGTTTTTTCAAAGACTCTGTTCTTTAAGTTGCAAGTGCACACACACGCAAGGATTAAAAATCGTTCAAGCTGTTGCTGAACTAGGAACAGGAGAACGAGAACATTCCGTTTTCCCGTAACTTAGGCTACTTGTAACGAAATTATAAATGGTCCTTTGGTGAAAATGGATAGGGTTTCTCAATTGAAATGCGTCTGTGTACTGAGCTGCAGGACGTAGCTCTTCTTCATGGTCTTGGAATCAAGCTGGTCATTGTGCCAGGCACACACATTCAAATTGATAAGCTTTTGAATGAGAGAGGTAAATATTCTCTTTATGCTCCTGCCCACACTCACCGACTGGAGTTTAGGTTTCTAATATAATTTGATGCTGTTGGCATTTGAGATGGACAAGGATATGCGTACTCACAGTGCGTGGGTGGTAATACTCAGAGAATTCTATTTGTCTTTTTTGAAACTCCTCGGCTGTTGGTCAGAGTTGTCCGGTCTCAGTGGTTTAGGCTTTTACCTTTCTCTGTACTAACAACTCATTACCATAGCTTTCAGGATTTGAGGCGCAGTATTTGGGAGCATATCGAATAACGGACGACCATGCACTGCAAGCTTCAATGGAAGCTGCTGGCAAGATTCGTGTGGACATCGAAGCTAAACTATCGAGAGGGCCTTCTATTCCGATTCTTCGGCGTCATGGTGCTAGTGACCGACGCCATGAAGTAGGCGTGAGCATCTCTAGTGGCAATTTTGTTACTGCTAAGGTAATTAAATCTTGTGGAGGGCTGAAAATGGATAATCACGACCTAATTAGAATTCTGATTACTGAGAATCTATGAATGGTATCAGTTCGTTTCTATTAGGTTTAAATTGTGTCTTCATATTTGAAGCTGGATGCCTTGCTGTTCTGGGTCAGTTAGAAGTTGATTACTACGGAACTTGTGTGTGGAGAGACTCTCGAAGCGCTACACGTCTTGTTTCAATGTGGTGATGTGAACATGTTGGTGCAGCCAAGAGGTGTGGTCAATGGCATTGATTTCTTGTCCACGGGGGAAGTAAAGAAGATCAATGTTTCTCGAATCAAAGAAAGATTAGACAGTAACTGTATAGTTATCCTCAGCAACTTGGGATACTCAGCCTCTGGCGAGGTGCTCAACTGTAAGTAAGTAATTTTGCTACATTCTCAACTGTAAGTCAGTAATTGCTGCTATAAAGAGACTTTCTGCGTTGGGTAATTTAGTCTTTCCATCAATTTTCGTGAGCGAATGGCGAAGTATCATCGTACAACTTATCTCTAATTACGGCGTCTGCTTGAACGCCTCCTCGTGCAGCACCTATGAAGTGGCAACAGCTTGTGCAACAGCTCTGCAAGCCGACAAGCTTCTTTGCTTATTGGACGGTCCAGTATGTGATGAAAACGGGCGCTTAGTAAGGTTTATGACTTTACAAGAGGCAGACCACCTCATACGAAAGCGCGCAAGACAAAGCTACACTGCCGCTGACTATGTGAAAGCTGTCGCTGGAGCAGGGTACGTGAAAAGTCTGGGTCTAGAGACGAAGGGCAACGGGTCTTTACATGAGGAATGTGATACCAATATCTACGAGGTGACTAAGGATTGGAATGGCGATATGACGGGAAATGAGCACCTTGATTCTTACATTAGTGGTGATTGTTACAAGCTGGACGTAGCTCCGTCAGAGGGTCGACAGGGTTTTGCTATTGGTGGACATGAGCGGCTAATTCGAACGCATGCATACCTATCCGAACTTACAGCAGCTGTCTACGTTTGTCGAGTAAGTTTTAATTTATGGGAATCAAGGGTTTAAAGATTTATTTTGCTATCTTTCATTTGTGCGTCTTTTCCTTTTGCCTAGTTAACTTTCTTAGGGAATCAGGGGTCGGTGTTAGTTAGTTTGGTGCTGACTAACTTGGTGGTATGTTTTTGAAGGGTGGTGTGGGTCGTGTTCACTTATTGGATAGCAACATTCCGGGAGCTTTGCTGCTGGAGCTTTACACTCGCGATGGTGTTGGAACTATGGTCTCCAGGTGAATTTTAGAGTTTTGATCTTGCTGGTTTCTAATGCAATTCTTTTCTGATTACTAATTCGTTTCGTACATATTGTTGTTTTTTATTTTGCACTCTTTCGTGAAGGTTTGAGTACTTATGTCCAACGTGCCTCAGTAATTCTGGTGTTTATTGTGATGATTAAAACAGTGATATGTATGAAGGCACTCGGTCAGCAAACGTGAATGATGTTGTTCGCATAGAACAGCTGCTTCGTCCTCTAGAGGAAGGTGGAGTTTTGGTCCACCGTTCTCGTGAGCAGGTGAACTTCACAATAATGAAACTTCTTTACTTTTGTGGAATAGTATTCTTGATAGAGTGCAAATATACTTGGCTCTATTTTCTGTGCTCTATACACATGGTGTGTTTTAACATTATTAAACTATCTCTTTCCGACACTATGGAGGGTTTTGACCTTCAAAATTCCTTTACATCGGAAATCTAAAGCTCCTCTTGAAAAAACCGTTTTAGAGGCAAAGATTTTATTAGCTTTTATTATTTTTTTGGATCTAACCATCAGGTCTAACTTCTTGAAGTATATCTTCTTGAAATTTTTAAGTGAAAAGAAACCCAACATCAAAACTCATGTTTTAGTAATCCTTTCTAAAGTCGAAATTTTCTTTTTTAAGATTTGTGGGTATGCATGTATTCCACAACATGAGAAAACTGATAATATGTTACAGAAGAGACCTGAGTCTCTATGGAAAAAAAATTCCCTAAACAACCATTGATTTTCATTCTTTAATAATATTAAGTAGGTAGAGGTACCAGGTGAGGCAAAAATAAATTGTTAAAGACTTTAACCCTTTAAGGACGGAGCTCACCGTGTGGTCAAACCTCAAATGGTTTTGTGTCACTCTATATTTAGAAAATTGGCCACAGATCCTCCATTTCAAACTTCATTAAAATGCTATTTTGAAGGATTTTTCCAAAATTTTCAAGCGGAGTAGAAACTACACTTCAAAAGCTTCATTTTGTCAGTTATGCTCAAAAGCTAAAGAATTAATTTTGAATGTCAAAATCAAGTTTTAAGGAAAAAGATTATCTGTGTTTCTACCAATTGCAGCGTCTCATAGGCCTTGATAATTGTCGCAGCTGCTGAAAGAGCTGGATGCGTTCACTGTGGTCGAAAGGGATGGCTCTGTCATAGCATGTGCTGCACTTTTTCCGTTTCCGGAAGAAAAAAGTGGAGAAATTGCTGCATTTGCTGTTTCCCCAGAATGCCGTGGCCATGGTCGTGGAGACACCTTACTCGGTAATCCCTTGCTCCGAATTCATTGCCAATAGTCAGTTCTTTTGTTACCAAGCCTCTGGGCGAATCCTTATGGTTTGAAATATCAGTGGCGACTTGGGATAACAACTTTCACACGAATCTGACTTTAACTCATTGTTATCATTTTCTGGATCTTCAAATTGTGTTCGTAGTGGGTACCCATCATCTGACATGTAGACATTACAATCAAGAGAGCTGTATGCATTTAATAGGCTTATCTAGATAGAATCCGATCTGATGAATCTGGAGATCCAAATGATGTGTATTTCGTTCTCGAATGTGATGAATTGATGTTCATCGTGCATGTGCAGATTATCTCGAGAGGAAAGCAGCAAATCTGGGCTTACAGAAGCTTTTTCTTCTCACAACCCGCACTGCAGATTGGTCAGCTCTCTATTCTTTTGACTGTAAGTCTGACTTTCCGCAATTCATTCTGCCTGTTCAGGACATCCGTTTAACAAGGTCGAGGTTCTTTTGTTTGTAGGTTTGTACAACGGGGATTTGCGAAATGTGAGCTCACCGAACTTCCTGAAGAGAGGCAAGCTCGAATCAACCTCTCAAGGGGCTCGAAGTACTATCTAAAACATCTGCAGTTGGACCTTCTTGAGGCAAGTCTATCTGCTGAAGTTCTTTTGGACTCGCTCAAATGAGCATTGGTTGTAAGTAAACGACTCTCCACTATTTATAAGTAAGCTGTGAAGGAAACTGAGCGCTGCATGTCAACTTCGGGAGGATGTTCAGATTCTTGAACAGCAAGATATACTCCTATTTTAAAGGGATCGGAAAGTATATAACCAAATTTTGAGAGAGCTGCACCTCTGTGGAGATCGAATATTAAATGTATTAGTCAGCATGAGCTTAGGAAGAAGTTCTTACAGAAAGCAATTCATTTCTTAAGAATAGTAGTCAGACACTTCGATATGGAACAGACATGTGGTCTCAAGTCCAGATTTTAACTGCTGAGACTCAGTTGTATGCATAAGCTTATAAGCAATCTCACTAATACTCCATCCATGGGATGGCTAGAATGTTCTTGAAATTTCCCTGGAGTTCTCGACCTGCTAATGTTTCAGTGAAGCATGTTTACATTCTGGAACAGACTCTAGAAATGTACCACTGCCGATGTCATTCAAAATAATTTTAGTTGTAAAAGGGATGCCAGGAGTTGCGATTAAGTTCTGTCAGTACACCAAACTTCTTATTGGCTCTGGATTGAAGCGGAGGATTGACATTGACGGAATCTACATTCTAGTGAATGAGAGAAAGTTTAACCCCTAAAGGACCATTGTCCCCTTGGGGGACAAAATGGATTTCGAGCAAGTTCCTATGATCTCAATTTTGAGTGAATTTTTTTGAAACTTTCCCATAAGATAGGAAAACTTATGAACTTCGTGAGAATATAAATTTTATTTCAATTGGTGCCCGAGAGCAAAAGTTATGGCATCTTAAACATAATTTACAAGTCACCGGGCAGAAAAATAAATCTACAAAAATTTGAAATTAATTTTTTAATTTTTTTCTTCTTAAAGATCATATTTTTGTCTACATGTGAAGCTTTGATTCATTCCATTTGGATTAGTAATGTGAAAGTTATGAACAATCTTGTTTTTCGGGCAATTTGAGCATCTTCTTGAAAAAATAACTTATAGGATTCAATTCTGAATGCAATTTTCACAATTTTTCAAAAAAAATTGTTTGACAAGGTTAACTTTTCTATTTAGAACAATCTCACCATTGAGATTATTGTGTTTCAATCCCATTTTAGAGCTATTAAAGATTTAGTTTTTCATTCAATCTTGGACCTACTTGTACTGAACAATTTTCTAAAGAATGAAAATCAATCATGTTTTTTTTTTTTTTTAAATTCTAGACTTTCAATTCAATTTTTCAACACAAAAAATTTTAAATTCAAGGTCCATGGTGTAATTTTTTTCCCCAAATGGCATTCAAAGTCATCTGAAATTGCAGGCTAGTGTTCAAAAAAACTTTCTTTTTTCAACTTTGAATGCTAATATCTTCCAATCTGTATGGTCAAACTCCATGAAATTTTTACCACATGATACTAGACTAGTAAAGTACAAGATCCTACGGTTAGATTCTAAAAAAAATATTTTGTTTTGTTCTTTTGGATGAATGCAGCAAAAATGGCAGTTTTGAGTAGTTTTGACAGAAGAACGGCCGTGGTCCTTTAGGGGTTAAGTAGGCCTTCACTCTAAAATCAAGCTAGTAAATAATGTGCCACAATTTGGATAATATTTAGGAAATAGACTCCCCTTAGGAGAAGGTGCTTCAACTCCCATTGTTTGCTTCAATGTATTCTTCACCTCCTAGTGGTTATTCTAAAGAGCTTGTGGTGGTTTTGGAAGACACATTGGTTTTCTTACCCACCCTTCCAAGAGACTTAGTAGATGGTATAAATGGACACTAGTCAAATCAAAAAACCTTTTACTTTATATGCTTAGTTTGCAAATATGCATGAATGAATTTTCATATATATATTTTTTTTAAAGGTGAGTCACATGTCTTCTAAATGTTATAATTTTTTTTTTAAATTAGTGAAATTTTGAAGAAAAAGTGGAGAATTTTTTTATCAAACTCAAAGTAAATAGACTTTTTGAAAATTCCACAAGTGTATATAATATAACATTGTAGTGCAAATGAAACCAACTAGTGCATTTCTATATTTAACCTATAAACAACATTGAGGATTTTTTTGGCCAATGAATGACAAAGAACCTTTCCGTGTATGATAGAAATGCAACTATTCATCTTCCAAATTTTGTGTGGAAAGGGAAGGTCATCTACAATAGTTTGACTTCCAATGAGCACTTTTGCATTATTTTAAGCCAACAATTCACATAGTACCAAAACAAATGATTTCCACAGTTTTCAAATCTTTAAAACACTAAAAATGAGATGTGATTCCAATATAGTTATTAATTTTTGCTTGAAAGCAAAAAAAAATCCATTTAAATGTTAAAATTAAGTTTTTAAACCAAAAGGCTAAACATGCTAAAATACACTACATATGATTATAATTTTCTTAATCCACACCTTAGTATTATGAATTTAATAGCCTAGACCTTGGGAAGATCGCTTTTTTTAATTTAAGGTATACACTTGAGTTAAGAAGGTATTTGATGTGGGGCTATTTACCTTAATTATTGCATTTGAAATGACCATATTTTTACATAAAAAGCAAAAAATGGCATATTTTCAATACCCTATAGTTTTTATAAATTCATTCATGCAAGTTTTAAGTGGGGCTATCTTACATATAAAATTTAAGTGTCCAATTTTCTCCCGCCTCCATCCTTCTTCACAAATTTTCTCTTCCATCTATTGCATCTATGTATGGAATATACATTGTGAAACCAATAATAATCAATTGAATTCAAGTGACAATTTTTAACCCCTAAAGGCCAATTGTCCATTGAATGAATAATTGAAACTCCGGGTAGGTTCCTACAAAGTCAATTTTGGTCAGATGTTCATAAAATTTTGACCCAAGATGTGAACATGTATCCTCTTAGTGGAAATACAATTTTTTTATGCCCTAAACTATTTTGGAAGCCCTTACAATTTGGGCATCTTTGGGGCATCTTTTGCAAAAACTCTCATCAACAATTGAAATTTGGCATTGATGTTACTAATAAAATATGGCATACAATTGTTAAAAACAATTTAGTTCTCAAATCACATTCTCAGGGGAATCAAACTTTATTGGCTATGTTAGGATGGCTTTGTGAAAAAACCTTTTCTTTTAACCTCAAACCTTGTTATCTTGCAATATGTGAAGTCAAAGTTCTTGAAATTTTTCCTACATATTCTAAATGTTTGTCTCTAATCTTTATCCATTTGGGTTTCAAATTTAAAAAATTCCCATTGCACAAGAAATCATCAAAAAAAGACTAGTGTATTGCCAATGCACTTAAACTCTTTGCATTGCAGGTTGTTTCACATTTTTCATGAGTGAACCTAACATCATATATTTATGAATAGTCAAAATTCTCATTTTTGTGTAGACCAAAATTTTACTCCAAGAAGGCTTGAAGTCTACTAATTTTAGTTTGCAGGAATGAAAATAAAGGGTTTTTTCTCACTTCAATCCACATGGTTGAATGGGCTAAAATTATTTTTTACACATTTTCATAACTATATAATACATTTTTAAACAATTGGATTTTTTTTAAATAATTTTTTATTTTAGACAATGCATCAAGAATTGGCAATTTTGGATTTTCCTCTTCCAAAACACCTTCTAGTCTTTAGGGGGTAATAACATTGAACAATTTAGAATTCCTAATGAAACTATCCCATGAAAATCTCATTCAATATGAGTGAGATTAACACATATGGCTTCAAAGATTAGAGTTAAATGGACTATAAATTCTATTTTCATATTGTACAATTTTCAGTTTGTTGAACTCACTAAGGTAAACCTCCCTATTCATATAATGTGACAATTTTACCACTTTTAGTTGATGTCTTACATTTACATCTAATTTTTTTTTATATATCTACTACAAGTACAATGGCACAATTTTAGTCAACCACCCTTCATTGTATATTTTCTTGACTATGTCCATTTTATCATCCATATGAAATTATTTGTCCACATCTATACACATCATACTATAAAAATTTTGCACGACTTCTATTTGTCAAGGCTAATTTATTAATAAAAATTCTTATTATATGATGTTTTTACATACCCTAATTTATATATATTAGAGTGTAGCATTTCATGAACCCTATAGTAGTTCTACAAATTATATAAAATTTTCCCCCTTTGAATTAAATGTGCCCTATCTTTTAACTTACATAATTTTCTAAAAACCATGAATAATCTCCCCGGGGCCTAAATACAAATTTGGCATAGATATATCATTGGAAGTTAAGTAATATGACTTAAAAATAATTCAATAATGTAATCTCCCCGGGGCCTAAATACAACATTAACTAAGTTCTATATAAAGAATTGGATAATAATCATTGACATTGATTTTAGCAATATAAACAAAAACTATTGGTAATTATTTATAAGCCTCTCTTTATTTTGGATGGCTTTTAAAGATGCATTATAACACATAGAAGGAGCTCACAACTTCATAATAGTAATTATGTTCAATATACCAAATTGTTGGTTTTGGATATTCTTATTAGAATTGTATATGGATATGGAATCTAACTTGGATATCAATAGAAATATTGGTATAAATAGGATTGTCATAGTATAATCTAGGACAATTACCCTAGTAGTATCTAATGATTAATATAAAGAAATCCAACCTTGAAAGTTTTGAATGTTATTGTATCAAAGTTGTTGTGGTAAATTGATATCTTTATTGAGTTTGTTATGGTAAACAAGACCTAAGTATAAAAATAGTTCATTAATTTGCTTTAGTGGGTGGGGCTTGTTAGTCAAAGAGATCTTTTGCAAAATATTGCAAACGTCCCCTACATATTAATCATGAATTTTTGTTGTGGAAGTTTTGAATTTTGAATTTTTTAAAACTAAATCATCAATAACCAAATAATGTCTATTATTATATTAGTATCTCAAATTCAATACTTTTTAAAAGAAATTAAAGAAATCATATTATCTAAAAGTTGTTGAAAGTTCATCTTGTGTATAGGACATGAAAGTGAAAGATAGAATATAAAATGTTATTAAAATAGAATCTAAATGAAGGCAAAAAAATTGCCTTGCTAATCAAATATTAGTAAAAATAATTCTTAATTTATTTTTAAAAGCACAAAAAATTTAAATTTATAAAATAATTGCAAGTTACTAGGCCTTTTTTGAGCAATTCTACACACAACCACCTCCATAATCACAAATATACAAATAAGACCCCAAAAGAGTTCCCTCTATTGATGGTATATGATAGGTTTCTAAAAGATCGTAATGAACATATTCCTTTTTGGGAAAACTTTTTTAAAACTATTAAAAAAATTAGAGAAATCATAATTATCTAAAAGTTTAGTACTTCCGTACCCTCGGGCATAGAAGGGATGGTTGGGGTTGGAATGGATGAAAACTGCTAACGATCGGAACATTCGTCCGATACAATAAATTAGGGTTAGGTTTTACTCCTGATGAGCACAAGGCAAGAGCACAGACTCTCTTTCTCGTCCTCCATTGCCATCGCCATCGCCACTTCCGTCCCCGAAGCCGCGAGCAAGCCAAGATGGTGGAAAAGACGAAACCCCGCAAGGACGAGGTCGTCACTCGCGAGTATACCATCAACCTCCACAGGAGACTCCATGGCTGGTACTTCGAATCTCACCAATCCCCTTCCTCTATTGACCTCGCTGCTTCTCCAATTCGGCAATGAGAATTTGTCACGGATACTAGCGTTGCAAGCATCCATGGATTTTTGAGCGGTGCGCGGTTCTAATAGCTCTAGGATGGTGATCACATTTATCGTTTTGAGGAAAAACTGCAGTTTAGAGCTATTTGAGCAGAAGTCGGTGAATTATGCTGTGCAATTCTTGTTGGTGAGACGGTGCATTTCGGTTTTAGGTTTTGAATTGTGAGTCAGGGACACTCAAAATCGCCATTGAACGTAGTTCCTAGCTTCAGACTGGGATTCGGCAATGACAATTTGACACGGATATTAGCGTTGCAAGCGTCCATTGATTGTAGAGCGGTGCGCGGTTCGATTAGCTCTAGGATGATGATCACACTTTTGGTTTTGAGGTGAAACACCAGCTTGGGGCTACTTGAGCAGTAGTCGGTGAATTTTGTTATGCAATTCTTGTTGGTGAGACCATGCATTTCGGCTTTCGGCTTCGAGCTGTGAGCTAGGGACACTCAAAATCGCCGCTGAGCATAGGTCTGAGCTTTGGACTGGTCAATTTTTCTTCTTCTTCTTGTTAGCAATCAAAAGAGGGTTCCAACGCACAAGAGAATGCATTATTTGGATACCATGTGTGAAAATTAAGGAGTTTCGAAGTGTTTTTTGGGTAGATGACCTCAAACTGACACTTGATCAAATATTTGAGTAATTTGCACCCTCTTAAGCAATATACACACGTTGTCTAGGATTAAGGGGATAATTTGGGTTTCTACTCGAGAGTTCAACGATTTCTCTATGGTGCCCTCTCAGGTGGCTTTGTCCCTGATATTTTGAAAACCTTGGGAGTTTATTTAGTTGAGCTGTAAAGCAATTCATGCAATTCCTTTAGAAGTCGACCTTGTGGCAACATCTCACATCGGGGGAATGGCCAGTACACGTTGGGTGCATAGCACACGGCAAATTACACAGCAGGGTGAACTGTGGACAGTGTACTTCGCCTTGATTCCCCGTTGTGGTGTTGATTGGTCCTTAGTACGGAGTACTTCGTAATGAGGTAAGGTAGGAAACCCATTCCCGTTGTTTCCTTTATCAGAATGAAATTTCCTTTTGCGTTGCTCGTCTCCTTTTTGCGAGGATTCCAATGAGTTAAAGTACGTATCACTTGAATATCTTGAGGACAAGTCATGAATTATTGAAGTTTGAAGGTCTCAATCATGGATGATATTGTCCCTGCATTTCACTACAATTGGAAAACCTGGGGAGTTCAGGTAGTCGAGCTGCAAAGTGATGTATGCAATTCCTTTGCAAGCTGGTCTCGTTACTTCATAATGAGGTGAAGTATGTATCTCATGTGATAGAACCTAGAAGTTGATCTTATTCTTACAAATCACGTGCTTGGATGACACCTTCAATGCAAATGAGTGACCTTTATAGGGACCCTGCACAAATATATTTCCTACGTTGAGCGTGTCTTTGACGATCTCCTCAATTGTCTTCGCGTAGCACCTTCAAGAAGATGGCGCCCAAGGCGGTGAAGGAGATCAGGAAGTTTGCGCAGAAGACGATGGGAACCAGTGATGTTCGGCTTGACGTGAAGCTGAACAAGCACATTTGGAGCCGAGGCGTGCGCAATGTGCCCACCAGAATCCGAGTGCGCATTGCCAGGAAGCGGAACGATGATGAGGATGCCAGGGAGGAGCTCTACTCGTACGTTTCGGTCACTGAAGTGCCCGCCGAAGGGTATAGAAATTTGGGAACCAAGGTCGTCGAGGACGAGGAATAGGTTCATATAACCGATCCCTCGGGTTTTGCACTTGTAATATGAAAATGGCATTCGTTCCTGTTAGTTCCTTTTTTGACCTATCCTCATGACCCTGCCTTTGGCACAAATGGGCTTCTAAATGCACCTCACATGGACTGACCCCACAATTGCCAAAATTGCCACTTTTGCTTCTGAACCTAATTCCTATCATCAGACTGATCAGTGAATGAAAGAGGTTCTAAAACACCAAAGAGTTCTACATCAGTTTCATGTGCGTGACAAGCACATGTTTGAGATATTGGAGTCCAGCACTGGTCCTCACCTTGGGCTTAATTTTTGAGAGCTGGGAGGCTTAGGAAGGTTATCAAACATAATGCCAAGTTGCTTCGTTGAATCTTGAACTTCCAGTTGTGCCTTTTTGCTTGGTCAAAGGCCAGATTGAGCCAAAGGTTATGGGTTATGCCTTTGTCTCACAAGCCAATGAGATTGACATGGTGGTCTTGGAACTTGGACTCGTATTACTGACATGTGGAAGTTTTTTCCAATTAGACGTGGCGAATTCTGAGGATATATTTGGAATATGAAATTACAGAGTGTCCTTTATGAAAGGCAAAACGCAAGAGGGTTTCATCGTATCCAATTAGCTCCAGGTCAGTGAATATTTTTCAATACCATGCATGCCGTGCTCAGATGATAACTCCCGTAGAATTTGATCTTTTGACTTTTTGACGGCGTGTCTGGCAGCGATGTCTGTATTAAGAGAATCAATACTGCTTGCTTAGGTTAGTTTTCAATGTGCGAGTCAGACACTGTTGATTTGTAGCATTGCAGATTCTGGCGAACACTATTGATTTGCTGAGAACGAAATTAACTGAGATCTTTTTATCACTACACTGAACTCTTTTCATTCTGTGCCGTGAATCTGTTTCGGAATGTAATCCCGACTTCTGCTGATAATCGATCGTGACATATCTATAATTTTTTGTTGGTTTTCACTACGTGTAAATGCAATGTGGTCCTGATTAATAACTTCGGTATGGTGCAACTTCACATTACCAGGATCAAGGGGAGGTAAGTTATCGAAGGGAGTTTGAAACAATTTTTCAAACCTCTCACGTTCCCACTAGCCCGATCCTTGATACTCCTGCTGCGCAGCGACAAGATTGTGCTAACTTTTAGTGCTAGGAGCTGACTCATGGCCGATCTGCTACGATCTAATCAGCTGTAGCAAATCCAGTTTTGTGAGGCCCTGCGATTTGTTACTAGAACGAGGCTGACTTTGAAAATCTTTCGGTCAAGTGGGAGATCACATGCAGATTCCAAATATTGTAATTTTTTTAACATAGCTTTAAGAAATTCTTTCAAGCAACATGTGGGATGTTACATAACACTATAATTCAGCAGCGCTGCATCCCGTTCTCCAGTCAATACCAAGTAGAATACTCTGCCATTGTCGGATGTTGAAAATACAATAAACAATCAAGCCCGGAGAAAAATTGGCATTGAGCAAGATGCACAATGAAAAAGACATAAGAGGGGAGACTAAAGTAGAGGTACCTGTTCCTGATAACTTAAGCATTTCAGCCTGTGTGACATGGGAAATTTGTTATGAGCTCAATGTGTGCAAACATAAGGATGAGGAAGAATGAAATGAATGATGATCAAGATTGAATATTTTATTCAATATAAATGTGGATTCTGGTTTTATAGACTTGCCTACTTTGGTTAGCTTTGGTACTTTTCCCTATGCAAAGAGGGAAGAGAGATGAGTGGAACAGAAGGTACAAATAAAGAATTTTTCTCAATGAATAGTGCATCCAATTATTGTCCTCAATAGGTTAGCCTGAAAAACCATGACAAGGGTGTTGTTTGAAATAGGTACTTCTACTATAACTTAGCAATAGACTTCAAAAAGAATTGACCCATGTAGTCACACAAAAAGAGGAATTGTATACTACTTTAGATCAAATTATGTTTGATTGCATGAACTCAAATGATACATGAGCTTTAATTGATAATGTTGTGTAGTGTCCAAGGTTCATCCAATAATTTTTTGTAATCCAAAACTGAAATTTAATGATTGATCATATGGCATGCATGCAACAAGGTGTCCATATTCTTCATTCATTTGTATAATAGTATGTAAAATAAACTATATAGACGTGAATTGTTTAAAAAATAATTAAAGAATGATATTTTAATAGGATCATATAGATACAAGGTTAGCCATCCTATTTAATTTGTGTTCAACTACCTATGTCCACCACTTTATGATGGCTATGATAGATGTCCACATGCACCTTTTTTGAATAAACAACTAAAACAATGGATATTTTTTGGATGTGGCCGTGACACTTTTGAAATGAATAAGTGATACTTAAAAGTGTCTAAGTAGCAACAATAGGGCCTACACAAGTAGTACTTGGGGGTGACCTATTTGCAAATGTGTTCAATACCAAGTAGGTAAGTAAGATGACTATAAATTACAAAATCACTACTTTGTTTGTAAGTATGTTGGTCTTGGGGGCAACCTATTTGCACTTATGAATCTCAGGATAGATCACTTCAAAAGTTATTAAAACCCTTAACTTTTCATAGAACAAGTCTTACATTTTCAAGAATTCTACAAAACTAACCATTATTTTCTGAAAAGCATGAAAGAACACTCTCAAGAATTTTTAAAGTGAAACAACTCTTACTTAAGAGAATATTAAAAAAAATCTTTAAAATAAGAATTATTTTCAAGAAAAATATGATACCACTTTCAATTACTCTGTATTATGAAATCTTTGTGGCCAAGTCAAGGTAACTTATTACGGAGTACTATACATCAAAACATTCAAAAATGGGCGGAAGAATAAAAATTGCAGTTGCAACATGTCAACACCGTTTCCACGTTTCCACGTTTCCACGTTGGTGGTTGAAACGACGCAATTCCTGCTACCTCCTTCACGGCATTGAAATGACATGTCAAGTTGTCAATGTCCTTTTCTATACCCACTTGGGAGAGAAAACCCTAATCCGGTTTCAAGGATTTGTCATTCCAAGATGAGGATTTGCTTCACCTGGTACTGAACACATTTGCAATTTCAGAGCAGACTTTGAATGTTTTGCAAGTAAGAAAACACTCAGGCATGACCACGGAGCAGGTCAATTTCCGTCTCTGGAAGAAAGACTTGCGAGTTGGCTGTGCCGTTGCTGTTATTGAAGAGGCTTTTAAGAAAAAAGCGGATGTGACTTGGACATTTCCATGTAATTATTGGTTAACACCATTATTTTTCTCTTTAGAAGCCCGTTGTGACAGCCTAGAAAAAAAAAAGACTCCCAAATTTGACATTCACATTCAATGGAAAGAGAGAGCATGGCTTGTCTTCTTCTTCTTGCCGTTAGTTGTTGATAGCTTTCACCCACCATGAATGAGCTCACACAGATTGAGCACACAAAGTATGTGGGTTTTGAGGCGGGTCTCTGACGTTTCTCAAGAATGTTAGGAAAAGCATACCCATATGTATCGTATTGTATCATTGTTTATCTGTCCACATTATCGGCAACTTTGTGAAATTGGCACGACTCTGTGAGCCCCAAAATGTGTGACATTCGTTTCGCACAGACAAAGCTCTACTGAAATTAGAGAGATGCATTTCCTGAAGGTTCTCTTTGTGGGAAATCTGTGAGTTTAACGAACTTGTTGTTCATTTGCATTACTACAGTAAGTTGTTTGGAAATCTGATTGTGGGCCTTTCTTTACTTATGCCAGAGCAATTTATTAGAGAGCTATCACAGCTGCTTCAGCTTCTCTGCGCCCTAAAATGTTGCATTGATTGATGCAGTTGCAAGAATTGCTTTCAAGTGAAAGCCAAACAAGCCATGCAGGGCCGGAAAGACTCCCTGATCCTTTGCCGAGGCAAGGTAAGAATTTATCATTAATAATCTATTAATCTTATTTTGTAATGACATCATGACTATAAATCTAGAACAACATATCCATTACTATAATCAACAGCGAAAAAATTATATTTTTCTAATAGGATGAATAGATGCATTCCTTGTTTCTACATGAATTTTGAAAGGTACTCATTAGAGAGGTTAAACACTTGGTAAATGATAAATAGAACTACCCAATTCGATTAATGGGAGATTGCTTAGTTTTCCTTATTATTTGACAAATGTAGACTCAGTTTGTTGCCAATTTAGACTAAATTTCATTGGAATAAATGCCAATACCATTATATTGGCGGATATTCAAAGCATTGTTTTTTTAATGGGCAATTGCTTTGAAACCTAAATCTATGCTTGTTTTAGTCTTCAGAGACTTGTGCAATTGAAAAGTGTCACAAAGTTTGTGATCTTAATTATGTTGATATATTAAGGAAATTGATGTTTATAAAAGTCAAATGCCACAAGAGTCAATCAAAGATTGTTGGTGTCATGTCTATATACAACGCAATCTCCAAACTTTTGTAGCCTTTCCATTTGGGTAACGCATGATGACATCAATGAAACTAGTGAAACAAACAATGAAAAAGAACAACTAGTGAAAAAAATCAACAAAACCAACAAATTTTTCACTAAGCAAATACAAAATTTTGTCCATGAGAATGAACAAGTTAGCCAAACAAGTCAATAACTTTCTAATGCAAGGTTTTATATCACCTACCGATCATGTGACCACTTAGAATAAGCTTTCCAACACCTAACATTCTATTAATTAGAAATTTCTATGATCAAGAGATGTGAAAGCTTACAAATTCTCTTCCAAGGTTTTGCTTTTCTTTTGAATTTGCCCCCAAATTTGAGCCCATACTTGATCTCTAAAAATACTTGTCCATGCATGGGGGTTCCAAGCCTCAATAACAAAACAAAAATTTGTTAAGTCTAATTCTATTTTTCATTGTTGTCTTTTCTCTTTGATCTCTTATAAGTTTGTGTATTTAATAATCAATAGAATACATTCCACCATTCTAAGCTAAATGAAATCCAAATGCATTCAATTTAGTAATCAATTCAAAATTAGAAATATTGAATAAGGAAAACATAGAGTAAAAATTGATAATGAGTTCATCCAACTTTGATAGTTGCATGAGAAACAAAGTCAAATATATCCCATTAGACTAATTCCAATCTTGCAAATTCAAATGTACATTCAAGTTAATGCCCTCCTAAGATATTAGAGTCCTTCCTAAATGAACTTCTAACCCAAACCAAAAGATTGGACAAAATAGAGGATGAAACTTAACATCATAATGTTCACTATTCACCAATTCAAAAGGGATCCCATTTTATGTGAAGAGACTCCAAATATCTTGCCGAGAAAGAACATTCACCCAAAGGATGAAGTAGCCTAGCTTTCCATGCTCACAAAAAACTTATGATTTGTTTGTTTGAGCCTACATGCTGCATTTAACTACTTCTAGACTTTGAAAAGGTCCAAAATTAATAATAGAAAAACAATAGTCATTTGGACAAAACATCAAGAGATCAATACAAAACATCTAAAGATCTATACAAACATCGGGAGATTTTCAGATGTAATGATCCAGAGATCTCTGAATGTTTTGTCCAAAATTCACTCCCTACTCTAGTCCCAAAGTAGTTAAATGTGGCGCATTTACATTCTTGGGTCTTCAATTGTGTTTTGGGGACAAACATATAGATGTTGTTTTATAACATTACGATGGCTTCATTTGATTAAGAGTTTTCAAGTATCTTTTTTAACCAAATTAGACAATCATTCTTGGTTTTAACACTCCTCGAAGTGGCAAATTTTGTATCTAGAATTGCAGAAGCCTGGAATTCTAAAGCAGCACCCAAGTTGTCTAGCAACTGCATGGCGGGGGTGACGACGACGGCTGCAGTAGTAGTAGCGCCAGCGCGGGCTTCCCCAATTGAACCCAAAGCCAGCGACGTCGTCGTCGTCGTCAAGGTCAACAAGGAAGGTGACGATGCGCAAGCTCCAACCCACAGTGCACGAGCTTCCTCGTCGAGACTGAGCAATGGTAATTGCCCTTCCAGCGATTGCCGAGTGCTGTGGAGCCGAAGACCCGACGGGACATCCGAGGAGCCCGGTCCTTCCGAGTTGCGGTTGTTGGAGCAGGCGCTCCGACGTGAATCCGTGGTGGATGTCGTCGAAATTGGTCCTCTCACAGTTCCTTCCACGCCCGTGCGAGACAGCCGCGACGTCGACGGTCTCAGCAATGACGTCCGCAGTAACCTTGAATTAGCCTCGGTCAAGCTCAGCAAGCTACCGACGAAGACGACAGACTAACTGATAAACCTCTGTACGATGTGAAGATCGAAGACCAGGAATGGTTTGTACTCTAGTATACAAGCAAGACTTTTTTATTTCTTGCACAATGAATGCTGTTGCAAAAAATTCTATGAAAATCGATCACGAAGCAAAGGCAGGTGCACTAATTAAACCCAGCAGGCGCGCAGTCGATCTCACCAAAAGAAATTCTCTATTGAAAAAACGTTTCTTGCAACATGCAAATGGCCTTGGTACTAATTAGAAGTTGCAAATAGTATCTGCATTGTATGAGCAATGCCTGCCTGCATCCTCTAGCTAGGGGTTAATGTAGCAGTCACCATCATATTCTTAACGTACCAAGCTAAGAGCCTTACACTTCACCGGAAGAAAACCCAAGCATATATCTAGCTTGGCCAGAACAACAACATTTCCCAAGTGTTTAGCTTTTGAGTCGATCGAATCAGTGAGATATTTGTATTATATGTAAGTTGTTTTTGAAGATTACAACATTGTATGTATGATTTGTAACATGTCAAATACATGACATACTTGCAAGAGACTTTCATAATCAAAAGACTAGAGGCCATCTGCACAAGCGACCTGCCCCGTCTAATTGTGTGTCCAGTTTTTTCATGCAACATAACTTTTGAATCGGGACAAAAAAAATAAAAAATTTAAGCTCGCTTATTAAATGGTTTCAGAAGTTAATTAGAACTAGTCTATGATCAGCATTAGCACACATTCACCAAACAATTGTTTCTGAGGTAGACCAGCCTATTATAAATATGCAAACTAGCGATCTAAATATCTTGCATGGGGCCAACTCCAAGAGGCAAGGGCACATAAGGTGAAGAGCACCCATTACCAACCACCACACCATTAGCAATCAATAAGGTGTTTGAAATTCAAAAGCTCAAGTTGGGACTAGTTTCAAAGCACATTAGGAAAAAATTGAACCCCAAAAGAGGCCGCGCATTTTCTTACTAATTTTAATACTAATTGCATGAGTATGAAAGTGGCCACATCCTCATTAGAACAATCACGTAGGATTGCTTGTAGCCACTTGGCATCTTAGAATTTGGAAGAGACGTGTGTTCCATCCTTCATGATGGAGCCATCATGAACCACGATTTCCTTGAAAGATTGATTATTTCCATTTCAAATATTTGCGCCTTCTTTTTCTTGGCTTACATGAGACTCTTTATCCCCCAATTCTTGGGCCTTCTTTATCTTGGCTTGCATTGGACTCTCCATCCCCCAAAGCTTTGAAGCACTTCAATGTGTGGTGATGGTTTCCCACTTCAAACATAAAATATAAAAATATCAACATTTGAATCTATTGAAATCTACCTCTCATAGCTTCAAATGCATTTTCTACTTGTTTTCTGAGTTTTCAATTAAGAAGGGTATCTCTTTATATACATAGGGGGTGGTAGGATGTTGAACAAACCATGTGAGATATGTTAATTTGACTTCACTATGAGTTTTTAAGGTTCTACTAATTCCAATTAACATATCCCACATGGATTGTTCTACTTCTTACCACCCCATGTGTATATAGTGTGTTTCTCTTCCAATAAGAAAATTCAAAACAAGATGATAAATTCATTTATTTTTATTTTTGGACTATCAAAAAAAATGTTCGTTGGTGTTACATTTGTTCAAATAAAATAATCAAAATGCATTTGAATTCTTGTGAGCGCCAGTTGGGGTTGGTACCTTAAAACCAGCTTCAATCACCTTTAGCCGTGGTTGGAAAGACAAGAACTTGTTGGAGCTTCGTGCCAAAATCAACCTCCCGCTTCTCTAGGTTGACCTCCAACAAGGATCGATGTCGACTTTCAACTAGGATGGAACATTTTCACCCCTAAATTTTGGACCGTTGATTTGTGAGATTGTGGAGATGGATTGTGTAATCTTGAGCCCATCATGCAAATCTTGGCTCAATTAGTGAGTTGAGAAGGTCATTGCCACCCAAATTTTTGCATTGTGAAGCAGCCTCTTTTGGGGTTCATTTTTTTTCCTAATGATGAGTTCTCGGTTTCCAACCATCAATTTTTCCATTCTTGTCATGACACCATGTGGCCTTGGCTTGGAGTGTGCCAAAGTGAACAACAAGGAGTCTCTTAAATGAGCGTAAATGAGCGGTTTTAGAACAATTTAGACACTGGCCATGAATCCAGATAAACTTTTGGCTTTCAAAATTCCTAGTGATTTTAGTTCAAGCAATAAAATTACCACAATCTCTGTCATTTCTATCAATGCACCTCTGAAAATACTTGCTTTGCCTTGCACTACACCAAATCATGTCCAAAATTGCTTATTTGATTGGTTATGGATGCCTCCATAGTATTTTTTAAAGGTATGAGCTTTAGTTTAATGAAAAAAACCCAAGTGGAATTATAACTTTCTAATTAAAACTATAATTTCTGTGAATTTCTAAAGTGGTCTACCCTAAAATTACAAAATAATTTGTGGAGTGGAATCATGAACAATCTTACAAACAACCCATAACCACTCTCCCACGTAATATCTAATGGCACTTGCAGAGGTTCAAAATGTCATGCGTTGTCCCCAAGCTAAAAAGAGACTACAATGATCCTATCTCCAACATGCACCCCCCATCTCTATTACCACCCTTTTGCAAGTGTGAAACCATTTTGCCACTGTCCTAATTAAGTCAACCAATCACTACAATGATTTTCTTAGATACTATTCGGATTTGGATAATGTGCTAGACAGTATTGGGGCCAAAGAATGGAAATGCATAAAGTTGAATGATGTACAATCTACCTTAATCCTTAACCCTTAAACGTTGAAGGGGGGACCCTCGAAATCTTCCTTTTCTATTACCGTGTGAATCATTGACCTCCAAAATTGCAAAAGTAGTCATTGGAAGTCAAACTACTGTAGAAGATCTTCCCTTTCCAAAACAAATTTAGAGGATGAATAGTTGCACTTCTGTCCTATACAGTTTGATTCCTTGTCATCCATCGGACACAAAACGTCTGCCTCGACGTCCAAGGGTTAAAGGACAAAGGGGGTGACTTTGGAAATCATCCCTTTCCATTACCATGTGAATGATGGGCTTTAGAAATAGCAAAAACACTCATTGGAAGTCAAACTACTATAAAAGACCTCCCCTTTTCACAACAAAATTCCGAGGATGAATAGTTGCACTTTTGTCCTACTACTAAGATTCCGTGTCATCCATCGGACGCCAAATGTCCGCCTCAACATTTAAGGATTAATCCATAAATGACGCTGAGGACGTTTTCCAACCAATGAATGATAAAGAATCTCTCCATGTAGGCCAAAAGTGCAACTATTCATCCTCCAAATTTCGTACTAAAAGGGGACGTCTTCTACAATATTTTGACTTCCAATGAGTGCTTTTGCATTTTTTTAAGCCAACAACTCACATAGTCCCAAAACAAATGATTTCCATGTCAACCACTCATCCTCCAAGGGTTAATTACTACCTAGTACATAAAGTGGTGTACCCAAGTAACCAAATCTTATAAGGGTGTCCCCCAAAGCGCCACTTTTTGCTACTATACATTGTTGCTATTATTAGATTCATCAAAATTTCATATTTTTTTGGTTGCCAAGTGAAAGAAGGTTCCAATCCACCAAAGACTGACATTTGGATCCAGTATGCAAAAGTTAGGAAGGGTCAAAGCTTTTTTCATAGATGTTCTAAAATCGTTTCTTCCACATAGGCACATATTGATTTTGGAGATTTCAACAAAGTGATGATGTCGGTTCTAGACAGGGTGCAGTTTTCGGGGTGACCACCTTCATTCCTGCTGCATGATTTCCAAGTAAGTTATGCTACCAAATTGGGCACAAATATCCATAACCCACCCAGGCACCCACCTCCCAATCATTTGGATATGACCCATGAAAGTAGAGTTTTGGAGTGCTTCACCTTCTCCTGTGACCAAACTCAGATACCCCGTACTACTGGACTCGAGTGGATTGGAATTTGTCTTCAGCAGTTTGCACTGTGTTGAAATCACATCACAATCCACTATGGTTCTCAACGTCACTTGCAGCATTCAAGTTACTCAGTGGATTCTGTTTTCAGATGGCTGTAAACTTGTCAAGATATCTACGACACAAATTGACACAATGAACAATGATATTGAAATGCAAAACTTGTAGACCATTCAAACGCATCACATTAAAGGTACAATTCCGTGAGGTTTTAAAGCATCAAAGACTCAGTTCAGTAAATCCGTGAACGTGATTCATGGTGCCGTCTCTTTCATGTGTGCGAATTATTCAAGCATGATAACAATCCATCAATGGTCACAAGTGCGTACTATTTGTAAGAGCAAATAATGAAAAATTAGAAAGCATAGGATCATTAGACATACTTTAGCATTCCTTCAACACATCACCAATTAAACAGACACAATGAAGTCATGATCAGAAGATGGAAAACAAAAAAAATGTGAGCACAACGCCAGATAGATCCTTCAAAAGAAAAATAATATTCCGAATAGGCGAACACCAGAACCAGTGAATATCTCACGACATTAGGTTTCAACCTATGATCTACTCTTCCCCAGACTCGACCTCGTCGGCGGCACCCGACCGGTTGTGCTTCTTCGCATACCTCTGGTTCCTCAAGAACTTAGGGTCCATCTGTCACAACAATACATTCATCATAAATCGTGCCAACTTTCAACATATCAGCACAAAAACTACTATAATCCAAATCCACAAAAAACAAGTCTACCGTGGGGTGAGAGACGAACAAGAAATCAACAGCCAAAAGGTATTCAAAAGGTACTATCCTCGACACTTACCCCCTTCCTTGAGGTGTATTTGTGCTTCTTCACCTTCTTAATACCATTCTTGTGGTTCTTGTACGACTGGTTGTGAGCGGTATGATTCTTCGACTTCGCCATCTTACCTAATCCCAAGCGAAAATCAAATCAGTAAAAAACTAATGGAAAGGAAATAAATCCGTGAAAATCCCACAATACTAGTAGTCGATCAACACTGAACGCCGCCCCGTAACTCTATCTCACCTCAACCCAGACCCTACAACCCTAAACCCTAAAGCAGCCAAAAAAAACGCCGAAACTCAAGTCTGGTCCAATTTACTGGTGAAAAAGCAACGACTCACCCAAAAGAAACACAAGCAAAGAGAGATTGCAGCACGAAAAAAGGAAAGGGAGAAAGTGGAAGCGCACCTGATGAAGGAATCCCAGGCGCTCCGGCAAGCAAACGAGCAAGCGAAGAACAGAAAGGAGGAGGAATACGCAGACCTAACCCTAAGTGGTCACCCTTCCGTGAGTATCATCCTCGATTTATCATCCGTCTTCATATCATCCTTCACATCATCCAACGGTCTGTGCACCTAATCCTCTCTAATTGCATACCGGGTATCAACACAAATCTCGACGGTCCCACAATACATCTATACCTTAAACTAGTGCGGCCTGTAGCGTTACCACAGTATAATAAAATAAAAGTAAAAGTAATTTTCTATTTTTTAAATTCATACAAAATTTTACGTTTCAATATCTTTCTTGCCATGAGCAGTAAAATCACAAATTAAAGTCTATGTACCCCTCTTCATAGAGGCCTTTTCAATGGTACCAAGAATGTGACTACAAGATTCGTGGTTCTAGAGATCTCATTGCAACAAACAAACAAAACAAACAAAACAAAGCATGTGCATCCCTCCTTGTTTATTTGGGGTTTTTTTGTTACGTTGAGATCTCATTAACCATGTGGCCCCCAATTGCATTCTTGGTACCATTGGAAAGCTCTTTGCAAGGAGGGTCACTAAAACAAAAGCAATCTTTTATGACTGCAAAATATGACTATAATGAGTCATAAAATCAAAAAATATAACTAAAGCAGAAATTACTATAGATGATTTGCAATATAATTGGATCCAGTCATTACCAATGAGTTGCTTCGGACATGAGTCATGTTGGTAGACATGGATTTGCGGATATAATTAGTTATGTTTTGCCAACATGCCATATACGTTGACTATCCTTGGAGGCTTGACTTTTTCTTAAACTACACAAAATAGTGAAATTAGGTTGCCCTAGACTATAGTTGACCATGTTTGAAAGTGTTAGATATGAGAAATTAGTGTGGGGCAACCTAATTTCACTATTTTGTGTACACAGACAAAAAAAAACTACATGGCATATGACTGTAGCGAGTCATGTTTTGGTTGACGAGGAATATAACTGCAATGAGTTATATTTAGATTGACGTGAAATATGATTGCAATGAGTCATATTTTTTATTGATGTGGAATATGACTATGATGAGTAATATTTTTTGTCAATGTGGATTGTGGAGTATGACTCTTGTAAGTCATATTTTCTGCTATGTGGAAAATGACTCTCATGAGTCATATTGTTGAATGATGTAGAATATAAATATGAATATGACTCTCGTAAGTCATATTCTTTGCTAATGTGAAACATAACTCTTGTGAGTCATATTTTTGGTTGACATGTAGTTCATGTGGATGTCATTAGTAATTTTATGAGTGATTGCAATCATATTTTGGGATGTGCAAGGTTATATTTTGACACATGTAACTATGAATATTATATGACTATAAGTAGTTATATTTTGGCCAATATATATTGTGAAATGTAACTCAAGCAAGTGATATTTTAGATAATTGAGAGTCATATTTTTAAAATTTGTGTGTAGTTTGTAATTGGGGTGATTGGGGTCCAAAATAGCTTTGATTACAAACTACAATTACATTTTTTATGCATTTTAAATGGACATGACACGTTGCAATTATACATCAAGGTGATTTAACAATTGAAAAAAACACTTCATGTAGTTAAAATTGAATACACATGATTTTAGAGATATATAAGAGACGATTATATTAGAGAGGAAGAGTGCAAGAAGGAATGCAACTCTCTTCATTGACATTTATTAGCCAACAATACAAAACATATATATCACAATGAATCATTCACACAATTCAATAGGGATTATATTCCTTACAATAATGTGAAATGGCTCTATTGGGTTGAAAGTAGCCTCCAACAACTTTGTTTCAACTTTTGGAGCTTGTATATACAATTAAAGAAATGGAAGGTTAATTTTCAGTGAATGAACAACAAAGCTCAACCTTTTAAGGTTTACAACAACACAAAATATGTAGCACAAGTTTAGAGTGGGAAGAATAAAAATGGTGATGAAGGAAACAAGAAGAAAAAAGTCTCAAGTGCTAAAAGATAACAACAAACAAGAGTGAAGATGCAACAAGAAACAACAAGAAATGAGAGTTCAGAGGAATAAAAAAGAAACAAGAAGCAAGAAATAGAAAGCAATAAGAGGAAACAAAAAGCAAGAACTAAGAAGAAGAAAGAATTAAAATGCAAGAAGAAGAAATAAGATTCATAAACTAAAAACCAACAAAAACCAACAACTAAGAAGCACAAAATAAGAAGTAACAAGTAAGAGCTAAGAGACAACAAAAAGTAACAATTAAGAAGCAAAAAATAAGAAGTAACAACAAGTTTGAACTAAGAGACAACAAAAGGCAAGGAAGAAGAGACAAGAGAATCGGCGGCTAGGGTTTCAAGATCATAAAAAAGTCATGGTTAGGATTTCAAAACTCTAAATGAAAGTGGTGAATAAGTTTGAAAATCCTAAAGAAAAAGTGTCTAGGATTTCAAAATTCTAAACAATGACTTGTCTATATTTTTTAAACTGCCAAAATTTTCTTGGGCTACCCAAAAATTAAAAAATATCACTACCATGAAAATATGACTAGCAATCACTAGAAGAAAACCATGTTAAAATCCCTGAAAATGCGTCACCTTGTTTTCATTGAGTTCTTGATTCAAAACGCAGTCAAAATGCAGAAAAACACAAAAAAAGCGTTTTTCTATATTCTTTTGCGTTTTGAAACGAGAACTCAACGAAAACAAGGTGACGTGTTTTCAGTGATTTTAACACGGTTTTCTTCTAGTAAATATGACTTAACGTTCCCCAAACATGTTCCACGTTTTCTATGATGTACTTCGGTGTTTCCAATGGGTGTGTAGTATACGTTTGTAAGGTACAAGGCCCAAAAATGACTAGCAGTCATATTTCTCCCCAAGGTATTGGACTCCAAAAACATGATTATGAGCAGTCACCAGTCATCCCCAATCATATTTTTGTAGTCATAAAATATTGCTTTTACTTTTATTATATTGTCACAATTAAAACTTCAAACTTCAATATCTTTTCTATTGTAAGTTGGAATACTACAAAAAAACCTTTTTGCACCCCCTCTTCACTAAGGGCCTTCTGACGGTACTAAAAATGTGATTGGAAGACACACGATTCCAAAGATCTCATTGTAACATACAAATCAAAGAAAACAAACAAGCAACCTCATTGAATGTATTGATAGTATGCCTTGTGCCGTTGCTTGAATATAATAAAATAAAGTAAAAGTACTTTTCTTATTTTTTAATTTATAAAAACTTTGAAATTCAATATCTTTTCTATTGTGCATTGAAACAAAGTCTCCACACCCTTCCTTGTTGGGGACTTTCAACAATACCAAAAATGCAATCAAGGGATACATGGTTCCGAAGATCTCAACATAACAAAAAAAAAAAAAAAAAAAACTCAGTAGGTGAGATTTGGGACCTCCGGAAGACCGTTTCATGCCTGTTTCCTTCATTGTTCCCCTCGAAGTGAAGGAACAGATGTCTATCAAAAAAAAATCAAAAAAAAATTGAGAAATGAGGTGGCAACCTCTTGGCCACATAGGTCTGTTGTAGTGTCACTGTAGCAGTTAAGTTTGTTGATTATCGTTGCATGATAACTTGCGGTCTTCCAGATGCTTCAAATCTCACCTAATGCATTTTAAGTATAGATAGATGTAAAGATTTCAAAGGTGAAGGTGAAAAATTAATAATTGTTTTGATGAAAAAATTATAGTTGTAGGTGAATCTAACATCCATATGAAACACAAAAAGAAAAGACATTTCTAATATTAAAACATTCTTCAAAAAAGAAATTAACACAAAGATGAAAACTATCATCACAATTGTGAGTAAAAAAATGATTTGATCATAGGATGAATTGGTGCACTCTTGGTTTTTCAAGGACCCTAGAAAGTCATCCATTAGCGTTACAAGGTTAAATTGAAAAGAAAATTCTACCAAAAACTATTCTCTAATATAGTTGATACTTCTACAATCGTTATCCAAAATAGCCTTCAACTCTACATTGTGTGGTGTCCTTCCATAAATTCACTATAATTTGGGTATCTTACTTGTTCATTTTCTACACAAAAGCCGAGTCAACTTTCTATATGAAAATAAATGCAAAGATGTTCCTACATAAGTGTTAGGATTGAAGCTAATGGGAAATATTGTGTAAAGTAGATTCAAGTTTTGATATTAGAAAACTCAAATTTTCATATAAGTCTCACATTCTTTTACTAAAATCGCATCCATGTGAAAAATCAATATATCAACATGATTTTGGTATTGCTGTTCTCAAAGTACATTTTCGCAAAACACTAAATCCATCCTACAAAGTGAATTTACCCTTTGATTTCATATTTGCAAACAGAGACCCCAAATTAGCTATCTGAGAGAGGTGAAGAACATAGAATTAGCACAATACAAAATATAGTACTTAACCCATTTCCAACTACCCCTCCATTTCCAACCTATAGACCACTTTGTTTCCATGAGTTTGTGGCGCATTATGATTGGTTATAAGGTTGTCAATATTGCAACCACCCCTTGGTCGATTTTGCAATCAGCCTATGGTCAAAAATAGGAAGGTCTATATCACCATTGTAGGTCCAAAAAAATCTCCCACTAAAAAATTCATAGAAATTACATTTTTTATAATGAAATTATGGAAAAATATGCAATCCTTCCAAATTCTATGTCTGGAAGGTGAAGGCACCCAAAAGCATCCCTATACCTATTCATGTACCTTAGACTACCTCTTAATGTGTTCCTAGACTTTAGTTAATGTATCCTTCAAATGCCGACCTTTGATTTGTTGACGCATTTGAAGGACATATACTTAACTCTAATTTGCTAACTACAAATTTTTGTAGATTTTCGTTTAGGGTCCACCTACGTGATAGTTTCAGTGGTCTAGGGAGCCAGTACTTTGAAAAATCATAAAAATTACATGCCACATCTGAAAAATCTTTTTTTTTTTTTTAAATATTCATGATTTTCACTTTCTAATACTACAAAAATATCATTTTTAGGAAAAGGTGTCTCCAACTATGCTGAATTGTTTATGTTGACGGTTTTGGGTGCTTCCACCTTACATGGGAAAAATTTGGCACTCAAAAAACCTATGCTCTAAATATGCGTAATTGCTTAAGTGGTTGGAAATGGGTCGTCTGTCCTCTATGGGACTTTTTTTTTGTGTGTTTTTTTACATTTATCCCGCAGAACACAAAATTCACCCTGTCTGTAGTAGGACCCACTTGGTAAGACGGGTTTATTTAGAGTCCTGCGTCATTTTTCAGGTGCTTGTGACTTCCCAGATTCCTTCTACCATGGTAGCATTCATTTATGGATGTCACTAGAGACAGGTGGTTCTGTTGAATTTCAAATAGGCATAATGATATGGTACCAAGCACACACAATAATAAATATATACCAATTGTGCCATTACTTTGGGTGAACTAAGGTAAGGTAAGCTATATAACTTTTAATGCCCCTCCGTCCCCCTTTTCCAAAAAAGAAAAGGAAAAGAAGAAAGAAAAGGTATAACTTACACTCTTCTTGGCATCATCACGTAATTCACATGTCGAATAAACTTCCTATCATACTATTGAAATGAGTGTGAAAATTTTACTTTGGAATCATTCGCTTGCTGTGAAAGACTTTCCGGTACAATGTTGACGAATATATGACGCCGGTAAGGTAGCCTGTCCTTGTGATGGCCGGGGTCTCCCTGCTTCCATGGAATTCTTCCAGGACCTTCCGGCGGCTCCTTTCCGTCAATAACTTATGCTGATGTTCTGTAGACCTGTCTGTATGTCACCCACCCAAATCTTTTATAAATTAATAAAAAGCTTTCAATGGAAGGTTGGCGGGACTCACCTTCAAAATGGTAGGTCAGTTTATTAACCCCTAACTTAAAGGTCAAGAAACTATGTTTTCACCCCCAAACACTCCAAAACTGCCCTTGCATTTACAACTATCAAATTTTAGATGAAAAATATTTATGGACACATGTAACCGTAGGATCTTGTAGTAAAATAGCTTGAAAATATGTGAAAAAAATTTCAAAATTTTCCACCATGTAGATTGCAAGATATTAACGTTTGACTTAACAAAAATCCTTTTTTTGGCCCTGTGAAAACATGGGCAGCTGCACTTCATAAGGTCACATTTGTATGAAAAAATGTCCAAAATGGTGGTTACTCTTTGGATTCATTCCTCAAGTCATGTTGGTTACATGCTTGAAAAATTTTAGATCATTTGGAATTGCCCAACATATAAGAAAAAAGTAGAAAGTAGAAAGAAGTACAAAGTGATTCAAAGCTTTTCATGTATATAAATCTAGAAAACCAATTCCAAATTTTTATTTTTTTAAAAAGTGATTTTCAAATAAGTTTTTCGGGCTGCCCAGGCTCCTTGTCGAACACTGAAAATTACATATCATGCAATAACTTTTGAACCATGTAGTTAAAAGTTATGAAAATTGTTGTGCCTTAAAGCTACTCCTCAGACACACATTGTGTGAAATTTTCAAAGAAAAATAAATAAAAAGTCCGTCAATAGTCAGCTGCCCAAAATCGCTATGTTGCCCCAAAACGGTGTTTGGTCCTTTAGGGGTTAATGCAGGCCCATAAATTTTTTAGATGTACGTGTGCGTTGTGAAATGTACTTCACAAGAATATTTTGGCCTACATTAGGATGCTCCAAAGTTGGCATGTCATAGGTTGAATTACTTTAATTTTAAGGTAAATGTTGGAGAGCATGTCACAACTGCACGCAAGTTCAACTCTTACCTTGTCATTCAATTTGTTGTACACCAGCCAGAATGGCAGAACTAGGGCAAGAGCATCCATTGTCAATCTGAGGCCTTGTAATTGGGATTGTACTGGTATAGCTCAGGCTTCTAGATGAGTCCTTGAAGTTGACGAGAGCAATCTAAGGTAATACCCAAAGTTTCTTCAAGGGCACAACAAATATGTTAAATTTGACATGCAAGGGTGTTTGAATGTCAAGTCCCTAAAGGACAATTGTCTGTTGACTAGATAATTGAAAATCTAGGTAAATTTCTATGAAGTCAATTTTGGTTGGATGATCATGAAATTTTGACACAAGGTGTGAGCATGTAACCACTTAGTGGGAATATCAATTTTTTTTCTAAATTAGGTGCCAGGATCAAAAGTTATCTTGCCTTGAACCTTTTTTGGAGAATTAGGCAGCTTTTGCAAAACTCCTCTTTTACTTCTGAAATTTAGGAAGTATGTAACTTATATGATACAAGATAAAAATGTCTAAAAGAAATAACCATGTGTAATGTAAAAATCTCACACTAAGTGGAGTTAAAGGTTGTTGGCCCTGTTGGGCAAGGTAAAAAAATAAAATTTAATTCTTTTAACTTCAAACGTTATAATATTTCAATCCATGTGGTCAAAGTTTCTGAATTTTTTTTTATGCATTCCCATAGTAGTCTAATACAAATTTGTATAGTTGAATTTCAAAAATAAAAAATAAAAAATTCATTTTTTTCTCACTGCCCTAAAAGTGACAATTTTTCACAATTTCTGCCCCAAATATGCCTTAGTCCTTTATGGGTTAACATATGTATTGGGGCTAGGTTTTCATGACTGCCACATCTACATCCAAAAGTTAGATGACTAAGAAGAGATGAATGACCCCAAAGTAGTCATCAAGTGGTAAAAAAAAAATTTAACATTGAAAAATGGATGGTTTTTATGTCATTTTGGGATGCAACTTTAATAATGCTATGTTTACATCATTGAGTTAAGTTCAAGTCATATTACTTTAGTTTTAGTTTTATTCAAGGTAGTTTATCAAAAACTGGTGAACCTTGTAACTCAATACTTCGAGATCTATTCCCTTAAGACTTCAATTTGACATTCAAAATTATTTCTTTTGGTTTTGAAGAAAACTAACAAAATGATGCTTTTGAAATTTAGCTTCTACTCTACTTGAAAATTTTGAAAAAAACTAAAAATGAGTTGTTTTTTTAATCAAAGTTTGAAGTTGAGATCTATAACCACATTTCTAAATGTAAAAAATCATGGTTATTTCTTTTACACGAGAATATTCTATATTGTCATGCATTTTCTAATACACATACTAACCAATGCTTTTCAATGAAATATGAAACAAAAAATTGAAAATTCTTTTTGAATTTGATTAAAGATGAAAGATTTGTAGTTCTCAATAGATGTTTTTTCTTTAAGTTTCAAATGTTAAGTTCTAAATAGGGCGATTTTTTAAGATTTTTCTTTTATTTATTTATTGAAGTCCTTTTTGAAGAGTCTTTTTTTTAATTAAAAAGTTAGTTTTTGAGGTCAAATGTTCTCACACCCTTGAACCTATATAAGATTTGAAAAATGTGAAAAAAACTAACACAAGCATCTACAAATATTTAGATGGATGAAAAAATGAAGATTTTTTGTCCTTGGGACATGTTTGCATTCACCCATTGTTTGAAATTTGAAAGTTCGGTCCACTTTCTGGTTTAAGGATTAAGAGCATGTACACCACATGTGTCTAGATTCATGAGCACCATAGTTTGTTTATTTTATTCATCCAAATTGTCCCAAACCAACTACTCACCATTTATACTAGACCAATCTTAAATTTTAATTGAAAAAATATAATGGATATTTGAATACAAAAAAGCATTGAATTGTGATCTAAACTATTTTCATACTATCTCAAATAATGTGATTTTCAACCGAATTTTATCCAAATGTTCACACTAGTTAGATTCCACACTCATCTGAAATGCATTCAATTAGTTTGTGGGATCTTGCTCTATTCTAACTTTTGCACTAATTTTATTTAATTTTGAATATATAAGCTAATTCAATTATTGTACGTTGGGGTTAGATTTGTTAGATCCCATACAAAATCATTTCTTTGGGGGGTGAATTTCCTTTCATTAACTTGATTTAGAATTTTCAGAATTTTGTTTTACAAGATTTGGAATATTTTCTAACCTTTAGTATCAAGGTCCTCTAGCTTTACTTCGGTACTTATCATAAACTCAAGGCTTTATTGATACATGTACTCTTAAATAGTTGATGCTTCACCAAAAGCACCAACTAGAGACTTGTGTCTACTTTACAAAATGTTGACTTGGAGCACCAAATGGTATGTAAATATTTGATACAAAATTCATAGTTGCAATACAAGAATGAACATTTGCAATAGAGTGGGAATGAGCATTTGAAAACAAGGTTGCAATGAATTGCCAATTCTCAAATGGTAGATGTAACAACAATTAATTCATGCCATTGCATTATGTATTCCATGTTTTTTTTACTTTAGTATGTATATTATTTTTTATTTTTCATTTTTCATTTTTTTGAAGATTCAAATTATTTTCATTCATATTTTCTACATTATTCAATTATGCCATGTCATAATTTCTAAAAATTTCATTACATGCTATATTTATTTATATTTTGAATTATTTTTTAACAAATTTGCCAAAGTGGAAGGTACTACCCTTAGCTCAAATAATATTGATGCACATTACTTTTGAAATGATGCAAATTTGAAATGTATACTAGTATTTAGGAAAAAACAACACTTGGCTAATTCAAAGTAAGAAGATGGAATTGGGGAAAAAACCTAGTTGCAATTTGAAAACATTGGCAAAAAAACAGTGAAAAAATGTACAAAATTTCTGTTTAGAAGAAAAAAATAACCGGACTCTATACTTGAAGAAACAATTCAATATGAGAATTAAAGAAAAGTAGTTAGTCAAATTCAAAAAATATCTGGAACATCGATGCACACTACCTACGGTATTTTTACAATATTTTTAGATAAATCCGATATTAGTTGGCCCATACTATTTTTATATTGTCTATTTCAAATATTGCAATTTTCATCCAACTCACATCCAAATTTCATTTATATGTCATCAAGAGGTTCACACTAATTAAATCATGATCATTCATGCCAAATTTTTATGAATTAAGATAGGACCACCTATTCCCAATCAAGCTCCTATATCCAACCTATAGGGTGCAACCATTTCCAACCAAAGTTTGGAATGTTTTTTTTTTCTCCTTTTCAACGTTGGGACTAGTAAGGCCATGACACATGTCCCAAAGTGCCTAGGAAATAGTGAGCAAGAAAGTAGTTTTTGACTAATGATCAAAATTTGGAAGAGTCTAAACATTGGATGGATTTAGAGCACTTTTTTACTACCAAAATTCATTGTCATTATGGGAAAAAAATTATAAAAAATTTGCAATCCCCATATTTTCCATCTTTCTACAAGGAAAAAAAATTTACATTGCCTCATACTATTCACGATCAGTTCCAAAATCACTTAACCCTTAAACGCTCAACACTTAGCATACGGTTTTTGAATTACTGAGTACAATACCATATGCCTAGCAATAAAGAGAATGAATTGAAAGCCTTACAATGCACAAATTTCCACCCATTGACTATTGATTGATTCTACAATTTTGTGCTTTTATCCGACATCCCAAGGCTAATCAGATTTAATGAAGATCCAAATGAGTAAGTGAAGGAATGAGCCATCCATTCAAAATTGGCCAACTCACACCATGGTACAGAAACTACATTAATCTTACTACACAATTAATGAACAACCAAAAAGCTGAACAGAGAATTTCATTAACCCCTCATCGCTTGAGGGGACGAAAAGTGTCCTCATGTATAATTCAAAGTGCTGTAACTTTTGCATTCAATATCCAAATTCAATAAAACTTGTTGGCAAAGTTGTGCTCTCTCTTCTTCTTTGTGTGGTAAAATTTTCAGATCAATCCAAGATTTACAAATTAAATGGGAGTCAATCAAAGTTCACAGGTTCAATTTGAATTCACCAAACTGCATTTGATGGCTGAAACTTGGGGGGGTATCTCCTTCATAAGATGTTCGTTTTCAATAAAATTTGTTGGGTTATGTTCCCCTTTTAGTCTAGTTATTGTGGTAAAATTTTCATGTCAATACAAGCTTCTTTGAATGTTTGGGAGTAATTTAAAATTTAAAATCCAGCCATTTTTGGATTACAGTGAAATTCGGCGGCTTGTAACTTCTTCATACAGTGTCCATTTTCAATAATTTCTTTTGGGAAAGTTGCGCATACTAGTCTAGTTTGTGTGGCTAAAATTTCACATGAATCCAAAAAGTAATGAATGACTGAGATGCTTTTTAGTGGAGGAGGTTTAGCCTTACATGGTGTTTTTTGCAACTTTTCATGCTATTTTTTGACATTTCAAATCTGTTTTGCAGACACATATATTGAGTCAATTGAATGATATGTTTTTTCACCAATGTATTTATATGTTAATTTTGAATTACTTTATAGTCTCAAGTTTTTTCATTTGAGTAGGTTTAGAAGTTGAATTTCACCTCCAAATGTGTTTTTTGGAAAATTTCAGCATCTTTTTTTAACACTGAAACATTATAATCTTTCAATCCATGCGGTCAAATGGCTTCAAATTTTTTCTGTGTCATCTACAACATGTTCACTACAATATTGTACGGTTAAGATTTCTACAACTTAGCGACATCTAAATTTACAACACTTCAAAAGCAATGTTGTTTTTAACCTTGTTTGGACTTCAGGCGATGAGGGGTTAAGAGCAAACATACTGTATAGTATAAGAAACCGTAGGCCATTTTAGGCTGCTCTGAGCGTTCAAGGGTTAAGTGATCAGGTATGGGTGATATAATGTAAGCCACAGGATCTTCAACTCTCGTACTAATTGAAGATCGGGGTGGATTGACCCCCTTGCTCGGCCTTACTGGGGGCGCAAGTAAAAAAAAGTCCCCTATTTTGGGCCGTTCTAGGGTATACTCTTGACCTCCATCGACTAATTTGGAGTCTCTGATCGCAAAAATGAATTCAAAATTTGCAAAAGAATTCATGTGCAGAAAATAAATAATTCCAGGGTTTGCCCGTAGGGCTGAGCGAGGGGGTCAGTTCTCCCTGGCCTAATTGAATCGATTGGAGTCGATCTCTTGTTTTTAAAACTATAAAAATGGAATCTGTGCAATGCAAGGACTCACGGAGCTTCTGGAACTTGGAGTTTTCAATTCCCCAAAATTTGGTCAATAAATTAAACAATGCCGCCGCTGAAGTCACGGCATGGGAGATCGAGAATGATTCTACAACGTGGATCTATTCTCTGATGAGTCACGTACATCCCATCCCAGCATCCCAGCAGTGATTTGAAATCCCAGTCGGAACTTGTTCACGTAATTAAGTTGCCGTTGAATTTTATCGATCATATCATGTGGAGCAGATCGATCGAATTGAACGTCACGTCGGGAGATCGATCGATAAGTTAGACGGAGGAATTTGCCGGAGCAGTTTCTGCCGCGCGCGCACACTCAGGGAGGGGATTGAATGAATAAACGGGTGATCGAGCGTCGTTGTTCGCTTCCACCGAGGATCGATCGATCGATCGATGTGGGTAACATGCCGCTAGCTAGCAGCACCTGAATTCCAGGGTCGTCCGTCTGTTCCGTCAGCAAGCAAGCAAGGCAGCTAGCACGAACGTATGTATGACAAGTTTATTATTACTCAGGGAATTCGAAGAAGTCACTCACTACAGTACTGTATATACTGCTGATCGAATTGAACCACCTGGTACTGATCACGCACTGCATCGATCGTCCCGGCTACTGTAGCTGCATCGATCGATCGATCGATCAATCAGCCGGTTCTAGCTTTTTCCAATCTCAGCTACCTTTTTCCTTGTTTCTTTATTCTTTGATTTGGAACAGAGATTCATTCTATAAGTTAAGAGATCAGTTCTGGATCCAGAATCTGCTTGCAAAGGTCTTCACAAGTTAAGGATTGGGGAACGTGGCGTTTGTTTGGAAGGGCCCTCCTTCTGGGAATTCGCAAGTCTCCTGGAGTGGGGGAACGTGGCGTCCGCGGAGATCTGGTCTCCTTCTGGGAAGTGGGGAGACTTGCATCGCAAGCTAATTTCCACGTTACCTTATTAGCACACACAGCTTGCATTCAGCCAAGCGGGAGTCTCAGCTCTTAACCCCTTAATGCCTTGATCCTTTTTCTAATTTTGACACATTTTTGCTTATATCTTTCTACAGAAATATCATTAACCAGAATTTCATGAAATTGATCGTTAAGGAAGGTTTTCTTTTCAAAATTGAAGTGTTACATTGGATGAATGAAAAGTTAGTTGGACAAAACAACGCTTTGAAGCCCTCTGTTCATCGTCCACTTTCTCGACGTCGATGCAGTTAGGGGTTAAACTGAGCGAACTTTGAAGAGCGGATTGCATTTGGGAGGAAGATAAACTCCTCGAAACAATTGTCAATAAATTTTAGTAGGAAGAAAAAATGGAATTGGCATTGAACCCAAGTCGTTTCATGTTTTTTGGACCTTCGTGGATTTAGTTACGAATTTTTGAAGTTGGAATGTAGTGGTCACTACAAAGGGACCACCTCCGGAAAATGTACTCTGTTGGTACATTGAATGGACATACCCCTATGTTAGTGGTTGCCTTTAGAGCAGGGGCGCTTTTAGGGCACCATCCCTACCTTACCCCCTCAAACCCCCACTTTTTGCTATTGTGAATTTGTGACTAGTTATAATTATTAGACTAATCAAATTTTCATATTTTTTTTCGTTGGTGAGTGAAAGGAGCTTCCAATGCACCAACAACATTTGGATAGCGTATGCAAAAGTGACGAAGGGTTCAACAAAATTTGGTAGATATTCTAAAGTCATTTCTTCAATATAAGTACATATTGATTTTGGAGGTTATAGGCAAGGTGTGATTTTAGATGTACCCTACCTTGATATTTTTTTCCTTGGTGGTAGCTCAACCATCATTCTAGGGTACAAAGAGGGCAAATACATCATCAAATTTTGTTCATCCATCCAACCATCATTCAATCATATACTTCCTTCCATGGTATTCTTTAAAATTAATAAAGGCCATTCAAAATTTGGCAAACGTGACATTTTCTTAGAGATGCTTTGACAATTTCATCACCTTTTTTTCCTTTTTTTTATTATGTAATTAAAGTTACATTGATTTTTCTTAGTAGAGCATGTTATGAAATGAATTTCCATATGTTTGTAAATTTTTGAAGGAGGGATGTTTTCATCAATGATATTTTATGAAGACTCACTAATATAAATAGCACTAGCATATATACAATGGAAAAAAAATATCCACCTTAAATGAATTTATGAACATATGTAAGTTCATTTCATAACACACACTAATAGAACAAATCAATGTAGCTTTGCCAACATGGAAATAATATCAAATTTTGGTGTGAAAATTGCCTCCTACCCAAATTAGTGTTGGAGGCATTCTATAGCACTTATACAATGCACAAGGTCCATAAAAGGAATTCTTTCAACACTAAGATTTAGAATATGACTTGCATATATTTATACATAAGTTTATTGATTCTAGACCGAAGAGGAAGAGACTTTGTATCAATGAAATATAAAGTTAATAAAGACTACATCTAATTGCAACTCAAAATCATTCCTATGCCAATTACTTTCTATATATTTAATTTAATATTCTTATAATATGTGATAATAAGATTTCTATCAATGTAAGAAATATCATTAGTTTTGTAGGAAAAAATGTGATTTTTCATGATTTTATAGTGAAAAATGAAAGCAAAATACTAAATATAGAAAAATCTAAGTAATTCAAAATTTCTTTTCAACATGCATATACCGATGAAAGATAGTGTAAATGTTTTAATATAAATGTTTTATTTTTACACCTTAACCATGCGTAGCTATGAATTTCAAGCCATTATAAAAATAATTGATGAAAAATTGTTTTTTAAATACGCAAAATAAAATAATTTAAATTTTGAATTTTATAATAGTATTTGGTAGAATAATTAAATTATTGGAATATTTTTTTTTTTTTAAAACATCAATTATGATATGTATTAGAATACTTTGTGATTAAATTAAAAATTAAAAACTAATATTTTTGGTATTTCATATTTTTAAATTATATAAATATAATTTTATAATTTAGATTCTAACAAGTAGAGTTTACAAATATTATTATTCAGTGAATCTTTTGGGACTTTTATTCTTGTTGAAATAGATGTCATACAATCAAACCTACATTCAAATTAATCTATTTATGAGGAGGCATGTTCCAAAGGAGGTAGTTTATTAGTTAAAAATCAAATGTGAAATAAAGAACAAATTATATCCCTTGTTGTATCCTTTTGTGTTAGTTGTAGCATTAACATTGCTAACACACAAGTTAGATTAGTAATCCCTATGAATCCTTGGGAGAATGCAAATGCAGATTTTTTTTTTTTTTTACAAAATAACTTATAGCATGAGTAAAATTTAGACATCAACTCTTCATTCTTGCAAGCTTTTAACTTCTTCCATCCCTATATGAGTTCATTTAGAATGTTGCACAATAAACATGAAGCATTAAGTGACCATACTAATTACATCATTGAAGAATTAACAAAAGATATTTTTTCAAAATATTTGGATGTACTTCATCCATTTTTTGTATCTCTAATAGTAAATTCTTGACAAAATTCATAATTTAATCAATGGGTGTCAACTTTCTTAGTGATTCATTTGCGGAGATAAAGGTCAAATTTGGCAACTATATTAATTACCAAGACATAATTTGGATTATTAATTTCTGAAAATGTATGTAATCTAGTTTAGTTGTTAGAAGGCATTTTTCCAAAACTACTCAAATAAATAAGGTAGAATGATCTTTAAATTGATGTACATAGATAGAATCAAAATTATATTGAATGGTTATTTTTTACTAGGAAATCAAATCAAATAACAAAATATTCTTTGGTGTATTTTTGTGAATTTTCAACAATAAGATTTGAAAAAAATTAATATTCTTTGGTGTATTTTGAAGTGCCGTCAAAAAGATTTGATACTATTCACACTAAAACTCTATTACTTTACAACCATTTTTAGGCATGTGCAAAATTGAAGACATTCTACAAGGATGGTTTTGTAGTGATGTTCGCAACACTTCAATGGATGATTATAACTTGAGAGAATAAGAAGAAGGGGTCACATACTTCTACTTTATGTAATCTAGTGTTTTTGCTAAGTTTGTGCTTAAACTAATATGCTATAAATGTTGCATCACAAATCTACTAATGAAACAACAATATAGTAGGACTAAAGAAGGCAATGCTCCTACTCTGCATTGCTCATTGCCACCAAGCCAAACGTTACGTTCATAGTAAACCTCAACTGCTTGCTACCTTGCTCCAATCTCCGCAACAAATGTGAGTTTTTCGACACTCCTATTTTGCAACCCTTCAATGTCGTGACTTTCATAAGATTTCCTTTGCTCTTTTGTTGTGTTGCTACCACAGTCTTCACTTCATTCCTATTTCTCTCTTCAAAGTTTTTTTGAATGTTTTAAAACAACTTATGTTTAAAAGTTGCAATGTATGGAAAGTATGGATGGCAGAGTCAACAAATCAATGCCTACTTTGTAACACTTTTCTATCACCTAGATAGTGACATGAAAATTGTGATCGTTGTCATGGTGTAGGCTATCTATTGAAGTAGGCATCTTTGTATGTTTAAGGATGTATGTGGTATAGGGGGGTCTTGTTAGTTGTTCTTGTTAGTTGTCAATTGAATTGGTTGATTAGTAGTTGATGTTAGGATTAGGGAAGAGCCAATGGCTTGCCTCTTAAGGTTGTAGTTGAATACTTAAAGGCAAAGCTTGGTCCTTTGTCTCTCTCTTGTTTTCTTAATAGTTTTGACATGTGGGATGCACTTAGGTGCTAAGTCATATGTTTATTGGAGATTTATTATTGGAGGCATTGATGTGAGGAGTTTTTCATTTGTGTTTTCATAAAGTATTAAATGAAGGCAATTTTTTGAATCTGACTCTCGATTTGACTTTTTGGATAGTTCATCTACTATGAAATCAATTTTCAGATGTAGATCTACCATGGAGAAGGAAATATGAGGCTTCAAAGTAGAGGTGTTTGGAATCTACAATAGCTAAGAAGGGGCGAGAGAAGGGGATACTGGGAAGCTTCAATCTTATTGAATTGTTGTGATTTGGCTATGGAAATTACAAAGTATTTTTTACATTTTATCTAATAATTTGTATAAAAACTTGGCTATATTGAATATGGTACCTACAAGTTGTGCACGAAATACAATAAGTGTGTGGTGGTTGTGATTTGGCAAAAAGTCAGTAGAGGGGAAATGTCTACCAAAGTTAAATAATAACTTAAATTTAAGTGAAAATTGATATGTGAATATTTGACAAGATGTTCTACATTGTGGAGAAATTTCGATACATTTGGAGTAATTTCCCATCATTTATACTAGATTGAAGTTGTCTATGGCAATTTTTAGGTTATAGTGGGGACTATAGGATAGAGATCTAGGAAAAGGAAATTTGAAAATAGGTTTGAGATTATTTAGGGGGGGTAAAGACACAAAGAGATTAAATGCAAAGCATTTCCATAATAAAGGCCACATGCTATTCCGGACCTATTTGCACAACTTTGTGACACCATCTATTGTGAGAAGATGGCGATTAGAAAGAGCCCTCCTGTTTGTAAAGATTTTCAATGAAATGATCAACCCACTTTAATTTCAAATAATAAACTTATTATCCAACTATATTCTTGCATTCCCATTTGAGCCCCATCTTCACATTTTGAAATGTGTGTTGTTTGATATTGTTTGCCTTTGAATGTATTGTACTTCAAAATGCAATCTTTAATGCGTTGATGCATGATAATGTTGTCACGAGCTCTCTTTCATTGGGAGTTATAATGTGCATACTTTTGATTCCTATTCTTGCAAATACTCTAGCCTCTTCACTTTGTCCAACTTGGACTTCACTTTCATCAACATTCTATATGTGGTTGTCTTTAATACTTGTGACTTTCAGTCAACAACTGTAAGTTTTTGTAAAATGTAGCTACATTCAAAGAACATAAACTCTTTGCTCTTAGTACTTCCAATGCTTATGCACTTTATAAAATAATTTTAGGGCAAAATTTCTTAACCCCTAAAGACCCAACATGTTTTTTTTGGCAATATAGAAATTTTAGGCAAGTATCTATGATTGGAGATTTGCATATTTTAGGCTGAAATTTTAATAGAAGGCGGGGGGACAAGAAATATCTTTATATGCACTAAATTTCATGACATTTGGAAATATGAGTAAAAAGTTATGACCTAATATGTTACTTTTCCCTTGGCTATGTAGTCCGGGCAGATAAAAAAAATCATTTTTTTTGGAAACAAAAATTTGAAATTGGTTTTCTAGAGTTATATATACATGGAAAGCTTTGAATCGTTTCATTTTGATCAATGAGTCAAAAGTTATGAGGAGTTTTAATTTGTGGACAATTAGGGAATCTCTACTCTAAAATAAACTTTGAAGTCCTTTATCTTACTCAATTCTTAGTATCTTTTGAAAAAAATAAATGCATAGGATGTAGATTGTTTATTACAACATTGCAACTATTGGGATTGGCATTTTTCAATTCCATAACTAAATTTCTAAAAATCTTGTATTTTGAATCATTTTCTACTTCTTTCTACTTACTATTTTTTTCCTATATGTTGTACAATTACAAATGATGTGAAAATTTTAAAACATGTAGCCAACTTTTCTAGGAAAAAGAATCCAAAGAAGCACTACCATTTGGAACATTTTTTCATAGAAAAGTGAGTTTGTGAAATGCAGCTGCCATGTTTTTTGCAGGGCTCCCAAAATGATTTTAGTGAATTTGAATGCTTATATCTTGCAATCCATGCAGTGGAAATTTCTGAATTTTTTTCTACATCTTTCCTAACATGCATACTACAAGATCCTATGGTTATTTCTGTCCAAAAATGTTTTTTTTCTTCTAGAATTTGGTACTTTTACTAGAAATGGTAGTTTTGAAGCGTTTTTTTTGGTGAAAACTTTAGTCAAGGATCTTAAGGGGTTAAGCTACTTTATCCATCCATTTCCAAGTATGTCTTTATTGAAGGAAGTAGGATGCCGTTTTACTATTGTCACTACTTTTATTCTCAAAGTTAGTCAACTTAGTAGAAAAACTCTTGTTGCTATGTAAAAGAAATATTATTCTAACTTCTCATCTTTCTATAGTATTAAAACAAACGTTCTTCTTCTCCTCCTGGACAAAATCCTACCAACAATATGACCCCTTGGACTCATTCTTGGAATACCAAAGTTGTCTTCAACAACGAAGATGATAGGGATAGTCACACCTTCTTCGAAAATGAAATTTCTATAAAGAATGAGAAGTTGTGGAGAGAAAAGACGAGTCAAGTAGGAGCTAGAAACCATGAAGAAGGTGTGACCCCCTTTGAGTGTCATGTGGAAAATGAGAATGGAAAGTCAAGAGAATGCTTCACCTACAATTTAAGATTAATACAATAATTTTTCAACACACATGGTTTGACACGCAAATGCTAGATGACTATGTTCACAAATGTGCAATTGTTGTGAAAGTGACAACGTAGAAGTTCAAGCGCGACAACGTGCATTCACACAAGTTCAATGTGGATTCAAGGGCGAAAGCAGTGTAGCAAATGGGGTAAAAATGATTCGACTTCATAGGTGCTGAAAATTTCTTCACACTCATTCTTCATTTTAGAGGAGAAGAACTGCCATTCACAATCTTCATAGAATTTGACCTCCACAAGCCACAAAGAGCCAATGAAAGATTGTGACTACCCCTAATACCTTCTTTGTATAAAATGGACAAAAATACACATTGTATCTATAAACATATGCAAACCATTTCCATCAATTACCATCAATTTGGATAAATAAGATAACAAAATCCAGATCCCCCCAAGAAGAATCTAAACATAGATATGTGCATACTATATGGCCATTTCACCTTTATTTTCATCTTAAGCCAAAAGAGCCTCCAAAAGAAATGCAGAAAAGAAGAAGAAGGACGAAGTGCAACGTGGAACACCCCGAAAAGATCAGCAGAAGATCTGGAAAGAAAATGAGCTGCAATGCCACGAAAGCCCGTCGTCATCATCATCGCAACCGCGCGGCCAATGAGCCGCGGCCGGGTCTTGCGGCGACCGCGGTGTCTGCAAACCTCGTTGAGTGCCGTTGCCAGCGCCGTTGCTGCGCAAACGCTGACCGCGATGGCACAGGCGCTGCCCCTGCACCAGATCGCCAACGCCCAGGACGCAACAATCATGTTTCCCTCTTTCCTTACTTTGAATTTCAGCTCCATTTTGATCGGAAACTTGTTTGGTGTAGTGGGTGGAGAGAGCTCGATCTAGGTGAGAGGAGAGCGTGTGGGCCAGCCATGAGGAATTGAGGGGCAGAAAGAGCCGAGCTAACGCTGCTCGAGTCTTCGTCGTGTTGACAATTTTGGAGGTCTGGTAAGCTTCGCCAGCTTGATGATTATTGACTTCGACTCAGGAGGACGATGGAGAGGTGCAAGAGCTTCTTGCGAAGGTGACGGAGGAGAAGGCGGTGACGCGGGGTCGTTGCCGGGGGCTTGGAGTGGTGGATTGTCTCTGTCCGATGTAGGGGTTGACGATTGGATTGTTTAAGAGTGAGGAATCCTTTTCTGGAGGTTCGATGCGAATTGAATGATTTTTCCTGCGAAATTTGAGTCAGATTTGGTCTGGTTTGAGAGAGTGTGAAAGGAATTGGGTTGGTTGGTGCGATGTTAGGGTTGGATTTTGAAGCTACCTTGGTCAAGCGACGACGGGGAGAGTGGGAGATTGCAAGTAAGAGTTTGGGTTTGGAGTAGGTGTGGAATGCGACACGTGAAGCTCCAGAGTCGTGAAACATGGCAGAGATTTCGAAGTCGACGTCGAAGATGGCCCTGTGGCCGACACTGAAGAAGAAGCTCGGGGATGCTAAGAAGCGGAAGAAGCAGAAGAAGACGAACCCGTTCGCGTTGCAGGGGCTGGAGAAATTCGCGCTGCTCATGGCGGAGCTGCAAGCCAAGAAAAGCTCCTTGGTCGACAAGACAGGAAACTCGGTGTCGGCCGTACGATACTTGTCGCGATCCGCGCAGGAGTGGACGGCCTCCACCATCGCCCGCACGGCCAGCCGTCGCAAGGACACAACATCATCCCCCAAGGCAACTTCCGAGATCATGTTGCTGCAGCACACGCACTCCAAGGAGACCACGGCCGAGATTGAAATCGTCGACTTCTCCCGGAGTTTCTCCTTCCCGGATCTCGGTCATGGATTGGACTCTGAGGTCGTTGGAGATTTGCGTCGCGAGTCAGACTATGCTTCGGAGCCCGCGGAGGTAACTAGAGACGCTGTTTCGGAGCCCGAGCGAGAAGATGTCGGGTGTTCGGGGATGACGGAGACGTCGGGTTTACCTGCGAAGTCGGCGAGACTGATACGGAATGGACGTCTCTTGTTACTTGAGAAAGGCTGGGCGCGATCGCCGAACTCCGCCGTCGCATTGCTGGTGGCGTTGAGCGCTTGTGTGGTGGCGCGCGTGACGAAGATCGGGACCTCGTTTTTCGAGTTGCTCACGGTTGACCTTGTGTTCAGGTGGCAGAAAGGGAAGCTCTACGCGGATTTCTTGCAGTCATTGGTAACGCGACATATTGTGCCGCATCTCTCGATTCGTGTACCACGAGGATTAGCTTTACTGCCCCTAGTCCGGCGCAAGAGACCTGTTCCCGAATTAGAACCAATTCCGACACAGTCTGAAATCGAGTGCGAGCCCAAGCCAGACCCTAGTGTCAGTTTTCCCGTTGTTCCCGAAGAATCGTTTCCTCTCGCTTATCCTTCACTACCGCAGCTTCGAACTGACGCTCTGGACAGCAATGCTACGGGCAAGATTCGGACGCCGAGCTCGACACGGCGGTTGGTACGGAAGCTGAGAGCGAAGATGTCGAAGTCTTCCACCCCAAGTTCCCCCGAGAGCTCTCACTCCCATTCTTCTGGCGCAAGTCCAAGAAAAAGCTCCAAATTTTCGTTCTCACGACGGGACAAGGAGAAAGAGGTTTTGTCCGACGATGGCTGGCCCGACGACGAAGTGTTCGCCGACAGCGCTTCCTCGTTGAAGAAGCGATGCATGTTAGTAAAGAAGTGCAGTTTCCGTAAGGAGAAGACACCAGAAGTCACCACCACCACCACCACCACCATCCGCAGGTCGCCGTTGGGTAGGAATTTCTCAATGGAAGGCTCGTCAGGCAACGAAATCTCTTCAGTCTTGCAGGAATTTCGAAATTCTTCGACGGTTTTCGACACAGGTCGGAAGGATTTCGACTTATGGTTGATTTTGGGACTGCTGGTGGCGTTGCTGTTTCTGATTGTGAGCCGTCTCTCGGCCATTGTTGCGACGTCGTTATTGTTCTTACTTCTCTCGCACGCTCACAAGGAGACTTCCAAGTACCGAATGCCGCGCCGGGACATGGCTCGATCGTTGCAGAGGACTGGTGGACGCTTCGACAGTCTGCCCAGGGAAGAAGCTTCATCCAACGAGTTTTCCAAAAGGGGAAGCTGAGCAGGACTGTGGGTTAAAACACTGTGGATTGTGAAATTTTTTGTTTTTATTATTCTCCAGCAGATGTGAATCTCAGTAAATGAACCATTTGTGTGAGTGATTACACATAGACCGAGTACACATCTGTGAGTATTCGTTGTGTTCGACGGTAGGTAAATGTTTTTTTTTTCCTCTTTCTGTATGGTAGCAAAGGGAGCCGACGAGCAAAGGGTAGCCCAGACTGACTTGCACTTCGCACCTCGGTGCGATCAATGTAAATAGTTCCATGCCTAAGATGTGAAGTGCACGTCAGGTCTGAGGTGGTTGAGTTTGAGATTTATGTAAGACTTTCTCACGGGTGCACGAGACCCGTGGGCTTGGTTGAGAATGTTCTCTGGAATTTAAAGAGAATGTGCAAAATTTGGAACTTGGATTGCAGAGCAGCTTGATTCTGCGCGTTGTTCTAGCAATTATTTCAGGCAGCTTTGGAGTGCTGCCAAGAGATGCATATATTTACACACATACGTCATTGGGATCGTCTTTATGATTTGATTTTCAGGCATGCTGTCTTCATGACCAGATTGTGTTCATGTCGAAGGGAGACGTTATGCGTTTTAGTGGTCCAAGCTGAAAATATCGTGACTTGGGTTTCTCAATAACACCAACTTGATTGACACGCCTTCAGATGGCGTATTTTGTTGTATATTTTATTTGCTAACTGACCAAATTACCAAAGTGAGGTGTATGAAATGTACTGGGTCATCACGTCGTAAGTTAATACGATGCCAGATGTGTTCGCACGATTCGGCATTTGTGCACGCGGTGGAGAATCGAAAGCCCTTACGGGAAGCATGTTTGATATCCGCTTTGCAAACGGATAAGAATGTGGAGCAGTTTTTCTGTTTTTTGTTTTTTCATGTTTTATGAAGTGCCAAAGTGGCGATACAAAATGTGTAAAGTGGTGTTCCAAATGTCAACATTCCCAGATATTGGATGGAAATCAGCACATTAGAACCTATCACATATCTGTAATTTTGTTTCCATCTAAGGTAGCAGTACCCATAACTGTCAATTTACGGGTTTGGGACATGATGTCTATCAATAGACATCCAACAAACAACAAAGTATTGGACCCTACTAGCAAGACAAAAAAGAATTCTAATGCACTTTCAATTGTATTTTTTGGACAGTGAGTAAAAATTGTGAATGTATAAAGAGTCCACTATAGATGCACCTAATACCAACACTAGTGTCTGATATTTAGATGTCTTACATCCTTGTAATCACATCTATTTACTTCCCAAAAAATTTCAAGATTTTAGAGGTGGTGGTTATGGGTACAGTGACACTTATGAGTGTTACTACTTTAAAATCTAGCAATTTCATCCAAGATATTTTTTTGATTTGAAGTTCTTTAGTGAAAAAATCCATGGTTTGTCACCATTTTTTAGCCAAATTATTCTTTTGGTGCAATTTAGTACTATTTCAACCCCCCAAAAGCCCTTGTGTTGAGATAGTCATAGTTGTACTAACACTAGAAGAAGCCTTTTTTTTTAATGTTTTAGACATCAAAGTTGATAGATTTTGCTAGACATCTTTTATAACAACTTGTGTTTTTATATCTACAATGACATCTAATGTAACATCAAGATGTTATATTAGATGTCATTGTTGACATAAAAACACAAGTTGTTACAAAGGATGTCTAACAAAATCTGTCAACTTTGACGAAAATTCAAAAAAAACCGGGCTTCTTCTAGTGTAACAAGCTATTCACACTCAGTGCAAATATGGTTAGTGCATGAGAGATATTGAATTAGTTTCAACCATGACTTATCCTTGTGAGGACAATCTAGTCCCTATAGAAATCATCCTTTTTGGTACCGTGTGAATCATTTGCTTAAAAGAAATTGAAGAGTATTTATTGGAGGTCAAACTATTGTACGAGACCTCTTCTTTTTCTATAGAATTTGAAGGATGAACATATGCACTTCCTTCTTATATAGAACGATTTTTCATCATCCATCAGACCACTCTAGTCTAGAGCGTCCTTACATGATTAAAATTGAAGTGATGGGTCAAAACTATTCAGCATATACTTATCTTGAAAGATGGAATGGTAGGATCCACTTGAGATCTATTTGCTAGTGAGATTTAATACCTACTAACTACCATAGTACCTTATTAGGTTCAACAAAAATTGCCGAATAATTAATAAAATTTCTAATTTTCACTTTGGCAGTAAAAAAATATTTATTGCAAATTTCATCTTACAAAATAGTTAAATTGTGCCACATTCGGCAACTGTAGAGTTATCCAAAGAAATATTGCAAAAAATGTTTTTTTTTTCTCCACTACTTGTTGCAAGTAATGGGTTTTTTTCTCACTCCACTTATAGTGCAAGGACGTTGAGCTTTTTGTGAGAATCTAGCCCCAAGAGCTACTTAAGAAGATGTATGTGAAGTTGAGAAAGACCATTAGGGGGAAATTGAACGCATGAAGAGGCTTTGAGTTTTTTTACTAATTCTAATACCAATCAAGGTGAGTATGACGGTGACTACATCATCATTACAACCATCATGTAGGAACACTAAAGGTTGGTGGTGGCCAATTGGCATGTAAATACTTGTGGGAGGCATGTGATTTATGAGATCATGAAGATGGATTGGGTAATTATGATGAATTTTTCTGAGATCTTGGAGATGAATTGTGTAACCATGACAAATCCTTGAACCCATCATGCAATTCTTGATCCAATTAGTGAGTTAAAAAGGCTCTTTCCCACCCAAACTTTTGCATTACGAAGCAACCCTTTTGGCGGGTTCGATTTCCCCCTAATGAAGCTCTTTATACAAATTGGATGGTAGGAGGTAAAACAACCCATGTGAGATATGTAAATGGTTAGGATTAGTAGGGGTTCAACCGCTCATAGTTAAGTCAAAAGCAAGAATTTTAGACCTCATTTAGGCAGTATAGAATAACTTTTTTCAAACACTTTGAATTAAGTTAATGTGGAAAATCAAGCTAGATTTCATCTCTAAAAATCCTTTTGAGATTTTGAAACTCTTATCAAAAGTTATGGATAAATTTCAAGGAGTTAGAATGGACATTTTCTTTGACATTTTCAAACATCCCCTTTGAACTTTGTCCATAACTTTTCTCAGAGGCTCATGATTACAATTTTTTTTTAAAGATGTCGGTTAGATTTTTTTGTCAAATTTTCTTAGTTCGATTTTCTTAAAATGTTATTTAACTATGCCAAAATAAGGTCTAAAATTCTACTTTGAACACCATTACTACTTTTTGATTATGAGCGGTCAAGCTCTCATCTTCAAATTACCCCATATCCTTTGAAGGTTCATGATGGAAAATGGATTTTATTCTAAAAAATACCTCTCCATCCTTCATTTACACTAAATGTCGATAAAAAAATTTCTTCAGGTTTCCATTAAGAAATTCTTGATGGTAAATAGTCATTAGACTTTACATTGAAGTTTCTACTAACATTGGATAACTTGATTGTTGAATTCTTGTTGAATTTTGCAGGATATCTAAAATTGACATAATTTCCTTGAATGCAATTGGTGTTGTCAGTTTTTAGGATTTTTGGCAATTATCATTATGATTTCTGGAAATTACAAAATCTTAAAAAATAATTAATTTTTGCCGAACCTGATAAAGTACTACGGTAGTAAACTTTTTTATGTGCACTTCGAGTTAAAGATCTTCTACTAAGGTAGCAACACCCATAATCGTCAATTTAAGCAATTCAGCATAGTTGGAGGCACTTTTTTCTAAAAAGAATATTTTTTTTAGTATTAGCAACTGAAAATCATGAATTTTCAAAAAAAAAATTAGAATTTTTAGCTAAGGCATCTAATTTCTGTGAATTTTCAAAGTAGAACTCACTAGGGCATCCTAAACCACACTCTACTAAAGTTGCCTTGATTGTAGCACCAAAATCTAAGAAAATTAGAGCCTACCGACAACAATTAAGCATTGGCACGGTTTCAAGGTACATTTGGAGACACTTAAAGGTACTTTTGGAGACACTTTAAGGAAACTCTACTATTGAAGTATGGGTACATTAATGGTTATGGGTGTTGCTACCTTAAACTAAACAATTCTTCAATAGTCTATAGTTTCCTTCAACCCTTTCATAGTCTTATGTCCAAGCATATTCTCATTGTCTATGCAAATAATAAAATTTGACTCATATGCATCCATTATATATTCCAAATCGTTGATCCCAAACAACATATTCATCTAAAATGATAAGTCAAATTAAAGAAAATTTGAAGACAATAAATAATAGTAATACTAGACCTCTATCTTTAGAATGCATGTGTATAAAATTTTAAATACTTTACAATCTCATAGATATTTAATGATTTTAAAGACATTCATTAAGTCCATCTCTTTTCTTTTTTGAATACAAAGGTTCAAAATTAATAATTAGTTTATTCAAATCTTAAGTTTATTTCAAAGTGCTCAATTTTACTTAGAAATGATAACATGTGCTTTTATATAAAAACAACTTTCCTTAACTCCTTGAGGTTGCAGGTTTTCTCAAAATTTTATGATTTTCAATGATTCATTATAAAGTAGCCCTTAATAGATAAACTTAATAACAAATTTTGAATAAATTTTTTCTATTAATAACCATAGATTACATCTAAACAATTAGATATGCCCAAATTATCATCAATAAATTTCATATGATATGAATAAAATTAAAATAATAAATACTTCAAATTTTTATTATGTACAAAGTTTTGACTTTATTTTTAATTATTTTTTTGTAACAAGCTTGAAATATAAAACTCTAACTATAATCAATTTTCAAATATAATTTTTAATTACGCAATAAAAATTCTCCCTAATAATTACTTTTAAAGTGAAAAAGTAATAGAATACTTCAATTTGATAATTCATAGAATATTTATAAATATGAATTTTCAAAATTTGTATGATGAAAATTTGGACGATTAGCATATTCTATATTAAAAATTAGAATGGATGAAATAACAATTTTAAGTGGATGAAATCATTTTTTCCACCCATCATCTCCTTTAAGGACATTTAGACCTTTAGGGGATCAAAGAGGTAAAAACCTATCTATGATCATTAAAGAATAGTTGGCCATACAATTCAAGTAGGGCACATAAAGCCTTGACTCTCATATGTATATGTTTTTAATCTTACAATGAATGATGAAACTCTACTACTTATCAATATCAACTCTACCAAAATCATCTTCATTCTACTAAACAATACAATTTAATACTTTCTAAATGTATTATGAAAGCTCAATGAAGTAATAGTCATTCCGAGTTGTAAATAATTATTTCAAAAAATATAATGATTTTTATTAATGTGTCACATGTTACATTGTCAAATACAAAACTATTCATATTGTTAAGATATATACAAATCTACATATGGCTTAGGTCACTAAGATAGAAACCAATCCTATGTTTGAGCCATATACAAGTTGAAGTTTAAAAAAATGGAACATTATATTTCTTGTTGCCTCTCAAACATTCTTCTCAAAGCTTTTAGTATAACATGTACAAAAATTTCAAACTCTAGAACACTGCACTAATAAATGTTCAACATTGCCTTGAAGTTAGAAAGGTAGTAGTCACCTTAGTAGGATGGGCTTACCTTGGGGAAGGTGCTTAGTGTAAAATTTACCCCCCTATGTGTAAAGGATGCTTAGAAGGGAGGTATTTTATCAATATGTTTATTTTCAAAATATTCTTCAATTTTGGAGTATTTTGAAAAATATTCCAATATTATACTATAAATATTTATAAAATATTCTTGAAATATAAAGGCTATATTCTATCTTTATGAATAACTTTTTTTTTTTATCCCATTTTACATTCAAGTGATTTTAAGGATTTTTACATAGTGATTCCCTAGGAAAATTATGAAACTCTTTGGATTGCATTTCTAAGAATTTCATCAATTCTTTTATCATTCAACCACTGAGATAGGAGGACTAGAAAAAGAGTTCTTTTCAAAATTCATACTTTAATTCTTATACTTACTTCCATTAAGTTAAGTCCAATTAATTCAAACATGTTTCTAAAACCAATCCCTATAGATTCTTGCCTAAAATGTACAACCTCTATAAATGAGAATCTAAGATTGATTGTAGGTGCACCTCCTTTTAGCACTTTAAAAACTCATATTTTATTCATAAAATATCCCAAGATGCATTCTAGCGTGAATCAAAAATCTTCCTTTCAATTCTAACAAAAGCCAAAAAAAGCTTTTACAATTCAATAAGAGGAACTATGCTCAAACCCTTATTTGGTGATGCTACATTATCTTATTTTGCATTTTAAAGGCCTTTTAGTTCACATCTTAAACAAACTATGGTGTTTAATTCAAGTGGACCTATGAAGGAACCAAATTACAAATCTTATATTTTTTAACCCTAGAAGGACACCATAGACACCAACTGTCTAATAGATGACAAAATCTTTTTGTGTAAGACAAAAGTGCATAGATGTTCATCTTTAAAATTGTGTGAAAAGGGGAAGTCTTGTAGCGTAGTTTGACCTCCAATGAGTGTTCTTGGGTTTTTTGAAGCAAATGATTCACAAGATACTCCAAAAGGATGATATCTATGATGACCAACCCATCCTTCTCCGGTTATGTTTGACACAAAAATTGCAGTGCTCCTCCAGCTTGTCTTCATTGTTATGCTTTGTATTGAAATTTTGTATTTCAAGTTTCATTCTTGGTTCCATTTCTCCAATTGGATCTACAAATTCAAGTTGAATGGATTTGAGAATATCTAAATTTGTTGTTGTGCTCAACTAACTTGTGCTTACTTTTGTGGAATTCAATTTAGCTATGAGAAGACGCTTTGCTTATTTCTTGTAATAGGACTTTGATTCTTTCTTCATTCCCCATGTTTGCTTGATTCAAGAATATTCTTCAATATATATTAATGTTGTATAAATATTATTTTTATTTTTATATTTTGTTTTGGGTTTTTCCATCCAATCATACTATAAGGTGTACATTGTGAAGAGTTGCATCCAAAGTGTCCCCTCATATTGTCTCGAAGGTTGTTAATTAGAGAGAGAATCATTATTTGTATTGGTATTCCTTTTTTTGCATTTCTTTTAGGTTTTCTCAACCTAAATTGTAAGCAAAACTTACAAAAGAGCTCCTACCCACCCCAAAGTTCAAAAAAATGCAATAGTGCTCCAAAGTCAACAATATCAAACCAATCAATTGAAAGACCAAAAATAAATAAAAAGCATAGACAATGCCAATTTTGGCTAGGCTTGAGGATTGGTATGGTTGGAGAACTAGTCCAATACAAGATGGTTTTCTATTTTGTGAGCCCACCATAGGAGTATCTTGTGAATCAGTATTTTGTGAGCCCACCTGTGAAAGAGTGGAGATGTTCTTATTTAACAACGTCTCCATTCCTACAAAACTAGTAACTTATGGTATCAGATCTTGCTACAAAAGAAGTGTAAGTTAAGTGTAAGTTTAAAGAAAATTGTGTCACACTCTCATTGGCTAGTTTCGAAGGGTGAGGGTGAACCACCCCGTCACTCAAACCTCAAAGTCATTCTAAAAGTGTAGGTAAAATAAATGCCCCCTATTTTATGCTTGAAATTTTTTATCTTTTACATTTCTCCTAGCTAATTTGGGGACTTTGATTGCAAATATGAATTCAAAATTTTCAAATTTTATCATGTGTGGCAAATAAAAAATTTCAATATTTTTTCTCAAGGATGAAAGAAGGCTTAGTTCACCCCGTCCGTTCAAAGTAGGGTATGCTACAATCTTCTCTTTCAGTGTGAACCTTTAGATCAACCCAAAAGCATTGATTTTAAAATTCAAAATTCAATTGGACAACTTGTCATTTTCTCTCAGCTCTCTAAGGTTAACTTATCTAGTTGGAAATGCCAAGTCTAAGTTTTGGGTAGTTGGAGGAGACACTACACTTTTGGTTATATTTTTTGATACCTATTTGAGATGGTCTAAATTAGGGTTTGAGACAGTCTAATGCCACTATTTCATGGAAATAGCGGACAAATGATTGTTGAAAGTTGGAATTGGTATTAGTTTGGGCTCTTTGTTCATGTTTTGGATTTTAGAGTTTCGACGTGTTTCTGATTTAGGGTTTCGACAAATAGAAGAGGTTGAATTGGAAGGTTAATGTGCGATTGATTGATTAGCTTGGTGTTGTGCGTTCAGTGTAGGGGAGCTAAGTTCATACTCATGGCTTCATACAATGGGAAAGATGATTCTTCTGAGGATGAAGAATCATTTCTAGTTGGGCTACTGAGTTACCGTTGAGCTATTACTTCAAAGTTCAACTTCACAAGAGCTAAGGCCTTTTGGAGGTGTTGTATCAATTATGAGCGGATTTTGTTGATGGGTCCTCAAATTGCAATGACTATATCATATTTACAAGGGTGAATCTACAAGATATGAAGACATTAGACAAAGTTCTTAATTCACTACCAAAAATGTGTAGCCTCTATGACATCGGAGAAGAGGTTCTCATAGTCAAGCTTATGCTTGGTTTTCGTCATCATTTTGCACAGCGTCAATTTTTTCTTATCTTCACAAACAAATTGAGAGTATTGGGGATTTAAGATAAGATTATTGGTATAGGATCCACAACGTTTGGAGTCAAAAGGAGGTAGATGAGTCCTTCAATCCCATAGGAACTCATCGAGCTATTGACTATTGACCAAGCCTTGTGTGGGAAGTGGGGTTTATGAGTCACTTGCCTAGCTGAAGAATGGTGCACATTTTTGGCTTACATAGAGTCAATTGCAAATAGGGTTATCATGATGTCTAAAGTTGCATTTGGACTTCCAACGTTTTCTACTATACCCTCCAAATATCCTTTGACATTTGAAAATTGGAAATTTATTGGGTGCAATAAATAAAATTGTCCATTTGTAGACGCAGATAGCCTACATCCACGTTAGTTGTGTGTCTCGACCACCCTCATTCGCTAGATCCAACGATTGTGACTAAACGGACCATGTAGTATTCACTTGATCCGACACCCAGACCGCGGTTGTACTAATTGTCCACTTTGATTGCACCCATCTATATTGTTGTCTACTAATGTATCCACCGTTTACCACGTTTGTTTACTTCAAGGTAAATCCGGCAAACGGACCCATTTTACCTAACCTAGCATAATGTCTACTACATCTGGATTTTTGACGTGAATTTGACTGAAACATAGGGTTTTGTCAACCATGGTTGCATACTAATATTGTCATTGTCATTCACATTGATAAGAGTTGAAGGCAACTTGAAATTGAGCAAAGAGAGGTGATCAATCCCCAAAATCCACACTGCATAATTGGTCAATATTCAATTACTTCCAAATGTGTCCAAAGCATTGTATTGAGAGAAGGAGATGTCTACACGAGGCCACCTTTGGAACTCTTAGTAGAATTTTTTTTGATAGTGTGCCATCAAATCTTGCAACTAGTGCACTTGATTTAACTGCTCCTGAGTTGTGGGCTTAGAATGATAGATTTTAGTAGACTTTTCCTTGATTCTCAACATAATTTTTTTCGGTAAGTTACCCCTTTGTGCCTAATTTTTTTTACTACCATTGTTGCTTATTTGGTGCACAATATGTTGGAGTTCATTTTTTTCTCAACTTTGACATGTTTTGTCTTGTATAAACCTCGTTTCATCATTAAAAAATAATTTTTGGATGAGTGGTGTTTAGGAGAAAAAGAATAGCTAGAAATATTGGAATAGTTGGAGAAGGTAGTATAGTCAATTTGAGGTAGTGTTTGAGCTCTCTTTATTTCGGGATATAGCTTAGATCCTTTTGTTGTGGTAGTATGTAGTTTCATCTTTGCAAACTCCTTTTGGAGAACCCTTGGATCAACCAAAAAGCATTGATCTTGAAATTCAAAATTCAATAGGACAACTTGTCATTACCAATATCTCCAATAAACTTTGTAAATCTCTAATGTTATCTAGTCAATAATCCAAGTCTAAGTTTTTAAGCCACTCTCGTTGATTGATTAAAAGAAGATCATAACCCACAATTCTATTACTTAATGTGAGCCCTTGTATCAACCAAAAGTATAAAATATTCAATAGCTAGGACAACTTGGCAATATGTCCACAATCTTCTCAAACTACTTGACTCTTGAAGGTTCTCTAGTATACGTAGCTTCCGAATGTACCACAACCAAAGATAGGACAAGATGAATACAAGCGGTCCATCAATGTAGTGGACAAAGACTCAAGTTAGTTATCAAACATAATCTTCTCCTCCAAACTTGATCATTACCATTAGATCTTGAAGATTTTTGACTCTCAAAGATCCTAAGAAGAATGGGGTTATGACTCTAAACCCTGCTACTCTTTTCCAACTACAATGTGCCATGTGACAATGGTGAAGGATACAATTTTCATGAGGGACAAGACAATTGCAATTGATTACTCACAATTTAAGTGTCAAGGTGTAAGGAACTGACGACTTACAAGTCTATAAGGATTGTCCTGGAGCCTTTATTGATTCTTTCTACAGTTGAAATAGAAATCTTTGTCATTCAAGAGGATTATCCTTGCAGTCAACACTACTGCATTTCAGATTCGCCATTAAATCACAACAACAAAATGCTTGCAAACACTTGTTCTTAGCACTATTCATTAGATTCACTCTTACTTTTTCACTTAAAACAAGGATAACTCTAACATGTGTAGGCAAACTCACTGAAGGGGGAGAAATTTGTTTGTGGCATTTCTTGGTAGACCAAATTTGGCCTTATCATTTTCACTTCTTACATTGATCAATCAAAATATAGTAGTAAGAAAAGAGCCTGAAGGGCGGTCAGTTCACCTACATATTTGACCATTATTTTTTTAGGGGTCTAGAATCGCCAAAAAGTCCCATGGAATTGACAGCTGGTGCAAAATATCATATTAACCGTTAAAGGATATTCCATGTTCCCGCTTGGTCAAACTTCATTACTTTTCTATATTAAAAGACACCTTTTTTCATGTAGTAATATTTATCCAAAATTTGGTTTCATTTTTTCGTAATTAAAAACATTAAAATGAAATTTATATTGATTATTTCAAGTAATTTATTTGTAATAACCATAGTAATTACAAAAATGCTCAAAATAGTATGAAATTTTTAACAAAATTGGAGATGATAGTGATAAACATCATGGTATAATTGGTGTACTCCCTGAACTCACACTAAGAGAAATTCAATAAATAAAAAGAGTTCAAAAGTGTTGTATTTTAGGCTTTCAAGATGCTACCTTCAAAGGGTCAAAAAAACTTCAATTTTAACAATTTTGGAATAAAATTAAAAGAAATAAAAAGTACATTATTGGGTTACATTTTCTTAGTCAAGCTTCAAGACATTTGAAATTCGGGTTTGACCCAAAAATTAGGCCTGTTGGGGCAGGTTTGTTGTCCTTCAAGTTAAGCTAGCGTATACAAACTGTACACAATCCTCTCTTGTCGCTACCACTGTTCGAATGTTACTAAAATCGACAATTAGCTCCCAAAGAGGGCTTTTCATTCTTAGTTCCAGCGCAAGGGGTTAAAGCATTAACCCGTTAAGGATGCAGCTCATGTATATATTGTTATTTTGGCTCTTGGTTTCCAGTGTAAAAATTTCCATCCAATCGATTTTTCCTAAATTCTTGTGTTACTTGTTTACCCAAATACTCTATGATTCAAGAAGAACAAGTATGTTTCACTTGAAAACTTCGTTCTCTGAGTTTAAAAAATGGCCCTTCAAAAATAACCTCAACAATTCGTGGTTTTTAGGATTTCACATTTCAAACTCGTTAAATGGCTCTGGAGAACTTACCTTTGAAACCCCGTACAGCAGTAGATAAGCTCGAGAGCAGAGGAGCCAAGAAATACAGAAACCACAAGGCTCCAGTTCCCGTGGCCAGCACAATGGTATCCGAAACTGAAGAGTGCTTGAAATTGATGGCTTTGCATCTTCAATATACTTCTGTTCCGTGGAGGCAGCTGTCTAATTAACCATAAAAAGTGCAGTAGGTCAGTGCATTACTCTGTTAGACCTCCTTATGGGGGTGTTAGAATCTGAGATTCCTGGCCTCAAAGAGACTGTTCTCAATCCCGATTAGAAACTCTATCTAGGGATACTATTTTTGGACAACATTTCAAGTTCTAGTGCAAGAACTAGTGAAAATTTTGCACTAACAGTCGGATACTTTGACACACCTACAGTGACAAAATGAAGAGAGTACCTATGAATATTATGTGTGTTTTTTAAGCCCTTTTCAGCAGATTTGAATAGTTCATCTTTTTTGTAAATGTTCTTTAGAGAATACACATGTCTGATGAGGTGGTAAAAGCAAATTCAAATTTCAAGTTTTTTAATTTTAAAAAGAGTCTTATAGATACCTCAATTTTAATATTTAGAAAATTCAAAAGTAGTTTTAAAGCTTCAGTCTTACAAACTTGAGAAGGATGTCAAAGCACCACTAAATCTCTCAAATTTAATTTTGAAGTGCCTGAAACATCAAGAACAAAAGAACAGTCATTGAGGCTCCTCAAAGAACGGAAAGTTCCTAAGGTAACTCGAGACCTAAATCTGTACCAGGCCTAGTTTTTAGAGCTATGTGAGGGTCACAATTTTGGCACTCTAATTTGGACAAATAGAATGAAATTGATGTTCTGCCTGTCATCTTCAATTTGATCCGAACATTCTTCCAAAAGTTTAAAAAAATATCAATTAAACATCTGTCATTAGTGTTTTAAAAGCACAAATGTTTCTAACAATTTGCCCTAACTTGGAGAAAAAGGATTTATATCAAACTACGAGTAGAATATTTGACCATCACTTGAATAGGAAATAGTATATCTAAGATTACAAATTCTTGTGCTAGAGTATCAGAAGAGAGGCATTTTCGGTAGTTTGAATTACCTTTGCGACCTCCAGTGCAGGTTTGGTATCGTAGCCGCTGCTCTGAATGACCTTCTCAGCCTGTTTCGGAAGCTGAACTGCAACGGGAAACACGGTTTTGTAAACATAGTCTGCAGATTGTTGAACATACGGCGTGACAAAATTCACAGCAGGCTTCACAGTGTGCACAACTTGTTCAGCGACGTCCTTCGCTGCGTTAAATGTTTCGCTTGCTGCATGGAAGACTCGGGAGGCGGCAGATTGCACCTGCAGCATATTAAATATGCATATCCTTTGTCAGCACTCTGCATGACAGAAATCAAATATCAACCAAACAAGCGCCACATTCCTCTCTCATTACGGAGGCTTCTCCAAACTGGGTGTTCGTACGACGTTCACAAGCATTTTTTGTGAAATAATCATCATTAAAAAGAAAATCGTATGAGTAAGGTAGACTAGAAACATAACCAATCCAAGCAAAGTCTAACCCTTAACTGCCGAAGGAGACACATATGTCCTGTCCATGAACTTTGAGAACTATTTCATCCAAAACGAAGCTAAGCAGAGAATGAATCTGGTGTGAGTGGATTCAGAAACGCGCTAGCTATCCAGCTATGACGAATACAAACGGAGCTCACGCACTCAAGAATTGACAAAAAAAGAATGATAAAAGCACATCATTTTCAACTCCCAACCTGCTAGGAAAATGAGGATTAAGAAAATAGAGCTGTAGATTTGACTATCTCACCTTCAAGCTTCAGTAACATCTTCACCGTTTGCTGCACCACCGTCAGCCAATACGATGATAGAAGCAGGCACTACAACGGCAACAGAACCATTCTTCATGGAAGCTCTCAATGCAAATGCTGGTATCTTCGACGTATAATCAACATTTTGTGATAATGCGCCATTCAAAGCAGTCACTTGCAAAGCTCACATTGCTTGCGCCATCTCTGTCTCTTTCCCTGACACGAGAGGGGAGAGGATATACTAGAGATCTTCAAAATGCCACAACTCTCCGTGCGAGAGTCCCACACTGCGCACACACAACTTATCAGAAGACTAGCGAGTAGTTCTACCACATTTCGTGAACAGTGACCAACAACTTATGTTCGCCATTATATCATCTCCACTGTGCAATGCACGCTGACATCTACAAGTAACCTTGAATCCTTAAATTTAATCATACGTTATGCAACCACTCCACACACCCTGAGATTCCACAAGACCTAGAACACTCCCAGCATACGACTACGGAAACGAAGCACACGAGCTTTACATCCACAGACCTTTAATAATAATAGAGTTCGGAAGTTGATTCTCAGCTGCAGCTCTACTACCCCAGTGCGAATAAATTAGACACCAGAGATTGTCGTCGAAGATTGAGTGGTTAAAGAAGTGGTGGACAATTCATCAAGAGCGTCCCTCCCTCTGCTTTCAATTTTCTGGTTATTCTCAGACACAAGATTTAGTGGCCCTATCGAATAGCGTCACTTCGACCGGAGCATCTCCACGTAGGCTCACTGGCACGTTCTCAGCGAAACTAGGTAATCGTGGTGTGAAAGGAATCATGGAATCCACAACTTGAAGAGATACTTACCGCCTCCTGCAAGAGAGGATTTGCCGCGAAACGGTATGACAGTTAAGTGGGTCCAGTCATTCAAAACTTCATTATCTGGTTGCTCAGAACTTTTCAGTGGCGGTATACAAGTGGCCACTTGAAATCCGCGCTAGCTGTGTTGAACACGGAGGTAACAGTGCAGATGCACGAGTTGTTCTTGAAGAATTCATCGCAATTTGATACTCATCAGAAAAATTGCAGAAATAAATCTGAAGATGCTTTTGCACCAGGCTGGTGATAGCCAAGGATCGAAGATGGCGAAAATTGTGTACCAGACCAGTCACACAAGTCACATTGCACATTGAACAGTTGCAGTTGCGATGAAGTGATTTGGATGCATGCCACTCGTTCATATCCCTCACTGTCGAATTAAGCCATGAAAACTTTTTATTATACATGATTGCATAGGAAAATGTACAGCAATACCAGCAGCAGCAGCAGCAGCAGCAGCAAACCACCTCGACTAAACTAAGCGAAGGACTGGTGTGGATAAAAATAAGAGCCTTCGTCAACAGAAATAACCAACCCTAACTGCTGAACCTGTCCCTTGATTGTTGTCGTTCAATCTACATCATTCTGACTACTGTACAAAAGTGAGACCTGGTCGGAGTCGAGGATCTGGAAGCAAAGTAACACTCTCGCTCGATCTCTAAGTGTGCACTCTCGATCTCATCGCTACATCCACATCTACATCCTCATCCTAACAGCTAGAGACGCAATTACGCTGCCTTGCGACTAAATGAATAAACAAAAGAGAGAGAAGGTGACCGTCCTACCCTAGCTTGCACCATTGCGAACATCACTGAAAAACGTACCCCTCGGCTCGTCGAAGAGTTGACATTCAATTCGCTCACCCATTCCTTCATCAGCATCGGTGCTTGTCGTAGAAGCCCGGGTTTTAAAGGGACGCGCATCACATTAACAGAAACTCCACTCCGATAGCAGTCTACATGGTTCAAAACCAACCACTATCAGAATTGAATGTTCATCGCCAGGTAAAGTTCAGGGATCATGACGCTAATCAAACTTTCATAGAAGTTCGACAAAGGTTGAATGTCTATATTTGTCAGACATGAATTCACGAATGAAATATGCACCAGACATTGACGACAGACCAAAAGCCAAACGTAGAAAGTTCCAGTACCTGGTAGAGAATAATAAATGGAACAGAGATGATCGATGCTGCCACTTCACGGAACTTCAGGCTTGGTGGACATGCGCTTGAGGAACTCATAGGTGACGATCATGGTGGTGGCCGACATGGACATGCTAGCCCAGCGAGGCCCGATGCCGCGGTAGAAAGCCATCCATCCACCTTCGGCGACGAGCGTTTTCAGTGTGTGTCTCAGAGTGGGACGCTTCCCAGTGCTCTCGTCCTTGAGAACCTGCAGCCGCGTTTTCAGCGTATCCAAAGGGGTGGTCACGACGGCCGAGACGCCACTCGCTAGGGAAGCGCTCAAGCCCTGAACACCGACGAGCATCGCCGAGCTCGGCTCTTCAAAATTGTCCAGGACTCCGTCATTTCGTTGGTTGCAGAGCGTCGTCCATAGCGACCTCTGAATGACGCAATACGAAGCCCACCAGAGTGCATTGGATGGAGCACATGTGAACACGGACAGGCTGAACCCTCGGTACAGCCCTTGTACCCCGTCCAGCTTCAAAATCGTCCGGAATGCGTCAATGCCGCCCCTGTAATTCGTCGATAGACCGCCCCTGCCGCCCTGCACCATCAGTCTCTGGGAGATAACGTCAATGGGAGTCCATACAAACTGCGCAGCGAAGGACGCTGTCAATCCAGCTGCAGCATTGGCCAAGGCCGCTGCTCCAGGCTCCGACATCCCGCCCACGCTACGCGCGAGCGTACTCACGTTGCACTTGGTGAACTCCAACGTCGACATGTAGATTGCCCGTGCGGGGATGGTGCCCATGAGGGAAGTCGTAAACCCCTTGTACAGCCCCGGCAATCCGTGCGTTCTTAGGAGGCTCAAACCCAGCGATGTGCACGATTGGTTCATCGCCATGACCTGCTGTCGCGTCTTCAGCACCACTGCTGGATATTGCGTGGCTGAAACACCGGAGAAGAGGGCAGCTCCAAGCACGAGAAACTTTGACTTGTCGAGCATGTTCCAGTCCACATCTGCAGGAAGCCGAACATCTTCGGCATGCTGGTGCGATTGCTGGTGGAGAGACATACCACGGTTGGCACTTGCTCCCCTACCCCCTCAAATGCTACTGGAATGATCTCTCAACTGGACCGACCTAGCTCAACTGCGTTTATTTAGTGTCTTCGGCTTAGGTTTCAATGGATTACAAATTTACAACCACAAATTCACGTCGCATTCGATTAGTGAGTCCATTCAGCTCCCTCGACAATCGACGACGTATTCCTCCCACGAAATTGTCAACACTGAACCCTGGTGCTGATCCGGTTCCCAGAGCCTATGAGGAGAGAGACAGAATTCCCAACCGCACGGGAGCTCTGCCTTCGGTGTAGCCAAAAAGCTTCTCAGGCACGCCCGCAACAATGTGCAAATGCTCGGGCAGTGTCATCCTCTTATCGACTTCCTGATGCTTCCCACGGGTAGTATCTTCTGATAGCGGCAGATCCGCTTACGGTGTCACTGCCCTGTTCCACGCATCTATTCCAAAGGAAAGGTTCTAAAACAGCTTTCACACGAGCTCGACACATATAACTTCGATCACACAAGCTCAACCCTAAAGAAACGGGAAAAAACAGATCCGCACGGGAAAAGAATCGTAAGAAACGAATTTCAAAATCTCGAAACCCCTCACAATGTATATCATCAGTACCGCAAACGACGAACTCCTCCCAGAAACTCACAAAACATGCGAAATTCGACAACCAAGAACGCTCACATCCACACCCGCCCTAACATACACCACTCAAATTCTTCCAGAGACAGAGAGAACCAACACTGACGCCGCGTTTTCACGCGCATCACTTGAATTCCGCACCATGAGTGACGGGAGCGGGAGTGATAATCAACCAAACCCTCGGACTGCGCAAGACCTAACTCACATCTCCAGCGACGAGGTTCTAAGGCGGCGGCGGGGCAGCAATGGGGATCCAATTGCGCACCAAAGAAGGCGAGAAAGAGCTCAAATGGGAGGGGGCGGAGCAGGTATTGGAGGCAGTGGCGATGGCGGGCAAGATGGCGATGGCAATGGAGATCGGATCGAGCGTCGAGGTAACGGGAGCGAGGCGGCGACAACGACGACACTTGTGTTGTGGCTGCTGCATCACACAGGCCTGTGTGGGGGCGGCGTCCGTCACTAAAGCTTTACACTTGCTGCGATGCCTGACCTTATTACCGGAGGAGCCGGGAACCGGGGACGGGTTACCGGGATGGGTTTGTTCCCGGGATGTTCCCGTGTGGCGAGTTCCCAGTCCGCCCTTCCGCGTTCCCAGTGTTTCCTGGGTCCCCAATCGGGAATGAAGTTGTCCGCGAGATGGGAGACAGCGGGCGCGATATTTTCTTTTGATTTGATGTCTGCCTCGCTTTCCCAGCCGGTGTTTCTTTTCACAAATTTTGGATCGGCCAATAATATATTATTTTGGTGTCATGGATATTTTGTAAATGGATTAAAATTTGGGGAAATGAGAGTGCGTTTCTTCAAATTAAATGTGGCCAATTTCAATATGTGGTTGTTTTTTCTGACAAGAGTGGTCAATTTGTAATATGTGAAATTTATTAAAAATATATATAAGTGGCTATTAATAGATTTGTTGAATGAACCTATGCACTTTTGTCTTATATAGAAAGATTCTTTGTCATCCAACGGAGGGATGATAGTGTCATGTGTAGTATCCTTACGTATTAATGAAATGCCAACCTTCATTTGGTTCAATCAATCTTCCTTTTGATTACATGTGACATTGTTTTCAACTTGTTGAAAAAGAAGAGAAAACGTCAATGAATTCTCTAAGACTTTAAAATGGCAGCCTAGTCTTCAATTCTAATGTTTGATTGTTGTAACAAAGCATCAAAAAGTAAGAGCACTAAAAAAAAGTTTAAAAAAATAAAAATTGCAAATTTATAGCATATAAGATGAATGTTTGGCCATGACCACTTAATGGAAATTGAACTTCTACGACCTTAAAGTGGCAAAAAAAAAACTGCAATGTCTTAAGTTGTACTCCTTCACCACACCTTCTGAATACATGGAAATTGAATTTTTCAAGGCTAGCAAGCTCAAATATTTATAGAAACACACTCGTGATGCCCACCTACAAATTACATTTCCAAATTCTTCACCAAGTTCACATCCCGAAATTTAATCTGCTTACACAAGCAAGCCAAGAAGCAACTTAAACCACCCTCCATTGGTTTAAGTTACACGAAGAGTTTAAGAGACTACTCTACTACAGTAGAACCACCCATAGTCAACCACTCAAGCAATTCTATGCATGTTTGGGAGCAGATAAGGCAATGTAAATTTTTTACCATGTAGGAGGACAGAAATCATGGGGATTGCAATTTTTTTGGTTATTTTATGCCTTAAATTGAAATTACTATGAGTTTTGGAAGCTAAAAGTTGATCTAAATCCAAACCCAATGTATAGAATTGGCTTCCAACTTTGATCATTCAAGACATGTGTCATGACCTTATTAATCCCAATCTTGAAAAGGAGAAAAAAAATACATTTCAAGCTTTGGTTGAAAATATGTTCTAGCCTTGATTGGAAATAGCTAGAACAGATTGGGTATGGATCCATAGTTGGGGAAGATCAGGGTGGATTGACCCCCTCGCTCGGCTTTATCAAGGGTGCATGTAAAAAAAAGCCCCCTATTTTGGGCCGTTCTAGGCTATACTCTTGACCTCTCTTAACTAATTTGGGGTCTCTAATCGCAAAAATGAATTAAAAATTTGCAAAAAAATTCATTTGCAGAAAATAAATAATTCCAGGGTTTCCCCGCAGGGCCAAGCAAGGGGGGTAAGTTCACCTTGGCCGTTGGGGAATGGGTGGTTCTACCCATAGAGAATAATAATTTGCGTAAGCTAGTTGGTCCAATGGAAGTATGGAACCAAGCATCAGTCAATCGGTCAATCAAAGCATCCCCACCAGCTCTTCCGTTTCTCTATTTGTTTATTGAGCTTGGGACTTCAAAAAGGGATGAGACCTCACGAGTTCTCCATATGAGCCTCTAGATACAGAACTGGAGAAGGATTTTACATAAATCTGTATAATTTTAGAGATATAAGAGCCGACCCATACCTGATCACTTAAGCAATTACGCATATTTGGAGCGCAAGTTTTGTGAATGCTAAATTTTCCTCATGTACAGAAATAGAATTTGGAAGGATTACATATTTTTTCAGAATTTTATTACAAAAATGTAATTATTATGAATTTTTTAATGAAAGATTCCCTTCAACCTACAATGGTGATGTAGGCTATTGCAAAGTCGCCCAAGGTCCGGTTGCAATATTCACAGCATTGCAACTAATCATAATGTGCCAAAATTGCTCCTTGAACTCTGCGAACTACAACAACCTATGGTTGGGATTACAACAGTCTCTTGGTCAGGAATAGGAAGGTGATCAGGTATGGATCGGCTACCATACAGGTTTTGGATCTCTATTTGCATATGAGGTCCTCTCCCTAAAGCTTGAGGGATACGGAACTCACTGGTGGGGATGCTCTCATCAGTCCCACTGGGCATTTGTAAAAATTGCAAAATGAACAACCAAAAATAATAATTTCAAACTGACTGGCAAACTTAAGTTAGAGTGGCCAGTGGGCCCCACTCAAGTAATTCTTTTTTTTCTCTGACAGCTAGAATGGAGGAGAGAGTGACACGCAAGGCTCCTCCCCCCCAGGTAAGGTAAGGTACTGTAGCAGACCGCCGTAACTGATCCAACTGCTTCCGAATTGCCAGGCTAATTAAAAGGTCTGATAAAAGGGTATGATAAGAGGGAGCCACACCCAAAAAAATCTTCGCACCAATTTGTGCCCCCCAAATAAAAAATAATATAAAGTGAGGACCAATTTTGTCACACACACCCCAAAAAAAAAAAAAATACATAAGTTACATAAAAGATTCAGGGTTGAGGAGGTCACCGGAACTATGCTATCTTAACTTATAATAAGGTATCATATTCGTGGACCCACTGAGCGAGGCAGCCATTCTTTAAAGAATCTTGGGAGTTTGGATAAAATCAGAAAAGCCCCGGCCCATTGGGGTCAATTGCTTGGAATCTTTTATTTTATTTGCAAATGGACGGGCTGACTGATGTGGGGAAGTGAAAATGGACTAATAAAAGCTTCCCTTCTTGCCCATTTGTGGTGCTGCTGATGCACCCATAACTTACTGTGCAGCTTTTGCTCAATTGGGGTTCTATAGGAGAGGGCTCGAAAACAGTTCAGGCATTTTGAACCGCTCAGTAGGGGGCTCTGAAATGGATCCTTGATATTAGTAAAATGGACTTGTGGTTACTTCAAAGTATGATAAAGTTTGGTTTACAGTCCTTGGATGGACGGTTTTAAAGTCACAATGGGTTCATTCCTAATCATGTAGATAGTTGTTTTTAATTTTCATTCAAAACAATATTTTGTAGTCCAACTACTTTCTTATTAATGTCAAAAAAATCTGAAATAATGTTTTATTCAAGCATTCATTTTCAGATTTAGAAACGGTCACTTTTAGAGACCATCTTCCCCACTTTTTATACGTTAAAATGTTAATTTTTGAACAAAGTCTGATTTTTTTCCAAACTAAGTATGAGCAGATTTTCAAGGCCTACCAATCACAATTAGGACCCTATGCCACTTTCCATTTGAAAATTCATAACTAATTTATAAAAGCTCCAAAAATTACGAAACGACTTGTGTTAGATTCCCCATCTTCTTGTCTTTGACTGAAAAATGAATAAAAAATACTTACATCTAAAAAACTACTTGAAAAAGGTTGACCAGGTCTTAAATGAGCGGTTTCTGAGCCTGTTACCTTAGAGAGGTTTAGGGCTATTCTAGAGTTAGGTCCGCTGGTCCAAACCCTAGTAGGGTAAGTTGGGTCTCAGCTGGTCCTGGGATCCAACTTCAAATTGGCAGTTCAGATTGGCCTCAAGGGGACAACTAAGGTAGACACCTATTGCCACCCTGATTTGCACTCTGAATATCTTGAGGCCAACTCAAAGAGGAACGCATATTTTTTTCCCGAGGCGTGCACTTGTTTCAGGAATCAAATCCAAGTGGAATTATGATTTTTCATTGAAAATTGTAATTTCTGTGAATTTCTAAAGTGGTATGCCCTAAAATTACAAATTGCCCATAGAGTGGAGTCATAAATGTCCCATAAACAACCCATAACTGCCTTTCCATATATTTAACTCAGAAATGACGGCCTGTTCACCATGCACTGAAAGTGGCCCATGGACCTACCACCATGCGGTGTCACAGAATTGATGAAATTAGAATGCAAATGTTGAGCCAAACCAAGAAGCAAGGTTGGCTTAGAAGCAAAATTGCTTGTACATTGAGAAAAGCCTGACGTCCAGCGAAGAGCAGATCGGCTTGGGATTAGTTGGCGGAATTCACGTGGAGTGATGAGGTCATCGTCAGTAGGGTAGGTGCAATAAAATGGTGAAAAGTGAATCACATGCATTGTCACGGGACCACGAATGTAGCGATTCAGAAGATTACAAGTATAACAATCGGTACATGAGACAAGAGGGAGTAACTTTACAAAGAGTCTTGCTTTGTGCAATTTGCTATTAATTTGGTAAGCAAGAAGCCAAAAAAAGGAATAGAGTGCAAATTCTTTGATCAGGCCTTACGCCATGCAAGTGGGTAGATTTTAGTCATGACTAAGGTCCAACGATGCTATTTAGAGGTATTGCAAAGCAAAGATTGCCCAAAAAACCCTTGAAAGACACAAACGACCCAATGTACAGCTCCTATGCAAATCTAGTTGGTCAGCTCACCTTCTTGCCAAATATCTTACTGGAGTAGCGCAAAAAAGGCAAATAGACCTGAATCTATGAACCTGGCCGTTGTTGCCCTACCCCCAGCATTGCTCCACGTCAGCGGAGCTAACAACCGACAACATTGCCACGCCCTCGGACTACATGGCCCTAATCGCCCTCCTACAATTCAGAGGAGCTTCAGTGTTGCCAACAAACGCAAAGCCCACTGCTCCCCTACTACTCGCAGGACACAGACTCCTAGCAACAGTCCCTCCAACTATGCCAACAACCTTTATAACTACAAGCCCTAGCGCATGCCTTGCAAAATTCAATCATGTATAGGCTTCATATATGTGCAAGAATAATTTTCCCCCATAGACTGCCCCCAAATAAAATGGATTGTCCAAAACTTAGAATGTAGTTCTATACATACCCAACCTAGCATGTGTACATGATGTTTCACATTCACAAATAAGCACTGAAATTTGTTTTCACCAATGGCTTTTCCTGTAACAAGCACCCTTGTAGATGTGTCCTCCGCAAGTGGGGCATGCTTGATTTGTTTGCCGCCCGCATACTAGACAATTTCTTCTTTGGTTGCCCATGTTCTTAGTGCCATGTATGGATGCAACATGGGGTGACCACTTCGAGTATCCTTCCTTTCATCCACTCCATTTTGCTATTAGCTCCTTGGCCAATGGCATTTGGAAAGACAAATGTGTCATTGGCTCCTCTATGAACCTAAAACTCATGTCATTATGAATAATCCATGCATTGCACATGGTCATGTCTAACAAATAAAAGAAAAATTGATGCCACCACTTGTGACTTCGGGACAAAGAAGAATACACTCCCTGTAGTTGATTAGCAATGTCAACCTCCTTCATATTCTTTGTGTATTGCAAATGCATCGGGCTTGTTCTAACTTTTTTCTTCTTCCCATGTATTTTTGGGTAGATAAATTGGCGTGTTTCCGGTGGTGACATGGCTTTCGCATGTGTAGGCAAGAGGATCACAACGTTTTTGTCTTCCATACTACATGCGCAACAAATGTTCCCTTCTTCGTGCATGCAGTAATCTATCCAACCACAATCTTGCTTTTTGATGACCTCCCATGCATACAAGGCCGTAGGTACATATTTCCTATTGGCTTTCAAAGTCTCTGTTGCCATAATCCCTTGCTCTTATAAATCTAGAAATAATGGCATGGATGTGAAAAAATTATCCGTAGTGACTATGTGCTCTCTTCCGCCCAAATCTTTTAGAAGATGCTTCACAACATGACGGCCTTGAAGCCCTTTTCCTTTGCCACGTTGTGATGGAAAGTTAGAGATCTTGTGCTCATCATCGCTACCGTTACACTCAGAACCTTCATCATGTGGATTTCCCACCCACCCACAGTAAATTTGGAAATTCCACATGTATTTTGATAAAGCATCAACCGCTGCCCATACCTTCAAGCCAAAACACACAGGCTTGTTTGGCATATACTATTGAATGGGAGAATATTTGCCTTTGTATTGCACCATGCTCTCATCAACTATAAGTTGTTGGTTAGGTGACCACATGGCTTGAAATCTTTCGCATACTTCATCCACCAACCAACGAACCTTGTGCAATTTTTCATAACTGGGTTTTTTGGAATTCTGCACATCCTCTATTGTTATAGCCAAATGCAAGCACCTTGCTACATGCGATCATATGGATGTGTGTAGCCAGGACTAAAACCAGTAAAAAGCAAAGGCATGTTTCTATAATGTGGTGTATTAGCTTTCCACCTATCTACAACAAAACGCACAAGCAATGGATTAGGGCATTTGTATTTCCTCTTCTATAGTGCCCTTGCTGAAGATTGGAAGCCTGCATGTCTTTGAGATTTTTACCTTGCTACATGCGATTCCTTGTCAGCTGGCCCCTTGTACCAGGAATCGGAGCTCCAGACACCACTACCGTCACTATCATCCGACATGAATTCAGGGCCATTGGTCGCAGGTCAAGGCCGCTGAGAACTTGGACTCGTCGCGTTGTTCTTTTGCCACTCGTTGGAAGTCTGCACCTTCCACTTCTGAGCATTCCTGCAGTCTACCCTTTCTGCTTTCCTGCTACTGTTTGATGGAGGTCCATCGTTGTATTGTTACTTCCCCTTATTCTGCTTCTAAGCTTTCCTATGGCCCACACCTTCCATTTTTCCGTTGCCGTTTGATAGAGTCCTGTCGATACAATGTTGTTTTTCCCTAGCTCTTCATGTATTATTGCGTGCATGAAGCCATGATGCAGCCACTATCACAATTGTTCAGTTTGTTGTCTCTACATCCCACCATCGTCCGACCATTTTGAGTCCCCTGTGCCCTCCATGCTCTATGCTCAGGTCTAACCATAGTGCACATTTGGCATGTACTACTGGTCTTCCAGCGTTCTAGTAGTCTTCCTCTGAAAACGTCTTATCCAATGGTACTTCTTTTGATCTGCGGTCTGTGCTTGGAGATTGAAGTTTACGTATGTGCTTCTTCATTTTGACATTTGTATCTTCAGAGGTAGATGATGTGGATTGCCACAAGCTACTGTCACTACTGTTGAAGAAGTCTTTTACCGAGAAGGGATGACTATCATATGGGACTTCAGGTTGATCTTTTTCTATAATAGAACGTAAGAATGCACTCTCATCAATAGAGCCTAATCCACTTTCTTGCATGTTCGCAGCTCACTGGTAAAAATGTCGTAGCATTGGTCTTTGTATTGCCCCTGCACAGACTTTGTCGACGTCCCCATTAGCAAATCGTAGTTCCAGGAATTTGATATTACTTCTAGGGTCCACAATGAATTCCAATACATGTACTTCACTCCAATCTTCAAAGCCTTCAGATCCATCCCCTGTGTCGTCATGAAGTAGTTTCCTTTGGACACTAACAAGGTCTCCAGTAACAGGCATGAATTCTAACGTATTAGGGCTAATCATGGACACAAAGTTAGTAATGGATCTCACTTCAAGAGGATGTTGGCCTGCCACATGATCTTCCCCCACCTTGTCAATGGAGTAGGATGAGCACCCGTTCAACGACGGCGGCAACAACAGACACTTCTTGTGTTGTTCAATTGATAGTCCTCTCGACAGCAAACGGCTCTCCTCGTCCATAAGCTAGCAACAATCTTCTACCATCAGCTGCTCCGCATCGCAGCACAAGGCCATCATTGACAATTGTAGAGGAAGGTTGGCATCCAACATCATTATTTTGACTGTGACTGAAACGAATCGGCCACAACTCTCTCGTTGTTGGGTAGCACAACGCCTAACCATGCTTGCATTTTCATTTGCAAGATGGACGTCATGTTCTACTTTTGGAAAAGGAAAAATTCGCTCTCTCAAAGCATGATAAATTTCTTTTGAAAAACTTCATTTATGACCCTGGCAAGTTCAATCCCCAAGAATACCAAAGCCATCGCAAGTTTTGTGGCAATCTATCAAAATGAAACGCTTCAATAGTCTTGTCTTTTTCTAGTTTTGGAAGGCTCATCAAATAATCTTCATCCAATATTGAGAGCATGTACTGAACTTGTCAGTTCTTTGCTCTTTAATATGTAAGTAAATGTGTTGCTATGAGTCATGCTTCTTTGGCACACCCTATTGGATACGGACAAGAATGTGGAAGATGGTTGAATTACCTCTTTGTACTGTGTCTAGGCATTGTTGGTAGTATTGTCAATTTCGAATGCAAAGCTTTCTAGTTACTGCAAACAAAATCTAGTTTGTGCTCCCTTAATGCATTGTGCAATCTTCATGTGCATGTGAACATCTTGCCTTAGCCACCATTTCCCACTTTCTGACAACCCATTGCATTTACATGATTTAGGGAAACAACAAAAATGACGGTTGCTGCAATTATGGATTTGTTTTCTTTTGGGGGCTTGCATCCGTTGTTTTGGTATCAGCTCACTACAACTACCGATTGTCCAGTCCGACCGCTGTGAACTACTTGGATGATGACTTGGCAGTATGCCCAGGACTTATTTTCGGGCCTTTCCATGAAAGGTTTTTTATGTGGGCTATTACTATTGTTCTTCAAAAAAAATTCCCTACCAACCAGAATACTGTATTCAACTAGGTAGCCTACCTTAGAAGTACAATTGCCCTATATCGGGTTTTTTACAATCATCAATTTCATTTCAACAAAAGCAGCTACATGACTGCGTTCACAATACATACATGTCTAGAACCTGGCCTACTACCCGCTCATACAAAAATGATGAAAATTGCACAACATTTGTTGTCCATATCTAAGATTCCTCATCTAAACGCCACAAAATGGCGTTGGCAACGTTAAGAGGTTAATGGCACTTAAGTACTCTGAGAAGTACTCACTATAAAGGATTGACACGTTATCCCTTGTGGGCATCAATGCACTAATTTTGTTAGAAAAATGAACAAATTTAGAAGTTTTTTTGGATGGAATTGGATAGTGAATAGAATAGGGTTGGTCTCGAGGTTGGTCTATGTTGATGGAAGAACTTATTCTTTACCACAAAAGTATGGGAATTTTGAACTCGTATTTGGAATGAGAGACCTAACTGTATAATGTCAAACAAGGCACCATGGAAATGATCTTTTTTAGTTTTGTGTGAATCATTTGCTTAAAAAAGACAAGAACACTCTTGGGAGGTCAAACTATTGTGTAAGACTTCCCTTTTCCACACAAAATTCCCAAGGATGAACATTTGCACTTTGATCTTACATAGAAAGATTCTTTGTCATTAATTGGACACTTTTAGGTTGTTGCATTGTTAGAGCCAATCTCCATTGGGTACCCGGAGCTCTGATGCCTAGAGGGGTCCAAAGAAGCAAGGAGATAAGCAATTGGTCTCCATTGCCAGGCCCTCCCAAAACTAGAACAACTGAAGCAACTGGAACTCAAAAAGTGGCGACAATGCAATTGGTGAGAATGCGGATTTGATACAATTCCGCTATAGTTTTTCTTATCCTCTTCCCAAATGAAAACCTTCTAGGCCAAGGTCAAAGTCCTTTGGACTTGCAATTCCTCAATACATGAACTAGAGGCTAGAAGTCTAACTAGAAGAGAAGGGAGAGCCCAAAGCTCAATGGAGCCCCCCCATGTCCAAAATCAGACATTTGGGCCTCCAATGGAGACCGACTCTTACAAGGTTGAGCTTGTATAGATGTTGCACCTAGAAAGTGGCCAATAGATGACTTCCATATCACTGTAGATATGAAGAAGGCACCTATTGGTCTATAAACAAGATAATTTTTGGTTAAGTACCTTGGTGATAGGTCTTGTCTTTTTAGGATTAATTTTGTAGTAATGGGTCAATGCTAGGAGATTGATTTATCTTCCAAAAGATTAAAAATCCTACTTTATATTTTTTGAGAACCTAAATAGGCTCTATTGACTTCTTGATTTGAATTTTTTACATTCATTTTTTGCAAGGATGGATGCTAATCACCTTCATCCACACATGAAGCTTTGTTTAGTCATTTTAAAAATATTACAAAAGTTAGAAGAATTTTTGTGATTTCAATGTCAAAATGGGTAGCTAAGAATGTACTCTTATAAGAAGATTAATTAATTTTATTGAATTGTATACATTGATACCTACTCTAAAATATTTGAATGATTCAATTTTGAATAACAAAGTGAAAGTTATGAGGAGTTTTATTTTGGTATTATTTTGAGAATGAAGGTAGAAGAAGCATATGAGGTCATACTTTGCACTCAAGGTTTGAAATTTTAAAATAAAAACAAGAAGGAAGGATGCCAATTGTTACTAGAACATTCTCACCATTTGGATTAACAATTCTCAATTTCTTATAAAAAGTATTTAACCATTTAGTTGATTTTCTCATTTGATGCACCCTCCTACTTTATAATTTCTTAAGAGATGGATATGAATGTTTTTTTGATTGAATTATTTAACATATACTTTCAACATATTTTCATTATACCAAGTGAAATTCACAAGTTATAGGATATGCATACTCTTTTCTAAAAAATGTTGAAAGCCAAAACTTCACCTTTTGGAAGCGCTAGAAAATTCTACATTCTGAAGTTTAGGCACATTGAACTTGCAATTGAAAGGAATTTTCACTATAAAATTTTAGGAGGATATACTTGAACAAGTTAACCAAAGGATCTTATGGTTGAATTTGTTAAAAAATAAATATAGACAAAGATTTTAGCCTTGCTTAGGGGACAAGTATTGTGAGTCAGTTTTAGGCCTCAATCTAAACATCAAAGAATTTTAGGTGTTATCCTCCAAATAAAAATACTAGATTTCTTTTACACCCTACGTAGTATTACTATAACATGGCTAAACATGTTCACTTTTCAATCATCTTACTTCATAATGGACTTGTAGTAGGGCTTTACTAGCCATTACATCAAGAACAAATGAAGAAGTAAAATGTGTTTTTATAGCATTAGAGAATAATAAATTGTGTACAAGGGTTACATTAAAGGAATGTAGTTTGGAAAAGCTATTTTGTAAAGTATAAGGACAATTATTTTGGAACATAATTACCCCCTAAAAGCACCCACAACCTTTTCTTCATAAAAAACATTTAAAACTCTCATTTCTATGATAACGAGAAAAAAATTGTGAAAATTGAATTTTACTTTTTTGCATATCTAATCGTAGGATTTTGCATTAGACTAGTGTCAAAATGTGTGGAAGAAATTTTAAAAATCTTGGTTGTATAGATTGTAGGATATTTGTCTTTAAAATAAAGAAAACAAGTTTTTTTCACCTTGAATGATTAGATTATTTGACTTTGAACCTTCTAAACATAAATTTTGTTACACTTCAAAGTTTGAATTTTAAAAAATTCATCATGAAAAATTTAATTGAGAGTCTGGAATAAAATTTTAATATTATTTTTTAAATATTTTTAATTGTTAAGTAGTGGCAAATACAAGGTAGAAGGAAAAACTAAATTGTTAATATTTGTAAGATGGAATTGAAACAAACTAATCTCAATGGTGAGATTTTTCTAGCAATCAAAATAAACCTTGTGGGACTTATTTTTGGAAAATTGTGAAAATTGAGTTTAAAAACAAATCCAAATTTATTTACTCAAGAAAATTCTATAATTTCCCGAAGAAAAGATGCTCCATAACTTTCACATCACTAATTCAAATAGAATGAATCAAATATTTTCATATATAAAAAAATATGATCTACAAAAAATTAAATTTTTAAATTTTTATTTTCGAGTTTTTGAGAATTTATTTTGTTGCCTAGAAAGGTGAAAATTGTGCTTAGGATGGCATAATTTTTTATCCCGAGTACTAATTGAAATAAAATTATATTACTAATGCATTTTAGTATCTTAAGAAATAGTTTCAAAAATCACAACAAAAATTGAGACTACAAAAACTTGTCCAAGATCCATTTTGTCTCCTACAAGGATTTGGGCTCGGATTTGGGTCTATTAGAAGTTAGAATTTGATTAAATTTTATTCACATAACAATTCCTAAACAAAATGAATAGACTTGACATTTTGCCACTTGCTCTATGATGTTTGAGGAATGACCTTGGAATTGTAAATATAGCCTTAAATCTACCTTGGAATGACTTTTGTTCAATTGTAACTAAGGTGAGAAAAAGCTATGTTTTGCCTTTGCAATTATATGTTCTTATTCTTTGTTGCAAATTTGTTGCCTTAGTGGATTTCATGTGTTGATATCAAAATTTTGTCTATTTAATCTTGGCAAAAGGGTAATGTAGATTGACGTCCTAAGGTTCTTTTCTACTAGACCTCCATTTCTACAAAATGAAGATACAAAAAGCACATTCTAAGCAACAATAGAGTGGCTTTGCTAATTGCTATGTCTCTAATCTTAGTAAAAGATGACTTTGTAATTCAAATATGAACAATTCAAGGAAGATTTGAAGGCTTGTACTTCTCTAAATTTCATTTATTACCTTGATTATATGCCTAAGAAAATTGTAGACAATTTATCAATATTTGGATGCATGAAAATCTATGGAATTAGACTAAGTTATTAATACTAACGAACCAAGATAAAAATCAACCAAATTTGGTTGAAGGTCCCCATTTCTAGCCCTATTATCTTGCAAACTATGAAGTAAAAGTTTTTGAAATTTCTCCTACGTAGTCCAAATGTTTGTCTCTAACTTTTCACTATTTGGATTTCAAATAAAAAGTTTCCTCATTTCACAAGAAATTAAAAAAACAAAACTAGTGTATTGCCAATTCATTTAAATTCCTTGCATTACAAAGTTTTTAAGAGTAAATTAGACTCCATATTTGCTTCTAAAATGTTTCATGAGTGAAACTAACATTATAATTATACTTATGAATGGTCAAAATCCTCAAAATTTTTATTCCAAGAGGGCTCAAAGTGTGCTACCATGTCTCATAGGAACGATTTTCTTTTTCTTCTTATTTCAAACATTATAATCTTTCAATCCACATGGTCAAATGGGTTGATATTTTTCATACACCACATTGCCTTGTTGAATACACTTTTTTAAGTTGAATATTTTTTAAATTTAATTTTTTATTTTGGACAATACATCTAAAATAGGCATTAGGAAAGAAATGAGGCCTCTGAGAGACCGTTTGGCCATGGTTCCCCATGCTGTGAACCATGGCCGAACAGTCAAAATATTCAATAATAAATAAATAAATAAATAAATATTTAAAAATTAATTAATTCAATCCGATGTGGTAGTCTCTGTGCCACGCCGGATTGTTGCTTCTGCGACGTTCCCACGGTCCAGGATTGGTAGGGAACTCGAGGTCTCTCAATGGCCTAAAAAATTCTCTAATGCAGTTTGGGACTTTTCCTCTTCAAAGCATTGCCGACCATTCTGAATGAAGCTCCTCAGCCCAAGCTTAGACGTGGGTAGTGAGAGATTGTGGCTCCACTAGGTACTTTGCTAGGGATGCTTTGAACCTACCCATGCCAAAATCGGCACCTCTAAAATGCAAGACATAGTCCTCACCAAATAGTTGACTATGAGGCACGAATTTTGTTAGTGGCTATTTTGTCCTCTTCCACATTGTTTTGGTTTTTTGTTTTTGAACTTTCAACTTCTTCTTTTCAAATTCCAAACACCTTGCAACCACCATATAACATGTGGGCCAATATATAAGTCATCAATGTGCATTTTCACTTGTTTTGTTGGTTTGTGAGGGCAGGGATGATTGGAGGACAAAAGGAGCCCGGAAGATGTAGTGCTTAGGTCAACCCATTTTGCTTGTCCTATTTAGGGAAATGGGTGGCAATGTTCTCAATCCCAAAACACCCTCCGGCCTTCAAAACCCATATCATTTATATATTAGCTGACCTATTTCCAACCTATAGATCACTTTGTTTTCATGAAGTTGTGGCACAATTCAAGGAATAGTTCTAGTGCATTATAATTGGCTACAAGTTTGTCAATATTGCAACAAGCCCTTGGTCGATTTTGCAATCAACCTATGGTGGTTAATAATCAAATAATAATAAAAACTGCACTCCAAATAAGGTGGAAGCACCCAAAAACATCAATATAAGCATTTAATTATAACTGGAGACAACTTTTCCTAAAATGATATTTTTGTAATACTAGCAAGTGAAAATCATGAATATTCAAAAAAAAATTCCCTGATGTGGTATGTAATTTCTATGATTTTTCAAAGTGTCAACTCCCTAGACCAGTGAAACTATCACATAACCAAAATCTACAATAATTAGTAGTCAACAAATTAGAGTTAAGTATGTGTCCTTCAAATGCGTTAGCGAATCATAGGTAAGCATTTGAAGGATACATTTAAGGTAACCAACCTCTTTCCGACCACATACCTATTTTTGCTAGTTAGACGGGAGGTGTACATTGAATTCATACAATGATCGTGAGATGTACATTTGAAACCTCAATTATCACATGCTTCGAAGCATAGTCGATTTTGTAATCAGCCTATGGTTGGAAATGCGGTACCTTATATAACAAAAATGGATTGAAAGGAATCTTTACAAAAAAAATTCATAATTATTTTATTTTTGAGGAAAAAAAGGAAAAAATTCTGGAACCCTCTTTAAATCTATTTCTCTACATGGGGGATTTTTCTCCTCACCAAATTCATACTAGAACTACACTAAATTGCTTATATGGTTGGAATGAGGTCGGCTACCTTAGAGGCAATCTATGCTGCAAGAATAGATACAGGGACACTTTTGGATGCCTTCACCTTATGCTTAATTGCTTAAGTGGTTGGAAATGGGTTGTCTGCCCTATACTCCTACATTTGCTCTTAAATTTTTTTCTCGTTTCATTCATTCCTACAGTACAGTAACTTTCATATCAAACCTCGGAGACCTGTCAATCACACCACATAATATCTGATTGCAATCAATACCGGGTGGAGTCCTAACTTAGTTATATTATCCTGCTCCAATTCAATCCAATGCCATTACGGTAGAATCCAGAGTCAATGGCATTGAAAATGGAAGCTCCCAAGTTCTTCCAAGAGTGACAAATGGTGTGAGCTTACAAGTTTTCAGTTCACGATGGAGCCTAGAAATCCAACGGCAAGTTATAATAAGCAAGACTAACTTATCGAGTATAACTGTGGCTGGTATTCCTGGTAACATGGCACGATTTCCAGGACTCACTTCAGGATCAGTTATGACAAGAGGTACATACGCGGAAGAAAAATAATAAGCAGGGAACTCAACACTAAGGTGGGAGGTCCAAAAAGCAATCATCTAAGCACTGAAACTGAATTTTGGGGAGGTAAAACTTCTTGAAATATTTTTCAGTAAATTTTCCTTGAAAGACAAGAGGAAATGGCATCTAACCCAAGTTGTTTCATATTTTTTGGAGCTTTGTGGAATTAGTTATGAAATTTTGAAGTCGAAATGTCATAGGGCTCTAAAAGCGACCACCTCTTAGAATGTACACAGTTTGTACATTTTGGAACATTGAAGAAAACAAAATGTACCTACCTCTGTGTCATGTTTGGTTCAAAATGCCCGATCGGAGTTCGAGCCTCCTACCTTAGGTACAGTAGGAGAGGAGAGGCTTTGTAGACTGAAGCTCCATTCTGTTTCAGTTCTGTAAGATAGCATTGGCTCGATCGCTTTTTGAGTTAACTTACTGTAGATAACTTAGATTCTTCTCAAACTTCTCAAACTGGCTCGCCTTTTTCAGTTATCATAAGCTTATAACTTACTGTAGGATAGATTCTATTTGAACAAACTTCCACTCTTCCAGTCATTGAAAATGTGCTAATCAACTTATATAATTCCTGTATGTTAATAAGATATATAGCTTTTGTCAATGCCACGCCTGCTGGGCTTTGGTCTTGAGCTGACAGAATCGTCCTTGTGTCAACCCCAAGAAAGCTTGCTGCAGAAGATATCTTAACTTATTAGGTCACACAGTTGATGAGTTTGAGGGAGCACTTGCCACAACACTCACGGCACGCACCCCCACACTCGCAGTGTGGCAGCCATCACTGCTGAGCTCATCACGTTTGAACTTACGCTGGTCAATCAGTCTCCATGGTTTCAGTCATGTTTGGCTCCTCGGAGGTCCTCTAACCTAAGTACAGTAAGTGCTGTTTATTGGCTCTGTTAAGTTATGTGGCATCGACTCTCGCATTCTGAATATGAGTTTCCCAAAACCTAATATCTATGATCGGATGCATTCACGCGCTACACACCAGGTTAGGGTTTGGTTGGAATGGACAAAGCCTCGAGGTCACTGATTGTCCTTGTTTTATTTATGGTGTTTTGGAGCTCAGGTGTAGACCCAAAAATCTTATTGGAAGTATTTAGGAAATATCCTTTAACCCTGTAAAGGACGTGACCTCCCTATGACCAAGGTAGTCACTAAAATGTTTGGACTATTGAACAGACAGGTGCATTCATTGTTTCTACATTGAACAATGAAATCATTTGTCAAACACTTTTCGGCCTCAGTGTCTTTTAAGGATTAACCTTGTAAAGTTGTTGGGGACCTAAAAAGTTCAGTGGATGACTTCTTTGTAGAAACAAAAGGTGCACCCCATTGGTCCAACAATTAGAGTATTTTGGTGATTAGTGTCGCACCCTTTAGTGACACTTATCACCTTAAGCTCACCCAAAGTGCTTCTTGTAGTGCATGACATCAAGGGTCATGATCTGTTAACACTGTACATGCCACCCACCCACAATATTAGGTTCCAATTCTAGTCACGGGATTCCCATTCCTTTGTGACTCTCAATACTTAATTCCAACACTTGATTCCTACAAGACACTGAGTATGTCATTTGATGACATGGGGCAAAACTTCCATTGATGTCCAAGCACTTGGTAGTGACACCACTCCCCACTTGTACTGATCACCTTGGAATGAAACCCAACTCCCCACTAGGCCCAACCAATCTCATTTTGAGACTCAACAATTGGGACTCAACAATCGGAACTCACTAATTGAGAATCACCAATCAAGACTCACACCATGACCGAGTGTAGAGTGAGACACCACCCAATTGGTATCAAGGAATGCACAAGCACTCCATAGCAACACAAAAGCGGCAATAAGGTCCCAATACTAACATCACTACTTGTGGTCACTATGATTCACCATGATACCATTTGGGATTGAGGAGTGAGACCACCCCTCCTCATAGTACTCTCTATGGGATTTGATAGGCCCCACTTTCCTTTGGGTCCCCGAGAACATTCAAGACACTCTTCGTCTTGGAAGACCACCCATTTCCAATTTATTTTCTCAAAATCAGGCCCCAAAAGACTCTTGATCTTTCCATCGGCACAATTTTTTGCTCTAGGCTCCAAATCCAAAGTTCAATACCATTTTTGTAATTTGAATTTTTTGTAGATCACCATGGACTATTCACTTTCTCCAATACAACAAGTATTGAGAAAGTTATGACCCTCCAAAGGTCCAAGTCCCCCGGGAAAGTAGTTCTTTAGGACTCCACCCTCTTTGGATGCCCATAACTTTTAGCTCATAGTTTACGTCTTCACGAGTCTTGTCATTGTAGAAAGCTTGTCTCCTAAGCTTTTCAATGATATAAATCATGCCATATTTGGCTCAAAGGAATTCTCCCAAACTTTGTTTCCCATGTCCCACACCTCGAGACACGGTTGAGACACTACTGACTTTGAGGAGCCATAACTTTTGATTTCCAACTTGGATCCTCGCGTTCTTTGGATACATGAACACATCTTCTTACAAGCTTTCCAAGCATGTATAGCATGACATCCAATTCTTCCCAAACAGAGTGTTAAATTTCTTGGAACTCCCAATGCCTCATACCTCATCTCTTGCAAGGCTTAAGGAATCACCCCTAACATCCCTCTTGCTCACCAAGGTGGCACGGGCATGCCTAAAGATGAGGTACCTTGAAAATTGCCTTGGTTATAGAGGGGTGCATCTTTCTAAGGTTAAGTCCAACTCAAATTCATGTTGTGTTTTTCCTTTGACCTCCAATAATCAAGTGAAATTAATATACAATGGAGTACATATAACAATGTAAACTACAATAATTGCACCTTTTGGAACTCAATTGTTTAATCAACTCAAACACTAGACGTTTAGAGGTTTGAAGTTAATCATGAGTTCGTCCAATTGTCAAAGTTGCATGAGAAACAAAGTGGAATATTCTTCCATTAGATTAGTTGCAATGTTGTAAGTTCAAATGAACATTTAATTTTGAATCCCTCTTAAGGTAAAGGTGTTTCTCCCAATCTTTTTTGTAACAAAATGTGAATGTTAAAAAATAAAAGTATAAAATTCAAAATCCATAAGTTTTTTTTAATTCACCCAAAAAACTAACAAAAAAATACATCCTTAATTGTCATCTTATCCACCTAAAATGTCTCCAATATTTTCTTTCAATGGCCATAGTATCAAGGTCTGAATACATATGACCACATTTTTTAGGAATTAAAAACCCAAAAAGTACATAATCCTATTGTGTCTACTAAATCATTTCCAACCAATCACTTGAACAACCCTAGAGGGTCACTATTACATTTGAATAATGTACATTAATTCATTTACATTTAAAGAACAACTTAGATTTCTTGTATAGCCATGACAAAACCATTCCAAAAATGTGTGTAATATAGTCAGTCTCAAGACCCTAATGGGGTGGCTTATTTTATTGGCTCTAGATCATGTAGCCTTGAGTTCACCTTGTACTATCAAAAACAACAAAACCCTACCAAATTAAACCTAAACACTAACCCTACAAAACATTATCAAATGCACTTTTATAAGCTTGAAGACCCAAACCAAACTAAAATATCTTGTCATTAAAATACTAAAATATTTTGATTGATGTTGTGCATACCAAATTGCAAGTGCACAAAGTTGAGACATAAACTTTCAACATGCATTCTAACCTTCAACAAAAAAACATAGTCTTCAAAGAGAGCAACAACCTTACAAAGAGAGGTTTGCAAGTAGGAATCAAATGATAGCCTTTCCTACAAAAGAAATCCTTATAGAAAACCCTAGAATATATGGTGGCACTAACAATTTAAGGTTATTATAGATTTTAGAGTTATAATATGTAAATGATGACTAAAGTCGCTAATATATCTCTATTGTTTGTTAGTCGTTAGTCACACCTACAACTTCATGTAGTAATTTGACTATTAGTATTATTCTTTAAATTGAAAGAATTGACTATGTATAATAGCCCTTCCAATATATATATGCTCCTTTAATATATTAGAAATTGAATTGAAAGTCTATGTTAGAGATTTCTATGTATAAAATCCATCTATTAAATTTATATAGTAGGAAGATTGAAAGAAATATTTGTATTATTTTATTCATTTCTCTGTTACTCAAGATTTTTTTTGGAATATTTAATTTTTTTAAAAGTACTTCTAAAAGAATTTAAAAAGATGACAATATACTTAAAGATGACAATGGAAATGGAAAAGATGATTGTGAAAATCTTGAATAATAAGCCTTTCAAACATTTGTACCCAAGGAAGATTAAGCTCAAAAGAATTCCCTAAGTAGGAAAATTGTAAATTGTAAATTTTGAGAAAATAAATACTTTTAAATTTTAACATGTATAATAGTAGGAAAATAATTTACAAATAATTTAAATTATAAATTTTTGATTAGTCAAAATTTGTTGAAGATGGTCATACACCAAAAAAGCCACTAGATTCTTTTTTCTAATGTTTCAAAATGCTTGCTAAAAAAGAGTTCACTTTGAAAATTTCTATACAACATGGAATTTATTGTGTTTAGAATTCCTTCATCAATAGTTGCTAGTCTACTAGAAGACCATCTCCTCTTAACTTCTAATCTAGATTCCTTTAATAGCCTCTTTAATGATTTTTTATCATTTCAAACTTTGTGATTTATTTGTAGAAGGTGGGCGATTGGTCCTTCAAGCTTCTATGTGACTAAATAATAAGTTTTAAGCATTGCAACATTGATGGTGAATGAAATCCACTAACACTTATAAGATGTCATTTAGATTTAGAAGATTATATTTCATCTTAGTTTTGCTAGTATCAAAGGTGCATAGTAAAGATCTAATATATGGACAAAATGGACAAAAAAATTGTTGTGTTTTTGTAAGCACCTCCTAAGGCCCAAAATATATTGTTCTTTTACAGGACTTTAATGTGGAGTGTGGGATAAAGAGGCTCTTAAGTTGCATTGATCAAGATGAAGATTTATTTTTTCTCAAATGATTTTATAGCTTACATCTTTTTGCAAATACAACACTTACTTCAATTTTGTGAAATTGGTTATAAAAGAAGGTTATTTTTTGAATTTTCAAGTACTAAATTGGATGAATGATAAGTTAAATGGATATGTCATGTCTTAACTAAGTCCAAAGTGAGTAAAACGTAGAGGGCAAGAGTGAATTGCCCCCCTCATTGTCCATGGTTGGATGAGTGAGAAATAGCCCTTTGTTAACTCCATTGTTCTCTTGAGTCATTCTCGCCAATTCTCTACTTGCATGTTGGACACAAAGAATATCTCGTTTTTTCTAGGTGAAGGTCTAGGTGCAGGCTCTCCATTCTTTGTTGCTCCTCTCCTATGGGTAATCCATTTATCCATTTTTTGATTGAGTTCTACTTTCTCCATCTTCCTCTTCTTTTTTTGTTAACAATGTGTCTTCTACTTCCACTTTTCTTTTCTTTTTAATTTGTTTTTAGAATTTGAATATGAAACATTGTTGGTGGAGAATATGGTTACAAGGATCAATAAATGCTACTTAATACGAATATACAATGCTAGGAGAAGTTCATTCACTACACCATAATCACAGTTGAAGTGGGCCCTTTAACTTTTAATGTAAAACATCTCATACCAATATCCATGCATGATAGCATATTATTGCAAATTTGTTACATCAATCTCTAATTTTGCAAGGCATGATCAATACATTATTTGATATTTTTGCATTTGAATAAATGGATTTCTAGTTAGATTTCTCTTAACTATTTTGTTTGTCTTTTGGGGGGAACAAATGAATGTAAGTTTTATTACAAATTGAATTTTGGAGAAGTTACGACTTGCATAAATCTCTAGTTCTTATCTAGAACTATAAACAAAAAATCATTGACAAAATTAACATATTTGAAAGGAAATTCAAACAAATTGGAATAAAATGAATAACATTTGGTAATTCAAAAGAAGAATTAGGATATTCAAGATGTTTTGATCCTTTACCTACCATTGTGCCATGAATGATTCAACAATTTTGAATAAAGTATGACCATCAATATTTGATTGATTTACCTTTATTGAATCATGAATCACTAGTGCAACTATCTCAAAATAGGTTTTGGATAGGGTATTGCAAATGGAATGAGTCTATAACACTAATTCTTTACAAAATTTAAAGATAACATAGTTGATAAAATAGAAGATACAATTGATGTTGTTTTGTGAAGGACATTATTTTAATTTTGTGGTGTGCATGAATTGCATTCAAATCAAGTGACCATTAGAACACATCATATCATAGATCATGTCATTACATAAGAGAACAAGCAATGTAAAGTAGGATTGGAAAAGAACAAAGAATACAAGCAGTGGGAACACCTTGAAAATATATAGAGCAAACTTCCATTCATCCCCCATCCATCTTCCAACCATCCAATAAAGGCAATGAAAAGGGTAGTTCACCCTTGTTCGTGTAGAAAGATGCAAAGAAGGAAATAAAAAGTGAAACAAAAAAGAAACACTATAAAATATGTCTATGTTGATGGAATCTGGTTAGTTTATTGTCACTTCCACTATCCATAGTTATATTGCCTAATGTGACTAAGAGAATGCAATTAGAATATGTTCTCCATGAAGTTTCCATTGAGGTCCAATCATCTACGACACATATGTATCTTCAAAGTTTTGATTAAAAGGTGAGTGAAACTATGAAAAAACTTTGCCTTTCCAGTAATTGAATATTGTCTTTTTTGTTAGATTTTAAATATCTATTTGCTAAAAATAATTGCTTCAAAATGAACTCATTTCATGACTTATTAATGGAAATTGGATCATTATAGGAAAGTGTCATGACCCTCACTCCAAGGCATGCCCATGCCACCTTGGTGAGTAAGGGGAACATTGAGGGTGACTTTCCAACCCTTGCTAGAGACTAGGTGAAAGAAATGAGGAGTGTTGAGCAGATAGGGTGATGTAGTGCTCTAGTTGGGATGTTGTGGGTGGCATGCTATACAAGTTTAGAACCCTAGTGAGAATACACATTCCAAAATCCAAAGAACTTGAGGATTCAAGTTGTGAGTCAAAAGTTATGGTTCATCAAAGTTGGCAATGTCCTAACTTCAAATTTAAGGTGTGGAATGTGGAAGTAGAGGTTTGGAGAGGAATCCCTTGTCCAAAGAAGGCATGCTATATATTGTTAGAAAGTTACAAAGACAAGGATTCCAAAATGCTCATGAAGAGAATAGCTATGAATTAGAAATGATTGGCAAACAAAGGGGATAGAGTCATGGAGAACTACACTTCTTAGGGGACTCAAACTTTTGGAGGGCCATAACTTACTTAATACTTGTTGCATTTGAGAAAGTGAGCAATCCAAGATTATATAGAAAAAGACTGTATTATAAAAATGGGCCTGCACTTTGGATTTGGAGTTCAAAGCTAAAAGTTATTCTAATGAAAAGATCAAGATGCCTTTGAGCTTAGTTTCAAGTTTAAAGGATGGGAATTGAATGGTCTTCCAAGGGGGAAGTGTGCCATCGATGTCTCAAAGACATATAGGAGGGAGGGTCTATTGAATTTTGCAGAGAGTACCATGAGGAGGGGTGGCTTTCTTCCTTCCTTTCAAATGATACCGTGGTAAGTTCTAGACTTAGCTATGGGCGGTGAGGTTGGTGATAGAGTTTCTATTAGAAAAATAATAGAGCCTCAAGAAAGTTGACAGAGCTTGATTAGTAGTGCCAAAAGATCAAAAATGAAAAAAATATTAATTTAAATAAAAAAATCACAATTTGATGTGGCACTTGAGAGTGTGATGTTGAATCTTGATTAGTGAATCCTAAGACGAGTCCCAAGATGAGTTCCAAAGTGAGATCGGTTGGGTCTAGTAGGGAGTTGGGTACCATTCAAAGGCAATTAGCGCCGGTGGTGAAAAGTGGCACTAGCAAGCACTTAGACATCAATGAAAATTCCATTCCATGTTATCAAGTGATATGCTCGATATTTTGCATGTGGGAATTAAGTGATGAGAGTCATGGGGGAATGGGGAATATGTGACTAGTGTTGGAAAATAACGTTGTAGGTGTAGGGCATGTGTATTGTTAGGAGATCATGACCTTTTATGTGACTAAACATAAAGTGCCAGTGAGGCACATTGGTGAGATTGAAGAAGTAAGTGTTACTAAAGGATGCGATAGAAAGGGATTGTTTACTTTTGTTTCTCTTGCATCTAGACAAACCTTTTTTTTTCAATTTTGAAATAGTGCTAAAATGGCAATCACTTATACTTTGGTGAAGCAATATATTTCTAAATTTTTTCGTTTATACGTTTATATAAAAATTCACTCTTTAATTTAAATTCAAAACTAGCATTATTGTCTATTTTTTTTTGTAGAAATTTAAAACTTGGAAAAAATTACACCTTTTTTCATTCATAGAAATGAATTGACAATTCCATCTATGGAAGAAAATATAATTTGAACAATAGAAAAGACTCTCACTATTTCTAATTTAGTTCAATAATATGACTACCTCTCTACCCTACTTTTTCAACTTCAATCTTAGTCTCTTCAATTAATTTTAGGTAATATATCAATATGTCAAATGATTGCATGTTTTCCCTATAAGGTTGACCTTGTATTTGAAATTTCACCACCAAAAAAATTCAACATTGTTGAAAAATGCTATGAATTATTAGAGAATTTTCTTGAAATATTGCAATTTGTCCACATGGTGGTCCCAAAAGAAAAAACTTGCTAACTAAAGGTTAGCAATGGGGTTTTTGAAGGGCAATTTACGTTCTTTTGCTATTTACATTAGAACCCTTGTAAATTGCACTATGGCGATTACTGAAATTTTTGAAGAAAAATCACCAAAAATTTGTTTCAAGATGGAAGTGATATCACTATTTTGGAATAAGTTTACCAGTGTAAGTGTATGTCTATAATTTTAGATACCATACGTGAAGGTCTAATTCGGCACTTGAGCGCTAAAATTGAATTTCCATGTCAGATTATTAGGGATCCACGTCATCTTAGACCATTCACAAGATGACATGTGTTACTTTTTAATTTATAGAAATGACTTAATTTCTCCTGAATCTGACCTTTGGTGTACGGCACACAGATTACATTCCATCCACACTCCAGGTCCACGTCACTACAAACCAATCCCAAGATGACACGTGGCATAAAATTGATATCCTTTACCCTAAAAACCCTCAGGTAGGGTAGTTTCCATAATATAAAATAAAATTGGAAAAAATCAGAGCTCAGCTGAGGTCTGTTGAATTTCGAGCTCCAGGGAAACAGAAGAAAACCGAAGGAAGACAAAGCCCTGGCGATGGTGATGGCGATGGCGTTCGGGCTTTCCACCAGGCATGGCAATCTCTAAGCCACGTCTCTCATCGACTTCTCCACGCCTTTCCATTTCCTCGTTGGTCTCATGGCTCATTGCCCCGCAACCTTCCGCCAAATTCCAGCCAAGACGATCATTATTTCATCACTAACTTACTTGTCCCCCCAACCCCCCTCAATCGCTTCTCTTTCCATTTCTGCAAAGATCTTTTCATTCCGTTTCCAGAATGTTACTTTCAGTAGGAGCTTTGCTTTTGCGCAAATCGATCTTGACTTGAAGCTTGGAAGAAGAAACCAGGGTTCGTAGAGTTCAGCAACGGCTGTCGAGGTTGGTTGAGAATCGGGACACTCCATCTAGTGCCCAATTCCGTGGGACAGGCGATGAATCCGAGGTGAGATTGCAAAAGCATTCGGATATGGCGAAGGAGGCGTTGGTGTTTGGGGGGCTCAGACGCTACTGGAGCGCTTCGGTCAAATCGGGAACTCGGACTCTGACGACATGCAGGGCGGTCGTCTTGCCTCGATTCGGAGGGCCCGAGGCAAGCTCTCTTTCATTCTGACTTTGCAATTCTCACATTCTGGCTTTGTAATTCTTGTGCGGGAGTATTTGATTATCTTACTCTTGGTGTTGGTGGAATGGCAGGTGCTGGAGGTGCGAGATGATGCGGTGCTTCCAGATCTGTGTGCGTCGGAGGTGTTGGTGCGGTCGCGTGCAGTGGGGGTCAATCCTTTGGATATGCGGGTATGGCTCTGTTTTTCTGCAATTTTCGACACTTGAATCTCTATAGAATGACCTCTAAAATGACATTCTAGAGTAACCTTCACATTTGGCACACATTGAAAAATGTCGGAGTGAAAAAGTTGGGAGCCCATTTGATAAGATTATTGAGGTTTGAGGGTATTATTATCAGGGTTTTGCACATTTCTATGTAAGTATGCTAGTTTGTACTGGATTTCCTCCTCCTGTATAGGGTGTTTTCCTGCAAGCCTGGACCCCGCAGATTAAGACCCTAGATCTGGGCTTCAGTGTGCTCCTTCAAGATTTTCACAAATGAAAACACTATAGAGCTCGAGCTCGTAGGGTTTGTGGAGATTTGCTGAGAATGGCTGCCAGGTTACGCAGGCCGTCCTGTGTAATGTCTGGTAATCCTTTTTTGAAAGAAAGAGCTCTTCTAGGGGTTGATTTTATATACTTTGGTTTTTATAAATATAGCAGGATTATCTGTGCCTCAGATATCTGTACGTCATATAAGACTTTGGTCGCTTTGCATACCCTATAGAATGCAGGTTCTGCACGACGAATCCTCTACACTACTACTGTTCTGATTTTTTCCTTGAAATTACATATTTTGTGTACACGCTCATGAACAAGGTCTTAGCTCTATGACAAGTTCCTTGTGTTTGAATTTGATAGCCTAGCATTGGATACATATTACCTGTTGTTGCACGTTCCTCAATTGCCTCTTTTATTATGCAGATGAGGGAAGGGTATGGGCGGTCATTGTTTGAGTCACTGTTGCCATTAGTTCTGGGCCGGGATGTGAGTGGAGAGGTCACAGCGGTGGGGAGCAGTGTGCAGCATTTCCATGTAGGGGACCAAGTGTTTGGGGCACTACATCCAACTGCAACGCGTGGAACGTACAGTGAATACGCCATTCTTGGGGAAGAGCAATTGACTCTGAAGCCTGAGTCACTCTCTCACACGGTACGTTTTGTAAGCAGTTTTGAATAGGTCATATACGAACTTTCTTTTTTCCAATTTTCTTATACTTTTCGACTAGCACATGCAATGTTCCTCACTGATTCTGGTGATATAGAGTTTTACCCCCTCGGAATTCTATTATTTTCACAATATGATCAATTGAATTGGTCAATTTAGAACCCTGCTCTTTCAGGGGCTAATTGTTTTCATTCAAGATTGTTACAAGAACTTTGCTGCATTGTATCATTGTGTAGGTTGTCGAGTGTGGGCTATTTCTGATTCTCTGATGAACACCCAGGAGGCTGCTGCTATTCCTTTTGCTTCACTCACTGCTTGGAGAGCTTTGAGGAGCACTGCAAACATTCAAAAAGGGTATAATTTTCCTGCCTAGGAAGATCAGAGTGAACTTGAAACTTTACGTTTCCGTGTTTTTTTGGAAGATTAGAAGTGAAAGGGATCTTACAAATTTCTGTTAATTGTGACTCCCAGTTATTAATTACAAATCAGGTCAGAAAAGAATAGTTATGAATCTTACACTTGAATAATGTATGTTACTCAAACCCTGGCGATGTTACTGCAGGCAGAAAGTCCTGGTTATGGGAGGTGGAGGAGCTGTCGGCCTTGCTGCGATCTATCTAGCTAAAGCTGCAGGGTGCTATGTTGCCTGCACATGTGGCAAGAGGAGCATGGAGAAAGTTAAGGAAGCAGGCGCTGAGGAAGCTGTTGACTACACTTGCCTTGTGAGTAACCACTTTGTTCTAGATGGGCAGCAATTTTGTTATGCAAATGAGAATGCAATGTCTTCCTCGATGTCTTGAACTTGGCATTAAATAAGATTTTGAGTAAAATTTAGACTGTTTTAGGAATTTTAGACAGCAAGGGGAATCCTCCCCATTATTCTTGAGGCAGTAAGCATTTGAATCTATCTCGTACATAGGTGGTCATTTCCTAATTGTGGGTTTTAATTTCGCTGATTTTAGAGTTTGAAGGATCAATTTCGAGAGAAGTTTGATGTCGTCCTGGACACAATTGGCGTTCCAGAGACTGAGACTTCTGGAATCAGTCTTCTGCGACGGGGTGGACAGTATTTGACGCTGCAGGTATGTATGCCTTTGTCATTCTCATAGTTGGAGTTCAGAGTTCTAAGGGGTATTTGTTTGTCCGCTACAATGATACAATTCTCAAACGAGCTGCTCTGTTTTTACAGTGCCCTAGAGTGATGGTGCTGTTAGGTTTTATTTCGCTAGGTTGCAGTTTGCATCAACAGACAGCAGCGCTAACTTAGTTGCAGTGAGATTTTGAAGTATGTCCTGGGCAGTAGATGAATCTTCGGTCAATTTTTTTCTAAGAGAAAGTGGAGATCGGTGGATTCGTAAAATAACATTTTTACTTTCGCATTCGTGCAGGGAGAAACAGTAGCGTACACAGATAAGTATGGTCTCATAGCAGGAGGTGCTGCTGCAGCTGCTGCGTTGATTCAGAAGCAGATGAAGTTCAGACAATCACATGGAGTTGGTTTGTTCTTAACTTCCTCTTGAAAAGCGTTAAGAGTTCATGGAGCATTTAAGAAAGCAATGATATCAGTCTGGTACTTTTTTTAGTGACGTGTACTCATAAGTTTCTTGTTATTGCCACCCCTTTTTTCGGAACTAAGGTAGAGGATACTACTTGTTCTATAACCATTTTAATATATGCAGGAGTGATTTTTAGTAGATATTTGGAGAGATCTTTGGGTACAAAAGCCAAATCTGTTGAGATCAAATTTTGTCAATTTGTATGAAGTATTATGCAATTAGGAAGTGTAAGGTTGTAGACAACTACGAGTGACAGTAGACAACCCCTTTCCCTTTGAAATATTAGCGGTCATAGAAGTCATGCTTGCACCACTTGATAATTTAAGTCCAACCAAGTGTATGAATAAATGAACTGTTCTTGGTAGGAGGAAATGGTTGTAGTATACGGTACTGTATCCTCTACCAGTCTAATCCTGCACTTGGTTTTTTCCCGATTCTAAATCTTCTAGAGTTCCAATTATCAACCCTCGTGCTAATGCTGGTGAGGATTTGGGTTTATTATGCAGAGTATTGGTGGCCCATTATGCGAACTGATGCTGAAGGCTTGGAGGAGATTTCCAGACTGGCATCTAATGGGAGGCTTAAAATTCCAGTAGGCCAGACTTTTCCATTAGAGATGGTTGCAGAAGCGCATCGAGCAAGGGATGGCAAGAATGCTGGCGGAAAAGTTGTTCTAGAAATTGACCAAAAGGCCAACTTCTAATACACAATTCCAATGTGAACTTCTTCAGAATATTTGAACTGTCCACTGTTGAAATCAAAGAATGACTGCTGTGATGACTACAAGTGCCTGAATTTTTTCGTTGCTTCCGAAATTCAAGCAGTGTTTTCTTTCACTCCGCATGGTGTTTGAACTACACTGCTTTGTCCTATTAGTGCGTGTGACACTGGTTCATCAACGTCACTCTATTTGTAAACTAATTAAATTAGTGTAAGCTGATATATTAATGTACTGTACCAATTTTCAGAAAAATAAAATTTTGTAGTGACTAATTTGTAGTGACTATTTTTGTAGGCAACATTAATTTTCCCTTAATAATGGGACAAATCAGAGTACTGGATGTTGAGATTGGAAGTGTAGTAGTGGAATGAATCAACTATCTAAACCTTGATAACCAATTCAACAAAGTAATCATTACCTTTAGGTCCCATGATCTATATCTTTAAGGGTTTTATTTTTGAGGTCTTTTGAATTTTCTTTATTGCATGTGAGTTTCTTGTATATATGTGACAAGTACATGTTTGTAATAATGTAAATTATTAGTGCAAAAGTTTTTACATTAATAATTTGGTATTAAGATGATACATATGAAAAAAGTATAGGATTCAAAAGGTATAAAGTATATATACCTATAGTTATTACTAATTACAACTAAATATAGTTACTATTATTAAACACAATTTTAGAATACTTCTTTAATTGTCATGAGGGGAAAGGATAATGCATAGAAATTCTATGACAAGTCTCTACACTTGCCTACATCTTTACTACTTTTACCTACATCTCTAAAAGATTAACCTTCTAAGGTCCTCAAGGATGCTTAGAATTTTCAACTAGTTACACAACAATTTTACAAATTGAATATTATTGCAAAGGAAGTAGAAAAAAAATTCAATTTTTGGATTAAAATGTATGGTCACATTTGTAGGTGATTTTACGTCTTTTGAAGTGTAGCATGGTCTTGAAGATTTTAACCAATACTATCCCACATAGATTTCTCAAATCCTATGGTTACCTTCATATGCTAATCATTAGTTGTTGGAGGCTAGAATAAAGGTTTGTAAGTTAGTGTAGGGTTTTCTTAGCATCCGAGAATTGGGATGCACCTCTAATCTTTTTCCAGATTTATGGTTTATGTAAGCATTCTTATATTATTGAAGAATGGTTTTGTATGCATCAAATGACTTCGGTTGTTGTAATCATGTATGTAAAGGTTTGTTTCATTTCACGAGTGTGTATGTGAAACTATGTGTGGCCTTTAGAAAATCAATGGTAGAATTTTTGGTCTACAAATTGGTAGGCAATGCAATGTTACTTTGCAAAGAAGGTAACAATTCAAGAGTGAAGATTTGAAAAGGAAGATACAATGTTGACATGAGGTCAAGTGAATGAGTCATATGCATGTAAACAAGCTATAGAGGGTGAACAACCTTATTTATGATTGGTAGAATATAAAAAGAAGAAGTGCATGAGCTGTGTGATATGGTTGATGCATTGGTGGAAAGTTGCAAAATTGACCTAACCATAAAGCCACTTCCATGAGGACCAATTGGGGGATTGAATGTTTGTCTTCTAGTGCTTTCATAGATCACGAATCCAACATGGAAACTTGCCCTTATGTCACTTAGATATCATGTTGTTCCACCTAAGTGCTCATGTCATTATAATCAAAATTAAAACCACTTGGAAGAAGGTATGCCACTATTTTCCTACACTTTTCATATAAATACATAGTTGTTCCCCGTCAAAACATTTTGGAATAAGGTACGCATATCCATTGTAAACCCAATACCCAATTCCATTCCTATCTATCAAACATTTCAAGGACTCAAATGTGAAATAAATGTAGGTAGGGGCACAAGTAAAAGTTGTTGGGTCCATAATAGGTGTGCTTACCTTCTATGAATGTGCATAACATTCAGAAGTCTGAAACCTGAGATGCAGAACACGTTCTCATTGAGTTCCCAAGAGGGAACTTCGTCTCTCTCCTTTCGACTGCTCCTCGTAACCGCCACCCATCTTGACGAATTCGACTAGGTTCCCTAGTTGTGTAATCTAGCCCGCCATGGTGCGAACACTAATATTCCTTCACTTTCGGGTCTGAGCCACTCAGTCCTCCATGAGCAGCACTACAGTACATCTCTGAATCTTTTCATTCTCACCCAACAGTTCAATTTAGGGTTTAGGGTTTAATGAAGATAAGGCATGAAGGTATCGCTTGGAGATTAGGGGGAGTCACTCGAGCTCCTCTGTGACAATTCCGTCACCGGATCTTGTAGTCTAGGAGCAGTTGCATAGAAATTGCGAATCGTTTCTTAGTTTGATGAAATTCGACACAATGGAATTGCGAGGGAATTCTCAGTCGGTGTAGTTGGCATGACAGTAATGTGTGCCCTCGCGGCAGCGTGTTTGAAAGCTATGAAGACTGGGCCAACAGACTGGACATTACATTGGAACTAATTGCCAATTTTTGATCCAATTTGAGAGGAAGGGGAGGAGCTATGGCAATTCTTTGCAACGCTTATAGCCTTGTCAGTTGCGCAAGAAATCTTGCGTCTGTGAAGGACGAGATTGGGTTTAGGCGAAACCAAATTGGTTTTCTAACTAAGAATCTGAGAAGATCAGGTAGGGTATCTGAGATAGGTAATGTAATTAGGACGAGATTGTTCCTAACGCGGCCTCTAGACGTAGACAAGAAATTCGCCTCGACTAAAAGCGTAGTTTCCAATAGGAATTTCGCTATCTGTAGTGTGTACGAATCTTCTGGCGGTGTCCAGGAAAGTGAGGAAAGCACAGATTCAGCCGAACCGGAAGAAGTAGAAGAGACGAGGCGGACGGTGGGAGTATTCTGGGACTTAGACAACAAGCCGCCGAAGGGAGTTCAGCCTTACAAAGCCGCCATCAGCCTGCGAGACCTCGCGAGCGAGTTTGGGTTGGTGGTGGACATGGTCGCGTATGCTAACCACCACGCGTTCTCGTACGTCCCACAATGGATCCGCGACGAGCGGCAGGAGCGAAAACGGTTGAACATTTTGGAAGAGCAAGGCGCTCTGAAGCCCGAGGAGCCCTATCGGTGCCAATACTGCGGGCGCAAGTGCCAGACCTACTTGAAACTGAAGAAGCATTTCAAACAGCTGCACGAGCGAGAGCGCAACAAGCGAGTGGGTCACTTGAATCGGTTGAAGGGAAAGAAGCGGCAGCGGTACAAGGAGAAGCTGGCGGTCAAAGAGGAGAAGTACCAGGCCATCGCTTCGCAGCTCATCGTGCCGCGACTGGGATATGGCCTTGCCCCCGAGCTCAAGCGCGCAGGAGTTTATGTGCGAACGGTGGAGGACCGACCCCAAGCTGCCGATGAAGCGCTCATGAAGCACATGACTGTCTACATCAACAGGTAATCTCTCTTCGTCACAGTCTCGTATACAATCTCTCTTTTTAGCTGGATATAATATGCTTGAGGAGCTGCTCGAAACACTCTTGGAATCATAACATTCACAGGTAATTCTAGGCTTCACAGTCTCGTAGATACGCAATTGGTTGGACATAACTTGCTTGGAGAGCTGCGTAAACATCCTTGGACTCAAAGAACAGTGAGCTAAGAAATGGAATCCAGATTCCCTTTGTGCACAATCTTGAGTTCATGTTATGTTTGCGAAGGCGGGTGTGGATAATGTTAGAATTAGATGTTTTCTCTCATACAGTCCTTGGTCGGCATGTTTGCATTTGTCTCTGATAGTAATGATAGTGATGATAGGGTGTGTTAGAGATCCTCACTCCTCGCGCTTTTAGGTCTTTCTTGACACAAGCATAAGGTAACCTAAATGTGACAGTTTAAGCCTTGTGAGTAATTTGGGTTGAAGGTATTTTGATATGAAACATTAGAAAACTGAAGACAGAGTTGGGAATTGACATCAGACGATTTTGATTCAAATTGTGCGAGTTATTTGTAATCGAACTGTGTGGACCGTCTATCCTTGGGTTCATTGTCAATGGACAAAAAATGTGCAATAGAAGATCATGCATTAGTACTACTTGAGCAAAGCAATTCATTAAACGAGATTAACACATATCTCAAAATTTCGATTCTTCATGCATGACCAGAGTCGTCGTAAACTGGCACATTGCGTAGTATGCAAACTCGACATAGTTTCTCATAAATGCAACCCAATATTGTCATTTGTGAAATCAAAATGTGAATTTTCACTCCAAAGAGTGATTCTGAATCACTATCTACGCATCCCCCACAAACATAGCTGTCACAATTAGGGTGGTGTGAAATAAAGGTGCTGTCACTAATGATCCATTTTGTGTATGCAGGGGACTTGAAACCCTAATTCTTGTGTCAGACGACTCTGACTTCATCAACATCCTGAGGCTGGCGAGCATGCGACACTTGCAAACGATTGTAATAGGGGACACAATGACACTGAGCAGGTATGCGGACATTTCTTTCTCCTGGGACGAAGTGGCATCAGGCAGAGCTCAATTTGCAGCTGCGGAAACGCATGAGGAGTGGACCAACAAAAGGGAGCTGATTCGAGAGCTGGAGGATGATTCAGATCTGGACCCTCGGCGGAGTGACTCACAGTTCGTGACGTTGCGACCGAATTCGAGTGTCTCAGCGTTTTCTGAGCAGGAATCCTTTGACTCGGACAGCGAGGAGGACAAGGCAGACGAATCTTGGAAGAGTGATGAAGATGATGGTGAAGATGAATATGATAGTGAAGACGAAGAAGAGGAGTCTGCATTTGAGGACTTCTCTCCTTGGAGTAGGAGGGCAGCAGCAGGCCAATCCAATAGAAACTAGATGCTTCTTGATCATTTATTTGTCAAAAGAATTTAATCCAAAGATCACTGGTTACCTATGTCGCATGCATTCCATCTGATTTATTGCCTCTGCTCCATTTGTTGAACTGCATTGGATGTAGGCTTGAATTGATGCAATCGTGACGGAGCTGCTTCAAATTATGAAAAATGATAAGAAGAGCTCTCAATATGAGCTCTTGCAAATGATTATGATAAGAGTTTAAAAGTAGGTGTACATGTACAATGGCCTGTGTGCCATGAAATTTCTTTACAGTTTCCCCCTTTAGGAACTGAGGTATCACTAATCTTCAGCGGGAAAATCAATTTCAACTTCATCAAATTCCTAACAACCAGTATTCATCAGAAGCAAAGTCCACACCTGAAAACCTCTTCAGGTGCTAAAAGTTCAAGAGAGCTGACAGACCGTTCCAGCCGAACATGCCAGGCCTCTCAGCATGATTGGGAGGAGCGAAGTTCAGTGCGAACATCTCCTTGGGGGCAGATCCGGGATTTATAATTCCTACAATCCTGGCTACAATTTCAGCACTGGCTTGGATGTGGCCGAGATTGTGGGGGTCCATCCACAACTTGTAGACTAGCTGGAGCTTGCGCTGCTTTCCGTCCAGAGGGACACCCCATCTCATGAACAGATCTTCCCTTTCCTCGTTCGACAAACGTCGCAACATCTGCCTAGCTAGAAGCTCCCTTTCCCTCTTCAAGCTTTTAGCGCTGCATGATCAAGATGCGGGGACACCACCCAAATTAAGTCCATATCTTAAGAAACATTCAATAAAAGAAAAGCAATTCCAATGACATACATAGCTAAAGAAAGAATTTAAGAGCATCGTATCGTGTTTCAGAGTCATCGTACCGTGCTTCAAGTGACTGTAATTAGGATGAGAATTACGTCCTTGAGTCTAGCCATAATGAACTTCTACATCAGTAATTCTTTTCTCATATTGTGTATTTAAAACTGTAACCTCAAGTGGAGAGATTGTAGATCAGCAAAAAACCGACCTGTTTGAGCAGTTCGGGCTGGCAGGAATAAGTTGCTCCTCTACAGCGTTCACATTGTGATGGCTGGACTGAGCCTCGGCGTTGAAGTTCTCCTGCAGCCAGGTCAGGCGGCGCAATTCCACTTCCATGTAGATGCTGTCAGCAGGATCTCCTTTGAATAAAAGATAGAACTGAGTTCGATGGATGATAGAGACATTGCAAGAGTCCCACAACTCGAAAATTAGAGCTCTTTGCTGTTCAAATTGAGTCTTCCAGCTGCCTGGTGATTGCACAGGCTCCAGAGCAAGCTCGTCCTCATTGAGGTCCTCCCCTTCTTCGTCCTCATCTTCGTTCCCGTTGGCCTCAAGTTCGAGCACCTGTATTATCGGGGAATAATAAGCAATCAAGAACGGCTATTTCACAAACAAAGAACAATTTGATTCCAGGGAAAGAACTAAAAGCTACCGGAGCACCTTCATTTGGCATTGAGAAAATGTGAATAAAAATGTTAAGCAGTACCTGGCAAACAAGGAGCTGCTTTTGATATTGGAGCTTCGCCACACGTTCCTTCAATTCCGTTACGTAAGAACGAATGCTTTTGATGTTGTCCTCTGCTGCGGTCTTAAACAGATTCTGCATTTTTCGAATGTCAACCGAATTGGATCTCTTATGACCAGGACTCTCTTTTGAGTTAACATCGGACTTTGCTGGCGATGCGCCTTGCTTGTGGTGTACATTTCCTCGAGGTGTTGCGTGCTCTCCTCCGGTATTGTCACGCGGTGCCCGCGGAGGAGTATTTTCGTTGTTCTCATTGTTGCAATACCTCAAGCTCCTCCGAGCAGCTGGCGAGCAAGGAGTGTCAGCAGTAAGGCGCTGCCTAGCCAAGGTAGCTGCTGGGGTTAAAGGAGCGTTCTTCTTCCGAGCCGGGGTCCTGGGTGATTCTCCGGGTTCCTGTTCACAACATAGTTCACGGAAGGTCCGTTTCAGTAGTAATTTAAATAATGTGCAAGACACCAGTAAAATGTCCTAAAGGACGTAACTGAGATCACTTGAAAATACTTCGATCAAAACAAGAACAGATCACGTTCTAATGCGCCAGTGTGAAGAGAACTAGGAACTAAAGATACTCCAAATATTAGTGAACGAAAGATAATCTAAAAATAAAAATCTAAAACATGTCGACTGATTTGCCACTGTTCGTGATCAGGATCCCGTGTTCGTGATCAGGATCCCAGAGAACGAGCATCACTTCCTTTATAAGCTGTTCTTTAGCAACGAGTTCAAAGGATTACGCTTACATTAGGTGCCTGTGTTTCGTTGGCGAGAATCATTTTGTCCAAAGATCTCTGAACACTTTCCAACTGCTCCTCTAAAGTCGCTATGGCAGCATCAGCGTCAGTTTTGTCCTTGCCTCCCAGTCGAGAGAGCTCTTGTCGCAGAGTAACGTGGTTCATGCTGATAGACTGGCGAAGAGTGGCTACATCTTCCTTGTTCTCAAGGCCATTGGCTCTTGAAGCTGTAGAACGGAGACTGTGCATCGTATGGATCTCATCTTGGAGTTTCTTAACTGTAGAAGCTGCGTCATGATTCATGCCTGCTTGGGCTAACCGCAGGCATTCAACTTCCTTCTGGAGAGCTTCCAGAGCTCGATTGGCATCTTCACCCAACTCATCCTGTAGGTTTTCGAGCTTGCGAATCTCCTGTACCAGCATAACAGAGGCAGCAGTGGATTGCCTGATAGACATGCTGGGGCCTTTCAGTCGGAGCTTGCTAGGGGGAGTCTGCGGTTGCTGGTTTTGTCCCTCCAATTTTCGTATGAGATAATCTCCCGAATCAGACCACCTTCTCCGGTTCGCTGTAATTGAAAGTGGAGTGCGGGCGATTGATTGAGGTCCAGGAGTTAATGGCTGTTGCGCATACCAGATGAACAAACGTTAGAAGCCAGCTTAAATACGAATACCAGAGGGTAGAAACAGATACTAATATATAGGTGAATTACTCTACAACTATATCTTTTTCTCGGTTGGACGTGAAATGCGGTCTTACAGGTCTCTTGGTCGCATCCTCCGTAAGCTTCTTAGCTGCCTCCTCTGCTAGTCTCTTCGCCACCTCCTCAGCCCCAAGCTTCCTGCTGACTTCGTCAAGCCGAGCTTGGGCAGCGTCGCGCTGCAATTGCAGCTCCTTAAGTTCCTCTTCCATCTGTGACAGACGAGGATTCAGAATTCCTCTTTGAGGAACTGACTAGAGGAACTGAAGTCAAAATTGCACTCTACAAGTCGTGCAGGGATAGTAAAAACCTTCTGGATTTGGAGATCTTTAGCTTGGAGTAATGCTTCAGATGTTGCGGTGTCAGTAATTGAATCGGGAACCTTCAGCTCAGCCTCCAGTCTGGCCACCTCCTTTTGTAGTTGCTTCACCAATACCTTGTCCGACACAACCTGACAGAACAAAGCAAACTATCATTCACTTCGTTGTTAAACTATCAAAAATTACACAGGTGATTACAATTTCATAACCTGACTTAACTGACGTACTGTAGTAGAATTTGTCCTCGGCAAAACAGTTGTGAGAGTTAACTGCCTCTGAGCTCAGAAAGCCGTTCACAAGATCGGACCATGACTGCAGAAGAACCTCACCATGTTAACATGCGTGGTGTTCACGACTTCTTTGGCCCTCGTAGCAAATGCAAGTGTGTTGCGCGATTGCTCGACATGGCTATGGGCTGGGCTCATAGTGCATATTATAGCAGTCCTTGCATTTCCACCCAACGAATGCTGCAAGATTCTCGTAAGCTTGGAGTCCCTGTACGGAATGTGCCCAGTTTTCTTGCTTCCCCCACTGAAAGCAATAGGAACAATTTAGGCACTGAGGTGAAAGAGATAGGAAAAAAAATAAGTGCTCACTTTGCACTGATGTGCAAGCTTCCATCGAAGATTGGGTGCAACAAGGAACGTGGGAAAGATCTCTGTACCTGAGTTTGCGAATGCAGGTGCTTAGAGTTAATAAGCTGCGATTGATGTGAGCTCCTTCCTTCAGCCTAGCTCCATCAGCCAGAGTTTGCGATGCTCTTTCACTTCCGGCTAGATCCACAAAATTCTGCAGAGCAAATGCGGCACCGTTGTGAACAACATTAATGCTATGCTGGATGCTTTTGTATAGACAAGTAAGCATGACTCCATAAAAGAAGCTAGGAACGAGATACTGTGATTCCATCACGGCAATCTAAAAGAATCCGGTAGTAGGATTCGGTATCTGAGTAAGAAGCGTGAGGGGTAAAAATTAGATAATGGATAAGTCAATTACCAAGCTCGCAACTAAAGAGGTTGCTGCAGCCCCCGCAGCAACTCCATACGGGTGGCTCTCCACTGTCTGCAAAGGCCAAGAGACCCGTTTAAAACGACTACACATCTGACCGTACCGAAGTTCACCCATAAATGTTAAATTGACGGCTGTGATGAGATTAGTCCCAGTTACTGATCATTCGCCTTATGCAGAGCGTGTGAGATTCATAGGTTAACATGTATCAGTCAAACATAACTCACCAATCGAATGATCTGATGAGACCTTGAGGAAGTATCATTCAAGCTGGTTTCTCCGACTTGCCTTTGGGCTGCATGAGTTGACACAAAAAAACAGCTCATGAGGACTCAAACAAAAGAGTATTCGACAAACAGCGTTCAAACTAATCGCATTCCTGTCTATTCACACATCAACCAGTACATCAGCTCCTCTTCGACTTCATGTATTGTCGTGACGCTGCGATTTCTATACCTTCGCAAATCTTAATGACTTGGCGGAGATGGTTGACATCACGGACAACCTCCTCTTTCAACTTGTCGATGATGGTGCCTTTCTGCAGTTCACAACCATTTAATCAGGGATTTTGCAGCTTGAAACTTGATAACGCTGAGATCAGAACTAACAGAAAGTACGACGTCAGAAAAGAGTTCAATAGCCTCCTACTCACTTCTTTGTCATCGAGCAACCTCAGAGGAGCCCCTTCCGAGGCCAAGAGATCTTTCACCACCTCGTTGTAGATTTCAAGCGCAGCAACTTTCAATACAAATTCCCTGTCCGGGTTCTGTGAGTTAAGAGAAGAATCAGTCCATGATCATAATGATTGCTCAACCAGCTGGCATCTCTGTATCGGCGCAAATTTTACACTGTACAATATTTCCCATGACAAGTCCAAGCTGTCTCCTAGTAAAGTCAAGCTCTACAAACTTAAACTTTCTAGGAGCGGATTTGGTATACAGAGAAGAAAACAAAATTAAGGAGAACCTCCGATTCGACCAAATCAATTTCAGGAGTACAGAAAGCCCACTTCGATACAAGACTAGGATGGAAGACATACACGTTGGATATACTCAAAAATGTCGGCAATGGCACTTTCAGTGACTCCCCGCATCGTAAAAGTTTTCCCACTGCTGGTTTGCCCGTAAGCAAAGATAGTAGCTGCAGGAACCCAAGCTAGATCAGAAAAGCAACTAAGGTCCTGTACCAGACTTTAGGACGAACTTGCTATGATGCACTGACAATTTCACCATACAACATATTCAGGACAGTGATTCAATTTAAACTTACAATTGAGGCCCGCAAGGGCTGACAGAGCCACATCCTTAGCACCCTCTTCGTATACTTTCTGTGTTTGGCTATCAGGACCAAAAACACGATCTGCAAGCAACATCTCAACCGTCAAACCCAATTCTTCATTTTGTGTCTCCGATCAACTATAACGTTCTCCTGATCAGACAACTCAAATTACAGGGAGTTCGAATTTCGGACTCACCTAGTGTGTAAGAAGCAGGGTATGGAGAACGCTCCGGCAGTGCATGCTTGTAAGCTATTACAGTGTCATCGTTACACTCCCAGTCAGAGACGTCCGACCGAGCGACCTCCTTAGCACTGAGAGGTCGAACTCGAACGGTAACATAGATCTTCTCCTCGCCACTTCTAATCCGAGTAAATTGCGTTCCTCCGCCTCTCTCCGCGGCCACAGTCATGGCTGTGGTAGCAAAACTTCCTTCTACGTGTGCTCTCCTTCAGAGCTGTCCCCGCTCCAGCCCCTCTCCGTCTCAAGCTCACAGGGCGGAGGCGTGGTTCCGCGTCCACCTGAACACATTCATTCACCTGCCAGATTGCACACCCGCACACTCCACTCTCGAAAATCCAATTCTCTTAATCCCTCTCACCAAACGCGCGTCTCCAATTCAGCAGCGGCGTATTCCTCAACTTGACAATGCTGCACCACAAATGAACTCCGCGCACAAAAACAAGCTCGTGTTTCTGCACTTCTACTCAAATGCTGAACAGATCAAACATAGAAAGTTTCAAAGCTGATTATCCAACGACTTCCGAAGCCAAACCATTGGAAATAGCACAAAATTGCGTCCCGCGATTTCAAATTCCGGAGGTTAAGACGAGAGCGGGGGATGTAAATCGGGAGGATAAGCAGAAGAAGGCGAGAGGACGAGGCGCATGGCTGGAATTTCTCTCGCAACGGTCACAAGCATGGGACAGAGCTCTGGAAGCCAACAAAGCGGGACGACGACTTGACGGAAGGAGAAGACTACGGCCCTAGCCAACGGTCATGGGAGGCGGAATTCGCTCCTTCCCTACAACAGTTCTGCGCGGAATTAGAGCTCGATCTTGGCGGAACATGCACCTGACTTCGTGGCAGCTGACTGGGAGGGAAAGTGCTGATCTGGATGATGACGTGGATGGGTCCGCGGGTCCGCTTGCCTGGACCGGATTTTCGTTTGTGGCGGGAGGGGGCCAAATTTAACATTTTAAATTGGTTTTAAGTGTCGAGTTCTTTGGACCGACAGTGAGCGTCATTGCACAGCATTTTATAGATTGTTTGTTTTTAACTTCTGAAATGATTATAAACTCTTTTTGTATAAACTCTCAGCACAGATTGCATAATTTTTTTAAAGCATGGGCACAAATGATGGGTTTTATTTATTTTGTAAGCAATGGAGCCAGGGTGTTATGAAATTGCAGAGCAAATCTTGAATAATTTCGTAAACCATAAATTATTATTTTAATCACAAATTTCAACCCCTTATTAGTTTAGACATTGGAATTGTTGGTTTGTTACATTTGAACTGGTTCATTCTCCAAAGGGTTCGGATTCAAAATGAAAACTTCATGCTAACTAATGTACCATGCTATATTCAAGTTCCAAAATATCCACCACCATCACAATGGGCTTGTTCACCACTCCCATTTTGCCCGTAATGGGCTAGTTTACCTTAACACTTGAACGCCAAGCCGTTCACCGTGGAAATCATTTGTTTTGTCACCATGTGAATTGTTGGCTTAAAAAATTGAAAAAGCACTCATTGGAAGACAAACTATGTAGAAGACAATCAAATTTTGGAGGATGAATAGTTGGGCTTCTGTCCTATATGGAGAGATTCTTTGTCATTCATCGGCTAAAAAACATGTCCACAATGTGCCTTGTGTCGTTGCTACAATATAATAAAACAAAAAGTAATTTTCTAATTCTTTAATTCAAAAATAACTTTAAAATCCATAACTTTCACACCATAGGTCCAAACATCACAACACAAATCCCATGCACCCCTCCTTGCTAAGGGCTTTCCAACAATATCAAGAATGCAATAGGGGACACACGATCCAAGAGATCTCATCGTAACAAACTAAACAAATCAAAACAAACAAACAACCTAACTTAAGGTATAGATTAGTGTGCTTTGCGTAGAACTTTGCCACAACCAAAATTAAATTAAAAATAATTTTCTAATTCATTAAAATTTTGAAATTCAATGATTTTCACATTGTAGTGTGAGAGTTTGTATTCTTGGTATGAATAGAAAGTTTTATGCACAAAGGAGTGCAAGGGCTTTGTTTTGTGGTGTTTGGACGTGCCATGTGAAAGTTATGGTTTTCCCAAAGTAAAAGATAATTAAGTTCAATTTTTTAATTAAGAAAGTCCATAACTTTTCACACCTTAGGTCCAAACGCCCAAACACCACACAACTGGCATGAATAGAAACCTTCATGCATGAGGGAGTACAAGGGCTTTATTTCGTGGCATTTGGACATGTGACTTGAAAGTTATGATTATTTTTTAAACTAAAAGATAATTTAATTTAATTTCCAAATCCATAAAAACTTTGAAATTGCATAATTTTCACAGTGTTTGTCCAAATGCTATGAAACAAAGTCTATGCACCCGTCCCTGCCAAGAGCTTTTGAGCGGCACCAAATACATAGCTAGATGCCTCACAATTTCTTAGATCTCAACATATCAAATACAACAAAAACAACAAACTATCTTAGGGTATAGATTGTTAAGACATATTGTGTAATAAAAAAGGAATTTAAGAAAAAGTGCAAAGAATTTTCAAAGAAAATCAAATCTTTGGAAAATCAATTATAAAAGATTTAACTCCTTAAGAATCTAGGAAGGTTCAGAGTTTCCAAAATCATTGTGGACATGTATTACAAAATGCAACTTAGAATAATAATTTAAGAATGATTTAAAACTAAAGTTGTATAATATGATGTATAGATCATTTGTAGATCTACTATTTTACTAACCAATATTTGTCAATAAAATTTGAAATTGAAAAGTGAGAATTCTTTCCAAAATTGATTATAAATTGGATATTTGAAATTTCACTAAATTTCTTTTTTAAGCTCAAAATGTTAAATTTGAATTATGATGATTTTTTTAAGAGATTTATTTTGCTTACTTAATTCTTGAAGTGGCTTTTGAAGGATCATTTTTTAACTAAAAATGTTACTTTTTGAGGTCAAAGATATTTATCCCTCATGTTGTATAAAAAAATTGTTAAGGAAAGTTGTGAAAAGCTATATCATACCAATGTAGGAGATCAAACACATTATTCTAAAAAATTTAGATGGATGAAAAAATAAGATTTTTTGTGCTTGGGGCCTATTTGAATGTCCAATCCTTTGGAGGTTAAGGGTGTGATTGTGCTATTTTACTCAAAAGTTCTTTAGACTTTGTTAGAACTACCTTAACAAATTCTTTATGTTTCATATGGTTCTTCTCTTTCTTTTCATATAATCAAACTTGCAATTTATAGTTCTAGAGAGAAAAATAAAATTTCAAGCAATGTAAAAAATTTGAAATACATCAAATTATCAACTATTAATACGATTAATTAAGATTTAAATATTAGATTCTTCAAAATGAATAGAGACAAAGATTATGACTAAATCCAAATAGTAAGAATTCATATTGTCAAATGTTTACTATTCTATTTCACATTAAAAAACTAATTATTACTAATACAAAATTATAAAATTTGATTTTAATATGAATCTAATTTTAGAATTAAAAATGAAAGTTATTTTTTAGAAAAAATAAATCTAGGTGAAGAATCTAGGTGAAAAGTCCATTGCAAAAGATCATTAAATGGTAGATTGGATATAAAATTATCTTTTGAACAAAACATTCAATAAAATAATCAATCTTTTTAAAATATTGAATTTAAAAATTACAAATCAAATTGAAACTTTTGATGTATCAACTATACTTCCTTTACATGTTATGTAGCACAAAATTTAACTAACTGTATCAAATTTGAAATGATGTATGATTTTTATATATTTTCTAATTTTGAGTTTAAAGAATGATTTATAAAAATTTGGGATTGATTTTTTTAATAATCAATCATATGGATGATTAGTTGACATCAAAACTTACCTTTCTAATTAACTTAACCCTTCAATAACAAGCCAAGTACCCTGGGCTTGGTTTCAATTGAATCTATGACAAAAAATGGCTTTTTGATAATGTTTCAAACTTTCAATCTACTCAAGATACACTTCTATAATGAATAAGGCTTGTTGCTAAGCATTGTATTTACGTTGCATTGCTTTGACTACACAAACCTTAGATAAGGAATAAGACCCATGCCTTACGCAAGGAGATTTTTTATTTCCCATATGCTATCCACTGGGTCAAGAGATGTTGTTTATGGATTAAGAAAGTTAGATTTTTTCTACAAGCCATATTATTATTTTGTAGCAAAACAAAATTGCATCAAAATACTAGGTCTTTTGAGAAATATTATTATCTTCATGTATCTTTTGTTGTGGTTTATTACAAACATTTGTAAATGGTTGGATATAAAACCAATTGGAATGTTATTTATACCCTCAATATGTACATTCTTCAACTTGAATGAGTTATTTGATGATAAAAATACAAATATAGTGTCTTTGACTTCTAAAAAACCAAGCATTCAAATTTTGAACAACAAATGAATGCACATACATTTCAAGCATGCAAAAATGCATTTGTTCATCCATGGATTAAAAAAAATATTCTTATGTTAGTTCTTTAACAATTGTACAATAAATATTCTAAAGATTTTTCTTTTCAAATATTCTATAATTCAAAGAGTACTAGTAGGTCTAGTTTCAAAATATAACTTTTTAAGTTCAAAAAATGATCCTTCAATAAAAAATTAAAATTAAAATCTTCAAAAATCACTATGATTAGAACTTAACATTTTGAATATAGAAGAAAAAAATTCTTGTAAAAATAAAAAATATTCAATCTACAATCAATTTTACAAGGAATTTTCAATTTTTGACTCAAATATTATTGAAAAATATTGATTTGTGCACTAGTTGAACTAGCCATATAGATATGATCTATGGATCATATCTTACAACTATTGTTTCAAAGTCATCATTAAATTATTATTCTAAATCTCATTTTATATACATCTTCATAATTTTGAAAATCTCGACTACCACCATGGGTCCTCTAGGGGGTAATAATAAAAAAAAGATAATAATTTTCATTCAAAGAGATATTGTAATCATAAGGAAATAAAGTTCCAAAATATATACTGAAATTTATATTATTCCATGTATGTCACAATTTAGAATTTTAAGAAAATCAAAATTTATTAATATTATCATGTTAATTTACATCATTTAGGATCTATTTGCATCAATATTGTAAGAAGTTGCTTTACACTTATTTATAAATATTAAAAACATTGAAAATACAAAAAAAATCATTTGAATGTAGCTTCAAGGATCTCAAAGAAGCTTGATGGCACATGTATCAAGCGAGGTTGATTAAGTTTATTGGGAGGTAAAATAAGCGAGATACAAGTATGGAGAGACCTAATAATTCATAAGAAAGTCTCTATAATCAATAGTTGGCTTTGGTACTTCAAAAATTCCAAATGTAGTATAGGGAATGTCTCTCTACATTGAACAACTCTGGGCAATTTTAGTAAAATGGCAAAATTCCTCAATTTTGGCAGTTTTTAAATTTCAGATTGGACAGTCTAAAATGTACAACTATGCTAGATGTTTGAAATCTACATGGGTCATAGATGACACTTCCATAGTTCAGACCGTGCGATCTGAAATCTATACAAGTCCTAAATTTATGAAATCTATATCAATCCAATATTTCTGAAATCTATACTAGTCCTAGATGTTACTTTTGTGGTTAGATTAGGTAGTTTCAAAATGACACACAGAAAACCACCATTTTAATGAAATTTCCCATAATCCTAATTAATCATCATTACCTTCATCTCCAAGTCCATATCATTACCCACCTCCTCATAAATGGTGTAAAAAAATCATTGAAAATTTCAATTTCACATAATCCCCTATATAATAGTCTGCTCTTAAAGCAACCATTTAAGAGTTGATTGACTTTTCAAGGAAGCTAAAGTCCTTGAAACAATTTTCAATAAATTTTCTTAGGAAGAAAAAAGGAATTGGCACCTAACCCTTGTTTCAAATTTTTTGGACCTTTGAGGAATTAGTTACAAATTTTTGAAGTTGAAACATAGTAGTCACTAAAAGCAACCACCTCTTGAACTATACATTGCTGGTACATTGAAGAAAGCAAAATGTATCTTTGTACTATGATTACTTTTAGAGCATAATACCTTAGTATTCAAAAAGTTGCAATTTGAGTTCTTGCATTCTTTTTGCATGATTATGAAGGTACTCTATGCTTAGGTCAGATTTGCTAAAAAAAAATTCAAAAAATACTTAAATATGATATGTAATGGAATTTTCAGAAATTACAACATGGCATAATTGAATAGTGTAGAAATATTAATGAAAATAATTTGAATCCTCTAAAAGAAAATGATGAAAAATGGAAAATAAGCCCCCATTACTTAATAAGCCACGAGTATCGTGGTAGAACTATGAGGACACTAGTAAGTGCAAAATGTCACGACATAGATTCAACAAAGCCCTGAGTTACTATTGTAAAGCTTTTAGGAAGCTGTGAGGAAGCTGCTACTAAACATCATGAAATATTCCAAATCTTGTGAAACAAAATTCCAAAAATTCTAAATCTAGTTAGTGAAAGAAAATTCAACTTAAAAAGAAATGATTTCGTATGGGATCTAACGAATTGGACCTGAACGTACAATATCTCTTAAGATTTAGTAATCATCATAGGAGACCAAATAACTTTATATTTACAAACCATACCATTTTTTGACCTCAAATTTATAGGATTGAAGATGTTCGTCTAAATCAAATTCTATGTAGCAGTCCTCTAAAATTCATTGTAAGCCTTAATTCTAAGGTAACATGTCCATAAAGCGCTCAGGCTCTAAAATTGCCCATCTCCTGAAATGTACACTATTTGTACATGTTGCTTTTTCATTGTATCAGCAATGTACAAATACTTTACATTTCAGGAGGTGGGCGATTTTAGAGCCCACTGCATTTGAACTTCAAAAATTCATAACTAATTCCAAAAAGCTCCAAAACATATGAAACAACTTGGGTTAGATGCCAATTCCACTTGTCTTTCCAGGATAGTTTACTGAAAAATATTTCAAGAAGTTTCACCTCCCCCAAACTCAATTCCAGCTCTTAAATGGTTGATTTATGGACCTGTTACCTTAAGCCACAACAGTTCTTAAGCTGTAGGTCTGATCTGCAAAGCCTGCTCTGAGACTTCAATCTGAACAACGTCTTACTCAGGGCACCTAGGTTTGGGATTGCTGTTGAACTCATCTTCACACAGACTTTAGAACTCCTGCATTGAACTTACACGTGAAATGTGCACGATGTGGGCTCAGCATGTGCACCTGCACCCAATCAAGGACACGACCCCCGAGGGGGGAGAGTGAAGAATGGAGTGAAAATCATTGGCATGACCAGGGAGGTAGGTAGTAAATGTGATCTCTTGTCTAGGCACCAACTGGAAAGCAAAGAAATCAGGGTAATGAGTACCAGGGTTACCTTCAACTGCATATAAGTTAAGCAGAATCTCTGCCCAAACAGATACAAGGCCGGCCCTGCCTGCAGCAAAACATCAACAGCATCCAGGCGCATGTGAGATTTGCATGACACCTGAGCACACTCATGACTAATACAAACACCAGTATAGCAATGATATGTCACCTGTTGGAAGCTTTACTCTTGTGCACAGGAATATTCTTTGCTTTTGTACCGCACATTGACACAACACAAACGTCACTCTTTCTACACTAAGTTACAACCAGGCAGCTGTGCAGCTAGAATTCTGTCAGCCTAGATATGGAGACACTCAACCCTCTCTCAAATTTGCACACTCAGTATAGCCTGAAAATCTGTCGTATTTGTGTGCACATATGATTGGACACCTTCCACATGTGAAGTTGGGATTACTTGTGACAGAAGGTCATTTGTCTCCAGGCAGTGCAGTTAGAATGGGTTGGGGGTAACCCATTTCTTGATTATCAAAACCATTGGCGATGCTACCTCAGTACCTGAAATTAAGACAGTGAACTTGAAAGGAGAGATGCTGTGGAAGATGCCGTCCTCGAGCCGCCTCTCAGGTTTGATCTCCAATACGTCCGGACCCTGCAAAAAGGGCATCCGCCCCGTGAAGTTTGGAATATACTGCACAAATTCTCCCTCTTTCGCTTGTGTTCCATCAGGAAGTGCATCGTCCTGGATTGCAACTTTGGGAACCTGCACACAGTTTAAGCAAGACAACGGCTCATGGTGACATGGTCGTCCTACCGTAACTGGTGACATGTTTCCAACAGTTTTGTCCAACTTATCGCCATTCCAAAGAATGCTCATACTTGAACTAAAAATGGAGATACAAATGGAGATTCTTCGGACTAAGAATCGGGCCTACAATAAATGTGCACAGAGGAATGAATCGTACTTGAGGCACGGGAGGATGTAAACGAAGACTTTCGGAAAGGGCAGCATGGAGATAGTGCTTTTGTCCCCAGGTCTTGTGCGTTAACTGTTCCGCCAAGGCCTTGAAATCGGGGTGCTTGCCTACCACTTGGACTCCTTCCTCATAGATCTTTGCAGCAATCTCCGGATGGAAGCGCATCTCGTAGAGAAACCAGGCAAGGGTAACGGCGGTGGTGTCCCTCCCCGCAGTCAAGAAATCGATAATTACGTCTTGCAATCCGATGTCGCTGTAGCCTCAGCTCTGCTATGGAATCCCATGAACTTGGAAAGTAGGTCGTTCTTTTCCTGAGAGTCAGATTCATGAACCTAAAACCTTAAGAGTCAAATTCTTATTATGTAGACTAATACAACCTAGCACTAAATATTTTGTTTCACAAATGCACTTACTGAACATTCTAGGATCTGAAAGAATTCTAAATTATATTTTTGAATGCATCATGGTAGGTCTCGTTCAATTTCAAGAACAATAAACGGATATTTCGTTAAATGGCGATATTTTTCCGCCATTTTTCCATTCATTTTCTAGAGATTTCAGACAACATGGTCTAAAATCTAGGACTGGCTTACATTTCAGACCACATGGTCTAAACCACGAAGTGCCAAGTTTGTGGACTATTGTCATTTTAACGAAATATCCGTTAATACTGCAATACTCATTTCAACGCAAGTGGAGAGCAGAAACTTGAATTCAAGGGTCATTAGTGATAAGTACAGTACTATAGAAGGACCCTTGTTACTACAGAAAGAGTATTCATGGTACCATGTGTATAGGAGATTGAGACTCTGAGTTCAAGAATGAGATGAATCATACAACTTGAATGCTTGGTCACTAAATGAAGCCAGCACAAACAAAGATCGTGGACGAGCAACGTACAAATATAATAGTTCGCCGGCAATGTGCGCTGCAGCAAACTCTTGACTTCGTTTGGAGATCACACTCTTGGCAAACTAGTCCATATCTCTAATCGCATCTCGCAAGGGGCACCCCGCTCCGATGTTTAGAGCCCTCCCTACTTTGAAAAGCTAGCGGATTCGCTACTCGTTTATGGATGAGGAACTGAGCTTCATCAAACCTTCTACCAAATGGTATATCAGGTAGTGATGGCGACAACCGGCCCAATTCCACACCGAATGTCACTTTGCAGATGCTGTCTACTATCATTCGCATAGCCAAGCCCTTCACATTCAAATCCTCCGTAAAAATGAAGTCACAGCTAGCAGTTCGTTCTTATTTGTGTTGCTCACCTAAAATTACCTATTCCCTCAGATTTCAAAATCACTTTGTATACATTCAATCCTTTCTTACTGAGGTGTGAGAATATGCACTACCTTAGAGTACCAATTTCTGAGGTGTGAGAATATCGAGTGACATGTATGTGACATAGCAGAGGAAAAGTGTCAAACCTGTACTCTAAAATGTGAACCTCTAGACGTCAACACTTTCCACAATGCATTCTCTCTATATTATCAAGTTTGTACTGCAATTAATCTCTTAATATATATGAGAGGTTGCAATAAAGTAGTGCAAATGCAACAGGAAAATGTGTTTGTCTCTACGATTTTATGCTACTATTAGAGAGTGAGCGAGTACCTGGAATTCAACGGGCTCATTGGCAGCCATGGCGCACTTTAGGGCTTTGGCATGTTTAACGGCATCTTCTATGTAGACGGTGTTACTGTGTTCCCGGACCCTGCGTGTTGAGAACTCGGTTCTGGCAATCTTGCGATGTCGTTTCCATAAGTCTCCATCCGTGACAAATATGCCATTCCCTAAGAATTCCGCTAGCATCTCTTTCATGCTGCACCCTGCAGGTTCTCAATTATTAAGCAAAGTTGAGGTGAAGTCCGCATACATGTACTAATAGTGCTTAATTGAAATGTCACCAATTCGCCGCGGCAGATTGTAAATTTTGCTCAACAATTTCAAACGCTCGCAATCGCATTGAATTATTTAATTATACGCTGCTGATCAAAACATTAGAAAGTTAGGCGGTTCGCAGGATTGATTGATAACTAGAATATTCCCGTTGGATTGAACATATACATTTTCCCGATTGCGATTTTGATTGTCGAACATTGCATTCATTTCCGATTCTGATTTAAAGACTTAGTTCTCAAGATGTATGTACAGATTAAAAGATTAAAAGAGAAGGTTCGAAATTGTAGCTAATTAGAAACTAGCTAGAGAACGAGAATACTTCCGTTAGGTGCAACATTGAAGAAATTGATCCAGCTGCACTCGCACATTGAAGCTCCAAAGGCACCGGCACTGTCTCCCCATTGCAGCTTGATTAATTAGGAAGATTCTTACCAATTAAGGACCGGAGGTTTACGCCATTTTCTGATGGATTTCATTTACCTTACCTTTCCATATATACTTGTGAAGGTTAACGTTGTTGAACATGAACTCCGCATTGGCGGGATCAACAGTCGATGTTACTTTGACTCTGCGAGGAGAAGAGAAGCGGGCATTGTGAAGCTGAAGGTCTTCCACTTCGCTGGATGCGTCTGGTCGTTCATTCGGTCGAAATTTGCGAAACATCTCCACCAAGCTGCCGAGCACAGGCCAATGCACAGGCTCCCATTCTCGCAGTTTAGATTACTTCATTTCTGATCAGCAAAACTGTAAAACTGTAGGTGACAACCACGTACTCTAGGACCCATGGGAGAAACACATTCAAATGTCTTGGAGGTGTATATTGAGAGCATACAATGATCACAACATGTACATTGATAGCCTTACATCAATTTTGTAACCATCCTATGGTTGGAAATAGGTTTGCCTACATATTGAGAATGGGACAAATAGAATCTTGACAAAAAGAATTCATGATAATTTTGTTTTTGAAGAAAAAAATTTAGAAAATTATCAAATCCTACTTAAATGTATTTCTCTATACGGGAAAAAAAAATCCTTGAACTTCCCGCAAGCTACAGATAGGTTGAATTGCTTAAGTGATCAAAAATAGGTGATCAACCTTACAAGTCTTTCGAGGTTGACAATGACAGCTGAAAGTTCGATCTCAAGAATCTCCTTATCCTAAAGCTCAGGTGTAGAAGCTTACTTCTATTTAGTTCAAACATACCCTAGCTCAAATGTTAGCAATCAAAGTCAAGATCAACATCTCGAGAAATGAGTTTCAACATTTTGTTTAAACCAAAATACTCAGTTGTTGGAAAATCAAGAGGAGTTTGAAGAACACAAAGATGTTGACATGTGTGAGCGATTATTTACCCACCCTTGGTAAATAATTGTGCACAATCAGGTTTTTGTTTGTTTTCATTTTTTAAGCTATCGGGTGCCTAAACATGATTCATTGTGTCTTCTAAGCAATATATCTTTGTAGATTGCCTTATTGTATTCATATGTGCAAAATTAACCAAAAAATATAACTTTTGGTACAAATGGTAAGGTAATTGGCTGAATGAACTAGGTCATTGTGGTTTTGTGTGCAAAGTAAGTCAAACCAAAAACTAGTAATACCAACTTATAGAGAATTCTTTATCCTTTTCCAGAAATGTAGCATTCGACCTTAGGTGATTCTCCTAGCCAAAGTTATGGGCAGATGAACTCTACCTAAAATCCATGGTTAGGCTCTATTGGTCACTTCCTTAAAAACTTCATCTAACTTTGGCCTAAAACTTCATCTTTTTATATCTTCCTCATTTTTTGGTCTTTTCTTAAATGTGAGGTACCTATAGATTACTCACAAGTAGTAATAAGGGTCCATGGACTTAACTTCTTTCTTCAATTTTTTTTTATTTTCTTTTGTTGGAGTTTCTTGATTTTTAAGTCTCAGTTCAATTTTTATTAATTTAACTTTTATTAATTTTAATTGATAAGGATAATGGTTTGCTTTGGGTATCACTTTCTAGACACACTAATTAGGTTATTTTTGTTTTAAACCTCCAAAATTTGTCTATTTTGTTCATTTTGATGAAGTAAGAGGACTCTAAAATAAAAATAAAAAACTCTTGCACCTCAATAGGATCAAGATGTATATTCCTATTGAGTTTTTTTTAATAATATTGAATATTTTGGATCTTTTCTTAGAGGTGAGAAAAATCGCTGAATTTTAGGATTTGCATGCATCATAGTGCACAATTTATTAAATTTTTATTAATAAAATTAATTATTTTTATGTTGGACCACTTAATGTAAGTCACATCCAAAAATTATATTAAAATAAAATTATTTGATATTCCAAATGCTTGTTTTTGAGGATTCTAGGTGCTTGGGACAAAATTTACTTTTTCAATTAAAAAATTCATTAAAAATTCTTAAAATTCTTTGATTGTTTGATTGTGATGAATTTTCTTTTCTTGATACATTACAAGTGTAGGCAACTAAAACCACATTTTGTGAAACCATACTTTATTATATTTAAAAGTTGAAGTCGTTTAACACAATGCAATGAACTAACATTGTAGTTGAGAACATTTTTGGGTACGCAAAGCAAACCATTGCCCTTAAAGGCTAATTTTAGCTTTTCAAAACTATATAACACTTGTAATTTGAAGTCTATGAATTTGACACCAAACAAAGACAAATATTTCTATGATAAGCATGCACAATATTGTCAGACTAGTGAAAAAAGGTAATACAAGTATTATTTGGTCATATCCATCTTAAAATGATGCACTATATCCTTGACTTTATCTTTAGAGGAGAGTGTTATTGCCAATTACAAATGGTATGGTGGAGATGGTATTGGACTATACCTCCCCATCCCCATCATGGATGATTGCAAGAAACACTAGTCCTTTTTTTGTTTCATTGGCCTTGAACAAGTGTTTTTTGCTCATAATTTTTGAATCATAGGTCAGTTTTGTATGAAATTTGAAGCGAAGGTACACATAGTAGTAATAGACTCTAAGAAAAAATTTCAAATTTTTTCTATTTAGTTTATTATTTTTAAACATCCCCCATTTGGAGGGATTTTAGTACTGTTTTTGATCCAAAAAATGCAATTTTGAAGGCCAAAATTGCAAGACAATGACTTTAGTAGAAGTTCATGAAGAGATGTTTTAAAAACAATAAATTGTCTACCTTCCACATGTTTTCACATTATTTAGAGGGGATTTACCTTTTTTAGAAGATTGCAAGTTCCATGTAGTTCCCAAATTGTGGGAACGTGTGCACTATTGCAATTTGATATAACAGGAGCACTACCACATCAGATAATATTAAAATTTTGTTTTTTGAATATTTTATTATAAAAAAATTAGTTTATTATTTTTAATTTTTTTAATTTTTTTTTAATTTTTTTAATCATTTTATATTCTAATTGTTCCTAGAGCATGGAACATGCCTTAAATGGCCCTCCCTTGCCCTAAAATCTCATCTAATGAAGTGCACAACCTTTCCACAAGTGTAAAAAAAACGATTTTATCCCCCAAAGATGCAAATGTTTGAGAAGGAGCATCTTCAAGTTAGGAAAAATGGTTTTTTTTAGTTTGTATTTTTGAATTTTTTGGGACAAACTAAATGTAATACTATCTAGTATACTAGGGCCTTACATTGTTGCGCACAATTGTCGATGATTGTGTTGCAAGGAAAAGATATTGATTTAGAAAAAAATTATCTTTAGAAAGGAAAATCTTGTCAATCCCTATGGTATTTTTCAATTCCATAACTAAATTTTGAACAATTTAGTATTTTGAATCATTCTCTACTTCTTTCTACTTACTATTTTTTTCCTATATGTTGGACAATTTCAAATGATTTGAAAATTTTCAAGCATGTAGCCAATTTGCCTTGAAGAATGAATCCAAAGAAGAAACATCATTTTGGACATTTTTTCATACAAATTTGACCTTGTGAAGTGCAGCTGCCCGTATTTTCACAGGGTAAAAAAAAGGGGTTTTGTCACTTCAAATGTTAATATCTTGCAATCTACATGGTAGAAAATTCCTAGTTTTTTGCAAAGCCCCCTAAATAAAAAAATTCTCTTCAAATGCTAATATCTTGCAATCTACATGGTGAAAATTTCTGAAATTTTTTCCACATCTTTTCAAACCATTGTACTACAAGATCCTATAGTTAAGTGTGTCCAAAAATGTTTTTTTTTTCATTTGCACTAGGAATGTACAAATAGTGTACATGATGCTTCTAATGACCATGATGTTTCAACTTCAAAAATTCACAACTAATTCCACAAAGCTCCAAAAGAATGAAACAACTTGGATTAGATGCCAATTCCATTGGCCTTTCAAGGAAAATTTACTGAAAAATATTTCAAGAAGCTTACCCCCCAAAATTAATTTTTAGCTCCTACTTCGTATTACATGCAGAGTGCAATTAGAGAGGATTGAGAGTTGTTCATCGACGCTCTCCTTGCTTCATCCACGCTGGAGGAGTTGTAGGGTTCTGATTCTCTATGATTCTCGCTCGATTTTCGTCTCTTTGCTTCCGTTCAAGCCGTTGCCATTTTCTCGACGGTGTCATATGATTAGTCTCGTCGTGGATTCTTCTCAGTCTGTGGTGTCGCATTGTTGACGCAAATTGAGCCGCGTTCCGAATTTCCTGTGATGCGTGCTTTCGGTTTTAGGTCAGTTTACTGCGCTCTGGTGCAGTGACGGGCACAGCGCGGGTTTCTGAGTGTTGTGGCGGACTTCTCAATTGACAGAGTAGGTTTCTGGATGCCCATGTTTCTTTCTGGCTGGAATCCTCTCCTTGTTGGAGTTCGCCACCCCAATTCTTCCTCCCCATCCGAGGGGCGTGCGTGGGCTACAAGATCTTGAAGAATTGAGATTGATATTTGCCTTGTGATGGTGTCACAGGTTCCCGCAATCTCGACTATAGTCATGTCGGCGTTGGCAGCAGCCCAAGCGACTGCCTCCATTGCCTCATGTCAGGTGGGACGTAAACCTTGGGCATCGAAGGATGTCGGAACAACGAGGATGCACTTAAAGATGAACGCGCTAGCTTCTTCTTCGAATGGGTCTGCTTTTAATGGAATTCGGGTGCAAGTCCACACCCCAGCTAATGTTAGGAATCACAGGGTGGGAGTCCGCGTTCGCGCTGCAGGAGCTAAGGGTGATTATCTTGTGGTAAATCTCCTCTTGATTGTCCTAGTTTATAAGTTCGCATTTTCAAATCGGATAAGCTGGCTGGTTTATGTGGTTGTTGGTTTTGTTGGCTTGTGTTGATAATGGCTCAGTTTCGTTGACTGCAGCAAAAAGTATCTGCGCGGGAATTAGATGACATTCTCGCGAACGAGAGGAGTTCACCTATGGTTGTTGATTTTTACGCCACTTGGTGCGGCCCATGTATATTGCTAGCTCAAGAACTGGAACAGGTATTGACATTGCGGGATGGTGGGATAATCTCAATGCTTTGATACTGAACTACCGCAGACATTACGTTAAGGCTTGAGCTAATGGTAAAAATGTGGTTTTGGTTATCCAGCTTGCCGTGGAATACGGGGACAGGGTTCGTTTTTTGAAAATTGACACTGATGAAGAGCATGAGCTTGCAAATCAAATGCAGGTGTGATCCTCTCTACTCCCAAATTAAAATTAACACTTGCCATATGTTTATTTTTGCCACTTTAGTGACCTCTCCAGCTCAGACAGAAGTCATTGGCGAGTTGTTGACTCAATTCCCGCTTGTTTCGCTATGCAATTGGTCCTTCACATTGTAATTGCGGATATCTTTCTGCAGATTCGAGGCCTGCCCACAATGGTGTTCGTGAGCCCAGATACCGAGAAGCTTGCCATTCGTACAGAAGGATTGTTACCAACTAACACCATTCGAGACATAATTGAGAAGGAACTATAAGACACCTCTTTAAATGATTTTCCGTTTCCTGGACATATCTGTGGCTGAACAGATTGTCATTGTTTCGCTGGTTCCCATTGGTTTCATTACCATTTTACAGTGAGTATCTGCACATTCCATGGGTTTTCCTACATAGATGAGAAGGACATCTGCAAAGTAGTCTTCATCTGTTGGAGAAACCGGGGTCAGATATCACGGTAGGGTTGTGACAGGCACTTACCAATTATTATTACTCTTCGCCATTGTTTTATCTGGCTTGTACATCTCATTGCAGAAGGATGCGAATTACCGTAGAACGTGCTGCGGATGGTACCTGATTGTTCTCGAATTGAACAGAACTCAATAGAATTGTTGTTTATATTCGATGAAGAGGGTGGATTCACCAGATTGTATTGTGTCCTCCACTGCTCTGATGGTGGCAGTAGAATCAACTTCTGCGCTTGAATTACCCCCTAAGTGGTCCTGGAGCTAGAGTTTATCCAGTCAGAGTTGTATTATGAAATATTTTCGTTATTGTGCACTGTATTGGTCATGTTGCAACTTCATATTGAAGTAAAGTTAGTGTGTTAATTTAGCAACTGTCGGAGCTATTTTGGAGCAAGAACCCTAAACCCTAAATCATACAAATTTTATTTCATGTTGAATGATTGTAATCTAGAGTTCAAGGTTTCATACACGACAATTCATACATAATTTTGATTGTAGGGTCTTTCACTGGACTAGGTGTATCTTGTATTCGATGTGCGCGGATGCTCTCTTCGTAACCAAGCAATTAGAGCCTTGGTACCTTGTCTTATATTACTCGCTTGATATTTGGACAATAAAGTTACATCCAATTGCACTATTATTATCAAAAACAGTCATCTGAAATGGTAACATTTTCTTGGAATGAATTTGTTAAATTTCAATTGTGAGAGTGATTACTGTAAGTGAAGGTTTGATTGGGTACTCAAGTGCCAAAATTGAATTTCCATGTTAAATTTGTAGAAGTCCATGTCACCTCACACCATTCACAAGATGACATGGGGCACTTTTGTACAATAATGACTTAATTTATGCCGAATTTGATCTTCTTGTGTAGTATATCTAACCACCTCAACCAATCAATAGTTTCATTCATCTATATTATAATATCATCCAACATCAATAACCTTCATCCAATTCCAAATCAAACCACAATTAAAGCCAACCATTACTTCCCATAAATGTTTAAATTTAAGAAAGTAAGGCCAATTTAGAAAAAATTATAATCAATATTAGTAACTCCAAACAATCTATATCATTGATTCATAAAGAATGTTTTTCTACTTTCCATATATATATTAAGCCATCTACTTTAAAGCTCCTTCTACAAATATTAATTGGATGAAGTGTATATTCATCATTTGCTAAGTGGATGATAGATCATTTTAGGTGTCAACCAAATCAATAAATATCAACCTCTAACCTACTTGGCAGCTACTATAGCTTAGACTTGAGGACAAGGTGATAAGGTAGAGGCACCTAAATGCGCATGTTTGCAATTGCACATTTAAAATTCAATCAAAAGGGACCAACAATGAACTTTAGTTGCCCTAAGAGGACCCAAACCACATATGATAGTAGAGGTGGGTATCCATGTGGAGATAGTCGGGTATATCAACCGAGGTGGCAAATCTATAGTTCAATGTACATCTCATAGATCTAAGCAACACCACCATCTATTTGAAGCCGTCCAATGGTTCTACTTTCTAAGGGTTTTTTAGAATTTGCTATTGTCAATTTTAGACTCTCCAACCTTGCAATGTCACACAACCAATTATGGCAATTTTAGACTCCAAAACATGGTGATATTGGGAGCCTAATAATGCCAAATTATTCTAATTGATATCCTTTTGGCAACCAAATTGGTTGCATCTGAAAAAATTATGGCGGGCAAAATTGGAACAAAGGTGCATACATTGCAATGGAAGCTTCCTATTAGTAGATTTGCAATTAAGTGCTAATCTCCCCATGCATAGTCCACATTCTTGTTTGAATTTGTCTTCCACATTCATCATGATTTTTCAACTTTGGTAGTCTATCTTCTTTCTATCATCAATTCCGTTATGCACGCAGTAGTATGTTCAACCCTTTCTAATTGTACACTTTGTAATTGCACATTTCTTGTTTTAGTAGTGCAAAATTAATGTAGCATTGAAACATTTGCAACAACATCCCCTTGCACTTGCACAAGGATCATAAAATTATTTTTAGGTTTGTCATAACTAGCTTTTTTATTCAAGAGAGCTTTAAGGATCAAGCAACACTACTTTCAATGATCTTTACAACGTCTAATCACACCAACCAATATATTAGTTAGGGGATGTCAAGGGTCCAATTAGATTTAATTACTTTGAGGATACGAAAGAATGAGGTTTGGCATCAAATTGTAAACACTACAAGAAAATGGGGGTATTTTTGACTTGTCGACAATGATTGCACTGACAACAATGACTTCAAAGTGACTACAAAATGACTAATTTGTAGTCATTTTTGTCGGTGCAGCCATTGTCAACAAGTCAAAAATACCCCCATTTTCTTGTAGTGAAATGTCACTAGGAAGACCAAGACATACCAATGCAATTTGAGAGGCAAGGTAGAGAATACTCAAGCAGAGATGAAAATCATTAGGACTATATTCAAAGAATGCACACAGAAGATGGAGGATTGGAAGAGGAGGGAAATGCTAGCTTTCATGAGGGCATAGTGATGCCACCAATGCTAGAAGATAGATGGAGGTGTCTTAGGTCCAACTCATCTCTTGCAAGAGGTCAAACATTAGTGACTAACAATAGTTAGAGACTTGCCCAAGGAGATCATGAAATACTCAACGGAGCCCTTGACAACTTCTTTGATTTTGGAGTTGAATTTGAGACTATTACTACAGAACAAAGATCACAAGATTTGTTGCATCACGCAAACCTAATTGAGGTGGTATGCAACAGACGAAGGATTTGCAACACAACAACAATGCAAATTGAGAGGGGCATGAAGTGAGCAATCAATTGTCCAACGGCAAAAGTAGGTGGAAAGGAACAAGATTGGGAAGGATGACTGAGGCAATCTGATGCCAACTATTAGTTAGTGATTTTGAAGTTGTAGTCTCCAAGTCAAGCCTTGGCCTACAACTTACAATGGATGATTAGACTTTGTCAAATTACAAATGATAGAGCTCCATCTTGATTACTTCACTACTAGTTACTTTAAAAACAACTTGAGACCTACTATAGGATACATTTTAAATGTTGGAGTTAATCATTTAAAAAATATTCAAGTTAGTGTAGCATCACTTTTTTGAAGCATACTATATTATAACTACTATATAGTACATAGTAATGATCCATAGTATACAATTTGTAAATCTTCAAAAGGGGTAGTCTAAAAAGGAGATTGAGAACAATTTACATGAAGAGCTTCAATTTTCCTCTGCAAATAGAAAAATTAGTTAACATCTCATTTTGGACTGTTATCCATTCATTTGCTCCAACTCAAATTTATAGCAGACGGTTTTAAAATTTTAATTTTTTATAAAAAAATAATATTATTTGATGTAGCAATTTCTTGGCCACATCAAACTACGTTAGATTGTTGCTACAATGAAGTTCCCACAATCTAAAAACTGTGGGGAACTCATAGTCTTCCGGAGGCTTATAAACATATCTAATGGGTTTGTACTCTACGCATTACATGTTTTTTAGCCACATTAGAGGGCCATTTTAGGTTGGTTTCCATGTTGGGAACCATCTAATGTTGGTCAAAATTTATTATTATTATTTGATGTGGCAGTCTCTCTACCACGTTAGTATGCTATTGTGGTTGAGTTCTTAGAATCTGGGAATTTGAGGGAACTTACAACCCTATAGACTAACTGAATCCCATCTAATGAATGTAATGATTTTTTATGAGAATTTGCATTAGGGGAGATTCCTACGTTTTAGAAGACTGTGAGTTCCCGGATTGCAAAAACTGCGGGAACGCTGTGGGAATGCTGTGGGAACGCTGTGGGAACGCTGATCTGACGTGGCCAGGAGACGGCCACGTCAGATATTATTTTTTATTATATTTTTTATAAAAAAAAATATTTTTTTAATATTTTTTTTATTTTTTTCTTAAATATTAAATATTTTTTTAATTTTTAATTTTTTTTAATTTTTTAATTTTTATTTATTATTATTATATTCTGACTGTACAGGACTGGTTCCCAGCAATGGGAACAGCCCTGAAACAGTCTCCCAACTAGCTGAAATCTCCCCTAATGTGCCAAATGCTAACACTAGAAGAAACCTGAGTTTTTTCTAACATGCCGATGAACATGGTTACGTGTTTAGTTTAACCCCTAAAGTCCCAAGGCCATTTTTCTGTCAAAAACCACTCAAAACTGCCATTTCCACTGCGTTAGTCCAAAAAAACAAAAAGAATACTTTTTTCGGAATTTAACCGTAGGATCTTAAACTTTACTTGTTTTAGATCATGCGGTAAAAATTTCGTGAAGTTTGACCGTACAGATTGAGAGATATGAGCATTCAAAGTTGAAAAAACAAGTTTTTTTGAACACTGGACTGCAATTTTAGATGACTTTGATCTCTATTTGTGGAAAAAAATTACACTGTGGAGTTTGAATTAAAAATTTATTGTGTTGAAGAATTGAGTTGGGAGTCTAGGAAAAAAAATTCAAAAAATAAAAACTTGATTTTCATACTTCAAAAAATTGTCAAGTAGAAGTAGGTCCAAGATTGAAAGAAAAACTAAATTGATAATAGCTCTTAGATGGGATTGAAATACAATAATCACAACGGTGAGGTTGTTCTAACAAGCAAATTTAACCTTTTCAAAAAAAAAATTTGAAAAAATTTGAAAATTGCATTCTGAGATGAATCCTACAAGTTTTTTTTTCCAAAAAGATACTTAGATTGCCCGAAAAATAAGATTGTTCATAACTTTCACATCACTAATCAAAATGGAATGAATCAAAGCTTTAGATGTAGACAAAAACATTATCTTTGAGAATTTTTTTTTTTTTTTAATTATTTTGAATTTTTGCAATATTTTTTGTGTTGCCCGCCGAGTTCAGTTTCAGGCTTTTTGTGGTATAACTTTTGCTTCCGGGCACCGATTGAAATAAAAATTATATTCCCACAAAGCTTATCAGATTTTCTATCTTCAGAAAAAGTTTCAAAAAATTAGGGTAAAATTTCAGCCCATAGGAACCTGCCCGAATTCCAAATTGTCCCCCGAGGGGACAATGGGACTTTAGGGGTTAATGTCAAGCATGTCTACTGTGGATGTCTAGGAAAATCTGTCAAGATTGACAAGACAAAAACATGAAGAATTTGAAAAAACATGTCGTGTTTTTAAAGTGACGTCACAACAAACATAGTAAAAAAAGGAGACGAAAGTGTGCCATGTGGCAGCCACGTAAGCACCACGTATGAAGGCGGGCAATGCCCCATGGAATTTCTTAAACCTGACCAACTGATGATGTGGCACCTGACATCATACCGTTTGAAAAAATTAATATTGTTTTCAACAACGTCAACATAGATGTCTAAAAGAATTTGAATTATATTTTTGCAATGTCCACTTAGACATCTAAATATTTTTTTAAACATTAGCTTAGACATACACTATACACCATACAAAAAAAGACATATAAAATATACCATATAGAATACATTGTACATCATACACAATACAAAATAGGTCATACACAATATATTATACACCATATACAATACTTTACATCATACACCATACATAATATGCAATATACTATACATCATATACAATATGTCATACATTATACACCATATATAATACGTAGTATATTACACAACATACACAATATACTATATTGGCAATTATGTCAAATGGCCTAAAAAGCCACTTATTATAAGTATATTGACATGACAAGACAAGCTACTTATACATGTGTGGTGATAGGAGCAAAGACAAAGCATATGGGATATGTGAAACTTAGAGATTGTATTTTATGAGAAAACATTTGGACATCTCAATTGACGCATTAGTTGACATTGCAAAAAATATGTAGACATCCTCTAAGACGTTTTAGTTGATGTGCTAGTTGACATCACAAAAAAAATCTAGATGTTTTAGAAGATGTCTCAGTTGATGTTTTAGTTGATGTCTTCAAAAATAATATTAATCTAAATGTTTTTGACTATGCTTTCACCAAAAATGCTCCAAAAATGTCATTTCTAGGACAAGTACTAAAGTTTAGAGAAAAAAACATTTGTACACATGTAACCTTAGGATCTTGCAATACACTAATTTGAGAAGATGTGGAAAAAAATTCAAAAATTTCCATTGTGTAAATTGCAAGATATTAGTGTTTGAATTGACAGAAATTCTTTAATTGGCTTTCCAAAAAAATAGGCAGCTACACTTCACAAGGCCACATTTATATACAAAAATGCCCATATTGATGGTACTTCTTTGGATTCATTCTTCAAGGCAAGTTGGCTACATGCTTGAAAAATTTATGATCCTTTGGAATTGTACAACATATAGGAAAAAAATAGTAAGTAGAAAAAAAAAATAATGATTGAAAATACTAAACTGTTAATAATTTAGTTATAGAATTGAAAAATGTCAATTCCAATGATTGCAATGTTGCAATAAATATTCTACATCCTACAATTTTATTATTTTACAAAAGAATTGAAAATTGAGTTAAATAAAGGACTTCAAAGTTTATTTTAGAGTAGCAAATCCATAATTGCCCATAAACTAAAACTCCTCATAACTTTCATCTCATTGATCAAAATGAAATGACTAAAAGCTTTTTATGCATATATAAATCCAGAAAACCAATTTCAAATTTTTATTTTAGAAATTAAGAATTTTTTGAATAGCCTGTTAAGCAATGAAAATTACATACCATGTAGTCAAAAGTTATGAAAATCATTGTGCCTTAAAGGTACCCTTTGGCACATGTTGTGTGAAAATTTCAAAGAAAATAAAAATAAGAATTCAATTCAGAGTGAATTGCCTAAAATCACAAAAATAGTGTTTGGGCATTTAGGAGTTAAAATTTTCAGACAATGTCAACGTGTACTGAAGTGGCATGCCACTTCAACTTCATTGGATGCCATATCATTGAAATGCCACGTCAAATTCCATTTTCTTAAAACCATGCCATGTGGCTGCCCTTCCCATGTCTTTTTCATACGTAGTCAACATTTCAACTCAGCCCCCAATAATTTTTAGAAACTTATCCATAGTCAAATTGTAAGCCCATGCGGCCATGCAAGTCATTTCTACTCTATAAAGTATAAATCTTATGAAAACAAATATCTATTGTGAATTTTCCTCTAAAATGTATTGTTCTTGATGCTAATTTTGAAGAGCCCTCAACAATAGAAAATGAAGATTTGCAGTGGACACCCTTGCACAAAAGGTTGAATCGGAAAATCATAATCATTCATTATAAAAATCAAATGTCTGATGCTAAAACTACACTTCAAGAAGACATCATTCTTAAGAAAAAATTAATTAGAATAATGAGTAGTTTTAATAAAGATTTCATTCACTTCAAAGTTCTATCAATACCAAAATGTAGTGCCTTCTGCATTTTTGGTTTAAATGTTGTTAAAGTAATAGTAGAAGGTTAATACCTACTTTTACAGTACTATTACTTTACTACACCGTCAAGATAAATTAACGAAATAATAAAATGGAACAAAATCTCAATTATAAAAGAAGAGTTGCCTCATAAAATTTCAAGTTATAGCAATATTGTTTTTGAACATGTAAACAAGAATTTGCACTAGGAGTATTGAATTTGAGTATTGAACATATGAAGATTGCAATGTCTTCTAATATATTTGCAATCCAGTTATTTTGAAGCCTTTAATGGAAAATGGAAAAAGTGCAGCACATAATGGAAGTGAGTGCAAAGTCATTGTTTTGTTTCCAATATTCTTTGTTGTTTGGGAGAAGATATGAATAATAACTTTAGCAAAAAAAGAATTTTATTTGCAATGCAGTCAAAAAATGAATCTTCAAAAATTGACAACAAAATATGTACTCCCTCCGTCTCATAATGATCTTCTTGTTGGCTCTAATTTTTTGTCCCAAAATGATCTTCCTATTGCATTTGTGATGTTGCAAATTGGTCAGATTCAATTTTTAGTTGCTCTCCAGGATCAACAAAACAATTTTGAGGAATAGCTCCCCTTCCATCCATTCAATCATCAATCAAAAGACACATGAAATGATTCAAGGGGTCAATCAACATTGTTCAATTTTATTTTTTGCATCTCTTTGAGTATTTTCTAATTGAAGGAGAAGAAACTTTTGGAGTCAATATTGAGGTCCACACATGGGCTTTGGCTTATTCTAAATGCCCATAAAATTATAACCTCACACTCAACAACTAAATGTCCATTGGTGCTATTTAAAAATGCCCCAAAAATTCTACTTTTCAATAATTTAAAATTGCACTTTGAAAAAGGTTTCTAAAGTCAATGTTTGTAGGACACTAAGAGTATACTAAACTCTACCTACCGTGCGAAATGGGTCTTAAAAAAGTTATTTTTAGCCTTAATCTCGAACATTTTGTCAAACATGAAGATCATTTTGGGATAGAGGGAGTATTATTATGAAGTATTTGGGAGCATAAAGACAAATATTTACATATAGTATATATACTATAATGCATTATACTAATTTTTTAGGACTTGTTAATACAATTTGTGCTATATTGGAAATACAACAGAAAATGAAGTCATTCTGCAGCTTTCCCATCCATGCATGCAAGGTTTTTGAGAAAAGATGCCAAAGAGTTGCCCATTCTTTGTATTTTTTACATGTGGTTAGCGTTTTACCTCAGCCCATAGTAAGTTTCAGTAACTTACCTGTAGTCAAACCGAAATCCTTTGCCAACGTGGCAGTTACTTGTTTCTCAAGATGTCAAGAGAAATGTGACTATGTGTTTTGTGATGTTCTTTGAAACATGGACATCAGGCAAGACAGAAGCTTGTTATGACCCGAACATTGACGTGTTTCTTGCAACATCCAACTGAATTAAGCCTCCCATGGCCAAAGTGCCATTTCTTTGCTCATGTTTTAAAAAACATTCTTGTTTTATGCTAACATCCAAAAAAACAGGGGCTTCTACTAGTGTAAATAGAAGATGTAAGCCTTCATGTATTTGGAATTGTGAAGAATTTAGTGTTGAAGCAAGCCATAATGGTAGGGGAAGAATATTGGCCAAAATGAGTTCAAGAGCTATGCATTGAAGATTCCCTAAGGAGAAGGAATGGTTGTTACTATTATATTGCATAAATGCTTCTAGATCTTGTATTCCAAACTTTTATATTTGGAAGGGGAAGCAATTCCAATGTGACTAAATTAAGGGATGTAAGGATGATGCTACTATGGCCATCTCTTTAAGGCATGGATAGGGCATTTTGTGAAACAAGTCGCAAAAAGTGGTTTGGAAATTTCACTAACAATTAAGCATTTTTGCATTTGTTCATTTTAGATGGACATTAGAAAAAACGGGGCCTCAAGAGGGCCATTTGACTTTGGCTAGCAATGCAAATACAAAAAAAGTAAGAAATAAGAAAATAATATTATTTTGACATGATAGATTGCAATTTTTGATTTTTGAAATATTTAAAATACATATTTTTTTATTTCCTCTTTTTGTTGTATTTGCACTATTGATCCAAACACTATAAGAAACTAGTATTTTTTGATGCCTAAACAAACGGATTTTGCTGGACATCCAATGTAACAACCTGTGTTCTTATGTCAATAGTGACATTCAATACAACATGAAGATGTTACATTGGATGTCATTGTTGACATAAAAGCACAAGTTGTTACATTGGATGTTCAACAAAATCTGTCTACTTAGATGTGGGTTTCTTATAGTGAAAGTTAAATAGCCCTTTTGAGGCCCCATTTTTTTTCCTAATAACATGGATCATATGTGCTTGTGGGTGCGGTGAATATCACAAAGAATGTAGGCCTAGACTTCCTTTATTTATTTATTTATTTATTTATTTTATTGTTGTACAACTTCCATGAAATACAACCTTTGGACATATCACGTTTCAAATTGTTTTAACAATCGTTTCGTTTGCATCATGATGATTGAACTCCATGCAACAAATTCAAATAGGCCAAATAAGGAAGTTTTAGTGGTTTGGATGTTATAGGGTTTGGATAAATCTCTAAGTGAGGAAAACATTAAGAGTGCTTTTAGAACCAAAGGCATCAATGCCAATGTCATGGTTGAAAAAATGGGGTCTAGCGTTAGATGAGATCAGGGGGGCTGGAGGGCCGTTTTAGGCCTATTCCCAGGTCTGTTCTCCCCGGTCTCATCGAATGCCAGTGTCAAGTATATATTTTTTTCAAAAAAGAAAGAATGAAAATGAAAAATCCTTGAAATGGAAGACAAAGTAAATTTTTTTTTTAAAAGTGACTTGGCAGTTGCTCGGCCAGGTTAACACAGCTTGCAAACGGCGGGTTTCCAAATGGGAACTCACAGCCCTTTAGAGTAGCAAAAAAACATGTAATTTTCTTTTTAGAAGGAAGTGGAGGTCACAATCTTGATGGATTTGAGGCCCCTATAAGCGCCCATTGCCAACATTGAGGAAAAATGACAATCTTTTGCCGATTGCCGATTGTAACTCTGAAAAGAATGGAAATTATGAGGAGGAATTCAAAAATGCTCTAATGGACTTGGAAGCCAAAATTGAAGGCCATGTTACACATTACTTTGTGCCCCTTGATAGTAGAAAGTGACAGTCACAAAAATGTTGAGTGTGGAGCCAATAGTAATAGAGACACTAAAAATCTAGATGACATTGACCAATTTCTGAAACTTCTAATGGAGAAAATTGAAGTATACAAATTTGTGCCTTCAACACATGAGTTGTGCATTGAGTGGTCAAAATCTATTATTTTTAACATTGGATAAATTTTTGGCTACTCTTAAAACAAAGGTATCTACCAAAGAATGGAGTCAAAACAACTCAAAATTCATGCAGATGAGATAAGGGAGAAGGTCAAGGTTGAGAATGAAGAAGGGGTGACAAAGGCAAAGGAATGTGCCAAGGAAAGAGCCTACAACAAGAAGATAGACAAATATTGGAAGAAAGAGTCAAGGGTTTACAATTGGAAGGATAAACTTCATTCTCTTTCTAATTTTCCTAATGGTAATTTTCCTTGCAAAAATTGGCTCTATTCATTTTATACTTAGAGAGATGGTTGGACTTTGTTGTTGAAATTAATTTAGAAATTGTACAATATGAGGCATAAGACATGATTTCAAGCAACCAAACAATTTAGTCCCAATGATTTACTTAAGTATAACACATATAGTTTGCCATTGGATGGAGCCAACGGATGGGGCAGGGGACTAGAGACTTCTTGTAGCCGGTAGAAAGGCTAATATTTAACCACATGGCCTAGTAGCAATAGATAGTTGGGGCGAGAAAACGAGTGCTTCTTTCCTTCCGGTGAAGACTTGTCTTGAGGACCATGAAGACATTGCCAAACGTTGACCAAATTCGAGTCAAGGTGGCAGTAGTCTAGGTCATTTATTGGTTTTATTTGAAGAATGAAGGTGGCAAAATAAAGGTAGAGAGGTGTGGCTAACAAGCATGCAATCATATTCTATGGTTGTTGTAATTTAGAACTAATATTAATTTAGTAGCCTTTATATCTTACGTCATGTGACTTTATTAATCCAAATTGACAGTTTTCCAAATAGTCTATGGTTGTTTTCATTAAAAATTTGACAATGATACATTTTAGATGTAATAGTTGTAAGAGAAATTTTGTGTGATTGTTAGGCACTCTAATGACAACAATAGGTATCCTATACTTTCAACTTTGGAAATTCATAAAATAGGAAGCAAATGTTGGGATTCCTCTTTTTAAGATGTTAACATTTGCACATCCAAAAATCTTCAATTTGACCCCCGAGATCTTCGGAGCAGAAAAAGTGGCGGTTTTAGGTGCTTCTACCTCACCGGCCTCCCCGTGGCGCCACATTCCTCCGGCCCATTATCTAAGTTCTCTCTCCTAGCCCGTCCGTTTCTCAGCTCCCTCTTCACCCTTTTGCTTCTCTCTGCTCTTTTGGTCCAGTTTCGGCAGCCATGGCGAGCTCGGGCGCCTTCCACGACCTGGAGCTTCTCATGGACCACAATCTCCATCGAGCGTTCGCTGCCTCTCGATCGCCCCCTTCGCCGCTCAATTCGGCTCCCGGCGAAGATCACGAGCACGCTCATGGCAATGAGTCTCTTGTCGTCCGCGAGGATGACGGCGCAGGTGTGTTCAGTTTTGCAATTGGCGAATTGCTGTTTCCTTTATGGAATCTTGCATGTGAAATGGCCTTGCAGCGAGATTTTATTTTCATTTTTTATTTTTAAAGTTTAAGGGTGAGGAGCGTGAAGAGGTTTGGGAGTGTTGGAGGTTGTGAATATGTTTGGTGATGTGAGGAATTAGTGAACTGCTGTGAAATCGAGGGCTTCTTTTATTGATTGGCATCACCGGGATCTACATTAGTGATTTTATCTGGGACTTGTTCTTGTTTTGAAAGGCTGCTTGCTAGGGCGTTTTATTTCCTTGGCTGTGAAGTGATACTAGAGAATGCTGCATTTCAATGAGGTTCTTCATTCCTGTTAGAGCTGAACATTATTAAATTTAATGCGAATTCTGTCTTTTATATTTTAAATTTGATTAGGTGAAGAGCGTTGAGATGTTGTTGGAGTGAGTTTGTGAGTATGTTTGGAGATTCGAGAAAATCATGGTTGTTCTTTGAAATGTTGTGAATTTGCATCCTTCTTGTTTTGATTGGCATTGCCGGGATCATCCTGAGACGCCCTCATTTCGTAATTTTATCTGGAATTCGTTCTCAGCACTACTTTTCCTAAACGACTGATTGCTGGAATTAAGTCGGTCGTCGTTATGAGGATACACGAAGAATCCACCTTCCAATCTCGTAGTTCTGTACAGCTTCCAACTCGTTAATGTTAGATTCTCTCTAATTTTAGGTTAAGACAGGAAGGAGAAAACCAGGATTTAATCTTCAGCCCTGAAATGATACTCGTTTTCCTCGCCATTTTTGGTGTGGTTCAGAAGATTATATCCTGGTTTGCTTGAGGTTCGGGTGCAGTACCAACTTGGTAACTCCCTTTTGACGGGAGAATTCGTGACATGGCCGGTTTCTTTTCTAGCACCGTAGTTTTCTGATGTCCCCTATTCAAAGAAATGATACTGTCTGACAGGTTTTCTTATTTGATGAACTCTAGGTGGAGTTACAATCTTTTCAATTTCCCAGTTGTCATTGGGCCTGGTTTGCTTCACAATTTTTTTCCTGCTGAGTAGCATTCGTTGACATTGTAATGCTTTATTGTTACCGTATCTAACGATTTCTGGTGATTGTGACTGTGAACCTCGCTGCAGCGTCTTTTGGCAATCCGTTACCTTCAGCTGCTTCCATCTCCCTTGCTCTGAACTCCGTATTTACCTCCGGCCTCGCACTGACTAAGAATAATATGATGGCACGAGCGTCACACCGAAGTGGTATTGGTCCTGCCAATTCGGGAGCAGCTCCTTCTCAGAAGAAAAGCCATAGCCCCGTGCCTGTAATGGCCTCTTCTAAGGTTCAGGTTAGCGCGAAATTGAATTTTGAAACGAGATGAAGGACAAATTTCAAGGTGGTCGGTTTTGAGTTTGAGCCTTATTCGTATGCAATCAACCACGGCTGTACTAAGTCTTCTGATGTTTGTGACATAGGTGGCTCTTGACATTCCCGAAGCAACTCCAGTTACCGTTTCAAGCAAGTCAGAAAATTATGTGTCAGCATTTCCAGAGTATGAAAGACTTCGGGGCCCTGATTTCAAGGATCCCGCCAACGCCGCTGGTCTACGTAGGGTTTCGATCGTATGGTTTAGGAATGATTTGCGTGTGCATGACAATGAAGCACTGGCTTCAGCCAATAGAGATTCCCTCTCAGTTCTACCAGTATACTGCTTCGATCCTAGAGACTTCGGCAAGTCAGCTTCAGGTTTTGATAAGACCGGTCCGTACCGTGCCAAATTCCTCTTGGAATGTGTCGCGAACCTACGATCAGGTTTGAGAGCAAGAGGCTCAGACCTAATTGTCAGGATCGGGAAGCCAGAAGAAGTGCTTGTCGACTTGTCAAAGAGTGTGGGAGCTGAAGCTCTCTATGTCCATCAGGAAGTCACCTACGAAGAGCTGCAGGTACAGTTTGATTCATTCTCCAAGAGTATAGAGCAGTCGAATGTCAAGACGTGGGAGAATTTCTTAGGACAGAAATTAATATCATTTCAATCATCTCGTTGTCGGCTGATAGTTCAGCTATAACTGGGGGCGTCGAGGTGGTATGGAATGATGATATGCTTTTTATTGCAGGAAGGAGATTTTGTTGCAATTTCTAGCAACCCATACAGACCTTGGCTGTCACATAAGGGTGTCGTTGTTAAAGATGATGGAATTTCTGTTACGGAGGACCTTTCCAGGTCTGGGGATTTAATCACACTCCATTTGGTGCATACGGGCAGTGTAGGGATGGTGATAACTCACCACCTGCAATGTCCGACTGAGTGATAGGTCTCTGCAGTTGAGTTTCAAGAGTTTAAGTTTGAGAAAGGTCACATCATAGTCTCTAAAGATTGTGGAAACACGGTCGCCTTGCAAACTTAAAATATGGCAGTGCTGTTCAACCATTTACAACGTATGGAAAAATCTCAAGTGCATGTAAATCTTTCAAAATGGATCTTGTTAGTGAACATCGTGTCGAACCCTGTTATGTTTTCAAGGCTATAGTGAGTCTGGGTGGCAGTCTTTGAAGCTAGTAGTTGCTTCTTGAGCTTTTGACTCGAAGAATACGGCTTGCTCCGGGGCACTCGATGTTTTTGCAAGTCATGAACAGCGATCTTTTGTGAATAAGACGAGACGAGTCTGAACTTTATGTGGGACCGGACAGCAGTATATTGGTCATTGGCCAGCAATTAGGCCGACCGTGATGATTCTCCGTGATGATTCTCCGTGATGCTGGCGTTGTTGCAAAGTGGAAGAGATTTTGGCTGATTTTTAAGTTGGCCTGTATGTTCAGGCGGAGGAGAAAGTTTCTGCTGCTTTGCAAGAGAAAGGTGTTTCGACAAAATACTTTTGGGGCAGCACCCTGTTTCACCTTGAGGACCTACCTTTCAAGCTAGAGGACATGCCCTCCAATTACGGTGGATTCAGAGAGAAGGTTCAGAGCGTAGGTATCAGGGATACAATTGAAGCACCTCAGCAGCTGAAGGGCTTACCTGCAAGTGGGAATGTCAAGTCTGGTCGCATTCCTTCCCTTAAGGAACTTGGCTTGAATCCTGCAGCTAATTGGCGACAGGTCCGTCGCGCTATCTGAGCACTTGATTTACAAGTTTAGGCAGCATCGACGTCAATTGGACTTGGTTGCAAGTCCGTTGCTGTTTTGGGTTTGCAAAGTTTTGCTCGGGATGAGAATACAAGCCTGTCTACTAAAACGGAATCTTCAGCTTCTACTATTGAATGTAGCACTGGATTGATAATTCTTTTGAGATCGCAATTGCAACATTATTAAACTGGTGATTTTCTAGCTCGATTTCTAGCGTGTGCAGAGCTTGCTTGGAAATGATTTTCTTTATCCTTATTAGTATCTTGCTTGTCTTGCAGGAGAGTCAAACAGCAGGTGGAGCTGAACTAGTGGGAGGTGAAGAGGAAGCCTTGAAGCGGTTGCAGGACTTTGCTTGTGATATGCCTAGCCAAACAAGCAAACCCAAAGCTAGCCAATCGGAGTCTAGTGGTGATAGCTTATACGGTGCTAATTTCTCTTGCAAAATCTCTCCCTGGTTGGCCTTGGGTTGTCTTTCGCCACGCCGCATGTTCGAGGATTTGAAAAAGTGTGCCTCAAGGTTTTCCCCTTATCCCAGTGTGGCAGCTCTCAAGTTTTTTTTCAAGTTTTTTTTAGGACTAGGTGCTAGATGACACGATTAATGGCTATTGTATCTAACCATGTCCGGGAGAGAACATGCTGGAGCTATTTTTGTGAGTACCCTTTCTTGGGCCCCCATAACTTGTCTGTTCCAGTTGCTTTGTCGATCATTATTATCGCTTTATCAACTGCTATTCTTGCATTCATCTGTGCCATTGTAGCTTCATGCCTGTGAGGTTGACTGTTGAAGGTAGAACTGCTAATCTAGCTTGCGCTTTTGATAACAGTACTGGAGCGATGGCGACCTTGGCTGTGAAGACTTCAGGGATCGGAAGTGAAGATAATGGGCTTAACTGGCTTGTCTTTGAGTTGCTATGGCGAGATTTCTTCAGGTGCACTTTTATACTCAGAATAGTCTGGCATTGTAGATACCATTCTTACCCCAACTGGATTGATCTTCTGGTTTTCATGCACGTCAATTTTAATTAGTGACGTAACATTGATGACGTAACTGCTTGTTTCTATCATCCTTCGCTTCTATGAGGATAAAATTATAGTCAGGACATGGTCACTGAATGACTGGGAATTGTTGCATTACTAAAAGCACATTCGTGAAATTCCAGGGTGATTATTTGAGTCTTACATTCAGGCAATGTGTGGCTTTCAGGTTTATTACCAAGAAATATGGAACTGGAAAGAAGTTCTCGGAGGCTACTCCTGCTAAAGCTAGCACCGCATCTCTTGTTGCAGCTTAAAGTCTGAAATGGGATTATGAGTTCTCTCGGGGGCTAATTGCTAGGTCAAATTACGATGATGGTGCAGTTCTCTTACTCGTCGAGTCAATTTGAAATCAGTCAGCTTGTAGAGAATACCTCACGAAGGTAGCGATGCCTTGCCATCCTTTCCTTGTAATATGAGGTTGTATTATCTGGTAGACTTGGGGCCTGGCCGCTCAGGTCCAGTACGTGGTCGGAGGGGCTAATTTGCTGCGACTTGCCACCTGTTTTATTACCATCGAAAGCACCTTATTTCCAGTCGCATTGGTCCTACCTGAATTGAACAAAGTAACTTAAAAAAGAAATTGCGCATTTAGAAAATAAATAAAAAATTACGGTCCTACATGAGTGGAAAGAATGGTTAAGTGGCGTTCTCCGTGATGAAATGATTTAGCGATTCTTCGCGATTGCGCCGTCCGTGACTTGCAGTGCCACCACATTGTGTGCAGATGAACAGCACCAATGCATTGCCAGAAATCTACTTGAGCAGATCTTCTTGAGGATGTTGTAAGCTTAGTTGGGAAGCACAAGAAAAATGATAAAAAAAATCATTGGCCATATTCGTCCTAAGGTAGTGTGCTCATAAACCGTCACTTTAAGAGCTGATTCGCCTTTTTCACCGGTTTCCAGGGACAATGATTTTTAGATTATTTTTCAGAGAAAGAAAAATAGATGTGGAACCCAACACAAGTAGTTTCATATTTTTCCAAGCATTTTTTAATTACTTATAAATTTTTAAATTTTCAAAGGCACCTATTTGTGATCATAGGTGTCCCAAAATCCGTCCCCTTGTGACTTATAAAGAAATGTGCAGAAATCACAGCCAATGATTGACTCTTACAATAAAAAAAACAATTCTTCTTGAATTCATTACCAGAGCAAAGAGGTCCATTCAAGGATCACCTTGCATCCATTCTATAGCTACCTACAAGACGATCTGAAGAAGAGGGGCGGTTTATGAGTACACTACCTTAGTGGTTATTTCTTGCCCAAGGAACAAGGAATTTATAGGATGACTTTGGGTTTTTCTGTTCTTTTCACATGTTATTCGGTGGTTCTCCATGGTCATTCGGTTGTTGCCTAAGCTTAGTCATTTAATTCACTAGAAAACCTAATTTTTTTTCCAACATTTCAATTATTTTCCTTAAGTGTGCAAAAGCAATCAATTAAAAAAATAATATAAAAATAGAGCTTGGTTCAAATTCTGCAACTTGTATACTACCATATTTAAATAGCAAGTTTGGCTTAAATTTTCGAAAGAAACCACCAAAAATTTCTACTAATTCTAGGATGAGACAATCAAATTTACAAATAAATTTACAAACATTTTGTTGAAAATCCAAAATTTAAGAATCCAATAACAATCTATTGAGTCAAATATCATTTGACCATCTACCATCAAGAACTTTGTTGATAGCAAAATGAAGGAATTACTCTTTCATTGACATTTAGTAAGAATGAAGAGCAAAGAGGTTGTTTTTAAAATGAAATCCATTGTCCACCATGAATTCTTAAAGTGTATGGGACGATTTGAAGATTAGAGCTTGACCACTCATTGTCAAAAATATAGGAATTGTCATTAGATGATTTTCTCTTCCTTTAGAGGGCCCCACTTGTAATTTTGAGCCTCTATCAAGAAGTTATGGACAAAATTCAAACTAAATGTTAGAAAATGTCAAAAGAAAATGTCCTATCCAACCTCTCTTTGAACTTTGTTCATAACTTTTGAATGGAGACTTGAAATCTCAAATAGATTTTTGGATATGAAAGGTACCTTGATTTTCTGTATTAACCTATAGTTCAATTTTTTTTGAAATTTTTTATTCTACTATGCCTAAATGAGGTGTGAAATTTTAGTTTGAACATAATTCCTATTTTAATTTGACTTGACCATGAGTGATTGACCTCCTACTAATTCCAATTTACATATCTTACATGACACTAGAAGAAAATTGCGTTGGAATTGTCAAAAACTACGTTGGAACCCACAAAACCATGTAGGTTCCAATGTAGTTTTCTTCTAGTGTGAGTTGTTTTACTTCCTACCATCCAAATTGTATAAAGAACTTGTCTTCTTGACATGACATGACTTTTGAAGCTACATAAGATTGTTGTAGGATATTTTTGTTTTTTTTGAATTTAATGTCAAACTTGAATATGAGAACCAGCTATATCCTTAAGCTAGGAATTGGCAAAAGTTTATGTGAGCTAGTAAAAATTCACTTATAGTTTTTGATAGAGAAAAAATGAAAAAATGTCAATTTTTTTCATAAGCAATTTATTTTCTATACTCCTAGTTTTCCATTCAATTATAAGATCTAAAAAACTAGAATTAAGTTGATAATTTACTAATTTCACTCAGCTGATTTTACTCTAGCCGTTGGATCTTTCAATTCATTGCTCTTGCCCAACAAATCCAAAACAAGGTCACAATGGAGAAGTTAGAGCAGCCCCTTAATATGAGAGTTTTGTCCCAATTCGGCCATCATATATATAGTACATCATAACCGAAATCATGTTGATATGTCGTCCGCAACTCTGGATGATATCTATTCATCCAAACATTGGATACCTAGATTACTACTTACATTTTTTTACTTTTCAAAATTTTCTTCGAAAAGTAAGAAAAAACGTAATGTTTTTTTTAAAGAGGAAGTGCTCACAAGTGTTTCAAAAGAAAATTCATACCACTTGTAGAATTTTGTTTATACCACTATTGAATTCAAATTCTACCTCACTTTGCTTCAAAAGCCATCCATTATTTGCATTCATTCATTTGACAATTTTGAAGAGAGAGAGAAACCCTTTATATATAACTTATCGGGAGGCTCCGGCCTTCTACAACCAGGAAGCTCACAAAACTTCCCGAATTGAACGCTGGCACAAACTGCGCATTGCCCACTTGCTGATGGAACCTCAATTGTTAAGAGCAGGGGGGCGTATTCGGCTCTTTTGCAGCATAATTATTTTGCAGAATCGGCAGTCCAGGAGATCCGCCGATTCTGCCGCAGAATGTGCCGGAGCTGCCGATTCCTCGTGAAGTCGTGAGGTATTTCAGACCGTATATCCGTATGCAATTTTGGATACATGTACGTAGAAATACGATATAAATCTCAGAGCGCACAGAATGTTGTCAAGCAAGATGAAAACAAATGTATTCGGTATAAATCGCCGAATACGCCCCCCTGCTCTTAACGTGAGAGAGCGGTCCGGGTATGGCCGATTCTGCGGAACAGCTCGCCCTACTGCTCGCCCATCGGGCTCGCCGCAGGGCTCACTGGTCCACAGAATCGGCCATACCCGGACCGCTCTCTAGAACGTTGTATATTTTATGGCAGTGGCAGAATGTGTACACACTGGGATGTAAGGTACAGTAGTGCACTTAAGAAGGTTCAGCACTGTCGGTATCGATCCCACCACCTCAACCATCGATCGAAGCGAAGCTCTGTAGCTTCAGTACGTTTCAACCGCCGAGATCCATGCCAAGAGCATTGTTAGGACGTACACTGACGTTAATTAACTTTAATCTGAGCACCATAAAGAGCTTGCATGCTTTGTAATTATGCACTATGTAAGTTAGTACATAAGCTCCATCGATGTATTAGCTGGGCAACCAGACTCTGACTACCCCATCCTGCATATAATAATTAATTATTTGTCGTTTTGGACGCAAAGTAGTACTGCGTGACTGACCAGATTAGAAAAGGCTCCAGCTCGCATGATCGAAGCCTAGCCAATTGACAGATCACATTAATTGATATCAGATGAGGCCAGACCCCTTGAGTTCCAATCCTCATCCTTAGCTTGTCGATATCGATATATATACAGTATATTACGTACGTTTGCTTGCTTGCTTATACTCTATCACCTAAGTTTCACGAATTTGGAAGCATATATTTCTTGCATGTACGTTGATGTGCACTCTAAATTGGCCATGGGCGCGACGGTGGAAAGGATAGGCCATGCACAGACCTAGCTAGGTACGGTAGGACTTTTCAACGGGTCACGTTACTATTGGAATGGCGAGGACCGATATCGATGTAAGTTAGCGACGTTCCTCCTGCCTGGTTGCGGTGGAGACAGCGTTTGAGACTGCACCAGGAATGTGGATTACATGCTAAGAGTTGAGTATCCCAGGCATTGTTAAGTTTATACAGTGTCTCTCAAGCGATGGAGAGATCTTTGGACGCCAGGTCCAGATTTTGCTGGAGAGTAGTGGTTACCGTGCTCCTTCATCGCTTCAGCTGCGGAGTACCAACGGCATTGGCTCAGATTCAATCAGGTTTGTAATTAACCCGAACGACAGATCTGACAAACTTCAGGTTGAATATGTATATGTAACACTAGCTGCAGTAGTAAATAGTATCCTTTGAGTTTCAGAGCTTTGAACTTACAGTTTGCAAATCCGGCCATGGATAATTCCGGGCGTGCTCAGGTGACTAATTAGTAAGTAAATACGGTTTGACAAGCTTTGCGTTCTCCTGTGAGTGATGGAATATCAAATTAGATAAATTAATGTTCAAAATTTTAGGATGGTGCGAGTTTCTAGAATGTCGTAGGGAAGTAAAGGTTCAAAGTTCACAAGTATGTTGAATGGAACCTCTCTGCGCATTACTGTATGGTGAATGGAGATCGACTTTAATTATTTATATTAGATTGTCGGGCGATCTAGTTGATTTATTGAAGTAATGTATTTCTGTGACAGCAGATTTTCTGAACATCGACTGTGGTGCAACCGAGACTTATGTGGACGGACTCACCAATCTCACTTGGGTCCCTGATGACGACTACATTTCCACGGGGAAAATCCACACTCTAGCTCAAGGCGCAGTCCCCGAAGATCTCCTGAGTTTCACCGGGATGAAGACGCTCCGCTACTTCGACGATCTTCGTCCCAAGAACTGCTTCACCTTGCCCGTGACCTCCGGCAGCGCCTACTTGCTGCGGACTACGTTCTTCTACGACAACTACGACAACAAGTACCAGCCGCCGTCGTTTCTGGTGGCAATCGATGCCACCATCGTGGACAACGTGACCGCGGTTTCTGCTGGTGGCTGGTATAGCGAGTACAATTATGTGGCGAAGGGAAATGTGACCTACTTGTGTTTTCTGCGGACGTCGCCCTTGTACTCGCCTCTCATCTCCGGAATCTCTCTGAAACTGGCGAATGAAACGAAAACGATGTATACCAATCATTATGGTCAGCTCCTGGAGCGAGGGATTGTCATGAAGACAGTCCGACGCGTGAATTTCGGGGCAACGAAATTGATACGGTACTCACAATTCATTTTTGTTATAATTCTGTTCAGCCAGCCAGATCTACAATTCCGAGTTTCTGCCCACCTCTAAGTATCAAATGGTCATCTGAGAACAAGAAATAGATAGTTCAGATGATCATGAAGTTATATTAAATGTCTGAGTTGTATGACTGTCGTCTAAACAGTGAATGCAAAAATGTATGGCTCTGCCCATGTTCTAAGCTTATATTTAGTAGGTTGATCTCCAAGCTTTCTTCGGTTAAGCAAATCATGTTCCAAGCTTGCAGTTTTACCCTAAACCCTAATTCCTGAGCCAGAACTAGTTCAATTGATGTGTCATCTCTAGAGGTTGTGCATTGTATTCGTCGTCTCATTTGATTGTGCTTCACTTGTGCTTTCTGATTTTGCAGAGCCCCTGATGATTCCTTCGACCGATATTGGTTTGCTGAAGGCCTCGATTCCCTCTACTTGAAACGCACCCTTTCCCCAATGCAGAATCTGTCGACGAATTCGACTTTTGCTGCCCTTGTCAATTCCCCGAGAGGACCTCCGTCGGTCGTGCTGCAAACGGGTATCACGAGCTCCGGCACTATCACATCGCTGCTGCTGCCGCCCGGCTCGAACGCTCTGACCTCGTGGTATGTGGCATTTTATTTTGCGGAACTCAACTCTACGGGCTCTCGCACTCGAAATTTCACACTTCAAGTTCTTGACTACACGATCAACGTCAGCATGGACGGCAGATTCCTTAAGTCAAGAGAACACGATGTTTGGTCCAATTGGGATGTGATTATTGGACCAGATTCCACCATGACCCTGACTCCCCTCGCAGACTCCATGGCCGGTCCTATTCTGAATGCTATGGAGCTTTTTGAAAAGTCCAATCCTCAACTGGATAAAACAACTGATCGAGATGGTGAGTCCCGTCCAATTACTGCTCATCACTACTATCAATGTAAAGTCTCCATTCACCATGCAGGTGAACTTTGAACCTTTAATTCCCTACTGGAATCTAGAAACTTGCACCATCTTAAATTTCGCATATTTAGTTTGTGTAAAGCTAAAAATCAACTGCAAAAGACTAAATGCTCATAGGTCTATGAAATATATTCGCAATTAGCACAAAGCAAACCCGGAATCAAATCTCATATGTATGGTCACTGAACTCTAGTGTACTGTATGACTGGTTAATGGAGTCTCTGCCAAAGGAGATTCACACAAGCATCATTGAAGTTGGGACACTATAGTAACAAAAATTCGATGAACATGTAATTCTGTGCAGCACTGGCCATTGAAGACAGCAAGAAGAACATGAAACTGATGGAATGGTCTGGTGATCCATGTCTGCCTGTACCCCATTCCTGGATTACTTGCAGTCCCGGCTCTCAGCCTCGGATTACTGCTGTGTGAGTAGACTTTGCTTGTAATTGTGGCGGATAGTCAGTCAGGTGGCGCTTTTGTAGAATGTTGAGAGTCAATTGATAGTGATGGGAGTCGGAGGTGACGTAAGCCGAATTTTGAAGTGTCTCACATATTTTTCGTTCTCTAATTCCCATAATTATGTCTTGTCCAAGGGAAAGTTAGTTTGCAGATATATATTATGAAATCGTCGTCTTTCTTTTGGTTCTATCTGTCGAAGGTCCAACGGAAGTGAATTTACAGTGAAGTACTACCGGTAGTTCTTAACTTTAGAAGATATTGTGATTGTTTTCAGTCCTCGTCCTGGTATTAGGTCTTCCATTACAATGTCTTGGCAATTCTTGGAGAGGATGTGCAGGAATCTTTCAGGATATCAGCTGGAAAGTACGTTTCCAGACAGTTTCGCCAGCCTCATTGATCTGACCTCCTTGTAAGTTGTCCAACTCCTATTTCATTGGAAGCTGTAAATTAGGGTTTGGGGGTTTACGGTGAGTAGTTTGCAAAAATTCTGTGGTCATATATATTGGTCAAAATGTAGAGATTCAGTGTGTCGTGGTTAGAACTCAAAGAGCGGTGAATTGTAGGACTGGTAGATCTAAGGTTTCAAAATAATAGGCTTTCAGAAATGTACCAATTCACGATTAATTTAGATAAATACTACGATTTTGATCATTATCGTTTCAGTCTCACTGAACATGCACATACATGTGGTGATCACTCCGTTGGTATGTTGACAAAGTCAACGCGACTCTTTAATGTACCTTTTACTTCGTTGCCAAATGTGCGTTTTGTGCCCTGATGCTTTCGATGTGTGTCAATTGATGTATCTCAGGATCTTGGACAACAACAACTTCAGTGGCCCTCTACCTGAGTGGCTGACAACTTTACCAAACCTGAGAACCTTGTGAGTTATGATCTTCCTTCTGCACGAATGAAAATTACGAAGGTAGCAGGCCGTGCTTGATCTTAAGCTTCTATCCACGCCCTTTCATGGATTGCTCAATGTAGAAGCTCTAGCTGACATTTATGTTGGATCACTGATTGAGATCTTTCTGAATTCATTAATTGCAGGTCCGTCTGGAATAATAACTTCAATGGTCTGGTTCCAGATGCGCTTCTTTCAGCTGATTCTTTGATACAGTTCAAGTAAGTTCTCGCGTAAGTTTGGTGGCAGTGTTGATCAGACATATTAGCATAAGAATGACGAGACTGCGTACTACCTCACTTGTTAGCAATTTACATGGTAACGATTTCAATTAGGATTCTTCTGTAACACTGATCACAAATGAATTCCGGACTATAGCAGGTTGCAATTGATTTGACATAGAACTAATAAAAAATTGAAAATAATGAAATGAAAACTTGTGACCGCTCTCCAAGCTTTACGAACCAGCACGAATTGATTTGGTACAATGAAGCCCTCAATTATCACAGATGATATCAAGAAATGATATCCAAAAGTGAAGTCGGACTCTCGTGCACCAAAAAATCAAATCTTTGCAAACTTTATATATGTGTCCTAACTGTGCAAACCCTAAAAAGGTTTGCCTGCGTGTCAGTGGAGTGGAATCATCATCATCCCTAACACAGGAGCCGTCGTAACCGCTCACATATTCTTTGGTGATATCAACTGAAACTGTTCAATGAATTTGTTTGATGTCCAGGTATAGGCCTGGAAATCCTCTCTTAACTGGTAAAGAAGGCAGCAAGTGTGACAATTGCGATGGCAAATCAAGCAGGGCAACCATCACTGGTGCTATTATAGGCGGTGTTGCTGGACTCATATTCATTCTTGTAATAGCCATTGTTGCTTACTATCGATACCAACTGCAACGTAAAGTGCCTAAGCATTCTGACGATGAAGGGACACGCATGATGAGTAAGCTTTGGTTCAAGCAACAACTATTTGAATTAGAGTTTGCATTCCATTTGTACATAATCTGCTCATTATAAAATTTTATCCACAAACAGGTGAGATTCAATTCTTGTCCTGGCTTGGCACATAGCATTGGTAGCAAATGACTGTCTTCCAACTCCATTCCAACACTCTTCATAGTAAGTTTCAATTTGGGTCATTGCAAGAGGTCAAGAACTCGATCATACTCTACTTGTGTGTATGATCAACGTGCAGAGATTGCCTCGCATGGTGCCAAAGCTTACTCACTTGCAGAAGTCAAGGTTGCAACCAGTAACTTTAACGAAGAACTTGGGAGAGGAGGATTTGGCCCTGTGTACTACGGAAAGTTTCTTGATGGGCAAGAAGTGGCAGTCAAGGTTGCTGATGGATCTTCAAAGCAAGGAGAAAAGGAGTTCTTCAATGAGGTATGCTAATTATCTACATAGCCCACCACATGATCAATTTGGGAAATCAGGTCACTTTTACGATACGGCTCGGATTCAGTATGTGGGTTTAGGAATTCAACTCTGACTGTCAGCCTTTCCGCTGTCTCAAAAATCCTTAGAGCCGAGACCTCTGTCTCGTAAGTACGTCGTGTTTTGCTTGAAGTTTCGCAACAAATCAAACGAGGGCCGACTGTCTAATTCAATTGAACATGGTATTGAACATTGAAGTTGGAGTTGGATTTGGACTGAGCTACGTTGCATTTTTCTAGGTGGATGTGTTATCGCGGGTACATCACAAGAACCTGGTAGCCTTGCTGGGATACTGCCAAGGTCAGAAGTCAATCCTGATCTACGAGTACATGCACAATGGCTCCTTATTCGATCACTTACATGGTGAGTTTTGTTCCTCATGCACTCTCATCTACCTATATGCAATTTTAATTTATGACCCACGTATCCGACACATGCATGCTAGCTGCACTCTGAACCCTGAACCCTACTTCCTTGAGACCTTAAATCCTAACCCTATGGTAGTTTGATTGAGTGCTAGAAGGCTTGAAGCTTCTAGAGTGTATTGCAATTAGCTTTAATTCCGCCTTTGAATGCGGTAGCGATTTCAAGCGAACTGAGAGAGCCTAGCCTTTGCATTGACAATTCGATTCCACGATGATACAGGCACTTCAGCGAGAGTCAGCAAGCTTGATTGGAGAACGCGCCTACGCATCGCCCTGAATGCAGCTCAAGGTAGATATTTACGCGTACACATGCTTAATTGAATCAGGAACCCTGTTTTCAGTCTGGAAGTGAACGATTTACGCGTTTTCTGCAAGCGCGAATTGAGTGTAGGGCCTGTGTATGCCAATTGGCAACCTCCTGGATTCGTATGCAGGTCATTGAACTGGGAAAATGCAGAGTTCGATCGATGTATGCAAGTTCGTTCGTTCATCCACTCAGATTGATGGCCGGCGCGGGGTGCTTGGTGCATGAATGAATGTGCAGGCTTGGAGTATCTGCACACAGGGTGTAGTCCAAGGTTCATACACCGGGATGTGAAGAGCAACAACATTCTGCTCACTTCCAAATTGGAGGCCAAAGTGGCAGACTTCGGACTGGTCAAGTTGATGGGGGAAGCTGAAGACACCAGAGTCATAACTGATGTCATGGGAACAGCCGGCTACCTGGACCCAGAGTAAGTGCCCAAACTCGAGGAGCTCCAATACGTACCACGTGAGTTCCCGGACTGTGAGAACGTCGAATTATACTTAGATTGCCTACTTAGAATGCCCACTTAGAATACTAACATATGCCTCTCTATCCCCTAACTCTTGATGGAATCTAAGTCTTAGTTGTGGAGATAGTTCTTGCAAGGCATTTCTCAAAGCAATTCTTGCAATTATAGTTCAAATTATCAACACTCTAAATATTTATCAATTGCTTTCATTGTAGTAATAGAAGAAACTTAATTAAAAAAGAGACATTGAAGTACATGGTATGCATGCATCTTCTTAGTCTCCATGGCTTTCAATTATCATATACTATTTTTAATCACTTATGTTTATTGCAGGTACTATGCAACTCAATATACATCCTTCCAAAGTGATGTGTATAGTTTTGGGATTGTACTCTTGGAGCTAATCTCAGGACATTTGCCTATTGATCAATCAGCTATAGCCACGGAAAGGAATCCTCATATCGTTCATTGGGTTAGTTACCTACTTCTAATTCTAAATGATTTTTTTATTTCCATATACTAAGTCTATCTACTTAGAGAAAGGAGGTCTTGGAGTACAACCTTTGGTATTGTAGCTTGACACCCTCAAACTCTCTTTATTTGTGAAGATAAATTAAGGCATTCAACTAAGTGAAGGCAAACTAGTGCTATTTGATAATGAATTTGGTACATTCAATACATATTAACTTGGTCATATTCATTGAACCCAATACCAAAATTGTGGTGTTGAAATGTTCAAAGCTGAAATTTTTTAATTGAGATTTCCATCAAGTGACACTAATTTTGTTGAAACGTGCCTTTCATATTTTAACAAATTTAGAGATTTTAGCAAAATTTATGCATGAAGTCCTCTAATTACTACTAACTCAAGTAGAATTAATTATGGTGTTGATATGAATGAGTTTCTAGAATTAATTTGCATTCAAGTTTTATCCTAAATAAAGGAAAACTTGCAAGATGAAACCTAAAATAAGAATCAAGCATTAACTCTCAATATATCCATTGAATAAATGTAAATGCTCAATTGACTAGTAATTCCATCATTTATCCCTTCATTTTCCACTTGGATTTGTTTTTCAGGTTCAGAAGAGTCTCCAAAACGGCGACATTGACTCCATATTGGATCCTTCATTAAAAGCTTCAAATCCTAACATAGAAGCAATATGGAAAGTTGTTGACATTGCAATGCAAAGTGTAGAGCCCAAGGGTGTACATAGGCCAACAATGATGGATGTGGTGCAAGAGCTTCAAGGTGCTTTGACAATAGAAGGAATTATAATGTCACCTTCTTTACAAACCCAATTGCATTCTAACTTTTTAGACAACTCTTCAAATCCTCAACATGAACCCACAAGCTATCCTAGGCCAGTCTAAATAGGGAGTGGAAAATGGTGCAATAAGTGAAGAAAATTACCAATGAAAGGAGTTGATTGGGTTGCAATGTTGAGTGAGAGTGGATCTTCCACCAAAAACTTCATCTATTTTGGAAAGAATAATTGATTTCAAAATTGTAATAGTCATTGACCAAAATTGTTTGTAGTCTTGTACAAGACTATGATGAAAAAACAACTTGTAAGCAGGTTTGCTACAAGGGGCTTTGTCCTTGTAGTGTTGGTTTCTCTATCTATAAAATCCTCTTCAAACTTTCAAATATTACTTTATGCATAAAGTCGTCTAATCACTCCTAACCTAGAGTCATCACAATGCTTCTTATCCTACTATCCAAAGTCAATAATTTGTTGCATCTTCTAACTTAGCTAGGCTCTAGATCTTGGAAAAACTTATTGTCAATTAATTATATGTGATCCAAAAAATTGGAGAAAACTTTTGTTGTGAACACATCCCATGGTAGAGAAGGAATGAGTGGGATACAATAGTTTTCATTTTGCAAATGCCAAGACTAAGACATATTATCAATGTAGACAAGTTCTTCTGACTCGCAAGAAAAGTTCATGTAAGATTAATAATGCTAGAGTTCCTACTATAGGCCTTACCTATGTGACATGAAGCATTAATGTTGTCTATTCTTGTAGTGACCATTTAAGCCTACCTAACTCATCAATGATTGCAATAGTTATTTTAAGGAATATGTCAATTAGTCCTAGACTTGGGATGCATTTAGAACATGGCTGGTTTATGAGCAAATTACCTTAAGAAGGGTCATTGGAGCTAAGAGTTGTAACATAGTTGTAAGATTTGTTCTTTCTCGTGAACATTTTTAGATGTCAAGGCAACCATTAGAGAAGAAATGAAGCCTCTAGAGGGTTGCCAAGTAATGACATCTATAAGTATTTCTACATTACCATTGGACATATAGAATCTCACTTATTGTGTATTCACCTTTGTTTGATTTTCACAAGAGTGAAGTCAAAACTTAATAATTAAGGTGCATTAGACGTAGGTTTAATAATCAGATGCATCAGAGTACAAGTTTAATTATTAATCAATTCAAAGTACAAGGTGTTTAATGAACTGTAATGTGTATTCAACTAAGTTGGATTATTAACTAAATGTATTGTGGCTGTTAGAGCCACTTTTGGGTGCATAGTGACACTTCTGTCACTATGCACTCAAAATTTTAATTAATTAATTTTAAACTCCCCTCCAACACACACACCACCCCGAGTTTAAAAAAGAATTTTAATTAAAATTAATTTCTTAATTTTTCATCCCCCCTTCTCCTACTTGTAATTTTTTGAATGAAGTTAACATGACAAACAATATGGGACAATGAAAATCTCGTATATCATATATTGTATCCGTATCCGTATTGTACAATATTCTAATATCAAATATCTATATCCATATATGTATACGTATACCATATTTTATATACCATATTTTGATTTTGTATCCGTATTGTATTCGTATCCGTATCTTGATTTTGTATTCGTATTTGGATGGATGACTTAGATTCAATTTGAAAGATCAATGGCTTTAGAAATTTTGAGGAATCAACAGCATTTTGGAGGGGGAAGCAATTAAAATAAAAAAATCAACGGCCTATTCATTTTTGGGAGAAAGGGGAGGGGGGCAACTAATGGCAAATCAAATGTGTCATTAGAGGAGATTTCGGGGTCTCAGAGGGCCGTTTCAGGGCCATTCCTAGCGCTGTTCCCCCAGTAGTGAAAGAACGCCGCTGTCAAATTTTTTTTTTTTGAAAAATAAAAATAAAATAAAATAAAATAAAATTTAAGTCCTTAAAATGAGAAACAAAGTTAAATTTTTTTATTTTTTATTTTTTCTCAAAAAAATTGACCTAGTAGTCTCTCGGCCTGGTCAATACAGGCGGGGAACGACAGGGAACGACGGTTCTCAGGGGTTTCGAGTTGGGAACTCGCAGCCCTCCCCGAGAGCCAAAACACATGTAATGGACTGCCTCTTTTGGGTGCATAGTCAACTCTGATGTGTTTAATACAATTGGATACACATCAAAATTCATTAAACACATTAATAGTTGTTTAACAACCCAATTTTGATGTGTATCCAACATATCAGTCCATTAATACATCAAAGTTCATTAAACACATTAGTCCATGTGTTTAATGAATTATATTGGATTACACATTAGTCCATGTTCCAAAAAATAATGTGTTTAATTAGTCCATCAGTCTATGTGTTCAAAAACAAATGGAATGAAATCTATTAATCAATCCATATTTAATTAATTCATCAATTCATGTTTAATTATTCTATGCGTTTAAAAACAAATGAAACGGAATCTGCTATAGATCACATGAAGGAATTCATTAAAAACATGGAATAATTACAACTCAATGTACAAGATGATAATCAAAGTCCATTTCATTTGTTTAAGAAAAAAATCAAAATATTAATTAAACTTGGGTTATTAATCAATTCAAAATACAAGGTGCATCAAAGTACATGGTGTTTAATAATGAATCCTAAACCTAATGTATACGGTGTTTTATGATTATTTAGAGTTAAAGTGCATTAGAGTTAGAATATACTTCTTGTACTAGGACCACTCCATATATTGACTATCATTCAATATCCCAACATAAAGTGAGTAGCAATAGGAGAAACATTAATGGAAGTGCAAAATAAAATATAATCTTTTGGGTCCTTTGAAGGCTTTCTAACAACCTTCTAGAGGGTCCCTTTTTCTTTAATGCAAATGTCTTAGCTTTCCAGTATTGAAATTATGTTAAGTAATGGTTGCAATGGAAGCCAAATCATGAAGAACACCTCAAAGTCAATGTCTCTTTTACTATGGATGTAACTTAGTAGGTCTTTACTTGCTATTATTCTTCATAGCCTACCTTGTTTTAGGCATTTTCCTAGCCCATAGCCTTAGTAGAACCCATTTCTTTCAAGGTAACAACCATAAGTATTAGATACAAAGAGGATTGTTATATTTCATTAACCCCTAAATGCTTAATGCCTTTCTTCAGCTTTTAGGAATTTGCTCTAAATTGAACAAAAAACCAACATATTGATAGGTTGAATCACTTTTTTTGGAATTGTAACCGTACAAATTCAAATTAAACATGTTAGAGATTACATAGGGAAAAAACAAAAAACAATGTCACTTATGGATTGAAAGATTATATTGTTTGATTATGAGGGTGTTAAAATTGCAAAAGTGGTAAGAAGTCTTTCAATCCTCTAATCCTCTTTTCACATGTCAAATCTAAAAATTTGGTCACCAAAAAAATATGAGGGTAAAGGGCATAACATGCGCATTTCCAATCAATTTATGGCTTCTCAAAATCTACTCTACAATTTTTTTACTAATGTAATTTTTTTTCCAAGATCCAATGTATTTGAGGCTCATTTCCAAGTGCACTCAACACTATGCCGAAAGTCAAGATTGTAATGGACACCCTTGCACAAAATCTCGAATAGGAAAATCATAATCAATCATTTTCAAAATCAGATTTTTGATGCTAAAACTAGCCTTCAAAAAGGATTTTTTCAAAAATATAAACTACTAAAAATATCAACTTGAATAGGTTTTATTTAACTTCAAAGTATTGTCAACACCAAAATTTGGTACCTCGGGCATTTAGGGGTTAAGTTTTTCTGAAGCTACCTTAACAAATATTCATTAGATGACATGTAGTTTTTGCAACATCGATCATCCATGTACTACTAGTACATAGTTGAGCGTTTAAGGCTTAAACAAATGTGAATGTCTATGCAAAAAAATCCTACTTCTCCACACCATACTCATGGCATGGCTCTTTCAATGTCATTATACCCAACAACTACACTATGAGAGGCTTTGACCCCATAACGCTAGCTCACTTTTCAAAATAAGGTAGCTGCTCAAACTTCCTTTGCAAACTAAAAGCAAAGCCTCCTCAATTCCAAGCCAACAAAACTCAAACTTGTTTGTTAAAGTGAGTCGGGATGCCTCCTTCTCCTCAAGCGCAGCTCCACTGATAAACTCAATTCTTTGATTCACAGGAAAATTTCTTATTACTGATGAAGGTGACCTTTATAACTTGCACTAAATTTACATGTGTATGAAGGCACACAATATCAGGGGTGTGGCTTCAAAAACAAATACTCGAAATCAATAAGGGAAGGGGAGAAAATTAAAAAAATGGAGTCTAAGCACTTTACAAAGGCCTGGAAACTTCAGAGTCAAAACTGGCCTCTCTCTCTCTCTCTCTTTCTCTTTTTCCAACTACGCATTTGAACTACACTTACGGTGAGCCCGAGGCGGGGGAATCGTCGTGCGAGCTCTTGTTCTGCACCACATGGTTGATTCTATCGGAGAGGTCCTGCCAGTCGATGGGCTTGGTTAAATAGCCCGTGAGTCCCATGGCTCCCAGACTCTCCCTGCCTTGCGTGAGCACATCCGCAGTCAAGGCGAAGATGGGAATGTCAGCTCCTCGGCCTCCCAACGCGCGGATGGTTTTGGTGGCCGTGAGTCCATCCATCACGGGCATCTGTAGATCCATGAGGATCATGTCATACTGCCCGGTCTGCACCTTGTCGACCGCGAGCTGTCCATTGCCTACCAGCTCCACCTGCAAGCAAAACACACATGTTGCGCAGTTGATTGATTGATTGATTGATGAAAAAAACATCCAGGCGATGATACGTGCAGTTACGGAAACATGTTTATTTTAGGACCTACAAAAATGCCATCCTGGACACTTTGCCACACTATAACCTTGGCAGTAGCATGCTTGTCACACATTCAAACTAGTGAAAATTTGTATCCCAAGCTGGGTACCAAGTGATACATATGATTAAAGAGATTGGGATGTTTTATTGCATTCAACCATTGACTCAAAATCAGCACATCTGTTGCAATCTAGATATATGAAAAAAAATTGAGTTGGCAGTTAAAAATCCGAATGTGTACCTATCACCACTGCAATAGCAACACTATCAATGGTTCCTACTCTTAGCTCCTCAATAATCGGTAACATAACAAAGTGTACATGATGTAACATAACGCAAGGTAGCTCATGATGTAATTATTTTGAACCTATTCGTGTTTTTCACCAAGACATAGATGGCAGTTGCAAATTTTGGTTCGTGTTTTCAACTGAAAATTCGTAAGGCATTGTATAAATTAAATAATTAAAAGCTGTATTCTTCCAATTTTAAACTACAAATCTTATTGTTCATCGTCTTCAACTTTTCCCAAAATTGTAAAGACACCATGCCGGAAGAACAATTTAAATCTTGAACTTGTACCACAAGTGGCCCGTGACTCCCCGACTGCAGCCACGAAGTATCCTAAGGATGTCAAAGAGGGAGTGCAATCCGTGCCCTAGTACCTCGTGGCCGTAATGCTTGAGCATCTTCCTGATCAGAAGCTGGTTCACCTTGTTATCTTCCGCAACCAGCACTCGAAGCGTTCTCCCTTTGGCCTTCAAGTTCGAATCCTTCCTCTGACTATCCGGGACAGAGCCGGGACTCCCTTCCGGCAAATATTTACAAATGTTAAAGACGGGTCTCAGGGGCACACAAAACACAAACGTACTTCCCACGCCAACCTCGCTCTCCACCCAGATTCTCCCGCCCATGGCTTCCACCACGCCCTTGCAGATGGCCAGCCCGAGGCCCGTGCCTCCGAACTTGCGGGTGGTGCTGCTGTCGGCTTGCGAGAAGGACTGGAACAGACGACCTTGCTGCTCCTTGCTGAGTCCAATTCCCGTGTCCGTGATGCGAACCTCAAACCACATGGGCAGCGTGCCTAATGCTTCCTCCTCGAATTCTCCTTCATTCTCGTGGTTATTCACAGAGCCTTCACCGTCGTCGCCCGCCGTGTCCGGTCGGCACTCGCCGTCTATCACGGAATCCACTGGTCTCATATCACCATCCACGCCGGCATGGAATCTTTGCTCACTACTACTTGGTGGGTCACGGGCACCTTTGATTGCCTCCCCCTCTCCACCTGTGTCCGGTTCCTTGGACAGGCCGGAAGCAGCTTCGCTTTCATGATCCCTTGCCTGCTCCTGCTGGGAGAGAGATAGATCATCCAACACTAGAAAATGTCAGGCCTAGAAAAAAGATTTAAAAAAAATGGAGGACATCCCTAATCACCACTTTGGATGTCGTTGAAAAGCATTTGGGTATTCAAAATGGTAAAATTATGACGTATTCTTGTTGGTGAATGAAGTAGGATTCCAATGCACCAATGACTACACTATTTGGATACTAAATGCAAAAAGTATGAAAGGTCGATTTTTGATTGGTAGATGTTTTAAACTAGCTCCTTCAACAATAGGTATGTATTAATTAAAAGGATGCATTAATACCATTTGAACGACTAGGTTCAATGGCAACTTTGGGTCCTTGGCAATTGGGTCATAAGTTTAAATATCTTAGCTTTGCCTTTGCCTTTGCATTATCCAAGTTTCAAAGCAATCTTAAACCATTATATAGTAATCTGGTAGTGTTGGTAGGTTAAAATTGATATGGTTAGTGGTTAGATAAGATTGAAAGGACCAAGGATTCTTGGTTATAAGATCACTAATTTGATTGACTACATTGTTCAAGATACGATTCCAAATGAAAAGCCCTTCTAAGAGCTCCTTAAAACTACTTATAAACTAATCACATTTGGCCTCTCGTCCATTTCAGGTCAAAACTTTCATGCACCTCGTCAGGCGGGGTAACACAGTCGCCATCTGCCAAGTCTGCATCCTCCATTCCAGGGGGTCTAGTCATTTCATCCACACGGCTCCATGTGATGGTTATGCCACCTCGCTCAGTGAACTTGATTGCATTGCTCAGCAAGTTCGTGAGCACCTGTGGGCAATTAAATCATACCACGATCACGGAGTTTGGGAATCAGCTTCCAGCTACATAAAGCTTAGTTGGAGTCTCAAATGGAAAACTAAGAGAAAACTGTATGTTAAAATAACATCTATCTTTCAAAAGCTCAAAATTGTGACATTCATGTGCACAGAATTCTAAAGACCACTCTCTTAAAATTTTGGATATGAGCACCTAGAACAGTGCCACTCTCTTAAATTTTTTTTGTCATTTAAACTAATCTGATGATACTTGGTCACTTCAAAGGAAAAAAGAGAGGTACAAATTTTATAAAAAAGAGGCACATGATCAATCTACCTGCCGGAGTCGATTAGGATCACCCCGCACAGTCATCTCATCAGCAGGTGGCTTGCGTATTGTGAGACCCAATTTCTTTTCCTGCAGTTTCCCTTGAAACAAGGCCATTACCTGCCACATGGTCACCACACCAGTGAGTCAGAATGTCTGGACATAAGGTCAAATGAGATTATTATTTCCTAGGAGACCCCATTTTTGCAATTTTTTCTTAGTTTGACTGAAACCTGAAAAGTAGAAAATAATATGCTAGGTATAATTCTCCTCGAGTTTTTTTCTATGCTGGTAGTCCAAAGTAGCCATAACAACTTGTCTCCACATACAATCAAATTAAATAGGAGACCCAGCAAACTAACCTGGTCAAGAAGCTCCCCAATGTGAAAGTCTGCTGCCTCCAGAGCCAACTTGCCGGACTGAATTTTCGAGAAATCCAAGATTTCATTCAAGACTTGCATAAGACTTTCCACAGATACTTGCATCACCTTGACATAGCCGTGCTGCTCAGGGGTCAAGGATGTCAACAGAAGTAGGTCCAGCATCCCCAATACACCTGCCAATAAGGGATGCAAATTATCAATTATCAGGACAAGATCAACGGTCGTTGCAATGCAATAACACCAAAAGATTTCATCAAGCTGCAAAGTTTCATTGAGAAGACGTTTAGATATCATTAGGGTTTACTGAGAACAAATGAATGAAAAAATTTACAGATTAAAACGTGATGCATGAATCGTGACACAGTTTGCATTTCATATAATAGATAGAAATCAGCCATATGAAAATTTCACACGTCACTTGTCTCCACAAGTGTATTTAGCCCACACAGCAATTTCACCCACAAGCTCACTGATTCTTCCATTCATTCATTCTTTGTACAGATATACTTAAAGAAGAAAGTTGAGAGTTGCAATAAAAGAATACGACGTAACATAACGTAGATGCACATAAGATGTAAGAGCACAGGACAAAGGTTATTATTACGGTAAGTCTACCAGTCATTGGGGTCCGAAGTTCATGGCTCATCATGGCTAGAAATTGAGACTTTGCGACATTTGCTGTCTCCACTGCATCATGTGCGTCCTTCTCCATGGTCACGTCATCAAACAACCATACACGACCAATTGTTGCCACATTGGTGATTGGGTACGACCGCACTCGTAAGACGATTCGGGGATCCTTGAGCTCCCATACCCATTCATGCGGATGGTCCGGGTGGTTTAGCAAATCATTGAAACACCTGTCAGGACCAGAGTTGGAAGAGAACATGTACTAAATCGTGTAAGTAAGTTTCCAACCGAACTTAAGTGACATAAGCCAGACAGTGGAATCCAACATATTTATCGTTGGACTGAAAAGACGCAATAAAATTCAAAAAATTCAAAACATGATAGGTCCAGTCAACAAAATTATTTACCGGTATGTGCTGGCCCGATCTTGGCTCCGATCAGCCAGTCTTCTGATGCCCCCTGCTACTTGCACTGGATCGACTTCACCTGCATACAGCAGACCCAATAATTTGGCTGCTGCTTCGTTGATCAGGCAGGGTGCGCTTTTTTCATCCACAAATACCACTGACTGTGCGTATCATGTTGTTAGTGAAACCGATCTAAATAATGTTCATGGATGCAGAATAGTCAAACACGGTGGAGCAGCCTTGTAAATGGGAAACACTGACTCGGTGGTTTCACTCGAACAAGCAGGACACAGCTTGTTGGAACTTGTTATAAAATTCTCTTAAGAGGTTGGAACTTCAAAGCTAATGGAGTGGTGAGTTACACAAATGAAAAGAGAGGATCATTACCTGTGGCATCCCTTTCATAATAGCGTCAAACCGACGCCCCATCCGCTCGCAACATTGAGCTCGGACACGATTTGCAAGAAGAAGGGGAAAAGTATGACCGGCATCGGACATCACATCCTCAGCCACATCGGGCACCTTGGCTGGGTCTAACCACATAGCAAAGCACATGCCCTGCATATTTCTTTGTGTACGCACAACACAATCCATAAACTGATCAGAGTGGTCTCACACAGGTGCATACCAATATGTGCTCTACTGTAGAGGAGTTCAATTATGAATGTGCATGTTTCTGTAGCATGAAACAAGTGTCGTGTCATGCTTTAAGTCCTGAGCAACTTAAGCCAGGTTGTTAATGAAAGAGTGACTCTCATCTCATAATACTTGCTATGACTTGCCTGCCAAGACCTGAGTAAAGTCCAACCCTATAATCTCTATTAACTGACGTGCATCTCACACCTAGTTACGACAACGATGGCAAATTTGTAAAAATGGCAAAATGGAAAGAGATGGGCGCATTACCAGGGGCGCTATGCATTAGACCTAACAGGTGTCTAAGGCATCCCTAAGACATCATTACCCAAGTACTTTTCTCTACTAACTCCACTGGAAGTAAAACCATAAGAATGAGTACAAATGAGACAAAATCAAATAATATTTCCTTGGTAATTATCAAATTGTCATGAGCTGTACAAGGAAAAACTGATCCAAAAAACAATCTGAAGGACCAAGAGAACCACAATAATCAGGGGAGGGAACTTACTCTTCAGCAATAAATTTTGTTGCTAGATACCGTTTTGGTCGAGATCCCAAGGCTGCCGTGACCACGCTCGGCAACAACAATCCCTGCGTGTCCACAACCTGCCAACCCCAGGCTAGGTTTCGTCATTCACTGGACCAGTTTCAAGGCAACTCTTGTAAGCAAACGGATATAAAAAGCCCAAAAGTAATCTCCTAGCATCAATTTCGAGATTGAATTCCTTCTCATGCATAAGTTAGCACCTTAAACTCCAAAGGTTTCCTCTCTCATGCCTTCTATACACCCCAACAGGCATTTTAATTAAAGTGATCAAGTCTAACACCTCACTAACAAGTCTCCTCTTTTCATAAGAGGATATATATAATTAATGTCAAATAAGCAACCAGAGTACACCCCAAAATCAACATATATTCATATATAATTATTGCCAAAGAAACAATTTTAGACCATCTACCAACATAACTTAATTTTGACCCTTCATAATTATTGCACAGGATATCTAAACAACGCATTCTTTGATGCGTTGGAATTTGCTTTCACTTGCCAATAGTTGCAACATATAAAAACACAAGAAGTTCAGCAACAGTAACTGTGCTCAATAGCAGAAGAGGCCAACTATTTCAAAGATTCAACACGTGAAGCCTTCCATTACCTCGCAAGTGTTCTTTGCCAGCAACCCCTTCGACAGGCGGAGTGAGACCTTGATCAAGTCCTTGGGAACGCAAAGCACAGTCTCCAAGAGGCCATGGGGGCTCTGCAGCAAGCCAGCCACAATGAGATCGCACTGCAAACCCACAGCCGTCATCTGCAATACCGAATGCGGCAAGTCCAGAAAATCCTCCTTCCCCGGCTTCTCCGATTTCTTCGCTTGTGCAGACCCCGAGGAAGTGGCGCCAGGACTCATGCCCAACACCGAAGCTGCAGCGCCACCCACAGCTGCAACCATTCATTCCTTGAGCTAAAAATTACCACATTTCAAACTACTAGCCTACAAGAAGAAAGAAAATGGGATTCCGTAGCTAGTTTCTATAGCAAATTTGTTCAAATTCTGATAGAAGTAGTTACGGATTGCATTGTGGGATACTAAAATACCAAAAACATTTGTATAGGAAGGATGCCAATGACCAAACACGTTTCATTTCCTGGACCGTGCACCGAGCATAGTTCAATTCAATCACAAATTCTCGGAAGTGCACGGTGAACGATCAGCTCTTGGTGAATGGGATGTGTACGCCAGCCTCCACCAAATGAATGTTTGGAGCCACCCCTGCCAGTAACAACTGAAAAAGAATGGGTGCACACCTGGCTTATACGTCGAGCTAGAGCCGAAGGCCACCCCTGGAGAATCAGCCCTGGCAGGCCCCATTCCCGAGCCATCCGCCTGAACAGTCGAGAGCACAGACACATTCATGCTACTGGACTCCAGACTGCCATCGTTCCAGAGTTTGCGCTTCTTGGTGGGAGAATCATGAGCTTCTGGTTTCACATCGGCCGATTTCGGAGTCATACTCAAATAGGACTTGAGGCTCCTCTCATGGAGTTTGCGTTTTGCGTTTGGTGTACCCTCTGGTTGGGTAGGCAACAAACATGAAGCAAGTGCCGGCCCTGCAACAAGGGTTGGTTCGTCTGTCAAGAGAGCAGGATTCTCGCAGCTTGCCTGGCTCCCCTCGTTCCGTTTGAGCTTCCAGTTGGGTGTGGACGAGGCACCGGTTGAATCTGCCTTTGTGGAGTTTGTGTCGGACACAACGGAGCTTGCAGAGAAGGTCGACGGACCATTGGTACCAACCGAATTCAACTCCATTGAAACTGGGTAGTTTGAACTCTTCAGGTCATTTGAGGAGGCTGTGGTTTTACGTCATGTTGGAATAGGAAACACTAACCTAATTTTTTATCCATGCTAACTACTGGGAAAGGAGAGCATTTACAGGAAATGAATTGGTTTAAGATTACTGTTGAGAATTGGTGCACAGACTAAACTAAAGAAGAAAGACTAACTTTGACATGCATAAACTTTGACTTCAATGATTTCGGTCCTAATGCTGTTGCTGAAGTCATCTCTCAAATGCATATATCGCTGAGAAGGTGTCGTTTTAAGGCTGCAACAACGGCATCTGGTGCACTGAGCTGAGGCAAGTGGCCATCGGTTGGCAAGATTTCCACCGTGGTCGGACCCTCAAGTGTATGGTGCGGGTACGCTGCAACGAAAATTGGGCCGGCCAAATCCTTGGCGCTTTGGAGAATGTGGCATGGAAGTTGGACCTAAAATGAAGTACTGCATGGTGAGAAACTTGACACGAAAATTTACCCCTGAAGGCTGCAAGGCAATTGTTTTGAACACCAAAACTGTGATATTAGAACCAAGATCATGCAACATGGAAAATATCGAGATGTGGGAGAGGACCTGAGGTAACACACTGCGCATGTCACTTGTGAAAATTGTCTTGGCCACGCTTGGGCAATGTCTGGACGGATATTGAAAAGTGTTCTGCTAAATTCCTGCACGGCCATTGAGTCCATATCCGCTACCACTGCCAGAGGTGCAAAACCCGATACCCATGCCTCGAAATTGCGTTACATAGCATGAAACAATTGACTCAGATCATCCTGGTCGAGGCCCCCAAAATAATCAGCAGCGAACGTTGAGATACCTGCACAAATTCAGGTAGACGAAGCTAAAAAACCATTTGGGGCCTGATCCCGTGCCTACGCAGATGCCAACTCATCTATTCATACACTGAATTGGACTTGGTAGCAAGTGGTGGAATTAGTGTAATGCATGAATTGACTGAATGTCTATGGCGACGAATATTTCAATGTGGTCTAGAACCAAAAGCGACTAGATAGTTGCCTCTTGAAGACTTGAACACCTTCGGCTTTGAAACTGCATACGAAATTCGTACATAGGGATAAAAATTCGATCTAAGCAGGTTACACTCTTGTACCCAAAGGTCTCTGCTGCGTCATACATCTTCCAAGAATCACACTTAAATTGTAGATGTTCAAGAAACGTAAATAGTATCCTCAATCTCAGAAACGCTCTGCTGCTCTCAGCACAGTGGCGCTGTCAGAGTGTGCGATTTGCTTGAATCCACAATTAGAGGCCATTCTCAAACAATAAAGTAGAACTACCCATTACCACCCTGATTTGCAATCTGACTATATTAGAGCCAACTCTAGGAAAGACACATATTTTTGAGAAGTGTGCTTTTGTTTCAAGAGTCAAACCCAAGTGGAATTATAATTTTCCAATAAAAATTGTAATTTCTGTGAATTTATGAAGTGAAATTGCAGAACCATCACTAGACTGGATTCATAAACGTCCTCTTACAACTCAATACCGCTTTCCAATGTATCTAATAGCACTTGAAGATCCACCAATCATTAATTGACACGTTGTCTTTTAATAGCATTAATAAACTGCTCTTGTCAAAATCTGAAGCAAATTTGCATGTTTTTTTGACAGAATTGGGACAAAGTTATAAACCACGGAATTGAATCACTGACTGAATTGGGCAGTTCTACCTTGGTCGAAAACTCTACCTACAAAATTTAGGGCTCAAAAATGGAAAGAAAGAAGAGAATCTGGCAGTTGAAGGAATTGGAACCCTCACTCTAAATTCTCACATGCATGCATGTCAAATGTCCCCTGCATTCATAAAAGTCGAAGAATCTAGAGGAAGACGAGCACCTCGGAGAGAACGAGATCATAATAATCTTGGAAAAGAGCTCCGGGCGTTCAATGGAGGCCAGAGAGCCCACCAAGCCCGCGACGGAGTGGCCGACGAATCGACCTCCAGCTCGTCTAGAATTGCCACCAAGTACCCCGCATAGCCATACAACGTAGAGTAGCGGAGCGCACCGAAAAACTCGGGGTCCGTGGAGCCCGCGCCCATGCTGTCGAAGAGAACGAGCTCAAACTCGTCCACGAAGTGAGGGATGACATGCTTCCATACAGACTGGTCGGTGCCGAAGCCATGGCCCAGAACTACCACCTCCTTGCCCTGCCCTCGCACCGTCACACTATGAGCCTCAAGAATTGTGGGAATCTGAGACATGTCCCAACACCTGATGAGTGGATTCCTCCTTCAACTCGCATTGACAGGGCCAAATCCTTTGCAATTCCAACCCCAGTCACCCTTGAGGGACTGCAGTAGTAGATAGAAAAAAAGGCCGAGACGGCACCAACTGGAAATTGGTAAACTAGCAGTCCACCTTCCGGAACTTGGCAACTTTCAGTTCTACTCCAAGCAGAAGAAGTGGTGGCTGAAACGGTCTGGCAATTTGGCCAGTCATATCCTGTGCGACAAGTCATGCTCAAGATTCGGGGACAACGATACCACACAGACCTTCCTGACTTCCCGTTCTACAGTAAAAAAATCTTGACTGGAGCAGTCCTAGGAAGCGGTTCGACTGCACCACTGTAGATAGACGGCTCACTACAGTAGCTTCTGGGCAAGACACTAGGGTCTCTCCTCACGTGGGGGTCCACGGCGGGAATCTGAAGGCCAGGTTCTGAACCCTAATTCGAAACATTTCTGTCGAGCACTCACAGATTCGGAAAACAACACGCACGGTCTCACTGAATTCTGTGATTCTTGTTCAGAGGAGACATCGATCGAAACCCTGTCGACTACGTGAATGAAGCAGCAAGCAAAGATATAACCATCCCCCGAACGGTTTCCAAATTTCCAACTCGAAGTAGCAATGGCACTGCTACCCGCAGAAAGCAAAAAACTCTCACCTCAGCAACAAAAGGACGCTCTAGACGAAATCACAGGTGAGCAGATAGCACTGCGCCATCCATCCAGAGGATGCACAACTGAAAGAATTCAAAATTACTGCAACAGACTGAACGGACCGAAACGGAAGAAATAAAGAAAAAGGAAAGAGCAGTACACTAAAGGAAAACATGTCCAAAGCTTAGACTGATCATAAATAGTACGTGGGCGCGAAAATCGGCTTTTTCGAAAGGACCCCCAAGTAACAGTGCCGACCCCATCTGGATCGACGATCTATAGATCGAAGGACGATCTAGATTGCAGGTGAGCTTGGAATGCCACTCATGCTACGCGCGTAGTACGGTAGTTGCTGTCCGAGGAAGTGTTGAACTAAAAATCTTCGTCAACTCCGCTAAGAAATAGCAGCTCTGACGACCGTTTGCCTTGCTTTTGACCGCAAATTTCTGCACGGACTTTCAGATACTTATTACTTTACAGTGAGTGGCCCCTGATTTCACTTCTTTCTAAAAGATGTTAACTTATTGACAACAGTGTTGAAATGCAAACATCTGCGGGATGAGAGGTTGCGGTGTCAGACTGAGCTGGCGTGAGAGTGAGATGGATTGATTGCTACGGAGCAGGGTGTTACGTTCGTGGTGAGGACTTGAAGAGCGCTTGCAAGTGACGTGGTGTGGACTGAAGGAGACTTTGCACCGGCAAGGAGCAGTGACGTCTTAAATTTTTTTTAGACTTAGTGTAAACTGATACCGACATCAGAAGGTGAGAGCGGCATATTCTGTTCACACTCCTTGAAATTGCGTTATTTCTCCAAAATAAAATGAAATATGTGGATGTATTCACCTACCATAACATTCTTATTGTATGGCCGGTACTGCCTCTTTCGAGTGCATTGGCATTGTGACACTTCTGTCACAATGCACTCGGAATATTAATTAATTAAAATTTTTTTTAACTCCGCCTGACCTTCCACCTCAGGTTAAAAAATTATTATTAATTAAAATTAATTTCTCAATTTCTTCATCCCTTCCCCCTCACTTGTAATTTTTTGAACAAGGTTAATATGACAAACAATATGGGACAATGAAAATCCCGTATCCCGTATCTATATATCGTATCCATATTTGCATCCATATTGTACCATATTTCAATATCAAGTATCTATAATCTATATCTATATTTTGGTATCGTATCCGTAACCATATTTTGATTTTGTATATGTATTCGTATTTGGATGGATGGCTCAAATTAAATTTCAAAGATCAACAACTTCAAAAGAAATTTTGAGAAATTGACGACATTTTGGAGGGGGAAGCATTTGTTTTTTAAAAATCAACGACCTTTAAATTTTTTGGGAGAGGGGGGGCAACTAATACAAACCAGGATGGGCCGGTGGGCAGCCTCTTTTCACTGGATTTTTAATGATGGTCAAGAGCCTTCCATTTAACCTTAATCCCTACACGGGACAAATGAGATTTCAGGCAAGTACCTATGGGTTGAATATTTGTCATGATTTTTTAAAACTTTTTTAGAAGATAGAAAAATTGATTAGCTTCATGCGAATATATATATGTATATATATTCAATTGGTATGAGATTTAGTGCGTTTAGTGGGTATTTTTTTTCAATTGGTATGAGATTTAGTGCATTTAGTGGGTATGAAAATTAGTGCATTTAAATTCCATTTTAGAGATATTAATAATTTAGATTTTCCTTATATCTCATACCTACTTCTATTCAATAATTTTTTAAAGAATAAAAATTAAGTTTTTTGAATTTTTTTTTTCCTAGACTTTCAACTCAATTCTCCACCATAAAGATTTAAAGCTCAAAGCTTTGTAGTAGAAAAAATTTAATTTAAGAAATTTCAAAGTCAAATAACCTAGTCCTACAATGTGCTGAAAAATTTGTTATTTTCACTTTCAACGTAGATATCTTGCAATTTGAGTGGTCAAAGTTTCTAAAAAAAATTCACACACTCTCATACTAGTTAGGTGTAAGATCCTATAGTTAGATGTGCAAAAAAAATAATTTTCAATCTTTTTTAATATTTGCTATAGAAATGGCAATTTTGAGTGTTTTTTTGCAAAAAAAAAAAGACTTGGTCCAACCTTCAAGAGTTAAGATAAGACATACACAACTGGGGTTTTATTGTTTCAGCGTAAAGAATTTGCCTATTAAGTGTCTAAACATGCCATCCAATTGTACCTTTCAAGGAATGGACAATTTGTTTGTTGTTCCTAATCTTGTCTTCCTTAAGTGCAATGCTAAACAAATCAATTAAAATGAATAAAACAACCGGTTTGGGCTACGATTACTAAAACTAAATGTCATGAGGGGTTAGTCAAGCACAAAAGATCAAGATTGTAAGTTGTAGGTCTTGTTTTGTCCTTTCCAAACTGATAAAGATCTCCAATTTTGAACTAATCACCTAAAAGTTATTTGTAGATGAAATTTTGCTTTGAAACTAACTTCTAAAACTTCATCCATTGATTTCTCCCATTCTAACTATCATAATTTGCTTTGGATATATGTATTATTCTTAGGTTTGATTCTTCTACTTAAGTTCTTAGTTTAACTTAAATTAGTCAAAGTTTGTAGATTTTCATCCAAAATTATTCCAAATCAAGTCAAAACTTCATCCTACTCTGACTTCTTTGTTATAACTCTACTTTCTAAGTCTAAAATAGTTTTGGAAAACTTGAAGTATTATCTATGCATTTCTTACTCTACTTAGATTCTAAGTTAAGTTCTTTTGGATTACTTTTTAACTTTTCATCCACTTTTCTCTCTAGCTTTCATCCAAATGTAACTTTAGCAATTTTAATCTATTTTTTATGTTTAATACCTTTTGGAAAAGCTATTGACTTTCTGTCATTACTTTTTAATTCAAAGTTTGGTTTTCTAATTGTCCTAATGGTCTGAGCCTAAACTCTAACTTCTAATGCTATTGTCTAATTCTAAATTAAATGCAATTTTCTTTAATAAAAATAAAACAATTGGGGAAAGAATTTCAAAAACTCACCTTGAAATCCATGACTTCCACAATTACATCTTCATGCAACACAATCATTATGTCATCATAGATCCCTTCCACTTCTGTTTTGTATTTTTTGGCATATTTTGAATTTGTATGTTGTATAATGGTTAAAGAAGTTCCAACTCCTTTCTTCCTTGTCCCAAACTTCTCTTTTCTTTTCTCCTCTCTTTCTAATTTTTTCTTCTCTTTTAAGATATTTTTTCCAAATCAAATCCTATTAATTTTAATCCTATATACTTTGCTAATTTGCAAAGGAATCAAACAAAACTTCAAAGACAAGCTTGTTTGGCTTCTACTAACTACTAATTAATTTCTAAAATCAATTAAAGTCAACTATTCTCCTATTTGTTTTTCACCCTTGTCTCTAATTGAAAGTCCAACCTTGTTTAAGGGGTCAAATATTCTCTAATGGATGGCCTTCTCAATTGTTAATTTTTCAACTTCTAAATCAAACCAAAGTTTTGTATTCAGGTTTTTGAAAAAACCCATAGGTTGATGTATCAAATTCAAAGCCTCTTTTGTTTAAAACTAAGCCACAAGGCTAACAAGAAGAAATAAGACTCTGTATTAGTGTAAATTTAAATCATAGGGCTTGGGTCCCTTTTAGAGAAAAATCCACAAAAACTTATTTTTGGTCCTCAGAACTATTTTTCTAGGTTATTTGAACCCAATTCTTCACTCACAAAAGGATTTTTTGGTTCCCTTTTGGAGGAGAAATTCACATATGAAAATACTAAAAAATGTCTTAAGAGTGAAGCTTCATCATCTGAAGGGTTTAGGCCTGAATTTTAAGGCAAATTTTGAAAGAACTTGGTTAGTATACACTTAAAAAAGGTAGACAATTGGTAATAGCTTTGCCGTATAGTGGTTAACACCAAATTTCAAGACAAAAATTTGAAAGAACTTAGTTGGTACATAGACTTGAGAATTTTGGTTCCAACCCAAAACTTCTCTAGAAGACAACAAAAAAAAACTTGACCACAAATTCCAATGCATTAGATGAGATTTCCCTACTGAGAAGGGCCGCGAGTTCCCAAGTGGGAAACTGGACAAAACTGGACGAAATGGGACGAAACTGGCCGTTTGCAAGGCCTGCTGACCTAGCCAAGCGATTGCCACGTGACCACGTCGATTTTTTCAAAAAAAATAAAAAATAAAATAAAATTTAACTTTGTTTTTCATTTTAAGAACTTTAAATTTATTTATTTATTTATTTATTGAAAAAAAAAACCCTGTTATCCGCATTCAATAGGGACCGGGGGAACGGACGGGGGAACGGAGTTGGGAACAACCTGAAACGGCCCTCCAGCCCCCCCAAATCCCATCTAATGTTTAGGCTTAGGGGGGATTTTCAAAAACCAAAGTGTGAAATCTCTATCCAAAAAAGCTCGGTTAGGAATTTGTTAGTAAACAAGACATCCAAAACACAAGATACGTGGATGGTTAGTATTCAAACATTCAACACTTCAACAAAATGCAATACTTTTCAAAGGGACCCCAACATCCTTCAAATGGAGCTCAAAATACAAATAAAAGGGGAGAAAATTGCTCCAATGCAATTCCCAAAGCAAATGTTTTGGTCCAAAATACCAAAAATCAAACAACATGGCCATTTTTTGATTGGTTACGGAAACAAGAGCGAAAAATGGCCTTCATTCGGTCAAGCAAGAAAACAAAGAAAAGGGGTTCAAAGTGAATGGACGGGAGGCCTTTTATACTTTTTCAAGGCTTCTTTCTTAAATTACCTACAACTACCTATGAAAAATCAAAATAACTTTAACTATATATTTTAAATTCTACCCTACTACTGTAATTATTTTAACTTTTGGAGAAATGCTCCAAATACCAAATGGATTGTGCCATTGTCTTTAAAAGACACAAATTCATGGAAAAGGCCCACTCCTTCTACTTCCAAATCATTTTGCAAGCGTAAACCAAAGATTAGCAAACTAGTGAAAAAAATAGAAAATCCAAATATTGAAATTTGCCTTTTCTCAAGATTTGACTAGCCTAGGTTGTTCAAAAGGTTTGAGGAAGTAATAAAAAAGTTCAAGTTGACTTCATTCGGACATCATATGCTCCTAGTACATTGGTCAACTTATTGAATGTTTTGGATTTTCATCAAAAATTGTTGCCGCCACTGATTTTTGTACTTGTTAGAATTGGAATGTCTTGAAATCTGACCAGGCAATTATTTATGATAAACCAAACTATCCTAATTTTTAGTGGAATTTTACCACTACTTGAGTGATTTCTATTAATTTTCCAATGTCGGTGAACATGGTTGACTTCTCATGGAGTCATCTTTTGCAATCCAAAAAAGAAAAAGAAAATTTTTGGTTAATATTTAGGAAGTCCCCCAATGCTAAATGCAAGTTAACATCTTTGCCTTGCACTAAAATGTGGGAGGACTTAAATTAATACATCATGTTTTAATTCCAAAGAGGAGGAATCATTCCCGTACAAGGGAATCTAAACAAACTAACTTCGTTGTTGAGCTTCTAGCATGTTTTTATACTAATAACACTTCTTTCCAATATTTGGTCACACATGTTTCAAAAAGGTGATTTTTACCTCCAAATCACAACATGACTTTTTCTCAATTTTTGCAAATTGGATGGTGACTTCTCCATGAATTTTCTATAGAGATTCTTTAGACTTATTAGGACCTCGGGGGGTGCACTTAGTTCTACTATAACAAACCACGTGCGAACAAGTGGTTTCTAATAAACTATAATTTCAACCTAAAGTTTTGAACATTGTTTAACAATGACTATAGCTTTCTATTGCTAAAATTTCCAACTCAAATAAAATATAAAATGATTTCTAGAAGAGGTTGAAAATGAACTAAAATGACATGTTTTTCAACTCAAATAATTATAGAGGACACATTTAGATGACCATTGAGTCAATATTCAACTCAAAATGAGCTTTCAATAATGAATTATTTTTAGGAAATTTTTGTTCATTTTTGTTCATTTTTTTTCTTATATAATATAGGGGTGTGAAAGTTATTTTTCAGTTCTACAGTGTATCTTTTTACTTCAAAAATTTGTAACTAATTATCATTAACAAATAAAAATATCAATAATTCAAAACATAAACTTTCAAAATAGAAAAATCTATTCATATTTTTTTAAATTTTGTTTTATTTAAAATTCAAAAAGTATATAGGGGGTCCAAAGTTTTGTTCGCACGTGGTTTCTAATGGACACTCTAAATGACCCCCCCAAGATTAGGACTTTTGACAACCTAAACTACCACTCATTTAGCCTATAACATGTCACATGCACTTCAAGTATAAATTTGATAAAAGTCTAATTTCAATTTAGACTTTGGAAATGGTAAATGAAAGTGTTTAAGGCACTCTCCAACTTTTAGGAAATAATACACTGTATTTGTAGGGACTTCTACTAAACACAATGTAAACACTCTTTTTAGGTCTTTTTGACTATAAATACTAATAAAAATGAGCAAATAAAATAAAGTAAAGATTTTGAGGCCTAGGTGACAACTGCGAGGTTCACATGTCTTCTTATGCTAAAAACACCTCTCTCCAATCTTTGGTTGCACATGTTTTGAAATAGTGGATTTTTACCTACAAAGTACAATGTGACTTTTTCAAATTTTTACAAATTGGATGGACCTCTCCGTGGATTTTTCATAGAGATTCTAGGACTTAGTAGGATATTTGACAACCTTTATTATCAATTCATTTAGCCTATAACTTTTCACCTACATTAAGAAGGTAAATTCAACAATAGTCTAATTTAGGTGTAATTCTATTAATTTGGCCACCAAAGCTTAATCTTATTCCAAAATCCTGATCAACATTCTAAACATCCAATTAGCCACTCAAAATGGAAAATGGAATTGCTTGAGGCACTTTCGGACTTTTAAAGAGTATATTGCAACTCAAATCAAACCTAGTAGCTCCAAACACCTTTAGGAGCCTCTCACAACTTGATGAGTTCACTTCACTTCATTTCTAGCATGACTTAGGTTACAATATTAGTCCTCGTTTCCAACTCATATTACTAGCTTCCAGTCCCTGGGATTCTAGCATGCACTTTATTCATGACATCAGGCATGCCACTTGGTAATATGGGGCAGAACTTTCACTTTATCATACTAGGACTTGTGGTAGCGCTACTTACCATGATCCTAACTAGTATTACCTTACTTCATGCTAGCCCATTGTATATTTTCTACTCATGCATCGTGGCTAATCAAGAGTCAAGACTCATAACTTGGAACACATCGAAAATGACCTAACAAAGAGCAGGCCCCTACCCAACTCGTGTCACTGGACACACAAAAATGTCTCATGGTGCCTTGAACCTTGCTGAAGTTACATCACCACCCTTGAGTCACCGGGACTCACCAAGGCTCTAAGAAGGAATGAGGAGGGAGACCAACCCTTTCTATAGTACTTTATGTGGGATTTAGCAATCCCTTCCTTTGAGGGTCAAAAGGACTTCCCAAATCACCTTGGTTTGGGAAGACCACCCATTTCTAACCTTGACCACCAAGTTACACACTCGTTTAGACTCATAAACTTCCAAACGGCTTAACTTTGTGGTAGGATATTCAAATTCCATATAAGAGCTCATGTTAGACATCTACACGACAAGTAGATATCAATGGAATGCTCACTTATTTCATTTGAATAATTTTTCACAAAGTTATGACCTTCCAAAGATTCAGGTTCATTGAGAGCGACGTTACACCTCCACTAGTGAAGGTGTAATGTCACTCTCAGTAAACCTGAATCTTTGGAAGGCCATAACTTTGTGAAAAATTGTTCAAATTGTACCACGACCCTTATTTTGGCCATAGTTTTAGCTTTTAGCTTAGAACCTCATAATGCTTGTCATTCTAGCTTCTTTGTGTTCTTAACTTTTCAATGATATGCTACATGCCCTATTTGCATGAAGGGTTCATTGGAAACCTTCATTCCAAATCCTTAAGTGTCCCAACACCACTTGGGAGTTGGGACCCCCCAACTTTGAAAGTCTATAACTTCTATCCACCTAGTCCAAATCGTGTGTTCTTTAGATAGTTAGAAGTATCTTCTTAAAGCTTTTCAAAAATTATGTAAGATAAGTTACCATACTCTTTAATACATGGCCCTATTTTCTCTGTAGTCCTTATTTCTCCCTTCTTAATTAGACTCTTGCAAGACTTGGGATGTCACCTCCAAAGTCCCCCTTGCTCATTAAGGCACTTCAAGCACCCCAAATAGAGAGGGGCGTCACAAATTAACTCACCGTATTTGTAGGAACATCTACTAAACACGATGCAAATAGTCTTTTGACTATGAACACTAATAAAAATGATCAAAAACAGAAAAAAAAAATCCCAAGGCCTAATTGACAATTATGGGGCTCACCTCCCTTTCCCTGGTTGAAGCTACTAGCACAAGTTGGCTTTGCCACATGGTAGGGTGTAACTAGCCTAACCCCTTGGTACATTGACTAGTCGATCTTGACGTGGCTAGCTTGTAACATGTGATGGGGCGTGACTAGCTTGACCTGTGGAAAGCACTTGATCCATTTTTGAATGTTGGTGAGGTTTATTTGGGTGTTTGCACTAGAAGATAATTGCATTGGTCTCAACAAAACCAATTTGACATTTTTCTACAATTTCCTATTTCCAACACAAATTTTCCATTGAAAACCGTCTTTGTGCTATTTTTTGGACATGTAGACTCTAGACAATGGTTGGGTATGTTCAATGCTAAAAATAAAGGCTAAAATTGATTGTTTGGAACAAAACTTACTTACCTGTTCCGCTAATCCTTGGAACTTCCTAGAGTTAATTCTAATTCTTTTGGAGGCTAAACTTTGGTATCCAAGCTAGTCTAACATTTTGGAAACTAAACTTTGAATTTCTACTATGGACTTGACTTTAGCACAACTTTGACTATTTTGAGAATTTGAGAGTTCTATTTTAAATCAAATAAGGGAGTTCAAAGCTTCACCGCTTGTCCGCCTTGGAGGTGTTTGAAAATAGCACTAACCAAACTAAACTTAGAGGTTCAAAGCTTTGTCACCTTTGAGGTATTTGAAAATATCACTAACCAAATTAAAATTTAGAGGTTCAAAGCTTTTTTGTCTACAAGGGAAGCAAGACACCTACACACAAAATTTAGGCAAGGCACTATCAGAAAATGGCGTCCAAATCAACAAAAAGTGAACACTTTGAGGTTGATTTGGATACTACAATGATTGTTTTCACATACTGGTGTCAACTATGTGAATGTTTGGTGAAGTATGCAACATGTTTTTGTTGATTTTTTATTGCAAAATGACTAAATAATGACTTCACAATGACTTCATAGTGACTCTGACGTCAGCAATGTACGGATTATTCATAATACCAAAATGACTACATAATGACTTCATAGTGACTTCCACGTGACTTTGACGTGGATGTCCACGTTAGCAATACTCGAACTTGCCAATGACTCCATGGTGACTAGAACGTGACTCTGAAATTGCTGACGTCATGTTGCGGCTCCAAAATTTTGGCTTAGAATGGACAACTGTCCATAATTTCTCCCCCCATTGCCTGGAAATCCCCTTTGACACTTCAGACCCTGACACAAGCTTTTTCATCCAAGTACTGTGAGAGATGGTGATAATACCTGGAGTCATTTTTGAGTCATTACCTTGTCCACAATGACTTGGAGCCCTGCAGTCATTTCCTAGTCAAAAATGTCCTAAATGACTCCTACGCAATCATTTTGTAGTCACTTGTGCAGTCATTTACGACAGAGTTTTTTTGTAGTGTGTGAGATTGCAAGGGACGCTTATGCTCCATTGATGAGGAACTTTGGCATCATCTGAATTTTGAAACTATATAGGAATGAACTTGAGAACGTAGGAATGTCTTGACCTTCTATAGTATAAAAGTTGGTGCTTGATATAGGTAGGTTGCAGAGCTTGATTGTCTCAAGACGGAGAGTTCTGATGTATTTCATTAGGAATTTCAATGTGGTATTCTTGGTGGTTTGATGTGGCCTGTAGACACCATCATGTTTTGTTTGGAGATTTTGAGATGTTTTAGACCACGACATGTGTCTTCATCAAAATACAACAAGTACTTGAAGGCTTGAGTGTACATTTTCGAAGGTTTAAATCTTCATTTCTTTTTGGACATAGTTTGCAGAGTATGAGGTGAAGACCATAACATACACTTACACTTAATTGCAGTACAAGACGAGGGTTTCCAATGAAAAAATTGGACATTGAGTTTTTGGTGTTGTCTACAAAGTGTGCTCATTAACATCTAGTAGCACTGTTGTAACTTGCACTGAGAGCTATGATTAATGTTTACACAATCAATATTTTGTGAAATTTTGAATGAGTATACTATCATTACTTATCGATCGGTATATTGTGAGCACTTACTAACACCTACACTCTGTTTGTTCAGGGATCTTTTCCAAATGGAATTGAAGTGTTGTCAAATAGTTGTATACAAAGTCTCCATGAAGTGTCTATGACTTTTGTGACGAGAGAGCACAGAAGCACATAAACCTGTTGCAACTGGAAGGCTTTGGTAGTATGAGTATGTGACAAATAGTGATATGTAGCACATTCTTTCTGGTATCCTCTAGCACCTGAAAATGTATCACTATTCTTTATTTTTGCTCTCTGCCGGCATGACCATACTCATTAAATTAGCAAAACTGCAAGAATATTTGAATTTTTTCTTATGCTGGTCATTAAAGCCAAATCTATTCTATTATACTTATAGAGTGCTGTGCACTTCAATTTTGGAGTTAGGTTACTGTGGATTAGTTTATTTTATCAATCATGGCCATTTGATTTGGATATGAAATTAGAACTCATCATTATTGTTTTTGCATTGTACATGTAGGGCAAGAAATCAGAAAGAAAAAATGGTCCAAAAGCATAAACATATGTTTTGGAGTAGTTGAACTTAGACGTCAAATGTGGCTTCCGAGGTAGACATGCTTCATGCAATGGTTACTTAGTAACATGGGACGCCCAATTCGGACAACTGACTAAGGAAGTGGATGTTTCATCTATGGTTCACAATATGAGCACAAGAGAACATAAATCTGAAATTATCACATCACTATTTCTATCCGGGTAAAAGCACACTACGGTTGTCCAAAATCGTTGTCACGGCAGAATTTTTGCACAAGATGAAAGTTTGGAGTCAATTTTCTTATAGTTTTTGTAATTAAAAAAAAAAAAGAAAGATCGGAGTCATACATTTGGCATACATTAATAATTGCATCGCAAAAAGTGATTTTCATCTATTAATTTAATGTACGGAGTACAAACAATAAATGTTTGTACTGTCACAGATTCAGCTTTAACATTGTTGTACTTTTTTCGGCCTAGTTTAGAGTTTCATTTTTACAATGTAAAAGGCTAAATTGAAAGTTCTAATGTTTATATACTATGCCTTAGAACTTAATTAGAGTTTGGAGAATTCTATAAGAAAATATCCTTGAAAATGTGCGATTTTAGTAAGAGGCCCAAATTTTGACCTTAAACTATTTTTTTTGAATTTTAACTTTGAAAATCTATGAAAAGACCTTTAGATTTAGATGGGCCAACATCGAATTTAGGTGTGAATGACAATTTGGTTCCATTTTTTGGCTATCGGAGATATGTTCATCATTTTTCAACCTAAACTGTAAGAAGGCTCTAGGATTTGCCCATCGTACTGATTTTGTATTGTACATACATGTTGTACATCGGGAACCAATAGCTGTCCACCACGTACCATCTAAATCAGGATTCACCTGCAACGTCCAAGTTATGCGGTGCTTTTGGCAGCGACATTCCCTCGTTGACATTCAAAAAAATTAGGTGGCATCTACATCTTTTCTATTCTCCATCATGTGTGTCGTTTTGAATTTGCAACACTAGGCGGGCATTACAGTTTCAATTGTGAGAAGCGAGGAATAGGAAAAACATTGAAGCTGGTAGTTTGGCAAAAACATCGAAGTTGATAGTTTGTTCAAGCCCCATTGATAAGTTCATTGAAGTTGTTAGTTAGTTGAGTGTTCGTGCTAGTTGTGTTTGTATTATTAGTGCGTCTTTGCAGCAACACGGAGTCACGGAGGATTTCTACATCTGAAGGGAGAACGCATTTCTTGTCAAGGTATGAATCGTATAGACATTAGAACGTGCTCGCATGTCTTGTTCATAGAGGCCAATTGAAGTCTTTGAAATTAGATTTCTACTTACGGAGTGTTTGTTTGATAGCATTTCCTTTGCAATTCATTTACAACAAGCCTTGTTTGCTGAATTCATTGGGTATTTGGGTACAATAACAATACATTATGTACAATGTCTGAGTACAACGTCTGCGTTGTTAGATACAACACGTCTTATTTTACGGAGTTTGGGATTGCAATCAGAGTAAAATATGTACAATTTTTATTGTGTTAGATACGACATGCCTCGTTTATAAAAGTCATTGGGTACAACCAATGTCCAATATGTATGCAGTTGCGTACAGCCACTGTGCAATATGTATGCGGTTGGGTACAACCACTGTGCAATATGTACGTGGTTACATACAAATGGATTTAGGTATAGTGTATATTTTTATAGATACAAGAAGCTTTAGGATTAGTTCTTCGGGATTATGCTCAGGTTCATGGTAATTATTGCAACAAGATGAGAGGTTCACTAGTTGTACAAAGTGTACAACTAGTTATTACATTGTTCTAGTGTGAATCTTAAGATGTATCATTGTCTTGTAGGCTTCCAGAACAATGACCTCCGACGATGAGTGGGTCGTCAAGAGCAGAATGTTTTCCATGGACGATGAGCATTGTACAGTCTTCAATGACGATGGCTTCATAGACGATTATCTTGCTCCTACCTCACCACAGGCTGACAACAATGTAGACGTGAAGGTTCAGAAGAGTCCTTTGGAGAAGGAACTTGAGAAGTTGGCTTCTTTAAAGAGGCATCCTCCTCCACGTGCTGTGACGGCAGAGGAGTTCAAGAGCATATGTGGTTTGCCAAATCATGGTAAAAATCCTCATCAACTTAGAATTCCACAAGATCTCAATGAGAAAGACGTGAGCAACGTTTTTGGACCATCTAAGGGGAGAAATGGAAGAACTGGCTACGCTTTGGGGGAATGCAAGGATGAAGAAATAGTTCACCGCATTGTGGAGATTTTTCCACTTGTGTATCTACAGGATTTGCCACGGTCTAAGGTAATAGCAAAGCAGTTTGCTCGGGGGATCATTATGGAGAAGCAAAAGAAGATATCTGTGAGTTGGGCCGACTTTGCAGTTCATGTGGGTGCTTAATTACCCACCCTTGGTAATTAATCGGACACAACTAGGTTCTAGGGGTTAACTAAATTCTAACCTAACGGGTGACTAAGCGTAGGTCCATTGTGCCTTCCAAGCAATGGATCTTCTTTACTAAGTTCCTAGTTTCCGCAGGTGACAATGGAGTTGCCCCCAATTGGCGAGGGAATAGTTCGGGCTAACCGTCCCCTAACGGCAACCTATGCGAACTACCACCGAATCTATCCTAATCTATGGGAATCTGAGGCTAATTGACCTTTCCTAAGGCTGAGGAGGGATTACCTAAGTCCCTTCCATGGTTTCCTAAGTTGATTGGGTTTTTTCCTAATCTAAGTTATCTTTTTCCCTAATTTAATTTATCTTTTATCTAATTTATCCCCTAATTTAATTTATCCTTTTTTCCTAATTTAATTTATCTTTTTCCCTAATTTAATTTATCCTCTTTCTTAATTTAATTTTCTAATCTAATTTATCTTTTATCTAATTTATCCCCTAATTTAATCTATCCTTTTTCTTAATTTAATTTTCTAATCTAATTTATCTTTTATCTAATTTATCCCCTAATTTAATTTAATCTTCTAATCTAATTTATCCTTTTTTCCTAATTTAATCTTCTAATCTAATTTATCTTTTTTCCTAATTTAATCTTCTAATCTAATTTAATCTTCTAATTTAATTTATCTTTTTACGTTCTACCCTTGACCCTACGTCTTTATCACCTAAGGTAATTTTGATTTGCTACTTTAACCTTAACTCCTAATTGGATTATTTTGTCCTCATCTAATGTTTAACTTCTTGGTTGAATTTTGACCCTAACGGTTACTAATCCCTAGTCCTATCCTATCCTGTTCTACCTTGTTTTGTAATCTAATTCCTATCCTATCCTACTCTATTTTGGTTGCTTTTACGGTCAACTTCTATGTATGATAGGGGTTTAGATCCTTCTAGCCCTATCGATAAACTTCTATGTCAAAGCTTAAGGTCCACCCTAATTCCTATTTGCTAATCGACATTAATCACTACTTAACAAAATTTAGCACAAATTAAAAGAAAAGCACTGGGGATTAATTTATTAAATCACCTGATCGATGTTGGCATGCGCGACCTTTTCCTCCATACCTCCGGCCGCGTGCTCGTATCACTAGTAGAAAATTCAACGTCCAACTTCACAAAAAAGTGTTGATTCAGACAAAATAGTTTGTGTTGATTTGGACCTGCTGATTTGGACAAAAATCAACAAGTTTTTGTTGATTTGGACAAAATTCTAGCTAAAACTTGTTGATTTGGACAAAAATTGCAACTAAAACTTGTTGATTTTTTTTCAATTTTTTAATTTTGAAAAAAAAAAAAATTTTAAACTGCCGTGGCACCGCCACGCGGGCAGCGCCTAGGTGGCACCCCACACGGGCAGGGTGCAATGGGGTTTGAACCTTGCACCCCTTAGCTAGGGGTGCAAGGTCTTATCCATTGGGCCATGTGAAAAATTACATGACCATATTGGGAAAAAAAAGTTATTTATTTCGGTTTTCAAATTTTGGTCATTTTTGGTTCAATTCAGCAGACTTTGGAGGCTAATTTCTCATAGTATAGTACCTTTTTTCAAAAAACTTCAAACTAGTAAAATTTGTAAGATCAATTAAAATTTCATCTCCAAAAATCCGTTTGTGATTTTGAGTTTTCAGTAAAAAGTTATGGGCAAAATTCAGAGAGGGTTTGGAATGAAATTATTTTTTGATATTTACAAACACTCTCTCTGAATTTTGCCCATAACTTTTTACTGAAAACTCAAAATCACAAACGGATTTTTGGAGATGAAATTTTACTTGATCTTCCAACTTTTACTAGTTTGAAGTTTTTTGAAAAAAAAGACTGTACTATGCAAAAACAGCCTCCAAAATCTGCTGAATTGAAAAAAGACTGAATTGTGAGTTAAGTAGTTAATAGAAAATATTTCTATTGCTTATACAATGTCAAACTTGGTGGTTTAAAAATTTTCCACATGAAATTTTAGTGTTAAAAACTTCAATTCAATTAAAGATATTTTAAATATTTGGCAAACATTTTACTAGGAGGTGGTTTGGACACAATTCCTATTCAAGTTTTTTGTAATGTAGAACATACAATTTGAATAGCTCTAAATTAGAATTTGGAAATTGCTCATCTAGAATTTAAATATTTAAAAAATTTTGTGTTCAAGAATTGTGTTGAAAGTTTAGAATTAAATTTTGTTTTTTTAAAAACACGCTTGATTTTCATTTTTTTTTAAATTATTAAGTAGAAGCAAGTTCAAGATTGAAAGAAAAACTAAAGCGTTAATAGCTCTAAAATGGAATTGAAATACAATAATGTCAACGGTGAGATTGTTCTAAATAGGAAACTTAAAGTTGTTAAACATTTTATTTTGAAAAATTGTGAGAATTGCATCCAATAAGTTATTTTTTCAAGAAGATGTTCAAATTGCCCGAAAAACAAAATTGTTTTTAACTTTCATAGTACTAATCAAATGGAATGAATAAAAGCTTCACATGTAGACAAAAATATGATTTTCAAGAAGGAAAAAATTAAAAAATTAATTTCAAATTTCTGTACATTTCTTATTCTGCCTAGTGACGTGAAATTTATGGTTAAGATGCCATAACTTTTGCTCCCGAGCACCAACTGAAATAAAATCTATATTACCACGAAGCTAATAAGTTTTTCTATCTTATGAGGAGGTTTCAAAAAGTTTAACTAAAAATTAAGATCATACAAACTTGCCCGAAATCCATTTTGTCCACCGAGGGGACAATGGTCCTTTAGGGGTCAAAAAAATTTAAATTTAAATTTAAACCTCTAAAGAATAAAGTAGAATTTTTTGTCAATATTTCTAGTGTTTTTATTCATGTATTTAGAAATTGAATTCCCTTTTTTTTCCTTTAAAATTTTACACAACATGTGGTGAAGGGATAGTTTGAAGGACTCACAATTTTTATAACTTTTAATTACATCATGAGAAAGTTATTGTATGATGTATAGATTTTCTAGATATGTATGCATGTTAGCCAAGTAGATTTGAATGTATTTTTCAAATAAATAGGAATTTCAAATTAGTTTCTAAAATAATAATCTTGTGAGAATTTTTGGATTGTTCTATATAGATTAGGGAGGTGAAACTCATGAAGAATTTCAATTTCCAATTTAAAGTAGAAATTGCACTGTATAGTAAATTTTAAGTTTCTTTATTGAATGCAATTTCAAATATATATTTTTTAAATTTCAAAAATAGAATGCAAATTTTTGACTACAACATGTACATTTAGTACATTACAACCATTAGGTTTGGAAATCTTTAGTTTCATTACTAGAATTCTTTTCATTGAATGTTGTAAATCAATCTCTATTTATATCCACTTATTATTTTCTCCAAGCATGAATATAAAATATTTTTTGTTGCAATTTTTAATATAGATTCTTTAACATATTTTTTTAGCATATGATGGAAAATTACAAATTGTAGAATTGATATGTATCTAAATTTTTCAAATAAAATTTTGGAAAAATGAAATATAATCATTTGGTATGAATGAAACATTATTTTTTTTAAATCCAAGCATCATGATGTTGCAATTGGTGAAGTTTTTTATTTTACAATTTCAAGATGGAAAATAGGTCAAAATAAATATAAGTTAGATCATTTAGTTAAATCTATTGAAAAAATAAATATAAATGAAGATTTAAGCCTTCTTTGAAGACTAATATTTAGAAGCAATTACGGGCCTTTCATATGTTAAAAACCTTGATACAACCAAAGTTGAATTACATTATGAATTTAATTAGAACTTCAATCAACTTCAAAATATAATTGAAAATAAAATACGATTTGAACTCTAAATTCATAATTTTTGAAAAATTCTTAAAGATTTCAAAAACATTCCACAAACAACTCCCAAACAACCCCCAAACAACCCCAAAACAACCCCCAAACAACCCTCAAACAACTCCCAAACAACCCCAAAACAACCTCAAAATAACCCCCAAAACAACCCCCAAAACAACCCCAAAACAACCCCCAAAACAACCCCAAAACAACCCCCAAAACAACCTCAAAACAACCTCAAAACAACCTCAAAACAACCTCAAAACAACCCCAAAACAACCTCAAAACAACCCCCAAAACAACCTTAAAACAACCCTAAAACAACCCTAAAACAACCTCAACACAACCCTAAAACATTGAACAAAAACATGTTGATTTGGTTGTTGCACTATTCACATGAACAAAAATTTGTTAAACCATTTTGTTAACTTGTGCTCAAATCAACAAAAATTTGTTAACCATTGTGTTAGCTTGGGCTCAAATCAACAAAAAAATGTAAAAAGGGTCAATGCAGTATTCAAATCAAGAAGTTTTTGATGATTTTCTGTTGATTTGGACACAATTTTCTACTAGTGTATTCCATAGTCGACACGTATGTTGAAGTAGTAAAATGCCTACGGCTTAGTCCTTGGCGAAGTAGTACACTCTAAAGACCCTTAGTGGTCCCTTCCTTTCTCCTTATCTCTTTTTCTTTTACTTCAACACTATTCCTACCAACCCCTTAAATGAGACCTTACACCATATGACGCTAATCTAATGGAAGAGTCACCTATTCTCTTACGTCGTCATTTTGGTGTCATCCTAATCTCTTTCCTAATGGTTGTAAGAAGCTTTTGAGATTTCCTACCTAATCCTATGACGCAACACTATTTATCATCTCTCCCTTCTTCCTCTCCTATAACTACCCCCTTCCTAATTTTGTCATCATTGTGTGAGGTTTAGTTTGAGAGGTTGAGGATGTGGTTTGCAGGGCGCCGCTTGGAGCTTGTCTTTCTCTTTCCCCCCCCCTTTTTGACTGATTCCCCCCCCCCTTTGATGTATGTTTTGTTTTGATCTTTCCTTTTTTTCTCTCTACCCCCACCCCGAAACCCTTGGACCAACCCCCAAGCCCTGGCCCCCCACCCCCTCCGAACACTGTCTGGGTGCCCGCTGTCTAGGTGCCCACTGCTGGGTCGCCTGGCTGTCTGGATTGCCCGCTGTCTAGGTCGCCCGGCTGGCTGAATTGCCCGCTGTCTAGGTCGCCCGGCTGGTTGGGTCGCCCGCTGTGAGTGTTTCTAACTCCACCCTTAAGTCAGAAAGTTGCACACAGGTTCTAGCGGCATAAGTTAGCAAATTGTAAGGGTGAAATGTAAACGTAGTGTTCTTTGGCCTTCCAAGCAATGGACACTTTGTTATGTTGATTTTTATCTAATTTAAGTACTTCAAAACACTCTAATAGTTAAGAAATAAAGGTTGTTGAGGGTTAGTTAATTGTGATTTAAGCTTCTAGCTAAACTAAAATTCTACCTAAACTAAATCAAAGAATACAAATTGCCCTTTCCAAAATGGTAAAGCGAGTTGGATTCTGATATTCCTAATGAAAGTTATGTGTGGATGAAATTCGTACCTAATTCTATCCTAAAAACTTCATCCGTCAACTAAATATAGCAAAATAATGTAAAATAAATCCAAATTTCAGAGTTGAAAGGTTAATTAAGTTATCTAATGGAATTTTTAGAGGAAACCTAATTTTAACCTTTTTTAGGATTTTTCATCCAAAACTAGGTCAAATCTTCATCCACACTTTTATTCTTCAAATTAAAGTAATTTTAAAAGTAAAAGGTGGATTTGGAATCTTCAAAAGATTCTTTAAAAGATTATGGTTTCAAAAGATTCCCTAGTCGTTCCTTGAGAATATTCCTAATTGTTTTTAATTAATCTTAATTCTAAGTTATTATTTTAATTTTAGTGATTTTTTTAGGGTTTTATGTTTTTTATGAGTAAAGTGATTAATTAACTTCTTGTTAAGATAAAAAGTAAGAATTTAGAACTTTTAGGTGAAAACTTTTAAATGGATGAAAATCCCCCTTGGTTGGATGGAATTCCTTCCTTTAATAATTTTCAAGAGAATAAGTAGATAAATTAGGTTTTGACTTTCCCTAATTATTCTAATATTTCCTAAGTTCCTAAATTAAATTAGATTCCTTTTGAGATTCTTTTGGATGAGATTACTATTTCGTTTTCCAAATTAATTCAAAGTTAATCTAATTATTACTTTTTACGATTTTAGATAAATTTTCAAAGGTTTTCTAACAATTTAAATTCTACTAGCTATTGGATTTTCAATGGTTAATTTTGTTAGTTTTAATTTTCTAATCTAAATTTTAAAAGAATGAAAGCAAAAGAAAAGACAAAAGATAAAATTTGAAATCATACCTTGGTGTCGAGAATGTCGATCGTCCCATCATCGCAAAATACCATCATAATCGTCTCCTCGAAATTCTCCATTGTCTTTCATGAATTTGGAAGAAATCTTAGTATTCTTGTTTTTTAAAACCTATCTAAAAAGTCCAAATTTGTTAATTTTGGCAATTTGAAACTAATCCTTTGATTTTAGGAAATTAAATTAAATGATAAATTTAATTCATATTTCCTAAGTTTTCAATGAATAGTAGTTTTATTCGATTGCCAATTTTTTAATAGTTATTTTATTAAATATTCCAAGATATTAGTTGTTGTTTGTTTTTATTGTTTTGGCTTATTAGGCCTAATAAAACAAATTCCCCAAACTACAAACAAACAACTAATTTGGATTTGGAATCCTAATTAATAACTAAAACCAACCGAATGAATAGTATTCTAATAAAATAATCTTAAATAATCTAAAACAAATCTATCAATGAATAGGAAAAGGAATAAAAGGATGAACGACAATCCAAATGAATAGTAAAAAGAATAAAACAATCCAAACAATTCCAACTTCAATAGTAAGATGCCAATCAAAATAATTAAATAATCAATCAATTTAATTAGGAAGATTCTTACCTTGATCCTTCGTTCTCCTTGGCTAACTTCTTATAATCCTTCCCCTTCCTTCACTTGTTGTTTTTGTTGTATTGTTGAACTTGTGGCTATGGCATTGAGAGATTCAAGAATTGAGAGAATTAGTACAAATTCTTAGTGTTCAATTTTCTCCCAAAAATATCAAATGTTTGAGCGTGGCCACAACTGCCTATGCTTGTATATGCTCTTGTTTGTAAGAGTCAATTTTTATTTCCTAAGGTTCCAACAATATTTTGCTTCCCTGGACTGTCTTGGTTGAGCTCGGAGGGACTGTCTCTTCCCTTTCCGACCTGACCTCGTTGGTTAAGGGCGGGGGTCTGGCCTCTTACTTCTGTAGTACAGGGACCAACCCGCGGCTGGCTGGTCGCGCCACGTGGCGGGGCGTGGTTGGCCGTTGCCTCGTCCCGTTCGTTCCTCCTCCGATCAGCTTGCCGACCTCGCTGGGTTCCTCTGTTCAGTCCTCTTCCGATCAGCCTGCCGACCCAGCTAGTCCCCTTCTGTTCAGTCCTCCCTTCCGTTCAGTCCCCTTCCGATCAGCCTACTAACCCCACTGGTCTCCTTTCGTTCGGGATGCCGACCCAGCCAGTCTTCCTTTCGTGCAGCTGCCGGTCCAGTCGGTCTTCTCTTCAGTTCAGTTCTGAATCTTTACTGAAAACTTTTGGGAAATGAAACTAAATGTAATGGACTGAACTTTTAATCAAAACAAACTAATAAAAACTGCCAAGGAATAAAAACTTAAAGAAAGTTAAATTTAATAACAAGGTAAGGATAGGGAAATTCTTAAGAATTTTCAAAGGCAATCACGAAACTACCAATTAAATGAACACAAAGCAATAAGTGACAACTTTTAAAAGCAACACAATAGCAACAAATGGCATTTTGGAAGCAGAATACCTCTACTCTGTGCGCCAAGCAAAAGAGAATTAAAACAACGGAACTTTGGACTTTAAATGCTTTTTTTTTTAAGAAAGAATTTCTTTTCAAAAATTCTTAATTAAAGTTAAAGCTTCGCCGTATAAGATAATTCTAGGTTTCCAATGGCAAATTTCAACTTTTAAAAGTCTAAGCTCGGATATGCAAGGGTCAACCCATGCAACATGAATAAATCAAGGGTTTTAAACTTTAAACACTCGTTTCCAGGACTTTAAAGGTTAGAGCTCCGCCGTGCGGGAGCAACCCCAGGATTTAATAGTTAAATCAAAGTTTCAACTACCCGTTTCTAGGTTTCAAAGTCAAAGCTCCGCCGTGCGGGAGCAACCTCAGGAATAACCAGTATCCAAGGACCCAAACTAGTATTTTGAAAACTTAGTTCTTAAAGGAGGTACACATGACAGTGTTTAACCGAACATTAAAAACTAATTTCCAAAATTCAAAGCAAAGTTTTAAGTTTAATCACTAAAGGAGGTACACATGACAGTGTTTAACCGAACATTAGTAACTATTCAAACCAAACACCCGTTATACAACGAGTTTTGGCACGTGGTGATGCTCAAAACCTTTTGGCAAAGTCTAGCTTCGCCGCTTTAAAGTTTTAAGTTCACAGACTAGTATCAATTCGCACAAATAGTTGGTTAGTATCAAAAGAACAACAATATCAAAGTAGAGTTTGGGAACTACTCCCACAACTCCCAAAATATCAAAGTTTTGGGGCTTGAAGCCTCCAAATTCAAGAAATAAGTTAGTTAACACAAACAATACTAGAATTAGGGGATTTCCTCCACCTAAACTCTTTGAAAAGCAAAGTTTTGGGGCTTGAAGCCTCCAAATTCAACAAGAAAAGAAAACAAAGCTTTGAAGGGGCCCTCCGAACCTTCAAAGTACAAGAGAGAACAAGAAAATAGAAGAAAATAGCCAAAATTTGGCTTAAAAAGTGCTCCGACAAGTGTCGGTAGCACGACAAGAGCAACAACAAGAATGAAACAAAGAATGAGGGCCACGAACAACCTCGAGGAAGGGCCTTATATACTCGCTCCCGGCCCCTCCCCGGTAAGTTGTTCGTAAATTATCTTTTACTTTCAATCCAGATATTTTGCTAAACTACCTAAACGTATTTTCAAAATAATCTTTGTTTAATGGGAAGGAAGGTTCTCAAGCGAGTTCCTTCTAGGCCCTAAATGGCCTTAGAATCTTTTCCCAAATCAAATATTTGATTTTCCCAAAGATATTTTGAAAACCTACCTAATTAACCAAGATATTTTGTGTTTTAATCTAGGGTTAGTTCTAAATTGGCTTTCTTTAGTTCAAAAGATGGCTTCTTACGCAAGACAAGTATCTTGGGCAAATCCAATCTTCGATTTTACAAGAGATATTTGCAAAATCAACCCAGATTAATCAAAAATTACCTTTTAAAAGTCAAACTAAGGGCTGACCCTCTCTATCTTTTGAGGGACAACTCGAAACTGAAAACAAATTGCGCCATCGCGTTCAGAAGACCCCAATTAGCCTAAGGGACCCCTTATCCCTACCTCTCTAGCCGTTTTAAAGCGCAAATTTGAGTCACGGTAACTCAGAACAAAAGTTAAAAAGCTAACTTTTGGAGTTTGCGTCTTTTGATGAAACTGTCGATCCTGGGTGCTTTAGAATATTCGTGGGAGTAAGAATTGACCCTTGAAACGCTCCGTTCGGACACCGCTAGCTCCTGGCTCGCCGGTCAACCCGCCGCCAAGTTGTAAATTCTTGTAAAATTCGCTGTCGGTCCTAATTCTGGTAGTTGGGAATGTCGGAATGTCTTCAAACTTGACAGGGCTCTTTATTGGCACACAAAACACTATCCTAATTTTTAGTGAGATTTTACCGCAACATTGGTAATTTCTAGGAATTTACGAATGCAGTTTTAAGCGGTTGACTTCCCATGGAGTCATCGTGGAGTTTTGTAAAATCCCGAAACTTTTGGGCAATCTTCTACAAGATGTCCATCAACTACGGGCAAAATCAAATCTCCAATAAGAATGCTATTTTTAGCAATTCTTTAATAATTTCCACCCGGGGGGGAAATTATTCTTGATACCGGGGGAATTTTGGATGATCGGGCTTCTATTTGACCTCCTGGCATGCTTTGACCTAGAAAAGCACCTCTCTGTATGTTCCAATCATCGTTTCCTCCATCTTGGTCTGTGAATGACTGTATTTCTCAAAATTACCTGCAAACAATAAATCTAACTCTTTCGAGTTGGATTTGGACTGACTCTGACTAGACTCTAACTTTTAACCAGTTTGTTACATGTATACTTATAGCTGTTGTATTACATGAACAAGACACTAGGACTGGTTAACTCTCAAATTCTCACATCGCTCGGAATTACTAACTTAACTACTTATTTCTACTAATAAGACCTAAAATTAGTGAAAATGTAACGTCTTACGTGTTTCACGCATTTAAGGCCATGACACACCTCTTTGGTAGGGACTTCTACCAAAACCCACAATAATTGTATTTTTATATGTTTTTTCCTATTTTTCACTTAAAAATTAACTAAAAATCGCGAAAAATAAGTTCAGAGTTCCAAGTGCCAACTTGAGGGCTCACACCCGCTACTGGGGTCCGCTACTGGGGTCCGCTGTTGGGGTCCACTGGCTAGGTCCTGGCTGGCTAGCCCTGGTTTTTACACTCCCTCCCTAACCTCGGGTTCCCGTATAGGAATCCACTTAACTAAAAACTAAACTGGACGTTACTGATTATGGTCAAGGTAAGACAAAAGCTAGACTAATTTTGATGTGTTTGAAGTCAAAGCTTCGCCGTTGGGGAAAGAACTTGGATGTTGACCAAGCTATCTTATGGCGGGGGGTTTCTTCTGCCTTTCTACCACCTAGGGGTATCTTGGGAGCTAAACTTTAATTTTTCCCAATAAGGTCTTAGGAACTTAGACCTACCGGGGTCCAAAGCTTCGCCGTAGAATTGGTTTTAACACCAACTTTAGGACTTGCAATGGGTTGGGGTTCAAAGCTCCGCCGTCTAGGACTCGTTTTAACACACTCTTTAGGACTAAGGGGTCACAGGGTCAAAGCTTCGCCGTCCCCCGAAGGGTGGGTCCACTTGTCAACAACAAAGAAGGGGTTTACTATGGTTAGCACTTACTTCCAAGGCACACGTACACGCAAGACAATAACGTTAAGGGACTTATGCACCAAAGGCCCCCCAAAGCGGCATCGCCAAGGTACGGTGGGGGGTTACTCCGGGGTTAATGCACGACACAAGACAACTTTACAAAGAACTCTCCAAATGTGACCAAAAGATGTTCAAAGAAGACACACGAAGTACAAGTGAACGAGAAGGACTCCAAGAACCTTCAAAAGTTGTAAATAGAACAACAACGGGAGCCAAAAGTGCTCCAAAAACACCGTAGAGGTTTTTTGGCCTAACTGCCAAAAATGCCAAGATAACTTGGACCCACGGACCCAAAACAAGTATTGGGGGTGTTTTGGGAGAGAGAAGGGCCCCCTTTTATAGGTTTCCAAGGGCCCACTCCCCCCCTCGACGAGTAACCTCATCCATCCGGATTTTCATCCAAGTTTGAGATTTTCACCTAATTTTGGGTTTTACGCTGGTCCTAACCTCTAACTTTTGGAGTTTAGCTCGGAATTGCAAATGGATTGCGCCAATGGCTTCAGAATGCCATTTTTAGCCTAAGGGACTCCCTACCCCCTATTTCTATCACAAAAAAACCATCGGAAACTAGTGCCAACTGGAGCCAATTAAAAGGGTAAAAACCTAACTTTTGGGGTTTACCTCTTTTGGCTTGGGTAACTAGCTAGGGTTGTTGGGGAGGCTCTAGGGAGTAAGAAAAGGCTCCTTGATGTCTTCGTTCCGACTTCATACGCTCCTGGGACGCCGGTCAACCCCGCAAAGATCCTGCCGTAATTATTAATTGGGGGGATGTTGTTAGTTTCGGCTGCTTTCCGCTATTGGAACACCATGAAATTTGTCGGGGCGTGTTATTAACATAAAAGATGCTAGTCTAATTTTTAGTGAGATTTTACCGCGGCCTGGGTATTTTCCATGAATTTCCCAACGTGGCCTTTGGCGGTTGACTGCTCGGAAAAAGATCCTTTGGAGATCAGAAAAAACCGAGACTTTTTGGGGAACCTCTCATGGAGTCCCCCAAGCCACGTGCCAAGTCTTAGGCTATTCTGGCACACAGTTGGTGGCGAGGTGAAAACTAACTTCGGTTGAATCACCGGTAGTCAGGGAATCTTTCACATGTGAGGGAATCTTGGTGAATGGGTTTTGCCGTGGACATCCCGACATGTTCCAGATCCGAGAACACTATCCGGCGGCTGTGGATTCCTCCATGCAGCCTGTTTGGGACAAGTAACACCTGCAAGCTAACAATTTGGATTCCTAATGTTTCGTCGGTGGAATGGGGAAACTAGAACCTATCTTTGGAGATTTACGTGGGGACCCCCCTAACTCTCCTAAGACTAATTTAGCCTATCATGGTCACATGCACTAGGTTTGGGCTATTTTGGGTAGGTTCCCAGTAGCCCTATTGTTTCCCACTAATTACGGGTTCTAACCTATATACAAGTGGATGTTATGGGTAATCTATGGATAAAAGGCTATTTATGACCAAATGCTATATTGGTACGTGACATACCTATTTTGGTTCTACACTCTTTTTTGGGCTTTTTGTAGTACTTTATGCCTTAATTTGTAACAAACTAAAAAAAAAGAAAACAATGAGTCCCAAGTGACGAATTTCGGGCTCACATATGGCGGCCATCTGCGGTATGATTTGAAAAATCATAAGAACCTAGAATGTTTTGCTACCCTTGGGCACACGGTCAAATGTTCTAATGGCGACCTGATCACCTGAGGGTTAAGCAGCTAGTGCTAAGTCTGGTAGGGTTGCTCTACCATCATGCGGATTATCTATCACCAGGAACTCTATAAAGAGCTTAGTTAGTTGAGCACCATCATGTGGGTCAGCACCAGCACCACTCTTGGTTCTAAACTGTCCGTATGCGAGGGTAATGACTATTTTGCGAGGACTAAGTCCTCACAATCCAAGACGAAAGAAGTAGACAATGAACAAGACAAGTCTTGACACCATCTTACAGGGGGGATATTTTTGTTCATTTTATGTATTATAGTTTTTAGATTTTATAGAATTTTTTCCGCATCCTCATCAAATGGAATTGATTTGGACCTACAGATAAAAAATTGAAAAACCATCCTTCCGCCCTCAACGGAGTGAGCTTGGAACTAAAGGGAGATAGAATAAGAGAAAGGAATCCCCCTGTCCCTCCTTGATGCAGCAAATTGGGACCTATAGCCAAAAAATATTTCAAACTCGCCTTCCTCCCTCAACGGAGTGAGTTTGGACTATGTGTTTTTGAAAAGAAAAAAAAGAAAAAAGAAGAACAACAAAGACAAAGGAAGGAAGTCACAAGAGGGAGGCAAGAGGACCTTTTGGGGGGGGTTTGACCCTTGCAAAAGTGTCTCCCGTCGTGGTAGTTGGTAGCGGTTCCTTGCCTTGTCACTAGCTCAGGGGTGGCGCCCCGGCGACGGCCCAAAGGTCGAACCCTCGCCGCCGGAATTGAGGTTGTCGGTCACAGGCCACCGAGCTGCTGTGGTGGGAGACGTCCGTCGTCTTGTCGGGGTGGTATATATACCGGCCAGCCCTGAACTAGTGCCCCCTATATAAACAAAGCATATATAAACAAAGCATATATATATATATATATATATATTTTTTTTTTTTTTTTTTTTTTTTTTGAATAGCGATGTACAAGGGAATATTAGGACAACCACCTTAGATTCCTAAGAAGGTTCGGAGAGTAGACACAACCTCGAGGACGTAGGCTGATTGACGTTTGCGAGGCAATGGTTGCAGAGGTGGACCGTGGATGGTGACCACGTGGTCTCCGCTTGAAGTCCTCCTGGTGATGTTGCAGGGATCTTCCCGATTGGCGAACTGTCCCTCTAAGAAGAGAGGCAGGTCACCACGGAACAAGGCATAATCCTCTATGAGAATTACTAGTGTCCTTGGTGCTGCTGGCCAATATCTAACCTCTTCGGTGAGTGCGTTGGGAATTCTCATTCCTCGACCGGGTTGTTGTGCCTCCTCTCGTAACCGCCGACGTGAGCAGAGTAGTCGCGATAGCTGCGCTGCCCCTTCTGCTGATTTGATGCGGGCTTGGCGTGCTATCTCGGGATCCATAGTCGTTGCTGGTTCCTCGACTGGATGAGGACTGTCATCAATGCTGGGTTGTGTGAGGAGCTCCGTGAGGGCCTCCATGGCTGGTGTACTGCTCGGTTGAGCTGAAGGTCCGGACTGCGTTGGGGATGGAAATCCCCTTGTTGGGCCTTCCATCGTCCTCTGAGGTGAAGGCTCAGAGGGTCTTGGAGAACCTGCTGATGAAGGGGAGGAAGGCTGGGACTCGGAAGCTGCATTCCGAGGGCCTGACATGACTCCCATTGAGGGTGTCAGTGGTATTCCTGTGCCTCCACTCGATGTCTTCGGTTCGCGGTGTAGTGGTGTAGGTGTTCGCGGAAGATGTCCCGATTAGCTGGGAAAGGTTGTCTGTTGCTAGTGACTGCAGCTCAAAATGTGAGGAAGAGGATGCCAATACTAACTATGATGGCGAAGAAAGCAAAAAGATGGAAGAGATCCCATCTCGTTGACCAGGGCGGTGATGTAGGGCGCCACCGTAGATCCACATGCGGTCGGCCAGGCCTCAGATCCAGTTACCTGGTATGAAGGCCTGTCAGACCACTGCAATCCGCGGTGGTGCTACCGGATGGCGATGTCAGCGATACTGAGGAGGCTGAAGTGGCTGTGACGAAGGAAGAGTGAAGAGGCAATGATGGTGACGATATGCTATGCTATACTAATCCCCTACTATTCGCCCCAAATGGAGTTGGTTTGGACCTATAGACAAGAAATTTGGAAAACCCACACTCCGCCCTTGACGGAGCAAGTTTGGACTAAGAGGAAGACAGAAGATAGAAGATGATGGAAGGTAGGAAGTAGAAGTGCCTCACAGGTCGCTCGGCATAGTGTTAGATGAGGATGTAAATCACGCTATCCCAGGTTTCCCCGTAGGTGACTGCTGGAACTATCAAAGGCCAGGGGCTACGGAGCACCTAGGTCAGGAATTCTTGACCAAAATGAGTGCGGAGGAAAGTAGTGAAGTTGAGCTTCTCGATACACTGAACCCGAATGTTGAAGAGTCCTATTGGAAGGACCGCCGGTGGATTGTACCAACCGTGGTCCATCTGCTAATCTACTGCACCTGCACATCACAACACACAGCACACAAAGACGAGGGACTCCCTCCTATTTTTATACTAAGGTGTGAAGGCCAAGTGCGGAAATCCCAGGCTAGTCGTCTATCAGTACTCTAACTAGGTGTACGACGACTAGCGAGACTTAGTAACGCCCTTAAACTAGCCGTCTTTTCAACTCGATGGTATCTATTACGTCCGGTCTAGCAAGTACAGAACCTCCCTGAAGCTAGCTGTCTTTTCAACTCGATGGTATCTATTACGTCCAGTCTAGCCAGTACAGAACCTCCCTGAAGCTAGCTGTCTTTTCAACTCCATGGTATCTATTACGTCCAGTCTAGCCAGTACAGAACCTCCCTGAAGCTAGCCGTCTTTTCAACTCTATGGTATCTATTACGTCCGGTCTAGCCAGTACGAAAACGCCCTTAAACCAGCCGTCTTTTCAACTCGATGGTGTCTATTACGTCCGGTCTGGTGAATCATAAGAGAATCCCCCCAACTAGCTGTCTTTTCAGCATCTCAGGCATATATTACGTCCAGTCTAGCGGCATTGGATTCAATCGGGGAGTTGAGTTCAACTTCCCCTTGAAGCTATCTTCTGACAAGCAGGTGAGGCATGGGTCATATGCCAACATCAACCCTGACCTGACATCCTAAGAAGTATAGCTGAAAACAAATCTAAACAAAGTGTTGGCTAGCGGTTAAGCTTTTCTTTTTACGTCAGATGTAGATTTCCACGTGAGTTCATTACCCCGCGACTACCTAAGAACTAACAACCAAGTGGCTCTGAGTGACGTGTTTTAGGACCCTGCGGATCAGTGAAGTTAAAAGTAACTCTAAGAATTCTGGGGGTCTTTGCTAAGGACCATTTTACGTTAGCATTGGTTATCTCGCGCAATAACCTATGTTTAACAACCAAAAATCCTAGTTTTGGGAAATCCAAAGATCCCCCGGGCTTGGCTGACCAAAGGCCTTTCATTTTACACCAACTGCACCTATCTACGGAGACAATCCACAATCGGCAACCAATAGTGACAAAATAACCTAGTATCCTAGTGATTTAGTGACTTGGTGATGGGTTGGAAGATTTTTTAGGGTTTTTATGGGGTTTTTTCTAGCTCTTCAATTTATCTTCCTTAAATTGACTAACTATTGATTTTTTTTTGGCTTATGTGCGGAGGCCTAAAATGGCTTTTACATCCTATCTAACCTAAGACTTGACTCTTAAGTCAAAGAAGAGAACTGAGAGCCTCTAGCGGCCCTCAATAATTACAACCGACGGGGCCTTAAATGCCCTGACACCAGTGGAGAAGCGTGTTGAGGAGGGTAATGGATGACAAAGTGATTACCTGAGTAGGTGGTCGTCCATGGGACGTGTTGACCTCCCCTGGCAACTCAATCGTCTCTAGATTGCGAAGGTCGTCTTGTAGCGTGCTAGGGACGCGGCGCACGTTGTACGGTGCGGCCTCTACGCATTCCATCGCCATCGGGCTGTGATTTGCTAGTACCTCCAGCTGGCTGTCATAAACGTCTAGAACCTCATCGTCTTGGGGTCGGCATCCTGGAGGAAAATCTCTCACGGCAACGAGGGTCGTGGATACGAGCTGGGTGGCCAGGTCAAGGTCAGTTGCTTGAATTGGCTGACTCCAAAGGTGGTCTTCTGGATCCTCCCCGAAGAGTGTTGCGGATGCCCGTTGTGTTGGCGGCGGGGTTCGTGGTTCTGCTAGACGTTGAGGGCCGGACCAAGTGGCACAAAATTGGAACTCATATGGCGTCCAACAAAGAAGGCACGCTGCTCGTGATGGCTGAGCTTGTACTACAGGCACTAGCTCCATGGGATCGGAAGGAGGTGTCTCGACTTGCGTTCCCTGGGGTGGTGCCGTATGAGGAGTGCCTTCCAAACTGGGACTGTTGGCCGGGGTAGGGGTGATCTCTGATGACGGTTCGATGTTCGTCGTAGGTTCTTGACTTTCCGTAACGTGAGTTGCGGAGCTGAAACTAGAGTCGGGAGAAGGCGTGTCGCCGTTGGCGTGGATGATGGCGGATGGGTCTCCCGTGTCTCCCTCCAGGACGTAGACCGTTGGCGTTTCCATGACGACGTAAGCATCGTCTCCCGAGTAGGGGTGCTCTAAGAGCCATCTCTCGAGGGACCCATCGTCTTCGAACCCGTAGAGTCCCGGGCCCATGCACTTGAGCTGGTCCAAGCTAGCGGTGGGCTTGGCTTGGATTGCTTGGACTGCCGATAGTCCCAGTTCTTGGACCTCTAGAAGGGCCGGGGTGTTGGAGACTATGGCAATCATGGTCCTTGCATTCTCGGGACTGTAGGTGAACGTGGGTCGCTTTTCCGCCCAATTGACAATGCCTCCACACTAGCGGAGGAAGCCCCTACCTAGGAGCAAAGGGTATGAGGTGCTGGCTTCTTCTTCGAGTTGGAGGACCTCAAAGGTGAGTATGTAATCTACTCCTCCGGTTTGCACTCTGAGGTCCTTGATTCGTCCCAGGGTTGGGACTGATCTCTGATCTGCACATTTGAGAGTGACCAACGAGGGGTGCGTAATTTCTACACTACAAGAAATTGAGGCCAAACATGACTGCGAATAATGACTGTGCATTAGTCATAGTGGACACTAATGACTACAAAATGACTTGGGCTCTCTAGAGTCATAGTGGACAAGTTGTTTATGCCATGACTGCTAGGTTTATTATCACTGGATGGTTTCGGGAATGGATGTAGAAATGGACTACATAAGTGTTCATCCTACTCATAAAGAAGCTTGGTCTTAAAGAAATGGCTAATATGTTGCCATTTGGACAACAAGCAGCATAAATTGACCTAGGTGGACTTACACGTGTCCAGTCGCGTGAAAGTCAGGGTTGACAGAGCGTCCGGACGTCCAGAGTCCGCGGACGCTGACCCCAGGACGTCTTTTGACATACCTGGCGGTAGATGGCGTCCGATCGCTGGACGAGCGGACGGCCGATTCTTCCGACGGAACACGAGCGGACGGCCCATTGGAGCAGGAACGGACGAGCCGACGGTACAGAAGCGGACGCCTCGTCTGATCAGAAGCGGACGGCCCGACGGAACACGAGCGGACGGCCCATTGGAGCAGGAACGGACGGGCCGACGGTACAGAAGCGGACGCCTCGTCTGATCAGAAGCGGACGGCCCGACGGAACAGAAGCGGACGGGCCGACGGGGCAGGAGCGGACGGCCCGACGGAGGAAGAGCGGACTGGCGACCGGATGTCCGTCCTCCTGTCAAGGGCCCGTCCGCTTTGGACGGTGACTGTGCGATGTGACGGACGCCGATTTTCCACCGTTCGATCTTGCCGTCCGCATGTGTGCCGTCCGATGCTCCCGTACGTGGATTCATGCCGTCCGACTGCATAAATAGCGGAGAGCACGGCTTATTTTGCCACAATCGTTTCCCTTGCGGAGTGGGTGATCTAGTGCCTAAGGCTCTGTGCGCCTCTTCCGTTTTGGTGTGCAAATGATTGTGATTGAACCCTAAATTGTTTCAAGTGTAAGTGCGAATCATTAATCATTTAAGCAAGCTTACCATGCCTCGCGATAAGAAATCGAAGTCCAGTAAGAAGGGCAAATCCCAAGACATAAATTGGGATGATTGGGACAACCAAATGTGTGTAGCTGAACCGGAATGGGAAGAAGAACCCAAAAAAACTTGGGACTGCACGACGTGCAAGAAGTACATCAAAATGACGCACCTCTCCAAAATATGGTCCAGAGAACGCACAGAGGTGCAAGTTCGTCGTTGGGAAGGACAAATTTCCACATGCCAAAGCAAACACTTTGTTCATCGATACGAGGAAGTAACACGTTCAGCTCAAATACGGGACTCCAAACCGAATTTAATGAACTATTCCAACATGAGCATGGTTTGGGCGGAGATTGTACTCCACAAAGATGTAGATTGGCGCACAATTTACGGAAAAGATGTTACCCACTTGAATCGCAGTGATGCGGTACTTTATACCAGTTGGATTGGGCCGAGCGATTGCATGCCAGAGTGGTCTAATCGAGGCCAGTTTGGATTTCCACCGGTTGTATTGCCGGATGCAGAAGATGAATGGTCAGGTGATGATGATGAGAAAGACACTCCAACACCCGCGAGGATGGAAGAGAGGCACGAGCGTACAGAAGATCGGGAGGACATTCAATACCAACAAGAAATGCGAGAGGCAATGCAAAGAAGCCTAGAGGACCGTGGTTGACAATATGGCCATCATGGGGTGTACAGACCCGATCGTGGTGCATATGGCTCGCAAGATACGCGAAGTATTTCACACTACGATAATGACCCTCAAGGGGGGTATCATAGCTCAAGGACAAGCCACGGAACCACGCATCATTTTGAAGGTAACCAGGGAGGCTCCCAATACAACTTTACGTCTACTAGAGGTGGTTCTCATGAACCTCAAGGAGGCCCTTCTTATGGCGGTTCAACTCAAGGAGCATCTACTCACAATGATTCAATTCCTCCTCCAACTTTTGGAGGTCCATACCAAGGACATTATGGACAAGCAAGTGGGCAAAACAGATATGGAGACGACTACTATGGCGGAGGACCATTTCTCAATGTTTATAGGTCTAGTGGTACAGGCCCAAGCCAAAAAGATGACACTGAATCAGAATCTGAGTGAAGTAGATTGGACTATTGGACATTTGTAAGATTGTAGTTGTTGTCTCACAATACAATCAAGTGATTGTAAATTTGTAATCTCTTGCCACATAATATAGAAAGTGACAAGCACGGTACAAAGATGTTGGCTCTTAACAAATAGTATTTTCCTATTTGTAAATTATGAATAAAATATATTGTAATTAAGCCCTAAAGCCTTATGGATGTTTTTAGAAAAATGGATTTGTTCGGACCACTTCTACGGTATATACCATAGAAAAACATCAACATCAATTTCTGGGGGGAATTTAAATAAAGTATTTTGGACATAACTTATTTTAGAGCATGGCGCCAAAATTTCAAAAATTTTGACTGCATGGATTGAAAGATATGGCATGATAAGCACTGCATTTGAAATTGAGAACGCCTTTAATCTCAGACAAAATTTCAGTAAAGAATTTTTTACAGATTAAAATCTGCAATTTCGGTTTAATTTACAAGACCACAACCCAATTATGCTTTGGAATTTTAATTTCATTTAGGGTTCTAGAATAATGAACGGAAAATTGATTCAAGGAGTTTGGCACTTAAGCTTCTCCTAAACAAAATCAACTTCGCAAAACAACATATTGTATAATTGTATTATTTCAATACAAATGGTGTTGTTACTTTGTTGCCCCCCAATGAAAATTTAGGGGATTCTCTTGCATGTGCCATACACATTTACACAATAGATCATACAATTTAGCACACCACCTTGCCAACCTAGGTGGCTAGGTACCCAACAATCCAACATCAATGATACATCAAGAAGAAGAACTCCAAGTCTACATTTCTCATCCACCCAAAAAAGATGTTTTGTATTTAAATAGTTTGTGTTCCGAAAAATACAAAATGTTCAAAACGGAAAGCCAATTTCACATATATTGGCATACATTGATGGTGTATATATAGTCTATAGTTAGCACACATAGTAACGTACATCCTCACTGATACATTTATCGATTACTTCTATAATCTATAGTACTATGTAGCACACTCATATATTAATATGAGTGACGGAAGTGGTCATCTGGAATAAGCCAATTGTAAGAATTAGTAAATCGTTGAATGATTTCGGAAAAACTTCCGCGCTCCGCAATCACTGAATTGCAAAGGCGATCCAAGTAGAGGTGAAATACCCTTGCCAAATCGTGGTGGCTAAACCTCGTATGTCCTTCATTTTCACGATGAAGCGATGTGTAGGCCTCTGACATGCATAGTTTGTTGATCCGTTGAGCTATTCGACCAACGGCATATTCCTCCGATTTACGTGACAAAGTTGGAATCATTTCCACATCCGCATCTTTGTGGTGCACGTATGCAATTGAAGGGTCCACCCACCACCTTCGGTTCAAAGTTGCATCCCGATCTGCCGCGGATGTGAACGTATACAATGACTTCATTGGTTCAGTACGAACCGTAGACATGCCCCAATCGCAAACTCCAATGTAAACACGTGATTCATCCTCAGGAAAGTGAAACATGATATTGTCGGGAGAAATATCATTGTGTAGATGACCCGCATTGTGGACCGCATTCATGATATGCACCAATGCCCATGCCAACTCGGTGCGCTTCTTTCTCCATCGACCAAGACGGAAAGCTTGAATCACCTCTTCGGGCGTTGGTCGTGAATAAGACAATCGAATGGCAATGTTATCTGCATAATCATTATCGAGAATCAACATTTGCCGCAATGTACCACCATTCCACCAATATGCATACCCTTCATTGTTTGTTGCATGGACAGCGGCAAACCGAATAACTCCGTCATGTGGAATCCTCACTGCCATTGATTCGTTTTGGTGCTCCAACTTCGCAAGTTGAGGACGAATCCGTTGTTGATGAGATATCTTTGCAGCAAATTCCCAAAATGTGGGAATCTCATGACATCCTTCAATTCGAACCCTGCGAATTGTTGCGTATCCGCCCTTCAAGATTTTGTCATCTTGTAGAATCACCCTTGCTGTGTCTGGTAGTGCTATGAGATGTCGTCGTCCACGTTGCAATTCTACATCTCCTTCATCCGAAGTCCACCAACCCAATGACCCTCGCCGATTGCGTCTCTTTGCAAACGGAGCGCAACGACGAACAAACAAGTCAGCTTTGAGAATGACTTGTTCAAAGCTTTCATCACTTGCACGGTGTTCCCTCCCGTATTTTTCTAGGATCACCTTCGCATTCCACAATGCGTCTTGCACCCTGTTCTTTAGAAATTGTTGGAAGCCTTTCTTCTCCATTTCATGAATCCATTCTAGAACGTTTAGAGCATCCGTGAACTTTTGTGTCATATCCATCTTGAATTTGTCTACACATTCCTCTTGGTATCTCACATATTTAGTGTCAAGAGACACTGTAGTTTCCGCCTCATAAAACTTCACAATGTATTCAATCAAGAATGCTTTGCAAGCATTGGAAGGAAGTTCACGTGCTGAGTCAATATCGGGCACCACATTCTTCCCCTTCGCCGCTCTCTTCGGTCTCGGCATCGTAGAAAGTATTAATTTTTAGTCCCAATTTAATTCATAAAAAATTACAGTGCACCAAGTACACATAAACTGGGAAAAACGGGCAAAGTATAGGCCCCCAAAACCCACCTCCTACCTTCCCAACGAAAGGAGCCAATGGAGGATAAACCACCAAGCTCTCCGCTCTCTCTTGCAAAGCACAAGGGGGAAGGCAAAAGTGAGAGCGGACGAGCCGTCCGCACCGCCTTATATGAGGCGGACGGCCTCGAGGTCCGCACGAGCGGACGGCCAACGGTCCGCCTCGCTTCGGCCGTCCGATGAAACGCACGGATCGGCAGTCCGCTTCATCGGACGGCTAGAACAGACCGCCCAGCCGGACGCCGACTCCGCGACGCGGACGGCAGCGCCGAAATCGCGGACGGCGATCAGCAGCCGGACGGCGGCCTGCAGCACGCGGACGGCGGCTCCGACGGGCGGACGGCAGCGTGGGAACGGAGGACGGCGGGGTCCGCCAAAGCGGACGGGGGTGGGATTTTGAAGTGCATCCCGCCCAAATTCATCATTACGGCCTTAGGGGTCTTTGAATCCTTGATGTCACCAGCTGACTGGCCCTCCGGTTCAATTTCATTTTTAATGTGGTTCCTTTGTGCCAATGGCGCTGGGATTTCATTTGATCTAAAAATTAAAAAATAAATAGAAAAAAGGATGTGTGAATTTAGGAATTATCTAAAAGATTCACATATTTTTTTATGTTGTTTTTACGTGCATGCATTGAGTTTATAATTTTCTCTTATTTTCTAGGGATGCAATTGAATTTCCTATGATATAAATTTTTGAATGAAATGAAGAATTGAACACATGGTAATTTAATTCTACTTATTTGAACTTCGAGAAAAAACTTAAAGCTTCTCATTGTCCAAATGAAGCTACGAGGTTTGTTTCTTGTATGTCAACACCTCATAAAATGGTCATTTCAAAACCAAAGACAAAAATTCTTTTAAATGGTATTTTACATGAAGGGGATATTAGGGGCTTGCAAAGGTTTTGATACTCTAGCATGAAAACGTGTGGAAGTAGATTTCTAGAAGTCTCCCCCCCCCCTCCCTTTGAGTTGAATGAATTTATTGATTTCCAATGTATTGATTTCCAATGTATTGATTTCCAATGTATTGATTTCCATTCTTTAAAGAATCATAAGGTGCCAAAATATTAGCGCCAATTATATCAAGTTAAATTAATTCTAGTATGAAATTATAACTTGCTCAATCACTAGGGTGGGACAACGTGCTATGAAAATAGTGCATACACTTGTCTTCTTATAAGTTATAACCTCACAAGTTCATGTGCACCCTACTAGGCATTCAAGCAAATTTTTTAAAGTCTAAACATCTACATGGTTAGGAAATGCAAGGACAAATGTTTCTTTCGTTGTGGATACTAAAAGGCCATTTTTTTTTTTCATATGTACAACACACTTTGAATGGCTTGGGCACTCAAACCTCTAAAAGATTTGATCCATTGGAAAATTAATCAACTTTGAATATTACATGAATTGGACCTTGGGAATTGTTTGCAATTCAATAACTCCTTTCCATTTTGTTATTAGTTCTATTTGGAATTTTGGGGGGCATATTTGTTTATCCAAAATCAAAGACAAAGGATTGTGATTGTCACCCCCATTTGGACAACGAAAGGCCTAAACCCTATACCCTAAACCCTAACAAGGGTTTGGAGGCATTGCATTAGTCAAAATACTACCTTTGAGTCCGTGGATTGCCTTGACATTTATGAAAACCAAGTCAATGCATCGAACATTGAAACATTCCTTCATCAATGAGCACCCGGTACTAGTACAACATCTCTACATTCCCAAATGAAAGAATCCTATACTTCTGGAAATCAGGAGAGGACTAGAGGACTCAAGAGGGTGAAAACAAGGCCCAAACTCCCCAAGTGTGCTTGGGCGAACCTCGGGGAGGGAAGGGCGGACGGCAGCGTCAGAAATGCGGACGGACCCGTCGGAGCAGGCGGACAGCGGCCTGCAGCACGCGGACAGCGGCTCCGACAGGCGGACGGCAACTCCGACGGGCGGACGGCCTGTCAGAAATGCGGACGGAAGCGTCGGAATCGCGGACGGGGGGCAGCAGGCGGACGACAGCGTTGGATTTGGAGACGGATGGGCCGTCCGATTGAGCGGACATTCGGGTCCGCTTCGCATTGGTCGGGGGAGGTTCAGTGGCGGACGATCTTAGGTTTGGTTTCGGACGGCTATAAGGGCGGACGGCCTTCTTGTTTTTTCTCACTTCCCTCTCCTTCCTAGGACTCACAACCGTGTTGGATGTGCTACTGTTGCTTCATTGTGCCAGTTGCTCCTACATGGTGGAGAGGTGGGGTCATTCATCTATCATTATTGGTTCACATACAAACATTCATTGAAACTTGGGTGGATTGAAGACAGATACTTTTGGTGACTATTTAAATTCAATTGGGGACAAGTTCAAGTTGACAACCATGAGTGGTCAAGGCGTTGAAGGTAGTGGTGGGTTGACCGGCGGAGGTGACAATAGTAGGAGGCCTAAACCAAAGGGAACCGCCCATGAGCTCCACTATGAGATTTTAGATGATCCCAACATCAAAGCAGAGGGTGGTTGGGAAGCGGAGGAAGCGGAATATTGGTCCTCCAAAACGTGCAAGAAGTATGTGAAGATGTACCACATCGACAAGTTGTGGCCTAGGGAGGCCCACATCATCCATACTCGTGGTTTTTGTTGCAAACCAGGGAATTGCAACAATGCGCACTTCATTCACCGAGCGCATGAAGTTTGGCGGGCCCTCTTCGGGGATAAAGCAATGTCCAAGGGGTATATAAACTACAGCTTGGCTTCTATGGTGTATGCAAAATTGATATTGGCACGCAAGGTGGATTGGAGCACGTTTCCAACGACAACAAACGCTCCACGTGTGCTTGAATGTAATCGGAAAGATATTCCCGATTTGTACAATCCACAAGTAGGGCCAAGTGAGGCATTTAAATCCAAAAGAGAGGTCAAACCAATGACAATGACTATGACCAAGGACGTGGAGGTCACAAGTTCGGCAATGCAATTGGCTTCAACACAAAACCGTACGGCAATACAAGATTTCAAAGGTGAGCATGTGGAGGGAGACATATTTTTAACTCCTCCAACGGATTTGATATGCACACCAAATGGAACAACAATGGTGGAGCACGTGGCCCCATCCGCACCACATGAACGTCATGATGATGTCATTGAGGGAGAAGTTGCTAATGCGGGAATTGCCATTCAGAATCTTATAGACAGCAATGCTTTAAATCATTTGGCAAGTACTTCGAAGCAAAGTTTGCCGAAGACACCGAGCCCGACATTGAATCTAGGAGTTGAGGTGCATCCTTCACCTCATCATGGAGAACAATCGGATGGCGTGTTGCCAAATGAGACCATTCTTGGTGGATTTATCGATTCCAAGTATCCACATTTGTCATCATTGAGGACATCAAAATGGCAAATTGTTCGTCGGATGCCCTCGGTTGCATTATTAGAATCTTTGTGTAAAGGTTCACATTTGTGGCGGTCACACGAAGAACGTTTAAAGAACATGGAGCACACCAACGAGGATGGCATGAGTAACGGAGGCGCGGAAACCCAAGATGAGCCTTCCGAGAGTCAATGGGCTGATTTTGTTTTGACCGCATCAAAATTGGCAGTTACGGCTCAATTTGTAGCAGAAGTCGCTCCAAGGCTGCAAGAAGTTGCAACGGATTTTTCCAAATTAGCACCTGAATTGTTGAGTGGTGCCTTGGACTTCGTGAAGTTCAGCCAATCTATGACACCATTTCTCGACGAGCGTGTTACAGATTTGAAGGTTTTGAGTGAATACCAAGAGGAGATCAAGAAGTATAAGGGTATAGATGTTGAGAATCTCAAGTTGGCGGCGGATGCTTCGAAATTGAAAGAGAAGCTAGAGACATTGGAGGCTCAATCAGATCGTCGCCATAATACATTGCTTTTCCAAAGGAAGTTTATTGAAGACTTGGAGTACGAAATTGTAGCGTTGAAGAAGAAAATCCGAGAAGGTGAGGTGGTTGTTGAGAAGGGAAAGGAGAAAGTGGAGGACAGACTAGATGGCATTGAGGAAAACAACAATCCGGATTTGTTGTATTTGACCCCCATCGGTAATACTAATTCGACATTCCACGATGCTTCCATGCAAACGGAAAGCAATGAGGTCAAAGAATTGAAGCAAAAATTGAACGAGGTCACCGAAGAAAACACGCGTTTGGAGGCCGAGTTGAAACGATTGCAACGGATAGTGCAATTGGATGAATGTATGCCGAAGGGCACTTTGGACTCTCGATGGTTGGCATGGGTGCAAAAACTCGAAGACAAACCGTCTGTAATATCACGAGCAATGAAAGGGCTACTCAAATTGGCAATGAAGTCGGATGAAGAATGCGATAGCGTGGAGTCCTCTCTTTGGCGTTTGAAGAAGATGTTTGTCTTTGTGCCAACGAGGTCTACCGAAATCACATATTGGGGATACATGGATGCAATGTTCGAGCGTTTGAACCACACAAAGAAGGAAGAGGTGGCCTCCATTAATTGGGCCTTGGAACTAGAAGAAGGTTGGGTCCCTTATCCCACGCTTTCGGCACACATCAAGAAGAATGACAAGACAATGGTGCATGCTTGTGATCCTTCGGCCTTAATATTGGAGGGTCATTGTAGCCTTTGTCGAGTTCATTTTGGGCCCGAGGGAGCCCTCACCATGGGCCAATGTCCCCACACTTTCCACGTCACATGCATCGTGAGAGCATCCCTTATTCGTTCGGTGTGTCCTGAGTGTCGTTCTCCCTTGCCTCCTAGGTTCTACGAAATGCTCGGGATCTCGGAAGCTATGCCCCCCGGCCATGAATACAATCGATGGACCCTTCCGTTAGACCAAGCGCCATTCAAATTTCAAAATTATGCGCATTGGGGAAAAAGTCTAACGTGGGATTTGGTAAATTCTACACATGGGCTATACGAATCATCGGAGGTGCCGATAGATTCCTTGGTGTGGATGACCCACGATTGAGAGGTGGAGTTGCGAGCTAGAGGTATTGCCAACGAGGAGGATCGAGAAGTGTTTTGTCGTAGTATGGGGGGCCATTGGAGCATGCAACACCACAAATTCTTTCGATTTCCCGAAAAGGAAGTGAAGAAAGGACTAGATGGCAATTAGATAGAGGTGGAGCCTACACAAGAGTTTAATGAGCAATACGGGGATTACAATCACACTTTGCTAGGGAGGGCCCTGTTTTTATCAAAGTTGGAGGAAGCTACACAAGTTCGTGCCTTTGTGGAACTAGATGGGCAATCAAGCACAGAAAATTCAATGGTGGAGGTGGCGGGGGCATTTGATAAGAGGATGGGCGAAATCATAATGCATTGGAGGGCATTTTTAGTGGGGAGAGAAGAACCAAAGTGGTTTTCCATGAAAAATGATGATGACGTGGTCAACTTTTTGGTAGATAAAGTGGATGCTGCTTTGAGAGCGTTGAAGGCAGAAGACGTGGATTTGACTCCAAAACGGAAGAATAAACGGAAGATTGAAGACGAGGATGACTACTCTCCGGATACGAAACGACACTTTTCCGCAGTAGACATGGAAGCTGCGTCCATGGGGCCTATGAGTGAGGGCAGTCTTGGTCCTCAAACACGCCGTGCAAGTGCAAGGCTGAAGGATAAAGAGGGTTCGTCGCGTCTTTCTGAGGGAGGTAGCACGGATAATATATAGGGTAGTTACACCTTGTTTGTATTTCGATATGACATTATGGAGTGTTGTTAATTTTGAACCTCGAGAGGATTCAATACTATTAATTTACAACACTCATAGTATGCTATGAGTTGCTTTTCATTAATATAAAAATATGTGGGTTACTCAAATGTTTTTGAATTTACTCTCCTAAGTTTTTGATATTTTATGCGATACTTTCTTGTCAAGTATGATTTTGGACATGCCTATCTCTCAACATAATTTTATCTCATTAATTTCTGTATTCCTAAAATTACGTGCATCTCTAAACTAAGTCCCTAAAATTAAAACTTGTAGAATTAATGAATTACTCAAAATCCACCAGCCGTCCGCTAGTCCGCCACCCGCCTACAATTTCGACGCTGCTGTCCGCTTGTCGGAGCTCGCCGTCCGCGATTCCGCCGTTACCGTCCGCCTGTCGTAGGTCGCCGTCCGCGATTCCGTCGCTGCCGTCCGCCTGTCGGAGGTCGCCGTCTGCGATTCCGATGCTGCCGTCCGCCTGTCGCAGGTCGCCGTCCGCACTTCCGACGCTACCGTCCGCCTGTCGCAGGTCGCCGTCCGCGCTTCCGTCGCTGCCGTCCGCATTTTTGTTCTCAGAACCGTTGGGGCTTTAGAAATGTTTTAGTTTTTGCTGCTCAACGGTCATGAGGAATGGGCCTGATCTGAAATCTATAAGTTCTTAGAATTTCAGACTAACAAGCACTCTTGAGAAACTGAACGCTAAGATTTCCAAGGGCTAGGAGCTGCAATTTATTTTGTGTCCCTTGCTTGGTAATGCATAGTTCAGTGGACAGGGGGGCTTTGGTTTCCAAGGCTTCATTCACACATTGTTTCTAATATTTTTTACAAATCTTATCCAATGGTTACATTTTTAATTTGAATCCAATTTACGGAATTGGAAGTGATCACTATGAGCAAGGATTGGTCTTCTTGGTATGGCTTCCCGGAGGTTGGTAAAGTGCAATGCCGGTTTTGCAACTTGGTGTTTGCCAAGAAAGTAAGCCGGTTGTTTAGCCACTTAGGATACCAAGGCACATCGGGGGCTCGTGACAAAGGAATTAGCCTTTGCGCAAAAATGACATCTCAAGTTCGAGCTTTATTTTTGGGTTGCCAAGGGGCGATCCCACGAAGATCGTCTCTAAACAATGTGGATGGCAGTGGCACACCTATGGCTATGTGGGAATGCGATAATTCAAATGGAAGAAACATGGCACGGTCTACACATTCCGACTCATGTACTGCACCGGAGGATTTGGATCCATTGTCTTCTGAAGTGAACCTCAGTACACAAATATCAAGTGAGCGTGGTACTCCACGAGGATCAAGCAGTAGGCCTCTAATTAGTCAGAAGCAAAGTAGTCTGGTGAATGGATTTGAAGAAGCAAATAAACGCAAGTTGAATGCGGTGTGGGCCAATTTCTTTTATGCTGCAAACATACCATTTGCTGTTGCGAGGAACCCAGCATTCAAAGAAGCGGTGAAGCGAACTGCCGAGTTTCAACGGCCTTATATCCCACCGTCTTATCACGACTTACGCCATAAATTGCTTGACCAAGCAAAGGTAGACATTGAGGTCAATCTCCGAAAGCGGACCGAACACAGCATTAGGAAGTTTGGAGCAACATTGTCTATTGATGGATGGACGTCGGTTACGAATCGGCCGTTGATAAATGCCATGCTGGTGTCTTCTGCGGGTGAGCAATTCTTGGGAGCGGTGGATACGACAGGGCACGAAAAAAATGCAACATACTTGGCTGGCATACTTGAGAGCTTCATAGAACAAGTAGGCCCCAACAATGTGGTGCAGGTGAGTACAGATAATGCGTCAATGAACCCTGCAGCATGGAATTTGATATCTAGTAAATATCCCCACATTTTTTTTCAAGGTTGTGTGGTGTACGCCCTCAATTTGTTGCTGAAAGATTGGGGGAATGAACAATGGATTGAAGAGGTCGTGGAAAATGCCCGTATCGTGGTGAAATTCTTCAAGAAGCGGCACATGCCACTTGCAATATTTCGGAAGTACTCACCGGAATATAATTTGTTGATGGCGGTAGAAACAAGGTTTGCCTCTAATTACAACATGATTGGGCGCATGTTGAAGGTCAATGGGAAGTTGCAACAAACAGTGACGGACCCGCAATGGGATGAATACGCAAGGAAGTTTGGGCGGAACTCCAAATCCCGCAATGAATGTCGAATGGTGAAGAAGATAATTTTGAGCGAGCATTTTTGGCGCCGTTGTCAAAATTTCAAGGACTTGTCGGCTCCCGTTGTAAATGGTCTATGTGACTTGGATGCAAAGAGGCCATGCATGGGCAAGGTGCTGCACATAATGAGTAAATTAGAGAAACATGTCCTCTCTTTAGATAAACCGCCTTTTCGTTTATCCTCAGACCTTGCCATTCCACTAGTGCAATCGTATTATGCCCGACGGGAATTGGTGGAGACCGATCTACATTATGTAGGAGCTTTGTTGAACCCCTACCTTCTTGAAGATCAAGAGCTAGCCGACGACCAAGATGCAATGGATGCATGCAAGCGTGTTCTAATGAAAATTTGCAAACAAGGGGAGTACGCCTCGGTCGTGAAAGAATTTGTAGCCTTCCGCCACAGGGAACCTCCATTTCACAACATGTTGAACCCGGACGAGCAACAATTGTCGGCGCACGCTTGGTGGGATTTTGAAGGTGCGTGTGGGAAGCTCATTGCTCCAATTGCTAAGAGGATTTTGGCCCAACCGGTATCTTCGTCTTCATGTGAACGAAATTGGAGTAGCTATTCATTTGTTCACAACAAATTTCGAAACAAGTTGAAGCCACAGAGAGCCCAAGATTTGGTGTATGTGTACACCAATTCCAAAGTCCTTTCTGCATCAAAGGAAAACGATGAGAAGAAGTGGTACACCGAGAATGTGGAGTCGGAAGATTCTATGTCGGAGGACGAGCGTAATGAAGATGGTGATCCTCTATTCGATGACGAAGATGCTATGAATGATGACATCACCAATTTGGATGATGAACCGCTCCGGAGCCCAAATCGGAACAATGAAGAAGGGGATAGAAATGCGGAAGACATTTACAACTTTCCATTGGATGAGGACAATTGTGAATATGATGAAGGTGGCCCTTCTATAGCTAAATTTGTAGATGGAACCGGGTTGTTGACTAGCGAAAAGATTCTAGCCAATACGGAGGACACTCATGCGCAAATAGTGGAGGAAAATGAGGCAATGTTTGTCAATGATTGCATCCCCCAAACAGATGAAGTGATTCCAATTCTCGAGAGTCTACCCATGGCAATGGCACTTGTAGAAGAAAATCCCGAAGTTAATGACATGGGAGAGTGTGGGGTGAAGTCTGACATGAATGTGGATAATACAAGTGTTGAATGTGTGGAAGTACCATCGAATGTAGATGCACGTGTGACGGAGTTTGATCGCCCAATGCTAGTTCACAACGTCGAAGACCAGAAGCAAATTGTGCAAGATCTCCAATTACGACCACATAGCGATCGTCCATCAACACTACATACAAGAGGTAGTACAACTTTGAATGGTCCTGGAGGCTCAAGATTTGGGAAACAAGTTGAACAACATTTGACCAGTCCGACTGGAATGCACCTTCGTGTCAATCCAGATCCATTCAATTCATCATGGAGCGATGATGAGAAGGACGAGACATTGGCATCAATGTTTGGTCAACGTTCTAGCCAAACAAAACGTGATTCATTCAAATCGTCTGATGGAACATTGCAGCAGATGATTGGAGCAAAGATACCCAATCAAGGAGGATCGCAAGTAAGACCACCAACGGTGAAAGAGTCCCACAAAGCTCGAAATAAAAGATTAATGGAAGCTTTTGCAATTTCCCCATCAAAGAGACAAAGTCTTGGTAAAACCCCTCTTGATGTATGTCAACCAATTTCAGCGAGGAAATTAAAACCGATTCATGGCCTTAAAGAAGGCATAGGAAAGTCTATACTAAGAGCCAAACAAGAGCAGAGGAAGGGCCGACCAACGAGGTCAGTTGCATCCAAGCAAGTACAAGGAGGGGCAATTGTACAATCTTTATCAGAGGATATGGAAAAGTCAGACAACGATGAAGATGAAGATTCAGGATGGGATACTAGAGGTCATAGTAGCGGGGCAGAGGTGAAAGGAGATAGTGATTATCAGCCTTCGAGATGAAAGGGATGTATAATTCATTATTCAAGTGTTCATAATGAATTGTTACATGGAAGCATGTAACGGCAATTTATTTTTTGAACCTATCATTGTAATGCACCTGAACTTAATGATGTTCAAAATATCATCAAGGTTTTTTTGTTTCTAAATAGTCAAGCACTATTGACTGAAATTACATTGTGTGCATCATTTTCTGGATCAAGTATTACCTACAAAAATGTAATAGTATAATGCATCAAATTTGGCTTCATGTACTGTAGTTTTATGGATGTCCGCCCGTCCGCGCCGTCCGCCGTCCGCGCCTTCCGTCTGCCGTCCGCGCCTTTCGTCCGCCGTCCGCGCCTTCCATCCGCCGTCCGCGCGGACATGTCCGCCGTCCGCCCGTCCGCCCGTCGATCCGTCCGCTGACCGCGCTGACCGCGCCGACCGCGCCGACCGCCCGTCCGCGTCATCCGAACGGCCGACGGGTGCCGTCCGATGGATGCCGTCCACATCGTCCGCGCGTCCCGAAAATGTGGACGTTCGGACGTCCGGACGTCCGAAAAATGGACGTGATTTTGCCCCGGACGTTGAAATTCGTCAACCCTGCTCAAGTCGACCTCTTTCAAGGACTGCCAACCTTAGATGGAATGAAATTGTTTTATAGATAGTAGTCGACTGTGGTTGATTTCGACTTCCTTGTACATATTGTGATGTTTTTAATAAAACTGGAAAGCATTTCAATTTTAAAATGTCTTTATCTTTTTGTTTCAAGCGATGTCATTTGCCTATATTAGTTGAGTAATTCTCAGTTCTCATGATGTGATGTTTGCATTGTGGACCCTCTGTATCTTCAATATGAATATTTTCTGAATGTTTTTTTTTTACAGAGTATTCGTATCTTCACGTCCTCAGATCCGAATGCAAGTCTTGAATGCGCTGCGTCGATAGATTCAATATGGGAATATGGGTAGAATGCAATTCTGAGCACTGGGAATTTCCTATGCTCTGCTGCAACAGCCAATTCCACTATGGATTTCTCTCTGAAGCCGGTGGATGATGATGTCATTGACAGTCCGCCAAGTAGAACTCCTTGTCCGCCAAAATCATGCTCCCCTTCTCTCCTTCGATCCAGACCTCCATTCACGTCTCAGGTGTCGCTGACTGCTTCAGAAAGAGTGCCACAAAGAAGATTGTACGAAGAAGCTGGAACCTCAGTTCTCCCTATGCTGCAGGAAGAGGTGTCTGGAAAAATTGTAGAAAATGTGGTCGTCCCTCCTTCTTGTAGACCCCCACATCCACGAGACAGTGTTAGGTCCTCTGGCGTGTGGAAGTCGAAGACTCACGATGGAACACTGCCAACTCGGCGCATACCCCCATATCTGGACACATGGGATCGAAAGCTCATTCAGCTCCAGAAGCGGCAGATGCTGTGAAAGTACAAAAAACGAGACAATGGATACAGCCGGGGTCCGGAGATCTTTCAGGCGATGGAAATGTTGAAGAGTAAAACACACATGTAGTATCTGTTCATATTGTTCATGCACGGTCTACACATTCAAAGAAGTTGTGCAGTTACTGTATAGAACTCAAAGTAGTGCATTCATGGTGCTCTACTATTTTGTAGCTAATGAGCGAACTTAAATTGTTAATAGCACTTGGAATCACATATGTTCTAAGGCAACGAGTGGAGTTTTATGCGCTACTGCCTTCTCTAGTATGCAAAGTAATCGTTGCAAGAAGGTGTTGAAGCCGCTTTATAGTGAATCCGGGGGGGATATGAGGGTTTGTTTATATGGTTTCCGGGCTACTGCTTTGCAGAGTACTTCTCAGTTGTTGACTTCAATGGTTCCAAGACCTTGTGGTCATGGGCTCATATACCATGATATACTCTTCGAACACTTCAAAATCACTACATAGTATGGGAAATGGGAATGCGGTATTTCACGGCTTGGAATGAAATCTTAGGCAATGCTTTTTATCCCGCACGTTTTACTATGTGTTCATCCATTGCGTGTATATTTTATGGAAATCTTCTTTTGTTGATGGTGCATAACACAATCACTGCATTGTTCTATGAAATATATTGTTTGGGATGCCAATCAATTGCTTTTGTCGTGATCATTGAGAAAAAAAACCCTTTGTTTTAGGTTTGGATGTCTCCACAAATCCGCAACATGTTGAAAATAGACTCCCATTTCATTGGAAAACTCTCATTTTAATGAATATAGTGTTACTTCTATTCTTTGCTAGTTCTAACCTATGCTTCAAAGACTTAAAGCTCTAACTTCTACTAACTTCCTTTAAAAGGGTCTCAAAGGTATCCTAAGGTACCTCCTTCGATTTACTAACCAAATTAGAGACTTTGAAATATATTTCCTATCACTAATTTGATACCCGCTCTTAATTCCTTCTATGATTGCTAATTATCACTCTAATCTAGACACTCTAATCCTAACTAAGTGTCACCCTAAACTAACTTCTGATGTGAGAAAAAATTTAAAAGGCAAGCTTCTAAACTTTGTCTCCCAGCAGACGCACCATTCATGTGGGCACTTAATTACCCACCCTTGGTAATTAATCGGACACAACTAGGTTCTAGGGGTTAACTAAATTCTAACCTAACGAGTGACTAAGCATAGGTCCACTGTGCCTTCCAAGCAATGGATCTTCTTTACTAAGTTCCTAGTTTCCGCAGGTGACAATGGAGTTGCCCCCAATTGGCGAGGGAATAGTTCGGGCTAACCGTCCCCTAACGGCAACCTATGCGAACTACCACCGAATCTATCCTAATCTATGGGAATCTGAGGCTAATTGACCTTTCCTAAGGCTGAGGAGGGATTACCTAAGTCCCTTCCATGGTTTCCTAAGTTGATTGGATTTTTTCCTAATCTAAGTTATCTTTTTCCCTAATTTAATTTATCTTTTATCTAATTTATCCCCTAATTTAATTTATCCTTTTTTCCTAATTTAATTTATCTTTTTCCCTAATTTAATTTATCCTCTTTCTTAATTTAATTTTCTAATCTAATTTATCTTTTATCTAATTTATCCCCTAATTTAATCTATCCTTTTTCTTAATTTAATTTTCTAATCTAATTTATCTTTTATCTAATTTATCCCCTAATTTAATTTAATCTTCTAATCTAATTTATCCTTTTTTCCTAATTTAATCTTCTAATCTAATTTATCTTTTTTCCTAATTTAATCTTCTAATCTAATTTAATCTTCTAATTTAATTTATCTTTTTACGTTCTACCCTTGACCCTACGTCTTTATCACCTAAGGTAATTTTGATTTGCTACTTTAACCTTAACTCCTAATTGGATTATTTTGTCCTCATCTAATGTTTAACTTCTTGGTTGAATTTTGACCCTAACGGTTACTAATCCCTAGTCCTATCCTATCCTGTTCTACCTTGTTTTGTAATCTAATTCCTATCCTATCCTACTCTATTTTGGTTGCTTTTACGGTCAACTTCTATGTATGATAGGGGTTTAGATCCTTCTAGCCCTATCGATAAACTTCTATGTCAAAGCTTAAGGTCCACCCTAATTCCTATTTGCTAATCGACATTAATCATTACTTAACAAAATTTAGCACAAATTAAAAGAAAAGCACTGGGGATTAATTTACTGACTCACCTGATCGATGTTGGCATGCGCGACCTTTTCCTCCATACCTCCGGCCGCGTGCTCGTATTCCATAGTCGACACGTATGTTGAAGTAGTAAAATGCCTACGGCTTAGTCCTTGGCGAAGTAGTACACTCTAAAGACCCTTAGTGGTTCCTTCCTTTCTCCTTATCTCTTTTTCTTTTACTTCAACACTATTCCTACCAACCCCTTAAATGAGACCTTACACCATATGACGCTAATCTAATGGAAGAGTCACCTATTCTCTTACGTCGTCATTTTGGTGTCATCCTAATCTCTTTCCTAATGGTTGTAAGAAGCTTTTGAGATTTCCTACCTAATCCTATGACGCAACACTATTTATCATCTCTCCCTTCTTCCTCTCCTATAACTACCCCTTCCTAATTTTGTCATCATTGTGTGAAGTTTAGTTTGAGAGGTTGAGGATGTGGTTTGCAGGGCGCCGCTTGGAGCTTGTCTTTCTCTTCCCCCCCCCCTTTTTGACTGATTTCCCCCCCGCTTTGATGTATGTTTTGTTTTGATCTTTCCTTTTTTTCTCTCTACCCCCACCCCGAAACCCTTGCACCAACCCCCCAAGCCCTGGCCCCCCACCCCCTCCGAACACTGTCTGGGTGCCCGCTGCTGGGTCGCCCGCTGTCTAGGTGCCCACTACTGGGTCGCTCGGCTGTCTGGATTGCCCGCTGTTTGGGTCGCCCGGCTGGCTGGGTTGCCCGCTGGCTGGGTCGCCCGCTGTTGGAGTCCGCTGGCTGGGTCCTGGCTGGCTGGCCCTGGTTTTTACACTCCCTCCCTAACCTCGGGTTCCCGTATAGGAATCCACTTAACTAAAAACTAAACTGGACATTACTGATTATGGTCAAGGTAAGACAAAAGCTAGACTAATTTTGATGTGTTTGAAGTCAAAGCTTCGCCGTTGGGGAAAGAACTTGGATGTTGACCAAGCTATCTTATGGCGGGGGGTTTCTTCCGCCTTTCTACCACCTAGGGGTATCTTGGGAGCTAAACTTTAATTTTTCCCAATAAGGTCTTAGGAACTTAGACCTACCGGGGTCCAAAGCTTCGCCGTAGAATTGGTTTTAACACCAACTTTAGGACTTGCAATGGGTTGGGGTTCAAAGCTCCGCCGTCTAGGACTCGTTTTAACACACTCTTTAGGACTAAGGGGTCACAGGGTCAAAGCTTCGCCGTCCCCCGAAGGGTGGGTCCACTTGTCAACAACAAAGAAGGGGTTTACTATGGTTAGCACTTACTTCCAAGGCACACGTACACGCAAGACAATAACGTTAAGGGACTTATGCACCAAAGGCCCCCCAAAGCGGCATCGCCAAGGTACGGTGGGGGGTTACTCCGGGGTTAATGCACGACACAAGACAACTTTACAAAGAACTCTCCAAATGTGACCAAAAGATGTTCAAAGAAGACACACGAAGTACAAGTGAACGAGAAGGACTCCAAGAACCTTCAAAAGTTGTAAATAGAACAACAACGGGAGCCAAAAGTGCTCCAAAAACACCGTAGAGGTTTTTTGGCCTAACTGCCAAAAATGCCAAGATAACTTGGACCCACGGACCCAAAACAAGTATTGGGGGTGTTTTGGGAGAGAGAAGGGCCCCCTTTTATAGGTTTCCAAGGGCCCACTCCCCCCCTCGACGAGTAACCTCATCCATCCGGATTTTCATCCAAGTTTGAGATTTTCACCTAATTTTGGGTTTTACGCTGGTCCTAATCTCTAACTTTTGGAGTTTAGCTCGGAATTGCAAATGGATTGCGCCAATGGCTTCAGAATGCCATTTTTAGCCTAAGGGACTCCCTACCCCCTATTTCTATCACAAAAAAACCATCGGAAACTAGTGCCAACTGGAGCCAATTAAAAGGGTAAAAACCTAACTTTTGGGGTTTACCTCTTTTGGCTTGGGTAACTAGCTAGGGTTGTTGGGGAGGCTCTAGGGAGTAAGAAAAGGCTCCTTGATGTCTTCGTTCCGACTTCATACGCTCCTGGGACGCCGGTCAACCCCGCAAAGATCCTGCCGTAATTATTAATTGGGGGGATGTTGTTAGTTTCGGCTGCTTTCCGCTATTGGAACACCATGAAATTTGTCGGGGCGTGTTATTAACATAAAAGATGCTAGTCTAATTTTTAGTGAGATTTTACCGCGGCCTGGGTATTTTCCATGAATTTCCCAACGTGGCCTTTGGCGGTTGACTGCTCGGAAAAAGATCCTTTGGAGATCAGAAAAAACCGAGACTTTTTGGGGAACCTCTCATGGAGTCCCCCAAGCCACGTGCCAAGTCTTAGGCTATTCTGGCACACAGTTGGTGGCGAGGTGAAAACTAACTTCGGTTGAATCACCGGTAGTCAGGGAATCTTTCACATGTGAGGGAATCTTGGTGAATGGGTTTTGCCGTGGACATCCCGACATGTTCCAGATCCGAGAACACTATCCGGCGGCTGTGGATTCCTCCATGCAGCCTGTTTGGGACAAGTAACACCTGCAAGCTAACAATTTGGATTCCTAATGTTTCGTCGGTGGAATGGGGAAACTAGAACCTATCTTTGGAGATTTACGTGGGGACCCCCCTAACTCTCCTAAGACTAATTTAGCCTATCATGGTCACATGCACTAGGTTTGGGCTATTTTGGGTAGGTTCCCAGTAGCCCTATTGTTTCCCACTAATTACGGGTTCTAACCTATATACAAGTGGATGTTATGGGTAATCTATGGATAAAAGGCTATTTATGACCAAATGCTATATTGGTACGTGACATACCTATTTTGGTTCTACACTCTTTTTTGGGCTTTTTGTAGTACTTTATGCCTTAATTTGTAACAAACTAAAAAAAAAGAAAACAATGAGTCCCAAGTGACGAATTTCGGGCTCACATGGACCTCAAATAGAAATCAACGGAGCAAATGGTTGAAGAAAGTTACCTTATGTTTGGCAACCATTGCAAACATCACGAGCTCAAATAGCAAGGAATTGTACAAGGCGGAAGGCATTGACGACCTTTTCCACAATCCTACCGCCGAACTTAGGAAGACTCCGTACACATTGGAGGAAAATGTATACAGCATTGTACAAGAGCATACCACACGTACAAAATTTACAGACCATACCGAGGACAAGAAGGAGATCATAGAACTCATGGATCTTATGAAGTTTGTGGGACTACAACTTCATGCTGCAACGGGTGATTGTATCCAAGTTCAGAAGGAGATAAAAGAGTTATCTACCAAAAAATCACAAGAAGAAGGGGTGCTGCGGAAAACAGAAGCTAAAATTTTGAAGTTGCAGAAGGCTCATGGCTAAGAGGTTGCTTCCAACAAAACGGAAGCGTACAATGAGATGGTAAGGGATGCTCAATTCGATTTTGATGCAGCTTCTTTGGAATTAGAAAAATGCGAGTTTAGATACAAGGACCTGGAAGTTAGGTAGGGTTGTTTCAAAAGGCAATTTGATGCCTTGTCATCTCATATTCTTAGAGTTAAGAGAGGTGAAGTTGGGGTGGATTTGAGACCAAGGCCGTTGTGCTTTCATTTTGACGCCATGGCACTTTGTGATTTAGACAGTTCCATTTCTTTGACACCTTGTGCACTTTGTTCGAGTGGATTTCCCCTCAAGGACATTATAATGTGCACATGTGGCCACTTGTATCATCTATGGTGCGCAGGGGTATGGTTTGGAGTTGCCAGCAAGTGTGCAAATGCAACTTGTGGCACAACAGTGCATCCAAGTTGGTACAAAAGTTTTGGATTTGGTAAATTACCTTCAGATCTTCAAGAAATGCTACAATCTTTGAAATTAGAAGAAGAGCAAGGGAGGCTCCTAGCAAAAATTACCTTGTCAGTTTTGGACTCTCATCCCAAAATCAGTACGCAATTCTATCCTTTTGAAAATTGGCTTATGCAATTAGTCAAAATTTGTACAGTACAAAGTAACATATAGTACATTATTTAGTACGTATTGTATTTATTAGAACATATCTTGTTCGATGGTTAACCATCATTTCTTGTCCTCTTCTTGGTTCAGATCCAGAAAAACTATACGAAGAGCAATTGAAGCAAGCCTTCATGTGCACATGGACTTGTGGTTCATATGGTGTGTTTGCGCAAAGCACAAGTCCTTTGGTGAGCAGTGAGACTGGTGCAACTGCATCGCAAAGTTTGGGCGATGGAAGTGCTGCCAAGACCAACAAAGTTCACGATGAATACCATCCAAGTCTACCGGTCATAGATGAAGTTGATTCACCTGACAAAATTGAGAAGCATGTCACGGAACCCACTAAAATAAGCCCCCAAGTTGTAGAGGAAATTGAGGATGCTGCCCTAGATCTTTTTTCTAGCATGTCTTGCAAAGTAGGAGTAGAAGCCGACTTACAAGAACATGTAAGAAAATTGAGAGAAGAAGATGCGGAGTTTGAAAGAGTAGAGAAATTAAGACAAGAAGCTGCAGAATTAGAACACCGCAAGAAGTTGAGAGAGGAAGATGGTGAAATAGACAGGGTTACATCTAGAACAGAAGGAGTGCTGAGGGCGGTGGTGAAGGTGCCTCAACCCCTGCCACTCCCTCCAACTGATAATGAGAAGGACATCTTAGTAACCAAGCAGAAGACAAGAAGTGAGATCGCTACGGAGGAAGCAACAAAAGAAGCACAACAATCGAAGAAGAAACCTAAGAAAACCAAGCGGAGTCAAAGGATTACCCCACTTGGTTAGAGTTTGGAATTCATTTGGTACGCAACGTACATATTTGGTAGCTTTTTATGTCATCAGCGGAATGTTGTATGCTGAAACATTTGGCAAACATTTTTTTTGAATTGTAGTGAAATAAGTTTCATGTACTTCATCATTATGTGTTTGGATACACACTTGAAATTCCATAATTTTAAGTGCTTTGAAATGACTTGTTAGTGTTGGAGAAGATTATATTTTGAGTACACTAAGAGATGTACTTGATGTACTCTCATGATGAGGAATGTTGAGCATCAAAGATATAAGAATACCCTTTTAGTCCCACATTTAGCATTTTTGATCTTGCAATGATCTCAGTTCTCTATCCATGATTCACCTTACAACGTCATTTGAAGGTGATCTCAGTTCTATGTCCGTGATTCAACTTACAGCATCATTTGAAGGTGATCTCAGTTCTCTGTCCGTGATTCATCTTGCAGCGTCATTTGAAGGTGATCTCAGTTCTTTGTCCGTGATTCACCTTGCAGTGTCATTTGAGGTCTTTTGGCACTCGGAGTTTTGTGTCCCCGATCGATTTTGCGTTAATAACTATTAGTCTTAGACGCAGACAACAAGGCAAGGAAGTAGCAACTAGTGAAGTCATTTGAACATTTTGTCATTTGAAATGCAATTTTCAATGCATATATTGTAAATTGGATGTTCTATAATGTGGATTACTGTTGGTATTAGTAATGATCGGATGTGTGTAGGCGTTCATTTATTCTTAGATGTTGGAACTTTGAGTACCAATACCCGTATGAATTGTACAAATTGGTATTAAAAATTTAACATTGTACTGTTTGTTTTTTAGAATGCTAGGTACTATTAGGACCCCACAATCAAAAACTGAGCTATGCTTATTCCTAGCCATGGTTTTTGATGAGAAAGCCACGTATCCAAGGCTTCAACTTCCTCAAATGGAGTCTATTGTTAGATGTTTAATACATTCCATGGATACTTTCGTTTGGACCACTGCAGTCGATGAAACATTCCATGATATTTTGTGCAACATCGAGCAAAATGAAGCCAATCTCACATTTCATGATGTTTTGCGCAACATCCAGCAAGATGAGGCCGTTGTGGTGGGGTCTGGCGTTGTGGCGGATGCAGAAGATAACAAGAATGTAGTCCCTGAGGGCTGAGGTGGATGAAGACCGCAAACATGGAACTCCTCTCAAAAGGAGGAAGGTGATGTTGTGAAATCCAAGCTGGACTTGTCTCACAAAAACACCAAATAGCACGTTTTGATAATTTTGTCCAATAATTTTGCACTGTACATTGTAATTAGCGTATCGGTTTGTATGTAGTGTACCCAATGTTTGTACTTAGAGATACATTAAAAACTAATTACATAGTTATATAGTTTGTCTATGTTTTCAGATTTTGTTTGTTGCATGATGCTTGCACAAATACAATGGCATCATATACTATGTACCGGTTTCTTTATAAATAAAAATTTTGAAAAAAAATCTTGTGTGTTCTGCATTTGAGACTTAAACTGAGACTTCCTTTAGAGTTGTACACTATGTATATATTGTATATCCTAAACCAATAAGCATCTACTGCGTATTGTCTAAATCAGGATTCAACTGCAACTTGAGGTGTGCTATTTGTAGCTATAATTCTTTTTGAAAGCACATTCCAAAAAAAGATCTGACTTTCACCTTCCGAATTAGACAAGGAAAAGATTGGCATCCTATGTGCAAAAAAAGGCAAAACATATGTATATAATAATACAAGCCGTTGTATATTTATGTGACTTAGGGATTTCAGGGTTCCAGGGTATAGAGTTTAGGGTTTAGGGTTTCAGGTATTTCTTTTGTGAGGGAAAAAAAAGGTGTTTTTTTTTCATTATAAACAAGATTGATCATTTTCTTTAAAAAAATAACAACACCCTATTTGTTTTTATTATAATGAAGACTGAATTACTATTTTTTTCCAACCCTATTGAAAGATTTTTTTGAAAGATAAATACAATACCATTTTCTTTTGAATTTTCAAAGATTTTCTTCTCTTTTCAAAGAATAATGAGACCCTGTTTTTTTGGTTATAGCAAAGATCAATTTTATCCTTTAAAATAATAACAACATTTTATTTTTTTCCATTACAAGGAAGAATGAGTATTTTTGTTCAAAGATAAAACAACACCCTATTTTTTTGGTATAGCAAAGATCAATTTTATCCTTTAAAGTAATAACAACATTTTATTTTTTTCCATTACAAAGAAGAATGATTATTTTTGTTCAAAGATAAAAACAACACCCTATTTTTTTGGTTATAGCAAAGATCAATTTTACCCTTTAAAATAATAACAACATTTTATTTTTTTCCATTACAAAGAAGAATGATTATTTTTGTTCAAAGATAAAAACAACACCCTATTTTTTTGGTTATAGCAAAGATCAATTTTATCCTTTAAAGTAATAACAACATTTTATTTTTTTCCATTACAAAGAAGAATGATTATTTTTGTTCAAAGATAAAAACAACACCCTATTTTTTTGGTTATAACAAATATTGATTTTTTTCCTTCAAAGATAAAAACAACACCCTATTTTTTTGGTTATAGCAAAGATCAATTTTATCCTTTAAAGTAATAACAACATTTTATTTTTATCCATTACAAAGAAGAATGAGTATTTTTGTTCAAAGATAAAAATAACCTCCTATTTTTTTGGTTATAAAAAAGATTTATTTTTTCCTTTAAAAATTATTTTTCTCATGATCATGAATATTGAGTATGTTCTTTCAAACGGAAAAACAACTTTTTTTTTAATTCACTTCAATTTTGTTTGTATAGGATTAAGAAAATGCTTAATTCTTACTTTTTAGGAACAAATTGAAAGTAATAGTTCAAAATGTATAAAACTTTCAATGCATCATTGACGAAAATCATTAGAAATTCAAATGTGTAGTATAAAATAAAATGAGTTAAAATATTCAAATCTAATGATTGGACCATGATTTCCACCGGTTTAGGATGAGGCAACCACTCACATCATTGAAGAGGCAACCGGTGATACCTGGTCGTTGCTCTTGAGACAACCGGGCACTGACGGTGACGAGGCTGTTGGGTTGTGTGTACTCCTTTCTTGCTCACTGTTTATCCTTGTCATTTGCGCCTTCTTTGTTTCGTGCCCTTCTGTTTTTAATGGTTTGCAAATAGTTAGAGTGTTGCAAGACAAGGATTTGGCGAGGATTTCTTGCATCCGCAGTCTTAGGACGTGTTGTGGCAAACAACGATGACGTACGTTGAGCAAGTAAGATGTGTCTTCCACTTTGTGCCAGCATTTCTCTATGGGGGACTTCTTCTGCGTCTACGTTGTTGTTTCTATTGTTGTTTTGGACAATGTTGGCAGTTGTGCATCATCATCTTAGTAGAATTGTTTTCTGTCTTTGATTTAGGGTGGGTTACCAGGCGTTAAAATTCCAATTCATGGAGGCGACATGCGCTGGATTTTGCATCTTCTAAGCTGCCTAGCTTGCTAGTCTTCCCTTATCCGCAATCTTGTCGTAGCAATACGTGGTCTCCTGCACTACTTTCTGCTTTTTTCTTCTTAAATAGCGTTTTAGAATAAGAGTTTGGATTGCAATTTTTTGTTTTTCTTGATAATCTACTAAAATGTTTAGGTCCCGCTTCAGGAGTAGTACTGTGTGTAGTAGTACTGTGCTTGTTATAATAATTTTGTACTATTGATACTGTTTTCGCTGGTGCAACATTTAGTTTACAAAGATGCTGGTGCACCTTGGTAGCTTTGCATCCTCCCTTCACTATGATTCTATCATGCTAGTAGGTGGTTTCAGTGAACTTGCATTGCTTTACTACTTTCTTTCTCTTCAATAAAAGGCTCCAAATTTAGGATTTAGGGTTTAGATCTCCACGACATTGTCTAATTGAATGCGTGAATCCTAGTTCAATGGGTGGATGAAGCCACCAATCAAACCTCCCACTTTTGAGTTGTACAGTTTGTACAATTTTTAGTCTTTGTATGGTGATTATCAAATTATGTACTACTTGAACTACTTTTGTTCTTAGCTTTGCGTGTCTCTTTCATTTCAATTTCTTCAAACTAGTAGGTGGTTTCAGTTTAGTTTGTGAAGGACACCCTAAGCAAACTCCACTTTTGAGTTTATGGTTTAGTATATTTTTGGTACGCATTGTACTGTATTTTACGATCATAATTTTTTTCTTGGTGCAGTTGAGGCGACAAATGACGAGGGTGAGGGGCTTAGGAGCTTCCGATGTATTGCAGGCACAGTCAAAGCGGGAGAAGCAAGCAAAAAAGAAGAAGGAACTGCGGGCACATTTAGAGCGGGTGGAGCAGGAAAAAATAGAGAAGGAAAAGCAAGCCCAATCGGCCAAACACAAGCGGACCCAATCAGGGTTGTCCCCGTCACGTCCTGTCCGTCCGTTAGGATGTCCGGACGGACGTCAGGATTCAACCCCGGCGTCCGTCAGGATGAAATTTGGACGAGAACCGTTCACAGAGGATGAAAACTACGGAAATGGATGGACGTTCTTCGTCGACGGGCGAGCTTCCGTCAACGGGCACGGAACGAGCGTGATGGACGAGTATTTGGACGGGCGGGATTTAGGGTATCTGGACGGTTTGGATGGACGGGTATGTGGCCGGAAAACTGGACGGGCGGGTGGATGGGCATCTGGACGGGAGGGTGGGCGGTTGTGTGGACGGGCGGGATGGACGGGTACGTGGACGGAAAACTGGACGGGCATGTGGACGGAAGGGTGGGCGGTTGTGTGGACGGGTATCTGGACGGGTCTTTAGACGGAAAACTGGACGGGCGGGTGGACGGGCATCTAGACGGGTAAGTGGACGGTTCTCTGGACGGGCATGTGGACGGGCGGGTGGACGGGTAACTAGATGGTTCTGTGGACGGAAAAATAGACGGGCATCTGGACGGGTGGGATTGGATTTTTTGCCTAAATGCCCGAAGCACCCAAATTTGGTGTTGGCAAAACTTCGAAGTCAAATAAAACCTAACCAAATTGCTATTTTTAGTAGTATCCAAGTTGCTATTTTTAGGAAGTTCTTCTTGAAGTCTAGTTTTAGCATCAATAGTCTATTCTTAAAAATAAATGATAGTGATTTATCGTTCCAAGACTTTGTGCAAGGGTACCCATTGCAATCTTGACTTCTTGTAGCATTGAGAGCTTTTGGAAATGTGCCTCGAAAACACAACAAGATCTTGGAGAAAACATCACATTCAAATTTGAAATTTAATTAAAAGAAAAATATGGAGTATACTTTTAAAAGCCATAAATTGTTTGGGGTTATACATGTTAGGCAATTTAACCTCATATTTTTTGGGTCTAAATTTTTTTAAATTTTACTTGTGAAAACTGAAAAGAGGATTGGAAGACTTCACATCATTTTTGTAGTTTTAACACCCTCATGTTCAAACATTATAATCTTTTACTCTATAAGTGATATTGTTGTGTTTTAGCAACCTATGAGATTGCTAACATGTCTTGTTTGAATTTATACGGTTACAATTTTTTGCAAATTGATACACCTAGTCTCCTAATCAAAAATGTTGACATTTTCTTCAATAATGCCATAATGCCATTTGAGAAAAAATGGAAAATGTTAAATACTTTAATTTGTAAACTTTGTATTTTTAAAAAAAATGAGGGAGTAGTCAATCATGTGTCCAACTAAAAAAAGATTCAAACTAATAGAAAAGAAGTTACAAAATGTGAATTATTTAGGGTTTAATTCTAAAGACTTAAAGGAGATTTCATCAAATATGAAGCGATAGAGATTTTTGTTTATTATTTTAGGCTTTGGTAAAGAATTTCCATTGTTTTTATTTCTTAGACCCTAAAGTAACATACTCTCATTGTCCTTGCTGCAAGGGACAAAATGGATTTTCGATAGGCGCCCATGATCTAATTTTTTACTCAAACTTTTGAAAACTTTTTCATAAGAATGATAAAATAGAATTATAGAATGATAGATAAACTTATGAGTTTATTCATAATACAATTTCTATTCCAATCGGTGCCTAGGAGCAAGGGGTTAGGGATATGCCACAATAACAGAATAACCTCAAACAGGGGAGATCAGGACATTGGGCGGTCCAGGACTCCGGGTAGACAAAAAAATCCACAAAAAAATGAAATACAAATTTGTATATTTTTTTCTAGTTGCATTATAATTTCTTTTAAATGGGAGGCTTTCATTCATCCCATTTGGATTAGGAATGGAAAAGTTATGGATTATTTGTGGAGCGGGCAATCCTAGCAACTTCTTGAAATAAATTTGCTTCTTTCACTTCGAATGCTAATAACTTTCAATCCATACGGTCAAACATCACAAATTTATGGTCACGTCATCTAAGACAAGTGCAGAACAAGATCCTTTGGTTCGATTCAAAAAAAATTTGGAAAATTTAATTCATAGGTGAAAATAGCAAAGGGGTGGTTTAGGGTGGTTTGGGCCAAAAAATGGACTTCGGACTTTAGGGCAACACCCAAAATAAAGATAGAACACTCTTTTACCTACCATCTAAGCATACAAGCTTCTTCTATACTATTACAAAAAGGTACAATAGATTACAAAAATAGACAAAGGCGAAGCAACAATACACAAGGTGGAAAGAAAACGATAAATGTACATACTTTATAAATCCGCTGAAGTACATAGTAAACTAATAAAGGCTTTATATAATTACAAATGTTCGCTTTGTACAACTTCCGGTATTTAATTCTATACATCTATGTAGTTATACACAATCTAGTCCAAAACTATCTATTCTACTTCTTCGATTACAACGCCTCGTGCTATGCTGTTTCGCAAAAATTGTTGCAATTCTCGTCACAATTGCAAAGTCGTCAAAAGCTGAAATGCGTCGATGTCGTATCTATTATGTAAGTGGGAATAAATGGCACTCACGAGAGCTGGCTCATGGAAGGTATTGTCTTCAATGTACGTCATTTGTTCCTCAAAACTCAGTTCACCCTCAAATCCGATTGGCGCGCCTTGAGAGTTAAACATGATGCGTTGTGGATGTGGCGCACGCACAAAAATGGAGCGGTCTTGGTCCCAATGTCCACCCGCAATCTGACCAAAATATAGTCGACGCCCTGGATCACCCTCTCTAAACACCCTCCTGATCACCTTTGTCACTTGGGCATCACTCTGCCAATGTATCTCAGCGACCGTTCCTGCCGGGAGGTGTCGATTGTCGTGGCCCCACTTCCAAAGCCATGTCACGTCTGAACCCCAATGTACTCTATTACCGAGGCCCGGTAAATTTTCTTCATTGTACTCGTAATGTGCAGGCATGTGGTCTTGAAGCCAAACGTTTTGTACAGTCGTGCATGAAATGGAGCTCTACATTGCGCACATCTCTTTCTGGTGACCATGTGAGGAATGAGACACCTAGGGTGGTATAGATGGCCACATGTACCAAGATTCCATCCACCTTCTGGGCCAAACGGTTCTTGGCAAATTATACATGTTGTTCCATCTTGTACAAAAGCTGGAACGGACGGCCACACTAGTGGTGTAATGCCATTGCGGTTGGGTGGCCCGTACCGTTGGTGCTCGATATTGTATTGGAATTCCAAGTCTGCACGGGAATTCCAATCGATGCTTGAATTCTCGGCGAACACTGGCAAATTGTCGGTGAACATTTCTTCCACCCGAGGCCACAAGGTCAAGCCAAAATAACGTTGACCGCCATCATTGAATTCCGCAGCCACTCTCCTCACTTCACGCTGCATTTGCTCAGCCTCGTTTAGCGCCATGCTGCATGTCAACTTCATGTTGCACATTTGAAGCAGCATCTGTTCCTTCTGAGGATTGTGGACCAACTGCATGTTTTGAGCACTCATTGCGGTCATGGTCTGTTCCATGTCAGTTCAAGCTGCAGTCAACACCGCCACATCTGCCTCAGCGTTGTTGGCACGGAGTTCCAAAGCACGCATGGCGCTTGTTAATTCTTCCATGCTTGTGCGAGTACTTTCAACCTCTGCTTCAGCCCGCTCAGCACGTGCACGTATAATATCCAACGTGGCACTTTCTACACTTGGAAAAATGGCCCGTGGTCGTACCACAAACTCAGGTGTATTGCTCGGGCCTGCTCTGTCTTCGTCTGCCCCGTATGTAGCACGTTCCACTACAACATCGAGTGGTGGAACTGAGTCTGTGCTGAACCGCCTGTTGCGCTCTACAAGCTCTACTTCACGTGCGATGAGGCGCACATTTTCATCTACAAGGGCCCGCATCCTTGCACTTTGAACTTCAAACTCTGTTGCATGAAGTCGTAGCGCTTCTTCTTTTTCTGCTTGCAGTGTTTGTACTAATTGGCGCAAGCGAATTAGTTCTTCACTGTCAGCTTGGGCTCCACCAATCACATTTTGTTGGTTGACATTTGCACCGCTGCTCTGACCAACTTCTACTTCCATCAACTCCGTCCTTGGCTGCTCCACGGGTGGAACCACATCCATTTGCACATTTTGAATACCAACCAATGGCACGGCAGGATTTGTTGGAATGTGGCGAGTTCTATTTGGAAACTTGTTATCCCGCTGTCTGCCCAAAAAGCTTCTCCAATCCACATCCTTGCCAAGAAAAACCTCTGCATATGCCATTTGGCACAATGAAAGTGTCCCATCCTTCTTCGATCTTAAACCCCAAAGTGTCAATGACACTTCAATCATCCTCTTCTTGAAGTGCAGATGGGTGCACTGGTCAACATTCACCACGCCAGATTTCACATGCACCTCGTACTGGTCGTGTGGCCAATGGCGGTTGATGTGGGCCCAATCTATAAACCGCCGACATGTTGCTCTTGTCCATGGTGATTCTGCCTCCAACCACCTAGGGTGTGCCATAATCGCTGGGGCATTAAGTGTGCCCCAATCCAAAGTTGCTCTATTTCCTCTCTTCTTTCTACCGCTTCCCTCACCTCCAGGTCCCGAACCTCCTGCTACATCCTCTGCATCCATTCTTGATACCTGCACAATGACACACACGATACTATATGCGAATACAATGACAATTTGTTTTGCCTTCTGTTGCGTGAAGGCAACTGAAATGTGGCAAAACAATGTCAAATGTATAACACTTCCCCTCAAATTGCAATGCGAAGCTTTCTCAAGCTAGGACAGTGCAATTCAAAAGAGGAAGCAAGGGCAAATGTGAAAAAAATGTCACTTATACCCTCCAATTACCGACCCGGTTAGCAAGGATAATTAACACCTAATCAGCCCGTCCCCCCCCCAATCCAGACCGTCCAGGGCGGGGGACAACCCTGGAATGGACGGCTGATCCGTCCACGGACGTCCGGCCTCGGGTCGGAACGCCGTCAACGGGTTCGGGGCGCCGTCTCCAGGTTCGGGGAATGATTACACCGCCGCCCGAGAGTTCGACGGACGGGCTTTCCGTCCTCTAGACGGGTTGCTCGTCCCCTTGACGGCCTGGATGTGGGAGGGGACGGGCTTTCCGTCCCCTCGACGGCCTGCCCGTCTCTTCGACGGAAAGCCCGTCCAGGAGGACGGTAAGCCCGTCCAGGAGGACGGTTTGCCCGTATCCTCGACGGCTTGTCTCTGGTCGGGAACGACCTGCCCATCCTCGCAATGGCCTGTTCGTGGTCTAGGACGGCCCTTCACAATATATATATATATATATATATATATATATATATATATATATATATATATATATATATATATATATATATATATATTTTTTTTTTTTTTTTTTTTTAAATTGGTTTAGGGTGGAAGTTTTGACAAAATCACGTTAAATAGAAAAGTAATTTTCAGATTTTCAATTTTTCACCATGTTTATATATCACAAGGACAATGACATTAGAATTCATCATAGTGTAAACTTAATTTCAATTTCATGATATATTTGTTTTGTACTCAATGTAGTAGACATTAAAAACACATTCGAAGTTCAAATCGCAATAATGAAATTTCAATTTAGGGTTGTGTTGGGGGATTTTACATAAAATAGGAACTAGAGAAAAGGACCTTTTGTTTGATAGTTAGACTCAAACTCCCAAAATATCAATTTTGGGGAGAAATCTTAGATTTAGAGTAAGGAGCAACAACTTCCTAAAATACACTAAAGGAGCATATTTTTTTTTTTTTTTTTTTCTAAACTCGGAATTACTTGGAGGCAAATATTGGAAAGACTACAAAATCAATTGGATACACTTTGTAACTCAACATGGCAGGTCCGAAGAAAATGAAATGAACGCTTCCAACTTCTTTCCATGTCATTGAAGTGATTGAACCGCCATTAAATTGGCACTAAATGATGCCGTTGGGTGTTCAGAGGTTGAAGTTTATTGTAAATATCTTGCAATCTACAATTCTACATAGGTCAAGTTTGTGAAATTTCTTCCGATCAATTGAACACTAGTCTAGTACTCTAGTATGAGATCCTACATACTACAAGCAAAGGTGCACCTTAGAGGCCTAAACACATTCATTTTTTTTTTAATTCTCTGCTATAGAAAATTAGAAATGGAAATTTATTCAGATTTAGTATGGAAAAGACTCAAAAGAGGCCTTGCGACTTCAGTCAGTTTAGTGGCTAACATACGATACTACATAAGCAATTAATAAACAATCCATAAGAAAAACTATAGTAATTCACCGCTAGTTGCATTATAATTTAGAAGCCATAAAAAAAATATAGACACCACAAAAATGTCAAGTTCATGTACTCAATGTTGCATTTTGATTTTGAGAATAAAAATAAAAGGCAAATGCCATATGTTATTATGTTATTGTTTTAGAGTTTCCCTTTGTGTGGAAGACTACATGGAACATTAGAATCCATTCGTCCTTTTTTTTTTCCTTTATCTTACGGACTTACACCAATCCTCTCTTATTTGTCATAGTTACATAAACTTGAACATCAAATTCTCTTAAAATTGCAACAACGTTTAGGGTTTAGGGTTTAGGGTATAGGCCTATAGGATTTACTTCAAAACCTAGGTTGGACCGGAAACTACGAAACATGTCCTTCATTTCGGTAGTTGGCATTACAAGTGCAAAACTCAATCAAGATGTAGTCTTTGAAGTTTGAATTGGAAAAAAATAGATTAATGATTTAAATTCAAAGTTTTAGAAAACATATTGAAGACACCAAAAAATGGCATAACAATATCTGTAAAAGGTAAAACATTCTTAAGTATAGATGTATAGGGCTACATTTTTTTTATATAATGTATGAATGGAAAGAAGAAACAATGTTTTACATGAATCAATGATATGCATATGACATATGTTGTTTAGGAGGTCTTTCACTTATTTGATAATTAACCATTTTAGAGTATTAATCTTACTACCTTTAACTAGAGCATTTAGAGGGTTGTTTTTGTCTTGGTCTTTGTATATTTGATCCGTTCTCAGTAAGTTATTGAATGTTTGTACGATTGAGACTTTGAATTGAGTATACTAGTATAGACAGGGTTTAAAATTCAATAAAATACTAAATTGTCAGGTGCACTTACATGCAAGGAAGGATGGAATCAAAATACAATAATTCCAAAGGTGAAATTGTTCTACGTATAATTGATAAAATTCATTTGAATTCAAATTTGAGCCCTACAGATTATAAATTATTTTAAGGGATTGCGAGATTCTGAGGTTTTGGGAATAAAAACATTGCCCAATGCCAACGACTTTTGTGAAAATGGGTGCAATTAGAATCAATAGAATGAATCAAATGTTAACATGAACATCCAAATAGAACATTAAAGGACCGACATTAAGAAGTTTTCAATTTGACCTTCTATGATTTTTTTCTATGTATCTCCCATTATTTACGTGCAACAAAATAGAATTCCATTCTAAATGAGCAGTAAACCTCGTTTTCAGCATTTGAATGTCATCCCTGGTATTTATTTGTCCTCTAATTGAAACAAATAAATACATTAAGTTAGCACTCCTAAACTACCCGCCCCCCTAGACTAATGCCCAATTGAGAGGAAGGACACCTATCCTGACAAGTCCGAGAGTGCCGAACTACATAAATGAAAAATTCGTGGAACAAGGATTAGAAATGAATTCCACTTGTTCGAACGTCCCGCTCGACGACCTTCCCGCCCTCTCGACGGCCTTTCCGTCTCTCGAGATTCTTCCTGTCCTCTCGACGACCTGTGCCGTCTCTTGAAAGTCTTCACGTCCTCTGGACGGCCTGGCCCCCTGGACGATTGGTCCGTGGGGGGGGACGGCCTTCCCGTCCTCTGGACGCCCAGGGTTTAGGCTGGACGGTCTCAGCCCCTGCACAGCCTTCCGTCCTCTCGACGGTTGGTCCGCGGGCTGGACGGCTTGTCCCCTTGGACGGCCTTCCCGTCCTCTGGACGCCCTGGATGGCCCTGGACGGCCCTGGACGCCCTGTCCGTCGACGTGAAATGGATATATAAAGACTGTTTTTAGGGTACTTTCGCCACAGTCTCTCCTGCTTTGATGGTGCTCTCTTGTCTTGGATTGGTTGCAGTCCTTGCTTGCGAGCGCGGGTGCTGGGTAGAAGCTGGTTTGAGGAATAAGGGGGGCGGTTTTTCACTTTGTGGAAGCCGAATTCCTAATTCCTATCATTTTGATTATTTGTTACTTGTTATTGTCACGATGGTTGGTCGAGATTTCTCAAAGAGAAAAGTTGATGATTGGTACACAGGTATTGGAAATGCACCGATGATGGACCCGGATGCAGAATCACCAGAGCCCGTTTCAGAGGCCGTAGTTGCAGAAGGGTCCGTAGCTGCAAAAGGGGCCACAGCTGTTGGGGGGGGCGGAGAGTCTTCGAAGGGGAAAAAAAAACACGAAGGAGGCACAAGGCTACAAATCCGGAGAAGTGGCCAAGCAAGGGTGCAACGCAAAAATTGCATGAAGTGGCGTTGGATTTTTTTGAGCAGTATTCGATTTCGCAGTTGAACACAACATACGTCTCGCGCGGATTACAGGGAGTGAATGTCATAAAACAAAAGTTCCACCACATGTTTTGGACAACAATGAGCGCGGATGAGTGGCATGAAGACCGCACGAAAGAATGCTTCGATCATTGGTTGGAGTCACAAGTGCAAACGTGTATCTTCAACCTTGCCCAAGTTGCGGAAAAAATAAAAGGCTTTCAGAAGAGTGTAGTGCCCAGACAACAAGCATTGAATTTGTTGCACAAGAAGGTGTATTGGTGGCATGAAGCAATGCGTGGATTGTCTTCAAACAACATCCGTTCCGCTCCGTGGTTTCAACGAAGTCAAAATTTGGCCTTTGGTCAACAGGCTGCAGGAGGAGTGGTTTTTCTTGAACGCAGAGTGGTGGTGGTTCCTTTGTCTGGCCATAGCAAACAAGGGGGGCATGGGAAGGTGCGCAAAGTATGTGTTCAAAATTCAAAACATATTCCGGAGAATATAGAATTAGCTGGGAAGTCAGCTTTGCGCGTGGATGAATTGAAGAAGTCCAGGGAGAAGTTGTCCATCGAGGCATTGGTATGTCCATGCGAGCATCCAGGGGTCATCAAATTCTTTGCTATAAATGATATGACCATGGAGTGTTATTCGCAGTGGTGGAATGGCGGTACTCTCGGCACCATGTTTACACTGGATGAGAAGAACCGAGATCCAGATGAAATTGGAGAGGTGGCTTACAATGCAACTCCACAAACAATGCAAGCCATGAAACGACTCATGGCATATAGACGCAAGCGCACTGAACTTGCGTGGGCAATGATTTGTATTGTGGATGCAGTGCAACAATGCTCTGTATTGCACAACGACATCACACCGGAGAACATTATGCTTCATTTTCCGAATGATGATGGCAGAACCGTGTGGATTGGTCTATGTGATTGGGGAATGGGTAGCCGCATCAACGAAGAAACCCCTTCTCTTTACCAATTCAATTGTCCAAGGAAGTTGCAGGCAACCCGAGCGCAACGTTGGTGGGTGGCTCCTGAGTTGATGTACTTGACTGGAGAGACAAGAACTTCATCATCTCCTACTCGCAGGGTTAAGCCACCGTGTGTTAGTATACACACAGATGGATACTCCATAGGCAAATTGGCTATGAAGGTATGGAAAAAAGATCGCGGAAATCTAGAGATGATTCCGGACCATACGGCATTTGGTGCATTTCAAACCATGTTGGGTGAATTGTGCAAGGTGGAGCCACTACAACGACGCTCGGTGACATATGTCGTGCAACGTCTAAGTGGTGCTCCAACGTTTTGGACACCAGTTGTGGATTGCTATCGCGAGGCTCGCAAAGAACAAGACCTTCAAGAAGAGCAAGCGCGCAATGAAGATTAGATAATAGTGTATTACCATATAGTTGCAAAGTTAGTGTTTACTTAGCACATGCGGTTATTATAATGTAGGCTTGAGGACATACGTAGCAATGTAGCACACTTTGTGGCTTCAATGCATTTTGTACTCATTTTGGTTTATATAAAGATATAAAAGTATTTTACCAAAACATTGAGTTGTAAAGAACTTATTGTCTTTCCTAACTTTATCATTTAAATTGAGTTTAAACAAAAATCTTATATCTTTAGTACTAAAAACTCTGAATTGTATATCATTATAAGAAATTCCAATTAGTTTTGTGCACAATTGTAATTGTCATCATTTTTGTTGCACTTCGTGCCATAAATAAGTAAAAATAGAAAAAACAACTCACAAGATTCTAAATTTTTAGTTTTTTACAAGAGGTCCAAATATCAATAGAGATTTCTAGTCGAACCAATTTTCAATTGGTTATTTTAGTTTTCACACCCGAAACTAATAAACAACCACAAAGACGGGCTTTCCCGTCAAATTTCACTATCAAACCAAATTTATATTTTTATTGAAAATCAGCATAATATTTTAATATTTCTCCCCACTCGTAAGAATTTATTTTAAATTTATTTTATTTTATTCCAAAAAATTAATGGAAAAATGAATTTATTGTGATTTTATAAAGCTAAACGTGGAAATCAAATTTTATCAATTAGAATATGTATCAGAATAACCGGAAACTCTTATCATAAAGTCATAAACGAAGGAATGAATGAAAAACATAGTTTTAGAATTTTAATTTAAATTAAATTTGAAAAAAAGAAAACATACATGAAAAAAACACTAGACTGTCAGACTGTGTTATTTGGATTTTAACACATGGAGTTTTCAATTGCAATAACTATTTCAAATTTTCACCTTGATTCTTTCGCATTCACAAAAAAAAATTCAAAAACAATAGTGCTCCAAACTCCAGAGGCCTAATTTTCCATAAATCGTAGTGAAAGTTAATTTGAAATTGCAAAGCCCGCATTCAGAAAACTAGTTCTTCCAAGTTTGAATGCTCATATCTTTCAATCTATTCGGTCAAACTTCATGAAATTTTTTCCACGTGATAAAAAACATGTGAAGTACAAGATCTTACGGTTAGATGTTGTAAAAAACATTTTTTTCCACATGTTGAGGCAAATGCAAGAGAAAAAACAGTTTTGCGTCCCTTTTTGTGTAATGACTTTGGGACTTTAGGGGTAAATAGTTCCATGAGAATGAAAGGAACTTGAGTCATATTTCATATTAATGTTGATTTCAATATGCAAGGTATTGAGCCTCTAAAAAATTTGCATTTGAAAATGTGAAGACCCTATTGTCTTTTCAAAAACATTCAACGTCTTCCATGCCTAAGAATGCGCACAAAAGTATTTGCATTTGCTTCTTGTACTATTGGTTCATTACCACCAATTTCTTCGAGTGGACCTTGTCGAGGCACCGGTCCCCTGTAATCACTATCTCCTGGAACCTCACCATCTTCACCTATAGTACCACCGATGGATGCACCATCATCATTGGAATGATTGGATGGTGCACTATCACTTTCGCTGGAGGCCTCAGAATTGCGGTTTCGTTGTGGTCGAGCTATAGAAGACAACGTCCGAAGAGGTCGTTGGCCCGTTGCGTCCATAATGCCATCTGTATTGGGCCCTCCCGTTTGAACTTCTCTTAAAAATGGTTGGGAAGCCGCTTCTTCCCTCCTCAACCTTCTACGTGCTCTAGTATTCACACGTTCACTAGTAGTACCTTGTGGTCGGGGATGCTTCCCTCGATTATTGGCATGTACAGGTGGCCGCAATGAATTTGTATTTCTAGTCACACGTTGTGACACCATACCAACCAATCGTGTACCTACCGACGAAGTTGGTTCGTGTGGACGAACTTCGGAACTAGACGGCCTTGATGAACTTTGGATTTGTAGATTTTCCAATACTGGCATCTGTCGTTGTGCAACCGAGACTCGATTTGGAGGGGGCATATGTGCTTCTCCACCTTGAGGGGGCCCTTCTCTACGAGTGGTCCTCATGGGCAAGGATGGTGGTATTACTACTTCTTCTTCACGTCCTCTTCCAACGTCAACCCCATCTCTGTCTATTGTGGCATCAATTTGTACATCCATAGGGTCTGGACTTAGTGGTCTCGGTGCCACAACGTCCTCATTTGTATTGCCCCCACTTGGCCCAGCATTCCACGTTTGTGGCATTCGTGGTGGACTTCCTTGATGTCCCTCGGAGGCATTGTTATTATTATCCCCCTCTTCAAAGTCAAATACGGATGCATCAATTAGAGGACGCACTCCTCCAAACCCACAAAATCTATCAAACGGTGGCTCATCATCGTCATTAGAACTATCATCTGAATCGTCATCATCTGGATCAGAGCGAACCGAACCACGGTCTAGACCATCAGATTCATCTGTCATGGAATCCTCTGACATCATGTTTTCAGTGTACCACCTTGTCGGATTTGCTGCAGCCCTTTCTCTTAGAGTCTTGGAATTGGTATAAATGTAAACCAATTCCTCAGCATGCTCAGATGTCAATCTATTGCGTGATTTGTTGTGGACAAACGAATACATGCTCTAATTGTGTTCACACGACGATGCAGAACACACTTGTGCGAGGATCTTTTTGGCAATCGGTGCAAGTGTACGAGCACCGGCTCCGAGAAGGTTCCACCATTCGTGAGGCTGCAAATTCAAGGTGTTTATATCAGGGAGTCCACTGAAAATGCCTTGCCGATCTCTAAATGCTTGGTACTCAGACAAAGCTGACGCAAATGCTTGATCTCCAACCGCCAATTTGCGCAGAACTCTCAATATGGCTTCTCTTGCCTCATCATCATCCATTAGCAAGACTTCGTCAAGTAAAAAAGGGATTCAATAGAGCCCCGGCGTAATGCAAATCCGTCCTGAGCATGTCCCAGAGCTTGTAGAAATCATTGATGGCGGAAATTGCATACCGTGGCTCTAATGAAAATGGTGGATCCCTCAAAGATAAAACATGCTTTTCCACCTTTTTCATCACAAGCCATGCCTTGTCCAAGCACGGGTGCTTTCCATCAAACTCTCGAAGAGCCATCAACACGGGCTCCACTATGTGCACAAAGTTTAAACATCTCCTCCAAAATTCATCCGTTCGCACATATCGTCGCACATCATTAGCTTTTATTTGCTTTTGATTGGATGCCAATCTCCGCGTGTACTCATTCCACTGCGGATCGTGGACTGTTGATTCTATCGCTTCCCTCACCTCCACCAAACGTTCGATCATGAGGAACATGGTTGCAAAGCGTGTTTGAACGTGATTTTTCAAAACGTGATTAGGAGAATGTCGTCGAAAGATTGCAAGTGGCATGTGATGCGTTCGAATGTATTTCACAATTGACTTGGCTTTCTTGACCATACTTGTAATCCAATCTTGTTTTCCCCAATCTTCAAGTAGAAGGTCAAGTGCATGTGCTGAACACCCTTGAAAATATATGTGTGGAAATCTACGAATTAATAGAGCGCCAGCGGCCAACATGTTTGCTGCATTGTCTGTACAAACTTGTACCACGTTTTGTGCCCCTACCTTGTCAATGTAATCACCCATGCAATTAGCCACGTAAGTAGCATCTTTGCATTCGCCTGTTGTGTCTATCGATCCAAGAAATACCTCTCCACTTGTACATGCCAACATGACATTCATCAATGGTCGATGTGTCACATTATCCCATCCATCAGAGCATATTGTAACGCCATACTTGTGGATTGGTGCCCTTGTCTTCTCTGCTACAATTGCTGCCACTTCATCTTTTGTAGATTTTATGAGCTTTGTACGAAGTGCATGGTACGCTGGAGGTTTGTAGCCAACTCTCGATTCTGATGTTGATTTCACTGCATCCAGAAAAGCAGGATGCCTCACTACATTGAATGGTATATTGGCTTCATAGAAAAACTTAGCCCACTTCTTGTCTAGTACTTGCTTGTTTGATGCGTTCATTCCCTCTTGTACAGACAATTGCCTCATCGATCGACTGTGGGTCAAATTAGGAATGGGCGCCTCCAATGATCGTACTTGAGAGCTTTGCCCCCCAGTGTTTTCTCCTCCATCATTTCCTGAGATTGAAGCATCAAGTTGTTGCTCGCCACGTACTACACTTGGTAGTATCGTTGATGGTGATGTCACTTCCACGTTGCGTCCAAGTCCATGCGAAGTGTCCGTAGGTATATGTCCTCCACAATTCCAAAACATTACCTTCACGGCTGCATTGACTTTAGTGCACGCTCTCACTCCCTGGACGGTGTCGTTTCGTCTGTATCCCAAATGGAAAAGCAACCGATCCTTTCGGTAGCTTAGCAAAGTTTCGCAAAACTTGCAAGCAACTTTTTCATCTGGCCGTAGTGTGTACTAAGGTTCCCACTGTGATCTTCCTCCACCCATTGCTCTTATCTGTCCTCCTCTACCTGCCCCTGCACCAAAAAAAAGATTAGTATTATGTTTGAAATGTGATGTGGCAACAACACTTGTTGCTCTCACAACAAGTGCCACCACAACACACTCTTCTTGGACTTCGCTCTACTGCAATGGTTGTACTCCAACCAAGACATGAAAGGCAAAATCAGCAAGGGAAAGTAATCTTGAATAGGCGGAAGTCCTTAATATATACCTTGAAGCCCTCCCTAAAACCCTAAACCCTAAATCCAGCTAGACGGACATCCGGCTGATGGGGTGGACCCTAAACCCGCAGCCCCGCACCCTAAACCGTCCAAGCGGCGACTATCCCGTCCAGCGATATTCCGGTCCAGGGACGGGACGGATTCCCGTCTTGTGGACGGATTCGCGTCCAGGGGACGGATTACCGTCCTGGAGACGAGAATTCCGTCCAGGAGACAACCTCTTCGTCCAGAGACGGGCTCTCCGTCCAGGGGACGGATGTCCATTCGGCGACGGAATGACCGTCCAAGAGACGGCCCGACGCCGTCGCAGACTGGACAGACTTCATCCACGCCGCGGATGGTCTCGTCAGTATCGGCGACGGGCTGTGATGCGTCATGACGCGTCCGGACGGACGCGTCATAACATCCGGACGTAAAAAGTCAACGTCACGTCCGGATAGACAACCTTGGCTGGTCATTGTTTGTCGACAATGACCTTGTGGTTCGACCTACATTTGCAACCATCAAATAAAAAAATCGGGTGAGCATTAATGAAGTACTCGGATGAAACAAATAGGTGCTTGCATTGAGACATTGTATAATGCAAAGAACTCTCAGTACAGAACCTAGACTCCTAAAAACACACCCGAAACTAAATTCCATTCTTTGGACAACCACCCCAGTTGTAAAAACATATATGCACATCCACCCATCTTGTATGAATTCACCGAATTTCGTATAGGATACAGTGAAGAATCTAAACTGCTATATAACTGCAATGTACAACTATGACCTGATCATGAATTATATTAACCAAACCTAAACATCAAAGGTGCACAGTGACTCTACTGTAGTACCCTACAACACATATGAGATTCTGAATGTTGAACCAAACTTACAAGGATGTCTGTGCACCTTTATAGACGATGCCTTAGTGTCTATGACCTCATCATGAATTATAGTGACCAAACCTGAACATCGAAGGTGCACAGTGACTCTACTGTAGTACCCTACAACACATATGAGATTCTGAACGTTGAACCAAACTTACAAGGATGTCTGTGCACCTTTATAGACGATGCCTTAGTGTCTATGACCTCATCATGAATTATAGTGACCAAAACTGAACATCGAAGGTGCACAGTGACTCTACCGTAGTACCCTACAACACATATGAGATTCTGAACGTTGAACCCAAACTTACAAGGATGTTTGTACACCTTTATAGACGATGCCTTACTGTCTATGCAACTATACGACCCATATGATCATTAAGCACAATACTTTCCATGCATACTTCCCACACCTGAAGCACAGTTCCTAAACCTCGTTGAAGTATACCTTAAGCCTTGTCAAATCATTCCCATGCTTAGACCCTAAAATCCTTAACCTCCCTAAATCGTAATTCAAGCAATACAAGTCACTGTGATGCATGAACCGTACCTTGGAAGTATGCACCCACGTTGACGGACTTGCACAAGTCCCATGATTCTACCCGGGGTTCTACCTTTTGTCCCTGTGGCTTCCGGATCCCGGCCATAACCCACCAATCTTCATGGGGCTCTACGTTGCAACCCTCAAACATACATTTCGGCTCTTGTGAAAAATGCGTATAAGCACACCAAGTATGATAAGCATGGGAGCATGATGAGAGCCTGCAATCCCACGTAGGGTCGAATCCTCTGGTGCAAAATGGACAAGCAGAAATTTCTATCTGTACAACAGGTACATCAATTGCTCGACAATCAACATAGAAAAAAGGCAAGGGGGATGGATGCAGGGAGGGGCGTTGATACGCAGTCTTCATTCCCTTTAATTGCTCACTGAGAGCAACTCTATGCAACTTCTACAAGTCTTGTTTCTTTACTGCAACGCTAAATAATAAATCTGCCTCCTTGCTTTGCGCAGCAATGACCTCCTCATCCAAAGTCCCTGATGCAAAGGAATCACGAAATTGGTCAATAAAACCTTCTTGTGACTCCACCTTCCTCATAGCGTCTGCGAGCTCTACAGCCACAGCATCAATTTCTACTTCGTTTTGTGTCTGACCACCTTTTAGTGACGCCAATTTTTCGTTTAACTTGTCACGCTCTTTCTGCAATGCAACCAACTTCGACGACGAATTCTTGAGAAGTGTCTGCCCGTACTGAACTTGTGAAGATATCCTCACTAGATCGATCCTCGCAGCATCCTTCTCTACATACAAGTGACTAACATGCGCATCCAATGTAGGAGTTTCTCTTTCTAAAAGGGAAAGATATTCCTCCCACTCCCCAATCGCCATACCTTGGACGGCTACAATTGACTCTAAGCCAATGGCACTTGCGGCCCTCAAATCTGAAGAGGCCAGTACTCTCTGATCTAACCCTACGGCAATGGTGCGCTCTTCATCTTGGTCATCACCGCTCACCTCCACCACATTCTTATCGCCAGTTTTGATGGCGTCTTGGTTTATCCTCCGCAGTTGATCACGGCAAGTCCACTCCGCATGCACGCACCAATTCACAGCTTTCTTTCCCTTCTTCTTCTCTTACACCAAGCCCTTTGCTTCGGCAAGATTGATCAACCTCGTATTTGGCACCTGAGTACACTGATGAGTAATCATCCAAAGCCATTCCACCCTCTTTATGAACTCGATATCTTCAGAGTACGAGTAACCGTAGCCATTGCTGCCCACCCTTTGTCCAAACAGCGCGTCCACTTCCGATTCGTCCAAATGCACTCCAAATTTCAGTCGCTTGGGCGGTATCCCTATGTTGCTCAAGTCATACGCCTTCTCGAATGTTGCTCGCGCAATAGGATCTGATCTATTCCAACAAAGAGATGGTTGTTCTGCATACAATGGCTCAACCCAAGAAAGCGAAGCAGTACCTCCAGCTTCACCTTCTTCCTCCTGCCTACCCCAGCCTCGCCACTCCCTAACCCTAACCCTTCCGAAAAACTCATTGCAAACACAAGGTACTCGAGTGCGCACACAGAGGTTACTAAAATTCAAAAAATGTGAAAACAGAGTGAAGCAACGAATTCGAACTACAGAACTAGGCTTTGCCGCGACGCCGCAAATGGCCCGATATGCAATTGCAGTCTGAAAACAAGTGCAACCCTGGTCCACGCAATCTCAGCCATTGAAATCAAGTGGGGCGCTCACGGACGTCCCAGATCTGTCGCGGATTAACATCCACCTACCTCCGACACCCACCACGTCAGGCCAGGTCAACCGTAAATGACCAATTAAGGCCCCACAGCTGCACCAATTCAAGCTTTAAGGCAGCCCCAACCACCCATTTATCATCCTAACCGGTCATTAGTCTTTGAACACCCATGAACTCTTGAATTGTCACTCGTGAGCCACCCAATCATGCATTCACCCTGTATTGATCGCATTTGGTTGTACATCGGGCTGGGGGGCGACCGTAGCGTGCGATCACCCATCCACTAGAGTGGGTGAGTTTCTTTTGTTCAGCATTACTCCATTTAGAGTACAAATTGTCAAATTAGTTATGATGGTGGAATTGTAGGTTGAGATCTCTTTAAGAGAAAACTTTCAGAGCAGTAGTTCAATACATAAGGAAAAGTAGAAATGGAAATGAGATCATGTATGTCTAATTTCCATTTCTAATAAACTGCATTCTATTGTATTATATTATGACTGTACAATCACATTTAGTTGACATTTTGTACCTGTACATTCAGACTTCCTCTTCTTAGACATTGAAGCATGTTGTTGGTGGAGCAAGTTTGTGCCATCTCTCTAATTGTTGTAGTTTCTTCCATTGTAGAAATGTTTGGATGGAGGTTGAAGAAGGCTTCCATCTATTTCCAACCACATTGCTAGTAGCCCTCCGATCTCTGTTACCCTTGCAAATTGCTAGGAACATCTAAAATTATACTTTTTCCCATATAGAAGGCATTCTCTAGTATTCCTTCCCTTGGATTATGTTGTAGTTGAATAGGTGATGCTCTCTGCTAGTTTTGTGATGTAAAAGTAGGATCAAGGTAATTCCACATGCTATGTACTGATTGTGGACCTCTGTATGCAGCTTCAACATCCATCCTCCGTGCAAGTGACCAAGAGACTTCTTTCAAAGTTGGAAAAGGAAATAAGGGATTTCCTGTTAATTTCTTTGCCCTCTTTGCTTTCAATTTATCCCTTACAATGGCTTGGTTCATCTTACATTGTAGAGGTAAATAACCACAATAAGGTGCCTTCCAACCTTGATGGGGCTCTTTTGATTTCACAAGTTTTTGAATTTTTTTTTCTACCTCTTTAATTGCTTTAGGAGTTTAGGTGTCCACTGTGCATTGAATCTTTTCAATGCTGCCTTATCTTTCTATCTTGCTGCCTTTGTTGCTTCCTCTATGGCCTTCTCAAGTGCTCTTTTCTTCTTGTTTACTGTTGTTGCCTCCCTTTTCATCTCTTTTTGATGTAAGACTTGGGCTCTCTTCTCAACAATGTCTTCTATGGTGTTGATGTAACTTTCACTTGTGAGCTAGGAGGATAGATTTGGAGGTCAACATATGGCTCAGCCCTTTCTTTTTCCTTTGTGATTTCTACTTCAGGCAAACTAAGGAATTGACCAAGTGGCTTTGTGTTTGTAGCTCTAGATTCATCACCTTCATCATTTGTTGATTCTTCCAAGGTGGTCTCACCCTCTACATCAACATAATAATGTGTCATTGGTTCTTCTACTAAAGGTACTTCTTCTTCTAATATTTTTTGAACTAAGACCTCCACTGTCTTTGCTTGGAATGTTTCACTAGGTCCCATTTTTTACTGTAGTTTCTCTAGATTATAGGGCCGGATGCTAGTACCTCTGAATCCTGACTTGATATTAGTAGAAGTGCATGCTTTCTGAAGTGCTAAGGAAGTCCATTAGGTAAGATCTTCTTTCCTAACTTTTTGTCCTCTGTGATTTATATTCCATATGTTTCTGTAGGCTCTGAAAGTTGTTTTGAAAGGCTTAAAAACAACAACATCCAAGGGTTGCAAAGCATGTGAGGTGTGAGAGGCCAATTATGACAAAAGATCTAACCCTAGTGCTTTTGCTGTTTTGCAGACCTCCAATGTCACATGGGAGTTGTGACCATCAAGAATGAGCAAGTGATGATTTGTAGAGGTTACAATTTCTTCCTTCCCAAAAATCAAGATAAAATGGTGTATCTACTTTGAGAAAAAGTAAGTTGTCATCCAGCCATTGGGTTGCATAGCCATAGTGGCCCCTTGTTCACAAAGAGCTGCAAACTCACGCCTTTTTTGAATCCCTTTGAAAATGTAGAAGTTTGGATAGTTCCTCCAGTTGCATTAATAGTAGTGAGTACTGTCTTTCTTATTGCTTTCCCTCATCACTTGGAAAATCTTCAATTTGTCTCAACAATTCATTCATACCTCACAACATGTTCATCAATCACATTTGGTGAGGCTCCCTGCTTCAATGTACTGTAAATTTCTTTGGCAGTTTCCAATGACTTCAAGAGGGATTTGCCTTTCCACTGGTCTTCCTAGTACTCTTCTCATCTTCTAATGTTCTGATGTATCATCTTCGAATTTGCTACAACCATTGTAAGAGTCATCCGTTGATCCATCAATAGACTTTGAATCATCCTCACTTTCATCAAGGACCCAAAATTCACCACCCCCACTTTCCTCTGTACTAGACTTTTGGTCTTCTTCACAGTCACTGAATTCTACTTTTACGTCCATCTCCAAGGATAGTTCTTCATTTGAAAGGCGTTTTTTTCCTTTCCAACTCATCCTAAATTAATCTCAATAAACTTGAAAACATACAATCCTAAGTATCTTCAGTCTACAAGCTTAAAATCACTCATTCACAATTGCTCATCTCACCTTCCTGCACTCTCATAACTCCGCCAAACACAATTGTAATCACCGTCCACAATTTTGCCTAATCATGCTCTCTTTATAGCTGAAATCCACTTCCCACCATTTATTACATTGATAAATGGATTACCATAAACCGTCAAATTAAGAAAGTACAACTAATATTGAAGAAGTCACCTTGGTATTTACCCAAATGCATTAGTTCTGCTATGTATTGCCACCTCACCATAAATAGTACATTGTATTTTTTGAATTGTATTGTGTTTTTATTGCATTGCTGTAAATGTGACAGCAGTGAAAGTTGTAAATGTGACGGCAATGGGGCAAATCCATAGACCACGGAATTGGATGAATGACGGAATTGGACAGTTTGACCTTAGATGGGATTTGGCCCATCTGGAGGGCCATGAGTTCTTGACTGCAGGGAACGCGTTGCGTTGTGCCAGCGTAGTAGTTTGACATGGTCGAGAGACGGCTACGTCATTAGGGGAAAAAAAATTTAACTTTCAGTTTCTCATTTCAGATTCAAAAATTTTATTTATTTATTTGGTAATACAACACCCGACGCTCCCTCGTTGCACTAGGAACAAATTTGAGAACGGACCCGAAACGGCCCTCCAGTGCAGCTGAAACACATCTAATGTTAAACACTACAAGTCTACAATATATATATATACAGTGAAAATTTCAGATTTTTGGAGTATATTCTGTGTTTGACATGAATTTGCTTCATTTTTTTTTGGTAAAATTTACAGTAATATCAAATTTTCCCCAAAAAATTCAAAAGTCTTATGACTTGCAATAGACACAAGACTTCATCTTTGAAAACTAAATATAATTTTTTTCATTCATATCTAAGCTTAGTTGGAAAACGGCAGGAAACAAAGCGATGAACAATGAAGTTTGAAATCAATGGTCATGGGCTTGACCTTCCAAGGCAAGGTTAAGAATAGACCAAGCAAATATAGCAAGTATTTTTCATGCCAAACAAAGGCTATAGCTACCAATAGGAATTGAACCACCAACCTTATAGGGTCCAAATGCGCATGTAATAGAGATACAATTTGAAATCTCTATAATAAGGGGATCAAATACTTAGAGAATAATATTTTGAGAGAAGATAGAATGAAGTAGGGCTAGATTAGTAAACAAGTAACTTAACGCCTAAGTGCTTAGGCAACCAAAAATGTTTGATCTGAAATTTCAGGCTCATTTTGTAGTGGGCAGTTAAATTCATTTGACTATTTAAAAAAAAATTGGGGCACTTTTTAGGGTTAACTATTGAAAACTTTCATTTTTCACTGAAAAAGGTACATAATTGATTGTTGAGAGGTCTCCAAAGCCATACATGTCCATTAGTGAAAGAGTAAAGCTTGCTAATTTTACTTCATTTTCCAACTTTGAGCAATTTCACTTGATTTGAGATCTAAAAACTTGTACTTATCCATTTGCTTTGGAAATGGTCCCAATGGAAAGAGTAAAGTGTTTTCATGATTTTCACCATTGAAAATTTAAATAAGTGTTGATTTGGAGTTATTTGTGATTCATACTTATAAAAAAAGTTGCATCTCAACAATTGCAAGGTGGATTGTATAATGAGTTTAATAGGTTTTCACATGATATTAAATTTTTTGAGAGTGCATTTTAGTAAGGTAGATTGTATAATGACTTTAATAACTTTTCATATGATATTAAGTTTTTTGAGAGTGCATTTTTAGTGTGCTAACACAATTTGTAGTTGTTCATGTCACCTCCAATCCCAAAAAACTTTTATGTGCAAATTTCTGAAACATTGTGGGGAAGGGGAGCATACTAAAAATAGAAAACATACATTTCTCTTGTTATAATCTCACAACTCTTATGAAATTTTGCACTCAAAATTGGTATGCACAAGAGTTGTGAGATTATAACAAGATCCATACGGTTAGATTTTGAAAAAAAATCAATTTGCTTCAATGGGTATAACTATAAGCCCATGCTCTTTTTCATAGGAAAAACACACTTCGAAGGCTTAGGCACTTACGGGTTAACACAGTCTGCATTCAAGGATGAAAGTGCAAACTCTGACATCCCGCCCTATTTCTTCATACAGAGTGCCCACAAGACATGGATTCCAAAACTTCAGGATTTTCACTTGTTAGTTAGTTTCTTCACGAATTTGCTGCCAATTTAACTGCAGCTCCCTCGGCAAGAACGCCTCTACAGTTAAGTACTGAAACGTCAACAAGAGTTGGAGTTTGTACGGTCAGCATAGGTCCAAAGAAGTTGACTTTAAGGTCTAAACCCAGTAGGGTAGCCTATATTTCAGCTGCAAATATTCCAACTTTGCACGCATTGGACATACGTTATCGATTAAGATATCAAATAATTACACAGATAGGTTGTCATTTCTCTACTCCACATGTCAAGGCATGAAATGCAGAATAAAAAATCCCCAAAGCTGTACCGCAAACAGTTCCGCAGCAACACACAGCAGCACCCTGGTGATTCTGAATTGCAGACACTAGCAGAAACAAGATGAACTTCAAACTCATTCACGAACATGCAACTTAGGTCCAAGTTCGCATGCTTCCACCAAGTTCTCTATACAATTGCGCACCAATTCAGCATGTGTACTGTACATTTCACATGGGTACCTGTACAGAAGAAAACAGTTGAGAAAAAGTTAGTATACATTATAGATGCACACTCAGAAATGTATGGTATTGTCCAAGAACGAGTAACTTCAACTGTCCACATTGCAGAAGGCGATGATGCTCAAAATTTTAGTAAAGATTTGTCAGTTTACCATAGATTCCTTCTTGAACAGCACTCCTTGCGGATTGCAGCCTTCAATGCCGCCCCCCAATAGCGAACGCGAAATGCATGCCCTCACTTGGACAGCAAAAAAATGACTTCAATTGATACTAACATTAATTTTATCACCTGACCTCAGCCTACTGACCTAATTCATTTTCGGGGTAAAGTAGGTATGCACCAAGACCCCCTCATGGATTTAGGGTTTATGGAGATACCATACATCAAAACTCTCAAAATCCATGAGAGCTGGTTAGATTTTTTTAAATGAATTAGCCCGAATCCCAAATCCCACATCCCAAATTTCATTCGGATCGCATTGATGACACAGACTGAACATCGCTGACATCCCGAATTGCAAATCCACTGATTCCAAACCACTCGTCCATCAATTTGCTGAAAGTCTCGCGCAGTGTAGCCTGAAGCCATTCTGGATCCGGCAGATCCCTGCATTGGAAACCACATGATTGAAGAATCAGCAAAATGCCCTGATCAAATCATGCCAATGAGTAAACCAAAATACAAAATACCCTGCGTTGCCATGATCTGATTCATGGTCTTTTGAAGAGCCTGGGACTACAGAATTGCAATCTCTAAACCCTTACATGCCCAAAGAGCCCAAAGCGGCCACCTCCATATCTTCAGGAGTTAAGTTTCCTACAATGTTTTGTTTCCGAAGTTAATTACGTTTCGAAAGTTATTGTAATCGACCATAAGCTTCTAAAGTGGACTTCCTATTTTTGGCTTGGGCAGTCGAGGTTTATGTAGAAACGCGAATTTGTATTCATGATTGTAGAATATGTAGTATCCGAAGTTATAAATCAGTCTAATTTCAGATAAATTGGAGACATTTTTGGGGTTTATTGATAATACAGACCTGTCAAGATCAGCTCCACCAAACATGTATGCTTCCTTCATTCGCTCTTCTTCCTGCGAGATGGCCTGAATCACAGTCCTCGATAAAAATCCCATGTTCCTTGCAAGCAAGGTAAGAAATTGCATGTCGAATATATACTGCTGCAAGCCAAGAGGACCCAAACTACCTGGATCCTCTTCAATCAAAACCCAGAGCTCCGGGTTTGTACTCAAATCTTTGACAAATGTCTCAGTGAGACGTATAAGGAAAAGCTGGGTAACCCTGTCCCTCCCTGCTAGCACATGCCCCGCTACCTGATGAACGGATACTAACTTTTGAAATAGAGACTGCCACACCAAAAATGCATGTCAGTAACGGTGAACATCAGGGATGTGAATAACACAACAGAGACATAGTAGAACTCCCGCACCGCCCCTTTTCCAGAAAACGGGAATGTTCTAGAAAACCTAGCCGCGTTAAACCCAGAGAATTGCAACGCAAATAAAAGCAGTTCCCAATGTAAACCATGGCAATCGTAACATGTCTCAGACTTCTCTATTAGTAAGAGAAGCTCCAATCTATATTAGAAGAAAAGATAGGAACACACCTGAAAAAGAATTGTTGGCTGGGGATTCTCCGGCCATGTGGGCATCTCGGAATCAACCTGGAAATAAGTTGTTGCGCTTAACTTGCTTCCATACTCATCATAGCAAAGGCTTATGATTATCCCATTGCAGAGATGGAATTTTAGTGATTCCACATGCATCTGGAGCTGCCGCCGCAGGTCCTTGAGTTCGGGTGAACGGGCTGTCAAAGTTGAGGAGCGTGGAGGCTTTGAATCTCCAGCTTGCAGACCACCTGGCAAAATTTTGGAAGCTGCGGCTGCCACAAGCTCATCAACGAGAGCGGCAGCATTACCCAGGAGTGACAGCTGCTGGTCCTCGCTGGCTGCCATTTGAACCTAGAAAAGAAAAATCCAGTTGCATAAATTTTAGAGGAGACTAAATAAGAGAATCTAATTACACTGGTAGAATCAGAGAAGCGAAGAGAACTAAGAAAGCACATTTAATCATTGCTACACAAGCACAAGATTTGTAAAGTTTGGCTAGGAGATAATGTTTAGTAGCAACCGTATATGCTTCTCAAAAACTGACCTTCCTTTTGCCTCCCTCCTCGACCTCTTGACCAGGTAGCGCCTTGATAAGCATGAACATATATTCTTCAAACGTTTCAGCTACACCTTCCAATGCAGCTCCGCCCAACTGAATGCTGACGAGAGATGGCAAGTCTTCCAAGAAGTCCTAAGTCCGCAATATTTTCCAACGACAGATCATTACAGACTCCGAGGCACCATTATAGACGCTGGCTTGACCCGCCACAAGTACGACTCCAAGTATAGAATACGTTCAGTAAACAATGGGACAGGAATGGATGCAAGTAAGATGCTGAACAATACTGTGGCAATACAAAGATGAACACACCCACCTGCACTAGCAAGAGGAAGCGGTGACCACTAGTGGTAAGTCTTAGATTTGACACAGTTCCGCGGGGACCCCCTTGACGAGAGGTATCCAGGGTCCAGTTGTCAACTGCAACGAATGAGCTCACACTTTCCACTACACTAGTCAAATTCGCCTTCAAGGCCTGTTCTACACTGGGTCGCACAAGCTTCGAAAGTGTTGCGCAGAGCATCAAACCCTGCTCTTCTAACAAAGCACAGTGTCCGAGGGCAATTTGAACACATTCCACAGCGGCGCGCAGACCTCCAGCTGCAGAAGATGACATCAGTACATTCCGTTTGATAACAGAAGCACCCATTTCCGTCACCTCGCCTGCCCAGAGAACTATCTCTGAAGCATACTTTGGGACTTCACCAAATACTGTCACCGAATCTCTCGATGCCTGCAAATATACTAAAACCGTTAGAAACCTGATACAGTCTCCTACACTAACCCTGTTACCAACAACAATAACTCATCAATGCATAAACTGGGGTGGACATATTAGCAAAGTGGTGTACGCATGACTTCGCTAAATTGTCTACGGTCACTGGTCTTTGCTTCCAAATGAGGTTGGCTACTGTCACTTCACTGATCTACAACCTACCACTTTGAAATTGCATAAGATATTCATACACAGTGATAAAAAAAATTGACCTCAACAGATTTGGCTCTTCTACCCAAAATCTCTCCACAGCTCTATAAACCTCCCCCAAATCACTCTCCAACGTATATTAAAACGCGAAAATAGTGTCCTCTACCTTACAAACAGAGAGATACCAAAATGACTAAAAAAACAGCTCAAGTTAACGACAGATGTTCTGGATTCTGCAGAACAATAGAGTCTGGAGGTTTGTACAGAAAATCCTTACCTGAGAGATGGCAGAGAAAACCAACTGTGAGACGGCAGTTGTATATATGGTTCCATATGAAGTTCCACTCTGTTGCAGCGAATCCAGATTGTGCTTCAACCTGTCTTCATGGGATTGCAACAAGAGTGAATGCGCACGAGTACCATCACCTAGTCTATCTAAAGCCGAAATTGCAGACCTGAGTTCCAGTCCTCTAACAGTAGGTTGTTGCACTGCTTCGGCTAAATAAGCAGCTAAACCTGCTTTCCTTTCTGCCAACTTCTCTTCTAACTGCGTAATCCTGTCGTCACTCAAGCCTTCAACTCCCACATTTCCGCGTGCCACTAAATCCTCACCTTCAGCAAGCAAAGCAAGTGCATCATCCACTTTCCTTTCGGCCACGAGCACGTCCAGTGCCTCAGGGAGAAGCTCTATTCGCTTCACCACGTCAGTGGGTTCGACATCATCCTTGAAATGGTCCCTTGCAAGAGTTTCCCCTGATGAGCTTAATGGTATCGAAGCTCCACTTTCAGCTAAAGTGCGCACCAGAGCTGCTTGGGTTTGAAGCATCTCATTCATTGCTGTGATCTCACCCTCTAAGTCTGTGATTTCTTGTGAAGTCCTTCAGAAGCAAATAGAAAATCTTCGTTAATTATTTGCATTCACAAACAACGGAACGTGCATCAAATTAAAAGAGGAGGTAATAAACATATTTTGGTAACTTCACGTTTAACACTCAAGAGTAATATAGCTTGCAACCTTTCGATTGTTGAATCTGGAGCACTAAAATATTGATATCAAAAGATATTAAAAGACTTGCGACGCATAATTATAGCAGCTATCCAGCACTAATGTTGCCGGCGTGTCAACAATCAAAAGCAGTCATGGTTCAGTAATTGGATAGAGGCCAAGCCGATAAAAAGATCTCTTCTTGGGTACAAGTAAATGGGCAAAAACCTGATAAATACAGTGTAGTTTTCATAGACACTTTTTCGCATATTATCAGCGGACACTTTCTGCAATTCAATAAGCTCTTCACATATCATCCGAATGCCCTGTCAAAACCAAAATACAAGTCAATCCAACTCTCACATATAGCTGGTGATTGCAGTACGGTAGGGAACCTTTCTCTTAGGAGACCTTTCAACATGAGCAGGCCATAAGTGGAGTAAATGTTACCGACAAATACATATTTTGAACCTAGCGAATATGACAATGTATATAGCTGAAGAGTCAAAACCTATCCATGGTCTCAACCACCCTACAAGTGAAACTTTGAAAACTCAAAACATATCCAAAAAATGCGTAGTTAAGCGAATTGGAATCCTCTAACAGATGGGAGGTTCCCTTCTAATAAGAGAATCCACCCAATCCAGGGATAGGTTCCCCCTACCTTAGCTTGTTGAATTTCGTCGACGAAAATCCAACAAACAACGCAATTAAACTTTAAAATTTCCTTAAAAGGTAAGGACACCCCAAATCACGACCCTATGGATGCATATTGACCGAGAGCAAAGAGACCACCTGAACATCTCGATTTTAGGTCAACTACCAATACAATTTTGAACCTCGATAACTTTTGCATATGGCATCCAAATAATACATTCTTTGGTGCATTGGAATCCTCTTTGCTTTCCTTTACCGACAATAAAATATAAAAAACTCTCTCCAGTTAAATTAGAGGAACTATGCTCACTGGAAATTCGGGTGTCCCTACCTTAAAACCTAAAAGGCGAATTCCGACCAACAAAGTGGCCTAATCAAACAACAAACAACAAACAACAAATCCGAAGAAAACCAGCAAAGCCCCAAATCTCGTCCGAATGAACCCTCGCAGACAGAAACCCTAACACACCTTCTCACTCATTGATTGCCCTTTATAAGCCTCCTTCGAATCCCTCCTCCCCATCGTCGCCTCCTTCTCGTCGCGGACCCCATTAAAAGATGACTTGAGAGCCGGCGCCCTCCCGAGCGCGCTCGCAGGCCGTGACCTCCCAGACGAACCCCTCACTGCCTGCGCCATCGAATCCACTGCCCCTACGCCAAGCCTCTCCAACTAATCCCCACTACTGACACTCCACACAATTCTTCAAACTACAGAGACAATCCGTCATTTCACAGGGACAATCCGATCCTTCCACACAAAACCCTAAAAATTGCGACTTCATTCTCCACACACAGTGTCGGAACCCCCGAAACCTCCATTGCCCCTCGCAGCTTTCCGAGACTGAGCTAGCTCCACCTCGCAATCAGTAATCGTAAGTCTTCCGCAGCGCCATGTTTGAACGAGAATTAATGTGTGGCTCCCAAACTGATTCCAGGAGATGTTTTTTGACTCCGAAGTTTTCTGGCCCGTGTGCAGGGGGACGTCTAATAAGTCAAGGCCAGGGTGAGAATCCGTCGCACGAGCTGCGCGCGGATGGAGGACTGCGAGGAATGCAAGGGACTGATGGAGGCACCGAGGTGGGGACGGAGTTGACTGACGGACGCCTTTGAGCGTCGCCTGCGATTCTCGGGAAGCAGAGGAGCCGGAAATGACTTACTATTATTATTACGGAGGGGACGGGACGGGACGGAACGGGGGGGCCGGTTCCACTAACGGATATGGCAGTTGACTCCTCATGGTTGCGGTTTCTTCAGTCGGGAACGTTACGCGTCTACGATGCTTTACTACGCGTCTTCACTTTGCACTTGGAGAATGGAGAATGGAAAGGTGGCGGCTTGGGGTTGGCTTCATGTTGGTAGAATATACTTAAGTGCTTAAATCTTCCACACTCCTAGTCTTCACCTCTTGAGGTGAAGGTTGGGAGTGCGGAAGATTTAAGCACTTAAGAAGATTCTTTTGTGCTCTACATTTTTACCTTTCATTGCCGCTTTACCTTTGTTGTTGCCGATTTCCTCCAACTTTATGTCTAATCTTAGGTTTAGGTAAGTTGCTTCTCCACTTTTTTCATTCTCCACTCTCAACACATCTTTTAGGGGTGTCACACCTCTTTCACTCACCATGGCTTCCCACTGGCTCCTCCAAACCCTCACCAACTTCTCATTCTCTATTCTCCAAGTGCAAATTGAAGAAGGTGTGACTACCCCTACTGCGGGACCGGGGAAGGGCGCTGGAAGTCTGATAGATAATCAGGTAGAAATCTACTAGTAACTTACTAGTAACATGGGTTTAACTTATATTTGGGCCAGAAGTGGCTGAAGTTAAGCTTAGCCCTTAATCACTGTGTTTTGAAACCGAGTAAATTGTTGGCTTAAAAAAGTAAAAAAACACTCATTGGAAGTCAAATTACTGTAGAAGACGTTCCCTTTTCACACAAAAATTTAGTGGATGAATAGTTGCACTTTTGTCCCACTTGGAGAGATTTTTTGTCATGCATCAGCCAAAAAACATCCTCAACATTGTTTTTGGATTAGAGCATCATCACTAGATGCACTCCATTTGAGCACAACATCAAGAAGTGGCGAGGCATTTACTACCTTGGGAGATGTGGCAGTGCAATCAAGACCCAATACTTGGCACCAAGAACCCCTTCAAGTCCTCACTAAAGTTCTTCCCCTTCTTCTCACACCTCTCACTAGCTAGCCTCCACGTCTTCCATTGAGGCCATAGACAAACTTGACCAAGTTAACTTTAGTGTAATTGAAATTGCCTTCTGCAAAAGCCTCCTTTGCGGAGCATATGTAGGAGTGATTGGAGGATCGGCACAACTTCTACCGTAACAAGATATTGGTGTGGAGTGGTTTTTCTCTAGACAAGTGCGGAAAGCCTAGAGCGGCGTTGGTGAGGCTAGTGGCAATGCTCTTAAGAAGGTTGTGTAGAGTCCCATCTAGAGAATTTTGACTCTAACTTGCTTGTTATTGATCCTTTAATTCCGTGATTTCTTTTCTTGGTGGTAACTCAATACACATACTTCAATCAACGTAGAGTAACATTGCCAATCACAGCACAGACAAAATTCAAATCCTTCTCCACAATACAATAGGAATTTGCAAGCTCTGAAACTTAGCACGATTATTTGATGTCATGTTAAGATTCACTTCCAAAACATATGTGCAAAAAAATATCCTCTTGCAAATTATGTTGCAACATAATGGTGATAAGTTTAAAATGTTGTAAAAAAAAAATGCAGCCCTTCACTGCACAGTGTGCAGTTCCTATGCAATATAAAAGAATCTTAATACTTGAATACTAGGTTATTGTGCAGCTCATGTGCGATTTCACTGTGCGGTGATTGGTACTATTTGGTCAATCGTGGGTTTACTCTATGTAATTTTTTTGGCAATCTATTGCAAAAATCCAATTTTCTTTAGGCCTTAGCTACAAGTGTTTTTACTACATTTTGCCAAATCCATCTACGAGAGGGCTGGAAATCTCTCAAATAATTTTTACTATAATAAACTATGAAACACAAACAAATTTATATGGTTATAATTAGTATAAGATGGCACTCAATTATTACCTTACAAACCATCACCACATGAGCAACATAGCTAGAAGCCCAATGATTTACACTACCTTCAAAGCAAGCAAGTCACACAAATCATCAATTTTTGTTCATCCATCCATTAAATATATACTTTCATCCATCCATTAGATATTTGTAAGATTTTGGTGAAAATTTGTCAAGAATAATCTAATTAGAGCTAGTCTACTATTGCCTACTTCATCCCTTATTTCTCCAATTCCTCAACAACTTCAGAGATATTTCTAATATATCAATCCAATGATGTAAGTAAAAATATAAAAATGTCAAAGAAAGATTTGGATTTAAATTTTCGTAAGGATATAACAATTTATAACTCCCTAGGTATGCAACTAAAGAATATAATTTGTTTTAATGTAGAAAATTCTTGTAGACCTTTTAACAAGGAATCCAAAAATGTAATTGTATACAAGAAATGAATATTTTTTTAGGACAATAATAACATTAAAAACCTAATTATATGAATTTAATTAATACATGTATCATATCATGGAACAAGCTATCCAACTTTTGGAGATTTTTAATAAAATTTTATTTATTTATATTAAAATTAAAACAGTCTGAATAAATTGTAATTGTAATTGTAATTGTAGGAAACTTCTTGTATGGGCTTAAAAAAATTATGCATACGTATTTCAATTCTTCATATACATAATGATTTTATTTTAGAAATATGCAATTCAACATTTTCAACATTTCATTTTATTTCATTTGGTATTTTTAATTTGACATATTTTTTACAAAAGCCATCTTTTAAGTTGTTTTAATGCTAATGCCCCCTGTGTATAATACTAGAATTGTGTACCCAAGAATAATTCAGGCTTTGAAACCACACAACTTTGGCAATTTAGTCATTTTTTTAATGTCAAGTATAATATTTTTATTTGAATATGAATTTGTAAATTAATATATATTATTTTAATATTTTAATATTTAATTATATATCATTAATTTTTAATATTAATTTATAAAAATTTAGTAGAATAAAAAATGTGTAATACATGAAAGTATAATTACTACATCACAAAAGCCCCTATTCTAGTTATTATCAAAAGTTTTAGTATTCTTTTAGTTAACTCGAGAGATATATTTCAAAAGATCATTGTATACATATCTCAATAGATGCCTAAGTATTTTCATTGAATTTAACCCCTAAACTTCTCATTGACCCCTTTGGAGACAAAATGAATTTCAAATAGGCTCTTACGGTTTCAAGTATATTTCAATTGGTGCCCAAGAACAAAAGTTAGGCCACCCTAAGCCCAAAACGGAGTTCATCTAGTAGCACAAAAAATAATCATAAAAATTCAAAATAAAATTTTCAAAATTTTGTTTCTTATAAAAAGTACTTTTGTCTACATAGAAAGATTTGATTCATTCTATTTAGATTATCGATGAAAAATTTATGGACAATATTTTGGTAGGCAATCGAAGCATTTTCTTGAAAAAATAACTTGTAGGCTTCATTTTTTAATGCAATTTTCACAATTTCCAAGAAAAACAAAGTTCAATAGGGCCTAGTTACCTTGCTAGAACAATCTCAAGAATGGATTAGTGATTTTCAATTCCATCTTAGAGCTATTAACAATTTATTTTTTCCTTAAATCTTGTACCTACTTCTACTTAACAATTTTTTTTTAAAGAATGAAAATCAAACAAGTTTTTTGTTTTTGTTTTAAAATTCCTAAACTTTCAACTCAATTTATTGGCATTAAAACATAGAAATTCAAAATGTGTAGTATAAAATTTTTAAGCTAAGATGATTCAAAGCCTTAATCCTTGAAGAACATTTCATGTCCAAGTTTGGTCAAACTTCATTAGAATTATACATTTTCACACATTTCAAAAATTTAATATTTTTTCACATGTAGTAAATATGTGTCTAAAATTTAATCTCATTTTTTAATAATTAAAAAATTAAATCGAATTTTACCTAATTTCTTAAACAATTAAAAAAAAATCATAGTAATTATGAAAATACTTACACAAACATGATCACATGTCTACGATTGCATTAGCAATATGCCAATATGTCACTTGGAAGATTGTTTCTGATCCCTAAAAGTAAGAGAATTTCATGAGTATCTCATTGGGAGCAAAGGCATCGCATCTCATCATTGGCAAGTGTGGGGAATTTGGATTAAGGTAGACAAGCCTATTACCACCTTGATTTTCAATCTGAATATCTCGGGGCCAATTTCAAAAGGGGCACATATATTTACAAGGTGTGCACTTGTTTCACAAATCAAACCCGAGTGGAATTATAATTTTCTGATTGGAATTATAATTTTTGTGAATTTTTGAAGTAGTCTGTCCTAAAATTACAAAATTGCCCGTAGAGTGAAGTTATAAACATTCCATAAACAACCTATAATTGCCTTTCCATGTATCTAATGACACTTAAATATACTCACCAATAAAGGATTGACACGTTATCCCTTGAATGGAGGCATTAATGCACTAATTTTGACAAAAAAATGAACGGATTTGGATGTTTTTTTAGATAGGATTGGGTTGGTTTACCTTATGTGACCACACTCATTGCTTAGGGGGGCACCCCACTATTGATGTAAGGTAGTCTGCTCTTAACCCCTCAAAGCCCAAGGGGCTCAAAAGTAGCCTCATATAGTTTGAGTTGAATTCAAAATAATATAACATTTGCATTTAATGTCCAAATTCAATAAAACTTATTGGAGAAGTTGCACATAATTTTCTAGTTTATGTAGTAAAAATTTTAGATCAATCCAAGATGTATTAGTTTCTTGAAATCCAATTGAAGTTCACAAATATAATTTGAATTCACAAAACTGCAATTGATGGCTCCAACTTTGGGGGCTTGTATCTCCTTCATACAATGTTTTTTTCAATAAAACTTGTTGGATTATATTATCCTTGAAGTTTAGTTCTTGTGGTAAAATTTTCATATCAATCTAGGTTGTTTTGAATGTTTGGGAGCAATTTGAAGTTCAAAACCCTAATAGTTTTTCATTGTAGTCAACTTTGGCGGCCTATTTCTTCTTACAATGCTCATTTTCAATCATTCTTATTGGAAAAGTTGCACATACTGGTCTAGGATGTGACAATAAAATTTCATATCAATCCAAGAAATAATGAGTGATTGAGAGGCATTTTAGTAGGAGGTTTAGCCTTGGATGTAATTTTTGGAAACTTTTCTTGACATTTCAAAGCCATTTTGTAGACACAATGAGTCAATTGAATGATATTTTCTTTCACCATTGTATTTGTATGCTAATTTCCAAGCATTTTGTAGTTTGAAGTTTTTTCATTTGAGAAAGTTTAGAATTCAAATTTCACCTCCAGATGTGTTTATAGGAAAATTTCAGCATCCTTTTTCAATACTAAAACAGTATAATCTTTCAATCTACACGGTCAAATGACTTCAAATTTGATCCATACCATCTGCAACATGTGCACTACAAGATTGTACGGTTAAGATCTGTATAACTTAGTGACATTTAGATTTATAGCACTTCAAAATCTATGATGTTTTTAAATCCAAAAAGGCCTTGGGCCTTGAGGGGTTAAAGCAACCTCTTAAGAGTTGATTGCATTTGGAGGGAAGCTAAGCTCCTTGAAACAATTTTCAGTAAATTTTGATAGGAAGAAAAATGGAATTGGCATCTAATCCAAGTCGTTTCATATTTCTTAGACCTTTGTGGAATTAGTTACAATTTTTTTGAAGTTGAAACATAGTGGTCACCAAAAGCAACCACCTCCTAATGTGTATACTATTGGTACATTGAAGAAAGCAAAACGTATCTTTGTGTTAGAGGTCGCTCTTAGAGCAGACTACTTTAGTGGAATGAGATGTCATTATTGTAGTGTCTTTGTATTAAACTTTGTAGTTGAGAGAGGAATTCAAAATATGACTATAGAAGAAGTTAGAGAAACAACTTAGAATTGATCAACCTACTTGAATAAAGAGTCTCTTGCAGTAGTTCTCTAATCTATTTTAAATACACATGTAAGATGGGCATTGACCTTAAATCGCTATCTTCAATCTGAGTACATCTCTAAATCAATTATGTACTTAATATGTGAAAAAAATGATTTTAGATCCAAATTTTGTTCCTTCATAACTTTTGTATACAATATCCAAATGTCATATTCTTTAGTGCATTGGAACCTCTTTTCAAGTGCCAACAAGAAAATATGAAAATTTGACTAGTCTAATAATAGTAAATAGGCACACAAGCCCAAAGTGGTGATTTTGGATTTGGAGGGTACCCACTTTATAGGTAGTGTCCTAGTAAAGGCATCCTTGGTGCTTCTTGTTGGAGGTAGAATCTTTGACAACAAGACAATATTGATTAGTCCATAAAGATACTTTTACACTTGCTCTTTGGCTGCACCGTTGTTACGAACTTAAAATGGTCAAACAACAACGACTTGCACTGAAGGCGCCATTGTCTCTGCAATGCAAGAAGTCAAACATAGCTGTTGTCCGTGCATGCAAAATGAATGACTATTCTATTCATACACAATGTGATTAAATGAAGTAGCACAAGTTGCGGGAAGATTTTTCTAAAGCACGTTCCTACTCGTGTGGAAGCATTACATGATTTTCTGCAACAATTAAGGGCTGCGAGTTCTTTGGCATTCCCCTGCGTCAGGAACTCTGCCATGCAGCCCATGACACTATAAGAAACCCACGTTTAGATGGCGTTTTGTAATTTTTTCAGACGGATTTTAGGTGAAGTCAGAAAAAACAACTTGTATTTTTTCACGTCCAAGTTGACATCTAGATGTTATATTGGACGTGAAAAAACACAAGTTGTTTTTTCCAATGTCATCTAAAATCCGTCTGAAAAAATTACAAAACGCCAACTAAAATGCGGGTTTCTTATAGTGTGACGTGGTTGAAAGACGACCACGTCAGTAGGCATTAAAAAATTATTATTTTTGTAAAAAATTAAATTAAAAAATTAAAAAAATTATTCTTCATTTTAATTTTTTTAATTTTTTATTAATTTTATTAATTTTTATCTAGACCGCACAAGTTGGTTCCCAACAACAAGAACTAGCCTGAAATGGCCCTCCCAAAGGCCTAATTTCCATCTAATGTGCTACGTTGCGACTATTTAAGACCATTTTCAGTGGATAGGCACTATCGACAGTGCTGATGACTTTGGGCTTGTTGATTTCATCGTGTTATGGCGCGAAACTGAATTTTGTGATGAATCTGGCTATGGCGTCTCTAGCAAGTTCTTGCTTCTATTTGTAGTGAGGAGGTGATCTTCCACAAAGGTTCGAGAGCAAAATTGAAGTGAAGAAATAGAGGAATAGTTTGTACGACGTGCGGCTAGCGGAGATGGACGTGGATGTCAACAAAAGCTGAGAAATCGCACAATCTGAAGTCGGAGAAGTGAAGGTTCTAGCTCCTCTCGAATAGTACTAAGAAGCTAACGATATTTGTCGATCTTGCCTGACCAAGTACCGAGCACCTTGTCATGAGCAATTATGTTGTGATGCATCATGTAGACATTCACCTCTAGGTACCAAATTAACTCTAATAGTAGTATGATATTGGTCAATAGTTGCTAGAAGGGATGAAAGTATCATACACAGAAGTTCACACCTTTACAACCTTCTTGCATTGGTTCAAGAACTTTTTCTTCTTCTTGAAGCTGCTTAGTGAATTAGACAACCTCAACCTCCATTTTGGGTATCATCTCAGTGGACTCTATTATTTCTTTTTCCACTTCTTCAACCTTGAGTTTGCAATATCCACTATAAGAAAACATGTGTTTTTATGGACGTTAGTAGCAAACAAGGATGTTTTTCAAAACACAAGCACAAAGATGAAATCGCAGCTATAGGAGGTAGAATTGAGTTGGATGTTTCAAAAAATGTTTGGATGTCACAGGTGGAATAAGTTGATATTCTAAGCAACAATGATGTTTTAAAAGACATTAAAAAAAACATAGTTGTGTTTTGTACAACATTCAAGAAAACACAAAAATGCCACATTGACATCTGAATAAATGTCGCCAAAAACAGTATCAAAATTCTTGTTGATGTCTAAGTTGATGTTGCTCAAAACAATATTAATCTTCTCAGACAATGTGACGTTAGATGCAATGTCAATTGCCACATCATCTCCGGGTTGAGTGAAAAAAATCCCATGTGGCACTGCCCACCTACATGACGCTTACGTGGAGGTGACGTGGCTATCACATGGTGCATTTTGACACTTTCTTTGACCATGTTTGTTTAGACATCACAACATAAATATGGCATGTTTTCTCAGATTTTCACATGTTTTTGCCGCATCATTTCAAATGGATTTTGTTGGACATCAACGGTGACATGCTTGATGTCAAAAAGAACGTGTCATCACATTTTTTGGCACATTCAAAAAAATAGGGGTTCTTATAGTGATCCAGTTGCACATGAGAAGACTAATTAGCTAATTGTACATTTAAAGTCTTCAAGAAAATCATATCATTAAACTTACGTAGGATTCTTCTTAGAAGATTCATAAAACCAAGGTCAAAAAGAGTCGGCTAGAAAACAGGGTTGCTATTTTGTGAGCCTGCGAGCGTGAGCGTGTGAGCTGTGAGCCTATGAGCGTACTTTATTTTAGTTTTGAAATTGACAAAGTACCTATGACCGTGGACTTCCAAATATTGACTTCACCTCCCAATGTAGGATAAAAAACTAGAAAATGGGTATATAATTTTGGATATGAGAAAGTAATTTGTTTAAGGGTAAGGATAAATTGTACTAAATATATTTGTTTGATTGAATTTACTTATTAAAAAGAGGTACTTAGTAAATCCTAAACTTGTGGTGAGCCTTCACACAATTTTGTATTGCCTTATTGATGATGTGGATTTCACACTCCAACTAGTAGTTTTAGAGAGATTTGGAATAGAAATACTTTAGACTGTGATGTTCACTTTAGATCAGTAACATTGACGGTTAGAATTTCAGTTTGTGATATTTGAGTAAGACATTCTTCATTTTCTTTGTTTAGAATGCATAGTAATGAAAAAAAAATCTTTTTAAGTTTAAAATAATAGGACCTGAAAGAGGCATGTGAAGTCATCTCCATTTCATAATTTTTTTTCACTCATAAGTAATTATGAAATGGTTGCAAACAAAATGATAAGTAACAAGCCTTTGATTCAATACAAATATATTACTCCGTGGAATGATGAAAGACAGAAAAATTAGAATTAGAATACGTCAAGTGCAAAGGATACAAATGATTAAAACATGAAAAACAACATATAATAAACGGTAAAATAAAATCCAACATGTGTTCATGTGCAATGCAACCCAAAATAGAATCAAATAGAAGATGTAGACATAGACTTTGAATGACCACTACTATGAGTCGATGATGTCTCCGTGTCTGACTCTAAGGTTTCCACATCTACTAACTGAAGCACACGAGGATCTATGGAACTAGACTTTTTGCATGTAGCAAAAGTTTCCTGACATGCCAATGTTGAAGCTAAAGCCTCAGCATATGACGGCAATACATAAGACTTCTCCGGGCTTGGAAAAAATTCAGAAAAGCTGAAAAAAGGCCGATGGATTGCCTTCGTAGAGGTCATGCTAAAAAATTACCACGAAAATATTAGAACTCATTTCCAAACAACATGAAGTATAGATTTAGGGTGCAATGTAAAGATAAAGCAAAATAGAACAACGGACATAAAATTACACATACAAATAGGAAAGTTATGCTAGTTTTGGGTAGACTTACTTACTGAAACGAGATTTCTTGACAATATGAGGAACATCAACTTCCAATGCATCCTCATCGTCATCCACCGTTAGGACTGTTGGCACCGGTCTTACAACTTCGGGAATAGTCCAAATCATTGGGGCCAAAATTCCATCGAAGATGGCTTTGTCTTCCTCAAGTGCAATTATATGCCTGCTCAAGTTCCTGCAAGCGTGGATGGCGGGCCCTAATGCCAAGAACAACAAAAAATCCATTACAATGAGGACTTCTGCAAAAGTCACGAAGAAAAGGGAAATAAAGATTTCAAGAAGTGGTTAATGAAGACATCATATATTACCTGTTGCAGCAGTGCAGTCCATAACAACGTCGTTTGGAAGTAAACATGCTTGAATCAACATTATTTTGAAGGAATCTAGGATCCTTTTCCCTTGCACCTCTCCATGGTTTGGAGTTTTTGTCCATAGACATAGTCTCCAGGTTAGTGAAATTTTGAAGGACATCGTTAGCAGCAACATCCAAGTTCAATTTCTTCAAACTTGGAGGGCACGGCTGAAATTGGAACTTAGAAATGCCAACACCAGGCAAGTTCCTCACTAACAACATAATTCCAAAACGTTGTGTCTGCAAGAAAGAAGATGGATGAAGATGTTCAGTCCATATAAAAGATAGAATAATAACGTATGATCTGAATAGGAAATGGAAACATACTGCAAAATCACTTTGTGCACAGTTAGAAACAAATATGGACAACCAAACTGAATACTGAAATTGGAATGGAGAACTAAACAAAGAATCCAAACGAATTGAGGGGAAAAAATAGAAAATAATTGAGAATAGTGAAATTAGAAATGTGAAATGACTATATCGTTCTTCATAGACTAACTGGTGAAGCAAGGTGTAACGCATTTGTCCCCCACCAATCCTTCAACTTCTCAAATGAATAAGTGATACCATATTTGAGAATGGTGGCTTTTGTAACTGCCCTCAAAGGATAGATAATAATAAGTGCTCCATCGTCATGAAGATGACCATCACTGAACTCAAATAATGACTCAAGCCAATGAGGATTATCCATGTTCCATTTAAGAACATCAGTTGCAGGTACCGACAAGCCAGGGACAGGCAAATTCTCCGGCATATCCGCAATAATGAGATCAATGCGTGGTTTATCACTGTGAATTCCTTTGAAAAGGCGTTTCCGGTCCCCCTTATTCTGCAAGAGAGTTGTGGCCATGAGTACAATGAATAAATAAAATTCAAATATCATATAAATAGAAGCTCATGGAGGCAAGTAAAAACGCTAACCTCCTCGATGAATTTCAAGATGTTGTGGTACACTTGAAGGAGAGGATCAGCCATTACATCAACAAGAGAGAAATTGAGGATTAGCTCATGCATGGAAATCTCAGAGTCACTGAGAAATTCCTTAGCTGAAGGACCACGCAACATCCCTTCCTCACCAAGTGAGGCATAATCAGCATCACGCTTGGTGCCTCGTGAAAAAGAGCCCTGATGTTGAGAGACCTCATCTTTCGTTGATGAAGGTGGAACTAGATCCTTAGTCTTCTTCCCTTTGGACTTCTTAGCCGCAGATACCTGTGCAGCCTCTGCTAACTTCAAGGTCATCTTCGTCATTTTCTCCTTGGCCTTCTCTATTGCCTCTGAGTTCTTCGTTGCGATCTTCTTATCGGCTTCCTCCCTCTTCTTCATAGCCTTAGCTTTTGCATCCTCATCAAGCCCAGAGAACTCATCAATGTTGGAAACAATATTGTGAGAATTCATGGCAACCTTGATATGCTCTTCATTTTCTGGTGTGAATTCCGGTGAGCAATCCAAGTACCACGCCCCGGACTTCAAATGTAAACTGGTCCATAACTTCAATTGTGCGGTTGAGAACATGCATTGCTCAGAGGAGACATCCAACCATGTTCCGAGAAAAAGAGGTAGATCACACTTTGCTATGGCCCCCTTTGCCAATAATTCGTACTTGAAGTACCTATACAAAAACAAATCATGTCAACTCATGTAACACTGCCAACATAAAAAGCAAGAACCATTTCGATGAAAACATGAAAACAATGACTAGGGAATTGAAGTAGTACCGATAAATCACACGTTTAACAACTTGGTCACTACCCTTCCGCTTTCTGAAGTCATCCCCTTTCTTGAAGGAGTCCACACCCTTGAAAGACCCCAGAAAGGCTTTGTCCCAAATTCGAATCCTCCATCCCTCAATGTAGTCAAGGAAACTCTCTGGCTCCGCGGGAGAATCCATTGTCAACGTCAGTTGGTCCTTTTTGACAATGTCATCAAACATTTCAAATCCGAACTCTGCAATCTGGAAAAAGGAAAATATGAAACGGTGAGACCAATTTTGTAGGGTTTAGGCCATTAAACACACCTTCATCTAGATATGGAATTCATGGAATCACAAGATTAAAAATTACATGAGAGGGACTTACCCCCGCATATCAACAAGCCTTTGATAAGAAAGACTTTTAACTCATTCTCTCCAACTGGTTTCAAGGGAAACCTCCTTGCCTCTCTTGTTTGGACTGACGAATTCTACCACCGCAGCCACTTAACCTTCTCTTCACCATTGACAAGACAAGTTGCAATCATTTGCAACTTATCGAGAGTCATCTCTGGAACAATGTTGAAACTCCAATGTCGCTCAATCTTTATCATAACAACATCAGAGTGAGGTTAGTTTAGTTTTGAAGAAAAAACATGAAGTGATACAGTGTGAGAGGTAGGACCATACCTCTTTAAAAAAGTCGCTTCCAAAATTAGGATTAGCCACTGCTGTAAGCTTGTTCATCTTCTGGATCAATTTTGAAGTTTGATCTTTAGCACCAAACTTCATAGTAGTCAAGATGCCGTCGGGTGATTGCTCTTCTTCGGGTGTCTCCTCTTTGTACAATAGAACCGCAACATCAGCTGCTGCAGCTATCTCATACTGTAAAAAAATGGAGATATAAGAATCACTGTCATAAAACAGCCAAGATACTATCAAGTAGAATATTGATATGTATAAAAGAAAACTCACCCGAAAAATGAATGAAGTGAACACTTCAACAGACATACAGTACCAACTCTTTCGTGTATTTTGTTGGCACTGCAGCATCTCAGAGGCGCTCAAATGCTCCGCAAATTTCTGTAGGGGAAGTGAACCATATTTTTGAACACGAAACAAAGTGTGCACAAGGCTGGTTTTGATAAACGAATTCTCAGTGTGCCTGCACAACCCAAGAGTGATGCTCAATATAACTGAATAATGAATAAGAAGGAATGCAAACTGAAATGCTAGGAATGATGGACTTACTTATTCACATCGTGCATGGCATGCATGACTTGCCCAACCTTGCCTTTAGTGTCCAATATGATTGAGTCCACCGAAATGTGCCAATCAAGATCGCAGTCATGGTATTGGAATATGTATGAGGACCACGCAAGCAACCGGTGGTTACCATCACACACAAAAAACTTGCAGCTTTGCAAGTACTCCAATCCAGGTGTTGAATCAAGTACAGAGTTGAAGTTATCATTCTTAGAATTCCACAGCGGTCCCCATGCACCTCTCTCGACATCCGATACATCCTCCATTTCTCCTTGCTCATTAGTAATAGAAACATAGAACACTGAGGACCCATCTCTATAACCGTTAACAAAATCCTCTTGAAGCCTAGAGATATCACTTTGAAGCGCCGGCCGAACCATAGGCATTACAGCAAGGCGGCACAAGGGAATCATTAAGCGAGATATCGAATGAGGTTTCAATCTCAAGGCCGCGATAGAAGCAACAAAGTTCACTTTTTCAGCTTTGCGAAAGGCGTCCTCGGAAGCATAGTCCATGTCCCTCTTCTCGGGTACATAGTCATCAACCCCACCTTCTTGTTCTACAACACTCCTTGAATTGTCCTTCTCTTCGATGCGTGATACAAGAACATGAGGTACAATAGTCACCTCCTGTTCCAAAGAAAGTGAACAAAGGGAAATGAAAAATCTGGATAAGAATCTGGATTAAGAAATCAGTCCATAGACATGATGAAAATCTCGTGAAGGGAAATGTATTTGACCAAGAGCATCCTTCGGTGCTGAGGCCACTGGGCTGCCAACTATATTATCTAGCCACGATGCCTACATATTTCAACCTACCATGAGTTCCAGCATTAATAAATCTACTGTACATCATGATTACACCGGCGAGGACCTGGCCTACCTTCGGTGCCGAGGAGAGCTTAAAAATGAAGATGTTTTCAAAGAAGGTCTACAAGCACCAAGGAATGATGCATTCAGCACCGACCGCATGAAGGAGTAAAGAACAAATCCAACATTAAAATGAGAAAAAACGCAAAATGACTCACGGCACTTGAAGCGGTTGTGACCTCCGCTTCCGCCAGTCCCGATTCGTCGTTATGTGTGTTGGTGCCGACATCACCGGTCCCGTCACTAGTTGTCTCGCTCCTAGTCCCCGGCCTTCGAGCCATTTCTCCAATTTCCTAAAAAACATGAGAGCTGCTTAAAATGAGATGATCTGACTCTGTAACATTAATTTTGGATATCATCCGTGATTTATAACGGGTTTGCTCACCGCGCAGGGAAAATGGGAGCGCTCGACGCCTAGAGACAGGGTTCATATGGAACCTGGCATCATTGACCACAGGAAACAAACGCTGGGGTTCTGGAACTTACCTGCAGAGCGCATGGGGGAAAATGGTGGCCTCGGTGCCGAGGGACGAGCTCTAACAGGCTCAGGCATCGAAGAGGACAGAAAAAGGAAGCAAGTGATTCGAAACACATACCTCCGTTGTGCTCACCGTACGGGGAGAATGGGAAGCCTCGGCGCTGTGGGCGCTTAATTACCCACCCTTGGTAATTAATCGGACACAACCAGGTTCTAGGGGTTAATTAAATTCTAACCTAACGGGTGACTAAGCGTCGGTCTATTGTGCCTTCCAAGTAATGGATCTTCTTTACTAAGTTCCTAGTTTCCGCAGGTGACAATGGAGTTGCCCCCAATTGGCGAGGGAATAGTTCAAGCTCACCGTCCCCTAACGGCAGCCTATGCGAACTACCACCGAATCTATCCTAATCTATGGAAATCTGAGGCTAATTGACCTTTCCTAAGACTGAGGAGGGATTACCTAAGTTCCTTCCATGGGTTCCTGAGTTGATTGGGTCTTTTCTTAATCTAAGTTATCTTTTTCCCTAATTTAATTTCTTAATTTAATTTATCTTTTTCCCTAATTTAATCTTCTAATTTAATTTATCTTTTCTCTAATTTAATCTTCTAATTTAATTGATCTAATTTATCTTTTATCTAATTTATCTCCTAATTTAATTTCTTAATTTAATTTATCTTCGTTCCTAATTTAATCTTCTAATTTAATTTACCTTTATCTCCTAATTTAATTTCTAATTTAATTGATCTTTTATCTAATTTATCTCCTAATTTAATTCCTTAATTTAATTTATCTTTTATCTAAATTTATCTCCTAATTTAATCTTCTAATTTAATTTATCTTTTATCTAAATTTAATCTTCTAATTTAATTGATTTTTTATCTAATTTATCTCCTAATTTAATCTTCTAATTTAATTTATCTTTTATCTAAATTTAATCTCCTAAGGCAAGGTCCGTTTTGCTAAATTAACCCGAGCTCCTAATTGGATTATTTTGTCTTAATCTAGTGTTCGCTTCTTGGTTGAGTGCTAACCTTAACGGTTACTAATTCCTAGTCCTATCCTACCCTAGTCTAATTTGGTTGCTCTTATGGTTAACTTCTATGTATGAGATGGGTTTGGATACTTCTATCGATAAACTTCTATGTCTAAACTTAAGGCCCACCCCTAATCCCTATTTGCTAATCAAAATTATCCACTACCTAACAGAGTCTAGCGTAAATTAGAAGGGAAAAAAAACACCGGGGATCTGTTTAATGACTCACCTGATCGTCGTTAGCATGTGCGGCATTTTCCTCCATACCTCCAGCCGCGTGCTCGTATTCCATAGTGGACACGTATTTTGAAGTGGTCAAATGCCTACGGCTTAGTGGTGGAAACTGTTACACTCTAGTACCCTACGGCACTCTCTCCCCTCCTTATCTCCCCCTTTTCTTTTGCCTTGGTACTATTTCCACCAACCCCTTAATGGGGGTCTTACGCTATGACGCTAACTCCTTGCAAATTCAACCCCCCTTCTTACGTTGTCATCTTTGTGTCATTCTAATCTCCCTTCTAATGGCCGTGGAAAGCTTTGGGGATTCCCATGCACTCTAATCGAAGTAACTATGGATCGTCTCTCTCCTTCTCACTCCTATTTCAACCTCTCTTCCTAATCTCCTACCATTCTTGTTTTGTCGTTTTGGTGGTGATGAGAGAGTGAGAGGTGTGTGTTTTGCAGGTATGGCCGCGGAGGTGTCGCCTCTCTTCCTTCCTTCCTCTTTTTCCCCGTTGACCTTAAGGGCCTTGGCTTCCTTCTAAGTTTCCCCTAATCCCAACTTTTAGTCCTTTCCCCCCCCCCTTTTAATTACGGTTATGGGCTGGGTTTCCCTTTCCCTCTTCCCCTTTCCCTCTTCCCCTTTCCCTCTTCCCCCTTCCCTTTTTCCCCTTCCCCAAGCCCTAGACTCCCTGGACCCCCCCTCTCCGCAGCGACCCTCCCAGCTCGCAGCGATCCTCAGTCCCGACTCCCCAGTGCCCCTCCCCAGCCCGCAGCGACCCTCAGTCCCGACGCCCAGCCCCGAACCCCAGTACCTGGCGAACCCAATCCCGACGCCCCAGTCCGGACTCCCCAGTACCCGGCGCCCCAGTACCCGGCGAACCCCAAGACCCGGTGAACCCAGTACCCGGCGAACCCAGTCTCGACTCCCTAGTCCCGACGCCCCAGTACCCGGCGAACCCCAAGACCCGGTGAACCCAGTACCCGGCGAACCCAGTCCCGACGCCTCAGTCCCGACTTCCCTAGCTGGCTGGTGTTTTAAGGGCTGGCTGACTTTGTTTCTTGGGGGTGGTCTTCCCTAGGATTAGATTTTCTTTCCTAGAGAGGAACAGGGTTTTTGTTGTCAAAGCAAAAGGAAAAGGACCTCTCTACTTCTAACTGGGCCCGGGGGCCTGTCAACCACAAAAAAAAGAAAATAAACACACTTGTCTTGGGGGCTAAACTTTGGGCTTTCCCAATAAGGTCTTGGGAACTAAACTTTGGAACTAAAATACGTAGGAGTTCAAAGCTTCGCTGTAAGGTTGGTTTTGACACCAACTCTAAGACTTGCAATGTCCCTAAGTTCAAAGCTCCGCCGTCTAGGCCTATTTTGACACACACTCTAAGACTAGGGTAAGTTGCAAGTTCAAAGCTTCGCCGCCTCACGGGCGGTGGGGTCCACACACAAACAATACGGAAGGGGTGACTATGGTCAGGGTGGACACACGAGGCAACCGTGCCCACAAAGTAAGCATAAACCAGGCAATACTTTACACACTAAAGGCCCCCCAAAGCGGCATCGCCAAGGTACGATGGGGGGTAACTTTAGGATTAGTACAAGGTGCACAAAAAAAACAAATGAAACCCTCTTGACTCGCAACACGTACAAGGTAAGATGGAGAGACCTCAAAGGACCTTCAAAGAGCTTGAAAAAGAACAACAAGGGGAGCCAAAAGTGCTCCGAAAACACCGTAGAGGTTTCTTGGCTTGAAACGCCAAAAATTCCAAGATCCCTTGGACCCACGGACCCAAAACAAGTATTGGGGGTGTTTTGGGAGAGAGAAGGGCCCCCTTTTATAGGTTTCCAAGGGCCCACTCCCCCCCTCGACGAGTAACCTCATCCATCCGGATTTTCATCCAAATTTGAGATTTTCACCTAATTTTGGGTTTTACGTTGGTCCTAGTCTCTAACTTTTGGAGTTTAGCTCGGAATTGCAAATGGATTGCGCCAATGGCTTTAGAATGCCATTTTTAGCCTAAAGGACCCTGTACCCCCTATTTCTATCACAAAAAACCCATCGGAAACTAGTGCCAACTGGAGCCGATTAAAAGGGTAAAAACCTAACTTTTGGGGTTTACCTCTTTGGGCTTGGGTAACTAGCTAGGGTTGTTGGGGAGGCTCTAGGGAGTAAGAAAAGGCTCCTTGATGTCTTCGTTCCGACTTTGTACGCTCCCGGGATGCCGGTCAACCCCGCAAAGATCCTGCCGTAAATATTAATTGGGGGGATGTTGTCAGTTTCGGCTGCTTCCCGCTATTGGAACTCCATGAATTTTGTCAGGGCGCGTTATTAACATAAAAGATGCTAGTCTAATTTTTAGTGAGATTTTACCGCGGCCTGGGTATTTTCTATGAATTTCCCAACGTGGCCTTTGGCGGTTGACCACTCGAAAAAAGATCCTTTGGAGATCAGAAAAAACCGAGACTTTTTGGGGAACCTCTTATGGAGTCCCCCAAGCCACGTGCCAAGTCTTGGGCTATTCTGGCACACAGTTGGTGGCGAGGTGAAAACTAACTTCGGTTGAATCACCGGCAGTCAAGGAATCTTTCACATGTGAGGGAATCTTGGCGAATGGGTTTTGCCATGGATGTCCCGACATGTTCCAGATCCGAGAACACTATCCGGCGGCTGTGGATTCCTCCATGCAGCCTGTCTTGGGACAAGTAACACCTGCAAGCTAACAATTTGGATTCATAATGTTTCGTCGGTGGAATGGGGAAACTAGAACCTATCTTTGGAGATTTACGTGGGGCCCCCCCTAACTCTCCTAAGTCTAATTTAGCCTATCATGGTCACATGCACTAGGTTTTGGGCTATTTTGGGTAAGTTCCCAGTAGCCCTCTTGTTTTCCACTCATTACGGGTTTTAACCTATATACAAGTGGGTTTTATGGGTAATCTATGGATAAAAGGCTATTTATGACCAAATGCTATACTGGTACGTGACATACCTATTTTGGTTCTACACTCTTTTTTGGGCTTTTTGTAGTACTTTATGCCTTAATTTGTAATAAACTAAAAAAAAGAAAACAATGAGTCCCAAGTGACAAATTTGGGGCTCACAGGCGCCGAGGGACGCAAGTCGGCACGCAAAGGCGATCCACGAGGCCAGCAAGCACAGGAACGGCCCCAGATGATCCTGCTCACGACTGCACACCCTAAAGGCAAGGAAGGTGGCCTCGGGGTCGAGGAAGCGAGCTTGGTAGGGACGGGATTCGACCAAGTCTGCATGCGTGGGCATAGACGCGGCAGATGCGTAGTTCACGAGTGCACACCGCAAGGGTAGGGTGGGAGGAATTGGAGACCAGTGACTGAGATCATCGAGCAGAGGGAATCAAAGAGGACGGAATGCAGAAGCAGGGGTTTGAAAACACTTACCACCGCTGTGTACACCGTGCGGGCTGAAAATGGGAGATTTGGCGCCCAGGGATGGGATTCAGGAGGCACCGGCAATCGATGAGGACGGCAATTCGAGGGAAGGGTATGCACGAACTTTGCGCGGGATTTCACACCGCACGGGGGAAGGGGGAGGCCTCGGTGCCAAGGGACGGTCATTAGCTGTCTTCGGCAGTCGAAGAGGACGAAAAGCAGAGGCGAGAGTTCGTCTGGACCTACTTGATGAGGGAGCACCGTGCTAGAAAAATGGGAGGTGCGGCGCCGAGGCATGGGCTTCAGCGGGCACCACGTTCCGAACACAATGCAGAATAGCCGCAGGGGTTTGCTAGGACTTCCATGAAGAATGCACAACTCGCGGGGGACAACTCTGCCCTCGGCGCTTCAGAAATCCAGAACGATGATAAAAAAAAGAGGATGGGGCTGTAAGGGATCACCTCCTGCCCTTGCCCTAGGTGTCAATGGAAGGGGACAAGGTCGGGTGCATTGTTCCAAAACAAATTGATAGGACATGAAATCCACAGGCGTCACCGAGAAAGCAAAGGAATTAGGGATTACCTGCGAGCCTTGAGTTGTAGCCACGTCCATTGTGTTCACTACATGCGACCTTTCTTCTTCATCGATGGGGTTTATTTCTTGCTCATCACCTCTATGCGCTGACACGGCCGCGCTCCTTGTTGTGCGTCTTTTCGCCATTTCGGTCTCTTTGTTCATATCGAATGTGGCATTGACGTTATTTTCGACAATATTGCAAAGGGGATCGAAACTGTGAAGAGTGAGTATTGTACTTACAGAATTCCGCGATTGCCCTTCGTAAATGTTATAGCTCAGCGGCCCTTTGTTTGGGACACATCTAATATGCTGACTTGCTTCAATGACATCTCTATGGAAGTCCTCTACTTGCATTTGAGCACTTGTCCTTCCTTTGCACATCTGGGCGTCACATAATAACACGTCCTTCTTACTTCTATTTCTTAACCTCTGCAACTCTTTCCTAGAAGAAAAGAATAGTTTTCTTCTCTTCCTCCTTTTCCTAAAACTATGCACGATTCCATCAGGTGTGCTATCTGGCATAAGCATATGACTAATAGTATATACTCTCAACCATATTGTTGATTACTAGTGGGAAATGGGATACTATGCCCAGGTAGAACCATCTGTTAATTCTACATAAATCAAACCAATAATGCTATCTCGACTCCATTTGCTCTCCATGGATGAGAACTATTAATATTCCAACTTGTTTCAACCGTTTATGATTGAAACGAACTCGAGGTTTGAACTACTACAATTGATATTTGCATGTACTTCACGATTGTCTAATCCGATCTTTTAAATCCAGCAAGGTTTTAAAAATAGACCACTTTATTTTGACTCCCGTTTGCCTATAAATTTAAAATTACATTGTTGGTGGCTGCTGGTACTATGAACTGAGACTGCACATATGGCGCTACTTAATTTCCAGAGGTAACGATCTCCTTTACAAAATAGCTAATACTTCATCACAGTGAACTAGAATTTCTTTTTCAGGCTCTTCTTGCGCCACAATCAAAGTACTGACCCTTATAAAGTTCATTTCAATTGGCTTTGCTGTTACACTCAATTAATAGACAGGTGAGCGCATTTCCTCCATTTCAACCGCAATCGTATGTATGGACGGCGCTACAAAGTACATTATAAACGGCTTCTATTTTAATAATGGATATTAACTACAGATGCTGACACTGCAAATCCAATATGATCAAATCCAATTTCATTTCATTCATATGGCCATGCAGTCCGTTTGGGTGAGGCGCTATTTAGCCCCTTTTCTGATGCTTAAGTCATATAGTTATTGTTGACATTGCTCTTTGATTCCCTAGAAATGGCCTCCCTTCGAGCGGATGGCCACGAGGTTCCTCTCATACTCCCTCTTGGAGATGAAGATTTTGTCGTAGTATCTGCTCACCTTCTCCACGTACGTTTTGGATTTGCCATGTCCAGTATCTATGTTGAAGAGGAGGTACTGTCTGAGTCTGGCATTTTGAGAGAGTTAATACATATGCAAGGAACGGTAGTTGATGACAATCATGTCTGGCATCTTCGTCGAGGGCGGTTTAGAGCTTATGGTTTACCGTCTGTCATGAGGGTAGACTCCACTCAGATTTTATCTCGGCATTCCGAATATTCTACAGTGGACATGCCTCCTCCCCGTCATGACAACCGAAACACCTTTGAACGCGAACGTGTTACAAATGTTGTCACTCCTCTTCCGTTGATCACTGTAAAGCAGGAACCAAATGACCTTCTCATAGATCTCTCGAGTGAGTCCGAGGGAGAGTCTCCAAACCATCAAATACCTCGTAGTAGAGGCTCCGACGATGCCCTCAAAACATCATCTAGTTTAAATCTTACACCTCCTAGTAGTCCTGCTCTGTTCACGCACTCACGTCCACCGACATATCCCGCTTCTCCATCCGTAATTAGTATTGTGGGTTGCCTACGAAAGCTAGCGTCAATACGTGGTTCTCGGAACGAAGTAGCTTCGATAGACTATGATGGACTCATCCACCATAAGGTCCAGTACCTTCCTGCAAATTTTGACGGTGATGTAGTTTTTGAGTTGCCTTCTATTCTAAGCGCTCCATCATCATCCGCTGCGGGAAAGTTATAGGGCATGGATAAACGGTACAATGGTCACGCTTGGTGTAGAACCATGACGTCTAACATCACCAATCACGATGGCGGATGGCCTAAAGTTTAGAAAATCTTCCTGCGCAGGCCATCTTATTTGTAAGAATTTAGAATGCGACTACTTGAAGCGTTCGTCTCAGCCAAACAAAACTGAGTGGTGTGGTTTTACTCCTGGGCCATTTCGTGTTGGTTCCTTCCCTCCAAAGGATTCTACTCTCCTCTGCAAGATATGCAAATCTCCGCCTCAATGCATCAGTGTTTGTGATGCTCGAATCTACTACGTTTTTGGAGATTCTGCAAGCATGACTAGAGCTTGCATTCATTTGGGGAATCATGTGCATCCTATAGCCCCCAGAATATGTAGAGAGACCTTAGGTGCTGTATCTGGTCTCATCGCTGGCGAGGTTTCGAGAACCCCTAGTGCAACAAACTCTGCCATTGCCCTAGCAGCTAGCAAGCAATTTCTTGATAACCACTTGATACACAACGGTGAAGGTCCGAAGCAGATGTTGTGAGGGAATTCGTTAGATGATGTGATGGACAAGTTCCAGATACTAAGTTCTCCGAATATCCGAAATGTTATTTCGTCTTTCCGTTCAAGTGGCAAAAGTGGGATAATAGATTGTATCATAAATATGAAAAGGAATTTGAGGTTCGAATACATCCATGACAGTGTGTTTCTTGGTCAAGGCAAGGAGAAGGTTTATTTGTTTAAGATGCTAGTGGAAGGGCTAGGGAGTGGTGTTGACCTTGTCTCTCGGATGCAACCGGGTGGAGATCTAGAGAACGCCTGGTTTATGTTTGACCATGTCAAGCGGGTTAGAGATTGGACAACCATGGCTTGCCACATTTACGATACAGTATGCAGAAAAGTGATGACAATTGCTGTGTGTGATATGCAATCTGAGGACACAGAGGTTCAATGCATCATGTGGAGATCTCTAAATGGAGTCATGAAACGTAATGGCATTGAGCATCCAAACTTCAAAGGCTTTATGGCTGACAGCGTTCAAGCGAATTGGAATGCCGTTTGAATTGTGTACGGATAAGGAGATCCTAAAATACCGATGGTGAATCGAGAGCGGACATGTCTTTTACATTGGAGTACCTCTTTGCATCGCCATACACAGAAGCTCATCAAGCCTAATTTGCAACACCAACATACTCGACTTTGTAAGCAATACAAAGACTCCAAATCAATGGACGAAGCAGAGATGCGATACCTAGCAATACGATCTTGGTGGCTTTCATCTAGAGCAGCCTCAGAAGATGGAATGCGGGAACTAGAGTTGTAGCTTGCATTTTGGCACTTTTGATATCGTCAATGGGGCGGGTTTATGCAAATGGTATTTTTTCTACCTTATTTTATTCATTTTTCAATCTTATAGATCTGCTTTTATTTTACTGAAACAGAAATATGAAAAAAAATTGCTAATTTGTTTGGAGTTATTAGTCACTGTAGGGGATTGGGGATTCTCGCCTCGGCGCCAAGGAGCCCATCCCGCATAGTAGAAAGATCAAAGTTGAACTGTCACTACTAGAAAACGCTGAAATTTCAACAGATTTCAGTTGATTTGGTCGCCTTGTTCTGATCACTTTTCTGTTGATTTCAACAAAAATCTGTTAATTTTAACAGATTTTTGTTGAAATCAACAGAAAAGTGATCAGAACAAGGCGACCAAATCAACTGAAATCTGTTGAAATTTCAGCGTTTTCTAGTAGTGTGTTTCATCTCCACTGAGAATTGTGGTGATACTTAATTTTTGACTAATTTGTCCTTCATATCATTATCTTAGGATTTAAATGTTGAAGAGATGGCAGACATGCCGTCATGCAACTTATCCGAAACAATCCATAAATAGGTGATTGCAGCAGTCTGGCAATCGAGGTAATGATTTGTTTGCCGCCACTTCTGATGACTGCAGTCGAGCTTTCATGCAAATGACCAATTACCGAGCTTTTCTTAAAGGCAACGTATCAAGGTCAGGGCCATCCAAAGAAGAGTTAAAGTTACGAGGTGCTAGACGTAGCGGAGATCCAAAGAAGATTGCGGAGGCACTGAACGACCTTCCTGGAGGGGCCGGTGTTGCATCACGTATTCCCCATTTGGAAGGCGAAGAAGTGTTTGGTAGCAGTAAGCGCAAGCTTGACCTCCCCATTGGGTCAGATGGTGACTCTCATCGTCCGGACAAGGTCAACTTCTCTCAGCCTCGAGTCCAGACACGATCAACACGTTCACCTATGGTTGCCTCTAATGAAGCAATCCCACTGGTTGATTCTGCCCATGTACCACATGTGACAACTGCAATGGAGAGTGATTGTGATACATTACAGTGGCATATCGCAAGAATTTCGCACAAGTCCAATTGCAAATGTCACACTCAACAAAGAAGTTCAAACATCCGTTGTGTTGCCAAAATTGCAAAGGGATCTAAAGGTACTCCAGCTCCAACCTACCGTGGTAGAAAAAAACAGTATGGCGGAAACAAGGAGATCATAACCGACTTTTGGTTTTGCCCAGATGATATTGAACGATGTGTACGAGGCTCTAAACGTGGTTGGGTAATTGATTGGCTCCAAGTCCCGGATGTGTGGCATGTATTAACAGGCACTAATTTGACCCGGCAAGAGACATTGTTGTTGTAGGAGGCGGGTTTCCAGCTACAACAACGACCAGCTATGTCCCCTCGACGTTTGTTCACCATGTCCAATGTTTTCCAAGCTATCTCCTATGATCATCCTAGTCCTTTGCATGCAGACGCATATCCAACTACTCGAAGGAGCAAGGCTATTCGACGTATTGCAAATGCTCCTACAACAGAGCACCGCAATAAATGGGAGAGTGCTGGTAATGTTAAGGGAACGATTTTGGGAGTAACCTTGCTCCCCTTCCCTGGACTTGGTGCCATCATTTCCCTTCAATCCGGACTTGAGCCTAAACAGAAGCTTTATCGCATTACACTTGGCATGTATCCAGAGTGCACTTGTCCCGATTTTGTCGACATGGCCGTTTCAGCAATTGGTGGACGCCAGTAGTATGTGCATTGCAAACATCTTTATTACTTTCTGCGCTATTTCAGCAAAATGAATCTAGTGCATGATATTTTTATACATTCTCCAAGCTTCAGCTTCAATGAAGTAAAGCTTCTTCTCACAAAGGCCGGTATCATCAAAGTTTCAGAGGATAGTCTTCAACATGTTTAGAAGTCCAAGAATTCCTAAGTGATTGATGTTAATGATTGAAGGACTGTAGACTCAAATTAGATGTATAGCTTTAGAAGTACCAATTTCTATCTGGATGAACACTGTAATTTCTTGAAGTATTCAATACAACCTATTTTCAATCTCACTTTGCATTTTCTTGTAGGTCATTTGTTTGCCTTCCACAATATGTACTTCTATTACTGTAACCACTGATTAAAATTGAAAAATTTATACAAATTGTATATAACCACGGTAACAGATCCACGGCTGTAGGTCCACGGTCATAGGTCCTCGTTCTTTGTGTACTAAAATTTACTAAAAATAGTATGTTTTATAATAATTACCAAACAAATCATATATTTAAAAATATTACTGATTTCTTTACAATTTTGTAACTCAACGCTCACATACTTCCTGCTCAACGCTCGTAGGCTCGCGCTCGCACGCTCACAATCTAGCACCGTTGGGCTAGAAAATTGAGGTTAGTGAAGGCACATTCCACCACACTGACCATAGAACACCTTAGCACCTTTATAAGAGTAAGCCCTACACCAAGAATAAAGATTAAGATCCTCAATATAAAACTAAAATCTTGCTGAAAGGAAACAGAACAACGTTGAGAGCAAAGCGAGAGTCATGAAGAAATCAACCTGGCGATTTTCTCTTTCAACTTCTGAAGCTTCTATTTGAGATGCTTGAGTTCTTGTTGATACTAAAGATCTTGACACTTGAAGGCTTTGAATTGATCTTGACAACTTCTGAATTTTCTCTCGATCCCCTATAGCTAAACATATCATAATATTGTCAGATGGGTTACCTTGACCTACAAGTAGAAGAAAAGCAACTGAAGGAATTTGTCAACTCACGACGATTTTGTACACTCACAACAAAAATTACGAGAAGGCTATGAAGATTATGGAGACTTACTAGCTGAAAGAAGACGATGACTAGAGTCTTGCACCTCGAGTGAAAGGTGGTTATAAGTTTGCGTTCGCTTTCAGTGAAGTTGGAGGTCTTTCTGGTGGCTTCAACTTCAGTTGGAAGGTACACATATGAGATTCTTGGATAGTTGCAAAAAACACTTCACGTTTTTTGTTCAAAACTGCGTTTTTTGCCCATAGGACTGGCAGTACTAGCAATACTACTAATACTACATTTTAGAAGCGCCTCGACAAATCTGCACTGTTGATTGAAGGCACCTACAGATCTACACTGTTGATTTAGTACTATGTTGTACTATGCAGTACTACAGACTACTATGAAGTACTATAGAAGCCACTGAGAGCAAAAAATAGCAGAAAAGGGGTCTATAGAGATTTTCATTTTTATTAATTCAAAAAAAATTCAAAAAAATTCCCTAAAAAAACAATTTTGCTAGAAAAGACTGTGCTTGCATTGCACCAAAAAATTCATGAAGGAAAAATTTTCCCTCTTCGTAGCTTTCGTGCAAAGGAAGGTCACTTTGACCCCATGTGTGCAATCAACATGATGCTATTTTCATAAAAACTCATCATCAGCCCTTTTAGTGTTAGTAGACCTCCAACATGTCCAATTTGTGGCTTCAAATTCGCATTTTTGGGTCAAAAATAGGACTAAAACCCCCCAAAATGGCTAAGGTAGACACCCAATTAGGGGCAAGTTAAAAATAGTAAACTAATTTTTTTTAAATTGAAAAAAACACTCAAGGTTTTCAACTTTATCATCTACCTTCATTCCAAATTTCATGCCAAATGAACAAACAATGCAAAAGTTATGAGCAAAAAGCCAATTTTTAAGGACAAGGGGACAAGAAATAGGATAAGTGTTTCTTGCAATCACCCTCTTTGACTTTTCTATTCTTCAAGGGCCCCATGGAGATGAAAGTTCATTAAATCCAACGGCATTGTTTCTGAATGAGTCAACTTTGGAGGAGGACTTCGAGTCTGAGCTTTGGCTAGCAACTAGGCTTTTCGAGTTCTTTTTTTCCACAATTTGGTGTGCTTTTTATTGGTGCACAATGAAGGTTGTTTGAGAGAGCTTGTCAAATCACATATTTGCCTTGAGCATATGCTATATTGAAAGAAGTTTTTATGACCAAGTGAATACAAATGCTTTTGGAGGAGAGGATCAAAATTAAAGGCTGTTGCAAACAAAATTATCATGGACACTTACCCAACCTTGCCAGCAGACAATAATGAGAAGGACAAGACAAGTCAACATGAACGAATGGGGGAGAAGGAGAGGCACAACATATGAGAATACTATTTTTGTATAATTTTTCACTTTTTATTTTTTTTGGATGCACTTTCATATATATAGAGAGAGCTCAGTAGTAAATGTACATGTTTATGAATATGGTCCTCTAAAAACACCAAGAAAACAAAACAATACAACATTATTCCTCATACAGAGAGGACACGTTTATATAGAGGCGAGTATAGAGGTCGGTAAGAGAAAGATTTCAAAAACAAAACTACATGGCGAAACGAGGTAGTGCAAGCAAATTTCATCAAGCGATTGGAGGTAGGTTATCATTTGCCAGTACTGAGTACAGAGGCAAATCCGTTGGCAATGTGAGGGAGTCTTCATGAATAGGTGTACTGTGAGGAACGACAGAAACAAGTGCTTCATCACGGCAATTGAAATTCGAGTTGAAACCGGCACGTACTAAGAGAAGTGGACAATTGGACTAGATAACTTACTAATTCACCTTGTTTCACTATGGACAATTTGACATTTTCATTAGCTAGGCGGGTGGTCTCTTGAAGTCGGACGTCTCGTTCACGATGGTATTCCATTTGCTTAGTGAACAAACGATGCTACATGTCAATTTTTGACCTTTCAATTTCCCAACTAGCAGCAACCATTTCTTTCATATGCCCAATCAATGCATTGCTTGAAGCTCTAGTAGCCTCAGCAATGAAGGAATGTCCTCAAAGACTCTTCTTTTTTATGCTTGTACTACCTATTTGCATTGTGGAAATGAGTCACCCATGTCAGATGAACTCAGAAGCTAGGGTGTGATGCCAAGTAGGATGAATGCCTTCGAAGGAGGTGATGTTGGAGTCGAGGGAGATGATAGAGGCACATCCATGAGGACTCTGAACTTTGAACTACCCATAGCCATGAAAGGTGATTGTGTTGAACGTATGAAGTCTTAACTACCATCTTCAGTTGTTGCAGTGCAAAAAGGCTCTTCGTCAACGTCATAGCTAGAATCTCCAATTTCAACATTCTCGGGGATTGTCACATGAGTGGCGTAGTTGCTATCATCAGCAAAAAGAAGTTCACGAGTATGTGAAGGTCTTATCGATGGCCTGGTCATGTACTAGTCATGAATGCTGGAAAAAACATCTTCCAAAAAAGACCTTGGTAGACCTTCATTCTTTCTCTACAATATAGTCAAATTCCAGTAGCAAGGCTCATTAGTACTTGTACGTTTCAGGAAATCAGCAATGTATTTGTAATCCAGAATTATTTGGTTCTACTTGCTCTTACAAGCAAAACCATCTTGATGACCACTGCAGACACCGACTTTCATGAGCTCATGTGCATTGGATTCCACTAGCGTCATGAGCTCATGTGCATCGTCAACATTTGATTTTTCGATGAAAAGAGTTGTCTTTGCAACTACAAGTGCTTTAATTTCTTGTGTACTACAGTTCAGACCTTGTTCTTTTGTGACACGTTTCGAAGGTGGAGTGCTATCAATGATTGTAGATTTGTAATGCTAGTTGGTGTATGGGACAAATCTAAAACCGCATGTACTAGATTGATTGGACGATGAGGAACTCTGGACCCTATGTCCATGGACCACATGTAGGAACTTAAAATGAAGACTACAACGACTTCTAGAGTGGCTACATGCACCATTACATTAGATGGTTTTTGAGGCCTCTAAGAGACTGCGGGTTCCCCTGCTGCGAGAACGCAGGGAACCGAACAGTTGGCCTGCCACCTCAGCGTCCTACGTGGTCGAGAGGCGGCCAGGTCATTTCCGAAAAAAAAAAAAAAAAAAATCCAACTTCTTTTATCATTTGAAGAATTTTTTATTTTTTATTTTTTTTATTTTTTTTTATTTTTTTTCGACTGTCGGTTGTCCTTCATTGCAGGGAACAATGAAGGGAACAGCCTTGAAACGGGCTCTCCTTGGCCTCAAAAAACATGTAATGTGTACAAACATCTTCATGCATGCATAGTGAAGTTCGATATATACAATGCGGAAAAAAAAATTATGATGAGGAAGAGCATACTTGTGGGCGACAACATTGACGTTGGAAACGTGCTCACCGTAGTTGCATGTTGCTAATTTCCTGCATGCACACAGAGAGCTCGTCATCTAACAAATTGAGCAATACTGTCGGTGTTCTACACTGAGCACAAATTAGTAGATGTCTATATCGTGTAGCAAGCATTCTCATTTTTGAAGATGGGAAGATGAAGCAAACTTGTGGAGGATGTCGGAAAAGTAGCTTCACCCACTTTGTAAGAATGACATTGCAGACGGTTTTCCATTTCTGCTGATCTGTAAAAGTGAATACAAGGAAATCATGACAATTACACCATATACAATGCAAAAAGCGTGCATTTTGGAACAACATGAAGGTAATTGCAAGACATGTCTCTCCGCATATATAGAACGCTCACATTGTACACCAGAGATGAAGATTGGACCTGTTGAACGTGGTCCTCTGTTGTAGCACACTTACAATGGAATTGTCAAACACATTTGTAGGAATCGTGAGCGTAAAGCCTGTTGTTGGAATTTAATTCATAAGCGGCTACGCTTCATTTCATTGCATGCACTACATGGCATGGGCGTTCTCGTACAATCTTCATGACAAGCAATATTAAAAAAGATAAAACGTCGCCCTTATTGTAATCGCAAGCTCTAAGATGCTTAAACTAAAACTGTTGCTAGGCCTTCAGAATCTACGAGATGGAAAAAATTTCTCCTTCTTTAATTGTAGCAACTAAAAACATCTTTAAAAAACCCAACAACCGCCAACCACTTGCAAGACCGCTTTAGCGGCTACTAGCAAGGCTACCAATTTGACTTGGTACTTGCAAGTGGGTCTTGGTGAGAACGCACTAATTAAACCGCTCTAACTTTCGTTACTACCTTGTCTAGCACCCCCTCTAGCAACAAGTGAGAATGCACCATAATCAAAAGATCTTAGTATTTGAAAATTCTAGAGTCATCCATTTCTACCTAAGCTTAGTACATTCAAAGATGAGCTTGCATTTGCTTTTCAGTAGTCAGTCAAGCAAAATATTGACAAAACTTACTTTTGTTTGCAATAGTAAGTTCAACATTTTATCACTCAGTCTCATAATTTCGTAAAGAAGTTTGTTATCCGCTTAGTATAGTAAGGATACTAAAGTTATTAACCCCTAAGAATCCCTAATAAAGGAAGGTTGATGTATATTATGAACATTTTTGGTAAAATCAATTATGGCATGTCTAGAATCTAGATATCATATCTTCATTTTCATAAATTTTCTTTTTCATTTCATCCCTAAATGAATTCAATCTGAACCTTGCATACTAATCATGAAGTTCCAAGTAACCACACTAGTTGTATTCTTGAAAAAATGATAATAAAGTGGTTTTCCAACATACTTGAATGTACTTCATCTATTTTCTATAGCTCTAGTAGTAAACTCACCTAGTTATAAATTCATAATTCACCTAGTCGATGATAGCTCTCTTACGGGTTAAGGGCATAATCAAGTCTCATATTGTTACTCACAACAATTCATGTACTTGCTCATGTCTTCATACACTTGGGTAACCTTACAAGCAAATGGAGTAAGCATCACTTATCTAAACATCTATGAATTCATAATTGCTTATCTTGCTAATTTGTAGTCTCTCATTCCAAATATAAATTCATATTCTTCAAATTCTATCAACTGTAGTAAACAATGGATTCCAACATTTTTGCTGTAAGTAAAAATTTTAGATGAATTTTAATTAGTTCTCCCTAGTTTTTGGTGATAATATAAGACTTTCACTAGTAGAAAATGAAATGTTTGAGCACTAAAAAATAGTATTAGGAATTGGTGCCAAGGGCCTATATGAACATTAGCTTTGGGACCAAGCTATCTCAAAAAAAAAAAAAAAAAATGTCATGTTCATTTTGTAGGAGGAATATTTTTCCGCAATCCCCTCCTAGGGTGTGAAATCTGTGTGAAATTGATGATTATGGATTTTTCATTCATTGATCACATATTTAATCCATTTCTAGACAGGCATTTTTGTCAAGCAATCTCCTCGTTGCCGGGAATTTTGAAAATAAACATGCATTCTTTTTCAAGTTTTGCCCTCCTCATTAGCCTACACTATAAGAAACCTATGTTTTAGGTGGCGTTTTGTAATTTTTTCATGCGGATTTTAGGTGACGTCAGAAAACACAACTTGTGTTTTTTTGTCGAAAATCATGTCCAATATAACATGTGCATGTTATATTGGATGTGATTTTCGATAAAAAAACGCAAGTTTTTTTTTTGACGTCATCTAAAATCCGTCTGAAAAATTTACAAAACGTCACCTTAAACACAGGTTTCTTATAGTGCTATTTATTTTCAAAATTCCCTCTCCCTCAGTGATTGCCCTATACTAACAACATCGGTTGCTATTCAAACACATTCTTGTTGTAGTTAGGTCCTTTGAAGCCTTTTCCTTACCAAGAGGGGGACCAAATATTAGTTTCTAATCATTGTGCAAAGAATGATACAAATGTTGCATGGTCAAGTACATTAATCTTACAAACTACTTATTTCTTCTATTCAAAGAATTTTGCATGGTATAGAAAAAAATTGGAATCATTCAAAGATTTTTACATAATATAGAATAAAATTGAATTTTTCCATCTTCCATAATTTATACTCAAATCTAATGTAATCCTAATCAAGCATATCAAATTTCAGTTTCAAAAAAGTAAAATTATATTTTGGATGAGTTTTTTAAGTCAATTTCCATGGTTTACATAATATTTTATTGAAAACGATTGGTGTTGAATTCAATTATATAGATATGTAGGGAACATCCATGCACACATCTTTCATATTTAAAAATATCCCATTGAATAACAAAAATATGATCTATGAAGAGTTCAATTTGAGGTGTCATTTGACCAAACTTTGTAAGAGAGACATCTCTATATTGGTTAATTAGATTTTGACAAAGTAATTGTACCATCATGCTCAAATGTACAAATTTAGTTACCGTGTGAGTGGCAAATAGAAAAATCTAATTATAATAAAGAAATTATATCTATTTTACAAAGTTTGGGCATTATCATCCAAAAATTGAAATCCTTATAGAAGGAATTGTGAAACTTTTGGAGATGCTCATCTAACCCCTTAACGCTTCAATCCTTTTTCAAAATTTGGCACATTTTTGCTTATATCTTTGTACAGTAATACCATTTACCAAAATTTCATGAAATTGGGCATAAAAGGAGGTTGTCTTTTCAACATTCAAGTGTTACATTGGATGAATGAGAAGGTAGTTGGATGAAACAGCGCCTGTAAGCCCTTTGTTCATCGTCCGAATTATGGACATCGGAGCGCTTAAGGGCTAAAGGAAGATGTGCGTGTGGATGTTTCCTACATATCTCCATGATCAAACTCAAAAAATTCATCACCAATATTTTTCAATGAATTATTGTGTAAAATCATGAAATTAAATCAAAAAAATTGATTTCACCAAAAATGAAATTTTGTTTTTTTTAAACTGAAATTTGGTATGCTTGATTGGGATTGCATAAGGATGCACTGATAATTGTGCTTGTCAAAACATACCAATTATGTTTTAAAAAAGTTGAATGGCTGAAATAGGCAATTTGTAAGAATGATTATTGTACCCGACTGTGCTGCACAGATCTCTGACAACCCACTGAAGAAACTCCATTCAGTTGGCGTTTCTTCCGTGTGGAGGCAATTCGACTCCACAATTTTATTGTATAAGAATCTCTCTGGAATGGGACCCTCCCCGCTCTCGATCACGGCGTGGGAGCTCGGCTCTGTCACTACAAGGGGCCGATCGAAATCAAATGTCCAATACACAAATATACAGTCTCACGTACTACGCCGAACAATGCACAAATTACAGTGCAGAAGCGGTCAGGAAAGAGGAATCCTCTTATTCTCAGCAATGCTTGCTAGCTCTCTACAACTAACTTCGACGTTAGCAGCTCAATGACGTACGCCGTGGCCGGAATTAATACGCTACAATCGTCATGGTCAATCGGTATGCATGTATCTTCATCGATCTCGCTCCCAGATGGCGGCCGGTTCAATTGAAGAATTTAATTTTTCTTTCCGCTTAGAAAGTCTTGTGGAATGGATATATTGTGGAAAAGGATTGTAATATGGACTGTGGAAGGAAATGGAGTGGGTTCAGCCGATTTTCACCCACGTCGCGTAGCCCACAGTGCCATCCGTCACTGGAAACAGCATGTAGTACCCCGCGGGTGCGAGCTGCGCCGACGGCGGAGACGTGGAAGACACACTGTAATCCCCGAAGCCATTGTCTGCAGGAGCCGTCACGGCCAATTGCAACAGTCTCTGTCCCTGAAACAAAGCAAGATCAAGGTGGATGGCTTAATTGTAGAGCTGTAGTGCAGAATGCGGGATACTGAACCCCTAAAGGACAAAGGATTCCAAGTTTGAAAAGGGCCAATTCCATTGATCGTATTGAGAAAAATCTAATTAAGACGAGGCCATATTTTCTGTCACCAAAATCAGAGAAGACCATTGCACGTGTTGGCTCAAAAAACATTAGACCAAATTTAGACATCCTGGTCCCTTATGGGTTAAGTTGCAGGGCTCTCGTGACGATTGAAGCAATGCATGCAGAGGTGTTCAAGAGATCATGTGGGTGGGTGTGGGTGGGTGTGGGTGGGTGATGGCGTACCATGGCGTAAGAATGCGTGACGAAGGGCGCGCTGAGCAGATTGAGTTCGATTTGGGTGGGTGTGGTGGCCTTCACGACGGCGGTGAACGCCTCGCCATATCCCAGCGCGCCTGGCGCTGCAGAGAATCCCGACGGGTTCGCTCCGAAGTAGGGCGGGTGAAAAACCTCCACGCGCAGCTCCGTGGGGAGGTACCCCGTGAGTGTGTAGAATTGGTGCGTGTTGGACCCCGCGAGCAGGACGCGTCCATCTTGCAACAGATTTGCCGTGGAGTGGTAGACGCGCGGAATGTCCGTCCCCGCGAGCGTGGTAAACCTTGTGCCCGCGGCGTTATACGGCTTGTAAAGCTCCGGCGCTTGCACCGGGTTGGACGCACCCCCCCATCCCTGCGCGCCGTTCGCAGCACCGTTGATAATCAGCACTTCGCGCGTAGGCAGGAGCACCATGTCTCCCATCGTGCGCTTCTGGGGGAGAGTCTCCATGGCCCAGTCTGCGACGTCGGCTAACGGGGAGATGCGGCCACAGGTTTGGGATGCATCCAAGCCTACGTTGCCGCTCATGTAAGCGCCGTACTGCGCCCCGCCGCACACCAGAACCTCAGGGTTGGCGAAGCCCGCGCCTGCGGCTAACGGGAGAAGCACGGAGCTTCCCGCGGAAGGGTAGTTCCGGGGCTCGCCGGGGATGGTGGGGAAATTCTTCGCTACGCTGTTGGTTTGCCAGTCGAAAAGGATGGAGTCGCGGTTGGCGAAGATGAAGAGCTGGTTGTTGGGGAGGAGGTGCACGAAGGGGTACAGGTTGTCCATCTGCGCGTCGTTGGTCTGCGACACAGTGTTCACAAATGTGGCTAAATTTAGTAAAGCTTCGACCAAACTTTTTTGCTTGCTACAGAAAATGTGAATGACGTACTGTTAAATTTGGGGGGTTTGGAACATTTCGTAGTGTTTGGGGCAGTTTGAGCTTATTAAGACAAACACATTCGGGGCCACTAGTCTGCGAGAATCATTTGCTCCCATGTGAGTTCACGATCTCCGTCACAGGTCCACGGCGAAAGAATCAAACACGTTGCAAATTTAAAGGCTGCAAGTCTGCAACACCGCGTCCCGACCGGTACACTTATTTTTGGCCGGCCTCCAGCTACTTGTCAGGTGTCACTGACGGAACTACTGCTACTCTAAATTCCAAAATACCATAACTCAATTTTGTAGGCACACGAGTGGTTCGTGCTTAGGAAGACACTGAATTTTTCTTTTGAATTACTTGTCCGCGTGCGAATGAATCAGGATTAATGGCCATGGATGATCTTACGAATACTTACAGTCTAACTTACGGCAGCTTGTACGAGAGCAACTCAACTGGGTCCGAATTGAATAAACCCGACTGTCCGACACATTGTACATCATTCCTTGGAGATTCTATATGGATCACGACGATTTGATTTTCCAAGGCATAATCTTTCGAGTTCACGAATTATATTTGAGAATGCATGCATACCCGGCTAGCTTCAGATTTCAATGGAGTCCGGAGATGGTGAGGGTACCTTGGCCAGGAGGTCGAGGAAGACGGTGCCGCGGCCGTTGGCGGGGACGTACTCGATCGTTTGAGTGCTGCGGCCACCCACGACGATCTGCGTCCCGTCGGGGAGAATCTGGTTGCTGGCGTACCAGCGTCCATTCTGTAACTGGGTGTCTTGCTCCACCCAGTTGCATGTGCCATCGCCGCATGGCGCGAACGTCCGAATCTGCAAACAAAAGGTCGTCATTCGATTACTGCTCGCTACTGAATATATTCTTCCATCCCTAAATCGATGTCACGAAACAAGCTACAGTATGAACATAACAATGGAGATTCATTCACATTGACGGTATGCCGTGGGATCAAAGAGTGAGAGATAATAAAAGATTTGGTTACCTTCATCAGCCCATCAGCGTCGCCCCCGGTTTGCACGAGCTGACCATTCGCATCAAACTGCCCAGAAGAGCACCACGTGTCCGTGAAGATGAAGAGAGGCCGAATAGCGTTGGAGTCTGGTGTGTACAAAGCTGAATGCGCGGAGCAATCATGCGGCGCCGCCTGCAGGCATCAAATCCTTGCATTCAACGAACGAACACATGTACAAACAACACATGAAACCCCCACCACAATCTACTCTACACGTACGAATCTTGGCCAAGCAATTCTGCTCAAATCCGCATTGGCCCGTGCGAATATCAAGTTTTGGATCGTTATCGAGCACGCTACTCGACCATTCCGGTGTCACGATCTCGACATTCATTGCAGAAAGAAAGTGAGGCAAGCAGGGATGACAGAGAAGCTCAGCAACTTCGTACCCGATCCTCAGCATTGTCCCGACAGACACCATCCGGAAGAGCGAGCTGCGAGACGCCGATGTTGGTTCGATCCAACAGCACCACATTCCCGTAATGCGTGACCGCCGCGTGCATGGTCGAGATTCCTGCATTCGGCACCACCACTTCGTAATACCCCTGCGCTGCCACGGGATTCATCGTCCACGCCACGAGTACTAGTAATAGTACCACCATATTCACTCCCCCCATCGATCCTCCTCACCTTCTATCACTCAATTTTCACAGTCATGCACACCCTAAACTCATCCACAAGCAAGATCGAAACTAGTCAGCTGCACCCAGGCAGGTTCGCAGATCCTCCACTGGAAGTTTAGATCGTTATGTCGAGCTAGCGAGCTAGCAAAACTCCAGTCTCCCTCGAAGCTGCTGCAACCCGAGCTGCGATATGTGCGTGCAGCCAGAATAATGAGAGATATTCCAGCAGAGCTATTGTAGCTAGCGAGCGAGCAAAACTCCAGGCTCCCTCGAAGCTGCTGCAGCCCGAGAAGGAAGAGAACTGAGCGTGCAGCCAGAATAATGAGAGATATTCTGGACAGCCGAGCGAGCTGCAGGCGTACGTTGACAGAGGCGAGCTGCAGGAGTGGCCAACCATGTGAGGATTGTGGTGGAGTGGCAGGCGTACTTAAAGAGGTCTAGCTCGACTCATGAGCCTGGCCACATTCCATGAGCAGCAGCTGCTGCGGCTGCAGCGTGGAGAGTGACGGGGCCTTTGAATCACCCACATGACCCAGAAAAGCGATGCCTGCACTTCCAACACGCCCAAGCTTGGCCAAGTTAAGCCCGTCCCGGTGGGCCAGCTCTTACCTGCCGCCCTTGAAGTCTAACGTAGCTCCCCAGCCCATTTGAGTCACTGCACACCAGGTGATGCCCCGGCCCACCACTGTCTGAAATCATCACACTCTCTCTTCTTTTGCACTCGCTGCTTTGCATTCTTACCCCCTTGGAAAATAGTCGTATTAAAGGTCAAATGGTCTGAATGGGAGACAAGTACCTTATGCTTCTGTTGATGATAATGTGGCAGGCGTGTGAGATATTCCCAGAATGTCATTGAATGGAGGATTAGATTAAAGAGGTTTGAGTGTACTTCGGTTTTCATCGTAGTGGCTTGAGTGGCTGCAAGAGTGGGCGGCGAGCCACAGCCTTCAATCCCTACCGTAATCCACAGCAGCCGCATGGTCCAATTTGACAGGGAAGTACCCGCCTGCCTATTGTACTTCGATCTACTCATCAATTATTGATATATCTCGATCATGAATTGACTTCCACTCAGGGCTTTCTAGCTGACTCCCGAGTCTAGTTCATGGGTACCAGTGGTCCCAAATGTGATTTTCACAAACAGCTGCAGTTGCTTAAAGCACTCCTATCATAGATGTGCTGAAAATTTTAATTGAATTTAGCACGGCGGAGTTCACAATTTCTATAGCTTTTAATATTTCTGAGAAGAAGTTTTGCTAAACGTAGTCACAGTTGAGAACAAGAGCTGATGGGTACTACCAGTTGCGGTACGGTTGTGCCGAATGATTTATTCATCATAATTACTTTCATAATAAATGCCTCCAACTTCCTGATCAGAAGCTTCAGGATTTTGCCTCTGGATTTCAGCCTTTCTCTTGAGTGACTGTCATCATTCTTACTGCAAGCAAAGAGGAGTATCATCTGATTTCCCTCCCTCTCTCGCCATCCAATGATAGAGTGATAACATCTCACGGACTCCAGAAGAAAAGAATACGTATTATAAAACTCCTGGTTGTTGTGGCCAGTTGTCCGATTCAACCCGTTTCCACTGTTAAAGAAAATTCTTGTCCTGGGGAGTTTATTACGCTGGTGGCATGGAGGAATACACTTTTCTTGTGCAGCTCTTTTATAAGTCATATCTAAACCATGTCTAGTAGAGGCCTCCCTTTGTGGTTAGAACTGGTCAGTAATGAGCAATTGCACTAGTAAGAAGTACATTTTGAAATATGAGTAGCATACAATTAAGGCTTCCTGCAGGGCTGGCCAGTACGCCGTGAAACGCCTGTTTTTCAGTACTTAGATGATCAAAACCAACATGAAACGTAAGTAATATCAAGGTAATTCTTGCTAATAAAACCTTCAAGAAAATGTGGCTCTTCCAGCAGATTTGCAAGTCTGCTTTCCCTGGTAGGGTGTCAGTCATCCAAAGTGATATTTAGCACTCAGTTGCTTCAAAGGGAGGGGGCAGGTCACGTATGTTATGTTGCTCAGGTGCTTTCACATTGACTTCCATCTTTTTGAGGTCATGAATTTTGCTCAATAATTCAGTTCAACGTCAGTGGAACATGCAGGCATTGTTGTCTCCATTTGATAAACGGGTGTTGCGGTTGAGGCTTTGAAAGTCTGCAATGAACTTGTCCATTGAGGGATGAAGGGGCTGGCCCTTGATTAAAGAGCTGCCGCTCTTGCAGAGCAGTGCTTGAGCCAGCTGGCTAGGGTGTGGATGAATGACTGTGCCTTGGAGGTGAAGCACAAACAGCTAGGTCTACTTGCTCAAGATCAATTAGATGCTAAGAAATTAAAACCCGTGAAAGCAACATTACCCAGTTGTCTGGTGATTAGGTTTGCGTGCTTATTTCTGAAAGCGCTAGTGCCCCCTAATCAAGTTCAATCTCTGGCAGCTCAAGCATTGCCACTTAATTGCAAATGAATGAAGCTTCCTTCATTTGCGTCCAAAAATTAAAATTAAATTCAGGACTTGCATGATCAGCAAATTGGACACAGACACATATCGGAGAATGCACTTACACCGCACGTTTTTTGCAATTCACAACCATGGCTGCCAGTAGTTCTCTTCGATAGCATCAATGCATAAATTCAGAAACCAACTTCTCTCTCCAAATTCATCAGTTTATATTCCAATTTTTGTGTCAGACTTTACGCTTATGTTTTCTATAACCCTCTCCAAATTGTGTTCCGGTTTATGGTTGGTAGCAACTGCAAATTTGGTCCTATTTCAGCAAAGGAGTCCACCCAACTTGGTTGGAAGTTGGAACTCATTATTAGTGGAACTGGTTATTATTTAGTGATCAATTCCAGCTTCGTTAAATGGATTCCTTTGGCAGGAAGCGGACATGGTTTCCGTTAGTGGTTAGACAACTCCAATGTTGGTCCTGAAGCAGCACTTGTTCTTGACATGATCCATAGATTTCAAAATTGTGCCAACAACCAGGTGATGCACATTACCAAAGTGAAGTCATCATATCTACTAGTCTAGTAGAAAGGAGGTCTTGGGCACCCAACTCCATTACCACAGCTTAATTTGTGTCTCAGCTGATTCCAGGGTTGCTCTGGAATTGAATCCTCTGATCCCTGTCCGTTTTTACTCATTGGAAGAGTACACACATAGAATGTGTTACAGTGATGGCGCAAGAAAAGTGAAGCGACCCATGCCAAATTCATGAGCGCACGCCTGCGGCAGAAACTTCCTTCCTTCCTTTCTTTTTCTTTCTTTGTATGTGTTAATTGTCTTCTGCTTTTGGCTTTTTCCCTTCTGATACCAACTTGCAGAAACTTCCGTCTACCTTACTAACAGCAGGCAGGCAGGCGCGCAGACAGTCCCAACGCAAGCAAGGAGGGGTGCCGGTGCATCAAAGCGGGGCATAATCATTTGAACCATAACTTCCAGCCCAATTGTGAACGTCGTCCTTGATCTGAAAGCTGCTCCGATCCATCCGTGTGACCGGCCTTGGCAGCCAGGCAACCATGTGACCCTCCGTGCACGTCAGGCCGGAATGGGAAGGGCGAAATCAGAAAATCTTTGTCAATGGGGAAGTGGGGATGGAACCAAGGCAGGGACTGAGTCAGTGCTTCAGTTTGCAATCCAACTTATTGTTTTCTGGTAAGGTAGAATCAGCCTTTCTGATCTGGAGGGTCTGGCAACTTGACAACCAGCAGGACTGGACTGACTAGCTGCAGCTCAGCTACGGACACTCAACTGATTGTTGTCCTGCGCAGTGGCCGGGGGATAACTTACTTGCAAAGGCATTCAATGTTGTAAGGTAGGGGCAGAAACCGCCCATTGAATGAAGAGCTTACTGACTCACTCAGGATCTCCTCTCTGCGGATCTAATTAAGGTCGACGAGGCTGCTCGAAAAGCAGCGATTTTAGGGTTCAGGGGGCTTCCGTTCCGCAGATGCGAAGACTGGTAGCTCGTTTTTCAGACGAAGAGAAACAGATGGGGCATGTAACACATGTGGTTTCATATTTTTTGAAGCATTATTGAATTACTTATGAATTTTCAAAGATTTCTGTTCATAGGCACCCAATACCCGTGAGAGTAGGTCTTTCAAAATTCATTCCCTTGCAACTTGTCCAAAGATATGGGGGGGAATGATTGGCTCTTTTACAAGCATTGTTTGTAACTCATCATGAGATTATTATTCTAAGTTGCATCTTATAATACATCTTCACAATTTTGGGAATTTGGACTATCCCCTAGTTCTTAAGGGGGTAAGTATCTATTTGTTAATGGGTGCAAGAGTTTGTTGCAATGCATTACTTTTCATTATTACTTAGGATTTCCAAATTTCCAAATCATCAACCATTAAATAGTGACTTACCATTTTGCAAAAAAAAAAATTTATTGATATATAGAGAGAGAATCTTATCATTTACATGAAAAAAATTTGAAAATTTGAAAAATAAATGAATTTTGTAATAGTTTAAATGAACCCTTTGTAAATGACCAATGCTTTGTCAAACTGCTTGATGCACACTCAAAAATTCATAAAATGACAAAGAAAATTGAAAATGAAAATTTTATATTGATATTTTTAAGAGATGAATCATTATATCTCTAAATTAATTTTTTTGGATGATTTGGTTTTTAAGTGTGGTTTAGAGTTCAAATCTTTTGGTGGGATTTGTAATGAAAATTCAAATATAAAATTCAAAATGGAATTTTATTTAAATCTCAAAGTGTTATGGTTGTTTGTTGGTAGTATTATTAACCACTAAAAGACAAGGGCATACTTTAGGCATAAATTGTCAAAACATACACTTTTTAAGGCAATGAGAAAAAATTGAATCTAAAAAAAAATTCAATTGTGCAAAGTTCTACGTACTACATTGCCATAGAAGTATGTAGAAAACATTCACTACAAGAAAAATGTGTGTTTTAAGTGAGTTTTTAAGTATATTCCTAGAGATAAGATTATCAGTAATGACCTTTATGGAGATTTTCAATAAAAATTTGCTAGAAATACATGTGTTTTTAGTAAAATTTTATTAAAAATCTCCATAAAGGTCATTACTTATAATCTTATCTCTAGGAATATACTTAAAAACTCACTTAAAACACACATTTTTCTTGTAGTGATTTCAAAAACTTTGACTAAGTAGATCAAAAAATTATATCATTAGAAGTTAGAAGAATATTTTTTGGTCCTTACTTGGTAGAATCAACAGGCTTGGGACTTCCTAGAGTGAGATTTTACTTTGCACATGTTTATTAATATAGTTCTATCCTACTAGTTATGGGCGGGGTAGATTGACCCCTTTGCTCGGCCCTGTGGGCAAACCCTGGAATTATTTATTTTCCACACATTAATTATTTTGCAAATTTTTAATTCATTTTTGCGATCAAAGACCCCAAATTAGTTAAGAGAGGTCAAGAGTATACCATAGAATGGCCCAAAATAGGGGGCTTTTTTTTACATGCACACCTTGTAAGGCCGAGCGAGGGGGTCAATCCACCTCGATCCTAGTTATATACCCAACAAAATTTGGAGGTTGAGGAGGAATTTTGCAAATAATGCCTGAAGTTGCTTGATTTGCCCAAAAAACATTGGACATTATAACTTTTAATCCAATCATCCAATCAAATAAAATTATATTCTCACCAAGGAAATACATGTGTACATATATTCTTGCCACACCTTGTGTCAAAATCTCATAAAGATCCATTCAAAATTGACTTTATAAGAGCCTAACTAAATTTTCAATTGGTTGTTTAACAACTTCTTTAGTTGGAGTCCTTTAGGGGTAAATGAGAGATTTCAAAATTTCATGTATTCAAGATAATTTGTTTTGGAAAATTAAAACTTCAATCTTCTCTTCATTTATATACAAGACTCAAAGTTGGTCCTAAAATTTTTGTAGTAATACAATACTAAACATTTTAAAAAATGGTTTGAAAATTAGAATTCAATCAAAATTGACCAAAGTGCACATTGAGTGCACTAGAATGCACAAAGTTTTTGTTTAGAAACTAATGGACCATAGTTTTCAAACACCTTGATTTACATTTTTATCAAAAATAATGTTTTTTTTCACTTTCAAATAAGTTCCAAGAGGAAAAAAAACAATTTAATAATAGCAATAATGCTCAATTGCTTACCTGGATGCATCTAGGTGTATGTAGTTACTTTATATCAATAGTACATGAGGCAAGATATAGGCCAAAATATAAATTTGTGTTAGTTTCACTATTGTTTTAAAGTAATTTATATTATTTTTAACTTACATAGAGTAAATTAACATTCTGGACAATGGAGGATACACTACTCATTTGTAAGGTGACAAGACATTCAAAACAAAGTTCACAATATGTACCCACAATTGATAGTGCCTTAGTGAAATGATGTGAATTTTGAAATACGTGACTTTTGTCTGTGTAGGATTAATTGTTGAAAAAATAACATTCATAGAAATTTTGAATACTATAAAAAATATATTTGAAATCTACCAATGGAAAATTGGCATAGTGTGTATGTAGCCATTGTGGTATATTATTACATTTTGCAAAATAGTTACTTTTCAATTCATATTCATTTAACTTCTAAAGAATAATTGATCTTGAAATGGCAAAATGGGAATTTTTGGAAGGTCTCTATAAAGTCATTTTGTAATGAATGTTTTTGAACATTTGACACAAGACGTGAGCTTGTATGCAATGATACTAGTGGGTGAGCACAGAGTCATGAGCTTACAAGCATTGAACCTAGTTGTAGGTATGTACCTACAGTCATTTGAAGGTGATTATAACATATGTAGCTATAACATACGTACACTATGATACCGAAAGAGTTTATAACATAGGTACCTATAATATTGACACTTATAACTATAAAAGGTGTCTATACTATAGACACCTATGCTCATAGGCTCATAGCTTCTATGCTCACATGCTAGCACTCCCCACTTGTATCAATATGTTATCAAAACATTATCAAAACATGATTTTTTACCAATCAATTTCTTAAAGTCACATTAAGCTCTTCATGCAAAGTAGGCAACTCAGGTAGCATGTGCTAAACTTCTCTATTGCTTATGAAGTTTGGCAAGTATATAACTAACTATGTAACATGATTTAGTACTAAAAAAATGTTCAACCAAAAACTATTTGTAGTACAAATATTTCACTCAAAAGGTGAAATATTTATACAAAAGAAAGTTTAATCTTGTTGACCATGTTAGATGAGACCATAAGTAAAGTCCTTTTAGCTTCACATGCCATAACATTGTAATCTACATAAGTTTAGACATGGAAATTGACTATTGGTATGAAGATATAGAAATGTTTCTTTAGAGGGCAAATTGAAATTCACACTAATAAAACAATTGATGCAAAAGGTTCAACAACCTTCCTAATAAAGGTAATAACTTAAATGTGATCACATACCTACAAGTTCCATAGATATTATAAAAAGTGATTTACAAATTATTTATGAATATCTAAAAGACTTTAAAGTCTAAAAATACGTACTAAAGAATTGGCTTGACTTGAACATCAAAACCACTCAAAAAGGTTGCAATGAGCACAATCATATCTCACCAACAAACATTGATGTACATTAATGTTATGAACAATGCCACACACTAGTAGAAAAGAAGTCATGGGGCACCACAAACTATTGCATTAATATTTTGTGTCAAAATTAGAAGAGAGTGAGAAAGAACTCCAATCTATTTTTAAATGGTTGGCATAAATTAAGAGTTCGTTCATCTTAAGTCCCATACCAAGTCCTAAAAGTCGAGAATGAGTGATGCCAAGACTACATACCTCTATTAGAAGGGAGACTCTATTTGACTATCATACAAGATGAATTTTTTCTAAGCTGATCTTATTAAAGAAAGTAATTAGTGAAATAAAGTTAGTTCTATGATTTGGTGAGCTAAGATTGAGGATTCTTCTTTGAGTAAAAATTTCCTCAAATGCAATACCAAAAAGATTTTAAGAAATATCCAATGATAGATTTTTCCTTCACAATAATGAAATTGTTAAATTGCATTGGAGTGATATCCTTATTTGAGATGAATGTATATACTTGTAGATAGATAAATGAAATTTCATCCTATATTTTCATGTTTTATACATGACTATGAGTGTAAATAGCTTCATCAATCTTGTGATAGTTTCTTTTAACTAAAATAAATGATAGGGGAAACTTGCCCTAAGACACTTTGCTCTACTACTCAAGTTAATTCAATTGTGTGAGACGCATTGGTTGTTTTATATTGTGTTTTCTACTAGAACCATATTCATTTCCAAAATTTTGATGTTTCCAAGGCAAAGAAGACAAGCCCACTTGCCCTTCTTCCAAATGCTAGTAAACAAATAAAAATAAAACAATTTCTAGTAGAAAGATGCAATATAAAACAATAAGTTTGCCTCACACTAATTGAATTAAAATGGGTAGTGAAGATTTCTTGAGCCAATTGCATAGTAGTGATTGTAGTTGCCCTAGGTCTATGAAGCTTAGATGGTTTATCCATTCCCAACAAACGCTTCATTCATATTGGTCTCTCAAATTGAAGTTAATCTTTTTTTTTTATTGCACTTATGTGACTAGATGTACCTAAAGTGAATCATTTTTCTCTAATTTCTTGATTAACATTGGCCTAAAAAAAGTCACTTTTTGTGATGAATTTACACTCAAAAGGTGAAGGTTAATATTGGAGTCCCTAATCACTCCATCACTATCATCTAAGACATTGACACTATAAGAGAAAGGGGTGTTTTAAGTGTGTTTTTAAGTATAGTCCTAGAGATAAGATATTAAGTAATGACTTTTATGTAGATTTATAGTAAAAATTTACTGAAAGTACACGTCTTTCCAATAAATTTTTACTAGAAATCTACATAAAGGTCATTACTTAATATCTTATCTCTAGGACTATACTTAAAACACCGCTTTCTCTTATAGTGTGATTATGACCTCTAACTCAACCTCATGTAGCCCTAATCTCATTTATTGAAAAAGTTTGTTGCGGGTAGATATAAGATTGTAATGGATCATTTCCCAAGTATTTGTCATGGGCTTTTTGCTAGCCTTAGGCCAATTTACCTTATTGTAGGCTAGTGATGGGTTGACTAATTTCTGAAAACAATTTATCTTTAGTTTTTTGAATGTTTTGAATGTGACCAAAAAAATGAAAATAAAACATATATTATCATTTTAATATGTGAACGTATTTCATATTTGTGGTTGATATGTTGTCTACTATCAAAATATCATACGTATTAAGGTAGGCACAACCATTATGCCTATTATAATTTCCTTATCTACATCTCTCTAATATTTCAAGGGTTGAAATGTAGGACTGGTGTAGATAAAAACACAATTGGGGAGAGGCTCCATAATGAGTATACATACCTTCATAGCACCCATCTAGCAATTCTCATCAAACTCAACCGTAACTAATTTATCAAGGTTCTAGAAATACAATTTGATCAAAGTTGGGATGTCTAATTGCCAAACATTGAACCCGTTCTACAAAGCGGGCCTTCATTAGGAAAAATTTTTAGGCCTAAACAAAGCTATGAGTTTGGGAAGGTAGTGGTGCAATTACAGAAAAAAAAAATTATTTGGAAGCTAACACTGTCACATCACCGACACATAAGATTGACAATTAAATTTTTTTTAAAGGATTTTGTATTTGCACTTTGGGGGTGCCAAAAATTAGAACTTAATGGCCCTTACAGGCCTCAAAATTCTTGTAATGATAGGGTGAATTTACCCCTTGGAAAAATACAAGAATTTTTTATTTTCCACATATGATAAAATTTGAAAAAATTTGAATTCATATTTGCAATTAAAGCCCCTAGATTAGCTAGGAGAGATGAAAAATAAAATTAACACAACACAAAATAGGGGATTTTTTTTACAATTACCCCACAAAACACAAAATTCACCCCACAAGGCCCATTTCAGGTTGGGGGGAATTGCCCCCATCACTTGTCCCCCCAAGTCATTCTAGGGGGATAGGTAAAAAAAGACCCCCTATTTTATGCTTGATTAATTTACCTATTTCACCTCCTCCTTGCTAATTCGAGGCCTCTGATTGCAAATATGAATTCAAAATTTGAAAATTTTATCATGTGTCGGATATAAAAAATTTCAGCATTTTCCCTCGGGGACACACAAGGGGTCCAGTTCCCCCTGGCCCCACTTCGTAGGACGAGTTCAGCATGCTGTTGTCTAGCTTGTCAATAAGTTACAACTTACAGCTTCTCAAGAGCTGGATTCTGGTTCAAAGTCTCTGTCAGAAACACGTCTCACGTCTACCGTATTTCAACTTTATGTCAAAATCAACTTTAATTTGCTATTCCTCGACCCAACCCAAAGCTGACGGAATTTTGTATACAGACTGTAAAATTCAGGATGAGGTGACCCACGAATGCGTACGGCAGCAGCCATGGAAATGACATGGGCAAACTTCCTCTCACTCAAAAATAGTTATTTTGGGGACAAACTTGGTTACAATATAAGCCTAAGGTAGAACTGCCTAATACCACCATCCACCCAATTCCCAATTGCAGTAGTGACCCATCTATTACCACAATCTTTTATCACGATGGCAATGCACTGGGGGAGCAGACACATCATTCCACTCTTTAACAAAGGTTTGTTCATGTTTTAACAAGAGTCTATTCATAGTTTAACATTTCAGCCTTGAAAAATCACAAAAAATTCACTTCTTGTTGAAATGTCTTCATTTTTTTTGCAATTAACTTCTCTCAAATTTTTGAATTCTTAAAACATATGGGAGCTGACAAATAGCTTCTCCAAAGTACCTAGATAGCAAATCTATGCAGTGATGGGCAGTTCTACCTTACATAAATGTAAGGTGACAATAGATGTTGGAAGTAAGCCGTAGGAATACCATAAATGGTGCCAATTTCAAAAATGGTTGTAATGTACCTGCTCTTGTCATTTATGCCTTAAAATGACAAGAGCAAGGTACATTGAAACCATTTCTGAAATTAGTACCGTTTACGATAGTCCTACCTTACGATGAGAAGAAAATATAGTTCTAGAATTCTCTCTCTTTCTCTTCCTTACCATAGCTTTGTCATGTGGACTTTGATGTCAAGTCTTGAACAAATGAATTCTTCACTTACGCACGAACGCACTTGAACTGGAGTTCTTCTTCTTTTAAACATATTAACTAAAGAAGGTACACCCAAATCACACCTTGCCTAATTAAAACTGCCATCGTCACTATGGGTACATCTCTAAAATCAATATATACAGACATATGTTGAAGAAACAATTTTAGAACATCTACCAAAAAAAATGACTCTTCCTAACCTTTGCATACGCTATCCAAATGTTGCATTCTTTGGTGCGTTGGAACCTCACTCCTTTCACTTGCAAAAAAACCCCAGTAAAAATGTGAAAAACAACAACCCCATGTTGTATGACCAAGAGTCACAAACCAATTTGTAGAGAGCCAAATGAATTATTTTCACAGTGAATGAAAAAGTATTCTCACTGCCGGCCTACTACTCTTGAAATGAAATTCAAAAAGTTTGATAATAAGATAATTGCATAACTGCTCAAGGAAAATGAATAATACGCAATACAGTTCAGAAGGCAATAATTATATAGTTTCTGATTTTATCAATAAATTTATTGCAAAATTGGATAATTATTGTTGGTCTTAGAAACCGTAAGCCAACTAGTTCACTTTCCAAAGACCACATTTTCACCATGGGAATTAATAGAAGCTTAACCCCTAAAGTCCCATTGTCCCCTTGGGGGACAATTTGGAATTCAGGCAGGTTTGAATTCAGGCAGGTTACTATGGGCTGAAATTTTACCCTAATTTTTTGAAACTTAAAAAAAAATAGAAAAGCTGATAAGATTTGTGGGAATACAATTTTTATTTCAATCGGTGCCCGGAAGCCAAAGTTATACCACAAAAAGCCTAGAACTAAACTTAGCGGGCAACGCAAAAAATATTACAAAAATTCAAAATTCAAAATAAATTAAATTTTTTTTCTCTCAAAGATTATGTTTTTGTCTACATCTGAAGCTTTGATTCATTCCATTTTGATTAGTGATGTGAAAGTTATGAACAATCTTATTTTTTGGGCAATCTAAGCATCTTTTTGAAAAAATAACTTATAGGATTCATTTCAGAATGCAATTTTCAAATCTTTTCAATTTTTTTCTGAAAAGGTTAAGTTTGCTTGCTAAAACAGTCTCACCGTTGGGATTATTGTATTTCAATTCCATCTAAGAGCTATTAACAATTTAGTTTTTATTTCAATCTTGGACCTACTTCTACTTGACAATTTTTTGAAATATGAAAATCAAATTTTTATTTTTTGAATTTTTTTTCATAGACTCCCATCTCAATTCTTCAACATAGTAAATTTTAAATTCAAATTCCATAGTGCACATTTTTTCCACAAATAAAGATCAAAGTCATCTAAAATTGCAGTCTAGTGTTCAAAAAAACTTGTTTTTCAACTTTGAATGCTCATATCTCTCAATCTGTACGGTCAAACTTCATGAATTTTTTACTACATAATCTCAAATAAGTAAAGTTCAAGTTCCTATGGTTTAGTTCCAAGAAAAGTATTTTTTTGTTTTTTGGACAAACACAGTAGAAATGGCAGTTTTGAGTGTTTTTTGACAGAAAAATGGCCTTGGGACTTTAGGGGTTAAAAGGACGCTTTGGACACCTCCTACTTTGGATGCATTTACTTATAAATATATCTCATTATATATATATATATATATATATATAATTGAGTATGGATTTGGAACTTTTTTCATTCAAATAATCATACTATAAGCTTCAATGGGCAAAGTCCAAAGAAAGAATATATATACACACACTTTACTATGGAAGTTTGAAGAAAAAATTAGTTTTGATTTGAAAGAAAATTAATCTCAAAAATTAACCATGGCTAAAACTTTGTGAGTTTTGTGCACCATGATTTGAAGTTACTTTCAATTTTTTCTTCGAACTCCAAAAAAAATTCTTATACCTTGACATATTGGTATACAATCATCATTTCAAATTATTGTATATACACAATAATTGAAGGAAGTTGACATAATTTATAGAATTTGAAATATTCACAATTTAACCAACATGCATGGAATTGGTGTCAACTGGCTCTCATGATCATATTTGAATATTTTTTTGGGAATTGAGAGCATGGAATTGCATTAGCCATTGTACACAGAGTATAGGTTGCAACGTGAACAATGGTATAGTAGCACTGTAGAGAGGACATCCAAGACTTTCTATTCAAGTCTAATGCTATGATGGTTTTGTGGTGGTCCCCAAAAAATAAATGCTAAACTTAACTCCTAAAGGACCATTGTCCCTTTGGAGGACAAATGGGATTTTGGGCAAGTACCTATAGGTTCAATTTTTGTCATGATTTTTTGAATTTTTTTTCTCATATATTATATTTTTTTCTACATAGAAAGCTTTGATTCATTCCATTTGGATTTGTTATGAGAAAGTTGTGGACAATCTTCTTTTTTAGGCAATTAGAGCATTTTCTTGAAAAAATAACTTGTAGAAATCATTTATGAATGCTTTTCACAAATTTTCAAAAGAAAAGTTTACATGGTTTGGTTGGCTTTCTAGAAAAATCTCACCATTGGGATTAGTATGTTTTAATTCCATTTTAGAGATATTAATAATTTAGATTTTCCTTCTTTCTCATATCTACTTCTACTTAATAATTTTTTAAAGATAAAAAATTAATTTTTTTTGAATTTTTTTTTCCTCCGTTGATTCTCAACTCAATTTCCTCCAATAAAGATTTAAGGTAAATTAGTCCATTACCATCTTGATTTGCAATCTAAATATGTTGGGGCCAACTTCAAGAAGGGCATATATTTTTCAAAGGTGTGCACATGTTTCACAATTCAAATTTGAGTGGAATTATAATTTTCTAACTAAAATTATAATTTCTGTGAATCTTTGAAGTGGTTTGCCCTAAAATTACAAAATCACCCATAGACTAAAGTCATAAATGTTTCCTAACCAACCCATAACCACCCAAGCCAAGTACTAAGTATTGACCATTAATGGAGTGACACATTATCCTTTCTTGTCATAAAAATTCTAATTTTGTCATAGAACGCTTTGATTTTGTTATAAAAGAATGAATTTGGATGTTTTCTAGACAAAATTAGGCTAGTCTACTAATGGAATTGGGAAGCAAATGGTAATGGGCTGGTTTACCTTAAAGCTCAAAACTCTATAATGCAAAAAATTTAGTTTAAGAAGGTTCAAAGTCAAATAATCTAGTCTCACAATTTGTTGAAAATCTTGTTTTTTTCCACTTTAAAACGCAAATACTTTGCAATTTGTGCAGTCAAAATTTTTGAAATTTTTTCTGCACATTTTCATACTAGTTAGTTGTAAAATCCTACAGTTAGATGTGCAAATAAATTAATTTTCAAATTCTTTTACTCTTTGCTATAGAAATGACAATTTTGAGTGTTTTTTGGTAGAAAAAAGCCTAGGTCCTTTACGGGTTAAGGTAGCCAATCTATTTCTAACCACTTAAGCAATTACATGTATTTGGAGCATGGGGTTCTTGAGTGCAGAAAATTTTCTATGCACAAAAATAGCATTTGGAAGAATTCCATAATTTTTTAGAATTTTATTTCTCAAAACGTAATTACTATGAATTTTTTAGCTAAAGATTATGTTGGTCATATAGACCTTCCTATTTTTGACCAAGGGCTCACTGCAAAATCTACAAACGGTTGGTTGCAATATTCATTGAGAGTCTTGTAGCCAATCACAATGTGCCACACATTGTGTTAGTCTTGACCAGTTGTGGCCCTTGAAGATCATATGTTTAGAAGAACAAGAAAAGGAAAGGAAAAAAATGTGCCACAACTGCACCAGAAATTGCACCATAATTGATTGCTATTCATCTCTTCCTCTCTTTGTGCATGGAAAGAAAGCAACCTACATTGCCCCAATTGGGCCAGGGTGAACTGACCCCCTCGCTCGGCCTTGCAGGCAAACCTCGGAATTATTTATTTTCCACACATGAATTTTTTTGCAATTTTTTTTTACATGCACCCCTGCTAAGGTTGAGCGAGGGGGTCAATCCACCATGATCCCCAAATGTGGGTGATTAGAAATGGGTCGGCTACTATAAAGTTTTTTTTTCTTTTTCTTAAACAAGCGTGTTAAGGAAACACACTGCAAAGGTTTTCCGTCAGGAAGAGAGTCTGATTTCAGGCTAAGGTAGTATGCTCTAAAAGCGCCGACCTTCTTCAAACCGCCCCTATTTGGGGGTGAAGAATGGAGACATGGTGATCCTTAAATGGACCACTGTAGTAATTGAATACATTGAGAAAAAAATATTTTTCTATTGCAAGAGCCAATCATTGCCTTTGATTTCTGCACATCTATTTACAAATTGCAAGTGGACAGATTTTGGGAGACCTATGGTCACAAATAGGTGCCTATGCCCTGAATCTTTGAAAATTTATAAGTAATTAAAAAATGATTGGAAAAATACAAAACTACTTGTGTTAGTTTCCACATCCATTTTTCTTTCTCTGAAAAATGATCTAAAAATAATTCTATCCATGTAAGCCTATGAAAAAAGCAGATCAGCTCTTAACCCCTAAAGGACCATTGTCCCTTCGGGGGACAAATGCGTTTTTGGGCAGGTACCTACGGGCTGAAATTTTCTCTTGATTTTTTGAAATTTTTTTTGGAGGTAGAATAGTTGATGAGCTTCGTGGGAACATAATTTTTTTCAAAATCGGTGCCGGGAACAATAGTTATGACCAAATAAGCTCAAACAAGGGGACAGCGGGCAGCTTGGGCAGCCAGAAAAAAATGGACAAAAATTTGAATTTTATTTTTAATATTATTTTTTCTCATAGATTATATTTTTTTCTATCCGGAAAGCTTTTATTCATTTCATTTGGATATGTTATGAGAAAGTTATGGACATTCTTGTTTTGGGGGTAGTTAGAGCATCTTCTTGAAAAAAATAACTTGTAGGATTCATTTCTGAATGCAATTTTTCAAATTTTCAAATTTTTATTTTTTTCCATGGTCTGATTTACTTGCTAGAACAATCTCACCATTCGGATTAGTGCATTTTAATTCCATCTAAAATATATGAATATTTTAGATTTTCCTTCTATCTCATACCTACTTCTACTTAACAATTTTTTTAAGAATGATAATTAAATTTTTTTTATAAATTTTCTTTTTACCTAGACTCTCAACTCAATTCTCCACTATAAAGATTTAAAGCTCAAAATTGTGTAGTGAAAAAAATTGAAGTTAAAAATGTTCAAAGTCAAAAAATCTAATCCCGCAATGTGCTGAAAAACTTGTTTTTTCCACTTTAAACGCAGATATCTTGCAATCTGAGCGGTCAAAAATTTTGAAATTTTTTCCACACCCTCTTATACTAGTTAGGTGTAAGATCCTACGGTTATATATATGAAAATAAAACAATTTTTCAATTTTTTTTACTCCTTGCTATAGGTATGGCAGTTTTGAGTGTTTTATGGCAAAAAAAAGGCCTTGGTCCTTTAGGGGTTAAATGGTCGCTTTTAGAGCATACTACCTTAGGTAAAGAACCTGCTGCATAAAGTTGCTTTTGATTGTTGACAAGCAAGCCATGCTTGCTTCGTAGAATGTCTTTCACATGTGACTTGTCGAATTCCGTCACAGTCCTCGACCAAGCCATTCTCATAAGTATCTTGATGGACACCTTGAGCCCGTTCCGAGGGAAGGAATCGGGCAACCCCTTCCCAGTGGACAAGTGGAATTGAAGAAACAGCTGCAGGAAGCTCGGTGCTCCGACATTCAACACAAACAGACAGCACGAAGGTTCCTCAGAAATTTCCAAATGCATAGCTAGGAGGCCGGATTGCATCCTATTTCTTGCAGATGAAGGCACGCCTGCTATATAAGCTCTGTGAAAGACATCCAATTCTATTGCACGATCCTACTTAGTGAAATTGAGCTGGACATTGCCGAGATCGAGAGGCCAGCAATTCAGTAGATCTGTTCCAAGTTTGAATCACCGTACCATGGCGTCACCACAGTCCAAGTAATGATCCTCTTTCAAAGCACACTGAGTGACACAGATGGGATGTGTTAGATGTAGAAAGTGACGTCCTAGTAGGAATATGAAGTTATGTTAGTTGGGTTTGTTGATTCAAGAAGTTGTCCATCTTGTCTTGTGGTTAGAACTGATTTCTGTACTGCATGTATCCGTCAATTTTGTGAAATTGGGCTACTACCTGATTTTACAAGAATTGATCCCCTCTGCTTCTGTCTTGGCAGATGTGAGATTTCGGTAGTCAAGATTGAGATCGTACATCTGAAGTTCTGAACTAGTATTGTAGATGTGGTAAACAACTACACGTCAATTTTATTGATTAAACTGTCCTAGCCTTGGTTAGAGTTATGTTTGTTGTCCCGTGGTGGTATGAGATAGCTTGCACTCTCACTACGAATTCTGGTTTGCTCTCATCATTCTTTGATTGTTCCGGGTCAGTTTTGCATTCTGTCTGAGAGGTTGTGGTTTTGTTCTGGTCTTCGAGATCTCCTGCAAAACTAGTTATGCGAACTTTTGATGGGTATCCATCCAGTTTGTGATTGTTCCAATAAGCTGAGGAGCTAGATTTTACATAGTTTTGCAAGAGTTGCATGCGAGGGGCTAAAATTCAGGCAAGCTTTGGTGTAACTTGCCAGCGATGTGATATGTGGCAGAGAAATAACCCTAATCTTTTAATTGAAGGAGTGTACTGTACGAGTCTTTCTCTTTAGGGTTCCACTACAAAATCTCAGGGTTGTGAGAGATGCACAAACTTCATACCCCGATGTCAATACGCAGAACAGTTTGACAGAGTTCTAGCAAAGGGTTCATAACTTTATGAACCCCAACCCTAAACCGCAAAAGGATATAGTAACTTGTATAGTGAACGGATCCAGAATCTGAGGGAGACATCTTCTGTTTCCACAAAGGTTAATGGACACGCATTTCTAAACTTTGAGCTCTATTAGATTATGTAGTAAACCTAGCTAATGCCGTAGAAATCAGTCTTTGAAAGGCACGTGGATGTGCAATGTAATGTGCAGGTGGTGGTCAAAGGATACAGTTGCAGTGATAACAGGTGCCAACCAAGGCATTGGTTACGAGATTGCCCGCCAACTTGCTCAAAACGGGCTTACCACAGTGGTAACTGCACGCAGTGAAGAGCGAGGGAAAGCTGCGGCTGAGACACTGAAGAAAGAACTTCCAGCTGAGTTATCCCAAGACCTCATTGCGTTCCATCCCCTTGATGTCACCAGTGACAAGTCTGTTGCTGCACTGGTTCAATGGTTGCGTATAACCTATGGGGGCGTAGACATCTTGGTATGTATCAACGTTTTTCTGCATCACGTGGGGAGTCGGTGCGTAGTTTTAGAGTTTTGCTGTGCAATGCAGAAATGTGCAAAGTGTGATAAATGTGTTGTGTATCGGATTACAAGGGTATGTGGAATGATGACAGAAATTCATTTAATTCAAATTCTTAGTTTTGAAAGAGTTTATATTATTAGTTGAGCATTTTGTATGGTGATTCTGGACACTGTGAAAAGCTGACAATATGCCATCTATTAATACTAATTGTTTTTAATTCGTCTCAGTGGATGAGTTCTAGGAATATTTCTGTTTGAAGTTTCTGAATTGCTCTTGCAAATTCATTCTTTCTTGTCTTTTCATGGCCATTGTCTTTTCAAAATGCCACCCTTACTCATAAATGGAGTTTTTCTATTCATTAGAGGCTCTCCAATTCTGCAAGAAGTGAAAGAATGTTTACAGACTTGTATACTGAATTATCTTGCATACCGAAGCCAGGTCAGTCATTGCACAGAATGGTTAGATTCACCATGCACATAGCCCTAAACCCTAAAGCCAGCCGGTCGGCAAACAAAAGTCTCAGCTAGGTGACTAAAATTAGGGGTTTGAATACTAATACTGGGCGTTTGGGGTTGGAACAGGTGAACAACGCAGCCATCTCCCATGCCACAACCGAAGCAGAGGTCTTTGATACCAACTATTATGGTGTGAAGCGCGTCACCAAAGCCATCTTACCTCTGCTTCGCCCATCTCCTGCAGGCGCTCGCATCATCATGGTGTCCTCCTCCTTGGGGATGCTTGAGGTAACTTGCATGTTATTCCTTAATCCTCTTTTGAACAAACTGAATGGAACATCGCGAGAATGTTGGTACTGTCTATGCTGATTGCTGCCATTTAAGGGTATTTTACTGAAATGGAAAACAATCATCAAATTGGAGGTATACTAGACATATGATTCTATTCCTTGTTACCATAGGAGGAAATCCACATCCATGTACTTCGTCAGCAGAGCCAATCTCTTAGTGCCAATTCATTTTTACTTCGACACTATCCACACTAGTGTTTATAGCTGCAATTGTTTTTCATTCATTTTGGTCCCTGATATGCAACTGGTGCGAATCTCAGCGCCTCTCCAACAAATATCGTGAGGAATTCAAACAGCGCGACCAAATTACAGAGGATAAAGTGGACCACTTCGTACAAGAATATCTTGAGACATCGAAAACTGGAGGATGGCCAGAGTATTACCCTGTCTACTCTACGAGTAAGGTTGCTCTGAATGGATATACAAGTGTGTTAGCCCGCGAGGTAGAGGTAGAAACCAAGAAGGTGTATGTCAATTGCTTCACTCCTGGACACACCAAAACTAACCTAAATAATTATCAAGGGACAAACACTCTTGAAGCAGCAGCTATGACAGGCATTTGGTTGGCTCTGCTCCCGCCGGGTGGTCCTCATGGGAAGTTTTTTGACCAACAGATCCGTGGTGAATTAGAGTGGTGATCCTTTCAAAGATAGTGTAGTGTAGTCTCAATACAACTTTGTTTTGGTATACTATGCGATGAAGCTGTTTGGAACCACGAAACGCCCGGGGCACCACATTTTGGTGTTGGCACAACTTTGAAGTTAATTACATCTTAACAAATTAATATTTTTGTAATATTTCTTCTGGATGCACTGTCATTCGAATCTTTATAAATCATGCAAAGTAAATTTGGACTTTTGCTTCTGCTTTTTCTACCCAAATTCCCGTGCAAAGACTCCATTGCAAATTGGAGAGTTTTGAGAGGAACCTAAAAAACACTGGAACTTGCAGACCACATTGTAGATTCGTTTTAAAATTTGTATAGTTGATTTTGAAATGAGATGGTGATTGTGGTATTCATTTCAGTATGCAGTTTTGGAAATGTGTCATAATAGATACGTAGTACTCCCTCCGTCCCATAATGATCTTCCTGTTGGCCTTCTTTTTTTGTCCCAAAATGATCTTCCTATTGCACTTTGTGATGTTGAAATTAGTCAAATTTGGCTTATGATTGTTATTTGAGACTAGCAAAACAACTGTAAGTGGTTGTTTTTGCTCCATCCATGCAAACATCAAGCAAAAGACAAATAAAATGATTGAAAGCTTCAATCCGCACTTATAGTTTTTATTTTTTGCATCTCTTTGAGTATTTCCCAATTGAAGTAGATTAAGCTTTGGAAGCTGAAACAAAGGTCTATACATGGTCTTAGGCATATGCTAAATGCCCACAAAATGGCAACCTCACATTCAACAATTAAGTGCTCACTGGTGTTATTTAAAAACGCCCCAAAATATTCACTTTTCAATATTATAAAACTACACTTTGAAAAGGGCTTCAAAACTCAAACTTTTTAGGATGCAAAGAGAACACCAAACTCTACATACTATACAAATTGAGTTTTTAAAAAGTTATTTTTATCCTTAATCCATAAGATTTAGTCTAACAGGAAGATCATTTTGGGACGGAGGTAGTATAATTTAAGGTACAGTTCACAATGCTCTCTAGTACCTTTTGGGACTCATTTTCAACAAGGAAATCATGATGATACAACCACAGTTTCACAACAAGAGGGTATATGTTGAACTTGATGGATAGTCTAGGCATTTAGGGTTTTGATTGATTTGAGGATTTTCTTTGCAAGCCGATCCTATGGGCTTGAAGGAAATTTTCAGTTTCTCTTCCAGGGGTTGGTCATCAAGGAAGAAGGCATGGAGAACCTACTCAACAAACCTTGTAGCTCACTACAACAAAAATAGTGAGTCATAAAATCAAAAAATATGATTGATGTAGAAATCACTATAGATGATTCATTATGACTAGATCCAGTCATTATTGATGAGTCATATTAGTAGTTATATGGATTGGGGGTATAATTAGCCATATTTTGTCAATATGGTGTATACATTGACTATCCTTGAGGGCTTGATTTTTTCTTGAGCTACATGGACAAAAAAGAAAAATTCTATGTGGCATGTGATTCCGTGTAGTCATATTTTTGGTTGAAGTGTAATATGACTGTGGTAAGTTGTATTTTGGTTGATGCTGAATATAATCATATTTTGGTGGACATGAAATATAACTGCAATGAGTCATATTTTCTTGTTATTGTGGAATATGACTCTTGTGAGTAATATTTTTTGCTATGTAGAAAATAACTCTCATGAGTTGTATTTTTGGATGATGTGAAATATAAATATGACTCTCATGAGTCATATTCTTTGCTATTAATGTAAAATATGAATCTTGTGAGTCATATTTTTGGTTGACATAGTAGTTCATGTGAATGTCATTAGTAATTTTATGACTGACTGCAATCATATTCTGAAAAGTGTAAAGTTATAGTGTAACACATGTAACTATGAGCATTATATGACTATAATTAGTTATATTTTGGTCAATACATATTGTGAATGTAACTCAAGCAAGTGATATTTTGGATAATTAAGAGTCATATTTTTAAAAAAATTGTATAATTTGTAATTATGGTGATTGAGGTCCAAAATTGCTTTAATTACAAAGTACAATCACATTTTTCATGCATTTTAAATAGACATGACACATTGCAATCATACATCAAGATGATTTAACAATTGAATAAAAGACTTCATGTAGTTAAAATCAAATACACAAGATTTTAAATATACACAAGAGGCAATTATATTGGAGAGGAAGAATTGAAGAAGGAATGCAACTGTCTTCATTGACATTTATTAGTTTACAATATAAAACATATATATCACAATGAATCATTCACACAATCCAATAGGGCTTATATTCCTTACAATAATGTAAAAATGGCTCTATTGGGTTGCAACTAACCTACAACAACTTTGTTTCAACTACTTGTATTTGCATATACAATTAAAAAAATAGATGGTTGATTTTTAGTGAATGAACAATAAATCTCAACCTTCAAAGACTTACAACAACACAAAATATGTAGCAGAAGTTTAGAGTAGGAAGAATAAAAATGGTGATAAAAGAAAAAATCAAGAAGAAAAAAGTGGCAAGTGTTAAGAGATAACAACAAACAAGAGTTAAGATGCAACAAGAAACAACAAGAAGCAACAACTAAGAGGCAACAAAAAACAATAAGAAACGAGAGTTAAGATGCAACAAAAAAAAACAAGAAGTAAGAACTAAAAAGTAATAAAAAGAAACAAAAAGCAAAAACTAAGAAAAAAAATAGTTAAAATGCAAGAAGAAGAAACAAGATTTATAAACAAAAAAGCAAAAGCAAAGATGCAACAAAAACCAACAACTAAGAAGAAAAACAAGAAATAACATGTAAGAGCAAAAAGACAACAAAAAGCAATAACTAAGAAGCAAAAAATAAGAAGTTACAAGTAAGAGCTAAGAGACAACAAAAGGCAAGGAAAAAGAGTCAAGAGAAGTGGTGGCTAGGATTTCAAATCCTAAAAAAGTGGTGATTAGTTTTGAAATTCCTAAAAAGAGGTGGCTAGGATTTCAAAATTTTAAACAATGACTTGTACATATTTTTTTTGGATTGCCTATATTTTTCTCAAGCTACCCGGAAATTTAAAAATGTCACTACCATGAAAATATGATTGGCAATATGACTCAACATTCCCCAAATATATTCCATGCATTCTTTATAAAGTACTTTAATTGGTGTTCCCAATGGACGTATAGTAAATGCTTCTTAGACGAGGCCCACAAATGATTAGTAGTCATATTTTGCAATTAAATTTCTCTTCAAGGTGTTGGCCTCTAAGAATATGACTGTAAGCAATTGCCAATCATCCCTAGTTATATTTTTTCAGTCATAAAATACTCGTTTTTTTGTAGTGACTGGGTAGAAGTGGTCCAAGTATTTTTTAGCATTTAGTTTGGAGGATTGGGAGACAATTTTTGGTGGAGAGAAGGACTTGAAGAAAGCCAACAACGTCAAGAATATACTTTTTTATGGAAGTATTGAAGCCTTGGAGAGGACACTCCCCACGTTTTAGTAACCCACGTGCGGCAAAAAAAGTAATACATGTAATACATCGGTAAATTTAATTTAAAAAAAAAATTATGGATAGGTTTTTCTACTTTAAAAGTTTATGTTTTGAATTATTGGTATTTTTTTATACTAATAGTAATTAGTTATAAATTTTTTAAGAAAAAAGATACACTGTAAAGCTGAAAATAACTTCCACACCTCTATGTTATAGAAAAAAAAATTTGAAAAATGAAAAAAAGAAATTCTATATAATAGCTTTCTATTGAAAGTTTATTTTGGTTGAATATTGATGCAATAGTCATCTTCATGTGAGCTCTATAAATATTTTAGTTGGAGAACATGCCATTTTAGTTCATTTTTCAACCCTTTCTAGACAATATATCTTATGTTATTTGGAATTGAAATTTTTATCAATAAAAACCTTTAGTCATTGTTAAAAAAAGCTCAAAATTTTAGGATGAAATTATAGTTTATTCAAAAGTAATTAGGGGGTCAAAAAATCACTCCACCACACGTGGATACTCCAATTGTAGTGAGAGTGTCCTCGCCTAGCATAATTGTGATACATGAGGGGTCATCATATTTGAAGGTCAATCATATTTTTCACTACATAAGCACCAATATTTTTTGTATGGGATATATTGTTGACAATTTACAATTTATATAGTTTAAGATGTAAATATAAGTATAAGGGTGTAGAAAAATATCAAAATAACTTCAATTACATTTTCGTTGTATGAATGCAATATTTAATCTTGAACTACATTAAACTACATTAAATTACATTAAATTGCTTAAAGAATTATTTGTAACATCCTCTAATACAATAACAAAATAATACAATTGCTTGTATTATGTATACTTTGTTGTTTCAAACTATTAATGCATTTTACAACAAAACTTAAAGAACACTTCAAGTTATAATTGTATGTTCCACATTTGTAAATTCGCACATTATAATTGAATATGTAGAAAAACTAAAAATACATTGAAAACATATATGAATAAGTCTATGAGGTCTATATAAGTACATATGTTGTACATCATGATAATCACATCTAAAAGAAATAAAAAATAAAAAATATTCTGCACATTACACCAATATTTTTGGTAACTAATGTAAAATTGAAAGTTTAGAGTTTAGGGTTAAGGGTTTAGCATTTAGAGTGCATATTTAAATGTGTGAAAGAAAAACTTGAATTAATCTTTCTTTGAATACATTTTTGCTACATAGGATGCTTAATCATTAAATAACAATCTTAATTAGAAAGCAAATCTGTATTTTTTAGAATTTTTCAATTTTTGTATAAGCGGACAACTGTACAAACAAGTCAGCAGTCAATTGTCGGACAACTAGACCAACAATCAACAATTGCTTAGGGCGGATAAGTGTTAAAAAATAAGAAAAAAATGGGCATCCAAAATTTGCCGTCCAAAGTGGCCAAGTGGGACCAACCGTCCGAAATAAAATGTAAGAAAAGCACATATTCATACCTCATTTTAGCATAGTAGAATACCTTTTTCTGAAAAGCTTTGAACTAGAATATGTTTGGAAATCAAGCAAGGTTTCATCTTCAAATATCCGTTTGAAGTTTGGACCTTCCAAATAAAAGTTATGGACAAGTTTTTGAGGAGGTGTTTGAAAATGTGAAAAAAACTAGGCGTCTGAAGTGGGCTGTCCGAATTTGGAGTGCGCTTTCTGACGCATTGTCCAAATTTGAACACTACTTTTCAATGGGCCATCTGAAATCCCTATACTGGGGCCCGTTATAATTTTCCAACAGTGCTATCCAATGTCAACATAGAGTCTGCTGAGTCCAGAAATCCGAATGTCCGAAAAATGGACGTGATTTTGCCTTGGACGTTGGAATTCATCAAGTGAACCTTGATCCACAATCAGACTTTGATTTGTATTTGGATGTTCTATGTTGAATGTTTAGCTTCTCAATTGGTAGCCACACGATTGCTCACACATATACAATTGATCAATCAATCTAATAGCTAATTTTCAAACCCCAATTTAGGATTTCACTCCAAAACCAAAAAATCATCTTCTCCACCTTCATCACTACAATTCCACCATTGACTAATTCAGAAAAAAGAAATTTGATAAAGAATATTAAACTTGATTTTGTTACGATTGCTCTCACGAACTGAGATTCTAGGATTTTCCACCTGAAAATTCAGTTCAAGTCGGAGTTAACTCCAGCAAACAAACAATCTTATTTGCAACTTTGAAAAGATCGGGATCAACTCAAGAAGAAATGTAAACTCACAAGTCAACCACAGTAGGTAAAAAGAACGTAATTCTACGTTTATCGTCTGCCACAAACTACCAATCCCACCCTCTAAAACCTTCTGATCACCTTCATCACCAGATTTAGGGTTTCTAGACCTATCTTTTGTTCTAAGCATTCAATGCTCTAACAAATCACCATGGCCCTTGATGTACCAAAACCAAAGCTTAACAAAACGAAGTCCACATCAATTACAACCAAATAACTACATTTTTCCAAAACAATTGATTATTCCCCAAAATCCAAGAGGTTGTATTCCGTATAATGTTGCACTAGGGATTGAATAAAAAGAGCCTTTTAAACCTACAATAACAAACAATCACAACGTGAGAATCACTTCAAGTAAACAAGTCAAATTAGGTACACTCTATAGCTCCCCATATTCTTCTAAGTAAAACTTCACTAATCTAGCTCTTCATTTAACATATCTTAATATTAGTACCACCAAGAACAAAATTGAATCTTGAAGGACAAAACTGAAACCCTAAAGCACTACTGAGAACAAAATTAAAGTTATCATTAATGTTAATCTTCATGGATTAAGCAATTAATGGCAAAAAAACACGATCGTTATCTGATACAATTGTCGGTCTTTTGATTGGACCTTGAACTTCTGGGAGTTTGTGTTTTGTGCAATGTTTACTAGGGACTTAATTAAAAAAAGTGTTAGTTTCCAACCTACATTAACAAACAATCACACCTTTAAGATTACTTCAAACAAACATGTCAAATTTTGTTGACTCCACAACTACTATTAATCTTCCACGCAAAACCTCACTAATCTAGATCTTCAAATAATGTATCTTAATGTTAGCACTACAAAGAACAAAATTGAAACCCTAAATTTGAGATGATTGCTTCAAGAATCAGACTATCTACACAAAACTTCCAAATTTAGGACCACATCCTTGTGCATCAAGTTTTGTGCTAAACAAGTTTTCATTGCCCTACAAGGCTACAAGTGTGTGCTATGCAATTGTGTAAAGTAGATGGAAAATTTAGCTTTGGACTTAGACGACAACATTACTATTGGCTTTTGACCTACAATCGGGTCCAACAAAAATCTACATCAACAAATTTGAAGCTAACTTACAAGAGAGGATGTAGTAGACCTTCCTCGCTTCCTCTCAATCCAAATCCACACGTAGTACCACTTTAGCAAAAAAACGCTTTGGAACTAGAACCTCAAATCCTAGAAAACCAACTTACATGACAAGCTAAGCCTAGAAACTCCTCTACACGTCCACGTCATCCTAAATTCAACTGGAAGCACTTATTTGTTCATAAAGAAACAACATTAGGAAAAATTTGAGCCCTCAACAAGGTCATTAACAGTTTATTTTCGACAACGCTATGATGTAGTAACCAAATTTATTTATTTACATTCAAAATAAATAAATTTAATTGCGCAATCTGTTGTGGCACTACTGCAACAGTGCGGTGGCACTGATGTGGCTCTACTATGGCACTAGTAGTGCCGCATCATTCTTATTGATTTTTTCTACAATTGCACCATTTCTGCTTATTACTATTCCGGAGGGTCTAAACTCGCAGCCCTCTTGGGGCCTTAGATTTTTCCTAATGCAAGAAGATAAAACTAAATTGACCAAATCCAATGGAGCAAGAAGAAACGCAACACACAACAAAGGAGAGCAAAAAACACAAAGAAATTGGAATGGTAGGCACCAAACTCTAGCACTCAATTTGGTATCCTTGCCCACAATATTGATGCCCGGCTAAAAATTGTGGCAAGTGGTAGCTATCTAATAGAGATCGTTACTTTGTCTTCTAATGAATTCTTCCGTTTGAAGATATCCAGATCAACAACTAAGACCCGACCCTTCATCTATACTGTTCTCTAATACCCAAATTTAATGAATTGTTCCACTTGTTGATAACCGGATCAATGCACTACAACAATGGGGGGAATGCTAGGGAGCGAGTGGCGAGCGAGAAGCGGGAATTGGTGAGCGGGGATTGGTGAGCGGGGAGCTGAAATCTTAGAATGAAAACCCAAAAAGTGGGGAAAAAAATGGATAGAAAAGTGGATGAAAGTTGATGAAAAATGGATGAAATTTCTGGAAATTTCCGGGAATTCTGGAAATTCCATAGAAGAAATGGAAGAAAGTTGTTTGAAAAAATGGATGAAAAGAATTGGAAGAATTAGATGAAAAAGATGGATGACAGTGGATGACAAATGTGGGTTACAGTGGAAGACAAATTTGGATGGAATTGGATGAAAAATATGGACGAATGTGGATGAGAAAATAGGGATGGAAGTGGATGAAAAATAGAGATGGAAGTAGAAGAAAAATTAGGATGAAAGTGGGTGAAAAAATATGGATGGAAGTGGATGAAAAATATGGATGACAATTGATGAAAAGTGTAGATGCAGGCGGATGAAAAATTATGGATGACAATGGATGAAAAATGTGGATGCAAGCAGTTGAAATATTGTGGATGAATTATAATTCAGCTGCCTCAAGAATACTTTGCCATTAGAATTTCTGGACCTCTCATCTGCGGCTTTCCAATTTGCGAGAAACAACATGACACTACTTTTACAAAATCATGTTTGTGTGGCGACAAAGGTTGAACGTGGTTACGGTGTAAGAGAATCATCCTACCAACTTCATTTATAAGAGACTAGGACCATCGAACGAAATTAAACTGCATCAACACAGTGAGAACATTGGATCATCCTACCAAATTCATCTACAAGATGTGAGGACAAGCGAATTGCATGTGGATGCCCCATACAGTAAAGAAAATGCACAACAAATCTTAGACAATTCCATCCCCCCAATCAATAGTTGTGGCCAATTCCCTCAACTGTGACTAATGTGACTAATGCCCTAAAAAATAAGCCCTTGCTTGAACGCTGGTGTGCACACATTCTTACTGGTGGTAATGTAAGACTCCAAAGTAGCGATAGGGGCTTCAGTAAGGCTTCGCTGGTGATGGCACTGGGGGCTTAAGGTCATGTAAAAGAGGAGTGATTGTGGTTAAGCTTGTACAATAAGAAAATTTGGTTTTCACAGTGCATAGAGATCATGAAGGAAACCTCAAATTTCAATATAATAGAAAATAATAATCCTAAAAATCAAGTACATGCCCGTCATCTATCCAGAGTACTAGATATGAAGACTTCACATACTAACACAAGTCGGAAGTCGAACTATCCTCACTATTTGATATCTACGAGTCTGACTCCACAGCACAATCATCTATGAACTGAAGTACACGAGGATCTACTGAATAGGCTCTGGAAGTGGGTCTCGGGTTTTGGATCACAAAATCCCTACAAATAGCCTTAGCGTAACACAGTAGCTGAAATGGTCTTGGAAGGCTAGGAAAAAAAGCCGCATTGGCGAAGAAAGGAACAGTTTGACAGGACATCAAATCTTTGGCTTTCCTGCAAAGTCCAGCAAAAAAGATATTAGAATACAAGAGAGTTTGATGAATCTTCGTGAACAAATAAGTAGATCAAAGTAAAACTTACTTACTGAATCAAGATGTCTTTTTGACTGGCTGCACAGGTACGTCTTTCGCAGAATTGTGGTAGGTTCGCCCACCACCGCCTTTGCAAAACTGTGGTAGTTCGCCCACCAAAAGCCAGTATATGACGGCGCGTGGCGCGGCAGGCTTGAATAGTGGATCCTATGATCAAGTCCAGCAAATATTAGAAAACAACATCAAAATATGAAGTTTATGGTACAATATTAATGATCTTGAAGTAAGAAAAGAACCAAAAATACCTGTGGCTGCATTGCAATCGACAATGATGTCTCCAGGTTCTGTCAGCCGTGTCAGGGCCTCCATTAACATCTGCATGAACTGTCGGGCCTTCTCCCAAGGGCCTCGCCAAGGTACGTCCCTGTTCATGGTCAAGTCTTCTTTAAAGCAAAGGTTGGTGAGGATGTCGTCTTTGCCCACGGGGACCCCAACTGCGTGATGGTGTCGCAACCGGAATTTTGAATTTTTTTTCTAGGAATCAAGATTTTAGATTCTAATCCAAGAGGAATTAAGCCGGAAGTGTGTAAAGATTAGGAAATTGTTTGAACTTAGGATAATTAGGAGAGTAAACCAACTACCATCCAGAATCGGAATGGAAGCCGGAAAGTATTCTAGTTCCAGATTGAGATCGGAGGACCGGAGGATCAAAAGGCCGGAAACCGGAAGGGCAATCCGGACTAGTTTTCGGGGTACATAAACCCTGGCTTAGGGTTTGAGAGCTCATTTTCACTTTGGCGTCCTAGCTCTCAGATTTTTCAGCTCTCTCTCTCTTTCTCTCCAACTCTTAGGCGTTTTGTTTTCTCTTTGTGTGTGTTGTTGGAGTTCTTTCCCACTTAGACGCTGTGAAATTTAAGGAGGCACTGGGCTGAAGGAAGGCGCGTGGATTGAGTTGTACGCGCAAAACATTAGATTGGGTTTTGGGTGGGATACGAGACGTGCGGCTAGAAGAGAGCATGAGGTAGAGGTAGAAGTGAGGACGGATGCCTAAACGTAGTGGCGCCGCCACTAAACCAAATGCGCCTCAGGGAGAAGTAAAGTTGAGAGGGGTAGCGCCGGTAGAACCCAAGACCGATCGGGAGAGGGCAGAGTTGATTGACGACCTGACGGCCATAAGCTGTGAAGGGCTTCACGGGAAGCCCTGGGGGTTCAAAAACGAAGAAGTGATCCGGGAGCTGCAAGTGGGCGCTCCAAACCAGTTTGCAAAAACTGTCCGGGCAACGCCAAACAAGTGGACCGAGAAGATCTGGAGAGAAGTGTATAATTTTCGGGAAGGAGGGACGTCCAAGGCCAAATCCCGGGACAGCTATGTGAAGGGGCTGTTTTCCCAAGGAGCGGATTCCAAGGACGGGTTTGCTGTGGCGGATTGCATAAACTCGCGGCATCGGTGCCTGCTGGAGTTTTTGCTCTCCATTCTATATCCGGAAAAGCCCACGATATTGACCCACTCGGTGGGCAATACAATTTTTGGAGCTTTGAGCGGGGAGATGCGAGTAGATTGGGCGAAGTATATGTGCCTGTTGGTGGCCGGACTTTGCGCCAACACCAAGAAGAGCAGAGGAACCCCGCTCTGCCCCTACCTCTTCCATCTCTACCGGAAGCAGGGACTCCTCACAACAACCGAGGAGAGTGAATGGAGGGTCCAGATGGCTCTCTCCAAGTTCGGAGCGTCGGACGATGAGAGTTCCGACACCGAACACGACAGTACTCCGCCAGCCGGAACGCCCAAGAAGAATATGAGGAACTGGTAGGAAAAAGACGAGGAGGACGATGGAGTACCCCTCATCCACCGGAAACGGCTGAAGACGACGGTGGGGAACCGGGGATCTCCGGCTGACAAGAAGTTAGGAGGTCAACAGGGAGGAAAGCTGTCTCAACCGGACGGGAAGGGGATGTCCACCCGGACCAAGACCAGTCCGGAAGGAGGGGCTCTTTCGGCTAAAACCGGAACATCCAAGAATGGACCCCGGGAAGCCAGGGTTGCCAGGACGCCGAGACATCCAGCGTCCGCGTCTGGAACCCCCCGGACGTCCGTTTTTTTTTTACTTAGGATAAATTAAAAGTTACCTTGCCCGACGTCGGACGGTTTGTCTGGGGCTTCCAACGACCTGGCCGATCGGACAGCCACTTCCGATCCGACGGCCTCTTCCGACGGCCTAATCGGACGGTCCGACTGGGTATGCTCTTCCGACGGTCTGATCGGATGGCCACATCTGATCCGACGGCCTGATCCAATGGCCAGGTCCGACCCGACGGCCTTATCGGACAGTCTGATCGGATATCCTCTTCCGACAGTCTGATCGGATGGCCACATCCGATCCGACGGCCTGATCCGACGGTCTGGTTTAACCAAGCCCTTTTCCTGACAAAAGTATAATGTATGAGTGAAAAAAATTTAGAAATAAAAAATTTTAATTCTGAAAAATCTTTGTGTTGCCCGGTCTCCCAAGTTTTGAGTTACATGGGCATAACTTTTGTAGAGGGGTATCGATTGAGAAAAAAATTATATTTCCACAAAGGTAATCCATTTTTCTATCTTCAAAAAAAATTTAAGAAAATCAGGAGACAAATTCAGCCCATAGGTACCAACCTGAAATTTATTTGTCAGCGGAAGGGACGCTTTATCCTTTAGGGGTTCAAATGAGCTATGAAAAGAAATAGAACCCATTGTTGAACTTCGGTATACAATAAGTTTTGTTTAGGGTCCCTATTGACGGTCATGAAAATTATTCTAGCAAAAAGAAAAAGAAAAAGGTACAAGGTCTAAATACTAAATAGCGTTGAAATGCACGATGGTACTATTTTTTTAGGGTTTTATAGAAATGCCATTTTTTTAGTTAATAAGGATTTAGGCCCAAAAATTAACCCATTCTTGTACTTCAGGGAGTATTGAAAGAATCCCCATTTGAACTCATGAAAGTAATTTGACTTCGAAAAAAATTAAAATTCTTAAAAATTTTGTATCGTTCCCAACTGTAGAATTCAACACATTTTTATTCTAACCATTTCTTTCTTAAGCCCTAAAGGACCGAGCCATTTTCTGGGTCCAAAATCACTGAAAACTGCCATTTCTGCTGCGATCATTCACGATGTTGTGAAAATGTTTTCTTTGAAAATATAACCGTAAGATCTTGAAGTGAACTTGTATGAGAGGGTGTGGTAAACTTTTTGGGAGTTTTCACCGTACGGATAAAGAGATATTTGCATTCAAAGTCTTTTTTTTTTTTTTTTTCACTATGCCCCAGAATTTCAGATGCCTTTGACCGCCTCATGCTCAATTTTTTTGCACTACACACCATAAAATTAAAATTTTTTCCTGTAGGTATTGAAGTTGGGCATATGCATACCCATTTTCAAAGCAATCCAACACACCTAACACCTCCAAAATTTTTTTGCAATGCCATTATGCCACAATGTCCCAGATATTGACAATGCACTAAGTCATCTTTGAATCAGTTTTCCCACCACATACTTTGAGATTTTGAAAATCCGAACAATGGATACAAAGGTATACTTATGTTTGACAAGCAAGAAATTTTTGTTTGGGAAAATTTCAAAATCTGAGATTCCTATGACCTTCTGAAGTTTGAAGCTGCTTGGACGATGGGGTTTATAAAGCTTAAAATGAAAACAATCTCCACACACCCTTGCTAATTGCCACCTCAGCATTCAACAACAAGTAGTGCCCTTTTCATTCAAGTCATATGTATCTTTCATAGTTTCATGTGACAAAAAATCATAAATAGTACTTACTCAAATACACCGAACTTTCAAAATGTATAATTATCATATTCCACATATATGGTCATACATCTACATTGCATAATTAGGCACTATATAGTGTGCACGCGTACATCCTCATTCTATATTTACTACATACCTCTATAGTTCTATGCTACTATAAAGTACGTTGAACTACTAATATGAATGGCGGAAGTGCTCATCCGGCACAGGCCAATTGCACCGACCGGAAAAGAAATTGATGATGTGAGACAAACCGCCACGGTAATTCGAACCTTCACTGCAAGGCCGCTCCATGTATGAGTGAAACATAAGGGCCAAAACGTGGTGATTCAACTTCGTCAGTTCAGCTGATTCCCGATGTAACTTGTAGTATTCTTCAGACATGCAATCCTTGTTGATGCATTGAGCAAGTTTACAAACCGCATATTCTTCTGATGCACGTGATAGATTTGGAATGATTGACCCATCTGCATCTCTTTTGTGCACATACGCAATCTTCGGGTCCACCCACCACCTCTTTCTCAAAGCCTCCTCCATGTCACTCGCACATGTAAATGTGTATAAAGACTTCATTGGTTCAGAAGCTACGGTAGTCATGCCCCAATCGCAGACTCCAATGTACACACGTGACTCGTCTTCAGGAAAGTGAAACATTATGTTGTCTGGAGAGATGTCATTGTGAAGATGTCCAAAAATGTGCACCGCATTCATGATGTGCAATAATGCCCATGCGAGTTGCGTGCACTTCTTCCTAAATCGTTCGAGACGGTAAGCTTCAATCAACTCTACCTCTGTTGGCTTCGAATAGTGCAACCGAATGGCAATGTTGTCTGGATAATCATTATCCAAGTGCATCATGTGTCGTAGTGTTCCGCCATTCCACCAATTTGAATACCCTTCATTTGTTGTTTTATGAACTGCAGCAAACCGTATAACTCCAGGATGTGGAATCCGCATTGCCATTGACTCGTTCTAGTGTTCCAATCTCGCAAGATGAGGCTGTGTGCGGTGTTGATTGGATAGCTTTGCTGCAAACTCCCAAAATGTAGCTATCCCTGGACAACCTTCAATTCGAACCCTACGAATTGTTGCATATCCACCCTTCATGGTTTTTTGGTCTTGAGCGATTACTCGTGCTGTGTCGGGAAGCGCTATGAGGTGTTGTCTGCCCCAATTCAGTTCAACCACTCCATCAGTGCTATTCCACCAACCCAAAGATCCTCGTCTGTTACAGCTCTTTGCAAACGGCTTGCATCGTGCAACAAACAAGTCAGCTTTCAGAATGACTTCACGAAAATCCTCATCATTTTCCCGATATTGAGAGCCATACCTTGCTAGCACCATTGATGCATTCCACAATGCATTGTGGACCCTATTCTCCAAGAATTTTGGAAAGCCTTTCTTCTTCGTCTCGTGGTGCCATTCCGGAACGCTAAGCGCATTCATCATCAGTTGCCACATGTCCGCCTTGAAATTTTGCTAGCACTCCTCGTTGTACCTAACATATTTGTTGTGTAGTGACATCGTGGTTTCCGACTCATAGAAATTGACGATCAACTTGATCAAAAATCTCTTGCATGCATCAGAGGGAATGTCCCTACTTGCCTCATTGTGTGAACCTCCTTCATGCTCCATTTGTTTCCTCTTTGCAGCCTTCTTTGTTCGTGGCATCGTGATGAACTTCTTGTACGAATGAATATTTGCAAAATGAAATGATAATTTCAAATTCAAGTGAAACTCGAACCAAAACTGAAAAAAATGGCAATAAGAGGCCCCCAAAATCGCACTCTTGCTTTCCCAAGAAGAGGAATCAATGGGGGCATGAACCACCAAGCTCTCCGCTTCACTCTTGCAATATGCGAGGGGGAAAACAAAAGTGAGGATCGGACGGGCCCGTCCGACTCTCTTATACCTTTTTGACGCCCTTTTTCTGACGCACGGTCCGCGTCGGAAATCCGACGCCCATGACGCGGCCGACAGATCGGACGGCCCCCGTGAGGCGGACGGGCTGCCGTGCGACATATCGGACGGCGCGGCAGACTTTAGAGAACAAACGGCTCCAATAAATTCAATTTTCACCCCTTAATCCTTTACTTCCTAAGAAGCCCATTTTCGGCCTCACATTTTTGCAACAATTTCGAAGAGTTTATATGGAGATTTTTATTTATTTTAATAAAAATATTTCTTTTAAACCAATGCATCCAATATTATTTTATTTTTTTCTTGAAACAAATGGACAATTTGTATGCAATATTCTTCACTCAAGCTAATGATATAATGAAATTTTCCATTTAGATTATACTTTCCACGATACGAACAATCAAAGTTTGTAACTTAAAATCATGAATTAGCATTCCAAGTGTAAGAAAAGAATTTCTTTCAAGATAATCCTATGATTGCCCACAAAACAAGAAAATCCATAACTTTCACATCATGAATCCAATTGGAATGAATCAAAGCTTCCCATTTAGAGGAAAATATAATATACAAGGAAAAAAAAATTCAATTTTGATTCAAATTTCTAGTGGATTTTTTGGGTTGCTTGGTCTCACCTATTTTGAAGTTAATAGGTTATGGTGCAAAAACTTTTGCGCACGGACACCAACAAAAACATAATTTATATTCCCTAAAAACTCATCAATTTATCTATCTTATGAAAAAATTCCTGAAAATTTCAACAAAAAATCAGACCACCCAAAATTCATTTTGTCCCCCTTTACTTGACAAAATCACGAAATTCATTAAAGTAGGAGGTCCACAAAACAAAATTAGACCATATAAGGGACGCAACTAAATTTCAAAGAATTGAAACAACTTGAAGTATTTTTCAATGAAATTTCATTCATATATTGAGAAAATTGACTTGTAAATCAAATCCTTTCCTATTATGTACATGAAGCTTCATGGAATTAGTTATGAAATTTTGAATGCAATTTTGGAAATAGAAAAAATAGGAATGCATTTACATTAGTTAAATTTAAGCACTCTTTCTTTATGTTTTTCATAGGAAGAATAGGAAGATTACCAAATATTGAAATCGTGACTCCAAACATTTTTGTCCATCACAATTCACAAGGCTCAAGGTGTGTATTGGACATACTAGGTGTACTAATAAGTGACAATTTACTTTATGTAGGAGGGTCTACAAAATATAACATGCTACCTTATGCTTTTTTTAAAATAAAAATTAGGTAACAAGTTCGAAGCACTTCAATATTTTCCATGAACATCTGGGATAAACATGCCATCTACGATGGTGCATTCACATTTTCACATTCGAATGACAAAATGGTAAAAGCTAGGCCATTGCTATACTTAAACTTCCAAAACACCATGGCTTGATCCATTGCATAGCAATGGCATTCAATAATACCATGAACATGAGAAATCTATCATTCTAATAATATATTTCAATATATCGCAATTGTAGCGGTTTTGCATTGTACGTGACGACTGACGACCACTCATTGACACCATTACACTATGCTTGCTACATTCTATATTGCGTCATTGTATGGAAAACAACTAAATTGCAATTTAGAGCCCATATTGTAAGACAAACAATACAATAGTGTTTGATTCGGCTTCATTCGGAATCTGAATCCGTGTCATCTCTCTGGCTTGGGCCTGTAGGACCACCACTATAAACACCGAGATATGGTTCTCTGCCATAGTAGTCGGGAACATATCCGCTTTGCCCACCTCCTCGTCCATAATTTGCGGAGGAAGGACCTCCAAAAGTTGGAGGAGGAATTGAATCACCGCGGAGCGATCCTCTTTGAGTTGAACTGCCATAATAAGAGCCTCCAACGTTTTGAGAGCCATGTTGGGGGTCATGGCCATAGTGTGAACCATAGGACCCATGTGGTGGGTCATATGCACCACGGTCACATTGGTAGAATTCATCATACCCATCTTGTCGACCATGGTCCTCTACGCTTCTACACATTGCTTCTTGCATTTGTTGTTCGTATTCAATGTCTTCTCGATCTTTTTTACGCTCGTGCTCCTCTCCCAATGTTACAGGTGCTGGAGCTCCACCCTCATCACCGTCACTCGACCATTCATCTTCTCCATGTGGCACCACAACTATAGGAAATCCAAACTGCCCTTGATTGGACCACTCTGGCTGGCAATCACTTGCAGCAGTCCAGCTAGTATAAATCATTGCATCATTCCGATTCAGACTATCCACATGTTTCCCATAAATGGTAAGCCAATCCACATCTTTGTGGAGTACAATCTCTGCCCAAACCATAGCCATGTTAGAATAGTTCATTATATTAGGTTTGGAGTCACGTAAACCCGCTGAACGCGTTACTTCTTCGTAATGGTGAAGAAAGTGTTGGCTCGTACATGTGGACATTTGTCCTTCCCATCGACGAACTTGGCCTTCAACACATTCTCGTGACCACATTTTGGAGAGGTGAGTCATCTTCACGTACTTCTTGCATGTGGTGCAGTCCCAAACTTTCTTTGGTTCTTCTTCCCATCCATCTTCAGCTACGCAATTAGGGTTTTCCCAGTCAGCCCAATTCATATCTTGAGATTTCCCTTTCTTATTCTTACTGGATGGTTTAGGGCGAGACATGATAACCTTGATTACAATGAAGATAATTGATGTCCGAATTTTTCCAAAAAATTGCATCAAGTGCACCAAGTGCTTCTCACTTCAAAATTCAAATGCAATGAAGTGAAACGGTTTTCTAATTCACAGTTCCTCGCATCCAAGAAATTATTCAAACCACATCACTTAAAACCATCAAGTATCCAAGCACAACCGTTCACACACCAAACCGAAAGGGGCGCACAGAGCCACAGATTCACATCGGGCACTGGAAAACCCACTTCGGGAGGGAAACGGCTGTGGAAAAATGAGGCGTCGGAAACGCTATTTATGGCTTTCAACAGCGCTTTAGGGTCCGTCCGAATTGGATGGCCTGTTATCCGACGCCCCCATCGTGCGGCCCGAAACCGTCGCACGATGGATCGCACGGTCACCAAGAAAGTGCGGACGCACCGACAGGCGGACAAACAGGTCGAACGGTGCGTCGGAAGCTCGGACGGCGCGTCGGTTTTGGCTTTCGGGACCGTCGGAAGGTCGGACGGGGCGTTGATTTCAGCTTTCGGGACCGTTGGAAGGTCGAACAGGGTGTCGGAAAGTTGGACGGGGCGTCGGAAGGGCGGAGGGGTCGTCCGGCAAGGAGAATTTTGGGAAAGAAGGAAAGTTTTTCCCCTTTCAAAATTGCAGGCTTTGCCCTGCAGCAGGGGCAATGAAGGGGGCAATTCAGCGTGCCCTTTTTTGCCCCCCCCTGTGAGCACGTCAAAATTTTTGGAACTAAACCGTAGGATCTTAAACGTTACTTGTAACACACTAAACCCTTGTATAACATGTAGAAGGAAAATAACAAGAAGAAAGAAGTATGGAATTTTTAAATTCCCAAATTCATGAGGGTTTTGCTATGCCCTTGAAAAATTAGGATCCCATTGCTTCGAAATGCGTAATTTTTTTAATAAATCATGTACATCCTCTAATTCGCTTTCTTGAAATAATTGTAGAAATTCATGAACTACGGTTATGGCCTTATGGGGCACTTACAACTGCATTTTCTGAGTAAAGAAAGAGAGATTCCATAATTGTTGACCATGTAAAAGTAGAAAACCTACCTAGAAGAATTTATTTGAAGAAATATTTATTTTTTTCTCAAATCTGCCCACTGTCTTTCAGTTCCACAAAAACCTGTAGAACTTCTTTTCTAGTTAATAGTTATCAATCTCACTAACAATTGCATGCAGAAATGAACTCTAAAAATTTATAGATTTATTTTGGCAACACTCAAGAACATGCTCTAATAGGCTAGAACTTTGAATAAAGAGATTATCCATAATTCTATAATATAATATATTTTTGTGCAATACTGCAAGGTATGAAAGCTTAACATTTCGTCATACATATAATTAATGAAACCAAAATTAATAGATTAATGAATTCAAGTTTAGAAAAATTGGTGAAGGACTGAAGGCCTTAAAGTTGGCCCCTCTCTCCCCCTTCTCAATGAAATGAAAAAATATATCAATATAGGGTATATGGTTCAAATTTTCCATATTACAATGTCATGAATTCACGAATGAGTAGTACATTTTACAAGTAAATCAAAAACGTTCAAATGATCATATGTGACGTTCTCCTTCTATTAATTCTCGTACATGAGTGATCATCATATATATTCAATTGTCAATTTTGTGGGACAACCTTTCACTTCTGCAATTTCCACGGTGCTATGTAATAATTCATACCCGGAAACATAGATATGAATAACTAATTAGTCGACAAGGTTCACATGTATAGTACATTTAAATTATCACATGTAGACTACAAGTTCAATGGATCAATTACACAATGGTTTCTACATTCAAATTACATTTCAACCAACATTTTCACATTGACTTTTTAAATCATATCTTAAAATCATAGAAGAAGTCATGTACTTTGTGGATCCAAAAAAATAAATGTCTTCAAATTGCAATGTAATAATGTATCCATGTAACCATGTATAGAGGGCGAGCCAAAATTGCTACTAGTGGATATTGGGATGGTGGGAATACTCGGTGAAATCGTAAAAGTGATGCTGCATGCTGCACCAATTTTTTGTTGAGCACGTGAATATTTTATATGGAAATTTAATAATTCGTAGGATTTAGGGTTTAGGGTTTAGGGTCTAGGGTTTAGCATTAAAAACAGTCTCACAATGTAGGAAAGAAAATGAACAATAAGCTTTCACACATTAGATGCTTTCTACATTTCATTGATTATTTTTTACAGTGATTTAACTATTTCAAGGATCCGTTGTTTGAACAGTGCGTACACAGTTGGAGGATGACAGTTCAGCAGGTCCGTGCAGAGGAGACGATGGCCTGATTGGAGAGCTAAAGACCTAAAATCCATCCGACGGCTTGATCCGACAGCCTGATCCGATGGCCACGGCCTGTTCGGTCCGCTTGATCGGTCGTAGCCTTGCAGGCGACTCCGAAACTTGGTCTTCCGACGGCCCGAAACGAGGGCCTGATCCAACGGCCACGACATCTTCGATCCGACGGCAGCGTTCGATCCGACGGCCTCATTGGCCGGTGGCGTCGGATCCAACGGCCTCTTCCGACGGCCTGATCGGACGGCGACGGCTTGTTTGGTCCGTCTGATCGAACGACCAGGTTCGATCCGACGGCCCAAAGTCGGACGGATCATGGTTCGGAACCGAACCGGTATTAGGGTTGGTTTTGGACGGCTATATGATCGGACGGGCCCTTCATTTCTTTTCACTTCTTCTCTCCAAGCTTGCCAAGTCAGATGTGCTGCTGTTGCCTCTGGCGCTAGTTGCTCTTACTTGGTGGAGAGAAGGGGTCCAACATATTTTATTACGGTGTGACTTTGGCAGATTTAAATTACCTACACATATATTTCAATTGACCGAATTTTTTACTTTGAATTGCTTTTCAATTAAAGTACCAAGCATGGCCGCGGAAGGTGATGGAGGGGCTATTGGGACTGTCGTACGCGCAGTCTAGGCGTAGGTATCTTTAACACCACAAAAGCATTAAGATGACACGAGTTATCGTCCCAGGGAATTCCAGATGTTGTCGTGATAGATAAGTTTCCGGAACTACGGATCTACCCGGAAATGTCAATCCGTTGTAGGATCCGGCACAACACAAACACCAAGTTCCAGAAATATTGTCTTCCGGAATCAAATCCGGATCCACCTTGATCCGGATTCCTACTCTCACTATCCGTCACACCGGTTTTTGGTACCTCTGTTTTACCCTCAGAAGGTCCTCACTTGCTCTTTCCGAGGGGTGGGGAACATCACCACTCAAATAACACACATATCAACTCCTAAACAACAAACAACTATCCGTCCTCAAAGTTCTTAGTCCGGTAAGGAGGAAAGATGGTCCCTCTCACAACATTCCGGGTGGCCACCTGGAAGGTAGGTCACGCAGAGATACACCCTCACCCGTCCCTACTACAACGACACTCAACTATTTTCCGGATCACGCTTTCGCCTACTCCTGAGGTTGGCAGACCTTCCGGTGGTTTGGGAATATTCCACTAGGCGGTTGCCGACTTCCGCACGGGACTACTCTCGAGTTCCCGGACTAGCTCCCTGACCACTACTGGATCCCACCGGATCACTGTTCCAACGATTTAAAGGCACCACGCACAGCTCCTCACTCGTAAACTAGACTCAACCGCAAAACAACCGCGGATAGTTGGAATCCGGAACTAAAGGACTTTCTTCCTAGCTGTCGACCGTTCTTGAGGTTGGCAGACCTTCCGATGGTTTGGGAATGTTCCTCTTGGCGGCTGCTGACTTCCGCACGAAACTACTCATGAGTTTCGGATTAGCTCCCTGACCACTACCGGATCCCAACGGATCACCGTTCCAGCGATTTAAAGGCACCACGCTCAGCTCCTCAAGTTCAATCTAAACTATTCTGCAAGACACCTTCAGCCGGATCCGGATAACAACCAATCCGGATTCCTACCTTGCACACTCTCCCAGATACACCCACCCACAAGTAATCAAGACGCGATACGCAAGATAATGATTCCCAAGGTGTTTATTCTTGGATGCTCAGATTGAATGACACAAAACAGAATGACAGGCCACAAGCCGGCCCGCCTTAAAAACCAAAACAATACGACCAAAACGGTCCAACGAAAAAGCGGCCAACGGCCAGCTGAAAATCCAGACAACGGCCAAGTGACCGTTCCGGGAAAAATGGAAAGCCGTTGAATTCCTAGAAATCCGGAACTACTTAGCATTCCGGATCAGAGGGTCCCACATCCGGAAAACCCGCGATGAAGACAAAACACTAAAACTAACAATCCAACCACGCAACCTAGTCATTTACCCTTCTGCGCCTTCTTCGTTGACGTTCCGCCCTTCGAAATCCGGGTTGGCGCCTTCGGCCGGATCTACTTCGTCGGGGTGGACTTGGTTGTGGATCGGGTCCTTGGCGGACCCGTCTCCGTCTCCGCATACTCCGACTCGGAAGACGAGTTCGTCACTGCCTCCTCTTCCTCCGACTCGAGAACCTCCTCCGGATCGCTGCTGACCTTCCGCCTGGTGGCCTTCTTCTTCTCCAGGTCGATGATCTCAATCGGGGTCGACGGTGGTGGCTGCGGAGGAGTCTCCTGCTGCATATGCGTAAACTCCTCCGGATGGGTCCGGGCCGGATTCTGAATCCCAACCGGATCCTCCGTCATCGCCGTCACGTCTATAGTGGGATCCTGAATGGGTGGGAAGAGGTTTACCGAAGTATTCCGGGGCGTCAAAACCGGATCCGGAATCCTCCTCCCATCCGTAATCTCCTTCTGCATCGAGGATCTTTCGGGATGCTGGGCTGACGATCGTGCTCCCAGGTTCAGCTATGTTGTCTCCTGGAACTCCCCTCCGGGTATTTCCGGAAACTCCTCCAGTCCGCTGAGTGGATCGAAATGGCCAACCAAGTGATGAATTTCCTTCAATGCGACCTCTATCCGTGCCTCGAACTCTACCAATATCTTCACAACCTTGGTTCCGGAAATGTGGCCTTCTCGGGTCATCTGGTTGTTCCAGAGCGCGGATCTGGTAATGATATTTGTTGGCGGGTCGATGAGGTCTCTCAATTTCCGGACCAGCTCCGTCGCATCCGTCGCTCGTTTGTTGGCGGTGTGCATCTCCCTTTCCGCCCACGTTGCGTGGTTTTGAAGATGGTTGCGTTTCGCCTCCACTACCCGGATCCGTCCCTCCAATAGGCGGATCATCTCCGGATCCGGTCTGCTCTTGATCGCCTCCACGATCTCCGTCTTGTCCGCTACCTTTAATACTGTGCAGACTCTCCGGATCAGGGTGGCCATCCGGTCGTTGGAAGCCTTCTGACTCCGCAGCCAGGAGATGGTCGACTCAAAGATATCCAGATCCGGATCAGTGTTCCGGGATGGAACAGGATCCGGAAGCTGGTTCTTCCCTCTTGATTCCGGGTCCGTGCTCTTCCGGCGGGAGTCGTGCCTCTCCGGTGAGTCATGCTCCAGTTCCGGCTTCACGTCCTCTTCCGGCTCCTCATCCGTCGGATCTGAATCCGGAGGAAGACCATATCGGAGTAAGCTATCTCCCTGTCGGTAGATGATATCTTCCGGACTATTGAGTACCTCCTACTTGTGATACAAGTGGAGGAGGTACGGACTGATGGGACTGGATTTCTTTCCCACCAGGTTTCCGGAAAGCTTATCCACTATCAACTGGATAATGAGCCCCCAGCTAACTGGTCTAGGGGCCGGTTTTCCCTTTTCCCCTAAGGCTCCAAATATCGTGTTTGCCAGCGTTATTGTAATCCGGCTGGGCTTTTCCGGATACAGGATGGGGCTCAGAAACTCTAAGAGTCTCTGGTCCCTAGGATTCCGGTAGTCGGATGCAGTGTATCCCTTCTTCGGATCCGCCGGGTTCCGGAATCTATCTGCAGCGAATTTCTCTGTCCGGCCGGCCCATCCGGATCCTCTAGTGGACGCGAAATAGACTCCGGCCCATATCTCTGCTGTCCAGGACTTTGGACGACCCCTAACGGTTAGGTGGTATTGATTTGGAGCGCCATAGACTAGCTCGTCTATCATCTCCTCGCTCCGGATGCTCCAGGGTCTCTTCAGAAACCCCAGACACCCCATATCCGTCAAGTCATCCTCCAGCTGATGGTGGTGTTCCGGATTCTCAGGGATTTCCGGATTGATCATCCGAGCCGTGATCCCTGACTTCCGTAGCACACTGGCCCCTGCCATAACTACCGACATACTCTATCCTCACTTCCGACTCACTTCCGCTAATGTTTCCGCTAAGTTTCCGTCGCCTGATCCGCTAAGTTTCCGTCCTACTTTCCGGTGCGATCGGCACCGGCCTCCCCTTCTCTCCCTAACGCGTTCCTATCTCACCACACTTTCACTCACTAAGCGCCATCGCGATAATCACGCGGAGAAAGAGGAAGAATGAAGAAGACAGCGAGGGTTAAGTAGCTTTTCAGCCTGGCGTTCCTGCAAGTTCCCTAGCCGAACTAGGCTCTAGGGCCTACTCGGCCGGAACTTTCCGGTTTCCGGATTAGGGTTAGGGTTTCCGGATCCGACTATAACCCTAATTACAATTTAAGGTTTTCCGTAAAGCCTCTAATTCCTATTTCTGGTTTTAGGCTTCCTATTCCCTACCCATTACGGAAATTTTGAAAATTTCTACTCTATATAATTGCTATTGTCTATTATTTCTGTTAATGTAGATAATGCGTACTCCCACAGGGACGACTTCAACACAACCTCCGCCGAAAAAAATTAAAACAAGGGGGGCCGGACATGCGTTGCAGTATGACATTTTAGATGATCCGAACATCAAAACGGAGCCTGACTGGGAGAAAGTGGAGGCCAAATATTGGAGCTCTAAAATGTGCAAACAATTTGTTAAAATGTACCACATTGACAAGTTGTGGCCTCGGGATTGCCATGCAGCCCACACAAGATATTTCAATTGTAAGCCGTGGACTTGCAAGGATAGTCATTTTGTACATCGATCAGACGAGGTGTGGAAGGCCATCTTCGGCAACAAGGCAAGGAGTAAAGGATACATAAATTACAGCACGGCATCTATGGTGTATGCAGAACTCATATTGGGTCGGAAGGTGGATTGGAGCACGTTTCCAACGACATCGCAATTGCCGCTTCAACTTCCGAAAAATCAAAAGGATATTCCCGATTTATACAACCACGGGGCACAAACGGCTAAATCTAAAATAGTATTCAAAAATACTAGAACGCCTACAATGAAGGTTTCACAGGGCGTAGGCGACGTAGTACAGTTGGACCCCACACAACTAGGAGCGGAGGCCACCAATGCCTCTTCGGGAGGTGTATTTTGGGAAGGTCAATTTCTAGGATCCGAAGACTTGTTTACCCACCTCGGTTCATGTACCAATCACGGGGGAGCAAAGCATTGCTCCAAACAAGCACGACCTCGTGAAAGAAGTTGCCCCCTCTTCCTCGTCGCGAGAAGACATGGATGAAGACAAAGTTGCAAGAGCAAATGCTACAATTGAACGGCTTATAGACAGTGATGCTCTCGATAGTTTGAAGTACGGTCCTCCAAACGTGGACTCGCCAACGCCGCCTAGTCCAATATTGAGCCCGATCCGTGAAGTTCAACCGTCATGTCTGTTCGTAGAGCGACTTCAAAACGTGGCAACGACCTCCAATATTTATGGCGAGGAGATTGTGCACAAGTATCCGCTCTTGTGCACTTTAACTCCAAGAAGATTGCAATATGTGGGTCAAATTCCAAATCCGGAGCATCTTGAAATCATACTTAGGTGCAGATTAGAGTACCCATCTCAAATGGATGGATCGAGAGAAGGTGAACCCGTGAACGAGGCCGAGTGCTCTACGGCAACCAAAAACAAACTTGGGCTTCACGATTTTGTGACATCCGCTCAAGCAATAACATGTTCTACTAAAGCTGTAGCGGAAATGGCCCCGTTGGCTATGGAATTGGCCAAGAATTTATTCACATTATTGCATCCACTATTGAAGGGTGGATTGGCTTTTCACAAGTTTGCTAGTGGAGCGCTAACACTTCTTGATGAGAAGTACAACTACTTGAAGACAAGCGTGGAGCTGGAGCAGAAGAATGACGAGTGGAGTAAAAAGTAAAGAAGGGTCGTTGAAAATTGTGAGTCATTGGGAAGGCAATTGGTGGCGTCAAAGAGGAAGTATAGCGACAAATATTTGAAGGAACGAAACGAAGAAAAGGGCCTCTCTACGATAGAGACCCAACTAACGAGGTCGCAAGAAACTCAAGAAAGCGATCAACTCTCTCTTCCATTTCAAAAGGCCAAAGCAGTGGAGGAGCTTGAGACCAGAAAGGTGGATGAGGTTCCAAGTTGGAGCGAGTTGAATCGAAGATTGAATGAGGTAAACCAAGAAAATGCCCTTCTTCAATCGAGGTTGGACCAGATGAAACGAGTAGAGAACATGGATGAATGTCTACCGGCGAGCGGATCGGAGTCTCGGTAGTTGACATGGATACAACAACTTCAAGACAAACTATCTTTAGCATCTCGGGCAATGATCGGGGTTCGCACCCTTGCAATGAAGTCAGATGAAGATTGCAATGTCGTTGAGGCTGCTTTGAAGAAATTCAAAAGTGCGGTCGAGCAACATTCTTGGGGGTCTATGCCAATGACATGTTGGGGAGACATGGATGCTATGTACGAGCGGTTGAACCACGCCAAGAAGGAATCGCTAGCCCACAATCACAACATCAATTGGACTTTTGAAGTAGAGGAAAGATGGACTTCTTACACAACGCTTTCAGCACACATCAAGAAGAACGAGAAGATAGTTGTGCATGGTTCTAATCCATGCAATGAAATGTTGAAGGGTCATTGTAGCATTTGCCAAGGTCCTTTTGGGCCTGAAGGAGCCTTCACCATGGGCCATTGTTGCTACATTTTTCATATCAAATGCGTTGTGCAAGCATCTCTTTTTCGATCTGCTTGTGCCGAGTGCCGTTCTCCTTTAAGTCCTAGGTTCTACAAGATGTTTGGCATCTTGGAAGGTATGCCCCCCGGCCATGAATACAATAGATGGACTCTTCCACTTGACCAAGGGCCATACAAATTCCAGAATTATTCGCATTGGGAGAAACCCCTCATATGGGATCCAAAGGAACAGAAGCATGAATTGTATGATGCATCCATGCAACCGGTGGATTCCTTCATGTGGATGACCCAAAATATGGAAGTGGAGTTGCGGGCTCGTGCCATTGATGATGGCGAGGCTCATGAATTGTTTTGTCGCAGTATGAAAGGGCATTGGAGCATGCAACACTATAAATTTTTCCGGTTTCCTGAAAAAGAAGTACAGAAAGGGCCAGATGGCAATTGGATAGAGGTGGAGCATCCTCTTGGCTTCAGTGAACAGTACGAGGCATACAATCACGTTCCCATAGGCAGAACACTGTTCTTATCTAAGCTGGAAGAAGCTGCATCAATTCGTGTTCATGTGGAAACGGATGGAGAATCAAACAAAGAGGATTCGTTCGTGGAGGTGGCAAGGGCATTTGATAGGAGGGTGTCCGACATCATAGGTCAATGGAGGGCGTTCCTATTGGAAGGAGTCACCGAAGGGTTTAGGGTAAACAACCCTAGTGATGACCATATGGTGAATGTGCTGGAAAATCGAGTGGACGCTGCTCTGAGAGTCTTAAAGGCGATGGATGTGGATTTGATTCCGAAGCGCAAACAAAAGCGGAAGATTGAAGATGACGATGACTATTCTCCGAAAACAATATGACAATTTGTCATTGTTGACAGGGCAACCAAATCAAAATGGCTCTTAAGCTCAACAAGCCCTGGGGGAAAATCTCGTTGCGAAAGTCCAAGGATTGCCGCTCAAGTGGCACAACGCAATCTAGAGAGGTCCTCTGGTCAGTCTGGTGGTTCGGGAGATGGCAACAATGATAGAATTAAATAGAAATGGACCAATAGGTCTATTGCAATAGAAGAGATAGAACTCTATACTCGATAGACTTTTGTTTTAATGTCACGAGGTGAAAATAGTAGTAAATAATTGTAATCACGGCATGTCTTGTTTTGCCTTTAATATCTACGTATGTATGTCTTTTTATATATACATATATATATATATATATATATATATATATATATATATATATATATACATGGAAGGGGCATGCCACGTTCTACGTAAGAAGATTCTTGTACAACACCGGAAGAAGTCGTTGGAGGGGGTTCCAAAGTAACCCCAAGTATGCAAACATGTAGCGGACGTGACATTCGCAGGGCCTCAAGCAGTAGGCCTCCAACACAAAGTAGGCTTTTGGATGGCTTTCAAGAAACAAAAAAACAGAATTTGAATAAAGTGTGGGCCAATTTCTTCTATGTGGCAAATATACCCTTTTCAGTGGCCCGAAACGTAGCTTTCAGAGAAGCGGTGAAAAAACCCTCCGAGTATGGTATGGCCTACACTCCACCATCATATCATGATCTACGGCATAAATTGCTTGATCAAGCCAAGGCAGATGTTGTGGAGAAGGTGCATAGAAGGACCAAAGACAGCGTCAGGAAGTTTGGAGCAACATTGTCCATTGATGGATGGAGCTCAGTTACAAATCGTCCACTGATCAATGCCATGCTTGTATCTTCAGCGGGTGAACAATTCCTTGGATCAGTGGATACCAGTGGGGTGGAAAAGACAGCACAATATTTGGCCACAATTTTAGAAAAATTCATAGAGCAGCTGGGTCCTACGAATGTAGTGCAAGTGAGCGCAGACAATGCTCCAGTGAATCCGGCAGCATGGAATTTGGTAACGAACAAATATCCACACATTTTTTTTCAAGGATACGTGGTGCTTCTTGAATTTGTTGCTCAAAGATTGGGGAAAGGAAAAATGGATTGAAGAGTCGGTAAAAAGAGCCCAAACCGTAGTAAATTTCTTCAAGAAAAGATACATGCCACTTGCTATATTTCGGAAGTATGAGACAAAGTACAGTTTGTTGAAGCCGGTGGAAACAAGGTTTGCCTCTGTGTTTATTATGATTGATTGTTTGTTGGAAGTCAAAAGAGCATTGCAACAAAGTGTGGTGGATCCACAGTGGGTGGCATATATGAATACATTGAACGACAATAGCAAAGCCAAATCTCGCACGAAGTCTCGTGATGTGAAGAGGTTCATTCTAGAAGAGCATTATTGGGACCGGTGGACAAATTTGCGAGAATTGGTGGCCCCCGTTGTATATGGTCTACGTGATTTGGATGCAAAGACGCCATGCATAGGTAAGGTGTTGCATATTATGAGGAATTTAGAGAAACATGTCCTTAGCCTAGAAGGGCATCCTTTTTGTTTGGCAACAAACCTCACCGAACCATTGAAGCGATCCTTTTTCAAACGCCGTGAAATGGGGGAGACAGATTTATATTATGCAGGAGCTCTTTTGAATCCATACCTTCTGCATGATAAGGATCTAGTCGACGACCAAGATGCAATGGATGCATGCAAGCGTGTTCTAATGAAAATTTGCAAACAAGGAGAGTACGCCTTGGTGGTAAAAGAATTTGTAGCCTTCCGCCATAGGGAACCTCTGTTTCACAACATGTTGAACCCGGATGAGCAACAATTGTCGGCACATGCTTGGTGGGATTTTGAAGGTGCATGTGGGAAGCTCATTGCTCCAATAGCCAAGCAAATTTTGGCACAACCGGTATCCTCGTCTTCATGTGAACGAAATTGAAGTAGTTATTCTTTTGTTCACAACAAATCTCGGAACAAGTTGACAACGCAAACAGGGTTGACAGGGCGTCCGGACGTCCAGAGTCCGCGGACGCTAACCCCAGGACGTCTTTTGACATACCTGGCGGTAGATGGCGTCCGACCGCTAGACGAGCGGACGGCTGATTCTTCCGATGGAACAGGAGCGGACGGGCCGACGGTACAGGAGCGGACGGCCCGACGGAGCAGAAGCGGACGGCCCGACGGAACAGGGGCGGACTGGCGACCGGATGTCCGTCCGCCCGTCGGGGGCCCGTCCGCTTTGGACAGTGACCGTGCGATGTGACGGACGCCGATTTTCCACCGTTCGATCTTGCCGTCCGCATGTGTGCCGTCCGATGCTCCCGTACGTGGATTCATGCCGTCCGACTGCATAAATAGCGGAGAGCATGGCTTATTTTGCCACAATCGTTTCCCTTGCGGAGTGGATGATCTAGTGCCTAAGGCTCTGTGCGCCTCTTCCGTTTTGGTGTGCAAATGATTGTGATTGAACCCTAAATTGTTTCAAGTGTAAGTGCGAATCATTAATCATTTAAGCAAGCTTACCATGCCTCGCGATAAGAAATCGAAGTCCAGTAAGAAGGACAAATCCCAAGACATAAATTGGGATGATTGGGACAACCAAATGTGTGTAGCTGAACCGGGATGGGAAGAACCCAAAAAAACTTGGGACTGCACGACGTGCAAGAAGTACATCAAAATGATGCACCTCTCCAAAATATGGTCCAGAGAACGCGCAGAGGTGCAAGTTCGTCGTTGGGAAGGACAAATTTCCACATGCCAAAGCAAACACTTTGTTCATCGATATGAGGAAGTAACACGTTCAGCTCAAATACGGGACTCCAAACCGAATTTAATGAACTATTCCAACATGAGCATGGTTTGGGCGGAGATTGTACTCCACAAAGATGTAGATTGGCGCACAATTTACGGAAAAGATGTTACCCACTTGAATCGCAGTGATGCGGTACTTTATACCAGTTGGATTGGGCCGAGCGATTGCATGCCAGAGTGGTCTAATCGAGGCCAGTTTGGATTTCCACCGGTTGTATTGCCGGATGCAGAAGATGAATGGTCAGGTGATGATGATGAGAAAGACACTCCAACACCCGTGAGGATGGAAGAGAGGCACGAGCGTACAGAAGATCGGGAGGACATTCAATACCAACAAGAAATGCGAGAGGCAATGCAAAGAAGCCTAGAGGACCGTGGTCGACAATATGGCCATCATGGGGTGTACAAACCCGATCGTGGTGCATATGGCTCGCAAGATACGCGAAGTATTTCACACTACGATAATGACCCTCAAGGGGGGTATCACAGCTCAAGGATAAGCCACGGAACCACGCATCATTTTGAAGGTAACCAGGGAGGCTCCCAATACAACTTTACGTCTACTGGAGGTGGTTCTCATGAACCTCAAGGAGGCCCTTCTTATGGCGGTTCAACTCAAGAAGCATCTACTCACAATGATTCAATTCCTCCTCCAACTTTTGGAGGTCCATACCAAAGACATTATGGACAAGCAAGTGGGCAAAACAGATATGGAGACGACTACTATGGCGGAGGACCATTTCTCAATGTTTATAGGTCTAGTGGTACAGGCCCAAGCCAAAAAGATGACACTGAATCAGAATCTGAGTGAAGTAGATTGGACTATTGGACATTTGTAAGATTGTAGTTGTTGTCTCACAATACAATCAAGTGATTGTAAATTTGTAATCTCTTGCCACATAATATAGAAAGTGACAAGCACAGTACAAAGATGTTGGCTCTTAACAAATAGTATTTTCCTATTTGTAAATTATGAATAAAATATATTGTAATTAAGCCCTAAAGCCCTATGGATGTTTTTAGAAAAATGGATTTGTTCGAACCACTTCTACGGTATATACCGTAGAAAAACATCAACATCAATTTCTGGGGGGAATTTAAATAAAGTATTTTGGACATAACTTATTTTAGAGCATGGCGCCAAAATTTCAAAAATTTTGACTGCATGGATTGAAAGATATGGCATGATAAGCACTGCATTTGAAATTGAGAACGCCTTTAATCTCAGACAAAATTTCAGTAAAGAATTTTTTACAAATTAAAATCTGCAATTTCGGTTTAATTTACAAGACCACAATCCAATTATGCTTTGGAATTTTAATTTCATTTAGGGTTCTAGAATAATGAACGGAAAATTGATTCAAGGAGTTTGGCACTTAAGCTTCTCCTAAACAAAATCAACTTCGCAAAACAACATATTGTATAATTGTATTATTTCAATACAAATGGTGTTGTTACTTTGTTGCCCCCCAATGAAAATTTGGGGGATTCTCTTGCATGTGCCATACACATTTACACGATAGATCATACAATTTAGCACACCACCTTGCCAACCTAGGTGGCTAGGTACCCAACAATCCAACATCAATGATACATCAAGAAGAAGAACTCCAAGTCTACATTTCTCATCCACCCAAAAAAGATGTTTTGTATTTAAATAGTTTGTGTTCCGAAAAATACAAAATGTTCAAAACGGAAAGCCAATTTCACATATATTGGCATACATTGATGGTGTATATATAGTCTATAGTTAGCACACATAGTAACGTACATCCTCACTGATACATTTATCGATTACTTCTATAATCTATAGTACTATGTAGCACACTCATATATTAATATGAGTGACGGAAGTGGTCATCTGGAATAAGCCAATTGTAAGAATTAGTAAATCGTTGAATGATTTCGGAAAAACTTCCGCGCTCCGCAATCACTGAATTGCAAAGGCGATCCAAGTAGAGGTGAAATACCCTTGCCAAATCGTGGTGGCTAAACCTCGTATGTCCTTCATTTTCACGATGAAGCGATGTGTAGGCCTCTGACATGCATAGTTTGTTGATCCGTTGAGCTATTCGACCAACGGCATATTCCTCCGATTTACGTGACAAAGTTGGAATCATTTCCACATCCGCATCTTTGTAGTGCACGTATGCAATTGAAGGGTCCACCCACCACCTTCGGTTCAAAGCTGCATCCCGATCTGCCGCGGATGTGAACGTATACAATGACTTCATCGGTTCAGTACGAACCGTAGACATGCCCCAATCGCAAACTCCAATGTAAACACGTGATTCATCCTCAGGAAAGTGAAACATGATATTGTCGGGAGAAATATCATTGTGTAGATGACCCGCATTGTGGACCGCATTCATGATATGCACCAATGCCCATGCCAACTCGGTGCGCTTTTTTCTCCATCGACCAAGACGGAAAGCTTGAATCATCTCTTCGGGCGTTGGTCGTGAATAAGACAATCGAATGGCAATGTTATCTGCATAATCATTATCGAGAATCAACATTTGCCGCAATGTACCACCATTCCACCAATATGCATACCCTTCATTGTTTGTTGCATGGACAGCGGCAAACCGAATAACTCCGTCATGTGGAATCCTCACTGCCATTGATTCGTTTTGGTGCTCCAACTTCGCAAGTTGAGGACGAATCCGTTGTTGATGAGATATCTTTGCAGCAAATTCCCAAAATGTGGGAATCTCATGACATCCTTCAATTCGAACCCTGCGAATTGTTGCGTATCCGCCCTTCAAGATTTTGTCATCTTGTAGAATCACCCTTGCTGTGTCTGGTAGTGCTATGAGATGTCGTCGTCCACGTTGCAATTCTACATCTCCTTCATCCGAAGTCCACCAACCCAATGACCCTCGCCGATTGCGTCTCTTTGCAAACGGAGCACAACGACGAACAAACAAGTCAACTTTGAGAATGACTTGTTCAAAGCTTTCATCACTTGCACGGTGTTCCCTCCTGTATTTTTCTAGGATCACCTTCGCATTCTACAATGCGTCTTGCACCCTGTTCTTTAGAAATTGTTGGAAGCCTTTCTTCTCCATTTCATGAATCCATTCTAGAACGTTTAGAGCATCCGTGAACTTTTGTGTCATATCCATCTTGAATTTGTCTACACATTCCTCTTGGTATCTCACATATTTAGTGTCAAGAGACACTGTAGTTTCCGCCTCATAAAACTTCACAATGTATTCAATCAAGAATGCTTTGCAAGCATTGGAAGGAAGTTCACGTGCTGAGTCAATATTGGGCACCACATTCTTCCCCTTCGCCGCTCTCTTCGGTCTCGGCATCGTAGAAAGTATTAATTTTTAGTCCCAATTTAATTCATAAAAAATTACAGTGCACCAAGTACACATAAACTGGGAAAAACGGGCAAAATATAGGCCCCCAAAACCCACCTCCTACCTTCCCAACGAAAGGAGCCAATGGAAGATAAACCACCAAGCTCTCCGCTCTCTCTTGCAAAGCACAAGGGGGAAGGCAAAAGTGAGAGCGGACGGGCCGTCCGCACCGCCTTATATGAGGCGGACGGCCTTGAGGTCCGCACGAGCGGACAGACCCCAAAGCGGACGGCCAACGGTCCGCCTCGCTTCGGCCGTCCGATGAAACGCACGGATTGGCAGTCCGCTTCATCGGACGGCTAGAACAGACCGCCCAGTCGGACGCCGACTCCCCAACGCGGACGGCGGCCTGCAGCACGCGGACGGCGGCTCCGACGGGCGGACGGCAGCGTGGGAACGGAGGACGGCGGGGTCCGCCAAAGCGGACGGGGGTGGGATTTTGAAGTGCATCCCGCCCAAATTCATCATTACGGCCTTAGGGGTCTTTGAATCCTTGATGTCACCAGCTGGCTGGCCCTCCGGTTCAATTTTATTTTTAATGTGGTTCCTTTGTGCCAATGGCGCTGGGATTTCATTTGATCTAAAAATTAAAAAATAAATAGAAAAAAGGATGTGTGAATTTAGGAATTATCTAAAAGATTCACATATTTTTTTATGTTGTTTTTACGTGCATGCATTGAGTTTATAATTTTCTCTTATTTTCTAGGGATGCAATTGAATTTCCTATGATATAAATTTTTGAATGAAATGAAGAATTGAACACATGGTAATTTAATTCTACTTATTTGAACTTCGAGAAAAAACTTAAAGCTTCTCATTGTCCAAATGAAGCTACGAGGTTTGTTTCTTGTATGTCAACACCTCATAAAATGGTCATTTCAAAACCAAAGACAAAAATTCTTTTAAATGGTATTTTACATGAAGGGGATATTAGGGGCTTGCAAAGGTTTTGATACTCTAGCATGAAAACGTGTGGAAGTAGATTTCTAGAAGTCTCCCCCCCCCCTCCCTTTGAGTTGAATGAATTTATTGATTTCCAATGTATTGATTTCCATTCTTTAAAGAATCATAAGGTGCCAAAATATTAGCGCCAATTATATCAAGTTAAATTAATTCTAGTATGAAATTATAACTTGCTCAATCACTAGGGTGGGACAACGTGCTATGAAAATAGTGCATACACTTGTCTTCTTATAAGTTATAACCTCACAAGTTCATGTGCACCCTACTAGGCATTCAAGCAAATTTTTTAAAGTCTAAACATCTACATGGTTAGGAAATGCAAGGACAAATGTTTCTTTCGTTGTGGATACTAAAAGGCCATTTTTTTTTTTCATATGTACAACACACTTTGAATGGCTTGGGCACTCAAACCTCTAAAAGATTTGATCCATTGGAAAATTAATCAACTTTGAATATTACATGAATTGGACCTTGGGAATTGTTTGCAATTCAATAACTCCTTTCCATTTTGTTATTAGTTCTATTTGGAATTTTGGGGGGCATATTTGTTTATCCAAAATCAAAGACAAAGGATTGTGATTGTCACCCCCATTTGGACAACGAAAGGCCTAAACCCTATACCCTAAACCCTAACAAGGGTTTGGAGGCATTGCATTAGTCAAAATACTACCTTTGAGTCCGTGGATTGCCTTGACATTTATGAAAACCAAGTCAATGCTTCGAACATTGAAACATTCCTTCATCAATGAGCATCCGGTACTAGTACAACGTCTCTACATTCCCAAATGAAAGAATCCTATGCTTCTGGAAATCAGGAGAGGACTAGAAGACTCAAGAGGGTGAAAACAAGGCCCAAACTCCCCAAGTGTGCTTGGGCGGACCTCGGGGAGGGAAGGGCGGACGGCAACGTCGGAAATGCGGACGGACCCGTCGGAATGGCGGACGTCAGCGTCGGAAATGCGGACGGACCCGTCGGAGCAGGCGGACGGCAGCGTCGGAAATGCGGACGGCGGCCTGCAGCACGCGGACGGCCCGTCGGAAATGCGGACGGAAGCGTCGGAATCGCGGACGGGGGGCAGCAGGCGGACGGCAGCGTCGGATTTGGAGACGGATGGGCCGTCCGATTGAGCGGACGTTCGGGTCCGCTTCGCATTGGTCGGGGGAGGTTCGGTGGCGGACGATCTTAGGTTTGGTTTCGGACGGCTATAAGGGCGGACGGCCTTCTTGTTTTTTCTCACTTCCCTCTCCTTCCTAGGACTTACAACCGTGTTGGATGTGCTACTGTTGCTTCATTGTGCGAGTTGCTCCTACATGGTGGAGAGGTGGGGTCATTCATCTATCATTATTGGTTCACATACAAACATTCATTGAAACTTGGGTGGATTGAAGACACATACTTTTGGTGACTATTTAAATTCAATTGGGGACAAGTTCAAGTTGACAACCATGAGTGGTCAAGGCGTTGAAGGTAGTGGTGGGTTGACCGGCGGAGGTGACAATAGTAGGAGGCCTAAACCAAAAGGAACCGCCCATGAGCTCCACTATGAGATTTTAGATGATCCCAACATCAAAGCAGAGGGTGGTTGGGAAGCGGAGGAAGCGGAATATTGGTCCTCCAAAACGTGCAAGAAGTATGTGAAGATGTACCACATCGACAAGTTGTGGCCTAGGGAGGCCCACATCATCCATACTCGTGGTTTTTGTTGCAAACCAGGGAATTACAACAATGCGCACTTCATTCACCGAGCGCATGAAGTTTGGCGGGCCCTCTTCGGGGATAAAGCAATGTCCAAGGGGTATATAAACTACAGCTTGGCTTCTATGGTGTATGCAAAATTGATATTGGCACGCAAGGTGGATTGGAGCACGTTTCCAACGACAACGAACGCTCCACGTGTGCTTGAATGTAATCGGAAAGATATTCCCGATTTGTACAATCCACAAGCAGGGCCAAGTGAGGCATTTAAATCCAAAAGAGAGGTCAAACCAATGACAATGACTATGACCAAGGACGTGGAGGTCACAAGTTCGGCAATGCAATTGGCTTCAACACAAAACCGTACGGCAATACAAGATTTCAAAGGCGAGCATGTGGAGGGAGACATATTTTTAACTCCTCCAATGGATTTGATATGCACACCAAATGGAACAACAATGGTGGAGCACATGGCCCCATCCGCACCACATGAACGTCATGATGATGTCATTGAGGGAGAAGTTGCTAAAGCGGGAATTGCCATTCAGAATCTTATAGACAGCAATGCTTTAAATCATTTGGCAAGTACTTCGAAGCAAAGTTTGCCGAAGACACTGAGCCCGACATTGAATCTAGGAGTTGAGGTGCATCCTTCACCTCATCATGGAGAACAATCGGATGGCGTGCTGCCAAATGAGACCATTCTTGGTGGATTTATCGATTCCAAGTATCCACATTTGTCATCATTGAGGACATCAAAATGGCAAATTGTTCGTCGGATGCCCTCGGTTGCATTATTAGAATCTTTGTGTAAAGGTTCACATTTGTGGCGGTCACACGAAGAACGTTTAAAGAACATGGAGCACACCAACGAGGATGGCACGAGTAACGGAGGCGCAGAAATCCAAGATGAGCCTTCCGAGAGTCAATGGGCTGATTTTGTTTTGACCGCATCAAAATTGGCAGTTACGGCTCAATTTGTAGTAGAAGTCGCTCCAAGGCTGCAAGAAGTTGCAACGAATTTTTCCAAATTAGCACCTGAATTGTTGAGTGGTGCCTTGGACTTCGTGAAGTTCAGCCAATCTATGACACCATTTCTCGACGAGCGTGTTACAGATTTGAAGGTTTTGAGTGAATACCAAGAGGAGATCAAGAAGTATAAGGGTATAGATGTTGAGAATCTCAAGTTGGCGGCGGATGCTTCGAAATTGAAAGAGAAGCTAGAGACATTGGAGGCTCAATCAGATCGTCGCCATAATACATTGCTTTTCCAAAGGAAGTTTATTGAAGACTTGGAGTACGAAATTGTAGCGTTGAAGAAGAAAATCCGAGAAGGTGAGGTGGTTGTTGAGAAGGGAAAGGAGAAAGTGGAGGACAGACTAGATGGCATTGAGGAAAACAACAATCCGGATTTGTTGTATTTGACCCCCATCGGTAATACTAATTCGACATTCCACGATGCTTCCATGCAAACGGAAAGCAATGAGGTCAAAGAATTGAAGCAAAAATTGAACGAGGTCACCGAAGAAAACACGCGTTTGGAGGCCGAGTTGAAACGATTGCAACGGATAGTGCAATTGGATGAATGTATGCCGAAGGGCACTTTGGACTCTCGATGGTTGGCATGGGTGCAAAAACTCGAAGACAAACCGTCTGTAATATCACGAGCAATGAAAGGGCTACTCAAATTGGCAATGAAGTCGGATGAAGAATGCGATAGCGTGGAGTCCTCTCTTTGGCGTTTGAAGAAGATGTTTGCCTTTGTGCCAACGGGGTCTACCGAAATCACATATTGGGGAGACATGGATGCAATGTTCGAGCGTTTGAACCACACAAAGAAGGAAGAGGTGGCCTCCATTAATTGGGCCTTGGAACTAGAAGAAGGTTGGGTCCCTTATCCCACGCTTTCGGCACACATCAAGAAGAATGACAAGACAATGGAGCATGCTTGTGATCCTTCGGCCTTAATATTGGAGGGTCATTGTAGCCTTTGTCGAGTTCATTTTGGGCCCGAGGGAGCCCTCACCATGGGCCAATGTCCCCACACTTTCCACGTCACATGCATCGTGAGAGCATCCCTTATTCGTTCGGTGTGCCCCGAGTGTCGTTCTCCCTTGCCTCCTAGGTTCTACGAAATGCTCGGGATCTCGGAAGCTATGCCCCCCGGCCATGAATACAATCGATGGACCCTTCCGTTAGACCAAGCGCCATTCAAATTTCAAAATTATGCGCATTGGGGAAAAAGTCTAACATGGGATTTGGTAAATTCTACACATGGGCTATACGAATCATCGGAGGTGCCGATAGATTCCTTGGTGTGGATGACCCACGATTGAGAGGTGGAGTTGCGAGCTAGAGGTATTGCCAACGAGGAGGATCGAGAAGTGTTTTGTCGTAGTATGGGGGGCCATTGGAGCATGCAACACCACAAATTCTTTCGATTTCCCGAAAAGGAAGTGAAGAAAGGACTAGATGGCAATTGGATAGAGGTGGAGCCTACACAAGAGTTTAATGAGCAATACGGGGATTACAATCACACTTTGCTAGGGAGGGCCCTGTTTTTATCAAAGTTGGAGGAAGCTGCACAAGTTCGTGCCTTTGTAGAACTAGATGGGCAATCAAGCACAGAAAATTCAATGGTGGAGGTGGCGGGGGCATTTGATAAGAGGATGGGCGAAATCATAATGCATTGGAGGGCATTTTTAGTGGGGGGAGAAGAACCAAAGTGGTTTTCCATGAAAAATGATGATGACGTGGTCAACTTTTTGGTAGATAAAGTGGATGCTGCTTTGAGAGCGTTGAAGGCAGAAGACGTGGATTTGACTCCAAAACGGAAGAATAAACGGAAGATTGAAGACGAGGATGACTACTCTCCGGATACGAAACGACACTTTTCCGCAGTAGACATGGAAGCTGCGTCCATGGGGCCTATGAGTGAGGGCAGTCTTGGTCCTCAAACACGCCGTGCAAGTGCAAGGCTGAAGGATAAAGAGGGTTCGTCGCGTCTTTCTGAGGGAGGTAGCACGGATAATATATAGGGTAGTTACACCTTGTTTGTATTTCGATATGACATTATGGAGTGTTGTTAATTTTGAATCTCGAGAGGATTCAATACTATTAATTCACAACACTCATAGTATGCTATGAGTTGCTTTTCATTAATATAAAAATATGTGGGTTACTCAAATGTTTTTGAATTTACTCTCCTAAGTTTTTGATATTTTATGCGATACTTTCTTGTCAAGTATGATTTTGGACATGCCTATCTCTCAACATAATTTTATCTCATTAATTTCTGTATTCCTAAAATTACGTGCATCTCTAAACTAAGTCCCTAAAATTAAAACTTGTAGAATTAATGAATTACTCAAAATCCACCAGCCGTCCGCTAGTCCACCACCCGCCTACAATTTCGACGTTGCTGTCCGCTTGTCGGAGCTCGCCGTCCGCGATTCCGCCGCTGCCGTCCGCTTGTTGTAGGTCGCCATCCGCGATTCCGATGCTGCCGTCCGCCTGTCGCAGGTCGCCGTCCGCGCTTCCGACGCTACCGTCCGCCTGTCGCAGGTCGCCGTCCGCGCTTCTGTCGCTGCCGTCCGCATTTTTGTTCTCGGAACCGTTGGGGCTTTAGAAATGTTTTAGTTTTTGCTGCTCAACGGTCATGAGAAATGGGCCTGATCTGAAATCTATAAGTTCTTAGAATTTTAGACTAACAAGCACTCTTGAGAAACTGAACGCTAAGATTTCCAAGGGCTAGGAGCTACAATTTATTTTGTGTCCCTTGCTTGGTAATGCATAGTTCAGTGGACAGGGGGGCTTTGGTTTCCAAGGCTTCATTCACACATTGTTTCTAATATTTTTTACAAATCTTATCCAACGGTTACATTTTTAATTTGAATCCAATTTACGGAATTGGAAGTGATCACTATGAGCAAGGATTGGTCTTCTTGGTATGGCTTCCCGGAGGTTGGTAAAGTGCAATGCCGGTTTTGCAACTTGGTGTTTGCCAAGAAAGTAAGCCGGTTGTTTAGCCACTTAGGATACCAAGGCACATCGGGGGCTCATGACAAAGGAATTAGCCTTTGCGCAAAAATGACATCTCAAGTTCGAGCTTTATTTTTGGGTTGCCAAGGGGCGATCCCACGAAGATCGTCTCTGAACAATGTGGATGGCAGTGGCACACCTATGGCTATGCGGGAATGCGATAATTCAAATGGAAGAAACATGGCACGGTCTACACATTCCGACTCATGCACTGCACCGGAGGATTTGGATCCATTGTCTTTTGAAGTGAACCTCAATACACAAAGATCAAGTGAGCGTGGTACTCCACGGGGATCAAGCAGTAGGCCTCTAATTAGTCAGAAGCAAAGTAGTCTGGTGAATGGATTTGAAGAAGCAAATAAACGCAAGTTGAATGCGGTGTGGGCCAATTTCTTTTATGCTGCAAACATACCATTTGCTGTTGCGAGGAACCTAGCATTCAAAGAAGCGGTGAAGCGAACCGCCGAGTTTCAACGGCCTTATATCTCACCGTCTTATCACGACTTACGCCATAAATTTCTTGACCAAGCAAAGACAGACATTGAGGTCAATCTCCGAAAGCGGACCAAACACAGCATTAGGAAGTTTGGAGCAACATTGTCTATTGATGGATGGACGTCGGTTACGAATCGGCCGTTGATAAATGCCATGCTCGTGTCTTCTGCGGGTGAGCAATTCTTGGGAGCGGTGGATACGACAGGGCACGAAAAAAATGCAACATACTTGGCTGGCATACTTGAGAGCTTCATAGAACAAGTAGGCCCCAACAATGTGGTGCAGGTGAGTACAGATAATGCGTCAATGAACCCTGCAGCATGGAATTTGATATCTAGTAAATATCCCCACATTTTTTTTCAAGGTTGTGTGGTGCACGCCCTCAATTTGTTGCTGAAAGATTGGGGGAATGAACAATGGATTGAAGAAGTCGTGGAAAATGCCCATATCGTGGTGAAATTCTTCAAGAAGCGGCACATGCCACTTGCAATATTTCGGAAGTACTCACCGGAATATAATTTGTTGATGGCGGTGGAAACAAGGTTTGCCTCTAATTACAACATGATTGGGTGCATGTTGAAGGTCAATGGGAAGTTGCAACAAACAGTGACGGACCCGCAATGGGATGAATACGCAAGGAAGTTTGGGCGGAACTCCAAATCCCGCAATGAATGTCGGATGGTGAAGAAGATAATTTTGAGCGAGCATTTTTGGCGCCGTTGTCAAAATTTCAAGGACTTGTCGGCTCCCGTTGTAAATGGTCTACGTGACTTGGATGCAAAGAGGCCATGCATGGGCAAGGTGCTGCACATAATGAGGAAATTAGAGAAACATGTCCTCTCTTTAGATAAACCGCCTTTTCGTTTATCCTCAGACCTTGCCATTCCACTAGTGCAATCGTATTATGCCCGACGGGAATTGGTGGAGACCGATCTACATTATGTAGGAGCTTTGTTGAACCCCTACCTTCTTGAAGATCAAGAGCTAGCCGACGACCAAGATGCAATGGATGCATGCAAGCGTATTCTAATGAAAATTTGCAAACAAGGGGAGTACGCCTCGGTCGTGAAAGAATTTGTAGCCTTCCGCCACAGGGAACCTCCATTTCACAACATGTTGAACCCGGACGAGCAACAATTGTCGGCGCACGCTTGGTGGGATTTTGAAGGTGCGTGTGGGAAGCTCATTGCTCCAATTGCTAAGAGGATTTTGGCCCAACTGGTATCTTCGTCTTCATGTGAACGAAATTAGAGTAGCTATTCATTTGTTCACAACAAATTTCGAAACAAGTTGAAGCCACAGAGAGCCCAAGATTTGGTGTATGTGTACACCAATTCCAAAGTCCTTTCTGCATCAAAGGAAAACGATGAGAAGAAGTGGTACACCGAGAATGTGGAGTCGGAAGATTCTATGTCGGAGGACGAGCGTAATGAAGATGGTGATCCTCTATTCGATGACGAAGATGCTATGAATGATGACATCACCAATTTGGATGATGAACCGCTCCGGAGCCCAAATCGGAACAATGAAGAAGGGGATAGAAATGCGGAAGACATTTACAACTTTCCATTGGATGAGGACAATTGTGAATATGATGAAGGTGGCCCTTCTATAGCTAAATTTGTAGATGGAACCGGGTTGTTGACTAGCGAAAAGATTCTAGCCAATACGGAGGACACTCATGCGCAAATAGTGGAGGAAAATGAGGCAATGTTTGTCAATGATTGCATCCCCCAAACAGATGAAGTGATTCCAATTCTCGAGAGTCTACCCATGGCAATGGCACTTGTAGAAGAAAATCCCGAAGTTAATGACATGGGAGAGTGTGGGGTGAAGTCTGACATGAATGTGGATAATACAAGTGTTGAATGTGTGGAAGTACCATCGAATGTAGATGCACGTGTGACGGAGTTTGATCGCCCAATGCTAGTTCACAACGTCGAAGACCAGAAGCAAATTGTGCAAGATCTCCAATTACGACCACATAGCGATCGTCCATCAACACTACATACAAGAGGTAGTACAACTTTGAATGGTCCCGGAGGCTCAAGATTTGGAAAACAAGTTGAACAACATTTGACCAGTCCGACTGGAATGCACCTTCGTGTCAATCCAGATCCATTCAATTCATCATGGAGCGATGATGAGAAGGACGAGACATTGGCATCAATGTTTGGTCAACGTTCTAGCCAAACAAAACGTGATTCATTCAAATCGTCTGATGGAACATTGCAGCAGATGATTGGAGCAAAGATACCCAATCAAGGAGGATCGCAAGTAAGACCACCAACGGTGAAAGAGTCCCACAAAGCTCGAAATAAAAGATTAATGGAAGCTTTTGCAATTTCCCCATCAAAGAGACAAAGTCTTGGTAAAACCCCTCTTGATGTATGTCAACCAATTTCAGCGAGGAAATTAAAACCGATTCATGGCCTTAAAGAAGGCATAGGAAAGTCTATACTAAGAGCCAAACAAGAGCAGAGGAAGGGCCGACCAACGAGGTCAGTTGCATCCAAGCAAGTACAAGGAGGGGCAATTGTACAATCTTTATCAGAGGATATGGAAAAGTCAGACAACGATGAAGATGAAGATTCAGGATGGGATACTAGAGGTTAAAGTAGCGGGGCAGAGGTGAAAGGAGATAGTGATTATCAGCCTTCGGGATGAAAGGGATGTATAATTCATTATTCAAGTGTTCATAATGAATTGTTACATGGAAGCATGTAACGGCAATTTATTTTTTGAACCTATCATTGTAATGCACCTGAACTTAATGATGTTCAAAATATCATCAAGGTTTTTTTGTTTCTAAATAGTCAAGCACTATTGACTGAAATTACATTGTGTGCATCATTTTCTGGATCAAGTATTACCTACAAAAATATAATAGTATAATGCATCAAATTTGGCTTCATGTACTGTAGTTTTATGGATGTCCGCCCATCCGCGCCGTCCGCCGTCCGCGCCTTTCGTCCACCGACCGCGCGGACATGTCCGCCATCCGCGCCATCCGTCCGCCGTCCGCGCGGACATGTCCGCAGTCCGCCCGTCTGCCCGTCGTTCCGTCCGCCGACCGCGCCGACCGCCCGTCCGCGTCGTCCGAACGGCCGACGGGTGCCGTCCGATGGACGCCGTCCACATCGTCCGCGCGTCCCGAAAATGTGGACGTCCGGACGTCCGGACGTCCGAAAAATGGACGTGATTTTGCCCCGGACGTTGAAATTCGTCAACCCTGAACGCAAAGGGCGGCAGACTTGGTGTATGTGTACACCAATTCCAAGGTCTTGGCAGCATCAAAGGAAAAGGATGAGAAGAAGTGGTACGATGACAACGTGGATTCGGAAGATTCAAAGGGGTTTATCTCGGAAGACAAGGAGGATGGTGGGTTAGTTGGGCCTCTATTGGATGACGAAGATGCCATGAATTACGACGGGCACAATTTTGATGATGAAATGTTCGATAGCCCAAGTCGGCCCAATGAAGATCTTCGAGCCAATGATCGAGACATCTATGACTTTCCATTGGATGAGGATAATGATGGGTATGATGAAGATGTACCTTCCATAGCTAGATTTGTGGATGGAAGTGGGTTCATGAGTAGCGAAAAAGTTCTATCGGTAAAAGAAGACGCTTATGTAGAGGCCAATGAGAGAACGATTCCCAATGATGGGACTCAAAGAATGGATGAAGATCTTTTTCCACTTGAGTCTCCGTTTAGAGGAGTGTTGCGAGCGGAAGAAAATGACAAACACATTGGCAAGGGAGGACGTGAGCCTTGAGAGGTGAATGTCAAAATGAACGTTGGCAACACGAGTGTTGAGTCAACCATTGTATTGGCAAGTGCGAACAGTGGTCACCCAAGTATTCCAATCCCTAAGGCAAATGAAGCGGAGAAGAATGTTGATCTATGTGTGGTGGGGTTTAGAAGTCCAATTTTGTGCATCAATGGAGAAGCCAAGAAGGAACTCATGCAAGATTTTGAAGTACTACCATCTAGCATCCCTCCATGTGCACAATTGAAAACCTCTAGTCAAATTTCGGATGGCGTTGGGAGCTTAGGGCTTGGAAAACGGATTGCAAATATTTCAAAAGAAAGGCGGCCTAGTCAAGGTATTTTATCATCCACGGACGATGACAAGGATGAGACATTGGCTTCAATGTTCATTCGGCATTCTCGTAATGCACCACCACGACAGCCCCCAACAATGTCAGTGCCTAAACCACAATCTTCAATCTCACCGAAGATAATCATTCATGGAGGCAGTGGAGGGCCCTCAACAATAAAATTAGAGGGCGGGGGATCACCTAGAGCCAATAAGAAGAGAGTCATGCAACCTTTTGCAATATCCCCGTTGAAAAAAATAAGAGCCATTGGAAACCCTCTTGATGCACATCCACATGTTTCAAAGAAGAAAATAAAAAGTGTTGTTGGCATTAAGGAACAAAATGGGAAATCCTTATTAAAGGTAAAAGAAGAACTCAAAAAGGACAAACGAAGAAGAAGCCTTTCATCCACGCAAGTACAAGAGGGAAGAACGACATGTCTAGGCTCTTCATCAGATGATATGGAAGACACATCCAACGACGAAGACGCAAGATTGGGAAATGGGTGTGAGAGTAGTGGGGCAGAGGTGAAAGGAGATTTTGATTACAATCCTTAGAAATAGAAAAGACATAGGCTTAAATGTTCATGTGCTCATATTACATAAAGCACAAATTGTCGTAGTGACAATTGATTGTTAGAGACTTTGATTGTAATACTCTTAAACTTATTGATGGTGGTAATACCATTATTTTTGAAGGGGGCACTTAACCAAAGATGATTTCAATCCAAAATATCAATTGATTGTGTCATTTGTATGTTATTTTTCTACAATGAAGCATAATATATTGCAAGATGATGAAAAAAATTAAAAAATTTGGCTTCATACTTGTGGTAATTGAAATGCTTTTGAAAGGCTAGAGGATCATGATGATATCATTGTTAATCCTGTTTCAACCAGGGTTGCAATTCAAGAGGACAGTTGCGACTGCGTCAGAATTCGGACAGCCGCAGCCGTCGAAATTCCGACGCTTGAATTTACCCCGAGGTAAATCGGACGGACGGCTCCGTTTTACCCAACGTCCCTCGCGTCCGCCACGTCTAGACGTCCGCTTTTTGGACGCGATTTTGGGTTGGATGCTGTAATTCGTCAACCTTGCGGGAAGCAGACAAGGGAAAAGCTAAAGCTTCCGGATCCAACGATACCGGAATGAATCCACTTTTTGGTAAGTTGATTCATGTTTTGGAGGAAATCCAAGCCCGATGTGTGATCAGGCAGACCGCACTTGCTTCGGTGGCCGGTCTGGTAGGAGGAAAGATTGACAGTTCTCTTCCGGAAACGGTAGCAAACTGTATCAATAATCTGGATGAGGACCGGGAGAAGGAGGAGAGGTTTCTGAAGCAGACCATTACCCTCCGAGAAATGGATGAGTTGATGATCAAGCTGAGAGGCGAGATCCAACTCTTGAAGAGGGACCGGAAAGTCATCATGGAGGAAGTAAGAGCTACTCGGAACCTGTAGGAGGACACCCGGAAGGCCATCAACGCAATGACCTCCGTGGTGGCGGCGTCCGGAGACGCCATGGCCAAGGCAAAACTGTTTGACGAAGGCGTGCACAGAGAGAAGAAAATCTCCGGAGGGAGAATAGCACAGATACTTGCGGAGTTTGCCAGCCAGATGGAGTCTTTGCTAAAGGAATTCCGGAAGGCAGCCAAGGTGATAGATGACAGCAGTAAAAGACTTCATCTACATCATCCAGTTTCCTTGTCCGGAATTTCCTTTCCAAGTCTATGTGGGGACTCGGATGTGCAGGAGGTACCAAAGCCCGGATCTCCAAGATCCAATCACAAGGCCCTTACACCAGCACCACCAACAGAAGACAAAGAACCATGTACTCCAGTTCCAGAACGTATTCCGGAAGGGGGAGAGAAGAAAGGCAGCATCAGTTAAATTACTGAGCAGACTACACCAGATAGTGGTAGGCCTTAGGAATTTTTAGAGGATAGAATGTATATTTTTAGGACAATTTTGTTAGGTACAGTTTTGTAGCGAGAAATCCGGGAGGATCAGATCCTATAATCTCGGCCGGAAACACTGTCGGTTTCTTAGGACTTTCCCCCCCATTTTGTATGAACTCAAACTTTGTATATAAACATGTCTCTCAATGGAGACAGAGAAGCGAATTTCCACCAGATTGTTTGTGTACTGTGCATTTTCTGTTATTCTTTTGCCTTCCCATACTTTGGCCGGGTGAGTGAATAAGGAATTGATTGCTGGTGAGCGGACTTGGAGAGAATTTTTCTTCCCCTTGGTGTTCTTTGATCTGTAGTTGTGTGAAAAGGTTGTAAGTGCTGGGAGTGAGTCATTGCACCTCAGTAGGATTTGGATCTTGTATTCTGGATGAGATAGCCATTGTTAAGCTAGGCAATTAGGGAGGGATTTCCTAACTGTGCTAGAGCGACCGGGTGGGAGATCTAGTTAGCATCTGATCCTTGAGAGGTCTCATGAACTTAGAAAGTAAACGGAAAAGGTATCAGATTCTACTGGCACGGGCGGATACACTTGTGGTCACCTTAGCTTCATACGGGTTGAAGGAAAGTCAAGGTCGTTGTAGTATGATAAGGGTCGTACGGGGTTTTTTTGTGTGACCTCTGGCCGGATTCACTTTCCGGTCATTGTGAGAAACCAAACCAGACTCTAGTTAGATAGGAGATTGAGTAGAGTAGAGTGAACTCTTCCATCACTTTAAAAAGTCCGGAAGGTGTGGCTAGCCGACCACTCTAGTAAATCAAATTGGCAGATCCCTCTGATGAGTCAACAGAGGTTAAATTAAACCGGTGAATAGTAAAGAAGATGGATACCAGTAAGAGGAGGGAGTCCGGTCTTAAAGGAGTAAATCCGGAGTTATTTAGAAAGTCCGGGTGGTTTTTGGTGGTGTTGATACCAAGGTATCCAGATTGTAGTCAGTAACAGGGAAATAAAGGTTCCGGATATGCTATGCTGAAGTAAGAAGGGTTTCCGGATTAAGAAGCGCTACATCCGATTAGGGAAATCCTTGAAGAAACTGACTATCGTCCTCTAAATTCCTAATAGACTTTAAACACTTCACAGAATCTTGTGGGTTCGATCTTTAGAGTCACTTTGTTATGCTTTAAAGTGGTTTTTGTGAGCATAATAGGGAATTTACTTACCCTGTGCTGCGACAGATGGGATGGATCAAATTGGAATGGGAACTCCGCTGGAGTCTTTGGGCCACAATCCTTGACCAACAGCGAGATGGAGAAGCGCTTAGTCTGGAGAAGAATGTAAGTTAGAATTAGGTACATGAAGAAAACAAGTTAAAACTGAATAGACAAGATGGCTAAGCTTTCTTACCGTTTTAGTTGGATCTACTGCTAATGTGAGATGGAGGTGGTTGTTGCCGAAGTAAGTATCAAGTATGCGGAACTTATATTCTTCAAGTAGGCCCATGATTTTGCTTTGGTGAATTTTGGAAAGGCTAGGGTATATGAACAGCATCCCGCCTTTGTCATGAAGGTACTTTTGGGCTAGGTCAAACACGGCCAGGAGCCAATTCTGGTTCAACTCATTCCACTTAGGAATAGGTGCAGGCTGTGCGGAAATGGTAGGCACGTGGAGGCTTTCAGGAATGTCGACGATGATCAAGTCGACAGCAGATTGCGTGCTTAATTTACCGTCAAAGAACCGGTCCTTGTTGCTAGAATGTTGCCAAGAACATGCATGTAACAAAATATTAGAATGTATATAAATTTCAGGTATTCACATTTACGATGCGGACCACATGTAAGTGGCCTAATAACGTACCAAAATCGGAAACACAATCATAGAAAGATGAAGCAATGAAAAATCTTAGTGAACTTACCGTGGCCAAGAAGGCATCGACCTGCTCATGCTCCTTCTCGTGATCAGTGAGACTACTCAAGGGCAAGTTGAGGATGCACTCATTGACATCAGGGATGGGGTTGATGTTTTGAGCAGTTGGCTTGAGACCGTGCACCAGTCGCTCCTGCGTAAGTGAGAAACCCGACGATGTATCCTTCATCTCTGCTGCGCTAGTAGCTTCTTCAGGTATGGGTGTCTCGGCCTTACGCTAAGTAGTCCCCTTCTTGGTTGCCTTCTCTTCTTCCTTCTCCGCCTTAGCTGCCATGCGCTTCTTCTTGGTGTCTTCTACCTTCTTCCATTTTCTCCTCTTTCTTCTTGTCAGATGCATCCCTTTTTGCGATTGCTTTTGCTTGAGCCTAGGGATTTAGTCCTGCAAATTCATCAAATTCTAGCTCGTGGTCGAAGGTTTCCTTCAGTCTCTTGAACAGGGCCTCTTCTTCAGGAGGAGTGGTGCCGAAGTTGCACTCAAGATATCATGGACACGCCTGTAAATGTGGAGAGGGCCAAAGGCGCTGCTTGGAAGACGAAAACATGCAGTCGTCCAATGATCTGTCCAACCAAGTCGTTAGGAACAATGGTAAATCTACCTTCACTATCGCCTTCTTGCTGTATAATTTGAACTTTATGTACCTGAAATTGTCATTTTCAATAGACATTAAGACATATTTGAAAATTTCATCACAAAAAACAAATTCTATGCATGACTTGCCCCCCCTTTGACAGCCTCTCGGTACCAATGCATTCACATGGAAGTCGAAACTCATGGATCAAGGCGGTCTCCTGGTCACAACATACAATGGCCAAAACAATTTTTACCAAAGAATTCATGTAACTAGCGGATGAGGTGACCGCCCACATAAGGCGTCTTGATACTTGCATGGCCTGCCTGATCCTTAACAAATCAAATATCCAAATCCCTTCAAGAAATTTCAGCGACTCAATGTAGAACCATGTAAATAAATAAAGTAGTGCATGAGGTGACTTCCGAGGAAGACCGTCTCGGGATCGAGACTCTCTTTATGGTATCCTTTATCTAGACACCATAGAACTTTTTGGTCCTTCCCTAAAATCTCAAACTGGTTGCAAAAACTGGCCTCGACGGAGGCTCTATGCACCTCAGAATATTTACAATAACGAGACAAGTGTAGTATCTATAGAGCAGTCGCTTCACTGCAAGGGTAGCTCCCTGAAACTCCACAAAAATTTCAGACTTCTTAAAGGAGTCCGACCTCTTGAACGCGCCAGTGTAGGCTATGTTCCATAGTTTCATTCTCCATTCCTCCAAATATTTTGGCAACATTTGCGGCTCCGCCTCGACATCCATATTGATAGGAATATTGTCGGCCTTCCGAATGGTCTCAAAGAGTGACACAACTTCCTCCTCTAGCTGCAATATGCATAGTGCAAGGCTAGGAGTCAAGCAATATCTGGAACTTCCCGGCAATCCCATAAAATGATATGCGGACACATGAATTAGAATAGCTTAACAACTAAAAATGCAAGAGAAGGTAAGATATCCTCACCCCAGCATACCAAACAGCTTTCGCTAGAAACAACAGCAGTTTCTCCTCGTTGATAGGACGGCCTAGCATTTTGCGGGCCTCCCTTGTGGGAGGAGATGCATTCATCCACTTTAGCCATTTCACCTTGTGGGTAGGGGGGGCAATGGCAGATGAAATCATTTGCAACTTATCAAGGGTTAACTCTGGCACCGTGAAAAGACTCCAATGCCGCTCAATCTGTTTAATGAAAGAGATGTAGAATTAGTCAATATGCTCAAAGATGAATGTCCTAACATTACCCCAACCAAATGCGGATTAAAACATTAATGGTCAATTTCGTTAAAATGGCGGTATTCCATTAAAATGGCGGTTTAGGGACCTTGAAATCCTTTGAAAGATGGCAGCAAGGGCAATGAAATAGGTAAATAATTGGTGATGTGGGACAACAACGGGCACATGTACAACCTTGATATGATAGAAATAGGTGCCCCAGGGGAGCTTCACATGACTTCCAGTATAAATCTAGCCTTCTTAGGAAGTTGTTGTATGACTTGAAGTCGTGAAGATCGGTAATCAACTATTGGGAGTACTAGTTGTAATTGATTTGTTGAGTCCCCTTCCATAACTGGGAGGGTTTTGAGACCATGATTGAGAATGGAAAACCCAAGCATTTTCACTCGTAGAGTATGGAAAAGTGGTGGAGATGTTGAATTGGATTTTCTTTTGGCAATTTGTCGGTTAGGTGTGCCACATTGTGGGGCCCACCACCATGCCCTTAGAGCAAAAAGGTATTGAAAGGACAAAAATTGGCAAAGAAGTTCAATTAAATCAAATTTGGGATGAAATCGCAAGAATGTGGGTGAAATTTTTTTTATAGATACATGATATGTACTAAAGTAATATGTTCTATCCAATGTGTGGATGAATGTTGAAATTTTAGGTGCTCTGCCACAACACCTAATATCTCTACTTTGGCACTTTATAAACAAACGAAGAGGGAAATAGTTCATTGAATGGAATGTGCATGCATGCATGAAGGAGCAAAGGGATGCAAACGGAAACGAGATCTAAGTTGGAAGAACACATACTTCATTGAATATGCATGTGGATTTTTCCTAGGGATCCATCCTTGTTTACATCATTTCTAGCATCCCCTCCAATGGTCTACCTTGGAACTTCTTCCATATGGAAGGAGGAAGAGAGGAAGGGAAGTTGCAATCCTAAGAGAATCTATTCCAATAAACATTCCAAGGTTGTCTACTACAAGGCAAACAAACAAAATCTAGATATCCTTCCTTAATTGAGTGAGAGCCTGAACAAAATTTTACTAAACCCCTGAACTCCAAGCGTGTCAACATTGAATAGTTGGCCATTTGTTAAGCAATAGGGTCAACAAATCTCTACTTTGCATTTCTAGACCACATCTCGACAAGCATGTGTGAAGAGTCTTGACTCTTGACCTTGATCAACACCAACAAATGTCTATTTGCCAATCATGTTGGCATGAGTTTTTCGCACACCGCTCTAAGGTATCGGTCAAATGCTTGTCAAATGTAGTAGGAATACTATGATGAGAGGAAACAATGCTCTAGGGTATCAGGGACTAATGCTATAAAAATGTGGATATTTATATTTGTCTATTCAATGTGGGAATGTGAATATATTCACTAGTAGAAAATACAAGAATTTTGACAGAATTCTGTTGATTTGGTCATGTTGATTTGGTCATTTTTTTGTTGATTTCAATAGATTTCTGTCAAAATCAACAGAAATCTGTTGAAATCAACAAAATAGTGACCAAATCAACGCGACCAAATCAACAGAATTCTATCAAAATTCTTGCATTTTCTACTAGTGATTGTTGAGAAGAATCACGAATGGAAAATGTTTCTACAATTATAGTCATCTGCATCTTTATATTTCAACATCATTCTATGGAAAAATCATCGATCGATGGCTCATCTTGAGTCGACACTCAATAGTGTCAGTATAGAGCTATTTCTAAAAGTAGCAAAGTATAGTCGTCACTCTTAAAGACAAAAAATTGGTGCAACCTTCCATCATGACCTCCGCATATGAGTTGAGGATGTCGCCTACAATTCAAACCGCGTGGTTTGAACCATATACTTGGACATTTCAACCTTCATTCATTGCGTTGATTACTTTAGAAGGAGGTTGCGTCAACATATCCGATTGGAGTATAAAGGATCGTGCACAACAAAGATAATGATAAAGAACCCTCTAGACATGAGGCGACATAGCGGACAATGGCAATAAAGCCTGCATATGCAAAATCCCTTACTCAGAGTAGTATTTTGAATAAACAAGTGGAGTCCACAACTGAAAATACACCCCCCACCCAATTGACCCAAGAGGCATGGGATACTCACAGAGAGACATGAAGCCCTCTCCATCATGATCCTATTTCTAACAAAGATCCACATTTGATCCCTACACACTATCTAGGCAAGTAGTAGATAGAGAGTGAGCAAATGATTGCAAAGATATTAAGCCTCACCTTTCTTACACCCGCTAGAGTGGTGGCCGCAATGGGAGAAGCGACATGCACAGTGGTAGTGGGAACCTTGACATCTGTGAGGATAGGATCTACAAGCTTCACAGCTTGGGTAGGAGAAATTTCCAACCTAGAGATTGGAGGGATGACTTTAGTAATAGCGGAAGCCTCGACTTTGATGGGTTGCTGACAAGAAGAGGAACTTGATTGACAGAGTGGTGCATCTGGGACAAGTAGAGACTCTTCCTCCCGCATAAGAACATTTTCACCATGAACCGCAAATGCAAATAGCGTAACTAGATTGCCCAAAATTACTAAAAAAATAATATTGCATTGCCACAACACTTTCCAAAACAAAGAAACAAATTAATCGGACAAGAAAAGAAACCAATATATTACAAATAGAATACAATGTTTAAAAGACCAAGCAATGCTTCAAGAATAGTTCACAAATCATGCCGTCATATACACCTAACATGGCTACTACAATCCTAACAAAGAAGAGAGCCCTTAAAACTACAAGCCCGTAGCTTTGTAGACCCGCCAAGACGACCTTCAATCAACCTGATGTAACACCCTCACATAGCGTCTATACCTTGCCAGCTAAATGAAAAGATAGGAGCTATATACTAGAGGGGTTACCTACCGCGAGAGCCTTGATGTCCTTGGTTGGTGAGTCAATTGGAGCTTACTCTCTGTGCCTCACAAGAAGTTGTATTGGAGCAATTGCGGCCTGCAAGGGAGCATATTGTTGGACTAGATTAGTGAAAAAGACCTCCATATTTTCCAAGTCATAAGCATCATTGTTGTCAATGCTCAAACGATGCATAGATCCAACGACATGAACAAATGGAAATTGACTGAGGGCCAACTGGCCAGATCATTAAAGTCTAGATCGTAAACAACATTCACCAAAATATTGATAGGCTCTTCAGAAACCAACAATCAAAGGCCGGATGCTAGGATGGCCATGGCAATAGAAGCTAAATTTGTCGTGGACACTCTAGAGATGTTGTGGAGTGAGAACTTGAGCAACCAAAACTCCAAAAGGGCAGGCGATTGTGGGTAGGCTTCCCCACCATTATAATCAAGTGACCCTACTTTTGCATCATTATTACTTCTTGTTTCATACGATCCTCTTCATATTCCCTCTCTTTCTCCACTTGTTGAAACTAGTCCTTTACTAGTTCCTTATCCCTCACCATTTTTTGGGCCTTCTCCTCTCGCTCCTTCTCCCTCTTGAGTTCCTGCTCTATCTCTTTTCTTTCTCATGAGAGCATTGATGGTGTCATTGTACTTGTCTACCCCCTCCCAAGTACTTCTTCTTTTGATACTCTTCCATCATCTCCACGTACGCGATGTTGATGCCGCCCTTGATGTCCATGGAGATTGACTTTGACTCCTTGGCCCCTATGAGAAAAGTTCCTCCTACCTCATGTATAGTCCCCGTGTCCAACGTCATTGCACCTTGAGTTGCAGCCTTAGCCATCTGGCTATACTACTTTCTATTGCCCTAGCTAGCCTTTGTCCTCATTACCCTCGTCAAGGACTTCTTTCAACCTAATAGATGTTTAAAGATGCCATTGTTAGTGTTTTAATGTGGACGACAAATACTTTTGTGAGGTACATACTCACTACTTTTCTAATCTCATGGAAATCATTAGAGAGGGCTTTGCACTAGGATTGTGTGTGAGCCATCAACAATTGATATGCATGGGGAACAAGTAAATATTTATTCATCAGGCGTTTGCTATAGAAGGTCAATTCATTTTCAACATGGATGATGATGACTCCAAATGCATTATTATTGGAATTCACCACATCTACAAGAATTGCTTCCCTGAGAACATGGATATTAAGGACTATCAAACCCATGAAGGATTTCCATCTAGGATCCCTAGTCTTTGTGAATTCCAACTCTAGATTGAAGACAGGTGAGTTGCATAGGCAATTCAATTTGACAGTCCACAATGACTTTGACACCATGAACTCTAGTGGAAATTTCCCTTCGATGTGCAATTTCTAAAAGTTGTGGATCTGATAAGGAGTGGGTTGCTCTCCAAAGACTCCATGTCACAATCCACAGGAACCGCTACAAATCAAACCGCGCGGTCTAAACTCGACAAGTCAAGAATTCAAGAAGCATCACTATTGGCCCTTTAAACAATTTTAGACTGCGTAGTCAAAAAAAATTTACTTGTGGAATTCACTTCCTACGATCATTTGTATTCCTACAAGATTAGCTTCGAGATAAAGAGTCTAGTGCTTTATCTTGACATGGAATAGATTCAAACCAAGGGATCTAATGCATTCATGCATATTGTCGAGAGATCATTTATCATTCATAGGATTGCTTTCCAAGACATTCTTGAATTGATGGCATGGTTCAGACCACATAGTCTGAACCATGCCTTCAATTCAAGAATGTCCTAATTAAAAGGGTCAGGTTTATCAAGTTTATATTCTAGCTATCTTGCTTACTAGGTTCAATAATCAAAATTTGGCTTCACATTCAAATATACCTTCAAAAGCCTCTAATTGCAAATGAGTTGGGAAGGGAAGAGAAGAGAAGTGCTTCATACAAGAAGGGTAGTAGTAGGTAAAGCAATTCATATGGGATATATAAATTGGGATTAGTAGAATCTCACCATTTGTATTTAACTCAAACTTAAGGTAGAAATTTTGTTCAAAATAAAATTTCAGACCTCATTTAGGCATAGTAGAATACATTTTTTCAGAAAACTTTGAACTAAAAAAAGTTGGTAAATAAATTTAAGCTTCACCTCCAAAAATCCATTTTATATTTAGATCCTTCAATCAAAAGTTATGGACAAAATTCAAGGAGGATTTGAAAGGGACATTATTTTTTTACATTGTCTTTGAATTTTGTCTATATCTTTTAATTGGAGTATCTAAATTTGAAACGGATTTTTGGAGGTGGAACTCAAATTGATTTAACAACTTTTATTAGTTCAAAGTTTTCTAAAAACACGTATTATACTATGCCTAAACAATCTCTGAAATTCCACTTTGAATAAAATTCCTATGTTTTGACAATGAGTGGCCAAGCTCTCATCTTCAAATTATCCCATAGTTTTTGAGGTTTCTTGATGAACAATACATTTCACTATAAAAACAACCTCTCTACCCTCCCAACCAACAAGAAAAGTGGAAGGTTTTTGGTCAACACATGCCTATTGTCATTAGACAATTTTGTGTTAAAATCTTGTCATTTTAGATTTGTTTTCCTTGTAGTGTATATTGCTTAAATGCTAATAACAATTATGCACTTTAGATGGTGTGGTCTGAACCACTTTCATCTCATGCAATATTTAGAAGTCAGACCATTAGGTTTTTTTATGCATGGAGTGGTTCAGACCGCGCAGTCTAAACCACTTTCATCCCATGTAGTGCTTAGAGTTCAGACCTTTGGGAACTTCATACATGGAGTGGTTTAGACCGCGCGGTCTAAACCGCTTTCAGGTCATGCACTACTTAGAGTCCAGACCATCACGCATTTTATGCATGGGGTGGTTTAGACCGCGCGGTCTAAATCACTTTAATTTAGCTCATGCACTACCGAGTGCACTACTTACAATCCACAACATCAAGGATTTTTATACACAAAGGAATAGTTCAGATTGCGTGGTCTAAACCACTTTGAGCTCATGTAGTACTTAGAGTCTAGACCATCAGGGATTTTTATACATGGAGTGGTTTAGACTGCGCGGTCTAAACTACTTTTACCTCATCCACTTCCTAGAATCCAAACCATTGCACATTTTTATGCATGGAGTGGTTTAGCTAACGCGGTCTGAACCACTTTTAGCTCATGCACCACTTAGAGTCCAGACCATCAGGGAATTTTATACATAGAGTAGTTTAGACCGCGCGGTCTAAACCACTTTCATCTCATGTAGTACTTAGAGTCTAGACCATCGCGCATTTTTATGCATGGAGTGGTTTAGCTAACGTGGTCTGAACCACTTTTAGCTCATCCATTTCCTAGAGTCCAAACCATCACGCATTTTTATGAATGGAGTATTTTAGACCGCGCGGTCTAAACCACTTTCATCTCATGTAGTACTTAGAGTCTAAACCATCGCGCATTTTTATACATGGAGTGGTTTAGCTCACGTGGTCTGAACCACTTTTAGCTCATCCATTTCCTAGAGTCCAAACCATCACGCATTTTTATGAATGGAGTAGTTTAGACCGCGTGGTCTAAACCACTTTCATCTCATGTAGTACTTAGAGTCAAGACCATCGCGCATTTTTATGCATAGAGTGGTTTAGACCACACGGTCTAAACCACTCTCAACTCATGCACTACTTAGAGTCCAGACCATCACGCATTTTTATGAATGGAGTAGTTTAGACCGCGCAGTCAGAACCACTTTCAACTCATCCACTTTTTAGAGTCCAGACCATTGCGCATTTTTATGCATGGAATAGTTTAGACCGCGCAGTCAGAACCACTTTCATCTCATGTAGTACTTAGGGACCAGACCATCGCGCATTTTTATGCATGGAGTGGTTTAGACCGCGCGGTCTAAACTACTTTCAATGCATGCACAACTCATAGAATATATTATCACAAATTTTTTTATACTCAATGGAACAATTCAGACTGCGCGGTCTGAACCATGCCTTTGCATCACGAGACTTTTTTGCATAGAGACTGCACGGATATGGGGATCCTTTCTAAATTGTTGCGGAATTCACGAGTTTGGCATTGAATTTATAGTAAACTTACCTCCATTGCACAATTGAGCTTGTTGCAGCTTGGCAATCGTTGATCCCACAAACTCCAACCTTGTGATGTCTGAGAACAGTGTGAATAATATTGAAATTGCACTGAAGCATCTTTCTTGCAAGAAAAGAAACAATGTTGAAATTGTAGTAGATCGTATTTCCTACAAAAAGGAAACAAAGGTATTTCACAATTTGAGTTTCATAGAAAATTGCATAAAAACCCATGATGCAGTCATAGCAAAGAAATGAGAACCCTCAAACACAAAATCCATTGGCAAAATGACATGCATAGCAAGCACGACACTCAATTCCAACTAACACTGGATTCACAAACCCTCCAATACTACAACGGAATCAGAATCGCCAAACACACAATTTCTCGAAGTGCTATAGCGGAGTTGGAATTGCAAATATAGAAACCAGCCAATGCCACCACAGAGTTGGAATGACATGAAACACAAACCTTCCAATGCCATAGCCAAAACTCAAAATGTATACAGATTAAGACAAGCATACCTGCCCCGCCGAACTCAAGAAACCTTGCCGAACGCCCCTCCATAGAAACCAATACGCAAAATGTACAAAACCAACACGATAGAATGAAGGTGGATGGAAGAAAGAAGCACGAAATGGAGCAACAACAAAGAGAAATTGCAAAAGGCGGAGCAACAACAAGGAAGACGGGAAAGCATGAAAAACAAGTAGAAAACCCTAGCCGACAGAGATGACAAACAACCAAGCCTGAACGGACCCAAACCTAACCAACGACCAAACCTCTTCTAAGCCCCAAACCTAGTCCAAACTCCTCCAAGCCTACACACGCCGCTGTCACCGCACAAAGCTCATTGAAAGCTCACCCGACCTTCCTACGAACCTACATGTGTTGTACAAAGTTGAACCAAAGAAATTATGTTTATCAATCATGAAAGTTTATGGTTAATGGAAGTGAATGGAAGTTCAAGAATCAATTCACCCTAAGCCCTTTTTCCAAATTCTTGGAAGTTGCTCAAAATTGAACAAAATGCCAACATCTTCATAATTTCTATCACTAATTTTTTAATTGGTATACTACAAATTCAAACCAAGCATGTTAGTAATCACATGAGACAATAAAACACATCAATCTCACAATTAGAGATTGAAAAATTATATGGTTTCATTGCATGGATGTCAAAATTGTGAAATTCATATATAGGCTTTTAATCCTCTTTTCACAAATCAAGCCTTTAGAATTGGTCACCAAAAAAATAATTAAAATATAAGGTTCAAAGACAAAATGTGCATATTCCAAACAATTCATGGCTTCTCCAAATCTATTCTCCAATTTCATTACATGAATTTCCAATGTGATTTTCTTCCTAAGATCTAGAATATTTGAGGCTCATTTCTAAGAATCCTCAATACTAGGAAATAAAGATTTGCGATGGACACTACAAAAACTCTTGGATATGAAAATCATAATCATTTATTTCGGAAATTAGATTTCAAATGATAAAATTAGACTTCTAAAACATTTGGATAATGTTCACTTGGCATTGAATTGCAAACATTGTAGGGACTGGCAACATACTCAAAATAGGCCATATGTACATTTCCACTTGTTCAATTCTTACAACTCCGATCCTATGCAATTAACACTCCTTACAAAGTGAGTGCTTTCAACATCTATATGCTTAGTTCTTGAAGGGAAAATATTTTGCTTTATTAGGCAGGACTTGTAGATAGGCTAGAATTTGGTTCTAAAATTTTGAAGTAAGAAATTTCTATTTGGTAAGTTATGTGAAATTTTAGTGGTTTTTAAGTGTTATGGTGTGTTAATTTGGTTGTTTTTTTATGCTCAAGTGGGAAAGTGGATTATTTTTGTTAGTTGAATTTTGACGTGGTAGTATTTTGAGGTCCCAATTCAATTCAGAGGGTTGATTTCCAATTGGATGGTTAAAGTGCCTTCAAGTGTGAGATTCCAAATTGGGGTGATAGATGTCATGGGGTGTAAGTTACTAAGTTAGATGCTAAGTGGGATTTGAAGTGGTGCCTTTAGGTGGTATTTAGCCTTATACTCCGAATTGGTTTTAGCCACTTTGAGAGAGAGCTCGATGAGAGTCCTAGCCCAAATTGGTTGTGTATATTTATTTTTGTTTTGTTTTGTTTGTGAAGTTGTGAGATGTTGAGGAATTATGAGATGGTGCTAGTTTTAGAGATGGAATTTATAGGTCTAAGTAGGAGATTTTTTATGAAGGGAGTAATGAAGCTACTTGGATGTGGTATTAAAGTGTGATTAGTCTTACAATAAAGATGTAAATTGGATAATGGTGATGTATTCGCTATTTGATTTAATATGATGAGAATTACATATTGAATTGGTGTCTAGTGATTGTGTGACAAGGAAATGAATTCAGTTGAGGATGTGTGCAATGTCATTGTAGTATTATTTGTGGATATATAATTTCAAGTTAGACTATTGAATGTAAGTTGAGATATTTCAATTTTAAAAATAAAACCTATTAGCATAAATTTCCTACTTGACCGTCTCCCTTGGAACAAATTTATTATACTATTGAGTATTTTTCCAATTTGGTTAAATATTCTCCTTCAACAGGACTACAAGCTTTGGTTCTTCTTACTAAAGTAAAACACACTTCAAAAGGTTGAGGCATTTACAGATTCATTGTCCTCATTGAACATGTAGAGCAAAATTCAAAGTTGTTACACAAATTAGGTCAAAAAAAAATTGAGCCCTTAGATACACAACTCCCATATTATGTGGGTTATTTTTTTAAGAAATCAAACAATATAAATGTGTTTTAACTTCAATTGGAGGAAACTTCCTTCCTAATTATAAAATGACATGGAATTTTGGTTAATGCTACATTTAACAACTTCTGGACTATTCAATGAATTTCCCATATTTTTTTTAGGTTGCCTAAAAACAAAAAATGTTACTACCATGAAAATATGACCAATAATATAACTCAATGTTCTCAAACAATTTCTCTACCGTTTCCTATGAAATACTTTGGTGTTCCCAACGGACGTATAATATACGCCCGTGAAGTACAAGACCCCAAAACGACTAGCAATCATATTTTGCAGTCATATATCACCCCAAGGTATTGACCTTTAAGAATATGACTGCAAGTAGTCGCCAGTCATCCTTAGTCATTTTTTTGCAGTCATAAAACACTGCCGTTGTTGTAGTGACATTAGTTTAGAAGCAAATAAATTAAAGTACATTGTTTGGAAAAAATTACAAAATATTTGCACAAAAGAATTCAAATTCAAGATTCAATACATGGACCTTGGCACCTAACGTTTAGAATATTCAATATTTTTTTTAAAAGGCACATCATATAAAAAGTGGTTAATATATTTATATTGCTTTTCAAAATTTAGAAGCATGTAATGTGGCCTATGTTTGTATTTGTGCTAACATAATAATATGTCCTATTACAAAACATCAATGCAAAAAACTACTTTAGGGGTTTTATCAACCATAGTTTATCCATGAGTAGGTTCACCACCTATCTACATATTAGTTGCTTCTTTGAATCACGCTCAATGACTACACCCAACTTCTTCACAAAGTACCTCATTACTAATGTGTTTTCAAATATTCCATTGTCATATTTGAATAGTTGTATGGATGAAAGTCTCTAAAGTAGCACTTGTGGGCTGCGGCCTTACTATAGGTAACTAAAACCAAAAGAGTCCTTTTATTGTAGACCACATAGTCAAATATCTGTTTCCAACTTTGAATTAGAAGCACATGTCATTATGTCACCATATGCTTAGTGATGTCATTATATTCATTAGAATATATTTTAGATGATTAGTAGTAAGTTGTTTGACACAACTAGAATGCATTGCTTATTGTTTGTGAATTTATTTGTTTGGCCATAGTACATTTGTCCAAACATATTGTACTTTAGTTTTTGGTAACCATAAAAGAAAAATGGTTTGAAAGAGAAGGGACAAAGAATAAAGGATAATAAACAATAATAGGAAAAAAAAATCATAAAACAACTATTAGTTCTAATTTTTAATTCTAATATAGGGGCCAAAAAATTGAATTCAAAAGTGTATTGTAAATAATATAGAGTACTTTAATAAATGACAATTTAGAGTTATTTTTAACAGGGTGTTTTAAATTACAAAATATTAGGTAAATAGCCCCCCATAAAATATATCCTTATTTTAATGTATTATATACTAAACCTCTAAATTAGTGAACCCCTCTCAAGTCTTTCTAATATCAGTTATTTTTTAACTTTATAAAATAATACAACATACATTATGGTTTTCTATATTTTTAGAAGCTATAAATTCACTAGGAGACATAGCTCTCATATTTCAAGCCAAGTTTATCGGCAATAAAATGGTTCCCCCCTCAAAATCAAGCTTCTTACTACACACATTCATTCTTCAATGATGAAACCATATCTTCTTTAACCCTTAGAATTTTCAGATAATTTTGCCTATTGTTTAGCAATAGGACTGGCATTGTGATTGTGTGTTTCTTCCAAGGTTTCTTCAAGTTTCTCAATTCCTTTGTATAGGGATGTAAAAAAAAGTTAAATTGAACAAAACTAAAGAGATTATGGCTAGAGTCTTCTTAAGCCATAATTTAGTGAGCCATAAAATCCTCTATATCAATATTTCCCTTTTACAAAGAACTCTTATAGAATGAATGTCTGCTTTTTTATTGGAAATTTTGCATTTTTTTTCTTGTATATTTATATGCTTATTTTCTATATCTCAATTCAATGGAACTCATCATAGATTAAAGCTCTCAATTATTTTTGGAGATTTGAATATTAATTAGGGGAATGACAACATAATCTTGAACAACTTCTCTATTCAGCATTGAAATACATGCACCTTTGACTCAGGATACGAAGTTCGAAGTCATGAATTGAACATTTGAAGTAGATTCTAATTTCTTAGCGTTCATCATCTTCTCTTTTGCCTTCAATTCTTCCCAAGCTATCTCCAAATGTAAATGTCTAACGATGGACATATGACCACCAAGTTGAACTTCAAAATTCTTTATTTTGTATTTCACATCTTACAATTGCATGCACACTTCATCGAATTAAAAATCAATGAACATTTTTTTTTCACTGATGAAATTTCCTTTTTATTAGATTTTTGAAATCTAAGAGTCTAAGTTTGTGATGATTTGAAATTATTGTGGTTCAAAGAGGTTCAAAATCGTGGTCCAAAATTAATCACGGTTCAAAGAGGGTACTCTACAAAAAGTAGAAAACCATATGAGTTAAACCTTTTATTCATTAGAGGAAAAATTTAGACATGATTTGGATCTACTTTAGCCTGGATTTAATTCTTAAAATATGATTATATGTAAAATATAGTATTGGAAAATTGCTTGATTTAAAAGAAAATTAGATATAAATTAGTGTGAAGGAAATCAAAGAAGAGCAAAAATTAATTTTAAAATGGTTGTAATCCCTAGTATATCCCTCTAATAGATGAATGGAAAAGAATATTTTTTTAACCATTTAATGTTTTGGATATTGCAGCTAGATTCTTTGGATTTCAAGCACTTCTCTACCACGATTAATCCCAACCAGTGTTGTCTTGTCTGACATATTTTTGGGTTTTGGCGTCGTGTATGATGTCTGACATTGCGTGTCACGTATCACTAAGTGTCGAGTTTACTTGACATTGCGGGGATGCTAGTATGTGAGCCTAAGAGCATGAGCCTATGAGCCTATGAGCCTGTGAGCCTGTGAGCCTCCAATTTTTTTTCTTCTATTTAGAAATTATAAATCCATTGAGGACCTATGACCGTAGAATTAGATGAAAGGATGTATAGTCCGACTAAACAACAAATGAATATGCTACTAATGATTTTGTACCAAAACATTGAACCACAGGCCTTTATATAAATTTAAAGGATGAAAATGGTCCACCTATTTTATTTTATTTTTTTAACTATGCTTTAAATTTTTTAGAAATATCTTGAATATGAAAAATATAAAATGAACATAGTAGATATATATTATACACCAAATAAATGTATTAACCCTTAATTTTCTAAATGACCATTTTGCTAATTGATGTCCCTTTTTTTTTAACTATCTTTATTGAAATTTTATTTATTTATTAAATAAAAAACATTTTTAATAAATAAAAAACATGATTAATTCAATGGAAGTAGTTTAATTGAATTCTAAGTTAAATTTCATTTTCTAGAATTTCATAAAGTTCAATGGTGGAGTGTGATTTAAGATTCATGTTTTATTGTTCAATTTGGGCACAGGATGAAGTTTTAGGCATTGAATGAAATTGTTGCCACATCATACACGGGTCAATTCAATTTGAGAAACAAGACAATAGAAATCAAATATCAAATCATGAAAATAAAGTGATTAACGGCTGGAGGTAGTAAGGTGAAAAATTTCAGCATGCAATATATGGATTCTACTATAGGTGAAAGATAAGATTAGTGGAAAATAATTATTTTGAAGTATGCGGAAAAATAAAAAAAATGAAGAGAAGAAATTGTTGAATTCAACAAGAATTAATTGAGCAAATTGTTGTAAGAAAATAATTTTTTTAATACAAGTCGAAATGTTCAAAGATCATGTATAATCAAATAAATTCTCAATGAAAACCTAAAGGAAATTTTACAATGATACTTTGTGAGGATGGAGGGTAAAGAAGTGGTTTTATAATGAAATCCATTGTTCCTTATGAACCTTCAAAGGATATGGGATAATTTGAAGATTAAACTCCTACTAATCTTAAAGATTAATATATCCCACATACGTTGCTTCACCTCCTACCATCCAATTTGTATAAAGATCTTATCTTCCTCAATTTTATAAACATCCAAATAAGTGACTCTTGAGGCTTTGTGATGAACATTTTGGATTTTATTCAATATAATGTTGAATTTCCAAAATATTCAACATGAAAGTGCCAACCTTGTCCTTTACTTATGGTGGTATGTAGAAAAAAAATTGTGGTCTTTAAAACCCCTATTGTTAACGGCGGGGGTAACAAGGTCCATACAAGAAGCGAAGTTGGATCCTTTGAAAGCGTAGCCGTTAACGGCGGGGGGTAGCAAGGTCCATAAAAAAAACAAAGTTGCATCTCCAAACCCCCCGCCGTTAACCCCTAAACGTCAGAGCGGACGTTTTCCATACCTTCCTGAAATGTTGTGACTTCGAAATGTTGTAACTTTTGCATCCAAGGTCCAAATTTGATAAAATTTGTTGGTGAAGTTGAGCCTTGTCTTCTAGTTTGTGTGGTAAAATTTTCATATCAATCCACAATGTAATGAGTTTTGGGCAGCCAATCAAAGTTCGCAGGTTCTAATTGAGTTCAGAAACTGCATTTTAGGGCTGCAACTTCGGGGGCTTATATCTCTTTCATCCAAGGTCCAAATTCAATAAAATTTGTTGGGTTTTCTTCCCCTTGAAGTCTAGTTATTGTGGTAAAATTTTCATGTCAATCCAAGTTGTTTTGAATATTTGGGAGCAATTCAAAGTTCAAAATCCTGCCATTTTTGGAGAATAGTAAACTTCGGCGACTTGTATCTTCTTCATACAAAGTCGATTTTCAATCATTTTTGTTGGAAAAGTTGCGCATAATAGTCTAGTTTGTGTGGCTAAAATTTCATGTCAATCAAAGAATTTATGAGTGACTGAGAAGCATTCTAGTAGAAGGAGTTTTAGCCAAAGATGTATTTTTTGCATTTTTTCTTGCTCTTTTCAAGACATTTGAAAGCCATTTTGTAACCACAATGAGTCAAATCAATGAAATTTTTTTCACCAATGTGTTTATATACTCATTTTGAATCATTTGACAATATAAAGTTTTTACATCTGAGTAGGTTTAGAAATCAAATTTCACCTCCAAATGTGTTTTTATGGAAATTTCAGCATTCATTTTCATCACTAAAACATGATAATCTTTAAATCTATGCGGTCAAATGACTCCAAATTTGATACACGTCATCTACAATATGTTTACGAAAATATTGTACTGTTAAGATCTCAATAACTTAGTGACATTTTGATCTATGACTCTTCAAATGGAATGACGCTTTAGAACCTATTTGGACTTGAGACGTTGAGGGGTTAACGGCGGGGGGTAACAAGGTTCATAAAAAATAAAAAATTGCATCTCCAAACCCCCGCCGTTAACGGCGAGGGGTAACAAGGTCCATAAGAAAAACAAATTTGCATCTCCAAAACCCCTGCCATTAACAGCAGGAGGTAACAAGGTCCATAAAAATAAAAAAAATTGCATCTCCAAACCCCTGCCATTAACAGCAGGAGGTAACAAGGTCCATAAAAATAAATAAAATTGCATCTCCAACCCCCCGCCGTTAACGGCGGAGGGTAACAAGGTCCATAAAAATAAATAAAAACTGCATCTCCAACCCCCCACCGTTAACGGCGGGGGTTAACAAGGTCGATAAAAAAAACAAAGTTGCATCTCTATATCTCCTGCCATTAATGGCGGAGGGTAGAAAGGTCCATAAAAAAACAAAGTTGAATCCTCTAAAAGCACAGCCGTTAACGGCGGGGGGTAGCAAGGGCCATCGAAGAAGCGAAGTTGAATCCTCTAAAAGCACAGCCGTTAACGGCGAGGGGTAGCAAGAGCCATCGAAGAAGTGAAGTTGGATCCTCTAAAAGCACAACTGTTAACGGTGGGGGTAGCAAGGTTCATTGAAGAAGCGAAGTTGAATCCTCTAAAAGTGTAGCCATTAACAACGGAGGATAGCAAAGAATACATGAACTATAGTGTTTGACTAAATCCTAACATTTGTTGCCCTAAATTGCAACCCTGAAAATTGCACCCGTCAACGATTGGGGGTAGCAAGGCACCTTAAAATCTTTGAAATCTAAACATTTCAAGCTAAATTTCAGGATGCTATTGTAGTTTTGAGGTCATAAATGACTCAATATGCATCCGTTTTTTATATGCTATATACCATTGGAATCGTGCTTTCAAAGTGCAAGAAATGATATAAAGTTTCAAAATTTGTCTTTAACAAAAAATTACACATACATTCAAAGTTAATATCAATTGGGATAATTATTTCCTTACTATCTTGTTTGAACTTCTAGCATGTAGGTGCTATTATTATATTTTTGTTTGGTACAAACCCTAACTAGAAGGTTTATAATATTACACTTTGCAATTTTCCATGAACTTGTACTTGTCCTCATTATGGAAATATAAATGAGGCCTCTATTGGAAAACATGACATGTACATAAACTACAAACACGTTTATTATATCTTTCATTATTTGTGTAAATTTGATTATAAAATAGACACATTCATCTACGCTCCTACCTTCAACTTGGATGAAATAAAGCAAGTAATTGTTGTTGCTAGAATCATCAAGACGTGTGAGTATTCAAGTTAGTTGGTAGATAATAGCATGATATGAAGTAGATACGTAGTATCAATATATTATCTTCAAAATCTCTAAATTCAAGTAAAAAAGTATTATTTTCATATTCCAATATGTATTCTTTGTTGCAATGAAAGAATATTTTATTATGTACACAATGCTCTACATCCTACGATATTTTCACTGCATTTGTTTTCCTCTTATCTTTAGAATTCACTATAAATTATATGTAATCTCACTTGATCAATCCACCCTCGAACAACCTCTTAGAATGTAATACGAGATGTAATATAAATTTCAAAACATGCAATAGCACCAACTTCCCAAGCTTTTAGATATAAAATCCATGGGCATAGGTCCCATGGTAATAGGTCATTTTTTTTCTAGACATAGCAATTTTGGTGAAAAAAAATCAGTCTTTTAACTTTTTAATCAAAAATATTTACAAATTACATCATATTTTACATTTCTAGGCTCTAGGCTCACACAATCCATGCTCACCGCTCTTAGGCTCACGCTCACATGCTCACATGCTAGCGTCGTTGCTTGACATTGCGTCGCGTTGAGATAAAAAAATTTACCCCATGGTAAATGAATTATGCCTATGTGGCAAGGTTTACAAAATGTCGTGGAAAGCCAACTTGGGTGCTTGCGGGTGGGGGTGCATGTACTTCAACCTTAGGCGATCGTGAATGGAAGTGCGTGCAAGTGCAGATGGGGCGACTACAGGTTCTAAAATTAGGGCAACCTCCTTGTTGCAATTGTCAAAAAACACTCAAAACTACCATTTTTTGTACAAACTACAAAGTGCAAAAAGAATTCAGACATTTCGACCACATAGATTGCAAGATAAATGCATTCAAAGTGAAGAAATCATGTTTTTTGGCACAATGGCAAACTAGTTTAAGAGACTTCAAATCTTCTTAACTTAAATAGTTTGCACTATAGATATTGAATTTAGATTTTTTCATCATTCAAAATTGGGTTGAAAATATAGGAAAAATAAAAGTTTAAAATATAATGTGATTTTCATTCTTTAAAAAATTAATTAGTAGAAGAAGGTATCATAGAGGAAAAACTAAATCATTAATAGCTCTAAGATGGAATTAAAACTCACTAATACCAGTAGTAAAATTTTCCTAACAATCAATGTTAATTTAGTGAACCTATTTGTTTGGGATTTTTTTTTTAAATTGAGCTCAAAAACGAATCCTATACCTAATTTTACAAAACAATATTATAATTACTTGCAAAACAAGATGCTCTATAACTTCTTATGGGAGAATGTAGGTTTTGGACGCTCTCAGGTGGAGGTGCAAGCCGTTGCCTTCTCTTTGTCCAAAAATTGACTTGGTTTTGTATTTTGGGGGAGATTTTGGGTTTAGGTAACTTCGGGTGGGCAACCTCTTCTCTTGGGTGACTTCTAAGAGGTGACTTTTTGTCTGAAGCAACCTTGGGTAGAACATGGAGTTATTTTTATTTTCTTCTTTATAACATTTCAATACTTTATATATTATAGGCAATTTTAGGTCTAGGGTGACTCTAGGTGGTTGAGTGTCTTATTATCTCAAAGGACCTATTGTGGGTGATCTCTGGTGAAATGGGAGCTATCGCCTTTTTTCCAGAGAAGTGGGTATGCTTTGTATTCTCTCATATATTTTATAATTAGAGAACAAAAGGTAGGGTTTTGTGTATGATCATCCTACTATGTTCTGGCAAATTTAGTAATTAGAAGGGGATTCCAAACCTTTTCACCGTTTTTCCTTTCCACTTGGATGATTACTTATTAATATTTTTTTGTCTCAGGGTCCTTTAACATCATGAAGACCTTAGAATAAATTATTTTCTAAAGTTTTGAAAACCATTTGCTATTTATTTCCTCTCCATTTCTTTCATTGGGTTCTAGTCATTGAAGTTCTTGCATCTCATAGTTTTTATTTACTATTTTTCCTAGCACAAATACTAAATTTAAAAAAAAAATTAATATGTATTCCTGAATTTTTTTTTCAACGTATAATAGAAAGTTGCAACTTGGAAGTTGTAGGATCTACACGTTTTTGGATAAAATGTTTGAACGATAAAATCTAATCATTTAGAAAAGGTTCAAAATACTTCTATTTGAAGTTTAGGCACTTTGAACTTGAAATTAGTAAGATTTTTTATTTTGAAATTTTAGGAGAGTGTACTCATACAAATTAACTAAAGGATAGTATGTTTAGATTTGCTTTCAAGACAAGTCTTTTGAAGCAGTTTTGTACCTTTGAACACATTTGGTCCTCTAAAGGTTAAAGGAGACAACTAAAAGTGACATCACTAAGCATATGGTGACATAATGACATGTGCTTCTAATTCAAAGTTGGAAACAGATATTTGACTATGTGGTCTACAATAAAAGGACTCTTTTGGTTTTAGTTACCTATAGTAAGGCCGCAGCCCACAAGTGCTACTTTAGAGACTTTCATCCATACAACTATTCAAATATGACAATGGAATATTTGAAAACACATTAGTAATGAGGTACTTTGTGAAGAAGTTGGGTGTAGTCATTGAGCGTGATTCAAAGAAGCAACTAATATGTAGATAGGTGGTGAACCTACTCATGGATAAACTATGGTTGATAAAACCCCTAAAGTAGTTTTTTGCATTGATGTTTTGTAATAGGACATATTATTATGTTAGCACAAATACAAACATAGGCCACATTACATGCTTCTAAATTTTGAAAAGCAATATAAATATATTAACCACTTTTTATATGATGTGCCTTTTAAAAAAAATATTGAATATTCTAAACGTTAGGTGCCAAGGTCCATGTATTGAATCTTGAATTTGAATTCTTTTGTGCAAATATTTTGTAATTTTTTCCAAACAATGTACTTTAATTTATTTGCTTCTAAACTAATGTCACTACAACAACGGCAGTGTTTTATGACTGCAAAAAAATGACTAAGGATGACTGGCGACTACTTGCAGTCATATTCTTAAAGGTCAATACCTTGGGGTGATATATGACTGCAAAATATGATTGCTAGTCGTTTTGGGGTCTTGTACTTCACGGGCGTATATTATACGTCCGTTGGGAACACCAAAGTATTTCATAGGAAACGGTAGAGAAATTGTTTGAGAACATTGAGTTATATTATTGGTCATATTTTCATGGTAGTAACATTTTTTGTTTTTAGGCAACCTAAAAAAAATATGGGAAATTCATTGAATAGTCCAGAAGTTGTTAAATGTAGCATTAACCAAAATTCCATGTCATTTTATAATTAGGAAGGAAGTTTCCTCCAATTGAAGTTAAAACACATTTATATTGTTTGATTTCTTAAAAAAATAACCCACATAATATGGGAGTTGTGTATCTAAGGGCTCAATTTTTTTTTGACCTAATTTGTGTAACAACTTTGAATTTTGCTCTACATGTTCAATGAGGACAATGAATCTGTAAATGCCTCAACCTTTTGAAGTGTGTTTTACTTTAGTAAGAAGAACCAAAGCTTGTAGTCCTGTTGAAGGAGAATATTTAACCAAATTGGAAAAATACTCAATAGTATAATAAATTTGTTCCAAGGGAGACGGTCAAGTAGGAAATTTATGCTAATAGGTTTTATTTTTAAAATTGAAATATCTCAACTTACATTCAATAGTCTAACTTGAAATTATATATCCACAAATAATACTACAATGACATTGCACACATCCTCAACTGAATTCATTTCCTTGTCACACAATCACTAGACACCAATTCAATATGTAATTCTCATCATATTAAATCAAATAGCGAATACATCACCATTATCCAATTTACATCTTTATTGTAAGACTAATCACACTTTAATACCACATCCAAGTAGCTTCATTACTCCCTTCATAAAAAATCTCCTACTTAGACCTATAAATTCCATCTCTAAAACTAGCACCATCTCATAATTCCTCAACATCTCACAACTTCACAAACAAAACAAAACAAAAATAAATATACACAACCAATTTGGGCTAGGACTCTCATCGAGCTCTCTCTCAAAGTGGCTAAAACCAATTCGGAGTATAAGGCTAAATACCACCTAAAGGCACCACTTCAAATCCCACTTAGCATCTAACTTAGTAACTTACACCCCATGACATCTATCACCCCAATTTGGAATCTCACACTTGAAGGCACTTTAACCATCCAATTGGAAATCAACCCTCTGAATTGAATTGGGACCTCAAAATACTACCACGTCAAAATTCAACTAACAAAAATAATCCACTTTCCCACTTGAGCATAAAAAAACAACCAAATTAACACACCATAACACTTAAAAACCACTAAAATTTCACATAACTTACCAAATAGAAATTTCTTACTTCAAAATTTTAGAACCAAATTCTAGCCTATCTACAAGTCCTGCCTAATAAAGCAAAATATTTTCCCTTCAAGAACTAAGCATATAGATGTTGAAAGCACTCACTTTGTAAGGAGTGTTAATTGCATAGGATCGGAGTTGTAAGAATTGAACAAGTGGAAATGTACATATGGCCTATTTTGAGTATGTTGCCAGTCCCTACAATGTTTGCAATTCAATGCCAAGTGAACATTATCCAAATGTTTTAGAAGTCTAATTTTATCATTTGAAATCTAATTTCCGAAATAAATGATTATGATTTTCATATCCAAGAGTTTTTGTAGTGTCCATCGCAAATCTTTATTTCCTAGTATTGAGGATTCTTAGAAATGAGCCTCAAATATTCTAGATCTTAGGAAGAAAATCACATTGGAAATTCATGTAATGAAATTGGAGAATAGATTTGGAGAAGCCATGAATTGTTTGGAATATGCACATTTTGTCTTTGAACCTTATATTTTAATTATTTTTTTGGTGACCAATTCTAAAGGCTTGATTTGTGAAAAGAGGATTAAAAGCCTATATATGAATTTCACAATTTTGACATCCATGCAATGAAACCATATAATTTTTCAATCTCTAATTGTGAGATTGATGTGTTTTATTGTCTCATGTGATTACTAACATGCTTGGTTTGAATTTGTAGTATACCAATTAAAAAATTAGTGATAGAAATTATGAAGATGTTGGCATTTTGTTCAATTTTGAGCAACTTCCAAGAATTTGGAAAAAGGGCTTAGGGTGAATTGATTCTTGAACTTCCATTCACTTCCATTAACCATAAACTTTCATGATTGATAAACATAATTTCTTTGGTTCAACTTTGTACAACACATGTAGGTTCGTAGGAAGGTCGGGTGAGCTTTCAATGAGCTTTGTGCGGTGACAGCGGCGTGTGTAGGCTTGGAGGAGTTTGGACTAGGTTTGGGGCTTAGAAGAGGTTTGGTCGTTGGTTAGGTTTGGGTCCGTTCAGGCTTGGTTGTTTGTCATCTCTGTCGGCTAGGGTTTTCTACTTGTTTTTCATGCTTTCCCGTCTTCCTTGTTGTTGCTCCGCCTTTTGCAATTTCTCTTTGTTGTTGCTCCATTTCGTGCTTCTTTCTTCCATCCACCTTCATTCTATCGTGTTGGTTTTGTACATTTTGCGTATTGGTTTCTATGGAGGGGCGTTCGGCAAGGTTTCTTGAGTTCGGCGGGGCAGGTATGCTTGTCTTAATCTGTATACATTTTGAGTTTTGGCTATGGCATTGGAAGGTTTGTGTTTCATGTCATTCCAACTCTGTGGTGGCATTGGCTGGTTTCTATATTTGCAATTCCAACTCCGCTATAGCACTTCGAGAAATTGTGTGTTTGGCGATTCTGATTCCGTTGTAGTATTGGAGGGTTTGTGAATCCAGTGTTAGTTGGAATTGAGTGTCGTGCTTGCTATGCATGTCATTTTGCCAATGGATTTTGTGTTTGAGGGTTCTCATTTCTTTGCTATGACTGCATCATGGGTTTTTATGCAATTTTCTATGAAACTCAAATTGTGAAATACCTTTGTTTCCTTTTTGTAGGAAATACGATCTACTACAATTTCAACATTGTTTCTTTTCTTGCAAGAAAGATGCTTCAGTGCAATTTCAATATTATTCACACTGTTCTCAGACATCACAAGGTTGGAGTTTGTGGGATCAACGATTGCCAAGCTGCAACAAGCTCAATTGTGCAATGGAGGTAAGTTTACTATAAATTCAATGCCAAACTCGTGAATTCCGCAACAATTTAGAAAGGATCCCCATATCCGTGCAGTCTCTATGCAAAAAAGTCTCGTGATGCAAAGGCATGGTTCAGACCGCGCAGTCTGAATTGTTCCATTGAGTATAAAAAAATTTGTGATAATATATTCTATGAGTTGTGCATGCATTGAAAGTAGTTTAGACCGCGCGGTCTAAACCACTCCATGCATAAAAATGCGCGATGGTCTGGTCCCTAAGTACTACATGAGATGAAAGTGGTTCTGACTGCGCGGTCTAAACTATTCCATGCATAAAAATGCGCAATGGTCTGGACTCTAAAAAGTGGATGAGTTGAAAGTGGTTCTGACTGCGCGGTCTAAACTACTCCATTCATAAAAATGCGTGATGGTCTGGACTCTAAGTAGTGCATGAGTTGAGAGTGGTTTAGACCGTGTGGTCTAAACCACTCTATGCATAAAAATGCGCGATGGTCTTGACTCTAAGTACTACATGAGATGAAAGTGGTTTAGACCACGCGGTCTAAACTACTCCATTCATAAAAATGCGTGATGGTTTGGACTCTAGGAAATGGATGAGCTAAAAGTGGTTCAGACCACGTGAGCTAAACCACTCCATGTATAAAAATGCGCGATGGTTTAGACTCTAAGTACTACATGAGATGAAAGTGGTTTAGACCGCGCGGTCTAAAATACTCCATTCATAAAAATGCGTGATGGTTTGGACTCTAGGAAATGGATGAGCTAAAAGTGGTTCAGACCACGTTAGCTAAACCACTCCATGCATAAAAATGCGCGATGGTCTAGACTCTAAGTACTACATGAGATGAAAGTGGTTTAGACCGCGCGGTCTAAACTACTCTATGTATAAAATTCCCTGATGGTCTGGACTCTAAGTGGTGCATGAGCTAAAAGTGGTTCAGACCGCGTTAGCTAAACCACTCCATGCATAAAAATGTGCAATGGTTTGGATTCTAGGAAGTGGATGAGGTAAAAGTAGTTTAGACCGCGCAGTCTAAACCACTCCATGTATAAAAATCCCTGATGGTCTAGACTCTAAGTACTACATGAGCTCAAAGTGGTTTAGACCACGCAATCTGAACTATTCCTTTGTGTATAAAAATCCTTGATGTTGTGGATTGTAAGTAGTGCACTCGGTAGTGCATGAGCTAAATTAAAGTGATTTAGACCGCGCGGTCTAAACCACCCCATGCATAAAATGCGTGATGGTCTGGACTCTAAGTAGTGCATGACCTGAAAGCGGTTTAGACCGCGCGGTCTAAACCACTCCATGTATGAAGTTCCCAAAGGTCTGAACTCTAAGCACTACATGGGATGAAAGTGGTTTAGACTGCGCGGTCTGAACCACTCCATGCATAAAAAAACCTAATGGTCTGACTTCTAAATATTGCATGAGATGAAAGTGGTTCAGACCACACCATCTAAAGTGCATAATTGTTATTAGCATTTAAGCAATATACACTACAAGGAAAACAAATCTAAAATGACAAGATTTTAACACAAAATTGTCTAATGACAATAGGCATGTGTTGACCAAAAACCTTCCACTTTTCTTGTTGGTTGGGAGGGTAGAGAGGTTGTTTTTATAGTGAAATGTATTGTTCATCAAGAAACCTCAAAAACTATGGGATAATTTGAAGATGAGAGCTTGGCCACTCATTGTCAAAACATAGGAATTTTATTCAAAGTGGAATTTCAGAGATTGTTTAGGCATAGTATAATACGTGTTTTTAGAAAACTTTGAACTAATAAAAGTTGTTAAATCAATTTGAGTTCCACCTCCAAAAATCCGTTTCAAATTTAGATACTCCAATTAAAAGATATAGACAAAATTCAAAGACAATGTAAAAAAATAATGTCCCTTTCAAATCCTCCTTGAATTTTGTCCATAACTTTTGATTGAAGGATCTAAATATAAAATGGATTTTTGGAGGTGAAGCTTAAATTTATTTACCAACTTTTTTTAGTTCAAAGTTTTCTGAAAAAATGTATTCTACTATGCCTAAATGAGGTCTGAAATTTTATTTTGAACAAAATTTCTACCTTAAGTTTGAGTTAAATACAAATGGTGAGATTCTACTAATCCCAATTTATATATCCCATATGAATTGCTTTACCTACTACTACCCTTCTTGTATGAAGCACTTCTCTTCTCTTCCCTTCCCAACTCATTTGCAATTAGAGGCTTTTGAAGGTATATTTGAATGTGAAGCCAAATTTTGATTATTGAACCTAGTAAGCAAGATAGCTAGAATATAAACTTGATAAACCTGACCCTTTTAATTAGGACATTCTTGAATTGAAGGCATGGTTCAGACTATGTGGTCTGAACCATGCCATCAATTCAAGAATGTCTTGGAAAGCAATCCTATGAATGATAAATGATCTCTCGACAATATGCATGAATGCATTAGATCCCTTGGTTTGAATCTATTCCATGTCAAGATAAAGCACTAGACTCTTTATCTCGAAGCTAATCTTGTAGGAATACAAATGATCGTAGGAAGTGAATTCCACAAGTAAATTTTTTTTGACTACGCAGTCTAAAATTGTTTAAAGGGCCAATAGTGATGCTTCTTGAATTCTTGACTTGTCGAGTTTAGACCGCGCGGTTTGATTTGTAGCGGTTCCTGTGGATTGTGACATGGAGTCTTTGGAGAGCAACCCACTCCTTATCAGATCCACAACTTTTAGAAATTGCACATCGAAGGGAAATTTCCACTAGAGTTCATGGTGTCAAAGTCATTGTGGACTGTCAAATTGAATTGCCTATGCAACTCACCTGTCTTCAATCTAGAGTTGGAATTCACAAAGACTAGGGATCCTAGATGGAAATCCTTCATGGGTTTGATAGTCCTTAATATCCATGTTCTCAGGGAAGCAATTCTTGTAGATGTGGTGAATTCCAATAATAATGCATTTGGAGTCATCATCATCCATGTTGAAAATGAATTGACCTTCTATAGCAAACGCCTGATGAATAAATATTTACTTGTTCCCCATGCATATCAATTGTTGATGGCTCACACACAATCCTAGTGCAAAGCCCTCTCTAATGATTTCCATGAGATTAGAAAAGTAGTGAGTATGTACCTCACAAAAGTATTTGTCGTCCACATTAAAACACTAACAATGGCATCTTTAAACATCTATTAGGTTGAAAGAAGTCCTTGACGAGGGTAATGAGGACAAAGGCTAGCTAGGGCAATAGAAAGTAGTATAGCCAGATGGCTAAGGCTGCAACTCAAGGTGCAATGACGTTGGACACGGGGACTATACATGAGGTAGGAGGAACTTTTCTCATAGGGGCCAAGGAGTCAAAGTCAATCTCCATGGACATCAAGGGCGGCATCAACATCGCGTACGTGGAGATGATGGAAGAGTATCAAAAGAAGAAGTACTTGGGAGGGGGTAGACAAGTACAATGACACCATCAATGCTCTCATGAGAAAGAAAAGAGAGGAGAAGGCCAAGAAAGCGCAGAGGAAGATGGAACTAGCGGAGGAATAAAGGCAATAAGTGGAGAAGGATAGGGAATGCAAGGAGAAAAACGAAGGCACTAGACGGACTCAGAAAGTTGCCCGTGAAAGTGTCGAGAAACTTTGCACACGAGCATGGGGATGGCTAATACGCACTTTACAATTTGGATGTGTTTTAAAAGCAATAGCAACTTCAGAACGGGATCAATCGCCAAGTTATTGTGGCATTTGGAAGATCCCCCTGTAAAGCCTTCATGATCTTTGTTTATAAAAGCTGGCAGCACAGAGTTCTATCAAGCTTAGCTCAAGGGTAGCGAGATTTGTGTCAATTCTTGGGAGATGTTTCTTTTCTATCCATTGAAGCCCAAGCATTGCCATTGGTGCTACGCATTCAAGTAGACAACTCTTGGAGGAAAAACAAAAATAAGGTTGTCTTTTGTTTTTGGTCGCTCTTGGTTGCAAGCCGGATTGTGAAAGACGTGATCGTATCATGATAGTAGGACACACACATGACAATATGAATGCATCATTTGGGCATTGGAGCATGCAACTCCATAAGAAGACCATCTACCTTACCATCATTGATGTAGTCATACATGGAAATGGAACAAGGTCTATTTATTCCCTGCCTAATAGAAGAAGTGTCTGATTTCATGGCTTACATCAAACCTTATATTGGGGTGCAGAAGCAACAACTAGTAGGCCACTTCTACAAAAGGCAATACAAATTCTTCATGGACGACAACGGTTGTCCGATCATACAATACAAATTGGCATGTATAGATATTTTGTGGTTTCTCGAAGAGGACTCAAAGTTATGGAAGGAAGATCCTGAGCACAAACCTCTCCTTTCCTAAGGTAATCTACTATGCATGACTCCCAAGAATGACCAATGAAGCTAAAATTTGCGTGGACTTAATGGATAAATCCAATACTAGATGAACATATTCAAATATGGGACAGTGGAGTACAAGGCCCACATGTCCTTGTAGTCACATATTGGAGTGGTGTGAGAAATGCCATGCGTGACAGATTCGAAGAAGATCCTCCACAATCCAATGAATTGAAGTATGGATTTGGATCTCAAACTCGACAACCTCGGGATTTCATAACAGATTTCACGCAAGACGGAAGGACACAAGGGGAGCTTCAAGTAGAGGACCCCTACATCAACACTCTTGAGGGAGGCCACTGCTAGTAGGGCAAATGCATACTACGCTAGACCAATATGGACTGTCAAAGTCTTTATTTCAATGGGATTTTTTCAAAATTCTTGTAATTGTAAATATGTACAATTTATAGAACATAAAAAAAGACTCATAATTATGTTCTATACTTAATGAGACATAAAATATAAAATAAATCTTTGCAAAATTGTTTATATTCTATTTTTAAAGGACTTTGAAATGTATTCTTTACATATTGTCAGAGTCCACAGCATTAAAGATAAGGACTCATTGATCTATTATGAATTCAAATATTTTGTAAAAGGACTCATATTTAAATAGGTATATATGTAATCAAATGTTTTGATTTGAAATATATAGAAATGTATCCTTAAATTTGTAAATATGGACTAGTTTATGGGTCATTTCTTGCCAAAAATAGTATTGACTTTTGAGGATACATTAGACATATTTTAAATCAATTTTACAAAGATCTATTTGAATAAAATAATTGTAATAAGTATTTCCAAGGATAGTAATTTTTTTAGTGTTAATTTTCATTATAGTAATTTCTACAATTTATTGAAATAAATCAATATTTGATATCATCTTTGAAGTTTTAAGAAAATAATAATCAAAGGAAATTTCAATTAAATTTTTTTATCCTTTAATTTAAACACTGTAAAGAAATTACTGAAAAAATTTAAAAAAATTAGAGTTCATATACAAAAAAATGAAATGGACTTTAATGAACGTAATCTTTCCATTTTTGGTCCACTGTAGTGTGCATTTGCCCAATATACAATGTGGTTACTGATCTCTGCAAAGGGTTCTACTTCTTTGTAAGACCAAGACTGAATTGTGATGATCTCGTGTGGCTTAGTAGGATAGTGGAGAATCCACAATTTAATCCAACAACATTCCACTTTTGCAAAGTTCTAGTGTAATGGTGAATTCCATGCGACACATCAAAGGACATGCAACAGTTGTACGCAAGGTGGGACACAAAGCCCAATTTTAGATGGAAGATTGATCAGATAGCTAGCAAGGCCGACTATGTTTTCACAGACAATATTATGGCATCATGGAAGCCGAAAAAGAATGACAGGAAGAGCTTCGTTGCCCCTTGTCAACAAGTGCAACATTGCATTGCAAAGGAGGAAGAACAATACTTATGAATATGACTTCACTTGGGAGGGCTTTTGGAAAAACATCTTTGATGTACACACTACTACCATGCATTCTGTAAGATGGAGCTTCACCTATAATGCAACCAATGGTGATAGTTCATCTAGTCCAGGAATCTCGCTTTGCGTTACTAAACTCTTTTGTAGACTCTAGGAAGCATGGGTTGTATGCTTAGCAATATTTGTACCCACCATTTTTGTTAAGTAGAAATATGTATTTTCACTACAAGAAAATGAGGGCATATACAACTTGTCCACTATGACTTCACTGACAATAATGACTGTAAAATGACTACAAAACAATTGTTTTGCAGTCATTTTTGTCAATGAAGTCATAGTAGACAAGTCATATATGCCTTCATTTTCTTGTAGTGTTTTCGCTTCTATTTTCATCCATTCCATAAAGACATATTTTAAATTTGTTATTTGTTGAGCACACGCTTATGAATGATGCAAATCTAAATAGTTGCCTAAATGCCCCCGGCCTTCCATCATGACACCTAACCTAAATGCACTTGACCCTTCATTTTAGGGGGCAATGACACAAAGCCTCCAACCCTAAAGATTCCAAGAATATTCTACAATCTACCCATTCATCCTTCAAGCCTTTCGCAAACTAAATCTGTACCCATTGTCTTTCTTTCAACTCCTAGTACGTAAAAATCCATCCACTCGTGCTCATGGATCAATTTGTCACATACCACCATTACATCCAATTGGCTACATAGCACACACCCTAAACCACCTTTTTGGTCCTTCATGTACAAATGGCATATGGAATACTGCCATTTTAACGAAATTGACCATATTACCTCTTGTATGAACTCCGGACCTAAGTGTAGAGCCGCCACGGAGGTGATCTTTGACATCTTTTGTCGAAAAGAGGCTGTAGATTCTTTGATTGATTTTCTCATAGCCTCAGCAACACTGTCCGGGGTCACTTCATCTTTAGGAGTATCCTCATGGTCAGGGTTGTCTATCCGGACGTGACGTGGGCTTTTCACGTCCAGATGTCATGACGCGTCGGTATTGCCGTTAGCCCAAAAAAAAAAAAAATTTTTTTTTTGACAGCCAGTTTGGCACCCTGGAGCAGACCAGTGAACAGCCAGGTCGTAAAAAAAAAAAAAAATTTTTTTTTTTTTTTGGACGGCCTATCCGTCCACCGTTCAAGTCGACAATCTGACCGGCCAGGGGACGGCCAGACCGTCCCAGTGGACGGACTACCCGTCAAGGTGGACAGACCACCCGTCCAGGTCGATGGACGGACCGTCCAACGAAAAAAAAAAAAAAAAAAAAAAAAAAATTTTTTTTTTTTTTTTGTAATCCCGATGGACGCCAGGGTTGAATCCTGATGTCCGTCCGGACATCCTAACGGACGGACAGGACGTGACAGGGACAACCCTGCTCATGGTACTTTCGTACAGCAAGGTCCGCCAACGGTGAAATCTCTTGCTGATTTGGACAAAACAACAAGTAAGAATTTGATACATACTTGAATGGAGGAAATTTCAAACCAAGAACACGTTAGAACAAACATAACTAAAATTCATACCTTGAAGATGAACGTTGTGAAAACCTTAAGGGGCATTGAGTACCATGTTTTGCGGGCAGTATTTTTGCAAGTCTTAATTTCATTGGGGCTCAGAATCTCGTGAAACTTCTCCAGATCCATGAGGCCATACTTCTGCACTCGGTATAAGGTGTGCACAAGGTTCGTCTTAACATGAGAATTTTCAGTTTGCCTACAAAACATTGAGGTCACAAAATTGTCAGATGTGAAATAAACTTTATTTGAAACCACTGACTCGGTAAATAGAGAGGTCCTCCATCAAAGGCGCACTAGTAACTTACTGGTTAATCTCGTGCATAGCCTGCATTGTTGTGCTAATTCGACTCCTTGTGTCTAAAACGATTGAGTCTACACTATAGTGCCAATCAATGTCTGCAGAGTGCTTGCGCATAATGTGTTTCATCCAGGATATCCTCCTATGATTGCCGTTGCAGATATAAAATTTCTGGTCAACAAGATGCTTAAGTGCCATCTGAGCACTAAGGTGTGCATTGAACTTGTCATTGACCTGATTCCATAGGGGCCCCCACTCTTTCTTCTCTACATCGGAGAAAACTCCGGTCTGCCCCTGCTCGTTTGCAATGGACACATAAAAAACTCTAGCCCCCTCCTTGTAGCCCCATGCAAATTGGTTTTCCAACTGAACAAAATTACAGTCTAATGTTGGACGAATCATAGGCATGGGTATCATTCGGCATAAGGAGATACGCATCCTCGATAGATCAGATGATGTTAACCTCAAGCTTGCAATGATGGAGACAACATCCATTTTCTGTTTTTTCCTGATATCGTCCTCTATCATTTGCCGACCCAATCCCGGAATGTGGTCTTCTTCCAAGTTGTCTACATCCGGGAACTAGACTGGCTGCCGTGGAACCTCATCCGGCACTGCAAGATTAGGTGACCTCGATGATGATCCTACTTGTGCCTCTGTCTACGTCTGAGTCATATCGTATGAATGAAAATTAGAGCATACAAGTATTGTAGACAGAATGACGTACAATAATTTAATGAAGGGGAATGTGTAGGTAGGAATTATGGTTCATATAAATAGTGATAAACAATACCCGTCGTCTGAATAAATCAAAGACTACATGTGCACGTAGTCATCAGGGGCATATAATGCCCGCAGCAGTAGATGCGAATATCATCATCCGAATCTAATTCGGCTGTGACATCTACAAGGTTGCGGTCACATGTGCAAAACACAATACTAGGAGATGGAGATTCATATATCTCCTCCTAGAGATTCTCTCCAACTGAAGAGCAAGATGAGTGCGAAGGAGAATTGACTCCTACTTCACGGAGCTCATTTACTGTCTCCAAGGGTCTATCCAGTAGCTCTTGGCATCTTACCGCAGGCAAAGCGGCCATGTCAACTTTGGCCATTGAATCGTGTACCTCCACCTCTGGAATGACTTCTGTAGAAGTAGCCAAAAGTGTGTTTTGCACGTCCTGAATGAGATAGTAGAAGTTGTTAATACTTACAATAGATAACGAAGTTTAGATCTACCATCACCGTCATGATTCCAATGCATCATCAATACTACAAAGTAAGCGGGGGTATACAAATTTATAAGAGACACCAACTAGAAAATTAAAAGACTATCACATTCAATTGATGATTTACATGCGCAAAGCTCAACTACGATGTAATGAAGTACTGAATGGTTCTACCAAGATTGCCGTTAATGAGGCGCAAGTCATAATACCAACTACTCCCAATGAGGTATCCAATAAATAAATTTCAAGAAAACGAGAACCAATGTATCCAGAAAAAAGACTCAAGTCCAACACCGTTGTCAAACTATAGGATTATTCAGAAAAAACCGAATATTTTACTACTGACTATGATGACAGATACTAAGTTTTAAAACATCAGACACCCATTGAAGGGTCTTGGCTCTGAGACTGTCCATAGATATGGGCAAGGCAGAGTGGGTCAAGACTATTGATAGAGAGGGAATGGCTTACAATCGGTAAGTCAAGTACTTGATACAACTGTTAAAGAGCTAACACCCACCTCCTCTAAACAAACCACTTAGGAGGTTCAACCACCGTGGAAGAATCTTGGCACCGAGACTATCAGTAGAATGAGATAGGCCGGAACACATTCATGAAATTTGGGATTAGTCTGTCCAACAAGGTGGCCAGGTTCTAATCATTCTCGGCGCCGAGACCACACAACGACAGTAAACGGGCTTGCTCAGGGTGAGTGAGCTTGATATATCCAAGGATATCGGCACCCAAAACATTCCATCAAGGAGGCCAAGCTATCAAGGCTCTCGGCGCCAAGACTCCACAAGGAGAGCTTACGGGCTTGCCCCAAAACAGGTGAACCCCAAGGATGCTGATTTCAGCCCCAACACATTCCAATAGGGAGGCCTGGCCACGAAGGCTCTTGGCCCGATACATTCCAACAGGGAGTCCTGGCCACAAAGGCTCTTAGCACGGAGACTCCACGAGGAGAGCTTACGAGCTTGCCCCAAAACAGGTGAGCCCCAAAGATGAGGGTGTCGGCTCAACACGTTCCAATACGGAGGCCAGGCCATCAAGGCTCTCGGCACGCAATACAGACCAACAAGGGGCCTGGCCACGAAGGCTCTCGGCACCGAGACTCCACGAGGAGAGCTTACGGGCATGCCCCAAAACAGGTGAGCCACAAGGGGACCGATTTCAGCTCCGACACATTCCAACAGGGAGGCCTGGCCACGAAGGCTCTCGGCACCGAGACTCCACGAGGAGAGCTTACGGGCTTGCTCCAAAACAGGTGAGCCCCAAGGATGAGGGTTTCGGCCCGATACATTCCAACAAGGAGGCCAGACCATCAAGGCTCTCGGCACGCAACACAGACCAACAAGGAGACCAATGCCTAATGAAAATCATGAGATCAATGAAGACCTTACGGATTGGGTTTGCGTATACTGAAGTATAAGTCGACCCTAGTGAGGTGTCTCGGTGCCGTGACTGGTGAGGGAGACGTAACGGCTTGCACAGCGACTGAAAAAATGTGCAACCTCTGTATCAATCCTGCTTTTGCCACCATCACCGTAACCCTAATTGCTATGATCCAAGGCATCACATGAACTAAAATGACCAAGTGAGAATGGGTATCATACCATATTCGATGGAGGCAAAATCTGGTCGGTTTGTGTGTCTCCACCCACTTCTACTGCCTGTGCTTGACGCAACCTCGTTATCCGATTCATGATTACCTTCTTCCTGAGTTTGGAAACAAAAGTGAGAAACACGGAGAGCATGTACTGCGCCTTCTCGTTACAGAAATATTGAAATGATCTAACAATCTCACAGTCAAGCATCCCTTCATTCAGTCATTCTAGTAGTGGTCTAGTGGAGGCACACTAACGATCCATCATTCAAACATATAGTCATATACAGATAAGGTTAGGAGAGAGTAGGCGTACGTTGCAACATAAACAAGGCGAAGAGTGTCGCAATCGCAGGTGCCAACGGTGAAGACTATTTCCCACTTTTAGGATTCGTTGGCGTGGGACTCCTAAGTCGGCGCTTGGTGGAGCCTCCCTGCGGTTTGGCTTCATGTATGCAAGAGCGGCCGAGTCACCCGATCTTGGCTCGGTCAAGCCGAATAATGGCTGGGAATTTTTCGAGGGAATCTTTTTGCAATTTTTAATTTCCTTTTAAAGTACTCTTGTGCAGTAGAGAGGATTCTCATGCATATCAAGCCTAGCCTTAATTATGGTATATGAAATAGAAATACAAAGATGAGTGTATTCCTCGTTTAGAAATTGGCCGGCTTATGGAATAATATAATGAGTATGGTGCTTCAATTTTGGAATATACTTATGTACACATCAGACTACAATTACTTTTCCCGACATTGATTTATTGACGTGTGCTATATAATACATTTTGATTGTTATGATAGAATAATCCAGTACTAATAGAAGCCTATATTTTGAGGGTTCAGGGCCAAATGTGTCTTTGGTACTCTTGATTTTCTATGACTTCTATAATTTCATATTTTTACCTTGCTTCTAAAGTACCTGTCCAATGTTTATTTTTAAATTTTAATTATTTAACGTTTAGAAGATAGCTATTCCGATAATAAGCCATATACCCGGTGAGAATTCCAAATGTTTGAATATACAGATGGTAAGGCACCGTCATTGTTATGGCCACCTAGTACCAGTGTTTTGTGTACAACAACTGACCCACATTCTTGATCAGCTTGCCAAAAACGAAAACAACTTTTCTTCTCAATGGTCCGATAGTGTCGGATTTAATGAGGCATATAGATTTTGGAGGTTACTTTGTATTGATTACTTTCCTATTGGGGTCTCCAATGCCAACGCGTGGCAATGAGATGAGGGATTGCCTTTATACTTTTGAATGTTCACTATGTACTAACCGCAGAGACCATCCTATATGGAGGCTATACTATTTTATAGCAGTTGTAACATTTACTTCGCCGCCAAATTCAAATGTTCATTTCAATGGTACAATTGTCCCTCCTATATCTGAATATCTGAATGTTGTCTTGAACTCCTAATACTTGCAGAATTACATTTCCTTTCCTATTTTCCATGAATGAGGTTGTTTTTCTGCCTAGGTCACTTTTTACGGAGTAGGCCTCAATTGCTGTAGAATATCAAAGTTGTTTTGTGGACGCTCTTCATTGTCACACAATTCTTCTTTAACCCTTAAAGGACCGTCACTATACTTTCACCAAAAACACTCCAAAACTGCGAATTTTACTACAAGTACCAAAATTTTGAAAAAAACTTTTTTTGACATATCTAACCGTAGGATCTTGTATTATATAGTATCAAAAACATGTGGTAAAATTTTCAGACATTTCTACCAGGTGGATTGCAAGATATAAGCATTCAAATTAACTAAAATCATTTTTTTGACCCTGCGAAAAGCAGGGCAGCTGCACTTCACAAGCTCACATTTCTATGAAAAAATGACCTAACTGGTGGTGCTTCTTTGGATTTGTTTTCCTAGACAAGTTGGCCACATGCTTGAAAATTTTCAGATCATTTGGAATAGTACAACATATAGGAAAAAAATAGTAAGTAGGTAGTAGTAGAAAATGATAAAAAATACTAAATTATTTACAATTTAAATATGGAATTGAAAATTTTCAATCCCAATGGTCGAAATGTTGTAATAATGTATCTACATCCTACAATTTTATTTTTGTCCAAAAATATTGAAAATTGGGTAAGATAAAGGATTTCAAAGTTTATTTTAGAGTAGGAAATCCAAAACTGCCCGCAAACAAAAAATCCTCATAACTTTTGACTCATTGATCAAAATGGAATGATTCAAAGTTTTTCGTGTATATAAAACTCTAGAAAATCAATTCCAAATTTTTGTTCCTGAAAAAAGTGATTTTTTCTGATCTGCCCGAACTGCCCGGTTGGGAAAAAAAGTAACATATTAGGCTATAACTTTTGACTCGTATTTCCAAATGTCATGAAATTTGGTGCACATGAAAGATCTTCCTCGTCCCCACATTCTATTAAAATTTCAGCCCCAAATATGAAAATCTCCACTCGTAGGTACCTACCCAAAAAATTTATACAGCCAAAAAACACAGTCCGGTCCTTTAGGGGTTAACCAGCTTGAATTTTGTTTGTAGACAATTTGATACCAGGAAACATGGACTATGTGCTATGGTAGACTTCAAGGACATGGTAGTGCTTAGTGCAAGTGGGGATGATGTTCAAATCCTTTTTCCACTAGACAAAGATGGACTTGCCATTGTGTCAACTTGCAGATTAAGTCTACGATTTAATTTTAAGATAGAGTCCGTCTACATTGATGAAGACATATTTGACCTCGACACTGGGCAAATCACTCATAGCCTAGGACAAGTTCCTGCCGTAGTTGGTGAGGATACTTACTGGCATTTGAAGCCTAGAAAATATAGGGCGTTCGGAATACTAGATTCAAAGCAACCCTCTTCTACAGATGGTTTCACGCCCCATCGATCCTCTTCGTCATCATTTCGAACCCTACCCTCATCTCGTGTCAAGAGAGAGGCACTTCCAGATTATGTCACCATTCTCAGTGATGATTCAGACGGAGATCCCCCTCGAGACGACATGATTAGTAACACTCCTTCTCAGTCGATATTACCAAGCTTCATGAACCTGCCCCCTGCAATGACAACCACAAAATTTGCAACTGGTGTCACAAGGGTCTCTGTTATAGATTGTTTGAAGAAACTTCCAACGTTGAAGGGATGTAGAAATGTGTTGTCCAAAGTCGATGACGATACTATTCCTTTCGAGAGAGTCCAAGCGTTGCCTCCAAAATTCAACGGCAACGTAATATTTGATTTGCCTGGAATGCCTGCACTAGAGTCTTATCCTACGCAATCTGAAGTAAAAAACATGGTTGGTATGGATCGGCGCTGTGATGGTCACGTGTGGTCTAAGATGGTGACCACAAACATATCTAACCCCATGGGGTTGTCTTTTCGCACAACTTCGTTGCATGAATTCCTCTTGTGAGTTTCTTCGTTGCATGAATTCTAGGTGGAAGCTGTGCGAAAAGGTGGAAGTTGTGCGAAAAGATAACCATCTTCGTTGCATGAATTCCTCTTGTGAGTTTCTTAGTCGCGTACACCGAACCAAGGCCATGAATGAACTGGAATGGGAAGGGCTATCACCTATTCTAGTTGTTGTGGGTGAAGTCCACCCTCCTGGATCATCTCTTGTTTGTAAAATATGCAAGATGCCTCCCTCATGTATTGCCAGGTGTAGTGTCAAGGTCTATTATATCACCGGGCATGAGTCGCATACTCATGCTTTTGTACATCTGGGCACTCACCAACATCCGGTGAAAGATGGTGAACTTAGAGACATGAAGGATATGACTCGGACTCTGATTGGAGAACAATTGGAGAGAACACCAACTAGAACCAACTCCTCAATTGTCATGGAGGCTACCAAAGAACTCTTGGGTGAGCTTATTCTGTGCCCGGATGGAGTGCCGACCAAGACTCTTGACTTCGATGAACTCGTCCCAGTGTTGGACAAATGCAAATACTTCAGCTCTCCAAGTATTGAGAATGAGGTAACATCATTCAAGTATTTAAGGAGATTTGGTGTAATTGATAGTATTACCAAGTTGAGGGGGTCAAGCACGTGGGCATTTCTTCAAGAAAGTAAAATCTCAAGGCAAGGAACAGATGTGGACAAAGTTTTCATTTTTAAGATGTCTGAAGTTGGACACTTGGACCTGGAAGTGGAGTGGACCTTGTCAAACGAATGCAAAGTGGAGGTGACCTTCAACATGCGTGGCTTATGTTCGATCATGTCAAACGCGTGAAGGATTGGACAACCATGGTGTGTCACGTGTATGATTCCGTATATTAACGTGTAATGACCATCGCTGTTTGTGACATGCAATCGGAAGATGGCAAGGTTCAAATTTTATTTTGGAAGAATCTTAACTCTGTTCTTGAACGACATGGTGTTGGCAAGCCGCAGTTCAAGGGATTTATGGCAGATAGTACACAAGCAAATTGGAATGCTGTGCAGATGGTCTATGGATCTGGGGACAGTAATGTTCCAATGGAAAATCGTGAGAGAACATGCCTCTTTCATTAGACCCAATCCATGGAAAAACATACGAAGGCGGACATTCGCGCGGACTTACAAGATCAACATCGTCAACTGTGTAAGCAATATAAGAATTCTTCTACTTCTGAAGAGTCTGAGACACGTTACCTAGCTATAAAGGCATGGTGGTTATCATCAAGGGCCACCACTAAATGTGGACTTCATCGACTGGAGTTGTGGCTTTCTTTTTGGCATTTTTGATATCGTTAGTGGGGCGGATTCATGCAACTTGTAAGTCTATTTCCATCTAATTTGTCATTTCTCTAAATATTGAGGTCCTACATCCAAACTTATTTTCAGTTGTCTTTCTTATAGGGTTGACGAATTGCAACGTCTAGCCCCGAATTGCGTCCAAAATCCGGACGTCCAGACGTAAGGACGTCCGGACTCAACGGACTCCACGTCTGCATTGAACGACGGCGTCAAAAAATTATACCGCGCCTTGGAGTACAGGGATTTTAGACGGCTCGTCGGAAAGTAGCGTCTAAATTCAGACGGCCCGTTGGGAAGCGGAATCCGAATTCGGACGGCCTGTCCGAAAGTGGCGTCCGAATTCGAATGGCCTGTAGGAAAGCAACGTCCGAATTCGGACGGTCCGTCAGAAAGCAGCGTCGGAATTCAGACAGTGTGTCCAAAAGCAAACTCTGAATTCGGACGCCTAGATTTTTTTCACATTTCCTAACACCCCCTTCAAAACTTGTCCATAACTTTTTGGTGGAAGGTCCAAACTTGAAACAGATTGTTGGAGATGAAACCTTGCTTGATTTCCAAACTTATTCTAGTTCAAAGCTTTTCAAAAAAATGTATTCTACTATGCGGAAATGAGGTCTGAACATTGACTTTTCTTACATTATATTTCGGATGGCTAGTTTGAATTTGGAAGGGGGGAAGGTTGGTTGCCTGGTTCCACTTGGACACTTCTGATGCCAAACTTCTGACGGCCACTTCCAACGGCCCATTTCCGACGGCCACTTCTGAATCCTAATTTTTTTCAAATTTCTTAGCACCCCCTCAGGAAGGGGGGAAGGCTGGTTGCCTAGTTCTTTTTTATTTTTTATTTTTTGGCACAAGTAAAGGAGACTTTACTGCAGGAAACAAATAATACATGAACCCAGCCGCAAGCGGCCTGGGGGGGCAAGCAAGGAACAAGACCAGACCGAGAAAAATAAAATACAATGTGAGCGCCAAACGAAGGGGCGGTTCCCGCCCCACCGGCGCGAAACGCCTATGGCGGTTTGAAGACAAAGCCGGCCCACGGCCCGGTGAGCGCCCAGCGTGGAGACTTGTCAATCATACTCGCGAAAAGCCCATTGTGGACCCACCTAGCTTCGAACCGCTCCTTCGCAGCGGTACGCTGCTCAGTGCCCTTATTCCTAAGCCTACACATTGAGTCCCAATCAGCTCTACCGTAATCCGTAATCCCAATCCAAATACGTTGCTGGAGTTTAGCAGACCGCCACTTGATGCTGTTGAAGGCAGCATCATTCCTTTCAATCTAGAGGGTCCACAGGATGACCGTTCTCAACAGCCCCCACACTCTGCTGGCCGGGGCGAATTTGCGAGGGATGCGGTTGGAGAAGATCCCCTGCTTCCACGTAAGCGGACGCCACGGGCCTTGGGCTTGCTTGTGCGTGATGAAGACATTCATAATATGAATACCCCACTGCCATGCCCGTTGGGCCGATTTGCATTCCCAGAATCGGTGCAATACCGATTCATGTGATCGGAGAGGGCAGATAGGGCAATTGGTATCAATGGCGTGATGAATCCTTCCCGCCACGCATTCACCGCCACCGCGCGATGCCACACCAGCCAAAGCAGTCCTGATTCTTTTGGGGTGCGGGCTTTGTCCTAGACAGTGTACCACCAAAGCCGTTGAGAAGAGGGGAGAATCCCTTGCCATTTGCGCTCCACAACATTAGAGACGCTGTATTTGACCCCCAGAATTTCTCTCCCCAGTTTGGTGGTATAATCCATGAACGGTACTGGATGCTTACTTCCCGCCCACTGTATCCGTTTGGGGTCCCAGATGAGCCGATCGATGCGTCCATAGTACATAAGAGATTCCGTCTTCCTTGGGCCGTGGTATGAGCGCAGCACCCGTACGCGTTGGAAAATGCCGACAGTCTTAAAATTACAGGCCCTTTCTTCTTGTAAGATCCCCAATGGCAACCACGGAGAGAGGATGCCTGATGTTAATTGAGGCTTCATTAACTTGGTCTCCCCAGGGATACACCAGCTGCGAGCTTGGCCGCCTACTCCAATCTTGACAGCTGGATTAATCTGTAGAACAAACAAGGGGTGGTCCTCGGCTGTCTGGGCGTCAATGGCTACACTGAAACAGCCCACCCACTCGCCTAGACTTACTGAAGTACATGGAGTTGATGTTAGCATCGTGCCCCAGCTGCTAGTTGCCTGGTTCCACTTGGACACTTCTGACGCCAAACTTCGGACGGCCACTTCCGACGGCCCATTTCCGACAGCTACTTTCGACGCCTAATTTTTTTCAAATTTCCTAACACCCCCTCAGAAACTTGTTCATAACTTTTTGGTGGAAGGTCCAAACTTGAAACGGATTGTTGGAGATGAAACCTTGCTTGATTTCCAAACTTTTTCTAGTTCAAAGTTTTCAAAAAAATGTATTCTACTATGCGGAAATGAGGTCCGAACATTGACTTTTCTTACATTATATTTCAGATGGCTAGTTTGAATTTGGAAGGGGGGAAGGCTGGTTGCCTGGTTCCACTTGGACACTTCGGACGGCCACTTCCGACGGTCCACTTCTGACGGCCTACTTCAAACGCCTAATTTTTTCTCAATTACAAACACCCCCTCATAAATTTGTCTATAACTCTTAGGTGGAAGGTCCAAACTTGAAATGGATTTTTGGAGATGAAACCTTGCTTGATTTCCAAACTTTTTCTAGTTCAAAGGTTTTCCAAAAAAGGTATTCTACTATGTGGAAATCATGACTTTTAGGTGGAAGGTCCAAACTTCAATTGGATTTTTGGAACCTTGCTTGATTTCCAAACTTTTTCTAATTCAAAGGTTTTCCAAAAAAGGTATTCTACTATGTGGAAATCATGACTTTTAGGTGGAAGGTCCAAACTTCAATTGGATTTTTGGAACCTTGCTTGATTTCCAAACTTTTTCTAGTTCAAAGGTTTTCCAAAAAAGGTATTCTACTATGTGGAAATCATGACTTTTAGGTGGAAGGTCCAAACTTCAATTGGATTTTTGGAACCTTGCTTGATTTCCAAACTTTTTCTAATTCAAAGGTTTTCCAAAAAAGGTATTCTACTATGTGGAAATCATGACTTTTAGGTGGAAGGTCCAAACTTCAATTGGATTTTTGGAACCTTGCTTGATTTCCAAACTTTTTCTAGTTCAAAGGTTTTCCAAAAAAGGTATTCTACTATGTGGAAATCATGACTTTTAGGTGGAAGGTCCAAACTTCAATTGGATTTTTGGAACCTTGCTTGATTTCCTTGCTTTTTCTTGAAACCTTGCTTGATTTCCAAACTTTTTCTAGTTCAAAGTATTTTAGAAAAGGTATTCTACTATACTGAAATGAAGTCTAAACATCTACTTTTCTCACATTATATTTCGGACGGTTCGTCTAAATTCGGAAGGCTGGTCCCATTTAGAGTTTGTTTTTTCTTTCAATTCAATCGATATTGTAATCTCTAAGGTTTAGATTACGTAATTTGCTATAAAATCATTTGTACATGCATTATTTCTTATTGTTACTACAATTTTGTGGCTATAAGTTTGTAGCATACATTTATAATTCTATTTAAACTAATTTTGGGGGACTTATTAATTGATATTGATAGTAGTATTGAAATTTGTTTGGGAAGTTTTAGAAAAATTTATTTTTGGAGATGAAACCTACTTGTAATCATTAATCCCTCAAGTACAAAGCGGACACAATGAGTCATCTTCAAATTTTCAATGGAAAATTCTCGATAGGGTAAAACAAATCTCAATATTTTACAAACTAGGATCTGTAGAATTGAAATTTTACATACTTGTTGCATTATTTGCTTTTGAAAATTTGAATGTGAGAAATATTTACAAAAATTATTTAGAAAATGTGGTCTACTAGAAAAAAGGAGCACATACAATGTTTTTCCAATGAAAGAAATAGAAGAAATAGAAAAAAAAAAAATCTTAAACAATCCTAGTCTTTACTTTATACAAATAAATTGTGTTCGAAGAATTTTTTTTAAATTTGTATTTTTAGCAATTTTAAAAATAATAGGTTCAACCTAGTGTGATGAAGAACAAAAAATATATAAAAATGAATCCAAATATTTTAAAGATGTCCCAAACAATATACAAATAATACAAGTTATTAAATCACAATTGCAATATTGCATGTTTCACATTTACAACAAGATGAATTGAAAATATCATTTTTGATGTAGAAATACGTTACAAACATACATAAATAAGGTCCATAAGACTATAATTGTGATACATGAGGGGTCATCATATTTGAAAGTCAATCATATTTTTCACTACATAAGCACCAATATTTTTTGTATGGGATATATTGTTGACAATTTACATTTTAAGATGTAAATATAAGTATAAGGGTGTAGGAAAATATCAAAATAACTTCAATTACAATTCTTTTGTATAAATGCAATATTTAATCTTGAACTAAATTAAATTACATTAAATTACATTAAATTGCTTAAAGCATTTTTTGTAACATCCTCTAATACAATAACAAAATAATACAATTGCTTGTATTATGTATATTTTGTTGTTTCAAACTATTAATGCATTTTACAACAAAACTTAAAGAACACTTCAAGTTATAATTGTATGTTCCACATTTGTAAAGTGGCACATCATAATTGATGTAGAAAAAATAAAAATACATTGAAAACATATATAAATAAATCTATGAGGTCTATACAAGAACATATGTTGTACATCATGATAATCACATCTTAAAAAAATAAAGAAATAAAAAATATTCCACACATTACACCAATGTTTTTGGTAACTAATGTAAAATTGAAAGTTTAGGGTTTAGGGTTTAGGGTTTAGGGTTTAGGGTTTAGAATGCATATTTAAATGTGAGAAAGAATAACTTGAATCACCTTTTCTTTAAAAACATTCTTACTACATAGGATGCTTATAGCATTAAATAGCAATCTTAGAAAGCAGATCTATACTTCTTAGAATACACTATTTTTGTACAAGTGGACAACTGTGTAAACAAGTCAAGAGTCAGCTGTCAAACAAGCCAACAGTCAACTGTCGAACAACTCGACGAGCAGTCAACAATTACACAAGGTGGACAACTGTTTAAAAATAAGGCAAAAATGGGCGTTCGAAATTTGCCATCCGAATTTGCCATCTGAATAAGGTCGTCCGAAGTGGCCAACTGAGACCAGCTGTCCAAATTCGGACTAGCCGTCCGCAATAAAATGTAAGAAAAGTCAATGTTCAGACCTCATTTCCGCATAGTAGAATACATTTTTTTGAAAAACTTTGAACTAGAAAAAGTTTGGAAATCAAGCAAGGTTTCATCTCCAACAATCCATTTCAAGTTTGGACCTTCCACCAAGAAGTTATGGACAAGTTTCTGAGGGGGTATTAGGAAATGTGAAAAAATCTAGGCGTTCAAAGTAGGCCATTGGAAGTGGGCCGTCGGAAGTGGCCATCCGAAGTGGCCATTGGAAGTGTCTATGGTCAATTGGTCATATTCTTAATAATATAAAACTAATCAAGCGTATTAAGGTTCTAACAATACAATTGCAAGCAAATCTCATGTTTAACTCCTAAACATCCAAACAATGTTTTTTGGCAACATTACAATTTTGGGCAGCTCATTATAGACGAAATTTTTATTTTTTCTCTTTGGAAATTTCACACAATGTGTGGCCAAGGAGTAGCTTTAAGGCCCAACAATTTTCATAACTTTTGACTACATGTTTTTAAAGTTATTGCATGATATGTAATTTTCAGTGTTCGGCGGGCAACGCGAGCAGAAAAAAAATTCTTTGAAGATCACTTTAAAAGAAATAAAAATTTGAAATTGGTTCACTACAAGAAAATGGTGAACAAAATGACTTCAATAAATGACTACAAAGAAGTCATTGTGATCACCTTGACTATAAAACGACTTGAGGTCCCTACAGTCGTTGTGGTCAAGTCGTTTATGTAAACGACTACGTTTGTATTATCACCATCCATTTCTACCTTGGATGTAGGAGTGGATGAAAAAGAAAGAGAAAAGGAGTAAAGAAAGAAGGAATAAAGAAAGAGGGAAGTTGACCGGACACAATGGAAGTAATTTTGCAGTCATTATGTAGTCACTGTGTAGTGGCAATGGACCCCTTTTAAATCTGACATGGACATCCACGTCAGCAGTCAATTTATTTTCTAAAATCTTTGAAATTTGAATATTATTTTCTGAAATCTAGGACTATATTCTGAAATCTCTGAAATTTGAATATTATTTTCTGAAATCTAGGATTATATTCTGAAATCTAGGAAATTTGAATATTATTTTCTGAAATCTAGGATTATATTCTGAAATCTAGGAAATTTGAATATTATTTTCTGAAATCTAGGATTATATTCTGAAATCTAGGAAATTTGAATATTATTTTCTGAAATCTAGGAAATTTGAATATTATTTTCTGAAATCTAGGATTATATTCCAAAATCTAGGAAATTTGAATGTTATTTTTTTGAAATCTAAGATTATATTCTAAAATCTAGGAAAATTGAATATTATTTTCTGAAATCTAGGATTATATTCTAAAATCTAGAAAATTTGAATATTATTTTCTGAAATCTAACAATTTTGTGAATATTATTTTATAAAATCTAAAAAATTTGAAGATTATTTTTAAGATTCTGTGAAATGTGCAAAATGAGTACACCATATACAAATATATAATACACCATACACCATACACATATATAATACACAATATACCATATACAAATATATAATGCACAATATACCATAAACCATATACAAATATATAATACACAATATACCATATACAAATATATAATACACAATACACAATATACCATACAAAAATATATAATATACAATACACGATATTTTGCATATGTCAAATGGCTTCTTAAGCCACTTAGTGTGTGAATACAAAGAGCTCAAATGACAAGCCTTTTATACAAGTGGATGGTAGGAGGCAAGACAAATGATATGGGATTTGTAAGATTCTAATGTAGTAGTAAAGTAGTGACACAAAAGTCATTATGTAGTCGCTTTAGAGGAAATTGCAGTCAAAATACAGTCGCATAGTTTATTCACTTTTGACTATGGCCACCACAATGGAACTGATTAAGTCCACATTGGAAGTTTAACAATGTTGTGAACAAAAACTAATAGATGAAACATAGACATTATAAAAGTTTTCAACCTAGTTCTATAAAAATTGAAATGAAAAATTGTTTTTCTATCTCTTAGAGGTGCTAAGTGTCATCTAAAATTTAGTTTTTGGCCTTTGCATTGTCAATCTAATTTAATTTTTTCAGTTTGTTTTAATAAAAAAAACATAAGTAAATAGAGAGAAAAATCAAAAGAGAAATAAGTTGAATAATAAGTTGTGCATTATATATGCTTGCAAATGTCAAAATTAAGCAATTTTTACCAATAGGTTCAATAAATCCAAAAATAATAAAAATTCCAAGAAAAATTCATCAAGAATATACATCTTGATTTCATTACATGCAAGAATTTTTTTTTTTCATTTTATAGTTTTCTTAATTGATCAAAATGAACAAAATAGACAAACTTTGGAGGTTTTAAGCATAAATACCTAATTAGTATGTCCAAAAAATAAGATTCTTACCATAACTTGATAGGTGTATGTTTTTTAGGACCTCGAAATGTAAATTTTGAATCATATGAATTGTACGGAGGTAATGAAAAGACAATAATGCAAATGAACAAAAATCAATGGTGCCATATTAGTAGGAGTTTAAATGAACCTTGAAGTTTACCTTGATTAAAATAATAATATATACCAACAAAGCAAAAAGGCGACCAAGAATGCACAATTTCAAAGAAAAGAACAAGAAAATTTTCTTTTTTTAAGGTTATTTTTTTTAAAAAGATAAACAAAGAGTAGAGAAATTAGAGAGATAAAAGATCTTCAAAGAAATGAAGAAGACAAGAAAAAATGAAAAAATAAATAAAATAAAATTACAAGAAGTAAAAACTGGAAAATAATTTAAAAAAACATAAAAAATAATAAAATATTGAAAAGAGAGTAATTATTATTATTTTTTAAAGTAAGTTGAAGAAAATTACAATTTATGAAATAGATAAGAGAAGTAAAAAGAAGAAGAGGATGTAAAAGAAAAAAAATAGATAGGAAGAGAAAAAAGATTAAATAATTTTTTTAAAGGATACAACATCATCTCTAAATTGCATTTATTAATAATCAAGGAAGCACATGACAATATCCTTTCAAATTGTGTTTTGTTGGAGTTTCTATTTCACAAAGGTGTAGTGACAATTCACTCATTTTGTAGTCAAGCTATAGTGAAACCCTTTTTGGAAGGAAATTTGCCTTTTAGCCACGTCTTTTTTTCTACCCATTTTCTTTTTCTTTTTCCAACATGAAGTTGTAACTTCCTAGAATTGAGTTGTTGGGGTTCTTGAAGTCATTTTCTAGTCACATTGAAGTCACTTTCTAGTTGCATTGGAGTGACGAGCAGTCATAATATATGACTGCATTGCAGTTCATACAAGTCAATGATGTTGTGAACGAAATACAATGGATGAAACTTTCCCCTCGTGGATTTTTCATCCTACAGTCGCACTCCTGACTGCAGAATGACTCCGCTACAATAATTCTCACAGCGCTGGTGCAATTAGGGAGCCCGAGTCATTCTTAAGTCATTTTGGTCAAGCAGTCATTCTTTGGAGTCACATTTTTGCCCATTTTCTTGTAGTGGTTCTCTAGATTTATATATATATATATATTAAGCTTTGAATCATTTTCTACTGCTTTGAATCATTCCATTTTGATTAATGAGATGAAAGTTATGAGGAATTTTAGTTTAGATTAGTTTGTCGTTAGATATGGAATCTCTACTCTAAAATAAACTTTGAAGTCTTTTATTTAACTCAATTTTAAATATTTTTGAAAAAAAACCCAAACATTAGGTGTATATTGTTTATTAAAATATTACAAACATTGGGATTGGCATTTTTCAATTCTATAAATAAATTGTTAACAATTTAGTATTTTTAATCATTCTCTACTGCTTCCTACTTATTATTCTTTTCCTATATATTGTACAATTCCAAATGATCTAAAAATTTTCAAGCACCTAGCCAACTTAACTTGCGGAATGAATCTAAAGAGTAACCACCATTTTGGATATTTTTTATACAAATGTAACCTTGTGAAGTGCAACTACCTATATGTTTTACAAGGCCAAAAAAAGGGTTTTGTCACTTCAAATGTTAATATATCACAATCTACATGATGGAAAATTCTAAAAAAAAATTCACAACTTTTCAAACTATTTTACTACAAGGTCCTACGGTTTTATGTGTCTAAAACTGTTTTTCATCTAAAATTTGGTGCTTGTAAATGTAAGGGCACTTTTGGAGCAGTTTTGGTGAAAATATAGTCTCTAATGTTTAGTAGTGAACTAAATAATGACCAACTTGATCTTTTTGTGTGAAGATAAGGGATCTAAGAGTGTTGAAGATTACAATGAAAAGTTAAAGTAATATCTAGCACCTAATCTTTTGGAGAAGTCCCACACTTGGAGTCTTTGTTCAAATCAAACGTATAATATATCATTAAAAAGCTCTCAACAATACATTTCCAATGATATATTATAAGGCACACAAAATGATCAGACATGGCGTCCAATTCCGACGGCCTGTCCAATCGGACGGGGCGTCCGATCAGATGACTAGGCAGACTTCAATCTTTGGAGAAGTCCCATAGTTGGAGTTCTTATCTGAATCGGATGCATTATATACCGTTGGAAAGCTCTCAAGAATATCTATCCAATGATATATTATGAGGCATAGAAAAGTTAACGGGGGCGTCAGACGACAGTGGATGACAGTGCGGATGGGCCGTCGGAATCGGATGCCCTGTCAAATCAGACGGGCCGTCGGAATCGGACGCTCAATCTGATCGGACGGGTCGTCGGAATCAGACACCCCATCTGATCGAACGCTACGAACAAGCGGACATACCGAGCCGGGCGGACGTTGGAGATGCATATAATATACTGTATTTTAAGACTGTAAATGTCACTAGACGTCCGGGGGGTTCCGGACGTGGACACTGGACGTCCAAACGGGTGTCTCGGCGTCCTAGCAACCCTACCTTTTTAAATTTTTTTATTTATATAACTATTAATTGTAGCCTTCTCCATGCTTTGTGGTCGTAATACATTCCCTTAGATGCTATGGGGTGCTTGGGTGAATAGCTTCTTGGAAATTGTACTATAATTTGGATTCTGTGTACAAACTTTTGTAGGCAAATGACTATGAATGTTGCATGACCTACACACTTTGAAAACCTCTCTCGGTATCGAGAGGGGTTTGAGGTTGGGCTAGCTCTTGCTGATTTTAATTTTATAGGGAGGACAATTGTGTTCTGCATTAAGCAATAACGTATGGGTGATGCATGGTGTTCGTACCTGGTACCAAAAAAAGTATTGCCGTGGTCTCAGTCTTGAAACTTTATTATATCTCTTTGAATGATTTTGATACGCAGTACCCAAATTGTGCAATTGATGTAGGGCGTAGGCACTGCTAAAGGATTAAGATTTGGAAACCATTGATCTTATGAATAAGTTTAGAGCATATATGTGGATGTTGAAAAATGATTGTGTTGTATGGTTCTTTTTTTCTTTCAGGATCTTATAGAGTCAGAGCTAGCAAAAATGCCATCTTGCAACCTCGCTAAGACAGTACACAACAAGTGGCTTCAACAGTCTGGCAATCGGAGGAATGATTTGTACATTGCCATGGTAGATGACTTTGTGAGAGTGTTCATGTAGATGGTAAGGTATTACCAATACTTGAAAGAAAATCAAACTGGTACGGGTCTGGGGAAAGAAGAGCTAATGCTCCGTGTAGCCCAACGTTCAGCAGAACGAACAGGAAATCTGAAGCCGCTCACAGAAGCTATTTCAAACATTGCAGGTGTGGAGGAATTATTTAATAGAGAGCCTCATCTTGAAGGTGAAGAAGTTTTTGGATCACAAAAAAGGAAGGCAGACATGCCACTTGGGTGCGAATTTGACTCGCATAGACCGGACAAAGTCAATTTCTCTCATCCTCACATCCAAACGCGGTCGCGGAGAACCACCACTACTGCATCAAATTTGAACCCAATTTTAGAGGATGCTTCTCACGCTGTACTTGTGGAGCATCCAGTGGTGACGTCATATGAGGACATTGAAGGCCAAACTAGTATTCCGAAGTCGACTCATGTGTCAGCTATTCAGGAGACTGTGTGCGACGAGGGCCAATGGCACCAAAGACATCAGCAAAAGCATGCTTTGCATTGCAAGCAATTACAAAGAAGAAGTGCACAACACAAATAGTTCAGAACAACATTGCTACTGTAGCGCCAACGTATACATGTATGATGGAGAATTACAGGAAAAATCGACACGACCGTATGCAATTTTTCTTTAGCAATGATGACATTGAACGATGTGTAAAAGGTACACGGTGGAAGTGGGTGTCATCAGTACCCCCTATTCCAGCCATTTGGCCAGTGAAAATGGGCACCAAACTGCCTGCGGCCGAGAACTTGGCCTTGGAAGCAGCAGGATTTCAACTTCCGCGGCGTGAATTCATTTCACCCCGGAGACTATTTGGTGGAGAAGCTAGCATACAAATCGTCCATGCCTACCATATTCCGTCTTTGCCAGATGAACATCCTACAACTCGGGCGGGGAAGGTCGTCTGTCGCAACCCGAAGGCCCCAATTGTGAAGCAGCAGAACAATTGTGCTTGGGCCCTAATTCTAAATGCACGTATTGAAAAGGTGACAATGGTTCCGAACCCTGGATTTGGTTGTATAGTGTCACTCATTTCTGGGGTAGAGCCTCGGCATGAGAAGTACATGCTCACTATATCCTTGTTTCCGGACTGCACTTGTCCCAATTTCAAGGAGATGAAGTTGAAGTGCTTGGGCAAGCGGGGAACATGGACAAACTGTAAACATCTTTATTTTGTTTTCACTGTTATCTACAATCTACAATCTACATCGGAAGCCTTCATTCATGCGGCAAGTTTCAGTTTCAATGAAGTGAAACAAGTGCTTCTTAGCGGGGTACTGAATCATTTGGAATCAACGTAGCTTCACTTTTGGCATTCCAAGACTCAACCTCTATTTGTTGAAAATAGAAATAGAAATTAACTGAGACTGAAAGGGCCAATACTTGCATTTTATCGGACCCAATCACACCCCTTTGGAAATTATTTCTAGCATCATTGTATTGTGCATAATGTTCCTATGCATGAAGTCATATCCATTAGATGTTTTATTTTTATTAATCTCTGGCATTGTGTCGACACCCTGAACCTATCGGCAAACACATCGGGCAAGTGATGTGCTCTCCAAATTTGAAGGTCCGCCTAAACCTTTGACAAATGCAGAGGTCTACTTCAAACGTGCTTTATATTTCTACGATAATAGGTGTATTTTAATTCTATTGATCTGTGCGTGCATCCTAAAGCTAAATCCTAAACAGTGGTCATAGGCCCCCTAAACTACGATCATAGGTCCCATCATCTACAAATATTCATTTATGCTAGGCAATGGAATTGTGTCACCCATTTTTTCATCTTCATAGCATTGTATCCTTGTTTATTCAAGGAATGGCAGAACTCCTATTGGAGAAGATTTCATCCAATATTTCATCTATTTTCATTCAATATTTTATCTACTTTTCATCCAATGTTTCACCTACTTTCATCCAGTAGTTCATCTACCTTTCATCCAACATTTCATCTACTGTCATTCCATATTTCAACTACTTTTCATCCAGAATTTCATGTACTTTAATCCAATATTATTTCATATACTTCATCTAATGTCACGTAGTATTTCACCTATTTCTCATCCAATATTTCATCTACTTTCATTAAGAAGTTCACTTACTTTTCATCCAATATTTCATCTATTTTCACCAATTATTTTATGTACTGTCATCAATTTTTCATGAACTTCCATCCCCTTTTTTCATCGAAAGCTATTCCTCCTTATGCTTTAATCAAAAATTCTGCCGGTAGTCTCTGAATTTTTTGAATACCATCACCAAATAATTTCCAAAATTTCAGTCATTTTTTTCCTAAATATCTTTGTAGTATACTTTTTTTCCATTTCTCATCCAAGATATACGCTCACCGCTCACTATTTCTAGCTCGCCACTCGCCGCTCTCCGCTCCCCGCTCGCTTCTTAGCAACGTTGACAACAACGGTAGTGTTTTATGACTGAGGATGATTGGCGACTACTCGCACTCATATTTTTGGAGGTCAATACCTTGGGAAGAAATTTGACTACAAAATATGATTGCCAGTCGTTTTGGGGCCTCGTACTTCACGGGTGTATATTATACATCCGTTGGGAATACCAAAGTATTTCATAGGGAACGGTAGGGAACTCATTTGAGAACATTGAGTTATATTATTAGTCATATTTTCATGGTAGTAACATTTTTTTTGTTTTTGGGCAACCTAAAAAAAACATGGGCAATCAAAAAAAATATAGACAAGCCATTGTTTAAAATTTTGAAATCTAATCACCACTTTTTAAGGGTTTTGAAACCCTAGCCACTACTTCTTTTGACTCTTCTTCCTTACCTTTTGTTGTCTCTTCGTTCTTACCTATTGTTGCTTCTTCTTTTGTACTTTTAAGTTGTTTTTTGTTACATCTTTAGTCTTGCTCCTTAATTGTTATTTTTGTTGTATCTTCACTCTTGCTTTTTAGTTGTTGTATTTTGTTGTATCTTTACTCTTGCTTCTTAATTGTATTTTGTTGCATTTTGAGTTCACTCTTGTTTCTTAGTTGTTGTGTTTTGTTGCATTTTGAGTTCACTCTTGTTTCTTAATTGTTGTGTTTTGTTGCATCTTGAGTTTACTCTTGTTTCTTAATTGTTGTTGTTTGTTGCATCTTGAATTCACTCTTGCTTTTTAGTTGTTGTCTTTTGTTGCATCTTGAGTTACTCTTACTTCTTAGAGTTGTTGTCTTTTGTTGCATCTTCACTCTTGCTTCTTGTTTTTTTTCTTCTTGCATCTTAATTCTTTCTTCTTCTTCTTTCTTCTTTCTTATTTTTTGTTCTCTCTTTTTGTTTCTTGTTTCTTTTTGTTGCATCTTAACTCTTTTTTGTTGTTTCTTGTTACTTCTTAGTAGTTTCTCCTTATTGTTTCTTGTGCATCTTAACTTGTATTTGTTGTTATCTTTTAGCACTTGTTGCCTTTTTTCTTCTTGTTCCTTGCATCACCATTGTTTTTCTTCTTACCCTAAATTTGTATTACATATTTTCTATTGTTGTAAACTTTTGAAGATTGAGCTTTGTTGTATGTTCGTTAAAAATTAACCTCCTATTTCTTTAATTGTATATGCAAGCAACAAAATTGGAACAAAGTCGTTGGAGGCTACTTGCAACTCACTTCATATTCTTATAAGAAATATAGTCTCTATTGACTTGTGTAAACAATTCATTGTGATATACATATTTTGTATTTGTGACTAATAAATTATAAATGTCATTGAAAGGAGTCACATTCCTTCTTATATATTCCCTCTTCAATATAATTGTTTCTTGTATATCTTTAAAATCATATGTATTTGTTTTTAACTACATGAAATCTTTTATTCAATTATTAAATCATTTTAATGTATGATTGCAATGTGTCAAATCTATTTAAAATGTATGGAAAACATCAGTGATTGTAGTTTGTAATTGAAGCTATTTTGAACCTCAATCACCTCAATCACAAATAGCACACACAAATCTAAGAAATATGATTGTTAATCATCTGGAATATCACTTGCTTGAGTTATATTTCATAATATATATTGGCCCAAATATGACTACCTATAGTCATATAATGCACATAGTTATGTACACCAAAATATGACTATGCTTTCCAAAACATGATTGCAATCAATCATAAAACTACTAATGACATCCACGTGAACTACCATGCCAACCGAGAATATGACTCATGAGAGCCATTCCACATTGTTCAAAAATATAACTCAAAAGAATCATATTCCAACATTAGCTAAAAATATGACTCACTACGGTCATATTCTATATCAACAAAAAATATAACTCACCGTAGTCATATTCCACATCAACAAAAAATATGACTCACCGCAATCATATTCCACATCAACAAAAAATATGACTCACCACAGTCATATTCCATGTTATCAAAAAATATGACTCAACATAGTCATATTCTACAGTAACAAAAAATATGACTCACCTCAATCATATTCGATGTCATCAAAAAATATGACTCAACATAGTCATATTCCACGTAGGATTTTTTCATTTATCCAGGCAACTCAAGAAAAAGTCAAAGATAGTCAAAATATACGCTTTGTTGGCATACTATGGCTAATTATGGCTATTTATACCCCTCAATTTATATGACTGCCAATATGACTAATGTCTAAAGCGATTGCAGTCAGTCATATTCCGAGTCATCTACAGTGATTTCTGTATGAGTCATATTTTTTTATTTTACAACTCACTGCAATTATATTTTGCAGTCATAAAACACTACTTTTGTTGTAGTGATGACTAAGACCAAACCCTTCATTGATACTAAAAACCATACCATAACCATGAAAGGTTTGTTCCTATACAAAAATACACAACATCTTTGCATTGATACCATAATCCGGTATTATAGGATAAAATCTCATGCAATTGATACCTTGACCCTTCTTTATGAGCAAATTGTTGTGTAATGCATACACAAAATATGTACAATTACGTTGGCCTACATTGTCTATTTTGTCGACGTCTAACATTACATTAATGTTTTAGATTATAGTAATTGAGAACACTATTATTGAAGTAGGTATTATCTTCATTCAAAATTATGAACCTCGTGAAAAAAATAAAATATATTTAGAAATATTTGTAGTTTTTAATGGCTTGCAATTTTTCCTTCTTGATATAGAGCAAAATAATTAAGAAGGCAATGTGTTTGAACTATCTTGAATATTTAGCTAATGCTATTAATTTATTTTACTATAAGTATCTTTCATATCTTCCATTGAAATCTTATAATAATGAGTATAAGAAATTTAAACAAATAGAAACTTGTATATATAAATATAAAGATATTTGCATTTATCGTATTTCTAATTGAAAGGGTTTAGTATAATTTCCATTGAAGCATTTAATGACTATAAATTATTTTATCTAAAAATCTTTGCTATAATATGAAAACAAGCCTTAGTTTCTATTAAAAAAATTTAGTAGTCAAAATTTTCAAAAAACAATCATTTACCGAGGCTAGAAAAATCTTATTTGTCAAAGGCACGGGTATTTTAGGAAAATGTATGAATGAGAAGGACCTATTAACTTTAGCTCTAGAGAAATAAACATTCATGTAATCATTTTATAAATCATTTATAAAAGCTATTTTTTTTTCCTTACAATTTTAAGTGAACACCTTAAATACCTTAAATATCCTATAATTAGTGCACTTTTATATTATAAATACTTCCATAGGTTAATTTGAGCATAATGGTATACAAATATATTATATTTGAATTGTAGAAAATCCAATCAGGCTTAAGCTAATGTAACTTTGAAACTTTAAAAAGTCTCAAATTAATGAATATAGTATATCTCCCTTAAAAAATCGGAAATCATTATAGAATACCTAAAACTTGTTCATTAATGGATGTAAATAATGAATTAGCAAAGAAATTATAAATATTTAGACTAATTAGGATTTCTCTATAATTATTCTTGTGATACTTCTAAGATAATTTCAAATTTTAATAATAGAAAATTAAATGAAAGACCTGAGTTCTTTTATTATAGTTATTAAAAAAAATAATCCTAAATCATTTAATTTGTATCTAAACGATCCAATTTTTTTAGCAAAGCTTTCCCTATTTAATAGCTTTGCCCAACTAAAGATAGAATAGGTGTATGGTAAATAATTTCCACTAGAACATTGTTGTAGTCTTGTAGAAATTAAAAGATGTTGAGAATGTTAATTTAAAGAATCCATTCATTTACCAATTTAAATAAATCTAAATTTTTTAAATAAAACATATATTGTACTTCAAAGAATTCAATTTTCAAAGGTCAAATAAGTCAAATTTCTTTCAAATTTCAAGAATTCTTACCTAAGTGTCAGGACATATAATGAACCAATAAATTGTAACTATCAAAAATCCTTACAATTGATGAGTACTTAGGGTGGTTTAAGTCGCAATTGATGAGTCGCAAACATTATATTTAAAAAGTTACAAAGTAGAAAAAAAATGAAATAAAAAATATGACCCTAAAAGCATGAAAAAATGCAACCTAGAAGCTACATACATTTTATATATTATAAATTAACCATTTTGTAACTCTACATTTGTAAAAATGACAAAGAAAATGCAAAACTTTCAAAATAGTATTACAATTGGCATTTGAAAGTAGAATTCTATATTTTTCTTTAAATTGTTCCTTTAAAGTGAATGATTATGCCCATTATTTTTATTTTCCTTTCAAATTGGACCAAAAAAGAATATTGAAAATTATAATCTCATGGATTCCCTCATTAAATTCATTTAAAACTTGGTCAATGAATTTGCTCTAGTATTTAACAAACACTTGTATTTTTTTTTTAAACTTGGTCCTTTAAAGTACAGTATAGGGAATAAATGGGAGTATTCAAATTTAAAAAAACAAAGAATTCTTTCTTAAATGTTAGAGCAAATTCATTGGCAATAGTTTTGTAATTCCATCTTTCTATCCAGATGATGTTGAGTAGCTGTCAGCACTTCCCACTGAAAACTTTCTTTTAACCACAGCAATGCAGAATGAAAAAAATTGTCGCTCAAATTGAATATCAACCATCAATGTAGGGAACATAACAAACATTCCCCATTAACAAACATGATGAAAACATGATGAAAACAACTATTGGCTTGCACCAACTAAAGCCTACAAAAGTCAGCAAAGCTAAAATATATGACTGGAAGCCGAACATTGTGTACTTGCTAGACTCTTAAATTCAAGCAAATAGAAATCGCAGCTACACTGTTCACCTTTGGGAAGCTTGACAGGATTGGATTGGAGATAGTAAAAATAACCTGTCCAAGAAGAACAAGAGCCAGCAGTATGATCCCAAGCACGATACCTTCCACTGTAACGAGAACCAGACGTTTATCAGAGCGGCAAGCGCCAACCACTTGGAGCTCCAAGGCTTGTAGTAACCATTGCAAGGAATCATCAGCAAGACGACTCTTATCAAAAGGTTACAAGAGAATCAGTCTTCCCACCCTTGAGAGGCCAGAATTTGGACTTCTCAACACCAACAAGGGTGAATAAATCGACCCGTCTCATGAAGCTTAGAGTTCCTGACATGGTTTGGATCTTATTGGCCTGCAAGAGGAAATTTTCAAAAGTCGGTTTCTTAAGATGTGTGCGAACTGTGCATCTTCGAAGTCAGCATTGTGACACCCAGGATCTCACCTGCTACCCAGCGATAAACAAATCAGAATACACACTCAAAAGGGCGTTAAATTTACCCCAATAAGCCAGTCACATGGAAATACCAGAAGTACCAAATGTCAACTGCACGAATTAGTTGGATGTTCAGGGATGATAAGTTCACATCTACCGCAAAAGTGCAGGTCTCAAAGTTAACTACCCTGCACCAGTTGGAAAACAGTACAAACATACAAAGATCCCCCCTGGTATCAATTCGAAGTCGCACGGGAGGTGACATTCACAAAGTAATCCCGCAGAGCGCTTTCGTCCAAGGCATCTCAGGGCCACTTGCGGCTTATTATCCCTCTCAATGCAAATACAGTAGCTATACTACTGTATACAGTACAGCTCGGCAACTGAGAGTTGGATGTACAAATAAGAATTCCCTCTTTGTTAAACCGATATCTGCAGACGAGACAGGAGCATTACGAAGACTCCAGTTTATCAGAGTGCCAGAACCGGAAAATGAAGACTGTCCATGCTCTCTATCCGTGCCAAGTGTAACACTCTTGAGTGGTCAGTCATCCCAACTGTTGTCCCAACCGTCCTTGTTCGCTCGTCGGGAGTTGAGTCCTTTGGAAGAAAGAGTGAGAGATGAGGACGAAGACCGCACAGCTTCGGTGTCTTGCCAGTCGTCTTCTTCCCAGACTTCGTCCCAGCCATCAGCTGAGGGAGACATCCCATCATCCTGCTTCGAGTCTGCCACCGAGGGTAACGCCATTTCCAATTCCTGGTACTTCGCCTCCGCATTACCATGCCGCCGAGCATGAGCACGCCATGCAACGCATCTCCAAACACCCACCGCACCTAGAAATTACAAGGCAAGATTGTGAAAACTTGGGCACTCAAATCAAAACCAGAAGAACCAGTTGTAGCGCTTCCTATGCAAATAATAATATGTCAAACACTTAACTAGCCCTTTGATTTCTACCATTAGCATTAACTTGGCTGATAACACACCAAGATACACTTCAAAGGATTCTGAAAGAAGGTCTGCAAGTAGTTTTGCCCTACAACTGATATGCGAATCTAAATAGTGAAGGCCTGTCTGATATTTGTCTATTATGTTCTACCTAAGTCAAGCCCTGAGATATGAATTAGACTCGATTGTAATTAGCCAAATCAACCTTTGTCGTGGAGCCCTAGTAGGTGCGAAAAAACAAGAATGTCTCCATCCATCCTACCTTGTAACCCAAGAGGTCTAGATTCAGTCCTCATTAATAATTAGCAGGGTAGAAATAAGCGTCTCTATGGGTAGGGTTGCAACTCTCGTGATCTACGAACATTCAACGCGATGGTTGACAATTTGTCCTAACAGACGAGGGTAGTTGACCAAATCCTTATATATGAGATCTAATAAAGGATGTCATACCTAATATAAGAACGAACACCAAGACACCTCCGATAACAAGAACGTAAGCTCCTGGAGCAGCGAAGAGAGATGAATATGATGATCGGGTCAGATTGTCCCCAAAATTCTCAGGAGGAAGATTCACGTAACAATCGCCTTCACCCCAACTTACATTAATCCTCTCTCCCAGCTTCGCAGCTTCCCTATCAACCACTGAGATGGTCACCTGCGAACCCCCAATGAAAGATTTAGTTTCATGCCTATTCGCAACAAGCAGAGAAGCCACTTTTCTTGACAAGCTTCAACCCAGTGATCCATCGACCTTACCGGCAGCATTTCTCCTTTGGTCAAAACAAAATCCACTGGATTTGCTTTCCATCCTGTAGGGGTCTTTATAGTAACATCCAGTTGTGATTTACCACCACCATTTTCAACTGTTAGGGTGTAATCATGGTCGCCTGCAAAGGGAACAAGATTACTCATCAGAATCTCGCATTTCACACACAACAGTTAATTCTAAGGACTTCAATTTCCTCATGAAGAAAGCTTTCCATCAACACCGTTCCTTCTACTTAGTTTCATCCATGATTCAATGTAACACGAAACTAGAGTGCCATAGAGTAAACAGATTTCTTTTGCTAAATTTTGTAACGTGGGACCACCATCACATATCATTTGAGAGAACAGCAACAACTTGCAAGTCAACAAGCGGCCAGCCAGAGATCCAAAGCTCAGAAATGGTATTATTCATCCATAGGTCCACTTATATATGGCGTTCATGGTGTATTTCAGGTTTATTAAGAAATTGTGGATCATAAACTAAACTGAATAAACGGTGTACTGGCAAACTTGATCCTCACCATCTTCATCATCCCCTCCATTGGCCGCCAGCTTGCCAATCACTGGTCCACGTTCACGGGTACAGGTTCCTCCATGGGCTGATCTCGCCTCATCGCCTGTGCTTGCATCCTGAGCAGGAGGTGCAGGAGCACGTAGGACATTTTGAGGAGGAGATTTCTCTACAGTGATATTTTTTGATTTATCTGGTGCGGGTAGAATCGGCGGAGAGGCACCAATAGTATTATTATTGGAAGTGCCTACCTTTGAATTGTTTGCAGCCTTTGAATTGACGATCATCACATCCTTTGCCAATAACCTCACTCCCCCTACCCGTTTAGCCTGAAATGCATATCAAATAGAGTTCAGGTAGGTCCCTTTTCTGTTGGTTAAAAGGTCACACGTTTACAATGCAGGTGTCATCCAACCCCCGAGACTTGTGAGAAATGAGATACGTCTAGCATGAGACTTGTAAGAAACATTCTAGTGCATTAGAATCCTCGCAAAATAAGAAAAAGCACGCACACACACCCTAAAAAAAAACTCAATTACAGTCACTTCTAATAATGGAAACCTCTCAAAATAGCTACAGGCATGGGTCCACAAGAATGGGTCCTCAATATGTAACAATGCCGTAAATCTGTACTAGTTTCTAATCGAAGATTCTGTCCGATAATTGTTATATTCAATGAGAATACGCTGAAATTTACTTGCAATTTCACATACTAAACGAAAATCTCACGAAAACCATAAAGAGAAGAGCGATCGAAAGGATCAACGAAATACTGAATTGACATGACATTGACTGTTAGCCAAGTCCAGAATTAGGGCTTTAGAAAAAGATCTCTCACGAAGGAGTTTCTGGGCACCGTAAGCCTTTTCCGAGCCGGCTTTTCATCTTCGTGACACCTCTGACCCTGAGCTACCTCTGCAACTATTCAACAGAAAACCGAAAAAGAAAGAAAGAAGCGGGGCGGTGATTTTGAACGATAATGCCTAAAAGAAACAGGGGTACACAAGCAAATAAACATACCTCTGTATGACCGGTAGCCTTGTCATTCCCCGCCCCTTGAACGATAATTCTGTCTGCACTTCCCCCCTCATCTTCCCCTCCATTTCCAGTCTGCCAATTCTCAGTCACCTCTTCCCCAGTGGCTACTCCTCTCCCCAGCGCAACGCGAGTGAAGGAAACAAGGAGTAGAATCAGGAGGAGCCCTGCGAATCTGGTACCCGAGATGGATACCATGATGTCTGCCTAGCGAACCCCACTGGCGATCTCTTCACAGCGCCCTCATGCTTCCAAAGCGTCAATCCGGAGGTAGGAGATGCAATCCGAAGGCAAGAGGAGCCCCAGACGAATTGCATCGAAAGCTGCACCCCCACCTTTCTGTCGTAGGTTGTGTATTCCTCCCAGCATAGTCGATCATGTCCCCTCGCTCACTACTCGACAATCCAACAACAACAATAACAACAACAACAAGCTTGACCAAGCAGTGACCTAATTTCAGTCCATCAAACTCGCGGTGAAACCCCGCACGGGATTTCACGCTAAGCAATGGAACAGAGAATGGGAGGAACGGAGGCAGCCAAGCCAGGACCACGGTTATAGGGATAGATAAGAAATGGGGTCGTCTTCTCAATTGGCAATATGATCCGTTTCATCGTCGGGGGAGCTTTTGGAGGTTAACCCTAGAAGGACGCCGCGGACGCCGCGGACGCCGTGTCCGATTGATGGCTTCAGCTGACGGAGACTACCGACTGAAGGATGGAAAAAAACGTTTTTTCATCCAATTTTTCTTGGAATTTGCTTGCGTACATTTTGAGTGAATAGTATAGCAAATTTCTTTATTATGGTATTATTGACTTTCCTAAAAATAAAGATACTCAATCCACATATCACCTGGTTTGAAGTGTATTTGGGCCATTTTTTTGTATTTACTCTTTTTTGTATTTTTTGTATCTTGGCTTAAAGCCCTAAGGACCTAAAAATTTAAAAATGTTTATTATTTATATTTAATAGGTTATTGGTATCTTCTTGCTAATTTATCTTTGTATGTGATTTTTTTATTGTGGAGGAGCCTATAAGTATTCTTTAGTATAGGACCATTACAATAGAAGCTTATATGGCTTCTGTTATAATCACTCCAATGAAGCCTTGGGTATCAAAGAAAAGAATTGGATAAAAAGATACTAGAAATAACTCATACCATGAAGATCCTTAAGCCATAAAAATAATATTTTATGAATTTAGGTCCAACTAATGAAATGAAGCTTATCAAACTTTCTGTAGTTTCTATTCAAATTGAATATTTTGAAAAATTCGTAAATTTCAATATTTTATAGCAATTTGAACTTTGGACCAATAACCATGGTTTGTTGATTTTCTAATTTTAGAGTGATATAGTAACTTTGATTTATACCATGATGTTATACACTATAATATACATCTATACACTATAAGAAACCCTTGTTTTTAGTGGCGTTAAGGAAAAAAGGGTCTAGTTTTCTTTGACATCACTTTGTCAAAGGATTTCCGTGTTTTTGAGGCAGATTTGTGGTGCATGTTTTGGAAGACACGTGGATGTCAATGTACAAGCACGTTGACGTTTTGTTAGACGTACATGTTTTTTCGGACACTGACTGCAATACAGGGTTGCTAGCGTGTGAGCCTGTGAGCATGAGCCAGTGAGCTTATGAGCTTGTGAGCGGGAATTTTTTTTTGTAGTATAAACAAGTTGGGACTTATGACCGTGGGTTTATTACATTATAAATTTCAGGAAATGTGAAGTCATTTTAATGAAATTTGACGCACTCGCAAATGTATTTTGAAGATATTTTTTGCCACAAGCAAATGCAGTTATTTTTTATAGACATTATGATGAAAAAAATCCAAATGAAAATAGCAAATGTCCAAAATGTAGCCATAAAATACACAAATCCACTCATAATTCTAAAATCCACACATTATAGTTTGACTCAAGAAATATGTCAATCTCAAGAGTCTAAGTCGTAGTGGATTTGGTTATAGAACCTTCAATTGTTGATGGCTTTAAAGTCTCTCTACCCTTGGAGGCACTGCCATCTATAAATCCAAAATTTTCAAAGCATAAGTATCTTTATGGCGTTTTGGTTTAGAACAGCCACAGTCCGCAAATGTTGATGCCATCTGCTCGATAGACACAAGAAGGTGAAAATTCTTCTCTAGACTGAAGAAAAGACTTTGTGACTTTATCATCCTATCTACTGATGTCAATTCCATACGGCTAAAAATAGATGTAAAACAATGTTAAACTTACAAGCTTAAAATTTGACATGAAGAAAAAGGATATGAAAAATTGTTAGCTTACTTGCAAAATTTTGACTTCTAAGCAAACTTAAGAGGTGCCATAGTCGTAGTGTCTAGATCTTGGAATATCACAACTAATAGTGGCGGTCATGTTATTGCTACAATTGAGGTGCATTTCTTCATGCGTTTGACAATAGCGTAAAAAAGGTCCTTGTCCTCTTCCAATGCTACAATGTGGTAGCCTATGCCATAACAAACAATAATAGATACACTTGAAATTAATATTATATACATTAGTTCAAAGATTCACTTTGCAAATTAGACTTAGAATCCATAATAATTGAATTCAATAGTCACCTACAGTTGCGATGCAGTCTAAAATTCTAAAGTGTGTGTGAGCCTCTTCTAAGAACTCAAGACCGTGAGCAGAGTTACCCACCATGACTAACTTGATCATCTTCAAGTACAACTTGGTGGACTTTTGCTTAGCTCTCAATCTCATCGCATTTGCAATGATGAGTTTAGGATTCCTCTTCAAACGGGATTGTCTCATTACACTTTCATTTTGTAGCATCCGTTGCAAGTACAATATGTTGTTGCACAATTCAAGTGACTTTTCAATTAGAAAATAATATAAATTAATCAAACCACAAAATACAAAATAATAATTTGAAAAACAACAATCCTATATAATCTAAATCTCACCTGGAACATGAAAGTTAGAAAAATATCAATTGGCATCCAGTGTCAAGTTTTTCTAGATGTATGAAAAACATATTTCTTCACATCTAATGTCCTCAACATCTTTATAAACTTGGACAAGGATAGAAGATTGTACCTTTGCACTCAATATAATATGTGAACCAATTTGGTCTTTATATGGGAGTCCTCAATGGATTTGAATTTCAATGTGGTGATGAAAAATCTTTTTATATACCTTGAATAACAAATAAATTGTAGACGAGTATAATCCAAATGGGTTTGCAAAAGAAGTCACTCACTTGTTTATGCCATGCATAACCTGCATGATCAATTTGATCTTGTCTTTGGTATTGAGAACAATACAATTCACTGTAATAGGCCAAGACATCTTTGTTGAATGAAGCCTAGAAATATGACTCATTCACGCCAATAGACAATGAATTTTGTTCCATACAAAGAACTTCGACTTCTTCAAAGAATAGAATGGAGCATGATTTCAGTAGCTTTTTTAGTTGACTTGTTACTAGATATCTCGATGTTTGCATTTGTCGAAATCATTGTTATAATGGACTTGCCACATCCGCAACAAGAACTATGTTATGATGCACCTTTGAAGTTGAAGCTTGACCCACATCTCCTCATTGCACTTGAACAATTGAATCTACACGAGACAACAAGACAATGTTAACAATTGAACTCTAGACAAGAAAAAAAAATTCTTACAAAGTACAAAATGAAATGTATAATTTTTAAGAAGAAAATTAAAATAATTTATAAAACAAAATCTCTAAGCTATGTTTCTCATCAAATAATCTTGGTTTAATATACAGTCACTATAAAGATCATCAATAATATATGCAAAGATGTCACATTAAATGAATTTAAGAAAATCCGAGAATTAATCAATGTCAACAAAAACTATCTTAGTACCAGAAACTTCTCAAATTTGCATATAACTAGAAAAAATTAATGAATGAAACCATCCTTGGCCCACAAAAGTATCACTAAATAGTAATGGCCCAAAAAAAACTAAATTCAAATTCAAAAGCATGACGCACCACATGTGATGTACCATGCTTATAGCCCCCCCGCCATGTCTTGCCAATTGACTTCAACATTGAAAATTCCTAAATTCTTGAAACAGGAATCAATTCTAGGAGATTTAGCAAAGGCTTGTCCAAAATTAGTCAGAGGCGATTGACCTAAGAAGAGACTACAAAGCCCCCCTAAGAATCGGTAACTAATTGGTTTTTATTTAAATTTCATCCATCCATTACATTTCATTTTCAAAAACATATTAAACTTTAATCCAAAGTTACTAAGCTTCATACTCTTCAATTCAAACTACAATCACTAATTTGAACTAAAATTTAAAACTAGTAATTCAAATTCCACTAGCCTTGAAGCAAAACAAAGAGGCATTTCTTTTTTTTTTTGACCAAAAATAGGGGGTCCGGCTAGTAGCTCAAAAACCTCAGTCAGACCCGACGGGGTTCTTCGAGCTACCTAGTGCTACCCCCGTTTTTGGTACTCGAAAAAAAAAATTAAAAATAAATAAATAAATATATTAAAAGAAAAATCTTTTTTTTTTGACCAAAAATAGAGGTCCCGGCTGGTAGCTCGAAAACCTCAGTCGGACCCGACGGGGTTCCTCGAGCTACCTGGTGCTACCCCCGTTTATGGTACTTGAAAAAAAAATTAAAAAAAAGATTGAAAAATAATAATTATATATATATTTTTTATTTTATTTTATTTTATTTTAACGAAAAATATGGGGTCCTGCTGGGAGCTCAAAAAACTCAGTCGAGTGTAAGGTAGAAATGTTTAAATCAAGTTTGTTTGTCAATGCTAGATGGGTTGTTTGTTTTGGGTAGAATGACAAACTACAACCTTTTTCCATCTCTACAGATTGTGTGTGAACAATAGTGCTATATCTTTTAATTTTCATAATCTCACTTCTCAAAATTTGAATATTTCATTCTACTTTGAGCTATTGTATTTCAATGTCTTGATATAAGTCTTCACCTTAAGTTTGATTGCCCTCTCTCAATTTAACTTTAGTACTCATTGAGAACCATCCAACTTTCTTTCAAGATATTGTATGTTGCCTCCGACTTTTTGTGCTCATCATAGCCTTTAGAAATTTCAATAGCTTATTTATGAATCAACAATGCAATAGTGATTTGTAGAAAAATATTGTTAACCCATTACAGAATTCAAACAATAGAAAGAATCCAAATTTATACACACGGAAAACTATAACAAGTAAATACGAAAACCTACCTTCATCATTTATTCGAGTATTGCCTTTGCAACTCTCTAGAACTCTATTTGGAGTTGTACTACCTTATTTGCATTTTCTTTTAATTATTGTATTCGTACAACAATCAACCATGTTAAATTTTAATTCAAGTAAATTGTTTGTGATTTTTATACTCTACTTCTATGGCTCTATACATTTAACTTTACTTATACTTAGCAATCATAAGAATCTCATTTTCAATTTCAGCAACATTCCAAACTAGATGTAAATCACTTTGCAATACCTAGTAATGAAAAAGGTTGTTAAGAAAATCACAAGACCTAGCGCTACTTGGCATAACCTTTATGACTTTTTTATTACCATTGCTTTCATATTACAAAAGCTAATTCCGCATCATTGGAATGTTAGGTAATTTAGCCTATGACAGGCCAACTTTGGACCAATCTAATGTAGGTGAAATTTTTTTTGTGAAGTAAATTTCAGAAGATACATGTATAGCTGAAGAATTTTTGGACCTACAATAAGGTGATCAAAAATTGGCTTGTCAGAGGTTGAGTTATCTTACAACGACTATGGTTGCCACCCAAAGTTGTTATATCCCCATTAGTAGATTTGAATGCCAAAATATGAGTTGTTGCACTTGATAAGTTTTTTCTAAAGTGGTTGTCCAAGCTCTCAATGTCTAATTAACCTTCTTCTTCTTTTCACATTTGTAATGTAGCCCTTCACCAACCAAACAACAAATTCATCATTGGTAATCTACTTAGATTCATAAATTTTAGAGTATAATAGTACAAGAGTACAACTATATGAAAACAAAATTTGCATTGGGATTCAACAATGTATAGGTTGTGCTTGGTTTGAAGCACTTTCCAAACACGTCCTCAATATTTGCGTCACTGATGAAAGCAATATTTTTAGCAAACGTAGGATTAGGTTCATTACTACTCAATGGTGCTAGTATGTGAGCTTATAAGCCTTGAGTCTAGACACATAGGTACTCTACAACTATTGGAGATGTCTATAACATACATATTTATAATATAAATATCCTTAAATTATAGAAAGTGCGTATAACATAGACACCTATAATATAATTAGGCATCTATAATGTAAATATCCTATAACCATAAAAGGTGCTTATAACATAAGTACCTACAACATTGACACCTATAATATAAACATCCTATAACTATGAAAGATGCTTAAAATATAGGAGTCTAGGCTTCTATAGTCATGGACTCAAGCTCCCTAAGTTCACAAAATAGAAAACGTGATCTACTACCTATTGTAACCCCCCCTTTTTTTTTAAAACCTCTTTGTTTGTGCGCTGTGAAAGGCAATCTCTTCTTCACATTGATTGGGTCAAATCTTAGTTGAGATGAGACATTAGTACATTACTATTGCAACATGTTGGCTTATGTCTGCAAGAATACCTTACTTTGTCCCCATATCGAGTGTTCAATATGATTAACATATTCAAGAATGTGTTGTATATTCAACCACCTCTACATGATGCAAATGTGTATCTAACGGTCCGAAACAATCAAACCATATGGCAAATTGCAAATGCACCAACTACAAAACAACATAACAAGTGGGAGAGTGCTGGCTATGTCAAAAAAAAAATACTAGGAGTAACATTGTTGCCTTTCCTAGGACTAGGTACAATTGTTTAACTAGAGATTGGATTTGACCTTAATAAAAACGTGTATTGAATTACAGTGTGTACATAATCCTCATGCACATGCTCAAACTTTACAAACATGACAATTTTAGCCATTGGAGGTCGTCAAAAATACATTAATTGCAAGCACACATACTACCTATACTGGTACTTCTGCAAAATGGACATCTATGAAGATAAATTCATTCATGCACCAAATTATAGCTTCAACGAGGTGAAGTTTCTTTTAGTTAAAGTAGGAATCATCACAATTTTAGAGTAATCTTGGCCATATTTTTTTATGTACTTCTTTTGTATTGTATTAAAATTTAGTACGATTGAAATGATTTAAAGTATATAGAATGCAACAATCCTATGCATCCTTGTTTGTTTCTATTCTTTTTCTTTTATTCCTTTAAAAATCATTATTTTTCATTTTCTTTTTCATTTTTTTCATTTTTTTTACTGTGCTCTCATTTTTTCCCTTCATTCTCCAATTTAGGAGACACAATTATTTTTAATAATGATTCAGATCTTACAATCCACTACTTAGTCATTATTTTTTTTTATTAGTCTATTATTTGTATTCCAATTTTATTCTATTTTTTGGGAAAGATGCCTTTTTCCATTTATATATATTTTTTCTTAAATAATGGTCACTACATTAGATTGGAATACATTTGTGAGAGGTTCATGAGACTTGAATGTGGTGACTGAGGTTTGAATCCTATGAGGCCCCAAATTATACTGGTGCATACAATATCTATAATGAGCTGCAAGCAAAGCGTTGATGTAGAGTAGCATTAGTGAATGCTAGGTAATACTTATTATTGTGTTTGTGAGTCACATTAGCCTAATATATTCTATTGTGTTCTTGTGAGTACCTCGACATAAAAATTGTAGTAGTTGAATTGAATACTGAATTGTGTACCACAATATAAAGTTGTTTTTTGCTAAAAATGAATAGTGACAATTTTTGAAAAAAAATATTGAAATCCACAGTTATAGGAATAACGGTCATAGGTCCTAAAATTTACTAAAAATAGTATATTTTCTTCTCCATTAAAATTATTTTTCCAAAAAAAATACTTTTTGGTAAAAAAGTTGAAAAAAATAGATTTCAAGGCTCCCCGCTCACAAGCTTCCCGCTCACAGCTCACAAGCTCCCCGCTCCCCGCTCACACGCTAGCGTCGTTGACTGCAATATATTTGTGTTACTGAAAACGCAGCAAAAAACAATCAATTGCCACGTCAACTGAGAGGTTTCAATTCACCACAGTAAAGTCTTCTGAATTTACAACGGGCTGCCCAATGGTAAAAAACACAGTGGGCACGTACTGGCTTCTTATTCTCGGAATTTTTTTTTGCATACATTCATTTTCGGAGGGACCGGTTCTTTTTTCATTGTTCTTCAGGTAACAAGTATAGAAATAGATCCGCCTAAGGCTAAAATCCAACATACTATCAAGATACTAAAAATAAATACATTACCTTAGTTCTTGATAAAATCTTCAGAAGTAATATGTAGCATATATTATTTTTAAAGTAGTACGGAATAATTCAGGGTCTATATTTAGAAAAGAATTTTGTCCCAACAATAATTACATATGCCTTATTTGTTTTTTATCATTTTATTGCCATTTTTGGACCCCTTCCATACTTTCCTCTCTATACATGCACATGATCTAAAATATTTGTCTTCTTCAAAGTAAATAATGTGCACACGTGCATCAAGCTTCACTTTTGTAATACATTATAAAATTGTAGAATCGTTTGTCACACTTTTTCAATAAAAGTATCGTGTGCATGTCAATATACTATTGAACGCGCAAATGTGACAATTGCAATGAGCCTGAAAGCCTGAAGGAGCAAGAGGAAACAATGTCGGCATTGTTGTTTTTAAATTGGTAGTTGCTAATTCAAGGTAAGTTCAGAAATAGTTTTATATTTTAAAAATGAGGTTCATGTATATGAAGAACTTGAGATAATTGTTAGAGTTCATGATACTACTAATTCAACTGCAATAAAGAATTTCAAATGTTTTAAGGAAATGTACTGTAATACAAAAAGAATTAGAAACATAATTTTCCTCCTTTAAAGACCCATACAGATGGAAAATGAGGATTCTATACACATTTCTTGTCACTACGTAAAATTTCCAAATGAATCGAGTGTGTATAGAAGAATTTTTAGAACTAGAGCTGCGTGAATTATGAAAATGTCCGCTTGACTTTTCTGTGATGAATTGCCAAAATTTAATAAGTACAATGATTTGCTCGGCATTGCATATTTAGTGAACAACATGCTATGAATATGAATAGTGTAATTCTGAAGTTTAGCCTTGTAGAATTTCGGTTAACATATATATAGTAAAGGATCACGGCCATTTCTATATATGTCAACTAATTGTTACTTGCTCAAACTAGCATTCCTATTGTGCTTCCTTTAGTTCATAAACCGTAGACCGGCCATCGCCGTTTTGGGTTAAAAACATCCTAGCTTTTGAAGTGCTATAAATCTAAATGTGACTAAGTAATAAAGATCTGAACCATAGAATCATGTAGTACACATGTGCAACATGTCATGGATCAAATTTGAAGTCATTTGACCGTGTAGATTGCAAGATTATAATGTTTTAGTCCTGAAAAATAATGCTGAAATTTTCCTAAAAACACATTTATAGGCCACATTTGATTGCTTAACCTAATCAAATGAAAAAAAATTAAACTACAAAGTGATTCAAAGCAGGATACAAGCACATTGTTGACAAAAAATATTAGTCAATTGACTCAATGGGTTTGCAAAATGGCTTGCACATGTAAGAGAACTTGCAAGAAACACATTTAGAGTTGAAACTCCTTCTCCTAAATTGCTTCTCAGTCATTCATAAATTCTTGTATTGATATGAGAATTTAGGCACACAAATGAGACTAGTATGCGCAACTTCTACAATTTATTTTTTTAAAACGGACATTTTATGATGAAGATACAAGTCGACGAAGTTCACTACAGTCCATGAATGGCGGGATTTTGAATTTTGAATTGCTCCCAAACATTCAAAGCAACTTAGATTGACATGAAAATTTCACCACAATAACTAGAATGCAAGGGAAACACAACCCAACAAATTTTATTGAAATTGAACATTGGATGAAGGACATAGAAGCCCCCAAAGTTCCATCCATGAAGTGCACTTTCATGAATCAAATTGAGCCTGTGAACTTGGAATGACTTCCAGAAAAGCATTACCTCTTGGATTGATCTGAAAATTTTACCACACAAACTAGAAGAAAAGGGGCAACTTTTTCAACAAGTTTTATTGAATTTAGACATAGGATGCAAAAGTTACAGTACTTTGAATTTAACTAAAAACTATGTAAGGACAGTTTCTGTCCTCTTGGGCACGGTCTACGGTTCAACTTTGTGTTTATTAAAATGTAAGTGTGTTAGCATATTATATCATACGTCAATTTTTAAAGATGATGTTGTGAAATTTATAGAGAAATTTAGCTGAAATTTCATTTGATGTAAGCGTACCATATCATATTGTTGGAATATGAATGAAAAATAATTTACCTATTCAAATACATGGTTCCTAATGTTAACATTCATAAAAATTGTAGGAAAAACACTGTACATTTTGCATTGTAGAAATGAAATAGTAGTTGCTGACAAAACTTGTTACCATCAATACTATGACTAACACTGCAATACTACTTCTCTGCTACATATGCACGTCTGCGTTGTCTTCTGTTGTTGTCTCTGAAGGTATTGTGATGTACGTGCCTCCTATTGTCGTTGCTTCTCGTCGAGGCTCTGTTGCCAACAACACTGGTTGTAGACCTATGAAGTCAGAGTCGTTTCCAACATCAATGATGGGGTTCCGTGATTCAGGGAGTTGTAACTGTCCACGTCTGCCACGAACTTCAGTTCTACAAACCACCTTCCATCCGCGTTTGTTGAGGTCGTCAGAAAAAAACACTTGTTGGCAATGTAATGGAAATGCGAATGAATCAGCGTGTACCTTTCCATCCATGCGGTTGAAGTTTGCCATTGTAAAACCATATTTGTCCCTGTGTACATTTGGATACCGTGCATCTTGGGAGTTGCGAACCCAATCGCACAATAGGACCGTAGTGCAATGATTTCGATAATCCAACTCTAGGCATTAGAACAAAATTTGGGTCTCCATATGCCTAAGTTGGCTCCTCAGTTTTCTGGCTTGGAAATTGCTGAAAATGTCACCTTGCACGTTGCCAACATGGAGTATAAGGTGATGACATCAGATTAGGCAGTCGTTGCCACCAATGGGAGCAAAGTGTTGGAAACAATATTTTAATGGTGTACCATTGTCCCTTGTCCTATGTGTAGAATTAGAAAACGAATTTTCAATTGGCAATACCAAATGCAGGACTAGTCTCGCATGCGGACCAATAGTGGAGCCGCCGGATGTGGTCAATGATGCGATGTGTTTTCCAAATTGGAGGGAATTTCAAATTTGCCACACAATTGGCCCATCTCCAATTTCAGAATTGGCCAAAATGTCAGTGGCTCGGTTCACCATATCCTTTCTGTCAATGGCTGGTCAGTGGCAGTTCCTGACAAGGTGAATAGAGCACTTTCCCCACAACAGGGGCGAATTTACTATCCAATATTACAATTGTTGTATACGAACTACCCTTTCCAACGTTGGTAATGTCTTGAAGTGCCATCTTCCCAAACTCTCTCAAATCATGTGCTTCAACCACAACAAAACCAATTGAAGGATGTCAAAGAGCATGTTGGTAATGTCTTGAAGTGCCATCTTCCCAAACTCTCTCAAATCATGTGCTTCAACCACAACAAAACCAGTTGAAGGATGTCAATGAGCATGTTGGCAACGTCAATGAGTATGTTGGTAATGTCTTGAAGTGCCATTTTCCCAAACTCTCTCAAATCATGTGCTTCAACCACAACAAAACCAATTGAAGGATGTTAATGAGCATGTTGGCAACGTCAATAAGGCCAGCTTCATTGGCGGGAAGCAATTCCAACGCACTGTACAATGTGCGTTGGAAAGCATCTCCACTTTGACCTGTTGTGAATCCTCTTACATTCCCCCATGCTCGTCAATCGTTGTGTACAGTGAGGGTACCATAATTTCAGGAAGTGGATTCTAATCCCAACTCCTAAAACCCTATCTACACTTACATTGAAAGTCATTTGGTACTTGGAGGGTGCAATAAAATAGTTGCCAACATACAATATTCAATTCCAAGCGTTCATTGCGGTTAGCAGTTGAGGTACCAATAGGGACCTGTTGGTACACCTAACGTACGTACGGTTGTTGCCACCTAGACCAAACTCTGCCTCCCCATTGCCAACTGGGCCTTTGCCGCCTTGTTCCCATTGGACCACAGAATTGATGGCAACTTCTGAAAATGACTATATATTCAGAATTCATGTTTTTCCAAATATCAAACAATTCATTTCCAAGGCAAAAGTACCAAGCATGTAGAGACCCGAATTTTGCTCTAATGATTTCTTCTATGTACCCCACGTAATCATTAGTTCTCTCAATGGGGCGTCCTTCTTGAAGTCCCCATCGAAGCTGACTTGTAAATGATGCCACAATACAGGAATCACGAGTTACAAGTCCTATTTCAGAACTACGGATGCGTAGATGCATGCCACATGCATACATGTGCTGGTGAGAGGTGGCATACCGTTCAAGCGGTCGAGCGTAGTGCACTATGTCTTTGTCCAATTCTTCACCAGCTAATTCTGCAGCATCTACGCGTGCCCTCAACCAATCCGGGAAATTGGGGAATTCAGTTAATTCAGGTGGATATCTCGGTTGTTGTGGAGGACGTCGACGTCGACACTCCAAACGAAATGCCTCGCGTTCTTCCCAACGTCTGCATTTTTGAATGACATACTCTCTGCACATAATACATCATTATCATCTATTGTTATAAGCGTGTGGTAATGACAACTACAAAACAAGTAGTAATACTGTTACTACAGATATTCCTATAAACGTATGTGCATGACTTGGAGAACGAATTTGTTGGGAAAAATATTAAAGTTTCTTCATATGTCACTATTAATGGTGTTGCGTAATACATGTCCACATGTTCTACGCATGCTTCTACAACAATGTTATATACGTACATCCATGAAAATGGCCTAAACTACAGAAAACAAACTTCATGTGGAACTATGCATTGAACAAACATCACGTTGTATAGTATTAGTACTTATTGGCGCCATTCTTTGAGACTGGTAGCGTTGTCAAGAACAAAAGCATGTGCATACTTTTGCACCTCATTTGACATTTTACATTTTGAATGTTCATTACAACGAAGGACCTCATCATTCATAGTTGCATCCTCGTCGGCATCCCAAACACGATGAGTTGTTCCCATGTATTGCTTCATGTACTCCGTGCAAAAGTCAAGAGTGTCGTCCATGCGGTAGCCTTCCGCTATGCTTCCCTCAGGATGTGCATACGTTCGGACATAATCCTTCAGTGTCTTTATGTACCTTTCGATAGGATACATCCAACGACAATGCACTAGTCCGCATACAAATAGTTGCTGCACCAGATGCACAGGAAGATGTGACATGATGTTCTGAAATGTTGTTGGAAACTCCTTCTCCAACTCACATGTTGCCATAATCACATTGTGCATGAGTTCATCTTTCTCCGAATGTCGGACCTCTTTCTCACATAGTTTTTGGAAAACGCGAGAAATTCGAATAATAGCGCTCCGTACATTTTCTGGCAGTATTTTTCGTACCGCAACGGGAAGAATCTACGGTACAAAAATTAAAGCACTTGTGAAGCAATATGCAATTTTAATAAGCCATGCATTAAAGCATCAAAGTATTTCTTTGCGTTATTGAAATTGCCCACACTCAATAAGTATGGTCACTAACTTTTTTTTATTGTTATATGTACTACTTCAATATTCTTAGCTCATCAATGATGTACACTGTACAGGAAATGCAGATTATGCTTTTAAAATAGGATCTTCAGCACATACAAACTCTAAAATGCAAATGACCTTTTCAAAAAGCATCAGCATTCACTTGCAAAACTCTTTTTGACATCCACAATTGACGTGTTCTTACTATACTTCTTGTTAAGTACGGTACCTGTTGCATGAGAACGTGGTAGTCATGTGATTTCATGTACTGTAGTTTACTGTCCATGAACCTCTTGTGAATGGAGCCAACGTAGTTTGACGGCGTACGAATGTTCGTGATAATGTCAATAAACTGCTTCCGTTCATCTGGTTTCATTACATACGGCGCGTGCGGCATGTAGTATTGTTCATGCCCTCCAGCTCCTGCTTACAACCAAATTTCTTCTCGGATTTGTAAATCTTCAGCATCTCGACGACTGCCTGCGTTGTCTTGAAGACCCATAATGGTCTTCAGTATATTCTCACACAAATTCTTCTCACAGTGCATTGGATCCAGCAGATGTCGCTTCAGTAAATGCTGTATACAATGACATTGTTCATCTTCAATGCATTAGGACGTTTTCTACATGCTTGGCAGACACCATGTGCACCATGCATGTGCTATGGAGCACTAAGTCCTTGCATGCACATATATATGTAGTACTTTTGTTGTGATTAGGACGTACAAAAATTTCAGCTTGAACCTATATATGACAACTACAACTCATACACATTTGTAATATCTGCTCATATTCAATTTGCAGAGCTTGTACTGTGCATAAGGAAAATGGTTCTGTAAATGCCCATAGTATACAATTCAAAAATGAAAAAAAAAATGTTTATTTTTTATCTTCTATAACTGTAACACAGCACTACAATAAAATGAGGAAATAATACAAACTTTCCAATAAGGAAGTTCGTAGAATTCACTCAATCGTTTGACGCCAATGCAGTGCATTGGGTCTGCCTTTGCATTTTCTTTTCCGCCTAGATCAAGGTATGACTGTCGCCAAGCTGCATATCTTATGATGTCTATTGAAGACATGATCCATGGTATACAACGATGCTCAACTTGACCATTGAACTTTTTGTTGCGTCTATACGGATGTTGTCGACTCAGATACCTTCTCATTCCACCGTATACAATCTTTGAACCGCGAATGCATCCATTTGCTAACATATCCCCTGTTTTAGCCATTCGCAAGTCCGTTTTTGGTCCACAACTTGGACATCCCCTATAACCTTTACATCATAGTCCTAATATTAGCCCATATGCCGGATAATCTGAGATCGTCCACATGAGCAACCCACGAAATGTAAATCCCCTTGACCCTTCGGGTTGAGAGAAATCTATTGCTGCAACACCTTACCATAGTTCTTGCAACTCTTTCAACAGTGGCTGAACGTACACGTCAATGTTCTTGGACATTGGAGAATGCTTTCCGGATATGAGAATGCACAAAGAAATGAAGAACTTCTTTGTCACAAACCACGGTTCAAAATTATATATCAATATAAGCACAGGCCATGTAGACCAATTCGTATTACTTAGTTTGAATGGGTTTACGCCATCCAATGCTAATGCTAGACGCATATTCCTTTTCTCCAATCCAAAGTTGTTGAAAGCTGCATCTGAGTCAACATGCTTCCACGTTGGGCTGTCTACCATTGAGCGCATGATCCCGTCTTCACTGACATGTTTAGTGTACCCAGTCAACATGTGTGCTATCTCCGTTGACCTCCACATTCTCTTCAACCTAGGAATGAGGGGAAAGTGTCTGACAATCTTCATTGGAATCGCATCAGTGCCGTCCACCCACCGCGATTTCAAACATTTTGGACATCTGTCCAAGTTCGCATATTCATTCTCAAAAAGCACACATCCATCTAGGCAGGCGTGGATGTTCTTATAATTCAAGCCCAACCTTCGAATGCTTTTTCGAGCTACATAGTGAGTACATGGCAGTTTGTTTCCAGCTGGTAGCAGATCCTCTGATAAATATCGTAGTAACTCATCCGTAAACCTATTACTCACACGGAACATTGCGCACATATTCATGATGATGATAGTCGCTGACACCACACTTGTCTTCGACCCCACATACAAAGGTGTTGTAGCTTGTTCATACAACTCTTCTAATCCATCCAATGTATCACCAGCATTGTTGTCATTGTCTTCCACATCAACAACTTCAACAGCATCGCGGTGTAATGTGTCATTTCTGTCCAACGCCTCCATCACTTGCCTTTGTACCTCGTGTAATTCATCGAGTGCGGGGTTTGTACGGTCCTCTGTTTGTGCATCCACCACATTAGGTTCGTCCATGTTTGATATGTCTTCATCGTGATTAGACATTCCTTCGCCTTGCGCATCAACTTGTACAACGTCGTCATCAAAGACATCATCTTCTATCCACAATCCTCGGTGTGGGTATCCGTTAGGAGGATCTCCTCCAATCATGGACTTCATCAGAAACGGATCTTGACCCACCGCTACATGGTGCTTTTTGATGATGTCTATACTTTTACGCCGCCTACCATGACAATCTCTACAAGGACATCGATATGCTCTTATATTTTGCTCTGTTGCAACTCGCAACTCCGTTTCCAATATCAAATCCCCCACTAGAATGTGGCGTAGTGTACGTCCGTCACTGGAAATGTGAACAGTCGCGGGTCGCAATGTCGATTGTATTGGCATGATGAATCTCTTATTTACACGTACTGCACTATAATGAACATGATGTGTCCATATGCTTCGTAGCCTGCAAGAACCATCTAATCCAAATTGTCCATTAGAACATTTTTCGAAAGTGTCATTCACATTTGTGCAGAACACGCATTCGAAATATAAATGAAAGAGAAACTCTTTGAACATTTAAAATGAATGCATTTTGCATCTTCTTTTCATTAGCTTCCAAAATGCGTGCGCTAAAACTTACATATGCAACTGGAAGTATGAATTGCTCAATGTAGCACATATACGTCTATACATAGTGGAAAGTATGTCCTCATAAACAAGTTGAACCCACCCAAATGTGCTACGTTCATATATTAAATGTATTGTTCTTCAAAGCTAATGTCTTCATTACAATTAGTTCAGTCTTTTTGTAGTACGACTTGAAGTCATTGGAAGCCTAAGAATTGGTAACAAATGAACAACTCTGGATACAGTTGTAATTCAAGTGCAGATGTGCACTTCTATATTTCAGAAATGCTACTAAAGTTAGGGGTGTCATTTGTTGTACATCTCAATACAACTGAAAATAGAGAAACAACTTTCGTAAATAATGAAATAATATACTTGAAGCACTTGATTGTGTAATGCTCTAGTATGGGTATCCGTTCACGGACATTTTGGACTTCCACCAAATGTTTTTCTACAAAGGACAAAAAATAAAAAAAGTAACAGTAATTGTAGTTTTCTGCATACCTTATGTTCGTATACAAGAATTATGTGCTATTCTAGTTACATTGAAAAGAAGGAAACTGCATTACAACAAACTGAAGGTAGTTGGTGTTGTGCGGAAATTGTTTTTTTCGCAACACAATTGTCTAGAAGCTGTGTTTCAGAAAACGTATTTTTCAATAAATTTGAACTACTTTGTGTTACCTCAAGTGTTATATCCTTCTACTAATTGAACAAACAAATTTTCAGTACTTTTTCATCTTCAACAATTGTTGTTATGAAAGTTATGACATAGAAATGTGTTTTTCGTTTCATATTCAAAGAAGAAAGTGTGCACCATATTCATTTCGTATTTATATATATTATTTCTTTTGAGGACAACAAATTTGTCAAATGCTTGCCCTTTTATATTCTGTAGCAATATGTGATTAGTACAGATTGTTGTAAATAAGGAATTACATGTATTCATCAAATAATAAGTTCAAATTCATTATAGATATACATCCAACAATGTATTAGCTACGTTTCATAAGGATGAAATGCTTTGCTATAAATTAATTGGTATTCTATACTGCTTTTTTCCTGGCCCATGAATGCGGACATGGGACTATATTCCTTAGTATGAGGAACACAATTACATACGTATAAAAAAAAATAACACATTTCTTCCAATGTATAGACTGTATTCTTATTTCGATGCAAAATTTTGAGTTTCCAATGAACTTCTCAAAATATTTATATACAATATATGTAGTCATGGAATTTCTTTGACAAACCCAAAGACTTCAAAAATGATAGTGTTTCTTTAGGACATTCTTTCTGGATAACCAAACTTCAAAGTTACCCAAGATTAGCCTCTAATTGTAGTTATTATGCATGGGCTATAATATTTCTAAGTCAATGAAGGTGCCTCTGCTTTAAAGAAAAACGTGTGCACATGATGATTGCAATCCACGGGGAAATGTATTATTCCCTCAGTGGACCGCATGTGAAGTTCTGTAGGCGTTCAGACACTTGATGTTCACTGAATGAAGCAAATTTCTGTTCACAAAAAGAACATTTCTAGGAACAATTTAAAATTCTTTTTATGTGATAAATGAAAGCAGTACAAGTCCTTCTGCATTCTTTTACGCTTCGACAATACTAGGCATTCCATATAAATTAAGCTGTATACTATTATATTCAAATAAAAACACAATATGAGCACTTGCACTTGTTTCGCAATATCATTCCACTATAAGAAACTTGCATTTCAGTTTTTTATGGGTAATTCTTTGAAATGGATTCTTGCTATCGTCCATTGCAAACAAGCAATGTTTTTATGTCAAAAATACGCCGAACTAAACATCAATTTTGACATAGAAACATGAATTCGTTGCAATGGATGTCCCTTAGAATCCATTTAATAAAATTACAGAAGGTAAACTCAGATGTGAGTTTCTTCTACTGCTCTCCGAATGTTACCGCTGCCATCTTGCCAAAAATTTCTTAAAGGAATTATGAAAACAATATTCATCCATGCATGTCTGAAAGACATGACAACAAGAAAAAAAATAAATGCTTGGAAATTTACAGAAATGACTCCATACCTACTTGTACAGAGCTTTCGCAGTAGCTACCTATCAGAGTTGCATTCCAAAGCTGCTCCAACAAACGCGGGCACAGCGATTCCTTTCTATCTGTGTTGAATGTTTGTAGCAGTTCCTGAAATTGCATGATATGTACATTTTTCAATTTTGAACTTGCAGAATTCATTTCTAAAGCAACATATGTGCAGCATGTTGGACACGGAACTCACAATCCATCAACATATTACTGCAGGCAACGTCTTTGTAAAATTAATCCTTCTAGAATTTGCTTTCTGTACTCATGAATGCAAATAGCAGATGCATGTGCTACGCATGACAAAGTTCAAGTCATGTACATGCTTTTTATTTCTGTTTACTGAATGCAATTGAAGGTACATGTGCTCTATAATATACATCACATATAGCATGGTATGCCAAGGTTTATGAATTCAATAATCGTATAATTAAAAAACTGTAATGCTCAAGCATTTGTAGAAAGTTGTAACTCTCTTATATATCGTTTGCCAACAGATACCTATTGTGCATTGCTAAGAAGAGTTTTGAATCCGGTCCTGTACAATATGTACACAATGCGCTATTACGTAGTTCCTCATGGTTGTCTACTACTATATAGACATCTGTACATAATGGACTTTGTCATAGTTGGAACAGGGTTGACGAATTGCAACGTCCAGGGCAAAATCACGTCCATTTTTCGGACGTCCGGACGTCTGGACGTCCAGATTTTTCGGACACGCGGACGATGTGGATGGCGACCATCGGACGGCACCTGTTGGACGTTCAGACAGTGCGGACGGGCGGTCGGCATGGGCAAGCGGACGGCCATCGCGGACGGGCGGACGGCGCGGTCGGCCATCGCAGACGGGCGGACAGCGCGGTCGGCGCGGACGGCCATTGCGGACGGCCCCGACTACAGTAAAATGCCATAAAACATGATTTTCAGACCTCTTTTACGCATAGTAAAATGACTTTCTTCAAAAAGCTTTTAACTCCAAAAAGGTTGAAAATGAAGCCAAGTTTCACCTCCAACAATCCGTTCCAAGTTTCAACCTTCCAAAAAAAAGATATGAACCATTTTTTAAGGCTGTGCTTGAAAATGGTCAAAAAATTGCCGTCCGCTCCTCTGACCCGCCGTCTGCCCTTTCCGACGGCCCATCCGACCCTTTGCCGACCGTAGTAAAATGCCATAAAACATGATTTTTAGACCTCTTTTACACATAGTAAAATGTCTTTTTTCAAAAAACTTTGAACTACAAAAATGTTGGAAATGAAGCCAAGTTTTACCTCCAGAAATCCATTTCAAGTTTTAAGCTTCCAAAACAAATTTATAAACAATTTTCTAAGGCTATTTTTGAAAATGACCAAAAAATTGCCATCCGCTCCTCCGACCCGCCGACCGCTCTTGCGACCCGCCGTCCGCCCTTCCGACGGCCCGTCCGACCCTCTGCCGACCACAGTAAAATGTCTTAAAACATGATTTTTAGACCTCTTTTACACATAGTAAAATGTCTTTTTTCAAAAAACTTTGAACTACAAAAACGTTGGAAATGAAGCCAAGTTCCACCTCCAAGAATTCGATTTAAGTTTCAACCTTCCAGCAAAAAGTTATAGAGCATTTTCTAAGGCTGTTTTTGAAAATGGCCAAAAAAACGCCGTCCTCTCCTCCGACTCCCATCCACCCATCTCACCACCCAAAGGACCCTTTGAGTCTCCAATCCTCCATCCGCCCTTCCCACCCGCCGTCCGCTCCTGCGACCCGCCGTCCGCCCTTCCGACGGCCCGTCCGACCCTCTGCCAACCGCACTAAAATGTCTTAAAATATGATTTTTAGACCTCTTTTACGCATAGTAAAATGTCTTTTTTCAAAAAACTTTGAGCTACAAAAACGTTGGAAATGAAGCCAAGTTCCACCTCCAAGAATCCGTTTTAAGTTTCAACCTTCCAGAAAAAAGTTATAGACCATTTTCTAAGGTTGTTTTTGATAATGGCCAAAAAAACGTTGTCTTCTATTCCTCTCTTCCGACCCCCCGTTCACCATCTAACCACTGGTCCGCCTATTGTACCCTCCATCCAGCTGTATTGTATTGATGAATTTTAAAAAGTACAGATTCGCTTTTCAAGGCTTCCATTTAATACTACAAAGTACAAACATCGTATATAGCATTTAAGAATACAAAGGAAGGATAATCCAAGTTAAACTTTCACACATTGAAATATGCACTATAATTGTTATAATGTTATACCCTAAACCCTAAATCCTAGACCCTAGACCCTAAACCTTGAATTTTACATTAGTGAACAAACACATTGCTTTAATGTGCAAAATATGTTTGACTTCTAATTCCCTTAAAATGTGATTATCATGATGTACTACATATGGATTTTTGCATAGTTCATAAGCTTATTCATATATGTTGTCAACATGTTCTTGGTATTTTCTACATCAATTATGATGTGCCAATTTACAAATGTCAAACATACAATTATAATTTGAAGTTTTTTTTTCTTTAAGTTTTGTTGTAAAACGCATTAATAGTTTGAAACATCAAAGTATACATAGTACAAGCAATTATATTATTTTATAATTGTATTACAAGATGCTACGAAAAAATGCTTTAAATATTTTAATGTAATTTAATGTTGTTCAAGATTAAATATTGCATTTATACAACAAAAATATTATTGAAGTTGTTTTCCTACACCCTTATACTTATAAATTATAAATCGTCAACTATATATCTCATATGAAAAATATTGGTGCTTGAATAGTTTAAAACATAATCGACGTTTGTCAAACATGAATACATGATGGCCCCTCATATGATCCCTTCAACACTTTTGGGTTCCTTATTTTTACTTAAGAAGATTGAATTGATCATTATTTAATTAGACAAGAGATTTTATTGCAATTATATTGTGGAAGATCTAGCATGCTTGGTTAATTATATATATTACTAAAAGTCAAACTATATAGTTTTTTGTCTTTTAATCCAATCGATATTGTATTCTTCAAGGTTTTAAATTACGGAATTTTCTATAAAATCATTTGTAAATGCATTATTTTATAGTGTTTCTTCAATTCTTTGGTTAAAAGTTTGCGGTATACATTTATATTTCTATTTGTACTTATGTCTTCGATTTTATTAATTTATATTGATAGTAGTATTGAATTTTTTGGCAAAAGTTAAAAGACTATTTTTTCAGATGATGTCTAGTATTTGTAAAGATACTGAGATACTTTTCTAAATTTTGAATGGCAAATTCTTGGTATGGTGAAATAAAACTCAATAGTTTGTAAACTAGGATTTTGTAGGATTAGGAGTTTATATATTTGTTACTTTATCTGATTGTCAAAATTTGAATGTCAAAAATATTTAAAAAACTTATTTATCAAATGTAGTTTAATAAAAAATGTTGGCAAACATAATGTTTTTCAAATGAAAGAAATAATAGAGATGAAAAGAAACATTTTCCATGACATTTCTAGTCTTTACTTTATATAAACAAATAGCCCTTTGAACTTTTTTTTTTAGTGTTTATTCTTAGCAATTTAAAAAATAATAGAATCTAGTGTGATAAAGAACAAAACATATATTAAAATGATTCCAAATTTTTTCAAGATGAGATATAAAACTAAACTAATAATATAAATTACTAAATCACAATTGCACATGGCCCATTTACCACAAGATGAATTGAAAACATCATTATTGATGTATAAATACATTACAAATATATATTAATGAGGGTCATCATAGTCATATACAAAAAATCATCACATTTGAAGGTTGATTATGTTTTAAACTATTCAAGCACCAATATTTTTCATATGAGATATATAGTTGACGATTTATAATTTATAGGTATAAGGGTGTAGGAAAACAACTTCAATAATATTTTTGTTGTATAAATGCAATATTTAATCTTGAACAACATTAAATTACATTAAAATACTCAAAGCATTTTTTCGTAGCATCTTGTAATACAATTATAAAATAATATAATTGCTTGTACTATGTATACTTTGATGTTTCAAACTATTAATGCGTTTTACAACAAAACTTAAAGAAAAAAAAACTTCAAATTATAATTGTATGTTTGACATTTGTAAATTGGCACATCATAATTGATGTAGAAAATACCAAGAACATGTTGACAACATATATGAATAAGCTTATGAACTATGCAAAAATCCATATGTAGTACATCATGATAATCACATTTTAAGGGAATTAGAAGTCAAACATATTTTGCACATTAAAGCAATGTGTTTGTTCACTAATGTAAAATTCAAGGTTTAGGGTCTAGGGTCTAGGATTTAGGGTTTAGGGTATAACATTATAACAATTATAGTGCATATTTCAATGTGTGAAAGTTTAACTTGGATTATCCTTCCTTTGTATACATAAATGCTATATACGATGTTTGTACTTTGTAGTATTAAATGGAAGCCTTGAAAAGCGAATCTGTACTTTTTAAAATTCATCAATACAATACAGCTGGATGGAGGGTACAATAGGTGGACCAGTGGTTAGATGGTGAACGGGGGGTCGGAAGAGAGGAATAGAAGACAACGTTTTTTTGGCCATTATCAAAAACAACCTTAGAAAATGGTCTATAACTTTTTTCTGGAAGGTTGAAACTTAAAACGGATTCTTGGAGGTGGAACTTGGCTTCATTTCCAACGTTTTTGTAGTTCAAAGTTTTTTGAAAAAAGACATTTTACTATGCGTAAAAGAGGTCTAAAAATCATATTTTAAGACATTTTAGTGCGGTTGGCAGAGGGTCGGATGGGCCGTCGGAAGGGCGGACGGCGGGTCACAGGAGCGGACGGCGGGTGGGAAGGGCGGATGGAGGATTGGAGACTCAAAGGGTCCTTTGGGTGGTGAGATGGGTGGATGTGAGTCGGAGGAGAGGATGGCGTTTTTTTGGCCATTTTCAAAAACAGCCTTAGAAAATGCTCTATAACTTTTTGCTGGAAGGTTGAAACTTAAAACGGATTCTTGGAGGTGGAACTTGGCTTCATTTCCAACGTTTTTGTAGTTCAAAGTTTTTTGAAAAAAGACATTTTACTATGCGTAAAAGAGGTCTAAAAATCATAATTTAAGACATTTTAGTGCGGTCGGTAGAGGGGCGGACGGGCGGACGGCGGGTCGCAAGAGTGGTCGGCGGGTCGGAGGAGCGGACGGCAATTTTTTGGTCATTTTCGAAAACAACCTTAGAAAATTGTTTATAACTTTTTTTTGGAAGCTTAAAACTTGAAATGGATTTCTGGAGATTAAACTTGGCTTCATTTCCAACATTTTTGTAGTTCAAAGTTTTTTGAAAAAAGACATTTTACTATGCGTAAAAGTGATCTGAAATTCATGTTTTATGTCTTTTTACTGAGGCCGGACGGAGGACTAAGAAGACTGCAATCTTTGGAGATGTCCCATAGTTGGAGTTTTTGTCCAAATTGAATGGTTTATATACCATTGGAAAGCTATGAATGATATCTTTCCAATGGTATATTATGGTGCACATGAATGTGGACAGAACGTCTGATGGTCAGGCGTCCGACTAGATGAGCGAACGGTATCGATTCATCTATTTTGCTGTCCGCTCGTCCGTCCGCACCGACTGCAAGGCCGACCTCGTGGCCGTCCGCCTTGTCGACTATATGGCCGTCCACTTGGCCATCCGCCCTGTCGACTTCATGGCCGTCCGCTTGTCCGTCCGCCCTGTCGACTTCATGGCCGTCCGCCGCTCCGCCCAGCCGACCGCATGAGCGTTAGTCCGTCGGAAATCCCGGTCGGCCCGTCCGCTCTCCGCTATCCGTCGGAAGCTTCGGTCGGCCCGTCTGCGATCTACCTGTCCGCTCGATGCCGTCGGAAGTTTTGGCTGTCCGCCCGTCCAGCAGTTGGACGGTAGTCACCGCCAGGTATGTCAAAAGACGTCCTGGGGTCAGCGTCCGCGGACTCTGGACGTCCGAACGCCTTGTCAACCCTGGCCATACAGTCATAGTGACGCAATCGACTGCGCTATGACTACAAGGGTATTATCACCATCCGTTGAAGTCCTTGGATGAGAAATGGGTGACATAGTCTGAGTAAAAGAAGGGAGGACTAAAAGATTTACTTGGGCATCGGGTAGTTGAGCCGACGGTGAATTTTGGTGACTTGGTGCATCCTTACAGGCCTATTCTAAAGTAATGCTTTAGTCACGATCCAGTGACTTTGGAGTACATGTATGGGCTCAGTTTTGCAACAATATCCAATAATAAGTAATTAATGATTCGGCTGACGTGTTAGTGACGTCAGCCGACTTTGAGGTCATGGTACAGTCGTGTTTTAGTCATGTAGGAGCATTGCTGAATGGAAATTAGGACTGGGTTTATGGATGCCTCAGTCATACTGTAGTCAATTTTTGGGATTGTATGCAGTGATCACATAGTTATTTTTGAGTTACAAAATGGAATATTGAAGATTCTAGTGGAGTTTACGCCTTTACGGTGACTGACTGACGGTGTACCAGTCAGGTAGTAGTTCACACACAGGTACGTTTCTGTCACGTACCTGTTACATTGTAGTCAAATTCAAGAGTCCACAATCACGACCGCCTACTACAAAGTGACCAGCGTGTGACATTCTGGCTACGGCATTGAATGAGCGCTTTGAGTTTCTTACTGCCCCATGAAGATCAAGAAGGACTAGAAAGCCAACAATGCAATTCTCACAAGGGCATAGACATTACAACACAACGCAGACTAGGAATACAATGATTTTTATTCATGAGAAACCGGCAAAAAGTCAGGAGAGTTAAATAGCAACAACTTCGGGATACAAAACTTGAAATTGAATTTCACACAATGCACCTTACAAGTGGATCCAGAGATACGATCAGCCATAGCTGCAATGTAACCTTGGCACAATTATGAAGGCATTGGGCCATGTAGGAAAAGTTAGAAGACTGGCATGACTCTAAAAATTCGCTGAATACAGGACCGATTCCTGCAGTCATCTCAACGCGCCTTAATATACTTTTGGTCCCATATTGTACACGTGCCCTTTGCATCTTCAACCTTACGTTGATCATCCGCATCGTTGGGGTACATAAGCGCCACACCACCGTGCATGACCTCCTTGACGTCCACTTTAAACCACGTCTCTAGAATATCATTAAAATGAAATTTATGTTTCCCAGGGAGGCCGCTAATCGTTCCCGTTGCTACCTTCTGCCTTATTGACCGTGGATTGAAGAGAAACACGTTGTCGCCGATCCGATACTGCAACAAATACCACACATGACATTAATACTTGGGTAGAAGATGGGTGCCTAACTTCATGAACTGTGAAGAGGTCACTGCACTTCGACTCATCTGTAACTGCAACGTCACTCCGACACAACGTTGCGAGAAGTCCACTGCACTAAAGACTTTGTTGTGACTGAATTCTGACTTTAACCTGACTAGCATTACACTACCCCGTGACTTCTCATTGACTGACGCGCGCGTCATGACTTCTCTCACAATTCCACACAAGCGTGGCGAAACGGATCAAGCTACTGGCTACTTCCTCGTATGCTAGTCCCCTCACCAGAATAGACATATTGAGGCTTTAAATTCAAAATTTGTGGCAAAGTTGTTGCAAGTGTGGTAGGGAAGACTTCTGGCCCCACTGAAATGTCTGAGCATTGAATGACCTATGCTATAGAAATGCATTCAATACAAGATGCATTTCACAATGGCTGTACCCTCCAGTCGTTCACTTGAAACCACGCCCACAAACCTCAAAGACTGTACAGTGGACACGTTGTGGAAACTAACTTCAGAAAGTAGAAATTAAATTCACAAGGCACGGTGGTTAGGAAAGAGTTTGGAGCACGCATTGCTTTGCTCGAGGGTGCGGAACCTTTCTTCTCGGCCGTGGCTGCAGTCTTGGCCTTTGTCTCCCGTCTTTGTCCCTTTGCCTACACACAGTTCCATACAACCCGGCCCATTAGATATGGGGGTTGAAGGGAAGGTGAGGGGATGCCAAGCCGGCCTGAACCTAGGGGTCTGCTAGTCCCCTCACCTTCCAACAGGTCCAGAAACGAATACGCATGCTTTGTTTGGCATCTTTCCATCATTTGTGATGGTGTTTCGTTGACAAACTCGGGAAACTTTGACCAGAAGTCCTGGACGCTTTCGCACTTGTGGAACGCCTCCAACAGTGGCCAAAGATATCGTTTCAAGAACTGTTTGTCATCTGCCAATGTTATAATCCATTTGACATAAAAGGGGGTGCTCATGATGACATTAGCATCCGGATTACGCTCCACCCTACTTGCCTTACTATCTACAATGATTGTATTGGCTGCACAGAATCCGGGGAACCTTGCATACACTAACTCTAACTGTTTTCCCAACTCCCCTGGGCTTCCGTGAGCCACATCGAAATTGCCATCTACTGTCCCTGACCAGACAAATAACGGTTGTACCCTCACACCCTTCAGCCCCTCCAGCATGGCAGGTAAGACATCATGCATGTGTTCTCCACTGCCACTGTCCCAAAATGCAACATTAAAGCTTTGAAAGCGTTGGTCAAGGAAGAATTTTAGCCAGGGACGAAATATGATCCTCCTAGACTCCGTTTTCAGGGTAGTCCTGATCTGTGGGTTCGGGTTTGGGTTGCTCAACATGCTGCTGTCTAACAATGTCCCATGCACGTTCAAAACAACTAACTTGGAATCAAACTCACGAAAGACAGAAAAGAGCTGAGAAGCACCCAAAGGTCTTACCTCGCGCAACGTGCTTGGGGGAACGCCGGGCGGGGATAATACCTTCTGTGGTGACTTCGCAGATCTCTTCGTCTTCTTCTCAGTTGGCTCCGTTGCGGTTTTTTGGACTTCGTTTGCTTTCGGGGGACCCTTGCAAGTGCAAGTTGAAGGGGACTTCTCCAGCGGAGAAGCGTCCGAGTCTACTCCATCTGGGCCTTCATTGGGGCTGCCTTCAGTGTTGGCAAGTGAGGGACCACTGCTGGGGAGCGTCAATATGTCGTCGTCGTCATCGATGCCATGTTCCTTCGTGCCCTCCTTGCTGGGTTTACTATTTTTTTCATCTGCAACCACCAAGTTTGGAGATACGTTATGCTGTGGCAGGGAAGTTTCCTCATTAGTCCCAAATTCCGGGTCAGCTGCAGCGGTGGCATCTTTTGGGCCCGCACCCTCTTCCGTTGCATTTTTCATGGGCTGTAGGGCCGATTCCACCTCCGTAGTCTCTGCAAGTGTTGGTAGTGGGAGCGACTGGATAGCATTGGGTGTAGGCCGCCCAAATACCGTCCATTGGGTGGCGTTGATGGCCGGCGAAAGCACCTCTGCAATCTCTTTTGGAGAATGCTCAACCTCATCAGATGAAAGGGGTACCAAGCCCACCGCTGGACCTTTTGCCTTCTTCCCTGCTCCAACAAAAGGCCTTCTCGCTTCCTGACCACTTCGAGGAGCAGTCCTAGTCGTCGTTGGGATAGATGCTTGAACCTTCTTCTGGGATGTAGCCACGACAGATGCGTCCTTCGGTGGTTTAGGGTGATGACGCAAGTCGCCGTGCTCCAATGCAGATGTCCCTATAGAAGGACTGCCTTCATTGTCATGCTTACCTTTGGCTATGATATTGCTGAACATGGTCCGCAGCTCCTCTATCGTCGCTGTCTGAGCTTTGGAGGTGGCCAAGAACTCGCCAAACCTCACGTCCACGTCTTGCTTCCATGTAACCATGGCTTGCCATTGAGAAATCCCCCCCGCCGGCCCAATGTATGCACATATTAGTTGACAAAACAGAGTCACGACTGAACTATGACTGGAGCCGCGACTCTCTCACTCATGTGTGATTGCTGAACAACTAAGACTCCACTGTCAACAATTGAAGGAACAACAAGTGAGACGGAGGTCGAGAGGCATTACGGAACTCTTGAGAGAACCACGTGAACCCTAATTCAAACAGACACTCCAATGGACGATATGAGAGCAAAATGAGCAAAAGGCATGTACGTGTATGACAGTCACATAGCACCAGGAGGAACGTACCTGCCCTGCATTTTTTCTCGATTTATGACTGTAGTCAGGGTTTAGTTCTACTAACCTTGCAGATTGAAGAAAGAGGGCAAGACCCCAAATGACTAAAGTATAACTTCATGACAACTAAAATTTCACTACAACGCGATTGGAATTAGACCCAGTAATACAACTTCAACGTAACTAGAGTAACATAGGAATATGACAGCACGCGACTGCAATGAGACTCTACCACATTCTTATTGTGGAAAAGCTAAAGATCCCACATTCAAACATTCGGGCAACCCCATGCATACGCACGTGAAGGACAAATCTGCATGTGACAAAGAAACTGTGCAAATGTAGCCATTTGTACATTTGGGCCACAATAAAGAGACGAAGGTCTACTTGTTTGCAGATGAAATAATACAATGGATGCCTCACAACCTTTCTCGTTTTATTTTAGATAACACTCAATTAAGGGACGAAAAAAATTCTTGCACCTGGGAGAGAAAAGTGAACTACAGACTGAGCTTACTTGAGGAAGTGCGGTGTCCTTGTCCAATGCGCGCCTGTCAGCCGTAGGGTCTGCACTTGTTTCCCCACCCTCCGACTGTCAATGAAGTAAGAATTAGTTTACAGTAAAGCCATGTTCAGAAGCAACACACAAACAACGGAGGAAGCTCATTTCCAATCTCGTTGTCTAGGGTACAAACATGCCAAGGATGAAGTAATGTTTGGGACATAAATGAAAACTCACCAATACAGCGGATGTCCCGGATTTGGTTTTCCTCCCCACCTTTGCACCGTTCTTGACCTGATTCCGGGCTTTAGCCATGTTTGCTGACTTCTGCTTCTGAGCATCTGTATTCCAGTACTCAACTAGCCGGTCCCACTCAGGATTGTCGATGTACTTAGGAGGACTAACATCACCTTTCATGAACCGAGCCTTCAAGCGAGATCTCTCGGATTTCAAATACCGAGACATTGCTATCCAAAAACCAGTCATGCTCAACGGGTTGCCTAGGTACTCAAACTCGTTGTCCAGGGCCGCTCTCAATTTCTTTAGCGTATGTGGTTGGTGGTTCTTCCAAGACACCACACTCATGTCAAGGCATTTGGGAACCAAAGACCGGAGACACTCGTCCCAAGCATTCTTTCCTTCAGATCTTCCATCCATCTCACCACCCTCTAGGACATACACGCGGTTTGGCTTCTTCCCAGCCGTTGCACGTTGTTTACTCGACATGTCGTAGTCCTTCTTCCTCTTCCGCCGAGCTAATTGGTCCTCAGTGTTTTCAGAATCACACGATCCGCGTTGGGCACTCTACCCTCTGATCCATGGCCTTGATGCTTCTGGTTGGGTGTGCTCATAGTGCCCAGGAATCCAGACTGACCTAGGAGGAGCGTAGGAGGGCACCCTCTTGCTTTGCTTACTTGGCCGATCACTGAGGGGTTCTTCCTCCTCCAAGTCGTCGTCGTCATCTGATGAATCATCAAACTTGCGGCGTTCTACAGTCACGGATCATGCAATGGCAATAGCAATTAGCACCACGCACGCACTTGTTTCCCATCTTATTCAAGCAAAGTACAAAACCTAAACGCTACCTTCTAGAACATCAAGAGCAGGATTCCGGAACCCTAACCCTGAACAGATGACCCAGAATTGTGATGCCCGTTTACCTGCGGCAGAGGCGTGCAACTTGGATTGCCGCAGAACCTATTTACAAGCAATTGCGAGATTTGTCATACCTGTGGCGATGGCCTCATCATCGAACTTGGTCCCCTCCGACGAAGCCTGTGATCCGTCGCTCATTTCGTCGTCCTCTTCCACTCCTACGCTCCTCGCGGTGTGTCCTCGAAGGCCTCGCCGCGTTGTTTTCCTCCGCGCAACTCCCTGACGTTCGCCCTTCTGAGTCGGATACTTTGGCGGCTTTTTGATTGCAGCTTCTTTGTCACTGCACCGCCACCCACACGCACTTGTCAGAGGCTTTAAAAAAACAGATGCAACCACAGCAGAAACCAAAAAATGAAGAGTTTCAAAAGCGTATGCCCCAATCCACAAATGCGCATTGAAGTTGTGTGGGAGAGGCCAAGAAATAAGTGGCTACAGTTTGTCTACGTTGGGGGAAGCTTGGGTCCCAAACCCTGAAGCTCAAAAAATCTAGAACTCTACGACAACGTGGCAAAATAGCATTGCTTCACCTCGAAGTCCGTGACTTCCTCGCAACTTGTCCGCGTCTATTTCCCAACTTAAATGGGACTCCAGGACGTCTGCTGCGTTCCTTGAAGTGACTTTCTTATGACTGAAACGTAACTCATGTGCGACTACGACAGTACTGAAGGTCGACCAAGACTTTGGAGCGGAGCAAGTTAGCATAGATAACCGTTCGTAAAGTGCCTCAAAGCCTGCGCCATTGCTCAGGAAGTTGGGCATGCAATTGCCCAGCGTTGTGGCAGGTCCAAATATGACGGCATGGCACCCAACACTAACTCCACAAGTGTGGCGGCTGGGAAACAACGTCACCAATGTACAAAGACAAGGAACCCTGCACCCTCTACGATTTAGAAAACATCGGAGTGTACTCTTACATGAAGGCGTGGAGGAACTTACATCTCCGCGCGCTTGTCCAAGGCGGGCTGCAGCATCGACCTCACTTTGACGACGTTTGCATCCCTGGCGAGCTCGTACGCAGACTTCTCCGGTGGCGGACTCTCTATTGAGTCGTCCACCGCACCAGGTGAGTTGTAGAGCTTCTCTCTCTCTTCACAATGCTAATGAATTCAGCAACTGTACTTCACTTAGTCCACATTGAACTACACCCTCAGTCGCACAACCGTGAGCAATTGGAAGAGAAGGCACTCCGATCCAGAACTTTGCATGCACAATCCGTGGTCCACAGCTTCGCTTCTCTTGGAGAGGTTAGGCATGAGAGAACGACAGTGAGCCCTGGAGTTCTGGAGCAAGTCCTTAACATAATCAGATTGCATCAAGAGGTTTGTCAATTCTGGCGGCGCTCATTTATTTTTGAAGATCAGCCAACAATTTCAAATCTCCATGAGTGGAGAGGTCATATTAGTCACGATGTAGTGAACATTGTTCAATGAATGCAGTTGCTTGAATCCAAATTATTGAGATTAAGAGGTGTAATCATGGTCCAGTCACTATGAAGTAGCCTCTAGCCTTAGATTACTCCTTAATTACCGAAGACGTCGCCGGCTTTGGCGGGAACTGGCCAAGTGAGCCTTTGAAATCACTGTACTTAGTGTTTCTGTAGTCACTTTTTAGTCGATAGTTACAGTAAGTGACTAAAACATGACTGTTGAGGAGTCATTTCCTAGTTACGCTAACTAGAAAATGACTGATTAATGACTTTGTCTTCCCTCTCAGTCCACCCTAGCATCTGATGTCCGTTGTTGTAAACTTCTTTGATTCATTTTTCTTTAGGCCTTATCTTCCCTTTACTATCTTCACTGTCACACCTAATTAAGTGAACATGAAGTTCTACCAACAACCGCCCCACAGTATCGTGGGGCGGAAAACATAAGTTAATTCAGACCATGGTTTAATTTTGGGAACACGTTCTTCGTGCGTACAAGGTTCTGAATTTCTGATGAGGCTTGTCCATGGCCGGTAGAATTGACCTTCATGTATTTAGCATGGAAAGTCTTGTTTGGTGGTCGTGTATTGTTGAAATCACTCCTTGTTGTTGCTGCCACTCCTTGACCACAACGCTTGTTGGACAGGTCTGCAGGGATGGCGTGCGTTCCGGTGTGATTTTCGTCAAGCATATCATCCATGATGGCATAGCTGAAGATGTTCAAATATATGCTATGTTTGGACCACTTGTGCATCGTACGTGGCAAATTTGCACGCGCAATAGGTACAACCTAGCATTTTGCTTGTCAATATGCTTATTTAATCAACCGGAATATTGAAGATCGACATAGCAACAATATGTTCTAAGGGGAGGCATTGAATCTTCAGGCCTTCCTGTAAAGGTTTTCCATGAATATCCAAGCCGACAGTTGGGTCTTTGTTGTCACTATTTCAGTAGGATTGGAAAGAGACTCATTCAAGTCACGCATTAGTTGTCTTACATCATACTTGAGTCGACAAGAAGTTGTGCTAGTCGTGATGCAGTTGTGAATAATTAGCCAAAGTGATTGTCAAGTAATTTTCAAGTAACGGAAGGTCTGTTTCAGCCGTAGGCAAGAAGACCGGGACTGTGACTCTACTCCAGCTCTAGTTTACCACAGCAGCCATTTCGAAACAACTGGAGATGATACCAACTAGACTACCACTCTCTGACAGTGAGAGGCAACGACTGAGGGATGAACGCTTGTGGGCAAGGGAACTACACAGGGCCACAGTTATGAATTGGAGGAAATTACATTGTCCATGCACACAGTGCCGCGGCCGTAAGCTCTGCCTGCTCCGCATCGTCCAGGAGCACTTGAGAAAGCACGGGAGACACTTGGAGTGTCGGATGTGGAGAGGCCCAGGTGCACGAGAGTCCTCCGACTCTGACTGGGAGCAAGAGTTTTGGGAACCAGGGCCACTAGAAGGACGCCGACTGGATGCCACAGTAGACTCGGGGAATGCTCACCCAAACAGCATGTCCAGTGGAGGAGCTTGAAAATTCAGCTGAGAGAATGCAGGAAGAGGTGAGTGACGCATTTGCACTCTCAGATTCAATCCATGAAGAGTTCATGGAAGCAGGTTTACACGACACTGCAGAGGATTCCATCGCTGTCGGGGAGGAGCCGGCAACTGACGTGGGTGTCTCTGATCCCAATTATGACACTAGATTGATGGACGAATCGTTGGGTGGTTTGTATGATGGAGCACGCTCCAGCAAGCTGGCTTCAACTGTATTATTGATGAATTTGTGCACTGTGCATGGCGTTAGCAACCAATGTGCAAACGAACTCTTCAACATATTGCATGCCCACATCTTGCTAGAGAATAATACTTTGCCCCGAACCTACTTTGCAGCAAAGGCTCTTACTAGCAAATTAGGGTTGACCTACAAGAGCATCCATGCGTGTGAGCGTGGATGCGTGCTTTTCCGTGGACTGCATGTGGATGCTGTACGTTGTCCAAAGTGTGGAGGTCGTAGATATAGAGACGAGAACCGGCGTTGCTTCCCAGTGAAGGTGCTTCGGCACTTTCCCATCATCCCCAGACTACAATGACTATTCATGGGTCCTAGCATCTCGAAGCTCATGCTGTGGCATGCAGAGAATCGAAGCAATAAAGAGGGGGGAGATGGTTTGGTGAGACATCCTTGTGACTCAAAAGCGTGGCAACATTTTGAGGAGTTCGTGGACCCGTCTTTTGCTACAGAGGCAAGGAATGTTCATTTCGCACTAGCCGCTGATGGAGTGAATCCATACAAGCAGAACCGATCAGCGTGGTCCACTTGACCGGTGTTGCTTTTGAATTACAATTTACCCCCATGGTTGAGCACAAAGAAATTTTTCATTATGCTTGCTCTCTTAATCCCTGGCCGGGAATCCGTCACATCTGAGGTCTTTGATGTCTATCTAGAGCCTCTTGTTGAGGAGTTGCTAGAATTATGGGGTGGGGTTCCGGCACATGATGTATCCCAAGATGTTGGTTGCAGAGCTTTCCAATTGCATGCCATGTTGTTGTGGACTATCCACGACTTTCCTGGGTATGGTACGGTAGGAGGCTTTTCCCACCAGGGCTATGCGGCTTGCCCTTGGTGTGGAGAAAATTTAGGAGCAGAACATTCTACTGAGCTCGGGAAGCAACTGTATGCTGGGACTTGTCGTTGGCTCCCAGAAGACCATCCGTACCGGTCAGAGGCAATGAAGGATCACTTCAACGGCCGTGTGGAGAATCGTCCACAGCCACGCGCAGTGACAGTGGAGGAACAAATCAGACATGCACTGCAGTGTGAGGCATGGAAAGCAGCGGGCTGTATAGGCAGTGCTGCAGCGGACCCGTCCAAAGTGTATGGTCTCAAATGGCTGAGCATCCTGTTTCGTTTGCCATATTGGAAGGTCAGTCACTGCTCAGTTGTATAGTACTTAGAAGTAACTTTGGAGTGACTGAGATGCAACTTCATGGCGAGGCTGAGGTAATGTTTTAGAAGTATGCTAGTAGTACTTGCTAGTACAGCGCATGGTATGACTGTAGTGTGACTTCTCTGGTATTTCCACCCAGTGCAATAGTAGCGAAGAAGTCAGAATGTAATGTTTCTAACTATTCCTGAGTCAAAACAACTGTCTGATCGACGACTCTTGTATGATTCTAGCAAGGGCGAAGCTTGTCTCTGATCCCTACTGTTCTGTCTGTGTTGACATGATCTTCTTATTTGGAACACGCTGGATGTCATGCACTGTGAACTCAACCTCGCCAAGAACTTTTTAAAAACCATTACAGGGAAAAAAGACACTATGAAGGTTAGGCGTGATTTGCAAAGGCGGAACGTCAAACCACACTTGTGGTTGATTCCTCACCCACGCAAGGCCGGGAAATGGTGAAACCCCGTGCATCGTATGTGTTGACAGACGAGGAGTTTGAGAAGTTCACCAAGTGCATGGAGTCGCTGAAAACTCCAAGTGGATTTGGATCTGATCTTGCCAGATGCATCCGCAGGAAGAACTTTGAAGGGCTCAAATCTCATGATTACCACTTGCTAATGCAGCAAGTGATGCCATTAGCCCTTCGTGGACTCATGCAACCCAGACCTCGCATGGCAATCATGAGAATGTGCAAGGTATTTCGACGCCTCTGCACGAAAGTGTACAATCCCGCGGACTTCCCGTCACTTCAATCCGATGTTGTGGAAAGCATGGCGTTGTTGGAGATAGAGTTTCCACCCTCTTTTTTTGACATAATGACGCATCTTCCCTACCACCTAGCAAAGGAGTTAGACTTGTGTGGACCGGTAAGCGCAAGGTGGATGGATCCGGTGGAGCGGTACATGAAAGTATTGAAGAACTACGTGCGTAACTTGGCACGACCAGAGGCCTGTATGGCGGAGGGGTACTTAAAAGATGAATGCCTTGGATTTGTCACAGAGTATCTACACAGATTTGAAGCCACTCAAAGGCGAGTTTGGGATGAAGACGAAGAGTATGGGGATGCCGAAGAGGTTCTACAAGGGGCAGGGAGGCCTTATGTTATGACTCCAGAGCTGAGAGACATTGCTCACCAGTATGTACTCACAAATGCATTTGCCATGCAGGATCTCGTCGCGTAAGTGAATTTTTTGCATGTCACTATGTGTTGCTTGCTTGTCGAACTTCATACAAGTGGGAAAGACTTGGTCACTAGATGTTGAGAGTTATACTTCCCTCTTGTGGAAGTAGCGTAGAAGTCGGCAGTCAGTCATGAATAAGTCGCGTTGCTATGTTTAACTCAAGCATGACTGTAATGCGAATTCTATGGTCTGTAAGCAAGTCTGTAGTACCGTATATAAGGATTGTTAGTCATGTTTGAGTTGTTCTTTGCGTATGTCCACTAAAAAATGACTTTATGTCAACTCGTTCTGGTCAGTTTTCAATGAACCAGCTGTGGTGACTGGCAGCGCGTTTTCTTTCCGATGTGAATAAGAATGCTACAGCATGTTATATGAAGCTAAGTAATTGCGTCCGCTGTTGAACAATGTTTGTACGTGCTCTTTGTAGAAAATGGAGAACAAAATCAACTGCAGATCCGAGTGTTCCATCGCTAGCTCCATGGATCCAAAGGACTGTCCAAGAGGCGGAAATGGATCTACAAAATCCGGAGAATATGGATATTTTTTTGTTAAGTAAGAAACCAGCCCAAAGAGCCACTCGCTACGGACGCCTTGCAGCCTTCGGAAACCACTTTCGAGTGGAGGACGACAACACCGACCACTTGATCAGTTACAACAGCGGAGTGGCTTCCACGTTCCAACAGCCATCGGGAGCCTCAGTGGAGACGTCTATGAACTATGTAGGAGTTCTAAAAGACGTATTGGAGCTAAATTATGGTGCATTGAATACGAAGATCATTTTACTACGCTGCGAGTGGATAAAAACTCGAGATAACCGAGGTAATCCAACATATACCAAGGATGAGGCAGGTTTCCTTGTCGTCAATTTTCGGCACAAGCTGCCCCGCATGGCAGAGCCACTCATCTTCCCAAGCCAAGTGACCCAAGTTTTTTTTTCCGACATCATTGAAAAACCTGGATGGAAAGTGGTGTTATGCAAAGAAGCTAGATCACGACGTCAAGTTGTGGAGACGGCGGACGCGTTCATCACAACTACAGCAGAGAGCCCGGGGCTAATTGCTCCACAGAGTTTTCCAGTCCCACAGCAAACAGTGAACCTAATTGGAGCTATAGAGTTGTCAGCAGAGGAGAATGTACTAGCACAAGAAGGCTTCTAGGGTGTTACAGATGTGTAAGTGGTATTCCACGGATCCCGCAAAATTTTCACCTGAATTGATTTATAATTTGCCTCAGTCATGTATGTGTCCATAGTCAGCCTATCCATGTTTGGTGTGAAGAAAGCGTGTAGTCATTCTCCAGTTGCAAAAAAGTAGCCATGAAGTTGCACACAAGTGGCCACGCACTGGCGCAGAATGTAATGCAACCATCTTACGAGCAGCTTGCTCATTGACAAGAATTTTGGTTGCATGGCTTTAGGGGAATGCTGGTATGTGAGCGGCGAGCAGGGAGCGGGGATTGGCGAGCGGGAAGAAACTATTTTGAAATTTTTGATCAAATAGACAAGAAAAAATGGATGATAATTGGAACAAAAGTTTAGGAAAATTTCTATGAAAGTTAAAAAAAGAATACATGGAAGGGTCAGTAAAATGAAAGTGCTTAAGAAAATGGGTGCACGAAATTTAAAAAAATGGATGAAAGTGGATGAAAAAAATGAATGAATGTAGATGATGAGAGTGGATGAAAAAAATGGATGAATGTAGATGATGAAAGTGGATGGAAAAAATGGATGTAACCTGGGGAAGTGGATGAAAATAATGGATGATATTGGATGCATGAAATCAATGTAGGGTCTTATAACGAGATTAAAAGCATGCATAAGTGACGCTAAATAATACAAAGAAAATCACAAAGAATTCCTCTGTGAAAAAAAGCATACTCCATAATCATGAATAGCACGCTGTAGAAAATCCAACAAGAACTCCATGTCCAACTGCGAACTGGGTGTAGAGAATGAAGGCTACATTGTAATAAAACTCTGCGGAGGACTATACAATACATGCCCTTGGAATTTATTAAATAGGTGGTTTTTGAAACCCGAACTACATATCTTGGAACTTCCAAGATTCAACAAATTTCAAAAGATTTGAATATAAATACACTGCGGAATTGAAAACGTCTTGAAATCTTTAAGCTCACCATGTTATAACATTCATCATACACTTTCTTCGCCATATATCGATATTGGCTATTATTACTCTTGAACTAATGAATTGAAGATTTCATAGATCGCAAAACGAATTCTGTGCAAAAATTTGGGAAACGAAGTCCAAATCAAGCGAGTTGGGATCAGTTTCGAACTATAATTCAGAAATTCAAAAGTTGTAATGGACAATTACGTCATTTGGCTGAAAAAAATGCACGATGAATGTTAGAAGATGGTGTTCTTGTATGATATTTTTCCTCTCTAGCAGCACATGTAACTTATACAGTTGGTTTGTAAGCTGGAAGCGGACCAACAACTTGGACAAGCAAGTAACGTGAATAAGCATTTCTAGGAATACATTCATGTCAATGTAATTTAGCTTTAGTTACTCTATACTGTACTACTCTATTTGGATCCTACTTCAAGATCGTATTGTGCAATACCAAGTAATTGAAGACCAAGGCAAGTATAAAGCAAATGGGGTGTATAACTCATAGGGGGGGAAATATCCGGGTGTATCTCTTCCCCGTATAGCAGTAGCAAAATCATTGTAGTTGGGCATACAAAGACCTATGCTTTGGCAGGCTGTGTGCAATTGAGACATTGCTCGAACACTGCTCCGACTACACAAACATGAAAACCAAATCTTGGATAATAAGATGTAAACACTGTAAACGTAGTCGGCCTCACAAGAATCAAGAAAAAAGTGACATACAAGTTAATGAGGACTTCAAGAAACATACGATGGATATGTGGTGTCGTCTAGAACTCTAGATATATAGTTTGGACACCGGGTCACACAAATTCTATAGACAAACTACAGCCAATCAGTCCCCGCGGAGCTATCAAAGTTTTAAAGATAACCTTATCATTTGAAGAAGCTACAACATTGCAACACGTGGCACAACTAGCATGAATGCAGGGACCCACATTCACCGTGAACAAGAATAATGAAAACTGAAGTGAAGGTTACAGTGCTACTTGAAGAAAAAAATATGCAAGAAGAAAACCGGAAAATACAATGCAATATTGAAATCTATTATAAACTCTAGCAAAATAGAATCGTCAGCTTCTAATCGCACAGTGGAACCGCTCATGTCGAACTTGCAAGATTTATCGACCTGAGTCATTAGAAATTTGAGAATATTTATTCTCTTTACTGTAATCCATAAGAAACTGTAGCAGAATAGAATCCTCGGTTTATGAACCTGTGGGTTTAGCGCAACCTACCGCGAGGGGCTACCTTCGGGTAGCACAGTCCCCCCGCGAGGGGCTACCCAAGGCAGCACAGACCACGCAAGGGGTTGCCGCGGGGCAGCACAGTTCCCCCCACGAGGGGCTACCGCGGGGCAGGACAGACGTCGCGACAGCACAGTCCCCCCGCAAGTGGCTGCCGTGGTTTAGGGTCCCCTCGCAAAGGGCTACCGCAGGGCAAGACAGACCCCGCCGCGAGGGGCTACCCCAAGGCAGCACAATCCCCTCGCAAGCGGTTGCTGCGGGGTAGCACAGACCGCGCTGCGATGTCCTACCCCAAGGCAGCACAGTCCCCCTGCGAAGGGCAACCGCGTGGCAACATAGACCCCGCGAGGGGCTGCCCCAAGGCAGCACAATCCCCCCGCAAGCGGCTGCTGCGGGGCAGCACAGTCCCCCCGCGAGGGACAACCGCGGGGCAACACAGACCGCGCTGCGATGTGCTGCCCCAAGGCAGCACAGCCCCCCCGCGAGGGGCAATGGCGGGGCAATACCGTCCCTACGAGGCGCTACCGCGGGGCAGTACAGATCCCGCGCTCTGTTGCCCAAAGGCAGCAGAGACCCCGCCAGGGGCTGCCCAAAGGCAACACAGACCCCGCGAGGCGCGGATGCAGGGCAGCGCTGCCTGGCTGGGGAGGGCTGTCGCGGGGAGTGCAACCTCCTTGGGAGGGGTTGCCGCGGGCAGTGCAACCTCCCTGGGAGGGGCTGCCGCGGTACAGTGTAGCCTCCTTTGGAATGTAGAGGGGAGCATAAACCCTTGGCAAGGCTGCTTTAGGATAGCATATATTCTGGATCCCGGTTTGGGGGTGGTGGAGAGGGGTAGCACAGACCCTGGAAGAGGTTGGCATAGGGGTATCTAATCCCCGGGGATGCCTGACAATGATATTAGGAAAGATAAGATAGACTTGTAAAACGAGAAGTCAACAACCACACACATGACCAAAGAGATAAGGGTTTGCATGATAGTCTGATCTTTGTGGAGTATTGCAATAGTGGAATGATGCTATAAATACAGTGTTAGACTAGGTTGCATGATTCCACATGTACCATTTCTAAAAACCATCAGAATATCTTTGATCTCTTAATATGATTTAGGGAAATCATATTATGCTTCTAGAACTAGGGTAATTACGATAGTAATACGATTTGTCATCCTGTAGTCCATGAGTTCACAATGAAGGGGAAGATCTTATTAGTGATGGAAATCAAGGATAACTTTAGAAAATTTATGGGGGGGCAGACTATGTTCATGGAAGGACTAGGTCTCGGGACCGAGACCAATGTTTCAATTACATTCGTCTTGCTCAGTCCAATGTATGATTCATTGATGGGGACAGAAATTCGAAAACCAGAAATAAAAAAAAAGGCTCATAGACTAGAGTCAACAAGTCCTGAATCCCGTGAAGGATTGTAGTATCATCTAAAATTACAGTATGTGCAATTACCCCCCCTATTCCAAAAATTAAATCAGCGAGAGAATACTAGAATTAGTCAAATTTATGAAGAATGCATCAATGATATTAAAATAGAATGCAAAAGTGAGTCACAGTTTGAATTTAGAAGAAGGGTAGTATGTCATAGATTGTCTTTCTTAAATCACAACCACTAGCAACAAGTTAGGGATAACAAGTGAGAAACGAGATAGAGGGCTTAATAGGTATAGGGAAATGAATATTGATTGTGGCAAAGCTGAATTATCAGAGGCATAGTAATAAGAGGCTGAACAACGAAGATGTAATGTCTATTAGATCATGACCAATATAAAGTACCATTGATGTGAACCAATAAACAAAACAAATGGAATAGATGAAATGAATAATTCGCATCACGGACATGCACATAAAATAAGGTAATGTGATGTTGTGACTTTCGCCTTAGTCAAATGATTTGGAACTGCCTGCACTGTCTGATGTTTCCATATCTGACTCGACAGCACTATCATCAATAAACTGAAGAACACGAGGATCTACCAGATTTGCCCTACAACTAGGCCTAGGGTCGATGGCAATATAATCCCTAGAGAGAGATTCAGCGTATTCGGGAAGTTGAAACAACTTCGGTGGGCTTGGAAAAAAGGCAGGGTTAAGGAAGAACGGAACATGTGATTCGGATCTCATTTTTGACGCTTGCCTACACAGTGAAGTGAATCAAAAATTAGATGAAGATGAAATAATATTCAAACATATGTTTCAATGAAGAAGTTGAAATGGAAACTTACTTACTGAAGAATGAAGTTTTCACAATCTGTTGAGCCGGCACCTCTTCCTCATCCATATCATTTGCGGCATCAACAACACGTGTAGCTATGGCCGATTGAACCGGATTTTGACGAATGACCGGTTTGATAAGGGCCTCAAAGATAGCTTGATCTTCCTCGAAGGCTAGAACATGACGCTTAGTGGCTCGGCATGCGAGAATGCTAGTACCTGCATATCCGATACGGTAGACAATCATTCATTAGATGTCACCCGAATTTGACAAATTGAAGATGGTTGCACGAAGTATGTAAAACTCTTGGAGATATACCTGTAGCTGCCGTGCAGTCGACGACAACAGATCCGGCTTCGCAGCACCCTTCCACAAGCATCACCATGAAAGCAGAAGCCTTCTCTCTTGGACCACGCCATGGTTTCTCACCATTCATGGTGACCTCTTCGGCAAAGCATAGATTCCGGAGGCAGTCATCCTTGCCCACTGTGACGCCCACCTTTGCATGAGAGGGAACATGCTGGAATGGAAAGTTGTCCTCAGTTGACGGGCCAGACTTTTTGACTACAAGGGAGATTGAAAATCTCTGCGTCTGGAACAAATGGCAAGTCAGGGATTAGTAAAAAGAAGTTTCAATTATCTTAGTAAGACAAAAAACCACAAGGTGAAATGGCTATTACCGTCTTCTTGGGATCAATGGCCGATGTCAAGTGAAGATGGTTCATACCCCACCAATCGCAGAGAATCTTGAATCCGTATTCCTTGTAACATCCTAGAAGTTGGCTTCTGTGCGCTTTGGAGGAAGATGGGTACATCACGAGAAGTGCTCCATTGTCGTGTAAATAACCACCCGCAAAGTCGAAGACTGGAATCAACCAGTCCTCTGAGAACTGATTCCACGCCGGAATAGGTGTAGGAGGAGCAGATACAGTAGGCACATGGAGACCTTCAGGTACATCAACAATAATCAAGTCGACTGCGGACTCTGTAGTCAAGACTCCGTCGAAGTATCTCTGTTTGTCGCTTGCATGCTGCACTATGACAATAGAATGACAAGAAAGAAGTGAGAAGTGACATATAATTCATAATGGAGGAACATAATTAACCAACATATGAAGAACTGAATGTGATGGTAACAAATTATGATTCTAATTCCACATAGAATCAACATGGAAGAGAAGGAAGACAACAAATTTACCATGGATAAGAAAGCTTCAACGGCTTCTAGGGCTTTCGGGTCACAGGTAAGTCCTCGCAACGAAATATTGAGAATGCATTCGTCAATGGCAGGGTCAGAATCCAAGTGATGAACTGTTGGCGTGAGACCATGCACAAGGCGGTTTTGGGTGAGTGAAAAGCTGGATGATGTGTCCTTCACGTCTACAGCACTTGTAGCCGGTTCCTGCAATGGAGTTTCCGCCTTCCTCTTCTTGCCCTTCTTCATTGCCTTCTCTTGCTCCTTTTCCGCCTTTGCTGCCAATCTCTTGAGCTTCATATCCTCCGTCTTCTTCTTTGCTTCCTCCAGCCTCTCCACTTTCTTCTTGTCAAATGCATCCCGTTTGGCAATGGCTTTGGCTCGTGCTTCGGGATCAAGACCAGCAAACTCATCGAACTCTGGCTCCACCACCGGTGTTTCTTTGAGTGACTTGAACAAAGGTGCCTCCTCTGGTGGAATGGATCCCAAGTTGCATTTGATGTACCAAGGGCACGCTTGCAGATGTGGAGTCGTCCAATTTCTGAGTTGCCATGGTGAGAACATGCAGTCATCCCGAGATCTATCCAACCAGGTTGTCAGAAAAGGAGGCAAGTCAGACTTCACTATGGCTTTCTTGGCATACAACTCGAACTTGAAATACCTGCGAAGATAAGATGAAGCATGACCACAATGGAAGAGGTGAGAATTGATTGTCCTTCAATTAGTTACACCAAGGGATATTCCTCCAACTACAGGAGAGTACCAAGTACTCGGCCGCTGTAATCGAATATCGAAGAACAATTCGAAGAAAAAATACGAAAAAGAATAAAAGTCAGGCGAACGAGGTTGCAAGACTCAGGCCCTGACTACTGTAGTCTCGGCCCCAAGACTACCATTCCAAGTCCGCAATGCTTGCACCGAAGGAGTTAATGAATCTAGAAATTACTTCAGAGAAGGACAACAAAATACCTGTAAATGATGCGGTGAACCGCAAGCATTGCACCTTTGTATTCCTTGAAGTTGTCAGACTTCTTGTAAGCGTCTGCACCTCGAAATATTCCTGTGTAGGCAATATCCCAAACCTTCATCCTCCATCCTTCTATATATTCCTTTAGAGTTTCTGGCTCACTTGGAACAGACATGTCCACAGGAATATTATCTGCCCGCATTACCGAATCCAACAACTCAGAGGCTGCCTCCTCCAATTGTTACATACGAAAGTACATTAGTATGATATGATATTAAACAAGCCTCATGATCAAAACCCACAGCATAAACAGCAGTACTGAAAAGATGAATTTACAAAATCCATACCCCCGAGTACCAGCAAGCCCTGGCCAGAAACACAGCCAATTTATCCTCGTTTACGGGCCTCGGTGGAAACCGACGTGCCTCTCTTGTAGGCCCGGATGCATTCATCCACTTCAGCCATTTCACTTTGGATTCCGTAGAGGCATTTGAAGTAGCCATCATCTGCAATTTCTCCAGAGTTAACTCTGGATTTGAAAACAGATTCCAATGCCGCTCGATCTGAAGAAAACAGTAAGAAAATTAGGTAATCGAAAATTTCAGCAGATATTGTCACGAACAAAATCACAAGCAACGAAGAAAAATATTTGTGAGTCATCTATACCTCCAATAGCCAATCAGGTCCAAGAGAGGGGTTTGCTACAGCTACTATCTTTGAGAGCTTCTTCTGGTACTTCTCATTAGAATCTTTGATGGAGACCCGCATAGCCGCGGCAACACCGTCGGCTGTGACCTCCTCCGACAATACGTCCTCTTTATATTTACGAATGGACACCTCCGCCGAAGCAGAAATCTCTTGCTGAGAGAATGCAACACACCCATTAGAAATGAGAAATGAATCCATAAGAGAAGATGTGGTAATTGAATCCTAAGATGAGAATTAATTACCTTGAAGATAAATGAGGTAAAGACCTCCAATGGCATAGTATACCATTTCGTTCGTGTATTGTTCTTGCAAATTGTTAACTCTTCGGCGGATAACAACTCAGTGAACTTATCGAGGTCCATCATCCCGTACTTTTGGACACGGAAAAGAGTATGCACGAGATTAGTCTTGACATGATAGTTTTCGGTATGCCTGCATATCACAAATGAAAACAGTGAATAACATGAAATCAATTTTAAGCCACGCAGTGGATTCAAATGAACGAAGAAGATGGAGGAAGATATTAAATCTTTATGAGATGGAGAGCTCACTTGTTTATATCGTGCATAGCCTGCATTGCAACTCCAATACGACCTCTTGTATCAAGGACGATAGAGTCAACGCTGATGTGCCAACTCCTCTCTGTGGCATGTAGCCGAGAAATGTGGTTCATCCACGCAATCCTTCGGTGGTTTCCATCACAAATAAAAAATTTCTGATCCACCAAATGCTTCAGCACAGGATCGGACCTCAACAAGTTGTTAAACTCGTCATTGACGGAATTCCAGTGTAGTCCCCATTCAATCTTCTCTGCAGCAGAGAAGACCTCACCGTCCCCAACTTCGTTTGATATGGAAACATAGAAAACTCTGGCTCCCTCTTCATACCCCCCCGTAAATTGATTCTCTAGCAACGTTAAGTCGCATGCCAACGTCGGATGAACAATCGGCATGGGCACGAGTCTGCACAACGGGATCTTCATGCGTGAAGCATCCGTGGATGTCAACCTCAAGCCATAGAGAATTGACACGGTGTCCAATTTCTGTGACTTCCGAATGTCATCCTCCAGAGCATCCTTCCGCACACCAGGGATATCGACATCCTCTGATTCTGATTCGGAGACCACTTCTTGATTTGGAGTTACCTCAACAATAGCATCACAAGAAGGTTGGGGGGTCATAATCTCTGTCTCAGACTCAACGGTAGTCTGCGTCATAGTAGGAATGACAAACACAAAAATTAGAAACAAATAATGAGCAGATAATATAGGAGATAATTTCCAATCCCATTTCAAATCGTATGCAGAGAACCCGTTTCATAAATGAACGAGATCCACACTCAAATCCCACAGTCGCATTTGTGACTGAGTGATCTATAATGCCCACAACACCAAATGAATATGTCCGCATCCGAGTCATCAGCGGATGTCACCTCTAAATCATTGTGATCACAAGTACAGTATTCAACACTCTCTCCCGGTAGAAATATCGACTCTCTCTCATTGGATGATCCAATGGATGATGCTGATGACATAACACCCTCAGTACGATTAACTAATCCTCTATCACAATGTTGTGATGATGTCCACAGTGGCCTTACTAGAGGATTCTCTTGAGCTCCCGATAGTAATGTTGTCCCGTCAGTTAGTGTGACGTCTTTTTCCAAACCCGGGCGCAATAGTGGAGCTTCCTCCACCGCCAGAACAGCCTGCTCTTCAACCGCGACATTACCACCCTGCATACCAATGAATAGAGGTGAACATATTTAAAACAATGAAGCAAGTACGAGGGGCGGCACTGGGCTCCTCTCCCCGCGAGCAAGTGCAAGGCCCGTCACCCCTTGGGGGATCCCTCGGGACCGAGACTGCCCTCGAGCTTGAGAGGGGTGTGCTCACCAGCCACCTCCCCACGAAACAAAATCCATAAACCGGAAATTTCAAAACAACACAGCAAGTGCGAGGGGCGGCACTGGGCTCCTCTCCCCGCGAGCAAGTGCAAGGCCCGTCACCCTTCAAGGGATCCCTCGGGACCGAGACCGCCCTCGGGCTTGGGTGGGGTGTGCTCACTAGCCACCTCCCCACGAAACAAAATCCATAAACCGGAAATTTCAAAACAACACAGCAAGTGCGAGGGGAGGCACCGGGCTCCCTCCCCGCGAGCAAAGCTCCCTCTCGCCGCAGCAAAGTTCTGTATTCTCATCGGAGATTGACGGAAATACCTCTCGCGTAGGGTTTGATGCATCTCGTCCTCCTTCCGTGGTTGCTATCAATCCAGTCTGGCCTCTCTTCGACCTGAGGTTCCGATCCGCCATGATGCCGATTGACAAAGCTGATACAACTGCCCCAATTGCAGTCCGCGGCAAAGGCTTTCAATCTCCTTCCAATCTCCGACGATGATGTTTTGGTGAAGGCCTGCTGTCGGTGTAGGAATGTCGGCGTGAAATGTCGGGAACGACGGGTGCCCCGAAATGTGCGGATTTGCGGTGTACGCTGAAAGGGGTATTAGGGTTCGGAAAACCCTTGACGCCTCAGGCAGCGGATGAAAGCGGTTGGATGAATGGGCTTATGTCGGTATTGGGTGCTGTGTTTGGATGAATGGTACTTTTTCATATGGCGCATGAGTTTATATTTACTACGCTCTGTGCGAGATGACATTCTCCTCAATGGGAATATATTATAAGCATCCGTATAATTAAGACGTTATGAAGAGTTCATACCTGGACCATACAGAATCAATATTCTGACGATTTAATCCTACTCCTATAATATCCCAATTCAATGGATCCAAATCCTTTTTCCTACATATTGTGTGACCAATGTTTCTGAAATTTCGATTACTATTTCTCCTATTTGTAGATGATTCAGTGAAAATCTGTGAGATTCATAGAGTAACCAGCTTCCTACTATATAATAGATGATGACCATTTCAAGTTCCAAATTTAATGATGATACCAAATATGAATTACTGGAGTGGCGGGCTGTCTTGATTATTCGTGTATGGTTTTCAGAATTTGACAAATTAGCTTGACGGGACATGTCTGTTTTATGATAGTGGGATCCTTGTCTTTATTGGATGTCTCAATACTGCTTTAACTACGTAAAATATGGAAGGAATTCGGCCAATACAAATATTATTTTCAATTGAGCGAATTAATGCTCTCCGCCGCCACTTGAGGGGCCGTCCTTTAATAATCAAATATGAAGACCCTGTTAATTTTGAACTACGGATTTCATATGTCCGTTTGAATAGATGTCATCAGGATATATCAGTGGTGGGGTCTTCCTTTTGCTTTTCTCTGATATGTTACCTTGGTGTTCTTCTCATTTGATGTTCTTCACAGACATTGAAACTCTGCTTCACGTCCTCCTGTCATGGAAGCCCTCCTAGAAATGGTGATCGTCACGGCCATAGATAAAGGTGTTCCTGTAATTTTCCCTGTAGGTGCAGATGGTTTTGCTATCGTTTCGGCATTGAGACTATCGCTTAGATTTGATCTTTTGCATGATTCCATTCATGTAGATGAAGAGGTCTATGATAAAGAGTCTGGTACCCTTCTTCACACTATTGGGCAAATGCCGACTACTGATTCTGAGAATAGATTGTGGAACCTGAGACCAGGACGATATCGGGCATACGGAGTGCCCGCTGTCATTCAATCATTGCCTACAGCTACGGGAACTTTGCCTAGGTCCAATTCATCCAGATTTCTCTCTCCGGCTTTGAACAATGTCAAGGTAGAAACTTTTTCAAACATAGTCACGAACTTGAGTTCTGACTCTGATGGAAATTCTCCAGCAACACGCTGCACTATGAAGAGTCCATCATTGGTTGAATCTAAACCCTCGTCTAGGGTACTGGAATCCAAGGAGTCGATAGACTTAGGTCCACTGCGTGATTCCAGAACATCTGTGGTCAGTTACTTGAGGACCTTGCGGACTTTGAAAGGTTGTAGGAATGTCTTATCGAAACTAGACTATGGTAGTATTCCAATTCGTAAAGTGGCAGTACTGCCTCCATCGTTCAATGGCGATGTCATATTTGAATTGCCCGCTCTTGATATCAGTAGTACCGTCTCATCAGCGAAACAAATGTACGGGATGGACAAGCGTTACGATGGACACGTCTGGTCAAAGACTGTGACCACGAATATAGTTAATCTAGTGGGCTTGTTGTTCCGTAAATCTGTTTGCGTGGGTCACCTTCGTTGTGTGAATACTGAATGCGACTTCCTTCATTGAGTTCATAGAATGAGAGATGTAAACGAATTAGAGTGGGAAGGACTATCTCCGCTACCATTAGATGTTGGACAACCACATCCGCCTGGTTCCACGCTTGTATGCAAGATTTGTAAGGAGCCGCCTGCTTGTATAGCGCGTTGTAATGTGCACGTGTATTACATTGCAGGCAAGTGCACTTTTAGTAGGACATACGTCCATCTTGGTCATCACCAGCATCCAGTTAAGGATGGTGAACTCAGAGATATGAAATCCATATCTCGAACTCTTATTGGGGAGCAATTGGAAAGGACTCCTTCTGCCACGAATTCCGCTATAGTCCTAGAAGCAACAAAGGAGTTGTTAGGAGGTCTTCTTCTATGTCCTGACGGAATGCAACCGAAGAGTATAGACCTTGCCACCCTTGTTCCTGTACTAGAAAAATGCAAGTACTTAAGCTCCCCAAGTATAAGGAATGAGGTAACTTCCTTCAAGTTCTTGCGTAAGTTCGGAGTTCTTGACAACATTACAAGGTTGAGGGGGTCAAGCACATGGGCTTTTGTGCAGGAGAGCAAATTCCCAGGTCAAGGGACCGACATAGATAGGTATTCCTTTTCAAAATGTCTGAAGTGGGGCCAGGGAGTGGAGTCGATTTGGTGAAGCGAATGCAAACTGGAGGAGACCTTGAGGAAGCATGGATTATGTTTGATCACGTGAAGCGTGTTAAGGATTGGACGACCATGGCGTGTCACGTTTATGACTCCGGATTCTGTCGTGTGATGACAATCGCTTGTTGTGACATGCAATCTGAGGATTGTGCAGCGCAGGTTCTTTTTTGGACAAACCTCAATTCAGTTGTAGAACGACATGGTGTGGCTAGGACGCAATTCAAGGGCTTTATGGCAGACAGCGCGCAAGCAAACTGGAATGCGGTGAGGACGGTGTATGGATCGGGGGATATTTCCGTACCAATGTTCAACCGTGAAAGGACATGTTTTTTTCACTGGACTCAATCCATGGAAAAGCATACAAAGGTAGATATTCGAGGAGACTTGTAGGATCAACATCGTTTGCTATGTAAGCAGTACAAGAACGCCACTTCAACGCAACAATCCGAGGAACGGTACTTAGCCATCAAGGCGTGATGGTTGTCATCAGGTGCCACCACGGTGGAAGGATTGCGCAAACTAGAGTTGTGGCTTTCATTCTGGCATTTCCGTTATCGCCAATGGAGAGGCTTCATGGAACTTGTAATTTCCTCACTGTTTTCTCCTTCATTTGTAACAATGTTTGTTATGCCTTCTGTCAAATTAGTTCTGTTGTTACATTGTCAAATTTTCCACTTCGGTTAGATGTGGTGCAGATGTAGGTTCCCCATAACAAACGTCTCGGTCCCGAGACGATGGTCAGTAACCTCAACGCTCTGCACGTTGACTAATTAAAACTCGCGTTTTTCCATTTCATCTGTGGTCATAGTCTTCAGTCTTCTGTGGTCTCTGACAAATATATTTATGCTTTTGCTTGGCATCCTCGGAAGACTCGCATGTAGAGCTGACACATGTGTATACCCCTGTGATTTCAGGATCTAACTGCATCCGAGAAAGCCGAAATGCCGTCTTGCAACCTTGCGAAAACTGTGCACAATAAGTGGCTTCAGCAATCTGGGAAGCGTGGGAACGACTTATACGTAGCTACGGTCGATGACTTTGTCAGAGCATTCATGCAAATGGTCAAATATCACCAATATTTAAAGGGAAATGAAGGAGGGACGGGACTGGGGAAGGAAGAGTTATTGTTACGAGTTGCCCAACGTTCAGCAAAGCGAACTGGTAACCCGAAGTCACTCACTGAAGCACTGTCGTCTATTCCAAGTGTTGAAGCTTTCATCAACAGAGAGCCTCATCTCGAAGGTCAAGAAGTTTTTGGATCACAGAAGAGGAAAGCAGACATGCCACTTGGATGCGAGTACGACTCACACCGACCGGACAAAGTGAACTTCTCACATCCTCGTCGGCAAACAAGATCCTTCAGAGCGAGTTCAAGTGTTCAAAATTTGAACACAATAGTGGAGGACATTACTCCAAGTGAAGATGTTGAAGTTCTAGATGCATTTTCAGTGGAGGTGAATTTGAGGCAAACTGCAATTCCAAATTCGACTCATGTATCAGCAGTTCAAGAAAGCATGTGTGACGAGATGCAGTGGCACATTTCACGACTACCAAAAACATCAGCGAAGGCGTGCTTTGCTCTTCAGGCAATGACAAAGAAAAAATGCACAGCTCTAATAGTACAAAACAGCACTGCAACAGCAGCTCCGACATACACAGGTATGATGGTCAATTACAAGCAAAATCGTAATGATCGTATGCAATTTTTCTTTTGCAATGACGACATTGAACGATGTGTCAAAGGATCACGGCGGAAATGGATGCTCTCTGTACTACCTGTTCCTGTTATTTGGCCGATGAAATTAGGCACCCAATTGACGGTGGCCGAGATTCTAGCTCTTGAAGCGGCCGGTTTCCAACTTCCACAACGCCACCTCATTTCCCCACGGAGGTTGTTTGGTGGAGAAGCGGGCATTGAAATTGTGCGTAATTATCTCATTCCAAATTCAGCTGATGAACATCCTACAACTCGGACTGGGAAGGTCGTTCGCCGAAATCCAAAGGCTCCCACAACAAAACACCAAAACAACTGTGCATCGGCCTTAACTCTGAATGCCCGCATTGTAAGCGTAACTATGGTCCCTCACCCTGGTTTTGGATGCATAGTAGCAATGGACTCGGGAATAGAGCCCCGGATTGAGAAGTACATGCTTACTATTTCCTCATTTCCGGACTGCACCTGCCCTTATTTCAAGGAAATGAAGTTGAAGTGCTTGGGGAAGCGTGGAGCTTGGTCAAATTGCAAGCATCTGTACTTTGTTCTCAATGTCATCTGCAACCTTCAATCTTCCTCAGATGTCTTCATCCATGCTTCAACATTTAGTTTCAATGAGGTCAAACGAGTGCTTCTTAGCGGAATCCTGAAACATTTGAGATCAAATTAGGATTATTTGAAGCATGGATACTGTTGTCAATATGTTGATTTCGTTTCACATATATGAATGAAAATGTAGTGAGACTACAAGGGCCACTACTTCGATACATTGAGCTTGCATTCTATTTGCTTTTTGCATGTTGTTAATGTATACATGTTCATAGTCATCTTCTGATTTTCTACATGTTCTGACATCCATCCATTTCTCTAATAAATTCAGTGATATCTGAAATGACTGTGTACCTTCAAACGGGATCTTCATTGTCAGTATGCAAGCACACTGGCAATGTCTCAAGTAGTTCGGTGAATTACATTGAAAATAAGTCTTCTGCAGTTTTCCTGAATTGTAGCTGCCACTCTGCAAGCTGCCATGCCACCGCGGTTATAGGGTACTTACTGTAAGTAGTTCTAGATCATACATTACAAGTGTAGACTTTTTGCAGCGGTACCTTCTTCCTCCATTGGGTTCAAAATATTCATATATTGTCGTAGAGATGTGAAGGTACTCTAAATCCTTCGTGCTATGCAAATCGCCTTAATGTAGGCCATTATTCACCCTAATCTTTGATGGATTCTAAATTTATTGTGGACCTACTTTCATCCAATTCTGTAATTTAATTCCATCGTGAACGAGTACTTCAGTCCTAAACTTTTTCAAAGTATTGTCTTCGTAACAAGGAGGTAATGTCTTCCATTTTATTAATCAACTTTCAACATGATCCTAGATTCCTAAACCCTTTAACTTTTATCATGTACGTTAATCTTCATTGTGCACTACTTCCATCCAAAATGTACATCCAATATATTCACCCAAATTTTTCGTCCATTTTTTCCATCCGAATTCCTATTTCCAATATTTTCATCCAAGTTTTTCATCCAATTGTCTGTTTCGTATTTGTCATCCAAGTTTTTCATCCAACTCCATAATTTCAATATTTTCATCCAAGTTTTTCATCCAAATTCAATATTTGAATATTTTCATACAAAATTTTCATCCATCTACCTCTTTCACGATTTCTCATCCAAATGTTTCATCCTAAATTTTCATCTACTTTCATCTCAATAGTGAACAACTTTCATCCATTTCTATCATATGCTTTCATCCCTGCCTACTCTACTTCCATCTACTTTTGGAATGGTATTTTTCCTATTATTTTTTTCTTTGCCTCTATTTGTTTTTATCCATCTTATCATTGAACTTATTTTTAATTTACGCTAACTTGCATCCAAATTTCACAAAATATACTCAAATTCTATGTCATATTCCCCCTATTTCCCATTTTTTTCATTAATTATTTCCTATTCTTTCTTAAATCCCCGCTCCCTGCTCTTCATTCCCCGCTCCCCGCTTCCCGCTCCCCGCTCTACGCTCACGCACAGCAACGTTGGCGGTAGGTGCTCCGAATTAGTACGACTAGACCGTACAAGGGCATCCAGACCAGTGGACGGAGGAGTTGTGGGCGGAGGTGTACGGGTTCTCGTGAATCGGAAGCGGATTCACTGCTCGGACGGACCAGTACCACCAGCACAAGTTTGTGAATCCGCCACACTCGAAGGAAGGCTACGCTATCAAGGACTGCCGGGACGAGAGGCACAAACGACTGCTCCGGTTCTTGCTTCTGATCCTATATCCGGACAAGAGTTCCCGGGTTACGGTAACCATGGTCAACACGATCTTCGGAGCGTTTCAAGACCGGGTTGTTCACTAGGGCCAGATCGTGGCGAGCGTAGTGGGGCGCTGCACCGGGAACCTGACGAAGAACAAGCCGAACCCACTCAGCACGTATCTCCTCCACCTGTACCAACACCGGGAACTGTTGACGGAAGACGAGGCAACGGATTACGAGACCGGATTGATCATGTTGCACTGCAACTGCATGGATGATGAGGAACCGGAGACGCAGGAGTTCGAGAACGAGGACGAGGAAGACAAGCCGGAAGTCAAGGAAGACAAGCCGGATCCGGAACCAAAGGAGACACAAAGGGAGAAGGAGGAACGGGAGCAAGCATCTACAAGCCGGAGACGGAAGTCTATGGATCTGGCGGCCAGAGGTAAATTTCCGGGTTCCTTTCTCACACAGGATACGAAGGAATGGGAAGGACCATGCTTCTTCGAGTGCGGAGAAGAGTGGATCCGGACCGCGAAGATGTACCACAACCGACTGACGGAGATCGTGCTCTGGTCCGCGGAGGTGGTACATTGCAAACCGGAGAACCTTCTAGACGCGTTGAAGGCGCTACCGCCGAGTCGGAGTGGAACGAGATGAGGATGGAAATCCGGAACCTGAAGACGGAACGGAACAAGCTGAAGGGGAAGTTGACTTGGGCAGAAGGGGAGCTGCACCAGTCTCAAGAGGCGACACAAAAGGCCTACCAAGCGTTCTAGACCTTCCAGAAATGGATGGTGAGTCCGGTTGACCTCTACCACAAGGCGGCCCTTTACGACGAGATGCAAAAGACGTCCGTGGCCCTCACCAACACGAAGATAGTCCAGGTGATGGTGGAGATGTCGGGCAGAATGGAGGCGTCGTTGAAGGAGTTCCAGTCCCTAATCGCAAATCTGGATCCGAACAAGCCCCTAGAATTCAGTGGGTTTCCGGAAGTTTCGGATGTCATCGCTACTCCATCAACTAAACTTCCCATCTCTCCCATCAAACGTATAGATCAGTTTGGGTCTTTGCTGAATATCATCAGCGCAGGAGGACAAAGTCCCGGACTTCTGGGTCCGGATATGCCAGTCCGGAGTAGTTTGGACGCTCGGATCGAATTTGTGCAGAATCCGACGCGAACACACCCGGAGCAGTTTGCAGATATCAAGCCGCCTCCATCGGCACCAATGCCTACACCGGATCCGGCTCCAATTGAGATCTCGGAGGAGGCAGAAGTTGAGGAGGATCCAAAGTCGTTGGAAAAGGCAGACCGGTCTTTAGTCCATACGGATGAGACAGATTCCGCCAGTCCGCCAGTCCAGAAAACTTCTATCATCACCTGGGTGTCTCTCCGAACACCCCAAGGCAAGACCAACACTCGGGGGCAGTTAGGGTTTGATAGTAGTTCGAAGAAATCAAGGAAAACACGATATTCGTTATTTTGGGAGTTTTCCTATCTCCCAATTTACATCGGTTTGCGCTGATCTGAATCACAGATTGGGAAACTGGAATTTTTGAATGGCCATAACTTACTCAAATTTTGTCCAAACTGGGCATATGAGGTGTTTTTTGACATCTACAGATTCCGTAGATGTCAAAAAACACCTCATACGCCCAGTTTGGACAAAATTTGAGTAAGTTATGGCCATTCAAAAATTTCAGTTTTCTAATCTGTGGTGCAGATCAGCGCGAACCGCACTGAACTGCATACTATTAAAATCATGGAATTCTCCCAAAATATTGAATATCGTGTTGGAAGGGAAAGTAGCTAGTTAGACTGATAGTTTTTTTTTCAGTTACCATTTTGTTAGACTAAGAGTTTCGGGTCTCGTACAGAATCCGGATTCCGGATTTTCAGGATTAAGTTTTAGTTAACCTTATCCGCCCGGACTTTTAGGGCAGTTTAGAATTGGTCTTAGTGGCACTTTCCGCGGGTTTTCCGGCATGTTGTTTTTCTTATAAAAGGAAGGGACCGCTTGTGGTCCCTCATTCCTTTTCTTGCTATTCCTTATTTTGAGCAGTAAATATATGTTTGCATTTTTATTGTCTTTTTACTCATAGCCTTAGTTTTCTTGTGGGTCCTTGTTTTCCTTTTCCTTGGGAGTTGTAAAAGTTGTTTGGGCGCATACTTGATAAGTTTTGGCTAAAGAGTAGAGAGGTGGTAAGGAGGAGTCCAGATTCAGGGTTTTCCGGGTCTGTGAATTGTGTGTTTGTCCAGGGAAGGGGTTTTAGCGTTGTGCAGGAAGTTGTGCGGAGTCCAGCGTTGGTGGTGTGGGTGCGAGTCCGGAAGGCCATGGAGGGTTCTATGCGGAGATAAGCAACCATCTATGGAAAAACCCTGCTCACCTGGAAAGTTCCGCCAATTTGCAAACACAAGTTGGAGTTCTAGTACCGGACCCTGTCTCAATTTCCGGGTAAGTCATGTATCTGTCGTTGTAGTAAGGGGGGTCGGGTTGTATTTTGAATGACCTGCTTCTGGGAGAAATCCGGAGTTGTGAGGATTAGCCAGTCCATACCTTGTTTGTGACGAAAAGTTCTTTGGATACGTGTTGTCCAAAGAACCTTCCTTATCCCTCTTTAAAAGTAAGAAAGGACCCTCTGAGGGTAAAACAGAGGTATCAAAAACCGTGTGTTTGAGTTACGGATCTGATGACAGAAACGATCCAGATCCGGTAGAGAGTCCGGAAAGGTATAGAATCCGGATGGGGAGTGAAATTTGAAGTTATTCACATAAAATCGGATTAGAAGGAATTTAGAACACCCTCTGGGGTTCCCTGGGATGATATTCCGTGTCATCTTGCCATGTGGTTGTGGTTAAGAACGCTTACTACAGTACTGCGCGCACGACACTTGTACTACAACACCTTCCCAAAGTGCATGTAGTTCTCTCAGTAGTGGTCGCAGAAACACATCAATGTTCTTTGAAGATGGTGAATGTTTTCCTAAAATGAGTATGCAAAGTGAAATGAAGAACTTCTTTGTCACAAACCATGGTTTAAAGTTGTAAATCAGAATCAATACAGGCCACGTTGACCAATTTGTATGGATTCACTTCGTCCAGTGCCATTGCCATACGCAAGTTCCGATTCTTAGCACCGAAGTTGTTAAAGACAACATCGCGATCAACGTGCTTCCAAGCAAGGCTATCCACCACCGAACGCATGATGCCGTCTTCGCTGACATGCTTTGTCCAACCAGTAAGCATGCGGGCTACCTCTGAAGATCGAAACATACGCCTCACTCTTGGAATCAAAGGAAAATGGCGAATGACCTTTGCTGGTACAGAGTTCGAGCCCTCCATCCAACGTGACTTTGAATACTTGGAGCAGATATTGAAATGTGCATGCTCTTCTTCGTAAAGCACGCATCCATTGGGACATGTGTGGATGCTGCTGTACTCCAAGCCCAGCTTCGTGATCATCTTCTTTGCCTCATAATGACTACTAGGCATCTTGTTGGTTTTAGGGAGCAAGTCTGATGACAAATACTGCAACAATTCGTCAGTGAACTTGTTGCTGACTCGGAAAACAACGCACATGTTCAGAATGATGATTGTTGCGGACAAAATACTTGATGATGCACCCTTATACACTGGTGTTGTTGCGTACTCATATAAACGTTGCATGTCATCTATTGTGTCCACATGGACGTCAGTCATGTCATCCTCTATCTCTCCTTCCATCACCATGGTATCCGCATGCAGCACGTCACCACGCTCAAGGGCCTCCATGACTTGTCTTTGGATGTCATGCTGCACATCCATGTCTGCGTTGCCTTCCAGCAATGCATCTTCGGACTCAATGGGTGGAATCTCTAGTGTTGCATCGTCATTGTTGACATCAATGGTGTCCCCTTCAAAGTCACCATATGTTTCAACTATGTCGTCATCAAAAGCCAAGTCTTCCACCCAGATTCCATTTGGAGGAAAACCATCTGGGGGGGCCCCTCCAATCATCGACTTGTTAAGAAAAGGATCACGTCCAAAGTCAAAGTGGTGCCTGCGGATTATATATATTGGCCTGCGTTGCCCTCCATGACAATTTTTGCAAGGGCATGAATACTTCTTCAAGTTCAACTCCATTGCCACCCTCAATTCCGTTTGCAAGATGAGGTCGCCTAAGGGAATGTGGCGGAGGACACGGTCATCTGTTCTGATGCGGATTCTGGCCCCCCGACGTCGTCCCCTACTCTCCATGTTTAGCTACAATGTCTCCACAAACATGTACTTGTTGATGCACCACAAGTACAGTCACTGGCACGGGAGATATCCTTGTGACTGCAGAAGGTCTACACAGACATGGAGAGATATAAAAAAAATTAACAACTTGTCATGCCATGCACTTAGATGTGATGTGGAAAACATAAAAAAAAAGACAATGACATCCGTTCATCAATGAAGGGTACAAATTCTACTAGCAATCACATATCAATGCATGACCTCCACGCATAGATGGCGTAACACGTACAAGCATGTTGGTGCTTCAAAGCCATTTATGTTATAGAACTCATGCTGATCCAAAAGATTAGGTGTTCGTTACCTTTTATAAAAAGACAAAAAGCGATGCTCATGAGAGAACATGCATGCCTAACTAACGTGCAAAGCAGAAAATGTTCCCAAAAATTTGGCTTTGTCCTCTCAAATGTCCATGAAATTGTCATCCCATACACCATGCTCCTATGTTCATGCCCTGCTAGGCATTTTGTAAGATAGGAGACGTCCCAGAATGTGTCATAGCACTAGGTAACATACAACCTTGACAACACCTCCCAATATGTCCTACAGACTTATTCACTGTAGGAATCACGTGGAAGTTGGAGTCATCCGTTGAGTCCTTCGAGAATTTCCTAGGAATCCTCCTCCACTTACCGATCACATTAGAGTAAGTGAGGGGATCCGTTCACTTTGATGGATCCGTTGAATTCTACTCAAATCTTTGTAGCATACAAAAGTAAAATGCACTTAAACTACAACAGATAAAACACACACTCAGTACATGGCATAACGCTTTGTCAAACATCGTGAACAACAATTACTACTTAGACTTCCAAGTTTGCTTACAGGACACTATGTTGTATACAACATCAGTTTCAGCAAGCGGGTGTCTTTCGAAGCACCTCAAATGACAGAGTAGACTTAGATGATCATAAAAAAAACGATAACTACTAGATCTTTACTATAACATTGTTAAAGAATAACTACATTTTCCACTTTTCAGACCATCTTCCACGCAATTACGCAAAGTACAACATTGCATGGCTCTAGCACTAACAAAGCCAAGTCCAAGACATTTTTACTAATAAGGCTACCTCCAAAGATAGCTGTGGCATGACCAAAAAAATTGGAAAATAATGGAAAAAAATTATTCCATTTCCACCCAAAAAATGGGAGGAAATTTAGTATGAATGAAAATAGTGAACACCTCAAAGGAGAAAAAAAAATAGGAATGAAAAAGAACTCTACTTCAATTAGCCATAAAAGGTGCAACACATGAAGTTTGGATCTTTGCTCATTGTTCAAATTTAGTAAGATAAAGGATGAATGAAAATGTGGACATGCTCCATATGCAATTTCAAAAACATTAAAGTCGTACTGCACAAGAAGTGTGTAAACATGACATTTCTTAGGGAAAAGTGCTTTGCAAGTGTACATCTCCGCCCCCAAAAGTGTACTACAATGTCAAAATACACTAAGTAGAATCCCGTGAAGCACAAATGACATGTAGTGCTTCCCTAAGCGTCCTCAAAGGCAACAATTGTTTAAACCGGTATACAACAAAGATGCCCCCTAGCACGTATAAAAAGAAGGTAATGTCTGCCTTCATGTTCTCTAAAACATGCAGATGTCAGGATAAGATGGACACATGCAGTCCTCTAAGGTTTGTCCTCTCAGTAAGATTGACTGTGGCCATGGATTGCAGCTTCCTATTAAGGCTTAAAATGATGAAGATTTTTTTATACTTATGCCATCTTGGCAAACATGAAGAGTTGAACATGTATTCTCTTTTTCTAGAGCAATAATTCTGAATATTATGAACATTGACATGAAAGTGGGTGCTCCCTTCCTACATCACCACTTCCATAAAATCATTATAAATGAACTTCTTAGAATGTTTTCCTACATGCTCATGGGATTCAAATGAAGGTAGAATACATGCTTCCCATGCCATTACACATTTACACTCCAATGAAATGATAAAATGCAAAGGTGTGTTTTAAGGCACATGAAAGCTACATACATTTTTTTGAACATATAGTCACCTTTCCTAGATAACAAAAAAATAGAAAAAAAGCGAATGTACTTCTTATAATGTCCTATGAACCTATAAAATTAGAAAGAAGATAAAATGCTCTTACTTATAGGCAACATAAATTTAAATTCTGGGATGACTCTTGATTCTTTTTGGACATTTGCAAAGATCTAAGATCTTTGTCTCTCACTAATGGATAAAGTGTAGTCCAACATAGTTGTACAGTACTCTCTAATAATTTGTTTTCCCATTTACATTGCACTCTTACATAAAATAGTGTACAAAATGACAAAATTTGTATATGTACCTTAAGTTCTAATAGAGAAGGCAAATGGCTAACATTTTTCTTATAAGGCAACCGGTTTTTTGGTAATGCTGAAAAGAATTGACCAAGACTATAAATTATACTTGTACTGAATTCAAGGTACTATTGCATGAGCTTGTCATATGTGATATCTATCGTTTGCAATTATTGCAAGATAACATCATCTTAGACAAGTGACATCCGCGTGAACACACGAATGTCACTAAACATGTTTTTTTCAATGTCTTTGTGTTAGAAAGGATAAAAGCTGCTTCATGACAAAATGAAGCAGGCCACGTGCATACGAAGTATCATGCGCGAATGCCTAGAAACCCTAAACCTTCTTTGCGCTAACCTTGTACAACCCTTTTCATTATTTTTTTGAAAGTGTTGAGGTGTTTCAGCGATCAAGATGCCAAATTGTTGTACATCTGATAATTCTGACAGGGATCAAGTTACTAAACTAGGGAAACCAATAGTGACAGAAAATTAGGTCGGCCTTAGCAAATGCGGCGCTTTGAGCATTTTCAACAACTTCGTAGAGGGGATTGTGGCAGCCTCACTCACCTCAGCGATGGACGCCACGGATTCACCAATCCCTATAGAAAGCAACCTCCGCCAAAGTCGTCGCCTGAACAGCAAGATGCACATCGTCAGCGCATCAACAACTTTGATGCAGGAAGACCTAGTATCCGCAAACATAGGTGATTTCAAATTTTCCGCACCTTGCCAATGTTGCCGTTGCTTTTCTCGCAATCTGTCACTGTGTTCCTCGCAGTCGCTGGAAATGTGCTGCAAGTTCTGTGGCAAGGCGGGAGAAACTAGCTAGGATTCCAAGTCCTCCCGAACTGCATGTCGGGATTTTGCAGGCTCGATGTTGTGTCGGAAGAGGTGGGCGGCGCACATCGTGGGAATTCAGAAATCCCCTCTCCGTAGCAAGCAGATCGCTTTAATTGTTGCATCTTCCCATCCACTTCCTTCCGCCGCCGCCTACTGTAGAGTTGATGTTGCAATAACGGTCGGCGTCTGTGTGGCCTGCGTGGACATCAATTTCGAGTAATTGCATCCGTGATTGTCTTGCATGGTGGCGGGGTGATGCTCTTGAAAGTTCATCCATGTTCATCCATTTGCGTGAATTGCCCACTCATGGGATGTCTCTACAAACACCACATCGCCACTTCCTTCTCTTCCTCTTCCTCATGGTTCCATCAGTGTGTTTGTGGAATGTTCATGTTCTGTACACACCAAGTTAGGAAACCATGCTGAATTCGTGAGTTTCAGTTTTATTTTCTTGAACATTGTTTCAGCGCTTCGAAGTGGGCAGCGTGTCTGGAGAGGGTTTTGCTCCCGTGAAGCTTGCAAGTGGGAAGACAGACAGGCAGCGCGTGACTTTTGTCGATGGGATTACGAGAGGCGCAGTGGCAAATTTTGCGACGAAGGTATCGTCCCCTGTCTTTGGCTTCGCTGTCCACAATTGGGGCTTAACAAAACCCTTTTTTTCCCGTCCATCTTCTGTGCGCAAGTGTAAGTGTTGGTTTCAGATCGAGCTGCTGTGATTTCGAAGTAGGTTTTCATCACATCTTTGGAAAAAAAATCGAGAGGTCGCTGGGGAAGCAAACATGTGCTGTCGCAGTAGTATGTCTTTCTTCATGGGCCGATTGCAAGATTGCAGGATTGTTCACTCTTGTAAATTATTGTAAGTCCTTCTTGTTACAATTTTTTGCTTGGTTTTATGAATCTGGCGCTTATGGTGGCGTCTACCAGTCTTTGTTGACGTCAGAATCAAACAACAAATGAAAACGTGTACAGAATGCTCCGTGAGCGGGACCCTGTTGAAGGAAAAAAATGTTGCAGTGCGGCTTTCTCGATGTCCTCCTCGCGTATTCCTCTTGCTATCGACCTCATCGTCTGTTTTGGCGTTCAATCTAGCATCCTGATGTCCTTTTAGATGTCTTGTGAGACATCCGATGTCACTGTCCTCATGTCCGTTTAGATGTCACGCGAGACATTCGGTGTCAACGCGGAACATCCGCTGTCTTGCTTTGTATAGGTATGTGAAGTTCACCGTAAATATGGAAGTAGATGTCACAGCATTGCATTGATTCTGCATTGTACCTCCATGAATCCGTCCACGAATCCGTCCTACAATGTGCTGTAGAAGCGGTTTAGCAAAAGGGGACTTTCTTGTAGAAGCAGCCTTAATGTTTTATTGGGATGCCTCCTTTTTTTTTGGCAGGCAGCAGGTGAATATTTTGTGCAGTGGCCGGCCCCAAAAGCAAAGATGGTGCACGGAAGCCGGAAGAAGTTGCCATTGAAACGGATGCTGGAGCCACGACATCGACGCGGCAACAACGATGAATCTCCTCCGAGGGTGTTGAGTGCTAGAAGTGGCCAACCAAGTAAGCAGCGGTCCAAGCATAAGAACGACAATTGGCATGTGCAAAGGAATACAAGAGAAAAGGGGAAAGCATTGGCTACAACCCCACCACAGAAGAAGCGCCGTAAAGAAGTAGAGGAGGAGGTGGCAGTGAGCGAGGACTCATCGGATGACTCTTCCGATCGCAGGCTCTGCTTCACGGCAAACTAATGTGTTCTCTTAGCCTAATTGGTCTATTGATTATGTAATTGTTCAACGGCCTTTGCTGTGATTTTCGGGCATTACAGTGCGTAATATGGAATTCCTTGTTATAATATGTTGTTTGCAATGAAGAATCGGACATCAGGTGGGATTTCAGGTGTCTATGAAGACTCAGTTTTGTATGTTTGGACATCAGGTGGGACGTGTAGTGTTTACGTACATACAATTTCAGACATAAGATGTCATGTGGAATGCCTATGATCCAGTTTCTAGTATGGAAGGAGATGAACTAACTCATACGCGTTGTTGTTTTCCATTGCGGCAGTGCCTCTGTAAGCAGTGAAGAGGAGTCATCTGATGGAGAGGATGACACAATTATGTTGGACAAGTCGCCCTCTCCAACTCCAGAGCAAAAGCGTTTTCTAAAAAAAAGGTAAGGCAGTGAAAAAGGAACAAGTGCCGAAACAAACCGTATAGGTGGATAGGCGCAGCCATCCCCACGGGAAGACAATAGAGTTTTTGATTAAGGATGTCAGGGCATTTGCAAGGGGACTGAATCCATATTACGGTTGGTCTGATCAGCCCCTAGAGGAGAGGCAACACTTCTTCGATCGACTATACGCAGGTAATGCGTTTTGCTCCTCTGTTTGTGTGTCCATTGTGTCTTCAGAAGCACTAATATGTCTATCCGAATGTCTTCCCGAACGAATGACGTCATCATTCATGTTGGCCTTAGGCTGTCAAGCATACTCAGTATTGTTGGTTGAAGATGTATCGTCCTATGTGACTGTTATGTGATGTAAATTTTCTGTGAATGTTGAATTTTTGTATGCTTTTATCACATTTATTGCCAGTGAAGACATGGTTACATTATAGACATCTGAGATGTCTGTATGTCATCTTCGACACTCAGATGGTGTAAGAGATGTGTAGAAATGCCACGGTGTTACGAAGATGACGTCATGAGCTACATCCATGAGTGCTTCTTGCAATTTGGTTGGAAGTCCCATTGTGCATAGTCTATGCCTCCATTCTTGCCTTCTTTTAGAAAAGCCTTCCAGTCACAGGCATGGACTTTTTAATAAGTGTGAATGACATTTTTCCCATCAGATTGGGAGGTTGTAGGTGACCAGAAGGAGATCAACCCTGCATGGTTTTTGGCTTATGTGATGAAGACCCTCATCAACGTTAGGCACAATTTGATGAAGACAGTAGACGCTGGACTTCCGAAGCCTGCCGAGGTGGATGACGACGTCTGAGAGACATTATGTGCAAAGAGGCAATCAATCAAAAGCATTCAGAAGTCTGAGCAGATGCGCGCCATTTCAGAGGGAAAGGGCTCAAAAGAAGCTCAAATGAGATCCATTGAGAAGACTATGATCGGTGAATTGGTGAGACCATGTCTTCTTTGTCTTCATATCAGCGTTTTCTGGGAGATTGTTGGGTCTATGCAGACGTCCATATGTACACTGTAATGTCTGTATTGGCATTTTTGTGAACATCCCAAGTGCCTTGCATGTATTTGCTGCGATGAACCTCAAGCTTGGCTTCTGTACATAAGGACTAACTTTCATGGGTGATTACGCTTTCCTGTGATAGACCCTACATCTAAACCGCATACCATACGAACAGGAGGTGAAAGAGGCAACGGAAAAAGAATATGCGAGACGTCTTACAGAGTCACACAAGCCTCCTCCGAACTATGCCAAAGAGCTCGAAGACGTTCGTGGAAGCACTTCAGAAATGGGAGGTCGCCTTGCTCGCTTAGAAGACATAGTGAAGAATCTTTGCCACTCTCTTCGAGAAAATAGTCGGCAACACCACAGCACCTTCACTATACCTGGTAGTCGTGCGTTGCTGGAAGATGACGTGGACGATGTTGAAGAAGACAAGGGAGATGAAGAACTTGTCATCACTGACGTGGAAGGGAACGTGGAGGGCAAAGCTGGCGAGACAGCTGATGTCGCAGGTGACACCGCAAAAGACGCATCTTTGACTGTGGACTACCTCGTCGACCACATCTCTGGTGACATGAGCGACGACAATGTCGACAAGGATGCTGCGGAGGGCGTCACCAACATCACTTCCGACAATGACAACCTTGTTGGTGCAGTCATGCACAACGACAACGGTGGTCAGTCTACTCTCGACCCATCTGACCCGTATTCCATATCAGTCAAGGAAGTTCCAGCAACCCTAGATGTGTCGCCAGTCCAAGCAGTTGCAGCAGCGACTCCGCAGGTGGTAAGCATGGATGTGTTCACTTCTATGAACGTATTGTGTCCTAAGAGTGGTGTCTTTGTGTCCATCTACATTGGCATTTTAATGCTTTGTTGGTTGTTTGGATGTTGGCTTCATTGGCTACTAATAATTTGTGCAACAATGTCACTTGCTTGTAGGTGTCGAATCTCCCATCAACTGGACCATCTACACAGTCCACCCGAGTCCAAAGGACCGTTGCACCTCCAAAGCCTACAAAGTTTGCACCCAAGGTTGTCTACCCAGACAACTCGACAACTCGACAAACTCGACGTCGAAGAGGTCTAGTAGAGGGTCCCGTCCGTCTAATAGAGTCAACTTTACCCTTTGACTTTTCTGGAATTTACCCCCCATTTACCTAGGCTTACCTGGCTACCATGTGGCAGCCGTGTGGCAAATGTAGGGTGACCTCGGGTGAGGGCGACTTCGGGTAGGGGGCGACTTCGAGTAGAAGGCGACTTCGGGTGGGGCGACTTCGGGTGGGCACGACTTCAGGTACAGGCGACTTCGGGTAGAGGGCGACTGCACGTACGGGGGACTTCGGGTATGGGGCGACTACAGGTCTTAGGCGAACACGGGTACTAGGTCGCGGTCGCCTCTAACGGCACCCGTGGGCGCACTTGCCCTCATCCAAGACCCGCACTCGCCCTTTGTCACTTGCACGCGCCCCCCAGGACCGTTGGTCGCCCCTCCAGAACCGCTGGTCGCCTACGTGACCCGCACTCGCCCTTCGTCACTTGCACGCGCCCCCCCAGGACCTACGGTCGCCCCTCCAGAATCCACGGTCGCACCCCAGGACCGTTGGTCACCCCCAGGACCGCTGGTCGCCCCTCCAGAACCGTTGGTCGCCTACGTGACCCGCACGCACCCATTTTGCATCCACACCCGGGTTCGCCTATATATGAAGTCGCCGAATCTTCATTCTCCCATGTTCATCACTAAGGCTTCTTGGCTTGTATCCCTTTCTGGCTACATGCATAAGCATTTGGTGTTGAAAATTTACTGTTGACTACTTTCATTCAAGGTTTTTTTTCTAGTGGTTTGATTTCAACAATCCCTCTATATTTTTCTAGGACCTTCATTTCAACAACCCACCATGGCTAGTGGAGACAATACCATTGGAGAATTTCTTGCTGAAGCCCCTCCACCGGCTCCACGTCCACGTCGTAGTTTGGAATTGCGAAAGATTCAAAAAGACAAGGAACGGAAGCGTAGGGGTACTTGTCACCGAAAGCGATTGCATGTGTTGAATAGTGCTGACCACATTGCTTTCAAGGGGTGGAACGAGGAGCCTGAGCCATGGTCAATACAAACTTGCGAAGATTACATTGAGTGGTGCCACATCAGCAAGTTCTTTCCAGCATGGCGTCATCATCATCATCGACACACCAACAAGGCGAACTTGAAGTTTTGTGAGAATGAAATATTCGTGAACAGGTGCATTGAATTGTGGCAAGCTCTCTACAATACGGCCTCTGTAGAAAGGAATGAGGCCCCTCTTTTCCTTGCCAGAGGAGCCTATGCTGAAGTGGCATTGAAGAAAGAAGTCGATTGGAGCACGATCAAGTCTAGTCCTCACGTAAAACATCCAGAGGACGGGTGCATACCAAAAGGAATTCTCCTTTTTCCAGAGGGTGGATTGGGTCCTTTTCGAAGTGTTCCTAGGAATCAAGCCCAGGTTGAAATTGACACAGAGTCATCAGAAGAGGATGACAATTCAGATGGTACGCGGGTGCTTCGGGTAGAACAAGCCACGGAACTACCTATTGGCCTCCCCCCAAATCAGAATGAAATTGTCCACGGCGTCGGAACATCACAGGGACGTAAATCGGGACAATCCTCAAGAGTACGACGTTCCACTACACGAATTGGACCACAAGGGGCTTCTCCATCAGCTTTGAATTCACCATTGCCTGCATAGAACCCAAGTGATGTCTTCGAATTCAGTTGCAACGATGAAGGGCCCAGTGAAACTATTATTGGTGCACCAGCTCTTCAATCCCGAGTGGATGTAGGTCACAACACTATGACCCTAGCAAAGGCTTAAAACCTCTTACAAATCAAAGACAACAAGATTGCTTCATTGGAAAGTGACTTGAAGAAATTGCAAGGACAGTGCCAACTGAAAGATGCTCTCATTACACGACAATCTACCGAGCTTCAAGCCCTGCGAGAAAATCAAGCTAGCGCTTTTACTTTGTCGGATATGGATGAGGCTTTTGTTGACCATGATCCACATCATCTAGACAAAGTTGTGGGGGACCTTACTGACGATGTTCCTTGCCATCCACCGCCTTCCAAGCGTGCTAAGGTTTTGGAAAATAATCGAAGTATGTTCCTTACTACGATTGGCGGAGACACGACCATTGACACGAACGATATTCATGGGACCCTAGATTCACTCTCATTTCCAACAGTTCAACAATCAAGGCAGAGTGGCAAAGAAAGAGACCTTGAAAAGCAGAACGAAAAGCTTCAACGACGGTTGGATCAATTGGTTGCCACATACTACCATTGGAAGGTGGCATGCATTCTCTCCGTGGACAGATCGCAGCAAATAGCCAAGGAATTAGATAAGGTTTCAAAGAATTTTGTTGCAGCTTTACCTAAATATGAAAATGGACTTACATCTTGGGCACTCTTAGATGACATGTTTCCTGAAAACATGTTGATGTTATCAGACACAAATATTATAGATTGGGCACAACAAGGCTGGGACCATGCAAAACAAATGTCTAGTCACATGTGGAGGTGAAAGACCAAAAGCTACTATAGCCACAACCTGCAGCTTTCGTACTCGACCATACAAAATGCCCCATTTGTCAAGAGCAATTTGGCCCTGAAGGTGGTTGGGCTCTCGGGTCATGTGCACATATGTACCAATGGGATGCCTCATTAGATGACGTTGTGTACTTTGTTTAACACCATTCCATGATCACTTGTATGCCATGTTCAACTTGATGACGTACATACCACCTTCTTGGAAACGTAGCGTTGAAACGACGACTAATACGACACTGTGGAGTCGTGACCTCGTTTGGAGCTAGCGTCAAGGGCTACATGATGATGAAAAGGCACCTAGTAGCTCTCAATTGAACTGGGAAACTGACCCGGCGGAGATTGTCAAAGTGGCACTGAAGTTGATGGGAAAAGGTCCACACAATGAAGGGAGAAGGGCATTCTTCTACCAATGCCTTGGTGGATACTTCGATAAGAGCTCGGGAGAATTCAAATGGGGTCCTCATCTGGAAGGACACCGTTGGGATAATGAAGATAAAAGGGGACCCGATCGCAATCAATTTGCCTCTTTTGAAGACATGACTAACATGGCTTGCATGAACTCTACGTATGGACCTTATTACCAAAGTCAAGCATTGGACTATCTTTTGGAAGCACATTCTCCACAAATGACAAGGACCCTACAAGCTCTCCAAGATTCCAACGTCTTGGAATTCATTTTGAATGCAAAAGGGCCAACTTCACGAACTCGTGCAAAGAAGAAGATAGTCCTTCAAGAGGCACTTCAACCTTCACATGGTGAAGCAAGTTCTTCTAAGAAGTAAAAACAATCCAAATGGATTTGACGTCTGAGAATTTAAAGATGGACTTCATTTCTCCTTTGGTTACTTGGTTTACGTCCAAGGATATATAATGTCAAATCCCTAGTATATAGAAGCGTATTATATATGATCGAAGCATGTAGCTCTCAGTGTTTTTGTTTTGTTCCACATAGGCCAACTTTGAGCCTTCTATGATTGTATGCTACACATTTGTATTGCAATATTACCAAAAATATTTCAATGCCTTCATTTTTGAAACATATTCTACATTATTTTCTACTCCAAAGACTTCACTATCTTCAAACATAATCAAATATGTGGTACAATTGATTGTATGAAGCTTATTATCAAAGAGCTATTAAAATTGAAGTTCACTTTGACATTGTCATTTGCATTGACATTAAAGCTTCTAAAATTAATTCAACTGTAAACCTTAAATTTTATTACTTAGAATTCAAAATTGTATATCATTGTAAGCAATCTCATTATCTCAATTCATTTCATGGAAGATTGTAATTGTTATCATTTTAGTTCCATAAATAGAAAAAGTGAACATGATGAACCCCTTAAGTCCCATTGTCCCCTCTAGAGACAATTTGGAATTTGGGCAAGTTTCTAAGGGTTGAAATTGTACCCTAATTTTTTGAAATTTTTTGTGAAAAGAGAAAATCTGATAAGCTTTGAGGGAATATAATTTTTATTTCAATTGGTGTCCGGAAGCAAAAGTTACGCCACAAAATACCTAGAACTAAACTCGGCAGGCAGTACAAAATACATTGCAAAAATTCAAAATAGATTTAATTTTGTTCATGTTTTTGCTAACATTATGTTTTTGTCTACATAAAAAGATTTTATTCATTCCATTTTCATTAGTGATGTGCAAGTTAAGAACTCTCTTCTTTTTAAGGCAATGTAAACAAATATTTGAAAAAATAACTTATAGAATTCGTTTGAAAATGCAATTTTCAAATTTTCTCTAATTTGTTTATTTTAAAGGAGAAGTTTGCTTCCTACAACAATCTCACCGTTGGGACTAACGGATTATTGTGTTCCAATCCCATGTAAGAGCTATTATCAATTTAGTTTTTCTTTCAACCTTGGACCTACTTCTACTTGACAATTTTTTGAAGTATGAAAATGAAGTTATTATGTTTTGAATTTTTTCCTACACTCCCAACTCAATTCTTCAACACAATAAATTTTAAATTCAAATTCCATAGTGCACATTTTTGGAAGAAATAGCAATCAAAGTCGTCTGAAAGTGTAGTCCAGTGTTGCAAAAAAATTGCTTCTTCAACTTTGAATGCTCATATCTCTAAATCTGTACAATCAAACATCGTACAATTTTAACCACAAAATCTTAAACAAGTGAAGTTCAAGATCCTCAGCTTCAGTTCTACAAAAGTTTAGTTTTTTCTTTGGACAAACACAATAGAATTATAGAAATGGCAGTTTTGATTTTTTATTCACCTAAAAATGGCCTTTGGACTTTAGGGGTTACGAAAAACACTGAAAATGGAAAAAAAACTATTGGAATCATTTGAAAATTCACCAAGCCATGTAAGATTGTAAGTAGCGATGGAAATTAGCTAGAAAAAGAAGCAATTGGTTATTTAACCTGTATAGGGTTAGGTCTTTAGAGCTATGTTTTCACCCAATAAATATCAAGATAAACATTTCTAGTACAAATCCAGAATAAAATTACATAACAAAACTGATTTGAGCAACATTAGGTCTTGTGTTCTTGTACTACATTGGTTTCAAAAGATGTGACAAAATATTTTGCGAATACACTAAGTTCAATAATCTGCAATACACATTACAAGGTGTACAATAATTATTAAAAAACCACGTGAACTTTGAATGCCCAAAAAATCGTAGCACATTCTTTACTAAATCACGAGAGAGCTGCAATATCCAAAATTGGGACTTACTTACAAATTTACAATATTGTTCACCAAAATGCGGTACACTACTTTCTAAAAACCTCTTTTTGGTTTAGGAAGTCACTCATATTAGGAGGAGGACCCACTTTCTCGTATTCTTCACCTCTCTTTCCCATTGTATCCTTACTCCACTTCATCCATTGCGTATAATACTCGCTTTCGGCTCTAAGATCCACAAACTCGTCTTTCAACACTTGTACTCTAGTCTCATGGAACTTCACCAAATTCCGAAGCATTTCTAACTCCTCTGGAAGATTACCGTATGTCGAGGCCGTTGCCAAAACCTCCACCTCCTTGACATGTTTTTGGGCCGCATTGTAATATTTCTTTTCCTCTTTGGTAATTTGCACACGCAGTGCTTGCCGCTCATTCTCTGCTTTCCTACGTCTACGTTGCAGGGTTTCTAATTTTGATTCCCACAATAAACAATGGTCAGCTTGCGACAATTTCCCGGTGCTCTGCTTAGCTAAATACTGGTCTCCATTCTTCATAAAAGCAACAAAATCGTCATCTCTCTCTTTGAGTATTTGGTTGAGAGACCTCAATTGTTGCTTCAAATAAGCTTCTGTGGGAGAGGACACTTCGCGTTCCTTCAAATTCTTCAGTTCCTCACTCTTTGTACTCAACGATAAACGTGCACTCTCGATTTTGGCAATCAAGGTCTCCTCATTGTCTGATGAATCACTATCACCTTCTAGCATCGCACGCTCCTCTGTGGAAAAGTCCTCCACTTCCATGGGGTCAACTTTTTCCAAGACTTCTTCATGGCGGGTTGAGGTAAATGGGCTCTTTTCCACGATCTTTCTTCTTGTGAAGGCCCACATCCAAAGACTTCCGGACTTAGTGACAAAAACATCTTCATCATCGCTAGAGAAGGAATATCCGTTGTACTCATGGGTGTGCTCGTCTAAGGAAGAAGTGGAAGACCAAACTACTTCTTCATCAGCAACAAATGATGCTCCACGCTTAATCGGTGTCATCATCTTGCTTATATCAAGAGGATACTTTGCCCACAAGCTGGACGCTTCCTCCCACTCTTTTTGGTCCGGACGGACCGCAATAGGCATTTCTAAAGTGTTGTCCAATCCACTACCTTCTTCAAAACAACTTTGGCATACACCATTCGTACAAGAAAGAAACTGAAATTATCATCTCTGTACACTTTGGTCTCCAAATATAGAAGGGTCCAAACTTTGCAGCATCTACGCATGAACCTTGTGTCCGTAGCATACGCAAGGATAACCTTTTGGTTTTGAACGTGCAAAGGGTGACGACACAACGGAAATAACTTGCCGATGTGGCACCAGTCCACATACTTCGCAACAGTCCGGTAACTCCAAGGCTCTGGTTCATCCCTCCAACCCTTAAAAGCCTTAATCTTCGGATGAAGTAATATGGCCACGTGCTTCTTGTGCTTCTTGCCTGACCGTTTTCGACCCTTGTCCTTCATCGCCCTTTTCTCTTGCGGAGTCAATGGAGTAGGTATGGTAGGAGGAGATGGCGAGGTTGTATGCTCCATGTTTTAACAACGTATGTATAACTAAACAATATATACTATATAAAAGTCTCGATGCCAAAATACTTACTCTAACTAAGTGAAACTAGTAATCATACGTGTGACAGATTTACAAATATCGAAGCAAAAGTAGATGTTCAATGTTCAAAGATCATAGCGGATAGGGTCAAGTTTACGAAAAACCGCGGTTTAGACATGTATGGAATGAGAAGAATGAAATTCCTTCATTCCCCAATCCCTGCCTCACGCACATGCAGTCAGCCACTTCAAGGTAGATGACAGCCTTTGCACAGAAGTAGGGGGATTGACGACCGCAAGTCCAGCCCACCCCATTTGTACTGGGACTAGCGGTTGCGGGAGGGCGAATGCGGGTCCTCCAATTAGGGCGAGTGCAGGTCCCCTGACTGCACACGGGCGACTGCAGGTGCGGGTACCCAGGCGACCACGGATCCACAGGGCGACCGCGGGTGCGGGTCCTTGGCCGACTTCGGGTGATTTTTCAGACAAAGAAAAATAAAAGAGGAATCTAACACAAGTGATTTCATATTTTTGGAAGTATTTTATAATTACTTATAAATTTGAAAATTTCCAAAGGACTTGTGTCATAGGTCCCTACTTATGCCCCTAGGTCTTCCACAAAATGTTCACTTGCAACTTCTAAACATAAATGGGAAAGTAAAGATAATGGATTGGCTCTTACAATTCATAATTTTTTTTTCTCGAATCATTTAATGATTATGGAGGTCAATTTATGAACTATAGATTGTCCATTTCAAAGCCACTTATACGGTACATTTTTAATGCCCGCTCCATTTCAAAGCCTTCTACCTTATCTTTACTTTCACATCCACACAAATGGAGAGAGGAACCCTCTTTAAAATCCAATGGACGTCGGATTTGGAGAAACTCCCCAACTAAAAAAATATTTACGATAGTGTTTCCTTGAGTGTCAAATGCTTCAATGCACACCCTTGCCTGAGCAAAACAATTTATGTATCAATGAATAGGTGGTAGTGAAATTGTGGGCCACCAGAATTAAAAATATTCCCAACGTGTAATGAGTTTAATAGCTTTTCAAGTGATATTAAGTTTTGGAAGAGAACATTTTAGTATGCCAATATAATTTGTAGTTCTTCATTTCACCTTCAATCCCAATTTTTTTTATAAGCAATACAATCAATAAAGAAAATGTAAATTTCCTTGGTTATCATCTCACAACTCTTATCCAATTTTGCACTCAAAGGAAACGTGCATACTAATACACAAGCTAATTAAACATTCACATGGTTAGATTTTTGTTTTATAAAACTTGCTTCAATGGCAATTACTATAAGTCCATGCTCAATTTTCATAGGAAAAATACAAGAGGAAAAGGCATAGGCACTTAGGACTTTATTAGTAATGCACTCTAATTGTTAAGTTAAACTTATCTTTTCACTCTAAATAGATTATGCAAACAACCCTCTTGTAAAATCAAATTTCATTCACGAGTATTTCTTCGTTATTGTCCATAATGACGAACAATTCTAATTAAATAAAGATTTAGCACAATTGAATTCTAAAATATTCTATATCATTACAAATTAGTTACTTTAAAGTTTCAAAAAATCCCGTGAAGACCTCAGAATAGGCCTCGCGACGTGCTTCAAGGATTGGGCCAAGGACCAGTTCGAATTCCGCACTGAAATGTTTTTCATCTCAGTGCGCAATTTGAATTGGTCCTTGACCAAACCCGTAAGACCCAACCAAAACCTCCTACATCATGCACACGGAGTTGGGAATTGAACCGCAGACCTCCGAGACTCCACTTGAGTTCAAAGAAGTCGACCCTTGTGTGAGAATCCTTTCCACTACTTCACCTTCTTGTTGGTCACATCGGAAATCACCTTTGATGCACCACTCCTTGTCCATCCCATATTCATTCTTTTTTTTCTTTGATTCTATGGGGCTTCAAAATACCATCAACTGCCCAACACAAAATAGTCTCTCCGTTTTGGACCTGAGGTCGCCCTACCCGAAGTCGCCCAAATCCCAGAAAAGGGAGAATTACAAATGCGGGAGTTTTTCCCTCCTCTCTGGACCCGCGGTCGCCCCACCCGAAGTCGCCCCAACACCGCAGAAAGAAGTCCCCAGTTTCCCCCTTTTTTGGACCCGCAGTCGCCCCACCCACGGTCGCCTATACATCGGTATTTGAAAGAGTCACTTACAGAAGACTGCTGTCATGGTAGGTGAGATCATAGAATAATCTCTAGATAGCTTACAATTATATCACATGATCATTTTATTAAATGGTCCCTAAGAAGGCTTCAATATCCTTAAGCCCTACAATGATGAACTGATAACCCTACAAAGCCCTCACAAACTAGAACCCTAAACCCAAACCTAAGCCCTCAAATGTCCAACGCATTTTAGGATGGTTTATGAATTTGCTTGAACCCCAAAATGACCCTGGAATTTCCTTAGCTTCTAGAATTTGCTCTAAATTGAACAAAAATCCAACATTTTGATACGTTGTATCAATTCTTTTTGAATCGTACCCGTGTAAAATCAAACTAGACGTATTAGAGATCACATTAGAAAAGAAAACATAACAATACCTTTAATTTATTGAAAGATTATAATGTTTTATCATGAGGGTGTTAAATCTGTAAAAGTGATTTGAAGTATTTCAATCCTCTTTTCAAATGTCAAATCTAAAAAGTTCGTCACCCAAAAAATATGAGGTTAAAGGGCCTAATGTGCATAACCCCAATCAATTTATAACTTCTCAAAATCTACTTTATCATTTTTTTAAATTTCATTTCTAATGTGATTTTTGCTCAATGATTTAGTGTATTTGAGGCTCATTCCTAAGAGCCCTCAACACTACAAAAAGTCAAGATTGCAAGTGGACACCCATGCACAAAATCTTAAATAGAAAAATCATAATCAATCATTTTCAAAATCAGATTTTTGAAGCTAAAACTAAACTTCAAAAAGAATTTTCCAAAAATATAAATTACTACATAGAGTAATTTGGTAAGGTTTGTTTTACTTAGGAAATTGGTCGAGGACCCATCCTGTCCTCGGGGTCACTTAGGGGTTAACTTGAACAAGAAGCCAACATTTTGAATTATAGAATCAATTTCTGTGTACATCTTCATTTTTCCTCCAATCCCAAGAAACTTTTCTTCTGCAAACTTTAAAATTGTTGTGGAGAGGGGTAATACACTCAAAGTGAAGAATGTACATTTCTCTTGTTATAATCTTACAACTCTTACGCAATTTTGGACTCAAAATTAATGTGCATACTAACAAGCAAGTTGTTTAAACATTCATACGTTTAGATTCAAAAATAAATAGGAAACTTGCTTCAATGGCAATTACTATAAGTCCATGCTCAGTTTTCATAGGAAAAATACAAGAGGGAAAGGCTTAAGGAACTTAGGACTTTATTAGTAATGCACTCTAATTGTTAAGTTAAACTTATCTTTTGACCCTAAATAGATTAAGCAAACATCCGTCTTGTAAAATCAAATTTCATTCACAAGTATTTCTTCGTCATTGTCCATAATGACGAACAATTCTAATTAAGTAAAGATTTAGCACAATTGAATTCTAAAATACTCTATATCATTACAAATTAGTTACTTTAAAGTTTCAAAAAATCCCGTGAAGACCTCAGAATAGGCCAGGTGACGTGCTTCGAAGGTTTGACCAAAGACCAGTTCGAATTCCGAACTGAGATGTTTGTCATCTCAGTTCAAAATTTGAACAGGTCCTTGACCGAACCTATAATACCAAACCGGAACCTCGTACATCATATACACCAGGTTGGGAATCAAACCGCAGACCTCCCAAACTCCTCTTGAATTCGAAGAAGTCGACCCTTGTGTGAGAATCCCTTCCACTACTTCACCTTCTTGTTGGTCACATCGGGAATCACCTTTGATGCACCACTCCTTGTCCATCCATTTTTATTCTTTTTTTTCTTTGATTCTATGGGGCTTCTTAGTACCACCAGCTGCCCAATACAAAATAGTCTCTCCGTTTTGGACCTGAGGTCGCCCCACCCGAAGTCACCCAAGTCCCAGAAAAGGGAAATTTACAAATGCAGGAGTTTTTCCCTCCTCTCTGGACCCGCGGTCGCCCCATCCAAAGTCGCCCAACCCAAAGTCGCCCCACCCGAAGTCGCCCCAGCACCGCAAAAAGAAGTCCCTAATTTCCCCCTTCTCTGAATTTTCCCTCTTCTTTGAATTTTGCACTCAAAGGAAACGTGCATACTAAATCACAAGCTAATTAAACATTCACATGGTTAGATTTTCATTTTATAAAACTTGCTTCAATGGCAATTACTATAAGTCCATGCTCAGTTTTCATAGGAAAAATACAAGAGGGAAAGGCATAGGCTCTTAGGGGTTCATTAGTAATGCACTCTAATTATTAAGTTAAACTTAGCTCTTGACCCTAAATAGATTAAGCAAACACCCGTCTTGTAAAATCAAATTTCATTCACAAGTATTTCTTCGTCATTGTCCATAATGACGAACAATTCTAATTAAGTAAAGATTTAGCACAATTGAATTCTAAAATACTCTGTATCATTACGAATTAGATACTTTAAAGTTTCAAAAAATCCCGTGAAGACCTCGGTATAGGCCACGTGACGTGCTTCAAGGATTGAGCCAAGGGGCACTTTGAATTTCGCATTGAAATGTTTTTCATCTCAGTGTGCAATTCAAAGTGCCCTTTGACTGAACCCGTAAGACCCAACCATAACCTCCTACATCATGCACATGGAGTTGAGAATCGAACCGCAGACCTCCCAGACTCCACTTGAATTCAAAGAAGTCGACCCTTGTGTGAGAATCCCTTCCACCACTTCACCTTTTTGTTGGTCACATCGGGAATCACCTTTGATGCACCACTCCTTGTCCATCCCATTTTTATTCTTTTTTTTTTTATTCTATGGGGCTTCAAAATACCATCAGTTGCCCAACACAAAATAGTCTCGCAATCGCCCCACGGCTCCATAGCCCCACCCGAAGTCACCCCACCCGAAGTTGCCCAATCCCCCCAAAGAGATAATTACAAATGCGTGAATTTTCTGTGGTATCTAGACCCGCGGTCGCCCCATCCGAAGTCGCCTACCCGATGTCGCCCCAGCACCACAAAAGCTGGAAATCCCAAGTTCCAGGGTGACCTCGGGTGTAGGGGGCGACCTCGGGTTCATTGTTTCAGGACCGCTTTGGTACCCGCAGTCGCCCCTTATCCGCACACACCCTGTCACCCGCACGCGCCCCTATGGCGACCGCGGGTACTTAAGCGGTCACGCCACCCGCATTTGCCAGTCTTGGTCCTGTGCTACGGCTTTCATCCACCTTGAACATCATATTCATTATTTTGGGAGTTTTCCAATGAAATGGGAGTTGAGGGGGAAAGGTTAGGTTGAAAAATTGATGGATTTATTCATCAAAATAGACGAAATTCAATACAATCACAGCCGAAGCACGTACGAAGTTTGAATGTCCGTACACAAAGTAATTACATATAGTTTGCAAAATGAGTAGTTACATGTATTTAGCAAGAATGATTTCTACAATTTGAAATTCCTAGTGCTATGTAAAACTTGACTTCTTATCATTGCTACAAAATAGCAGAGTTGTATGAGCCTTGTATTCTATATCACTGAATAGTATATGAGTTTCACATCGGAATTGTACATCACTCTATATGTCATCCACCTCACTCACAATCCAATGTCCTCCATGGCCTTCAATCTAGGTACTAGGAGTGTGACCTACTCTTCAAAATCATCAATGCCTTCAATATCTCAGGCCCTCGGCTGTATCCATTGTTATTAGAGGATCTTTGGTGTAGAAACTCTTGCCGTTGCTTCTTCAAGGACCTTTGTTCCGCAACATCCCAAGGACGACAAGGGGAATAACTATGAAGTTGTCCATCATGAGTCTTGCATTTACGGTCTGCTACAGCAAGGACATTGCTTTTGGGTCGAGGAGGCAACGAGCCCTTAGATGCCATATGCCGCTCTTTAAAAGGAAGTTTTGTAGGTTGTGTCTCATTGACATGAATGACGGACTTAGCGACGTTCTGGCCATCTCCCTACACAACAACATGAGATCATAAGTTTACCATGCCAATAACGTAATATGCGTTCTATCGAAAGAAATGCTACATTCGTGAAAGAACGCCATACCTGATCGACCGCGTCCACCACCATATCAGCACCGTACAACTTCCTCTGGGTCACAGGGTTCATCCCATCACGATCCACAGCTGAAGGGGAATGCATACGGCTTTTTAAAGGTGAAGGCGAGCTAACAGGAACGGAGCACTTCCCCCCATTCGGCGGACTATCCACAACACCATCATCAACATGCATGACTGAAAAGTCCATGGTCGATTGGGCCATGGCTGCGGAATACATGATGTGCCCCAACACGCCTTCCGATATGTCAAACTGTCCATAGTCAGAGAACGAATCAGCAGAGGCAGCATACGTGTATGTACACTGAATTTCACTGACTGTAGTAGCACACAAACCCTGGGAACAAACAGAGTTCGGGAAAATTGTCAATCTCTGGCAGGTCGCAATGGATTGGACCATGACATCATCCGATCCTCTATAAGCAAAGATGTGCCCACACAAGAGAATGCATTTATACAACAAGAAGAGATCATCCGAGTTAATTGGAAATCATCCTCTATTCACAAATCATCCAAAGTCTAGGGATCCTCTCTCGGAGGAGGAGGACATGGAAGGAACCACATATCCTCTTTCTTAATGTCCTTGCGCTCCGACCCTCCTGTCATCCACGGATTCACGGGACAATCCGGATTTTCTTCAATCCACTCTGCTCGCAGAGAACTGGAGACGTCTAATGCCTTTTGTAGTTCCTGGTACTGTGTCTGATCTGGTTCATCTACAAGGTGGAAGTGTCCCATTGGATTGTCTGACCGAAACCGATACAATTCCTTGCGATAATCGAAGTGCAGTTTCTTAATCCAAGGAAGAAGGTGGTCAATGAGAAGCCCTTCCTTGGCACCCCATCCTTCAAACGACCACGACTCAAAAAGAACCACATTCCTTGGATCATTCATGAAGTGTTTTTCAGGGATATCGTCGACTATTAGAGTATTATCTTTGGTGAGGACGGTGTTCTTAATCTTGAACAATTTCTCCAACAGCTTCACCCATAGGTCTTTTGTTGCCCCCCTCACTCTGTAATTTATAAGCCTCCTGTTCCTGGATCTCTGTTTCAAGACATTGCATTGCTCCTGTCCGAGAATACACACTGGCGGATCCATTCGAAAGAAGAGGAAATGACATACAAGTAGGGCGTACGACCGGTTCATGGAGCTCCACACCATGACATTCGCGATCGAAGATAACTCTTGCAGGAAAGTCTTTAGGTGGGAGCGCGCAACGACCCTCTCCAAAGGCAAGACGTTTTTCTCTAGCACTTTCTCATCGGGAGTGCACAATCTCTTCTCACTTATGTGATATCTCACATCGTCACAGAAGCAGAGGAGGCCATTCAAATCCAGGATCACATTCAGCCACTTTCTTGTGGACCTGGACTTGAATGGTGCAGGAACCTGGTCCCCCTCCCCATCTACAGGAATCGTTCTCTGACTGCTAACCTAACCATGATATAACGCCAAATTGTTGGAGTGTTAATTAAGTGCAACGGCCCGTGTTGGTTCAAAACTGAAGGCGCTATGGACAAAGGGGATACAAACACGCGAGACAGTGGAACAAGAATTCAAAAACAAACTGAGTTTGGTAAGGAAGTTCACCACAGTGTCCGATGGCGTCTTCTCAGGAATTACATCGATTGATACATCCTTGTCCTTCTGAAGTGTCTCCGTGTAATTTTTGACATCAACATCTCCCTCAATTTCATCAGGCAAATTAGGACCTTCCCATTCCGCATCAGGTTCTCGCAGCTCCTCCACTTCCAGAACCTCTTTGTCAGGAATTTCTTCATCCACGTTAAGTTCCTGATTCAAATCTACCTCATCCCGCTTCACCTCTGGCTCTCGTGGACTCTCAAACTCTGGTAGAGCTTCGTCATTGGGTTTGGTATCTATTTTTACACTCACATCCTCCACATCCCTGCCCACGTTTGGAATAGGCTCTTCAAGCGACACAAAGTCTAGAGGAGAATGGTCTGGTGTATCTAGCGACAATGAGACAGAACGCACGGGACTGAATTGTGATGCAGGGTTACCAGCATCCAACGAGATGTTGGGAAGAATTGGTGTCGTACGCGCAGTCTAGGCGTAGGTATCTTTAACACCACAAAAGCGTTAAGATGACACGAGTTATCGTCCTAGGGAATTCCAGATGTTGTCGCGGTAGATAAGCTTCCGGAACTACGGATCTACCCGGAAATGACAATCCGCAGTAGGATCCGGTACAACACAAACCCAAGTTCCAGAAATACTGTATTCCGGAATCTAATCCGGATCCACCTTGATCCGGATTTCTACTCTCACTATCCGTCACACCGGTTTTTGGTACCTCTGTTTTACCCTCAGAGGGTCCTCACTTGCTCTTTCCGAGGGGTGGGGAACATCACCACTCAAGTAACACACATATCAACTCCTAAACAACAAACAACTATCCGTCCTCAAAGTTCTCAGTCCGGTAAGGAGGAAAGATGGTCCCTCTCACAACATTCCGGGTGGCCACCCGGAAGGTAGGTCACGCAGAGTTACACCCACACCCGCCCTTACTACAACGACACTCAGCTATTTTCCGAATCAAGCTTTCACCTACTCCTGAGGTTGGCAGACCTTCCGGTGGTTTGGGAATATTCCACTAGGCGGTTGCCGACTTCCGCACGGGACTCCTCTCGAGTTCCCGGACTAGCTCCCTAACCACTACCGGATCCCACCGGATCACCGTTCCAGCGATTTAAAGGCACCACGCACAGCTCCTCACTCGTAAACTAGACTCAACCGCAAAACAACCGCGGATAGTTGGAATCCGGAACTAAAGGACTTACTTCCTAGCTGTCGACCGTTCTTGAGGTTGGCAGACCTTCCGATGGTTTGGGAATGTTCTTCTTGGCGGCTGTTGACTTCCGCACGAAACTACTCATGAGTTCCGGATTAGCTCCCTGACCACTACCGGATCCCAACGGATCACCATTCCAGCGATTTAAAGGCACCACGCGCAGTTCCTCAAGTTCAATCTAAACTATTCTGCAAGACACCTTCAGCCGGATCCAGATAACAACCAATCCGGATTCCTACCTTGCACACTCTCCCGGATACACCCACACACAAGTAATCAAGACGCGATACGCAAGATAATGATTCCCAAGGTGTTTATTCTTGGGTGCTCAGATTGAATGACACAAAACGGAATGACAGGCCACAAGCCGGCCCGCCCTTAAAAACCAAAACAACACGACCAAAACGGTCCAAAGAAAAAGTGGCCAACGGCCAGCTGAAAATCCGGACAACGGCCAAGTGACCGTTCCGGGAAAAACGGAAAGCCGTTAACTTCCTAGAAATCCGGAACTGCGGGTCCCACATTCGGAAATCCCTAAAATTCCGGATCTATTCCGGATTCCGGACCAGTCCAAATTTTGGAATTGTTCAGATTCCGGATCCGTCTTCCATCCGGATTCTTAACATCTTTAACAATTCTAGAATCCCGGAAACTGACTAATCTCTAGTACTCCTAATTGATCCGTAATGTCTATACCTTACTAAAAAATTGAAGAATTTAATCCTATTCTAATTCTATTCTAATCTATTCCTACACTTTCTAAGTTTCTAGACTTCGACAATTGGTTCCACGACAATGTATTCTGCGAAATAAAACGATGAACACCAAAACACACAGTAAGGCAAATGATATATTACACTATCTCAAAAGAGATATAGTTTTACATATGAAGAACCTAATATCTGTCCTAACCTTTCCCCCCTCCGAAACTACCTCCTAGGAAAAAATTGAATGCAGCGGAATGCAATTCAACTCGTATCGAGTTGAAATACAGTCTGAAAGAGTCACAGGGAACAACCTAGAGGATCACCAGTCACAGGGTCCTGTGACTGCTCGGACTGTACTTCCTTTGCTGCAGTCTCTTCATCCGGAAACTCATCCACGTCAGTCTCCTCGGTCGGATTGACATCCTCTTCATTTCCCTCCTCTTGATATTCATCCGTTGCTGCTTCCTCGGATTGTACTTCCCCCGCTGCATTACCCTCGGCCAGAAATTTATCCGCTTTAGTCTCCTCGGCTGGCTGTTCATGCGCTTCATTACCCACGGCCGAAGGAACACTGGACACGTCCCTCAAATGCGATGGTGAGGTATCCAGAATCGGAGATGACTGGTGCGAGGCTTGTGTTGGGGTCGAAGCGAGGGTTAAATTGAGCGACGGATTCCGCGAAGCTGATCCCGGATGCGTCATGTTGTCAGATGATGCATGCGCATGCTGTCCAATCATGAGCTGCAGGGACATGGATGAAGGGTCGACCACGGAGAGGGGCTTCATGTTTATGAATTGGACAGCCTTGGCCACCATGTCTGGGACTATGGTTTGCAGGATGGAAACCATCATGGTATTGGTCTCTTTCCTGGATTCCAAGCGAAGCCTTTTGTCTTCCTTCCTATCTGCCTCCCGCTCCCTTCTATGCCTCTCGAAATCGGCTTCCCAATTTCTCTCATTCTGTGCATTGGAGGCGGCGACGTAGTCAACAAGACATTGCTGCGACGCAGGAATCACTGGGTCCCTCTTCCTTTTCTGCGAGGAGCGCGTACTCGGCTGTGTTTGAGAAGGCAGACTTGGCGTGGGCGTGAGGGGTACTTGAGCAGACGCATCGGAGGTCTCCCAGTGTTCACTTCTTCCCGAGAACTCTGACGATGCGCCCTCAGGAAGAGGCCTCTCACTAGCAGCACCCGCTCCCGAGGTCCCCGCACCGGAATTCTCCATCCGGTCAATAATCCCGGGCACAGGATCCTGCCAACTATCTATCTCCTACACATCGTCGTCGTCATTCTCCTCGTCTTCTGTATCCAGATGAATCGAAGCCTTCTCCTCCGCTTCCTCTTCATCCGTAATCCTCCTCTTCCCTTTGGCAAATCGGGATGACCCCTTCGGCGCCCTCCTTTGGTGAACCTTTGAGTCGATGAGGTAGCTGCCATCCAAGAAATCGTCCTTGGACAATTTCTTTGAATCTTGCGTTAGGGATTGGAACCGGTCCTTCCACTTCTTATTGCCGACAACGAAGTGGTTGAGGGAAAGCATCTGCAATCAAACAAGAGTGTTCAATGTCAACAATTTAACTTGCATCGAGTTGAATCCCCCAGATTTGAAATGCAAAGATTTAACTCGATTCGAGTTAAACATGCATCTCAGTGCTATTGAATCAGTCATTCCAATTCACAGAGTTGCATAAATCACATACCCATGCCGCGTAAATAATCTTTCCTCCTGCAAAGTAGGATAGAACATCCTCCTTTGGCGAGGCGAAGAGATCTAGCACTTGAATGTAAAAGTCCATGCGCAAGTCGGTGTTGTAGATTCTGAAGTCCACATCGTTACTTGACTTGGACTTTGCGTATCTACCATCAGCTAGTATCTCGAACCGTTTAGGTATCTTCTTGGCCTTCGGCCTGAATCCCTTTCGAATGAGAAAGATAAGGTGAATGGCCTCCTTTGCCTTCGTGGACCTTTCGGACAGATCCCCGATTCTCTCATGAGGTCCAGGCAGATACTCCGCGTAGTGAACAAGGTACGCTTCGCCGAACGTCGTTGTCCGGATGTACTGGCGAAGATCGACTTCAACCTCCTTCTCACCGCAAATCCATAGCCATACCTGAGGATCAGTTATTGCTGGATATGCGTCGCCCTTAAGGTACTTCAGGAAATTCACGAAGTACGCATCCCCATCCTTAGACCCCTCCTTGTTTATGACCCCCAAAATTTGTCGAAAGTCCAACACTGCCAGCTTCAAGTTTGAGCTCGAGCTGTCCTTCCAAATATGATCTCCCCACATACCGATTTCGTCCTTCTCCATGTCATATGTGCGGTACGAGGCGGTGGCATCTGGCGCCACAAACTTCCCCTTGCTCATGAGGAAAATTCTGAAGAATTCTACGGTGTAGGGAGACAACTCAGAAATGCTCTTCTTCTTGTTTGAAGGCATTTTCATCTGCGAAAAGTACTCATCCGGAGGGCCGTTGATGAGTGTGTTTTTCGTCGCCTTCGTGACGCTGTAGGCTTTCTTGAAGTCCTTCCACTTGTCCCTCCGGAAGTATCCACTGTTGCTCACGAGGTTCAAGTCCTTCTTCAACTTATGGAACTGGAGCTTGATAATCTGCTTCCTCTTGCACTGCTCTAGCCACTCCTTCGCTGAGTAGCAATCAGGAAGGACGCTTTTGATTTGCTTCAGCGTCACCTTTGGATGGGAATGACCCCGCTTCAATGTCTTATTGAGCATGTGCAATGTCAGCCGCTTCAAGTCATTGGCTGAGCAATTACCGAGATGCTTGAAAAACTCCCATGTCAACACACCATCCCTCTCTTGATCCCAACCCTTGACCTGCCGAAACTTCAACAATGTCCCATGATCAGTGAGCTCTCCCTGCGAGTGAGCTGAAATGAGTTCAGCCCAGAGCTCGTAGACGTCCTTAGATGCGGTGATAATTTTAAGTTCGTTATGAATGTCGATCTCCTTCCCTTTCCCTCTGCTTAAAGCAGACTGGTTCTTCTTCACGTCGATCATTGCAAAACGAAGCTTGACCTGGTCTGCAAAATCCTGCATAAATAGATCGATAATTAGTCATGACCATCATCTCATTTCATCTCAAATCGAGTTAAACTGAACTCAATCGAACCGTGTAATTCAAGAAACAATTTATGTTGAATCGAATTAAACTATTTATATACCTTGAACTTCTTCTGAGCCAAAGCCTCAGAGATGGATTTCCAGGGTTTCTCCAAAACCCTTCCCAACTCATTGGGCTCCTTGTCTGGTGGTGGGCAGCCTACCTTTTCCCAAACATATCGGGCTCCGATGATGTTTGTTGTCCAAGTTGGTGTGAAGTTCTAAAAATGGTTCACTCGGTTGTAATAAGCCGAGATCTTCTGAATGATTCGGTCGTCTTTGTTCCAGATGATAAAGCACTCCCATTTCTTGAACTTCTCAGCCTTAGATCTCAATTTGGGCATCTCCTGCATCCTCTTGGCAGCTGCTACTGTGTGTTGCCCGTTCACCATGTAAAATTGCCCGTTCTTGATTTCCTCGAAATCTTTCGGCTTCGACGTGACATCCTTCGGCATGGCGCACATGGTCATTTTCTTGTCTAGGTCGGGTATGTTTATTAGGAAATTTAGAGCTTTCATGATCCCCATCTCCTCCAGACCTCTAATGTTCAAGTTTTCAGGTGGGGTCTCTAATTGTTCAAGTGGCAACGTAAATTTCCACCCTATTTTCGGGACGTATGAATCTGTACATTCTGACCAGTATGCCTCGTACGATTTTACGGCTTCATCGTAGTCTATGTCCTTCACGTCCTTCTCGACATCACGGGATATGTTTGAGAGGTCTGTCACGAGGCTTTCATTCCTTCCGGCCGACTTCTCCGTGGACTCGGAAACCTTCTTCGCTTTTCCCCTAGACCCAGATGGTGGTGTGTCCCGTGGAATTCCTCTTGAGAATTCCTACGTCTTTTTTAGCCTTGTGACGCTGCGACGAGTCTCTGGAGTTGCAACCACCATTGAAGACTGTCCATCTCCATGGCTGCTGTAGTCTCTTTCGACAGTAAGTGGTTGCATGTCCCTCTTCTTCTCTACGAGTTTAATGTGCATGCGCTCGAAGGCCATTTTTTGATGATTTAGCCTTGAAAGAAGAGCCTGAGGAGTTAATTCTCCTCCATCTGCAGATTCCCATCGTTTCTCGTCGATGTGATTCTGTAGATTGCGAAGAAGTGGTTCGTAGTCCGTGTCCATAAGGCTCCGCGCGTAGTCTGATATGCAGAATCGTATCTTGGTAGCGTCCACCACGTACGAGAAAATGTATGTCTCCTGCTGATCGGGGTCTTGGGTCTCGCATGATACAAAAATCTCTCCATTAGGGCCTCCACTGAACTCTGTCACTGATTCTGTCAGGGAGACGGGTAGATTGCCATTGGAGTTATGGTATTTAGTCCTAAAAGCCAAGTGGTTGGTAAGTGAAACTAGGATAATGGTCCAGTACTCTACTCTCTCAGGGTCTAACCACTCCCAACATTCTCCCAGAACTTTTTCGTCTCCGTATGCGTTCTTCAATTGAGGATCAATGTTGAATGGCTTGAAGAACACCGATAGTTGTCGAATTTGATCTTCCATTTCTGTTACAGGAAAGACAGAGATGGTTAGATTATTGCACTTTGATCGTAATCAATTTAAGTCGACTCGAGTTAAAAACCGCGACCGGGTGATGTTATTTTTCATGGTGTGCTTTCTTTGGTTTTACAATTCAACTCGATTCGAGTTGAACTGTGTGACTAAGAAAAAGGTTTTTCTTTCCACCGGTTGATGGTTCTCTCTGGAATATATTGTTTTTGGCTTTGTATTTAATCACTACTTGTCTTTGTCATCAGTTTATCTCGATTCGAGATAAACTGACTTAGGATTTTCCTGCTATATGTTCCGCTCTACTGAGTAGGTTTTGTTGAGATTATCTGTTTTGAACTTCTGGGTAGATAATTTTCATTTTGATGATTTATTTTTGGGACCTTTCTGGCCTCTACTGTTGCTCGAGGTTGTCAGTTTATCTCGAATCGAGTTAAATTGGTCCTTTTCAGGAAGGTTATGCTCTAGATTTGGTGAATTTTAACTCGATTCGAGTTAAATCTTTCATTGGAGTTGATTATTTCTTCTATTCTGTAGGTGATTTAACTCAAATCGAGTTAAATTGATGTCCACATGGACTATAGTCGCTCTACAGGGATCCTATTTAACTCGAATCGAGTTAAAATGAGAGGATCTATGGTGGAAATTCTATGCTGCATACGTCGGATAAGGGCTTCCTTCGAGTTAAACTGACTCCATTCGAGTTAAATTGTCTCCCTACGAGTTAATTTTCTTTGCGACAATTACTACCCCTGCTAACCATGTCACTGACATTTCTGTTACTCATGCAATGAACTCGCATCATTGTGGCCACTCTTGTGCATACCTGCAAAGAATCTTGGTGTTCACGCAGCGTAATGGAATTGCAGAAGATTGTCCGCTCCTAAAACTCTGCTACCTGCATCAAAAGGATCAAAAATCTATGAGCACTTATTGATCCGTGCATTCATAGCATTCAAGAACTATTCAACCCATTTATATAGTCCATGCAAGTAACACTGAAATGCTAGCTCAACGGATTCAAGAAAACGATACGTGATTCCTAAACTCAATTGCTAAAAACAAACACATCCTAGCATTCAACCCATTCATATAGCGATTTGGACAGTGAATGCAAAATTCTAAGCCTCAAATCCTAACTCTAAGGATTCAACACAACGATAGGTTGTTGTCTAAACCCAAATGCAAAAAAAAAAAAGGCTACAATTATGCAAGCCCACGACATTGCAAAACTCTAATACAGAAAGGAAACCCTAAATCCGGGAAACCCACGACATTGCAAAACACTGATACTGAAAGCAAACCCTGATACTGAAGGCAACAACCGCAGCCAGTTCTGGTTGCTCATTTGCAAACAAGAGACATCGACAGAAAACAAACCCTGAAATTAGAAGACAAACTGAAAGCAAACCCTGATACTGAAGGCAACAACCGTAGCCAGTTCTGGTTGCTCATTTGCAAACAAGAGACATCGACAGAAAACAAACCCTGAAATTAGAAGGCAAACTGAAAGCAAACCCTGATACTGAAGGCAACAACCGCAGCCAGTTCTGGTTGCTCATTTGCAAACAAGACACATCGACAGAAAGCAAACCCTGAATCAGAAGGCAAACAAAAGCAGGCACTTCTGGTTGCCAATTTGCAAACAACACACATCGAAACGCTCAGAAATAATCAAAAATATATTCTGTAAACGCAAACAGTTCTTGGTGGCCGAATGCAAAAAGCCCACAATGTGCAAAGCCACGGTTTAGGGTTCTATTCCTAACCCTAAAAAGAAAGAAAGCATGCCTACAGCATTGTGAAAAGAAGGGAAGAAGAATACCTGAAAACTTGCCCCCACAATTGCCGCCTGCTGCAGAAATCCTCTAACTCTAGTCCTCGCGAGCTCGCAACAGCTGCCGATGGCGACGCAAGCCCAATCCTCTAGCAAGCCACGCTGCCTTTGCCGCCCGAAGGCTGAATAAACCACGGATGCTGCCCCAAGACTCAAGAAAGTACGGAAATGCGAAACACAACTCCGATGACGCCAATTTTCTACGAAGTCTTTGTACACACAAATTGAAATATGAAGAGCGAGGAAACTACTTTTTTGTACAAGCTATGAATACGATGAAGCAGTGAGAACACTCAAAATCACTCACAAACACATGGCCGCGCAGTTGGAAGGTTTGGCATGCTCAGCGAAACCCTAGCGACTGATTCCACGGATTTCCAAGAGAGAGACGAAGTGCCCCAACAGATACTCGGACAGGACCAGTTGAGAACCGTATATCCCAGAAGTCCTAAACTCATTTGAAATGAAATTTATGTACTTGTCTTTATAAAGGCTTGAAAGTTATGTACTTGTCTTTATAAAGGGCTTCCCTCAAACGCATGTACTAAGTGCAAAACTCTCTTGAAATTAAAGTTACCAACCTCTCTATAAAAACGGCCTCTTTGGAGCCCATTTAGTAAGTCCTACATTCTTTACCAAAACAAATTTAAGAAGAACCTTTAAAAAAAGGCTTTTTCAAGTTCAATTAATAATTGAAGAACCCTCTTGAAACTGAAGTTCTGTACTAATTATTCAATAAAGGCTTAATGCAAAAGTCTGTTGAAATAAAAGTTTCCTACATATTTCCTACATAAAAGTTTCCTTCAAAAAAAGGGTTCTTCGGAGCCCACGTGTAAAATTTAGTAGTAACCATAACAATTTTGTCCACTATATTTCAAAGAAATCGAACTATTCGTGTCTTAAATAATTAAAACATTATTGTGTTGTATATAATTCTTCTAAAAGAGGCCTATTTTACATATAGAATTTAAGTGTTCAATATTCTCCCGCCCCCAACCCTATTCACAAAAATTTGTTTGATATTGTGCTCCTATTATAAGAAGTCAATTTTGATCACAGGTTTATAAAATTTGGATAGAACATATAAACATGCATCCTATAAGTGAAAATATAAAATTCATCCGCCCAAAATTTTTTTGGCTACCCTTGAAATCTAAGCATCTGTAGGGCATCTTTTCGTAACCATAAAATATACTTTTTTTTAGACAATGCATTAGAGTACTAGGCAATTTTGGACTTTTGTTCGAACTTCACCAATACCCTCTACTCTTTAGGAGTTCACAACATTGAACGTTTTAGAATTCATAATGAATTCTAAAACGTTTCATTATGAATTCTAAAACACTCATTCAATATGTGTGTGATTATCAGATATGGCTATAAAAATTAAATTTCAAAAGACTAAAATTCTATTCTTGTACAATTCTATTTACAATTAATTTTTATTCTATTTACAATTCATTTTTATAAATATGTACAATACAAGTACCATGGCACAGTCTTAGTCAACTACTCATGCATTGCACTTGGAGGGAAGGATTTAGAACTAGGAATATAATATCAATATGTTTTTTTTCTTCACTTTATATTTTTTTCATGAGTTGCTTGGTAATTGATGGAAGCTTCTGTAAGAACATTGCAAACCTTTGGAACATTTTATGTTCTCCAATGCTAATTTCAAAAACAAGACAAAAAGAAACTTCAACGTCATGCATTGCACTTGGCGGAAGGATTTAGAACTAGGAATGTAGTATGAATATCTTTTTTTTTATTCGCTTTATATTTTTTTCATGAGTTGCTTGGTAATTGATGGAAGCTTCTTTGAGAACATTGCAAACCTTTGGAACATTTTATGTTCTCCAATGCTAATTTCAAAAACAAGACAAAAAGAAACTTCAACGTCATGCATTGCACTTGGCGGAAGGATTTAGAACTAGGAATATAGTATGAATATCTTTTTTTTTCTTTGCTTTATATTTTTTTCATGAGTTGCTTGGTAATTGATGGAAGCCTCTTTGAGAACATTGCAACCCTTTGGAACATTTTATGTTCTCCAACGCTAATTTCAAAAACAAGACAAAAAGAAACTTCAACGTCATGCATTGCACTTGGGGGGAAGGATTTAGAACTAGGAATATAGTATCAATATCTTTTTTTTTATTCGCTTTATATTTTTTTCATGAATTGCTTGGTAATTGATGGAAGCCTCTTTGAAAACATTGCAAACCTTTGGAACATTTTATGTTCTCCAACGCTAATTTCAAAAACAAGACAAAAAGAAACTTCAACGTCATGCATTGCACTTGGCGGAAGGATTTAGAACTAGGAATATAGTATGAATATCTTTTTTTTTCTTTGCTTTATATTTTTTTCATGAGTTGCTTGGTAATTGATGGAAGCCTCTTTGAGAACATTGCAACCCTTTGGAACATTTTATGTTCTCCAATGCTAATTTCAAAAACAAGACAAAAAGAAACTTCAACGTCATGCATTGCACTTGATGGGAAGGATTTAGAACTAGGAATATAGTATGAATATCTTTTTTTTTCTTTGCTTTATATTTTTTCCATGAGTTGCTTGGTAATTGATGGAAGCCTTTGGGCCATTTTATACACTACAACACTAACTTGAAAATAAGACAAAAATTAACTTCAAGGTCAAGTAGGCACTTGGGGAAAAATTTAAAACTTGGACTTATTATTTTCTTTCTTCTTCTCGTTTGTTTGAAGTTGTCGGGCACATTTGCGCTCGCTTAGAACCATTTCTTTCTGTTCGATTAGACATCCACAAAGTATTAAGGTCCAAATTATCAACAAATCGCCAGAATATGAACTTCACTTCAGGAGTTTATTGAGTTCTTTATGGGCAGTGACATTAAACACTTGAATCCGGAACCTAAACCCTATACCCTATACCCTAAACCCTAAACCATATACTCTAAACCCTAAATTGTAGACCCTGATTACTATTTGTAGACGTTGGAATTCATTCCATAAGTCCCTCATTTTTTGGTGGAAAGCGGTGAAAGGTATTGGAGAACATTGGGAAAGCAATACAACAAATAATATTCCCTTCTAATTTCAACGACGCTGGAGAATTTGGTGACAGCAGGTCGGGAGTCCCTTACAATCAATCATGCTACCACGCACAAAAATGATATAACGGCATCTTTGCTTTCCCTGAAGTCCCGGAAAGGGGAACACAGAATTAGGTCATCCTTTAATGCCAAAGAAGAATCCCTTCACTACAAGTTCGATTGTGTCCTTTTTCTAGAAAATTATACAATGATGACAATAGCATGGTATTCATGTGTGTCGGATATTCTACACTCCCCAGAATACCAGTAGTCTGACAGCATTTTGAAATTCCTCCGAATCAGCCTCGCATTCCCGCTTCTTGCTTCCCGCCTTTCACCGCGCTACTCTACCATGCCAGTCTCCTCGTCGGCTAAGCATTTCATTAGTTTTTGCTTTTCGTTTCGGCTTGCTGTTTGTCTGCATTCCGTTCTTTCTTTGACAGTTATTGCATTAAGGAATTTCAAGGTAAAGATTACGGTAGCATGCTCTACGATTGATAACTTCTATATCTCTCAGGTTTTGCTTATGAAAAGACAGATTCTTCTATCTACTTTGCTATGTTTTCCCGAAACACTTGTTTACGTACTATTTTCTGTTGAGAGCACGCGCAACCAGAGGATTCATATTGTAATCATCCTATACGTTGTAATGTACTTTGCTGTCGTGCAACCAATTTCTTTTCCCGTCATAGTGATGTTCCCTTGCGTCGATGTCGACTTTCGCAGCTCCTGTTGTTGATGGTTTCAATTGAATCAGGGTTTTCATAGCTCCGAAAAAACCACCAGAAATTACGGAATAATTTTTAAGATTGGTTCATTTCGCTTCAAGATGGTCTCTTCACTTGCGATTCAACTCGAATCGAGTTAAATTGAAGGAAACAGTATCGGTTTCAGGGAGATGACAAGGATAATAATATTCAAATTGATCTCCCAAATAAAATCAATTCATCTCGACTCGAGTTAAACCACCATATCCAATTCTACTCAACTAGTCAACTATAATAATAGGAGGAAAACTGTATTATGTTGATGCTCATAAAGAGCTGAAAAATACATTTTAATAAAATAAAAATTTATTGTGAGTTGTTTTCACTGTGAGGATTACAAATTTAGAACTGTAAGATGCTTATCGATTACACCAATAGTGGTTCAAGGAATGAGTGACTGAAAGAAATTTCTGGATATTCATCTCGAGTCAAGTTAAATTTCTCTCATCGTGTCAACATTGAATATCCGGCGATTGTTAAGATTTCCGAAGATTTTGAGTTGATTTCTATCTTGACAGTTCTTTATAAATAATTAATCGAATTTAAACATGAATAGACAAACATTTAACTCGACCCGAGTTAAATTGCATGGACACTTTCAATTGATTGAACATACTGATGAATTTTAATTCATTTTTATGAATGTTCAGGCACCATGGCGGAGGCACTTTAGCCTTTACTGGATGACCTCTCTGACTTAGATGAGGTTGAAAATGTTCCCGAAGAAATTATGGACATTCCAGATTGCGATGGCATCCCTAGGTTGTCTTGGAGTACGAAAGTTGTGACTTTGCACAATATCAACGGCCTTGCAGTGGGAGAGGGCATTTGTCACAACGTGAATTCCGATCTTGTCGTCGGTGGTGATGGTCCTCTGGGTGATTCCCTTGTAGCTGTGCACATCTCTAGGTCCCTCAGCGTTCAGGACATTCCGGAGGACTAGAGGTATTCTCTTCGAGCGTGGCCCATTAAACAAGTGTTTCTGAATGGTTCAAGTCTACACGATCACAAACTCAAGGATGAGTACAACAAACGTCAAGCGAGATTGTTGCGGCCTTCTTCATCAGGTGCAAGGCAATACACAAGCGTTCTGAGGAACCCGTCCATTCCTCAAGCACCTGTGAAAGCCAACGAATTACTCACGCCAGAATCTATCAATTCTGTATCCAGCAAAGATTGTTGCTCAAAGAATTGTGTGCAACCTTTTCCTAGAGAGAAGATTCGAGCTTTTCGTGAACGAATGTACTATAAGACGAGCTTCGAGTTCCGCTATCACATGAAATTGGATGTTCATCAACAGGTCCACCGTGATGCTTTCGGTAAGAGAGTTGTCACTCTTGAAGGCATCGATGTCTGCATGGCGGTGTGGAGGCATATTGCAGGTGTCTCGGAATCCACCTTCCACCGGTTTCAAGGATATGCAGCTAGAGGTGAACAAGCTCAACCACATGGGAATGTGGGGACTCAGAAGGCTCGAAAGCATACGCTGCAAGCCCGTGCAACATTGAGGTGTGTGCTTGAGAAGGAAGCAAACCATATGCCACATCGCACACATACCCTTCCATCTGGGAAGAAGGTTGTCTCCAAGGTTCTGCCAGCTACATTCCTTTGGAAAGAAACAATTCCTAATATCAACGCTGCAAATGCGGTGTTTGGATTGGGAAAGGTCTCTCCTTCTAACTAAGCAAAATCAGGAAATTGAACTTTCCTGAGTACAGCGTGAAGAAGCCTGGAGATAACTTCGCTCGATGTGCCGTTTGTGATAGATTTTATGCAATGAGGCGGGCATGTCCAATTGGATCTCGACAGAAGTGGGACAAGCAGCTGGAAAAACATAATGCATGTGCTCGGGCTCACCGAGATTTGTACTATGCAAATCGATATAGCTCAAGTGCATACCCTCACGAATGCTTAACAATCATGCATGATAAAATGGATCATGCCAAGACAGCATCACCGGTATTCTCCCACAAGAGCAAGCAACTTGATGGGCTGACAAAGTTGCCTGTGTCAGTGACCGGAATGATAGCACATAGACATGGTGATGTGCGTTACGCACATTATGGACTCGATATTTTCCTTCACGACTCGAACTACACAGTGGGTTCTTTAGCGAAGCTTTTGCGAGATCTAGAACTCCCTCCAAAGTACTCCTCTCGAGAATTGTTTGTTGGATCATGCTCTGCTCCACTCTTTGAAGCGGTGTTGAAAGGATCAGAAATTTGTCAGTCATCTCTGCGACCAGCGCCAGATGTTCCTGTTGCAGCAACTTCTCTTCCTCCAGTTTTCAATGTTCAAATGGACAACGCCACCGGAGACAACAAAAACCAGTTTGTCTTTGCATTTTGGTCACTCCTAGTTGCAAAGAAAATCTTTCGAGAGGTGTATCTGAGTTTCATGTTGGTTGGCTATACACATGATGACATAGATGCTTTGTTTGGGAGATGGAGCATGCAGTTGAAGAAAGAGAGCTTCCCTACCATCCCATCCCTCATGAAGTCTTTCATGGATGTGGATTCTGTGCCTACGATTCCTCACTTGATTGAGAAGGTACCAAATTTCAAAGCCTTTATAGAAGGTGCAATTCTGGATGGAGACGAAGCACTTGTTGGCCACACAAAGGCTCAACAATTTAAATTCTACCTCAACTCTTCGGGTGTTCCAATCATGAAGTACAAAAGGTATTGCACGGATAGTGATTGGCTCCCTGAAGAAGGGGGGATCAAATTGTGGAAAGAAGATTCTGAAGGAGGTAGTCTATGGCCTCGTAGGGAGCCTCTACCTGTCGCCCACCTTCCAATGCGGGGTGTAGAAGACATCTCTAAGGGCATATCTGGTTTCATCAAATATTGGGAAGCATTATGCAACGAGAGTTTGGAGTATAGAAGACGATTTGAGCATTTGATATTCTATTGGCGGAATGTGAAAGCATGTCTGATAGAGCCAATCTTGCCAAATGAGACTTTGATGGATGGCTTTTGGCCATCAACTAGAGTTGAGGCAGCAGAGGAGGATGAACTTGATGATGATGGCGAGATTCGTGAGGAGTTTGCTGAGGATGATCCCTTCGTAGGGCAACGCCGCGATCGACCATTGCCGTCTTTCCGTGTCGAGCGTGATGTTCAAAAGCATTATTTTGTTGCTCTTCGACCAGCAGATGCTGATACGAAGCCTATATGGATTGCAAGGGCTTTATCTGACCCTTTCACTAATCCCGAGCATCCAAATTGTATCCAAATTCAGTACTTTCGGCTCACTTCGTGAGACCAAAGTGTTCAAGAATTCTACACTGGTTGGGATTCTGTAAGAGGACTACGTTGGAAAGTGGATGAGACGCAAGATCCCATATGGGAGGACACAAACTCTCTTGTCACTGCATGGAGGTCCAAGGTGAAGAAGGACACAATAGAGTGTGTCCTTAAGATTCCTACTGCTCAAATTGAAGTCATCCATGACAGTTTGGCATCATACACTTCTGATTGATCTCTAATGGACTAATGGAGGATTACGAAGACACCAAGATAGTGTTTGAATTTAAGTTTGATAGACGATATGTTTAGTTTTTTGGTATGGTAATGCTATTGCATAAGTAGACAATTTTATATAATTATTTAACGCGTGTTGTGTTGAATAGATGGTGTGGATTGGAATATTATGATTAAGTTTCATAGATTTGATATAGAAGTACTTCAATATTTTGTGTGTAGTCACTTGAAGAGTGAGTGAACTTAATATTTCTTTTATTTAATATATTTTTTATTATATTATTCGTGGCGCATTATATATGTTGGTTTCTTTTCAGTATTAATTGGTTCTAGAACTCAATGTTTTTAAAAAGTAATGTGAGTTGAAAAAATTGGTAGTGGCTAAGACCACTTTTTATTTTGTTAACGTGTAAAGCACTTTTCACAATTTCTGGTAGGGGGCCGGTTGGTGGTTACAACTTTCCTGCTTGCTATGCTCACTAGCAGCACCAAGTCATGTCTATGTCATAGCCGCTCACACGAGTTCAATGAGATTCGAACTCGGACCACCTGGATGACATAGGTAGCTTCTTCCAACCAACCATTTAGCTCATGACTTGGTGGTCAATGCAGACCATTTTTTGCATTTAAATCCAAAATGACTGTAATCATAGCAACCAATAAATGCTTGAGATTCCCAAAGTACAAGAAACTATCATTTTAATGGAAATTGTCTTACATAATTGGAAATTTTAGTTTCCACAATTTCAAGTTCATTTCAATTCGACTTCATTTAAAGGACCCAACAATAGACAATGTTATTTTGGGAGGTCCTCAATCTCCCAAAATAATGAATATGATGTTCTTGTAGTAACTGAATGCAAGCTTGTGGGCCAAGGCGGTGATTGGGGGGTGGACTTGTTGCCCTTTTTTTCCACAACTCTATTTATTCATCGATTGTGGGTAACATTGTGAAGGAAGAGCTATGTCTAATCCAGGGGAAGGGAGTAGTACAATGCATCCATCTCTATTGATTAGAATATTAACCACAATGACCCCCGGGAATGGGAGAATGCTACAAGGAAATATGTAAGGGGCACCAACCTTGACAATCCCGCGGAGTTCCAAGTGACTATTGACTCGTATGAGTCAACGGGTGGAGAGTCATCATCAAAGTCAAAGAAGTCAAAGACAGCACATGATAAGGACCCAACTTATCCTCCACGAGATTATTCAATATTTGCACAGCGAGTGTGTTTCGAATGGTACGAGGGACGCACTGTGGAATTCCTAGAGTCTACATACTTGAGGCATAAAGAATCAGGCATCATTAAGTTGAAGAGAGATTTGAGCACTTTTATTCTGAAAAAGTGCAAAGAATCCGCGAAATATGCTGACGTGGATGAAACGTACTTTGGCAACTATGAGAAGTGGATGGAGAACGTGCTCATGGAAATCATTTTCAATACCAAAAAATTCATTGTAGAGCACTGACCTATAGTCCCTGGGTGTGAAAATAAGGAGACCATCGAATTCCATGCAAAAATGGCATGGTGGCAGAAAGCGGCGTCTAAACTATCGAAGACTGTATCTAGGGCAATGGGGTGGCAGTTGGACGCATTGACAGTTGCTCTTTCACAAAACAGTGGATCGTCTCTCATGTGGATCAATTCTACTACAAAAGTGGTTCCGCTTAGTGGATATGACCAACAAGGGGGGTACGGAAAGGTACGTAAGGTATACATTGATGGCATGTCTACAATACCCAAGCATGTACATTTTGCGGGGAAGGTGTCAAAGCAAATGAACACGCGTGATGCGAGATATGAACGATCCATTGAGGCCTTGGTGTGTCCTTTAAATCATCCAGCTATTGTTAAATTTGTGGCTATCCACGCAAATACAATGGAGACCTACACGTTGTGGTGGAATGGTGGTAATTTGAACAAACTTCTTTGCTTGAATGAGAAGGTCATGCCACATGCTGATTGGCACGAAATCAAGTTGGTGAAGGAACTTCAACAAGAGCAGGTGAAGCAAATTAGCCTCTTTCGAAGGCACAAGGCGAAGTTGGCATGGGCCCTTGTTTATGTGACAAGTCTTGTACACAATGAAGGTGTTCTACACAACGATTTGTCTCCCAACAACATATTAATCCATTATCCGCCGTACTCGGATGATGTTATAAACATTGGGATTTGCGATTGGGGAATTGCCAGTCGTATACAAGAGGGAGCTCCCTCACATTTTGGATACAAAACCACGAAAGAGAGGGATGACATGTTGAAAGGCAGATGGTGGGTGGCTCCAGAGTTGTTCTATGTGTTTGGGCCAAAAGGTTCAGAAACGAGCTTTGACAAGATGCAAGCCATGCACAAGTATACAGTTAAGTCTAATTCGTTTTCTATTGGTAAATTGATTTGGAACATGAAAATTGGTTATATAGGTGAATATGACAGGGAACTATTCAAAAACCCTGAGTCGGGGAAGTTCTTTACAATGAAGTTACGTGCACTTATAGATGCTGACGTACAGATGAGACTCACATGTTCTGAGGTGGTAGCTTCACTCATGCTTCCACCCTGGAATATGAAGCCTCCAGAATTAGTTTTTCGGGACTCCGTGTTGTAGTGTGATAGAAGAATACCATAGTATCATTTTGGAGTAGTACTTCTAGTACATGTAATCAAATTTTAATATGAAGTGCCATTTTCCCCAAATTGGCAATATTGTGGATCTATTCTTCATGGTATGTTGTATTGAATCTCTCATATCAATGTTTGTATTTTGTTGCAATGAATGAATTAAATAGGCTCAATGTTCCAGTAAGATATCCTACAGTAAGATATATAGCCTTGGAATAATGGAGCCCATTTTCCTTCTAAAAAGCATTGACAATTGGCACTTGTATTGGTTCATCCGGCAAAAAGGGATGACTTTCTTGTAATCTTAATAGGTTTTTGGCAATAAAAACGACATTTCTCAATTGGTTTGAATGGGCCAGAAAAAATGGGAACATAAGGGTTAAATGCGTTACACCATTTTTAGGTGAAATTAATTTCACCCTTATATGTAGAAATTACGTTTTCTCTCAACAAAACCATTTTGGTCTACAAATTAAAAATTAAATTTTGAATTTTCCTTTTAATGTTTCACAAAACATTTTTACAAAGAGTACCTTGAAGGCTTCTTCCAAGTTCATTACTTTTGAATACATGGTCAAAAAATTCTTGCAAGATCTATATGTTTGAGCCATGATCGAAAACTAATAAAAGTTTCTTTAGATGTGAATTTAACCCTTGAAATCCGAAGGCCATTATAGGGTCAGAACCACTAAAAACCGTCACTTTGGCTACTTTCAGAAAGAATCTTGAAGTGCATTACAATAAAAGTGCATTACTTATTAAGCCCTACGTGCCTAAGCCTTTCCCTCTTGTATTTTTCCTATGAAAAAAAAGCATGGACTTACAGTAATTCCTATTGAAGCAATTTTCCTATTTATTTTTTAATCTAACCGTATGAATGTTTAAACAACTTGCTTGTTGGTAGGCACATATAATGTTGAGTTCTTGTACAATTTAAAGCAAATTCATAAAACATCCTAAAATGTGTTGGGCATTTGAGGGTTACGGTTTGGATTCTAGGGTTCTACTTTGCGAGGGCTTTGTCGGGGTTTTGGTACATGATTGTAGGGCTTCAAGATATTGAAGCCTTGTTAGGGACCATTTAATAAAATGATCATGTGATATAATTGTAAGCTATCTAGAAAATATTCTATGATCTCACCTAACATAATAGCAATCCTGTATCAGTGACTTTTTCAAATACCAATGTAGGGGCAACCACAGGTAGGGCGACTACGGGTCCAGAGAAGGGGGAAATTGGGGACTTCTTTCAGCGGTGCTGGGGAGACCTCGGGTGGGGCGACTGCAGGTAGGCGACTTCGGGTGGGACGACCGCGGGTCCAGAGAGGAGGGAAAAACTCACGCATTTGAAATTCCCTCTTTTTTGGGACTTGGGTGACTTCGGGTGGCACTATAAGAAACCCGCGTTTTGGTTGGCGTTTTTTTATTTTTTCTGACGGATTTTAGGTGACGTCGGGAAAAACAACATGTGTTTTTTCACATCCAAGTTGACATCCAGATGTTATATTGGATGTGAAAAAACACAAGTTGTTTTTCCCAACGTCACCTAGAATCCATCTAAAAAAATTACAAAATGCCAACTAAAATGCGGGTTTCTTATAGTGTGGGGTGACTTCGGGTCCAAAACGGGGAGATTAATTTGTGTTGGGCGGCTAATGGTATTTTGAAGCCCCGTAGAATCAAAGAAAAAAAAGAATAAAGATGGGATCATGGACAAGGAGTGGTGCATCAAAGGTGAATCCCGATGTGACCAACGGGAAGGTGAAGTAGTGGAAAGGATTTTCACACAAGGGTCGACTTCTTCGAACTCAAGTGGAGTCTGGGAGGTCTGCGGTTCGATTCTCAAGTCCGTGTGCATGATAAAGGAGGTTCTGGTTGAATCTTACGGGTTCAGTCAAGGTCCACTTTGAGTTCAGATCCGAGATGAAAAACATTTCGGTTCTGTATTCAAAGTGGTCCTTGGCCCAATCCTCGAAGCACGTCACGTGGCCTAGACCGAGGTCTTCACGGGACTATTTGAAACTTTAAAGTAATTAATTTGTAATCATATAGAGTATTTTAGAATTCAATTGTGCTAAATTTTTATTTAATTAGAATTGTTTGTCATTATGGACAATGACGAATAAATACTTGTAAATGAAATTTGATTTTACAAGAGGGGTGTTTGCATAATCTATTTAGTGTCAAAAGATAAGTTTAACTTAACTATTAGAGTGCATTACTAATTAAGCCCTATGTGCCTAAGCCTTTCCCTCTTGTATTTTTCCTAAGAAAAAAAAGCATGAACTTATAGTAATTGCCATTGAAGCAAGTTTCCTATTTATTTTTTAATCTAACCATATGAATGTTTAAACAACTTGCTTGTTAGTATGCACATTAATTTTGAGTGCAAAATTGCATAAGAGTTGTAAGATTATAACAAGAGAAATGTACATTCTTCACTTTGAGTGTATTACCCCTCTCCACAACAATTTTAAAGTTTGCACAAATAAAGTTTTTTGGGATTGGAGGAAAAATGAAGAAGTACAAAGAAATTGATTCTATAATTCAAATTGTTGGCTTCTTGTTCAAGTTAAAGCAAATTCATGAAACATCCAAAAATGGGTTGGGCATTGAAGGGTTAGGTTTGGGTTTAGGGTTCTAGTTTGCGAGGGCTTTGTAGGATTTTCGGTTCATGATTGTAGGGCTTGAGGATATTGAAGCCTTGTTAGGGACCATTTAATAAAATGATCATGTGATATAATTGTAAGCTATCTAGAGATTATTCTATGATCTCACCTACCATGACAACAGTCTTCTATAAGTGAGTCTTTCAAATACTGATGTAGGAGTGAGAGCGGGTGGGGCGACCGCGGGTCTAGAGAAGGGGGAAATTGGGGACTTCTTTCTACGGTGCTGGGGCGACTTTGGGTGAAGCAACCGCGGGTCCAGAGAACGAGCTCATACACCACACAAAAAGAGAAAACAACACGCCTAAGAGTTGGAGAGAAAGAGAAAGAGAGAGAGAGAGAGAGTCTGAGAGCTGGGGCGCCAAAGTGAAAATGAGCTCTCAAACCCTAAGTCAGGGTTTATATACCCCGAAAACTTAGTCCGGATTTCCCTTCCGGTTTCCGGCCTTCTGATCCTCCGGTCCTCCGGTCCTTTGGTCTCAGTCCGGAACTAGAATACTTTCCGGCTTCCACTCTGATTCCGATTGGCAGTTGGTTTACTCGCCTAATTGTCCTTAGTCCAAACAATTTTCTAAACTTTAAGCCCTTCTAGCTTAGTCCCTCTTGATTTAAAATCTAAACTCTTGACTCCTAGAAAAAAATTGAAAATTCTGGTTGCGACACTTGAAGTGCTACTTGTGGCCGCTTTTGGAGGCGCTTTACAAGTGCCAAGACGTGGCTGCCTTTCATTCAAAGTATCCAGCACTACCGCAAGAATCTGCTGATAACATGATCTCAGAATGCCGTGACGATTCACCTAAGCAATTTGTTGATATTGTCGAAGGTGAGGGGACCGGGGACCCATGTGGTTGCATTTACGGAACATGTCCCCTCACCTTGATTTCAGCAGCGTCACTAACTGCTTAGTTGTGTTCTTGCAGGCCAAATTGCAGCAACGGGACACAAGGTCAAAGGCATCAGTAGGAATAGAGAAGAAGCGTGATGCATCGCATAAGAAGGTGATGCAATATGACTTTTTTTTATAGTTGATGTAGTTATATTGAGCATTAGAGTCTGAGGTTGGAAACAATATCTGCAAGTGTTGTTGAAGTCCTCTAGAAGTTGTAAGTAGGGTTGTTTGTTGCGACAGCGCGACACCACGATAGACAGACGTTGCACGACGTCACAAAAAGTCAAATTTACCTTTGACTTTATATCAAATTACCCCCCTCCAGTTGGATGCCATGTGGTATCTACATGGCAAACTCAAGGGGCGCATACAGGTACTATGAGATTGCATGTAAGGGCGACCTCTTGTAGGGGCGATTGCATGTAGGGGCGACTGGAGGTAGGGGCGACCTCTTGTAGGAGTGATTTGTAGTCCAATTCAAAACTGCCACTTCTGTTGCATTCATCCAAGAAAATAGAAAAAATATTTTTTGGAGAATCTAACCGTAAGATCTTGTACTTAAGTTGTCTAAGATCATGTGGTAAAAATTTCATAAAATTTGGCCATATAGATTGGAAGATATCAGCATTCAAAGTTGGAAAAAAAAATTGAACTTTGGCTTGCAATTTCAGATGACTTTGACCACCATTTGTGGAAAAAAATTGCACTATAAACTCTAAATTTAAAAAAATTATGTTGAAAAATTGAATTGAAAGTTTAAGCAAAAAATTTCAATAGAAACACACTTGATTTTCATTCTTTAAGAAATTGTTGAATAGAAATTGGTCTATGATTGAATGAAAAACTAAATTGTTAATAGCTCTAAGTTGGAATTGAAACACAATAAGCACAATGGTGAGATTGTTCTAGTAGACAAACTTAACTATATTAAACAATTTTCAAAAAAATTGTATAAATTGCATTCAAAAATATATCATATAAGATATTTTTTCAAAAAATTGTTTAGATTGTCTAAAAAACAAGATTGTCCATAATTTTTTCATTGCTAGTCCAAATGGAATGAATCAAAGCTTCACATGTAGACAAAAATATAATATTTGAGGGAAAAAAATTTAATATTAATTGACTTATTGTAATTTTTTTGTTACTTGCTGACCTCTATTTTCAGCTTAGGGTGGCATAAATTTTGCTTTTTGACACCAATTGAAGAAAAATTTATATTCTTACAAAGATGATGCACTCTTCTATCTTCCAAAAAAGTTCAAAAAATGAAAATGAAAATTGAAACTATATGCACCTACCGAAACTCTTTAAAGTCCTTCGAAAGGACTGAAGTTGGTCCTTTAGGGCTCAACTTTATTTTTGTACACTTTTACAAACATTAGTTTAGAAGCAAATAAATTAAAGTACATTGTTTGGAAAAAATTACAAAATATTTGCACAAAAGAATTCAAATTCAAGATTCAATACATAGACCTTGGCACCCAGCGTTTTGAATATTTAATATTTTTTTTAAATGGCACATCATATAAAAAGTGGTTAATATATTTACTTTCCTTTTCAAAATTTGGAAGCATGAAATGTGACCTATGTTTTTATTTGTACTAACATAATAACAACATGTCCTATTACAAAACATCAATGCGATAAACTACTTTAGGGGCTTTATCAACCATGAGTAGCTTTACCACCTATCTACATATTAGTTGCTTCTTTGAATTAGATTCAATGACTACACCCAACTTCCTTACAAAGTACCTCATTACTAATGTGTTTTCAAATATTTCATTGTCATATTTGAGTAGTTGCATGGATGAGTGTCTCTAAAGTAGCACCTGCGGCCTTACTATAGGTAACTAAAACCAAAAGTGTCCTTTTAATGTAGACCACGTCAAATATTTGTTTTTACTTAGGATCTCTCATTAAAAAGCGTATAATCTCTGTCCTCACTTGTTGGTGCCCAACTTTGAATTAGAAGCACATGTCATTATGTCACCATATGCTTAGTGATGTCAATTTTAATTGCCCCTAGAAACCCCCCAAAGGCCCAAATTTGCCAATTTTTAGACAAAGGGAGGGCCAATCTTTCCACCTCCACCCGCAGTCGCCCCTTATAAGAGGTCGCCCTGACCCGCATTCTCCTCCATGAGAGGTCGCCCAAGACCCGAAGTCACCCCTAGAAACCCCCCAAAGGACCAAATTTGCCAATTTTTGGACAAAGGAAGGACAATTCTTTTCACCTCCACCTACAATCGCCCCTTACTCGAGGTCGCCCATAAGAAGTCGCCCTGACCCACGTTCTCCTCCATGAGAGATCGCCTAAGACCCGAAATCGCCCCTAGAAACCCCCAAATGGTCCAAATTTGCCAATTTTTGGACAAAAGGAGGGCAATTCTTTCCACCTCCACCCGTAGTCGCCCCTTACCCGAGGTCGCCCTTAAAAAGTCGCCCTGAACCGCATTCTCCTCCACAAGAGGTCGCCTAAGACCCGAAATCGCCCCTAGAAACCCCCAAATGGTCCAAATTTGCCAATTTTTGGACAAAAGGAGGGCAATTCTGTCCACCTCCACCCGCAGTCGCCCCTTACCCGAGGTCGCCCTTAAAAAGTCGCCCTGAACCGCATTCTCCTCCATGAGAAGTTGCCCAAGACTCAAAGTTACTTGAAAAACGCATTGGATTGCATATTTTGGGTGATGAAAGTAGAAATTGACAACTTCATTATAGTCAATTACTTTTGTTTTAGTTTGCTAGGTATATTAGTGGACCTACCTTGTTAGGTGAGCTAAGTAAATGGACCTTGATGAGATCAGATTTCATAGCTTTGACACCTAATCTCATTTATTAAAAATGAAAGCTCCTCTAAAAATCTAGTTGCTTTGAATTCTCTATAGTACTACTTGTATTTGACAATATCTTGTTTGATCTATTAATTAGCTCTAGTATATAAATTTTATGACAAGATGTCATCTTCTATTGAACACTCAAGTTTTGCAAACATGTGATTTTGTTAAATATATATCAATGGTTCATTTTCATTTATTCGATTGGGATTACATGATATGAAATAAATCAATTAAGAAAGATCATAGATATTTCTCCATCTATTTTTTTGTATTTCAAAATTCATTTGATAAATTATACACTTGCAGAATGACTATTTGAGATTTGTTTAAATCCATAGGGGAAGTTTTCATTTAAATCTCTTCCCCACTAATTTTAATTTAGAGGTGAATATGGTAAATAATTCATAAGTACAAAGATGTTTGGAGAATCAAGAAAATTAAATGGAGAAGGTATTGCAAATATTTTCATGCATTATTTTGTATTTTAAAATACACTTCATAAATTATAGACCCATAGTGTAAATCTTTGAGATTTGCATAAATTAAATCTAGAGGAGAAGTTTTCATTTAAATCCCTTCTCCACTAATTTTTTTAATTAGAAATGAAGGTAGTAAATAATTCATGAGTACAAAGATGCTTGGAGAATCAAGAAAATTAAATGGAAAATGTATTGCAAATATTTCCATGCTTTATTAGTTTATTTTGTATTTTTAAATACAGTTGATAAGTTATACACCCGTAGGGTAATTTCTTGAGATTTGCATAAATTAAATCAAAAAGAGAATTTTTTTCTTTAAATCCCTTCCCTCTAATTTGTAAATTAAAGATGAAGGTGGTAAATAATTCATGAGTACAAAGAAGCTTGGAGAATCAAGAAAATTAAATGGGGAAGGTATTGCAAATATCTTCATGCATTATTTTGTATCTTGAAAAACAATTTATAAATAATACACCCATAGGATAAGTCTTTGAGATTTGCATAAATCAAAAGGGGAAGTTTTAATTCAAATCTCTTTCTTCTAATTTTTAAGTTAGAGATGAAGGTGGTAAATAATTCATAAATAGTTGAGTACAAGGATCCTTAGAGAATCAAGAAAATTAAATGGGGAAGGTATTGCAAATGTCTTCATGCATTATTTTGTATCTTGAATTTTTTTTTATAAATAATACACCCATAGGATAAATCTTTGAGATTTGCATAAATCAAAAGGGGAAGTTTTAATTCAAATTTCTTCCTTCTAATTTTTAAATTAGAGATAAAGGTCGTAAATAATTCATAAGTAGTTGAGTACAAGGATGCTTGGAGAATCAAGAAAAATAAATGGAGAAGGTATTGCAAATATCTCCATTCATTATTTTGTATCTTGAAATACATTTGATAAATAATACTCCTATAGGATGATTCTTTGAGATTGCATATATTAAATCAAATGGAATAATTCTTATTTAAATCTCTTTCTTCTAATTTTTAAGCTTGAAATTAAAGTGGTAAATAATACATGAGTATGATGAATTGATGATACTTGGAGGATAGTGAAATTCAAAATGGAAAGCTCTTTCTAAAATCTACATTTTATTATTTTGTATTTTAAAATCTACTTCATAAATAATACCCTGGTAGGATGAGTTTTAGAGATTTGCATAATTCAAGAGAAGAAGCTCTAATTTAAATCTCTTCCCTCTATTTTTAAATTTTAATTGAAGGTGGTAAATTATACATAAGTATGATGATACATAGAGAATAGAGAAAATCAAATAGGAATGTTTTTATACAAATCTTCAGAGGGTGTTCAAATTTAAAATCCACTTGTTAAATAATACACTGATAGGATGTTAATCTCTAAACTCTCATTGTCTTCACAAGGGGCAGATGGATTTTGGCCAAGTTCCTATATGGTCAAATTTTTATGAAAAGATAGGAAAAAAGAATTGGCTTTCTAGGAATGTAATTTTTATTTTAATTGGTGCCTAGGAGCAAGAGTTATACAACAATTAGCTTTGATCTAAATTAAATCATTTGGATGAGCAAAAACAAATCTAAAAAAATTTGAATTAAATTTTTTTTTTTTTCTCATATATTTTATTTTATTTTCATATGGAAAGCTTTTATTCATTTCATTTGGATTTATGATATGAAGAGGTTGCCAAGAAATTGTAGAGCATCTTGTTTTGCAAGCAATTATAATATTGTTTTGTAAAATATAGGTATAGGATTTGTTTTTGAGTTCAATTTTCAGAAAAATTCAGAACAAATAGGTCCACCAAATTAACATTGATTGTTAGAACAATCTCATTATTGGAATTAGTGAATTTTAATTCCATCTTAGAGCTATTAATGATTTAGTTTTTCCCTCTATAATACCTTTTTTTACTAAATAAATTTTTAAATAATGAAAATTACATTATATTTTAAACTTTTATTTTTTCTATATTTTCAACTCAATTTTGAATGATGAAAAAAAACTAAATTCAAGATCTACAATTCAAACTATTTAAGTTAAGAAGATTTGAAGTCTCTTAAACTAGTTTGCCATTGTGCCAAAAAAACACAATTTCTTCACTTTGAATGCATTTATCTTGCAATCTATGTGGTCAAAATGTCTGAATTTTTTTCCATGCATTCTCAAACTATTCTATTGCAAGATCCTATAATAACATATGGAAAAAAAAATAACATTCTAAATTATTTTGCTCTTTGCAATTTGCACAAAAATGGCAGTTTTGAGTGTTTTTTGACAATTGCAACAAGGAGGTCGCCCCCCCTGGACCAGAAGTCGCCCCCTTGGACCAGAGGTTGCCCCCCTTGACCAGAGGTCGCCCTAATTTTAGAACCCGTAGTCGTCCCATTTGTACTTGCATGCGCCCCCATCCACGGTCGCCCAAGGCTGAAGTACATGCGCCCCTACCTACAGTCGCCCAAGTTGGCTTTCCGCATCATTTTGTAAACCTTGCCACGTAGGCAAAATCTATTTACTGTGGGGTAAATTTTTTTACCCCTCCGCAACGCGATGTCAAGTAAACACGACACTTGGTGACACGCGACACGCGATGTCAGACGTCATACACAACGCCTAAATCCAAAAATATGTCAGAAAAGACAACCTTGGTTGTAAGGGAATACCGTTGGAGTGCACTTCCAGTAGAATCCGGAGGACTCAGACTTGGGAAAGTGACATATAAGTCATGCCGCAGTTGCATTGACACGAGAAGGCAGGGTAGTCATCCACTAGCACGTGGCTAGTGGATTGCATGCACTAAAGGGAAGGCACCCTTGGATTGTTCCACTTCTCATTTCCATTGCATAGGTTTTCCACATTACAATGTCTAACTCGCGTATTCTTATAGTTCAACATTGGCGATGAAGTATTCCTGATCAACCCTCGGTCCATGCACCAAAAAGTGGCAAAGGGCAACGTCAGTGGACTACCTGCACAGCAAAAGTTCCACTTCAAGGATATTCCGGAGCTATGGCTGAAGATTGATGTGTCACAGATTTTGCACACTAGAGTGGCACTCATGTTCCCAAGCCCCAACCCCGACATGCAGATAATTGAACATGCGCGGGGGAGATCCATATTGTAGCATGGAAAGTATATAAAGTTCACATGTTGAAGTGGCCTTGGTGCACTTCAGTATCAACCAGGAAGTAGACGAGTATATAAAGTACTAGCAGAACTGAAGAAAACTTGTTTGTAAGTGCTGAGAGTCAACGTATTGTGTTTTATTGTAAAAATGCAGAACTCTCATATTTTCATCAACGGTGTTCTATGGAATGCATTGGTTGACAAGTTAGTACAAGCATCAGTATTTCACATGCATCCAGATTTGTATGTAGAAGTGTAGTTAGAGTCTCTTTTACAGTATTACTTGTTACTAAGTCCGATAATGTGCTTGAGGTAGTCTTTAGTTTCTGTAGTAGTATTGCATACCATGCGGCTTTAGGAAAGTACTATTATGGGTAGAACACAATGAATACTACCCAGCAAGTCTATGGCGAGTACTTGTCTTCCTGTACAACTTCAGCATAACTAAAACGTTACTTTAAGAAGACTACAAAATGACTTTGGCATTATGAATGTTGCCCCCCCATCAAGTCCTTCGACTTCGATGTAATATGAGTCACCACTCACAAATGACTCATGAGGTCGTTGTCCGCATTCCTGACAACTCCAGTGCAACTTCATCGTGACTGCAATTGGTGGTTACCTGTAACTCATTGTCAACTGCTATGCGACTGCTCTACAACTTCACGACCACGTCGCCTTAAATTGTCGTCGTAGTCCGCGTCAGATTTTCCATGGGTCCCATGCAACTGGTATGCCACTGCCATATGACTAGCCACGTGTTGGTCCACGTCAGATTAATGAGTGGTCCACGTCAGATTTTTCATGGGTTACCTGGAACTCTTTAGCAACTACCACATGACTAGACACGTGGCTGTCTACCTTAGCTGGTCGTCCAAGGCACTTTCCACCTCATGAAGATCATCCATCTCCCACTCAAAAAGAAAAAAATGGTGATAATAGTTTTCTTCATTACTTCAAAAAACGTAGATTTTAGGCCAAAACATTTGACTTTTTCACAACTGCGTGACTTCGCAGTCATGAAATAGTCACATTGTCCAAAAATGACTATTAGAAGTCGCGCAACTGTCATTTTTGGTAGTCACTTTTACCCCCATTTTCTTGTAGTGTCCATGTGAAAGTTATATTTTTTTCAAAATAAAAGATAATTTAATTCAATTTTTTAATTAAAAAAATCCATAACTTTCACACTTTAGATCCAACATTATGAAACTGTGTAAACCCACCATATTGTTTCACTTTTTAGATTGTGGAAAATGTAAACAACTTGCATGAATTCACAAGTTTGGAAATGTTAGTACTCTATATTAAGCCACAACCATCAACTAGGGAGTTTTCTACTAGATAGCAATGGGAACTTCAGGAGGTTACAATAGGGCAAGAAATTAGTAAATGTAATTAGGAGAAATTCTAAAGAAAAAATAGGGATTTAGAACTAAAAAGATGTTAAGCAAGATTTGGAAGAGTAACCAAATTAGGCTAATAATAAAATCATAACAAAATAAAAAACAAAAATGCAAAAAACAAATTGCAAACTAAATACTACAATCAAATTGCAAACCAAAAGATATTAAATATAAAAATAAAAAATAAAATAAAAAAACAAAAGACTAGAATTAGGAAATAAAACTAAAAGTAAATTAAAAACCACAAAAACAATAAATAATAAAAAACACAAAAGAAGTTAATTAAACTAAAACTATGTCTAAAACACTAGTGTAGTGCTAGAAACATTAAAATAGGAATTTTACAATAATTTAGAGGATTTTATAGTAATTTAAGGGATTTAATACTAAATTAGCAAAGTTTACACTAAATTAGCAAATTTACAGTAATTTAGTGCGATTTCCACTAACTTGGCGCGTTTTACACTAAGGTAGGATGAAAGTAGTTAGGCAAAATCAATCCATTAATGAATTTGGTATATGCAAAATTAGGGTTCCAAAGCATTCAAGCCCCCTCTCTCCTTTTCAACTCTTCTAATTTTTCATGTTTTTCTTTTTTTGAGAATGTGCTTGAAAATTGCAATGAAAAAATCAACAAAAAGTATTAGCAAAACATAGAAAGATGAGTTAAGGTAGGAATTAAACCATTTGTCGAATAGGTTCTCTTACAAAACAAGGAAAGAAGTGAAAGACCATAATTTAGGGTGATTTGGGGGAAAGGATTGGAATTGATCTTTTAGGGTTTGGAGGTATGATGGAGAACAGTGGAAGAGAATTAGAGATGTTTTGAGTGATATTAGATTGTCAACTTTGACGGGCGATTGTAGAAGCATAGAGAATTGAATGGAGCCAAATTTTGGAAGGGTGGTGCGCCTTGAAGTTAAATTTTTGAAAAGCTATGGTTTGCCTAATTTGGAAAATGGATGAGGGTAGAGAAATTAATTTTGTGCGAGGAGGTATGTAGCCATTGCAATTAAAGATTTCCAACTTCGACAAGCAATTGTAGAAGATAAGCAAGGTGGATGGAGTTGAATTTACACTAGAAGAAACCCGTGTTTTTTTTGACATGCAAATTTTGCATGCTCATGTCTGGAGTGATGTCCGTCCATGTCCAATCAGACATCCAAATTTTTGCGTTCATTAAGACATGCAAAAAACATCGAAAATCTGCCCAGACATCACATGTCCAAGGCTTGATGTCAAAAAAAACATTGGTCAACGGGGTTCTGAAATTGTGCCATCTGTCATGCCACGTGAGCGCGGGAAGCCAAGTCGGATTTTTTTTCATCCATTACCCGTGAGTGACGTGTCATGTCGACGTGGCTTATTTTTTGAGTGTGATGTGGCACTGTTTTGGGGCCTGAAAATAGGTCTAGAAGGAATGCTACTATGTCATAAATGATGACCACACAGACATTATGTTGTCTTCTAGGATGTTTGTGAAGACATCTCAATAGACATTCTATATCCACAATGACATCATGTTGTCATTCTAGACGTTGTTCTCGTCACGTACACTATGAAGAGAGACGTCTACTTTGATTTTCATTGTACCGAATGCGACATGTCCATGACTTTTGTGTTGTCCCTGTGGATGTTGTTTGTGACATGGGGCGTAGCTCTGAAAGCAATAGTGTGTACTGTACAGAACACCTGCAACTGACTTTGGATGTTTCCGCCTGTATCCCTACAAAGTAAACCAGACACAACGATGTCACCATGAGCATTTCCTACACTATTTCATCAACATCAGAGAAAACATAGAATGTCCAAAACAATATAGTTGATGTACAAAATGATATCAAATTTGACATTCATGTGTTAAGCAAAGTAGTTTATTATCCAACATGATGTCTAGAAAAACAATCATATGTCTTACATAATGTACATGTCCATATCATGATGCCCTCTATATAAACACTATATAAAATTTCGTACATAATATTCTATACTTGTACCATACTATATACACCATACATAACATAAAATACATACATACATAATATAAAACATATACATACATGATATATAATATAAAATACATACATACATGATACATAATATAAAATACATACATACATCATGCATAATATAAAATACATACATACATCATACATAATATTAAATACATACATACATCATATATACAGAAATAGTTTACCATACATAATACACAATATTTGATAGTTAGATCAAAATAAAGGCTTTAAACGCACCTTATTATGATTAAAGGGAGGGAAGAAGCCAATATATTTATACAAGAAAGGTGGTGGGAAGAATAACAAACGGTATGGGATATTAAAAATGCAGTCATGATAGAGGATGAAAAGAGGCGATGCTGACGTTGGTACTAACGTTTGTTTGGATGTCGGTGCTGATGTTATTGTTAGACATGACGTTTGTAGCCGATGTCTTTGTAGGCATTCTTTTGTTTAATACAACATCTAATAAGGTAAGGCATGCACGTGGATTTTTCTACTTCTTACATGTTTTACCTTTCCTTTTGCAAGATCTCCTAGAACAATACATGTTGGATGTCATGCATTGTGAGAAATATTTATGCGAAAATATTTTGAAGATGTTGCTTTCAATGAACGATAGCTAAGCAATTGTGTGGATGCCGAGGATCTAGGAATTTGTGAGGAAATCAGGTTGCAGGCGCTAAGGCAATGCAATGATGATTTCCACATGCCACATGCACCTTACATCTTGACCACACAGGAACAAGCTGAGTTCATAGCCATAGTGTGCAATATACGCAATTACGCACCCTCACAAACTATATCAGTGCAATTCACAAACGCGATAGGGATGACAAACTACAAAACATGTAAGCACATGACTACCACGTACTCATGCAACAAATAAGATACACCAAAATCAATTGCCTTAGAAGTGTTTATTTTATTTCCAATAGTACTAGGTCATGCAAATTCCACAATTGACAGAATGTACAAGTCCATGGCAAAGATAGTGCTTCCAATGTTTGTATGTCTCCATCACCTTTGTCATTTTTTGTAAAATGAATGTAGTGTCTCCCTACAATTGCGTGTACCATACGCCCTTCTTCAAAGCACAAATATTTACTGATTTCTAAGTATATTATATATAGTTTGTTGTGAAAGTGCTCGTAGAAATGGGACATGATGTCAAGGACATTAGTGACGACATTGCATTGGCCCGCACTTGATAGTACCGTCTTCTTTGGCGGCAGTGCAATCATATGCCAAGATTTGGCATACACAAGAGTGTCCTATGAAAGACCTTCAGAGGCAGCCAATGCCATTTGCGCAGTGACAAATATCTTTGTCAATGTCTAGGTGCATTTAGAAATGTCTATGTAAATATCAAGATGGATAGTTAACTAATGCTCTTGCATTTGTTTTGTTCTAGATTCTACCGGTGGTGGTTTGAAACATTTTGGATGACAATGTGTAGTTGGCTATCAAAAAAATCAGGAGAGTATTCCAAAGACTTTGTGACAAGGAAGTGAAGGAGATAGAGAAGGACATTGTCATGTAGAATGTCTACATGAGAAGGAGTTTCCCAGGCACAACTTTCTTGAACATTATGACACATTTGCCGCTGCATCTCGTAGTTATTTGTTTGTGATCCACTGCATGTCTGTACATGAAGACATTAAAGGACTATATTTGTATCTGTGCACACCCAAAAGGTAGCATAGCTAAGGGATCTTTTGCACAGAGTACATGAAAGATTATGAAAGAACCAATAAAATATTTGTTGCATTCTTAGTCCTTGCGCACCACATGCACTCTTTTGTTTTCTCGCAATGATCTTGTAGGAAGTACATGCATCTTAATACATTAATGTGGAATATTGGAAATGAACAATTTCTATTTGTCTGTTTGAATTGAATGGTGCATGTCGTTCATTAAATTAGCTTGAACTTAGTCTAGAGGTACAATACTACAATGCTTGAAGTGCTCACCATGTGTTAGATAGAAATGAAACGAAGAAGACGGTTAAGCATTCCAAAGTAGCTTTAATAAGATAATGTAAACGGATAATGTCATTGTTAGGAAGTACTCTCCTATTCGATCACTTCATTGTTCAGGTTGCTCACTCTTCAGTAGACTAGTAGAACACATGAACGCCTCAGAACATCGTTGTGCTAGAAGACAACGATGTCAGAATGAAACCAACGTATCTAAAGACATTCACATGTTACTGTCAACATCAACATGAGCATTGTAGTACTTGCTAAGAAGTCCCTAGTCAAGTCAGACATCTCAAGCGACGTCCATACGAACACGCATATGTCATCTGAGACATCTAAAAAGATGTCATGACGTTTCAGTAGGTAGTTTGGGGTTTTTGAAAACATGAAGGTCAACATTGTAGTACTTGTACAAAAGTCTCCAAGAATGTGAAGACATTGCAGTTGACATCTAGACTGACATTGAGATGTCTTTTGAGACATCTAAACAAGCGTCACGATGTCTCAACAAATATTGTCAGGAGGAACAGGGAAGACATTAAGCTCAATGCTTCAAAATCTGTGCTGACGTGGCCGGGCCACGTTAGTCAAAAAATTGCCACGTCAGCAAATTTCCCTTGATCTCGCCATGTCATCTGCCACGTCAACATGTCTAGAAATTTTCAAGACCGGGCACTACCCGGCCCTCCCTTTTTTCATGGTGGGTAATCATTTTAATTAAACAAAAACAAAAACTTAAAATTACAGCCGATGAAAAAAGGTCAACGATGCTGACGTGGCAATTCCGATTTTTACGAACACTATTGCGGACATGCTCATGTCCGCAAGAATGTCAGAAGAAAGGGGTACGTCAGTGGAAACAACTAGGGAAACAAGAAGTTGTTATCACCTAAATTTTGGCATGTCCGTTGCAATAGCCACTCAGATCTGCTGGAAATGGCAAACCATCTTCCAAACACGAAGATGTCTCCTTGGACATAGTATGTCCAACCTCGGACACTCTACGTTGCGGGCCCGCTGTCAAAAAAAACACAGGTTTCTTATAGTGTTAGGAGGGATGATGTGCCTCAAAGTTAACTTTCCGAAAAGCTATGGCTCATCCAATTTGGAGCAAAGACAAGGACAGGGCAACAAAATTAGTGCATAGAAGTTTGTTGCCATGATGACGATGACTAGTTCTTGGGCTTTACCTTGATTCCTTATTTATCAACATGCTCCATTTGGAAAAAATTATAATGTGAATTACAAGATGCGTTATGCTTACAACTCAATTTGTGTTAATTTCTATTGTTTGGAAAAAAAATGCATGTTTTTGGCATGAATGGTGTTTAGAGAGGATGCATGATTTAGGAGCATAGATCTTTAGGATTAACGGGCAAGTGTGGAAGCGCTATCCAAATAGGGTTAGGATTGGTGACTTGAATGATTAAATGGGGAAGGAAAAATTTGAATTACATATAATGAATGGGTGAACATGTTAGCATTGGATCTAAGTACTTGGGGTGAAATTCAAGGGGCAATGCATGGGTCAATTTACAGGTTCGGTGTGATTATTAGTGTATTGGACTTTTTTATTAGGGCCCAATTTAGTTAATTTTGGCCCCTAATGTGCATTTGAGTTAGATTTTTGCTTAGGAAATTGTCTCAATCCACTTGAATGTCTAATTAGATGCTTGAGGGTTGATAGGACTCATTTTTCAATGATTTCAGGTGTGTTGCTCGCTTTTCAACTGAAGTCATTTAATTAAAATTAACCAAAAACAACATTATAGGAGTCCATTACTTAAAAAGCCAACTCTAAGAGGGATTTTTGCCACATGTGGTAGAAATCTCTCATAAGCTGGCACAATTAGTAAGCTTTTTGCACAAGGGAGTGCAAGGGCTGTGTTTTGTGGCGTTTGGACATGCAATGTGAAAATTATGTTTTTTCCAAAATAAAAGATAATTCAATGTAATTTTTTAATTCATAAAAACTTTGACATTTCATAACTTTCACACCATTTGTCCAAACACCACCAAACAAAGCCATGCATCCTTCTTTGCAAAGAGCTTTCCAATGGTGCCAAGAACTATGTTGACGCTTTATGGTTTCTTAGATCTCAACATGTCAAACAAAACAAACAAATCAAAAACTTAATTCAACAGATGGACTATTGTGCCTTGTACTTGTACTGTACTACAACCAAAATAAATGAAAAAAATAAGTTTTTTAGTTTTATAATTCATTAAAACTTTGAAATTCAATAATTTTCACAATATAATATGAAAGGTTATATTCTTGGTATAAATAGAAAGCTTTATGCACAAAGGAGTGCAAGGGCTTTATTTTATGGCATTTTGACATGCCATGTGAAAGTTATGTTTTTTTCAAAATAAACGATTATTTTATTTTATTTTTTATTTAAAAAAGATTCATAACTTTCACATTTTAGATACAAACACCATGAAACTTGGCATGAATAGAAAGCTCTATGCATAAAGGAGTCCAAAAGCTTTGTTTTGTGGCATTCAAGCATGCAACAAGAAATTTATAATTTTTCTAAAATAAAAGGTAATTTATTTCAATTTTCCAATTCATACAAACTTTGAAATTCTATAACTTTCACACTATTTATCCAAATGCCATGAAACAAAGTCCATGCACCCCTCCTTGCAAAGAGCTTTCCAAGAGTACCAAAAATGTTGTTGAACACCTTATAGTTTTTTAGATCTTAGTGCATCAAACAAAACAAAACAAACAAACAAATTTAAGGTATAGATTGGAAAAGTGCAATTATAGAGTGGCACAAGAGAAGGTTTGGTGTATAATACAAGGGTATAGTAGAACTACTCAAAGTCAAACACTTAAGTAATTCCTCGAATGTTTGGAGCAATGTAAGGCAATGTAAATTTTTTGTCACGTACAAAGATAGAAATCATAGGGATTGCAATTTTTTTGGTAATTTTATGCCTTCAATTGAAATTATTAAGAATTTTAGAAGCTAAAAGTTGTCCTCAACCTATACTTGGTGTATAGAGTCTTCTAATTCAAATCATTCAAGAACTACTTTTGTGCTCACTATTTCCTACTTTCTTACTTACTACTTTAGGACTTTATTAGTCCCAACTTTGAAAAGGAGGAAAAAAACATTTCAAATTGTGGTTGGAAATCTATTCTAATCTTGGTTGGAAATAGCTGCGCTCTAGAAGTTGGGTATGGATTTCTTGTTGGAAATGGGTAGTTCTACCATAGTTGAAGTCCAAATATCAAGACTTGTGAGATCTGAATGCAAGATTTGAAGCAAAATCAATTATTTTTTAATTTTTTTTATGAAAGTGTCAAAGTGGCGATATTAAATGTTGCCAGCGTAGTGTGCCCTATTCCACTATCACATCCAAAATCAAAGTAAAAATGATTTTCTAAATTTTTAATTCATTAAAACTTTGAAATTCAATTACTTTCACACAATAGTGTGAGAGGTTGCTATTCCTAATACAAATAGAAAGTTTTATACTCAAAGGAGTGCAAAGGATTTTCTGCCTATGTCGTTGCCATAGTGTAATAAAAATTAAAAAATTCATAACTTTCACAATATAGGTTCAAATGCTACAAAACTGGCACGAATAGAAAGCTTTATGCATGTAGGAGTGCAAGGGCTTTGTTTCGTGGCGTTTGGACATGCAATGTGAAAGTTCTGATTTTTTCAAAATAAAAGATAATTTAATTCAATTTTCGAATACATAAAAACTTTGAAATTCCATAACTTTCACATTGTTTGTCCAAATGCTACGAATCAAAGTCCATGCACTCCTACTTGCCTAGAGCTTTCTAATGGTACTAAAAACACCACCATTACATGTGATTTGGCTCTCGGGGAGGGCTGCGAGTTCCCAACTCGAAACCCCCCCGAGAATCGCCGATATCCGCTGTTCCCGGCCTGTGCTGACCTGGCCGAGAGACGGCCAGGTCAGATTTAAAAAAAAAAAAAAAAAAAAAAAATTAACTTTGTTTCTCAGTTTAAGGACTTAAAATTTATTTTTTTATTTATTTATTTTTTCAAAAAAAAAAAATCTGTCAGTAGCGTTCTTTGACTGCCGGGGGAACAGCGCCAGGAATGGCCCCGAAACGGCCCTCAAAATCCTGAAATCTCATCTAATGCTTTGCGCCTTACGGTTTTTTAGATCTTAGCATATCAAACAAAACAAAACAACCTAATTTAAGGTATTAAAAAGTGGTGCTCCAAATTTCAACATTCATTCACATATTGGATAGAGAATATCCCATTAGCACATATCGCATATCCATAATTTTTGTTTTCATCCACAATTTGGTGATTTCATCCAAGATTTATTTTAATTTGCAGTTTTATGGTAGTTTTCTGCCCTTTCAATACTATTAGTGTAGTAAAAAATAATTTTCTAATTTTTTTAAACCAAAATTAACTCAAACATCCATAACTTTCCTACCGTATGTGCAAATGCCATGAAACAAAGTCCATGCACCCCTCCTCGCCAAGAGCTTTCCAACGGTACCAAGCACGCAACTGCAAAACTCACAGTACAAGAGATCTCACCATAACAAACAAAACAAAGCAAACTGACTATCATGAAAACAGCCTATGCATTTGTTGTTCCAAGGCGTGAGTGGTGCATGACCCATTACTCCGGTGCAAATGGATGCAAAATCGAAAAAAACAAACAAAACGCCGAGCCAAAATCAACTGTTGGAATACATGTGCTGCCCACCCGCAGCAATAGGCACATACTGTCTAAATATGGAATCGAGTCATGTTTGCTTCAATCTCCTTTACAGTGAGGCATTACTATGCACTGTCCAGAGCTCGCAGCTCTTCATTAATTTCTACCTACAACACTTTGCAATTGTTTTGGATCTGAACGACGAAAATCCATGTGACATATATACAATAGGTCTGGTTCAATGATCTGGTCACCTCCATTTCAAACTCAGGCGGGGCTTGGTGCTTCTGGGAAACACCCTGGTTCTGGGAATCCACTGCGCGCAGCTTTTCTCTAGGAAAAGCTGCCGGCTTCTGTTTGTCATTCCTCCTTTGAGTCAATCGTCCTCAGAATCATTTTCAGAACCCTCTTCAGAATCGTCTTCAGAAGCCTCCTCAGAAGATAGGTCAACGTATTCTGCAGCATCCCTCTTCCGTTTCTGCGCACGTCTGCATTGTTCCACGAGCTCTGTGTCCAACCGCTGCCTCTTCTTGCAAAATTGACAAGTTATGCAAATTTCTTCAGCAGGCGCCGGCTGCTTTGCCTTGGTGACCGGCCGTTTTGGAGGAGTCGCTTTGGTGGGCGTCTTGGGGACCAAGGCCGTGCCGAACCGGCGGGCACACTTGCTGGCAAGCGGTTTCTTGAGGGGAGCAATGCCTCCCGTGGACATGCGAGCGACTTCCTTGGTACGCACCATTGCTGCTATTGACCTTCAACCCTGAAAGACGAAGGATTCACGGTTTTAAAATGACTGATTTGATTCAGTTAAATAATTCAGATAGGGCTAACTATTATATGACCAGAATCGGTGAAGAATGTATGTGCAGCCACGCATTGGTCAAAAGAAAACCAAAAAAACTGGACAACGCAAAGTGTCCCCATATGACCTACTAAATCCTAAACACCAACGCAAACACGAGATGACTGAGGACTGGAATATACAAGACGACTCGGGACTGAAGCTAGGAATATTGGGTAAGCCACATACTTCGAAATTGCTGAGTCTTCCGGAAGAACCTTGTGCTTCTTCTCTTGGCAATAGCCAGGTTCAACGAAAATGCGTGTGCTGCTAGATCCAAGCACTGCCAGGAGATCAGTAAGCGACCAACATCCAAACGAGAGAAACTCGAAACAGACGAAAACTGCTGGTCCAATGTCGTTGAAATTGGGGATGGGACCCCAAATGATCACCACTTCTTACTCCCTTCCTACGATTTGAGCAAGGTGGAACTAAAAACGTTACTCTTGCACTGTTTGATAAATCACACAAAGTGAACCTTAGAATCATCAAAACGGTTGATTTCACGTTCGAACAGTCCCAGAACGTGAAGAAGAAAGTGAAAATAGACCCTAAAAGAACTCAGGGTTCATGGGTTGAAAATGATCACACGGTAAGAAACCAATAATTCAGACGAGGTCACATTCTATATCACTAGAATACGCGAAGAGCATTGCGTGTGTGTGGTCAAATAATAACTGGAATTAAACCAAAGAAAGTCTACATATGACCTGCTCAAAACTCAGTTAAAACCCCCACAAGAGGCCCAATTTGGACCTCTTGGTCATAGAGGCGATAGATTGCAAAAGAGCTCCAACACATTGCTGAGAAGTGAGAACTAATCATGGTCTGACTTCGCAAGGTGCTCCGCGAATTTCTCGCAATTGAAAATAGGGACACGAACAAGACGACGAGAAACCTAAATTTACGAGGCCATGAGAGAATCTGAAGCTCTATCTTCGTGCTCGAGGGCAGATGATGCGCGCCGTCGCCGGAAGCTACCGACCCCTTCAATGTGGCCATTTCTCTACATCATCGTCAATCTCGCTTCTAACTTGGAAAACGAACGCCATCACTTTGAAGCTTGTGAGAGATACTAGCTAGAAATACGGGTTTAGAGAGGGAATTCGAGCAATGCTGCAACCCAGAATTCTCACCTGATCTGTGAACGTGAGCTTCGTGAGAATCGATCAAAGCTGAGGCACACACTTCGTCAGCCGCGAGTCTTCACGTGACGGAAGACGCAATGGCGAGCCCCACCTAAGCCTAATGAAGTCAATGGAAGGAGTGTTCCCCGTCATCCAACCCTTAACCCTTATTAACCCTTAAATGCCCAAGGCCTTTTTAAAATTGAACAAAAAGTCATCATTTTGATAAGTTTTATTAATTTTTTTAAATTGTAAACATACAGATTCAAACTAGACATAATAGAGATCACATGGGAAAAGAAAATACAACAATAGCACTTACGGATTGAAAGATTATAATGTTTTATCATAAGGATGTTAAAACTATGAAAGTGATTTGAAGTCTTTCAATCCTCTATTCACATGTTAAATCCAATAAATTGGTCACCAAAAAAACATGATGTTTAAGGGCATAGCATGCATAACCCCAATCAATTTACAACTTTTCAAAATTTACTCTACAATTTTTTTAAATGAATTTCTGATGTGATTTTTCCTCCAAGATTTAGTGTATTTGAGTCTCATTTTCAAGAGCCCTCAACACTATGCAAAGTCAAGATTGCCAATAGACACCCTTGCACAAAATCTTGAATAGAAAAATCATAATCATTGATTTTCAAAATTGGATTTTTGATGCTAAAATTAGACTTTAGAAGATTTTTTGAAAAATATAAACTACTAGAAGTAGTAATTGGTTAGGTTTATTTAACTTTAAAGTATTTTTGACCACAAAATTTGGTGCCTCGAGCATTTAGGGGTTAAAAAAAGAGGAAAAAAGACTAAGTCTATGACCGTGTGGTCAAATTCAAAAGTCTCTTACTTTGTATCCTCCATTAATTCTCTATTTATGAGTGAAAAGTTTTGGTTTAATTTCTCAGAGATGAAATCACATGTCTAATATATGCTATAAAATTTTCAAACTTTTTTGTGAAATATTTAAATTACCACGAATTTCTGAAGAAAAAATGAACAAAATTCAAATCAAATACAAATCATCCTAAAAAAATCTGAAATTTTCAGAATAGAAGTACATTATAGTGTAGAACATTTTAGTATTAAGGAATTTTTTGAGTCAGTACATATTTAGAAACATGATTATAGATCTTCAAATTCAAACTTCAATGAAATGCTTCTTTTTAGGAATTTTTCAAAATTTCCACATGGCATAGAAACTAAACTTTAGAAGTTCCATCTTGATATTAATCTTGTTTAAAAGAAAAGAAAAACATTTTGAATGTCAAAATCAAGTTTTAAGGGAAAAGAAAGTTCAAAATAGTGAAATACACTAGATAGTGTACCATTTCATTGATAAACCAAAAAATCAACTAAAATGTCTTTGAACTCAAGTCAATTATGTGGATATAGCATCAAAGAAAATGCATACAAAAAATCATATAAAAATTATCCATTCTTCAAAATGCACAACACCTGTTTTCACCATCCAAAAGCTACAAAACATCCTCAGTGTCTTTCCAAGGGTAGCTTTGAAAGGATACAATTTTAGTTATAGATATTTAGTAAAAAATTATTCAATTTTTGAACCAATAGGTTCATTTGTTGTTTCTATAGTAACTAAAAAAGTCATTCATCAAATACTTTAAGTACTCAATGAGTCAATGTTGTTCAAAGGTTAACCCTAATATAAAGATGTTGCAACCAAAAAGTGTTTAATACTCTAGTTACTATAGAAACTAGCTATATCATTAAACTAGGGTCAATTTGGGACCCATGCGAGTGGCAGAGGAATACATCAATCCACACCCATCACTAGTATAGTTACACCAGGTTAATTGCTAAAGGACTAAACACCATTTTTTAGCAATGTAGCAATTTTGGCCAACTCACTATGAACAAATTTTTTCTTTTTTTCTTTGAAAATTTCACAAAAGATGCACCCAAGGAGTAGCTTTAAGACCCATTAATTTTCATAACTTTTCACTACATGGTTAAAAAGTTATTGAATGATATGTAATTTTCATTGATCTTTGGGAGCTTAACCTCTAAAGTCCCATTGTCCCTACAAGGGACAAAATTATGTCTCAATTGATGTCTTAGTTGATGTCTAAAAGAACACTATTCAAATTTTCAAATGGCATTCAATTATGCTGATGTGGCATGCCACCTCATCAAATGCCACATCAATTGGCACTTTTTTAATTTCTTAGTTTTTTAAATTTTTTTCTTAAAACTTGTCAAGTGACTGCCCTTCCCTTAAATTTAACATTTGGTTAGGATTTTATCTCAACCCATAGTAACTTTCTCTAATTTATTCAAAGTTAAACCAAAAACTCTTGCAAACGTGGCATTTCTATGTTTTCTTGGACGTTGTACATAACACTGTAACTATGTTTTTCTTAATGTCTTCTAGAACATCACTGTTGCATAGGACATCAACTTGTTTCAACTATAACATCCAAACGTTTTTTGAAACATCCAACTCAATCCTATCTCCTATAGCTGCAATACCATCTTTGTGCTCATGTTTTGAAAAACATCCTTGTTTATTGCTAAAGTCCAAAAAAGCACGGGTTTCTTATAGTGTAGTCTATTATTTTCTTCAAGCTATCTTTATTACGCAATGACGTTGTTCATTTTCATGATCGCAAGTGCCACGCAGATGCTTGTATAGGAGCTAGATGATAGATTTTCCTAGCACCATGTCATGATTGCCTTTGGGATCTTGTATCCGCAGTTTTGGTGCCAGGGTGACATTGAGGAGATATTCGACAAACATTTGCGCACCTTCATGGACCCCTATGGTCACAAAAATATTGTAGGGGAGGGGGACAAGAAAATGTTGCTGAAACCAATCATAGATCAAGACGCTCTCATGTCTCAGCGCGCGTTGTTCAAAACCTGCATGAAATCAAACTCATTGCCTGCATTACTTCCCCCATATGATCTAAACCCCTTGACAAAGGTGTGGTGGATATTGGACAACAATAACAATCTCATGTAGAACTTTGGCGAGTTCCTTAAGCTAGTAGAGAAGGCGATTGTGCATATCATCATTTTGGTGGAAGATGAATGTTACTACTCAAGCATTGACTTCTTCAAGTCGAAACTAAGAAACAATCTAGATGAACACATTGAAGTTGTGTTGGGATGTACTCTCAATGTGTATACATCTTGGAGAACTTCCCCTATCAAGCAGTTTTTGATGAATGGCTTGTTGCAAGTAGCCGTAGCAAGTACCTAGCAAGTAATAGCATGTAGCGTGCTCAAAGTCACGTAGCTTATCAATAGGTAGTTCTTGAGGTAGTTTAGCTTGTAGCCTTTTAGCTCATTAGTGGATGAAGGTTAGCTTCTTTTTCTTGATCTTAGTTTTGCTTATGAGATCATATGCATAAAGCCTTGGTTGTTCTTGGTCTTAGTGCTATTCTCTAACTGTAGTCCACAATGTGGAATCATATGGCTTTCACAATGTTCACTATAAGAAATCCGCGTTTTAGGTTACATTTTGTAATTTTTTAAAACGGATTTTAGGTGACGTCCATTGCAACATACCCATGTTTTTATGTCAAAAATACGTTCAATATAACATCAATGTTGACATAAAAACATGGGCATGTTGCAATAGACGTCACCTAAAATCCGTTTTAAAAAATTACAAAATGTAACCTAAAACACAGGTTTCTTCTAGTGGTTGTTATCATGCACAAAAGTTGTGCTCTCTTGTACTTTTGCTTGCACTTGTTGTCTCTCTTTTGATACAACTTGGCTAACTTTCACATCACAAAGTATTGGCCTATTGAGGTGAGTGTAGAGTGTAGGGCATTGTTGACTTTGTGACTTTTTATTTGACTTGTGTGCTTTGTTTGTAAATGCTTGTTGCCTCATTGGACTTATTTGGATTTACTTGGGTGTTGGAGGGGTATTTGGATGGGCACAAGTCATTGTGGAGTTTGTGGCCTATTAGAAATGGATTTTGTATCTTTTGTTTTCAATGCTTGTTGTATGTCTTGTTTCAATGCACGTTGGATCACTAGATTTACTTGGGTGTCGGAGGGGTGTTTGGGTGGGTGCAGGTCCAAGTTTGACATAGCAAGAAGAGGCACAAAGTTGAAGGTACCTCTCATTTTTGGTTCAAATTCTTTATTTCATTGTCATCTAACCTTGCATGTTTGCACTACACTACTAGAAAATTCAATATTTTAGTTGATTTGGTCATGTTGTCCTAGACAATTTTCTATTGATTAGAACAATAATTTGTTGATTTTGTTCACATTTTTGTTGATTTTTGTCTAGACAGCACGACCAAATCAACCAAAAAATTGAATTCTCTTGTAGTGCTATCACTCGTGTTTCATATCACTATGGGATTGGAAATGTTCACATATTTGTGGCCTCACCAACACCTACAATCTTCCCCATCTTGCCATTCAACGACTCAAGAAGTGCCATTATCGCCTCCAAAAAATAAAGTAATGAAAAACAATCGCCAAAAAAAAATTTAATGCAAAAAAACAATTGCTAAGTGATGTACCACCAAGGAGACCCCTATTGCTAGGCCAGAACTCCTATTTCATTAGTGAAGTCCTTGGTGAAGTCACCACTATGGCACCTCAACAGTTAGCCAAATCGCCTTCTCATTGATTTTGAAAATCTAAAAATAAAAGCCCTAGCTAAGATTTCTGAGGGACTAAGTTTGACTTATGCTGGGATGGAATGGTTGACATGGCTGAAAATCTAAGTTTGGCTCATGTGGGGATGGGATCCATTATTGAGATTCTTGAAAAGGTGACTTTGGCTCATGTTCAAATGGAATGGTTGAGATTCCTAAGAGGTTGATTTGGACTCATACTAGACTAGGATGGCTAACACAGTTGACAATTTAACTTTGTTCATGTTCGAATGGGATGGCTAAGATTCCTGACAAGCTGAATTTGACTCAAGCTAATATGAGATGGTTTAGAAGAGTTGAGGCTTGCTAAGATGGAATGGTTGAGATTTGAGTTGACTCATGGTAGGATGATTGAAAATCTAAGTTAATTTATGGATTTAAAACATCAATATTGATTCAATTTGATTTCTAAACTCAAGCCATGTCTTAGCTGATTCTTTTGGTATGCTAATTTGGTTGTTAGATTCAAGCAAACAGGTGCAAACATTTCGTTATCTTAGAATTCATTCATCAACTACTTTGGGGGCTCAATCACTTACACATAGAATTTACAATGAGGCGAAAAGATGCAGCACCTCCATTAGTAGGCCCCCCCTTCCCTCCTAAAAAATAGAGCCATTGATTTTTATTTAAAAAATAATTACAACCCCCCTCCCAACCGTTGATCTAAAAAAAACTTGGATATGGATACTTATACGGATACGGATACCGATACGAATATAGACGGGGATACGGATACGGTCTGGGATACGGATACGGATACGGACTGGGGATACGGGCAATATCCCATATTATTTGTCATGGGTATTGTCACGGGAAACTACAAAGGAGGAGAGGGGAGGGGGAGGGAGGTTAAAAAAATTTCATTAAATTTTTTAAAATTAAAACTATTTGGAGCTGGGGGTAAATCATTTAAAAAATATTCATTTAAAAAATATTTGGACGGACAATGGGGTGTTAAATAATTTAAAAAAAAACAATGGGTTTGAGCTCATTGTGACAAAGTGTCACAATGAGCTCAAAAGATGCAGTTACTACATCATGACAATTTACAAACTTACAAAATTTTGACATACTTAAAGATGCTCTTATCAAATATGGGACAAGTCTTTTCAACATGGATTTTCTTTCTATTAAGAGACATTAATAAATATACTCGAATATTTGACTCCATAAAGAATAGAATGAAGTTGAAAATGGCATTCATTTTCCGATTTATGGAATGGAGAATACAAGCTTTTAATATCCATATGGGATGGTAAGAGGTAAAACAAATAATGTGGGATATGCATATTGAAATTAGTAAGAGCTCAACCACTCCTAATTAAGTTAAAAGTAGGAATTGCATTCAAAATAAAAATTCTAACCTCATTTAAGCATATTAGAATAAAAAGTTTCAAAAAGCTTTTAACTAAGAAAAGTTGATAAATCATGTTAAATTTCAAATCCAATTTTTTTTTTGATATTTCAAGTCTCCAATAAAAAGTTATAGAAAAATTTCAGAGAAGGGTTGGAAGGGATTTTTTTTTGAGATTTTCGAACCTCCTCCCTAAAATTTGTCCATAACTTTTTATTGGAGAATTCAAATATCAAACGAATTTTTGGATTTGAAATTTAACTTGATTTATAAACTTTTTTTAGTTTAAAGTTTTCTGAAAACGTTTATTTTACTATGCCTAAATGAGGTTTGAATTTCTACTTGAACATAATTCCTTTGTTTTGACAATGAGTGGTCAAGCTCTCTTCTTCACATTATCCCATACCCTTTGAGAATTTATGATGGAAAATGAATTTCCTTATAAAAACGACGTCCTCACCTCGCCTTCCCACAAATGTATTGAAGCGTATCCTTAACCCCTAAATGACCGGATTGTGTTTTTTGGTTGTATAGAAATTTTGGGCAGGTACCTACGAGCAAAGATTTTCATATTTGGGGCTGAAATTTTAATAGAATGTGGGGGCAAGGATTATCTTTCATATGCACCAAATTTCATACATTTGGAAATACGAGTCAAAAGTTATAGCCTAATATGTTATTTTTTTTCCCAAATGGGCAGTTCGGGCAGATCAGAAAAAATCACTTTTTTCAGAAACAAAAATTTGGAATTGATTTTCTAGAGTTTTATATACACGAAAAACTTTGAATCATTCCATTTTGATCAATGAATCAAAAGTTATGAGGATTTTTTTGTTTGTGGGCAGTTTTGGATTTCCTACTCTAAAATAAACTTTGAAATCCTTTATCTTACCCAATTTTCAATATTTTTGGACAAAAATAAAATCATAGGATGTAGATACATTATTACAACATTTTGGCCATTGGGATTGGAAATTTTCAATTCCATATTTAAATTGTAAATAATTTAGTATTTTTAATCATTCTCTACTACTACCTACTTACTATTTTTTTTCTATATGTTGTACTATTCCAAATGATCTGAAAATTTTCAAGCATGTGGACAACTTGTTTAGGAAAACAAATCCAAAGAAGCACCACCATTTAGGTCATTTTTTCATAGAAATGTGAGCTTGTGAAGTGCAGCTACCCTGCTTTTTGCAGAGTCAAAAAAATGATTTTAGTCAATTTGAATGCCTATATCTTGCAATCCACCTGGTGGAAACGTCTGAAATTTTTACCACATGTTTTTGATACTATCTTATACAAGATCCTATGGTTAGATATGTCAAAAAAAGTTTTTTTTCAAAATTTTGGTACTTAACTATAAAAATGCAGTTTTGAAGTGTTTTTGGTGAAAGTATAGTGACGGTCCTTTAAGGGTTAATTATACATTTTTTATTGATTTAATGACCAATGATGACATGACATTGGTATGGACGCTTAATTTATTCTCCACAGTGTCGGTGAATTTTCTTGATGAGGACTTCAAAGAAGAACATAAGATAAGGCTGCCCATAACCGATCAAATAAGCATTTGTGGGACAAATGGGGAATAGTTGAGTGGAATGGAAATTTTTCCTATGTAGGAATGTAGAAAATACTGTGATTGCAAAATTTTCAAAACTGAAATTTCTGTGAATTTTAGAAGGCATAAGTGTTCCCGACCCATACTTAACATTTAGAGTTCTGGAATTCCAATCATAAACAAGATTACTTCCTGCTCACGTGTACAAATTTCAAAATAAACACATGACATGTAATAATTGTTCCTTGCAGCCTTGTATATTGTGCTCGTTATTAAATCTGGTAGTCCACAAAAACAGCTTACTTGGTTGGAATTAGATTACCTCTACATGTTGGAGACTCATCCCTGGTCGGGAATGGGTGATTCTACCTTATAACCTTTGTGATGACTACAGAATGCCGGCGTCGGTCGCTCCTGGCAACGAGAAACGGACGTCCGACGAACGTCGTTTCTGAAGGAACAATGCTCGTCCGTCCACTGACGGAGTGACGGCCTTCAGTCCCCTCTCTTATCCTCTTGCCGCACCTCCACCCTAAACCCTCTTCGTTCCGTTTGTGCACTCAAATCAGAACAGAGCATCGGAATCGCAATCTGGCAATCCACAATGCTTTTTCCTAACATCTCCATTTCTACACATGCTGATCTACACGGTCGTGTCGGGGATTGGCTGCCCAGCATCACGACAATCTGTCCGAATGCCATTCCGAGTCGTGTTTGTTGTTCTAGCAAGCTCGAGTTTGTACAGGCAGTCGCTTGTGGGCTTCTGAGTTTTTAGTTTCTTTCGCCTTGATCTTGTGGCATTCTGCGTTAGTTCAGAATTATGGCGGCATTCGGTTGGGGCGCTTAGTGATGGAATTCTTGTTTTCCGCTTAGAAGGTTTATCCAATTCAGCTCCTACTGGTGCTGGTTGGCGAGTTCTGTGATTGAGTATGGAGGGTTTGGTGTTGAGGTCGACTGTGGCTGCTGCGCAATTGAGTGGCCGACCAGCTCGTGATTTCCTTGGTCCGCCTTCACTCCCCATAGGGCAGCAGCTGCAGCAGAGTCAGCAATGTGGGTCCGGTATGAGATTGAAGAAGCTCCGACTACGGCATTCGTGGTTGAGAGCGTCCATAAGGGTAAGTTGCTTTTCTTGTGTTTCAGAATTTTGTTTTTCATGTAGTTTCTTAAGCTTGTAAGCAAACACTAATGAATGTGAAGTGAAATAGAAGACAATTTGTGAATGAATGAATCTGTTCGGTGCGTGAATTGTCCGACTGCATCGGAGGTCTTCGCCAGGTTCGCCTTGGAGTGAGTGAGCTAGTGAAAACCCTGTACACCTTGTGTGCTAGGATTTTACTTACGAATTAGAGAAGCCACGTTCTTTATCACCTCTGTTTAGCATCCACATGTTGGAAAGATCAATAAACACACTGTCGGAGTTTTGTTCTGACATCAGGATCTGGACACGGCATGTGTGACCTTACTTGTGAGATTAGCAAGAAATGGTTTGAATAATTATTCAGTAGCAATCTTCAAGTAATGCAGGAAACATAGAAAAGCTTCAAGGAACTTTATTTTGTGAATGTTGTTTCCTTTTCTATGACACTCTGCAGGACGTGGAAAGGATGCTTCGATCGGGTGACATACAAACGATTGCCCCTCAGAATGCCCAGCCATTGCTATCCGACGAAATCTCCGCGTACAAATTGCTGGACGTTCGACCGATCTGGGAACGAGAGAAAGCCTATGTTGCGGAATCCATCCACGTGCCTCTCTTTGTTGAAGACGAGGCCACAGACGCCATGACGCTGTTGAAAAAGCAGATCCAGTTTGGCTTCGGTGGCGCATGGCTTGGACAACGATTTACGAAACAGAACATGAGTTTCGTTGCACAAGTCGAGGAAGCTCTCCCAAGCAAGAACGACAAGATTATGGTCGCATGCGGCGAGGGAATGAGGTTAGTCACTCCCAGTATTCGGGTCAGTCTTCATCGCATTCGGAAACTCGGGCAAGACTTACCTACATGTCTGGGGTTTGTGCGGGGCAGGTCCATGATGGCAATCGAGGAGCTGCGGAAGGCCGGATATGGCGAACTGGCTTGGCTCGGGGGTGGTTTCAACAATGTGCGAGACGGTGATTTCATTACAGTTGAGAATGGCACGAAATTGCAATGGGCAACTGTAGGTGGTGCGTCGGAGCTTTTCCTGAAGTTTGCTGTGCTGTTGTCTGGTGTATCAAATTCAATATCCGGCTCATCTGCCGTCAAAGACGAATGAAGCGAAATTGTGTCCTCTTCTGCAATTTTTGCACTGCCTCAAGTCCATTGCCATTCTGATTTGCACGCCAAATGACACCCCTCCATTCCATTTTTATCGGCCATTGTGAACCAACATTTATCTCTTGCACTACACGTTGTCTCTATTTTGAGGCATAATTGTGACCCGATCTTCCAGCCTTATCAAGCTCCATTTCTCCATTTCGAACATTCTCGTTGCAGCAGCAACTCTGCCGGAGTCTGACATCGAGCATTGCACCGTTTCGTCATGCAGCATTGACTCCTCCCACCAAAAGACTGCGCGTGGTCTCTCCTGCTGTCGGATACCTCACGTGAATTTATCTATTCTTGGTAAAGAGACGCTCACGATTGTGCCTCAAAATATCATGTCGAGTCAGCTTTCTCGACATCGAAAAACTTTCGTCACTTTTTCTAATGTTTTTCTAATGGTGGATCCTAAATCCAGACTCCGTTGCGCAACAGAAAAGTTATTTCGGATAGGTAGCCGTTCTAGAGTCATTTCGGTAACTGCCCCGAGGTAGGGTAAGGACGTAAGGAGTTGGTGCTGAAGTGGGATGCCGGCGCTCCTAAATAAGAGTGGACTGGTAAGTTAGTACAGGCAAGTGTTGATGATGCTAGCTTTGATGATTCCCGTACTGCCGTGAACTTCTGGCGCGAAGATCTGTGTGTCTGTCGTTGCCGTCAGGTGACGTACTATTGGAGCTCATTTCAGCCCGGAGTTATGAAGCGTCGGCTCGTGTTACTTCGTGCTTCTGCGTCGTTTTCGTGGCCATTCTTTCCCGCTTGACGGTGTGGTGTGGCGTGGTTTGGCCGCCAAGATTCTGCGCTGTTCATCGAGTTACAGTAGAGTGCTTTCCGCAAGGCGTACTGACTCCAAGCAAGAGCGGCGAGTGTTTGATACTTCCATCGTTTGATTGGTTTCACCGACTTGCCACTGGCAAACTTGTGAAGACTATGTCGTTCTTTTTGGGTGTAAGCATCCGCTTCAGCGCGACTGACACTGTTCGTTGAAGAGTGGACTCATTCAGCGTCACGAACATCGTTTACCGCTGACTCGGAGGACATTTGGTTTTGTCGCATTGAACTCGGCGAAACGGCACTCTCGCGCATTTCTCGTTAGTCGTCGGTTTCTTAATCTCTCTGCAACTAACTTCCCAGTGTATCAGCCGCGAGTTCCTTCGTCGCGTGCGGCGGGTTCGTGTTGCATAGTGAGGCATTATTCGGTTTTAGGCTCGGAACTTGGCTTTCCTTCGCAGTTTGTGAGCGCCAGTCTCTCTATCCTTCTCTTTAAGAGAGCCACATTCAAGTCGAGGTACGCATTTCTCGATAATTGAAGTCATTAGGAGTATTTCTTCTGCGCCTCGCCAAGTGTTATTAGGGTTTCAGTGACGGCGGCACGGACACCTAGTCTATTTTCCAATTCGTTTTTTCACAGATACTTGCCATTGGCTACACCTCCTCTCTTAAACCTCTCCGTTGCCTCGGACGATCAAGAAATTCTTACCTCTTGTTTTCAATGCTTTCGATTTCTTCAAGTTTCTCTACATCTGTTCCAAGATCCTTGCGGGAAAGTGATACCTGGTTATAGAAGGTCTTGATTCAGATTAGCATAGTGTGTTTCCTGCCGAGTCATTCTCTCCTTGCTTCTAGAGCGACATAGTGTCTTCCGTACGAATCTCTGGAACTCGACTTTAGAGACGCTCTTCGTGTCTTCATCTGTTGAGAGCACCGTCTTCCTTCGCGCGTGGGACTGCTAAGTGCTCTGAATTTCGGTTTCATCCAAGCACCGGTTGTCTCCCAGGTACCAATGGAACAGGTGAGTCTTCGACTCCGTAAGTCATCTAGTGGTTGGAGGAACGAAGATTTGTGCGATCGGAAAGTGTCATTGAGGTCATTCTTTGTGGTCTTAGGTGGCACGCTAGAATCTGCGTAGGCCTTTCAGACCCCTGCTATTTTCTTCTTCTCATGTGACGATAAAGTTCAATTGGATACTGAATAGGTCAGAATTTCTTAAATTTTTCTTTGCTGTCTTCTTCGAGAGTGTCACTTCTATTCATTTCGAGGTAGCGCATGTGTTCCTCGCAGTGTCTCACCGGTGTGCTGGAAATTTTTGATATGGCAGTATGAAAAAGTAGAGAAGATCGGCGAGGGCATGTATGGAGTGGTCTATAAGGCCAGAGACCGCATTACCAACGAGACCATCGCCCTGAAGAAAATTAGGCTTGAGCAAGAAGATGAAGGTGTTCCCAGCACCGCCATTCGAGAGATTTCGCTCCTCAAAGAAATGCACCATGGGAATATTGTCCGGTATGACACCCGCTCCACCTTTGTGATCGAGGAACTTCAGTCTTTGTATTCCTGATTTGCCTCTGAAGCTTGAATGGTTTGGTTGCCGTCTGTGGGAGAGTATTCTCAGACATTCTAATGCCACATCCTGACTGTAGAATTACCATTTGCGTGAGTACTTGTGAGCTCTCTTTCTCTGACATGTGAATCACTTCCTTAATACTTCTTACGATTTTGGAAAAATCACATAACTTGAGAGTTGTTTCTAAAGCGGAGAATTGTAGGTCTCGCTTGGTTTAAAAAATATAATCCTGGTGTTCATACTTTTTCCTTGACACCCCCTTCCCTGCTAACAACTGTGATAATCTATCCTACCTAAGCTATTTACATGTACTCGTCCCGTTTCCAGGCTTCAAGATGTGGTTCACAGTGAAAAGAGACTGTATCTTGTCTTTGAGTACCTGGATCTTGATTTGAAAAAGCATATGGACACCTGTCCGGATCTTGCCAAGGACCCACGCTTAATCAAAGTACGGTGAGATCTTTTGTTGATTTACTCTTGCCAATTGCACTCTCGTTTCTTGATCTAGCTTGGCCTAAAGATCTGGCTTGGCCTAAAGATCTGGCTTGATTGAAACGAAATGGTCTAGAAACATCTATGTTTTGGGAAGTCCCAAGTGATGTGTTTTTCAAGGATGTTGAGTCATGATGATCTTCACTTATAATGCAGTATTATTTTTATTGCAGTAGTAACGAAGTTGCTGAGATAAATTATGCATGTATAGAACGGTGTTCGAAAGAGTAAGAATTAACCAGCTATGCGAGAATCGTCTACTGTCTGCTTGGTTTAACGATTTTCTCATATCAATGGCAGACTTTCTTGTACCAAATCTTGAGGGGCATCGCTTACTGTCATTCACATAGGGTACTCCATCGTGACTTAAAGCCACAAAACCTTTTGATTGACCGACGGACTAATGCTTTGAAGCTCGCTGATTTCGGGCTTGCACGAGCATTTGGCATACCTGTGAGGACCTTCACTCATGAGGTAAGATGCTGCCTTGTATCTGTTTTCGGCGATTTCTGTGGAAGTCTCAGCGCGCCCTTTTCTTTCATCTTGTTATTTTGTTGCGTATTGAGGTGTCGTGCTACTCGTCTCTCTGCAATTTAATTTTGATGTCATAAATGTAGCTTACTGGTTTTCTTGCTATTCGAGAACCATAGGTGGTGACATTATGGTATCGAGCACCAGAGATTCTTCTAGGATCTTGCCATTATTCCACACCAGTGGATGTGTGGTCTGTTGGATGTATATTCGCTGAAATGGTGACTCAGCGGCCTCTATTTCCTGGCGATTCAGAGATTGATGAGCTGTTCAGAATATTCAGGTATCTTACACGCTGCTTTGCAAGTTCATGGAACGGCCAAGCATTCCGATCATTACGAAGTAAAGGTTACATGAAACTCAGTTTATTTTGCTATGTTCGTTGTACATGATGTTATCTGTTCTTTTTCGTTGGCTACTTATCTCTCATACTTCCGTTACCGACGTCTTTCTCTGAATATGCGTTCAACATTTTCTGAATGAAGAGTTCGATGAATTGTTTACACTAGTTTTCCACTTACTAATGAAACGTGCAGATTGCTTGGCACTCCGACCGAGGAGACGTGGCCAGGGGTAACCTCCCTCCCAGATTTCAAGTCAGCTTTTCCAAAGTGGCCGGCCAAGGTATGTTGCCATTCGAAGTTTCACCTGTAGCCCCTGTTGTGCGTTGCAGAGTAATGATAAAGAATAGGATGAAACAAAATGTATGATTAGATTCTTTGCCAGGTCTGAAAACTTTGTTGTTATAAATGTGCTTTCTTGGCAGAGTGTGGGATCAGTTGTTCCAGGACTGGAGCCATTAGGCATCGATCTATTGGCGGTTAGTATCTATTCCTGAGTCTCAACTTATCGTGATCTTCTGCACTCTTGATTTGATGGTTTCGAATATACAGGCTACTGTTGATTTATACGGACCTCACCGATATCGCTGTATAGTTGACTGATTGTAAATCTTTGGGTCCACATATCCACATCTAGTTGAACTTTTGTACTTCAATGCATTTTTCTATTTCTTATGTATTCGTACCATCCCGTTACTTGGAACTGCTCCGACTGTAATTGCGAATATAAGTTTTCATGCAATTCCTTGCTTCGGTTGGTCTTGAGCAGTGGTCTTGCTTTGGTGACGAACAGAAAATGCTAATACTGGAGCCAAGTCGACGAATTACAGCACGAGCTGCACTGGAGCACGAGTACTTCAAGGATGTTGGTCTGGTGCCCTGATCTGTGCTTTCACTCTTGTATGATATTGCTTCAACTCTAGTGTAAACAATCACCTTTTTGTCTCCCCTTCACAGAAGCAGGTGAATGTCCTTCGCACGGGAGAGTTCAATTGCCTCAATGCGTCATTAACTCTTTGCTTAGTGCATGTAGATCCTGAAGCCTTTCAAATCCTTTATCCAGGTTGGGAGGGTCTTGTCCTTGACATATCTTGATACCGGAAATTTTAGTCGAATTTTGCAATTGATGTAGGCAGCGTGAAAAAGAGACGAGCTTGGAACTATGAACTCAGTTTCCAGTCCCCTGTTCTTAATCCTTTGTTTCAACTGAATTTCGTGATTGTATACACCTTTATAGGCAACATTATATGGTCTGTCCCTGAGCATTCTGTTTGATTGCACCTGTTCGAGTTGTGGAGCAGGGTACCATTCTACATTTCTTCGTAACCTTGAAATACCGCAGCCGATGATGGAGGATTCATCCACTCTCTATAGTGATTCTGGCGATGGGCATGTCATTTTATCTTGGTATATTTATGTCAATTTGATTACTTCTGGATTTATATTGACGGTGAAATAATGATGGGTAGCCTAAGAACTCGTAATTTAAACCTCAAATGATGTCCTAAACCGTAAGTGCCTAAGCCTTTCCAAGGGTGTTTTTCCTAAGAAAAAAGAGTATGTGCTTATAGTTAAAAGGAAGCAATTTTTTATTTATTTTTAAAAATTGTACACATTGCTGAAGGCCTTTTTTGAGCTTCTAGAAATTTGCTCTAAATTGAACAAAAAGTCAACATATTGATAAGTTTTATCAATTTCTTTTTAATGTAATTGTACAAATTCAAACTAGAAATGTAAGAGATCACATAGATAAAGAAAACATAATAATATCACTTATGAATTGAAAGATTATAATGTTTGATCATGAGGGTATGAAAACTGCAAAATTGATTTAAAGTCTTTCAATCTTCTTTTTACATGTCAAATCTAAAAAGGTAGTCACCAAAAAAATATGAGGTTAACCTGGAATGCCTGGAATGCCATTTTGAGGTGTTCAGATGGCAATCCAATGAGCTTTTTCGTCTGTTTTAAATCTCTTTGTTTTCTGTTTTCCTTGTTGATTTTTCATGTTGAGTTATTAAAAGTATCCAATTGAGTTTGTAGTCTAGCCAATGTTTGTTTTCACAAAAATGAAAAGTTTTTAAAATGACACGGAACACAAAATATGCTATTTTAGTGTATTTTGGGAAATTGTTGCTCCTTGCTCTAAATCTGAAATTTCTCCACAAAAATGATTTTTTTTTTGAGTATGAGCCCCAAACTGAGCGATGGGCAGTGAGGCTTGAAATCATTGGTGATGGATCCGTCATTTAGGGGTTAAAGGGCCTAACATGTATAAGCCCAATCTATTTATGGCTTTTCAAAATTTACTCTACAATTCTTTTAAGTGAATTTTTAATGTGATTTTTTCTTTAAGATCTATGTGTATTTGAGGCTCATTTTCAAGAGCCCTCAACACTACATAAAGTCAACATTGCAATGGGCACCCTTGAATAAAATCTTGAATAGAAAAATTATAATCAATCATTTTCAAAATTGGATTTTTGATGCTAAAACTAGACTTCAAAGAAAAAATTTAAACTACAAAAAATGGCAACTTAATTATGTTTTATTTTAACTTCAAAGTTTTCAAAACCTTAAATTTGGATATCCAAAGCATTTAGGGCTGGAAGAACTTGCTTATTAGTGTGCATAAAAATTTTGAATGTGGAATTGCATAGGACTTGTGAGATTAAAACAAGATAAATGTATGCATTCTATTTTTAGTATGTTGTTTTCCATGATGTTTCAAAAATTTGCTTATAAAAGTTTTTAGGGATGGGAGGTGACATGAACAACCACAAATAATGTTAGTATACTAAAATGCACTTTTAAAAAACTTAATTTCACTTGAAAAGCTATCAAACTCATTATACAATTCACCTTGCAATTGTTGAAATGCAATTTTGTTTAATAAGTAGAAATTGTAAACAACTCCAAATCAATATTTGCATGTTTAAATTTTCAATGGTGAAAAATAATGAAAACACTTTACCCCTTCTATTGAGAACATTTTCAAAGCAAGTGGACAAGTGCAATTTTTTAGATCTCAAATCAAGTGAAATTGGCAAACTTTGTTGAAAACTAGGAAATGAAGTAAAATTGGCAAGCTTTACTCTTCACTACACTAAAAAGGATATTTAGTGTTAGCAACACTATTTACGAACCTTGACACTAAATATCATTAACCCTACTAAAGTAAGTAACATTAAATCTAATTTCTAACACTAAATGTACTCTATGGTAAATTTGAAATTTGTACTCTATGGCAAATCTGAAATCTGAAATCTGAAATCTGGTAAATCTAAATGTACTCTATGGTACGCATTGAAGTCTAATATTACACTAATTCCCATAAAGTTCAGATTTAGTGTTGTGTGGAGTAGGGTGGTAAATACACTAAATGTAATCTAACACTAAATATCCTTTTTAGTGTAATGGTACATATATGCATTTGAGAACCTCTCAAAAAACATCTACCTTTTTCAATGAAAAATGAAAGCTTCCAATAGTTAACTTTCAAAACTACTTGTAAATTTTTTTTAAATGATAAAAAAATAATTAATTTCCCACAACAAAATGAGCCTAAAACTTCAGATTGACTTTATATGGTCGATTAGGCAGTTAGGGGTTAAGCAATATTTTAGGTCATGGTTTGGAGGCTAGGGTGAATTGACCCCCTCATTGCCCCATGAAAAACATTGGAATTTTTTATTTGTAGTCACATAATAAAAATTTAGAAATTTAGAATTCTTATTTGCAATCAGAAGCCCTAATTAGTCTAGAGAGGTGAAGAAATATAAAAAAATGTAGCACAAAATAGGGGATAATTTTTCACCTTTACCCTTGGTTGGAGCAATGAAGAGGTCAATCTAGGGCTAGGTTGAATTGCCCCCTTGTTCATCCCTTAGGAAAAACTCTGAAATTTTTTATTTGCAAAGGATGATAAAATTTATAAATTTTGAATTCATATTTTCAATTAGAGGTCCCAAATTAGCTTGGAGAGGTGTAGAAGATAAATTAATCAAGCCCAAAATAGGGGTCTTTTTTTTTCACGCACATCTAGAATGACTTTGGGGAGCCAAAAGAGTGAGTCACTTCACCTTGGTCAATCTTCCTTGGCCATGGTTTGGAAAATCACCAAATTGCTACATATTCTTAGAACAATGTTGTTCTTTTTTAGATGAATGTATATTTTTTGGATGAATGATTTAAGTTTCATATGCCACATTTAACTATTTTTGGACTTATGAAAAGTCCAAAATTAATAATGGTCATTGGGAGAAAAAAAAACTAGTCATCATGAGATAATGCAAAACATCTAGAGATCTAGGCAAAATATCCAATTAGTATATTTTCCAACACTAAAAAAGTATTAAATGCTTTATGCTAATTTCTTTATAAAAGACTTCAGATTGTGTAGTGGTTTAGTTTTGAATATGAAAAATGAAAGACATTCCAATTTGGTTTGCATATGAAAATGAAACTTTGAAAAAAAAAAAATTTTAATCTTGGAAATCATTGCCCAAAGTTAGGCAACAACCATGAAATGTTCATTTTGTGGTTAATTCCTAAAAGACCAAACGTTTGAATTTTGAACAACAGATGAACACAAACACATCTAAAGCACTTAAATCTTTGTTTTTTCATCCATCTAATTATTTTGTATTCTTCTATTAGTACTCTTCTATTTGTTTCAAGAATAGATTTGCACAACTTCATATTGCAAATATTCTATAATTAAAGGAGAATAAGTATGTTTTACTTCAAAAACTAACTTTTATAGTTCAAAAAGTCACCCTTCAAAAACATCAACAATTAAAAATAATAAAATGTCTTACAAAACCATCATAATTAGAACTTAACATTTTGAACCAAAAAAATCTTGTGAAAATTAAAAATATTTAATCTATAGTCAATTTTAGAAAGAATTTTCAAGTTTTGGTTTCAATTAATGTAAAAAAATATTGGTAAATGCAAAAATTGATCTAATCATATGGATATAATCTATGGATTGTATTTTACAATATTTGTTTGAAATCCATCTTTAATTTATTATTCTAAGTTGCATTTTGTAGCACATTTGTATAATTTTGAAATTTAGATTGCGAGGGGTTAAGGACCAAGGAGTAGTCTAAATTTCCAAAATTATAAAGATGTACTATAAAATGGAACTTAGAATAATAATTCAATGATGATTCTCAAATAATAGTTGTAAAATATGATCCATAAATTATATCCATACAGTTAGATCAAACTAATACAACAAACCAAATATTTTTCAATATTTTTCAATAAAATTTGGAGCCAAAAATTTAAGATTCCTTCTAAAATTGATTGTAGATTGAATACTTTTTATTTTACATTCAAAAAGCTAAGTTCTAATCATAGTGATTTTTGGAGATTTTTATTTTATTTTTTTAACCCCTAAATGCCCTAGAGTCTTCTCTGAAATTGAGGATTTTGAGAAAAATCATTATATAGTGCTATCTGAAAGAATATTTTGGAAGTGATGTACAAATAAAAGTTTTAGATTTTGAATTTTAGATTACATCTATATGGTTAGATTTACCAATGCCATTACCAATATTTTTTTACAAGAAAATTCTACAATTCCTTTTAAATTCGATTACAAACAAAATATTATCATTTTTTGAGTAAAAATTGTTGGAATGGATTTGAAATGAGGTTCTCTTGACATGGTGATTTTTTGAAATTTTTGTATTTTTGAAATCTATGACCTCAATATTGCAAATCCAGTTTTCAACTAGAGTCAATGCAATTTTGGCTTGGGCAACCACTTGATATACTTCCACATTTGTAATTTTAGAAAAATATGTACTCTAGTAACACCAAATCCAACCATTAGATAGGACAACAACTTTGTAAACTAGGATTTTGCTTCAACCCAAAAAATCCAGAAATACAGTATAGGGGTTCTAATTCTAGGGAATGATCAAATAGTCTAATGTATTGTGGCTGAGGTCACTTGTTTTCTAGAATGATGTGGGATTTATGGGTAAATACTACGCAAATATACCAACAAAGGGAAGATATATAGGTTTCACTCTTATTCTCAGAGATCAATTTGGTTAACAGTCCTTTAATAATGCTATTGGACGCATGAATGCAGTCCCAGTCCTGGACTAGTATTCTAGAGGTATTTCCAACAAATTGTCAAGATAGACCACAAATTGTCATGCATGATCTAGACACTAAGTGCAAATAGTATATAGATACGTATAAAGACATATATTCGTTAATTAAAGTGATCTTTTATCGTGAGAGACAAATTGTCGGGCAGTCACTAATTATTTAGCCTGATTATTAAATTAACATGAGTATGAAATCCGTCTCAGTCCTATGACAAATTGTCTTTAACTAAATGCAAGGGCATGAGTGTATGATGCATTACATTTACAACAATAACAACAAGGCAATTTTATCTAACACATCATCACAATACCATTCAATATCTATTCCAATTTCTACTTTTAATACCTTAAGCCTATTTGCATTCCAAAACTATACATTCATCTATTATACTCAATACACATTTCAATTTACTTACAACAAACAACCAGGACAAATTGTCATTAATCACATTGAACTCTTTGACAAATTGTCCCTCACTGTTCACTCAGTACAGTCCCAGATCATGACAAATTGTCTTACAATAACCGATTTAATCAGTCCATTAGTTGATAATAGAGAGAAACCACAAAGGCAAATTGTCCTTCGGCTTGATATCCTTTTGGAATCGGAGACAAATTGTCAATTTAAAGGTCAACCAGGTGTGGTTTGAATACTAAGAGTCGAAACAATTTGTCTTTTCAGTAATCCCTAAATTAATAGTTTCCCTTTTAGAACTGGAATCAATTCAAAACACTTCATACACTTTGAAAAATTGTCGTTTCCATATAAGTTCCATATCAATCAACTATACTTAAAAGTATATAGATAATTTCAAAGCAATATAAAATCAATAAATAGAAATTTACGACAATTTGTCTTACCTGGATTCAAAGTCCAGTTTTCCTTTCCGACGAAACCTATTCAAATAATAATTTGATTATTCAATGCGTTTCAATTAATGGTAATATAACTATATAACTCTTAGACAATTTGTCTTAACACTATTTCAAACTTTGGTAATTCCTATTCTAACGTCCTCATCGATTCTTTCATTAATCAATATAACAACTTGTCAAGTTCGATTTACATATTCAACTTTTCAATCTCTCCTATGAGCAAATTTATTTAGGCAGTAAAAAGAATTTAATTCAATCTCATAAGACAACTTGTCACAATTACGAATTGAAGAATCTCTGTACTTATCTATAACGCTGAAGGATTGTCAAATTGTCAATCGAACAATCTTAACTCCGCGGCAACTTGTCTTTCTTGATTTTAACTCCCAGTTTTTGACAGCAACCACGATCACCAATGACAATTTGTCCTTCTCGTTTCGTTAATTCATATGCTTATCATCGCGGTAACCAATATAACAATTTGTCTCAATCGTTTCTAATAACGACACAGTCAATTTGTCTACTTCAATGATAACCAGCTAACTCGACAATTTGTCCTTATGCAAGCACAGCATACTCCGACAATTTGTCTTTAACTGTTATAATAATTACAGCAATTTGCCTAAACGATAACGCTGTCAAATTGTCACCGTAATCACATACACTCGCAATCACAACAAATTGTCATTCATACAGTTTCACAACATAACAAACAACTTCAACAATTCCAAGTCAATTTGTCGCACAAAGTGTTTCAATTACAAACACATACACAATTACAATTTATCACCCAAATATTTCCAAACAAATTTCCGCACACAATTACTCCAAACACAATTGCGTCCAATCACTGGATCACAATAACAGCTTGACAATTTGTCAAGATATGTGACCCAATCACTAGTGTCACGGCCCATAGCTTGACAAACTCCCAAGTCAAAGAAATATCCAATCTCTGGATTTCAGATAATTAAAACACCACAATCACAATCGGCAAATAGTCAGAAATTATGATTCGATTACAAAATATATAAGTACACAACAACTTGTTCAAGACTTAGAAAAATAAAAAATGGGCAAAGAAAATGACGAATTGTCTTGACTATATGCACTGTAGAAGACAACTATTCAAATTTGCAAGTCTACAGACAATTTCAACTACATCGTTCCAAACCTGCTTTACTATGACAAATTGTCTATATTGTGCTAATAGTAAGAGATTAAATTGACAATTGGTCCTATTTACACTACCAAAGACGAATTGTCAAGAAGAAAGAAAAATCAAGTGACTACAAACTTCATAAAGTATCTCTACAAATTATAATGACTTTCATCCAAGCAGTAATGGAAAAAAAATGTCCATTCCAATCTATTCATCATCCTGAAACTGGATGTTGGAGCACTTAGGGATTAAAGGATGAAGGGGTCAAGTATTAGCTTTGATATGATAGTTGCACAAAGTTGTATTTCATAATATTTCAGTCTTTAATTCTTCATTTTGTGACTATTTTACTTTTAAAAATGAAATGGAATTTATTTTATAACTTATCAATAATTTAGATTTTTTTATAAAATTTTCTTATTACCATGAATTTTTGAAGAAAAATTGAAGAAAATTCATATCAAACACAAATTATGCTTAGAGATTTTGAATTTTTTGGTATAGATGTCAATAATATTGTAAAATATCATGGTGCAAATCAAAATTTGGAATCATTTTATAATTAGAAAACCAAAACACCATGGATATAGATCTAAAGTTCAAATTGCAATAAAATATTCAATAATAGGAATTTTTAGTTTTCCAAATTAAAGTAGAGAATAGACTTTATGAAATTTATTTTATTAGTTGGATTCAAATTCAAAAAGATTACCGTACGTGAAGGACAGGGTCGGCGGAAAATAATTATTTTTAAGAGTGCCAAAAATTAAAGAAATTAAAAGAAAGAAATTTTCAAATTTCACAAAAATTAAATGAGCAAGTTATTGTAAAAAAGAAAATTTTCAATATATGTCAAAATGTTTAAAGACCACCTACGATCAAGTAAATTTTTTATGACAAACTAAAGGTAATTTTATATTGACACATAGAGAGAACCGTAGGTGGGTGAATGCAAGAAACACCAGTACTATTTGGTGTCACAATTGGAATGACGGAGATGCAATTTGCCATATCTTTTGGGAAATGAAGTCCATATACTTGTAATTTTTATTGGAGATGGCTAACTTGGAAGTCCTTAGATTCCTTACTTTTGAGAAATTTTGAAAAAAAATCTTTTAATTAAATTGTAATTTACCTAATTTGTCACACTTTGCGTTTTAGGGTTTTTTAGTATTGTGGAGCATCCAAAAATGATGATGTATGTCTAGGATTGTTGTGGGCTATTGCCACAATAGAAGGGCATGTGCCTACCAAAGGGCATTCAAAAAAACACAATTATTTGTCTTCAACATGCATGCAAATGGGGGTCCCTTGCCCATAGCGCTCTTAACATTTATGATGGTTTCAATTTTTAGTTTTTGGTGAAATGTAATCACTATCAAGTCTCTACAAATGGCCAATTTTTAGTTTTTTTTTATTCATGATTTTCTAATTATTATTAATTTATACTTAATTTTATCTATTTTCTGTGACAAATTGTCATTTTTTTTAAGTAGTACAATTTCAGTATTATAAAGTACTCAAAAGTACTACTGGCCGTTGATTTTTCGGATCAACGACTGAGATTGTTCCGTTTTGCAATACTAGCAGTACTTGTAGTACTAGGCAAAAAAAAAACAGTTTTGGCAGAACGCTCCCTAAATCGTTCGGTGTTTCTTGCATCCACCCAGGTAGAGAGGTCGTTTTTATAATGAAATCCATTGTTCCTTATGAATCGTTAAAGGATATGGGATAATTTAAAAATTGAGCTCCTATTAATCCTAACCATTAATATATCCCACATGGATTGCTTTAACTCCTGCCATCCAATTTGTATAAAGATCTTGTCTTCCTCAACTTCACTTACATCCTAGTGAGTGACTTTTAGAACTAGTTACAAATGTTTAGGATTTACGTAAATATAATGTCAAATTTCTAAAATTTAAATTTTAAAGTGGCCACCATAATTCGGGAACTTTAATTAAATATATTGCATTAAAGTGCCGACCTTGCCCTTCACCTACGGTATCAAAGCAGGATGCTAAAAGCTGTCAAAATACATGATTGATGATTTGTGGATTAAACATCTTATTTTGTAGAAAGTCAATAATACCACAATTAAGCAATTTTCAACATCAACCATTACACATGCATTCAATCAACTCCCTCCAAAATGTTTGAACATTAATTTTTAAAAATTCATTTTAAAGAAATAAATTGGTTTATGCAATGTTCTAGGCTTAAATCCCAACTCTTATTTCAATTACCATATCTTTATATTAAACCTTACAGGACAAATGAAACAACTTAAATTTTTTGAGAATTTGAGCAAGTTCTATTGTATAATGACTTCAAGTTTGGAAAATTTTGTATCAAATTTTTAGGCTAGCTCATAATCACCATTCTCAAGTTTTGTTTCATATCATTCCAATAAATATCATAAAAATTATTAGGATATGTTGATTTACTATCAAAGATAAAAATTATATATATATTAGAAAAAGGTTAATTATATTTATTTTATTGAATAGATTGATAACTACACAAAAATATTTGAACCCTCATTAGAAGAGTTTTGGAGCCACTGGGAGACCTCGAGTTCTCCGACATTCCCGGACTGTGGGAACGTCGGAGAACTAGCTGTCCCATTAGTTGTGATTTGGGGGGTCTGGACAACTATTTCAAGTTGTTCCCAGCTCCATTCCCCCGGGCCCCATCAAACGCGACTAAGTTTGTTTGTTTTTAAAATAAATAAAAAATAAAAAAATAAAAATTTAAAGTTCTTAAAATGGAAAACAAAGTTAAATTTGTTTTTTGTTTTTTCTTGAAAAAATCGACGTGGCAGTCGCTTGGCCAGGTCAGCAGGCCCTGTGAACTGCTAGTTTCGTCCACTTTTGTCTAGTTTTGTCCAGTTCTCTACTTGGGAACTCGCGGCCCTTCCCGGTAGGCAAATCTCATCTAATGGACCTGGCACGGAGACTGCCAAGTCGGACTGCAGTAATGAATTAATTAAAAATATATATTTTTTAATATTTTAAAAATATATATATATTTTAAAATTTCTTAAATTTTATTTTTTTCTTAAATTTTATTTTTAAAAATTTTAAAATTAATTAATTAATTTTAATCAGACTGTCCGGCCATGGTTTGCAACATGGGGAACCATGGCTGGAAGGTCTTCCAGAGGCATTAGATGGGATTCAGCCATTGGGGAGGGCTGTGAGTTTTCTGGTCGAAACTAGTATGAAACCCGCCGATACCTGCCGTACCCTGCCTGTGTTGACCTAGCCAAGCAACTGCCAAGTCAGAGTTTTAGAAAAAAAAAAACCTTTTCTGGAACATCCTAGTGCTAGGCACTAATCTGCTTGTTTCCAGTCTATTTCTTTGCTTACTGAATTTTTGTATACTGAATTCTTTCTCATTTTGTTCCTATCAAGACTCAAGTCAGTTATTTAGAGCACACTAATATAGATTCATACCTTTGTAAATTAGATGCAAAATAAATCTATCATCAGTTCATACATCATTGTAGGTGTTTGCTCACACAACTATCAAGTCTCATGCTTGTGTACTGTATTTTTGATAGATATGTGCAAAGCATCATACTAGTAGAACCAGAAAAAAAATTTGAAGGTTCACAGTACATCACAACATGTCTAAAAAAATGCATAATAACACTTTCTAAAGTCTCCATATAGTTCTAGAATTTGTGAGTAAAGCAAGAGAAAAAGTATTGTGACATTCAATCGTTCCTTGAGGTAGTAAGCCTCACCTGCACCCATGGCAACCAACATCAAATTATAAGGTTAGTGACCGCATGCGAGGTGTCTACAGCTTACTTACAACATGTTATAGTTTTCACAATGAAAAATTGAATCATAAACAATACTACATTTCTTAACTCACATCAAGTGTCAAACAACGAAAACATAAAAAAAACTGGTTGTTGTTTAAGGATTGAGACGTCGTCATGTTTCCACAGTAGTCTCAGTACATACACCAGTTACCGAACCCTAGTATTTTGAGTCACCTCAGTCAGTCACCGAGCAGCAACCTCACTTGCTCTCAGTTTTCCGAAATGGTAACCCAGCAGACCACCGAACTAATAGGATCAACAGAATTTCAGAATTTCGAAATGGCACCCCAGACTAATCCCAAAACTATGCAGGAAGTAAGTTCTTTGGCTGAGGTTTTGTGCTTTGGCAATTGGTTGAGTTAATCAGTTTGCCCGCCCAATCTTGCCGCCATCCATGTTGTGCTTCAAACACAAGTGGAGGCCAAAAATTTATAAAAAAAAACAAAAAAACTCATAATTATTAAATCACACTATTGATCGTCTGAGTTAACCGATAGGCCCACTATTGCATATACTAGCATAGGATTATAAATATAAGTCTGTGCTTGGATTAAATGTCCACATAGTTGCAGAGATGATTACAGTCTTCAGTAAATGTTAACCGTCTGTAATGCATTTGAATTAGAAGTAATAGTTAATGAGGATCATACTCTCCTCAAAAAACATCTGTGAATATTGTACAAGCATAGATTTAACTAAATCTTGTAGCTTTAATTCATCATGTATGGTCAGAAGTGATTATCACAAACTGCCACCTTTATCTATCTCTCCAGACTGTGGGAAGTTGTAATTTATATAAAATAATACATCAAACCATAACATAGAGAGGGTGCATATCACTTTTTATTTTTGTACAAAAGTGATACATGCATCAAGCTGAGGCATAGCTAGGTGATAAAAAAACTAGAGACTGTTGTAGTATAGAAAAATCTTTTTTAGAAAAGAGACTTTATAATATTCTTAAGTTTTTACTTAAGTCATATAAGATCTACCATTGTGATTTTTTCTCACAAAGTATCATATTTTACTCTCATCCCAAAGTTGGTACTTGGTGATGAAAGCTAGAAAAAAAAAAAAAAAAAAATTACCTTTGTTTTTTTATTTTAAGGACTTAAAAAAAAATTTGAAAAAAAAAAAATCTGCCGTCGCGTTCAATGGGGTTCCCGGGGAACGAAGCTGGGAACGGCCCTGAAACGGCCCTCCAGCCCCCCAAAATCCCATCTAACGCCTCAATTCCTTTCTAATGTATGTTTCAACTAGTGAGATTGATGAAAGTTGTAGGGAGTTTAATTTTGATGGCATTGAAGTTAGAAAAAACATATAAAATCATTTTCTTATAAGCAATTTTTGAAATTTCTAAACAAAACAAAAACTATAAAATATATGTTGCGTAATAGAACACTCATAGTTGGGATTTGTAATTTTCAATTGGTTACCAAAGTTATTAGCAATATTGGTTTTGCTTTCATTATGTACTATGGGTTCTAATTTAGAATTTGCTTTAAAAATGAACGTGATTTTTTATAAATTATTTTCAAATATTTGGAACATGTGGCCTTGATTTGAAGACATGTAGCTCCCAAGATTATTGGAGAACATTAGGGAAAAATGATGTTATAGTCATTTATGTCAATGCTTTCATCTTTGTTTGGGCTTTGAATAGTCACCTATACCACAAATTACTTGCTACAAATTTTCAAGAGCAAACAATGAAACTTGAAGAGTTTAAATTGATATATTAAAATTTATTAAAATTTAAAAACTAATTACAAACTATTACCAATTTTTTTTTAAACTGGAAACTATTTTTTTTTAATTCACAAATTCTAAAACTATTTTAAAAGTTAAAGTCTTTCAAATTATTACAAATTTTAAAAAATAAAATCTAAAAGCCTAACAAAACTTAAGAATTTAAAGAGACTTAGATTTTTATCATAGACGAATGAATGGCATATCATTTAAGAATTCAAAATGTGCATGGAAGTGATTTTTGTTAAAGTGGTCACAAAGTAGGTCTACAAAGATATAAGTGTTGATAAAATTGCAATGACAAAATAAAATGTTGAAGCAGAGAGATCAAATTTTGAATTTTTCAAGTTTTGAAGAATCAATTCATGAAGTGAGAAAGAAGTAACCTTCACAAATCTTTGTAAGTTAAACAATGCTCAACAAGCCTCTATGTACATAAAATGGTACTCAATGTAATATATATTCAATTTAATCAAATTCTCTCAAATTTAAGAATAACTAATCAATTCTTTAGTAACTCACTTAATTTTATATACTCTCTAATGTTGTTAAAAGAACAAATTCATATAATAAATACCTTCAATCAACTTACAATCCTATAAATTACTTTATGTATAAAAATCCCACCTAAACAAGTCACCTTGTGATGAAAAGATAAATTAATTGAAAATGTAAAGGATATAGTTAACAAAGATAGAAGGATGAACTTCTAGATGAAAGTTTTATGGACATAGGCTCCAAATTTTATTTATAAATATTGGTGATCACAATTTATTAATCAAAACATTTAAATGTAATGTAAAATTCAAAATCTACAACTTTAATTTATTAACAAAGGGTAGTTGAAAGTTGTGGTCCTCTAGTACTTTCATAATTGTTTGTGCATTCTTGCACACTTAATAAGCACCCTTGTCTATATTGACAAAGCTTTGGTTTTAGCATATATGATTATAAATTTTGAAGGACCAAATTTTAAAGTGATATGTTCATAAAGAGTATATTGAGATTTTAATTCGTTAAAACAAATTATTTTGAAGATATAGAATTTTGAAACCTCTCATTTAATTATTCGTTGACCAAAGAGTGTTGATACTTTGTGTATTTTAAAGGCCCAATTTTAATTCTATATTTGGATTTTCATCACAAAGCCCACCTACATATTTTTACTCAAAAATTCAAATCATCAAAAAATAGAATAATATAGAAAAGAATCATCTATAAAATATGAATATAAAAAATTCAACTATATAAAAATAGAAATAAACAACTTGATGATTTCATGTCACATACTTTTCTTTTAGAAAAATTTAGATCTAATAATTCTACTTTGCTTTGAAGTTTTTTTTAACTTCAGAATGCATTGAGGTTTTATAGCAATGCATTGGCCTTTTAATAAATGTCTCATTTAAACTATTGAATTTTATTTTATTTCAATAAAAAATATCATAATCTATCTATGTAAACAATGTTTTTGCAAAACAATTGTCTAAAATTTAAAATCACATGTATGAATTAATGTGTTAAGGATGTTTAAATTAAACAATATTAGATATACCAATACTAGATATAATCATGCTCTGTTGATATGTCAAATGATATGTAATGTTTGACTACCACCTCTTTAAAAATGGGCTTTAGAGAGAAGTAGACCTTTTGTTCTTATTCATTAAATTACTTTCTAATGAATAAAGCAAGGTAGAGTAGTGGTGCCTCAATTTTGACCCATGACAAAGCCCCTACATTGGACCAAAAAAATGGAGTCTTAGAAATTAGTTGGATGGGTAAGCCAAATATTAGATTTGTATCTTGTGGAAAAAATGTGGAGTAAGTAGCGCCACACTTTCATCAATAAAAGACACATACTTTTGAACAAATATGCTTCAACCCAAAAAATAACATGACCTAGGAGAATGACTATCATGGTCTTGCAAACTTGAATCCAAAGGGCCTTGCTTTTGTGCGAGGTGCACAAAGACTAGCTTATTCACTAATAGAAAATCATAGCTTTTATGGGCACTAGTTTTTATGTTGCAATACCATACTTTTTGATTATTTTTATAGTTTCCAGACTTTTGAGACATTGCCCATTAAATTGTGCCTTAAAGTTTTGCAAAAAAAGTATTTAAATAGATTTTTTAAATTGTATTTTTCATTGAAAAAAATTGAATTTAAGAAATCTTTTAATAATTGAAATGAGGCATTTAAAAAAACAATACATTGTCATACTACCTTGATGCACTCAAAAATTCAAAAAAATCCAAAGTTGTGAATGGAATTTTTAACTATAAATATTTACAATAGGCAAATATATCAAATTAAATTCATTACATATTTTATCTTTATTTTTAGATAAATATTTTTTTAATATTATTATTATTTATTTGATTGATTATTTTTCTTTATTAAAAATTATTTTGATGATTTTTTATTTTTTATTATTTAAACTTTACATGTGGAATACTTCAATAATAATTTTAATAAAACTTTGAATGAAAATCCTTAGGTGGAGTTAGTAATGAAATTCAAAATATAGAATTGAAAATGGGCCTTTTTACCTCAAAATCTTGTCATTGTTTGATCAAAGTATTATAAAATGAGAGGTTTCAAAATTCTATAACTTCAAAATAGTTTGTTTTGGCAAAAAAATTCAATTGTCTCAATGTACATAAATAATTGTAAATGTTGGGCCTTTGAATTTTGTAATTATTCAATGCCATTATGGGAGGGTTTTTTTTAAGGTTAAAAAATCAAAATTTTATTAATATAGACAAGTGCAAGTACATATAAAGTGTTGACAAGTGCAGAAAGAGCTTGTCTTAGAACTAATAGACCATAGCTTGCAACCACCTCCATTGTTTATACTTTTGAAGATTCTTTTTAGCAACATTTAACAAAAACATATAATAAGTCAACCCCAATAACTAATCAAGAATCAAGCACTACTAACTAAAGGAACTAAGGAAGCTTAGACTAGGTCATTATCATCCTACAATTTGGTGTGGGCATGAATGCATTCATGATGAACGCTATGTTCCACTTATTCACAACTAAACAATGAGGGACTTCAACAAGTCAATGTTATACCTAATTCAAGTAGCTCAGTGAATGTCAAAAAGGGCAAACTATAGTATTTTCCTACATCTCTTGCAATTCCCAAATCCCAATTCTTTTAGTTGTATAAATGAATTTCTAGGATTTTGTGTGCAATTATGTCCACTTTAAAGGATTTTGAATTGTAGAGGACTTGTATGTCTACATCATGGGGAATAAAACTTATGAATTGATTGCACCTCAAAGAGTAGAGAACTTGAAAGGTAGGCCAAATATACAAATTTTCTTCCTACTTTACTCTCTTGCATCTCACCCATCCACAATGCTATTAAAAAAATACAAAACTATTATGCCTATTTTCTTAAGTGAATAGACATTCTCATCCCAATCCAATATCTCATGAATTAGTACAAACATTTTTAAGTATGTGAACAAAGTCATTCTACAACGTTGAGCCAAAAGTGTGTAGCTTTTAGTACTTAACACCTAAAGCCCAAGGCCTTTATTTCATCAAATTCCGTTCAAAATTGCCATTTCATTGCAAAGTGCAAAAAACTTTAGAAATTGTTCTTTTTGCATATCTAATTGTAGGATCTTGTGCTTGACTAATATAAAAATGTGTAGAAGAAATTTTAGAAACTTTGACCATGTGGATTGCAAAAAATTTGTGAATGAAGTGAAGAAAATTGTGTGTTTTTTGTACCTTGCTTGCCTAGATTTAAAGGCTTTGAATCTTTGTAGCTTAAAATTTCTGCATTGCACACATTGAATTACAGAAAAATTATATTGAAGAATTGAGTTGACAATCTAGGAATTAAAGAAAACCTTGATTTTCATTCTTTAACCCCTAAATGCATGAGGCACCAAATTTTGGTGTTGTCAAAGCTTTGAAGTTAAATAAAACATAATCAAGTTTCCATTTTTAGTAGTTTATATTTTTGAAATTTTTTCTTTGAAGTCTAGTTTTAGCATCAAAAATCTGATTTTGAAAAAGATTGATTATGATTTTTCTATTCAATATTTTGTTTAAGGGTGTCCATTGCAATTTTGACTTTCTATAGTGTTGAGGGCTCTTGGAAATGAGCCTCAAATACACTAGACCTTGGAAGAAAATTCACATTAGAAATTGATTTTAAAATTTTATAAAGTAGATTTTGATAAGCCATAAACACTACAAAAAACCCTGGTCCTAAATGACTGGGGGAAATGACTGAAACGTGATTATGTGGCCGGAACAACTGAAAAATGACTTGGAATTCCATAATTGCACCAACCACATCGGAACAGTCATTTGCAAGTCATTTTTCAGAACCGCGAACGAGGGTGCACCCTTCGTAGACTTTCATCCACGTTTTTCAATTCTTTCTAGGAACAAGATTACATTGGGAACTGCGTAAAGGTAGCGGCAGAAGTGTCAGCCATTAAAGAGTGACTCGAAGTCACGAAATACTACTCCCTGTGTCTGTAGAATGACTTAGCAATGACTTTAGGATTTTGGTTGGGTAATGCTGCCCGTTGTGGCAGACTTCGGGTAGAAATTAAAAAATTCAGAGCACGTATGCAGTTTAGGACTTCGAAGACGCGGCTTCCAGTAACTTGAATGAGACTTAGAAATGACTACGTCATGACAGAACGCCAAGTAGGGTGGATTTCCACTGCCAACTGGACATATGAAGGGCCTAACGTGGACACCAGTCATTCCGTGGCTACTAGTACGCCACTTTGACGTTTCTACTGGGCTACTCCACCATGACTGACATGTGAGCACAGTTTTGAAGGTGCATGTCTAGTACATTATAGGATAACAACGGACTTTGTCCACAAACATGCAGAGAAAAATTTGGTGAAAGGCAATGAATGGAAAGTGACAGCATCATTTGGCAAAATGCACATGTTCAGAATTATAAAGCAAGCATGGCCCTCGGTTGCAACGAGATGCATTGCAATAGCCACACGAGTAGCCACACAGCATACTATGCGTTGGGTACGCCATAAGCCTCCTGAATGACATGAAAATAATTTGCTGGTGGCTCAACATACTTAGCCTCGCTACAATCTGAAACTTCAAATTTATCTACTGAAGGCATGTGTACATGACTAGGAAAGCCACCGATACACTCTCAAAAGCAATGACGGACCACGGTAGTATTGGAGATGTGTGGAATCCTATAGTCGTCCAGAAGCAAACTACATTCATATGTTGATTGTCTCAAGTATGTTGTAAAGACGAATTATATGACTACTCCGCGACTAGCACACGGCAGTAGTTGCCTGGAAGACACGTATTAATTATTTCTTTTCTCTGGAATTTTCTAAAGACAAGTTAAATGACTATTAAGCGACTTGCACTCTGCAATAGTTCCATAAAAGACACTTACCAATCATTGATCTTCACTGTGGTGATTACTACTGTTAGAATCCCCAATTAATTTATGCGCCGCCGAACCGCAACAACGCTCATCATGAGATAGCGTTGCATGATCCGCAGTAATCACCAATTCGCCTACTATCGCCACAGTAGCTCATTTCTTGTTTCCCAGATTGCGCTTCCGGCTTCGCCTCACTCTCTCTCTCGGATGACTACAAAGCAAGAAGAGTGGCCGCCCTCCAACGACGATAGTACTGAAGCAGCGGACCTCATTGGCTGCAAATTGACGGGAGATCACGGTTCATCGTGAACCAAAGTGTGACGTGAGAGCAGTGAGAAGACTTGCAGCGGACCATGGAAGCGCAACCGGATAGTCCACCGCCAGAGAAGGGAGCTTACGAGTTGCTGCGGGACCAAAACGTCCTCTAGGTGCGACAAATGGCAGCTCCAATTGAGGCAGCGAGAGCGGAGTTGTAAGTTTCCGACCCCTTCCCCTCAACAGAGCTCACTCGTTTTCTTCAAGTCATTCCTTCACTTTCATGACTGGCGGAATTGTTCCTGCTAGCGTTGGAATTAGAGCTCCATGGGTTTGACATCAGAGTGTGCTTATGCACGAGTCCCAAGGACACGAAGGACTCCTTAGTCAGCCCGCAGATGAGCAATTTAGCGGTTCTGTTCCTCCCTGTACCTTGCACTTTTTTTGAAACACAAAGGCGGCGCAGTCGTAGGGTTTCCCACACCCAATGCTGTGTCCCAAGGATTTGTTTGCCCACGAGAGAAACCCCGAAGTTGCATTGTATGACTGTGGATTTGTCGGTGACTCTGTCAAAGTCACATGGAAGTCATTTGCAAGTCCGTAACTAGTCATTGGACAGGAACATTCTAGAACAAGGCAATCATGTACCCTAAAACTGCCACGTAGGATCCGCCATGGTCGTCTTCTTCCCTTGGAAACTGTGTCCTGTGTTTTAGGAAAACACTTGCCTGACTCCGCCTTGTCGCTCAGAGTATGTACACACCAGTGTGATGTGATTTGTTCCGTAAGAGGAAATGTATCGCTTAGAGTATGTACGCACCAACGTGACGTGATTTGTCCCGTAAGAGGAAACGTGGTTGCTTGTGTTTTTGTGCCGATTAATGTTGAGGCCGTGTCAAATTTTTTGGATGTTGGGGCAAGGATACCGCTATTGCTAAGGCCCAAGGTGGTAAACTGCCTCCCACTTGCAACAAGAGAGGCGACGGAGTTGTGCGTAGGAGTTTACTGTGGGAAGGCGTTTCAGTTAGGAGAGCAAGGGAGGCAAAGGGAGGCAAGGGGAGCCGTGCGATGAGGTCCGCCAAAGACTCGTCGTCGAAGGCGACAAAATCTGATGGCGATGCCATTGGTACAGGTATGAAGCACCTCGCCATTGCTTGTAGTCATGTTGAGCAGCAATCCGACAAGGGGAAAATGTCCTCTTTTTGCCGGTTTAGGGTTGTTGTGTCATCAAGGGTTTAGTGTTTCAGGGTTCTGGGTTGGAAATTGCAGGATTCACCTTCCTATGACACTTGCATTTTCACTATTGCATACCCTGGTATAATTTTTGAATCAATTTGGAAAGTAACAACTTCCTTGGTAGGATCAGAGGAAGAGTTCATGGACTCTTCAGAAGACGACCTTGATCTCGAGGACGAAGAACCTCTGGTTGACAAGAGGACAAAGAGGAAGAAGACAACGTCGATACAATGTGCAGCAGGGCACATCGCACCACTAGGGCGTCCTTACTCATGCCTCCATTTCGCGACTGTGGTCACTCTAAATTAATTATTTTCAACGTACATGGGACATTGTTGGATTGTAGTCGGTTATCTGAACAGAACCCGAACCCTGGAATTTGAAGTACCTGCAAAACTGTGCTTCGTAGAGACTTAGTATTTCGACCATGGTTGAAGACCTTTCTTTGTTGTTGCTTTAACAATTACTGAATTATTGTGTGGGCTTTTGGAGTAGCAGCAGTTTGCTGCATATGGAGGACGTTTTGTTCGCAGTCTTGGCCGATATGAACGGTTTACGGTACGCAACCCCCTTGTTTGCTTGGTTAGGTAAAATTATTGAGGGTTCGGACATGGCAGATGGCTGTCCAATGGATTGGGGTAAACAGTTAGAGGCAGTCTATGCAGCATGGCCTCGTTTTTGTGCAGCTAATACAGTGATAGTAGATAGTAAACACAGTAGGGTCCACTGCAATCCGGAGGCTAATGTAATCATCAATACCCCATTCTACGTGAAGTGGATTTGCTCATTGGCAGATGACAAGGAGTACCTCAAACGGTACCTGTGGCCATTGTTGGAGGCTTTGCATGGCTGCGCAGACGTTGCTAAGTTTTGATCCAAATTCCCCGAAATTGTCAACGAATCCATGTCAAAAATGCTCCACAGACGCTATGCTGGACATGCATATGAGTTTATGGACATTGTGGAAGGTGAGGGGATTAGCTGCCCCTGGGCTTGTACATGTAAAAGCGCCCCTCACCTTCCTTTGATCTTCTTTTCTGATGATCAATTCATACGTGTGCAGGTCAAGGGACAGTCGCAGGATGCCCGACCAAAGATTGCATCGGCGGCAGTCAAGAAAGCTTCCCTTCCGTCCTTGAAATCAGTAAGTTCAGCCCTGTGAGTGGTCGTGAATTGTGTAGTGTCCAGTGTGCATCATTTTGAATTTTTCATCATGTCCTAGTTACAACTTCTAAAACACAGAAGTCCTTTTTAGCAACGGCTAAATGAAAAGGGTCTCGTAGTCACATTTCAGTCATCTCGTAGTCACATTTCAATCATCTCGCAGTCACATGTCAGTCATGTCCGAGACAGATGAGAGTCGGCCTACAGTAAAACTGTATTTGGATCTTACTAGTTCAATGTATTATATGCATCGTGCATTGATGTATGTTTTTTTTATCGGTAGCCTTCTTGCAGTATCGTGTCGAAGACGAAGTATTTCTTTTGAACCCAAGAGCGTCGAAGCAAAGAGTGGTAGTGGGTAAGATCAGTGGATTACCGGACAAACACAAATACCACTGTAACGACATCCCCGACTGCTGGTTCAAGGTGAACGTCCATGAGGTTCTACAAAGTAAAGTGGCACTCATGTTTCCTAATTATCAAGCTGAGGCGGAAGTGGTTCAAGATGTGAAAGGGTCGTCTACCATATGGAACCAAAAGTACCTAAAGCTTACAATGTGAGGGGGCCTTCCACACTCTATTTTTGATGTTGCGTACATATAGGCTTGTAGTTCTATGTACAGTCTTCCATCAGGAACGGAGTACTTTGAATACATCATTTCCTTTGCGCCTAAGGCCTTTCTTTTATGTTTGACCCCTTCCCAATTGCATGTGTGGATTGTACAATGCATGAGTTATGGGCATGTAGCCGTGTAGATGTCCAAGTCGTTTCCAATTTGAATTACCAAACTTAGATTACAATGCAGAGGCAACCCACCATTGAATTCCATATGTGCAACGCATATGTAAGTGGATGCTGATTGACAAGAACAAAGGTCACTAATTAAGGAGTTCCTTCACCACCATAGAAATTACTAGGAAATGACTACTGCTGAGGTCGTTGGGAAGCTAAAAAAAAGGCGGCGAACTTCGAAACGACTCTGAGGTGACTAGAAGCGAGGAGAGTAGGAATAACTCTGTTCGAACTGCAGAATGACTCGTACCGTATCCAAATGACGACCTACAAATAACTGAAACAGAACTCGCAAATGACTCGTTAATAAAAACGTGTGAACAGGGATATTAGTCACCACCTGAAGTGACTGCAAAATAACTCCACAGTGACTGTCCAAAAAAGTCCCATTGCCACGTGTCAGATTCTACGAGATTTTCCATATCCACAGTATGACTCTTAAATAACTCACCGTAAACTCAGAAATGACTTCAGGAAATTTCCACGAAAAACATCCGGAGCACTTTCCGTGACTGCAGAATGACTTAGCAATAAATGAAGAGTGCTGACGTGTCAATCCACGAGATGGTCTCTAAATGACTCCACGGTGACTTCCACGTGACTCTGAAATTGCTAACGTCATGCTGCGTCACGAAAATTTTGGCTTGGAATGGGCAACTGCCCCCAATTTCTCCCCCCATTGCTCGAAAATCCCCTCTGACACTTCAGACCTTGACACCCGCTTTTTCATCCAAGTACATGAGAGATGGTGATAATACCCAGAGTCATTTTTGAGTCATTACGTGGCCACAATGACTTGGAGCCCTACAGTCATTTCCTAGTAAAAAATGTCCTAAATGACTCCTACGCAATCATTTTGTAGTCACTTGCGAAGTCATTTAGGACAGGATTTTTTTGTAGTGAAATTAATTGGGGTTATACATGTTAGGCCTTTTAACTTCATACTTTTTTGGTCACCAACTTTTTAGATTTGACATGTGAAAAGACGATTGAAAGACTTCAAATCACTTTTGCAATTTTAACACCCTTATGATAAAACATTATAACCTTTCAATCCATGAGTGATATTGTTTTTTGTTTTTCCTATGTGATCTTTGACATGTCTAGTTTCAATTTGTATGGTTACAATTCCAAAAAAAATTGATCTAACTTATCAAAATGTTGACTTTTATCAAGAGCTTTGGCCACAAGGTAAGATGGACAAGTTAATATGGGAAGCTCACATCAACCATAGTAGGATGGCGTGGTTGCATACCAACATTCTATGTGATAAGTTGATGTCTTAGGTAGAATTGCCTAATACCACCATCCACCCAATTATGTCACCTACAAGATCCTTCCAATTGTGTTAGTGGCCCATTTGTTACCACAATCTTTACAACCCTTATCATGATGGCAATGCACTTGGGGAGCGGACACATTAGCTTACGCTTTAACAATGGTTCACTCATGCTTCAACAAGGGTTTGCTCATGCTTCAACAATGTAGCTTAACATTTTAGCTTTGAAAATTACAAAAAATTCACTTGTCAAAATGTCTTCATTCTTTTTGCAATTGACTTCTATCAAAATTTTCTATCTATGAAAAATATAAGAGTTGACAAATAACTTCTCCAAAGTACTTTGATAGCAAATCTGTGTGGTAGTGGGCAATTCTTCTTTAAGTCACATTAGTTCTTGGCTTCTCGAAGAAGTTTGATAATTTTTGGCTCCGCACTCCATTTTTTGGTTCACGTAGTGGCGAAGCCATTACGTGGCAATTAAAGCAACCAATCTGTGGTTCCATTGAGTAAATGAGATGTTTTCTGTTTTTTAGGTTTTATTCCTGAATGTGTTATTCTCTAGGAGTGTGCCCTTAGCCTCCACCATTTGTCTCTTGGAATAAACTCCGGGTTTCAAAAAAATATTGACTTTTTGTTCAATTTAGAGCAAATTCTCAAAAGCTCAGAAAAGGCCATAGGCATTTTAGGGGTTAATATAGTATTAAGTAGATGTAGGTCCACGAGTGAACAAAAAAGTGAATCATTAATCCCTGAGTGCCCTACAAGCCAAAATGTGGCCTCTTAAAATTGAAAAATTTCCTTGTGTGACTATTAAAATCTTTTCAACGGTACAATCAAAGGACGTGTTCCCTTTTCTAAAGCTCTAGGCCTATCTCCACTACCAATCAAGTTAGTTTATGTGAATCTTTCTTTAGGTGATAGTTTGATGGAATGACTTCACAACAGGTTGAATTTTAGTAACACACGTTGGTGTTAAGACTAGTCTTTCCAGCTGGACTTGGAACGGGTTACGATTGTGACAGTTACAGGCCGTTAGGCTTGGTCTCTCTGAAGCACGTAAATACTCCGATGAGAGAATAGGCTCTCACGCAAACCTCTTGTAATTTCAGGAACCTCAATGATTAAAGAGTATCTCAATTTCCCAAGCTTTACTTGTGTCGATCTTCTGAGAATGATTTAATTAGTTTCTTGCTTGGTTTCATGGTTCTTTCTATTTAGTTTAATGTGAAACTCTAAGAGTGTCGACAAATGCGTTGATCAGTCAAAGCTTGATCGTAACATTAGGTTTGCGTCCCATTTTTGTCCACACTTTGGGACAGGACCGGAACGTATCAGTGAACAGTGCAACATGGCTGTGTAGTATCCTTTGCGTGTTAGCTCCAGGCATCCAGGAAATTGACTTTTTGTTTCATGGATCAGAAAGAACCTGACGGTGAGCATGGACACCAACCGCCACGAGAAATGGAATCGGAATGGGCTGAGTTCATTCAACAACAGATCCAACTGGTGTTTCGATCAGCTCTGCCCCACATGGTACAACAAATCGCGGACCAGGCTACAACTGCACCGCCCTCGACCTCCCCTCTTTGCACCTTCAGGGCCACTGATCAGGATCCGTAGGGATCGGGAAGACATGGTGACGTCGGAACCAGGGAGAGGGAGGCCAAAGTCGCTGATCCAGAGAAGTTTGCGGGGAAGCGGGGCGGAGAAGTGTATCGATGGTTCGCTCAACTTCGGTTGGTATTTACAGGGAAGCCGCATACTTACAAGCAAGATGAAGACAAAATAGTTTTTGCTCTTTCTTACATGAGTGGGTCGGCCCAGAGCTGGGCGATGCCTCTTTTGCAAGCTCTCGACGAAGGGCAATCGCATGAATTACTTATCAGTTATGATGCTTTTAGGGAGGTAATGATCACAATTTTTGGTGACATCGATAGAAGGGGCAATGCGGAGGATCGCCTTGGAAAGATCAAACAAACAAGTTCGGTGGCTGGATATATCTCTAATTTTAATGAACAAGCCGCTCAGGTCGACTGGAATGAATCCAACTTAGTAGCACGTTTTCGTGCGGGGCTGAAGGACGAAGTTCTCGATTCAATAGCGACAGCAGAGACCCAACCACGCGGACTCCAGGAGTGGATGGCAATGGCCTCTCGGATCGATGAAAGACTGTGGAATCAGTGCCAAACTCGGAGTTCTTCCAGTTCTTACTCATTTTCAAACCGGTCCCCATTATTGAATGTTAAACCGACACCCTTGGCTACGAAGGATCTGGCTGGTCGATTTCAACCAATGCCACATTTGTCAGGCCCAGTACCGATGGACTTGGATGTCGCTCGAGTAAGTACAGCAATGGCCAAGTCACTTGCAAAAAGATTAGAATATCAGCGTCAAGGAAGGTGTTGGAGATGCGGTCAAATTGGTCATGTTCGGGCCAAGTGTCCAACCAACCCTTCCACGCCTTTATCTGTGGCGGCCATGGAATCTATTGAAATGCATCAAGAAGGATTGGGAAAAGATCAATCCCGGGACTGAGGAAAAGCTCCCAGTACCCGGGCAAACCGCGGGCTGTGGTCAATTCAACCACGGCCAAGCAGCCATGTAGTATTCAAACAGGAGGAATGACAGGACCATTGTATTTGCGAGCCACATGGGACCCGGAAGCCCATTTAACCGTAGATGGTCAAATCAATTCAGTAAAGGTTCGTCCATTGGTAGATTCGGGAGCCACAGGGATTTTTATGCATCCAGATTTTGCTACCAAGTGCCGAGCTGTAGTGCGGCCAAAGGAGTTTCCTCGGGAAGTAAAAGTAATTGATGGAAGGGTTATCAACTCAGGATTAATCACATGAAGCTACAGTTGAGTTCAGTGTAGCAAATCATCGGGAAATATTAGTAGCAGATTTGACAAACACAAGTCGATATCCTTATGTTTTGGAAACTCCCTGTTTGGTACAACACGATCCAATAGTTCGCTGGGCACCAAAGAAAGTTACCTTTGACTCACCCTACTGTAGGGCGACTTGTTTGCTAACAGAGACCAAAATTTTGAAGTCCAAGGATATGTCGGTTCTGGATCTAGGGTCCCACCGGGGAAACAAGGCGATGAAGCACCGAAGCAGTTGTCCATCGGAAAGCTCGGGGGGCGGAGAGAAAATGCAGCGGGCCAGTCAACAGGCTCCGAAGCTTGCCATTGTATCGGCTGCAGCTTTCAGGTTATCCGCCAAGACGGCTGAGGTATATACCTTGGTGATATCGGAATTGGACAGTAAATCTTCCACCGAAACCATAGACCCCGATTTGGAATCAATTCCGCCGGAATACCGAGATTTGTATGATGCTTTCAGTGAAAAGTCATCCAATGAGCTGCCAGAACATGGAGTATCGAATATGAAAATAGAATTTAAGGACAGCCAGGAACCGAAGAACTCAAGATTGCGACCCACGTCGCCAACAGAGTTGGAGGAGCTCCGGAGGTATTTGGACGAGAACTTAGGAAAGGGATGGATCAGGAGGTCCAAATCTCCAGTTTCCGCGCCTATAGTGTTCGCACGGAAAAAAGATGGTTCTATCCGAGTATGCATAGACTACCGGAATCTCAATAAGGTTACAATTCGAAATCGTTATTCCTTGCCACTTATTCCTGAGCTCACAGATCGGTTAGTGGGGGCTCGTATATTCTCCAAATTGGATGTGAGGCAAGCGTATCATCGCATACGAATGGCAGCGGGCCATGAATTCAAGACCGCTTTCAAGACTCGTTATGGGTTATTTGAATATTTGGTGATGCCATTTGGTCTCACAAATGCGCCTGCCCAATTTCAAGCACACATGCAAAATATTTTTGGTGATTTGCTGGATATTTCGGTTGTCATTTATTTGGATGATATTTTAATTTTCTCAAAAACTAAGGAAGAACATCAGCTTTTGGTTAGAGAGGTTATCCAACGCCTCAAGGACCACGGCCTTTATATCAAGGCCTCAAAATGTGAATTCAATCGTACGTCTGTAGAATTCTTAGGGATGGTGGTGTCATCCAAAGGATTGGAGATGTGTGCAGATAAGGTTCAAACTATTAAAGAATGGCCAGTACCACAAAATATTAAGGAGGTTCAAGCATTCTTGGGTTATGCGAATTTTTATCGTCGATTTATACCGGATTATTCTCATATTGCGGATCCCCTCACATCGTTGACACATAAAGACCAAAAATTTCAATGGACCATCGAAGCTAAAAAGGCATTCAATAAATTACGGGTACTTTTCTGTCAATCACCTGTGTTATTACATCCCGATTTTGAACAACCGTTTATTATTGAAACAGACGCGTCGGACACCGCCACAAGGGGAATTCTCTCCCAGCATGGTGACGATGGTCACTTGCACCCTTGTGCATATCGCAGTTCAAAAATGTCTCCACCTGAAAAGAACTATGACATTTACGACAAAGAACTTTTAAGTATTGTACTGGCTTTTCAAGATTGGCGGGTGTATTTAGAGGGGTCACCGCATGAGATTAAGGTGATTTCAGATCATAAAAACTTGGAGTATTTTTTGACCACTAAGCAGCTCAATCGACGCCAAGCTCGATGGTCGGAGTTCTTGTCCGCATTCCATTTTACCATTCAACATCGGCTAGGGTCCCTGAATTCTCGGGCGGATGCTCTTTCTCGACGACCTAATGTAACAGATAATCAACCTCAAGAATTCCGACCACTATTGAAACTCGTTGCCTTGGAAACCTGTGAACCAGTATGGTCGGATACTTTAATTCAAACCCGGGTGCAAGTCGCGGCAAGGACTGACCCCACACTTCAGCTAGTGCTGGCATATTTCGAGAATGGGCCGAACAAGGCCCCAACAGATGTGTGACGCAAGTTTCAAGGCTACACATTTAGGGACGGTATTCTCTGGCTTCACGACACTATATTTGTTCCGAATGACGAAAAACTCCGTCGACAGATCTTGCATTCAAGACATGATGCACCTTCCGCCGGTCATCAAGGGCGGGCAAAGACTCTTGATTTGGTGGCCAAGAGTTTTTTATTGGCCAACAATGAAGAAATATGTACATCGATATGTGGATGGGTGTGACACTTGCCAACGTGCCAAGCCATCGCGGCATGCACCATATGGCCTGTTGCAACCCATCCCAGTGGCTCAAGCACCTTGGAAGAGGATTACAACTGATTTCATTGTTAAACTTCTCTCTAGCAACGGGTTCGATTCAATTCTGGTGGTGGTTGACAAGAATACTAAGTTGGCGCACTTTATATCGACGAATGAAACTGTGGATTCGGTTGGAACTGCTAATCTCTACCTTCATCATATATGGAAACACCATGGATTACTTGATGAAGTCATTTTTGACCGTGGCTCGGTTTTCGTTTCTAAATTCATGAGGAGACTTTATCAGCTATTACGTATTCGGCCGGCTCCGACTACGGCATTCCACCCTCAATCAGATGGTCAGACGGAGTGGGTGAACCAAACCCTTGAGCAGTTTCTTTGCATGTTCACCACGAGGCAGCAAGATGACTGGGCGGATCTCTTACCAGTTGTGGAATTTGCTTACAATAACGCAACTCATTCAGCGACAGGGATATCCCCGTTTTACGCCACTTATGGTTATCATCCTTTGATGTCCTTTATAGCTCCATCTACGTCTGTGGTACCCGCTGTTGAAGACAGAATCCGACATCTTCAACACATTCACGAGGAGGTAAAAGTCATGATACAGATTGCCGGGGATCAAGCCAAGAGGATTTACGATCGAGCTGCACATCTTCATCAGACCTTCGAAGTGGACGATCGGGTGCTTTTTCGGCATGATAACATTGCAACAACGGTTCCTTCGCGGAAATTGACTTCCAAATTCCTTGGGCCGTTTCCAATGGTATCAAAAATATCAGACGTGGTTTATCGGCTTAGGTTACCGAGGTCCCTGCGCATACACGATGTTTTCCATGTTTCTTTGCTTGAGAGATATCGGCCAGATACTATTGTGGGGCGCAAGTACACACCGCCCCTACCTATTGTCACTCCACAGGGTGATGTTGAATGGGAGGTGCGGGAGGTTCTAGACTCGAGACTGTTTGGGCGCTGGAAGAAACTTCAGTATTTAGTTTCCTGGCAAGGTTATGGTCCTGAACAGGATTCTTGGGAACCTGCATCAAACTTGAAAAACGCACCAGAAGCGGTCAAAGACTTTCATCAACGTCATCGCAGTGCAGTGACACTAGAAGGGGGGTAATGTTAAGACTAGTCTTCCCAGCTGGACTTGGAACGGGTTACGGTTGTGACAGTTATAGGTCGTTAGGCTTGGTCTCTCTAAAGCACGTAAATACTCCGATGGGAGAATAGGCTCTCACGCAAACCTCTTGTAATTTCAAGAACCTCGATGATTAAAGAGTATCTCAATTTCCCAAGCTTTACTTGTGTCGATCTTCTGAGAATGATTTAATTAGTTTCTTGCTTGGTTTCATGGTTCTTTCTGTTCGGTTTAATGTGAAACTCTGAGAGTGTCGACAAACGCGTTGATCAGTCAAAGCTTGATCGTAACAGTTGGGTGCTCAAGAGTTAATAGCTCTAAGATGGAATTGAAATACAAGAAAGAGAACTTGACCCTATCAAACTATTTTTTGAAAAATTGAAAAAATTGTATTTAAAAATGAATCCTATAAGTTATTGTTTCAAAAAGATGCTTAGATTATCCAAAAAACAAAATTGTCTATAGCTTTCTCATCACTACTGTAGTTCAAATAGAATGAATAAAATCTATCCATATAGACAAGAGTGTTTTCTTATAAGTAACAAAAATTTAAAAATTAGTCTTGACTTTTTGTGATTTTTTTGGTGATGTTCAATGAAACCCATTTTGGAATTAGAATGGCATAACTTCTTTTTTCTAGTGCCAATTGAAATAAATATTATATTCCCCTAAAGTTATGTGCTTTAAATGAAGTGGATAAGTTTTCTACTCTTAAATTTATTTATTTTAAAATCTCAATGAAAATTGAAATTGTAGGAATTTTGTGGGGGTAAACAAGGGAACTTATATGCAAATGGTCTCATGTTGGCAAATTTGTTGGAGTTGATAGATAATGACCTTCATCATGCTTTGTTTGTTACAAAATGTTGATTGGTAATTGAAATGGGGCAATTTCGTATCATGACTCCTTGAAAAGGAAGTTGGGGATTGCAAAAGGGGATGGGCCACTGCAAAAAGAGATTGTAGAAGGGATTGGATGATAGGAGGTAACAACAATTACAATGAGCATTTTCTCTATTGGACTCCATAGTTGAGAGGTGTTTTTTTAAGGCAATTAAATGCCCAATTTCCTAAATAATAAATTGGTACTTTCAAGCCTATAGAAAAAAGAGGTCAAATGTGTTAAAAAATGCTAAAGTATAATGATAGCCCTCCACATTATTGCCACAATGTTTCCAAAACCTCATTTCATTCATTGTGTAGAGTCAATACTGTGGAAGTACACATTATCGACATTAACAGAAATAATAGACAATAGTAATTATATAGAGTAGAAATTTTCAAAATTTCCGTAATGGGTAGGGAATAGGAAGCCTAAAACCAAAAATAGGAATTAGAGGCTTTACGGAAAACCTTAAACTGTAATTAGTGTTACAGTCGAATCCGGAAACCCTAATCCTAATCCGGAAACCGGAAAGTTCCGGCCGAGTAGGCCCTAGAGCCTAGTCTGGCTAGGGAACTTGCGGGAACGCCAGGCCGAAAAGCTACTTAACCCCCGCTGTCTTCTTCATTCTTCCTCTTTCTCCGCGTGATTATCGCGATGGAGCTTAGTGAGTGAAAGTGTGGTGAGATAGGAACGCGTTAGGGAGAGAAGGGGAGGCCGATGCCGATCGCACCGGAATGTAGAACGGAAGATTAGCGGAAACTTAGCGGATCAGGCGACGGAAACTTAACGGAAACTTAGCGGATCAGGCGACGGAAACTTAACGGAAACTTAGCGAAAACATTAACGGATGAGGAGCCGGAAGAGGAGGAGAAGCCGAAACTGGAGCATGACTCACCGGAGAGGCACGACTCCCGCCGGAAGAGCACGGACCCGGAATCAAGAGGAAAGAGCCAGCTTCCGGATCATGTTCCATCCCGGAACACTGATCCGGATCTGGATATCTTCGAGTCGACCATCTCCTGGCTGCGGAGTCAGAAGGCTTCCAACGACCGGATGGCCACTCTGATCCGGAGAGTCTGCACGGTATTGAAGGTAGCAGACGAGACGGAGATCGTGGAGGCGATCAAGAGCAGACCGGATCCGGAAATGATTCGCCTGTTGGAGGGACGGGTCCGGGCAGTGGAGGTGGAACGCGACCATCTTCAAAACCGCGCAACGTGGGCGGAAAGGGAGATGAACATCGCCAACAAATGAACGACGGATGCGACGGAGCTGGTCCGGAAGTTGAGAGACCTCATCGACCCGCCAGCGGATATCATCACCAGATCCGCGCTCTGGAACAACCAGATGACCCGGGAAGGCCACATTTCCGGAACCAAGGTTGTGAAGATATTGGTAGAGTTCGAGGCGCGGATCAAGGTCGCATTGAAGGAAATGCGTCACTTGGTCGGCCACTTCGATCCACTCAGCGGATTGGAGGAGTTTCCAGAAATACCCGGAGGTGAGTTCCAAGAGACAACACAGCTGAATCTGGGAGCACGATCGTCGGCCCAGCAACTTGGAAGATCCTCGGTGCAGAAGGAGATTACGGATGGGAGAAGGATTCCGGATCCGGTTTTGACGCCCCGGAACACTTCGGTAAACCTCTTCCCACCCATTCAGGATCCCACTGAAAAAGTAACGGCGATGACGGAGGATCCGGTTGGGATTCAGAATCCGGCCCGGGCCCATCCGAAGGAGTTCACACATATGCAGCAGGAGACTCCTCCGCGGCCACCACCGTCGACTCCCATCGAGGTCATTGACCTAGAGAAGAAGAAGGTCACCAGGCGGAAGGTCAGCAGCGATCCGGAGGAGGTTCTCGAGTCGGATGAAGAAGAGGCAGTGACGAACTCGTCATCCGAGTCGGAGTATGCGGAGACGGATCCGGGTCCGCCAAGGACCCGATCCGCAACGAAGTCCACCCCGCCGAAGCAGATCCGGCCGAAGGCGCCAATCCGGATTTCGAAGGGCAGAACGTCAGCGAAGAAGGTGCGGAAGGGTAAATGACTAGGTTGCGTAGTTGGATTGTTAGTTTTAGTGTTTTGTCTTCATCGCGGGTTTTCCGGATGTGGGACCCGCTGATCCGGAATGCTAAGTAGTACCGGATTTCTAGGAATTTAACGGCTTTCCATTTTTCCCGAAACGGTCACTTGGTCGTTGTCCGGATTTTCAGCTGGCCGTTGGCTGCTTTTTCGTTGGACCGTTTTGGTCGTGTTGTTTTGGTTTTTAAGGGCGGGACGGCTTGTGGCCTATCATTCCATTTTGTATCATTCAATCTGAGCACCCAAGAATAAACACCTTGGGAATCATTATCTTGCGTATCGCGTCTTGATTATTTGTGTGTGGGTGTATCCGGGAGAGTGTGCAAGGTAGGAATCCGGATTGGTTGTTATCCGGATCCGGCTGAAGGTGTCTTGCAGAATAGTTTAGATTGAACTTGAGGAGCTACGTGTGGTGCCTTTAAATTGCTGGAACGGTGATCCGGTGGGATCCGGTAGTGGTCAGGGAGCTAATCCGGAACTCATGAGTAGTTTCGTGTGGAAGTCAACAACCGCCAAGTGGAACATTCCCAAACCATCGGAAGGTCTGCCAACCTCAAGAACAGTCGATAGCTAGGAAGTAAGTCCGTTAGTTCCGGATTCCAACTATCCGCGGTTGTTTTACGGTTGAGTCTAATTTACAAGTGAGGAGCTGTGCGTGGTGCCTTTAAATCGCTGGAACGGTGATCCGGTGGGATCCGGTAGTGGTCAGGGAGCTAGTCCGGGAACTCGAGAGTAGTCCCGTGCGGAAGTCGGCAACCGCCTAGTGGAATTTTCCCAAACCACCGGAAGGTCTGCTAACCTCAGAAGTAGGTGAAAGCTTGATCCGGAAAATAGCTTAGTGTCGTTGTAGTAAGGGCGGGTGTGGGTGTAACTCTGCGTGACCTACCTTCCGGGTGGCCACCCGGGATGTTGTGAGAGGGACCATCTTTCCTCCTTACCGGACTAAGAACTTTGAGGACGAATAGTTGTTTGTTGTTTAGGAGTTGATACGTGTGTTACTTGAGTGGTGATGTTCCCCACCCCTCGGAAAGAGCAAGTGAGGACCCTCTGAGGGTAAAACAGAGGCACCAAAAACCGGTGTGACGGATAGTGAGAGTAGAAAATCCGGATCAAGGTGGATCCGGATTTGATTCCGGAAGACAATATTTCCGGAACTTGGTGTTTGTGTTGTGCCGGATCCTACTGCGGATTGTCATTTCCGGGTAGATCCGTAGTTCCGGAAGCTTATCTATCGCGACAACATCTGGAATTCCCTGGGATGATAACTCGTGTCATCTTAACGCTTTTGTGGTGTTAAAGATACTTACGCCTACACTGCGTGTACGACAAATACATACAAAAATTGCATACAAAATCACATACTCAAAATTGACCTCCTTCAATTCAAACCCCTCAAATGAAGGAGCCACAAAACTGAGAACCTTCTTGAAAGAAAGTTCATATAAATATTTGTCCAGAAAAACAAAAACAAACAAACTATTATGGCTTATATGTCCATGTGTCAATTTTCTATGTCATCATTCATCATTGCTATGACTAATAAGGTAATTAATATCTTATATTTTCAAGAAGTCAACACCAAGCTTGATTATAATAGATAAACAAGAATTCTATGTGATAAATGAGGCATATGGACTCTAACATTCAAACCAGGTTTTTGTTTTTGTTTTTGGAGAAATGCTTAAGTGGCAGCATACAAGAAAATGATATAGCCAAATATTTTAGTATTCATCTATATTTTGGATAGAAATGTCTTTTCATTCATATATTTGGATGAATTTCGTTTAAAACTGGCAATTTCATCCAATTTTTTCCCAAAAATTGGAACAATTTGGTACTCATCATCCAATTTTTTTTCAAATTTTCCTATAGGTTTGATGCTCCCCAATTATTTTTGGTGAATTTAGGCATTTAAATGCCTAAAAAAAAACCCTAATTCAAACATCCAAACAAGTGAAACAACCATACCTAGTGGCTTTAAAAGATAAAGAATTGTGTGACATGCCTAATGATGGCAAGAATGATTTTGAAAAATATAGTACATTGGTTGTTTATAATATAATTGGCTTTAAATCCTAAATGCTTAAGGAACCAAATTTTGGTGTTGATAATATTTTGAAATTAAATAAAACCTTACCAAGTTATTATTTTTAGTAATTTGTATTCTTATATTTTTTTGAAATCTAGTTTTAGCATCAAAAATCTGATTTTGAAATTGAATGATTATAATTTTTATTTAAGATTTTGTGCAAGGATGTCCATTGTAAATCTTGATTTTTTAGTATTGAAGGCTCTTATAAATGACCCTCAAATACACTAAATCTTGGAGGAAAATTCACATTAGAAATTCATTTAAATAAATTATAAAGTAGATTTTGAAAAAACGTAAATTGATTGTGGATATTGTTATGCCCTTAAACCTCATATTTTTTGGTGGACATTTTTTTAGATTTCACTTGTGAAAATAGGACTGAAATACTTCAAAACACTTTTACAGTTTTAACTCCTTCATGATCAAGTATTATAATCTTTCAATCCATGAGTAATATTGTTGTGTTTTCTTTTTCTATGTGATTTTTAACATGTCTAGTTTCAATTTGTATGGTTAAAATTCAAAAAAATTGATAAAATTTATCAATATTTTGTTTTTTTGCTCAATTTAGAACAAATTTCAAAAAGCTCAAAAAGGTCTTGGACTTTTGGGATTTATATGCTACTCTTTGATCCAAAAGGGCATTGTAAATCTCATTTGGTGTCTTGCTTTATGAATTGTCATTCCATGTGAAAAGTTGCAACTTTGTATTGCTTTTGGAAAAGAACGGTGGTTGAATTTGATTAAATGATGTCCACATTGACATAATTAAAGAAGTTTGGACACTACAAGTCTACAAGTTTGTTAATTTTTGTCACAATGCATTAGTTTGCATTGTTTTGACAACCTGAAAATTTATAAAAAAGATGAAAGTAAAATTTTACAAAAACATGAATATTCCTTAGGATAGGATTTAGTTTAGCTAGCTTCTGTCATAAAAAAATTCTTGCATTATCTTTCTACATTCTACATAGTAATCTTTATACAAAACAATGCTTCATCATAAAGTTTCATGCACCCTAAATTTAGAGATCTCATGGTTATAAATTATCTTTTGTTTAATTTATTTTTTGGAACTTTTTCAAATTTCAATATTTTTTTTGGCCATCTTAACTTGATGTTTAAAAAAATTGTATTTTCATTCTCAAGAAGAATTTTGACTTGGGATTTTTTTAGATTTTTGAATTTTGATTATGAAATCCACTTCTTCAATTTCAAGCTTTCTGTAATGGCTCTATTTTCTATTTTTGAACCCAAAAATTTTAAAAATTGAATTCAAAATGCTAACAAAATATGTTGTTGATGCAATGGGGGTGGTTTATTGTTTTATGTGAATCCTAGCATGCAAACGTCCTTAATACTTTTCTATACATACTATGAGAATGTTTTAGTACAAAGTTGTTATTGAATTTGTGGATGATTGCAATGATTTGTATAAAGGTTCCATTGTTGAACCTATGGATGCAAGTTTTGAAAACACAAAGTGTAACCTTATTATAATTGGCACCTCAAGATCCATAGTTTGTCAATCATTCAAATTTTGAGTGATATAGATAAGCAAAGGAATCTTTTGTTAATCTCAAATTCCATAAAGAGTTTCATTAGCCTAGTTGTTTTAGACAAAGAATTTGTCTTGAAAACTTGCTTAAATTTGAGGAATTCTATAGGTTCGCTATCTTTGAATTATTCACTATACCAAAGTAAAGTTATGAATAAAGGGGTTGTTGCTAGTGAGGTTGACAACTGAAGCCAATCATTACAAGAGATTTATGGTCTCTATAAAGTATTAAGCTTATAGGTGCAACTCAAGTGTCTATTAAAAAGAAAGTTCATTTGCCATAATAAGTGTCTAAGTTGCATAGTTATTAGTTAAACCTTTGCCAAAATTCTAAATACTCAAAGCATTTCCACTGGGAGTCCAAATGACGCATTTTGCGTATCATAAAATGAAATATCATCCGTGTATAATTAAAATACAAATTTCAATATTTACTTTCTCTAAAATGATGAAGATTTTTTGTAGTATGCCACCAAGTTCAATAATACTTGCTATCATACATTGATCTTTGATATGGAGGAGTGCATCTTCTCTACTACTATCAAGGTCAACAAAAATTAAATAAAAAACCAAAAGTTGAATTTTTTGGTAATTACTTTAAGAGGGAGTTATAAAACAAATAAGTTAATGCTCTAGATGCCAAAGCTTTAGAAAATAGATCACATGTAAATCTGAGAATGGGCTCAATGGTCCATATGCAAATTTGAAAATAATTAAGGCACAAAATTCTTGAAAAGTTATTTTATTTTATTTTATTTATTAATTCTAAAAGCAATTGTCATAATTATCAAATTTTCCAACTTTAATTAATTATTTGGCATGAAATGCCAATCATGATAGTCATGTATGGTATTTGACTTTCCATCACTATATATATATATATATATATATATATATAAGCTACAATAGAGGCCTCTTTTCAGCGCATTGTGTGACATGGATGTCACAATGCGATCAAAGCCAATTTTTTTAACCCCCAAGTACCCCTCTAGGGAAATTTAAATTAAATTATATTATTTTTTTTCTAAAATCCACCCCCCATCCTACTACTTGTAATTTTGAGGTGAGGGTGGGAATGGCATTCGATATGGAATAAATTCCATATCTCCATATTGTAATCGTATCCCGTACCATGACCATATCTGTACTTGTGCCCATATTGTACATGTATCCATATACTGTATTGTATCTATATGCATATATGTATACGTATATAGGGGTGTTTTCAAGATCAACGACATCCTGGAGAGGAAGATTTATTTTTATTTTCAAAATCAACGGTTCTTATTTTTTGTTGGGGGAAGGAATGGAGGAAACCAAGGTTTTGCCTCTTTTCAACGCATTGTCATCTATGGTATTTGACTTTCCATCACTCTAATAGTTCTACATAAGCCTACACATGATTCCTTTCAAAAGGATGCTCTTTCAATTAGTTTAATGTTCCTAGAACAATTAGCCAAATTTCAATAGAACTTTACTATCATTGCTCCTTCTTTCCACTTTAAATTAATGAAATTCTTTATGTTTAGTTTTAAGAATGATAGTACATAATTTCTTTTAGAAGTTCAAAAAAATCTCAATTTTTTTGTAAAGGTTTGTAATTATTAGGAATTTTGAAGAATATATGGAGAAATTCACATTAAATGCAAAATACATTTTTAAAATCTAAAAAAGTCACCCAAGGTGTAAATCATAGTGTAGATTTTTGTACCTTATTCCAAATTCCATGTCATTCTATACTTAAAATATTGATTTTGAACTCAACTTCAAACTACAACAAAAAATCCATAGGACTTTAGAATTTTTTTTTAAATTTAAGAAAATAAGATACTAGATTTAAGAAGCTTCATTTTGTTACTTTTAATCAAAATGAAAAAAATGTAATACACAATTATAATTTTTTATATAAAATTACTCTTGTAAAATTATTAAATTATTAAAATTATTTTTAATATAAATAAATGTTGTGGAAACACCATTTTCAAATTTGTACACAAAAGACGGCAATGAAAATGATCCATTTTGTAATTTAGAAGACAATAGTTTGATCATTTATAATTCACTTTTGGGAACTTTTCTAGTTTTGTGGGATAAAAATGTTATAGCTATTAAAGCTTAGCCACATTGGACTCATAAACTAAGTCACAAACTAGTTATAATAACATGGATGATTAGATATGATATTCTCATACTCTAAATAGTTTAAACTTGTAATTTACATCACTCAAGTTGAACTTCTCCAGATGTCGAGTTTATATAAATGTTCAATTTACACCAAGCATCATGCAACTATGTTTACAGAAGGATAAGTAGATTGATTGGTGAATCAAGTCATTATATTGCAAACAATGTGCAAAAATTGTCCTTATTTGGAGTCTTGTATATTGAAGGCCAAACAACAAAAATGAAAAAGTATTGGTTGATCAAGATTTTTAAAAAGGTCATAACTTGACCAATGAGAGAGTTCAAAATTTTTTATTTTTTGGCTTTGACCAAGAGTAATACACACATTAGTTCCCATAAAAGAAATTTATCATTACATGTTTTTTGAGGCCTGGGAGAGCCCGTTTCAAGGTTGTTCCCCTTCACTGTTCCCCATAGTGAAGGACAGCCAACTGTCGAAAAAAAGGTTTTTATCGTACTTTTCTAATAGATTTAGAGTAGATTTTGACTCCCTTTCGAAATTCCTTCTCAATATATAAACATCTTTTCAGTTTTATCCCTTAAAAAATCCCTTGAAGAGAGAGCAGATCAAATGCGATTTTCAGTCTATAAGCAAGACATCTGATCCATTATAGAACTGAAGAATCCATAAACATTATCATCAGGTAGTGTAATATTTGTGAATGCAATAAGAAACGACTTGCTAAACTAGTGTGTTTAGTCTGTCTGTAGCAATCAGCAGCTGCTAAAAAGCTTCAAAAAACTTCACAGTGTGTATAAGTAACTAAGTAAGCCAAAGACTTGTCTGTACTTATCAAAACAAAAGAGCAAGTGCTATCCAAAAATGAAAAACTCCAAGTAATTTCAACATTTGAGCAACTTTGAAAGAGAAATGTAACAACTTGAACCACAAAGGGAGCAAGCACACATAGTTTTAAGACAAACACTATCTTCCACCTCCTAAAGTGCAGTTTTTTGGAACTTTTTGGAAAAATTCCCGAGAGGTGGTAGTCCTCACATGTACCCATGTCAACAATAGCAAACCATTAGTGTGCCATTCGACGTGTATGAGGTGTCTTAAGAATACCACTACTTGTTATCGTAAATCACAAGAGCATTAGTCCAAACTTAATCAAAAAAACATACACAACTTAGGAATAAACCAACAAAATATAGATCTACAAGAGATAGTAAAGCCTGTGGAAAACTACAGCACTTGTTGGCCGTTGTTTTGGGAACCTAACACCATGTCTGGTACTCCCAATCACCAAAACAATTTCTAATTTTTGAACACTTGATACCCAATGGTTGTCACCTAGTGGAAATCACCAGAAAAAACAGTCTGTATATATCCAGCCCGTTCCAGGCAGCCTGATCACTCCTACACTCAAATTCAAAACCCCTGTGGAAGGCTTCTCGTTGGCTGTGGAGGCAGGGCAACCCTGATGGAATTTAAAATGTCAGAGTTCTTTTATGAACCTGATTTTATTGTTATGGCCTGGGTCATAACCGGTAACTAAGCCATCAAATATTTTCAAGAAAACATTTGTCCGAATTTACAGTCTAGTGAAAACCCGGAGGTTTGTTTTCTTATTAGTGTTATGGGTACAGGAAAGGACAGGTTATTAGACCCTGTAGTCCTTTGTCCTCATTAAAAAAAATTAACGATTGTATTGGAGGGCACATTTAGACAAGTAATTATGTTCCGTTTATGTAAATGACTCAGAATAAGTGTATCTGATGCCCTAGGTATACATCAGAGTTTATAGAAAGTAAATCTTTTGCACAGAAATAATAAATTGGGATTATATTCCTTGATATTTATTATTTCCAAACAGCGACAGACTCTAAGGCTTAGGAGATAAGCAATGAATTTAAGTCTGAAAAAAGAATTTTTTTTTTTTTTTTTCCGGAAATGACTTGGTTGCCTCTCGACCACGTAGGACGCTGAGGTGGCAGGCCAACTGTCCGGTTCCCTGTGTTCTCGCAGCAGGGGAACCCGCAGTCTCTTAGAGGCCTCAAAAACCATCTAATGTGTCAACTAGTTGCCATTTGTCCAAGAGCTTATAAGAATGTTTATGGTCAATTTCGTTAAAATGGTGGTATTCCATATGCCATTTGTACATGAAGGACCAAAAAGGTGGTTTAGGGTGTGTGCTATGTAGCCAGTTGGATGTAATGGTGGTATGTGACAAATTGATCCACGAGCACAAGTGGATGGATTTCTACGTACTAGGAGTTGAAAGAAAGACAATGGGTACAGATTTAGTTTGCGAAAGGCTTGAGGGATGAATGGGTAGATTGTAGAATATTCTTGGAATCTTTAGGGTTGGAGGCTTTGTGTCATTGCCCCCTAAAATGAAGGGTCGAGTGCATTTGGGTTAGGTGTCATGATGGAAGGCCGGGGGCATTTAGGCAACTATTTGGATTTGCATCATTCATAAGCGTGTGCTCAACAAATAACAAATTTAAAATATGTCTTTATAAAATGGATGAAAATAGAAGCGAAAACACTACAAGAAAATGAGGGCATATATGACTTGTCTACTATGACTTCATTGACAAAAATGACTGCAAAACAATTGTTTTGTAGTCATTTTACAATCATTATTGTCAGTGAAGTCATAGTGGACAAGTTGTATATGCCCTCATTTTCTTGTAGTGAAAATACATATTTCTACTTGACGAAAATGGTGGGTACAAATATTGCTAAGCATGCAACCCATGCTTCCTAGAGTCTACAAAAGAGTTTAGTAACGCAAAGCGAGATTCCTGGACTAGATGAACTATCACCATTGGTTGCATTATAGGTGAAGCTCCATCTTACAGAATGCATGGTAGTAGTGTGTACATCAAAGATGTTTTTCCAAAAGCCCTCCCAAGTGAAGTCATATTCATAAGTATTGTTCTTCCTCCTTTGCAATGCAATGTTGCACTTGTTGACAAGGGGCAACGAAGCTCTTCCTATCATTCTTTTTCGGCTTCCATGATGCCATAATACTGTTTGTGAAAACATAGTCGGCCTTGCTAGCTATCTGATCAATCTTCCATCTAAAATTGGGCTTTGTGTCCCACCTTGCGTACAACTGTTGCATGTCCTTTGATGTGTCGCATGGGATTCACCATTACACTAGAACTTTGCAAAAGTGGAATGTTGTTGGATTAAATTGTGGATTCTCCACTATCCTACTAAGCCACACGAGATCATCACAATTCAGTCTTGGTCTTACAAAGAAGTAGAACCCTTTGCAGAGATCAGTAACCACATTGTATATTGGGCAAATGCACACTACAGTGGACCAAAAATGGAAAGATTACGTTCATTAAAGTCCATTTCATTTTTTTGTATATGAACTCTAATTTTTTTTAATTTTTTCAGTAATTTCTTTATAGTGTTTAAATTAAAGGATAAAAAAATTTAATTGAAATTTCCTTTGATTATTATTTTCTTAAAACTTCAAAGATGATATCAAATATTGATTTATTTCAATAAATTGTAGAAATTACTATAATGAAAATTAACACTAAAAAAATTACTATCCTTGGAAATACTTATTACAATTATTTTATTCAAATAGATCTTTGTAAAATTGATTTAAAATATGTCTAATGTATCCTCAAAAGTCAATACTATTTTTGGCAAGAAATGACCCATAAACTAGTCCATATTTACAAATTTAAGGATACATTTCTATATATTTCAAATCAAAACATTTGATTACATATATACCTATTTAAATATGAGTCCTTTTACAAAATATTTGAATTCATAATAGATCAATGAGTCCTTATCTTTAATGCTGTGGACTCTGACAATATGTAAAGAATACATTTCAAAGTCCTTTAAAAATAGAATATAAACAATTTTGCAAAGATTTATTTTATATTTTATGTATCCTTAAGTATAGAACATAATTATGAGTCTTTTTTTACGTTCTATAAATTGTACATATTTACAATTACAGGAATTTTGAAAAAATCCCATTGAAATAAAGACTTTGACAATCCATATTGGTCTAGCGTAGTATGCATTTGCCCTACTAGCAGTGGCCTCCCTCAAGAGTGTTAATGTAGGGGTCCTCTACTTGAAGCTCCCCTTGTGTCCTTCTGTCTTGCGTGAAATCTGTTATGAAATCCCGAGGTTGTCGAGTTTGAGACCCAAATTTATACTTCAATTCATTGGATTGTGGAGGATCTTCTTTGAATCTGTCACGCACGGCATTTCTCACACCACTCCAATATGTGACTACAAGGATATGTGGGCCTTGTACTCCACTGTCCCATATTTGAATATGTTCATCTAGTATTGGATTAATCCATTAAGTCCACGCAAAATCTCAGCTTCATTGGTCATTCTTGGGAGTCATGCATAGTAGATTACCTTAGGAAAGGAGAGGTTTGTGCTCAGGATCTTCCTTCCATAACTTTGAGTCCTCTTCGAGCAACCACAAAATATCTGTACATGCCAATTTGTATTGTATGATCGGACAACCGTTGTCATCTATGAAGAATTTGTATTGCCTTTTGTAGGAGTGGCCTACTAGTTGTTGCTTCTGCACCCCAATATAAGGTTTGATGTAAGCCATGAAATCAGGCACTTCTTCTATTAGGTAGGGAATAAATAGACCTTGTTCCATTTCCATGTATGACTACATCAATGATGGTAAGGTAGATGGTCTTCTTATGGAGTTGCATGCTCCAATGCCCAAATGATGCATTCATATTGTCATGTGTGTGTCCCACTATCATGATACGATCACGTCTTTCACAATCTGGCTTGCAACCAAGAGCGACCAAAAACAAAAGACAACCTTATTTTTGTTTTCCCTCCAAGAGTTGTCTATTTGAATGCGTAGCACCAATGGCAATGCTTGGGCTTCAATGGATAGAAAATAAACATCTTCCAAAAATCGACACAAATCTCGCTACCCTTGAACTAAGCTTGATAGAACTATGTGCTGCCAGCTTTTATAAACAAAGATCATGAAGGCTTAACAGGGAGTTCTTCCAAATGCCACAATAACTTGGCGATTGATCCCGTTCTGAAGTTGCTATTGCTTTTAAAACACATCCAAATTGTAAAGTGCGTATTAGCCATCTCCATGCTCGTGTGCAAAGATTCTCGACACTTTCACGGGCAACTTTGTGAGTCCGTCGAGTGCCTACGTTTTTCTCCTTGCATTCCCTCTCCTTCTCCACTTGTTGCCTTTATACCTCCGCTAGTTCCATCTTCCTCTGCACTTTCTTGGCCTTCTCCTCTCTCTTTTCTTTCTCATGAGAGCATTGATGGTGTCATTGTACTTGTCTACCCCCTCCCAAGTACTTCTTCTTTTGATACTCTTCCATCATCTCCACGTACGCGATGTTGATGCCGCCCTTAATGTCCATGGAGATTGACTTTGACTCCTTGGCCCCTATGAGAAAAGTTCCTCCTACCTCATATATAGTCCCCGTGTCCAACGTCATTGCACCTTGAGTTGCAGCCTTAGCCATCTGGCTATACTACTTTCTATTGCCCTAGCTAGCCTTCGTCCTCATTACCCTCGTCAAGGACTTCTTTCAACCTAATAGATGTTTAAAGATGCCATTGTTAGTCTTTTAATGTGGACGACAAATACTTTTGTGAGGTACATACTCACTACTTTTCTAATCTCATGGAAATCATTAGAGAGGGCTTTGCACTAGGATTGTGTGTGAGCCATCAACAATTGATATGCATAGGGAACAAGTAAATATTTATTCATCAGGCGTTTGCTATAGAAGGTCAATTCATTTTCAACATGGATGATGATGACTCCAAATGCATTATTATCGGAATTCACCACATCTACAAGAATTGCTTCCCTGAGAACATGGATATTAAGGACTATCAAACCCATGAGGGATTTCCATCTAGGATCCCTAGTCTTTGTGAATTCCAACTCTAGATTGAAGACAGGTGAGTCGCATAGGCAATTCAATTTGACAGTCCACAATGACTTTGACACCATGAACTCTAGTGGAAATTTCCCTTCAATGTGCAATTTCTAAAAGTTGTGGATCTGATAAGGAGTGGGCTGCTCTCCAAATACTCCATGTCACAATCCACAGGAACCGCTACAAATCAAACCGCGCGGTCTAAACTTGACAAGTCAAGAATTCAAGAAGCATCACTATTGGCCCTTTAAACAATTTTAGACTGCGTAGTCAAAAAAAATTTACTTGTGGAATTCACTTCCTACGATCATTTGTATTCCTACAAGATTAGCTTCGAGATAAAGAGTCTAGTGCTTTATCTTGACATGGAATAGATTCAAACCAAGGGATCTAATGCATTCATGCATATTGTCGAGAGATAATTTATCATTCACAGGATTGCTTTCCAAGACATTCCTGAATTGATGGCATGGTTCAGACCACATAGTCTGAACCATGCCTTCAATTCAAGAATGTCCTAATTAAAAGGGTCAGGTTTATCAAGTTTATATTCTAACTATCTTGCTTATTGGGTTCAATAATCAAAATTTGGCTTCACATTCAAACATACCTTCAAAAGCCTCTAATTGCAAATGAGTTGGGAAGGGAAGAGAAGAGAAGTGCTTCATACAAGAAGGGTAGTAGTAGGTAAAGCAATTCATATGGGATATATAAATTGGGATTAGTAGAATCTCACCATTTGTATTTAACTCAAACTTAAGGTAGAAATTTTGTTCAAAATAAAATTTCAGACCTCATTTAGGCATAGTAGAATACATTTTTTCAGAAAACTTTGAACTAAAAAAAGTTGGTAAATAAATTTAAGCTTCACCTCCAAAAATCCATTTTATATTTAGATCCTTCAATCAAAAGTTATGGACAAAATTCAAGGAGGATTTGAAAGGGACATTATTTTTTTACATTGTCTTTGAATTTTGTCTATATCTTTTAATTGGAGTATCTAAATTTGAAACGGATTTTTGGAGGTGGAACTCAAATTGATTTAACAACTTTTATTAGTTCAAAGTTTTCTAAAAACACGTATTATACTATGCCTAAACAATCTCTGAAATTCCACTTTGAATAAAATTCCTATGTTTTGACAATGAGTGGCCAAGCTCTCATCTTCAAATTATCCCATAGTTTTTGAGGTTTCTTGATGAACAATACATTTCACTATAAAAACAACCTCTCCACCCTCCCAACCAACAAGGAAAGTGGAAGGTTTTTGGTCAACACATGCCTATTGTCATTAGACAATTTTGTGTTAAAATCTTGTCATTTTAGATTTGTTTTCCTTGTAGTGTATATTGCTTAAATGCTAATAACAATTATGCACTTTAGATGGTGCGGTCTGAACCATTTTCATCTCATGCAATATTTAGAAGTCAGACCATTAGGTTTTTTTATGCATGGAGTGGTTCAGACCGTGCAGTCTAAACCACTTTCATCCCATGTAGTGCTTAGAGTTCAGACCTTTGGGAACTTCATACATGGAGTGGTTTAGACCGCGCGGTCTAAATCACTTTAATTTAGCTCATGCACTACCGAGTGCACTACTTACAATCCACAACATCAAGGATTTTTATACACGAAGGAATAGTTCAGATTGCGTGGTCTAAACCACTTTGAGCTCATGTAGTACTTAGAGTCTAGACCATCAGGGATTTTTATACATGGAGTGGTTTAGACTGCGTGGTCTAAACTACTTTTACCTCATCCACTTCCTAGAATCCAAACCATCGCACATTTTTATGCATGGAGTGGTTTAGCTAACGCGGTCTGAACCACTTTTAGCTCATGCACCACTTAGAGTCCAAATCATCAGGGAATTTTATACATAGAGTGGTTTAGACCGCGCGGTCTAAACTACTTTCATCTCATGTAGTACTTAGAGTCTAGACCATCACGCATTTTTATGCATGGAGTGGTTTAGCTCACGTGGTCTGAACCACTTTTAGCTCATCCATTTCCTAGAGTCCAAACCATCACGCATTTTTATGAATGGAGTAGTTTAGACCGCGCGGTCTAAACCACTTTCATCTCATGTAGTACTTAGAGTCTAGACCATCGCACATTTTTATGCATGGAGTGGTTTAGCTCACGTGGTCTGAACCACTTTTAGTTCATCCATTTCCTAGAGTCCAAACCATCACGCATTTTTATGAATGGAGTAGTTTAGACCGCGCGGTCTAAACCACTTTCATCTCATGTAGTACTTAGAGTCTAGACCATCGCGCATTTTTATGCATGGAGTGGTTTAGCTCACGTGGTCTGAACCACTTTTAGTTCATCCATTTCCTAGAGTCCAAACCATCACGCATTTTTATGAATGGAGTAGTTTAGACCGCGCGGTCTAAACCACTTTCATCTCATGTAGTACTTAGAGTCTAGACCATCGCGCATTTTTATGCATGGAGTGGTTTAGTTCACGTGGTCTGAACCACTTTTAGCTCATCCATTTCCTAGAGTCCAAACCATCACGCATTTTTATGAATGTAGTTTAGACCGTGCGGTCTAAACCACTTTCATCTCATCCACTTTTTAGAGTCCAGACCATTGCATATTTTTATGCATAGAGTGGTTTAGACCGCACGGTCTAAACCACTCTCAGCTCATGCACTACTTAGAATCCAGACCATCACGCATTTTTATGAATGGAGTAGTTTAGACCGCGCAGTCAGAACCACTTTCAGCTCATCCACTTTTTAGAGTCCAGACCATTGCGCATTTTTATGCATGGAGTGGTTTAGACCGCGCGGTCTAAACCACTTTCATCTCATGTAGTACTTAGGGACCAGACCATCGCGCATTTTTACGCATGGAGTGGTTCAGACCGCACGGTCTAAACTACTTTCAATGCATGCACAACTCATAGAATATATTATCACAAATTTTTTTATACTCAATGAACAATTTAGACCGCGCGGTCTGAACCATGCCTTTGCATCACGAGACTTTTTTGCATAGAGACTGCACGGATATGGGGATCCTTTCTAAATTGTTGCGGAATTCACGAGTTTGGCATTGAATTTATAGTAAACTTACCTCCATTGCACAATTGAGCTTGTTGCAGCTTGGCAATCGTTGATCCCACAAATTCCAACCTTGTTATGTCTAAGAACAATGTGAATAATATTGAAATTGCATTGAAGCATCTTTCTTGCAAGAAAGGAAACAATGTTGAAATTGCAGTAGATCGTATTTCCTACAAAAAAGGAAACAAAGGTATTTCACAATTTGAGTTTCATAGAAAATTGCATAAAAACCCATGATGCAGTCATAGCAAAGAAATGAGAACCCTCAAACACAAAATCCATTGGCAAAATGACATGCATAGCAAGCACGACACTCAATTCCAACTAACACTGGATTTAGAATGGTAAAATTCACAAACCCTCCAATACTACAACGGAATCAGAATCGCCAAACACACAATTTTTCGAAATGCTATAGCGGAGTTGGAATTGCAAATATAGAAACCCGCCAATGCCACCACAAAGTTGGAATGACATGAAACACAAACCCTCCAATGCCATAGCCAAAACTCAAAATGTATACAGATTAAGACAAGCATACCTGCCCTGCCAAACTCAAGAAACCTTGCCGAACGCCCCTCCATAGAAACCAATACGCAAAATGTACAAAACCAACACAATAGAATGAAGGTGGATGGAAGAAAGAAGCACGAAATGGAGCAACAACAAAGAGAAATTGCAAAAGGCGGAGCAACAACAAGGAAGACGGGAAAGCGTGAAAAACAAGTAGAAAACCCTAGCCGACAGAGATGACAAACAACCAAGCCTGAACGGACCCAAACCTAACCAACGACCGAACCTCTTCTAAGCCCCAAACCTAGTCCAAACTCCTCCAAGCCTACACATGCCGTTGTCGCCGCACAAAGCTCATTGAAAGCTCACCCGACCTTCCTACGAACCTACATGTGCTGTACAAAGTTGAACCAAAGAAATTATGTTTATCAATCATGAAAGTTTATGGTTAATGGAAGTGAATGGAAGTTCAAGAATCAATTCACCCTAAGCCCTTTTTCCAAATTCTTGGAAGTTGCTCAAAATTGAACAAAATGCCAACATCTTCATAATTTCTATCACTAATTTTTTAATTGGTATACTACAAATTCAAACCAAGCATGTTAGTAATCACATGAGACAATAAAACACATCAATCTCACAATTAGAGATTGAAAAATTATATGGTTTCATTGCATGGATGTCAAAATTGTGAAATTCATATATAGGCTTTTAATCCTCTTTTCACAAATCAAGCCTTTAGAATTGGTCACCAAAAAAATAATTAAAATATAAGGTTCAAAGACAAAATGTGCATATTCCAAACAATTCATGGCTTCTCCAAATCTATTCTCCAATTTCATTACATGAATTTCCAATGTGATTTTCTTCCTAAGATCTAGAATATTTGAGGCTCATTTCTAAGAATCCTCAATACTAGGAAATAAAGATTTGCGATGGACACTACAAAAACTCTTGGATATGAAAATCATAATCATTTATTTCCAAAATTAGATTTCAAATGATAAAATTAGACTTCTAAAACATTTGGATAATGTTTACTTGGCATTGAATTGCAAACATTGTAGGGACTGGCAACATACTCAAAATAGGCCATATGTACATTTCCACTTGTTCAATTCTTACAACTCCGATCCTATGCAATTAATACTCCTTACAAAGTGAGTGCTTTCAACATCTATATGCTTAGTTCTTGAAGGGAAAATATTTTGCTTTATTGGGAAGGACTTGTAGATAGGCTAGAATTTGGTTCTAAAATTTTGAAGTAAGAAATTTCTATTTGGTAAGTTATGTGAAATTTTAGTGGTTTTTAAGTGTTATGGTGTGTTAATTTGGTTGTTTTTTATGCTCAAGTGGGAAAGTGGATTATTTTTGTTAGTTGAATTTTGACGTGGTAGTATTTTGAGGTCCCAATTCAATTCAGAGGGTTGATTTCCAATTGGATGGTTAAAGTGCCTTCAAGTGTGAGATTCCAAATTGGGGTGATAGATGTCATGGGGTGTAAGTTAGATGCTAAGTGGGATTTGAAGTGGTGCCTTTAGGTGGTATTTAGCCTTATACTCCGAATTAGTTTTAGCCACTTTGAGAGAGAGCTCGATGAGAGTCCTAGCCCAAATTGGTTGTGTATATTTATTTTTGTTTTGTTTTGTTTGTGAAGTTGTGAGATATTGAGGAATTATGAGATGGTGCTAGTTTTAGAGATGGAATTTATAGGTCTAAGTAGGAGATTTTTGATGAAGGGAGTAATGAAGCTACTTGGATGTGGTATTAAAGTGTGATTAGTCTTACAATAAAGATGTAAATTGGATAATGGTGATGTATTCGCTATTTGATTTAATATGATGAGAATTACATATTGAATTGGTGTCTAGTGATTGTGTGACAAGGAAATGAATTCAGTTGAGGATGTGTGCAATGTCATTGTAGTATTATTTGTGGATATATAATTTCAAGTTAGACTATTGAATGTAAGTTGAGATATTTCAATTTTAAAAATAAAACCTATTAGCATAAATTTCCTACTTGACCGTCTCTCTTGGAACAAATTTATTATACTATTGAGTATTTTTCCAATTTGGTTAAATATTCTCCTTCAACAGGACTACAAGCTTTGGTTCTTCTTACTAAAGTAAAACAAACTTCAAAAGGTCAAGGCATTTACAGATTCATTGTCCTCATTGAAAATGTCAAGCAAAATTCAAAGTTGTTACACAAATTAGGTCAAAAAAAAATTGAGCCCTTAGGTACACAACTCCCATATTATGTAGGTTATTTTTTTAAGAAATCAAACAATATAAATGTGTTTTAACTTCAATTGGAGGAAACTTCCTTCCTAATTATAAAATGACATGGAATTTTGGTTAATGCTACATTTAACAACTTCTGGACTATTCAATGAATTGCAAACAAAATATCCTGTGATCTCTAGATAATATCATCAGAAGATCTTCAAATGTGTGTACACATGTCCGGATGTTTTGTATTCATCTTACAATGTTTTGTTGGATAATGAAGGATTTTAGGATGAATGTTTGGTGTGAAAACATACAATATACATTAAAAAAAATTAGGAATAAACTCAAAAGCACCATGAAACAAACAATATTAATTGATTAACCATTTTAATTAACTCTTAACTTTCTAAACGACCTTAATGTGGTCACTTTGATTTTTGAAGTATTTTTTCTATTATTGAAAATATTTAAATGAGGTTGCACTTCAAAGAGTCCTTTGACAAATCAAATTGGCCATCTTAAGTTTGTTTAAAGTTGGATCTACATAATAGGCTATTCTGTTAGGCGATCGCGAATGGAAGTGCGTGCAAGTGCAGATGGGGTGACTACAGGTTCTAAAATTAGGTCAACCCCCTTGTTGCAATTGTCAAGAAACACTCAAAACTGCCATTTTTTGTGCAAACTACAAGTGCAAAAAGAATTCAAACATTTTGACCACATAGATTGCAAGATAAATGCATTCAAAGTGAAGAAATCATGTTTTTTGGCACAATGGCAAACTAGTTTAGGAGACTTCAAATCTTCTTAACTTAAATAGTTTGCACTATAGATATTGAATTTAGATTTTTTCATCATTCAAAATTGGGTTGAAAATATAGGAAAAATAAAAGTTTAAAATATAATGTGATTTTCATTCTTTAAAAAATTAATTAGTAGAAGAAGGTACCATAGAGGAAAAACTAAATCATTAATAGCTCTAAGATGGAATTAAAACTCACTAATACCAGTAGTGAAATTTTCCTAACAATCAATGTTAATTTGGTGAACCTATTTGTTTTGGATTTTTTTTTAAATTGAGCTCAAAAACGAATCCTATACCTAATTTTTACAAAACAATATTATAATTACTTGCAAAACAAGATGCTCTATAACTTCTTATGGGAGAATGTAGGTTTTGGACGCCCGCAGGTGGAGGTGCAAGCCATTGCCTTCTCTTTGTCCAGAAATTGACTTGATTTTGTATTTTGGGGGAGATTTTGGGTTTAGGTAACTTTGGGTGGGGACCTCTTCTCTTGGGCGACTTCTAAGAGGTGACTTTTTGTCTGAAGCAACCTTGGGTAGAACATGGAGTTATTTTTTTTTCTTTATAACATATCAATACTTTATATATTATAGGCAATTTTAGGTCTAGGGTGACTCTAGGTGGTTGAGTGTCTTATTATCTCAAAGGACCTATTGTGGGTGATCTCTGGTGAAATGGGAGCTATCGCCTTTTTTCCAGAGAAGTGGGTATGCTTTGTATTCTCTCATATATTTTATAATTAGAGAACAAAAGGTAGGGTTTTGTGTATGATCATCTTACTATGTTTTGGCAAATTTAGTAATTAGAAGGGGATTCCAAACCTTTTCACCGTTTTTCCTTTCCACTTGGATGATTACTTATTAATATTTTTTTGTCTCAGGGTCCTTTAACATCATGAAGACCTTAGAATAAATTATTTTCTAAAGTTTTGAAAACCATTTGCTATTTATTTCCTCTCCATTTCTTTCATTGGGTTCTAGTCATTGAAGTTCTTGCATCTCATAGTTTTTATTTACTATTTTTCCTAGCACAAATATTAAATTTAAAAAAAAAATTAATATGTATTCCTGAATTTTTTTTTCAACGTATAATAGAAAGTTGCAACTTGGAAGTTGTAGGATCTACATGTTTTTGGATAAAATGTTTGAACGATAAAATCTAATCATTTAGAAAAGGTTCAAAATACTTCTTTTTGAAGTTTAGGCACTTTGAACTTGAAATTAGTAAGATTTTTTATTTTGAAATTTTAGGAGAGTGTACTCATACAAATTAACTAAAGGATAGTATGTTTAGATTTGCTTTGAAGACAAGTCTTTTGAAGCAGTTTTGTACCTTTGAATACATTTGGTCCTCTAAAGGTTAAAGGAAACAACTAAAAGTGACATCACTAAGCATATGGTGACATGATGACATGTGCTTCTAATTCAAAGTTGGAAACAGATATTTGACAATGTGGTCTACAATAAAAGGACTCTTTTGGTTTTAGTTACCTATAGTAAGGCCGCAGCCCACAAGTGCTACTTTAAAGACTCTCATCCATGCAACTATTCAAATATGACAATGGAATATTTGAAAACACATTAGTAATGAGGTACTTTGTGAAGAAGTTGGGTGTATTCATTGAGCGTGATTCAAAGAAGCAACTAATATGTAGATAGGTGGTGAACCTACTCATGGATAAACTATGGTTGATAAAACCCCTAAAGTAGTTTTTTGCATTGATGTTTTGTAATAGGACATATTATTATGTTAGCACAAATACAAACATAGGCCACATTACATGCTTCTAAGTTTTGAAAAGCAATATAAATATATTAACCACTTTTTATATGATGTGCCTTTTAAAAAAAATATTGAATATTCTAAACGTTAGGTGTCAAGGTCTATATATTGAATCTTGAATTTGAATTCTTTTGTGCAAATATTTTGTAATTTTTTCCAAACAATGTATTTTAATTTATTTGCTTCTAAACTAATGTCACTACAACAACGGCAGTGTTTTATGACTGCAAAAAAATGACTAAGGATGAATGGCGACTACTTGCAGTCATATTCTTGAAGGTCAATACCTTGGGGTGATATATGACTGCAAAATATGATTGCTAGTCGTTTTGGGATTTTGTACTTCACGGGCGTATATTATATGTCCGTTGGGAACACCAAAGTATTTCATAGGAAACGGTAGAGAAATCGTTTGAGAACATTGAGTTATATTATTGGTCATATTTTCATGGTAGTAACATTTTTTTGTTTTTAGGCAACCTAAAAAAAATATGGGAAATTAAAAAAAATATAGACAAGCCATTGTTTAAAATTTTGAAACCTAATCACCACTTTTTAAGGGTTTTGAAACCCTAGCCACCACTTTTTAGGGTTTTGAAACCCTAGCCACTACTTCTTTGGACTCTTCTTCCTTACCTTTTGTTGTCTCTTGTCTCTTTGATTTCACTCTTGTTTCTTAGTTGTTGTGTTTTGTTGCATTTTGAGTTTACTCTTGTTTCTTAATTGTTGTCTTTTGTTGCATCTTGAGTTACTCTTACTTCTTAGAGTTGTTATTTTTTGTTGCATCTTCATTCTTACTTCTTGTTTTTTTCTTCTTGCATTTTAATTCTTTCTTCTTCTTCTTTCTTCTTTCTTACTTTTTGTTCTCTCTTTTTGTTTCTTATTTCTTTTTGTTGCATCTTAACTCTTTTTTGTTGTTTCTTGTTACCTCTTAGTAGTTGCTCCTTATTGTTTTTTGTGCATCTTAACTTGTATTTGTTGTTATCTTTTAGCACTTGTTGCCTTTTTTCTTCTTGTTCCTTGCATCACCATTATTTTTCTTCTTACCCTAAATTTGTATTACATATTTTCTATTGTTGTAAAATTTTGAAGATTGAACTTTGTTGTATGTTCATTAAAAATTAACCTCCTATTTCTGTAATTGTATATGCAGGCAACAAAATTGGAACAAAGTCGTTGGAGGCTACTTGCAACTCACTTCATATTATTGTAAGAAATATAGTCTCTATTGACTTGTGTAAATAATTCATTGTGATATACATATTTTGTATTTGTAACCAATAAATTATAAATGTCATTGAAAGGAGTTACATTTCTTCTTATATATTCCCTCTCCAATATAATTGTTTCTTGTATATTTTTAAAATCATACATATTTGTTTTTAACTACATGAAATCTTTTATTCAATTGCTAAATCATTTCAATGTATGATTGCAAATATGCTTAGGTATCCTACAAGCATTGTATGATTTGTTCAATTCATAGTTCAAAATACATATCAATAAAAAAATGACTACTTGGAGTCACAAAATGATTATAATAATTTCCAAAAAATGACTAGGTGCTCTCAATATGACTAAAAAATATGACTAAGAAGAGTCGTTTCACAAATCATCAAAAAATATGACTCAGCGTAGTCATATTCCACATGACTACAAAATATGACTGACCACAATCATATTTCACGTCATCAAAAAATATGACTCAACGCAGTCATATTCTACAAAATATGACTGACCAATCTTATTCCACGTCATCAAAAAATATGACTCAACGCAGTCATCTTCCACGTAGGATTTTTTCATTTACCCGGACAACTCAATAAAAAGTCAAAGAAAGTCAAAATATATGCCTTGTTGGCATACTATGGCTAATTATGGGTATTTATACCCCTCAACTTATATAACTGCCAATATGACTGATGTCTAAAGCGATTGCTTCTAAACGACTGCTGCAGTCATATTCCAAGTCATCTACAATGATTTTTGCACCAGTCATATTTTTTGATTTTACGATTGACTGCAGTCGTTTTATGCAGTCATAAAACACTGCTTTTGTTATAGTGTGTGCATGAAAGTTCACAAAAATAAAGTTGAATTTTAACCTCTATAGGACCAACTTTGAGTCCTTTTGAAGAACTTGAAAGAATTCAGGTAGGTGCATATAGTCTCAATTTTCATTTTGATTTTTTGAACTTTTTTGGGAGACAGAAGAATACATCATCTTTATAAGAATATAATTTTTTCTTCAATTGGTGTTCAAAAGCAAAAGTTATGCCACCCTAAGCTGAAAATAAAGGTTAGCAAGTAACACAAAAATTACAATAAGTCAATTAAAATTAAATTTATTTCCCTCAAATATTATAATTTTTTCTACATATGAAGCTTTGATTCATTCTATTTGGACTAGTGATGAAAAAATTATGGACAATCTTGTTTTTTAGACAATCTAAACAACTTTTTGAAAAAATAACTTATATGATTCATTTTTTAATGCAATTTATACAATTTTTTGAAAATTGTTTAACATGGTTAAGTTTGTTTGCTAGAACAATCTCACCATTGTGCTTATTGTGTTTCAATTCCAACTTAGAGCTATTAACAGTTTAGTTTTTTATTCAATCATAGACCAACTTCTACTCAACAATTTCTTAAAGAATGAAAATCAAGTGTCTTTTTATTGAAATTTTTTCCTAGACTTTCAACTCAATTTTTCAACATGATTTTTTTAAATTTAGAGTTTATAGTGCAATTTTTTTCTACAAATGGTAGTCAAAATCATCTGAAATTGTAAGCCAAAGTTCAATTTTTTTTCCAACTTTGAATGCTAATATCTTCATGAAATTTTTACAACTTGATCTTAGACAACTTAAGTACAAGATCTTACGGTTAGATTCCCCCCAAAATATTTTTTCTATTTTCTTGGATGAATACAGTAGAAATGACAGTTTTGAATTACAATACAGATCACCTCTACAAGAGGTTGCGCCTACATGCAGTCTCCTAGTACTTGTATGCGCCCCTTGATTTTGCCATATAGACGCCATATGGCATCCAATTGGAGGGGGGTAATTTTATATAAAGTCAAAGGTAAATTTGACTTTTTGTGACGTCGTGCGGGCTCTTCTAGATGTTGTGTGACGTCTATGTGTCGTGGTGTCATGGTGTCGCAGTGTACAACCCTGATCCCAACAACATAAAATGCATTAAAGTAGAAATGAATTCTTCAATTGTATTCTCAATTGTTGTAGAGTATTATGTCAAAATTAGAGAATCATTCAATGGTAGAATTGGAAGATCAATCATAGTGTGTATTTGAAGCGAATGATGCACATTCAAAAATGAGATTTTTGAATACATGTGCCTTTAGAGTTAAATAAAATTTTGGTTGATATTAACCATATTAGTGAGACTCCATGCACCTACGGTTTGGGATATTTTTTTTAACATAATAGCCTATTATGTGAATCCAACTTTAAACAAAGATGGCCACTTTGATTTGTCAAAGGACTCTTTGAAGTGCAACCTCATTTAAATATTTTTAATAATAGAAAAAGTACTTCAAAAATCAAAGTGACCACATTAAGGTCGTTTAGAAAGTTAAGGGTTAATTAAAATGGTTAATCAATTAATATTGTTTGTTTCATGGTGCTTTTGAGTTTATTCCTAATTTTTTTTAATGTACATTGTATGTTTTCACACCAAACATTCATCCTAAATCCTTCATTATCCAACAAAACATTGTCAGATGAATACAAAACATCCGGACATGTGTACACACATTTGAAGATCTTTCGATGATATTATCTAGTGATCACAAGATATTTTGGCTGCAATTCATTGAATAGTCCAGAAGTTGTTAAATGTAGCATTAACCAAAATTCCATGTCATTTTATAATTAGGAAGGAAGTTTCCTCCAATTGAAGTTAAAACACATTTATATTGTTTGATTTCTTAAAAATATAACCCACATAATATGGAAGTTGTGTATCTAAGGGCTCAATTTTTTTTTGACCTAATTTGTGTAACAACTTTGAATTTTGCTCTACATGTTCAATGAGGACAATGAATCTGTAAATGCCTTGACCTTTTGAAGTTTGTTTTACTTTAGTAAGAAGAACCAAAGCTTGTAGTCCTGTTGAAGGAGAATATTTAACCAAATTGGAAAAATACTCAATAGTATAATAAATTTGTTCCAAGAGAGACGGTCAAGTAGGAAATTTATGCTAATAGGTTTTATTTTTAAAATTGAAATATCTCAACTTACATTCAATAGTCTAACTTGAAATTATATATCCACAAATAATACTACAATGACATTGCACACATCCTCAACTGAATTCATTTCCTTGTCACACAATCACTAGACACCAATTCAATATGTAATTCTCATCATATTAAATCAAATAGCGAATACATCACCATTATCCAATTTACATCTTTATTGTAAGACTAATCACACTTTAATACCACATCCAAGTAGCTTCATTACTCCCTTCATCAAAAATCTCCTACTTAGACCTATAAATTCCATCTCTAAAACTAGCACCATCTCATAATTCCTCAATATCTCACAACTTCACAAACAAAACAAAACAAAAATAAATATACACAACCAATTTGGGCTAGGACTCTCATCGAGCTCTCTCTCAAAGTGGCTAAAACTAATTCGGAGTATAAGGCTAAATACCACCTAAAGGCACCACTTCAAATCCCACTTAGCATCTAACTTACACCCCATGACATCTATCACCCCAATTTGGAATCTCACACTTGAAGGCACTTTAACCATCCAATTGGAAATCAACCCTCTGAATTGAATTGGGACCTCAAAATACTACCACGTCAAAATTCAACTAACAAAAATAATCCACTTTCCCACTTGAGCATAAAAAACAACCAAATTAACACACCATAACACTTAAAAACCACTAAAATTTCACATAACTTACCAAATAGAAATTTCTTACTTCAAAATTTTAGAACCAAATTCTAGCCTATCTACAAGTCCTTCCCAATAAAGCAAAATATTTTCCCTTCAAGAACTAAGCATATAGATGTTGAAAGCACTCACTTTGTAAGGAGTATTAATTGCATAGGATCGGAGTTGTAAGAATTGAACAAGTGGAAATGTACATATGGCCTATTTTGAGTATGTTGCCAGTCCCTACAATGTTTGCAATTCAATGCCAAGTAAACATTATCCAAATGTTTTAGAAGTCTAATTTTATCATTTGAAATCTAATTTTGGAAATAAATGATTATGATTTTCATATCCAAGAGTTTTTGTAGTGTCCATCGCAAATCTTTATTTCCTAGTATTGAGGATTCTTAGAAATGAGCCTCAAATATTCTAGATCTTAGGAAGAAAATCACATTGGAAATTCATGTAATGAAATTGGAGAATAGATTTGGAGAAGCCATGAATTGTTTGGAATATGCACATTTTGTCTTTGAACCTTATATTTTAATTATTTTTTTGGTGACCAATTCTAAAGGCTTGATTTGTGAAAAGAGGATTAAAAGCCTATATATGAATTTCACAATTTTGACATCCATGCAATGAAACCATATAATTTTTCAATCTCTAATTGTGAGATTGATGTGTTTTATTGTCTCATGTGATTACTAACATGCTTGGTTTGAATTTGTAGTATACCAATTAAAAAATTAGTGATAGAAATTATGAAGATGTTGGCATTTTGTTCAATTTTGAGCAACTTCCAAGAATTTGGAAAAAGGGCTTAGGGTGAATTGATTCTTGAACTTCCATTCACTTCCATTAACCATAAACTTTCATGATTGATAAACATAATTTCTTTGGTTCAACTTTGTACAGCACATGTAGGTTCGTAGGAAGGTCGGGTGAGCTTTCAATGAGCTTTGTGCGGCGACAACGGCATGTGTAGGCTTGGAGGAGTTTGGACTAGGTTTGGGGCTTAGAAGAGGTTCGGTCGTTGGTTAGGTTTGGGTCCGTTCAGGCTTGGTTGTTTGTCATCTCTGTCGGCTAGGGTTTTCTACTTGTTTTTCACGCTTTCCCGTCTTCCTTGTTGTTGCTCCGCCTTTTGCAATTTCTCTTTGTTGTTGCTCCATTTCGTGCTTCTTTCTTCCATCCACCTTCATTCTATTGTGTTGGTTTTGTACATTTTGCGTATTGGTTTCTATGGAGGGGCGTTCGGCAAGGTTTCTTGAGTTTGGCAGGGCAGGTATGCTTGTCTTAATCTGTATACATTTTGAGTTTTGGCTATGGCATTGGAGGGTTTGTGTTTCATGTCATTCCAACTTTGTGGTGGCATTGGCGGGTTTCTATATTTGCAATTCCAACTCCGCTATAGCATTTCGAAAAATTGTGTGTTTGGCGATTCTGATTCCGTTGTAGTATTGGAGGGTTTGTGAATTTTACCATTCTAAATCCAGTGTTAGTTGGAATTGAGTGTCGTGCTTGCTATGCATGTCATTTTGCCAATGGATTTTGTGTTTGAGGGTTCTCATTTCTTTGCTATGACTGCATCATGGGTTTTTATGCAATTTTCTATGAAACTCAAATTGTGAAATACCTTTGTTTCCTTTTTTGTAGGAAATACGATCTACTGCAATTTCAACATTGTTTCCTTTCTTGCAAGAAAGATGCTTCAATGCAATTTCAATATTATTCACATTGTTCTTAGACATAACAAGGTTGGAATTTGTGGGATCAACGATTGCCAAGCTGCAACAAGCTCAATTGTGCAATGGAGGTAAGTTTACTATAAATTCAATGCCAAACTCGTGAATTCCGCAACAATTTAGAAAGGATCCCCATATCCGTGCAGTCTCTATGCAAAAAAGTCTCGTGATGCAAAGGCATGGTTCAGACCGCGCGGTCTAAATTGTTCATTGAGTATAAAAAAATTTGTGATAATATATTCTATGAGTTGTGCATGCATTGAAAGTAGTTTAGACCGTGCGGTCTGAACCACTCCATGCGTAAAAATGCGCGATGGTCTGGTCCCTAAGTACTACATGAGATGAAAGTGGTTTAGACCGCGCGGTCTAAACCACTCCATGCATAAAAATGCGCAATGGTCTGGACTCTAAAAAGTGGATGAGCTGAAAGTGGTTCTGACTGCGCGGTCTAAACTACTCCATTCATAAAAATGCGTGATGGTCTGGATTCTAAGTAGTGCATGAGCTGAGAGTGGTTTAGACCGTGCGGTCTAAACCACTCTATGCATAAAAATATGCAATGGTCTGGACTCTAAAAAGTGGATGAGATGAAAGTGGTTTAGACCGCACGGTCTAAACTACATTCATAAAAATGCGTGATGGTTTGGACTCTAGGAAATGGATGAGCTAAAAGTGGTTCAGACCACGTGAACTAAACCACTCCATGCATAAAAATGCGCGATGGTCTAGACTCTAAGTACTACATGAGATGAAAGTGGTTTAGACCGCGCGGTCTAAACTACTCCATTCATAAAAATGCGTGATGGTTTGGACTCTAGGAAATGGATGAACTAAAAGTGGTTCAGACCACGTGAGCTAAACCACTCCATGCATAAAAATGCGCGATGGTCTAGACTCTAAGTACTACATGAGATGAAAGTGGTTTAGACCGCGCGGTCTAAACTACTCCATTCATAAAAATGCGTGATGGTTTGGACTCTAGGAAATGGATGAACTAAAAGTGGTTCAGACCACGTGAGCTAAACCACTCCATGCATAAAAATGTGCGATGGTCTAGACTCTAAGTACTACATGAGATGAAAGTGGTTTAGACCGCGCGGTCTAAACTACTCCATTCATAAAAATGCGTGATGGTTTGGACTCTAGGAAATGGATGAGCTAAAAGTGGTTCAGACCACGTGAGCTAAACCACTCCATGCATAAAAATGCGTGATGGTCTAGACTCTAAGTACTACATGAGATGAAAGTAGTTTAGACCGCGCGGTCTAAACCACTCTATGTATAAAATTCCCTGATGATTTGGACTCTAAGTGGTGCATGAGCTAAAAGTGGTTCAGACCGCGTTAGCTAAACCACTCCATGCATAAAAATGTGCGATGGTTTGGATTCTAGGAAGTGGATGAGGTAAAAGTAGTTTAGACCACGCAGTCTAAACCACTCCATGTATAAAAATCCCTGATGGTCTAGACTCTAAGTACTACATGAGCTCAAAGTGGTTTAGACCACGCAATCTGAACTATTCCTTCGTGTATAAAAATCCTTGATGTTGTGGATTGTAAGTAGTGCACTCGGTAGTGCATGAGCTAAATTAAAGTGATTTAGACCGCGCGGTCTAAACCACTCCATGTATGAAGTTCCCAAAGGTCTGAACTCTAAGCACTACATGGGATGAAAGTGGTTTAGACTGCACGGTCTGAACCACTCCATGCATAAAAAAACCTAATGGTCTGACTTCTAAATATTGCATGAGATGAAAATGGTTCAGACCGCACCATCTAAAGTGCATAATTGTTATTAGCATTTAAGCAATATACACTACAAGGAAAACAAATCTAAAATGACAAGATTTTAACACAAAATTGTCTAATGACAATAGGCATGTGTTGACCAAAAACCTTCCACTTTCCTTGTTGGTTGGGAGGGTGGAGAGGTTGTTTTTATAGTGAAATGTATTGTTCATCAAGAAACCTCAAAAACTATGGGATAATTTGAAGATGAGAGCTTGGCCACTCATTGTCAAAACATAGGAATTTTATTCAAAGTGGAATTTCAGAGATTGTTTAGGCATAGTATAATACGTGTTTTTAGAAAACTTTGAACTAATAAAAGTTGTTAAATCAATTTGAGTTCCACCTCCAAAAATCCGTTTCAAATTTAGATACTCCAATTAAAAGATATAGACAAAATTCAAAGACAATGTAAAAAAATAATGTCCCTTTCAAATCCTCCTTGAATTTTGTCCATAACTTTTGATTGAAGGATCTAAATATAAAATGGATTTTTGGAGGTGAAGCTTAAATTTATTTACCAACTTTTTTTAGTTCAAAGTTTTCTGAAAAAATGTATTCTACTATGCCTAAATGAGGTCTGAAATTTTATTTTGAACAAAATTTCTACCTTAAGTTTGAGTTAAATACAAATGGTGAGATTCTACTAATCCCAATTTATATATCCCATATGAATTGCTTTACCTACTACTACCCTTCTTGTATGAAGCACTTCTCTTCTCTTCCCTTCCCAACTCATTTGCAATTAGAGGCTTTTGAAGGTATGTTTGAATGTGAAGCCAAATTTTGATTATTGAACCCAATAAGCAAGATAGTTAGAATATAAACTTGATAAACCTGACCCTTTTAATTAGGACATTCTTGAATTGAAGGCATGGTTCAGACTATGTGGTCTGAACCATGCCATCAATTCAGGAATGTCTTGGAAAGCAATCCTGTGAATGATAAATTATCTCTCGACAATATGCATGAATGCATTAGATCCCTTGGTTTGAATCTATTCCATGTCAAGATAAAGCACTAGACTCTTTATCTCGAAGCTAATCTTGTAGGAATACAAATGATCGTAGGAAGTGAATTCCACAAGTAAATTTTTTTTGACTACGCAGTCTAAAATTGTTTAAAGGGCCAATAGTGATGCTTCTTGAATTCTTGACTTGTCAAGTTTAGACCGCGCGGTTTGATTTGTAGCGGTTCCTGTGGATTGTGACATGGAGTATTTGGAGAGCAGCCCACTCCTTATCAGATCCACAACTTTTAGAAATTGCACATTGAAGGGAAATTTCCACTAGAGTTCATGGTGTCAAAGTCATTGTGGACTGTCAAATTGAATTGCCTATGCGACTCACCTGTCTTCAATCTAGAGTTGGAATTCACAAAGACTAGGGATCCTAGATGGAAATCCCTCATGGGTTTGATAGTCCTTAATATCCATGTTCTCAGGGAAGCAATTCTTGTAGATGTGGTGAATTCCGATAATAATGCATTTGGAGTCATCATCATCCATGTTGAAAATGAATTGACCTTCTATAGCAAACGCCTGATGAATAAATATTTACTTGTTCCCTATGCATATCAATTGTTGATGGCTCACACACAATCCTAGTGCAAAGCCCTCTCTAATGATTTCCATGAGATTAGAAAAGTAGTGAGTATGTACCTCACAAAAGTATTTGTCGTCCACATTAAAAGACTAACAATGGCATCTTTAAACATCTATTAGGTTGAAAGAAGTCCTTGACGAGGGTAATGAGGACGAAGGCTAGCTAGGGCAATAGAAAGTAGTATAGCCAGATGGCTAAGGCTGCAACTCAAGGTGCAATGACGTTGGACACGGGGACTATATATGAGGTAGGAGGAACTTTTCTCATAGGGGCCAAGGAGTCAAAGTCAATCTCCATGGACATTAAGGGCGGCATCAACATCGCGTACGTGGAGATGATGGAAGAGTATCAAAAGAAGAAGTACTTGGGAGGGGGTAGACAAGTACAATGACACCATCAATGCTCTCATGAGAAAGAAAAGAGATAGAGCAGGAACTCAAGAGGGAGAAGGAGCGAGAGGAGAAAGTCCAATAAATGCTGAGGGATAAGGAACTAGTAAAGGACTAGTTTCAACAAGTGGAGAAAGAGAGGGAATATGAAGAGGATTGTATGAAGCAACAAGTAATAATGATGCAAAAGTAGGGTCACTTGATTATGATGGTGGGGAAGCCTATCCACAATCGCTTGTCCTTGGGAGTTTGGGTGCTCAAGTTCTCACGCTACAACATTTCTAGAGTGTCCACGACAAATTTAGCTTCTATTGCCATGGCCATCCTAGCATCCGGCCTTTGATTGTTGGGTTTTGAAGAGCCTATCAATACTTTGGTGAATGTTGTTTACGATCTAGACTTTAATGATCTGGCCAGTTGGCCCTCAGTCAATTTCCATTTGTTCATGTCGTCGGATCTGTGCATCGTTTGAGCATTGACAACAATGACGCTTATGACTTGGAAAATATGGAGGTCTTTTTCACTAATCTAGTCCAACAATATGCTCCCTTGCAGGCCACAATTGCTCCAATACATCCTCTTGTGAGGCACAGAGAGCAAGCTCCAATCGACTCACCAACCAAGGACATCAAGGCTCTCGTGGTAGGTAACCCCTCTAGTATAAGGTAAACCAACCTATGACAGGCAAATCTCCTATGACAGGCTCCTAGAGAACTATCCATTACAGTCTTAAATCAACCCATGACAAACTTTTTCCAATAAATGGGGTTAAAACTGCATTTGATTAATTTGTGGCCATAATCAAAGCCTTGGGAAATGGTCATGAAGTTATTAGTAACTGTCTTAGGACACTTACCCATTTTCAGTGTAAACTGGTAGTAAAAAGTTATTTTGTAATTCTTTCATGTCATGTCCATATTAGGAAATCTTGGAGCCATGTTAGAAAATGTTTTGACTGCATTAGGTGGTTAGATGACCATCATAGAAACACTTTTCTGCTGATTTGGGGTAGTCTACAGACTCTTTAAAGCCAACTGCACAGCAGACTTCAAAAATTCATAAAAAATTCATTTTTTGTCCAAAAAATAAAATTTCACTTGCTCTCTGCATTCCTCATGTTTATCTTCATAGAGAATTTTTTTTAATTTTTTTCAAAAATGTGAACATGGCAAACCAGCCATTCTGTCTGTCATAGGCTGGTTTACCTTATAGCTCCGATCTTTTCATTTAGCTGGCAAGGTATAGACGCTATGTGAGGGTATTACATCAGGTTGATTGAAGGTCGTCTTGGCGGGTCTACAAAGCTACGGGCTTGTAGTTTTAAGGGCTCTCTTCTTTGTTAGGATTGTAGTAGCCATGTTAGGTGTACATGACGGCATGATTTGTGAACTATTCTTGAAGCATTGCTTGGTCTTTTAAACATTGTATTCTATTTGTAATATATTGGTTTCTTTTCTTGTCCGATCAATTTGTTTCTTTGTTTTGGAAAGTGTTGTGGCAATGCAATATTATTTTTTTAGTAATTTTGGGCAATCTAGTTACGCTATTTGCATTTGCGGTTCATGGTGAAAATGTTCTTATGCGGGGGGAAGAGTCTCTACTTGTCCCAGATGCACCACACTGTCAATCAAGTTCCTCTTCTTGTCAGCAACCCATCAAAGTCGAGGCTTCCGCTATTACTAAAGTCATCCCTCCAATCTCTAGGTTGGAAATTTCTCCTACCCAAGCTGTGAAGCTTGTAGATCCTATCCTCACATATGTCAAGGTTCCCACTACCACTGTGCATGTCGCTTCTCCCATTGCGGCCACCACTCTAGCGGGTGTAAGAAAGGTGAGGCTTAATATCTTTGCAATCATTTGCTCACTCTTTATCTACTACTTGCCTAGATAGTGTGTAGGGATCAAATGTGGATCTTTGTTAGAAATAGGATCATGATGGAGAGGGCTTCACGTCTCTCTGTGAGTATCCCATGCCTCTTGGGTGGGGGTGCATTTTCAATTGTGGACTCCACTCGTTTATTCAAAATACTACTCTGAGTAAGGGATTTTGCATATGCAGGCTTTATTGCCATTGTCCGCTATGTCGCCTCATGTCTAGAGGGTTCTTTATCATTATCTTTGTTGTGCACGATCCTTTATACTCCAATCGGATATGTTGAGGCAACCTCCTTCTAAAGTAATCAACGCAATGAATGAAGGTTGAAATGTCCAAGTATATGGTTCAAACCACGCGGTTTGAATTGTGGGCGACATCCTCAACTCATATGCGGAGGTCATGATGGAAGGTTGCACCAATTTTTTGTCTTTCATGTCAAGAGTGACGACTATACTTTGCTACTTTTAGAAATAGCTCTATACTGACACTATTGAGTGTCGACTCAACTCACTCAAGATGAGCCATTGATCAATGATTTTTCCATAGAACGATGTTGAAATATAAAGATGCAGATGACTATAATTGTAGAAACATTTTCCATTCATGATTCTTCTCAACAATCACTAGTAGAAAATGCAAGAATTTTGATAGAATTCTGTTGATTTGGTCGCGTTGATTTGGTCACTATTTTGTTGATTTTGACAAAAATCTATTGAAATCAACAAAAAAATGACCAAATCAACACGACCAAATCAATAGAATTCTGTCAAAATTCTTGTGTTTTCTACTAGTGAATATATTCACATTCCCACATTGAATAGACAAATATAAATATCCACATTTTTATAGCATTAGTCCCTGATACCCTAGAGCATTGTTTCCTCTCATCATAGTATTCCTACTACATTTGACAAGCATTTGACCGAAACCTTAGAGCGGTGTGCGAAAAACTCACGCCAACATGATTGGCAAATAGACATTTGTTGGTGTTGATCAAGCTCAAGAGTCAAGACTCTTCACACATGCTTGTCGAGATGTGGTCTAGAAATGCAAAGTAGAGATTTGTTGACCCTATTGCTTAACAAATGGCCAACTATTCAATGTTGACACGCTTGGAGTTCAGGGGTTCAGTACAATTTTGTTTAGACTCTCACTCAATTAAGGAAGAATACCTAGATTTTGTTTGTTTGCCTTGTAGTAGACAACCTTGGAATGTTTATTGGAATAGATTCTCTTAGGATTGCAACTTCCCTTCCTCTCTTCCGTCTTCCATATGGAAGAAGTTCCAAGGTAGACCATTGGAGGGGATGCTAGAAATGATGTAAACAAGGATGGATCCCTAGGAAAAATCCACATGCATCTTCAATGAAGTATGTGTTCTTTCAACTTAGATCTTGTTTCCGTTTGCATCCCTTTGCTCCTTCATGCATGCACATTCCATTCAATGAACTATTTCCCTCTTCGTTTGTTTATAAAGTGCCAAAGTAGAGATATTAGGTGTTGTGGGAGAGCACCTAAAATTTCAACATTCATCCACACATTGGATAGAACATATTACTTTAGTACATATCACGTATCTATAAAAAAAAATTTCACCCACATTCTTGCGATTTCATCCCAAATTTGATTTAATTGAACTTCTCTGCCAATTTTTTGTCCCTTCAATACCTTTTTGCTCTAGGGGCATGGTGGTGGGCCCCACAATGTGGCACACCTAACCAACAAATTGCCAAAAGAAAATCCGATTCAACATCTCCACCACTTTTCCATACTTTACGAGCAAAAATGCTTGGGTTTTCCATTCTCAATCATGGTCTCAAAACCCTCCCAGTTATGGAAGGGGACTCAACAAATCAATTACAACTAGTACTCCCAATAGTTGATTACCGATCTTCACGACTTCAAGTCATACAACAACTTCCTAAGAAGTCTAGATTTATACTGGAAGTCATGTGAAGCTCCCCTGGGGCACCTATTTCTATCATATCAAGGTTGTACATGTGCCCGTTGTTGTGCCACATCACCAATTATTTACCTATTTCATTGCCTTTGCTGCCATCTTTCAAAGGATTTCAAGGTCCCTAAACCGCCATTTTAATGGAATACCGCCATTTTAACGAAATTGACCATGTTTGCATTATTGCTCCTTAAATCGATTTACAATAACATGGGACACAATTGTCCTTTGGTGGAGAGCCCTACCCTACAATCTTCAATGGGGTGAGGAGGGCATTGAGCTTGTCAAAAAACACAACACAAAAGTCATCATCCAATCCCCCTGGTTATTTCATTGTACATCTAGAATTCAAAGATATTTTTTCCCTAGACAATAGTGTATTTTAACCTCTCAACCTTGAGTTCAAAACCAACAATTCATAATTCACCACACAAATGACACAATGGAGAGAATAATATCATTCATTGTTTATGTCTTCTATTTTTAGAATTAATTCCTAAAGTTTTTCATATTTAAAGGCCCTAAACTACTTCATAATACTAGTTTTCAAAGCAAAAGGTAAAATCTTCATCTATATTTAATTTTTAACAAATCTTCAATTGTAGGATCCTTTAGTGAAATCTTTAAGAGTGCACCCTCCTAAAATTTTAGAATAAGAAACCTTACCAATTGCAAGATCATGATGCTTGGATTTCAAAAAGAAGTATTTTCAACTCTTTCCAAATGATTAGGTTTCATTTTTTGAACCTTTTACCCAAAAATGTGTAGCCATCCTACAACTTGCAACTCTCTATAATATGTTGAAGAAGTAGGTTGGGAATAATATAAAAAATTTCAACAAAAAATATGTCATACTCATTCTTGAAAACAATTGTAAGTAGAAAAAAGTAGAGAATGATTTAAAATACTAAATTGTTATGAATTTAGTCATGGAATTGAAAAATGCCAATCACAATGGTTGCAATGTTGTAATAAATATTCTACATCCTAAGATTTTTTTTTTTCAAAAAATATTGAAAATTAAATCAAACAAAAGACTTTGAATGATTCAAAGCTTTTTACATATATATAAATTTAGAAAACCAATTTCAAATTTTCATTTCTTAAAAAAGTGATTTTTCTTGAGTTGCCTTGGTTGCCTAGACTTGAAGAGAAACTAGATATCATACAATAACTTTTAAACCATGTTAGTAGTCAAAACTTATGAAATTTTTTGCGCCTTTAAGCTACTCCTGAAACACATATTATTGGAAATAAAAAAAATAAAAAAATGAAGATTCCTTTTTGTAAATGGATGAATGAAAATGGCATGTTGCCAGAAATGCTACTTGGTCATTCAGGGGTTAATAGAGTCTTGATGTTCATTGTTTGCCGGACAATAGTGAGGGTCAATCAAACATCTCTCCACGTAGATAGAAACTATTACTCTCTTCTTGACTTCCAAAATTTGAAAAAAATATAGATGTTCATAAGACATCCTTTAGTGACTGTAGTCCAACAAACCATGTGAGAGACACTCAACAAAATAGATTAAAAACCTACTGTAGTAGCTATTAATTATATTGCTTAGATGCTCCAATCAATTAGTCCTATTTCTTCAATATATCACCCAGGCCTAGCTCCAAATTTTCGAGGACCACTGGCCACTGAAGGTCAAATTCAACTGACATTCAAGTGCAGAAATTCCAGATACCCGAAACCATTCACAAGATGAAATGTGTCTCGTTTGACGAAATTGTTTCATTTCCGCCGAATCTGTTCGAGTGACCCTCACTGAACCGGGTCAGTAGCCAGCCTCACTGCTGGGGGGACTAAGCCGGCGGGTATCCATCCCAGCCAGCCAGTGTGTCAGATCGACGGATTTTGTACATTGATGTGGAAACAACTTTACTGCAGTCAGTGCAGTGCAGTGAGTAGTGCCGACGGAAGGGGCACGCCGCACGCGCGCGTTCACCAGCTTCCCCGCAAGTGCGGAATCTGGATCTCTCTCCCACCATCCACTGCACTCAGATTCAAACAGCAGGCACCGCCGGCAGATTCTGAACCCTCCCAGAAGCGACATTCACGCACCCCTAACGTACATAAAAGTGGCTGAATTGAAGGACGGAGCTAGCTCACGAACGTAACGTTGACTCACGCTGTCCTCGATCATTCCCCAGTCCAAATTGGAGTTCCGGAGTCCGGAGTCCTCCCTGGCTGTCTGATCGATCACGAAGTTAAGTTAAGTTACTGTAAGTTTATTATCACCATCTGACGCAAGGGACAATGGCAATGGGCAAGCCCTAGAACTGCAGTGCAGTCGGCATTCCCACAGCCAGGCCCCCGCGCTAAGCTTAATGGATGGTGGCACTGTGCGAGAGATCTGCTAAGTTGGGCGTTGCATCGAAAAGAAAAGCTGACAGAACAGACAGACAGGCAGAGATGTGAGATTGGGACTGGCTGAGTCTGGGCGGGCTGGCTGGCTCTTGGCTCTTGGGTGAAAGTGCGACTCCGCGCAACTGAACGGTGGGATATGCCCCGCATATGCGGCCGGCCGTGGCGCTCTGCGCAGACTGGCACGATGGGAGGCAATAAAAAGCCCAGTTGTGCCCCGAAAAGCACTCCCTGCCATTTCCCAGCCCCAGCATCGTGACGGATCTCTTAGCTGGGGTCGCCCTTTGTGGAGTCGCAGGGAGAGGGGTTCTGTTCATCGATGGACCCTAACCAGCGGAATCTGGAATTAGGGCAAGTGCGAAATGCGGATTCCGATGCTGCTATTCGGTAGCTGCGCTACACTGCTCTAGGAACGGAAACCTGCAGCTGGCATGCCAGGTCGGGCTTTTGACATTTCCCAACAGTTCTCTTCGACGATAAGTTACTGTAGAAAGGTACACGGCAGTAGCCAGTGTGCTGGGATGCCTGAGGCCCGTTTCATACATGGACGTCCACAAGCATTGGACGAAAATCTCTACAATTTCATTGGTCAAAGGCTAGGTTTTGTCCGGTGGGGCTTTTACACTTAACGGACGTCTGCTAGATGAAATTACCATGTCATCACTCACTCCCGCCAAAACTCAAGATGAAGCCATAGTTGTAGTGGACAAGTTTGGGGTCACCTTGGGAGGTGACCCAAAATTTTGTCCAATGGACAAAACGGGTTTGTTTAAGAAGAAAGAAGTTGTGAAGGAGCTTTCATGCAACAATAATGCAACTACAAAGGACCTTTCACACCACCAGACATCCGGTTCCATGTGTGAAGTCATGTACCGGACGGACAAAACCAATGATGACATGGCAATTTCCCTGCACACCAAGGCGGACAAAGTAGTGGACAAAGGGTTTCGTCCAGTACCCACTGGACAAACATGTGTGAAATGGGCCTGAGTAGAGCTGTGCACATGGGCATGAAACAGGCCATTCGGGAGCAGATACGAGGGTCGGGTTTGCCTGCGGCGGCCCTCACCAAGCAGAGCGCACTAACTATGCGGTTTGAGCCCTCACGGGCAATTTTATGTCTCCTTCCGCTTTTTTTGCCTGCCTGCTTGCTACTGTGAAGAAAATAGATGGACATGCGTGATGCGGTGACCTCAAGGGTTGGGGTCCGCCCTTCTTCTTTGGGGGTCAAACCCATCCCTCACCCTCTGTCATGTGTGCAACTCTAGAGTGGGGTTGAAATGGAAATGGGGCGTGGTTGCGGATTCGATCCCTTGTGGTGACATGGTAGGTTATCTAGCATGAAATCAACCTCTCTACCTAATGGAAACCCTTGCAGTGTGTTGTTCAATAAGCTTGTATCAAAAGAAAAAGAAAAAAAGAAACAGGAAACGAAAACTTACTAGAACCTTGGTGCGGGGAATGATCAATAGGCCGGTAGTCACACCTCCTTTACCCCCGCCATTCTCAATTTTTAGAGAATGGGGACATGGCACTCTTTTGTAGACTTTCCATATTTTGCAGTGGTCCCATCTCTGAAGATTGAGAATGGCCATTCTTTTCCTCTAGAAGTGAAGACAAGGCATGAAGAAGATTTCTCCATAGAACTTTTCATCTTAGTTGCTTGTTGCTTCAACTTAGTTGTGGCATTTTTGGAATTGCAAAACAAAACTAATCTTCAAAACGGAAAAATGAGGGGGTGAAAGGTTTGAGGTGAGTGGGACCACCACTAATCCACCTCAAATTGCTACAAACTGCAACTTTCAGAACCGCAAACATTGGCACAAAAATTGGCTCAAGGCAATCAACACTCCAAAGTACAAATCGTGTTAAAGCACAATGGAAAACTACTACATTGATCATGAATTGCAAGTAAAACTTCTCTCCATTCTCTATTCTCATTCTCCTCGCCAACAAAAGGAGTGTCACGCCTTCTTCATGGTGTCTAGTTCCTAATTGGCTCCTCTTTTCATTCCACAACTTCTCATTCTTCATAAAAATTTCATTTTCAAAGAAAGTGTGACTACTTCTAATTTGTCAAACACAAGGTCCTTGTTTCATGGATTATTTGTTTGCCCACTTGTTCAACACATTGTTTTGCCTACCAACCAATCACACATATATATGTTGTCAAAACTAAAAAGAATATCCATCATGGCTAATTCAATTAATTATTTGTAGAAAAGGGAGGGGGTGGGGTAGCAAAGTTTTTGATATGCATACCAAAGAGAGTAGTTTGGTGGGGTTATACATTAACAATGCACTTTTATCCAAAAAATAGGGAAGCAAGTTTATTTGGTGATTGTAGTGTTAGTCATGCTCTAAGAGCATGCCCAACAAGCCCACTTCACAACTAATCCTCTAATAGAAAATATTGAAGACATGTAATGTGGTTTGTGAAGTATATGTATGGAGTTCTTAGCAAGCGGCAATCGAGAGACTCCTATGAGACAAGTCACAAGCTTCTAAATGAGAAAAGGGTGAAAGTATTGTAGTTGGAGAAAAAATGAACTAAAACACTCAATCAACACTAAAGGAAGAATTTAACTTGAAAATGCATCCCTAACCTAGATATATATACAACATTAGAAGAGTTTCAGGCCATTGGAAGACCTCGAGTTCTCCAGTCCGACCTGGCACAGAGACTGTCAAGTCAAACTGCATTAATGAATTTTTTTTTTTTTTAAATTATAAAAATTATAAAAAAATTTAAAATTATATATATATTTTTAAAATTTAAAATTATATTTTTATTTTTATTTTTTATTTTTTTATAATAATTAATTAATCAGACTATCCGGCCATGGTTTGCAGCATGGGGAACCATGGCCAGAAGGTCTCTCACAGGCCTCATTTCTCCCCTAATGTACTCTTCACGTTGTGAGTTTGCAATACAGATCTCATGTCAAGGCCAAAGAACATTGAAATGTCAAAATTACAGCTAATTAGCATTCTTGATTGTGTATTGCATAAGAAGAAACTTTTCTCTAATTCAACTAGAGATTGCAAGTTGATGTTTACAAGTGTGAAATCTTGGTTTATGAGATATGCTCTAAATGCATCCCCAACCTAACCTCATAGCATTATCAAACCATTGTTGTAAATGGAAAAAAAATGAGGAAAGTGTTTGCAATGCATACTTGTATTGTTCCTTTTACATAGTTGGATTGATGATATTCTCAACCTATATGGTTCAAATGGATATGAGTTGGTCAATGATTTCAAACTACTTCATTTCATTAGACATTTTGTCACCTAGCTCTTCAAACTTGTAGCTTCAAATGAAAGCTTCCATTTCCTCAACCTTCATGCATCATCTCCAAAAATGTGATATATTTTCAATTATATGAGTCAAGAAGGAATGGACAAAGGTCAAATGAATATATCAACAAGTGGTATCTATCTACTTTGCAATGGTAGGAATAGTGGTAGTTATCAAACAACAAAATAGAGAGATTAGCCTCAAGGTCATGACAAGTGGGGGGATTTGATGGCGATTTCTTTCAAAATTGGTGTAAATCAGGAGGATTTGATGACATTAGAGGAATTCTCAACCCTCCAGAGGGCCGCTCCATAGTGACCAAACCAATCTATTAATTGCGTAAGAATTAGTAGGGGCATATAGCTGCAGTGCATTGTTAGAGTGGGTGAATATCGCGAAAGACGTCAGAACTTCAATTATGAAAGTTTAGTAGAAGTCTGTTTAATAATCAACTGTGTGAACATACGAGGTGCAAAATTAGGAGAAGGTTTTTGAAAATGTCAAAGAAAATCTCCCTTTCAATCCCTTTTAGAATTTTGTCCATAACTTTTTATTGGAGTCTCTAAACATCAAATGGATTTTTGGACATGAAAATTAGTTTGATTTTTCAACTTTGTTTAGTTCAAAGGTTTTTGAAAAAAATCATTTTACTATGCCTAAATGGGGTTTAAAATTCTAGTTTTAACACGATTCCTACTTTAAACTTAACTATAAGCGGTTGAGAAACTACAAATTCTAAACTACATATCCCACATGGATTGTTCTACCTCCTACCACCCCATGTATACATAAAGATATTCTCTTCTCATCATTAAACATCCTAAATTAATTGGATTTAGAAGCTAGTTGGAAAACGTCAGAGTTTTCTAATTTTTTTGGCAACTAGCTACAAAATAAAATTCACTTCATTTTGCTTAATTTCATTAAATTTGCTTAATTTACAATATTTGAACCTTGATTATTTAACTACTTATACTTAAATTGTGAACCATTGACAGTCCTTAGACATTGCGACTTCCGATGATTGACTATAGGGGAAAAACAAATCATTAAGCAAAGTTAAATATAATCTTGGGGTCCTTTTAGCTGCTCTGGAGTGGCCCTCCGGAGGGCTGAGAATTTCTCTAATGCAACCCTTAAAGGACATTTGAAATCTTGGGAAGGTTCCCCAAACTTAAATTTCATATTCTTTCTTAATTAAATGGGTATCATGTAGCTTGTTCAAACGATCAATCAATGATGAGCTTTTGTCTTCCTCAAGACCATGGGCAACTTCAAAGCTACTATTCAAATTTTCTTTAATCAAATTTCTAATGCAAAATTGCAAGTTCAAATTGTAATTCAAAACTCAAGATTTAGATTGATAGATGTATCTTGTGAAGACAAAGAGAATGATACCAAAGACATTTACATGTAGTTGAATATTGGAGTAGCTTTCTTAAAGATTCTTTAAAAACCTAGTCCCATCCGTTGGACTAGACATGTTGTTTAAGGATTAAGAGTTTATTTGTCTTTTACTCAATGTTGAAATTTGTTCCATTAAAGGAGTAAGTACATGTCTATAGTGAGTAGGTGATTGAGCTTATCAAAGCAAGAATGAATGTTCAATATGTATTATGTTTCTTGGTACTATCTATTGAAATAAAATGAAACGAAAAGTAATATTGGCCTTATCCCTTGAAGGACTAAATTGGATTTTTTGCAACATAGCAATTTTGGGCAACTTATTACAAATGAAATTTTTATTTTTTTAATTGAAATTTTTGCTCAACATGTGTCCAAGGAGTAGCTTTAAGGTGAAACAATTTTCATAACTTTTGACTACAACGTTAAAAAGTTATTGCATGATATGTAATTTTTAATGCTTGGCGGGTAGTTGAAAAAAAATATCACTTATAAAAATCAAAATTAATCAAAATTAATTTTTTATATTTATATTTACATGAAAATCTTTAAATCATTCCATTTTGATTAACAAGATGCAAGTTATGAGGAGTTTTAGTTTGTAGGCACATGTAGAATCTCTACTCTGAAATGAACTTTGAATCCTTTGTTTGACTGAATTTTCAATATTTTTTGAAAAAATAAAAGTATTAGATGTAGATTGTTTATTACAACATTACAACCATTGGAATTGGCATTTTCAATTCCATAACTAAATTCTTATTTAACAAATTAGTATTTTGAATAATTCTTTAATTCTTTCTACTTACTATTTTTTTCAAGCATGAATATGAAATACTTTTTTATTGGAGTTTTTTATATGTATTTCCAACTTATTTCTTCAATATATTATGGAGAGTAACAAGTTTTAGGATCTACATATTTTTGTGTAAAAAAGTTTGAAAGATGAAATCCAACCATTTGGGAAGAATTTGAAAATACTTCTTTTTGAAATTCAAGTGACTTCATCTTGCAATTGGTAAGGTTTCTTATTCTTAAATTTTAGGAGGGTGTATTCTAACAAGTTAACTAATGGATCCTATGGTTGGATATGTTAATGAGTAAATTTAGATAAAGATTTTAGCCTTGCTTTGGATTTAAGTACTTTGAAGCAATTTTGGGCCTAAAAACACCCTCCGTCCTTTAGGGGTTCAGATCATCATGAATACAAAGTACGTTGAAAAAAAAAGTTTACAAACTATAGGCCATGGATGTAGTTTGTAATGAATGGTATCCTTAATTCTTTACCCCCTCAACTCTAATAGCATATGAAACAATTTTCTAGGTAGTTAATAGAATTTTGATTTTAGAAAAAGAGCAATCAAGCAAGTGCAACCAAGTTGGTTGTAGGATTTGGAAGATGATTTCTTTGCGCATTAGGGTTTTTCATTTGTTTTGCAAATCTTCTTTTGTATGCTAAGATCATAGACTTTGATAAAATCCACCACTTTAGAGGACCTTTGTATTTCATAGGGGGCCTTGAAGAATCTCACATGTTTTCATGCAAAGGTGAAGTATTTGTTGCAATGCAACCTTTGAAAAGTTTTTTCATGTGCATACCATGGTCGGATGGTCCTAGAACGCATGCAAATCTATTGTCTCCTCCTGTGATCTTGTAAATGACATTAGCCATAGATATGTGATCATAAACCATGCTTTACAAATGCATTTTTGCCAATGAAATTATTAATTTCTACTTCCTCCACATGTACATCTACAACACAACCTTGTCCACTACATCCAACATTCCAACATGACCTCTTCCACCACATCCTCTGATTCCAATTATAACATCAAATTGAATTTGTAAATATTGCATTCCTCCAACCTCTTCTCTGCCCCATAATCTACTTCATCTTTCTAATGCTAAATGTGGAATTTCAAATTCATAGGAAAAATGAGAGGGAAAAGGGATTGGTAGGCCTGATTTAACCTCTTGGAGTGCCTCCAACATCACTAATTCTATCTCCACTTGAATTTGGGTCATTGGATTCTCTTCAGAGAGTAGTTGTTGGTCTTTTAGCAACAAAGTTTCCATCTCTAGGGGAATGCCCGTCAATAAAGCCCGGACCTTGTTGAGATTGCGAGCCTTGATTCCCCTTCCAACGAGGTGGTCAATATTTAATTGTAGGCTTGTGTAACCTCTAAATCCCTCTTAATTTGCCCCATTTGCTTCACCAATCATCTTTTGAGGTGCTTCTCAATTGATTCCATAGTCATATTCTTCATCAGGGAAGTTTGGCTAGTGCTTTGTTATGGAAAAAAAATTCAAGAAGTTTGATACACTACAAGGAAATGGGGGTAAATGTAACCATAGAAGAATGCCTGCTTGTTCGGAACGACTTGAATATGACTTGTGTTCCCTAAATGCACCAAGGGTTTGGGATTCTCATCATTAGAGTCAATTCAAAGTCACATTCGCGACTACATGATGACGACTTAGCGGCAAGGAGTCTTCATCCACATTTTTACATCCGGAACGTGCTGTCTTTATCTAGTCCTGCAATGTGCTGAAAAACTTGTTTTTTCCACTTTAAATGCAAATATCTGAAATTTTTTCCACACTTTTAAATACTAGTTGGGTGTAAGATCCTACGATTAGATGTCAAAGAAAAACATTAAAATTTTTTTTTACTCTTTGCTACAGAAATGACAGTTTTCAATGTTTCTTTGGTAGAAAAAAGGCCTTGCTCATGTAGGGGTTAAAATGATGCACTCTTGTAGACTTATTTTTCTTTTGATTTTTTTTCTATTTACTAATGCTTTTTTCAAAACAAACTAAAAAAATGAAGTTAGATTGATAATGCAAAGGCCAAAAACTAAAATTTAGATGACATTTAGCACCTCTAAGAGATAGAAAAACAATTTTTGGTTCTAATTTTTATAGAACTAGGTTGATAACTTTTACAATGTCTATATTTCATCCATTGGTTTTTGTTCACAACATTGTTAAACTTCCAATTTGGATTTAATCGATTCCATTGTGAAGGCCATAGTCAAAAGTGAGTAAACTATGTGACTATATTTTGACTACGATTTACTCTAAGGTGACTACATAATGACTTCTGTGTCACTACTCTACTATTTTGATTGTGATTTACTCTAATACAACTACATAATGACTTCCACATCACTACTTTACTATTGCATCAACATTTTACAAATCCCACATGGTTTGTCTTACCTCCTACCACCTCACTTGTATAAAAGGTTTGTTATTTGAACTCTTTGTATTCACACACTAAATGGCTTGAAAATCCATTTGACACATATGCAAAATATAGTGTATTGTGTATCATGTATTTGTATATGGTGTATGATGTATGAATCATGTATTTGTATATGGTGTATGAATTATGTATTTGTATATGATGTATGGTGTTCGGTATATGGTATAAGTACTCATTTTGCACATTTCACGACAACTAGATAATAATCTTCAAATCTTTTAGATATTAGAAAATAATATTCACATTCCTAGATTTTAGAATACAATCCTAGATTTCAAAAGAAAAATATTCACATTTCCTAGATTTCAGAATATAATCCTAGATTTCAAAAAATAATATTCAAATTTCCTAGATTTCAAAATATAATCCTAGATTTCAGAAGAAAAATATTCACATTTCCTAGATTTCAAAATATAATCCTAGATTTCAGAAAAGGATTAAAAAAAGGGGTCATTTGTGACTACGGGATGACTTCAGAATGACTAGCCACGTGGCAACATAGGAATCATTTCCTTAAACTTTTTTTTCTTTACCACCTTGGAAGTTTCATCCAAAACCTCCATCCAAGCTCACAATGGATGGTGATAATACTATGATAGTCATTTATAAAAATGACTAGTCCACTATGACTCTAGGGGCCAAAATCACTGTGCAGTCATTTTTGTCCACAATGACTCCTATGCAATCATTCTTTGCAATCATTTATACATTGTTTTTCTTGTAGTGATATTCCCCACAGATCTCCTTTGTAATTCATCTAAGACCACCCTAGAAGTCGTGCAATTTGTCGTCAACAAAGGTATCTCCAATATTGAGTATTTGGGTGTGCAAATGAATAGTGATTCTCTATAGGTTGCAACAAGCTTAATAAAAAGTCTTATTGCAAACAATTGGAAATATTTTGAACAAGTAATGTGCTCTTTGAGCTATCAAGAGCTCATTCAAAACAATTTGTTTTGGACCTCAAAAACCTCAACGACCATTGCTCTTTCCATCCACAAAGCAGTTGTCATTTGCAATATTAATGCAATAAACTTGTCATATGTGGGGGGATATGAGTAGAAAAGGTGGGGTGACTACAACTCTTCATTCAGCGGGAGAACTCCTCTAGCATTGTCTACAAAACATGACAAGTTTGCTGGTCCATTTACAACCCATTCTTGTTCATCATATCTTGGAGCAAAAAGGAAAGACATCATGTGCATGACTTAGAAGTGCATTCTTCTCCAACTACCTTTACAATAAGCTACTAGTAAGCAAAGTGCCTAAAATTGCACTTATGCCATGTGAAAATCCATCCATATTTTGCCATAATAAACCTAAAGTATGTGAGTTTCACCAACACAATCATCTAACTGCAACATTCATGCATAGAAACAAACAATTTCAATAAAACAATGATGTGGGTTGACACACCTTACACACACACACACACAAAGTACTCCAAGCATGTAGTAGAAACAATGACTAATTTGGCTTAAAGGGGAATTTTGTTAAAATGACAATATTCCATGTGTCATTTTCATTAGATGGGATTTAGCCCATCCGGAGGGCCATGAGTTCTCGACTACAGGGAATGCGTTGCGCCAGTACAACATAACAATCTGACATGGCCAAACGACTGCCACATCATTGGAAGAAAAAAAAAATTGCTTTCATTTTTTCATTTTAGAAGCAATTTTTTTTTTGGTAATATAGCACTCGACGCTCCCTTACTGCATTAGGAATAGATTCGAGAACGGGCCTGAAACGGCCCTCCAATGCAGTTGAAAAACATCTAATGTAGACCACCCAGTCTAAACCGTAAAAGTGACATGTAGGATAGGTATAGATTTCAAAAATCTTGGACTTATATAGATTTCAAATATTTAGGACTAATGTAGATTTTAGACCGCGCGGTCTAAATTGTGAAAGCAACATCTATGACATATGTAGATGCTAGATATATAAGAATGATATGGATTTAAGAAATCTATGATAGTTGTACATTTCAGACCGCTTGGTCTAAACTATAAAAACTACCAAAGTTGTGGAATTTTGTCATTTTAACGAAATTGCCCATTTTAGTTTGGGCAGATCTAAGGGCCAATAAATCCTTACCAACATTCATAAGTTCTAAAATGGACAAAGGGGCCCAATGACCATGTCTAGTATTAGAAAATGTAGGTTAATTTAGACAAAGACTACAATTTGTTGGATACACTTATCAAGGTAGATAAACTATAATTAGATTAATTAGCAAGTCCAAGCCATCCATCTTACGTTTTACTCCAAAGTGATCCTTGATAATATTTATCTGCTATTAGTGATTTAAAATTCAGAGGGGATACTTTTCATCCATTGGAGGGGATAGGGGTTAATGTCCAAGGTTGAAGGTTGATCTTATAACATAAACAAGTGATTAGTTACCAACTAATAACAAAATGTAGTAACCAAGACCAATTTTGATCATTTGTAAAGGTAGTTAAATGAATTAGGCACCCACATTAAAATATGATAACATTTTTATTGCATTCTTAAAGAACTTTTCTAATGCTCTTGGAGAAGTTATATAGATTTGCACATCGAGTTGATATTACAAAGGAAGCAAAATAAGATTAGTTTTGAGGTTAAGTGCTCTACAATGAATGTACACTTTTAAGTGCTCTACAATGAATGTATACAAGTGCTCTACAATGTATACAATGAATCTTATATTTCTGAATTGCTTTGAATCTAAATTACAATGGAGAATCGTAAAAACTCTTGAGTCTTAACTATTAAAGAATGTATTGTTACAATATAGTGTACAATTAGTATTGTACATGAATTTTTTTGATATGCATGATAGGTAACATTTGGAATATGAAAATAACACTTGTAGATTTAATTCAAAGGTAAGTTTGCACTTGGTGTTAGAATTGAAGTAGACAAGTATAAAATGAAACCAATTGCAATCTTAAGAACTTCGCTAATACTACTTTCAATAAAAGTGTGAATATAACAATACATATATCTTACAATTGCTATAAGTTATTTGGATATAATGGTAATAACTTAATCCTAAATTGTCTACGTTGTGACAAAGTTGCACTTTGATGATTCCAAATGAATACTTTATAATGAGGAATTGCAATTTTTCATCGAATTTTTTTGAAGATTTTTTGGAATGGGTTTGTACAAGATGTTGGTGGAAATTTCTATTTAGAGGTATTGTAGACTTGTCTATCAATAAGATGCTAAGAAATAGATAAAAAAAAATATGTCTTGTCAATGCATTTTAGCAACTTGAATTTTTTTGAACAAAATCTAAATTTTAGCTACAAAAATGTCTTTTTTTGAATCTGATTCAACTAATGAAATGAAGTTTATTAACCCCTAAGCGCCCAGCCCGTGTCTGAGGATATTCGGAAGAAAATGACCTATGAAAATGGAAAACCCCACAACACAGCCGAAAAGAAGATCGGGTGATTTTCACCGTTAAAACTGAAAGTCAGGTGGTGTCCGCAGCTGTGGTCAAAATCTAGGCACAATTCACCGTACAAATTGAAACATTATAGTGGTCAAAGTGAGGGAGAAAATCATCAGAGGTACAAAATTTGGAGCTAACAATCAGTTCATGATCAATTTGGAGGCGCATGGAGTGCTCTCTGTCCCTAAAAATTGGGCAGGGGATGGGACAAACAAGCATATCTGTCCCTGCCAAATTTGAGGACCACCTGACAATTGCAGCCTTCAAGGGCCGCATGCAAATCCATCGAGGTCACAACATTGGGAATGAAGACAACCGGCAAGAGCACTTACATCACCTGACACGGCATCCTCACCCCGCTAGTACACAAACTTCGGTGGATGCTGACTCAGCGGTCCCTCGTTCAAGCTCGAAGGACACATTGCGTGGCTGTGCGGCAAGTTTTTGCCCGTGGGTGAGAGCATCGCTTGTGTGATCTCGCACTAAGGTAGGAGGCTCGAACTCCGACTAAGCATTTTGAACCGAACAGGATACACAGGTACATTTTGCTTTTTTCAAATTACCAAAATGTACAAACGATGTACATTCTAGGAGGTGGTCGCTTTTGGAGCCCTATGGCTTTTCAGCTTCAAAATTTCATAACTAATTCCACGGAGCTCCAAAAAATATGAAACAACTTGTGCCACATGCCATTTCTTCTTGTCTTTCAAGGAAAATATTCTGAAAAATATTTCAAGATGTTTTACCTTCCCAAAATTTAGGTTCAACGCTTAGATGGTCGCTTTATGGACCTCCTACCTTACACATTGATGAGTGATCTCATCAAGCACTTGTAGAATACAAAAGGCATAATCCTATTTTGAAATTCCAAAAACAAAAAACTCACTAAACGACCATCTTCATAATTCAATTTGTACTAAACCTCCAAAAAATAAAAAAATATAAATGCATAAGACAATCTATAGTCTATAAACACTTGCAAAATAAGTCTTCTACAATCTAACATAACTAAATAAAAAGTCCCCTAGTCACTCAACTAGTACACCAAAACAAGTGCAAACATCCACAAACACTCAATCAAACAATTGAAGCTCTTTACTCACTAATAGTCAAGCGAACCCAAATCTCCTAAAATAGTTGCCTTCTCTAATTCAAAATGGTCCCAAAACTTCCATACCCTTGCACAAACTCCCCAAAAAGCACACCATGTAAAAAAATCTGAACAAGAAGGCTCAAACCTATTTTTCTAAAAAATAAACAGCTAAATCATTCAAAAAAATGTAAAAATTCCCAAAGCATTCAATGACCCCACCACTTTCCACATAGGTGCCAACTACATCCTTCAACATATGTACTAGGTTTTGCACGATTTCAACCACCCAATCAAAAGTTATGGCCCATTTGATAAACTGTGACTAATGTGTCTAATGGCCTCAAGGGGCATTAGACACATTAGTCACAGTTTATCAAATGGGCCATAACTTTTGATTGGGTGGTTGAAATCATGAAAAACTTGGTACATATGTTGAGAGATGTAGTTGGCACCTATGTGGAAAGTGGTGGGGTCATTGGACGCTTTGGGAATTTTTTACGTTTTTTTGAATGATTTAGCTGCTTATTTTTTAGAAAAATAGGTTTGAGCCTTCTTGTTCCGATTTTTTTACATGGTGTGCTTCTTTGGGAATTTGTGCAAGGGTATGCAAGTTTTGGGACCATTTTGAATTAGGGAAGGTAACTATTTTAGGAGATTTGGGCACTTGTGACTAATGTGTCTAATGCCCCTTGAGGCCATTAGACACATTAGTCACAGTTTATCAAATGGGCCATAACTTTTGATTGGGTGGTTGAAATCATGAAAAACTTGGTACATATGTTGAGAGATGTAGTTGGCACCTATGTGGAAAGTTGTAGGGTCATTGGACGTTTTTAGAATTTTTTACATTTTTTTGAATGATTTAGATGTTTATTTTTTACAAAAATAGGGTTGAGCCTTCTTATTTCAATTTTTTACATGGTGTGCTTTTTTGGGAGTTTGTGTAAGGGTATGGAAGTTTTGGGACCATTTTGAATCAGAGAAGGTAACTATTTTAGGAGATTTGGGCACTTGTGACTAATGTGTCTAATGCCCCTTGAGGCCATTAGACACATTAGTCACAGTTTATCAAATGGGCCATAACTTTTGATTGGGTGGTTGAAATCATGAAAAACTTGGTACATATGTTGAAGGATGTAGTTGGCACCTATGTGGAAAGTTGTGGGGGTCATTGGAAGCTTTTAGAATTTTTAACTCTGAATAATTCTGAATAAAGACAAATGACATCGTTGAATGAATGCTTTTTCAACAATAAAAATTCTGAGTAATATGAACGCCACCTAAAATTGAAACAACCACAACCTTCATATCAATGATTGAATAAGAATCCCTAAGTACAGGCAATAGTTTGGCAACTTCATGGGGAAGCAAAAACTATGTGAACATCCTAAGGTATATTAGAATTGATTTGCATAAAGCATAGGCAAATGGGGATCCACCTGGCCCCCTCAAAAAAAAGTGCCGGCACTAATTCAACTGATGTAAAAGACAACAACTTCGACTGAGGACCTTTGCAACCAGGCTCAGGGCAGTAGTTCTACTAAAAGTTCCATGAATAGGCGGTAATTGAGCCAAAACTGAAAATTTGGACTTGCCATCAAGGTTTCCTGATCCCTCGCAGTAGACAACAAAGTACACCTCATTGTCAAGCGCGTGCTGGTCGAGTCACTCGAAGTCCCCACTTCCTTTGAGTGTGTACCTTCACAAAACACTGGTGAAGGCACATGTGAGCTCCTGCGCAAGAGGTGCATTGAAAGCGTGTCTTCCGTTTGCAAACAATGCAACGCCGTCGCCCTCTAGGCCTTAGGCTACTGTAATGGATTGCACCGGGGTGGCGAAGGCACTCCACCTTGCAGGTGGATGGCTTGTCTAGCCAAGGGGCAATCATGGTCTCTGCTACCTCTATGTGGTAATTCAGTCGCTTCCGATACACCTTCTCCCCCCGTGTTAGCTTGTCATGCTTCAATAACACCCACGAATTGTTGAGCCAGCTGTCCACAATGAAGAAGAAGTGCTTGTGCCACCACTTGTGCGAGTGGAATTGTACACTGTAGTCTGTGCGCATTTGATCAACTACATCCACCCCCCGCATGTGCATTTGGTATTGCACTTGTTGGGGCGTAGAGGAGATTGGGACTCGAATTCCATTCACCCACCGCATCGATCATGCTCCTTCAGCCACTAGATTTGCAGAGGTTGAAAGGATGTACACAGGCTTTGAGTCATACCAACAAGTTGCTGCCATACGCCGTTGGGCGTGCATCCTCCAAATCAAAGTGCCACGAGGATGGTTGCCTTTCTTGTGCCCAAGAAGAGATTTTGGCAACCCAATACGGTTCTCCCTCACTGTGCCGGTTGCCCATATCCCACGATGGTACAGGTCCTCGAAAAGCTTCGGTGATGAGAAGAAGTTGTCACACACAACAGTGTGCTCTACATCATCCAAGCCCACAGTAAGATCACGCACAACTCGTTCGCCCTGTCCATGATCTGGCACCCCCGATGCTCCAACATAGGGTAAGAGGTTGAATATGTACCGTGAAGGATTGCACACCGCGGCAAAGAATTTGAAGCCATATTTGGTTGGCTTTGCTGGTATGTACTAGCGGAATCCAGAGTAGTGGCCCCGATAGGCGACCATGATTTCATCACAAGTAATGAATTTCTCAGGGTTATACAAAGCCTGACTTTTCGTGACAAAGTTGGTTATGATCCACCGAACTTTAGCAAGTTTGTCATACTCAGGTGACTGCCGGTCACTGACTATTGTCGAGTTGTCTATAAGGTGTAGACATCGTAATAATGACTCAAACCGGTTCCGTGTAAAAACTCGGGGGATCAATGAACAATGGAGGAGTTCCTTCTGCTTCCAATAGTCCCGAATTGTGGGCATCAGCTTGATGCCCATCAATATGGCCACACCCACAAATGCACGGATTTCCAATGCACAAGTTGGAACCCAGAGCGGACCACCATTGGTGTTTTGAGAACGCCCCGTCCCCTGTTGCAAAGCATACAAGTTCGTCTCCTCCACAATGCGCCTCACTGTGGTGTCATCAAAGAACAAGTCAAAGAAGTGAATGGGATTTAGGCGATGACGGGAGACTCTAGCCTTCGGGCCAGGTTGTGGGCCTCGAAATGAGTCACGGTCTCCCAAAAGCATGGTTTCAGGGCTTTGCCAAAAACGGTCGTGGTAGCGGGCTCGAAGGTCTAGGGCGTCCAAGTCACCATCACCATCATATTGACCAATCTCATGAAGTAAGTCGATGCTGCCCCTCCCCGACTCCGACTCCGAATCATCGTAGTCCAAGGATGAGGCATCGCCTGCACAGTCCCTCCAGTCAACCCTCCAATCAGACTCCGAACTGTCGTCACTCTCTACACTAGACTGTACTGGCCTTATCTCCTGCTCCACCTCCTTGAGATGCATGGGATCTGGTCGAGGAATGGGCTCTGCAAGATCCTCGTCCAAACGTTGCGTTGGGAAGTCTGGAACGTCACTGTCGGACCTCTCCTCTTGGCATGTCGATGGGCCTGCGACATGGGCATTCACCACCACTACAGCTCCAGTCTCCACAACTCGACAATCTGCTACTCGGACCTTGTGCCCGCCGATGCTTCCTTGGAACATGACGAAGTAGTAACGAACGCCAGCCTCTTGCCATTGTTGTTGCGGTTCGCCCACGAATTCTTGTAGACCTCTCCAGTCATTGGGGTTGTATCCCAATACAGCAAGCGGGATCCAAACTGCCACTGGTAATTGTCGAAAAGTAACATGACCAAAGGGCCCCAGTAGATCAGGAAAGTGCTCCTCTGTGCCTGGCATACTGTTGTTGTTGTCTTGAAGCCATTGCTCGACACGATTGGTTGCAGTAAAGGCGTCCTGGAGCCCTCTCATTGCTACTGGAGGTGGACCATACCCCTCTTCCCTGTTTCTCAAACAAAAGGCACTCGCTTTAGTGTATACCTTGTTTCATGTGTAAACAACAAAAATGAAGGGACAAAGTTTGAAGTGGAGGGGCCACTGAACTCTTGTATTTTTAGAACTAACCAAGGTTAGTGGTACATAACAACAACAAGGTGTGAATTTGAGATCAACAGAAGCAGCCCAAATCCTACATCCAAATCAAACAACAGTGGTAAATCCATTGTGGACATGTGTGCTCATTTGCACCGTAAGTCCTCGCCTACACATGACGCTAAATCATCCAAGTTTGGAAGTGATTTGCAATCCTGGCTCTAACAACATTTCTAGTAGTCCCGAAATGACCCCTGCCCGGGAAGAGGTATTTCCACACTCACCGTCCAACACTGAGGCGTTGTCTCCTTCGATGGTGACCAAGGTCGGAATTCGGGGAGAACGGGAGCGCCATCCCCTGTACTACTTGTTGCATAGGACTGTGCACTTGTCTGCACCTTGGATTAGCATGAGTTATTGGTCGCCGCCTGAGCTCATGTGGGGAAGTGCGCGTAGACTCAATTACAGGCACCGACCAACCTAGAGGCGCCCTCGATCCGGGTTCATGGTCGTTGGGCCCTCCCTCCTCCCCGCTGGATTCAGTAATGTCTGCTTCTCCCAGTGCACCATTTCCACGACCTACTCCTCGTGCACGTCCTCGTCCACGCCCTCTGCCACGCTCTACATTGCTAGCACGAACACCTCTTCCTGTCAATGTTTCTTCGTCGGCTGCCTGCTGCCCTCGCCCTCGTCCTCGTCCTCGCGGAGCACCTTCGGCAGCCTCTTGCCTTTGACCTCGACCTCATGGAGCACGTTCAGCAACATGCTGCAATTGCCTTCGCCCTCTCGGTAAACCCTCAACAGACAGGGGATTCGAATTTGAAACAATGTCAGGCCTTTCACCATCCTCCGGGGGTGGTGGACGATTCAAGTCGAGACCTCCCTGTGCTTCGTTTACGTCTAAATTGTGGACTGGAATTTGCCCCTCTTCTTGTCCCCTCCCATACCCTCCTCTGCCTCCCCGTGCGTGAATCCTCCCCCCACCCCCTCCGCGACCCCGGCCATGGGGGTGCGGCCGATTGACTCTGTCATTATGGGGAATTTGGCCCCGGGCCGAGGTTGCTCCCTCGCCCCTCATCCCGTCCCCTCCCGCAGCTTGCTCGTTCTGGCCGTCCCGTTCCTGGACATGGATAAGGGCTGGTTCTGAGTTGCCATAGTCCATGTGCCCTCGCACTACCTGTTCGTCGTGAAGGCCCAGCAGCCACCCGCCCATGACCCCTCCTATATCCCTCGGTCTCACGTTGTGGATTCAAGGTAGGCCACCACTTGGTTCGTATAAATTCATTGACAACCGGAGGGAGTCCATCAGGGTGCCCTTCAGGAATGCGCTCGAAGACCTTTAGCAATCTGAAACACTGTCGTCGAAATAGATAGCGCCATGAGTTTCCATCTGGTTGTGGAGGCCAATAGTGATGCGTTGCAGGTTCAACAAGGCTGAAGAGGAATTCTTCTTTCAAGCAATTCTTCACCTTTTCCACTTGCTCAGGCGTTGCATTGTGGCGCTCAATAGCCCAGGTCGCCAACAATGCTTCAATGTCGGCCAATTCTTTGTGTGAAACTTTTGCTTCACGATTGGGCAATCCCGACAGGCTGGTACCTCGATCTTCAGAAAGTTGCGTGGCCATTTTTGGAAATGGTATCAGCTCTCCAAAACAGGGCGCCCAATCCAAGCGATGATGGACCCTGCGGTACGCACACGAACTTCCAAGCTTCGACACCGCAGTGGTTCCAATGCTAGTTGCGCATCACTCCACGACCCCCTCAATTGCAAAACCACTCCCTGAAATGGAGCGCAATGAGCTCTCTCCACACTCGAACTCATGACTGTTGAGTACCTCACCAGCAAAATGTCGCGCGGCAGCTCCTCCAATTCCACTCATCACCTATACCCTCAACCACTCTCACATGGACAATGAATCCCGAGAATGTCTTTGCTGGAGCCCAAGTCCTTGATGGCAACGCGCGAAATCACGTTGGCAAACCTAAAACCGGCCATTCCCGGTGGTCCCGGTTTGCCTTACAACCCTACCATCCTCGAAGTGCGCTTTTCCCTGTACAATGCATTCAATGTCCGGTCCCCACAAAGCACGTACAGTAATGATTGCCATAATAACCACTCCGCAACATCACTCCCTTGTACCATAACCCCCATGTACTTTAATTTGGGCAGGACAGCCAAGATCCAGAATGAATTTGGGCCAAATAAAATTGTGAGGGGCCACATTTTGGCCCCTGGGGCGCTTAGGGGTTAAGTCCAATTTCTACTCCAATTTGAAGATTTGAAGTTTTTCTAAAATTAAATTATTTATTGTACATTAAACTTTGCTACAATGTATTGATTTTCTAATTATAAAATGATACAAATTTTTTTGTTTACACCATGATGTTCAACACTATACTATTCAACTACAATAGAATGTTTAGAATTTTTCAAGTAAATATTGTATTTGATATGAAATAATGCTTTCTTCAAAAATTCACAATAATTTCAAATTTTCACAAAAAAATCTGAAAATTTTATGTCTTGTAAGAAATATGTGATTTCATCTCTCAAGATAAAATGAAATAATATCCATTCATGTTTGGAAGGAAAACAAATTCAAATAAAAAGATATCAAGGTTATTCTTAGGGTCATAGGTTCTATCCTTCACTAATTAAAATGTAAAATATTGACCCATTGATTGGATTTTCATAAATTTTCAATAAACTCTTCCAGTATTCAATTACATTTGAACTTCCTTGGTATGTGAACTTCCCCTTGTCTCACAAGATGCATCTATGGGTTTTGAATCACAGTTTACACTTGTAGTTTGTGCATTGGAAAGTTTGTTAAAATTTTTGAATAGTGGTTTTGAAGTTCAACTTTGCCTTGAAGAGGATGGAAGCTCATCATGGATTGATCATTTGAACAAGCTACATGGTATCCATTTCGAAAAGCATTACATGTTTTTTGGCCTTTGTAGAGGACTATGAGTTCTCCTTGTATTCCCCAACATTTTGCTGTGTTCTGAACTTTGGGAACTTTGCCACGTCCAATAATAATAAAATAAAAATAATTTTTTTTGGAATTTTTTTTGAATTTAATTATTTTTAAATTAAAAAAAAAAAAAATCTTCTAATTTTTAAAAATTTAAAAATTATTAATTTTTTTTTCTAAATTTTTTTTTAATATTTTATTTCACACAGCATAGGCTGGTTCCCAGCAACGGAAACCAGCCTGAAACGGCCTTCCTGGCAGCCCAAAAAACATGTAATAATTATGAAATCCAAGTTTGGATAGCCCTCCCTAGACCTCCAATGTCCTTAGACCTCCAATGTCCTTTTGAGGGCTTAGAGTGCCGTAATTGGTTCACAAGTAGATTGTACAGTAGTACACAGTACATTCTCACACAAGTTGATTACATACCCTCCACCAAGGTCAGATTTGGCAGGAATTAAGTCATTTAAAAAAAATGACACATGTCAACTCGTGAATTGTCTGAAGTGACGTGGACCCCTGAGAATCTGACGTGGAAGCTCCATTTCGGCACTCATGTGCGGAGTCAGACCTTCATGTACTGTACGGTATGTCCTGGTGATTGTATACTGTAAGTTACGCTTTTTCCGCCGTTGAATTAAATTCCATGTGTGCCCAATGTTCAGAATCAACAAAATAACATAAAAGAGGATTACTTTTATTTTATGATGGACATTGAGTGAAATTCTAAAATAGTGGGGGATGCAGAATCTCCACACCTAAGCTAAACTTGGCCAGAAAATTTCCGGTGAAGCAGAATCTTCAGTGATGACGGAATGTGACCTTTTTAATTCATTTGGATGGAGTGGGTTCCGTCATTCCAGTGGCTCCGCTTCCTGCTAGAGATCGATTCTGTCAGATTTCTGATTCAAGCGCGCAGTTTTGTTGTTCCCAATCTATTGTCCACTACAGTAATAGCTAGAATACGCACGCACTTAATTCCACAGCCGGACTGAACCTGCACGATCCAAGCTTTGTTTAGCGATTGCCCAATTTGCATAATTTAGCTAGCTTCGTATTTAGCCTGCAAGTGGTGCAGTCGGGTCCGGCTTTCATTTCCTTTCATTCCCTCCGGAGTCCGGAACTGACTTCAATCGCATGTCACGGCATGTCTCCTGCCGTGCATCTGGCGGCAACCACATGGAAGCTTCCGCGCTTTCATCATCCCGAAGCATCCCGAGTATGCACTCAGTTGTGCAAATTCCGCGCGCAAGACAAGTCTTCGATCAGTCGATTGTGAATTGGCGAGACGGACTCACATCGCTGCAACCATGCTATGTAACAGACTGACTAAAAATGCAGAGAGAAAATTAATTAAGGGATTGAACGCTTTATTGCCAAAAGTTAGTTGAAAGACTACGTACTGCAGTTTCGATTTAGCACTGTTTTGGAGCTGAGTGATCGATGTGCACTCAGTGATTCAGGACGGGATCGCAATGCTAGACCATAGTCGGAATCTGTGATACTTGCCAAGTAGATCGAGCTAGCGCCAGCGGCAGCTCATGTGAGTGTACTGTAGCTGGGTGGCTGTTAAGCTGGCCTCCTCTACTTTGTTCAGCGGTTGTGTCTTCCCGAGTGTCGACGACTTGTACGGTGACATGTCGCTGGAGAGCCTGATCAAGATGCAAAGCTCTGGCGTGCGCAGCATCGAGGAGCCCAACACGCCGCGGCCGGGGGGCGTGCCGCAAGGGGCAGTGCTCGTCACGTTGGATGTCACCAAGGAGATTGGCACTGCGGCCGTGTACTGGGCGCTGGGCAATGTCGTCCGCCGCGGGGACAACTTCAAGATCGTGGGCATCATCACGCACGTCTCCAATCCAAGTACCTTCGATTCCTTCTCCTATGCGAGATGATCACCGAGCTCGATCTTTAATGCTTACTTTGTGTGCTCCAATGCTGGTCGTCGCTGACGAGATTGTTTGTTCCTTCAGTGGGATTCAGGACACGGGTCGACAAAAACAGCTGGATCGGCAACAACGGGATCATGCTGCAACACGAATTCAATTTGAAGCGCAATGTGCTGGAGAATATCCCTCACGTCAAGGAGTGGTGTGAAAAAGCAGGAGTAAGATACATTACAATCCAGACTGTGGTATGTTCGAAGTGCCGGGGTTTGTAGATTGATCGGTAATCACTCAAATTTTTGGGTGCTGGACACATTGCAGGTGAAGCTGGAGGTGGAGGTGAAGGCTGGGTTTCAAGTGAAGACGATCATTGTCGACGAAGCCAAAGCTATTGGCGCCTATCACGTCGTCCTCGACAAGTAAGCGTTAAATTCTCTGAGTTTCAAAAACTACCGGAATTGACGACATTTTTGGGGTCTGAAATATTGCCGACCGTATGTATGGAATCCATAGATTGCTCCGCAACTTCGAACGACACGCGCAACAACTTCGGGAAGTCGTCAAATCCTTGTGGTGCGTAGAAACGCTTGAGAACAGCATTAGTATTAATTAATTGTCGTTCTCAGTACCTGCTCCCACTTGTGATCGATGCAGGACAATGAAGAGCGATCGGAAGTACTACGTGGACCATCTGACGTGCTTTGTGTCGAGGGCACGCAACAGTGGCGGCGTGGACACCATCCGCTCGTTCTCCGTTTCGAAGCAGCTCCCGCCGCTTGTCCCGACCCCGCCCAACACCATCCGCCACGGGCAGCCGTCGCCTCCCCCGTCGCTGCAAATCCACACGTCGGGATCCAACGTCTCCATGGCGTCCCTGGGGTCGACGCACTCGGTCTCGTCGGGCTCTTTCGAACTGATTTCCAGTGACGACTTCCTCACTCAGGACAGCGATTTGTTCTCCGTGGCGCCCACGACGGGGGAGTCGCTCGATAGGCATCCCGAGATTCAGGAAGCTCCGACGCACCGCGCGTCTCTTCCCCTTCGCAATGGCAACGGAGACAAGGCGGAACACACAGGGTACAATATGGTGAACCGGAAGCCCGCTCTGCGCCAGTGGTTGGCGGAGGATTCATCAGATTCGCAGACCGAGGCGTATTCAGAGTCCACTCCAAGCTCCTTCATGGAGCCTCGACCTCACAAAATCCTGGGACCGTCGCCGGTCATCGATCAGCGCGAGCAAGTGCGACGCACTCCTGTGGAGAAGACGATGCACGCGGCGCCGTTGCCCCCGGCACCCGTCAAACTGCACCCTCCGCCAGGCAGGACCAACGCGGGAGCTCCGGTGCACAAACCGTTTGTGAAGGAGACGAGCACGATGAGCACCAGTGCGCTCCCATTGTCGAGGATGCCGTCACCGCCACATAGCAAAGTGTTGCAGAGTTTGTCGAAGACGGTGTGGGTGTGGACGCGCAGCAAGGAGGTGATGCGATGTGCGGTGGAAGTGGGCTGGACCACGTTCATCTTCACCCCCGACACCAAGTTCATGGCCCCGCAATGGACTTGTACGTACAATCCTGCACCAGGTCGTGTAGCGCATATAAATATTAGGGTTACAAGGGTGGGTTCACTCTTGGAGCTAGCTCCGGATCGGAGTTTGACCGGCCATTGATGGAATGTGTTGTGTTGTGCTTTTGGTGGTTCTGTTTCAGCGATCGAGTGGATTAAGCCGTTGTTTCTGGAAGGGGGCCGGTTCTTGAACCAGGAGGGCAGGCAAGTGGCGCTTCTGGGTCAGGTCTACTCTGGCGAGCAGCTGGACTACCTACCTGCAATGATGGGCGGGGCGGAGACCGTTGTCATTAACGACCTCGATTGGCAGGTTTGGGAAATTGATCGACTGCTCTAATTCAACTAAGTTAGGTTGACGCATTCTCAATTTGGTACTTTTAGCAAATTGTGACGTTCAAGTGCTGAAATTAGGACTTTCCAGTTCTCAATTGGGTTTTGGGTTTTCCTGGTCTTAATACCTCCAAACTCTGCAGCTTTGGAGTAGTATAAACCTGAGATTTCAAATAATTAGGTATTTCAAATCGCTTCAGTTCCATCGGGCTTCTTAAACGGCTCTGCTCCGGTTCGTACTTGAGAGCTCTGTTTCGGATGTGAAATTAGGCCGATGTACCATATATGACTGTATGCAGAGTAGACCACAGGTAGGATTGCGTCGTTTTGAAATTTCAGAGTTCTTCATGGGATCACTCCAAGCTGACAATGCCGCGCCTCGTGCAGATTATTCCTCCTGAAGATGTGGTTGCCGCTTTCCAAGGTCGACGAACTCGACTTTTTGCCACCACCACCACCGCAGCCGACGCCCAAGTGTATCTGGAGGTACCGGCTCATTCATTCAAACCTTTGGATTGCAAACAGACTGATTCACGATTGAGATTCTTGAATTAATTGAATCATTAGTTGGGAGAGCAACTTCAATGGCATTCAGAAACACGGCATTGGAATGTTGTTATCATCATATTGTTTACTGTAAGCACCTGAATAGTAAACCAGATGAATGCGTTGGAATCTTCAATGTGCCTTATAATTAATGTCGTTAAAGTTGTGTTGTTGTAAGCTTATTATGCTGAAGTCTATTATGATTCGTTCATCGAAGGTCTCTCTAGGGTCATAGTGATCATGCGGACTCTGTTGCGATTGCAGGCTCTGGATGTAGGCATGGATGGCGTGGTGCTGCACACCGAAAACGTCTACGAAATCGGTGCCCTGAGGGTAAGAGTTCAAGATCTTGGTTGCCTCACACCGTCCATTTATTGATGAGAATGGAGAGCTTCGTTTTGATCGAATTCGACAAAACGGCCTGCTTCAGAGCGTCAAAATTGTGACATTCATTTCGGCTCAGAGCTCGAAACTTAAGACTACGACTGCTAGAGATTTGAGGTTCAATACATTCGTCTGGAAAGTGCCAATCGCAATTTCGGAATTTGACTTGCAATGGTCTGATTGCAGGACTATTTGACGAAGAAGAAGACGGAGAAGGAGCGTGCTATCGAGTGGGCAAACGCAGAGCCACCCATCAAGGAAGTGGGTGAGGAGCCTGAAGTGATGGAGCAGCTCCCCGGACTAACGCCAGAGCCTTCGCTGTCGCGGTCTGAAACGACGAAGTCAGACACCCAAGGCAGCTTTCATCGGGTGGCGTCCTCACCAAGATCAGATGCCAATCCCCTCAACCGTGTTGGCTCGTCGCCGCGGTTGGTAGACGACAGTCATGCAAATCCCAGCTCAGCTGTTGTTTCAATTTCGGCGTCGCAAGTGCCTCAACCCGGATTGAGACTCGTGAATGCCACCGTCAAGAGTGTCGTCTCTGTGGGCGAGGGCGACCGAGTATCTGTGGACCTCTGCAATCTCTTGAATCCTGGCGAGGCTTTACTTGTAAGATAATTAATACCCTCACTTTCTCTCTTACAAGGCGATTTTCCTGTTTTTGTGGTTTCGATTGCAAGAATGCCTTTGCAAATTCTTGTTCTACTTTGTAGCCTCTTGATTCGGTTTGGTGTGTAGGTGGGTTCTTTTTCCAAAGGCATGTTTCTGGTGCATTCGGAGATCCTTGCCAACAACACAAGCCGGAAATCGTTTCGTGTCAATGCGGTGAGTGATGACTGATGCCGTTACTGTCAGAGCTTACGATTTCAGCGGTGCGATTATGTCTTTATTTCAAAATCCAGCCCCACATGATTCTGAGCCTCAGAATCTCATCTCAAAGTATTGCAGATTTCAAATCGCATTGCCTACAGTCCCTCCATTCTTAGAGCAGAAATCTTGGAACTCCGACATCCCGGGTATGCCAAGAACTGTAAAATGTATGCACCGAAAACTAATGGCTATAGCAGTCCCCAATTCCGGCGTAATAAACACGCGTCTGGAGCTAATGGCCGCCCGGTGAGTTCCTTTGGCAGGGTCCCGTGCATGCCTACACAGGCATGGCAGGAGGACGCATCACTTACTTGTCGGAGCTGGAGTCGGGAGGGCAAGTGCTGGCGGTGGATGCACTTGGCAACTTCCGCACAGTTCTCGTGGGCCGTGTTTGCATCGAGTCCAAGCCTCTTGTGCTTGTGGTGGTGGAGGTTGGGGGAGACAGTTTTAGCGTCATGCTACAAGAGTCAGATTCAGTTCGCCTTGTTATCCCTGCAGGTGCGTTGATAAAACTGCATCCGCTCTCACTCTGATTCTCTATTTCCTTCTGTTGCCGGTTGCCTTTGCCTTATTTTGAGCAATCGCCTAACCAACGTCAATGTCCCTGTTCTTTTAGAGCATCAAAGTCCAGGCAATGAAGCCATAGCCGTTACGAAGCTGCAACCAGGGGACATTGTCGTCTTGAGTATGGAAGACGACGACGTACACGAACAGTAACAGGCTTGTGAGCCTTGCAACAAGGGCTGGCTGGCGATTTCGCAAAACTCTACAAGGATCTAGGACTTTTCATGAGAGTAGGAGCACGAATTGCAAGGTCTGACACTCCCGAAGAATTCTTGAACTAGATCAGCTAGTGGTCACAATTTCCTTTTTACCAGGATTAATTATTTCTTGCGAAAGTTCATACTTGTTTGAAACCTGGGCTTTCAAGTGCTTACTCTTTTCTGCAAATTGAGAACTGAATTGCCAAACTGTATCAATAGAGAATGATAGACTCCTCTTAGGACAACCGACGGTTTAATACATTTTTTCAAGAGCCTTTCAATACTGGCTTTAGTTGACCGTTGTAAAGTTTTTAGATATTGGGCAAGAACTGCGCCACTAGAATACAGAAGTCATCAAACGTGAAATCACGGAGTGATGATGTACACTTCCTTCCAATTGAATCAACAGGTTTCGGGTATATTTGCTGCCGAGATTTATGGTGTGATGAGATCGTGATGTGTTGCAAATTGTTATGCGCACTTTTGCATTAGTGGGTGTCTCACACTGCTTATTACACATGCATGGGAATGGCCGAAATTTCTTCTTCAATCTCATCATCCACACAATCATCACCACTTTGATCCATTAACTTACTATTGATTCGTCACAGTGAAATACAGATTCCAGATTTACTTGCCTTTCAACGATCAAAACTTCGTCAGCCATTGCAAAAATAAATAACTCAGATATTGTAAGCTTATGATACCGTTGCATTGATTCCACAGATTTCATCTCCGTTACAGGCACGCCTATGTGCACACAAAACATGTCCAAGTGCTGCTTTACAAATGTGATATTATCAAATGACCTCTACTTACAGAAGAAGACGTTCCAATGAAACTTGAACCGGGCGCCTTCGTTAGGAACCTTCTCCGCCAAGGCGTAGCCGTGCGCACCACGGAAATGGCCAGTGCCACCAAGGATGATGAGCTCATACGGCATCACAGCCCCGCCGACATTGCCGCTGAAGGTCAGCGTGGAGTCTTTGTATTTCCCGTCCGTGAAGGAGATCTTGCTCAACAGCTGCAACGCTTCCTTACTCTCCATATCCGAGACGATGCCCCAGCCGCGCTCACGCCCTAGCAGCGTGGTGTTCCCGCCACTGCCCTCTCGCACTTCGTTGTCAAACACAAAGGAGGAGCCCCACTGCAGCGGCTTCGTGTTCAAGGGCAGGTTGGCTACTTTCAGAGTGGCCGTGGTATCGCTAGGATCCGCGGAGCGAATCTCATGGACGTAAAACTCCAGCGTCTCGCTCACCTTCTCCTTGTCACTGTGTGTGAGGAGCTCTGTGAGACCACTTCGAACTGCAAATCCTGATGACACATGGCGCTTGATTGGGGAGCTTCTTCCCAAGCTGGTGAAGTCTCCGGAGCGCCCATAACTGGGCAGTGCCAGAGACGAGGACCGGAACATGGAAGACTCCAAGAGCTGCTGGCGCGAGGATGTGATGGCTGTGACAGCCATGTAACTTCGTTGTAGGAGTAATGAGGCGGACATTGTGGGTCGCTCGCTTCACAATGACTTGGAAATCAGTCCTGTCTGCAATCACTTGAGCATGCAATGCAAAATGTGGCTATGGTCGCTTCACAATGGCTGAAGTGGAATGCCTGTAAGCTTACAATACTACTCACTGGATAGAGTGCATACTATTGGTGTCAGAACACAAGACTGACTTTCAAAACTCTAGGTAAGCGCTGGCATTTCTGAAGAGAATTTGGGCTCACAATCCTGCTGGCCTCAAAATATAAGAAAGAAGAGAATTTAGCACTTGATTTCGAGCATTCTGACGCCCCCTTACGACGAAGTAACCGCGGGTGGGGCCTTAAAAGGATACTAGTTTACCGAATGCAGCAAGTCCGCAAGCTCAATCACCTCTAACCGGGCCAACAAATCTAAGTAGTGGCTTTCGCTGATTGGAATTGCTTACCGGGTGCCCACATTGCTAGAGTAGCAGATTAACACTAACAAGGACAATGTAATTGAACACTCGATCAGCACCCCAACAAAAGTGGAATCAAAGTAATTAAAGATCCTCATCGATCCAAAGCAGCACTAAAATTAATTGCAAGAGGAGCAGCACCACCTCCACGAAAGATCGATAGATCAACTGGGACCAATCTAACTGTTGTCACTACTAGTGTATTAGGGTTACATCCATAGAAAGGATGCTTATCATCCACAGAGATTAATTAGGTTAAACATGAGTACTTAAGTAGTCTCTAAACTTGTAAGCCCTCTTGTTTTATAGACACAAACCTTATTGCTAGAATGCAATTGTTATACCAACATGGTATCAAAGTGATAGAACGATAGAGCCACAAGTAGACAGAGAATACTTGAGAGCCTCTAGTATGAACAGACTTACAACCTACATAGGAACCTAAGTCTTGTCTACCTTCTCTTATCGAAGTCTCACTGCAACAAAGGCAGCGCCGTCAAGCAACAGTTCCTATAGAACGTTAGCATCTTAGTACCACTCACGATGGACTCACACGTCAGCACTATAAGAAACCCGCGTTTTAGTTGGTGTTTTGTAATTTTTTCAGATAGATTTTAGGTGACGTCGGGAAAAACAACTTGTGTTTTTTCACGTCCAATATAACATCTGGATGTCAACTTGGACGTGAATAAACACAAGTTATTTTTCCCGATGTTTCCTAAAATCCGTCTAAAAAAATTACAAAACACCAACTAAAACGCGGGTTTCTTATGGTGCAGACACGTATCTGAGTATGAAACTAAGCAAATCCACAAACTACTTGATTTGGAATTACAAAGTTAAACTTATGCTTCTATAGGAAGGACTCTGGCACTTCATCAAACTTGAGCGGGAGCACGATCAGGTTGGCATTGATATTGCAACCTCATCAATTAGCGGCAATGCAATAGCGACGCCACAAGCCACTCCCAACACACTGATAAGCACATTGGCGCTACACATTTGTGACAACGAATTGTGTTTCTGAGTTGGTAGGATCATCATCTCTACGGTACCTTCTCAGCATTCTCCATCTTACTGATCCCCAGGCCATTTGGCAACGGCTCATGAGCATGTGTGATGTGAGAGGACCATCATACAGAGTCTCTCTGAAAGAGAAATTTTACTGCCTCAAACTAGCCAAAGGATAGAGGTTAGCAGAGCATCTCCAGGAAATCAACTCGATTGTGACGCAGCTAGCTAACCTAGGGATCCTCACACCATACGAAGATTTAGTCGATTTGACCTTTAATAGCCTACCTAAAAGTTGGTCAACCTTTAGACAGATACACATAGGGCGAGAACACTTACCTTCATTCGCAGAATTAGAAGGTCTCCTTTTACAAGAGGAACTCAACTAAAACCTAGATAAACAAAGGGACGAGGCCGAAGATGTCAATCTCATACGAGCCCGACCATCGACTTGACCCAACCAACCAAAACACTATTAGAAACCCGTGTTGTTTTTTACAGTGGGCCCACAACATAGAGTGTCCGAGGTTGAACATACTATGTCCAAGGAGACATCTTCGTGTCTGGAAGATGGTTTGCCATTTCCAACAGATCTGAGTGGCTGTTGCAACGGACATGCCAAAATTTAGGTGATAACAGCTTCTTGTTTCCACTGACGTACCCCTTTCTTCTGACATTCTTGCGGACATGAGCATGTCCGCAATAGTGTTCGTAAAAATCGGAATTGCCACGTCAGCATCATTGACCTTTTTTCATCGGTTGTAATTTTAATTTTTTGTTTTTGTTTAATTAAAATGTTTATCCGCCATGAAAAAAGGGAGGGCCGGGCAGTGCCTGGTCTTGAAAAATTCTAGATATGCTGACGTGGCAAATGACGTGGCGAGATCGAGGGAAATTTGCTGACGTAGCAATTTCTTTGACTGACGTGGCCCGGCCACGTCAGCACAGATTTTGAAGCATTGAGCTTAATGTCTTCCTTGTTCCTCCTGATAGTATTTGTTGAGACATCGTGACGCTTGTTTAGATATCTCAAAGGACATCTCAATGTCAGTCTAGATGTCAACTGCAATGTCTTCACATTCTTGGAGACTTTTGTACAAGTACTACAATGTTGACCTTCATGTTTTCAAAAACCTTAAACTGCCTACTGAAACGTCATGACATCTTTTTAGATGTCTCAGATGACATATGCGTGTTCGTATAGACGTCGCTTGAGATGTCTGACTTAGCTAGGGACTTCTTAGTAAGCACTACAATGCTCATGCTCATGTTGACAGTAACATGTGAATGTCTTTAGATACGTTGGTTTCATTCTGACATCGTTGTCTTCTAGCACAACGGTGTTTTGGAGGCGTTCATGTGTTCTACTAGTCTACTGAAGAGTGAGCAGCCTGAACAACAAAGTGATCGAATAGGAGAGTACTTCCTAACAATGACATTATCCGTTTACATTATCTTGTTAAGGCTACTTTGGAATGCTTAACCGTCTTCTTCGTTTTATTTCTATCTAACATACGGTGAGCACTTCAAGCATTGTAGTATTGTACCTCTAGACTAAGTTCAAGCTAATTTAATGAACGACATGCACCATTCAATTCAAACAGACAAATAGAAATTGTTCATTTCCAATATTCCACGTTAATGTATTAAGATGCGTGTACTTCCTACAAAATCATTGCGAGAAAACAAAAGAGTGCATGTGGTGCGCGAGGACTAAGAATGCAACAAATATTTTATTGGTTCTTTCATAATCTTTCATGTACTTTGTAGTCTGTGCAAAAGATCCCTCAGCTATGCTACCTTTTGGGTGTGCGCAGGTATAAATATAGTCCTTTAATGTCTTCATGTACAGACAATGCAGTGGATTACAAACAAATAACTACTTTACGAGATGCACTGGCAAATGTGTCATAATGTTCAAGAAAGTCGTGCTTGGGAAATTCCTTCTCATGTAGACATTCTGCATGACAATGTCCTTCTCTATCTTCTTCACTTCCTTGTCACAAAGTCCTTGGAATACTCTCCTGATTTTTTTGATAGCCAACTATACATTGTCATCCAAAATGTTTCAAACCACCACCGGTAGAATCTACAACAAAACAGATGCAAGAGCATTAGTTAACTATCCATCTTGATATTTACATAGACATTTCTAAATGCACCTAGACATTGACAAAGATATTTGTCACTGCACAAATGGCATTGGCTGCCTCTGAAGGTCTTTCATAGGACACTCTTGTGTATGCCAAATCTTGGCATATGATTGCACTGCCGCCAAAGAAGACGGTACTATCAAGTGTGGGCCAATGCAATGTCGTCACTAATGTCCTTGACATCATGTCCCATTTCTACGAGCACTTTCACAACAAACTATATATAATATACTTAGAAATCAGTAAAAATTTGTGCTTTGAAGAAAGGCGTATGGTACGCGCAATTGTAGGGAGATACTACATTCATTTTACAAAAAACGACAAAGGCGATGGAGACATACAAACATCGGAAGCACTACCTTTGCCATGGACCTGTACATTCTCTTAATTGTGGAATTTGCATGACCTAGTACTATTGGAAATAAAATAAATACTTCTAAGGCAATTGATTTTGGTGTATCTTATTTGTTGCATGAGTACGTGGTAGTCATGTGCTTACATGTTTTGTAGTTTGTCATCCCTATCGCATTTGTGAATTGCACTGATATAGTTTGTGAGGGTGCGTAATTGCGTATATTGCACACTATGGCTATGAACTCAGCTTGTTCCTGCGTGGTCAAGATGTAAGGTGCATGTGGCATGTGGAAATCATCATTGCATTGCCTTGGCGCCTGCAACTTGATTTCCTCACAAATTCCTAGATCATCGGCATCCACACAATTGCTTAGCTATCGTTCATTGAAAACAACATCTTCAAAATATTTTCGCATAAATTTTTCTCACAATGCATGACATCCAACATGTATTGTTCTAGGAGATCTTGCAAAAGGAAAGGTAAAACATGTCAGAAGTAGAAAAATCCACGTGCATGCCTTACCTTATTAGATGTTGTATTAAATAAAAGAATGCGTACAAAGACATTGGCTACAGACGTCATGTCTAATAATAACATCAGCACTGACGTCCAAACAAACGTTAGCACCAACATCAACATCGCCTCTTTTCATCCTCTATCATGACTGCATTTTTAATATCCCATACCGTTTGTTATTCTTCCCACCACCTTTCTTGTATAAATATATTGGCTTCTTCCTTCCCTTTAATCATAATAAGGTGTGTTTAAAGCCTTTATTTTGATCTAACTATCAAATATTGTGTATTATGTATGATAAACTATTTCTGTATATATGATGTATATATGTATTTAATATTATGTATGATGTATGTATGTATTTTATATTATGCATGATGTATGTATGTATTTTATATTATGTATCATGTATATATGTATTTTATATTATGTATCATGTATGTATGTATTTTATATTATATATCATGTATGTATATGTTTTATATTATGTATGTATGTATTTTATGTTATGTATGGTGTATATAGTATGGTACAAGTATAGAATATTATGTACAAAATTTTATACAGTGTTTATATAGAGGGCATCATGATATGGACATGTACATTATGTAAGACATATGATTGTTTTTCTAGACATCATGTTGGATAATAAACTACTTTGCTTAACACATGAATGTCAAATTTGATATCATTTTGTACATCAACTATATTGTTTTGGACATTCTATGTTTTCTCTGATGTTGATGAAACAGTGTAGGAAATGCTCATGGTGACATCGTTGTGTCTAGTTTATTTTATAGGGATGCAGGCGGAAACGTCCAAAGTCAGTTGCAGGTGTTCTGTACAGTACACACTATTGCTTTCAGAGCTACGCCCCATGTCACAAACAACATCCACAGGGACAACACAAAAGTCATGGACATGTCGCATTCGGTACAATGAAAATCAAAGTAGACATCTCTCTTCACAGTGTACGTGACGAGAACAACGTCTAGAATGACAACATGATGTCATTGTGGATATAGAATGTCTATTGAGATGTCTTCACAAACATCCTAGAAGACGACATAATGTTTGTGTGGTCATCATTTATGACATAGTAGCATTCCTTCTAGACCTATTTTCAGGCCCCAAAACAATGCCACGTCACACCCAAAAAATAAGCCACGTCGACATGACACGTCACTCACTGGTAATGGATGAAAAAAATCCGACTTGGCTTCCCACGCTCACGTGGCATGACAGATGGCACAATTTCAGAACCCCGTTGACCAATGTTTTTTTTGACATCAAGCCTTGGACATGTGATGTCTGGGCAGATTTTCGATGTTTTTTTGCATGTCTTAATGAACGCAAAAATTTGGATGTCTGATTGGACATGGACGGACATCACTCTAGACACGAGCATGCAAAATTTGCGTGTCAAAAAAAACACGGGTTTCTTCTAGTGAAAAGAGGCCGCTCCAACCGCGGTTATAACTCCATATATAGCAACTAAGATCGACACACCCCAACAACATAGTATTCAATATGGGACCGCCCCACAGCCCCCACCCCCACTTCACAAAACACAATACAACAAACTTCACAAGCCTGCTACTATAAATGTAGAAAGCCAGGGCACTTTGCACGCGACTATACACGGATTCACTTGGAAGAATGCATCAAGACGATGCAATTGCAACTTTTCAATATGCAACACTCACAACCCCATCATCAAGTCTACTTGACAAAGGACAATACCGATTATGCTCCCGTCAACGACACAACTTCTGATCACATCATCGCCTGCTTCAATGCATTCCAAGAAGACAGAGATCCACTTGAAGTCATCAATGCATGCATAACTCCAACTAAAGACAAATGGTTTCTAGACTCTAGAGCCTCATTGCACGTTACTGGCAACTCTAGCCTACTCAGTGACATTAGTCGATCCAATATTCCCTACATTAGAACTGCCGGTGGGCAAGTGATGCTAGTTGCTGGTCAAGGAATTGTCACACATACTGAAGCAATAAAAGAGTAAAAAGACATTCACAATGTTTTATATGTCTCTGGTGTAAGAACAAATCTTCTTTCTGTCGGCAAACTTACAAACGGTGGCTATCGGATTACCTTTGAATCCAAACAATGTACCATTTACAACAACCACTTCCCTCGTCAAATCTTTCTTCAAAGGATCCATGATCGTTGCAACAACCTATACCGAGTCGTGAATATCACCGAATCATCAACTCAAGAGTTGCACCTCACGGCGGTTTACTAATCAGCGGTAACCACGGCAGTACAATCCAGTCTCGCCCCCACCCTAGCAACAGCCTCTGTCATTTTCTAGGAAGCTAGCCTTGCCTCCCAACACATTACCAATCCTAGAACAACAACTGCAATTCCAAGACTCTTTGACACCAAGATACATCTATGGCACAGACGTTTAGGCCACATCAACTATCAAAGCCTATACCATATGACATCTTACAAATTAGTAGCTAGAGTTCCAATCATACCCTTACTCAATCATATATGTCCCTCTTGTATGCTTGGAAAATTACCACATGACCGTCTTCCTTTGAAACGGACCACTCATACTCATCGTATACTTTAACTTATCCATAGTGACCTCTGTGGACCTTTGCCAATAACCTCTAAAACTAGAAACATGTACATTCTTACCTTCATTGATGATTTTTCTCGCAAGACCTGGCTATATTTGCTTAGTGATAAATTCCAAACCCTCTCATGCTTTAAGCAATTTTGTGCTCTAGTTGAAACTCCTCAAATCCGCATCAACACTCTTGATAGCGACAGAGGTGGTGAGTACATTTCCACTAGATTTAGCTCCTACTATAAAACTCATGGTATTAATCGCCAACTTATTGTTGGCTATTCACCTCACCAAAATGGTGTCGCTGAGAGAAAAATCCCACTCTTCTAGAAGGTATTCACAGCATAGTTACCGGAACCCAGATTCCCAAAGCTCTCTAGGAAGAGATAGCCAACACAGTCAATTATGTCCAAAACCGTTGTCTCACCAGAGTCCTCAAACTCAAGAACACCAAGGAGGTGTTTACTAGAATTAAATCCCACATTGACCATCTATGAGTCCTTGGTTGCACAGCCTATTGCCATATACCTGATGCTAAACGCTAGAAGTTTGATTCCAAAGCTACTCCCATCATTCTCATAGGCTATGATACACACAATAAGGCATATAGATATTACCACCCTACCTCTCAAAAAATTATCATCAATACAGACGTGTGCTTTGATGAGTCTAATTTCTATCTCCCCCTCCTTGAATTCACCAAACTCCTCCACAACACTAGCTTCCTAGATAGAATAGTTCTTGACAGCTCCGACAGTCAAACCAATCCGGACTCAATACCTTTACAAGACAAATACACTAAGGGCATATCAACCCGCCTCTCCTCCGATGCAGTCATGCAGCGCCTCTAGTACTAGAGATAGTCTTGTACTTCCTAGACCGATCACCTTCCTCGACAGCTACTATTCCCAACTCCTCTAGTCCCACAACAACTATCCTAGATTCCACATCCCCAAGTTTCCCAGGCCTCCAGACTATTCCAGATTCTCCAACCCCCTCTTTGCACCCAACCTCCCCCATCAACTTGATTGTCACCAACCCTCCACTTGTTCACCCCATCGCTAGACCACCGGGTGAATGCATGGTTGGGTGGCTCACTTTTTGTGTCACAGGGCTATTTTTAGGGGGTACTTGTATGTAATGATGAAATAGACATAGTTAACTCACTTTATTGAATGCAAAATTTTGTGTATAGATAGGTAACTTTATTATGTTGAAGATTGTGCTTGATTTTTCTAAAGTTCATCCTAAATTTTAGTAGTTATGGACTTTTGAAGAATGGTTTTTGTGACATACACCTGTATACAAAATCTTATTTGGGAGTTTTTTATAAAGAAAAAGAACATATTTTTCAAATACCAACTTACTATGTGTTGTGTTTTAGGTTTAGAAGCCTAGAATTCAATCCCTTTTAAGTAAAATCATTTGTAGAAGTGTACTTATGGACTTTTAAAGTGTCTGATTTTAGCCTCTTTTTCCAAAGTTCATATAAAGGTCAGAAAAGGTGTTTTTTTATTTTTGTTTTAAGAACCCTGTGTAACTAGAAAATCTTTAGGTGGGCTTGATGTTGAAAATTGAGTGGATGAACTTGCTAATGTATGAACATCCACTAACTCATTTTTTGTACTAAAAAACCTATCAATATATGAACTTCTATGGTTTCATAGTGAGCCACCCAACCATGCATTCATCCCACCAGTACCTAGACATTCTCAACAACACAAGACACACTTGAAGGCTACAACCTCTATCTCGTCACCAATGACTTCAATGTTTGTATAGTCACCCCGGTCCTTGCCTCTTCTCTTTCCACACCTAATCAAACCAATCTCAGCTTTAACTAAGTCTAGCACGCCTCCGGTTGGCAACTTGCAATGCAAACGGAAATGACATCCACTTGGAAGAACCAAACATAGAAACTAGAAACCTTACCTCCTAACAAGTGTGCTATTACATGCAAATGGGTTTTCAAACTCAAACTTGGCCTTCCTGAAGAACTTCCTGTCAAAAAGGCTTGCCTTGTCAGCTTTGAGCAACGCCATGGCATTGACTTCAACAAAACCTTTGCACCTATCATAAAATGGGCCACCATTAGAACTGCCATCGCACTCGCTACAACCAAATGGTGGGACAACCATCACATGGACGTGCAGACAGCTTTTCTCCACGGCCTTCTCAAAGAACATGTATACATGACTCAACCCCATGGCTTCTAAGTTCATGGACGCAAACATCAAGTATGCTGGCTCAACAAATCCCTCTACGACTTGAAACAAAGCCCATAGACTTGGTACAATTGCATTGATACTACTCTCCAAAAAATCGGACTCAAACATAGTACATCCGATGGCAACATGTACCATCTCCATCAAGAAGGCAAAACTCTTATTTTAATGCTCTATATAGACGACCTATTCATTACGATCAACTCCAATAAACTCAGCTCCAATAAGCTCAAGGACTTCCTCCACTTAGAGTTCAAAATGACAAACTTGAGCCAAATCAAACGTTACCTGGACATCTCTTTTGAGCAAGGCATTCTAGGCATTTTCTTACACCAATGCGATTATGTTGCCTCTATTCTCCACGAATTTGGCATGGAAAATTGCAAATCAGCCACAACACCACTTTCGGAGGGCCAAATTCTCATCACCGACATGAACACACTTACAACAAATCCCACTCACTATTGTCAACTCATTAGAAAACTCATTTTTCTGACTGTCACACATCCGATCTTGCCTATGCAATCAGCCGACTTAATAGCTATATGGCTAATCCTCAAGAAGCTCACCTCACTATTGCCAAACATGTCCTCCGTTACTTGCAAGGCACACTCGACTACGGCATCCTTTATCGAGTTGGTGGCCCCATCACCATTCACGGCTACATTGATGCTGACTGGGGTGCATGTCCCTAAACCCACCGGTCCATGGACGCCTACATATTCACCCTAGTCTGCGGTCCGATCACTTGGCAAAGCAAACGACAACTCATAGTATCACACTCCTCTACCGAATCTGAGTATTGTGCATTAAGCGATGGCGCTCAAGAAGTAATCTGGCTCAACCAGCTCATCCAAGAAATGCAACCCTCTCATAGCAAACCAAGGTTGCTATTTTGTGAGCGTGTGAGCGTGTGAGCATGCGAGCATACAATTTTTTCTGTTGGAAATTGATGAAGTACCTATGACCGTGGAAATTGGAATGAGGACTACACCTCACAATATATGATGGGAAAAAATAAATTGCGATTTAAATTTTTTGATTGTAGAGTTACTCAATCCATTTTCAGTGAAATTAATTGCAAATTTTATTGACACTATGTTAGGGTTTTTATAAAGAAAAAGATAATTAGTCTACAAATCACAATTGCACTGAAGTAAGGCTATTTATTTTTGGTGTTGATGATGTGAATTTCATCCATAAAAATAAAATATTCATGATGTTTATCTACGTACTGAAATATAGCTTATAGAATGCAGTTTTTGATTAAACAAGAAGATTTGGATCATGGTTTAGGGTATAAAGGTACTTCCAAGAAATATAAAGTTGTACCTCTAACCATTTGTTCTTGATCAGGCTTGTGTAGATAATTCTAATTGAAGTACACAAAACAACGTACAATAAACAATAAAATAAAAGTCAACGCCCGAAAACAAACAAAAAATAGAGTCATGTAGATGATGAAGACATAGAATGAGAGTCGTCACTACTCTCAGTGGATGAGGTCTCCTGCTCTTATTCTAGGGTTGTTTCATCTATAAATTGCAGAATTGTAGGGTCTAAAGACTTAGACTTTCTCCGTCTACAAAAATCCTCTTGACAGGCCAATGTCCCAGTGACAGCCTCTGCATACGATGGCAATAGAAAGGGCTTCTCCGGGCTTGGAAAAAACGATGGTAGAGTGAAAAATGGCCAGGGAGCCACCGAATTGTAAGTCATGCTGCAAATGAAAAAATGATAATTAGGAATGGCAAGAAGTTCACGTTCATGATGAAAAAAGCTTGTAAAAAAAAGTTGAAGTGAGAATAATGAATAGTAGACATCTGTCTTTAGAAAATTTTGGAAAAAAGCAAGCATGGGTAGACTTACTTACTGAAACGAGATTTCTTCACGATGTGGGGAACTTCAATTTCCTAAGCTTCATCATCGTCAGAATCCTGTACAACGGCAACGACTGTAGGTGGAACATCTTTTGGTGTGCAAATCATTGGGGCCAAAATTGCCTAAAAAATGCCTTTGTCTTCCTCAAGTGCAATGATGTGCCTGCTCGAAATCCTGCATGCGTGGATGGAAGCCCCTAATCCACATAACAAAACAAATCAAATAACTACAATACTCAATGAGAATTGAAGAAAAAATAAGAATCAACGAAAACAATAGAAGACAAGAAATGCTCATGCACATACTTGTCGCAACAGTGCAATCAATAACAACATCGTTGGCAAACGTTGATGCTTCAATCAACATTTGCATGAAACGGGGATCCTTTTCTCTTGCACCCCTCCAAGGTTTGAATTTGCTATCCATAGTCAACGTCTCTTTCTTCGTGAAATTCTAAATAACATCATCAACTACCACATCTACTCCTAGCTCCCTCAACTTTGGGCATGGCTGGAATTGAAACTTGGAAGGACCAATACTATCCAAGTTCCTGACCAGCAACATGACGCGGAAGAATTGAGTCTGCAAGAGTGTAGAGTGTGGGCGCTTATTTACCCACCCTTGGTAAATCGGCGAACACAACCAGGTTCTAGTTCTATGATAGTGTCCTACTCTAATGGGTGTCTAAGCGTCAATCCATTGTGCCTTCCAAACAATGGATCTTTTTTGCTAAGTCCCTAATTGTGACTCTCTAATCGTGGTTCTAAACGACTCCTAAGTCGGCCATCTTTCTATGTTATGTTTTGGGAAACCCCTCGTAGACTACTCTAAGCTTTCCTACCCGGATCTGACCTGACTTGGAATCTAAGGGTACCTAACTTTTGGCCTAGTCTAGTTTTCGCCCCTAGTGGGCGAATGACACGGGGTAGTCTTTTAGGCTCTTATCCCGTCATGGTGTTCCATAAGGAGGGCGGTCAATTCACCCTCTTCTACCATGGTAAGTTGCAATTGTAGATCACGCCTTGTTGGCGCCGTATGTGGTTGCGTAGCCCAAGACTAGTTCTTCCTTTCCTTCGCTTCCCGCTTCCTCTTTTTCTTTTCCTCGCCCCGTGCGCCCAATTGGTGGAGAGGAGTGGGTTGGCCACCTACCTACTTAGAAGGTCAAACTATGCCCTAACTACCACTTACGCGTCATCTTATTCGAATTTGGAGGGAATCTAGAAAGTCAAGATGTGGCCTAACTACCCCTTACGCCCGTCTCACCCTAATGGTGGAGAGGATTTCCTTTCTACCCTATCGATGGTACTCCATCCCTATCTAAACCCCCTCCCCACTTCTCCTTCTTACATTTGGAGGTGGTGATGTGTGGTGCTGGAGGGAAGAGTTGGTGAGGTAAGATGGAAACGTCTCTCGTGTTTGGTTGCTCCTTCTTGGTGTGAATGGCAAGATTTTTCCCTTACTCCCTCTATTATCTACCGCTAAGTCCCCCCCTAGTTTTCTACGCTATCTACTTGCAATTTTTGGACTCCCATTTCTTCCGATTTGGGCTGGACTCACCCCGATGGCTGTACCCCCCAACTGATGGCCGGGCTCCCCGATGGTGGACTGGACCCCTCGATGGATTGGCTGGACTCCCCGATGGTGGACAAGACCCCCCGGACTGATGGCCGAACTCCCTCTCGATGGGTTGTGACTCCCCCCCGATGGACTAGCTGAACTCCCCGATGGTGGATTGAACCCCCCCGATGGACTGGCTGGACTCCCCGATGGTGGACTGGACCCCCCAACTGATGACCGGACCTCCCCCACGGGCTGTTCCCTCCGATGGACTGGCTAGACTCCCCCGATGAACTGGACTCCCCCGATGGTGGACTGTACCCCCGGATTGATGACCGGACTCCCCCCGACGGACTGGACCCTCCGAGTTGATGACCGGACCCCCCCGACGGACTGGGCCCCGGACTGATGATCGGACTCCCCCCGACAGATTGGGCCCCGGACTGATGACCGGACCTCCCCCGATGGGCTGTGACTCCCCGATGGACTGGACTGGAGTCCCTCCCGATGGGCTGTCCCCTCTCCAATGGGCTGGACGGGATTGGACTCCCCTCGACTGAGGGTCGGGCTTCCCCTGACGAGCTGTACCCCCCGATGGACTGGACTTCCTTGGACTAGGTTTCTCCTAAACTCTAATTTTGGTTAATCACAATAAAGGACAAGGAACGAACGAACCACACAAGAGTTTGTCCTAAGTACATGGACCTATTTTGGGTACTAAACTTTGACCATTTCCCAAAAGGTTTTGGGAACTAAACTTTGGAGCGAACTTATGGGGGAGTGCAAAGCTTCGCTGTCAATTTCGTTTTAACACCAAATTTAGGACTAATTGCTCCCCACGGGTTCAAAGCTCCGCCGCCTAGTGACTCTTTTAACACACAATCTAGGACTAATACTAGAAAGGTGGAGTCTGGTTACCCCAAGAGCACTACTCCACTCTTTTCTCACAAAGACACGGACTTAGTTAGTACGGAAGGTAAGAGAGCACTGGGTTAGTGAAGGGCAAGTTAGTATAACCACTAAGTCATGAAACTAGAGGCCCCCCAAAGCGGCATCGCCAAGGTACGGTGAAAGGTGGCTCTAGGGTTAGTACAATAAAACGGTGATCAAAGACTCTAAAGGCAATGTTCCAAGAGTCCCATACAAGTTCCAAGGACACGACAAGAGTAACTCTCCCGGACTTAGACACCCAAAGAAATGTAACAACAAGAGGAGCAAGGGTGCTCCAAAAACACCGTAGGGAGTTTTGGCAAGTGCCAAAACATAAAAAGAGGTCGGACCCACGGACCCAAGACAAGTATTGGGGGTGTTTTGGGAGAGAGAAGGGCCCCCTTTTATAGGTTTCCAAGGGCCCACTCCCCCCCTCGACGAGTAACCTCATCCATCCGGATTTTCATCCAAATTTGAGATTTTCACCTAATTTTGGGTTTTACGTTGGCCCTAACTTCTAACTTTTGGAGTTTAGCTCGGAATTGCAAATGGATTGCGCCAATGGCTTCAGAATGCCATTTTTAGCGTAAAGGACCTCCTACCCCCTATTTCTATCACAAAAAAACCATTGAAAACTAGTGCCAACTAGAGCCAATTAAATGGGTAAAAACCTAACTTTGGGGGTTTACCTCTTTTGGCCTGGGTAACTAGCTAGGGTTGTTGGGGAGGCTCTAGGGAGTAAGAAAAGACTCCTTGATGTCTTCGTTCCAACTTCGTACACTCCCGGGACGCCGGTCAATCCCGCAAAGATCCTGCCGTAATTATTAATTGGGGGAATGTTGTCAGTTTCGGCTGCTTCCCGCTATTGGAACATCATGAAATTTGTCGGGGCGTGTTATTAACATAAAATATGCTAGTCTAATTTTTAGTGAGATTTTACCGCGGCCTGGGTATTTTCCGTGAATTTCCCAACGTGGCCTTTGGCGGTTGACTACTCGGAAAAAGATCCTTTGGAGATCAGAAAAAACCGAGACTTTTGGGGGGAACCTCTCATGGAGTCCCCCAAGCCACGTGCCAAGTTTTGGGCTATCCTGGCACACAGTTGGTGGCGAGGTGAAAACTGACTTCGATTGAATCACCGGCAGTTAGGGAATCTTTCACACGTGAGGGAATCTTGGCGAATGGATTTTGCCGTGGACACCCCGACATGTTCCAGATCCAAGAACACTATCCGGCGGCTGTGGATTCCTCCATGGGGCCTGTCTAGGACAAGTAACACCTGCAAGCTAACAATTTGGATTCCTAATGTTTCGTCGGTGGAATGGAGAAACTAGAACCTATCTTTGGAGATTTACGTGGGGACCTCCCTAACTCTCCTAAGACTAATTTAGCCTATCATGGTCACATGCACTAGGTTTGGGCTATGTTGGGTAAGTTCCCAGTAGCCCTATTGTTTTCCACTAATTATGGGTTCTAACCTATATACAAGTGGGTTTTATGGGTAATCTATGGATAAAAGGCTATTTATGACCAAATGCTATACTGGTACGTGACATATCTATTTTGGTTCTACACTCTTTGGGGGGCTTTTTGTAGTACTTTATGCCTTAATTTGTAATAAACTAAAAAAAAGAAAACAATGAGTCCCAAGTGACGAATTTGGGGCTCACATAGAGGTACACGGTGAATTAGTCCAAATTGAATGATCAAATATAAACTATTAGTTGCCATAACAAACCCATAGAAGTAGAAATGTAATCAATTAGGAGAATCTAAATAGAAGTAAACAAAAAATACACCACCTACAGTAGATTATGTCATATTCAAGAATGAAAGCATTTTTGTCAACAGAAGACGAATCCATGAATAAAGTAGGGAAAAGTGAAGGATGATCATACCATACATCCAATAGACACTGGTGAGGCCAAATGAAGCCAGTTTGTTCCCCACCAATCCTTCATCTTCTTAAACGAATATGTTGCAGTGTACTTCAAAATCGTAGCTTTGACGACAGGACTCCGAGAATGAATAATGAGTAACGCACCATCATCGTGCAAATGACCATCAGCGAACTCGAACACCGCCTCCAGCCCAGAAGGGTGGACCATGTTCCATTTCGGAACAGTATGTGCAGGTGTTGATAAACCTGGGACAGGCAAACCCTTGGGCATGTCCACAATGACGAGGTCCACTCGGGGTTTATCACTCCGAACACCACGGAAGAAACGCTCCTTCTCTCCTTTGTGCTGCAAAATGATTTAATCAGTTAGGAAACAGACCAATAATGTTAAAGAGCAAAAACCAAAGTAAAAAATGGAAGAAAGTGAAAATGCGAACCTTGTCAACAAAATTGACAATGTCATGGTATACTTGGGGTAGAGAATCGGCCAAGACATCAGTAAGAGAGTAATTCAGAACCAGCTCGTCAATCAATATCTCCGAATCCTGCAAGTACTCTACAGTGGATGGACCATGCTGTATCTCGTCATTGCTAAGTGAAGCATACTCAGAATCACGCTTGGTGCCACGTGAATTGGAGCGTTTATGTTGGGAGCCCTCATCATTTGTGGATGAACGTAAGACACCCTCTTGGGATTCTTCCCCTTCTCCGCTGCTAGTACCTGCTCAGACTCAGTAAGCTTCTTTGTCTTCTTCGTGGCTCTCTCCTTTGCCTTGTCCACCGCCTCCGAGTTCTTGAGTGCAATCTTCTTGTCGACGTCGTCTCTCCTTTTGATTGCCTTCGCCTTGGCATCCTCATCAAGACCAGCAAACTTGTCAACATCCTGAACCACAACATCAGTATTGATCGATCGCTTCAAATGGTCCTCAGGCAACGGCGTGAATTCTGGCGGGCAATCCAAATACCACGCATTGGTTTTCAAATGCAAACTCATCCACCATTTCAATTGCGATGCCGAGAACATGCAATGCTCTGATGAAACATCCAACCATGTTCCCCAAAACACAGGTAGATCGCGCTTTGCAATTGCCCCCTTAGGCAACAGTTCATACTTGAAATACCTGTATAGACCAAACTCTTCAGAATACAAAAAAATGATTAAACATCGGCAATAAACAAACTTAATCAAGCATATCACAATGGCATTAAGATATCAGAATCTTATCGGTAGATCACCCGTTTGACAACTAGATCAGAGCCCTTGTGTTTCTTGAAGTCATCTGACTTTCTGAAGACATCATGTCCCCTAAATTGGGGCAAGAAAGCGTGGTCCCACACTCGAATTCTCCAGTCCTCAACATAATCTGGAAAAGTCTCGGGCTCCTAGGGAGAGTCCATGGCTAACTTCAACTGGTCTTTCTTCACAATGTTATCAAACATTTCAGCTCCCGTGTCTTGTATCTGCAAGGCCATTAAAAGACGTGATGTATACTAATAGATTGCATCGCAATCCAAATTGCACTAACCATCTAATATCACCGTGGACTAGATCATGACCACAAAATGAGATGAATAAAACATGAATGAAATGAAAGAAGAACACTTACCCTTGCATACTAGCACGCCTTCGCTAGGAAAGACTTCAGTTCTATCTCTCCAGCTGGCTTCAGTGGGAACCTTCTTGCCTCCCTCGTTTGAACTGATGAGTTCCACCATGTAAGCCACTTAACCTTATGCTCCTTGCTCACGTTGCATGTTGCAATCAACTCCAACTTCTCCAGAGTCATTTCTGGAGTGATGTTGGAGCTCCAATGACGCTCGATCTGAAAGTACAAATCACTTTAAGTTGAATGAACTAAATGAAACGAGAAGAAAACAAAAAGGAGAGGTCTAAAGAGATGTCATCATTCCTCTTGGAGCCACTCATTTTCCAGATTGGGATTGGCCACAGCAGTCAGCTTTCCCAACTTCTGCACTAACCTTGTTGTCTTCTCCTTCGTACCTAACCTCATGGTAGCCAAGACACCCGCCTCTGACTACATATCCTCAGGTGTCTCTTCCCTATACAACCTAACTACTAGGTCAGCAGCCGCTGCTATCTCATACTGCAAAACAAAACAACATGGAAGTGAACAAAACATTGGAAGGATTAATGCTTCTACACAACTCAAACATACAAGGAATACGCACACGATGTGTGAGAATCGTTACCCGATAGATGAATGAAGTGAACACCTCAACGGACATCGAGTACCAACTTTTCCGGAGATTCTGGTGGCATTGAGTCATCTCGGACTCACTCAAATGCTCTGAGAACTTCTCCAGCGGAAGCATGCCATATTTTTGAACACGATAAAGCGTATGAACAAGACTGGTCTTGATAAATGAACTTTTTGTATGCCTGAAAAAAAAAAAAAAAACTGTCAAAATCTTCTGAAATGATCACATGCTTAACCAAAAATGAAAAAATGCTTGAATGGAAGCACTTACTTATTGATGTCGTGCATAGCATGCATGACACCACCAGGGTTGTCTTGTCTGACATATTTTTGGGTTTAGGCGTCGTGTATGACGTCTAACGTCGCGTGTCGCGTGTCACCAAGTGTCGAGTTTACTTGACATCGCGTTGCGGAGGGGTAAAAAAATTTACCCCACGGTAAATAGATTTTGCCTACGTGGCAAGGTTTATAAAATGACATGGAAAGCCAACTTGGGCGATTGCAGGTAGGGGCGCATGTACTTCAGCCTTAGGCGACCGCGGATGGGGGCGCGTGCAAGTACAAATGGGGTGAGTACGGGTTCTAAAATTAGGGCGACTGCTGGTCCAGGGGGGCGACCTCCTTGTTGCAATTGTCAAAAAACACTCAAAACTGCCATTTTTGTGCAAATTGCAAAGAGAAAAAAAATTTAGAATGGTATTTTTTTCCATATGTTACCATAGGATCTTGCAATAGAATAGTTTGAGAATGCATGGAAAAAATTTCAGACATTTTGACCACATAGATTGCAAGATAAATGCATTCAAAGTGAAGAAATTGTGTTTTTTTGGCACAATGGCAAACTAGTTTAAGACTTCAAATCTTCTTAACTTAAATAGTTTGAATTGTAGATCTTGAATTTAGTTTTTTTTCATCATTCAAAATTGAGTTGAAAATATAGAAAAAATAAAAGTTTAAAATATAATGTAATTTTCATTATTTAAAAATTTATTTAGTAGAAGAAGGTATCATAGAGGGAAAAACTAAATCATTAATAGCTCTAAGATGGAATTAAAACTCACGAATTCCAATAGTGAGATTGTTCTAACAATCAATGTTAATTTGGTGGACCTATTTGTTTTGAATTTTTCTGAAAATTGAACTCAAAAACAAATCCTATACCTATATTTTACAAATCAATATTATAATTGCTTGCAAAACAAGATGCTCTACAACTTCTTGGCAACCTCTTCATATCATAAATCCAAATGAAATGAATAAAAGCTTTCCATATGAAAATAAAATATATGAGAAAAAAAATTAATTTTTAATTCAAATTTTTCAAGATTTGTTTTTGCTCATCCAAATGATTTAATTTAGATCAAAGCTAATTGTTGTATAACTCTTGCTCCTAGGCACCAATTAAAATTAATATTACATTCCTAGAAAGCTAATTTTTTTTTCCTATCTTTTCATAAAAATTTGATCATATAGGAACTTGGCCAAAATCCATTTGCCCCTTGTGAAGACAATGAGAATTTAGAGATTAACATCCTATCAGTGTATTATTTAACAAGTAGATTTTAAATTTGAACACCCTCTGAAGATTTGTATAAAAACATTCCTATTTGATTTTCTCTATTCTCTATGTATCATCATACTTATGTATAATTTACCACCTTCATCTAAAATTTAAAAATAGAGGAAAGAGATTTAAATTAGAGCTTTTCCTCTTGAATTATGCAAATCTCTAAAAGTCATCCTACCAAGGTATTATTTATGAAGTAGATTTTAAAATACAAAATAATAAAATGTAGATTTTAGAAAGAGCTTTCCATTTTGAATTTCACTATCTTCCAAGTATCATCAATTCATCATACTCATGTATTATTTACCACTTTAATTTCAAGCTTAAAAATTAGAAGAAAGAGATTTAAATAAAAATTATTCCATTTGATTTAATATATGCAATCTCAAATAATCATCCTATGGGAGTATTATTTATCAAATGTATTTCAAAATACAAAATAATGAATGGAGATATTTGCAATACCTTCCCCATTTAATTTTCTCAATTCTCCAAGCATCCTTGTACTCAACTACTTATGAATTATTTACCACATTTATCTCTAACTTAAAAATTAGAAGGAAGAGATTTGAATTAAAACTTCCCCTTTTGATTTATGCAAATCTCAAAGACTTATCCTATGGGTTTATTATTTATAAATTGTTTTTCAAGATACAAAATAATGAATGGAGATATTTGCAATACCTTCTCCATTTAATTTTCTTGATTCTCCAAACATCTTTGTAGTTATGAATTATTTACCATATTCACTTCTAAATTAATGGGGAAGAGATTTAAATGAAAATTTCCCCTACGGATTTAAACAAATCTCAAATAGTCATTCTATAAGTATATAATTTATCAAATGATTTCTAAAATACAAAAAAATAGATGGAGAGATATGTATGATCTTTCTTATTTGATTTATTTCATATCATATAATTCCAACCGAATAAATGAAAATGAACCATTGATATATATTTAACAAAATTGCATATTTGCAAAACTTGAGTGTTCAATAGAAGATGACATCTTGCCATCAAATTTATATACTAGAGCTAATTAATAGATCAAACAAGATATTATCAAATACAAGTAGTACTATAGAGAATCCAAAGCAACTAGATTTTTAGAAGAGCTTTCATTTCTAATAAATGAGATTAGGTGTCAAAGCTATGAAATTTGATGTCATCAAGGTCCATTTACTTAGCTCACATAACAAGGTACATCCACTAATGTACCTAGCAAACTAAAACAAAAGTAATTGACTATAATGAAGTTGTCAATTTCTACTTTCATCACCCAAAAATTGCAATCCAATGAGTTTTTCAAGTAACTTTGAGTCTTGGGCGACCTCTCGTGGAGGAGAACGCGGGTCAGGGCGACCTCGGGTAAGGGGCGAGTGTGGGTGGAGGTGGAAAGAATGGCCTTCCTTTTGTTCAAAAATTGGCAAATTGGGGCCATTTGGGGGTTTCTAGGGGCGACTTCGGGTCTTGGGCGACCTCTCATGGAGGAGAACGCGGGTGAGGGCGAGTGCTTAAGGGCGACCTCGGGTAAGGGGCGAGTGCGGGTGGAGGTGGAAAGAATGGCCCTCTTTTTGTCCAAAAATTGGCAAATTGGGGCCATTTGGGGGTTTCTAGGGGCGACTTCGGGTCTTGGGCGACCTCTCATGGAAGAGAATGCGGGTCAGGGCGACTTCTTAAGGGCGACCTCGGGTAAGGGGCGAGTGCGGGTGGAGGTGGAAAGAATGGCCCTCTTTTTGTCCAAAAATTGGCAAATTGGGGCCGTTTGGGGGTTTCTAGGGGCGACTTCGGGTCTTGGGCGACCTCTCATGGAGGAGAACGCGGGTGAGGGCGAGTGCTTAAGGGCGACCTCGGGTAAGGGGCGAGTGCGGGTGGAGGTGGAAAGAATGGCCCTCTTTTTGTCCAAAAATTGGCAAATTTGGGCCGTTTGGGGGTTTCTAGGGGCGACTTCGGGTCTTGGGTGACCTCTCATGAAAGAGAACGCGGGTTAGGGGGAGTGCTGAAGGCCGACCTCGGGTAAGGGGCGAGTGCGGGTGGAGGTGGAAGGAATGGCCTTCTTTTTGTCCAAAAATTGACAAATTTGGGCGGTTTGGGGGTTTCTAGGGGCAACTAAAATTGACATCACTAAGCATATGGTGACATAATGACATGTGCTTCTAATTCAAAGTTGGGCACCAACAAGTGAGGACAGAGATTATACGCTTTTTAATGAGAGATCCGAAGTAGAAACAAATATTTGACGATGTGGTCATTAATAAAAGGACTCTTTTGATTTTAGTTACCTATAGTAAGGCCGCAGGTGCTACTATAGAGACACTAATCCACGCAACTACTCAAATATAACAATGAAATATTTGAAAACGCATTAGTAATGAGGTACTTTGTGAGGAAGTTGGGTATAGTCATTGAACTTGATTCAAAGAAGCAACTAATATGTAGATAGGTGGTAAAGCTACTCATGGTTGATAAAGCCCCTGAAGTTGTTTATCGCATTGATGTTTTGTGATAGGGTATGTTGTTATTATATTAGTACAAATAAAAACATAGGTCACATTTCATGCTTCTAAATTTTGAAAAGGAAAGTAAATATATTAACCACTTTTTATATGATGTGCCATTTAGAAAAAATATTAAATATTCAAAACGCTAGGTGCCAAGGTCTATGTATTGAATCTTGAATTTGAATTCTTTTGTGCAAATATTTTGTAATTTTTTCCAAACAATGTATTTTAATTTATTTGCTTCTAAACTAATGTGTGTAAAAGTGTACAAAAATAAAGTTGAGTTTAACCCCTAAAGGACCAACTTGAGTCCTTTTGAAGGACTTTAAAGAGTTCAAGTAGGTGCATATAGTCTCAATTTTCATTTTCATTTTCATTTTTTGAACTTTTTTGGAGGATAGAAGAGTACATCATCTTTGTAAGAATATAAATTTTTCTTCAATTGGTGTCCAAAAGCAAAATTTATGCCACCCTAAGCTGAAAATAGAGGTCAACAAGCAACAAAAAAATTACAATAAGTCAATTAATATTAAATTTTTTTCCCTCAAATATTATATTTTTGTCTACATGTGAAGCTTTGATTCATTCCATTTGGACTAGCAATGAAAAAATTATGGACAATCTTGTCTTTTAGACAATTTAAACAATTTTTTGAAAAACATCTTATATGATATATTTTTGAATGCAATTTATACAATTTTTTTGAAAATTGTTTAATATAGTTAAGTTTGTCTACTACAACAATCTCACCATTGTGCTTATTGTGTTTCAATTCCAACTTAGAGCTATTAACAATTTAGTTTTTCATTCAATCATAGACCAACTTCTATTCAACAATTTCTTAAAGAATGAAAATCAAGTGTGTTTCTATTGAAATTTTTTGCTTAAACTTTCAATTCAATTTTTCAACATAATTTTTTAAAATTTAGAGTTTATAGTGCAATTTTTTTCCACAAATGGTGGTCAAAGTCATCTGAAATTGCAAGCCAAAGTTCAATTTTTTTTTCCAACTTTGAATGCTAATATCTTCCAATCTATATGGCCAAACTTTATGAAATTTTTACCATTTGATCTTAGACAACTTAAGTACAAGATCTTACGGTTAGATTCTCTAAAAAATATTTTTTCTATTTTCTTGGATGACTGCAGCAAAAATGGCAGTTTTGAATTGCACTACAAATCACTCCTACAAGAGGTCGCCCCTTCCTCCAGTCGCCCCTACATGCAATCGCCTAGTACCCGTATGCGCCCCTTGAGTTTTCCATGTAGATGCCACATGGCATCCAACTGGAGGGGGGTAATTTTATATAAAGTCAAAGGTAAATTTGACTTTTCGTGACGTCGCGCGAGCTCTACTAGACGTCGCGCGACGTCTGTCTGTCGCGGTGTCGCGTTGTCGCAGCGAACAACCCTGGACACCACCAATCCTCCCCTTTGTGTCAAGAATGATTGAATCCACTGATATATGCCAATCCTTGTCACAGTCGTGGTGTTTGCTGATGTAAGAGGCCCACGCCAGAAGTCTATGGTTTCCATCACAAACGAAGAACTTAGACCCCTTGAAGTTCTCCAAACCTGGTGTGGCGTCCATAATCGCATTAAAGATGTCATTCTCTTCATTCCACATCGGCCCCCAAGCCTCTCTTTTCGCATCAGACACCATATCAGTCTCCCTCTGCTCATTAGTGAGTGACACATAAAAAACATTTGATCCATCTCTGTACCCATGAACGAACTCCTGTTCCAATTTCGTGAGATCACTCTGAAGTGCGGGTCTAACTATGGGCATCTGGACAAGGCGACATAACGGAATCTGTAGTCGAGATATGGAAGTAGGCTTCAAACGTAAATCGGCAATAGAGGCCACGGAATTCACCTTCTGGGACCTCCTGTAGGCATCCTCGGATTTGAAATCCTCTTGAACCTCCCCCATGGCTTCGTCAATATTCACGATCACGTTGTCATTGACACCGGTTGTAATGTTATCCATTGCAAACTCCAGAATCGGAATTGGTGCACCTACATCCACCTGAAACCAGGGTTGTCTATCCGGACGTGACGTGGGCTTTTCACGTCCGGATGTCATGACGCGTCCGTCCTGACGTGTCGGTATTGCCGTCAGCCCAAAAAAAAAAAAAAAAAAAAGTTTTTTTTTTTTTGACAGCCAGTTTGGCACCCTGGAGCAAACCAGTGAACAGCCAGGTCGTCAAAAAAAAAAAAATTTTTTTTTTTTTTTTTTTTTTGGACGGCCAGTCCGTCCACCGTTTAGGTCGACAATTTGACCGTCCAGGTGACGGCCCGACCGTCCCAGTGGACGGACTACCCGTCAAGGTGGACAGACCACCCGTCCAGGCCGACGGACGGACCGTCCAGCGAAAAAAAAAAAAAAAAAAAAATTTATTTTTTTATTTTTTTTAAATCCTTACGGACGCCAGGGTTGAATCCTGACGTCCGTCCGGACATCCTGACGCACGGACAGGACGTGACGGTGACAACCCTGCCTAAAACATGAAGGGCAACGAAAAAGGTCATTGAATAGACAAAAGCATTGTATGAGGTTTACCTTCTTTGATCAGACCCGCAGTGGTCTGACCTTCCCCTCGGCGTCGATAGCGTGGCTCTCGGGGTCGTGCTCTGATCCCTATTCGGCGAGCAAAAAAAAAATAACGAGAAACTCACCTAAGGTCAGCCAATGCTGGATCAGACCAACACAGTCGTGAAACTCCCCTCGGCGCCGATGGGCACACCCTCGGGGTCGTGCTTTGATCCCTACTCGGCGAGCAAAAAAAAAATAACGAGAAACTCACCTAAAGTCAGCCAATGCTGGATTAGACCAGCATAGTCGGGAGCCTCCCCTCAGCACCGATGTCCACGCCCTCGGGGTCGTGCTCTGATCCCTACTTAGCGAGCAAAATAAAAATAATGAGAAACTCACCTAAGGTCAGCCAATGCTAGATCAGACCAGCACAGTCGTGAGCCTCCCCTCGGCACCGATGTCCACGCCCTCAAGGTCGTACTCTGATCCCTACTCAGCGAGCCAAAAAAAAATAACGAGAAACTCACCTAAGGTCAGCCAATGCTGGATGAGACCAGCACAGTCTTGAGACTCCCCTCGGCGCCGATGGGCACGCCCTCGGGGTCTGTAAGCCCTCAAGTTGGCACTTGGAACTTTGAACTTATTTTTTGCGATTTTTAGTTAATTTTTAAGTGAAAAATAGGAAAAAACATATAAAAATACAATTATTGTGGGTTTCGGTAGAAGTCTCTACCAAAGAGGTGTGTAATGGCCTTAAATGTGTGAAACACGTAAGACGTTACATTTTCACTAATTTTAGGTCTTATTAGTATAAATAAGTAGTTAAGTCAGTAATTCCGAGCGATGTGAGAATTTGAGAGTTGACCAGTCCTAGTGTCTTGTTCATGTAATACAACAACTATAAGTATACATGTAACAAACTGGTTAAAAGTTAGAGTCTAGTCCGAGTCAGTCCAAATCTAACTCGAAAGAGTTAGATTTACTGTTTGCAGGTAATTTTGAGAAATACAGTCATTCATAGACCAAGATGGAGGAAATGATGATTGGAACATACAGAGAGGTGCTTTTCTAGGTCAAAGCATGCCAGGAGGCCAAATAGAAGCCCGATCATCCAAGATTCCCCCCGTATCAAGAATAATTTTCCCCCCCGGGTGGAAATTATTAAAGAATTGCTAAAAATAGCATTCTTATTGGAGATTTGGTTTTGCCCTTAGTTGATGGACATCTTGTAGAAGATTGCCCAAAAGTTTCGGGATTTTACAAAACTCCACGATGACTCCATGGGAAGTCAACCGCTTAAAACTGCATTCGTAAATTCCTAGAAATTACCAATGTTGCGGTAAAATCTCACTAAAAATTAGGATAGTGTTTTGTGTGCCAATAAAGAGCCCTGTCAAGTTTGAAGACATTCCGACATTCCCAACTACCAGAATTAGAACCGACAACGAATTTTACAAGAATTTACAACTTGGCGGCGGGTTGACCGGCAAACCAGGAGCTAGCGGTGTCTGAACGGAGCGTTTCAAGGGTCAATTCTTACTCCCACAAATATTCTAAACCACCCAGGACCGACAGTTTCATCAAAAAACGCAAACTCCAAAAGTTAGCTTTTTAACTTTTGTTCTGAGTTACCGTGACTCAAATTTGCGCTTTAAAACGACTGGAGAGGTAGGGGTAAGGGTTTCCTTAGGCTAATTGGGGTCTTCTGAACGCGATGGCGCAGTTTGTTTTCAGTTTTCAGTTGTCCCTCAAAAGATAGAGAGGGTCAGCCCTTAGTTTGACTTTTAAAAGGTAATTTTGGATTAATCTGGGTTGATTTTGCAAATATCTCTTGTAAAATCGAAGATTGGATTTGCCCAAGATACTTGTCTTGCGTAAGAAGCCATCTTTTGGACTAAAGAAAGCCAATTTAGAACTAACCCTAGATTAAAACACAAAATATCTTGGTTAATTAGGTAGGTTTTTAAAATATCTTTGGGAAAATCAAATATTTGATTTGGGAAAAGATTCTAAGGCCATTTAGGGCCTAGAAGGAACTCGCTTGAGAACCTTCCTTCCCATTAAACAAAGATTATTTAGAAAATACGTTTAGGTAGTTTAGCAAAATATCTAGATTGAAAGTAAAGATAATTTTACGAACAACTTACCGGGGGGGGCCGGGAGCGAGTATATAAGGCCCTTCCTCGAGGTTGTTCGTGGCCCTCATTTCTTTGTTTCATTCTTGTTGTTGCTTTTGTCGTGCTACCGACACTTGTCGGAGCACTTTTTAAGCCAAATTTTGGCTATTTTCTTCTATTCTCTTGTACTTTGAAGGTCCGGAGGGCCCCTTCAAAGCTTTGTTTTCTTTTCTTGTTTGAATTTGGAGGCTTCAAGCCCCAAAACTTTGCTTTTCAAGAGTATAGGTGGAGGAAATCCACGAACTCTAGTGTTGTTTGTGTTAACTCACTCATTTCTTGAATTTGGAGGCTTCAAGCCCCAAAACTTTGATATTTTGGGAGTTGTGGGAGTAGTTCCCAAACTCTAGTTGATTTTATTGTTCTTTTGGATACTAACCAACCATTTGTGTGAATTGAGAATAGTCTGTGAACTTAAAACTTTAAAGCGGCGAAGCTAGACTTTGCCAAAAGGTTTTAAGCATCACCCCGTGCCAAAACTTGTTGTATAACGGATGTTTGGTTTGAATAATTGATAATGTTTGGTTAAACACTGTCATGTGTACTTCCTTTAAGAATTAAGTTTTCAAAATACTAAGTTTGGGTCCTTGGATACTAGTTATTCCTGGGGTTGCTTCTGCACGGCGGAGCTTTGACTTTGAAACCTGGAAACGGGTACTTGAAACTTTGATTTGACCGTTAATTTCCTGGGGTTGCTCCCACACGGCGGAGCTTTGACTTTGAAACCTGGAAACGGGTACTTGAAACTTTGATTTGATCGTTAATTCTTGGGGTTGCTCCCGTACGGCGGAGCTTTGACCTTCTAAATGTAAACTTTGCCTTTGTGAAAAACATTGAATTCAAGGTTGTCATGCACGGCAGAGCTTTTTATAGTGGAGCCTTTGAATAGATTTTCAGAGACTTCAATTGTTTAAGTCTTTAAAATCCTTATCTAACATTAAAATTATTCGTGTCTTGGAATAATTTTACAGAATTGCTCATAATTGGTGATACATTTCCGTAGTCTATTTAGTGAAGCTTAATTATTATTGGATTTGATTTTTGTCTGTGATATTTTCTCTTCCTTTAGGTGGATTAAACCATAACCTTTGTCCCAACCAGATTAATTAGTATAAAATCAGTCTTCCTGACCAGTCTCATAAACCCATCAGTTGGGCCATTACGGTCAGCTAGGTCTCAGTCAGTTCTCACAAGCAGTTGGATCTCAGTCGGTTCTCGCAAGCAGCCGGGCCTCATTCGGTCCTTACAAGCAGTCGGGTCTCACAAGCCGGGTAAGGAAGGAAGGTTGCACGACAGGAGGAAGGTCGCACGGCAGGAGAGGAAGGTCGCACTAGCAGAAGGAAGGTCGCACGAGCAGGAGAGGAAGGTCGCACGGGCAGGAAAGGAGTCGCACGACAAGGGGAGGTCGCACCGGCAGGAGGAGGTCGCTCGGCAGGAAGGGAGGTCGCACCAGCAGGAGGGGTCACAGGGTTAGTTGCAAAGGCGGGGTTTGTTCACAAAAGATAGTACAACCAGCACAGGGCTTGGTTGAGCTCGCATTACTCACAACCGAGGTTTGAACCCAACTTCTAATCATTACATTCAGAAGTTGTAAGCTAAGGCGGTGGTTGCCACGCTCCAAACTCTTTTACAAATTTTGGAAGAATTTGAACACTAAGTATTTCAAACTAACATTGTTCGTGAAAATCTCAAATTTTCTCTAAACGCCATAGCCAACTTCAAATTGCAAGAAAACCAAATGAAAGATTGAAGAACGAAAGAAGAATAAGAAGGAAGGAATTTGACACGTGAAGGAATTAAAGGACTAAACAACTATTAAGGTAAGAATCTAACTATTCATTAACTAATTGTTTTGGTTTGTTTATTCAAGTTATTCTTTCTACTATTCATTGATAGATTTGTTTTTGATTGTTCTTGATTATTTTATTAGAATACTATTCATTCATTTGGTTTTAGTTATTAATTAGGATTCCAAAGCCAAATTAGTTGTTTGTTTGTAGTTTGGGGGATTTGTTTTATTAGGCCTAATAAGCCAAAACAATAAAAACAAACAACAACTAATATCTTGGAATATTTAACAAAATAACTATTAAAAATTTGGCAATCGAATAAAACTACTATTCATTGAAAACTTGGGAAAATTGAATTAAATTTATCATTTAATTTATTTTCCTAAAATCAAAGGATTAGTTTTAAATTGCCAAAACTAACAAACTTGGACTTTTTAGATAGGTTTAGAAACAATAATACTAAGATTTCTTTCAAATTCATGAAAGACAATGGAGAATTTCGAGGAGACAATTATGATGGTGTTTTGCGATGACGAGACGATCGACATTCTTGACACCAAGGTATGATTTCAAAATTTATCTTTTGTCTTTTCTTTTGCTTTCATTCTTTTAAAATTTAGATTAGGAAATTAAAACTAACAAAATTAACCATTAAGAATCCAATAGCTAGTAGAATTTAAATTGTTAGAAAACTTTTAAAAACTTAACTAAAATCATAAAGGTAATAATTAGATTAACTTTGAATTAATTTGGAAAACGAAATAGTAATCTCATCCAAAGGAATCTCAAAAGGAATCTAATCTAATTTAGGAATTTAGAAAATATTAGAATAATTAGGGGAAGTCAAAAACCTAATTCTCTTGAAAATTATTAAAGGAACGAATTCCATCCAACCAAGGGGAATTTTCATCCATTTAAAATTTTTCACCTAAAAGTTCTAAATTCTTACTTTTTATCTTAACAAGAAGTTAATTAATCACTTTACTCATAAAAACCATAAAAACCTAAAAGATCACTAAATTTAGAATAATAACTTAAAAGTAGGATTAATTAAAAAACAATTAGGAATATTCTCAAAGCACGACTGGGGAATCTTTTGAAACCATAATCTTTTAGAGAATCTTTTGAAGATTCCAAATCCATCTTTTACTTTCAAAATTACTTTAATTTGGAATGACAAAAGCGTGGATGAAGATTTGACCTAAATTTGGATGAAATTCCTAAAATAGGTCAAAATTAGGGTTTCTCTAAAAATTCCATTAGATAACTTAATTAACCTTTCAACCCTGAAATTTAGATTTATTTTACATTATTTTGCTATTTTTAGTTGACGGATGAAGTTTTTAGGATAGAATTAGGTACGAATTTCATCCACACATAACTTTCATTAGGAATATCAGAATCCAACTTGCTTTACCATTTTGGAAAAGGCAAATTGTATTCTTTGATTTAGTTTAGGTAGAATTTTAGTTTAACTAGAAGTTTAAATCACAATTAACTAACCCTCAACAACCTTTATTTCTTAACTATTAGAGTGTTTTGAAAGTACTTAAATTAGGTAAAAATCAACATAACAAAGTGTCCATTGCTTGGAAGGCCAAAGAACACTACGTTTACATTTCACCCTTATAATTTGCTAACTTATGCTGCTAGAACCTGTGTGCAACTTTCTGACTTAAGGGTGGAATTAGAAACACTCACAGGGTTGTGCTCTGATCCCTATTTAGCGAGCAAAAAAAAAATAACGAGAAACTCACCTAAAGTCAGCTAATGCTAGATCAGACTAGCACAGTCGTGAGACTCCCCTCGGCGCCGATGGGCACGCCCTCGGGGTCGTACTCTGATCCCTATTCGGCAAGCTAAAAAAAAATAACGAGAAACTCACCTGGAGTCAGCCAATGCTAGATCAGACCAGCACAATCGTTAGCCTCCCCTCGGCACCGATGAGCCCGCCCTCAAGGTCGTGCTCTGGTTCCTACCCGGCGAGCCAAAAAAAAATAACGAGAAACTCACCTAAGGTCAACCAATGCTGGATGAGACTTGCACAGTCGTGAGCCTCCCCTCGGCACCGATGGGCACGCCCTCGAGGTCGTGCTCTGATCCCTATTTGGCGAGCCAAAAAAAATAACGAGAAACTCACCTGAAGTCAGCCAATGTTGGATGAGACTTGCATAGTCGTGAGCTTCCCCTCGGCACCGATGGGCACGCCCTCGGGGTCGTGCTCTGATCCCTATTCGGCGAGCCAAAAAAAAAAATAACAAGAAACTCACCTGAAGTCAGCCAATGCTAGATGAAACTTGCACAGTCGTGAGTCTCCCCTCGGCATTGATGGGCACACCCTCGGGGTCGTGCTCTGATCCCTACTCGGCGAGCCAAAAAAAAATAACGAGAAACTCATCTAAGGTCAGCCAATGCTGGATGAGACCAGCACAGTCGTGAGACTCCCCTCGACGCTGATGGGCACGCCCTCGGGGTCGTGTTCTGATCCCTATTTGGCAAGCCAAAAAAAAATAACGAGAAACTCACCTAAGGTCAACCAATGCTGGATGAAACTTGCACAGTCGTGAGCCTCTCCTCGGCACCGATGGGCACGCCCTCGGGGTCGTGCTCTGATCTCTATTCGGCGAGCCAAAAAAAAATAACGAGAAACTCACCTGAAGTCAGCCAATGCTGGATGAGACCAGCACAGTCGTGAGACTCCCCTCGACGCCAATGGGCACGCCCTCGGGGTCGTGTTCTGATCCCTATTCCGCAAGCCAAAAAAAAATAACGAGAAACTCACCTAAGGTCAACCAATGCTGGATGAGACCAATACAGTCGTGAGCCTCCTCTCGGCACCGATGTCCACGTCCTCGGGGTCGTGCTCTGATCTCTATTCGTCGAGCAAAAAAAAATAACGAGAAACTCACCAGGGGTTTGCCAATGTTGGATCAGACCAACACAGTCGTGAGTCTCCCTCGATTCCAACCCTATTCGGATTAAACCCACTGTGCTCTTCCCGTGCCCTTGGTGCCGATGGCATGGCCTGGGAAGCTTTCTCTGATCTGGATTCACAATACGAAAAAAAAGTGACAAGATATGTGCCGCTGATCAGACCCGATGTGGGCCATCTCTACCTCCGCGGATCTAATCCTCTACGGGATTTCCTTCCTCTCGGCACCGATGGCAGGGTCGGGGGTTTGGTCGTGGGTTTGGTCTAGTGAAGGTGGAATGACAATTACCTCAGATCCCGCAGTTGGCGGTTCATCCGTTGTGTTCACCTGATCCGGCCTTTCCTACTCAGAGCCCGTAGTTGGTGGTGCAACCATCGTGATCACTTGATGTGGCCCTTCTTCCTCAGAACCCACAGTTGGCTGTGCATCCGTCATGTTCACCTGAGGTGGCCCTTCTTCCTCATCGTTGTTGTTCATATCGTGCTCTTCACTTCTCTGGGCCTCGGCGACCGCGCTCCTAGTGGTGCGTCTTTTCGCCATTTCGGTCTCCGTGTTGACAAAAAATACAACGTCAGTGATCCGTGATTACGGAATCGGTCCTTCAATGAAGGATGACTTGGAACCCCAACCTCTTAGGAACTTGCTCAAGGACTGAACCAACGCTCAATGTCTTAGATTCTACAAAGCTTACTGTCCGACCAATAGTCTTCGTGTTTAGGACGAGTGATCTATCAGAATTTCATTCCTAATGTGGCGGTGAGATTATTTCTAGAACTTTTTTACTTTGAGAATGACTACATGATTTATTTATGTACGTTCTGCCATATCCAAATATAGTAGTAGGTATAATAATGGTATCTTCAATGCACAATATTGCGAAGAGGTAGCAACTGTGAAGAGAGAGTAGATTTACTTACGAAATTACGCAATCACCCGTGGCCAATGCTGTTCCTCTGCGGCCCTTGTTCTATAATGGTTACAATATGTTGACTCTCAGCAATGAGATCTCCATGGAACAGGGTTGTTCGCTGCGACAGCGTGATACCGTGACAGACAGGTGTCGCGCGACGTCTAGTAGAGCCTGCGCGACATCACGAAAAGTCAAATTTACCTTTGACTTTACAGGAAATTACCCCCCTCCAGGTGGATGCCACATGGCATCCACTTAGCAAATTGGAGGGCGCGTACGGGTAGGAGAGTGCGGGTAGGGGCGACTGCGGGTGGGCAGGGTTGTTCGCTGCGACAGCGCGACACCGCGACAGACAGACGTCGCGCGACGTCACGAAAAGTCAAATTTACCTTTGACTTTACAGGAAATTACCCCCCTCCAGGTGGATGCCACATGGCATCCACTTGGCAAACTGGAGGGCGCGTACGGGTAGGAGAGTGCGGGTAGGGGCAACTGCAGGTGGGTGACTGCGGGTGGACGAGGGCGACTGCGGGTGGGCGACTACGGGTGGGCGAGGGCGACTGCAGGTGGGCGACTGCGGATTTCTGAGGGAGACCGCGGGTGGGCGACTGCGGGTTTGGCAGGGAGACCGCAGGTTCAGGAAGTGTTCTTGGGTGGGCGACCGCGGGTGCGCAAAAGGTACCTAGACCCGGTGGTGGACCCAAAGTCGCCCAATTTGGACCCGCTGTCGCCCTCTCGAGACCCGCTGTCGCCCACGTCGGACCCGCAGTCGCCCTACCCAGACCCGCAGTCGCTAGATACGCAGTTGCCCTATCCGTACTCGCCCCCCTAGACCGAAGTCACTCGCCCTATATAGCCAGTAGCCCATCATCATGCTATCACCTTCATTTTCCATTGAGGCTTTCTGTCTTGCAACCTTTGTTGGCTGCATGCGTGACCCTTTTGGATAATATATATACTATTTTTTGCTATCATTTGGTTCTTAGAATTTTGCAACGTCCGCAAATCTCATGGCAACTAGAGGTAGCAGTGATGGGTCCCTTCCGGTTTTTTCCATTGTACGCACTCCTGGTGCAATTAGGAAGGCTGCCAAAGACAAGACTAGAAAAAGGAGGGGTAACATTCACAAGAAGCGATGGCATGTGTTGAACAATGATAACTACCTAGCTTTCAAAGAGTGGAACGAGGAGCCAAAGCCTTGGAGTATGCAGGTGTGCGAAGACTACATTGAATGGTGTCACATCGGGAAGTTCTTTCCGGCATGGCGCCATCATCACAACCGACACAATAACAAGGCAAATTTGAAGTATTGTGAAAATCCAGCTTTCATACGAAGGTGTTTAGAATTGTGGCAGGTCCTCTACAAAACCCCTTTTGTAGATAGGAATGAGGCCCCTTTGTTCATTGCTAGAGGTGCCTATGTTGAGGTCGCCTTGAACAAACAAGTTGACTGGACCACGATCAAAGAAAGTACCTACGTGGAGCGTCCAGAAGTTGGAATAATTCCAAGAGGAGTTCTGAAATTTCCAGAGGGTGGACTTGGGCCTTTTCGAAGTAATCCACAAAACAAAGAAACTCAAAAGGTGGACACGGAAGAATCAGAAGAGGATAATGATTCAGATGGCACACGGATTCCTAAGCTTGTACGAGTGAAGGAGCAGATTATCACCCCCGTCCAAGTTCCAGTTCCAGTTCCAGTTCCAGTTCCAGTTCCAAATCCAAATGTTCAAGCCGCTTCATCATCGCGGGGAAAGAAGATGAAACATCCTGCCAAGGTGCGACGGTCCACCACGAAAATTAGATTGGCATCAGCCTCAACCACAATTGCGACTCCAATCTTGCCACCACAAGACGCCAGCAACGTCTTCGACTTTGCTTTAAGTGACGACTCGCCCGTATGTGCCAGAAGTCACATTCCCATTCCACAGTCTGAATCTGATGTTGTTCACAATGCGATGACGTTGGCAAAGGCTCTCGACCTCTTGAAGACCAAGGATGCACAAATTGCAACCTTAGAAGGTGATGTGAAGAAATGGCGGTCTACATGTGAACAAAAAAATGCTCTCATTTCTCAACAATCCAAAGAATTACAAGGTCTTCGAGAAAAAGAGCGTCAGACTTTCACATTGTCGGACATGGACGAAACTTTTGTTGAGCAGGATCCACATCACTTGGACAAGCTTGTTGGGGACCTCACCAGCGATGTCATTCACCTTTCTCCCCCTGCCAAGCGTACGAAGCGTTCTTCAATTCTTCCAATGGCACCACTTCCGTTCGTCTCAAGAGATTCTAGCAATCCGCACGTTGATGGTTTGCACGGGACTCAGGATTCACTTTCGTTTCCTGCCATTCCACATCTACAATCATCAAAGGAACTTGATTTGGCTGAGGAAAATACAATGCTTCGAGAGAAGTTGGCAGTGTTGGCAACGACATACTATCATTGGAAGGTCGTGTGCATTCTCTCCGTGGATCGATCTCAACAAGTTGCGAAAGAGCTAGACAAAGTTTCGAAGAACTTTGTAGCAAATGCCCCTAAACAAGAGAATGGATTGACATCATGGGCATTGATGGAGGACATGTTTCCGGATAACATGTCCATGCTTGACGTGGCGGAAAAAAATGTCATAGACTGGGCACAAAATGGTTGGGACCATGGAAATCAGATGTCTAGTCACTTCAACGAAAAAGACCAAAGTCTATTGTGGCCAAAGCCAGCTCATTTTGTCTTGGATCATACCAAATGCCCCATATGTCTAGAACAATTTGGGCCAGAAGGAGGATGGGCACTTGGATCATGTACACATGTGTACCATCCTCAGTGTCTCATCACTCAATGTCTGATTAGACGACGATGTGTGATTTGTGCAGCACCATTCCATGATCGCTTGTATACCATGTTCAACTTGATGACTTACATGCCACCTTCTTGGGAACACAATAGAGACACGACGGCAGAGACACGATTTTGGGGACGAGACTTGCTTTGGAGTTAGCGAGAAGGCCTATATGATCAAGAAATGGGAGCTGCTGCCTCACAATTGAATTGGGAAATGGACCCGCGTGAAATTCTAAGAGTGGCATTCAACCTTATGGGAAAAGGAGCTCACAATGTAGGGAAGAGGGCGGTTTTTTTTCAATGCCTTGGTGGATATTTTGATAAGACATCCCAAACCTTCAAGTGGGGTGCTCATCCGAAAGGACACCGTTGGAATTTTGAAGGTGAACAAGGGGCTAATCGTGATGAAAATGCCACTCCAGAAGACTTGAATAGTATGGCTTACCTCGACTCAACATACGGGCCTTATTATCAAAGCCAAGCACTCGATTATCTATTGGAGTTACACTCTCCGCAAACTAAAAGGACACTTGAAGCTCTCAAGAACTCCAATGTCTTGGAATCTATTTTAGAAGCAGATGGACCTGCTTCAAGGACTCGTGCTAAGAAGAAACTCGTTGTTGGAGAGTCCAATGATTACGAACAAGGTGCAACGAGTGGTTCTCAGAACAATCCAATGGACTTGAATTAAATATTTCTATGAGATACTTACTTCAACGGTGGTTCTAGTTAATCGTAGTAGTATACAAGATGTAAGGCCCATAGTATAAGGGCCATAGTATATCCATACTCGCACAATGTAGTACTCTAGCAAAAGTTAGGGTTAAGATGTTGGCTTCTAAAACTATACCGCCTTGGCTGTGTATTGTACTACTATGCTTATGGACAACAACCTTCTATTGCTTTGGTTTTGAAGGTTTGGGCATACTTATACATTTGTAGCCTAAAATGTAATTGGTGAAATGCAAATACATTTGTTGTAATGCCTCGCACAATGATTCCATACACGGTCCCCACAAAATTGCTATCTTCAAATCTTTTAATGAATTTTTTCCTTTTGGATTTTTTTCTCATACAACATGTTTTTGTTTACATGGAAAAATTTGATTCATTCCATTCAGATTTTTTATGAGAAAGTTATGGACCATTTTGTTTGGTGGGCAACTTGAGTCTACAGCTTCTTCTTTTAAAAGTTGCTTGTAGGATTTGTTTCTCCAGGCAATTTCTACAATCTAAAAAAAAATTAGGTCCGGTCACATAGTTAACTTCACTTGATAGCACACTCTCACCATTTTCATTTCATTTTAGAGATATTCATTATTTAAATTCTACAACTACATCTTACCTACTTCTACTCAACAATTTCTTAAAGTATCCAAAATTGTTTTTGAAAATTGTTTTTTTCCCACACATAACCATAGGATCTTACACCTTACTAGTATGAGAATGTGTGGAAAAAATTTCAGAATTTTTCATCTTACAGATTGCAACTTTGCAAGATATCCGCATTTAGAGTGAAAAAAACAATTTTTTCAGCACATTGCTGGACTACATTATTTGACTTTTAACATTTTTCACTTTAATTTCTTGCACTACAGAGTTTTGAGCTTTAAACAAATATAGTGGAGAATTGAGTTGAGAGTCTAAATAAAAAAAAGGTTTTCAAAAAAACTTAATTTTCATTCTTAAAAAACTTGTAGAATAGAAGTACATATGAGATTGAATGAAAATCTATTTTCTTTCTAAGATAGAATTAAAATGCACTAATCCCCACGGTCAAATTGTTGTTGCAAGCAAACTAAACCATGTCAAACTTCTTTTCTTGAACAATTGCCAAAATTGCGTTCCTAAATTAATCTTACAAGGTATTTTTCCCACCAGAAGCTCTAATTGCCCAATAAACAAGATTGTCCATAACTTTCTCATAAAATATCCAAATGAAATGAAAAAAAGCTTTCCGGATAGACAAAATTATAATCTATGAGGGAAAAAAACTTAGAAAAATAAATTCAAATGCTTGTCACATTTTTTTGCTGCCCATTCTCCCCTGCTTTGGAGTTTGGACTATATGGGCATAACTTTTGTTCCCGGGCACCGATTGGAAAAAAAGTTATATTACCACAAAGGTAATCGTTTTTTCTATCTTCAAATAAAGTTTCAAAAATTCAGTCCCAAATTTCAGCCCGTAGGTACCATCTCTGACATCCATTCTTGCAAAGACACCAAATTCATAGCCCTCGTATTCAAAATATAATAAAAACATATGTACATTTCAAAAACAAAGGTGTGAATTTCTTTATTCCACAAAAACTTTGGAAAATCAAAAATTGGAAGGCCAAATTGTTTTTTTCTACCACACTAGATCCAACCACTAAGCATTTTTTTCACTATTCACAAAGTCACTTTCTTTGGGCTTTGGTCTCATTCTTTGAAGTTCCACACGGGTGGCACCTATGCCTTCATAGGCCCACTTGCGCCATTCCTTAAAATAAAGGATGTGGCGCTCCAAGTCCAATATGCCCTTGTGCAACAACTCTTGTTTTTTCTCCAGTAGCTTCACCAAATAAAAAAGCGTTGCTCTTTCTTCTGTATTGCTACCATAATCTGGAGCTAAAGCCAAGATGCCCTCTTTTTTGGCTTCTTTTAAGGCATCATCATAATATTCCATCTCTAGCTCACGTATTTGAAGATTCAAGCTTCTCCTTTCGCTTTGATGGGACCATTTATCACATTGCAAAAGATCAAGTTTATTTTGAAGCACCGCTAAATCATCGGAAATGTGTGCTCGCCAGTCTTCGATCTTCTTGAAATAATTTACTCTACTTTTGTTTAACTTAGAGTAAATCTTCTCATTTTCAGCAACGGCGTTTTCAGTCGCCTCTAACTCCTTCTTCAACCCATCCACAACAGTTGGATTCATTGGAAGATGTTGTACCTTCTCTTTCAAATTCATAAGATCCGCTACTGTTGAAGTCAAAGCTGCTCGTGCACTTTTGATCTTAGTGCCCAACATCTCCAAATTGTCTTCCGAATCATTGTCACTACTTCCGCTAGACCCAATGTCTGCACCAGAACGGTCCACATTGATCGGTACATGAACATCTTCGCTTTGTTTTTGAATCTTGGACAATGATTGTGGCTCCTCAAGCTTCCTCTTTCCCTTCTTGTCAACTTGAACGTCCTCAGCCGCCTCTTGTTTTTCTTTGCCAATGTCTTCGTCGTCACTCTCAAAAGAATATCCATCGTATTCGTGAGTGTGCTCATCTGAGCTAGAAGTTGAAGACCATTGAACTTGGTCATCACCAACAGCCAACTTGTCAGGCTTTGCCTCTAAAAGCTTTTGATTTGCTTGAAGAAGTCCTTCATCCAGCACTATCGGTCTGTCCGGGCGGTCACCGATAGGAAGCTCCTTCAAGGTTGTCCAATCTACCTTTTTCTTCAATTGAACTTCAACGTACACCATTTGCACAAGATAGAAAGAGAAGTTGTCATTTCGATAAGGCTGGGACTCCAAATAGAGTTGCTGCCATACCTCCAAACACCTTCGCTGGAAGACAACACTCTTGCAGTAAGCCAAATTTGCCTTATTAGACTTCACGTGCAAAGGGTGTCGCCAAAACGGGAACAACTTGTTGATGTGGCACCAATCCACATATTTGTTTACAGTTTCATATGTCCAAGGCTCTGGTTCTACTTCCCATCCCAAAAAGGCCTTCATCTTTGGATGCAACAAGATGGGTACACGCTTCTTGCGAGGTTCGCCGCTCCTTTTACGATCCTTGTCACAAACCGCCTTTTTGTTGAGCCGAAGTCGGTATCTTGACATACCGTGTGGCGGTTGAGAGTCCTCGCCCTCCATAATGATCACTTCGTCTCAAAAGTAGCCAACTAAGTACTATGCGGTTTAGGGTTGCAAGCCTAAACCGTAGGTGTAAAAAATGCTAAACGTAATCCTATCACATTTAACATTTACAAAAATACAATGTTCTCGTGAAACACCCTATGTCATCCAAGCGTGAATAAAATGAGCCGTGCAAAGGGACAAAAATCCCCCCCCACAACTCAAACCCCTAGCTTCTGTGCACGCATTCAGCCACGTCAGCAGGTGAAAGACAGTGTGCAGAATGCCAGGGAAAATTTAATGGCGACTGCAGGTGGAGGAGAACGCTGATGTACCCGAGGTCGCCCTGGGGCGCGTGCGGGTCCTGAAGTGGGGCGAGTGCGGGTCAGCCCAGTGCTCCAGGGCGACCGCGGGTCCGGAAGTGGGGCGACTGCGGGTCAGCGCAAGTGCTCGAGGGCAACCGCGGGTCCTAGAGTGGGGCGACTGCGGGTCTGGACAGGTGCTCCAACGCGACCGCGGGTCGAAGGAGCCCGGGCGAGTGGGCGACCGCGGGTCCAGGGCGACTGCGGGTCCTAGGCGACCGCGGGTCCAGGATGACCACGGGTCCACTTTGCGAAGGCAACCGCGGGTCCTGGGCGACAGCGGGTCCTGGGCGACCTCGGGTCCCAGGCGACCGCGGGTCCATCTATTAATGCATGGACTTTTCTTTTCTTTCTTAGTACATGTTTATAGATTGTGATATTTTTTTCCATTTTTCCTTGCACTGGGAAAGTGGCGATACTAAATGTTACGGAGGGGCTCCAAGCTTCAACATTCATCCACGTACTGGATAGAAAATGTGATACTAAGTATCTAAAATTCTATTTTCATTTACATTGTGGCGATTTCATCGAAGACTTTTCTAGAAGTTGAATTTTTTCTAGCAATTTCATCCAAAATTTTCCTAAAAAATTCCTATATCTTATAGCTAGCCTAAATTTTTTGTTGCTTTTGAGCACCAAATCTCAAGGGAAAAAAAAAGGATTGTGAGCTCAATCCCATTTGTGTTGCAAAATTTATGGAATACTAGTTTATACTTTATACTATATTTGGGGAGCCATTAGGGTTGAGGTCGGTTGTGGTACAAATGGATTCCTTATTGATTATCTGAACAAAAGTTAAATCTTTGCAATTGTTTTAGAAGAAGTTCTTGTTAACTAATTTTTTTCTTATTAATTAATTTCATTGTTAATTCTTAATTTTATTGTAAATGACTTATTTCATTGTTAATTCTTAATTTTATTGTAAATGACTTATTTCATTGTTAATGACTAATTTTATTGTTAATAACTAATTCAATTGTTAATAACCAATGTTATGATTATTAAGTATTAACCATTGCAATTGTAACAATAATGTCTTTGTAATTGTTTTGACATGAGATGTTCATTATGTATTTTTGGATGTAGACTCAAATTACATACTATGTTACACACACTAATTTTGGTAAATTACATGCCTAATAACTAAATTTCTTGTACGGACACAAATCTATAAATGAAAGTCATTGTTGGACTTATATCATACTCCAACCATCTATGAAAGAATGTGTGTTTTTATCAATTTGGATGACATATACCAAAAAAAAGAATATGATAGGAAAACATTATGCTACTAGGAATAATATATATGGTAAAACCAGATTTACATTTATTATTGAATTCATCCAAGTTTTCTCGAATTGCGTGTTTAATAAATGACAAAGATTATGGCTACATATCTTTTTTGCAATATCCACTCTTGTTTCATTGTCTCAAAAAAAAAAAGGGGTTGCAAGAAGTCAATGAACTTCCTTTTTCCAAATAAAATAAATAGGAAGAGAGCGAAAAAGGTTAAATAAATAAATAAAAACATCTCTCATCTATTTTGAAATAGGTAAAGTACGAATAAAAAGGAAAAGTCTAAAAAAGTCTAAAATGTATGTTTCCTATATTTGAATTAGAATAAATAGGAAAAAAAACCCAACTTGCTTTTATTTTTGGAAATAGAAAAAATAATAAGAGAATGTAAATGATGTATGACTTACATTTTTTTAGGGATTGAAAAAACAACTATTTGAATTCAATGACCATGAAAGTAAAACTCCTTTCAAGTGCATACTAGCACATTTTATTCAAGAAATAATACAAGTCTTCAACATCAATTACCAACTAATTTATTTTCATTTTCTTATTTTCCTTGCGTCCATTATATACTACGGAATCAAAAAGGACCAAGAACATTTGAATTCAAAAGTTGTTATACTTTGCATAACAATGTGTAAAAGGCCATATTCAATATATACAATTTGACAAATAGCCCACTGAGTAATTGTTTTTCTAAAGACAAGGCGCGTAGCATAAAATTCCTTCATATATTATAGGATAATATTACAAAGTAAGCAACACATAATTGGCCACCAAGCTCATTGCTTGCACCACTAAACTCTTGCTCTAGACTATCCTATTACAAAGGTGAGTCTCGGAACACCAATTCGGGGGGCATCATGGACCATGGTGGAGACATAAGGGAATTTGTGATCTCTATACACGTTGGTCTCTTCTTTGGATCAGTGTTCACGAGTTCACGCAACTTCATTCCAAAGTACATTGATCCCTCGCGGTTCTTGAACAAATCCTTGTCCCAATCGTCTATATCACCAATTCTCATCCATTCGGTCAACTTCCCAATAGAATACGAGTCTGACTGTTGCGTATATTTATACCGTTGTTGCATGATCGGTATGCTTGTATCGGAATTTGGAGGTCCATATGCATAAAACAACTCCAGGGCAACCCACCAACGACCTTCTCGGTATTGATCCCTCTCGGCCTCAGATGGCTTTCCAAAATGTGAAGGCGCGTTTTCGTCAAAACGACTTGATATTCCAAAATCACAAATTCCAATGTTGATTATGTCGTTTGAATAATCCGGAAAATGCAACATGATGTTCATGGGAGACAAGTCATTGTGTAGCACGCGGCACTTGTGCATGAGATTTGTCACATATACTAAAGCCCATGCCAACTTTGCCTTGTGCCTTCGGAAGAGACCAAGTTCTTTTTGTTTCTCTTCAGGAAGTCTTGTGGCTTTTTGCATTTCATGCCAGTCAATGGTTGGTGATATAGAACGATCTAAATGCCTCAACTCATTCAAATGGCCCCCATTCCACCACAAAGTGTACGCTTCATTCGTGCGAGAATGAATGGCAAAAAACTTAATGATGCCAGGGTGGTTCAAGGGGCATGCAAGGGCCTCCATGGATCGTTGCGCTCTCCCCTCGCGCGGGTTTATTGCCTTGGATACTTTCCCAGCAAAAGCGATGTAGCTTGGAATTGTATCCATTCCTTCAATGCGTACCTTACGCACTTTTGCATACCCCCCTTCACGTTCAAAAGCACTAAGGGGCACCACTTTCGCCGTATCGGGGATCCACGTGATACACAATCCACCATCTCGTGCAAATGCTGCCTGCACCGCTGCATTTTTCCACTTAAAACCCCTTGTCGAGCCTCTTGCCAATTTCTTCACTGCGTTGGACCACCACTCCATTTTTTGGTGGAATGCCTTGATGTCTTCTGATTCCTCTACTATCGGAAGAAACGATCGATGTTCCTCCATCAATTTCTTGGTATTGAACATCACCGCTTTCAATGTGTTATCAAGCCATTCAAATAGTCTTGAAGAATATGTCAAATCAATGTCTGCGAAATCATCGGATCCCTTTAGCTTGGTTAAAATCCGTGCTTGTAAATCGTTTGGCAAGGCCACACTACCAGTTGTAGGACACCTCAAATAGCTTGCCTCCAAGAATTGTACACTTTTCCCTGCGTACCACTGGAGACACGCTTCGTATGCATATCGGGTATAACTCGGGGGAGGATAGTTGGAGTCCTTGTCATGTGCTGACTTCTGCTTCTTGCCCTTCCGTCGCTCTTGACTCCCTCCTTTTTCGTTTTCATTTACAGCTATCGGAACCTCGAAAAAAATTGGATCATCGAGGTCCAGATCCCATAAAGACTTTCTCCTTGTAGTGTTGCCTTCATGTGGAAAAGCCATGTTGTACTTAGGAACAATTCAAAACCGTAGTTCAAAATTCGTAGATTGAAAGGGTAAAAATTCCCCCCCCAATTGAAACCCCAGCCCACGGGCACGCATCCAGCCACCTGAAGGTAGGTGAAAGACAGTGCGCAAGGCTAAAGTAAGGTGAGAATCGAAAGTGGGGCTAACGCTTAAGTACCCGAAGTTGCTTCAGGGCGCGTGCGTTTGGGTGACTGCGGGTCGGGAGGGGGCAACTGCGGGTCTGAAGTGGGGCGACTGCGGGTCTGAGGAGGGGCGACTGCGGGTCTGAAGACAGCGGGAATGGGCGACTGCGCGTTTTTGGAGCGCTGAAATGGGCGACTGCGCATCAAGGGCGACTGCGGATCGTGGGCGACCGCGGGTACCAACTAAACCATCCCGAAACTTGCACACGCGGTCGCCCACAAAGAAGTCTCTTCGACCCGCAGTCGCCCTGATTCAAATGTGTTTTTTGCTTCGTCGATGACCCGCGGTCGCCCCTGACCCGCGGTCGCCCTAAACCAACAACCAATCTGACCCAACACTAATTAGCATCTGCAGCATATTCTAATTGATTTTTCCTTATCTCACATCCAAAATTGGTAATAAATGTTAGGCGTCAGTTCATATCAAAGACATAGCAAGGCAATGGAAGAATTATTCTCACAATGTGAAGGGTTTCCCAAACCCTAAACCCTAGACCCTAGACCTTGGAAAACAATAATACAACTTTTATCTAGAATCAAATCCTTAAACCTACATAAAATACTTACACATCCTACACGAGATGTAGTGTTTTAGACCTAAAACAGAATCATGTCTTTTTTGTCTTGTTGAATTTGTAAACAAAATGGAGGAAGTAACATATGATTAAAGGGAATTAGAAACAATAAGGGAGAGGTCCCAAAAAAAACACCATCTCGTGAATCATGCCCAAATAAATCTAATTACACCTCCCCACTATTAGAATGTACATAAAACTTTCATTTGGAACTTCTTGCCAAAGGAGTGTTGGAGAGCTAATGCAAAACCTAGGATTTGTTTGTCTTATTGAATTTGTAAACAAAATGGAGGAAGTAACATATGATTAAAGGGAATTAGAAACAATAAGGGAGAGGGGTCCCAAAAAAAAAATTAATCTTGTGAAACATGCCCATACCCACAGTCGCCTAAAGCTCAGTCGCCCTAGAACCCCAGGTCTGATTTTGGAAGTGATCTGGGGACCCGCAGTCGCCCCCTACGTGCAGTCGCCCTGATGGAAGGGGGGAGATTGCATTTTCGAAATTTCTGGTATCTCCCACCTTGACCCGCAGTCGCCCCCTACGCGTAGTCGCCCTGATGGAAAGGGGGAGATTGCATTTTCGAAATTTCTGGTGTCTCCCACCTTGACCCGCAGTCGCCCCCTACGCGCAGTCGCCCTGATTGAAGGGGGGAGATTGCATTTTGAAATAGTTAGGTTGCTCCCACCTTGACCCGCAGTCACCCCCTACGCGTAGTCGCCCCCTACGCGCAGTCGCTCCCTACGCGCAGTCGCCCTAATGGAAGGGGGGAGATTGCATTTTCGAAATTTTTGGTGTCTCCCACCTTGACCCGCAGTCGCCCCCTACGCGCAGTCGCCCCCTACGCGCAGTCGCCCTGATAGAGGGCGGAAAAGTATTTGGTGTCTCCCTCCCCTTCCATTAGGGCGACTGCGCGTAGGGGGCGACTGCGGGTCAAGGAGTTTGCATTTTTTCCTTGACCTGCAGTTGCCCCCTATGCGCAGTCGCCCTGATGGAGGGGGGATTTTGAAATGTGTTTCCCCCTCGAGGACCCGAGGTCGCCCTGATCCGAGGTCGCCCTTGAAAGACGCGAGGGATCCTTGGACCGGACCCGCGGTCGCCCCACGCGCAGTCGCCCCATGCGTTGTCGCCCTAGTATCCGTGTTAGGGTTAGCGCATGCGCCCCTGGCGACCGCGGGTATTTCATGGGCTGTTCCAGCCTGTGGTCCATAATTTTCATAACTGCGCCTTGTAGTTCACCTACCTTGTAGTGGCTGAATGTGGGCCCAATGTTGTGGAGGTCTCGTGGTTTTTTTGGTTTCCCACAAACAGCCAACAATACAGCAGACACTTCTTGTATACTTCAATGAACCCAAAATCTTTTTCATTAGTTTAGGATAGTGAGAATATCAAAGCCATTTGATGTAGAGGGCCTTGAAACGGCAATTGCATTCATTGTGGCAAAGTTGTTGAATAATAAGGATGCACACACAAATGGGTGTGAAGTCACCGAAAAAGGGTACACTAAATTCACATTTAAAACAATTAGCAATTCAAATGAAAATGATTCATTTGGTTCTTCATTGATTCTCTTTCATTTTTGGGTGTTATAGTAACGTAGGGGGGCCTCAATTGTTATGTAGCCTATTCAAATTTAATCTTCTTGCATTGCTAATGATTAGTTATTTGGCTCCTTACAGGCTTAATGGTAGGTGTTCAATTTAGCAAGTGCTCAGAGGAAGTCATAATTATTCTCGACCATGAATATTTCCAGTAAAAATTTGTTTAGTTTGCCTTTGACTTCCTTATTGTCATCCACTTGTATTGTAGACAATGTCTTTTTAATAGGTGGGAGAATCACCATGACAATGACTATTCTATTGGAATTGATTTGTGATCTTTGAAATAGGATTAAGGACTTTTGGAAAGGCTACAAATTGTATTGCTTTGCTCATTATGGCCAATGCAATGAGTCCAAAGGCCATTTCCAAGCCAGCAAAATGGGTGAGTAAAATATTGCCCTTCATTTTGTATAGGTGATTTGAATCCTTGAATAATGAAATGAACATGTATTAATGAACATTTCTAGTTGGATAGTTGGTGGTGAACATTTCATCTCACTATTAGTGCTTATTTGCTGTAGGACGAGTGATGTGTTTAATACAAAACACACGCGATATTGTTTGGGGAGCCAAATTTGATGAGGCCATTAGGGAGGGGTGGGCCATGATGGAAGAATATGTGTGGGTTCGGCAAGGAAAAGATTGCACAAACCTCAGGTTCGGTTGTTCTAGTATAGAACTTGTATTATAAGATTATATGCTAAAAATACCCATATGTAGTTGTTATGTTTTAATATTCATTGATATGGGGGGCCGGGAGATGCAGGGCTTTATTAGAAGAATTTGAGGATGTCGAGAAACTTTCTGAGTCTGAGAATGGATGCTTGTTGTTACAACTCATTAAGGTTAGTGCAATACCACAACACGAGTTAATATACTTGCTAGGTTAGTATTGTTTGTACCCCATTCTGTGAATATCATATGTACTAATGACAATTCCACCTTAGGATGATGAGCACAGGAAGGAACGCGCATTTACACAATCTCTGAGCGTTCAAATCAACACCACGGATATCTTTGAGCAGACCAATAATAGGTTAAACCAAGCTCGCGCAAACTTGGACAACCTTGTGCCACGGGCAAATCGTTCGTGACTAGAGACATTGTTGTGGTGCATTAAACGGCAGCCTTGTACCATGGCATAAGACCCTATTTTGATTTTTGAGTTGGGATCATAAAAAGAAATAAGTTATTTATGAAGATAATAGTACTAAAGTCATGCTAGACATGTGAAATAGCAATGTGCTTGACAAAGAACTTCATTTTACATTTCTATACTATGATTTTGCTAAACAATGCATGGATTGTTTATCTCAGATGGATGATCATATTTTGCTAAACAGTCCATGGTATATGAATGTTTAATTGATTAGTGCCCAATACTTTAATGGTTTACATATGTGACCCCTCCCAAAAAATATATACCCATAAATGTGACCCCCCCAATAAAATATATACCCATAAATGTTGTGGCTTGTTATTCTTGGTTCACAAGTTTGAAATCCCCAAATATTGAAAATGTACAAATGTATGCCCTTGATTTAATCCCTTTGTTTGTAAATATGATGGCTACACTTTTAATTAATATGAAACAAGTTTTATTGTTTGGATACCTATGAATGTACAGATAAATAAAATTTGAACAAAACCATGAAATCAGCTGGGAAATAGCTATGACAATTAATTGTGACAATTAGTTCCCAACTACACCTTCACGGTGCTTGATGAAGCACATGATGAAAGTTATATGGGAGCTCATGCTGTCACACCCAATCCTTATGAGATATTTGAACAACCATCTTACTACACCTATCCTATGCATTGTATAATTGATTATATTGAGTTTTGTTCTCTCACGCAATTTATAATGTGTCAATTACACTTGACCATAAATGAATAAAAGGTATTTATCCCTCAATTCCCAAACCCCTTCTTTTGGAGCTCTCCGAAAGTGGTCTACATTGATCAAGAATCCCACATTCTTCATAGTTGGATCTTGTTTTACAATGGATTCACCATACAAATTCAAACTAAACATAATAGAGATTGCATTGGAAAATAAAACGCAACCATGTGAATCATGGATGGTAAATTTCTTATGTTTGATTATTTTCTTATTGAAATTGCAGAAGTCATGTTAGGGTGGGAATCCTCTTTTTGCATGTCAAATCTAATAAGTTGCAACAATAATTAATAAAATGGCTAAAGATGCATAACCCAAATTTTTAAATAAAAGATGAAAAGGTGCAATACATTTTTATGAAGTGCATTGGTAACTAAAATTTATGTCCACAATTTTGTGTAAGAGAACTTCAAAGTGAAAGTCTTAGAGGTTCAGAAATTCAAAATCCCGCCCTGTACCCGCAGTCGCCCACCCGCGGTCGCCCCACTGTAGGGGTCCAGAAATTACTCTGTGATGCCCCACACGCGGTCGCCCATCCCCAGTAGCCCCAGACCCGCAGTCGCCCTACCTGCAGTCGCCTTCGCAGTCGGCCCCTTAGACCCGCAATCACCCTACCCGCGGTCGCTCTCAGACCTGCACGCGCCCCTTCCCGCACTCGCCCCAAGGCGATTGCGGGTTAATTAGCTGTCTCCCCACCCGACTTCGCCACTTTCCCTTCTTGCTGCGTACTGCCTTTCACCTACTTTATAGTAGCTGATTGCGTGCCCGGGAGCTTGGGTTTTGAGTTTCACTTACATGTGGCTCATGTTCTTGATTTTACTCCATCACTCACTAATCGCTAGATAATACTTTGCGGTTTAGGGTTAACTTTAGCTAGATAATACTTTGCGGTTTGGGGTTAAGTTTAGATTCCTTGCCCCAAATCTCAAGAGCATCTCCAATGGTGGACCACAAGAAGAAGACCAAGGCAAAAGGAGCCATGCACCCTAGGCAACGATGCATCCTTTTGGACCCAGCGTGTGTGGCCTACCGAGGTTGGGATCGAATTACGGGCCACTAGACCGCCAAGACTTGTAAGTCCTTCGTGGGGTGGTGCCACATCGACAAGTTATTCCCCTATCATCGGCACTACACGAATCGGCGCAACAATACGGCCAATTTGCATCCATGCCGTAATGATGCATTTGTGCAACGTTGTATCGAAATTTATCGATACTTGTATGGCACATATTCAGTGCCCAGGAGCGAAGTCCCGTATTACATATGTGCAATGGTGTATGCGGAACTCATTTTGTTTCGAAGCGTGGATTGGAGTTCAATGAAGGGAGTGAAGCATGCTCGCCTTCCACCGACAAAAGACATCCCAAGGGCGGCTCTATCAGCCAATCCACGTGAAGGGCTAGGCCAGAAGAAAAACTTGAAGGAGGGAGTGCCCGATGAGCAGTTTCATTGGACGTCATCTGATTCATCTTCGGGAGAGGAAGACAACCTTGGTGAAGACCCTCCAATGCAGCCCCAAAACATGGCGATGGTGGCTTCTACTTCACAAAATTTACCTCCCCCGACAATGGAAGAAGAGGGTGAACTAGCTAGGCAACCACAAAATCTTGATATTTTGCCTCTTGCTATGGTGAATCCGATTACAGTCCCTCGCACTGAAGAAGACGAAGTTTTGCAGTATGTGCTTGCATGCATGCAAGAAGCAGAAGATGATGTTTTTTGGACAGAGATGGAAACAGAAGAAGATGTTAAGCCTTCTTTGTTCCAATTGGATTGTGTTGATCACATGTACCGAAGTGAGGAATTTGTTGAAGATGGAACTGTCCCTGACACAGTAATGTTGGACACCAAAGTTGTTTACATAGCTCAACTCAAGAAGCTTCTAAATGAGTTGAATGAAAAGCATCTAGAATGTGAGAAGCTTCGCAATCAAAAAACGCAAACTTTGAGTGGAGATATTGTAAATAGCTTACGTGCTGAACTTAAAAGTCGGCAAGTTCTTTTGTCAACGCAAATAACAAAGATTTTAGACTTGGAAGCATTTTACCTTAGATTCTCTTCTCGGCATGCTGGAGGATCTAGTTCTTCTAGCAATGAGTTTGCGAAATCACGGCTTGCCAAAATTATGGAAGCATGCAAGCTGGAGGAAGATCAGATAGACTTGGAGAAGCAAGGGGTGGAAGAAGCACGATCAAGATTAAATTCCTTGAAAGCATTAAAGGACAAAGCCCCCCTTGATCGTGTTGCAGAAATGTGTGGTTGGAAAGATGTGGCTACTAAACAAGCATTGTCTCTTACGGAAGTAGTTGACTTGAAAAAGAAGCTTGGGGTTTCTTTGTCATTGGATCCAAAATTGGAAGAACATCGGGATGCACTGAAGGTGCTTTTGAAGTTCCAAAAATCATACAAGCAATTTTGGTTGGAAAAGAAGTTGGGGAAGGATGACCGATACCTTAGGAATTTGCAGTTGGAAGGTAGGAAAGTCTTGTATGAGTTGGAACGTGAGGCTCATGACCGCAAAGAAAAGGCCAAAATGGATGTTGAATGATTTTCATTTTTAGCACATTTTTGAGGACTATGTATATTCCATCTTATGTATATATAAAAGGATATTATCCATTTTGAACATTTTAATGCAAGCACATTGAATTCTATGTAGTTCCTTGACAAGAGTACATAAATATAGATATGAATTTTTGGTTATTTATGTTTGCAATGTTGTAAATACTTGAATATTCTAGGAATTTTGGCAGGAAAATGACCTTGGGAGTTCGGACTTTCGGAATTAAAAGAGAATTAAAAAAAAAAGGAAAATTCAAAACTTGCCGGATTGGAAAAGAACTTGTTATTGAAGTTCAGAGCAATTGTCACGGCTAGGGTGAATTGACCTACTCATTGCCACTCCAGGGCAAACACTAGAATTTTTTATTTTCAAGGCTTATTTTTTTAGTGGAAATTCTGAATTCATAGTTATAGGCAATTTCGTTAAAATGGCGGCAGTTTTTTGCCATTTTACCGGAATGTAGTGTTATTTTCTAGCAAATGCAGTGCCATTATACTGGAATACCGCCATTTTAACGAAATTGCCTATAGTTTCAATTATAGGCCCCAAATTACCCCAGGGGATGCAAGAATTATCCAAACAAATGGCAGTCGCCCGTTCCTGGACCCGCAGTCGCCTGTTTCTGGACCCGCAGTCGCCCATTACTGGTCCCGCAGTCGCCCGTTCCTGACCCGCAGTCGCCTGTTTCTGGACCCGTAGTCGCCCATTACTATACCCGTGGCGCCTGTTTCTGGACCCGTAGTCGCCCTTTACTATACCCGTGGCTCCCACTTCTGGACCCGCAGTCGCCCACTCCTGGACCCACAGTCGCCCACTTCTGGACCCGCTGTCGCCCAATCTTGGACCCGCAGTCGCCCATCACCTGACTGATTTCAGGTTTTTGGACCCGCATTCTCTCATGGGGCGACCGCGGGTTCAAGGAGTTTTCTTGTATAAAGTTCTAGGGGTACCCCTTGTTTTATCACCTTGGCTCCGTTGATAAAACTCTTGTCTTGGACCTTCGAAAGAGGCTTCATGCGGACGTTTAACTTCTTCGGAGGGCAACAACCGTGTTTAGAAGGGTTTACAAGACCACTCTAAGCGGGTTGCTTTGTCATTACATCTTCCATAGTATTAGTGTGATTATTGTAGTCATTTTCTTTGAAGACCCAGTGTTGATCTACTACATGGTTGGACAAGGTGTTGGGAGGGGGGGGACCATGAATGATATGCGGAGGTCCACAAAGGATTGGGACCCTTGGCTAGTACCGTGTACCCCAATTGATAATTCCCCCCATGCTCGAAAATGCGTGTTTTGTGGGTGGAGCAAAGCATTTGTACGAAAGAGAGCATTGATTCACTTTGGCTATGGCGGCTCGACTACATCGGAGCATTGTAAGGAGATCCCTAGAATTGTACGAGAAAAGTTTCGGACTGGCGAGGGGCAAGTTCCAAGGTCCATGAGTTACGAAGAGATGTATGATGCACCGGCTAGACATGATGCACCAGTTAATGTTGCAGAGTCTATTGTCGCACCTGCGTTGGATGTCGAAGAAGAAGGGTCTCTCAATCCCTTTGAATCAAATGCAAGACCAAATCCTACGCCTGATTCAGTAGATTCTACTAGAACAACGCTTGAGAGAAGGAGGAACATGCCATCTGTTTCTCGGCAAAGAAGCATGGATGAATCATTACAGACGGGCCGCAGACAAGAGTTGGATAGGTTGTGGGCTTCTTTCTTTTACGAGGCGAACATTTCATTTAATGTTGTGCGCCACCCGGCCTTCGTGAATGCTGTTAAACAAACTGCAGCAGCTGGATTCGTGTACCAACCGCCACCGTATAATGCGATTCGCACGAAAATGATGGATGTTAAGAAGGCATCGGTTGAAGCCATGGTCTCGGAGCGGACGAGGGTTTCAATAAGTCAGTATGGAACGACAATTTGTTCAGATGGTTGGTCCGATACTAATTCGCGGCCATTACTAAATATGATGTTGGTGTGTCCCGCCGGGGATGTCTTTTTGGGATCAGTGGATAGTACTGGGGAAAAGAAGGATATATCTTACACGACTGAGACGATGGCACGATACATTGAGGAAGTTGGGCCTACCAACGTTGTGCAATTGTGTACGGACAATGCTGCAGTCATGACAGGGGCGATGGCAAGGTTGGAAGAAAGGTACCCTCACATTTATAGGCAGGGTTGTGCGGCACACATTTTGGACTTACTCTTAGAAGACTGGGGAAAGGATCAGAGAGTAAAGGAGTTGGTAAAAAAGGCTTCATCAATTGTGAAGTTCATCAAGAAATACCAACATACTTTGGCGTTGTTTCGGAGATTTTCACCAAACAAAGTGTTGAGACTTCCAAGCAAAACACGTTTTGCCACAAATTTCTTGATGATTGATCGTTTGGTAGACCGCAAGCAAGCAGTGCACAACGTGACACTGGATGAGACATACATGACGTTCGAGTTGAGTTTGCAAAACCGCAGAAATGGACATTTCATTATGGGCAAGGCCAAACTTGCAAGGCAAGATATCCGTTCAGAAGAGTTTTGGGTTCAGTGCGACAATTTCCTCCATATGGTAGAGCCCGTGTTGCTTTGTGTTCGTCATTTTGATGGAAAAGTCCCGGCAATGTCGAAAGCTTTAGTAATGATGACAGCCTTGAAGGAGCACGTTTATTCTCTCAAGAATGCTCCATTTTTCCTTGATCCAGTGGTGGCAACACGATATGAGAAACAATTTGATGCTCGCTGGAAGTTGATGATTACTGACCTACACTATGCGGGGGCACTACTAAATCCATACTTGAGTGACGTGGAGGCTATTCATAACAATGGCTACGCGAAGGGAGCTTTGAATCGAGTCATACGAAAACTGAGCGTACCATTGAACGTGTCAGTGGTGGAAGCAATGCAGGAGCTAACTCAATTTGAAGAGAAGACAGGTGCATTCGATCCTTTACATGAGGCTCCCGATATCATTGAATGTCAATTATTGCCTCATCAATGGTGGAATCGTGGGGGGGGCAATGCTCTTCCAAAAATTGCAAAGCGAATTCTCGGTTTGACGTGCTCTGCATCTTCGTGTGAAAGGAATTGGAGCATGTATTCCTTTGTGCACAATAAAGTGCGAAACCGCTTGGCCACGACAAAGGCAGAGACATTGGTGTATATCTATGTGAACAACAAACTTGAACGTCAAAAACGTGGACACAACCCAGCCATTTTTTACGACCAGATGCTTGCAGATGGAGACGATGAGGACGAGCATGATGGGCCTTTGTCTTCAGGGGAAGAAGACGACGTTGTTCCAGATTTTATGAGAGAACGCGAGAACCGCAGGGATGAAGAGGATCGGTTGCGCAACAATCCTTGGAATGCAATGGTTAGGCCGCCACATAGTCCTCCACGACCAATATACGGGAATACATTTGATTTTAGTGACGATGGGTATGTTTCTCCGGGAAATTCACTTGTACGCAGTCCACCGCAGAACGTCGTGCACAATATGGATGCAATTTCGCCGGCACATGCATCACTGAGGAGGGAAAGCACCCCCGACAACAATGACGAAGGCGTACCTATTCCCATGGCACCCGTAGAGGAAGAAGCTAGATCTCCAATATCAACTAGTTCGCCTCCAAATATGGCCCGCAATTTAAGAAGCAGTGCACAAGTTCCAATGAGAAGCGAACATGAAGAAGAGGCCATCGAAGTCAATGAAGTTGTACACGAGGGAATATCAAATCCCGTTGTATTGAACGCATCTACCCTCGGAACAACTGTTACTACAGATGATGATGATGATGTGCCATTGGCATATGTTATGAATCGAAGTCGGAATGTGCCATTGAATCCAGAGACGACTACAAATGTGGCAACAGTGAGGAGGTCTATCCCAACCCTTCCAACAAGGCCACCGGTGCGTGGAGGTGCTCTACGGACGATTGATGAAGAGGTTCACGGCTCAGCTCCACAACCCACTCAACCTTCATCCGTGTCTGGCCCTAGCGAATCATCATTAGGAATCCAGGGGCACAACAGTAGAGGCCAGAAAAGGCGTATTAGGAGGGTTGACGAGAGGGGACCCCGAAATCCTAAACGACCCACTCAAATTGTCCAACGGTGTACCATTGGAGCGGGATGTTCCACCCAGAATGTTGGACAATCAAGTAGAGGAAGGCGACACCCTGCATCCAACATAGATGGAACTACGGATGCGTTGAGGCTCACGAAACGACTTGTGCAAACTGAAGGGTTCAGTGGTGTAGATACAGAAGTTCGAAATCTGAACTCAGAGGTAGAACGTGAGGTACAAATCGAAGTAGTAACAAGGGAAGATGATGAAATCGAAAGCTCGGGCGACAACAGGAGCAACGAAGAGTCTTACGAAGATACAGACCCTAATGCTGATGAGGTGCCGAGCGATTCCACATTCACGCCTGGTGACTAGAGTACTAGAGAAGTAGACAATAATTATAGTTATAGTTATAATTATAGTTATAAGGTTTTAGCTTATATGTTAGGTAGCAAATCTTTGTAGTTCAAGCTTTGAGCCTTCATCCTAATGTGTAAGGATTTTGTAATGCTTCATCAAGCATATGAGCATATTAGAGTGAGGGACAGATTACCGGTTTTAAAATATATGTTGAGTTGTAATTGGTAGGCAGTTAGGTGATGACTGCAACGAGGTTATAAAAGTGCAATGCAAGTATGGCTACATTTGAAGTCCGCCTCAAAGCAATATCGATGACTAATTAATATAATTGTTGTTGACATTATTATTGTGGCCTTATACTGGGTGAATTTTTGGGATTAGAGAAGTTTGTCCAATTTACATTTCATGGGCTCTATTATTTGCACTTGTAAATTGTAAACCCCAATATAACGTAGCACCTAATTCTACGCTTATAAAACACCTATGTGACGTGTTACTTCAAAGACTGAATATGCCAAACTCAAATCCTAAACTGAACCTGCGGTCGCCCTGGAACACGCGGTCGCTGTCTGCTGCTCCGACCCGCAGTCGCCTTGTAACCCGCAGTCGCCCCTACCTGTCGGACCCGCGGTCGCCCTCAGTACCCGAAGCTGCGGTCGCCCCTAATCCCGAAGTCGCCCTAAAGCCCCTGACCCGCAGTCGCCTCTATTTTTTCCACCCGCGGTCGCCCCTTCACCCGAAGTCGCCCTAAAGCCCCTGACCCGCAATCGCCCCTTCACCCGTAGTCGCCTCAATTTTTCTACCCGAGGTCGCCCAAGGCAGACCTGCACGCGCCCACACCCGCCGTCGCCCACGCTGGCTGTCCACGTCAGTTCTGAAGCCCTGCCACGTAGGCAAAATCTATTTACCATGGGGTAAAATTTTTTACCCCTCCGCGACGCGATGTCAAGTAAACTTGACACTTCGTGACACGCGACACGCGACGTCAGACGTCATATACGATGCCTAAACCCAAAAATATGTCAGACAAGACAACCCTGCGAGTGGGCGACTGCGGGTGGAGGAGGGCGACAGCGAATGGGCGATTGCGGTTTTCTGAGGGAGACCGCGGGTGGACGACTGCGGGTTTGGGAGGGAGACCGCGGGTTCAGGAAGTGGTCTTGGGTGGGCGACCGCGGGTGCGCAAAAGGTACCTAGACCTGGTGGTGGACCCGAAGTCGTCCAATTTGGACCCACGGTCGCCCTCTCAAGACCTGCTGTCGCCCACGTTGGACCCGCAGTCGCCCTACCCAGACCCACAGTCGCCCTACCCTGACCTGCAGTCACCTTACCCAGACCCGCAGTCGCTGGATACGCAGTTGCCCTATCCGTACTCACCCCCCTAGACCGAAGTCACTCGCCCTATATAGCCAGTAGCCCATCATCATGCAATCACCTTCATTTTCCATTGAGGCTTTCTGTCTTGCAACCTTTGTTGGCTGCATGCATGACCCTTTTGGATAATATATATACTATTTTTTGCTATCATTTGGTTCTTAGAATTTTGCAACGTCCGCAAATCTCATGGCAACTGGAGGTAGTAGTGATGGGTCCCTTCCGGGTTTTTCCACTGTACACACTCCTGGTGCAATTAGGAAGGCTGCCAAAGACAAGACTAGAAAAAGGAAGGGTAACATTCACAAGAAGCGATGGCATGTGTTGAACAATGATAACCACCTAGCTTTCAAAGGGTGGAACGAGGAGCCAGAGCCATGGAATATGCAGGTGTGCGAAGACTACATTGAATGGTGTTACATCGGGAAGTTCTTTCCGGCATGGCGCCATCATCACAACTGACACAATAACAAGGCAAATTTTGCATAGGGATCCAACTTCGTTTACAACATTCCTAGCTCTCTCTTCTACGGGTTGTCGTGTATAGTAAAGGGAGAGACGCAAAAGAAAAGGTGCAGTCTGGGAAGAAACTATTTACGCCGAACTTTTGGGACCATGTATTGCAGGACAAATTATAGAATGGGGGAAGGTACAATCTTAACTAAATTCACGCTGGGACAAACTATAAAATGGGGGAAGAAATAATCTTAACTAAGTACATTCTAAGTTCACGCCAGGACACACTACTTCAGTGTTCATTCGCCACCGCATAGGGTTGGATCTTCACTCCACATCCTCCAATTGCGCCTAAAAAACCGCATCCAGCCAACTTCGAGTGAAGGGTCTTGAGCTTCATGAACAAAAGCAAGCGTCTATTTGCCAATCATGTCTTTGTGAGGTCTTACAATGCATTCGGAGATTTGCAGACAAATGCTCGTCAATTCCGCCATGGACCAGTTCCGACGTTGCCTCTTTGCCGAATACATCATGGTTGAACCGGTCGACTGTGAGGAGTAAAAGCAAGAGCACTCACAACCCATCCTCATTCACAGGGGAAGTCAACTTCCTCTTCGAAAGATATTGATACATGGTCACCGGCAGGGTTGTCTTGTCTGACATATTTTTGGGTTTAGGCATCATGTATGACGTCTGACGTCGCCTGTCGTGTGTCACCAAGTGTTGAGTTTACTTGACATCGCGTCGCGGAGGGGTAAAAAATTTTACCCCACAGTAAATTGATTTTGCCTACGTGGCAAGGTTTACAAAATGACGTGGAAAGCCAAATTGGGCGACTGCGGGTAGGGGCGCATGTACTTCAGCCTTGGCGACCGCGGATGGAGGCGAGTGCAAGTACAAATGGGGCGAGTACGGGTTTCAAAAATTAGGGCGACCTCTGGTCCAAGGGGGCGACTTCTGGTCCAGGGGGGCGACCTCCTTGTTGCAATTGTCAAAAAACACTCAAAACTGTCATTTTTGTGCAAATTGCAAAGAGAAAAAAAATTTAGAATGGTATTTTTTTTCCATATGTTACCATAGGATCTTGCAATAGAATAGTTTGAGAATGCATGGAAAAAATTTCAGACATTTTGACCACATAGATTGCAAGATAAATGCATTCAAAGTGAAGAAATTGTGTTTTTTTGGCACAATGGCAAACTAGTTTAAGACTTCAAATCTTCTTAACTTAAATAGTTTGAATTGTAGATCTTGAATTTAGTTTTTTTTCATCATTCAAAATTGAGTTGAAAATATAGAAAAAATAAAAGTTTAAAATATAATGTAATTTTCATTATTTAAAAATTTATTTAGTAAAAAAAGGTATTATAGAGGGAAAAACTAAATCATTAATAGCTCTAAGATGGAATTAAAACTCACGAATTCCAATAGTGAGATTGTTCTAACAATCAATGTTAATTTGGTGGACCTATTTGTTTTGAATTTTTCTGAAAATTGAACTCAAAAACAAATCCTATACCTATATTTTACAAATCAATATTATAATTGCTTGCAAAACAAGATGCTCTACAACTTCTTGGCAACCTCTTCATATCATAAATCCAAATGAAATGAATAAAAGCTTTCCATATGAAAATAAAATAAAATATATGAGAAAAAAAATTAATTTTTAATTCAAATTTTTCAAGATTTGTTTTTGCTCATCCAAATGATTTAATTTAGATCAAAGCTAATTGTTGTATAACTCTTGCTCCTAGGCACCAATTAAAATTAATATTACATTCCTAGAAAGCTAATTTTTTTTTCCTATCTTTTCATAAAAATTTGATCATATAGGAACTTGGCCAAAATCCATTTGCCCCTTGTGAAGACAATGAGAATTTAGAGATTAACATCCTATCAGTGTATTATTTAACAAGTGGATTTTAAATTTGAACACCCTCTGAAGATTTGTATAAAAACATTCCTATTTGATTTTCTCTATTCTCTATGTATCATCATACTTATGTATAATTTACCACCTTCATCTAAAATTTAAAAATAGAGGAAAGAGATTTAAATTAGAGCTTTTCCTCTTGAATTATGCAAATCTCTAAAAGTCATCCTACCAAGGTATTATTTATGAAGTAGATTTTAAAATACAAAATAATAAAATGTAGATTTTAGAAAGAGCTTTCCATTTTGAATTTCACTATCCTCCAAGTATCATCAATTCATCATACTTATATATTATTTACCACTTTAATTTCAAGCTTAAAAATTAGAAGAAAGAGATTTAAATAAGAATTATTCCATTTGATTTAATATATGCAATCTCAAATAATCATCCTATGGGAATATTATTTATCAAATGTATTTCAAAATACAAAATAATAAATGGAGATATTTGCAATACCTTCCCCATTTAATTTTCTCAATTCTCCAAGCATCCTTGTAATCAACTATTTATGAATTATTCACCACCTTCATCTTTGACTTCAAAATTAGACGGAAGAAATTTGAATTAAGACTTCCTTTTTTTTATTCAATTTAGGCAAATCTCAAAGAATCATCCTATGGGTGTATTATTTATCAACTGTTTTTCAAGATACAAAATAATGAATGGAGATATTTGCAATACCTTCCCCATTTAATTTTCTTGATTCTCCAAGCATCCTTGTACTCAACTACTTATGAATTATTTACCACATTTATCTCTAACTTAAAAATTAGAAGGAAGAGATTTGAATTAAAACTTCCCCTTTTGATTTATGCAAATCTCAAAGACTTATCCTATGGGTGTATTATTTATAAATTGTTTTTCAAGATACAAAATAATGCATGAAGATATTTGCAATACCTTCCCCATTTAATTTTCTTGATTCTCCAAGCTTCTTTGTACTCATGAATTATTTACCACCTTCATCTTTAATTTAAAAAATTAGTGGGGAAGAAAAATAAATGAAAACTTCCCCTTTTGATTTATGCAAATCTCAAAGACTTATCCTATGGGTGTATTATTTATAAAAAAAAATTCAAGATACAAAATAATGCATGAAGATATTTGCAATACCTTCCCCATTTAATTTTCTTGATTCTTCAAACATCTATGTACTTATGAATTATTTACCACCTTCATCTCTAACTTAAAAAATTAGTAGGGAAGGAATTTAAATGAAAACTTCCCCTTTTGATTTAATTTATGCAAATTTCAAAGAATTATCCTACTAAAGGGGTCTATAATTTATGAAGTGTATTTCAAAATACAAAATAATGTATGAAAATATTTGCAATACCTTCCCCATTTAATTTTCTTGATTCTCCAAACATCTTTGTACTTATGAATTACTTACCATATTCACTTCTAAATTAGTGGGGAAGAGATTTAAATGAAAATTTCCCCTACGGATTTAAACAAATCTCAAATAGTCATTCTATAAGTGTATAATTTATCAAATGATTTCTAAAATACAAAAAAATAGATGGAGAGATATGTATGATCTTTCTTATTTGATTTATTTCATATCATGTAATCCCAATTGAATAAATGAAAATGAAACATTGATATATATTTAACAAAATTGCATGTTTGCAAAACTTGAGTGTTCAATAGAAGATGACATCTTGTCATAAAATTTATATACTAGAGCTAATTAATAGATCAAACAAGATATTGTCAAATACAAGTAGTACTATAGAGAATTCAAAGCAACTAGATTTTTAGAGGAGCTTTCATTTTTAATAAATGAAATTAGGTGTCAAAGCTATGAAATCTGATCTCATCAAGGTCCATTTACTTAGCTCACCTAACAAGGTAGGTCCACTAATATACCTAGCAAACTAAAACAAAAGTAATTGACTGTCTATAATGAAGTTGTCAATTTCTACTTTCATCACCCAAAATATGCAATCCAATCCGTTTTTCAAGTAACTTTGAGTCTTGGGCGACTTCTCATGGAGGAGAACGCGGGTTAGGGCGACTTCTTAAGGGCGACTTCTTAAGGGCGACCTCGGGTAAGGGGCGACTGCGGGTGGAGGTGGAAAGAATGGCCCTCCTTTTGTCCAAAAATTGGCAAATTGGGGCTGTTTGGAGGTTTCTAGGGGCGACTTCGGGTCTTGGGCGACCTCTCATGGAAGAGAACGTGGGTCAGGGTGAGTGCTTAAGGGCGACTTCGGGTCTTGGGCGACCTCTCATGGAAGAGAACGCGGGTCAGGGTGAGTGCTTAAGGGCGACCTCGGGTAAGGGGCGACCGCGGGTGGAGGTGGAAAGAATGGCCCTCCTTTTGTCCAAAAATTGGCAAATTTGGGCCGTTTGGGGGTTTCTAGGAGCGACTTCGGGTTTTGGGCGACCTCTCATGGAGGACAACGTGGGTCAGGGTGACTTCTTAAGGGTGACCTCGGGTAAGAGGCAACTGCGGGTGAAGGTGGAAAGAATGGCCCTCCTTTTGTCCAAAAATTGGCAAATTTGGGCCATTTGGGGGTTTCTAGGGGCAACTAAAATTGACATCACTAAACAGATGGTGACATAATGACATGTGCTTCTAATTCAAAGTTGGGCACCAACAAGTGAGGACAAAGATTATACGCTTTTTAATGAGAGATCCGAAGTAGAAACAAATGTTTGACGATGTGGTCAACAATAAAAGGACTCTTTTGATTTTAGTTACCAATAGTAAGGCCGCAGGTGCTATTATAGAGACACTCATCCACGCAACTACTCAAATATGACAATGGAATATTTGAAAACACATTAGTAATGAGGTACTTTGTGAGGAAGTTGGGTAACTATAGTCATTGAACCTGATTCAAAGAAGCAACTAATATGTAGATAGGTGGTAAAGCTACTCATGGTTGATAAAGCCCCTGAAGTTGTTTATCGCATTGATGTTTTGTAATAGGGTATGTTGTTATTATGTTAGTACAAATAAAAACATAGGTCACATTTCATGCTTCCAAATTTTGAAAAGGAAAGTAAATATATTAACCACTTTTTATATGATGTGCCATTTAGAAAAAATATTAAATATTCAAAACGCTAGGTGCCAAGGTCTATGTATTGAATCTTGAATTTGAATTCTTTTGTGCAAATATTTTGTAATTTTTTCCAAACAATGTATTTTAATTTATTTGCTTCTAAACTAATGTGTGTAAAAGTGTACAAAAATAAAGTTGAGTTTAACCCCTAAAGGACCAACTTGAGTCCTTTTGAAGGACTTTAAAGAATTCAAGTAGGTGCATATAGTCTCAATTTTCATTTTCATTTTTTGAACTTTTTTGGAGGATAGAAGAGTACATCATCTTTGTAAGAATATAAATTTTTCTTCAATTGGTGTCCAAAAGCAAAATTTATGCCACCCTAAGCTGAAAATAGAGGTCAACAAGCAACAAAAAAATTACAATAAGTCAATTAATATTAAATTTTTTTCCCTCAAATATTATATTTTTGTCTACATGTGAAGCTTTGATTCATTCCATTTGGACTAGCAATGAAAAAATTATGGACAATCTTGTCTTTTAGACAATTTAAACAATTTTTTTAAAAAACATCTTATATGATATATTTTTGAATGCAATTTATACAATTTTTTTGAAAATTGTTTAATATAGTTAAGTTTGTCTACTACAACAATCTCACCATTGTGCTTATTGTGTTTCAATTCCAACTTAGAGCTATTAACAATTTAGTTTTTCATTCAATCATAGACCAACTTCTATTCAACAATTTCTTAAAGAATGAAAATCAAGTGTGTTTCTATTGAAATTTTTTGCTTAAACTTTCAATTCAATTTTTCAACATAATTTTTTAAAATTTAGAGTTTATAGTGCAATTTTTTTCCACAAATGGTGGTCAAAGTCATCTGAAATTGCAAGCCAAAGTTCAATTTTTTTTTCCAACTTTGAATGCTAATATCTTCTTATCTATATGGCCAAACTTTATGAAATTTTTACCACATGATCTTAGACAACTTAAGTACAAGATCTTACGGTTAGATTCTTCAAAAAATATTTTTTCTATTTTCTTGGATGATTGCAGCAGAAGTGGTAGTTTTGAATTGCACTACAAATCACTCCTACAAGAGGTCGCCCCTACCTCCAGTCGCCCCTACATGCAATCGCCCCTACAAGAGGTCGCCCTTACATGCAATCGCCTAGTACCCGTATGCGCCCCTTGAGTTTTCCATGTAGATGCCACATGGCATCCAACTGGAGGGGGGTAATTTTATATAAAGTCAAAGGTAAATTTGACTTTTCGTGACGTCGCGCGGGCTCTACTAGAAGTTGCGCGACGTCTGTCTATCGCGGTGTTGCGCTATCGCAGCGAACAACCCTGGTCACCGCTGAAACACAACAGGACCCACCTCGCGAACAGGGCGTCACTGGCATACAAGGAACTCATCAGCGTAAGGAAGGACCACGTTGTTATACACATTCTCCTCAAGTTGTTCAAGTGCACCTTGTAGGAGCGACGGCCATTCACCATCCATGTCCTAGCATTCGAAGTTTTTGAGGGTGGGAACTAGAAACGGTCGACTTTTCCTAGGAAGTGCACCGATGTGATGAGGCTGTTGATCGTAATACCTATTGGCTGCTCATAACTCAAGCCGTCGAGCGGATGTGGGGTCGTCCGTATTCAACAATGCATACAGAGAGCCAAGTTGAACACGAACGACCCACATCCACTCGGCGGCTTGAGTTATGAGCAGCGAATAGGTAATCCTATCAACAGCCTCACCACACCGATCCACCGTCCCAAGAATAGTAGACCACATCTGGCACATGCCCACAAAAACCCTGGATGCCGGGAGAAGGAAGGTGGATGGCGGTCGCTCCCACTAGGTACACTCAAACAGCTTGAGGAGAATCTGCATGACAACGTCGTCCTTCCTTGCGCCAATGAGCACCTTGTATGCCGGTGACGCCCTACGAAGAAGAGGGCCATTGATTCCAGTGCCATGAATCCCTTGTGAATATTCATGTCTGGACAGAAGTTCATAGGGGAGTCAACTTCTTCCTCGAAAGATGTTGACACATGGTCACCCACGAAACACACCAAGACCCACCTCGCGAGCAGGGCGTCACTTGCATTCAAGGAGCTCCTGGGCGCAAGGAAAGACGGCGCTGTGATGCATACTCTCCCCAAGTTGTTCGAGTGTACTTGGTAGCAGTGACGGCCATTCACCGTTCACGTCCTAGCATCCGGAGTTTCTGAGGGTGGGAACCAGAAACGGTCGACTTTTCTCGGGAGGTGGATTGGTGTGAAGAGAGTGCCCATTGAAGTACCTATTGGCTGCTCATAACTCAAGACGTCAAGCGGATGTGGGGTTGTCTAAATACCACGGTGCACAACGAGAGCCAAGTTGGTTTACAACGACACACATGCACTCGACGGCTTGAGTTATGAGTAGTCAATAGATACTTCAATGGACACCCTCCCCACACCGATCCACCGCCCCGAGAATAGTAGACCGCATCTGGCACATGCCTACAGAAACCCCGGATGCCGGGAGAAGGACGGTGGATGGACGTTGCTCCTACTAAGTACCTTAAACACGATATTCGTTATTTTGGGAGAATTCCATGATTTTGGGAGTATGCAATTCAGCGCGGTTCGCGCTGATCTGAATCACAGATTGGGAAACTGGAATTTTCGAATGGCCATAACTTACTCAAATTTTGTCCAAACTGGGCATATGAGGTGTTTTTTGACATCTACGGAAGGCCGGAACGGCTTCGGGATCGTAAGGCACAGTGTCTAGGTTGTCCAACCATTTTCCATTCACCTTCTTGATCGCCTGCTTTTGCGCGACCTCCTCGGAGACGTCGGTGTTGTCCGGCAGGTCGCTCTGCTGTGAGGAGCTGGACGACTCAACATCTGCCCGCCATTGCCTGACCATCCTCGTTGCATCTTGTGATGACCCGGCCGCAACCTCGGGTTGAGGATTCCTCTTCCTCGTGGGTTTTTTCTTCTCGCGCGACCTCAGTCCAGAACGCCCCGCAGATTCTTTTGTAGGCTGCAGAGGGATGATTGGGTCCCTGTCTATCTCCGTGACGGTTGGTGTGTCACCAGTTCGAGCTGCCGGTGGCGCTGGGATGTTCGCGCCCGTCTCGGTTACCTCTAACGCGGGAGAAGCACGGGGTCAAGATGGCGCCACATTTGAGGCTCCAGCAAGGGCCGATGCGGCCGGCAGTCTGGCCCGCGTGGTTGCACTGGAGCTCGATGCTCCTCCCCTCTTGGATTTCTTCTGTTGTTGACCTTGCGAGTCCATTTGATTTATTTGCTTCTGCTTGGACTGGAATTCGACTGTTACCGCAGCTTGGAGGTTGTTTGCATTAGTGAGAAATGATTTTACTGCATGACCAATTGCTACAAAATCGTCTAAATGAGCTTCTACTCTACCTTTGATATCGAGCATCAAGGTTTGGAAAATATGGGGAACTTGATCGTAATTTTTTAGGATGCGTTCGTGACAGAACGTCATCTCATCTTCTACCCTGATGGCTAGCACTCCGAATGCGTTATTCAAAGTGTTCACTACATCTACTAGAATGGCCTCGCGTAGCACATTCACATTGATGACTACGAGTTCCCTAAATGTTTTCCATTTGGGGTCACCGTTACTCGTGAAGCCTAGTTCTAAACAAAAGACGGGGGAGCCCTTGAGGTAGCTCATCTCTACATTCCACAAGGCCTTGGATGCGACAAACTCCAGCGGAGTTTTCCCTTCGACGTGCGCCGCCCAGGACTTGTGCACTCTCTCTGACGCAATTTGTTTGATGTACTTGGTGAGGTGGGGCGTGTTGTCGAGGAACGACTCCATTGCACTGTGCACAGACACTGGTACAAATCAGACCGTGCGCTCTAATCCGCACCTGGATATAAATCTGTGGCGGAACTACTAATTATGAAGTAGTTTTCGACCGAGGGACCTTACTTGATTCATATTCATCATTTGCCTGGAAATTGAAATCCAGTCTATTCTACTTGGTTAGACTATGGGCATGCTCTTCATGATTCGTCATTTATCTTCACGGGTAAGATCAGAGCGGGCGCTCTGAATCTCTCTTGAGTATATCCTACATGGGAGATGAATTAATTATCACTAGCAATATTTCATTAAACTGAGTTGGGATCTAGGGCCATTAGAACGGAGCGTTTACCATGATCTATGTCTAATTCATCTCTAGTAATCGAACTTATCCACGGTAAGCGGAGTGATGTTCAACTAGACTCCGCGAAGGAGGTTTAGAGCGGACGCTCTGATCCTCCCCTTGTTTATCTGGTACTAATGAGGATCTGAGTTCCCCTCTAGCTTATTCCTACAACAGTGATACTTCACTATATACAATGCGGTCAGCTATGTCTTTGACAGAATCAGAGCGCCCACTCTGAACCTCTTTATTTTATTCTCTTTTGGTGAGGTTTAGGGCGCCCGCTCTGAACCTGTTTTGAATCTACTTGACTTATTTGGTTCAGAGCGCCTGCTCTAAACCTAACTGAGCGCTGTAGGATGTTTGGAGGATTAGAGCGGGCACTCTGATCCTGCATGACTTTGATTGTTTCAGAGCACATACTCTGATCTTCAAAGCTCCCAGGATCGCTCTGGTAGGTCCAGTGCGGGAGCTCAATCCTCCCCGACTACGTATAATTTAATAAGTCTCTTTGATTCGAAACAACATTCTGAGAGGATCAGAGCGGGCGCTCTGATCCTCCAGGATTTGAGTTGGTTCAGTGCGCCTGCGGTGATCCACCCAGCACCCACGGTCGCTCTGGTAGATTCAGAGCGGGCGCTCTGATCCTCCCCGACTACGTATGATTCAACAAGCACTCTTTCGTTCAATGCAGCATTCTGAGAGGATCAGAGCGGTCGCTCTGATCCTACAAGATTTGGATTGGTTAAGAGCTCTTGTTCTGATCCTCAAAGCACCGAAGATCGCTCTGGTAGGTTCAGGGTAGGCGCTCTGAACCTCCCCGACTATGTACAATTCAATGCGCTCTCTTTCATCCAAAACAGTATTCTGAGGATTAGAGCGGGCGCTCTGATCCACCCGAACTTGGAATTGTTTAGAGCGACCGCTCTGATCCTCCAAGCACCCAAGATCGCTCTGGTATGTTCAGAGCGGGTGTTCTGATTCATCCCGACTACGTATGATTCTATAATCTCTCTTTCAATCAAAGCAGCATTTTGAGGGGATCAGAGCGGGCGCTTTGATCCTCCCTAACTAGGAATGATTAAATAATGTCACTTTCATTCAAAGCAGCATTCCGAGAGGATCAGAGCGGGCGCTCTGATCCTCCAGGATTTGGAATGGTTCAGAGCGCCCGCTCTGATTCCAACATCGCTTGAGCAAGTTCAAAGCGGGCGCTCTAAACCTCCCCGACTAGGTACAATTCACATCGCTCTCTTTTATTCAAAACAACATTCTGAGGATTAGAGCGGGCGCTCTGATCCTCCCGGACTTGGAATGGTTCAGAGCGCCCGCTCTAATCCTCCAAGCACCCAAGAAGGCTTGGGAAGGTTTAGGGTGGGCGCTCCAAATTATTATATGCGCCTTTGAAGGTGCGCGGTTACAGGCACCCATAGTCCTAGTGCGATTTCTAAGTCGTTCTATGCTCAATCTGAAGGGGTTACAAATGTACCTGGTGTCACTAAAGTCGCTGCAATTTCCAAATCCTGCTTTCTCCAAGCTACAGATTTCTTTATGCACGAGAACTGCAGCAATGCCAATAGTAATGCACTCACGGTAATGCCTTCGTTCGAGGTTCACCAAATCCAGACCTACATTTATGAAACAAATCCCTCACAGTTTAGAAACACAAGTGCTGTTCAAACCCTCCCGCTTAGTCAAATCCTAAGCTAACCAGAGGATTGAAGAAATGATAAACTCCTGATATATTCACAATTCATGCCGAACACTCACATACTAAAACCTCACGCGCATAGGAATTCCTGGCACTGAATGCAGAGTTCTATGAGACCCTGAGCAAACCAAAGCAAATACAGACATTCCAAACCCTAAGACAACAATAGCAAACCCTGAAATCGAAATTATAGAGTTCCAGGCAATTTCATCAATGCAGCAAACAAAAAGAACATCAGAAAAGGCCTTATTCATTAAATTGAGACAAGTTAGAGTCTCATTTTCATACCTCCTATATTTAGAACATAATTAGTGTTCATTAAATTGAGACTTTTTAATAATTTGTGATTCAAAATATCAAAACACTATTTTATATATTTTGCTAGAGTTAAGCAAAATAGCAAAACCTTACAATTAGCATTTTCATATTTTAATTTCATTATAAACATAGGAATAAAATATACCAAGAAGTTATAAAGTAAAGACATTTTTTGAAATCGAATGTTCTATATGTTAAAACAATAAACTACAAACATATGATACCAAATTTCATTTGAAAGAAATTTTAACCAAATTTTTTTCAGAAAAAGTAGCAATTGCATTATTTACAAATTGATTGATAAGAATAACATTTACTATTAATAGAAATCAATATTCTTACATATCAATAATAGAAATGACACAACACACTTACAATATCTCAAAAACTATAAATGCAAAAGTGCATTCTACTTATATATAACAAGAGTGGTATACTAACACAACTATGAACTAATCTTCTGCTTCTGCCGAGGATGCATCATTGTTGGAAGTAGACATAAAGGCAACCACTGATGATTTGATGATGGCAATCTGTGGTTTGGGAATTTTAACTCTTGTGTTAATTTGAGGTCGATCTTCAACCCCCATTTTACCACGTGCCTTGAAAGCTGTCATGATACAGTCCGTATTTGACCAACATGGGGGGATTGCACGATCTTCGCGCCACACATTCCCTGCTTTTGTGTCCCATCCAACATATGTATCCATATGAACGTGACGATCTGAAGCAGGTGACCAATATTGGATTTGGATCAAATGAACGTGTCCTGGATCTGGATTCGGGTTTGTCAGTGCCCTAGCAAGCCAAAACGGCTTTGGATCATCATCAGCAGGATGCACCACGACAAAATAACCTGCATACACATCACGAGCAACACGAAATGAAGGACGTGGACGATCACGCCTACGCCCAACGAAAGGTGCATCTTCTGCAAAGTCTTCATGCACTGTGCCATCCTGCTGCATTGTATCTTCCGGTTCATTGGTGATCCTCGAAGCCGGCCAAAATCCATCCTTCAATGTCTCACACACCACTAGAGGTTCATCTAGAGCAGTTCTCACACCTTTCCAATAATCCTTTATAGGATCATTCAAACGCCTGAATTCTCCTGACTCTTCGTTGTTTGCCATTCTACTCCAGTGTGCAATGAAACCATCCAAACCCTTTTTGATCTCACCAAATGAACGCATCTGTTGTGGAGGCAAAGGTGGTAGACTACCACTTGGTAGTTTGGGACGCCCATCTTCAGTCTCAAACCACAACCGAATCCCCCTACCATGCTCTAGTTGCCACTTCACATCTGTATATAGATTTTTATACTCCATCAAGGGCCATCCACTTGAATCCATGTAGAACTTGAACTGCTGGGACGTAGAATGACCTTCCAAGAAGTCCCCACCTGTATCCAAGTATCTGTGTACAAATCTCTTGAAATCAGGCACTTCTTCGATGAGATGAGGAATTACCGGATGACTTTCACAATCCATGAAGGATTTCATAAGTCTTGGAAGTGTCGGATAGTTATTCGTCTTCAACATGGTGCTCCATCGACCAAAAAGAGCATCAATGTCTTCATGAGTGTGGCCAACAATGAGGAAGTTGATGTATATCTCGCGGAAAATGCCTTTGAATACCAGTAGAGAACAGAAAGCAAAAACCCATCGGTTCTTATTGTCTCCTGATGCATTGTCAAGTTGTAGAGCCAAGATAGGTGGTAGAGGGCGAGAAGGGATTGGCTCTTCTAGCAGTGGAAGGAGAGAATCCAAGCAAATGTCTGAGCCCATCAACATTGCTTTTGTTAATGTAGATTGCCCCTCCTCCATTGAAAATAATGTACGTGAAGAATTCTTTGGTGGTCCTTCAAGATCACGCAACAACCTTGCAATAGACCCAATAGTATGATTTGAGTCAGTTGGAAAAATGTCTAGCCCGTAGTGCGCATATCGAATGTCGCCATGACCATGGCAATCATACCTGTAACAGCAATAGGCATCTTCATGAAAGAATCCGTTGCTTTTGTCTTGTGAGAGAAGTGAGGAGAAGCAGTCTTCGAGTGATCCATTTTATCATGGATGATGCACAACATCTTCTCAGGGTATTCTTCAGAAATATACCGATTCACATAATACAATTCTCTATGGGCCTTCTGTCCACCAAGGTGACTATTCAAAATCTTGGACCACTTGTCTTGTGCATTAGAAAGTGGAGTGCAAGCACTTTTCAATTGCCTGTACGTATCGCATAATCCACACCTTGAAAAAGTATCTCCACGAGACTTTGGAGCAAATTCAGGAAAAGAAGCTCGCCGAATATTGCTCAAGCCACTAGAAGAAAGAGGTGGCAAATTGAATGCGGCATTGGCCTCATTGATTTTTGGTAATTGATCACTCCAACGGAACGCTGACGGCAAGACCATTGCGGGAACTTTCTCTCCTGATTCCAGCGTTCTCGATTTGTGTGGCATTTTGTCAGCTGCACTCGAAAGCAATGTCCGAAGTGTGGCGGTAGCTTGCACAGTATGCGTACGTGGTTTCTTGGACCCTGAATTCCCATGCTCCTCTGCTTGTTTTCCATCTTTGGCCATGCGCTTGAACCTGTAGAAGGTAGCTTTTGAAATCCCGTGGATGGTCCACCACGCAGTGAGACACACATCATTGTTCTTCAAAGTTATCCATTCCTTCCCGTCAGGATCTTTGTGTGTTTGCCTGTGTGCTTCAAGAAGGCAGAGCTTGCGGACATATACTCCACCATTTACATGCAATTGAGAACGTATGGCTTCAATTTCGCCACGCGGAAAATGTTGCAAGCAATTCTTACGGCAACATGGTTTGGTCGACACTTCAATGATCGATTGTGCTGTGAGAAGGGATTCCTTTTTGGGAGGAAGGTTAGGATCCTTTTTCTCACGAGAAGTCTCATATGAACGAACTCCTACTCGATTACGACGGCTAGAAGCAGCCAAAGCAGTGTTGTAAATATGGGTTTGGTCATGATCGTATAGACTCACACCATTCAAAAACACTAGCTTAATATGCCAAGAGTGCATTGACCACATCCAAGTCGATGGAACTTTTGCCTCACATAAAGACTCTGCAATTTGAATTGCAACTCGGTCATCACCAAGTGGTTGCCTATCCATGTCAATGATAAGATCTGCATCAACACTCCTACAAATTCCTTTGGCAATGTCATCTCCAATTTCATTCCTCAAGATGACACACTTCGTATTCCAAGAGTCTCGAGGAATACCATCACAGTTTGCGACACCCACTGGAAGAATTGGTATAGGGATAGCAAAGTCGTCTGGGCCATGGATATCCATCCTACAAATCATACATGTAAACAACGTCAGATATTAGCAATAAATAAAAATACAATGATTACTATTATATGTGAGTGTCAGACTGAAAAAAATATGTATTCGAATGGAAGGCAATTGAAACTGACATGAAATATTATTGATTTGAAGATTAAAAAATTGTTTAGCACTTTGTAAATAAGAAAATTTGTTTCAAATTGACTAACAAACAAAAAAATTGAACATGACATTATGTACGGACTACTAAAGTGTAGCTTATGCTCGAGTCTAAATTTTATCATCGACTCGAAGATATGGTCACTTGGTTGAAGACCATAAATTATATCATCGACCAAAAACTATAGTTAAATGTTCAGAAGTCTACATATTATCTATGACTCGAAGATATGGTTAACTGTGAACGAGTCTGAATTTCACCATTAACACAAAATATAAAGATAAGTGTGTCCGACACTAAATTTTATCTTCGGCTCGAAGATATGGTGACATGATTAAGAGTCCCAATTATTATATTACTAGATGATCAAATTACCTGAACATTAGTCTACATTTTATATTTGACTCGAAGATATGATTAATTGGATCAGGAATCTAAATTCTATCCTCGTCTCGAGAATATGGTTACATGGTTCATAAATCTAAATTTTATCTTCGGCTCGAAGATATGGTTACCTGGATCAAGGGTCTAAATATTATGTTGGACTCCAAGATTTGGTTTCCCCGTTCACGAGTCTCAATATTATCTTTGATTTGAAGATATGGTTACCTGGTTAATGGGTCTAAACATTATCTTCGACACGAAGATATAGTTTCCCAATTCAAGAGTCTCAATGTTATTAGTGACTCAAAGATATAGTTACCCGGTTCATGGGTCTAAATGTTATCTTTGACTCGAAGATATATTTTCCCAGTTCAAGAGTCTCTCAGCCTTATCTTCGACTCGAAGATATGATTAGACGGTTCAAGAGTCTCAATATTATACTAGACACAAAGAAATGGTTACATGTTCAAGATTCGTAATATTATCTTCGACTCGAAGATATAGTTTCCCAGTTCAAGAGACTCAATGTTATTATTGACTCAAGGATATGGTTACCTGGTTCATGGGTCTAAATGTTATCTTTGACTCGAAGATATATTTCCCCAGTCCAAAAGTCTCTCAACCATATCTTCGACTCGAAGATATGGTTACACGGTTCAAGAGTCTCAATATTATATTAGACACAAAGATATGGTTACTTGTTCAAGAGTTGTAATATTATCTTCGACTCGAAGATTCTCTACCTTTTTAGATTGAATGATGATGTTCAGCATACTTATTCAAAAGTTGACATGCACAACACAAATAATCCTTGAACTCTCTAGAGTATCTTCGTCTCGAAGATAAAAATGCACAACTATTCTATCGATATTCAATACGACATGGAAGTACAGGATTCCACTGCCGCATAATGAACAGTTATTACTTAAGATGGATTAGTTTTCTTCGAGTCGAGGATGATATCAAATTCGTCGATGGCAATAGATTCCCTCCGACTCTTCGTTCAATACTCTTTTACTTATGAACATTAAGAAGATCAAGTTCCCGAAAAATACGGCGACATTATCGGAGAGTCCTACTTTACTAAAACAATGCAGATAACAACACTCGAATATGCACAAGAGAATATCAGAGCTTCTATGCTTCATTGAATTCCTAATAATGCTAGAAATGTGACGTATACTTCTTGAAAGACAGTAGTATACAATAAGAGTAGATAACAGAACCGTCTACGGGAACTACTTCACGCAAAGAACAACTCACCAGAAAGCTACTAGAAAGAGAAATCTCAAGATTATTCAAGCATTCTCAATGTAACATACTTGCAAAGAAAGGACGAAACATTGAAGGACGACAACACCTGCAAACAAAGTGTAGGAGAGATAGAGAAGCAATGGAATGACAAAAATGAAGGACGCTCTAACCGAGCAGAGAGGGCACACTTGCAATACTAAGTTGCCGTGGACAAGGAAGGAAACTCTTGTGCTTGTTGGGGTGGGAAATCACATAGCGCGAAAAGCTTGAAATTCAAACTTCGACGGAATCAACGGCACATGCGCGGACATCCCGTATACTTTCTGAGATTCCATCCAAAAAAATCGCATTCAACGGATGCTTTCCCACAGTTTGGGGCGGAAAAGTTCTCCCACCACTAAGAAGTAGCCCAAGAAAGCCTTCCTCGACTAATTTAAACTTAGTACCATTAATGAATTCAGTTGACTTATATGCCACATAATTTGTTGTTTGCATTTCAACCACATGTTCATTTTCAAACTTAAAAATCCAAAAAATTAAAAGTCTTGCGACCATTTACTTCTAAACCCTAACCCTACATGCTGAACCCTTCACCCTAAACATTGAATTTGGAACAAACAACTGTAAACCCTATATGTTGAACCCTACACCCTAAATTTTGAATCTTTTGCCCTAAATTCTAAACGGAAAATAGGAAACCTTAAACCCTTAAATTTGGCGCCCTAAAACCTAAACCACAAACTATGAACAAATTTTAAATGTTTTGAGAATAATTTGATATCATCATTTAAAAAAAAATTAGATGAGTAAGAAACTAAATTAACTTTTTCTTGAGATTTAAAGACATTGCCGTATTAATATGACGTATAGAACTTCTATGTATTAGTATAAGAAAAAAGAAAAGGTCAATATCCACAAATACCATTCTTTTTTAAAGTTCTTTATTCAAACCAATTTCTTCTTATGTTTTGTAATTTATATACATCTTGAAAGTATTTCGAAATTCACATGATTTCTCTCTTTAATAACCAAATTAAATTTTAAATATGGACTAATTTTTTCCAATTCCAATTTCAAGCATAGAAATCATGAGCCATGTTGTGAAGGTTAAAACATCACATGTCAAATGCCTCAAGATTTGCATGTGAAAGAAGGATAATTTTTTTTTCATACAATATGAAAATACATAGAAAATGTTGGATTTATGAACAAATTAAATATGAACCACTAATTTTTTTCATTGTCAATGAAATGCACAGAAATCATGAATCGGAGCTCCATTTTGAAAAGCTTCTAATTCATTTCTATGGTGGTTTACAAAGAAATTCTTTTTAAAATAAATTTGAAATTAAAAAATTCCCTAAAGAAATATGTAACTTTTCAAAGAAATACAAATGATATTCATAAACATGATGGTGAAATTTTCCTTGAGCTCACGTGAAAAGATATTTAATAGAAGAAGTTTGAAAGTGATGTACTTTGAAGCTTCAAAATGCTCTCATCAAAGTTTATAAAAGATTAGAAGTGAAGGGTTTAAGGCTTTTGGAAAATTAATAAAAATGTGTTAAAAAGTACATTATAGGAACTAAGAAACCTAAGGATAATGTGTGAAAAAATAATGTGGAAAAAGTACATCATTAATTCATTACAAGTACAACTTCTTAGTTTAATTTAAATGCATTTGAAAAAAAGAAATTCATGTTAAAATAAAGTTTCACTTCGAAAATGTAATTTGAATGGTCAATTAATTGAACTTTTTCAACATTATGAAGTAAATAAGAAGATTAACAAATTCTCAACTTTATAAAAGAAGGAAATCAATGAAATTTTAATTACAACTCAACATTTATGAGTCCAAAATAATCAAAGGCCTTAGATTGTGGTGAATGCTTTTTAAATATAAAAGAATTAGCCTTGGAATGTTTAGTTGATTCTAGTCCTTTTTGTCCCCTTTTTTTTTAACTTAATGTGTATCTTGCATGGCACCAACAAAGTTTTAAAAAAAGTTAGAAATCGGACAAGTTCGTTAACTTTAAAATTTGCTTTCATATAGATGTGATTGGAATCTTTAATTTGAATTGTTTTACAATGAACACTACTTAGTTTAGAATGCATGAAGTGAATTGTTGAAAGCTAGAATTGCATTATTTTTAGATTTAAACATGTTGTACTAACGAAATAAAGGTATCTAAATACAATTCACTAATAGAAATGATGAAATTATATATAAATTAAAGTAGGATTTAGTGATTTTGAATCTTTATTTCATATAAGTGCATCAATTGCACTACAATATGTCCAACTGTAGTTTGGATTTCGCTTTCGCAATTCATTATAGCAATTTGTGCAATTATACAATATATTTTTTCATTATTGTGATTATTGTGTTTGTATTATTTTTCAAACTTATTAATAGATTAAAGTAACCTTTATTTTCTAGTAAACTTGTACTTCTCACATTTTTCATGAGTGATAATGAAGTTGCTTTCTTAAATAAAATTGTCTACACTATCCACTCCATTTTAAATTAAATTAAAAATAGAAAGTGGCAACCATCGAAAGGTACATGGTTTAGCACTTCATTGAAGTATAATTGAACCTCTATCATGTACTAAAATAATTATCAAAAATTAACGACAACTTCTACTAATTTAAATATTTAACTACAAGAAGAACTACATCTTAGAGAGGCATTAACTCACATGTATTTGTATTAATTTGACATTTGTTGATGTCATTTTTAAATGCCCTAAAAAAAACTTTCAACCCATAAGGTTCTAAATTTGAGAACTATAATTTTAACACAAACTCTGTCTTATATAATAGTTTGTGGTCACAGTTTTAGGATCTATTATTGCTTTTATCTATTAATATAAGTTAAAGTCCTAGATATTTTAATTGCTCAAAGTAAAAGTTCGTAGTCATCTATTAACATCTTCATCTTGTATTTGGACTTGTTCAACACTTGAACTTAAAGTTCTTTAGCTTTAATATAAAAGCAAAAGAGTTATTTTACGTTTTAAAATTAGGGATCTTTTGGACTATAAATTGTCATCAAGTACCTTCTTCTTATATTATCATTTCACTTGCATCATATTCCAAATAACTTCTTTTTATATTATCATTTCACTTGCATCATATTCCAAATAACTTCTTTTTATATTATCATTTCACTTGCACTTTATCAAGTAACTTCTTTTTATATTATCATCTCACTTGCATTATATCAAATAACTTCTTATTTTATCATTTTATTTTCATTTTATTGCATTCTAGTTATATTCACCAAAAAATATTCAATTATTGTGTTCAATTATATTGTCATGGCATCTTCACAATTAATTGGCAGAAAAAGAGAAAGAGAAGAAGGAAGAAATTACAAAGACCGAAATTTTGAAAAAAATAAACTAACTTCATGGAATTTACTGAAAGAGGAGAACCTTATTGAATTGAATTATGATGGAGATGGAGCCAAGGGATGTACATATAGTACACATGCTACACGATATAAAAATAAAAAAATGTATATCATTCCTTGCCAATTTACACTACAACATGATGTTTTTGTAGATGCATTTTATAGAGAGTATAATAGTTTATTTACGCGTGGGCATCAATCACAATGTTGCCATAGAGTTTGTGCAAATTGCTTGCCTAAGTTTTTTGAAGAAGGAAGTAAATGTAAAAAGTGTCCCAATGTAAAGAATATAGTATATTCTGAAAATTGTGTTGAGATATTGGGATTGTGGAATTGTAGGGATTTCCAAATTGATAGTATATTAGAATTTCATGAACTATTGCAGGGATGTAGAAAATTCACTAAATCAAAAAGTGATTTAATAGTCCAATGTGTTATATCAAAATCTAGTATTTTATATAGAAATACATTGCAAAGATTGAACTTACCTAAAAATGTAGAACTTCACATAAGTTATTTGAGTATTCCAAATAGTAGTGCTTCAACGGGTAATGAACCATTTTGGAAACACAAAAATTTTAACAATGACAAGTTGAAGTGGCAAAATATATACAAACAAGATAAACTAGTGAAGACTACTTCGATAGCGTTGGCTATTTTTGATGGATCAAAAATTCCTCCATCAACCTTGCAATTGGAATTATTCTACATTGTAGCTCTTTATATTCCAAATGCATTTATAAAAAGTTCATATGAAATGACATCAAGACTAGTGAATTTATATTATGAAACAACAACACCATATGGTCAAATCAAATATAAAAATACATCATTGCGTGGAAATTACAAGAATAGAAGCCACGGTTATTCAACAAATGCAGGAGAGGGTGTAGAAGGAGATATTGTCCTGTACCACAATTCAAAGATATCATTGGCAGCAGAGAAGGCATTTAAGGATTTGGGTGATCAATGCGCATCAAACATTTGGAAAAGTCTTATGCCACATTTTGGAATACAAATCAATAATTATTTTGAAAACCAAAGTAGTCCTGCTCGCTATTTGTGTATTGGTGATAAAGAGAATCCAACCAATGTCATTCAAATGCACATTAGCAAAAATTCTTATATCAAGCCCCACATTGATCTTAATGATTTGGAGTCATCAATTATCACATGGTTCACTAAAGGTCATCCGGAAGGAGCAGAATTTGGGTTGTTTCAAGTGTTATACAAATTTTCTACAAACAATGGTTCAGGTTTATTTCTTAGAAGTCTAGAGTATGTACATGGTACTTTAGAAATTGATACAAAGGGAGATGAATTAGAAAATTACACTTTAGGAGTTGCATTGACAAATAAAAAAGGGTTAATGACTAGGTCAACCAATCAATTGAATGCACGTACCAAATATCCTAGAGGAATTCCTTCTTCCAAACATTGGTATACTATTGATCCAAGACACTTAGGAGATTAAAAAAAATTGCTCAAACTCCTTATTTTTACAATGATATATGAGCAAAAAAAGTATTAGTTACCACTATTAGAACTGTACATTTCGTATCTAAAGAAAATTTTCCTTTGTAAAAGTTACACACATTAAAAAAAATTTAAAAATTTAAAATGTAAAATGTAAATTGATTTTAAAGTTCATTGAAAATTATTGTTTATTTTGTGTGTCACTAAGTGCACCAAATATCCTATTGTAGAGCAATTCCTTCTTCCAAACATTCGTATACTATTGATTGAAGACAATTGGGTGATTACCAAAAAAATTGCTCAAACTCTTTTCTCTTACAATGATATAAGAGGAAAACAATATTCCTTTTCTTGCTAATATCACATGTTACTAAGTGCACTAATCCCCAAAATACATGTTAGTGCACTTCGTGATACATGATCTTAGCCAAAATAGATCAGGTGTCACTAAGTGCACTAACATGTATTTTGGGGGGTTAGTGCACCTAATGACATATGATCTTTTTTTGTTAAAATCATGTGTCATTAAATGCACTAACATGTATTTGGGGGGTTAGTGTACTTAGTGACACATGATCTTTTTTTTGCTAAGATCATGTGTCACTAAGGGCACTAACCCTTCAAATACATGTTAGTGCACTTAATGACACATGATCTTAGCCAAAATAGATCAGGTGTCACTAAGTGCACTAACATGTATTTTGGGGGGTTAGTGCACCTAGTGACATATGATCTTTTTTTGTTAAAATCATGTGTCATTAAGTGCACTAACATGTATTTGGGGGGTTAGTGTACTTAGTGACACATGATCTTTTTTTTGCTAAGATCATGTGTCACTAAGGGCACTAACCCCCAAATACATGTTAGTGCACTTAATGACACATGTACACACAAAAGAGAGTTTAAAAGAAGGAGCCAATCATTGGCCTTCATTTCTTGAAATCACTTTCAAACTTGCAAGAGCATGCATTTTAGGAGATTTAGGATCGCAAAAGTTACCTTAAATAAAAATCTTTAAAAATTCATCTTTAATTCAAATAATAGTACAATAAATATGAAACCAACTCCTTATCTTCCATTCGGCATCAAATTTTCTTTTAATGAAAAAACATATAAATATCTAATTATGTTAATACAAACCTATGAAAAAGGCGGACCAACCTTTAAATGGCTACTTGAAGACCATAATTACTCAACTTAATTTCCGTCCTATTTGAATTAAAATTTCAAACTTAAGTATGACTTACTTTGTTACCGAGCCGTAGGGTTGGGACAACCAACCTTGATTTCGGCGGCTGGGCATAGGTCCGGCAGTCATCTCCCTCCCCGTGTTCAGCTTGCATCTTGCTGCATCGGTGAAGCGTCTCCCTCCCACGTCGAGCTTGGGTTTTTTCCTTCCCGCGTTCATCTTATCTCCCTCCCCGTGTTCAGCTTGCGTCTTGCTGCATCGGTGAAGCGTCTCCCTCCCACGTCAAGCTTGGGTTTTTTCCTTCCCGCGTTCATCTTGCATCTCCCTCCCTCATCAAGATTGCGTGTCCTTTTGTGTGAAGTTCGCATCTTCCTGCCGCGGCGAAATCACATCTTCCTCTGTGCAACGCGGTCACATTCTCTCCAGTCGCCCAGGTAATTTCTCCCTCGCACAGCACTTGTTTTCTTCCTGGTGAGTGCTTTTCTTCTTGTTTCCAAGCATTGCGCTCATTGTTCATTTTCCTCCGTCGGTGCAGAATTTACAGGGTTTGTCTTTGAGAGGGTTTGTCTGGGTATTCTGAAGTGTTGGCGGCGGAGACGGTTTGAAGGTTTCCTGGATTCAATTGCGCGCGCGGACAGGCTTGTACAACGACGGAGGAAGTAGTTGCTGCGGGTGTAGTTTCTTTGGTTCAGATATTCTTTCATTGCTTTCTTATACGAGATCTTTTATTTGGCAACGACAATTGTGGTATGATTAAAAACCTCTTTTTTTCTAGCTAGATTGTTTAGAATCCATTTGTTGCAATACGGTAATTACAGTTCCTGTGCTTCTTTGATGTTTAGAGTTAGCTTCCTTTGGTGTTTAGGCTGGTCATAGTAATTACAGTTTCTATGCTTGTTTGATGTTTACGATTAGCTTGCTTTCGTGTTTAGGGTGCTCACAGCTCATGGAGTCACGGTATTTTTGCCTTTATGCTTGCATGTGTGGTTCATGGATTCACGTTGCTTGGATGCTTGCATGTCTGGTTGACGTTGTCACGGTGTTATTGCTTGGATGCTAGCATATCTAGTTTGCCGGCTTTCTATCAATCTTTTGTACCTTGTTTTTTTAGTTTTACGGTTCAATTCTGTTGGTTTACAAACTGTTGTAAACCAATGTACGTTTAGAAGTTGCTTGTTCAGAACATTGGTTGAACTGTAAGTAAACCAACTTGCAAGTTCATTCAACATGTTGATACAATGTACTAACAATGCATTCTTGTGTCTATGGTGTAGGATACAAGTGCAGAACTTTTAAAATATCACCTACAAGCGGGTTGACAGTACAGAGAAATCAAATACGAGGTCCATAATTTCCTCAATTGAAATTAGGGTTTAAAGACAGAATTTTAAGGTTTATGGACCAAATTTTAGGGTTTAGTGACAACAATTTAGGGTTTAGAACATTAATTAAAATTGTAGGGCTTCCAGACGACAAGGAATTACAGCCATTCTGCCATCTATCCTCGATGCGAAGATGAATATCCTCGATGCGAAGATAAACATCGTCGAGGCGAAGACAAATACCCTCGCCTCGAGGATATTTATCTCCGCATCGAGGATATTCATCTTCACATCGAGGATATTTATCTTCGCCTCGAGGATGTTTATCTTCGCCTCAAGGATAAATATCTTCGCCTCGAGGATATTTATCTTCGCCTCGAGGATAATATAAATGAAATCCAATAATACTCGCAATAAAAATTAAAGAACACAACATATTATGAATAAGAACAAAAAAGGCCCAAAAATATGGATTCTCAAACATAGCCAACAAAACAAGTAGTCAAGTACCACCCACGTAATCACGTTAACATAAGATTAAAAAACACTCTAATTGTTTTTCTGTCATAGTAAGAAGACAGACAGAACAAATACAACTATCTTCGAGGCGAAGATAATATTGAATTTGTAAACAATGAATAATAATAAGTAGAATAATTGATATATGACTCCATAGTGAACGGGCAAAAATCAATTTAAATTAGGAATCCACTTACATCGATAGTAAATGAAGGATATCATGCAAGACTATATCAAAAAACAGGGTAGTATATGCCCAAAAAATATCCTCAACTCGAAGATTAAGAACCATGACTGACTGGAATTACCACTGAAACATGTTGCTTTATTTATTTACGCTTCCATGAGTTATCTTCGCATCGAAGATAACTTGTGTCGAAAAAATAGAAGTGAGATTCATAAAACATGGTAATTGACATACTTGTCATATGCAATGGTTATCCTCGACTCGAAGTAAAATCTTGCTTAGGCTCACATGGATAACTGAACTGTGCAGGTATCTGCCAATGGAGCAAGAGGATGGATATGACTACTCAATAGTAGAGCCCTTCCTTGAGCCGTTTGAGAATCTGCTCGGGGTCGAGCCATTTATTGATGAAATGGCGGACTCATACGGAAGACTCTGGCAATTCAAGGAACACATTGCAGCGTAGACGTTTGGGATTGCTCGATTCCAAGACTATGTCTTCATTCGCTACCGAGTAAAAGAGCAGCCGTCATTCTTTCCCTTACACCTCCAGGAGAAAGTTACAATGATTGAACACCACCACTCGGATTTTGTCGTAATTGTTGTGCGGGAAGTCAATAAGGATGGCAAGCCAGGGAACCACTGTCATTCAATTGTCATGAATTTGAAGGAGGATCGAGCAAAATTTGACGTACAGTTCCTCTTAACATCTCTGGAGGAGTCCCAGACGCAGTATCTAATTAAGGAATTTGAGGACGCGCAATATGTTCCCTGGGAAGACAAGACTACAAATGTGAACTCCAGAAGATTGAATAGAATCTGGGCGTCACTTGATCGACATGCTATTAAGCATGTGAACATTGTGCCGTCTCTGGTACGAAACAAGAATCAAAATCGCCGTCTTGCAGATGAAGGAGGTCACAGTGGGTCTGGTCCTCCAATGTCGATTAGTAGGAGCACTGGCCAAGGTCAAGTTTGGTCGGAATCTCGCAAGCGCGATGACCATGAAGAACGAAGAGCCGGGGCAACAACAAAGAGAGTGCAAAAATCAAATGTGCCTGCTATTGTGACAACGGCAGGAAGTTCTGGATCGATTCTAACAAGTGTTGAACCCACCCCAACAGCCACCCAGAAATCCATGGAGGATCATGTCGTGCACGCCTTATCGCAACAAGAATTCTGGGACAAGCACGGTTCGTGCTATATATTAGGTTTGGATCCATTCCCGGTGACCATCAAGCAATGCATTGCTGCGAAGGATGAATACATCATTCGAAAGCTAGAGACTCGCATTGTAGAGAGCACAAAGAAGCAACTGCTAATGCTTGGAGACGTAACGCAACGGCAACATATTTGCTTAACGCCGGTTGATGCCAACAAGCAATTACTCAAATCCCCGCCGAAAGATTGGGCTGAGATAAAGCATGGTCTATTTATGATTATAAATGGACAGCACAGCATTGCTGCATCAAAGTTGCTCCAGCTAGGAGGCTGTGGTGATAAACGAAAGCAGGAGTTGTCAACTTGGGATGCCCTCATTGTGTGGTCATTGGATCCGGCAAAGTTGAGAAACATTTCGCAATTCTACAACCTCACGAATCATATAGAGCACCAACAACCAACTTGGGGGACACAGATTCTGGGATTACGAAATGTCTGGATCCACTTCTCGCGACCTACAAATATTGCCGAGGAACCTGTGATCCGACGGAATGGTGCAATCCTAAGTGAACGCTAATACAAAGTAAGTCGCAGTGCAATTGTATTAAGTATCCTCGAGTCGAAGATCCTCACTACCTATACCATTTTAATAGGTGTTGCCAATGAATGGGATTCATTTCCTTCGAGATCTGAATAATTTAGCGATGATTGAAACCACTAATGTGTCTGCTGTTGGGTCTTGCAGGACTTCACAGATCATGTTGTTAGTCGGTTTAGAAATATTAATTCTGAGAGAGAAGGTGCAACCATCAAGTCTGTGAGTGACTTGAAATGTGAGATAAAGATAATAACCCTGCGTGATGCATTGTGGAAGTATTGGAAGGAGTTCCTCATGAAGCACGCTCAGGGGGATCTGATCGATCTTGTCACATAAGAAAAATTTCAAGATGCAAAAGGCTTCAAATCGAAGAACATGAGCTTGAAAAGAGAGTTCTTTAAGCACATGGGCCACTTCACAAATAGAGACATCGGAAGATTAGCGATGCACTTGCTAAATCAAACTCCGGGTCGTGATGCGGCTTACCCCAAGGTGTCCGTCCTGAAAGCAAAGTACCTGGTGCCCGATAACCAGGTTGCGTCTGAGTGGGTCGAACGAAGGAAGAAGAAAAAAATTGTTCTAGAGGAGCTCATGGACATTAAGTCGAGCCTCAAGTTGCGTGATGCCCATGGAAATGTCATCACCGACAAGTGGAGGTCGTGGAAGAAGAGGCACTTCTTCACATCATCAACTTGGGATCTCCTTATTACCCAGCCAAAGCCAACATTCTTTACGAAACGGCTTACGAATGAGGCGAAGAACAAAAGGGCAAAAGAACTCGGGGAGAAATTCACAGACGAAGCAACATTTTTTCAGAGATTCATGAAGTCAAAGTATAGACTGAGTGATACTCGTGGAGAAGTGTCATTAACCAGATTAGACGTTGTGGCGAAGGCAATTGTGAAAAGTGATCACTACAACTATGAACAGAGACCTCTAAACCTCGCTATTCTTGATGTCCGTGAAATGCTGAAACCCGTTGACTCTCAGTAGGTGCTTCCGTTAGAGCCATTTCTGACTTTCTTAGCTAGGCAGTTGGAACCAGCAGCAACAGATGCAAGTGTGTGGCTGTGGATTCTTCGTGGGGACGAAGACAAGCGAATTGCAATAGCATTCGCAGCTTCCAATATGTCACAGTACGATTGTCAGCAATCCTCCTATCTCCTCTGTAAGGCTGAGCGATTGAATCACTCGACGACAAGAGGGAACATGCCTCCAGTGCCACTCCTCTTTCTATTCAAGAAGTCAAGTAGCCATGCCAATTCTGTCCGTGACAGAATGAAGAGCGGATACCATGCAGCTGACATTTTGTACTACAATGACCCATACAAGAATAATGAAGCAAAATGGAGACTCTATGCTAGTGAATTCAGAATGGAGTTCTATTTAGAGATCCTCCAATGCTTCGCGAAGGCCAGTGAGAACGTCCTCAGAATCTTCGTTGGATCGAAGTGCATTCTTGCAGCCAAGGTACGTCTATCTTCGCCTCGAGGATAATCCTTGACCTTTTATTCAGTTGGTTGAGCTCGCGTGTCTATGACAATGTTCATTTCTAATCTCCGAAATTGACCACGTACATGATGATTTGTACTATGAATGACTTCCTCACAAATCAATATTCTTGTTTGTGTGCTGTAGATGTTTGGAGCGTTCTTTTACGGCATGTGCAATGAGAGGCTCACAAACAAACATCGGTTTGTTGCAACATTCGCGGATACAATGGACATGAATGACTTCCTGCCTTCAAATTCACCATATTCAGCAAACTATCTTCGGCCTCTTTACGTGGATCCACCGTTGTTGACCTCCGTGTCCCCGCCAAGTGACAAGAATTTACTGTCTCCAGCTACTCCCCTAGGTGAGGGCTCTGGTAGACATGCACGTGTGGAAGAGCCTGTGAGGGACAAAGTGTTGTCTACTGAAGGGTTGCAAGGGATTGATGAATATGGGAGCAATGCAACAAATATGGAGCGATGGGAAGTTGCTCCTTGTCAAGTTGGTAGAACATCCACTGATGTAGTTGAGGATGTTGAATCCGACCCAGAATTCGACGAGCTTCGATACCAAGCAAGTCTACAAGAGCAGGGGGGGCCTCATCCGGATCCAGTCGCGCCTGGGACAGATCCTGCAAGAGAAGCCGATAATTCTGGCAATGAATCAGACGAGGATGCAGTTCCTTTGGAACGGAAGAGAAAGAGAAAGTCCAATGAAGTTGCGGAAACTGAGGTCTTGGATTTATCGGACTACAATACAGACGATCTCCCCCATTCCTCTGATGATGACGACAAGGACAGTGAAGATGAATGCCGTCCAGTTGTGCCTTGTAGTGTTTCTACGGATGCACTTCATGACCCCATTAACCCTTCAGCTGAACCTGTAGGCGCCGTGGTCTCTGTGAAGCAAGAGGTTGACTTCTGGACAAAAGTTGAAGACAGGAAGGCTAGAAGGGCTATCAGAAAGAAGGCACAGTAGGAAGCACTAGACAAGAAAAACCAGCAGATTGCACAGGCCGTCGCAAGTAGTCAAGCGACAAAAGATAAATGTGATAGGCTGGAGGCGCAGTTGAATGCCTTCTTTGCGCGCGCAGACCCGTCGTTCTTATCGACTGTTTCCACCTCGCTGCCAAAGTGTCCTGATATGTCTGTTGAGAATGCTCGTAATCCATCGTGTTCTGCACCAACGGGAATGCGTAGGTTACCTCAGGTCGTTGGTAGTCTGCAGGATCCTCGAGTCGAGGATCCTAGTCGCAAGGTTGGTTTACCTGTGGAGAGTAGAAACCTTTAGCCATCCACTACTTCTGAGACGGCAGAGTTACATACTCCAATTCCAGATGATACAACGAACGTGATTCCAGAGACTCAAGCCGCCTCTTTGTCAACTGAACCTGGTCGGAGTGCTCAACATTATCCTCGATGCGAGGATAAACTTCGTGCATCAGAGCCCGTGCCAATTGTGCTCCCAATGCATTCGGCTATTGTTGAAGAGGGGACTCCTATATCCTTGGGTGTCCCAGTATGTCGTACGTCCTCAGAGGACATTGAGGCTCCACTCCCTGAGGAGGAAGAACCACTGGACTTTGGAGAAGGTGAGGAAGACCCTCTCGACAATGTCCCGGAAGAGGAAGGTGGAGAAACCTGTAAGGCGGCGACTTTAAATGTTGAAGAACCGCAGTCTTCAGAATCCGCCAAGGTACACTCTCCCAGTCCGTATGACTTTGTTTGAATCCATGGACTGTCATCATGGATGTCTTCTGTGGCTTGCTTGAGCCACTAATCTTCCGGAGTGAGACACTTATATAATATTCATTCTGCTTGACAGGAGGGCGTGGCCACTCCTTGATTGTTTGGCGTTCATGGACATTTCTCTGCCTGCAATCCATGTAGCATAGTATAGCATAGGCCTCACGGTCAAGTTATATCGGCTGCTGATGAAATCATCAATTTTCAAGTGTACATGTAAACATTGTAAATAAAATGAAAACAATTCAAGGTTCATACGTGTTGAACTAATTGAATTATGTTGTCCATGTTTTTTTTTGCTCAACACAAATTTGGTATAAGTTTGCACCGTCCGCTGGCAATGAAAGCAATTCCTAGGAGCAAGCAAATGATTAGTGGATTTGAGTGCTCCTTCCCATTGTCTAGCTCACCTGATTCTGCATTCAAACAGGTAACTCTATTTCTATGTTGTCCTAATTTTATCAGGTAGAATCGAAGGGCGGAAGAGAGGTCGTCTCGCGCAATGTGTTGCCTGAACATCGACGGAAGTGGTTGAACATAGTCTTCGACTTGAATGGCGTACTTTGTCAGACTGTGCTCAAGTCATATGCCAATAAGTTAAAGACCTACCGGGTCGAAGAGCATGCTCTATGTCACAGATTTCCCACAATCATCGGACCCAAGGCGGTTTTCGCTCGGCCAAATCTGGGCGAATTCCTCCGACAGGTTTCCGAGATTGCTGACAGGATTGTTGTGTGGACTACAATGTTGAAGCACAATGCAGAACCCATCGTTGGACATCTCTTTAGCGGCTGTAGCCCTCCCTTTGATATCCTAGGGCAGGATTCCTGCAAAAAGATAGAATTCTCTCCAGGAAAGTTCCTTCATCGCGGGTCCAAAATGTACTGCCTGAAGGTTCTTTCAGAGACACTATTCTCGAATCCTGGTGGAGAAACATCCTTCAGTGCAGACAATACGGTTCTCATTGATGACTCTCCAGAGAAGAGTGTCTGTAATGAGGACGGAAATGCCATTTTCTTAGACACATGGACGCATTGTAAACGGAGAGATGATGTACTCATGGGGGAACTTCTGCCGTGGCTAAAACGTGTAGACTCAAATTGTCAGTCGGGGCAATTGCGGGAATACATCAACGCTCATCGTATTGGTTGTAATCCATTGGTTGCCTCCGATTACCTCCTCCAGGAGATGATAGAAGGCATGAGAGAGTCCGCGGACAATCTTCGAACACGTTTTCATCTTCCAGGGATTGGTTTAGTTATAGAGCCCCACCGTCGTAGACCATAGACGTTCTGTCCCGACTTCACATTTAGACAATGTGGCATGTTGTACTTCCTAATATTAAATGTACATACATTTGTAAATAAAATTTTTAAGTTTCCATTTAATGGCTTCAATAGTTGTGCGTTGTTCCGATGGTCATTGTTTTTGTTCCTCGTTCCGTATTGGGACTTACTGTAATTTTTAGACAATTCTTTGGATGTGCAATGTCTTCCAGGTTGAAGGGGATGGCCTTTTAGATCTCCCCAAAAGGCAACGGCTGACTACTAGCCTCCTTTCCGGTTCAGGAGAATCACTGTTTATGACGTCCAAATCTATTGAGGGGAGTACCAGACCGTCTCTAGATACTGGGCCGTACCTGATGCGCACCGCTGATGATGTTGCGTCTGCGGCCATCGACTTCTCCAGAGGGAATGTGGAGGATGGAGTCGTCGACAGTCCTCCCAGTCGTGAAGTAGTGAGGACGCCCATCTACTCCCCATCCCCGTTGAAACGGACATCTTCGACTCGAGGAGGATCGTTTTCCCCTTCGCCAAGGACAAATGTTGTGACGAATCGTAAACTAGACCTGTCTGGAGATCCTCGACCCGAGGATTCTGTTGTACCGCCGCTCGCGTGTTCGCTTGTGTGTGTGAGCAAGACAGAGAAGGCTTCTCTCTCTGAGGGTTTCATGAAGTTTCAGGAAGGCAAGTTCCAAATTGAACCTCAGTTGCCCCGGCTCCAGGGTAATGAACCTCGGCCTTCATTGTCTGCGAGAGGTAGAAGGTCGCCTTCTGCCGACTCGCTATTCCGTCAAAGGATTTTTAGAGACCATCGACGCTCCCTGGAGTCCAAGTCCTCAGGATCTAGACTTCCGTATATAGACAATGTCAATATGTTGCTACCAAGGCCGCCTCCTCGTCGGTCTACATCTCTTTCCACTTCAAAGGTTCCTACAGACACCCACGCGTCGAAGCAAAAGGGTGGTGGATCACGAAGTACAGGATTCTACAGTTCTGTGCGTGATGGAAGTGGGTCCCACTATCCTTCTCGACGCGAGGATATATTCAGAGGTTTGGCAAAGCTGAAAGTACTAGAAGCAGCCAAGAGCGATTGTACAGCCAATGGCGATGCTTAGGCCAGCATACAAGCAAAGTTTTCGAAGCCCTTGGCTTCTGTGCCTCCTTTTCGTAGCTTGGTGCCTCCTATTAATAGCATGGTAAATAAAATACAGAAAAAAGGACTTCGAGAAATTAAGAGCTTTGTGTATAGTGAGCCTCTTTATTTCAACAAACATTCATTGGCTAGGATTCACTCACTTCCTGTGAGGTTTTGAGCAATAGACACATACACTTCATGTTTTCCATAATGAAGTAAATGATGCATCTCACGTGCAATTTCTACTACTTCTTCCTTTTTTGAGTATTTGACTTATTGTATGAATGAATGTCTACTCCTACCTCGTAATTTCAAGAACGCAGATTCCTAAACCTATACCGTCTTCTGTGAATGGGTTCGTTTTATCTTTGGGATCAACTACTATTACATTAGAGGATCTTTGGAACCATGATTTGAAAGTCTCAAAATGAACCGTTTGTCTCAATTTAATGAATAAGGCCTTAGAAATCCAAGCTCTATCAAATCCTAAGCAAACCCTGGCACAAACAGACCATAACATATTGAAAATCCAAGCTTAGCGAAAACCAAAACAGATCCTAAGATTGAAGAAAAGATGAACTCATTGTAAACCCTCAATCGCCGAAACAAGTCTTGTAAACTCTCAATCGCCAAAACAAGTCTTGTAAACCCTCCGCGCAAACCCTCAATCGCCGAAACTGGAACTAACTTGTAAACCCTCCGTGTAAGCCCTCAATCGACGAAAAGCAGACCCTCAATCGCCGAAACTGGAACTAACTTGGAGAATCAATCGCACCCACCCTGCTGCAGCACTACCGCGCCTTCGATTCTCGCACAAGAAAGTGAAATTCTCCAAGACCGCTCTCTCTGATCCAAACAGCGTGATTGAACCCTAAACACACGAACTCCCCCAAGGTCAACTCTCAAAACAAACAAACGACACTGAAGAACTGCCAAATCACGAGCCCGGAGCAAGACTGTGAAAAAACAAACAAAACTCTTATTCAGGAGCACCAAACCCTATGTGTGGTCTCACGCAACTGGCCCGGATTGATGACCGGCCCTCCCGGTACTTGGACAGCGTATACCCGGACATTCTATACCTGACCTATACCCGGGGCCCATACCTGGATCCGAGCCTGCGGCCTATTTGGATTAACTTGGAATTGCCTATAAATTGACCAAAATGCCAACATCTCCATAAGTTGTATCAATTCCGTAAAATTGTAACTGTAGGAATTTCAACTTGACCTCATGTTGGAGATCTCATAGGAAAAGTAAAGAAAACAACATCACTTAGACAGTGAAAGATTATAATGTTTGACCATGAGGGTGTTAAAACTGCACAAAACTTTTAACCTTCTTCTCACAAGTCAAATTTAACCCCTAAAGGACCAAGCCGTTTTTTCTACCAAAAAACACTCAAAACTGCCATATCTATAGCAAGGAGTAAAAAAGTTGAAAAATTGTTATTTTTTCATATCTAACCGTAGGATCTTACACTTAACTAGTATGAGAGTGTGTGGAAAAAATTTCAGAATTTTTGCCTAATTAGATTGAAAGATATCTGCGTTTAAAGTGGGAAAAACAAGTTTTTCAGCACATTGCGGGACTAGATTTTTTGACTTTGAACATTTTTAACTTAAAATTTTTGCACTACAGAGTTTGAGCTTTAAATCTTTACAGTGGAAAATTGAGTTGAGAGTCTAGGTAAAAAAAAGAAATTCAAAAAAAAATTAATTATCATTCTTAAAAAAATTGTTAAGTAGAAGTAGGTACAAGATAGAAGGAAAATCTAAAATATTCATATATTTTAGATGGAATTCAAATGCACTAATCCCTATGGTGAGATTGTTCTAGAAAGTAAATCAAACCATGCAAAAAAAAAAAAAAATTGAAAAATTTGAAAAATTGCATTCATAAATGAGTCCTTCAAGTTATTTTTTTAAACAAGATGCTCTAACTGCCCCCAAAACAAGAATGTCCATAACTTTCTCATCACATATCCAAATGAAATGAATCAAAGCTTTCCAGATAGAAAAAAATATAATCTATGAGAAAAAATAATATTAAAAAGAAAATTCAAATTTTTGTCCATTTTTTTCGGCTGCCCAAGCTGCCCGCCGTCCCCTCGTTTGAGCTTATTTGGTCATAACTATTGTTCTTGGGCACCGATTTTGAAAAAAATTATATTCCCACAAAGCTAATCAACTTTTCGACGTCCAAATAAAATTTCAAAAAATTAGGAGAAAATTACAGCCCGTAGGTACCTGCCTGAAAACGCATTTGTCCCCCAAAGGGACAATGGTCCTTTAGGGGCTAAAAAATACGAAGTCATGAAATTCACGTAAAAAGAAATGGAAAACACGTGGTGCAAGTTGCAATTATTCCTAAACTAACAAATCCAAAAAAAGATGCAATTGGTGGGCACATTGAATGACCTTGTACGTGAAATTAACAAAATGAGGGCAACAACCTTGCCCTGTACTTTAATGTCCAAAAAAATATAATGTATAAGGACCAAAAAAATTCCGAATTGTAATTCTTGCAATACAAAAATTTGTTGCCCCCTCTCCCTTGTTTTGAGCTTATTTGGGCATCACTTTTGTTCCTGGGCACCAATTGAAAAAAATATATATTCCCGTGAAGCAAATCCGTTTTGCTATCTTGATAGAAATATTCAATTTTCTCCAGTTGTGTCCTTTTATACAAATTTATGGTGATCACACTTTCATCACACGCATATGAATGCACATGAAATTAGGCTTAATTTAATAAATACTAGTTGAATGTTTTCATGATTTACAAATTTTAAACCACATAATCATATTGGACGTGAAAATGCTATTTGAATAGTGAAATAAATAATGAATCACATTATTTAGTATTAGTTGTGATGACTCCTATAGAAATTAAAGTATAAGATTTTTCAGTAAATGGAATACACTTAAAGTGAACTTTTCACTCTACATATAGATTTTTTATTATGGGAACTTGAATGAAATCGACGATAAATGTAAATTAGGTTTTATCGTAACTATATGTTAATTTTGGTACGCTAATCTTTCTTTATAATTGTATTTTTTATCTTTGACTCAAGCTAAACTCTATACGAAATTCAATGCAATACATGTGGGAGGATGTGTCACTCCAATTCATCCACAAAAAGAGAAATTGACCGTGGATGTAATAACAAATTCTAAGGAAAAATTACATGAATGATACAATTTCAAGAGTCTACCTTTGCGGTAACTAAAAAGAACGCGTGCTTTATTCAATAAAGTTGCCTATGCAGTTGGAGTGAAACATTATTGGAAGAGAATGCTTGCACATGGCAACGGAAGTCACAATCAATTCTAATTTTTTAATATACTGCGTTAGTAGTCCGAGGGAATCTTTACTTTGTCTTCTATTGACCCTATTAACCTCTAAAACACCGTCATTTTTATATTAACAAGCACCAAAAAGACACGTACCAAAAATTAATTGAGTAAGATAAAAGACTTCAAAGTTTACTTTAGACTATTGAATGCAAAACCAACAAAGCCAAACAAAAAAATCCTCATGAATTTTGACTCAATCATAAAAATGAAATGATTCAATATTCTCCAAAAATATACAAATATAGAAAACAATTTTTAAATTTATGTTTTCGAATGAAGAGATTTTTTTTAATCTACCTAGACTGCCATTTTAGAAAAACAAAACAAAACATATTCTGCCATAAGTTTTTATGAATATTTCCAAAGAAAGAAATAATAGGTGGTTACATTTCATTTGGTCATGAAGTCTACAGGATTGTTCTTAACATGCATTTACAAATTATATATATTATTTTCTTGTTCACTGTCCCACAAATTTTGAGACATTGGAAATTTCGGTTTAGGGTACTATCAAACATGGCTCATCATTTTCATATAGTACATGGATACCCAAAAAAAATTCAAATTCTCAAGAGATGTTTTAAACTAGTTCAAAAATAACAAAATTAAATATAATCAGCCACTTCAATTGGAAAAGCTATTGAATTGCATAAAACATAGATAGACATCATGTCCATTAGAAGAGATTTCAACCCTACAGAAGACTCTAAGTTATTATAGCGTTCCCAAGCACTCCCATGCTGCCAAATCAACATGCTGATGTGGTCGGGAGATGACCTCATCGGCAACATATTCTTTAATTATTATTTTTAAATAAAAGGATATAAATAAAAATTATAAATTGCAAATTTAATTTTTGAATTTTTGAATTTCTAAAATTTTAAAATTTCTAAACTTTAATTTCTAAATTTCTGAAATTTCTGAAATTTTTAAAATTTCTTAAAATTTCTTTAATTTCTTTAAATTTCTTTAATTTCTTTAAATTTTTAAAACTTCTTTAAATTTTTTTAAAATTTTTTTAAAATTTCTTTAAATTTTTGAATTTCTTTAAATTTTTTAAATTTCTTTAAATTTTTGAATTTCTTTAAATTTTTTAAATTTCTTTAAATTTTTTAAATTTCTTTAAATTTTTGAATTTCTTTAAATTTTTTAAATTTCTTTAAATTTTTGAATTTCTTTAAATTTTTTAAATTTCTTTAAATTTTTGAATTTCTTTAAATTTTTTAAATTTCTTTAAATTTTTGAATTTCTTTAAATTTTTTAAATTTCTTTAAATTTTTGAATTTCTTTAAATTTTTTAAATTATTAAATATTATGGGCAGCAGAACAATCTTCATAGAATTGGGATGAAACGGCCTTTTTGAGGCTTGAAAACTTGCTTAATGCACCTCTCGGCATCCTAAGGCATGATTACAAGCATGAATGGCTTCAAATAAGAGCATTATTGTTGTACATTCCAATGATTGAAGGCATTCATTGGTACCATTCTATCAATAGGATTCATAATGTAAAAGCAATGGAGCATTCATAGTCATCCTATAATCGTACGCTTTAAGGAATTCTATAGAGTTTGACTGATGGTTTTCAAGCTGTAAACTATAGAGTTCAACTCATGGTTTTCAAACTATAAACTATAGAGTTTGACTCATGGTTTTCAAATTGTATGTCCAAAACCAAAAATAAGAAGGTATTAAATAAAATTTGGTCTTGGATTATACATCTTCTGTACGATTATAACATAAGTATTATTTTCCACTTCATTGTCACGGCCATTTATACGTTTTTGGAAAGTGCAATGGTCTAAATTATATACAGGGTTTTAACTGAACATGATTTTTGAGCACCACCTTAAAATTGATTATTATAGTGGTTCAAAATTTAATTTGATCATAAATTCTACATGTCCTATATATTAACATCTTCTCCAAATTATGTTGCTTCCCCCTCATCTCTTTGGATTTCATTATATTTAGTTCCTTGTCATAATTATTTTTAGTGAAAGGTCTAAAAAAATTACCGAGATTTGAGATGCTCATTAACCCTTAAAGGACATTCACTATATATTCACCAGAAACGCTCCAAAACCACCATGTCTAGTACAAGTACCAAAATTTTGGTTTTTTTTTTGGACATATTTTACCATAGGATCTTGTATTGTGTAGTATCAAAATCATGTGGTGGCAATTTCAAACATTTCGACCAGGTGGATTGCAAGATATAAGCATTCAAATGAACTAAAATCTTTTTTTTTACCCTAAAAGAAGAAGGGCAATTGCACTTCACAAGCTCACATTTCTAATAATAAAATGACCTAAATGGTGGTGCTTCCTTAGATTTGTTTTCTTAGACAAGTTGGCCACATGCTTGAAGAATTCAGATACTTTGGAATAGGACAACATATAGGAAAAAAATAATAAGTAGTAGAGAATGATTAAAAATACTATATTATTTACAATTTAAATATGGAATTGAAAATTTCCAACCCCAATGGTCTAAAAGTTTTAATAATGTATCTACATCCTACGATTTTATTCTTGTCCCAAAATATTGAAAATTGGGTAAGATAAAGGATTTCAGAGTTTATTTTAGACTAAGTAGGAAATCCAAAATTGCCCCCAAACAAAAAATCCTCATAACTTTTGACTCAGTGATCTAAATGTCATGATCCAAAGTTTGTCGTGTATATGAAACTCTAGAAAATCAATTTCAAATTTCTATTTATGAAAAAAGTGATTTTTTCTGATGTGCCCAAACTGCCCAGTTATGATAGAAAGTAACCTATTAGGCTATAACTTTTGACTTGTCTTTCCAAATGTAATGAAGTTTGGTGCGTATGAAAGATCTTCTTGCCCCAAATATGAAAATTTCCGCTCGAAGGTACCTGCCCAAAATTTCTACACAACCCAAAAACACAGTCCGATCCTTTAGGGGTTACTTAATTTTAACTCTTTTAAATATAGAAGGCTTAGAAGACCAAAAGGTTCTAGAAGTCCATTTTTACCAAAAATGGGATAATGCACAACAAGTCAGATTACTCATAATGAACTCATACAGGACCAAGGAAGCTCTACAGACATTAAGGAGATTTCAGCCCCCCGGAGGGCTGTAAGTTCCCAGACTGCGGGAACTGGTTCGCAGGGGCCGCAGCAGCTTGCAGACGTGGAATGGCGACTTCCACGTCGGAAAAAAATAATTTTTTTTTTCAAAAAAAAAAATGAGATTTTTTTTCTGTTTTTTTTTTGCATTTCAAGAGTAAAACTTCTTTTTTTTTTTTTTTTTTTTAATTTTTTTTACCGGGAACAGCTATTCCCCCAAAACTGCAGGGGGACAGTTCCCCCGCAACTGCTTGAAACGGCCCTCCAAGGGTCCGAAAACTCCTCTAATGCAATGAAGAACGATACAATGTCATGTTAAAAGTGTTTGTACACATTAACCCATAAAGTACCATTTTCCCTTTGGGAGACAATATGGTCATTGGACTGGGACCTCGAGTCTCAATATATTACATTATTTTCTAAATGAATTTCTACTTTAATTTCTACATTGTACACATAATATTTAGTAACTTATTAATATGTACATGGGAATCTATGATTTATTCCATTCATATCTATTTCATGAAAATTATGAACAATATTATTTTTTTAGGATTCTTTTTGGATTTTTTTCTCACCTCAATTTTTATATTTGGAAAAAGAAAGTTGTTCACATGGTCAAGTTTTGAAGCTCCAACAACCTCACAATAGACATTGGTGTATTTCAATTCTACCGTAAAACACAAACAATTTTCTTGAATCTATTTTCTATTGAATTTTTTTTTAATGAGTAGAAACATTCATTTGTTTTTATACAATTTTTAGTAGATCATTAACTTATAATTATCCTTATCACAAAAGATTAGAAAGTCAAAACCAATAGAGCAAAGATTATAAGTTAAGTTCTGTGGAAGTTGAATAAGGTGAAATCTATTCCACACAATCAATCTTATAATAGTCTAATATAAATTCCCACGGATAGATATGTGTAAGATACAATTTTGAATTGATTTTGGTCCTTGTTATAGAAATTGCATTCTATAGTGTTTTTTGGTTGGACAAATGATCCTGGAACTTTGGTGAATAATATTTTCAAGTTGCACTTCAATTTTGTGCTTTGCTAATCTACAAGGTGATTGTATTTCTAGTACTCTATAATTAGATTTAAACTTAATTTCCTTGAACAACCTTACCTCCTTAAGCGTAGACCTTATAGTTGCCACGAACTCTAAGCCCTTAACCCCACAGTACAAAACCTATATCAACCTATAACCTATAACTAAAAGTAGCACAACAGTATAATTATTAACAAATCTATCTACTAGAAGTTTTATAATGGTGGAAGCTCTACTTTAAGAAGGAATGTAAGAACTAGATCGCCCTTTATCCAATTTAAATCCCATATTAGCTGTAAAGTACAATGCAAAGTTCCATTCGCAAATCCATCTAAATTTCTCAAATTTCCATCAAATTCGATCCTCCAAAAAACGTCGGTTGACGGACCCATGTCATTGTTCAAAGGAATCTATTTCAATTATCTCAATTGTTATATATTTCTGTAGTAGTTGCGGAAGCATGAGTCCCTGGCAAGTGACATCCTTAATTCCTTTTGCCTAAAATAAGGACTGACAAGGTGAGCTCGCGGCTGCAAAATCAAATCCCATTGGAAAAATTCGAGGTTTGTTGTTGTATTTGTCAAGTACTGCCTTTGTCATGTCCAAATGAGGTCAGGTTTTAGAACGAATTTTAGTAAACCTAGTTAGTACTATACTAATTAATGAAATGAGGTGGCTTTGTGCTAAAACATTCATTTGACTTCTGACATTATTAGAATATATAGCATTCATATACAAGAATCTAGTAGTACTAATTTATGCTAATCCTATTTTTTACGTTGATAATTAGTTATAGGACCACAGTATAGTCCAGTTGCCATCAGAAATGGAATTGCATGTATTCATTAAATTGAGTACACCTTTGGCGAACTTTCAACTCTACATATAGATTTTTTATATACTATCTATTAGATAGGCCTGTTTTGAGAAGCCAGTGAAACCAAAAGTATGTAATTTTTCTTTCATGGCTAGAGATAGAAGAAGAGCTCTTATTCCGTGTGTTTTTCAAAATTTTCGCAATGAAAATGAAATTTTGGCGATTTTATAAGCCCAAAGTGCATCTGTCGCTCATTACGCACGTAGACTGTAGCTGTAAAGAATATGGAAACTACAGTGAATGGATCAAATGACAGCTTCAAGTGTTCATGACGCTTTCTAAATCATGCAAAATACATCTCAATTCAATTTAACCCCTAAATGCCCAAGGCATGTGTTCAGCTTCCTGAAAACTGCTCTAAATTGAACAAAATGCCAACATTTTGATAAAATGTTTCAATTTTTCTGAAATTGTAACCGTACAAATTCAAACTAGACTTGTTAGAGATTGCATAGGAAAAGAAAGCACAACAATATCACTTATGAAGTGAAAGATTATAACATTTGATTATGAGGGAACTAAAATTGCAAAAAATTATTGAAGTCTTTTTTGCAAGTCAAATCTAAAAAGTTGACAACCAAAAAAATATGAGGTTAACGGGCCTAACTTGAAGAACCCAAATCAATTTACGACTTCTCAAAATTCACTCTACAAATTTTTTAAATTAATTTTTCTCCGAGATCTAGTGTATTTGAGGCTCATTTCCAAGAGCTCTTAACACTATGGAAAGTCAAGATTGCACAGGGTACCCGTGCACAAAATCTCTTATAGAAAAATCATTGTCATTTATTTTCAAGATCGGACTTTTGGAGGCAAAACTAGACTTCAAGAAGAACATTTAAAAAATATAAACTACTAAAAATAGCAAATTGTCTAGGATTTATTTAACTTCAAAGTTTTGCAAACACCATATTGTCTTGGGTATTTAGGGGTTAAGGTGGAAGCACCCAATATGACACCCTAAACCTAATCCTTGTTCCTAGATGGACATCAAACCGTCCCTGGACTTTTATTGAATGGTCCTTGACAAGTGTCATAAAGTTTTCTCCTCTCTTCACTGTGATTGGGTAAGTTCTGAATTTGTCAGAATTCAGATTTGGGTCCACGTACAAGACGGTTCCAGTGGTCTAGAGGACTGAAACTTTGAAAATTCATAGAAAATCCGGGCCAAGTCCCAGAAACCTCTTCATTTTTTTGTCCATTTATGATTTTCTCTCACTAACCCCACGGAAATATTAATTTCTTGAAATGGTGCCTCCAAATATGCTGAATTCTTTAAACTGTCGATTTGGGGTTTCCACCTTATTAGTTCCAACTTACAATTAAAAATTACTGCATTTCATTAACTACCTTTCACTTCCAGTGTGAGGTTCGCGTCCTCTTTGCTCGTCGTTGCATATTTTCGGCGGTTTTAGGTTTTTGCGGTGTCGAAAGAAGCAACCTTCGGCAGTTCTCCAGTGAAGTGTATGGGGATTTTTCAGCCTTCCTGTTCGAATCGCCAACCTCTCCATTCGGTTTGCATAGGTTACTTCATCACCCTGAAAGTTTTGGGTCCTTTTCATTTCAATTGTTTTCCCATTTTCATCGCCTATGACATTGTCTATTTGCGCTTTATTGTGGTGAATTGGTTGTCTTGCAGCTTTGCCTCAACTTCGGAAGATTGAATTTGTGCTTTCGGTGGACTTCAGTTCAGAATCGGACCGCGATCATTGAAGGTACGCTTCCATTGTTCTTCACTCCATGCATTTCATGTCGCGTTCATCCCTAGAGGGGCCAATTAGGGTTAAGTCTTGGAACATGTGTAGAAGTCGCTCATTTAGAGGTCCATGGTTTGAATGATTCCTTGATTGCGCTTCCTTGTAGCGTCTTCGCGAACTGCATTTCCCAAGTGATTGAATCGCAAATGGCTAGTACGTAGTGGACAGCTGAGATTTCCTTTTCCTAGAATTCTGAATTTTTGGAATCCGATTTCATGTGATGAGCACAATTCCTTTTCGTGCTTCCCTTGAACTCGTGATCAGTGTAGCCTATGGAGTCAAAGAATTGGATTCCTACATTCACAATAGTTGAATTCATGCATAGAAATTGTGTCTAGTTCCCCCGAAATGGTGTATTAGCTTCATTGGAGCGTGCAGCATGGATGTGTGAAGATTGTGTCTCGAAATCCAATGACATTTCTGATAGTATAGTTCATTCACTTGTTATTTATCCCGAAGCTGCACATGTGTGAATGACCGTAGTGGTTGGGCCCCACATAGTTCAGAGGGGGTGCCCTGACGGGTTTCAATATTAGTATTGTCTTCCACTTGGGGCGTCAGAATGGATTAGTGCGCCCGCTCTAAACCTTTTCGATGCATCCAAAGTCGCTGTTGTGATTGGTGACTTTTTCAGTTCAGAGCGGGCGGCCTAAACTGAATCGGGAGGTGTACACTGTGCTGGCAATGAGTTTAGAGTGGGCGCCCTAAACTTTTTTTCCGCAGACGTGGACTTAGTCAGTTTTCGGTCCGGTTGAGTTTAGAGTGCCCACCCTGATGTGGTTTGTCATGGCCACTGACTCGCCAATCTCTAAGAACTCAGTTCAGAGCGGGCGCCCTAAACTTTTTCGTAGCGGACAAGGACTTAGTCAGTTTTTGGTCAGATTCAGTTTAGAGCGCCCGCTCTGATGTGGTTTGTCAAGGCTACGGACACACCAATCTATAGGAACTCAGTTCAAAGCGGGTGCCCTAAACTTTTTCGTAGCGGACGGGTGAATGTATGATTGGGTGGCTCACGAGTGACAATTCAAGAGTTCATGGGTGTTCAAAGACTAATGACCGGTTAGGATGATAAATGGGTGGTTGGGGCTGCCTTAAAGCTTGAATTGGCGCAGCTGTGGGGCCTTAATTGGTCATTTATGGCTGACCTGGCCTGACGTGGTGGGTGTCGGAGGTAGGTGGATGTTAATCCACGACAGATCTGGGACGTCCGTGAGCGCCCCACTTGATTTCAATGGCGGAGATTGCATGGACCAAGGTTGCACTTGTTTTCAGATTGCAGTTGCATATCGGGCCATTTGCGGCATCGCGGCAAAGCCTGGTTCTATAGTTCGAATTCGTTGCTTCACTCTGTTTTCACGTTTTTTGAATTTTAGTAACCTCTGTGTGCGCACTCGAGTACCTTGTGTTTGCAATGAGTTTTTCGGAAGGGTTAGGGTTGGGGAGTGGCAAGGCTGGGGTAGGCAGGAGGAAGAAGGTGAAGCTGGAAGGTATTGATTCGCTTTCTTGGGTTGAGCCATTGTATGCGGAACAATCATCTCTTTGTTGGAATAGATTAGATCCTATTGCGCGAGCAGCATTCGAGAAGGCGTATGACTTGAGCAACATAGGGATACCGCCCAAGCGACTGAAATTTGGAGTGCATTTGGACGAATCGGAAGTGGAAGCACTGTTTGGACAAAGGGTGGGCAGCAATGGCTACGGTTACTCGTACTCTGAAGATATCGAGTTCGTGAAGAGGGTGGAATGGCTTTGGATGATTACTCATCATCGTACTCAGGTGCCAAATACGAGGTTGATCAATCTTGCCAAAGCAAAGGGCCTGGCGTACGAGAAGAAGAAAGGCAAGAAAGTTGTGAATTGGTGCGTGCATGCGGAGTGGACTTGCTGCGATCAACTGCGGAGGATAAACCAAGACGCCATCAAAACTGGCGATAAGAATGTGGTGGAGGTGAGCGGTGATGACCAAGATGAAGAGCGCACCATTGCCGTAGGGTTAGATCAGAGAGTGCTGGCCTCTTCAGATTTGGGGGCCGCAAGTGCCATTGGCTTAGAGTCAACTGTAGCCGTCCAAGGTATGGCAATTGGGGAGTGGGAGGAATATCTTTCCTTTTTAGAAAGAGAAACTCCTACATTGGATGCGCATGTTAGTCACTTGTGTGCAGAGAAGGATGCTGCGAGGATCGATCTAGTGAGGATATCTTCGCAAGTTCAGTACGGGCAAACACTTCTCAAGAATTCGTCATCGAAGTTGGGTGCATTGCAGAAAGAGCGTGACAAGTTAAACAAAAAATTGGCGTCACTAAAAGGTGGTCAGCCACAAAACGAAGTAGAAATTGATGCTGCGACTGTAGAGCTCGCAGATGCTGTGAGGAAGGTAGAGTCACAAGAAGGTTTTATTGACCAATTTCGTGATTCCTTTGCATCGGGGACTTTGGATGAAGAGGTCATTGCTGCGCAAAGCAAGGAGGCAAATTTATTATTTAGCGCTGCAGTAAAGAAACAAGACTTGTGGAAGTTGCATAGAGTTGCTCTCAATGAGCAATTGAAGGGAATGAAGACTGTGTATCCACACCCCTCCCTGCATCCATCTCCCTTGCCTTTTTTCTATGTTGATTGTCGAGCAATTGATGTACCTGTTGTACAGATAGAAATTTCTGCTTGTCCATTTTGCACCAGAGGATTTGACCCTGCGTGGGATTGCAGGCTCTCATCATGCTTCCATGCTTATCATACTTGGTGTGCTTATACGCATTTTTCACAAGAGCCGAAATGTATGTTTGAGGGTTGCAACGTAGAGCCCCATGAAGATTGGTGGGTTATGGCCGGGATCCGGAAGCCACAGGAACAGAAGGTAGAACCCCGAGTAGAATCATGGGACTTGTGCAAGTCTGTCAACGTGGGTGCATCCTTCCAAGGTACGGTTCATGCATCACAGTGACTTGTATTGCTTGAATTACAATTTAGGGATGTTAAGGATTTTAGGGTCTAGGCATGGGAATGATTTGACAAGGCTTAAGGTATATTTCAGCGAGGTTTAGGAACTGTGCTTTAGGTGTGGGAAGTATGCATGGAAAGTATTGTGCTTAATGATCATATGGGTCGTATAGATGCATAGACAATAAGGCATCGTCTATAAAGGTGCACAGACATCCTTGTAAGTTTGGGTTCAACGTTCAGAATCTCATATGTGTTGTAGGGTACTACAGTAGAGTCACTGTACACCTTCGATGTTCAGGTTTGGTCACTATAATTCACGATCAGGTCATAGTTGTACATTGCAGTTATATAGCAGTTTAGATTCCTCACTGTACCCTACACGAAATTCGGTGAATTCATACAAGATGGGTGGATGTGCATATATGTTCTTACAACTGGGGTGGTTGTCCAAAGAATGGAATTTAGTTTCGGGTGTGTCTTTAGGAGTCCAGGTTCTGTACTGAGAGTTCTTTGCATTATACAATGTCTCAATGCAAGCACCTATTTGTTTCATCCGAGTACTTCATTAATGCTCACCTGATTTTTTTATTTGATGGTTGCAAATGTAAGTCAAACCACAAGGTCATTGTCGACAAACAATGACCAGCCTACGCATTCAAATGCACAAAGTCCTTCAGTTGGAAGCTTTCAAAAAATTTCACGTCAGTTGGAACTTATCGCAGACCCCAAGCTTTAGTTGTTCACGCAAATCCAGAAGCGAGGGCAAGTACTGGTGAAAGATGATAGCATGGATGGAGGAGGATGTAACTCTCCCAAGCGCAAAAAAATATGTGAAGACAATGCAGATTGTGAAGGCCTTGAGAAGCAAGTTTTCACTCCAAAATTAGTAGAGAATTTGAAGAAATTTTTTGGCAACACAGAAACTTCAGCTGAGGGGCGGGGTTCAGATCCTGCACTTGGGAGAGGCAGCAGTCAACGTAGTAGGTTGAAGAGCACTGACGGGGAAGGTGGAAAAGGCTCTCGCTCTCCAAAGCACAGAAGAAGTGTGGTCTCTGAGTGTGGATTAAAGAAGCCTTTACCAAAACGCAAGAGGGGTGGCCATAAAATTATGCCCGTAGATGAGGTAGAAGTCTCCGTAAGGGAGGAGCCAAAAACGGACGAATTTGAAGATGGTAGCGAAGAAGATGGCTCAGACAGCGACAGTGGAAAGGCGGAAGGAGGTGAGGAGGCTGAGCACCACAATGAAATGACGGGGGAAGAGAGAAGTCCGAGGGAGGCTAAAGCCGTGGAAAAGAAGGGTCGAGTTGGAAGGGGTGGCAAGAAGCCTGTTGCAAAACGAGTGAGCGTGTCAAAGGTAACACGAGCTTCAAAGGGAGCTACACCAAAATAGTTGGGGAATTTAAAAGGTGTTTTCCAGATTTTTTGTTTATTTTTTGTACGCATAGTAACTTAGCTGGACAAGACTTTTTAGAACTTCTGAGCTTTCAAACTTACTGTAGTTTAAGGTAGTCTGGAAATGTTGGATTTAGAAAGCTAAGTTCAACCAAATGGCCTTGTATATATGAAATTTCTTGAGGAAGTAACAGAGGTAACTCAAACTTCCCATTTATGTTCGTTGTGGCTACAGTATTGTGCTTGTTTTAGCGCATGGGTTCCATTGTTATTTGACGATTTTGTAATGGTTTAGGGTGTTTGCATTTTGTACGTTCTGATGTGGAATCTTGTGTTTCTGTAACTATGAGTTTTGCATCAAAGATTGTGCTAGTATTTTGTGAGTTGTGTAGATTTACTTGCTTGCATTATGTGAGTTGTGCATGGGTTCAACTGCCATATTGTGACAGTGAATAGTAAGACTGAGATCCTATGTTTCTTCAATTGAGTATGGTATTTGTCCACACTATGGTACTTGTGAATTGTATAGGCATTTTGTACGTATGGCTTTGCATGTAGTTGACAAACACTCCTCAGTCCTCAATGAGGGGCTCTAGGAACTATACATAATTTCTAAGTTACATGGCTCTTAGGGTTGCTAAAGGATCTAGCATAGAACAATGAATCCAAGCAATAACCAGAGCACTACATTTGACTTAGCATATTTTAGTGAGAACTGTTAAAGTATTTAGCCATTGACATTCAAAGTTAAAGAACATGAAAATGCAAGAATCTCTAAACCCCAAACCCCACACCATATGTAACACAAAGAAATTTGCATAATCCTTAACCGTATATCCTAAAAAACCTATACCCTGAAAACCATCATGCATAAAAATAATATTAAATTGGATTCTAAAGAAGTATATGGTACTTCAATGGGTTTAAGGTTTAGGGGTTAAGGTTTAGGGTTTAGGATTTAGGCTTCCTTCATGCTTTAAAGTTCAATAAATCTTGTTCTCTAACTAGCCACTACAACCAAAAAAGTATTTAGAGTCCAAAAAAATGTATTAAAAATGGAAAGCCCCCTCCCCCTTATTTTCTCTTATATTTATTTTCTTTACATGAAATGAATATAAATTCAAGAGCAATACATTAAAGTTCAGAGTCCAAAAAAATGTTTTGAGTGGAAAGCCCCTCTCCACTATTCTACTTTCATTCATCTGGATAGATGTGAATATATTTTGAGTCCCCCTAAACGTTTCAACAATATTTTCAATATTGTAATCTTGAGAAATAATAGTGGGGAGGGGGCTTTCCATTTAATAATACATTTTTTTTTACTTTCAGCTTCAATGTATTTCTTAGAACACATTCTTGCTTAAATTTAGAGAAATAATTAAGAATGTTTGTACAAGTAAAATTGGGGACCTTAAATTCTATGCATACTGTTTAATTGTTTCTAAGTGGTAGTACAACAAGTGTTTGTGTTTCATGAGGTCTTCTCCTAAGGACATTTGGTTTGATTTCCTATGTTTTTGAGTAAATTATTTTAGAATTAAGTATGAGGAGAATATTTAATTTCAAATCCATTGAAACTCATATTATTCAAGCAATGTAAATATGTTTAGTGGAATCATTCTATCTTTAATAATAAAAGGGGTTATTTGAACTTAGAGGTTTCATTCACAACAATAGTAATGGCTTCTATATAGAAAAAAATATGCTGTTTGGAAATTCAATGTCCCCACCATGTACTGAAATTGCAAGTTGTCCAATGACTCATGAGATTTGGCAAACCCAGCACCAGATCATAGGATGCTCATTGGAAATTCAGTATTCAGGCATTGCCGCCAAGGGCCCTTTTTATTTCAAATTTGGACTGTAAAGAAGTGGCAGTTTCATGCCTTCAATTTGAAGAGCCATAAACACCAAGGCAGGATGTAAATCTCAAATGGCTTGAGCCTTTACAATTTGTACAGTCTTACTGTCTGGTTCAAAAATTACATTGGACAATTTGCTGAAAGCCCCATTTCACAATACAAATGCTATAGAGCTTTTCTAGAAAATGGTCCACATGTGGATATTGAATCAAAGTGTGCTTTTGTATAAAATTCTGACTTGTCACATATTGAATAAAAAGCTTCCCTTTCCAAAATGCTTAATTGTACAACATTCCACTAATTTTGCCTTTGTACAAAATGGCAAAACCCTAGAGGAGTCTAAATTCTGCCTATATACACAAAATGACCCCTAAAACCTATCATACCACTTTTGCCTATATACACCAAAATTGCCTCATCCCAGATGGAGCAAAACTGAAAATCTTTAACAACATAGGCTACAATGCCCATGCTACAGCAGGGGGAGCATTATAGAAACCAAAGATTGGAATTGGTAACCCTAAAGCACGGTAATACAAGAAGTCACGCCTCACACGTCGGAGAAGTCGCACCAACTCATACAATTTCCGATTGGGCAGTTGTGTAATGTCATGAAGCAATGCCGAGTTGTGCTCCACAGTGATAACAGTGGAGTGTCCAATGAGGGAAATCATATGTCTCATGTGAAGCTGCAAGTATTGCATCAAATTACCATGACAAAATCGATGTCCAAAAATCATGGTGGCCCTCAATGCAGCGCCCTCCAAACAAGAATCGCATACCACCTGCCAATCACGGTTGACCCTCGCATTGCCAACATTGAGCCGACATGCAAACGTGCCTTCCGCATCGAAGTGTCTGGATACAAATCCCATAGGTGGGCTGCTATGCGGGGCAAGATGTTCAAAATGAATACATCCAGCGGCACTCCTGGGAGGATATAGTCACTGAAGTCCTGAACCAATGCATTGTCAAACTCTTAGTCATTGTGGGATTTTGCCTACTAAGACGAGGGACACCAAAAAAAAGAAAAAGCATGCCTACAACCAAATTAATCAGCCTGCAATGTTGCCCACCAATAGCTAACCTAGCCTAAACATGAAGCCCCAAACCAAACAGTACTTCCTGAACCAGAAACTAGTAGTAGCAGTAGCAAACCCAGAACAATTTGAAGACTATACTTGTAGCCTAAACCCGCAAGCAGTCCAATACTTGCAATAGCAAACCCATGTAATAAATGAAGACTACAAAGGCAGTTTGAACCTAGTCCATAGTCCACATGCAACAAACTCAAAACGAAATTAATCCTAATGCAGCGAAATAAGCCCTGGAGGAGCCGACAAACAATAGTAGCAAATCTAGAAAAATATGATGCAGACACATGCACAATACAACAGCTTCCAAAGCCAAGCAGAGAGAGACTCAAAAGAAGATGCCTACACCTACCACGCAAAACACACAAGTATGCGCCAACGATTGGAATTGAACATGCAGCCCTAGAATTCTAGATCCATAGTTTGCACGCACTTACACTAGTAGAAAACACAAGAATTTTGACAGAATTCTGTTGATTTGGTCGCGTTGTCCTGGTCACTGTTTTGTTGATTCCAACAGAAATTTGTTGAAAATTACAGATTTCTGTTGAAATCAACAAAACAGTGACTAGGACAACGCGACCAAATCAATAGAATTCTGTCAAAATTCCTGCGTTTTCTACTAGTGTTACAGCATGCGCCCAATATGTAGAAATCTTACCATGATTCACCTTGCCCGGAATTTTGAGCTCTGCAAACACTGACTTGAGCGATTACAAACGAGAAAGCGCAACACCCAGCACTTGCATGCTACACCCCTCTCTCAGTGATTCTAATGATCCCCCTCTCTAGAAACAACCAGATCACCTGCACGAACCAAGCTTTGGCGCATGTTATCTCCCAAGCGCAACACCTCCTAGTGATCACTGCGCTTCCCACGTCGCACTGCCTTGATTAGCCGATCGCCTCCACGCAGCATTTGGCACTTGACGCCACCCCGCACTGGAAATCGCGACGGCCAGAAGACAACAGCACAAACAAACTAGTACAACTATGGTTTTGCTCTGGTGCTTAAGAAGTTCATTTTGTAGTCATGACTCATGAGACAGCACAATAGGACAGCACTCAATTGGCAAACCAAATTATCATGATTTCTCCAATCATTACTATAATCACATCCCTAGGCCATTATAGAAATCCCCTAATCATGTTTATTTTCAAATCCCCCAAATAATTATGGAAAAATCCACTCCAATTCACCCAATAATACACCTGATGGAACACTGTGGGCAGCACTGCGTCCCATCACACTAGACACCTCTAATTATGAATGTTGTACAAGAATTCAAAAAAGAATTTAGTATTGCGCATACTCTTCAATTGCTTGCTCCACTGTGATTGGCAATTTGTAAACAACATCGTTTCTTGCAACACGGTGGTTACATTGAAGCATGGAGAACTTGATAATCCTAATTAATGTACTCTACATTGTGATGAGCCAAAAATGAATTTTTCAAAAAAACATAAGACTGAGCCCCTGATCCATACCTTTGATAGTATCTTCCTTGAATGATGTCGTCACCAACGGCAAATGACTCACCCCACTTGCATTCAAACGGCTCAGTACACGTAAACATCTTCCTGGTACATACAAGAAGATGGAAATCTACATTCTCCTCATTATCAACAGCAGCTGAAACCGCAAAATTATCCTCCAATTCCAATAATGAGGCAAAATATTTACCATTGATGCCAAACTCATCCCACTGTTCCTCGTCAAATTCAGCGCCAACAACCCCTCGGACATAGCCAGGTTGATGGACAACCAGAACCTCCACTTCCCACGATCCAGTCCAGGCTGAATTCTCACAGGCCTCCCAATTGGACTCAACACAAGGAGGGCAAAAGCATGCCAAACTTCTTTTCAGGAGCTTGTGTACGTCCAACTTACCCACAGACCGAATTTGATGCATGTCTCTTGATCCTTTGATGGGTTCACAGTCATACTCTGTCTGTCTGTCGACATCCTCTTCAAGGACGTGCCAAAACGTTCAATGTACTGGCGTTCTCTCCCCCGCGTAGCAGGATTTGGGCCTCACAGTCAACTTCTCCCTTAGGAACCGCACTACAGTCTCAGCATCCTGGAGCTTCGGGCCGTGCACATCTAGTTGAGCACTGTGCATGTACCGCTTTAACACAGCCCCTGCGCCATCGTGAGGTCCTTTTCCATGACCAGATCCAAAAAAAGACCAAATACAGTTGCAGCCATTAGTAATCTCTGGATCGACTAACGAAGTACTAGGGAATTCGGCTTTTGAATTGTCCAGCACATCCGTCACTCCATATCTAGTGATTTTTGGGAGTGAAGTCTCCCTCAAGAACAGAGTCCCAATGTAATTGTAGACAATGCTGCACAAAATAGCTGTCATGTTTTTTATCATCACTGATATAGAAATGATATTGCATAATATTCGTAGTACTCTCGTCATCAGGATCAGGGTGTGCATTTCTTACCCACAAAATGTGTACAAGAATACTCACTTGGTAACTGTGCCAATGCATGGACTGAACTTCATTTTGAACCTCAAAAGAATAGTTCTCAACAAAATCTATGACAGATATCATGGTATCAGACGGGAAATTGGCCAGGCACGTCTTAAATTGTTCATCTTCCCATTTTGCCACAAAAGTATGACGTGCAAACGCTTGAAGCTTTGGTTTCAGGTATCTTACCAGCTCATCCGAGGGTGTTTCCTTGTAAACCAGTTGTAACTTCTTTCTCTGTAGCCCCTTCTTAGTAGTGATAGTCTCAAGAGAAAAATGCCTCCACTTCACAAGTTCAGTACCTGATCCCTCCTCTTCCATTGGGCAGATGGATAAAAAGTCTACACCACAATTAACACACTCTCCAAAAACGCATTCCCTTGCATGCCACTGGCTGTCATCAATTTTTGGGCAAAGTATAGCCTCAATCATGGCTGTCACCCCAAAGAAGATGCATGTACTAGCACAGCAGTATCCTTCAATTGTAGATAGGCAGACATCCTCATAATCACATAAACAGCCCTGCAGAGGATGCAACTCAGCCTTTGTTCTCATGTAATTAAAAGCCACCCTCAACTCCTCCATCTCCACATGATATATACAACAACAAACATTCCTTTCTTTTAGTTTCTTGACAAACCAGGGTTGGAATGAATCAAATATGCGCTTACCTATAATTACCTTTGGATTTGCTTCTTGGAATCGTAAGTAGAACTCCATCTACAAGGTAGACAGCGCATGTTGCATGTTATATGTTAATGCATTTAGACAGCTTAAACCCAAATCCCCCAACCAAGTCACTGAATACTTCATCAAATGATCCCGTTTAGATCCTGAAATCCCTGCAAGTCCATAGCCAACTGTAGCACATACCCTAAAGCATTATGCTTTCACTGCTTGTCGCTACAACTTCACATTTTGTTCATGAAGTAGATGAAGACCTTAATATGTGCCTACAGTCACCATGACACCACATACAAGTTTCCTACTGACCCCTGAAATACATACAAGTTCTTGCTTTGTCCCTAAAATACATAAGTGCTACCAAATAACTTCTGAACTCAAGAAGACTCCATTACAGTGCCACAACGTTCTCCTTATCCTTTACTTGAACCCTAAAGCACATGCAACTCACTATTCATTCTCCTAGTGTTCAAGAATACACCCAATATTTCTAGAACCAATTATAAATGATTCCTTGTAAGTCCTACGACATTTCTAAGTCCCTATTCATTCCAAACAACCTTACCTACACACACGAAGTTTCTACAAACATTACAAGTCTACAGAGTTGAACATAGTGCTTCACCAATGTAATTACAAAGAATCTCAGAAACATACCTGTGATTCAAGCAAGTACTGGCAGTGGTGTCTCTCTCTAACACCAGGGGCGATCCAATGCTTTACAACTTCCTTACGATTTGGACTTGGCCGTGTTTCACCAACCCACCAGGCCATCACTGCTGCCTTGACGGACTCGCTAGTAGCATCTCTTCTCAGTTTTCTCACTGAGAGTGCCCAAACAATTTGCTCTGTAGTCTCCATTGAACTCCGCCGTTGCATTGCTGCTCTCACGTTGCGAGGGTGAACTCCCAACAGACGAGCCTTCTGCCTCTTCAATGTGGAAGCGCCTGAACTAACTGCCGCTGTCAAGATTGCATGTTTTGTCACAAGATCAGCCCTACACCTTGCGTTCTTCACCTCCAATAGTGACTGCATCAAACCAGATATTATCTCCTTTTGAGCCTGAAGTTCAGCTGCAAGCCTGTGAGACTCGGGCAAAACAACTTGTGCAAGTTCATTTGACCAGACGGCCTGCAAAACGGCTTGTTGATGCACTAAGTCTCTAGATTTATTCAAAGTCTCTGAGATGGCGTCAATGATGGCTTTTGCATCGCAACGAACATGTCTACAATTTAATCAGGACATAGTTACAACGGAGCTCTGCCATTCCTTGATCTCCTCCATGACAGTCTGTTTCTGCAACGCTGCGGCAATCATTTTCCGTCTTCTACACTCTCGTTGCCTAAACTACTCCCTCTCTCGACGAGCTCTTTCATCGGGACCAGGATGTATAATCCCACTTCTTCTTGTCACTGCTCTGGCACTCCCCATTAAATTACCAAAAATACAAAGCTCTACCCAAATAACTTGTTCACATTCCTAAATCCCCTAAACCCTACAGACATTGACGTTGCCCCGACTGCAACCCTAAAACTAGCAAATATCACAGACTAGCACTCAAGCCTAAACCGCAGACTAGCACTCAAGCCTAAATTGCAGACAAGCACTGAAGCAAATACCGCAGACAAGCACTGAAGCAATACCGCAGAGAAGCACTCAAGCAAATACCGCAGACACTCCTCCACCGAGAAATACTGAATCTGCAATTGCCAAAAGCAACCTAAATCGACCCTAAATCATGAACAGCCTAAACCCGAAGAAATCATCAACAAACAAGAGCAACAGTGGGAGAGATACTTGAATTCCTGAAGTAATACTTCTCAGACTGAATCTGCCATAGCCAAAAGTAGTCACAAGAGGAGATGTGAACACACTTTGCGCACACGACCGGAACAACCATCGCCAAAATCAAATGTGCTCACAGGAGCCGTTGTGGGATGCTCCTCCCCGCCAAACGAAACCCTAACCAGTACAACGAATGAAATCCGGAACGACTAGATGACGTCATCCTACCATGACTGCCCACTGAGGAAAACAGTGTTGTAAAATTTTCAACTTGTATTTCAACTTCACGCCCATCTGGACATTTTCTTCTCATGCTAGTTTCCCAAAAAAAATTTGGAAAAAGACAATTTCTTGACCCTTCTATGAACTTTGGAAAAAAAAGTTGAAAACAGACCCTTAAAAAGTCCATAAGTACACTTCTACAAATGATTCAACTTAAAAGGAAATGAATTTTAGGCCCCTAAACCTAAAACACAACATATGGTAAGTTGATATTCAAAAAGTATATTCTTTCTCTTTGCTAAAAAACTCAAAACGAAATCACATTTCCTGTTTGCCAAAGTCCATATGCCAATTTCAAAAGTTCATAACTATTATAATTTAAGATGAACTTTACAAAAATAAAGCACAATGTCCAACACAATAAAGTTTTCTATGTACATACAAATATATACATCCAATGATGTGAGTTTACTATGTGTATTTCATCTTGCAATACAAAGCACTTCTTGAAAATAGTAGTGTGACCAAAAAAGTGAGCCACCCAACCGTGCATTCACCCGGATGAGGACTTAGTCAGTATTCAATTCGATTCAGTTCAGAGCGCCCGCCCTGATGTGGATTGTCATGGCCAAGGACTCACCAATTTGTAAGGACCCAGTTCAGAGTGGGCGTTCTGAACTGAATTGGAGAGACTAGAGACCCGCCATTTTTCTTGGAGTCAACTGTGAGTGGGCACTTCAAGCTTGGATCCTTTTGAACTTGTCTGACACGACCGAGTCTAGTTGTGTTCATGGCGGGCGCTCTGATCTGTCGAATCGGTTTATTTCTTCTTGCATTGGCAAGCACCATATTTTTTTTGGTCGTTACCCTCGATTGTCTGACATTTCGTTCTGTAGTTATGTACATGAAATTTTTTTTTTTATCTTTGTCCTTCTGGAATACCGAGATTTGAATTGTTTCTTCAAGAGACTTTATTCGTGCCCGTGCAATTCTGATTTGCCTTTGCGTCTGGCAGCCACGCGTCGGCAGTTACTTCGTACAAGCTGTGGGCCCCTGCCAATTCTTTGACATTTCATTGTATGACCGCGACCACCCTGTCTACAGCCCTGAGTATATCTTCCTTGCGATTTCACTACAAAAGTTTTCGCTTTGGCGTATGACTTTTTCGAGCGAATCCGACGGCGACGAGGTGCAGCATTTCCTATCGAGCCCATCTTCATTCTTCTATCGTTCGTAGGTCTTTGTTTCGTTTCGCTTACATCATGCAAATGTCATTGCTGAATCCTTCGATGCTCAAGGTTTCGAAGAATGTAAAGAGGAGGATGTCGAATTGGAGGCAGTTGCCGCGGAGGACGAGGACACTAGTCCCATTCCAGATTGCGAAGGCATTGCCCGCGACGGATGGTCTGGTAAGGCCCTACTCGCAAGACACGCGGATGATTCAGACTTCACGGAAGTGATCATCATCACTGCCGACCCAAACGCATGCATTGATGGGAGGAACAAGTTGGGTAAGGACGACGTGGGCATTGTTGTACTGGAAGTTCGGAATGGGGACCCCAATGCTGGGGACATGTGTCTGCGGTGGCCTATGCGCCAAGTGTTTTATCACGGGCGAAATGGGTATGTCAGTATGTACGACCATGCTCGTAAACGATTTGCTATGGATGAAGAGCTACAAGGAAATCGGAAAAGGACAGGCATTCGGAAGTACCGCTACGATAGAAGAACCCATGCTGCCGCATTGGTGGATCGGAGGACACAGATGGTGTCTTATGAATCTATCGCAAAGGTGTTCACAGAACTCTGCTACGACATGGAGTGCATTCGGAAGTTTCGTCCTTCGACCATCCGTATGCTTCGCACGGAAATGCACATGTAGTCATTTCATGTCAAGTCTAGCAAAAATCTGGACATGCATAGAGCGTTTCATGAAGAAGGGGGAAGGGGGAAGAAGCTTGTCACCGTGGAGGGCATAGACATCTGTCAACGTGCTTGTTTGGGGGGTTGTTTGGGGGGTATTTTGAGGTTGTTTTGGGGTTGTTTGGGAGTTGTTTGAGGGTTGTTTGGGGGTTGTTTGGGGGGTTGTTTGGGGGTTGTTTGGGGGGTTGTTTGGGGGTTGTTTGGGGGTTGTTTGGGGGGTTGTTTGGGAGTTGTTTGGGAGTTGATTTGGAGGTTGTTTTGAGGTTGATTTTGGAGTTGTTTTTGGATTGATTTGAGGAGGTTTGAGGAGGTGTGGGGAGGAGGGAGGATTTGGATTTTTTGAAGTTGTTTTTGGATTGTTTGTGGAATGTTTTTGAAATCTTTAAGAATTTTTCAAAAATTATGAATTTAGAGTTCAAATTGTATTTTATTTTCAATTATATTTTGAATTTGATTGAAGTTCTAATTAAATTCATAATGTAATTCAACTTTGGTTGTATTAAGGTTTTTAACATATGAAAGGCCCGTAATTGCTTCTAAATATTAGTCTTCAAAGAAGGCTTAAATCTTCATTTATATTTATTTTTTCAATAGATTTAACTTAATGATCTAACTTATATTTATTTTGACCTATTTTCCATCTTGAAATTGTAAAATAAAAAACTTCACCAATTGCAACATCATGATGCTTGGATTTAAAAAAAATAATGTTTCATTCATACCAAATGATTATATTTCATTTTTCCAAAATTTTATTTGAAAAATTTAGATACATATCAATTCTACAATTTGTAATTTTCCATCATATGCTAAAAAAATATGTTAAAGAATCTATATTAAAAATTGCAACAAAAAATATTTTATATTCATGCTTGGAGAAAATAATAAGTGGATATAAATAGAGATTGATTTACAACATTCAATGAAAAGAATTCTAGTAATGAAACTAAAGATTTCCAAACCTAATGGTTGTAATGTACATGTTGTAGTCAAAAATTTGCATCCTATTTTTGAAATTTAAAAAATATATATTTGAAATTGCATTCAATAAAGAAACTTAAAATTTACTATACAGTGCAATTTCTACTTTAAATTGGAAATTGAAATTCTTCATGAGTTTCACCTCCCTAATCTATATAGAACAATCCAAAAATTCTCACAAGATTAATATTTTAGAAACTAATTTGAAATTCCTATTTATTTGAAAAATACATTCAAATCTACTTGGCTAACATGCATACATATCTAGAAAATCTATACATCATACAATAACTTTCTCATGATGTAATCAAAAGTTATAAAAATTGTGAGTCCTTCAAATTATCCCTTCACCACATGTTGTGTAAAATTTTAAAGGAAAAAAAAGGGAATTCAATTTCTAAATATATGAATAAAAACACTAGAAATATTGTCAAAAAATTCTACTTTGTTCTTTAGAGGTTTTAATTTTAATTTTAATTTTTCTGACCCCTAAAGGACCATTGTCCCCTCGGTGGACAAAATGGATTTCGGGCAAGTTTGTATGATCTTAATTTTTAGTTGAACTTTTTGAAACCTCCTCATAAGATAGAAAAACTTATTAGCTTCGTGGTAATATAGATTTTATTTCAGTTGGTGCTCGGGAGCAAAAGTTATGGCATCTTAACCATAAATTTCACGTCACTAGGCAGAATAAGAAATGTACAGAAATTTGAAATTAATTTTTTAATTTTTTCCTTCTTGAAAATCATATTTTTGTCTACATGTGAAGCTTTTATTCATTCCATTTGATTAGTACTATGAAAGTTAAAAACAATTTTGTTTTTCGGGCAATTTGAACATCTTCTTGAAAAAATAACTTATTGGATGCAATTTTGGATGCAATTCTCACAATTTTTCAAAAAAAAATGTTTAACAACTTTAAGTTTCCTATTTAGAACAATCTCACCGTTGACATTATTGTATTTCAATTCCATTTTAGAGCTATTAACGCTTTAGTTTTTCTTTCAATCTTGAACTTGCTTCTACTTAATAATTTAAAAAAAAATGAAAATCAAGCGTGTTTTTAAAAAAACAAAATTTAATTCTAAACTTTCAACACAATTCTTGAACACAAAAATTTTTAAATATTTAAATTCTAGATGAGCAATTTCCAAATTCTAATTTAGAGCTATTCAAATTGTATGTTCTACATTACAAAAAACTTGAATAGGAATTGTGTCCAAACCACCTCCTAGTAAAATGTTTGCCAAATATTTAAAATATCTTTAATTGAATTGAATTTTTTAACACTAAAATTTCATGTGGAAAATTTTTAAACCACCAAGTTTGACATTGTATAAGCAATAGAAATATTTTCTATTAACTACTTAATTTACAATTCAGTCTTTTTTCAATTCAGCAGACTTTGGAGGCTGTTTTTTCATAGTACAGTCTTTTTTTTCAAAAAAGTTCAAACTAAGAAAAGTTGGAAGATCAAGTAAAATTTCATCTCCAAAAATCCGTTTGTGATTTTGAGTCTTCAATAAAAAGTTATGGGCAAAATTCAGAGAGAGTGTTTGTAAATATCAAAAAATAATTTCATTCCAAACCCTCTCTGAATTTTGCCCATAACTTTTTACTGAAAACTCAAAATCACAAACGGATTTTTGGAGATGAAATTTTAATTGATCTTCCAAATTTTACTAGTTTGAAGTTTTTTGAAAAAAGGTACTATACTATGAGAAATTAGCCTCCAAAGTCTGCTGAATTGAACCAAAAATGACCAAAATTTGAAAACCGAAATAAATAACTTTTTTTTCCCATTATGGTCATGTAATTTTTCACATGGTGCAATGGGTAAAACCTTGCACCCCTAGCCAAGGGGTGCAAGGTTCAAACCCCATTGCACCCCGCCCGCGTGGCGGTGCCACGTGGCGCTTGCACGGCAGTTTTTAAATTTTTTCTTTTTCAAAATTGAAAAATTGAAAAAAAATTAACAAATTTTTGTTGAAAATTATGTACAAATCAACAAGTTTTTGTTGAAAATTATGTACAAATCAACAAGTTTTAGTTGCAATTTTTGTCCAAATCAACAAGTTTTAGCTAGAATTTTGTCCAAATCAACAAAAACTTGTTGATTTTTGTCCAAATCAGCAGGTCTAAATCAACACAAACTATTTTGTCCGAATCAACACTTTTTTGTGAAGTTGGACGCTGAATTTTCTACTAGTGTCATAGCAACCTGAAGAGGACGAAATTGAGGAGTGCAACTGTTCAGGGCATCGAGACTTTGCGCTCATTACTGGAAGCAGCAGCCGACCACATGCCCCATTTGTCTCGCACGTTGCCTACCGGCAAAAGGGTGGGCTTAAAAGTTCTTCCAGCGGGTACGGAATGGAAGTAGTTCTTGGCGAGTGTGAATGAGGTAGGAATGGGACATGCACTCGGAATCACACATGGGTTTCTATTGAGTATGAAAGACAGCTCTCGGTCACTTGCTTCGATCAAATGATAGAAGAATTTATGGTGCGTTCATGTCTATTGAAGGTAGGGACCTAGAACCGTCGAAGTGTAAAGAGGTCCTGAAGTAATTCATAGAGATTTCGGAAAATATGTAACTCCCTGTGTTACATTTTCTATCCATTTATCTGAAAAAGAATAATGTGGGAACATATTTCAGGTACAAGTCACTTACTTTACTGGTTGTCTGGTTGGCTTTGTTTGCAGGCAAACGAGGAACTCGGACTGTCCCCTTTGTCGCAATCATGCTTTAGTAAAATACGTACAAAACATTTTCCAGAATACGTCATCAAAGGAAGAGGTGACTCGTTTGCGAGATGTAGCATTTGCGACAACTTGAAACAATTGAGGGCATCTTTCGCACCTAGGTCAGAGGACTATGGTCCAAAGGCGTTTTGAGAAGCACTTGTTCTTGCAGGAAGCGTGTCAGCATGCCTACTACCGCAGTAGGCAGTTGTCCAGATTACGACCGAAGCAACTGCTATCCATCATGCACGACAAGATGGACCATTCAAAAACAGCATGTCCCGCATTGGCGAGGAAAACAAAGGCACTAGATGGATTCATGAAGTTACCCGTGAAGGTGTCAGGAATTTTTGCACACGGACACGGGGATGGCAAGTACGCACACTACAATTTGGATGTCTTTAAAAGCGACAGCAACTTCACAGTGGGATCGGTGGCGAAGTTGTTGTGAGATTTGGAGGACCCCCCTGCAAAGTCTTCACGATCATTGTTTCGTGGATCCGGTAGCACGCAATTGTATCGGGCGTTGCTGAATGGTAGCGATATCTGTGTGGATGCGTTGGGAGAGATTCCATTGCCACCTATCAAAGCCACACCATTGCCACCGGTGTTACACATTCAAATGGACAACTCCTGGAGGGAAAACAAGAATAGATACGTCTTTTGTTTTTGGTCCCTCTTGGTGGCTAGGTGGATTGTGAAAGAGATACCACCACTTCATGATAGTGGGACACACGCACGACGACATGGATGCGTCATTCGGCTGGTGGAGTCAACAACTCCGCGAAAAGGACCATCCTAATTTGCCATCGTTGATGGAGTCGTACATGAAAATGGAGCAAGTTCCTTTCATTCCCCACCTGGTAGAAGAAGTGCCCGATTTCAAAGCTTACGTCAAACGTTTATTGGGATGAAGAAGCAGCAACTCGTGGGCCACTCCAACGGAAGGCAATACAAATTCTTCATGGATGACAAGGGCTGGCCAATCATGCAATACAAACTGGCATGTACAGACATCCCGTGGTTGCCCAAAGCGGGCTTGAAGTTATGGAAGGAAGATGCAGAGCACAACCCGATCCTTCCCCAAGGTAATCTGCTGTGTGTAGCTCCAAAGAAAATGACCAACGAAGTAGAGATTTTGCGTGGACTCGATGGATACATCCAACATTGGACAGACATATCTCAAGACAACGTTCCACTAGAGTACAAGGCCCGACTTGCACACTTGGTCATGTATTGGACCGGAGTGAGAAATGCCTTGGGCAGTGGCGCCGAAGAAGATCTTCTTCAATCCAATGAATTGAGGCATGGATTTTGGCCTCGAACTCGACAACCCGGGGATCTTACGATGGATTTAATGCAAGATGGAAGGACGCGGGAGGAGGTTGACATGGATGATCCTTACATTGGCACTCTGGAGGGGAGGCCACTACCAGCGTACAACATGGTCACCGATGTCCGTGAGGGGTTCTACCTCTTTGTGAGGCCCGGATTGGATTGTGAAGAGCCCGTGTGGCTTGCTAGGGCAGTTGAAAATCCGCAATTTGATCCAACGGCGGACCACTTTCGTGAAGTTTCGGTGCAATGGCACACCCCATGCGGAGCGTCGAAGGACCCTCAACGATGAACGTACGCAGGGTGGGACACGAAGACCAATTTTAGATGGAGGGTTGATCGTACGGCCGAGAAGGCTGACTACATTTCTACGGACAGTATAATGGCATCGTGGAAACCAAAGAAGAATGATGGGAACAGTTTCATTGCCCCCCGTCAGCAAGTGCAATTTGCAGTGGATCATTTACATCGAATTGCAGAGGACAAACAGCGAGGCTTTTGATTTATTTTTAGTGCGGAGGGCTCTTGGTAAAAACTTTTTTGTTGCTTACAATACTCCCGTGCATTGTAGAAGTCAGTAGAATGGCAGAAGATGCAAGAAATTGTACTCATTTGCATGTTCATCGACATTTGTACCCTCCAATTTTTTTTAAGTCCAAAAAATCAAGTTCCCGCACATGCCTCGTTTATTCTTCCAGGCCCTACTTTAAATTCAATCTTTGCAGTCCTCACGATCCAAAACAATGCAAATCTAAAGATTTTCTAAAACTTCTGCACATCATGACTCCTAACCAAAATGTAATCCAATGTCTGCTTTCCTTCCATTCTAGAGGTCGACATCTCCTGCGCCCACACTAGGAAGTATTCATGCAAAACTCTGACAACTATGTAAAATTCAAGGCACTTTCTTCGTTACAAGTCCTACAAATAAATCCACCCCCCTCTGTTCAAAAATCGCACTTCGCCAAACTTTCATGTACAAATGACACATGGAATACCGCCATTTTAACGAAATTGCCTATATTGATAATTGCATAACAAAAAGTGAACTTCATCTATTAATTTAATGTACGGAGTACAAACATTAAATGTTTGTACTGTCACAGATTCAACTTGAGCATTGTTGTACTTTTTTTGCATAGTTTAGGGGCTCGTTTTTACAATTCAAAGAGCTAAATCCAATGCTCTTATGTTTAGGTACTTAGACTAGGCATTTAATGAATGTTTTAGGATCTATATAAGAAAATATCCTAGCAAATGTGTGATTTTAGTATGAGGGCCAAATTTTGATTTTAAATTGTTTTTTTTAAATTTTAAATTTGAGAATCTATAAAAAGACCTTTTGATTCAGATGGGCCAATATTTATTTTTGGTATAAATGGCATTTTGTCTCCATTTTGTACCAATTAGCATACATTTTGTACCAATATGTGTACATTTTGTACTAGTTTTTACTGGATTGTATATTCGGCAGAGGGGCGACCGTAGTGTGCGATCACCCCTCATCAATGGTGGAATCATGTGGGAGGCAATGCTCTTCCAAAAATTGCAAAGCGAATTCTTGGTTTGACGTGCTTTGCATCTTCGTGTGAAAGGAATTGGAGCATGTATTCCTTTGTGCACAATAAAGTGCGAAACCGCTTGGCCACGACAAAGGCGGAGACATTGGTGTATATCTACGCGAACAACAAACTTGAACGTCAAAAACGTAGACACAACCCAACCATTTTTTACGACCAGATGCTTGCAGATGGAGATGATGAGGACGAGAGTGATGGGCCTTTGTCTTTAGGGGAAGAAGACGACGTTGTTCCAGATTTTATGAGAGAACGCCAGAACCGCAGGGATGAAGAGGATCGGTTGCGCAACAATCCTTGAAATGCAATGGTTAGGCCGCCACCTAGTCCTCCACGACTAATATACAGGAATACATTTGACTTTAGTGACGATGGGTATGTTTCTCCTGGAAATTCACCTGTACGCAGTCCACCGTAGAATGTCGTGCACAATATGGATGCAATTTCGCCGGCACATGCATCACAAGGAGGGAAAGCACCCCCGACAACAACGACGAAGGCGTACCTATTCCCCATGGCACCCGTAGAGGAAGAAGCTAGATCTCCAATATCAACTAGTTCGCCTCCGAATATGGGCATATGGCTCGCAATTTAAGAAGCACTGCACAAGTTCCAATGAGAAGGGAACATGAAGAAGAAGCCATCGAAGTCAATGAAGTTGTACACAAGGGAATACCAAATCCCTTTGTATTGAACACATCTATCCTCGGAACAACTGTTACTACAGATGATGATGATGATGATGATAATGATTTGTTATTGGCATATGTTATGAATCGAAGTCGAAATGTGCCGTTGAATCCAGAAACAACTACAAATGTGGCAACAATGAGGAGGTCTATCCCAACCCTTTCAACAAGGCCACCGGTGCATGGAGGTGCTCTACGGACGATTGATGAAGAGGTTCACGGCTCAGCTCTACAACCCACTCAACCTTCATCCGTGTCTGGCCCTGACGAATCATCATTAGGAATCCAAGGGCGCAACAGTAGAGGCCAAAAAAGGTGTATTAGAAGGGTTGACGAGAGGGGACCTCGAAACCCTAAACGACCCACTCAAATAGTCCAACGGTGTACCATTGGAGCGGGATGTTCCACCCAGAATGTTGGACAATCACGTAGAAGAGGGCAACACCCTGCATCCAACATAGATGGAACTATGGATGCGTTGAGGCTTACGAAACGACTTGTGCAAACTGAAGGCTTACGTGGTGTAGATACAAAAGTTCGAAATCTGAACTCAGAGGTAGAGCGTGAGGTACAAATCGAAGTAGTAACAAGGGAAGATGATAAAATTGAAAGCTCGGGTGACAACAAGAGCAACGAAGAGTTTTACGAAGGTACAGGCCCTAATGCTGATGAGGTGCTGAGCGATTCCACATTCACGCTTGGTGACTAGAGTACTAGAGAAGTAGACAATAATTATAATTATAGTTATAGTTATAGTTATAAGGTTTTAGCTTATATGTTAGGTAGTGAATCTTTGTAGTTCAAGCTTTGAGCCTTCATCCTAATGTGTAAGGATTTTGTAGTGCTTCATCAAGCATATGAGCATATTAGAGTGAGGGACAAATTACCGGTTTTAAAATATATGTTGAGTTCTAATTGGTAGGCAGTTAGGTGATGATTGCAACAAGGTTATAAAAGTGCAATGCAAGTATGACTACATTTGAAGTCCACCTCAAAGCAATATCAATGACTTATTAATATAATTGTTGTTGACATTATTATTGTGGCCTTATACTGGGTGAATTTTTGGAATTAGAGAAGTTTGTCCAATTTACATTTCATGGGCTCTATTATTTGCACTTGTAAATTGTAAATCCCAATATAACGTAGCACCTAATTCTGCGCTTATAAAACACCTTTGTGACGTGTTACTTCAAAGACTGAATATGCCAAACTGAAATCCTAAACTAAACCTGTAGTCGCTCTAGAACCCGCGGTCGCTGTCTGCTGTTCCGACACGTAGTCGCCCTGTAACCCGAAGTCGCCCCTACCTGTCGGACCCGCGGTCGCCTTTAGTACCCAAAGCCGCGGTCGCCCCTAATCCCGAAGTCGCCCTAACGCCCATGACCCGCAGTCGCCCACTCATTCGCAGTCGCCTTGAACCCAAAACCCGCAGTCGCCTCTATTTTTTCCACCTGAGGTCGCCCCTTCACCCGCAATTGCCTTCCACCCTAAACCCTCAGTTGCCTCAATTTTTCCACCCGAGGTCGCCCAAGGCAGACCTATACGTGCCCACACCCTTAGTCGCCCACACTGGCTATCCACGTCAGTTCCAAAGCCTTGCCACGTAGGCAAAATCTATTTACCATGGGGTAAATTTTTTTACCCCTCTGCAACACGATGTCAAGTAAACTCGACACTTGGTGACACGTGACACGCGACGTCAAACGTCATACACGACACCTAAACCCAAAAATATGTCAGATAAGACAACCTTGGAGGGGACGGCGGATGTGAAGGTGAAGTGGGATCGGAAACATTTGGAAAATGCACAAGCCCTGCCATTCATTAAATACAAATGATATTCTGTAAGAAGTCAATATATTATTGACTCAAGAAAATGAGTTTGGTCATACAAAAATTAGTTTTCAAACTCGAAACGATGTACTTGAATCCTGTAGACGTTCATCCAAGAAAGCACAATTCCACTATCTACACTGTATCTACAATAACCACCGTATACTACAAATCAGCTTGACCCGAGCTGAATCAAATGACAACGACTAATTATTAGGCACAACCTGTTTGTGGAACGTCGGTGGAAACGCCTTCACTTTCTTGTACTACCTCAAGTGGTTCCACTGGCAAGTTGTGCCCCACGTCGTCCTTCTCTGCCGACCTTGTTGGATCTTGTACGTCAGCACCTGCACTCTCTTCCACCATGGCGGCAATATCTTCTGCTGAAGTCTCAGGATCTGCAACAACTTTGACTGGAGGAAGAGGAGGAGGGTCAAGCACTGGTACTCCATGAGGAAGAGGTGGCACTATTGCTACGACGCCTTGTGGAATGGAAATTACGCCGTCGCTTGACACATAGGGGTGATTTTGTAGGAGCAGTTGGTGCAAAGTTGAGGCAGGTTCCATCAAAGCAATTGGCGTGGTTTGCCTACTGAAAATATAAGTTTGTCACATCTCTCTGTTTTGCTTCTGCTCTTCCAGAAAACTCTTTGTGATGAAATCAATCCTCCTATTCAACTCTTTGTGTTGCCTCCTATTTTCCTCCTGCTCGCGCACCTGGTCAATTCTCATGTTCTCTTGGTTCTGCACAACGATCGCCAAGGTTTGTGCGATTGAGTCCATTGCGGTGACTCTTTTTTTTTTGCCGGCCGTGTTTGAGATACAAGTGTCATGGGAGTCACTAGACTCGGGACCTCTACCCTTGACGATGGCCGACCCAAAGATGTTGACGAGCCCGGCATCTCTTATGAAGAACGTGCGCTTGGTGTGGAAAATGTATCAAGACCATCATCACCATCATCACCTTTGTCATCATCGCCGTCGTCATCTTCCTCGTCTTCCTCTTCCTCCTCAACTTCCAAGCATCGTTTGCTTGCCCGGTTGCTTGGGGAACCTACACCAGACCTTGGCCTCATCATTTTGGGCGTTGTCTGTGACGATGGTACTGTCGGATATTGTATCTCGTCAACAACGTACCATGATGCTAGGAAATCGTCTTTGTCCAGCGCAATCCCTTTGGTAGCAATATCACTCCACATATCTGATTCGATGTCCGGCACTGTTGCATACACATTCATACCACTCATCTGCGCAAAATAGTCAAAAGGATGTGATCAGTGTCCCTGGCATTCAAATGACGAATTATACAAGTCTAAGCAATGGTGTGCAATTCAGGTCGCAGCGACCTGAATTGGAAGAGGTCGCTTACCAGTGCATCACATGTCAATTTCCCTCCTACAAACAACGAGAACACGCTCGATCCCGGGTGGCAAAACTTCTCCACTACCCAGAGATAAAATTCCATCCTCAGCTCCATATTGTACATTCGGAATGGAAGCTCATTGTACTTCCTTGATTCTTTGTACACGGATGTGTCTGGGGCTCTGAACTCCGGCTGAATTTTTGCCTGGAATAGGTTGTCTGGGCTTTGAAGGAATATGAGCAAAACTTTCTTCATTGCCTTTGCACTGTTGGCAGGTAGGTCCATTATTCTCTCGTTCTTGGACGGGTAATAGTCGGAAAACGACAAACTAAATGTCTTCAGGACATCATGTTTCTCGACGTACGCTAGGACCTGTGTCTGGTCCATTTCCTCCGCACAGATGAACAACCACGTTTTGATTTCTTCGAGGAGAGGAGTCTTCTCTTCTTGAAATGAGGTCAAGACTCCGTAGAAGTATGGATTCTCGATAGTGGACTTCTCCTTCTGCAGGACCCCCGGAATGCATCTGAAGTCAATTACTCCCAGCATAACCTCGTTTTTGGTCTCCTTAGTCCACGACAGTGTTGGCCACGCTGTCCACTTGTTACTCCCGATGCTGTATGGCCTCATGTATGCGATCCCTTTCGGCATGTTGAAGTTTTTCTTTTTTTCCAGGAAAATCCTGAAGAACTCCACCGCCCGCGGCAATATTTGCTCTGCTGACTTGTTCTTGGCCTTCAGCTGCTTTCTAGTTCTGAAGAACTTATTACCGGGCCGCTCCACGAGAAGATTCATTGTCGCGCTTGATATGCCGTGACTTCGCTTGAATTCCCTCCAGTTGGCGGCAATAAGTTCGCCATTGGCGTTGAAGAATCTAAGGTCGGGGTCGATTTCGTGGAGTGTTTTTTTTACAAGCTGCTTCCGTTTGCGTCGTTTGACCCATTCTTTTGTATTATAGCAGCTTTCAAGAACTGACGTTGTGGCCTTGATAGTAACCTTCGGGTATCCGTGCTTCCGCTTGGATCCAGACTGGTTGAGGATGTGTTTTGTCAGCTTCCTAAGATCATGGTAGCTGAGATTTCCAAGAGGTTTGAAGAAATCCCGACTAAGGGTGCAGTTGTCTTGGTTCCAATTCTCTTTTTCGTTAAAGCACATCAACGTGTCTGGATCATACAGCTCCCCGTGTGCAGCATTCATAATGACTTTGCTCCACAAATTGTATACTTCGTTAGGTGCGGTAATAATCTTGAGCTTGTTGACAAACTTGAGCTTCTCCTCTGCACTTTTTTTCTTGGCAGCCATTTGATTTTTATTGACATCGATCATGGCAAATCGTTGGTGCATTGCTTTTTCAAATGCCTGCATAAACTCGAATACATTAGTATCATTTAGCACACATTTTAGAGGTGCAACCAATCAGGCCTATTATCATTAGTAATGCACGCAAGGCATAAGGCAACCATGCAATTTAACTCGGGGCGATCTAATTTACACACCTGGAATTTAGTTGTCTCGCGAATGCTCTCTTTGGTTCTCTTTGGGATTGCGACGGTCCCGAGAGCGGTTGCCTCCTTTGGGTTCTTCGGACTTCCCATTGTCACCCACACCGTCCGGGCTCCAAGAATGTTTGTCGCCCAAGATGGCTGGATTGCTTGGAAATGGTTTGTGCGGTTATAATATGCGGATATTGACCGCAACTGCTCAGCATCCTTGGACCAAACTATGAAGCAATTCCATTTCTCAAATTGTGCACAAGTTTCCTAGTCGATGCCGCTTTCTTCATCCATCATCATCTTGCTTGCAACAACGCTGTGTTGGCCGTTGATGATGTAGAATAGGCCGCCTTCAATGTCTTCCCACTTCTCCAGCTTCTTTTTGTGGCTGACTGGCATGACGCAGAGGGTCTGCTTTGCACTCTTGTTAGGAATGTTTACAAGCCAGTTCATCATGTTCCTAACGATTCTATCTTCCATTACCCGGATGTTGAACTCGGCAGGTGCTTCAATGAGGCGCTCCAAAGGAAGTTCTTTCTTCACGTCAGCGGGCAAAACGTACGCGCTTGAGCATGTCTCCTAGTACCTTCTGTACACCGCGCTTACCACCTTGTAATCGAGTTTGCGCTCTGTATTCAATGCTTGGGGAACATTGAGCATCATGTCCGCGTAACTCAGTTTGCCTTGGCCTGATTGCTCTCAGATGCCCTGTCTATGGGGGTTTTTGCGGAGGTTGATGCTAGCAGACTCCCGCGTGCTCCATGTGATGGCGTTTGTGGTGGTTTCTTGTTTCTTGTTCCCCGACCCTATGATGCTTGTCCTTGGTTTCCCAGAGACAGTTGGCTTCCTCCTTGACTTCCAGTATCCACCGAGATTGTGCGAGCGTCCATGAACGACTTTTTCATGGCATGCTTTTCCTTCAGGACCTCAAAGGAGTTCAATAGTAATCTCAACTTCTCACACAATCTTTTCCCGTTCAGTGGCGAGCCATCTTGATTGCAATAAGCTCCATCGTCCACCTTCTTCTCTAGTTGTTTAATTTCATTGTTGTATGGGGTGGGCTCTAGACTCTTCAAGAGGGGCATTATGTTGAATGGAATTTTGTCGGAGTTGACGAGAATCGTAAAGTGGTACTGGTCATTGCTGAGCAACCCCGTCTTTGTTGTGACGCACCTCACTAGAATTAGTAGATAGATATCATGGATGATATCTTTCACTCTCTCTTCGTACGAGATTGGAATGTGTAGTTGAGCATTATTGTACTTCATGGTGAAGTGGAAGTAATCTTTGAAGGGAATCATGGCCAGTCCTTAGGATTCCACTTGCTTTGGGTCTTTGAACTCCCAATACTCGTCGTCGTTCATCATCTCATCTTCCTCGTCTACTTCTGTTACTTTTGTTGTGTTCTTTTTGAAGTAGATGTTGAGGTTTTCGATTTGGTCTTCCATTCTGGAGGTGATTAGAGGTTAGGATATGATTGATTGAGTACGGATGATCATTTATTTACAAATACTTATGTTCGTGATTCAGTTAGCTTTCTAATTGGATTCCTTGGTGAATGGTTGATTCATATTTAGTATTTGTTTGTATGTGCAGTTTAGGTAGGTACAACCTGATCTGCACACTCTCATTCTACAGCATTTTTGTCTTCTTATTTTGTTAATGTTGGTTCATACGTGGTTTATATCTACTTTGGGTGTCTTTATTATTTTTGCCTGTTGAGTTTGGGTCTGGTTCTCGTTTTAATGTATAGAAGGGATTGTCTATGATTTATTATTCTGTAGAGGTACTCGTGCAGTTCAGGTCGGGACGACCTGAACTGCACGGTGTTACGGATTGTCTTCTTGTTTTTGATGCATTGTTTGTAGTTTGTTTATCGGATATTTGTTTATGTTTTTTAATGCAGATTAGGCTTTTTAAATGTTCTAGAGAACTGTCTTCTTTTTTGAGAGATATGTTTGTACAGTTCAGGACGCATCGACTTGATTTGCACAGGACTAGTTTGGTATTTTCTTCTCCATGCGAGTCTAGTTTTTCTGTTCCCTGATAATATATTTGAGTTCTTCGTGTGCAAATCAGGTCGGTGTGACTTGAACTGTACTGCGCTTTCAATTGAAAAATATGCTCACTTTCAGTGTATTGTATCATCGACGTCTATAATAGTATACCTTGTGCAGTTCAGGTCGGCCTGACCTGAACTGCACAAGACAAGAACGCTTTCACTTTTACCTATGGACTACTGAACCCTAAAAATTTAGTGTTGCTACAATACTCATACCCTAGTATTAGGACTATTATACTATGTTAGTATTGTTCTTAGTGTGTTGTACGGACACTGTACGGACACTGTTATTTGTGGCACAATACTTTGAACGATTCAGGATTCTGTATGCAGACCTTGTACGCACGATTTGTAATTCACTTTTGTCTCCTGAAAATCAATAGGCAAAATAGCAATCTGCAAAACGAAGAAAAAGACGAATTCAAAACGATATGAATGGAGACAATAGAGACAATGCATCACAAACAATGCATCATGAAAGCACAAAGCATTGCATTCCATTATACCAAATTCAAACATCAACCCTTCACAAGCTGAAGAGAAAACAAAATAGTACACATACCAAATCAATAGCACAACAACAAAAAAAACCACTTCAGAACCACACATAGAGAATGCAACATTACAAGACAACAACATGTCCAAATTCTAAAGAACCTTGGCTGATCAAATACAACCCGGCTTCAAGATTACAAAGCATTCAGACTATATTGAAGCATTAAGATTCCAGTACCACACTGTGATGTATTACAAAGCATTCAGATTCTTTGTGTGAAAGTGATTCCGCAAGCTATTCCTCCAGTAGCAGTAACAACAGAAAGGACGGGTGAGTTGGGCAATTCAGATCCACAACAAGGCATTCACATTCTCCGTCCAAGCAGATTAAGAAGCATTAAAATAACATTGGCATGCAAACCTGCAGCTCTCCCCCGCAAGAATTAAAGCCCCTAAGCACAGAAGCACTCCCCCGCAAGAATTAAAGCATGCAAGTAAATAAACCTCGAACCCTAAAATGGAATCCCCGAATCCCGGCAGCCACGGCAGCACAATGAGTGAACTCCCCCGCAAGCATCAAATTTGAAACCCTAAACCCTGAAGTGGAATCCCTGAATCCCGGTAGCCATGGCAACACAATGAGTGAACTCCCCCGCAAGCATCAAAATTGAAACCCTAAACCCTGAAGTGGAAGCCCTGGAAGCCCTAGCAACACTCCATCAACAACCATACTTATCCAGATCCAGAAAACTGAATTTGCTTTCAAACCCAGGAAACCGAATTTCGCATGCAAACTTTCAAACCCTGGAATTTCTCGCAAGCTTTCAAACCTTGGAAACCAAATTTTGAACTCAAAATGCAAACCGAATTTTCTAAATCGAAATTCTCAGAAGTCGAATCCAAGCAGTACTCCCCCGCAAGCACTTATCCAGATGAGTGAATTGGAATCGAGGAAAAAAAAACCGGTGATAAAATTCAAACTCACATGCTTGTGCGACACCAAGAACTCCACCGATCCTCCGAACTCCGCCGATGCTCCACCGAAGTCCTCCGATGAACTCCTCCTCATGTGCGCTCAACTACTCCTCTACGATGAACTCCCCTACAAACTAGAGAGAACAACAAGACAAGAGAGAACAACAAGAGAGAGAAAAAAAATAAAAAACTACTCATGTGCGATGAACTCCCCTACAGACTACAAAAAATAGCAAGACAAGAGAGAACAGCAAGACAGACAGAAAAAACCAGAAAAGCGCCAAAACAATAGCACGGGAAAGCACACACACCCCGGCTCAAACCCTAGGGCGCTTTACCATACCCGTGCAGGCATACCCTACGATACCCGTGAAAACATACCCGTGAAAACATACCCTCTGATATCCATGCAACTATACCCTGTGATACCCGTGCAGCCATACCCTATGATACCCGTGCAGCCATATCCTACGATACCCGTGCAGCCATATCCATACGCTGAGATGATACCCATGCATCTTCCTTGATACCCGGATTGATAACGGAGATGATACCCGTGTAAACATATCCGCACACACGTACTCGCACTGATTCTCTTGAACTATAGGAAAAAAAAAAAAAATTGCACTCTTACAAAAAAAATTTAAGAGATGAATACCATAGAAAGAAATTTACACTTTTACAAAAAAATTTAACCCATAAACGTCGATACGAACGTTTGGCGTCCGATGAATGACAAGGGAATCTCATGTATAGTATATTCATCCTCGGTTTTAGAGGTGGAAAGGAGATATCTTCTACAGTGCTTAAACTCCCAATGAGTGCTTTTCAAATTTAGTATACTAATGATTCCCACTGTGTCAAAATGCATGGTTTTCACGGCCACCCAACCGTCCTTTAAGGGTTAAAGAGATCAATACCTATACTTTTCTTCATATTTAATATTTTTTTTCTTCCTATGTGGATCCTTTAAATATAGCCATTCATGCAATTCTTCTAATTTCAATTCCTTTTTATTAAGAAAATAAATTACGTTTATACTAAAAGGTCATGGATTTCACATTCAAAAACACTTTTTAACTTCAACGTATTTTTTTTTCTTCCTATTCAATATATTCCGGGTGAATTGGAATTGGGATTGAGTGGATCCTTCAAATATAGCCATGTTTTTTTAAATTTCAATTCCCTTGGATTAGTAAAATAAATTGCGTCTAATATACTACATCCCTTCCCTATACTAGACACAAAGTAAACCCATGGACCATAGACTCCCCCATGATCCCTATACTAACCCCTTAATGCGACAATCATTAATCAATTTTTCATAGATTTCTGCGTGTATCTTTGTATAGTAATAACACTAACCAAAATTTAATGAATCCAAAAAAAGTTGCAATTCTTCCTAAACTCTCGAATCCAAAAAAATAGGCTATTGGTGGTCCCCTGGAATGACCTTGTACGTGAAATTAAATATTCGGGCAAGGACCAAGCCCTGTACTTTAATGTCCAAAAAAATATAAAGTCATGAAATTCACGTTAAAAAAAATGGAGAAACACGTGGTGCAAGTTGCAATTTTTCCTAAACTCACGAATCCAAAAAAATAGGCTATTGGTGGTCCCTTGGATTGACCTTCTACGTGAAATCAAATATTCGGGCAAGGACCAAGCCCTGTACTTTAATGTCCAAAAAAATATAAAGTCATGAAATTCACGTAAAAAAAAATGGAGAAACACGTGGTGCAAGTTGCAATTCTTCCTAAACTTCACATAATGATACCATGGTGAATTTGTTTAGCAAGTTCCAATTATTCATGAAATGAAGAAGTCAAAAATATGCAATAAAATTGGAGATCACATTCAATGACCTTGTACGTGAAATTAAGGAAATGGGGGTAAGAACCTTGTCTTGCACTTTAATTTCCAAAAAAATGTAATCTCATGAAAATTACGTAAAAGAAATAAATTCGGAAACATGTAAATTATGTAAGTTGTAATTATTCATGAACTCAAAAAAAATGGCAATGGAAATGCTGCATTCTTTCAAAATAATTAGACACCAGAAATAGTCATTCACTTTCATAATTGTCATTCATGATGGTACTAGTAGGTATTCAAAGTATGCCAATCATGCGGTACAATGATTTGTGTCATAAGATTATCATACTTGAGCGTGTTCTACTCATTTATTTTGAAGTTGTCTCTAAGTTTTCAAAACTTTAATGTTCTTTTAAATTTCGACTCTCTTTTAATCTTTCTTCATGACATTTGACATAACAACCATTTTCAATACTAACAGTTTCTGGAGTGTATTGATTTTGGAGTATATAATGTATAAAAATAAGTAGCTTCAGTTGAATTGAATGTAACTATTTATGATTCTTTTTTAAATGAATTTATAACTTCAAGTTTTACAATCCTAAACCTTAAAATAATGGATTTTCGGGAATTAAATGTACATTAGGAATTATTTTGAAAAAAAATTCATACTACTTGTAGGGATTCATGTACGACAAGCAAAGCAACTCTTTCTTATTGAGCCATGTGCTGTAGTTATTAAATACCAAAGCCCAAAAGTCATGGACTAATTAAATGTTGGAAAATGGAATCAAAAAGAATGTACAAGTTCGAAATTAGTTCAACATTTAGAATTCATGAAAATAATAAATGTATGGTACTTTTATGCATTTTGATACGCAAATGAACTTTTCTTTAAATGGGCCATGTGCTATACTTCCTGAACACTAATTCTACAATATTTTTTTTCTCATGCATTCACATGCAAATTCTATGAGTTAGGAATTGGTAGGCTTTAAAGTACTAACAGGGCATGTCCAATTTGGTTTTATTTAGTGCCACATGCATTTCTACAAAATCGCCATTATGGAAACAATTTTTTTTTTCAAATTGCAATTACTTGGGCCTTTTCTAACTTCTACAATTAAAAGCCCAAAAGTCATGGGATAAATTTCAAAAAATAGAATCTCAAAATATGTACAAGTTCAAAATTAGTTCAACATTTATAATTCATGAAAATAATAAGTATATGGTACTTTTATGCATTTTTGTACACAAATGAACTTTTCTTTAAATGGACCATGTGTTGTACTTAATAAACACTAAAGCCCAAAAGTCATGGGATAAATTTCAAAAAATAGAATCTCAAAATATGTACAAATTCAAAATTAGTTCAACATTTATAATTCATGAAAATAATAAGTATATGGTACTTTTATGCATTTTTGTACGCAAATGAACTTCTCTTTAAATGGTCCATGTGCTACAAGTACTAATAAAAGCTCAAAAGATATAGGATAAATACCACAAATATAATCTAAGAAATATGTACAAGTTCAAACTTAGATGAACATTCAAAATTCAATCATGAAAAAACAGAATTCATAGTACTTTTATGCATTTCTATACGCAAAGCAATTTTTATTTTAATGAGCCATATGTTGTACAGACTTTAGAAGCCCTAAAGCCATGGACTCTAACCAAAAGTACAAATTTCGAAATTTTTTGTTTGTTTGAAGATTTGATACTTGTATTTTGTAGTATCTATCTTAGTAATTGGAATTCATTAGTTCATAATCCTTTATGACTTTTACAGTAAAATGGCTTTAATGAATTATAGGTTTGAGTTGGATAGTACCTATATGATCAATTAAGATGTGGAAATTATTAGTATGGTTGTTTTCTCTTTGGAAAGATTGTTGATCTAGAGATTTAAAATTAAATCTTAACAACAATATTTTTGAAAACTATTTTAAGAGCCGTAATTTGATACAATTTTACTTGAAAGTACCTAAGTATGTTGTAAAATTTTAGAAATCTGCACACGAGTTATGTATAGTCTACAATTTTTTTGTACATTATTGTGGAAGTATGCAACATCTAGATAAATAAAAATAATAGATAATAGTAATTATATAGTAAGAGTAGAAATTTTCAAATTTTCCATAATAGGTAGGGAATAGGAAGCCCAAAACTAGAAATAGGAATTAGAGCCTTTACAAAAAACCTTAAACTGTAATTAGGGTTACAATCGGATCCGGAAACCCTAACCCTAATCTGGAAATTGGAAACTTCCGGCTGAGTAGGCCCTAGAGCCTAGTCCGGCTAGGGAACTTACGGGAACGCCAGGCCCAAAAACTACTTAACCCCCGTTGTCTCCTTCATTCTTCCTCTTCCTCCGCGGGATTATCGCGATGACGCTTAGTGAGTGAAAGTGTGGTGAGATAGGAACGCGTTAGGGAGAGAAGGGGAGGCCGGTGCCGATCGCACCGGAAAGAAGGACGGAATTAAGGCGGAACCGGTGATGGAAAGTTAGCGGAAGTGAATTGGAAGTGAGGGATTACTGCTCGGATGATTAGTCTGGAAATCCCTGAGAATCCGGAACACCACCGGCAACCAGAGGACGATTTGACAGATATGGGGTGTCTAGGGTTCCTGAAAAGACCCTAGAACATCCGGAGCGAGGACATAATAGATGAAATAGTATACGGCGCTCCCAACCAGTACCATCTAATCGTCAGGGGTCGTCCAAAGTCCTGGACTATAGAAATCACTATAAGAAAACTGTGTTTTTTGAGATTTTGAGATTTAGACATCTGCACGTCTATGCTGATGTTTTTCTACGTCTACAAGGACATTTTGAAACTTGCGTTCCGCGCAGACATGCCAAAAACATCGAAAATCTGGCCGGACATCACAAATTTTTCACCAGACATCACAAAAAACATGGGTCAACGAGGTCCTGAAAGGTCGCCATGTGGCTGCCACCTAAATGCCACACATGCGCGGGAAGCCATGTAGGATTTTTTTCATCCATGCCCGTCCATGAGGTGGCATCTGAGGTGGCATCTGACATTGCATTTAGTAAGGATGATGTGGCATGCCACGTCAGCACATTTCTTTGCCATGTCAATGCATTTTCTTGTTGTTTAAGAAATTTAATATTGTTTTTGAAGACATCAACTTAGACATCTAGACGTTTTGAAAGACATCAATTTAGACATCTAAACGTTTTGAAAGACATCAACTTAGACATCTAGACGTTTTGAAAGACATCAATTTAGACATCTAAACGTTTTGAAAGACATCAACTTAGACATCTAAACGTTTTCTAAGACATCACCTTAGATGTCTAGACATTTTCTAAGATGTCATTGTAGATGTCTAGACATTTATTGAGACGTCAACTTAAACATCTAGATGTTGTGGGATGTCATTGTAGATGTCCTAATTTCACCATAAATATTTCTTGCAACGTCCAATATGATTTAGAAGAACAAAATGATGTCACTTTTGACATTTAAGTGGTCAAATGTGCTATTTGGCATAATGTCAATATGGACAATTACACAAGTCCTACATAATGCACATCCAAATTTCATAATATACAATACAACATTTCATATATAATACACCATATATAATATACCATACATAATATACCATATACAATACATAATATGCCATACAAAATACACTGTATTAAGAATTATGTCATATGACTCCAAATGTATTTCAAAAATGTCCAATACAACATGTCATACATAGTACACCATATACAATACAAAATACACCAAACAAAATACACCATATTTGGATATTATAGTACATGACTTAAAAGCCACTTGATGTGATTATATAGAGAGGAGAAGACAACCTCTTTATACAAGAGGGATGGTGGAAAGTTAGACAAACAATATGGGATATGGAATACACAAGAATTGTTACAAGTAGAAATGCAAACTGCATTTAAATGTCTAGACATTTTCTGAGACGTCATAGAAAACATCAAAGTACATATTGATGTCTCCTATGATGTTGGTATCAACACTAATATATAAGTAGATGTCGTAGGTAGTTGTCTTTACAAACTTAGACACCGATCAAAAAGCATCAGTGTAGACATTTGTAGTTCTCATATATGGTATTAAGGCATTGCATACAATTGTTTAGACTAGTGCTCTAAATGATACCAAGCAATGTATCATACAAGGAATACATCTTGACAAAGGCCTAGAGATGGAAAGGATGTGGAGTTTTTTGTCTATAGTCAAGGCTCTTGCAACCACAAAGAGTTGTTTGTTATCCACCCTAAATAAAATTCTTACCTTTTGCAGAGTGGTTGACATTTGTGAGAAAGAAAATTGAACATTTTGGAAAGTTGTGTGCCGAACAGAGGTTAAGAGTAATGGAAGGCACTATACGTACTCTATCCAATCCATCCTGAACATGGTTCAATTGCAAAATGATAGGGACTTTGATGGACTACAACCAATGCAAGAAGTTGACTCAATGTAGCATTCCATAGATGAAAAAAGAGCCTACTTTGTCATTGTGGGTGACAATGCAATTCCTGAGGTTGAAGCTTAACCCCTGAAGGACCAAGGTCTTTTTCCTGCCAAAAAACAGTCAAAACTGCCATATCTATAGCAAAGAGTGAAAAAAAATGAAAATTGTTTTTTTTTCATATCTAACCGTAGGATCTTACATCTAACTAGTATGAGAATGTGTGGAAAAAAATTTAGAATTTTTGACCGCACAGATTGCAAGATATCTGAGTTTAAAGTGAAAAAAATAAGTTTTCAGCACCTTGTAGGACTAGATTTTCTTACTTTGAACATTTTTAACTTAAAACTTTGCACTACAGAGTTTTGAGATTTAAATCTTTATGGTGGAGAATTGAGTTGAGAGTCTAGGGGAAAAAAATTCAAAAAAACTTAAGTATCATTCTTAAAAAAATTGTTAAATAAAAATAGGTACAAGATAGAAGGAAAATCTAAAATATTAATATATTTTAGATGGAATTAAAATGCACTAATCTCAATGGTGGGATTGTTCTAGAAAGTAAATCAGACCATGTAAGAAAAAATTGAAAAAAAAAAAAATTGCATTAAAAAATGAATCCTACAAGTTATTTTTTTCAAGAAGATGCTCTAACTGCCTGAAAAACAAGAATGTCCATAACTTGCTCATAACAAATCCAAATGAAATGAATCAAAGCTTTCTAGATAGACAAAAATATAATCTATGAGAAAAAAATATTAAAAAAAAAATTCAAATTTTTGTCTATTTTTTTTTTGCTGCCCAGACTGCCCATCCCCTCGTTTGAGCTTATTTGGTCATAACTTTTGTTCCCGGGCACCAATTGTGAAAAAAATTATATTCCCACAAAGCTTATCAATTTTTCCATCTCCAAAAGAAGTTTAAAAAAATCACAACAAAAATTCTCCTCGTAGGTACCTATCCAAAAACACATTTGTCCCCCTAGGGGACAATGGTCCTTTAGGGGTTAATACGTCCATGTTCTTTGTATATATGTGTGATAGCTTGCAAATGTCATGTAGAACATCTGAAGGATAGGGCAGCTTGTCTACTTCTATGTCTTCTACAAGAAACTGTTGTCTTGAAAACATTCATCGGGTGACAAAAGTAATGATTGTGGATGTTGGGTGTAATGTGTATGTGACATCATCTGAATAAGAAAGGTTCACTATAAGAAACCCACATTTTTTTTAACATTAGCAACAAACAAGGATGTTTTTCAAAACAAAAGCACAAAGATGGGATTGCAGCCATAGGAGGTAGAATTGAGTTCGATGTTTCAAAAAATGTTTGCATGTCATAGGTGGAACAAATTGATGTCTTGTGCAACAGTAATGTTCTAAAAGACATCAAGAAAAACATAGTTGTGTTTTGTACAACGTCCAAGAAAACACAGAAATGCCACGTTGGCAAGAGCTTTTGGTTTAACTTTGGTTAAATTAGAGAAAGTTACTATGAATTGAGGTAAAACCCTGACCAAATATAAAATGCAGGGGAAGGTCACTAGGTCAGCCATTAGACAAGTTTTTTTTTTTAATTTAAAAAAATTTAAAAAGTGTCAAGTGATGTGGCATTTGATTTACTTTTTATTTTTTATTTTTTATTTTCATTTGGCTTGGGTGCATCCCAACTCCATGATAATAAAAAATAAAGCATAGTATAAATTAAATTGGTAAACTTCACTTCACTTAAATAGACTCAAATTTGAAAAATATCAAAAAATATGGCATCCAGCATAGATGAGGTGGCATACCACATCAGCACACCTAGACACCATTCAAAAAGTTTAATAGTTTTTTTTTTACATCAACTGAGACATCAATTGAGATGTCTAGATGTTTTTTGCAATATCAACTAAGATGTCAAATTTGATAGCTTTGTATAATTTTGAAAAATTACATATCCCATATAGTTTGTCATGCCTCCTACAGCCCTACTTGTATAAATAGTATGTCTTTTCATGTCTATTTACACACAATAATTGGCTTTTAAGTCATGTGACATAAATACCAAATATTATGTATAGCATATTGTGTATAGCGTATTGTGTATAATGTATTGTGTATTTTGTACAATGTACAATGTATTTTTTATGGTCTATTTTTTATGGTGTATGTCAAAGTTGATGTTGCAAAATGTTTCAATGTCAAAGCTGACATCTCAGAAAATGTATCAAAAGACATTTGAATAGATGTCGCCAAAAACAGTATCAAATTTTTTGTTGACGTCCAAGTTGATGTTACTCAAAACAACATTAATCTTCTCAGACAATGTCACATCAGATGCCATGTCAGCATTTTTCATGTCCACGTCATTGAATTTTCATGTCATATACCACGTCACATGCCACATTAGCTTTTTTTTTCCAAACTACCTGCCCATCATCTTTTTTTTTCACCTTGGGCAGTTATTTTCTTCTAGACTTCAGTAATTTCTACTAATTTATCCACGGCTAAAATGAACTAGGGATGCTGACGTGGCAATGATTGTTTCCTCGGACAATCTTTGAAACATCATTATGTCTGCAGTCATGTCTTTAACGGCATAGTTGTTTTTGCTAGCATCTAATGCTATGACCATAATTTTCCTCTATTTTCTACAACATCCACATAAGCATACACTTTCATTGCATTTGTCTAGTAAACATCTCAATGTTCATGTGGACATAGTATGTCTAGCCAAAGACATGCTACGTTTTGGGTTTGACATCCAAAAAAACACAGTTTTCTTATAGTGAATGTGGGCGGGAGTTTACTTCGCGTCCTCTAGGGGATCCGGATGGGCCGGACGAACGGAGAAGTTCGCGGCGGATAGATTCCGGAACCTGGCTGATCCGAAAGAGGGTTACACCGCATTTGACTGCCAGAATCCCAGGGATCAGAGACTATTGGAGTTTCTCAGCCCCATCCTGTATTCGGAAAAGCCCAGCCGGATTACAGTCACTTTGGCAAATACGGTTTTCGGAGCCTTAGGGGAGAGAGGAAAACCGGCCCCTCGACCAGTTAGCTGGAGGCTTGTTATCCACTCGATTGTGGATAAGCTTTCCAGAAATTTGGCGGGGAAGAAGTCGAGCCCCATCAATCCGTACCTCCTCCACTTGTACCACAAGCAGGAGGTACTTAGTGATCCGGAAGACATTATCTACCGGCAAGGGGATAGCTTGCTGAGATACGGTCTTCCCCAGGATCCGGATCCGGCGGAAGATGAACTAGAAGAGGAAGAGAAGCCGGAACCGGAGCACGACTCGTCGGATAGGCACAACTCCCGCCGAAAGAGTACGGATCTGGATTCAAGAGGGAAGGGCCACCTTCCGGACCATGTTCCATTCCGGAACACTAAGCCGGACCAAGACATATTCGAGTCCACGATCGCTTGGTTACAGAATCAGAAGGCCACAAACGAACGGATGGCCACGTTGATCCGGAGCATCTGCACGACGTTGAAGGTATCGGACGAGACGGAGATTGTCGAAGCAATCAACAGTAGACCGGATCCAGAGATGGTTCGCTTGTTGGAGGGCCGGATCTGGATTCTGGAGGCCGAGCGGGATCATCTTCAAAACCGTGCGACTTGGGCGGAAGGGGAGATGAACACCGCCAACAAACGGGCAACGGATGCGACGGAGTTGGTCCGGAAACTGAGGGACCTCATTGATCCACCGGCGGATGTCATCACCAGATCCGCACTCTGGAACAACCAAATGAGCCGGGAAGGTCACATCACCGGAACCATGGTTGTCAAGATCTTGGTAGACTTCGAGGCACGGATCGAGATTGCGTTGAGGGAGATGCGCTAGTTGGTGGGCCACTTCGATCCGCTCATCAGATTAGACACCTCTTTATTTCCGGAAATACCCGGAGGGGAGTTCACGGAGACGACTCAGCTCAACCTTGGAGCGCGGACATCGACCCAGCCAGCACCAGCACCCAGAAGATCCTCGGTGCAGAAGGAGATTACAGATGGGAGGAAGATTCCGGATCCGGTTCTGACGCCACAGAACACTTCGGTAAATCTCTTCCCACCTCTTCCGGTTTCCTCTACAGAAGTTACTACAATGACGGAGATTCCGGGTGGGATTCAGAATCCGGCTCGGATCCACCCGAGAGAGTTCACCCACATGCAGCAGCATACTCCTCCGCGGCCTCCTCCGACAACCCTTATTGAGGTCATAGACCTGGAAAAGAAGAAGGCCACCAGGCGGAAAGTTCCCAGTGATCCGGAAGAGGTTCTGGAGTCAGAAGAGGAGGAAGCGGTAACCAACTCCTCTTCCGGATCTGAGTACGCGGAGACGGATCCGGATCCGCCAAGGACGCGATCAGCGACGAAGTCCACCCCACCGAAGCAGATCCGTCAGAAAGCAACAACTCAGATTTCGAAGGGCGGAACATCAGCGAAGAAGGCCCGGAAGGACATGTGACTTAGTAGTGCAGTTGGTTTGTTAGTTTTGGTGTTTTGTTTCCGACGCGGGTTTTCCGGATGTGGGACTTGTTGATCCGGAATTTTAGGAAGTTCCAGATTTCTAGGAAGTTAACGGCTTTCCTTTTTTCCCGGAACGGTCACCTAGCCGTTGTCCGGATTTTCAACTAGCCGTTGGCTGCGTTTTGCTTTGGACCGTTTGGGTCGTGTTATTTTGCTTTTTAAAGGGCAAGCCGGCTTGTAGCCTGTCATTCCTTTCCTGTCATTCAATCTGAGCACCTAAGAGGACACCTTGGGAATCATTATCTTGCGTATTGCGTCTTGGTTACTTGTGGGTGGGTGTGTAAGGGAGAGTGTATAAGGGAGAGTGTGCAAGGAAGGAGTCCAGATTGGTTGGTATTTGGATCCGGCTGAAGGTGTTTTGCGGAATAGTTTAGATTGAACTGGAGGAGCTGTGCGTAGTGCCTTTAAATTGTTGGAATGGTGATCCGGTGGGATCCGGTAGCTATTCCGGAACTCATGAGTAGTTTCGTGCAGAAGTCAGCAGACGCCCAGTGGAACATTCCCAAACCATCGAAAGGTCTGCCAACCTCAAGAACGGTCGATAGCTAGGAAGTAAGTCCTTTAGTTCCGGATTCCAACTATCCGTGGTTGTTTTACGGATGAGTCTAGTTTACAAGTGAGGAGCTGTGCGCAGTACCTTTAAATTGCTGGAATGGTGATCCGGTGGGATCCGGTAGTGGTCAAGAGCTAGTCCGGAACTCGAGAGTAGTTCCGTGCAGAAGTCGGCAACCGCCTAGTGGAATATTTCCAAACCACCGGAAGGTCTGCCAATCTCAGGAGTAGGCGACAGCTTGATCCGGAAAATATCTGAGGGTCGTTGTAGTAAGGGCGGGTGAGGGTGACCATCTTTCCTCCGTACCGGACTGAGAACTTTGAGGACGGATAGTTGTTTGTTGTTTAGGAGTTGATAAATGTGTTACTTGAGTGGTGATGTTCCCTACCCCTCGAAAAGAGCAAGTGAGGACCCTCTGAGGGTAAAACAGAGGTACCAAAAACCGGTGTGGCGGATAGTGGAAGTAGAGATCCGGATCAAGACAGATCCAGATCAAGACAGATCCAGATCAAGACAGATCCGGATTTGATTCTGGAAGACAGTATATCCGGAACTTGGTGTTTGTATTGTGCCGAATCATACAGCGGATTGACATTTTCGGGTAGATCCGTAGTTCCGAAAATATATTTATTGCGACAACATTTGGGATTCCCTGGGACGATAACTCGTGTCATCTTAATGCTTTTGTGGTGTTAAAGATACCTACGCCTAGACTGTGCGTGCGACAATTATATAGCTCTGCTAATATAATAGGCTTAAAACTTGGGAAATCCGCTAATTCATTGTTCAATATTGAGGTGACATTTTATTGAAAGTGATGAAGAAAGGACTTTGTTAATACGTTTATGTTCCTTCATGCTTTGGATACCATGAATTTGTCGGGTGCGGGCGCTAGTAAGCGGAAGTAGAATCTTCTAGAAAAAACCGGCTCCAGATTTTTCTACAAAATGACACTGGCAAGCGGAAGCACAACCTTCAAAAATAGCCGGAATCCGGAGTTTTGTGGTGAAGGCACTGGCAAGCGGAAGCAGTTTCTCTGAAGGAAACCCGGCTCCTCATTTTTCTCAGAAAGGCGCTTCAAAGGGGAAGAAGATTCTTCCAAGAAAATCCGGCTCCTCTTTTTTGTCAAGTGGAAGACAAGACTTCCACGAAATCACAGCTTGCAATTCAAAATTCTGAATTGGCGCCTTCTTTCTCCCGCCAAAAGGTCTCTCACTCGCTTGGACATGCGACTTCGCAATTCGTATTGTCATTTTGTAATCTCCGTTGATGCTCTGCCCATGCTCATTGATGTTTCCATTGTAGAGAGTTCTAGGATGCCATTGTTGATGTGTTGGAGGAGAACGTCCTTTCTGGAGGCGTGTCGTGCTTGCATGTGAGAGATTTACCGAACCTACTGCGTATAGTGTACTTCGAGTTTCTCTAATTCCGGTGTGGAGTTATGTCATTCATAGTGTAATCATGCTTAGAATGCAAGCCTTGCAATACGTATTATCAGTGAAGAAGATGCATGTTTCTGTATAACATATCTTCTGTATATCCAGCAATGTGTTTTCATTTCAATTGGCGTACTCTATATTTCCGATGACATTGATTTGTACGTGTGAATAGGTTCCCGAAATTGTCGCCGGAAAACACGGACGTAATCGATGATTAAGAAACGCATGTGCAATTCAGGTCGTAGCAACCTGAATTGTACAGGTATTTGAAAGATTGTAGCAATCACGTATTATATCACAGAATTTTTGGTGAAAGACAGTCATATTTTCGTATGAATCGTACAGATCAGGTTGTAATGACCTGATATGCACCACCCTTTCATTCAACAATGTGGTCCTTGTCCTGTGAGGTCGTCGACCTTCTTTGCTTGTCCATCCAGGATCATTCGTGGTCTTGGTGTGCAGATCAGGTCGCTACGACCTGAACTGCACAGCCTTATCATGTATAATTGTAAATGAGCAGAGATGGTCAATAATCAAATTACGATGAATGACATGAATTGTAGAAGTCCAGACATTTATCTTCCCTGTTCATCTACGAAGTAGCCGACCTAGATAAAAATCCCTTCATAATATGTCCACTGCAAAATTAAGAATTGACCATGCAGTTCAAGTCGTAGCGAACTGAATTGGAAATGTCTGAGAGGCAATGTTACCACCAACTAATTCATGATTAAGTCTATAATGAAATATTCTTTATTATTCCTAGGTTGATCGTGCACATGAGGTTGTATCTAACTGAAGTTTAACACCATGTAGTCAAAAATGAATAATAATTGAGATGTTATCTTTTAATCTTTCCGCCAGACTGCCTCGAATGATAAATAGTCTTGGTGTACACTTCAGGTCTCTACGACCTAAACTGTACAATCTTGTAATCCATAATTAATAACTACCTGAGAAGTCTATTTGTATATGCATATGAAGAGCAAGAAGCTACGACATGAACTGTAAAAGTTCTGGAATTTCCATGTTGACCTTCGTTGAAACCAACCTCCATTAATATTCAAGCGACATATGTTTATCTGAATATGCATAATCGAATGCGCAGTTCAGGTCGTAGCAACTTGATTCACATATGTCTACAAAAATAATGTCTGATATGGATTGGAAAAACCTCTTCTAAGTTTCATTATGTCCATTAGCTCCTACACACCTGAATTTACTTGATCATTAATTTTGAAACATCTTATTAGATTCTTTGTTTGCTTCTTTACTAACTGAGTAATATCTTCTTCTATTTGTAGTTATCATGGATTTGGATTTGTTAGCCGTCGACAATATGGACTTCTCTGATGACGAAAACCAAATTCCCAATGAAGGCATCATTGTTGGGGAAGGTACTTGCCATAGTGTGGATTCTGACCTTGTGCTTGGTAGCAACGGACCTCTTGGAGACACTCATGTAGCTATCTTTGTTTCCAAGACACATTCGGAACTGGATATCTCCCAAGAGCGGGTGTACTCTTTAGTTGCTTGGCCTATAAATCTTGTCCATTGCCGTGGGGCAAGCTTACATGACCATGAGGCCCGAGATAATTTCAACTGTTTGCAAGCAACTCTCTTGAACCCGCCATCTTCAACATCTGCTTGACTGTACACAAGTACCATAAGAAATCCTCCTCACAAAACTGCCATCAAATCAAATGACTTACTCACTCAAGACTCTATCAACTTGGTGTCTAGTAAAGTCTGCTGCAGCCAAAATTGTGTTCAACCGTTTCCAAGGGACAAGATTCGAGCCTTCCAGGAACGAATGTATCGAAATTCGACGTTCAAGCACAGAGCCTTCATGAAAACTGAAGTACATAGACAAGTTCATCGAGACTCTCGTGGCAGAAGGATGGTGATGATTGAAGAGATACCTGTGTGCATGCAAGCATGGATGCATATTTCTAGGGTCCCAGAGGCCACATTCTATCGCTACCAAACATACATGAAGGACGGTCGGGAGGCATCAGCGCATGGCAATATGGGATTGGTGAAGCCTAGGAACCACACTCAACAAGCTACTGCTACTTTGAAATGCATCCTCGACAAGGAAGCAGATCACATGCCACATCGTACACGGACTTTGAAGTCAGGAGACAAAGTCGTGTCTAGGATTCTACCAGCTACATTCCAATGGAAGGGTCAGATGAAAGCAATCAATGAAACTAATGTTGCTTTCGGATTGAAGGAAGTCTCAATTTCAAGCTTCAGCAAGATTCGATCTTCCAGGTTCTCAGAGTACGAAGTAAAGAAGCCAGGAGACAATTTTTCTCGATGCGCTACTTATGACAAATTGAAAGAGCTCAGGAAGGGTGCTCTTGCTACATCTCAAACTGCTATGAAGTGGTCCATTAGGTTGGACAAGCATCTTGTTGTTGCTCGTGCTCACAGGGAGTTGTACTACGCTAATCGGTACCAGTCGCATAATTTTCCACATGAGTGCCTTACAGTCATGCACGACAAGATGGATCATGCCAAAACTGCTTCCCCGGTCTTCTCCCACAAAAGTAAAGACCTTGATGGCCTGATGAAGTTGCCTTTGTCTGTCACTGGCATGATTGCACATGGTCATGCTAATGTCCGTTATGCTCATTATGGATTGGACTCTTTCCCCATGATTCGAACTATACCATAGGCTCTATGGCAAAGTTGCTGCGGGATCTTGAATTGCCACCAAAGTCATCTTCTCGATAGTTGTTTGTAGGGTCGAGGTCCACAAATTTATTTACAGCGATGCTCAAAGGTGCAGAGATGTGCAACTCATCTCTACCTCCACCTCCAGAGATCTTCATTCCAGGGACACCTTTGCCACCTATTCTCAATGTGCAAATGGACAATGCTACTGGAGATAATAAGAATATATATGTTTTCTGTTTTTGGTCTTTACTTGTTGCAAACAAGATCTTCCGTGAGGTGTATGTGAACTTCATGATTGTGGGTCATACACATGACGACATTGATGCGTTGTTTGAAAGATGGAGCATGCTATTGAAGAAGGAGAACTTTCCAACAATTCCGATGTTGATGAAGTCGTTCATGGATGTAGAGTCCATTCCCACTATCCCTCACCTCATAGAAGAGGTGCCCGATTTCAAAGGATTCATTGAAGGTGCATTTCTAGACGGTGATGAGACACTTGTTGGATACACAAAACCACAACAAGTGAAGTTCTACCTAGATTCAACAGGATGTCCGGTCATGAAGTACAAATTGTTGTGCACTGATGTAGATTGGTTAGGGGAGGATGGTAGAGATATTAAGTTGTGAAAAGAAGATTCCAAGGGGCGTAGTTTGTGGCCCCATGGAGAGCCATTGCCAATTTTGCTGAAGGAAATGAGAGGAGTGGATGATATTTTGAAAGGTATATCTGGCTTTGTGAAGTACTGGGAGAAGTTGTGCAATGCAGATGTTACTGGAGAATATCGAAGACGCTATGAGCATTTGGTACACTACTGGCATGATGTGAAGGTGGCGTTACAAGAACCATTACTTGCTTCTACTAATTTAAAGGACGGTTTCTGGCCAACTACTCGAATTCAAGCAACTCTAGAGGATCAGTTACAAGATGATGGCGAAGATCGTGAAGAGTTTGGAGAAGATGAGGCCTATGTCGGGCCTTTGCGTAGACGCCCACAACCATCTTTTAGAGTGGGTCGGGATTTCTTTGAAGGCTATTTTGTTGCAATCCGACCCGCAGATGGTGACAATTGACCGGTTTGGATTGCAAGGGCGTTGTCTGATCCCAACTGTAATCCTGAGAAACCAAATTGCGTGCTCATTCAATACTTTTGTCCAACATCAAGGAATCAAGATGTTCGTGACTTCTATACAGGATGGGACAGTGAAAGAGGTCTACGTTGGAAGGTTGATGAAACCGAACCACCGCTATGGGAAGAAACAAACGCTTTGATGACAGCATGGAAGTCCCAGAACAGAAGAGGTACCCGTGAATGCAGGATCAAGATTTCTACAACTCAAATTGAAGTCATCAACCAAAGCTTGGCTTCATATACTTGATTTTGTGGAATATTATCGTGAAATTAGTTATAGTATGTTAAATTGATATATTGGATATTAATTATGTTTTAATCTTTAAATTTATATTAATATATTTACTATTACATGTTTGCACATACTCTTTTCTGGATATCTCATGTTATTTTACTAGCTTCATATCTGTCTAAAGTCAATTTGGAAATGTAATACGATTGAAGAAAAGGGTAGTGGGTATAACCACTCTTTATTATGTTAACATGTTAAGCACTTGTCACAAGTTTGGATAGGGGGCCGGTTGGTTGTTACAATTTTCTTGCCTGCAAAGCTCACTTAGCAGCACCAAGTCATGTTTTTTCTCTCATGCGCTCATACAAATTCCACGGGAATTGAACCCGGACCGCTTCAATGAGATGAACAACCCCTTACAACCAACCGCGGAGCTCATGACTTGGTGTTCAGAAGATTGCAAAATCTTTATTTATATTAATCAAAACATTTATCTTAAAACATTTACATCTAATTGAACATTCCATCACTCAAGAGACTCTCATTTTAATGGAAATTACACATTACAACTAGCAAATTTAGTGTTTGCGCACCTAAACTGGCTAACATTATAATTCATTGTATAGGGTCTAAATGGACAATATTATTTTGAGAGACTCCAAACCTCTCAAAATATTGAATATAGTGTTAAACTTAGATTGATAAATGCATCTTGTGAGGACAAAGAAAATGATACCAAAGAAGTTCACATATAATTGAGTATTGGAGGGGTTATCCTAAAGATTCTTTGAAAATCTAGCCCCTCAAGTTGGATTTATCACTACAAGAGGAAGGGATGTTTTAAGTAGTGTCCTAGACATCACATCTTTTAAGTAACGTCTTTTAAGTAAGTTTTTAAGTAAAATTTTACTACAAAGACAATCTTTTTAGTAAAATTTTACTTAAAAACTTACTTAAAAGACGTGATGTCTAGGACACTACTTAAAACACCCTTTTCTCTTGTAGTGTATCATTTAAGAATAATTGTGAATTTGTGACTTGTTTAACCCCTAAAGGACTAGTGTCCCTTTGAGGGACAAATGGGATTTTGGGTAAGCATCTACAATCTCAATTTATTTCCTAATTTTTTGAAACTTTTTTTGAAGATAGAAAAATCGATTAGCTTCATGGAATTATAATTTTTTTTTCAATCAATGCCCGAGAACAAAAGTTATGCCCAAATAAGTCCAAAACAAGGAAAAAGGGACAGCTAAAAAATTTTTCATATATTATATTTTTGTTTATATGGAAAGCTTTTATTCATTCCATTTTGATTTGTTATGAGAAAATTATAGACAATCTTATTTTTTGGGCAATTAGAACATCTTCTTGAAAAAATAACTTGTAGGATTCATTTTTGAATGCAATGTTTACAATTTTTCAAGAAGAAAAAGTTCCACATGGTTTAATTTGCTTGATAGAACAATCTTACCATTGGAATTAGTGCATTTTAATTCCATCTTAGAGATATTAATAATTTAAATTTTCTTTCTATCTTGTACCTACTTCTACTTAACAATTTTTTTAAAGAATAAAAATTTAGTGTTTTTGTATTTTTTTCCCCCTAGACCCTCAATTCAATTTTCCAGCATATAGATTTAAAGCTCACAGTTCTGTAGTACAAAAAATTAAAGTTAAGAAGGTTCAAAGTCAAATAATCTAGTCCTGCAATGTATTTAAAATTTTATTATTTTCACTTTAAATGCAGATAATAACTTGCAATATGTGCAGTTAAAATTTTTGAAATTTTTCCACACATTTTCATACTAGTTAGGTGTAAGATCCTATGGTTAGATGTGGAAAAAAAAAATTCAATTTTTTTAATTTTTTGCAATAGAAATGGCAGTTTTGAGTGTTAAAAGGCCTTGGTCCTTAAGGGGTTAAAACTACCCCATCTAGATTCGTATTTGAAATGTAAGTCCTCTAAACTTGAGAAGTTGAGAGACTAGGGTCAATTTGGAGTACATATATTTTCAACACTTGAAAAAAATCATAGTTCATTCATAAATTATCGAAAAAGTGCTTGCAATGAGAATCTTTAATCCCCTATTCACTTGCAACAAGATTCAAACAAATTAGAGAATTTAGGGTTATTATAATTATCTTATTGAGATATTGAGAAGTAGTGGAAATCAATTAGATAGCCCTAGAGGTTTTTAACTAGGTTTTCACCCAAAAGGCCAAAACGCTCTAAAACTTCCATTTCTAAGGTAAACCTACCTATGACATGCAAAATGAGTGGTTCAATTCGCAAAAATATTCAGATTTTTTTCCATACAAAGACAAATGTGAGAAATGAAGGAAGTAGTTGAAATTTTATTTTTTGGACAAAGTATGAATTTGTTATGAATTCTTGAAGTGTGCCACCCAATTGGTCCAAAAGAATTTGTAGACTATCTCAAATTAGCAAAAAGTGTTTCCATAATGGTCATCTTACCATCTAAAGTAGTCACACCATTTTCTAACATGGCTACAAGATTTCCTAACATGGCTATGACATGAAGGAATAAAAAAATAACTTTTTATAACGAGTTTATACTAGAAAGGTGTAAGTGTCCTATAATAGTCAATAATAACTCCATGACTATTTTCCAAAGCATTGATTATGGCTACAAATCAACCCAATGTAGTCCTAATCCTATTTACTAGAAAAAAGTTTGTTATGGGTAGATATAAGATTGTAATGGGTAGCTCCCTAGGAGCCTATCATGGAAAATTTGCCTATCATGGAAGATTTACCTTAGTACAAGTTCCAAATTTTAGAAAAAAATAAAAATTGGACATATGTAATCATAGGATCTTGTAGTACTCTGGTTTGAAAAGATGTGGAAAAAATTTCCACCATGTAGATTGTATGATATTAGCCTTGATATTAGCATTTGAATTGACAAAAATCTTATAAGCAGCTGCACTTCACAAGGCCACATTTTACATGGTTGAAATTTTTGAGGTCCTGTGAAAGTGATTTCTTAAAAAAGTGATCTTTTAAGAATTTTTTTGAGCCGCCCAAGTTGCCCGTAGTTCAAAGAAAATTACATATCGTACAATAACTTCTTAACAATGTGGTCAAAAGTTATGAAAATTATTGGACCTTAAAGCTACTCCTTGGGGCACATGTTGTGTGAGAATTTCAAAAAAAAAGAAATAGAAATTCCATTCATAGTGAGCTGCCCAAAATTGCTATGTTGTGGAAAAAAAACAATTTGGTCCTTTAGGGGTTATAGAAAAATGGCCTCCTATATTGTGGTTGATTAATCTTTTATTATTTGTAGACCTCTCCTAGTTAATTAGGATTTTTTTAATTCCAAATTGGAATTGGAATTTTCTATTTTTTTACCATTTTTGGTAAATATTAGGTTCTTGCATTTTTCTTTTGGAGGTGAAAATGGGGCAATTTTCCTTCACCATAGGTCAAAACCCTAGGCATTAATGAATTCTAGATGAAAAGTGCACAAATTCATGTTTGGGTTTGCCTTTAGATTTTCTTTGCCTCAACAAAGAATTAAATTTTGTCAAGGCTAACAAATCCTCTTAAATTACTTAAAATGCTACAAATACATAGTACATTGACATAATAATGAAGGAGTTTCTTTTTAATATTTTACTCTAGGAGATTTGCAATTGGTTGAAATTTTAATCTAGCAAATGTATTAGAGTAGATTAATAAGTGAAATTTCTTTTTTGACCTTATGAAGATTATTTGCACTATTATCAATATTCTCATCCAAGTATGAGAACAAAGTGTATACAACTCCAAAGTTTTCATTGCAAAGGATCAAAATAAATATTTTTCCTTCTTTTTGGTTGATTAATTTTGTATATATCTACCTTGATTAGCTTATTCGGTATCTCTAAATTTTCAAAATTTTAACAATTTGGTTGTAAGTAAAAATACTTATTTATTTATTTTCATTCAAAGAAGAATCTTAATTTTATTCACCTAAGTTCCATATATAGATATGAATAGTATTCTAATTTTTAAATTTTAAATATGAATTTGGGTTGATTTTCTAATTAAGTTGTCTAACATTTGATGGTTGGAGTCGTCGTCATCCTTGGCTTAAAACAAATTGGCAAACCAATTAAGTACATATTTCAAATTTTGAAGCTAGTAAAAGCTATTTTGACCTATGTATTTGAATTGAGATCAAACTAAAGTTACATCAAAACCTTGTTGACAATATTGTAAATATATATTTACTTAGTAGAAGAAATTATACTTGCTCTTCAATTGCTTGTGTATCCCAAATATGATGACAAGGTCACGGACTAACACAAAATGCATTGAAGATTAAAAATCTCGTAATCAAGCTACAATTTTTTAAATATTTTTTTGAGGATAGCTATGTTGAATACCTGAATTTTGCCAATCAATTTAGCTATCCTCAAACATGACAAAATTTGGAATCATATTGAAAATTTGAAGAACCTAAGATAAATTAGAAATTTAAGCTATTTTAGGCATGAGATTATAGATCCAATCATCCATTGTCACTACTCTATCAACAAATTTTAGAGCTCAACATGATTCCAAAAGGAAGACAAATCATTTACAATAATGATCAAGTACAATAAAAACAAATTTTATAATAGCCATAATCATAAATTAATGTGTTTTTGTATATTAGTGGCATGAAGGCAAATTTGTAATAAATTTATTTGAAGTCCCCATTCAAATGGCTTTTTAGTATTGTATATTAAATTTGTTAGAGGTTAATTGAAGTTGTATTGATTTAATCTCTACCCTAGGGTTTTTATTTCATTTATTTTGGAATGCACAAGTACATTCAATTGACAATATAGATGAAGCTATATACATTCATGGACATGAAAAAACTATTGAAAATATAAATGACTGTGAGTTTATTCATCTAAAGATGCCATCATACCATGACTTTCTGATAGTCTAGCAAATTTATCCATTGAAAAAGGAGGAAACTATTGCTAAATATTCCCTTTAATTTTTTTTAAATCACTTTAAATGAAATTTATTTCAAATAGAAAACCACGTCATGGCCTACAACAAGTATTAATTACTTCTGTGGTTTTTTAGCTTATACTTTTTAAAACCTTGTTGGCATTAATTATTATGTACTTATAAAATGAATCTAGAAAATTGAAAGAATTTTGAACCTTTATGTAATAGTATCATTTGCACTAAATTTACATATAAGGCAATATTGAAAATTTAGCAAACTTCTTTAAAGGATAATTTTTTTATTAGCAAACGCAATCATCTAATAATGAATGATATCCACATTAAACAACTAATTGCAAACATATTCTTTTAGAATCTTTAGTTCACAACCTTTTAGAATCCTTCTATAATCTTCTAGGATCTTTGGAAACTTTGTAGAATCTCTTAGTCTTCCAAAATCTTTGATACATAGTTAGTTACTCCCTCCGTCCCATAATGATCTTCTTGTTGGCTCTAATTTTTTGTCCCAAAATGATCTTCCTATTGCATTTGTGATGTTGTAAATTGGTCAAATTCAATTTTTGATTGCTCTTTAGGATTAACAAAACAATTTTGAGGAATAGCTCCCCCTCCATCCATTCAATCATCAATCAAAAGACACATGAAATGATTCAAGGGATCAATCAACATTGTTCAATTTTATTTTTTGCATCTCTTTGACTATTGTCTAATTGAAGAAGAAGAAACTTTTGGAGTCAATATTGAAGTCCACACATGGGCTTTGGCTTATTCTAAATGACCATAAAATTATAACCTCACACTCAACAACTATATGCCCACTGGTGCTATTTAAATATGCCCAAAAAATTCTACTTTTCAATCATTTAAAACTGCACTTTGAAAAAGGCTTCTAAAATCAATGTTTGCAGGACACTAAGAGTATACTAAACTCTACCTACCATGCGAAATGGGTCTTAAAAAAGTTATTTTTAGCCTTAATCTGGAACATTTTGTCAAACAGGAAGATCATTTTGGGACAGAGGGAGTATTTTTTAGCATTTTTGTGTGAATCCTAATTTTTATAGTAGAAACTATATTGAAACAATCTATAAAGAAGAAGAATCTTATTGATTTTTCTTCATTAGAAAAACATACTACAATGCTTTTTGTTACAATCGATTTCAGCACTTATGTTATAAGTGATTTCCCATCTCTTTCTTTGAATGTTTTTTGTGTTACTAATGAACTTCACCGGTACCCCATGTCATTCAAAATATGAATTCATTAATTGTTCTTGTAAATTAAACTAACATTGTCATTGCATTTGACTTTGACCAATTTGATCTCTTACATAATCTTTAAATAACATCATGACATCAATAATTGTGTTGTTCTTTAAGATCCATATTTTGAGTCCAATTGTATTTGACTCTTTGTACTAGTAGAAACATGGGCTTGTTAGACTAATCAAATGACCATAGAAACAATTCAAGAATGGTTTTAAAACCTAGGTCTTCAATCTAGTCAAAGTTTGTCACAAATCTAAGCAAATTATAAAGTTTGATTGTTTAACTTGATCATATTTTAGTTTTTTTCACAAAGTAGAAGCACATTTTGCTAACAAAATCAATTTGCTAGTGCATGTGGATCTTTTACCTTATATGACATTTATATGAAAGCGGAAGATCCACTACAAAATATGGAGAGTAAATTGCACATGCAGGTTTCAAATTCAAGCCTCTTGTAAGGCCATCATAGCTAGAGGAGGCCATCTAAGGCACTAAGGAACTTAAGTCTTCACAATTCTAAAAAGAAATATTTTATATATTTTAAAATTATTCTTTTATTTTATAAAATATATCTAATTTAAAAAAAATTATGAGTATGAGATTAGAATACAATGAATACTACTCATGTACTTTGCAATCACCTTCTTGCGGCATTTGCTTTTATGCATGCAAATAAACAACCATGTTTATTTATGTAAATTGAAATGGGAGTCAAAGTATAATAGTTCCAAGTGGATTTAAGATCTAGGTAAGAACATCACTGAATCAAAAACTATTGAACTTAGTAAGATGTTGTTTAAATGTAGATCTTTGTTGCAAAAATACTCAACAATTAATAATTCTACAACCTATGAAAAAAACAATTCTAATTAAAATCGCAATTTGCTTATCCAAACTTTTCCTTACAAAATGAATCAAAATTGGTTGGGATTCAACATAATGATTGTTGTCACCAATACACTTGTTGTTGCCTAACTAGCTAACTTGTTGAGTGGCTTGCCAACTTGGGCTTAGTCTGTCTTGATTTCATCTGAAAATAAACCCATGCATAATATTGACCTAGATGAATAGTTTCAATTATCAAGAGAATTAAGAGAATACTTTCAAAGATGGATATATTGAAAATTTTCAATGCACAATCAAATATGAATGCTCCAAGGATCAATAATACTTTATACAATTAGCAAGGTGGTATATAATTATCAATTCATAATAAAAAGAAAAATGTTAGGGCACTTCAACTTAAGAAAAACAAAACATTGTAATTATAAGATTGTACAACAATTAGTGTTGTACTAATATTTGTTAATGAAGAAAAAATAAATAGAGTGAGGTAGCATGGCCGGTTAGTAGGTATGCACACATGTAGATACATAATTTGGTGGTAACAAAGAATGGATGAGTTACATGCCTTGAAACATTTGCAAGACACTTTTGGAGCTAGAGTCCTCGCCCTTTATCATTTGCAACATAGTGCGTTGTTCTTGACCATCATCACCTTGCATCAATTGTCGGATGCTGGTGGCTGTAGCGGGGAGAGAACTAATATCAATGATGTAACCACGGACAAGCTGTTGGTGTAGCAACAACGCGTATGTCATCATACAAGCCCACAACATGTGCATTCCAAGAAGGAAGTGTCCATTCGGGATAGTCACGTTTACTCGAAACATGCCCCAATACAACAATGTAGCCATTAAATAGTGGAACTTGGCAAACAAGCGAGCACAACTATATGAAAATGATGCTAGTTGTGTCCCTATCGAGCTTTGAGCTTGAAATGGAATATGGCGGAATCCCCAAAAGACTTGAGTCAATGATAACAAGCTAATACCAGTGACACGAATGAAGTATTGCGCAAAATTGTCAGTGGCCCAAGGCACTAATAGGTGTGGCGACACCATGAAACCCATTGCTATTATCACTTGCACTAACACTGCTGTTACGTAGCACCAATATGTTATGGTGCTTATTGACACCATTTTAATTATTATAATGATTTATTTATCACACTTAAATATTATTTCTATTAATAGTGGTTTTTTCTTACCAATCAATCTAGTTAACCTCATGCAATGCTCTCTCTTTTGATTTTCCTACAAATGTAAGATATTTGTTTGTCAAATCCCTCTATTTGATTATACTTCAAAAATTTGATCAATTTTTAATCTCTCCCCCTACCACCTGTTCAAAAATTCAAAGTAATTTCACTAAATACATTTACATTTACAACTATCTATTTAATAATATAATATTAATAAATTCTTTATGTTTATACATACATGTTCTTTGATTGATGCTCATTCCAATTATATCCAATAAAATGTATACAAATGACTATAGTCAATTAAATAACATTATGAAGATGATAACTTCTTCATGGCTAGATCATGAACTTAAAGTTTGTACAAGTGTGTGGAGTATGCAAACTAAGAATCATATATAAATAAATAGTCCAAGATTAAGGTTGGTGCTCTATTAGAACTAATTAAAGTGATCAATGGCAATTATCTTAATTTGCAATTATGGTTTTAATAAGGTTACAACCTATATGTAATATCACCTACTACCTTGATACTAGAGAAGTGTCATTATTACTACCTAAATCCAAAGAACCTCATTGAAAGCTTGGTCAAGTAATACTTCCTACATAGACTTCAAAGATAAAAAGACATTTTTGGAGAATGAAAATGAACATGAATTGAATCTTCTCAAAGAAATACCAATAATATTTGAGAATTCATGTATATAATGTTGCTAGAGATGGGTCATTTTTTCAAAAGGATAGGAAATTAGGCAATGCTTGTTTTAAAATTTATTTCTTGAAAAAACTATTATTTGAAAATTTACACCACAAGAATGTGAAATATTCTTCTAGTTGTCTCAATTCAAAACTAGGGACAATTATTTTGCCTTCTAAAATGTGAATTCCAAATACGAACATGTTGCATGATTGATCCTCATACAAAAGTAGGCCTATGTTATGTCCACGTAACATAAAACCCATTCTATCTACTTCTCTTGCTATTTCTACATAGAAATTACTATTTCTAGACTACATAGCATTCTTCCTATAAGTGCTCATTGCAAGAGCATCAAAATTTCCATAAAATTTCATCTTTTTCTTAATGCATACATTGAGAGATCAAATCATAGCTAATTTGGAGCAAAAAGAGGCATAAGGTGGGAAGATAGATACTATTGTCAAGTTGAAGAGTGAACTAGAAGTAAGCAAGTGGAAGTGATGAAGAGGGAGGCAACGATCTTAAAAAAAGCTCTAGTTGAGATTGTATAAGTGGGTTGTGGGAAGCCAAGGAATGAAGCGGTGAAGGATTAGCCTTTCAATTTGTCTCTTCACTAGCACAATTACATTAGTAGACATGCAATATTTTGTCTAACATAACAACTGAAAGGTCACATGAGCCCAAGTCCATCTACTAGGTCAATGACTAGTTTGACTTTATAAAAATTATTTTTGTTTTACAATTGTCCACATCATGTACAATGTGACATGTCCAAGGGTGCATGTAGATGGGTCACTTCTCAATGGGTGACTTTAGGTTGTTCAACTTCAAGGGGTGACTTCTAGTTGGAGGATCACCTTGAAAGGCAATTGCCTTTGGGCAATCTCTTTAAGGATGACTCTTCTTCATGGTATTATACAATCAAATTTAGTTATGTCACTAGTGGTTAAAACTCACACCTAGTTTCATTCGTCAAAATATGATGAGTTAACCCCTAAAGGACCAGACTGTGTTTTTTGGTTGTATAGAAATTTTGGGCAGTTACCTACAAGCAGAGATTTTCATATTTGGAGCTGAAATTTTAATAGAATGTGGGGGCAAGGAATATTTTTCATATGCACCCAATTTCATGACATTTGGAAATACGAGTCAAAAGTTATAGCCTAATATGTTATTTTTTTTTGTAACTGGGCAGTTCGGGCAGATAAAAAAAATCATTTTTTTCAGAAACAAAAATTTGTAATTGATTTTCTAGAGTTTTACATACACGAAAAGCTTTCAATCATTCCATTTTGATCAATGAGTCAAGAGTTATGAGGATTTTTTGTTTGCGGGCAGTTCTGGATTTCCTACTCTAAAATAAACTTTGAAATCCTTTATCTTACCCAATTTTCAATATTTTTGGACAAAAATAAAATTATAGGATGTAGATACATTATTACAACATTTCGACCATTGGGATTGGGAATTTTCAATTCCATATTTAAATTGTAAATAATTTAGTATTTTTGATCATTCTCTACTACTACCTACTTACTATTTTTTTCCTATATGTTGTACTATTCCAAATGATCTGAAAATTTTCAAGCATGTGGAAAACTTGTCTAGGAAAACGAATCCAAAGAAGCACTACCATTTAGGTCATTTTTTCATAGAAATGTGAGCTTGTGAAGTGCAGCTGCCCTGCTTTTTGCAGGATAAAAAAAATGATTTTAGTTAATTTGAATGCTTATATCTTGCAATCCCCCCAATGGAAATGTCTAAAATTTTTACCACATGTTTTTTATACTATATAATACAAGATCCTACGGTTAGATATGTCAAAAAAAGTCTTTTTTCAAAATTTTGGTACTTGTACTAGAAATGGCAATTTTGGAGCGTTTTTGGTGAAAGTATAGTGACAGTCTTTTAAGGGTTAAACCAAGTGTGGGTATTAATACTTGATAAATCTAAACATGTTTTCTTCTAATGTGTGTCTAATAGATAGGGTAGAAACAAAGTCATTTAACTTTATACTAGAGTTTCCATGAAAAAAAAAGTTTTAAGGATTTTACTCCTTCGAAGTTTTACTCACTCATTGAGTTTTAAAGTTTAAATTATAGAATAGTATTTATCATTGCAACCTTTCATACGGCCAGGGTGAACTGACCCTGGCTCAGCCCTTCGGGCAAACCCTGGAATTATTTATTTTCCACGCATGAATTTTTTTTCAAATTTTTAATTCATTTTTGTGATCAAAGACCCCAAATTAGTCAAGAGATGTCAAGAATATACCCTAGGACGGCCCAAAATAGGGGGCTTTTTTTTACATGCACCCCTTGTAAGGCCAAGCAAGGAGGTCAATCCACCCCAAGTTTTCATACTTGGTCAAAATTTGAATTGTTATAATAAATATTCCAATTCATGGGTAAGGGAAGTACTATGGGTTCATGTCATTCCCTTAGTTGTGTTTCTAGTTCTTCTTTTTCTTCATTCCACAACTCTTGAATTCATGGGTGCAATGTTTGGGACAAATGCAACAAGGTCACCAAGAAATCAAGAGGGGCATTGGTTCATGTCAAGTAATCCATGAGATCATGCCAAAAACGGCAAAATGTTCTCATCCCTATAAGTTACCTCTCCTCTATTCGACCTAACATATTACGTTGATATGAGCAAAGATTCAAGGGTGGTTGCAAGAAAGACCAAACGATTTTGGTAGCGTTTTGCCAAATCTACAATTTCTTGCATTTAGTACTACGGGTACTATAGTACTATAAAATAGAACAATCTTAGCTGTTGATCTAAAAAATCAAAGACTAATAGTACTTTTGACTACTTGTAAGTACTAAAGAAGTACTATTCGAAAAAAAAAAAGACAATTTGTTATAGAAATAGATACAACTAGGTATAAATTAATAATAATTAGAAAATCATGAACAAAAAGAAACTAAAAATTGTCCATTTAAAAAGACTTGATAGTGATCACATTTCATCAAAAAATAGAAGTCAAAACCATCTTGAATGTTTGAAACGTTGCGCGCAATGGACCCCTATTTGCACGCATGTGGAGGACAAAAAATAGTTTTTTTCTTATAAATTTCCTTTGGTAGGCATGTGCTCGTCTAGTGTGGAAATAGCCCACAAAATTTCAGGTGTACATCATAATTTTTGGATACTCAATACTAAATCCCCCTAAAACGCAAAATCTGACAAATTAGCTAAATTGAATTTTAAATATAGAATGTTTTTTCAATTTTTTAGAAAAATAGCAAATCTCATGACTTCCAAGTTAGCCATCTCTTTCAAGTACATTGGCTTCATTTTTCAAAAATTATAGCTGATGGCAACTCTATCACTTCAATTGTGATAGAAAATACTACCGGTCTTTCTTGCAATCATTCCAAATGACAATTTTCGTGGAGCAATTCAAAGTGGGGTCAACTTTAATGTCAACCATAAATAGTTATTGCTAGGTGCCCTTATTGAACTTATACGTACCCCATAGTGATTGCAAGAAGCATATGTCATTTTTTATGGCACACATAGTGTGATGGACTTGTCATCTGCTATAACTTTTGAAGCATGAATTCAATGAATTTGAATTTTATTAAAAATGGTTGTTTCCATTGTAATCATATCTTTCTTTTTTCAAAATTAAAAAAAAAATCATTTTTATATTTAAAAGTCAATTTTGCTAATTTGTCACACTTTCAAGTCACTACAAGAGAAAGGGGTGTTTTAAGTATAGTCCTAGAGATAATATTTTGAGTAATGACTTTTTAGGAGATTTTCAATAAGAATTTACAAAATATTTGTGTCTTTCTAGTTAATGGGCCCTCAACTTTACTAGGAAGACACAAATATCTTGTAAATTCTTATTGAAAATCTCCTAAAAAGTCATTACTCAAAATGTTATCTCTAGGACTATACTTAAAACACCCCTTTCTCTTGTAGTGAGTTTAGTGGGTTTTGGTACTATCAAGTAACTAAAATTGATGATGTAGAGCTAAAATTTGTGTGGTCTATTCCCACAATAGGTAAAATTCTTCTTTATTAGGGACATCTATATTATTTTATGTCTTCCATATTTGTACAAATAGGACTCTCTAGTACCCACATTTTTGAATATTGAAGATGGTTTCCACTCATTCTCTTGATGAAATATAATCAAATCAAGTCCTCGCAAATGTACAATTTTTATTTTGTTTGTAAATTTTTATTTATTTTTATTTATTCTATTATTCACAAATTAAAACATCAAAATACCTATTTTCTTGAGATTTTTCACTTTTCTAGTTCTCCTACTAAGAGAATTTTTTGTGTGCTTTTACATGTATCCTAGGATTCCATCTTCTTAAGGTGTAGATATTAACCATATTTCTATACTTCTACAAAAATTGTTTTTCTAAATTAAAAATAATCTAAAAAAAAACATCGAAAAACTGTGAAAATGCTACAAAACCAATTAGTGTTTTTTACAATCACCCCCATAGAACTGAAAGTTGCCCATATTGAACAAGTTGAGCCCCAAATTGAGGAACGTGAGTTTCTAAGTTGTCACATGGAATTCAAAATCTTTTTTTAATGTTTTACAAACAATTATGAGCTTTGTAACATAAAAACCTATTAAAAATATTTTGGAAAAAACAAAATATACTTACTAATCTCCAATTTGGTCTTTAGAAGTTTTAGAAGTTTAAGGGATCCATATTAAATATTAGGAAGGAGATTACATGATCCAAATGCAAGTATTAGCCATACCCAATATAATAGGAGAAAATGAAGTAGAATCATTTCTTTAGAAATATAGAATGGCCAAACTAGTAGAGTCCTAAGTGACGCAAGGTCATCTCCAAAACTAGATCACATTCTAGACCTCTTACTACAATTTTGTCAAGATTTCTAGCCATACTAAGGAAAAAAGGTAAACAAATAGAAGTATGCTTAGTGGAACTCATAATTAAAAGTGAGATGGCAAATGAGAAGTTGACATCCAAAAGAAAGTAATTCATATTAAAAAAACATTCCAAGAATCCAATGGTGCAATCCACTTTGTGAGATCCCTCTCTAATCTAAAATGATTTTTTGATCTAGCGACTCTAGAGGTAATTTTGATAAAAATCACTAATAAAGTTGCAATTTAAAGAACAATGACATTGCATTTGTAACTATAGTGTCTAGGACTAATAGAAAAATAACTTTCAAAATTCCAAGATTTTTAGAATTGTAGAAGTTAGTCTTTTTGAAAGTCAACTTGAGCAATAATTAATTAGAAATCCTAAGAAATTCACCAAGTAGTATGAAAATTATGACAAAATTATGTTAGGATTCTTTTTCTATTTTTGGAGCCCCTACAAAATTCAAATTGTTTGATAGTGGCAAGGACCCAAATTATAAATCTTGGATTTTACTAACTTTACTTAAAATCTTGAGATTATAGTCAATGACGTCCCATATGCACTTGAATTCGAAATCAAGATTGAAACAAGTCATTCTTTTCTTTTAGCTACAGTTGCTAACATATGAGCCTAGGAGTTAAAGACCACAAGTCAATGACCCTAGGACCTTGGTCATTTAATGTGTTAATTATCTTTGAGCATATGGACCTATGATTGTTGTTATTAGTAGGAGGTAGTTACTCTCTCTTTTGAGTGCATAATGACAAAAGTGTTGTTTCTTGTGTAAATCTCACATGAATAATAAAAAAGGTACATGTATTGTTTTTCCATTGGTTGTAAAGCTTTTACAATTTTTTGAAAGGGGAATACAAGCCATTATTCTATTGGTTGTAAGACTTACATTCAAAAATTCTCAAAAGGATAAACAAAAGTAGTCTTTTGTAAAAAGAAATTCAAATTTTCATTCATGAGTATTTGAAAAAAAAGGCATCATAAAATCAGTTTAAACCCTAATTTCTTTGTCTCATCTGTGTTTGTCTCATGCTTGCAAGATTGTCATTGCATCTTCAAGACAATCTTCTTCGTGGTCATAGCTTGCACACATACAACCCCCAAAACACAAAACTGTAAGAAGAACAAATCTTGCTTCCAAGTGTGGAATTCAATAGAGAAGTAAAGACTCCAAGGTTATTCAAAATGAAACTTGTTTGCACCTACATTCAAATTCAAGGAGTGTACTTGACACGAGCTTTGGTTTAATTTTGGCCATGAACTTATTTGCTAATAATATAATGTTGTTGATGGTAGTTGTATCCTACTCCCAATTGTTTTTCTTCAACCTCACGATCTCTACATTCAAGAGACGATTACATTCAATCAAGAAAAAATCAGATTAGGGAAACTATAAAGAGTTGATCAATTTTACAAAGTCATTAAAGAAACCACTACATATATTTTAACTTGAAGTACATTCACATTATCAAAAATCATTTGAGCCTTTCGGCTACAAAACCAATCTTGCAACAATTCATAGGTCCAACAACGTCAAATTTTCATAATCCAAATCTTTGGGTAAGAGAAAACTCAGAAAAGTAGAGTAATCTGCATATAAATTTCATCTAAGTAGATGGCTACATAATAAATCCATTCTTCTCCAACATAGGGAAGTCAACTACCAGTTTTGTATTGCTCCTCTATCACTTATAGCTTCATTCTCGAATTTTACCTCAATTCCCTATTTAACGGCAAAAGAACTGACTTCAAATTGCACCAAAACTAAATGTTACAAATGACTGAGAGGCTCTAAAAGAAAGTCCGTCCAACATTAACTACTCTAGACCATTGTGATCAACTCAAGACCACAAAATGTTATGGACATCGAACTTCTTTGAATAAATCACAGTTCAAGGCAACGTGCTACCAAATCAAAGTGACATTGTACTGTGAAAAATGTCAATGAAATCTATGTTCTTCTAGAGTTCTAAGCATCATTGCATTCACAACTCTAAGCAAGCACGCACAACATGAAGTACATGATAAGTTCTCAAACAAAATTTTGGCACTAAAGTTCCTTATGAAGCTCTTTGCCAATGTTTGTAACCCTAGTATAGGATGACATCTGTAACTCTAGTGTGCGACGTCTATAACCCCTAGTGGACCAACGGCTACAATGACTTCAAATCAACAGCTTCCATTTTCTTTTTACAATTCACATCTATGGCAAAGGAAGGGGTTCACTTTTTTTAATTACCTTATCTATGCCTCTTGATTTTCCACTTGAAGGGAAGGGAGGGCGAGGCTGCCTACATCTTTTCAGGGGATAGTATAAAGGTAAGAATTTGGCAATTCCATGTTGACTTGAGACAAGAGGGTTGGAAACTAATAATATTCTTAATTACAAATGACCTCTTTCTAATGAAAATGGAAGAATTCTAGGCAAATAAGTTCATGGTACACAATGTAACATGGAGGAAAAATCCATACATCAATCAAATTGAAAGATTGATAAATAAAAGAATGTAGTATAAGCAATTAAATCCAATTGATGACAATGCCTCTCACTAACGCATTGTAGTGGTGTACACAAAATCCTCCTCATAGATTAAAAATTCAATTCAATCCAATCCAAGTCAAACTAATCATTTTCAAAAAGGCACTACTAGAAGAGTCAAAACCTATATTCCCCATTCAAGGACATTTCTTCAAGATCTATAAAATCCAAAACATGAGGGTCTATAAGTCAATCATGGGACAAAGTATATGTATTGCTATCATTTGCAAGCAACTGAGCTAAGTCCTTGATATAAATTAGCAAATCAAAAGGTTTTTCTAAATTTGGAAATAAATCTAGTCTATAAAAAAATAGTAAGTGTGATGGAAGGTTTCACCTCATAGATCTACAAGACGAAAATTATATGAGATAGTTCAAATGCAATATCAATTCAAATCTAAAAGAAATGAAGAGTCTAGGATTGACTCTCATACTAAATCAAGATTTTTCTTAATGGATTCCACTATACAAAGCCTTTATTGGAATTGACCAACTCTTCAAGTTTAGGTTTTGAAACCACTGTAATAGGTGGTGAAGCACATATCAAGGTGCCAATAAAGCCTTAAAAATGCCCTCATCTTCTTCAGGAATAGCAATGTGTCAACTGGAAGACTAACAAACATGGATAGAAGCACGTGCATCAAAACATATCATAGATTATTAAACAATATTGACTAGTTTGTTTTAATTCAAAGTTAGACATGGATAATTCATTCAATCCCAATAGTTGTATTGATAAGGATTTGAGAGATAACATATGCTTGTAGTGAAATTGAAAACAATATCAACGAGTAAGATGCACAATTCAATCGACAAATTCAATAACAAAGACTTTTCTCATGAGGTCTTGCCACGGACAATCAATGTTCATAGCTAGATCTTCGGTAGAGAGGTGAAGTTTTACATAATGTCATCACAATGGACATCCACATTGCAAAACTTGAGTCAAGTATGTGTTGGAATTCAAACTTTGATGGCAAAATCTTTGCAAGGGCTTTCATAAGCAAAGTAATTCTAAATCGTTGAGTTTATACAAAAATGTGAGACTTTATATTGCAAGGAGCTATTAAATTGGAATTCTCTCAATTATACAAGAATTTATGAAATTAAAACATGAAAAATTTCCATCCACATCCAAGGGGTTGGTAAAATAGAATCAATTCATATCCCACCATTCTTTCTTCTTCTTGAATTTGTACACATTGTAGTGTTGAAGAATAGTTTTCTTTATTGTTGTACTTACAAGAAGAATGATGATGAAAGCACCATCATGGAGATGATTGTTGACAAAGTTAAACAACTATTGCAACTAAAAGTCTACTAGAACATTCCAAAGTGGAATTTCCATTTCTAGTTCACTTACACCGGGAATCGGAAGACCCTTGGACATGTCTACTAGAACAGGACCAAAGCTTGGGTGTTTGTTGAGCATTATGTGGTTGGCCTATTCCACAATTTGCAAGGCATATGCCTACCAAAGAGCATCTAAAAATATATTATTTTATGTCTTTTGGGTGGGTGGGTGGAGGGCCGTTTCAAGCCTGTTCTCTCGACGCTGTTCCCCTGGCAAATTGGGAACAGCTATTGTCAAATTTTATTTTTTTGAAAAAGAAAATGACAATGAAAAAAGAGCAGAAAAACAAAAACAAAAATTGGAGGAGGGGTGACATGGCAGTGGCTCTGCCACGTCACGCAATAGCTGCGGGTTGTTGCGAGGTTGTTCCCCCGACACTGGTAGCCCATGGAACTCATAGCCCTCCAAAAGAGCTGAAAATCTTCTAATGCATGAAGTCCTTCCAAATGCCTAATTGTAATTTTTTTGTAATTTTTTTTCCTATTTTTTACAAACTAGTGTCTAGTTTCTTCAAGACTATAATAATTTTGTTTTGTAAATAAATTTTGACTTACATTTTTCTTAGGTCTTAACTTTTGGTGACATGTTATTTTTAGTATTATACTAATTATCCATGTTTTATTTTATTTTTAATATTTTTTCCAAAAAGTCATAGAATAGAAAATACTACACAATACAAAAACAAAAACGCTCCAAAAATGGCACAATGTTTCTTGCAATGAACGAGTGCAAATACATTACTTATCTTCCTCATTTATAGATAGAGGGCGATGAGTTAGACCTAACTCCTTAGTGAAAAAAATATAAGGTGAATTGCACTTTGGACCCCTCATTAGTAGTGTTTGTATTCATGAGGGATCTAAATAGTAGTCATCATCCATTGATGAGGCAATAACCTCTAGAGCAAGTAATTTGATGGTGGGTTGCTTACTCTTGGATTTTTGTGCCTCTTTTTTTTGTGGCCCTTGTAGTTGCCTTAATCGATTTCCTTGCCTCTTTTGCAATTGCTTATTGTGCCTTTCACAAAACTTCTCCTCCTTTTTTTTAATCTTTTTGGCACTTTAAAAATTTTCTTTCTTATGTAGACTCCTCTAAACTAGTGTACTCCTCCAAAGTGATTGCAAGAAACACTTGTCCTTTTTTTTATCCCCTTGGCCTTTGACAAGTGACTTTTTACTCATAACTTTTGCGTCATATGTCAATTTTGTATGAAAAATGAAATGAAGGTACATATAGTAGTTGTAAACATTGAATAATTTTTCTAATTTAAAAAAAATGATTTTACTATTTTTAAACAATTCTTGATTGGATGTCCACCTTTTCCATTATGAGTTTTTTAGTACTATTTTTGACCCAAAAATACAAAATTGAGGGTCAAAATTGGAAGACGAGGATTTCTACTAAAGTTACACAAGTTCTTAAAGAGATTTTCTTAAAATAATAAGTGTCAGCCACCTTCCACATGTGCTCAAGGGGCACTACTTTTGTTCAAGTGGAGAGAGCACAATTTTTTTTCCAAAAGGGCAAATGTTTGAAAGGAGCATCTCCAAGCTAGGAAAAATGACCAATTTTTATTTTTTATTATTTTTTATTTCATTACTATTTTCTAAAAATCAAACATCAAAGTATTTATTTTTTCAACATTTTCCATCATTCTTTTATTGTGCATAAATTGTAAAGTTGAATTTTCCTTGGCCTGAATTTTTACATACATACTATTTTGAATGCTTTACAAATTATCCATGTTTTGTTTTATTTTTAAAATTTTATTCCAAAAGTCACAATACTCACTAAAATAGACCGTTTTGAGACAAAAAGGGTAGGATTTTTTTGCAACGATCTTCCACATTAGAAGAGATTTTGGGGTCCCAAAGGGCCGTTTTAGGGCCATTCCCGGCGCTGTTCCTCTGGTAGTGAAAGAACGCCGCTGTCAAATTTTATTTTTTTTGAATTTTTTTTAAGTCCTTAAAATGAGAAACAAAGTTTAATTTTCTTTTTCCGAAAAAACTGACTTGGCAGTCTCTCGGCCAGGTCAGCACAGGCGGAGAACGGCGGGTTTTGGCGGTTCTCAGGGGGGTTTCGAGTTGGGAACTTGCAGCCCTCCCCGAGAGCCAAAACACATGTAATGACACAACATCAAAAAATACCTGCTATATAAATGCTCTATTTACTGCAATATGATGTGGTGTCTATGGCATTGCTCCAAATCCATGTTGAGTCTTCATTATTGTTCATAATATTATTGTGCTCCTTCTTTTCTTTGAAGTATTGTTAACAAAGCTTGTTCTAATTTCCCTTGAGATTGATGGATTCCTAACTGGTGCCTATAGGAAATTGAGTAATCAAGCAAAAATCCTAGTCTTTTATCTAAAAAGACTACCAACCTCCATCAACAATGTAGTGATGCAATTTGTTGATGAGGAACTTTGTTGTAGCATTGTCCTTGTAGTTCACGGTGAGAAGATCACAACTGATTATGTTGATGTGGGAATGACACTTGAAGTGCCGATGCCCTATTTTGGAGTGGTGTCTACAACTTGAGAATAGTCCCCATTGAACTCTTCCTCAAATTCATCCTCATATGCCAAACCCTCAGTATTCCCCTCTTTAATAATCATCCTCAAAAGGTAGTTAGATTGGTCCATTGGAATATAAAAACAAACAAACAAACTAGATATATATAAGTAAGGGTTGGATGGTTTTAACAAGCTCCTAAACCCTCTAAACTTGTACACTCCATACATGGTCTTTGGTATATTGTAGAGAATCCCTAGTTGTTTACCATATATTGTATCCTAGGGGCAAATTCATTATGTCCTACATGAAACCATTTATTTCCGGGGTTTATTTTCATTTGGTATGTGAAATTGTATTTTCTTCTAATTTCATTTTTGGTGATATCTACTGATAGTATTTTAATGCAACTTAGTTTTGATCCTAAACTTTTTCTTTATTTTTTACATGATTGTCATTGAGTTTTTTCATTGTTAAGAATTTTGGACATTGATCTTGCACAAGATGATTCCATTCTCCTCTTTTTGCAATTTGTGGTGATTTTTGTACTTGCCAATGTAAGTTCTTGTGTGCCAAAATCTTTTATGACAATTTTTTTATGAATTCGGATTCAAATTCTTTTCATTGATATTTTTCCACACTAACTAACCACCGTCTAATTGAGTTTTGAACATTTTAGAAATTAGAGACTGATTTTTTTGGAATTACTTTGTAATGAATCTGACCACAACGTAGGGGTAGGGTAGGGTACTACTGTACGTCGTTTTTCACCTCCGTCGTTGGAAAAGTTCCCTTGCGGAGTTCGTGTCGCCATCTTCTCTGGAACCTGCCTGTGCATTTGGGGTTCTGCAGAGCCACGGCAGGCGCTGCTGCTGCGGGGGAGCGACCGACTTCAGTTCCGTCGCTGGACGAGATTCATCGGAGCTTCATCGCTGGGTGGGAGGTGTCCGCGCGGCTCCGCGCTGCCATTGATGTGCGTGGCGGGGACTTCGGACTGTCTCTTTCTCTCTTCTGTTGTCGCTCTTCTTCTTCTATACGTTTAGTAGTAGTACTCGAAGCTCGCACTTAGGTCATCCTTTCGTCCCGACATGCTTCTTTCCGTTGGCCTCTCCTTGTGAGGTTCCGCCTCGTCCATCTCTCTCCCCGACATCTGGTGCTGCCCTGCCTGCCTGCCTGCCTGGATTTTGCCCTGCTCACCGTGGTCTTCTCACAGCGGCCATGGTGGATGTGGCTACCTCCGAGGACGCTCTTCTCAAGGAGTTCTTTGCGGAAGTCAGTGATGTGGTGCGCGACAATGAGGTTCTGCGCGTCCTTGGCTGCTTCAAGCTTAACCCCTTTGAGCATCTTAATCTGCCCTTCGATTCGGACCTGGACAACGTTCGCAGGCAGTACCGGAAATTGTCGTTGCTCATCCACCCGGACAAGTGCAAACATCCTCGGGCTAATGAAGCCTTCGCCGCCCTGGCCAAGGCGCAGCAATTGCTGTTGGACCCGTCGGAGCGGGATTACATAGTTTCACAAATTAACGCGGCGAGGGACGAGTTGCGCTCTGAGAGGAGGAAGAAGTTGAAACGAGATAATGCCTCCAAGATTAAGTCCATGGTCGACGAGGGGAAATTCGAGAACCAATTCGAGCAGTCGGACGATTTTCGGCAGGCGTGGAAGATGCGCGTGAGGGAGATGTTGACAGAACAGGAGTGGAGACGCAGAAAGCTGACCATGCGCATCTCAGAAGAAGAAGGGAGGGTGAAGAAAGAGGAAGAGGAGACTCGGGAGATGTGGAAACACAAGCGGGAGCATGAAGAAAAGTGGGAAGAAACCAGAGAGAATAGGGTTTCGAGTTGGCGGGATTTCCAGAAAGGCGGCAAAAAAGCCAAAAGGGGGGAACTCCGTCCCCCCAAGCTCAAAACAGAGGATCCCAACAAGTCTTACGTGCAACGGCCCGTGAAGAAAGGATGAATCCTGTGTTACCCGGTAAGTCCTCTTCTCATATGCATTCTTTCTTTCCGAATGAAAGCACAGCCATGAACATGGAATTTTCGAACAGAGCCAGAACATCTCGACCTCTTGGTGGTGAACCTTGACTTATTGCATTGAAAGTAGATCTGCTTTGGCGCTTTTGACAAGCGTTTTTCCGGGCGTTTTCCAAATTTGATGGCTACGCTTCCATATCTGGTGGTTGATGAGTTGATTGACCATCTGATAGTATACAGTATCATTTGAGTGTTCAATTCGTAACGCACAGTGCTTTATGGTTCTTTCCTGTCCTCGGGACTGTTTCAGTGATATTTGCAGTGTCCATATGGTATGTGTAGCTGATGTATAGCCTCTTTTCTATTGCTGAGAGAAGGTAAGGTTAGGAGAGTAGACACCGAAGAAAGGTTGGAAAAATGGAGCTGTCAAATCTTTGTTAGAGATTATTGCGATACTCTGATAGTGGCACCTGTGTGCAGTTTATTGAAAGAGAGGCGAGGAATTCGCTAATTCCCATGTTCAGCAATTTGTAACAGGTGACTCATGACTGTTCTGCCTCATGTCGGTATTAATATTAGTTTGTAGAGCATACACGTTCTGCAGAATTTCAAGTGGCAATACTAGTGTTTGAAAGGTTCTCTGGTCCTGCCAGTTGTTTACAATTTTGTCTCTGGATGATTCACAGCTGGAATTTTCTGGAGCTGCATATTGCAGAGCTTTTGATGGTACACACATCCCCCATGGAGAGCTACCTCTAGAAGCACAAGCCCTCTTTACTGAACAGATAGCATTTTTTTCTCTGAAAGAATACGTGAATATTACTGTCGACCAGGTCGCAATCCTTAGAGTAGGCGACTTTCCTGTACTCCACAGGCTAAGAGTGGACGTTGCATATTGTACGTCTTGGTTCGCCCCAAAGTGATACAATTCAACAAGAAAGTTGCCTCGTTATCGTTGTTTCTTAACTTTAGTCACACTGGCTCTTGAAAGCGGATTGATGATTTGAACTTTATTATCAGGTCTTGGAAAGAGTTCCATGTATATTACAAGAGATGATGCGTTTGGAGTTTACTGGACTGTCGAGCATCCGTAGAGACTACTACTGCATACTTTCAGCGGAAGAAATGGTTTGAAGATTCTTGGGCCGTGACCAGGTTTCTTTTTACAGACCCCACTTGTGAAGACTTGGCACGGTCTCGCATAAACAAATTTCAGGCCGATTTGCAAGACGAGCGAATCTGATTTATTGAAGGATGGGTTTACCAAACGGACGTTGACCCTCCAGGATATGGTAGGCAGGTTAGATGAAAACTGGGGTGTTCAAGTCACCATCACATTCTGGTGTCCTTATACATGACTCCCCACTCCCGGTGCATGAATTTCCAGTGTCAGCTTCACTTCAAGCTTATATGATAATTTGAGAAATCTGGATATACTTTATCCGGCACTGTAGTGTTTCAAATGTCCAATGTGGCCTTCAAAGCGGGGGCCAAGAAGGAAATGATACTGGTCCCTGTGTTCTGGTATGAGATGTGTGATTGCATGATTCACATATAAGATGGACGATTCTGTGCAAATATCCTTAGACGTGTAGACTGGTCCTGAATTATCCTGGGAGTCGGCGTGTTATTTTTTTGGCAATTTGTCGGTCATTTGCACCAAAGTAATGGGCCTTTGGAACAAAGGGAAAATTGCCAGAAAAACTTCACATTAAAAAAAAATCCGCGATGAAATTGCTAGATATTGGATGAAAACATAATTATGGATATGTCATGCACCATCAGGAAAGTAACCCCCCATTGCAACAATATTGTTTCAATATTGTTTCAAACTATTCAGAGTAGTGTATTAAAATTATATTGTAGTTTATTTGCATCTAAACTTTACTGTTGCAGTACTGCAAACAATATACTTTCAATACTCTACTGTGAATAGTTTGAAACAATACTGAAACAATGGAGGGCTTTTCCCTGATCGGGCACTAATGAGATATTCTCTATCCAATATATGGATGAATGTTGAAATTTGGACCAAGCACCATTATAACACTTAATATCGTAAATGGCACTTTGGCACTTCATAAAAATGAAAAAAAAAACCTGCTGGGAATGGCGTGATGGAAGATTGCCCGTACGGGTAGTCAGTTGAATTCCATGGCCAACCTCCTCGAACTCAAACTCGATGAAAATGCAACGTCTCCAGGAAGCGGAGCAAACTTGCTGCTGAGAAGACGATTATCCTAAGCTAACAGTTTGAGTGAACCCGTTGAAGAATCTCCAACATTTGGGACCGACCCCCGTCGTGATTCACGACCAACTCAGAAGGCTCGGGGAAGGGGCAAATAACTTACATGAGGCAGAGGCCAGAGGGGAATGGCGGGGCCATTTTGGATCTGCTTCAGAAGAGAGCAACGGAGTGATTAGGGCAACGGATCAATTGGATGCCCATTTCATGCAGACCTTCGTTGTCCTCCTACTGGTCTGTTCACTTAGATCATGCAAATTTCATTTAGACTTCATATTAATTGAAAGGGGTGTCATTTAATATAAAACGAATTGCAAGAGGCCCACGAAGTCTCCAAAATTTTTAATTTCTTTGAAGTTGAATCTGTAATAAAGGTACTAAAATTTCAATTATTGACGGTCATGAAGATCATGTGAAAGAACTTCATATGAATTACCTATGATTTATAAGTAGCATACAGTTCAATATAACACTATTACCTTCAAAACTGCCCGACTAAAGGGAGGTTCAATTCTTTGTTCACCTATTCCGCTTCCCTTAAAATTTGACTTCCGTTTTCTCAAGTATCTTTGCCATCCATAAAGCATTGTAGATGTTGTGCATGACGACATACCTTGGAGGGAAATCAAGGTGTCATTCTTCATTCTTGACAATGCAAGTGGTTTTAGGGTCATCCCAAATTGGCCAACTCATCATGAGCCATTTTGTACTATCGGTAACCTCACAACCTCACCAACGAGGATGACGACGTTGAAGAAGAAATAAGTCACTTGGACATTTTCAGAAATGTGGGATTCCTCGATGATGGATTTCTCAATTGTATCTGCTGAAGAGGGACTTATCATATTCAATGTATGCTTGAAGACGCACACACGGTCTCCAACCAATTCATTTGGTACGGTAGTTGTGAACAAAGACTCGAGAATAGAGAGCTTTTGACAATAAGCACACATGCAAACAAGCATGAGACAGAAATTTGAGGACGCTCGGGTTAAACAAAATGTCGTCCACCAGAATTCAAAAAACACAAAAAAAACTCATCACAGAATGTGAAAGCGGTTCAGAATTGTATAACCCAAGGAATTACCTGATCGACAGCCATATTGACTCTATCCTTCAAAATAAACCTAAACCTACAAGGCAATTACAGTCATGTTCCACTCGGAAAATAGTGAAGAAACTGGACAAGTACACTCATGATGAATTCAGGTCGAAAACTTGAGAGACAGCTCAATTGGCATCACCAGTATGGGTCGACGTTCACTACAGTTGGCCTTATCATAGTTCAGTCATAACGAAAAAAACGGAGCTGGAAAGTCACATACGATCCTTGAGCAGCAAGAACATAATTTGAAGGTAACCCAATACTCAGTAGTACACACGCCTGCAGTACGCGAGAGGACCATATTAGAAACACCGCATAAATCTTCAATAAAGACGAGCTCACCCTACTTGCAGACGAATTTTGCTAAAATGAAAGACCCCAGATCTGGCCACATATTGGTGACACGAATCAAAATAAATTGAAGAAATTGGTTATAAGAGCTTACTGGTGAAGGAGAATCCTGCAACCTGTTATCATTTTAGGTCTGGCTTTTGTGGGTCTTTGATAACAGAAATCTCCTCCAACCAGGATGAAAAAGTTCATCGTAGTAATTTCCTATATTATTGAGGGAGATTCTTTTGTCTTCCCTCTCCTGAATGAGGATGAATACACCGGCTGAGGCAAGGCACAGCTTGGCATGAATGAATCTAGCGACTCTTTTCGGGATGGTCATGACTGCATTAGCTGCTGAAGCTGGTCAAGGAGTTTTGGGTGAAGCCGCCCCATTGCCGTGTTAAAAGCAGCATTTCCATGAAGTTGGGCACAAGTGTGAAGCTTCTCTTTCAAGAAGGGAGCCAGAGGAACCTTGCTAATAGGATCTGCACTAATCACCTATACATTGCGATTCACAATAAGTCATTAAGAGCCAAAGAGACTACATCAGAGCACGACATTCATAGATTCTCTTAAAAATAAACAGCAATTTAAAAGTAACGACAATAAAATAATCCTTGGCTTACTGGATTTCCAATATCTCACCTGTCTTTTCCGGGAATCTTCACTTACTATAGGTCCCATTGATCCGTCTTCTGCACTACTGTAGTAACTGCCATGCATAAGAATTCATTAATAAGAACCTCCAAATGATAGTGCATTCCAAATTCATAGGACTCTTTAATAGCTTGAATCACAACTCGCAACACACACCTTCCAAACTTTATACAGAGAATGAATAAGTCTAGAATCTAACCCTGATGCGCCGTCATTTTGGTCCTCCTCTGTCTCATGAAGGACGCTAGTGCAAACACTGAAAGTCGACAAATAAAACCAGTCAGAGTTAATTGCAAGGCAACCACTAAATTATATAAGAAATAAACAATACGTACATACCAACCGTTTGCCAGAAAAAAAAAAATCAAGTGATCGCATTGGGCGAGAGCTTCAAAGGTAAGCAATTCCCAGAAGGATATGCAGACGATAAATTGAGATTAGAACACACTACGGACAAAAAAATTAAAAAGGGTTACTTGGTTCGCCTATTCTTAAATCAAAATTCAAAATCTACTGGAATACACCCCAAAAAATCACGTACAAGTGTAAAGCCTCACCTCACTATGCTCTACGTCCACAACGTGTTCCCTCTACTCAAAATCTCCTATGCCTCTGCTGTGAAACCTGAGACTTATTTTTACAGCAAAACTAGGCCATCGTACACAACAAATAACTTATACGATCAATTTCCATCCATCGCCTTAAATGTCTGAAGCAACCAGGCGTGTGAAATACGTGCGACAAGGCTGTTGGTACTGGATGCCTAATAGACCATCCCCTTCAATTGAATAGGGGTATTGCGACATACCTGAGGATCTGTACTAGTCTGTCCAAGACTTGCGGCTGGCTAACTGTAAGCAGGATGCAAAGAGCAAGAGCGCACAACTTCCGCTTTAACATGCTCGTCAAGGAATCCACCTGTGAACCAAAATTGTTTCATTATGCACTCGCGGTACAAATAATGATGATTGATCATGCAAAAACAAGGTTTGTGCAAGTGAATTTGTAAAAAACCTGAAGACTAGTCTCCAACTTGGTAGTACAGGCAAAAGAGGTACAGAGACAACGCAATGCCACGTGACTATTGTTACCTTGTCCAGCCAAGCATCAAAGAAGAGAAAAAGTGCACTCTGGTCCGAGACAGCCACTCCTGACTGCTGAAGAGCAAGGGAAAGAGATGGTTGCGAAGTAAATTGTGCAAAGAACGCACTGTTTTGGACAAAAACTCTGGCTAGCACAGCTCCTGCGGATGCTTTAACCAAGTCACCATCATCTCGCCCACTTACCACCAACACTAAAAGTTTCTGCATTTCACCAATTATGTTAGATGTATGCTGCGGTGACAAAGCAAGCCCATAATTTGCTGACAAAATTATCGGGAAGAAACTCTGTAACGCACTCCGAAACATTTCTGATGAGTGAAAGCTTTACATGAACTCTCCCTTAAATGAATGACAAATCGTGAGCATCACAAACTATTAACAATGATTCTGTCGCACTTGCAGGCAAGAAGATTCCACTTGAAGAAGATTAACTCCACTTCAATAATGTCCAGGAAGTGGAAGGTGGCAATTCCTCAACCCCTTGATCTCATCTAATCACATTCCATAGGATGGCATAAAACCCGTACCTGCAAAATTCCCTCCAAAAGGGCAGGCGCATCCACTGGAAAACACTGTACCACGACACATAATATTTTAGGAGCACGTACAATGCAATCAGACATGAGAGACGCTGTCTTTCATACCTCCATAACTAAACTTCAGACAAATGCAGAGCACACTAGTGCATACACCAGAAGCGGATACTTCTATGACCATTTATTCCTCAGTATGATAAACGAGACCTGGTCTTCAAAGATTTAACAGACCAAAAGACAAAGTAGTGGTGCAATGTTGCACCTGAATGAGGGAGTCGATAACAGGGAGGGTACACAACATTCCCCTCTCTTTTACATTCCCAACAACAATCTCAAAGATTTTCACCACACCACTTGCATGCAACCTCAAAAAATCTGCCCCTCCAAGGAGAATGTAACTCTCAATGATGCACATAGCAGCCTGCAGATCCGAAACAGCTTAAATTATGACCAGATGCCTCATGAAGAACCATGTACCTTAAAGCGACTGCTTCAAACAACCAAGTTACAAATACTTACGACTGCTTAGAATGACTAACATCTTCAGCAAACATGAGCTTGTCAAATTTTTGCGAAAAAACACCCTGAACTTGCAACTACTATGACTACATCGACACAGGATTGTTAACGAAGTTAATTATCTCTAATATGATCCATTATTCTAGATAGGCTGAGCAGGAAAAAATATGAGATACACTGTATGAAAAGAAGATGGAACATGTTCGTAGACTAGCGCACCTGAAGATGATCGAAATTAAGCTCCATGACCGACACAAGATGGGGAAAAAGATTCATTAGTGGAGGCACCATAACAGGAGCAGTTCTCAACGTCGTTTGCCACAACTGCAGTTCCAAGGAACAGAATTCAGTCTCTAAAACCAGTGCTAAATGACAATAAGCATTGAATACAAGTCACAAGACAATGAACAAGAGATCAGACATAAAAATAATAAACAGGAACAAGACCAACAAACAAACTCAGGGCATCCATTAATGAGGCAAGCTAGGCAGGTTACAGTTTGAGTACCTGCATACCATCCTCCAACATATTAAGCTCATCAGGTTGATTCACATCCGTACTGTACTGCAAAATTGGAAAAAGAATCTCATAGCATATTGGAGAGCGAGGTCCCAGTGCAATCAATAGACGCTGAAGTGCAAGCATAACTTGAATCTGCAATAAGCTTTGTCCTTCTGAGTCTTGCCAAACCTACACAACACATGACGGACAACATCACCATCTTGTCAATCGTGCTGAGAAACATGAATGTGATACATGAATTTGATTAAAAAATTCAGTGACAAACAGTGATAAACACCAAAAACAGATTCAATACCAAATTCAAATAGAAGACAAAACAGAAAACACGGATGAAAGCTTGAACCAGGAGATTCGAGCAGGAGGTCATTACGTGTTCATTACTTTGACCACTTCAGTTTCCCCCAAAATAGAAAAAAATAGAAAATCAGACGCAAACAAAGTTGTCTTACCCGAGGTAGAAATGCTAGAATCTTCTCTACGCATGGAACAATCTTCTCGCCAAGACGATCAATAATAAGCGATACAAGGTTGAAAATTTGAAGCTGCAAGGGGATAGAGAATCTTAGAAACAAAAAAAACTTGTCATTTACAATCAAGTTCTTCTGTGCACCCAGAACTGCACTCTCAGTAATTGGTTATTAACTATATCATAACATTGAAAGTTGCATTGGAGTTCAAGTTGAACAAAGGTGATGCAAGCGTTGACAGGTCATACCTTGGAGTCAAACTCTTGTGCACTCTGCATAAACTGGATTAAAAGCCCCAAACACGTTGGCACATACTCCACAAACTCCTCCTCATAGAAATGGACATCATCTATTAAGCTTTGCAATGAGTGACATACTGCCAGCTGCACCAACAAAAACCGTCATTAAATTCCGCAAGAGGCAGCATCTCGGATTCAAATATAGCAAAAATAAAAAGTGAGCAAACATTGTTGCATTTGAAGACAAAGACATCAATTTGCTAATAATCAAATTTGAAAGAGCAATTTTGTGTATAGGTAAGATGAAATCCTCACTTGAACTGCTAGGTCACCATCCCCAAGAAGACTTATCAAGGAACTGTAAACAGGCTTCCTCAGCTCGTCTTTAATCTGGTGCGAACATATCACAGTTTCCAAAATCAGCTGATACTGAAATTAATACCTCTCTAAACATGAGGAAACCTGTCGATTCATGCGCCTACTACTTCAGCACGCATAACTACCCCATCAATCCCAACTTTTACAAACGACAACTAAACGGCTTCTAACAAAACTGGAATTAATCTAGAATTGTGTAACTCAAATTAGACATGTAAAACTTTGAAATCCTGCTCTCATGAGACAGCAGACCTTGTTCACCCATTTTCCCAGGAGCCAAGCAACTCTCCGTCGAAGGATACGGCCATTTGGATGAGTATTACTCATTTCATGAACAAGAGCTCCTTCCCACCTGAAGCAAATGTTGAGTTTAAAAGAAAAAGTTGATGGTAGAGAAACAGCTTCAGAAGAAATAATTCCACATTGGAATATCGTAGAGAACCGTTTCACCCTTTCCAGAAATCATGGACAAGTTGACTAGTCGTAAATCCAAGAACGAAAAAACAGATCATAAAGTACTAATAAAGCTTCCTAACAGCTATGCACAACAATTTCAGTAAAGTGACCTCGGAGACAGTCAAGGAAACAAAAAGAATCCCAAGACAATCTTGAAAACAGAGAATATCATAGATGACTACTGTAAGATTAACTCACCAAGATTTGAAATCAATATAATCATGGAGATCATAATAAGCCGCCCCAACTGCATTATATGATGCCTCTTTGAGTAACAGAGCTGTTGTAATTTGTATGTCGGCACCAGGAGCAGCAGGCGGACATCCATCTGACGCTTGTTTGAGTATACTGACCACCACGGGAGCTAAAAGCTGCAGTTGACACACATTCTTCACTTAGAAGTATATAAACAAAAGTTGAATTAACAGATAACTTGGTAATAAGAGAAAGAGAAATGAGATAGAATATACGCAAACACGTCCTTGAAACCGATCCAAGTGCAACCGCATATAGACGATAAACTACTAGATCCCTTGAAACCAATTTGATAGTGTAAAATTCAAAATCAATTAGATTAATTGAGAAGCTGCCCCATTTACCAAATAATGGAGTCATTCCATTGCCATGAAATGTCCCCCTTCCTTTGGCCTCTCTTCCGATTCTTATTCTAAATTGCAGTTGAATTTTTGTTCAACTTACAGAATATTTAACTCTAATACCAGGGAAATATCAGAACTATAATACTCATATAGAAGCTTAAGTGACTATCTTCATGCGTTTCCTCTGAGCAAGTATGAGTGCATTCATTAACCCATATATTGGAACACAGATGTACAAGGAAAATGTGAACAAAGAATACCTCCCGATGAGACTCAAACAGAGCTAAATATAGGGATTCGGCACAAGGCCGCAACTTATCCTTGAATTGGACGAGATCTTGCTCATGATGGAATAATTCAGGATCTTGTACCCATTCCTCCAGATCCGCAGGTGTGAGCACGAAGTATCTATATAAAATGAAGTTACATTAGCTACATACAGAAGACCCAGAGGAAGAAAAACAGAACATCAGAATGATCCAGTTACAGCAGAATTGTCTCTCCAACTGGCTCTTTGATACGACAACATTCCAATTCCTAATAAAACAAAATCCACAAAAGAACTTTCCGCTCGAAATAATTCCCAAGTGCTAACTCCCGAAAATTTAGGGCAATTATGTACCTTCGAACTAAAATTTCGCAGAGTACCACCAAGCGTTGCTTGTCCAATAGAGACATGACTATTTCTTCAGCCTGTCTTGCCAAATTTCCTTTGGCTTCTTCCAGAGTAGGAGTACTCTGCCCAACAACCCTCCCAGACTTGTTGGGCCTGTAAGAAACACATTGAATAACACTCTGAAGAAAGATCATACACTTTATCAAGAAAGTTTCAAAAGGTTCACTCTCCTCCTTAGGTTCTGTTATCTGTACATAGCAGAATTCCAACACTGGCGGGAGCACGACTCTGTTGCTAAATGAGTAAGGATGAGTAGATTGCACTTCTACAAATATCTTCATCAATCTCAAGCATGCCTTATCCAGAAAAGCTTGCAAAGTCTGCCCATGATTCAACGCAGTACCTGCAGCACAAGTACCTAATTCATGAATGACTAGAAGGATAATAGATTTCAATCAAAGACTGCAGAGCTATGAAGACACCTCTTAAGCATTATTCCCATCCAATTTGAAGATTCAGCCACAGAGGAGCAGTCTCCCACTTTTGAAGGCACTATTATTTAAGACCGATTAAACATGCTCCAGAGCATTACCTCGGAAAAGACCTATGACCACTATATCACGCCAACATATTAGTCGATGCGCCAAGATCGTCTAAACTACCAACATGATAGGACTGGAACTTACGATATTGCAGTAATTCCTTAACTGCTTGTAGAAACGAAGGACAAACATCTTTCACTGGACCTACTTCCTGCACTCATCATACAGGGCTGAAATGAGTGATAAAAACAAACAAGTCTTAAAGAAACACTGTCATCGTCCGTTCAAAATCAAAGCCATCTACACTTTTCTGAAAACTCAAACATCCTTTAAAAGTTATGTTTCCAATCATTCTTGGTTTTCCACCAGAAAAAATAAAATTAGATCTTCTTTCAACGTAACAAATAATTTTGAAGGACCTCGAGCATGTTGGTAAACATACCTGGACAGATCTGGCATCGCTTTGAAAGCCATGTACTAACATCCGACGAAGTACTTTCAGGCAAAGCATCCAGCGTTCACAGGTCAACCAGAGTGCCTGATCTTGGTCTGCAACAAGAATTGCACTTTGAGGACCTGCAAGAAGTGTCTGAAGACCTTGAAGAATACCTTGAGTATCCGTGCACCAATGATGCCAGGTGTACTCAAAATATTGGGCTGTAACCTGCGACACAGAAACCATAAATACAACGCAGATCATTCACGGCAAACTGAAATGGATGCTTTGGGCATATTTACATTTTCATTCCATTGACAAGCATAATAGCTACCAATTAGACCAACAGAAATCCATCAAACCACTTTTTGACGCAAAAACACTTCTATATAAATGACAAGCTGAAAGAAAAACAAACCAAAACTGCTCTATTATTCAGATGCAGAGATATCATCTACGGAGAACAGAATCTTACTATAGGCAAAACTTAGAGGAATGCAACTGGAACTTGATCTCTACTCACTTCATCAGAGAAAACTACTTCATGAGAAATCTATGAGATGTTATCTTCCGAGCAATAAGAATCCGGTATTAAAACGACTGAATAAATCTCTGCAAAATTGTTACACACCTCTGCTAAATTGTTACACACCTCTGCAAAATTGCGTTGATCTGCTGCTAAACGTTTGGTAGACAACTCCTTCAGGGTTTGATTAAGCACCAAATATACGCGTTGAGTAGTGAGTACATCCGGAGATTGCAACTTCTGCAGCAATGTTGGAAATAGCTCTGGCCTGCAATCCAGTGCGCTTTACATTAGTTCAAAATAGATCGAGAGCAATATCGGACAACTAGACAATGACATTATAAAGTTACACAGACCAAGAATTAATTAACGACGGTAAACTCGTCTAGCATACAAGTGCACGCTTACACAAAAACAAGTTGCAAATTATTGTTCACTCCTTATTCACCCTCATAAATATCCTTCATATCATGTTAAAACATCTTGGCCACTACTTACCATTCTCGAGGATAATCAAATCGAGCAATTTTTGAAATAAGAAGTGCTAATTGGACAGCCACCTGCACATTAACGCACGAGTTAAATAAATTTCGGCAAAATAGGTAGAATACGACTGCCTCATGCAAGACATGCAAGAGGAAACGCCAGCCAGGCACGGGTAAGAAAACGAGATGACGTGTGATGAAATAGACCTGATTGTTCTCCTCTCTAATTAAGTCGAGCAGCCTGTTCCGTAAATGAGGTTTTTCTGCATCACTTATGCCCCTGTGAGCCCCATAAAGTGTCAAGCCTTTTCTCGATAAGGACTGCGTTATAACATGAACAAGACCGTGCCCAGTTTTGGAGCAAAGCCTCTTATTGACACCGGGGCAACACTCAGCCTAACATCACGATAGACAAAGTAGAAAATGCACTCTTAGAGAACCAGTGTGCCAAGGAGAATGTGGTTCTCAGAAGGACAAGACGGACATTCAAAATGTATAATACTATCAGCTGAGACAACATTCATGAACCTCAAAAAATAACAAGTGAGAACTCACGGAGAATCTCGACGTGTCCTCCAATACCGACTAATACTGTTTTTGAAATACACTGAAGCTAGCCACCGCGCGTCGCTTTGCTGTTCCAGATCCTTGGCACCAATAATCTCCTGTATATGTCATTAGAGCGTGGCAGTATCAAAACAGAGTTAGGGCAGGCAATAGTCATTATGCAAAGACGTAAGCTGAGCCAATGCTGCTGCAAGACCTGGAAAAGTGTAGAAGGAAGAAATCCAAAGTATAAGGACTTTCTGAAGTAAAGGGCAGAGAATTGTATGAGGAGCACGAGTTCCAGGAATAAAATTACAACAGTTCTTTGGATCCCGTTCAGGAAAAAACGGATGTGATTAGAGCCTACGTCATCACACAAAATTTAAATATATACCCTCTAATCAGGAAACAAAACAGAATCATTACAGAATGCAAATTGTATAGGCCAGGTGGAAGAACATTTGTGTCAACAAAGCAAATTCTAAGAGCACCTAAGCCGCTAAAAGCTGCTTGCAAACCTCAACAGAGGAAACACCTCTGATTGATCGGCGATCGGCGAATATCATCCCAAACATTCACCAACAAAACCCTAAATCTTGTGGGAATCTGAAGACACGAAGCGGATACGGATATCCTAAACCCTATATATGAAACTAGTTTTCTTCGTTTCCGAAGAAAAGATTTCATCTACAAAAGATAAATAATCGCATCATCACATCAAATACATAATTGTCCAAATCGTGTCAGCCCGTGAACGCATACTCTACCAGGACGGGCAGTGCGTCCTGAGGTTTCCTATTAAGCGATACATCCAAATAAGAGTGTCCTTGAACAAGTCATCTTGCGGAGGGTAACCTTTAAAACCCTAAAGAAAGAGAGCAGGAGGATGTGACAGTCTTCATGAAGGACCCTAAATCTTGAAATGAATGAAAAAAAATCGACGAAACTCTGAAAAAGAAATCCACACCTATGCATGGAGGACATTCTCACCAGAAGGCATGAACAAAAGCCAGGTCGACTCTCGCACGCTGCCAAAGTTGCCTCTGCTGGTTTGCGCAGAGACTCATCTTGTCGCAAGGCATCTTGAAGCAGAGTATAAACCCTAGAAAGGTCCTCTGCGGAAGTAAGCGCCATGGCAGATTGGCTTGAATATATCTCGGTCACTTTCGAGTACCTCCACCACCGCAATCCAACCGTCTTGTCTCAGCAAACAGGTTATAACCGAGTCGTGTCTCTAATTGACAAGAAAGAACAACATAGGAGCAAACGTCTGATTCCAGGCTAGTTGTCTCGATGATCCCGAGGGATCAAATTCTCTACGATCCCGTCGTACGATTCCGCCAGAATCCTCAGGTCCGGCCTCGGCTAGGCTTCACAGTAAAGAAGTCCAGGACCAAAACCTCGATGACCTCGTCCAGCTAACAAATTGTACGATCATGCGACAGGAAGATTACTGCAAACAAGGCTGCGGGCGAATAACGAGGCCCACATCGACCGAAACGCCCAATGACCTAAAACGGAAGCAACAGAAACGATGACGATGATGTTCCACGAAAGAGGTCAAAATGAGTTTGATATCCAATTCAAGGGCACCAATTACAGCAGCGACGGCCAGGAGCAAGCGGGCAAGCGGCAGCAGGCACGGAGATTACAGGGCGGAGGGGAAAGGAGAGGGAGGGGCGCATGGAATGGAGGGAAATACGAAGCCGGAATGGAGACAGAAAAGGGCGAGGAGCGGGTCGAAAGAAAGGTTTCCGAGCACAGGGAGCGGGCAGGAGCGCTGGTGAGGCCGGAGCATCGGAGGTGGGGCGGCCGAGAGGAGAGAAAGCGAGACGGCCCAGAACGGACGATGCGACGCCCCTAAATCGCCATCGCCACACTCCGAGCTAAGAGACTGGCCAGGTGAGGAGGGAAATGTCGGCTTCTCGTAGATGTGGGAAGAAGCGCGGGGCCAGCGACAGGGCTGGAATGGGAAGCATCTCAAATGTGCAGTGACGCGACATATGGACGGAGCCCGCTACAACTCAAGTTAAAGTCGATAGATGTGACGGCGGAGAAGACCCGGCAACTGACCCGAGCCAGAGGTAACCACCCTTCAGTTCAGGGGAAGCCAGCAAGCGCTGGGGGTCCTTGGCGCTCTCCCCAACCCTTAACCCCTGAATGCAATGCAATGCCCGAGGCAACAAATTTTGATGTAGGCAAAATAAAACCTTACCAAGTTGCTATTTTTCGTAGTTCATATTTTCAAAAAATCCTTCCCAAAGTCTAGTTTTAGCATCAAAAATCAGATTTTGAAAAATGATTGATTATGATTTTTCTATTCAAGATTTTGTGTAAGGGTGTGCATTGCAATCTTGACTTTCCATAGTGTTGAGGGCTCTTGAAAATGAGCCTCAAATACACTAAATCTTGGAGAAAAAATCACATTAGAAATTAATTTTTAAAAAAATTTAGTAGATTTTGAGAAGCCATCAATTAATTGGGGTTATTCATGTTAGGCCTTCCAAACCTCATATTTTTTTGGTGACCAACTTTTTAGATTTAATATGTGAAAAGAGGATTGAAAGACTTCAAAATACTTTTGCAATTTTAACATCCTCATAATCAAACATTATAATCTTTCACTTCATAAGTGATATTGTTGTGTTTTCTTTTCCTATGTGATCTCTAACATGTCTAGTTTGAATTTGTACAAATACAATTTTTTAAAATTGATATAACATATCAATATGTTGGCTTTTTGTTCAATTTAGAGCAAATTCTTAGAAGCTCAAAAGAGGCCTTCGGCATTTAGGGGTTAACCCCTCCCCTAGTTGATGTGAAGTAAGTTATGGGAAGCTTATTATGGTAGAACGCCCCACTATCATCCCTTTTATTGTTGTACATATTTGGATTTATTGGATTCATAAATATTATTTTCAATAGAATGATAAATTAGAGAATTTTCTACATGCACTTATGTCAACTCATTTGTGGAATATACACATATATATAAATTATTGGTGGTCAAAACAAAAACATATGGCTTATTTTGTTGTTCCAAAATGCAATTATTCTTGTATTAGGAAACAACTATCACCATTTTATAGTTGCAATTGTTTTGCAATCGTTTCCTAGTCGTTTTTTGCAACTACAGATAGACATGCTAGATTCCTCAAAACATAGACTTGTCCACATCGACAATTGTAATGAACATCAGATGGAGAATAGCTCATATTCATTCTGAATTTGAACTTTGTTACAACTCTTGTAATCCTACACCTCATTCTACAACTTCTTTGCGACTAAAACAATGCATACACTTTATTCTACAATTGTTTTGTGACTAAAACAATGAACTAATGATGTAAAACAATGACGTAGGAATTTGGTGCAAATAGAGAAGTCTACATACAATCATAGGACAATTGCATAAGACAGATTGTTGCTTTTTAGTTAGTTGTGGTGGACACGTTTTTCTTCTAGTGACTGATATATATTTTAAAATGTTGAAGTTTTATTATTTTGGACTTAAATTAAATATTTGACACCAAAGTGCCAAATCTGCTATTCGAGTACCACACAGTTGCTATTATGTGAGCCCAGGATCTTGAGCCTATGAGCCTAGGCTCCTATGTTATAGGCACCTTCTATTGTTATAGAATGTTTATATTATAGGTATCTATGCTGTAGGCACCTATATTATAAGCACCTTCTATGGTTATAGGATGTTATTATAAGTATGTATGTTATAGATATCTCCAATAGTTGTAGAGTACCTATGCCTCTAGGCTCAAGGCTTGTAGGCTCACATTTATAGGCTCACATACTAGCACCGTTGCCAAAACTTATTAAGCTAATGCATGCAAAAGTTAATAGTTAATAGTATTTTGACTTTTGAACCTAAATGCGATGCTTCAAAAAACATATTCACTATAGCAAAGGATCTAGAGGTTGAAACTTTTGTAATTTCCACATAAAATATTGAATATTTCTAAAATTACTCTGTAATTTTTATATTGTAACATTTTTTACTATAATCCTTTAGTTAAGCATCACTAGTAGCATAGAGAGCAGCAAGAGCTCTAGTATTATATATATTGACAAATTTAAGATGCACTGAGTTTGATGAAACATAAAAGGAGTTTTGAGGCTTCTAAGAGATTGTAAGTTCTTTGCAATTCCCATAGTTCAGGAACAGGGCTACAATTGTAGTTTGATGTGGCAAAGAGACTACCACATTAGAATTATTTATTTATTATTATTAATAATAAATTTAAAATTTAAAATTAATTAATTAACTTTAATAATTAGGCTACCTTACCATGGAAAACAACATGGAAAACAACCCAAAACAATCTTTTAGAGGCCTAAAATCTCTTCTATATGGTCATGAAAATGAAACTACTCAAGAAGAACCACAACCATAGCCATAAAATGAAGCCAAAAAAGTGAAGCCACAATTATAGCATCAAATAATTTGTGTGGCCTTTCATATACTATAAAACTTTTGTGTTGTTTTTGATGTGTTGTTTCACTACAATTGCATTATTTTATCATGTTAATAAATATATAATAAAAGAGTTGATGAAAACTAGGATGAAAAGTTTGTCAAGGCTTACATTTATTTAAAATTCAAAAAGTTTACAATCAAAGTAAAATAAAAATTCATCCCTAATGCTAAGAATGTTTAGTGAAGAAAAAAAATCATGTATGTCTAATTTTTTCATTATTTTTATTTTATTTTTTTATCATTCTTTCAAATTGATGAAATCAAAGAAATTTTTGTGAATTTTTTAAATGTTTGATTGACTATATTTTATCTTGTCTTGAACCTTTATAACTGATTTTATTCTCCAACACTCCATTGTTATAGGTCCAAAGTTCAAGTTCCAATAAATATATTAATAATAAGATATTGATTGAATTCTAGTAAATTTTTGAATTGGTTTATATATTAGACTTTATAGGATTCTTGATACCATTTGGCATCAATTTTTTACTATAAGAAAATAAAAAAATATCACACAAGAAAAACTAAGCGCTTTTTTTTCTATGATTGCAATTAGGTGTTTTTTTAGGATTTGAGGGTTTTAGAAAGTTTCGACATTGGAGCGTATGAGACCCTAATAATTTAAAACTATACTAAACTTGACACATAGAAAAATGATGTCCAATCAACTTGAATCTTTTGAGCACGTGAAATCAATTGGAAGGCTTAGAGGAAAGAAATTGAAAAAAAAGGAAAAAAAAGAATAATTGATGATGAAAAAAATTATAATAGTAAGAAAAAGTCAAGACAATATTGGAGCCCATGTGGGCGATTCTAACTCCACTCTTGAACTAGAATCTTAACACAAAGGTTTTGTCGGCTAAATGAGAAAGTAACTTGTAGGGTGAACAATAACCGCCTTCCAAGCAATGAACACTTAACCCCAAAGTGACATTCAATTTTTGGGGGTCAAAAACATCATTGCTTTTGAAGCTTTATGGATCTAAATGTCTTCAAGTTTTATAAATCTCAATTGTACAATCTTATAGTGTACATGTTGTAGAGGACATGTAGAAAATTTGAAGTCATTTGGCCACATAGATTGCAAGATCATAATGTTTTAGTGTTGAAAATGAATGCTGAAATTTTCCCAAAAACACATTTGGAGGTGAAATTTGATTTCTAAACCTACTCAAATGTAAAAACTTTACACTACAAAATGATTCAAAGCTAGTATACAAACACATTGGTGGAAAAAAAATTCATTCAATTGACTCATTGTGTCTACAAAACGGCTTTGAAATATCAAAAATCAACAAGAAAAATTGCAAAAAACACATCTAAAGGTGAACCTCCTCCCACTAGAATGCTTCTTTGTCACTCATTAATTCTTGTGTTAACATGAAATTATAGCTACACAAACTAGACTAGTATACGCAACTTTTCTAAAAAGAATTATTGAAAATAAACTTTGTATGAAGAAGATACAAGCCGCCAAAGTTCACTATACTCCAAAAATGACAGGATTTTGAACTTCGAATTGGTCCCAAACATTCAAAACAACTTGGATTGACATGAAAACTTTACCTCAATAACTATACTTTAAGAGGAACAAAACCCAACAAATTTTATTGAAAATGAGCAAAGGATGAAGGAGATACAAGGCTCCAAAGTTGCAGCCCTAAAATTCAGTTTGGTGAACTCAAATTGAAGTTGTGAACTTCGATTGACTTCCAAAATATCAATAAATCTTAGATTTATTTGAAAATTTCACCATACAAACTAGAGGGGAGAATGCAACATTCCCAACAAGTTTTGTTGAATTTGGACCTTGAATGAAAAAGTTACAGCACTTTGAACTGGCCCTTAAACTGTGTGAGGACACATTTTGTCCTCTTTGTCACTTTGGAGATAAATTATGCTACTCTGTTGGATAAAAGTCACTTTGACTTACAATTTATAATTAAGATGTTAGTCTTAATGGTTTAAAATAGTGTTTGGAGAAACTTAATCTTAAATAAATTATTGCTCAACTGAGTCTATAGAATATACCTTGTTTTTTCAAATGATAAAGTAATTTGAATTCTGACTAACCTAAAAACTTCATCCACGGATTAAAATAGCAAATCTAATTGAAATGATTCCAAATTTAAGGATTATGGTTATGATGATGTGGCTTAACTAATTCTAAGATAAAACTAATTTTTGACCTTACTTAAAGAATTTCATCCAATTTTAGAAACAAACTTCATCCATCAATTTTTCTTTTAATATGAGGTATTTTTGAAAATAGATTTAGATGCTAGAATCTTCCAAAAATTCTCCACAAGAATTCCAAATTTAAATAATCCTTTTGAAATTCTTAAAGATTCTTTAAACTTTCTATGCTAATACATCACTTCATTAGAAGAGATTTCACCCTTGCAAAAGATCGTGAGTTATCACAACGTTCCCACGCATTCCCATGCTGCCAAATCAACATGTAGATGTGGTCTGGTGACGGCCACATCGGCAGCATATTATTTAATTATTTTAAAATTTTTAAAAAATTAATTAAATTTAAAAAAATTTTAATTAAATTTTAAAAATAATAATAATAATTTAAGTTTTTAAAATAAATTTTAAATTTTTTTTAAATTAAAAATTAATTAATTTTTTAATTATTAAATATTCTGGGCAGCAGAACAGTGTTCACAAAAATGGAAACAAAAATGAAATAGCCTTCTAGAGGCCTGGAAACACATGTAATGTCTACTCTAATTTATTATTTTTTAAAGTTTTCAAAGGTGTATGGAAAAAACAATAAATCGCCTTCTCAACAAGGTAAATGATTTGGATGAAAGTTATTAATGGATGAATTTTTGAGTAAAATTCTTGCGGTTAAGTTCATCCATCAATTTTTTTGACTAAAATAGAATTTTTATTTATCCTAAAATTCTAAAATTCCACCTAGATGATTAGATTTTTTTTGTGTGGATGAATCTTTCATTTTTCATCCAAATTAATGTCCAAAGTTCATCCGCTTGTATTTTCTTAAGTTTTTGGTTATTTTCTAAGTATGAATTATTCTTAAAACTTTCAATTAACAAACTATAATTTTCTAAATTCTTAATCCTAAGTCTAAAACTCTAACTTAAATCATTAATTTTACTTAAAACATTCCAATGATTAAAAGAAATCAAAAGCAAAGTGAAGTTAATTCACCTCTCTAATGAAAATCTTGATTGTCCCATCCTCAAGGATCACCAAATGGATGGTCCATTGATCTCCATGTTTACTACTCCCTTTCGAGTAAAAAATTAATATTTAGGAATTATTATTACATTCCTAATTACTTTGAATTTTCCTTCAAATCTAATCTAATTCTTATTTGTTTCCTAATTGTCTCAAAAATATTAGTTGGGTTAAAACAATCAAATCCAAATCCAAATCCTACTAAATTCTAATTTTTCTAAATGCATTAAGATATTAGTTGGCTTATTGTCTTTTGTATTTCAGCTTATTAGGCCTAATAAAACAAAATCCCAATTAAAATTTAAGCCTAATAAATGACTAATAACAATCCAATGAATAGTTAATTTATTCTTTGGGTTGAGGTTTTGTGATTAAAAGTTTGGTTTGGAATGTGCTTACCTCCTTGATGTTGGTTTGAACAATGTGGCATGTTGGTCTTCTCCACCTTAGGAATTTATTAATGCATTTTTAAGCGGTTGACTTCCCATGGAGTCAACGTGGAATTTCCCAATATTATGAAACTTTTGGGAGAGCATCTAGGACATTTCTAGAATTTAAGTTCAAGTTCACTCTCACGTTGCATTAGTTTAAATATAGTAAATTTGAATAATTTCCACCTAAGGGAAAAATCATTCTTGATACCGAGGGAATCTTGGATGACCGGATCTCATTTTGACCTCCTAGCATGTTTTGATCTAGAAAAGCACCTCTCTGTATGCTCCAATCACCTCTTCATCCATCTTGGTCTAAAGACAGCTTGTATTATCAAAGTTACCTACAATATTTAGAACAACAAACCCTATTCTTTCTCGAATTGGATTTTGACTCAATATGACTTGTAATGCTAAATTAGACTCTATTACTGGCTTGTCACATGCATACTTATAGATGTTGTTTGTATGAACATGACACTCGGACTAACTAACTTTCATATCCTCACTTCTTTCGAAATTACTAACTATTCATTCAAACTTACCAATAAGACCTAGAATTAGTGAAAACATAAAGTTTTATGTATTCCATATTTCTAGGACCATTTCTTACTATTTTCATAGGGACTTCTACGAAAACTCTCAATAACTCTCTTTTTATGTATTTTTGCATAAAAATAACCTAAAAACTAAGTAAAAATCGCAAAAAACAGATCCAAAGTTCCAAGTGCTAACTTGAGGACTCGCAACCCACTAATTTTAATAAACTATACTAAAATCAAATACAAAGAAAATGCCCCACTGAGTCCAAATCCTTTCAACATGTAAAGTATTTGGAAGGCTCAGAGGAAAAGAATTGAAAATCTACCAAAAACAATGTAAAGTTTGGTGAGGGAAAAAGATTATGATAAAAAAAAAAGTCGAGATGACATTGAAAATTACAAATGTCAAACTTTATTAAAACTACAAAGAAGAGTGACGTACTTAATGGTGGGCCATGTAATGTGGAGTCAAAAAGGCAAAACAAAGGAAGATGTAGATGGTATGTACAAAAATAAATAAATAAATAAAAGATAATAATATAATAATGATATTGGGACTCTAATTGGAACTCCTATTTTATGACTATCCATTATCAAGTAGTCCAATATGACTAGTCCTATTTGTGAAGGGACCTAGGGAATTCTTTTGTGATGGCAATTCCATCGAGATTCATTGATATGACTCACCAAATGAGTAACACATGACTATGGCTTTAAATTACTAGAATGTGACTGTCACAATCTCAATATAACAGATAGTCACATTGCAATAATAAAAAAGGTCATGTTTTTCTTATAGTGCACAATGAAAGAAAAAAAGAAGAATATTCTATTATTGTTAGTGACTAAAAATTTGACAAGGTGTTTAATGTCCTAAAGGTTGTAAAATTTATGAAGAAGAATAGAAAGTTGATTATGGAATTATAGTGATTTGATACTTGTTAAAATAACTACAAGCCTTCTCTTGTAAAGGCCCTTGCATTCAATAGCTCAATTATAACTTCTAGATTATCATATTTTTGAATTTGATTTAAACCAAAAAAAATGCATGAAAATTTTATTTTTTACTCTATTTTCAAATTACAAAAGATTTCAAAAATTCAATCGATTGTTGCAATTGAAAGTCTATTTGTTATGATCCAAATTATTTAATTATTCATTGTGTGTTTTCATTTGAATATACTATTTTAAAGTTCAATTGAATTATTTCTTAGATTATTCTAAAGTATATTGTAATTCATATAATTCATTTCCATATTATACTTTGAAATATCACAATAATTAATTTTCCAACAATTTAAAAAAAAAAACATTTCCGAATTTTTTTCCACATAATGAAAAATTTATTCAAGTTTTAGTAGTTTGGGTTTAGAAATGCTAATTTCAACTTAATAGTTGTAATTTAATGGAAGGATAAAGTAAAGAATTTTGTTAAGAGTGTAGGATATTAATTTTTTTTTTTGTAGCATTCTCCATTTCTCCTTGTAAATTGAGAAGAAAGTTCAAGTCAACATAGATTTATGTTCTATAATGAAGGCACATGTGTCAAAACGCACTAATAATGATAAAAGGTTTATGCTATTTTCCAAAGGTGGTACTACTAACCATTCTTTTGGGGTTGTGAATCCTAATGTGGTTGTTACAGCCACTTTTGAGTGCATAGTGATAGAAATGTCACTATGCACTCAAAATTTTAATTAATTAATTTTAAACTTCCCTCCACCCCCCTACCCCACTCCAGGTTTAAAATTAATTTCTTAATTTTTCATTCCCCCTCCCCCTACTTGTAATTTTTTGAATGAAGTTAACATGACAAACAATATGGGACAATGAAAATCCGTATCCCATATCCGTATATTGTATCTATATTGTATAATATTCCAATATCAAGTATATATATTCATATTTGTATCCGTATACTAATTCTATATCTGTATTTGTATTTGGATGGATGGCTTAGCTGCAATCTCAAAGATCAATGGCTTCAGAAATTTTGAGAAATCAACGGCATTTTGGAAGGGGAAGCATTTAAAAAAAATCAACTACGTATTCATTTTTGGGAAGGGGGGCAACTAATGGCAAACTAGATGTGTGATTGCCTCTTTTGGGTGCATAGTGATATCTATGTAATAATTACTATTGTCAAAGTTTTTGGGGTTAGAAACAAAGGCTTGAAACCTTAGTAGGATGTCTCTAGTAGCTCGGAGAGCTACAAGAGTCTTAGTTCTTTTATATCCTTTTAAGTTACTAGAAATATAGTTATCATCTTAAACTTAGAAGGCTACAACAAAGTCACAATTTTGCATGGATCGAGGGATCAATATTATTTCTATAGTAGGGTTCCATTTACACTCTTTGCTAATAATTATGACCAATTTTAGATTTTAAAATGGTGAAATGGTAAAAATTTAAAAGCTTAGGGTAAACACATTAGGGAAATAGCAATCCAAATGTACTTTGTGTTGGTTTGTGGACTTTAGTGATTCTTTTAGACTACCAAAACAATACTTTACTTTAAAATTCCATAACAAATTCATATTGTGTCAGAAAAACATAATTTCAATAGCCTTCACAAAAATTTGTCTATATGTGTCAAAAAACTAGCATTAATCATCCATCCTACAAGGAGCAAAGCAACCACTCAACACACAATGGACCCATCTTTAGGTAGATAAGCCCAAATTTGCCCCTAATTCAAATGTAATCCCTTGTTGTGGACCCAATTTTGACCTATTGCATTCCAATGTACTGAATGTAGTGAAAATTGTACAGGAGAAGGGTTTGCATTTTGACAACTTTGTGTAGAATTGGGAATGAAATGTTTGAAATTGAGTTGGAAAGTCACAATCTTATGAATTCATTAGACACCACCATGTAGTATCAACACATGGAAAAAGGTTCATTTATTATTCCAAAATCTTGAGGGACGTTTTTGGATTATGAGTGCAATTATGAAGGGAATTAAGAGAGCCATGTAAGGATCTAAATGGACAGATTCCTAGTTAATTCCTAGTCGTTTCCTAATTGTTTCTTAGTCATTTGCTAGTCATTTAGAAAGCCATTTCCCAATTGTCTTGTATCAATTGTCCCAAATCAATTGTCAAAAATACCATTAGGTTGGACTTGTAGACTTCTATAATGAATTCTATTAATAGGATTTTGAGATTTCTACAATTTTGAGATTTCCACAGCTTATAGAAATCTAAAAATATTTAAAATCAAAGAAATTTTAAAAGCTATAAAATTGTAAAGTTTCTTAAACCAATAAAATCTATTAAATATCAAAATTCAAATTTTTGAAATCTAAAAACGAAGCTAGATTTGAAATTTTGAAATCTATAAATTAGTGAGATTAGAATTTTGAAATCTACAAGTCATAAACAAGTTGCAAATGTCATAAATAAGTCGCAATGAAGTCAACAAATGAATTGCAAACAAGTCATACATCAATCACAAATGAGTCACCCACAAGCTACACAATTCATTGATTGAGTGACCAACTACTTAAATAAATACCACATAAGCAACCAATATTTGTCTATAATGACCCTTTTTTATTTATACAAGTAGGGTGATGAGAGGTAAAACAACCCATGTGGAATATGTAAATTACGATTAATAAGAGTTTAACTGCTCATATTTAGTTAAGTCAAAAAGTAGGAATTGTATTTAATGTAGAACTTTAGACCTCATTTTGGCATAGTAGAATATTGTTTTTCAAAAATTTTGAATTAAGAAAAGTTGGTAAATCAAGATGAATTTCCTCTCCAAAAATCCATTAGGGATTTTGACCTCCGGGTACGCAACTCTCATATTATATGCAGGGATCATCGGTATTAAAACAGCTTAAAGGATGGATTTTGTAAAAATAAAATGGAATTAAAATGACCAAAATGTTGGGTGAAGACAAAATTAAATAAAATAGCTACAAAAAATTATGGGTTGCATATTTATTAAAAAAAAATCTTCATAGTGTATATGAAGAAAATTTGAAAGAGCTATTTTGTTAATCTTGTAGAGCGCCTAATGGGACTATTAGAAGTAGATGTCACAGTAGTATTTGCTAATACTACAAGGTCCTTTCGAGGTCTACCTCTTTTGGGAGGAGGTGTAGCAATTACAGATGTAGCACACTCCTCCCTACTTTTAACTCCACTACATGAGCCTCTACACTTCATCTCACAATCTACATATTTGTCCAATGCATCACGATCCTCTACAGCCAATGTATAAACATCATTATCTGCATCAATGACTACTGTGACAAGGCATACAACACTCTCCAAACCAATAAAGTCACATTCAGCTCCTTTTTGAAAGAAAACAAACAAACTTATATCTAAGCTAAACTAGATGTAATCTTTTCTAGGAAATACGTATCAATAGGAGTTTAAACAAGGCCACATTCATACCAACTAGAGATAGTACCAAACCCTAAAAGCATTAAAATTCCATCCCTAAACCTCAAATCAGCATACAAGCCCTACATTTGGAACAAACGAATTCCACAGACTTGAGAATACATAATTGACATGCAGTGCCTAGATGAGCCCAATCATTAACCCCTCACTGCCCAAGGCCTAACCATTCAAAAAACAACCTTGCTCTTCAAACGTTATAAGTTTAAATATAATTAAGGTATGAAAATCTCAACCGTACAGTCTTGTAGTGTGCATGTTGTAGATGATGTTAATCAAATTTGGGATCATTTAATTGTATAGATTGAGAGATTATAATGTTTTAGTGTTGAAAAAAGATGCTGAAATTTTCTTAGAAACACCTTTGGAGGTGAAATTCGATTTCTAAACCTATTCAAATAAAAAAACTTGAAACTACAAAGTGATTCAGAAACAAAAAACAAACACTTTGATGGGAAAAAAAAATCATTCAATTGACTCATTGCGTTTGCAAAATTGTATTGAAATGTCAAAAAACAATGAAAAAAGTAGCAAAAAAACACATCTATGGCTAAACCTACCTTTACTAAAATGCTTCTCAGTAAATCAAAATTTTTTGGATTGATATGAAATTTTTACCACAAGAACAAGACTTCAAGAGGAACATAATCCAACAAATTTTATTGAAAACAAACATTGGATGAAGGAGATACAAGCCCCCAAAGTTTTAGCCTTCAAATGTAATTTGGTGAATTCAAATTGAACCTGTGAACTTCGATTGACTTCCAAGAAATCAATACATCTTGGATTGATGGGAAAACTGTATCACATAAACTAGAAGAAAGAGCGCAACTTTACCAACAAGTTTTATTGAATTTGGACATCAGATGCAAAAATTACAACACTTTGAATTTTTTGTGAGGACACTTTTCGTCCCCTCCGGTGATGAGGGGTTAACAGTAAAGCTCAAAAACAAAGCCAAGCATGATCACTCTCAAAACAATGATCCAAAGAGCAAATACAAAAGCGACACAAAAGGTGCACAAGCTGGCTTGAAAATACAAACCCTAATCCAAGCAAGAAGATAGAAACATAGAAACAGTAACTTACCTTAATGTAAAATTTTGAACTTAATCAAGAGCATGAACAAATCATCACCTAACGTGATCCTTCACGTCGTTCACAGTGACGCTCCACAACAATGCTCCAAATGTGATCCTCCACAACAACTATCAAATGAAATCAAGCCTCTAGAAATATTGCCACATCCCTCCAAATCAATTGCTACACCCTTTCAAATTGATTCTTACACCCCTCCAAATCGAAGACAATAGTACACAAAAACATGAGAGAAAATGATTGAGGTGAAATGAAGGAAGAAGCGGTGGAAGAAAGCGACAGAAGCTTGGGCGGAAGAAAGTGGCGGAAGCTCGGGCGGAAGAAAGTGGCGGGAGCTTGGGCGGAAGAAAGCAGTGGCGGGAAACAAATTGAACTGAAAACAAAGATACTAACGACACTAGGGTTTAGAATACACCTGTTGCCCTATACCCTTGGAATACCCTTAAGATATCTGGTTTTCAATATTGTTGATTGTCATACCCTCAAGGTGCATTGGATATGATGAAACATATTTGGTCATTAATAGCACATATCTCAGCCAAACAACCAATATCCCAATATAAATCATCAATCTTCTAGCTCAACTATCACACCCAAAGTTGCCTATGTATAATTTTAAAAAATTCATACAAAAAGTTCCCCCCAATTAAAATTAAAATTCATTTGTCATATGTTATTTATATTAAAATTTTATTAAAAAGACCCCAAAGTTGGGTAGCTTGTCCCATGATATATGTATTAATAAAACTCATATAATTAGATTTATAATGCTTTTATTATCCTTAAAAATACTCATTTAATGTATATATTTACATTTTTGGATTCCTTGTTGAAAGGGCTACAAGACTTTTCTAAATTAAAACAAATAACATCCCTTGAAATTAGACTAAAATGCATTATAAGTAATTAAAATCAAGGCCATATAATATGGGAGTTGCGTACCTGGGTTTTGACCCTCCAATAAAAAGTTATGGACAAAATTCAGAGAGGGTTTGGAAGGGACAACCCTTCTTACTTTGACATTTTTAAACATCCTTTCACTAGAAGAAAGCCTTATTTAATTGGATGTTCTTGCGTCAAAGTTGAAGATTTTTTTGCGCATCCAATGTAACATCTTCATGTGTTTATGTCAACAATGACATCCAATGTAACATCTTTATGCTACATTGGATGTCATTGTTGACATAAACACATGATGATGTTACATTGAATGTGCAAAAAAATCCGTCAACTTTGACATTGGAACATTCAATTAAACAAAGCTTCCTACTAGTGTTTCAAAATTTCGTCCATAAATTTTTTAGGAGGATCAAAATTACAAGCGGATTTTTGGATATGAAATTCAGCTTGATTTACAAACCTTTTTAGGTTCAAAGTTTTTTGAAAAAAATAATTCTACTATGCCAAAATGAGGTGTGAAGTTCTACATTGAATATAATTCATGCCTCTTGACAATGAACTATCAAGCTCTCATCTTCAAATTGTCCCATACCTTTTGAGGAATCATAATGAACAATGGATTTCATTATAAAAATGACTTCTTCACCCTATATCTCACAATTGGATTTCCTTTCATATTTTGACTTGAATTACATTTCTTGAATTGTATCCATTTGAATTGAAATCAAGCATGCTAGAAAGAAAAATTTGAACCACAACATTAGATGTGAATATGCATATTGGAATTCCTTTAATGTTTTGGTTCAATGTCTTTAAATTTGTAGTGTTGTAATTGAAATAATATTGTTACAAATTTTGTAGGGTATTTAACATTGTTTTTTACTTAACTTATATTAATGTTTATAGGTATGGCAAAATAACCATATAAAACCATCGACAAAAGAAATTGATAAGCTTGGAAAGTTGTTTACAACTAATATTCCAAAAAAGCATGGAAGAATTGAAGATATATCATTTCTTCGTTTAGGTATTACTAAAAATTATTGGATATTACCACATATAGATAGAGGTAATACTAATATAGGATTTTTCAAAATTCAATAGTCATATCAAGCATTTAATTTTAATTTAATTTATAATACATCAACATTCACTACAAGAGAAAGGGGTGTTTTAAGTATAGTCCTAGAGATAACATTTTAAGTAATGACCTTTTTAGGAGATTTTCAGTAAGAATTTAAAAGATATTTGTGTCTTTCTAGTCAAATTTTACTAGAAAGACACAAATATCTTGTAAATTCTTACTGAAAATCTCCTAAACAGGTCATTACTTAAAATGTTATCTCTAGGACTATACTTAAAACACCCCTTTCTCTTGTAGTGATTTGAAAATATGGTTTTAAGAACATAATTTATATTTATATTTTACTTGTTATTATCACAACAATATATTTTTTTGAACCCTAATTTTTTACTTACTTCTTTTTATTTACAAAATATCCATATGGAATACCCAAAAGAAATGGACAATTTTGTCTACAAGATTATGGCTACTTACTACATTAAACCTAAAGTTGAATCAATGTTATTATTACATTCAAAAAATGTAAAGCAATGGGATTGTAGCAAATAGTGGATTTTCCCAAATGAAAGTGTCTCTTCTCACAAAGAAATCTATTTCACGTTCTTTTGAAAAAATCACCTAGTCAAGAAATACATGAAAATTTAGAGAGCCAAAGAAAAAAGAATTTTTATAATCAAATTTTTTTATTTTTGTAACAAGCATATTCTCAATTTTTTATTTTTTGTTACAAGTTAGGTTCGTCAATGAGCTTTGATGGAAAAATCTAGTTACAAAATAGAACCTTTTAAATATAATTATGGGCTTCTATACTGTAGTAATGCATGGTTCTTTTGACAAACCAACAATTGAAACAATAGCAAGCAATGAAGCTCCAAACTTGTTTTGGCTTTATAATTAGCTGCAAAGTGGCTTCCTTATCCAATTTGTATAATTGTCTTGTTGGTGTTATTTGATGCCTAGGTAGAAGGCTATACACTAACTAGGAAGTTCTAACTTTCTAGAATGGTAAGCAAGATATGCCATGTCAATTCAGTGGTATATGGTCATTGTATTGCCAATGTTTCCTTTTCAAACCATAATTTTTTGAGGGGGGTCATGTGTTTCTCGTCTTCAAGAATTATAGTCTATACTTCATGGGTTAGCTTCTGCCAAATTCAACTATGCTAAGCCCTTCCAAAGGCATTAGGGAAAGAAAAAATTAAAATTAAAAATGCAACTTGTAAGCCCTGTTGAATGTTGAAATATGGCCAAATATGACACTTTCACAAAGTGCACTATATACCAAGAATTTTCCAAGAACTTGGAATCTCTCAAAAAAATGGTTAAAAATTTATATTGCTATTCAATTGTTGTCATGTTCTATTGTAAAAATCTCATCTCAAGTATCCCTCAAGAAAGAAGTCAAACAATGTTGTATACATGGAAACTTTTGCAAGAACAACCAAATATAGGCGTCCTGAGTTGTCAATATTGAACATCCTAAAGGATTGAATGCCTCTGTAGCTAGCACAACTTGGCTAGTGATGACTAATCCTATTGTAAGAACTTTATTGGAAGAGATAGTTAGAGGGATGACTTTTCAAAGTGTTTGGTTGGAGTAGTAGGAACAACTAGTGTTGTGAAGTTTTAGTCTTATCCATTACATGTTTTTTGAGGCCTGGAAGAGCCCGTTTCAAGGCTGTTCCCCACAGTGAAGGACAACCGACTGTCGAAAAAAAAAAAAAATTTAAAATTTAAATTCTTAAAATGGTAAAAGAAGTTGAAATTTAATTTAATTTTTTTTCTTCTAGAAATGACCTGGTTGCCTCTCAACCACACAGGACGATGAGGTGGCAGGCCAACTGTCCTGTTCCCTGCGTTCTCGCAGTAGGAGAACCCGCAGTCTCTTAGAGGCCTCAAAACCCATCTAATGTACCTTAACTAATTACTAGTGCACCTTGTACTATTGCCATAGTCAAAATAAAAATAAAAATAATTTTTTTTTTTTTATTCACAAAAACTTTGAAATTCAATAACTTTATATGAAACAAAACTCGTACACCCTTCTTTGTAGAGAGCTTTTCAACAATACCAAGCTTGCATTAATCCAACACTTGTTAATTGACATCGCTTTGACATTAATTCCTACATCAGTGGTGATAGTATGTGAGTCCAAGAATGCGAGCTTGTGAGCATTGAGCTTACAATACAAGTACCTATAATATAGATACGACACATTATAGATGGTGTATATATCATAAATACCTATAATATATGGGTATTTAGAACATACAAACCCTATAATCATAGACAATTTTTATAGTATATACATCTATAACATAGGTGTGTAGTATTCTAGGCTCATAGATTCACACTCCTATACTTACATAATAACAACCCTTATCCCTACATTAACTTAACAATTTATTGTTTTGAAGTCAATATGGCACCATATTCACATACCTTGAGGTTCCTAATGCATGATTCCGTAGATCTCACTACAACAACCAAAACAACCAACCTCACTTAAGGTATTGACTAGTGTGCCATTGCCCCAACCAAAATAAAAGTACTATTAATTTTCTAATTTTTATTTGTAAAAACTTTGAAATTCAATATCTTTTTTGCATAAAGGAGTGCAAGGGCTTTGATTCGTGGCAATTGGACATGCAATGTGAAAATTATGTTTTTTTCAAAATAAAAGATAATTCAATTCTCAATTTAAAAATAATTCAAAAATCTATAACTTTCACATAGTAGGTTCAAATGCCACAAAACAAAGCCTATGCATCCTCCTCATAGAGAGCTTTCCAACAATACCAAAAATGTAACCGGGGAATGCGCAATCAAAGAGATTTCTCTGTAACAAACAAAACAAAACAACCTCATTTAACCCTTAAATGATGAAGAGGACGTTTGGCATTCGATGGATGACAACAAATCATTGCAGTAGGACAAATGTGCAACTATTCATCCTCCAAATTTTGTTGCGAAAAGGAAAAATCTTTTATAGTAGTTTGACTTCCAATGAATGCTTTTGCTATTTCTAAAGCCCATGACTCACACGGTAATGAAAAGGGATGATTTCTAAGGTCACCCCTTTGTGCTTTAACCCTTAAATGTTGAGGAGGACATTTGATGCCTGATAGATGACATAGAATCCTTGTAGTAGGACAAAGGTGAAGCTATTCATCCTTGGAATTTGGTTGTGAAAAGGGAAGGTCTTCTATGGTAATTTGACTTTGAGTGAATGCTTTTGCTATTTCTAAAACCCATGATTCACACAGTGATGGAAAGGGATGATTTCCAAGGTCACCCCTTCATCCTTTAAAGGTTAAGGTATAGAAATAATGAAGCCCAATATAAACATGAAGGACTAGTTCTTGGAGGTCCGAATGCCTAATGGAAACAGGCTCTCATCAGTTGCACGGGCCCCTGACTGATTGTTGCCCAAACTCCTTTCGACCCCTAGTCGCCGTCTCCCAATCAGGGCCTTTTTTTTACTTTCTAGTGCCAAATTGCTCCAAAAAATAATAATTTGGCTAAAAAATGGCAAAAAAATTGTGAAAATTTTGCCAAGAAACTTCAAATTAAAAAGAAATCATGAATGAAATCACCAAATTGTGGATGAAAATAGAATTAGAGACATGTGAAAAGTATGAATGTGATATTTTCTATCCAAATTGTAGATGAATGCTGAAATTTAGAGTATCACCGTAACATTTTATATTGCCATTTTGGCACTTCATATCCCCCATCTCCAGGGCCGGGTGTACGGTCTGGTTGGCCGAAGGTATAATATTATCATAAGGTGATATTAACGAGGTGAGGCGCACATAGTCGCGCTTCGCGTGCTTCTAGTAAGTCCCCAAGGCCTCACGCACATGTCAGTTTTACGTGTCGGGTGCCGGTGGTTGAGGGCGGGGTTGGCCTCTCGCCTGGCGGAACTGGCCCTGGCGGGTTTGAGCCCCGCTAGCGCCACCGTTGACTCGCTTTTAAAAAAAGTGGTGGGGTCTGGCCACGCACATGAATTTCCCATCTGTTTTTTAATCGCTGCACTGCGTTTCCACGCACTTGCAACTTCGTCTCTCTCCCCGGAGCACAGGGTTGTGTCCAGGGACTAGCTTGGTTTTCGAAGTTTTGATGTTTCGTACTTGTGGTTTGGGTGACTTAATTGTTCTTTATTTTTTGTATTTTCTTTAAGCAAGGGCTTAGGGTTTAGGTAAGCATGGAGGAAGAAGGTTTAGGGAAGTTGCTTCTCACAAGCACTCTTCATGTTTCTGGTGAAACTTCTTCTCAAGTTTTGCCTTTCGTTTCTTGTATTCTTGTAGGTCCACCTCCAGAGGCACCCCCTAAAGAGCGGCATTGGAGCAATGTCTCTGTGAGGTTCTTATTGTTGCAGTGTAAGGAGCATGTGGAGAATCACAACATAGTCACGATGCGGTAGTATCAGTGGGTGAAAATCCACAAGCTCCTTATCGCACAATTTCCTCACGAATCCGCGAGGATAGTAAAGTCTCTACCTGACAAATGAGAGAAGCTGAGGAGCACGTATTCGAAGATCAAGAAATTGCGCAATCAGACGGGTGGCGGTGCACGAGACCATAGGACCAAATTCATTTGGTACGACGACATTGATGAAATTCTTAGCCTCACAGCTAAGGCCAACGGAGTTCCGGGAGGCATGGACCAAGGTGTGCCGGTGCCTGGAACGGGGACTTCAACCGCACCGATGGATCTCAGTGAGGAGCACGACGGAGATGGTGAACCGTCTCAATTCCAATCTCCACCACGTTCCACTCCAGCTCCATCTACTGGAACCGGTCACGAGAGCACAACAAGCAGCCCCCGTATATGTGCGGCAAATTTAGTCGGTTGTCGTGGCAAAGGTACGACCCCCAAACCACCTAAGAGGGCTAGGATCGATAGGAATCTGATGGATGCCTTGAATAGGCTATCAGATTCAACTGCAGAAATAGAGAAGCTTAGGATTGAGGCTGCCATGACTATGCACAAAGACAACTTGATCGAACGTCAGGAAGATAGGAAATTGGAACTTGATCTGTTCCAATTGCAACAGGTAAAGTAGTGAGCGCATGGCTGCTCTATTTGCAGATGTTGTGAAGAAAAATGCAGAGTAGCTCTGGTGATACTTTCATTTGTTTGCATTGTATTACATACATGGTATTCAATGTTATTTCATTTCAATTTTTATTTGTCCTATACTTATTTCATTTGACCTTGGCGTTTTCTACTTTGTTTCATTTCATGCCTAATGTTTAAACTTTCAATTTCATGTACTATAGCATTGCAAGTGATGATTGGGATTGTTCTCTTTTTAAATATAAAGGATGTTTTATTCTTTGTCATCATATCAACTTACATAAAAAAAAAATTGAAATTTGATAAAAAAATAATATTGATGTTGTACAGGAGGTGAAACATTAAAACTTAATAGTTCTCTAAAATTATAAGAACAATTGAACAGAAAATGAGCCCACCAATTAAATAGTACACCAAATAGGTTACAATTTGAAATCCTCACATACATACAATAATCACATTGGATTGTGTTGTAGCCATAAAGCAAATAAAACCTCTCTCATGGCCTCTCCAGCTACCTTTGCAGGTAAACCTTCACGAGGAAGTTGCATCCGTCCAATATGAAACCCAACATAAGGATCATTTTGAAGTCTAACATCTGTTGGTACACGTTGTCTTTTCACCTCACAGTAGTTGTGAAGAATGCAACATGCTAAGGTAACCAAAGTAGCCTTATCAACAGACATATTAAATGCTTTAAGAATGTGCCAACGATTCTTTAAAGCCTCAAATGCCTGTTCAATAACTACTCTACCACTGTTTACAGAGGAGTCGAACCTGAACAAACCACAAGATATAAAGAAAAGGATGAATTAGAAGTGGAGATTTTTGCGCATCATAAAGTAATTGATGAAAAAGAACAAAATGATGAAAAATAAAACAAAAACATACCTATTTTGGTCCACCATTGCCGGATTACCCGATTTGAAATTCTTGAGCATATATGGTTTGCTTGGGTAAGTAGTGTCACCAATAAGGTACGGCCTTATATCTAATCCACTCAAACGGATCACTGGCGTTGCTAAAGTTTGTCTTGTACTTAATTGTGCAGCAACGGAAGATACAACAAATTGTCCAGCATCATGAACACCTCCAGGTTGTCCCGCACAGACATTCCAGAACATCCTATTCTTGTCACATATTCCTTGCAAAACAATGCTATGAAATTTTTTTCTATTAAAAAAATCTTGGGGCATTGGAGTATATTGTCTAATCGGTCGACATGTCAAAGGAATGTGTGTGTCATCAATAGCACCAACAATGTTTGGTAAGCCAGTGATGTCCCGAAAACTTTCTATAATATCCCGGAGGCGGTCGCCATGAGGTGTGTGGATAAACTGAAAAAATAACCCGTGTTTTGCAGACCCTAATGCCTGACACACAATCATAGTGTACTTGTGAATAATAGATTCACCACATCCATATAAGTTGTGCATTCAGGCACTACTTACACCATGTGCTAATCGGTACAAAACAAGTTTCACTTGTTTTCTAACTGGGATAGGGGCTCTTACAAATGTAGCAACAGTGGGACGCAAAAATGGTGTTAATAAATCAATCAAAGCCTCAAATGCTAAAAAATCCATACGATAAGTTTGCTAGTACCTCATATCCAACATTTGGGGAGATGTATGCCACACATCGCCTTCTACAACGTCGTGGTGGATGTATTGGCGTGGCTCAACCCACCACATGCGACATGGAAACTGCTGCTTCCAAACCATGAAAGTAATGATTGGAATCAACCGTTGTATCGAATGACCTCTTGGAATTTCAATTGGAACAAATGGCAGTACACGGCGACGTCTATGACCAAAAAATGTCAAGAATACAACTATAAAAGCAAAGAATACCAAGAGGGTGTGGTTCGCCATCTTTACAATTCAAGCACTATACTCTTGAGAACTAGACTAAACCCAACCGAAAACCTTCAAGAGAAGGAGATACAAACACAAAATGAACTCCCACAATTTTTCAAAAAACCTTAAAAAAAAATTGCAAATACTTCAAAACCTGCGGAGAACCCTGGCCCTGGCGCGGCCTGGCGCAGCTGCATGTGCGCCGGCCAAGGTCCGCCGCATGCCACCCCACCCGCCAATTACGGGGGGCGAATGGGGGGCCGCCACCTGGCCAGGCGTGGCGTCCAGGCGGCATGTGCGCCCGCCCCAAGTCTTACCACCCCGACCCCCGGACGGTGTAACCTCTTGCACGCTTGACCTCAGTGCCTGCCGTCTCGGGGACGGAAGCTAGGAACCCGAGTTGATGCCCAGTTGCAGCTTGGGTGAGCGCAGAATCGCTCAAATTGAGGTTTCGTGAGAGAAAGAATCGCCGATTTGGAGGAAGTTTTGGGTTTTCTGCATTCTCGAAGGTTTTGATACATCCGAGGTTCCAAAATTCGTTGGCCATCGATTGAGTTTGGCAAGGTTTGGCAAGAGATCAAAGCATTTAACACAGTGTAGGAGTGTTTTGTTGCATCGAGGGTTTGGAGGAAGTAGGTTTAGCGGGGTTATTAGTTAATTAGGTTAAGTGGACTTGCGTTTTGGTCTGGATTGAGATATGGCTTTCGATCTTCGAGGATGGGGCTGGAGTATAGATGCGGCGTGCGAGGACAAAATGTCCGACGGGTGGAGCGTTGCCCGTTTCTGCGTAACATGGGGGTCAACACCAGCTTCGCCTTCTCCAAGATGAAGTTCCCTGTTCCTGTTCCTGTAAGTTTGCGTGACTGTGCTCTCTCGTTTGTTTTATATTGGAGCAACAATCTCAATTAAAGTGTGTTTCATGCACCCATGGTACTATGTGAGTTACGATTTAGGGTGTGTAGGGTTCAGAGCGTATTGGTAGGCAGGTTTCACTGCACTGGGAAAATTTAGAAAATGTTTTATAAATTGCAGAAAGTTCCAGAGGAGCGTTTTTGGGTGAATCCGAAGTCTTCATTATTGGGCGAAGCACGTCATATGGATTTGATGCACAACCAATCTCGAGGCCAGGCCTGCCGGTGGTACTTCGTTTGTATTGTGAAAATGTCATTCATCCCTGGCTTAGTATGTCACCAGGCGGAGGCAATTACTGTTTGCAATTAAAGTGTGTTTATTAATAATTGACCTAATTTTTATAAAAAAATTGAATTTTAATTAGAGATGAATGGATGAAACAGGTTGTTCAGCAGCAGCAGAATTGCTAACTTGAATGGACGAACAAAAGTTGACATGGTATTTCTTCATACTTACAAGGATGAGAAGGCGGTAGTTAAAAAGGATAGAGCAACGAATGTGCTGCAGTATCTAGAACAACAAGGCGCTCTGGTGAACTACTCTGATTACTTGAAAATGCTGAAAAGATGTATTGAGGTTAAAGACTTGGTGACAGGCAGGCTGGTGCATACGCATATTCTCCAACATCGCATGCCGCCAGACCAATATATTGTCAATGCATTGATTAACATGTACATACATTGTGGAAGTTTGGAAGAAGCACGGCAAGCGTTCGACCATTTGGAAAGAACCGTCCATTCTTGCAATGCCATGATTGCAGGTTATGCTCGGGATGGCCATGTGGAGAAGGCCTTTAATTTACTAAGTCAGATTCAGCAAGAGGGCCTTTTTCCAGATAGGACTGCTTTCGTGAGCTTCCTGAATGCTTGCAAAACTCCAGGCGCCTTGGAGTGGGGCAGAGAAGTTCATATCCAAGCTACGAAAGCTGGACTTCTCTCTGACGTCAGAGTGGGCAATTGTTTAATCAACATGTATGCAAAGTGTGGCAGTATTCTGGAAGCGCGGAACGTTTTCGATCGGATGGAGAGAAAGACGGTTGTTTCCTGGACCATGATGATTGGGGTTTATGCTGAAAGTGGCCATAGTCATACTGCTTTTGATATGTTTCAAAGAATGCAGCGGGAAGAAGGTGTAGAGCCGAACCAGATTACATACATGAGCGTATTGAATGCCTTCTCGACCCCCGCAGCCTACGAGTGGGGCAAGACAGTTCATGCTCACATAGTCCATGCTGGATACGAATCTAACACGGCAATTGGAACTGCCCTGGTGAAGATGTATGCCAAGTGCGGCAGCTCCAAGGATTGTCGCCAAGTTTTTGAAAAGATCGTTAATCGGGATCTTATTGCCTGGAACACGATGATTGGAGGACTTGCGGCAGGCGGCAGATGGGAAGAGGCCTCTGAATTTTATCACCAGATGCAACGGGTAGGCATAATGCCAAACAAGGTTACGTATTTGAGTATCATAAATACTTGCGTCAATTCAGCAGCTCTGCAGTGGGGTAAGGAAATTCATTCTCGTGTATTGAAAGCTGGTTTTATATCTGATTTAAGCGTAGCAAATGCCCTTATTAGCATGTATGCTAGATGCGGAAGCATCAAGGATGCTCGTCTTGTTTTTGACAAAATGGTGAGAAGAGATGTCATTTCATGGACTGCAATGATTGGAGGCCTTGCCAAGAGCGGTCTTAGTACGGGAGCCTGGGCTGTTTTTCAAGAGATGCAAGAAGCAGGTGTGGAACCAAACAGGGTGACTTATATGAGCATCTTGAATGCCTGTTCCAGTCCAGCAGATTTGGACTGGGGGAGGAGAATCCATTGTCAAGTCATTGAAGCTGGACTGGCCGCTGATACTCAGGTGGGAAATACCCTTGTGAACATGTATTCTACGTGTGGCAGTGTCATGGACGCCCGTCAAGTTTTTGACAGAATGAGCAAGCGAGATGTTGTTGCGTTCAATGCTATGATTGGCGGATATGCTGCGCATAGTCTTGGGAAAGAGGCCTTGAAATTATTCAATAGAATGGAGGAAGAAGACGCGAAGCCTGACAAAGTTACGTATATGAACATGCTGAATGCATGTGCCAACGCGGGATCTTTAGAATGGGCTAGAGAGATCCATACGCTAGCTCTGAAGGATGGCTTGTTATCAGAGACCAGTGTTGGGAATGCCCTAGTGAGTACGTATGCTAAGTGTGGAAGCTTCAGGGCTGCGCAACGTGTTTTTGAGCAAATGAGCGAACGCAATGTCATCTCATGGAACGCAATCATAGGCGGGCTTGCACAGCATGGGAGAGGGCACGAGGCGCTGCTACTGTTTGAGAAAATGAAACGGGAAGGGTTCAAGCCAGACACGGTGACTTTCGTCAGCGTCCTCTCAGCGTGCGGTCATGCGGGCCTCTTGGAGGAAGGGCGTGAATTTTTTTCGTGCATGGCTCAAGACTTCGGCATCGCACCAGCAATTGAGCACTACGGATCCATGGTGGATCTCCTGGGCCGTGCTGGGCAAGTCGATGAAGCAGAAGCGCTAATCAAGAGTATGCCACTGCAAGCTAACACGAAGATTCTGGGAGCCTTGCTTGGTGCTTGTAGAATTCACGGAAACATTCGCGTGGCCGAATGGGCGGCCGAAAGCAGTCTGAAGCTGAATCCCGACAATGCGGCTGTGTACGTGTTGCTGGCACACATGTATGCAGCCGCAGGGATGTGGGAGTCGGCAACGAAGATAAGGAGATTGATGGAGCAGAGAGGCATCACCAAGGAACCTGGACGAAGTTGGATTGAAGTGGAAGGGAAGTTACATCACTTCGTAGCGGGAGATCGGTCCCATTCTCAGGCAGAGGAGATTTACGCGGAGCTGGACCGGTTGACCCTGCAGATGAAGAGGGACGGGTATGCGCCGGACACGCAGTTGGTGCTGCACGATGTGGACGAGAAAGAGAAGGAAATGGCTGTGTGCCACCATAGTGAGAAGCTGGCCATTGCTTATGGGTTGATCAGCACGCCCCCGGGATCCCTCATCAGGATTTTCAAAAACCTTCGTGTTTGTGCGGACTGCCATTCTGCCACCAAGTTCATTACTCGCATTGTTGGGCGTGAGATCGTGGCCAGGGATTCCACCCGATTTCATCATTTCCGAGATGGAGTCTGCTCTTGTGGAGACTACTGGTAACTTTGTTTCTGTTGTCATCCCTGCTGCCAGTTGCATTGATTTTTTTCAATTACTTCCGCATGGCACTCAGCTCTATTGTGACTCCAGTTCAGATTATCACACCGCACTCCCCTTATTCATCTTGTTTTCTTGCTAAATCTCGAACTGGTTACCTTCTTTTGGGGAGCAGCAGTTTCTCTAACTGCTGCTGCGGTCCTTCCCCTTTACGTCTGCTGCCCGAATCCGACCTCTACAATTGATCTCTTTCCCGCTCAGAGTAAAGCCTGGTGCCGTCAGACTTTGGAAATCACCGAATTGGGTCAGAGAATAGGCGCAATTGGATGTGGCAGCAGGCGGTTTGGTAGTGAGCAGGGCATGGTTATGGAGCTGACTGAATGCAATGATGAGATTTAAAAATGGAGGCTTGGCTCAACATTAAAATGTGGGTGTGAGTTAATCCCTAAGAGAGCTGGCTTTGAATCCTCTTAGCTTAAATTTTTTGCATTTAAGATTTTGACTTATAATAATTATATCACAAAATGTTGAGTTGAAGGTGTAGGAGAAGTAAATTAAGAAATAAAACATATAATTTTTATTCTTTAAAAAATTGTTAAATAGAAGCATGTCTGAGATAGTAGAAAAAACTAAATATGATGGAATTGAAACAAAAAGATGTTATGATTGCTTTATAACTTTTACATCACTTATCTACATGGTATGAACCAAATCTTTATACCATACATACAAAAATATTATCAATTAAAAAGAAAATTCAAATTTATATTTCAAATTTTCATGGGGTTTTTTGCTACTCCCTCTTCTGCTTTTAATCCCATGTACCAATAGAAATAAAAATATATATTTTTTGAAAGCTTATTAGTTTCTTATTTTGAAAAAATGTTTCAAAAAATTATGCCAAAAAATGAGATCATATATATTAGAGGTAATGCCATAGTGGTTCTCCTATAAGTTGTATCACCTTCCTCTTGTCTTGCCTAGGATTATTCTTTGCAAAAAAAAGGGGTGATGATTTAATACTTATTCAAGGTATCTAGTTCTCTTATTTAACCCTAAAGGATGGGGCCCCTATAACCAAGATGGTCACCAAAATTGCTCCAATTATTGAACCAATGGATGCATTCTTTATTTCTATAGTGAACAATGAAGTCATTCATTGACCACTTTTTGGCCTCAACTTCCTTTAAGGATTAAGTGGATGGTCTATGCACTTCTACTTTAGTGTGTTAATGCAATTATTGCACCTTTTGAGTTCATTGTGATACAATGAGCTCAAAAAAAAAATTAATTTTAAAAGGGTATGAAAATTTTAAAATTTTAAAATTTTCATACCCTCTTCCCTTTTGTAAATTTTCAGAAAGTAATATAATTGACAAACAATATGAAACAAACAACATCTTGTATCTTGTACCCATATCCGTATCTTGTATTTGTATTTGTATTCTGTACAAATATTGTGTACAAATATTTTGTACAAATATTGTGCTGTATCTGTATCCACATTTAGTATTTATTGTGTATTTGTATACGATACTATATTTGTATCCGTATAAATATTTGGAAAGCTCAAATTAAATTGTATAAAATCAACAGCTTGTGTATTTTTTAGGAATCAACATATTTCAAAGGTAAGCATTTGAAAAAAAAATCAATGACCTTTAGAATTTTTGAGGGAGGGGGGCGCAACTAATACCCTTGGCAACATTTTTGGGCTCATTGTCATTGTTAATTGCATGTGAGTTTCGTTTTATTTGGTGTACCATTGTGTACCATTCTACTCTTGGTGTTGGGTTGGATTAGTGTTTCTGGCCTTCCCTTTGCTAGCAGTGCTTGTTGCTTTTATAAAATGTGTCTAACTATTAGCAACTATTATATCTCAATGTTTGCAAATTGATCAGCTTGAGTGCCTCTCAATGGGTCTACAGTTTGTAGCAGTGTTTTTTTTAAGCAATTAAATGCCCAATTTCCTAAAAACAAATGGGCAACTTTAAGCCTATAGAAAAAAAAGGGATAAAAAAAAGAAGGGCAAATGTGTTAAAAAAATTCCAGACTGTAATGATGGCCCTACACATTGTTGCCACAATGTTTCCTAAACCTCATTTCATCCATCATGTAGAGCTAGCACATACAAAAATTGCATACAAAAATTACATATTCAAAATCGACCTCCTTTAGTTCAAATCCTTAGAATGAAGGAGCCACAAAGTCCAAAACCTTCTTGAAAGAAAGGCCACATACACATTTGTTTGACCCCCCCAAACAAACAAGCTGTTTTGTAGTACCAGAATCACAAAACTTATTAGTTTGGCAGATTTGAAGCAACAAAGATAAGGCTTAACTTACTGAAGTGGAATTTGCAGTGAAATTGAAGCAATCCCACACTAAATTCCATTGAAAGAACTAGAGTAAACCCGCCATTAACTGAACAGATCCAATCACCACACACTACAATTGCTAATGACCAGACATGAACCGCACACATTGAAACTTTGCAAACGAGACAATGGTATAAATGGTATGAACAGTCACCGCACAATGTCCAGTGAAGGGCCGGAAGTTTTTCTTAATAAGATTTTAGCCTTGTTGTCTTCAACTAGGAATGAAATTTGCAAGAGGAAACCTTTTTGTGCACTTTTTTTTTGGAAATGAATCATAATATGGTATTTAATAATCGTGCCAAGTTTCAAAGCTTGCAATTGTTTGTAACATTGTGGAGAAGGATTTGAATTTTATCCGTGTAGTCATTGGCAAGTTTACTCTAAGTTACCACATGGCATAATGTGCAATACTTGTATTACCGGAATTAGACATAAAAAAGATGACCCATGCTAGTCCCTTTGTTGCCTCCATTGGTTCGTTGCACATATTTGCACTAATGCAATTCACAATTTTCATTTTGGAATAGCCAATGACAAATTAGAGAAATTTCCAATCGGAATTGGGCCTCAACTTATTTTTTACACATTTCAGGTGGTCAAAGCAAAACATGATAGCTTCCCATTATTGAATGTTTCTATGGGGGACTATTAGAGTCTATTTAGACTTTAATGATGACAGTCCTTTTAACTCCCTACAACCTTGCAATGGTAATCCAAAAGTACCCCATAGCCCTTTGCCATGCATGAAAATTGCATGGTGGTATTTATTAAAGTTATAAATTGTGTTTTTTCAATCCAATTCCAACCCTTTGAAGTTTTTACTACATTGAAATGCAAAATCAATTGGACCCCAAAAGAGGGATTATAGTTGGGCTCCAGAGGATTAATTTGTAGTTTGTTTACGTTAACCCCTAAATGCCTGTAATGTAAATTTTGTCTATTCGACAAAATCCAAAAACAAGGGATCTAAGGGTCAATTCTCTTAGAAAAGGTCAATAAGTCTAGTGTTTTGTGACTAAGGTCACTTGTTTTGCATTGTAGATACTTGTTTATGTTGTTTTAGGTTTTGTTTTCCAAAAGAAACCTAGGTAATACACCTAATGTCAATTTTTTACAGTCCAAATACTAAGGTTATATCATAGACACATATGTATGGCGTCACAGTCTTGTCTAGTGTGTGGCTCACATCAATTCTCAAGTCAATTTGTCATGGGTAAGTCAATTTGTCTTTATGTATGCTCTAGTCACTTAATAATAATAATATATAAGTATATTCATAATTACATCATTTTTATTATATTAAAGGAATTTCTTTTTCAATTTCCTTAATTTAATATATTAAAATTTATAATTTATTTTATGTCAAAAAGAATTAATACTTTATCTCAAATTAATCGTATATTAGTCATTGAAAAAGTATTGTTTTTTTCCTGGTGTTTTGTTGATATCTTTTCGTCAGCCAATTCGCTTCATGTTCTTTAAGTCAATTTGTCTTTATTTCGAATACATGTGCTTAGAGTCAATTTGTCAATGCTAGCACCCAAAACTAAGTGACCAAGCCATTAGACCAGTGACCATGGGGTTTGCTCCCTGACCTACCTATTTGCAGTAACTAAGTTGACTTGCCACCTACCTCAATTATACAGTCTACTCGACCTGTACTTGCATATTGACTATTAGACTTAGACTACAAATGTAAGGTGGATCTCAACCACTATAGATTTTATCTAAAGGATTTGACATACACAAATTTCATTTCTAACTGGAAGCTATTTGTCATATTTTTAGACTCTAGTTTGCATTTATTGATTCACTTGTACAAACAGTTTATTATCATCAAATCAACTTGACTAGGAATTTCACTTACTCATATTACTTGGGATTACTTCGTTCAACAACTACTACATGTAAGTTTCTTATCAACTACTTAATTGATCCCAATCTCCAAATGTTTGAGGATAGACCAATCCCGTAGTCTGACACTTATTCACTAATGCAAACAAAGAATGGAAACAAATCAAATAGACAATGCATCCAAGACTAGTGATAGAGTTACTATGATCGAACCAACTATCAAATTGCCCAATTTCTTACCATCAATTTGCCATAGTCTCCCGTATCCAAAGCATAAGTAAGGACATTACTTATAATCTTACAGTTCATCCAATTTAGTGCATATCAATTATCTACAAATATTTATATTCACAAACAATTTGCAAATTGATTTAACACACTACTTATCCAAAACTAAACCATATCTCTATTCTATTAAGTTGACATGCATGTTTCCACAACCAAATGCTGTCAAATTGACATCAGTCAACACCTTTACAAATATGATAAACATTTATAATAACAAAACCTACAATTTAATACAAAATCTATTCACGGTAGATAGATACTTTGTACATTGTCAATTTGGTAATTACCACATCTACTTGGTAGACCACCAATTAAACCACATGATCTACTTAACTATAATTTTGCAAAAGAGCAAGCTAGCGATTAGACTACGAAGATATCAAAAATAAAAAACAACTGGATATAACCACTCCAACTTCCACACATTCTTTTAATCTTCTTTCACTTACTAAATTACTAGTCTGACATAGGGAATACAGACAGTCAACTAAACTTTAGACGATCAAGTAGCCATCAATACAACAAACAATTGAGGACTTAGTAAGGCATACTTACACCTTTTGTATGCGGCCCAACATTTAGACCTCCATGTAGTGATTCAAAATGTTGATAGATTGTTGTGTTTGCACATCGAAAGTTGACTTTGGCTATTGAGCTTCCACGCCACTATCTTGATGAATTGACCACCCACCACTCCATTCATAACAAATATTTCTCATTCACTCAACAATGCTAGAGCTACTTTCTCTCTCACGGCAATTTGATGACACAAAAACTCACAACAAGACTGAAAGTATTTCAATTTGCAGAAGAATTATCTTACAGTCAAGTTGACTCAGATTCATGCATACACATCAAGTAAATTTGCCATATTCAATTTAGACTCTATTATCATTGTTTATCAATTCGACCGTGGCTCAACAAATACATTTACTGATTTTACACAATCATACTTGGTGTACTCATTCAATCAATTAGACTTCATTCAAATTCATAATCCAAACCTTCAATGCACAATGCAACTATTTGATTGGATTGACTCCACACAACAAATCTCCATGCAAATAGATGGGTTTAATTACTACAAGCTCAATTTACAAACACACACAAATGGAGTTGATCTAGTTGATTAGACAAGCAATTTATTCACTTAATTGCAAGTTACACACACAATCAATTATCAACAATTTAAGACTTCCAAACTATAATCAACAATGATTTGACATGCACTCATCCAGTGTATAGTCTCACACAATGTGGTGAACTAGACCAACAACAAATCCCATCACAATTCAACAAAAGCAATTAGACAATTAAAAGTTGAAAATTATATTCGCTAGTGAGCGCCAGTACAAGGTGAGTCATACAATTGGTATGAACTAGAAAATTAAGCAATTCGACCTTTGGACTTATAGTCCCCAAAACTGTGAAGATGACTCTTGACGGGGAACTACCAAGTCTACTTGGCTCTATTCAAATCTTATCAAATTGCCTCTTTCCAATCCTAAAATCCACCTTTTCCATTCTTATACAATAATCACAAGGCTAATGGACCTACAAGTGGAAATGAGACAACATGTGAACTCTATTTACACTACAAGAGTCGAATAGACTTAAAAATCAAAAAATTGAATTACGACAATGCCCAAGCCTTTTCAAGTGTGTTTTGACTAGGAAAAAAGAGCATGGGTTTATAGTTATTTCCATTGAAGCAAATTGATTTTTTTTCAAAACCTAATTGTATGGATGTTTAAAAAGCTTGCTTATTAATATGCACACCAATTTTGAGTGCAAAATTGCATAAGAGTTGTGAGACTATAATAAGAGAAATGTACATTTTTTATTTTTAGTATGACGCCCCTGTCCACAATGTTTCAAAAATTTGCATATAATAGTTTTTTGGCATTGGAGGTGATTTGAACAACTACAAATTGTGTTAGTACACTAAAATGACCTTTCTAAAAACTTAATATCACTTGAAAAGTTATTAAAATCATTACACAATCCACCTTGCAATTGTTGAGATGTAATTTTTCTTATAAATATAAATCACAAATAACTCCAAATCAACACTTGCTTGTTTAAACTTTCAATGGTAAAAATCATGAATTTAACACTTTACGCTTTCCATTGGGACCATTTTCAAAGCAAATGGATAAGTACAAGTTTTTAGATCTCAAATCAAGTGAAATTGCTCAAAGTTGGAAAATGAAGTAAAATTAGCAAGCTTTACTCTTCTACTAATGGACATGTATGGCTTTGGAGACCTCTCAACAATCAAATATGTACCTTTCTTGAGGGGGTCATTTAGAGTGTCCATTAGAAACCACGTGCAAACAAAACTTTGGACCCCTATATACTTTTTGAATTTTAAATAAAAAAAAATTTTAAAATATGAATAGATTTTCCTACTTTGAAAGTTTGTGTTTTGAATTATTGATATTTTTATTTGTTAATAATAATTGGTTACAAATTTTTGAAGTAAAAAGATACATTGTAGAACTAAAAAATAACTTTTACACCCCTATATTATATAAGAAAAAATTGTCCAAAAAATGAATTTTTTTTTTCTAAAAATAACTCATTATTGAAAGCTCATTTTGAGTTGAATATTGACTCAATAGTCATCTAAATGTGTCCTCTATAATTATTTGAGTTGAAAAACATGCCATTTTAGTTCATTTTCAACCTCTTCTAGAAATCATTTCATATTTTATTTGAGTTGGAAATTTTGGCAATAGAAAGCTATAGTCATTATTTAACAGTGTTCAAAATTTTAGGTTGAAATTATAGTTTATTAGAAACCACTTGTTCGCACGTAGTTTGTTATAGTAGGACTAAGTGCACCCCCCAAGGTACTTTTTTCAGTGAAAAATGAAAGTTTCAATAAGAACTGTCCAATGTTTTTTTAAACAACCAAAAAAATTTAATCGCCCACTATAAAATGAGCGTGAAATTTCAGATCAACTATGTATGGTCACTCAGGCAATTAGAGATTAAGCACTGGTTTTGATAAAAGTGCACATTAAGAAAATTCTATAGTATAAATAATTTGCGCTCATGTTTTGAACATATTTCAAATAATAAGAATTCAAAGATCTTTAATATGCTTGAATCATATATTTATTCTCTTTATTGAAGGGAAAAAACATTAGTCTACTCCTTGAACAAAACTTCATATTTATTGTAGGGGTCTAGATATGCTTAATCTTTTATAACAAACATCAATGGAATGAAGAGCCCATGTATATGCCCAACCTTTTGATTAATACCATAAACATGAAATGAAGTATGGGATTTAGACACATGTTTAAATCCTTGGTTACAAGATTAGGCAAATGACTAATCCTTTGGTTGCAATAAACACCAATACAATAAGGAAATTAAGGATTGTTCCAACCTAGCTTTAGCTAAAAAGGCCACTTTAATTTTTAAAGCATTTTCAAAATTGTTTGAAGTTCATTTCACATTGAAGGGGCCCGTAACCTAGATGTGTATGAACTTAGTTAGTAATGTGAAGTTGGTGCATTTCCACTTAGGGTTTTAAATTTCAAATGAAGTTGACATGTTGACAAGAAGGCTTAGGGCATTTTCACTTGTAGTGTCTGATGATTGGAAAGTAGTGGTGGATCCCAAGCAAGACCCCAAATGTCCTCTATGTCCACAATGTTGAATGAAATGTGAAGTAGACATTGTCTCTCCCATTTTGCATTTACTCTGCTCTTGTAATTGCGTGTCATTTGCATTTTTGGTTGTCATCAATGATTATGTAGTGTTCCTTCCTGTATTTTCACTGTCATTCACTTTGCATGTGGTACTTTCCTCCTATATGTATACATTGTTTTTTTCATGGTAGAAGAACCCACCACTTTTGTTGTTCCGCCTTCTCAAGTAGTATGTACTGCTTGGAGAATTCTAAACATTTGTTTTTATAGATACAGTAGAGGTACTTCTTTTGTTTCATAAGCCTAAAATGCATTCTTGATTTGTGCAAACCACTATCAATTGTAGAAATTTGTCTTTGGAAAACGTTGGTTCTACTTTTGGTTTCTTTGTGTGGCTCTTGCACCAATTCCTTTGCAATGAAAGTGTCATTACCAAGCACCTCCCATGTGTGAAGTACAACATTTTGTAAGAGATGACTGTGTGGTGAGGATTCGTAGTTTGTCTTATTGTTAGTGTCCTTTGCCAACAACTTTTTAATCCATATTTGAGTCGTAGTGTGCAGTGTTTGCTAATTAGGGTTGGTATGGTTGTTGTCATTATTTGTCATACAGATCTTACTTGCGACTGCACTCTGTCCTCAGATAGATCAATTCGATAATCCCTAGAATGTCCTCATGTTTGCTTCCTGCTTGTTGGCTTTCATTCTTGATGCAAACCAAACTTTGTTGTTGGCATCCTCTTCAGACATTGATGAAGAATTCAAGGAGGCACCATCTCCTCTGAGACATAGTGGATGCACCATTTATAGATATGTTCATTATCATGGCCAACACTCTCACCAATTATAAGTTATGTTGTTCGCCAAATGCTTTGAGTGATGATGTATATTATTGGGTGAAACCTTAATCTACAACTTGTTTTTTTTGTTTTTACTTGAGCAATATGTCAACAACCAGTGGATCTCTATGTTCTACATAACAAAGGCCTTAGTTTTTGGCTTTTTGCGTTAGTTGATCTAATCACTCTACATATTGTAAAAAAGGACATGAATTACCGACTACTTGTACTTGTTCTAGTGTGTATTGCTTGTATGCTCTTCAAACTGACTCACAAGACAAACCTAACAATTTGTAATGAAATGTTCGAATATTGGTCACAATACGATCTATAAATTGTTGTAGGACGTTGTGCATGCTATCAATGACACACTCAGGCATGGAATTTTGTGGCCTACGAGAACAAGATTGTAGAAGACACATCTTAAATTTTCTAACCTTTGCTCTTTACCTGCCATTGTTGGAGCCATTGATGGAATGCAGGTCTCTATCTTGAAGCTTGCTCATGATGTTGTTGAATATTATTATTTCAAGATAGGTGGATTTATTGTTAACTCCTATTCTGTTGTGGACAACAAAAAGAGATTCTTTGACCTCTATGTGGAAATGCCAATCTTGACTAATGACAGTAGGATGTTGAGGCATTCATCTCTCTATTATCTAGCTTGTCACAAGAATTTATTGGATTATGTTGACTCCATGGACGGGCACTCACCTTACTTGATAGGTGACCTTGGTTTTCTTTTACTACCATAATCAATGGTTCCCCATTAAAGGGATCAATTGTTTTTGTCTTAAATATTATTCAACATGAAACTCCAAAGAAGGTGTTCCATAGTAGAAAATGCATTGGGTGAAAGCACACTACGGTTGTCCGAAATCGTAGTCACGGCGGAATTTTTGCACATGATGAAACTTTGGTGTCAATTTTCTTATAGTTTTTGTGACTTAAAAAAAATAAAAAATAAAAAAATTATATATATATATATATATATATATATATATCAGAGTCTTATATCTTGCATACATTGATAATTGCATAACAAAAAGTAAACTTCATCTATTAACTTAATGTACGGAGTACAAACATTAAATGTTTGTACTGTCACAGATTTAGCTTAAGCATTATTGTACTTTTTTTGCATAGCTTAGGGTTTTGTTTTTACAATTCAAAGAGCTAAATCCAATGCTCTTATGTTTAGGTACTTAGACTAGGCATTTAATGAGTGTTTTAGGATCTATATAAGAAAATATCCTAGCAAATGTGTGATTTTAGTATGAGGGCCAAATTTTGATTAAATTTTTTTTTTTAAATTTAAAATTTGAGAATCTATGAAAAGACCTTTTGATTCAGATGGGCCAATATTGAATTTTGATATAAATGGAGTTTTGGCTCCATTTAGTACCAATTAGCATACATTTTGTACCAATTTTGATACATTTTGTACCAATATGTGTACATATTGTACTAGTTTTTACTGGATTGAATATTTGGTAGGGGGGCGACTATAGTGTGCGATCACCCCATTTGGGATCTTAATTAAAATAATCCTTCCATGAACTTCTTGACAAGATCAACTTGCATCTCACCTTCCTTTTCTACGTTATTGTGTGTTGTGCTCTACTACATAACCTCTTTCTTCATTAGTTACATGACAAAGTGGAGGAGTTAAGTTTTCAAATTCTCCAAAGTGAAGACTTATAGACAATAGCTACCAACAATATAGAGAGATGGTGATCACACAATGGCTACGCTTGACGACATTGACAATGAAGTTGCCAGTCAAAAACAAATTGATCTGAGGATATACTTGACTACAAGGAGACAATGTTTTAAAGAAGGCAAGTTTGACCTCTCTTCAATTGTTGTTACCCTTGAATATCTGTGAGTGCTTCAATCGTTCCTATCTATTTGTGTAGAAAGTGGTATAAAAGTCATAGTGTCTTCTAATTTTTTTTGGCTTTGAAAACAATTTATTTTATACAAAGCTCAACATCAATTGTGGCAACTAATAGTAGCAAAATGGCTTGCTCATAACAAATTTTTCTCCAACCTCTCTATACCATCCACACATGCATATGTAAGTGGCAATTTCTTGTTGAGGTGGTATGAAATTCAAATCTCTAAGAAAAAAGAAGTCCTTTGCATTAGAGAAATTCTTAGTCCTCCAGAGGGCCGCTCCATAGTGACCAAACCAGTCTATTAATCGCATAAGAATTAATACTTAGGGGCATATAGCCGTAGTGCATTGTTAGAGTGGGTGAATATCACAAAAGACGTCAAAACTCCAATAATGAAAGTGTAGTAGAAGTCTATTTAATAATCAATCGCATGAACATACGAGGTGATTAATTGGAAAATTAAGTAAATTCAATGAGATTAAACAAATTTCCAAGCTAGTTGCCAAAAATCAGGAAACTCTTACATTTTCCAACTAGCTTTTAAAGTCACCTAGTTTAGGATGTTTAATGATGAGAAGAGAATCTCTTTATGTACACATGGGGTGGTAGGAGGTAGAACAACCCATGTGGAATATGTAGTTTAGAATTTGTATTTTTTCAACCGCTCATAGTTAAATTTAAGATAGGAATTGTGTTAAAACTATAATTTCAGACCTCATTTAGGCATAGTAGAATAATTTTTATCAAAGACCTTTGAACTAAATAAAGTTATAGAATCAAGCTAGTTTTCATGTCCAAAAATCCGTTTGAAGTTTAGAGCCTCCAATAAAAAGTTATGGGCAAAATTTGGAGAAGGTTTTTGAAAATGTCAAAGAAAATCTCCCTATCAACCCTTTTTAGAATTTTGTCCATAACTTTTTATTGGAGGCTCTAAACATCAAATGTATTTATGGACATGAAAAATAGTTTGATTTTTCAACTTTGTTTAGATCAAAGGTTTTTGAAAAAATTCATTTTACTATGCCTAAATGGGGTTTAAAATTCTAGTTTTAACACTACTTTAAACTTAACTATGAGTGGTTGAAAAACTACAATTTCTAAACTACATATCCCACATGGGTTGTTCTACCTCCTACCACCCCATGTGTACATAAAGATATTCTCTTCTCATCATTAAACACCTTGAATTAATTGGCTTTAGAAGCTAGTTGGAAAATGTTAAAGTTTTCTAATTTTTTTGGCAATTAGCTTGAAAATTCACTTCATTTTGCTTAATTTCATTGAATTTGTTTAATTTATAATATCTGAACCCTGATTATTTAACTACTGATACCTGAATTTTGAACCATTGACAGTCGTCGGACATCGCGACTTCCAGTGATTGATTCTAGGAAAAAAACAAATCATTAAGCAAAGTTAAATGTAATTTTGGAATCCTTTCAGCTACTTTAGAGCGTCCCTCCGGAGGGCTGAGAATTTCTCTAATGAATGTGGCGGTTGGATAATAGGCCACCTTCCTAACCAGTTATGAATGGCCATGAAGAATTTGAGTAGAAAATGGTTAAAAAGTCCTTTAGCTTTCCTTTGAAATGATGTGAAGTCCCAATAGTCAAATACATTCTACCATGTACATGCAAAGTAGTTTGCAAATTACTAGTAGCCAAACAACAATTGATTCCACTTTGTTTTGCATGCTGCGCCGTCTCTTACGCATGGCAAAATACCAGCACTCATGACTTCATGGGAGATGCACATCAATTTTGTTATTTTTGATATCATGAGATTGTGTGCATCGATAATGTCCTCAGTCTTAGTGGAGGTTGTCCTTGGAATGCCGACAACCGTCCTTATAGGTAGAATTTAGAGGTGTTAGAATTTTCTTTCATGCTACAGTAGGTTTTGCCAAGCTGCACATGCAATGCATGAGTGGAGTAATAGAGGTGGAAGAAGAAGCGTGAAGGTGATCTCTACTATAGACAAAATGTTCCAATGTCCACGAACACAATAAAAAACTACTTTAACAACTTGTAGTAGAGGATGGAAAAATGTAGTAAATCTAAGCAATAGTTGTGGTTCACTACTATGACTCTATTAAGCTATGCTCACTCTGATTAGTAGAGGTATGTTGGACCAAAAAAACTAACAATAATTACTACTTTCTTTGTTCATTCTAAGACTCATCGATTAAGGCATCAATGGTGTGCTCTGTAATGTGTAGGTCCTCTACTATAATTGTCTTCTTTTCAACCAAACAAATGGCATGACTTTTAGCATATATAGAATATACATTCAAGAAAAATCAGTGTAGGTCGAATGGAGGTGCCGTAGACCTCCTCATGTATGCGATTCTCCATTGCACGTTGATGCTATTTAGTTTGACCACCAACTAATGTAGAAATCAGTACAGTACCAGAGTACACATAATTCTTTTCAAGTAAATAGTATACTACAATTTCAAGGATGTCACATCCTTCATTGAAACAAAAATCGAATTGGAATTCATAAATGACAACACCATTACATGCATACAATCTGGTAAGTTAATTGCTCGGTTAATTGAGCCCTCAAAGTAAAAAATGCACTAGTACAAAGTTCAGTGATTCCACTTTGGCACTATTCATCAGATAGAGCTTTACAAAGAGGAGACTAGGTCAACAATGGTCTTCATGATAGTCTTGAACTCTATGCCATGATAATGTTAACCACTTGACAAGTAGTGTAGGTAAGCATTCTTTTCTTAATGTCCTGCACACCCATGTAGTAATTAAATTCTGAAATCTAATTTTTTTCAAGATTAACAACTACTACAAGACAACTACTTAAGAACTAGTAGGCCTCTAGCTCCTCCACAGTAACTAGCTATAAAAATTGACTTATCAACATGCCATCTCAATTGTTAGCTAGATTCAACAGTTGCCAACCTACAATGATGGAAATGTACTTTGTTTTACTCCTCCTCTACAACTCTAACAACAGCCAAAGGCCAGGTGGAAACAAACCTTTAGCCAAATGCCTACTTCTTAGGTTTACTTATAATATACATAACTAGAAGTGAAGGAACCCTTTTGATTACAATAAAAATCAAGGATCAAGCACATGCCAAAATCTTTTTAGTAATTGATTGATGATAAAACTTGGGGTAATGTACAACAAATTGATTGATGACAAAAGTTCTATTTAGTGTGACCCATGTTTGTAAGAATAACACTATCTGAGAAGCAACACTAACTTACACAAAATAGTGAAATTAGGTTGCCTTTACAATTAGGTTGCCTTACCCCAAGAAAATTACTTTACAAGCCATCAAAGTCAACAAATACTTCTACAAATGTTTCCATTTATACACATGGAGGTTCATGAGTCCCAATTACAAGAATACCTAATTCAAAAGTGAGTGCATTCTTGTACATGAGCAATAGATATTTATTTAGTGTGAATGTCAAGAAATTAGTATGGGGCAACCTAATTTCACTATTTTGTGTAGATAGAATGAAAAGTGTAGCTGTTCAGTTCACCTACTATAGTAGCAATTAATTTATTCCATCTAGCATGCTACGACTTCAAATCCAAATGTGCTTGAACTAAATTGTATGATGGTCTTGGGCCAACTAACATAAGGTAGAATCACCCATTCCTGACTAGGGATGAGTCTCCAACATGTAGAGGTAATCTAATTCCAACCAAGTAAGCTGTTTTTGTGGACTACCAGATTTAATCACGAGCACAATATACAAGGCTGCAAGGAACAATTATTACATGCCATGTGTTTATTTTGAAATTTGTACACATGAGCAGGAAGTAATCTTGTCTATGATTGGAATTGCAGAACTCTAAATGTTGGGTATGGGTCGGGAACATTTTATGCCTTCTAAAATTCACAGAAATTTCAGTTTTGAAAATAAAATTTTGAAAATTTTGTAATCACAGTATTTTCTACATTCCTACACAGGAAAATTTTCCATTCCACTCAACTATTCCCCATCTGTCCCACAGATGCTTATTTGATCGGTTATGGGCAGCCTTATCTTAATTAAGATATAATCAAGTCCAACTTACTAGAGAATCTGAAAAGATTAACAAAAATCAAATGGATTTCCAGGACGTACGCGTGTCAGCTTCAGCCAGCCAAGGTCAAATTAAATATAATAAATTCGAACTGCACACTCAGTGATGTTCGTACGGGCACTAGCTGCTGGAAAATTCGATGGAATGCCCAGCGATTCAATGCAAGCGACCCTGACTCGATCATCAGTAATTCAAAGAATATATCGATCTACAGCCATACCAGCAGTGACAGTAGCTAGCTAGAAAATCTGCATACATACTAAGCCACTAATCCATGCAGAACGACGATCAACGACGACGGAATGGAAGCTACAGTAGCGTTTAATTCGTACGTTCGGTGATGTATCTCTCCATGATTGTATGCCATGCTGCCGATCGATATACAGTAGATCGAGAGAAGGCTGATCGATCGATCGATACAAGTCACGCCTTCATTGCACTTCAATGATGGCCTGTAGTGAGATCGATTGAGACGGCGCACGTTCTGAGCGATCCAGTCGGGAATTGAAGAGACCGAGAAGTAATTGAAATTTGAAGTCCGTGAGCCCGAAATTAGTTAAGCTCCGCAGAGCGAGCGACCGACGTGACTACTCCCACCCATCGATATCGATCAGAGGGCATTTCTGGAAATCACATCTTCAAATTGGTCCAGCAAGTCCCCGCCGGAGTTGCTGCTACTGGCAATGATGTCCTCGGTTTGCTTGGCGCTGTAGGTGTCGATGTAGCGCCGATGCTTCGATCCTGGCGACGGATAACTCGGGGGCTTGGTCGGCGCGTGCGCCACCACTGGCACTGGCACGAGGGAGCCCAACACTTGCGCCACGTCGTACATGGTGGGTCGCTGCGACGGCGTTTGCTTCGAACATAGCAAAGCCAGCTTCAGCGCCTTCTCTAGGTGGTCGATACTTGGACATGTTGCTCGTACATACGGATCCACGTATTCCAGCACATTTCGATCGTCGATTTTTGACCTCACCTGGGAAGTGCTTACGCCACATCCGGGCACCCAGAATTAGACATTCAATGAATGGAATTTTTGTGCTAGACCTTGCAGAGTTACAATTTTTTCTATTTGAATTTGAATAGATGGAAAAGTTATTTGACGATTTCTACAGTTAACAATGCTACATTCCGAAAAAATCACTCTGATTGAATGAATGGTGCCCTTCTCTACTTAGAATTGAATTTATACATAGATCTTCAGCCACTCCAGGTAGTACGTTCATGGATGCAAGCTAGCAAGAGTTTGAAGAGAGCATAAGTATTGTGTGCATACCCAGTCCAGCAAGTTGACTTCATCTTCAACAGCCATTTTGCCCATGAGAAGCTCCAGCAGCACAATGCCGAAGCTGTAAACATCCGACTTATCATTCAGACGGGACGTCTGGGCATATTCGGGATCAATGTAACCGATCGTCCCTAGCACAAACGTCGAGGTGTGCGTCCTAGTGGGCTGAATGTTTTTGGCAAGTCCAAAGTCACACAGGTGGGCCTCCATATTGGCATTCAGAAGTATGTTACACGATTTCACATCTCGATGAACGACCTCAGGTTTACAATCTTGGTGCAGATATGCCAATCCTTGTGCTGCTCCCAACGCTATCTTCAAACGCGTATTCCAATCCATCTTGGTTGACCTTTTCGCGTGACCTGCTCGCAGGCAGCACCACATATTAATTATATTCCAACCAAGTCGATCGATCTTGCAGTGCACCATGATTATTAGATTCCCACCTAAATATTGAACATATTGCATCTGGGTGCGTATAGTACTACCTGGCCGGGGTATATCAGAATGCCAAAGTTTCGATCGATCGGGCGTCCAAATGTCGAAGACATCTATGATAATGAGCAGGTACGTCTCACCAGGACGGGCACTAATTAAGTAGTCCAGAAACCGTGCCAATAATTCATAATTCACTGAACTAGCTAGCCTCCGCCCTCCGCCAGGCAATAAAATGAAGTTATCAATGTTCTAAGAGTAGATTCTCGTGAACGTACCATGAAGATGGTCGTACAAGCTGCCATATTCCATGAAATCATAGAAGAGGAAGTTGCCAGCTGAGGACATGGAATACCCACGCAGACTGACGATATTTCGGTGTTTGATGTTGCCCAGCGTCTTTAACTCTGTCTCGAACTCCTGAATGTTTTGAGGGTAGTAGTTGAAGAGTTTCTTGATGGCGATTGAGTGGCCATTCTTGAGAGTGCATTTGTATACAGTACTCGAGCCACCTCGTCCTGCCACGTACTTCTCGCTCAAATTCTCCGTCAGGCGCATCATCTCTTCGAACGACTGTGGCGCCATCCCCAAGTGAAACGTCACTAAACTCGGTGGCCCTGCAGCTCATGAGGGATAATTAATTACCCAACCCTCGTGAGCCACTACTGTTACATACTGGCCTTCACATAGTTTCATTCTAGATTGACTAGCTCTGGCTTTTTCAATTCCTCAGTTACAACATGAATATAATTATGTACAATTTGATTTTTGACATGGGCCTGTACTGCTTGCTGTTATTGCAAGTATTTAACGCATATATTTATATGTATATAAAGAACTATACCTTGAGATGTTTTAGGCAGCTTCAGAATGTGACGGGGACGCATGATGCGCATGGCTCCAAAGAGCAGAAGAGCGAATAGGCAGACTGCAGAGATTGCGATTCCCCAGGCAGCTGTTGCTCCCAACGGACCTGAGCAATGAGAAAGTGATGTTTAGTTAGTGTCTAGACTGAAATTGTTCACTCAGACTTGATGATGCTGATTCATATGAATTGAAGCAAACGGTTTAAGTTGTTTACACCAGGAGAAAATTCTCATGATGGATGGTGGCACGTATCATGTAAAGTCCACTTGAGATGAATTTCCAGCTAGCATTTCAAGTGTCCTTCACATGTTGCCTTCCAACTTATTAGGGGCATACCATTCGTTCGAGGTGCACCCCGAGGAAACAAGCTCCGCCCACACAGGCTGTTAGTTGCGACGCATAGCTGTGGATTGCCGTAGTAGCTGCAGCAACCCACACCCCACACCCATATCTAGATTATTTATTGGTAAGAGGAGGAACTGACTTTCAGCTGGCTAGTGCCTGGTTGCATGTAGCCAATTCGAAAACTACGTACAATGAAATACATAATTACTTGAACCATGCATATCCAACACGACTTTCAGCAAATTGAACCTTTGTTGCAGATAGTAAAACTCTCACTTCATGTGACGTCATTACTTAGGGGGGTGTTATACCCAGTATTATAATTATCAGGAGATTCTGACGATCGCTGAGTGTCTTTATTGACATTACCGAGAACAACTGCTGTCATTGAAACGAATTCAACGTTTAGGCCAGATAGAAGAATTTACAAGATTACCTTTGGGGGGGGAACTTGTCAAAAAAATCTGCGACCGGAACTTCTCCAGACAAGTTGTTGTACGAAAGATCCCTGCAGCCAGAAACAAGACTTGCTGAGCAGTCACACTTACTTTTCTAAATTAATGTAATACACGCATGATGCGTCAGAATGATGCAGTGTGCACTTAGAGCCTTCGACAATAATGTGTGTCCAGCAATAAATGGAGGTCATGCAATACAGGGTTCCCTACATGCATCGAATATTACAAGTTCGTTATGAAATAAAGGGTACGGAGCGCAGAACTGATGGACTTTAATGTGGCTTACAAGGTGTCCAAATTGAAGCAGTTCTCCAGCTGCTTTGGTATTGAACCTGATAAAGCGTTGAATGACAAATTCCTGCCAAACAGAGAACCGAAAACCTCAGAAACTTTGCCGTTGTCTTGCCCTCATAACTTAGGCAAAGAAGAATTTGACTTTTCTCTGGATTAATAATTTGAAAGCAGAGAAGTAAAAAAAATGGAGGCGTACATGACCCGTATTTCTTGCAGTTGGCCAAGCTCAGGAGGTATTGGTCCAGCAAAGGCGTTGTGGGATAGATCTCTGTATGAATCTCTTTGTCAGTTTATAAACAAATCAGCAGTTGCACTAATGAATTCCACACTCGTCATGAATCGAACACATTTTGCGTCTGTTTAAAATACACTTTGTACGAGCAGGTAAGGTAAACGGATTTGCAACTTACAGGTAATTAAGGTGGATACATTCCCTGGAACAACCGCTCTGTTAGTTATGATAGTACACCAGAGATCGATATAGTAATAACCTATGAGCGAACGTCGTCACAAAATGAACACTTTCACCTGCTCTAATTTATTAGGACATATATGTGACTGAAGGTGTTAGTCTAATCGAATGGAAATAATTATATGGTAATAGAAACTTACAGGTAGCTATGGCTGGTCACGTTATTGGGTTGGATGCCGATTGAGCCGCTTAATTTGTTGCCATGTAGGTCCCTGTTGTTCCTCAGAAGTGAAAAATTAGAAAGTTTCATTTTTTTGTCATATTCAGTCCATTCATACAGAGTTGGAAAAATTTTGCAACTTCGTAAGGAGATGGTGACAGTGAGAGGGTTCAAATTTTTTAGCTTCACGCGACCCACTGACCAAAGAATGAACCCGAGGGAAGTGCTAATAATCTTTTGAATATGATGACTTACAGAGTAAGGAGATGCTCAAGGTTACCGATGGAGTGAGGTATAGGGCCACTCAGGTTGTTCTTCGACAGATCCCTACAGGTAGAGAAACTTCATGACTTCAAGATAATGAAACTTCACGAGATTAATTGCATCGTGAAGACCTGGATTTTTTCAAAAAGGAGTCGGAAACTTACTTTCTTCATGAAACGAAAAAACTAACCAAGCTATTTATCGAGCCTTGCTAGCGTAGTAAATCATGGCAGCGATTTTGCGTTGATTTAGGTAGAAGAGGACTCACAACTTGTCAAGATTGAAAATAAGCCCAATCTCGTAGGGGACGACACCCGAAAACAAGTTCGATGAGAGGTTTCTGGTTCAGCAAAAATAACTCAATCAATGCAAGACAAGAAGCTAGAGTCACTGATAATCAAATACTTGCCAGGCTCATTCACGAGTGACAAAAGGTGCACTCTCGCCTCGGCCATAGGCCATGGGTGCTATGAGTTAATTAAGAGCGGACTCTGAATCGATGAAAAATATATATCACTTTTAGCGATAAATAGCAACTGTCAGTATACTGAAAATAAGAAGGCACTTACAAGCTTGTAAGATTGGTCAACTTCTGAAGATCTGGTAGGATACTGCCGTTCAGCTTATTCCCATGCAGGTCCCTGCACACGTACGGAGTTATAGATTGCAGCTCATCTGCACATGATACCGGTTGGAGTCTCTGATCTACCAGCGTGATTCGAAATTTGAAATCAATCGAGTGTAAATGATTGACTGAACATGACACGTCAATTCGAAAACTGTGACACATGGGACAGCTCTGCTTACAAGAAGTTCAAAGCTGCGAGGGAGCTGATGTTTTCAGGTATGGGACCTGTCAATTCATTCTCAGACAGCTTCCTGGTATTCAAGCACACATCATCATCATAACTTATAAGTTGAGGCGAACTTTTTTCTAAAACTAAAAAGTCTACATACATACAGTAGACGTCCGCGTCCATACCAGGCGAATTATGAGTTTTCTTCAACTTACACGGCTGGACATCATGAAATAATTCGGCGGGAAGAAAATTCACGGACGTACCAACGCGCGTACCAACTCTTTCAACTAGATAAGTGCTGATTCGGAAAGCTTAGTGACTACAATTTCTTGAAGACACGAATTTCAAATTACTCCAGAATCGTGCCAGCAGTGGGCAGCGTTAGTAAATTACATTTATGTCAATTCTGGATGGGTCATTTACTCATGTACAAAGAGGTATGTTTGGAAGTGATGAAGAGTACTTACAAATCAAACAGTTCTGTTAGGCACCCCAGCTCAGAAGGTATTTCGCCAGTCAATTCATTGTTGCTCAATTCCCTAGAAAAAGCATGACCACATCCAGGGGACGTCAGAGAATCTATATACTATTCTGACTGTTGGGCAGGCTTTAAGTGCGGAGAAACTACGTTAAGAGCAAAAGTGCACGACCAAAATGTAATCCGATATTCCAACCTAATCAAAAATCAATTCTCTTTCCCGCATATCCAAGGCCCATTTGAATACGCCCTAAATTTGTTCACTTCCAATGTAAGAATTCAATCTAATGCAACACTATAATACTTGTTGCCTTTGCATAGACTCAAAAGTGCTAAGCCAGGTTTTAATAAGGTTTATTGCGGAAGCCCCTGCCTCCTGCCTATAATATCTGAGTTGCGTACCCGGGTCTCAAGGTTGCCCTGAATTATAAAGTACGAACAATTTTGAAACATCATAGGGTCGTGCATTACAGGTAGTTCAACAGGGTCATGTTGCCTAGTTCTGGGGGTATCGAACCCGTCAAGCGATTGTTGTCCAGGTACCTGAACAATAGCATAAGGATAAATGGGTAAACCGCAAATTAAAACCTAACAAAATTCATTGATACAACCATGCACTATACAATCATGTGCAAATTACTATTCTGAAGAACGGACTGCTGACCTACATTCATTAGAATTCATTTAAACCTTAAGTTTGGGCAGTATACTGGATAACAAGAACAAGCATGGCCTAACCATGTACACATGCATGCAGATCAATTAATCACGGATTGATGACGAGCTTACAATTTGGTCACTGAAGTCAAATTTCCAAGTATCGGCGGAATAGGACCCTCAAGATGGTTGGAGCTCAAGTCTCTAGGGCCAATGCAACCAGTCCACTGTCAGACATCCTGCGGTTTACAACACTAAAATTTCCTAACAAGAATAATCTATAATCAAGACAAATGAATACATATACCTATGTAATATTTACCTATATAATCAAGACAAATAAGAGTTTTAGACATACAGGATGACCAGCGCTTGCATGAGCCCAAGCACATCCGGAATCAGCCCACTGAACCTGTTGGATTCCAAAGATCTGCACACAATTTATATTCACAAGGCTTCAGTAAAGAACAATATAACTGAAGGAAGTTTTAATTAATTAATCTCAGAAGGTAAGCAGTAATATTTGTTTGCTGCATTCAGATTAGCACCCATCGTTCATTGAGGCGCACGTTTGATCCAGGAAGATTGCAAAGCTAATATGACTTTGGTAGATGAGCAACCCGCGAGCTAGTGATAAGTGAATACGTGTTTCGACATGCTGAGCAAATGAGCAATGCCTCACACAATTGAGACAGAATTGGGGATCGTAGCTGGATACACTTACAGAGTGCTCACTTGGAGGTATCCTATGTTGTACGGAATCTCACCAGAGAGATCGTTGTAACTCAAGTCCCTGTCACCGAAAATGATGTTCACGTTCAAGATTACAAATCTAGAACTTACTCCGACAGCTTAATCATGGAGTCAACTAAACACTGAATACTTTTCCATTTGTTATGAGACCCTGTTCAGAAATTAAAAAAAGATGATCATACACGATTAGCCATCGTCACTGTAAATCAAAGTCACCATTATTCAAGAGGACATGCAGGTGAACATACAGGATTTGAAAGGACGTGCAGTTCCCAATCCCGTCGGGTATAGGTCCTGTGAGGTTATTCAAGCGCACATTGCTACAATACACAAATACACCATGTTCAAGGTCATGCTACAAAGATCACAATCCTTAAGGTTCCTTCACAATCACAAGTGCAATTCAAATTTCCTGCTGGGAATTATATAAGTGAGTGCATCGCTAATTACTAAATTTAGTACGTTCTAGGTCATGAACTAAAAGAATCAATGAATATGAAACTCAGGAGGGGCCATGCTGCGTTACAAGTAGGAAAGCTGAGACAGTTGGCACATGTCTGCGGACAAACTCCCTGTGAGGTAATTTTGCCTAAGCATACTGCACGAAGGCAACAAACACCTCTATTTTAGTACTATGCCAAGTGAACGTCCCTTGGATTCATTGACCAAAACATGCACTGCAGTGTTAATCGCATTTCCCTACTGCTGCAAAGTACGTACGTATTCTATCCAAAAACTACGAATTGATGAGAGATCAAGAGAAGCTTCGGAAAAGAGAATTACAGATATTGGAGGGACTCGCTCCAGTAAATCAACGACGGTATGGGCCCCGAAAGCTCATTCGCCTGCAGGTCCCTGTAGATCACCAATGCACGTTATTCATAGAAATATAATTAAGGATGCTAAAGAAGCCTACAACGAGTACGATTATCATGGAGTTGTACATAACGCAAACATGTATCTATATATAATGCAGGGAAAGGGTAATCATCGAAAGGCTTACAGGTGTCTCAGGTTAATGAGACTTGAAAATGTTGATGGAATTGGGCCAGTGAGATGATTGTTTGCCAGGGACCTGCAAACCATCACGCGAAACCGATAACATTTGCTCGTCATAGAAAATGGCGTGGTTTGTCCAGATTTCTGAGTTTAACAATATCAAGATACACAGAATGCAGTCAAGTAATGTCAAGGACATAGAAACTTCCAATATTGCAGTCACTTACAGGTACTCCAGTTGTTGTAGCTGTGACATAAGGTATGGTATTTCTCCCGTCAGATTGTTCCATGAAAAATTCCTGTTTGAATCGATGTATATTTTAGGTAAGCACACTAATATAATTTTGGATGCACGTAAAGGCGCACATGACACGGAATGGCCACATTCGAATCAGTGACGTCGAATTGCAGCGATAGATTTGCACTCTTTTAAAACTCTATTAAACTAGGAATATTAACCAGTCTTAGTTTCAAAAAAAGTGGTTCGTGAGTATCGCTCGTTTAGCTCTGTGAAGTCTGCCGAAACAAAAATGTGAACTTGGAAGTTCCTTAAAGAGATCTCTCATTAATACTGTGGCTGTGCGCAACTTGTCTTTAATTTTGAATCATATTCAATATTCTGCTGATACATATATTGCAGTCACATGCAGGTCTGGAGTTCAGCATCCGATTGACTCACAGGTAAACCAAGCTTATGCACTTGCTAATTTCCGCTGGTATCTGTCCAGAGATATTATTCTCACTCATGTCCCTGCACCAGAAACACTTTTCTAAGATCCCTGAAATCTGTCCGCGAGAGGGTTATCAGCATCGAGGATAGCAAGAACGTCGAAAAAAAACTTGTGAACATCGAGACTCAAACTGCACGACGTACAATGGCCTGGGAAAACAGAATAATTTGAGGACTGGCAGTAGTGATACAGACTACTCACAAATGCTGGAGTCTGTGTAAATTGCCAATCGCCGGAGAAATTTCCCCTGCCAAAGAAAGAACTGACAGATTTCTGCAAGAACAGAGAGCTTTGATCGATTAAACATATCCTACCAATTTATATTTGTCCACAGAGCCCAGCTTGTTAACTAGAGAAACACATATAAAATCCCAGAACGATCAGCAAATCCCAGAAGGTCCTGAATGGCAGCTACACAACCAGCTAAGGGAGACTGGGAATGTAAAATCATCCCCATCACAGGCACTTCGCAGTCATACATTCCTGATTTGAATGACCTACTGGCTGAAAATTGAATGATTGTCTAGTTTTGTATTGACTGAAAGTGGCGACTTGACACGTCCGGAGTTCCGAACGGTGATTCAACTGGGCCAAAGTACGTGCGAGGAGGTCTGTTAATCAGAAAATGTGGTAAATACCGAATGGGGGTCTAGCAGGATGGTCTGTCATTTTAAAAAACTGCTGGCCGCGGCTAACACGTATGTGAGAACCCAATTGAACTGATTGACAGAGGGTAGCTGGCTTACAAGGTTGTGACCAAAAAGGTGACATTATCACATATTACGCCTCGCCAGAGGCATGGGCTCTGGCTGCCTTCGTGCCAGTCATAAAGCGCAATGTCACCGTTCACAAACCCCCTCTTCAGCTCGAGTAATGCAGCCACTGCATGAACGCAATTCAAAGCATGTGACTGTCAGTCTCATGTCTCGATAACAAACATATAGAATCCTTTCTTAGTTTCTTTGCTGGATTTGTGAGTCTAATTAATTATGACAAATAAAATTTGAGTAAGTGATGATAACAATATCCTTGGGTGCCCATTTTCCTACTCAATTCCTGATTGATTCTTGATCTCACTCTGAAGAATTCCATGGGCAGATTGGCAGATTGTATCCTCTCTCACTCCAGAACAATGGAAATCAATCAAACAGCCAACTCGACAATATTCCTTGATAGTGGTACGATGCCTAGCCCTGCAAATAATAAACTAGAGGCTATATCTAACCCGTCTGTTTGAGAATGATGCCGCTCGCGGCATGATAAATGGGGTGGGGATAAAACTTTTACCTTCATCAGCAATTGTTGTAGCTGCGATCGGGATACTCAGAAACGACGCAACCACAAGCAAGAAACCCAATAGCCACACCGGGGAGGAAAGACTTGACGACCTATAACCTCCTGACATCGCCTCCGTACTTCAGGCGAGTAGCCCGGCGAGCCCTCACTCTCGGTCAAAGTGTGTTGAGTTCCACTCTGATCGACTCAACAATATTCACAGCGACCCATATAGATTTGCTCTATTGATCTTGCAGCCCTCCATCGCCGCCGGCGCAAGGGTGAATTGACTCACCATGACAGGGGTCAAGAAAACTGCAGTTGAAGCTGGCAGCTGTCCCTTCATGAAATGCAACGTGTGACCCTCTTGGTCGTGAACCAGAAACGCGCATAGACTACGCTAGTCTATAATCAATAAGGTCTGTCGGGAAATAGACCACAATATTCTGATCACTGTAACACAACCATTCTTTCTCTCTCTCACCGCAAATAACACAGAATGCTCCAACTCTGCAATGCAATGCGAACAAACCATTAAGTTAAACCAACTCGTTCGTCTTTTCCCTGCGTCCCACCCAGAACACTCAACGCTGTAATATCATTCAGTGTGGCTGTTGAAAGAAACGAGGAAACCCCTGACTCCTTCGGGAAAGTTGGTATCTCATACTCGCGAGTAAATTAAACCTCCTTACGCTTCAGTTTCGACAACATCCTCGTACGTACCCACACACAAATCGAATTCTGCTTTCAGGCCACTGACGAATGATTTAAGCGGCCACTACAACTCGTAATGTCGCTGAATAATATTGTTCACTGGATGATTGCGGTTCAGGTAGAAATGATTGAAGGACCGAAGAAGAGGTCATAGAATCTCTTGGTAGACGCCAGGAATGAGCCATGGATGGCACGGGAGCGATGGAGAGGGAGACAGAGTTAGCATTAGTTACGACTTACGAGGGGAGCGCGGACAACGCCAGAACCCACGAAGACATGGCCGGATGTTGACTAGCTTACAACAGCTAGCTCGATAGATCTTGAATCAGAGAAGAAGCCTAATTACTCAACCACTCGCTCTCTCAAAATGACGTACTGTAACGTAACGCAACGTATTGAACTTTCTGGTCTGACTCTCGCGGATCAGTTGGTAAACGTGCACGAGCAGCTGCAGGGAAAATTACCTGGGAGAGGAGATAGAAACGATGACAAGAGAGGCACCTACGGACTTAAGTGAGGATGGGTTCGAAGAGCGACAGACGCTGGGAGCTACCGCAGCAGCAGCATACCTCAGTTTGCCGCAGTGAGGAGTAGGAGCTATGGATCGAGAGAGGAGAGAGTTAGGTTACAGAAAGTCAGACAGACGGTGATGAAGGAAGACTAACTGAACTTCAGGAACTTTCTGAGTGAGATTGCTGAACGCTGAGGGCAGTCAGGCAGACCGGGAGGCAGTCAGGCAGAGTGAGGGGGAATGACGTATTGCCGCCTTGCACGCTAGCTCGATCGATCGCTGGCGGAACATATAAGCTTTACCGTAAGCTTACCGAAGCTGGTAAATATTAGCGAGCGATTGAAGGTGGTGCGGCCCTGTGGAGGACGACCGACGTGATGAAAATGATGGGCAGAAGTCTGTAGCGAGCTAATCCCCGTAGCTGGGGTTTGGAGCAGCGCGGGCGGGTAGGCGGGCAGGCAGGCAGGCAACGGGTGCTGAAGCCTGATGATGGGGGAGGGACCTACAGTAGCTGTCTGGGTACGGGAGCTGAAATCCATACGGAATGAGTGAGCTTGCTAAGCAGCAGCAGCAGGTACCTTAATTCAGAGACGAGAAGTGAAGTGAAGTGACCTGGTGGGAATGCAGGTAACTAGGGCGCCCTCGATCAGCTAGAAACTGGCCATGAATGAATGTATGTCTGAAGAAGATATGAAGGACTAGGTGGGATCTCGGTGAGAGCGATGGCTGGCCAGCTCTACTTGCATGCACAACTGACTGAATGACTGACTGACTCCTGCCTGCCTGCAACCCTTGCTGCCTGCACTACAGTGGCTAGCTGCACCAGTGCACTCCAGTCTTACAAGCCTGCATTGCTTGCTCTGACTCTCACTTACTCTTCCCACCTCCCACCTGACCTGCAGCTAGCTGCAATAGTAACTACTCCGTAGTTAACTAAAGGTAGTAGCCGACCAGAACAAGTGCCAGACGCCCTAGCGGCCTGGCCTGGCCTAAGTTAGCTGCTTGCCTCCCCTCGCCGCGCTGCAGCAGCGGGAGGCAGCAGGCAGGCAGAAGTGATGAGTGCGTTCATGATGGCAATGATGAACGAGCTCAGGCAGCTAGGCACGGCAGGCAGGCATTTCGCCCCTCCGGCGCCTAGCCCTGCCCGGCCCGGCCTCCCTCGTCCCGTTCCTTCCCCATCCTCCGTCCCAGGCCGGCCCTCCCTCCCTGCCTGCAGCTAGCTAGCGAGCGCATGCATGCAGATTGCTAGCTAGGTACAGTAGCTCGCTCGCTCGTTAGCGTAGCTCCCCTCCCTCGCCTCGGCTAGACCTAAGTTAAGTTATTGATCGTCCCGCGCGCACTAAGTTAGCTCCTGCGCCAGTCGCCCATTGCTACATTGCATGCATTGTTTGCCAGGCATCATTGTTCCATGACGTACCTACTAGTCGACTAAGCTTAAGTGCGCTCGCTGCATCATACGGTATGTCCTTCCCACCCAATCCACCCGTTCAATTGATGGGGACGGAGAGCCCATCTGCATGCCAGACCGTGGGTAAGTTAAAGGAAGGGAAGTAAGGAACATGAGTGCACCCATGATAAAAAAAAATATTTTAAAAAGAAGAAGTTAATACTGAGGGAGAAACAGAGCAAACTTAACCCTTAGAGGATGGACGGGTGTCCGTGGAAATCATGCATTTTGATATCATGGGAATCATTGGTATAAGGTAACCCTGCCTATGACAGGCCAACTTTGGACCATCCTAATGCAAGCCCAAAACTTCATGAGCAATACATGTGTCTTGAGAAATGTACTTCACGTGAAATTTTTGGCCTAAATTGGGCTGGTCCAAAGTTATGCTTGTCATAGGCAAAGTTACCTTACTAAATTTCAAAACCACTCATTGGAAGTGAAAGCACTGGAGAAGATTTCTCCTTTCCACCCCCAAAAACGAGGATGAATAGTTGTATTTTTGTCTTGTACAGGAGATTCCCTTGTCATTCATCGGACGCCAAACATCCGTATCGACGTTTATGGGTTAAGTTAGTACAAAGTATCATAAACCATAAATTATTGGGACTCACGGGATTAGATCTTAATTAACCCACCTAGCCCTAACTATGCGTTTTGACGTGCACATTCACAAATGAATGATGATTGAACAAAGTCATTGTTTGGGACCAATCTTTCATCCACATAGACAGTTTTTTCATTCATCAAAAGCAACTTGGGAAACTTAATCCCCAACTAGTGGACCAACTATTGTAAGTAGCATTTTGAGGCAACATAGTGTTTGGGGTCATCCATTTACGAAGTGAAATTTCATTTTTTGTCTTTGAAATTCTTACACAACGTGTGGTCGAGAACTAACTTGAAGGCACAACAATTTTCATAACTTTTGACTATATGGTTAAAAAGTTATTGTATGATATGTAGTTTCTTTTGGAACCAAGGCAACTAGGGCAGCTCAAAAAATCACTTTTTCATAAAATGAAGATTTGAAATTGGTTTTCTAAATTTATATGTATATAGAAAGCTTTGAATGTTGCAAGTAAGGAGGGCAGGTTTGGAGATAAAAAATTATGAGGAGTTTTGGTTTGTGTGTAGTATGTTATGGAATCTCTACTTTAAAAAAACTTTGAAGTTCTTTATTTAACTCAATTTTCAATATTTTGAAAACAATAAAATCATAGGATATAGATTGTTTATTATAAACATTGGAATTGGCATTTTTCAATTTTATAACTAAATTCTTAACAATTTAGTATTTTAAGTCATTATCTACTTCTTTCTACTCACTATTTTTTTCAAACATGAATATGAAATATTTTTTGTTGAAATTTTTTATATGTATTCCCAATATAATTATTTCTTCAACATATTATAGAGAATTTCAAGTTGTAGGATCTATAGTGTTTGGGATAAAAAGTTTGAAAGATCTTGCAATTGTTACGGTTTTTAATTTAAAATTTTAGAAGGGCATGCTCTAACAAGTTTACTAAATGATCCTATGTTTGGATTTGTTAAAAAATAAATATACATAAGAAATTTAGCCTTCCTTTGAAAACTAGTATATTGAAGCAATTTTGGGCCTCTAGATATGAAAGAATTATCTAAGGGTTAACAAGTAAATCATCCTTTTGAAGATCAATTGGATGAAAATGAGGCAACTAAATAGTAGTTTTGTACAAAGGTAAAAGCAAAAACGTACAATAATTCCAACAAAGATTAAAACCTTGAAGCAACTAAAAGTGAATTGTAAGGCACTTTATCATACATATGGGTGTTTTTAAAGTATAGGGACTCCAAAAATACAATCACAAATTTGCAATTCCAAGATTTTTGAAGTTTAGCAATTTCTTGCATTTTTTGTGTGAAAAATGTACAAATTTCTTCTTTGAATTTGACTATGACATGGATATATATTGCTCTCAAAAAAATATGAAGAATCTATTATTAGGTTACAAAAGACTACTCCAGTCATCTACAAATCCCTACTTGCCTTAGTGGTTACTTGAAGAGGAGCAAAGACTGGTCCTCCTCCAACACCCAAACCAGAGGCGGTTAGCTCGCTAGATTCTAACTCACATAGTAGTATGCACTTCCATTCGTCCCAGAATTCTCCTCAATTCTCTGATCTACAAAGCACTTTGCGGGAGACTGCCAAGGAGGTACGATTCCATGAGAATCTATCAACTCAGATTGAGATGAATGAGGATGAATTCAAGTTTGTTCAAACTAGGACTCCATTCCATCCAACCAACCCGGGACTATGCTCGCGGTTAAAGAAGGGTAACAACCCTTTTCAGCCGTACAATCTACAGCAAGACCTAGCCAAAATGAAAGCTAACATATCCTTCGGTCAATTGATCAATACTGCCCCAACACTACACAAATAACTGAAAAAAAAGAGCCACCATCCCTCGAGGTCCTAAGGTGGTAGGCCCGGTCAATCAAGTAGGGTCACTTCCATTCCTCGATGATCCAGGTCCTGACATCAAGGGATCAGAGTCCTTGGTGGAGGAAACCAAGACATGCCTAAAAGAGCCCAAAAAGAGCTTTGAACCCGTTGAGATAGAAGTAGAGATTGTCGACAAAGTCATACCAAAAACGTTAGTGGATGATGGAAGCGGGGTCAACATTATGTATGCTTTCACCATGTGCAAGTTAAATCTAGAGATTATCCACCCCTCGTTGGTCACCCTCAAGTGTGCAGATGAGAGATCGATTCCAACCTTGGGACAGATCAAGGACCTCAGGGTTCAAACTGGAGGTGTAGACTACATCTTCACCTTCGAAGTCCTCCAATTCGAAGAGGAAGCTAGCACCTTGTATCCTTTGCTCTTGGGCCAAGGCTTCCTTTGCCAATGTGGAGGAATTGTCAACTAGATTGAGAAGCGGCCCACGTTCACCTATGGTCCTAAAAATGCTAGGACCATGATTTCCATTGTCTCCAACATCCCATCTTTTTCGGGACCCCAAGAATTAGGACTATCAACAGTCATAGCAGTACAAGCCAAACCAACCGCTAACTTGAGCCAACTCAAGTGCATGGGCTCGAGGCTCTATGGGTTCGAAGACGATGGATCCCTCAAGAATTGGCTCCTAGAACACCCTCAGTACTCTAGTGATGACGCATACGTTGTCATGGAAGCACCAATGATCTACATCGAGGAAGAAGACACCGGGGACCAATGATCAACCTCGAGTAGAGCCAAGAACCCTATCACCAGCTTAGAGGGCATCTTCGACACTCTTCGGGTTAGACCCAGGAGACCAAACTTGGAATCAGTTGGTTCAGACCACCGACCTTAACATGTCCACCAGCCCTCTCTCTACAGACTTCATTGCCGTGAGAGATTTTTCCGTGGAATGCCAACCCCCGACTAGTTGGGTTCTAGGTACTCATGGCAGTTGGATGGAGAAACCACCAGATGGCAACCCGATAGAGGACGAACACGTAGAAGCCTCACCCTACGAAGTGCGCTGTGTCCCTAGAACCCTACAACATGGCCTCTAGAATTTTGATGTAGTTGAGCTGCCAAAAGAGATCAACACAGCCTATGGTCGACCATCCACTCAAATAATCACTCTGTCATCCATTACCCTTCTCAACACCCTCCTCCAATGGCATTAGGGCATTTAGGAGCCCAACGGTTATAAGTACTAAGAGCCAATAGGGGCTCTCGGTTCTCTTCTTTGACTTAAGAGTTGACCAAGTCTTAGGTTAGATAGGATGTAAAAGCCATTTTAGGCTTCCACATGCAAGGCAAAAAAATTAATAGTGTCCCAATTTAAGGAAAATAAATTAGAAAGCTAACCCCCCTCCATAAAATCCCTAAAAAATCTTTTAGCCCATCACTAGGTTATTTTGTTACTATTGGTTGCTGATTGTGGATTGTTGCCGTAGATAGGTGCAATTGGTGTGAAATGAAAGGCCTTTGGTTAACCAAGCTCGAGAAAATCTTAGGATTCTCCAAACTAGGATTTTGAGTTGTTAGCGTCTTAAAGCTAGAACTAATGTAAAACTGGCTGACAAGGTTTCCAAGATTCTTAGAGTTATTTTTCACTTCACTGATTCATTGGGTTCTAAAACTCGTCACATAGAGCCACTTGGTTGTTAGTTCTTAGGTAGCCGTGGAGTATTAAGACTCACGTGGGAATCTACATCTGATGTAAAAAGAAAAGCTTAACCGCTAACCAACACTTCGTTTAGATTTGTTTTCAGCTATACTTCTTAGGATGTCAGGTCAAGGTTGATGTTGGCATATGATCCATGCCTCACCCGCCTATCAGAAGAGACTCAGCTTCCCCGATTGAATCCATTGCCGCTAGACTAGACATAATATATGCCTAAGATGCTAAAAAGACAGCTAGTAGGGGGGATTCTCTTATGACTCACCAGACCGAGCTAGCATAATAGATATCATAGAATTGAAAAGGTGTCTAGTTTGAGGATGTTTTCGTATTGGCTAGACCAGACGTAATAGATACCATCGAGTTGAAAAGATGGCTAGTTTCAGGGAAGTTATGTACTGGCTAGACTGGACATAATAGATACCATTGAGTTGAAAAGACAGCTAGTTTCAGGGAGGTTCTGTACTTGCTAGACTGGGCGTAATAGATACCATTGAGTTGAAAAGACAACTAGTTTAAAGGAGTTACTAAATCTTGCTAGATTGTCATACACATGCTTAAGATACTAACTAGACGACTAGTAGGGGATTTCCACATTGAACCCTTACACTCTAGTATAAAAGTAGGAGGAAGTCCCTCGTCTTTGATACGTCATCCTCCTCCGTATCGCTATCATTGGCAATCCAAGCAGAGCCACCGCGGATTATAGCAGGGTTGGCAATTCTCCATACCAAATGACTAGATTCGAACCCCTACCACCTTCATGTGGCTCCAAGGTGGTACCCCCGCATCGCCACTATAGTCAACAAGATGTGATCTCTTCCTTTTTTTTTCTTTTTTTGCCATCATCGTCGGTGTCGGCATCGGCATCCTCTTCCTCACATTTTGAACTGCAACCGCAAACAACAGACTACCTTTCCCAGTTGACCAAGACATCCTCCACAAACACCTTCACTACCGTACAACGAACCGAAGAAATCGAGTGGAGGCACGGGAGAACCACTAACGCCTTCGACATCCTTCGGAGAAGTCATGCTAGGCCAACGAAATGCAACTTCTGAGGCCCAGCCTTCCTCATCATCATCAGTAGGCTCTCCAAGACACTACAAACTCTCACCTCAGGTGCCGTCCAAAGACTCGGCGGAGGGATTATCATCTCCAATACATTCTGGCCTGTCAACCCGATCTAGTAAGGCGCTAGCCTCCGAGGCCCTCACGGAGATCCTCAGACAATCCAGCATTGATAATATTCTTTAAACAATTGAAGAACCAACAACGACCGTAGAACCTAAAGGAGTGTCCCAAACCCACATCGAATCGACGGAGGGAGAAGTGCAGTTATCACAACTTACTGCCTAACTCACGACGGCGACCACGAGAAGAGGCGCGACAACGTGGTCGGGAAATGGGAATTTACAACACATGCACCGAAGGCCATATTCATTAAATTGAGACAATATGGTCATTTTGAGAACTTAAGGCTCCTCCATTCAAAGATAAATTGTTGAAGGCGAAAATAAAAATAGGCAAATTGATAGAAGACATAGAGCAATCACAGACCAAAACAATTAAGAAACGTGAACGTGCAAAATGGAACTCCACATGAGTTGTATAATAAAATGTAATATTTATAAAAGCGGGTCCCTTTACATTGAAGAACATGAATTTACTTGAATCAACTTCTCTCACTTCTCTATATACTTCACTTCCCGGTATATCTAATCTTGCTAATTCTAATGATTGAATGTCTTGTATAAAAATGTAGAGGCTATGTGCACAGAGAGCACTCACCCTTACTAAAAATGGTTTTTGTATATGAATGACTATTCTATTAATAGTAATGATCCTTCCACAAAAAAAAGACCACTATGAACGAGGATCACTTGGCAAACCATCATTCTTGGATTAAGAACTGCTATTTGTTGCCTCCTTGGCTGCCTCCAAGGCTTTCAACTTGGCCAATCCTCTGAAAATATCCTCGCGTCGAGAAGGCTTGGGTGATCCACTATCTTTACTGAAAGTATTGAACATCCCCATCATCATTAAATCCTTGGCCTCTCTCTTCCGTTTTCGTTCACGTCGCGGAATCTCGGTATTGGAAAGAGACCTAGAACCTCGAGGAGGTGGCCGTGGAATCGATCTATTCACAATGCTTATGTACGGATCGGCAGTTGTTGTCGATCGTGTGTAATTTGTCCACCGTATGTCTCGAAGAGTTGTTCGACGGAAAATAGGTACTGCGGAAGGCAAAGATACTCCGCCCACGGATTTGGAGGGGAACGAGATAGGAATCTCTACGAGGCGTGAAACCTGCTGTGTACTGCACGCACCCAATGGTACCTCATTGATCTGTTCCCCAACCTTGGGATCTATATTGAGCTCCTCGCTCTGAACAGCGTCATGTGCGATCGACACCGACAACACCACTCCATCCTCGAGACGAGGATCCATACCCCGGTCTTCGTCATCCGCATACAATTTTCTGTGCGGGGTGTTTGGTGTTCGCAAAGTCGGCGACTGTGAACGCAATTGGCTTGGGGTGGAGCTGGCCCTCTTCATCGGCGACGGTGAGCAAATCGGGGTCCTCACGGGACCCCGACTAGGTGGGCTATCTACCACGCCTTCCTCCACATTCCCCTTTGAGAAGTCGATGGCCGCTGAAGCTGCATCGGTGGCCGAGCCCAGGAGGTAAGGCTTAGAATAGGAGGACGGCACGAAACTCCCTCCAATCGAGCCGGATCTCATTGAAAGTGACACGTCCGATCCAGACAGCAAGCTCCTCGTCAGTGGTTCCCTCCGTTGGAGAAAGTGTAGAACGGATCCTCCGACCTATAGCAATGGAAGTGAGCACACATCCTCCACAATTATCCTCGACCCAAAGATAAAACATATCCTCCACAATTATCCTCGACCCAAAGATAAAACACATCATCCACAATTATCCTCGACCCAAAGATAACACATCATCCACAATTATCTTCGACCCAAAGATAACTCAACATGGAAGACAAACACATGTTGAACAAAACAGTACAACCAAAAGAGGCCAGAAATTTTTTACTAATTCACAAGAATGAAATGTACATAAAAATCCGTATTCACAAAAATAATGTACAACGAGTTCTATGATTGACTGAGACACTGAGAAGTCTATTTCTTCCTTCGTCTCTCTCATTCAATCACTAGATTCATCCCCCGCAACACGAATCGCGACTCGAATGCCTTGGTGGACATCCTCATCCCATCAAATATATAATTGGCTTGATCGTCGAATGCGACCAAGGGCGCCACACCTATGCGGTTCCGATCTACGAACTCACGGAGGCGTCCGAGTGGACACTCCTCGTGTAGTTTCTTCAGCCACGGAATGAGAGTGCCGACGAGCACATTGTCTCCACGCATGTACGGGTTCCAACTCTCAAGGTATATGCAATTCCCGTTCTCATTGAGGATGCCTTTTTGCCAAGAATCATCGATGAGAATGGTATTGTCCTTGTTGAATGAGTTGGGATCCTGAGGGTCCAGGAACAATTCCTCATCAAGCACTTTGAAGAGCAGAGTCTTCCACGGACTCCCAGCCTGATGAAGAAATTTCCCTTCCGAGGTTTCTACCCTCCTGTAGTTGTCCTGACCTAGGATGTGGTAGGGAGCCTTGCAATTCTGGAATAGGAAACTCGCAACGGGCTCCACCGTCTTCTTGAACATCGAGCTCCAAACTACGACGCGGTTCAAAATCTTAAAAACCTCGTCTAAGAACTCGCGCACATTGGGACAAACGAAGACGGCCTTCGTCCCAATGAGGGTTGGGGTTCGATGGGAGAATATATTATCTTGGATTGTGTAATGTTTTTTCTTCTTATGGGGCCCTTGACCCTGGCTCTCACACAGCACTCCGTTCAAATCGAACATGATATTCAACCACTTCTGTCGCGGTTGGACCACTAACGAGGACACACTCCGCGGCACTCTTTTTTTTCGACTTGCCGTTACTACCTGATCAAACACAACACGAAAGAGATGTAGTTACATGTTGAAAGGTAGAATCGGGCGACCCATAAAACGGAGAAAAGTATGGAACCCCACTAAGCGACTACAGACAGGGTTGACGAATTGCAACATCCAGGGCAAAATCACGTCCATTTTTCGGACGTCCAGATTTTTCGGACGCGCGGACGATGTGGACGGCGACCATCGGACGGCACCTGTTGGACGTTCAGACAGTGCGGACGGGCGGTCGGCATGGGCAAGCGGACGGACGAACGGCGCGGTCGACGCGGACGGCCATTGCGGACAGGTGGACGGCCTGACTACAGTAAAATGCCATAAAACAAGATTTTCAGACCTCTTTTACGCATAGTAAAATGACTTTCTTCAAAAAAACTTCTAACTACAAAAAGGTTGAAAATGAAGCCAAGTTTCACCTCCAACAATCCGTTCCAAGTTTCAACCTTCCAACAAAAAGATATGAACCATTTTTTAAGGCTGTGCTTGAAAATGGTCAAAAAATTGCTGTCCGCTCCTCCGACCTGCCGTCTGCCTTTTCGGATGGCCCGTCCGACCCTCTGCCGACCGTAGTAAAATGTCTTAAAACATGATTTTTTGACCTCTTTTACACATAGTAAAATGTCTTTTTTCAAAAAACTTTGAACTACAAAAATGTTGGAAATGAAGCCAAGTTTAACCTCCAGAAATTCATTTCAAGTTTTAAGCTTCCAAAAAAAAGTTATAAACAATTTTCTAAGGCTGTTTTTGAAAATGACCAAAAAATTGCCGTCCGCTCTTGCCCCCTACCGTCCGCCCTTTCGACGGCCCGTCCGCCTCTTTGCCGACCGCAGTAAAATGTCTTAAAACATGATTTTTAGACCTCTTTTACGCATAGTAAAATGTCTTTTTTCAAAAAACTTTGAACTACAAAAACGTTGGAAAGTAAGCCAAGTTCCACCTCCAAGAATTCGTTTTAAGTTTCAACCTTCCAACAGAAAGTTATAGACCATTTTCTAAGGCTGTTTTTGATAATGGCCAAAAAAACGTTGTCTTCTACTCCTCTCCTCCAACCCCCCGTTCGCCATCTAACCACTCGTCCGCCTATTGTACCCTCCATCCAGCTGTATTGTATTGATGAATTTTAAAAAGTACAGATTCGCTTTTCAAGACTTCTATTTAATACTACAAAGTACAAACATCGTATATAGCATTTATGTATACAAAGGAAGGATAATCCAAGTTAAACTTTCACACATTGAAATATGCACTATAATTGTTATACCCTAAACCCTAAATCTTAAACCCTAAATCCTAGACCCTAGACCCTAAACCTTGAATTTTACATTAGTGAACAAACACATTGCTTTAATGTGCAAAATATGTTTGACTTCTAATTCCCTTAAAATGTGATTATCATGATGTACTACATATGGATTTTTGCATAGTTCATAAGCTTATTCATATATGTTGTCAACATGTTCTTGGTATTTTCTACATCAATTATGATGTGCCAATTTACAAATGTCAAACATACAATTATAATTTGAAGTTTTTTTTTCTTTAAGTTTTGTTGTAAAACGCATTAATAGTTTGAAACATCAAAGTATACATAGTACAAGCAATTGTATTATTTTATAATTGTATTACAAGATGCTACAAAAAATGCTTTGAGTATTTTAATGTAATTTAATGTTGTTCAAGATTAAATATTGCATTTATACAACAAAAATATTATTGAAGTTGTTTTCCTACACCCTTATACCTATAAATTGTAAATCGTCAACTATATATCTCATATGAAAAATATTGGTGCTTGAATAGTTTAAAACATAACCGACCTTTGTGAAACATGAATACATGATGGCCCCTCATATGATCCCTTCAACACTTTTGGGTTCCTTATTTTTACTTAAGAAGATTGAATTGATCATTATTTAATTAGACAAGAGATTTTATTGCAATTATATTGTGGAAGATCTAGCATGCTTGGTTAATTATATATATTACTAAAAGTCAAACTATATAGTTTTTTGTCTTTTAATCCAATCGATATTGTATTCTTCAAGGTTTTAAATTACGGAATTTTTTATAAAATCATTTGTAAATGCATTATTTTATAGTGTTTCTTCAATTCTTTGGTTATAAGTTTGTGGTATACATTTATATTTATATTTGTACTTATGTCTTCGGTTTTGTTAATTTATATTGATAGTAGTATTGAATTTTTTGGCAAAAGTTAAAAGACTATTTTTTCAGATGATGTCTAATATTTGTAAAGATACTGGTATACTTTTCTAAATTTTTAATGGCAAATTCTTGGTATGGTGAAATAAAACTAAATAGTTTGTAAACTAGGATTTTGTAGGATTAGGAGTTTATATATTTGTTACTTTATCTGATTGTCAAAATTTGAATGTCAAAAATATTTAAAAAACTTATTTATCAAATGTAGTTTAATAAAAAATGTCGGCAAACATAATGTTTTTCAAATGAAAGAAATAATAGAGATGAAAAGAAACATTTTCCATGACATTTCTAGTCTTTACTTTATATAAACAAATAGCCCTTTGAACTTTCTTTTTTAGTGTTTATTCTTAGCAATTTAAAAAATAATAGAATCTAGTGTGATAAAGAACAAAACATATATTAAAATGATTCCAAATTTTTTCAAGATGAGATATAAAACTAAATTAATAATATCAATTATTCAATCACAATTGCACATGGCACATTTACAACAAGATGAATTGAAAACATCATTATTGATGTATAAATACATTACAAATATAAATATTAATGAGGGTCATTATAGTCATATACAAAAAATCATCACATTTGAAGGTTGATTATGTTTTAAACTATTCAAGCACCAATATTTTTCATATGAGATATATAGTTGACGATTTACAATTTATAGGTATAAGGGTGTAGGAAAACAACTTCAATAATATTTTTGTTGTATAAATGCAATATTTAATCTTGAACAACATTAAATTACATTAAAATACTCAAAGCATTTTTTGTAGCATCTTGTAATACAATTATAAAATAATACAATTGCTTGTACTATGTATACTTTGATGTTTCAAACTATTAATGCGTTTTACAACAAAACTTAAAGAAAAAAAAACTTCAAATTATAATTGTATGTTTGACATTTGTAAATTGGCACATCATAATTGATGTAGAAAATACCAAGAACATGTTGACAACATATATGAATAAGCTTATGAACTATGCAAAAATCCATATGTAGTACATCATGATAATCACATTTTAAGGGAATTAGAAGTCAAACATATTTTGCACATTAAAGCAATGTGTTTGTTCACTAATGTAAAATTCAAGGTTTAGGGTCTAGGGTCTAGGATTTAGGGTTTAAGATTTAGGGTTTAGGGTATAACAATTATAGTGCATATTTCAATGTGTGAAAGTTTAACTTGGATTATCCTTCCTTTGTATACATAAATGCTATATACGATGTTTGTACTTTGTAGTATTAAATAGAAGTCTTGAAAAGCGAATCTGTACTTTTTAAAATTCATCAATACAATACAGCTGGATGGAGGGTACAATAGGCGGACGAGTGGTTAGATGGCGAACGGGGGGTCGGAGGAGAGGAGTAGAAGACAACGTTTTTTTGGCCATTATCAAAAACAGCCTTAGAAAATGGTCTATAACTTTCTGTTGGAAGGTTGAAACTTAAAACGAATTCTTGGAGGTGGAACTTGGCTTACTTTCCAACGTTTTTGTAGTTCAAAGTTTTTTGAAAAAAGACATTTTACTATGCGTAAAAGAGGTCTAAAAATCATGTTTTAAGACATTTTACTGCGGTCGGCAAAGAGGCGGACGGGCCGTCGGAAGGGCGGACGGCAGGGGGCAGGAGCGGTCGGCGGGTCGGAGGAGCGGACGGCGGGTGGGAAGGGCGAATGGCGGATTGGAGACTCGAAGGGTCCTTTTGTACTTTCTAGTATTAAATGGAAGCCTTGAAAAGCGAATTTGTACTTTTAAAAATTCATCAATACAATACAGCTGGATGGAAGGTACAATAGGCGGACAAGTGGTTAGATGGTGAACGGGGGGCCGGAAGAGAGGAGTAGAAGACAACATTTTTTTGGCCATTATCAAAAACAACCTTAGAAAATGGTCTATAACTTTTTGCTGGAAGGTTGAAACTTGGAACGGATTCTTGGAGGTGGAACTTGGCTTTATTTACAACGTTTTTGTAGTTCAAAGTTTTTGAAAAAAGACATTTTACTATGTGTAAAAGAGGTCTAAAAATCATGTTTTAAGACATTTTACTGCGGTCGGCAAAGGGTCGGACGGGCCGTCGGAAGGGCGGACGGCGGGTCGGAGGAGCGGACGGCAATTTTTTGGTCATTTTCAAAAACAGCCTTAGAAAATTGTTTATAACTTTTTTTTGGAAGCTTAAAACTTGAAATGAATTTCTGGGGGTTAAACTTGGCTTCATTTCCAACATTTTTGTAGTTCAAAGTTTTGTGAAAAAAGACATTTTACTATGCGTAAAAGTGATCTGAAATTCATGTTTTATGTCTTTTTACTGTGACCGGACGGAGGACTAAGAAGACTGCAATCTTTGGAGATGTCCCATAGTTGGAGTTTTTGTCCAAATTGAATGGTTTATATACCATCGGAAAGCTATGAATGATATCTTTCCAATGGTATATTATGGTGCACATGAATGTGGACAGAACGTCTGATGGTCAGGCGTCCGACTAGATGAGCGAACAGTATCGATTCATATGTTTTGCTGTCCGCTCGTCCGTCTGCACCGACTGCAAGGCCGACCTCGTGGCCGTCCGCATGTTCGGTCGACCGCGTGGCCGTCCGCCTTGTTGATTTCATGGCCGTCCGCTTGGCCGTCCGCCTTGTCGACTACATGGCCGTCCGCTTGGCTGTCCACCCTGTCGACTTCATGGCCATCCGCTTCGCCGTCCGCCCTATCGACTTCATGGCCGTCCGCCGCTCCGCCCAGCCGACCGCATGAGGGTTAGTCCGTCGGAAATCCCGGTCGGCCCGTCCGCTCTCTGCTATCCGTCGGAAGCTTCGGTCGACCCGTCTACGATCTACCTGTCTGCTCGATGCCGTCGGAAGTTTTGGCCGTCCGCCCGTCCAACGGTCGGACGGTAGTCACCGCCAGGTATGTCAAAAGACGTCCTAGGGTCAACGTCCGTGGACTCTGGACATCCGGACGCCCTGTCAACCCTGACTGCAGAACCCCTCCGTTAAGTGATTGTTTGAGTGCCAACGGGCGGTGCACACTTCTAAGTTGTCCGCGTTGGGCACAAACATGGACAATATCAATTCATTAGACACTACACGCATTGAAGAGAAGTTTGAGATATATTTATTTCAAAATAATTTATGATACACCCGGTCTAACGGTTTTGTTGATCTCTAGCCGATTGTATACAAGTACCAACTACAGCCGTTGCCGTAACTACACTATGCTAGAACGTAGTCACAGAGTGGCAGTTCTTCCACGCTTCACAATCAGAGACTGTACACTCCCTCCTGTCAGACAGAAGGAATGGACATGAGAGTCTCTCACTGGGAACATGAACATGATGGAAGCCAAAACAAACATCCATCACATCACATTCGACAGACTCAATCATGAAATATCGTAGGGGTCTGAGGATGGACGAGAGTGTACCTGGCCGAACTCATCATCCAAATAATCCCCGTAGTCGATAGTCTCTTCGTCGTCATTTGGGGGATTTTCGAACTCTATTTCCGTCTCCGCTGCACGCGGCTCAGTCGGAGGGGGAACAAGATCCGGTACAACATCACCCTCTTCCTGCGTCTCCGGGACCGACTCCGCTTGTGCCTCCAGAGTAGGGGACTGGCTCAAATTATCCTCGCCTCGAGGATAATCCAAAGCACTATCAACTCCCTCTGTCCCAGTTCCAGAGGGAGCAATCTCTTCCTGTATCTGTTCATTTGATCCAACTGGAAGACATGTCCCGTGCTCTTGATCAATAGGAGGAGGAGGAGAAGGGGGAGCAATATCCTCTTGGGCGGGTGGTAGAGGATCATCTTCGCCTCGAGGATAACCCTCAGTGCTTAGATCAGTTGCCACATGACCGGTGGCTTCTGAAGCACCACCAGCGTCATGCGCATCAAATTGGTTAGGTTGAGAAGTAGAGGGATCCTGTGATCGCGTTCTGAGAGAAACATTCTCTTCACGCAATTTCTCCAGTTCCTTTTTCAGTGCCTCTTTCTCTGCCAGCTCGTCAGCCCTTCTTCTTGCCTCCTCATCCCTCTTGAAGGCCTTCCTCTCCTCTCTCTGCCTCCAAAAATCCTTAAGTTTCTGCTTCACTAGACGAAGAGGAACTTGAATTGGATGTGTAGCATCTCCGCCCGTGGAATCATGAGGAGGTTGTAGCTCAACAAGTGACGCTGCACCTTGGGTTCCCCTAGAGGTTCCCGCGGCATCCTCATTCGGACCAGCGTACACTAGTAGAAAATTGTGTCCAAATCAACAGAAAATCATCAAAAACTTGTTGATTTGAATACTGCATTGACCGTTTTTACATTTTTTTTGTGATTTGAGCCCAAGCTAACACAATGGTTAACAAATTTTTGTTGATTTGAGCACAAGTTAACAAAATGGTTTAACAAATTTTTGTTCATGTGAATAGTGCAACAACCAAATCAACATGTTTTTGTTCAATGTTTTAGGGTTGTGTTGGGGTTGTTTTAGGGTTGTTTTAGGGTTGTTTTAGGGTTGTTTTGAGGTTGTTTTGGGGGTTGTTTTGAGGTTGTTTGGGGGTTGTTTTGAGGTTGTTTTGGGGTTGTTTTGGGGTTGTTTTGAGGTTGTTTTGAGGTTGTTTTGAGGTTGTTTGGGGGGTTATTTTGAGGTTGTTTGGAGGTTGTTTGGGAGTTGTTTGGGGGTTGTTTGGGGGTTGTTTGGGAGTTGTTTGGGGGTTGTTTTGGAGGTTGTTTGAGGGTTGTTTGGGAGTTGTTTTGGGGTTGTTTGAGATTGATTTGGGGGTTGTTTGGGGGGTTGATTTGGAGGTTGTTTTGAGGTTGATTTTGGAGTTGTTTTTGGATTGATTTGGGGAGGTTTGAGGAGGTGTGGGGAGGGGGGAGGATTTGGATTTTTTGAGGTTGTTTTTGGAGTTGTTTTTGGATTGTTTGTGGAATGTTTTTGAAATCTTTAAGAATTTTTCAAAAATTATGAATTTAGAGTTCAAATCGTATTTTATTTTCAATTATATTTTGAATTTGATTGAAGTTCTAATTAAATTCATAATGTAATTCAACTTTGGTTGTATCAAGGTTTTTAACATATGAAAGGCCCGTAATTGCTTCTAAATATTAGTCTTCAAAGAAGGCTTAAATCTTCATTTATATTTATTTTTTCAATAGATTTAACTAAATGATCTAACTTATATTTATTTTGACCTATTTTCCATCTTGAAATTGTAAAATAAAAAACTTCACCAATTGCAACATCATGATGCTTGGATTTAAAAAAAATAATGTTTCATTCATACCAAATGATTATATTTCATTTTTCCAAAATTTTATTTGAAAAATTTAGATACATATCAATTCTACAATTTGTAATTTTCCATCATATGCTAAAAAAAATATGTTAAAGAATCTATATTAAAAATTGCAACAAAAAATATTTTATATTCATGCTTGGAGAAAATAATAAGTGGATATAAATAGAGATTGATTTACAACATTCAATGAAAAGAATTCTAGTAATGAAACTAAAGATTTCCAAACCTAATGGTTGTAATGTACATGTTGTAGTCAAAAATTTGCATCCTATTTTTGAAATTTAAAAAATATATATTTGAAATTGCATTCAATAAAGAAACTTAAAATTTACTATACAGTGCAATTTCTACTTTAAATTGGAAATTGAAATTCTTCATGAGTTTCACCTCCCTAATCTATATAGAACAATCCAAAAATTCTCACAAGATTAATATTTTAGAAACTAATTTGAAATTCCTATTTATTTGAAAAATACATTCAAATCTACTTGGCTAACATGCATACATATCTAGAAAATCTATACATCATACAATAACTTTCTCATGATGTAATCAAAAGTTATAAAAATTGTGAGTCCTTCAAACTATCCCTTCACCACATGTTGTGTAAAATTTAAAGGAAAAAAAAGGGAATTCAATTTCTAAATACATGAATAAAAACACTAGAAATATTGTCAAAAAATTCTACTTTGTTCTTTAGAGGTTTAAATTTTAATTTTAATTTTTCTGACCCCTAAAGGACCATTGTCCCCTCGGTGGACAAAATGAATTTCGGGCAAGTTTGTATGATCTAAATTTTTAGTTAAACTTTTTGAAACCTCCTCATAAGATAGAAAAACTTATTAGCTACGTGGTAATATAGATTTTATTTCAGTTGGTGCTTGGGAGCAAAAGTTATGGCATCTTAACCATAAATTTCACGTCACTAGGCAGAATAAGAAATGTACAGAAATTTGAAATTAATTTTTTAATTTTTTCCTTCTTGAAAATCATATTTTTGTCTACATGTGAAGCTTTTATTCATTCCATTTGATTAGTACTATGAAAGTTAAAAACAATTTTGTTTTTCGGGCAATTTGAACATCTTCTTGAAAAAATAACTTATTGGATGCAATTTTGGATGCAATTCTCACAATTTTTCAAAAAAAAATGTTTAACAACTTTAAGTTTCCTATTTAGAACAATCTCACCGTTGACATTATTGTATTTCAATTCCATTTTAGAGCTATTAATGCTTTAGTTTTTCTTTCAATCTTGAACTTGCTTCTACTTAATAATTTAAAAAAAAATGAAAATCAAGCGTGTTTTTAAAAAAACAAAATTTAATTCTAAACTTTCAACACAATTCTTGAACACAAAATTTTTTAAATATTTAAATTCTAGATGAGCAATTTCCAAATTCTAATTTAGAGCTATTCAAATTGTATGTTCTACATTACAAAAAACTTGAATAGGAATTGTGTCCAAACCACCTCCTAGTAAAATGTTTGCCAAATAATTAAAATATTGTTAATTGAATTGAAGTTTTTAACACTAAAATTTCATGTGGAAAATTTTTAAACCACCAAGTTTGACATTGTATAAGCAATAGAAATATTTTCTATTAACTACTTAACTCACAATTCAGTCTTTTTTCAATTCAGCAGACTTTGGAGGCTGTTTTTGCATAGTACAGTCTTTTTTTTCAGAAAACTTCAAACTAGTAAAATTTGGAAGATCAATTAAACTTTCATCTCCAAAAATCCGTTTGTGATTTTGAGTCTTCAATAAAAAGTTATGGGCAAAATTCAGAGAGAGTGTTTGTAAATATCAAAAAATAATTTCATTCGAAACCCTCTCTGAATTTTGCTCATAACTTTTTACTGAAAACTCAAAATCACAAACGGATTTTTGGAGATGAAAGTTTAATTGATCTTCCAAATTTTACTAGTTTGAAGTTTTTTGAAAAAAGGTACTATACTTTGAGAAATTAGCCTCCAAAGTCTGCTGAATTGAACCAAAAATGACCAAAATTTGAAAACCGAAATAAATAACTTTTTTTTCCCATTATGGTCATGTAATTTTTCACATGGTGCAATGGATAAGACCTTGCACCCCTAGCCAAGGGGTGCAAGGTTCAAACCCCATTGCACCCCGCCCGCGTGGGGTGCCACCTAGGCGGTGCCACGTGGCGCTCGCATGGCAGTTTTTTAAATTTTTTTTTTTCAAAATTAAAAAATTGAAAAAAAATTAACAAATTTTTGTTGAAAATTATGTACAAATCAACAAGTTTTAGTTGCAATTTTTGTCCAAATCAACAAGTTTTAGCTAGAATTTTGTCCAAATCAACAAAAACTTGTTGATTTTTGTCCAAATCAACAAGTCCAAATCAACACAAACTATTTTGTCCGAATCAACACTTTTTTGTGAAGTTGGACGCTGAATTTTCTACTAGTGGTAGTCAAAGTCTTCCAAATCCGAATACGTGTCCTCCACGTCGCTGATGATGATGTCCAGTATAAAGCCCTCCACGGGCTTCCTCGCCGTCCTCTTCTTCTTGCGAGTGACTGCACCTGACTCTTCCTCCTCCTTCGACGCAGATTCGGGGCCGCGGTTCTCTACGTGGAAGTCCTCTGCGTTGATTTCCACATTTCCTCCTTGGACAACATTGGTGTTTGTCCCAAATTCATCGATTCCAAGGTTGGCAGCCCCCTCGTCACTAGGAAATTGTTGTAGGGCATCCACGTTGCGATCGATCGAGGGTGTGGAATCTGAGTCCAGGTCTGGAGTTTCAAGGTTTCGCGGACGCATGTAACCTGGAAGATATGGCGAGTTCTCATGGCAGAAATCGTTCATGTCTAATTTACTGCCATAAGTCGCCATATCTCGAAGTGTTTGTGATGCATGCCTCTCAGTTAGGCCATAATAATAGAGGCCATACATCTACAACACAAGAAGCAGTTGTTAATACCTTGTTTCCAGATATGATTATCCATCCTAGGGGATTATCATCGATCCGAAGATAACAAAACAACGGATGAAGATGTATGCAACAGAACAACCAAACATAATAATACACCAGAAAGTGATCCTAAGCATTTATCTTCGAGCCGAAGATAAATCAAAGAGCCACACCTTAGCAGCGATCATAAACTTCGAGCCCGTGTAAACGCCAATGACGTTCTCTCCCGTCACGGCGAAACTCTGCAGAATGTCAATATAGAACTCCATCCTCAGTTCACTGGGATGGACCCTATATTTCGCCTCCGTGTTCTTATGGAAATCAGTGTAGTAAGGTATGTCATCGGTGCAGTATACCTTCTTCACTGCCTCCTTGTTTTTTGGCTCCCTGTCATTGCGTTTCTTCATGACGAAAAGGAGCTTCACGGGGGGTGGCACTGCTCGGTTGGTCAAGTTGTCCAACCTCTCAGCCTTACTTGGCAGGTAGGTGGACACCTTGACCTCGTACCCTAACATCTTCGACGCCGCAAATTTCTTTGCCGCGTCCATGTCATATGAACTCCCCACAATCCATAACCATACGTCTGGAGTAGACAACACCGGCCTCAGGTGATCATCCAGAAAATTTAGTAATGGCAAGCAGGATGGACTGTCACCGAATCCCAGATTTGGCCTTGGGAGGATTCGGAAATCAATCACAGCAAGGCCAAGTTCCCTAAGGACGTAGGGCCATATGTGGGTCGTCACGAGACCTTGGGGATAGCATTGGTGGCCTCGGATAAACACATCTCCTCCTGATGGCTCCACTCGCTTCTTCATCTTCAAGAAAGTCTTGAACATGAGATAGACCATTGACAATTTTTGATTGTCCTTGTAGTCTATGGCCGTCTTCTTCTTCGCCTCGTTGGTAAGGCGTTTCACGAAGAATTGGTTGGGTGTTGCCGTGAGGAGGAAATCCCACGATGCCGAGGAAAAGAAGTTGTCGAGCTTCCATTGCCTCCATTTCACATCGATAACATCCCCATTTCTGTCCTTGAATTTCAAAGACTTGTCGAGGGCCATGAACTCCTCCACGATGACCTTCTTACGCTTCCTGCGCTCTACCCAGTGCTTGGCTTTATAGTTGTCCTCGCACAGGATCTTTGCCGCCCCCACAGAGACCTTTGGATAGTCTCGTGTGCGTCCCTCGATTCTCCCAAGCAGATGGAGGACATAATCCTTCAGATCTTTGTCCGTGAAATGTCCCATGTGCTTGAAGAACTCCCTTTTGAGCGAGAAGTTCTTCGCGTTGAAGGTCTTCGCGCTATTATATGGTTTCCGCGTCACGGGATCAATCAGCGATCCATCAGTGTGCTTCGTGAGGAACTCCTCTCACATCTGATAGGTCTCATCGGCCAAGGTTATTATGCGAATTTCGTTCTTCACATCGGACGCTAATTTGACTTGAGCGCCCTCCTTGTCGGGGTTGATGCTGCCATATCGGATTATGACACCGTCCACAAATTCCTGCTCAAACACATATTCACGATGCCAGCACGCATATGAGTGCACTCAGAAGATTTACAGATTATCAGACAATTATCCTCGGACCGAGGATAATTCTTAAAGAGACCACACAATAAATTTTCAGAAATCACAGTCCATCTACAATATTACGTAAAGGCAACAAGAGCGTGGACATGAATTTTATCTTCGCCTCGAAGATAAAAGAGGATTACCTTATACGCTGAGACGTTGTAGACAGCTTTATTCCCTCTCACCAGCGCCTCGCTGTCTGTGTTGGTAGGCCGCTTCAGTGCTTTCCAAACCTGCCTACATGCGGATATTTGATTTCCCCATGTTGGCTGACTGTGAACAAGGTGATTTGAGGCATTGTACCACTTTGAAATATCTGTGAGTTGTGTGGGGTCTCTACTCCACACTATCACAGCCTCCCACGTTTGCAACTCGACCTTACGAGTCTCACAGCATCCGCCTTGTTGAAGCATTTTGGCTGCAGTGACACTATGTTGGCCGTCAATTATGTAGAAGCCTCCGTTTTTGATGGAATCTCAATCTTTAGGACACTCCTTCAAGAGCTTCTTACTAGCGTCCATAGGTGTCAAGCAAAGTTTCTGTCTTTACTGCTCTGAACCAAGATGAATGAGGGTCTCCTTCTGCTCATCCACCAATTTCATTTCAAGCTTCCGGATAATGTATCTTTCCGGGGCGAGGAAGCATTGCTTGATATTTACAGGGAATACTTGGGGATGAAAAATGAAGCACTTGCCATTTTTCTTCCAAAATTCCGACTGATATGCAGCAGCAACTTCGTGTTTCTCGATTGGCTGCGTTCCGGCTGGCTTCCGGGTATTCACGTTCGTGAGTATCGAACCTGAACTGCCAGCGGTTGTAGGACGACTGTCCGTCACGGGTTTCCTGCGTTTCTCACTGGGCTCACCGGTACTCGTGTCCGGGTTCTTTCTCTTCTGGGCCTGCGCGCGGGCCGTTCCTCTTCCACTTCCTCTACTCCCTGTGCGGCCACGCATACCAGACGTTGATCTGGTCTCATCGGTAGTATCCGGCCTTTGCTGACCACGACCTTGATTTGCTCGAGCAGGCCCTTTCTATACATGTTTCTTGGCTTCCTCTGTCAGCTTATGAAACATGTATCCGACTTTCCTCGACGTCACCCTGGCGTTCTTTTTAAGCCATGGGTGGTATCTTGTATGAAAGTCTGATGCCAAGGCATCGAGGTTTCCCGAGTGCAAGTGAACGATGAGGTTGTCGAAGTCAAAAACACCCATAGGGTCGTCTTCATGGCAGACGATTGAATGAGTATGTTTGGTCTCGTTTCCTGCATTGTCGAGGGCGTGGAGAGTGATGACAATGTATTTGTCCTGATGGTTCTCTATGAGTGCGACCTTCTCATTGAAGTTCCAGTTCACGTACAAACCACTGTCCTGCACTCGGTGACGCAGGTAGACGTAGTCCTTGGACTGGTTCACACCGAATGTCCATGACTCGACGACGGCTTTGAATTGCCAGAGCTTACTGTAGAGCTCTGGCATCTCCGATATGAAGGGCTCCTCTTCCACCCATTTGCTGAAAGGCTCAAGGAACGGGAGAGTAGCTGAGTAGTCGTATTCATCCGCATCCACCATGGTTATATGGGTCTGTACATAGTAAACCACTATGGTCAGAATTGTAATTTGTTATTTATCTTCGAGGCGAAGATAATAGAATAGATAGTTGCTGACTAATGCAATTTGAGTGAATCGTTGTCAATGCAGGGTACACATCATATCAGGAGCAGTGAAAAGTAGACAGACTACATTCGTATATGATAACTTCGATCCAGTGTCTTTGTCCCTAGGATAGTATATATCGATCTATTCTTCTTATCCTCGAGACGAGGATATAGTTTATTGTTCTAATTTGTTGGTCTCTATTTCAATTTAGATTTATTGTTTTCGTGATTTCTTTTAGAATTATTTATCCTCGGCCCGAGGATACACGTGTCTTCATTTAATTCATTTATATTTTATTTGTTTTTCTTAGTTGCTATTTATCTTCGGTCCGAAGATAATTGATCCTTATATAATTTTGGATTACTGGTATTTGTTGTTTTCATCACTATTTATCCTCGTCCCGAGGATAAACTTGTCCTCTTTTCTTCTTGTTTTTTTGTGGTTCTCTTTATCCTCGACCCGAGGATAAATGGTACTTATTTCATTTAGTAGTATCTATGTGTGTTGTTTTCGTCAACATTTATCCTCGGGACGAGGATAAACTTGTCCTCATTTTGCTTTCTTGTTTTCTTGTTTTTTGGGTTTTCATATCCTCGGCCCGAGGATAAATGATCCTTATTTCATTTAGTTATATTGTGCGTGTGTTTTTCGTTGACATTTATCCTTGGGACGAGGATAATTGTTAGCTGTCAATTTTTATTCTAGGGTTCCTTTGCTTGTTATAGCCTGTAGGTTATCTTCGGGTCGAAGATAATTTCTGTTGTTCACAGAGTAATAACTAAAGAACATTAATACAGAAACCCTATTTCTAATACTAATCATCTGTGTACATGCAGAATACAAACATAGAATACAGTGGAGATTCAATTAGAACATGCATACAAACAGAAATGATATTACGCATTCAAACAAACAGCAATGGTATAATCAAAAAGACAAAAGAACTGAAGACTTCCTCAACTCCTGCACATTTCTTCTAGGAGATTATTGATTGCCTCAAAAAAATTTCAATACTTCTACATGTAGTGGATCCTGCAGAAACCCTAATTCAAGAACAAATTAACGAAAATTTCAAACCCAAATTCTAGAAACTATGACACTAACACTTGCATGGAAATTGAAACAAGGTGAAGAATTCATGAACACCACAATAATTTGAAACAAGAATAATTGTAAACTAACATGCCCAAAGAACAAAAACAAGAACTGCATACACTAAATTCTTCCACCTTGCCACTACAAAACAACTTCAGCACCACAAAGCTAGCAAGGTGCACAAATGCAAAGCTCAGAACTTGCAATTCAGAGATTGAATGTTACTTACGAAAAATATCAAAATGTGGCCTGTTGAACTCCACGCGATCTCCTGCAACGCCTGAGGAACTCTGCGACTGTGCGACAGCACTCAAACACACCCGCACACCACCGCGCTACCACACCTCCACCACGCTCAAAACACACCCGCACACCACGCGTTGCCTCGACCACCGCGCTACCACACCTCCACCAGCATGCGCTGCCTCGACCACCACACGGAGCAAACCCACTCCACCCCGAGCTGCAAACACACCCCACCCCAAGCTGCAAACACACCCGCACCCCGAGCTGCAAACGAACCCCACCCCGAGCTGCAAACACACCCGCACCCCGAGCTGCCTAACCCTGAAACCTCCGCGCTGGAAAACTGCCTCCACCACTACGCGAAGACCGATTCCTCGCGCAAAACCCTCGCGTTGCTGGGGAGGGTCGATGGACCGAAGCTGGTTCCCCAGCTTTGGGCCTCCCCCGACCCTACTTCTTAGCTTTGGCCTCCCCCGACCCTACTTCTTAGCTTTGGCCTCCCCCGAACCTACTTCTTAGCTTTGGACCTCTTCAAACCTACTGCCTGAGCTTCGGGCCTTCCGAACCGAGATTCCAAGATTTGGGCCTTCCCGAACCTACTTACCCAACCTTTTTGCCTCCACGAACCTACTTTCCCAAACTTCCAGCCTCTCCGAACGTACCTCAAGAAGCCTACTAACTTCCCGGAATCTACTTTGCCGAATGCATGTCGCCGAACATGCCTCCCCAAAACTCCATTTTTCTAAACTTCAAGTCCTATACACATAATTATGTGTTTTGAACCCTTGAACAATGGGTGGGTCAACGTGGAAATCATCCATTTTGTCACCGCGTGAATTGTTGGCTTCAAAAAATGATAATGTTCTTATTAGAAGACGAACATTAATTGTAGTTGATCTTTCCTTTCCACTGAAATTTTGGAGGATGAATAGTTGCATTTCTGTCCTACACGGAGAGATTTCTGTCATTCATCGACCAGAAAATGGCCTTGGCGTTATGTATGGTCTAGGGAATGTAAGAGGACTTCATCCAATTAAGTTTTTGTAGGATCCTATTTTTCAAAAGAGTAGCATTTGATTTTGAAGAATTAAAAATTCAACCACAAAATTATACCCTATGACATTTGGGCTCTCTAAATGTTGCTATTAAAAAACATTAACCCTTGAATGCAAGGCCGATTATCATGGAAATCATTTGTTTTGTCACCATGTGAATTGTTGGCTTATAAAAATGGAAAAATACTAATTGAAAGACAAACTATTGTAGATGATCTTTCATTGTCACCTTAAATTTTGGATGATGAATACTTACATTTGTCACCTATACAACAAGATTTTTTGTCATTCATTGATTAGGAGATGGCTTTTGAGTAGTTTAGGGATTAAGGAAGGTAAAGAAACCACATGATGGGATAATTCATCCCTTTTAGACTTTTCGATTTAAGGAATAATTTTTCTTACCATAAGAATCTATAAAAAATTCCATATCCATTGAGGTTTTCCATATTTTCTAATTTAAACAAATTTGACTATAATTTAATCAATAGTATTTCTAATTTGTTGTGTATCTAAGCCTCTAAATGACCAACGTGTTTTTTGAGCTTCTTGGAAGTCACTATAAGTTTCAAATGAATCGCGCATCTTTAGAACTTATACACTAGAACGCAACTCCGAAATTCCATACCCTATTCCAAGCTTACGTTACATTTGGGACATTCCATATACTAAAATTTTATATGAAATACAAAGTTTCGTAAATTTTGCTAAACTTCTAAAGTATTGTCATGAATAAAAGAATAATAAAGTAATAAACTATTTGCTTTTTACAATTTGCTTGTTTTTTAATTATAAAGAACTGTTACTGTTCAGATGATTCTTACCCATGAAGGTCTAAACACCATTTTCTAAAGATTTAACATTTAAAAAGGTATGGAACAAGTGAACCATTAAATGGGACAAGAAATAAAATGTAGAATTTGAAAATATTTTCAAGTTGAATTTTTTATTCTAGTGTGAATAAATTTGGTGCCATTTGTTTGGTACTTCACAACAAAACATTATAATTAAATAATCATGTTTCGTAGTTTAAAGAACTATTATTTTTGAATTCATGGAATAGGGTTTAGGGTGGAATGAAGAAAAAAATAAACTTCTCCATTTTTTGCACTTGTCCCTCAGTCTTCATTAAAAGTTTATAATTGTTGTGAATTGATTTTAGTTTTTAAAGTACAACGTACGCTTCACTTGTTTTACTTCTTCATTCAATGTTAAAATTATTAAGAATTAGTTCAATATAATATTTCGTTTACTGAAAAGTTATAATGATAGAATTATAAAAGTATAGCACTCAAAATTGTTTATAGTAGTTAGAAGATATGCCTTTCATTCATACATAACTTGCACTTTTTGAATAATTATGTGTTTTAAGTACACAAGATGTAATAAAAGAATTTCTAGAACTTTTAGAGTATAGTATTTTTTTACAATTCAGGGAGTCATTGCATGGGATACATTAAAATACATTCATTTCTAGGAGGTGAATTCCCTATGATTATTATTTATGAGACATTGAAGTTGTTCAAGTCTCTAAACCATGATGGAATTAATAATAATGATTGGTAGCAAATGAATGCAAAGTCCATCATTCTTTTCAATGTACTAACAAAGTAGTCCCATTTAAAGCCAATTATGCTTCAGATCATGGTTTCGGATGCCATGAAGCTGGACATGACGACTTCTTAGAACATGGGTCTTTGAATCTTGTACTCTTCACATAATTACGAAGCTTTTAAAAATATGGGTTCTACTTTGTATAGTTCTAGTTCTTATACTTTCTTTTTGAAATATTTGAAGCGTGTCCTTTTTATTTCATTATCTTCATAAATTTTTTTTCCATTGTAGTTCTTCAAAGTGTTGTGCAAACTTATGGTTTTTCATCCAAATCATTCTAATTTAAAAAACAATTAAACAAAATTATATATTATATTAAAGAATCATAATTCTTCTAAATTTATACAACAATTTAACTAGTTATCCTCAATGTTTTGTTGATCTCCTATAGTTATCCTCTTCAAAATTTCATAGCTTTTGGTGATTTTAATTCTATAAAAAAAACATAATTACCTTCATTTTTTCTTTGGTTGCCTATGTACTATACAAGTCAAATAACAAGAATTTAATGTGCTAATACGTAAATGCAAGTTCCTTAGAATGTGTGAAAACATTCATGAAAAATAAAATATAACAAGTACCACATTTTATAGAATTGAATGTTAAAAATTCAAAATTGTACATTGTTTTTTGTTTTCAAAACTGAAGCTCAAAGTTCTCTATATTATTTTTGAAATTAAATTAGAGATTGAAAACTACCTTATAAGATTTCGGGTAATTTTGAACATGTACAGTCATTTAGAAGTCCACAACATTGGAGATGCTTTATTAACCCTTGGACATCGATACGGACGCCTAACGTCCGATGGATGACAAAGAATGTTTGGGTGTATGACAAAAGAGCAACTATTAATCCTTGGAATTGGGTTTGGAAAGAAAAGATCTTCTACTGTACTTTGACTTTCAATAGGTGGTTTGGCTATTTCTTTGACCAATGATTCACACAGTAATACAAAACTTAAGGATGATTTTGAGTATGACCCCTTTGACGTTGAAGGGTTAACTGAAACTAATAATATTCAAAATAAGAAGCATTATGTTTTATCGTCACGCTTTAATTTCAAAAATTTGAAGAACAAAATAATTTTAAATAAGAAACATCCTTCAATTTTTGGATATTGGAATTTAAGAGAAAAATATGAATTGTCAATATAATTTGCAAAATGAAAATGAATTCGTACGAATATTTGTATACATTTGTGAACATATTCATGACTGAATTCAATGAACACTGAATTCGTGAACATATAATTTACATTTCTTAAAGACTTCATTGTTGCTCCTAAACCCTAAACCCTATGTTTAGTTTTCTACTTGTTATTAATATATTTTATGTCTTGAACAAGGGAATGTTTGTTGTAAGCTCTCCTTTGAACTAGATGTTTGATTCAAATTTGTAAAGGAAAATAGCCTTTATAAATTTGTTTGGAATTTTTATGGCTTTTTTATTTTATTTTTAAGGCTATTAAATTCAATTGGACATTTTTGGTAATAGTAGTAGTCTTTAAATATTACCTTTTAGTCCTTATGATTGACCCTCCCTCCCTCCCTTCTAGTTATGTTTTATTTTTGACCTCATAGTATTATGGTCCCCCTTTGTTCTTGTGTGTCAAGTTTTACCTCTAAGCTTTTGTAATTCCAATTTGGAGGTAATTTAGTCTAAATAAGTCCATGTTTATTTTTTATGATTGTACCATATCTTGGTGGTCATGGGATCCATATTAGTTTGATTTGAACTCTAAAGTTATTAGTACTTTTGGTCTATGATAGTTTTTACATGGCCATTTTTTGATGTACATTTAGTAAATCTTATAGTGATTCATAAGAATTACTTGACATGTCCAATACTACATTGGTGTATTTTTTACCATGGTAGGTGACATCATGGAGTCATGGCTTATTAAACTGGGTGGTGTATGTTAAACTTGAATATGTGGACAGAACTTAAATGGTTGGTGGTGTTAGGCCCAACTACTTGAGTTAATTTTGGCCCAATGCGGCTTGACTAGCCTAGCCTCATTGGATGCCAGTACATGGCTTTCACATGTCTAAATTTGAATTTGAAATTGGACATGGCCATGGAGGGAACTTGGGTATTTAAATACTTGGGTCTCATTGCTTGGCTACCTGCTTATGTGTTTTGCTGGAGGTGTTGCACAAGTAGTCTGGGAGTACCTTTGGAGTTTGGAGTGTGGTGATTTGAGATGGCTTCTTCACAGGTCTCCTGTGTGTTACAAGTTGTTAAACTAGGTTTTGCTATTTATTTTCTTGTTTGATGTTTTGAGTTTTGTTGGTTGATGATTCTATTGTGATTGCAATGACACGCTGTTGTGAGCTGAAGACACCTCGCATACGCATTCTAACTAATTTTGTATTCGTTGGATTGTATGGGTGCAGGTGAGGTTCACAACCTCTTTGGGATTTTTCAACCTGTACAAACTCATTCCAAGACTATGATAGCTTACTGGTCCTTTTGGGTTTTTCTAAATCATTATGTTTAAAGCATGATTTAGCTTGTTGACATGATGTCTTTATCTCTATGACTTTTTATTTGAAACTACACCATGTAATTATTTTCATTTAATATACATTGGTTTACTGGATACTTCTCTACAAATTAGCTTAGAGGTTTTGTAGAGGTGATGGTTTTGATGGGATTGGTGATTTAGTTGACAGGATATGAGGTGGCTCTATCTTGTTTGGTCTGGTTTGTGATTTAGAAGTCCTATTAAGTTGATGATTTTTATGAAATAGATAGGGAAGGCCTTGTATGAGGATGTCCCTCCCATCCACCTGGGTTCCCTAAATCCTGATCCCAAAACCCTAAAGTCCCAACTTCATTCCCTATTGAAAGTTTACATTATGTACAATTCTGTTTATAGCCAATACACATTCACTAGAAGAAAAAAGGGGGTTCTGCGACTGCAAGTTTTGAGTCACTGTGGACACAAATTACAGTAGTTGCAGTGTAGTTGTTTTCTAGTTGCATCGTAGTTGTTTTCTAGTGAAAACAACTACGATGCAACTAGAAAACAACTACACTGCAACTACTGTAATTTGTGTCCACAGTGACTCAAAACTTGCAGTCGCAGAACCCCCTTTTTTCTTCTAGTGATTGGACCCAGCATGTGCCAAATTAGTGTGGTTACCTACCGTAAACATTCGTCTAAATTAGACATTAGAATTAACTATTTAAACAAAAAGGCTGCTTGGTGGCTGATGTAGAATTGCCAAATTTGCCAAATCCGAAATTCCGCTCTAATTTCAAAGAGTATTTCCACATTTTACGAGAAAAGGGGACAGCCAAAATTCCACAAACTATAAATGCCCCTATGAGAATCATAAAAAGATCGGCTATGTGAGATCCTATTTCTATTCATGAAAATCTCCTTCACATTCCACATCATTGTCATTATTTGGGGGATGAGAATGTCAACGGCCCCCAAATCCAAGGAGGTACTTCTCCCCTATGTCCTGAAAACCATGAAGAATTCAAATGCCGTTGTATTTCCCGCTCATATTCTCCCGCCAGTGTGCATCGTTTTTCTTCCTCGAGCTCCTCATTTCCTCTCTCGTGTTTTCCAGTTTTCCCTCCTCCTCGTCCTCTTGCAGACATTGCTACCGCACGGGCTTTGAACTTATGTTTTTGCATTTCATTTACAAGTATATGTGACTAGGTGGCTTAGTATCGCACGGGTTGTCGTAAGTTGCTCTACTTCTTGTCTTCCCTTCTCACTGAATGCTAGATTCCTGCTCTTGCTCCTCAGTGTAAAGCAAAGGTACATGCAGTATTACGTAGTCCTGCGATTCTTGGAGTATTCAGAATTCCGGTGTGACAACTAAAATGTTGTCCTGTGTATGTTATGTTCGAGAATTAACAACCGACTTTCGCGCCGTAAATGTCGGAACTATATATTTGTCTATCACATACATGCATTGTGATTATCCTCGTGTCGAGGATAAACTCAAACATGCATAGATAATCACACACGCGCATGGAGATTATCCTCGAGTCGAGGATAATCTCCATGCGCGTGTGTGATTATCTATGCATGTCTGTGATTATCCATGGAAGTTTGAGTTTATCCTCGACACGAGGATAATCTGCATGCGCGTGAGTGATTATCCTCGACTCGAGGATAATCTCCATGCGTGTGTACCACTATCCTCGAGCCGAGGATAATAACAAGCGCATGGAGATTATCCTCGAGACGAGGATAATCACTCACGCGCGCGTGATTATCCTCAAGATGAGGATACTGACACACGCGCATGGAGATTATCCTTGACTCGAGGATAGTCACACACATACATAGACAAGCATAGACATTCATAGACATTTGTGATGATGTGTAGAGTTCAATATACATTATCACTGTGACACTCTAATGTTGTTTGTGGGAATGCATAATATCTCTCTAGAGAATTTGGTAAATGAAATAATTAAATTCTGTTTTCTGTTTCTGTTTCTCTAATAAGTTGCAAATCCACTTCTTTGGTCTAGGTGGTTGGGTTATTATAAATGATCACAAAATGGTTTACAATTTTACCTTCCAGTGGAGATCGCTTTGCTCCTAGTTTTGTCAATGTGTCCTAATTATTTATTATCCTCGACTCGAGGATACTCACAATAGTATTAATTAATTGGTGTTCTTTCTCGTGCAGAATGGATACTTCTGATGCTAATGAGTTTACCGTTCTAGTGCCAACTTTGCCACCGGGTGTCGCAGCCTGCGAGGGATTTCCTCGACCTTCTTGGTATACCAAATGCGTCACATTCAGAAATGAAGAGGGGGTAGAGGTGGCAAAAGGAATTTGTCATAGTATTGATGCAGATCTCGTCATTGACATGGACGGACAACCACTCGGTAATGACTGGGTTGCAATTCAAATTGCAGAGTCTTTGTGTGAGGCAGATGTTCCGTCGGAGTGGATGTGGTCCATGCACTCCTGGCACATTTCCAGAGTTTACCTTAATGGTGCCAGCTTATATGATCACGAGCAAACGCATCTCTTCAATACTGCAGTCTCTTCAAGTGGTTCGAGGCGGCGTGTTCGAACTGGAGTTCGTTCCTATGAAAGCTCACATGAAAGGACTGAGCCTACCAATCTCCCGAAGAAGGAAGCTCTCCTCACAGAGCAAGCAATTGTTGATGTTTCTAGTATGAAATGTTGCCAAAAGAATTGCTTGCAACCATTTCCACGTGGTCAAATTCAAGCCGTTCGGTCTCTACTTCATATTGACGGTGGAGTGTTCTGGCGCAAGTCTCGTCTGCTTGACGTGCACAAGCAAACCCACACTGATTCCAATGGAAGGGACATGATCACCTTGGTAAACCATGAAATTTGTTCGGTTGCTTGGTGCGCCATCCTTGGAGTATCAAAGGCTACCTTTTATAGATACAAGAAGATGGCAAAAGATGACCAAAAACCGGAGCATCATGGCAACCTTGGAATGAAGAAGCCTCGAACACATACTTTACAAGCCACTACAACTCTTCGATTATTAGTGGAAAATGAAGCGGACACAATGCCCCACAAATCGAAGACCCTTGAGTCCGGGGAGAAAGTTCCCTCCATGGTCCTTCCGTCTGCATTTCGTTGGAAGGATAAGTTGCCACAGATCAACAATGTCAATTCTTCACTTCAATTGCAACATATTTCGACTAGTGGATTGAGCAACATACGTCGTCAATCTTTTCCAGAGTATGCTCCAAAGGCTAGAGGAGATAGTTTTTCTTGTTGTGGAACCTGCGATAGATATAGGCAACTCAAGAGTGCTTGCACTCCACGTTCACGAGCGCAAGACGTGTGGTCTAACAAATTGAGAGTGCACTTATCGGGACAAAAGGCACATAGGGACTTGTACTATGGAAACCGTTCAATGTCTAAGATGTATCTTGACAAGGTTCTGACTATAATCCATGACAAGATGGATCACTCCAAAATTGTTTCTCCTCATTACTCTCACAAAAGTAAGGGAAATGATTCTTTCATGAAGATGCCTATCGCTGTTACAGGCATGATTGCTCATGGTCATGGAGATGTGCGATATGCACACTATGGCTTGGACATCTTCCCAACAGACTCCAATCATACCATTGGGTCCATTGCAAAATTATTGCGAGATCTAGAGTCCCAACCGAAGCATTCATCTCGTCAATTGTTTATAGGAGGAGAGCGTTCTGAATTGACAGAGGCTTTATTAATAGGCTCAGAGATTTGTACGGACTCCCTTGGGTCCCCCCCTGAAGTGTTGGTGGAAGCTCAACTTCTTCCTCCAACATTAACTCTTCAGCTTGATAAAGCTTCTGGCGACAACAAAAATCGGTGGGTTTTTGCATTTTGTTCTCTCCTTGTCTATTTTTCGAGAGATATACATCAATTTCCTCATTGAACATCATATTCATTAAAATGGGAGTTTTCCACTGAAATGAGAGTTTTAGGGAACACTACAATCCAGAAATTGAATAGGAATGTGTCGCTAAGAATACAAAATAAGCAATGCAATGTCATTTAAAGCATGCATATAGTAACAATATGACCAAATAACATGCATTAATTACATTTTAAATATCCATTTACTAAAAGGAGCCAATGAATATACATATATATAATCTGTAAATGTACAATCACAATGAAATGCGACTTTGTACAAAAAAATGTACCATAAAGGTGTTCTAGTTTACGAGTACGTAAAAAATTGGCATCCACCATTTTCAGTCTATTCAGTGAATTGGCAACCTCTGTGCTTGAACTATCAAATATCTCCATACCATTATTAGTCGTCAACGTAAATCCAGTGAGTGAACTATATGAACAAGTGTCATGTGTGAGATTTCCTCTTCAGCTTCTCCAGCGCCTTCAAAATTTCCGGTCCTCTACTATATCCATTGTCCATCTTTCGGTATTCACGCATGAATTGTCGCCGCTGCAATTTCAATGACCTCCGCTCCCATGCATCCCATGTAGGAGTAGAGCAACAACTACGGGAGACACTACCATGTGAACACTTCATTTGAATCCCTTCAGACAACGCTCGTTGTTCTGGAAGCAATGGTACAATAGGAGGGAGTGTCGGGCATGTCCGCACTAGTACCTCTGCCTTCAATGTAGTTGGATGGAATGTACATTCAACGTCCCCGTAAAGCATCCTTTGAGGCACTCTATCAGACGGCAACGAAGAAGAAGGATGACCTGTAGACCTGAGTGGAGACGGGGAGCAAGAAAGTGGCAGACGCGGCCTCCCACTCGGGGGACTATCCACCGCATTATCATCGATGGGCTTCGTTGAGAAGTCCATAGTGGAATTTGCCGTAGCCGCGGAGCAAAGGAAGTTTCCAGTGCTTAGTATTACGTACTGCCCATAGTCCATAATAGAATCCACGGACGCTGCGCAAGCAAGGCCACCTTGTACAGCATGGGTCGTATGGTTGTTCAGGATCTGAAAAAACATTCATGTTGACATGAAAGGTCATTGACTGCAAACATGGAAAAACTGAATATACTTGATTAAAATTGAATCCAGCAGCCCAATTTAAGTTGTACACCAAAAACACAATTTTCATTCATACTTATGTAAACAGCTATATACATCAGGTCGTACCGAGCTAAAACAGCAACTTGGTCGTACCGAGCTAAAACAGCAACTTGGTCCCATCAGAACTCTACACATTTAAATTCTAACCTAACTCACACTTGAGGATGCACGAACTGCGTCCATGAGTTTGTCATACTCCTTCCGTTTCCTCTCGTCGCAAAGCATGCGCCGCCCAAGTCTTCCAGGACCATTCTCCCTAAAGGATTTCAATCCATGGTTGCCAAAAGCGTGCAGACGCTGAAACCAGGGAAGCAGTACTTCAAACAAATACGTGTCTTTTGGACCGTTTCCCCTATAGCTCCATGTCTCAGGTAGAACTACATTATCGGGCTTGTTCATTATGTGTTTTGTTGGGCTATCGTCTACTATGACAGTATTGTCAACAACAAAGCTTCCTCTTGAGCCCTTAAACAATGTATCAAGATTCTTAAGAAACAAGTCTTTATCAGACCCCGGCTCTTTCAAAGTGGTCAACCTTCCCGATTTATCTCTGCGTTTAACTGTGTCGCATGCATCTTGCCCAAGAATGAGGAAGGGATCAACTACGTCTCGAAATAGGTACTTGCATATCAATTCAGTAGTGGACTTCTTCATGGAGCTCCACACTGAGATGACTGCAATTTTCCCTATCTCCGAAAGAAAATTAGAGCAATTGGGCCGCACCCACACAACCTTGGGTCCCACTAGAGCGGGTTCGATTGCAGAGTGCGGATCCGCGAAGTTCCTGAGTTTTTTGTGGGACAACCCCTTCGACTTCCAATCTTCGCAGACACATAGAATGCCATTTAGGTCCAGGATAACATTGACCCACTTGTCCGCGACCCTGGACCTGAATGGTCGATTGACACCCTCCGAACATCCTTCACGACCAGATGGAGGGCCGGATCCCTGCTATCAAACGGAGGAATGCGCAAGCGGTTACGATCCTCTATGTCCTCATTGCAGATTCATAACGACATCACAGAGAAGCGAAAGTCTAAAGAATATTACGAGTAGAACCAACAGAACGCACCTACAATACGCAGGACACATGAAATGGAAATGGATCCATACCTGCCGTTGTGAAGATTCACCGGCCGCTGAGGAATTATCATGCGATGTTGTTGTACATTTGGTAACATGGGCATTCTCCTTTGCTTTGAGTGAAGTGCTTTCAATGATCCGAGGAATTTCATCGTTGGACAAACGAAGAGGGGACGGCGGATGTGAAGGTGAAGTGGGATCAGAAATATTTGGCAAATGCACAAGTCCTGCCATTCAGTAAATACAAATGATATTCTGTAAGAAGTCAATATATTATTGACTCAAGAAAATGAGTTTGGTCATACAAAAATTAGTTTTCAAGCTCGAAACGATGTACTTGAATCCAGTAGATGTTCATCTGAGAAAGCACAATCCCACTATCTACACTGTATCTACAACAACCAACGTATACTACAAATCGGCTCGACCCGAGCTGAATCAAATGACATCGACTGATTATTGGGCACAACCTGCTTGTGGAACGTCGATGGAAACGCCTTCACTTTCTTGTACTATCTCAAGTGGTTCCACTGGCAGGTTGTGCCCCATGTCGATCTTCTCTGCTGACCCTGTTTCATCCTGCGCGTCAGCACCTGCACTCTCTTCCACCGTTGCGGCAATTTCATCCGCTGAAGTCTCGGGACCTTCAACAACTTCGACTGGAGGAGGAAGAGGAGGGTCAAGCACTGGTTCTCCATGAGGAAGAGGTGGCACAACTGATTCCACGCCTTGTGGAATGGAAATTACGCCGTCGCTTGACACAGAGGGGTGATTCTGTAGAAGCAGTTGGTGTGAAGTTGAGGCGGGTTCCATCGAAGCGATTGGCGTAGTTTGTCTACTGGAAATATAAGTTTGCCACATCTCTCTGTTTTGCTTCTGCTCTTCCAGAAAGTTCTTTGTGAGGAAATCAATCCTCCTATTTGACTCCTCATGCTGCCTCCTATTCTCCTCATGCTGCCTCCTATTCTCCTCCCGCTCGCGCACTTGGTCAATCCTCATGTTTTCTTGGTTCTGCGCGACGATCGCCAAGGTTTGTGCGATTGAATCCATTGCGGTGACTCTCCTTTTTTTTGCCGGCCGAGATACAGGTGTCATGGGAGTCACTAGACTCGGGACTTCTACCCTTGACGACGGCCGACCCGATGATGTTGAGGAGCTTGGCATCTCTTGTGAGGAACGTGCGCCTGGTGTGGAAAATGTATCAAGACCATCATCACCATCGTCACCTTCGTCATCATCGTCGTCGTCTTCCTCCTCGTCTTCCTCTTCCTCCTCAACTTCCAAGCGTCTTTTGCTTGCCCGGATACTTGGGGAACCCACTCCCGTCCGAGGCCTCATCATCTTGGGCGTTGTCTGCGACGATGGTACCGGCGGATATTGTATCTCGTCAACAGCGTACCCTGATGCCAGAAAATCGTCTTTGTCCAACGCAATCCCTTTGGTAGCAATATCACTCCACATATCTGATTCGATGTCCGGGACTGTTGCATACACATTCATACCACTCATCTGCGCAAAGCAGTCAGAAAGATGAACAACCATGTGATCAGTGTCCCTGGCAATAAAATGACGAATTGAACAGGTCTATTCAATGGTGTGCAATTCAGGTCGCAGCGACCTGAATTGAATGTATGTTATGACAGTTTAGTGAATCCTAAGGAGAGGACGTGTGCAATTCAGGTCGCAGCGACTTGAATTGAATGAGGTCGCTTACCAGTGCATCACATGTCAATTTCCCTCCTACAAACAACGAGAACACGCTCGATCCCGGGTGGCAAAACTTCTCCACTACCCAGAGATAAAATTCCATCCTCAGCTCCATATTGTACATTCGGAATGGAAGCTCATTGTACTTCCTTGATTCTTTGTACACGGATGTGTCTGGGGCTCTGAACTCCGGCTGAATTTTTGCCTGGAATAGGTTGTCTGGGCTTTGAAGGAATATGAGCAAAACTTTCTTCATTGCCTTTGCACTGTTGGCAGGTAGGTCCATTATTCTCTCGTTCTTGGACGGGTAATAGTCGGAAAACGACAAACTAAATGTCTTCAGGACATCATGTTTCTCGACGTACGCTAGGACCTGTGTCTGGTCCATTTCCTCCGCACAGATGAACAACCACGTTTTGATTTCTTCGAGGAGAGGAGTCTTCTCTTCTTGAAATGAGGTCAAGACTCCGTAGAAGTATGGATTCTCGATAGTGGACTTCTCCTTCTGCAGGACCCCCGGAATGCATCTGAAGTCAATTACTCCCAGCATAACCTCGTTTTTGGTCTCCTTAGTCCACGACAGTGTTGGCCACGCTGTCCACTTGTTACTCCCGATGCTGTATGGCCTCATGTATGCGATCCCTTTCGGCATGTTGAAGTTTTTCTTTTTTTCCAGGAAAATCCTAAAGAACTCCGCCGCCTGCGGCGATATCTGCTCTGCTGACTTGTTCTTGGCCTTGAGCTACTTTCCAGTTCCGAAGAACTTATTACCGGGCCGCTCCACGAGAAGATTCATTGTCGCGCTTGATATGCCGTGACCTCGCTTAAATTCCCTCCAGTTGGAGGCAATAAGTTCGCCATTGGCGTTGAAGAATCCAAGGTCGGGGTCGATTTCATGGAGTGCTTTTTTGACTAGTTGCTTCCGTTTGCGTCGTTCCACCCATTCTTTTGTACTATAGCAGCTTTCAAGAACCGACGTTGTGGCCTTGATAGTAACCTTCGGGTATCCGTGCTTCCTCTTGTGTCCAAACTGGTTGAGGATGTGTTTTGCCAGCTTCCCAAGATCATGGTAGTTGAGATTTCCAAGTGGTTTGAAGAAATCCCGACTAAGGGCGCAGCTGTCTTGGTTCCAGTTCTCTTTCTCGTTAAAGCACATTAACGTGTCTGGATCATACAGCTCCCCGTGGGCAGCATTCGTAATGACTTCGCTCCACAAATTGTATACATCGCTAGGTGCGGTAATAATCTTGAGCTCGTTGACGAGCTTGAGCTTCTCCTCTGCACCTTTTTTCTTAGCAGCCATGTGATTTTTATTGACATCGATCATGGCAAATCGTTGGTGCATTGCTTTTTCAAATGCCTGCATACACTCGAATTCATTAGAATCATTCAGCATGCATTTTAGAGGTGCAACCGATCAGGCCTAATATCGTTAGTAATGCACGCAAGGCAACCGTGCAATTCAGCTCGGGGCGACCTGATTTACACACCCGAAATTTAGTTGTCTCGCGAATGCTCTCTCTGGTACTCTTCGGGATTGCGACAGTCCCGAGAGCGGTTGCCTCCTTCGGGTTCTTCGGACTTCCCATTGTTACCCACACAGTTCGGGCACCCAGAATGTTAGTCGCCCATGATGGTTGGATTGCTTGAAAATGATTTGTGCGGTTATAGTATGCGGATATTGACCGCAACTGCTCAGCATCCTTGGACCAAACTATGAAGCAATTCCATTTCTCAAATTGTGCATAGGTTTCCTGGTCGACGCCACTTTCCTCATCCATCATCATCCTGCTTGCGGCGACGCTGTGTTGGCCGTTGATGATGTAGAATAGGCCGCCTTCAATGTCTTCCCACTTCTCCAGCTTCTTCTTGTGGCCGATCGGCATGACGCAGAGGGTCTGTTTTGCACTCTTGTTAGGAATATTCACAAGCCAGTTCATCATGTTTCTAACGATTCTATCTTCCATTACCCGAATGTTAAACTCGGCAGGTGCTTCAATGAGGCGCTCCAGAGGAAGTTCTTTTTTCACGTCGGCGGGTAAGACGTACACACTTGAGCACGTCTCCCAGTATCTTCGGTACATCGCGCTTACCACCTTGTAATCTGGTTTCCGCTCCGTGTTCAATGCCTGGGGAACATTGAGCATCATGTCCGCGTAACTTAGTTCGCCTTGGCCTGATTGCTCGGATGCCCTATCAGTAGGTTTTTTCGCAGAGGTTGACGCTAGCGGACTCCCGCGTGCTCCATGTGATGGCGTCTGCGGAGGTTTCTTGTTTCTTGTACCGCGACCCTGTGATGCTTGACCTTGGTTTCCCAGGGACAGTTGGCTTCCTCCTTGGCTTCCAGTATCCACCGAGATAGTGCAAGCTGCCATGAACAACTTTTGCATGGCGAGCTTCTCCTTCAAGACCTCAAAGGAGTTTAACAGTAATCTCAACTTCTCGCACAATCTTTTCCCGTTCAGCGGTGATCCATCCTGGTTGCAATAAGCCCCATCGTCCACCTTCTTCTCTAGTTGTTTAATTTCATTGCTATATTCGGTTGGCTCCAAACTCTTCAGAAGGGGCATTATATTGAATGGGATTTTGTCGGAGTTCACGAGAATCGTGAAATGGTACTGCTTGTTGTTGGGAGTCTCCTTCTTTGTTGTGACGCACCGCACTAGAATTAACGGATAGATATCATGAATGATATCTTTCACTCTTTCTTCGTACGAGATTGGGATGTATAGTTGTGTGTTACTGTACTTCATGGTGAAGTGGAAGTGATCTGTGAAGGGAATCATGGCCAGGCCCCAGGATTCCACTTGCTTTGGGTCTTTGAACTCCCAGTACTCTCCGTCATTCATCATCTCATCTTCGTCGTCTACTTCCGTCACTTTTGTTGTGTTTTTCTTGAAGTATACGTTTAGATTTTCGATTTGGTCTTCCATTCTGCGCGTGAACAGATGTTAGGATATAAAGGATTTACTATCGGTGGTCCTGTATTTTTTATTTCTTGTATTTCTTATTTACTATGTTCTCTAGTTGGATATCTTCGGCAATGATTTTTTCTCAATCATCAATATGGTTTTATGTGCAGTTTAGATCGGTGCGACCTGATCTGTACATTCTCGTTCTTTGAAATAATTGCCTTCTGACTTCAGTATGTTTGTTTAATGTCGAGATGTATCTCTATCGAATGCCTTCACTACTTTTGATTTTCTAGTTTTTTGTACTTCTTATTTAATTTAAGGGTCCGTTTTTATTGTATGGGATTTAGTCTTCTATAGTGATTCTCGTGCAATTCAGGTCGGGACGACCTGAATTGCACGTTGTTATGTGTTGTCTTCATTGTTCTAATGCGTTGTTTTTAGTTGTATGTTTTAATATTAGTTGATGCGCTTTCTTTTTTCTTCTACCTGATTAATTGTTTTGATGTTCTTGAATACTTGAGGTTTTTTAGCAGCCATGTATTTGTGCAGTTCAGGGCGCATCGACCTGAATTGCCCAGGGCCGGTTGAGAATTGTCTTTCCGATTCGTGTCTTCTGTTTGTTTTTCTGATGATTTTCTTCATTTCCTAGTGTGCAAATCAAGTCGGTGTGAGCTGATCTGCACTACTTTTCAGACTGATAAATGTGCTCCGTGATATTGACTTCTAAAATACTATATAATGGACGTCTAAAATAGTATACCTTGTGCAGTTCAGGTCGGTCCAACCTAAACTGCACAGGACATGGATTGTTTCACATGGACCGATGGACTACTAAATTATATAAAATTCCGGGTTGCTACAGTACTCATACCCTAGTATTAGTTCTGTTATAGTACGTTAGTATTCTTATTAGTGTGTTGTACGGACAGTGTACGGATAGTGTACGAACATTGCTATGTGTGGCACAGTATTTTGATGGATTTTGTATGCAGACCTTGTATGCACGATTTGGAATTCACTTTTGTGTCCTGAAAAGCAGTAGGCGAAATAGTAATCTGCAGAACCAAGATAAAGACGAATTCAGAACAATATTATAGAGACAATGCTTGTTCTATAAATGAAATCACAAAGCATTGCATTCCATTACACCAAATTCAAATATCAAATCTTCAAAAGCTCATCACCCATCACTCGGAACCAACACTCGGGAGCTAGCAAATGCAAACAGCACTCCCCCATCAATGCAAACAGCACCCCCCCATCAATGCAAACACATCACTCCCCCATCACTCGGCAGCTAGCAAACCCTGCAGCCCTGAACCCATCACTCGGAACCAACTTCGGGAGCTAGCAAATGCAAACAGCACTCCACCCTAAAACCGCAAACAAACCACACAAGACGAATTAACCACTCCCTGCAGCCCTAAACCCATCACTCGGAACCAACAATCGGGAACCAACAATCGGGAGCCAGCAAATGCAAACAGCACTCCACCCTAAAACCGCAAGCAAACCACACAAGACGAATTAACCACTCCCTGCAGCCCTAAACCCATCACTCGGAACCAACAATCGGGAACCAACAATCGGGAGCCAGCAAATGCAAACAGCACTCCACCCTAAAACCGCAAGCAAACCACACAAGACGAATTAACCACTCCCTGCAGCCCTAAACCCATCACTCGGAACCAACAATCGGGAGCTAGCAAATGCAAACAACACTCCACCCTAAAACCGCAAACAAACCACACAAGACGAATTAACCACTCCCTGCAGCCCTAAACCCATCACTCGGAACCAACAATCGGGAGCTAGCAAATGCAAACAGCACTCCACCCTAAAACCGCAAACAAACCACACAAGACGAATTAACCACTCCCTGCAGCCTTAAACCCATCACTCGGAACCAACACTCGGGAACCAACAATCGGGAGCCAGCAAATGCAAATAGCACTCCCCCATCAATGCAAATAGCACTCCCCCATCAATGCAAACACATCACTCGGCAGCTAGCAATCCCTGCAGCACTCCCCCATCACTCGGAACCAACTTTGGGAGCTAGCAAATGCAAACAGCACTCCACCCTAAAACCGCAAGCAACCACACAAGACGAATTAACCACACAAGACGAATCAAGAACCTGCTACCTGAATCCTGTAGTCCCTCCGCTGCTCCAGTCCTCCGCTGCCTCAGTCCACCGCTGCCCCAGTCCACCGAAGTACTCCGCTGCTCAAACCCTAAGTCTACGTCGCGCACCAGTACCTCGCACTAGTACCTTGCAATGAAATCCTCCACGTCGCCACTGCGATGAACCGCAGCCCTAATGACGAAGCCCCTGCGATGCACGTCGCCACTGCGATGAACTCCTCCGGCTGCGCGATACGTCGCCACTGCGATGAACAACTGCGATGAACTCCTCCGTTGCAAACAGAAGCAAAAATCTGAAGAAACAGAATGCACAGGAACCCGCGCTCAAACCCTAGGTCGAGCACCCATACCCTGCGATATCTGTATCATACGATATCCATATCCAGTGATATCCTGCGATACCATAGCCTACACCCATATCCGCACCTATATCCTGCGATACCCGTACACCCATATCTGCACCCATATCCTGCGATACCCGTGCACCCATTCCCACATACACACTGAGATGATACTCGGATAACCGAATTGATAATGGAGATGATACCCGTGCAAGCATATCCGTGCAGACATATATGCGCACATGTACCCACATCGATTTTCTTCCCAAAAGCATAGAAAAAAATTTGCACTCTTATAGTAAATTTTTAAGAGATCAATATCTATACTTCTCTTCCTAATGCATTTAATATTTTTTTTCTTCCTATGCGGGTCCTTCAAATATAGCCATGCGGTTCTTCTAATTTGGATTTTTTTTTAAAATTACGTTTATACTAAAAGGTCATGGATTTCACAGTCAATAGCACTTTACAACTTCACTATACGCATTTTATTTTCTTCCTATATTCCTGGTGAATTGGAATTGCGATTGAGTGTGTCCTTTAAATATAGCCATTTTTTTTAAAATTTAAATTCCCTTTAGATTAGTAAAATAAACTTCGTGTAATATACTAGACACACCCTAAACCCTTCTGAACACAAAGAACACTAAACCCGAGCCTCATCATCCCTATACTAACTCCTTAATGCTTGACAATCATTTTTCAATTTCTCACACATTTCTGCGTATATCTTTGTATAGTAATAACACTAACTAAAATTTAATGAAATTGGACATAAAAGAAGTTGGATGAAAGAGGCTGCAATCCCTTTGTTCATCGTCCAGAATATAAACGTCTCTGCTCTTAAAGGCTAAGCCCACGAAAAACACTGTAATTCCAATACCTGGACCGAAACAACCCTTGCTGCATATTGAGTTCATATTCATTTCTACACTAAAAACTTATATCAAACATATGTTGTCAAACATATGTATGTTGACATAGAGAAGCCTATTACCGCCTTCATTTACAATATAAATATCGAAGAGCAAAGTAACATCCAAACACAAATTTCTCATTGATTTCATCAGCGTTTCTTTTACGTAAAACAATCCATTCAATGGGATTATAATAATGGAAAACATGTTATACGAATTGCAATTACTCATATTGAATTCAAGAATTTCAAAAAAATGCAATAGGAGGTCACATTAAAGGACCTTATATTTCTGTGAAATTTAAACAGAAGCTCGAACCTTGTCCTGTACTTTAATGTCCAAAATAATATAAAGTCATGAAATTCACGTCCAAAAAAATGGAGAAACACATGGTGCAAGTCGCAATTCTTTCTAAACTCATGAATCCAAAAAAATATGGTATTGGTGGTCACTTGGAATGACCTTGTATGTGAAATCAAATATTTGGGTAAAAAACCTTGTCCTATACTTTAATGTCCAAAATAATATAAAGTCATGAACTTCACGTACCAAAAAATGGAGAAACACATGGTGCAAGTCGCAATTCTTTCTAAACTTACGAATCCAAAAAAATATGGTATTGGTGGTCACTTGGAATGACCTTGTACGTGAAATCAAATATTTGGGTAAAAAACCTTGTCCTGTACTTTAATGTCCAAAATAATATAAAGTCATGAAATTCACGTCCAAAAAAATGGAGAAACACATGGTGCAAGTCGCAATTCTTTCTAAACTTACGAATCCAAAAAAATATGGTATTGGTGGTCACTTGGAATGACCTTGTACGTGAAATCAAATATTTGGGTAAAAAACCTTGTCCTGTACTTTAATGTCCAAAATAATATAAAGTCATGAAATTCACATCCAAAAAAATGGAGAAACACATGGTGCAAGTCGCAATTCTTTCTAAACTTACGAATCCAAAAAAATATGGTATTGGTGGTCACTTGGAATGACCTTGTACGTGAAATCAAATATTTGGGTAAAAAACCTTGTCCTGTACTTTAATGTCCAAAATAATATAATTTCCTAAAAAATGTAATCTCATGAAAATCACGTAAAACAAATGAATTTCCAAAATTGTTAAATGAATTATGTAAGTTGTAATTATTCATTAACTAGAAAAAAAAAGCAATGAAAATGCTACATTCTTTCAAAATAATTAGTCACTATAAATAGTCATTCACTCTCATAATTGTCATTCATGATTGTACTAGTACTAGGTATTGAAAGTATGCCAATTAGGCAGTACAATGATTTGTGACGTAGGATTGGCATACTTGAGATTGTTGTACTCATTTTTTTCAAAGCTCTCTCCAAGTTTTCAAAACTTTTAATAAGTTTTTTTAACTTCAATTCTCTCTTCATGTTTCTTCAAGACATTTGACATGACAACCATTTACAAAACAATTTCTGAAGTGTATTGATTTTGGAGTATATAATGTATAAAAATATTAAGTAGCTTCAATTGAATTGAATGTAACTATTCATGATTCTTTTCAAATGAATATATAACTTCAAGATTTACAATCCTAAACCTTAAAATAAATGATTTTGGAGAATTAAATGAACATTAGGAATTATTTTGAAAAGAAAATTCATACTAGTACTTGTAGGGATTCATGTATTACAAGTGAAGCAACTCTTTCTGACTTTATTATTGAGCCATGAATTGTAGTTCCTAAATACTGAATCCCAAAAGCCATAGACTAAATGTTAGAAAGTGGAATCAAAAAGAATGTACAAGTTCAAAATTGGTTCAACATTTAGAATTCATAAAAATAATAAGTATATGGTACTTTTATGCATTTTTGTACGCAAATGAACTTTTCTTTAAATGGACCATGCGTTGTACTTAATACCAAAAGTCATGGGATAAATTTCAAAAAATAGAATCTCAAAATATGTACAAGTTCAAAATTGGTTCAACATTTAGAATTCATAAAAATAATAAGTATATGGTACTTTTATGCATTTTTGTACGCAAATGAACTTTTCTTTGGATGGACCATGCATTGTACTTAATAAACAGTGAAGCCCAAAAGTGATGGGTTAAATTTCAAAAAATAGAATCTCAAAATATGTAGAACCTCACAATTCGTTCAACATTTAGAATTCATAAAAATAATAAGTATATTGTACTTTTATGCATTTTTGTACGCAAATGAACTTTTCTTTAAATGGTCCATGTGCTACAAATACTAAAGCTCAAAAGGTATAGGATAAATACCACAAATATAATCTAAGAAATATGTTTTAGTCCAAACCTAGATGAACATTCAAAATTCAATCATGAAAAAACAGGACTCACCGTACTTTTATGCATTTTTATACGCAAAGCAATTTTTATTTTAAATAGTCATATGTTGTACAAACTTTAGAAGCCCTAAAGCTATGGGCTCTAACCAAAATTACAAATTTCGAATTCGTTTGTTTGTTTGAAGATTTGATAGTTGTATTATGTAGTATCTATCTTAGTAATTGGAATTCATTAGTTCATAATCCTTTATGACTTTTACAGTATAATGGCTTTAAAGAATTATAGGTTTGAGTTGGATAGTACCTATATGATAAATTTAGATGTGGAAGTTATTAGTATGGTTGTTTTCTCTTCGGAAAGATTGTTGATCTAAAGATTTAAAATTAAATCTTATCAACAATATTTTTGGAAACTATTTTAAGAGCCGAGATTTCATACAATTTTACTTGAAAGTACCTAAGTATGTTGTAAAATTTTAGGAAACTGCACAGGAGTTAGGTATAGTCTACAATTTCCTTAAACATTATATGGCTCTGCTAATATAATAGGCTTAAAACTTGGGAAATCCGCTAATTCATTGTTCAATATTGAGGTGACATTTCATTGAAAGTGATGAAGAAAGGACTTTTATAATACGTTTATGTTCCTTCATGCTTTGGATACCATGAATTTGTCGGGTGCGGGCGCTAGCAAGTGGAAGCAGAATCTTCCAAAAAAACCCGGCTCCAGATTTTTCTCCAAAATCACGGTGACACAACCTTCAAAAATAACCGGGCTCCAGAGTTTTGTGGTGAAGGTGCTGGCAACGGAAGAAGATTCATTTTTTTCAGGAAGGCCTTTACTACGGAAGAAGATTCTTTCCAAAAAATCCGACTCTGCTTTTCGGTCAAGTGGAAAACATGACTTCCACGAAATCACGGCTTGCAATTCAAAATTCTGAATTGGCGCCTTCTTTCTCCCGCCAAAAGGTCTCTCACTCGCTTGGACATGCGACTTCGCAATTCATAATATCATTTTGTAATCTCCGTTCATGCTCTGCCCGCGCTCATTGATGTTTCCATTGTAGAGAGTTCTAGGACGATATTGTTGATGTTTTGGAGGAAAACGTCATTTGCCGAGGCGTGTCGTGCTTGCAAGTGAGAGATTTACCGAACCTACTGCGCATAGTGTACTTCGAGTTTCTCTGATTTCAATGTGGTGTTCTGTCATTCATAGTGTATTCATGCTTACAACGCAAGCCTTGCAATACGTATTATCAGTGAAGAAGATGCATGTTTCTCTGTAACATAGCTTTCGTATATCCAACAATGTGTTTTCATTTCGATGGGCGTATTCTGTATTCCCGATGACATTGATCTGTACATGTGAATAGGTTCCCGAAATTGTCGCCGGAAAATACGGAAGTAATCGGTGATTCAGAAACGCCTGTGCAATTCAGGTCGTAGCGACCTGAATTGCACAGGTATTTGAAAGATTGAAGTGACCACAGAATAATATATAACTGAATTGAATGTGAAAGATAGACATATTTTATAACTAATCGTGCAGATCAGGTCGTAACGACCTGATCAGCACCTCTATTTATTTTAATAACAAGGTCGATCTCATATGACGTCGTCAACCTTATTCGCTTGTCAATCCAGGATCATTGGAGTTCTTGGTGTGCAGATCAGGTCGCTACGACCTGAACTGCACAACCTTATAATGAATAATTGAAAATGAACCGAGATGGTCTTGCTTTCCTCAGTAAGCAAGTCCCGAAGAATGACATGGACTGTAGAATTTCAGACTTTTCTCTTCTCAGTTCGTCTACGAAGTAGCAAACCTAGATAAAAGGAATCTCATAATATGTCCACTGCAAAATTAAGAATTGACCATGAAGTTCAGGTCGAGCTTAGAGACTCCTAGACAGAGCCGACCTAAACTGGAATTGTCTAGAAGGCAATGTTGTCACCAAGTAATTCATGATTCATGTCTATGATGGAAAATTATTTATTTTTCCTAAGTTGATCGTGCACACGAGGTCGTATCTAACTGAAGTGTAACACCACGTAGTCAAGAATGTTTAATGAATGAGATGTTATCTTTCACCTTCCCCGCCGAACTACCTCGGATGATAAATGGTCTTGTTGTGCACTTCAGGTCGCTACGACCTGAAATGCACAACCTTGTGAAAAATAATTGATGACTTACTGTGAAGGTTTTTTGTGCATCTTTCACCATACAAGCTTGACTGACTTGGATGGTTAATGGTGGTGATGTGTAGTTCAGTTCGCTATGACCTGAACTGCACTACCTTGTAATCCATAATTGCTAACTACTTAAGAAGTGTATTTGTATATGCATATGTAGAGCAAGAAGCAACAACATGATCTGTAGAAGTTCTGGAATTTCTTTACCTGTCGACCTTCGTTGAAACCAACATCCTTTAATATTCCAACGACATATGTCTATCGCAGAAAGCATAATCGACTGCGCAGATCAGGTCGTAGCGACCTGATTCACACATGTCAACAAACATAATGTATGATATGGACGTGAAAAATCTCTTCTTAGTTTTACTTTGTTCATTAGCTCCTACCCACCTAAATTAACTTGATCATTAATTTTGAAACATCTTATTGGACTCCTTGTGTGCTTCTTTACTAACTGAAGAATACCTTCTTCTATTTGTAGTTATCATGGATTCCGATTTGTTAGCAGTCGACAATATGGACTTCTCTGATGACGAAAACCAAATTCCTGAAGAAGTGAATGTCGACATTCCAGTGTGTGAAGGACTTCCACGTCGTCTGTGGAACACAAAGTATGTCACTCTACTCAACAATGAAGGCATCCTTGTTGGGGAAGGTACTTGCCATAGTGTGGATTCTGACCTTGTGCTTGGTAGCAACGGACCTCTTGGAGACACTCATATAGCTGTCTTTGTTTCCAAGACACATTCCGAATTGGATATCTCCCAAGAGCGGGTGTACTCCTTAGTTGCTTGGCCTATAAATCTTGTCCATTGTCGTGGGGCAAGCTTGCATGACCATGAGGCCCGAGATAATTTCAACCGTTCGCAAGCAACTCTCTTGAACCCGCCATCTTCAACATCTGCTAGACCGTACACAAGTACCATAAGAAATCCTCCTCGCAAGACTGCCATCAAATCAAATGACTTACTCACTCAAGACTCTATCAACTTGGTATCTAGTAAAGTTTGTTGCAGTCAAAATTGTGTTCAACCGTTTCCAAGGGACAAGATTCGAGCCTTCCGGGAACGAATGTATCGGAATTCGACGTTCAAACACAGGGCCTTCATGAAAACTGAAGTACATAGACAAGTTCATCGAGACTCTCGTGGCAGAAGGATGGTGATGATTGAAGAGATACCTGTGTGCATGCAAGCATGGATGCATATTTCTGGGGTCCCAGAGGCCACATTCTATCGCTACCAAACATACATGAAGGATGGTCGGGAGGCATCAGCGCATGGCAATATGGGATTGGTGAAGCCTAGGAAACACACTCAACAAGCTACTGCTACTTTGAAATGCATCCTTGACAAGGAAGCAAATCACATGCCACATCGTACACGGACTTTGAAGTCTGGAGACAAAGTCGTGTCTAGGATTCTACCAGCTACATTCCAATGGAAGGGTCAGATGAAAGCGATCAATGAAACTAATGCCGCTTTCGGATTGAAGGAGGTCTCAATTTCAAGCTTGAGCAAGATTCGATCTTCAAGGTTCTCAGAGTACGAAGTGAAGAAGCCAGGAGACAATTTTGCTCGATGCGCTACTTGTGACAAATTGAAAGAGCTCAGAAAGGGTGCTCTTGTTGGATCTCAAACTGCTATGAAGTGGTCCATTAGATTGGACAAGCATCTTGCTGTTGCTCGTGCTCACAGGGAATTGTACTACGCTAATCGCTACCAGTCGCATAATTTTCCGCATGAGTGCCTTACAATCATGCATGACAAGATGGATCATGCCAAAACTGCTTCCCCGGTCTTTTCGCACAAAAGTAAAGACCTTGATGGCCTTATGAAGTTGCCTTTGTCTGTCACTGGCATGATTGCACATGGTCATGCTGATGTCCGTTATGCTCATTATGGATTGGACCTCTTTCCTCATGATTCGAACTATACTATAGGCTCTATGGCAAAGTTGCTGCGGGATCTTGAATTGCCACCAAAGTCGTCTTCTCGACAGTTGTTTGTAGGGTCGGGGCCCACAAATTTATTTGCAGCGGTGCTCAAAGGTGCAGAGATGTGCAACTCATCTCTACCTCCACCTCCAGAGATCTTAGTTCCAGGGACACCTTTGCCACCTATTCTCAATGTGCAAATGGACAATGCTACTGGAGATAATAAGAACAGATATGTTTTCTGTTTTTGGTCTCTACTTGTTGCAAACAAGATCTTCCGTGAGGTGTATGTGAACTTCATGATTGTGGGTCATACACATGACGACATTGATGCGTTGTTTGGAAGATGGAGCATGCTATTGAAGAAGGAGAACTTTCCAACAATTCCGATGTTGATGAAGTCGTTCATGGATGTGGAGTCCATTCCCACTATCCCTCACCTCATAGAAGAGGTGCCCGATTTCAAAGGATTCATTGAAGGTGCATTTTTGGATGGTGATGAGACACTTGTTGGACACACAAAACCACAACAAGTGAAGTTCTACCTAGATTCAATGGGATGTCCGGTCATGAAGTACAAATTGTTGTGCACTGATGTGGATTGGTTAGGGGAGGATGGTAGAGGTATTAAGTTGTGGAAAGAAGATTCTGAGGGGCGTAGTTTGTGGCCCCGTGGAGAGCCATTGCCAATTTTGCTGAAGGAAATGAGAGGAGTGGATGATATTTTGAAAGGTATATCTGGTTTTGTGAAGTACTGGGAGAAGTTGTGCAATGCAGACGTTACTGGAGAATATCGAAGACGCTATGAGCATTTGGTACACTACTGGCGTGATGTGAAGGTGGCGTTGCAAGAACCATTACTTGCTTCTACTAATTTAAAGGATGGTTTCTGGCCAACTACTCGAATTCAAGCAACTCTAGAGGATCAGTTACAAGATGATGGCGAAGATCGTGAAGAGTTTGGACAAGATGAGGCCTATGTTGGGCCTTTGCGTGGACGCCCACAGCCATCTTTTAGAGTAGGCCGGGATCTCTTTGAAGGCTATTTTGTTGCAATCCGACCCGCAGATGGAGACAGTCGACCGGTTTGGATTGCAAGGGCGTTGTCTAATCCCAACTGTAATCCTGAGAAACCGAATTGCGTGCTCATTCAATACTTTTGTCCAACATCGAGGAATCAAGATGTTCGTGACTTCTATACAGGATGGGACAGTGAAAGAGGTCTACGTTGGAAGGTTGATGAAACCGAACCACCGCTATGGGAAGAAACAAACGCTTTGATGACAGCATGGAAGTCCCAGAACAGAAGAGGTACTCGTGAATGCAGGATCAAGATTCCTACAGCTCAAATTGAAGTCATCAACCAAAGCTTGGCTTCGTATACTTGATTTTGTGGAATATTATCGTGAAATTAGTTATAGTATGTTAAATTCATATATTGGATATTAATTATGTTTTAATCTTTAAATTTATATTAATATATTTACTATTACATGTTTGCTCATACTCTTTTTCTGGATATCTCATGTTATTTTACTAGCTTCATATCTATCTAGAGTCAATTTAGAAATGTAATATGATTGAAGAAAAGGATAGTGGGTATAACCACTCTTTATTATGTTAACGTGTTAAGCACTTGTCACAAGTTTGGATAGGGGGCCGGTTGGTTGATACAATTTTCCTGCCTGCAAAGCTCACTTAGCAACACCAAGTCATGTTTTTTCTCTCATGCGCTCATACGAATTCCACGGGAATCGAACCCGGACCGCTTCAATGAGATGAACAACCCCTTACAACCAACCGCGGAGCTCATGACTTGGTGTTGAGAAGATTGCAAAATCTTTATTTATATTAATCAGAACATTTATCTTAAAACATTTACATCTAATTGAACATTTCATCTCTCAAGAGACTCTCATTTTAATGGAAATTGCACATTACAACTAGCGAATTTAGTGTTTGCCCGCCTAAACTGGCTAACATTATAATTCATTATATAAGGTCTAAATGGACAACATTATTTTGAGAGACTCCAAACCTCTCAAAATATTGAATATAGTGTTATTGTTGGACACACTCATGAAGACATTGATGCTCTATTTGGTCGTTGGAGCACGAAATTGAAGACGAATGACTACCCCACGCTTCCAAGGTTGATGAAGTCTTTCATGGATTGTGAAATGCAACCCGTAATTCCTCATCTCATTGAGGAGGTTCCAGATTTTAAGCGATTTGTGGACGGGTATTTGCATACAAGTGATGATTCTCGACAGGGTCATTCTCAAGCGCAGCAGTTCAAGTTTTATAAAGATTCCAATGGGTGGCCATTGATGCAGTACAAGATCCTTTGTACCGATGTGGATTGGTTGCCAAAAGAAGGTGGGGGGATTCACTTGTGGAAGGAGACAATAGATGGGCACCCTAAAGTACCGAGGGGTAGTCCTCTATCTTTGGCACCGCAACAAATGCGTTGCTTTGATGAGATTTGCAAGGGTTTAGATGGATACATTGCATTGTGGAGGGCAATGGGAAATCAAGACTTATCTGGCGAGTTCAAGAGGAAGAATGAGCCGGTGCGGAAATATTGGGAGGGTGTGAGAAGTGCTCTCAATGCTCCACTTGTGGTGCATGAGACATTGCGGCATGGATTTTGGCCAAATTCTCGTGTTGCTGATGAGGTGGAAGACCAATACCTAGATGATGGCATGATGCGTGAGGAGTTTGCGGAAGATGCACCTTTTGTTGGTCGTAGGCGTGATCGTCCACCTCCTTCATTTCGTGTTGGCTGTGATGTATATGCAGGTTATTTAGTTGTTGTGTGCCCCGCTGATGGTGACCTCCGTCCATTTTGGCTTGCTCAAGCTCTAACAAATCCTAATCCAGATCCAGGGCATGTCAATTCTATTCAACTTCAATATTGGACACCTACGTCTTTTCATCACATCAATGAAGAAACATATGTTGGGTGGGACACAAAACAAGGGAATTCTTGGTGCGAGGATAAGGCTATCTCTCCGAGTTGGACACATACAGACTGCATTATGACTGCTTGGAAGCCACGTTTCAAAGAAGGCACTTCTGATCCAAGAGTTAGAATTCCTAAAACACAAATTGCTATCATCCACACATCGGTGGATGCATATGTATCTGGCGAAAGCAATAATGTATCTTCGGAGTGAAGATGAATAGTTTGTAGGCATAGGAAGTCATTAGGAGTTTTGTGAGTTTATACGTTATTTTCTTAACTTTAGGAAGGATGAAAGAAAAATATGGAAAAAAATTTATGAAAATTTATAGAAGTTGATATTTTTTTTTAGATATGTATCAAAAGAAAATAAGAAAAAATTGGTAGAAATAAATTGGTAGAGAAGATGAAGTAGATTTAGTTGTTTTATTTGTTTAGTTCATTGATTTGATCTTTTTTATATTATTTTAGAATTTGATGTTATAGACGTTGTATAATATAATATATTTTTATTTTTATTTTTATTTCTTGTATTGTATTGTGTATTTTGTAAGTTTTTATTGTAATTCCATTGTTTATGACATTTGTTTTGGAACATTAGGAGTACTAATGTTTTTTATACAAAGTAATTCTGAACTTCTCTATTTAAGCATACGTCAAATTCTTTATTTTGACATTGTAGTTTTTGATATGTCTAAGTGTACAGATGTATTCTATTATAGATAATTTCAAAATTCTCTACCTCGCCATATGTCAAACTATTTACTTAGATATTTTAGTTAAGTACTTATTATAAATGGTTCAAGTTTGCCGTCCAAAATCCCACCTTTCAACGTCCTTTACTACTATTTTTTTCCTCAAATTTCTTATCTTTGTAGAAATTCTTTATTCTTCCACCATTTAATGGTCTCAATTTATTGAATTGTCTCAATTTAATGAACTCTTCTATATCCTAAATTTAGGAAGATGATTAAAATGAGAATCCACATTGTCTCAATTTAATGAATATGGCCTTACCGGAGAAGTTAGGCGATGGCTGGCAGCACCACGGATACTAGTAAAACTCTTGGAGGATTATACATTGTTTCGGGATGACCCTCTACTTATCTTGGAGGGACAGTTCACGAATAGGGAAGATCCTCGCAACATCGCCAGGAGGACTTCAAGCAGAGACCACGTGGTCATCATCTACGGGCCACTTCTACAATTGTTGTCTCGTGATGGCCAACCAACCTACATCTTCAAGGTTGTGACAACCCTCCAGACGTTTTGGGGAATCTAGGGTGGTCATACACCATAAACTCCCTTGTATATAGCTATTAAAAAAAAAAAAACCCAGGTGCATCACTAGTTCAAGACAGGCCCCCAGTATATATACCACCCCAACAGGACGATGGACGTCTTCCGCCGCGGCAACTCGGTGGCATGTAACCGATTCCCTCAATTCCGGGCCGGCAACGAGGGTTTGAACTTTGGGCTGTCGCCGGAGCACCACCCCTGAACTAGTGATTAGGCAAGAAACTACTAGTACTGACTACCCTGATGGAAGACACTTTTGCAAAGTGTCACCTCCTCGAGGTCTAAACTTGCCACCCTGTCATAATTTATTTTTGTTGTTTTGTTTTGTTCTTTTCTTTTCTTTCTTTTTTAGAATCTTTTAGTCCAAACTCACTTTGTTGAGGGAGGAAGGCGGGTTTGAAACATTTTTGGCTATAGGTCCCAAATTGCTACATCAAAGAGGGACATGGAATTTTTTTTTTTTTATTCTATCTCCCTTTAGTTTTAAGCTCACTTCGTTGAGGAAGAAAGGGAGGTTTTCTAATTTTTTTATCTAAAGATTCAAATCAATTCCATTTGAGACGAACGGGAAAAAAAATATAAAAATTAAAACTAGAAAATTTAAAATGAACAAAAATATTCTCCCCCCCCCCTGTAAGATGATGCCAAGACTTGTCTTGATAACAACCGCTTCTTCTAGATCTTGGGTTGTGAGAACTTGGCTCTCACAAGATAGTCAGATGATATAGATAGTACATGCTAGATATTGGTGCCCCCACATAGAGGTGGTCTACAACTAGAATTAGGTCCCCACCGCCTAGGGTGCGTTTACCCCCACGCTTGCTCATCAAGTCTAGGCACTCTCATTCATGATCCATAGGTGGGTGTAAGTACGCTACGCCTAAGGAATTTCGGCAGAAACCTTGTGTACTATTTTTGACTTAGAATACAAATTAGTACTTTACGTACTTCTGTGCAATTGATCTCGGCCGTTGATTTTGGATTGTCAACAAATTACTAGCTCTAGAATAAAATGCCAATTCAGATCCACAAACCTAAACAAATGGGATTAATGAGCTAGACTGATTAAGTGTAATCCAACTTATAAAATCGTCATGGAGCCACAATGAAACCATTCACTAGTAGAAAATCTGAAATTTCTGTCATTTTGGACGCGTTGTTTTGGACAAAATCTAACAAAAATCTGTCCAAAACAACAGATTTTTGTTAGATTTTGTCCAAAACAACGCGTCCAAAATGACAGAAATTTCAGATTTTCTACTAGTGATTGTATTAACTAACAGGCCTAACTACCTCCGTCATTGACAATTAAGCAGATTGATCTTGGCCATCCGAGGGCTGAAATTCAGTTTGCTTGCGTGGCCTTTCCACCGTTCAATCTCGGGCATCGGAGGGTTGAAATTCAATTTTCCTGCATGGCCTTCCCACTGTCCAATCTTGGGCATCTAAGAGCTGAAATTCAATTTGCTTGCTTGGCCTTCCCACAATTGGATCTTGGAGCATTCAATGGCTGACTTTGAATTTGCCTTCCCGTTTCATTTATTCGTTAACTTGCCTAAGGTTTAATTTATATATTTGTCACAACTTCTTAAAATTTGAATATGAAGTTCCAATGATATACTATAGAAATACTTAATGATTAAATTCTTAAACATGTTTAATGTACTAATTACACCAAAGAAAATCAAAATAAGTTTAGTTCAATTAAATATATCCTATATTAATAAAAGGATCTATTCATTAGTAAATTCCACAAATTTGAAATTTAATCCCCCAAATAAATATTAGGATTTTACAATATAAATGACCTAGGTGAACACTTTTGAGATAGAGATAATGATTCACAATTGAAACAACATCTAAAATTTAACATTTTTTGGTTCACGTTGCTAATAAAATGGACAAGCAAAGAAACTTGTTCCCTGAGCATTTGTTCCCCATTTTTTAAATTTGCTTCTATGTTTTTTCTTCAAACAAGAATTGACTCCATAAATTATTTTTGTAAATGTAATCTATGACCCTACTTTTTATGCACACATCATCTAAAGTCATATGACTTTGAACCCCTATAAAAATTATGAACATATATGTATGGGTCAATTATTTCAAATCCAATCTTTTCAATTCAAACTTTTAGAATTTAGGATTATCTTGTCCTTAGGGGCTCAACAAATTATTTGCTAACCATTTTTTTCCTTTCTTTGAGAACTTTGATTTTTTTTTCTTTGAACAAAATTGACCCTATAAATTATCTATGTATCTATACATATGATCTATAACCCCAATTTATATGAACACAAATGATAAAAATCACAAACATGTAGGGGTCAAATATTTGAAATCTAATCTTTTCAATTCAAACTTTTAAAATTTAGAAAATTTATCTTGTACTTAGGGGCTCAACAAATTATTTACTCCCTATGTTTTTTCTTTCTTTGAGCACTTTGAATTTTGAAAAGGAGTTCTTGAAAGAACACTCCTTACATTGATTTTGTAGATACATGTGATATAAATAAGATGTTACAATTGATACAATTGCCGCATCTGAATGTTCTTGAGACATGTTGTACAAATGACGATTAAAAGGTTTGACTTGTAGAAGTTTTAAATTTTCAAGAATCTACAAATCTATAATTAATACACATTATGTAGAACAGGTGCTTGGACATAGTTAGTACTTGTGATTATCCCATAACGATTGGCATTCCGAGCTCATGCTAATATAAGGGACGTGTGTGGACTTCATATATCAGTGCGAGAGTTTCTTAGATGGGTTACCACAAGTTATTTCAAGTGGTAGATCATGAAAGAGGCTCTTGCGCTTTTATTGAACATTCATTGGCATTCTAATTTTTAAAATCACTTTTTGTTTCTTTAATGAATTCCCAAGGGGTTCAATAAATTTGCTCCCCATTTTTTTGGTGGAACACAAGTTTCTAGTTTTTTTTGTCTTTGCAAAAGAGTTCAAGAACACTCCTTGGATTAGTTTTGTGCAACAAATTTGCTCCCCATTTTTTTTATTTGAACACAAGTTCAAAATTATTTTTTGAAAAGGAGTTAAATCCCTTAGATTAAATTTGTAGATACATGTGATGTAAATAAAATGTCACGGAAGAGGTCAATCTCACATCCAATTATTTAGAGCTCTACTTCATAGAATGTTAAATTCTATGACTTTATTTGTTTTGTATTCATGAACAGGGTTGTCTACCCGAACAACTCAACAAACTCGCTGTCAAAAACGTCTAGTAGAGGGTCCCGTCCATCTAATAGAGTCAACTTTATGTTTTGACTTTTCTGGAATTTACCTCCCATTTACCTAGGCTTACTTGGCTGCCATGTGGTAGCTACGTGGCAAATTTAGGGTGACTTCGAGTGGGGCAACTGCAGGTATGGGGCGACCACAGGTATGAGGCGACCGCGGGTATGAACACCATATTCATTAAAATGGGAGAATAGGAACCTCTCAAAATAACCTTTCCGATCTCGACCTAAATCACCAAATTCCATTAAAATGAGACTTTTCAACTTGAATCGAGCTGAATAGACACAAAACCTTTCAATTTTAGGTCGATTCTTGAAAGGTTTTATGTCAATTTAGCTCGAATCGAGCTAAATTGACATAAAACCTTTCAATTTTAGGTCAATTCTCAAAGGTTTTAGGTCAATTTAGCTCGAATTGAGCTAATTGACATAAAACCTTTCATCAAATTGATTTAAAACTTTTTTTATTTCAGATTGTTTTTCCTTTAAATTACATTGGAAAACTCTCATTTCGCTGGAAAACTCTCATTTTAATGAATATGGTGTTTATGGGGCGACCGTGAGTATGGTCGACTACAGGTATGGGGCAACTACAAGTCTAAGGCAAACACGGATACTAGGTCACGGGCGCCCCTACCTGCACCTGTAGTTGCACTTGCCCTCAAGTTCGATGCTTCAAGACCCGCACTCACCCTTTGTCATTTGCACGCGCCCCCCCCCATGACCTGCGGTTGTCCCTTCGGGACCATAGGTCGCCCCTCTAGGACCCGCGGTCGTCCCCCAGGACCGGTGGTCGCCCCTCTAGGACCGGTGGTCGCCTAGGTGACCCAGACACGCCCACTTTGCATCCACACCCGGGTTTGCCTATATATGAAGTCGACAAATCTTCATTCTCCTAGGTTCATCACTAAGGCTTCTTAGCTTGTATCCCTTTTTGGCTACATGCATAAGCATTTGGTGGTGAAAATTTACTATTGACTACTTTCATCCAAGGTTTTTGTTCTAGTGGTTTGATTTCAACAATCCCTCTACATTTTTTTGGCACCTTACTTTCAACAATCCACCATGGCCAGTGGAGACAATACCACTAGAGAATTTCTTGTTGAAATTCCTCCACGTTATGTTGTGGGATTGCGAAAGCTTCAAAAAGACAAAGAACGGAAGTGAAGGGGTATTTGTCACCGAAAGCGGTTGCATGTGTTGAATAGTGCTGACCACATTGCTTTCAAGGGGTGGAACGAGGAGCTTGAGCCATGGTCAATACAAACTTGCGAAGATAACATTGAGTGGTACCACATCAGCAAGTTCTTTCCGGCACGGCATCGTCATCACCATTGACACACCAACAAGGCAAACTTGAAGTTCTGTGAGAATGAAATATTCGTGAATAGGTGCATTGAATTGTGGCAAGTTTTCTACAATACGGCCTTTTTAGAAAGGAATAAGGCCCCTCTTTTCCTTGCTAGAGGAGCCTATGCTGAGGTGGCATTGAAGAAAGAGGTCAATTAGAGCACGATCAAATTTAGTCTTCACGTAAAACATCCAGATGATGGTTGCATACCAAAAGAAATTCTTCTTTTTCCAGAGGGTGGATTGGGTCCTTTTCAAAGTGTTCTTAGGAATCAGGCCCCGGTTGAAATTGACACAGAGTCATCAGAAGAGGATGACAATTCAAATGGTACGCGGTAATGCAGGTTCTTAGACTAGAACGAGCCACGGAACTACCCATTGGCCTCCCCCCAAATTAGAATGAAATTGTCCACAACATCAGAACATCACAGGGATGTAAATCTGAACAATCGTTAAGAGTGCAACGTTCCACTACGCGAATTAGACCACAAGGGGCTTCTCCATTAGCTTTAAATCCACCACTGCCTCCACAAAATCCAAGTGATGTCTTTCAATTCAGTTGCAACAATGAGGTGCCTAGTGAAACAATTGTTCGTGCGCCAACTCTTCAATCCCGAGTGGATGTAGGTCACAACACTATGACCCTAGCAAAGGCTCAAAACCTCTTACAGATCAAAGACAACAAGATTGCTTCATTGGAAAGTGACTTGAAGAAATTGCAAAGACAGTGCAAATTGAAAGATGCTCTCATTGCACGACAATCTACTGAGCTTCAAGCCCTTCGAGAAAATCAGGCTGGCACTTTCACTTTGTCGGATATGGATGAGGCTTTTGTTGACCATGATCCACATCATCTAGACAAAGTTGTGGGGGGGACCTTACCGACGATGTCCCTTGCCATCCACCCCCTTCCAAGCGTGCTAAGGTTTTGCAAAATAATCGAAGTGCGTTCCTCACTACAATTGGCGGAGATACAACCACTACCACGAACAATATTCATGGGATCCAAGATTCACTCTCATTTCCAGCAATTCAGCAACTAAGACAAATTAACAAAGAAAGAGACCTTGAAAAGTAGAACGAAAAGCTTCAACGACGGTTGGATCAATTGGTTGCCACGTACTACCATTGGAAGGTGGCGTGCATTCTCTCTGTAGACAGATCGCAGCAAATAGCCAAGGAATTAGATAAGGTTTCAAAGAATTTTGTTACAGCTTTACCTAAACGTGAAAATGGACTCACGTCCTGGGCACTTTTAGATGACATGTTTCCTGAAAACATGCCGATGTTGCTAGACACAAATATTATAGATTGGGCACAACAAGGTTGGGACCATGCAAAACAAATGTCTAGTCACATGGAGGTGAAGGACCAAAAGCTACTATGGCCACAACCTGTAGCTTTCGTACTCAACCATACAAAATGCTCCATTTGTCAAGAGCAATTTGGCCCTGAAGGTGGTTGGGCTCTTGGGTCATGTGCACATGTGTACCATCCTCAATGCCTCCTTATGGGATGCCTCATTAGACAACGTTGTATACTTTGTTCAGCACCATTCCATGATCGCTTGTATGCCATGTTCAACTTGATGACATACATGCCACCTTCTTGGAAACATAGCGCTGAAACGACGACTAATACGACATTGTGGGGTCGTGACCTCCTTTGGAACTGGTGTTAAGGCCTACATGATGATGAAAAGGCACCTAGTAGCTCTCAATTGAACTCGGAAACTAACCCAACGGAGATTGTCAAAGTGACATCGAAGTTGATGGGAAAAGGTCCACACAACGTAGGGAGGAGGGCATTCTTATACCAATGCCTTGGTGGATACTTCGATAAGAGCTCTGGAGAATTCAAATGAAGTCCTCATCCGGAAGGACACCGTTGGAATAATGAAGGTAAAAGGGGACCCAATCGCAATCAATTTGCCTCTCTTGAAGATATAACTAACATGGTTTGCATGGACTCTACGTATTGACCTTAATATCAAAGTCAAGCATTGGACTATTTTTTGGAAGCACATTCTCCACAAACGACAAGGAACCTACAAGCTCTCTAAGATTCCAACGTCTTAGAATTTGTTTTGAATGCAGAAGGACTAGCTTCACGAACTCATGTAAAGAAGAAGATAGTCCTTGAGGAGGCACTTCAACCTTCACATGGCGAAGCAAGTTCTTCTAAGAAGTAAAAACAATCCAACACTAGTAGAAAAAATCATATCCAAATCAACAACTGTAGACAAAAAGTGTTGATTCTAGTTGTTGATTTAGACATGTTGATATGGACATTCTGTAACTAAAAAGTGTTGATTTGAACATCCAAATTGACACTTTTTGGTTGTCTTCTAACAAAAAAATGTTGAATTTGTTGTTAATTTTAACTAGAAAGTGTTGATTTTCAACAAAGAAGTGTTGAATTTTTTTATTAATTTGGACTTCAACAAAATGAAATTAAAAAAAAAGAAGGTTAGCCAATCAAAAGTCACCACATGGAAACTGCCACCTAGGCAATCCCAAGGGGTCCAACCAATGAACAGTCGCCACATGGAAACCACCACCTAGGTAGCCCCAAGGGGTCCGACCAATGGACAACCGCCATGTGGCAATCCTCAAAGCCACGTGTGCAGGTGGGGGCTCAAGGGTTCGAACCTTGCACCTCTTGCTTGAGGTGCAAGGCTCTTGCCATTGCACCACACACCATGTGAAGTGAAAACAAAATGCTTTCTTCTGGATTTATTTACTTTTTTTCTCTAATTTTTAAAGTCAGAAAACTTTGGATCCCATTTTCATATAGTAAATCAACTTTTTTGAAAAAACTTTGAACTAAGAAAAGTTGAATAATCAAGTTAAATTTCATCTCCAAAAATCCGTTTGACATTTTAAGATTTCAATAAAAAGTTATGAGCCAAAATCAGACTGTACGTTAAAAAATGTAAGAGAAAATGACTTTTCAAACATACACTCTGATTTTGGCTTATAACTTTTGATTGGAGGCTTCAAATCTCAAACGGATTTTTGGAGATGAAATTTAACTTGCTTTCCCAACTTTTCTTAATTTTAAGTTTGTTCAAAAAACTTGATTTATTATATGAAAACGGCCTTCAAAGTCTGCTGAATTCAAAAATACTGCATTACGAATGTTTAAATTAAATTAAAAAGTTCCATAATACATAGAAGTGCAATCATGATGATATAAACATTGTTAAAATGATGAAAATTTATTTGAAAAATTTATAAATTGAAATGAACAAAAATGAATACAATAAATGAAAATCTACAAAGAAAGGTAGTTCATTGAAATTGTGCCATAATACTAATTACAATGTACATATCAAAAAATAAAGCGTAAAGATAAGACATTGATCACAAGTGGCAAAAATTATTACGTTGCATGAATAAGGAGGTTTACAATAGTAGACTCAATAAACCAAAAATTATACAACATGAGGATAGAGTTTATAGTTCATTTGATTACAATCTTTGATGTCATATGTGTTAAACACACTTGTATTGATTAAAACATTCATTGTATTGTTTTAGTGAAGATTTTGAAGTGTTCAATGGTAAATTTGTTATTAATCCTTGAAGGTCAGAGGCAGCTTAGAAGAAGAAAAGTCTAAAACCACCAATATGTGATACATTGTCTAAAATTAAAAATTAGAACGTTTTTTTTAATTCAACCTATACAAAAGTATATAAAATGAATAATGTAATGTGTAGCAAAATTTTTAAATTATATGCTCACGTGGATCGAAAGATTATACTATTTTTTTTAAAAGAAAGAAAAAACTATCGTCGTTGAATCTCGCCAAACATCAATAAACTTTGAGAGTCTTTTTGGAGTAAAATTTTTGGTTCACATAAAAATGAGTATGTTGAACATTCATAAATATATGATATTAGGTCTATCCATTGCACCATATACACTTGTATATATTTTAAACATGAATAAATAGTTATTTATTTCCGATTTTCAATCTTTGTTACTTGTTGTTTCAAATAAGTCAACTTTGGGGGCTGTTTTCTCATCGTATAGTAATTTTTTTCAAAAAACTTGAAACTAATAAAAGTTGTAAAATCAAGTAAAGTTTCATCTCCAACAATCATTTTGTGATTTCAAGTCTCCAATTGAAAGTTATGGGCAAAATTCAGAGACAGTGTTTACAAATGTCAAAAAAAACTTTCATTCCAAACCGTCTCTGAATTTTGCCCATAATTTTCAATTGGAGACTTGAAATCACAAAATGATTATTGGAAATGAAACTTTACTTGATTTTACAACTTTTATTAGTTTAAAGTTTTTTGAAAAAAGTTACTATACTATGAGAAATCAGCCTCAAAAGTCTCCTGAGTTGGAAAAAGATTGAATTGTGAATTACTAAGTTAATAAAAAATATTCCTATTAGTCAAACTTGGTGGTTTAAACATTTCCACATGAAATTTTAGTGACAAGAACTTCAATTCAATTTAAGATATTATAAATATTTGGCAAAATTTTTACTAGGAGGTGATTTAGAAACAGTTTATATTCAAGTTTTTTGTAATGTAGAACATTCAATTTCAATAGTTCTAAATTAGAATTTGAAAATTCTTCATCTAGAATTTAAATATTTAAAAAAAAATTATGTTGAAGAATTGTGTTGAAAAAATAGAATTAAAAATAAAATGAAAACAAAAACGCTTGATTTTCATTTTTTTTTAAATTATTAAGTAGAAGTAGGTCTAAGATTGAAAGAAAAATTAAATCATTAATAGCTCTAAAATGGGATTGAAACACAATAATGTCAATGGTGAGATTTTTCTAAATAGAAAACTTAACCTTGTTAAACAATTTCTTTTGAAAAATTGTGAAAATTGCATTCAAAATTGAATCCTATAAGTTATTTTTTCAAGAAGATGCTCAAATTGCCCAAAAAACAAGATTGTTCGTAACTTTCACATTACTAATCCAAATGGAATGAATCAAAGCTTAACATGTACACAAAAATATGATCTTCATGAAGAATTTTCTTTTTTAATTAATTTCAAGTTTTTGTAGATTTCTTTTTCTACCCGGTGAGGTGGTAACGTGAAAATTATGTTTAAGATGCCATAACTTTTGCTCTTGGGCACCAATTGAAATAAAATTTATATTCTCGTGAAGCTAATAAATTTTCCTATCTTATGAGAAAGTTTCAAAAAGGTTTACTAAAAATTTAAATCATACAAACCTACCCAAAATCTATTTTGTCCCCCGAGGGGACAATGGTCCTATAGAGGTTAGAGAAATTAAAATTAAAATTTAGACCTCTAAAGAACAAAGTAGAATTTTTTTGACAATATAGCTTGTGTTTTTGGTCATGTATTTAGAAATTGAATTCCCTTTTTTTCCTTTCAAATTTTTACAGAACATGTGGTGAAGGAATAGTTTGAAGGACTTACAAGTTTTATAACTTCTAATTCTCGGGGGGATCACTCCTTGTAATTTAAGGTATACACTTGAGTTAAAAGGGTATTTGATGTGGGGCTATTTACCTTAATTATTGCATTTAAGATGACCGTATTTTTACATAAAAAGCTAAAAAGGGCATATTTCCAATACCCTATGGTTTTTATAAATTCATTCATGCAAGTTTTTAAGTGGGGCTATCTTACATATAAAATTTAAGTGTCCAATTTTCTCCTACCCCCACCCTTCTTCACAAATTTTCTCTTCCATCTATTGTATCTATGTATGGGGTATATATTGTAAAACCAACAATAATCAATTGAATTCAAGTGGAAATTTTTAACCCCTAAAGGCCAATTGTCTATTGAATGAACAATTGAAACTCTGGGTAGGTCTCTATAAAGTCAATTTTGGTCAAATGTTCATAAAATTTTGATACAAGATATGAACATGTATCTCCTTAGTGAAAATACAATTTTTTTCTACCCTAAACTTTTTTGGCAGCCCTTGTAATTTGGGCATCTTTGAGGCATCTTTGCAAAAACTCTTATCAACTATTGAAATTTAGCATTTATGATACTAATAAAATATGTCATACAATTATAAAAAATAATTTAGTTCTCAAATCACATCCTCAAAGGAGTCAAACTTTATTAGCTATATTAGGGTGGCTTAAAAAAAAACTTTTTTTCTTACCTCAAGTCCTATTATCTTGCAATATGTGAAGTCAAAGTTCTTGAATTTTTTTCTAAATATTCTAAATGTTTGTCTCTAATTTTTAACCATTTGGATTTCAAATTTTAAAAAATCTCATTGTACAAGAAATCATCAAAAAAAGACTAATGTATTGCCAATGCATTTAACCTCTTTGCATTGCAAGTTGATTCAAAATTTTCATGAGTGAACTTAACATCATATATTTATGAATAGTCAAAATCCTCATTTTTGTGTAGACCAAAAATTTTACTCTAAGAGGGCTTAAGGTCTGCTGATCATAGTTTGCAAGAATGAGAATAAAGTTTTTTTTCTCACTTCAAACATTATAATTTTTCAATCCACTTGCTGAAATTGTTTCCATACATTTCCATAATTATATAATGCACTTTTATACAATTGAAATTTTTTTAAATAATTTTTTATTTTAGACAATGCATCAAAAATTGGCAATTTTGGATTTTTCCTCTTCCAAAACACCCTCTAGTTTTTAGGGGTTAATAACATTGAACACTTTAGAATTCCTAATGAAACTATCCCATGAAAACCTCATTCAATACGAGTGTAATCAACACATATGGCTTCAAAGATTAGAATTAAATGGACTATAAATTCTATCTTCATATTGTACAATTTTCAATTTGTTGAACTCAATAAGGTAAACCTCCCTATTCATATAATGTGACAATTTTTCCGCTTTTAGTTGATGTCTTACATTTACATTAAAGAATACTTTTTTTTTATATATACACTATAAGTACCATGGCACAATTTTAGTCGACCACCCATTATTGTAGATTTTCTTGACTATGTCCATTTTATCATCCATATGAAATTATTTGTCCACATCTATACTCATCATACTATGAAAAATTTGCACGGCTTCTATTTGTCAAGGCTAACTTATTAATAAAAATTCCTATTATATGATGTTTTTACATACTCTAATTTATATATATATATATATATATATATTAGAGTGTAGCATTTCATGAACCCTATAGTAGTTCTACAAATTATATAAAATTTTCCCTCTTTGAATTAAATGAACCCTATCTTTTAACTCACGTAGTTTTCTAAAAACCGTGAGTGATCCCCCCGGGTTCTGATTACATCATGAGAAAGTTATTGTATGATGTATAGGTTTTCTAGGTATGTATGCATGTAAGCCAAATAGATTTGAATGTATTTTTCAAATAAATAGGAATTTGAAATTGATTTTCTAAAATATTAATTTTGTGAGAAGTTTCAAATCGTTCTATATAGATTAGGGAGGTAAAACTCATGAAGAATTTCAATTTCCAATTTAAAGTGGAATTTCTACACTTAAATAAATTTCGATTTTTTTTATTGAATACAATTTTAAATATTTTCAAAAAAAATTTAAAAAATAGGATGCAAATTGTTGATTACAACATGTACTTTAGTACATTGCAACCATTAGGTTTGGAAATCTTTAGTTTCATAACTAGAATTCTTTTCATTGAATGTTGTAAATCGATCTCAATTTCTATCTACTTATTATTTTCTCCAAGCATAGATATAAAATATTTATTGTTGCAACTTTTAATATAGATTCTCTAACATATTTTTTTGACATATGATGGAAAATTGTAAATTGTAGAATAGATATATACCTTAATTTTTCGGATAAAATTTTGGAAAAATAAAATTTAATCATTTGGGATGAATGAAATACTATTTAAAAAAAATCCAAGCATCATGACGTTGCAATTGGTGAAGTTTTTTATTTTACAATTTCAAGAGGGAATAATAGGTCAAAATGAGTATTAGCTAGATCATCTAATTAAATCTATTGAAAAAATAAACATAAATGAAGATTTCAGCATTGTTTTGAAGACTTATATTTAAAAGCAATTATGAGCCTTTCATATGTTGAAAACTTTAATACAATCAAATTATTTGAATCAAAGTTGAATTACATTATGAATTTAATTAGATCTTCAGTGGAATTCAAAATCTAATTGAAAATAAAATACAATTTGAACTCTAAATTCATAATTTTTGAAAAATTCTTAAAAATTCCAGAAACAATCCAAAATAACCCCAAAAGAACTCCAAAACAAACCCAAAAACAACCCCAAATCACCCCCCCAAACAACCCAAAAACATTCAACAAAAACATGTTGATTTGGTCATTGCACTATTCACATGAACAAAAATTTGTTAACCATTGTGTTAACTTGTGCTCAAATCAACAAAAATTTGTTAACCATTGTGTTAGCTTGGGCTCAAATCAACAAAAAAATGTAAAAACAGTCATTGCAGTACCCAAATCAATAAGTTTTTGATGATTTTCTGTTGATTTGGACATAATTTTCTACTAGTGCAAATGGATTTGACGTCTAAGAATTTAAAGATGGACTTCATTTCTCCTTTGGTTATTTGGTTTACGTCCAAGGATATATAATGTCAAACCCCTAGTACATAGAAGCGTATTATATATGATAGAAGCGTGTAGCTCTCAATGCTTTTGTTTTGTTGCATATAGGCCAACTTCGAGCCTTCTATGATTGTATGCTACACATTTGTATTGCAATATTACCGAGAATATTACAGTGCCTTCATTTTTTAAATATATTCTACGTTATTTTCTACTCCAAATACTTCACTATCTTCAAACAAAATCAAATATGTTGTACAATTGATTGTATGAAGCTTATTATCAAAGAGCTCAAGTTGAAGTTCACTTTGACATTGTCATTTGCATTGACATTTAAGCTTCTAAAATTGGATCAACTCTAAACTTTAAATTTTATTACTTAGAATTCAAAATTGTATATCATTGTAAGCAATCCCATTATTTCAATTCATTTCATGGAAGATTATAATTGTTATCATTTTAGTTGCATAAATATAAAAAGGGAACATGATGAACCCCTAAAGTCCCATTGTCCCCTCCACAGACAATTTGGAATTTGGGCACGTTTCTATGGGCTGAAATTGTACCCTAATTTTTTGAAACTTTCTTTGAAAATAGATAATTTGATAAGTTTTGAGGTAATATAATTTTTATTTCAATCGGTGTCCAGAAGCAAAAGTTACACCACAAAAAATCTAGAACTAAACTTGGCATGCAGTACAAAAAATATTGCAAAAATTCAAAATAAATTTTAATTTTTTTTTTTTGCTAACATTATGTTTTTGTCTACATAAAAAGCTTTGATTCATTCCATTTTTATTAGTGATGTGCAAGTTAAGAACTCTCTTATTTTTAAGGCAATGTAAACAAATTTTTGAAAAAATAACTTATAGGATTTATTTTAAAATGCAATTTTCAAATTTTCTCAAATTTGTTTATTTTTAAAAGGGGAAGTTTGCTTCCTACAACAATCTCACCGTTGGGACTAACGGATTATTGTGTTTCAATCCCATATAAGAGCTATTATCAATTTAGTTTTTCTTTCAATCTTGGACCTACTTCTACTTGACAATTTTTTGAAGTATGAAAATGAAGTTGTTATTTTTTGAATTTTTTTTCCTACACTCCCAACTCAATTCTTCAATACAATAAATTTTAAATTCAAATTTCATAGTACACATTTTTGGAAGAAATAGCAATCAAAGTTGTTTGAAAGTGCAGTCAAGTGTTCCAAAAAACTTGCTTTTTCAACTTTGAATGCTCATATCTCTCAATCTGTACGGTCAAACATCATACAATTTTAACCACATAATCTTAAACAAGTGAAGTTCAAGATTCTACGGTTGAGTTCTACAAAAGTTTAGTTTTTTTTTTGGACAAACGTAGTAGAAATGGCAGTTTCGATTTTTTCTTCACAGAAAAATGGCCTTGGGACTTTAGGGGTTCAGAAAAAACTGAAAATGGAAAAAAACTATTGGAATTATTTGAAAATTCTACAAGCCATGCAAGTAGTGATAGAAATTAGCTAGAAAAAGAAGCAATTGGTTATTTAACCCGTAGAGGGTTAGATCTTTAAGGCTATATTTTCACCCAAAAAATACCAAGATAAACATTTCTAGTACAAATTCAGAATAAAATTACATAACAAAATTGATTTGAGCAACATTAGATCTTGTATTCTTGTACTACATTGGTTTGAGAAGATGTGACAAAATATTTGAAAGTACACTAAGTTCATAAATCTTGAATACACATTACAAAGTGTACAATAATCATTAAAAAACCACGTCAACTTTGAATGCAAATAAAATTGTAGCATTTTCTTTACTAAGTCACAAGATAGCCGCTACTTACAAATTTACAATATTGTTCACCAAAATGCTTTTCACTACTTTCTAGAAACCTCTTTTTGGTTTAGGAAGTCACTCATAATAGGTTGTGGACCTACTTTCTCGTATTCTTTACTTGTCTTTCCCATTGTATCTTTACTCCACTTCATCCATTGTGTATAATACTCGCTTTCAGCTCTCTTATCCACAAACTCGTCTTCCAGCACTTGTACTCTGGTCTCATGGAACTTCACCAAATTCCAAAGCATTTGTAACTCCTCTAGAAGATTACCGTATGTCGAGGCCATTGCCAAAACCTCCACCTCCGAGACATGTTTTTGGGCCGCATTGTAATATTTCTTTTCCTCTTCAGTAATTTGCACACGCAATGCTCGCTGCTCTCTTTGCTTTCCTACGTCTACGTTGTAGGATTTCCAATTTTGATTCCTAGAGAATCAATGGTCAGCTTGCGACAATTTCCCGGTGCTCTACTTAGCTAAATATTGGTCTCCATTCTTCTTGAAAGCAGCAAAATTGTTATCTCTCTCTTTGAGTATTTGGTTGAGAGACCTCAATTGTTGCTCAAATAAGCTTCAGTGGTAGAAGACACTTTGCGTTCCTTCAAATTCTTCAATTCCTCACTCTTTGTACTCAATGATAAACGTGCACTCTTGATTTTGGCAATCAAGGTCTCCTCATTGTTCGATAAATCACTATCACCTTTTAGCATCGCATGCTCTACGGAAAAGTCCTCCACTTCCATAGGGTCAACCTTTTCCAAAACATCTTCTTGGGGGTTTGAGGTAATGGATTGGGCTCTTTTCCACATTCCTTCTTCTCGTGAAGGCCCACATCCAAAGACTTTCTGAACTCGGTGACAAAAACATCTCCATCATCACTAGAGAAAGAATATCCGTTGTACTCATGGGTGTGCTTGTTTGAGGAAGAAGTATCTGAAAACCAAACCATTTCTTCATCAGCAACAAATGATGCTCCATGCTTAATCAGTGTCATCATCTTGCTTATATCAAGAGGATTCTTTGCCTACAAGCTAGAGGCTTCCTAACACTCTTTTTTGTCTAGACGGACCGCGATAGGCATTTCTAGGAGTGTTGTTCAATCCACTACCTTCTTCAAAACAACTTTGACATACACCATTTGTACAAGAAAGAAACTGAAATTATTGTTTCTGTACACTTTAGTCTCCAAATATAGAAGAGTCCATACTTCGCAGCATCTATGCATGAACCTTGTATCCGTAGCATATGCAAGGTTAACCTTCTGGTTTTGCACGTGCAAACTGCAAAGGGTGACGACACAACGGAAATAACTTGCTGGTGTGGCACCAATCTACATACTTCGCAATAGTCCGTTAACTCCAAGGCTCTAGTTCATGCCTCCAACCCTTAAAAGCCTTAATCTTAGGATGAAGTAATATGGCTATGTGCTTCTTGTGCTTCTTGCCTGACCATTTTCGACCTTTGTCCTTCATCGCCTTTTTCTTTTGTAGAGTCAATGGGGTAGGTATGGTAGGAAGAGATGGTAAGGTCGTACGCTCCATGTTTTAATGATGTATGTATAACTAAACAATATATACTATATAAAAGTTTTGATGCCAAAATACTTACTCTAACTAAGTAAAACTAGTAATCATATGTGTGTCACATTTAGAAATATAAAACCAAAAGTTATGGCGGTGTAGATGTTCAAGGTTAAAAGATCGTAGATTGTGTTTTTTGGTTTACGAAACACCGCGGTTTAGACATGCTGGGAATGACAAGAATGGAATCCCTTCATTCCCTAATCCCTGCCTCACGAACATGCAATCAACTTGAAGATGGATGACAACCTTTGCATAGAAGTAGGGGGACTAACGACTACAAATCCACTCCACCCCATTTGTACAGGGACTAGCGGTCACATAAGGACAAGTGCGGGTGCTGGAATCAGGGCGACTTCGGGTCCATGTGAATACACACGGGCGACTTTGGGTGTGGGTATCTGGGTGACTTCGGGTGTGGGTACCTAGGCAACCATGGCTCCACCAGACCGAACATGAGCGACTTTGGGTGCGACTTTGGGTGCGACTTAGGTGATTGCGGGTCCATATGATGTGTAGGTGCTGGCACCTAGGCGATCGCGTATGCCTGTGACTACCCAAGGATTGTTTTGACTTTTGAGATTATTTTTTTAGCTATTGGTCTGAATTGAATCCAAAACCAACATCTTGGGAAGTTGAATCAATTTGAAAAAATGAAAAAATACTCATTGGAAGACAAACTACTATAGATGATCTTCCCTTTCTACACAAATTTTGGAGGATGAAAAGTTGCATTTCTATCCTACATGGAGAGATTCTCTGTCATTCGTCGACCGAAAAACATCCTCCGCGACGTTTATGGGGTGAAAAAGGACATTGCAAGCCTCTTGCCCATGGGCATTTTGGAAGTCAAAACTTGAAGTTTCAGATAGTTATTGATTTTGAATGTTTTTTATGCTTAACCAAGAAAATGTAGCTCTACTAATCTATTTTTTTTACTGCATTTTGATTTTCTTCAAGATTGTTTAAATTGTAATTTTTGTGGCACTTTGAAGATAGCATCTTAAAAAAACACCACTTTAAAACCTTCTTTCTTAAATTTCTCATGGTGTGAGTTGAAGGAGTACATCAATTACACCATGGTGTTTGTCACTATTATTTTCATTTTTGTTTTAAATATTTTATACTACTTCTAGCATTTTTGTAATTTCTAAGATTTTTTATAAAGAAATTTCTTTAAAAGATCATATAAATTTTGTCACTTCCCAATTCAAATTTATCCGGCAGAAGTGCAACTAATCCAATCTACAAATGTTGCTTGCAATTCAAATGAAGTCTGCTTAAAAACCAAAATCATAACAAGAAGAAGTCTAATTTCCAGTACAAACCGTAACAATAATCTATTAGAGAGAGTGAAACCTCAGAAGAAAGACCTGGACTATTAAATTCTTACAACTCACTTGAAATTTCTCTATTAAATTTCTCTTGGTGTGAGCTAAAGGAGTACATTAATTACACCTTGATGTCATTCACTATTATTTCCATTTTTCCTAAAAAATTCCATACTCTTTTAAACATTTTTGTAATTACTATGATTTTTATAAAGAAATTACTTTAAAAGATCAAATAAAATTCAATTTGGTGTTTTTAATTATGAAAAAAATGAGATTAAATTTGAGACATATATTAATTCATGTAAAAAATATCAAAACTTGAGAAATGTGTTTTAATATAAAAATCTAATGAAGTTTGACCAAGCTTGGACATGAAATGTCTTGTAAGGGTTAACCATAAAAGAAAGAGACCAATCACCAAGGTACTTTGTCATTTGAAAAGTAATTTGAAAAGTCATCTATTGACCACCTTTTGGTGTGTGCAAGGCTTCACGGTCAACTTTGTAATGACACCAATGACTAAAAGTGGCCCATAAATCACTTTTTAAGAAATTGTAGAAATAAATAGTACACTTATTTATTTAAGAATCTGAAATTATTTTGCTAACCACCTTAGGTAATACGATGGTGGCCTTCTGTGGGCGCTTATTTACCCACCCTTGATAAATTGGCGAACACAACCAGGTACTAATCCTATGGTAGTTTTCTACTCTAATGGGTGTCTAAGCGTCAATCCATTGTGCCTTCCAAGCAATGGATCTTTTTTGCTAATTCCCTAATTGAGCCTCTCTGATTGCGATTCTGGATGGCTCCTAAGCCAACTATCCTGCGATGCTATGGTTTTGTGGTTCCTATTACTCAGGTCTACTCTGTCACTTTAGGGTAGTAGCTTATCTCATGCCATTCCTAAAAACCTATGACTCGTTCAATTTGGACTCTTTGGTGAACTACTATGAGCGGATGAAGTTTAGGCTAGTTGGCTATTGAACTTCATCCCTTATTTCCTATGGACTCCAAATTCCAATTGAAGGTGAAATTTGGCCTACGGACTTGAATCCATATATCCTAGCTAAATCCTAAGCTTCAACCTGATTGGATGAATACTTTCAAGTTTCATCCGATTTGGGCTCTAAACTTCATCCATCGATATCTTGGGCCTCCTAACTCCGATTCCTATGTGTCTTATGTTTTTGGAAACCTCTCGGGGTCTACTTCAACCCTATCTACTCACATATAACCTGAATTGAGTCCTAGTGGTACCTATCTCTCGGTCTTCCTAGGAACTTGACCCCTAGCAAGTTGGTTTTGAAGAACAGGAGTTAGTCTCTCACCGTGGCATATAGGTCCATGATTAAGAAAGCCAAATCCCCAGTGTCTACCATTGGTGGGCCTCCCGTTGATCAAGCGATTTTGCTAGCACCGTGATAGTTGTGAAAAGGTATGGTTTCATTTACTTCTACCTTCTTCTTTTCCTTCTCGCCTCGATGTGCGTCTCCTCCAAGGTGACACTATTCCACCAAATGTGTTTAATGGGGCCTTACACCCTAGAACCTTGGCTTACGAGGTCCTTAATGCCTCCTTCCGCAAGTCTTACATTCGTCATATTAATCCTACCTCAATGGTCACCATGGACTCCCTTGGATTTCCCCTAATGCTACCTAATCTCTAACTTAGGGGACTATTCATCGTCTCTCTCCCCCCTCTTTACTATAAGTTTTCCACTTCTAACCTCCTTCCTCACTCCACCTTGTTTGGTTGTGGTGTGTGCATGATCTCGGTGGCTCCTTCTTTTCTTCCTTCTTTTGCTTTTGTCAATTTCGGCTACTCTAGGCTAGGTTGGGCTCCTTCCTTGGTTTTATTAGAGCTTAGGGCCCAAGTAAAAAAACCAAGACCAAATCAGAACAAGGTAGGCTTGTGTTTCCTTTTTTTTTTTTTATCTTTTTTCTCCTTCCCTTCTTTTTTCCCTCTTCTCTTCCCCTTCCCTTCTTCCTCTGGCTAGGGTTTTGGAGTCTGTTGTTCGAGTTGGGATGTCAGGGCTGCTGACCGGCTGGGGAGTCAAGCATACGCTGGCTAAATGTTCGGGGCTATTATGGACTTGGGGCGTCAAGTCTACTAGTTGGTTGGGGAGTCAAGGTGTACGTGGGCTGGGTGTTCAGGCTGCTACGGGTTTGGGTCAGATCTCCGTTGGACTGGGGTGTTAGGGTATACTACTGGCTGGGGTGTTGGGGCTGTCAAGGCTTGGGTCAGGTCTCCGTCGGGCTGGGAAATCAGGGTATACTACTGGTTGGAATGTTTGGGGTTGTCACAGCTTGGGTTGGGTCTCCGTTGGTTCTTGGGGATCAGGGTATACTGCGGATCGACTAGGGAGTTGGAGTATACGTTGGATGGGGGGTTGGGGCTGCCACGGGCTGGTTGGGGTGTTTGGGGCTGCCGCGGCTGGGGTTGGGCCTTTGTCAGGGTATACTGTTGGCTGGGGTATTGGGCTGCTACGGCTGGCTTGGGTTTCGGAGCTGTTACGGCTGGGGAGTCTAGGTATACTACTGGTCGGTCTAGGGGTCGGGGTATATACTAACTGGGGTGTTGGGGCTGTCACAGGCTAAGGAGTCTGGGTATACTAGAAGTCGGGATATACGCTGGCTGGGGTGTTGGGGCTGTCACGGGCTGGGGAGTCTGGGTATATTGCTCTACTGAGGGGTTTGGGGTACTATGTTGGGCTTGGGGTGTTCTAGGCCCCTTCCGGGATCTTAACGAAAACTTTCTAGCGGAACTTGCTACTGGTTGGATATTTGGAAACTAACTAATATGATATCCACGCTTGGATATTTGGAAACAAACGCAACTTTTGCCCGGTTGGGTGTGTAAAATACACTAAATTTTTCTAAGTTCAAAGCTTCGCCGTTTCACAGGGATCTCTATAAAACATGCTAAGCTTTTCTAAGTTGAAAATCAAAGCTTTGCCGTGAAGGAGGCGGGAGGCTACCAACCGTGGATGGACTTTGTCACTAGTTGACCGTGGTTTGGCTAATTTCACTAGCCGCAACCGGAAAGGACTTCTTACAATAACACACTCTCACTCTCAAGCACTAGTGGCCCCCCAAAGTGACATCGCCAAGGTACGGTGGGGGGTACCCCTAGGGTTAGAACAATCTCTTCTTAGCTTGCTTCTACAAAACCACTTCCAAGCACGCACAAATATCACCACGGTGGAGGTAAAGAAACTACCCCGCAGAAGTGGGACCCAAACAAGCATCAAGAGCAACCAAAAGTGCACAAAGAGGCCAAAAAATAAGGTTCAACCGCACCGTTGCAAGTTTCTTGGCTAACACCTAGAATGCCAAAATAATTTGGACCCATTGGACCCAACAACAAAATGAAGGGGGTGTTTTGGGAGGAAGAAGGGACCCCTTTTATAGGGCTCCAAGGGTCCACTTCCCTCCTTAACTTACTACTAGTAACCTCATCTTTCTGGATTTTCATCCTTATCTTTTGAGATTTTCACCTAATTTGGATTTTACGTTGGTCCTAATGTTTATCTTTTGGAGTTTATCTTTGAATTGCAAACGGATTGCGCTAATGGCTTTAGAAGGCCATTGTTAGTATAAAGGACTCCCTACCCCTTGTTCCTATCGCGAAAATCCCATCAGAAACTAGCGCCAATTGAAACCAATAAAAGGGTAAAAACCTAACTTTTGGAGTTTATCTTTCCTGACTTGGGTAACTAGCTAGGGTTGTTGGGGAGGTCCTAGGAAGTAAGAAAAGACTCCTTAATGTCTTCATTCTGACTTCTTGCGCTTCCGAGACGTCAGTCAACTCCACGAAGATCCTGCCGTAATTAATAATTGGGGCAATGTTGATGATTTGGCTGCCTCCCGCTATTGGAACACCGTGAAACTTGTCGGGGTGCGTTATTAACATAAAAAATGCTAATCTAATTTTTAGTGAGATTTTACCGCAGTCTGAGTAATTTATATGAATTTCCCGTCTTGACTTTTGGCGGTTGACGGCTCGTAAAAAAATCCTCTAGAGATCAGGAAAAACCGACACTTTTGGGAGAACCTCTCATAGAATCCCCCAAGCCACGTGCCAAGTCTTGAGTCACTTTGGCACACAGTCGATGGCGAGGTGAAAAACTGATTCCTCTTGAATTACCGATAGTCAGGGAATCTTTCACACATGACGGAATCTTGGCAAATTGATTTGGCCATGGACTTCCTGACATGTTCTTGAAATAAGAGCACTATCTAGCATCCGTGGATTCCTCCATGTGGCCTGTCTTGGAAAGCGACATCTACAAGCTAACAATTGGGGTTCCTAATATTTCATTGATGGAACGGGAAACTAGAACCTATCTTTGGAGATTTATGCAGGGATCTCCCTAACTCTTTTGGGACCAATTTAGCCTATCATGGTCACATGCACTGGATTTGGATTATTTCGGGTAAGTTCCTTGTAATCTTATTGTTTCCCACTACTTTATGGTTCTAACCTATATACAAGTGGGGTTTGTAGGTATTCTAACGATAAAAGGCTATTTATGACCACACATTATACTAGTATGTGACATACCTATTTTGGTTCTACACTCTTTTTGGGGCTTTTTGGGCAAATGCACACTACGCTGGACCAATATGGACTGTCACAGTCCTTATTTCAATGGGAATTTTTGAAAGTCTTGTAAATTTAAAAATATACAAATTGTAGAACATTGAAAAGGACACGGATTAATGTTATATGCTTGATGATCTATAAAATACAAAATAAATCTTTGCAAAATTGTTTATACACTATTTGTAAAGGACTTTGAAATGTATTCTTACGTACTGTCACAATCTACAACATTAAAGATAAAGACTCATTGATCTATTAGGAATTCAAATATTTTGCAAAAGAAGGACTTATATTTAAATAGGTATATATGTAATCAAATGTTTTGATTTGAAATATATAGAATTTTATCCCTAAATTTGAAGATATGGACTAATTTATGTATCATTATCTTATCATAATAGTATTGATTTTTAGGAGTACGTTAGAGATACATAAAATCAACTTTACACAAATCTATCTTATTAAAATAATTGTAATAAGTATTTCTAAAGATGGTCTTACTTTCAATAGAGTTAATTTTCATTATAATCAATTCTACAATTTATTAAAGAAAATCAAAATTTGATGTCATCTTTGAGGGTTTTTTACATAAATATACAAAGGAAATTTAGATTAAATTTTTTTCACCTTTAACTTAAACACACTATAAAGAAATTATAGAAAAAAAATAAAAAAATTTAGAGATCATATGCAAAAAAATGAAATGGACTTTTATGTATGTATTTCTGCCAAAAATGGTCCACTGTAGTATGCATTTACCCTTTTGTATAATATTATGCCTTAATTTGCAATAAACTAAAAAGAAAACTATGAGTTCCAAGTGACAAATTTGGGGCTCACAGATGGCGCCCCCAATCGTAGCTGTTAAATTCACTCCGCCAAGGTTGCGGAGATGTGGTACTCTTTGGGGAGTGCACTCATCTACAAGGCAAACATCCCCATTGGCCAGTGCTACTGAATCTCCAAGTTGACTCATCGCACCTCCTAAGCAACGCCCCCAAATTCATATGGCACTTACATCCATGGTTAGGACACGGGGCCATGAAGTCAGAACAAACATTCTTCCATCAACACCGCACGATGCCATAGATGGACGTTGTAGAGGGACTGTCGCGTGCAACTTAAGCAATGCTTTCACTAATGCTATAAGAGTCCACAACTGGATGAATGAAGTTGTCAATTTGGCTGATATAGAGAACACACCACCCATGGTGCCAACGTCATCATCTTTGGAATCTTCCACCATTCACGAGCGCCAACAATTGGAGGGTGCCAATGTCCGGCCGCTCATTCCTTGCGTACCTGGAATTCCAAATGGGCCAAATGGACAAGCACTGCCAGAGCATGTGTGGGTGCCGTTGCATGTCCTTGGATTCAACTTGTCTCAATGGGGTGAATTGCAAACCTTTTTCAGCGATATGCAGCAAGGGTGGTGGGAAGATGATGTGTTTTGGTATGGCATTGATTTTGGAGGAGGTATTGGGTGGCGTAAAGTTGCCATCAATGACTGCCAAATGATGGACTGGAGACAAGAAAGGGCGCTACCATTCTCCCGACCAGATCCCTCTAGTCTAATGGGAGTAGTTATCTATGAAGCCAATGATGGTAGCATTTTCCCTTGCCCGCAGCATGGAGCTTCTGAGGACTCTGTATCTCCACGTTCATGGTCAATTGAATATCCTCTGGAAGTCTTATATACACCATGTACTGAACACCCCTGCCCGCGATCTCTTGTAGTAGGGACCGCAACTCCTTATGTCGAAATGACGGATGGACGGAGGACTCTAACAATCCTGATCGGATGGCGGAGTTCAAAGATTATGGGGTGAATGCAAGAAACACCAGTACTATTTTGTATCACAATTGGACTGACGGAATTGTCATTCGCCATATCTTTTGGGAAATGACGTCTATGTACTTGAAATTTTTATTGGAAATGGCTAACTTGGAAGTCCTCAAATTCCTTATTTTTGAGATATTTTGAAAAAAATCCTTTAATTAAATTGTAATTTACCTAATTTGTCACACTTTGTGTTTTAGGGTTTTTTAGTATTGTGGAGTATCCAAAAATGATGATATACGTCTAGGATTGTTGTAGGCTATTGCCACAATAGAAGGGCATGTGCCTACCAAAGGGCATTCAAAAACATACAATTCTTTGTCTTCAACATGCATGCAAATAGGGGTTCCTTGCCCATAGCACTCCAAACATTCATGATGGTTTCAACTTTTAGTTTTTGGTGAAATGTAATCACTATCAAGTCTTTACAAATGGCCAATTTTTAGTTTTTATTTATTCATGATTTTCTAATTATTATTAATTTATACTTAATTTTATCTACTTTTTGTGACAAACTGTCATTTTTTTCAAATAGTACTATTTTAGTATTATTAAGTACTCAAAAGTACTATTGGCCGTTGATTTTTCAGATCAACGATTGAGATTGCTATGTTTTGTAGTACTCCTAGTACTCATAGTATTGGACAGAAAAAACGCAGTTTTGGCAGAACGCTCCCTACATCGTTTGATGTTTCTTGCATCTACCCTATACAGGTAACCTTTCAGACGATGAGAATTCCGATTGGGAGTTGTTTGATGATAGGTCCACTAGGTTGTCGGATGCCGAGGGCTTGGATACGGATAAGTATGCTGAATTTAGGGAGAGTGAATGCAGGAGTCCCCAACTAGTTGATAGTGTAAGGGAAAGATACGATGACAAGTTCTGGGGCCAACATGCATCCACGCTTTTAGGGAATCAGCAGAAGTTTATTGGCCCTGCACCTGGACCAATTCAACGGTGCTTTAGATGACTGGAGACCGTTCGACATTTTTTTGACTTCTTTTGGACCGAAGTTGTTGTATGTCGCATGGTCCAGGAGACCAACCAATACGCTTGTCAGCAAGTCACAAAGTACCCTTTTTAGTACTTCAGTGGTAGCCCCAAGTGGATTGATATCTCCCCAGCTGAATTTAGAGCGTGGCTAGGGATAGTAATTTTGATGGGTATGAAAGTGACACCTACCATTAGAAACTACTGGAGAAAATAATCGTTTTGGCATTGTGAAGTGATTTCTTGTGTGATGACGCGTGATCGTTTTGAATGCATTCTTCGTTGCCTTCACTGTGTTGATAACCTCACCCTTGAAACTGATAAGGAATCCCCACAATATGATAAAATCAGTAAGGTCCATTGGGTCATAGACAGCTTCATAGATCAGTCTCGCAATTTATGGAACCCAAAGAAATTCGTGACCGTAGACGAAATCATGGTGGCCTATAGAGGACACTTCAGTCCCATCCGTTAGTACATAAAAGCAAAGCCTACTAGGTATGGTCTGAAAGTGTGGTGTCTGGTCTCTAATCCCAGCCGATATATTTATAACCTCCAAGTGTACCTAGGGAGCAATGGCATTGCAGATCATGGTCAAGGTCGTCGTATAGTGAATCAACTAGTACAAGGTATGTCAAATAAAGAGTACTATGTAGTGGTAGATAATTTTTTTACCTCTCTAGAGTTGTTTGATGAGTTGTTGGAAAGGGGAATTTGGGCAACTGGCACAGTCAATGGAAGTCGAATTGGTGTACCTTCCATCTTATTAGGTTTCAAACGTGGTGAACATGATAGCGGAACGTTGTTTTGGCAAATGCATGCCTCTCAACGTATGGCAGTAACAACTTGGTATGACTCCAATCTTGTCACATTTTTGAGCACCTCCCAATCTCCAATTCGTGAGAGAGTGTATGCCCAACGTTGGATAAGTGACACCCATGAAACTATGCCAACTACTCCGCAACAAGAGGAATACCATAATTATATAAGAGGAGTGGATGTGATAGACCAAATGTGTCGAGATTATAGTGTTCAATTTTGGACAAGGAAGTGGTGGCACAAATTGTGGTTCTTTGTGTTGGACTCATCCTTACAGAATGTTTGGATCCTATACTACAAACAGATGATGACACGGCAAGGACGTGTACTGGGGCGAAAAGCTTATCACTACGCTCTAGCTATAGCACTCATAGAGCCAGTGTGGCCAATGCCACGTACATGCTCTGAGAGTCATCGCAACCCCAACAAGACTCATAGCAACATTCGGTACAAGGAACATTGGCCACGCCAATGTGTTGTCTACAAAACCAAGCAACATAGAATTTGTAGGGAATGTGGAGATGTGTTCATGTGCAATGAACCGTATTTTAGACTCGTGCATAAGTCGTAGAAGTGGGCAATGCGTTTGGCACATCACTAACTGTGGTTCTGGTAGGTAGCTTGGTTGGTCGCAACAGAACTCGATCGGTCTCCAGGGAGCGCCAACCAGTCAGCTTCATGACGCTGTAGACATTGGAAGGCCACTATTGTGCATTCTGCTCGGTGCCCAACACTAGGGCCTTTTTTATCGTTCCCGTGATCGTTTGGACCTCTGAAACATGGCTAGATCGTGTCATTACTATCTTTATAGGATGTGCAATGCACCCGAGATCTGCCTTTTTGTTGGATCATAGTCTTACAACACTACAGGTTTTCAGTATCCATGTCTGGTTTTATTGTACGTGGAGTAATTCAGTAGGACTAAGAGCTACGTAGTCATGCACTTAGGGTATTATTGAACTTTTGTATCAGCACGTTATATGAATTTGAAATTTTTGGTTGTATGAACTTGCTTATCAATTTGCATGATGTTGTCGATTACTATGTGTGATGGGGTTGTAGTCGACAATATTGCCTGAGTGAAAGAGCAGTCACTATTGAAGTTTGTATGACATAGAGAAGAACTGAACAACCAACATGCCCATGTCATGGGAACGTGAAGTAGTTGGGAGTTGAAACACCCGCGCAAACCTGTAACCTATGATGTATATGTAATTGAATACGAATGCACCCACCTACAACCGGTGGCTTCTGGATGTTGCTTGCAAACACCGTGAAGTCCCTTGTCTTGTACTTTGTCGTTGCAGTAGTAATGTTCCTAAAAATTTGCATAGGCATGGCAATGCAAGTGACCTACCTACAAGTAAAATTTTGGAACCACATGTACAATGTACCATCCACCACATCTTGCAGAGTTGCTCGGACTTCCCCCAAAGGGCACCGCAACTGAGCAACTTCAGCAACTTCAATCATTATAATTTCCACATCGCAACAGTGGAATGCAAAAAAAAATCTTCCGTTTGATAGAGGATGGAGTTAGGATTGCGGTTCAACAATAGAATCTTGAGCAGAGCTTTCCCTTGCCCACACCCCACTACGGAAATGCCATCGACTTGATAGCATCCTCAAACTGCAAAACAAAGTGGGGTGTTGAGGGGTTAAGAGTATTCTCATGTTTCACATATTGATTTGGATGAAGAATTAATTTGGACAATTGGAATATTGCACCAAAGCTAATATTCATTCTATTCATCATCCAAAATTTAGACCCCACCAGAATATGCCATTTCGCACTTAATTCCTTTTAACACTCCAAAATGTAGATGCAAAACAAAGTGATTATTGGGGTTCTTTTTACCACATGACCTTTTTAACCCCTAAAAGCTCAAGGGGTTTGGACAAAACACAAATGTGTTGTAAAATATAAGTTCTATAACTTTTTTGAAGTTTGCATCAAGGAAGATAATGTGAACCACAAAAAGTAGAAAGTATCTGTACGGTCAAAATTATAAAAATATTTTTAGATTCTCTTCGAAATAAATTTTGAAGATATAGCTTCAAAAATTCACCAAAAATACAATTTCTATCTTTAGCATTTGAATTTTTTTTGTAATTGGTCAAAATTGTGTTTTTCATTGATCTGTGAAAAAATACATCAAATCTAGTAATGAGAACATAATACTTTTCTGATATAGTAAGTTTTTCAACACTAGGCCAATTCTAAACTCTTTGTGCTATTTCTTGTATAATTTTTTTTTCACCGTAGCGATATTAGTTTTGAATAAAAATATTTAAAGACAATCCAGCCTTTTTTTAAATTGAAAAAAAAAAAATTGAAAAAAATTGAAAAAAAACTTATTTTTGCGCGAAAATTCTGCCCGACGTCGGGCAGCGGGCAGCGACCCAAAAATGGTCGCTCGAGCGCTTAGGGCCAGGGTGAACTGACCCCCTCATTGCCCCGTTTTGTCCCTGGGGAAAACACTGTGGAATTTTTTATTTGCAATCAGATGATAAAATTTGCATTCAGAATTCAGAATTCAGATTTGCAATCAATGGCCCCTAATTAGCTAGGGGAGGTGTAGAGATTAGAAAAATCACAGCAAAAATTAGGGGACTTTTTTTCACAATAACCCCTGGACGGGGCAATGAGGGGGTCAGTTCAACCTGTCCAGCGCTTAGGGGTTAAAGAAACTATTTGTATGATGAATTTAATGAAATTAAGGTAAAAAACATTTATTATGAAGAAGCAAAAATATGCAAAAAATCAAGAAAGAATTTAGGCGAACAAAGGGTTAATATAACGACACATCGCACTTCCAATTCAACAACGTTGATAATTAGAATGAAAAATGGTACAACGGAGTCTCTTCACCTTTTAACAATGTCTACTGTATTTGCAATCATTCTCTCATGAAAATGTCATCTGCGGAATCTACTCTAGACACCCCTTGGCCAGTGCTTTTTGAAAAAGACAACCGAAGGAATCCTGTCAACTAGAGTCTCCCAAGGATGGTAGACCCACATCCCGTTCAGGTAAGCTGCAAATGAGAACCTCCATTCAAGGCCAGCATGCAACAAATCTACAGAATCATGCACCCCATGAGGAGTCGTGCAAAATGGAGAACTGAGGCCATTGCAATAGGTTCGGCAGCAATGCACATTCCTGTAGTCTCGGTCTTTTCCCAGTCTCGATATTTTCCCTTCTTCCTTATGAAGACGAAAAAAAGCATGAAAGTCAAACCACAGCTGCCACAAAATGCTTGCGCTTGAGAATGCAACAAGTGTAATAGAAGATTTTGACAATTGTTCAGCGATTGTTCAGCGATTGTTCTGCACGACACAAATGCCCAGTCTACCCAACCACCAGTTCAATCTTCATCATCTGCACCGATACCAACCACCAAATATTTCACAATTCATATAATTATCTCGTCCTTCACAATGACCATGAAAATAAAATGAACACGAAATCTTTTGATTGTCAACAATGTCTCTGAGAACAATTCAATGATTGTATTAACTTCTTAAAATATTGCATTAATGTAATTGCAGCATGTTTAATTTTTCAGGAACAAGGTTCGTCGAAGCATATGAATTGGGAACGACGTCCCAAAGGAAGAATCCAGCAAGTCACAACGGAACAGTTAAAAGACGAATCATCCAACAAGATCCCCACAGCACAAAAAAAGAAAATTATCATTAGTAGGCGAGAGGAACATACCACTGCTGAATCTTTCTGAACTCTGTCAACACAGGATAAATATTCTCGAAAGCCTCGTATATCTCATCTCGCACCTGCCACGAAGAAGTACCACGAGAACTTCGGAAGTTAGTGAACTTCGTAGATTAGTCAAATTATGGAGCAACTGACGTGTGCGCAATAAAAACCACCGAGACAAACAAAACTTCTAAGTACTTCACAACCGCACCTTCGCACCAGTGAGGACAATCTTCCCAGACACGAAGATAAGTAGCACAATCTTAGGCTGCTTCATTCTGTATATCAACCCTGGAAACAACTCTGGTTCATACTGCAAATAATCAAAACCAAGAACAGTGAGAAAAAGTTTTTGCAGAACATGATTTTCTGCTAAATCAGCATATCTTTTCACATAACATAGAAAATAGTTTCCAGACAGTATAGTTCAACGTTAACATATAATCGTCGCCAGATTAACATTTCCATGGAACCTTCTCTCTAATCCAACAGCGAACAACAATACTCCGTAACTATAACATATGCCAGGCCAATTCTACCGGTGAAGGATAATGAAGAGTATATCATTTAACATCATTAGACAGGCGCCAAGTTCGGACATATACATCTCATCACTGCTAGATAACCACTCAAAAACATTATGGCTTTTCTTAATACGTTTAGGCAAGCAGGGATAACTCACGCTTGAGAAGTGGCCGTGGGCATAGGCTAAACCCTCCAGTCTGATGGGAAATTTGACATCACAAGATCCGACAATATTCTGAATTTTAAAGTCCTGCAAAAGAGACCAATACTTGTTAGAAATAAAGACCAAATACTGAAAAATTGGAGTTGAAGAGATGACGAAACTAAATGCAACGAACCTACTTAAAAAGGGCACATCATTAAAGATTTGGGTCTCACCTTGAATTGGGCCGGAAAACCAAGCTTCTGAATGATGCGAGCATACTGCACCGATTATAGTCAAAAAGACATTAGAGAGAAGTTGCTTCCAATGAGTTCATCGCTCAGGCTTGTAAAACAACCTTGACAATGGTGCTAGTCATAGCCCCAACAACCTATCATTCCAAAAACCAGCAAACGAGTTCACACCTTTCTGGCAGCCAGCTTTGACTGTTGCTCACTCTTGGCACCTGTGCACACCTGGAAACATAGCAATCGTGTATGCACATCGTTAGTGTTGGATAGAACATCTCGAGTCCATCATAATGACAGATTGGTGCACAGAAAAACATTTGAATTCGACTATCCACAAAATACGTCTCGAGGGATTTTCATATTAATAGCCGAGAAATACCATTTTGCCAGATGCAAAGATGAGGGCAGTCGTCTTTGGCTCCCTTATGCGCATGATAACAGCCGCAAATCGCTGCACAGAGCAGCGCCCACAGACGTTTTAAGCATATAGGCAAAACGACGGACAAGACGCATCACACAGAAAGAATCCACAGTAACCCTGGGCAATTCGAACAAGAACAACAGTCGGCATAATGTGCCACACCATCGTCTTCAAGATCTTCGGGCAACAGAAGATATCAACCACGACTGGTTCAGAACTCTTCCAAGGAGGCCCTGACTCACCTTAGGGTTATACTCAGCGTTTCGGGCGTGCAGGGCAATAGTCTTCAATTCCAAGCGACAATCCATATTCACAGTAGAGACGATATTCCTGCAAGAAGGAGACGAAATCCGTCACCAGGCTGACCTAGGAAGTCACGATCCACCTACAGCAACCAAACCCTAGGGACGACGATAAGAAAGAGAAGGAGGGTGGCGAGGGCGACACGTACTGCAACGTGGGGATGATGCCGGAGGGATGCTTAGCAAGGTCCACAGGCTGGCTGCCCTCCAACACCGGCTCGGCCATCCGTGCGGGAAGGTGGAGAGAGGAAACCCGCGCTGCGGCGATGGCGGGCGCAGGTGCCGTAGAGAGCACGACGTCCGTCGCAACACAGACAAAGCGAAGGCGAGGTATATATACACACAGATCGGCAATGGACGAAGGGCCGGAGAAACAAACAAATGGCGCTCGGGCTGGCTGGCTGCCTGGGAGCTCACAGGGGGCTCAAGAGCGCAAGGCAGGAGCAGCTGCAGCAAGCTTCTGCGAGCAGAGTGAGGGTTATATAGCCTCTCGCCCTTCGCCCCCGCCCTATTTATACTCCTGGCGAGACGACGCGGTCTGCCCGGCGGGCAGCTCCTCCCTCCACTCCCCTTCTCCCAACTGTCCCTTTCCTTTTATCTTCCCTCTGCCCGCGCCCGGCCCTTGCCCACCCAGTGCTTGCCGATGCACTGCCCTAAAGCTGTCCGTTTTTCCCGCTCGCGTTCATCCTTCTACTCCTGGGTCTCCACTGTACAGTTGGGTACCATAAAGTTACGAACTTTTTTTCATTCCTGCCAACTTGCTACCAACTTTGACACCCTCCTCAAGGCTCAAAATTTTTTTTTTTTCATGAATTTTTTTTTTCAAGCGCATCCCTATGTTAACAACATATGTGCCAAATTTCAAGGTCAAAAGATTCACCAAAAAAAAGATATTGAAAGTCTACCAACATGTGTAGTTATAGACTTTCAGTTCTCCCAACTTTGCCACCTTCTCAAGGATTGAAAACTTTTTCTTTTGCCATGAAATTTTTGTTATGAGATCACCTCTACATTGATAATATGTGTGCCAAATTTCAAGTTCAAAATATTTACCCCCCAAAAGATATATGATATGTACTAACATGTGTTTTTGTAAGGGAGAGTTTCACTATTGTCAACTTTGACATCCTCCCAAGGATTGAAATTTTTTGTTTTTTCCATGAATTTTTTTTAAAGAGATTGAATCTATGTTGATAACATGTATGCCAAATTTAAAGTTCAAAAGATTCACAAAGATATTCGAAATCTACCAATATGTTTATGGAAGTTGGCAATAGTGAAATTGTCCCTTTCAATGACACATGTTGGTAGATTTCGAATTCCTTTTTTTGTGTAAATCTTCTGACCTTGAAATTTGGACCAAATGTTATTAACATAGAGTTTATCTCATGACAAAAATTTCATGGCAAAAGAAAAAAAATTCACTCCTAGAGAGGGGTCAAAGTTAGTAGCAGTGAATGTTTTTTCACATCTATACACATTGGTAGAATTCAAATATCTTTTTTTGTATAAGTCTTTTAGCCTTGAAATTTTTCACAGATGTTATTAACACATAGATGCTCTTGCCAAAAAAATTCATGGAAAAAAAACAATTTTTGAGCCCTCAAGAATGTGTCAAAGTTGGCAACAGTGATATGTTTTGTAAAGTTTTTGAAAAAGTTCGTAACTTTATGGTACCCGACTGTACAGTATTAGTGTTGTGCCACAGGCCTTCTTCAAGCGGCCAAAAAATGGAAGCTCTGCTTGAAATTTTTTCCTTGGAGAAAGGTTCAAGATTTAATTATTTTCTATGGATGATAAAATTTGAAAATTTGAAATTCATATTTGGAATCACAAATCATTAAGTAGGTAGTGAAAGTCCCAAAGTATCAAATTCACAACCCAAAATAGTGGGCAAGTTTTTATGTTCATGATAAGCGCAGAAAAAAATTTCACTCTTGTTTGAAAAACTCATAGCACTACTTTAACCCCAAAATACCCAAGCCTTGTTTTGAAGGTTTAGGGGTGCATTTTTTATGTTTTAGAAAACAATCTATCAAAATATTCATGCAAGTAGAACTACACTATTACCATAGGATCTTGTACTTGAAGGGCTCATGATTGAATTGCACAACAATCAAATGTTCATATTTTGAAATACACATGTTCAATTGAAGAGGGGTACAAAATTTCCACAAAATTTTGCAACTACCTACAATTTCAAACACAAATTAGAGGAAGTTACCTCAAAAAATGATACTAAGAAAAATATGATCTCATAATTCTTCATAGAAAACATGCAATTGTCCTTCCATATGAAGTTACTTGAATTTTTAAATGAATTTGTTATGCAAGTACTAAATAGATGTCAATCTCTTCAAAGGAATATTTCAATTTGTTGCCATTCAGAAATAATACACTATAATGTACAACAAAATTCAATGGTAGATCCATTTGACAAAACCTTATAGAAGAGATGTACCAAATATTTCCACAAAATAGCATGGAATCCCAAGTTGAATGATGGGTGCAATGAAAACCATTTTCAACTATACAATTTATTATGTTTTTATATCAGTATATGTCACTTGAGACATCAAAAATAAAAGTGGTTTGCAAAAAATTGAAGGAGGACTTGTCTACTACATACAAATACAACCTACAAGGAACGAATGGGCAAGTCCAAGTCATAGTAAGTCAATTACCACCCTCCCTATCAAATATCTATGTTTGGGTTCTGTCAAATTGTAAGCCACTAGGTTGGCAATTTGGTCTTAGATTTTGTTTTTGTTTTTTCTTAATTTTAGTCAAATTTATAGTAATTTTTTTATAAAAAGAGTGTTTTAATTACAATTGGTAGAAGTCCCTATAGTAGCTCAAAGTACTTAAACCACTCCAATTTTCTACTTTTAGGGTTTGATTTAGTGTCTCAGAGGTCAATTAACCCATGAAGTCCTATTGTCCTTATAAGGGACAAAATGGATTTTGGGCAAACTCCTATGATCTCAATTTTCTTTGAAATTTTTTGAAACTTTCTCATAAGATAGATAAACTTATGAGCTTTCTAGTAATATAATTTTTATTCCAATCGGTGCCTGGGAGCAAAAGTTATGCCACAATAACTTCAAAATGGGGGAGACTGGGCAGCAAAAGAAATTCACAAAATATTGAAATAAAAATGTTAATATTTTTTTTTCTTGTAGATTATATTTTCTTCTAAATGGAAAGCTTTGATTCATTCCATTTGGATTAGTGATGTGAAAGTTATAGAGTTTCTTGTTTTGCAAGCAATCATAGCAACTTCTTGAAAGAATTGTTTTTCTTCTACTTTAATTGAATGCTAATATCTTTCAATCTACACAGTCAAACATTACAAAAAATTTATCACATGATCTAAGACAAGTGTAGAACAAAATCTTACAGTTATATTCTAAAATTTATTTTAGAAAATTATTTCATAGATGAATGTAGCAAAAGTGGTAGTTTTGAGTGGTTTTGGTAGAAAAATCGCCTTAGGACTTTAGGGGTTCAGTGTCCAAGAGATGTTTAGAAGCTTAAGAGATAGCAAGGCCAATGATTGCAATATTCATATTAAAGACTAAACTACTCTTTTAAGTGTATGTAACAAGTTCTAGCTAAAATAAAAGTCTATAGTCTACAATAGAAAAAGTCCTTTAGTATTAGATATATTTGTAGTAAGTCCATTTAGAGGTCACCATCCAATTCAAAAGAGTTGTAGAAAGTTAGATTGTGTTTATATAATATGAAGTGGTAATTCAAGCAATACGAGAGACAAGAAACCAAAGATTGAAAAAAGATATTTTTAACAAAAAATATGCTAGGAGCTCAACGGCAAAATCAATTCATCAAAATTCTATTCAAAAGATTCCCTTTCTTACAAGATTTTAAGGAGGTAATTAATTTATACTTTCCCACACTAAGCACTATGACATCCCCACACTAAGCACTATGACATCCCCACACTAAGAAACACCTAGCTTAAGCATTCTTATGGACTAATTTTTCAAGCAAATTTGTCCATTGTAGATTCCATGCCTAATGTACCCTCAAAATGATTTTTTTGAATATCTGATCCACTCTATTGGCCATAAAATATTCTATATGAGAAAACTCGGGATTTAAAGTTGGCACTTTTGGCCTTCACACTATGAAGCTCTAAGGCCTACAAATAATACTTTATTCACCATTTACAACCTAAGAAAGTTGACATTTGATCTTGACTTGGGACTTGGAAGAACTAGACATGGGCAACATTTCTTTTTGTAACTATCAAGTGTCTTAATTGTGGTGGCAAAAATTTGGAGGAATTTGCCAAGATAAGCTAGTACTTGTTTAATGAAGCAACATCCATGTTTTTTTAAAACTTTTATCAACTATTTTCTTTTAATTCCCACTTGTGGGGCCCTATGCTATTGCTCCAACCAAAATGAAAATAAAAGTAATTTTCTAATTTTTAAATTAAAAAACAACTAAAAATCCATAACTTTCACACCATGTGTTTGAACGCTACAAAATAAATTCCATGCACCCCTCTTCACAAAGAGCTTTCGAATAGTACCAAGAACACGCCTAGGGAACAATTATAGAGATCTTATCATGACAAATAAACATGGATGTTGCAAGCATTGAACCCTAAGGGGCTATTCACATGCAAAGACCAGACCAAAAGTAGAGCTCCAAGCACCAATCTTTGAGGTCTAGTCCATGCCACATCTTGCTTTTAGATGCGCACTGATTCTCCAAATATAGTATCCACTTTTTCAAGTTGTTTGGAATAAACCCCTAAATGCCCAAGGTGCCAAAATTTGGTGTTTGCAAAACTTTGAAGTTAAATAAAACCTAACTAAATTACTATTTTTAGTAGTTATATTCTTGAAATGTTTATCTTGGAGTCTAGTTTTAGCATCAAAAATCCAATCTTGAAAATAAATCATAATGATTTTTCTATTCAAGATTTTGTGCAAGGGTACCCAATGCAATCTTAACTTCCTGTAGTGTTGAGAGCTCTTGGAAATGAGCCTCAAATACACTAGATCTTGGAGAAAAAATCACATTCAAATTTCATTTAAAAAAATTATAGAGTAGATTTTGAGAAGCCCTAAATTGATTGGGTTATACATGTTAGGCCCTTTAACCTCATATTTTTTTGGTCACCAAATTTTTAGATTTGACTTGTGAAAAGAGGATTGCACCACTTTTGCAGTTTTAACACCCTCATGGTCAAACATTATAATCTTTCACTCTATAAGTGATATTGTTGTGTTTTCTTTTCCTATGAAATCTCTAACATGTCCAGTTTGAATTTGTATGGTTACAATTCAAAAAAAATTGATACAACTTATCAAAATGTTACCATTTTGTTCAATTCAAAGCAAATTTAAGTGGCATGCGGCAATTAATAATGAATGAGGCGAGCCACGGAGGCAAGTCTTGGAATAGGGTGAGGATGGAGATCATATCGGAGCTCCAAATCGAGTTGGGAATAGCTTCATGCGGCCCCCCCCGTGGCCGGTTCAAGAGCGGGTCGGCCTGAGACAAGAGTCAAGAATTGAAAGGAGTTCAGGAGGGGATGCCAGGGTGGAGCGGTGAGACAAATGATGCGACTAGACTAGTCGCCCGCCATAGTAAGCTTAGCAAGATAGAAGGTGGACGAACGAAATGCAAAGGAGAACAGTTTCCAACAAGTGCTTGCCCTGCCCCCCACACCAACGCAAACGACAGGAGCAGGACGAGTAGCAGCTGCGCTCCCCGGCAGACCTAAGCTTACCTTACCTTCTTCACGCACACTTCGCCAGGCCAGGCCAGGCCCTGTCGCTCGCTCGTCTTTTGATTATTAGTTCTGTCTTTCTCGAGTCGAGTTGAGCCGAGCCGGCGGGGGTGCCTGTCCTACGAATGCCTTCCTGCTTCTAATGTCATGGCTCACTCTCACCACTTGTATGCCGCTTGCTTCGACCACCGCAGCACTCACCTCCTCGACCACCCCGACCTACCGCCCCCCGCCTTCCGCCTTCGCCTCTCCCGCCTCCAGGTTCGTTCTTTTCTCTTCTCTTCTCTTCTCTTCTCTTCTCTTCTCTTCTCTTCTCTTCTACCCCCCACGGGAAGTCACCTCCCTCCGCTCTGCTTGGCCTTTCTCATGCCCTCTTTTGGCGGCCGCCTCTCTGCAGCAAGAGCTTGCGCAATTCGAGAGCCGCTGTGTCGAGACCCGCGTCGCGTTGGACTCCAAGACCTCCGAGACCAATGCCATGAAGGCGCACGTCGGCCTCCTCCAAGCGCAGCTTCTTCAATCTGACCAGGTGGTCGCCGCAGTCAAAGCGCAGCTCTGGGGCCTAGAGGAGGAAGTTGCTCAGCTTCAGGCCGATCAAATTGCTCTACAACTCCAGTTGGAGTTGGACAACGCCAATGTAAGCATCGCACACCTTTCTCCCCCTCTCCCGCTCTCCCTTTGTGACGCTTTGAGCTGACCGTCCGCCATCGTGTGCAGCACCTCCGCGCGGAAGAGGAGTGGGGCTTGCAGAGGGAGGAACTCCGGGCTCAAGTCGCTAACCTTGAAACCGAGCTGCATCTTGCTGACTGTAGCGATGGTGAACTAGACTTCCTGATTACTCCCGCCAAGAAAGGGCACTTAGACAGGGCTCTAAGCTCTCCTGGAAACTTGAATGGGCTCTCGTTGCAGACCCTACTTGACATGGGAGAAGCTTCATTAGAAGTAGAAGAAGACATTCATGAACTTAAAATGAGACTGGGGGGATCCGAGGCTCGTGAACGAACTGCCCTGCATGAATTGACGTTGAAAAATCGGCAGCTCGAAGATCTGGAAATTCAGATTACTCAACTCAAGGTCCGAGTCTGTAATCAAAGTTCTTCTGCTCTTAGGAAAATCTAGGAGGAAGGATTTGCATATTGCAGTTGCGCATTATATATATTATTTTTGCAAAACTTTCCTTTGTCAGCTAGTGTTCGGGTAACTCTTATTTGTCAAAACCTAAATGCCCTACAGGAAGAAGTAGCGGCAGAGAAGGAAAAAGCTAAAGAAGAAGCAGAGGATTTAACTCAGGAAATGGCAGAACTGCGGTATCAGTTGATGGAGATGATTGAGCGAGAGAGGGAGTTACGTGCACAAGCGGAGCAAGCCTCAGTGCTTCGGGTCGTAGAGCTAGAGTCGCAGGTGAGTATTGTTTTCTGACTGCGTTCTTATCGTGTGGTTTGTGAGGCACCTACCTGTGCTTCTTAAGGCATCTGTAATCGTTCTGGATGTTTAGTCTTTCCCCCAGATTTGTATCCTCTACGAATAAAAGAAATTCAGAACGCTCGTTGTAGAACCTGAATCACGTGATGCCAGTATGGAATTAGGGCTTAGGGAAAAAATTTCGATTGTTTTTCAAAGAGTATGTATCCTAACGAAATTCAGATTTTTTGCACACTCCATCACGGACAATTTTGGATTTAAAGCTCTCTGTTCCCTTTTAGGTAGCGCATGTAGACAATTTTGGTCAACTTTGATCATCATAATCATGAGATTGCTCTGTTGGATCTTTTTGGAGTGGTGCATAATTGAATTTGCGTCGAGATTCTACGGTTACTTTGTTGAATCGTGTGATGACGATTGGGAATAATCTCAATTGGGAAAGATTGGGAACTTTGGGAATTTTGAATTTGTTCGTGTGAAGGGGTTGACCTGCTTCTGGGACTGAAACTTAGGGGTTAAAATGCACCACCACAGTTGTAGAAATCTTATGAAACAGCTTAATAGGGCTCTAAATTTAGTCGCAATTCCTCCCTGTTCCTCTTCATGTCTTATTGAGTTTGTCTCCGTCCTAGGCTGCACGTTCACCTTCTCTTGTTCCAGTCTTGTATTCTCCGTAGCAGCATGAACCGTTCGTTTTTGAAATAGCCTCCATTACAATTCGGGCTTCAAATAGTTACCGACTACGTTGGTCTGCTGTTGAACGCCGAAGTAGTAATATGCAGTAGCCCTGACAAATTCATGTAACTGTAATTGTAATGTGGTTTTGAGTGCATTTATTTCATCGAGGAATGGAGGAAATGTTCTGATATTCATTGAAAGGATGAGTCGTCATACAACAGACCACTGATATATAAATATTCTGTTTCAATGACCATTAAACTGTCTCAATGTTACTGAACTCATACAGAAGAATTTGGAATACTAGCAGGAAAAAATGTTCACTGCACGTGTAGTTCTCCAAGGTACAGGAGTTCCTAACTAGTGACCAAGAATTTCCATATTTGTCTTTCTGCGAATAACGATACCAGCAAGGTGTTTGACCCTCAGGTGAAGAGTGCCCGACAAGAGGTGGTGCAGGCTCTTTCGAGTCGCAGAGAAGCTGAAATGCAATCCGATCGCTTGAGTCTTGAAATTCAGCTTATGCGACTCTCTCTTGAGGTGAAATCCGCATTACCTTTAATCTCTTAAAGCGGTTTCTACAATGAATTTGGCGAATGATATTACATGATCCTTGTTCTCCTAACCGTGAGTGTGATTTTAGAATGCTGAGCAAGAGCTGAAAGAGTTTAAAGGAAAGATAAGGCGCGCCCAAGGAGAGGTCGAGCAAAGCAGCAAGGTTGTTTCCTCAGCAACTGAAGCAAGGCTGAAATTAGAGAAACAGGTATATATCACTACTTCAGTGTTTCTATGGAATTTTTCCTTGACCGTTATCATTCATTAGCCTGTTTTTCCTTTTGGAAGCAACTGGGTAGCGTATAGTTTATAATTTTAAATTTATCCTCTCGTTTATCTGCCCGGTGTATCCATCTTATTGTGCATTTTACAATGCAGCTGCTGGAATCACAGGTGACTTGCAACTGTTCCTTCAGCGAAAATCAACAGCTTAAGGCAAGCCTGGATAGAGCTATTGCAGCCCCATCTGAGTTAGCTGGATTCCTTAGAGTCGAAAGGACAGCATCACATGCTCTTATTGCTAATGAATCAGGAGATTTGAAGCATGAAGATGAGGCTGAGTATAGTTGTGAAGGTACCTGATGGTGTTCGCTGCAGAAATCAATTTCTGGTCCTTTAGTAAATGAAATAAATGAAATGTCTAGCTAGGTTGGCCTGGGTCTGGTAAGCATCAAATGGGCCATGGTGACTGGTTGCAGGTTCGTTAATCTATCTCCATCGTTTACTAACTTGTTTTTGTAAGTTCTTTGATCAGATTTGTCGGTAGAGGGAGTGAAAAATAAGGAGTGCTCTCCACATGAACAAGTCGAGACCCTAAATGACGTTCGAGATGAGCAAATAGAGAGCCATGAAGACACTCGTGACTTTTTATTTGCTTCTGACCAGGCGGGATTTCAGCTTGACGAGTTCCCATCACCCAGGTCGTCAAGTAATTCTTCAGATGCTGAAATCCCTGGTATCACAGGTAATAATATAAGCAAGCCAAATTGTTATTTGTAAAAGACTGCTTCCAATGGACTATTCAGTATCTCTTCAGTTTCCTGTGTTGAGAAAGGCAGTGTCACTTTCGATTTTTGACTGCAGTATGGTCATGGGCATTATTGTTGACAGACCTCCTGAAAGCGAGATGCATCAGGGAATACCGATACGCTTCTGATACTGCTTGAAGGGTTTCCAACACATATTGATAACGAGTTTGCTATTCTATCCGCAGAGGTCAACGAAGTTCATTACGGCTCTCAAGATACTTTTTTGAACGAAGCAAATGTCCAATCTGAGGGTCCTGCCTTCGCTGTGGTTATGGGGTTGCAAGTACCAGGATGAGACGAGGAAAAGAGCCTGGTCATTCTGTAAGTCAGGTTTCAGTTGATGAAGTAGCTGGAATATGTGAATCTCTGGTGAAGATTAAGTGCCAATCTTCTACTTTCATTAGAAGAAAAATATCTTGGTTAACCCCTCATCGCCTCAAGGGACAAAAAGTGTCCTCAAAGCCTGGCAGTCTGATTCAAATTGGTGTAACTTTTGCATTTAATGTCCGAATTCAATAAAATTTGTTGGGAAAGTTGCACATACTAGTCTAGTTTGTGGTAAAATTTTCAAATCAATCCAAGATATACAGATGATTTGGGAGCAAGTCGAAGTTCACAGGTTTAATTTGAGTTCACCATTGGAGTTGATGGCTGCAACTTTGAAGAACTTTCAAGGCTTGCTTCATAAAATGTTCTTTTCAATAAAATTTGTTGGGTGACATTCCTCTATAAGTTTAGTTATTGTGGTCAAATTTTCATGGCAATCCAAGTTGTTTTGAATGCTTGGGAGCAATTCAAAGTTCAAAAACCTGACATTTTTGAATTACAGTGAAATTTGGTGGCTTGTTTCTTCCTTATACAGTGTTGGTTTCTAATTATTTTTTTTAGAAAAGTTGTGCATTCTAATCTAGTTTGAGTGGCTGAAATTTCATACCAATCCAAGAAGTTATGAGTGACTGAGAAGCAATTTAGTAGGAGGTTTAGTCATAGATGTGTTTTTTGCACACTTTTTGGCTATTTTTTTGACATTTCAAAGTCATTTTGCAAACACAATGAGTCGATTGAATGAATTTTTTTTCACCAATGTGTTCATATATTGATTTTTAAATACTTTCTAGTTCAAAGTTTCTACATTTGAGTAGGTTTAGAAATCAAATTTGACCTCCAAATGTGTTTTCAGAAAAATTTCAGCATCTTTTTTTAACACTAAAACATTATAATCTTTCAATCTATGTGGCCAAATGACTCCAAACTTTATCCACGTCATCTCCAAAATTCACACTACAATATTGTATGGTTAAGATCTTCATAGCTTAGTCTCATATAGACTTAAAAAGTTTGAAAAGTAAGCAATTTTTTGGCACAGTTGGACCTCTGGCAATGAGGGGTTAACGGGAGAGATTGGGAATGAGGAATTTGGGCTTTGACTAAGAGAAAATCGATGGCTTGGCACTACAAGTTTTACTTTACTTTACAACCTAATGCAGACTTAAAAGTAAGCCTACAAGCTTCAAATTTGGAATTGATAGGTACTTCCCAAGCTCTCTACTACTCCATATCACGAAGATTATACAATTTTGATTCCAATTAGCCGGTGAAAGTTGTTATTTGGTCAATGTTCAGGTTATTATTAGTCACGTGCTTTGAGTTTCTCTTGAAAGAGCACTGCGTTAGAATTGATGACTGCAGAAGGCATTCTTGAAGCTAGTATCCGAAGTCATCATATCCTTTGAAGCCAATCTCTTGGTTTTCTTTCAATATGTGTTAGTGGTTCAGAGTTTGGTACTTATTCATGCAAAGACCCTAAAAGAGTTGATGAACCGCCAATGTAGCAAGTGAAAATTTGCCTTGGCATAAATTACTAGAAACTCAGTTACATACGAGTAATATTAGGATTCTTTGGATGCCATCCCTACCCGCAAACTAAAACTCCTCATAACTTTCATCTCATTAATCAAAATGAAATGATTTAAAGTTTTTAATGTATATATAAATCAAAAATCCTCATAACTTTCATCTCATTAATCAAAATAGAACGATTTAAATTTTTTCATGTATATATAAATCAGAGAACCAATTTCAAAATTTTTTTTTTTTAAAAGTGATTTTTAAAGGCGTTTTTTGGGTTGTCCAGGTTTCTTGCCGACTATTGAAAATTACATATCATGCAATATCTTTTTAACCATGTAATCAAAAGTTATAAAAATTGTTGGGACTTAAAGCTACTCTTTAGGCAGACATTGTATGAAATTTTAAAATAAAAAAATAAAAATGTTGTTTGTAGTGAATTGTCCAAAATTGCTATATTGTCCGAAAACGGTGTTTGGTCCTTTAGGGGTTAATTATGTTCATTAATTTTGGGTGTCACCTTGTGATGTATCCAAAACCAATGCCCCATCAACCTTTTCTTTTCACTTTATCAAATACTAACCACATATAGCCGCCATTTGATGAATCTCCTTCTAAACCTACATGCATTGAATTTTCCACAATTTCTTCCATGACCATCATTTTTTTGTGCTTCTCAATCATGGGTTGTTACATAGGTCACACTACCTTACATGGGTTGCCTAAACAATTAAACTGGGGTAACTTATCTCAAGCCTAAGATTGAATGCCAAGTGCCAACCAAGCCAAATATCAACATCCCTCTTTTTTTTGTGATTTATTTTGACATGAATAATAATACTTTCTTCACTTTTCTAGAAGTGGTTCAACTAGGGGCATCTAGTCCTTGTGGGGAGCAAACTGGATTGATTTTTTCAGTTATTTTAGGTAGTGCAAAAAACAATAATCATTGGAAGGATGAAGCTTTTGTCATGTGAGAAGCGTGGATGATATTTTGCCATCGGCCTTGACATTTGTGGAGCTAGGCGGGATGGGAGGAAGGTGGTGTGAAACACAATTTACTTAGGATGCAAGTTTGGGCTGGGTTTCGGCCTTGGTGGAGATTTCGGCACCTTGGTTAGAGACCTCAGTGTCCACGTGAATTGTTTAGAGACTCATCTTTTTGAAATTGAGTCTTCCACATGATGGAGTGAGAGACTTTGCCTCATGGACTCCGTCTCAACATGCAATTCATTATTTGAGAATGATATCGACTTGACTATTGTAATCATAGTGAGGTTTTTCAATTTCTTTTGAAGTTTTTCCTTACATTTTATTACTTAAAAAAAAGATCCTATACTATACATAAATGTATATACAATCAATTTTGACACCTAAAAACTTGTAGAAACATGTTTAGAGTGTGTTTTGGAGTTTTTTTCATGTGATGAAATTGCAAAGAGACTCAAGGTGGAGCTCCATAGGCAATTAGTTAGGCATGGTTTTAGGGTCTCTAGGCTTTCAAAATAGATTTTTATCCCTTATTAGTAAAATATGTATATTATTGGCCTTGTTTTAGTGGTTAAAATTGGTAGGCCATTCAAAAGGGGCCACTAGAGGCTTGCCATGAGAACATTATTTAATTTTTGAATGAACAAGTGTCATCTTTGTCCTTGGAACTAGGGGAGCTAAAATTGAGTGTATCGAAATTTCCAAAGAGTGTGAATAGTAGTGCTTGAAGATGTCCGTTACATTATGCTTGCAACACTTTTGTTGGTTGGGTTACTATAGGCAATACCTTGCAATGAGTAATCATACATAGCTAGTCAATTTTTAGGGTGATTAGTAGATGGGGAATATTTGTGAACTTTACTTGGAGCCGTGGTCTATTTTTATTAAAAGCTTGGTGTTTAGTAACTAGATACTAGGGGCACAACTACACTAAAGGCCTTATTCGTTATTTTGATACAAAGTGATCACTTTGAGACTTTGAGAAATTGAGTGTGAAGCTCTTCTCACTAGTAGTTGTTGAATTCAATTATAAATATAGCCTAATTATAGAGATTTTTAGAGCACACACTCAAAATGACTTAGAAGTTAGAACCAACGGGTACTAATATACCAATGAATACGAAGACAAAAATCATTTCCACACATATATGCTAAGCTCACAATCAACCGATGTATAGAAAAACAAATCCATTTACATTTTGTAAGCTGGATACAAAAACACCAAAAATATGTAACTCATGGCTACTCCAAATGGCACCTAAAGTGTATGAATGACCAAATGTTCAATCTATTGAACTTGTTTAGAAACAGAGAGGCTTACTGTACATAAAGCACTCTACTTTTCATTTTTTTTATATGCACTATATATGACTATTCTAATAATAGTAATATAGATTGAGAAGCCCATAGCCTTAGAAACATTTCCCGCTTGCCTAGGCATTGTTGTGAGCCACACCATTGGACTTTGCCGCCTCTAATGCTTTTAGTTTTGCTAGTCCCTTGAAGATATCGTTGCGTCAAGAGTGATGATGGAGCCCACTTTCGCCGTCCATTGAGCCACATAAGCGCACACTCTACAAACCAGTACCCTTACGCTTCGAATTGCGGAAGTTTCGAGGAACCTCTAAAGTGGAAAGTGATCTTGTCCCATCTAGAGTCTGTCTTGGCATCGATATATTCACATTGTTTGTGTAAGGCGGTCCAGTTCTACTGGATGCTGTGTCTATAGAGCGCCATTGGTCTATAGTAATCCGTTGAAAAAAAAGGGAGTTGTTGGAGGGCAGCTTCCTGGTTCCTACAGATGCCGAAGGTTGGTTGTCTTCGAGCCCAAGCAATCTAGGTTTAAATGGCAGACCAATTTGTTCACTCTTTGAGTCTTCGTATACCCTTGGGAAGATGACCTCCGTTTCAAGTCATTTAAGACGACAAACGGAGCCACTTCCAAAGGCAAGATATTATCTTCGAGTTGAGGATGCCATGAAGTTCTGTAAACAAAGAGGTCCAATTTTTTGTTCGTCGCAGTGTCTTCCTGAAAAGCTGGCAAGAATGATCCTCCTTGAGTCGACGATGATCACTTGAGCGGGGACGGTGAGCAGATGGGTGTCCGTTCCGGCCCACAACTTGGAGGACTGTCGACCACGCTTCCTCAATATCTTCCTTGGAGTAGTCTATGGCTGCCGACACTGCGTCAGCGGCTGAGTGTAGCATGTATAATTTGGACACCAGCGCAGGATGGCAGCTCCCTCTGGCCGATTCCAAGCCAATGGAGAGCGACTTTTTGGACCCTAAGAGCAAGCTCCTAGTGAGCCTCCACTTGGGTGTTGGCAGATTCAGACTAGGAGCTCCAACCTGCAGGAAGAATTGAATTACAGGAAACCACCACACAGTTTTCACCAAGAGAATGACAAGAAGAGATGCAAGAGAATTGTAATTCCAAAAGAAAAACTACAAAAAGAAACAAATGGAGCAGAAATGCAAAGACATAGAAAAGCTAAGTCCGAATTGAATATATTATTTACAAAAGAACGTAGCATACAAGATTCTAGAATACAAAATGTAATTATTGTTCTACAAACATGGATTCTACTATGATACTCTATGTTTTACAACGGCCTCTTCTAATGACCAAATTCTTCACCGGTAGCTTGTAACAGGCTCCCACATTCTGTGCAGATTCCCTCATGGCATCTACGATTTGCCCGTAATTAAAGTCACTAGCAACGAGAGGCTTGAGGCCAATCCGGTTGGCCTCTATGTAGTCTCGCAGTCTCCCCAGTTGGGAGTCCGAGATGAGACACCGGAGCCACGGTAGGAGGTCCGCCATGAGGAAGTTGTCCCTTCGCTTGGCGTGACTCCAAGTTTCAAGAATCACGGTGTTTTCCCTTTCATTACAAATCCCCTTCTCCAGGGAGTCATTGATGAGGAGGGTGTTGTCCGCAATGAAAGACGTGTCTACACTGGAATTTAGGAACAACGTCTCGGATGGAACCTTCATGAAGAGGGTGATTGCAAGAAAGACCGGTCCTATTTGGCGTCACAATTGGAGTGACGGAATTGGTTTTGGTTGAACTTTTGGAAATTGAAGCCAATGGACTTGAATTTTTTATGTAAGATTTCTAACTCAGAAAACATGAGATTTATTATTTTTCAAAAAATTTGAAAAATAATTTTATAATTAAATATCAATTTAGCTAATTTGTCACACTTTGCGGTTTAGGGTTTTTTTGTACTGTGAAGTATCCAAAAAATATGATGTTCACTTGACTTATTTGTGGCCTATTCCCATACTAGATGGGCATATGCCCACCAAAGGGAATTAAAAAAAACACAATTCTTTGTCCTCAACATGCATGCAAATAGGGGTTCCTTGTGCATAGCACTCCAAACTTTTATGATGGTTTCAACTTCTAGTTTTTGGTGAAATGTAATCACTATCAAGTCTTTATAAATGGCCAATTTTTAGTTTTTTTTTTATTCATGATTTTCTAATTTTTATTAATTTATACTTAATTTTATCTACTTTTTGTGACAAATTGTCATTTTTTTTAAGTAGTACTGTTTCAGTATTATGAAGTACTCAAAAGTATTATTGGCCGTTGATTTGAAAAATCAACGGTTGAGATTGCTCCATTTTGTAGTACTCCTAGTACTTCTAGTACTGGGCAGAAAAAACGTAGTTTTTGATGAAACGCTACCAAAATCGTTTGGTCTTTCTTGCAATCACCCAAGATGCCTTTTGTACCAAATTGAAGATAATTCCTAGGAGAGACCTCTACTCTTTTGCACTGATCTTGGCTCAACACGCCATAAGGGGCCTTGCAACCGCTGAATAGGTGTCCAACAATGGGTTCTGTGTTCGACTTGAACATGGCACTCCATACTAGCATCTTGTTTGCGATGTCGGAAACCTCTTGCATGAAACCCTCTAAAACTTGTTGAGCAAATACAGCCTTGGGTCCAACGATCGTGGAGTTTCTATAGCAGAGAACTTTGTCTTCGAGTTGATAGGTTGGAATTTTCCACTTGTGCCATACGCCCTGGTGGCGACTTAGCAAAGCCCCTCGTTCAAGTCAAAGACAATGTTCATCCACTTCCTCTGTAGTGGGGGCACTAAAGGCGCTACATTCCTTGGGATGACCTCTCTCTTGTCCTTTGATTCTACCTGATCAAATCAAAACAACATAGAAATAGAGTTACCTGTTTGAATGCAGAATTATGTGAGCTAGAAAACAGGAGGGAGCATTGAATCTATTAATTGTTTGCTTGCTCCCATTAGAATGTGTTTTTATAGGCACCGGACGATGCACGCTTTTATGTTTTTTGAGCTGAGCAAAAAAACATGGAAAGCAAAAGACAATTAAACTTGGAGTCCGTTTTTGCAATTTCAACAAAATAATATATTTTATTTACAAGTGAAATATATTACATAAATATTTTTTTATTTCCATCTACAGCTGCCAAAACTATACACTAATGTCTATGCTACACTAGTCTACATGCATTGCAATCACAGACGGATTCACTGTCCACACGCATGCAATCAAGGAGTGGCCATGCCATCCTGTCAAGCATCATGCATCCGAATGAGATTTCAGACTTACGTGAGGACTTCTGATGTCTCTAGCAAAACAAAACAATCATCCATAACTCTGTGTATATGAAAGTCAATCCAAATTGTAAAGATCTGATGGTTGTACTTGTGATGAATCCACCCTTTGCGGATCATTCTCCACCTATTGCGCAATAGGTGTCGGTTCCACATCTCCCCTATTGTCCAACTTTGCTCCCACATCCTCCCTGAAATCCTCCTGTTTCCCCACACCTCCACCGATGTCGTCCTCACTAGTGTTGTAGTCGACCTTCTCTTTTGAAGAAGCATGTGAATCCAACACTAAGCGTCTAGGCGTAATCATCAGGGGCTTGGGTTTGGTAGATCGTGGAGAAACATTGCCTACCTACGCAATAGAATCAAGTTGCACCAACCCTTCAACCTTATCATCAAGTCAATGAAGACTCTCTTCTCCTTGGGCAAGATGTCTTACATGAAAGGCGCTCTATGTCTCAGGGATAACTTCAAACCCTATTTGGTCAGGGGATGGCACCCTATCTACTTGGGAATCGAGAAGAAATGCGATCACATCCGCAAGGGAGGGAGAGGAAACATCAGCCTTATCCTCGAGTCGAGGATCCGGCAATCCACACTAGTAAGAGCCCATGTTTTTTTTAACGGATTTTTCTAGACATCCACATGTTTTCATGTTAACAATGATGTCAAATGAAACATCAAGATGTTTCATTTGACATCACTGTTAACATGAAAACATGTGGATGTCTAGAAAAATCTGTTAAAAAAAACATAGGCTCCTACTAGTGCCCGATACCAATTCCAAAACATTGTTGAGGACAATCTGGTTGGAGGTGGTCACCGACTTTTGTTGTTGTAGGGCCTCAAGAAGCGGTAAGGGAAGGACAAGCGATCTGCCCGATTGAGACTGAATTGCAGCAATCAACTGCTTCAACTGAGTCTCGAGGGAAGAGATCTTTGCGTTGGACCCTTGTTGCACCTTGGATATTTTGGCATTGGCTGCTTGACTGTACGCGACAGCCTTAGCAAGCTATCTATCTTTCTCTTCCCTTGCTTGCTACCTCACTATCTTTCGCTTTCAGGCTTCCTCCTCGTAAGTCCACTAGTCACCCTCGATCTTGACCTTCCCGTCTGGTAGGAGGATTGGTTTTCTCTCGAGTTTGGGGAGCATGCCTTCAACATCATCCTTGTTGGAGGAATGCAAACAATCTATTTCTTCATTGTCACTGATGTCGATGATCTTTGAGAACTGCACCTTCCAACATCTCTATTGAGATTACAAAGTACTTCAATGGAAGAAAGGCTTTACTTAGATGGTAGGAAGATACCAAACCCCATGAGTGGGTTGAACATAAGGTAGAAGCCTTTCACTAGTTATCCACATATATTATGGGATAACTAACTACTATGGATTGCCTCGACTACAAGCAATATCCAATGGACTCTAAGTCTAACTAAGAGTCTAATGCTACTCCTAGGGCTGAATGTACATAGTCTACAACAATATGTACATGATCTTCAACACTCCCACTTTGCAAGTGGTCAAAGGCTCAAAGGCCCATCTTCTCAATCAAGTTTTGGTGTTGTGGCTTGCCAAGGGACTTGGTTAGCACATCAGCAACCATAGCTTGGGTAGGCACATACTTGAGCTCAATCACCTCAGCCTCCACTCGTTCACAAATGAAATGGTGTTGCACATCAATGTGCTTCGTCCGAGAGTGGTGGGTGGGATTCATGGAGGATGGAGGTGCTGATCCTAAGCTCTTGGAGATGAACCCAAGTGGGAGCAATGGGAGACCAACCCAAAAGGTGGGCACAACTCCAAGAGTGCATTCAGAAGATGAAGATGAAGAGCAAGGAGGGGAAGATGAAAACTTGGTGGTGCCCAAGAAGAAGGTGGCCACACCCCAAGTGAAGAGATCAGCAATTCCTTCTCCAAGCACTTCACCAAGGGTGCAAGAGCATGATCAGCCCTTGGAAGAGCAAGATCAGACCATGGAGGAGTCACGTTATCCAACAAGGACCCGCAAGCCCCTTGGAGATTGGTGGCTGAATCACATTCTTCCTCCACAAAATGAAGATCAAGCCAATGTGGCTTTCCTTGGAGATCCATCTACACTTGGAGAGGTGCTGAATTGTGAAGATGCAAGCAAGTGGGAGTTGGCCATGCAAAAGGAGTACAAGGCCCTCATTGACAAAGGGACATGGGATCTTGCACCCCTCCGTTCCAAGAGATCAAGTGTGGGTTGTAAGTGGGTTTTCTCCACCAAAAGGGATGCTTTGGATCACATTTTGAGGTACAAGGCAAGGCTGGTTGCTAGGGGGTTTTCTCAAGTGGAAGGGGTGGACTTCAATGAGACCTTTGCCCCCGTTGCAAAGTTTACCACCATTAGGTGCATTGTGAGTATTGGGGCAGCCATGGACTTGGAGATGCACCAAATGGATGTGAAGACGGCTTTTCTCAACCCCAAGCTAGAGGAGGTCATCTACATGGATCAGCCCCTAGGCTTTGTGCAAGAAGGCCAAGGGCATCTCAAGCGCAAGTTGAAGAAGGCACTTCCCGGATTGAAGCAATCGGGGAGAGCTTGGTATAGGGATATTGATGCCATGTTTGCAAGGAAGGGCTTCGAAAGAGGCTATGCTGATTACTCTTTGTACACCATGCAAAGTTGTGAGCATTTGGTGATTGTGATCCTCTATGTGGATGATCTGATCCTCCTTGGAAGTAGCATGACCAAGATGCTTGAAGTGAAGGATATGCTCAAGAAGGAGTATGAGATGACGGATCTTGGAGAGTTGAAGTATTGCCTTGGAGTGGAGTTCAAGAGGGATAGGGCTGCCCGCACCATCACTATGAGCCAACGCAAGTACCTTGAAGAAATTCTCAAGAGGTTCAACATGAAGGAGTGCAAAGCCATAGGTACACCACTTGAGACTAATGGGAAGTTGCCCAAGCTCACGGATGCTGAATTTGAAGAGGTGAGGGCTGAAATGCATGGTGTGCCTTACAAGGCAGCGGTTGGTTGTTTGATGTATGCCATGGTAGCCACACGGCCTGATTTGGCCTTCCCGGTGAGTGTTGTGAGTCAACACACCTCCAAGTATGGCCCAAAGCATTGGGCTGCAGTGAAGAGGGTGATGAGGTACCTTCAAGGCACGCTTGGGCTGAAGTTGCAACTTGGGGGTGCCAATGGGCTGAAGTTGCATGGCTTTTGTGATGCGGATTGGGCGGGTGATGAGGCAGATAGGAGATCCACCACCAGTTACGTGTTTATGCTTGGAGTGGGTGCCATTACTTGGAATTCCAAGAGGCAGCCCACCATAGCTCTTTTTACAACGGAGGCTGAATACATGGCCATGAGCCAATGCACCAAGGAGGCCATTTGGTTGAGGGAACTCTTGGTTGATGTTGGCCTTGTCCAAGTGGAGAGCACACAAATTTTGTATGACAACCAAGGGGCCATTGCTTTGGCCAAGAATCCCACCCACCACTCTCGGATGAAGCACATTGATGTGCAACACCATTTCATTCGTGAACGAGTGGAGGCTGAGGTGATTGACCTCAAGTACGTGCCTACCCAATCTATGGTTGCTGATGTGCTGACCAAGTCCCTTGGGAAGCCACAACACCAAAACTTGATTGACAAGATGGGCCTTCGAGCCTTTGACCACTTGCAAAGTGGGAGTGTTGAAGATCATGTACATATTGTTGTAGACTATGTACATTCAACCCTAGGAGTAGTGTTAGACTCTTAGTTAGACTTAGAGTCCATTGGGTATTGCTTGTAGTCAAAGGCAGCCCATGGTGTTTAGTTATCCCATAATGTATGTGGATAACTAGTGAAAGGCTTCTACCTTATGTTCCACCCACTCAAGGGGTTTGGTATCTTCCTACCATCTAAGTAAAGCCTTTCTTCCATTCAAGTACTTTGTAATCTCAATATGCCAAATCTCCACAAGGTCTCCATGAGCTGATCCTTGGGCAACACATGCTAATGAGGTGCCATTCACCTTGATGATGTGGAGGAGGTACAAGTTGCCCTCACAAGGGGCTGATGCAATCAAGACTCCACTTGGTGCCCTCACAACACAACCCACATTGTTAAAATGCACTTTCAAACCTCCCAAAGACAACTTGCTCACCGAAAGCAAGTTGGCATGCAACTTGGGGACATGGAGTGCCTCATGGATCTGAATCCTCTTGGTCTCCCTCTTTAATTGCACCTCCTCAATGATGGTCCCTATGCCAAGGGCCTCCACCATGCCATTGTCTCCCAAATAAATCTTCTTCCTTGAAATGGGTTGGTAGGTGTAGAAGGCATCTCGATGGCTGGTCATGTGTTGAGTGGCCCCCGAATCCACAATCCATGTAAACATGTTGGCCTTGTCCCCTCCTCCTTGGGTGGCAAAGGCCAAATCCTCCTCTTCCTCCTCTTTGGAGGCTTGGTGTGCACTCTCCTTGCCTTTGGCTTGGCTGACCTTGCAATGCCTAGCAATGTGGCCTGATTTGCCACACTTGAAGCATGTCCTTGTCTCCTTGAACTCCTTGGTGTTGCCTCCTTTGCCATGTTTTGACACAAGGGCTGATCCCTCCCCTTGGGACTCATTCTCCTTGCGCTTGGTCACCTCATGCATCAAGCGGGCCGTGACAAACTCCATGGTCAGCTCCTTCATAGGCCTTGTCTCCAATGCGGTGATGAGGAACTCATAAGACGGTGGCAAGCTCTCCAACAAACTCATCACCACATCTCCATCCGTCACGGGTGCCTCCAAACAAGCCAACTCATCCGCAAGGGCCTTGATCTTGTTGACATGATCCAACAAGTCATCCTCCTCTTGCATCTTGCTAGTGAAGAACTTGCGTCGAAGAAAGAGGATGTTGGAGAGGCTCTTGGTCTCATGGATGTTGCAAAGGGTGATCCATGCTTGGGCTGGTCCCTTGCAATGGCGAATGTGTGCAATTTGCCGGTCCACAAGGTTGATGGCAATGAGAGCAAAGGCCTTCTTCTCCTTCCTCTCAAACGCCTTCTTGGTCTTTAGATCAGCATCTTCACTTGGAGGCTCCTCACTCCCATCCACCACCTCCCACAAGTCCTTCTCCGCAAGGATCATCTCTATCTTGAACTTCCACATGCCAAAGTTCTCCCCATTGAACTTGTCAATGATGCGCACACCTTCTCCTCCACTTGATGCCATGATGGAGCACCTCCCACTTGTTGGCAGCACCCCAAGTGTCTCCAAGAGTTCGCAAACTCAATTCAGCCTCCAAACCATCCCTTGGAAGCCAATTGGGCTGAAATGGCACCAATCAACCCTTCCAAGCACCTCCAAAGATCCTTCACACCCTAAGAACGACCAAAACACTCCTCACAAGTGCAAGGACTCCTCTCCACACCAATTCAGACCCTCAAGAAGCTCAAAATCACCACATGCACATCATGGGCAAGTGCTACTTCAAATCAGCAAACACACTTACAATGCTCCTCCCAAATTGGGAACTCCACCCTCCAAGGAGCTCAAGACTCCAATCAGCCCAAGATGGAGCTACTACTCACAATTCACACCACAAGGACAACAATGGTCTGCAACAACCCTAGCTGATTACCAAACCACCAAAGGACCGTGATTAGCTCCACAAATCTTACAAGAGCACAATTCAGCCCTCTTGGATTCACCAAGTCCACTAATTCGCCTCACTCACTCACAAGGGCACTAATCAGCCCTCAATGGATGGCAAATGCCTCTAGCAACCCAAAGATGCTTCCAAGGCTCACAAAGGACTCTCACTAGATTGCAATTGGCACAATCACAATCCACAATGCACCCAAGTACACAATCAGCCTCAATGGGCTCCCATTGTACACCTCTAAGCACAAACTCAAAATTGGAGCACAAATCAGCCCTCACTAGGTTTGATTACTACCATGAGCAAACTCACACCCAAAATGTACTCAAAACCTCACAAACCAGCCAACAAATGTCCAAGAAAAGAACAAAACACTTGCTTCTTTTGTAAAAAAAAAATTCACTCCAAAGTTTGTTTTTGTTTTTGACTTACACCATATGGTTTGTAGGTGACAAAGACACAAAAGGCTAGTTGCTCCCCCAAGCTCCAAGATCTCCTCCAAATGATTTGAATTTCTCCCTCAAATGCAACTCCAAGTGCGTGGGCCCATAACCTATTGAGATTACAAAGTACTTCAATGGAAGAAAGGCTTTACTTAGATGGTAGGAAGATACCAAACCCCATGAGTGGGTTGAACATAAGGTAGAAGCCTTTCACAAGTTATCCACATACATTATGGGATAACTAACCTCAATGGGCTGCCTTTGACTACAAGCAATACCCAATGGACTCTAAGTCTAACTAAAAGTCTAACACTACTCCTAGGGCTGAATGTACATAGTCTACAACAATATGTACATGATCTTCAACACATGTACATTTAGCTCTAGGAGTAGCATTAGATACTTAGTTAGACTTAGAGTCCATTGGATATTGCTTGTAGTTAATTGCAATCCAATGTGGTTAGTAGTTATCCCATAAGATTTGTAGATAACTAATGAAAGGCTTCTACGTTATGTTCAGCCCACTCATGGGCATTGGTATCTTCCTACCATCTAAGTAAAGCCTTTCTTCCATTGAAGTACTATGTAATCTCAATACATCTAAGCCTTCTTTTTGAATCTTGGACAATAATTGCCGCTCCTCAACCTTCTTCTTTCCCTTCTTGTCAACTTGAACGTCCTCGGCCTTTTCTTGTTTTTCTTTGCCAATATCTTCGTCACCACTCTCAAAAGAATATCCATCGTACTCACGAGCGTGCTTATTTGAGCTAGAAGTTGAAGACCACTGAACTTGGTCATCAGCAACAGCCAACTTCCCAGGCTTTGCCTCTAAAAGCCTCTGATTTGCTTGAACAAGTCCTTCATCTAGCACTATCATTGTGTGTGGGCGGTCATCGATAGGAAGCTCCTTCAAGGTTGTCCAATCCACCTTTTTCTTTAATTGAACTTTAACGTAGACCATTTGCACAAGATAGAAAGAAAAGTTGTCATTTCAATAAGGCTGGGACTCCAAATAGAGTTGCTGCCATACCTCCAAACACCTTCGCTGGAAGACAACGCTCTTGCAGTAAGCCAAATTTGCCTTATTAGACTTCACGTGCAAAGTATGTTGCCAAAATGGGAACAACTTGTTGATGTGGCACCAATCCACATATTTGTTTACAGTTTCATATGTCCAAGGCTCTTGTTTCGCTTCCCATCCCAAAAAAACCTTCATCTTTGGATGCAACAAGATGGGTACACGCTTCTTGCGAGGTTTGCCGCTCCTTTTACGATCCTTGTCACAAACTGCCTTTTTGGTGAGCCGAAGTCGATATTTTGATATACCATGTGGCGGTTGAGAGTCCTCGCCGTCCATAATGATCACTTCGTCTCGAAAAAAGCCAACTGAGTAGTATGCATTACAGGCCTAAACCTTAGGTGTAAGAAATACTAAACGGAATGCTATCACATTTAACTTTTACAAAAATACTGACTTCTCGTCAAACACCCTATGTAGTGTGAAGAAAATGAGCCATGCAAAGGGACAAAAGTCCCCCTCACAACTCAAACCACTAGCTTCTGTGCACGCATTCAGCCACGTCAACAAGTGAAAGACAGTGCGCAAAACGCCAGGACAAATGAAAGTGGCGACTGCGGGTGGAGGAGAACGCTGATGTACCCGAGGTCGCCTATGGGGCGCGTGTGGGTACAGAAGTGGGGCAAGTGCAGGTCACTGCAGGTGCTCCAGGGCGATTGCGGTTCCAGAGCAACAGCGGGTCCAAGGCGACCATGGGTCTAGGGCGACCACGGGTCCAAGGCAACCTCGGGTCTAGGGCTCCCTCGGGCCACTTTGCAAAGGCGACCGCGGATCTAGGGAGACAACGGGTCCAGGGCGACCGCGGGTCCGTTTATTAATGCATGGACTTTTCTCTTATTTCTTAGTACATGTTTATAGATTGTGACATTTTTTTTCCATTTTCTATGAAATGGTAAAGTGGCGATATTAAATGTTACGAGGGTGCTCCAAGCTTCAACATTCATCCACGTATTGGATAGAAAATGTGATACTACGTATCTATATTTCTGTTTTCATTCACAATGTGGCAATTTCTTCGAAGATTTTTCTAGAACTTGAAGTTTTTTTGGCCATTTCATCCAAAAAATTACTAAAAACTTCCTATAGCTTGATGCTAGCCTAAATTTTTTGGTGCTTCTGAGCACCAAATCGCCCGGAAAAAAAAATGGATTGTGAGCTCAATCCCATCTGTGTTGCTAAATTTATGGAACACTAGTTTATACTATATTTGGGGAGCCATTAGGGTTGAGTCGTGTTGTAGTACAGATGGATTCCTTATTTATTATCTGAACAGAAGTTAAATCTTTGCAATTGTTTTAAAAGAAGATGTTAACGAATTTTATTGTTATTAATTAATTTCATTGTTAATTATTAATTTTATTGTAAATGACTAATTTCATTGTTAATAACTAATTCTATTGTTAATAACCAATGTTATTATTATTAACCATTGCAATTGTAACAATAATGTCTTTGTAATTGTTTTGACATGAGATGTTCATTATGTATTTTTTGGTGTAGACTCAAATTACATACTATGTTACAAACACTAATTTTGGTAAATTACATGCCTAATAACTAAATTTCTTCTACGGATACAAATCTATAAATGAAAGTCATTGTTGGACTTATATCATACTCTTGCCATCTATGAAAGAATGTGTGTTTTTATCAATTTGGATGACAGATACCAAAAAAAAGAATATGGTAGAGAAACATTATGCTACTAGAAATAATATATATGGGTAAAACTTGATTTACATTTATTATTGAATTCATTCAAGTTTTCATAATAAAAAATTTCATGCTTTTCTTTAAAATAAACTAAAAATATATATCTGAAGAAGAGATTAAAAAATAAATAAATAGATGCTTTCTCAAATTGTGTGTTTAATAAATGACAACGATTATGGGGCTAGCTACAAATCTTTTTTCAATATCAACTCTTGTTTCATTGCCCAGAAAAAAGAAAATGATGGCAAGAAGTCAATGAACTTCCTTTTTTCCAAATAGAAAAAATAGAAAGAGAGCGAAAAAGGTTAAATAAAGAAATAAAAACATCTCTCTTCTATTTTGAAATAGGTAAAGTACGAATCAAAAGGAAAAGTCTAAAAAAGTCTAAAATTTTTTTTTTTTTCATATTTGAAATAGAATAAATAGGAAAAAACCAACTCGCTTTTATTTTTTGGGAATAGTGAAAATAATAAGAGAATGAAAACGATGTATGACTTAGATTTTTTTAGGAATTGAAAGCACAACTATTTGAATTCAATGACTATGGAAGTAAAACTCATTTCAATTGCATACTAGCACGTTTTACTCAAGAAATAATACAAGTCTTCAACATCAATTACCAACTAATTTATTTTCATTTTCTTATTTTTCTTGCGTCCATTATATACTACGGATTGTACGGAATCAAAAAGGACCAAGAACATTTGAATTCAAAAGTTGTTACACTTTGCATAACAATGTTTAAAGGCCATATTCAATATATATAATTTGACAAATAACCCATTGAATAATTGTTTTTCTAAAGACAATGCACGTGGCATAAAATTGCTTCATATATTATAGGAAAATATTACAAAGTAAGCTACACATATTTGGCCACCAAGCTCATTGCGTGTAGCACTAAAGTCTTGCATTGGACTATCCTATTACGAAGGTGAGTCTTGGAACACCGATTCGAGGGGCATCATGAACCATGGTAGAGACATAAGGGAATTTGTGATCTCTATACACGTTTTGGTCTCTTCTTTGGATCAGGGTTCACGAGTTCACACAACTTCATTCCGAAGTACATTGATCCCTTGCGAGTCTTGAACAAATCCTTGTCCCAGTCATCCATATCACTAATTCTCATCCATTCGATCAACTTCCCAATAGAATACGAGTCTGACTGTTGTGTATACTTATACCGATGTTGCATGATTGGTATGCTTATATCGGAATTTGGAGGTCCATATGCATAAAACAACTTCGGGGCAATCCACCAACGACCTTCTCGGTATTGATCCCTCTCGGCCTCAGATGGCCTTCCATAATGTGAAGGTGCATTTTTGTCAAAACAACTTGATATTCCAAAATCATAAATTCTAATGTTCATTATGTCGTTTGAATAATCCGGAAAATGCAACATGATGTTCATGGGAGACGAGTCATTGTATAGCACACGGCACTTGTGTATGAGATTTGTCACGTATACTAAAGCCCATGCCAACTTTCCCTTGTGCCTTCGGAAGAGACCAAGTTCTTTATGTTTCTCCTTAGGAAGTCTTGTGGCTTTTTGCATTTCATGCCACTCAATGGTTGGTGATACAGAACAATCTAAATGCCTCAATTCATTCAAATGGCCTCCATTCCACCACAAAGTATACGCTTCATTTGTGCGAGAATGAATGGCAAAAAACTTAATAATGCCAGCGTGATTTAAGGGGCAAGCAAGGGCTTCCATGGATCGTTGTGCTCTCCCCTCACGCAGGTTTATTGCCTTGGATAATTTTCCTACAAAAGCGATGTAGCTTGGAATTATATTCATTCCTTCAATGCGTACCTTACGTTCTTTTGCATACCCCCCTTCACGTTCAAAAGTACTAAGGGGCATCACTTTCGCCGTATTGGGGATCCATGTGATACACAATCCACCATCTCGCGCAAATGCTGTCTGCACTACTGCATTTTTCCACTCAAAAACCCTTGCTGAGCCTCTTGCCAATTTTTGCACTACGCTGGACTACCACTCCATCTTTTGGCGGAATGCCTTGACCTCTTTTGATTCCTCTACTATTGGAAGTAATGGTCGATGTTCCTCCATCAATTTTTAGGTATTGAACATCACCGCTTTCAATGTGTTATCAAGCCTTTCAAATAGTCTCAAAGAATACGTCAAGTCAATGTCTGCGAAATCATCGGATCCCTTTGACTTGGTAAAATCCGTGCATGTAAATCGTTCGGCAAGGCCACACTACCAGTTGTAGGACACCCCAAGTAGCTTGCCTCCAAGAATTGTACACTTTTCATTGTGTACTACTGGAGACACACTTCGTATGCATATCATGTATAACTTGGGGGAGGATAGTTGGAGTCCTTGTCAAGTGCAGACTTCTGCTTCTTGCCCTTCTGTCACTCTTGACTCCTTCCTTCTTCATTTTCATTTACAACTATCGGAACCTCGAAAAAAATTGGATCACCGAGGTCCATGTCTCATAAAGACTTTCTCCTTGTAGTGTTGCCTTCATGTAGAAAAGCCATGTTGTACTTCAAAATAATTCACAACCCCTGTTCAAAATTCGTAGATTGAAAGGACAAAAAATTCCCCTCCCAATTGAGACCCTAGCCCACGGGCACGAATCCAGCCACCTGAAGGTAGGTAAAAGACAGTACGCAAGGCCAAAGTAAGTGGAGAATTGGAAGTAGGGCTAACGCTTTAAGTATCTGAAGTTGCCTCAGGGCGCTTGTGTATGGAAAAGGGGATGACTCTAGGATATGAAGACAGCGAGAATGGGCGACTGCGGGTTTTCGGAGTGTGGAAATGGGCGACTGCGCATCGAGGGCGACCGTGGGTACCAATGATGCCATCCCGAAACTTGCATGCACGGTCGCCTACAAAAGAAGTCTCCTTGACCCACAGTCGCCCCCTATGCATAGTCGCCCCTTACACACAATTGCCCTCATTGAGCATTTTCAAAAAAAATGGTGTCTTCTTTTTTCACCCGCAGTTGCCCCTTACGCGTAGTCACCCTACTGGAGATGGAATTTTCATTTTCAAAAAAAATTGGTGCCTCCCTTTTTGACCCACAGTCGCCCCCTATGCGCAGTCGCCTTGATAGAGGGGGGTAGAAAATTATTTGGTGTCTCCTCTCCCCTCCATCTGGGCGACTACGTGTAGGGGGCGATTCCGGGTCAAGGTATTTTCATTTTCTCCTTGACCCGCAGTCGCCTTGATGGAAGGGGGGAATTTTCAAATGTGTTTCTCCCTCGAGAACCCGAGGTCGCCCTCCAAAGACATGAGGGATCCTTGAACCGGACCCGCGGCTGCCCTACTTGCAGTTGCCCTAGTATTCGTGTTAGGGTTAGCTCATGCGCCCCACGTGAATGCGGGTATTTTATGGGTTGTTCCACTTTGTGGTCCATAATTTCCATGACTGTGCCTTGTAGTTCACCTACCTTGTAGTGGCTGAATGTGGGCCTAGTGTTGTGGAGGTCTAGTCGGTTTCTTTGTTTCCAACAAACCTCCAATAGTCTGGCAGACACTTCTTGTATACTTCAATGAACTCAAAATCTTTTCATTAGTTTAGGATAGTGAGAATATCAAAGCCATTAGATGTAGAGGGCCTTGAAACGGCAATTGCATTCATTGTGGCAAAGTAGTGGAATAATAAGGATTCACATACAAATGGGTGTGAAGCCACCTAAAAAGTGTACACTGAATCTACATTTAAAACTATTAGCAATTCAAATGAAAATGATTCATTTGGCTCTTGATTGACTCTCTTTAATTTTTGGGTGCTATAGTAACGTAGGGGGGTCTCAATTGTTATGTAGCCTATTCAAAGTTAATCTTCTTGCATTGCTAATGATTAGTTATTTGGCTCCTTACAGGCTTAATGGTAGGTGTCCAATTTAGTAAGTGCTTAGAAGAAGTCAGAATTATTCTCGACCATGAATATTTTCGGTGAAAATTTCTTTAGAAATAGTTTTAACTTGTTTTGAGTTAAAAGTGAGAAGGAAAGCTCATTATATAGATATGGGGTGGTAGGAGGTAGAACAACCCATGTAGGATATGTAAATTAGAATTAGTAAGAGCTCCTAGTTAAGTCCAAAGTAAGAATTGTGTTTGAAGTAGAATTCCAGACCTCATTTAGGCATAGTAGAATAATTTTTTCCAAAAACTTTGAAGTGAGAAGTTGAGAAATCAAAATAACTTTCATCTTCAAAAAATTATTTGAGATTTAGAACATCCAAACAAAAATTATAGACAAATTCCTAAGATAGATTTGAAGGGAATTTTTTTGACATTTTCAAACAACCTCTTTGAATTTTGTCCATAACTTTTGATTCGAGAGACTCTAAATCTCAAATGGATTTTTGAGGATGAAATAATTTATCTTGATTTACCAACTTCATTTACTTCAAAGTTTTTTGAAAAAAGTTATTCTATTATGCCTAAATGAGGTCTAAAATTCTACTTCAAACACAATTTCTAAGTTTTCACAATGAGTGGTCAAGCTTTCATCTTCAAATTTATCTTATATCCTTTGAGGATTCATGATGGACAATGGATTTCATTATCAACTCTCCTCTAAAGCCTCTCACCAAATGCCAACAATGCAATTCCTACATTTTGTCAATTAAATTTTTCTTGATGGCAAATTGTCAAATGACATTATGACATTAATATTTCTCATTTATTTGTAGATTTATTTGTTTCTCGGATCCTAGAATTCCTACCATGATCATGGCATAAAATTCCAGGGGCTTTGACATGCTAGGAGTTTGGCCAATGGTCCCATCCCTTCACCCGCTATCCACCTTAGTTCTTGTCCTTCAAACAAGTGCAGCTTGTGCATCTGCCTCTAGCCTCAATCAATGAAATTTGGGCAACCAAATCTACCATTAGGAAAAAATTGAACCCGAAAAGAGGCCGCGAGTTTTCTTACTAATTTTAATACTAATTGCATGAGTATGAAAGTAGCCACATCCTCATTAGAACGATCACGTAGGATTGCTTGTAGCTACTTGTGGCCACTTGGCGTCATAGAATTTGGAGGAGGCGTGTGTTTCATCCTTCATGATGGAGCCATCATGAACCATGATTACTTTGAAAGATTGAGTACTTCCATTTCAAATTTTTGGGCCTTCTTCTTCTTGGCTTGCATGAGACTCTTTATCCCCCCAATTCTTGTACCTTCTTTATCTTGGCTTGCATTGGATTCTCCATCCCTCAAAGTTTTGAAGCACTTCAATGTGCGGTGATGGTTTCCCACTTCAAATATAAAATATATAAAAATTGACATTTGAATCTATTGAAATCTACCTCTCATAGCTTCAAATGCATTTTTTACTTGTTTTTTGAGTTTTCAATTAAGAAGTGAATCCCTTTATATACATAGGGGGTGGTAGGATGTTGAACAAACCATATGGGATATGTTAATTTGACTTCACTATGAGTTCTCAAGGTTCTATTAATTTCAATTAATATATCCCACATGGATTGTTCTACTAGTTACCACCCCATGTGTATATAGTGCGTTTATCTTCCAACAAAAAAATTCAAAATAATATGATAAATTTATTTACTTTTGTTTTTTAACTATAAAAAATGCTTGTTTGTGTTACATTTATTCAAATAAAATAATCAAAATGCGTTTGAATTCTTGTGAACGCCAACTGGGATTGGTACCTTAAAATCAGCCTCAATCACCTTTGGCCGTGGCCGGAAAGGCAAAAACTTTTTGGAGCTTCGCGCCAAAATTGACATTCCGCTTCTCTAGGTTGACCTCCAACAAGGATCCACGTCGACTTCCAACTAGGATGGAACATTTTCGCTCCTAAATTGTGGACTGTTGATTTGGGAGATTGTGGAGATGGATTGTGTAATCTTGAACCCATCATGACAAATATTTGAGCCCATCATGCAAATCTTGGCTCAATTAGTGAGTTGAGAAGGTCATTGCCACCTAAATTTTTGCATTGTGAAGCGGCCTCTTTTGGGGTTCATTTTTTTCCTAATGCCCTTGAATTGAAATTTGCCTAAAAAGGCCTATAACTTCTTCACCCAACATTGGATTGAAATAAAAATTATATATCTACAAGCTCTCGCAAAACTACACATCCTCAAAAAGTTTAAAAAAATTCAAGTAAAATTTCAACCCACAAGAACCTACCCGAACTCCAAATTGTCCCTCAAGGGGACAATGAGTCTTTAGGAGTTAAGAGGGAATGTGTCAATACATAAATGGTGAATACTTAAGTGGTAATAAATACATAAAAAGGCAATTATGGTTTTTGACTCTACTCTATAGGTGGGTTTTGAATTTTAGGGCTAAACACTTCAAAATTTCACAAAAATTACAATTTTGATCAAAAAATTAGAATTCCACTTTGGTTTGACTCGTGAAACAAGTACACATCTTTAAAAAACATGTGCCCTTCTTCAAAATTAGCCCCAAAATAGTCAAATTGCAAATCAAGGTGATAATAGGCTTGTTTACCTTAACCCTTAAACAAGGACAAAGACATTTTTTGTCCAATGGATTCTAGTAGGACAAAAGTGCAAGTATTCATCTTTAAAATTCTTTTGTGAAAAGGAGAGGTCTTGTACAATAATTTGACTTCCAATGAATGCTTTTGCAATTTTTTAAGCAAATGATTCACACAATAACCAAAGGTATGATTTCCACAATCACCAATCCATCCTGTTACCAATCCATCCTGTTACCAATCCATCCTGGGGATCAATAGAATGAAGAGTGTGACCATTCAAAAACGATCTGATTTTTGAACGAGTAGTTGATTCTTCATTTCCTCAGTGATCTGAAAAGTCATCCATCCAACGCTTTGCGTCCTTACAGGACAAGGGAAAACAAAAACAAAAACAACGAAAATATGACAGAACTGGCAATTCCTTCTGAACAGTTCACACGGTCCAGCAGAACATCCAAATTAAATGGTCAACAGTGCAGCTTGACAGCTTTATTATAAGCACTAGACTTTCATGATCTAGTGTATGTTCTCAAAACTAAGGACCTATCCTATACAGTCCCTTCAAGCTCTGACTAAGCAGCATTCTACTCAACAATTATCTCTTTAAAAACATCGTCTGGAACTTGCCAAATTCACGTAACGACATCCTCTTTGACTTTGTACAGAACACAATCATCTGGAACGTCCCATACACAGCTGATTCAGGACTTCCTTGACAGATGATCCAGCTTGCCCACCAGAGCTCCCTGTCGGGTTACAGTGGCGACTTCCTTTAACACCTGAAGAGTGCCTGCTGCTCTTCCTCGGCCATCGCTGTGCACCCTACCATTGCAACCTCCATGCTGACTCAAAAAGGATCCCAATAAAAGAAGGGCCTCTTGTTCAGATGAAGGGCGAATGAGGAAAGAGAGAGTACAGGAAGAGGAAGCAGAGAAAAAAGTTGGGGTTCCGAAGGGAGCGGTTCGAGAAGAAGGAAAAGAGTCAAGAGAGGGACAGAGAAGTGTACCAAGGACAAGCCACAACAAAAAAGGGCTGTGCCTCGTTGGCTTCACAAAGAACTCGTAGGAGGAAAGAAAATGAACTAGTCAATGTGTCGAAGATCCGGAAGCTACAGAGACAAAGGAACCCTGGTAAAAAAACTGGGCTGAAAAGATCTACCGAGAGAAGCTAGGAAAGCCATCTACGTCATCCACATAACGGAAAATTAATAGACTATGTTCGATTTCTATTGTTAAGTGATCTGACACGCAAATTTAAAGCTGAGGAAGACCAAAAAAACCCCGCATATGGCACAGTATAGCACAGTCCCCTTTAAGTAGCAATTTAATCTATCAGAGTCCAAAAAGGATTCAGATGTTTACTGGCCACAGCTAAGCTATGTCATCGCTTCAGCTCAGATCACTACCGAAGGTGTTTTCTTCTAACTGAGAAGGTGAAAGATAGTGACTGGGGTATTAAAATGCCAGAGACAGGTATGGGCAAAACAAGGAAGCCGGATTTAACCGTTGCTTCCGATCTACCCAATTTTCTCTCAACTTTCTGAAGTCCAGATGCCCGTGCCAAGAAGCACTATGTACAGGTATGAAAACCCTAGCAGCACGTAAAAGGCTGCTCCTTAAGGTCAGAGACATTGCGGGCTTGAATCTTTACAGCAGCTATGAAAGGTACACTCTAGACCAAGTGATGTGAGATCTTTGGATCTATCATGGAAGACAGCTAATTCAAGAGAGAGCTCCTCTATGAAAAAGGGAACTTTACTCTCTCAGTCCATTCACTACTAACGCTATGCACGAGATACGTACAGAGGGATAGCGACAAGTAGGCGAAAGGAAAACCTGCGAAGACATCGGTTTCTGAAAGAACTGACTCCAGGACACGGTAACTAAAATACAGATGCGGGATTAGAAGTACTGCTTGAGAGGATTGGACCAAGAAAATTACGAACGGAGATTCTATAAGACATGTCATGCTCTCTAGACTCTCCTGGTAAAACAAAGACAGAAAGAAAAATCCCACCCTGATTTCACGTAGCATAAGAGCTCACATAGAGCTTCACTGCAACATCCAGGGGTCGATGATCGACTCCACCTCCGACTGAGTGCAAGGAAACGGGAACTGCAGAAAATAACCGTAAAGTCAGGGGCAAGACTGTGGGTTCAACCTCGGCATCACTTGCGAGTCCTTCTACATCAAAAGCTGGAGGACTCTCATACGGAAAATCTTTCCCTGCAAGTCTTTGTTCCACTTCTCGGATGATGTCTTCATAAGATTCTTTTTCTGGGCTACTACCAGGACCATCAGCAGGGTTGACAACCATCGCTATGTCAGCAACTGTCCTTTGCCTTCCAGACCTGCCCTGTGAACGTTTCTGCGGCGTGGCTTTCTTCGTTGGAGAGATATCAAGGACTAATGTCCCAGTTGCTTCAAACCATTCCGCATTGACACCCTCAATCTCATCATAGTATATGCGACGTTCCATCTGGGTAATCCAAAGACTCATGAGCGTCAGAAATGTGGATTTCATCCACCGACATTTACTTAAGGTCTAAAAACAATATAACAAATGACCAATGTAAATTCAAATCATCAAAAGAAAAGCTTCAAAATGAGGAAAACTTGACTCTACAGGTTCAATAATTTACTAAACACAATAATCCTCTCACGTGAAGCTAAACGCTATACCCAAAATGGAAGAGATAAGAGATGAAGAAATCTAATTATTGAGGATGAAACAAGCCACATACCGCTATCTTACAGATGTATAATGTCATAAACTTTGGGCCCAAGGCAAGAACTCTTGAATCTGACAATAAACCCTGCCAGACACATCCAACATATCGGTCAGTGCAACATGCTAATTTAAGTTCAAACAAAGGTCCATTCCCTCTTGAATAAACAAAAATAAACATTGTTGGGATTACTATAATTCACAGACTAAACGCATACACGAAATTCACAATTTAGGAGATAGCTCTAAGAGTTTACCCCTTTCTTCTTCAGCATAGCCCACAGATAGAGCTTATCACTCGCCTCCTTCACATTTCGGCTGGCCATCTTCCTTTCATTACAGTGAGCAGCGATGCCCACTAGATCAGAACTGACTGGCAGTTTATGCTTGTCAGCCGCTATTGCCAGCGCATTCTGGGCAATTGGAGAATCCGATACACCTCTCCGTGACTTTGCACTAGAGAAGCACTGACTCAATTGCAAATTCTTACCTGTAAGAGGAACCACGCTATTCTTGTTTCCCTTACGGGATAAGGAGCTATCAGATACAATGAGAATTTGCTCAGCGTCAAGAGCCGCAGCTAACATGCGATGAACTAAAACATCAGGGTACCTTCGGATAGGAGAAGTGAAATGAGTATAAAGTGGACACGCAAGTGCATAGTGCCCCCAGTCTTCTTCCTTGTCTTTCAACTCTCCGGTACAAAAGTACTTCGCCAGCTGCATCGGCTTTGTCGCGAACACCATCAGAATATTATACAGGACTGGGTCATGACTAACGCGGTCTTGCATCTTCTCTAGCGAGAGGCGCAAGGCACCGGAAGAGGATGTATCCAAGTCGAACTCGTTCTTCTCACAAAATTCTTCAAACTCCTTCAGCTTTCGCATATTCGGTTCGGGGTGACGTCTTAGCAGGGCACTATCTGGAAAGGCATTTGAAATTACTTTGGCAACTGTCATGTTGGCCAAAAGCATAAACTCCTCGACAACGAAATTTGAGTCTTTTGTCTTATACATTGAAGATTCATACGGTGTACCGTCTTCATCCAAGGAGAACACAATCTTTGAATTGTTCAGTTTCAGAGCACCTCCCTCAACTCGACTGTCCCTCCGTTTCTTGGCTATTTCGTAAAGTCCCAGCACATCGGTCGTTACCTCTGCCCAGGAATGGTTGCCATAAATCTGGGGTAATGGCTTGTCCGATTTCGAAAGACCCTCCCTAGCTTCGGCACCTTCCATATCCAAGAAAACACCCTCGATCATATCTTGTGCATGCTCATAGGTAAGTTTGGCACATGAGTTTATGACAGTTCGCCCTATCCACTGGTCAAGAATCTCGCCTGATGCACTTATGTCCCAAACAACAGAGAACGCAAGACGATCAACCCCGGGGTTGAGAGAGCAAAGCTCTTCACACAGAAGCCGCGGAAGCATGGGCAAGACCCGCTGCTCAAGATAGATGCTGGTGGACCTATGAGCAGCCTCCTTGTCCAATTCAGAGCCAGGGGATATGAAGTAAGACACATCTGCGATATGTACACCAACTCTCACTATCCCATTACGAAGTTTCTCGACAGAAAGAGCATCGTCCAGATCCCGTGCAGTTGGAGGGTCGATTGAGAAAATTCGACACCGCCGTAGGTCGACCCTCTTCTTAAACTCTGAGACAGGTATCTTCCATGGAGGTCTAGGAAGACAATCCAGTGATGCTTGAGGAAAGTCTGGAGGATGGGCATTGTTTTCGAATAGTATTGCCTTCAACTGCGGTTCAATTTCTCCTCCCTGACCTAAGCTCTTAATCACTGTGGCCGAGGGTAGGTAGCTGTCCACCCGCCATGTATCAACCCTTGCGGCGACGAGTTCCGTCGAAACAGTGGAATCCCCTTCTTTTAGACGCTGATACAAGTCGGCCGGAAGACAATTCGGAGGGACCAGCATTTTCGGACAACGGCTATCTACGGGCACCAGCAGCATCGTCACCACATTCTTACGCTTCTGAGGAGAGTCGTCTCGGAACCCTCTACCCGCTGATCTACCTCCACCCCGCTGATGTTGAGGCACCTCGAGAAACCCTACCACAGACTCCCGTCGTGTAGAGTTTTGAACAATGGCCACAACTTTTGCCGTTGGTCTCTTCCCAGGGCATGACGATATCCGTGATGTGAGACTGGCTACGGCTGCCGCAATTTTCCCACTAGAAACTCCGCTTATTGGCCTACTGCACACATTTTCCACTCTCTCCACCAACGTATCCCGCATAGTCACTGTTGACACTTTACTTGTCACACTTGCTTGTCTCTCCATTGAACTTAGCAGCGCAACAGGACCTGTAGCATTCTCGCTGGTAGGTCTTTTCAAAATTTGATATACAGTATTCCCGGACACAGTAGTCCTCTGGTCAACCAAGCGACCATTGTTGCATAATCCACTTTTTGATTTCCGCGTATCTTCCTGAATAGACGAGACTTTCCTATTACAGTCCTTCGAAATGAAGTTGCGATGACGAGTTTCTGAAGATCTATCATCCAGGCGTAAAAGATCTTTTACGTCCTCCGCCAAGTTCTCTGAGTGCTCAGTTTCAACCCTTGACACAGAAACCGCCAAAATATTTTTATCTCGTTCTGTTGCAGAAAAAACTCCATCACAAACTGCCGCAGGCTCAGGACTCGCTTGCCTTACAAAAGAACCCTTCAATCTGGACCAAGCGGAAGTTGGTTCAATCATCACTGCTACGATATCCCCTTCCATCTGGAAAATTAACATGTGAGAAAAATTAAAAAAATAAATGACGGACTGTAATGATAACAGCTGAACGCATTACAGAGCACAATTCAAAAGTGTACATCACACCAAAATTATTTTCAAAAAAATTGGCACGTTGAGTACATTGAGCATCAGTACATACCGCCCGATTCTGCGCCGGTAAGCCATCAATTAGTAGATCCAGGGGCAAACCGTCTACTGTCACATAAGCCTGTATGAAGAGTTAGTACAAACAATAGTCATGTATAACATGGAGTACAGACCAACGAATTCGTCCTTTATAGCCAGCAGACTTAGTTTAAGATATCCTCACAAGCTTGGATTTTACTGCAAAACCGTACACAGCATGGAGAAAGCTCCAAGTTAAAGAGAAAAATAACGCGCATTACCTCATGACGGTTGTGAGAATTAACTCGAAATGTAGCCTTAAAAATCTGGCCTTCCTGTAAAAGAAGACAGCACGTCATTACAGCAGCAATACACAATCCAGAACTAACCTGAAGCGTTCTCAGATTTCAACAACAGAAACTAAATTATAATAATCTCGACCATAATTACAGCGGCTGCGTCTACCACAGCGGCTCATGCAGAAGCTAATTCAAGCACACAGATAACACACCTCTATCGCCTGGTTGATTGCTTCAGAAGACCAGTGGTCTGAGAACATTTTCGACTGGACAGAATTTCGGCCAGCTACCACCACTGGTTGCGCTGCAGGGAGAAGCTCTATTACTGGTCCCCGAGAAGATCCAAATGGCGAGCCAAGCAAGCTCGAGCCTGGCCCAGGCCATGAGTGAGAGGACTCCGAAAGCCCCTCCCCCGTCGAGCCAATTGAGGGCAGATTACACGCTGTCTCCTCATTTACTCCGGAGGATATAACCTTCCACTGTGACTGCGAATCCTGAAACTGTGCCTTCAAAGTAGGCGATCTGGAAGATGATACCGGCGAAGATCTCCTTGTCAGTTTCTCTATAGCAGGTTGTTTCGTTACCATGCCATGCACACCACCCTTTTTCGACTCTGAATAGTCATTTTGAACTCTCGATGACTTCGGGAATGGTACCTTCGACTTTTGGATCGCTGTAGGACTCCCGGTTTTGTTTCTGGATTCAGCACTAGACACCAGAACCTCCTGCACAATTCCGTTACTATATCTAGCTCCGGTGGCTGAAGAACCACTTAAAATCACCGACTTGGGGTTTGCAAATCTACTTCCATCTTGCCATGTACTGGTACTACTTGCGTCGCTTTTTTCTTCCTGCCGTGTTGCCATATGGAAGTTGAAATTCTCCGCATATGTTTCCTCAAATCTTGTCATCAAATCTGACGAGCTGGTCCCAGGCGGAGTCGAAACCTCACCTTCTGAACTGTCATTTCCAGTAGAGTCCTCCTTGGGATTTGCTTCAGAGGCGCTCGAGCTTTCTGGAGTCACTACTTCAAGCGCGGGACTGGAGGCTGACGTCGGCGACGCCACAAGAGGAGAAAAATCCTTTACATATCTCACATCAGAACTATGGGGAAACTCACTTCGTCCATGAGAAGAAACATGCTGTACAATATTCCCTTCAGGTCTCGTAGAAGGCTCACCAGATGAAGTCGCTGGTTTAACGCTAAAAAAAGAAAGCTTAGTCTTAAAAGAAGGATTAGGGATAGAACTAGGACTGGGGCTTGACAACAAGGATGCATAATTGTTCGTGCCACGCAGAGGAGCTTCCTTACATATCTGCTCCGCTTGTATTTTACAGCCTCCCTCCTTCAAATCTCCTACAGAAGCACATCCACTACGACGAAATTCAGAATACATTCAAACAATACGAGAATCTCGCAACTTCTAATGATTTTAAATTACAGACTGAAACTCGCCGGAGAAGGCAACGACGGAACCCAAACACATATACCAGCATCGGCTCTACTCTCAAGAATTCACTATCTGAAACATAACCTGTCATTATCAGGCTAGCAGCACCTTGAAAAGCATACCAACTGAGGAAGAGGAAACCCTAGAAGTGCACGGCCATCGACCGAGCAGGCTCTACAGAAAAGCCATGCACGTAGACGAATTTGTCACTAAAAATTCAGGAGCATCAATATCCGTGCGACGAGGATCAAGCGACCCGAAAGACACAGGGTGTGTGCAAGGGAACCTACCGATTTGAAAGGAAGAGGAGAAACCATTCTCAGGCGAAAGCCCGCCATAACCATCCGGTCGTCTCGTTTTCCTACCCGGTCTTTTGCGTCCACTTCCAGTCACGTCTCGCCCAGGCTCTAAAACACCAGCAATAGGCATGACGGGTGACGTCGATTGCGCAGGCAACAATCCCAGGGTCTGCGGCGACGGCGGCGCGGCGGTGCCATAAGCCTTCACGACGACTCGCTCCTCACGATGGCGCTCAGCCTCCAGCATGTGAAAACCAGGCTCCGACATGGAGCGGTGCACAGAAGTGGCTAAGGACGATGACGCCGACGAGGAGCATCGCACCTTATCCTTGGTATGCGAAGAGTTGGGGTTGTTGTGGTGAGAGGAGTAGCGAGGCCTGTCACCTCCACCTCCACCACTAGATGCCTCCGGTTTCATATCTCGCTCGACGATTATCTATCGGTGGCGGCGAGCACTCCGTGACGCTGCAAACGCCAAGCAGTCTCCAGCGTGCGAGCGTGCCTGCCGTGGGTGGGTGACGAGAGACCTGGAGCAAACTCCAAACTCAGTGTGGCCGCGCGGGCGAGCGGCCGATGCGACGGCCGATCCGGTCTGATCGTCGGGGTCGGAGGGTGATGGAAGCCTGAAGGGTGCTCTGAAGAAGCTTTGAGAGCGTTGCCCTGGTGCGAAGGCGGCCTATTCGGTGTGCTCGGGCGATGCGAAGTCGAACTTCAATGAAGAAGAAGAAGAAGAATACAAAGTGTGGGCAAGGAAGAAAGTGCTCAAGAGGAAGGGCGGGAGCCAGCCTGATGCTGCCGGGATGAGGGATGCTCCTACAGCCGTGGGCACTCGGCACTAACTTATCTCCCACCCGGATGGTGCGAGGAAGCCGCTGCCCAAAGCCAGGGTCTGCCCGGCACAGCTTCCCAAGCCGACGTCCTGCCAGCCGGGGCCAGGCAGCTGTCCCAATAAGGTAACTACACCTGAATTCATCTGTTTAAAGGATGGACTGGTGCCCGTGGAAATCATCCATTTTGGTATGGTGTGAATCATTAGTTTAAAAAATTCAAAAGTGTTCACTGGAAGTCAAACTATTGTAGAAGACCTATCCTTTTTGCACTAAATTTGGAGGATGAATAGTTGCACTTCTGCTCTACATAGAAGGATTCTTTGTCATTTGTTAGCCAAAAAACGATTGTAGTAGTTTAGCGGGCATTTATGGATTAACACAATTTATGATTAAGGTAGTCACCAAAATACTTTAATTATTGAATCAATAGGTGCATTTTATTTTTCTATAGTGAACAATGAAGTCATCCATTGGATCACTTTGGTCCATAGTGTCCCTCAAGAGAATAGTGAGTGGAAATCATAATTGAGGGAATTGTATAAATCATTTGCTTAAAAAACCCGAGAGCATTCATTGGAGGTCAAACTACTATGCAAGACCTCCCTTCCCACACAAAATTTCAAAGGATAAACATTTACTCTTCTATCCTATATAGAAGGATTTTTTGTCATCCATCAAACCATAAGAGGAGATTTTAGCCTTGCATAAGACTATGAATTATCACAACATTCCCAGGCGTTTCCATGCTACCAAATCAACATGCTAATGTGATTGAGCAATGACCACATCAGCAACATATTATTTAATTATTTTTAAAAATAAATAAATAAATAATAATATATCTTTTTTCTTTTTTCTTTTTTCTTTTTTTTCATTATTAAATATTCTGGGTAGTAGAACAGTGTTCATAGGAATGGGAATAAGGCTTGTAAAAACATGTAATGCCCTAGTGTCTATGACATTCTTCTATGATGTTGAGGGTACTAAGTGTTTGTTTGGATGACTTCACCTAAAATTTGTATGATGGGAAAAAAAATTCATCCATTATTTTTTTTTTAATTTTTTGAGCACGTTTTTATAGAAAAATATTATAAATTCTTTCATTAGAATATTTTTGAAAATCACCTTCATAGTATATTTGGGCAAATTTCTTGCTATTTATTCTTTATGTGAATATTATCCATAAAAATGATGTTTTTTGAATTGGGGTTCAACTACTAAAATGAAGCTCATCAAGTGTAGTTCTTTTTCCGATTGGAAATTCTGAAAAATTTGTAAATTTCAACATTTTAAAGCAACATGAACTTTGAACTTGTAACTAGGATTTGTTGATTTTCTAATTTAAAAGTGACATAGTAACTTTGGTTTATACCAAAATGTTATAAACTATAATATATATCTATGGTGGAAATTTCAAAAAAATTTAATATATTTTGTATTTAATATGAATTTTCTTCATTTTTTTCTTAAAAAATTCACAATAATTTCAAATTTTTCCAAAAGCTTTGAAAATTTTATAATTTGGAATAGACATATGATTTCATCTCTAAAATATGAATATAAATTCTTTTATTCACATCTAGTTGCAAAATGGTAGCAAACACAATGATGGACAATGAGGTTTGAAATCAACGGACATGGGCCTATCCTTCTAGGATTTAATTGCCTAATTTTGGATTGTATCTTGTTGAAAGTCAAAAAAAATTATGCATTTATCAATCCCTAAAGTCCCATTGTCCCCTTATGGACAAAATGGAATTCAGGCAAGTTCCTATAGTCTCAATATTTGTCATGATTTTCTGAATTTTTTGGCAAAAATAGAAAAACAAATTAGCTTTCCAAAAATATAATTTTTATTTCAATAAGTGCTTAGGAGCAAAAATTATGGCACAAAAGCCCTTTTTTCATTTCGTGGATAGAAAAAAAAACTCAAAAAAATTTAAAGTAATTTATTTTTAAAATTTTTTTTGTACAGATTTATTTTTATCTACATGAGAAGCTTTTATTTATTCTATTTAGATTTGTTAAGTGAAAGTCATGGGCAATCTTGTTTTTTAGGCAATTAAAGCATCTTCTTGAAAAAATAACATAGTATTCATTTTTGAATTCAATTTTCATGTTAAAAATAAAACAAAATTCACAAGGGTAAGATTTCCTATTAGATCAATCTCACCATTTGATTCCATCTTAGAGTTATAAATGGTTTGGATTTTCCTTCAATCTTGAACCTACTTCTACTTAACAAGTTTTTAGTGAATGAAAACTAAGGAATGCTGGTACATGAGCGCGGAGCATGGAGTGGGGGATTGGTGAGTGGAAAGTGATATTTTTGGAATTTTGGGGAAGGGCTAATTGAAAAAAATGAATGAAAATTTTAAATTTTTTATAAAAAATATCAAAAAATATTTATAAGAAATTCTTTAAAAATGGATGAAATATAAAGAAGAACCACATTAAAGGGTCGAAAAAATGGATGTTTGTTAGGAAAAGGTTTGAAAAATGGGTTGAGGATAAACGGATGAAAGTGATGAAGAAAATGGATGAAGGAAGTTCAAATTAATGGATGAAAGTGGATGAAAAAAGTGAATGAAGAAAATGGATGACTTTGAAGTGGATGAAAAAAGTAGATGAAGGCGGTTCAAATACATGGATGAAACTCATGAGAGTGGATTGAAATAAAGGATGATTGTGACTCCTTGAAATGTATGTATGTAATGGATGATGATAGATTATAGTGATTTCTTGAATTCTTTGTCAGACACGCTTCTTGTACTCTTACATGAATTAGGGCTGCATTATATGGTGCAACATGATTCTCTTTAATATAATCAATGAAAAATTGCAACGAAATAGAATCATCTGCTTCTAGACCCGCAAAACCCACTAAAAATCAATAAAGATTCTTGCAATGGATTTAAGGTAATGCATAACTAATGCTAGGGACAATACAAAGAAAATTAAGAAAACTACTTCTATGAAGAAAAGTACAGAATATGGTGATGAATAGCACGCCGCTAAAGGGCAAACGGTATTAACCCCTTGTTCAACAAAAAAATCTCTCTCCAATTGTTGTTGAGTCAATGGAAGACATCCTACTAGGTTTAGGGTTTTCAATTTTGCTTTCGATAGTAGTCTTAGAAGAGTACCCGCGTGAAGAAACAAACTCAACAATCATAAATTAATGCGCCATTGTGTTGGGACCAATGGCACTTATGCTACTTATGCCAGGTTCTACCATTCAAGGAAGGTCATGAGGCTAATTGAAGATTCTGCAGATGGGATCTGCCCATACAAGTATCGTCTAATCTCAAGCATATCATCTAGAAAGATTTGTTTTTGGAATTTGCCGTTGAAGTCAGTGAAGAAGCCGAAAAGCCGATTACGTTCCACCATCTCAAAACAACTGAACTTGGATTTTATTCACAACCTCCATGATCGACTCCAATTCTCCAAAAGCAGCCTTCGGTCTAGGAATGCCTATCGTGCATGCTTCAACATCAAATGTATAGAGGACTGACCACAAATTAAGCTATCAACCAAGACGAATGGTCATTGCGTGCTAGGAACTATGAACCATAGCTTTGTCGGCTAAACTACTGTGGTGCCAGATAACTCTACAAAATTCTATAACACAGCCCCTCCGAAATTGTTGTTATATGCCAATACAGCCCCTAGGAGCATCTAGCGCGGGGCAACACCCCTTAAGAATTGCTGAGGCGGGGATGCACAACCCCTAGAAAAGGAGTGCTATTGGGCAGCACATATCCTAGGTAATGCTACCACGCGGCAACATGTCACCTTTTAGAGTTGCTGCCATTAGGTAACAGGAAAACCCCAAGAGTTAGTGCTTTCGGGCGGCACGATAATGACAGGGGCTGTTTGTACAAGAAGGCGAAGGGCATCTCAAGTGCAAGTTGAAGAAGGCACTTCCCGGATTGAAGCAATCGGGGAGAGCTTGGTATAGGAATATTGATGCTATGTTTGCAAGGAAGGGCTTCCAAGGGAGCTAGCTTGTGAGCGTAGAGCGTGGAGCGTGGAGCATGGAGCGGGGATTGGTGAGTAGGGAGCTTGGATTTTCTGATTTAGAAAAATAAACTAGCCAAAAAAGTATAAGATATTGGATGACAATTTAGGAAAAAGTGGATGAAAAAGTGGATGACAAAAGTGGATGACAAAAGTGTTTGACAAAAGTGTTTGACAAAAGTGTTTGACAAAAGTGTTTGACAAAAGTGTTTGACAAAAGTGTTTGACAAAAGTGGATGACAAAAGTGGATGACAAAAGTGGATGACAGAATTGGGAAGAAAAATTGGATGAAAAAATTGGAAGAAAACTATGGATGACAGAATTGGGAAGAAAAATTGGATGAAAAAATTGGAAGAAAACTATGGATGAAAATAGTGTATGGAGAGAGTGGATGAAAAGAGTGGATGAAAACATTGGATGAAAACATTGGATGAAAATCAATTTACGATGTGTTTATTGGCCCAGCACCACATTTAAACCATTGAACATTACAAGAGAAGAAACCCATGGCCCTTGCGTGGGATCTTGAAAACACTCTCAACTTTTGCCATGTAAAAAAAAATTATACAATTGCGGAGCACTTTGAGGCTAAACATTCAATGGTGCCATCTATTCATACACGGCACATGGTAATGAGCTCTTTTAGCATTCTTCTGAATACTGTGCACACTAACAATGAGGTATGCATTGTCTACTGACTATACAAAGGATTTATCAGACATCAGGATCTCAAACTTGGCAAAGAAAAGTTTTAACTCAATATAAAAATGGTATTCGAATTTTATTGTTGTTAAGAGTGAAAGGATACAATTATTCAATTACATCAATCTACTTGGCATGGTATGTTGATGCATTGTCACTGGTCCAAATGTGCTCATAGGTAGTTGCAACGATACGTAAGAACTCAAAAAAATTAGTAGAATGCTCACCATCAAGTCGTATGCGTGTGTGATGGTTGTAGTTGGTGAAGTTGTTACATAGGCTCCCACCAACAATTAAATGTAAGCCACAATACTTTGATATAGGATTGCTCAGGACATTTCTTCTAAGTTATCTCACATCTTGATAGTCTAGTTCAAGATAGCTTGGATGATTGGTTAATGCCCACCATGTGTGCAGGTAATGCCGGGCTCCCTCTATGACCTTTGTGGTTTACTTCCCAACCTTTTGACAAAGTACTTCAACTCCTTCTATCCCTGAAAACGAAGACAATACTTTGATTACCTTTAGGAATTTGGTCTTCAAAATAGAAATGGAAGAAGCCATTGTATATACAGAAAATTTGTTATCAATAACGATTACTTCATTGGCTACCAAATAGTGAAGCCATGCACAAGTCTAGGATCTGGGTAAGCTGCTTTTAGGAGAAATATTGAATCTACACCTAGGCCTCTTAAATATAACAGCTTTGCGCGTAATGAACCCGATGAAACGAACATTGAGAGTTACAAATAGGGAGTAAGTAAGCTTCCATAGACATATCATGCAGCATTGGTAATTTTCTCTAGCCATGACGAAATCTCAGTGGATGTGACAATTACCACGGTACTTCTATCTCCACGCTCACCACTCCGTTCAGATTGGTCCCGATCATGTGAAGAGCTACTTCAGCTATTGCAATCGTTGAAAACAACGACAATACCATCATCCCCTTTCGGTACACGAGCTTAGAAACCCTAAATTGATAAGGCACAACGTAGACAGGAATCCTACTTCCTAATGCTTTGTACCCTCATGTATGGCTAAAGTAGTGCTTGAAATGATTTGGGTTCAATCCCAACATTGCCTACATCATCTGCATAATCTACAAGACGACTTGAAGTGGCAATACTCCGGAACTCAGAATTAGACCAAGATGCCCTGAAACAAATAACCTAAACCAGATTGCCACAAAAGCCTTGAATTATAATTGCACATTCATGTATTTGCATTAACGCCACCATGTCCAAAGGGTAGAATTAAGGGTAGACATGCCTAAGCTTCTGCACAATTGCTATGACATTGCAAAACAACATTGTTAATTTCTTGAAGAGACATATACACACTATCAACAAGATATTTACAAATCCATTACAATTATAAAAAACTAGTTCATCCCAAAGCACACATTCATATGTAATAAAATAATCCTTTATGTTTTCCAAGAAGACCATACCTATTAACGAGTCTATGCTATACAATTTCGACCAACAACTGAAATAATGATTATCTCTGTATAATTTTTTGGGTGTTTATTGAAAGGAAACGATTTGAAAGAGAAAAAGCAGTACCTAAAGGGAATTGAGACAACGTACTATCATGCTTAATGTTCTTTTGGAAATTCACATCAAACACAAAGAATAAAGAATCTAGCTTATGTTTGAAAACAAATCATCTCTCTGGAAAGTTAGACGCATTAAAAACTAGCATTCCATTGGAGAGCCAAAAAAAAGTGGCAAGATATGGACTAACCCGCGAATTTGCAATGTACAAAGTAAAAACAATTAAGCACCTGAGAGCACCAAGAAAGAGTAATATATGAAATCCAACAAAGTTCTGTGATCAATAGCCTATCCAGACACAATTTGATAGATAAAGTGCAGACATGGAACTACCCTCACTATCAGATGTATCGACATCTGATTGTACTGCCTCCTCATCTACAAATTCCAGAACATGAGGACTCACGAATCGGGACCTAGAAGTATCTCGAGGATTCTGTGCAACATAATTCCGAGAAAGAGCCTCCGCATACGGAGGTAGCTGAAACGATTTCGGGGGGCTTGGAAAAAAACGTGGATTCGCAAAAAAAGGGACAGCCTTGGAGGATGTCACTTCTTGGCTTTGCCTACACGAATTAGTGAACCACATGTTAGAATATTGTGAGGTCAAGGTGAAGCAATATGCCTAAATTGCGGTATTAGGGGTGACTTACTTACTGAATCGAAGTGTTGTCTTGACCTTCTAGACTACGACTTCCTCGTCATCTTCGTCGGCAAGGTCAAGCGCGGAGACGGCCGGCATTGCCTCAGGAACCACAGTTGGTCGAAGTACCGGAGCAATAAGGGCATCATAGATGTCCTTATGTTCCTCAAATGCAAGAATATGACGTCGCGTTGCACGGCAAGCATGGATGGTGGATCCTGAGATACAAAAATCCCTCAAACCGAGTTCACAATGAAGGGTATTTGAAAAATGCAACATAGTGAATTTCAGTGATTGTAAGAACCATACCAGTCGCCACTGTGCAGTCAACAACTACGTCCCCTGGTGTTGTACATGCCTCAACGAACATCTGGATGAACTCACAACCCTTTTCCCGAGGACCACGCCATGGCACGTCCCCATTCATCGTCACATCTTCATTGAAAACAAGGTTTCGAAGGATAGGGCTGCCCGCACCATCACTATGAGCCAACGCAAGTACCTTGAAGAAATTCTCAAGAGGTTCAACATGGAGGAGTGCATAGCCATAGGTACACCACTTGAGACTAATGGGAAGTTGCCCAAGCTCACGGATGCTAAATTTGAAGAGGTGAGGGCTGAAATGCAAGGTGTACCATACAAGGCAGCAGTTGGTTGCTTGGTGTATGCCATTATTGAGATTACAAAGTACTTGAATGGAAGAAAGGCTTTACTTAGATGGTAGGAAGATACCAAACCCCTTGAGTGGGTGGAACATAAGGTAGAAGCCTTTCACTAGTTATCCACATACATTATGGAATAACTAAACACCATGGGCTGCCTTTGACTACAAGCAATACCCAAGAGACTCTAAGTCTAACTAAGAGTCTAACACTACTCCTAGGGTTGAATGTACATAGTCTACAACAATATGTACATGATCTTCAACACTCCCACTTTGCAAGTGGTCAAAGGCTCGAAGGCCCATCTTGTCAATCAAGTTTTGGTGTTGTGGCTTCCCAAGGGACTTGGTCAGCACATCAGCAACCATAGATTGGGTAGGCACGTACTTGAGCTCAATCACCTCAGCCTCCACTCGTTCACGAATGAAATGGTGTTGCACATCAATGTGCTTCATCCGAGAGTGGTGGGTGGGATTCTTGGCCAAAGCAATGGCCCCTTGGTTGTCATACAAAATTTGTGTGCTCTCCACTTGGACAAGGCCAACATCAACCAAGAGTTCCCTCAACCAAATGGCCTCCTTGGTGCATTGGCTCATGGCCATGTATTCAGCCTCCGTTGTAAAAAGAGCTATGGTGGGCTGCCTCTTGGAATTCCAAGTAATGGCACCCACTCCAAGCATAAACACGTAACTGGTGGTGGATCTCCTATCTGCCTCATCACCCGCCCAATCCGCATCACAAAAGCCATGCAACTTCAGCCCATTGGCACCCCCAAGTTGCAACTTCAGCCCAAGCGTGCCTTGAAGGTACCTCATCACCCTCTTCACCGCAGCCCAATGCTTTGGGCCATACTTGGAGGTGTGTTGACTCACAACACTCACCGGGAAGGCCAAATCAGGCCGTGTGGCTACCATGGCATACATCAAACAACCAACCACTGCCTTGTAAGGCACACCATGCATTTCAGCCCTCACCTCTTCAAATTCAGCATCCGTGAGCTTGGGCAACTTCCCATTAGTCTCAAGTGGTGTACCTATGGCTTTGCACTCCTCCATGTTGAACCTCTTGAGAATTTCTTCAAGGTACTTGCGTTGGCTCATAGTGATGGTGCGGGCAGCCCTATCCCTCTTGAACTCCACTCCAAGGCAATACTTCAACTCTCCAAGATCCGTCATCTCATACTCCTTCTTGAGCATATCCTTCACTTCAAGCATCTTGGTCATGCTACTTCCAAGGAGGATCAGATCATCCACATAGAGGATCACAATCACCAAATGCTCACAACTTTGCATGGTGTACAAAGAGTAATCAGCATAGCCTCTTTCGAAGCCCTTCCTTGCAAACATGGCATCAATATCCCTATACCAAGCTTTCCCCGATTGCTTCAATCCGGGAAGGGCCTTCTTCAACTTGCACTTGAGATGCCCTTGGCCTTCTTGCACAAAGCCTACGGGCTGATCCATGTAGATGACCTCCTCCAACTTGGGGTTGAGAAAAGCCGTCTTCACATCCATTTGGTGCATCTCCAAGTCCATGGCTGCCCCAATACTCACAATGCACCTAATGGTGGTAAACTTTGCAACGGGGGCAAAGGTCTCATTGAAGTCCACCCCTTCCACTTGAGAAAACCCCCTAGCAACCAGCCTTGCCTTGTACCTCAAAATGTGATCCAAAGCATCCCTTTTGGTGGAGAAAACCCACTTACAACCCACACTTGATCTCTTGGAACGGAGGGGTGCAAGATCCCATGTCCCTTTGTCAATGAGGGCCTTGTACTCCTTTTGCATGGCCAACTCCCACTTGCTTGCATCTTCACAATTCAGCACCTCTCCAAGTGTAGATGGATCTCCAAGGAAAGCCACATTGGCTTGATCTTCATTTTGTGGAGGAAGAATGTGATTCAGCCACCAATCTCCAAGGGGCTTGCGGGTCCTTGTTGGATAACGTGACTCCTCCATGGTCTGATCTTGCTCTTCCAAGGGCTGATCATGCTCTTGCACCCTTGGTGAAGTGCTTGGAGAAGGAATTGCTGATCTCTTCACTTGGGGTGTGGCCACCTTCTTCTTGGGCACCACCAAGTCTTCATCTTCCCCTCCTTGCTCTTCATCTTCATCTTCTATGTGCACTCTTGGAGTTGTGCCTACCTTTTGGGCTGGTCCTCCATTGCTCCCACTTGGGCTCATCTCCAAGAGCTTGGGATCAGCACCTCCATCCTCCAAGAAGGTCACATCTCGACTCTTGATGATCTTCTTGCTCTCCACACACATCAGCCTATAAGCCTTGGTGCCTTCACAATAGCCAAGGAAAAGACACTTGATGCCCTTGGCATCCAACTTGGTCCTCTTGGCACTTGGAACCAATGCATAGGCAATGCACCCAAAAATGCGCATGTGAGACACATGGGGCCTAATCCCACTCCAAGCTTCTTGGGGTGTCATGCTTGTCAAGGCTTGTGTGGGGCACCGGTTCCTTGTATAAACCGTTGTAGACACCGCCTCACCCCAAAGCTCAAACTTCAGCCCTTGAGCATGAATCATGGACCTTGCCATCTCCACAATGGTGCGATTTGCACGCTCCGCTACGCCGTTTTGTTGAGGGGTGTAAGGTGTTGATGTGTGGTGCTCAATGCCATGGGCCTTCAAGTACTCCTCAAAGGCCTTGGACACATACTCCCCTCCATTATCCGACCGCAGCACCTTCACCTTGCAATCAGATTGGGCCTCCACAAGGGCCTTCCAAGTCTCAAAACGCCCAAACACCTCACTCTTGCACTTCAGCATATACACCCACACCTTGCGTGAGAAATCATCAATAAATGTCAAAAAATACTTTACTCCTCCTATGGTGGTGGTCTTCATCGGCCCGCATACTTCGGAATGCACAAGCTCCAATGGCTTGGTGGCCCGGGTTGGCCCATCCTTGGGGAAGGGCTGCCTTGCTTGCTTGCCCTCAATGCACCCCTTGCACACCATTGAACTCCAATCATGCTTGCAAGAAGAGAGGTTCAGCCCCTTCACTATGTGTTGGAGGCTCTTCATGCTCTTCACATTCAAGTGCCCAAGCCTCCTCTGCCAAAGCTCCACAAGGTCTCTATGGGCTGATCCTTGGGCAACACATGCCAAGGAGGTGCCATTCACCTTGGTGAAGTGGAAGAGGTACAAGTTGCCCTCACAAGGGGCTGATGCAATCAAGACTCCACTTGGTGACCTCACAACACACCCCACATTGTTAAAATGCACTTTCAAACCTCCCAAAGACAATTTGCTCACCGAAAGCAAGTTGGCATGCAACTTGGGGACATGGAGTGCCTCATGGATCTGAATCCTCTTGGTCTCCCCCTTCACTTGCACCACCACAATGATGGTCCCCATGCCAAGGGCCTCCACCATGCCATTGTCTCCCAAATAAATCTTCTTCCCCGAAATGGGCTGATATGTGTGGAAGGCATCTCTATAGCTGGTCATGTGTTGAGTGGCCTCCGAATCCACAATCCATGTAAACATGTTGGCCTTGTCCCCTCCTCCTTGGATGGCAAAGGCAAAATCCTCCTCTTCCTCCTCTTTGGAGGCTTGGTGTGTACTCTCCTTGCCTTTGGCTTGGCTGACCTTGCAATGCCTAGCAATGTGGCCTGATTTGCCACACTTGAAGCATGTCCTTGTCTCCTTGAACTCCGTGGTGTTGCCTCCTTTGCCATGTCTTGACACAAGGGCTGATCCCTCTCCTTGGGACTCATTCTCCTTGCGCTTGGTCACCTCATGCATCAAGCGGGCCGTGACAAACTCCATGGTCAGCTCCTTCATAGGCCTTGTCTCCAATGCGGTGATGAGGAACTCATAAGACGGTGGCAAGCTCTCCAACAAACTCATCACCACATCTCCATCCGTCACGGGTGCCTCCAAACAAGCCAACTCATCCGCAAGGGCCTTGATCTTGTTGACATGATCCAACAAGTCATCCTCCTCTTGCATCTTGCTAGTGAAGAACTTGCGTCGAAGAAAGAGGATGTTGGAGAGGCTCTTGGTCTCATGGATGTTGCAAAGGGTGATCCATGCTTGGGCTGGTCCCTTGCAATGGCGAATGTGTGCAATTTGCCGGTCCACAAGGTTGATGGCAATGAGAGCAAAGGCCTTCTTCTCCTTCCTCTCAAACGCCTTCTTGGTCTTTAGATCAGCATCTTCACTTGGAGGCTCCTCACTCCCATCCACCACCTCCCACAAGTCCTCCGCAAGGATCATCTCCATCTTGAACTTCCACATGCCAAAGTTCTCCCCATTGAACTTGTTAATGATGCGCACGCCTTCTCCTCCACTTGATGCCATGATGGAGCACCTCCCACTTGTTGGCAGCCTCCAAAGTGTCTCCAAGAGTTCAAAAAACTCAATTCAGCCTCCAAACAAGCACTTGGAAGCCAATTGGGGTGAAATGGCACCAATCAGCCCTTCCAAGCACCTCCAAAGATCCTTCACACCCTATGAACGACCACAAACACTCCTACAAGTGCAAGGACTCCTCTAAACACCAAATCAGACCCTAATAAAGCTCAAAATCACCACATGCACATCATGGGCAAGTGCTACTTCAAATCAGCAAACAAACACACAATGCTTCTCCCGAATGCACCTCCCAAACTCACAATGCGCCTCCACACTCCAAGGAGCTCAAGCCTTCAAATCAGCCCTAGATGGAGCTACTACTCTCAATTCACACCACAAGGACAAGAATGGTCTCCAACAACCCTAGTTGGATCACCAAAAACACCAAAGGACCCTAATTGGCTCTACAAATCTCACAAAAGCACAATTCAGCCCTCTTGGATTCACCAAATCCACTAATTCGCCTTACACACTCATAAGGGCACTAATCAGCCCTCAATGGATGGCAAATGCCTCTAGCAACCCAAAGATGCTTCCAAGGCTCACTAGATTGCAATTTGCCAAATCACAATCCACTATGCACCGAAGTGCACAATCAGTCTCAATGGGCTTCCAATGTACACCTCTAAGCACAAACTCAAAAATTGGAGCACAAATCAGCCCTCACTAGGTCTGATTACTACCATGAACAAACTCACACCCAAAATGTACTCAAAACCTCACAAACCAGCCAACAAATGTCCAAGAAAAGAACAAAACACTTGCTTCTTTTGTAAAAAAAAAATTCACTCCAAAGTTTGTTTTTGTTTTTGACTTACACCATATGGTTTGTAGGTGACAAAGACACCAAAGGCTAGTTGCTCCCCCAAGCTCCAAGATCTCCTCCAAATGATTTGAATTTCTCCCTCAAACGCAACTCCAAGTGTGTGGGCCCATAACCTATTGAGATTACAAAGTACTTCAATGGAAGAAAGGCTTTACTTAGATGGTAGGAAGATACCAAACCCCTTGAGTGGGTGGAACATAAGGTAGAAGCCTTTCAGTAGTTATCCACATACATTATGGAATAACTAAACACCATGGGCTGCCTTTGACTACAAGCAATACCCAAGAGACTCTAAGTCTAACTAAGAGTCTAACACTACTCCTAGGGTTGAATGTAAATAGTCTACAACAATATGTACATGATCTTCAACAGTCATTCCATTTTGTGTCATTCAATCTGAGGACCCAAGAACAAACACTTTGGGAATCATTATCTTGCGTATCGCGTCTTGATTACTCGTAGGTGGGTGTGTCCGGGAGAGTGTGCAAGGTAGGAATCCAGATTGGTTGGTGGATCCAGGCTAAGGGTGCCTTGTGGATAAGTTTAGAATGCAAGTGAAGAGCTGTACGCGGTGCCTTTAAATTGCTGGAACGGTGATCCGGTGGAATCCGGTAGTGGTCAGGGAGCTAGTCCGAAACTCTTGAGTAGTTCTGTGCGGAAGTCAGCAGCCGCCAAGTGGAACATTCCGAAACCATCGAAAGGTCTGCCAACCTCAGGAGTAGTCGACAGCGAGAGAGCAAGTCCCCTAGTTCCGAAATCCAACTATTCGCGGTTGTTTTGCGGTTGAGTCTAGTTTGTAAATGAGGAGTTGTGCGCGGTGCCTTTAAATTGCTAGAACGGTGATCCGGTGGGATCCGGTAGTGGTCAGGGAGATAGTCTGGAATTCAAGAATAGTTCCATGCGGAAGTCGGCAACCGCCAAGTGGAATATTCTCAAACCACCAGAAGGTCTGCCAACCTCAGGAGTAGGCGAAAGCTTGACCCGGAAAATAACTGAGTGTCGTTGTAGTAAGGGCGGGTGAGGGTGTATCTCTGTGTGACCTACCTTCCAGGTGGCCACCCGGAAAGTTGTGAGAGTGACCATCTTCCCTCCTTACCGGACTGAGAACTTTGAGGACGGATGTGTGTTTGTTATTTAGGATCTGATATGCGTGTTATTTGAGTGGTGATGTTCCCTACCCCTCGGAAAGAACAAGTGAGGACCTTCTTAGGGTAAAACAGAGGTACCAAAAACTGGTGTGATGGATAGAAGAAGTAGAAATCCGGATCAAGGCGGATCCGGATTTGATTCCGGAAGGCAGTATCTCCGGAACTTGGTGTTTGTGTTGTGCCGGATCCTACAGCGGATTGTCATTTCCGGGTAGATCCATAGTTCCGGAAACATATCTATTACGACAACATCTGGGATTCCCTGGGACGATAACTCGTGTCATCTTAACGCTTTTGTGGTGTTAAAGATACCTACGCCTAGACTGCGCATGTGACACAGACATTATGTATAATATGTATATATACATGATTTAGATACATTTAAATGTTTGTAGCATTATAAAGAAGATGACGTCATTTGAGGTGGCTTGAAGGTGATGCCTTCTCTCTCCAACTATATAGAGAAGAATTTATTTGAAAGCTTCATCTCATTTAATATTCTTCTTCTTCGTGTTTTATTTAGATTATACTATGTCGAATTGGAGGGTTTTTTCTAAGCTTCAAGATGAAGAATCTCAACTGGAACATGAGTTTGAATTTTCTTTATCACAATTGTCGGATTAGCCACAATTGCCTTTGGATCTTTCATTGCTACATGGGCGACTAGAAGATGAAGTTGAGCCATTTCGACTACTAAAACAATCTCGTATAAAGAAATGATGGCAAGATAACCTTTAGTGTGACGCTCGGGCATTGATGATTTTATTGCAGGATAGATGTGTTGAACTCGATAGCCATGAAGTGACATTTGAAAGATGTTTTGAAGGCTTAAACAACAAGCAATTTTATTGCATGGTGAAGCCTATTGAACGAAGTCGTGGTCATCAACAATGGTTGCAAGGGCCAGTCAATCCTTTAACTAAGGCAAATCATGTCGATTATGTTGTTGCTACCGTCAAATGCATCCTCAAATTCTTGTAGATAGACTGATATTTCGATTGGAGCTTTAGTTTTTTATCTCTACTAAATAGATGTTGAATTTTAGTTTTTCATTTTGTAGTTGGAGTGATTTCTTTGAATAAATTTGTGTTTGTGAAGTACTATAGGAAAAATATTCAAATAGTTTGCCTTCTAGATGAACTTGAAGTGAATTTCCTTTAAAGTTAAAGATAAAGAAATAGTTGTGGGGCCAAATAAGTGCTCAATTATTCATGTTGTAGCTTTGAGAGTGAGTTAGAGGCTGAATCTGCTTATTTTTGTAGTTAGAATAGAGATAAGGTAGAGAAATAGGTTAACACTAGTCATCTTTTCTTCCATTGTGAATTTAGGGTGGACCCGAATGTTTGGAAAGTCATTGCGTTGTGAGTTTAAGGAAATTTGAAATGAAATATAAAGAGGTTGTTTATCATTGTGTGCAATTTTTAAATTTATTTCACTTGCTTGATTTGGAGTTGTGAATTGAAAGTTGTGCTAGTTTGAGTAGAGGGAAGTTTGTTACCTTCGAAATTAAAAGGCAGAGATTTCGACCGGACATAAAAAACGGAAAAGTTTTTTGTTTGCAATGAGATTTGGAGGAAGTGTAAGAAATTGTGTTAGCTTTCTATAAAAATATCATTCAATATATTTGGAGTTTGTATGATTGAATTGTGAGTATAAAGGTGAAGGAGGGTCTGCTGCCCTTCTTTTCTCAAGGCCGAAACTTTGGATGGTCATAGAAGTTGGACGGAGTTTTAGTAATTTTTGGATTTTGAAGGAAAAGTAGAGGTTTGTTTCTGTTAGCTTTTCAAAAAAGTTATCATTCACCTCATTTGGAGTTGTGGAGAAATGGTGACACTCATCCAAAGGTCAGTTTGTAAATTGAAGGTTGAAGTTGGAGATTGGAGGAAGTGTTGAAGACTTGTGTATGTGTACATGGCTTGTGACTTTGTAAAATTTGTTGTTGCGAGCGGCTAGCCTGATTTTGTGTTGTGGATACGACGAATTGGATTTTTTCTCTCACATGGTCATACTTTTATGTTGTTCCCATTGGTGAGGCAAGATTGTTGGTCACCATGGATTTGAAATTTAAGATCTAATCCCTCGGATGGTTCAGCTCGTGGTCTGGCCATCCCGTTTTACACGTCCAAAGCGCGTGATTTCTTATCACCCTACCTTAATACTTGGCCTAGTTAGAAATACTGCAGGATAGGACAACAAATAGCAGTTTGAAGATTCAAAGACTTGAAGATTCAAAGACTTGAAGATTCAACATTTATTTTAGTATCAATCATTTCTTGTCGCAGCCAGAATCTCCGTGATTTTTCAAGGCAAACCACTCTCTAACGACACCGCGCGGTCTAAAATAATTATTGTAGCCTCTTCCTAGAAACACATGCTCCATGCGGTCTGAAATGTTTATTGAAGCCTCTACCTAGAAGCACATGTTCCGCACAATTTGGACCACACGGATTAAAGTACTCCTGGCAGGTTATTGTTCCGGGATGTTTCGCTACTTGCATTCCACAACATTCAGTGAATTTTATTTTTAGATAACATCTAGCTGAAACAGACCATGCTATTTAGACCATGCGATCTAAACTACCATCACGTTCATTGCCAATGATATCTTCCTCTTGAACGGATGTCAACAAACTATGAGTACGCTACTTTCGAATTCTGACCATTAGACCGATAGACCTATGTTTATGTCATTGTCCAGGCTGCTCATCTCTAATCTATATTCTTCTGTTTTGTTTGTAATTCCTCAACATCAGATTGCGTAGTCTAATCTTAAAGAGAATAAGGCAAATATGAATCACATATTCTACACAACAGATGGAGTCCGTCGGGCACGGATCTTTTGATACATTGATATATGATATGTGATTGATCTTCATATCTTGGCTCTGCCAAACTGCATAGTTACAACAACTATGTCAAGGACGCATTTTTCATTTTTGGCTACATTTTCATAAGCTGCCACTTGAGTGCTCCAAAGAATGGGAGACCTCATTTCCGAGGACAACTTTCAAGGATTTAACTCGACGTCTAATATGGCTTCTTGCAGCAAATCCGATGGCGACGAGATACTCCACTCACCCATCGACCCTACATGACCTCTTCGGCATTTTGCACTGCGTTCCAATTTCATCGTTGATCACTGGATGCACAAGGGTTCCAAGAATGTGAGGAAGAAGATGTCAACTTGGAAGCATTTACTCAAGCACATGTGGACACGAGTTCCATTCCCGATTGCGAAGGTATTGACCGTGATAGAAGGTTTGGTAAAGCACTACTCGCAAAGCACACGAAAGGCACCAATTTTGTGGAAGTGATTATCATCAATGCCAGTCCAAAGGCATGCATTGATGGACAGTGGAGGTTGGGCATCTAGATGATGTAGGCATTGTTGTACTGGAGGTCCTCAATGGAGACCATAACATGAGCGACATGTGCTTGCGATGGCTAATGCAACACGTATTTTATCACGGTGACCACGGTTATGTTAGTGTTTATGATCACACTTACAAACGACGGGCTATTAATGAAGAACTATAGGGAAATCATAACAGAATGGGCGTACGACAATATCGCTATGATAGGAAGACTCGAGCTGCCGCGTTACTTGACAAAAGGACAAAGATGGTATCACACAAATCCGTTGCCAAGGTCTACGTGCAACTTTCACTATAAGAAACCCATGTTTTAGTTAGCGTTTTGTAATTCTTTCAATCAGATTTTAGATAACGTCAAGAAAAAAACTTGTATTTTTTCATGTCCATCATGAGTTTATGACACCCTCCTCCATTTGAGGAGGCAAAGACAAAAAGCCTCCCGTTCCAAAGATTCCAAGAATATTCCACCGTCTTCCCATTAGTCCGTAAGCCTTTTACAAACTAAATTTGTATCCATTGTCTTTCCTTTGACTCCTAGTACGCAAAAATCCACCCACTCATGCTTGGAGGTCAATTTGTCACACACCACCATCACATCCAACCAGCTACATAGCAAACATCCTAAACCACCTTTCTAATCCCTCATGAACAAATGACATTTGGAATACCACCATTTCAACAAAATTGACCACATTAATAATAATTGTTGCTTGTTTTGTTTTTGGATTTAGAGATGCCAAAGATTGGACATTTTATACTTATGGTGGTACAATTTTTTCAACAATTAAAATAAAAGAATTTTTTTTCTAAATCAATTTATTATCCTATTTTCCAACAAAACATGTGAAAAATTGAGATAAGAAGAAATCAAGCTTAATCACCATTTGCTCCTTTAAAGGACATTAGAAGTTAAAGTGAAAATTTTAAAGTTATAAACCTTATGTGAAATTTAACCTTGTAACACTACAACAACCTAAAAGTGTCCAATGGATGAAAAATAGTCATTCTATATAGAACAAAAGTATAGATGTTCACCTTTGAAATTTTATATGAAAAGGAGAGGTCTTGCACAATAGTTTGATCCCAAATGAGTGTTCTTGAGATTTTAACCCCTCACTACCTAAAGGGACCAAAAGTATCCTTACATAATATCTAGTCCAATTCAAAGTGTTATAACTTTTACATCTAATGTTTGAATTCTATAAAACTTATTGGGAAATTTGTGCTCGCTATTATAATTTGTGTAGTAAAGTTTTAAATAAATCCAAGATATACTAATTTTTGGTAAGCCATTCAAAGTTCAAAGGTTCAATTTGAGTTCACCAAACTACATTTGATGGTTGCACCTTCAAGAGCTTGTATCTCCTTCATCCAATATTAGTTTTCAATAAAATTTGTTGGATTATATTTCCCTTGTAATCTAGTTATTGTAATAAAATTTTCATATCAATCCAAGTTGTTTTGAATACTAGGGAGCAATTTGAAGTTCAAAATCTCCACATTTTAAATTACAATGCATTTTAGCAACTTTCTTCTTCATATAATTTGTCTCCAATAATTATTTTTAGGAAAGTTGCACATACTAGTCTAGTTTGTGTTGTTAAAATTCTATATCAATCAAATAAGTTGTGAGTGACTAAGAAATATTTTAGTAGGAAATTCAGCCTTAGATGTTTTTTTTGTAACTCTCTTTACTATTTTATGACATTTCAAAACCATTTTGCAAATACAATGAATCAATTGAATGATATTTTTTACACCAATGTGTTTGTATGCTGATTTAAAATCACTTTATAATGTAAATTTTCTACATTTGAGCAAGTAGAGTTTTTTTCATTTGGAGGCAGAAATCAATTTTTTTCGTTTCAGGCAAGTAAAGTTTTTTTCGTTTGAGCATGTAGAGTTTTTTCATTTACAGAATGTTCAAAAGTATGATTTCCATAGTGATCAACCCAACATTTAGAATAATACTAAAAAGATGAGCCCTATCATCAAAATACTTCGCCAAAAATGATCCAATTTTTTGAACCATTATGTGCATTTGACATTTCTACAATAATCTAAAAGCCATCCATCAACTATTTTTTGGCTATCATTTTTTCCTTCACGCCTCACAAAGTCGATAATTGTCTGCTGCAGTGTTACAGGGTTAACATGCAGCAAGCCGCATGCATTTTTCTCATGTGTCCAAAGGCGAAACTAATGAAACAGTACATAAAAGCATTTTCCATGGATATTATTTACGACATGTTTGCAGACAACTCACGGTTAAGATAATCAGCAAACATGCGCTTGGCACTTTTTACATCTGATGGTGGAGGGGGACCAGACAAGCTTGATTGTCCAGCCAATTTGAGAAAGGTTCGACGAAGTCGGCGAAGTTCAGGTACGCCCACACTCCTCTGCAGATTTATGTGTCTCACAATGTCAAGGCCCACACAAACAAAACAAAAATATGTTGCATTGTTGAAAGAACGATTTCCTAATCATCAGTTCATATTTCTAGATTCTGTCTGGGTCAAAATTAGTTAGATCACATGGCCCTAATATCATAGAATAAACTAAGTAGCTTATATCTTTGAGGAAGCAATGTTGGAAACATAAGCAGGTTATTTTGAGATGTTTGATCGTATGTTTGAACAAAGTGAAAAGGATATGATAGGTAGTCCTTCTCCAAGACGGACACCACGCACTACACCACCCATTCCTTGCGCTTGAGCATCTACTACAACGGACACAATTTCCTGGTCCATTTCCATCCGATTGTAAGTATATCAAGCTCCAAATTTGTTCCTTCCAACAAGATTCACAAAATCTCTTGGAAAAGGATAAAGTAACACATCATAGCCTCCAAATTCAACATACTTGTGACACGGAAGTATGCCCAATCTAGATTGAAGACAGCAAGTTCTTATTTCTTACTAAAAAAATATGGGTGAAGTGAAAGTGAAAGCGCTTAAACCTGAGTTGCACGGTCTAATTCGTATAGTGAATTGGTCTCTGAGGTTCGCGCCTGTAAAATTGAGTGGCTGATTATACATTAAGAGAGGTTGGCTCTTAATAAAGATACAAATAAGTAAGGTAACAAAATAGTCAAGATCTTGCTGACGTTCATAAACAGTAAATCGGTGAGGCTTCGGGCAACGAGTTTACAGGTCGATATATAGCACCACACGAAGCTAGATGTTAATCATAAAGCTTAAAACAGGAGAAATCTTCCTGATTCCTCTTTAACACGCTGCCAAGATAGTTGAGGATTAAATCAAAAGGACAACAGCCAGGCTTAAGAACTTACATTCTGTGTGGCAATAGTGGGTTGCAGCACCTGGGAATTCCGATTACCAGCCAAATTCTTATCATCGGTGAGAAATTTGACAGTCTCAACAATAGCTTCAGAGTCTTCATGAATCTCTTCTGTCCTCCAATGCAATGAATTATCAGAAACAAAGAAAATCAGACATGAACAAATGCAAAATATCTACAACTTTGAACACTAACTCATAATAAAATTTAGTGTTTGCAAACACTAATTATGAACTCTAACACTAAATGGCAACAACATTGGTAATATAGCCAATACTGAATGCCATAAATGCCAACACGAACACTAATTTTCAACAAAATGAGAATTAGAGTAAGTTACATGATAGGGTAAATAACACTATAGGTACCATAACGCTAAATTCCATTATTACTGTAGCATTATGCGCATTATTGAAATTTTAAAAGGGCCTCGGAAACATTTGAGTGCCAAAATATATTCTTGACATTTCTAGATTCCGATTAGCCCGATAAGAAAAAATTTAAATATCCGGAGGAAGAGAACAACAATAGTCCATCGCTCTTCACAACTGGTGTCCACATATCTACTTCAAATGGAACGATGAAGTGCAGTGACCGAAGACCCACCCTTGCCAGGATGTAGTTCAAAAAGACGAGAATCCCATCGATTTTTTCCATCAGGCCTTTCGAACCTTCTCACCAAGTCATTGAATCTAAAAGTCAAGCACACCATCTGTTATATTCAAGGTAATAGTTGAAACATGTTGCAAGACAAGTACAAGTGTCTCACAGCAAGAAGTATCAGATAAAGAAGAAAGAAAAAAGCTCACATGTTTTCTTCATAAGCAGGCACCACCTTCGATCGCCTGTCCTCGTTCCATGCTCGACATTCCGCTTCATCTGCAACACAATGCAACTGAGGAACAAATGCTTAGATGCGCTATTACCATATGCAGAAGTCGAACGGTCAGGACAAGATTTAGTACGATAGTCTGGAGTGTAAAGCAAGGTACAGTGTTGAATGCACATTTTTTTTGGAGATATACCACGCAATAATGCGTTCCACATGCGCGGGCCAAGCACCACAATTCATATCTGTAACCCTGAACGCAGCAAACATTGGGGTCAATACGATTCAGCAGTAATCAGTGCGTGTACCATCAAACAGATTTGACAAACCAACGCATGCTGTATAAATCATGGCCCGCTGAAATGTAACTATGGCCACGTAAGAACCCAACGATACCTTGATATTGTTAAGGGAGTCTACAATAACAATAGTATCCCTCGATACTGCCCTGTCAACTGCAGACCGCAGCATTCCACGCAGATTCTTCTCCCGTGGCATATCTGCGAAATTATTAACAGATCAGTGAGGACGCTAAGAGGCATGACATTCAAGCAGGGCAAAAAACTCTACATGCGATGTCATTGTAGCATTGGGTGATTTACATTAAGAATCGTGCTTTCAGAAGAGTCAGAGAAAACAAACCTTGATATGCGCAATTACGATCCAAATTCAGGGAAGGCTCGTCAATGAGAATCACGGGCGTCTTAGTGGTCTTCTCAAGTACTTTCGCAAGGCACGCTGCGGCAGTGGATTTCCCACTGCATGGTTGCCCACAAATAATAACAAGCGCCATCTTGCTACGCTGCTCAATGGAAATCGAGTATGTATATGTCAAGTAGGACAACGCTTGCGGTGAGATGTAATCACCTCAGTAACATGCGAAAATACTCCAACAGCCAAACTGAAGTCGTTCAAACCTCCAAAACAATCATGTGTATGTCAGGCACAGCTCAACCACAACATAAAACCCTAACTTTACCGATTGCGGCGATTTTCTGTGATAGTGCTGGCCAAGAGGTTCTGGCGACCGCAAATGACAGTCGACTCTATAATTGATGGACTCCTCGTCAAGGAAAGGCAAGGAACGCAATTTGAGATCTCCAGTAACTCAAATAGAGTTCAAGAAACCCTCCTCACCTGAGTCATCACTCCTACTACAAAGCCTCGAAACCCTAACCCTTGCATAATCTGAAAGCATTGCAACAACGCCAAAGACACAGACAGAAATCAACGAATACACTGAATTTAAAAGGGCTCCAGCAGAAAGAGCAAGCTGCTCGTGCAAGTCGAGCCAGTACGGAAGCACAAAACAAGCCCCGGGGGGGAAGATTCCTTAAACCCTAATTTCTATTGGGGCAGATCCCCTCCCCGTATATGACGCAACACGCTCGGGGTCCCTGAACACGCGCTCGTGGGGATACACTCCATTCCACAATTCCAGCGCAAACCATCAATTCAATCCCAAACAAAGAAAATCCCAAACAAAGAAATTCCATCGGTAGCTTGAGAGTGCAAAAACCACACCTCACTTCCAAATAAGTTTTCGATCAGGTCCGAAACCGTTGGCGATCATTCTCTTTCGATCCGCACCAGCCACCGCGATTCGATTGCGCGGCAGCCATACCCACGCGCCCTCAAAGCTTGGGATTCTTGAAGAGGAAGTTCAGATGCGATTGCTCGTCAAAAAGAGTGGCGTCACTTCGAGATGGTAGGGGACGGGGCACGAATGCTGGAGGGGAGGGATACGGGAATGGCGTGATTGGGAATTGGGTGGGGATCGGGCGATGGACGCAATGGCGAGCAACGAAACCCTGGCCAGATGACGCTAGCGCAAACACTCATGCTGCTGCACGGGCATGGGTAATTGGGTAGTTACGAGTGAACGGGGGTGGATAACCGTGCCCACTTGCAGGAATTTCTTACTGCCAATTTTGTATAAGGTAGAACTACCCATTACCACCCTGATTCGCAATCTGACTATATTGGAGCCAACTCTAGGAAAGACACATATTTTTTTAGAGGTGTGCTTTTGTTTCAGGAGTCAAACCCAAATGAAATTATAATTTTCCAATAAAAATTGTAATTTATATGAATTTATGAAGTGAAATTGCAAAACCACCACTAGACTAGATTCATAAACGTCCTCTTACAACTTAATACCGCTTTCCAATGTATCTAATAGCACTTGAAGATCCACCAATCATTAATTGACACGTTGTCTTTTAATAGCATTAATAAACTGCTCTTGTCAGAATCTAAAGCGAATTTGCATGTTTTTCTGACGGAATTGGGACAAAGCTATAGACCCCGGAATTGAATCACTGACGGAATTGGGCAGTTCTACCTTAGGGTAAACTAGAGTTAAGTTAATTGTGTGGGAGGAAGCTAAGGTTTCTTCCCTTTTGAATAGCACAAGACAAAGAACTAGGGATCAAACCCCCTTTGAGTCCAAAATGGAGTTTCTTGAGTTTCGTCTTTAGTTTTGTGTGAACTCATGTGTATGTCACATATAGGTCTAGGGGCTATAATTCAAAACAAGAACTATGAGTTTAGAGCTTAATTAAGATGAAGTAGTTGACTGCAATGCATTTATTTTTTAGGACTACAATTTAAATTTAGCTAGCAACTCTTGATTAAGTCCAAAACACTTTATGATTAATTCTAATATCCCTTTCTACTTGGTCAAAAAGAATGGACAAGGGTGCTTAAAAGTTTTCGCTTCACACATGTGGTGCTGTGGAAGCAAAGCACCCCATATGACATGCAATCCACCATGGCTTCTTAGAGAACTACCTCTACCACCATCTGTGAACGCTTATTTTCCCATCCTTAAATAGGCAAACACAACCAAATTCTTCATCTTGTAGGTTGCTTTTTATTTTAGTGAGTGTCTAATATCAATTCATTGTGCCTTTTAAGCAATGAATCTTTGCTAAGTTTCTACATGTCTCCTTTCTATTGATGAGTCCTAAGAACCAAGGTAAGTTAGTTACATAGACTAATTAGTAGGCTACGGTGATTCTAAATGTAGGGTTCTATAGTCCTAATATATCTATTTTAAGTAGAAGATTTCCTTGTGCCATTTCTAAAAACAAAATGTTCATCAAATTTGAGCATTCCTATAAAAAATTATAAGCAAATGAAGTTTGGCCTTTGAGTGGCACTTTGAATTTCATGCATGCTTTTCTATGGACTTGGAATTCCAATTGGATTTGGCATTTGGACTCTAGGTCTAACCCCTATGATTGATTTAAATACTACCTTTTGACTTGGATGAATGAAATTTCCTAAAATCCATCCATTATATGTTCTAAACTTCATCCCTCTCTAACTTCTTGGCTTTAAGTTGTTGCTTGTGTTTGGTGTAGATTTTAGTTATTCTACGCTTACCCTAAGGAATTTTTAATTTAGATTTTACCTAAGCTTGACCCAAAGAGTTCCTACTTCACCTTCTAATTATGCCTAAGGGGTTGAATCATCTTCAAGAGGCAACTACTCTTAGAAACTTACGACTTGTTCCTTATAGATCTTGATTTCACCTTTCCAAATTGACTACTTGACCTCAGGTTGGACTTCTTGTGCAAAAGTTATGCAAAGATGAAGTTTGACTGCTACTTAGTCTTTTAAACTTCATCTATCACTTCCTCCTACTTCACAATTTGAAACTCATTTTGGACTTCACTTCTACCTCCTATATTTTAAGTATTTTTTAATTTCCCATTTTTTGTTCCACTTGAATGAAATGAGCTATTTTTCATCTGTTATAACTCCTAAACTTCATCCGCCTATATCTTTTTCATTATGACCATGATATCTATGTATTTTATGTTTTCGGAAACCTCTTGATCTCTACTTTATGATTTGAATGCTAAACCTGACTTGAATTCCTATCTTACATGTGTACCCTACTAGGCTTTAGCCACAATTGGAATGTTGCTAATTTGGACAATTAACAAAGCGGCACGAATTTAGCATCCTATCTCAATTTGAAGATCCACAATTAGGTTGTTTAATCCTCACTCACCTGCCATCTAGAACTTGTAGAAAGTTTGGTCAACTTGTTTGATAATTTTTGTTTTAGGGACATTTTTCGAATTACAAGAAGAGGCCTATCATTTTCTTGGCGTTCTTCTTTTACCTCTTTGTTTTTTACTACTCTATTCCCCATGCCACATTAAATGGTGGTGGTTGGGGGACCACCAACTATTTCACATGGCTTTAGGTGTGGATTAATCACCACTTATAACTTGAGCTAGTACCTTACGTGTCGGTTATCCTAATGTTCATCAAATGGTTGAGGGAGGTTCTTGAGATTTTTCCTTCCTACTTTATCTCCTTAATTTTACCCTATCTAAACCACCTCCCTTCTTCCTTCACTCCATTCTTACACGTGAGGTTTTCTACTTGTTGTTAATGTTTTGAGGTAAGAATGCACGCATGAGAATGGCGGTGGTGAAGCTTCTCTTCTTGTTCTTAGGGTTAAATTTTGTCTCTTTCATTTTGCACTTAGTCTAACTTCTACTTCTATTTAAATTTACACCTATTCTAGCTTCTACTCTATTTCTAATTGATCCTATACTAATCTATACTTGTATCTATTTCCAGCTAACTTCTACTTCTATCTCTTTTTGCCTTTCTTGTTGTTTTTCTTTCTCTTTCTTTCACCTCTAATTAGTTAGTGGTTTGAAATACCCCCTTCAAAAAAAATGGTTTGGTCTGTATTGGTTGTGCCTAATTGCTAGCTAGCCCGGTTGGCTGAGGTCCGATTGGATGGTTGAGGCCCAGCTAGTTGTTGGTACCCGGTTGGTTGGTGTCCATAGAAATTTAGGGGACTATTAACTTGACATATTTCTAATGCACATTGGAGGTTATCCTACAAAAGATCTTAGATTCTTGAATACTAAACTTTGGGTGTTTCCAAGCACATCTTAGAAACTAAACTTTGAAAATAATGATCAAAGGATTTTGAGGCTTCGTTGTGAATTTGATTTTAATACCAAATTTAAGACTTTCTAGGACCTTTAGGTTCAAAGCTCTGTTGTTAGTTACGTTTTTAACACACAATCTAGGACTTAGTCTTTATAGGGCATTTAGTGTTTCGCCGTCCTAATGGGGATCCATCATAACAAGTGCATGATACTATAACAATTAGTGGACCATGAGACTACGATATATACGTGGTGATTGTGGTTAGTGTATAAACAGCTCAACCCACAAGGTTAGAGACCCCCCAAACAACATTCGCCAAGGTATAGTGGTGGACAATTTTAGGGTTAATACAAGGAAAATAGAATCCAACTTTTCACAAAGACGCGATCAACACTCTCCTCCTAATGTTAAGGTAAACCAGCCTATGACAGGCAGAATGGCTGGTTTGCCATGTTCACATTTTTGAAAAAAATTAAAAAAAAATTCTCTATGAAGATAAACATGAGGAATGCAGAGAGCAAGTGAAATTTTATTTTTTGGACAAAAAATGAATTTTTAATGAATTTTTGAAGTTTGTTGTGCAGTTGGCTTTAAAGAGTCTATAGACTACCCCAAATCAGCAAAAAAGTGTTTCCATGATGGTTTCCAAATGATGGTTTCCAAATGCAGTCAAAACATTTTCTAACATGGTTCCAAGATTTTCTAATATGGACATGACATGAAAGAATTACAAAATAACTTTTTACTACCACTTTACACTGAAAATGGGTAAGTGTCCTAAGACAGTTACCAATAACTTCATGACCATTTCCCAAGGCTTTGATTATGACCACAAATTAATCAAATGCAGTTCTAACCCCATTTATTGAATAGAGTTTGTCATGGGTTGATTTAAGACTGTAATGGGTAGTTCTCTAGGAGCCTATCATAGGAGATTTGCCTGTCATAGGCTGGTTTACCTTAGTATAGTAGGACTAGACCAAACAAGTCCAAAAAAACTTAGAACCCAATAATTCACAACACCAAAGACTTCTACCCAAATAATTCAAGAACACAAAGCTCTCATAAGCTTGTAAGATAACAACAATGAGGCCAAAATAGTCCAAAAAACACGTACAAGGGTTCTTGACTAAAATAGTTGTAATGTCTCTCTTGACCTCTAAAACAATACTTTCAACAACATAATGCCACATGAAGTCGTTCGCATGATCGCAGTTGATAATAGGCAACCATGCTTGCAAACGGTGGTTGCCATCCCACACCATAAACATCTTGCTAGAGAAAACTTTGAAATCTTCATCATTTTTCAATTTTTTCTAAAATGCAACATTTTTATGTACCCAATTGTCACTCCATGATTTAATAATATCATCTGTAACATCTATTGTTTCCCCTCGTTGTTTTTCAAAACCTTATAGAAAACTCCATTTCTTTTTATATAACTACAAGTATCAAAGTGTGGAGCTAGATTCATGACATCATTTTTCAAGAAAGGCCTCACATCCGGCAAAGAAATCATACAACATAAAGGAATATTGATTTTTGATTTTGCCCTTAGTTGATACCTCAATTGCTCAAGACAAGAAGTATTCACAATCTTTTTTTTCAAAAAGCCATGCAATTGTAACTCCAACTGATCTTCAGAAAGAGGCTAAAGTAATTTTGAATCTCCTTGTGTCAACATCTCCACAATTACATCCAAATGAAGATTAATATGTAATTCAACATAGTAGCTATTAATTGATTTAAGAAGGCAAAAAAACTCAAAATTCAATCAAATGTAGCATATATTGGAAGCAAATTTAAGTCCCCCAAAGTGCAATTGTTAATAGTTGGGATGTAGGAAGGAAAAAAAAATTTCAACATGTAATCTACATTCTAGCATGTAGAGGAAAAAAAATTGTAGTCCTCAAAGGTGCAACCGTTAATAGTTGGAGGGTAGTAAGGTGAATTTTTTTTTGCATGTGATCTCCATTGTAGAATGTAGAGGAAACAAAATTGTGGGCCCTAAAACCACAACCGTTAACAGTTAGGGGGTAGTTAGGTGAAAATTTTTAGTATGTGATCTACATTGTAGCATGTAGAGGAGAAAAATTGTGGTCTCAAAAACCGCAACCATTAACAACTAAGGGTAGCAAGGCAAAAAATTTCAGCATGTGATTTACATTGTAGCATCTAGAGGAAAAATTTACAATCCCTAAAACCACAGCCATTAACAACTAAGAGTAGCAAGGTGAAATTTTTTAGCATGCAATATAGATTCTACTATAGATGAACGATAGGATTGGCATAAAATAATTATTTTGAAGTATGATAAAAAAAATAAAGAAAATGAAAAGAAAAAATTGCCAAATTTAGCAAAAATTAAATAAGCAAATTTTTGTAAAAAAATAATTTTTTTAATATAAGTCAAAATGTTTAAGACCATGTACAATCAAATAAATTCTTGATGACAAGTTAAAGGAAATTTTACAATGATACTTCATGAGGATGGAGGGTAGAAAGGTGGTTTTCATAATGAAATTCATTGTTCCTTATGAACCGGCAAAGGATATTGAATAATTTGAAGATTGAGCTCCTACTAATTCTAACCATTAGTATATCCCACATAGATTGCTTTACTTCTTACCATCTAATTTGTATAAAGATCTTATCTTCCTCAACTTTACAAACATTTAAGTAAGTGACTTTTGAAGTTTTGTGATGAACATTTTTTATTATTTTCAATATAATGTTGAAATTCCAAAATATTTAGCATGAAAGTGTCAAACTTGTTGTTCACTTATGGTATGTAGAAAAAAAATTGCAGTCCCAAAAACCCTAGCCATTAATGATGGGGGGGGTAGCAAGCTCCATAGAAGAAGCCAACTTGAATCTTGTGAAGCATAGTCATTAACGGCGGGGGGTAGCAAGGTTCATACAAAAAGTCAACTTGGATCATGTGAAGCGCAACTGTTAACAACGGGGGATAGCAAGATTCATAGAAGAAATCAACTTGGATCTTGTGAAGTGCAACCATTAACAATGGGGTGAGGGAGGAAGGTAGCAAGGTTTACAGAAGAAGCCAACTTGGATCCTATAAATCCTAGCTGTTAACGACAGGGGGGGTTAGCAAGATTCATAAAAGAAACCAACTTAAATCCTGTGAAGCGCAGTCGTTAACGACAAGGGGAGGGGTAGCAAGGTCCATAGAAGAAGCCAACTTGGATCCTATAAATCCTAGCCATTGACGGCGGGGGGAGCAAAGAGCACATGAACTACAACGTTTAACCAAGTCCTACCATTTGTTGCCCTACACTAGTAGAAAATCTGTGACCAAAACAACCCAAAAGTGTTCTTTGCGTCTGTTGTTTTAATCGTGTTGTACCGGTCAAAATTACACTCAAATCTGTTGATTTTTTATGTTGATTTGAACAAAGTCAAAAAAACAAATTAATTTCAAAAAACATATTTTCAAACTTTTTTTTCTTATTATTTCTTTTTTTTACTACCTAGAAAATATGAGCAACATAAAAAAAATTGTACTACCAACTAGGCAACCCACCACGTAGAGTCGCCAACTGGACAAGCCTACCACACGGGCAGGGTGGCCAACTAGGCAAGCCCGCCACATGGGTAGGCATAGCCTCCAAGGATCAAACCTTGGACCTTGTGATTGAGGTCCAAGGCTCTTTCCATTACACCATTCACAATTTGACTTGGCCGTAAAGGGTGTTGAATTGTATTTAACTAGTTTCTTTTAATTCTTTTTCTTTTTCTTTGTAATTTTAGAAGACTTTGGGGGTAATTTTGGCATAGTAGAACAACTATTTTCAAAACTCTTTGAACTAAGAGAAGTTGTAAAATCGAGTTAACTTTCATTTACAAAAATTTGTTTGAGATTTTGAAAATTTGAGCTTCCAGTAAAAAGTTATAGACAAAATTCAGAGAAGATGTTTGAAAATGTCCAAAAAAATGTCCTTTTTAACCCCTATCAAAACTTTGTCCATAACTTTTTATTGGAGGCTCAAAATCTTAGGTAGATTTTTGGAGATGGAATTTACCTTGACTTTACAACTTTTCTTAGATTGTAGTTTTCTAAAATAAATTATTTTACTATGCCAAAATGGCCGTCAAAGTCTGCTGAGTTTAAAAACATTAAACTATGAATGATTCAGTTCAAAAGAAAATTCCATTGTCTAGTACCCTCCAAAAAGTCTTGCAAGCCCACTATGAAGTCTAATAAAAAATTTGTAGAACATGTTTGTGAAAATTATAATTAGGGTTGGCATACCAATTAAACCATCATGCTCAAACGTATAGAAGTAGTCATTATACAAGGATAAAATATAATTATAATTTAGAAATATCTATTTAATAAAATATAGGAAGGCAACACCTTGACATTGATGTTTCTTAAATTTTTCTGTAATAAAATTTGAAAAATTCATCACCAATATTTTTCAATCAATTATTATGTAACACAATGAAAGCCACTCAAAATAATTTATTAAAATTGAAAATATTATTTTTTGAAATTAAAATTTGTTGCGTTGATCATGATTGCATAAAATAATAAATTTAGTAGGATAGTTTTGTATGATAGTATATTATTAAAATGATAGCATATTCTTCAATCATGCCACCCAACAATCTTTGTAAGGAGTCAAAAAAGGCAAATGGTAGTAGAGAAAATGAATAACTAAAGGTTGAAATTTGGGCAATCACAATCTTAAGATCTTAAGGTTTCCACAAGATTTTTGAAATTACACTAATAATTGTATCATTTGATGATTGGTCTTATCCTAAATTCCAAATTGTTCTTCATCAAACTCTTAACACCTAAATGCCACAAATATTTTTTTTAGTTTTTGAAATTTTCTCTATACTGTTCAAACAAACAAAAAACTTCCATAAGTCCCATCAATATTTTTAGAATTGTAACCATACAAATTCAAAGTGCACATATTAGAGATTACATGGAAAAAGTAAACACAACAATACTACTTATGAATTGAGAGATCATAATGTTTGATAGAATATTCTTAAAAAAAACTAGATTCTAAAATCTTCTAGAATCTTCTAGAAGATTTCAAAAAAATCTAGAAAAATCTAGAAGATTCCAAAAGATTCTATATTCCCTAAAATTTTATTAATTTGGTCATTGCACTACTCAAATTAACAAAAAGTAGGCACCATTAAATTGTTGATTTTCATAGAAAGTTCAAAAATCAGTAAAAACAGTGATTGTAGTCCCCAAACAACATGAATCAATTGATTTTTTGTTGTTTTGGTCATGGTTTTCTAGCAATGCTAAATTAGAGGCCCAAAATCGCAGCCGTCAACAGTAGGGAGGTAGCAAGGCACCTTAAAATATTTGAAATTTGAACATTTTAGGCTAAATTTCAAGATGTTATTTTAGTTTTTAGATCATAAAAGACTCAATATGCATCCATTTCTTATATGCTATATATTGTTGGAATCATGCTTCTAAAGTGCACGAAATGATATAAAGTAACAAAATTTGCCTCTAACAAAAAATTACACATACATTGAAAGTTAATATCAATTAGGGTGATTATTTCCTTACCATTTTGTTTATACTTCTTAGCTTTGCAAGAGATGGTTCACTTTACAATTGCTTCCCCAATTGCTTCACATGATATAATACCTTTGTGTGTCAAATTCCTTGTTGTGCTTGATATATCACCTACAATGATCCAAAGCAACCGTTTAATCATTCTAGCTTTTAACAATTGCCTTCTACTTGAATAACGAAAGCTATTTTTCTTCCTCTTCTTTTTCCTACCCTCAATTGAAGTGTCCAACGCTAACAATGGAAAAAAAAAATTCTTACATCTGAAATATTAAATTAGTAAGGCATTACAATATCAACATCCTCCATACTATATCACCTACTTCTTAGAACATGCATTTCTACATACTACTTCATTCCACTCTAGACAACTCTTTATATTCTATGAGACTTCAACCACTCCTTTTTTTTAAATTATAATTTAATTTTATCAGTAAGTGATGACTTATTTTGTTTGTTATCATTTTATCATCATCAAACACAAGATCCTCAAAGCTATCTCCATCTATACAATTATAATTGCAAGCATTTTGTGCATTATCAATGTATGATGACTCATCATCTGTTGTCAGTGCCAGTTCTAACACTATTAACATGGTTTAATATAGATTGATACATCTTTAATATTATTATTCATTTATTATTTATGATTTTTTTATTGATGTCATGCAGTACACCGCCTTATCCACCTCCATCTCAAACATTCTTCATATATCTTCTTCTATATCAAATCTTAATATAATACGTAATAATAAGTATTTAAATCATCAATTCAATTTTAAATTTTACTACATTCAGGATATATTTCCTTTTGTTTTCAAAAATCCTATAGGTCTTACATTTAAAAAAGTATTTGCACCCCTTGCACTCGCAACAATCATTACTTGCTTCCTTTTGCTTTTTAATACTACCACTTGCTTACAACTTTCTTTAATACTTCATTATGGTCAATATTGTTGCTAGAAGTCATGAAGTCCCATTTGTTTTACCATTAGGCAGTAGTCAACGTTTTGTACATGTGCCTACCCATCTCCTCCATGTCCGTTATGGATTCTTCCCTTCTTCTATCGTCTTAAAAGAAGTAATTCTGACATTACTAAGGATTTGATTTTGTAGTCAAGATTATGTAGCAATCATGAAAGATTCTATTGGCTTCTTCTAGTAGGATGCTATAGAATTTATAGTCTTTCGCCTAAACTCTTACCAACTTTGACTAAAATAGTATTGCATGTTTATGATAAGTCCAATGTTGAACGCCTACTACTACATTTAGTAAATGTAGAGTCTTTTTGGGGTGAATGTTTGGAGAATACAATTCTGTTCTATGTCAACAATGTTAAATGCGAGTCCCTAAAACCAATAATAAACTTATCTAGTGATTCTAAAGGCGAGACACCAATTATACTTTGTCAACCTTTCTCTTTGAATGTTATTTTGCCATCTATAGTGGATTTATTTGATCCTACTGCCTTCCGTACTATCCTTAGTAGTCCTGCATTGTCCGGTTATTCTTGTCTTCCTCTCCCTCTTAATCATTGCAATTCCCTAAATGTCTTACAATGTTTACGCAAATTGAAGAAGTTGGGTTCCGCCTATAGTCTAATGTGCCAATGTCACCTCGACATCTATTCACTTCATTTAGGGTATTTGAGTATGTGTTGTGGACCTATCTTAAACCAATACATGTTGAAAGAATCCCCTTCATTCGAAACAACAAGTAAATTCATTGAAGTAATAAGGCATCCACCAAAAATCACCAGAATTAACAGGAAAGTGCAAGGAATGTTACCGCAAGTATTATTGGTGTGAACTTCAGAACTTCCTTCCTTACCTTGAATTTGGTGCTATTATTACATTTTCGTTTGATACCAATCCTAGTAACCAGAAGGTTTATAATATTCCATTTTGCAATTTTCCATCTTGTACTTGTTCTCATTATGGAAATATGAATGAGGCTTCCATTGGAAAGTGTGGCAAATACATAAACTACAAACATGTTTATTATATCTTTTGTTAATATTTGTGTAAACTTGATTATAAGACAGACACATTCATCCCCCAAATTCATTCACGCTCCTACCCTCAGCTTAGATGGAGTTAAGTAAGTGCTTTTTGCTGTTGAAAACATCAAGATGTGCGAGTAATCAAGTTAGTTGATAGATATTAGCATGATATGAGGTAGATAGGTAGTATCAATATATTATTTGAGGAGCCACAACTTTTGATTCACAACTCGGATTCTTACGTTCTTTGGTTCTATAGACATGTCTTCTCACAAACTTTCTAAGCATGTATAGCACGCCATTCAATTTGTCTTGAGCAAAGTGATAAAGCACTATGATTGCTCAAGACTTTGAATTCCTATCACACCTCATCTCTTGCGAGACTTCGGGAGTCACCCCCAATGTCCCCTTGCTCACTAGGGTGGTATGGGCACGCTTGAAGATGAAGGTCATGACACTATCTTCAAAAAATACTTTGAGCTAAGTTATTTTTTGATCACATAGACACAAGCTTTAAGTAAACCTAGAAATTTGGAGTTAGAAGACAATCTACAAGTTGTCTAAGGGGCACTTCACTCTAGCTTCAACATCTTTACTTACTTGGTGAATTTTGTGAATGTAGACCAAAACCATGGATATTGGGCTAGTCAAGCTTTCTACCATGTCTATCAAAGTTGCATGCATGTGGCATTAATTTAACTAAAGTTGAATTCCATTTTTCCAATCTCTATTTTTATGGATTGTAACATTAATGTAACTATTGGAATAGGATGGTGGTAGAGGTAGTTCTCTAAGAAGCCATGGTGGATTGCATGTCATATGGGGTGCTCTGCTTCCACAGCACCACATGTGTGAAGCGAAAACTTTTAAGCACCCTTGTCCATTCTTTTTGACCAAGTAGAAAGGGATATTAGAATTAATCATAAAGTGTTTTGGACTTAATCAAGAGTTGCTAGCTAAATTTAAATTGTAGTCCTAAAAAATAAATGCATTGCAGTCAACTACTTCCTCCCACACAATTAACTTAACTCTAGTTTACCCTAAGGTAGAACTGCCCAATTCCGTCAGTGATTCAATTCCGGGGTCTATAGCTTTGTCCCAATTCCGTCAGAAAAACATGCAAATTCGCTTTAGATTCTGACAAGAGCAGTTTATTAATGCTATTAAAAGACAACGTGTCAATTAATGATTGGTGGATCTTCAAGTGCTATTAGATACATTGGAAAGCGGTATTAAGTTGTAAGAGGACGTTTATGAATCTAGTCTAGTGGTGGTTTTGCAATTTCACTTCATAAATTCATATAAATTACAATTTTTATTGGAAAATTATAATTTCATTTGGGTTTGACTCCTGAAACAAAAGCACACCTCTAAAAAAATATGTGTCTTTCCTAGAGTTGGCTCCAATATAGTCAGATTGCGAATCAGGGTGGTAATGGGTAGTTCTACCTTATACAAAATTGGCAGTAAGAAATTCCTGCAAGTGGGCACGGTTATCCACCCCCGTTCACTCGTAACTACCCAATTACCCATGCCCGTGCAGCAGCATGAGTGTTTGCGCTAGCGTCATCTGGCCAGGGTTTCGTTGCTCGCCATTGCGTCCATCGCCCGATCCCCACCCAATTCCCAATCACGCCATTCCCGTATCCCTCCCCTCCAGCATTCGTGCCCCGTCCCCTACCATCTCGAAGTGACGCCACTCTTTTTGACGAGCAATCGCATCTGAACTTCCTCTTCAAGAATCCCAAGCTTTGAGGGCGCGTGGGTATGGCTGCCGCGCAATCGAATCGCGGTGGCTGGTGCGGATCGAAAGAGAATGATCGCCAACGGTTTCGGACCTGATCGAAAACTTATTTGGAAGTGAGGTGTGGTTTTTGCACTCTCAAGCTACCGATGGAATTTCTTTGTTTGGGATTTTCTTTGTTTGGGATTGAATTGATGGTTTGCGCTGGAATTGTGGAATGGAGTGTATCCCCACGAGCGCGTGTTCAGGGACCCCGAGCGTGTTGCGTCATATACGGGGAGGGGATCTGCCCCAATAGAAATTAGGGTTTAAGGAATCTTCCCCCCCGGGGCTTGTTTTGTGCTTCCGTACTGGCTCGACTTGCACGAGCAGCTTGCTCTTTCTGCTGGAGCCCTTTTAAATTCAGTGTATTCGTTGATTTCTGTCTGTGTCTTTGGCGTTGTTGCAATGCTTTCAGATTATGCAAGGGTTAGGGTTTCGAGGCTTTGTAGTAGGAGTGATGACTCAGGTGAGGAGGGTTTCTTGAACTTCGAATATGCCCATGTCAATCCAAGGTACTTCTTTGGACGTTCTATGATAGTTAAAGTTTCAGTGTTTTTGGTTCTCGAATCCAAATGCCAGTGTTCCAAGTTTCGTCTCCCTGTCTTGGTTTCAATAACAATTGCAAACTGTCCGAGCTGACGGGATCTGGGTGACGTTGGGTATTTAGATTGCACGGAATCTGCTTGCTTTGCAAGCTTGTCCTTTTGTATCGTGCCATTCAGGTGTTTAATTTTGATGCACTTTTATTCGCCTACAGGAGAGGTATTCGAGTATTCTATGACCGAGTCATCGTACTTCTTAGCTGGACTGTACTAGTTAATAAACGTTGTCCAGCAGCTTCGATGGCGAAGTTCTTCGGGACAGAGTTGGTGAAGCGGGAAAGGGATTTCTCGTGGCCTTGGAATTAAGAGCAGGTCCTCTGCGCTCCTCGTGCAGGTTAAGTGCAGGCAATCATGGCCGAAGCAAATGTGGAGCTGGAGGCCGCCAAGTTTCTTGACAAGGTCGGCGATGAAGATAAGAAAGACCCCAAAAAACTGGCATCTAAGCTCTATGCGGTCCGTTACACCCCCCTCGGTCACTTTTCCAGCCAATACTCTATAGCAAATGTAAGAGTATAGGAATTTGTATGGACTAATGAGACTTACCCGTGACTGTGACCTGCAGATCTGTCAGCATATGAAAGCGTCTGGAAAGGAATCAACTCTACCTTTCAAAATAGTTTCAAGGTTGGAATCTATTCATTGCATCTGTCCTCCAGTACATGATCGGCCTGTTCGAAAGTTTGCCCAGTTCTGGGTCTGGATTATCATCGGAAATTTCGGGGAACACCATTGGGTTTAGCGTTGTGTTCTTGTTACTGACAATTCTATACTAGCAGCAGCCCCCGTCTTTGAAATCGATACGGGGATGCTGTTCGAGGCTCTGTCCCTTCATTTCCACCTCTCCTGGGTCGCCTTTTTTTATATTTTTAACTTGCCCGATCGTGTTTTGTTACTTCTCTCTCTATTTTATCTCTTAGTTATGTCCCATGCGTGAACTGTAAGGTCGTTGATTCTCTTTCCTGAGCTTTCTTTCCAAGATATTGTGACGGGGATCCACTGATCTTTACTGTCGCGTATAGGGCGCTCGAAAGAGTGGTGAAGCAGTACAACTTTTCTGCGTCGGCTGCAACTGCAAGCGCTGGCAATAGTAGCCAATCTGCTGGAACCTCTGACGAGAAGAAGGAAGTGCCATCTGCTTCAGCAGCTCAACCTGTCCAAGGCGACCAACCCAGTGGCGTTTCTGATGAAAAGAAGGAAGCAACCCAGCATGCAGGTCAAGGAAACCAGGCTCTTGACGGCACTTCTACGGTTGCCGTCTCTCAGGAGTCTGCTTTTAAGATTCCAGCGCCAGCGATAGGACCAGTTGTGATACAATCTTTAGATTCCACCGTAGCTCCTGCTGTGCCAACATTGTCGACGAGTACTGCTCCAGTATCACATTCTATCATTGCCAATCAAGAGAAATGTCGAGTGCCAGATAGTAGTAGTCGAAGAGAGCAAGCCTCGAGTGATTCAGAGAGAACCAGTCTACAGATCTTGCCAACGATGCCTTCAAACCCGCTTTCAGGAGTATCGCATGCTCCTACCTTACTGAGATCATCTGCTTCTCCTCCAACTCCTGCTGCTAATCCAGTGACTAGTCCCGCTACGACCGCACCTGTTGTAGATACTCCTGTAGGTAGAGGAAAGAAACGGAAGCAACAGACGACAAAATCGGAGGTAGAGATTACTGCTAGACAAACTCGTAGGAAAACAAACAGTACTGAAAGTGCGGGCCCGAAGACTATCGATCCTCCCAAAACCAGAGGACAAGCAAAGGCTGCACAATTAGGCCTTGTTGAATCCATTGCGAAGACCTCCTCTCCTGTGGTCGTAACTCGTACTCGCGCTCGCCTTTTAGAAAAGGCCGTTAGTAATGCCGTCAACCGGAAAAGTGAAAAGAGTGTTCACGTGGACGACCCTTCTTCGACAACGCCGTCACAAAGTGCGGATACATCCAGCAGTGGGGCTCAGGTCTCAGATGTAGGACATAGTTCCGAGAAGTTTGAGAGTACAGCTGCTACGGGAGCAGATATAGGTGATGTGAATTTTAACGGGACTGCTTCTGGAGGCAGTCCTGGAGCTCTGGTTACAACCTCAGCAGGTCATTCTGAACGGAAATTAGAAGTTGATAGTGCCAATAATGGGTTAAAACCATCTGGAAGTGAAACTCAGGAGGTGCAGCAGGGTGCGGATGGGCTTCCTGAGGTCCTTCGAGTGTCCTCCTCGCCGTTCACGGACGGATCACCTACTGTTGCAGCAGCAGGCATGCAGGGCATTGGATTGAAAATTATGGGTGGTATTCAAGGTTCCAAGGTCTCAGAATCACCTGCTGGTATGGGTAGCATTCAAAAGTCCATAATCTCTGAATCAGCTGCTGGTACGGGTTTTATTCAAAATTCCGTAGTCTCAGAATCACCTGCTGGGTTGAGTAATAGTCAAGCTTCCAAAGTCTCAGAGTCACCTATGGTTATGGGTGGTATCCAAGGTTCTGTTATTTTAGAATCACCTGCCGGTACTAGTACAGATAATTTCAGCTCTGGACATTCTCTTCACACTCAGCCTGCATCAGTTCCTGGTAAGAACGCACTCGTTCATGACAATCATTCCGGTTCTGGTGTTGGGGAATACCCAAATAGTGATATCGGCACCACCAATCAAGGGAATCATTCAGGGCAGTTGCCAGCTCTATCTTCCTGCCTCCCAGCAGTTGCCACTACTATGACCGTCGTCGACAAGTCATCATCTGGAGCGAAGGGTGCAGCGCAAATACACCAGCAGGTGATTATGTTCATGTTCTTCATTAAGTCAAGTTTTTTCGTCACGTGTAAGGTCGTTGTTCTCTCAGCCGTACCTTCTGCGGGTCCTTTTTTTCCGATCACCAAATCCAAGCCATATTGTTGATTATTCTTTCAAAGGAAGTAAGATTGTTATTGCAAATTGACTATTCTAAAAACTGAACTAGAAATCAACTATGGCTGGCTTACTCATTTTGCTTGTTTTTCTTTCCTTATTAATGCACCTTCAGAACGGATTACTACTGGCTTGCCTTCGGAAATGCACCCAACCGAAATACTCACCACGAATCCACCTCTTTCTAAGTTTTCTTCGAATGCACCTTCGCAAAATAGACCCGACGGTCAATTTCGAATGGAAACGTATATCCGCAGTTTCTAATGTTATGCGTTGTCCTTCTGGTATAATTTCTGCCACTGTATTGACTACTGCAGAGAAAAGGGAAGGCCGCGAAGAGCAGTCAAGCCCCTGACAGCAACGAGGCAGTTGCGGAGGCAACTAACTCTGGTAAAAAGGCTGTAAAAGGTCCCAAAAAGAAGTCGGCAGAGTTCTGCTCTCTACTGAAGGACTCGGATCAATCTGTGACTGCTGGCAACGCTGGTAGCTCATTGGTTGATATGCAATCTGGCCTTCCCGCAGATACCGCCTCTGCTCCTGTATTTACTGAGTATCAATTAAAGCAGCTGCGGGCACAATGTCTCGTATTTTTGGCTTTGAGGTTTGTCCAGTTGCAGCCATTTAATTGATCGTTCGCCAATTTGTTATCTACTTAGATCAGAGAGGTTCTCAATTGCTTTACAGTTCATAAGAAAATCAGCTCTCGATTTATATTGTTCATATTTTTCAGGGCATCCAAGGAACCGAAGAGAACCCAGATGACCGTGGCATTGCACACGCCGAAGAAGAAAGGTATCATCAATCTTACTCTATTAGTGCAAAACGTCGGCACAGATTTCACCTTTGTTCCCAAATTAAGAAATCGAGACTGTTGACTTGTATTCGTTTTGTCTGGGCCTAAAATTGTCAATCACGGATTAATCGTATGGTTTGTTATCCATAACTACCTGCTTCGTTAAGTGAGTTTTTAAAGTCTGTATCGAACACGCAACTTTGAGGTAGTCCTAAATTTAATGATACTCCTAAATCAGATTCTAGGACAAGCTTGACCTCGCTGCTCGTACAGCTTTTGTTAGACTCTTTTGGATGCTTGCTAGAGTGTTGCTCTGTGAGCACCTGGAAGTGGCACCGCAGCAAGTGTTTCTGTGGGAAGTTTTGCACCCTTTTATCAGCTATGCCAATGGGTAGCCGTTGACTGGCATTTGCTTGCATCTTGTCTCCTGAAGAGATTAGTATGGATACAATGATGTTGATAGTTTTTATACTGTTTGAATATTTAGATCTATTCTTATTTCCTAGTTTACGTCAAGATATCTGGCATAGTGTGAAGATTTTATTATTCTGACTTCTTAGTCTACTGGTTGTAAAGTTCCAAGGGGGGGTAAGCGTTCGAGGATTGACGAACTTGGAGCGGAGGAGAAATTAGGCCATGTTTCTGAGATTCCGTCAGGTCTGCCCTCGGTTAGTTCCGAGAACGCTGAGGTCCCTGATACAAATGCTCAAACTCCTATCCTAGCCGTTGGGCCTCATTTGATGCCTACTGAGGGCAGTGTGAGCACAGATGCCATGGTGCATTCAATCCCTATTCATACAGAGAGAGTGGTTATTCAAAGTCAGGAACAGGCTCATGCTCTGCGGCCTGTTGAGGCCGTCAATGTGGCAGGAGCGGAAAAACATGGAGAGCAAGTCAAGGGCACCGCGACAATGACCGAGGAGATGATCCCCGCAAATCCGGATATCAATGTTCTCAAGAACGGGGCAACTTTAGAATCTGGAGGATGCAGCACAGGTAAGGTATCTCCAGGGCAGGTTGATGGTGGGTCTCTGTCAACACCGGCTGAGAACCAGGAACTGGATGGTAAAAACGTACGCGTGGAGTCTCTAATTGAGAAAGAACTCCCGCAATCGGTGGTTGAGCCCAGCACGGATGCTTCCAAATCATTTGAGGATGATAAAGCTGCACCAAAAGAGATGCAGTCGTTGGACAGGGATAATTTCTCAGCTATTGATCCTGTTCTTTCTCTTGAAAACAGTGAGAACAATGCTTCACAAACGGCTGTCAATCCTCGAGGCAGCTTTCCGAGCAACGTTGGTCTCGATTTAACTTCAGCAAAAGCAGTTAGTGAAAGAGCTGAAGTTTTAGCGCTAGCTGCTGAGATACAAGCCGAAGTAAATGAACTTTCCAGCGAGCAGCTTCAGAAAAGGAGCAATGAGATTGTTGGGTCAGGTCTCTTAAGGAGTTCAGCATCACAAGTACTTCAGGAAGGACAGAATTCGATGACTTCTTTTTCTCCCTCCTTTGCGATGAAGAGGGTCTCTGATCTGCATACAGTTGTCCACACTCCAGATCCAAAGCCACATTCTAGCGTTTTAGTCAGTAATGAAGCAAGAAATGCTGCTGCACTTTCAGAGCTTGCCAGGAAATTGGAAGCTTCCAAGAACCCCAATCTCTTTAAAAGCCAACTCTTTCGTATGCCCAATGGAGATGTGGTTCCTATGCAAGCCTTTGTGCAAACTACGAACCCCTATAACCTTCCCATGAGGTCAAATGCTCCTCCCCCTGAAGACCCCAGCTTCATGACTCCGCCCCAACCTAAGAGGAGAAGTGGCCTTTATCCTACCGGCACAGCATCCAATAACATGGCTTCCCACCAGTTGCCTCAAGTGAATCAACGCAATGGGATGTTTCCTGGAAACCAAGGCAACCAGGGTTTCAAGCTGCCTGATAGGACCCCAATATCAAGCAGCAGCGAGTTTCCGGTGAACTATAGAATATCTGGTGAGGATGGTTCCGTAATGAAGAGGACCGAGGTGGATATCCCAGAACTTAGTGCCCCTCAGAATGGTCCCCCGAAGTTCACAATATTGGAGAAATTGACCCTCTACGAACGGAAGCGGAAAGCTGTTGCTGATCAGAATTGGGCTTTTAAACAGAAGAAAACTGAAGAAACTATAGCGACCCGTTATCATGAGGTCAAGGTAATAATATGAATTTTCTTAGTCTTTTTTAGTTTTCTTGACTTACTAATTTTTGGTAGGTCAGATGGAGTATTGAAAAAAACCAGTGCACGCAATACTCGCACTTGCTTATGTCTAACCTTGATTTTCTGTTGCACGGAATCTGCATAGGACACCGTGAGCTCAACTGAAGACATCTCTATTAAGACTAGGAGTGTAATAGAACTGAAGAAGTTGCAGCTCTTACATCTACAGCGGCAGTTGCGCAGGTGCATGCAAATTCAGTAGTCTAAATTCAGTATGCGAAACTCCTAGTCTTGAATTCGTAGATTTCAGGAGTGTGGAGATTGAATTTGAATCTTTTCTTTTCTGCAGCCGTTGTGATTAGTTATAGAGGCTTTTTTTTTCTGACTTTATGTTATGATATTGGATTTTGCAGAGACTTTTTGCATGACTTCTTTAAGCCTGTTATGGCGGATATGGCAACATTGCGGACAATGAAGAGGACTCGTGTGGGAAGACGGTTGAAGCAATTGGAAAAGCTTGAGCTGAAGCAAAAGGAAGAGAGGCAGCGCCGCAATAGAGAGAAGCAAAGAGAGTTCTGTCGTGAAGTTGAATCACACAGGTATTCTAGTTTTAAATTTAAGCATGCTGTTAGTGAGCAGCTGCGGCAGTTCATCGTTTTTGTCGGTGTACACCCATGCACAGTCTCATCCAATACTCGCATTTAAATGTTGACTGAATTTCTGAAATTGACTGTATTGCTTTATTTTGGTATGTGCCACAAGTTTAATGGAAACACAGTGATATAATGCCTTGCGACCCTCTTTAAAGTACTCTTACTTGTTAATGGTTTGTATGTCCCAGGGAAAAAATGGATGATTTGTCAAAGAGGAAAGCACACCGGTTGTTGGGATTCAACCGTTACGTCAAGGAATTCCACAAGAAGAAGGAGCGCATGTATCGTGAGAAAGCTGACAAACTTCAGCGAGACAGAATTAATGCCTTAAAAAACAATGATGTTGCTGGCTATCTTCGCATGGTTCAGGTTTGCATTTGGGTTTACAAGACTGTCGTTTAGGATGCTCAAGAGTGAGTCCGGAGTTCATTTATCGTACTTGCACTATGGTCATCACCTGAATGATGGAGTCCTAGTTTTTAATTAATTCATCAATTATTAGGAATGACGCATTACTGCAGTTTGTCCCAGACCTACTTGTAGATAACTTGACTCCTGCATTGACTTTCTTTTCCTGGGAGCACAGGAGACAAAATCGGACAGAGTAGAGAAGCTCTTGAGAGAGACTGAAGGCTATTTGCAGAAGTTGGGGGTCAAGCTTCAGAAACAGAAAGAGCTGGCTAGGCTGGAGAATGATTTCTCAGAAAGCAACTCCGTTATGGAAGTAGCCACAGAATCCGATGCGAAGGATAATACTCAGGTATAAAAACCAGATCTTTTAATAAAATTGTTTAGTTGAACGCGAAATAGTTTACTTATTTTTTGAAATAGCTTCTTGGATTTAACGGTATAATATTGGTTTGCACTGTGCAGCATTATCTTGAAAGTAATGAGAACTACTATTCCCAGGCACACAGGTAAAAATATGTGACTTTATCTTTGACGCTGTCTTTGATACTGCTCAATACAGAATTCTTTTCTGCCTTGTTTGGCCTCTGATAGCTTCTGTGTAACCATACTATCTACGGTGTTACTAAAATCATTTTCTTATTAATTCCTTCAGGACGAAATATTCTTGATTTCAAGTTATCATTTTCACTGATCTTATTATGGGAAGTATAACTTACATGGAGAAAATATTTATTTCATTAGATTGAGTGCAGGACATTGAATACTCTTCAAAACAACTAAAAGTACATGAGGCCAAATATGGGCTTTTCGACCTTAGACGGTTAATCTAAGTTTGTCTTCTGGTCAATTTTACATTTTGTGCCAGAGTTTCGAGTTACGCACAGAGACCGCGAGAGTACTATATTGACGATGTTGCTTGTGATTTAGTGTCCTATATTGTGACCCTCATTGTCCTTTCTCACGAATAAGTGTGTATGTAACCGCTATTACTTGCAAATTCATCCATGAGTTTTAATGAAATGTGCATGATTTTGGACATCATACTCGTTTAAGCGACTAATGTGATTATTTTCATTGTTTTTGAAACGATTATTCCTGAAACGATAAAACCTCTAACTAAAGCAGTATGTTTTTTTATGTGTGCAGTGTGAAGGAGATTGTGGATGAACAACCACTAACACTTGAGGGGGGCAAGTTGCGCGAGTGAGTCAGGAGGATTAGACAATATAGAACACTCCATATTCTTGGATTTGTTGTTACGTGTGTCTTTCTTGTGCCGTCTGTGTTGCCTACCAATCTTGACATTATTCTTGTTCTGCAGGTATCAGCTAAGTGGCCTACGTTGGTTGGTGTCTCTGTACAACAATCATCTCAATGGAATTCTCGCAGATGAAATGGGTCTTGGGAAGACTGTACAGGTTATTGCCCTCATTTGCCACTTGATGGAGACAAAGAACGACCCTGGACCTTTCTTGATTGTGGTGCCGTCCTCTGTGTTACCCAACTGGTTAGCCGAGCTGGGTCGTTGGGCTCCCCGTATTTCAGTGATTGCGTATTGTGGTGCTCCTGAAGAACGTCGCCGTCTCTACAAGTACGCGTCCTCTGTTTAGTATATTCAAGGGATATAAAGGTTTACGCTATTGTTGTGTTCATGGGGGGAGGGGTTTCAAATTTCATCAATTGAGCTTTTGAAATTTCACGTTGTGTTCTGCAGTGTTAAAGATGCATGGATGCAAAGCATGTTACAATAACTTGCGCTGGTGTTTTGTGCAATTTTTTGCAGAGAAGAGATTCAGCCACGGCAGTTCAACGTTCTAGTCACTACATACGAGTTTTTGATGAGCAAGCACGACAGACCGAAGCTAGCTAAAATCCCTTGGCATTACATTATCATTGATGAAGGCCATAGAATAAAAAATGCATCTTGTAAACTCAATGCCGAGCTGAAGCAGTATCAAAGCACTCACAGATTACTCCTCACAGGAACGCCAATTCAAGTAAGAGTCAGACGCTTGCAATTCTCGTTGACTATGCTATAGCATATTTGGTAGCCAATATAAACAGTTCTGTTATTTACTCCTTGTGAAGGGTAATGTACTGGATGATCTTGTGACGGGGTTTTCTTGTTGTGCGTTATTTCAGAACAATTTGGAAGAGCTGTGGGCGCTGCTAAATTTTTTGCTGCCCAGTATTTTTAATTCTTCAGAGGACTTTGCCCAATGGTTCAACAAACCTTTTGAAAATGTGGCAGATCCGTCAGCAGAAGAGCAGGTAACAATTTTTAACTGTTGCTGACATGTGTAACTCCCAGCGTATCACGGTTTTGATCGACTGTGCTGGATGCCAATTTTTGGGTTTTAATGTGTTCCTCAAATCTACGGCAGGCTTTGCTGACTGAGGAGGAGAACCTTCTTATTATCAACCGCCTCCATCAAGTTCTACGTCCTTTTATGCTGCGCAGACTTAAACATAAGGTGTGCTCCTGACCACAATATGCACCGTGTGAATAATACTTGTGTTTAGGAATGAATTTGGTAACTCTGGTGAAGGCACTGAATGTTTTCGTCTGTCAGATTTAGTTAAACTTGAAACGCCACCGAAGCTGTGGCCCTCCTGTGACTGCTGGATGTTTTTGAAATGAGATTTCTGTACGCTAGTTCAATAAGATTCATCCATTTTTCTTGCATATCTTTTTTGATGAATTAGTCTTGAGATAATCGAGAGAATCTCCATTTAGGATGTTCATGACTGTATATTGCCATAACATGTGAAATAACAGATTTGGAAAACTCGCTTCGAAATTCTCTAGAGAAATGTTTTCTTCTAATTTTTGCCCACAATAATATTTTTTTTACCATGGTTTCCCCGAAATAATGTCCCGGATGTTGCGAGTAGTAATAACAATTTTGGACTTAGTATAATCTTCGTGAGTTTGAAAAAGTGTCGCGTAAATCTATATCGATTTAGTAATAGCTCTAAATTATCTCAAATAATCAGGAGAGATGTACTGTAGATCACGACTACTAATATAAACAATTCAAATTTAAAATATGTTCAATTCATTTTTGAGATTGAATTTATTAACACTGAACAGTAGTAGGGTTTAGGGTTTCGTTTCCCTGCAAAGGTTCACTGCACAGTAGTAGGAGCTGGGATTAATGGCATTCTTGGTAGTTCATAATGCTCAGTTCTTACGTCTCTGGTATGTCTTGTTTGAAGGTTGAGAATGAGCTTCCAGAGAAAATTGAAAGGCTGGTACGGTGCGAAGCATCTGGTTACCAGAAGTTGCTTATGAAGCATGTCAAAGATAAGATGAGGTCACTTAATCATGCAAAGGTATGGTGCCTGGGGCTGTGACAACTGTATCAATTAATGAGTAGGTAGTTTGACCTTATGTGTTTGTGTAAGATCACACAATTCATCCACTACGAGAGACTTCGGTAACCACGGATATCCGATTTTGTAACAGTCTCAAGAACTAAGAATACTGATCCTCGCACTGTTTTTTGTGGCGCAAACTTTTATTCGCAAACTTTTATTCGCAAACTTTTCCACGAAATGAATTAGAAGATTGCTATAGCTATTCTGCTAGGACATAGGTGTTTTGTCCTGAATATTGTGACTTATTTGCAGGGCCGCTCAATTCAGAATACCGTCATGGAGCTTCGAAATATATGCAATCATCCTTACCTTAGCCAGCTTCATTCAGAGGAGGTAAGGGGCAGAGATGGAAATATTCTAACTGCAAGGTCTCCAGGCTTAAATAGTTGACGACTTCCCCTTGATCGTTCCTTTGTTCTTCTGATGCGCACACTGGATTATTGGAAGTGATACAATGTACTTCAATTAGGACTGCCCTTTTCTAAGAGAAATCAATGTCAACACCTTGTGATGAGAACTGTTTTGTGTGGCCATTTGGGCTTGGTGGGATCTGAAGCATCTCCGTCTTACATTTAAAATGATCAAAACATTCATGAGTTGTTTGCAGACAGAGAAAGTTCTGCCACCTCACTACTTGCCCATTGTAGTTCGCTTCTGTGGCAAGCTTGAAATGCTTGATCGAATTCTGCCCAAGTTAAAGGCTGCAAATCACAAAGTGAGTTCGTAAGGCTGATTTCAAACAAGAGTTCCTAATGTTTTGAGATTGCGAGCATACTTGATTGCGAGCATGTTCGATGACTTGGTCAGCAGCTATTCATCTCAATTGTGATGATTGTTTTCAAAGTTAAAAGAATTCTTCAAATAACCCACAATTAGCGGCATTTGGGTAATCTGCACGACTTTCATTATTAACATTTTGACACATGTGAAGAGTCCCAGGTCTGTTTGCAAGGTTGTAACGGTGATTTAAGTTTGATATGACATTTGCAGAAGAGCTCTGTACCTAACCTCTAAATTAAATCAGGTGTTATTTTTCTCGACAATGACAAGACTTTTAGATGTTATGGAGGACTATCTTGAGTGGAAAGGATACCGGTATCTTCGGCTAGATGGATCAACGGGTGGAAGTGAACGAGGCGCACTTATTCAGGATTTCAATGCACCTCAATCTGAAGCGTTTATATTTTTACTCAGGTAAAGACCAGGTTAAAGGAATTTCAAGGAACTTCCTAGCCAGATGTTGTCGGTAATCGTGGATGTATGGTAGTAGTGATTTCATGGTGGTGGTAGTATGCCTTTTTGTCACTTTGTTATTGCTGCTGTGGGAAAATAAACTTTTTTGTCGTACGAGCATCACGTGTATGGGCAGGCGCTTCACTCTTTATTTCCAAGAGTGGATGTTGAATTGAACAGTAAATATTTCTTTCTTTTTGGACAGCATTCGTGCAGGAGGTATTGGAATTAATTTACAAGCAGCTGATACTGTAATTATTTTTGATACGGATTGGAATCCTCAGGTTTGTTCCTCTCTGAACTTTGGAAGGTGTTTTTAGTCACTTTTTCGGGAAGAAGAGTAGTGAGTTTAACGCCGTCTTCTATCCTGAGTGGACGTTGAGGGCGCTTCCATTTTGTGCAAATTTCATTGTCGTCCAAGATCTAGCTGTTAGGAGGGCCACCGTTGTGCTGGTCCTATTAATCGCCAAAGGGATCGCTTAACCCCAATGTTTAGGGGGGAGGTTGGATGGCAAACATGGAAACGACCTCTTACCCTGCATGATAATTCTAGTGTAGTAAATTGAGCAAGTTAGTGTCCTACTTTTTCTTGAATTTTTTGCAAGGGTTCTTCCGTCTCTCAAACTTAGAAGATGACATTTCAACTACACGGTATTTGTTTGTAATAGTATACTTTCTGTTACCTTGTTCATGTTAGATCCATCGCAGATTTTCACAAATACTTGAATCGTAGCTTCTAGTTTTTATTTTTTTGTGGTCTTAGCGGTCTCTGCTTACTTGCTTAATGCGTGGTGAAAATACTGAACACAGGTGGATCTTCAAGCCCAAGCTAGAGCCCACCGAATTGGTCAGAAACGTGATGTGCTTGTATTACGGTTTGAAACGGTACTTTCCTCTTATCGAACATCATCTTATCTGATATGTTTCACATCCTGCTTTTGACTCCCAAGATTGTTGCTTGCTTGCACTGTGAGAGCAATTCTTTGGCACTCAATTGTTTAACGTTCCGATGTCCTTACTTTTCTTGCTTTATATTTTGATATATGTGACATACATTGTACCTGCATTCTCTTGTTTTTTGAGTTACATATGATTAAGAGTGTGTGTTGTTGGAAACAATTTTGACATATTGGAGTGGTAATTCTACTGACTCATAAGCTTGATGTTCTGTAGTCTCTGTCATCCCTTTGACAGATTGGGCTCTTTTGGATGGCTGTGTTCTGCGGTCTTATTATTTCTTTTGACACGTTTCATTTTGGCAGGTCTTTCTTACGTGTCTTAACACTTTGAATTGTTTCTTACTCAATCGCAAATGAGCATGCAGGTGAAGAGTATAGAGGAACATGTGAGGGCTTCAGCTGAGTACAAGCTGGGTGTTGCAAATCAGAGTATCACAGCTGGTTTTTTTGATGACAACACCAGGTTGGGTCATGAATGGATTGACTCCCTACTGATCTAGTGGAAGCATTCATGTTTTAATTGAAATAGTCAATTTCAATCTTATCTTGTGATCTGGTTCTGAGAAGGCTAACATACAGCAATCCAAGTTCTGTAGAAGTTAATGTTAATGAGCTGATTATTAAAACAGCAGGTTAGACCTTCCATCTTTAAGAGCACTAGCCATATGTTGTGCCGGTTACAGTTGCGCTTCCAATAGCATGCAATTTCTATGCCATCTCTATCTTGCATTCTTGATTTATTGATCAAAGAATTTCTGCATGCAGTGCTGAAGATCGGAGGGAGTATCTTGAGTCTCTCTTGAGAGAACCCAAGAAGGAAGAGGTGGCTCTTGTGCTGAATGACGAAGCACTGAATGATATCTTGGCCCGAAGGTTGTGGTGTTTCTTTGTGTCTCAAAATTTCCGTTTGCTACATTGAACAGATGGTTTATGGTTTCATTTTCAATGAATGCTCTTCATTTGGACGATCGGGAAACAGGTCATCTAATTCGAGACAATTTGTTTTGGGAATAGTGTGAAGTAATTTGGGAGAGGTACATCGATTTGTCCTCATAATAGTGAGGAGGGGGTGGGTGAGTGGGGTTGTAGCGTCACGTTGAAAATTAGTGTCACCACAAAGTTTATTTTCATGTAAATTGGTACAATATGGTATTATTTTAACCTGCACTAATTCAAAGTAGTGTGACTTTAGTAAATTTGTGTCGCGAACTATTAGGACAAACCAGTGTAGAATTAAAAAATCTACATGGCATCTACTACTTTTTATCTCCCGTCTACTATCAGTTTCCTCTAATTGAAAGCTGCTCGACAAGCAAGATTTCATCAATGCCTTCGTGATGAAGTTTGAATTTGTATCCTCAGTTCTTATCTTCTGGAGCGAGATTCCATCACTGACTTTTTCTTAATCCATTTTGCAGTGACGCAGAAATAGATATCTTTGAGGCTGTGGACAACGAGCGAGCTCACGAGGAGCAGGTTCCATTCAAATCTTATTTGCATCCAGCTCCGCTTTAGATATTTGTGAATCACTAATCTATCAAATGAAAAGTTTGTTTTATTTCTCAGTCCTGGTACTTAGTTGCTGCATTTAAACTTTCTCTGGTAGTGATCGTTCTTATTACTTTCCGCGTTCAATCACCTAATTTCTTGTATTTTAATTGTTTAATTGTGTGAAATCTTGGTCAATTTACAAGATTACGTGTGAAATAGATGTCCTCACTTTGAATGTCGAGTCACTAATGGATCATGTCCTTGTGCCAGACTCGTTGGAAGCAATGTGTGAAAATCAAACTTGGGTGCGAACCACCACCTCTGCCACCGCGGCTGATTGGGGAGTCCGAGCTGGGTCCCATTGTAAAAGTGTTGACAAACAAGTTGACCAAAAAACCGGGAAGCTCTAAAGGAGGAAGCTCTAAAGGCGGGGCTTCTGAAATTCAGAACTATGGGCGAGGAAAACGAGCACGAGAGGTAAAGAGCCGACCTGCTCCCTTCCTAAGGACCTGCATGTTCATCTGTTCTTAAGCATCTCTTAAGCTTGGTTTATTTTTTTTGAAACTGATCGCGGTACTGAGTGGACTATTGAATGAATTGGTTACTCCACCTGTTGACAGGCCAGAACATTCTTGAATCTGGGCTCTGGATGTTGTAGTAATGTGACCCTTTGATGTTATCATGCAGACGCGATCGTATGGAGAACAATTTTCGGAGCGCGAGTTTGAGAAGTTGTGTCAAGTTGACGACGCTGGTAGTGATGAAGATGATGATGATATTGACACCCAACCCAAGCCTCTTCCACCCAAGAAGCCTGAAGAAGTACGAGGGCGTGGACGACCTCGCAAAGCTAAAACTGAAAGCGGAATTTAAAAAATTATATTGTGAGGAATAATGCAACTCTCTGGTGAACTGAGTTGATTGTATATTACCTTAACGAGTCCAGGTCTTGGTGACTTCCATTTTCTTTAGTGCTGAATGTTTCACCATTATCGTAGTCTTAGTGCTAGTTTATCCCTTTTGAAGGACTTGCAATTATCCATAATTCCATGGTCCTTGGCTTCACTTCACGTTTGCAAGCGTAACCCACTTTAAGTCGGCTAGTTTGTCCTGCCAAATGTCTACTTCAGTAAAAAACTAATTTGTTGTCCGTCTCAAATAGACATTTGGGAGGATCGGAGCATTTTCTGTATCAAACTCTTCTTACAGACCAATTTCGGTATTAACCCCTGAAGGGATCATTATACGCAAAGGGATCATCATACGCTTGCCTTGGGCTGGATTATCGCACTGGATCATCATACGGGTGGCCTTTCACCACACTCAATGAAATTCATTTTAACCCTGGAGCGCTCCGACGTCCAAAAAGTGGACGATGAACAGATTCAAACTCAGATTTCTCTCTCGTTACTTTCTTGGATGAAAGTCATCCTAATTTGTGGAGATTCTTTATCAAGTTGTTGTCCTATTGGTCTTACTAGAGTCCATTATTTTTCTAAAATTACAAATGTGGAAGTATGTCAAGTAATTGACCAAGCCAAAATTGCATTGACTCTAGTTCAAAATTGGATTTGCAAAAATGAGGTCATAGATTTATAGATCATAAAAATTTCAAAAAATCACCATGTCAAGAAAACCTCATTTCAAATCCATTCCAAAAAAATTTACTCAAAAAAGGATAATATTTTGCTTGTAATTGAATTTTGAAGGAATTTTGAAATTTCCCTTTCAAATTTGTAAGAAAATATTGTTGATAGCATTGGTGAATCCAACCATATGGAATCTAGAACTCAAAATCTACAACTTTTATTTGTATATCAATTCCAAAATATTTTCCAACTAGTACTTTATAATGATTTTTCTCAAATAGTCATTTTTGGAGAAGACTCTGGAGGTTTAGGGATTAAACTGGAAAGAGAATTTTTGTTCACTAACAAGGACCCCATATCATACGATCAGGGTGGATTGACCCCCTCGCTTGGCCCAGGGGTGCATGTAAAAAAAAGCCCCCTATTTTGGGCCATTCTAGGGTATACTCTCGACCTCCTTAGACTAATTTGGGGTCTCTAATCGCAAAAATGAATTAAAATTTTACAAAAAAATTCATGTGCGGAAAATAAATAATTCCAAGGTTTGCCCATAAGGTCGAGCGAGGGGGTCAATTCACCCTGGCCATATCATACCACCCCCAGCTGTAAGGATTAGTACTAGTACATCATGCTGATGACTTCAATGTTCACTATAGAATCAAAAAATGACATTGACAATATTGACAATGATACTTTACTTTTTCTTTGTGTTTTTGAATCAATTATGAGCATCATGAATTCTAGTCTTTGGACAAAGAGATTGAAATTTAATATACATTATATGATTGTGAAATATAAATTGAACTCATTGCCCAATTCAATAAATGTTTCAATGTAAGGACATTGAGATGTAACAATGGTCCATATTCAACAAATGTTTTAATGTAAGGACATTGAGATGTAACAATGGTCCAACCTATACTCTCTACAATAACTAATGCTATCCCATCTCTCAATTCCAAAAGAAAAATCAAATATTGTGAGAACCAACATCATTTGTACGTTTGTCAAACTATTATTGTTTTAATTCTATAAATGTCAATTTTCTTCAATTTTTGTGTACAACAATTTGAAATGGTGTATACCAACATGTTAAGACTCAAAAAATAAATTTGTAGTTCTAAGAAAAAATTGGCAAAAGATAAAGTACTTCCAAATCATGTTGAACAAAATTAAGTTTTCGACATGGCTAAATTGTTATTAATACTACAAGAAAATTGACTTTAAACAACTAGTGGAGACAACTACAACTACATTTTTCTTTGGATATAATTCTTTGTAAAATGATTCCAATGTAGAAAAATATTTCTTATCGACTACAAGTACCAAATTCAAGCTAAATCCTAAAAATAACCACAAAAATCATGTAGCTATAGTTTAATGGTGAAAGAATACAATTTTATGATTTGCAAGAGATGAAATTAAATGAACTTCCTATTAAAGTCCCAAAGCAAACAAACACAATTCCATAGGGTCTTTCAGAACTTGAAACTCACTTCTGCAATTATAAACAAGCTAAGCATGAAGATGATCAAGTCACAGTTGATGGATACCTTGATACATCCCACGTAATTGCAAGCAATGCTAAGTCTAATAATCAACTTATCAAGCAGACGTAATGCACTAAAGATAAGTATTGAACTCCCTTCTCCGTTGTAAACAAGCCAAACATGAAGTATATATAAATCAGCTCACGGTTGATGTATACCTTATACCATCCCATTTAACAACAAGCAATTAGCTATCAACTTATCATGGAGGCGTAAAGCACCACAAAGATAAGTTTTGAACTCCCTTCAGCATTTGTAAACAAGCCAAACACAAAGTATGATGAGGTCACCGTAAATAGAAACCTTATTTCATCCCACATAATTGCAAGCAATTAGCTAAGTCTAATAATCAATTTATGAAGCAAATGTGACGCACTAAAAAATCTATTGATTTCTCTCAAATTAGGAATGCATTAGGTCTTCTTGTCTTGGGATACAAATAAGGTAGAGACTCCATTACCCATACAATACATTAAAGGCTCCATTCACTATATATGTGATCTTTGATTTATACTCAGTGTGAAAACACCTCATCTATGGACATTTTGATTTTTGGAGTTGATTTTTAGCCAACCACAAATAAATGCACAAACTTAGAGATGGTGCAAGTTTCTAGATTGTTATAGCTAAAAGCTCCATGTTCAACTATATGGTGAATGGAGCCTCTCCTTTTTGTATGGTAAATGGAGACTTTTGCATTACTTAATGTAAAACTTTCCATACCATAACCATAACTAATCTATACCATCACATTACCCCTACAAACACAAACAAAAAAACAATGTTCCATCGCACTACTTCAAGTACTTTGAACTCCAAACCCTCCACAAACATTGAGCGAGCAAAACACAAGCACATCACAAATAATTCAAAAGACCACTCAACTGTCAAATTGAAAAACTAAGAATTAAACATTCAATGTACATATGATTTTATTCAACAACGAGAAGCATTCTTTGATACCGAGAGTTGGAAAAAACAAAACCAAGACACAAAATTCAAAGACCCGGCTTACATTTCGAGAGTTTCAGAGATACATCCAATCATTAGAAAAGAATTGGGGTCTTAACATGCCTAGTACTTTTGGCTTGGAAATTAATTGTTTGGTTTGTATAAAAGGAGAAAATTCATTTGTGGTGTCCTTACTACACGTTTCCATCAATTCCATGGCCCAATGGCATGTTGTTGGTACTTGTCGAGTTGGCAACGGTTTTAAGGTGCCCAACCTAGGTGGCAACGGCTGCCCGTCCCTCTCATGTACATGCAGAGTCTGACTTGGCATGTTGCCACTGCAAGCAATGAAGAGAGTCAATTTTTTTAGTATATTCAAAGCATATTTTAATACAACGTTTTAGTTTTGTACGCTCGTGTAGACAGGGTTTCCAAGCAAATGGTTTAGAGCTTAGTAACCATTATAATTGCACTTATATTGTACGATGCTCTTACAAACCGTATTTAACAATTATGAATGTGAACCAGGGTCAATGTGCACATGCTTCACTTAGAGCATGGTACAAGCCACTACAATTGTTTCCCGCCAAATGAGTTGGCTGATTAATGTTGCCACTTTTAGTGTGGGAATTTTGGGTCATTCATGTTGCCACTGGTACTGCGGTTTTTGATTTAGGCTCATTCACGTTGCTATAGTGCTAGAATTTTACTCTGGTTGCAGAGATGGCACTCCAGGATGTTACAAACAAGGAAAAGAGTAGTTCCTATACGACATCTGTAGCTCTCGATAGTAGATTTGCACCTATTGTGAAGAAAGGAGTTTGAATAGATCAACAACTTCTAAAATCCGAGTTTCCAGCGTTTAGAGCATCGGATGCCACTAATATGGATTTGTGGTTGGACGGCAGTCTCTACCCACTAGATCTAGTTACTAGGAAGTCACCGCAGTTCCAAACGTTAAAGACCTACATAGAATTTCTTTATTACGGTGAATCTCGACTCTTAGGGTATACTAAACACCTTGTTAGTACCAGCGATTCAGTGAAAGGCTTGGAACAAGAATTAGAAAAGACACGAGCACTTTGTCTTCGCGAAAAAGTTGGCTTGCAAAATTCCATTGCAATGCATTTGGCTGATCTTGATGTTGTTAACAGTAGATGGGCTTCGTGTGAAAAGGACCTTCTCGCTGCTAGTAGAGAAGAGATCATTGAATTCATACAAGAATTGCCACCCCAGAGCTAGTACAAGAATGTAGTTTTTTCAATACATCATTCCCAAGTAAGATTTGGGAGGGTACCACAACATCTTGAAGATTAGTAGGCTACTAATTGGGTTTCTCACCGTTCACTAGAAGAAAAACGTGTCCGTTGCAACCGACTGAGATGCGACTATGTGTCCTATACAACTGTACTGCGACTGTAGCCCTCTGTATTTGCACCAAATTTGACGTGTATGTAGTTGTAGTCGCAAAGTAGTTGAAAAATGAAGAGTAGGGTTACGATACTGTAACAAAAGAACAGACAGGAGGTATTCTACATCCAATATTCATCGCAGTTGTCCATGTAGACAGCTATCCACGAAATAGAGGCCAACGTGGAAAAATGTAGTCACTCCGATTACAGAAAACAAACTAATTACTACACTGCAACTAAAAACGGCAACATTGCAACTCAAAAATGACTCAAATGCAACTAGGAATCAACTATACTGCAACTAGAACCCGACTACAGTGCAACTAAAAAACGATGCAAATGCAACTAGAAAACAATTGCAATGCAACTAGAACATGACTGAAAATCAACTATAGTGCAACTAAAAAACAATTGAAATGCAACTAGAAAACAATTGCAATACAACTAGAAAATGACTACAGTGCAACTAGAAGAAGACTACAATGCAACTAAAAAACAACTACGGTTCCACTACAAAACAAGTAGACTTTGGCTACAATTTGACTAAAATTCAACAACATAATGACTATAGTTTGATTACAAAACAAAGGCAGTTAGAGTTCTTAGTCAAAATGCTATAGTACTTATTTCATATGAGTTGTAGTTGCATCCTTACTTTGCTAGACAATTGTGATTGTAAGTTTACTATGAGTTCACTATGAGATGCAACCTATGATTTTTGTATTTGAAGCTGGTTTAGAGCCATTCAAGCTGCACACTTCATAAGACCAAATAAGTATGCCTCTATGATATTATTCATCTATAATTTTTAAAGGTTCACTTCATTTCTACTCGCCTTTTTCTTTAATAGAGGGCAGACAATTGCATGCGTTAGTGCATTAAGTCTATTTGAAATGAAGGATACAACATACAAAGAAACTTTCAAACTTAAAAATCACCATTTTCTTGGAAATAAATGGTGTCAATATCTTGCACATGCTAAGAGACTATCCTCTGCAGATAACTCTATAGCTCCAACCAAAGATGGAACAATAGGTAGAGGAGGCACATTCTCTGGAGTAGCTAAACCAGAAGCTTGTATATTGGTACTTACGAATACATTTGATGTGTCTACAAATTGTCGTCGAGCACGAGCTTCTTTATGCAATACTACTTTCCAACCTTCTTTCCTTACATCATTAGCAAAGAACACTTGGGTTGCTTGGCTTGAAAATATGAAAGGATCCAACATCATGCGCATTTTGTGGTGGAAGTTCACTACAAGAAAACCAGCCTCATCTCAAATTTATGTTGCATTTCGTCGATTGTCTGTTTTCTTCACCCATTCATATCGCATTAGTATCACAGGGTTGCTAAGAGACCCGTAGTCTAATTTCAATATATCTTTTAGTACTCCAACATAGTGCCCTGACACATCTCGAAGATCAGAAGCTGGAATTTGAAACACAGATGCAACCCCGCAGTCGTATGTTTGCAATTGGTTGGATGCGTCGTCATCCACCCTGAAATGGTTTCCAAAAGCTTTCATACGAGAATATCAAAGTGCCTTTTGCGATGGTTTTGTGGATAATAATATCCTATCTCTATCTTCAAGACTGTGTGCATCAATGTCACTGTTGCAAACAACCGTTTTTATCCACACATCAAGTGGTGCGGTGCTTGAATCCATTTGAGAATCCTCCTTCCACTTACTGCAAGTGCATGAAAGAAGTTAAAACTAACATTGTTACAATTTGTTGTAGCTTAATTAGCAACAACTGCAAATGCTCACCTAAGACATCCCTGGACACCTCACAATCACTATTGTTGCATGTTAGTTGCATTTCAATTGCATTTCAGTTGCATTATAGTCACATGATAGTTGCATTTCAGTTGCACAAGATTATTAAAACCAATTGCATTCTAGTTCCATCTTTGCTACTACAACCAATTGCATTGAACTTGCATATCTTTGTTCTACTAATTAAATTATAAAAGATGAATAGGCTAGTGCAACTTACTTCACAAGTGGCTCCAAAATGGCAACATTGTTCAGTACATAATTATGTGCTGCGTCCCGCAGTGCAGTAGACATTACAAATTGTCGACCCGCACCCTCTAGAACTTTTTCAGCATCACCAAATTCCTCCTCTGCATCCCAGACGCGCCTCTTGACAACATCAAATCCTTGCAAATATTCTGTAACAAAGCCAAGGCATTCTTCCTTCAAGTACCCTTCTGCCATGCAAGCCTCTGGTCTAGCCATACTCCGGACATAATTCTTCAATATTTTCATATACCTTTCAACTGGATACATCCACCTTGTGCTAACAGGCCCACACAAGTCTAATTGTTGGACTAGGTGATATGGAAGGTGTGTCATAATGTCAAAAAATGACGGTGGGAACTCCATCTCTAGTAGTGCCATACTTTCAGCCACATCTAATTGAAGAGACTCAAAGTCTGTTGGGTTATAAACCTTCGTACATATTCTTCTGAATACTTTACAAATCCGCATGACGGCCATACGCGGTCCGAGTTTCAATAGACCCCTCAATGCCAATGGCATCAATTGCTGCATTAACACATGATAATCATGCGATTTGAGGCTTCCAAATTTTTTAGCCTTTATATGCTTCCCAAATGATGAGGAGTATCCTGAAGGAAGCTTCACAGAGTCAATAATGTCTGCAAATTGCTCGTACTCTTTCTTAGAGAGCACATATCCAGCAGCAGGTTTCAACATTTTACCAACTCTACGAGGATTTGGTATCAACCACAAATGTTTTCGTATACCTCTCCTTTGAAGATCTCGTCGCACCTTCACCGTATCTTTTTTTCCACTTATTGTTTTTAAGAAATTCTTGGCAAGATTCATCTCACAATGCATGACATCTAGTGTATAGCGGATGAGAAGCCTCTGGTCACATGAATAGCCTTTGAGTAGTTAGTATGGGATTGACAACGGACATGGAAAGACACATTCACTTGTACATCTCCCTACCAAATGCTTTTATTATCACTTCATCTCTCTCAAAAAACATACTACAAGACTCTAACACAATGTTGGCACTTTAGTATTGACTGCAAACGCTCTTTACAAGCATTTCAAAACGAATATGACACAATTGACATGCGACTAAAATACATCTGGTTTGCGACTAAAATACAACTGGTATGCAACTAAATCACAACTAATATGCGACTACAGTACAACTGACGTGCAACTAAGATACAACTGAAAAGCGACTATAAATCTATAATACAACTGAAATGCAAGTAATCCATTGTCATTCTCCTTGACACTTTAATGGTACTACTAATTTGCTACTTAGTCGTTCGACTTGAAAGACTACTACAACTCACCTTCCAGTAAGATAACTTGAAAAGAATGCTAGACCGCTTCACTCCATGCAATTTGGACGGATCCCCTGGAGCTCCGTCTCTATTTCCTGCTGCTTTCTAAGTCTCATACTGCTCTGCATATTCCAACTGTTCTTTTATAGATACAATTTTGGGTCTTCCTCGTACTTCCACTTTTCCATCAAAGTGATCCTTCATACGCTCCGAGCGGTAAGGATGATTAGTAGGCAACCATCTGCGAGTCCCTTGATAAATTTCCTTACATAGCTCCATTGAATGCTCTGCTCCTAAATCAGAACCGCACCATGGACACCCTGCATAGCTTTGGTGCACAAATCCTCCTACCGTGCCATATCTTGGATAGTCATGAATTGTCCACATAAGAATTGCTATGAGGTTGAAAGAGCGGGCACCAACTTCTTGTACAACATCATATGCTGGCACTCCTTTCTACAATTCCAACAATTCATCCACCAAGGGTTCCAGATACACATCAAATACTTCTGCAGTTACAGATTGCTTTCCAGGAATCAACAAAGCTAACATCATAAAAAAACTTTTGGTGCACAACCAAGGCGGCAAATTATAATTTAGCAAGGTCACTGGCCAAGTAGACCAACTCGAACGAGTCTGCTTGAAAGGATTTACTCCATCTGCAGCAAGAGCAAAATGGACATTTCTTGAGTCTTCACCGAAGGTTGGGTCCACATTTTCATGGAAGTGGCGCCATGCTTTTGAATCTCATGGGTGACGCACTAGATTGTCTCCTCCTGGACGATTGCTTCCATTCTCCGAATGCCATAGCAACAACTTTGAGAGTGCTGGGCTACGAAACATGCGTTGTAATCTTGGAATGATAGGAAAATGCCTCAAAACTTTCACCGGAAACTTCTTTCACTAGTAGAGAATCTGAAATTTCTGTCATTTTGGACACATTGTTTTGGACAAAATCTAACAAAAATCTGTCCAAAACAACAGATTTCTATTAGATTTTGTCCAAAACAACGCGTCCAAAATGACAGAAATTTCAGATTTTCTACTAGTGTTTCTAATCTGATCCCTGTACCTTGGACGATTGCACTTTGGACAACTTATAGCACCTTCAAGTTCTCCTCTAAACAGTACACATCCTTTTTTGCATGCATGGATGCTATTGTAAGCCAATCCTAATTTGCCTGTTAGTCTTCGAGCTGCATAAAAATTCCTAGGCAACGTATTATTCTGTGGCAAAATGTGTCCTTGGAGAAGAGTGAATAATTCATCAGCAAAATTGTTACTCACCCCATGGACTATGCACACGTTCATGATAAGGATGGTGGCTGCCAACTTGGTACATTGAGCACCTTCATATAATTCATGCAAAGCCTCTTCCAAAATGTCGGCGTCAAAATTGTTTTGACCTTGAACTTCTGGTTGCTCATCTGTATCACCTACCGGTTCTTCCTACGGCAATGCATTTTCGACCTCCAAGTCATCACCTACAGTTGGTCTAGAGTTGCATGCGTTGGTTACATTGTCTGCTACTGTAAAGGCTTCCACTACTATGTCATGCAAGCGTTCTTCCATGGCCTCTATGTCATGGAGCCGTTCTTCCATGGGCTCTGAGTTTTCAACGTCTTGAAACAAATTGTCCAGCATATTCCTAGTGTCCACTTCATTATCGACCTGCATTGCTTGACCTTCTGTTGAACTCCAGAAATCAGCCTCCCATTCTTCATCTGATGTCTCCAGACTCCCAGGTCCTCGCCACACTCGAAATTTTGAATCTCTGCCGTTTCGGATTAGATGTTCCCTCACAGTGGGAACTATCCACTTCCTGCGACCTTGACATTTACAACAAGGACAACTCATTCTATGCAAATTTAAAAACCTAGCTCGGCGATATTCTCTCATCCAAAGTCTGTCATCACGTAGTTGCTTTCGCCTCTCATCTGTGACTTGTATGTGGTCGTCTTTTCTATCCATCCCACTTTGGCAAAATTTCCAATGTTGCAAAGGAACTAAAATTACTTTCAAAATGCACTTGTATCCTCGAAATGGACTAAAGTAGGGTTTGGAAGAATAAACCCTAAACCTTCTCCAATACACCCAAAATCTTCAAAAGAAAGAATATCATCGTTATACGACATGAAAACTAAGTACTCTTGTTCACCTTCTTCTGTTGGTGAGACATTTCAGTCACTTCCGGAGGCTACGCAAACCAACGCCTTTCAACTGTGAAGTAGTCTATACGTACCTCAACAACTTTTCGAGCGAATGGCTTTCTATCCTTCTCCAATTTTGCTTTGTAGAACTACGAATGGGTGAAGTGGGGCGACTTCTGTCCACAATTTTCATCCTCTACCGACACGAATTTCATTATGGGGAGTGGCTTAGATAGAGAGCATGTGTCATGATAGAGGGGTTCCTATTGGGATCACTTAACGGTAAACTTGAGGCACAAAGTGTAACATCCTACCGTACAAACTGAGCCATTTGTATATTGAATTGACCGTTTTTTATCAAAATTTGTCACCCTCTCCCTCTCCCATTATCGTAACCTCTCCATTCCTCGTGCATACTTTTTTTATGAAGTCACATACCTCCATATTCAAGATTGAAAAACTTGTTCCCTTGATTTTCAACTTCCAGGAAGCTTTCACACAGTTTTTCCGATGCTTTGTTTTGATTTTCCGTGTATTTAATGTTTATACATGCTTTGTGTCATGTTTGGTTCCCATGTGCCTTTCCTCTGCTACATTTGAAAGATGTCTTAGGGTTCGAGAAATCAGAATTTGTCAAGGGATAGTATTGAGGAAAAATACCCTCTCCGAGCTTGTGTTCACTTGTTTTCTTGGAGCTTGTTTTCTGCTGACAACGTCAATCGCGAAAGAGAAAAGCGTAGGCGACGTGCGAGTGAGTATCTTGTCTAGTCTCTTAAACTCTATGTGTAGCTCACCGGAAAATTGGACGACTGTCAAGAATTGATCCTAGTTGCATTTTTTGTTCTGAAATTGTTAGTAGCAGACATAACTATACTCTTGGGAGCTTGAACAATGTCTGAAAGACTTTTCAGCTGGAACGATGAGTTTGGAGTAATCTGCTTCATTCGAACCTCTTGCAGTTTCTTGTGTCATTCTCTCAAGGGGTAACTTTGGTTGAATTTGCAGATATTCGCACATCAACTGGTGTGCAGGACGTGGCATTTCAACCAGCACCTCTCCCAAGTGTTTTATTGTTGCACAGTTCATGAAGTACTTTCTCTAAGATATACGCTCTGTTCTTGCAGATATATCTATCATCGTCTTCTTGGTCATGAAGTAGAAATGCAAACAGTTCGGATTACACTACCACGGCGATTTGGAGCTCCTGGACTTCCAGAACTCAATGCTTCACAGGTATGGTTGAATCACCTTACTTTTGTTAAACAAGTTACGAATCATAATGTACTGGGTTTTATTTCTGCTGTGATGTGTAAAATTAAAAAATGAGATTTTGTACAGTCTGAATTCCAGAATTAAAGCATTTCAACATGTAAGTTTTGAAACTGATCTACAGACACGGGATTCTGGACAGGTCTATGCTGTGAAGAGTGTGCTGCAAAAGCCTGTAAGCTTGATTCAGGGCCCATCGGGCACTGGTAAAACAGTGACGTTAGCAGCTATTGTTTATCACTTAGCGAAACAGGGCCAAGGGCAAGTGATTTTCTTATCGTTTGTGTTTGGCTACTAAGTATTCAAACGAATGTCTACTTGTGGGCTTATGTTGGGGCGCATGCAAGTGCAGTATGCTTTCTTTGATGAATAAGGATAGAGTTGATTTTAGTGATTAGTATGGTTACACTTGTGTATTCTTGACGTGGCTAGAAATACCAATTGACTACTTTATTTTCTTTAGGTACTTGTCTGTGCTCCCAGTAATGTTGTTGTAGATCAACTTGCGGAGAAGATCAATGCAACAGGTCTTAAGGTAATTGATGCTATGTCTTGAAGCTAAATTGTTGTTAAGACTTAGTATAGAGAAATTTGAGACTTATTCAACAGTGAAAGGTACTGAGTTAATTGATTTACTTTTGATATAATATATATACAATATAAAGTTAAAGATTATCTGACGTATAGCTACAAATTCAACATAGTATTATGCATGGGCTGTCTTTGAGGAAAATTTGTGCACTAACATGTGCACCAAGTTCCCATCTAGGTGCAATCTACACCCACCAACATGTGCACTAAATTTTGCACAATTCCAACCACCCAATCAAAAGTTATGGCCCATTTGATAAACTGTGACTAATGTGTCTAATGCCTCCTTGATAGCCCAAATGGGCCATAACTCTTGATAGCCCAAAAAAAGATTTGCAAAAATAAAAATAAAAAAAAATAAAAAAAAAAATAAAAAAAAAAATAAAAAAAAAAAAAAAATATATATATATATATATATATATATATATATATATATATATATATATTTTTTTTTTTTTTTCTGACCGAAAATAGGGGGTCCGGCTGGTAGCTCGAAAACCTCAGTCGGACCCGACTGGGGTTTTTGAGCTACCTGGTGGTACCCCCGTTTTTGGTAAAAAAGAATTTGAAAAAAAAAAAAAAAAAATTTTTTTTTTTTTTTTTTCTTTGACCGAAAATAGGGGGTCCGGCTGATAGCTCGAAAACCTCAGTCGGACCCGACTGGGGTTTTCGAGCTACCTGGTGGTACCCCCATTTTTGGTACAAAACTAAATTTGAAAAAAATAATTTTTTTTTTTTTTTTTTTTTGACCGAAAATAGGGGGTCCGGCTGATAGCTCGAAAACCTCAGTCGGACTCGACTGGGGTTTTCGAGCTACCTGGTGGTACCCCCGTTCTTACTTTCTCAGCATATTAGGGAGTTCTCTATCTTCTAGGGTTTCCGCTTGTATTTGATTTCTGCTACAAATCGGTGAGCGCCCTCGTCTCCTTTGTTGTAAAAGAGTTGATTCCACATCTCGTTGTTGAGCTTTGTTTAATTTGACATCGGACCATTTGTTCGGGGGAAACCTTATTCCGAATAACTAGTGGTGTCATACATATTGAAACTGAGCTTTGGCAAGTCCTCCGTATTGGAGAGCATCGTTGGGAGAGACTTCTTGTCCCGTGGTTCAGGTAAGTTACATACATTAATTTGAACTTCACCTTGTATTGCTGCTAAGTAATGTGGAATACTTTGAAATTATATTGCCACAGATATGGTTTTTAGCTGTCGTTTTCATGGAACCAGGAATTGTTACGAGGCATCCTCTTGTGCTTTAGTTGCATAAGACCCGTTTGGAATTCACCCTAAAATCGATTTTGTATGATTCATGTGCTAGATTTGGGGTGTAGCACTCGGCTTTTGATCTGCGCGAACAACGGTGCAAGTTGCGTGAAGTTGCGTGGTATCTGTGGTGACTGTGAGTTCTAATTTTATTTTCAATCGCAAATTCCAGGGTTCTATTCGAAGGTATGAGGTACTAGGTTTAGAATCACACCTCCCAGAGGAATTGGAAGGTATGAGGTACTAGATTTAGAATCACACCTCCCAGAGGAATTGGAAAGTTATGCTGAAAGAATTGGAATAAGCTTATGGGTGATGATGGAGCTTCAGTGAATTTCGTTTCCAGAGAGAGTAATACCGACCGTGTTTCTTGCATTAGACTAGGGTTCTTTCACAGGTACCTTATCTACCTCTTTAGTAACGTATGATCTTGGGTACTCTTTCATTTGTGTCTGTACAGGGGAGGACAGCCTTTGCAGCCATTCGTCGTCAAATTTTGCGAGCTTCAGAGCCTGTGGCTGAAGTCGCGTTCATCGCCTTCTTGAGTTGAATAATTGAGCTTTGTACAAACGTGAGCACAGAAGAATTGCAAAACATAGATTCATCTCTCGAACTGCATCGTTTTGAATTTCTTTCGTTTCTTGACTTCAGTTGCAAGTTCTGGCCCTCTCATGTTCAGTTTGTTGCTGGTTTTGCTTGTCTTTAATGTTAAATGAATTTTAATTCTGCATTGAATTGTCTTCGTGACCTCACATTGACTGCGTGACTTTGGATGCAGGAAAGTAGAATTTGGTCGACATGGATTCTAGTGACTATCAGAAGATAAAGATGGAATTGCGTCGAGATGCCAGAGTAGCGGAGCTAGCTGCTGCCATATAGCCACTTGAAGGAACAACAAAGGAATAGTAAGAGACTCTCTAGAAATTGGAACTTGGAGTTGGCTATAGTCTTCTTGTACTCCTATGAGACTATCCTCTCTGTGGATATTTTTTTGTGAATCAAGCTGATCGACGCATTCTCAAAACTAGGTTCTTGTCTGTATTTTTACTAGGAAAAAATGATCGAGCTATACCTTTCCCAATATACGTTCCTTGTCATTCGGCTGCTATTAATGGTCATAATGTCCAGATCCCGATTACTTTTTGCATTTGTTTGAAAAGGACTAACATGAATAAAATAATGCTCTGCACTAGTAGGTGGTTAAGTAATTGAAATTACACAATAGTTGTAGTGTACTTGTCATGTAGTTGCAATGTAGGTCCCAATTCGTAGATGCAAAATAGTTGTAATGAAGTTGAAAATTAGTAACAGTGCAATTACAAATTAGGCCCATTCTAGTTGCAATGTAATTGTAGTGTATTTGTAAAGTAGTTGCAACTTATTGTTCCAGCTGAAGTGTTATTGTAGTATTGCAAATTTCCTATAGTTTCATTGACAAGTGTATTTGTGCTTTGCATTTATTGCTAATCAAATTGCTAGTTTATTTGCAGTGGAGCTTCTATTTCAAAGCGGAAGCATACGAAGGACCGTGAAGTTCAACTTCAGACGTTGCCTACTCGTAAGAGTAGAAGAGTCGACAACAAAGCCACAAAGGCTATCAATGTAGGTGCAAGCCACGAAGATGACATGTCCACTTCAAAGGAGACCAACACATCTAACTCTTACATCAATGAAGATGGTGAGTTTTGATGAATTTTATAGATATGAATTTCCTTTCAAGAAAATAAAAGGTTATATGAAAATTGACTTTGATTTTTATATTTATTCTAAATTCAAATGTATACTAATGGTATTATACTCTTGTCTTGCAGGGAACAAAGCCAACGAATGCGAAGATGATGCTGAGGAAGCCTTGAGTAGCAGGAAGAAACGTGCAGGACTTGTGAATCCTACACTTCTTTTTGGTCATGGTAGAAGACAACTAGTGCCACAATCGGAGCGGGTTGTGGTTGAATCCGAGGTTGCTAGGGTTCCTTCACAATCAACTCCATACCAAGGGCAATCAGATAGTATAGGGCGTTCTACTAGGCGCCAATTGCAAAAAGATTATGAGAAGAAATCAAAAGCTAGAAGTGACATTGGGAAGAAACCAAGTGTAGTGCACGTGAATTTGAATGGAGAGATTGATACATCTTCTTCCGGGAAGAGTGCTTGGGATCAAAATATGAGGGCCTTTGCCCCTTTGATCCTTGATGTGAGCGTCATTGACTGGAGTGAACACAAGCCACACACTTTACAGAAGTTGAGAGACACCATGGATAATGAGTTTGAATATTTGGGAAATCCCCTTAGCAACATGGGTTTTCAGAACGCAGTGCAAAGGTTTTTGAAGAAAGAGAGGCATAAGTTGAAGAAATTATGTGTTCCAGGAAAAGATGACGATTGTCCAATGCGTATTCACCCTAGCCAGTGGAAGCGGTTGAAGGAATACTGGAGCGGAAGTGATCAAGTGAAGAAATCTGAGATGATGACCAATGCCCGAAGAAAAATGCAGAATGTTTCTAAACGTGGGCGACAAGGGAAGGCAAGGGAAGAATATGATGTGGTAAGCCTTTTTTTGTGCAAATTGTTGACTTTGATAGTGTTTCTACAATTGAATTTGTTAATGTTTTGTATCATCTTTTCAAATCATTTTAACAAAATAAAGAAATGTTGGCCTTCTATCAGACAAAAGGGAGTGATCAAAGTCCTAGCCTCACTGACATTGTAGAAGGATTACAAGCTTTAGGGTCATCGGTAAGCGGGCTTCATCATTTGAGTTCGTTTTTTTTATGAGTAGGAATCTCATAGAAGTTATAGAGTACTCATTAAAATGTTGTTCATAAGTTACAATCTAAAAATATGTTGTCGTAGTCATGTACAAGTCATAAAAGTTGTAAACAATAGTTAAGTGTTAAGTGTAGTACTTGAAGTTCTGTAGCACTTGCATAGAAGTCGCATAATAATTTTACCTTATATAAACATGTTTAATTATTTTTTGTGTTTGTGTGTGCAACACAGGTGGTATCTTCTTCACTCCATGCAAAAGTGATGGCTTTGAAACAAAGACTTGATGAATTTCAAGACTTTCGAGTTGATGTGTTGGTAAGTACAGATCGAAATACCAAGGTTGTTGAAGGGATGCAGTTAGCGTTGTTGAAATTTTTAAAGCAAACAACAACAGATCATGCTTTCATTGCCAATTCAGTGGATCCTGCTGTAGCTGCCAATCCAATAGACCCTATTGTAGCTACTAGAGAGATCAACGTCGTTGATCCATATGACTTTGCTTTTATAGAGCCTACTCACCCAATAGGAGAAGAGATAAATGCGACTATTGATCCAGATGAGTTAATAGTGAACTCTACCTTGGAGCTTGGAGAAGGTCAACAGACCACTAAAGAGATTGTTGGAATGGAAGAACACGATAGTACACAACGGAAAGTGAGAGATGTTGAAGGCACCACTGATGCTGAAGTTGACTTAGTGATACTTAATAGTAACACCGCCATTAATCAAGTCCTAGAGAATCTTGTCAATGAAGGTTCCATCTCTTCACGGCTAAGAAGAGGGAAGGATCGAGAGGTGAGAGAGAAAAGTATAAGACAAGTGATTTGAATTTGAAAAGACTACTATGAATTCTTTTGTGCTTGTAATTTTTGTAGATGCACTGACTGTGATTGTGGTATGTAGTTGCGCAAGCCTGCAGCGAAGAAGGAAATCTTAAGGATGAAGATGCAACCCACACAAAGTCGATATGTGGAATCTCCAAAAAAACACAAAGTGAGTAACACATGTATAGAATTTTCAAAATATCCTTTTCTAGATGGATTTTTTCTATCATTACAAATTTTTTTCTGTACTTTTTCTTAAAAATATTTTTGATTTCTTCTTATGTGGTGCAGTTTGTAATAGGACAACGAGTCTTACTTTTGAATCCTTCATCCCCACAACAAGTAGTAACATCAAGAACTATCACGACTGTAGGTGGTGGTGCAGGCCTACAAATGTACCATGGACAACCTATTCCGGAAAGGTGGTATAGGCTTGACGTTGCTTATGCACCAGAGGGGTTTGTTGATCTAATGCATCCTAATCCTAATGGAAATGAATATAAATTGAAAGATGTGGTGGGTGCAAGTACAATCTGGGAAGAACAGTACATAGCGGTCATTGCTTGTGTTTCTGGTTTAATTCCTTTAGACTGCAAAGGGAAGGTTGGCAACAAATAGGGATCATAATCAATGATGTATTTGAAAGACATTGAACCATTTATGAATGTTGTTTGCAACATGTGCACAGTGTGTATGCTGATGGTTTATAACTATTTCATGCAGTTGTTTTGTTTTGTAAAAAATGGCAGTATTCTAATGCACTCTCTAATTTTTAGCATTGTTACAGTTAGTTACATGAGTGTTGCAAGACTTGCAAACAAATTAATATAAGATGTATAAGGGTAATAATTGAGTTGTATAGAAGAAGTGTAAGGCTGTCAAATGCGTTGCACAGATTTTGAAAAGACTACCATAATTAGATAGAAGTTGCAAATAAGTTACATTGTAGTCGCAAATAATAGTTGCACACAAGTTGAAAATAAGTTGCTTTCCAATTGTACAAAAAATGCACAGAAATTGCATTCTAGTTGCACAAAAGTTGCTTTTGAGTAGCAGAGAAGTTGCATTCCAGTTGTACAGAAGTTGCAATCCAGTAGCACAGAAGTTGCATTCCAGTTGCATAGAAGTTGCAATCCAGTAGCACAAAAGTTGCATTCCAGTTGCAAAAACGTTGCAAATAAGTTGCATTCTAGTTGAATAAGAGTTGCAAGTAAGTTGCATTCTAGTTGAATAAGAGTTGCAAATTAGTTGCAAGTAAGTTGCATTCCAATTAAATAAGAGTTGCAAATAAGTGGCATTCTAATGGCATAGAAGTTGGAAATAAGTTGCATTCTAGTTGTACAAAAGTTGAAAATAAGTTGCATTGTAGTTATACAGGAGTGGCATAAAAGTTAGAATTAAGTTGCATTCTAGTTGCACAAAAGTTGCATTCTAGTTGTACAGGAGTTGTATAAAAGTTAGAAAGAAGTTGCATTCTAGTTGTATAGGAGTTGCAATAAAAGTTGGAAAGAAGTTGCATTCTAGTTGTACAAGAGTTGCAAATGAGTTGCATTTTAGTTGCACAGAAGTTGGAAATAAGTTGCATTTTAGTTGGAAATAAGTTGCACAGAAGTTGCAAATGAGTTGCATTATAGTTGAATAGGAGTTACAAATGAGTTGCTTTCTAGTTGCACTAAAGTTGCATTCTAGTTGAACAAGAGTTGCAAATAAGTTGCATTGAAGTTGCATTCTAGTTGCACAAAAGTTGCAAATAGTTGCACAGGAATTGCAAAGTAGTTGCATCCTAGTTGCATAGGAGTTGCAAATGAGTTGCATTCTAGTTCTCCGAAAGTTAGAAATAAGTTGCATTTCAGTTGCACAAGAGTTGGAACATAGGAGTGAAAAAAATTACATTCCAGTTGTATTCCAGTTGCAAATAAGTTGCATTTCAGTTGCACTAAAGTTGCAAACAAGTTGCATTCTAGTTGCACAAAAGTTGCAAAGAAGTTGCATGAAGTCTAACAGAAGTTCAAATGAAGTTGCATAGCAATGGCACTGAAGTTATAGATGAATTACAATCAAGTTGCATACAAGTTGAAAACAAGTCACAAGTGAGTGAAATGTAGTTACGTGGCAGTGAATACCACATCAGCAATCACGTCACAGCAGTTCATCGACGAAGTTCTCCATTGCCTATCGAATGACAAACAACCTCGCGACTGCAGTGCAAGTCATGTGACTTGTCCATTGCGACTGCGGACTCCAAAATATCACCAAGTCGCAAACGTCCGATACGACTACAAACCAGTCACAAACCGCAGTTGCAAAACCCTGCTTTTTCTTCTAGTGGTTCTGCTTCACCCAATTAGCAAAAGCCTAGCTCATGACGACCTTCAACTACAACCAAAAGAAGATTCAACTGTTCTAAAGGATATAAGTTAAGGTAGGAGGCTCTAAAATGGAGCAGGCATTAAGAATGATTGCAAGAAAGACTGAACAATTTTGGTAGCGTTTGGTCAAAAACTGCATTTTTCTACCCAATACTAGGAGTACTACAAAATGGAGTAATCTCAGCTGTTGATCTAAAAAATCAACGGCCAATAGTACTTTTGAATACTTTATAATACTAAAACAATACTACTTAAAAAAATGACAGTTCGTCACAAAAAGTAAATAAAATTAAGTATAAATTAATAAAAATTAGAAAATCATGAATAAAAAAAACTAAAAATTGTCCATTTATTAATACTTGATAGTGATTACATTTCACCAAAAACTAGAAGTTGAAACCATCATGAAAGTTTGGAGTGCTATGCACAAGGGACCCCTATTTGCATGCATATTGAGGACAAAGAATTGTGTTTTTTTTAATTCCCTTTCGTGGGCATATGCCCATCTACTATGGGAATAGGCCACAAAAAAGTCAAGTGAACATCATGTTTTGTGGATACTTCACAGTACTAAAAGCCCCTAAACCGCAAAGTGTGACAAATTAGCTAAATTGATATTTAATTATAACATTATTTTTCAATTTTTTTGAAAAATAACAAATCTCATGTTTTCTGAGTTAGCAATCTTCCATAAAAATTTCAAGTCCATTGGCTTCAATTTCCAAAAGTTACAGCCAAAACCAACTCCGTCACTTCAATTGTGACTCCTCATAGGACCGGTCTTTCTTGCAATCACCCTTAAGAACCAACCCTATAAATGGCTGTGAAATGGACAAGAGGTGGTTCTTAAATTGACCTCTACACTCATTGAATGAATCAAGGAAAAAAGCATCATTAATTGTAAGAGCCAGTCATTTTCTTTGCTTTCCCATTTTTACTTAGAAGTTGCAAGAAACAATTTATGGAAGACCTAGGGACATAAATAGGGACCTACAACACAACTCCTTTGAAAATTCATAAGTAATTCAATAATGCTTCAAAAAATATGAAACCACTTGTGTTGGATTATCCATCTATTTTTCTTTGTCTTAAAAATGAGCTGAAAATATTTCTGCTCAAAGAAATACATGAAAAAGGTGGACCAATCCTTAGATGAGTAGTTTATGAGCCTCCTACCTTGGGAGGCTCTTGAACCGACACTTTAAGGGCTGGTCCATCTTTTTCATAGTTTCTTTTGGACAAAAATATTTTTAGCTCATTTTTCAAAGAAAGAAAAATAGACATGGAACACAACACAAGTGGTTTCGTAATTTTCTAAGAAATTTTGAATTACTTATGAATTTTCAAAGTTTCTGGACATAGGCACCTATTTGTGACAATAGGTGTCTCAAAATTTGTCTACTTGTACCTTGTAAAGAGATGTGCAAAAATCAAAGACAATAATTGGCTCTTGCATTAAGAAAATCAATTTTTCTTTGATTCACTCAAATGCCATATTTAACTACTTTTGGACTTTCTGATGACTTTTGGACTTTGTCGAGGGAGACTTCATTGGGAGACCTCCCGTTGTTTAGGTTTTGGAGACCACAACGCCTATGAAAGTGGGAAAAAAAGAATGAAGTACCTCCTAGGCATACCCTTGAAGAGGACAAAGAAACATAATAACTAAGACATTTCACCCATTGAACATTTATTCGTACACATTGAGACAAATCATCGGGAGATTTGTCGATGTAGTGCATATCGAAGACATTGGGATCTTCAGTGTTGCCAAAAATCGATGAAAACGGTTACAATTCACTTACATTATTAGAAGAACTAAGTAAGCAATGGACTGTTAGTATTTCTTCACATAGTTACTTAGGACCTGGAAATCTCCCGATATAATCCCCGCATTCATTCCTACGGTACAAGAGAATTGTTGGTACGGTCGAATGAAACTTGGAAGTAATTATTAAAAGGTTTAGGGTGGGTTCACTCCATTTTATTCATATCGATAAAAAAAGGTAACAAGCAATTGCCCACAAAAATAAATAAAGGTTGTTCCTACAATATCTAAGCTAGTGAATAACTAGCTCCTTCTGTACATAACACGGAGCTTCTACTTTCAAAATATCTATATTATCCCTCACGCGTATGGAGGGACCTATCAAATTAGTGTGTGGCCACTTCAAAGGATCTAACTCAAGTAGTACAATAGTTTGATTCCAAAGAATGTTGCACTCTCTAGGGCTACCTAAGATACGCTTCAATAATCCAGCACGGTTTGGATAAGGATCATTCTTGTTAGGGTTGCTCGAACCGGCGAAAAAGAGAAACCCCTTCAAAGTCTTTCGTGGGAGTAGACGCTGTACAAGCTCTCCCAAAGTAGACATATGCATGGAGGAACACAACCCACAGTGAGTTTGTTCAACCAGCTGTCTAAGAAAGTGACAAAAAACAGAAGGAATGTCGACTATTTGAGGAAGATCCGAAACACCTCCCTCAACGCATAAAGCACCTGTCAGGACAACAAGAACCGCCTTCTACATCGAGAGAATAGTAAGGAAGTGAATTCATCAAACAAAGGACAACCCCTGAACAGCGGAAGATATCCCGATGTTGTTTCAAAAGACACTGACTACACTAAGAACCTTAAAACAACCGAAGATCTCTCGATGAATGTAGAATGGACAGTCACTTCACTGAGAACCAACAAACAACAACAGATCTTGCTAAAAGCTTTAAAAGGGCACTCTCTTTAGGCAGAAACTCTAAAGAACGGGAGATCTCTCGACCAGGTCAAAGTAGACACTAAACTTCAGGAAGAACCCTAAAACAACGGAAAATCTCCCGATCTGGTTAAAATGGACAGTAAACTATACGGAGAAACTCCAAACAACGGGAGATCTTCCGATCACGTTGAAATGAAAATTTCAACGAAACGGAGAACCTCCACCCAACGGAAAATCTCCTTATACAGTAGAAAAAGTATCTTATATTACTAGAAATTGGATATCAAAGAGATTGAAGGCAGCCTATCCATTTTCAAAGCCGTAAAGGAAAACAGTCCATACTCACCATTTCGGAATTGCAATATCTTGCAGTTGAAATACCAAGAACATGTACATTGTGGCCACTATTCGCTACGTATATATGTAAAACATATGGAATGAACAGGTGATGAATGACTTACATGCGCAAAACCTCTGCATGGAAGCAGTAAGGAGCTAAAAATATCCTAGGACCAGAACTCATACATTTTACAGAGGGTGCAAATGAGAAACCATTACATAAAATATGGATTTTGCATTTACAATTATTTACAGAGAGGTAGCAATTCAGTACTGTAGTGATCCTTATTTTATAATGTTTTGACTATTAGACATTTACAAGTTCAAGAACATGTCTACTCAACAATTTACAAATGCATTTACAATTTAAATTACAATTTGTACTCTAATCTACATACAATGCCGTTGAAGTGGAACACCGCATCCAGTAAGGGAGCTCTCCCGATAAAGCCTCATGCAAATAGGAATCAAGCAAGTTGAATTCCTGATATGATTTCGAAGCCCAAACTGGATAAGGGATCCACAAGATCCTGCCCGCCAGGAAGTGGATTATTCCTCACATACACCGGCACCGCCTCATTAGACAACAGGAGGCCATCAAGCCACAACATCAAGTGCATGGAGAGGTAGTTGTCATTCATTTCACTGCGGAAGGACTGAGGGTGAACAACGCTATGTGGATCATTCAAGAGGTTTTTTTCTGGACTGTCGTCAATTAGAAGAACATTGTCCCAAGAAGATGAACCAAGGAGGCGCAGAAATGCTGACAATTCTTTCAAGAAGACAGGTTTATTTGGTGCAATTGGGGCCATGTACCGCTGTACGTGGACTTCGTGCATGCCCCCTAAGCTAGACAAATGACATTCCGACGGCTGAAGGAGCAATTTTCAAGGACAAGGTCCAACAAATTGTCCATGGTCTTTGCCCTTACACTACTCCAGAATGCAACATCCGGTCTACCATGCAGCCAATTCAGAAACATGGGGACCTGTGGGCAACGCTCAACATGGACTTCATTACGGTTATAGGACTTGTGAAGAAGAACTCCATTCAGGTCAAGTACCACTGAGTACTTGCGCTGAGCTACCTTTTTCAATGTCTTTGGTTGGGTCATCGACGGTCTGCCACAATCTGCAGTACATTAAATCATAGTGTAGTTAGAGATTAGTCCTTCAAGAAGCGTGATCATTTAACTAGTAGACTATTAAATGAATTATGGAGAAAACATCAGGAGAGCTCCCGTTGATTATCTCTCAATGTCTAGACAGATCTTCGAATGTTTAACAGCGGGAGAGCTCCCGTTGATTATCTCTCAATGTTTGGACAGATCATTGAATGTTTCACTAGATCTTTCAATGGAAGACCTAAAACTATGCAGGGTGTCAACAAAAGTACCTTTCACGACGTCCTTCGGAGGCTTCGTGTCCTCCACGTCGACGACCCCCCCCCGGTAAATCATCCCCATGTCCTACGCCCTTTCCCTCTGTTTCCAGCGGTCCACGGTCAGAGACAATCTAAAAAATGTTGTTATAGATATATGAGTGCGCTGCCCACACGGCCTGCACCTCCCGAGAGGCTCTACTATTCAAATTGGGCGTCTGGCTAGCATGAAAACTAGGGAAATCACTGAAATTCTGAAATCTATTCTTGATATCAAGTCTATCTGCATGCGTTAGTCCAGGGTGTGGGACAGCTACTAGCGGGTCGACCTTCGGACTCATTTGAGTCAAGTCCGCCATAGTATCCTGCATTATATTGTCGGCCATTCCCGCATCATGGGTGACCTCTTCGGTCGGAGGCATTGGGAGATCTCGCAATGCATCAGTATGCTGCTCTGCGTCCATTCGTTCATTACGACGACTTCTAACCCGATTAGCAAGCATCGGGAGATCTCCCATTGCACCAAAGCATTTCTCAGCCAGCAAGGGTTCTTTACCTAGTGACCCTCCATCCTTGGGCAAAGACGCACTTAAAGGGGCCACGGGAGAAGCACCAACAACTTTTCCTGAACAAGTCAAAAGAATAGACACCGCGTTGGTCGATTCCGGAGTCCCACCTACAGCACCCTCTGTCCCTAACGGTTTAGGAGAGGACATGCTTGCGCCCTCATTCCTTTGAGGCTCCACATTCGAATGCGGAGGAATGTGAGGAGGGTCAGCATCACTGAGGTGTATATCCAGCTTGCGCTTCGTCCTCAACTCCGCCCGCCTTCCTGAAATCAATTGAATTGGTGCAGAGCTTGAAACCTTCCTCACTTTGACCGTGCCCGACTTCTCCTGTGCACGTCGTTTTCCAGACATTCCACTATGTGAGGCATGTCTTGAAGATGACTGCACCAAGCCCTCCGGAGGCAGCACTGGCCTTGTCGACTTATCCTGCGAGTGGAACACGTAAGATTTCCTGAAGTGATCACTGTCATGCGGAATTCGGAACTGACAGCGGGAGATCTTCCGTTGTTTAGCTACAGTGACTAACCTTTTTTCGGGGTGGATCTTTCTCGACGCTTCCATCTCTGCCCCTGTCCTCTAATGGGTGGTTCACTTGAGGTGGCTTCAGAACTTCTTCCTCATTCACATCACTCTCCGTCTCCTCTGCGATGCGAGTGACACTTCTTTCCTTGTCCAATGCTTTGTCATTACGTTCCGCGTCATTCAGATGTGGCGTGCCCTGCGTAGGATTGTTCTGAGCTTCTCGGTTGCCTCCACGTTGGTCCTACGCGTCATCGTTGTCATCCGACTGACGAGCAGGACTGTTCACAGCTTCCTCGTTGCTTGCATGTTGGTCGTCCTCCGCATCATCGTCCTCATCCAACTGATGATTAGGACTGTTCTGAGCTTCCTCGTTTCCTGCATGTTGGTCCTCCTCCGCATCATCGTCGTCATCCGACTGACGAGGAATGTTCTCAGTATGTAGTTGGTCCCAAATCTGTCTTGCAGTCGTGATTGTCTTTGACTGTGTGTCCACATCAAAAACGACTTCGAGTACCTTAGTCGAGTGGACCTGACAAAATTCAAGAATTGGAATTAGCAAGTGTCATTTCTTACAAACCATTACAGGTCACAACAATAGACTTAAAAAATACATTATTGTCCTACATAAACAAATGAAATATGAAGATAAGTAAACATTCCAAAACATTAGACAACTGTTCCTGAAAAAAGATATTAGATTGCTAAATAAATGGATCAAAACCCTTAACCTAGAGGGCAACTACCACATCCATTTCTACAACTTAGAGATTTCTTTGCATAACAAAATTCAGCCCAAATCAATTCCAAGGTGATATCAATTGAAGACGGCATTTAAATGTAGAAAAGGAGCTCACAAGGGTGAAGGCGCTTTCTTCTGTTTTGAGGACTATTGACAACCTTGCCATTGACAAGCATCATTAAGAAATCCATTGTCAATCGTGTGGTGGTTGCTCAATACAAGATGTGCTCCAATCTTCTTCGGGATATGGCAAACTATTTGTAGTCAAAGAAAGAATAAGTAGAGGTAGCACACTTGTAGTCACAGTCAAATTCAAGGACTAAAGTAGCATGCAAAGACTAGAAACAAATACAAAATGTAAGTTCATTAAAACATTGGTTGGCGAGTTATACAATTACAAATATGCAATGTGATATATAGTCATTTTTCCTTTTATTGGACAAAACAAATATGCACATAGCATCATCTACATATAATACAAATGAATTGAAATAAAACTAAAGTACTACAACCAATACCTACAAGGCTACAAGTCTTTGTCATTGTGATTCTGAAATGTGAAAAAAAAACATACAAGAGTCCTTTACTTTGACCTCCATGTGTTGGATTCTATCCAATTCTTAAAAAAAAGAATGTATAGATCTAGGATTTCTCTCTTTCCACTCAAAGAAAATAGTATTGGAATACTTGACTGCTTTTGTGAGCTCCATAAACTTAGTTAAGTCCTTCTCTTAGTTTAGGAAGAAGCATCCCATAATATTGTCTCTCCAACATGGGTACAATTTCTAGGGTCTGGTTGGGTGCAAGCATTGAATATAAGGAAGAAGATGATTAATTAGCATCTCATCTATTGATCCATAGCCCTCAAACGACCATGTATCAAAGAGAATCACATTCCTTGGTTAATTGTGTGCTTTATAGGATAGTCGTTGACTATTATCGTATTTTCACTTGAGAACATGGAATCCCTCATCTAGATTAACTTATCCAATGGTTTTAGAAAGAAGTCTTTGTTTGTTCCCTTCACCTTGTAGTTGCCTATCCTTCCATGCTTCACTTTGTACTTCAATACATCCCATTACTCTTGTCAGAAAATATGCAACAAGGACTATATGCCTTGGAACATATACTTGCAAATTTCCATGGTTGTAGACCTCTTTATAGTGCTCTAAACCAAAATGCTCACAAACAAGATTAACTCCTTGAGAATCATCAATCAATGGGGTCAAATTGTAACTATGTTGACAATTTGACATCAATAGTGATTGTTTCAAAATCATAATATATTTCATTGAATTTGGTGTATCATTTGTCTTTTGTATGACATTTCAAATCTTCACAAATGCAAAGTATCCCATTCAAATCCATAACAAAATTGAGCCATTTCTTTGTCACCCTCACTATAAATAGGGGGAAAACTTTGTTCATTGCCTCATCTGATAGAATGCATGCCTCATTGCTACCATGTCAAGTACCTTGCTTAGGAATTACAACAAAATGTATAGACAACTAAATTGTTATAGTGTCCATCATATTTTAAGTGCTGAAAAATAATGATGTCAAAGAAAAAGATACCATTACCAAAAATAACAATAAATCACAAAATTCGTCACTACACAAACCAAGGAAAAACCAATTATATTAGCCAATGTTCCAAAGGAAGAATGTGCAACTACGGAAGTATGTCTTCAAGAATATTGTCACTAGCCTCCTTCTAGATTGCCTCAAGAACATCATCTTTGGTTTTTTCCAAATTAGGCGATGACGGATGTATTGCATCTAATTCTAACAAGGAATCATCATGTAGAGATAGTGACTTGGTGCAAACATGGTGAAGACTTGATGCAGGAGGAATTTTGACAATAATATAGAACATAATTGGCATCAAATTTGTAACAGTAAGTGGGCCTACAAGTTTGACAATTGAACAAAGAGAGTGTTTTATAAGAAAAACATTTATTTGAAAGTCTCTCAACAAAGAGGTATTGTAAAAAACAGTATATAGCTAAAGTTCTAGCCAACCTATTTGTGCCTAATTGCAAATTGAAGTGAAGGAAGTGAATGGAAGGAGTTTCAACTCGCATCGAGTTGAGATAGAGGTAGAAAGTCACTTAAAACCTCCTAGAAGGATAACAGCCACTCGGGCTTGGGATTGCTTGGCTACCTCTACTCCTTCCGCATTACAATCTTCATCCATCTCGTGTTCTGTGCCATGAACTTCTAGCCTTTGTGCCCGCTTTCCTAACCATTGTAAAATCCATGTCCATATCAACCTCTACACCTTTGCATTTGGCACGTACAAACTCATCTTGATTGGAAGAGCAGTGGGCAACGAGTAAGTCTACATTCTTATGAGATTTGCAAATCCTACCTTGAACTTTCTTTGTGTTCATGGTTCTATCCATTCAACTCGAATCGAGTTATATGGCAAGATTAAAACCACCCTCTACTACATTTGACTTTTCGTGGGTACATCCATTTAACTCGAATCGAGTTAAATGGCAAGATTCAAACTGTCTTCTACCACAATTAACTTTTCGTGGGTGCATCCATTCAACTCGAATCGAGTTAAATGGCAAGATTCAAACTGTCTTCTACCACAATTGACTTTTCGTTGGTGCATCCATTCAACTCAAATCGAGTTAAATGGCAAGATTCAAATTGTCTTCTCCTACAATTGACTTTTCGTGGGTGCATCCATTCAACTCGAATCGAGTTAAATGGCAAGATTCAAATTGTCTTCTCCTACAATTGACTTTTCGTGGGTGCATCCATTCAACTCGAATCGAGTTAAATGGCAAGATTCAAATTGTCTTCTACTACAATTGACTTTTGTGGGTGCATGCATTCAACTTGAATCGAGTTAAATGGCAAGATTCAAACTGTCTTCTACTACAATTGAGTGTATTGACTTTTTGTGGATGCATCCATTCAACTCGAATCGAGTTAAATGGAAAGATTCAAACTTCTATTACAATTGATTTTTCATAGTGGAGTAGCATTGCTATTTAATAATTCCGAAATTTGCGGCGATAATATCGGAAACTCTTGCATACGCACTACCGATTTAAAAAATGAAGCACCGACACAATTGGATTGCAAAATTGAAATCAACTTCATCGATCATCAATGCACTCCAAAGTGAAATCTCATGAGCAGTACAAATCAAAATTTGCATCCTATTCACAGGTCAAAACTTGTATCTGGTGGCGATTCAAAGAATGTCATGTGTCCTAATCTTGAAACTCTATACTGGATTCCAAGAGAAACAAAAATTTAGAAATAAACCTGGACCCTTCAATGCGTTCTTTGGAAGTCAACAGTCAATATCTTACCAAAAAACATTGAGGGTTTGGTACCCTCCAAAAGAACTCCTTGACTATGAGCAACAAAAGTGTAAATAACACAATCGCATAAACACGGAGGCGTAGGAAACAGAGTGGCGTAGAAACACAAGGAGAAATAAAAAAGAAACTTGAGCTATAGAGGTTCAAAAACATAGAAGTGCATACATACACGCACATGAACACACACTAGCACAAACACAAGAAGCAATGAAAAAAGAATCTTTTCAACCGCACATCAAGACTTATAGACAATTAGGCGGGAAGATTATGGCGCCAATTGCACTAAAGAATTTCAAATTCTCAACTTTCATCCATGAAATTATAATAGGATCCACAAAGCCCGGTAGATCTTCTTTACAACTGTAGAGGTTAAAAAAGGACTAAAAATTTATAAGACAACAATTGATTCCCATACCAAATTTGGATTTGACATTATTGTACAGATGGGTTTTTTGTATTGTACAAACTTGCAAATAGTAAATATTAAAAAAAAAAATATTTTCTATTATATTCCACATTATATATAAATTAATAAAAATGTACAAACAATGCATAGACTCTTTGTTTTCCAAAAGTGCATAATCATTAGCATTTGAAGAAAAAAACTCCTATGTCTAGGGATTTATTGTGTGTTTAGTTTAGTGTTTGTAAATTATAATTAGACCCAATTCAACTTATGAATGACTTAAAAAATTAAAAACATGAACTTATAATTACACCTAATCCAACTTATGAGTATCATAAAAATTAATTAATTAATTAATTAAATAAATAAATTTAATATATATATATATATATATATATATATATATATATATATAATGATGCATGTGCACATTCATGCCTACACAATTTCATTATATTCAACTTACATATTTAGTTTTGTCTATATTTTATGGCATAAATAAATTCTAGTTGGCTATGATATTTTAAATTTGGCATTTTGTAAATTGAAATTGGACCCAATCCAACTTATGAGTATTGTAAAAAAAAAAATTTAATGTTGTGCATGTGTGCAAATAGGCCAAATATGGGCCATAAAATTAATTTTAAAATCTATATATAATAACACAAAATCATTAATATTTTCCTAGTTTGGATTTTGGTTTTGTTTATATGTTCATGACTTCATGACATGAATGAACTATGAAGAAAATTTGGACACCATACTCTAAATTTAGCATTTGTATATTACAATTAGACTCATTTCAATTTATATGTACTATTAAAAAATTTAAATTTTTTGCAATGCATGCACATAAATAGGCTTTGCTTTGAGTTAGTGAAATAATTTGAATATCCTATTTCAATTTTGTATTTTGTTTATAAATCAATGTGATGAATAATAGATGATTTGGATGACTTTTTAATTTCTACAAACGGCATAGGAGAGGAGGTGTTTACATAAATCTCTACTTTTGATAATGTAGTTATGATTCTAATTTTGTATGTATCTAATTTTCACAATAATTATGCAATGTTTCTATTACAATGCATTCTTTTTTTCCTAATAGTAAATGATTGGAATTCTTTTTAAAATTTTCTATACATAAGAAAATAATTTTTGTACATATATGACGTTATTAGTTCAAAAAAGTAAAAAGAAGTTTATATAACTATAATTTCATTAAGTTTATGGATGCATTTTTAGCCATTGTAATTGCAACATGCAATTTTTATTGTGCAAGTAATACTAATGTATACATCACTTTTGTATGGTTTGATTTATCATAGTATTTATTATTTATTCAAGGTTTTCTTTTGAAATTTAATAATTGAAAAGAATTAGAAATCTTTAATCTTTTACCTTTTGTACTACATTTACAACAATATGCACTATGAGATTTTGTCACTTCCATTATTTAATTCTATTTATTTTTGGAACTCATTCTTAAGATCTCACTTTTTCTAGAATGAAGCTTGACATATACCATTTTAGTTATTTTCAAAATATTCACAACATCTTATTTTCAAGATCCAAGTGTCTAGTGTAAATGTAAGTCAAATGCCACAAGAACCTCGAAAACCATTGCATAGATAAAAATCTTTTTTTTGATATTTTACTCATAAAGATAAGATCAACAAATTACTGTCCCAATCAACAAAAAAGTGAATCACATTAAGGTGACCAAATCAAAAGAAAAATTGAATTTTCTAATAGTGATATAATATCATTTTTGAAGGAGCTTTTTTAGGGCCCACACGTCTTGTTAAATTTTCTATACATAAAAAAATGATATTTGTACATGTATGATTTTATTAGTTCAAAAAAGTAAAAGGAAGTTTATATAATTGTAATTTCATTAAGTTTATGGATGAATTTTTAGCCATTGTAATTGCAATATGCAATTTTTATTGTGCAAATAATGCTAAAATTCTATTTCTTTTTTTATGAAAATGATTAAAAAGTTATTTGTTCGATTTGAATTTTGAATAAAATTTAGAAATAAATTTAGAAAAGGTTGAACTTGGGCTATCATACTGATATGTTCATTAAGATTGGAGTGAGTTTATTTTTAAAAGTAGATTTTTAAGGAAAGAAAGGAAGCTTTATTGACTTGCTTTGAAATTATTTGAACTTTGAATATTTATCAAAAGGAGAAGCATTAAATTTGTGAGATGTAATAATAATCATGCAATATTTTGGGATGAAGAGTCCCACTTTGGGATGAATTTTTTATCTTAATCAAGTAACTTCTATTTTCGAGGATTGATTCACATGTTTTGAATAATAATGAACATTAACTTATATACATTGCTTTGTATAATTAGGATACATCAAGTCAAAATTTCTTAGACTCTATTGATTAACCAGTGGAATTAGCTTTTTGTCACGCCTAGATGGTCATTTTAGAGTTCCGACTAATTTTAAGGGGGCCAGTTTTCAATTATTCCACGGCACAAAATTTCTTTCAAAGAAGAGCTTCTAACTTGAAGTTCATGATTTTATACTAGCAATTGCAAAGTTGTTAGGAATGACATCAGGAAGACAATGATGATCAAAATGAGTTGCACAAGATAATGCTTCTAGTCTTATACAAAGAATTGTAACTATAGTCGTGATTTCATTGGATGCAAATGACAAACTTATGAATGTCATCCATTTTTTAATCCATATCAAAAGGTCTATCCATCTCTTGAAGCTATGAGTGAAGCTATTGTTACAAATAATTCTAAATGTCTTATCTAACAAAAGCGCTTGGATTTGACAATCACCAACTTATAATGATCATGGCATTTTATAACTTAGATTAGTGCTATCAAATGAGAGCTATAGTTGTTGATTTTCTTTTTAGAGTAGTTGATTTTTTATTTTATTTTTTCACACATCTAAAAGTTTAACTTGATTTTTTCCATTGAATGATATCATAATCTTATAAGTGAATGTTCAATCTAGCATAATAAAAGGGATAGTACTAATTGTTTGTTGTGTTAAACCACCCCGTCAGAACTAATGCAAGCATTGTACTCCAAAAAAATATTCATCCATGGGTGTAGCAAAAATAACTCTATGTATTTTGTCATTGTTGTGCAAATTATTTTAGTTTCTACTACACTAAAATGCAAATCAAATGTTTTTAGAAAAAATAATTTCTGCATTGTTAAATTCTAGTGTTTTTAAACACATGAATATATTATACACTTTATTTTCAAAAATTGCACATAAATATTTGAAAGAAAAAACTCCTATATTTAGGAAATGCTTTATTGTATTGTATTTTCAATTTTTTGTGAATCACAATATTAGATCCAATCCAATTGATGAGTATTGAATTTAAAAAAATAAAGCATGCATGTACAAATATTGACCATGGATTCTTAAAATAGTTCTAAGAACTATGAATAATACACTAGTTCATTATATTCAACTAGGATTTTAAACCTATAAATATTACACAAATTCATTGTATTTAGCTTAGGATTTTGGATTAGTTTATAGTTTCATCAATTATAAAATGAGAGAAAGCAATTTGGACATGATATTTTGAATTTAGCATTTTGTACTTCCATTTTCATTCCTCTCTACCAATTTTCATTTTCTTTCCTATTCTTGGATATTTGCATGTTGTTTTTCTATTTTCTTTTTGTCTCTTCAATTAATTTTTCATTTCATTCATGATTTGATAATAAAATATGAAAAATTATGTATGATATTTTGGTATAAAATTATTCAACACGTTTATGATGGTTTAACATTGACTATATTCAATTTTTTGTATTGAATTTATATTTTGAAAGCTCAAAGTTTCTAAATTCAAGATTTCAAATATAACTATTATAGTTTGCTTGAATTGAATTTGATGAACGTAACCCCTAGCTTCAAAAACAAATCATTTTTCATAGTTGAACTCACCAAGATTTTTCAATGCAAGATTAACTCACCAAAATAGTTAGATATAGCATGCTAGATCAATGTGTACTAAAAGCAAAGTTGAAGGTTAGGGGTTAAAAAAATTTCATCAATAGTTCCTAACTATTTATTCACCATCATTTCCATGATTATCTTTCCATTTTTTCAATGTAGAAGTGAGAAGCTATGCAAGAGGCAAAGCAAGAAATGAAAGCGTATATGAGTTCATGTGAGCACTTAGCTAGCTAATGCTTGAATCTTTAACCATAAAACATTGGGGCCTAAGACCACGTGGTCAAACTTTTAATTTTGCATGATCTATTTTGCAATTAAATTTTAAGAAAAAATTATTTTTAATTTTTTGGGATGAAATTGCATGTCTTCTATCAGTTATAAGACTTCTAGACTTTTTTGTAAACATTTGAAATCATTGGCAATTTATTAAAAAAATAGGTAAAGAAATTCATATCATATGCAAATAAGCTTAATATTTTTTTAATTCACCATAGATTTACATTGCATTGTAAAATATAATGGTGCAAATTAAATTTTTATGTTGTTTTATTATTAAAATATCAAGAGACCATGATTATAGGCCCAAAGTTCAAATTCAAATAGCATATTCAAATTCTCAAATTTTCAAATTAAAATAGAAATTAGAATTTGTAAGCAACATTTGATTAGTTGTGATAGAATTTTTTTTAAATCATTTTGATGACTAATATCGAAATCAACTAATGAAAAACCAAATACACTACATGCAACTTTAGTGATCCATGATGTTGTTCTTTATTTTAATATGGATGTTCAAATGCTTTTACTTTAGAATATCATACAAAATATGAAAGTCTTCAAATTATAGTAGAAATTCTTTTTTCAATTCTATCATATGATTATGTAATAACATATATTCTTTGGGATCTATCATAATAATATTCATTAGATAAGAGGTATTTATTCTACCATTGTAAAAGTAAACAAGCTTCATATCCAAAATTCAATTAGAAGGTTTTCCTCATTAAAAAACCCATGCTAATCTTAACCCTAAAATACAATACTAATAGAAAAAAGACTAGAGAAATTAATAGTTGTAGATTAAATATGAAAACTGTAAAAATAAATAAATTGAACAACCAAAAATAATTGTCAAAATTCTATTTTAGTCCATTTTAGAGTGATTTGATCCAATTCTTGTCTAATTGTACATATCAGTATGATAGCCCAAGTTCAACCTTTTCTAAATTTATTTCTAAATTTTATTCAAAATTCAAATCGAACAAATAACTTTTTAATCATTTTCATAAAAAAAGAAATAGAATTTTAGCATTATTTGCACAATAAAAATTGCATATTGCAATTACAATGGCTAAAAATTCATCCATAAACTTAATGAAATTACAATTATATAAACTTCCTTTTACTTTTTTGAACTAATAAAATCATACATGTACAAATATCATTTTTTTATGTATAGAAAATTTAACAAGACGTGTGGGCCCTAAAAAAGCTCCTTCAAAAATGATATTATATCACTATTAGAAAATTCAATTTTTCTTTTGATTTGGTCACCTTAATGTGATTCACTTTTTTGTTGATTGGGACAGTAATTTGTTGATCTTATCTTTATGAGTAAAATATCAAAAAAAAGATTTTTATCTATGCAATGGTTTTCGAGGTTCTTGTGGCATTTGACTTACATTTACACTAGACACTTGGATCTTGAAAATAAGATGTTGTGAATATTTTGAAAATAACTAAAATGGTATATGTCAAGCTTCATTCTAGAAAAAGTGAGATCTTAAGAATGAGTTCCAAAAATAAATAGAATTAAATAATGGAAGTGACAAAATCTCATAGTGCATATTGTTGTAAATGTAGTACAAAAGGTAAAAGATTAAAGATTTCTAATTCTTTTCAATTATTAAATTTCAAAAGAAAACCTTGAATAAATAATAAATACTATGATAAATCAAACCATACAAAAGTGATGTATACATTAGTATTACTTGCACAATAAAAATTGCATGTTGCAATTACAATGGCTAAAAATGCATCCATAAACTTAATGAAATTATAGTTATATAAACTTCTTTTTACTTTTTTGAACTAATAACGTCATATATGTACAAAAATTATTTTCTTATGTATAGAAAATTTTAAAAAGAATTCCAATCATTTACTATTAGGAAAAAAAGAATGCATTGTAATAGAAACATTGCATAATTATTGTGAAAATTAGATACATACAAAATTAGAATCATAACTACATTATCAAAAGTAGAGATTTATGTAAACACCTCCTCTCCTATGCCGTTTGTAGAAATTAAAAAGTCATCCAAATCATCTATTATTCATCACATTGATTTATAAACAAAATACAAAATTGAAATAGGATATTCAAATTATTTCACTAACTCAAAGCAAAGCCTATTTATGTGCATGCATTGCAAAAAATTTAAATTTTTTAATAGTACATATAAATTGAAATGAGTCTAATTGTAATATACAAATGCTAAATTTAGAGTATGGTGTCCAAATTTTCTTCATAGTTCATTCATGTCATGAAGTCATGAACATATAAACAAAACCAAAATCCAAACTAGGAAAATATTAATGATTTTGTGTTATTATATATAGATTTTAAAATTAATTTTATGGCCCATATTTGGCCTATTTGCACACATGCACAACATTAAATTTTTTTTTTTACAATACTCATAAGTTGGATTGGGTCCAATTTCAATTTACAAAATGCCAAATTTAAAATATCATAGCCAACTAGAATTTATTTATGCCATAAAATATAGACAAAACTAAATATGTAAGTTGAATATAATGAAATTGTGTAGGCATGAATGTGCACATGCATCATTATATATATATATATATATATATATATATATATATATATATATATATATATATATATATATATATATATATATATATATATATATTAAATTTATTTATTTAATTAATTAATTAATTAATTTTTATGATACTCATAAGTTGGATTAGGTGTAATTATAAGTTCATGTTTTTAATTTTTTAAGTCATTCATAAGTTGAATTGGGTCTAATTATAATTTACAAACACTAAACTAAACACACAATAAATCCCTAGACATAGGAGTTTTTTTCTTCAAATGCTAATGATTATGCACTTTTGGAAAACAAAGAGTCTATGCATTGTTTGTACATTTTTATTAATTTATATATAATGTGGAATATAATAGAAAATATTTTTTTTTTTAATATTTACTATTTGCAAGTTTGTACAATACAAAAAACCCATCTGTACAATAATGTCAAATCCAAATTTGGTATGGGAATCAATTGTTGTCTTATAAATTTTTAGTCCTTTTTTAACCTCTACAGTTGTAAAGAAGATCTACCGGGCTTTGTGGATCCTATTATAATTTCATGGATGAAAGTTGAGAATTTGAAATTCTTTAGTGCAATTGGCGCCATAATCTTCCCGCCTAATTGTCTATAAGTCTTGATGTGCGGTTGAAAAGATTCTTTTTTCATTGCTTCTTGTGTTTGTGCTAGTGTGTGTTCATGTGCGTGTATGTATGCACTTCTATGTTTTTGAACCTCTATAGCTCAAGTTTCTTTTTTATTTCTCCTTGTGTTTCTACGCCACTCTGTTTCCTACGCCTCCGTGTTTATGCGATTGTGTTATTTACACTTTTGTTGCTCATAGTCAAGGAGTTCTTTTGGAGGGTACCAAACCCTCAATGTTTTTTGGTAAGATATTGACTGTTGACTTCCAAAGAACGCATTGAAGGGTCCAGGTTTATTTCTAAATTTTTGTTTCTCTTGGAATCCAGTATAGAGTTTCAAGATTAGGACACATGACATTCTTTGAATCGCCACCAGATACAAGTTTTGACCTGTGAATAGGATGCAAATTTTGATTTGTACTGCTCATGAGATTTCACTTTGGAGTGCATTGATGATCGATGAAGTTGATTTCAATTTTGCAATCCAATTGTGTCGGTGCTTCATTTTTTAAATCGGTAGTGCGTATGCAAGAGTTTCCGATATTATCGCCGCAAATTTCGGAATTATTAAATAGCAATGCTACTCCACTATGAAAAATCAATTGTAATAGAAGTTTGAATCTTTCCATTTAACTCGATTCGAGTTGAATGGATGCATCCACAAAAAGTCAATACACTCAATTGTAGTAGAAGACAGTTTGAATCTTGCCATTTAACTCGATTCAAGTTGAATGCATGCACCCACAAAAGTCAATTGTAGTAGAAGACAATTTGAATCTTGCCATTTAACTCGATTCGAGTTGAATGGATGCACCCACGAAAAGTCAATTGTAGGAGAAGACAATTTGAATCTTGCCATTTAACTCGATTCGAGTTGAATGGATGCACCCACGAAAAGTCAATTGTAGGAGAAGACAATTTGAATCTTGCCATTTAACTCGATTTGAGTTGAATGGATGCACCAACGAAAAGTCAATTGTGGTAGAAGACAGTTTGAATCTTGCCATTTAACTCGATTCGAGTTGAATGGATGCACCCACGAAAAGTTAATTGTGGTAGAAGACAGTTTGAATCTTGCCATTTAACTCGATTCGAGTTAAATGGATGTACCCACGAAAAGTCAAATGTAGTAGAGGGTGGTTTTAATCTTGCCATATAACTCGATTCGAGTTGAATGGATAGAACCATGAACACAAAGAAAGTTCAAGGTAGGATTTGCAAATCTCATAAGAATGTAGACTTACTCGTTGCCCACTGCTCTTCCAATCAAGATGAGTTTGTACGTGCCAAATGCAAAGGTGTAGAGGTTGATATGGACATGGATTTTACAATGGTTAGGAAAGCGGGCACAAAGGCTAGAAGTTCATGGCACAGAACACGAGATGGATGAAGATTGTAATGCGGAAGGAGTAGAGGTAGCCAAGCAATCCCAAGCCCGAGTGGCTGTTATCCTTCTAGGAGGTTTTAAGTGACTTTCTACCTCTATCTCAACTCGATGCGAGTTGAAACTCCTTCCATTCACTTCCTTCACTTCAATTTGCAATTAGGCACAAATAGGTTGGCTAGAACTTTAGCTATATACTGTTTTTTACAATACCTCTTTGTTGAGAGACTTTCAAATAAATGTTTTTCTTATAAAACACTCTCTTTGTTCAATTGTCAAACTTGTAGGCCCACTTACTGTTACAAATTTGATGCCAATTATGTTCTATATTATTGTCAAAATTCCTCCTGCATCAAGTCTTCACCATGTTTGCACCAAGTCACTATCTCTACATGATGATTCCTTGTTAGAATTAGATGCAATACATCCGTCATCGCCTAATTTGGAAAAAACCAAAGATGATGTTCTTGAGGCAATCTAGAAGGAGGCTAGTGACAATATTCTTGAAGACATACTTCCGTAGTTGCACATTCTTCCTTTGGAACATTGGCTAATATAATTGGTTCTTACTTGTAATGGATATGATTGCCTACAAGCACGGTGATTTTCATTTGCGTAATTTGGTCTTGATATTCTCCTTCACTGCTCAAATCAAACGGTGTAATCACTAACGAGTCTTTCTGTGACCTTGAATCACCATGCTACATTTAACTACTTCTAGACTTTTGAAAGTCCAAAATTAACATTGGCAAATAATCTTTTGGAAATAATCATTTGGAGATCTCCAGATGCATCAAGAGATCTATACAAAACATTTGAAGATCTATACAAACAGTGAGAGATAATCATCTGGAGACCTTGAGGTGCATTGTCCAGAATTCACTTGAAAGTCCAGAAGTAGTTAAATGTGGAATCACCCTTGAAGTATTCCTTCTGGGAATTATTTTGTAGATTAGGCTTACTCTTCTATTTTGTGGAATATTGCAAGGAATGGACATTTGCAAATCATCGCTTTAGCTAGTGCCCAAAGTTGCAATATTGGGGACTCCCTTTCATCTAGTTTTGAACATTCAAAAGGACAACACCACATGGGATAATAAGAATAGATTTGTATATGTCTTCGGATCCTTTTTTATTGCTAAGGAGATCTTTAGTAAGGTTATGTGAGTTTCATGTTGGTCAGTCACGTGCATGACCACATCGACGCTTTGTTGTTAGATGGAGTATGCAATTGAAAAAAAGAACGTCCATAATATTCCTTTTTTCATGGATGTAGACTCTGTGTTTACAACTCTTTACCCTATTGAGGAGGTACAAAATTTCAAAGCCTTCCTAGAAGGCTAGATTTTGGAAGGAAAGGATGTGCTTGTTGGCTATACAAAAATGCAACAATCCAATTTTTATCTAAATTCAATAGGTGTCTCAATCATGAAGTACAAGTAGTACCATATGGATAGTGATTGGCTCCTAGAGGAAGGTAAAGGAATCAAATTGTTGTAAGAGGATTCCAAAGGAAGGAGTCTATGGCCTCATGGGTAGTGGATGTCAATTGCCCATCTTCCAATGTAGAGCTTGGATGATATTTACAAGAGGTTATCTAGGTCCATCAAATATTCGGAGGTATTATGCGATGAAGATGGAAGTGGGGAGTACAAGATATAGTTTCAGCATTTGGTGTTCTATTGGCAAGTAGTGAATGAAACCTTGAAGGAACCAATTGATTTGATTTTATAGATTTGTATTGGAACTACATTTTTACATTGTATTAAGTACCTTACACAACAAGTGCACTTAATTGTAGTATTTAATATATTTACTATTACATTATAATTACATTGACTTGTATCTATGTCAATGTCATTTTCTTTATTTGTTCACTTTATAAATAAAAAATTGAAAATAGAATACAAGTAGAAAAAATTAGTAGTGGATAAGACCACTCTCTATTTTCTTAATTCATTAAGCACTTGTCACAATTTTGAGAATGGGGCTAGTTGGTTGTTACAATTTTCTTGCCTATAAAGGTCATTGAGCAACAACAAATTATGTATATCTCATAGCCGGTCATACAAATTCAATGGAAATCAAATCCAAACCATTTGAATGAAATAAATAACCTTTGACAACCAATCATTCACCTCATGACTTGGTGTTCAACAAAGGACACAATATGCACTTATATACGAAATCACTATTATTACTGTCAACTATAATTTGTGGGAGACACTTTGACTATTTGAAACTCTCATTGTAATGGAAATTGTAGCTTACAACTAAAGAATTGAGTTCTACTCAACTTAAATTTATTTCAACTCTACTTCAGTTTTGGAGTCTACAAATGGACAATATTATTTTGGGAGGTTCCCAATCTCCCATTTTAATGAATATGATGTTCTGGTAGCATTTACTTCATCATTTAACCTTTAGGAAAATAAACTTCAGTGTATCTGAATATCTCCCAATGTCTTGCCAAATACTATGCAAGCATTTGAAGGCTATTTACTTCATGATTTGCAGTTAATGTATACCTCGGGGGGGAGACTCCCGAAATTTTAGAAAACTACGTGAGATAAAAAATAGGGTCAAATTTATTCTTTGGAGGAAAAATTTATACCTTCCGTAGATCTACTATAGCATAGGCCAATATATTGTAGGGCCATTATAAAAAAAATAGGTTGTAGTATAATACTTCCATTTTGTTGTGTAGTAGAAAGAAAATAGGATACCAAACATGGGATCCTGCTGAACTTGTCTAGTAGGTTCAGTTTAATTATGACCGTCTGATCCGGTTTCCTGTACAGGTTTGGTACAGATTAGTTCAGTCTTTACTTACCTAAGTGGAGGGAAATTGAATTTTTGCTCTTTGGGCGGGGATTGGAGCTGTTTCCAGCGGCCTTGGGGTTTAGGTTCATGTGTTGGGCATTTCCAACGGCCTTCAGCTTCCTCTTGGCGCGCGCGGATGCATGTTTTTTTTTCCTCAACCAGTTAGTCTCTAGTGAACTCCAGTTAGGGTTACAGAGAAGGTGCGGCGCTCCTACTTGCTGCGATGTAATCTATATTTGGTGGAATCTTTTCTACAGCTGGTGTCCTACAACGAGTGGTTGAGGGCTTGAATTTGAAGAAATGTTCGTTGTTTGAGCTTACGGTGAGGCTTCAAATTTGTACGATTTTGTATACTCTTCTTGCGGCGATGCAATCTGTGTTTGGTGGAATCCTTTTGGCAGTTGTTGTCCCAGAGTGAATTGCTTACGGTTTGGATTTAGGGTTTGGGGCTTTGGTGTTAGTGATTTCAGCTTGTGTTGGCATTTACAGGGTCCTCTGCTTTTGTTGTTTCTGATTTAGGGTTTGCCTTCAGGCAATGTTCATGAAAGTCTTTAATTCCATGATGTAGTTGAAATTTGCAGGGTTTAGGGTGACAATAGCAGCTTCTACAGTACTTATCAAGCTCCAAGATGAAGAAGATCAAGGTGTATACCCTTACGCATGAAGGTGCTGCGCCAAAGTGCATAGGGACCATGAAGGGCGAGGCTGGAGAATCTTTGGCCGACCTGCGTCTTCGATTGGAAGAAAAGAAGAAAGTGTTGAATTTTCCATTTCATTATTGGGATCCTGAAGAGTGTTGCAGAGTGTCTGTCACGCTAGAATCGTTGAACGACATTGAGGACAGTGTTTTCATGATCCCTGTTGTTGACGATCACTTGGAAAATTCTGGAAGTAAGAGGCAGCGCCTTGGAGATCAGTCGGACGTTGGAGGTAGTCGAGAAAGCAATGTCATTCACTTAGACGATCCAGAAGTCCCCCACAGCGATACTCCCGAGTTTCCCGAAATGGATGTGGATCCTTCATTACATATAGATCCAGCGGCGTGCTCAAGGATTAGTGTTGCAAGTGAAGACTGCTTTTTGAAGTCAGAAATTGTCACTGCAGAGATCATGAAGATGTACAATGAAGGAAAGGAAAAACTACGGAAATTGCTGGCGGATGTGGCACTAGAAGATCACGAATGGTGCTTGAAGTCTTATGACAACCATGGAAAAGGGATCGTGATTTTGTACTGCTTGGAGTGCAAGAAGGACTTTGGTGGGGTAGATGGGCAACATACAAAGGACAGAGTTTCGAATTTGTTTTCTAATTTCAGAAAATCTCACATCTTGAGTAACCAACACATTAGAAGTTGGTGTACAAGGAAGGATTTAGACTGGTGCAACCATCCCCAATCAATTGTGAAGGGGAAAAAAACGGTGATCTTGACCACGGAAGATCACAGGCGCTTGGTCCTTGAAGGTGTTGATATACTCAATCGTGTCAACAACGATATAGATCCAGACCGGAAGACTTTTGAATTGGTTGGAGGAGATCCCCATACGACAGAATTAAAGAGTTTCTGGTGGAAAACAAAGTGCCTCATTTGCAATGAGCTGTATAGTTTATGCCCTCCAAAAAAGAACTTAGAAGCAAATCTTCAGAACCACACTGGAGGAACCCGACATGCAGAAAAATTGTTGGAGGCCGCCAAATTTGGAAGGTCTACTACCAGTTCAGGAAAGCGAGGGAGGCCCACAAAGTCGACAACCGATAGTTCTAGTTCATCCCAACGGCAGCTCCATGCATTTTTTGGCCACGCCGCAGACAATCTCCAGGTAAATGTCACGCAATCCATGGATCGAGAAGATTGCTAACTGCTTATGTATTAGGGTTTCCGGGGACCGCAGGTGGTGTATGCTGGGAACTCGTTTGAAGTCTATGGTTTGTTGTTTGACATCAAGCCTGGACTCTGCTGGTACCCTGAACCATGGCTGGAAGAAGTTGTAGTTGTTTCTGGTCACATTGTGAAAATTCATGGTACCTTTAGGCATTGTAGTTGCCTTAGAGTGGCCATGACCAACGCACCTTGGGCTGGTCTAACTTGCACCATGCGCGCCACTATACCTTGTCAAACAGACTTTAGGTTGAGGGTGATGAAGGAAGACAAGTCTTTTGAAAAATGAGGAACGAGAATCACAGAGGGTGGAAGAAGAATTGGATACCTGTCATTGCCAGAACTCACCACTTACAGTCGATCAATGTCCAGAAAATTGAGAACTGAGCGCTTGTTTCATTGGGCTGCTAAGTTTAGGTTAGTGCAACTGAAAGTGTCACGGCCTACCTTAAAGGAGTCTGCACTTGCTGCTTCTAACGAACACAATGTGTATAAGTTTTGTACAGACATTTTGCGAGCACATAGGACAGGTTTGCTAGGAGGTAAGCTAGCTTTATGGGATTTTCTCCGTGATGTAGCGGCCAATTTGAATCGGAAAAAAGCAGGTAATAGGTATAGTGAAAACTCAAAGGCACTAGTTCAAACTATGAAAGTCTATGGCGGTAGGAGGATGTGTGATTTGTTTGCCTTAAATTATGCTGGGCCTAGTTACAATACTGTGAAAAGGGAGAGTAGGAAGGGCGTGCAACATGTGGCAGGGGAACATGGCAAAATCTTTGCAACTATAGCTGACATATACAAAGATGCCAAAGCTGCTCATGGGATAGTGGGTGTAGTGCCAATAATTCTAGCAGAAGATGAGACAAAGGTAAGATCGAGAGTTTCATATGAGCAACGATTTGACACCTTGACTGGATTTTGTGGACCAAAGGAAAACCACAAGTATGTTTCGAATTACAAACCCATAGTGGGCAACGGTGAGACAGGTTACAATAAGATTGTAGATTGCTTTTGTTCTGACAAAGTGGGAGGTTTTGCAAGGGTGTTGATGGTCAGCCCGCTCCATGTGAACCTGCCAAGGTTAGTGTTGTGCGTCTCCTGCACTTGTAATTGTTTTGATTCGCAGTGGGTGAAGAACCAGTGGTCAAAAATTGACAAACTACGGGATGAAAACTTCAAGGAGGTTGTAGGACCCATAATTGGGCATGCTAGTGACAGAGATTCGAGGAGGCGGCAACTTATGTTGGGTGAGTATAAGTCCATTGATGGTCTGCGTCTGCAGGTGGACTGGCCAGGGTGGATCTTTAGCAGTAAGTTGGATTTCGATGGAAATGCCTTGGGCTTACATAACCAGGATTTCATTCATAATGGGAAAAAACTTATAAACCCCATCGATTCCCCGGTTAGAACACTAGAAGAAAAACACGTCCGGCACAACCAACTACTATGCAACTAGTGCCCTATGCAACTGTCATGCAACTAGTTTCCTCTCTATTTGCACCAAATCTAATGTAGTTGTTTTGTGCCATTGTTTTACAACATTCATGCATTGTTTTAGTTGCAAAGTAGTCATTCTGTAGTTGCAAAAAAAGACTAGGAAACAACTAGTGTCCTATGCAACTATTATGCAACTGTAAAATGACCATAGTTGTTTCCTAGTTGTACGCTAGTTGTTTCTTAGTTGCACTCTAGTTGTTTCCTAGTTGCTTTCAAAGTTCATTCCCATTCGTGTTATATCAATTGACCCATATCAATTGTAAAGAGTACCATTAGATTGAACATATAAGACTTGTAAGTTGTGATAGTCTTATGTAATGAATTCTTTTGATAGAATTCTAAGATTTCTATAATTTGTGGGTTTCTACAATTTGTAGATTTTGTATATAAGAATTTAAAAAATAATTAAAATTCAAGAAATTTTATAATCTAGGAAATTGAATTTTGAAATCTAGGAAGAAGGTAGATCTGAAATTTTGAAATCTAGGAAGAGGATAGATTTGAAATTTTGAAATCTAGAAAAAGGTAGATTTGAAATTCAAAAATCTAAGAAAAAGGTAGTTTTGAAATTCTAAAATCTAGAAAGGAGGTAGATCTAAAAATTTGAAATCTACAAATCATTGAGATTTATATTTTAAAATTTACAAATCTACAATCTGCAAACAAGTTGCAAACAAGTTGCACACAAGGATGAAGTTCTTTGTATGGTGTCGGATGACAAAAAACCTTGCAACTAGACTGCAACTAATGCGACTTGTCCACTGCAACTACGGACTCTACATTGTCACCTAGTTGCAAACGTCCTATGCAACTACAAAATGAGTTGCATACTGTAGTTGCAAAACCCCTCATTTTCTTCTAGTGGAACACCGCAGCTAGGATGTGACGTGGTTACATTGACGCACCTTGGATTAGTTTACAATAAGTTCACCTGTGACTTGCATGGACTGAAACTAGAGGACACAAATAGGAAGGACCGACAAAACTGGGCCTCAGCTCAAAGAATTTGTCAGAAAAAGGTTCGGGACTATCTGGCCAAGCTCAGGACGTCGAAAGAGGTCCATCAGGAGCGCACACTTGGCACCGAGTACTACCTACAGGTTTGCGCTAACTACATTGATATTTTCTTGTCTCCAAGTTTGGACTTGAGGTCACATATAGTTTTAGCAGCAAAAGTCTCTTTTTTCTTCCGCATTTGGAAACTATGGTTTCATTTTGGAAATCACGCAGTGGGAGGGAATTCGAAGAAATTGACTGTGGCCACAAATTTTGTTTCACAGCAATACTTCAGTGATGTACAAATGTCCTTCCACTTTGTTGTTTTGCTTATTACTAATTTTCGAGACAAGTATCCAGAATTGGCAATTCCCCTCCACTTGACTGGAAGCGATGCCTGTGAAATTTTTTTTTCCAAAATTGGTGGAATGGAAGGGAATGAGAGGGCTTATGACTTCCACCAGCTTGTGAGTACTGCAAATACACTTAATCGCTTAACAGCTACAGAGTACAAACAAAATGGTCTAAAATTTGGTAGAGTCCATAACAAGATGAAGAACGTTTGGGTTGACTTGCATCCACTTGGAGAGTTAGAAGTTCCATGCAATCTTGGTGACTACACTCTCATTCACTACAAGAAATTGGGCTATTTTGTGACTACGAAAGAATGACTACATGTCCGATGTGACTAAACAATAACTGCAGCTCCCTAATTGCACCGGATTTTCTGGCTCCACATTTGCCGAGTCATTCAGGAGTTGCGAACATGACTGTGGAATGAGCGGTTTCAAAATGCCAAGGTTTCATCCTCTGAAGTCTGTCCAAAACTCTGCCAAGCATTCAACGGAAAGTCTACAGTCGTGCCAGAGTAACAAGGAGTCATACATTGTCACTGCAAGTTACTTGTTTGTGACTACATAGTCACTTCCCAATGACTTCAACATGACTTGACAACTTATGTGGGCATTTCCTTAAAGACGTGGTGCTTTATTTCTTTTAATGTACTTTTCTTTTACTGTAGTATGAGTTTCTTCTTCCATTTAAGACAAAAATTATAGAAGTGTTTTTGGAAATTCACAAATTCCTCTTTTAATATTTGTTTTTTGACTTAGACTTCTATGTTTAGGTCTTATGTTACTTTTTATTCTTCCTTGAATTTGCATTCAGCACAAAATTTTACTTCATCTTTAGTTTAATTAGGTCTTTTAAATGACTAAAATGTAGAAGAAGAATGTACGTACCTCCAAAACCTAAAAGTGTAATTCTTATCCCTATTTTTTATTCTCTATCACTAGGTTTTTTCACTACATCTTTTCATTCATAAACCCTACTCTTTTCATTTTATATCTTTAAAATTTATTATTCTCCCTATATATTTTCTTCTTCTAAATTTTTTTTTGTTTTTCTGTGTGATTATTATTCCTACTTTTTATCTTCCTCTCAAGTCTGAAGAGTACCGCAAGTCATCTTCCTTTTATTACCCCTGTCTTCTTTTCTCTTATTTTTTCCCATGCTTGGATTAATTTTTTTCACAATCCCTATTTTTGGTTACTCTTCTCTATTATTTTTTATTATCCATAATCTTCTTTGTGGTATTATCTCTACTTTTTTAAAGTCTATATTATTTTCATTAACTCTTTTCTTTATCTAGTCTAGCAATGTGTTGAAAAACTTGTTTTTTCCACTTTAAATGCAAATATCTTGCAATCTATGCGGTCAAAAATTCTGAAATTTTTTCCACACTTTTTTTATACTAGTTGGATCTAAGATCGTACGGTTAGATGTCAAAAAAAAACATTTAAAATCCTTTTTTACTCTTTCCTACAGAAATGGCAGTTTTCAGTGTTTCTTTAGTAGAAAAAAGGCCTCGCTCATGTAGGGGTTAAAATGATGCACTCTTGGAGACTTATTTTTATTTTTATTTTTTTTACTATTAAGGCCTTATTCATTAAATTGAGACAAACGATTCATTTTGAGACTTTCAAATCATGGTTCCAAAGATCCTCTAATGTAATAGTAGTTGATCCCAAAGATAAAACGAACCCATTCACAGAAGACGGTATAGGTTTAGGAATCTGCGTTCTTGAAATTACGAGGTAGGAGTAGACATTCATTCATACAATAAGTCAAATACTCAAAAAAGGAAGAAGTAGTAGAAATTGCACGCGAGATGCATCATTTACTTCATTATGGAAAACATGAAGTGTATGTGTCTATTGCTCAAAACCTCACAGGAAGTGAGTGAATCCTAGCCAATGAATGTTTGTTGAAATAAAGAGGCTCACTATACACAAAGCTCTTAATTTCTCGAAGTCCTTTTTTCTGTATTTTATTTACCATGCTATTAATAGGAGGCACCAAGCTACGAAAAGGAGGCACAGAAGCCAAGGGCTTCGAAAACTTTACTTGTATGCTGGCCTAAGCATCGCCATTGGCTGTACAATCGCTCTTGGCTACTTCTAGTACTTTCAGCTTTGCCAAACCTCTGAATATATCCTCGCGTCGAGAAGGATAGTGGGACCCACTTCCATCACGCACAGAACCGTAGAATCCTGTACTTCGTGATCCACCACCCTTTTGCTTCGACGCGTAGGTGTCTGTAGGAACCTTTGAAGTGGAAAGAGATGTAGACCGACGAGGAGGCGGCCTTGGTAGCAACATATTGACATTGTCTATATACGGAAGTCCAGATCTTGAGGACTTGGACTCCAGGGAGCGTCGATGGTCTCTAAAAATCCTTTGACGGAATAGTGAGTCGGCAGAAGGCGATCTTCTACCTCTCGCAGACAATGAAGGCCGAGGTTCATTACCCTGGAGCCGGGGCAACTGAGGTTCAGTTTGGAACTTGCCTTCCTGAAACTTCATGAAACCCTCAGAGAGAGAAGCCTTCTCTGTCTTGCTCACACACACAAGTGAACACGCGAGCGGCAGTACAACAGAATCCTTGGGTCGAGGATCTCCAGACAGGTCTAGTTTACGATTCGTCACAACATTTGTCCTTGGCGAAGGTGAAAACGATCCTCCTCGAGTCGAAGATGTCCATTTCAACGGGGATGGGGAGCAGATGGGCGTCCTCACCACTTCACGACTGGGAGGACTATCGACGACTCCATCCTCCACATTCCCTCTGGAGAAGTCGATGGCCGCAGACGCAGCATCATCAGCGGTGCGCATTAGGTACGGCCCAGTATCTAGAGACGGTCTGGTACTCCCCTCAATAGATTTGGACGTCATAAACAGTGATTCTCCTGAACCGGAAAGGAGGCTAGTAGTCAGCCGCTGCCTTTTGGGGAGATCTAAAAGGCCATCCCCTTCAACCTGGAAGACATTGCACATCCAAAGAATTGTCCAAAAATTACAGTAAGTCCCAATACGGAACGAGGAACAAAAACAATGACCATCGGAACAACGCACAACTATTGAAGCCATTAAATGGAAACTTAAAAATTTTATTTACAAATGTATGTACATTTAATATTAGGAAGTACAACATGCCACATTGTCTAAATGTGAAGTCGGGACAGAACGTCTATGGTCTACGACGGTGGGGCTCTATAACTAAACCAATCCCTGGAAGATGAAAACGTGTTCGAAGATTGTCCGCGGACTCTCTCATGCCTTCTATCATCTCCTGGAGGAGGTAATCGGAGGCAACCAATGGATTACAACCAATACAATGGGCGTTGATGTATTCCCGCAATTGCCCCGACTAACAATTTGAGTCTACACGTTTTAGCCACGGCAGAAGTTCCCCCATGAGTACATCATCTCTCCGTTTACAATGCGTCCATGTGTCTAAGAAAATGGCATTTCCGTCCTCATTACAGACACTCTTCTCTGGAGAGTCATCAATGAGAACCGTATTGTCTGCACTGAAGGATGTTTCTCCACCAGGATTCGAGAATAGTGTCTCTGAAAGAACCTTCAGGCAGTACATTTTGGACCCACGATGAAGGAACTTTCCTGGAGAGAATTCTATCTTTTTGCAGGAATCCTGCCCTAGGATATCAAAGGGAGGGCTACAGCCGCTAAAGAGATGTCCAGCGATGGGTTCTGCATTGTGCTTCAACATTGTAGTCCACACAACAATCCTGTCAGCAATCTCGGAAACCTGTCGGAGGAATTCGCCCAGATTTGGCCGAGCGAAAACCGCCTTGGGTCCGATGATTGTGGGAAATCTGTGACATAGAGCATGCTCTTCGACCCGGTAGGTCTTTAACTTATTGGCATATGACTTGAGCGCAGTCTGACAAAGTACGCCATTCAAGTCAAAGACTATGTTCAACCACTTCCGTCGACGTTCAGGCAACACAGGCAACACATTGCGCGAGACGACCTCTCTTCCGCCCTTCGATTCTACCTGATAAAATCAGGACAACATAGAAATAGAGTTACCTGTTTGAATGCAGAATCAGGTGAGCCAGACAACGGGAAGGAGCACTCAAATCCACTAATCATTTCCTTGCTCCTAGGAATTGCTTTCATTGCCAGCGGACGGTGCAAACTTATACCAAATTTGTGCTGAGCAAAAAAAAACATGGACAACATAATTCAATTAGTTCAACACGTATGAACCTTGAATTGTTTTCATTTTATTTACAATGTTTACATGTACACTTGAAAATTGATGATTTCATCAGCAGCCAATATAACTTGACCGTGAGGCCTATGCTATACTATGCTACATGGATCGCAGGCAGAGAAATGTCCATGAACGCCAAATAATCAAGGAGTGGCCACGCCCTCCTGTCAAGCAGAATGAATATTATATAAGTGTCTCATTCCGGAAGATTAGTGGCTCAAGCAAGCCACAGAAGACATCCATGATGACAATCCATGGATTCAAACAAAGTCATACGGACTGGGAGAGTGTACCTTGGCGGATTCTGAAGACTGCGGTTCTTCAACATTTAAAGTCGCCGCCTTATAGGTTTCTCCACCTTCCTCTTCCGGGACATTGTCGAGAGGGTCTTCCTCACCTTCTCCAAAGTCCAGTGGTTCTTCCTCCTCAGGGAGTGGAGCCTCAATGTCCTCTGAGGACATACGACATATTGGGACACCCAAGGATATAGGAGTCCCGTCTTCAACAATAGCCGAATGCGTTGGGAGCACAATTGGCACGGGCTCTGATGCACGAAGTTTATCCTCGCATCGAAGATAATGTTGAGCACTTCGACCAGGTTCAGTTGACAAAGAGGCGGCTTGAGTCTCTGGAATCACGTTCGTTGTATCATTTGGAATTGGAGTATGTAACTCTGCCGTCTCAGAAGTAGTGGATGGCTGAAGGTTTCTACTCTCCACAGGTAAACCAACCTTGCGACTAGGATCCTCGACTCGAGGATCCTGTAGACTACCAACGACCTAAGGTAACGTACGCATTCCCGTTGGTGCAGAACACGATGGATTACGAGCATTCTCAACAGACATATCAGGACACTTTGGCAGCGGGGTGGAAACAGTCGATAAGAACGACGGGTCTGCGCGCGCAAAGAAGGCATTCAACTGCGCCTCCAGCCTATCACATTTATCTTTTGTCGCTTGACTACTTGCGACGGCCTGTGCAATCTGCTGGTCTTTCTTGTCTAGCGCTTCCTGCTGTGCCTTCTTTCTGATAGCCCTTCTAGCCTTCCTGTCTTCAACTTTTGTCCAGAAGTCAACCTCTTGCTTCACAGAGACCACGGCGCCTACAGGTTCAGCTGAAGGGTTAATGGGGTCATGAAGTGCATCCGTAGAAACACTACAAGGCACAACTGGACGGCATTCATCTTCACTGTCCTTGTCGTCATCATCAGAGGAATGGGGGAGATCGTCTGTATTGTAGTCCGATAAATCCAAGACCTCAGTTTCCGCAACTTCATTGGACTTTCTCTTTCTCTTCCGTTCCAAAGGAACTGCATCCTCGTCCGATTCATTGCCAGAATTATCGGCTTCTCTTGCAGGATCTGTCCCAGGCCCGACTGGATCCGGATGAGGCCCCCCCTGCTCTTGTAGACTTGCTTGGTATCGAAGCTCGTCGAATTCTGGGTCAGATTCAACATCCTCAACTACATCAGTGGATGTTCTACCAACTTGACAAGGAGCAACTTCCCATCGCTCCATATTTGTTGCATTGCTCCCATATTCATCAATCCCTTGCAACCCTTCAGTAGACAACACTTTGTCCCTCACAGGCTCTTCCACACGTGCATGTCTACCAGAGCCCTCACCTAGGGGAGTAGCTGGAGACAGTAAATTCTTGTCATTTGGCGGGGACACGGAGGTCAACAACGGTGGATCCACGTAAAGAGGCCGAAGATAGTTTGCTGAATATGGTGAATTTGAAGGCAGGAAGTCATTCATGTCCATTGTATCCGTGAATGTTGCAACAAACCGATGTTTGTTTGTGAGCCTCTCATCGCACATGCCGTTAAAGAACGCTCCAAACATCTACAGCACACAAACAAGAATATTGATTTGTGAGGAAGTCATTCATAGTACAAATCATCATGTACGTGGTCAATTTCGGAGATTAGAAACGAACATTGTCATGGACACGCGAGCTCAACCAACTGAATAAAAGGTCAAGGATTATCCTCGAGGCAAAGATAGACGTACCTTGGCTGCAAGAATGCACTTCGATCCAACGAAGATTCCGAGGACGTTCTCACTGGCCTTCGCGAAGCATTGGAGGATCTCTAAATAGAACTCCATTCTGAATTCACTAGCATAGAGTCTCCATTTTGCTTCATTATTCTTGTATGGGTCATTGTAGTACAAAATGTTAACTGCATGGTATCCGCTCTTCATTCTGTCACGGACAGAATTGGCATGGCTACTTGACTTCTTGAATAGAAAGAGGAGTGGCACTGGAGGCATGTTCCCTCTTGTCGTCGAGTGATTCAATCGCTCAGCCTTGCAGGGGAGATAGGAGGATTGCTGACAATCGTACTGTGACATATTGGAAGCTGTGAATGCTATTGCAATTCGCTTGTCTTCGTCCCCACGAAGAATCCACAGCCACACACTTGCATCTGTTGCTGCTGGTTCCAACTGCCTAGCCAAGAAAGTCAGAAATGGCTCTAACGAAAGCACTTGCTGAGAGTCAACGGGTTTCAACATTTCACGGACATCAAGAATAGCGAGGTTTAGAGGTCTCTGTTCATAGTTGTAGTGATCACTTTTCACAATTGCCTTCGCCACAACGTCTAATCCGGTTAATGACACTTCTCCACAAGTATCACTCAGTCTATACTTCGACTTCATGAATCTCTGAAAAAACGTTGCTTCGTCTGTGAATTTCTCCCCGAGTTCTTTTGCCCTTTTGTTCTTCGCCTCATTCGTAAGCCGTTTCGTAAAGAATGTTGGCTTTGGCTGGGTAATAAGGAGATCCTAAGTTGATGACGTGAAGAAGTGCCTCTTCTTCCACGACCTCCACTTGTCGGTGATGACATTTCCATGGGCATCACGCAACTTGAGGCTCGGCTTAATGTCCATGAGCTCCTCTAAAACAATTTTTTTCTTCTTCCTTCGTTCGACCCACTCAAATGCAACCTGGTTATCGGGCACCAGGTACTTTGCTTTCAGGACGGACACCTTGGGGTAAGCCGCATCACGACCCGGAGTTTGATTTAGCAAGTGCATCGCTAATCTTCCGATGTCTCTATCTGTGAAGTGGCCCATGTGCTTAAAGAACTCTCTTTTCAAGCTCATGTTCTTCGATTTGAAGCCTTTTGCATCTTGAAATTTTTCTTGTGTGACAGGATCGATCAGATCCCCCTGAGTGTGCTTCGTGAGGAACTCCTTCCAATACTTCCACAATGCATCACGCAGGGTTATTATCTTTATCTCACATTTCAAGTCACTCACAGACTTGATGGTTGCACCTTCTTTCTCAGGATTAATATTTCTAAACCGACTAACAACATGATCTGTGAAGTCCTGTAAGACCCAACAGCAGACACATTAGTGGTTTCAATCATCGCTAAGTTATTCAGATCTCGAAGGAAATGAATCCCATTCATTGGCAACACCTATTAAAATGGTATAGGTATTGAGGATCTTCGACTCGAGGATACTTAATACAATTGCACTGCGACTTACTTTGTATTGGCGTTCACTTAGGACTGCACCATTCCGTCGGATCACAGGTTCCTCGGCAATATTTGTAGGTCGCGAGAAGTGGATCCAGACATTTCGTAATCCCAGAATCTGTGTCCCCCAAGTTGGTTGTTGGTGCTCTATATGATTCGTGAGGTTGTAGAATTGCGAAATGTTTCTCAACTTTGCCGGATCCAATGACCACACAATGAGGGCATCCCAAGTTGACAACTCCTGCTTTCGTTTATCACCACAGCCTCCTAGCTGGAGCAACTTTGATGCAGCAATGCTATGCTGTCCATTTATAATCATAAATAGACCATGCTTTATCTCAGCCCAATCTTTCGGCGGGGATTTGAGTAATTGCTTGTTGGCATCAACCGGCGTTAAGCAAATACGTTGCCGTTGCGTTACGTCTCCAAGCATTAGCAGTTGCTTCTTTGTGCTCTCTACAATGCGAGTCTCTAGCTTTCGAATGATGTATTCATCCTTCGCAGCAATGCATTGCTTGATGGTCACCGGGAATGGATCCAAACCCAATATATAGCACGAACCGTGCTTGTCCCAGAATTCTTGTTGCGATAAGGCGTGCACGACATGATCCTCCATGGATTTCTGGGTGGCTGTTGGGGTGGGTTCAACACTTGTTAGAATCGATCCAGAACTTCCTGTCGTTGTCACAATAGCAGGCACATTTGATTTTCGCACTCTCTTTGTTGTTGCCCCGGCTCTTCGTTCTTCATGGTCATCGCGCTTGCGAGATTCCGACCAAACTTGACCTTGGCCAGTGCTCCTACTAATCGACATTGGAGGACCAGACCCACTGTGACCTCCTTCATCTGCAAGACGGCGCTTTTGATTCTTGTTTCGTACCAGAGACGGCACAATGTTCACATGCTTAATAGCATGTCGATCAAGTGACGCCCAGATTCTATTCAATCTTCTGGAGTTCACATTTGCAGTCTTGTCTTCCCAGGGAACATACTGCGCGTCCTCAAATTCCTTAATTAGATACTGCGTCTGGGACTCCTCCAGAGATGTTAAGAGGAACTGCACGTCAAATTTTGCTCGATCCTCCTTCAAATTCATGACAATTGAATGACACTGGTTCCTTGGCTTGCCATCCTTATTGACTTCCCGCACAACAATTACGACAAAATCCGAGTGGTGGTGTTCAATCATTGTAACTTTCTCCTGGAGGTGTAAGGGAAAGAATGACGGCTGCTCTTTTACTCGGTAGCGAATGAAGACATAGTCTTGGAATCGAGCAATCCCAAACGTCCACTCTGCAATGTGTTCTTTGAATTGCCAGAGTCTTCCGTATGAGTCCGCCATTTCATCAATAAATGGCTCGACCCCGAGCGGATTCTCAAACAGCTCAAGGAAGGGCTCTACTATTGAGTAGTCATATCCATCCTCTTGCTCCATTGGCAGATACCTGCACAGTTCAGTTATCCATGTGAGCCTAAGCAAGATTTTACTTCGAGTCGAGGATAACCATTGCATATGACAAGTATGTCAATTACCATGTTTTATGAATCTCACTTCTATTTTTTCGACACAAGTTATCTTCGATGCGAAGATAACTCATGGGAGCGTAAATAAATAAAGCAACATGTTTCAGTGGTAATTCCAGTCAGTCATGGTTCTTAATCTTCGAGTTGAGGATATTTTTTGGGCATATACTACCCTGTTTTTTTATATGGTCTTGCATGATATCCTTCATTTACTATCGATGTAAGTGGATTCCTAATTTAAATTGATTTTCGCCCGTTCACTATGGAGTCATATATCAATTATTCTACTTATTATTATTCATTGTTTACAAATTCAATATTATCTTCGCCTCGAAGATAGTTGTATTTGTTCTGTCTGTCTTCTTACTATGACAGAAAAACAATTAGAGTGTTTTTTAATCTTATGTTAACGTGATTACGTGGGTGGTACTTGACTACTTGTTTTGTTGGCTATGTTTGAGAATCCATATTTTTGGGCCTTTTTTGTTCTTATTCATAATATGTTGTGTTCTTTAATTTTTACTGCGAGTATTATTGGATTTCATTTATATTATCCTCGAGGCGAAGATAAATATCCTCGAGGCGAAGATATTTATCCTCGAGGCGAAGATAAATATCCTCGAGGCGAAGATATTTATCCTCGAGGCGAAGATAAACATCCTCGAGGCGAAGATAAATATCCTCGATGCGAAGATGAATATCCTCGATGCGAAGATGAATATCCTCGATGCGGAGATAAATATCCTCGAGGCGAGGGTATTTGTCTTCGCCTCGACGATGTTTATCTTCGCATCGAGGATAGATGGCAGAATGGCTGTAATTCCTTGTCGTCTGGAAGCCCTACAATTTTAATTAATGTTCTAAACCCTAAATTGTTGTCACTAAACCCTAAAATTTGGTCCATAAACCTTAAAATTCTGTCTTTAAACCCTAATTTCAATTGAGGAAGTTATGGACCTCGTATTTGATTTCTCTGTACTGTCAACCCGCCTGTAGGTGATATTTTAAAAGTTCTGCACTTGTATCCTACACCATAGACACAAGAATGCATTGTTAGTACATTGTATCAATATGTTGAATGAACTTGCAAGTTGGTTTACTTACAGTTCAACCAATGTTCTGAACAAGCAACTTCTAAACGTACATTGGTTTACAACAGTTTGTAAACCAACAGAATTGAACCGTAAAACTAAAAAAACAAGGTACAAAAGATTGATAGAAAGCCGGCAAACTAGATATGCAAGCATCCAAGCAATAACACCGTGACAACGTCAACCAGACATGCAAGCATCCAAGCAACGTGAATCCATGAACCACACATGCAAGCATAAAGACAAAAATACCGTGACTCCATGAGCTGTGAGCACCCTAAACACGAAAGCAAGCTAATCGTAAACATCAAACAAGCATAGAAACTATAATTACTATGACCAGCCTAAACACCAAAGGAAGCTAACCCTAAACATCAAAGAAGCACAGGAACTGTAATTACCGTATTGCAACAAATGGATTCTAAACAATCTAGCTAGAAAAAAAGAGGTTTTTAATCATACCACAATTGTCGTTGCCAAATAAAAGATCTCGTATAAGAAAGCAATGAAAGAATACCTGAACCAAAGAAACTACACCCGCAGCAACTACTTCCTCCGTCGTTGTACAAGCCTGTCCGCGCGCGCAATTGAATCCAGGAAACCTTCAAACCGTCTCCGCCGCCAACACTTCAGAACACCCAGACAAACCCTCTCAAAGACAAACCCTGTGAATTCTGCACCGACAGAGGAAAATGAACAATGAGCGCAATGCTTGGAAACAAGAAGAAAAGCACTCACCAGGAAGAAAACAAGTGCTGTGCAAGGGAGAAATTACCTGGGCGACTAGAGAGAATGTGACCGCGCTGCACAGAGGGATATGTGATTTCGCCGCGGCAGGAAGATGCGAACTTCACACAAAAGGACACGCAATCTTGATGAGGGAGGGAGATGCAAGATGAACACGGGGACACGCAATCTTGATGAGGGAGGGAGATTCAAGATGAACGTGGGAAGGAAAAAACCCAAGCTTGACGTGGGAGGGAGACGCTTCACCGATGCAGCAAGACGCAAGCTGAACACGGGGAGGGAGATAAGATGAACGCGGGAAGGAAAAAACCCAAGCTCAACGTGGGAGGGAGACGCTTCACCGATGCAGCAAGATGCAAGCTGAACACGGGGAGGGAGATGACTGCCGGACCTATGCCCAGCCGCCGAAATCAAGGTTGGTTGTCCCAACCCTACGGCTCGGTAACAAAGTAAGTCATACTTAAGTTTGAAATTTTAATTCAAATAGGACGGAAATTAAGTTGAGTAATTATGGTCTTCAAGTAGCCATTTAAAGGTTGGTCCGCCTTTTTCATAGGTTTGTATTAACATAATTAGATATTTATATGTTTTTTCATTAAAAGAAAATTTGATGCCGAATGGAAGATAAGGAGTTGGTTTCATATTTATTGTACTATTATTTGAATTAAAGATGAATTTTTAAAGATTTTTATTTAAGGTAACTTTTGCGATCCTAAATCTCCTAAAATGCATGCTCTTGCAAGTTTGAAAGTGATTTCAAGAAATGAAGGCCAATGATTGGCTCCTTCTTTTAAACTCTCTTTTGTGTGTACATGTGTCATTAAGTGCACTAACATGTATTTGGGGGGTTAGTGCCCTTAGTGACACATGATCTTAGCAAAAAAAAGATCATGTGTCACTAAGTACACTAACCCCCCAAATACATGTTAGTGCACTTAATGACACATGATTTTAACAAAAAAAGATCATATGTCACTAGGTGCACTAACCCCCCAAAATACATGTTAGTGCACTTAGTGACACCTGATCTATTTTGGCTAAGATCATGTGTCATTAAGTGCACTAACATGTATTTGAAGGGTTAGTGCCCTTAGTGACACATGATCTTAGCAAAAAAAAGATCATGTGTCACTAAGTACACTAACCCCCCAAATACATGTTAGTGCATTTAATGACACATGATTTTAACAAAAAAAGATCATATGTCATTAGGTGCACTAACCCCCCAAAATACATGTTAGTGCACTTAGTGACACCTGATCTATTTTGGCTAAGATCATGTATCACGAAGTGCACTAACATGTATTTTGGGGATTAGTGCACTTAGTAACATGTGATATTAGCAAGAAAAGGAATATTGTTTTCCTCTTATATCATTGTAAGAGAAAAGAGTTTGAGCAATTTTTTTGGTAATCACCCAATTGTCTTCAATCAATAGTATACGAATGTTTGGAAGAAGGAATTGCTCTACAATAGGATATTTGGTGCACTTAGTGACACACAAAATAAACAATAATTTTCAATGAACTTTAAAATCAATTTACATTTTACATTTTTAATTTTTAAATTTTTTTTAATGTGTGTAACTTTTACAAAGGAAAATTTTCTTTAGATACGAAATGTACAGTTCTAATAGTGGTAACTAATACTTTTTTTGCTCATATATCATTGTAAAAATAAGGAGTTTGAGCAATTTTTTTTAATCTCCTAAGTGTCTTGGATCAATAGTATACCAATGTTTGGAAGAAGGAATTCCTCTAGGATATTTGGTACGTGCATTCAATTGATTGGTTGACCTAGTCATTAACCCTTTTTTATTTGTCAATGCAACTCCTAAAGTGTAATTTTCTAATTCATCTCCCTTTGTATCAATTTCTAAAGTACCATGTACATACTCTAGACTTCTAAGAAATAAACCTGAACCATTGTTTGTAGAAAATTTGTATAACATTTGAAACAACCCAAATTCTGCTCCTTCCGGATGACCTTTAGTGAACCATGTGATAATTGATGACTCCAAATCATTAAGATCAATGTGGGGCTTGATATAAGAATTTTTGCTAATGTGCATTTGAATGACATTGGTTGGATTCTCTTTATCACCAATACACAAATAGCGAGCAAGACTACTTTGGTTTTCAAAATAATTATTGATTTGTATTCCAAAATGTGGCATAAGACTTTTCCAAATGTTTGATGCGCATTGATCACCCAAATCCTTAAATGCCTTCTCTGCTGCCAATGATATCTTTGAATTGTGGTACGGGACAATATCTCCTTCTACACCCTCTCCTGCATTTGTTGAATAACCGTGGCTTCTATTCTTGTAATTTCCACGCAATGATGTATTTTTATATTTGATTTGACCATATGGTGGTGTTGTTTCATAATATAAATTCACTAGTCTTGATGTCATTTCATATGAACTTTTTATAAATGCATTTGGAATATAAAGAGCTACAATGTAGGATAATTCCAATTGCAAGGTTGATGGAGGAATTTTTGATCCATCAAAAATAGCCAACGCTATCGAAGTAGTCTTCACTAGTTTATCTTGTTTGTATATATTTTGCCACTTCAACTTGTCATTGTTAAAATTTTTGTGTTTCCAAAATGGTTCATTACCCGTTGAAGCACTACTATTTGGAATACTCGAATAACTTATGTGAAGTTCTACATTTTTAGGTAAGTTCAATCTTTGCAATGTATTTCTATATAAAATACTAGATTTTGATATAACACATTGGACTATTAAATCACTTTTTGATTTAGTGAATTTTCTACATCCCTGCAATAGTTCATGAAATTCTAATATACTATCAATTTGGAAATCCCTACAATTCCACAATCCCAATATCTCAACACAATTTTCAGAATATACTATATTCTTTACATTGGGACACTTTTTACATTTACTTCCTTCTTCAAAAAACTTAGGCAAGCAATTTGCACAAACTCTATGGCAACATTGTGATTGATGCCCACGCGTAAATAAACTATTATACTCTCTATAAAATGCATCTACAAAAACATCATGTTGTAGTGTAAATTGGCAAGGAATGATATACATTTTTTTATTTTTATATCGTGTAGCATGCGTACTATATGTACATCCCTTGGCTCCATCTCCATCATAATTCAATTCAATAAGGTTCTCCTCTTTCAGTAAATTCCATGAAGTTAGTTTATTTTTTTCAAAATTTCGGTCTTTGTAATTTCTTCCTTCTTCTCTTTCTCTTTTTCTGCCAATTAATTGTGAAGATGCCATGACAATATAATTGAACACAATAATTGAATATTTTTTGGTGAATATAACTAGAATGCAATAAAATGAAAATAAAATGATAAAATAAGAAGTTATTTGATATAATGCAAGTGAGATGATAATATAAAAAGAAGTTACTTGATAAAGTGCAAGTGAAATGATAATATAAAAAGAAGTTATTTGGAATATGATGCAAGTGAAATGATAATATAAGAAGAAGGTACTTGATGACAATTTATAGTCCAAAAGATCCCTAATTTTAAAACGTAAAATAACTCTTTTACTTTTATATTAAAGCTAAAGAACTTTAAGTTCAAGTGTTGAACAAGTCCAAATACAAGATGAAGATGTTAATAGATGACTACGAACTTTTACTTTGAGCAATTAAAATATCTAGGACTTTAACTTATATTAATAGATAAAAGCAATAATAGATCCTAAAACTGTGACCACAAACTATTATATAAGACAGAGTTTGTGTTAAAATTATAGTTCTCAAATTTAGAACCTTATGGGTTGAAAGTTTTTTTTAGGGCATTTAAAAATGACATCAACAAATGTCAAATTAATACAAATACATGTGAGTTAATGCCTCTCTAAGATGTAGTTCTTCTTGTAGTTAAATATTTAAATTAGTAGAAGTTGTCGTTAATTTTTGATAATTATTTTAGTACATGATAGAGGTTCAATTATACTTCAATGAAGTGCTAAACCATGTACCTTTCGATGGTTGCCACTTTCTATTTTTAATTTAATTTAAAATGGAGTGGATAGTGTAGACAATTTTATTTAAGAAAGCAACTTCATTATCACTCATGAAAAATGTGAGAAGTACAAGTTTACTAGAAAATAAAGGTTACTTTAATCTATTAATAAGTTTGAAAAATAATACAAACACAATAATCACAATAATGAAAAAATATATTGTATAATTGCACAAATTGCTATAATGAATTGCGAAAGCGAAATCCAAACTACAGTTGGACATACTGTAGTGCAATTGATGCACTTATATGAAATAAAGATTCAAAATCACTAAATCCTACTTTAATTTATATATAATTTCATCATTTCTATTAGTGAATTGTATTTAGATACCTTTATTTCGTTAGTACAACATGTTTAAATCTAAAAATAATGCAATTCTAGCTTTCAACAATTCACTTCATGCATTCTAAACTAAGTAGTGTTCATTGTAAAACAATTCAAATTAAAGATTCCAATCACATCTATATGAAAGCAAATTTTAAAGTTAACGAACTTGTCCGATTTCTAACTTTTTTTAAAACTTTGTTGGTGCCATGCAAGATACACATTAAGTTAAAAAAAAAAGGGGACAAAAAGGACTAGAATCAACTAAACATTCCAAGGCTAATTCTTTTATATTTAAAAAGCATTCACCACAATCTAAGGCCTTTGATTATTTTGGACTCATAAATGTTGAGTTGTAATTAAAATTTCATTGATTTCCTTCTTTTATAAAGTTGAGAATTTGTTAATCTTCTTATTTACTTCATAATGTTGAAAAAGATCAATTAATTGACCATTCAAATTACATTTTCGAAGTGAAACTTTATTTTAACATGAATTTCTTTTTTTCAAATGCATTTAAATTAAACTAAGAAGTTGTACTTGTAATGAATTAATGATGTACTTTTTCCACATTATTTTTTCACACATTATCCTTGGGTTTCTTAGTTCCTATAATGTACTTTTTAACACATTTTTATTAATTTTCCAAAAGCCTTAAACCCTTCACTTCTAATCTTTTATAAACTTTGATGAGAGCATTTTGAAGCTTCAAAGTACATCACTTTCAAACTTCTTCTATTAAATATCTTTTCACGTGAGCTCAAGGAAAATTTCACCATCATGTTTATGAATATCATTTGTATTTCTTTGAAAAGTTACATATTTCTTTAGGGAATTTTTTAATTTCAAATTTATTTTAAAAAGAATTTCTTTGTAAACCACCATAGAAATGAATTAGAAGCTTTTCAAAATGGAGCTCCAATTCATGATTTCTGTGCATTTCATTGACAATGAAAAAAATTAGTGGTTCATATTTAATTTGTTCATAAATCCAACATTTTCTATGTATTTTCATATTGTATGAAAAAAAAATTATCCTTCTTTCACATGCAAATCTTGAGGCATTTGACATGTGATGTTTTAACCTTCACAACATGGCTCATGATTTCTATGCTTGAAATTGGAATTGGAAAAAATTAGTCCATATTTAAAATTTAATTTGGTTATTAAAGAGAGAAATCATGTGAATTTCGAAATACTTTCAAGATGTATATAAATTACAAAACATAAGAAGAAATTGGTTTGAATAAAGAACTTTAAAAAAGAATGGTATTTGTGGATATTGACCTTTTCTTTTTTCTTATACTAATACACAGAAGTTCTATATGTCATATTAATACGGCAATGTCTTTAAATCTCAAGAAAAAGTTAATTTAGTTTCTTACTCATCTAATTTTTTTTTAAATGATGATATCAAATTATTCTCAAAACATTTAAAATTTGTTCATAGTTTGTGGTTTAGGTTTTAGGGCGCCAAATTTAAGGGTTTAAGGTTTCCTATTTTCCGTTTAGAATTTAGGGCAAAAGATTCAAAATTTAGGGTGTAGGGTTCAACATATAGGGTTTATAGTTGTTTGTTCCAAATTCAATGTTTAGGGTGAAGGGTTCAGCATGTAGGGTTAGGGTTTAGAAGTAAATGGTCGCAAGACTTTTAATTTTTTGGATTTTTAAGTTTGAAAATGAACATGTGGTTGAAATGCAAACAACAAATTATGTGGCATATAAGTCAACTGAATTCATTAATGGTACTAAGTTTAAATTAGTCGAGGAAGGCTTTCTTGGGCTACTTCTTAGTGGTGGGAGAACTTTTCCGCCCCAAACTGTGGGAAAGCATCCGTTGAATGCGACTTTTTTGGATGGAATCTCAGAAAGTATACGGGATGTCCGCGCATGTGCCGTTGATTCCGTCGAAGTTTGAATTTCAAGCTTTTCGCGCTATGTGATTTCCCGCCCCAACAAGCACAAGAGTTTCCTTCTTTGTCCACGGCAACTTAGTATTGCAAGCGTGCCCTCTCTACTCGGTTAGAGCGTCCTTCATTTTTGTCATTCCATTGCTTCTCTATCTCTCCTACACTTTGTTTGCAGGTGTTGTCGTCCTTCAATGTTTCGTCCTTTCTTTGCAAGTATGTTACATTGAGAATGCTTGAATAATCTTGAGATTTCTCTTTCTAGTAGCTTTCTGGTGAGTTGTTCTTTGCGTGAAGTAGTTCCCGCAGACGGTTCTGTTATCTACTCTTATTGTATACTACTGTCTTTCAAGAAGTATACGTCACATTTCTAGCATTATTAGGAATTCAATGAAGCATAGAAGCTCTGATATTCTCTTGTGCATATCCGAGTGTTGTTATCTGCATTGTTTTAGTAAAGTAGGACTCTCCGATAATGTCGCCGTATTTTTCGGGAACTTGATCTTCTTAATGTTCATAAGTAAAAGAGTATTGAACGAAGAGTCGGAGGGAATCTATTGCCATCGACGAATTTGATATCATCCTCGACTCGAAGAAAACTAATCCATCTTAAGTAATAACTGTTTATTATGCGGCAGTGGAATCTTGTACTTCCATGTCGTATTGAATATCGATAGAATAGTTGTGCATTTTTATCTTCGAGACGAAGATACTCTAGAGAGTTCAAGGATTATTTGTGTTGTGCATGTCAACTTTTGAATAAGTATGCTGAACATCATCATTCAATCTAAAAAGGTAGAGAATCTTCGAGTCGAAGATAATATTACAACTCTTGAACAAGTAACCATATCTTTGTGTCTAATATAATATTGAGACTCTTGAACCGTGTAACCATATCTTCGAGTCGAAGATATGGTTGAGAGACTTTTGGACTGGGAAAATATATCTTCGAGTCAAAGATAACATTTAGACCCATGAACCAGGTAACCATATCCTTGAGTCAATAATAACATTGAGTCTCTTGAACTGGGAAACTATATCTTCGAGTCGAAGATAATATTACGAATCTTGAACATGTAACCATTTCTTTGTGTCTAGTATAATATTGAGACTCTTGAACCGTCTAATCATATCTTCGAGTCGAAGATAAGGCTGAGAGATTCTTGAACTGGGAAAATATATCTTCGAGTCAAAGATAACATTTAGACCCATGAACCGGGTAACTATATCTTTGAGTCACTAATAACATTGAGACTCTTGAATTGGGAAACTATATCTTCGTGTCAAAGATAATGTTTAGACCCATTAACCAGGTAACCATATCTTCAAATCAAAGATAATATTGAGACTCGTGAACGGGGAAACCAAATCTTGGAGTCCAACATAATATTTAGACCCTTGATCCAGGTAACCATATCTTCGAGCCGAAGATAAAATTTAGATTTATGAACTATGTAACCATATCCTCGAGACGAGGATAGAATTTAGATTCCTGATCCAATTAATCATATCTTCGAGTCAAATATAAAATGTAGACTAATGTTCAGGTAATTTGATCATCTAGTAATATAATAATTGGGACTCTTAATCATGTCACCATATCTTCGAGCCGAAGATAAAATTTAGTGTCGGACACACTTATCTTTATATTTTGTGTTAATGGTGAAATTCAGACTCGTTCACAGTTAACCATATCTTCGAGTCATAGATAATATGTAGACTTCTGAACATTTAACCATAGTTTTTGGTCGATGATATAATTTATGGTCTTCAACCAAGTGACCATATCTTCGAGTCGATGATAAAATTTAGACTCGAGCATAAGCTACACTTTAGTAGTCCGTACATAATGTCATGTTCAATTTTTTTGTTTGTTAGTCAATTTGAAACAAATTTTCTTATTTACAAAGTGCTAAACAATTTTTTAATCTTCAAATCAATAATATTTCATGTCAGTTTCAATTGCCTTCCATTCGAATATATATTTTTTTCAGTCTGACACTCGCATATAATAGTAATCATTGTATTTTTATTTATTGCTAATATCTGACGTTGTTTACATGTATGATTTGTAGGATGGATATCCATGGCCCAGACGACTTTGCTATCCCTATACCAGTTCTTCCAGTGGGTGTCGCAAACTGTGATGGTATTCCTCGAGACTCTTGGAATACGAAGTGTGTCATCTTGAGGAATGAAATTGGAGATGATGTTGCCAAAGAAATTTGTAGGAGTGTTGATGCAGATCTTATCATTGACATGGATGGGCAACCACTTGGTGATGACCGAGTTGCAATTCAAATTGCAGAGTCTTTATGTGAGGCAGAAGTTCCATCGACTTGGATGTGGTCAATGCACTCTTGGCATATTAAGCTAGTGTTTTTGAATGGTGTGAGTCTATACGATCATGACCAAACCCATATTTACAACACTGCTTTGGCTACTTCTAGCCGTCGTAATCGAGTAGGAGTTCGTTCATATGAGACTTCTCGTGAGAAAAGGGATCCTAACCTTCCTCCCCAAAAGGAATCCCTTCTCACAGCACAATCGATCATTGAAGTGTCGACCAAACCATGTTGCCGTAAGAATTGCTTGCAACATTTTCCGCGTGGCGAAATTGAAGCCATACGTTCTCAATTGCATGTAAATGGTGGAGTGTATGTCCACAAGCTCTGCCTTCTTGAAGCACACAGGCAAACACACAAAGATCCTGACGGGAAGGAATGGATAACTTTGAAGAACAATGATGTGTGTCTCACTGCGTGGTGGACCATCCACGGGATTTCAAAAGCTACCTTCTACAGGTTCAAGCGCATGGCCAAAGATGGAAAACAAGCAGAGGAGCATGGGAATTCAGGGTCCAAGAAACCACGTACGCATACTGTGCAAGCTACCGCCACACTTCGGACATTGCTTTCGAGTGCAGCTGACAAAATGCTACACAAATTGAGAACGCTGGAATCAAGAGAGAAAGTTCCCGCAATGGTCTTGCCGTCAGCGTTCCGTTGGAGTGATCAATTACCAAAAATCAATGAGGCCAATGCCGCATTCAATTTGCCACCTCTTTCTTCTAGTGGCTTGAGCAATATTCGGCGAGCTTCTTTTCCTGAATTTGCTCCAAAGTCTCGTGGAGATACTTTTTCAAGGTGTGGATTATGCGATACGTACAGGCAATTGAAAAGTGCTTGCACTCCACTTTCTAATGCACAAGACAAGTGGTCCAAGATTTTGAATAGTCACCTTGGTGGACAGAAGGCCCATAGAGAATTGTATTATGCGAATCGGTATATTTCTGAAGAATACCCTGAGAAGATGTTGTGCATCATCCATGATAAAATGGATCACTCGAAGACTGCTTCTCCTCACTTCTCTCACAAGACAAAAGCAACGGATTCTTTCATGAAGATGCCTATTGCTGTTACAGGTATGATTGCCCATGGTCATGGCGACATTCAATATGCGCACTACGGGCTAGACATTTTTCCAACTGACTCAAATCATACTATTGGGTCTATTGCAAGGTTGTTGCGTGATCTTGAAGGACCACCGAAGAATTCTTCACGTACATTATTTTCAATGGAGGAGGGGCAATCTACATTAACAAAAGCAATGTTGATGGGCTCAGACATTTGCTTGGATTCTCTCCTTCCACTGCCAGAAGAGCCAATCCCTTCTCGCCCTCTACCACCTATCTTGGCTCTACAACTTGACAATGCATCAGGAGACAATAAGAACCGATGGGTTTTTGCTTTCTGTTCTCTACTGGTATTCAAAGGCATTTTCCGCGAGATATACATCAACTTCCTCATTGTTGGCCACACTCATGAAGACATTGATGCTCTTTTTGGTCGATGGGGCACCATGTTGAAGACGAATAACTATCCGACACTTCCAAGACTTATGAAATCCTTCATGGATTGTGAAAGTCATCCGGTAATTCCTCATCTCATCGAAGAAGTGCCTGATTTCAAGAGATTTGTACACGGATACTTGGGTGCAGGTGGGGACTTCTTGGAAGGTCATTCTACGTCCCAGCAGTTCAAGTTCTACATGGATTCAAGTGGATGGCCCTTGATGGAGTATAAAAATCTATGTACAGATGTGAAGTGGCAACCAGAGCATGGTAGGGGGATTCGGTTGTGGTCTGAGACTAAAGATGGGCGTCCCAACTACCAAGTGGTAGTCCACCACCTTTGCCTCCACAACAGATGCGTTCATTTGGTGAGATCAAAAAGGGTTTGGATGGTTTCATTGCACACTGGAGTAGAATGGCAAACAACGAAGAGTCAGGAGAATTCAGGCGTTTGAATGATCCTATAAAGGATTATTGGAAAGGTGTGAGAACTGCTCTAGATGAACCTCTAGTGGTGTGTGAGACATTGAAGGATGGATTTTGGCCGGCTTCGAGGATCACCAATGAACTGGAAGATACAATGCAGCAGGATGGCACAGTGCATGAAGACTTTGCAGAAGATGCACCTTTCGTTGGGCGTAGGCGTGATCGTCCACGTCCTTCATTTCGTGCACCTTTCGTGTATGCAGGTTATTTTGTCGTGGTGCGTCCTGTTGATGATGATCCAAAGCCGTTTTGGCTTGCTAGGGCACTGACAAACCCGAATCCAGATCTAGGACACGTTCATTTGATCCAAATCCAATATTGGTCACCTGCTTCAGATCGTCACGTTCATATGGATACATATGTTGGATGGGACACGAAAGCAGGGAATGTGTGGCGCGAAGATCGTGCAATCCCCCATTGTTGGTCAAATACGGACTGTATCATGACAGCTTTCAAGGCACGTGGTAAAATGGGGGTTGAAGATCGACCTCAAATTAACACAAGAGTTAAAATTCCCAAACCACAGATTGCCATCATCAAATCATCAGTGGTTGCCTTTATGTCTACTTCCAACAATGATGCATCCTCGGCAGAAGCAGAAGATTAGTTCATAGTTGTGTTAGTATACCACTCTTGTTATATATAAGTAGAATGCACTTTTGCATTTATAGTTTTTGAGATATTGTAAGTGTGTTGTGTCATTTCTATTATTGATATGTAAGAATATTGATTTCTATTAATAGTAAATGTTATTCTTATCAATCAATTTGTAAATAATGCAATTGCTACTTTTTCTGAAAAAAATTTGGTTAAAATTTCTTTCAAATGAAATTTGGTATCATATGTTTGTAGTTTATTGTTTTGACATATAGAACATTCGATTTCAAAAAATGTCTTTACTTTATAACTTCTTGGTATATTTTATTCCTATGTTTATAATGAAATTAAAATATGAAAATGCTAATTGTAAGGTTTTGCTATTTTGCTTAACTCTAGCAAAATATATAAAATAGTGTTTTGATATTTTGAATCACAAATTATTGAAAAGTCTCAATTTAATGAACACTAATTATGTTCTAAATATAGGAGGTATGAAAATGAGACTCTAACTTGTCTCAATTTAATGAATAAGGCCTTTATTTACTAATGTGTTTTTCATAACAAACTAAAAAAATTAAGTTAGATTGACAATGCAAAGGCCAAAAACTAAAATTTAGATGACATTTAGCACCTCTAAGAGATAGAAAAACAATTTTTAATTCTAATTTTTATAGAACTAGGTTGATAACTTTTACAATGTCTATGTTTCATCCATTGGTTTTTATTCACAACATTGTTAAACTTCCAATTTGGACTTAATCAATTCCATTGTGAAGGCCATAGTCAAAAGTGAGTAAATTGTGTGACTGTATTTTGACTAAGATTTACTCTAAGGTGACTACATAATGACTTTCATGTCGCTACTCTACTATTTTAATTGCGATTTACTCTAACACAACTATGTAATGACTTCCGCGTCACTACTCTACTATTGCATCAACATTTTACAAATCCCACATGGTTTGTTTTGCTTCCTACCACCCCACTTGTATAAAAGGCTTGTTATTTGAATTCTTTGTATTCACACACTGAATGGCTTGAAAAGCCATTTGACACATATGCAAAATATAGTGTATTGTATATCATGTATTTGTATATGGTGTATGAATCATGTATTTGTGTATGATGTATGAATCATATATTTGTGTATGATGTATGAATCATGTATTTGTGTATGATGTATGAATCATGTGTTTGCATATGGTGTATGATGTATGAATGTATATGGTGTATGGTGTCCAGTATATGGTGTACTCATTTTGCACATTTCACCACAACTTGAAAATAATCTTTTAGATTTTAGAAAATGATATTCACATTTTCCAGATTTCAGAATATAATCCTAGATTTCAGAAAATAATATTCACATTTCCTAGATTTCAGAAAATAATATTCATATTTCCTAGATTTTAGAATACAATCCTAGATTTCAGAAAATAATATTCATATTTCCTAGATTTTAGAATACAATCCTAGATTTCAGAAAATAATATTCATATTTCCTAGATTTTAGAATACAATCCTAGATTTCAGAAGAAAAATATTCACGTTTCCTAGATTTCAAAAAATAATCCTAGATTTCAGAAGAAAAATATTCACGTTTCCTAGATTTCAAAAAATAATCCTAGATTTCAAAAAATAATATTCAAATTTCCTAGATTTCAAAATATAATCCTAGATTTCAAAAAATAATATTCACATTTCCTAGATTTCTAAATATAATCCTAGATTTCAGAAAAAGATTAAAAAAGGGGTCATTCGTGACTACAGGATGACTTCAAAATGACTAGCCACGTGGCAACATGGGAGTCATTTCCTTAGACTTCTTTTTTCTTTACCACTTTAGAAGTCCCTAAACCCTTCATCCATTTCTACATCCACTTTTTCATTCGTTGGTGATAATAAAAGTAGAAGTCATTTATAAATGACTTGTCTACTATGACTCCAGGGGCCTCTAGTCATTTTCCAGTCAAATGTGTCCGGAATGACTGCCAGGAAGTCATTCTTTGAAGTCATTTTTGTGCCCAGTTTTTTGTAGTGATTGCTAGTAATGCTGATGTCATTTTAGCCTTGTAGGAGGGTCTAAGAGAAGCCCAAAGCTTGCTCAGGGTTCTAAATATGGCACCTGCAGTACAATGTACAAGCAAAACATGGTTTCTAACTCCTTGGTTGGTTGAGAGAGCTGACCCACAGCACTTTGCTTATATTCCTGCTAATTTGCCCGTGAGAGGGGAAGATGGAGACGCTGAGGTTCTTCGAGCTGATCTAGAAGCTTGTGTTGAAATTAGCGTGGACAGCAATGCATTCTCCTCTGCCGAAGGAGAGGAGGAGATAGCTGAAGATGGCTCCCAGAACTTGACTGTTCTACAAGACGAGGTTGAACATGCAGTGCATGACATATTGAACTCCGAGGAGCCTCAAGTGACTGATGCACTTCCATCTGGGAAGGTAATACCGTTTGTCCAATATGGAGGGCATAATATTTATAAGTCCACCCTTGTGTCTCAATTGAATGCAAATCCTTTTCTTTCCAAAGATAGGTTAACAAGAGTCAAGAATTCAATTTACTTTAACAATTCAAATGATTACATTAGTGCCTCTTCTTCTACGAAAACAATGCTCTTGGATTTGGGGATGGATTGTGGAGTGTATTTCATGCAGAGGACAACAACGACAATATCATCTGCAGTGAAATCAGCTGTTCGAAGGAGTAGGGGAAGGCCTTCAAAAAGTATGCAGCCTACATGCGTTTTGAATGGAGTAGACAAGGGCACTTGGTGCATTGGTAGAGTTCAGAAAATGAGACGGAAGGTCGGGACAAGGTGGGGGAATTGCCGGCAACCCATTGACCTTCAAAAGCGTGAAGTAAATAGAAGTAAGAGAACAGGTATTGGGGGGGCTAATTTCATGGTTTATCTCAATTATTTTAGGAAAGTCCCAGGGTTTTTTAAGTTTAAGTATGACCATGCTGATTCCATTTGGGTTGACGTGGATTCCATAATTTGCACTGTCACTATGTCTTTTGATGCGGAGCGGGATTTATTTGAATTGGACCCGATTGACGGTGCATCTTTAAATGAGTTTGTAGACAAATCCAAGTGAGACTTCGGAAGAGGAGTACGTGATGTTCCACTTCCAAAAGCACAGGAGCCTCTTCAGCAAAAATTGGTGGCTAAACCGACCATTGCTTGAAGACAGTTGGCGCACATTAGCATTTGGAGATTTGTCTACATCAAATTTGTCGGGATTGAGCTTGGCGTTGGAGGACGGTGAGGAGTGTGTACACTGGGCAGACATGAACATGCAGCGCCCTCGAGAGCAGCTGTGGATCGCACCTCATCGGCGTGGTCGTGCTTGGTGAATTTCATTTCTACCTTGTAATGTTTCTGTTCTTGTTTCAGTTCTGGTTTGCTACCTGTGCTTACCCTCTTGCATCGACTACTACAGCATACTGTAGCGTTTTAGCATCACGAACTAGTTTCAGTTTTGATGTATTTTCCCATGTTGGCTTGGCATACGGACAGGTGTACATGGTGTTGTAGATGGTGGTTCATGATATGCAGTGAACATTAAAACTTGGCATTTGTAATATTTTTGGGACAAGCTTGCACTTCAGCCAATTTTATATGTGTTTATGAACACAATTTTTTTATTACATGCTTCTTTGTTGCACTATCTTATTTTGCAATGTCATTCGTTTGCTTTCCCATCATTTTGCTTTCAAATCTGAAGTTGCAGCCCATTCCTTGGATGCATTATTCTACTTTTGTAGTGTCTTCTCTTTTTCAATGCTATTCTCTTGGTAATGTGCTCTCACTAGCCTTATTGATCATCTAAGTTTTCTTAAACTTGCCATTTCTCACAATAGGACTAAGTGACCACTAAAATGAACAAGTTTGGAATTCTCTCTATTTTCGGCATTTCTTCCATACTCTGGTTTGCATTGCCATAATTTTCTTTGCAACAATTCGTATTTCTACAAAGTTGAAAAAAAATAGGGTGCAAAAAAAAGCATCCACAACCATTTACAAAAAAAAATAGGGTGTAGAAAAATACATGCCGGTAGCTTTTTATGTAAAAATAGGGAGGCAAAAAATACTTTGAGACACATAAATACCCCCCAATTAAATACCCCATTATCGCACGTGATATGTAAACATATAGGGAGTAAACCCCCCGAGATGTATACCCTGAAATCCATGTTCCTATATTTCAATGGACCTCTCGCAAGCCTTGCAACACCCTCACAAAAATAACCTTGAAGGCATTGGAAAATCTCCCGTTGTATTGCCTAACACCAAACATCGGGAGATTTTAAATTTTGGACTTTACATAGTCCAAAAGTAGTTAAATATGGCATTCAATATTTAGAGTGGTCCATTTAAAGACCGCATGGTATCCATTCTACTCCTAAAAGCATCCCCACCAATCTATTCTATATCCCTAAAAATTTAGAGAGAGGACCTCAGATGAGGATGGGGATACAAAAGCTTGCGCACACTAGTCTCGAAACTAGATCTCTACTCCAAATTTACAGAGAACTCGGTAAAAGTTGGGCCCAATTATCTATATTCAAGTTCATATAGAGAACACGCGAGGTCTCATCCCTATAAAGTCAAGGCTGACTAGATTGAGGTTCTGAGTTTAGGAAAAGAAATCCCTAGTGGAGATGCTCTAACCTAGGGATGATCTGAAGAAGAGGGTCTAAATTAGAGCACACTACCTTACATCTGGAAAACAGATATAGTTTTTTTTGCTCTAGGGGCATGAACAAAGAAGATGGTCGTGTAGCGTGCAGGCATGTAAATTTTTCAGAGTAGCATTCACACCCACAGCAAAAAGATGTAGATCATACTTGCACAATTCACATTCTTGCTCATTAGTCTAATCATAACTTCTATCCATTTGCTTCATTGACAATGTTGAACCTGTCATCGATTTAAGGCATTCCTGACGTGTATGCTCCATATTCACCTTCATAGGAAAAACAAGAGGTCGTCCCGTCCTCCCCTAATGTTTTATTGGGGGATATGACTTGACATTATTGTAAACATCAAAAAAGGTAGATATCTAAAAAAATCCTTAAAAAACACGGGGGTCTTATAGTGATATGTATAAACTTTGCAACTCTAGGACTTGACAAGATTATTTGCAGGTTTGGCACCAAATTCTTCCAAGATGTGATGTACTTGAATCTATTAAAGTATCTTATGGTCCTTATTGGCAAGCAAATCTTTCAACTAAATAATTTAAAAAGAGGGTACAAACAAATGAACGTGACACAAATCCAAGAACAACTTAATTCCATTGTGAATTCCAAAATCAAGCCTAAATTCCCACTCAAGTTGGCCCTACTAATTAAAAAATAAGATCCACAGGACAAGGTCGTTGAGATTGCAAGAAGGTTGGGGAGGGCACTTCATGAATTTTTTTGGAAGTTTCCACCGCACAACTTCCAAAACTATAGTAGTCAAATGGAAGATGGAGCTAGGACCTTGTTGGGATGCTCAAGAATGTTACAATTATGATCGAATTTAATTTTATGAATTTGAATATTTTGTTGTATTAATATGAATTGATTAACTTATTTTATATTTAATTAATTCATGATTAAGTTAATCATAATATTAAGTTAATCATAATATTAAGTTAATCATAATATTAAGTTAATCATAATATTAAGTTAATCATAATATTAAGTTAATCATAATATTAAGTTAATCATAATATTAAGTTAATCATAATATTAAGTTAATCATAATATTAAGTTAATCATAATATTAAGTTAATCATAATATTAAGTTAATCATAATATTAAGTTAATCATAATATTAAGTTAATCATAATATTAAGTTAATCATAATATTAAGTTAATCATAATATTAAGTTAATCATAATATTAAGTTAATCATAATATTAAGTTAATCATAATATCATAGTATATCATAACTTAATATCATGTAATAATTAGTTAATGACATAATAATTTTAATTAATAACATTATGAAACATGCGACATTAAGTTAGTTCCAGCATTTCATCGCATTTGACAGTACATTGCTCTGAAAGTTTTCTCATGAAACAGATCATGTTTATGTTTTTTGTGTCTCAGATCTAAAAGTTAGATTATCTTTTAACACTGTTATTGTTTGAGCAACAATAATGAGCATTTAAGCGGACACTTTTGAACTATAGTATGTTACGTTGTCCAATTTTCTAGAAGAGTGGAATCTAGTTGTTCGCATTTTTACTACTATAGTTTCTTTTGCCTTGATTTTCCAAGTTCATGCATAGGCACATGGATACTGAGCAATTTTTTGATAGTAGCTTTGGCATTTTATCTCGTAACATTACATTGCTATAAATGATTTTTTTACTTTCAATTTATGTTTATATTTTCCTCACAATCTGAAATAAAGAATGATGAGCAGTTCTAATCCAAATCTTCACGTTTTTTAGATCTAATCTGTATACAATAGCTTGAACTGCCGACTCAGATCCCATCCTTGCAACTCTGATAACGGGGATAAGTTTCAATCGTGAATGTGTAATGAACCAAATTGTTCTCACCTAAGAGCATGATCATCTCGTCTTGGCCGAAACCTTGAGCCAAGAATTTAAATGTGAGCTCACTGGCAGACGACTTTGGGGAAACCAAGTCGCTATTTGCGCTTGCAGTGCTTGAAATCATGCCAATGTTGATGCATACTACGCTAGACCAAAAGTGGCACATATTTAGTCCATTTTCGAAGTGAATGGAAGGAATAGGTAGGAAACTGGGTCTCGTTGTTCAAATACTAGGACACAAGCTATCCGTCGATCTTGGACGATCGGGCGCTTAGGGTTTGCCTCCCTGCGTGGTTTAGTGTTTGTTTGAATTTCTGTGTGCCACAACATACGGCGTACTATAAGTGTTTCTGTATGAGGTACCTGAATTCTAGCTTTGATTTTTAGCGCTTGAATTGTAGCGTTTGAACTAAGTTACAGGAAGATCATGGTAGCTTAGAGTAGGAGAATGAAGGTCAAGTTAGAGGGTTCTCCCCTAGGGCGTTCCAAACAAGGATATAGTGCTCCAATTTATGCAAAAGCACCTGATTTGTTTTCGCTTAGCAACGGCAAATCCTACACTCGTAATGAGTTTCATGATAAGTAAGGCCTAAGTTGTGGCGGTATTAACCCAAAGCATTTGAAGCATCTAGACAATTTCATAGACGAGGATCTCTACCAATACCTTAGGCCTGTTGTGAACAAAAACGGACACCGTTATATGTTTTTGAGAAATGAAGAGGCGATGAAGAAGCTTGAGTTGTTGTGGATGCAGATTCACCAGAAGCATTTCTTGCTTTCGTCACAATTAATTAGCCTTGGTATGGCCAGCGGATTCTTCTACCAAGAAAAGTTGAATGTAAAGCTCAATTGGGCTGCTTACGCGGAGTAGACAAACAACAAATAACTTTGGCGGCGGCAGAAGTCAATGAAGCAAAGAAGGGTGGCGGACAATTCTTTCTTCTCAGATGATGAAGATGGCAACTTAGATGGTGAAGACGATGGTTCTAGTGGTGGGTCAAAGACTTTAAGTGGTTTGGACAATCCCTCACGGCAAGAGAGTTTTCGGGTACTTGTCTTGTGATACAAGGGTTTTGGAGGCCCTGGTGTAGTGAGTGCAGCTATTGATGCTTGGAAGAGCTATGGAGGGATAATGAGTGAAGAGCATGGGAAGATGGTGAAGTTTCTAACCTTAGAAAAAAAGGCAAAAGACGATTTTATCCTTACAGATGCACGTGCAAAAGGTTAGATGGAGTTCTGTCTTGAAAAATTGTCTAATGCTCTTGAGAAACTGCATTCATTAGAAGAATTGAAAACGAATGAGTTGGTAAGGATTTCTGAGACTAATTTAGGTCCGAAATCGAGTAGTATTTTACTAGATACATTGTCTTACGATATTGAAGGTCAGAAAAAGGTTGTTGCAAGTTGCGAGAGTTGGGCAAGCGATGGCAGTCTAGTTACTTGAAAGTTCAAGAAACAGAGTTTGGCGTGGCAGCTAGAGTGATGTGCTTAGAAGGACGAATTCTACAACTTAATCGGCATGAAGTGGTAGTCAAGAGCTGCATTAGTCGATTACAGTCAGAGGCGACCCTGTTCAAATCTGTGCCACCAGAGCCAATTTCTAATCTCAGTGTTTCTAATCAGAAAAAATGGATTGAGTTGGATAGTTGTGTTTTCTGTGGTTTAGGGTTTGAACTAGTGTGGATTGTTGTCCTTGGAACTTGTAAGTGTGCATACCACCATATTTGTTGTAGGTTTCACTTTCAAGAGTCCACCATGTGCATTGAAGGAATTTGTAAGAAGCAGATGCACGGGGATTGGTGGGTTGCTCATGGAATTGTGAAGCCAAGAACAAAGGCGTTCTATGCTGCAGGAGTGAAGAAACAGAAGACTGTCCACAATTCACAGTGAGTTCATTAACTTCTATAGAACTTATGGATTACAATTTTGGTATGGATATCCAATTCAGTTTTGATGCAAGCCAAAGGCAGTTTAGGGTTCCTTCAATGGTGGAAACCTTGATGCTATTGGCCAGAGTCTATAGTTGCTGCAAACATTCCTTCTTTGAATGAACTTCAATGTTGAGCTATTGGAACAACAATGTGTTTGACTTGGCATATATGGCGATGTACTTTGTGACTGATTTTCACCATGAGGCAAAAACTATCCACAAATTTGGTCTGGAAGAAGAGTGTATAGAACCTCTACACTAAATTCACCTCCAAGCAATGGACTCCACTAAGTTTTATATTGATTTCTATTTTATTTTATTTTTATCTTAAAAGATTTTTAATGCAAACTATGAGGGCAACAATCCAAAATCCCTCTAAAACAATACCAAAGGCAACAAAAAAACTCTAAAATATGATTTAGGAAGTCTTAGTATCCTCCTAGACCAAATTTATACTAAGAAGACTCCAATTAGGGCACAAAATGAGTGAAATCTAGGCCTATAATTTTGTGACAGCACCTCTTTTACCGAGTCAAATCCCTAAATTCAACCATGGACTCACCTATGAACCTTTCTCCAATCATGCAAGAGTTTTAGACATCCAAATTGTAGAAGACGATAGAAATGTGCTCAACATGCAATGCTCAACATGCAAGACCCAACATAGATTGTAATCAAATTACATTTAAACTTGGTTGAGGTCACAAAACAAGGAAGGGCACAACCTGAATTGCCACCCATGAGGCAGCTGGACTCTCTCCACCAAAATGGCTGCCATTTCTTCTTCCTTGCTTCAAATCTAGCAAGATTTAGCCCTTTGGAGAGCTAACTTTACGATCCATTTTCCCTCCAAATTTTAATTCAACACACCTTGCCAATCTTCCGCAATTGCTCCTCAATGTTGTAGCTCCATTTGAAGGCAACAACTGACTTCACTTCACAAAAATAGCCACCATTTCTTCATCGTTATTCCAAATTGGGTAATCTTGGTTTTTATGGAAAGCCCACTTGATGATGCAGCTTTTCTCTAAAATTCAGCCCCAATCAACCTTCCATCCCTTCGCGATGACTTGCCAAAATTGGTGACCTTGATTTGCCACGGCAGTAGACTACCTTACACAAAAACGGCTGCCAATTCTTCAAGTTAGCTCCAAATGAGCTGAGCCATACCTTTTCGGAAAGTTAACTTCAGGGCGCACCCATCATCCAAATTTCAATTGCATCCCTTATATTGTCCGCCTGCAGTAGCTCCTCAAAGTTGGAAATTCTAATGGCAATTCTCAAAACCTAACCTCTCTTCATGTTTTTTCATTCAACCTTCCATCTGACCTCACCAAACCTCACTTTTCACCCCATTGTCACTTCAATTGAGTGAAAACCTACTTGACTAATTGCCTATGATCCTAATTCAACTCCTTACACTCCTTGTTTTTCCCAAAAAAAAAGACACACCCAACACCCAACACACAAGAGAACCAAGAGCAAGAGGAGAGAGAACTCCAAACCCTAATTTGACTATTACCCCCCACTTCCTAACTAACTAACACTCCCAATCACTTCATCCATCACTAATTTACTGAAAAATGCATAACATTACTACTTATTGCCTAAAATAGTGTTTCTACACTATATTAGTGGTCTCATAATAGTTTTAAGTTTAGTAGTTTTTTCTTTTTGTGCTTTTCATCTTTCTTCTTCTTTTGTTGGTTTTTAATTTAGATTTAGATTCATTTTCAACTTCTAATCTTTGTTTTCAATTCCTTTTTGTATTTACTATCTTTTTCATTTTTTGTCATTTTGATCTAATTTTTTGTCCTATGTACTAAAAGCCTTCTAACTAATGGCTATAGTTTAATCTAATGTACTAATACTTTTAAACTTAAAATCTCACACATAGTTTTTATATTTTCAATTATCTTAAAGGTGAACCAATATGGTGGTTCACTTACTTACAATGAATGTTTGGTGTAGTGTTGCTTGGAAGTCCCTAGTAGTGCTCGTTTTGTGCATGTCTTCAATCATATTGTCCATTAATATTTTGAAAGAATGTTGTTGAATTAATAGAAAAGTGCAATTGACTAGTTTGTGCTACATAGTCCCAGTGAAGTATTTTTTGCGGGTCAATAGTCCATTGCACTCTATTGCTGCATCCTAGAAGTGTTCATGTCTCCAATACAATAGGTACCTTGCATGCATGAGTGCTTTGAGAGTACATCATCCTAGAAGTAGTTGTATTGAAGTCCTCTTTGTAGGAAGTGAAGTAAATTATAGTCCATTTTAATTGTATAAGAGTGCTTGTAGAGTTCAAACTCTAACATTTGAGTGTTTTTGTGTACTATAGAAGTCCAGGAAAGTCCAACTATAATCCACCTTCCACAAGACGAGGTCGAAAAAGTAATTTTGACTCAGAAGTCCACAGAAGTGCTTGCAGCTTGGACATCAAGTATTCCAGACCTTCCCAACAGTCTTAGAGGAGGTGGAAGCTCCAATTTGAGTCAATTTCAAACTCCGAAGTCCACAAGAGTCAGAGACAAAGCTATAGGCAAGGGACCATCCTTGTGCGAAGGAGAGCGAGCAGAAAATTCCTTTGCAATAGTGAGTATTGCAGGATTGGATAAGTCAGAAGGAAGCCTTTTATCTATAAAGAGAGAGTCTATTCTTGAAGGAACCCATATGAAAAGCAAAGGCTAGAGAAAAAGTCCAAGATCCAAAAGCCTTGCATGTCTCAGTAGGTGAGAACTAGAAGCTCCGATTCTTTCAAATGGCCCAGAAAGTGAGCAGGAGCATGACGAAGACTCACCAGATTTTGAAGATCAACATGCCGATGAAGCTTCAAACAGTGACGATGAAGAAGAAGAAGAGAATGCGGAGGATTCAGCCACTGAAGAGGCTATGGTGGATGAATCAGTGAAGAAGAAGACCACGAAACAGGGTAAAGGTGGAACAAAGACGAAGAGCATTTTGAATTTGAAGGTAGTTGTGGTTGAAAATTCCAAGCGGAAGAAAGTACATGTGGAAGCTCGGAAGTCAATTGTTAGCAATACACGTGTAGCGGCTAAAATAGCAAAATGACTGTAGTAGTTGCTGTGGTGGTCTAGGTAATTATTAGAAGAGAAGTAGACATGGGAAAAATGTGCCATTTTCTCTTCTTCATTTTGTTTGATAAGTACTTCATTCAAATTTTGTGATAATCTTATTTATCTTTGGAGTTCAGTACATGTCTAGGTTTCATTATCCTTTCTATATGTTGGTTTGTTTTCTACAGGAAGAGACGTCTAGGCAACTGCGCTTTTAATTTAATATTTGGCATCTTATGGCTTTCATTTCATGGTTGTAAATACTTGTCATTTTTTAACAATTTGTTGTTATGATTGAATATTTGTAGTATGAATCTGGTTGAATGGGCATTTTCCTCTGTGATTTATGGATTAGATGAACATTCATACCTAGTTTGCAGTACAAGGTGCTACTAAGTTGGATATAACACTTTGGACAATTGGGACCTTGCACAGTTGTGTACCCAATCATCCAGTCTCATGGGTAATTCATTTCCCCAATCTCAACGTCAATCTCATTAGGATCAGTCACAAGTTTGAAGGGTGCAATGAGAGGTTCCATGTCCTCATAAGTATCAAATTTGTAGGGCTAAGATTTGTGGATTAGTCTTGCTGTGCAATTCTCTCCAGCGCTTACTGCAATTGAAGAGGATTTTTGGGTGGCACTTGCCTTGGATTTCAAAACATGGTCTGATTAAGGTGAAAGGATGGGTTTGCAAGGGTCTATGTATGAGTTATTGTAAGACCAATTTGGTGGGATTCTAGCATAAAGTTTTTAGAATGTTGCACTAAGAAGTAGGACCTTGTAAAGCTACTTGGCTTACTTTGAATGTTTGACAAGCTCATGATCTTTTGCAAACTAGAAAATCCCGCCCAAGTATAGTATTAGTCAACAATCACACAAGGGGATTATTTTACTGTTCATTTTTAAGAGTATAGTACAAAAAAAAAATACTCATTGTAATTATATTTTCCCTTCCTAATTGTACCATCATGCTCAAAATGAAGAAAATTATTTACAATATGAAGGTCAAATAGCAAAGTCTCATAAGAATATGAAAATATGTATTTTGCAAAGTTTGGTCATTTGACACCTTACATTGAACTCTTTCTAGAAGGGGTGTTTTTTGGTATATAAAAGATGGCCATATAAATGTTCCCTAGACATATATATGCAATTGGATTCAAAAATTTAATTACCAATTATTTTCAATATAATATAATGCCAAAATCAGAATATTGACTTAAAAAATTCACCAAAAATGTTGTTTTGTTTTTTTAAACTAGAATTTGCTATGCTTGATTGGAACTAAGTAAGAATTGAGGGTAAATTATGGAAGACAAAAAATTCTCACTCTTTTATCTATTACACAAACAAATTTGAAAGGAGAGATTTGGCAATTTGTATGATTATTAATTGATATTGTACAATCTATGAGGATTGATTATAATATTCTATGGCTAGCAGTCTTCTATTTTTTACCCCTTGCAATTAAATTATGTTTCATTTGTGTCAAAAAAAAAATCCTTGTTGTACATGTGACATGGAGAAGATCAGCGAGTATAGATCTATTGAGTATGTGCAACTCGGAAAAGTCAAAGTTTTAAAGTATGATCCGCTTTGTTGAAAGCATCGTTGACTCTTCAAAAACCATGTAGGCTAGGCCATCCATGAATGCAACAGATCTAGAATGTCAGTCACGATTCGGAATTTGAGGCAAGATTCGAATTGTGGAATATGAGGCATGGGAATAAAAGCCGCACGCCCTCCTTTTGAACTTATTGAGTCGCACCTGTGGAATACGTGACTATAGTAAACTTAAAAAAGTCAAGAACCACACATAAGCATTCCCGTTAGTGATTGCAGCGCGATATTCAAGAATGCATCCGACATTCAGAAGGAAGGAACGGAAGTCCATACAAAATCTAAAGTAGGAATTCACAGCAATAGATTTCAAACCCACCTAGTTTAAAACACAATCCCCACTTTGGACAAGCTCTTTTCGTTTTTGTGCACAAGAAAATACAAATAGGGATCTGTGGATTTTGGAGTCCTCCCATGTTGCAAGCAAGGTTATATACAACGACACCGCGACAAAGAGACGTCATTGTCGTCACACGACGTCTAGTAGAGCCCACGTGACATTACAAAAAGTCAAATTTGCGTTTGACTTTATCAAAAATTACCCCCCTCTAGTTGGATGCCACATGACATCTAGTTGGCAAACTCAAGGGTGTGTACGGATAGGAGACTACGTGTAGGGGCGATAGCGGGTGGGCGACTACGGGTTTGGAAGGGAGACTGCAGGTTTAGAAGTGGACGTTGTCCGGGCAACCGCAGATAAGAGACCACATGTAGGGGCAACAAGCCAACAACGGATAGAATGGTAGTGATAGCGGATGGAAGACTGTGGGTTTATAGAGCGGCCATTGTCTAGGTGACCGCGGGTGGGCAAGAGGTACACGGTTTTTCCCAAGACCCACTGGTGCACTCGAAGTCACCCCATTTGTACCCATGTTCGCTCCATTTGGACTCGCTGTCGCCCACCAAAGACCCACAGTTGTCCTACCATGACGCAAGGTTGCCCCTCTAGACCTAGAGTCATCTCTTAGGCATACGCATGCACCCCGACCTAACCTGTAGTTCCTATATACACGGTTGCCCTATCTATACATGCCCCTCTAAACCAAAGTTACTCGCCCTATATATCCACTCGCGGACTCGCCCATCATCATTTTATCACCTTCATTCTCCATTGAAGCTCTCTGTCTTGCTACCTTTGTTGGTTGCATGCATGACCCTTTTGAATAATATTATGACTTAAATTGCAATTAATCTAAAAGAAAGAAAACTATGAGTCCCAACTGACGAATTAGGAGCTCACAACCCTTAATGAAGGGCCGACATTAGAGCCTACCGCCGACTAACAATAAACTTGGTTGTAGGCAATTTTGAAACCTTATAGAGATATTTGAAATTAGAAACACTTTGAAACAAGTATCAGTCCTACAATGTACATCACAAGCAAAACGATTCCTTACTATACAAACAATGATACAATTGTTTAAATTTCCAAGAACTTAGAATTATTTCTTAGTCAACTAGTAAATTCTTACTTTAGTGGTAAGCAATGTTCCTAGACATTCTCTAATGATACACTCTAATCATTTGAAGTTCTAGGAATCTATAGATATTTTTTGCTTGGCAAATTCTAACTTTAATAGTAATCAGTGATTTCAACCTTCTCTATTGATACATTTTGTAATTGGAAATTCCCAATATATCTTGAGAATTTGACATGTTGTGTATACATTTGATTTAACAAGTTCCACATGTAAAGTTGTAAATGCATGCGACTTCATTTAGAAGCCCATTTCTCCTCAAAAACAATGTCATTTGAGAGGGTCAAGTATATTGTTAGCTCTAGTTTAAACTACATAAATTTATCCAATTAGAAAAGGCAGAATATTAGTGTCTTTGCAAAAATAGAATAGGTTATAGATTTGCCAATTTATTATTTTTATTCTTTAGAACTAAATTCTAAAGATTATAAATTTGTTAGATACTACCCTAACAACAATAGATTGTAGAGGTTATAGATTTGCTAAGCACTAATTTTATTCTATGAAAATTAATAGAGCACACTAAAGATTTCAATGTAAACCAATTTAAATATATACAAATAGTGCGTCATTTTAGAAAGGATGTTTGTGAAATCTTGAAATCAAATGTAGACTTACATGAACTTCATCAAAATACATATTTATTTTTTTATGAGGTGCCCAAATTAAAAGTTATGTTGTTTGAAGTTTCTTAGACAAAAAGGGCAACTTTAAACAATTGGTGAAAAAAAAATCATCTCTTTCTTAAATTTGGCATATATATAGCTACCATGATATAATAGGCAATGGTAAAAAAACCTATGTGTAGACAGTGCAAAAATCTCATTTCATGAGAAGTTAAAAGATTTTTGACCCTATCAAGCAAGGTCCAAAAAAATCCTTTTCTTCTATAAGCTTGTAATATAGACAATCAAATAGACTGAAATTTTCCACATTCCCATAGTAGCCATCTAGTACACTTTCAAACAACTAAATTTCTAAAAGGAAACTTTTTCTACTATATTTTGTCTCAATGCATTTAAACATGACAATTTTTGACAACTTGTTAAATGTACTCTTAGTTTTGGAAAGATAAAAAATTAAGTTACACTAAGGGAAAGATAAAAAATTAAGTTACCTAATTATAAGCACAATAACAAAAGCAATCAAAGAAAACTTGCTATTGGAAAAAAAATAAAAGCTTGCATGGTCTTCTTCTTGAAGAACTTCAAAATAATCAATTGAAATTTCCATGTGAATAGTCTTCTCATTAAGAATCCTTTGATTTTGATGTTGCCAATAGAAGGATGTAAGGTGAATGGTAGTGTTACAATCATTTCTATAGCTAAATTTGCCAAACTTTGATTTTGTATTCTTCACAAAAATAACAGATGAAGAAAATGCAGGAGGTCACAAACTCTATGAACATGGGTCCTCAAGTCATTTCCAACCAATACAATAGTTTTCAATCAATGATCAACTCCATAACATATTCACAAATGATGACAAATTCCAATGAAGAGCTTCAAACAACAACATACGCCACAATTGGTCTGGCTTGCCAACCTCATCACCAATAATCACCACAAGAACACACACCATTTTGGAAGTGGTGAAAGCGATTAGCATCCCTAACAACAATCTCTCGTTCAGTTGCCTTTGAGATAAACTTGGTTGCTGTATGGCAGTCTGAACACACTCGAAGGTTCTTGAACACCCGGATTGGCTCTCCAGGTGATGTCCGCATGAGTCCGTAAGCAATAGCCAGCTTCTCACTATGAGAGCAAAGAACAAGTTCTTTGTCCTTCTCCTCAATGTTCCGCAACACTAGCCGGGTATCAGGAATGTAGCCTTCGGCCTTAATTTTCTCACTCAATCTCCTCAGCTCAGCATAGATCTCCTTCGCTTCTGAGTGAGAAGTATCCCCTACGACGAAGTCATGGACCCTGTTATCAACTTCAATCCAGCTACGCCCTGGCTCCTTGCGTATACCTCTCTCCTGCATCATAGTGCGCACCCACAACACCTCCTCCCACTTACCAGCTGCAGCATAGATATTCGAGAGAAGCACGTATGCAGAAGCATCCATCGGTTCCAACTTGAGACGCTCATTAGCGGCAAGTTTGCCCAAATCCACATTACCGTACGTTCTACAAGCACCAAGCAAGGCTCCCCAAGTTGCACCATCCGGTTCCACTGGCATGCTGCCAATCAAGAGCTTTGCTTCCTCCAAGTGTCCTGCTCGGCCAAGAACATCCACCATGCAGGTACAAAGCACTACATTAGGTTCGATGCCATAATCTTGTGTCATAGCCAGAAAAAGCCTACGGCCCTCATCCACAAGGCCAGCATGACTACAGGCCGACAACACTGCAGCGAAGGAGATCATATTAGGCTTCACACCGCCGGCAATCATATTTTTCAACAATTCCAGGGCTTCGTGCCCACATCCATGGTCTGCAAGTCCACCAATCATCACGGTCCATGTGATCACATCACGATCCTCCATCCGGTCAAAAACTAGTCGGGCATCATCCAAACTGCCACACTTTCCATACATGTGCACAAGCGCATTGCCCACACGCATATCCGACTCAAGTCCCGCTTTGAGGATATGCTTGTGAACCTCCTTCACCCACTCCAAGGCCCCTGCGCTTGAACATGGATTCAGAATGCTCGCACACGTGAATGCATCGGGTTTCAAGCCTTCCCTTTGCATTTGCATAAATAGTTCATATGCTTCTTGCCCACATCCGTGTTCGGCAAGTCCACCAATCATCACGTTCCACGTGATCACATCACGATCGTGCATCCTATCAAACACTAGCCGAGCATCATCCAAACTGCCACACTTTCCATACATGTGCACAAGCGCATTGCCCACACGCATATCCGACTCAAGTCCCGCTTTGAGGATATGCCTGTGAACCTCCTTCACCCACTCCAAGGCCCCTGCGCTTGAACATGGATTCAGAATGCTCGCAAACGTGATTGCATTGGGTTCGAGGCCCTCCTGTTTCATTTGGAGAAGCAGTCCATATGCTTCACTCCCACATCCGTGCTCGGCAAGTCCACCAATCATCACGGTCCATGTGATCACATCACGATCCTCCATCCGGTCAAAAACCAGTCGGGCATCATCCAAACTGCCACACTTTCCATACATGTGCACAAGCGCATTGCTCACACGCAAATCCGACTCAAGTCCCGCTTTGAGGATATGCTTGTGAACCTCCTTCACCCACTCCAAGGCCCCTGCGCTTGAACATGGATTCAGAATGCTCGCAAACGTGATTGCATTGGGTTCGAGGCCCTCCTGTTTCATTTGGAGAAGCAGTCCATATGCTTCACTCCCACATCCGTGCTCGGCAAGTCCACCAATCATCACGTTCCACGTGATCACATCACGATCGTGCATCCTATCAAACACTAGCCGAGCATCATCCAAACTGCCACACTTTCCATACATGTGCACAAGCGCAGTGCCCACACGCAAATCCGACTCAAGTCCCGCTTTGAGGATATGCCTGTGAACCTCCTTCACCCAACTCAAAGCCCCTGCGCTTGAACATGGATTCAGAATGCTCGCAAACGTGATTGCATTGGGTTCGAGGCCTTCCTGTTTCATTTGGAGAAGCAGTCCATATGCTTCACTCCCACATCTGTGCTCGGCAAGTCCACCAATCATCACGGTCCATGTGATCACATCACGATCCTCCATCCGGTCAAAAACTAATCGGGCATCATCCAAACTGCTACACTTTCCATACATGTGCACAAGCGCATTTCCCACACGCAAATCCGACTCAAGTCCCGCTTTGAGGATATGCCTGTGAACCTCCTTCACCCACTCCAAGGCCCCTGCGCTTGAACATGGATTCAGAATCCTCGCAAACGTGATTGCATTGGGTTCGAAGCCCTCCTGTTTCATTTGGAGAAGCAGTCCATATGCTTCACTCCCACATCCGTGTTCGGCAAGTCCACCAATCATCACGGTCCATGTGATCACATCACGATCGTGCATCCGGTCAAAAACTAATCGGGCATCATCCAAACTGCCACACTTTCCATACATCTGCACAAGCGCATTGCCCACACTCATATCCGACTCAAGTCCCGCTTTGAGGATATGCCTGTGAACCTCCTTCACCCAACTCAAAGCCCCTGCGCTTGAACATGGATTCAGAATGCTCGCAAACGTGATTGCATCGGGTTCGAGGCCCTCCTGTTTCATTTGGAGAAGCAGTTCATATGCTTCACTCGCACATCCGTGCTCGGCAAGTCCACCAATCATCACGTTCCACGTGATCACATCACGATCGTGCATCCTATCAAACACTAGCCGAGCATCATCCAAACTGCCGCACTTTCCATACATGTGCACAAGCGCAGTGCCCACACGCAAACCCGACTCAAGTCCCGCTTTGAGGATATGCCTGTGAACCTCCTTCACCCACCTCAAAGCCCCTGCGCTTGAACATGGATTCAGAATGCTCGCACACGTGAATGCATCGGGTTTCAAGCCTTCCCTTTGCATTTGCATAAACAGTTCATATGCTTCACTCCCACATCCGTGCTCGGCAAGTCCACCAATCATCACGTTCCACGTGATCACATCACGATCGTGCATCCTATCAAACACTAGCCGAGCATCATCCAAACTGCCGCACTTTCCATACATGTGCACAAGCGCATTGCTCACACGCATATCCGACTCAAGTCCCGCTTTGAGGATGTGCCTGTGAACCTCCTTCACCCAACTCAAAGCCCCTGCGCTTGAACATGGATTCAGAATCCTCACAAACGTGATTGCATTGGGTTCAAGGCCTTCCTGTTTCATTTGGAGAAGCAGTGCATATGCTTCACTCCCACATCCGTGCTCGGCAAGTCCACCAATCATCACGTTCCATGTGATCACATCACGATCGTGCATCCTATCAAACACTAGCCGAGCATCATCCAAACTGCCACACTTTCCATACATGTGGAAAAGCGCAGTGCCCACACGCATATCCGACTCAAGTCCCGCTTTGAGGATATGCCTGTGAACCTCCTTCACCCACCTCAAAGCCCCTGCGCTTGAACATGGATTCAGAATGCTCGCAAACGTGAATGCATCGGGTTTCAAGCCTTCCCTTTGCATTTGCATAAACAGTTCATATGCTTCTTGCCCACATCCATGCTCTGCAAGTCCACGGATCATTATGTTCCATGAGATCACGTCGTGTTCCTCCATCCGGTCAAAAACTAGTCGGGCATCATCGATACTGCCACACTTTCCATACATGTGGACAAGCGCATTGCCCATACGCACATCTGATTCAAGCCCAGCATGTCTTACAGACGCATGAACTTCTTTGCCCCACTGCAAAGCTGATGGATCGGCACATGCCTTCAGGATGCTCGAGAAAGTGAATGCATCTGGCTGGACCCCTTTTTGGCACATTTGATTGAAGAGTTCCATTGCTTTGTCAGCATGATTGTGCTTTGCATAACCTCCAATCATAATGGTCCAACTAAACACGTTCTTGTTCACAAGTTTATCAAACACTCCACGTGCATCCTCCAACTCTCCACACCTGATGTACACGCTCACTAGGTTGTTTGCCACATATCTATTCTGCTCCATTCCACTCCGGTTGATGTAGTCGTGAACCTGTTTCGCGACATTAACATTAAGGTTTTCCTCCTTCAAGCACCGTCTCAAAACTTCAACATACATAAACGAGTCGATGGCCATGCCTTGTTCCAGTCCTTTCTTCAAATTATCAATTGCTTCAGTCGTGCTTCTTGCAGTTTTCAAGGACATACTACCGCCACCACCCGGTACAATATGCCTCGACTCTCTTGCAGTACTCGGCACAATGCATCCTCTTCCATTGTAGCCCTCAGATAGCCTGATTCATCAATAGATTCTTCAATAGAAATCCCTTCGATAGAAGAACACTGATACACAGTGAAAGGGTGCAAGACCACTAATGCCCAGTACTCACATATTTCAACATCCACAAATTTGCATCCATCCATTTGAATTCTTAATATCTCTCACATACATAGCAATTCATTGCAAATCATTCCACTTTAAGTGCACCCAATAACCAAAAGGAAGAACAAAGCATATTGCACACACAAAAATCCTTAAACTCACCCAAAATCACATATTTCTAGATGCACCTACTCTAGTCACTAGACAAGGTAGCCAACTCAATTTCCAAAGTTACCTATCTCCTTGTGTTGTGTCTTGAGAATCTTTGGAGCGATAATCAACAGGAGGTTGCATTCTCCCTTCAGTTGTCAAGTGGAGCATTGCCTTTACCCATGGTGGAGTTGACCAGCCATATATCCAAAGTGCTTTCCTTGCCACCTTATGCCTAAAGTCAGGTGATCTAGGATTCCTCTGTAGGCACCACAACCCATGATCAAATCCTACAAAACTGTCTCATATTCATTTTGCATCTAACAATCAATATTCCAGGAATATTTGTGGAAGACACTGCAATGATCTGAGCAGTGTTCACTCCACCCAATGACGGCAAACAACGCAATTTCATACTTGTTGCTTTACGAAGTGCCCACAAGTGCCCATGGCCTTGTACAAGCAAGAAACGTCCCGTCACTTGTTGAGCCGAGTATTGTATCCGCTTTCTTTTATCTAGTCATACCTTGTCAGCTCTGTTGTCCCACCACTGCGTAGGATCCGCGAAGTACTCTTTCCAAAGTTCTTCAACCGACTGTAGTTCACCTGAATCCAACGCAATATGCTTTACCCATGTCAGTCACATTCTCACCAGGAGAGGCAAACTCTTTCTGTGACGACGGGCATATGATACATACCTGAAGCATAGGATTTCGAAGGTGATCTCTTCCAAACTGATGAAAATGGTGAACACCGGATTGGTCCACAGCCTCGTATGTGAGAGGACAAGGGCAGGGATAAAGAAGGGTAGATAGGCCATGGAGACCTGAAGACTGAGATTGCACAGATATCCTGGGTACACAAACGTCAACACTCTGCTAATAAGCAACTTCATACCATTCAAAGCGCTCTTCCCATCAATACCTGAGTTTAGGGTTAGGTCAACCATGTTCATATCCGGTTACGTTGGAAAAATGTGACAACCTCTTTATCAAACATTGCTGTAAAGGAGACCTCATACTTCGACACATTTGTTGTCAGCATGACCACACTAGTCCAACCCATGTCACAAGTCATCAACCGCTTAAATTCACTCACCTGTGCACCACCTAATCCACGCACCGACAAAAAGCTTCTCTGTTCTCTCCTGCACTGCAATTGTTGTCTACAATCTAAATCCCACGACACCAATTGAGGTGGCAGTCCCATCACTATCTGCCTGCATTACAGAAACCAATTCACACTAACTGTTACTAAGAAGAACATCACACAGAAACAACGCCGGAATGGACCTCAGAATCGAACCTGTGGACAGAAACACATCAAATTGAGAAGAAACTACATGTGCGAAAAATCTGCTACTACCTCCAATCCTGAAAACTCGAACACATTAAATAAAGTCCACAAACAAAACCGCATACCTGACGCTTCCGGCGGCCAAATGAAGCAAGACAAGCTGCCCAAGGACGGCAAACCTCCACTGAAGCTTCACGAGGAGAAGCTCCGTCTACGGGATCAATCAGTTGCTGAGGCAAGAATCCAACATACACCCATTGATTAGCATACAACCCCAGTCAACTGACTTGACTATTGAAAATTACCATCGCTTCAAAGAGGGTCATCCAAAACTTAGGTTCAATCTAAATTACAGTTCTCCTTTGATACGAATGACAAGTCTAATTAAATTTAGATTGTTTGAATGACATATATAGAAATATGCATGAAAACCTACCAGAATTGATCATAACACATCCACGAACCGCAACAGGGGTCAGAACCCAATCCCCAGTCCAGCCAGATCGCTCAATCCAGTTCCCGGAATGTGTTTTCGACTTGTCTCGTTCCCTTCCATTCTGGCACAACTTTGACTTCCTCCCTGCTGTTCGCGCTGCCCAATCTCCTGCCCCATGGTGCACACGTGCACACCCCCTATTCTGACATATGACGATACCTCGTATTGGGTGAATATGACAGGAATCAGCATATGTGGCACCGATTTGGCCATTTCCAGCACATCGTTCAAATGTGAAGCACACAAAGGTGATAGCAAAGTCGCTTTAGACTCTGCAACACAAACGTGAGAGTTCTCAATCGGTTCGGTACATCTTACCGGCCCTGAATCCAGGCTGCTGCCACTTGAACTCTGTTGCAGCTCACACCACATCTATAGTACAAACTTTGAGTAGTTCTTTCTAGCTTTGCCGGGATTAAGTACTAATCCGGAAAGACATGAATAAGTGTTCTTCTCTTGCAGGCCCAAGCTTCTTTCAAGGTTCGAAGACTGGGAATCACGCAGTCATCACAGTCATCAGCATTGAATAACTTATAGCTACGCTGATTGTCACGGACCGCAGTATATCACGAGTTCCCAATTCCAAGATGAATAAATTTCCTCAAGCGAAAATCCTAAACCCTAGTTCGCGAAACGGCTCATTTCTTCTTGCTCAGTCTGTGAAACTCCCATATCAGCTATTAAGCCAAAAAAAACGGGATGAATTAGAGGACCTGCTATTTGAATTGCACTGCACTAATTGCGCAGCAAGATATCATCAATCAGCAAATTAATTACTCGCGCTCCACAAGCTCCGAAGGAACAAGCGCTAGTCTACTCTCCTGTAGTAAGAGCAGGAAAGGTCGATACAACGTTTCTCCTGCAACAGCTGGCATCTCACCTCCATCCTACAATTTCCATCACACTCCCACGAGCTCAAATTAAAATGGCTCCAAACCAACTGCCAGAGCAGAGAAACAAGTCAGAATCCCTCTACAAATTCTGCACAAGCGGGCATTGCAGTACTACCCACATTCAGTCATCCTAACACAACAGTACGAGAAATCTCCCTCCTTGAGCCCTCAATTCACCACAACAGTCATACGTGCACCCGCAACAGACTGCAGCATATGCTCGAAAAAACAGAAAAAAGTAATGCAGCACCCTTGCTCTGCAAAAGTTCGCGAGCTTGGGATCAAGGAGTCCCCAACCTCTCTCACCGTGTCCATTCCGTGTCCATTATTGCTCTGGACTCCCTCCTCTGCGGAAACGGTAGTTCCAATGCCTGAAACCCTTGACGCTGCTCGCCTTACCGGGGCCCCGAACATCAATCGAAACAGATTATTGTGCGGGTGTTGTTGCACTCGGCCCTCTTTGGTACCACATCTTCTAAGGGCAAGTTCGCATGCATGGACCCGACCGGAGGTGGAGCTCCGGGCACCGAGCTGTGAGGTCCGGTCATATCATGCTTCCGGATCTGGACCGGACCTCCCAAATAAAGTATCCACCTCTTTCTCAATATTTGGAATTAAGTGGCATGTGACAACCAATGAATGAGGCAAGCTACAAAGATAAGTCTTGAAATAGGGGAGACAATTCTTGTAATGGAAAATATTTTTAGATAAATAGTAAGTTGGTATGATGGAATGAGAGTGGACTTGCAAGCCCTACAATCATGGAGGGAGGAGAGAGGGAGGAACCTGACCTTGTGTCACAACCTAAATTTTTGGTTTTGTTTGAATTACCCAAAAGTTGGATCGGAAATCCTTTTTAGGAATTCAAATCCGGTTTAGGGAACGATGGAGAATCGGAAATAAGTCGAAGAAATGAAGTAGTAACCAAACCAGATTTAATCCACTCCAAACATGAAAATAGAATCTATCCGGAGTATGTCTGTCCGGATTATGTCGGAGCAGATCAAGTTTAGAGCGGATAGGGTTAGGACCGGATTAGGTCAGATCGGATTGAGTCATGATGACCTAATCTAGGTTCCTTACGCTATATAAAGGTTGGCCCATTCAATGGAGCTCTATTTACAACTTTGCTCGCTGAGACATTTCTTTGCGCGTGCTTCGTTTTCCATTTCAGGGCTATAATTGTGTGTGTCACTACAAGAAATTGAGGTCCAACGTGACTGAAGCAGAATGACTGCATGTCCACAGTGACTGTGGAATGACTCAAGCTCTATAATTGCACCGGCTAGCCTACGACATGTACAACTGAAGTGATTTTGCAGTCGTGTTTTTAACTACGGGATGACGACTTAAAAAAAAACAGTTTTCATCCACAGCGTTCCGTCAACAACTGTTGAAGAACATGTACATATTGTTGTAGACTATGTACATTCAGCCCTAGGAGTAGTGTTAGACTCTTAGTTAGACTTAGAGTCTCTTGGGTATTGCTTGTAGTCAAAGGCAGCCCATGGTGATTAGTTATCCCATAATGTATGTGGATAACTAGTGAAAGGCTTCTACCTTATGTTCCACCCACTCATTGGGTTTGGTATCTTCCTACCATCTAAGTAAAGCCTTTCTTCCATTGAATACTTTGTAATCTCAATAGGTTATGGGCCCACGCACTTGGAGTTGCGTTTGAGGGAGAAGTTCAAATCATTTGGAGGAGATCTTGGAGCTTGGGGAGCAACTAGCCATTTGTCACTTTGTCACCTACAAACCATATGGTGTAAGTCAAAAACAAAAACAAACTTTGGAGTGAATTTTTTTTTACAAAAGAAGCAAGTGTTTTGTTCTTTTCTTGGACATTTGTTGGCTGGTTTGTGAGGTTTTGAGTACATTTTGGGTGTGAGTTTGCTCATGGTAGTAATCAGACCTAGTGAGGGCTGATTTGTGCTCCAATTTTGAGTTTGTGCTTAGAGGTGTACATTGGGAGCCCATTGAGGCTGATTGTGCACTTGGGTGCATTGTGGATTGTGATTTGGCAGATTGCAATCTAGTGAGAGTAATTTGTGAGCGTTGGAAGCATTTTTTTGTTGCTTGTGGCATTTGCCATCCATTGTGGGCTGATTAGTGCCCTTGTGAGTGTGTGAGGCGAATTAGTGGACTTGGTGAATCCAAGAGGGCTGAATTGTGCTCTTGTGAGATTTGTGGAGCCCATTAGGGTTCTTTTGTGTTTTGGTGAACCAATTAGGGTTGTTGGAGTACCCAATTTGGGAGGAGCATTGGAAGTGTGTTTGCTGATTTGAAGTAGCACTTGCCCATGATGTGCATGTGGTGATTTTGAGCTTCATTAGGGTCTGAATTGGTGTTTAGAGGAGTCCTTGCACTTGTGAGGAGTGTTTGGTGGATCTTAGGGTGTGAAGGATCTTTGGAGGTGCTTGGAAGGGCTGATTGGTGTCATTTCAGCCCAATTGGCTTCCAAGTGCTTGTTTGGAGGCTGAATTGAGTTTGTGAACTCTTGGAGACACTTGGGAGGCTGCCAACAAGTGGGAGGTGCTCCATCATGGCATCAAGTGGAGGAGAAGGCGTGCGCATCATTGACAAGTTCAATGGGGAGAACTTTGGCATGTGGAAGTTCAAGATGGAGATGATCCTTGCGGAGAAGGACTTGTGGGAGGTGGTGGATGGGAGTGAGGAGGCTCCAAGTGCAGATGCTGATCTAAACACCAAGAAGGCGTTTGAGAGGAAGGAGAAGAAGGCCTTGGCTCTCCTTGCCATCAACCTTGTGGACCGGCAAATTGCACACATTCGCCATTGCAAAGGACCAGCCCAAGCATGGACCACCCTTTGCAACATCCATGAGACCAAGAGCCTCTCCAACATCCTCTTTCTTAGGCGCAAGTTCTTCACTAGCAAGATGCAAGAGGAGGATGACTTGTTGGACCATGTCAACAAGATCAAGGCCCTTGCGGATGAGTTGGCTTGTTTGGAGGTGCCCGTGACGGATGGAGATATGGTGATGACCTTGTTGGAGAGCTTGCCACCGTCTTATGAGTTCCTCATCACCGCATTGGAGACAAGGCCTATGAAGGAGCTAACCATGGAGTTTGTGACGGCCCGCTTGATGCATGAGGTGACCAAGCGCAAGGAGAATGAGTCCCAAGGAGAGGGATCAGCCCTTGTGTCAAGACATGGCAAAGGAGGCAACACCAAGGAGTTCAAGGAGACAAGGACATGCTTCAAGTGTGGCAAATCAGGCCACATTGCTAGGCATTGCAAGGTCAGCCAAGCCAAAGGCAAGGAGAGTGCACACCAAGCCTCCAAAGAGGAGGAGGAGGAGGAGGAGGATTTTGCTTTTGCCACCCAAGGAGGAGGGGACAAGGCCACCATGTTTACATGGATTGTGGATTCGGGGGCCACTCAACACATGACCAGCCATAGAGATGCCTTCCACACCTATCAGCCCATTTCGGGGAAGAAGATTTATTTGGGAGACAATGGCATGGTGGAGGCCCTTGGCATGGGGACCATCATTGTGGAGGTGCAAGTGAAGGGGGAGACCAAGAGGATTCAGATCCATGAGGCCCTCCATGTCCCCAAGTTGCATGCCAACTTGCTTTCGGTGAGCAAATTGTCTTTGGGAGGGTTGAAAGTGCATTTTAACAATGTGGGGTGTGTTGTGAGGTCACCAAGTGGAGTCTTGATTGCATCAGCCCCTCGTGAGGGCAATTTGTACCTCCTCCACTTCACCAAGGTGAATGGCACCTCCTTGGCATGTGTTGCCCAAGGATCAGCCCATGGAGACCTTGTGGAGCTTTGGCATAGGAGGCTTGGACACTTGAATGTGAAGAGCATGAAGAGCCTCCAACACCTAGTGAAGGGGCTGAACCTCTCTTCTTGCAAGCATGATTGGAGTTCTATGGTGTGCAAGGGGTGCATTGAGGGCAAGCTAGCAAGGCAGCCCTTCCCCAAGGATGGGGCAACCCGGGCCACCAAGCCATTGGAGCTTGTGCATTCCGATGTGTGCGGGCCAATGAAGACCACCACCATAGGAGGAGCAAGGTATTTTTTGACATTTATTGATGATTTCTCACGCAAGGTGTGGGTGTATATGCTGAAGTGCAAGAGTGAGGTGTTTGGGCGTTTTGAGACTTGGAAGGCCCTTGTGGAGGCCCAATCGGATTGCAAGGTGAAGGTGCTGCGGTCGGATAATGGAGGGGAGTATGTGTCCAAGGCCTTTGAGGAGTACTTGAAGGCCCATGGCATTGAGCACCACACATCAGCACCTTACACCCCTCAACAAAACGGCGTAGCGGAGCGTGCCAATCGCACCATTGTGGAGATGGCAAGGTCCATGATTCATGCTCAAGGGCTGAAGTTTGAGCTTTGGGGTGAGGCGGTGTCTACAGCGGTTTATACAAGGAACCGGTGCCCCACACAAGCCTTGACAAGCATGACACCCCAAGAAGCTTGGAGTGGGATTAGGCCCCATGTGTCTCACATGCGCATTTTTGGGTGCATTGCCTATGCCTTGGTTCCAAGTGCCAAGAGGACCAAGTTGGATGCCAAGGGCATCAAGTGCCTTTTCCTTGGCTATTGTGAGGGCACCAAGGCTTATAGGCTGATGTGTGTGGAGAGCAAGAAGATCATCAAGAGTCGAGATGTGAGCTTCTTGGAGGATGGAGGTGCTGATCCCAAGCTCTTGGAGATGAGCCCAAGTGGGAGCAATGGAGGAGCAGCCCAAAAGGTGGGCACAACTCCAAGAGTGCACCTAGAAGATGAAGATGAAGAGCAAGAGCAAGGAGGGGAAGATGAAGACTTGGTGGTGCCCAAGAAGAAGGTGGCCACACCCCAAGTGAAGAGATCAGCAATTCCTTCTCCAAGCACTTCACCAAGGGTGCAAGAGCATGATCAGCCCTTGGTAGATGAAGATCAGCCCATGGAAGAGCAAGATCAGACCGTGGAGGAGCCCCGTTATCCAACGAGGACCCGCAAGCCCCTTGGAGATTGGTGGCTGAATCACATTCTTCCTCCACAAAGTGAAGATCAAGCCAATGTGGCTTTCCTTGGAGATCCATCTACACTTGGAGAGGTGCTGAATTGTGAAGATGCAAGCAAGTGGGAGTTGGCCATGCAAGAGGAGTACAAGGCCCTCATTGACAAAGGCACATGGGATCTTGCACCCCTCCCTTCCAAGAGATCAAGTGTGGGTTGTAAGTGGGTTTTCTCCACCAAAAGGGATGCTTTGGGTCACATTTTGAGGTACAAGGCAAGGTTGGTTGCTAGGGGTTTTTCTCAAGTGGAAGGGGTGGATTTCAATGAGACCTTTGCCCCCGTTGCCAAGTTTAGCACCATTAGGTGCATTGTGAGTATTGGGGCAGCCATGGACTTGGAGATGCACCAAATGGATGTGAAGACGGCATTTCTCAACCCTAAGTTGGAGGAGGTCATCTACATGGATCAGCCCCTAGGCTTTGTGCAAGAAGGCCAAGGGCATCTCAAGTGCAAGTTGAAGAAGGCCCTTCCCGGATTGAAGCAATCCGGGAGAGCTTGGTATAGGGATATTGATGCTATGTTTGCAAGGAAGGGCTTCCAAAGAGGCTATGCTGATCACTCTTTGTACACCATGCAAAGTGGTGAGCATTTGGTGATTGTGATCCTCTATGTGGATGATCTGATCCTCCTTGCAAGTAGCATGACCAAGATGCTTGAAGTGAAGGATATGCTCAAGAAGGAGTATGAGATGACGGATCTTGGAGAGTTGAAGTATTGCCTTGGAGTGGAGTTCAAGAGGGATAGGGCTGCCCGCACCATCACTATGAGCCAACGCAAGTACCTTGAAGAAATTCTCAAGAGGTTCAACATGGAGGAGTGCAAAGCCATAGGTACACCACTTGAGAGTCATGGGAAGTTGCCCAAGCTCACGGATGCTGAATTTGAAGAGGTGAGGGCTGAAATGCATGGTGTGCCTTACAAGGCAGCGGTGGGTTGCTTGATGTATGCCATGGTAGCCACAAGGCCTGATTTGGCCTTTCCGGTGAGTGTTGTGAGTCAACACACCTCCAAGTATGGCCCCAAGCATTGGGCTGCGGTGAAGAGGGTGATGAGGTACCTTCAAGGCACACTTGGGCTGAAGTTGCAACTTGGAGGTGGCAATGGGCTGAAGTTGCATGGGTTTTGTGATGCGGATTGGGCGGGTGATGAGGCGGATAGGAGATCCACCACCGGCTACGTGTTTATGCTTGGAGTGGGTGCCATTACTTGGAATTCCAAGAGGCAGCCCACCATAGCTCTTTCTACAACGGAGGCGGAATACATGGCCATGAGCCAATGCACCAAGGAGGCCATTTGGTTGAGGCAACTCTTGGCTGATGTTGGCCTTGTCCAAGTGGAGAGCACACCAATCTTGTGTGACAACCAAGGAGCCATTGCTTTGGCCAAGAATCCCACCCACCACTCTCGGACGAAGCACATTGATGTGCAACACCATTTCATTCGTGAACGAGTGGAGGCTGAGGTGATTGAGCTCAAGTATGTGCCTACCCAAGATATGGTTGCTGATGTGCTGACCAAGTCCCTTGGGATGCCACAACACCACAACTTGATTGAGAAGATGGGCCTTCGCGCCTTTGACCACTTGCAAAGTGGGAGTGTTGAAGATCATGTACATATTGTTGTAGACTATGTACATTCAGCCCTAGGAGTAGTGTTAGACTCTTAGTTCGACTTAGAGTCTCTTGGGTATTGCTTGTAGTCAAAGGCAGCCCATGGTGATTAGTTATCCCATAATGTATGTGGATAACTAGTGAAAGGCTTCTTCCTCATGTACAACCCACTCAAGGGGTTTGGTATCTTCCTACCATCTAAGTAAAGCCTTTCTTCCATTGAAGTACTTTGTAATCTCAATACTTGCAAGTAGCATGACCAAGATGCTTGAAGTGAAGGATATGCTCAAGAAGGAGTATGAGATGACGGATCTTGGAGAGTTGAAGTATTGCCTTGGAGTGGAGTTCAAGAGGGATAGGGCTGCCCGCACCATCACTATGAGCCAACGCAAGTACCTTGAAGAGATTCTCAAGAGGTTCAACATGGAGGAGTGCAAAGCCATAGGTATGTTGAAGAACATGTACATATTGTTGTAGACTATGTACATTCAGCCCTAGGAGTAGTGTTAGACTCTTAGTTAGACTTAGAGTCTCTTGGGTATTGCTTGTAGTCAAAGGCAGCCCATGGTGATTAGTTATCCCATAATGTATGTGGATAACTAGTGAAAGGCTTCTACCTTATGTTCCACCCACTCATTGGGTTTGGTATCTTCCTACCATCTAAGTAAAGCCTTTCTTCCATTGAATACTTTGTAATCTCAATAGTTTGGAGGTGCTTGGAAGGGCTGATTGGTGTCATTTCAGCCCAATTGGCTTCCAAGTGCTTGTTTGGAGGCTGAATTGAGTTTGTGAACTCTTGGAGACACTTGGGAGGCTGCCAACAAGTGGGAGGTGCTCCATCATGGCATCAAGTGGAGGAGAAGGCGTGCGCATCATTGACAAGTTCAATGGGGAGAACTTTGGCATGTGGAAGTTCAAGATGGAGATGATCCTTGCGGAGAAGGACTTGTGGGAGGTGGTGGATGGGAGTGAGGAGGCTCCAAGTGCAGATGCTGATCTAAACACCAAGAAGGCGTTTGAGAGGAAGGAGAAGAAGGCCTTGGCTCTCCTTGCCATCAACCTTGTGGACCGGCAAATTGCACACATTCGCCATTGCAAAGGACCAGCCCAAGCATGGACCACCCTTTGCAACATCCATGAGACCAAGAGCCTCTCCAACATCCTCTTTCTTAGGCGCAAGTTCTTCACTAGCAAGATGCAAGAGGAGGATGACTTGTTGGACCATGTCAACAAGATCAAGGCCCTTGCGGATGAGTTGGCTTGTTTGGAGGTGCCCGTGACGGATGGAGATATGGTGATGACCTTGTTGGAGAGCTTGCCACCGTCTTATGAGTTCCTCATCACCGCATTGGAGACAAGGCCTATGAAGGAGCTAACCATGGAGTTTGTCACGGCACGCTTGATGCATGAGGTGACCAAGCGCAAGGAGAATGAGTCCCAAGGAGAGGGATCAGCCCTTGTGTCAAGACATGGCAAAGGAGGCAACACCAAGGAGTTCAAGGAGACAAGGACATGCTTCAAGTGTGGCAAATCAGGCCACATTGCTAGGCATTGCAAGGTCAGCCAAGCCAAAGGCAAGGAGAGTGCACACCAAGCCTCCAAAGAGGAGGAGGAGGAGGATTTTGCTTTTGCCACCCAAGGAGGAGGGGACAAGGCCAACATGTTTACATGGATTGTGGATTCGGGGGCCACTCAACACATGACCAGCCATAGAGATGCCTTCCACACCTATCAACCCATTTCGGGGAAGAAGATTTATTTGGGAGACAATGGCATGGTGGAGGCCCTTGGCATGGGGACCATCATTGTGGAGGTGCGAGTGAAGGGGGAGACCAAGAGGATTCAGATCCATGAGGCCCTCCATGTCCCCAAGTTGCATGCCAACTTGCTTTCGGTGAGCAAATTGTCTTTGGGAGGGTTGAAAGTGCATTTTAACAATGTGGGTTGTGTTGTGAGGTCACCAAGTGGAGTCTTGATTGCATCAGCCCCTCGTGAGGGCAATTTGTACCTCCTCCACTTCACCAAGGTGAATGGCACCTCCTTGGCATGTGTTGCCCAAGGATCAGCCCATGGAGACCTTGTGGAGCTTTGGCATAGGAGGCTTGGACACTTGAATGTGAAGAGCATGAAGAGCCTCCAACACCTTGTGAAGGGGCTGAACTTCTCTTCTTGCAAGCATGATTGGAGTTCTATGGTGTGCAAGGGGTGTATTGAGGGCAAGCAAGCAAGGCAGCCCTTCCCCAAGGATGGGGCAACCCGGGCCACCAAGCCATTGGAGCTTGTGCATTCCGATGTGTGCGGGCCAATGAAGACCACCACCATAGGAGGAGCAAGGTATTTTTTGACATTTATTGATGATTTCTCACGCAAGGTGTGGGTGTATATGCTGAAGTGCAAGAGTGAGGTGTTTGGGCGTTTTGAGACTTGGAAGGCCCTTGTGGAGGCCCAATCAGATTGCAAGGTGAAGGTGCTGCGGTCGGATAATGGAGGGGAGTATGTGTCCAAGGCCTTTGAGGAGTACTTGAAGGCCCATGGCATTGAGCACCACACATCAGCACCTTACACCCCTCAACAAAACGGCGTAGCGGAGCGTGCCAATCGCACCATTGTGGAGATGGCAAGGTCCATGATTCATGCTCAAGGGCTGAAGTTTGAGCTTTGGGGTGAGGCGGTGTCTACAGCGGTTTATACAAGGAACCGGTGCCCCACACAAGCCTTGACAAGCATGACACCCCAAGAAGCTTGGAGTGGGATTAGGCCCCATGTGTCTCACATGCGCATTTTTGGGTGCATTGCCTATGCCTTGGTTCCAAGTGCCAAGAGGACCAAGTTGGATGCCAAGGGCATCAAGTGTCTCTTCCTTGGCTATTGTGAGGGCACCAAGGCTTATAGGCTGATGTGTGTGGAGAGCAAGAAGATCATCAAGAGTCGAGATGTGACCTTCTTGGAGGATGGAGGTGCTGATCCCAAGCTCTTGGAGATGAGCCCAAGTGGGAGCAATAGAGGACCAGCCCAAAAGGTGGGCACAACTCCAAGAGTGCACCTAGAAGATGAAGAGCAAGAGCAAGAGCAAGGAGGGGAAGATGAAGACTTGGTGGAGCCCAAGAAGAAGGTGGCCACACCCCAAGTGAAGAGATCAGCAATTCCTTCTCCAAGCACTTCACCAAGGGTGCAAGAGCATGATCAGCCCTTGGAAGATGAAGATCAGCCCATGGAAGAGCAAGATCAGACCGTGGAGGAGCCCCGTTATCCAACAAGGACCCGCAAGCCCCTTGGAGATTGGTGGCTGAATCACATTCTTCCTCCACAAAGTGAAGATCAAGCCAATGTGGCTTTCCTTGGAGATCCATCTACACTTGGAGAGGTGCTGAATTGTGAAGATGCAAGCAAGTGGGAGTTGGCCATGCAAGAGGAGTACAAGGCCCTCATTGACAAAGGCACATGGGATCTTGCACCCCTCCCTTCCAAGAGATCAAGTGTGGGTTGTAAGTGGGTTTTCTCCACCAAAAGGGATGCTTTGGGTCACATTTTGAGGTACAAGGCAAGGCTGGTTGCTAGGGGGTTTTCTCAAGTGGAAGGGGTGGATTTCAATGAGACCTTTGCCCCCGTTGCCAAGTTTAGCACCATTAGGTGCATTGTGAGTATTGGGGCAGCCATGGACTTGGAGATGCACCAAATGGATGTGAAGACGGCCTTTCTCAACCCCAAGTTGGAGGAGGTCATCTACATGGATCAGCCCCTAGGCTTTGTGCAAGAAGGCCAAGGGCATCTCAAGTGCAAGTTGAAGAAGGCCCTTCCCGGATTGAAGCAATCGGGGAGAGCTTGGTATAGGGATATTGATGCTATGTTTGCAAGGAAGGGCTTCCAAAGAGGCTATGCTGATCACTCTTTGTACACCATGCAAAGTGGTGAGCATTTGGTGATTGTGATCCTCTATGTGGATGATCTGATCCTCCTTGCAAGTAGCATGACCAAGATGCTTGAAGTGAAGGATATGCTCAAGAAGGAGTATGAGATGACGGATCTTGGAGAGTTGAAGTATTGCCTTGGAGTGGAGTTCAAAAGGGATAGGGCTGCCCGCACCATCACTATGAGCCAACGCAAGTACCTTGAAGAAATTCTCAAGAGGTTCAACATGGAGGAGTGCAAAGCCATAGGTACACCACTTGAGAGTCATGGGAAGTTGCCCAAGCTCACGGATGCTGAATTTGATGAGGTGAGGGCTGAAATGCATGGTGTGCCTTACAAGGCAGCGGTGGGTTGCTTGATGTATGCCATGGTAGCCACAAGGCCTGATTTGGCCTTCCCGGTGAGTGTTGTGAGTCAACACACCTCCAAGTATGGCCCCAAGCATTGGGCTGCGGTGAAGAGGGTGATGAGGTACCTTCAAGGCACACTTGGGCTGAAGTTGCAACTTGGAGGTGGCAATGGGCTGAAGTTGCATGGCTTTTGTGATGCGGATTGGGCGGGTGATGAGGCGGATAGGAGATCCACCACCGGCTACGTGTTTATGCTTGGAGTGGGTGCCATTACTTGGAATTCCAAGAGGCAGCCCACCATAGCTCTTTCTACAACGGAGGCGGAATACATGGCCATGAGCCAATGCACCAAGGAGGCCATTTGGTTGAGGCAACTCTTGGCTGATGTTGGCCTTGTCCAAGTGGAGAGCACACCAATCTTGTGTGACAACCAAGGAGCCATTGCTTTGGCCAAGAATCCCACCCACCACTCTCGGACGAAGCACATTGATGTGCAACACCATTTCATTCGTGAACGAGTGGAGGCTGAGGTGATTGAGCTCAAGTATTTGCCTACCCAAGCTATGGTTGCTGATGTGCTGACCAAGTCCCTTGGGATGCCACAACACCAAAACTTGATTGAGAAGATGGGCCTTGGATCCTTTGACCACTTGCAAAGTGGGAGTGTTGAAGAACATGTACATATTGTTGTAGACTATGTACATTCAGCCCTAGGAGTAGTGTTAGACTCTTAGTTAGACTTAGAGTCTCTTGGGTATTGCTTGTAGTCAAAGGCAGCCCATGGTGATTAGTTATCCCATAATGTATGTGGATAACTAGTGAAAGGCTTCTACCTTATGTTCCACCCACTCATTGGGTTTGGTATCTTCCTACCATCTAAGTAAAGCCTTTCTTCCATTGAATACTTTGTAATCTCAATAAGGTACACCACTTGAGAGTCATGGGAAGTTGCCCAAGCTCACGGATGCTGAATTTGAAGAGGTGAGGGCTGAAATGCATGGTGTGCCTTACAAGGCAGCGGTGGGTTGCTTGATGTATGCCATGGTAGCCACAAGGCCTGATTTGGCCTTTCCGGTGAGTGTTGTGAGTCAACACACCTCCAAGTATGGCCCCAAGCATTGGGCTGCAGTGAAGAGGGTGATGAGGTACCTTCAAGGCACACTTGGGCTGAAATTGCAACTTGGAGGTGCCAATGGGCTAAAGTTGCATGGCTTTTGTGATGCGGATTGGGCGGGTGATGAGGCGGATAGGAGATCCACCACCGGCTACGTGTTTGTGCTTGGAGTGGGTGCCATTACTTGGAATTCCAAGAGGCAGCCCACCATAGCTCTTTCTACAACGGAGGCGGAATACATGGCCATGAGCCAATGCACCAAGGAGGCCATTTGGTTGAGGCAACTCTTGGCTGATGTTGGCCTTGTCCAAGTGGAGAGCACACCAATCTTGTGTGACAACCAAGGAGCCATTGCTTTGGCCAAGAATCCCACCCACCACTCTCGGACGAAGCACATTGATGTGCAACACCATTTCATTCGTGAACGAGTGGAGGCTGAGGTGATTGAGCTCAAGTATTTGCCTACCCAAGCTATGGTTGCTGATGTGCTGACCAAGTCCCTTGGGAAGCCACAACACCAAAACTTGATTGAGAAGATGGGCCTTCGCGCCTTTGACCACTTGCAAAGTGGGAGTGTTGAAGAACATGTACATATTGTTGTAGACTATGTACATTCAGCCCTAGGAGTAGTGTTAGACTCTTAGTTAGACTTAGAGTCTCTTGGGTATTGCTTGTAGTCAAAGGCAGCCCATGGTGTTTAGTTATCCCATAATGTATGTGGATAACTAGTGAAAGGCTTCTACCTTATGTTCCACCCACTCAAGGGGTTTGGTATCTTCCTACCATCTAAGTAAAGCCTTTCTTCCATTGAATACTTTGTAATCTCAATAAGTATTGGGGCAGCCATGGACTTGGAGATGCACCAAATGGATGTGAAGACGGCCTTTCTCAACCCCAAGTTGGAGGAGGTCATCTACATGGATCAGCCCCTAGGCTTTGTGCAAGAAGGCCAAGGGCATCTCAAGTGCAAGTTGAAGAAGGCCCTTCCCGGATTGAAGCAATCCGGGAGAGCTTGGTATAGGGATATTGATGCTATGTTTGCAAGGAAGGGCTTCCAAAGAGGCTATGCTGATCACTCCTTGTACACCATGCAAAGTGGTGAGCATTTGGTGATTGTGATCCTCTATGTGGATGATCTGATCCTCCTTGCAAGTAGCATGACCAAGATGCTTGAAGTAAAGGATATGCTCAAGAAGGAGTATGAGATGACGGATCTTGGTGTTGAAGATCATGTACATATTGTTGTAGACTATGTACATTCAGCCCTAGGAGTAGTGTTAGACTCTTAGTTAGCCTTAGAGTCTCTTGGGTATTGCTTGTAGTCAAAGGCAGCCCATGGTGATTAGTTATCCCATAATGTATGTGGATAACTAGTGAAAGGCTTCTTCCTTATGTACAACCCACTCAAGGGGTTTGGTATCTTCCTACCATCTAAGTAAAGCCTTTCTTCCATTGAATACTTTGTAATCTCAATAGGTTATGGGCCCACGCACTTGGAGTTGCGTTTGAGGGAGAAATTCAAATCATTTGGAGGAGATCTTGGAGCTTGGGGAGCAACTAGCCATTTGTCACTTTGTCACCTACAAACCATATGGTGTAAGTCAAAAACAAAAACAAACTTGGGAGTGTATTTTTTTTTTACAAAAGAAGCAAGTGATTTGTTCTTTTCTTGGACATTTGTTGGCTGGTTTGTGAGGTTTTGAGTACATTTTGCGTGTGAGTTTGCTCATGGTAGTAATCAGACCTAGTGAGGGCTGATTTGTGCTCCAATTTTGTGTTTGTGCTTAGAGGTGCACATTGGGAGCCCATTGAGGCTGATTGTGCACTTGGGTGCATTGTGGATTGTGATTTGGCAAATTGCAATCTGGTGAGAGTAATTTGTGAGCCTTGGAAGCATTTCTTTTGGTGCTTGTGGCATTTGCCATCCATTGTGGGCTGATTAGTGCCCTTGTGAGTGTGTGAGGCGAATTAGTGGACTTGGTGAATCCAAGAGGTCTGAATTGTGCTCTTGTGAGATTTGTGGAGCCAATTAGGGTTCTTTTGTGTTTTGGTGAACCAACTAGGGTTGTTGGAGACCAATGTTGTCCTTGTGGTGTGAATTGTGAGTAGTAGCTCCATCTAGGGCGGATTGCAAGTCTTGAGCTTCTTAGGGGGGGAGTACCCAATTTGGGAGGAGCATTGGAAGTGTGTTTGCTGATTTGAAGTAGCACTTGCCCATGATGTGGATGTGGTGATTTTGAGCTTCATTAGGGTCTGAATTGGTGTGGAGAGGAGTCCTTGCACTTGTGAGGAGTGTTTGGTGGATCTTAGGGTGTGAAGGATCTTTGGAGGTGCTATTGAGATTACAAAGTATTCAATGGAAGAAAGGCTTTACTTAGATGGTAGGAAGATACCAAACCCCTTGAGTGGGTTGAACATAAGGTAGAAGCCTTTCACTAGTTATCCACATACATTATGGGATAACTAATCACCATGGGCTGCCTTTGACTACAAGCAATACCCAAGAGACTCTAAGTCTAACTAAGAGTCTAACACTACTCCTAGGGCTGAATGTACATAGTCTACAACAATATGTACATGATCTTCAACACTCCCACTTTGCAAGTGGTCAAAGGCGCGGAGGCCCATCCTCTCAATCAAGTTTTGGTGTTGTGGCTTCCCAAGGGACTTGGTCAGCACATCAGCAACCATAGCTTGGGTAGGCACATACTTGAGCTCAATCACCTCAGCCTCCACTCGTTCACGAATGAAATGGTGTTGCACATCAATGTGCTTCGTCCGAGAGTGGTGGGTGGGATTCTTGGCCAAAGCAATGGCTCCTTGGTTGTCACACAAGATTGGTGTGCTCTCCACTTGGACAAGGCCAACATCAGCCAAGAGTTGCCTCAACCAAATGGCCTCCTTGGTGCATTGGCTCATGGCCATGTATTCCGCCTCCGTTGTAGAAAGAGCTATGGTGGGCTGCCTCTTGGAATTCCAAGTAATGGCACCCACTCCAAGCATAAACACGTAACCGGTGGTGGATCTCCTATCCGCCTCATCACCCGCCCAATCCGCATCACAAAAGCCATGCAACTTCAGCCCATTGGCACCTCCAAGTTGCAACTTCAGCCCAAGTGTGCCTTGAAGGTACCTCATCACCCTCTTCACCGCAGCCCAATGCTTGGGGCCATACTTGGATGTGTGTTGACTCACAACACTCACCGGAAAGGCCAAATCAGGCCTTGTGGCTACCATGGCATACATCAAACAACCCACCGCTGCCTTGTAAGGCACACCATGCATTTCAGCCCTCACCTCATCAAATTCAGCATCCGTGAGCTTGGGCAACTTCCCATGACTCTCAAGTGGTGTACCTATGGCTTTGCACTCCTCCATGTTGAACCTCTTGAGAATTTCTTCAAGGTACTTGCGTTGGCTCATAGTGATGGTGCGGGCAGCCCTATCCCTTTTGAACTCCACTCCAAGGCAATACTTCAACTCTCCAAGATCCGTCATCTCATACTCCTTCTTGAGCATATCCTTCACTTCAAGCATCTTGGTCATGCTACTTGCAAGGAGGATCAGATCATCCACATAGAGGATCACAATCACCAAATGCTCACCACTTTGCATGGTGTACAAAGAGTGATCAGCATAGCCTCTTTGGAAGCCCTTCCTTGCAAACATAGCATCAATATCCCTATACCAAGCTCTCCCCGATTGCTTCAATCCGGGAAGGGCCTTCTTCAACTTGCACTTGAGATGCCCTTGGCCTTCTTGCACAAAGCCTAGGGGCTGATCCATGTAGATGACCTCCTCCAACTTGGGGTTGAGAAAGGCCGTCTTCACATCCATTTGGTGCATCTCCAAGTCCATGGCTGCCCCAATACTCACAATGCACCTAATGGTGCTAAACTTGGCAACGGGGGCAAAGGTCTCATTGAAATCCACCCCTTCCACTTGAGAAAACCCCCTAGCAACCAGCCTTGCCTTGTACCTCAAAATGTGACCCAAAGCATCCCTTTTGGTGGAGAAAACCCACTTACAACCCACACTTGATCTCTTGGAAGGGAGGGGTGCATGATCCCATGTCCCTTTGTCAATGAGGGCCTTGTACTCCTCTTGCATGGCCAACTCCCACTTGCTTGCATCTTCACAATTCAGCACCTCTCCAAGTGTAGATGGATCTCCAAGGAAAGCCACATTGGCTTGATCTTCACTTTGTGGAGGAAGAATGTGATTCAGCCACCAATCTCCAAGGGGCTTGCGGGTCCTTGTTGGATAACGGGGCTCCTCCACGGTCTGATCTTGCTCTTCCATGGGCTGATCTTCATCTTCCAAGGGCTGATCATGCTCTTGCACCCTTGGTGAAGTGCTTGGAGAAGGAATTGCTGATCTTATTGAGATTACAAAGTATTCAATGGAAGAAAGGCTTTACTTAGATGGTAGGAAGATACCAAACCCAATGAGTGGGTGGAACATAAGGTAGAAGCCTTACACTAGTTATCCACATACATTATGGGATAACTAAACACCATGGGCTGCCTTTGACTACAAGCAATACCCAAGAGACTCTAAGTCTAACTAAGAGTCTAACACTACTCCTAGGGCTGAATGTACATAGTCTACAACAATATGTACATGTTCTTCAACACTCCCACTTTGCAAGTGGTCAAAGGATCCAAGGCCCATCTTCTCAATCAAGTTGTGGTATTGTGGCTTCCCAAGGGACTTGGTCAGCACATCAGCAACCATAGCTTGGGTAGGCACATACTTGAGCTCAATCACCTCAGCCTCCACTCGTTCACGAATGAAATGGTGTTGCACATCAATGTGCTTCGTCCGAGAGTGGTGGGTGGGATTCTTGGCCAAAGCAATGGCTCCTTGGTTGTCACACAAGATTGGTGTGCTCTCCACTTGGACAAGGCCAACATCAGCCAAGAGTTGCCTCAACCAAATGGCCTCCTTGGTGCATTGGCTCATGGCCATGTATTCCGCCTCCGTTGTAGAAAGAGCTATGGTGGGCTGCCTCTTGGAATTCCAAGTAATGGCACCCACTCCAAGCATAAACACGTAACCGGTGGTGGATCTCCTATCCGCCTCATCACCCGCCCAATCCGCATCACAAAAGCCATGCAACTTCAGCCCATTGGCACCTCCAAGTTGCAACTTCAGCCCAAGTGTGCCTTGAAGGTACCTCATCACCCTCTTCACCGCAGCCCAATGCTTGGGGCCATACTTGGATGTGTGTTGACTCACAACACTCACCGGAAAGGCCAAATCAGGCCTTGTGGCTACCATGGCATACATCAAACAACCCACCGCTGCCTTGTAAGGCACACCATGCATTTCAGCCCTCACCTCATCAAATTCAGCATCCGTGAGCTTGGGCAACTTCCCATGACTCTCAAGTGGTGTACCTATGGCTTTGCACTCCTCCATGTTGAACCTCTTGAGAATTTCTTCAAGGTACTTGCGTTGGCTCATAGTGATGGTGCGGGCAGCCCTATCCCTTTTGAACTCCACTCCAAGGCAATACTTCAACTCTCCAAGATCCGTCATCTCATACTCCTTCTTGAGCATATCCTTCACTTCAAGCATCTTGGTCATGCTACTTGCAAGGAGGATCAGATCATCCACATAGAGGATCACAATCACCAAATGCTCACCACTTTGCATGGTGTACAAAGAGTGATCAGCATAGCCTCTTTGGAAGCCCTTCCTTGCAAACATAGCATCAATATCCCTATACCAAGCTCTCCCCGATTGCTTCAATCCGGGAAGGGCCTTCTTCAACTTGCACTTGAGATGCCCTTGGCCTTCTTGCACAAAGCCTAGGGGCTGATCCATGTAGATGACCTCCTCCAACTTGGGGTTGAGAAAGGCCGTCTTCACATCCATTTGGTGCATCTCCAAGTCCATGGCTGCCCCAATACTCACAATGCACCTAATGGTGCTAAACTTGGCAACGGGGGCAAAGGTCTCATTGAAATCCACCCCTTCCACTTGAGAAAACCCCCTAGCAACCAGCCTTGCCTTGTACCTCAAAATGTGACCCAAAGCATCCCTTTTGGTGGAGAAAACCCACTTACAACCCACACTTGATCTCTTGGAAGGGAGGGGTGCATGATCCCATGTCCCTTTGTCAATGAGGGCCTTGTACTCCTCTTGCATGGCCAACTCCCACTTGCTTGCATCTTCACAATTCAGCACCTCTCCAAGTGTAGATGGATCTCCAAGGAAAGCCACATTGGCTTGATCTTCACTTTGTGGAGGAAGAATGTGATTCAGCCACCAATCTCCAAGGGGCTTGCGGGTCCTTGTTGGATAACGGGGCTCCTCCACGGTCTGATCTTGCTCTTCCATGGGCTGATCTTCATCTTCCAAGGGCTGATCATGCTCTTGCACCCTTGGTGAAGTGCTTGGAGAAGGAATTGCTGATCTTATTGAGATTACAAAGTATTCAATGGAAGAAAGGCTTTACTTAGATGGTAGGAAGATACCAAACCCAATGAGTGGGTGGAACATAAGGTAGAAGCCTTACACTAGTTATCCACATACATTATGGGATAACTAAACACCATGGGCTGCCTTTGACTACAAGCAATACCCAAGAGACTCTAAGTCTAACTAAGAGTCTAACACTACTCCTAGGGCTGAATGTACATAGTCTACAACAATATGTACATGTTCTTCAACACTCCCACTTTGCAAGTGGTCAAAGGATCCAAGGCCCATCTTCTCAATCAAGTTGTGGTATTGTGGCTTCCCAAGGGACTTGGTCAGCACATCAGCAACCATAGCTTGGGTAGGCACATACTTGAGCTCAATCACCTCAGCCTCCACTCGTTCACGAATGAAATGGTGTTGCACATCAATGTGCTTCGTCCGAGAGTGGTGGGTGGGATTCTTGGCCAAAGCAATGGCTCCTTGGTTGTCACACAAGATTGGTGTGCTCTCCACTTGGACAAGGCCAACATCAGCCAAGAGTTGCCTCAACCAAATGGCCTCCTTGGTGCATTGGCTCATGGCCATGTATTCCGCCTCCGTTGTAGAAAGAGCTATGGTGGGCTGCCTCTTGGAATTCCAAGTAATGGCACCCACTCCAAGCATAAACACGTAACCGGTGGTGGATCTCCTATCCGCCTCATCACCCGCCCAATCCGCATCACAAAAGCCATGCAACTTCAGCCCATTGGCACCTCCAAGTTGCAACTTCAGCCCAAGTGTGCCTTGAAGGTACCTCATCACCCTCTTCACCGCAGCCCAATGCTTGGGGCCATACTTGGATGTGTGTTGACTCACAACACTCACCGGAAAGGCCAAATCAGGCCTTGTGGCTACCATGGCATACATCAAACAACCCACCGCTGCCTTGTAAGGCACACCATGCATTTCAGCCCTCACCTCATCAAATTCAGCATCCGTGAGCTTGGGCAACTTCCCATGACTCTCAAGTGGTGTACCTATGGCTTTGCACTCCTCCATGTTGAACCTCTTGAGAATTTCTTCAAGGTACTTGCGTTGGCTCATAGTGATGGTGCGGGCAGCCCTATCCCTTTTGAACTCCACTCCAAGGCAATACTTCAACTCTCCAAGATCCGTCATCTCATACTCCTTCTTGAGCATATCCTTCACTTCAAGCATCTTGGTCATGCTACTTGCAAGGAGGATCAGATCATCCACATAGAGGATCACAATCACCAAATGCTCACCACTTTGCATGGTGTACAAAGAGTGATCAGCATAGCCTCTTTGGAAGCCCTTCCTTGCAAACATAGCATCAATATCCCTATACCAAGCTCTCCCCGATTGCTTCAATCCGGGAAGGGCCTTCTTCAACTTGCACTTGAGATGCCCTTGGCCTTCTTGCACAAAGCCTAGGGGCTGATCCATGTAGATGACCTCCTCCAACTTGGGGTTGAGAAAGGCCGTCTTCACATCCATTTGGTGCATCTCCAAGTCCATGGCTGCCCCAATACTCACAATGCACCTAATGGTGCTAAACTTGGCAACGGGGGCAAAGGTCTCATTGAAATCCACCCCTTCCACTTGAGAAAACCCCCTAGCAACCAGCCTTGCCTTGTACCTCAAAATGTGACCCAAAGCATCCCTTTTGGTGGAGAAAACCCACTTACAACCCACACTTGATCTCTTGGAAGGGAGGGGTGCATGATCCCATGTCCCTTTGTCAATGAGGGCCTTGTACTCCTCTTGCATGGCCAACTCCCACTTGCTTGCATCTTCACAATTCAGCACCTCTCCAAGTGTAGATGGATCTCCAAGGAAAGCCACATTGGCTTGATCTTCACTTTGTGGAGGAAGAATGTGATTCAGCCACCAATCTCCAAGGGGCTTGCGGGTCCTTGTTGGATAACGGGGCTCCTCCACGGTCTGATCTTGCTCTTCCATGGGCTGATCTTCATCTTCCAAGGGCTGATCATGCTCTTGCACCCTTGGTGAAGTGCTTGGAGAAGGAATTGCTGATCTTATTGAGATTACAAAGTATTCAATGGAAGAAAGGCTTTACTTAGATGGTAGGAAGATACCAAACCCAATGAGTGGGTGGAACATAAGGTAGAAGCCTTACACTAGTTATCCACATACATTATGGGATAACTAAACACCATGGGCTGCCTTTGACTACAAGCAATACCCAAGAGACTCTAAGTCTAACTAAGAGTCTAACACTACTCCTAGGGCTGAATGTACATAGTCTACAACAATATGTACATGTTCTTCAACACTCCCACTTTGCAAGTGGTCAAAGGATCCAAGGCCCATCTTCTCAATCAAGTTGTGGTATTGTGGCTTCCCAAGGGACTTGGTCAGCACATCAGCAACCATAGCTTGGGTAGGCACATACTTGAGCTCAATCACCTCAGCCTCCACTCGTTCACGAATGAAATGGTGTTGCACATCAATGTGCTTCGTCCGAGAGTGGTGGGTGGGATTCTTGGCCAAAGCAATGGCTCCTTGGTTGTCACACAAGATTGGTGTGCTCTCCACTTGGACAAGGCCAACATCAGCCAAGAGTTGCCTCAACCAAATGGCCTCCTTGGTGCATTGGCTCATGGCCATGTATTCCGCCTCCGTTGTAGAAAGAGCTATGGTGGGCTGCCTCTTGGAATTCCAAGTAATGGCACCCACTCCAAGCATAAACACGTAACCGGTGGTGGATCTCCTATCCGCCTCATCACCCGCCCAATCCGCATCACAAAAGCCATGCAACTTCAGCCCATTGGCACCTCCAAGTTGCAACTTCAGCCCAAGTGTGCCTTGAAGGTACCTCATCACCCTCTTCACCGCAGCCCAATGCTTGGGGCCATACTTGGATGTGTGTTGACTCACAACACTCACCGGAAAGGCCAAATCAGGCCTTGTGGCTACCATGGCATACATCAAACAACCCACCGCTGCCTTGTAAGGCACACCATGCATTTCAGCCCTCACCTCATCAAATTCAGCATCCGTGAGCTTGGGCAACTTCCCATGACTCTCAAGTGGTGTACCTATGGCTTTGCACTCCTCCATGTTGAACCTCTTGAGAATTTCTTCAAGGTACTTGCGTTGGCTCATAGTGATGGTGCGGGCAGCCCTATCCCTTTTGAACTCCACTCCAAGGCAATACTTCAACTCTCCAAGATCCGTCATCTCATACTCCTTCTTGAGCATATCCTTCACTTCAAGCATCTTGGTCATGCTACTTGCAAGGAGGATCAGATCATCCACATAGAGGATCACAATCACCAAATGCTCACCACTTTGCATGGTGTACAAAGAGTGATCAGCATAGCCTCTTTGGAAGCCCTTCCTTGCAAACATAGCATCAATATCCCAAGCCCAAGCATGGACCAGCCCAAGCCCAAGCCCAAGCATGGACCAGCCCAAGCATGGACCACCCTTTGCAACATCCATGAGACCAAGAGCCTCTCCAACATCCTCTTTCTTAGGAGGAAGTTCTTCACTAGCAAGATGCAAGAGGAGGATGACTTGTTGGACCATGTCAACAAGATCAAGGCCCTTGCGGATGAGTTGGCTTGTTTGGAGGTGCCCGTGACGGATGGAGATATGGTGATGACCTTGTTGGAGAGCTTGCCACCGTCTTATGAGTTCCTCATCACCGCATTGGAGACAAGGCCTATGAAGGAGCTGACCATGGAGTTTGTCACGGCACGCTTGATGCATGAGGTGACCAAGCGCAAGGAGAATGAGTCCCAAGGAGAGGGATCAGCCCTTGTGTCAAGACATGGCAAAGGAGGCACCACCAAGGAGTTCAAGGAGACAAGGACATGCTTCAAGTGTGGCAAATCAGGCCACATTGCTAGGCATTGCAAGGTCAGCCAAGCCAAAGGCAAGGAGAGTGCACACCAAGCCTCCAAAGAGGAGGAGGAGGAGGATTTTGCTTTTGCCACCCAAGGAGGAGGGGACAAGGCCAACATGTTTACATGGATTGTGGATTCGGGGGCCACTCAACACATGACCAGCCATAGAGATGCCTTCCACACCTATCAACCCATTTCGGGGAAGAAGATTTATTTGGGAGACAATGGCATGGTGGAGGCCCTTGGCATGGGGACCATCATTGTGGAGGTGCAAGTGAAGGGGGAGACCAAGAGGATTCAGATCCATGAGGCCCTCCATGTCCCCAAGTTGCATGCCAACTTGCTTTCGGTGAGCAAATTGTCTTTGGGAGGTTTGAAAGTGCATTTTAACAATGTGGGTTGTGTTGTGAGGTCACCAAGTGGAGTGTTGATTGCATCAGCCCCTCGTGAGGGCAATTTGTACCTCCTCCACTTCACCAAGGTGAATGGCACCTCCTTGGCATGTGTTGCCCAAGGATCAGCCCATGGAGACCTTGTGGAGCTTTGGCATGTTGAAGATCATGTACATATTGTTGTAGACTATGTACATTCAGCCCTAGGAGTAGTGTTAGACTCTTAGTTAGCCTTAGAGTCTCTTGGGTATTGCTTGTAGTCAAAGGCAGCCCATGGTGTTTAGTTATCCCATAATGTATGTGGATAACTAGTGAAAGGCTTCTACCTTATGTTCCACCCACTCATTGGGTTTGGTATCTTCCTACCATCTAAGTAAAGCCTTTCTTCCATTGAATACTTTGTAATCTCAATAGGTTATGGGCCCACGCACTTGGAGTTGCGTTTGAGGGAGAAGTACAAATCATTTGGAGGAGATCTTGGAGCTTGGGGAGCAACTAGCCATTTGTCACTTTGTCACCTACAAACCATATGGTGTAAGTCAAAAACAAAAACAAACTTGGGAGTGAATTTTTTTTACAAAAGAAGCAAGTGTTTTGTTCTTTTCTTGGACATTTGTTGGCTGGTTTGTGAGGTTTTGAGTACATTTTGGGTGTGAGTTTGCTCATGGTAGTAATCAGACCTAGTGAGGGCTGATTTGTGCTCCAATTTTGAGTTTGTGCTTAGAGGTGTACATTGGGAGCCCATTGAGGCTGATTGTGCAGTTGGGTGCATTGTGGATTGTGATTTGGCAAATTGCAATCTAGTGAGAGTAATTTGTGAGCCTTGGAAGCATTTTTTTTGTTGCTTGAGGCATTTGCCATCCATTGTGGGCTGATTAGTGCCCTTGTGAGTGTGTGAGGCGAATTAGTGGACTTGGTGAATCCAAGAGGGCTGAATTGTGCTCTTGTGAGATTTGGTGAACCAATTAGGGTTGTTGGAGACCAATGTTGTCCTTGTGGTGTGAATTGTGAGTAGTAGCTCCATCTAGGGCTGATTGCAAGTCTTGAGCTTCTTAGGGTGTGGAGTACCCAATTTGGGAGGAGCATTGGAAGTGTGTTTGCTGATTTGAAGTAGCACTTGCCCATGATGTGCATGTGGTGATTTTGAACTTCATTAGGGTCTGAATTTGTGTGGAGAGGAGTCCTTGCACTTGTGAGGAGTGTTTGGTGGATCTTAGGGTGTGAAGGATCTTTGGAGGTGCTTGGAAGGGTTGATTGGTGTCATTTCAGCCCAATTGGCTTCCAAGTGCTTCATTGGAGGCTGAATTGAGTTTGTGAACTCTTGGAGACACATTGGAGGCTGCCAACAAGTGGGAGGTGCTCCATCATGGCATCAAGTGGAGGAGAAGGCGTGCGCATCATTGACAAGTTCAATGGGGAGAACTTTGGCATGTGGAAGTTCAAGATGGAGATGATCCTTGCGGAGAAGGACTTGTGGGAGGTGGTGGATGGGAGTGAGGAGCCTCCAAGTGCAGATGCTGATCTCAACACCAAGAAGGCGTTTGAGAGGAAGGAGAAGAAGGCCTTTGCTCTCCTTGCCATCAACCTTGTGGACCGGCAAATTGCACACATTCGCCATTGCAAAGGACCAGCCCAAGCATGGACCACCCTTTGCAACATCCATGAGACCAAGAGCCTCTCCAACATCCTCTTTCTTAGGAGGAAGTTCTTCACTAGCAAGATGCAAGAGGAGGATGACTTGTTGGACCATGTCAACAAGATCAAGGACCTTGCGGATGAGTTGGCTTGTTTGGAGGTGCCCATGACGGATGGAGATATGGTGATGACCTTGTTGGAGAGCTTGCCACCGTCTTATGAGTTCCTCATCACCGCATTGGAGACAAGGCCTATGAAGGAGCTCACCATGGAGTTTGTCACGGCACGCTTGATGCATGAGGTGACCAAGCGCAAGGAGAATGAGTCCCAAGGAGAGGGATCAGCCCTTGTGTCAAGACATGGCAAAGGAGGCACCACCAAGGAGTTCAAGGAGACAAGGACATGCTTCAAGTGTGGCAAATCAGGCCACATTGCTAGGCATTGCAAGGTCAGCCAAGCCAAAGGCAAGGAGAGTGCACACCAAGCCTCCAAAGAGGAGGAGGAGGAGGAGGAGGATTTTGCCACCCAAGGAGGAGGGGACAAGGCCAACATGTTTACATGGATTGTGGATTCGGGGGCCACTCAACACATGACCAGCCATAGAGATGCCTTCCACACCTATCAACCCATTTCGGGGAAGAAGATTTATTTGGGAGACAATGGCATGGTGGAGGCCCTTGGCATGGGGACCATCATTGTGGAGGTGCAAGTGAAGGGGGAGACCAAGAGGATTCAGATCCATGAGGCCCTCCATGTCCCCAAGTTGCATGCCAACTTGCTTTCGGTGAGCAAATTGTCTTTGGGAGGTTTGAAAGTGCATTTTAACAATGTGGGGTGCGTTGTGAGGTCACCAAGTGGAGTCTTGATTGCATCAGCCCCTCGTGAGGGCAATTTGTACCTCCTCCACTTCACCAAGGTGAATGGCACCTCCTTGGCATGTGTTGCCCAAGGATCAGCCCATGGAGACCTTGTGGAGCTTTGGCATAGGAGGCTTGGACACTTGAATGTGAAGAGCATGAAGAGCCTCCAACACCTTGTGAAGGGGCTGAACCTCTCTTCTTGCAAGCATGATTGGAGTTCAATGGTGTGCAAGGGGTGCATTGAGGGCAAGCTAGCAAGGCAGCCCTTCCCCAAGGATGGGGCAACCCGGGCCACCAAGCCATTGGAGCTTGTGCATTCCGATGTGTGCGGGCCAATGAAGACCACCACCATAGGAGGAGCAAGGTATTTTGTGACATTTATTGATGATTTCTCACGCAAGGTGTGGGTGTATATGCTGAAGTGCAAGAGTGAGGTGTTTGGGCGTTTTGAGACTTGGAAGGCCCTTGTGGAGGCCCAATCGGATTGCAAGGTGAAGGTGCTGCGGTCGGATAATGGAGGGGAGTATGTGTCCAAGGCCTTTGAGGAGTACTTGAAGGCCCATGGCATTGAGCACCACACATCAGCACCTTACACCCCTCAACAAAACGGCGTAGCGGAGCGTGCAAATCGCACCATTGTGGAGATGGCAAGGTCCATGATTCATGCTCAAGGGCTGAAGTTTGAGCTTTGGGGTGAGGCGGTGTCTACAGCGGTTTATACAAGGAACCGGTGCCCCACACAAGCCTTGACAAGCATGACACCCCAAGAAGCTTGGAGTGGGATTAGGCCCCATGTGTCTCACATGCGCATTTTTGGGTGCATTGCCTATGCCTTGGTTCCAAGTGCCAAGCGGACCAAGTTGGATGCCAAGGGCATCAAGTGTCTTTTCCTTGGTTATTGTGAGGGCACCAAGGCTTATAGGCTGATGTGTGTGGAGAGCAAGAAGATCATCAAGAGTCGAGATGTGACCTTCTTGGAGGATGGAGGTGCTGATCCCAAGCTCTTGGAGATGAGCCCAAGTGGGAGCAATGGAGGACCAGCCCAAAAGGTGGGCACAACTCCAAGAGTGCACCTAGAAGATGAAGATGAAGAGCAAGAGCAAGGAGGGGAAGATGAAGACTTGGTGGAGCCCAAGAAGAAGGTGGCCACACCCCAAGTGAAGAGATCAGCAATTCCTTCTCCAAGCACTTCACCAAGGGTGCAAGAGCATGATCAGCCCTTGGGAGATGAAGATCAGCCCATGGAAGAGCAAGATCAGACCGTGGAGGAGCCCCGTTATCCAACAAGGACCCGCAAGCCCCTTGGAGATTGGTGGCTAAATCACATTCTTGTTGAAGATCATGTACATATTGTTGTAGACTATGTACATTCAGCCCTAGGAGTAGTGTTAGACTCTTAGTTAGACTTAGAGTCTCTTGGGTATTGCTTGTAGTCAAAGGCAGCCCATGGTGATTAGTTATCCCATAATGTATGTGGATAACTAGTGAAAGGCTTCTACCTTATGTTCCACCCACTCATTGGGTTTGGTATCTTCCTACCATCTAAGTAAAGCCTTTCTTCCATTGAATACTTTGTAATCTCAATACTTCCTTGCAAACATAGCATCAATATCCCTATACCAAGCTCTCCCCGATTGCTTCAATCCGGGAAGGGCCTTCTTCAACTTGCACTTGAGATGCCCTTGGCCTTCTTGCACAAAGCCTAGGGGCTGATCCATGTAGATGACCTCCTCCAACTTGGGGTTGAGAAAGGCCGTCTTCACATCCATTTGGTGCATCTCCAAGTCCATGGCTGCCCCAATACTCACAATGCACCTAATGGTGCTAAACTTGGCAACGGGGGCAAAGGTCTCATTGAAATCCACCCCTTCCACTTGAGAAAACCCCCTAGCAACCAGCCTTGCCTTGTACCTCAAAATGTGACCCAAAGCATCCCTTTTGGTGGAGAAAACCCACTTACAACCCACACTTGATCTCTTGCAAGGGAGGGGTGCAAGATCCCATGTGCCTTTGTCAATGAGGGCCTTGTACTCTTCTTGCATGGCCAACTCCCACTTGCTTGCATCTTCACAATTCAGCACCTCTCCAAGTGTAGATGGATCTCCAAGGAAAGCCACATTGGCTTGATCTTCACTTTGTGGAGGAAGAATGTGATTTAGCCACCAATCTCCAAGGGGCTTGCGGGTCCTTGTTGGATAACGGGGCTCCTCCACGGTCTGATCTTGCTCTTCCATGGGCTGATCTTCATCTCCCAAGGGCTGATCATGCTCTTGCACCCTTGGTGAAGTGCTTGGAGAAGGAATTGCTGATCTCTTCACTTGGGGTGTGGCCACCTTCTTCTTGGGCTCCACCAAGTCTTCATCTTCCCCTCCTTGCTCTTGCTCTTCATCTTCATCTTCTAGGTGCACTCTTGGAGTTGTGCCCACCTTTTGGGCTGGTCCTCCATTGCTCCCACTTGGGCTCATCTCCAAGAGCTTGGGATCAGCACCTCCATCCTCCAAGAAGGTCACATCTCGACTCTTGATGATCTTCTTGCTCTCCACACACATCAGCCTATAAGCCTTGGTGCCCTCACAATAACCAAGGAAAAGACACTTGATGCCCTTGGCATCCAACTTGGTCCTCTTGGCACTTGGAACCAAGGCATAGGCAATGCACCCAAAAATGCGCATGTGAGACACATGGGGCCTAATCCCACTCCAAGCTTCTTGGGGTGTCATGCTTGTCAAGGCTTGGGTGGGGCACCGGTTCCTTGTATAAACCGCTGTAGACACCGCCTCACCCCAAAGCTCAAACTTCAGCCCTTGAGCATGAATCATGGACCTTGCCATCTCCACAATGGTGCGATTTGCACGCTCCGCTACGCCGTTTTGTTGAGGGGTGTAAGGTGCTGATGTGTGGTGCTCAATGCCATGGGCCTTCAAGTACTCCTCAAAGGCCTTGGACACATACTCCCCTCCATTATCCGACCGCAGCACCTTCACCTTGCAATCCGATTGGGCCTCCACAAGGGCCTTCCAAGTCTCAAAACGCCCAAACACCTCACTCTTGCACTTCAGCATATACACCCACACCTTGCGTGAGAAATCATCAATAAATGTCAAAAAATACCTTGCTCCTCCTATGGTGGTGGTCTTCATTGGCCCGCACACATCGGAATGCACAAGCTCCAATGGCTTGGTGGCCCGGGTTGCCCCATCCTTGGGGAAGGGCTGCCTTGCTAGCTTGCCCTCAATGCACCCCTTGCACACCATAGAACTCCAATCATGCTTGCAAGAAGAGAGGTTCAACCCCTTCACTAGGTGTTGGAGGCTCTTCATGCTCTTCACATTCAAGTGTCCAAGCCTCCTATGCCAAAGCTCCACAAGGTCTCCATGGGCTGATCCTTGGGCAACACATGCCAAGGAGGTGCCATTCACCTTGGTGAAGTGGAGGAGGTACAAATTGCCCTCACGAGGGGCTGATGCAATCAAGACTCCACTTGGTGACCTCACAACACACCCCACATTGTTAAAATGCACTTTCAACCCTCCCAAAGACAATTTGCTCACCGAAAGCAAGTTGGCATGCAACTTGGGGACATGGAGGGCCTCATGGATCTGAATCCTCTTGGTCTCCCCCTTCACTTGCACCTCCACAATGATGGTCCCCATGCCAAGGGCCTCCACCATGCCATTGTCTCCCAAATAAATCTTCTTCCCCGAAATGGGCTGATAGGTGTGGAAGGCATCTCTATGGCTGGTCATGTGTTGAGTGGCCCCCGAATCCACAATCCATGTAAACATGGTGGCCTTGTCCCCTCCTCCTTGGGTGGCAAAAGCAAAATCCTCCTCCTCCTCCTCCTCCTCTTTGGAGGCTTGGTGTGCACTCTCCTTGCCTTTGGCTTGGCTGACCTTGCAATGCCTAGCAATGTGGCCTGATTTGCCACACTTGAAGCATGTCCTTGTCTCCTTGAACTCCTTGGTGTTGCCTCCTTTGCCATGTCTTGACACAAGGGCTGATCCCTCTCCTTGGGACTCATTCTCCTTGCGCTTGGTCACCTCATGCATCAAGCGTGCCGTGACAAACTCCATGGTGAGCTCCTTCATAGGCCTTGTCTCCAATGCGGTGATGAGGAACTCATAAGACGGTGGCAAGCTCTCCAACAAGGTCATCACCATATCTCCATCCGTCACGGGCACCTCCAAACAAGCCAACTCATCCGCAAGGGCCTTGATCTTGTTGACATGGTCCAACAAGTCATCCTCCTCTTGCATCTTGCTAGTGAAGAACTTCCTCCTAAGAAAGAGGATGTTGGAGAGGCTCTTGGTCTCATGGATGTTGCAAAGGGTGGTCCATGCTTGGGCTGGTCCTTTGCAATGGCGAATGTGTGCAATTTGCCGGTCCACAAGGTTGATGGCAAGGAGAGCAAAGGCCTTCTTCTCCTTCCTCTCAAACGCCTTCTTGGTGTTTAGATCAGCATCTTCACTTGGAGCCTCCTCACTCCCATCCACCACCTCCCACAAGTCCTTCTCCGCAAGGATCATCTCCATCTTGAACTTCCACATGCCAAAGTTCTCCCCATTGAACTTGTCAATGATGCGCACGCCTTCTCCTCCACCTGATGCCATGATGGAGCACCTCCCACTTGTTGGCAGCCTCCAATGTGTCTCCAAGAGTTCACAAACTCAATTCAGCCTCCAATGAAGCACTTGGAAGCCAATTGGGCTGAAATGACACCAATCAGCCCTTCCAAGCACCTCCAAAGATCCTTCACACCCTAAGATCCACCAAACACTCCTCACAAGTGCAAGGACTCCTCAAAACACCAATTCAGACCCTAATGAAGCTCAAAATCACCACATGCACATCATGGGCAAGTGCTACTTCCAATCAGCAAACACACTTCCAATGCTCCTCCCAAATTGGGTACTCCACACCCTAAGAAGCTCAAGACTTGCAATCAGCCCTAGATGGAGCTACTACTCACAATTCACACCACAAGGACAACATTGGTCTCCAACAACCCTAGTTGGATAACCAAACCACCAAAAAAGACCTAATTGGCTCCACAAATCTCACAAAACCACAATTCAGCCCTCTTGGATTCACCAAGTCCACTAATTCGCCTCACACACTCACAAGGGCACTAATCAGCCCACAATGGATGGCAAATGCCTCAAGCAACAAAAAATGCTTCCAAGGCTCACAAATTACTCTCACTAGATTGCGATTTGCCAAATCACAATCCACAATGCACCCAAGTGCACAATCAGCCTCAATGGGCTCCCAATGTACACCTCTAAGCACAAACTCAAAATTGGAGCACAAATCAGCCCTCACTAGGTCTGATTACTACCATGAGCAAACTCACACCCAAAATGTACTCAAAACCTCACAAACCAGCCAACAAATGTCCAAGAAAAGAACAAAACACTTGCTTCTTTTGTAAAAAAAAATACACTCCCAAGTTTGTTTTTGTTTTTGACTTACACCATATGGTTTGTAGGTGACAAAGTGACAAATGGCTAGTTGCTCCCCAAGCTCCAAGATCTCCTCCAAATGATTTGAACTTCTCCCTCAAACGCAACTCCAAGTGCGTGGGCCCATAACCTATTGAGATTACAAAGTATTCAATGGAAGAAAGGCTTTACTTAGATGGTAGGAAGATACCAAACCCCTTGAGTGGGTTGTACATAAGGTAGAAGCCTTTCACTAGTTATCCACATACATTATGGGATAACTAATCACCATGGGCTGCCTTTGACTACAAGCAATACCCAAGAGACTCTAAGTTTAACTAAGAGTCTAACACTACTCCTAGGGCTGAATGTACATAGTCTACAACAATATGTACATGTTCTTCAACAATCTTAGGGTGTGAAGGATCTTTGGAGGTGCTTGGAAGGGCTGATTGGTGTCATTTCAGCCCAATTGGCTTCCAAGTGCTTCATTGGAGGCTGAATTGAGTTTGTGAACTCTTGGAGACACATTGGAGGCTGCCAACAAGTGGGAGGTGCTCCATCATGGCATCAGGTGGAGGAGAAGGCGTGCGCATCATTGACAAGTTCAATGGGGAGAACTTTGGCATGTGGAAGTTCAAGATGGAGATGATCCTTGCGGAGAAGGACTTGTGGGAGGTGGTGGATGGGAGTGAGGAGGCTCCAAGTGAAGATGCTGATCTAAACACCAAGAAGGCGTTTGAGAGGAAGGAGAAGAAGGCCTTTGCTCTCCTTGCCATCAACCTTGTGGACCGGCAAATTGCACACATTCGCCATTGCAAAGGACCAGCCCAAGCATGGACCACCCTTTGCAACATCCATGAGACCAAGAGCCTCTCCAACATCCTCTTTCTTAGGAGGAAGTTCTTCACTAGCAAGATGCAAGAGGAGGATGACTTGTTGGACCATGTCAACAAGATCAAGGCCCTTGCGGATGAGTTGGCTTGTTTGGAGGTGCCCGTGACGGATGGAGATATGGTGATGACCTTGTTGGAGAGCTTGCCACCGTCTTATGAGTTCCTCATCACCGCATTGGAGACAAGGCCTATGAAGGAGCTAACCATGGAGTTTGTCACGGCACGCTTGATGCATGAGGTGACCAAGCGCAAGGAGAATGAGTCCCAAGGAGAGGGATCAGCCCTTGTGTCAAGACATGGCAAAGGAGGCAACACCAAGGAGTTCAAGGAGACAAGGACATGCTTCAAGTGTGGCAAATCAGGCCACATTGCTAGGCATTGCAAGGTCAGCCAAGCCAAAGGCAAGGAGAGTGCACACCAAGCCTCCAAAGAGGAGGAGGAGGAGGAGGAGGATTTTGCTTTTGCCACCCAAGGAGGAGGGGACAAGGCCACCATGTTTACATGGATTGTGGATTCGGGGGCCACTCAACACATGACCAGCCATAGAGATGCCTTCCACACCTATCAGCCCATTTCGGGGAAGAAGATTTATTTGGGAGACAATGGCATGGTGGAGGCCCTTGGCATGGGGACCATCATTGTGGAGGTGCAAGTGAAGGGGGAGACCAAGAGGATTCAGATCCATGAGGCCCTCCATGTCCCCAAGTTGCATGCCAACTTGCTTTCGGTGAGCAAATTGTCTTTGGGAGGGTTGAAAGTGCATTTTAACAATGTGGGGTGTGTTGTGAGGTCACCAAGTGGAGTCTTGATTGCATCAGCCCCTCGTGAGGGCAATTTGTACCTCCTCCACTTCACCAAGGTGAATGGCACCTCCTTGGCATGTGTTGCCCAAGGATCAGCCCATGGAGACCTTGTGGAGCTTTGGCATAGGAGGCTTGGACACTTGAATGTGAAGAGCATGAAGAGCCTCCAACACCTAGTGAAGGGGCTGAACCTCTCTTCTTGCAAGCATGATTGGAGTTCAATGGTGTGCAAGGGGTGTATTGAGGGCAAGCAAGCAAGGCAGCCCTTCCCCAAGGATGGGGCAACCCGGGCCACCAAGCCATTGGAGCTTGTGCATTCCGATGTGTGCGGGCCAATGAAGACCACCACCATAGGAGGAGCAAGGTATTTTTTGACATTTATTGATGATTTCTCACGCAAGGTGTGGGTGTATATGCTGAAGTGCAAGAGTGAGGTGTTTGGGCGTTTTGAGACTTGGAAGGCCCTTGTGGAGGCCCAATCAGATTGCAAGGTGAAGGTGCTGCGGTCGGATAATGGAGGGGAGTATGTGTCCAAGGCCTTTGAGGAGTACTTGAAGGCCCATGGCATTGAGCACCACACATCAGCACCTTACACCCCTCAACAAAACGGCGTAGCGGAGCGTGCAAATCGCACCATTGTGGAGATGGCAAGGTCCATGATTCATGCTCAAGGGCTGAAGTTTGAGCTTTGGGGTGAGGCGGTGTCTACAGCGGTTTATACAAGGAACCGGTGCCCCACACAAGCCTTGACAAGCATGACACCCCAAGAAGCTTGGAGTGGAATTAGGCCCCATGTGTCTCACATGCGCATTTTTGGGTGCATTGCCTATGCCTTGGTTCCAAGTGCCAAGAGGACCAAGTTGGATGCCAAGGGCATCAAGTGCCTTTTCCTTGGCTATTGTGAGGGCACCAAGGCTTATAGGCTGATGTGTGTGGAGAGCAAGAAGATCATCAAGAGTCGAGATGTGACCTTCTTGGAGGATGGAGGTGCTGATCCCAAGCTCTTGGAGATGAGCCCAAGTGGGAGCAATGGAGGACCAGCCCAAAAGGTGGGCACAACTCCAAGAGTGCACCTAGAAGATGAAGATGAAGATGAAGAGCAAGGAGGGGAAGATGAAGACTTGGTGGTGCCCAAGAAGAAGGTGGCCACACCCCAAGTGAAGAGATCAGCAATTCCTTCTCCAAGCACTTCACCAAGGGTGCAAGAGCATGATCAGCCCTTGGTAGATGAAGATCAGCCCATGGAAGAGCAAGATCAGACCGTGGAGGAGCCCCGTTATCCAACAAGGACCCGCAAGCCCCTTGGAGATTGGTGGCTGAATCACATTCTTCCTCCACAAAGTGAAGATCAAGCCAATGTGGCTTTCCTTGGAGATCCATCTACACTTGGAGAGGTGCTGAATTGTGAAGATGCAAGCAAGTGGGAGTTGGCCATGCAAGAGGAGTACAAGGCCCTCATTGACAAAGGCACATGGGATCTTGCACCCCTCCCTTCCAAGAGATCAAGTGTGGGTTGTAAGTGGGTTTTCTCCACCAAAAGGGATGCTTTGGGTCACATTTTGAGGTACAAGGCAAGGTTGGTTGCTAGGGTTTTTTCTCAAGTGGAAGGGGTGGATTTCAATGAGACCTTTGCCCCCGTTGCCAAGTTTAGCACCATTAGGTGCATTGTGAGTATTGGGGCAGCCATGGACTTGGAGATGCACCAAATGGATGTGAAGACGGCCTTTCTCAACCCCAAGTTGGAGGAGGTCATCTACATGGATCAGCCCCTAGGCTTTGTGCAAGAAGGCCAAGGGCATCTCAAGTGCAAGTTGAAGAAGGCCCTTCCCGGATTGAAGCAATCCGGGAGAGCTTGGTATAGGGATATTGATGCAATGTTTGCAAGGAAGGGCTTCCAAAGAGGCTATGCTGATCACTCTTTGTACACCATGCAAAGTGGTGAGCATTTGGTGATTGTGATCCTCTATGTGGATGATCTGATCCTCCTTGCAAGTAGCATGACCAAGATGCTTGAAGTGAAGGATATGCTCAAGAAGGAGTATGAGATGACGGATCTTGGAGAGTTGAAGTATTGCCTTGGAGTGGAGTTCAAGAGGGATAGGGCTGCCCGCACCATCACTATGAGCCAACGCAAGTACCTTGAAGAGATTCTCAAGAGGTTCAACATCGAGGAGTGCAAAGCCATAGGTACACCACTTGAGAGTCATGGGAAGTTGCCCAAGCTCATGGATGCTGAATTTGAAGAGGTGAGGGCTGAAATGCATGGTGTGCCTTACAAGGCAGCGGTGGGTTGCTTGATGTATGCCATGGTAGCCACAAGGCCTGATTTGGCCTTTCCGGTGAGTGTTGTGAGTCAACACACCTCCAAGTATGGCCCCAAGCATTGGGCTGCGGTGAAGAGGGTGATGAGGTACCTTCAAGGCACACTTGGGCTGAAGTTGCAACTTGGAGGTGCCAATGGGCTGAAGTTGCATGGCTTTTGTGATGCGGATTGGGCGGGTGATGAGGCGGATAGGAGATCCACCACCGGCTACGTGTTTATGCTTGGAGTGGGTGCCATTACTTGGAATTCCAAGAGGCAGCCCACCATAGCTCTTTCTACAACGGAGGCGGAATACATGGCCATGAGCCAATGCACCAAGGAGGCCATTTGGTTGAGGCAACTCTTGGCTGATGTTGGCCTTGTCCAAGTGGAGAGCACACCAATCTTGTGTGACAACCAAGGAGCCATTGCTTTGGCCAAGAATCCCACCCACCACTCTCGGACGAAGCACATTGATGTGCAACACCATTTCATTCGTGAACGAGTGGAGGCTGAGGTGATTGAGCTCAAGTATGTGCCTACCCAAGCTATGGTTGCTGATGTGCTGACCAAGTCCCTTGGGAAGCCACAACACCAAAGTTTGATTGAGAAGATGGGCCTTGGAGCCTTTGACCACTTGCAAAGTGGGAGTGTTGAAGAACATGTACATATTGTTGTAGACTATGTACATTCAGCCCTAGGAGTAGTGTTAGACTCTTAGTTAGACTTAGAGTCTCTTGGGTATTGCTTGTAGTCAAAGGCAGCCCATGGTGATTAGTTATCCCATAATGTATGTGGATAACTAGTGAAAGGCTTCTACCTTATGTACAACCCACTCAAGGGGTTTGGTATCTTCCTACCATCTAAGTAAAGCCTTTCTTCCATTGAATACTTTGTAATCTCAATAGGTATTTCCTATTCCTCTTGCGTTTAGTAGTTTCCGGGTTCTCCAACATAGTCTTCGCTTTAGTACAGTAGTAGAATCAGTGGGAGTTGTAAGAGATTGTTGTAAAGGTGTGAAGTAAGGGAACGACCATGACCGGAAGTGAGTCAAAAGAGGAGACTGCGACCATGAAATGTCCTAGTGATTCCGGACGATGCAAAAGAGCGGGCGGATTTGCTGGAGGATTTGAGCCAGTTTGGCTGTACCGGATTGCTGGAGCGACCGTGGAACTTCAAAGACAAAGTGATGGTGAAAGAGGTGTTTCATACGCAGTCGAACGAGTAGAAGAAAACCATGCGGGCGGTTCCGAACAAGTGAATCCAGACTATTTGGAGGGAAGTTTACGGATTTACTAAAAGAGGAGAAGGGCCCGCTTCAAGGACGGACAAATACGAAGTGGATAAGTTCATGAACCCTTCTCACCCTAAGAATGGGTATACCGTATACCGTGAGTGAATGCAAGAATGATCAAGAGAGAAGGGTGTTAGAGTTTTTGGTTCCCATCCTCAGTTTGGACAGGGGCACCCGGCTAACTATAACCTTGAGCAACACGATTTTCGGTGCTCTGTCCGAAGACCGGAAAGTTGATTGGGGTTTAGTTCTGTGGGATCATGTGGGGAAGCTTTGTAGGTCAGTCGGGAAAATGAAGCCGTCTAGTCTTTCTCCCTTTCTTTACCATTTATATCACGCACATGACTGCATGAAAGTACAAGAGAGGCATGAATACAAGGTTCAGGAAGTGAAACTGACACATGATATGAAGGCAGACTCAAAGGGAGAAAATGTGAAGAGACAGGAAGAGTCTTCCGGAGATTCCGACAAGGAAAAATCGGAACAGCAGAAAAGAGAAGAGAGACATAGGGAGAAAAGAGAGGAACGAGACCCAGTCTGGGGGAGTAATCCGCTTACGAAAATCATCAAGGATCTAAACCAAGTCAGGAAGAGTCATGAGAAAGAAAGGAGTACCCTAGTACGGGTGTGTAAATTGTTAGACGACATTCTCGTAAGTCAATGTGAGGAACAAATCCGAAATCTCATTCAGGATGCTGAGGGAAGGGCCGGAAAGGCAAAAATCACTAGACTGATGGGTGAGGTAATCGCCCTGAAAAAGGAGTTGAGTGAAAAAAGTCAGGAAAGTGAACAGGTTAGGAAAAACTCTATCCGGTCAAAATAGATATTTGACTGGATTGCAGAGTTTATTACATATCCAGTTGAGATACTGAACAAGGCCAAGCTCTTTGACGAAAAGGTCTTAGAAGAAGAAGGTAAAGTAGGGGACAAGGTCATTAGTGTCCTTGTTACTTTCCATTCACAAATGGAAGAGTTACTTGTTCAGATGAAGGATGTAGTGGGAGAGAGTAGTTAGCTTCCAAAACCGGAAACAAAACTGGAAGCAACAGAACGGAAGGAGAGTACTCCCGCTAAACCTCCAAGATCAGATAGTTGACATATGTTGCCATTGGGCTGAGATAAAATCGGAAAGTCTCCGGGAAGTGTGGATGTCACCACGCCTGCCAAGGAGAGTGTTGTACAGAAATCCAATGCTGAACGTACATCTACGCCCGGATCTCAAACTCGAGGTCAAACAAAGGGCAAAGAAGGAGGCCGGGAAACACCGCAAAGCAAGAAATCTATCGTTTCCCCATCCCCAAGCAAAGCAACGAAGAGAAGGTTAGAGTCTCACAAAAGGCCCATCGAGTTGGAATCCGAAGAAGAAGAAAAAGAAGACAAATCGGAAGAGGAAGAATTCGGTTCCAAAATTGGAGAAGAATCCGAGCCCTACTCAGATCCAGACCAAGAGTTGGCATCTCCAAAGCGGACGAAGACAAAACTAAAGGCACAAAAATCGAAGGCGAAGAAGAGTAGGGCTTCGAATGTTTCCAGTTCTGCCCGGAAACAGCCAGCGAGGAAGGGGGCTTCCACTTCAGTAAAGACTCCAACTAAGCAGAAGAAGAAGTAATTTTAGGATTAGGTAGAACCATAGGAGTGCGGCTGAAAACCTAAGTTTTTGGTGGAAAAGTAGTTTCCAAGTAGCTTTTAGATGAATAGGGAATTTCTTTTGAACTTGCTTGGATCCGGATTTTTTGGATCTGAGATCCATTTTTCCTGGGCAGTTTTTGGATGTTAGTAAAGTCAACTAGGAGGCAGATAAGGAGAATGACATGTGTCATTCCCCTGGGTTTTTTAATTTTGATTCCCTTGGGCGGTAAAAGTCCCTTGGGTTGTAGGCTATTTAGAATTCAGATTTTTAGTTGTTTAGTGTGCATTTTCGGATCTTGTTTTCCTAACATCGTGCAATACAAGTCAGAACCTTCCAATATTTTTTTGAGTGTCTAAATGTACTTGGATGGCATGCTATGTCATTGTATGTTCATTTGGATTGCAGGAATAAGTAGAGGGGAAGTGTGCCCGGATATTGGGTTTATCCGGATTATGGGAGTTTAAGTGAGTTTGTATGTGATGGTGGCTTCTGGATCTTAGTGACGTGATTGGTTCAGGTTCCATTTGTTGAATACGGTCCCAATAGGCTAGAGTTGTAACCATTGATTTGCAGGAGCTCTCTAGTTTAGTGGTTGATAGGTTCTTCGGGTAACTGAAAACTGAAGGGGATGTAATATTCCCCCATTTCATCTATCTTGGACTCTACCCGGATCCTAGACTAACCCAATAGGCCGTCGTTGTAGTGTTTGTTAAGTTCTTAGCTAGAGTTCCTTGTGTGACCTGCTGATTCGGAAGCTTCCGGGTTAGTTGTGAAGGAGAGCTGGTTAAAGTAGCACTATAAGAAACCCGTGTTTTCTCTGGTGTTATAAAGAAATGCATCATGTTTTCATTGACATCAATGTGTCACAAATTCTAAGCCTATGGGAGGTGGATTTTTGCTAATGTTGGAAAAGACATGGGGACGTTAGAGCAAAAACAGGTGGATGACACAAGGGACGTGTATGTTTTTTTGAACATCAAATAAAACATGGTGACGTTTACTAGAACGTCCCAAAAAACATGGAAGTACCACATCGACTAGGATTTTGGGATTTACTTGGGTAAATTTTTGTAAGTTATTGTAAGCTAATGTAAAATGCTGACCGGATGTGAAAAAAATTGGGAAAGAGTAGTCATGTAGCATGCTTTGAAAAAAAATAAAAATTAATGGATGTATACTATGGATGAAAAAAAAATCTCTTTATAAAAGTGAGGTGGTAGGAAGTAAGACAAACCATATGGGATATGTAAAGCAATTTTTTTTTCAAAATTGAATGTCTAAATAAACATCCACATGTTTAAAACAACCTCTAGATGTCGGACATAACATGTAGATGTCCAAAAAAATGTCCTCATGTTTAAAACAACATCCACATATAATGTAGTCAAGTTCTCATTTGTGAATTATCCCATATCCTTTGTCATGAATGGGTGATGAATTTTAGTATAAAAGGGACCTCTCCACCCTTCATTCTCACTAAATGCCAATGAAATAATTACTTAACTTTGCCATTAAAAATTCTTTTGAGTAGATAGTAAATTCTTGGTGAATTTGACAATTTTTCTTTTTCATTTTTTTGGAATTTAAAAATTATTATTATTTTAAATAACTATTTCATACAATTAATGCCATTTGTATTTTTCAGTGAGGCACATCGCGTGTTGTATTATGATGATGATTTTTTTATTAATAAAAAAAGACATTGCCCAAACCAAAAAAAGATGATGTGGCATCTACGTGGCAAGCATTTGGAGAGTGAAAACACGAGGTATCAACAATTGTTTTCATAAAACATGCAGACATTAGGGCACGTTATAGTAGATTTCAGCCGTTTGTGGAAATGCCGCCTACAACGGATTTTAGGTGACATTAGAGTTGACATACCTTTAATTGAAAAAAACATACTTTCACGTCTTTAAAAACACCACTAAAAACATGAGTTTCTTCTAGTGTAGTATGTGTGTGTGTTGTTGTTAGTTTATTCAAAAGTGACACTCTTGATACTATAAAATGTAGAGGGTAGATAATCAACTTCCTTCCTTAAGCACAATAAGTAGATCCTTCTTAGTTCAGAGGTTAAACTCGAGTCCGGTTACGTTGACAGGAAATCCGGAAATCGGATTAGCTATCCGGTTTCTAGTTTCGGTTCTTGATACATTTAGACTTTAGATAGTAGGGGGTTAGGAAACAACTTAGAATTAGATCTAGAATTGATCCGGATAGTTTAGCTTAATTTTTCGACCGGATTTGAGTAGGTTTTGCTTAGGGTTGTTGTAGTAATCCTTGTCCATATTTTCGGATATTAAGAATTAGTGCCAAATCTCTGTGGGATCGATAAACGAGTCACTTTAGGACCTTTTCCGGTCTTAGAGAAGCATTTCGACTTTCCTGTGCTACGGCAACATGCTCAGTAATATATCCAGAAAATCAATAACATTTTTGCAGTTCAGACCGTGTGGTCTGAATTGTAAAAATGATAAATGTAGCGAAATTTCCACATGAGATGGCCTTGACAGTTTGACAGCAAAATGGACTTGAGACATGAATCGAATTATAAGTCATCATTTAGACAAGGTCTTCTTTCAAACTAAGGAGTTTCTTTTCATATTGATTGGTTCGCACTTCAGACTGCACGGTCTAAAGTGGACATTATAGACTTCATAGAAAAGGGACAAACTATGTGATGACATAGTTATATTTAGAGTTTTGAAATTCAGTAGGCATGAAACAATTCTGCATGACATCACTGTACTTAAATGACCACAAATTATAAGATGCGTGAATTAAGAACCCAAGTAGAAAGTGAATGCATTTGGAAGCTGCAAGTGTTAGATACAACAAATAATGGAATTTGGGACAAAAGTTAGACTATTTCAATCATGTAAAAGAAATGTACGGAAGTATTCAGAGTGGGATCAAAAACATTATTACAATACAATGAAGCATTGTCATTGGCTCTGACTTTGAAAGAGGAAGAAAGCATCAAATAATAGAGATTGTCAGTACAATGGTGTACTATAGGAAATTTGTATACTACTCTCCAATTTAGTATATTTAAATGGAAAACTCGTGTAGTTGGCGGTTCATAGCATAGGCCTAGAAGCCTTGCACCTTTTGGGCTACTTCCTTTTGGATTCTTGGGCGCGCTTCAAGTTGCTACCCAAATTAGTTAGGTGGAACAAGGTTTGTCTAGTCATTGTTCATTTCAACTTGCGTTGCCATTTTCCAACATCGACACAAGGGAGGAGGGCCAAAAAGGTAGATGTCTAGGTGGGAAGAAGGCGTCACAAACTCAAGCACAGTAGGAGGGCAAAGATCCAAATGGGAAAGAGGGGAAGGATTTTAGTTTTTCGACACTTTGCAAAAGGTAAAGCCTATCAGTTTTCATTTCCTCTTTTTTGGGATTGCGCTAGTCAAAAGCTTTCAACATTACTGGTCACGAAAAGGACAATGGATTCATTTGAGATTACATGCCATTGTATGCAAGTCTCAAGAGTTGGACTTCCATCTACTACATGTAGAGAAGATGTCTTTGGTTTAGGAATAATAGTGCGCAAAGAGAGAATGTTTTCTCTTGCGCGCTTTCTTGAAGCCGTCGCTTTTAGGCTAATAGTGAGTAGAATGATTCATTCGATAAGTAGTATTTTGTAGATGTCAATGGACTCACTGCCAAATGACTTCAAGAAAGGACTTGAAAGTGCTCTTTCCCGTGACCTTGGATGATGATTGTAGTCCCTACTTTCAATGCTTCTCATTTCTTCAATTGGATTGAAAAGGTACCTTTGTTTTCTCCAATCTCAGTGTGCAAGAAATAAATTACACTATTAAAGGATAGGGATTTCTTTAATTTGGGGGTAGGTGCAGCTTCAATGAGGCTCAATGGCAGCCACACATTTCAGCAAGTGCTCCCACGACCTTAGAATTATACTTGACAATCAAAACTTTGAGTACATAACTTGTTGCTTCCCGATGAATGTGTTAATTGAATGCTTTCAAGGCAATTCCATTAGGCTGGTGAAGTTTCGCAACTATGGAAGTTTCTACAGCTCAGATCGAGAGGTCTAAAATCCACAATTGTCCTAGATTTTGTAAAACAGTGTCAGTCATAGATGACCTAAATCTACAATTGCCACAAACAGGACTTTCACAGTTCAGACCGCACGATCTAAAGTCTGTAGAAGTCTACGACTTAGGAAATCGATCCCAGTATTTGTCGTCACTTTTACGCTTTACTCCAATTGTCATAGATTTTAGAAAACAATATCATTTCTAGATCTTAGAAAGTTAAAACTGCTAGTGAAGGAACATTCACAGTTCAGACCGCGCGGTCTGAACTCTGAAGTCTGGACAAATCCACACAAGGGTGTTCCATTTTTGGCAGCTTAATAGTCCTTTTTAGAACTCTAAGAAGCCCGTTGCCTACAACAAAGGTGACGAGACATGGAACCGGGAGCTGATTGGAGTCTGGCTCGACCGTTGATTCAAGCAGATCTAGCAGCTGGGGTTGGGGTGTCCTGTTCGGGATTTGTGGTTTGGGTTTTGTTTTTTTCCTTGCGCTGTTCAATTCACGTTGCGTGAAGTCGTATTTCTGGTTCTATTTATGGACGCTTGCATTCGTGTTCCTTGTTCATGTTGCTTGATCATGGCTACTCTAGGTCAGAACAAAAGGACCAAGATTAAGTTAGAGGGATCTCCTTTAGGGCGTTCAAAGCAAGGGTATAGTGCTCCAGTGTACGCACAATCGCCTAACCTAGTAATTCCTCTTAGCAGGGTTGTCATACCGGACAGACGTCCGGTTTGCCTGTCCGTCCGGTTCGCCCGTCCGATAGAGGTCTCGCCCGTCCGATGTGGTCAACACTAAGTTGACTTTTTTTAACCCTTAAAAGACCGTCACTATGTCTTCACCAAAACTCTCCAAAATTGTCATTTCTAATACAACTACCAAAATTTTGAAAAAACTTTTTTTTGACATATCTAACCGTAGGATGTTGTATTATATAGTATTAAAAACATGTGGTAAAATTTTCAGACATTTCCTCTAGGTGGACTGCAAGATATAAGCATTCAAGTTAACTAAAATCATTTTTCTAACCCTGCGAAAAGCAAGGCAGCTGCACTTCACAAGCTCACATTTCTATGAAAAAATGACCTAAATGGTGGTGCTTCTTTGGATTTGTTTTACTAGACAAGTTGGCCACATGCTTAAAAAATTTCAGATCATTTGGAATAGTAAAACATATAGGAAAAAAATAGTAAGTAGGCAGTAGTAGAGAATGATTAAAAATACTAAATTATTTACAATTTAAATATGGAATTGAAAATTTCCAATCCCAATGGTCGAAATGTTGTCATAATGTATGTACATCCTAAAATTTAATTTTTGTCCAAAAATATTGAAAATTAGATAAGATAAAGGATGTCAAAGTTTATTTTAGAGTAGGAAATCCAAAACTGCCCACAAACAAAAAATCCTCATAATTTTTGACTCATTGATCAAAATGGAATGATTCTAAGATTTTTGTGTATATCAAACTCTAGAAAATCAATTTCAAACATAATTAGTTGTTTGTTACTTTGTTTACTACACATTCATAAATTCACAGAAGTCATACAACTGTCATGATGGAAGAAAGACCAAATTGCATATTACAAGATTTTCACCATATGTCCGTATCTTTATGTATGAAATGTGTAGCAATCGTGAAACACACAAGCTCTTCTAAGCAAAAATGTGTCATCATGTCATCATGTATCTAAACAATATGTATCATCATGTTTTGCATTTGAGAGTAGAAATGGGAGTTCATTATATATTTATATGCATATGAGGTGGTACTAAGGTAGGATGTACAACAACGCACATGAGAATGATGAAATATGTAAATTAAAATTAGTGCTCAAGAGTTCCATTGCTTATGGTGAACTCAAATTGTAGTAGGAATTTAGAGGTTGAAAACTTGATGTATTATCCTATATTCCTGTTACCAAACCTCCAAAGGCCAAAACATTGAGCTTTTATGCAAGTGCAAAATTGATTGTACTTTACTTGAATTCCAAACATAAGTAGATGTCTAGATTGCAATTATCAAAAGAACCATTTAACTTGAATCCGAAAAGAAAACAAATTGTATTCGATTTTATTCCAAAACATTTCTAGTATCTACTTTGTTTTGGGAAAAAAACCAAAAATAAAAAATAAAAGAAGAGGTATTTCATTTCTATTCCTAAATCCAAACATAATTAGATTCTTGTTACCAAAATGAAGCATTGAACGTTTGAATTAGAATCCAAAAACCAAGTAACTTTAAAATTTAAATTGATGACAACCCTTAAACCCTTGCACGATTTTTATCCTCCAATGACAAAAAATATAACTTGTCATTTCTAATTACAAATATTGACCGTTGAACTAAATTGAAGATTTTCCATTCTATCTTTGAACATGCTTACCCAACCTTGACATGCTTTGATTACAGAAGCCCCTGAAGTACAAGCGCATAACGTTTAATTTGTATTTGATTTGAATTTTAAATAATTGCAGCAACAATTTACCAAATACCATAAAGCCTTCAAGCATAACCAAACAAAACATAACTCCTCTTTGATTTGAAATCCAAACCCTTTTAGCATCTAGTAACAAGACCAAAGCCTTTAACTTGCTTTGAAAACTTTGTTTCCTTTCCAAATCCTTGTAGCCTCTATTTTCAAAAATAACCCTTAAACTACATTTGAATACATTGTAATACGTTAATGATGTGAATTCAAAACCCTTGTAGATCCAATTATCAAAAATAATTGAGAAGTATTAGAACTCCTCAAAATATATCTTGTGTTTCATTTTTTTAGGGAACTCCAAACCCTTTTAGTTTCTATTTGGAGAACTCTAAAATTCATCCTTTAAGTCTTCAACTTGAATTTTTTTAAATGAGTACCTTGTTTTCCGTTACGAATCCAAAAACTTCTAGCATCTAATTATATTTGTTTTCTTGAAAGTGTACAAGTTAGTTTTAATTTTCTAGAAATCCCATTTTTTGAGTGTGGGGACTATTTCTCAAGTCCTTGGAGAAGCAAAGAAGGACAGGGGCAAACATGAAAGGAGACACATCCTTCCATGAATTGTCTTTCAATTCAAAAAGTGGTTGGACCTCTTAATACAACCATTGACTTCAAGATATTCCCCGAGCTCAAATTAATGGCTGACTACATTAATTGGTTTCCCACTTTCCCTCTCTCCATGGGAAAGAAGAATCCCATGCCAATTTCAAATCTGAAGGTCAATTTCACTCCCCCCCATTATTGGTGGAGGGAGTTCTTGCATATTTTTTCCTCCGAGGGTTAGTGCATGAACGTGTGGATAGGGCATGGTTATGTGGACAGGGCGTGGACGTCAAGGTGGGGACATGTAGACAGGGCGGGGACGTCCCGACAGGGCGGGGACGCCTGGGCATGGACATTCGGTTGCGGACGTCCTCTCAGAATTCCAATTTTAAAGCAAGTCTTCAACTCCCTCCTTGAACTCCCTCCAAGCCAAATTTGAACTCCCTCCAAGCCAAATTTGAACTCCCTCTAAGGGTTTGAAAATTCCATGCCCAAAATAATTAAATAAACTGTTGACCATGAATTAAAAAATCACTTAACTAGTATTTCATTTCAATACCCACCCCTCCTAAGTCCTAAACTTTAGAGTTTAGAGTTTTAGGATCCCATTACACAAATTAAAGGGTGGAGTCCAATGATTGAATATTTGAAATCATAAACAATTTGGGTAATGCTTCATTTCATTCCCAAAGACCCAAACCGCTTTGCTATCCCCATATGCAAAATAAACCATTGCCCTTGAATTAAAAAATCACTTAACTAGTATTTCATTTCAATACCCACCCCTCCTAAGTCCTAAACTTTAGAGTTTAGAGTTTTAGGATCCCATTACACAAATTAAAGGGTGAAGTCCAATGATTGAATATTTGAAATCATAAACAATTTGGGTAATGCTTCATTTCATTCCCAAAGACCCAAACTGCTTTGCTATCCCCATACGCAAAATAAACCATTGCCCTTGAATTAAAAAATCATTTAACTAGTATTTCATTTCAATACCCACCCCTCCTAAGTCCTAAACTTTAGAGTTTAGAGTTTTAGGATCCCATTACACAAATTAAAGGGTGGAGTCCAATGATTGAATATTTGAAATCATAAACAATTTGGGTAATGCTTCATTTCATTCCCAAAGACCCAAACCGCTTTGCTATCCCCATACGCAAAATAAACCATTGCCCTTGAATTAAAAAATCACTTAACTAGTATTTCATTTCAATACCCACCCCTCCTAAGTCCTAGACTTTAGAGTTTAGAGTTTTAGGATCCCATTACACAAATTAAAGGGTGATGTCTAATGATTGAATATTTGAAATCATAAACAATTTGGGTAATGCTTCATTTCATTCCCAAAGACCCAAACTGCTTTGCTATCCCCATATGCAAAATAAACCATATCCCTTAAATTAAAAAATCACTTAACTAGTATTTCATTTCAATACCCACCCCTTTTATTTTTCCCATTACAAGAATTTGTTGTTAAAGTCTTCAAGACCTAAATCCTTGTAGCCTTTTTTTCCGGAAAAAAAACCTTCAAGCATATTTTAAAGCATTATAATTTGTATTTGATTTAAATCTGAAACCTTGTAGCTTCATATTGAAAAAACGAAGACTTAAACCAAAACCTTGAGAAGTATACGTTGGTAATGGTTTGATTTGTAAACTTCAAATCCAAAATCACAAATACCTTTTCTTTAGAAGAATAAAATATAAACCCTTGAACTCGAATTTAAAAAAATATATACCTTGACTTTCATTAGGACTCCAACCCTTTGGGATTTTTTTCATACAAATTTTGTCCTTCTTATTTGGAAGTTCAATTTCATTTTCTAATTTTTTTTTTGGTTTCCAACTTTACATGGGTCCTACTTCTCAAGTGCTTGATAAAGGCAAGAAATTGAAGTCCGGCCTCAAGAAGGGAGTGACATGCTTCAATACATTGTCTTTGAACTCAAAAAGTGGTTGGACCTCTTAATGTAGCCATTGACTTGAAGATATTCCCTGTGCTCAAATTAAGGGTTGACTACATTAATTGGTTCTCCTTCCTTTATAGGAAGGAAGAATCCCATGACTAAATTCATACCAAAGTTTAGTGTAGGACCTCCGCGGCATTATAAACTTGTTTTTGAAGGAATTTCCAAACCCTTATAACCCGTACTTACAACTTGAAGCCCTTGAACTACAAGCACATAACATTTAACTTGTATTTGATTTGAATTTTAAATACTTGCAGCAACAATTTACCAACACCATAAAGCCTTCAAGTCTTCAACTATAACTAAACAAAACATAACTTCTATTTGATTTGAAATCCAAACCCTTGTAGCATCTAGTAACAAGACTAAAGCCTTGAACTTACTTCCAAACCACTTGCATTTTGTTTCCTTTCCAAATCCTTGTAGCCTCTATTTTCAAAAATAAACCCTTCAACTACATTTGAATACATTGTAATACATTAATGATGTGAATTCCAAACCCTTGTAGCCTCTATTACCAAAAATAAACCCATCGAATTAGAAGTCTACAAAATTTAACTTGTGTTTGATTTGTTTTTTGAACTCCGAACCCTTTTAGTTTCTATTTGGAGAATTAAAAAATGCATCTTTCAACTTGAATTTTTTTAAATGTGTACCTTGTCTTCCGTTAGAAATCCAAAAACTTCTAGCATCCAATTCATTTTTTTTTGAGCAAGTGTACAAGTTAATTTTCATTTTCTGAAATCTACTTTTTTATAGGTGGGAACTAGTTCTCAAGTCCTTGGGGAAGCCAAGAAGGCCAAGTGAGGCACAAGAAAGGAGCCACATCCTTCCATGAATTGTCTTTGAATTCAAAAAGTAGTTGGACCTCTTTATGCAGCCATTGACTTGTTAATATTCCCCAAGCTCAAATTAAAGGCTGACTACATTAATGGTTTCCCCCTCTTCATAGGAAGGAGAAATCCCATGCCCATTTCAAATGTGAAGCTGAAGTTCAACCCCCCTTTGTTGTCCTCCTTTATGTCCGCGCCCTGACCAGAAGTCCACGCCCTGGCTTTCACGTCCGCGCCCTGATTCCAACATGGACAACCACGCTGGAAGCGACTTTTCACTTGAAAAATTTCCATGGCTTCAAAAATGAATGGTGTCCGGCGTGTCTGGACCGTCCGTCCGTCCGGTCCGATCACTCCAACCCGTTCGGTATGACAACCCTGCCTCTTAGCAATACTAGATCGTACAACTGAAAGGAGTTTAACGACAAGTATGGGTTGAATTGTGTTGGCCATGGCATTAATCCCAAGCACTTGAAACAACCAGACGATTATATGAAAGAAGACCTCTTAGCATATTAAGGTCCTATAGTCAACAAAAACGGACACCGATATATGTTTTGAGGGATGAAGAGACTGTGAAGAAGTTAGAAAGTTTGTGGATGCAGATTCATCAAAAACATTGTTTGTTGTCATCACAGTTAATCTTGTTGGGCATGGCTAGAAGCTTCTACTGCTAGGAGAAAAAAAATTGCAACTTGAATTGGGCCGCCTACGCCAAGTGGACAAACATTGAACAGCTAAGGTAGCGGCAAAAGCGGATGAAGCAAGGGAGGGTGTCGGAAGAGTCTTTTTTTTCAAACAATGAAGGTTGCTACTTGCCCGGTGAAGATGGCGGTTCTACCGAGTCAAAGAAATTCAATCAGCTAGACAGTCCTTTGCGGGAGGAGAGCATTATAGAAAATCGTCTTGGTTATGAGGATTTTAGAGGTCCCGGTGCAGTGTTGGCAGCTCTTCAGTCTTGGAAGATCTACGGAAGGTTAATCAACGAGGAGCATGGGAAGAAGGTACAATCTCTAACCTGAGAGAGACAAGTCGAGCAAGATTACACCGTAGCAGACGCACAGGCTAAGGGTCAGATGAAATTTTGTTTAGAGAAGTTGTCTGATGCAGTTGGGAAACTGGAATCCCTAGAGAAATTGAAAGAGATCGAGTTCAAAAAGATTTCTAAGAGCAATTTAGATTTAGGGTGCAGGAGTAGTTTACTAGATTTGTTGACGCAGGAGATTGATGGCCAAAAAAAAATTGTAGCTTTTTGTGAGACTTGGGCAAGTGATGGCCAATGCAGTCATGGGAAAGTGAAGGCAACAGAGTTTGGAGTCCAAGCTAGAGTTGTTTGCTTAGAAGAAGAAGTGTTACAACTTGATTGGCACGAAGCGGCAATAAAGATTTGCATTAGCCGACTAGAATCAAGGTCTAACTTGTTCCGGTCAGTGTCACAACAACTGATTTTGATTGTCTTTGTTTCCATTTCGGTTGAATGGTTTGAGGTGCAAAGGTGTGTTAATTGCGGCTTAGCACTAATAGAAAATTCAGTGACAAAATTAAAAAAATTTAACAGAAAAGTGTTGATTCTTTTTGTTAATTTGGATGTGTTAATTTGGGTACTTTTTAACACAAAACTGTTGATTTTTTTGTTAGATTTTTTTTAATTTGGGCACTAAATTTTTCCTTTAAAAATCAATTTTTTCTAAATTAGGCCAATGAAAAGCTGCCACGTGGCACTGTTGCGCGGGCAGCCCGCCACCTAGGCAGTCCGCTACATGGCAATGCCATACGAGCAGCTCGCCCATGGCACCCATTCGGGGGCGTTGGCAAGGTTTGAACCTTGCACCCCACTCTTGGGGTACAAGGTTCAAACCAATGCACCACACATACACATGCATGTGTAGATTTTGTTTGTTTGTTTGTTTGTTAAAGACAACATATTTCGAAGGCCATTTAAGCATAGCAAAACAACTTTTTTCTTAAACTTTGAACTAAGAAAAGTTTGTATATACAAGTATGTTTCATCTCCAAAAATCCTTTTGCAATTTTAAGTCTCCAATCAAAAGTTATGACTAAATTTCAAGGAGGGTTTTTCATAATGTCAAAAAGAATTCAATGGAACCCCTCTTTGAAATTTAGTCATAACTTTCGATTGGAGACTTAAAATTGCAAACGGATTTTTGGAGATGAAACATACTTGTATATACAAACTTTTCTTAGTTCAAAGTTTTAAAAAAGAAGTTGTTTTGCTATGCATAAATGGTCTTTGAAGTCTGCTGACTTTGAAAATTACCAAATTGGGAATGATTTATTTATTTTTTCCAAAAACAAACTATTTATAGAATACTAACTATGATAATTCACACATTTTTTCAAATAAAAAAATTTACTTGAGAATTTTTTTAGTCAAAAATTAAAAAAAAGTGTTGATTTTTTGTTAATTTAAAAATGCAGTACCCAAATTATCAAAAAAAATTGATGAATTGGGCAGTTTTTACGAAAATCAACAAAAAATTGTGAAAATGGATGATGCAGTACCCAAATCAATAAAAATTTGTTGATGTTTTGTTAATTTTGGCACTGTTTTTCTACTAGTGTAGGATTTGACCTCGTGTGGGCGATTGTTTTTGCAAGTTGCAAATGTGCATACCACCTGATCTGCTGCAGGTATCACTTCTAAAAGTTCACAAGCTGCATTTCAAGGAAGTGCAAGAAGGAGATGCATGAGGAGTGGTAGGCAGCTCAAGGAATTGTGAAGCTAGGATCAATGATATTGAAAGCTGGATTGCCAAAGATGAAGCCAAGACCAACTACAATTACTAGTAAGTTGAACTCCCACTAGTAGAAAATAACTGACCAAAACAACAAAAATCCAACACAGAAGTGTTGATTTTTTTGGCTACAAAGGTCGAGTTGACTTGGACAATATTTAACACAAAAGTGTTGATTTTTTGTTACTGTTTTTGTTGATTTGGTTGGGTTTTTTTTAATAATTTTTAAATTTTAAAAATTGTTTTTCTATTGCCACATAGCAGCATCACATCGTGCCACGTGGCAACCACCACCACGTAGGCAGCCACCGCTGTGGGGGTTTGAACCTTGGACCTCACGGTTGAGGTCTAAGGCTCTAACCATTGAGCCACCCCAAAATCCATATGAATACAATTGAGTTAGAATTACATTTATATTGTTTTTTCATTTTTTTGGTAAGAACATCAGACTTTGGTGGCCATTTCGGCATAGTAAAACACTTTTTTTGAAAAAACTTTGAACTAATAAAAGTTAGAAAATTAAACTATCTTTCACCTCTAGAAATCCGTTTGAGATTTGGAGTCTTAAATCAAAAGTTATAGACAAAATTCAGAGCGGGTGTTTAAAAATGTAAAAAAAAAAGTTCATTTCAACCCTGCTCTGAATATTGTCCATAACTTTTGATTTAAGACTTCAAATCTCAAACGGATTTTTGGAGGTGAAAGATAGTTTAATTTTCTAACTTTCATTAGTTCAAAGTTTCTTCAAAAAAAGTATTTTACTGTGCCTAAACGGCCACCAAAGTCTGCTGACTTCAAAATACACCGAAATGTGAATGATTTAGTGTTAAATTAAATGAAAATTGTACATAGAATTTAACCGTGGGGATTTAAACATTGCCCAAATGATGAAAAAATATTTCAAACTTTTGTAAGTCTAAATAAACAAAAAAAATGTTGATTATGTTGTTGATTTGGACATTGGACTACTGAAATCAACAAAAAAAAATTGACCATTTTGTTGCTCATGCCAAATCAACAAAAACTTGTGAATATGAACAAAAAAGTGTCTACAGTTTTGTTCATTTGGACATTGTGTTACCAAAATTAACAAAAAATTGTAACCATTTTGTTACCTTGTGCCAAATCAACAAAAAATTGTGAAAATGGTCGATACAGTGCCCAAATTAACAAAAAGTTGATGATTTTCTGTTGATCTGGACATCATTTTCTACTAGTGTCTCGACCTTGTTTAGGGATGTGCATTACAAAGTTATTTGGAGATTGCAATGTATTCAATCATTTAAGTCACAATTTGGCTATGAAATTGAATGGGGCAGGGTCTTCTAAACCAAAACCGTAATCTATGTCAACAATGAACAATGGTTTAACCTTCTCGCTTTGTTGGTGCTTGCAATAGATTCGGGTAGCTTTTGGTTTGGGCCTTTAGGGTTTTAGGGTCTCCTTGTTTTCTTGGCTTTGCAGTAGGTTCAATGAGCTCATGCTTTGGGCCTTTAGGGTTTAGGATTTAGGAAAGGGGTCCATTAATTATTTAATATGAATCAATTGGAATATGATTGTATACTTGGGTAAATGGGTGCAATATGAGTATTGTACAACGCATTAGTCTATTTTGAGATCCTTGTAGTGTTGTTTAATCTCTGCGATAGGAGGATTGACCAGCTCAAAGAACCAAAATTCCCTAACTAGTCCATTTCAGTGCTAAATACTAGATTTTACTTAGTAATGATTCCATAGAACTATCCCAAAATCCTTTGCAATACTTAGCAATTACATAGTATGTGGTGTAGAAGTGGCCATGAGTGCTTGGAGAGTAAATAATTCTATAAGTTTACTATACTTAGAGTCCATTTTGTAATTACAAGTCAAGTGTTGTACATGTCACTGTACAATTGTGTTTAGGGTGTTTAGACTCTCACATTTGAGTGATTTTTTGGATTGTAGAAGTCCCTAAAAGTCCCACTGCAAGCCAAGGGGAAGATGACCAAGTGACTGAAGGACTCATTCTACCTGAAAAGTCCATTGAAGGTCCTACATCTTGCACATTAGTACGTCTACATGTACTACGGACTTGGGAAACACTTCTGATGTACCTACAAGCTCCAACCTGAGTCCATCAAGACCTCCTAATGTCCACAAGGATACAAGGGGCACCTATAAGTGTGGCACCAGATGAATGCCAAGAAGTGTCTAAAGAGATTTCACCACAAGTAGAGATAAATGTTGCATTGAACATGTCGAAAAACAACCGAGTACGCGGAGGCCCACAGTCAATTCTCCTTGGATCTCATATGAGAGGCTACTCAAAGGGCAAGAATCCAAGATCCAAGAGTGACCGAGCAGTCCGCAGCCACTATAGTGGAGCTAGAAGACCCTGTTCCCGCAGATGGCGATTTTAGTGATGAAGATGGGCATGAACTTGAAGAAACAGTGGGCGATGATCAAGCTTCAGATAGTGATGATGAAGAAGGAAAGAGTATAACAAGGAATCAGTTGAAGATGAGGCCAAGGTGGACAATATGGCCAAGAAAAAGTCCAAGAAAAGTAGCAAAGGCGGAACTAAGAGGAAGAACAATGCTAATGTGAGGGCAACTATGGGGGCAAATTCTAAGCGGAAGAAGGTGCTTGTTGAAGTCCGGAAGTCCACGGTGTCCAACACTCAGGTAGCTAGCAAGATCACCAAATGACTAGATCACCCCATTGTTGTGAGCCAATTATGCCTTTTGCAAAGGTTTGTGCTCCAAGTTTGACTGCAACACTTTGATTTTGAAGTAGGGTGTATTTTTGTAGGTGCAAATAAGTGGCTACAAATTAGAGATTCCCGTAGGGATTTTTGGATGATAATTAGCTTAGTTGTTTTGGTCCTTTAGGGTGTGCATGAGAATTGCATTAGTAGAAACCAATGTAAAACAATGGGCAGACTAGTTTTGCAATACAAATCAACTTCCATTTCATATGGTCTTTAGCTGTAATCCTTTGTAAATGGGATTATGAATGTGGAATCGCATGCATGCATAAGTAGTGAAAATTTGCATGTACTTGAAATATTTGTGACTGTGCACTTATTGTAAACTGTTGTATATGGAGATTGTTCTCGAGCTACATATAAGGACCTTTATAGAGTGGAATTATCTATTTAGTACAACTTTGTACTCCACCTTGCCAACATTCCTTCAACACTACATTGTACTTCAGTAAATAATGGCATGCAAGGATTGCAAGCAATCACCGGGCATTTATGACACAGTAGCAGGTAATGCTTGATGCTTAGACAATGATCCACATCCATGGATATTTTGGCAGTCTAGCACGAGTTGTTGAACGTTAAAGAAGCAAATGCAGGTGGAGGTAATGAATGCAGTTGAAAATACAAGCTGTAGAGCTTCATGATTTATAGATTCCAATATACTAAGTGAACAATACAATCCAGATTTGCTTGGACAGAGCTCCTCTTATGTGCCCACATGAAGTTTAATGTATAAATCTAGTGTTAATCGGATTTATTTATCTCAATATTAGGATCATAATATTTGTCCATTTTATGAATTTCATTCATAACCCTATATTAGTGGGTAGAGGCCACATTTCAAATACTATATTTTTTTGTACAACTCTTTATGGGTTAAATTAGCACTTGGGGGAGTTAATAAGTGATGCTTGTCCATTTTATGAATTTCATTCATAACCCTATATTAGTGGGCAGAGGCCACATTTCAAGTACTATATTTGGTTGTACAACTCTTCCTGGGTTAAATTAGCACTTGGAGGAGTTAATAAGTGATGCTTGTTTATTTTATAAATGAAATTCATAACCCTATATTAGTAGGCAGAGGCCACATTTCAAGTACTATATTTGTTTGTACAACTCTTCCTGGGTTAAATTAGCACTTGGGGGAGTTAATAAATGATGCTTGTGACATGTCATTTGAATTCCAAATTTCCTTCAAAACTACAATTATTTTGAATATATAATTTGGGGATGAAATAGTTTTTATATGTATTGGTGCGAGAGTACTTTAGGATAAATGTCTTCAAGGGAGTGCTAACTTCAAAGCCAATCAAAACTCAATTAGAGAGGCCCAACACATAGACCCTAGATCCTAAATACTAGATCCCACAAAAATACCAATTTTGGGTTAGTTCCATACTTGAATAAGAATAAATAGTATAGATGTGATCCCCGAATTCGTCACTTGGGACTCATAGTTTTTTTTTTTAAATTGTTATAGTTTAAGGCATAAAATTATACAAAAAGCCCAAAAAAGAGTATAGGACCAAAGTAGGTATGTCATGTATTAATATAGCTTTTGGTTATAAATAGCCTTTTATCCTTAGAATACCCACAAATCCCACTTGTAGATAGGTTAGAACCCCAAAGTAGTGGGAAACAATAGGCTTACAGGAAACTTATCCAAAATAACCCAAATCCAGTGCATGTGACCATGCTTGGCTAAATTGGTCCTAGGAAAGATAGGAAGGTCCTTACGTTAATCTCCAAAGATAGGTTCTAGTTTCCCCATTCCATCGACGAAATATTAGGAACTCCAATTGTTAGCATGCAGGTGTCACTTTTCCAAGCCAAGCCACATGGAGGAATCCACGGCCGCCAGATAGTACTCTCAAATTAGGAACATGTCAAGGAGTCCATAGCGAAATTAATTCACCAAGATTCCCTCATGTATGAAAGATTCCCTGACTGCTGGTAATTTAAGAGAAGTCAGTTTTTACCTCTCTACCAATCGTGCGTGAAACTGACTCAAGACTTGGTACACGACTTGGGGAATTCCATGAGAGGTTTTCCAAAAAGCCTCGGGTTTTTTTAATCTCTAGAGGATCTTTTTCCGAGTGGTCAACCACCAAAAGCCACAACGGAAAATTCATATAAATTATCTAGGCTACGGTAAAATCGCACTAAAAATTAGATTAGCTTCTTTTATGTTAATAACGTGCCCCAACAAGTTTCATAGTATTCTGATAGCGTAAGACAGCCGAATCACCAACATTCCTCCAATTATCGATTACGGCAAGATCTTCGTGGAGTTGACCGACATCCTAGGAGCGCACGAAGTTGGAACAAAGTCATCAAGGGATATTTTCTTACTCCCTAGGACCCTCTCGACAACCCTAGCAAGTTACCCAAGTCAGGAAAGGTAAACTCCGAAAGTTAGATTTTACCCTTTTATTGATTTTGGTTGGCGCGAGTTTCCGATGGATTTTTAGCGATGGGAACAGAGGGTAGGAAGTCCTTTAGAAAAAAAATGTCCTTCTAAAGCCATTGAGGCAATCCATTTGCAATTTGGAGTTAAACTCCAAAAGTTAGACTTTAAGACCAGCGTAAAATCCAAAATTAAGTGAAAATCTCAAAGATAAGGATGAAAGTCCGGAAGGATGAGATTACTAGTAGTAAGTTTAGGGGGGGTCCCTTGAAAACCTATAGAAGGGCTCCATTTTTCCTTCTACAACACCCCTAATACTTGTTTTGGGTCCGTAGGTCCAAACTATCTTGGATATTTTGGCATTTTGGCCAAAACTCTCTATGGTGTTTTCGGAGCACTTTTTTCTCCTCTTGTTGCTACATTGTTAGTTTTGAAGGTCCGTGGGTGTCCTTTTTCTTATCCTTGTAATCCTTATGTGGTCCTCGTAGCCTTATTTATTAGTCAAGTGTCCTTGACAGTCCTTTCTTTTTGTGTCTTGTACTAATCCTAGAGCAACCCTCTACCGTACCTTGGCGATGCCACTTTGGAGGGCCTCTAGTTCTATATTTTCTTTGTACTAACTTCCCTTCTACTAATCACATATCCTCTTTGCCTTTGTTACTAACCCAAGTCTTTCATGTTGCATTAAGACTAGTCCTTCCGTCTTTGTTCGGAAAAGAGTGGGGTAGTTCCCTTTGGGGTAACAAAACTCCACCTTTCCTTGTCAAGTTTCAGTCCTAAATTGTGTATTAAAAGTCCACCAAATGGCGGAGCTTTGAACCCTTAGCCCTTAGGAGCAGGCAGTTCTAAATTTGGTGTTAAAACCAAATTAACGGCAAAGCCTTGCACTTCCCCCTTGGTTAGTTCCAAAGTTTAGTTTCCAAAACGTGTTGGAAACTAATCAAAGTTTAGTATCCAAAATAGAGTCATTCAAGTTCAGGAAAAGTCAATATTTTGTTCATTTTAGCACGGGTGAGAGGTTGAGAGTCACCTTCTTCTTGTTAGTCTAAGGCCAACCTGCCTGCAAGGAAGGCTAGTCAATCCACAAGGAGGGCCAGCCATCTCGTTAGGAAGGCCAACCAATCGTTTAGTTCGAGGGTCCAGCAAGCCGAAGGTCGGGTTCAATCAGACAGAGGACGGATTTAGTCAATGAGAGGTTGGGTCATCCAGGGGTCGGGTTCAGTCAAGGTTGACGAATTACAACGTCTAGCCCAAAATCGCGTCCAAAATGCAGATGTCTGGACGTGAATACGTCCAGATGTGGCGAACGCTACGGACGCTGGGTGAAACGGAGCCGTCTGTCCAATTTACCTCGAGGTAAATTCAGGCGTCCAATTTTCGACACAATCGCGGCTGTCCAAATTCGTACGCAATTGCAACTGTCCTCTTGAATTGCAACCCTGGTTGAAACAGATCATAATCCTCTTGCCTTTCAAAAGCATTTAAATTACAACAAGGATGAATTCAAAGTTTTTTTATTTATTTCATCATCTTGCAATATCACACACAATCCACAGGAATGCAACTTCGAGTGTGCAATATGTAGAGTTGCGACTGGCGTCTGCTAATGTCGTAGGGCTGGACATGAAAGCTACAAAAAAGATGAGAGTAGTGGTCGCTTCTTTTGAGAAGAACTTGCTCTTCTTCAGCAAGTCTTGGAGAATCGCTAACCCTATCCCTGCCCGACTGTGGATGCTCCCCCTAAGAGAGCTTGGTGCTACGGAGCTACACCAACTGCGGATCTTTCTTACGAGTAGCTAGAAGATTGAGCTTCAATTGCGGAAGGGAGATCTCGACGCAAATTCAGCCTACGTTTGGGTAACCCAGGTTCTCATTGAGATAAGACTATAAACATGAAGTGCTTTGCATTTTTTTTGTTTTTTTCCTTTCCTATGTGTTTCCGTTGTCGTGATGTAGGCCGTCTACTAGCTAAAAATAGACATATAGATATTTTTGGATTGGTTTTATAATTGTGGGTTAGTTAACTCAAAGATTTATTTTTAAGCTTACTTTTATTTTAGCTTACTTTTACTTTAACTTACTTTTATTTAGATGACTACATAGCAATATATAAAGGAAGATAGTGGGGAGAAATAAGGGGGAATATATTAAAAAAGGATTAATGGATTGGAATTGATATATATTGTAAAGGGTTAATGGATTGGAATTGGATATATATTTTTTATTGTGATGATTGTATGTTGAATTATTTTGTTGGAAGTTGAATTGAGGTTATTTTGTTGGTAATCCGTGGTTGGTTTAAGTGTGGAATAAGGGATCCTTAGGTCTTTGATATTTCTTTTCTTTTCATAAACATCTACTACAGCTAGGAGCCCCGTGCTTTTCCGGATGCACCACAAATCCTACGACATAATTGGTGAACCCGACGTGAACCAATTATGTCGTAGGATTTGTGGTGCATCTGGAAAAGCATAGGGCTCCTAGCTGTAGTAGATGTTTATGAAAAGAAAAGAAATATCAAAGACCTAAGGATCCCTTATTCCACACTTAAACCAACCACGGATTACCAACAAAATAACCTCAATTCAACTTCCAACAAAATAATTCAACATACAATCATCACAATAAAAAATATATATCCAATTCCAATCCATTAACCCTTTACAATATATATCAATTCCAATCCATTAATCCTTTTTTAATATATTCCCCCTTATTTCTCCCCACTATCTTCCTTTATATATTGCTATGTAGTCATCTAAATAAAAGTAAGTTAAAGTAAAAGTAAGCTAAAATAAAAGTAAGCTTAAAAATAAATCTTTGAGTTAACTAACCCACAATTATAAAACCAATCCAAAAATATCTATATGTCTATTTTTAGCTAATAGACGGCCTACATCACAACATCCACCCCTTCTAAACCTGTACATCCTCCGGAATGTACCGATTTAGAACTAGAAAGTAATGTCTTCATTGTTTTCATCCTCAACTCTCTCGATGTCATCTTCTGAATCTTCAAATAGTTGGTCTTTTCAACGACGATGAAACAACTTGATATGTTTACCTGCAATTGGAATCTTTAACTCTAATCCATCCAACTCTCGCAATAAATATGTAGCATTGTCATAAGCATGTTTAACAACATATGGTCCGAACCATCGTTTGGCAAACTTTCTTATCATACTGTGTTGATTATCCAAGCTACTATCATATACCAACACCCAATCACCATTTTGAATTGGTTGAGAGCGCAATCGATGTTGGTGGTCAAATCTGTCCTTGTTCTTTTCCCTTGTTTTTTTAACCTCGCAATAGTAGTCTCAATATCCGTTGGTCGTCTTTCGAGTTGGCGAATTCGTAATGCTAACAGCTCCTCTCTGCTAAGTCCATCTTCCCATGGTAATACACTCCATGTAGGTACAACTTCCTCAATTGGCATTACCGGGTTTTGTCCATACATCCATTCAGCAGGCATGAATCCAGTCACAGTACTATGGGTAGTGCGATCAACCCACAATGCAAAAAGTAATAACCTTGGCCAATCATTTGGTTTACTATCACATAATTTCACCAATACTTTGACAATCGGTGCATGTGCACGCTCACTCTTGCTATTGCCCTCCGGATTGTAAGTTGTTGTCAATGCAAGTTTAATTCCCAACTTGCCAAACAACTCCCGCGCTTTCCACCAATACTTCTCTTTGATCTTCTCAAAAGTTGCCCAAATGCCACAATGTCCAGCCCACCAACTCTCATGGAATTCACTAATGATCTTTTGTTGCCCCTCCAATGCACACACCACTCGTTGAGGTATCCCACCCCTTTGTTTTTGATGCTTCCATAAAAATCCAGCTTGAAGAAAGTATCTATAAGCCTTCTTTTGAATTCTTTTGAATTCCTCATTACTCCACTCCTCTTGGTGTTGCAATGTACTCAAGTATCTCCCAATATGTAACCATTCGCCTTCATAAGACTCCTCTAAAAATGGCTCCAATAGTGTGGCTAAACATAAGCCTTCCCTTCTCATCAATGAAGTAGAATAAAAATTTGTACCTACATCCTCCTCTTCATCAATCATCTCCTCTTCCCCTTTCCCCTTCATTGGTACTTCAAGTCCCAACTTTACCTCTTGCGCCTTCTTTGTCTTTGTTTGTTGTGCTTTATCCATTTTATTGGCTTTCTTTGGCGAACCTTCACCAGCTTCATCTCTCTTCCGCTTCTCTTCCACTATTGCCTCATGTTGATTTCTAGCTATGTATGCATGAATGGATAGGCTATCAATTGGATCATCCCAACCTGTAGTTTGACAAATGGAACTTCCCGCTAGACGTAGCTTTTCCTTGGTAAGTTCCTTGCCCTCAACAAGTTCCATAGTTCTTACTCGCATTGCATCAATTTGACCTGGTAGGTCAATGCTCACCGTTGCACAATCACAAACAAGCCCTATCCCATATGTACTTCGTTCTACCTTTACACTTGCTTGTTCTTTTACCAATCCCTCTATTAATGCCTTCATGCCACCTTTACCAAAGTTTGTTTCCATAGGTAAACCTATCTCTTTAGAGTAAATCCGCCCTTCTTTGAAAAACACAACGTTATTTCGCAATGCCTTTGTGAAATGAGGACAATCCCTTCGTACATGCTCAAAATTGTCACACCACATACAACGAAGAGGCAATCTTCCTTCTACCGGCCCAGATTTAAGTTTTGATGCCAAATCATTTGAAACTTGGTTTTTTTCTTCCAACATAGCAAACTTCAGCTTCAAATCTCGCATACCTTTCACCAACTCATTCAAGGCTGAATCTTCAATTTTTGTAGGAACATGAGAAGGTTTAGAGCAAGATGTATTACTCCAAGAGTGTGTCATAGCCGATACTTCAGCCTTAACATTGCTCACTACTAACTTATCTCTCCGTCGTTGCCTTTTGATAAGCAATGACACAGCCCCTTCAACATCCTTCCAATCAGACTTCAACCCACGCTCTTCATTACGATCCTCTAAGAGTGGTTCAAGTTTTTCTTGTAACCATGGATCTGCCGCCTGTATGAACAACTTTGTTTTCTCTACCTCCAAAGTTGTTTTTTCTGTCCCCGTCAACTGCACAAACTGACATTCAAACTCTCTCAATAGCTCGTTTGCAGATAAACCCTTGCTTGGGCGTGCAACCCACTCCAAAAACGTCCTTTTTGTCACCCGCTCTGAATCCTCCATGAAATATTCTTCCTTCAAAGCTTGACTAAAAGCTTGCCAATCACCTCCATCACTTTGCTGCAACTCCCTCACTCGTCCACGGATCTCTGGAATCACGGTGAGCTCAAAGCTCGCAACCATCTCCTCTTCAGAAACCCTATTAAGCTCCATCTCTCGTGCATAGAATCGAATGTATTTTGACACATCACGTCCTTCAAACTGGTCCATTTGATTGACAACAGAATGCAACGCCTTCGTTGCTTGAACCTCCCTCCGTTGTACAACTTCCTGCTGTCTTATGAGTGTGTTCATCGCTTGTAGCATTCTCAACATACCAGCATCTGGTACCTCACCTTGACCACCAAATTGACCATCTGGCTGTCCTTCCACGCCTCCACCACTCTCCCTCTCTCGGTCCATCTCCACCCTCAAATCTTATACAAATCACAATATTCTACCACTCCGGATGATTTCACGTCGGGTTCACCAATTATGTCGTAGGATTTGTGGTGCATCCGGAAAAGCACGGGGCTCCTAGCTGTAGTAGATGTTTATGAAAAGAAAAGAAATATCAAAGACCTAAGGATCCCTTATTCCACACTTAAACCAACCACGGATTACCAACAAAATAACCTCAATTCAACTTCCAACAAAATAATTCAACATACAATCATCACAATAAAAAATATATATCCAATTCCAATCCATTAACCCTTTACAATATATATCAATTCCAATCCATTAATCCTTTTTTTAATATATTCCCCCTTATTTCTCCCCACTATCTTCCTTTATATATTGCTATGTAGTCATCTAAATAAAAGTAAGTTAAAATAAAAGTAAGCTAAAATAAATTAAGCTAAAATAAAAGTAAGCTTAAAAATAAATCTTTGAGTTAACTAACCCACAATTATAAAACTAATCCAAAAATATCTATATGTCTATTTTTAGCTAGTAGATAGCCTACATCACAACACCGTTTTGCAATCACTTATGTTTTGCTTTGCAAATGTGCAGGTCGGCTCAGCTAGTTTTCCTACTACGAATCTGGGACTTTTGTTCTATCAGTTTTGTATATAAGTTTTCAGATTTTGTTTGTTTGCACTTGGAACCTTGGAGTTCAAACTTTTGTTTCTCCACACTTGTGTATGTGAGTTCACGTATTTATAAGCACGCACACCAGATTTTTGAGACTTGTGTTACCCTAAACTAAACTCCTATGGTGTTGTTGCATTGTTTTTCCATTGCTTTTTTTTAGTATTTAGGTAGGACTGTAGGAGGTGCTATAAGGACTGAACCGCCTATTTCATGTATTGCCTTCACTGAGTATTTTCAATTCGATTTTCAAACATTGAAATATTGACAAGGAATTTAATAGAAGTGGTTTCATAATTTTTGAAGCATTTCTAAATTATTTATGAATTTCCAAAGGAGCTGCGTTATAGATCTTTATTCATGACCCTAGATCTTGTATGAACCATTCACTTGCAATTCTAAAGAAAAATATATTGTATTTATAATAAACATATGGTATACAGAATGAACACCCCAAAAAATTTCAACTAAAATATAGGGTATATGAAATAAGTAAGTTTTAGAAATTTAGGTAAAAGAAGCCCCCCATAAATTAATTTTTTTTACCTAAATAGCCTCTACATAATAGGGGCTTGTTCGCACATGATCAATGGAGTTCCTAAATAGTGCAACCTCCAAGCATCCCAGATTTTATTTTTGTTGAACTTTTATAACGACCAGAGCCCTTTCCATCTCCTTTTGTTTGGGGTGCATGGTGGTGGGCTCCACCACGTGTTGTAACTAACCCACAAGTTGCCACAAGAGAGCTTTGGTGGCTTGGTTGAATATCTCCACCCCTTTCCCATATTGTACGTTCGAAAATGCTTGGGTTTTCTATTTTCGGTTGTAGTCTCTTAACCCTCCTAGTCATGGAAGGGGACTTGATGAATCAATTCAAAGTAGTGTCGTAGCACAAGAAAGCAAAATCCTTCCAATAGACTTTCAAACGTATTTAAAACGCCTTTAAGATGACTCATGTATCGTTCCCACAAAGGTCGTGTTTGTACATTCTTAGTGATGAACAAAACAGGATGCGGAAGTTACCAGAACCACAAGTGAACCGGATTTTAGACTGGAAAGCTAAAAATACTTAAGTGATTGCTTCCTATCTAGTTGGACTATTTCACAGTAGTCTTAATCCGCACAACAACCACAAGGAGGGGTTCTAAACAATATACCACTCCCTTCTCTACTGATAACACTCTGACTGTAGGAAACAAAACCGGAAACTAGAAGGAGTGTCATTAATATGTACTTCTTCTTGATTTCGCTTTCGGATCCTCAAACTTAGTAACCGGTTGGAAGTTTAGCCTCTCTAGCAAAGGATTCTACAAGTTTTGGTTAAGGAAGGCTGCATGAATTCCTACCCTTCAATGTTTTATAGTGATAGAAGTTCCACTCAAAGAAAAATAACAAAAGACAAAAAAAAATGGGACTTCAGTTTCTCCTCACAACTAACTCGGAAACCAATCCAGTTCAATAGGTCACTCAGAAAACCCCTACATCCCCACATTACTACAACAACAGATTTTTCCGACCCAAGTCCTTAAAAGGAGACGCTACACCCGGAAACCGGATACAAGAAACACCTAGGGACTACTTATCTTCTCCAAAACCTGCAAACACAGCTACCCACACTAAACAATGGTTCTAGCATTGCCGGCATATCAACCCAGTGTCCAGACTTTTCAGACCAACACTAAGAAAGTAGAAATCAGAATACTTTGCAATGGAAATGAAAAGAACACAAGTAAAAACTGTCCGGGTTTGAATCTAACTTCAACCCCACTAAATACCAAACCCATGGGCATCCAAAAGGTCCCAAGAGAATCCTAAACTACGGACCAAAGAATGACACGTGCCATTCCCCCAATCCCAAATCTCAGCGTTGACTTCCTAATAGCGGGCCCTTTCCACAAAAAGCAGATCTTAGATCCTAAAAATCTGGATCCAGTTGACCAGGTTCATCCGACTAGAAAGTAACTTGAAAGCTGCTTTCTACCTACCAAAAACTTGAGTTTTCACTAACTCCTAAATCTGCTCCTACAAATCCTCTACTTCTTCTTCCTAAAAGCAATTAATCTACTTCTGAAAACAACTAGTCTTCTTCTTCCTAAGCCGCTTTTGAGGTGCTTCCCCTAATTCGGCTGCCCCCTTTCTAGCTGGCTTCTTCCTACTGACTGAGTATTGACTCCCATTAGTACCTAATCCTTAGATGGAGTCTGAGCCTTATCATTTTCCTTAAATCGCGTGGGAGAAATAACATCCGGTTTTGAGTCATCATCCGGTTCCGGTTCTTCACATAATCCAAATCTTAACCTCAAAATGCTATCCTCCTAGTTTGAATTCTCGAGAGACTCGTCCTCCTCTTATTCGTTATTGACAAGGTTCTCCTCCCTTGGTTTGACTTCCGGTTTGGGATCCGGGCGTAGACCCTTTTCCAGTTTGGGTATCACCAAAATGCTTCTGAACCACTATTTGTGATTCCAGTTTCCGGTTAGGATGGAAAATTTAGTTTTCTTCCTTAATCATTTTATCCTACTAAGATACCCTACATTTGGCTAATCCATAATCCTAGTAATTTTTCTAATTCTTTCCCAAAGAATAAAAAAAATTAGCTAAGATTGGACCTTTTGTCCTTAATTCTACTCTAAGTAATACACATCACCAATCATTTACCTATTTTGTCGCCCCCGCTGCCATTTTCAATTGGATTTTATGTAGATTTTGGGGCCCTAAACCGTCATTTCAATGAAATACCGCCATTTTAATGAAATTGACCATCCAACCAAAAAGTATAAATTAACTATAATTATCAATCACAATTAACACTAGAGGGAATATAAGAAGATAGCCAATAATTATATAACTATCTCCATTGTACTTTTGGCAGGAAATACAAAAAAAACACTCCAAAATGATCCTCCTGTTGGCTTTAATTTTTTGTCCCAAAATGATCTTCTTGTTGCACTTTGTAATGTTGCAAATTGGTCAAATTTAGCTTTTGTTTGCTCTCTAGGACTAGAAAAACAACTCCCTACAATCATCAATCAAAAGACAAATGGAATTATTGACAAGGTCAATCAACAATGTTTGTTCTTATTTTTGGCATATCTTTGAGAGTTGACCAGTTGAAGGAGATGAAGCTCTGGGAGGCAAAACAAAGGTGTATACATTGTCTTGGGTCCATATCTCACACTCAACAATTAAGTGTTCACAAATGTTCTTGGAAATGCTCCAAAAAATCCACTTTTTATTACTCCCAAATTGCATTTTGAATAGGGTTTTAGAATTCAAGGTTTCTAGAATGATGGAAGTGCACCAAACTCTATTTACAACACAAAATGGGTTTAAAAAATGTTATTTTCGACCTTAATCTTGTATATTTTGTCCAACAAGAAGATCATTTGGGGATGGTGGAAGTAACTACTAGTGAGTTTAACCCTTTAAGGACGAGGGGGTTGTCCAAAATTCCAAAATTTTAAAGATGTATCATAAAATATAATTTTGAAGAATAATTTAATGATGACTCTCAAACAATAGTTGTAAAATATGATTCATATATCATATCCATGTGATTAGATCAACTAGTACACAACCCAATATTTTTCAATAAAATTTGAAGCCAAAAATTGAAAATTCCTTCTAAAATTGATTGTAGATTGAATGTTGGTGATTTTCCACAAGAATTTTTTCCCTTGAATTTTAGAATGTAAATTTGTAATTATAGTGACTAGTATACTCTATGCCATTGCTACAATATAATAAATAGAAATAAAATTAATTTTCTAACTTTTTAATTTATAAAATCTTAGAAATTCAATATCTTCTCTGTTGTGAGTTGGAACACCATAAACAAAGAAAGTGCACCTTTCTTTATAAAGAGCTTTCCTACAGTGCCATGAACCTTCACACAATAGGTCCAAACTCCACGAAACAAAGATCGTGCACCCCTCTTCACAAAGAACTTTCCAACTATACCGCAAATGTGACTAAGGGGATACACGATTTTGGAAATCTCACTGTAACAAACAAAACAAACAACCTAACTTAAGATATGGATATTGTATAGCTATTAAAGAACGAATACAAGAATCTTTTTAAAATGATGGATGAAAAAATGCATTAACTCTTGTGTGCTTGGGATGTATTTGCATTCATCCGTTGTTCAAATTTTGAATGCTTGGTTCTGTAGGGGTTAAACCCATATCCTGATAACCATTAACAAAGTTTGATTGTATGTACTTTTAAATCCTAAGGGCATTCTCAAAGCAGTCTAGAATTTAATCCTCTAAATGAACTTCTAACCTTTCACTCCTTTTTAATTAGAGCTTGAAATTTTTATCATTGGTTGAATAGGTTAAAAAAAACCTCAAATTTAGACATTGAACAATGAAAATAAACCACTTCAAAATTTAGCTAGAAGACCCCAATTATAGAGTTTTGGACCAATCACAGTTACTACAAGGGCACTTTGGACTCCCAATTGAGTCTAATTTGAAGTGCCAAGTGCACCGTCCAGTCATACCAATGGTGATTTGCAGTTTATTTCGTTTCATTTTTTCAAAGTGCACCGTCCGGTCGTACCCGTTGGTGATTTTCCGTTAATTTCTTTTCAGTGTTCCAAATCTACATTTGAGTTTTCTTCTAAGTTATACTTCTTCCACGTCCTTTGGGGAGTTCGTTCTACTAATTCCCTCTCAGGCAATGAGTGGAACTTCATTTGGAGGGCCCCATTCCGGACTGTATTGACTGACGATGACCTGAGTTCTGCATTTTTGTTTTTGTTTGCAACTGAAGGCCACTCAGGCTCACTGACGACGAGAGCTCCTTCCCCAGTTCACCCGCCCGGCCCGGCCCGGCCTCACTTCGGGGATGAGCCTCAAGGAAGGACCGACCGACGGAGTCTTTCCAGGAAGGAGGGACAGAGGGCACTCAGGATCCGGATTCCAAGAACTGTAGCAACGACATCCACGTGATTCTGAAATTAGGAGGTTCAAAGGCAGCGGCCAGCAGCGGGCGGACACGTCACCTGATGCCAGTCAGCCAGTCCAAGATTCCAGATAGTAACTTACTAACTGTGGAGTATGGACCTGCCTGCCCTGCTGAAAAGGGTCCGTCCCTTCCTCCGCGCCATTATTAGCCCACTGGGCGTGAGTGGCGCCCGCCGCGGGACTCAAGGAAACTACAGGAACTTCACTTAACTTAAAAGTTAAGGTAGGAACACCGTAAATGGTTAAAAGAAGCATTTCAACATGTAGGATATAAGAAGTTTCTTGAGAAATTAAGTTCAATATGTGCAAAAACAAGGATGAGGAAGAATGCAAAGAAAATGAATATTTTATGCAATATCAATGTGGATTTCTCATACAAATCCCATTCTAATTTCATACGTTCACCTAAAACAATTACCTTTGGAACTTGTTCCTCATCAAGTGTGAGCCAATCAAATTTGAGAAAATCAAATCTTTTTAGGATTTTTTCAAAGCTAACTATTGTTGGTTTCAAGACACTCTAATATGCCATTAGAGGGATGGTAACCATTTATGATGTTCCTACCTTACTTTTTATTATTACGGAGTCTAAGGGCTACTTCACACTACGGCCGAAGGTCAAGAGGCCGTGGGTTTCCACCAATCAAACTTCAAGAAACCCAAAGTTTGGCCTCTCGATCCTAGAAGGCACAAGTCCAAAGGCCATTACCCTCCAACTACATACATGGCAATAAATTGTCTACATGGCGACGGACTCTCAAAGGAAGTTTGGGTCGGCTAGAAATGAATGCCCCAAGTATGGTTGAGAGGCCATCAACTTATGACAAGATCTCAACCATTAGATTGATAGGTGGGAGTTCATTATTAAGAGTTTGGATGTTGGGTTTGGCCTTTGGAGGCTTGATACTATGGTTGGCCAAGTTAAGAGGCCGTGGAAGTTCATTGCTAAGGTTTTGGACTTTGGGCTTGGCCTTTGAAGGCTTCACACTATGGCCAGCCAAAGGCTCCAATTCCTATTATTTATTTCCTATTTATTGCTCATTTCTTTGGACTCTCAACAAAGTTTGGCCATTCAATGCCACGGCCTCTCGACTTGGACGACTATAGTGTGAAGTGGCCCTAAACTTACTTGGAGCACTGACGACCAAGGGCCAGGGTGAATTGACCCCTCGCTCATCCCCGAAGAAAAGGTTGGGGTAAACTGACTCCTTCGCTAGTCCCCCCAAGTCAATCTAGAGGGTGCAAGTAAAAAAAAGCCCCCCTATTTTGTGCCCCCAAAATGAATGCTCTACATCTCCCCTAACTAACTCAGGCCTCTGATTGCAAATATGAATTCAAAAATTGTAAATTTTATCATGTGTGGGAAATAAAAAATTTCAGGGGTTTTCTTCAGGGATGAGCGAGGGGGTCAATTCACCTTGGCTAAAGAAAAACCCTGAAATTTTTTATTTCCCACACATGATAAAATTTACAATTTTTGAATTCATATTTGCAATCAGAGGCCCTTAGTTAGTTAGGGGAGATGTAGAGCATTCATTTTGGGGGCACAAAATAGAGGGTCTATTTTTTACTTGCACCCTCTGGATTGACTTGGGGAGCCAAGTGAGGGGATCAGTTCACCCTGACCTAACTAAGGGGCTAAGCCTTTAGAGAAAGAACATTAATTTTATTAGTCCGTTGGGTTTTTTCTTTCTCATTAACCCATAAACAACAAGGAGGACGTTTTCCGTGCAATGAATTACAAAGAATCTCTCCATGTAAGACATAAGGTAGAACTGCTTATCACCACCCTAATTTGCAATCTAAATATCTTAGGGCAAATTCCAATAGGAGCACATGTTCTTCAGAGGTGTGCACTTATTTCATGAATCAAACCCAAGTGGAATTATAATTTTCCGATTAAAACTGTAATTTCTATGAATTTTTGAAGTAATCAGCTTGAAATTACAGAACTGCTAGTAGATTGGAGTCATAAATGCCCTATCAACAACCCATACCCACCCTTCTGTGAATCCATTAGCACTTAAATATCCACCAATTACGGACTGACATGTTAGCCCATGTCCACAATAAGACGATAATCTAATCTAATTTTGTTAAATCTTAAATGGTTTAGGATATTTCTTAGACAAATTTGGATGGGTCAATGAACGGAATTGGGGCCAAATAGTAGGTTTGGAAATTGGAAAGAAAACAGTGATGAGCTAGTCCATCTTAAGTGCAACTATTCATTTTCCAAATTTTGTGTGAAAAAAGGGAACGTCTTCTACAATAGTTTGACTTCCAATGAGTGCTTTTGCATTTTCTTCAACCCCTAGTCCCAAGGCCATTTTTATGTCAAAAACCACTCAAAACTGCCATTTTTATTGTGTTTGCCCAAAAAAACAAAAATTTGGAACTGAACTATAGGATCTTGAACTTTACTTGTTTGAGATCATGTGGTAAAAAAATTTATGAAGTTTGATCATACAGATTGAGAGATATGAGCATTCAAAGTTGAAAAAACAAGTTTTTTGAATACTAGATTGCAATTTTAGATGACTTTGATCTCTATTTGTGGAAAAAATGTGCACTGTAGAATTTGAATTGTGTTGAAGAATTGAGTTGGGAGTCTAGGGAAAAAATTTCAAAAAAATAACAACTTGATTTTTCATACTTCAAAAAATTGTCAAGTAGAAGTAGGTCCAAAATTGAAAGAAAAACTAAATTGTTAATAGCTCTTAGATAGGATTGAAATACAATAATCCCAATGGTGAGATTGTTCTAGCAAGCAAACTTAACCTTTTAAAAAAAATTTGAAAAAATTTGAAAATTGCATTCTGAAATGAATCCTAAAAGTTATTTTTTCAAAAAGATACTTAGATTGCCCGAAAAATAAAATAATTCATAACTTTCACATCACTAATCAAAATGGAATGAATAAAAGCTTTAGATGTAGACAAAAACATAATCTTTGAGAAGAAGAAAAAAATTAAAATTCATTTTGAATTTTTGCAATACTTTTTGAGTTGCATGCCGTGTTCAGTTCTAGGCTTTTTGTGGTATAACTTTTGCTTCCATGCACCAATTGAAATAAAAATTATATTCCCACAAAGCTTATCAGCTTTTCTATCTTCAAAAAAAGTTTTAAGAAATTAGGATAAAATTTAAGCCCATAAGAAATTGCCCAAATTCCATATTGTCCCCTAAGGGGACAATGGGACTTTAGGGGTTAAGCCAACAATTCACATGGTTCCAAAATAGTTGATTTCCACAATGACTAGCTCATCGTTTAAGTATTACCCTAAAATGCCCAACGTCTGGCTTTCGAGAGCTTCTATTCTTGAAATTTGCTCTAAACAGAATAAAAAGTCAACAATTTGATAAGTTTTATCAATTTATTTTGAATTGGAATCCATACAAATGCAAACAAAACATGCTAGAGTTCACATGGGAAAAGAAAATTCAACAATATCACTTATAAATTGAAAGATGATAAGATTTGATGATGAGTGCGTTAAAATTGTGAAAGTGATTTGAAGTCTTTCAATCTTCTTTTCACATTCCAAATCTAAAATTGAAGTCACCAAAAAAATAGGAGGTTAATGGACATAATATACATAACTACAATCAATTCACAACTTACTTCTCAAAATCTATTTTTTACTTTTTTTAAATGAATTTCTAATATAATTTTTTCTCTTAAATCTAGTGTATATAAAATTCATTTCCAATTCAGAGCCCTTAGTACTATAAAATCAAGATTTGCAATGGATACTCTTGCACAAAATCTTGAATGAAAAAAATCATAATCACTTTAAAAATACATTTAAAATACATTTAAAAATGAGATTATTTTGGATGTTGAAATTAGACTTCAAAAAATTCATCCAAAAAAATCTACTAAAAGTCTAAAAATAATAATTTGGTAAGATTTTATTTAACTTCAAAAAAAATTGATACCATAATTTGGTCCCTTGGACATTTAGGGATTAAGAGAGTTGGATTGAGGGATTGGATTTTCAGAGAATCTTCAAAAAAAACTCCTCTACCGCTCACCTACATTTGAACTTCCTTGATATCATTATCTTCATCTTCATAAGATGTATATATCAATTTAAATTCTGGGATTTTGAATCACCATTTGAACTTGTAGTTTTTGCATTGGAGAGTTTGATAAAAAAATTGAATAGTGGTTGTGAAGTTTCCCACTGCCTGGACAAAGTTGACGACTCTCATCATTGATTAGTCATTTGAACAAGCTACATGATGCCCATTTAAACCCCTAAAGTTCCTTGACTATGTTTTTAACAAAAATGCTCCAAAACTGTCATTTCTTATACAAGTACCAAATTTTAGAAAAAACAACCTTTGGATATATGAAACCATAGGATCTTCTAATGTGATGGTTTGAGAAGATGTGGAAAAAATTTCACAATGCAAATTGCAAGATATTAGTGTTTGAAGTGACAAAAATCTTTGTTTGCGCCTTGCAAAAAATCAGGTAGCTGCACTTCACAAGGTCAAATTTGTATGAAAAATGTCCATGTTGGTGCCCCTTGGATTTATTCTTCAAGGCAAGTTGGCTACATGCTTGAAAAATTCTAGACCATTTGGAATTGTACAACATGTAGGAAAAAGTAAGTAGAAAGAGGTAAAGAATGATTCAAAATATGAAATTGTTTAGAATTTATTTATGCAATTGAAAATCCTAATGTTGTAATAAAAACTCCTCATAACTTTCATCTCATTAATCAAATTGGAATCATTCAAAGCTACACACACACACACACACACAGATATATATATATATATATATATATTTAGAAAACCAATTTCAAATTTTTTTCATGAAAAAAGTGATTTTTTCTAGGTCTATCCAACTTGCCTAGTTGGGAAAAAACTACATATCATACATTAACTTTTTAACGATGTAGTCAAAAGTTATGAAATTATTGGGCCTTAAAAAAAGACCTCGTCTCCATGTTGTGTGAAAATTTCAAAGAAGTAAAATAAATGTTTTATTTGTAGTGAGTTGCCCCAAATCACTATATTGCCAAAAAATATAGTTTGGTCGTTTAGGAGTTAAGAAAGATTCTAAAACCCAAGTTTAGGCAACCCTCCTAAGACTTCAAATGTCATTTAAGGGTTACAGGATAAACAAACACCAAGGGGCATGGTTAAAAATCAAACCTAAAAAATTGTTAAAATTGTAGTTTTTGTAACACTTTGAAGGTAGTATTTTGAAAGTTTAAAATACATCACTTTTGAACTTTTCTACTGAATTTATTTTAACGTACACCAATTATACCATGATGTTTATATATCCATTTTTGCTAAATTTCTTATTATTTTAAGTATTTTTTTAACACTATGATTTTGATTAAAAAATCATTTAAAAATTAATATCAAATTGATTTTATTGTTTTTAATTATTAAAAAATGAAGTAAAATTTTGAATATACGTTAATACATGAGAAAAATATCAAATTTTTGAACTAATTAAGTTTTAGAAAGTGGTAGCATAGAATGTAATTCAAGGGTTAACCTTGTAAGAATGAGACCTATCACTACGATAGTTACACCAATTGTTAATTTTATAATGTGGGATCTTGTAGGTGCTTATTTACCCACCCTTGGTAAATATGCGAACACAACTAGGTTCTAGTTGTATGGTAAATTTATATCCTAGTGGGTGCCTAATTGTGCCGTCTAAGCAATAGATCTTTGCTAATATCCTATATTTGTCTTTCTAATTGTGGTCTTTAAGGGACCAGGGCTGGCTACCTCCTATGCTAATTGTTATGCTATGAGGTTCTATGCTTAAGGTTTTCTAGGTCTAATCTATCCTTTTAAGGTAAAAGCTCATCTCACGCCATTTCTAAAAACCTAAAACTCGTCTAATTTGGACATTCTGGTGGAAAGCTATGGACAGATGAAATTGTGACCAAGCGACATCCAAACTTCATCCACGGTTTTCTAGGGGTTCCTAATTCCAAATGGAGGTGAGATTTGACCTATAGACCTGAATTCCTATGATCTATCTAAGCACCATGTTTCAACTTGGATGGATGAGAATTTCAAAAGTTCATCCATTCCTGGCTCTAAACTTTATCCATTTATATCTTTTGCGCCGTGACTCCGATTTCTACATATTTTATGTTTTTGGAAATCTCTTCAAACCTACTCTAAATTGATTCATTCAAATCTGGCTTGACCTATGACCTATTGGTACCTAGCTCTCGGCCCTACCTAATGATTGACACCTACTAGATTGGTTTAGGAAGAAAAGTCTAAGGTCTTATCCCAGCGTAGAGATTCATGATCAAGTTGGTCAAGTCCCCTTCTTCTTCCATTGTAAGTGTATGTATGGTCCAATGGTTAAATATTCCTTGATAGCAATCTTTATGGTCACAAAAGAAAGGCCGGTCTCTCCTTAACTTTTTTTTTTTTTTTTCCACCTCATCTCTTTCTTTATCCTCTACTAACGCCCATCCTATTTAAGTCCACCTTAATGGCCCTTATGCTAATTCTTACACTAGGTTCTTACGTGTAGTGGTTGTTTACCAACCTCCTTATATCTCTAATGTGCACAACCTCCTTATATCTCTAATGTGCACAACCTTCTAAACCTTACATTTGACTACTTCTACATGCCTCAATGGCCTCTAAGAATCCCTCCCAATCTTCTCCCCTACTTACTGCTTCTCACCATTCTACTTGCATTGTGGAAGTATGCGACATCCAAAATTTAAAAAAAAAAATAGGTAATAGAAATAAAGTAGGATGAAACTTTTCAATTTTTTTGCATAGAATAGGGAATTGGGAGCCAAAAATAAGAATTAGAGAATAGTGCTTCCGTAGAAGAACTAAAATTGCAATTAGGGTTACAGAGTAATCCGGAACCAATAGTTGGAAACCGGAAAGTTCAAGCCTAGTAGGACCTACAACCTAGTCCTGGCTAGAGAACTTACGGGAATGGGGTCGGATTGGCCAACTTGGCGACCCTAACAGTACCTAAATTCTACCGCCACCCTCATTCTTCCTCTTTCCTGCGTGTTTTGTTGCGAGGCGCTTAGTGAGTGAAAGTGTGGTGAGTTAAGACCGTGTTAGGAAGAAAATGGGAGGCCGGTGCCGATCGCACCGGAAGCTAGGATGGAATGTTGATAGTCATGGCGGTAACTAGTGAGCCACGGAAATTGGGGATAATGGCCCAGATGATAAGTCCAACAATTCCTTTGGATCCAAAACACTTCTAGCAGTTGGAGGATGACTTGACAGCCATGGGTTGTCTCGGATTCTTGAGAAGGCCGTGGAACATCCGAAACAAGGATATAATTGAGGAACTCATTTACAAAGTTTCCAATCAATATTAGTTAACTATTAGAGGCCGCCCTAAGGTCTGGACCATTGAGATGTGGGCATGTGTCTTTTTGCCTCAAATAGAGGAGCCAGATGGGCCGGGCAAACGGATAAATTTGCAGTAGATAGATTCTGGAACCAGGCTGATCTCAAAGAAGGATACATCGCGGTCGATTGACAAAATTCGAGGAATCAGAGATTGCTCGAATTCCTCAATCCAATTCTGTATCCGAAAAAGTCCAACTAGATTACAGTAACTCTGGCAAATACCGTATTTGGAGCTTTAGGGGAAAGGGGACAGCCGTCTCTTAGACCTGTGAGTTGGAGATTAATTATTCACTCCATAGTGGATAAATTAGCCGGGAATATTGTAGGCAAGAAATCCAGCCCGATTAGCACCTACCTTATGCACCTCTATCATATGCAAGAGATGCTCAATGATCCGGAAACGATCACGTATCGCCAAGGGAAAAGTTTCCTGAAATACAGACTCTCCCTGAAAAAGGATTTGGAAGTATCCAAAACCGAAAAAAGAAGAAGAAGAAAAGCCGGGTTCAGAACGTGATTCGTTGGACAAATCCTCCACACGGCAGAAATCCACCAATCCGAACGCTCGTAGGAAAAACAAGGCTACATACGTCGACCCACTCTAGAACACTCAACCGGAATCGGATCTCTTTGAAGCCACGATCACCTGGATGAGGAGCACAAGGGCAACAAATGAGAGAATGGCGGCTCTTATCCGGAGCGTGTACGAGAAGTTGGAAGTGACAAACAAATCGGAGGTAGTCGACACCATTCACAGAAGACCGAATCCAGAGATGGTGCGCCAACTGGAGGAATGGATCCGGAACCTAGAGCAGGAGCGGAACCATTTCCAAGAGCATTCAACTTGGATGGAAGGAGAGATAAATGCCGCTAACAAGATAACGATGGAAGTAATGAATTTGGTCCGGAAGTTGAGGGACCTGATCGATCCACCAACAGATGTGATCATCCACTAGTAGAAAATCAGGCCCAATCTGTTGTTTTGGTCGCATTGATCATCAACAAATTTCTGTTGATCAACAAAAATTTGTTGATGATCAACGTGACCCAAACAACAGATTGGATTTGATTTTCTACTAGTGATCAAATCCGCCCTCTAGAACAACGAGCTGACCCGAGAAGGCCACATTACCGGAACAAAGGTAGTGACAATTTTGGTCGACTTCGAAACCCGGATCAAGATGGTACTAAAGGAGATGCGCCAATTATTGGGTAATCTCAATCCGCTTATGGGATTGGATCACACATTGTTTCCAGATATACTTGGGGGAGACTTTATCGAGGTAATTCAACTGAACTTAGGCACTCAAACAGCAACCCGGCCAACACCAGTGGTCAGAACCTTGTCGGCCATGAAGAACATTACGGACAACAAGGATATCCCAAATCCCAAACCGAATCTGGTGTCAACACCAAAGACCACGCCGCTGAAGAACATATTTTTGGAGTCAACGACTAGACGCCCCTCAATGGTAAACCTCTTTGTGCCCCTCCTTGTCTCTTCTGTTGCGGTTACTGTAGGATTGGTATCACAGACGCCGGCCATACACAATCTGGCCCAGACCCATCTGGAAGGATTTACCCACATGAGACAACAGACGCCTCCTCGGCCTCTGCCATCTACTCCCGTTGAGCTCGTGGACCTCACACTGAAGAAAACCTTGAGGCAAAAGATGATCAAGGAGCCAGACAAAGTTTTATAATTAGAGGAGGAGGAAGCTATGACAAATTCAACTTCAGGGTCGGAGTACAAAGAGATGGATCCGGCTCCTCCTTGGACCCGATCCGCAACGAAGACCACTCCCAAGAAATCTCGTCAGAAGCTGGTTGTGCACTTGTGCAAGCACCAAAGGTTGAAACCTCATCGAAGAAGGCCCGGAAGGGCAGGTGACTAGTTGGGGTTGTTAGTTTGTTAGTCTGTTTTTTTGTTTTTGACGCGGGTTTCCCAAATGTGGGGCCCAATGTTCCGTACTTTTAGATGTCAACGATTTTTTGGTTTTTCCAGAACGGTGAATAGGAACATTGGTCGGGTTTTGCGTTCAACCGTTTGGTCACTTTTTGTTGGTTTTTAATGGGCAGGCTAGTTTGAGCCCTGTCATTCCTTTTCTTGTCATTCAATTGGAGCATCCAAGAGAGCACTTTGGGAATCATTTTCTTGCATATCGCATCTTGGTTACTTGTGTGTGGGTGTATAAGTGAGAGTGTGCAAAGGAGGAGTCTAGATTTGTTGGCATCTGGACACAGCTAAGGCTACTCTACAAGTTAATAACCGCAAAGGGGAATATTTCCAACCACTAGAAGGTCTGCCAATCTCTAGAGCAGTCGACAGCTAGAAAGAGAGTCCTTTAGTTCTGGAGGTCAACTATCCGTGGTTTTTTTACGGATGAGTTTATTTCACAAATGGAAAGTTGTGCGTGGTGCCTTTAAATTGCTGGAACGGTGATTTGGTGGGGACCCGGAAGTGGTCCGAAAGCTAGTCCAAAATTCAAAGAGTGGTTTCGTGCGGAAGTCAACATCCACCAGGGGGAATATTTCCAACCACTAGAAGGTCTGCCAACCTCAAGGGCGGAAGAAAGTGAGTTCTGGAAGATAACTATCTGTCGTTGTAGTACAGAGGGGGTTTGTATATCCCTACGCGACTTGCTTTCCGGGTGAACAATTCGTAAAGTTGTGAGGGTGACTGTCCTTCTCCTTATTCAACTAAGTAATTTTATTCAAATGTGGGTGTTGTTTGTTGTAGAGTAGAATTTGTGTGTGTAAAACTGGAGTGGTAATGTTTCCTACCTCTTGGAAAGAGCAAGTGAGGACCCTCTGAGGATAAAATAGAGGTACCAAAAACCTGTGTGTCGGATAGTTGGATTGGAAATCTAGATCAAGTTGGATCCGGACTAGGTTCCGAAAAGAAGTAATTCCGGAAACTAGTTTGTACGTTTGAACGGATCATACTCCGGAAGGTCAAATTCTGGGTAAATCCAAGCTCCAGAAACCTAAGATCAAGACAACATCCGAAATCTCCTGGAACAATAACTCGTATCATCTTAACACATCTGTTGTGTTAAAGATACCTATGCCTAGATTACGCATGCGACATGCACCACTTTTGTAGTGCCAAGGGAATGTTGAGGAGAGATGAGGTCACATTCTTGAGTTATTGCGGCATTTTCTTCTCTCCTTCCCCTCCTTTTTGTAAGAGAGTTGGCGTGGCGTAGGGTGTTGAAGCACAACCGTGTATGGTTTGTGTAGAGTTATTAGGTGTCAATTTGTGGGTGCCAACCTTGGTCGGAGATGTTCCCCACTCCTCTAGTAATTGTAGCCTCCCCCCGCCTTTGACCTTCCCAACATCTACCCCTTGTCTTTCCGAAATCACCCTAGACTACCCCGAAATCACTCTTTGGTTCTCCGAAGTCACCTTTGGCTTCTCAAAACCACCTTAGACTTCCATTCCGGAGGATTGGCGCGACCTCAACTTCCCAACCTCCGGATTGAGGACTAGACAAGATCCCGACTAAGCGCCCCCCCTGGGCTATCCTATTACTAAGCTGGATTAGGCGAGACCCAATCAACGACCTCTCGATATTTTGGATTCAGGACTAGCGCGATCCTGACTGAATGACACCCCGACATCCCCGTTACTGAACACAAAGCGAGAATTTGACCTCCAGACTAAGGACTCGCGCGGTTCCAATTAAACAACACTCCAACACCCTGAATTGAGGATTGGATGACTCATGACCCCCGGACTAAGGACTGGGCACAACCCGATTGAACGACCTCCCGACCCCTTGTTACTGAGGACTACTTAGGTTGGCTACTGCCTTGGTCTTGGGCAGCTTGGCTCTAGTCCTTGGGCCCAGCATTGATCCGGTGGAAGAAAAGACAATGGACAACCAAATACAACCTAGGGAGAAGGTAACTAGAGCTAGGACAATGAAAAGAGAAGGTAATTTTCCTAGGAAGGTTAGAAAGCTTTTTTTTTTTTATGCTAAACTTTGACTAGTTCCCAAGATGTTTTGGAAACTAAACTTTGATCTTAAGTTGGAAGGAGGTTCAAAGCTCCGCCGTAGTTTTGGTTTTAACACCAAATCTAAGGTTCCCTTATACTCATAGGTTCAAAGCTTTGCCGCCAAGGGCGATTTTAACACACAATCTAAGGCTCAAAGAGTTTAGGGAGCTCCAAAGCTCCGCCGTGGTGGAGTGAACCATGCCCACAAAACTCCCTCGAGTTTAGTTGGTAACGACTACAAAGACTCCTTCCTTTGCTAAAGTTAGTGTCAAGACAAAAGATCACTTCCCCCCATTAGTATTTATCCTACTATGTACTAAAGGCCCCCAAAGCGGCATCGCCAAGGTAAGATGGGGGGTAATCTTTAGGGTTAGTACAAAACACCACAAAAATGAAAGAAGAGACCAAAATACACCAAGTTAGCCACACAAAAGACTTGACCAACTCTTGGTTTAGCACACTAGATTTCCACAACCATAAGGACTATCAACAAGACCTTTGAAAGCTTAAAATAGAACAACAATGGAGCAAAATGTGCTCCAAAAACACCGTGGAGGAGGTTTTGGCCTAAATGCCAAAGTAAATCTCAAACTAACTTGGACCCATGGACCCCAAAACAAGAATGGAGGGTGGTTTGGGGAGGAAGGTGGGCCCTCTTTTATATTCTTTCGGGGCCCCAACTCACCTTCTATTTTAATCTAGGTAACCTTATCAACTTAGATTTCTTCATAATCTTCTAGGATTCTCATCCTAACCTCCAGGATTTCATCATTATCTTCAAAGGTTTGCCCATCATAGGGTCATGCTAATCCAAACCTACAACTTTTGGAGTTCGACTCCAAATGACAAATGGATTGCTCCATTAGCTTCAAAAGGCCAATTTCAGCCTCGAAGAACCCCTACTCCTTACTTCCCTTGTAAAAACCCCATCGATAACCAACACCAACTAAGGTCAAATAAAGGATAAAAAATCTAACTTTTGGTGGCTACCTTTTCTGACTAAGGCAACTAGCTAGGGTTGTTGGGAGGGATCTAGGAAGTAAAAAAAGTTTCCTTGATGACTTCATTCCAACTTCATGTGCTCCCAGGACACTGGTCAACTCCACAAAAATTTCATCGTAATTGATAATTGGAGAATTGTTTAGTAATTTGGCCACCTCTCACTATCAAAATGCTTCGAAACTTGTTGGGACGCGTTATTAACATAAAAAAGGCTAACCTAATTATTAGTGAGATTTTACCGCAACTTGGGAATTTCTTGTAAATTTTCGCTTGTGGGTTTAAACGGTTTGACTGTCCAGAAAGGGTATCTCCACAAGTCAAAAAATTCCAAAACTTTTGAGGCAACCTTTCATAGAATTTTACAAGTCACATGCTAAGTTTGGCGTCAGTCTTGCGCATGGTTAGTAGAAAGGTAAAAACTGACCTTCCTTGAATTATCGGCAATTAGGAAATCTTTCACATGTGAAGGAATCTTGGCAAAGGAGCTTTGTTGTTGACTTCCTAACATACTCTCAATTCTAGAGCACCATCCGATGGCCATAGATTCCTTTGTGTGGCCTGTCTTAAAAAAGTAACACCTGCATACTAACAATTGGGGTTCCTAATATTTTGTCGATGGGATGGAGAAACTACAACCTATCTTTGAAGATTTACGTAAGGACCCCTCTATCTCTCCTAGGACCAATTTAATCAATCATGATCACATGCATTGGATTTTAGCCTATTTCAGGTAGATTCCCTCTAAACCTGTTGATTCTCATTACAACGTGGTTCTAGCCTATGTATAAGTAGATTTTGGAGGTATTCTAAGTGTAAAAGCCTATTTACGATTTTGAAAAGCTATACTAGCATGTGACATGCCTATTTTGGTTCTACACTCTTTGGAGGGGGGTATAATATTATGTCCTAAATTGCAACAATCTAAAAAAAAGAACTATAAATCCCAAGTGACGAATTGGGAGCTCATAGATCTCCTTAATCCTTATGACCACTTTTTTCAACTACATGTTTATTCTCTCTTTATGCTCCCATTTTTCAACTATGTATGATTTAAATTGTATATTTTTATTTTTTTAAAGATGTAATGACGTGTCTTCTATATGTCTTAAAAAATTTAGATTTTTTTATAAACATTTGAAATTACTGTGAATTTTGGAAAAAAATGAAAATAATTCATATTATACGGAAAAATGGGTTAAAAAATTTGAAAATTTCTCCACAAATTAACATGATATTCTAGAAAATCATGGTGCAAAAACATTTATCTTGTCATTCTAAACTTGGAAGATTAGCACTCTATGGTAATAGGCCCAAAGTTCAAATTGCAATAAACTATCAAATTATATGAATTTTATTATTATTTTAATTAAAGTAGGAACTAGAGATGATAAGCTACATTTCCTTAGTCCGACTCCAATCCAAAAAAGATGATTTTCATGACTGGAATTCACATCAAGATCAAGGACCTAAAAGATGTCAAAATATACTACATAGTGAACTGTGGATCAAGCTTCTTGTGTAGAAAGTAAAATATACTATAGTGAAGCAATATTCAACATCATTCTCTCAAAATTTGTTCAAGCACCTCCTAGAACAAAAATGATTGAAAATGTACTTCTTTCCATCTTCGATGCCCTCCCAAAGTCATCCATTAACCGATTATTGGCTAAGGCAATGTTTTAGGGTTGAGCCTAGATAGACAATTTGTTAGCCAAAAAATTATCAACTTTTTGGATAAATAAGTCATTCTTTATTTCTACTATTTTTGACAAGGTCATTCATTAGTCACTTTTGGGATGATCATGCATTTTAGAATTTAAACCATTCAAGTAGAATGTCTCCAACCATATACATAGTGTAATGTATTTGCAAAGTAATGGAGTCTTTAGCAAATGGTTTGGGGGCTTTTAGAAAATGCTTCAAAGTTCAAATATGCACCTACATAAAACTTTGGTTGAAAATTCATAGAAAATACAAAAATTCTCCAAAAAATATAATTAGTTTCTTGAAATTTTATGATTTTCATTTGTCTATAGGTAGAAAATAATCCCTAGTTGTAATTGTGACTCCATATATCGGCACATCAGCTTAGGTGAACAATTTTAGGTGTTTTTATATTAGTGGTAAAAAATAATTCACTTCAATTTTGAATTTTTGAATTTGAACCAAAAAATAAAAACCAATAAAATGATTTGATTTTTGGACCAATAATTATTTAGAAATGAATGGTGGAGAGATTCAAATTCGTTAAGAGCAAAAAATTTACTCCAACAAGGCTTGAAGGCTCCTATAATATAGACACCTTCCATAGTTGTAGGATATTTATATTATAAGTGCGTATATTATAGATACCTTCGATAGTTATAGAATATTTATATAATAAATGCCTATATTATAGGTGTCTATGTTGTAGCTGTTTATTTTGTAGGTACCTATGTTATAAGCACCTTCTATGGTTATAGGATGTCCCAGGGAGATCACTCCTTGTAATTTAAGGTATACACCTGAGTTAAGAGGGTATTTGATGTAGGGCTATTTACCTTCATTATTGTATTTTAGATGACCGTATTTTTACATAAAAAGCTCTCAATGGCATATTTTAAATACCCAATGATTTTTTATAAATTCATTCATGTGATTTTTATAGTTGGGCTATTTTACATATAAAACTTATGTGTCCAATTTTTTCATACACATATTTGGTATGCAATATAAAATCAATGTTTTACACTTATACTTAATTTTTTTTATATATGCACTACTAGTACTTTGGAATAATTTCAGATGATAACAATTCAAGCCTAGTTTTAGGATATTTCTAAATTCTATGCCATAAATTCTCAACTACTTAGTATAGAGGGGAACAAGCAACATCATAGAAGCATCAAGCATGGTGTTGAAACTATAAAAGCACCAATACCAATAGTGTAACATAAACAACATGAAGAATTAGCATTCAAAAAACACTACACATTCACACAAGAACATGAACTTTACTACAACATGGAGAGCATATATTTAATCTATACACATGCATTTGGAATGGCTTAGAATTTAGGATCAAAAAATTAAAAAGTGTTTAAAAAACACTAGCATAAAGAAGATGATTCTAAACGTTTCCAAATATATGTACAAGCAACCCCATATCAACATGTCCACAACATCACACTACACCTTCAATATCGTCCATCCAGCTTTGATGTTCACAACAATCCATCTAGTCCTTGAGATAAAACGCCTAAAAGCTTCATCCAGCTACCATCGCCTTTATTCTCAAGTAAAGTGACCACCTATAATCTGCACTTTGGTAATCACAACAACACAACCAACACATGTACACAACAAACTAACTACATGACAATTCATGACAATTTTCTTGCCTAATTCTAACAATATTATGAATGCCCAACACATATTACTCAACACTCATTAACAATGAGCACCCTAGAACTCCAAACTGAAATTTTTCTTAATGATGTGATAACTTACATTAAAACCCTAGCTTAGTACAATTTTATATCCAAAACAGCACACCTATTCTAAATACAACATTCCATTATGTTTATTCTAAAACCTAATTACAATTATTAAGCATGCAAAACTAATTCATGATCCAATAAAAAAATACACTAATGACTTTTCCAAGTTTTAACCTACCTATGATTCTTTCATCTAATTTCAAGAACCTCAACCCATACTTTAATAATAATAATATTCATTAACCTTAAATATACAAAATTGATGACAATACTTGGAAAAGAGGATCATAAGACCAAGCAATTGACATTAACTCAAAAAGTACCCTTGATCTTCAAGATTCTCAACCCTACATTCCACAAAGAAAATGGCATCAAAATCATGTTATGGTCAAAATTAACAAGTTTAGTTGGAAAGGAAAATTTGCTCTAAGCATTTCTTGTCAAAAGTTTAGAATTGCATACAATTTAGCTGGCAACACTAAATCACTATTCTCATATACTATTATACTTCTATTCACAGACAAAATGAGGGCAAAGCATGATGAATAATAAGTAAATAGAAATTTAACTTACAGACTAGCAAGCTACCAAGGACGACCAAGAAAGGTTTTTGGACAGTAATGAGGCCAACTTTTCCTACATCTATCAATTCCTTGGGTCCTTCCTTCTCAAAAATACCTAATGAGAATACAAAATGCTCATAATTATTAAATTGGCTTATTTCATAGTGCTAAAATTGTTAAGTTCAAATGTTAAGAACTATAAAAACTAGGAATAAGCAGATCTAAGGTTTTAGTCAAGTTCCAAAAATCCAAAAACCCCAAACCTACCACCAATGTTAAAAAATCTATAGAATTCAATCAACCACATTGACTTCCTCCAAATGAAACACCAATTTTAAACACATCCAACAAGAATTGAATTGCCTCTTGCATTAACATCTGCAAAGCTATATTCCCAAAAGGTATCAAAACAACATTCACTTCCAAAATGACACACCCTTGTAAAAACCATTATGGATAACAAAATAACACAAACTATAGAGAGCTATAATATGAAACATCAATGCTATTAGTTTGAGCATCTAACTAGTTCTCATTAATTTGGAGTGCAAAAATTGTAAATGCTAAAGAAAAAATCTTAGATTTAAAAAAATAATCAATAGCAAAAAGCATTACACAAAAGCTAAAAGATTTCTTACCATATAGAAGTTTCTTGTTGCCACTTACAGCAAATGAACTTGGCCAATGTCCAACTATTGCCTATTGCCTGCTCCAAGCTACTTGATGTCTCTTGCCAACTCCAAGCTACCTGCTGCCTACTCTTTGTTATAAAGTAATTTGCACTATTGTTCCCTGTGCCATTGCCACAATTAAAATAAAGCAAGATATAAAATGCAATGTCTGTAATCAGCTACAAAACAAGTCACAACTAATCTAGAAATCCAAAAAACCATTTCCACAAATATCCACAAATATTCATCGATGATGAATTTATGAAGCCAAGTCATTTACTCAACATACCGGCAATAAGTGACTGCTTGTCCTACTCTTTTATACTTTGTTGAGGTGCGTTCGGTATCTATCTTTTTAGACTCTCGTAGTGCACCTCTGATGTTTTGAGTTGTCGTCTCTGATTTTTGGATTGTTTGTCCCTGAGAATGTCCTACAGTAACCAATTATCCATGCAAAGAATCACAACTGAAGAGTCAAAGGGAGCGCACTTAATGATTTAGAAACGGAATGGTTGGGAGCTTTGCACAGAAAAGGTCAGTCATGAAATTGATATTCAATCAGCAAGAAACATGTTTCTGATTAAGCAAAAACATGCAATTGTGGGAATCATCTGGGAATCGTCCTCCCTAGAATTCGTACCAAAAATACATAATCAAACTTAGGATTAATTAAGTTCAAATTCTGTCAATATGTGCCACAGCCAAGGCCACAGTTGTATGACAATCTTCCTCTAAAGAATATATTTAATTTAAGTTCGCAAAACACTTCTTTAATCTATGAGTGCCCAAATAGTCAAAATTTCTAACACTTAACATACATGCATACTCAAATCTGAAATCTGAAATTCAAGATGTATTTTGACCAATGAACATACATACATACTCAGATCTGAAATCTGAAATTCAAGATGTATTTTGACCAATGAACATACATACATACTCAAATCTGAAATCTGAAATTCAAGATGTATTTTGACCAATGAACATACATACATACTCAAATCTGAAATCTGAAATTTGAGATGTATCTTGACCAATGAACATTCATACATACTCAAGTCTGAAATCTGAAATTCATGATGTATCTCGACCAATGAACATACATATATACTCAAATCTGAAATCTATGATTTGTTAGTACTGATCAAGTACTATTGGAACCTGCATGAGTAATCACATATTAATTATAAGCGATTCAATTCACTAGTAGCAGTCAATATCAAATATGACTCTATAGGCAGTTTAGTGTCTTAATATTGGAGCTAGTATCACACAAGTACGGTTATTTAATCCAACATGGAATGATGGATGTTAGAACTAGTCTGAATGTGGAAAAAAAAGCCTTGATCTTTATGAATCCATAATTCAGATCTAGGGCTTCTAGCAAAATGGAAAATTTTGTATTCCAATATAACTATCATTACCACTTTGTTTTGTGAAATTTCCTCCTTTATAATATCCTCTGTTAGGTCTGAAACTTTCCTGAGGATATTGTAACTGTAACTCCACCAAGAAAAAGCCCGACATTGAAGGAAAATTAGCTACTGGGGCATAAAACAGGTTTGTAAAAACATACCAAAATGTTCAGACAAAGCAAGTCCTCAAAATCTAGTCCTCGAAGTTCAGTCCTCGAAGTCTAGTAAAGAGGTCGTAGTAGCAAATGATGTAATGGTAGTCACTCTGGAAAATAGAGGTAGAAAAAGATGACGACTATGACCTGCATAAACATTATAACAATAAACATGTAACTCCAGAAAAGTACAATATTTGCACGAACAAAATTATTTCCAACAACCATATTGCTAAAAACTAAAACACTATCAGTCCAATATACAAGTGCTCTAAACCCTAAACCGATATCCAGTGACTATTTAGGTTGCAAATCATGAACATCAAGTTCAACCAAATGATACAAAAATATAGAAAATGTTTCCAACTGAACATTCTATCTGGTAATATATGCTAACATAAAACATTGCCTTCATGACACATTCTAGTATCTATGAGGCTAAAAAAATATTCTAAAAATTGAAACATTCTTATAAGAATTAACAAACCTTGGAGTAGCAGATGAGTTTTCAAATCCAGTCAAGTCTGGACCCAATGAAGCAATACTGCACCTTGAAGCAAAACGTTGAATCAAAGCAAAACCTTGAATCCAACCACATCCAGCATCCAAACCTTGAGGCCCACAAGAAACCCCAGTGCCAAGCAATTGCCTTACAACTTAATCTCTAAATTGCAAGAGTGGACTGAAAAAATCAGAAAAAAACCTATCCGCCTTGCACTGTAACACAACCAAAAAAATTCACAGCAAACCCTAACAATCTTAGTTGCAATGAAGCAAAGCAAAGGAGCTAGACAACCATCCTCACTAACCCTAGCCGCATGGGAGTGAAGGTACCAGAACCCTAAAACAATTCCTTAACGACCAAATCTCCATTATAGTCTTTAGTGTACTGTACACTAATAGCTCAACGTGTTTTTTCTTAGAACAATAGATTCTTGCATGCTAACACTACTGGCACACTTATGGACAGATTGATCTAGACAGGCTGGACAACAATGATATATCTCTCAAAATAATTCCCTAGATCTATTGGATTGTATACACTTTATCATGTACACAAAATTATTTATTTATATCTAAACTCATTGTAATATGAAAATTTTTAGAGGCCCTTATTTGTCAAAGCTAACTTATTAATAAAAAAAATTATTATATGATATTTTTATATAACCTAATTTATATATAATAGAATATGTAGCATTTCATAAACCCTATAGTAGTTCTACATATAATATAAAATTTTCCCCCTTTGAATTAAATGGACCCTATCTTTTAACTCACGTTGTTTTCTAAAAAATCGACAGTGATCTCCCCGGGTAGGATGTTTATATTATAAGTGCCTAATTATATTATACGTACCTTTGTTATAGGTACCTATATTATAAGCATCTTCTATGGTATAAGGTACTTATATCTTAAGTATGTGTGTTATAGACACCTTCAATAGTTGTAGAGTACTTCTTTACACCTAGGCTCATTCAAGGTTCATAGGCTCACATTTCTAGGCTCACATGCTAGCGTCATTGAGAATTAAAGTAATTACTATGGTCAAAAATACTTCTATGCATATAGGATTCTATTACTCTTGTAGTTAATTATAATCATTTGATATATTTAACCTTTTTCTATATAACTTTTAAAGTTGGATGAGCTCATTATCAACTTCCAACCTTCATATTCTTTTATTTTACATTTGTAATGTTCAAATTGGTAAAAAAGTTGAAATTTTGTAGGGGATTAATTAGTTTGTGATGGTTGGATGTATTAAATACATCTAACTAATAGGAAGTCAAAAAAAACCACATGAAAAACTATACTAAATTCAAAGGATATTTCTAAAGATATTTCTATTTTTCATGTCTTTGTATGAATTGTTTTTGGTTATTTAATCTTCTTTTTTCCATTCTTTTATTAAAAAAAATCCAAAAATAATGCGTATTTATCCTATTCATGAGAACACAAATTAATATCACTTGCAAAATAAGTTTCATACTCCCTTTGTCCCAAAATGATCTTTCTGTTTGACAAAATGTTCCAGATAAGGCTAAAAATAACTTTCTTAAGACCCATTTCGCATGGTAGGTAGAGTTTAGTATACTCTTAGTGTCATGCAAACATTGACTTTAGAAGCTCTTTTCAAAGTGCAGTTTTAAATTATTGAAAAGTAGATTTTGGGGGGCATTTTTAAATAGCACCAGTGGGCATTTATTTGTTGAGTGTGAGGTTATAATTTAATGGGCATTTAGAATAAGCCAAAGCCCATGTGTGGACCTCAATATTGATTCCAAAAGTTTCTTCTCCTTCAATTAGACAATACTCAAAGAGATGCAAAAAATAAAATTGAACGATGTTGATTGACCCCTTGAATCATTTCATGTGTCTTTTGATTGATGATTGAATGGATGGAGGGGGGAGGTATTCCTCAAAATAGTTTTGTTGATCGTACAGAGCAATCGAAAATTGAATCTGACCAATTTGCAACATCACAAATGCAATAGGAAGATCATTTTGGGACAAAAAATTAGAGCCAACAAGAAGATCATTATGGGACGGAGGGAGTACAATTTTCTTTTTAGATTTTCTCCATCAAGTATGTAGGAATAAACATAAAAGCTTGACTCCTATTTAGTAGATTGATTAATCTTGTATTTTGTGATCTCTTGTAGTTATTTGGGGGTCTTTTTACGATTCCAAAGGTATATCAAATTCTCCAACTTTGATCATCCATGGGCAACAATATTTTTTTGCATTTTTACCTCTGATACTCTGACAGGTCTATGTAAAATGGAATAGAACCATATCCTCATTTGGAAATAAATTAGAACTAATTTTAAAGTTTGCAAGCTGTGTATTTATAGCTTTAAAATAGTCTTTGTAAAACCAGAGGTAAAAAATATACAATGTAAGTGAGGTCATAAAAAATGCAATCTTTACCCCCTAAATGCTCAAGGTTTTTTGAGCTACTTGGAATTTGCTCTAAATTGAACGAAAATCCAAAATTTTGATAAGTTTTATCAATTTAAAAAAATAAATTTAACTAGACATTTTAGAGATCACATGGGAAAAGAAAACACAACAATATCACTTATGGATCAAAAGATTATAATGTTTGATCACTAGGGTGTTAGAAGTGCGAAAGTGATTTGAAATCTTTCAATTCTCTTTTCACATGTCAAATAAAAGATATTGGTCACCAAAAGAATTTGAGGTGAATGGACATAATATGTATAATTCCAATCAATTTCCAGCTTCTCAAAATCTACTCTACAAATTTTTAAATGCATTCTTAATGGGTTTTTTTCCTTTAAGATTTAGTGTAATTGAGGTTCATTTCCAAGAATCCTCCGAGGAATCCTCAACACTAGAAAATCAAGATTTGCAAAAGGATACCCTTGCACAAAATCTTGAATAGAAAAATTATAATCATAATTTTTTGAAAACTTAAATTAGACTTTGAAAAGAAGTCTTAGAAAATATAAAATACTGAAAATAGCAACTTAGTAACTTGGTCAGGTTTTCTTTGGCTTCAAAGTATTGTCAACACCAAAATTGGGTGCCTCGGACATTTACGAGTTAATAAGGTCCGGTTCATACTTGAGGCCGGATTAAAGGCCGGCCGGAACTCTCCAAGTTTGAACCAATAGGATCACTCAATTTCTCAAAATTCCACACAAGAGCTTTATACTAAGGCCGGATTAATACCACCACCCATCCTACGTGTCGCCTTAGGTGACATAGTTTCAGTGCCAAACCATCCGGCCCCAAGGGAACAATCGGGCCAAGGTTTTTTGGTGGCCTGATTTCCCATCTAGGACCGGATTGGGGTTGGATTGGGCTCCTCTGTTGGATCGTAGAAATCTCCACCGTCTACCATGCAAGGGATTTTCTTTTCTTTTTTAGGACATGTTTATTAATTGTGCGCTCAATTCCATCTGGTTGAGTTATACTATGGTACAGATGTTGTGATACAAGATGTAAATAATTAATTTTATTGTTAATAATCAATGTTATTGTTAATAATTAATGTTATTGTTCATAATTAATGTTATTGTTCATAATTAATGTTATTGTTCATAATTAATGTTATTGTTCATAATTAATGTTATTGTTCATAATTAATGTTATTGTTCATAATTAATCTTACTGTTCATAATTAATCTTACTGTTCATAATTAATCTTATTGTTCATAATTAATCTTATTGTTCATAATTAATCTTATTGTTCATAATTAATCTTATTGTTATTAACCATTGCAATTGTAACAATAATATCTTTGCAATTGTTTTAACATGAGATGTTAATAATTAATTATTTTTGGTGTAAACACAAATTACATACTATGTAATAGACACTAATTTTGGTAAATTACATGCTTAATCCTTATAGGACCATCACTATACTTTCACCAAAAACGCTCCAAAACTGCCATTTCTAGTACAAGTACCAAAATTTTGAAAAAAAGCTTTTTTTTGACATACCTAACCATAGGATCTTGTATTATATAGTATCAAAAACATGTGGTAAAAATTTCAGACATTTCCACTAGGTGGACTGCAAGATATAAGCATTCAAGTTAACTAAAATCATTTTTCTAACCCTGCGAAAAGCAAGGCAGCTGCACTTCACAAGCTCACATTTCTATGAAAAAATGACCTAAATGGTGGTGCTTCTTTGGATTTGTTTTACTAGACAAGTTGGTCACATGCTTGAAAAATTTCAGATAATTTGGAATAGTACAACATATAGGAAAAAATAGTAAATAGGTAGTAGTAGAGAATGATTAAAAATACTAAATTATTTACAATTTAAATATGGAATTGAAAATTTCCAATCCCAATGGTTGAAATGTTGTAATAATGTATCTACATCCTAAAATTTTATTTTTGTCCAAAAGTTTTGAAAATTGGGTAAGATAAAGGATTTCAAAGTTTATTTTAGAGTAGGAAATCCAAAACTACCCGCAAACAAAAAATCCTCATAACTTTTGACTCATTGATCAAAATGGAATGATTCAAAGCTTTTTGTGTATATAAAACTCTAGAAAATCAATTCCAAATTTTTGTTTCTGAAAAAAGTGATTTTTTCTGATCTGCCCGAACTGCCCTGTCGGTGAAAAAAGTAACATATTGGGCCATAACTTTTGACTCATATTTCCAAATGTCATGAAATTTAGTGCATATGAAAGATCTTCCTTGACCCCACATTCTATTAAAATTTTAGTCCCAAATATGAAAATCTCCGCTCGTAGGTACCTGTCCAAAATTTCTATACAGCCAAAAAACACAGTCCGGTCCTTTAAGGGTTAATGATTAAATTTCTTGTATGAACATAAACCTGTAAATGAAAGTCATTGTTGAAGTTATGCCAAAAACTTTGACATCTATAATATAATGTGTGTTTTTATCAATTTTGATGACAAATACTTAAAAAAAGAATATGGTAAGGAAAGAATATGCTACTAGAAATAACATGTATGGTAAAACTTGATTTACATTTATCATTGAATTCATTCAAGTTTTCATAATAAAAAATTTCACATTTAAAAAGAATATAAACTAGGAATATAGTTTTGAAAAAGAGATAAAAAAAAACTAGATGTTTTCTTGAATTGTGTGTTTAATAAATGACAACTATTATGGGGCCACAAATCTTTTTTCAGTGTCAACTCTAGTTTTAGTGTCAAGAAAAAAGAAAAGGTTCAAAAGAAGTCAAAGAGCGTCTTTTTTTGAGTTTTTTCCAAATAGAAAAAATAGGAAGAGAGTGGAAAAGGTTAAAAAAAAGTAAGAAACTCTCTCTTCCATTTTGAAATAGGTAAAGTAGGAATAAAAAGGAAAATTCTAAAAAATTCTAAAAACTTTTTTTTCTATATTTAAAATAGAATAAATAGGAAAAAAATCTTTTTTTTTTTTTGAAATAGAAAAAATAATAAGAGAAAGGAAAAGATGCATGTCTTAGATTTTTTTAATTAAGCATTCCAAAAATTCAAAAGCACATTAATAAAAAATTTGGCCTTAGAATCGGGCCTCAACACTTTACATTACCTAGGGCCGGAGTGATGAATTGGAATTTGGCCCTAGAATTTGGCCTCAACCCTTTACATTATCTGGGACTGTAGTGGTGAATCAGGGCTGAATTGTGGGCTAGGGTGAATTGACCCCCTCATTGCCCCTCTAGGACAAACCCTGGAATTTTTTATTTGCAAGGCTTAATTTTTTTTTGAAATTTTGAATTCATATTTGCAATTAGAGGCCCTAAACTATTCTCAGGAGATGCAAGAATTACAAAAAAATTGGCACAACATAGGGAGCTTTTTTTTCAAACCTAAGTTTACCAAGGCAATGAGGGGGTCAATTTTCCCTGTGCCAAATTGTGGGCCGGATTGGAGGCAAATCCATCCGGCCCCAAGCCGTGTATATACTGCCCTTAGGGGCGGTCTCCATTGCCTCTAGGATCGGAGGGGTCCAGGAGGTCTCCATTGCGGAAAGCCCTTGCCTTGGAAGTCTGGGCTAGAGGTTCAAGCTCTAGTCCGCGCATTCCGGCCGCACAGGGCTAGAGGGGCTGGACCCTCCCTTGGACCCCCTAATTTTGTAACTAATTCTCTTGATCCCCAGAGTTTTTGCGTGTAGCGTCCTCATCTCCGCCTCCACGTCCGCTTGAGTTAAAAAAATTGTTTTTTCTAGGTCGTCCAGATCCTTGCCTCCAGGTGCAATGGAGACCATCCGGAGGGGTCCAGGACCTCCGACCTGGAGGTCCCGGGGGTCGGGCTCCTGGATGTCCGATTGTGCAATGGAGACTGGCCCTAAGTAAGTCCGCAGCCTAGCTGGCCCATCCTGTGGGCCAGGGTGAACTGACCCCTGGCTCAGCCTTGTGGGCAAACCCTAGAATTATTTATTTTCCACACGTGAATTTTTTTGCAAAATTTTAATTCATTTTTGCAATCAAAGACCCCAAATTAGTTTAGAGAGGTTAAGAATATATCCTAGAACGGCCCAAAATAGGGGGCTTTTTTTTTTACATGCACCCCTGGTAAGGCTGAGCGAGGGGGTCAATCCACCCTGATTGAGCCGGGCCCGTCCCGGCTCTTCCCCCGGCAGTGTCGGCCGATCGAACGCTATAAAAGTTGAGCTTTTCGTCCTGCCAACCTGGCTGAAAGTTTGCCGCCTTTGTCTCTCGTCGGTCAACGAGATTTTACAGTCCCGCACGTCCGCCGTGCCAGTGGCAATTGGTTCTCTTCACACCGTCCGGAGGAACTCCGAAGTCTGAACCTCCCTGCTCGTCAGCCGTAACCCCGCCCCATAGTCACCTTGCTACTGGTACGCGCGGCTCATCAAGTGCCCCCACTGTGCTGTCCCCTTCGCACAACATTCAATCGCTTATCCTCCTCCCTCTCGAAGAACTTCACTTCTCTCAGATCATCCCGCGAGTCTCTGCCTGCGGCTGGTGGGTAGCCTTGCGTTGGTCAGATCACCAACTCGTGACCTCCAGATTCGTCAAGTCATCCGTGTCGGGAGCACTTGTTCTACTTGGATTTTTTGCTCCCCCTCCTCGGAAGTCGGGACCCGGTGCTCTTTAAATCTAGTGCTGTCAGTTTGGAACATCTTGGTGACGCGATTGAGTCGCTGGCAAGTGTCAGGTTTACTCTGACCTCTGTAGCTCACCATGCCTGGCCATAGCTCTTGACATAAGGGGGTCTTCGTTGTCAGCGCTTCGTCTTCGTTACTGCTTGTTCTACTTCGCCAAACTCCACGGTCAGAGAAGATGTGTCGTTCGTACGCGGTAGTGTGTTTTGCCTTGTTCTCAGCATTATGGATGGTTATCAATGCGGCACCCGTGGTGGCCCTGAATGACGAAGGTATCTTTGCGTGCTTTTCCACCTTCGCTGTGAAGCTTTTGTCACGGAAGCAGCGTGGCTAGGCGCTGTCTTACGGAACTGCTGTGGTGGTGGTTGGAGCTCTAAAGGGGTGATGGACATGGGTATCGCAGGTCATGTTCTTCTGGAATTCTGGAACCGAATACACGACAGCAGTGGGGGCCTGTCCGACTGGAATGCAGAGCACTCAACTCCTTGTCGATGGAATGGAATTACATGCTCCCAGGATTTCCGCGTTGTTGTCATGTGAGACGTTCCCTGCAGGATGAAGGCTTTCTATCTAACTTCCTTTCTGAGATTTTGCAGTCGTAGAAGTCGTTTCAATCAGTAATGTGGTTTGCATTTATGCCTACATCATAGGTGATTTTGAAATGCGGTCTAGAGGACGCGAGGTGAAGCACGTGATAACGAAAGAACGTTATGTGTGCAATGGAACTGCAGAAACTTGACTGGAAAGCGTCTGGAGGGGAATCTGACGGTGGATATTACCCGCTTTTCTAAGCTGCAAGCTTTGAATCTCTCGTGCAATGCCTTCTCAGGCGGAATTCCTAGTTCGTTCGGGGATTCCCCTAGTTTGGAAATTCTGTGAGCTTCCTGCTACTTTCCATGACAGAATCTTTGAGTCTGGGTTCTGCCCTCTTGCGTGCTTTACGAATGCAATTATGGACTGTATCACACCGCGGTCTTAAACGGGTATTGCGATTGCAGGAACTTACATTCAAATCGTCTGACTGGGTTTATTCCAGCGTCACTTTCACGACTTTCTAATCTCGCAAACCTGTAAGGGCATCCCAACCGCAATGAGGGTTTCCTACGTAGAGTGAATTTTGGAGTCGGGAAAATGTTCCTAGTTGTTGTGGTCGACACTACGAATGATTCGCTTCTGTTAACTGTTGTAGGGATTTATCTAACAACCAGCTGGAAGGCGAAATCCCAACAACTCTTAACAGTCTTGCGAATCTCTCTTTCCTGTGAGCAGCCCCCCTCCCCCACCCCCCTTTCTTGACTCAGTTCTAGGGCATAGCCATTGCTGCATTTCCAGTTGTGATTGTTTCGAGAATTCCTGGATATTTCGCTGATCCTGCCTTCTAAATGATAGCCGTAGGCCTGGCATTTGCTGCTGCGCTCTTGCAGGAATGTCTCTTTCAACGATTTGCAAGGCATTGTGCCCGAAGGAGGATCTCTAGCTTTGTTTCCTGGTGAATCGTAAGTTATCTCCCCACTCTTCTAGCGTTGTGCAGGGACTGTAAGTAGGTTGAAGACATTTCCCCAACGATACCGAAAATTGAGGGGGTTTGACTTCCAGTGAATCTGAATCGCTGAGTATGTTTCCGCCATTGACGTGGTTCAGAACTTTCCTTCTACAGCTTTATCGGGAATGCTCGTCTGTTCAATAAAGCCCGACTTCGGGAACGTCAGAGATTTCGGTCATTGGTCGAAATCGAAGGTAGGGAGCCTTAGGTACTTCTTCTCATATATGTCTTTGTACAATTATTTTTCTGTTGGCATTCGATTTCTAAATCCATCTTCTTTTTCTGAGAGCAGCCAGGCCTTTCACCGGTTGTGCGACGTTGAAGTAAACTTTCTGTTGAGACGTCTAATGTCAAATTTATGAGCCTGACATGTGCGTTTTCGTGGATAGCCCGTGCACCGCAGACCTCAAGTAGGGGCCGCAAGAAGGCCTTGAGCGTTGGGGCTATAGTTGCACTATGCATTTGTGCCTTCGCGCTGAGCAAGCTCTTTTTGGGCACGCTCTGTTACCTGCGGTGGAAGAAAATGCACACAGAATGCGAAGTAAAACTCTCAGGTACTGGACTGCCGCATTTTCCCCTAGTCTTATCATCTGCGTGCAGGCCGCGAGTTCTTGAAGCTTTAGAGCATGCGAAGTTACTAATGGAGAAGAGCTCGATCGTGTTCAGGAGGGAAGATGATAATGTTCCAACTTTCTGGCAAGGCAACTCCGTCCTCGAAGGCTGTACTTCGGAAAACGGAGACGCTTAGGAAGCAAGATATAATCGGAAGTGGAGGTTACGGGACTGTGTACAAATTAGAGCTGGATGATCAAACAAGATTTGCCGTGAAAAAACTAGCGAGGGGAGGGCAAGACCGAGAACGCGGGTTCGAACGGGAGTTAGAAACGTTGGCCGACATAAAACATCGAAATCTTTGCGCGCTGCGAGGCTACTACAGTGCACCGGATATCAACATCTTGATATACGACTTGATGGATAACGGCAACTTGGATACGTGGTTGCATGGTACGAACCCTTTCCTTTCCTGTAGGACTTCCATTGTTGTTTGACTAAGACCGTCCGAGTTGCATACTGGAGCAGTTTTTCAACTTCTGTTGTTCCTTATGTTTGAGGCTAGCCACCGAAGTCACCGTCCACACTGAAGGTCTAGGTTTTCTCAAAATACAACCAGTTGGGTCACATTTTCAGAATTTTTTTACTGCTCTCTCCTTGCGGTTCCATTGTTCCCTCCTAGTTTTTCTCACTCTACATAGGGGTGTCAAAGTTCCTATTTTGGTTTTCTCTGGACACGTCGATAACCAGAGTTCTATCTTTAGCTGCAATTTCTCAACCTGATGCCCACCAATGTCCTGGAGAGGTAATTGGTAACCGTTTACGTCGGTACATGTGGGTTCAATTTTTGCTTCAAATTCTCAACCTTGACGCCGAATAATGTCCTAGAGAGGTAGTTGGTAACCGCGTAAGTTTGTCCACGTGGGTAGCCAGTGTAGTGAACCTCCAATAATCGAAGGGCCAATCTCTGCGTACATGATCCAGTTCGGAAATGTTTCACAGTCAGACTGATTGCGACCGGCATTGCAGAGCATGTGCGGAAAGGAGGAAAGCCGCTGGAGTGGGATAGGCGATTAAACGTCGCCATTGGCAGTGCCCGAGGATTGTGCTACCTGCATCATGATTGCATCCCCCACATCATTCACCGCGACATCAAGAGCAGTAACATTCTGCTGGATGCGGATATGGAACCTCGCGTTTCAGACTTTGGGCTTGCTAAGTTAATTAGCCCGCAACAAACCCATGTGACCACAATGGTGGCTGGGACGCTTGGTTACTTGCCACCTGGTGAGTAAGCGAGCCGGTTAGTCTTGCAATCCGTGTGCGTCCTGAATTGTAGCTCCCAATTTTAAATTCTGTGAATCCATTCTTATCGCTCAGTTCCAGACTGTTTCTCCTTCCGAGAAAGGTTATTTATTGCCAAAGTTGGTGCCTTGTGGAGCAGAGTACATGGAGACCGGGAAAATTACCGAGAAAGGCGATGTGTACAGCTTTGGCATAGTACTACTGGAGCTCCTCACGGGGAAACGACCCACAGATAATTTCTTCATGGAAGGAGACATCAGTATGGTGCAATGGGTGAGCATCTCAAGACTTCTCAAATCTCGATAGTTGCTCTGATCGCTCCCCCGTTAGCCCTTACAGGAGTACAGGGTTGACCTGTGTCCATGTAGGCGAACTTTAAAAAATCCTTCACTGTGTCATTGTTTTTTCCACTGGTTCTCTCCTTTTTATGCAGCAGTGTGCAAATATCCTATTTTATTCAGATTTACGGGAACTTATGTAGGCTTATGAGATTTGAAGGGAATGTCATCAATTGCGTTTTAATTCCTATAAAACTCTACACGGGCAGCTGTATGGAGCAAAGGTGGCACTTGCCAAGGGAGTCTTCTATTGCGTGGCTGGGTAACTGTGGCTAACACGCATGCGTGTATCTGGGTGGATGTGATGCAACAGGCGAAGACGCTGGTCGATGAAGATCATCCAGAGGACATATTTGACGAGTACATCTTGGGCGCCTGCCCCGACGAGGATCTGTTATCGACCCTAGACATCGCGTTCCAGTGTCTGGTGCAGCAACCGCAATCCAGGCCCACAATGCAGCATGTAGTGAAGATGCTGGAGGGGTTGCGGCCCGATCTCGGCTGTGGAGATTCCAGTCTGGGATTCAGCAGCAGTCGCTTGGCTGGTGGCAGCCACAGTGGAACGAGCTCCACCTCCTCGACGGTTTCTACAGCAATGATGTCCGCTGTCTCCACGGGTCCTCTGTCGGTCGTGTCCTCGGAGCCGCTGTCCACGGCACCGCTGTCAGCCGCAGTGACTAATTCCGCACCGCTCACGCTGTGATTGCAACGATCGATGACCTGCCACAGTGAGGGTTCGGGGGAGCACGGGAGTACCTCGAGTAAATCTCGAGTCGGTTGCATGTGTCAGAGTCACATGAGCAACACACTCTTATGTATATCCTACATCACACAAGGTCGTATGTACAGTATGGTGACTACCAAAAGGTCACTGATGCGTTGTAGTTGTTAGCGTTGCCATGCGCTCCCCCGGTCACGGGATGAAGCAGGGCAACCAGATTGAAATGCGATTATTGGTGATTCAAGTGATGGATCACTCTCCGTATTGCTGCGTTGGAGCTGTCGATACCAAGAGTTTTTTCCGAGAGCATTCCAGCTCAACATGGGGCTGGCGTGCGTCCGGATTTCGGAGCTGGCGACCAGATTGCTTCCGTGGGCGTCGATCGGGCCAGCTCAACGATCGGCTGTCAATTCGAGACGGAGGAAGTAGCAATTTAGTTTTTTCTTTCATCATGTAATGTACTGCACTGCACTTTATAATTTTCTCAAGGATGAAAATGATTTTCTTTCTGGTTAAATTTCTTTCCTTGTCTTCTCAGCCCATTTTTTAACATTTTCACTAAAACACATAAATGTTAGGACAAGTATTTTTTTCAAATAAGTTTCAAAGACCGAAGTTCACATTTGAGAGGAAGACAGTGATCTTACAATTAGTTGAGTTCAAGGTTGTCTATTCGGACGTGACATGGGCTTTTCACGTTTGGATGTTGTGACATGTCAGGACCCATCGCCAATGTTGATCACGGTTGTTTACTCGGACAACTTGACAACTCAATAAGGGTGATTGCAAGAAAGACTGAACAATTTTGGTAGCGTTTGGTCAAAATTTGCGTTCTTTTTGCCCAGTACTAGGAATACTAGGAGTACTACAAAATGGAGCAATCTCAGCCGTTGATCTGAAAAATCAATGGCCAGTAGTACTTTTGAGTACTTATTTTTCAACGGCCAATAGTACTTTTGAGTACTTTATAATACTGAAATAGTACTACTTGAAAAAAATGATAGTTTGTCATAGAAAGTAGATAAAATTAAGTATAAATTAATATAAATAAGAAAGTCATGAATACAAAAAAACTAAAAATTGGCCATTTATAAAGACTTGATAGTGATTACATTTCACCAAAAACTAGAAGTTGAAACCATCATGAAAGTTTGGAGTACTATGCACAAGCGACCCCTATTTGCATGCATGTTGAGGACAAAGAATTGTGTTCTTTTTAATTTTCTTTTTAATTTCCTTTAGTGTAGAAATACGCCACAAAAAAGTCAAGTGAACATCATGTTTTTTGGATACTTCACAGTACTAAAAACCCGTAAACCGCAAAGTGTGACAAATTAGCTAAATTGATATTTAATTATAAAATTATTTTTCAATTTTTTTGAAAAATAGCAAATCTTATGTTTTCTGAGTTAGCAATCTTCCATAAAATTTCAAGTCCATTGTCTTCAATTTCCAAAAGTTACAGCCAAAACCAACTCCATCACTTCAATTGTGACGCCTCATAGGACCGGTCTTTCTTGCAATCACCCACAAACTCAATGTCGAAGACGTCTAATAGAGGGTCTTATCCGTCTAATAGAGTCAACTTTATCCTTTGACTTTTTTGGAATTTACCCCCATTTACCTAGGCTTAGTTGGTTGCCACGTGGCAGCGACGTGGCAAATTTAGAGCGACTTCAGGTGGGTGCGACTACGGGTATGGGGTGACCGCGGGTAGAGGCGACTACGGGTAGGGGTGAGCGTGGGTAGAGGCAAATTCTGTACTACAATTCAAAACTCTTACTTTTGATGCATTCATCCCAAAAAATAGAATTTTTTTCTTAAAATCAAACCGTAAGATCTTGTACTTCACTTGTTTAAGATCACGTGGTAAAAATTTCATAAAGTTTGACCACATAGATTGAAAGATATTAACATTCAAAGTTGGAAAAAAGTTTTTCTGAACTTTGACCTGCAATTTCAGTTGACTTTGACTGCCATTTGTGGAAATTTTTTGCACTACAAACTTTGAATTAAAAAACACATATGTTAAATAATCAAGTTGAAAGTCTAGGGAAAAAAATTCACTAATAAAAGCACTTGATATGCATTCTTTAACCCCTAAAGGACCATTGTCCCTTTGGATGACAAATTGGATTTGGGGCATGTACCTACGGTCTCAATTTTTGTCATAATTTTTTGAATTTTTTTTCAAAGATAGAAAAACTAATTATCTTTGTGGAAATATAATTTTTTTTCAAGTGGTGCCTAGGAACAAAAGGTATGCCCAAGTAAGTTCAAAACAAAGGAGATTGGGCAACCAAAAAAATTTCAAAATTTTTAATTTTTTTTTCTCATATATTATATTCTTTTTCTCAACGGAAAGCTTTGATTCATTTCATTTGGATAAGTGGTGTGAAAGTTATAGACAATCTTGGTTTTCTAGCAATCTAAGAATCTTCTTCAAAAAATAACTTGCAAGATTCATTTATGAATGCAATTTTTACGATCTTAAAAAAAAAAGTTCAACCCTATTTTAGTTTGTTTGCTAGAACAATCTTACCATTGGGATTAGTATGTTTTAATTCCATCTTTGAGATATTCATAATTTAGATTTTTTTTTCTATCTTGTACCTACTTCTACTTAAATTTCTTTTTAAGAATGAATTTAGGTTTTTGAATTTTTTGTCCTCCTAGATTCTCAACTTAATTCTCCAATATAAATTTTTAAACCTCAAAACTTTGTAGTGCAAAAAATTTAAATTAAGAAGGTTCAAAGTCAAATAATCTAGTTTAGCAATGTGCAAAAATACCCAGTTTTCTTCACTTTAAACATAGATATCTTGCAATTTGTGCAATCCAAAAATTTTGAAATTTATTCCACACATTTTCATACCAGTTATGTATAAGATCCTATAGTTAGACGGTTAGATGTGCAAGAGAAACAATTTTCAAATTTTTTACACTTTGCAATAGAAATGGCAATTTTGAGTGTTTTTTGGCAAGAAAAAGGCCTTGGTCCTTTAGGGGTTAAGAAATTTTTAAATAGAAGTAGGTTCAAGAATGAACAAAAAAATTAAATTGTTAAGAGCTCTAAGATGGAATTGAAACGCAATAATTCCAATGATGAGATTGTTCTAGTGAGCAAATTTAACCTTGTCAAATAATTTTTTAGAAAAATTGTGAAAATTGCATTAAAAAATGAACCCTCTAAGTTTTGTTTTCAAGAAAATGCTGAGTTTGCCCAAAAAACAAGATTGTCCATAACTTTTGCATTACTAGTCCAATTACAATGAATCAAAGCTTCACATGTAGACAAAAATATAATATTTGAGGTGTCCACTGACCTCCATTTTTGGCTTTAGGGTGGCATAAATTTTTCTTTCAAACACTAATTGAAAAATATTAATATTCCTACAAAGATGATTTATTCTTCTATCTTCAAAAAAAGTTTCAAAAAATCACGATGAAAATTGAGACTATAGGCACTTATGTGAACCGAGATGAGAATTCCTTGAGAACTCTTGATCTTCTATGAATTAAAATTCAACTTCATTTTTGTAAAATTTCTCACACAATAGTTTAGAAGCAAACAAACTATAATTAATTGTTTGACAAAAATTACAAATATTTTCACAAGAGAATTGAAATTTGAAATTCCATACAATAATTTTTGCACTTTGCATTTAGAATATTCAATTCTTTTCTAAAAATGTCACATCGTATAAAAAGTGGTTAATATATTTACATCGCTCTTCAAAATTTGGATGCACGCAATGTGACCTACGTTTCTATTCATACTAATCTAGTAATATCATGTCCTATTACAAAAACATTGGTACTAGAAAACTACTTTAAGGGGCGTCATCAACCATGGTTTATCAATGAGCAAGTTTGCCACCTATTTACATATTAATTGCTTATTCATATTAGGCTCAGTAAGGTCACCTAACTTCCTTACAAAGTACCTCATTGTCAATGTATTTTCAAATACTTCATTGTTGAGACAACTAGGGACGATGAGTGTCGCAGACGGAGCTCCGGCGCCGAACTACTGCAGACTTTCTTATTGAATCAAGAACATCGCTCTCCTAGAACAAGTGTAGCGACTTGTGCAGATCTGTGTATGCCAAAGGGGTACTAGTGGTGGGTCGAATCTCAGAATTTGATCTACTCAGCTCTTCACAATTAGCACTTTCTCACTTATTCCAACCCTAATCTGTTCCGTTTTCTTCCAAATCGCCCTCTGTCTCGACTATAGATCATAGATTTAGCAATGGATCCTATAGGGATGCCGTGAGAGAAGGACGTCACTACTCGGGAGATCATTACTTACTTCTCCATCGCCAGTTAGCAAAAACTCATAGTGCTAGGGCCGCTAATTCCGGATCTCATACCGTAGTCAGGAACAACGACAGGAAAGGCTCTCAGCAGGAGGGGTACGGAGAAAACTTGCGTCATCACTATAGTCGTCAAGATCTGGAGAACCCAAGGCAACATAACTCTGCCTTGGACCCACCCGCACAGCCCGCACTAGGAGCACGTAATCGTCAGCACAACAGGCAACAGGAACCAGTCAGGGCCACCAATGCACCACCAACGCTCAACCCATTCTCCAGCACAGAGGGGGAGTCTCTTCCTCCACATCTCCACCGGAATTGGGCAGGGCTACTTATTCAACCATGTAAGCTACTGCCCCACACATTCATTGATACCTCTGTTTTAGCACAGGAGACGTTACATCTTTAGCAACACGTCATTATTGCAAGTTTTGTGGAAGGTGCACTAGATGAATAGTCAAAGATTTCTTGGTTAGAAGATCTCGACAGATGCCTTTACCCCAACCATATCGTTCTTCACAAAACAGCTGGGGAAAGATTCCAATACATTAAACTCGATAGTGAAGCGGCGGTGGAAAAATCCCTCAATCTGTTGCTACATCGGTTTCCTGGGGGTGAGGCTACTTACCAACGATGGCAACCTGCCTTCAACCCAGATGCTCCCACAGGCTCCTCTGTCCCATGCTGGTTAACCATCTATAGGCTCCCTCTAGAGTACATACCCTTCTCCGAAATGCTCATACAAACTCTAGGACGCATAGTTGCCAAAGATATTCCCAACCCTGCCATCAACAACCATCGATACTGCATGGCCCTTGACATTTCCCAAGGGTGGACCCATAACATTCACATTCAAGACACATTTGGCCGTGTAGCAGTGTTAGGAATAGTTTATGAGGACCCCTCTCTTAGTTGCACAAACTGCCTGGCTATCTCTCACGCCTTAGCAGATTGTCCCCACATGCCCAGGACTCAAACCATCTGAAACAACTCTGATCGAGACAACCTCGATCCTCTCAACCGAGCCAACACTGATGATACACGAGCTATGGACAGCAGGCCAACTCAACGGAGTTACTCATCAAAAAAGAAGTGAGATCGTCACTTCAACAGACACGGAAGCAGACAGAAATCTAATTTTCGGAATCCCCCGATTCCAGATGAGGAGGGCTTCATTCTAGTGATCTATCATCGAAAAGGGCGGCTACCAACCCCAGCAAGCTCCAGCCACTACTAGGAGAGAAGAGTCTCTCAAGAGAGACGGAGGGATGAAGCTACTAACTCTGTTTCCCAGATAGTATCCCCCCCTGCCGAACCTCAACCGACCTCCCCCGTCCAAATCCAGTTCAAAACTCCCGACGCGCCATACAAATCAACCTCTACTTCAACCTATCACCCAAATAACAGAGACAACACTTTTCCAACGTAGCTTCCATCCCCCCCAGTACTTCTCCCATTCCAAACCCCACGCCACATCTCTGATCCGCCTAGTTCACCTGTTCAGAGAGATCTCCTTACTCTAGATTCCCCATTATCCTCCTCCCACCCACAGCAAGACCCAAACACGGAACTCCCATATATCCCTCATTCAGTCAGCATTCCCCCCCCTCCCCAAACCAACTTCAACCGAGCTACATCGAGACCCTAGTATCATAGCAGACTCTAATGCCCATCCAATGAAGCTGCACAGTAGTCAACAATCCTATGTACCGATCCATTCACAATCTCTCTTATCCCAGTCAGAAACCCACCAATTTCCAAACAACCCTGAATCCTCATCCCGTAGAAGCCACCTGAGATTCGACTCTTCATAGCTTCACCCACCCATCGTCCCAGCGCCTGATACGTTAGACCAACTTCTCCTACAAATCACTGATCTAGAAAATAAGGGCTCACTTACGCTATCCAGTAATAATGACACTTCCTTGGCTCTTCAAGTCTTTAGTCACATAACAGGGTCATTACCTCAATGGGCAATAGACGACTCCCTCTCGACTGATATAACAGAAACCTCTCAACCCTCACTACGCCAATTGAAGGCCACAACCCGCCACCAACACAACGGATCGACGGGCAACCCAAGAGCTAGGATCGAACTAGTAACCTCAGACCCTCTTCTAGATACTTGGGGTCTTAAATCTAATGTAGCTTCTGACTGCGCAGGGGGCGCTTGGAAATCCCTCGATCCATCCCAAGTATGATACTAAAAATTCTTTCTCAGAATGTTCGTGGTCTTCATGACCAATCCGCCATCGATACTCTCCGGAACTATCTACAGAGGAATCCTACTGATTTCTTATTCTTACAAGAACACAAACTACGAGGTCAAGGTACGGCTAATCTAGGTAGATTACTTTGGAAACAAGCCCTAACCCTATCCACAGATGCAGAACCTGGATACACCACAGACGGTTCCAATGCTGGGAAAGGGGGAGTTGCGGCTCTCATTTCCCCCCGCTGGTCATCACTAGTATCCCAAACAGGCTCCCTTTTTGGAGGAAGGATTCTATGGTTCATCCTGTCACGTGTCCCAGGAGGAGATATTGGTTTCATCAATGTGTACGCGCCGTGCGATTCACACTCCCGTCGCATCCTTTGAGAAACAATAGCCAGAGAAATCCCTACATCATGCCGATGGATTCTTCTTGGTGACTTCAACATGGTAGAACGTAGAAGTGATAAATCTAACTTATGTGGGCAAATGCCTCCGGCTCAAGAACGGTTACTATTCAACACATTAAAAGAAACCATCCAGGTTGCAGAACCACCTCTTACTAGTCCCAGCCAATTGTACTCATGGGATAATCTTAGAAGTGATGGATCCAAGGTTATGGCCCGACTCGATAGGATTTACATATTTCCCGAAACTGCTACTTCAGTGAGGAAAATTCTGGAATACAGGATCTGGGGGGATCATACAAGATCTGATCACAATCCAGTCTCGATGAAAATCGAGATAGCCCCCAGCACACTTCGTTCTAGCCAATGGATTATGTCCTCAAGCCACCTAGACACAACCGACACATTAATCAGGTCAATCTGGGAGCGTGCACCATCGGAAGCCCCTTTCTTCGGTAAACTCAGGAGAGTAGTACGAGGCTATAGGAAGTTCTACATTCACCAAGCACAGGCTTACCGCAAAGAAGAGACAAAGCTCCGCTTTTCCCTCGACCAGAAATCACGGCTTCTGCAGGAAGATCCACACTCTCCATCCCTACACGCCGAAGTTCAATCGATCAAGTCCAGCTTAGCCAGTTTTGAGACCCGTAAAATAGAAGGCCGGAAGATTCGCTCCCGCTCCAGATGGCAACTCTTTGGAGATCGGATGACTGCAGAGTTTTTTCAGGCTGTCCGCGAGTCACCACAAACCTCGGCCATCACCGAACTTCTAGATTCACAAGGAATCCTCAGACAAGAGAGCGACGACCTGGAAGCTATCTGCAGATCATACTATGCGAAACTATACTCTGACACACCATCCACTCCATATGTAGAAGCTACCCGCACTGGTATCCTAGCATGTGTGTCCAATAGATTCAGCTTAGAAATGGCAATCCAATTAATAGAACCTATCACTCAAGACGAGCTGCATGGGGCACTGAAGCAAATGGTTCAAGGTCACAGTCTAGGCCCAGATGGAGTTACGGTGGACTTCTTCCTTAAGTTTTGGGATCTGATCGGCAGCGAATATACAAGGATGATTCAAAACTCGATAACTCACGGCCAGTTACCCAACGGGATGACATCGGGAGTGATTGCTTTAATTTTCAAGGCAGGAGAACGAGCCAATCTCTCTAACTGGCGCCCGATCACGCTACTCAATGTTTCTTATAAAATACTAGCCAAAACATTACAGGTTCGGCTACAGAAGCTACTCAAAGATGTCATCAGCCCAGATCAAGCGGCCTTCCTCCCGCTCAGGTATATTCTAGATAACGTACTCCTTCAATATGAGACAGTTGCATGGGCTAAAGAATCCCATCAGGATCTCATATTTCTGAAGTTAGACTTTGCAAAGGCTTACGACACGGTCTCGTGGGATTTTCTATTCAAGGTCATGAAGAAATTAGGTATCCCAGATTCTTTCGCCCTCACAGTCCAAATGCTCCTTCAGGATGCATCGGCGTCAGTTTTGATCAATGGGAAAATGACCCAATCTTTTTCCATTCGAAGGGGAGTACGCTAGGGATGTCCCCTGGCACCTTATTTATTCTTGTTAGTAGGAGAGGCATTCAACATGGCTGCGAAGGAAGAAATGCGCCTTGGCAAAATACACGGTATCCAGCTTCCCGACAATGAAACCCAACAGCTACTCTCCCAATTCGCGGATGATACTAGATTCTCTATTCAAGGTCAAGAAAAAGACTTACATAACACTGTTGACTTGGTTCAGCAGTTTGGGGATGCCTCAGGCTTAGTCGTTAACTGGACCAAGAGTGTGGGATATTGGTTTTCGACACTTCCTCCTCCACCCTGGCTACAACAATTTGGTCTCACATAGGCGCCTCTAGGCTCACTATCTAAACTTCTAGGAGCTCCCTTTGGAATCTCGCTTGACACTGCAGATGTCGATAACTTTCTCAAACAAAAAGTCACCAAGAAGATATCTTACTGGGCCACACAACGTCTCTCCCTGGCGGGCAGAGCAACAGTAGTCAATGCAGTGCTACTTTCTACATTGTATTATTTCATTGCTATTTGGGGCGGCTCAACCCAAGCTATTAGAGCCATAAAGGGCAGTTTATGGAACTACCTATGGAGCGGCACTGAGCACCTCACGCGAACACGCGTTAGCTGGGAGGACTGTTGCCTTCTGAAATGCGCAAAAGGCCTTCAACTTCTCGACCCGGAAGTCTCACTTACGACCTTGCTTGCCAAATGGGTGTTGCATGCCATTGAACCAGGCATATCGGGACTGAAGATCCTCCTCAGACATCGGATTCACCGAATGAAACCTCACCCCAAGATGGGGTATTGGTACCCAAATGCTTCGTGGCTCATGGTGCACAGACCGTTTGCAACGCGAGGCTCAAGAATATGGAACTGAATCGTCTCAGCCTGGCGGAAAATGGTATCTCACGTAGAACTCATTCCCCCCAACAATGTTGATGAAGTAATGAGGACAAACATCTGGTGGTCGATAAGCTACATAGGATCAAACTTCAACTTCCCAGCTGGACGAGGCCGAGAACTAGCTCAAACAGGTTTACGAGTCATCGGAGACTTGTGGGATCCATCGCGCACCGACTTCAAAACATGGGAGGTCATCTCTACCGAATTCTCTCTCATTGACTCAGAGAGACGGCAATGGTTTTTTCTTATTAACCAAATCCCTCCAAAATGGATTTCCTTATTGACAACGAAAGCTGAATAGGCCCAGCAAGATGAATGGCTTGGAGTATTTCGACAGTTGGATGACTCAATCCCATACGCCTCCTGGCAAGTTCGGGAAGTCTCTTCTAATATCATCAAGACCGAAGCACAGTTGATCAGCATCCCCGGAGACACTATCGGAGCCACCATTGGCACTAACTCGAGGTTGTTATCCATCTTACCTTACAGTGCTGAGACATGTAAACATTTTGGTTTTATACGTAGAATAAGGATTACACCAGTAAAGAAAGGCAAGGGTCGTCCCCAACACCTTCTATACAATGGAGCTATTGACTCATTAGTCTTCGATCTGGGGCGCTGGAGATGGGACAATGGGACTCCACTCTTCAACTACTTGGCTGCTACGGGCCGGAAACTACTTACCAAACAGGCAGCACCCAGGCGGTCCATTTCGTCGAAATGGCCTGATCTTGACCTAACCAATTTCAAGCCTGACTGGCAAGAGGTATGGATTAAAGCTAGACTGTTGAAAGAAGCCGCCTTCATGTGGTCGATCTGGCACAACGCGGTGGCGGTTAATTCATGGCGAGCACAAATCTCTCAGGGTATCGATACTAGTTGTATTTACTGTACCTCGGGAGTTGTTGAGACCCCCCTTCACAGATTCTTCTCTTGTCCACACTCGCAAGGCATTTGGGACTATGCTCAGTCGATTGGACACCACATCATGGGTTCCACCCCGATCCATGGGCCACACAAGAGGCTCGACGCCATCCACTGTATCTTCGGCTCCCCTCTTCCCCGCAGATTCAAAAGTATCCGCATCATATGGTCCATCATCCGGGGGGCCTCCTTATGGCTATGCTGGATCACAAGAAATAAACTCTTATTCGCTCAAGAACGGTGGCCACCCCAGATCACACAACAGATGCTTTGGGAGGCCATTATCGACTACGGTCGGGCTGCTCTCCTCAAGATCCATCAGGCCTCCAAATCGCAGCCCCAGAATCTCATTAGCGTCTGGAATCAATTCAACAAGATCTGGCTCCATTCCCCTGTTCTTGCTTCCAGGGTTGGGACCTCCATTAGATGGAATAGCAAGGGGCCTCGCTTGGTTTCTTTTTACTGAGCCTGGCCTCTTTTGGGTTTCTTTTTTCGCTTTCTGCTCTTATCTCTTCATCTGTCCAGCCTTACCGGCTTGGCTGCTTGTTTTTCTTTGGTTTCTTTTTAATGCAATGGCTCGCCATTTGTTATCAAAAAAAAAAAAAAAAAATACTTCATTGTTGTATTTCTCCATAATTATCATTCATATTCATTAAGTGGTCAATTTTTCTAATAGAATACAAGATAGATTTCATTGTATATTTATGATTTTCTTGCATGATCTCTATGGTCCTTTTTGAATGTTGCAGCCCATATACACATGTTAGAGCCACACGCCAACAATTCTTCATGTTCTCTAATTTTTTTCCTTAATAGGTTATTTGTAATGAATCTTGGGAGAATCAAAAATGATACTAAGGCAGTGTACCCATATAGTTAGCCAATATGTCATTTTGGTGATAATCATTCATTTTTGAATGACATCAAAAATTTCAGTTGAACAACCAAATTTATTATTTTCAATGCATAATTACAAAAAAAGAACTTGCAAATTATAATAACTATTTTGGCATTATAATTAGGGAAGATTAAGCAAACAAGGGAAATTTAAAAAGACCCCATCTTATAAAGACCCTAGGAATCAAGAAGAAATTCTATAAACTTTCCCAATGGAGTTCCTAAAAATTAAGCCATATATATATTAGTAACTCCAATATAATGAAAGAAATCGAAGGGAAAATAAATAGAAAATGATTTTTACTAATTTAAAAAATATATATTTTAAGATTTATATGAAATATCCAGACTCTAAGAAAAAAATATTATTAAGAAAATTTCAAAATCAAAAAGAAGAAGAAAGATGTTTAGAATCTCTTCTTTATGTAGAAAATTGTGAAAAGAAAATGTCCTAAAGGCAATGGCTTCCACCTCCACCCGCAATCACACAATACAAGAGGTCGTTTTGACCCACGTACTCCTCCAAGAGAGGTCGCTCAAGACTCAAAGTCTCCCCTAGAACCCCCCAAAAGGCCCAAATTTGCCAATTTTTGGACAAAGGGAGGGCAATTCTTACCACTTCCACCCGAGGTCGCCCTTAAGAGGTCGCCTTGACTTGCATTCTCCTCCAAGAGAGGTCACCCAAGACCCAAAGTCACTTGGAGAACGCGTTGCATTGCATTTTTTTTTGGTGAAATTGACAGCTTCATTATGGTCAATTATTTTTGTTTTAGTTTGCTAGATATATTAATGAATCTTCCTTGTTAGGTGAGCTAAGTAAATAGACCTTGATGAGATCAAGTCTCATAGCTTAGACACCTAATCTCATTTATTAAAATTGAAAGCTCCTCTAAAAAACTAGTTGCTTTGGATTCTCTATAGTACAATTTGAATTTCACAATATCTTATTTGATCTATTAATTTGCTCTAGTATATAAATTTTATGACAAGATGTCATCTTCCATTGAATACTCAAGTTTTGCAAACATGCCATTTTGTTAAATATATACGGTTCATTATTATTTATTCGATTGTAATTACATGATATGAAAAAAATGAAATAAGAAAGATCATACATATCTCTCCATCTATTTTTTGGTATTTCAAAATTCATTTGATAAATTATACACTTGTAGAATGACTCTTTGAGATTTGTTTAAATCAATAGGGGATTTTTTCATTTAAATCTCTTCCCTCTAATTTTTAAGTTAGAAGTGAAGGTGGTAAATAATTCACGAGTACAAAGATTCTTGGAGAATCAAGAAAATTAAATGGGGAAGGTATTGCAAATATCTCCATGCATTATTTTGTATTTTAAAATACACTTAATAAATTATACACCTGTAAGGTAAATCTTTGAAATTTGCATAAATTAAATCAAAAGGAGAAGTTTTCATTTAAATCCTTTCCCCACTAATTTTTAAGTTAGAGATGAAGGTGGTAAATAATTCATGAGTACAAAGATGCTTGGAGAATCAACAAAATTAAATGGGGAAGGTATTGCGAATATCTTCATGCATTATTTTGTATTTTGAAATACACTTGATAAATTATATACCTTTTAGTAGGGTAATTCTTTGAGATTTGCATAAATTAAATCAAAGGGAGAAATTTTTCTTTAAATCCTTTCCATCTAATTTTTAAGTTAGAGATGAAGGTGGTAAATAATTCATGAGTACAAGGATGCTTGGAAAAAAAAAGGATTCAAATGGGGAAGTTTTTATACAAATCTTCATGCATTATTTTGTATTTTAAAATCCACGTCATGAATAATTACTAGAAGAGAAAGGGATGTTTAAGTATGGTCTTAGCAATATAGTTCTATAATTTATGACCTTTTAGCAGATTTTTAGTAAAAATTTATTAGAAATACATTTGTTTTCAATAAAAATTTACTAAAAATCTCCCTAAATGTCATAGATTGTAGGACTATTCTACTAGATTGTACTTAAAACACCCTTTTTTTCTTGTAGATAATACATTGTTAGGATGTTAAGCTCTGAAGTCTCAATTGTCTTTGTAGTTTGCAAAATGGATTTAGGGCAACTTCATATAAGGTCAATTTTTTATGAAGTTTTTGATACTTTTTTATGATATAGATAAACTTACTAGTTTTATGGGATTGTAATTTGTATTTTAATTCGTGCCAAAGAGCAAGAGTTTTACCACAATAAGTCTAAATATAAATTAGGTGAATAAAAACAAATTCATAAAAACTTGAATTAGAAATTAAAGTTCTTTTGTTCTCATAGATTGGAATTTTTTTGTACTTCAAAAGCTTTGGTTCATTTTTTTTGGATTGATGGTGTGAAGGTTATAGAGCATCTTCTTTTGTGAGCAATCGTAGTATCATATTAAAAAAATTAGGTATAGGATTCTTTTGGGCCACTCAAGTTTCAAACTTTCTTAAAACAAATAAGTTCAAAAAATTAACTTTGATTGTTAGAACAATCTCACCATTGGGATTAGTGTGTTTTAATTCCATTTTAAAGCTATTAATAATAAAGTTTTTTCTCTCCATAATGTACTTTCTTCTCTTAATAATTTTTTAAAGAATGAAATCACATTAATTTTAAAATTTAAAATTTTTAAAATTTTTAAATCAATTTTGAATGATGAAATTTTTTTTAATTCAAGACTATTATGCAAATTTTTTTAAGTTAAGAAGATTCAAATTCTCTTAAACTAGTTTGCCAATATGTCACAAATGTGATTTCTTCACTTTGAGCGCATTTATCTTGCAATCTATGTGATGAAAGTGTTTGAATTTTTTTCCAAACATTGTCATATTATTCTACTTTAAGATCCTATGGTTACATATTCAAAAATATCATTAATTTTTTTTCTCTCTATACTAGAAATGGTAGTTTTGAGGGATTTTTGGGACAATTGCAACAAAGAAGTTGCCCTTGAGGGGACCTAGACCTTAAGTCACAACCACGTAGGACAAATTGTTTTTACCAAGGGGTAAAAAATTTTGAAATCCAAAATCCGTACGCGACAACAAAAAACGCCCATACTTGACAACTTGGCATGCGACATGCGACGTCTATTAGATGCCAAAACCCAAAATCTTATCAAATAAGACAACCCTGAATTGCTAGTCGAATCGTCCACAACGCGGATGAAGTCTGTCTAGTTGTGCGATGACGTCTGGACACATTGTGCGATGCTTGTCCGTCACAGAACGGACATCTGTCTCCTCGACGGATAGACCGTCGTTGGACGGACATTCCGTCTCTATACAAGCAATTGTCTCCTAAACGGACATTCTATCATTAGAAGAGATATCGGGCCAGGGGAAGGCCGTTTCAAGCCTGTTCCCTTGGCTGTGAACCAAATGAACGCAATTAGATAAAATAATAATTAAAAAAAAATTAAAAAAAATTATATATATATATATATATATTTTTTTTTATATATTAAAAAATTAAAAAAAAAAAAAAAAAAAAAAATTACAGTCTGATGTGGCCGAACTTCGGCCACATCAGACTGCACATGTGGCTGAGTTCCCTGCGTTAGAAAACATAGGGAACTCACGGCCATGTGAAGGAGCTGAATTTCTCCTAATGCTTCTGAACGGACATTTTGTTGTGTGGACGATTTGGTTGGTAGGGTTGTCCCTGTGACTTCAGATCCGTCGGGTTTAAAGTCCACCCATCAACCCATCAGACCGTCACTCCCTCTACCTGGGATATTTTGGGGTTTAGGATTTTAAGGTTTTAGGAACGACTTCATTGTATATATTAAGAATTTCCACCTATTCAAGACTATTTTTCTTTGTTGATTTTACTTCTCATGATTTGGTTGAAGTACAACCATTGCTCTAGAGCAAAGTCTAAGAAGAGTGTATAGAGTTTTGAATGGTTGTTTCTTGTCCAATGCTTTAGGATGACACCCTAAAGAAGAGGTTCTAGAAGTTTGTAAGCACTCTAAAAAAAAAAGGGGTTGCCTGGATCCCTGAAAAAGAGGGTTTAAAGAGGTTTATAAAACCCTGCAAACAAGGGTTTAAAGGGGGGTGGGGATTAAACCTTGAAATATTAATTTTTCAAAACTTACATTTTTTCAAAACACTATGGTTTTTTGGGATCCCTATTACATTTCCACAACCTTTAATAAAGATGAGTGATCCAAAAGCTTAACACACAATAAGTTAGAAAAGCTGTAGGACACCCTTGTAACCCTAAACCCTAGTCTAGTTGCATTTCATTTTTGATCAAATAAAGGTGAATGCTAAAAAAAAACTTTATAGAAATTTTGTTGAGACCATGAAAGTTATGCACTCAGGTTTTCTTAAAATTAAGTAGCTTCTCTATTTTTAGAGCTATTTTATTTATATGTAACATGTAAGTAAGCCTAGATGGTAAACTATGAGTAATTATCTATTCAAGTAATTGTCTTATAGGCCCCTTCCACCTTCTTTTCCTTTTCCTTTTAAATTAAAAAAGTATAAGTAAATTCAACCATTATTTTGGATTTTACCAGACTTTGTTACTTCAATGGCAAAATTATGTTTTACTTATGCTATTGCCTAAACCTTGGATAGATAGATATATATTTTTAGAAACTCCTTTAGTCATGTCCTAGTTTGATTGGAGGAAGTTGTAACACCATATATTTGTTCTCTAACTATATAGGGTGATAGGTGGAAAAAGAGACCAAATTCAATCATGAGTAAAATTGGACCTTGATTTGAAATTGGTTTACAAGCATGGTACAAGTTTAGGTGACCTAATTTGTCCTTTGTAAGTTACTGATGACCATCGTGTTGAGCAATTCCTACCATGCTAGAGACATTAATTAATATTACCATTCTATGACGGCTAGTTAAATAGTTATGGAAGGAGGTTTTTTAATTTTCCAAGAAAGTACCTTCTGGTATAAATGGGCTTGGTTTGAATTTAGTTGTTTCCTCCTCTTTTTGCTGAGAAAGCTAGGGTTTATTTTGGTTATGGTGGCACCATGCTTTAATTAGAAGCTTATAGTATATATAGATGGTTTAAACCAGTGTTGAGACCTCTTACTCTAGATTGTAATTTGCTTTGTACTTTGGATTTAGAGGAGTTAGGAAGTTTGGAGTGAAGCATGTACAAATGGCATCCTCTCAAGTTCTCTGTGTTTTGCAATATGTGGCTGACGATTTGATTTGCAGTTTGTGAGACTATTATGTATTTTCCATTCTCTGATGTGAAAGTTGTGAGTTTTTGCATGGCGTTTTTTCTTCTTGTGACTGCTATAACACATTGATGTGAGTTGAAGATACCTTGCATACGCATTTTAACTGACTTTGTGTTTGTTGATTTGCATGGGTGTAGGTGAGGTTCACAACCTCTTGGATTAATCCACCAATTTGCAAAAAACTCTATCCATTAGTTGGTGGCAAACACTTATGTTATTTTGGGTTCTAAGTCCTATTGGTTGTAGGATGTAGTTTCTGGCATATATAGTGTAAATTAGTCTCTAATGATTTGACATTGTACTTAGCTAGAACATATACCATAATGGATCTTGATTTTGAAAATCTGATCCTTATTTTGAAACCATATTATAAGTATCTTTTGTCTTCCATAAGAGATTTTTGATGTGTTGATGTGAGAGAGATTTTTGGATTTGTTAAAAAACAAGATATGACATGTCTCTATCTGGATAGCTATTTTATGTACTTTACTTGTCGTGTTGAATATGGGATTTTATATTAAAAAACTTAGGAAAGGCCTTGTTATGAGGATGCCCCTCCCACCTACCCTGGTTGTCTAAAACCCTAAACCTGCAGGTGTACATGATTCATATTGGATGCATGCAGGAGATGACCCACCCTGGTTGTCTAAAACCCTAAACCTGCAGGTGTACATGATTCATATTGGACGCATGCAGGAGATGTAGAGAAAATGAACTGTCTACTTCGTGAAAATTTTGTGGAGCTGTACGAGCAACCGGTTCTTGAAAATGTGAGTAAAGTGTGTTGATGCAACTCATTGCATAGTCTTGTCAGATGAAATCTTAGCAAGTATTAGGGTTTAGAATTGTGATGTAGTTGATCGAAAATCTGTGTGCATTTGCTCGGAAGGAAATTGAACCTGAGGCTTTGGAACTACCATGTCATTGGCGTTTTGGTGCTGCATTGATGGAGCTATTTATTGGGCTAAGTATTTTCGATCGCTTGTGTTCCTAAAACTTGAGATGGTGTTTGGATCTGATATATTATTGTTGCCGTTTGGTCTAGATGTTTGGTATGGAATACTTTGGACTCCCATCTTCTGGCGCTGTTTCTAGACATGAGCAGGGTGATAATGTTCTGTGAATTCGAACTTGTGTGTTGTCGTATTGCTGATGTGGATGTGCTGTTGGTATGCTATCTAGCAGGTCTGGTCTTGTGCATGGCACAACATCTGTGCAGAAGGGGGAATCTGGCATGCAGGTTAATCGGTCAAGTATATGAGGTATGGTTGGACCACCCATTACCAACCAGGGACCAGTCCCTGACTTATAGAATACCTATATTTCGGGCCAGGGAAGAGTTTGTTGGGAACTGCGTTTTGGAGGCCAATTTAAATAAGCTACAAGACGTGCGTGTCAGGCATATGTGGTATGAACAACTTTTGAACGCCAAGTAGCATGGGAGTTAGAACATTTAATAGACAAATGTGAGGTTCTGTATTAGTAAAATTGGCGGCTTGTACTTACTGGTTCTTCAATGCATACGCTAGTGGTGTACGAAGCTACGGAAGTTAATTTTAAGATTGACGGTGATGAATAAGTAAATATGGAAGGTCACTACTGCTGCTACTAGTGCTGATCAGTTTAAGGAAACTTTTGTGAGTATGATATGGCGAATTCGAGCTTTTTTAGTATGAGAGAGTGCAATTGGAGTGCATGAGCAAGCAGAAATGGTTGCATCTTTGGTTGAGGAGAGTTCATGAGTTACTGTATTTCACAGATTGCTGGTAAGTACATCCGCTTGGCAACACTTTTTCTTTTCGAAAATCTTTGTACACATGAGATGGATTTCAATTAGCATACGAGCAGTGCATGGCTTTGTTGATGCTCTGAATGACGGTGCATTGGAACATTAGACTGGATGCTGGTACTTTAGGGTAAGCTTCTGTTTCTTTAAGTTCGCTTCTACAGTCAAGAGAGGCCAGATTCGTAGTATTCTACGGAGAGGGAAATTTCGGCCAAGCTTCAGGTACGTCCTCCACAGACTGTAACATGCATACAAATTGACTTAGTCACATTACTGAAATTCTTTGCCATCAAGTAGTTCGAAAATGCCAGAACTTCTTGTTCCATTCCGAATTTCACTTAGTACACACTAATAGAAAGAACGGCTCTCTGTTTTCTCAATCGTAGAATTCAGATGTTGAACATATGATAGAAATACAGCTTAACAAATTTGAGCATTGCTGTCTCTGGTATTCATTCTCGCAGACAGAGTACTGATTGACAGATTTAGTTTTTTCTTTTAAGAAGTTATGAAGAAAGAGTGAAATTACAAGTGTACCTTCACTTAGATATGAACTGTACCTATAATAACATCAGAAATCACTGGCCACCAAGAATTTCAGTACATATAAGTGAAGAGAAACAGCATAGGAAAATATGAAATAGAATTCACTCTCTCTTACCCATTGCTCCAATTCCTGCATTCAAAAGTCAATGACAATGCAAATAAACGAAGCATTTAAGATCTATGAAAATCTGAATATGTATACAGGACTTCTTCGAATCATGTTTCATAGTGAGTCCTCTGCATTTCTGCTCCAAGATTGTCCAATTTTTGTTCCCTGTTTGACCTGCAGAAGCAAACAACATTGATGTAGCATATTAGGAAGCTTGGACTCACATGGCATACTTCACTTCAACATTCTTGAATGTGCACTCTATGTGTGGCAGATCACAATTTCAGCATGCATACATGTCCTTTATGTGTATAAGCAGAAAAGCTGATTTACTTACCTCATGCATGTTTTCTTGCAGGCGTTGCATGTCAGTGATTTACCCATTGCACAGTACCCACACAAATGGCGTCTAACACTGCCTTCTTCGATGGGGACGTGCCTCATGACTACGAAGGACTTAGTCGCATGACTAGGGAAGCCATGGGCAGTACGAGCAATGACGATGATAGCAGCGCTGAAGACAGCCCTCATGAAGAGCAGGTTGTTGACTACGGTGACTTGCAGAGATTGCAAGGAAGTCGACATGAGCGATCTGGGAGGAGGAACGGAGGAATGGGAACGATTCCTCCATGGCGAGCTCCAGTGCAGGCGTTCGGTCAGCAGCCTCCATCGACACAACTTCGCAGCTCCAGGCGCGCGAGACATGTAGTGCCCACATTCACTAATCCGGCCATCGCTGGTTCACGGTCCATGAGAGGGAATCCAGCTTCCTTGAGGCACAATAGACAGCACGCATCAGAAGGTCCCAGAAACGAAGAGAATGCAAACCATATGAGGACCTGTGACATGAGCGGTAGGCAGCGAATTCATGGACCAAGCCGACAGATACCAAAGACAAAAAACGGTTGCTGGACTGATGACCAACTACAATCTGCTTTTGCTAATGTGAACAACGGACTGAGCATGCGAAAAGCATCACAAAAGAATGGCATACCTTACTCTTCGTTACGAGACTGGTGTTATGGCATCCGAACGTCCCGGAAGCGTGGACCTCCACCTGTGTTGAATTTAGAAGAGGAGAAGCTCATCGTGGAGTACTTGCTCTCCATGTGTGATCTTGGCTACGGACTGAGCCCCACCGCCTTGAGGTTGAAGGTGTCAGAGATTACAAAAGACAGATGGACTCCTTTCAAGCATGGCATCCCTGGAAAGGGATGGATGAAATGGTGGCGTAAGCGGCACCCAGAGCTGACCATTCGAGTTGCGGAAGCCTTGGATGCTGCACGGGCGCGGGGCTTCACATCTGAAAATGCAAAAACTTTCTATGACAACTTGGAGATTCTATACAATAGACATGCTTACTCTCCAGATAGAATCTGGAACTGCGATGAGACTGGCGTGCAGGCAGGGCGGAGTGGTGGTGCACGTGTCATTGCACGACGAGGTGCAAAACATGTGAACTGTGTTGTCCCCGACAAAAGGGAGTGGCTGTCCATATTGGTATGCATAAACGCTGCCGGAGCATCAATTCCATCTTTCTACATCTTGAGGGGCCAACGTTTCCGAAAAAATTATATTCAGAAGTGTGAAGCAGGCGCAACAATGGCAATGCAACGAAAAGCCTGGATGACTTCGTTCTTGTTCTCTGCTTGGATTTCTCATTTCATTAGAAGTGTGGAAGCAAGAGGAGGAATGTCACCTGAAAGACGGCACCTCTTGATACTTGATGGCCACAATAGTCACGTGACATTGGATGTGGTAGGACAGGCCCGAGCTGCTGGCCTTGATTTAGTGACACTTCCATCACATACCTCCCACGCCCTCCAACCTCTTGACTGCAGCATCTTCCGACCTTTCAAGGTGAACTTCCAAGCCTACCGTGACTACTGGAGCAGGATGAATGTCAGTCAAGTGGCATGCAAGGAAACTTTAGCACACTGGGTATCCCTAGCTCTGTTGCATGCATTAACAGAAAAGAATGTGAAGAGTGGTTTCCGAACCACTGGAATATTTCCCCTGGACAAAGCGGCTGTCATTCCACACTTGAAACCATCGACAGTGTATGCAGAAAATGACGATGTGGAGTTCGCGGGGACAAGTCCCCAAGGTTGCGATGTATTACCTGCTCAGGCACAAGCTGACCCTGACGAACAGGTTGTCGAAGATGTGCATGCAGGGTCGAATGCTTGCTTGGAGTCGGAGCAAATTGCCTCCGAACTGGCTGCCGAAGGAAGTCCCGACGTCACGCATTTCTTTGTGCAAGCTGATCTTGCTGATCCTGACTTGTCGGAGGACATGCGCACCGTCGACCCAGACGTGGAGTGCCTGAATTCAATCAGCCGCTTCTTGACCCTGCCGACAGTGACACCGAGAGTTAGCCATAGACGTCGGGATGCAGTTATTGATTTCAGCAAATCTATAATGCTAACATCTGATGAGTACGTCCAGGCTACAGTGGACATGCAGCAGGCTAGAGAGAAAGCAGCGAAAGAGAAAGAGCTGCAACGACTGCAGAAGGAGGAGCAGCAGAGACGTAAGGCCATCGAAAGAGAGGAAGAAAAAATGGAACGACAAGCACGCGTGGCGGAAGTGGCAGAGGCGCGGGTGTCCAAGGCACGCGAAAAAGAAGAAGCACGCCTGCAACGAGAAGAAGCTTGAGTTCGACGCCAAGAAATCGCAGCTCAACGCGCGGAGGACAAGGCACGCAACGCAGCTGACCGTTTGGAAGCAAAACGGCTAAGGATAATGCGTACAGCGGAGAGGACCATGGGGCATCAAAATCCTGCTATGCAAGTGGAAGGATTCTTGGAGGCCAGCTTCCAAGACGCTAGTACCGTCTTTGGAATGTCCAACGCACAGACAACAACGATTTCAACTTCCCCGAACCACTTCCAAAGTCAGCAGCACTTCGGCACCTCATTGCACTCTACGTTGCCTACAACTCCGCAACAAAATTTTCAGTACAACATACCTGCAACACACATCTCAGCTCCAATCTGCCCCCAACCTCGCCGACCATGGAACAGCACAGGAGCAGCACCGTCGTCAATCTCTCAAGAACTGCAAGGAGCCGTTCGAAATTCCCGCCTGCGCGGCAACAGTCGGGAGGCGCGCGAAATTGAACGGCACGAAGGGGGGATGAATGTGGATACATCACACTTTCCTGGTTGGACAAGAAGTTCCGTAGGGTAGGTACATGTTTGAGGAAGGTTTGTTTCAGGGATGCGCCTTCACAGGCTTTACAACCGCAGTGCATGCAGATGTCATTCCTGGATTCCCTCTTCTGTAGCATCCTCAGCACGGCAATTATTTCAAAGAGGTCCTTCTTACTCGCAACACACTTACCAAGAAGTTCGCAAGTGGCTGAGCGGAATTGCTCCACTCTATGCGTCAGGATAGCCGTAGTCTACATCTCAAGTACTGGTCCGACACTGTTTTTGGCTTCCGAAATTCGCTGTAATTTCAGTTTTGAGTATAAAATTACTAAAATTTCACAATCGTAATATTTTCTATCGCTCTACACGCCAAAATTATCCATTGCCCAAAATTGCTTGCCGCTTTTCGCAAGAACGCTTAAGTGATCAGAAATAGGTGGTCCAACCATAGTAGCAGAACTGAGTTTGAGGGAAAACCTAAATACGCTGTGGGAAAGTTGAAGCAGGTTGATTTGACAGAAATGAACGTTTGAACGGCAAGCCTCAAGCCAAGTAAGTGTTTTCAAGGTTTAGGGATGTTGTTATGTTTCTTTTTTTTTCAAAGTGATTCAGTTTTGAGTTGTTTACAGATAGCAGCATTCAAATTTTTATATGGGAATTATGATTCTTAGAGAAGTGTTGTGCATGGTTCTGAAGTGACTTGCATGAGGTTAAGGAGACAAAACGTTATAACCCATCCTTTTATGTTTGCAGACCTGGATGCCCAGTAACTAAGAAAGTCGTCAGTGATAGCAAATCTGAGGGCAGACTGAGGCTATTATTGGCTAATAGTGTTTCTGTGTTGTCAAGTATGGTATGGGTGTGAATTTCTTTTATTGTACTTTCAGGATTGTATTGGAGTGGGTTATGTGCTGGATGGATGAATATGTTTAGAACTTTTTTTCATTGCTCCAGCAAATGCAAGTGTCCAGTTCATTGTGTTCTAAGTTCAGTTTGGGATGTCCAAGAGAAGGAAATGACGTCCGTCAATACTTGTTGGAGGCAGTTCAACAAGCGGTCAACATTAGTGGTATGACTTTTGGGATTATGTAGTAATGTGTTTGCTATATTTAATCTACTATATTCAATTTTGACTCATTTCACTAGAAAGAACCCATGTCAAAGTTGACAAATTTTGTTGGGTATCCAATGTAACAATTGTTGTTTTTATGTCAACAATGATGTCCACTGTAACATCTTCATGTTAACCCCTAAAGGACTAGTGTCCCCTCGGGGGATAAAATGAAATTTGGGCAAGTTCCTATGATCTCAATTTTTAGTGAATTTTTTTGAAACTTTCTCATAAGATATGAAAACTTATGAGCTTTGTGGGAATATAAATTTTATTTCAATTGGTGCCCGAGAGCAAAAGTTATGGCATCTTAAACATAATTTTCACTTCACTGGGAAGAAACATAAATCTACAAAAATTTGAAATTAATTTTTTAATTTTTTTCTTCTCAAAGATCATATTTTTGTCAATATGTGAAGCTTTGATTCATTCCATTTGGATTAGTAATGTGAAAGTTATGAACAAACTTGTTTTTCACGCAATTTGAGCATCTTCTTGAAAAAATAACTTATAGGATTCAATTCTAAATGCAATTTTCACAATTTTTCACCAAAAATTGTTTGACAAGGTTCAATTTTCTATTTAGAACAATCTCACCATTGAGATTATTGTGTTTCAATCCCATTTTAGAGCTATTAACGGTTTAATTTTTCTTTCAATCTTGGACCTACTTCTACTTAACAATTTTTTAAAGAATGAAAATCAATCATGTTTTTTTTTAATTTTTTTTTCTAGACTTTCAACTCAATTCTTCAACACAATTTTTTTTAATTCAAAGTCCATGGTGCAAATTCCAAAAATGGCATTCAAAATCATCTGAAATGGCAGGCTAGTGTTCAAAAAAACTTTCTTTTTTCAACTTTGAATGCTAATATCTTCCAATCTGTACAAGCAAAATCCATGAAATTTTTACCACATGATACTAGACTATCAAAGTACAAGATCCTACGGTTAAATTCTAAAAAAAGTATTTGTTTTTTTGTTTTTTTGGATGAATGCAACAAAAATGGCAGTTTTGAGTAGTTTTTGACAGAAGAATGGCCCTGGTCCTATAGGGGTTAAAGTGGACATCAAAAACAGGGATTATTTCATGGGATGTCTAACAAAATCTGTCAACTTTGACACAAAAAAAACACAGGAACCTTCTAGTGTTTTCACGTCACTGGATATGTGTTTGTACAGCTGTTGCCTGGTTCAGTTCCTATTGGAGACAAGTTGAAGCATATTTCACTCAGGTGACTTCAGGTGAGCTTTCTTCTCTACACAAAGAAGTAAATTCATATTCCTCGACAATCCATGTTGTAGTTTTTCTACTTTACCGAATCAAATGTTCATGTAGTCTTTGCTGCAGTTTGTAGTATTCCAAATCTTTTGTGTGCAAGTATTGGAGGTTTATTGGCTGATAGCTTTGACTTCATTCAATGTCAATTTATTACCTGTTTCAACATTGTTGTTAGATGTGGTCAGATGATATGTTCAGTATATTCAACAATAGTCATTGTTGCACCTGTAGATGACTGGGGTGGGTGATAGAAATACAACTATACCCTTTGGATATAGCTGTCAAATTTACAAGTCTTGATGAGACGGTTTTGAAAAAGTAAATAAAGGTAAGATCTAACTTTTTTACTTGTTATTTTCACTCACTAAAAACTCTCATTTAGTGTGCTTTTTTGAACATCTAGCACTATGCACGTTCAAGATTGGGATTCTAAGCCCAATGTACATAAGAAAGGCAAAAGTGCTTATTGGAATGGTTACAATACACTAGAATTCTCTTAGTTCTTCAATGTCTTGTCTCCCTTCACTTTGTATTTTCCAATATTAGAATCCATTTAGCCTTCCCCTAAACCCCAAAATTAAGTTTTTCCAAACCCCTAAACACTAAAATTAGAACTTTAGCACCCCTAAATCCTAAAATTAGGGTTCTTTTACAACTTAGAATGTTCAAAAACGGTAAGGGTTTTTGGGTTCCTTCTGAGATTGTGGTCAACTTTAATGAAGACAAGTTTGCCAAATTGTTAATATACAACAATACCTAGAACATGTAGGACACTCATATAACCCTAAACCCTAAACCCTCAGCCATTGCTTGTGGGATATATTGTTTTCCAAAGTTTGTGGTAGAAAAATCCCCCTTTGGAGTAACATATGATTTCTATAAGGAATTTATAATGTTTAATCCTTATAAATAGATCAAAGTTTGTTATTGGCCTGTTTTTGTTAAAGGCTATTAAGTACTTGCTTTATACTAATTTTTGTTGGGGTTCATGTTGTTTTATGTATACCCTCACCAAAGTTTTAGTTGCCTAATTACTAGGCTAGAATTTTTAGAAAACCTTGGTTGGAGTTAGTTTTACTCAACATTTATGATATAATAGTCCCTCCCTCCCTCATGTCACTTCAAAAATTTACCCTTTTCTTAGAATAATTGGCCATATATTTCTTTTCCATTCCTTAGGAGTATTGGTACCAATTTGTATGATTTTTTCATCATTGGTTACTCTATATATTTCTTTTTCTTTTTAAAACTTGGGTTGGTTTGAAAAATTATTTGTCGTCCTAATTTAATTACATCAACAGGATGTATATTAAAATTTACCACTTGAATGGCTATGTGGGTCTTGTAGGTTATAATGACTAGTCCCTCATAGATAATAGTCCAAAAGTGACATGGTTTAACCATCACTTGTCTATACCATTCCATAGTTATAGATGGTGGTTGTTATTTGGAAATCAATAGGATCTGTATGCACATGGTCTTTTTATCCATGCATAATGGACTTATAGACCCATATTAATTGTTAGGGGCCCTTATGGTACACGAGGGGTTTGACTTGGCCCTTTCCTTGATACCCAAGGCATGTTCCTTTGACCTAAAACTAGGGTTTCTTGGAGCCCAAGTTGTTCTCTTCTAAGTTCCCTAAATTTTCTTCCTTGGTTTCCAAGGCAAAGAAATAATATAAAGGCTCTGTAACTCTACCTCAGCCTTTTATACATGCTTAATTGTGGCTTGCTAAGTTGAGTTTCACAAAGGGTGATTTTTATTGGAAGTGATTGCATTTGTGAGGAGGGATGGCATCTTCACAAGTTTTTAACTCACAATTTGGTGGACTATGGTTTATTTGTCATTTTCTTGCATGAAGTATTAATTGATGGGTAGTTTTTCTATTGTGATTGCAATGATACGCTGCTGGGAATTGAAGACACCTTGCATAAGCAATTCTAACTAACTGTGTGTTTGTTGGATTGTATAGGTGCATGTGAGGTTCACAACCTCTTTAGTATTTCTACCTTCACTGCCTACTCCAAAGTCCAAAGACCATGACAATTATTTTTATAGATTACCAAATCATGCTATATGCTGGTTTTAGTTATTAGCTTGATCATGATGATTTTTTAGACTCTAAAAGTTACCTGACTTTTTGGAAATTTCTTCCCTATAAGGATCTTGTTATAATTCCTTATTTGGTTTAGAAAAATATACTTCTTTATTTTGTTATCTTTTATTAAGGATGATTTGTTGGTTCTAATGTTTTTGGTATTACCTAAAGTTATGCTAGTTCTATTGGAAATTATTAGTACTATTGAGTCTATAATTTCTTTGGAGAAATTTCTCAAACCTTATTGATTTGGAGTTATCAATTTAGGTAGGAGATTTGCAGTCTATATTTTCTTTAAAAGCCTTGGTGATTTGATAGAATTACTTTGTATAGTACCTATCTTATCAAGTTTTATTTGGAATTCATTAGTCATATTTTAAACTATGATTTTGTAACTTAAAATTTTGGCTGAATTGATTTGATAGGCCTTACTTTAATAGTATCTATCTCATCAAATCTTATATGGAGATTATTAGTACTACAATGTCTTTGATTTCCATAAAAAATTTTAAATCATTATTGATTGGATGGTTTGACTTGAGAAAAGTAGCCATAGCATCAATTAAATAGAAAAGTGATTAGTCTGTGATTTCTTGAAAATCTTTTTTAGAGCTTTGTTGATTTGATAATTGGTAGTACCTAGCTATCTTATCATAAACTCTAGAAATCATTAGTTTGGTTTTATCTATGATTCCTTTAGATGTTTTCAAAAGCCTCTGATTAAATAGCTTTATTTAGGCTAATGCCTAAATTACCAAATTACAATTTGGAAATTATTTGTATTGTTTTAACTATGATTTCCTATTTTGTTTTTAGAACCATATTGATTTGGTGGTTTAAACTCAAAGCAGTATCCATCTTACTAAATGTTTGAAAATCATTTTTATTAAGACTTTTTAGGGGCCTCTAAGATTTGATAGTTTTACTTTGTAATGTCTATCTTAGCAATTGGATATCATTAGTAGTGAATCCTCTATGATTTCTTTACGGCTCTGATGATCTATAGGCCTAATTTGAAAAGTACCTATATGATCAATCACAAATTAGAAATTATTAGTGCTATTATGATTTCTTTTGGGAAATGGCTATTTCTCACCCTTTTTTTTGCGGCTATTTAATGGACTGCCTCGTACTGCGCACTACAAGTGCAACAGGCCCAATAGTGTTGGTTCACGCGCTGCGGTCTGACAATGGTAGCCAACTGGGCTCTCTGCCTGCGGGTGCCTGCCCAAAAAAACTTCCAGTGTTCTGTTGCCACTGTGCCCCATGCCCCATGTGCCCCATGCCCCATGCACGATGAATGTGCACGCGATGCAAGAAGACTGATGACAGCGCCCATCAGGGGGGAAAAGGCTCCGACAGTGTTTTGCCGCGGCTTCATTTGTAAAGTAGGACTGCAATGTTTTTTCGCGTTTTTCCTGGTGTAGGGTTTAGGGTTTGGGGGTGTGGCGCCGTTTACCCAACGATTGTCTGCCAGTGTTTGGGGTGCGTTCCTTCGAAGGGTGTTGCTGATGCCGTCTGCAGCTGCGCGGTTTGGAATTGTGGCCCGGACTGCCGTCGTCTTTCCTTGCACACTGCAGCTCTATCAGTTTACCGTGGTCTGGATTTTGGGCTTCACTGTGTTTCAGGCGGTTTAGAAGTGTGGCCCGGACTGCCGTCGTCTTTCCTTGCACATTGCAGCTCTATTAGTTTACCGTGGTCTGGATTTTGGGCTTCACTGTGTTTCAGGTGGTTTAGAAGTGTGGCCCAGACTGCCGTCGTCTTTCCTTGCACACTACAACTCTATCAGTTTACCGTGGTCTGGATTTTGGGCTTCACTGTGTTTCAGGCGGTTTAGAAGTGTAGCCCGGATTGCCATTGTCTTTCCTTGCACACTGCAGCTCTATCAGTTTACCGTGGTTTGGATTTTGGGCTTCACTGTGTTTCAGGCGGTTTAGAAGTGTGGCTCGGACTGTTATCGTCTTTCCTTGCACACTACAGCTCTATCAGTTTACCGTGGTTTGGATTTTGGGCTTCACTATGTTTCAGGCGGTTTAGAAGTGTGGCCCGGACTGCCATCGTCTTTCCTTGCACATTGCAGCTCTATCAGTTTACCGTGGTCTGGATTTTGGGCTTCACTGTGTTTCAGGCGGTTTAGAAGTGTGGCTCGGACTGCCGTCGTTTTTCCTTGCACACTACAGCTCTATCAGTTTACCGTGGTCTGGATTTTGGGCTTCATTGTATTTCAAGCGGTTTAGAAGTGTAGGCTCGCAATGGAAACTAGTTGCAATTCCGAAATGACAACGGACTCACAAATCCATCTTCGAACACTGTCGCCGATGCCCTGGATTGACTTGTATAAAGGTCACTTCGTGACACACCTGCAGCAAATAGAAGCTAAGGTTCAGTATCCACTAGCAGGTCTTATATGCAAGGCAGATCTGCTTTGGGAGCTCCGGGAGACACATCGGCGCCGGCTATTACCGGACACAAAAAAACCCCATGCAGTTGTTGTGGAGTAGTGTTTCATTCTCACTAGTAGAATGGACGACTTCATTCACGGGATGGAGACTGGGGGCGAGATTGCCCCGTCCAAGTATGTCAAGATACAGATGCAACCAAAAAAAAAAAGGTCGTGTCTACGCAACTAGTATTACCCCAAAGGAGGTCACGCGATAAGTGAAATAAGAATCTGCTGTGTTGGTGTGTTGTTTTCCCTACGGTGTTTCGGGGTTGTTCTTATGGATGTGTTGTTTCTGAGTACAGGTATCACTACCAGTATGGTCCTCAAGACCACAGTGGAAACGTCAAAGCAGTGACATTTCTGTTGCTGCTGAAACAAAGACCGAAGGTGCTTGTCGCTGGAGCTGCGAAGAGTAAACGGACGGCGAAAAATTAGTCCTGCTCTTAGAGGGTGAAGTCCAGCCTTTCCCTGAAATAAAAATAAAAGGGAGGCCGGTGAAAAAAAACGGAGATCCTTGTTGCAGCCAGCCTACCAAAAAAAAGAAGCCTAGGGGAAGGCCTAAGGGACAAACCATCAGTGTGGGTGCACAGGCCCCCCCCAAGAGAAGAAGACATGTGGAAGGCCTAAGAAGAAGGTCGCACCTGAGGCTGAGACACTGGCTGAAGAAGAGCAGACCAGACGGGGAAGGCCAACAAGTGCCACGGAGGGTCCGTGTGAAACAGAGCCTGCCGAAGAGAAGAAGAGAAGGGGAAGACTGAAGAAGGTGACGAACACTGTCGCCAGAAATGCACAACCTACATTGCTACCAATGTCAGAACCTCCTAAAAACATTGAAGGCTCAGATGCAGTGCTTTCAGAGTCCACGAAGGCCAAGAAAATTTGTAAGGCCGTTCCCTGCAAGCGGACGAAGCCTTCTAAGAAACCGGCAATAATGCTGTCCGCAGGGGTCCTTGAATTTGACCTCAATGCTCCACCACAGAAAAGCAGTCCAGTTAAACTCAATCGAAGGCCGCGTGCATGCAAGCGGTATAGAGCTACTATTCAATTCAATAGAACACTGTCTGACGGTTTAGGGGAGTTGGACATAAATGGTCCACCACTGGAGTCTGGAAACGAGAGCATGTGCAATGTCACAGAATGTGCTCAGGAAAAAGGTGATGGTTTCACGTCGTCAACTACTACTGACGGTTTTGAGGTGGAATTCAACAAAAGTACTGCTGAGCCGCACAGTGAAACCATCCCTTCGGTTGAAACGACAGAAAACACAGGTGCGGTTGGGGCTCAAAGCGTGGACATGAACGCTGCAACGGACACTTCCACCGCCAACGAAAGCAACAATCTGACTACAAGCGCATTGTCAAGAAAACCAAGAGATTCCCAAAAGCAATGGGGAGGATCTCTAAAGCATGGATGCCTTGCCGGCTTCAGCATGAAGAGCCTATATCTCCTGCCGCATGTCACGGAGGTCTCCATCTACAAAGGGAAGCATGTCAATGCCCTACACGTCCAGTGTCATGGCCTGCATAACATAGGAGATCGTGGTGCATTCTCTTGGCAATTATCACCGGAAATCAGGCAGTTCGTTCTTAAGCTCCTGCGTGAGGGGCACAGTGTTTCACAAATAATGGTGAAGCATATCAGGGTTGTCAAGGAGTCCCTCGGGAATGGGACCAAGATTTTGAGAGACATGTTTCTTTGCGAAAGGGATGTTTGGAATCTAGCCACGAAAATTGCGCACGAGACTTACATGCTTGATCCTCACGACGCTAAGAGCATCAAACTGTGGGCGCAAGCTAACCGTGACAATGTTTTCTTCTACCAGGAAACCGGTGTGGTCGTAGAGGGAACCTTGACTGCCACGACAATGCCGTTCACGGTAGGCATCCAAACCAAGTGGCAACGGGAAGTGATGCTGAAGTATGGGCATGCCAGTACTATTTCAATAGACGCCACATTTGGCACTAATGAGAATAAGGTATGTATGCGTGAATTTTAGTACACTGCCTTCCATTTCTGGATCGTGATAACTCTACGGTTTAAACACCTAACCGGTTGTGCCCTCATCATTGTGCAGTTTCCTCTATATACGACTATGGTATTTGACGAGTGGCTGAATGGGATACCTGTTGCATTTATTCTCACATCGCGTGCTTCCCAGGACGACCTCACTCCTTGGTTGAGGGCGTTGGAAACTACCTTGAAACGAGAGCTTGCTAATTGGAAACCCAATGCTTTCATAATGGACTACGCGCAAGGGGAGATAAATAGCCTAAGGTTCAAGTTCGGCCTCACAGAACACTGTAGTCGCATTTTACATGGGTATTCATTGGGGATTCCGAAACAGTTCAAGATTACACTGTGATTGTCTGAAACGGGCGTACGATGGCACGGCATGCTATTAGAACATCTGATTTTCTGCTGTCTAATAACGTACATGACAGAGTACCGGCTTAGGAACTCTAAGAGACTGATTGAAAACACTGTGTTATGCGCAGGGAGGTTTGGCCAGACACCACTGTGTTTCTGTGCTTGTGGCATGTGCACAGGGCGTAGCAGAAGCAAGCATGCATAAAAATTCAGAATACGGACATGTGAGCCCAAATTCTGAAGGGTCTGTGTTCCGTCATGTACGACCGCACCGGACCAGGGGGCGATGCAGCCACTGCATAGGCGACTCAAAAACTGGAGGACCTGCAGTGTTCTTTTCTTGATGCTAAGGAGTTCTGGGATTATGTGAAAGAGCAATGGTTAACAAAGGTCCACATGTGGGTGGTCGGATACCGGAACCTACCATATGCGGGGTAGGATACGAATGCGGTAGTGGAGAGTTACCACAGCTATATGAAATCCGTGCTCAAGGTAGAAAGGAGTCGAATGGTTGGCCGACGCGTGGATTGGTGTATTCATGTCCTAACAGGGGACGTTCTAACGCACTATTGGTACCTGCGCTTTTAGAAAGAAAGTGGGTTTCGGGAGAATAGTAAGGAGAGAGGCATTGTCATTTCTGCCCTCGCCCGAGACATACCTGACAGCGATGTAACACTGCCAGGTATGGAGGGAGGGCCCGCCTACGTAACGTCTACCACGCATAGGCATCTGCGATATGTGGTGCACAACCCTGGTGACATGTAGGCGACATGCACATGCCTCCATGCACTAAGAGAAAACACCTGCAAACACAAGGTGAAGGTGTTGCGGCTACTGCACCTGGAGCTGGCGGAGGGTACTGTCGCTAGGTACTACAGAACACTGAAAGGAACAGCTGCAGCGAGCATTACACACCTACTAGCTCCAGTGTTTGGGGATCCTGTTGCCTAGGACCGGAGACGTCAATCTCCAAATCCAGATGCATGTGCACGCGTTGTGGGGGTATCGTCTCCTTTCGAAAGCCAAACCGAAGATCTGCATGCGAGATTATTAGTACAGGCTCGAAATCTTGTGAACTTCGTCCAGGGAAATGAAACACTGATGGAACACCTTCAGGGAGATTTCTACCGACTTTTTGGTAAAATGAATACATTGGCAGTTGAGATTGAGACCGGGGTGATACATCCATCCAAGACAACTCCTGCGTTTCACAGTGTTGAAGATGGCATGGGTATGGTCTTGGGCCGCTTTAAGGACATGCTAGAGAGGACCAAGTGACCTCTTGTCTATAGAAAGTTAGGTTTGGGTGGCAACTCGCCCGCTCACTGAAAGTTTCGTGGTAGTACTGCGAAAATGGCAGGTCGAAACTGCAGGAACACTGTTCCGTGTGGGACTGAAGCTTAGCAAACATGCGGTTTTATGGTAATGACTAATTGGTGCCATACGGCTACCTTTGTGCATTTGCTAAATTCATCAAACTTCAGAACATTACGCTTTACAAGTCCTCATGTTGGGGGGGTTTAGGGGATTCAGTGTTTTGTAGTTCCGAGCTGTCGGTTTATTGTGTTATTCTGTGTTCTGTATTCTTGGGTACCTGTTCAAACTGGACATGTCTTAAGGGTTGCAGCGTGCTGACTGAGTATGCTGTCTTTGCTTATAGAATACGTAGTTAGCATTACGTAATTACATACTTCTTGATGGAGAACACTAAATCTCATGCACCTTAAATAAGCCTAGCAATTGCTGCATTGTTTCGGTCCTCATTTACAATGCGTCAACAAGCTGTCCGAATTCTAGAAACACTTAATTCGAACACAAGAAACACTACAAATTCAAAACGATCTAAATTACAGAATACGGAGTCTGCCAAGTCTGTGGAACCCCACTGGTCCGGGTTGACTTCTGCCTTTTCTTAGGTATTAGCCTTCCTCCGTCGCACGGTGTGCTTTGTTTCTGCAAACCTGCAGTCATTGTGTCTCGAGTTTTCGATTCATCTGTGTTTGTAATTTCTGTTCCGAGCTCGAACAGGGCTTCTTCTGACCGGGACGGACGACACTCGTCTCCACGTCGACTACATTGGGTGGGCCTACTTAGCATTCAACTCGGGAGAACACTAATCCAAGGGCTCTACCTTGTAGGGTTTAGGCACATTGATAGAACGCCAAAGTCGTGCAATTCCCCGTTACCCTTAAGCAACCGGACGCCATCATTTTGAACTACATGACTTCAGGCACTGATGGGGCGGACAACGATGACGTCAACTCCATTTTCGCTCGAATGCAAAATATTGGAACACTGCCCTAACCGAGGACTGACACCGGATGTGCTGCCCATCCACAGTGGCTCTTGCTAGTGACAACTACTTTAGGCTTCCTATACACGTCTTCGTGACCAAGGGCATTTCAGTCTCCTCCCTCTGCCGACACTGTCTTCCGTCACGGCCCTGGCGGATGAGGTTATTTTAAATACATGGAAGGAAGGGCCAGCGTTTTCGATGGTGAATCAGGACGAATTGGCTGACCCGACTCAATGGACAACCCCTGGGAATATTCGTCCCAGATGGCGTCCTCATCTTCATCCAACGCCTTCTCCATGTCAAGGACAATGTCCTTGAGAGCGTTACGGAGCTCTTGCACTCGTCGAGACCATGGCGGTAAGGACTTAGACGCCACCCAGCCTATGTCGAGGTCCTCCCGGATCCGGAGGCACTTGCTCCAAGTTTTGCCTAGGTCCCACCAGTGTTTGTATTGGGTGGTCATCCACGCATTCCTAAAGCTGTGTGGACTATCGCGCACTATGTCCTGTAAGGCGCGAAGGCGTACATTTTGGACCCAAGCCATGACCCCGTCAAGCATTCGATCCTCTTTGCCCTCACGAACAAGTTGCGCGTCCAGACTGACGGAGGTGTGCATGATATCATCTTCGAAATTGCGAAGGCCTGTGAAGTGGAATGGTGCTTCAAACGTGAACAATGACAGTGCAAGCTGGATTTTGCGTTGACTGCGGCACAAAGTCCAAATGGCCTCCCTACTAAGCCCGAAAAGAGGGCAGCTAAGTTGCCTCCACCTGCCATACACGTTGTTCGCAGCGATACGAAGAACTTGGACAAATGGAGGCGGTTTCACTCTCTGAACTCGGGTTTCGAGCAACACGCGTTGGATAGTGGATGCCTCCTCGCCTGCATCATTGTGAAGATTGTTAGGGGTACTGAAGAAGATCATCCAATAGTGTGGTAGGTAGACAGTGTTTTAAGGTGGACAACTCCCCTAAACCCTAAAGCTTGAAATCATTATGCACACGCATGAAGAATTGGCACGGGGGTGCGGAGGTCACCGTCATGACACCAAGGAAGCGGTGGCAGCCTCTGCATCATAGTCGCATTCTCCGTGACCACAAACCAGATGGGACACCAGTCCCACTGAATTTCCGCTCGGCGAAATTTCGTACGCTCGCGGAAGTCTGCAACAACATCCAGTACGACTTGCTCCTGATTCGCGCGTAGCTGAGAGGTTGAAGCGCTCTTCTTCTCCTTGTACACCCGCGCTTCATGCCTGTACTGTAGGTATGAAGCCATTGCGGCAACATCAGGCGGCTTCTGCTTGTATTTGACGCTGTGACACAGTGAACCCATGCAACGGGCAAGCCCCCTAAACGTTTTCAGCTTGTAGTTCTCCTTCTGAAAAATCACGGAGGCCATGCTACATCAGAGTGTCCGCTTGTACATCAAGAGCACATGTCGTGTATTTTAAACTGATGCGAAACAGTGAAACAGTGTTTCAGGTACCAAGAAGGGTCTGTCTACGTACCTTTGCCTTGCATGCCCACCACATGCTGCAAACCTGCATTGTTGTATGAAAACGCCCATCAGACCAAACCAGATCAAAGTCATGCAGGAATTCAGCGGCCGACTGCGTCTGCCAAGGCTATGAAAGTAAATCCGGCCTCATGATGGCGAGATCGTATAAGTCGGGCGCTTCACGGTGTCTCGGTGGACATAATATCGGTTGCGACGCGGCCAGTTCGTCCGCTTTCACCCGCACTGCCATGGTGGCTTCTTGCTCGTCACGCTCTAGGCGTTTTTGGCGCCCCGAAGTACACGTTGCTAAGCCAGGGTGGTATTGTTTCAGTTTAGGGTAACCTAAACCGCACATCCAGTACCGTTGGAGCGCCCGATTCCCCTCATAGTTACCCGTCCACGGCACTATTTTGAGTCCCTCCCCGGCTGGCAAAATAGTAGACAACAGAACAACGGACGACACCTCTGCGGCGCCACGAGACGGAGACTTGCAGATTCCTTTCGTGGCCTCAACTATATGCAAAGCAGCAGCCCCTTTTGGGCATGGCACATGCAACTCATCCACGCCCATCTTAGAAGTTCTATCCATGAATGATGAAGTGTTCTGACGGGATTGATTCGTATTTGCGAAGTCCGAGCCAGTGTTCTTCTCCTCGTCAGATCCTTTTGAGAGCAACACAAGGGAGTGGGGGTTCACAGGTGAACCGTTCTTCGCCAGCTTCTCGCGCTTGCCTCCGACGTAAGTCTCTGGACTTTCCTCGCCATGGCGAGTCGCCGGTAGTTTACGTTTCTTCCGGTCTTGTTGCGGAACATTTATGTTCTCTTCTCGATCGGCCACCCAAAGGGGGTCCCAGTGGTCGTCACGTGTCACGGCAGGCAATGCCAAAACCGCCCTGGAATCTAGAAAATAGGCCTTTGCAGTCTTCCCCAAACTGGCCAGTGTTTCATAGGGGACAAATGGCAGAACTGGTTCCAGGAAAAGATGGCCAGGGCGCCGAACTGTATACGCTCGAGGAGTTCGTCTAGTAATGCCCGGAGAAGCAGGTAAGGGTGCAGCAGGGGTGGTCGGCGGGGAAACATTGGTTTGCGGCTTTGCGCTTCTCCGGGCTCCGAGACATCCTCTTCATTGTGCACGGACCCCTTCAATCCACGTCGTGACTCGTTTGGACTCTACGCCACCCCTCGGGGCTTCTCCGTCACGGCTCCTACATTCATAGATGCTGGAACACGCAAACACTGAGTGCTGACATCGCGGATGACCGGAACAGTAATGTCAACAGCGCTTCCCCAAACACAGACTCAAGGCTTTTGCCTTGTCCGATTCCTTCGTCTGGATAAGGGAGAAGTCGCAAGGGGTTCCCCCGGGAATCCTTCACTACTGGACACGATGAAGTCCAACGATGATGATTTAGTCGCCTCTTGTTGGGGAACGACATATCCAGACAATGCACACACTTCAAGTAATACATGCTCTCATTTCCGGAGATCCACTTGTTCGTGTATGCCTGTGTAGCACATTCCTCCAGGAGTCTTTTAAATACTTCCTCCGTGTCGTAGTTGACCTCAATGCTGATCCCGTCCAATTTTACATACTTCCAAATTCCAGAATGATGAACGGCGATCTTCGCCAGCTACGTCACCCCCGGGTTTTGGGTCTGCCTGAACCACATGCAATACAAACATGTCCCGTCAGCAGTACTCTAGCTGCAAGGACTACAACACAGCCAGCTCTGGAAGAACCGCGAAACTACGAAGTTTGTAATGAAACCTTACCGGAGAGCTGGTCGGCCCCAATGGAGCGCCACCTGACCCGGCAGCATCACCTCGTAACTCTGCGGAATAATTCTTCTTTCCCATATCGCAGCAGTAGTGAACCTTGAAACCCACTTCCGCAGTTCGAAATCAATTTTTCCAACCTATTTGCTCCCCTCAACGAAACACTGGAAAATAATAGTAGTACCGGTCAGGGAACTCGAACTGTACCCTGCAATGCACATGTATGTTGTTGCCGTTAGTTCACACTTTAGCGTGACATACCTAAACAGGTTCCATACGACGGAGTTTAGAGAAGACAATTCCCAGAACGCCGCAACGCTGAACCCTAACCCGCGACAAGCCAATTCCACGAAGTGCATTTCACTATGGCTCACCTTTCCCCGCCGCTCATTTCTGTTATATCGGGGCAGGGTTGTCTTGTCTGACATATTTTTGGGTTTAGGCGTCGTGTATGACGTCTGACGTCGCGTGTCGCGTGTCACGAAGTGTCGAGTTTACTTGACATCGCGTCGCGGAGGGGTAAAAAATTTTACCCCATGGTAAATAGATTTTGCCTACGTGGCAGGGCTTCAGAACTGACGTGGACAGCCAGCGTGGGCGACTGCGGGTGTGGGCGCGTGCAGGTCTGCCTTGGGCGACCTCGGGTGGAAAAATTGAGGCGACTACGGGTGAAGGGGCGACTGCGGGTCTGGGGCGCTAGGGCGACTTCGGGTGAAGGGGCGACCACGGGTGGAAAAAATAGAGGTGATTGTGGGTTTAGGCTTGAAGGCGACTGCGGGTGAGTGGGCGACTGCGGGTCAGGGGCTTTAGGGCGACTTCGGGTGAAGGGGCGACTGCGGCTTCGGGTACTGAGGGCGACCGTGGGTCCGACAGGTAGGGGCGACTGCGGGTTACAGGGCAACTGCGGGTCGGAGCAGCAGACAGCGACCGCGTGTTCCAGGGCGACCGCAGGTTCAGTTTAGGATTTGAGTTTGGCATATTCAGTCTTTGAAGTAACACGTCACATAGGTGTTTTATAAGTGCAGAATTAGGTGCTACGTTATATTGGGGTTTACAATTTACAAGTGCAAATAATAGAGCCCACGAAATGTAAATTGGACAAACTTCTCTAATCCCAAAAATTCACCCAGTATAAGGCCACAATAATAATGTCAACAACGATTATATTAATTAGTCATCGATATTGCTTTGAGGCGGACTTCAAATGTAGCCATACTTGCATTGCACTTTTATAACCTCATTGCAGTCATCACCTAACTGCCTACCAATTAGAACTCAACATATATTTTAAAACCGGTAATCTGTCCCTCACTCTAATATGCTCATATGCTTGATGAAGCATTACAAAATCCTTACACATCAGGATGAAGGCTCAAAGCTTGAACTACAAAGATTTGCTACCTAACATATAAGCTAAAGCCTTATAACTATAATTATAACTATAACTATAACTATAATTATTGTCTACTTCTCTAGTACTTTAGTCACCAGGCGTGAATGTGGAATCGCTCGGCACCTCATCAGCATTAGGGTCTGTATCTTCGTAAGACTCTTCGTTACTCCTGTTGTCGCCCAAGCTTTCGATTTCATCATCTTCCCTTGTTACTACTTCGATTTGTACCTCACGCTCTACCTCTGAGTTCAGATTTCGAACTTCTGTATCTACACCACTGAACCCTTCAGTTTGCACAAGTCGTTTCGTGAGCCTCGACGCATCCGTAGTTCCATCCATGTTGGATGCAGGGTGTCGCCCTCCTCTACTTGATTGTCCAACATTCTGGGTGGAACATCCCGCTCCAATGGTACACCGTTGGACAATTTGAGTGGGTCGTTTAGGCTTTCGAGGTCCCCTCTTGTTAACCCTCCTAATACGCCTTTTCTGGCCTCTACTGTTGCGCCCCTGGATTCCTAATGATGATTCGCCAGGGCCAGACACGGATGAAGGTTGAGTGGGTTGTGGAGCTGAGCCGTGAACCTCTTCATCAATCGTCTGTAGAGCACCTCCACGCACCGGTGGCCTTGTTGGAAGGGTTGGGATAGACCTCCTCACTATTGCCACATTTGTAGTCGTCTCTGGATTCAATGGCACATTCCAACTTCGATTCATAACATATGCCAATGGCACATCATCATCATCATCATCTGTAGTAACAGTTGTTCCGAGGGTAGATGCGTTCAATACAACGGGATTTGGTATTCCCTCGTGTACAACTTCATTGACTTCGATGGCCTCTTCTTCATGTTCGCTTCTCATTGGAACTTGTGCACTGCTTCTTAAATTGCGGGCCATATTTGGAGGCGAACTAGTTGATATTGGAGATCTAGCTTCTTCCTCTACGGGTGCCATGGGAATAGGTACGCCTTCGTCGTTGTTGTCGGGGGTGCTTTCCCTCCTCAGTGATGCATATGCCGGCGAAATTGCATCCATATTGTACACGACGTTCTGCGGTGGACTGCGTACAGGTGAATTTCCCGGAGAAACATACCCATCGTCACTAAAATCAAATGTATTCCCGTATATTGGTCGTGGAGGACTATGTGGCGGCCTAACCATTGCATTCCAAGGATTGTTGCGCAACCGATCCTCTTCATCCCTACGGTTCTCGCGTTCTCTCATAAAATCAGGAACAACGTCATCTTCTTCCCCTGAAGACAAAGGCCCATCACGCTCGTCCTCATCGTCTCCATCTGCAAGCATCTGGTCGTAAAAAATGGTTGGGTTGTATCCACGTTTTTGACGTTCAAGTTTGCTGTTCGCGTAGATATACACCAATGTCTCTGCCTTTGTCGTGGCCAAGCGGTTTCGCACTTTATTGTGCACAAAGGAATACATGCTCCAATTCCTTTCACACGAAGATGCAGAGCACGTCAAACCGAGAATTCGCTTTGCAATTTTTGGAAGAGCATTGCCCCCCACACGATTCCACCATTGATGAGGCAATAATTGACATTCAATGATATCGGGAGCCTCATGTAAAGGATCGAATGCACCTGTCTTCTCTTCAAATTGAGTTAGCTCCTGCATTGCTTCCACCACTGACACGTTCAATGGTACGTTCAGTTTTCGTATGACTCGATTCAAAGCTCCCTTCGCGTAGCCATTGTTATGAATAGCCTCCACGTCACTCAAGTATGGATTTAGTAGTGCCCCCGCATAGTGTAGGTCAGTAATCATCAACTTCCAGCGAGCATCAAATTGTTTCTCATATCGTGTTGCCACCACTGGATCAAGGAAAAATGGAGCATTCTTGAGAGAATAAATGTGCTCCTTCAAGGCTGTCATCATTACTAAAGCTTTCGGCATTGCCGGGACTTTTCCATCAAAATGACGAAGACAAAGCAGCACGGGCTTCACTATATGGAGGAAATTGTCGCACTGAACCCAGAACTCTTCTGAACAGATATCTTGCCTTGCAAGTTTGGCCTTGCCCATAATGAAATGTCCATTTCTGCGGTTTTGCAAACTCAACTCGAACGTCATGTATGTCTCATCCAGTGTCACGTTGTGCACTACTTGCTTGCAGTCTACCAAACGATCAATCATCAAGAAATTTGTGGCAAAACGTGTTTTACTTGGAAGTCTCAACACTTTGTTTGGTGAAAATCTCCGAAACAACGCCAAAGTATGTTGGTATTTCTTGATGAACTTCACAATTGATGAAGCCTTTTTTACCAACTCCTTTACTCTCTGATCCTTTCCCCAGTCTTCTAAGAGTAAGTCCAAAATGTGTGCCGCACAACCCTGCCTATAAATGTGAGGGTACCTTTCTTCCAACCTTGCCATCGCCCCCGTCATGACTGCAGCATTGTCCGTACACAATTGCACAACGTTGGTAGGCCCAACTCCTCAATGTATCGTGCCATCGTCTCAGTCGTGTAAGATATATCCTTCTTTTCCCCAGTACTATCCACTGATCCCAAAAAGACATCCCCGACGGGACACACCAACATCATATTTAGCAATGGCCGCAAATTAGTATCGGACCAACCATTTGAACAAATTGTCGCTCCATACTAACTTATTGAAACCCTCGTCCGCTTCGAGACCATGGCTTCAACCGATGCCTTCTTAACATCTATCATTTTCGTGCGAATCGCATTATACGGTGGCGGTTGGTACACGAATCCAGCTGTTGCAGTTTGTTTAACAGCATTCACGAAGGCCGGGTGGCGCACAACATTAAATGAAATGTTCGCCTCGTAAAAGAAAGAAGCCCACAACCTATCCAACTCTTGTCTGCGGCCCGTCTGTAATGATTCATCCGTGCTTCTTTGCCGAGAAACAGATGGCATGTTCCTCCTTCTCTCAAGCGTTGTTCCAGTAGAATCTACTGAATCAGGCGTAGGATTTGGTCTTGCATTTGATTCAAAGGGATTGAGAGACCCTTCTTCTTCGACATCCAACGCAGGTGCGACAATAGACTCTGCAACATTAACTGGTGCATCATGTCTAGCTGGTGCATCATACATCTCTTCGTAACTCATGGACCTTGGAACTTGCCCCTCGCCAGTCCGAAACTTTTCTCGTACAATTCTAGGGATCTCCTTACAACGCTCCGATGTAGTCGAGCCGCCATAGCCAAAGTGAATCAATGCTCTCTTTCATACAAATGCTTTGTTCCACCCACAAAACACGCATTTTCGAGCATGGGGGGAATTATCAATTGGGGTACACGGTACTAGCCAAAGGTCCCAATCCTTTGTGGACCTCCGCGTATCATTCATGGTCCCCCCCCTCCCAACACCTTGTCTAGCCATGTAGTAGATCAACACTGGGTCTTCAAAGAAAATGACTACAATAATCACACTAATACTATGGAAGATGTAATGACAAAGCAACCCGCTTAGAGTGGTCTTGTAAACCCTTCTAAACACGGTTGTTGCCCTCCGAAAAAGTTAAACGTCCACATGAAGCCTCTTTCGAAGGTCCAAGACAAGAGTTTTATCAACGGAGCCAAGGTGATAAAACAAGGGGTACCCCTAGAACTTTATACAAGAAAACTCCTTGGACCCGCGGTCGCCCCATGAGAGAATGCGGGTCCAAAAACCTGAAATCAGTCAGGTGATGGGCGACTACGGGTCCAAGATTGGGCGACAGCAGGTCCAGAAGTGGGCAATTGCGGGTCCAGGAGTGGGCGCCACGGGTCCAATAATGGGCGACTGCGGGTCCAGAAACAGGCGACTGCGGGTCCAGTAATGGGCAACTGCGGGTCCAGGAACGGGCGACTGCCATTTGTTTGGATAATTCTTACATCCCCTAGGGTAATTTGGGGCCTATAATTGAAACTATGAATTCAGAATTTCCACTAAAAAAATAAGCCTTGAAAATAAAAAATTCTAGTGTTTGCCCTGGAGTGGCAATGAGTAGGTCAATTCACCCTAGCCGTGACAATTGCTCTGAACTTCAATAACAAGTTCTTTTCCAATCCGGCAAGTTTTTAATTTTCCTTTTTTTTTTAATTCTCTTTTAATTCCGAAAGTCCGAACTCCCAAGGTCATTTTCCTGCCAAAATTCCTAGAATATTCAAGTATTTACAACATTGCAAACATAAATAACCAAAAATTCATATCTATATTTATGTACTCTTGTCAAGGAACTACATAGAATTCAATGTGCTTGCATTGGAATGTTCAAAATGGATAATATCCTTTTATATATACATAAGATGGAATATACATAGTCCTCAAAAATGTGCTAAAAATGAAAATCATTCAACATCCATTTTGGCCTTTTCTTTGCGGTCATGAGCCTCACGTTCCATCTCATACAAGACTTTCCTACCTTCCAACTGCAAATTCCTAAGGTATCGGTCATCCTTCCCCAACTTCTTTTCCAACCAAAATTGCTTGTATGATTTTTGGAACTTCAAAAGCGCCTTCAGTGCATCCCGATGTTCTTCCAATTTTGGATCCAATGACAAAGAAACCCCAAGCTTCTTTTTCAAGTCAACTACTTCCGTAAGAGACAATGCTTGTTTAGTAGCCACGTCTTTCCAACCACACATTTCTGCAACACGGTCAAGGGGGGCTTTGTCCTTTAATGCTTTCAAGGAATTTAATTTTGATCGTGCTTCTTCCACCCCTCGTTTCTCCAAGTCTATCTGATCTTCCTCCAGCTTGCATGCTTCCATAATTTTGGCAAGCCGTTCTTTTGCAAACTCATTGCTAGAAGAACTAGATCCTCCAGCATGCCAAGAAGAGAATCTAAGGTAAAATGCTTCCAAGTCTAAAATCTTTGTTATTTGCGTTGACAAAAGAACTTGCCGACTTTCAAGTTCAGCACGTAAGCTATTCACAATATCTCCACTCAAAGTTTGCGTTTCTTAATTGCGAAGCTTCCACATTCTAGATGCTTTTCATCCAACTCATTTAGAAGCTTCTTGAGTTGAGCTTTGTAAACAACTTTGGTGTCCAACATTACTGTGTCAGGGACAGTTCCATCTTCAACAAATTCCTCACTTCGGTACATGTCATCAACACAATCCAATTGGAACAAAGAAGGCTTCACATCTTCTTCTGTTTCCATCTCTGTCCAAAAAACATCATCTTCTGCTTCTTGCATGCATGCAAGCACATACTGCGAAACTTCGTCTTCTTCAGTGCGAGGGACTGTAATCGGATTCACCATAGCAAGAGGCAAAATATCAAGATTTTGTGGTTGCCTAGCTGGTTCACCCTCTTCTTCCATTCTCGGGGGAGGTAAATTTTGTGAAGTAGAAGCCACCATCGCCATGTTTTGGGGCTGCATTGGAGGGTCTTCACCAAGGTTGTCTTCCTCTCCCGAAGATGAATCAGATGACGTCCAATGAAACTGCTCATCGGGCACTCCCTCCTTCAAGTTTTTCTTCTGACCTAGCCCTTCACGTGGATTGGCAGATAGAGCCGCCCTTGGGATGTCTTTTGTCAGTGGAAGGCAAGCATGCTTCACTCCCTTGATTGAACTCCAATCCACGCTTCGAAACAAAATGAGTTCCGCATACACCATTGCACATATGAAATACGGGACTTCGCTCCTGGGCACTGAATATGAGCCATACAAGTATCGATAAATTTCGATACAACGTTGTACAAATGCATCATTACGGCATGGATGCAAATTGGCCGTATTGTTGCGCCGATTCGTGTACTGCCGATGATAGGGGAATAACTTGTCGATGTGGCACCACCCCACGAAGGACTTACAAGTCTTGGCAGTCCAGTGGCCCATAATTCGATCCCAACCTCGGTAGGCCACACACGCTGGGTCCAAAAGGATGCGTCGTTGCCTAGGGTGTATGGCTCCTTTTGCCTTGGTCTTCTTCTTGTGGTCCACCATTGGAGATGCTCTTGAGATTTGGAGCAAGGAATCTAAACTTAACCCTAAACCGCAAAGTATTATCTGGCGATTAGTGAGTGATGGAGTAAAATCAAGAACATGAGCCACATGTAAGTGAAACTCAAAACCCAAGCTCCCGGGCACGCAATCAGCCACTGTAAAGTAGGTGAAAGGCAGTACGCAGCAAGAAGGGAAAGTGGCGAAGTCGGGTGAGGAGACAGCTAATTAACCCGCAATCGCCCTAGGGCGAGTGCGGGAAGGGGCGCGTGCAGGTCTGAGAGCGACCGCGGGTAGGGCGACTGCGGGTCTAAGGGGCCGACTGCGAAGGCGACTGCGGATAGGGTGACTGCGGGTCTGGGGCTACTGGGGATGGACGACCGCGGGTCGATGGCTATAGAAGTACTGGGGTCCTGCGCGACTGCGGGTAGGGCGACTGCGAGTAGGGCGACTGCGGGTCTGGGGCTACTGGGGATGGGCGACCGCGTGTAGGGCACCACAGAGTAATTTCTGGACCCCTACAGTGGGGCGACCGCGGGTGGGGCGACCGCGGGTGGGGCGACCGCGAGTGGGCGACTGCGGGTACAGGGCGGGATTTTGAATTTCTGAACCTCTAAAACTTTCACTTTGAAGTTCTCTTACACAAAATTGTGGACATAAATTTTAGTTACCAATGCACTTCATAAAAATGTATTGCACCTTTTCATCTTTTATTTAAAAATTTGGATTATGCATCTTTAGCCATTTTATTAATTAGTGTTGCAACTTATTAGATTTGACATGCAAAAAGAGGATTCCCACCCTAACATCACTTCTGCAATTTCAATAAGAAAATAATCAAACATAAGAAATTTACCATCCATGATTCACATGGTTGCGTTTTATTTTCCAATGCAATCTCTATTATGTTTAGTTTGAATTTGTATGGTAAATCCATTGTAAAACAAGATCCAACTATGAAGAATGTGGGATTCTTGATCAATGTAGACCACTTTCGGAGAGCTCCAAAAGAAGGGGTTTGGGAATTGAGGAATAAATACCTTTTATTCATTTATGGTCAAGTGTGATTGACACATTATAAATTGCGTGAGAGAACAAAGCTCAATATAATCAATTATACAATGCATAGGATAGGTGTAGTAAGATGGTTGTTCAAATATCTCATAAGGATTGGGTGTGACAGCATGAGCTCCCATATAACTTTCATCATGTGCTTCATCAAGCACCGTGAAGGTGTAGTTGGGAACTAATTGTCACAATTAATTGTCATAGCTATTTCCCAGCTGATTTCATGGTTTTGTTCAAATTTTATTTATCTGTACATTCATAGGTATCCAAACAATAAAACTTGTTTCATATTAATTAAAAGTGTAGCCATCATATTTACAAACAAAGGGATTAAATCAAAGGCATACATTTGTACATTTTCAATATTTGGGGATTTCAAACTTATGAACCAAGAATAACAAGCCACAACATTTATCGGTATATATTTTATTGGGGGGGTCACATTTATGGGTATATATTTTTTGGGAGGGGTCACATATGTAAACCATTAAAGTATTGGGCACTAATCAATTAAACATTCATATACCATGGACTGTTTAGCAAAATATGATCATCCATCTGAGATAAACAATCCATGCATTGTTTAGCAAAATCATAGTATAGAAATGTAAAATGAAGTTCTTTGTCAAGCACATTGCTATTTCACATGTCTAGCATGACTTTAGTACTATTATCTTCATAAATAACTTATTTCTTTTTATGATCCCAACTCAAAAATCAAAATAGGGTCTTATGCCATGGTACAAGGCTGCCGTTTGATGCACCACAACAATGTCTCTAGTCACGAACGATTTGCCCGTGGCACAAGGTTGTCCAAGTTTGCGCGAGCTTGGTTTAACCTATTATTGGTCTGCTCAAAGATATCCGTGGTGTTGATTTGAACGCTCAGAGATTGTGTAAATGCGCGTTCCGTCCCGTGCTCATCATCCTAAGGTGGAATTGTCATTAGTACATATGATATTCACAGAATAGGGTACAAACAATACTAACCTAGCAAGTATATTAACTCGTGTTGTGGTATTGCACTAACCTTAATGAGTTGTAACAACAAGCATCCATTCTCAAACTCGAAAAGTTTCTCGACATCCTCAAATTCTTCTAATAAAGCCCTGCATCTCCCGGCCCCCCATATCAATGAATATTAAAACATAACAACTACATATGGGTATTTTTAGCATATAATCTTATAATACAAGTTCTATACTAGAACAACCGAACCTGAGGTTTGTGCAATCTTTTCCTTGCCGAACCCACACATATTCTTCCATCATGGCCCACCCCTCCCTAATGGCCTCATCAAATTTGGCTCCCCAAACAATATCGCGTGTGTTTTGTATCAAACACATCACTCGTCCTGCAGCAAATAAGTACTAATAGTGAGATGAAATGTCCACCACTAACTATCCAACTAGAAATGTTCATTAATACATGTTCATTTCATTATTCAAGGATTCAAATCACCTATACAAAATGAAGGGCAATATTTTACTCACCCATTTTGCTGGCTTGGAAATGGCCTTTGGACTCATTGCATTGGCCATAATGAGCAAAGCAATACAATTTGTAGCCTTTCCAAAAGTCCTTAATCCTATTTCAAAGATCACAAATCAATTCCAATAGAATAGTCATTGTCATGGTGATTCTCCCACCTATTAAAAAGACATTGTCTACAATACAAGTGGATGACAATAAGGAAGTCAAAGGCAAACTAAACAAATTTTTACCGGAAATATTCATGGTCGAGAATAATTATGACTTCCTCTGAGCACTTGCTAAATTGAACACCTGCCATTAAGCCTGTAAGGAGCCAAATAAATAATCATTAGCAATGCAAGAAGATTAAATTTGAATAGGCTACATAACAATTGAGGCCCCCCTACGTTACTATAACACCCAAAAATGAAAGAGAATCAATGAAGAACCAAATGAATCATTTTCATTTGAATTGCTAATTGTTTTAAATGTAAATTTAGTGTACCCTTTTTCGGTGACTTCACACCCATTTGTGTGTGCATCCTTATTATTCAACAACTTTGCTACAATGAATGCAATTGCCGTTTCAAGGCCCTCTACATCAAATGGCTTTGATATTCTCACTATCCTAAACTAATGGAAAAGATTTTGGGTTCATTGAAGTATACAAGAAGTGTCTGTTGTATTGTTGGCTGTTTGTGGGAAACCAAAAAAACCACGAGACCTCCACAACATTGGGCCCACATTCAGCCACTACAAGGTAGGTGAACTACAAGGCGCAGTTATGAAAATTATGGACCACAGGCTAGAACAGCCCATGAAATACCCGCGGTCGCCAGGGGCGCATGCGCTAACCCTAACACGGATACTAGGGCGACAACGCATGGGTGACTGCGCGTGGGGTGACCGCGGGTCCGGTCCAAGGATCCCTCGCGTCTTTCAAGGGCGACCTCGGATCAGGGGGACCGCGGGTCAGGGCGACCTCGGGTCCTCGAGGGGGAAACACATTTCAAAATCCCCCCTCCATCAGGGCGACTGCGCATAGGGGGCGACTGCAAGTCAAGGAGAAAATGCAAACTCCTTGACCCGCAGTCGCCCCCTACGCGCAGTCGCCCATATGGAAGGGGAGGGAGACACCAAATACTTTTCCGCCCTCTATCAGGGCGACTGCGCGTAGGGGGCGACTGCGGGTCAAGGTGGGAGACACCAAAAATTTCGAAAATGCAATCTCCCCCCTTCCATCAGGGCGACTGCGCGTAGGGGGCGACTGCGGGTCAAGGTGGGAGGAACCTAACTATTTCAAAATGCAATCTCCCCCCTTCAATCAGGGCGACTGCGCGTAGGGGGCGAGTGCGGGTCAAGGTGGGAGACACTAGAAATTTCGAAAATGCAATCTCCCCCCTTCCATCAGGGCGACTGCGCGTAGGGGGCGAGTGCGGGTCAAGGTGGGAGACACCAAAAATTTCGAAAATGCAATCTCCCCCCTTCCATCAGGGCGACTGCGCGTAGGGGGCGACTGCGGGTCCCCAGATCACTTCCAAAATCAGACCTAGGGTTCTAGGGCGACTGCGCTTTGGGCGACTGCGGGTATGGGCATGTTTCACAAGATTAATTTTTTTTTTGAGACCCCTCTCCCTTATTGTTTCTAATTCCCTTTAATCATATGTTACTTCCTCCATTTTGTTTACAAATTCAACAAGACAAAAAAGACATGATTCTGTTTTAGGTCTAAAACACTACATCTCGTGTAGGATGTGTAAGTATTTTATGTAGGTTTAAGGATTTGATTCTAGATAAAAGTTGTATTATTGTTTTCCAAGGTCTAGGGTCTAGGGTTTAGGGTTTGGGAAACCCTTCACATTGTGAGAATAATTCTTCCATTGCCTTGCTATGTCTTTGATATGAACTGACGCCTAACATTTATTACCAATTTTGGATGTGAGATAAGGAAAAATCAATTAGAATATGCTGCAGATGCTAATTAGTGTTGGGTCAGATTGGTTGTTGGTTTAGGGCGACCTCGGGTCAGGGGCGACCGCGGGTCATTGACGAAGCAAAAAACACATTTGAATCAGGGCGACTGCGCGTAGGGGGCGACTGCGGGTCAAGGAGGGAGACTAATTTTCTGGAAAATGCAAACTCAATCTCCAGTGGGGCGACTGCGCGTAGGGGGCGACTACGGGTCGAAGAGACTTCTTTGTAGGCGACCGCGTGTGCAAGTTTCGGGATGGTTTAGTTGGTACCCGCGGTCACCCACGATCCGCAGTCGCCCTTGATGCGCAGTCGCCCATTTCAGCGCTCTAAAAACGCGCAGTCGCCCATTCCCGCAGTCGCCCCTCCTCAGACCCGCAGTCGCCCCACTTCAGACTCGCAGTCGCCCCCTCTCGACCCGCAGTCACCCAAACGCACGCGCCCTGAGGCGACTTCGGGTACTTAAGCGTTAGCTCCACTTTCGATTCTCACCTTACTTTAGCCTTGCGCACTGTCTTTCACCTACCTTCAGGTGGCTGGATGCGTGCCCGTAGGCTAGGGTTTCAATTGGGGGGGGAATTTTTACCCTTTCAATCTACGAATTTTGAACTACGGTTTTGAATTGTTCCTAAGTACAACATGGCTTTTCCACATGAAGGCAACACTACAAGGAGAAAGTCTTTATAGGATCTGGACCTTGATGATCCAATTTTTTTCGAGGTTCCGATAGCTGTAAATGAAAACGAAGAAGGAGGGAGTCAAGAGCGACGGAAGGGCAAGAAGCAGAAGTCAGCACATGACAAGGACTCCAACTATCCTCCCCCGAGTTATACCCGATATGCATACGAAGCGTGTCTCCAGTGGTACGCAGGGAAAAGTGTACAATTCTTGGAGGCAAGCTATTTGAGGTGTCCTACAACTGGTAGTGTGGCCTTGCCAAATGATTTACAAGCACGGATTTTAACCAAGCTAAAGGGATCCGATGATTTCGCAGACATTGACTTGACATATTCTTCGAGACTATTTGAATGGCTTGATAACACATTGAAAGCGGTGATGTTCAATACCAAGAAATTGATGGAGGAACATCGACCGTTTCTTCCGATAGTAGAGGAATCAGAAGACATCAAGGCATTCCGCCAAAAAATGGAGTGGTGGTCCAGCGCAGTGAAGAAATTGGCAAGAGGCTCGGCAAGGGGTTTTAAGTGGAAAAATGCAGCAGTGCAGGCAGCATTTGCACGAGATGGTGGATTGTGTATCACGTGGATCCCCGATACGGCGAAAGTGGTGCCCCTTAGTGCTTTTGAACGTGAAGGGGGGTATGCAAAAGTGCGTAAGGTACGCATTGAAGGAATGGATACAATTCCAAGCTACATCGCTTTTGCTGGGAAAGTATCCAAGGCAATAAACCCGCGCGAGGGGAGAGCGCAACGATCCATGGAGGCCCTTGCATGCCCCTTGAACCACCCTGGCATCATTAAGTTTTTTGCCATTCATTCTCGCACGAATGAAGCGTACACTTTGTGGTGGAATGGGGGCCATTTGAATGAGTTGAGGCATTTAGATCATTCTGTATCACCAACCATTGACTGGCATGAAATGCAAAAAGCCACAAGACTTCCTGAAGAGAAACAAAAAGAACTTGGTCTCTTCCGAAGGCACAAGGCAAAGTTGGCATGGGCTTTAGTATATGTGACAAATCTCATGCACAAGTGCCGCGTGCTACACAATGACTTGTCTCCCATGAACATCATGTTGCATTTTCCGGATTATTCAAACGACATAATCAACATTGGAATTTGTGATTTTGGAATATCAAGTCGTTTTGACGAAAACGCGCCTTCACATTTTGGAAAGCCATCTGAGGCCGAGAGGGATCAATACCGAGAAGGTCGTTGGTGGGTTGCCCCGAAGTTGTTTTATGCATATGGACCTCCAAATTCCGATACAAGCATACCGATCATGCAACAATGGTATAAATATACGCAACAGTCAGACTCGTATTCTATTGGGAAGTTGACCGAATGGATGAAAATTGGTGATATGGACGATTGGGACAAGGATTTGTTCAAGAACCGCGAGGGATCAATGTACTTTGGAATGAAGTTGCGTGAACTCGTGAACACTGACCCAAAGAAGAGACCAACGTGTATAGAGATCACAAATTCCCTTATGTCTTCACCATGGTCCATGATGCCCCCCGAATTGGTGTTCTGAGACTCACCTTTGTAATAGGATAGTCTAGAGCAAGAGTTTAGTGCTGCAAGCAATGAGCTTGGTGGCCAATTATGTGTTGCTTACTTTGTAATATTTTCCTATAATATATGAAGGAATTTTATGCTACGCGCCTTGTCTTTAGAAAAACAATTACTCAATGGGCTATTTGTCAAATTGTATATATTGAATATGGCCTTTTACACATTGTTATGCAAAGTATAACAACTTTTGAATTCAAATGTTCTTGGTCCTTTTTGATTCCGTAGTATATAATGGACGCAAGGAAAATAAGAAAATGAAAATAAATTTGTTGGTAATTGATGTTGAAGACTTGTATTATTTCTTGAATAAAATGTGCTAGTATGCACTTGAAAGGAGTTTTACTTTCATGGTCATTGAATTCAAATAGTTGTTTTTTCAATCCCTAAAAAAATGTAAGCCATACATCATTTACATTCTCTTATTATTTTTTCTATTTCCAAAAATAAAAGCAAGTTGGGTTTTTTTTCCTATTTATTCTAATTCAAATATAGGAAACATACATTTTAGACTTTTTTAGACTTTTCCTTTTTATTCGTACTTTACCTATTTCAAAATAGATGAGAGATGTTTTTATTTATTTATTTAACCTTTTTCGCTCTCTTCCTATTTATTTTATTTGGAAAAAGGAAGTTCATTGACTTCTTGCGACCCCTTTTTTTTTTTGAGACAATGAAACAAGAGTGGATATTGCAAAAAAGATATGTAGCCATAATCTTTGTCATTTATTAAACACGCAATTCGAGAAAACTTGGATGAATTCAATAATAAATGTAAATCTGGTTTTACCATATATATTATTCCTAGTAGCATAATGTTTTCCTACCATATTCTTTTTTTTGGTATATGTCATCCAAATTGATAAAAACACACATTCTTTCATAGATGGTTGGAGTATGATATAAGTCCAACAATGACTTTCATTTATAGATTTGTGTCCGTACAAGAAATTTAGTTATTAGGCATGTAATTTACCAAAATTAGTGTGTGTAACATAGTATGTAATTTGAGTCTACATCCAAAAATACATAATGAACATCTCATGTCAAAACAATTACAAAGACATTATTGTTACAATTGCAATGGTTAATACTTAATAATCATAACATTGGTTATTAACAATTGAATTAGTTATTAACAATAAAATTAGTCATTAACAATGAAATTAATTAATAAGAAAAAAATTAGTTAACAAGAACTTCTTCTAAAACAATTGCAAAGATTTAACTTTTGTTCAGATAATCAATAAGGAATCCATTTGTACCACAACCAACCTCAACCCTAATGGCTCCCCAAATATAGTATAAAGTATAAACTAGTATTCCATAAATTTTGCAACACAAATGGGATTGAGCTCACAATCCTTTTTTTTTCCCTTGAGATTTGGTGCTCAAAAGCAACAAAAAATTTAGGCTAGCTATAAGCTATAGGAATTTTTTAGGAAAATTTTGGATGAAATTGCTAGAAAAACTTCAACTTCTAGAAAAGTCTTCGATGAAATCGCCACAATGTAAATGAAAATAGAATTTTAGATACTTAGTATCACATTTTCTATCCAGTACGTGGATGAATGTTGAAGCTTGGAGCCCCTCCGTAACATTTAGTATCGCCACTTTCCCAGCGCAAGGAAAAATGGAAAAAAATATCACAATCTATAAACATGTACTAAGAAAGAAAAGAAAAGTCCATGCATTAATAGATGGACCCGCGGTCGCCTGGGACCCGAGGTCGCCCAGGACCTGCGGTCGCCTTCGCAAAGTGGACCCGTGGTCGTCCTGGACCCGCAGTCGCCCTGGACCCGAAGTCGCCCTGGACCCGCGGTCGTCCACTCGCCCGGGCTCCTTCGACCCGCGGTCGCGTTGGAGCACCTGTCCAGACCCGCAGTCGCCCCACTTCCGGACCCACGGTCGCCCTGGAGCACTGGGCTGACCCGCACTCGCCCCACTTCAGGACCCGCACGCGCCCCAGGGGCGACCTCGGGTACATCAGCGTTCTCCTCCACCCGCAGTCGCCATTAAATTTTCCCTGGCATTCTGCGCACTGTCTTTCACCTGCTGACGTGGCTGAATGCGTGCACAGAAGCTAGGGGTTTGAGTTGTGGGGGGGGATTTTTGTCCCTTTGCACAGCTCATTTTATTCACGCTTGGATGACATAGGGTGTTTCACGAGAACATTGTATTTTTGTAAATGTTAAATGTGATAGGATTACGTTTAGCATTTTTTACACCTACGGTTTAGGCTTGCAACCCTAAACCGCATAGTACTTAGTTGGCTACTTTTGAGACGAAGTGATCGTTATGGAGGGCGAGGACTCTCAACCGCCACACGGTATGTCAAGATACCGACTTCGGCTCAACAAAAAGGCGGTTCGTGACAAGGATCGTAAAAGGAGCGGCAAACCTCGCAAGAAGCGTGTACCCATCTTGTTGCATCCAAAGATGAAGGCCTTTTTGGGATGGGAAGTAGAACCAAAGCCTTGGACATATGAAACTGTAAACAAATATGTGGATTGGTGCCACATCAACAAGTTGTTCCCGTTTTGGCGACACCCTTTGCACGTGAAGTCTAATAAGGCAAATTTGGCTTACTGCAAGAGTGTTGTCTTCCAGCGAAGGTGTTTGGAGGTATGGCAACAACTCTATTTGGAGTCCCAGCCTTATCGAAATGACAACTTCTCTTTCTATCTTGTGCAAATGGTGTACGTTGAAGTTCAATTGAAGAAAAAGGTAGATTGGACAACCTTGAAGGAGCTTCCTATCGGTGACCGCCCGGACAGACTGATAGTGCTGGATGAAGAAGGACTTCTTCAAGCAAATCAGAAGCTTTTAGAGGCAAAGCCTGGCAAGTTGGCTGTTGGTGATGACCAAGTTCAATGGTCTTCAACTTCTAGCTCAGATGAGCACACTCACGAATACGATGGATATTCTTTTGAGAGTGACGACGAAGACATTGGCAAAGAAAAACAAGAGGCGGCTGAAGACGTTCAAGTTGACAAGAAGGGCAAGAGGAAGCTTGAGGAGCCGCAATCATTGTCTAAGATTCAAAAACAAAGCGAAGATGTTCATGTACCGATCAATGTGGACCGTTCTGGTGCAGACATTGGGTCTAGCGGAAGTAGTGACAATGATTCGGAAGACAATTTGGAGATGTTGGGCACTAAGATCGAAAGTGCACGAGCAGCTTTGACTTCAACAGTAGCGGATCTTATGAATTTGAAAGAGAAGGTACAACATCTTCCAATGAATCCAACTGTTGTGGATGGGTTGAAGAAGGAGTTAGAGGCGACTGAAAACGCCGTTGCTGAAAATGAGAAGATTTACTCTAAGTTAAACAAAAGTAGAGTAAATTATTTCAAGAAGATCGAAGACTGGCGAGCACACATTTCCGATGATTTAGCGGTGCTTCAAAATAAACTTGATCTTTTGCAATGTGATAAATGGTCCCATCAAAGCGAAAGGAGAAGCTTGAATCTTCAAATACGTGAGCTAGAGATGGAATATTATGATGATGCCTTAAAAGAAGCCAAAAAAGAGGGCATCTTGGCTTTAGCTCCGGATTATGGTAGCAATACAGAAGAAAGAGCAACGCTTTTTTATTTGGTGAAGCTATTGGAGAAAAAACAAGAGTTGTTGCACGAGGGCATATTGGACTTGGAGCGCCACATCCTTTATTTTAAGGAATGGCGCAAGTGGGCCTATGAAGGCATAGGTGCCACCCGTGCGGAACTTCAAAGAATGAGACCGGAGCCCAAAGAAAGTGACTTTGTGAATAGTGAAAAAAATGCTTAGTGGTTGGATCTAGTGTGGTAGAAAAAAACAATTTGGCCTTCCAATTTTTGATTTTCCAAAGTTTTTGTGGAATAAAGAAATTCACACCTTTGTTTTTGAAATGTACATATGTTTTTATTATATTTTGAATACGAGGGCTATGAATTTGGTGTCTTTGCAAGAATGGATGTCAGAGATGGTACCTACGGGCTGAAATTTGGGACTGAATTTTTGAAACTTTATTTGAAGATAGAAAAAACGATTACCTTTGTGGTAATATAACTTTTTTTCCAATCGGTGCCCGGGAACAAAAGTTATGCCCATATAGTCCAAACTCCAAAGCAGGGGAGAATGGGCAGCAAAAAAATGTGACAAGCATTTGAATTTATTTTTCTAAGTTTTTTTCCCTCATAGATTATAATTTTGTCTATCCGGAAAGCTTTTTTTCATTTCATTTGGATATTTTATGAGAAAGTTATGGACAATCTTGTTTATTGGGCAATTAGAGCTTCTGGTGGGAAAAATACCTTGTAAGATTAATTTAGGAACGCAATTTTGGCAATTGTTCAAGAAAAGAAGTTTGACATGGTTTAGTTTGCTTGCAACAACAATTTGACCGTGGGGATTAGTGCATTTTAATTCTATCTTAGAAAGAAAATAGATTTTCATTCAATCTCATATGTACTTCTATTCTACAAGTTTTTTAAGAATGAAAATTAAGTTTTTTTGAAAACCTTTTTTTTATTTAGACTCTCAACTCAATTCTCTACTATATTTGTTTAAAGCTCAAAACTTTGTAGTGCAAGAAATTAAAGTGAAAAATGTTAAAAGTCAAATAATGTAGTCCAGCAATGTGCTGAAAAAATTGTTTTTTTCACTCTAAATGTGGATATCTTGCAATCTGTAAGATGAAAAATTCTGAAATTTTTTCCACACATTCTCATACTAGTAAGGTGTAAGATCCTATGGTTATGTGTGGGAAAAAAACAATTTTCAAAAACAATTTTGGATACTTTAAGAAATTGTTGAGTAGAAGTAGGTAAGATGTAGTTGTAAAATTTAAATAATGAATATCTCTAAAATGAAATGAAAATGGTGAGAGTGTGCTATCAAGTGAAGTTAACTATGTGACCGGACCTAATTTTTTTTTAGATTGTAGAAATTGCTTGGAGAAACAAATCCTACAAGCAACTTTTAAAAGAAGAAGCTGTAGACTCAAGTTGCCCGCCAAAGAAAATGGTCCATAACTTTCTCATAAAAAATCTGAATGGAATGAATCAAATTTTTCCATGTAAACCAAAACATGTTGTATGAGAAAAAAATCCAAAAGGAAAAAATTCATTAAAAGATTTGAAGATAGCAATTTTGTGGGGACCGTGTATGGAATCATTGTGCGAGGCATTACAACAAATGTATTTGCATTTCACCAATTACATTTTAGGCTACAAATGTATAAGTATGCCCAAACCTTCAAAACCAAAGCAATAGAAGGTTGTTGTCCATAAGCATAGTAGTACAATACACAGCCAAGGCGGTATAGTTTTAGAAGCCAACATCTGAACCCTAACTTTTGCTAGAGTACTACATTGTGCGAGTATGGATATACTATGGCCCTTATACTATGGGCCTTACATCTTGTATACTACTACGATTAACTAGAACCACCGTTGAAGTAAGTATCTCATAGAAATATTTAGTTCAAGTCCATTGGATTGTTATGAGAACCACTCGTTGCACCTTGTTCGTAATCATTGGACTCTCCAACAACGAGTTTCTTCTTAGCACGAGTCCTTGAAGCAGGTCCATCTGCTTCTAAAATAGATTCCAAGACATTGGAGTTCTTGAGAGCTTCAAGTGTCCTTTTAGTTTGCGGAGAGTGTAACTCCAATAGATAATCAAGTGCTTGGCTTTGATAATAAGGCCCGTATGTTGAGTCGAGGTAAGCCATACTATTCAAGTCTTCTGGAGTGGCATTTTCATCACGATTAGCCCCTTGTTCACCTTCAAAATTCCAACGGTGTCCTTCCGGATGAGTACCCCACTTGAAGGTTTGGGATGTCTTATCAAAATATCTACCAAGGCATTGAAAAAAAAACGCCCTCTTCCCTGCATTGTGAGCTCCTTTTCCCATAAGGTTGAATGCCACTCTTAGAATTTCACGCGGGTCCGTTTCCCAATTCAATTGTAAGGCAGCAGCTCCCATTTCTTGATCATGTAGGCCTTCTCGCCAACTCCAAAGCAAGTCTCGTCCCCAAAATCGTGTCTCTGCCGTCGTGTCTCTATTGTGTTCCCAAGAAGGTGGCATGTAAGTCATCAAGTTGAACATGGTATACAAGCGATCATGGAATGGTGTTGCACAAATCACACATCGTCGTCTAATCAGACATTGAGTGATGAGACACTGAGGATGGTACACATGTATACATGATCCAAGTGCCCATCCTCCTTCTGGCCCAAATTGTTCTAGACATATGGGGCATTTGGTATGATTCAAGACGAAATGAGCTGGCTTTGGCCACAATAGACTTTGGTCTTTTTCGTTGAAGTGACTAGACATCTGATTTCCATGGTCCCAACCATTTTGTGCCCAGTCTATGACATTTTTTTCCGCCACGTCAAGCATGGACATGTTATCCGGAAACATGTCCTCCATCAATGCCCATGATGTCAATCCATTCTCTCGTTTAGGGGCATTTGCTACAAAGTTCTTCGAAACTTTGTCTAGCTCTTTCGCAACTTATTAAGATCGATCCACGGAGAGAATGCACGCGACCTTCCAATGATAGTATGTCGCTGCCAACACTGCCAACTTCTCTCGAAGCATTCTATTTTCCTCAGCCAAATCAAGTTCCTTTGATGATTGTAGATGTGGAATGGCAGGAAACGAAAGTGAATCCTGAGTCCCTTGCAAACCATCAACGTGCGGATTGCTAGAATCTCTTGAGACGAACGGAAGTGGTGCCATTGGAAGAATTGAAGAACGCTTCGTATGCTTGGTAGGGGGAGAAAGGTGAATGACATCGCTGGTGAGGTCCCCAACAAGCTTGTCCAAGTGATGTGGATCCTGCTCAACAAAGGTTTCGTCCATGTCCGACAATGTGAAAGTCTGACGCTCTTTTTCTCGAAGGCCTTGTAATTCTTTGGATTGTTGAGAAATGAGAGCATTTTTTTGTTCACATGTAGACCGCCATTTCTTCACATCACCTTCTAAGGTTGCAATTTGTGCATCCTTGGTCTTGAAGAGGTCGAGAGCCTTCGCCAGCGTCATCGCATTGTGAACAACATCAGATTCAGACTGTGGAATGGGAATGTGACTTGTGGCACATATGGGTGAGTCGTCACTTAAAGCAAAGTCGAAGACGTTGCTGGCGTCTTGTGGTGGCAAGATTGGAGTCGCAATTGTGGTTGAGGCTGATGCCAATCTAATTTTCGTGGTGGACCGTCGCACCTTCGCAGGATGTTTCATCTTCTTTCCCTACGATGATGAAGCGGCTTGAACATTTGGATTTGGAATTGGAATTGGAACTGGAACTGGAACTTGGATGGGGGTGATAATCTGCTCCTTCACTCGTACAAGCTTAGGAATCCGTGTGCCATCTGAATCATTATCCTCTTCTGATTCTTCCGTGTCCACCTCTTGAGTTTCTTTGTTTTGTGGATCACTTCGAAAAGGCCCAAGTCCACCCTCCGGAAATTTGAGAACCCCTCTTGGAATTATTCCAACTTCTGGACGCTCCACATAGGTACTTTCTTTAATCGTGGTCCAGTCAACTTGTTTGTTCAAGGCGACCTCAACATAGGCACCTCTAGCAATGAACAAAGGGGCCTCATTCCTATCTACAAAAGGGGTTTTGTAGAGGACCTGCCACAATTCTAAACACCTTCGTATGAAAGCTGGATTTTCACAATACTTCAAATTTGCCTTGTTATTGTGTCGGTTGTGATGATGGCGCCATGCCGGAAAGAACTTCCCGATGTGACACCATTCAATGTAGTCTTCGCACACCTGCATACTTCAAGGCTCTGGCTCCTCGTTCCACTCTTTGAAAGCTAGGTGGTTATCATTGTTCAACACATGCCATCGCTTCTTGTGAATGTTACCCCTCCTTTTTCTAGTCTTGTCTTTGGCAGCCTTCCTAATTGCACCAGGAGTGCGTACAGTGGAAAAACCCGGAAGGGACCCATCACTGCTACCTCCAGTTGCCATGAGATTTGCGGACGTCGCAAAATTCTAAGAACCAAATGATAGCAAAAAATAGTATATATATTATCCAAAAGGGTCACGCATGCAGCCAACAAAGGTTGCAAGACAGAAAGCCTCAATGGAAAATGAAGGTGATAGCATGATGATGGGCTACTGGCTATATAGGGCGAGTGACTTCGGTCTAGGGGGGTGAGTACGGATAGGGCAACTACGTATCCAGCGACTGCGGGTCTGGGTAGGGCGACAGCGGGTCTCGAGAAGGCGACAGCGGGTCCAAATTGGGCGACTTCGGGTCCACCACCGGGTCTAGGTACCTTTTGCGCACCCGCGGTCGCCCACCCAAGAACACTTCCTGAACCCGCGGTCTCCCTGCCAAACCCGTAGTCGCCCACCCGCGGTCTCCCTCAGAAATCCGCAGTCGCCCACCCGCAGTCGCCCTCGCCCACCCGTAGTCGCCCACCCGCAGTCGCCCTCGTCCACCTGTAGTCGCCCTCGTCCACCCGCAGTCGCCCACCCGCAGTCGCCCCTACCCGCACTCTCCTACCCGTACGCGCCCTCCAGTTTGCCAAGTGGATGCCATGTGGCATCCACCTGGAGGGGGGTAATTTCCTGTAAAGTCAAAGGTAAATTTGACTTTTCGTGACGTCGCGCGGACTCTACTAGACGTCGCGCGACGTTTGTCTGTCGCACTGTCGCAGCGAACAACCCTGTATCGGGGTTAAGGTAGGTAAGTTTGCGCACGGATTTTTAAGTTCACAGCGTCCTATACCGGACACGTTCAAGTCAAGCTACAGTTTGTAAAAAATGAAAAAAATATTGCGTCTCAAGTCGAATGCCGAGCAGTCGCTCGGAGAACATACGCACCCGCTCGGCTGAGGACCATAAACATTGACAGGGCCTACCCCCAAGGTCACAAAAGTAAGGAAATGGCTAGACAAGGAGGAGGGCATGGACTTGCCACTTTGCCAGAATGAAGCGCAGTTACGTTTGACGATCCACAGCAAATGGAAGCCAACTTCATCAACCGTCCCACCGCATAGCAGACCGCTCCAATGAATCCTCCACTCACTAAAACGTCGTCCATCAAATGATTACGCCGTCTTTCGACAAGGACAGTCTGAAGTTCCCTCGAGTGCGCCCGGAACCCTAACTCGCAACTGCACCTACTACACACCCAACAAAGCCATTACCAAAAGGCGGCAGGCACAGTCTCGAAGCAGAAGTGCACATGTATGCGTAGGCTGCGTGTCACGATGTGATTGGCGTTAATTCCAATTTCGGCACGCTGGATTGCCAGAAACACTACGCAAAGCAGCAGCACGTTTTTCTCTTGTGCCGGCACGTCAAATGCCCAGGATTTCGCCACGAACCAAAACAGCGTCTGTACATGGAGACAACCGCACAATTAAAAAACATATCCGGCTTCTGTAGTTCACGTAGAATACAGCTTCTCACGCGGCCGAGGTATGTGGCCATCACTTCTAACACGACTGCCTGTGTTCTGTATTTTAAAGAATGTACCCTGAATATTATATGGATGAAGTCCCACTACGGTATGGCTAATGATGATGTCATGATTACGTCCACATAGCCTCAACGAAGGTTCATAATAACGGCAGTAAGGAAATGTCACATTCCACATTGTGAAGGAGGCGTAAACCCCTATAATTGAATTGCCTTCGCCCGTTAAGCCGAAAGTAAATAAATGAAAGAATGAAAGTGCCGGGTCTCTGAAACAGTGTGTTGAGTGAAGGTGAAACACTGTTACACATGCTATAAGACAAAAAACGACCGACGCCGGACAGCCTAAGGACAGTGAGGCCTTCCCTCTTTGTGTACCCAGGAATTTGATATCTGTACAAAGGGAGAGTTCCTTTACTTCGGTGGAATGTCATACGAAGACATATACATAAAGCAAAAATACACACGACCCTAAACTGGAGAACTAATATGCATATGTAGCCGGAGCCTCGCTCGCACTCTTCTCACGAAGCAATGAACGGCGTCGCACATGTCGCCGAAATTGGTCCCTTCTCCAACTTCTGCGACACAGCCCACAAAACAGCCTTCTGCATCATTGTCTCGGTGTCAATTTTCAACGCTTGGACCCTAAACTTAGACCACGCCGTTGTATCGTCGACTATGGCTTCATCCTTGTGGAAAACACGGAGGTACGTCTCCATGTGGCGCAAAACACAAAAGCCGCACTCGTAATTTGTAGGCTGGCAGAAGCAGGGCATTCGCTGCCACTCCTCCGGGACCTTAATGCGCGGCTCATACACCATCTCCCACACTACTCGTACACGGCTGATAAACTCGCGGTCCTCCTTCTCTTCATGTGAACCTACACTGTCCAGGTGAATGATGCCCGACCGTGTGAGAATAAAAAAGGGACCAATGTTTTGCGTTGACGTAGGGGACGAGGACCTCCATGTCCTCCGCGCACTCAGTGTATACCTTTCTGGGTACTAAAAATTCGCGCCCCCATTTCAGCAAAGCTGCCTCAGTTCTTGCATCCCATGCTTTTTGGAAAGGGCCCTGCATCAAAGAAGACCCGACGTATACCTTCTTGCAAGCCGCGTCGGACAGGCTGTACCAGAGCCGCCGGTTGAGGAGCTCCAACAGGTTCTGCCCGATGTAGCGCGAGGTGCACCTCAAGTCTTGCAACTCAACCACTGGTACTGGGACGCCATCCCATTCGTTACTGTAAAACGTGATGCTATGAGTGCCTTCAAACCCTGTGCCCTTCTTGAAACAGTGATTGAGACCGTCAGCAGAACTTCTCGAACAAACATCTACATTCACGATTGCCATGAAGGGGATCCAAACAAACGTGGTTGTGAAGTGTTCTGTAGTTTATCTGGGAATTTCTGCAATCAGAGCATCCATTTCCAGCTTATCGTAGGCCTTCGGAATAGAAAGCTTCAACTAGTTTTTCACTTGTACATCGTTCATCATCCATGGCGGGAACGTCACACAGCCGACGTGAGTGAAGGTACTGTCACTGGTCGCATACTCAGGTGCAACGGTTCCCAGCGGCAGTCCGTCTACACTCGGAACATTGAGAACGTCGCTGCTGACCGCCTTCACCTGCATTTCCTGAAACAGTGAGAGCGTGTCGCAAGAGTCCTTCGGGCTGTGTTGGGGATGTCCATCGGTGACTTCCTCAATGACAACCGAATGAGCATCTGCGCCAGTGGGGGAACGCATAAACGTGATAACGTTGACGAGCATGTTTTCTCGATCATCCCATTTGTTACCATAGGGGGGAATCAAGTTCGGCACACACAGATGTAAAGCTTCCCTGCTCGGTGACCCACTGTCTTCAATCGATTGATGTTGATCCCCGTATTCCGTGGCGTTTTTCCGAATCACTGCTTCTGGCAGTGTATTCGGCACACTCTCGGGAAGCAAGCCGATGTCCAGGTCCTGCGTCTGGATGTCGTCCACCACAACACTTCGACGGATTTGTGAAATCGTGATGTCTTTGTCACCCCGCTATGAAACGTCTACCACAGTTCCATCTTCAGCGCTCTCCACTTGTTTCTCACAGATGCCGAGTGGGTTCTGCTCATCCGCACCAGTGCCCACCACGACCGTAGTGAAGTCGGCCTTCGACGCCTCACCAACATCTGGTGAAACCAACTTTGCACTGTCACAGTGTTCCACGTGCCCCACCTGCAGTGTCCATGTGTCTTGATCGTCTTCCTGCAGAGCGGCGTCCAGATCACGTACGAGGCCCATGATTTGGCGCCTGATCATCAGTCCTCGTCCAGACTTTTCTGCATTTTCTGGGACGCAGACCCACCCCAAGTCAGCGTCTTCTCGCTTCCGTAGGCACCGACTCCACATGTCCGCCTACTCACCCCACTCTGCCACCTCCGTAGTCCTCCATGAAGTTCGGAACACAGCTGGATGTTGCAGAGCGAGGTCCTGCAGTGCACGTAGGCGGACGTTCTCCACCCACTCCATTATGTCCTCCACTACGCTATCTCCCGGTCCATCCAACAATAGTTGGGCGTCCAGCATCACCTCGTTATGCGCCGCTTTGGGGTCCCACTCCGACAGTCCGCAGAAACGAAACTACGCCTCAGACACATACGTCCACAAGGCCCGGAGGATGTCATCGTTTCTCCAAAACAGGTCCCGTACCGACAACCTCGTAATACCATGAAACAGGTAGGTGAGGGGTCGAAAGCGGCCAAAGCTATTGTTGAATACCAACCGCAAAACCCGCACGATGTGTGCCGGCTCCCTCTGCATCACTCGACCTGCTAGGAGTATTCGCCTGACCTCGTCGGCCTCTTCGTCTGCAACCACGCAGCACCCAATTAAGGCCCAAAAAATGAAACCCGCACGAGGAACACTAAAACACTGATACACATGATCGGCGTGAAGGCTATTCTTCTATGATAGACTCACCGTCGTGACGCCAAGGCACGGGTGGAAGCTTGCGGAAGACATTAGCCTGCGACATGACCCACTAGATTGGGCATCAGTCCCAAGTGTAGGATTCGCGTAGAAACGCAGTGTCGCGTCTGAACTTATGCACGGCATTCTCGACCAGTCGGTCCTTCTGCGCCTGCAACTTCTTCTCCTGATCTTCATGATTTCTGCAGTTTTGGAGATAGTCCAAATACGCTACGAACATCTCAATTTCCTGCGGCGGCTTTCCGTACTTGACGCTATGGCAAATTCCCACCAAGGCGCGGTCTATGTGCTTCCTTACAGCAGGGTAGTCCTCCGCCTGCGCACAACGCCAACTTTAAGTCAACCTTATATTATGCTTTCGTCACCTCCGTCAACAATGTAGTGAACACCAAACGTTTTTCACAAACACTGGTCGACCTCCCACTTAAACGCAACTTTGACGCAAATGCTGCGAGGCACACTGACCTTGGCCTCACAAGCCCACTACGCGGCCGCGGCCTTCGTCTGATTCTCGAAAGTCTTCGAGTGCCATGCTTTCGCAAAGGAACACTTGAACTCCTCCGCCGTCTACGCTTCGAAGTCCCAACCCAGAAGTTCTAGCCTTGCTTACAACAGATGAAAGAATGCGGGAGTTGGAACTTCTGTCGGTTTAGTAGCCTTCGGGTACTTTGCGGCACCCAGATCCGCCTCTAATGTGGCCTTCGCCCGCACATCCTCCTCATCCAGTCGGAGTCGTTCAACACGTCCAGCACCCCGCATCTCACTATTTGCACACACAACAGTGAAAACCGGTGACCCTAAACCGCACATCTAGTATCGCCTGAGTTTAGCGTCTCTTCTGCCCTTTGGATCCGCCGGCAATGTCTGTTGTTGCTGAATGGCTTTAGTCTGACTCTCTCGTTGTGGGCGCGGCTTTGGCTCTTCTTGTTCGTCCACTCGCAAGCTAGGGCACTATTCCCCGTCGCGATTCTGAGTTCCCAGTGTTCTCGCCTGAACGGGACTTTGCGTTTGCACTGGGGTTCCGGCTTGTTGTTCTTGCATGAGTGTTTTTTCTTCGTCTTCCCCCTCTTCGCTTCCTAGAACCACTGGGTCCGTTCTTGTGCCCGTCTGTTGTGTTGCATTCGTTACTTTAGTATTCTCCTGCGTTCCAGGAACGGCCTTTACGCATCTCCCTATAATTGTAATTGTCCCGCCTGTGCGTGCTGATTCTCCCACTGAATGCTGCGTTCTTCACGCGTCTTCTGAAAGTTCTCTCGCGCCAGTTCCATCGCCTACCTTGCGCTGTGCCACGACGCACATCTACTATCTTTGAACTACGGCGCAGTCCTCTTCTGGCTTTTCGTCGACAGGCACGTCCTTGCGCGCTGCAGGTAGTGTGTTTTGATGTGTTTGTGCGGGCGTTCCTACTAATTCTCCCGTCTTGGTTACTACTATTCTCGTATGGGCTGCATCTCCGGAAATTTGTCGGATTTCCGCTGCAGTGAAGGCCACTTCACAAACACGTCCATCCTCCGCCTCGTCCTGTCGTGCTGCAATTGGGGCGTTGTCTGATTTTTGAAGTGTCTCTTGGTCAACTTCTACACTTAGGGTGCCTTCCCCGGCCTTTATCGGTCCATCCGTTACCGTCTGCTGTGTTTCGCTGCCTACACCTGCAGCAAATAGGCCCTTCACCACAGGTGCTAACTTCTTCGGTGTCATCTTGAACTCATACGGGTTGTTTTCGTCGAAGTCGTTCTCTCCAATCGGGCTCCTAAAAGTCGCTATATCCGCCGGACTGTACACGTCGTCTGCGGCATCGCCAAGCGTCTGCACGCTTTCCATTGGGTCTGGCAGCCATGCGAGGTCAATGTTTCCTCCTCCGCCGACTAAATCCTGTGTCTTCTTTTTTTTCACCTGGGGGTTGGCTTCGTCCTGATCTGAGCTTGATCGAGCACGAATTAAACAACCTTTAGGCACTTTCTTCGTTGCAGCCCTCGTTCGGAGAGTCCAAGTCTTCCGTTCTTGATCCGGGTGTCCTCCCCCCCCGGGCGCCTCGACCATGAATGGTCCGCCTATGCGCCTCTGAGTGCAGTCTCCTGTTCCCACACTGTCACTGAGTGTCTGCACGCCGGTTGCAGCTTGGTTTACTTCCGCATCGATGTTCTCTTCCTGCCGAGTTTCACTATTCGACGTTGGTGCGCGCCCCCCTGATTTCACCCCGTCCACCGCTGTCCGCGCGCTCCTGGCCCTTGTCGGCGCTAATTGCCCTGTGCCCGTGGTAGTGTCTTCCCCTCCCCGTCTCTTGGCCCTTGTTTGCGGACCTTGCCCTAAGTCTGTGCTACTGTCCTCCCCTCCCCGACTCATACGCTCCATCTTCGTCTTCCCACTATCCGCCCTCGGTCGCAGCTTCGTTGTAGTCCTTCCGACAGCCCAGTCCAGAACTACATCCTCCTTCCCTTTCCGGATCATCTCCAAAGACTTGCCCTATCCGGTGCCTTGGTCTGGATAGGGAAGGAGCTGTTGCGGCTTCCCACGATGGTCCTTCACAACAGGACACTGGGATTCCCAGTGGTGTTTGTTTAGCCTTACCTTACCCTTGAAGGTTTTATCCCCGCAATGCACGCACTTGCAATATTTTCGCTTTGGGTTGTTTTCCCTGGAGATATTCGTAACTGCCTCCGTCGACCACTCTCGAAGGAGATCCCGGTAAACCTCCTCGCTGCCGTAGTTCACCCTCCATTTTTGTTTGTTGATTTTGACGACTGCGAAAAACCCGTCTTCCTCCGAGTCGTCCTTTGTCGGTTCCAGGGTGGGCACCAACGTTTTCTTCCTTGGAGCAATGGACTCCTGCATGAATGCAATCTTCTGTTACCACTGAACTTTGCGTAGATAGCGAAGAAAGTCGCTCAATCACTGCAAAGCAAGGAAATGAAGATTGATATAATGAAACCCTAGATCTAACCTCCAATTCCTCTTTGGTATCCTCTGATGTTAAACCGTCCCCCGTTTCGTACTGGAAGTCCTCCTCCTCTTCCTCCTCTTCCTCCTCTTCCTCCTCTTCCTCCTCTTCCTCCTCTTCCTCCTCCCTCCATCGTGGCTCTCGAGTGTTTGGCATTGTACTCAAGCGCTGCCGATTCCGGCGTGCAATGCTTGTCTGTTTCTCTGCACACTCGTCCCACGTCTACAACTGCCGTAAACGCTCACAACCCCCCTGAACCCTAAAATGCAACGAGAAGGCAACACGAACATTGACATTGTGCGTGTATGCTCTAATTTCGCTCCGTTGGTAGGCGCACCTAAAATGAAGCAGTTCGTGAGCTCAGGCCTTACAATTGGGAGCTCCAGACAAGTAAAGCGCTAAGCTCCACCGTCGCTCGCCTTAAACCGGACCTCTTGCATGTTTCGCGATTGCAGCAGGACTTCACCGTACCGTGAATTGGAGTGGGCGAACTCAAAGCACATTACCCCGTAACTACAAGAAAACCGACCTCAATTGCCACCACGGCCAGTCGTCGCCATCCCCCGCAGTAGCTTCTCCAATTCCGAAATGCCACCCTACACTCTGGGGCCAGACACAGAACTCTAGGAAAAGGCTGCAGAAGCGATGTCGGTGATGGGAAACACTACGCGCAAAGGGGGAAAAGGCACCCAAAGCCGCTGTATAAATTTTATTTCCGTGCAAAACACTACGCGCAGAGGGGGAAAAGGCACCCAAAGCCCATGTATAAAATTTATTTCCGTGCTAGACCATATCCTTCTACATGGCCAAGGCATTCACTATTTTTCGTTTTTTGTAAGTGTTAGATCATATTGGGCTCCGATCATATTCATCTAACACAGAAGGCCTTTCACTATTCTAAATTCTTTTTGCATGCTACACCACATGAATGTAGCCCATTTAACGTTTTACTAATTTTCATTATTTCTACGGCTACATCATGTGGATCTAACATGGAAAGCCTTTCCCTTTTTTTCAGTTTTCTAACTACTAGACCCAATAGATTTAACAGTTCATGCCATTCACTATTTTTCATTTCTTTTAAGTGGTAGAGCAAGTGGATGTTATATCGAAAGCCTTTCAATCTTTTTCATCTTCCTAAGCGCTAGATGGATTGGATTTAGCACATTTACCATTTCACTCATTTTCTTTTGAAAGTGGTAGAGAACATGGACGTAGTAGAACTCTAGTGTTTCACTATTTTGAATTGTTTTTACGTGCTACATCCTCTGAATCGTGCACATTTTGCACTCCCTAACCGGATGCCCCCATGATATCCGAGGCCCAATTACTGTTCCCTAGAAGCAGTCCCCAAAAGAATTTGGAATTCAATGGGTCCAGCACACACAATTATACATTTTGGGGGGGTTAGGGAGTGCATTCGCACTCCCTAACCGGATGCACTCCTGAAAACCGAGGCCGGATTAGTGTTCCATAGCACCATTTCTCCAAAAGAATTTGGAGTTGAATGGGTCCGGCACACGCAATTATACATTTTTTGGGGGTTAGGGAGTGTTTTTGCACTCTCTAAGCGGATGGACCCCTGATAACCGAGGCCAAATTAGTGTTCCCTAAAAGCAGTTCTCCAAAAGAGTTTGGAGTTCAATGGGTCTGGCACACACAATTATACTCTTTTTTGGGATTAGAAAGTGTTTTTGCACTCCCTAATCAGATGCACTCCTAATAATGGAGTCCGAATTAGTGTTCCATAGCACCATTTCTCCAAAAGAGTTTGGAGTTGAATGGGTCCAGCATACAAAATTATACATTTTGGGGGGGTTAGGGATGTCTTTCGCACTCCCTAACCGGATGTTTCCTTGATAACCGTGGTCCAATTACTGTTCCCTATAAGCATTTCTCCAAAAGAGTTTGGAATTCAATGGGTCCGGCACACACAATTATACATTTTTGGGGGGTTAGGGAGTGCTTTCGCACTCCTTAACTGGATGCATTGCTGAAAACCGAGGCCGGATTAGTGTTCCATAGCACCATTTCTCCAAAAGAGTTTGGATTTGAATTATATCGAGGCTCACACTATAAGAAACCCACATTTTTTGTGATGGCAACAAAAAACATGGCATGTTTTTGCGGACAAGACGGCGTCACAAAGTTTGAACCAATGGATGGCAAATTCCAATGGACATTGCAAAAAACGTGTACATGTCCATGAAAAAACATGGGCATTATACAAAAAACAAGTATGTTTTGCAAGACACCCAAAAAAATGTTGTCATATTTTTTGCGATATGCAAAACAATATGACAATGCCATGTTGGCAAAGTCAATCAATTTCACTACAAGAAAATTTCCAGGAGTTATTGGACATCCATGTAAAATGTTAACCCAATCTGAAAATCATAGGAGAAGGGTAGCTGCTTGGGAGTCTTCCAAAAAACCCTTTCATGAATGGATGATGAAGCTACTATTCACTATTTTTTAGTTAGGATTTCATGAAGCACAAAATCTGTTGGCATCTCTTCTATAAGCCTGTGTGTGTACATAAATATAATTATTGGAAATATGTCTAAATCCTTTAGAATTTCATATGCCAAGTACGATATACTACGCTTCACTTCCGATCTTACGATTCATGTGTATATGTTGTACTGGAAGCTTCAAAGCATGTGCGGACTTTTCAAATTATGTTCATATTCATCAACAACTTATAGGAATAAATGAACTCTTATTTTCATTGTATTCAAATTGTTTACAATAATTTTCTATCCCTAATACAATACTACAATATTGATAGTTCATAATTAAATGTATCATAGAAGTAATTTTTGTAAGAAAATGTGATGCTCATCCAAACAAAAAGTCACCCCCCACCTTCCACAAAAGACATCCATTTACAAAAATGAAAGATTCCACTATATTTTTAATTAGAAAGTGCAAAAAAATAATTCCTAGCATTATTTTGTTTTTATTTCTATTCAATGGGGGGATTTTATTGCACTGCATCTATAAGAAGGGCTTCCATTGTCATCACTTCTAGTATTGGTCATTAATTGAATAAAGAACTTTGTTTTGAAAAAGCGACTATGTCATTTTTTCTTTAAAAAACTATCCACAAATCAAGTCAAATATTAAGTGTGTTTGAGCATAATCAATATCCATTTCATACCACAAGGGGACTATACAATCCATTTCACACCTAGATAAGCAACTCTCATATTATATACCATTCATTATAATTACTTATAATGATTTTTTCTTCAATCTCAATGAATGTAATTTGCTATAATGTAAAAATTGCTTGTAGCCCTTCCAACAAAAAGTCCAAAATCGTATTCATATACGACAAGTATATTCTTCAAAGACAATAGTAGTATTAAAAAACTTATTACATGAATTTTTTTAATGCATGTATCATACCAAAATCTACCCAACTATTTGGTGTTCTTGGTAATTTAAAAAAGAAATAGAACATTACAAACAAATGTTAATTTCAATTGGAGGGAACTCCTTCTATGGATTTAAAAAAACTCCACATACATCTTTTTATTCTTCATATATATTTTTATTTTATTTTTTATTTTATTTTATTTTTATTTTATTTTATTTTATTTTATTTTATTTTTAATATATAAGTCAATTTTTTCTACATTTCATCTTTTTCTAATTGGTCCTCATGTACCTTCTTGATCAATCTAATTTCATATACTTTTCTATAGAAGTTGTCTTGTAATCCGTTCTAATGCCATTGACCCTTGCATATCATACAAGAGTTGCATCTCTAGAACTTTACATTCTTCTGTAAGACAAATTAGAAGTTTTTTCATACATTAAGTGCCACAATTTCAGTACATTTTAGGTTCAATTAATTTTGTATAATACTTGCACTATCAATTGACATTGATGACTTCCATTTCATGTGCTCTTGCTATCTTTTAAAAAATTTCAAAGTATACAAAATCTCTTAAAAGAAATACATTTTCTCTCATTTGCTTCGTACACATAGATGGAGTTTGATACATACCATGAACAAAGGTACAAACAGACTTTAGGGTCATTGCAAGAAAAAAAACTTATTTTTGTAGCATTTGCACAGTCCTCATAATTTTTTGTTGAAATACTTCTTTATTAGAAAAACAATTTGAAAGAAACATGAGAAATATGTCCAATGTATACACCTTTACAAAAAAGATACCCTAGGAAGGAATAGCATTAAAAAAAATTGTGAGTGGAAAAATTGGAAAAGTGCAGAATCTCATGAAGATAGGTACTTTGACATTTTAAATTTGTAAAAAGTAGGAAAAACAATTTTCAAGAATACTAAAAATAGAACATTTGAAAATAGTTCATGTTTTAGGGATTTCACAATTCAAATTGTATTAGAATATTTTAAAATCTTCCAAAATCTATCAAAATCATTTGGAGTTTTCTATAGAGTATAAATTCAAAGTTTGAAATTTATTAAATTGAAATTTTTAATAGATATAATTTGATTTTGAATGTGATTTAAATTCCAATGAAATTCAATAACTATGTTGAAAACTTAATATTTCATCAAAATTTTAATAAAATTCAACTCTAATTCAAAGTTAAGTTGAAATAACTTAACCCCTAAAGTTCCTTGACTATGTTATCACCAAAAATGCTCAAAAACTGTCATTTTTTATATAAGTACCAAATTTCTGAAAAAAAAAACTTTTTTTGACACATGCAACTATACGATCTTATAGTATGCTAGTTTGAAAAGATGTGCAAAAAATTTCAAAAATTTCAACCTTGCAGATTGTAAGATATTAGAGTTTGAAGTGACGAAATTCTTTTTTTTGCCCCTGCGAAAATCTGGGCAGATGCACTTCACAAGGTCAGATCATTATGAAAAAGTGTCCAAAATGGTTGCAACTCTGTGGAATCATTCTTCAAGTTAAGTTGGCTACATGCTTTAAAAAATTCAGATTTTTTGGAATTGTAAAACATATAGGAAAAAAATAGTAAGTAGAAAGATGTAGGGAATGATTCAAAACACTAAATTGTTAACAATTTATTTATGGAATTGAAAAATGAAAATCCAATGGTTGTAATGTTGTAATTAAAAATCTACAAAATTTGAGAATTTATGAAAAAGTTTATATATACTTCTACAACATTTGAGAATTTTTATTCTATTTTTTGAGACATTGACTAAGATGTCTACATGTTTTTTGAGTTGTTTTCTAGGGACATCAAATCAAATGTCTCTAGAGACATTTTTGCAATGTCTATTGAGACATCCAAATGTTTTCATAGACATCAAATGAGGCATTGCCGTGTTCATCTCATGTTCATCTTTGAAATTTTACTTTTAATACAAACTACACGTTCTACATATCCCATATGGTTTGCCATACTTCCTACCACCCCACTTCTATATAAGCTTGTGTTTTCATTTCAATATACTCACAATAAATTCTCAAATACAGTGTATTTTGTATGGTGTATTGTACTTGTTGTATAATGTATGTTGTGTAAATGATGTATGTTGTATAATGTATGTTGTGTAAATGATGTATGTTGTATAATGTATGTTATATTTTTAATGTATTCTGTATTGTGCAAGAAATATGGTATATTGTGTATGAATGTAGTTGGTTATCTCAATTGATGTCTTAGAAAATATGTGGATGTTGTAGTTGATGTCCCAAAAAACATGTGGATGTCTTTGTGGACATCCATTTTGCAAAGGACATGCCATAGCATAAGGGATTGGTAAATGATTTAATTGTAAACATCAAAGGAAACATGTGCATGTCACAGAAGATGTCTTTTTAGACTTCAGATTGGACACAATACAATGAACATGTCAAAATTTTGAACTACTACAAAGTTGACATGTGGTAGTGATGTCATGGCTAACGTCATCCAAAGAATGGATGAAAAAGTAGCTTATGTGGCATTCACTGCCCCGTCATCGCTGAGGTAGCGCACATGTGGCAGCCACATGGCAACTTCTTAACATTTTAAAAGACCATGTTTTCTAAGACATCCTCCTAAATCTTCTTCAAATCTTATCATGTTTTCTGTAATTTTGCATGTTTTTTGCCTTGTCAATCCTGACGCATTTTTTTTGATATCAAAGTTGACGTAGCTGATGTCCACGCAAACATGACTACCACAATATAGTCATGTCACAAAAATCGCGGGTTTCTTCTAGTGTCAATAATTGTTCCCTAAAAGCAGTTCTTCAAAAGAGTTTGGAGTTCAATGGGTCCGGCACACACAATAATACATTTTTTTTGGGTTAGGGAGTGTTTTTGCACTCCCTAACCGGATGGACCCCTAATAATAGAATCCGAGTTAGTGTTCCCTATCCCCATTTTTCCAAAAAAAGGTTGGAGTTGATTGGGTCCGGCACACACAATTATACATTTTTGGAGGGTTAGGGAGTGTTTTTGCACTCCCTAGCCGGATGCACCCCTGATAACCGAGGCCAAATTAGTGTTCCCTAAAAGCGATTCTCCAAGAGAGTTTGGAGTTCAATGGGTCTAGCACACACAATTATACATTTTTTTTGGATTAGGGAGTGTTTTTACACTCCCTAACCGGATGGACCCCTGATAATAGAGGCCAAGTTACTGTTCCCTATCCCCATTTTTCCAAAAAAAGGTTGGAGTTGATTGGGTCCGGCACACGCAATTATACATTTTTTGGGGGTTAGGGAGTGTTTTTGCACTCCCTAGCCGGATGCACCCCTGATAACCGAGGCCAAATTAGTGTTCCCTAAAAACGATTCTCTAAGAGAGTTTGGAGTTCAATGGGTCTGGCACACACAATTATACATTTTTTTTGGATTAGGGAGTGTTTTTACACTCCCTAACCAGATGGATCCCTGATAATGGAGGCCGAATTAGTGTTCCCTAGTACCATTTCTCCAAAAGAGTTTGTCGTTCAATGGGTCCAGCACACACAATTATACATTCTTTGGGGGTTAGGGATTGCGAAAGCACTCCCTAACCGGAGGCTTCCTTAATAACCAAGGCCAAATTATTGTTCCCTAGCACCATTTCTCCAAAAGAGTTTGGAGTTCAATGGGGCCGGCACAGAGAATTATACATTTTTTTGGGTTAGGGAGTGTTTTCGCACTCCCTAACCGGATGGACCCCTGATAATGGAGTCCGAATTAGTGTTCCATAGCACCATTTCTCCAAAAGAGTTTGGAGTTGAATGGGTCTAGCAATGTCAATTATACATTTTTTTTGGGTTAGGGAGTGCAAAAGCACTCCCTAACTGGAGGCCCCTCTGATAACCGAGGCGGAATTAGTGTTCCTAGCACCATTTCTCCAAAAGAGTTTGGATTTGAATGAATCCGGCACACACATTTATACATTTTTTTGGGGTTAGGGAGTGCTAAAGAACTCCCTAACCGGATGCAACCCCTAATAACAGAGGACCAATTAGTGTTCCCTAAAACCATTTCCCCCAAAAAAGTTTGGAGTTGATTGGGTCTGGCACACGCAATTATACATTTTTGGGGGGGTAGGGATTGCGAAAGCACTCCCTAACCAGAGGCTTCCGTGAAAACCAAGGCCGGATTAGTGTTCCCTAGCACCATTTCTCCAAAAGAGTTTGGATTTGAATGAATCCGGCACACACATTTATACATTTTTTGGGGGGGTAGGAAGTGCGAAAGAACTACCTAACCGGATGCAACCCCTAATAAAAGAGGTCCAATTAGTGTTCCCTAAAACCATTTCCCCCAAAAGAGTTCGGAGTTGATTGGGTCCAGCACACGCAATTATACATTTTTTTTGGGTTAGGGAGTGCTTTTGCACTCTCTAACCGGATGGACCCGTGATAATGGAGGCCCAATTCCTAAACCCTTAAACCATTTGCCCCAAAGAGTTTGGAGTTCAATGGGTTTAAATTTCTTATCATTTTGAAAAAGTTCTATGTTTTTTTAATTCAGATGTATATTGTTCATCCCCTTAACCATACAATAAAATTTGGTTATTTTCCTTTTATTTTTAGTGTTTCATTGTATGTCTTCTTCTTTGTTTGAAGTCCTAATTTCTTTTTCTTTTTACCTTTTTCAACATTAAAAATGTCGTTTTCTGGGGGATTCACGATATGATTTCCTTTCTTAAGTAGGGAACTATGGTTTACTTGAAGAAAATGTCACTTGTGGTTGATGTTTAATTCTTGTTAACTCCCTAAACCCCTAGAGGGGAAGGCCCGAAGTCTACCGCCACCACGAAACACTGGGGGGAACACAGAGGCATGCGTGGCTGGGACATACTCATGCATGCGGCGTGAACATGGCCCATGTCCATGCATGCGGCGTCGCATGGCCATGCATGCGATAAGTCAGGCCGTTTCTTTTCTACAGTACGCCGGAACACAACAGTCGAAACACTGAATTTTTGCCCAGGTAGACCCTGTCAGGTAGTAAAAAACAGTGCGTGGATGTCATCTGCTAGGCATTGAACGCAACCAGCACATGGAAGAGGGGCCTAGTAGGGCCAGCAGATGGCAGGCTGCGGCAGCAGGGAGCCAGAATAATCAATATCCGCAATAAAAAGGGTGAGAAATAGTGCTCCCCTTTCTTTTGGAAAGATTGTTGATCTAGTGGTTTAAATTACATCAACAATAGTTTGGAAATTATTTTAAGCCTTGATTTGATAAGGTTTTATTTGGTAGTGCCTATCTTATCAATTAATCATTTGGAAATCAACAGTTATGTCTATTCTATGATTTCCTTGTATATTTTATGGCTTGGTTGATTTGATAAAGGTTAAACTTGGAATTTGCCTTGTCTATCAACCATTGTTTGGAAAGTAATAGTCTTGAAAAGTTTATGATTTGAAAATTTATAGGAATGTCCCTCCTACCCACCCTGGTTTTTTAAATCCTAAATCCTAAACCCTAAATATCAGATCTAATTACAACTAAACGAATGGTTTTTTACACGATCTCAAACACGTGGTGAACACACCTGCCAAACGACTTTAATTTGTTTTTTTCGCTCTTTGTTGCGACTTGGTAGTTCCTGAAGTCGACCTCCACTATATACTGCTGCATCTTTTGCACCAAGGAGTCTTAACTCCCAATCGCTCAACTTGCATTTCGTACCGTTCTTATTCAACCAATTTTGAAACTTGGTTTTCTCAAACGATTCCTTAGGCACACACGACCACACGTTGTAATTCTTCATATTCAAAGCCTTGTCCAACTCCTTCAACCCCTGAATTTTGTAATCGTGGTTACCCTTACTCTACCTAAAGAACTACACTAAAGTATCCGGAACAATAACTGCATCCATGCTCTCAAAATTGAGGCTTGAAGGCTAGCAATAAGCCCCTAAAGGCTCATGTTTTAACCGGCTTAAATCCTCAACTTTCTCAAAAGTCTAAAACTTTAGCTTCCCCTGATCGAAGTCATTAGTGGCTTGATCATCAGCTATATCCTCGAATATCCTCTTCCTCTTGAATTTTCCACTCCAACTCAGAATGACATGAGCAACCTGCTCGTAGAGGTGCCTCTATAGGGTCCCAAACATTTGGTTGTTGATATGGCTCACTAAATATGACACTATCTCCACATGGCCAAGTAAATCAAACTACTCGATAATCTTATCCCGAGCAAAGGAAGATGCCAACCGATACTCAACCTTTTAATAAGCCATCTTCTTGTCCACTGGCATAAACATATCCTTGAATTTTGGCGGGAGTGGATGATGACATGGCATTAATTTCAAGTGGATGTCCCTTGGGTGTGAATACCTTAGCGGACAAAATCCTATGATTGACCAATGAGATTGCTATAAATCTTGTCCACTTTCCAGTCTGAACTGAGCCTGAGGCCCGTTTCATATATGGATGTTTACAAGCAATGCACGGAAATCTCTACAATTTCATTGGTCAAAGGTTAAATTTTGTCCAGTTGAGCTTTCACACTTGATGAAATTGCCATGTCATCATCCTCTCCCGCCAAAATCTAAGATGAGGCCATAGTTGTAGTAGACAAGTTTAGGGTCACCTTGGGAGGTGATCCCAAATTTTGTCATGTGGACAAAATGGATTTGTTCAAAAAGAAAGAAGTTGTGAAGGAGCTTCCATGCAACAATAATGCAACTACAAAGGAGCTTTCACAAATATAATTCCACCAGACATCTATTTCCTAGTCTGAAGCCATATACCGAATGGACAAAACCAATGATGACATGGCAATTTCCCTCTATACCAACCTGGACAATGAAGTGGACAAAGGATTTTGTCCACAGGCCTCGGGGGGTGCACTTAGTTCTATTATAACAAACCACGTGCGAACAAGTGGTTTCTAATAAACTATAATTTCAACCTAAAATTTTGAACATTGTTTAATAATGACTATAGCTTTCTATCGCCAAAATTTCCAACTCAAATAAAATATGAAATGATTTCTAGAAGACGTTGAAAATGAACTAAAATGGCATGTTTTTCAACTCAAATAATTATAGAGGACACATTTAGATGACCATTGAGTCAATATTCAACTCAAAATGAGCTTTCAATAATGAGTTATTTTTAGGAATTTTTTGTTCATTTTTTAGACAATTTTTTTTAATATAATATAGGGGTGTGAAAGTTATTTTTTAGTCCTATAGTGTATCTTTTTACTTCAAAAATTTGTAACTAATTATTATTAACAAATAAAAATATCAATAATTCAAAACACAAACTTTCAAAGTAGGAAAATCTATTCATATTTTTTTAATTTTGTTTTATTTAAAATTCAAAAACTATATGGGCAGTTGCAAGAAACACCTGCCGATTTTGGTTCAAAACGGCAATTTCACTTCTATTCGTGGATTTTGGAATAATTTTTTTTAAATAAAAAAAAATATGGATAATGTGTAAAGCATTAAAAAAATGATATGTGCAAAAATTCAGACCTAAAATTTTTTATCTCTAAGAGTTATGCACGGTCAAAGAGGATTGAAAAATGGAAGAAAATAGACAGTTTGGAATTTAATTCTTGAAAAATAGTAAAAAATTCAAAAAATTCTCAAAAAAAAAGACATTTTTCCTAACTTATAGATACTCCTTTTCACCAATTTTCACTATTGGAAAAATAAAATTGTGTTCTCTACACTTGCGCAAAGGTAGTGCTCTTTGAGCACATGTGGAGGGTGGACAGTTTACTATTTTTAGAAAAAAATTCGTGAGATTGTGTAACTTTAGTATAAGTCCTTGTATACCAATTTTGAGCTTCAAATTATTATTTTTGGATCAAAAATAGTACTACAAACCCCCAAAATGGCCAAGGTAGACATCCAATTGGGGGCAGTTTAAAAATAGTAAAATATTTTTTAAAAAAAACAAAAAAAATACTCAACATTTAAAACTACCACATGTACCTTTATTTCAAGTTTCATAGAAGATGGACACACGATGCAAAAGTTATGAGCAAAAAATCACCTGTCTAAGGTTAAGGGGACAAAAAATAGGACAAGTGTTTCTTGCAATCACCCATATAGGGGGTCCAAAGTTTTGTTCGCACGTGGTTTCTAATGGACACTCTAAATGACCCCCCTGAGCCATAGGCATTAGACGTCCATATATGAAATGGGCCTGAAGGTGAAAATGGGATGTTGCTAAAGGTTTCTTTGCAATTGCAGCATTCCATTCTTGGATCTAAAAGCATCCCCACCAAGAAGATCTCGTATCTCTATCTGGATGAGTATCTGGACTCATTTGGATAGGGAAGCCAAAAAACCCATTGGCATTCTCTATCCCTAAAAATTTAGGGACGGGATGCTGAATTCTCTAAATCAGAGCTTCAATAGGAAATTCAAAACCAGTAAACCCTAAACAAAAATTCACCCTACCACATTAGTTGATTTGCAGGAGTACTATTCTTTTGGCCTTGTTTTCCTTTCTGTACTTCCGTTTTGATTGAGCCATGCTTATATTTAATAAAAAGGGAAAATTTTAAGGAAGAGCTGGTAGGCACTTGCATTCCGTATCCCAATTTTTGCTCCATTTCATCCTGATGGAGATACGGATGGAGAAGTGACTAGTGGGGATGCTTTAAAGAGAAGAGGTTGTCGACCATATCCAGGAGGTGTCATGGTTTGGGATTTCATGGGTGTGTCGATCTTCCGAGTTTGAGCGACGACTACTTTGATTGCTTTATCGATGATCCCTTCCATCATGTCTTGGAGTAGGTTAACCATAGATAGATCCATGGTGGGCAAGTAACGTTATCATACTTTGGTTACTTTTCTTTTTTCTTTTTGGGTAAGTTCATAAAGTTAGACTCAATCTTGGAGGTGGAGCAAGTTTGGATGTAAAACTTCAAAATTTAATGCAGAGCTTGTAGGCCAGCCTTACCCTAATTAAGGTTATCCCTTGCATATCCAATTTCAAGTGGAATTGTTGTTGTATTGATCATGTTCAACGAATAATTTACAAGTTCAACATTAGAGAAAATTTACCTTAGGTTCAATATTTCCGATTCCTAGTAGAATAGTTGTGGTGATCGATCGTGAGGGAATAAAAAAGACCAACATTAAAAGAAATTTGCTAGTAGCAAATGAACTCCCTAGTCCCTAGCAAAGAATCACAACTATTCAAGTATATAGTGTGAACATCTCATCATGTTCACACCGCAACATGCATTTGAAAGGTAACAATTGCATTCTTGGCTCAAACCATGCAATTTTGTTTCATGTATAATTGGGCATGTGTGATTTTTTAAATGATGCTTTGATGGGATCTTTAGTCTACTAAAAACTTAGTTCATTTTCTTTTGTATAAAAAAAAACCCAAAAAACCTTAGTCCATTGAGAACTTAAGGTCCATAATTTGCCATTCCTTCATCTCATACTATAATTAATGGCATCGAATAGATATTTTTTTCATACATTTTTGTTTAGGCCTTGTATTTGTCTCTACTTCAAAATCATATACCACAAGTACAAGTGCATTCAACAAACAAGCTAGAAACAAGGAGATTGTCTTTATCGTAACTATGTAAAGTCCATAAAGATAGTGTCACAAGTGTGAAGCCAAAATGTCATTTCAGAGGTTGACCATAATAATAGCCCATAAACTATTGTTGATTTGATACACTTCAGAAATCACCTATAAATTGCAATTTCAATATTAACCATTATTAACCCTTGCATGCAGTGGATTATTAAGCTGCAAGTAAGCATGTCCTCTCTAATCTACACAGATGAGGTCTGTGTGCCCTACAGCTGTAGCTAGAATGTACGCAACAAGATAAGCTGCAGCTATAATTATGGGCTCTTTCCAACCAATCAACTCTAAATGATAAATGAAAAAGTGACACCGACGCCCCTTCCCTTCTACTCGCTTCATCAGTTTGAAGAACGATACCTGTATGAACCTTATCAATGTTATCACCATATATCACACTCGCTTCATCAGTTTGAAGAACGATACCTGTATGAACCTTATCAATGTTATCACCATATATCACTGCAATCCATCTAAAATCTGATATTTATTGAAAGTCCCTTCCTAATGATTTCAGTATTAATTCTTCAACCAACAGAGCACTAAATAAACATTGAAATAACCTTCTAAAAGTACCATTTCAGTATTATTCCATCAACAGTTGCAAAGATTGTCATTTCGATACTGAAAGGCACATAAAAACATTAAAATGACAATAAAATAGAATCCTTTCAATACTACAGGCACTGAAACACAATCAAACCACATTAAGAAGTGAAATTTTGATACCAACCTTTCACGCTCTCTTCAGTGATAAGTAGTGAGGAGTTTTTTTTGTAACTATACATGAATCTTGACAGTCTAGTTAGAATAAAGATACAATTGTGTGCTGGGAGGGACACAATATATACCTGTGTGATAATGGAGACAGTTTCTATGATGAAAACCCCCGAGGCGATGAATAATGGGAGAAACATGCAAGTACCGTGCCTGCTCAACCTCCTCCAGTATCTCCCATGAATACTCTTGCCTTGTACCTGTCTTGTGTCAAAAATCCTTATGCAAGCTCCTGCCATTGACGCTCCCAAAACACCTGGCTAGACCTGTTGTTGTCAAATACATGAGTGTTTCGACAGCCTGAGGACGAAGATTGTAGCAATATTTTTCAAGCTCTAGTATATTATTGTAATTACCTATGTTCCATGCTCGAATCATGGACGTAAAAATCTAAGCCAACATGTAGTACTTAGGAATATCTGTTCATTTACAGAACATTGTACTTACCAAGGATAGATTGGGAGAACAGCAACAGCCATTCCTATGTATGCAGCGGCACATGTGCCAGCAGCTTCTGGTCATTCCTGCTTGCGTTGCAAGCGTTCTGTTCATGCTTTCAACCCCGCCTTCGGCGCCTTTCCTCGCCCCCCGCCTTCGGGTGTGTACTCGCCTTCGGGTGTTATTTTGCAGTAAAAGCTACCCTTGAACGGGTTTTCTCACATGTGCCAGCAGCCAACCCATCCAATCCATCAGTCAGATTAACTCCTGGATTGCCGCAAAAGCCAAAGTTAGTCCGTCAATGGTAGATACCATTTGCCCAGATACCAAAGCGCAAAAGGAGCTGGCAATGGGAGCAATCTATTCCTGCAACCACAGTAACGAAGACGATCAGCTCCTTGATCATCAAGAATTTCTTGAACCCCACATGAAAATTGTGACAAAAATGGACAATTCTAGAAGAAATGATAATTGAAACATATAGACTGACTTTGCAGAAACCATAAGGAATCAGTGAAAGAGGAGTGAAGTACCCCGGTGATAAGGAGGCAACCACACATTTTATAAGGAGATTGCAAGCTGGCGCTGTCGAGCCAAAACACAAACCACAGACCAACAGCTACCTGGCTGCATTCAGCACCCACCAAGGCAAGGGAACTCAGATACTGCTCCCATTTCACTTGAGATCATGCAGTGATGTAGACCAAGCAGCTATTCCTCACACAAGTGGTGAAATACAAAACTTTGTCACTAACAATATAGTGATTCAATACTTAAAACTACTCTTCAAGAAACCTGTATCCTGCTTAAGCATGAAAACTAAGCTAGGGAGGATTGACCCCCTATTGCCCCATCTAAAGGTAAATATAAAACATGCCCCATATTTTGAGCCTCATAAACTTTGTATTTCTTTGCCTTGTCCAAAGTAGAAGCACCCAAAACCATCAATATAAGTAATTTAGCATAGTTGAAGACACCTTTTCCTAAAAGTGATATTTTTGTAGTATTAGCAAGTGAAAATCATGAATGTTAAAAAATAAAATAAAATTTGGATGTGATATGTAATTTCTATGATTTTTCAAAGTGCCGTCTCCCTAAACCACTAAAACTGTCATATAAGTGGACCCTAAACCGAAATCTGCAAAAATCACCAATTAACAAATCACAGTTAAGTATGTGTCCTTCAATTGTGTCGGCGAATCAGAGGTAAGAATTTGAAGGACACATTAACTAAAGTCTAGGGACATATTAACCCCTAAGCGCTCTAACGTCCAATTTCTAGACAATGAACAGATTGAAACTCTTGTTTCTTTTTCATTCTGCTTGGATGAAACTCATCCTCATTTGTGGAGATATCTTATCAAGTCCTAATGGTTGGATTTGGTGTTGTTAGAGTACATATTTTTCTAAAATTACAAATGTGGAAGAATGTCAAGTGGTTGACCAAGCCAAAATTGTATTGACTCTAGTTCAAAACTCAATTTGCAAAAATGAGGTCATAGATTTTAACCCCTAAAGGACCGGACTGTGTTTTTTGGTTGTATAGAAATTTTGGGCAGGTACCTACGAGCGGAGATTTTCATATTTGGGGCTAAAATTTTAATAGAATGTGGGGGCAAAGAAGATCTTTCATATGCACCAAATTTCATGACATTTGGAAATACGAGTCAAAAGTTATAGCCTAATATGTTACTTTTTTCACCGACAGGGCAGTTCGGGCAGATCAGAAAAATCACTTTTTTCAGAAACAAAAATTTGGAATTGATTTTCTAGAGTTTTATATACACGAAAAGCTTTGAATCATTCCATTTTGATCAATGAGTCAAAAGTTATGAGGATTTTTTGTTTGCAGGCAATTTTGGATTTCCTACTCTAAAATAAACTTTGAAATCCTTTATCTTACCCAATTTTCAAAACTTTTGGACAAAAATAAAATCGTAGGATGTAGATACATTATTACAACATTTAGACCATTGGAATTGGAAATTTTCAATTCCATATTTAAATTGTAAATAATTTAGTATTTTTAATCATTCTCTACTACTACCCACTTACTATTTTTTTCCTATATGTTGTACTATTCCAAATGATCTGAAATTTTTTAAGCATGTGGCCAACTTGTCTAGTAAAACAAATCCAAAGAAGCACCACCATTTAGGTCATTGTTTCATAGAAATGTGAGCTTGTGAAGTGCAGCTGCCCTGCTTTCACAAGGTCAAAAAAATGATTTTAGTTAATTTGAATCTTATATCTTGCAATCCCCCTGGTGGAAATGTCTGAAATTTTTACCACATGTTTTTGATACTATATAATACAAGATCCTACGGTTGGATATGTCAAAAAAAAAGTTTTTTTTCAAAATTTGGTACTTGTACTAGAAATGGCAGTTTTGGAGCGTTTTTGGTGAAAGTATAGTCACAGTCCTTTAAGGGTTAAGAAGAACAAAAATTTCAAAAAATCACCATGTCAAAAGAAACTCATTTTAAATGCATTTCAACAAATTTTACTCAGAAAATGATAATATTTTGCTTGTAGTCGAATTTAGAAGGAATTCTGAAATTTCTCTTTCAAAATTTATAAAAAAATATTCATGGCAGCATTGGTGAATCTAACCGTACGGATGGAATCTAAAACTCAAACTCTACAACTTTCATTTGTATATGAATTTCAAAATATTCTTTCTAATAGTACTTTATAATTATTTTTCCCAAATCTTCAATTCTGGAGAAGGATTTGGACATTTAGGGGTTAACTAAAGTCTAGGGACACATTAAGAGGTAGTCTAAGGTACAAGAATATGTATAGGGACGCTTTTGGGTGCCTTCACCGTAGCAAACTTGGGGCCTCTGATTGCAAATATGTATTCAGAATTTGCAAATTTTATCATGGGTGGGAAATAAAAAAATTCAGTGTTTTCTCCAGGGCAATAATGGGGGTCCAATCCTCCCTGGCCGGGTAGACCGCTGTGGGCCCATGTTGTATTTGGATGATAGACGATGAACAGAAACTTTCATCGCCATTTACTTGAGCGGTGCTCAATTGCGTTCATTCATTTTATCAGGCTGAGACGTCTCATAAGCTCAAAGCTTGACACTCAGCTCTTTCAGTCTTCATTTGTTGCGTCCAACAAACCCTCAATTGCAGCAACAATTGAAAGGAAAGACGTAGAAGAGAGATTTAGGGTTTCGACATTTGCAGCATGGCGACGGCGATGGAGGTCTCAGCCGTGACAAACACAGGCATAGCGCCCGTTCTATCTCCCAAATCCTTTATCCCAGACCCTGTCGTGGCGGAGCTCGACGAGGAAGATCTCTACACTCGGCAGAAGCTCCTGCAGCGGCAACTGGAGTTTGTGGACATCCAGGAGGAGTACATCAAGGACGAGCAGAAGAATCTGAAGCGGGAGCTGCTGCGGGCGCAGGAGGAGGTGAAGCGGATTCAGTCGGTGCCGCTCGTCATCGGGCAGTTCATCGAGATGGTCGACCAGAACAATGGGATTGTCGGGTCCACGACAGGGTCGAACTACTATGTGCGAATTTTGAGTACCATCAATCGGGAGCTGCTGAAGCCGTCGTCATCGGTGGCTTTGCACCGGCACTCGAATGCGTTGGTGGATGTGCTGCCACCGGAAGCCGATTCGAGCATCTCCCTATTGACACAATCGGAAAAGCCGGATGTGTCGTATAACGTACGTTCCTTCTGTGCACGACCTTTGCTGATGTTTAAATTTTGCATTACTTGGCATCCAGAGCAGGGCCATTTTTTGGTGCTAGTTAAGAAACTCGGCGAGCTGCAATCATCAGTCCAGTCTTTGGCGTTTTTTCAGCAAGCCCCTCGTGTGTCACGATGAGCTTCGTACAACCCTAGAATTTTTTTTGTCTCTGTATAACCCTAGAATTTGGTAAGTGATAGATATGCTCCCAGCATACTGTACCGTAGGGTTTCAGTGGTTGGAATTGTTATGACGAGCACAAGGAGCTGACGGTAACGATATTTAGTCTCTGGATTCGTAACTCTTGGCCCTACTGTCGCAGTGAACGGAGTATTTTTTTTATTGTTGTTGGGCTTGCGCCCTCTCCTCTGTATTGGTAAATACAAATAGACTAAAATAATGTGAGAACTAGAAATGTCAACAGCATGTGGCCTGCAAGACCGTGCAACTGAGAACCCTGTAGCAGATGCGGCAACTTTAGAACTATGTACCATGGGTTAGAAGATTAGAACCACAATGGGTAGAGAAGTGTAGGAGTGAAGTTTACTTTCAAATGTTGAATTCAACATATTAGCGAAATTGCGCCAAAGAAAGTAAATGTCAGAGGATCAGTGAACCTTGGATTCCCTGATTCTTCCTTGGATTGTCTAATTGGTTTTATGGTGCTGCTGGATGCAGGATATTGGTGGTTGTGATATTCAGAAACAAGAGATTAGGGAGGCGGTGGAGCTGCCACTTACTCATCACGAACTTTATAAGCAAATTGGTATCGACCCACCCCGGGGTGTGTTACTGTATGGCCCTCCCGGGACGGGAAAGACCATGCTTGCCAAGGCTGTGGCTCACCATACAACTGCGGCTTTCATTCGTGTTGTTGGTTCTGAGTTTGTACAGAAATACCTTGGAGAGGTTAGGCTCTTTATACGCCGCTTTTATTGGGCTTTTAGTCTCTGTTTCTGATGCTTTGGAGATGGTTACTTTGTAAGTTGCTGGTCATCCGCACGCCGTTCCTCCACTTTTTTGTCCCACTCTACTTATGTACTATGATTATGCTTTCAGCTAACCTTCTGAATTTCTTCTAGAAATTTTGGTTGTTAATGATCTATGTTGAGCCTGGCTAAAAAATAGTACATGTAATGTTTATTACAGGGTCCTCGTATGGTTCGTGATGTATTCCGACTGGCAAAGGAGAATGCCCCAGCCATCATCTTTATTGATGAGATTGATGCAATTGCAACAGCTCGGTTTGACGCTCAAACGGGAGCAGATAGGGAGGTTCAGCGTATTTTGATGGAGCTTTTAAATCAGGTATGAGAGTTTTTCACACCTGGAGAGGTTGGCGGTTTTTGAATGACTCCTTACCAGGGTTTTTGCTAAATGATTTAGTCCTTATGAGTTACAACGGCTAAGTGCCTCAATGGCCAAATTTGGCTGTTACTATTTTGATAGGAATTGAAGTAAGTCCTTCAGGAAACTTCAAAGGTCGCAAAATATACCATTAGAAAGAAGAAAGCACACCCTACGTTTTTTCAATGATATTGATATGAAAGTTATTACAGATGAGTAGTGGTTTTTGAAGTGGACTTTCTATTTTGATCTTGGGCGCTCGGGGACTATTACTACTTAGTAGCAAAAGCCATCTTGATCATGGTCTGGTGAAGGGAACGGTTTATCTGCATTTTGCAAATTAAATTGAGTATTGCTGAATCTGAGTTGTCTACCTTTTGAGGTTCTGCGCTTTTTCTTATACCGTTTTTCCGTTCTGGTTACAGATGGATGGGTTTGATCAAACAGTCAATGTTAAGGTGATAATGGCTACCAATCGAGCAGATACTCTTGACCCCGCTTTGCTTCGACCTGGACGTCTTGATCGGAAAATTGAATTTCCACTGCCTGACAGGAGACAGAAGCGCCTCGTCTTTCAGGTGAAGATCTCCTCTGATTTTAGGATTTTGTAGGGTATACTTGAATATTTTGTATTATGTAGCTTCTCCCTTGGACTGTACGAGCAATCTTGAGTATGTAGACTGAGGACCAAACCACATGTCCTGCAATTAGGAGAACTAAAGAACTCTTTGGTTGCTTCATGACTTGAGAGTTAGCATGGGCCATTGGTAGTATGAGTCATATGTGTTTTGTAGGCTTGGATTTGGTAATTGAAAAATCTATGTGCCAAAATGTAGTGGTGATAAGGCGAAAGAGGGCTAAGAACAAGTACCACCGTTTAGTGCGTGGTAGTTTTGGGAAACAAGTGTTTTAATGGTACCAAAGATTTTTGGAACCTCACACCTAGTCTTGCAACACCTTTATGAGTTTTCTTAGCCATAATCGAAACCGCCACTTGTGTTGTTTGGGCCTGCGATTGCTTAGCAGGAACAATTGCTTAAGTTAGTATCAGTTGAGGTTAAGATCGATGGATTTGTGGGGCTGTGAACAGGTATGTACAGCAAAGATGAACCTGAGTGAGGAAGTTGATCTAGAAGACTATGTTTCCAGGCCTGATAAGATAAGCGCTGCTGAGGTGCGTTTTTCTCTACCTTCATTTATCGGATGTGGTATTCTGTTTTTATGGACCAGGTGAAGTGTAATTCGTATTACCAGATAATTGAACTCTGACTGAAATGAGTGAATTGTCATGTCTTGCAGATCTCCGCAATCTGCCAAGAAGCTGGGATGCATGCTGTTAGGAAGAACCGATACGTGATTTTGCCCAAGGATTTTGAAAAGGGCTACAGGTCTAATGTCAAAAAATCAGACACGGACTTCGAATTCTACAGATAGATACCTTTTGGTATTTAATTCAATAAATTCAGCCGAACATGAACTAGGAATTCCCTTGGTCCCATGTATCCATTCCATAGTGTAAATGGAGGCACTGAAGGGCTATCGTAGTTGTTCTTGTAATTTGAATGACAAGGAGCTTGTACACAGTTTCACCTAATCCATAAATTTTGTACTGTACACTTTGTCTTGTATGTGCATCTGAGCAATAGTGGGTTGCAGAGTGGCCACTTCCATATTGTTTTCATCGTTGGGCAGAAGAGAGAGAATACCGGTAAATTCCAACTATGAAATGGCTGGCTTACATGAAGAGTCTCTGTTCACCGCAGGTCCCACGATTGACCCCATGGTCAGGACGTTGGGCAGAACTGGCTATGTGCTGCACTTGCATTCTTCAGTGACTCTTCCGGTGTTGGATGTTGTTGTGCACCTCATGGACGTGGTAACAGTTTCCAGAATTGAAAAAGCATCTGAGAATGCTTCAGAAACTATGTTTAACCCCTGAGCGCCCAAGGAGCCAAAATATGGCCTCTCCATTTTTGAAAGATGCCCTTGTTTGACTCTTATAATCTTTTCAATGGTACGGTCAAAGGATGCGTCCCTCTCCATGTATCTTTAGACATGTCTCTACTATCAATCGGTATGGTCAATTAGTGTAGATCTTTTTTTAAGTGATAATTTAATTGGAATGAGTATAGAAAGGTTTGGATTTTTGTGAACATGGGTTGGGCGCTCAGGGGTTAACCCTTAAAGATGGATTGGTGACCATGGAGATCATCCCTTTGGATACTATAGGAATCATTGGCTTAAAAAAAATGCAAAAACACTCATTGGAAGTCAAACTATTGTAGAAGACCTCCCCTTTTCACAACAAAATTTTGAGGATGAATAGTTGCACTTTTGTCTTATACAAAAGGATTCTATGTCATTCATTGGATGCAAAATGTATGCAATCATTTATGGGTTAAGCCAAGTGAAGTTGTCACCTTTTATGGGCCACTTTAGACTACAATAGAGAAATGCACTAGTTGGTCAAGAAGTTTTGGCCAAGTCATGGTTATTTGAGGCAATTGGTGGGATGTTGGAAAAGATGGAAAGACAATAAAATAATGCCTTAAGAAGTCTTGACCAACCATAGAAGTCTTTTGAACAACTTCACAAAATTGAAGTTCACTAGTCAAAGACATATTTTGTATGTTTAGGAGCAACAATGAACTTTGAAAAGGTATAACTTTTGCATCCAATCTTCAAATTTAGTAAAACTTGGAAAAAATGTGCCTATTTGTTAAGTTTGTGCAATAATATTTTCAAATCAATTCATTATGTATTGAATTTGAAGGAATCATTTAAGAACAAGAGGTTCAATTTTAGTTTACAAATGTCATTGTAGTCCATCAAACAAGTTTGATTGGTAAACTGAAGGGGATGTTTCATTGACATTTGTGAGAGTGAAGGGTAGAGACATTTTTTTAATATTGAAATCTATTGTTCATGATGATTCTTCAAAGGGTATGGGATAATTTGAAGATGAGAGTGTGACTATTCATTGTCAAGACAAAGGAAATATGTTTAAAGTAAACTTTCACACCTCATTTAGTCATAGTAGAATAACTTTTCTCAACAAACTTTGAACTAAAAAAAAGTTGGTAAACCAAGTTAAATTTCAATTCCACAAATCCTTTTGAGATTTCAATCCTCCAATCAAAAATTATAGACAAATTGCAGAGAGGATGATTGAAAATGTCAATAAAAAATGTCCCTTCCAACCCCTCTCTAAAATTTGTTCATAACTTTTGCCATTGGAGGCTTGAAATCTCAATTAGATTTTTGAAAATGAAAATCTTAAATTCTACTTCAAACACAATTCCTATTTTTGACTTAATTATGAGCGATTGAGCTTCTACTCATTTAAATTTATATATCCCACATAGGTTGTTTTACCTCCTACCACCCCATATGTATATAAATAGCTTGTCTTCTTCATAGGTAATAGGAAATGTAGTTGGCTTTTGAATCAATTTGAGGTTTCAATTCAATTTACTATGATGAATCAAGAGTTCTACTTTCATTTACATATACAGTAATAACATATTCTAGCCGTTCTGTAGAGTAGTAGTTCTCTTGTAATTTTGAGAATTGAATATGGCAAAGAAAGTGACTTGTAGAGGGGAATCCATCCAATCAAACTTGTCATGGAAAATAATATTTTAATGAAGTTGGAGTTCTGTAGAGGCCAATTTTTTTCGCCGAGGATTGAGGCCAGCCAAATTTGGGCTCCAAAAAACTCCCCTTACAAAAAGACCTACCACATAGGCAATTATGTCATTTTTCCATCCATACTTAACGATTTCCATTGGACAAGTCTTAGCCATAGTCTAAAACCAATCCAGTGAAGAATGAAATTTGTTTCAATCATATTGCTCTATTTCCCTAGAATTCTTGACTGGTGCATTTCTCCACCATAGTCTAAAGTGACCCTAAGCTTGTGTCATTACTCACTTTTTGATGAGATTTTCAAAAAGTGCACTTGCATTTCAAGCTTGCCACCCATGTCACTAAAGGATTCCAAATTTGTTTTTTTCTCAAAATGCTTGTAGAGGAGTTGAATTTTGAGTAGCATTTGTCTTTTGAGAATTAATTTTTTTTGGTCTCTATGTAGGTGCCTCATTTATTGATGGTGATAACATGAACATAAAAATTTGATTCCTATTAGGTTTTCTCTATGAGAGTGCTATGCATTTTAACCCTTTAGGGCCTAAGGAGCCCCAAGCAACTTCTCGAATTCTTCTAGAATCAAATTTGTATATTAAAATTTTATAATTTAATTAAAATTATTATTTTTTCACAAATAAGCATTCATATCTTCTATCTAATATGATTTTTAAAATTATTTTTGGAAAAAAAATGAAATTTATATGATTTTTTAAAGTTTATGTCTTTGAAAAATCATAGTAATTACAAAAAGCTCACTTTACCATGAAATTTTTATTGAAAATAGAGTTCATTATATTGAACATTATGGTGAAGTTGGCATGCTTTCTTTAGTTATACACAAATAAATTCAATAAAGAAACATGTTCCATAGTACATTTTGAAATTTCCAACTTCAAATTGCCATAGACAAATCATCATTGCTCCAAATTTGATGGCCAATGGCTCATTGGAAGTGGAATACCCGTGCCCTCACATCTCGTTCACACCTCAAGAGCAACTTAGGCCAAGAGAGTGTTCCAATTCCCAAAATTGGCATGCTAGGCCTAAAGGGTTAACAAAGAAACTTATCTTCTTCTTCAAATTTTAGTTCTAATGTTAGAGTATTTTGACCCAATTACTCAATCTAAAACTCTCTAATGCAAGGATGGCTACAATGTCATTGTGTAGCTTGAAGTAGACATTATGTAGACTAACTAAGAACATCCACAACCAGGGTTGTTCGCTGCGACAGCGCGACATCGCGACAGACAGACGTCGCGCGACGTCTAGTAGAGCCCGCGCGACGTCACGAAAAGTCAAATTTACCTTTGCCTTTACAGGAAATTACCCCCCTCCAGGTGGATGCCACATGGCATCCACTTGGCAAACTGGAGGGCGCGTATGGGTAGGAGAGTGCGGGTAGGGGCGATTGCGGGTGGACGAGGGCGACTGCGGGTGGGCGACTGCGGGTGGACGAGGGCGACTGCGGGTGGGCGACTACGGGTGGGCGAGGGCGACTGCGGGTGGGCGACTGCGGATTTCTGAGGGAGACCGCGGGTGGGCGACTGCGGGTTTGGCAGGGAGACCGCGGGTTCAGGAAGTGTTCTTGGGTGGGCGACCGCGGGTGCGCAAGTATTCTTGGGTGGGCGACCGCGGGACCGCCCGATCCGACTTCGGGTTTGAGGAGGGGCGACTGCGGGTTTGAAGACAGCGGGAATGGGCGACTGCGCGTTTTTGGAGCGTTGAAATGGGCGACTGCGCATCAAGGGCGACTGCGGATCAAGGGCGACCGCGGGTACCAACTAAACCATCCCGAAACTTGCACACGCGGTCGCCCACAAAGAAGTCTCTTCGACCCGCAGTCGCCCCCTACGCGCAGTCGCCCTGATTCAAATGTGTTTTTTGCTTCGTCGATGACCCGCGGTCGCCCCTGACTCGAGGTCGCCCTAAACCAACAACCAATCTGACCCAACACTAATTAGCATCTGCAGCATATTCTAATTGATTTTTCCTTATCTCACATCCAAAATTGGTAATAAATGTTAGGCGTCAGTTCATATCAAAGACATAGCAAGGCAATGGAAGAATTATTCTCACAATGTGAAGGGTTTCCCAAACCCTAAACCCTAGACCCTAGACCTTGGAAAACAATAATACAACTTTTATCTAGAATCAAATCCTTAAACCTACATAAAATACTTACACATCCTACACGAGATGTAGTGTTTTAGACCTAAAACAGAATCATGTCTTTTTTGTCTTGTTGAATTTGTAAACAAAATGGAGGAAGTAACATATGATTAAAGGGAATTAGAAACAATAAGGGAGAGGTCCAAAAAAAAAAAACCATCTCGTGAAACATGCCCAAATAAATCTAATCATGCCCAAATAAATCTAATTACACCTCCCCACTATTAGAATGTACATAAAACTTTCATTTGGAACTTCTTGCCAAAGGAGTGTTGGAGAGCTAATGCAAAACCTAGGATTTGTTTGTCTTGTTGAATTTGTAAACAAAATGGAGGAAGTAACATATGATTAAAGGGAATTAGAAACAATAAGGGAGAGGGGTCCCAAAAAAAAAATTAATCTTGTGAAACATGCCCATACCCGCAGTCGCCCAAAGCACAGTCGCCCTAGAACCCCAGGTCTGATTTTGGAAGTGATCTGGGGACCCGCAGTCGCCCCCTACGCGCAGTCGCCCTAGAACCCCAGGTCTGATTTTGGAAGTGATCTGGGGACCCGCAGTCGCCCCCTACGCGCAGTCGCCCTGATGGAAGGGGGGAGATTGCATTTTCGAAATTTTTGGTGTCTCCCACCTTGACCCGCAGTCGCCCCCTACGCGCAGTCGCCTTGATGGAAGGGGGGAGATTGCATTTTCGAAATTTCTGGTGTCTCCCACCTTGATCCGCAGTCGCCCTGATGGAAGGGGGGAGATTGCATTTTCGAAATTTTTGGTATCTCCCACCTTGACCCGCAGTCGCCCTGATAGAGGGCGGAAAAGTATTTGGTGTCTCCCTCCCCTTCCATATGGGCGACTACGCATAGGGGGCGACTGCGGGTCAAGGAGTTTGCATTTTCTCCTTGACCTGCAGTCGCCCCCTATGCGCAGTCTCCCTGATGGAGGGGGGATTTTGAAATGTGTTTCCCCCTCAAGGACCCGAGGTCGCCCTGACCTGCGGTTGCCCTGATCCGAGGTCGCCCTCACCCGAGGTCGCCCTCACCCGAGGTCGCCCTTGAAAGACGCGAGGGATCCTTGGACTGGACCCGCAGTCGCCCCATGCGCAGTCGCCCCATGCGCTGTCGCCCTAGTATCCGTGTTAGGGTTAGCGCATGCGCCCCTGGCGACCGCGGGTATTTCATGGGTTGTTCCAGCCTGTGGTCCATAATTTTCATAACTGCGCCTTGTAGTTCACCTACCTTGTAGTGGCTGAATGTGGGCCCAATGTTGTGGAGGTCTCGTGGTTTTTTTGGTTTCCCACAAACAGCCAACAATACAACAGACACTTCTTGTATACTTCAATGAACCCAAAATCTTTTCCATTAGTTTAGGATAGTGAGAATATCAAAGCCATTTGATGTAGAGGGCCTTGAAACGGCAATTGCATTCATTGTGGCAAAGTTGTTGAATAATAAGGATGCACACACAAATAGGTGTGAAGTCACCGAAAAAGGGTACACTAAATTCACATTTAAAACAATTAGCAATTCAAATGAAAATGATTCATTTGGTTCTTCATTGATTCTCTTTCATTTTTGGGTGTTATAGTAACGTAGGGGGCCTCAATTGTTATGTAGCCTATTCAAATTTAATCTTCTTGCATTGCTAATGATTAGTTATTTGGCTCCTTACAGGCTTAATGGCAGGTGTTCAATTTAGCAAGTGCTCAGAGGAAGTCATAATTATTCTCGACTATGAATATTTCCGGTAAAAATTTGTTTAGTTTGCCTTTGACTTCCTTATTGTCATCCACTTGTATTGTAGACAATGTCTTTTTAATAGGTGGGAGAATCACCATGACAATGACTATTCTATTGGAATTGATTTGTGATCTTTGAAATAGGATTAAGGACTTTTGGAAAGGCTACAAATTGTATTGCTTTGCTCATTATGGCCAATGCAATGAGTCCAAAGGCCATTTCCAAGCCAGCAAAATGGGTGAGTAAAATATTGCCCTTCATTTTGTATAGGTGATTTGAATCCTTGAATAATGAAATGAACATGTATTAATGAACATTTCTAGTTGGATAGTTAGTGGTGGACATTTCATCTCACTATTAGTGCTTATTTGCTGCAGGACGAGTGATGTGTTTGATACAAAACACACGCGATATTGTTTGGGGAGCCAAATTTGATGAGGCCATTAGGGAGGGGTGGGCCATGATGGAAGAATATGTGTGGGTTCGGCAAGGAAAAGATTGCACAAACCTCAGGTTCGGTTGTTCTAGTATAGAACTTGTATTATAAGATTATATGCTAAAAATACCCATATGTAGTTGTTATGTTTTAATATTCATTGATATGGGGGGCCGGGAGATGCAGGGCTTTATTAGAAGAATTTGAGGATGTCGAGAAACTTTTCGAGTTTGAGAATGGATGCTTGTTGTTACAACTCATTAAGGTTAGTGCAATACCACAACACGAGTTAATATACTTGCTAGGTTAGTATTGTTTGTACCCTATTCTGTGAATATCATATGTACTAATGACAATTCCACCTTAGGATGATGAGCACGGGACGGAACGCGCATTTACACAATCTCTGAGCATTCAAATCAACACCACGGATATCTTTGAGCAGACCAATAATAGGTTAAACCAAGCTCGCGCAAACTTGGACAACCTTGTGTCACGGGCAAATTGTTCGTGACTAGAGACATTGTTGTGGTGCATCAAACGGCAGCCTTGTACCATGGCATAAGACCCTATTTTGATTTTTGAGTTGGGATCATAAAAAGAAATAAGTTATTTATGAAGATAATAGTACTAAAGTCATGCTAGACATGTGAAATAGCAATGTGCTTGACAAAGAACTTCATTTTACATTTCTATACTATGATTTTGCTAAACAATGCATGGATTGTTTATCTCAGATGGATGATCATATTTTGCTAAACAGTCCATGGTATATGAATGTTTAATTGATTAGTGCCCAATACTTTAATGGTTTACATATGTGACCCCTCCCAAAAAATATATACCCATAAATGTGACCCCCCCAATAAAATATATACCCATAAATGTTGTGGCTTGTTATTCTTGGTTCACAAGTTTGAAATCCTCAAATATTGAAAATGTACAAATGTATGCCCTTGATTTAATCCCTTTGTTTGTAAATATGATGGCTACACTTTTAATTAATATGAAACAAGTTTTATTGTTTGCATACCTATGAATGTACAGATAAATAAAATTTGAACAAAACCATGAAATCAGCTGGGAAATAGCTATGACAATTAATTGTGACAATTAGTTCCCAACTACACCTTCACGGTGCTTGATGAAGCACATGATGAAAGTTATATGGGAGCTCATGCTGTCACACCCAATCCTTATGAGATATTTGAACAACCATCTTACTACACCTATCCTATGCATTGTATAATTGATTATATTGAGTTTTGTTCTCTCACGCAATTTATAATGTGTCAATCACACTTAGGTATTAGTTTTAATTGGTAGGCAGTTAGGTGATGACTACAACGAGGTTATAAAAGTGCAATGCAAGTATGGCTACATTTGAAGTCCGCCTCAAAGCAATATCGATGACTAATTAATATAATCGTTGTTGACATTATTATTGTGGCCTTATATTGGGTGAATTTTTGGGATTAGAGAAGTTTGTCCAATTTACATTTCATGGGCTCTATTATTTGCACTTGTAAATTGTAAACCCCAATATAACGTAGCACCTAATTCTGCGCTTATAAAACACCTATGTGACGTGTTACTTCAAAGACTGAATATGCCAAACTCAAATCCTAAACTGAACCTGCGGTCGCCCTGGAACACGCGGTCGCTGTCTGCTGCTCCGACCCGCAGTCGCCCCTACTTGTCGGACCCGCGGTCGCCCTCAGTACCCGAAGCCGCAGTCGCCCCTTCACCCGAAGTCGCCCTAAAGCCCCTGACCCGCAGTCGCCCACTCACCCGCAGTCGCCTTCAAGCCTAAACCCGCAGTCACCTCTACTTTTTCCACCCGCGGTCGCCCCTTCACCCGAAGTCGCCCTAGTGCCCCAGACCCGCAGTTGCCCCTTCACCCGTAGTCGCCTCAATTTTTCCACCCGAGGTCGCCCAAGGCAGACCTGCACGCGCCCACACCCGCAGTCGCCCACGCTGGCTGTCCACGTCAGTTCTGAAGCCCTGCCACGTAGGCAAAATCTATTTACCATGGGGTAAAATTTTTTACCCCTCCGCGACGCGATGTCAAGTAAACTCGACACTTCGTGACACGCGACACGCGACGTCAGACGTCATACACGACGCCTAAACCCAAAAATATGTCAGACAAGACAACCTTGTCCACAACAATCCAAAAAGATCTCTAACATTATATTGAAATCATGAATGAAAAGTGTGTAATCAATGCTTGCACCCACCTTCAACTCTCTTTGAATCTTCATCTTGTAAAGAGCCTGGAAAGAAGAATAGTGTAGATTTGGAGCTTCTAAATTACATAATTTATGACTTAACAAGAATTTGGAGATAATCATCATTTTTTTTCATTTTTTTTTCATTTGAACATGAACTTATTTTTAACTTTGCACAAAAATCATAAAAGCATCTAATGACTAAGTTAGTTGCATCACAAAAGAATAGACAAAAATTTCATTTTTAGTGTACTTAAATGTACTTCATCCATTTTGTATAGCTCTTGTAGTAAACTCTTGAAAAAGTTCATCATCCACCTGCTACATATTGGTTCTTTTAGGGGTAAAATAATTGATTGTGAAGCAACAATTCCTTAAAACACTAATATTTCTTTTACAACCATTAAATTGATGTAAAAATTGCCAACTTACTAGTTGACAATTTTTTGTCTTTTGTTCACTAGGAAACCAATGGTTGGAAATTATGTATAACAAGTTGTCACTCACGTGAAATCATTAGAGGAATTTTAAACCCTCTAAGAGACTGTTTTGAGTTGTTTCCCATATTGTGAACCACAACAAGGCAACCAAAATATTAAATAATTAAAATAATAAATTAAAATTTAAAAATTTAAAAAAATAATAATAATAATAATGAATTAATATTATCACATGTGGCAATCTCTTTGCCACATCAAACTACAACTGCGGCCTTGTTCCCAAACTGTGGGAATTGCAAGGAATTCACAATCTTTTGGAAGGCTCAAAACTCTTCTAATGAAATCAGTGATTTCCATCCAATTCACAAATCCAACATTAATAAGTCTACCACATTTGGGATGTTGATGAAGTTTCGGTGTACTCTACCAATGTTCTAAACTCAAAAACATGAAAAAAAACATGACTTCATATGATTGTCTCCCCTACATACCTTTGATAGGCTCTATGATGCCCTAATTTTTTGTACTAAGAATTGTTGTAGACAACCCCACTTAACCCATTAACGACCAAGTCAATGACTAGTTGATGATTCTAGCCAAAAATGACACGTTTTCATTAGTAGTCACTTTGATTGCTAATGAAAACCTGCCATTTTCAAGCAGATATTCATTGGCAGTCATTGATCTAGTTCTTAATGGGTTAACAAAGTCCACTTTTTATGATGCATGTTGAATTCCTAAAGGACAGAGTCTATGGTTGTGTCAAACCTGAAAATCCTCCTCCTTGTACTATTTATGAGTGAAATGTTTTGATTCTATTTTTAACCCCTAAAGGCCCAAGGCCATTTTTCTGTGAAAAAACATTCAAAATTGCCCTTATTATGGCTACATTCATCAAAATTTTCAATAAAATATTTTTTCTGAAAATCTAACCATAGAATCTTGTAGTAGACTTGTAGAGGAAGTGGTAAAATTTTTGTGATATTTGACTACAAGGATTGAAAGATATAAGCATTTGTAGGAAAAGTTTTTATTTTTTTCCATTGTGCCTGACAATTTCAAATGCCTTTGACCATTGCTTGTGGCAAATTTTTTCACTATGGATTTTGAATTTAAAAATCAATCATAATCAATATGATGTTAATTATGTCTTCAAATAATTTCATGCCAAAAAAAGATGCAAAGCACATCCAAAAAAATCTTGCAATGCAACAATGTCCAAAAGTTCACAATGCACAACATAATTTTTCAAGCACATTTGCCACCACATAATTTTGAAACTTGGAAATCTAAATGGTGGATTAAGAGATATACTAATGCTTTACAAGGTGACAAAAAATTTGGAAAAAAAAATCTTTTACTTCCTATAGAACTCAGAAGGACTGTGTGAATAATATATAGGCTAAGACTTTGGGCAAGTTTTGGAAAAGGGTTCACCTCCATTCCTAGTCAATTCCTTCCATTGGGAACTCTAAGCTTAATTTCCTTCATCCACCTTCCTTCAAGGCATCTACATAGTGAGCATGCAAAGGAGCACCAAGTGAGGTATGCAATGTGAGGTAATTTCATTTCTAAAAAGTTAAAACATAAAAATTTAATATTTAAATTCATTATGACACTCGCAAAGTTTTTGATGATGTTATAACTTATTTTGGGTTGCAAGTGAGAAGAGAATCTCTTTATATACATATGGGGTGGTAGGAGGTAGAACAAACCCATGTGGAACATGTAAATTAGAATTAGTAGGAGCTCAACCACTCATAGTCGAGTTCAAAGTAGGAATTGTGTTTGAAGTAGAATTTCAAACTTCATTTAGGCATAGTAGAATAATTTTTTTCAAAAAACCATTGAAGTAAAAAAAATTGTTAAATCAAAATAATTCTCATCTCCAAAAATCCGTTTGAGATTTAGAACCTCCAATCAAAAGTTCTCAACAAATTTCTAAGAAAGGTTGGAAGGGAATTTTTTTTTGACATTTTCAAATATCCTCTTTGAATTTTGTCCATGACTTTTGATTGGAGATTCTAAATCTCAAACAAATTTTTGGAGATGAAAGTTATTTTGATTTACCAACTTTTCTTATTTCAAAGTTTAAGAAAAAAGTTATTCTAATATGACTAAATGAAGTTTGTAATTCCACTTCAATCACAATTCCTAAGTTTTGAGAATGAGTAGTCAAGCTTTCAATCTTCAAATTATCCCATACTCTTTGAGGATTTTTGATGGACAATGGATTTAATTATAAAAACAACTATCTAACAAAGCTTCTCATCAATTGCTAATGAAGCAACTTCTACATTTTATCAATTAAAATTTTATTGATTACAAAGTATCAAATGACATTGACATTTTTCATTAATTTGTAGATTTATTTCTCGGATCCTAGAATTCCTACCATGAAATCCAAAAACCTTTGACATGTTGGGGGGGGGGGGGGCAATGGTCCTAGTCCTTCATCCACTACCCACCCCAATCTTCTTACTTCCGACCCCAATCTTCTTACTTCCGACCAATGTAGGCTATGCATTTGCCCGTGACATTAGTCAACGAAATTTGGGCAACCCAACTTGCCCCATGAGTTGAAATTTGCCAAAAAGGTCTATAACTTTTTTATCTGACATCGGATTGAAATAAATAAAAAATAAAAAATAATTAATTAATTAATTAATTATATAATTCATAATACATGAGTACCATTTTTTTGGATAAATTTCACCCTACAAAATCAAGAAACAATTCTTATGACTTAAAAATTCAACTCAATGATGTGGAAAGAGCATTGATAAAGTTGCACACAAAAACTAGATGAAAGTCTTTCATTCTTCAACATATTTTGATTATCCAAAGGGCTCTTTTTGCCCCAAACATCCATACAAAGTTAATGTCATAGTCTAGACACAAAAAAATGCACAAGATCAAATAGAATTTTATAACATTGTGACAAATATAGTGATGCATGAAAAAGTAGTACTAGAAAGGTATTTTTTGAGTTCAAATTTCATTTTGACACTAACAAACTCGTACATATATCACCCTTGTATGCAACTTTTGAATGATGCAAGGTGTAAAGTAGGAAAAAGACACAATTAGTTTTGAAGTGTATATAGATATATAGATATAGATATATGCTTTAGATTTGGTGAAGGAACACAAAAAGTGATATGTAGCTCATGGATGACTTTCAAGGTTAGTAGAGAAATAAAGAATGCATCTTGTGGTTCAGAAATTGGATATTTTTGGTTGATTTCCTTGGTGATAGGTCTCGTCTTTTCAGGGTTAAAAGTAGCTAAAATCAAAGTGGTGTAAGATAGAACTGCCCATTATCCCGCCATCCACCCAATTCGGCCACCTAGGCAACCCTTCCATTTATGTCAATGACACAATCTTACCAACCTTTTATCATAATGGCAATGCACCTGAAAAGCGGACCCTTGTTTGCCCATACTTCAACAAGGGTCTATTCATGCTTTAACATTTCACCTTTGAAGAATCACAAAAATTCACTTCTTGTATGAATGTCTTCATTCTCTTTGCATATGGCTTCTCTCTAACTTTTCAATCTCTTAAAAATACAGGAACTGACAAATAGCTTCTCCAAAGTACCTAGATAGCAAATCTGTATGGTAAGATTGCAAAACGACACAAAGTGTGTGACAGAGATGACCCAAAACGGTGCGCGGGCAACTGGGGAAGCTCGTGCTTCAAATCTGTGTCTGAAATGGACTAAAGCAAAACTTGAATTGCAGTTCCAAAATTATGGATCCAACTGTCCCAAATGTACAAGTGATCCTCGTTTTCAAAAGGATTTGCCTCTCACTGCGACAAGCTCAACAACCGAACACCTGCCGCAGCTATCTGAATCTATCAACTACTATCTCAACACTGGTGATGGTACAGGATAACCAATGAATATACTACAAAGCGTGTCTACGAAAATTGATTTAACAATAAATACAAAATTTCTCGGGCGGGACACGAGAGATGCGTCGGGACGCTGCAGACGCCAAAAAAAATGAACAAGAAACTGCACGCTAATGGCGCCAGAGCTTGTTGAAGGAAAAACAGGCGCTACGCCCTTCTTGCTGATTTCTTCGCACTTGATTGGATTCCAAAAAATCCGTCATAGCTGCTCTTGATGAATGGTGATTGACTGAATTGCTGAAATGGCTGACGATGAAACTCTATAGAAAGAGAAAGGGCGACGCATGTATACCAGATAGCTTTTGACTGCAAATCGGGCTGCAAAGCTATGTGATGAAGAGAATGGAGGATCGGACCTGTTGAGGATGTAGGTCTTGCGAGGATGCTCGAATTAGTGAGATTCCAAGGCGGCAATGTCACTGAAAGCCGTAATCGTGGCTGTAATAGATAACGTCTCCGTAGTTGTGGTCTTGGTCAGAACTCGGCGCGTCGAAACTGAGAAACGGGATGTCTGTGAGATCGTCGTCAAGGATGACGTCGCTTAAGTGAAAGCTCCAGGAGCGGCAACCTGGTCCGCCTCCGGCTCCAATCGGCCTTGGCGTGGCCACTTCCATAGCGCATTCGATATTTTCCTCGAGTTGTTCAGTGTAAACGTTCGAGGGAATTTCGGTCGAAGCAAAGCGTTGAATCTGAGTTACCTCAGGCTGAAAAGCCTGTGGTTGGACCAGCTCGTGGTGTGGCATAGCCGGGTGATCGACTTCAATCTCCCTTTTGCTCACTTCCAACCGCGCCACCTCCTTCGCCAGCTTGGCGATGGCGCTCCGGGCCTCCTCGGCCGACAGCTGCGACGAGATTCGCTTCAACATGGTCGGGGAGTCCGGAAAATTGAGCGGCAAGTTCTTCCGGCAGCACAAATTTCCGATGTCGAAGGCTCGCGCTGCCTCTTCCGCGGTGTCGTACGTCCCTAACCAGATTTTCTTGGAGCATTTCGTAGGCCGAATCTCCGACACATACTTGCTGAGTTCCTCGCGATACCTCACTCCTCTGTAATTCGGCACCGCAACAGTCCGCGGTCGAATCGCATTCAGCACCATACTCTTCATCACATCACGACGACGCGGAGGGGAAGGACTCTGCGAGGATGACGACGACGGAGACGCTGACGCGAAGATGTCCTTCTTCCTCCCGCCTGCCCCTCGCGGCGATGCTTGCTCCGTCGATGTTCGACGACACTTTCCCGCAACTTTCGACATTTCAATCAAATCTTCGAAAATTCCACAACACCTCCTCCACCCGAAAATTAATCCTTCCAATTACTCGAATCGCCAGTTGAACCGCGACGCCAACACCAATCCCGTAGTCTCCCTGATTTCACTTCGTTCAACAGAAAACTCGAACCGAAGCCGAAATCCTCAACAACGAAATTAAGCCGTGCAGAATGTCACTGTGCTGAGTTCAATATCCACAGAAAATGAAACGACAACTCCCGACTCAAACTCGATTTCCAAATTGGAATCAAAATGTACACAAATTCAGAGCAGTGAGTGAGTTCAATTTCCACGGACATAACATAGCAAACTCGAACCGAAACCGAAATCCTCAAGAATGAGCTCCGAAATTCTCCAAAATTCACAGAAATGAGATCAGATTGCGGAGAAGAGAAATTCTCTCTCGGTAAGCTCAAATTCCACAGAATCGGAATGAAATGAATCCTCGAGAAGCAGCAGGACCAGGTGTACAAATTTGAAGGTTCGTTACTTCGGCACATATAACTTATACGAGGGACAGACGCTGAGTTGGGAAGAGTTGTGCAGACATTTAGGCTTCTTCTCAGAAAAGAAGAGCGTGTGGGGTCCACTGTCTCAGAAACGGGTTACCGGGTCCGAGCCGCGTGGGACCCAGCGTCGGGACCCGTGCCGCGACCTGGTGGCCCGTTCGGTCAGTCAGTCGGTACAGTACAGCTCCACCTCGGATTGGCGTGGCATCCAATTCTCCGTTCGTCATTTCGGCGTATGTGAGGGCTTCGTAGTACGGAGTGTGTTTTAGAGTTAAAAAAAAAAAAAATGGGTTATTTTACACATACTATTTTTTTAAGTGAGGGCGCAAAACTAGCATCATGGAAAAAATTAGTAAAACTAACTAGGGCATGGCCAAGATTTTTGGTTTCGTAGAATAGGATGCACAAACTTCAAGTTTTCCCCTTAGAAATAGATGAAAGAAAGTACTCTTTATATTTTTTTGGTTAATTTTGTCTTTCATGACCTCTCCTCATTAGTTTGGGATCCTTGAATCGTTTGGTGGTAAAGAAGAAGATCATGCACTTTTTTTGGAAGGTGAAAAGTTGAAAAGTAGAATGCAATATCTTTACAAATTGCTTGTTGTACCTTAATTTGACCTTACATATTTCTATATTGCAATTAGATTTTAGCAAATTCATTGTACCACCATGCTCATCGTACAAAATTAGATTATGGTGTGATGACCAAATAGAAAAATCTAGTTATAATATAAAAATATTTATTTTGACAAAATTTGGCATGGCAACTCAATTTTGAACATTCTATATATTGGTACCAATTTTTTGTTTCTCATGATTTCTTTGCTAAGTAAACATGAAAGAGGTATAATGGATGTTTCCTAAACAACTATGCAATTAAAACTTAAAATATTAAAGCACTACTATTTTCAATAAATTATCACGTATAACCATAAAAATTAAATTTATAAATTCACCACCAAAAATCGTTTTTTTTACTTTGATGCTATGTAGCCCTATGACTTTAGGGGTTCAAAGAATTGAAAAACAAATGTCATTAATGTCATTGTCTTTTTTTGTGAGTTTCAAATTTCTTTGTAGATATGTATGGATATATTTTTGAAAAAATGAATTAAAATCTTATTGTCAAAAGAAATTCTATTCATCCAAAAAAGAAAAGCTTATAATTATACCAATACTTCACTATCCACTTGATTTTGCTAGTATGTATGAATAAAGTTCTTTATTTTTATGTATGACAACTAGAATCCTCATGTATAATATTTGAGGGCATTTGGCTTATTGTTCTTGTAACTCTATCATGACATTCAAATAGATTCAGTTTTTGAGTATAGTGTTAAAAATGAAGCTTTCAAAGTCTAAACTCTACTTGATTTTAGTTTTCAAGCATAAAGTTGAAAATGAAACTTTCAAAGTCTAAAGTCTACAAACTTCTCATGAAAACATTGAATACATCCTCAAAATGAGTTTTTTGTTGCAATGTGAAGTTGAAAGTCCATAAGCACATTTCTAAATAGAGAATGACTCAAAATTTTGAATTAATGTACACTTGTTCTTCACTTCTATTTATTACTTCTTTACTTTATTGTCTTACTTTTCATATCAGGCTTAACTTTTGTGCAAATGAATTTCAATAAGTACTACAATATATATTATTTATTTAGTTTGTTGGTGAAAATACATCCATCAATTCAAATGAATACATTTTTTTTCTATTCAATTTTGAAATATTTTAACCTCTAAAATACTTAAACACAAAGTAGGACTAAAAACTTCATCCATATTTATTCTTTACCAAATTCAATTGTATTATCCTTCAAATAAATTTTTGGAATATCCCAAAAAAATTTAGAGTGAAAATCTTCACCAATTGCAAGTTTAATGTGTTTAAACTTTTTTTCTAGCCCTTCTTAAAGATGAAGTTTTTCTTCTAGTGTTTTTAGAAGAAAAAAAATGCATATATACAAAATTTGTGCAATGTAGAATATATATTTGAAAATGGATTGAAAATATATGCAAAAAAAATTTAACCAATTTTTTTTTAACCAATTTAACCAATTCTTTAAAAAAATGATAAAATGGAAGGTGAAACTTGGTGAAAGAAAGTAGAAAACCTACAAAAAAAATAGTAAAATTAGGCTGCCCGACAATAATTTCTCAACATTTGATACTATATAAATATTTTTAGTTATTGTATAAGAATGTAGTACTTTTGAATTAGATCTTGCTGTAATTGGGATTCATAAACCTCCATGAGTACAAATAGAAATATTTTTAAAAATATTTGTTGACTTTGATGGCTTTCTAAAATAACTTCTTGATGTAAGGCAACCTAATTGTTAAGGCAACCTAACTTAACTATTTTGTGTACATCACTAATAATTTTGACAAAAAAATTGAGAATTGGGAATCTCAATGGTGAGAATGTTCAAGTAAGCAACATATATTCTTTTGTTATGATTTTATTTGGAAAAAATTTAGATTGAGTTCAAAAAGTGACTTCATATGTTTTTCCATCTTCATTGCCCACTAAATAAAACTCTTCTTAACTTTCACCTCATTATTCAACATCAAACTAAATAATATAATAAAATAAAAAAATATTGTTTTAGAATGCATTTTGAACTACCTGCTTTAACATTGATTCAATTTTTTTTTTAAACTTCTACCTCTTTGAAAGTCATTCTTTTAATGTGTTTGAGAACATGAAATGTTGCAATTGGGTGTTTTCTACCTTAGCAAACTATTCAATCAAATAGATAAAAGAAAATCCTAAACTTGTTTTCATCCAAAAATATATATTAATATAATTTTAGGGAAACATCAATCCAATATTTGATGAAACATTATTGTCCAAGACTCCCGAGATGTACAAAAATAGTAATTATTCAAATTACAAAGAACAATGTTGTCAATGGTTCAACATTTGAGATATTTTATAGATTCTCTTACACTGTTTTTTTCATGATGTTTTCAAAGTGCAAACATTTTTTTCCACCTGTGCTAACAATGAACTAACCGGTGGTTCAATTCTCCACCACCTTTTACATAGCTGACGTGGCTTTGCGTCGGTGATTATAATTATTGATTGGGCCAAATGGGCAGCATAAAGTGGCAGAAAGGCTTTCTTTTTTTCCCATTAATGGGAAAAAGCCTTGGAACTGGTCTTTAAAAAATAATAAAAATGGTGGTAGACTGCAGGGCAGAAGAAGACTTTGATGCCCCCCCCTGACCCCACCTGACCCCACCTGACCCCTTACCATATATTGCAGCACCTTCGACGAAAGGGCGCGCGACTAATTAGGCGCCAACGTTGTACCTTCACACGGCGTGACGTCGCGTTGTCGTCACTTACCCCGGGTGCCCCCGCCTGCCCGGTTGCTTCGCCTTTGGAAAATTTTGGAACGGATGAACGAACTCTGTCATAGACTTTTTTCATTCATCCACTTTGTCTGTACAGGACAGGAGAGGTTTTTGTCTGCAGCCCGGCACATGAGTCCAAAACTTTTGTCGCTTTCGGGGCTCCACAACCTGCACGAAATTCTAGGAGAGTGACAAATTTTTCTTTGGTTTATCTTACTACCTACGTTAATTCAAATAGTGTGCCCACAGTAATTTAGTATATATTATTTAAGTGCTTAGGGTCATGGTTTCATCCATTTGAACGGTCACATATTAATCCATATTCAATTTCATCCTAATGTGACTTTAATTTAGTACATTGTTTACTATTGAAGTAGGGTCCTTTTCGCATCTTGGAAAAGGAGCCCCCTACAATGAACAAAATTGTCTTATTTGATGGCTCCTCAACTCACCTTGATCCTGGAATTAGCTAAGAAGTTCCTCCTAGACATGCCTGGCAAAGCGTAATACCTTATCTAACATAGAGAGGACCATTGCTTGATTACACAATGTTATGAATGTGGAGCAAGTTCTTAATTTTTGACATAGTTTTGGGAAAATTAAAAACAATGTTGTGTTTTTTATCAATGAGGTTGTTGTCATAAATGTTGCAATGGTTGTAACTACTAGCAACATTAACTTGCACTACTTTGGGAATTATTTAATTTGTCAAGTGTGCTCAATATATTGAAATTCAAAGTATTAGACAAAAATTATTTCTATGCAGTCAATACTCTTTGTATACACTCTCAAATAGTGTAATTGTCATTCAAATTTCATCTACATTCATTCCACTTCATTCATTTCCATCTATATTCATTGAAATATTAACTAAAATTTAGTTAAATGTTCACATTGATTCAATCATGTGCATCCAAAATTCATTCAATTGAATTGGAAGGTTGTAGATTTAATGTCACTAAAAGAATTCATTTCAAAACATTCTTAACTTTTGAAGGATGAGCCCCCTATGACCAAGGTAGTCACCAAAATTACTTTGATTATTTGACCAATAGGTTCATTATTTGTTTCTACAATGAACAATGAAGTCATCCACCAACCACTTTTTCAGCCTTGATGTCCATTAAGGGTTAACCTTCATAAGGGGGGCCCTTTGGCCCTCGGCATGCAATGATGCTAGCATGTGAGCATAGAAATGCAAGTATATGAACCTTGAACATATGTATAAGTAGATATCCTACAACCATTGAAGGTTCTTTTAACCCCTAAAGGACCAAGGCCTTTTTTCTGCTAGAAAACACTCAAAACTGCCATACCTATAGCAAGGAGTAAAAAAAATTGAAACATTTTTTTTTTCTTTTCCATATCTAACCATAGGATCTTACACCTAACTAGTACGAGAGTGTGTGGAAAAAATTTCAGAATTTTTGACGGCTCAGATTGCAAGATATCTGCGTTTAAAGTGGAAAAAACAAGTTTTTCAGCACATTGCGGGACTAGATTTTTTGACTTTGAACATTTTTAACTCCAAACTTTTTCTCTACATAGTTTTGAGCTTTAAATCTTTATAGTGGAGAATTGAATTGAGAGTCTAGGAAAAAAAAAGAAATTCAAAAAAACTTAATTTTCATTCTTTAAAAAATTGTTAAGTAGAAGTAGGTATGAGATAGAAGGAAAATCTAAAACCATGAAAAAAAAAAATTGAAAAATTTGAAAAATTGCATTCAGAAATGAATCCTACAAGTTATTTTTTTCAAGAAGATGCTCTAATTGCCCGAAAAACAAGAATGTCCATAACTTTCTCATAACATATCCAAATGAAATGAATAAAAGCTTTCCGGATAGAAAAATATATAATCTATGAGAAAAAATAATATTAAAAAATAAAATTCAAATTTTTGTCTATTTTTTTCTGGCTGCCCGAGCTGCCCGCCGTCCCCTCATTTGAGCTTATTTGGTCATAACTATTGTTCCTGGGCACCGATTTTGAAAAAAATTACATTCCCACGAAGCTCATCAACTTTTCTACCTCCAAAAAAAATTTCAAAAAAGCTGGAGAAAATTTCAGCCCGTAGGTACTTGCCCGAAAATGCATTTGTCCCCCAAAGGGACAATGGTCCTTTAGGGGTTAACATAAACACATATGATATAGGTATTTAAAAAAGAAGACAATTTTTTTGGTATTTATATCATAGGTACCCTATAATCATGGAAGGGTTCTATAATATAAACACCTATAATGTAGACATATAGTTTTCTAGGCTTCTATGCTCATGATCCTAGGCTCACATCAAATAGTAATTCTCCCATGAAAAAAGGCCCCTCCAAGGACAACAATGGTAGCAAGCTCTCATTCCCTCTCATCTATACTTTAACCTTGTAACAATGGGACGGCCTAAAAGTGTCCGATCGATGACAAAGAATCCTTCTATGTAAGACAAAGGTGAAAATGTTCATCCTCAAGAATTTTATGTGAAAAGGGGAGGTCTTGTACAAGAATTTCACCTCCAATGAATGTTCTTGTTTTTTTAAGCAAATGATTCATGTGGTACCCAAAAAAATTATTTCTACTATAACAATCTTTGCGTTCCAAGATTAATGTCCCTCCAATATCAAGGCAAAGATACCTTCCTTCCCGGACTTAAAGGGGATGTAGAAGGCCTAATAAATAATGCCATGTTTTATAGAAATTAGTACAAAACAACATTTTTAGCCTTAATTTAGATATTCAGTTACAAAGAGAGTGACTTTGGCCGTGGAAAATTTATGAACAGATGAACGAACTCTGTCATTGCTTTAGAAGACTATTTCATTCATCCACTTTTGTAAATTGTCTGTAGTCACGCATTGGTGCAGAGGTTTGTCTGCAGGATGCTGTAGCATATGAATCCAAAAAAATTCGATTTCTGGGATGTAAGGCTCTAAAAGTGATCATGATATAAAGGTACATTTTACTTTTTTTTTATATACCAACAGTGTACATTTCAGGAGGTGGGCACACTTTTGTGATCAACTTTAAAAATTCATAATTAATTCCACGAAGGTTCAAAAAATATGAAACGACTTAACCCCTAAGTGCCTAAGCCTTTCCAAGTGTGTTTTTCCCATGAAAAAGAACATGGGCTTATAGTTATCTCCATTGAAACAAAATGATTTTTTTTAAAATCTAACCGTATGGATGTTTAAAGAGCTTGCTTATTAGTATGTACACAAATTTTGAGTGCAAAATTCCATAAGAGTTGTGAGATTATAATAAGAGAAATGTACGTTTTCTATTTTTAATATGTTGTCCCTCTCCACAATGTTTCAGAAATTTGCACATAAAAGCTTTTTGGGATTAGAAGTGACATGAACAACTACAAATTGTGTTAGCACACTAAAATACCCTTTCAAAAAACTTAATATCACTTGAAAAGCTATTAAACTCATTACACAATCCACCTTGCAATTGTTGAGATGCAATTTTTTTAATAAGTATAATTCACAAATAACTCCAAATCAACACTTGCTTGTTTAAATTTTCAATGGTGAAAATTATGAAAACACTTTACTCTTTCGATTGGGACCATTTTCAAAGCAAATGAATAAGTGGAAGTTTTTAGATCTCAAATCAAGTGAAATTGCTCAAAGTTGAAAAATGAAATAAAATTAGCAAGCTTTACTCTTCCATTAACGGACATAAATGGCTTTGGAGACCTCTCAACACTCAAATATGTACCTTTTTCAGTGAAAAATGAAAGTTTTGAATAGTTAACCCTAAAAACTGCCCAAAAAAATTTTTAAAACGGGCAAACGAATTTAACTGCCTACTTCAAAATGAGCCTGAAATTTCAGATCGACCATATATGGTCGATGAGGCAGTTAGGGGTTAATTACTTAAATGTCAATTCCATTTTTCTTCCTACAAAAATTGATTGAAATCTGTTTCAAGGAGTTTAGCTTTCCCTAAAAGGCAATCAGACCACCTTAAAATCTAACTAAACCTGCTATTTCATCTTGCTTGAAAATCTATAAGAGTGAGTAGACAACATTGGTGATTTTTAATATTTTTTTAAGTTGATTCAATTATTATACCTCCACTCTAATCTATTATATTCAATGCAAAATGGCCTAATTTGATGTCACAATTTCATTCATTAACCCTTAAAGGACCAAATTGCTTTTTTTGACAACATAGCAATTTTGGGCAACTCACTACGAATGGAATTTTTATTTATTTATTTTTTAAATTTCCACACAAGATGTGCTTGAGGACTAACTTTAAGGCCCAACAATTTTCATAACTTTATTTGTTTATTTATTTTTGAAACACAAGAACAAAATCCATTGATAAGGATAAAGTACAAAGAACCAAAGGGGTAGGCCCTCGACGGATTTTTATTTTTTTTAAAATTTTCAAAACCTAAAACCACAAAACAATACTTTTGACTATATGGCTCAAAAGTTATTGCATGATACATAATTTTCAGTGTTTGGCAAGCAACCTGAGCAGGAAAAAACTTCTTTGAAAATCACTTTTAAAAAAAAAAAAATTGAAATTGATTTTCTAGATTTTTATATATGTGGTAAGCTTTGAATCATTCCATTTTGATTAATGAGATGAAAATTATGAGGAATTTTAGTTTGGATTAGTTTGTGGGTAGTTATGGAACCTCTACTCTAAAATAAACTTTGAAGTCCTTTATTTTACTCAATTTTCAATATTTTTGGAAAAAATAAAAACGTTAGGTGTATGTTGTTTATTGCAACATTACAACCATTGGAATTGGCATTTTTCAATTCCACAAATAAATTGTTAACAATTTAGTATTTTAAAACATTCTCTACTTCTTTCTACTTACTTTTTTTTTCCTATATGTTGTACAATTTCAAATGATCTGAAATTTTTCAAGCATGTAGCCAACTTGCCTTGAAGAAGGAATTCAAAGAGTAAAAACCATTTTGGACATTTTTTCATACAAATGTGACCTTGTGAAGTGTAGTTGCCCGGTTTTTTGCAAGGCAAAAAAAAGAAATTTTGTTACTTCAAATGCTAATATCTTGCATTCTACACAGTGGAAACTTCTGAAATTTTTACCACATCTTCTCAAATTAGTGTACTACAAGATCCTCTGGTTACATGTTCCTAAAAATGTTTTTTTTCTAAAATTTGGTACTTATCTTAGAAATGACAATTTTGGAGTAGTTTTGGTGAAAACATAGTCTTTGACGTTTAGGGGTTAACTAAGATGTATTTGTATTCAACCTTAAATATTTTCATCAAATTTTTTTAGAGAGACTCTTGAGTTTCACATCTAGTTGTGTTAAACTAAAGAAAATACTATTCTTCTTAACCCCTAAAGACCAAACTGCATTTTTTTTGGCAACATAGCAATTTGAGGTAGCTGACAATGAATGGAATTTTCATTTTTTTCTTTGAAATTTTCACACATGTGAATGAGGTTTTCCTTTTAAGGTCCAAAAATTTTATGGCATAACTTTGACTACATGACAAAAAAGTTATTGTATTATATGTAGTTTTTTTCTTTTTCTAAACAGAGCAGTTCATGCAAATTAGACAAAATCACTTTTTTTAGAAACAAAATTTTGAAATTGGTTTTCTAAGATTTATATATACGTGGAAAGCTTTAAATCACTCCATTTTTTTTATTAATGAGATGAAATTTATGAGGATTCTCTACACTAAATTAAACTTTGAAGTCCTTTATTTTACTCAATTTTCAATATTTTTGAAAAAAAGAAAATGGTAGGATGTAGATTGTTTATTTCAACTTTAAAACCATTTGAGATTGGCATTTTTAATTCCATAACTAAATTCTTAACAATTTAGTATTTTAAATCATTCTCTACTTCTTTCTACTTACTATTTTTTTCATGTATGTTGTACAATTCTAATTGATCTAAAGTTTTTCAAGCATATAGCCAACTTGCTTTGAAGAATGAATCCAAAGAGGAACCCACCAACATGGACATTTTTCATACAAATGTGACCTTGTGAAGTGCAACTTTCTTGTTTTTCACAAGGCCCGCGAAAAGGATTTTTGTCAATTCAAATACTAATATCTTGCAATCTACACAATGGATATATTTGAATTCTTTTCCCACATCTTTTCAAATTAGTGTTCTCCAAGATCCTATAGTTACATGTGTTCAAAAATGTTTTCTTCTAAAGTTTGGTACTTGCACTAGAAATGGCAATTTTGAAGTGTTTTTGTATTGAAAATATAGTCAAAGAAACTTTAGGGTTTAATTATGCAAAGGGGGGTAACTAGATGTTGTAATGGTGATACAACTAGTAACATTAACTTGCACTAATTAAGGGATTATGCAATATGTGAGGCTCACTAATATTGAGATTTCCAATATTTTAGTGTAAGGAAGTCTTACATTTATTTGAACTCTTGTGCAAATTAAACTAAATTGAATTGTAATGGTCCAAATTTAGTACCACTAAAATAATTCATTTTTATAGAAATTAATGAAATATAATATTTTCCAACCAGTGATAATTTAGATATATTACAAATAGTGACTTTCGTAAATTATATAGTTGGTTGAACACTATAATAGAGTGTCTCTACACTCCACATGTAGATTGTTGTGTGATTTGAAGGGAGTTTTTGCTGCTCATTGATATTGAGTGGAGTAGACGTTGTTGATAATTACATAATTATTAAGATTTTGTGAATATGAGAATGTACAAAAGCTCAAAAGTCACAATTTACCTATGATTTTATCCACTTCATGAGATTTAAAAAAAAAATCATTATTGAAAAATTACATAATATAGTCCCCTAAAATCTTCTTGAAATGAAAAAAACTTCACAATTCTTTTTTCAATAATAACATATTGATTCCTACAATATTTGTATTCAACATTAGATGATTCTTGGTCAAATTTAATTGTAGTCTTCAATATATTGATTTTTGTGTATTTGATTTCAATTAGAACAATATGAAGCTACTTTGAATTATATTAATAAAGTAGCACACCCTATTTGTGACATGAGACTATCTCTGCTACTTTCAAGGAATCCGTGTTGTTGCAACAAATTGTCATGTAATAGTTCTTTTTTCAAGGAATGAAGGAGTGGGTGGATTGTGGTCATTTTTAGGTTTGTTGGAGGACTTTGAGTTGTCAATGGTGATTTGGGGTCACCAATGTGGGGGTTAGTGGCAAGGGCCTCAACTTCTAGCAATTGCAAGCATGTTTTTGACACAGAAATGGAAGTGATGAGCTTCTACCTTGGTGGATCCAAGTACAAAATTTGTCTATTTTAGGTGAAGAGAGATGAATATCAACTTTCATGTCCATCTTGGGGGGATGTAGTGTCAATTATGGATTTCTAAAGTTTTAAAATTTTCACACTTTCTTTAAAAAAGTTTATTCTAGTTCCTGTAAGCTTCCTCTACAATTCTCTACCCTGTTGTACAATGAATTTAAAAAATAATTGTGCTTTAATAGGCGCAAATAAAAAATAGTTGTACAACACTAGAAGATGTGAAAGTACACTTGTTTTCTGTGTTGTTTTAAAAGATGTGAAAGTAAGTTATTTTGAATTGAAGGCATGTCAATTCTAATGTCACCTAAAATCCGTTGAAGGTAGTGTTTCTATGAACGGCTAAAATCTTCTAAAATAAAAAAAAATAACCACACCATATTTTTTTGTTCAGGCAATGTTCATTTAAAAAATAAATAAATAACCACTGAAAATGTGGCATGTCACATGATTCCTTGAAAATACGTGGCATTAATGGTATTAAATTATTTAGAATTAAAAATTACTTAATTATACAAAATGATTATTTAAGAAAAAACCAAAAACCAAAAGAAATTGTAAAATTCACAAATAATTCATGACCTACCATTTAAAGAACTTCTGGTAGAAAAGTGAAGTAATTATATCATTGGTGCTTGTGAAAATGAGGGGAAAAGGGTCCATTTTATACCAAAATCCATTGTTCGTCCATGATAAAGGATATGGGATAATTAAAAATTAAAAACTTGACCACATAACATGCGGATGTTTTTTCAAACATTCAATTTTGAACAAAAAATTTGCTTTACATATCCCATACGGGTTGCCTTACTTCCTACCAACCGACTAGTATAAAACCTAAAGGACCAAGGCTTCTTTACTGCAAATAAACCCCTAAAATTGTTATCTATATAGAGAAGAGTAAAAACAAAACTTAATTGTTTCTTTTGCACATTTAACCTTAGTATCTTACACCTGATTAGTATAAGCATTTGTTGAAAAAATTTCAAAATTTTTGACCGCATACATTGCAAGATATCAGCATTAAAGGGGAAAAAAACAAAATTTCAGCACATTACAGGACCAGATTATTTGACTTTGAACCTTCTTAAATTAAATTTTTTGCACTACAGAGTTTTGAGCTTCAAATCTTTATTGTGGGGAATTGAGTTGAGAGTCTAGGAAAAAAAGGGACTTCAAAAAAACTTAATTTGTATTCTTTAAGAAATTATTAAATAAAAATAGGTATGAGATAGAAGGAAAATCTAAATTATTAATATCCTTAAAATGGAATTATAATGCAATGATTCCAATGGTGAGATTATTTTAGCAAGAAAACTAAACCATGTGGAACCTTTTTTTTTTAACCATTGTAAAAATTGCATTCAAAAATGAATCCTGCAAGTTATTTTTCCAAGAAGATGTTCTAATTGCCCGAAAAACAAGATTATCCATAGCTTTCTCATAACAATTCCAAATGGAATAAATCAAAGCTTTCTATGTATGTAGACAAAAACATAATCTATGAGAGAGAAAAAAAATTTAATTTTAATTTAAAAAAAAAATTTGTTGCCCCCCATCCCCTATTTTGAGCTTATTTGGGCATAACTTTTGTTCTTGAGCACCGGTTGAAAAAAAAAAAAATTCCATGAAGCTAATCAAGTTTTTTATCTTCAAAAACTAATGATAAAAATTCAGCCCATAGGTACTTGCCCAAAATTCCATTTGTTCCCAATGGTCCTTTAGGGGATAAGGAGCTCATTGTTTCATTCATAATGTACATCCATCTATTTTCCTTTTTATTCAAAGTATGTCATATGAATGTCCTTCTTCTATTTTTTTTATCATCTAGTTTGCATTTTATCTCATTCCACTATAACTTACAGAAATTTATTCAAATGAATCTAAAACTTTTAGTTGATGTAGCACTTCTATATTTTTTAAGACGTTTTAATAAACATGACCATGTTTTAATTGATGTCCGAAAAAACATACACATTCCTTGTGTCATTCACCTATTTTTGCTTTGATATCCCCACATCTTCCCCAACATTAGTAAAAATTTGCCTCCCATAGGCTCAGAATTTGTGACACATTGATGTCAATGAAAACATGACCCGTTTTTTTGTAACACCACAAAAAACACGGGTTTCTTATAGTGCAAATAGGATGTATTACCATAGTGCGTTTGAAGGTGGAATGGGGACTTATGTCACCACCAATTTCATTTTATTTTGAGATCAATACAATGCAATAATACTTATTAGAGTCACATGCACTATGATAATTGGAGTGAAAGCAATGATTCTTCCAAATTTCATAAATCTCCCTAAAGTGAAAACACTCAAAACCGTCCATGTGTATATCCATTCTTAACAAGAAAACTTCTATCGATAGTGTCCCCCAAAGTGCATTTAAGCAAATCCCAAACTTAATTGCAATTCATCGACTGTTGATTCTTTAGATTTCGGTTTTATGACCAAGCTACATGACGGTTTCAATGACCTAGGAAGTTTTCCACTTTCAAAATTCACAGTAATTACATGACTTGTCCAAAATTTATTTATTTATTTTTAAATTCATTAATTTCAATTGCTAATACTACAATTTTTTTTATTTTTCATTTTATTTTTGAAAAAATATGCTGAATTCCTTCTTTCGACGGTTTTGGGTGTGTTTTCACCTTGGTCAAACCAGCGTCAGAGCTGTAGCACAATGTGGGCCTCCCTAGTCAAACCAGAAAATTCTTCACCCAGTTCAGGGCTTGAGCACCAGAGCTGTAGCACACAATGTGGTCTGTCTGCGATATAAAATATTGCATGATTCTTGCAAAAGTCGATCTCACAAGCTGCTGTGATAATTGACTAAGACTCCGTCGTGTCAAGACGTTTCTCAATCCCTGCAGCAATGGCTAGAGGCAGGATATTCTACAGTTGTTTAAGCTTTGAATCTCAAGCAGATAGAGAGACCCACAACCTCCATACGTCTCAAACGACACTATTCAACCGCACCTTGCAAGCCACTGAGATGAGATTCTCTAACAATCAAGGCGTCCTAGAAAGCACTCGGTAGGTGTTTGTAGATTCAATTCAAGTGTACCACCCTTAGTTTTCTTGCCTAATGGTTTCCCTTGAAGATTTGCAGTAGAGAGCTTGATCCATCCTGCAACCAATTGACCATGTTATCAATTATTCCAGGTTAGTTTTCCAAGCTTACTGAGACAGAGAAAAAGTTTCCAAATGATACCTCAAACAAAAATCCACCATCTCACATGGAGAAAAAAAAGCATGAACATATACTTGGGATTGGAATAGAATCAAATTTCAATCTCAAACTTTTGAAGTTGATAAGGATATGAGGTTGAAGTTTATTTACAAGCAGGAACAACCACGGTGAAGGGATTGACGTCATTGCGATGTGCATAAACTATTCAGCAACCTTGAGTCATTACTTGATTCTGAAAGAGTACAAACCTGGTTGACTGTTGAGAAGAGCCTTGTTTGAAGTGGAGGGTATCAGGGGCGTGTTGGATAGAAGCCTGTAGCATCAATAACAATGCTTGATATATGTTAGTGAAATGTTAATTCACTTCACGAGGAGAAAAGATAGTCTGACTTGTGTCATTATATTGAATAGAATTGTTGAGTGACTGCTACAAATATGTGCATCACAACGACAATGATCCGTAAGGACTCTGGTAAGCTTAACAAGGAGTTAGATCTTCAATAGTGAAGAGCAGGTTCCAAGTCAATCACCTTCGTTTCATCACCGAATATTGCAGTATTTTGTCTTTCATCACCGAAAGTGCTCCTTAAGCTTCTCCTCAATGAACTTGTGGCTTTTAGAATCCATTCCTATTTCCTGTGAGCCGGGGTCAAAAGCAGGCAATCCTCTCAAGAGATTGTTTCTCAAAGTTTCCAGCCTTCTGCAAATCTTCAAGAAATCAGGTCTTGAACGATCGAAGATCTTTTATCTGTAAACAATCCTCCAAAAGTGCCAATCAACTCATTTGGATAACCGGGAGGAAGAATCGATTTCACAACTGGAGCCTTGTATTGTATGAAGTCATGCTGCAGGGACAAAATCCGTAGGCAAGTAATTGCAAAGCTCCACACTTCTGCTTTGAACCAAATTACCCTCCATTTGAGATTTGTACCCGGTTCAAAGTAACGAACCTCTGGAGCTTTGTACGTTGTAGTACCAAATCCATGATCGGTACTAGTGGTCTTGAAGGGTTCTACTTGCTTAGGTGTACCAAAATCCACCAACTTCACGAAGTAATTACTTGCAATACGTGAAAAAGAAAATGTGTCCAGAACCATATTGTCTGGTTTTAGGTCACGAAGTGCAACCCTCATGCCATGTAGATAGCACATCCCTCGTGCCAGTTGAGCTATGATATCAATCGCCACATAAAATGGGAATAGAATCTTCTTCTTTGCTTGCTTCTGGATCAATTTGAAAAGGACAATGAAGTGACAATGAAGTGATCCCCCTCCTGACCATTACCACAACAAAAGAATTTGGCAATATTGGGGTGATTCGCATGAAACAAGACGCATGCCTGTTTCAAGAAATAAGGCTTACGAATATCGAACTTTTGGGCACATGGTATACCCAACCATCTTGTCTTGCTAACACCACTTGAACCTGAATCGCTTCCAAGAGAGGTTTCAGAGCCCCATGTACAAAAAGAATAAGACTTCTCCGTCCACATGATTTTTTCAGACAACTCTAACCCATTTGGATGAATGAGATCGATGAGGTATGCAGTCCAACTTCGCTCGCAAGTTTCTTGCAAGGCGCAGCTTAGTAGATATCCTCTTAGCACAAAATGGTAAGGAAGGAACAACTTGGATCTATTCCTTCGATTGATTAGGTCCTCAAGCCTCTTTTTAGAGCCCTTCTCTATCTCCATCAATATTGTCACTCGGGTGTGCATGTTGAAATGTAGAAGAGTCACGAAGATCTTCCACCTGCAGATTCCATCTCTCACGCATACCCTTGGATTGCTCATAAATAGCATGGTAACATAATCCTAATTCCAATAGAATCACATGAGATGCGTTCTCATTTTGAATATGAAACACTGCTGCTGCTTCCAATCTTTTCCGCTGCAATCATTCACAAGTATCCTCGCCTTCACTAGGATTCGATACAAGTGTTCCGGAGAGGGTCTGAAGAGGTCGGTTGGTGAATATTCTGAATGGTCTCAGATAAATTGGAGGGCAAATCCAGGCACTGACGCTTGTTGAGCAGAGACTCACCATTTACGAGAATTTGGATACAGTGCACCTCCTTTTCAGAGAGCTTCAAGAAGTCTGGCGCAAGTCACCACTTCACTGTCTTGTCGGCAATGTGTGCGATCAAACACGTGAATAAAGTCAGAAATAAAGTCCAGAAATTGGTAGCCACAAATTCAAAGCCTACATCCACATGCTTCCAGCCTCCAACCTGCATGATGAACCACCACATCACTCCTGAAATGCACTCCATCTCCGAGTGAAATGCACTCACTCACACAACAATCGTCTGCAAACAGGAGACGAAGTTAAACCCTCTAGTCATCATCTTGAGAATCACCTTAAACTGGACCCGTTTCTATTTTCTATTTGGAGAGTTCGTCTCAGTGTTACCAGCAAAAAATTTTGTTCTCCAATTATAAATTCAGGAATAGTTGAGCGTATTTTAATATCCTTCCTACTCAAGACCAAATTCTTTAAACAAAATTGAAAAATTGCGAGACGAGAGAATATTACCATTTTCAGAAAAACTCGGTCCTCTAGGTCCAGTCAGGCACTGTTGTTAATAAAATGAACCGAAAAGACTCATCCCAAGGCATCTTCCATTTCGAAGCCTCCCACTAGCCAAAATCCAGCAACGTTAATTCACTATTGACTTAAAGACCGCCCGAAACCCTAGCCCTCAAAGACCATAGCCACGCATCCAGGAATCCATTAATTCCATCACCCTAGCGTATCCAAACAGAGCAACAACCTCCGTAAAGAAACAAAACACACGCTTGATTAAGCACATGTGAGCAGAAATCCTTCATCAACCGAAAATGCTTCGCACTATTCCCAGCACCAATCTCTGACAGAGATGGCACACCAATCTAGAGAACTACACAACTTCTGATCGCCTTACCGACTCCTTCGTTTGTAAACATGCACCAGAGCGGCACTCCAAGCTCCATTTTCGAATTCGTTCACTGCTTCTCTGAGGTCTGAATCTTCCGGCTCTCCAAAATCGCTCCTCGCTGCTGGAGGATCGAGTGCAAAATTTGACAACAGCGAGATGTCGGCAAGAGTGGGAGGCAAATGGAAAAATTGGGTTTACGATAAGGTAAAACAGCCCATTGTGGTCAGAATTTGTACTCTGCCCTTCATGCCATTGGTCAAATTTTTCAAATTTTTTTTCCACACAAAGATAAGTGTGAGAAATACTGAGAGCAATTGAAATTTTATTTTGTAGACAAAGTGTGAATTAGTAATGTATTTCTGAAGTGATCTTCCCAACATGGTCTATAGGTTGTCCTATAATTAACTAACAAAAAGTGTATCCAATATGCTCATCTTAATCACCTAAAGTGGTCACAATAATTTCTAATGTAGAATGCCATGAAAAGTCACTTTTGACAATGATTTACACTAGAAAAGTTGGGTGTTCTTAATGTGGTTACTAATCACTCCATGAGTGTCAAGCTAGATATTGATTGTGGTCTGAGAAAACCGTCATGGGGTCATAAGGTGTCTACTATGGGTGATCTAACCGTGATGAGTTGTTTTACCTTACATGGTCACTCAATAATTAACACTTGGATCTACTTTTTTGGCACCAAAACACTGTCATAGGCACAACCATTGGATGAAAAAAGAAATCAATATGGTTTTCAATGTAAAGCCTATAGGCCCAACCTAAGGCCTAGTTTAATGATTTAAGCATTCCTATTGTTAGATTTTGGTGGTTTTGGTGATTTTGAAATTAGGCTAGCTAGCAATTAGGTCTTCATTTAAAGTGGCCTTGATGAACATCCAAGCTTGCAGAGGTGAAACTAAGATGATACAAAATTAACATTGAACCCATTCCAACAAATTCACTTTGATTCCAAAATCCAAGTTACTTACAAGATGACATGCATGATGAAAACTTGACAAGAAGAAAAAGTTGCTCCTAAAATGTAATTTGAAAAATTTGAAAAATCATTTTGTGATTCCAACTTTGCATGAAAGTCTTGGATTGTTTGAATTGTTTATACCTAGAAGGACAAAACCTATGACCAAACTCACAAACTTCAAAATCCTTTGCGCCAAGGACTCACTCCTTAGGTTCCATGTATTGTTTTCACTTATCAATGGAATGGTCCATGTGTTTCAAGAAAAAAAAAAAAATCCTTTGCAAATGTAAGCTTCATATCCCTACAAAAAGTGAATGAAATTTTTATTTTTATTTTTCAAAGACATTTCCACATGCCTTTCAACAAGGCATAAATTAACATTTCGAATTTTTTTTTGTGATTTATTTTATGGTCACACTAGGATTGCAGGGTTTGTGATCATGTGTATACTAAAACTTACATGATGTGCAAGTACAGGGCCCCACAAACTATCTCCTGTGATTACAGGTAAGTACAGAGAGGGAAATTTTTGCCTCCTTCCGCCCCTAAGGTGCAATTACAGCCATTGATCTTGAAAAAAAAACTAATCTGACCCCACCCCAACCGTCGATCTCCAACAAATTTACTGATGATGCGCCCACCTCACTTTCTCCCCTCTGATACAGTGATGGCAGACACACATAGTTTGGTCATTTCACGCCCCCCCCCAAATAAAGATAGCCCTTGATTTGCTTAAAAAGATATTCCACCCCAACCTCACTGCCGTAAATCGGAATTTCAGTGAATTTCAAATGTCAAATCCAGTAACAGAGAGATCGAAAAATCAGCAAGCATCAATTTTATTTTAAATGCCCCCTCTCGCCCCTCCCATTGATATATCCCATATTCATTGTGAAATGACCTAAGTACAAGAAAATACAAGATGGGGAGGGGAAGGGACACACAATAAAAATTTAATCAAAATAATCCTGATTGGGATAGGATGGATATTGAATAAAATAATATTTGAGATCTTTTCTGATTGGGGAAGGAGTGGGGTACTAAGCAAAATTTATTTAAATTATTTTTGATTGGAGGAGGGCAGTGGTACTGAATAAAATTTATATAATCTTGAGCTCATCGTGCAGAAGTATCACTATACGCTCAAAAGACAGAACATTGAGATAACTTGCAATGCAAACTAAGTGTCTGGTGATGGTAACACATTGCACATTTCAACACATGTTCCATGATTTTGGATCCAAACATTTTTTTTTCTTTCCAAACAAATAAACAAGTTATCTCTCTTGGGGTAAGCTCTTGCTTTTAGGGGATGAAGACAAAATCCAATATATAAACATGCTCAAGTTCACAGTTTTAAACAGCACCTTTTTTTTTCTTCAAAATTTCACCATCTCTGACAAAGATGATATGGGATAAATCCATCATTCTGAAATCCATATGTGTATCCATCAAATGTATATGGGCACCACCTACTTGGCATTTTTTTGGGGGATAATGGAATAGTGTCAAGTGTAAGTAAATATAGATTATATACGTTTTGTTAGGATCTCCCAAGAGAAGCTGCAGTTAATACTTTGAAAGTGAGAAATAAGCAAAGCTAAACGAAGTCCTAGATATATTGGAAGGGACCTAAAGATTTGTACAATACAATGTGCAAACTAAAGAGGTTTTGAGACATGAAACCGCCAAGCATATACGAAGGATGCCAATGATCGAGCATATTTCATTTCACTTCAGCATAGTTCACTGCAGTTGCAAAAATTATTACGAAAACCGAACAATTAGTGCCTGATGAAGGGTCAGTGCTCGGTGAATGGGATGTCTACGCTACCAGGAGTAATTTGAGTTTGTCCAAAACTACATCACTTCGATGTTCGTAAAAGTCAAGTCTGCCGAAGATTGAAAGTCGGAGGGGGAGAAACGTATTACCCAGTTAAGAGCAGTCAAGAAAAAATAAAATCAGGGAAAACTATGAAGAGTTAATCAATTTCAGTCATTAAAGAAACCACTACATATATTTTAACTACTCCCTATGTTGCAGAGACTACCAAAATACCAAATACTCCGTAGTTCGATTAGGCTTGATAACAAGAAGACATTTATGTAACTTGAAGTACATTCACATGTTAAAGTGGCATCAACTGGAATGCCAGTAACAAGCTGAAATATCTGCAGTCATTTGAGCCTTTCAATTACAAAACCAATCTTGCAACAATTCTTAGGTCCAGCAGCAAATTTTCATAATCCAAATCTCTGGTCAAGACAAAAAGCAGAGTAATCTACAAATAAATTTCATCAGAACAGGTGGCTACACGATAAATCCATGCTTCTCCAACATAGAGAAGCCAGCTACCAGTTTCGTGCTGATCCTCTATCACCTGTAACGTCATTCTCGAGTTTTAAATCGATTCCCTGTAACGGCGAAAGAACTGACTTCAAATTGCACCAAAACTGCGCGTTACAAATGACTGAGAGGCCCCCAAAGAAAGTCCGTCCAACATCAACTTCTCTGGACTCGGCGGCTATGGACCACTGTGTTCGACTCACGCCCCCAAAATGTTGCGGAACTCAAACTCCTTCGAATAAATCACAGTCCAAGGCAACGCTACCAAACCAGAGCGACATCGTACCGTGAAAAATGTCAGCGAAACCCTACTAAGCCTGCGTTCTCTCAGAGTTCCATGCCAAGCATCATCGCACTCACTTTGAGGAGCCGCCTCGAAGTTCTTGGTACGAAGAGTTGGAAGGCGACGACGGCACGGCATCGGCATGGCCACTCTCCTTCACGAGCTCCACAATGCTCCTCTCCAACTCGTCAATGCGCGATCCCATCTCGTCGATCTTCGTGATAATCGACTCCGACATTGTCTGAAATCGCGTCTGCATTTGTAGCAACAAGTTCTGCACGAATGCCGTCAAATCCGCGGTCTTTTGAGTTGTCGAGTCCGCTCCCTCGTGCTGCCCCTGCGCTTGTCCATGGCCGCTGGAATCCATAATGCCAAGCGCACTGCTCGATGTTCTACCTTGCAGCGAGACGACGAGCACAAACCCTAATAAAGCCCTCGACGGAAACTCTTCGCAACAAGAAACCGGACTGCCGAAGCAGCAATGGCGATGAACAGATGTGCGTAGCTTTGGATGAACTCTGTGATGTCATAATTTATTTTGCATGTACGGTACTCTTCATAATTTTGAATGTCATTTTCATGTCTTTGTCAAATACGTTTTGCAAAGAAGGTACACTAAAGATGATATTTAGTGTTGAGTGACATTTAGTGTTTTTACCCCCCTACTAGCAACAACACTAAATCTGAACTTGTCCACAATTAGTGTTAGACTTGAATGCGCCGCCTTCTCCTTCCCTGGAATTGCTTGGGTTCTCAACTTCATTGCGTTGCTGCCTTCTTCCCTGGCTTCTTCCCCATGCTTGTCTTCGTTGCGTTTTGCGAAGCTCCCCTGTCTTGCATTTAATGCCCTTGCTGCTGCGATCTATCGGGCTTTTTTGTGTGTGGGGGGGTATAGTTCGCCGTTCCCGCCCACTCGGCACATTTCAAATTTGCCGCCTCCGCTTGCTGCCCATCCTTGCGTTGGTCCACCGCTCCGTTCACGCATCTGCTCCTCCACAGCTTCGTTTTCAGGTCCTCGCATCTTCTCACCAACAGGTCCATTTCAGGTATTAGCGACACCATTGCAATCGTCTTGTTGTCCTCTACATTATATCAATTTTTTTTTTTTTTTTTTGGTCGACATTTTTTTTTTTTTTCCACGTTGTGGCTCAAACTCATGGCGGAAATCCCTCGACGTCTCCAACAAGTTTCCACCATTGCCACACGAAAGCGGATCATCACATGGATGGTGCAAGACGAATCAACCCATGGTCTCCCCGGTCTCTACAACCGCACCATCCACGCTTTCCCCGAGCATTTCCAAGGTCAACGAAGCTCCAATTTGGTGTGTGCAACGCGTTGGTGGGCACTTCGTGATCGATATTGCAACGAAGGAGAAGAACTCCAAGGGCTTCCACCACTTTCATGCACCCGCAGCCCATCTGGAGGACAAAAACAGCTCCGTACAAAGGCAGCACCCGGTCGTGGTCACAAACGCTCTGAATGGGTACAGTGGCTCTACCCGCTCTTACTTGATGCATTCGAGCATTTCAAAAAAATTGGTGTGAAATTCTCTTCCCGTTTGCTAATTGAGTTAGCAAAAACGATCCTAATGGACCCTACAGCCCCTTATACAGCCCTATCTAGAGATCCTAAGGACAATGTTTTATTGCTTGAAAAAATGACCCACTGTTGGATCCAGCAATTCATGCATATCCAAAACATTGTCCTCTTATCTCAAAGCGGTCATCTCACTTGCAGTCCTGAAAAAGAACAAGAAATTGAGATGCAAGTTGCATACCATCTAGGAGTCTTAAATCGAGGATTTCAGGATGGCACCTTTGATGAAAATCTAATGGAGAATATAGACGAAACCCATTTTGTTCTAAACATGGACAACGGTAGAACATTAGGCTTCCGTGGTGATACAACAGTCAAATATGCCGAGGTAGTATCGGGTGGAGATTCAATGACAATGGTCATTAGAATCTCAGGGGGGCGTCGATCCATGATCGAAGCTCCTATGTTGATATTTACAAATCCGAATAGCAGTTATCCAATTCGAGGATTGAATGACAACATCCCAGGGGTATGTTATCGTACGGGTCCTAAAGGGTGGATGGATCACACTCTATTTTGAGATTATTTTGTAGAACCACGAGCCTTCCAATCTGATGTCCATGGCCGCTCAAAATTTATTTGGGTAGATAATTGTACCAGTCATAATATGACCCCAAGACTTAGCACTATTTTGGAAGCCAAAAATGCCATCTTGAAATACTTGCCACCTTGTTCGACCCACCTTTGCCAACCAGCAGACACGTTCATTATTTCTAAGGTGAAAGATGCATGGACCAAAAGATGGGAGGCAAAGAAAACAGACTTAATAGCATCGAATGCTTGGCAGAATACACCTCAAGCGGATGGTGGCTGGTCAGGGAAACTCTCAAATCCAGGTAAGAGTTTTTTCTTACAGTTAGCTGCTGATTTTGTTGAAGATGTCAACCGGGAACTTGATTGTGACAATATCAGCTATGCTAGAAAAGCCATGATCAGATGTGGTATGTCTTTAGCTCTAGATGGTAGTTGGAGTGTGGAGCAACTTTTTCCACATTTGCAGGAGATAGTAGGAAAGTATGGGCAGATTTTTCTAGGGCAACATGTGCCTCCGAGAATCTGAAATTTGTACTTCCATGATTTTCAGAAATTACAATGTACATTCCATTTTCTTTATGTTATAAACCACTCTTTCATTGATAATGCTTGTTGTATACTTTTAATTAATCACTTCTAACTTCCTACGCTTTTAATGTCATTGTTTTGCATGTATTTCCTGAATTTTCTAAATTCACAAACACTAAATTCAAACATGTAACTTTCTGGCAAGTCTCTCAAATCACCGTAGTTCACATTTAGTGTTTGAATTGACATTTAATGTTACTTACTTTCATAGGGTAATTGGCTTTTAGTGTATGCCTTCGTATTTAGTGTACAAGACACTAAATATCATCTTTAGTGTAGTTTGCTCTTAAAGCTACCATTTTAGAACTGAAGGCCTTTTCGGGGAAGCTAAACTCCTTGAAACAATTTTCTGTAAATTTTTATAGAAAGAAAAATGGAATTGGCATCTATCCCAAGTGGTTTCATATTTTTTGGACCTTCATGGAATTAGTTACAAATTTTTGAAGTTGAAGCATTGTAGTCCCTACAAGCGACCAAGTCCTGAAATGTACACTCTTGGTACATGGAAGAAAGGAAAATGTACCTTTGTGTCTTGTTCACTTTTAGAGCACAATAGCTTTTAGAGCAAACGACCTTATTCATTGGTCTTTCTCTTCATCTTTCTCATAGACATAGATTGTGGTAACATTTTTTGTAGCCTTGGTGATTGGATAATTTTCTATGGTCTTTTTCACTTTTCTTAGGACATGAATGGGAGTAAACATCTATTACACTAATTTATTATATGGTGGGGCACTAAATTAGCATCACCTGAAAAATTAGTGTTACTACAAATTATTCAAAACTCACAGTAAGTAGCTGCTAGAGAAAATTTCAGGCCTCCGGAGGGGCAAAGACCTTCAAGGTACCCTGAAATTTACTTTGGGGGGGCTCAAAAATTCGTTCCCCCCTATTTCCGCCTAGCTGTAACTGCAGCGATAGTGGCACAGGAACCGAAATTTACGAATAAATATTTTCTTTTTAAATTAAAATCTTAAAAAAAATTCCATTCTGGAACATCCCATATCAGGGCAGTATTCAAACTATTCCAATCTATTTTAGTTTCTAACATCTTTATGATCAAATCATATCCATGCCATATGTAGCCCATTCAAGGTCTTATCTTTCCTATTTTTTTCCCTTTGTAGCTAAAGAAGTATAGAGATCGAAAAATGCGATCTTGATGTAACAAAAAGAGACTAAGCTCAAAAGTGACAAAAATGTTTTTAAGGCAATTTTAAGTAACTCAAATAAATATACCACCAAGTACTATAGAACTAGAGTTCAACATTTCAATGGAGGGTCATCTTTTTGCCAAAAAGTCTTCAAAATTTCCAAGAGGTCGTGAGCCTCACCTGTGCCCATCCCAAAAACACAAACAACCAAATGTTATGTTGGTGAGGTGCATCAGGTGTCTACAGCTCACGTACACGTGTTATAGCCTTTACTTGGAAAATAAAAACGAAATCAACAAGCAAAACTCATAAGACACAATCCATTCAGAAAAAAAGATGAAAAAACCTAATCATTAGAAGACTGTTGTGATGAGGAAGTCATACCACACTTAGACTTATTACCACAGCCAAGAGTTCACAACAGGAGAGTAAGCAAAAAAGCTCAGAACCGAGCTAACTCCAGTAGCAGCAGATCAGGAAGCTCAAGAAGAAACAGAGAAAGCTAAGTACTCAGTCAATCTTGACCCACTCAGCAGTATCAAGTGCACAGGTCCTTTGCACTGAAATTTTTACTGAAAACTAGATGCAAGGGAGGTACTCGCATGGCTTCATATGTTCTTTGAAGAACAGAAGTAGTCCCCTTGCAGTAAAGGTTTCTCCTTTATTTGTGTCAAAAAAAACCCAAAAAAAAACAGAAGTAAAACTGCCTGCCCAGAGAGGTACCCCCATCAAGGTCATTACTGTGACTACCAGTAAGCCAATAGTTGCAATTATTGAAATTAAATAAGGCCCTGCTAATGCCAATTTTGAGGCTAATATGGAGGCCTTGCATGTTTAATTGTATATACTGCCATCAACTCCAGGTTATCCACCCAAGTGATAGTATGGAAGCTAATTTGAGCTGTTCCAACTACATATTGTCAGGCTTAATGTAAGATGTAAATAAATGCTTGTAGACATCCTCTCCAGATTTGTGACAAGCTGTAAGTCTAGACAGAACTTTCATACATGGGAATATTAGTTGAACTAGAGCCATAAGAGGTCTTAGATGTACCATCTGCCAGTGATAAATTTGTCCATAATTAAACCAAGGAGAACACTTCCACATAATCAAATTAAATCTAATGTGATATAAATATATCAAGAAACACAACTAATTAGTACAAAAAAATTTCATTAAGCAGAAGCCCAGTATATGCACTAGAGTCTTTTCATATTCCAGTACTTGGATACGGAAGCTAAAAATAAATAAAATAAAATTTAAATTAAATTATGGCGATTACTTATTGTTTTGGCGAGCAGTCAACCAAGCTGACTGCTCACTGTGGGACAGTTCTGGAGTGACAGGTCAAGCTCTGAAATAGCTTGTCTTGTCACTCCTGAGGAGCCCTCTGGAGGGCTGGTATTTCTTCTAATGACACTTTAATCTTGTAATACCATAGAGGACTCAAAGCATTTTATAAATAACAAAAATATTCTTGAAAAACCCTGAAAGTATGCACCTATTTTTGTAGTAATTTAATATTTTTGGTAGACTAGAGCAATGATAGATTTTGTCCTTACAAAGTTAATTGATTAATTTCATACATTACTATCAAGTTCACAAATAATGTAGGTCACTCTTATACACTACCAAAATTGAATATTTTAGAAAAATATTTGAAGGGTCTACATGTCAAATTTTGACTGGTAGTCAAATTTTTCAAATTGATCTCATTTCTAGAATCTTTCATATGTTGAATTTTTGGAATTTCAATATATGATTTTTGGAATCTTGATTTTGACAAATAATATGGGATTATAAATCTGCAATCATATTTGCACTTGTATCCAAATCTTTATTTGAATTATATTTGTACTTTCATACACTGTATTTGTATTTGTATTAATATACATATTTCTTTGAAGGGGAGTTTTTTTCTTAAAATAAGGGTGGATGGTTTTTTTATTGAGCAAGATGGCTAATATTTTGAGAGGATAGTGGTTCAAGCTTTTTATAACTTGTTTCAACCCAATATATATAATCAATAGAATCTTCAAAAATAGTGTGTGTGGAAATCCATAATTGACAAGGGAAACAATTGTATTAGCTATTGGTATAATCTAAGAATAGTTAGGCCATAGATCAATGCAATATTTTTGGTAATTCTTGAGGGTTTGCAAGCCATGTATCAATGCAATATTTTTGGTAATTCTTGAGGGTTTGCAAGCCATGTATCACTATAATCCATTATATGGGTTTATCACTATAACAAAACTTGATAAAAAAAAATTTAAAAAATTTAAAAAAAAAATTGGAAATCAATTGTGGTTCTTTTGACCATTGTTCTTCAAAGTTCCAAAACAACTACAATTTTTTCACACAATGTCTATTGCAAAAGCAAATGCATGGCCACTTTTACAACTAACATCTCTATGCAATTCAGAAAAAGCAAGTAATTTGGACCTACTTTCTACTTTTTATGTCCTCACAAAGTGGTTATATATGTAGAATTATACTATTTTTGTTTTTTTCATGAGTACAACATTTTATAAAGATTGCACACCAAAGTCTAACAAAACCATAAGCTTTATGCAACTTTCCCATTGATACTTCTTGTATTCAATTGAAACTTTCATGCATCTTCATATACATCAGTTTGTATCCTGAATACACATTATACACAACAAGGACAAATGTTTTCAACATTCGTTAGGGGTTAAACCACTACTAAGTTCCATTAAAAAACTAAATTGCTTGCTTGCTAGTTTTAGATTGCATTAAATGTAATATCATTATCAATTTTGGTGTCATCCATTGATTGTCGTCAAATGTCAATGGTCCTGGCAGTTCTGTACGCCGCTTTCTTCTTCAGTCTGTAGATTCATTTTCTGTGTATTCTACTATTAAACTCACACACGGCTATGCATTGGCGATTAACAACTCATTACTGGAGATTCCAATTCCAGATCAGACTACCGGTATTAATGCACGTGTTAGTCTACCCAAAATTAGTGATCTCAAAATTGCAAACGTACCCCAAATTTATAAAAGATTTCCAGGTAGTACCATGTGTTTCCAGCACTTTGTGACTCCAAAGTAGTGCCTCAATCGGAACTACGTGGTCAATGCAAATCTGCCCTAAGTAGTGTATTGAGAGGAAGCATTAATTGACAGAGGTGGTATTTCTCAAATCTGCCAAGAGTATCCCTGGAACCAGCAAGGTAAGTGAAAATGTCAATTACGGTTGAGCTTCATGCCTCAAATCCATTTCACACGCACAAATGGACTGACATCCAAGCTCGCATACAAGACTCTGACATGCGTGCATTGATTGAAACTGTATGCAATTTACAAATTCACATGCCAAAGTTCGTGTCTTAATAGCAGTATTATCAACCATAGTTTCGACCTGCATGTCATTCACGACGTGGGAATGGTTATTATCCGAAATTATCAGTTCTTTTGCTTCTTAGAGCAAGCAACTAGAGCTACGAATCCGTTTTATATATATATAAAGAGCTGAGTTTGTTTATGTGGAATTCATTGTCCTCCGCACTGACACCTGATCCGGTGTTGCATATTCTTAATTAAGCCGAAGCACGAATCGTCAGTGATTGTGAAGAAAAGTCTCTGCCTTACTATAGGAGATTATCATCATTCGCAAAATTTCTCGAACCACTTCTCAAAACTTTAGCGTCGGACGTGGGAAAGTAAGCAACAGTTTGCACTGGACCGTACGTCGACCATCGTGAATGCCGTGAGATTTAAGTAAGTGTTGCCCTGCTCGAATTTCCAAGTCGAGTACAGGGCATTCTCAAAAGGCCACGAGGAATCTCCGATCCTGCCTCAGAAAAGAGTAATACATATTACATACTGGTTAGAACATTGCTATAGATTAGTTCTTCTGATTTTGGACGAAGCTGTGATTTTTTAGGTCAAATTACTTTTTCTAATTCATACTTGTGGCACAAAATTTAGGCAGAGAGGGGCCGAGATTAGCCCTGCAATATATCATCTCGTTTCGTAATCGCTCTTAGTACTGCTGGCCTTACTAGGTTGGCTACAAGAGATTATTTCCTTATTACAAGCATCACAGCATGGAACGTAAAATTAGTGGAATCCAAGATCGTAATACCGATGGCAGCAAGGAGGATAAAAACTTACCAAGGTGAACTTACATTGCAAACAGTTATCCGTTGAAGACTGTGAGGAAGAAGTCTGCTCCGACGGTCTTCAGCATGCCAAGCTGTTTCATTTTAGCTATTTTGCAAATAATACAATCCTCTTGTTGAATCATCTGTCGAGATAGAAGTCCAAAAGTTGTATGAGTCAGGTAACTGACTAACTATCTTGACATATATCAACTATGAGAGGCTCAGTAATTCTCAATTCAAGCCTTTCTCTTGGTATGTCGTTGTTTCAGGCCTCTGTACTCAATCTACTAAAGAAGAGTGAAAACGGCATACCGGTTCGAAGCCATGAGAGTTCATTCCAGGGGGACCTTGTGAAGAATCAGGAGCTTCTGAAGCAACGACATCTGCAACACAGGTCTCCTTTGCAGTCTCTTTCATAAGCAGATTCCCAAAACAGGTCTCCTTTGCAGTCTCTTTCGTAAGCAGAGTTCCGGTCCTTGCCAATTCTGACCCCTCACACCTATTAGTAGGAATGTCGCAGCTGAGATGAAGTCCAGGTCGCAATTTAGTTTCAGGGTTAGTTTCTCTCCGAGCCAATTTCGCTTCCTGTGAACATATTTTCGGTTTTTTCACACAGAGTGATGAGTTTCCACCTCTGCGAAGTATGTAAACGTCGAACAAGGACGGTGCCACGAGTACGAAAGCCAACCGATCGCCTATGGCGAGACCATTGGCACTAGCAAAAGCCTTCCAGCCATAGTAGAGGAGACACTGAGTTCGGTTTTGAGGAAATAAGACGTTGATCTCCACGGTCCACTTTTTGTCGTTGTCAACGTTTTTAAGAGTAACACGTTTGTGAAATTTATCACCATGCTCTTGCACGAACAGCGCGGGCAAAACCTGGAGAAACATACAATTGATCACAATTTGGACAATAATTTAAAGAACTCTTATCACTGAAGGCCTAACACTTATAAAGTCCTATGCACGTAATCAGCTGCTAACTAGTAAAGTGAACACCTCTCCATATGAAAGTAAACATGCAAGAAAAATCTGCTATCCAGGAATCAGTGCAACAAAGTCGTCACGTAATGTGAATTATGTCTTAGAATTTGTCCTAATTAACTTGAGGCTAGAAATGCACCACTTGAGAGTGTGGAGGCAAACTCGACGCGGTCAGAGTCCTTTCGAAGAAGATTTTTCCCTGCTGCATCTTCTTTTGCGCAAGACTCCCTTTCAGTGTCTTTTCGGAGGAGGGTTTTCCCTGCTGCATCTTGTTTTGCGCAGCAATCCCGTCCTGGCGTTGGTGCATGTTGATCCGCTGTGCTGTTGTTGCATTCAGAAGGATTCCAGTACGTGGTGAAGCGAGCGAGAAGCTTAATCCAAGCAGCAAGATCGACGCTAGCTAACCCCTCGACCGACGCAGCTTACGCACGTAAACCAAGGTTACTCCGATCCTCAGAAACAAGACAAAGAGCTCCTGAAGTCGAGACAAGATCAACACACGAAGCGACCAAACTCTGTCTGTCCAAACTCTCCACGCCTAGCTAGCTAGTCCAATATATACATACCAAAGTCTGTACAGATCAAAGTATGACAAGAAATTTGAATTAGGTTTTCTTCATTGCGAAAGGACGTCGATCAAGCTCTTGAACTTACAATGATCACATCAAGTTGAATTAGGTTTTCTTCATTGCGAAAGGACGTCGATCCAGCTCTTGAACTTATAATGATCACATCAAGTTGAATTCGGTTTTCTTCATTGCGAAAGGACGTCGATCCAGCTCTTGAACTTACAATGATCACATCAAGTGATGTATCTGGACGTACCCGATCATCAAGATCGCAGCAATGTTAGACGCTGCATCGATCGATCGGTGATTTACGATGGGTACGTTATATATAATTTCGAAGCGAAGGCGACAACTAAATCTCCCGTCAGATCTCGTTGAATTGCTACGGCGGAGTTACGTTGAAAGCTTGCAATTCTTTTGAATGTGATGCATACGGCAGTCTGTCTGTCATCTGGAATTACGCCAGTGGCAGTCAAGATCGAGCTCGACGTACTGTTCAGACGAAGTGTCAATTCTAAACTAAATAAAAAAATTTGCATTCGATGGCCGCCAGACAAGTTTTCTGTAGCTTCGCAGCTGTAGCTCTGGTGTTCATTTGGAGGGACGTCAGCGTATTAATTTTGCTCCTTTTTGTCAAATTTCACCCTAAAAAAATACACAGTTGTATATACATCTGTAGAAAGAATCCAATAAAATGATAAAGCACCTTGGTATGTAAAATTCAACTAGAAGATCTTGAAGATCATAATTATTGAATGTATTTTATCGGGTTTTGTTTTTTTAAGTATTTAGCATTTGATCTAATTCCAACTATACAAAACTAAAATAACAACAATCAAAGTTTCAAAATATATTTAACCCCTAAAGACCCAAGGCCATTTTTCTGTCAAAACTACTCAAAACTATCACTTTTGCTACATTCACCTATGAAATAAATTTTTTAAATATTTTTTAGAATCTAACCATAGGATCTTGTTCTACACTTGTCTTAAATCACGTGATAAAAAATTTGTGATGTTTGACCATGTAGATTGAAAGATATTAGCATTCAAAGTAGAAGGGAAAAAAAACTCTCAAGAAAATGCTATGATTGCCCGCAAAACAAGAAACTCCATAACTTTCACATCACTAATCCAAATGGAATGAATCAAAGCTTCCCATTTAGAAGAAAATATAATATACAAGAAAAAAAAAATTCAATTTTTATTTCAATTTTTTGTGAATTTTTTTTGCTGCCCGCCTCCCCCATTTGGAGGTTATTGTGGCATAACTTTTGCTCATGGGCACCAATTGGAATAAAAATTATATTCCCATAAAGCTCATAATTTATCTATCTTATGAGAAAGTTTCAAAAAAATATAGTAAAAATTGAGATCATAGGAGCCTGCCCGAAATCCATTTTGTCCCCTATAGGGACAATGGGACTTTAGGGGTTAAAATATAGTAATGTTTTACCCTTGAATACAAGTTTGTGCACTTGAATCTCATTGGTTGTACATTATTTATATCACTAAAGTCACTAATAGGTTGTTAAGAGGTGTTAGAATTACGGGTTCTAATTCTTCTCATTTCAACATAAACTTCAAAATCATACATTGCATTACATTAACAATAGACTAGTATTTGAAGGCTAGGACTTAGCTAATTAATGAATGTTTCAATTCAACATGATCTAAAAAATTCTTAAGGGTGTTTTGGGCTATGCCAAAGACAACCCCAAAATACAGTCAATGGGTAATTTTAGGTTTTGCCTTAGAAAAGAACCCCAAACATTTCTGAAATACACCCCCTAAACATTTAATGAACTTATAAATTTAGATTTTTGACCCTCCCTTCTAAAAAATAGGTATATAAGCTTGATGATAAGGGTTTTTTGTTTTTTAAGTCGAAATTTAGCCAAGTCAATGAACTTTCTAACTCCAATTACAACTATCATGTAAAAATTGCATATAAAACAAAAAGTAAGAAAAGACTACTTGAAGACACATATAACTTCTTATTTATCTTTTTTCTTAGCTGCTACATACAAATCACATAGTTTGCATGTATGAAAGGTGACAAAATGAGCAATCGTGGGCTTTCTAATTAACTGCTTTCTAATCTACAAGTTGTTCTAAGCTTTTACCTTTCATCATAGTCGTTCTTCATAAACAACCAAGGTAATTGTATGTAACCAAATGTACTTTATTCAATTTATAAACCTTAAATTTTGAGTTATTCAATGACAATTTTTGTCAACTTTTTGAAATAAGAACCCTATAAAATACTTCCTCTTCATCATTCTATTCCAATTATCTTACTACAAAATTAAGCACGAGAAGAGAAAAACTTACCCTAAAAAATCAAATAATTTTGACTATCCATATATTCATGAGGTATTTTCCATTATTGTCACTCTATACTCAAAATACATATGCAAAATGAAAATGACAGTTTTAAAATAATCTCACCATTCAAATCTGAGAAAATGACAAAATCCAAGAAAAACCAATTTTATATAATCTGTTTTGAAGTGATAATAAGAATTGACTATTTTTTGTATTGAATGTGTATTACTTTTGTTTTGAACTTTGCTACATTGATTTGTTCTATTAAAAGAAATTCTAATTATTAGAATTCCAATTTTTTTTTATCTCAAATATTGTTCTACAAATTTATAAAATTTTCAAATTTTGCATAATTATTTACGAACTTATTTACGAAGCAATTCCAGATGTAGGGTAAGGTAGTATGCTCTAAAAGTGCCCATCTTCTTCAAACCACTCCTATTTTTAGGTAGAGAATGGAGATGGGGTGATCCTAAAATGAACCACTTTAGCAATTAAATGTATTGAAGAAAAATTATTTTTTAATTGCAAGAGTCAATCTTTGTCTTTGATTTCTGCACATCTCTTTACAAGTTGCAAGTGGACGAATTTTGGAAGACCTATGGTCACAAATAGGTGCCTATACCCCAAATCTTTGAAATTTATAAGTAATTCAAAAATACTTGGAAAAATATAAAACCACTTGTGCTAGATTCCACCACTATTTTTCTTTCTCTAAAAAATGATTTAAAAAAATCATATCCACGAAAAACTATGAAAAAGGCAAACCAGCCCTTAAATGATCGCTTTTAGAGCATACTACACTAAAGATGATATTTAGTGTCTTGTACACTAAATACGAAGGCATACACTAAAAGCCAATTACCCTATGAAAGTAAGTAACATTAAATGTCAATTCAAACACTAAATGTGAACTACGGTGATTTGAGAGACTTGCCAGAAAGTTACATGTTTGAATTTAGTGTTTGTGAATTTAGAAAATTCAGGAAATACATGCAAAACAATGACATTAAAAGCGTAGGAAGTTAGAAGTGATTAATTAAAAGTATACAACAAGCATTATCAATGAAAGAGTGGTTTATAACATAAAGAAAATGGAATGTACATTGTAATTTCTGAAAATCATGGAAGTACAAATTTCAGATTCTCGGAGGCACATGTTGCCCTAGAAAAATCTGCCCATACTTTCCTACTATCTCCTGCAAATGTGGAAAAAGTTGCTCCACACTCCAACTACCATCTAGAGCTAAAGACATACCACATCTGATCATGGCTTTTCTAGCATAGCTGATATTGTCACAATCAAGTTCCCGGTTGACATCTTCAACAAAATCAGCAGCTAACTGTAAGAAAAAACTCTTACCTGGATTTGAGAGTTTCCCTGACCAGCCACCATCCGCTTGAGGTGTATTCTGCCAAGCATTCGATGCTATTAAGTCTGTTTTCTTTGCCTCCCATCTTTTGGTCCATGCATCTTTCACCTTAGAAATAATGAACGTGTCTGCTGGTTGGCAAAGGTGGGTCGAACAAGGTGGCAAGTATTTCAAGATGGCATTTTTGGCTTCCAAAATAGTGCTAAGTCTTGGGGTCATATTATGACTGGTACAATTATCTACCCAAATAAATTTTGAGCGGCCATGGACATCAGATTGGAAGGCTCGTGGTTCTACAAAATAATCTCAAAATAGAGTGTGATCCATCCACCCTTTAGGACCCGTACGATAACATACCCCTGGGATGTTGTCATTCAATCCTCGAATTGGATAACTGCTATTCGGATTTGTAAATATCAACATAGGAGCTTCGATCATGGATCGACGCCCCCCTGAGATTCTAATGACCATTGTCATTGAATCTCCACCCGATACTACCTCGGCATATTTGACTGTTGTATCACCACGGAAGCCTAATGTTCTACCGTTGTCCATGTTTAGAACAAAATGGGTTTCGTCTATATTCTCCATTAGATTTTCATCAAAGGTGCCATCCTGAAATCCTCGATTTAAGACTCCTAGATGGTATGCAACTTGCATCTCAATTTCTTGTTCTTTTTCAGGACTGCAAGTGAGATGACCGCTTTGAGATAAGAGGACAATGTTTTGGATATGCATGAATTGCTGGATCCAACAGTGGGTCATTTTTTCAAGCAATAAAACATTGTCCTTAGGATCTCTAGATAGGGCTGTATAAGGGGCTGTAGGGTCCATTAGGATCGTTTTTGCTAACTCAATTAGCAAACGGGAAGAGAATTTCACACCAGTTTTTTTGAAATGCTCGAATGCATCAAGTAAGAGCGGGTAGAGCCATTGTACCCATTCGGAGCGTTTGTGACCACGACCGGGTGCTGCCTTTGTACGGAGCTGTTTTTGTCCTCCAGATGGGTTGCGGGTGCATGAAAGTGGTGGAAGCCCTTGGAGTTCTTCTCCTTCGTTGCAATATCGATCACGGAGTGCCCACCAACGCGTTGCACGCACCAAATTGGAGCTTCGTTGACCTTGGAAATGCTCAGGGAAAGCGTGGATGGTGCGGTTGTAGAGACCGGGGAGACCATGGGTTGATTCGTCTTGCACCATCCATGTGATGATCCGCTTTCGTGTGGCAATGGTGGAAACTTGTTGGAGACGTCGAGGGATTTCCGCCATGAGTTTGAGCCACAACGTGGAAAAAAAAAAAAATGTCGACCAAAAAAAAAAAAAGAAAAATTGATATAATGTAGAGAACAACAAGACGATTGCAATGGTGTCGCTAATACCTGAAATGGACCTGTTGGTGAGAAGATGCGAGGACCTGAAAACGGAGCTGTGGAGGAGCAGATGCGTGAACGGAGCGGTGGACCAACGCAAGGATGGGCAGCAAGCGGAGGTGGCAAATTTGAAATGTGCCGGGTGGGCGGGAACGGCGAACTATACACCCCCCCCCCAAAAAAAAGCCCGATAGATCGCAGCAGTACACTCGCAACAGCAAGGGGCAGCACAATCGCAGCAGCAAGGGCAGCAAATGCAAGACAGAGGAGCTTCGCAAAACGCAACGAAGACAAGCGTGGGGAAGAAGCCAGGAAAGAAGGCAGCAACGCAATGAAGTTGAGAACCCAAGCAATTCCAGGGAAGGAGAAGGCGGCGCATTCAAGTCTAACACTAATTGTGGACAAGTTCAGATTTAGTGTTGTCGCTAGTAGGGGGGTAAAAACACTAAATGTCACTCAACACTAAATATCATCTTTAGTGTACCTTACATCTCATACACAAAATGCTGAAGCAAGAGCTTACAAACATCATTCTCCTGAGTACAGGGCCGGTATAATTTAATGCAGGGTTTATATATTTCTAACGACGAAGTACGAATCGGCAGCGAGAGTGAAGACAAGTCTCTGCCCCACTTGTAGAGCATTTTCATTCACAAAATGGTTCCAACCATTTCTGAAGAAGACCCTCAGACGTCCCTTGCTGTTAACAGAACAGCAAGCGACAGTAGACTCGGGGGAGTCCTCGTGAATGCCCTGAAGCTGAACCCGAGTTCCAAGTCGAGTGTAGTTCATCGTCAAAAAGCTTATGGGAATCTCCTGCGAGGAGAAACAAGCAATACGTGCTCGTTAAGAACGTTGCTGTAAGTTTATTAGCTCTGATGCTGCACGTTCGAAATTAGGTCAAATGTTTATTCGTTATTTGTGACACCGAGACAGTCCATTCCTTTGCCAAAAGCATAGAACACAAATTGGATTCGAAATGTAGATATCCAAGATGGAAGCGGCAAATGGAAACAAGGAAGATTTCAAGCTTACCAAGACGGCGCTCATAGTTGTTCGTTTGAGAAAGTGTGGAAGCACGCTTTGATCTTGATCCGCGCCGGCGCTGTTGTTGACGGCTTTTGATACACATTCGAGTTCCATTTGCTGAACCATCTGGACGAATAGACTCTTAGTTAGGTTGATTGATACGAAAGCTGAGCTACTAATGAATTTCTGAATTTGAAATGATTCACTGAGGATTCCTTGTCTGTCGTTGTTAAGACTTTGTTTGCGCTACAATTGGAGAATGTGAAAACGGAATTTATGCTTACCGGTTCGAAGTAATGGGAGTCCATGTCGGAGGGGCTTTGTGAAGAATCAGGAGATTCTGAAGCAACTTTCGCAACATACGTCTCTACAGCAGTGTTCTTCGCAAGCAAAGTTCCGCTCAGTGGATTTTCTGACTTCTGACAGCCATCAGCAGAAATTTTGCAACCCTGTTGAGGTACTGGCGACAGTTTTGTTTCTCTCTGAGCTGGTGATGGATTGTTTGACCACAGATTCGGGTTTCGGACAAAGAGCCCCGGGTTTACACCGATGCGAAGTATGAAAACATGGAACAAGGACTTCGCCACGAGGACGAATGTCAGCCGATCGCCAATGACGAGGTCATTGCGAACAGTAAAATCCTTCCAGCCTCTGTAGAAGTAAGCTTGTGGTCGATTATTATTAAACGTGATATTGATCTTCACGGCCCACTTCTTACCGTTTTCTGTATTTCGAAGAGTAACATTCTTCTGGATTTTATCACCATGCTGTTGCACGAACAGCGCGGGCAAAGTCTGCAAAAAGGTATTGATCACAAGTCTGGATTATAGTATAAAGAACTCTTTGACTGAAGCACTACATACTGTCTTGTGCACATAAATCATCTGCTAAATTGTAAATGAACACTGAGCTCTAAGAAAGTATGCAAGAAACAATTGATACCGAGGAATAAATAAATAAAATACAATCTAAGGAGTCATTCGAGTCCATCAAGGATGTTTTGAAATAATTTGACCTAACTTGTGCCTGAAAACGCACCATTACAGAGCGTGGAGGCAAACTCGACGTGGCCAGTTTCTTTTCGAAGAAGACTTTTCCTTGGTGCATCTTGGTTTTCTGTAAGTCGTTTTCGAAAATTTCTTTGCTACAGTGCAGTACTTTAGAAGCCTGTCACAGGTGAGGCGCGAAACTTATTCCAATCATGCAATAAGTTCCTACCTTGGGCGATGCAGTTTAAGCTAAGCTTGCATTTCTATCAGTAGAGACCTCGCTCACTATAGACAAGATCGGCAGAAAGTGTGCCTAAAATTAGTCTAGTACACTGTTTCACGAGTACTTCACACCAATTAAACTATGAAAGAATGCACAAGAAAATGAATTACACTTCCTCAGACTTTGATAGCGAAATCTGGACAATGATATCAAGTGGTGTATCTCGAGGTAATAATCAGGATTATCGCAATGATGGACATCGAATCAGTGATTTCCATATCCCTGCTCAATTATCATGGAGGCAACGAAGAGTAAACTAAGAGAACTTCAAAATATCTCGTCAACTTTGTTTCAGATGAACTCTTGATTTAGAGCCATGATTGTGGTGAACGCTACTTGAGAAGCAATTGCCAAATTCGAGCTCTTTTTTTCGACGTGATGTTTCAATGTGATTTGGATTCTGGATCTTTGCAAGCCCGATCCCCTAGACACAGCCAGCTCTAAAACACGGGAAATACTTGCTCGTGAAGTCGTGATGTCTATTATCTTGAGACAGGTTCAGAACCACGCGAATAGATCTTCCTAGCGGAGAATCTGGAAATCCTAAAGCTAAGTACCCGTATCTGAAAGCATTGTGAGCCTAAACTGGAATCGACTTGCTCAATAGAAGTGGCAAGGCCTTTCTGGAGCACGAAATGTATTAATAGAATCCTATGTATGTTGCTTGTGCGAACAATCAGTAAGCAAGAAGATTTAAATTTAAATTTTACACATATTTACATTATGAGATGCTTCTTGTTGAGGTCTTAGATAGTTCAGGTCTGGTGAATTCAACCACACAAGAAATCACTGTAAATTTTTTTGAATGATATGTACTCGACTTCGTCGACTCAGCAGCTTTGTACATTCAAATTTGTCACTGCAGGCTTTCCTACTGTCTTGATATCCGAGGTTTTAACTTCCTTTCGATGGAATCTGCTCTGAAAATTCTTACAAAGCGACTTGAGGTCAGTTCAACTTTTCCATCGTTCACAAAATTTCGTTGCACTTGTGAGTCTTAACTTGTGCTGGCTCCTCACTGATGGTTATGTACTTGGTGCACACTGCGCTTTTCTGACTACAAAGAACGAGTCGCCCGTGAGAGTGAAGATATGTTCTTGCCCTACTTTGAGATTGTTTTCAGCGGCAAAACTATCCCATCCGGTTCGCAAGCAGAGCCGCATTTGCTTTCGCTGGAAAAGCAGTCTGCAATCCACAGATCGTACCTTGGAATCTTCACGGATCCCGTGAAGCTTGTCAACAGATTGAAGGCGGGTACTGTATCTCTTCCAGAATTTAGTTGGAATCTCCTGTGAGGAAAAAATACCGATGTTAACTTCAGACATAATTGATAGAATTCAATCTGTGCACATAATGTTCAGGGTGAGCCTCAGAAGTGAGCTTCGTTGATGTTTTATACCATGAAGCAGATTTGCTCAAGAAAGACTGAGTGCAGATCGATCCTCAGGAATCAATTAGCCTCGTAAACTTGATGTGCGCCGCAGCTAGTAACAGTTGAAGTTTTCCAATTGCTGATCAGTGGCAGATGAACGTTCTTTCTCTGAGATTCAAGATCGAGTTTATGCTTGCAGGAACATCGAAATCGGTTCCTTTCCAAGACGCCGGACTTACCACGAAAGCTGCTGATCTACCTCTTTCACGCAGATGGACGTTGCTGACTGCGAGTTTCTTCAAGAAGCGCGGAAGTTGGCGATTCCGAATAGCTAGTGTCTGCAAGAGTTGAATCTTAATACTCGTTCTCTTTCTTCATTCTGACATCGAATTGCCGTGCAGGGCCTTCGTGTCAACACCTGACATCATGTCGAACTTGTCATGGCCGATTGCAGGTTCACGGCCACTGCGTAAGTCGGGGCGACCTCCAGAGGATCAATCTCGATTATTCTCCTACCAAGGCGAAAAAAATATATTTCACTTAGAATCTCAAAATAATTTGCGTGACTGGATTAATCAAAGAATCGAATGTTTGTAAGTTTGATGGATTGATTCAGAACTGAATTTGATTGAGGGATATTAAATAGGACTTGCTTACAGACTCAAGGAGATGCGCGCAGGTCGTTGCTGTACGATGACAAATGGAACGATGGAGGGCACTGGCTGGAAGTATAAGCCGGAAATTCCTCGGAGAGACAGTCCGACTATCTTCTTCTTTGAAATCAAACTGGTCAACGAATTGCTCATCTCTGCGTTCAGGAGAAGACCTTGCTTTCTTCAGTTCGGAATCATTAGAGCGCTCTCTTATTGGGAGAGAAGGGTCGGAATTCCAGAGTCTTCACGAAATAGGTACACCTCAAATTCGGACATTGCCGTAAGAGAGAAGACCAAAGTGTCTCCTTCCAAGAGGCCGTTGAAAGAAACAAAAGCTTACCAACCAGTTCGAAATCTAACTGGGACAGATGTTGCAGTTTAGTTCTGTTTTCGATGCTGAGACTAACAGTCCATGAATATGCTAGAGAAGACCGAGATCGAAGTACAACATGTTTTAGGAACTTGCCACCATGCAGCTATGCTCCCGAACGAACCACGCGGGCAATGTCTGCACAAGGTGATGAGTAGGAGATTAGAAGTGACTCGATCCTTGTGCAGAATTGAAGTCGAAGTCATCACACGCATCACACTTATGATGTCCTTCCGAAGCAAGCTTTCAAGTTCTGCTGCAAAAGATTTATAGCTTCGTAAGTCACCACCAATAAGCAACAAATAATTGAAAAAAATTAAGCCCACAAAAGTTCAATCTGATCCCATCCAAAGCTTACCAATCTAGATTCGCTCTTCTGCTTCACGCTTGAAGCTGGGAGCACCTTCCCAAAATGAACACTAGAGCTCTCCTGCAGTTTGCGAAGCACTTCGCTCTTGTTACCAGTATTCAATTGTCGCATAGTCATCTTCCTGTTTCTCTGATCTCGTCCATTACTTGTACAACATGTAGTAACTATTTTTCTTTGATATCGCACTAATTGCCACCTTGTTACTATAGGAACAAGTTTACAGGAAATGAACTTCCGAACAGAAACAATGAGAATACTGAAAAAACTCAACAGAGTGGTGAAACCTGAAGTGACGCAACAAAATAAAGAACTCGAGGCTAGCCATCTGGAAGTTTTCGTTCCAGTCAAGCAAAGATCAAGTACGGTTATAGATCTACGTGACTCATAGCCATATCTTGTACATACATAGCCATATCTTGTACATACATAGCCATATCTTGTACATTCGTAGCCATGTCTTGTACAACCTGCTACCCAAAATCAGATTTTTGATGCTATTAAAACTACTACACTAGACTTCAAAAAGAATTTTGCAAAAATGTAAACTACTAAAAATAGCAACTTGGTTAGGTTTTATTTAACTTCAAAGTACTTTTGACACCAAAATTCGGTGCCTCCTGCATTTAGGGTTAAAGGCCAGTGGTGGTCCTCCAAGCCTTTAAGGGTTAACCTGGATTTGGATCTGACGCAGATATCTCAACAAATTTCAGCTTTCCTATATATTGATAAACAAATCCGGCTCATGATTCTGTTGACGTTTTCCTTCTCCTTTAAGCTTGCTGTTTGAAAATTGACATTTACATGAATTCCGCAGTTAGATAAGCTTGAAGTGAATCAATAAGCTAATTCAGAAACTTTTGACAGTGATCACAAGCAAATCTATATATAAGGTAACTCAAGTCAAATTCTTCAGACTTACACATGTCTTGTGAAATGTACTTCACAAGAACTTTTTGGCTTGCATTAGGCTGCTCCAAACTTGACCTGTGTTAGGCTGAATTACCTTACTATTGCTCATCTAAAGCACACTAAAGTTATACACTAATTGAGCTTTTGAGATTTCCTTAATTAAAACATGCGCCAGAGATAAACGCTTCGATATATCCATTGGGAAATTTACAACGCTTCATGTTGAAGAGGTGAACTGTTGTGGTCTTATCAATTGTGTAAGAAAATACTGCTTCATACGAAGAATTCTTGATGTGCACCCAGCTATGACTGAATAGCTTCAAAATTCAATTGCTTGTAAGGCTATAGAACTCCAAAATGATCATACATTCGTTTACAGTGTTCAAGCCTGTGCCAGTCCTCGAGGTTGCAAGTTGCCTAAGTTGCTCAAATTCCTACTCTATATAGAGCGTAATACTTTGTAATATTCACAAAATTTGGTTGTGGTCTTGAATCACTCAATGTCGCCACAGATGCACAATGGGAGTCGTTCAAGAATTGACTCTTCTGACAACAAAGAACGAATCAGCAGAAAGAGTGAACTCAAGCTCTTGCCCTACCTTAAGATTGTTTTCATCTCTGAAATCACTCCATCCTGCCCTCAAGTACAGTCGCCAATCTTGAGTTTGGGCCTGCGAAGTCAGTGAACAAGCAACAGTTCGAATGGGAGACTCCTCACGAATCCCTTGCAGCTTTACAACAGAACGAATCCGGTTGCTGTAAGTCTTCCAAAACTTCGAAGGAATTTCCTGTATCAAAAACGAATATGTCACTTTTCATGTACAATATGATTCATTTGGTGTATATTCCGTTACGCCTCAGCAGAGCCACATGCACAAGCTCCATGGAGGCACTGAGGGTTACAAATCAAAGTGAGAAATATGTTCAAAAACGTTAAGCAATAGAAGACGTCAAGACGCATGCTGATCCTCTGAACATACTCAAAAGTCATAGCGTTGAATCGATTGATGTAAACTGCAACAATTGATGTACTATTGAGTCAATTTGGTGCTTGATACCACATGAGTTTAGCTTTTAGGGTTTTCCAGCAGTAAGGTTCCTTTTCAAGAAAGCTTACCAAGCAAGAAGCTGCTCTTAGAAGTCTGTCTCTCCGTGTCGCCCTTTGACAGAAATTGGAGATAGTTAGTTTCGTGGAAAAGCCCGGAAGTTGAGATTTCTTGATTATTTTCACTGGTGCCGACTTACCTCGGATCCCCTTGCCCTTCTTCATTGTCTCGCCAATGCGCTGTGCGGGGTCAAGCCAACGGGTTCCCATGATGTCGAGCTCGATTTCAGGTTCGTGTCCATTGTGTGAGTCGCGATGACCGCCTCTGGAAGAATCTTGGAAATTTTCCTGCGAAAGTGTAAAGGGAATTACCCTGTTGAGAGACTCTTTGCGACATTCACATTCTTTCTCTCGATCTTGCTGTGAAAGCTCAATAGGTACACAAGCTAATCAGGATTCTAATCACTCTATGCACGGGAAATTAACTGACCACAGAAACTAAAAGAAAACTGAAGAAGGAACTGACGGACGCTTGCTTACCGACTTAAGGAGATGTAAATCGATGCTGTCCGATGATGATGGACTGCACGATGTAGCACTGGGGCCTGAAGCCGAGACCAGGCGTTCCTCTCTCATCATCTTCTTCGTCGCTAAACCTTTAAATTTTCCAGCAGCAGCCAATCGCTCACCTCTGCATGTTCTCGACCGCGTTCTTGGGAGTCGCTCAGGGTTTCCAGCCTTTCTGTGAAACACATACACCTCGAATTCGGAAGTCGCCTTTAGAGAAAATATCAACGAATCGCCTACGGAGAGGTTATTGAAACGAGCAAATGCTCTCCAACCACCGTTGAGTCTAACTTGTGGTGAATTTCCGATGTAATTCGCGTTGAGGTTTACATTCCAGGCTTTTGTGGATGACTCAGATCGCAGGATAAGAGACATTCCAAGTTTGTCACCGTGCTTTTCTATGAACCATATGGGTAGCGTCTGCGGAGTGCGGAAAACAAAGATCAAGAGAAATTCGGGACGTCATATTAAGCGAAGGTTAACCAAATAAGCCAAGCACTGACTCAAGCTTACAAGTTCATCATGTATTGAGTTTGCACAGAGCACCGATACCAGTCTAATGAAAAATTGATCAATCCCCAAATTACGTCACGAGTCACGACTCTACAGAGGATATTATCAATTCCATTGATCGAGCATGATACTACGCCTGCCTTTCAGAGGCTCAAAAACTAAGTTACTTGCGTACCAGTACATATTCCAAACCCACACTTGTTGGTGGGAGAATCTTCTCAAAGTAAATACCCCCCTGCAATTTGCGAAGCACTGCGGCCTTGCAATTGTCATCCTCAGTCGAGGGCTGCGTCAGTTTCCCGTGTCTGACCACCGATGCATCTTCAAGAAATCCCGCTCGAATTTCGGCCATTAATTACTGAAACACTGTTGAGCACTTGAGGAAAGTAACTGAAACTGAAACTGCTTGAAATTCGCAATGGACACCTTGTCAAGAATTCTGTAGCGCAGGAAGATCGATCAAGGGACTTCCCAAGTGACAATTGTGCATGAGAGGTAATACTGAGCCTGAGAGGGGGGAGTAAGCTTACGTCTTGGAGAGTTGGAGACCGCATCAGAGCTTTCTGGCAACTCGCGTTCTCGTCAGATCAAGGAGACAAGTCACGAGCTTTGATCAGATCTACGACGCACTCATCAGCGACGACGGAGGGAGGATGAAGTACTCGTGACATAACCATAAATTGATGACGTTGTGTAGAATTCAAAGAAAACCAATGCATCTATTGGTTCAATAATAGGAGTATTTTGGTCACTATCTTGGTCATGGGGCAGTGTCCTTCTAAAGTTAAAATGCAAAGGTGACCAAACATTGTCATATGTAAAAGTTCTTGAGTATGCATTTAGATTCTTGGATGTTCTTGGCTTGATGAAGGGTATAAGTCATCATTATGATTGTGTTAGAGAAACAATTTGTTCCAAACTAGATTGGGGTTGTCAAATCTTGGAGAAGAAGAGCTCTCGTAAAGATTGTGGGAGGAAGGATTGGTGGGTTTCAATTCTACCTCATCCCATGTCCTATTTTCTGATTGGAATACATCACATAGCAATGAAAGTAATAGGAGAGAGACTAAGAGAATTATGCACTATTACCTTCTTGTTGTTCTTTTAGTAATGATGGTGAAGGCAAGCAATCCGTGTTCTATAGATGGTTGTAGTATGATGGACTAAAGAATGTACATTTAGCCAAGAATGTTTAGTCAAATGATTTTTGAAAATATCTATCATTGATATTTTATACAATTTGTTTTTGAAGGTTACTTTGTCAATTGAATGAAGTGCACTTTAAAAAAAAATTGTCATCCACTCAATGGATGGTTGAAGTGCACTTTTTAAAACATTGTCTTGATTGTAGAGGCTAAAGTGTCAAATTTCAAAAAGTTAAAATTGTGACAATCAAGACAATGTTCAAAGTTTTGAAATCTACAATAGAGATGAATTTCAACTAGTCAATCTACAATTTGGGTAGACATTGGTCTATAGGATAAATTAGGGTAACCATCTTGATGGATCAATTGTTATATAGAATTGTTATATGAGTACATTCAACAAATTTGATATTTCTTGGCATATGATTTGCTCAAGGATGATTTGGAATTCAATAAATTCAATGAAAAAGTTCATTCAATGGCTTTTGGTCTTTAACCTAGTTAACTTCAAATTGTTTTAAAAACTGAATTTGTAGAATTTGTAAAAAGAATAATAAACTAAACTTCAAGTGAATCATTAATTAACATCAATTTCTTTTAAATCATCTTCAATCCTAAAATCAAGTCTAAAGTGCATTGCTAAAGAAGACAATAAATTCAAGATAGATGAAAAAACAAAAGGTTCAATAGTATTATGGAATGGAGGGAGTATTAACCTTTAACCCTAAAAAGTTATAACTAAAGTTTCTTTTCATCCAATTCCACTCCACAATCAAAATTGCCATTTTTTCTTGCAAAGTGCAAAAAAAATTAGAATTTTCTTTTTTTGCATTTCTAACCATAGTTTTTTGCACTAGACTGGTTTTTAAATGTGTGGAAGAAATTTCAAAAACATTGAGCACAAGGATTGCAAGATATTTATGGGCAATTTCGTTAAAATGGCGATATTCCATTAGCATTTGTATATGAAGAAATGGAAACTGAGGTGTATTGAGGCACCTATTCATCTCATATCAAGCATTGATTGTATCCCATACATGCCCAAATCACCACTCGTTTACGTATGGCATTGCCCCCACCATTTTCTTCCGCAAGATCTCATGCCCTAGTTGGTCCCCTGAACCGCCATTTTAACGAAATTGCCCATATTTGTGTTTGAAGTCAGAAAAAACATTTTTATGGCACCTTGAATTACTAGATTTTTAAGCTCTAAATCTTCATAGCTTAAAATTTTTGGATTGCACATATTGAATTTAAAAAAATTATATTGAAGAATTGAGCAGAAATTGTAGGAAATTAAAAAACAAGCTCACTTGATCAGTTATATTCTACAAAAATTGTTAAGTAGAAGTAGGTCTAAATTGCTAATAGGTCTAAGATGGAATTGAAATACAATAATTTTGAGAGTGGGATTGTTTTAGCAAGTGCTCTTAACACTATCAAACTCTTTTTTTTTGAAAAATTATGAAAATTGTGCTAAAAAATGAATCCTATAAGTTAATTTTTCCAGAAGATGTTTAGATTGCTTGAAAAACAAGATTGTCTATAACTTTCTCATCACTAGTCCAAATAGAATTAATCAAATCTTTCCATGAAATAAAAAAATACTTTCTATGTGAAAAAAAAATTTGAAAGTTTTATTTTTCATTTTAGTGAATTTTTTTTGTTTCCCCAAAATTTCTATTGCAAACTTATGATGGCATAACTTATGTTTCTAGGCATCGATTCAAATAAAAAATTATATTCCTAAAAAGCTAATGAATTTTTTTGTACTTAAAAGAAATTCGAAAAATCAAGACAAAAATTGAAACCGTAGGAACCTATTTGAAATCCATTTTGTCCCTTGAGGGGACGAGTGGGACTTTAGGGATTAGAAGACATTCCATGTTTCTATTTGGTCAAACTTCATTGGTTTTCTAAATAGAAATACATCTTTCAAAATTTTGATACTTTTTTTAAGTGGTAATATATATCCAAAGTTGAACTTCATTTTTTCATAATTAAAAATATTCAATTGAAATTTATATGTTTTTTTAAAATAATTTGTTTGTAGAAGTCTTACTAATTACAAAACTTCTTAAAACAATATGAAATTTGTAGCAAAAATGGCGATAATAGTGATAAACATTATAGTATAATTGGTAAACTTCTTGAGCTCATATTAAGAGAAATTCTATAGAAAAGTTCAAAAGTGTTGTTTCTTAAGGTTTCAAAGTGATTGCCTCAAAATGAGCATCTTTTGTGCAAAAATTGGAATGAGAAAAAAATTCCTTTCAAAAGTATTCGGTGCAATTTAAGTGCGCCAAAGTGTAGAAAAATGTTCATTTTAAAATTCAATTTCATGATTTTTAAAATTACTAAAAATCAAAATGTTTAAGCACCCAAGTTTTTGCTAATCTGTGGTCCTTTAGCTTTGTAGTTATCAATAGTACATAATTCGTCCTACAAAGATTTTTTTAATTCATTTATACTAATTTATAATTCATTTTCATTCCAATTCTCCAACTTCATTCAATGGAACTTGGTCATTCTATTATGAAAACTTAAAGGGACAAATTATACCTAGAAGTTTGGGATCCAAAGGATTTTAAATTTTGAACGCCTTCCAAGACATTCAAGATTGCCACTAATGCGGGTGCTAATCATTCCAGCTGATTGTAATTGAGCTAAACCACAAAGAAATGAACAAGGTGACAAGGCAAATCCTAAATGAGCTAAGTTGTCCTTGATGAGATTTGAATAGTCAAATCATCATTATCCTAATTGAGCTAAACCACAAAGAAATGAACAAGGTGACAAGGCAAATTCCAAATGAGTTAAGCTCTCCTACTCAAGATTTGAACAGTCAAATCATCATCTTGATTGAGCTAGACCACAAAGAAATGGATAGGGTGGTAAGGCAAATCCTAAATGAGTTAAACTATCCTAGCAATTTGAACAGTCAAATCATCATGATTAGGCAATGTGGGCCAACGATGAGACTGTGACCATAGGGCGAGGCGACACCACATCTAAAGAGTAAAACCATGCTCCTACCCCCACGCCCATGCGCAAAATTTTGTGACATCTTTTACATTCTTTCTAAAAAAAACTTAGAGAGATTAGTCACAACAATTTCACTATAGCAAAAAAATCTAACATTAGCACATTCAAAATGTTTTCACTGATTGTGAGGCACTTGCATTAGATGTTTTTTTCCTACTTTGGAGGGCTGTGAGTTCCGAATTTGGAAACCAGCCGAAACTGGTCGAAACTACAGTTTGCGAGCTGCGCTAACATGGCCAAGTGATTGCCATGTCACTTTTTTTCAAAATAAATTAATTAATTAAAACTTTATTTTTCATTTTAAAATTTTATTTATTTATTAATTGTATTGTATTTTTTTTCTTGATATTGGTGTCCGATGAGGCCTGGAAGAACAAAGTTGGGAACAAGCCTAAAAGAGCCCTCCAGCCCCCCACCGGATCTCATCTAATGTGACAGTGTCTCCAATGCGCATGTTTGGTTAGTATTAACCCCTAAAGTACCAAAGTTCCCTTGGGGGACACTTGGGATTTTGGGTAGGCTTGTGTGGCCTCAAATTTTGACCTGATTTTGTAAAACTTTTTTTGAAGATAGGAAATCACATCAACTTTCTAAAAATACAATTTTTTTCCAATTGGTACCTGGGAGCAAAAGTTATGCCGCCTAAAGTTTAAAAAGCAGTTCGCTGGGCAGAAATAAAAATACACCAAAAAAATATTTTTCTTAATTTTTAATTTTTTTCTGAAAGATTATATTTTTGTCTACATTTGAAGCTTTGATTCATTCTATTTGGACTAATAATGAGAAAGTTATGGACAATCTCATTTTTTGGGCAATCTACTCATCTTCAGAAAAAAACACTTTTAGAATTCATTTCTGAATGCAATTTTTAGGTTTTTTCAATTTTTTTTTTTGGTAGGATAAGGTTTTCTTGCAAGAAGAGTCTTACCATTGGAATTATGATGTTTCAATTCCATCTTAGAGCTATTAGCAATTTAGTGTTTTGTTCAATCTCGGACCTACTTCTACTTAACAATTTTTTAATGAATGAATGAAAATCAAGTTGTTTTTTTCTGAATTTTTTTGCCTCAACTCTCAACTCAAATGTTCAACAAAAAAAAATTTAACTTTATGAAATGTAGTGCCAAAAAAATCCACAAATAGCAGTCAAAGTCATCTGAAATTGCAGGCCAGCATTCAAAAAAAGTTTTTTTTTTCTGACTTCAAATGCTCATATCTTTTAATCCGTATGGTCAAACTTTATGAAATTTTTACCACATGATACAAGACAAGTTAAGTACAAGATCCTACGGTTAGATTCTTAAGAAAAGTTTTTTTTGGTTTCTTAGATGGTCACAGCAGAAATGACACTTTTCAGTGGTTTTGGAGCTAGAAAATGCCTTGGTACTTTAGGGGTTAATCAAGAACACGACAATTAGGAATCACAATATGCGAATGGTTGATTATTTATTTTCCTCATAGACAAGGTGCGACTCTAGACATTCAATCATGATGTAAATGCCCTGAGTGTTTTAAAACCATTAATGGATGAATTGTGTGCAATGAAGAAGTTGTTGTATGTGAGTTAGGGTGGGCTATGTGTTTAAGTTGAAACTCGTCTAAAATTATGGAAAGTGCTCAAGTTTGTATGAACTGAAGACCTTGAAATGGCCTTGGCTAACTTAATTATTCTGAAATTCAAGTTGATTTCAAGTGATATTCAAGCTTCAGATTTTTTCATTATCTGTGAATCTAAGCTGCATGAGGTTCAGGGATTGTATAATTGAAGGCCACTTTGTATGTCTTTCTGGACGGTCACACATGCTCTGCATTGCATTAAATTCTAATGCCGCAAATCTTGCATTTGATGTGCAAAGTCTGTAGGTCAAACCCATAACTTAGCTTTGAAAACTGAAGTGTATGCACACACGGGGGCCTCCAATATTACGGAACTCGAAGATGAACAAGGGAGAGTTTTTTCTGACCAACCCAACCTTGAATCAATTTGCTCCACCTACTACCAAAAATTGTATGCGGACCCTCCTCAATCAGCCGTGAGGGCGTCAGCAGTTGATAAAGCCATATCAAGCCTAAGGAATAGGCTCACTATAGAAATGAAGGAGGCCCTCCGTAAACCAATTACGCTAGAGGACTTGGATGCAGCAATCCTGGAGCTAGATAATGGCAAAGCCCCCGGCCCAGATGGGGTTATCTCAGAATTCTTCAAACTGTACTGGGACACGATCAAAGATGACTACTGGAGAATGATCACCAAAGCTATCGACATGCAGCAACTCCCCGCAGGTGTCACCAAGGGTCTAATTACGTTGATATATAAAGGGGACTCACGATGCAAGGCCTATTACACTTCTTAATGTTGCATATAAGGTGTTTGCCAAGGCATTGCAACTCCGTCTCCAACCTGTCTTAATGGAGATTATTGATTTTGATTAGTCGGCTTTTTTGCCCATGCAATTTATCCTTGACAACATTTTACTAACCCATGAAACGATTGAGTGGGCAAAGCACTCTAAACAACCCCTCTTCTTTTTGAAACTCGACTTCTCCAAGGCCTACGATATGGTAGAATGGACATTCCTCTTTTGGGCCATGGAGAGTCTCGGCATCCCTACGGAATTTGTTTCTATGACTAAGATGCTCTTCAAAGACACTGCAGCGGCGGTCAAAGTTAATGGGACTCACTTACAACACTTTTCTATTGAACGAGGTGTGGGGCAAGGCTGCCCTCTAACTCCCTACCTCTTCCTCATTGTAGTCGAGACACTCAACTCCATGGTCAAAACTGAGGTTGCAGTAGGATCAATCAAAGGCATTCGACTTCTTGGTGGCGAGCGCCAACAAGTACTTGCCCAATATGCCGATGATACCTCATTCACACTACGGGATGAAGAAGGTACCTTGGTAGCTACGGTATCGTTATTAAAGGGATTTTGCTTGGCATCAGGTCTAGTGCTTAACTGGACCAAATCATGTGGATATTGGAGCGCCGGGACTTTGGCTGCATGACCTCAGTAGACGAATCAAATCAATATTGTTTGGGTGGATGGACCTGAGGTGAATAAACTCTTGGGCACACCATTTGGCATAAATCTTGGGACACACTCTGTGGACAAATTTCTCCAAGACAGGATGCTCAAGAAACTTCAGTATTGGTGCACGGCAAAAATCAACTCCACTGGCCGGGGTGTGATTGTCAATTGCGTCCTTTTGTCCTCCACACTATACTTTGCTTCTATTTTGGGGGAACCAAAGCGGGAATTAAAAAAGTGATTTCTTCTACCCAAAATTTTATGTGGTCTGGCTCGATGCATTGTGCCCGCACCAAAGTCTCATGGATTCAGTGTTGCCAATCAAAAGAGAAGGGGGGCATCAATGTCATTAACCCACAGGATGCTTTCATTGCCCTTATGACCAAATGGATTATAAAAGCATGTGAGCCTAGGTCCTCCAACCTACACATATTTTTAAGACATCGTTTGAGCAATTTTCAACCATACAAAGGAGGCCGCTGGGCTCCTAGCATGGAATATTTTACACTCTCACGGTTCCAAGCACACAAGGGATCTACAGTGTGGAACCGGGTTGGGATGTCATGGCGAAAGCTACAAGAGGATGTGATCTCAGTCCCCCCCACCACACCAGAAGAAGTTGGCACTGAGTCGCTTTGGTGGTCTCCCGCCTTACCTCTCATTGGTCCTGGATTCTCCAAGAATAGGGCCACGAACCTCCACCGAAGAGGACTTAGACAAGTAAAGGATGCTTGGAAGGAGGGACGCTTTCTTACCCCCGAGGAGGTAATGGTAGATTTTGGTCTCTTACCAGAGGAGATGGGCGCCTGGCTTGCAGCCACGCAGGCTCTTCAAGTGCAGTAGGGGGATATACTTGGCCAAGCACTGCCAGCAGTTTCAGGAGGGGAATGGGTAGGGTGGTACCTTCAAGAAAATGACCAAGTCCCCTTCACTATTATCCAAGTACCGGAGAGGAAGAGCATTAGACTTGGCAATCCTCCACAACATTGGCTTGTTGATTGGAAGCGTAATGGTTATTTGGTCCTACCTGCAGCATGTCTCTTAAGGCCCAAACTGCCCAATTACAATATACATAGGGGCATAGGGACTACGGGAGCATTCCACCGTGTCTGTGTGGCTTCAATTCTACGAGGACCAAAAAAAATCAAAGTGCTATTGTTCTACGGCCGGTTGGACCAACTGACATGGGATCCCAACAAGTTCAGGTGGAACATAGATGGGCCCAAAACGGGACTTATGAGCTTCACTGCAAAGCTTGGCCGACAACTACTTATGCGACATCATCAAGTTCCCAATCTCATCACAAGGAAGTGGAGCGAAATGCTACCTGAAGACTTTAGATTGAAGTAGCGGACAATGTGGCCCCAAGAGAGAACCAGAAAAGAAGCCGGGTTGTTATGGCTCATCTCGCATAGAGCGGTTGCCGTCAACCATTGGATTGGTTTCTTTGCAAACATGCTTGAGGGTAAACCTCGTTGGATCATGGCTGGGCCTATGGCAGGATTTGTGTTTCAACCGCCGTGAATGGGGGGCCTGGCACACCTAGGTGTTAGAGGGCTTGTGATGGCTTGCCACGGTGTGTCGTGTGGCCCCCGGTGTGCCTTGCCTACTTGCTACTCTTCAGTCTTGTCGTGTCTTTGAGTAGGGTCAGGTTGGGTGTTTTTCTCCTAGCCAGGCCACTTGTGACTGGCCGATTTGTACTTGTTTTTCCTGCAATGAAATTCCGTTTCATTTGTGTCAAAAAAAAAAAAAAAAAAAAAATTGAAGTGTATTAATTGGTCCATTGTGGTAAAGTAACTACACTTAATTTCGACTCCTTTCTAAAATCACACTGTAGATTCTTGCCTAAAATGTACTCCCACTATTCATGAGCATCTATGGTCAATTTTAGAAACCCCTATTTTCATCACTTTGGAAATTCGTAGTTTATTCATATAGTGTCCAAAAAATGCTTTTTAAGAAGAACTAGAACCCCCTTTTGACTACCAACAAGATCCCACAAAAAGTTTTTAAATATGTAATAATGGGAACCATGCTTATTTGTGTGATTTTTGGTGTAGTTAGTTAGTTATCTTATGGTGGCTTTCTCAAATCATGCACTATGCAATTGTTCAATTGCACCCATAATTATCACTGAAAGTATAGGAATGAAGTTGGGTTACAATTACACTATTTGAATATTTATTTAGAAAGAAAATTGTTTGGAACACATTATATTGATTCTATCTAAAATGTTGTGTAAACTTTTGTACTAGTGCACCCCAAAATTTGCATGATTCTAGAAAAAGTGTGAGATGGTGTTATTAGAATAGGGCATTGTAATGAATTCATTTGTGTACTCTTCATCTTAAGCATGAGTGAACATTTAAACGTATGAATCATTTAATTATATATTTAGGAGAGATTTTAACCATGGATATTTTAACCATACTTAAATATGTTTTAGAGGCTAAATAGAACTCAAAATTGTTGCTTATCCATATGACAAGGTCTATTATTTATGTCATGAGACTTCTTATTAATTAACATTAGGAGGGGTCTCCTTTTGCTCCCTTTGAAAGTAGGAGCACCTAATGTTGCAACCTCCTAACCATTCAATGACTCTTTACAAATAAAACTAAATTCACTCCTAGGGATTTAGACAGGGATTATCCCAATCTTCAACAAAGAATGGTTTAGTCTACTTAACAATGTTATGCTTTGCTTAGGATGAGATTGCCACCTTGAGATTTAATTGCCTGGATTGTCTTTTTAAACACGTTTTGGTCTAAGTTTGGCTTGTAGGACATCTCTTGAACAATGTCGTGTTGGATATGTATTTAGTATATTAAACATGCTTGTAGAATATTCCCAAATATTTTTAATATATTTCCAAATATTCTTGATGTATTCTAAGAATCTACCTATCATTAGAAAAACAATGAGGCTTCTTGGAGGGTTGATTGGTAGCTTAACTATTTCCAAGTTACTACTAGACCTATAAATTTTGACTCAAATATGTCTTCACCTTGTCTAACTTTCTCAAAGATAAAAGCATGTTTGAGTTAGAATCTTTAAAATAAAAAATTAAGTGGACAAGTAAGGGAAACCAATAGCAAATTCAAAATTAATCAAGTAGATAAGTCAAGGAATGTTGTGGCTATCTCTTTAGGGACAAGTCATGTAATGTTGTAGCTATCTCATTTACACACCGTGAAATCAACGAATGTTGTAGCTGTCTAATTTTGGTATAGTCAAGCTAGATAATGATGTCACTGTTTAATTCAAGGACAAGTCAAGGAATATTGTAGTTGTCTAATTTGGGGATAGTCAAGTTAGATAATGATGTCACTATTTAATTCAAGGACAAGTCAAGGAATGTTGTAGGCGTCTAATTCAAAAACAAGTCAATTAAAGTAATAATCATAAGGGATCTAAATAAATGTGATTTCAATTCAATTAGTCCATTTGAATTTTAACACGGAAAATATTAGTCCATTTGAACCACATCTACCATTTAGAGTGTACAAAATTAGATAGCTTCAACAAAGTACACTAGCTTTGAATACTAACTTGAGTTTTGAGCCACCCACCATATACTAACAATCATAACACCCACCAAACCAAAAATGAGTGGCAATAGGGGAAGAAATTCATAGAAGTATAAACTAAAAAATAATCTATAGGTCCCCTTGAGAGCTTTCCAGTAGCGTTTGAGAGGCATCATTTTTTTTCTAATGTAGATGGACAAGAGGGGTCTACTAAACATACTATACATTGTGTCATGATGTCCAACATCACAACCCATGACAACCCTTCTGATCGCAATCAATATATATATATACCAATGGACATCAAGTTCTAACACATCAGTCATAAAAAGACAACAACAAATACCCAAAACAAACAACTTGAAGAGTTGGAATGAAGAATTGGAATCCAACTTGGTTATTTTAATATGGAAACCCGTAGGGAACAAATTATACCTAGAAGTTTGAGATCTAAAAAAATTTGGAACTTTGAACGCCGTCCAAGATATCCAAGTTTGCCACTAATGCAAGAACGTCTATTTGTCAAGAGCACCTCATCCACCTAAAAAATAAAAAACTAATGTTTGCAATAATTAGCGATGGCACAATATACAAAAAGTACACGAGAAAGAGGCTATGAAGGTGAACACAAAACATTGGTGATGGCGGATTTGAGACATAGTTACTTTCCAATAATAGAGCATCACTTGTGGGCACTAATCACTCTTGCTAATCTTGACTAAGCTAAACCACAAAGAAATGGACAAGGTAGGAAGGCAAATCCTAAATTAGTTAAACTATCCTACTCACAATTTGAATAGTCAAATCATCATCAAGTCTTGATTGAATTAGACCACAAAAAAATGGTCAAGACTTAACAAGACAAATCCTAAATGAATTAAGCTACACTACTAGAAAACGCTGAAATTTCAACACAACTCTGTTGATTCGGTCGCGTTGTTCCGGTCACTGTACAACCAAACTTGTTGAAATATGGTATCAACAAGTTTGGTTGTACAGTGACCGGAACAACGCGACCGAATCAACAGAGTTGTGTTGAAATTTCAGCGTTTTCTAGTAGTGCTATCTTACTTATGGTTTGAACAGTCAAATCCTCGGTCAAATCATCATCCTCACTAAGCTAGATTATGACAAATTTTTCACACGTGCTTGGGATAGGAGCTTGAAGAAGTTGTTAAATATTAATTGAGGTGGGCTATTTAAGTTGAAGCTTGTCTAAAATTATAGAATATGTTGAAGCTTGTATGAACTAAAGACCTTGAAATAGCCTTGACTAATTATATATCATGAAATTCAAGTTGATTTCAAATGACATTCAAACAATATTCAAGCTTTAGGCTTCTTTGTTATTTGCACATAAACATGAGGTTTAGAGATTATTTGCACATATACATGAAGTTTGGAGATTGTATAATTATTTATGTCAAGTTTGACTTTTTATCATGCTCCTTGTAGGATTTTGTCCTATAAGGATTAGTAACATGAGTGATTTTATCTTGTCATTACAAAAGTTTTCATGAAATTTAAGATATAATTTGTCATAAATTAGTTTGTCATAAAATATAAGATTGAAACTTAAATATGATTTAAAAGGCTAAATTGAACTCGAAATTGTTGTTTGTCTATATGACAAGGTCTATTATTTATGTCATGGGATCTCTTATTAACCAACATTAGGAAGGGTCCCCTTTTTCTTCCTTTGAAAGTAGAAGCTAGTAGTGTTGCAACTTCCTACCCATTTAATGACTCTTTGGAGATAAAACTAAATTCACTCTTAGGGATTTAGACAGGGATTATCCCAATCTCCAATGGGATTGGCTTAGTCTAGTTAATAATGTTATGCATTACTTAGGATGAGATTTCCACCTTGAGATTTAACTACCAAGGGTTGTCTTTTCAAATACCTTTGGGTCCATGTTTGTCTTATAGGACATTTATTGAGCAATGTCGTGTTGGATATGTGTTTAGTATATTAGGTGTGCTTGTAGAATATTCTCAAATATTTAAAGTATAATTTCAAATATTTTCAAATATTCTAGATGTATTCTAAAAGTCTACCTATCATGAGAAAAAAAATGAGTCGTCTTGACGGTTGTTAGGCAATGACACCTTTAAAAGTTAAAACTTTTTGCAAGTCATCACTAGACCTATAAATTCCGACTTAAATATGTTTTCACCTTGTGTTATTTTGGTAAGCCAGGGTGTAAATATATTTGAGTCAGAATCTTTTAAATAAAAAATAAAAAGTGAACAAGTCAAAGAATCCAATAACACATTCAAGTCAAGTGGATAAGTTAGAGAACGCTGGATTTGTCTAATTCAAGAACATGTCAGGGAGTCTTGCAAGCGTCTAAGTCAACATTATATCAAGGAATGTTGCAATTATCTAATTCAAGGTTACGTCAAGGAATGTTGCAACTATCTAATTTAGGCACACGTTAATGTCTGGAATGGTACAACAGTCTAATTCAAGAGTAAACCAAATCAAATAGACAAGTCACGAAATGTCCTAGTAGTCTAATGCAAGACACGTGAGGGAATGTTGGAGCTAGTTATTTTTTTCTAAAAGTATAAGTCAAGGAATGTGATAATTACAAGGGATTGTCTAATTGGACTATCCAATTAAATATGAATTCAATCCAATCAAGTTCATTTGGGTTTCAACATTAAAATTGTCAATCAATGTGAACCATATGGGCTAGTTCAAGTGTAAAAAATTGGATAGCTTGTGCAAGATATGCCTCAAATACTTAGGTTTGTAGCCACCCACAATATACTAACAACCATCATGTGTACCTAGTAATAAAAAAAGTGAGCAATAATTAATAGGGGAAGAATTTTTTGAAAGTACAAACTAAAATGTAATCTTTGGATCCTCTTGAGATATGGTTAGGAGCCCTCCAAAGACAAGGCCTCATTTGTTTTCGGAGGGAAAGGGGGTGACTTCTACTAATAAAGGTCCTACACATTCTGTCATGGTGGACATTCGACATGACAACTGTGTTGATTGCAATCAATGCATCCAATATACTCATGGACATCAAATTCTGTAAATAAGTTGAATTCATAAATATTAAACAAATGAACAATATCCCTACTATAGTGAAGTGTAGTTTCCCATCAGTTTCAATCCATAGACTAGCCAAACTCCTGATTCAACTTATCATAAATTTGCACAATAATTCAAGCTTGCCCATCAATGTCAACAACATCATTCACGGCCAAGTCAGTCGAGTTCTTTAACAACCAAAGTTGCCTCTAATGTAACCGACTCCTCTTGCATTGACTTAATTGATATTGAACTCTCCTTCCCTCTAGCATAGAGTGATATAGAATCACACCAATTTCACTATTTCAAAAAAATTAACATTAGCACATTCAAAATGTTTTCACTATTAGTAAGGCACTTGTGGCAATGTTTGCAACGCGCATGTTTGGTTAGTGCTAATCAACAACGGAATAATTAGGAATTAGAGACCAATATGCATGTTATTAATTATTTATTTTCCTCAAAGATAAGGTACAACTCCAAACATCCAATCATGATGTAAATGTCCTGTTTTGAAGCCATTGATTAATTGTACGTAGAAGAAAAGCTTTTAAATATTAGTTTGGGTGGGCTATTTAACTTGAAGCTCATCTAAAATTATAAAATATGCTCAGGTTGTATAAATTGAAGACCTTGAAATGGCCATGGATAATTATATATCATAAAATTCAAGTTGATTTCAAGCAACATTCAATTAATATTCAAGCTTTAGGCATCTTTGTTATCTATACATACACATGAAGTTTGGAGATTGTATGATTGTATATGTGAAATTCAAGTTTGACTTTTTATCATGCCCCTTGTAGGAATTTGTCCTAATTATAAGGATTAATAACATGAGTGAATTTTATCTTGACAATCTTGTCATTACAAAAGTTTTCAATTAATGATTATTTATTAACTTAAATGTGGAGAACATGATTATTATCACTATGCATTGAATAACTTGTAAATATAGGAGTACATATTGATTTTTGATATGGGTTTAAGCTCACTTTTTGCTACAAGTATTACAATGACATTTTCATACAAAATTGATAGGGACTTTTCGCATTGATAGATAGCACATAATCTCATGTAATAAAATATAAGATTGAAACTTAAATATGAGTTAAAAAGCAAAATTGATCTCAAAATTGTTGCTTTGTTGTCTATATGACAAGGTCTATTATTTATGTCATGAGACCTCATATTAACCAACATTGGGGGGGGGCGGCTTCTACTCTACTTGAAAGGAGGAGCACCTAGTGTTGCAACTTCCTAGCCATTCAATGACTATTTACTAATAAAACTAAACTCACTCCTAGGATCTAGAGAGGGATTATCCCAATCTCCAATGGGGAATGGTTTAGTCTAGTTAATAATTTTGAACTTTGCTTAGGATGAGATTGCCACCTAGAGATCTAATTGCTAGGATTGTCTTTTTAAGCACGTTTTGGGCCATGTTTGGCTTGTAGGACATCTATAATTGAACAATGTCATATTGAATATGTGTTTAGTATGTTAAACATGCTTGTAGAATATTTTTAAATATTTTAAGTATAATTTCAAATATTTCCAAATATTCTAGATGTATTCTAAGAATCTGCTTATCATCAGAGAAACAATGAGGCTTCCAGAGGGTTGATTGGTAGTGACACATTTAACTATTTCCAAGTCACTTCTAGACCTATAAATTTTGACTCAAATATGTCTTCACCTTTTATTATTTTTGCAAGGGTGTAAACGTATTTGAGTTAGAATCTTTAAAATAAATAATCAAGTGGACAAGTCAAAGAATCCAACAATAAATTCAAATCAAGTACATAAATAAGGGAATGTTGAAATTGTCTAATTCATAAACATGTCAAGGAATGTTGCTACTATCCAATTTACATTATGTCAAGGTATGTTGTTACTATCTAATTAAGGAACATGTCAAGGAATGTTGCTATTATCTAATTTAGGTTACATCATGGAATGTTGTAATAATTTAATTGAGGAACATATCAAGGAATACTACTATCTAATTTACGTTATGTCAGGGAATGTTGCTATCATCTAATTTACATTATGTCAGGAAATGTTGTTACTATCTAATTTAGATTATGTTAGGGAATCTTGTTACTATCTAATTGAAGAACATGTCAGGGAATGTTGCTACTATCTAATCTAAGTTACGCCAATAAATGTTGTTACTATCTAATTTAGATTATGTCAGAGAACGTTGTAATTGTCTAATTCAGCATTACAACAGGGAATGTTGTAGTTGTCTAATTCAAGAATCACTAGAAGAAACCCATGTTTTTTGTGACTAGCCTTTATTTTTTCTAACATATTTTTTTTTATGTCTAATTTGACATTTAGCTGGTTTTATGTTTTTCATGACACCCAAATGATCTAATGAACATCATCAAAAACATAAAACCAGCTAAATGTCAACTTAAACATTAAAAAAAATCCATCAAAAAAAATTAGGAATCATAAAAAAAACATGGGTTTCTTCTTCTAGTGAATACATGAGGAAATGTTGGAACTGTCTAATTCAAGGTTATGTCAAGGAATTTTGCATCTATCTAATTTAGGCCCATATGAAGGAATAGTACAACAATATAATTCAAGAGCACATCAAATCAAGTGGATAAGTTACTGGAATGTTGTAGTTGTCTAATTCAAGACACATCACGGAATATTGAAAGTATAAGTCAAGAAAATCAATGTGATAATCATAAAGGATCATCTATTTGGACTATCTAATTAAATATGAATTCAATTCAATCACCTCCATCTTGGTTTCAATATTGAAAATGTCAAGTTTGAGTGTACAAAATTGGACTACTTAGCAAGATACACCTCAAATACCTAGGTTTTGACCTACCCACCATATACAAACAATCATCACACCCAATAATTAAAAAGTGAGCAATAATTAACAGGGGAAAAAATTCTTGGAAGTACAAACTAATATGAAAATAAATCTCTGGGTCCCCTTGAGATTTGTTTAGGAGACTTCAAAGACAAAGTCTCATTTTTTCTCTAAATAATGTAGATGGAAAGGAAGGGTCTACTAAACATCCTAACACATTGTGTCAGGGTGGACATTCGATATGACAACTATGCTGTCCGCAATCAAAGCATCCAATGTACTAATGGACATCAAATTCTAGAAATTAAATAATAAATGGAGTAAATGAAATTCAAAAATTCAAAAATGAACAATATCTCTACTGAAGTGAAGTGTAGTTTCCCATCGGTTTCAATCTACAGATTGACCAAACTTTTGATTCAACTTATCATAAATTTGCACAATTTAAGCTTGTCCATCAAAGTCAACTACATCATTCACGGCCAAGTTAGTCAAGTTCTTTAACACTCCAACGGCCAAGTCAGTCGGCTCCAATGTGACTGACTCTTCTTGTATCAACTCGATATTGAACTCTTCCTTCATCCTTTCACTTCTACAATTTACTCCCAAGGCTATATATGTGGGTTTGCAATAAAATGTAAGATCGAAATTTAAATATGATTTAAAATGCTAAATTGAACTCAAAACTGTTGCTTGTCCATATGATAAGGTCTATTATTTACGTCATGGGACCTCTTATTAACCAATGTTGGAGGGGGTTCTCTTTAGCTCCCATTGAAAGTGGGAGCCCTTAGTGTTGTAACTTCTTAGCCATTTCATGATTCTTTGGAGATTAAACTAAATTCACTTCTAGGGATTTAGAGAGGAATTATTCCAATTTCCAATGGGGAATGGTTTAGTCTAGTTAACAATGTTATGTAGTTTGCTTTTGATTTGATGATTTCCACTTGGAGATCTAACTCGTAGGATTGTCTTGTTAGGCACATTTTGGTCCATGTTTGTCTTGTAGGATGTGTAAACAATGGAGTCATGTTGGATATGTGTTTTGTATGTTAAACGTGCTTGTAGAATATTTTCAACTATTTCTCAATATCCTAGATGTATTCAAAGGATCTACCTATTATTAAAGAAAAAATGAGTCCTCTTGAAGGTTGCTAGGTAGTGACACCTTTAAAAGTTAAAACTTTTTGCAAGTCACGACTACACCTATAAATTCTAACTAAAATGTGTCCTCATCTTATCTAATTTTAGAAACATATTTGAGTCATAATCTTAAAAATAAGAAATCAATTGGACAAGTCAAGGAATCCAATAATAGATTCAAATCTTGAAAGTGGATAAGTCAGGGAATATTAGAGTTGTCTAATTCAGGAGCTTGTCAAGAAATGTTGTAATTGTCTATGTCAAGAAATGTTGCAATTGTCTAATTCAAGAACTTATCAGGAATTCGTCAAGGAATGTTGCATATGTCTAATTTAGGTACACATTAAGGAATGTGATAATGTTGTCAGTTGTCTAATATTGTAGAACTTTGTCTATTTAAGACACGTGAGGGAATGTTGTAGCTAGTTGTCTAATTGAAATATAAGTCAAAGAATGTGATATTAATCATAACTAAAGAGACCATCTAATTGGACCATCTAATTATCTATGAATTCAATTCAATTCAATCCAATCCAATCCAATCAAGTCCATTTAAGTTTCAACTTTGAAAATGTCAATCCATCTTAACCATATGGTCCAGACTTTAGAGTGTACAAAATTGAATAGCTTCAACAAAATGCACATCGAATACTCAGGTTTTGAGTCATCCACCATATACTAACAACCATCACATCCAATAATAAAAAAATGAGCATTAGTAGGGGAAGAAATTCATGGAGGGGGTCCCTTTAATTTTCTCCCCTTGAAAGCGAGATCCCCTAATGTTGCAACTTCCTAGCCATTAAATGACTCTTTGAAAATAAAACTAAATTCACTCTTCTGGATTTGGAGAGGGATTATCCCAATCTCCAATTGTAGGGAATGGTTTATTCTAGTTAACAATGTTATAGTTTGCTTAAGATGAGATTGCCACCTTGAGGTCTAATTGCTAGGGTTGTCTTTTTCAACACATTTTGGTCCATGTTTGGCTTGAAGGACATCTATTGAACAATGTCGTGTTGGATATGTGGGTCAAATCACACTCAAATGTACCCCAAACTTAAGGGTCAAACCCATTGAAATCTATATGTCATTTCTTTTTAGCTATCATTTTTTTAATGCTAATCTATTAATTATAGGTAGTTTAGTCCTTTCTATATAGTATTTCAAGTCATGTTAAGCCTAAATATCATTTTATTTATCAAAAAATAAAAATTTATTTATTCTAGTTCCAATTGAAGTTCAAATGTCAATATGTCAGTTTTTTCAATGGTAGAAAAGGGTTCTAATTTTTGATGAATAATAATGTGATTGAATCCAAAAAAATCATTTACATATTGTATAATCATATGATAGAGTAAAAAAGGACTATTTTGCTACAATTTGAATATTTTTTAATTTTCTATAATATTGAGAGATAAAAACTTGTAAACGTCCTTTTGAATATAAAAAATAATCCAAATGATCATTGTATTCAAACAAAATATGTATATATTATTGACTTCAAGGTCCCTATATAAGCTATTTTTGGAATTAAATGTCTAAATTTTTGAATAATCAATTAATCAATTAAAAAATCATACTATTTTTAGTTCAAGATTTAATCACTTAAAATTCTTCTAAATATTCATATGTTTGAAATGCATAAAAAAATTGGATGAAAATATCCTTTTAAAGTACTATATTATAAAATCAACACTAAATTTAGCCTTAAAACTAGTGATTTAAGTCTTTTTACGGATTTTTTCCGTAAAATTTTTTCTCCGATTTGTTAAAGGGACACTTTGCAATACTATTCATCTATAAATTTTTCTTAAAAATGACAACATCAAAGTTATTTATAGATTTAAAATTTCAAAAAATGAGTCAATTAGTTGAGTCTTGTCCTAACAAAGTAATTCCAATGGTACCTTTGAATGTAGTGTGACCCATGTATTTAGTATGTTAAATGTGCTTGTAGAATATTCTCAAATATTTTAAGTATAATTTCAAATATTTTCAAATACTCTAGATGTATTTTTAAAATCTACCTATCATTAGAAAAAAAATGAGGCCTCTAAAGGGCTGCTAGGTAGCTTGCTAGGTAGTGATACCATTAAAGGGTGAATGCAAGAAACACCGATACTATTTTGCATCACAATTGGAATGATGGAGTTATCATTCGCCATATCTTTTGGAAAATGAAGTCCATTTACTTGAAATTTGTATTGGAGATGGCTAACTTGGAAGTCCTCAAATTCTTTATTTTTGAGAAATTTTGAAAAAAAAATCCTTTAATTAAATTGTAGTTTAGCTAATTTGTTACACTTTGCGGTTTAGGGTTTTTTAGTACTATGGAGCATCCAAAAATTATGATGTTCACTTGACTTTTTTGTAGGCTATTTCCACACTAGATGAGCATGTGCCCACCAAAGGGCATTAAAAAAAAACAATTCTTTATCCTCAACATGCATGCAAATAGGGGTCCTTTGTGCATAGCGGTCCAAACATTCATGATGGTTTCAACTTGTAGTTTTTGGTGAAATGTAATCACTATCAAGTCTTTACAAATGGCCAATTTTTTGGGTTTTTTTATTCATGATTTTCTAATTATTATTAATATATACTTAATTTTATCTACTTTTTGTGACAAACCGTCATTTTTTTCAAATAGTATTGTTTCAGTATTATTAAGTACTCAAAAGTACTATTGGCCATTGATTTTTCAGATCAACAGCTGAGATTGCTCTGTTTCGTAGTACTATAGTACTCATAGTACTGAGCGCTAAAAATCACAGTTTTGGTAGAACGCTCCCTAAGTCGTTTGGTGTTTCTTGCATCTACTCTAAAAGTTAAATTTTTTTGCATGTCACTACTAGATCTATAAATTTTGATTCAAATATGTCTTTATTTTTTCTAATTTTAGTAAGGATATAAACATAATTGAGTCAAAATCATTAAATAAAAAATCAAGTGAAGAAGCTAGGAAATCCAACAACAGATTCAAATCAAGTGGGTAAGTTACGGAATGCTGCAACTGTCTAATTCAAGAAGTGAGGAAATGGTGGAGCTCTCTAATTCAAGAATACATCAGGGAAGGTTGGATCTATCTAATTCAAGAACACACAAGAGAACACATCAAGGAATATATGTTGCAGCTGCCTAATTCTAGCAAATGTTAAGGAATGGTGCAACTGTCAAATTTCGGGACACGTCAAATCAAGTAGATAAATCACAAAATGTTGTAGCTGTCTATCTAATTCAAGAATACACAAGAGAACTGTTGCTGCTGTCTAATTCTAGCACATCTTAAGGAATGTTGCAACTGTCAAATTCCGGGACACGTTAAATCAAGTAGATAAGTCACAAAATGTTGTAGCTGTCTAATTCACGCCAAATCAAAAAGATAAGTCACAAAATGTTGCAGTTGTCTAATTTTGGCAGATGTTAAAGAATGTTGCAACTGTCAAATTCAGGGACACGTCAAATCAAGTAGATAAGTCACAAAATGTTCGAGCTACCTATCTAATTCAAAAATACACAGGAGAACACATCAGGGAATATATGTTGCAGCTGTCTAATTCTAGTACATATTAAGGAATGTTACAACTGTCAAATTCAAGGAATATATGTTGTAGCTCTCTAATTCTAGTACATATTAAGGAATGTTACAACTGTCAAATTTAGAGACACATTGAATCAAGTAGATAAGTCACGAAATGTAAATATAAGTCAACGAATGTGATAATCATATTAAGGGATCGTCTATGTGGACTGTATATCTATTTAAATGTGAATTCAATTCAATCATGTCCATCTCGGTCTATGAGCCTTCCAATGACAAAGCCTCATTTTTTTTCCCCTAAATATTGTAGAGGGAAAGGAGGTTCTACTAAACATCGTCCTACACATTGTGTTGCGGTGGACGCTCAACATGACAACTGTGCTGAATGAAATTAATGCATCCAATGTACTCATGGACATCAAATTCTAGAAAATAAAAAGTGGAGTAAATGAAATTCAGAAATATTAAACAAATGAAAGATATCTGCAGTTTGCAGTGAAATGTAGTTTCCCATCGGTTTCAATCCAGACTGGCCAAACTCCTGATTCAACTTCTCATAAATTTGCACAATTGGCAAGCTTGCCCATCAACGTCAACAAATCAGTCGAGTTCTTTCACACCCGAAGTCGCCTCCAACGTGACCGACTCCTCTTGCGTCCACTCGATCGACATTGAACTCTCCCTCCCTCCAGCCTTTCACTTCAGTCTGCAATTTCCTCCCGGGGCGAGGCTATAGATGTGGGTCCGCAACAATCCTCTCGCTTGTTTCGAGCACTGTTTGGTTTACATGTTCACAAGTTGTTTTTCAAGTGCCTGGCAAACGATTTTGATCGCCGAGAGGCTGGCGAAGTACGTCGCTAGAAACAAACTAAGGTTCCATATATCTCACGGAGGATTCATTCCAAGAGTGCTCAGTAAGTTTACGTGATTGCTCCTCCAAGAATGGCAGAACAGAGCAAGCAGGCAACGATGTCGAGAAACGCGAAACGGATGCCATTGAGCGGGAGTGGCGGGATCAAACTATGCAAAGCGCATCAGACTGCTCTGTTTGAGAAAACCCTCTCCGCGTCAAGTGTGTACTCCGATTACCTCAAGGGACCATCGACGCTGGTACACCTGATTTTCCCTACTCAAACACAATTGTAGTGTATCTATTCATGAAATCAAATTGTCGTGATGAACTGGCTATCAGGATGCATCAGTGGCATGGCATTAGATTTGCTTGGTGACCTTCGTTGGCTCCGTTCCAGTTCACGAGTTTCAGTGTGGTGAGGTCGCTTCTACTTACTACTCTCTTGATCGACCTTTGTTTTCCGCAGACACTGCCCGCGTGGTTCGTAGAAGCGCACGGCGACAAGATTCGAAAATCCGTTATCCTTCGATCTGCAGCATCCAAAAAATCATGGACTGTGAACCTCAGTATTTGTTTCAAAAATCCATCCATAACGCAAGTCCGATTCGCTGGTGGGTGGAAAGCGTTTGCGGTCTCCAATGGCCTCTCCACTGGTGATTTGCTGATATTTGCTTTAACGGCAGTGTCCGAATTTGAGGTTTACGTATTTCGCGGAAAGTCTGGGAACCCAAAGGAACTCCCTTCTCCACCACCAAGAAGTTGGACCAAAGATTCCGACCTTGCACGGGAGAAAGAAAAACAGTCCCACGAGCAATTGGGTGTGGCAGGAGACGTCAACGGTGCAGTGAAGTCCAATGGTTTGATCGCAGAGACGAAGATAGTTCTTGATTCCAAGGATAATTTGATCTCTGCTTTCGGCCGTAGCCCTACATCGTGCCGTTTACCATTTTATGGCAACGTCATTGAATCGGTGAGTATATCTTACTAATTAGGTTCCGAAGTCGATTAGGCATCAGAATTGTTTCTAAGCCCATGGTATCTCATTGGAGAAACAGAGCATACACACCAAGGCGAAGAGAATGTAATAAATCCTTTAAGCTTCTAAACCAAGTTTCTTTTCTGCTTTGGAAGGAAAAGGCCCGCGATTCTTCCCCCAAAGATCACCGTGGCCACGAATCTGCCGATGGCCACAACGAACTCGAAGTGAAGTCGGGATCCGCCACAACATATGGACCTGCACAGCGAACCCGTGCGAGAGCCAAGCATTGTGCTACGGTAAGTTCCAAGCTTTGAAGCTTTAGCACTGACTTGGAAAGATACTCTGTTGCACTCAACATCAAGGCTTCTTCAAGAAGCCAACAGCCAGCAATTTCTTTCGTCCTTGAGCGGCTGAACAGAACAGTTTGCACGATTAATCAACTTTCTTGACAAAGAACCCTTGCTGCTGGAGTGCTACAAATCACCAAATTCGTGATCTTCTTTGAATATATGTTCGAACACATCTATCTATCTTCTACCAACAATAAATGTTTCCCTCCGAAAGCTTGAACATGCCGCTAAAGCATTGATTCATTTGCGAATTGCAGTTCCCAGGTGTGCAAAAGAAACCCTCTCGAATTTCGAAAGTCCGTAAGGACGCAGCCTGGAACTTCGACTTCCTGTGAGCTATGTCAGGGCATTGCAATTGTGCGTTAAAAAAGAACTTGATAGTTCCAACATCTTCGAGCGGTCTTTTGGGAGTTGTAAGTGCCGTAATGTATTACGACATGAGATCATTTACAGACCACTACTACTATACCAATGGGAGATGGGCACATGGCAAACTTATCTTGAGCGTTACTTTCTGATGAAGTAGAGAGTGTGTACTAGATTTCTTCTCTGTAACCCTGAAAGGACAGGTCTATGAACCATGGCAACCAGGACAGGAAATAGACTTCATCATTTGGCCATATATATATCGCAAGCTAAGCATGAAGGCTAAATCATACAGTTGAATTTTGGAAACTTTCACTTCGTATTCATGCTCTTTTTCTCCAATGAATATCGGTTTTTATGAGAGCATTTCTCTGGATTTTATATTTCAGAGATGAAAGCATGTGTTCTTTGTAAATCATGAGATTTTCAGATATTTAAATTGCTCAAATTTGAAATTATAATGAGCTTCTGAACCAAAAGTGTGTCAGATAATATCAAATAAACAATTAGCTTTCAAAATCTGAAAATGTCAGCACAGGCGATCATTAAATATGACAGTCTACAGTATTATGGTGCGGACAACACACTGTAGAAAATAAGAAATACCGACTATGACTTTAATGAAGTTCATCGACGGGTCAACCATGGGACCTGCAGCAAACACTCAGACTTTTTATGTACGCTGGTTTCATTTCGGAACCGCTGAAACGCCGGCCATCAATGGGAACTAAGTTATTTTTGGTTTGCAAGCGTTAGATGTTTCAACCTGCTTAAGTTTACCCATTGTTCGATTATGTGTTTTCTTTCATCTCTGCAGACGGCATTTGGAAACCTCTGGAAACTTATAGCATTTATAATTGGACCATTTGGAATTTGATTTCCTGAACCCCGATCCTTTCAAAGAGAATAGAAAGATTCAGAAGATTCATGAGGGCGACAAAAAAGACGAGGTGATTGTCTGTTATGTTAAATTCAAAGAGTATCACCATTTTATCCGTGACGTTCTCATCCATGATCATTTTCATGCATATGTTCTTCCCAAATCCTAATGACAACTTTGTACCTTCATGCTCACTGTGTAACTTATAGCAATTGCTTGATGATGCAATCATGGGTTGTTGTTGCAAATGTTGCAACCGGCGTAGAACTGCTAATATAATATATTAGTACTCTTGGGTTCGTCACGGTGGTTTTATTGTTTTCTTGTTTTCCCGTACATGGTGTGCATCACCAAAAGCCCTAGTCTGTTGGGTTGGTCAACGTCTGCTAAGCTCACGCAGTCACGCCGACATACCGAGTCAATTCGCCTCGTTCAGAATCCATCCCCGAATCCATCACGTTTAGAATCGCAGATGACGAGAACGGAGCTGCTCGATCTCAACTGAATTGACCAGTGAACTAACGCAAACAGACTGAAGGAGGGAAATTAATGCAGCAGGAGTGTCCTCAATAATAATTCCATCAGCTAGCTGCAACCGAGGGTTGGCATATTGATTTCACCGTCAAATTTAACCCTGGCAACATTTACCGCGAGCAATGGGTGGGGAAAGAAAAAGCGGATCATGTGGAAACCACCTTCTCTTAATTAGGACGGTTAATTGCATAGAATACGTACGAGAGCATCAAGATCAAAGACGGCATGCAGGGGCTGAAATATTGAGATGAGACCGTGACAGAAATGTGTACGCGACCAAGGTTAGCAACATGCTGCAGAACCAGTTCCAACTTCACATTGAAGCGCCGAAACATTGCGGCGGAGTCAATCGAGGTATTAGCAACGCTCCCTCCGAAGGACGGTCGGTAAACCATCAAATATTACCCCCCACCATCGATATGCCCAATGATCGGTCACATACATGATCGGTCACATTTTGGAAATGTTGAATACTAATGGACTTGACTTCCAGATACAACAAGAATATCAGAGTTTTGAGGAAAAAGTTGTGACCTTTTTCAGTCTAAGTTCATAAAGGTCATTGCCCTTCACCAAACAGTTCAATGCGACTCTTATTTCAGATATTCATTCCATGGACATTTTCTTACTCATCAGAGAGTTCAATAGCTTGATAAGTTGTGTGGTTATTGCAAGTGTCCATTCATCGGCTTGGAAGATCAGACTTGAATGTGTGACAAGAGAAAGGAAATGTATCATGGGGTCCACGATAAGCTAAGGATCCTCTCGTTCTTGACAAGATCCCTTGAAGAGGTTTCAAATCGGAGTCATACGTGTGATTCCATTTTCCACCACATATATGGCGATATATTGTACACATGCCAATGAATAGACATTTGCAATAACCGGCCAACTCACCAAGCTATTGAATTGTCGAATGCATAAGAAAACAACCAACGAGTATCTAAAATAAGAGCGCATTGAAGTGTCCAATGAAGGGTATGGCATTTTTCCATAATAGCAACAAACTTATGTGGACTTATGTGAAATTGAGGAAGGTCAAAACCTTTTTCCAAAAAACTTAAAGATTTGTATTGTACCTAAGAACCAATTCCATGGTACTCACCATTTTCAAAATAGTTACGTGGGTATGCTCCTACTAAGGGGCATCTATTATTGGTACCACAACAATGTTGAAATTAAAATACTGGAAGCTAATGGTTCCATCATCCTACTTTTAATACCTCCAATTCCCCCAAATGTTACTATCGGATCTTTGGTGGCCTTGTTGTTCTGTCAATTTAGCAAAAGGGGTGCTAGCAAAAGGGGTGCTACATTAGATCTCATACTCCGTATACAAGGACACAAAAAAAAATAGTTTATTTGGGCTACCTTTTGGGAGGGACCACTTTTTTTTCTAATACTTTATAGTGAATACAAGCTATGAGAGCTTCCCAGAGCTTCCCACATTGAAGAAAATCTTAACCACTATCTTAACTGTTACTTGAAGAAAATCTTAACTACCATCAAAAACCACTCAAAATTGTCATTTCTATTTCAAAGAGCAAAAAACTTTAAAAATTATTTTTTTGCATATCTAATTGTAGAATCTTGCGCTAAATTAGTGTAAGAATGTGGAAAAAATTCCATAAACTTTGACAGAGTAGATTGCAAGTTGTTTGCATATAAAGTGAAAAAAACAAGTTTTTTTGCACCTTGCAAGACTAGATTTTTTGACTTTGAATCTTCTTAATTAGCTTAAACTTTTTGCATTGCTAGTTTTGAATTTATAATTTTTTATGTTGAAGAATTGAGTTGAGAGTCTAGGAATTTTTTTTAATACACATTTAATTTTCACTCATTAAAAAATTATTAAGCAAAAGTAGATCTAAGATTGAAGGGAAAACTAAATCATTAATAGCTTTAAGATCAAACTGAAACATAATAGAGATGGTTTTAGAGAAAAATCTTAACCTTGTGAAGTTCTTTTTTGTAAATTGTGAAAAGTGAATTAAAAAATGAATCCTACAAGTTATTGTTTTAAAATGATGCTATAATTGCCCAAAAATCAAGATTGTCATAACTTTCACGTCACTAATCTAAATAGAATGAATAAAAGCTTTCTATATAAGTAAAAATAAATCTATGAGAAGAAAAATTATTTTTTATTTTAAGTTTTTTTGGGGGGGTATTTTTGCTTGTTGAACTAAAGTTTGGGTTTATTGTGCCATAATTTTTGCTCTCAAAAATTATATTTCCGAAAAGCTAATGTGCTTTTGTCTCCACAAAAAGTTTCAAAAAACTACAACAAATATTGAGACTATAGGAATCTACCTAAAATCCATTTTGGTCCCCAAGGGGACAATGGGACTTTAGGGGTTAAACTAAATCCCTCCCTAGGTATCTAGGAAAGTATTCATGACACCTTCTTTCAAGGATCCATGGAGAGGAACATAATCACAAATTATAAAGTGTTATTTGATATGCTGCATGAAATCCCACTTCTAGTGTTCTTATAATAGTGATATCTTATAGATGAATCTGATAATAATTGAGATAATATGAGGAATCAAATTATGCAAGTTTCTCTTCTTTCCTTCCATTAAGTCTTTAACCCCTAAATGCCCCAGAGGACCAAAATGTCTTCACATAGTTTTAAGTCCAATTCAAAGTACTATAACTTTTGCATCCAAATTCAATAAAGCTTGTTGGAAATTTTGCTCTCTTCTAGTTTGTGTGTTAAAATTTTCAGAATAATCCAAAATTTACTGATTTTCTTTAAGCCAATCAAAGTTCAAAGGTTTAATTTGACTTCACCAAACTCCATTCGATGGCTGCAACTTTGGAAGTTTGTATCTCCTTCATCAAATCGATTTTTTTTCAATAAAACCCAATGTCAAAATTTTACCACATAACCCAACAAATTTTATTGAAAAAAACCTAATGAAGTTTGATTTTATAAAATAATAAAAATTTGCCTCACAATATGAGTTTATTTCCTATAATATAATCCTATAGAGAAATTTTGAGATTTCAAATCATATTTTGTATTTGATATGAATTTTCGCATAGTTTTTTTTTTTTAAATTCGTCATAGTTACAAATCTCCACAAAAAAATTTGAAAAATAGTCAAAAATTCAAAAAATTCACATAAGAAAATATATTTTTTCTAATTTAAAGGTGATCATTCTCAACCATTTTCATCTTTAGGGAAAAAAATTTGTATTCTTTGCACTTGCAAAAAGGGAGTGCACTTTTTTAGTACATGTGGAAGGTGGAAAGTTTATTATTTTTAAAGAATATCTTTGTGGTCTTGTATAACCTTGGTAGAAGTCCTTATATACCAATTTTGAGCTTCAAATTTGCAATTTGGGATGAAATTAGTACTAAAACCCCTCAAAATAGACAAATTAGACATTAAAGCTTCTTATTGGGCTTTATAGAGCCAAATTGCACTAGAAAAATAATTTGGCTAAAAAATGGAAACAAATTGTGAAGTTTTTTGCCAAAAACTTCAAATTAAAAAAGAAATCTTGGATGAAATTGCCAAATTGTAGATGAAAATAGAATTATGGACATGTGATATGTGCTAATGTGATATTTTCTATCCAATATGTGGATGAATGTTGAAATTTAGAGGACCCCTATAACGTTTTACATCGACACTTTGGCACTTCATAAAAATTGAAAAAAACAACTTGATAGACATCCGATTGGAGGATATTTAAAAATATTAAAGTATTTTAAGAGGATTCAATATCTAAAAAACTACCATATCTACTTTCATTTCAAATTTCATGTAAAACTAACATATGATACAAAAGTTATGAGCAAAAAACCACATATGATCCAAGGCCAAGGGGACAAAAATAAAAGGACAAGTGCTTCTTGTATCAAATGTATTATGGTTTTTTAGACGTTAACCCCTATAAGTCTAATCATTGTTCCCTTTGAGAACAAAATGGATTTTGGGTAGGTTCCTATAGTCTCAATTTTCATTGTGTTTTTTAAGAAAAAATGTTGAAAATAGAAAAACACATCAACTTTTTAGGATTATATATTTTTTCAATTGGTGTTTGAAAGCAAAAGTTATACCACCCTAAGCTAAAATGGGGGTTGGCGGGTGGAATAAAAAAATCACAAAAAGTCAAAGTAAAATTTTCAATTTTTTTAATCAAATATTATATTTTTGTCTACACATGATTGCAACTTTGATTCATTCTATCAGTTGGACTAGAGATAAGAAAGTTATGGACAATCTTGTCACCTTCTTGAAAAAATAACTTATAGGATTCATTTTTTAATGTAATTTTCACAATTTTTCAAAAATTAATATTTGATAGGGTTAAATTTGCTTTCTATAACAAACACACCATTGAAATTATTGTATTTCAATTCCATCTTAGAGTTATTAATGATTTAGTTTTTTTTCAATCTTAGCCCTACTACCTAGCAATTTGTTAAAGAAATAATATCAAGTGGGGTTTTTTTGGAATTTTTATCCAAGACTTTCCATTTTCATTATTCGACATAATTTTTTAAAATTCAAAGTCCATAGACAGTGCAAATATTTTTTGCACATGGCAGTCAAAATCATCTAAAATTGTAGGCTAGCATTCAAATTTTTTTTTTCCAACTTTGAATGCTAATCTCATGATCTTGTCATTTCTCTTGCAAATTCTGTAATTTTATTTTTATACCCATGATGGAACAAGATTCAATAAGATCCAACAATTGAATTGTCATTTATAAAAACATCACCAATAGAAATGACTGAATAAGGAGAAGCTTACTTTATTGAATATTAAGGAGAAACATGTTAATTTCTATAACATAGATGTATTTTTATATTATGGTGTCTTTTCTTCTAAACCCTTGATTGAGGGCATGTTTAGAAATTTGAAAATGGCTATTGACACTAATGCTACATTAGCTTATTGCTGAAGGCTTCTACACTAAAAAGGATATTTAGTGTTAGCAACACTATTTACGAACTCTGTTTTGTCCAAGAGTTCTGAAGAAGATGGAAGCGCAAGATTAAGCCGAGCAATCAGGTAATTGAGCCTCCAAGTCTCTCATTGTTGCCAATGAGCACCCGAAGCTTTGCTTTGCTTCGCTCCCTTCCGTGTTGTGTGTACTGCACATGTGCATCCATCAATTGTAGGGGCAGCACATCAAACATTTGACAAAGCATTCCAAAGAGTATAATTCTTGTGCTCATCCTCGATTAATTAGGACTAGTTGATATCATCTTGTTGCAAGAAGCAACAAGCTAGGGTCGGGTTTACCAAACATTCATTTGCGGGTGGAAATGGAGTTTCGCGGATTACTTACTTAATTTGCATCGGTGTTGCTCGGTTTGTGCCTGTGCACAGAAGACCATGGCCAGTTCCAAATCAGAAACATGCTGTGGGAATTGGGCGGAAGTCTTGCAGAAATTTCAAGGGGATATCTATTTTGTGAAAAATCTTCTTACGTCTCATGTCGGCCGGCCAGTTCTCTCCGCAACGAATGGCGTTTCCGGCCCTTGTCAGCTGGTTCGTTCAAACTCTTACTCAACATCTTGCTATTCCCCTCGTCGATCCTTCTTTACATATCATTTGGAAACGAAGTGCACCGGATTCAAAATTAGGATATGGCATAGTTTGTGTCTGTCTTAACTTTTTGAGTTGACTCTGGGTTACGACTCGCGCGTTACTTTGCACCTGATGCTGTTTTCCTGTGTTTTTGTTCCTATTTTCTTCAGAGTATTCCTAGATCTTTCGCAGAAGCACATGGAGACAAGTTTCGGAGGTCTGTCGTTCTTCAAACTGGCAACAAACCATGGATTGTACGGGTTTCCGTATGTCCTTCTCGATCGCCGCCGGAAGTGACTTTTTGCGGTGGATGGAGACAATTTGTTGCTGACAATGGCCTTGCCAAAGGTGACAAACTCATTTTCTATTGGACGGCAATGTCCAATTTCGAAGTTTACATGTTCAACAGCCGTGGAGAATCCAAGGGACCTCAAATACTGCAACCATTCAGATATGAAATTCAAGTGTCGCAGCAAAAAATGAACAAGCCTCTCGGGGGAAACAAGCGTGAGGACACGACTGCTGAAGAATTTGAGAATTTGCTTTACGAGTCGAATCGTGGGCGTTCATCAAGCAGACCTGACGCTTCCGAGGAACAATTCGCTTCTCTTCCTGCCGCTTTCCAAAAAAGATTACGACTTCGATCCAGAGACCGCGCGCTGGTATGCTGAGTGTCCAATTTGGCTAACTACTATGAACTTAAATTTTTAAAGACCAAGTTGGCATAATAATAACATAATCTCAATGCAGGAGAGTTTTGCAGTCATGGCATGTTTCAATTGGTTAAGGAGAGAGGCAGATTAAGACTTATAATGCTTGCTACTTGCTTATGCAAATTTCAACAAGGTGGTATGAAGTAGAAATTTCATTGGTCTGCCAACGAGAGAAATCTGAGAAAAATCTCTACGACCACCAATTGGTAATGAGTACAAATCCACCTAACTTCCTATTGTGAGTTCATGAGATTGTTGAACTCACTCACCTAACTTTTCACCACACTATGCATCTATTCATGAATTTAATCTTCAGCAAGCTTACCTAAGACATACGCTAACAAGCCACATACTCAAAGAATGAAGTCAAAGGGCTCAACTCTCTCCTGCATTGAGATTATGTTCAGTAATTACAAAGCAAGCCCTCAAGCTCAAAGCTCAACTCTCTCCAGCAAGTCATAAAAAAGAAAAGAAAACTCCAGTCAGCACCAACCTCGGACAAGCGATTATTTTGGATAACTTGACCTGCTTTGCAATTGCGTAGTCCTTCATATTGAAGACAAAGTAACTCTTGAACTAATTAGGGTTACTAATCATTAGACTCAATTGTTCATTTCCATGCAGAAGCTTACTCCAAGCGTACAGTCACGCTTGACTCTGCACTGACCAGCACAATTCATTACCAATGCAGGAAATTCATGTTCACTTTGCGAGGAAATACGGTCGTTGGCTGAAACATCGTCTTCACTTTCAGGGAATTCACGAAGATTCTCCAGTTCGAATTGTCTGCTGCACTTACTACATGGACAGAGGACGATTTCGGTTCTACTTAGCAGAAGGCTGGAATGAATTTTATTTTAAAGATTCCAACTCAAATATTTCTTTTCCGAAACTAACTTAGTTCCAATTGACGGCGGGGGGGTTCATCAGTTCCGAAATGAAACCAGCGGACATTAGAAGTCTGAGTGCTTGAATTGCTGCAGGTCCCATGGTGGTCCCATGGTCAATAACTTCATTAAAGTCATAGTCGGTATTTCTTATTTTCTACAGTGTGTTGTCCGCACCATAATACTGTAGACTGTCATATTTAATGATCGCCTGTGCTGACATTTTCAGATTTTGAAAGCTAATTGTTTATTTGATATTATCTGACACACTTTTGGTTCAGAAGCTCATTATAATTTCAAATTTGAGCAATTTAAATATCTGAAAATCTCATGATTTACAAAGAACACATGCTTTCATCTCTGAAATATAAAATCCAGAGAAATGCTCTCATAAAAACCGATATTCATTGGAGAAAAAGAGCATGAATACGAAGTGAAAGTTTCCAAAATTCAACTGTATGATTTAGCCTTCATGCTTAGCTTGCGATATATATATGGCCAAATGATGAAGTCTATTTCCTGTCCTGGTTGCCATGGTTCATAGACCTGTCCTTTCAGGGTTACAGAGAAGAAATCTAGTACACACTCTCTACTTCATCAGAAAGTAACGCTCAAGATAAGTTTGCCATGTGCCCATCTCCCATTGGTATAGTAGTAGTGGTCTGTAAATGATCTCATGTCGTAATACATTACGGCACTTACAACTCCCAAAAGACCGCTCGAAGATGTTGGAACTATCAAGTTCTTTTTTAACGCACAATTGCAATGCCCTGACATAGCTCACAGGAAGTCGAAGTTCCAGGCTGCGTCCTTACGGACTTTCGAAATTCGAGAGGGTTTCTTTTGCACACCTGGGAACTGCAATTCGCAAATGAATCAATGCTTTAGCGGCATGTTCAAGCTTTCGGAGGGAAACATTTATTGTTGGTAGAAGATAGATAGATGTGTTCGAACATATATTCAAAGAAGATCACGAATTTGGTGATTTGTAGCACTCCAGCAGCAAGGGTTCTTTGTCAAGAAAGTTGATTAATCGTGCAAACTGTTCTGTTCAGCCGCTCAAGGACGAAAGAAATTGCTGGCTGTTGGCTTCTTGAAGAAGCCTTGATGTTGAGTGCAACAGAGTATCTTTCCAAGTCAGTGCTAAAGCTTCAAAGCTTGGAACTTACCGTAGCACAATGCTTGGCTCTCGCACGGGTTCGCTGTGCAGGTCCATATGTTGTGGCGGATCCCGACTTCACTTCGAGTTCGTTGTGGCCATCGGCAGATTCGTGGCCACGGTGATCTTTGGGGGAAGAATCGCGGGCCTTTTCCTTCCAAAGCAGAAAAGAAACTTGGTTTAGAAGCTTAAAGGATTTATTACATTCTCTTCGCCTTGGTGTGTATGCTCTGTTTCTCCAATGAGATACCATGGGCTTAGAAACAATTCTGATGCCTAATCGACTTCGGAACCTAATTAGTAAGATATACTCACCGATTCAATGACGTTGCCATAAAATGGTAAACGGCACGATGTAGGGCTACGGCCGAAAGCAGAGATCAAATTATCCTTGGAATCAAGAACTATCTTCGTCTCTGCGATCAAACCATTGGACTTCACTGCACCGTTGACGTCTCCTGCCACACCCAATTGCTCGTGGGACTGTTTTTCTTTCTCCCGTGCAAGGTCGGAATCTTTGGTCCAACTTCTTGGTGGTGGAGAAGGGAGTTCCTTTGGGTTCCCAGACTTTCCGCGAAATACGTAAACCTCAAATTCGGACACTGCCGTTAAAGCAAATATCAGCAAATCACCAGTGGAGAGGCCATTGGAGACCGCAAACGCTTTCCACCCACCAGCGAATCGGACTTGCGTTATGGATGGATTTTTGAAACAAATACTGAGGTTCACAGTCCATGATTTTTTGGATGCTGCAGATCGAAGGATAACGGATTTTCGAATCTTGTCGCCGTGCGCTTCTACGAACCACGCGGGCAGTGTCTGCGGAAAACAAAGGTCGATCAAGAGAGTAGTAAGTAGAAGCGACCTCACCACACTGAAACTCGTGAACTGGAACGGAGCCAACGAAGGTCACCAAGCAAATCTAATGCCATGCCACTGATGCATCCTGATAGCCAGTTCATCACGACAATTTGATTTCATGAATAGATACACTACAATTGTGTTTGAGTAGGGAAAATCAGGTGTACCAGCGTCGATGGTCCCTTGAGGTAATCGGAGTACACACTTGACGCGGAGAGGGTTTTCTCAAACAGAGCAGTCTGATGCGCTTTGCATAGTTTGATCCCGCCACTCCCGCTCAATGGCATCCGTTTCGCGTTTCTCGACATCGTTGCCTGCTTGCTCTGTTCTGCCATTCTTGGAGGAGCAATCACGTAAACTTACTGAGCACTCTTGGAATGAATCCTCCGTGAGATATATGGAACCTTAGTTTGTTTCTAGCGACGTACTTCGCCAGCCTCTCGGCGATCAAAATCGTTTGCCAGGCACTTGAAAAACAACTTGTGAACATGTAAACCAAACAGTGCTCGAAACAAGCGAGAGGATTGTTGCGGACCCACATCTATAGCCTCGCCCCGGGAGGAAATTGCAGACTGAAGTGAAAGGCTGGAGGGAGGGAGAGTTCAATGTCGATCGAGTGGACGCAAGAGGAGTCGGTCACGTTGGAGGCGACTTCGGGTGTGAAAGAACTCGACTGATTTGTTGACGTTGATGGGCAAGCTTGCCAATTGTGCAAATTTATGAGAAGTTGAATCAGGAGTTTGGCCAGTCTGGATTGAAACCGATGGGAAACTACATTTCACTGCAAACTGCAGATATCTTTCATTTGTTTAATATTTCTGAATTTCATTTACTCCACTTTTTATTTTCTAGAATTTGATGTCCATGAGTACATTGGATGCATTAATTTCATTCAGCACAGTTGTCATGTTGAGCGTCCACCGCAACACAATGTGTAGGACGATGTTTAGTAGAACCTCCTTTCCCTCTACAATATTTAGGGGAAAAAAAATGAGGCTTTGTCATTGGAAGGCTCATAGACCGAGATGGACATGATTGAATTGAATTCACATTTAAATAGATATACAGTCCACATAGACGATCCCTTAATATGATTATCACATTCGTTGACTTATATTTACATTTCGTGACTTATCTACTTGATTCAATGTGTCTCTAAATTTGACAGTTGTAACATTCCTTAATATGTACTAGAATTAGAGAGCTACAACATATATTCCTTGAATTTGACAGTTGTAACATTCCTTAATATGTACTAGAATTAGACAGCTGCAACATATATTCCCTGATGTGTTCTCCTGTGTATTTTTGAATTAGATAGGTAGCTCGAACATTTTGTGACTTATCTACTTGATTTGACGTGTCCCTGAATTTGACAGTTGCAACATTCTTTAACATCTGCCAAAATTAGACAACTGGAACATATATTTCCTAATATGTTCTTGAATTAGACCAATCCAACATTTCGTCATTTTTCCTTGAATTAGACAGCTGCAACATTCCTTGATGTGTTCTTGATTTGACGTGTCCCTTAATTTTGAATTAGACAGTTGCAACATTCCATGCGTTCTTGATTTGACATGTCTCTGAATTTTGAATTTTGAATTTTGAATTAGATAGCTGCAACATTTCCTGATGTGTTTTTAATTTGATATGTCCCTGAATTTTGAATTAGATAGCTGCAACATTTCCTGATGTGTTCTTGATTTGACGTGTCTCTAAATTTTCAATTAGACAGCGGCAACATTTAAGGATCTCTTCTTGAATTAGATAGATCCAACCTTCCTTGATGTATTCTTGAATTAGAGAGCTCCACCATTTCCTCACTTCTTCTTGAATTAGACAGTTGCAGCATTCCTTAACTTACCCACTTGATTTGAATCTGTTGTTGGATTCCCTAGCTTCTCCACTTCATTTTTATTTAATGATTTTGATTCAATTATGTTTATATCCTTGTTAAAATTAAACAAAGTACACTACAAGAAAAACAATGTATAAATGACTGCACTGTGATTTTGGCCCCTGGAGTCATAGTGGACTAGTTATTTTTATAAATGACTGCCATAGTATTATCACCATCCATTGTGAGCTTGGATGGGGTTTTGGATGAAACTTCCAAAGTGGTAAAGAAAAAAGAAGTTTAAGGAAATGACTACTATGTGGCCACGTGGCCAATCATTCTGAAGTCATCCCGTAGTCACAAATGACCCCTTTTTTTAATCCTTTTCTGAAATCTAAGATTATATTTTGAAATCTAGGATTATATTCTGAAATCTAGGAAATGTGAATATTTTTCTTCTGAAATTTAGGATTGTATTCTAAAATCTAGGAAATGTGAATATTATTTTTTGAAATCTAGGATTATATTCTAAAATCTAGGAAATGTGAATATTTTTCTTCTGAAATCTAGGATTGTATTCTAAAATTTAGGAAATGTGAATATTATTTTTGGAAATCTAGAATTATATTCTAAAATCTAGGAAATTTAAATATTTTTCTTCTGAAATCTAAGATTGTTCTAAAATCTAGAAAAATTAATGTGAATATTATTTTCTAAAATCTAGGAAATGTGAATATTATTTTTAATATCTAAAAGATTTGAAGATTATTTTCAAGTTGTAGTGAAATGTGCAAAATGAGTACACCATATACGGAACACCATACATCATACACCATATACAAATACATGATTCCTATATCATACACCATATACATGATTCATACATCATATACCATACACAAATACATGATACACAATACACTATATTTTGCATATGTGTCAAATGGATTTTTAAGCCATTTAGTGTGTGAATACGAAGAGTTTAAATAACAAGCCTTTTATACAAGTAGGCTGGTACGAGGCAAGACAAACCATGTGGGATTTGTAAAATGTTGATGCAATAGTAGAGTAGTGATGTGGAAGTCATTATGTAGTCACCTTAGAGTAAATTGTAGTCAAAATACAATCACATAGTTTACTCACTTTTGACTATGGCCTTCACAATGGAATTGATTAAGTCCAAATTGGAAGTTTAACAATGTTGTGAACAAAAACCAATGGATGAAACATAGACATTGTGAAAGTTATCAACCTAGTTCTATAGAAATTAGAACCAAAAATTGTTTTTCTATCTCTTAGAGGTGCTAAATGTCATCTAAATTTTAATTTTTGGCCTTTGCATTGTCAATCTAACTTAATTTTTTTAGTTTGTTTTGAAAAAAGCATTAGTAAATAGAGAAAAAAATCAAAAGAAAAATAAGTCTCCAAGAGTGCATCATTTTAACCCCTATAGGGGCAAGGCCTTTTTTCTACCAAAGAAACACTGAAAACTGTCATTTCTGTAGCAAAGAGTAAAAAAAAAAATTTAATATTTTTCTTTGACATCTAACCAGAGGATCTTACACCCAACTAGTATTTAAAAGTGTGGAAAAAATTTCAGAATTTTTGACCGCATAGATTGCAAGATATTTGCATTTAAAGTGGAAAAAACAAGTTTTTCAGCGCATTGCAGGACTAGATAAAGACAGCACGTTCCGGATGTAAAAATGTGGATGAAGACTCCCTGCCGCTAAGTCGTCATCCTGTAGTCGCGAATGTGACTGTGAATTGACTCTAACGATGACAATCCCAAACCTTTGGTGCAATTAGGGAACACGAGTCATATTCAAGTCGTTCTGGACAAGCAATCATTCTTCTATGGTTACATATACCCCCATTTCCTTGTAGTGGTAAGGACATATTTGAGTCAAAATTTATAGATCTAGTGGTGACGTGCAAATTTTTTAAACTTTTAATGGTGTGCTTACCTAGCAGCCCTTCAGAAGCCTCATTTTTTCTTTAATGATAGGTAGATTTTTAGAATACTTCTAGAGTATTTGGAAATATTTGAAATTATACTTAAAATATTTGAGACTATTCTACAAGCACATTTAACATACTAAATACATATCCGATACAACATTGTTCAATAGATGTCCTACAAGTCAAACATGGACCAAAACGTGCTAAAAAAGACAACCCTAGCAATTAGATCCTAGCAATTAGATCTCAAGGTGGCAATCTCATGCTAAGCAAAGCATAACATTGTTAACTAAACTAAACCATTCCCTACAATTGGAGACTGGGATAATCCCTCTCTAAATCCCTGAGAGTGAATTTAGTTTTATTTCCAAAGAATCATTGAATGGCTAGGAAGTTGCAACATTAGAAGCTCCTGCTTTCAAGGAGAGCAAAAAGGTCCCCCTCCATGAATTTATTCCACTAGTAATGCTCACTTTTTAATTATTGGATGTGATGGTTGTTAGTATATGGTGGATGATTCAAAACCTGAGTATTTAAGGTGTGTTTTGTACTTTTGTTGAAGTTGTCCAATTTTGTACACTCTAAATGTGGCCTATATAGTTAACATGGATTGACATATTCAATGTTGAAATCTAAATGGACTTGATTGGATTGGATTTAATTGAATTTACAGATAATTAGATGGCCAACCCTTATGATTAATATCAGATTCTTTGACTTATATTTCAATTAGACAACTAGCTACGACATTCCCTCATATATTCTAAATAGACAAAGTTTTACAATGTTAGACAATTAACAACATTCCTTAATGTGTTCCTAAATTAGACAAATGCAACATTCTTTGACATACCCCTAAATTAGAGAGGTGCAACATTCCTTGACATGTCCTAAATTACACAACTACAACATTTCTTGACATGTCCTAAATTACACAACTACAACATTTCTTAACATGTCCCTAAATTAGACAACTCTAATATTCCCTGACTTATCCACTTTCAAAATTTGAATTTATTGTTGGATTCTTTTACTTGTCCATTTTATTTTTTATTTTAAAGATTCTAACTCAAATATGTTTTCATCCTTGCTAAAATTAGACAAAATGAGGACATATTTGAATTAGAATTTATGGTGGGTGATTGCAAGAAAGACCAAAAATTTTTGGGAGTGTTTGGTCAAAAACTGCGTTTTTTCTACCTAGTACTAGGAGTACTACAAAATGGAGCAATCTCAGCCGTTGATATGAAAAATCAATGGCCAATAGTACTTTTGAGTACTTTACAATACTAAAACAGTACTACTTAAAAAAAATGACAGTTTGTCACAGAAAGTAGATAAAATTAAGTATAAATTAATAAAAATTAGAAAATCATGAATAAAAAAAAACTAAAAATTGGCCATTTATAAATATTTGATAGTGATTACATTTCATCAAAAACTAGAAGTTGAAACCATCATGAAAGTTTGGAGTGCTATGCACAAGGAACCCCTATTTGCATGCATGTTGAAGACAAAGAACTGTGTTTTTTTTAATTCCCTTTGGTGGGCATATGCCCATCTAGTGTGGGAATAGGCCACAAAAAAGTCAAGTGAACATCATGTTTTTTGGATACTTCACAGTACTAAAAAACCCTAAACCGCAAAGTGTGACAAATTAGCTAAATTGATATTTAATTATAAAATTATTTTTCAAATTTTTTGAAAAACAACAAATCTCATGTTTTCTGAGTTAGCAATCTTCCATAAAAATTTCAAGTCCATTGTCTTCAATTTCCAAAAGTTACGGCCAAAACCAACTCCGTCACTTCAATTGTGACACCTCATAGGACCGGTCTTTCTTGCAATTACCCAGGTCTAGTAGGGACTTGCAAAAAGTTTTAACTTTTAAAGGTGTAGCTGCCTAACAACCTTCAAGAGGCCACATTTTTTTCTAATAATAGATAGATCTTTTGAATACATCTAGAATATTTGGAAATAGTTGAAAATATTCTATAAGCGCATTTAATATACAAAACACATATCTAACATGATGGACCAAAATGTGCCTAACAAGACAATCCTACCAGTTAGATCTCCAAGTGGAAATCATCAAATCAAAAGCAAAGCATAACGAGTCAAATCACACTCAAATGGACCACAAAAGGGTTCAGACCCAATGAAATTTCTCATGAAATGTACAGTGTAACTTCTTTTTAGCTATTCTTTTTCAAAGCTATTCTATTTATTATAGGTAGTCTAGTCTTTTTAGACTTATACTTCAAGCCATATTAAGATTCATATTTTTTTATTCATCAAAAAAACAAAAATTATTTACTAAAGTTCCAATTGCAATTCAAGTGTTAGTATGTCATGTATTTCAATGGGCAAAAAGGAGTCTAATTTCTAAAAAATAATCATTTTATTGAATCCAAAAAAATCACATGTGCATATATTCTTATGATAGAGTAGAAAAGGACTTTTTTGATACAATTTCAATATTTATTTATTTTCTAGAATATTCAGAAGTAAAAACACATGAATGTCCTTTTCAATATATAAAATAATCCCAATGGTGATTTTATTAAAACAAAAAATGTATATATTATTCACATCAAGGGCACTATGTAAGCTATTTTTGGAATTGAATGTTTAAATTTTTATAGAACAAATTAGTAGTTTGTCAATAATCAATTAATCAATTAAAAAATTACACTATTTTGTGTTTAAGATTTAATAAAATAAAATCCTTTTTTTATAGTTGTATGCTGGAGAAGTTTTTAAAAATTGGATTAAAATGTCCTTTTAAAGTGCTATATTGTAAAAAAGACACTCAATTTAGCTTGAAAATTGGTGATTTACATCCTTCTAAGGATTTTATCCATGAAATTTTTTCTCCAACTTATTAAAGAGACGCATTGCAATACTATTCATCTATAAAATTTTCTTAAAAATGACAGCATCAAAGAAATTTATAGCTTTAAAAGTTCAAAAAAGGACTCCAGTCGAGTCCTTTCCTAGCAAAGTAATCCCAATGGTACCTTTGAGTGTGGTTTGACCCTAACATTGTTACCCTAGACTAAACCATTCTCCATTGGAGATTGGAATAATCCCTTTCTAAATCTCTAGAAGTGAATTTAGTTTTATCTGCAAAGAATCATCAAATGGCTAGGAAGATACAACACTAAGGGCTCTCACTTTCAAAGGGAGCTAAAGGGACCCCCTCTAACATTGGTTAATAAGAGGTCCCATGACGTAAATAATAGACCTTGTCATATGAACAAGCAACAATTTTGAGTTCAATTTAGCATTTTTAAATCGTATTTAAATTTCAATCTTATATTTTATTGTGGACTCACATATATAGCCTTGGAAGTAAATTGTAGAAGTGAAAGGATGGAGGGAGAGTTCACTATTGAGTTGATGGAAGAAGAGTTGGTCACGTTGGAGCCAATTAACTTGGCCGTTCGAGTATTAAAGAACTCGACTAACTTGGCCGTGTATGATGTTGTTGACATTGATGGGCAAGCTTTAATTGTGAAAATTTATGATAAGTTGAATCAAGAGTTTGGCCAATCTGTGGATTGAAACCGATGGGAAACTACACTTCATTGCAGTAGAGATATTATTCATTTGTTTATTTCTAAATTTCATTTACTCCACTTTTTTATTTATTTTTTAAAATTTGATGTCCATGAGTAAATTGGATGCTTTGATTGCGTTCAGCATGGTTGTCATGTCGAATGTCCACCGCAACACAATGTGTAGAATGTTTAGTAGATCCCTCCTTTTCATCTACATTATTTGAAGAAAAAATGAGGCCTTGTCTTTGGAGGCTTCTAAACAGATCTCAAGGGGACCCAAAGATTTATTTACATATTAGTTTGTACTTCCAAGAATTTTTTCCCCTGTTAATTATTGCTCACTTTTTAATTATTGGGTGTGATGATTGTTTGTATATGGTGGGTAGGTCAAAACCTAGGTATTTGAGGTGTATCTTGCTAAAGTAGTCCAATTTTGTACACTCAAATTTGCCGATAGATTGACATTTTCAATACTAAAACCAAGATGGAGGTGATTGAATTGAATTCATATTAATTTAATTAGATAGTCCAAATAGATGATCCCTTATGATTATCATATTGATTTCCTTTACTTACACATTGAAAATTAGATAGTTATCTACAATATTCTGTGATGTGTCATGAATTAGACAATTACAACATTTCAATAACTTGTCCACTTGATTTGATGTGCTCTTGAATTATATTGTTGTACTATTCCTTCATATGGGCCTAAATTAGATAGATACAACATTCCTTGATATAACCTTGAATTAGACAATAACAACATTTTTTGATGTATTCTTGAATTAGACAATAACAACATTTTTTGATGTATTCTTGAATTAAACAACTACAACATTCCTCTTTGTAATGCTGAATTAGATAGCTACAATATTCCCTGATGTAACCTAAATTAGATAGTAGCAGTATTCCCTAATGTGTTCCTCGATTAGGTAGTTACAACATTCCCTAACATAACTGTGAGCCCTCAAATTAGCACTTGGAACTCTAAACTTATTTTTTACGATTTTTAGTTAGTTTTTAGGCAAGTCTTATGAAAAAACACATAAAAAGAGAGTTCTTGAGAATTTTGGTAGAAGTCCCTACCAAAGTAGTGAAGAATGTCCTTAGATGCGTGAAACACGTAAAAACTTTATGTTTTCATTAATTCTAGGTCTTATTAGTAAGTGTAGGTGGTTAGTTAGTAATTCCGAGAAAAGAGAAAGGATATGAGAGTTAGCCAATCCTAGTGTCTTGTTCATGTGGTACAACATCTATAAGTACGCATGTAATAAACTAGCTAATTAATAGAGTCTAATCATAGTCATTGAAAATCCAACTTAAAAGAATTGGGTTTGTTATTTGCAGGTAACGTTGAAAATATAAGTAATTTATAGACCAAGATGGAGGAAAAGGTGATTGGAACATACAGAGAGGTGCTTTTCTAGGTCAAAGCATGATAGGAGGTCAAATTGAGATCCGATCATCCAAGATTCCCTTAATATCAAGAATAATTTCCCCGAGGTGGAAATTATTAAGGAATTGCTAAAAATAGAATCCTTATTGGGGATTTGATTTTGCTCTTAGCTGGTGGACACCTTGTAGAAGAGTGCCCAAAAGTTTCAAAATTTTACAAAACTTCACAATGACTCTATGGGAAGTGAACCGCTTGAAATTGCATTCGTAAATTCCTAGAAATTACAAATGTTGCGGTAAAATCTCACTAAAAATCAGGATAGTGTTTTGTGTGCTAATAAAGAGCTCTGTCAAGTTTAAAGACATTTCAACATTCCCAGGTACTAGAATTAAGACCGACATCGACTTTTACAAGAATTTACAACTTGGCGACGGGTTGACCGGCATACCAGGAGCTAACGGTGTTTGAATGGAGCAAATCAAGGGTCAATTCTTACTTTTATAAACATTCTAAACCACTTTGGCTAGACAGTTTTATCAAAAAGCGCAAACTCCAAAGGTTAGAGTTTTGACTTTTGTTTGGAATTACCGTGACTCAAATTTACGCTTAAAAATGGCTAAGGACATAGAGGTAAGGGGTCTCTTTGGCTAATTGGAGTCTTTTGAACATGATGGTGCAATTATTTTTTGATTTCAAGTTGTCCCTTAAAAGATAGATAGGGTCAGCCCTTAGTTTGACTTTTTTTATAGTAATTTGAGATTAATCTAAGGTGATTTTACAAATATCTTTTGGAAAATCAAAGATTGGATTTGCTCAAGATCCTTTTTTGCATAAAAAGCCATCTTTTTAACTAAAAAAAGACAATTTGGAACAATGTCCGGCAAAATATTCTGAAAATTTAGGACAAAAGCTATCTAGTGAAGAGTTTGTCCGGCCAAGCTTTGATTTTATTTGGTTCTTGCCTTTTTCCATCTAATCACAATGGCTATTTTCCTTTGCTAGTGAATTTGAACCGGATAACTTTCCTCTTATGTGACATATGAATCAACTGAATTTCCTTTTACAATTAATTTGAATCGGCTAGTATCCAAAATTTATTCTCTACATAAAATTATAGATGTATATGCAATCTTATCAAAAATGAAATGTCTTTAGCAGGAATTGAACCTTGAAACTCTTCAACCAATTGAGGACCAAAAACTTAGCCTTACTAAAATACAGAGCTCACATTCTTGAGAGAAATGGCGCTTTGTATTTTTGAAGGGCTTCTATCTACTACATGCATAACAATAATCAAGATTAAAAATCACCAACATCAATATTATCTTGTGATGTCTCACCTTCACCTATACCAGCAAGATACAATTCTGGTCTTGAATACAAATGCTGAAATTTTTGTGAAATTTTTCCACAAAACAATGGCCTCAAGTAAAATTGCAATAGCACTATCACTATCTGGACCCTCTAAAGCAACATGCATGACACTTTCAAGATGTTTAGTTTTCAAATGATTTCTTACCTTAGATTTGATAGAATTTTGGACAGGAAAAACCCTTTTACATGTGGCAGTACTAACACATTGAATTCTAGCAATTTCAACAAGAATAAGAAGGTTAGGATACTTAAGCTGTAGTGAAGGGCTCCAAGAAATATGACTCCATAAGTCACCAAAACCCTTGTCCAACCATTCAGTGGCTGCTTGAAGTTTGAAAGCAAAAAACTCCCTCTTTGCCACTGAGGGATTAATTAGAGCTTCAAATTTCTTTCCATGAAGCTCTAAATCCTGCCCATAATGACCACATAATACATCCAACTCCAAAAAACCCAAACTAGCCAAACCTACTTGTCTAGTAGGCATGTTAGAAGGATTCAAAATTTTAAAAGCACCTATGATTCCATTGTCTGAAAAATGACTCTCCAAAGCAATACAAACATTTTGAGCATAAGATCACTATAAGGAAAACATGTCCAAAATGACAAGATTTTAACAATTAAAAAAAAACAATGACAGTAAGCTGTCACTACAAGGAAAACAGGTTTGAAATGACACAATTTAGACACAAAATTGTCTAAAATGAGAGTAAGCAGCATGATACTATAAATTTCCTTTTTTTTTTGTCAAAATAATGATAATTATCTATCATTTCTTGTCAATTTAGAGATGCTACAAAGGAAACAAGTCTGAAATAATAAGATTTTAACACTAAATTGTCTAAATTGACAATAGACATGTGTAGGCAATGTACAAATGTCAACTAAAAAAATTTAGGCAAATAAATTTTGTAATTGGAGGGTAGACTGAGAGGTTCTTTTTATAGTGAAATGTATTGTCCATCAAGAATTCTCAAAAAGTATGGGATAATTTGAAGAAGAGAGCTTGACCACTCATTGTCAAAATATAGGAATTTTGTTCAAAGTGGAATTTTAGACCTCATTTAGGCATAGTAGAATACTTTTTCTTAGAAAACTTTCACTACAAGAGAAAGGGGTGTTTTAAGTAGTGTCCTAGACATCACGTCTTTTAAGTAACGTCTTTTAAGTAAAATTTTACTAAAAAGACAATCTTTTAATTAAAATTTTACTTAAAAACTTACTTAAAAGACGTTACTTAAAAGACGTGATGTCTAGGACACTACTTAAAACACCCCTTTCTCTTGTAGTGTTTAGACTATAGAAAGTTGGAAAATAAATTTAAGTTTCATCTCCAAAAATCCTTTTCAGATTTAGATACTCCAATAAAAAGTATAGACAAAATTCAGAAACAACGTAAAAAAATAATGTCCCTTCTAAATCCTCTTTGAGTTTTGTTCATAACTTTTGAGTGAAGGATCTAAATCTAAAATGGATTTTTAGAGGTGAAACTTAAATTTATTTTCCAACTTTTCTTAGTTTAAAGGTTTTTGAAAAAAAATATTCTACTATGCCTAAATGTAGATTTGAAGGTAGATTTGAATGTGAAGCCAAATTTTGATTAGTAATGTTTTTAAGTTGTAAAGCTTAATTAATTCGTTGTTTAGAAACAATTTGAACCAAAAAATCATCAATTTTCTTGACTATTTGATAATAAAAAAGTCCAACCCTGAGGTTCCCCCTAACCCCATTGGAAAATCGTCTACCGTCAAATTGAATTTGGAAGAAAAACTAACTCTTGCTTTGCCATCAGATCAAGTGTAGAAACAAAAATTGTCAGCCGTTGATCCATTCAAAAAGTCGGATCTTTGTTGTCCATACAAAATCCATTGTCCCATATCGATTGCGAAAGCAGTGTCCTTCTAAAATTACAAAAGCGGGTAGAGGAGAAAGTGTGGTATGAGTATTCGGGTATGAGTATTTGGATATGAGTCTGGTTTAGTGTTGGTGTTGTGAATTAAAAGAAATGCAAATTGCATTTAAAATTTATTTCTTCACAATGCGGTTCAATATCAGGTTGGAAATGCCTTCAAGAACCTTGAAATATACCGACACTACTATAATTAAAAATTGACGATGGGTTGTCTAAATTGACTAAGAAATGACAGAACTCTGTTAATTTGACGTCTTAATCAACACGTCCTAATTGATAGAGCATTTGACAAATTTTTGTCAAATATCTGTCACTGCGGACAGAATTCCCCTTGTAGTGGATTTTTTGCTATAGTGAAATTGGTGTGATTCTATGTCACTCTATGTTGGAGGTAGGAAGAGTTCAATATCAATCAAGTCAACGCAAGAGGAATCCGTTACATTAGAGGCGACTTCGGGTGTTAAAGAACTTAATTGACTTGGTCGTGAATGATGTTGATGTTGATGGGCAAGCTTGAATTATTGTGCAAATTTATGATAAGTTGAATCAGGAGTTTGGCCAATATATGGATTGAAACCGATGGGAAACTATACTTCACTATAGTAGGGATATTGTTCATTTGTTTAATATTTATGAATTTGACTTATTTATAGAATTTGATGTCCATGAGTACATTGGATGCATTGATTGCAGTTAGCACGGTTGTCATATTGAATGTCTACCACAACAGAATGTGTAGGACCTTTATTAGTAGAACCCCCTTTCTCTCTACATTATTTAGAGAAAATAAATGAGGCCTTGTCTTTAAAGGGCTCCTAACCATATCTCAAGAAGATCCAAAGATTACATTTTAGTTTGTACTTTCAAAAATTTCTTCCCCTATTAATTATTGCTCACTTTTTTTATTACTAGGTACACATGATGGTTGTTAGTATATTGTGGGTGGCTACAAACCTAAGTATTTGAAGCATATCTTGCAAAAGCTATCCAATTTTGTACACTTGAACTAGCCTATATGGTTCAAATTGATTGACAATTTTAATGTTGACACCTAAATGAACTTGATTGGATTGAATTCAATTCAAATTTAATTGTATAGCCCGATTATACAATCCCTTGTGATTATCACATTCCTTGACTTATACTTTTAGAATTAGATAACTAACTCTAGCATTCCCTCACGTGTCTTGCATTAGACTACTAGGACATTTTGTGACTTGTCTACTTGATTTGATTTGCCCTTGAATTAGACTGTTGTACCATTCTAGACCTTAATGTGTGCCTAAATTAGATAGTTGCAACATTCCTTGACTTAATTCTCAATTAGACAGTTCCAATATTCCCTGACGTAACCTTGGATCAGACAACTGCAACATTCCATGATATAATCTTGCATAAGACACTTGCAGCATTTCCTGACATGTTCCTGAATTAGATAAATCCAACATTCTCTGACTTATCCAATTGATTTGAATATGTTGTTGGATTCTTTGACTTTTCCACTTTTTATTTTTTTTATTTTTTATTTTAAAGCTTCTTATTCAAATATATTTAAACCCTTGCAAAAATAATTCAAGGTGAAAACATACTTAAGTCAAATATTATAGGTCTAGTGATGACTTGCAAAATGTTTTAACTTTTAAAGGTGTTACTGCCTAGCAACCCTTTAGATGCCTCATTTTCTCTAATAGTAGGTAGACTTTTAGAACACATCTAGAATATTTGGAAATATTTGAAATTATACTTAAAATATTTGAAAATATTCTACAAGCACATTTAACATACTAAACACATATCCAACACAACATTGCTCTATAGATGTCCTATAAGACAAATATGGACCCAAACATGTTTAGAAAGACAACCTTGGAACTTAAATCTCAAGGTGGCAATCTCATCCTAAGCAATGCATAACATTATTAACTAGACTAAGCCAATCCCATTGGAGATTGGAATAATCCCTATTTAAATTCCTAGGAGTGAATTTAGTTTTATCTTCAAAGAATCATTAAGTGGGTAGGAAGTTGCAACATTAGGGGCTTCTACTTTCATTCTTTCAAAGGGAGAAAAAGGGGACCCCTCCTAATGTTGGTTAATAAGAGGTCCCATGACATAAATAATAGACCTTGTCATATGGACAAGCAACGATTTTGAGTTCTATTTGGCCTTTAAAACATATTTAAATTTCAATATTATATTTTATGACCAACTAATATATGACAAATTATATCTTATATTTCATAAAAACTTTTGTAATGACAAGATAAATCACTCATGTTATTAATCCTTATATAGGACAAAATTCTACAAGGAGCATGATAAAAAGTCAAACTTGAAATTCACATAGACAATTATACAATCTCCAAACTTCATGGATATGTGCAAATAATCCCCAAACCTCATGTGTATGTGCAAATAACAAAGAAGCCTAAAGCTTGAATGTCGTTTGAAATCAGCTTGAATTTCATGATATATAATTAGTCAAGGCCATTTCAACGTCTTTAATTCATACAAGCTTCTTCATATTCTATGATTTTAGACAAGCTTCAACTTAAATAGCCCACTTGAACTAATATTTAATAGCTTCTTTACTACATACAATTCATCAATGGCTTCAAAACAAGGCATTTACTTCATGATTGAATGTTCAAAGTTGTACCTTATCTTTGAAGAAATCAAATAATTAACAATATACACATTGGGCTTTGATTCCTAATTATTCCGTTCTTGAATATCACTAATCAAACATGCGCATTAGAGACATTGCCAGGAGTGCCTCATGAACAATGAAAACATTTTGAATGTGCTAATGTTAGCTTTTTTTGCTATATTGAAATTGGTGTCACTCATTGCTATAAGTTGTTTTTAGAAAGAATGTAGAAGATGTCGTCAAATTTTTTACATGTGCTTGGGATAGGAGCATGGTTTTGCGGTTTAGATGTGATGTCACCTCTCCCTATGATCACCATTGCATCGTTGGCCCATGTTAGATATCATGATGATTTAACTCTTCAAATTACAAGTAGAATAACTTAACTCGTTTAGAATTTGCCTTGTCACCTTGTCCATTTCTTTGTAATCTAGCTTAGTGAGAAATTTGATTTGATTATTCAAATCATGAGTAGGATAGCTTAATTCATTTAGGATTTGTCTTGTCAAGTCAAGATTGATGATGATTTGACTATTCAAATTGTAAGTAGGATAGTTTAACTCATTTAGGATTTGCCTTGTCACCTTGTCCATTTCTTTATGGTTTTAGCTTAGGCAATATTAGCAAGAGTGATTAGCGCCCGCAAGTGATGCTCTATTATTGGAAAGTAACTATGTCTCAAATCCGCCATCACCAATGTTTTGTGTTCACCTTCATAGCCTCTTTCTCGTGTACTTTTTGTATATTGTGCCATTGCTAATTATTGCAAACATCAGTTTTTTATTTTTTAGGTGGATGGGGTGGTCTTGACAAATAGGCGTTCTTGCATTAGTGGCAACCTTGGATATCTTGGAAGGCACTCAAAGTTCCAAAAAAATTTAGATCTCAAACTTCTAGGTATAATCTGTTCCTTAAGGGTTTCCATATTAAATGACCAAGTTAGATTCCAATTCTTCATTCCAACTCTTCAAGTTGTTTGTTTTGGGTATTTGTTGTTGTCTTTTTATGAATGATGTGATAGAACTTGATGTCCATTGGTATATGAATGCATTGATAGAACTTGATGTCCATTGGTATATGAATGCATTGATAGAACTTGATGTCCATTGGTATATAAATGCATTGATAGAACTTGATGTCCATTGGTATATAAATGCATTGATTGCAATCAGAAGGGTTGTCATGGGTTGTAATGTTGGACATCATGACACAATGTATAGTATGTTTAGTAGACCCCTCTTATCCATCTACATTGGAGAAAAAATGATGACTCTCAAACGCTGCTAGAAAGCTCTCAAAGGATCCTATATATTATACTTTAGTTTATACTTCCATGAATTTCTTCCCCTAATGCCACTCACTTTTGGTTTGGTGGGTGTGATGATTGTTAGTATATGGTGGGTGGCTAAAAACTCAAGTTAGTATTCAAAGCTAGTGTACTTTGCTGAAGCTATCCAATTTTCTACACTCTAATTGGTAGATGTGGTTCAAATGGACTAATATTTTCCACAAATGGACTATTGAATTGAATTCACATTTATTTAGATCCCTTATGATTATCACTTTAATTGACTTGTCCTTGACTTATCCCTAAATTAAACAGTGACAACATTATCTAACTTGACTATCCCAAAATTAGACAGCTACAACATTCCATGACTTGACGGTGTGTAAATGAGATAGCTACAACATTACATGACTTGTTCCTAAATGAAATAGCTACAACATTCCGTGACTTATCTACTAGATTAATTTTAAATCTGTTATTGGTTTCCCTCACATGTCCACTTAATTTTTTATTTTAAAGATTCTAATTCAAGTGTGCTTTCATCTTTGAGAAAGTTAGACAAGGTGAAGACATATTAGAGTTAGAATTTATAGGTCTAGTAGTGACTTGGAAATAGGTAAATGTATCACTACCAATCAACCTTTTGGGAGCTTCATAACCTCAGTCATTGTTTTTCTAATGATAGGTAGATTTTTAGAATACATCTAGAATATTTGGAAATATACTAAAAATATTTGAGAATATTCTACAAGTACATTTAACATACTAAATACATATCCAACACTACATTGCTCAATAGATGTCCTATAAGACAAACATGGACCCAAATGTATTTAAAAAGACCCTAGCACTTAAATCTCAAGGTAGCAATCTCATCCTAAGCAATGCATAACATTATTCACTAGACTAAGCCAATACCATTGGAGATTGAGATAATCCTTGTCTTAATTCCTAGGAGTGAGTTTAGTTTTATTTGCAAAGAGTCATGGAATGGCTAGGAGGTTGCAACATTAGGTGCTTCTACTTTTAAAGGGAGCAGGAGGAGACCCCTCCTAATGTTGGTCAATAAGAGGTCCCATGACATAAATAATAGCCCTTGTTATATGGACAAACAACGATTTTGAGTTCTATTTAGCCTTTAAAACATATTTAAGTTTCAATATTATATTTTATTATATGAGATTATGTGCTATCTATCAATGTGAAAAGTCCCTATCAATTTTGTGTGAAAATGTCATTGTAATACTTCTTGTAGCAAAGAGTGAGCTTGAACCTAAACCAAAAATTAGCATGTATTGGTAAGAATTGCACCCATTCATGCCAAAAAATGTACTCTTATATTTAGAAGTTATTCAATGCATAGTAATAACAATCATGTTCTCCACATTTAAGTTAATAAATATTCATTGGTTGAGACCTTTTATATTTATAAGATAAAATCACTCATGTTGTTAATCCTTATAGGGCGAACTCCTAGAAAGGGCATGGTAAAAAGTCAAACTTAAATTTCACATAGTTCTTGAATTTAAACATCTTTTAATCTTAACTAAGAAAATACATTTATTCAAATAATCTACTTTATATTCCAAATCATTTTTTCCAATTTTTTTCCAATTACAATTTTTAAGATTATTTTATTTTTATAGGTAGCATCTTTGATGCTTAAGAAACAACACTTTTGAACTTTTCTATCAAATTTCTTTTAGTGTGAGCTCAAGAATTACACCAATTATACTATAATATGTATCACTATCATCTCCACTTTTGCTACAAATTTCATATTATTTAAAAAAAATTAATAATTACTATGATTTTACAAGAAAATTACTTTTAAAAATCATATAAATTTCAATTGAATGTTTTTAATTATGAAAAAATGAAGTTAAACTTAGGATATATATTACCACAAGAAAAAAACATCAAAATTTTGAAAAATGTGTTTTCTATTTAGAAAATTGATGAAGGTGACCAAATAGGAAAATGGAATGTCTTTTAATGACTGTCCCTTCAAGGGAGAAAATGGATTTCAAGTAGGTTCCTACAATCTCAATTTTTGTCATGATATTTTGTATTTTATTTAAAGATAGAAAAATACATTAGCTTTCTAGGAATATAATGTTTATTTGAATTGATGTGTGGGAACAAAAGTTATGCCACAATAAGCCCGCAATAAAACTTGTTAGGCAACCAAAAAACTTCACAAAGGCTCAAAATAAAATTTTCAAATTTTTTTTTCATATAGAAAGTATTTTTTATTTCATGGAAGATCTTATTTATTCTATTTGGAATAGTGATGAGAGAATTATACACAATCTTGTTTTTAAAGCAATCTAAGCATCTTCTCAAAAAAATAACATACAGAAATCATTTTTTAGCGCAATTTTCACAATTTTTTCCAAAAAAGAGAGTTGAATAGCGTTAGGCTTGAATTGAAAAAGGTACTTTTTGAGGCTCTATCTACCAAGTATCCTTTGAATTATCAAATATTTGCAAAGCAAAGTCTTCAAAGTCTATATTGTACAACTATTAAAAACTAATACAAAAATCTATAAAATAATTGATGGATGAAAAATGCATTTTCATTGCTTTGTATGTCTTTGTGTTCATCCATTGTTTAGAATTTGGATGTTTGGTCTTGAACCTATAAAGATCCAAAGTCTTGGAATGGATTTTTGAGGACTTTTGGCAAGTTCCTATGGTGTTAGATTTTATAGCAATTCCTTAAAATTTTATTTGGAAGTTGAAAAAGAAACCATCATTATAGGAATTTAGTTTTCATTTCATTTTGTGCTTAGGAGAAAAAGTTATAGCCTTCATAAGCACAAAATGCTCAACTCCAAGCAGCAAAAAAAATGCAAAAATTCTATCTTTTTATTCAATTTTTTATTTATAGAATAGATTTTTTTTTTTTTAAAAGACTCGATTCATTCCATTTGGAAAAGTCATGTGAAATTTATTAAGTATCTTGTATTGCAGGCAATTAGAAAATCTTCCAAAAAAAATAATGTATAGGGTTTGTTTCCAAACTTAAATTCACAATTTTTCAGAACTAGAACTTTTCTAGAGGTAGATTGTTTGATACAATAACTTTACTATTAGGATTGACATATTTCAATTCCATTCTAGAACTATTAACAATGTAAAATTTCCTTCCATCTTATATGAACTTTTATTTACAAATTTTCTTGAGAATGAATATTATTAAAAATTTTGAATTCTCTTTTCAACTCAATTCCTCACCATGAAAATTAAAACCTGAAAACTTCACAATGCAAAAAAATTAAGTTAAGGGGATTCAAAGTCTAAAAGCCTAGTTATGTATAGTAGAAGAAAATCATTTTTTATTACTTTGAACACCAATGTATTAACATCTACATGAAATGTTTTCCAATTTTCATATGTGTCTAGTGCAAGATCTTTCAATTGAATGTGCAAGAAAAGATTTTTTTTTTCATGACAATTCTTTGTACTACAAATGACAATTTTGAAGTGTTTTTTGGTCAAATATAATCTTGAACCTTAAAGGGTTAAGGAATTAATGGTTAAGAATTCTTCTAGGTATCGGTTAAAGAGTACAACATAGTTAAAGGTTCTTTTAAGAATATGTTAGGAAAATATCCATGGTTACAAACTCTGCCAAATATATGATTAAATGACTTGTACGTTTAAATGTTCTACCATGCTGAAGATGGAAAGTACACAAATGACTGATTCATTACAATGCCCTATTCTAATAATACCATCTCACACTAATTCTAGAATCATGCAAATTTTAGGAAGTACCAATTCAAAAGTTTACACAACATTTTACTTAGATAGAATCAATATAATGTGTTCCAAACAATTTTCTTTTTAAATAAATATTCAAATAGTGTAATTGTAACCCAACTTTCATTCCTATACTTACAGTGATAATTATAGGTGCAATTGAACAATTGCATAGTGCATGCTTTGAGAAAGTCACCATAAGGTAACTACACCAAAAATCACACAATAAGCATGGTTTCCACTATTACATATTGAAAACCTTTTTGTGGGATCTTGTTGGTAGTAAAAAAGGGATTCTAGCTCCTCTTAAAAAATATTTTTTGAACACCATATGAATAAACTACAAATTTCCAAAGTGTTGAAAATAGTTGTTTATAAAACCGACCATAGATTCTCATGAATAGTGGGAGTAAATTTTATGCAAAAATCTAAAATGTGCTATTTTAGAAAGGAGTTGAAATTAGATGTAGTTACCTTACCACAATAGACCAATTAGTACACTGTAGATTTCAATGCTAAGGTATGCTTTCTTTTTCTTGAAACACATGGACAAAGTCCTTGACATGGAATTCTTAAAACATTTTCACTTTTTCTAAATTGTGGGTTTCACCTTCAGACTTTGTACATCTTGAATCAAATGCAAGATTTGGTAACTCTACCTATGACAGGCAAAACTTTGGACCAGCCTAATGCAGGCAAAAAAATTTATGAGTAGTACATGTGTCTTGTGATATGTACTATTCATGAATTTTTTGGCCTTCATTGGGCTAGTCCCAAGTTTTGCTTGTCATAGGCAAAGTTACCTTATACAATCCCTAAATCTCATGACTCATGTAGATGCATAGATAATGAAAAACCCTAAAGCTTGAATATCACTTGAAATCAACTTCAATTTTAGAATAATTATAGGAGCTGATCCATATTTGATTACTTAAGCAATTACACATATTTGGAGCACAGATTTTTTGAGTGCCAAATTTTCTCCACGTACAAAAATATACTTTGGAAGGATTGCATATTTTTCTAAAATTTTATTACATTACTATAAAAAATTTAGTGAAAGATTCTCTTCAACCTACTATGGTGATATAAACCTTTATATTTTCTAACCATAGGCTCACTACAAAATCAACTAAGGGCTAGTTGCAATATTGACAGCCTTGCAACCAATTATAATGTACCAAAATTGCTCCTCGAACTATGTGATAACTTCATAGAACTACAACAATCTACAGTTGATAATACAATAGTCTATTGGTTGGGTGTAGGAGGTGAGTTGCCCGGTGAGTTGGCTCCCATATAAGTTAGCCAAGGCAATTTCAAGGTCTTCAGTTCATACAAACCTAATCACTTTTGTTCTTTACCACGCCCTTGTGAGTGTTTCTAACTCCACCCTTAAGTCAGAAAATTGCACACAGGTTCTAGCGGCATAAGTTAATGGTTTAATTGGGTGAATGGTAAACTCAGTGTTCTTTGGCCTTCCAAGCAATGGGCACTTTGTTATGTTGATTTTTACCTAATTTAAGTACTTCAAAACACTCTAATAGTTAAGAAATAATGGTTGTTGAGGGTTAGTTAATTGTGATTTAAACTTCTAGCTAAACTAAAATTCTACCTAAACTAAATCAAAGAATACAATTTGCCCTTTCCAAAATGGTAAAGCAAGTTGGATTCTGATATTCCTAATGAAAGTTATGTGTGGATGAAATTTGTACCTAATTCTATCCTAAAAACTTCATCCGTCAACTAAAAATAGCAAAATAATGTAAAATAAATCTAAATTTCAGGGTTGAAAGGTTAATTAAGTTATCTAATGGAATTTTAAGAGAAAACCTAATTTTAACCTATTTTAGGATTTTTCATCCAAAACTAGGTCAAATCTTCATCCACACTTTTATCCTTCAAATTAAAGTAATTTAAAAAGTAAAAGGTGGATTCTGAATCTTCAAAAGATTCTCTAAAAGATTATGGTTTCAAAAGATTCCCCAGTCGTGCTTTGAGAATATTCCTAATTGTTCTTTAATTAATTCTAATTCTAAGTTATTATTCTAAATTTAGTGATTTTTTAGGATTTTATGGTTTTTATGAGTAAAGTGATTAATTAACTTCTTGTTAAGATAAAAAGTAAGAATTTAGGACTTTTAGGTGAAAACTTTTAAATGGATGAAAATTCCCCTTGGTTGGATGGAATTTGTTCCTTTAATAATTTTCAAGAGAATAAGTAGATAAATTAGGTTTTGATTTCCCCTAATTATTCTAATATTCCCTAAGTTCCTAAATTAAATTAGATTCCTTTTGAGATTCTTTTGGATGAGATTACTATTTCGTTTTCCAAATTAATTCAAAGTTAATCTAATTATTACCTTTACGACTTTAGTTAAATTTTCAAGGTTTTCTAACAATTTAAATTCTACTAGCTATTGGATTCTTAATGGTTAATTTTGTTAGTTTTAATTTTCTAATCTAAATTTTTAAAGAATGAAAGCAAAAAGAAAAGACAAAAAATAAATTTTGAAATCATACCTTGGTGTCAAGAATGTCGATCGTCCCGTCATCGCAAAACACCATCATAATTGTCTCCTCGAAATTCTCCATTGTCTTTCATGAATTTGAAAGAAATCTTAGTATTATTGTTTCTAAACCTATCTAAAAAGTATCCCCCCCCCCTTTTGTTAGTTTTGGCAATTTAAAACTAATCTTATGATTTTAGGAATTTTAAATTAAATGATAAATTTAATTCAATTTTCCCAAGTTTTCAATGAATAGTAGTTTTATTCAATTGCCAATTTTTTAATAGTTATTTTATTAAATATTCCAAAATATTAGTTGTTGTTTGTTTTTATTGTTTTGGCTTATTAGGACCAATAAAACAAATCCCCAAACTACAAACAAACAACTAATTTGGTTTTGGAATCCTAATTAATAACTAAAACCAAATGAATGAATAGTATTCTAATAAAATAATCAAAAATAATCAAAACAAATCTATCAATGAATAGTAGAAAGAATAAACCAAATAAACAATGCCAAAACAATTAGTTGATGAATAGTTAGATTCTTACCTTAATAGTTGTTTAATCCTTTAATTCCTTCACGTGTTGAATTCTTTCCTTCTTATTCTTCTTCGTCCTTCAATCCTTCATTTGTTCTTTCACAATTTGAAGTTTGGCTATGGAGTTTGGAGAGTTGCAAGAATCAAGAGTATTAGTCCAAATTCTTGGTGCTTAGTTTTCCAAAAAGAATCAAAATGTTTGAACGTGGCAACAACCGCCCTAGCTTTTCCACACTTGTGTGCTAATCAAGATTTTGATTTTTGTTTTGTGAGGCTTGCACTGACCTCAGCCTTTGTCTGTGCACTAAGTTGCCGATATCAAATGTTCAGATGGCTTGTCTGTTCCAGCAGTTAGTTGTTCCCTAGCTCCGTCAGCTCGTTCCCCAGCCACCAGCTCGTTCCCAGCCCCATCAGCTCGTTCCCAACCCTGTCAGCTTGTTCCCAGCCCGTCAGCTCGTTCCCCAGCCCTGTCAGCTGTCCCTGTGATTACTGATAGGGACCCAGTTTCGGTACCCCCAATGGTTACTGAATTTTTTGAATACCAGACTAACTGAATCTTATGGAAATGGAAATTCCTTTGGAATAACAGATTAAATCTTTATTATAGGAACACCACACAATTTCCTAAACAAATCACACTTAAGAAAGAACACAAAATAAAACAAACTGTTAATAAAAAAACAAAGCTAGGCCATTTTATGGGATTCAAATTGATGATAAACTAGCAACTAGACCACCATTAAAGCAATAAACGACGAATTTAAAGATAAAATAAGGGCAACAAGTGGTATTGTGGAAGCAAAATACCTCTACCACGTGTGCCGAGCAAAAGAGAATTAAAACCACGAAACTTTGGACTTTAAATGTGTTTCAAAAGAATCTTTTCCCACAAATTCTTCTTTTTAAAATCAAAGCTTCGCCGTATGAGATAATTCTAAATTTCCAATGGCAAATTTTAACTTTGAAAAGTCAAAGCTTCGCCGTGTGGGAGCAACCCCAGGAATTAACAGACAAATTAAAGTTTCAAGTACCCGTTTCCAGGTTTGAAAAGTTAGAGCTCTGCCGTGCGGGAGCAACTCCAGGAATTAACAGTCAAATCAAAGTTTCAAGTACCCGTTTCCAGGTTTCAAAGTCAAAGCTCCGCCGTGCGGGAGCAAACCCAGGAATAACCAGTATCCAAGGACCCAAACTAGTATTTTGAAACTTAATTCTTAAAGGAGGTACACATGACAGTGTTTAACCGAACATTAAAAACTAATTTCCAAAATCCAAAGCAAAGTTTTAAGTTTAATCACTAAAGGAGGTACACATGACAATGTTTAACCGAACATTAGCAATTATTCAAACCAAACACCCGTTATACAACGAGTTTTGGCATGGGGTGATGCTCAAAACCTTTTGGCAAAGTCTAGCTTTGCCGCTTTAAAGTTTTAAGTTCACAGACTAGTATCAATTCGCACAAATAGTTGGTTAGTATCCAAAAGAACAATAAAATCAATTTAGAGTTTGAGAACTACTCCCACAACTCCCAAAATGTCAAAGTTTTGGGGCTTGAAGCCTCCAAATTCAAGAAATAGTTTAGTTAACACAAACAACACTAGAGTTAGGGGAATTCCTCCACCTAAACTCTTAAAAAGCAAAGTTTTGGGGCTTGAAGCCTCCAAATTCAAACAAGAAAAGAAAAGAAAGCTTTGAAGGGGCCCTCCGGACCTTCAAAGTACAAGAGAATAAAAGAAAATAGAAGAAAAGAGCCAAAAATTGGCTTAAAAAGTGCTCCGACAAGTGTCGGTAGCACGACAAGAGCAACAACAAGAATGAAACAAAGAAATGAGGGCCACGAACAACCTCGAGGAAGGGCCTTATATACTCGCTCCCAGCCCCCCCCGGTAAGTTGTTCATAAAATTATCTTTACTTTCAATCTAGATATTTTGCTAAACTACCTAAACGTGTTTTCTAAATAATCTTTGTTTAATGGGAAGGAAGGTTCTCAAGCGAGTTCCTTCTAGGCCCTAAATGGCCTTAGAATCTTTTCCCAAATCAAATATTTGATTTTCCCAAAGATATTTTGAAAACCTACCTAATTAACCAAGATATTTTGCATTTTAATCTAGGGTGAGTTCTAAATTGTCTTTCTTTAGTCCAAAAGATGGCTTCTTACGTAAGACAAGTATCTTGGGCAAATCCAATCTTCGATTTTACAAGAGATATTTGCAAAATCAACCCAAATTAATCCAAAATTACCTTTTAAAAGTCAAACTAAGGGCTGACCCTCTCTATCTTTTGAGGGACAACTCAAAACTGAAAACAAACTGCGCCATCGCGTTCAAAGGACCCCAATTAGCCTAAGGGACCCTTCGCCCCTACCTCTCCAGCCATTTTAAAGCGCAAATTTGAGTCACGGTAACTCAGAACAAAAGTTAAAAAGTTAACTTTTGGAGTTTGCGTCTTTTGATGAAACTGTCAATCCTGGGTGGTTTAGAATATTTGTGGGAGTAAGAATTGATCCTTGAAACGCTCCGTTCGGACACCGCTAGCTCCTGGTTCACTGGTCAACCCGCCGCCAAGTTGTAAATTCTTGTAAAATTTGTTGTCGGTCCTAATTCTGGTAGTTGGGAATGTCGGAATGTCTTCAAACTTGACAGGGCTCTTTATTGGCACACAAAACACTATTCTAATTTTTAGTGAGATTTTACTGCAACATTGATAATTTCTAGGAATTTACGAATGTAGTTTTAAGCGGTTGACTTCCCATGGAGTCATTGTGGAGTTTTGTAAAATCCCGAAACTTTTGGGCAATCTTCTATAAGATGTCCATCAACTAAGGGCAAAATCAAATCTCCAATAAGAATGCTATTTTTAGCAATTCTTTAATAATTTCCACCCAGGGGAAAATTATTCTTGATACCGGGGGAATCTTGGATGATCGGGCTTCTATTTAACCTCATGACATGCTTTAACCTAGAAAAGCACCTCTATGTATGTTCCAATCATCATTTCCTCCATCTTGGTCTGTGAATGAATGTATTTCTCAAAATTACCTGCAAACAATAAATCTAATTATTTCGAATTGGATTTGGACTGACTCGGACTAGACTCTAACTTTTAACTAGTTTGTTACATGTATACTTATAGCTGTTATATTACATGAACAAGACACTAGGACTGGTTAACTCTCAAATTCTCACATCACTCGGAATTATTGACTTAACTACTTATTTATACTAATAAGACCTAAAATTAGTGAAAATGCAACGTTTTTCATGTTTCACACATTTAAGGCCATGACACGCCTCTTTGGTAGGGACTTCTACCAAAACCCACAATAATTGTATTTTTATATGTTTTTTCCTATTTTTCACTTAAAAATTAACTAAAAATTGCAAAAAATAAGTTCAGAGTTCTAAGTGCCAACTTGAGGGCTCACAACCCTTCAAATTCCTCTAGTAGCTAGATGTTGGCCTTCTCTCACATGGCAACAATGTATCTTCGGATCTAAACTGCCAATGAGATTGAAACATGGGATTTCAATGTAGCCTCTCTTTAGGGATTCGGTGATTTGGACAACATGGCTTGACCATAATGCAATCTACTTCAATAACAACCCTTGGCCTTCCCAACAACTTGAACAGGTCCTCTAGGAAGCCTTTGTTGATCATGCAAGAGTGGTGTGGTTCAAAACCACAAAACTCTGCGAACTTTATCCTGACAAGGAGGGCACCTTTCTTTGATGTTTTCATAGCATCTGGCTAAAATCGTATTTCTTTGGCAAGAGATTCCATCTTACAATGAGTTGAAATCTAACTCATCCTAAGTTGGGTGCTTTCAACTAAAGTGGTGGCTACTCTTAGGCTTATGTGGGTTCTTTTTGAACTTGAGGTCTTGCCTTTGCCTTGTGGTGGCTTATTTGGGCACCTGGCTTGCGGCCTACTCTTTGGCTTGGAAATCTTATCTCTTGTTGCCTTGTGGTGCTTCTTTTGTTGTTTGCTTTTTAGATTTTGAAAAACTTAAATATTTTTGCCGAGGGCTTGTCTTTTTGGTTTTGTGTACTATTTTCCCTTTCAATGGAAATTGTCCATGTGTTTCAAAAAAAAAACCCTGAGCACTTTCCATAATTTCATACAAGTTCCAACTTAAATACATAGCCCATCCTAACTACCATTTAAAAGTTTCTTCATTGCACACAATCCATTCATCAATGGTTTTAAAACAAGGCATTTACATCATGATTGAATGTCTAGAGTTGCACCTTGTCTTTGAGGAAAACAAATAATTAACTCCTAAAGGACTAAACTTCGTTTTTGACAATATAGCGATTTTGGGCAGCTCACTACAAATTGAATTTTTATTTTTTTCTTTGAAATTTCCACACAACATGTGCCTAAGGAGTAACTTTAAGGCCCAACAATTTTCATAACTTTGGACTAAATGGTTCAAAAGTTATTGCATGATATGTAATTTTTAGTGTTTGGTGGGTAGCCCGAGCAAAAAAAAAAACTTCTTTGAAAATCACTTTTAAAAAGAATAAAAATTTGAGATTGATTTTCTAGATTTATATATATGTAGTAAGCTTTGAATCATTCCATTTTGATTAATGAGATGAAAGTTATGAGGAATTTTAGTTTGGGTTAGTTTGTGGGTAGTTATGGGATCTCTACTCTAAAATAAACTTTGACGTCCTTTATTTAATTCAATTTTAAATATTTTTGAAAAAAAATAAAAAATAAGGTGTATATTTTTTATTGTAACATTACAACCATTGGATTGGCATTTTTTAATTCCATAAATAAATTATTAACAATTTAGTATTTTTAAACATTATCTACTTCTTTCTACTTACTATTTTTTTCCTCAACGACGCTAGGGTCCGAGCGTGGAGCGGTGAGCTTGTGAGCTGTGAGCCTAAAAATTGCGAGCGGTGAGCTTGAAATAACCTTTTCTTGGAAAATTTATACAAATATTTTGTGGGAGTGACGGATTTCTCCAAAAATTCAACTAAAATTTAGGATTTATAGTTCACTTTGGTACCTATGACCGCGTCTCCTATAACCGTGGATGTAGGGTAAGGGTGATTTTGTGGAGTCAACTAAAACTTCTGGGTATGCATTCCAAATTTCGATACTCTGTAGTAAAGACCTTTCCAATGAGCATCCTGGCTTTGTAAATAACAAAGATTTACGTAATTTCACTAGAAATTATTCCACAGAAAATTGGGTGGAATAGAAATGTCTGACTCAGAAAAGTAGACCCAAAAAATGATAGGGAATATTGGATGTACTCCCAAAAAAGTCAATTTTGGTAAATGAGGACTGTGACATCATAATTTCACCTGTAGCACACGTTCAAGATTCAAACATGAATATACTACCCTCCAAGAAATTACTCACTTCTATTCTGAAATCAAAATGATCCCAGCTCGAACTAGAAGTAGCTTCAACTCATTAAAGCTATAACTTGGTGCATGAATGAACTTGTCATCATGAATGTCCATTTTGCAAAAGTACCTATACAAATAGTATAAGTGCTTACAGTTGACGTATTGTGCTCGGCCTCCAATAGCAAATACCACCATATTGACAAAATCAGGACATGTGCACGAAGGGAATGTACCCATAGTAACTCGATACACATTTTCCTTGGACTCCACTCCGGTCTGGAGCACCACTATTGCACCAAGTCCAGGAAGAGGGACAAGGGTCACTCCTAGAATTTCCCCTTTAACATTTCGAGCACTCTCCCACTTATTCCGATGCTCAACAGTTGGAGGATTTGCGAGTCTTTTAATGGCGCGGTTGTTCCTCACGGTTGGATGTGCATCTGGATTTGGTGGACATGGTTGGGTGAAAAAGACTGGCTCAAAAACTCTTGACATGGCAAAAAGGTCTTTGGGCAACAAGGTAGGCCGTTCTTGAAGACAAAACCCAGCATGCTGTAACAATAAAGTTTCTTCGCGATTCAAATTTGTCCCTGCCAATACTGGCCAAACTTCAGGTACCTCAGGCCTATCAATGATCCACTTCCGTTTTGTACCTTTTACACAGCGTTCAATATCATCCCAACAAAACCAAAAATCCACCACCACTGGGCGCTTTGTTCCATACTCTTCTTTCCTACCACGATATGTAGGAGCAGGGGTTCCCTTTCCACCCTTCGCAATTCAGGAGGTACACTTGATGTTTGATGTTTGTTGTTGAGCCCAACATTTTGCATTTGACTTGTGGCTGATTCTAGCAATGTGCCACTTGGATGTATCGCAGTCACTTTCGCATGCTACTGTCACGTACTTAGAATTATTGACTTCACTACAATTTAAGGTGCCTTGCATTGATTCCTCTACCACCTTTGTAGACCTTGTTTTCACTCGAGGTTGCGAGAAGTTTATTTTGTCTGGTCTATGTGAATCTCCTGCATCACCAATAGGAACGTCGAGGCTCCTCTTTGTGCTCCCAAATATTTCTTCTCCTTCTAGATGGGGTACTCGAGATCCTATGCCATGACCTTCAGGCAAGAAATTCAATGCCTCTGCTATTTTCTTGGGACACCCAGTGCGCCTAGCCACTCTCAACTTCAATTCACTCTTAGATGGTCCTGACCCAGATGTGTGCCCTCTAAGGTAAGCTCGGTAGTTTGTCATTTGCATCCAAGCCCGAATGCTGTCATCACAAGTGGCGTCGAATAAACTGTTTCCTTTCTTCCCCAACATTTGAAGCCACTTGTTATGTACAGTTTCGGACAAATTGCAAGAAGGCATGTCCGCCATCTCTTGTAAAGTAAGCCCCTAAAATACAACCGTCACCAAATGCAATTAAGATAAATCTCAAGTTACTAGTACCATGCCATTTATATTTCAAATTGCTTCATAAATTGGCAAGAATTAAAGGCATCTATCAACTCTACAAATGTACTATTGAAAGGAAACTAAGGAAGACTTCATTTAAATTTGGTTTTAGGGACTACTAGCAACTAAAAACAAGAAATTGAAAACACTGTACAAGCATCCATACATGGAATAATTTCTACATTAGACCTGCATAATCAAATTCTATTTCAACAAATAGAAGGCAATTGAATTTGTCGACTCCTCACGTTTTTAAAAAAAAGAAATACACAATGCAAAATAAAAACAATTCCATTGAAATTGGAAGCTTTAGGGTTTTCAACAATTTCCAGAATGCAAGCTTCTAGGATGTGAGTGTTTAAAATCATGTCACATTTGCATCCGTCGGATCCGACGGATGCATATTTTATTGGAACAAATATTTTCAGGGTTATCTTCTCCAATTTATAACCTTTCTGTACAAAGTTAAAAAAAAAATCTCTATCAAAACATTTAACTCAAGAGGCTTAAGTCATAATTTGGAAAACAAAATTGTGTATATAGTTCGAATTTGTAGATGCCTACTTCACTGAAAATAGGAAAAAAATCCACATCAAATAAAATGAACGTACCATTGTCATGAAACCTCCCCACTGTAAATAACGAAAATGCCAAAATGCTAGCCAATGCTCCAAATGATGAAGTGCGTCCTCTGTTGTTGCTCCAGATGATAGCCACCATGATCGGATTGCAAGATAGCGAACCTCCGCTTCATCCAAAGTCTTGGATTCTTTATATTGCTTGCATAATGCAATATGTTGTTGCTGTAATGCTTGCTTGATGTGTTTTTGGGTGTGCTTCATAAGAGAATTACTCCAATGCAATAAACATGTCCTCTCCCGATTCGGCATGACATCATTTGCACAACCACTACCATATACAATGCGAACTGCATTCCAATTGGCCATTGCACTATCCGCCATGAATCCCTTAAAATATGGGTTGGCCACTCCATGTTTCTCCATCACAGCATTCAAGGACCTCCAAAATTGTACTTGAATCTCCGTATCTTCTGATTGCATATCACAAATTGCAATGGTCATAACCTTCTTGTACTGTGAGTCATACACGTGGCATGCCATGGTGGTCCAGTCCTTCACGCGCTTCACGTGGTCAAACATCATCCACGCATTCTCTAGATCACCTTGCGGTTGCATCCGCTTTACTAAGTTCACTCCACTTCTGGGCCCGTCTGTGAGCATCTTGAAGAGGCAAACTTTTTCTTTGCCTTGGCCTGGGAAGACACTATCATGTATGAACTCGAACTTCGAGTCCTTCTTCATGGCCATAATGTTGTCAATGGTCCCTCCTTGATTGTTGGAGCGAAAAGAAGAGATAATATTCCGTATACTAGGACTACTTAGCGATTGAAAGCGCTCCATGACCTCTTTCATTTCATCTCCCTTTAAGATCTTCTTCTCTCCTTCTCCATGGTGAAAAAGGTAGTTCGTAAGGAAGTCTTTGCTAGCAGATAGGGCTATGGCCGAGTTCGTGGCTGATGGGGTTTTAGAGACTTGTTCTGCTATGAGTTTCGTAATCTCTTTTGCGGAATCTCTATACACGCCTTTTGCTACTGGATGGGAGTGATTTCCTAGATGAATTGCTGCCCTACTCATATTAGGGTTATCACTGTAGCAGTAGTACATTCTTGCATCACAGGAACTAAGGCATTTAGGTATTGTTTTGTAGACTTTGCAGAGCAGTTTGCAAGTTTGTGGTGGCACAACTCCTACAACAAAAAGAAATACTGTAGACCCTATCCATTCTGTTTCATTTTTCTTGGAAGTCCTAGACAAGTACTCGCAGGTAGGATTTTCACAAACAAGGTGGCTAGCACATAACGACTTACGGAACTTGAGATGATCAGAGTTGTGGATGTTTGTTGTTACTAGCTTGCACCACGCGTGTCCATCGTGGCGCTTTTCCATTCCCTCCAAGTTCTTTGCTACAGATGAAGAAGAAGAGGCTCGAGAAGGCGGCAATTCGAAGATGACCTCTCCGTCATAAGTAGGTGGCAAATACTCCACTTGGTGGTGCGTCACACCGCTGATGTCTATTGTAGAAAGTTCGTTTCGGGAACGGTGAAGACTAGAAAGACCCTTCAAGCATATCATTATACTTGTTGAAGTGGCTGTGCTAAGACGGGAATCTAGGCGTGAGAAGATAGGTTGCTCACAAGGACTAGTACATGAATTATGTAGTGATTGTCCTAGTGTAATGTCAGTAGATTCAACTTTGACTGCGGAAGTGTTAGGTGAAAGGTGCAAGGAAGGGGACTTGCCTTCTGAATCACTAGACAGTTCTACAATAGTCTCTAACATCTTTGCCTTTGCTTGCGACAAAATATCATTTTGTCCAAACACTGGAAAACATCCTATAGGCGTATTCGGGTTGGTAGCTTGAGGTACACAAGGTCTATTCACTGTAGAATTATTGGACTCGTGGCTTGCTACCTCAGTGGTCAAAGCTAGCATAGAAAGAGGAAGCCCGTAAGCTCTATAGTTCCCAAGACCTAGATACCAACAATGACCTTCATCGGAGAGAGATTTTGGAACTAATATTGATTGAACTAATTCACCAGAATCAGAAAAACGCTCTTCCTCGACATAGATAGAAGACTGTGCAAATTTGAATCGAACATGGAGCAAGTGGCTGGAAACAATCGCCCAACCGTCTACATCAAGTGGAAACACAAGAGGTACTTCGTGACCATCTACCCGAATGCTTGCCATATTGCTCCCAATACAAAATTAGAAAGAAACAAATATACACAAAACTCTTCGGAGTTGAAAACAAATGTAGGACTCATATTAGAATGTCTAAGGTCCGTTGATGAATAATAAATGATCATACATGAACTGAGTGTGCTTCATATGTTTTAGTTATTAAAAAAATGTCGGCATATAGGATTTTAGGGGTGCCGGGGATTAGGCTACGAAATAATATTTGGCTTGCCGTCACATTTAAAAAAAAAATTAATGTGTGCAATGACTGCCCTATACTTTTCCTAATATTAAGAGGTCATTGGTAGGGCCGTCTTTTTTTCAAGGATTTGGTCCGTTCGAGAAAATAAATTACCCAACCTCTTCGACATTTAATACTACCCTACACGTTTGCGAATAGTACATTGTCAGTGCTCGAACTGTCATTTTTTTGAATATAAGAATTAGGGTAGCATAGGAATTCCCTTCTCAAATGAATTTAGCAAAGCATGGGGATTGAATGTGTCAGAAATCCTTTGGCACACTTCGTCATTATTGCAGTGCGGACCCCTCGAAAACGGCTCCCTCAAACTTCAATGTATAGAATTTTTGTTGGAATTTGACTTCGGCGGCATATAAAACCTTGGGCAGTGTGACCTTCAAGTGGGATGAAATGCCAGCGCCAAAATCAGAAGTTATGAGACACAGATTCATTTCGAACGAAGCGGTTTAGGTGATGTATATAAAGAGCAACTGAGAGGGAAGCTCTCATTTCAAACCCTTTTTTGTATTGTGTGCGACGGTGGTCCTTTGGTTCAATCTTTCCGTTTTCCTGTTAGGTGATGCGTTTAGAGATATTGAGTGGACCATTAGACATTCAGGAGCACAAAAAAGGGCGTAGAAAACGTAGGCCGTTGTATTTTTCTTCTTCTAAGGCTTTAAAGAGAGCAAGAATGGTTCTCTCCAAGAAGACAGGGAACAAGAGAGTTTTAGGTGACAATAGTCAATCACAGAAGTCACAGTCCTCTGAGGGAGGAGAAGGAGAGCAGCATGAAGTTGGTGATGTCCAGAGGCAAGAAGGAGAGCAGGACAAGAACCCAAATGCGAAGCAAGCGGAAGAGGAAGTTCCAATAACACAACAAACATCAATTGTAAGTTTGTAGTTTGAATTCTTTCAGTAAAAGATTTTTCTTCAATTTGCAGTTCCGAGTACTTCGAATTTGTCGAGTTTTCAAAGTGAATTCTTGGCAGGAGTATGTTCATTGCTAAGCAAGGTTTGTAGTTATTTCAAGGTAGGATAGTTAGAAATATATTTCAAGATGTTTCACTTCTCCAAAATTCAATTTCAAGCGATAGATGCTCATTTTCTAAATTCCAAATGAGTTATGCATGAGCAGATGATTAATTTTAAGAGCTACATATGTACATAAAGAGTTGAATCAAAATCTCGAAACCATCCACATGTTCACACTATATACAGATATATCCTTACAATTTGTTATATACCTATATATTTCTCATTGCTAGGTCGAGCCGGATGGCTGAAGCATGCCTCTGCCACATTAGAGTCTTTAACCAAGTAACAGCTAGGCTTGTTCAATTCAACTGCGAAACCTGTAAAATTTATTGAAACATCTAGTTGTATATGTATCCTTCACGGATGGAGGAGGCGAAAGCACATCAAACACGTGTGCATAGTTAATTACTTCAATCTAGAGCTGAACTAGTGAACTCAGCCATTTGGCTATTACATGTCTTGTCAACAATGCTCGGCAGGGATGAGTTGATCCGCCCAGGCTGGCGCAAATGAAGGGCTGCTGTGCTTCCTTTTCTTGCCTTGAATCCACTGCCTTGAATCCACTGCTCGTCCATTATTTAATTTTCATGGATTCTCGTCGTAGCGAATCTCTGGTCCAATACAACCTCTGTTGTAAAGGGCGGGTACGCGTTCATTTGGGATGATTCCTGGGGTCTACATTCCTTCGCTCTTTGAATTTGTGAATCAAGCGCACGCTGGATCAGGGGTCATCGGTGCCATGTATGCAGATTCCAGTCATGTCGATGCACAGGGCGATGCTTGCCGTAAAAAAATTTGTTTTGTAAAATATTTCACGCAAACAAGGATCCACTGAAAGTCAAGTTACGAAGTTTATTTTTGGCTTTCTCTTGCTGGCCAAGGGAGGCCAAGCAGCCTGCGCGCCAAACCAAAATCAAGAAAAGCAGCTCCTCGTGAAGAGGAAGGACTGGCTGCCAACATTACTGGATAAGGGTCCGCCTTGCATCTGATCCACACGTTCGCCATCGCCAACGATGGGTCCAACTTCACGGGGACCTGTTTGCTTTGCTTGCTTCACGCGGACCTGTTTGCGTTGCTTGCGATCGCGGACCTGTCTGCATCACCGAAGTCCTCAACGACTGGATCGGTATAGCGTGCTCCTGTCGATATCATGAGCTTCCAGGATGTGAGTGCTCCAGCAACTTCAGTTTGTGAATCGGTGATCCTAATCGGGTTGCTTTTGCCTGCAGATGGAGAGAAGTACGCGACTGAGGGCGAGATTGATCGCTGGAGTAGGAGGACCGGCCAATGAAGTCAAATCTCAAAATTATTGTTCCCTAAACCTGGATTCAGTAGCGAATTCGTAGCTCAAAATTCGATCTTGAAATTCTCCTGTGGTCGGTTGAGAGTGAAGCTCAGTCGGAGGTCCGATTGGATGCAGTACTGGCTTCCGTAAACCAGAAGCATAAGCCAGCTTTGGCGTACGTTTTTGGCGATCGGATTGAAAAAAAAACGCATGCACGGGGGTCATCGGGAGCCTTCCCGAATGTTGCGTCGGCTTCGACCTGGACTTTGGAAGGGGATTGTGGTACCCCGTACTTTGAATTTTTTTTTTACTTTCCCATCTGTCGGCTTGGGATTCTGGCTCTTGAATTTTGTGTCCCGCTTTTTTGGTAACAGGGATCGTCATGGGGTCATCCCGATTCTTTGGTGACAGGGGTTCCATTTTTTTTTTGGTTAACTGGGGTCATCCCGATTTCAGGATAACCGATGGTAGCAGGGGTCGGCATGGGCCTTACCGAATATCACGTCGGCTCCGACCAGGACTTTGGATGGGGATCGTGGTACCCCCGTATGTTGAATGTTTTTTTGACTTCGTGAACTTCATCATATTGAAGTCGTCGTCTCGGATCACGAATTCATTAGACATCCGGAATAAAAAATATCATAGAAACCTTGTGGTTTCGAAAAAACTCTTTTTGGATCCGACTTGGGTTTCCTTAATGCCTCATTGGACCTTTAGATTTCTCATTTTCTTTTATGACTTCGAATTTCAAGTTTCAGCAGTCTCATAAGTATATCTGAGGATGTAGATTCTAGATTCTAGATTCATTTTTGGGGTTCCCTTGAAGTTCATGCTGAAGACCCCGTCGGATCCGACGTAGGTTCCATTTTGCACTCAAGGAACCCCCTGAAATCCCTTTTTATTTATTATGTAAATTTCTTTGAAATCGTCATCTTCAAGCCGCAGTTCCTTGAGATGAAGAGTGCTTGTCTTCTGCCAAAGTGTTGGTATATATTAGTTTCATTTTTTTGGCATAGAAAATTAAGTGAGGCTTCCACAACAAGTGGTTTCGAATTTCTTAAAGCAATTTTGAACTTCATATGAATTTATGAAAAAGACATGTTTGAGGACGCTATTTCATCCCTAGATCATTTAGAACTTGTTGATTTTTTGGTGACCCTAAACCTCTTACTTTTGGTACAAATGGAGTGTATCATTGAATTATATGTGAATTTAAAACTTGGCTCAAATTTTTTTTCTAATGTATTCCCTAATGATTTCTACAAAGTGGTCCAGCAAGGAGCAAACGCCTAAAACGAACATCTTCTTCTGAGGATGCAACAATGGTGGAATTAACTCCAGACCTCGAGACTGGAGGGCCTTCGAAGAAAAAGACTTTGGTAGAAGAAGGCCGGGCACACGCAAGTGATGATGAAGGGGCTGAAGAGAACTTGGTGAGTTTTGACGATGTCATGGATGCAGCTGATAGGGCAATAGAGGCTTTTGAAACAAGTGTCCAGAGCGGTAATGCAATCCAGCGCTTCGTATTCTCAACTTATAGTTCAGAGGACGACTTTCCGTACGACACAGAGCCTGAAAACTCCATCAGTGAAGGGTGTCTTCATCTCTTGGATACAAACGAGAGTATTGGGTTTAGAGCGAGTTTCCAAGGGTCGGAACTCATTATCCTCAGCTCAGATTCTGACGAGGATGATGACGTGGTAATCTATGACTAGTTTCCTCTAGAAGTGATTTTACATAAATCACCTTTTCAGGCTTTATCGGAATTTAGACTATTTTGCTCTCACATTGTGCTTGCCAGTCAAACAACCTCTCACTTTATAATATGAATGTAAAAAATTTTGTTCAATGTTTCTGCGGGCATATTGCACTATAGGCCAATTTCTATTTATTGTACTTAATGTTTTCTTTTCTAGATGGACATCACACCACAAAAAACGATAGAAGAAGAGACCATCTTCGAGACTCCTAGCTCTCAAACGACTCCACAACCTGAAATTGAGGAAGTTTACGACGATGAGAATGATGATGACGCAGAAGATGGCGAGGACTTAGAAGATGTCATTGAAGAGCACCCAGAGGAGAAGGTGATGACCGAGGATGAATTACGCAAAATCCAAAAAGGAGATTCCATCAATGTTTTGGCTCAACTACGGATGAAGCCGGAGGAGTCCTTCCGCATGCACATTCCACTGTGCAGATTGGTGACCATGCCCATGGTCCGACCAGCTCTCATGTCTGATATATCAAAATTGGAACAAGATTTTGCAGTTGGGGGCTACCGAGATGGTGCGGCAGTCTTCTATGTATCCACAACAAACGAAGAGGGGAACATGGAAGAATTTACAGAGGCAGAGATGGAGAAATGGGACCCCATCTGGAGAGAAAAGAACCAAATCTTTTCTCAGAAGCTGGAGGGAAAGCAAGAGCTTCAATTTTTGAAGAACTTCAAGTTCTTCATTTGCGACGGAAACCATAGACGAGTCGCGTGGATGAATTTCATTGGAAGACACTCCAAGTGGCATTGCAATGTGGATTCTATAATCCTCGATACAAAAGGAAAAAACGAAATCGTCATGCAGGTCATGCATGATATAAACAAGTAAGTGAATTGGTCTTTTCCCTCTTTAAATGCAAGACTCAATCGCTTCATTTTTAGTTCTTCGTTAAATATGATCTCAGTCTACAACTTTACTGCTAATCCAAGTTTTTGGTGCCATGCAGATCTGTGGAGGACTCTCACGTCAAGACCAACTTGGTTCATACTTTGTACCAAGTTCAAAATTACGGAATGCTCCCAATCCAAAAATTTGCAACTCTTTTGAGGCCTGCGGAAAGGAAGAGGTGCTTTGAGAACCCAGTGACCAAGAAATGGTATTCAGTTTTGCCCGACATTTTCACAGCATTCATTTTTAGGGTAAGGGCATATTCCACACTCCTTGATTTTAAGACTTCTATATATACCCAATTTTCATTGCATATGTTTTTATATTTAATTTGGGGAGGGACATTGTGCAGCAAGAGATTTCTCAAGCAGCTGATTCGGCAGTCAGAAGGTATCTAGAGGCTACAAGAGAGACTGGTAGTACACCAGAGGGAGCGGCCAAAGCAATGAGGGAAGGGGCCATGGAGAGAAAGAAGGCACTTACGTCAAAGATGTTTAAGCTCTTGGCCGTAGCAAACCCAAGCAACGGAATGGGCTTCCTTAAAGAGGTGAATGTAATTGAATCATGGTTTCTTGCTTCTTCTTATTCCACAACAATGTATTACACTTATACATTTCTCTTTCTTTGCAGGTGGAGAAGCATTGGGGGAACTATGAGGTGCCGGAAATGACGTTGGAGAAGCTGCAAATGGTTGGAACCTCGAAAATGGCTGGTAAGCACAAAACCAAGATTTTAAAGTGGTGGAACTCTTCGACACTTACTCGAGAAGCCCAAAAGTTGCCACCCAAACTAGTCTCGGAGATCCATCTTCCTCAATTCATAGTAAAGTGTACTTGGTATACAGGGGTAAGTCCTTGTTCTCTTCTTCTTATTGACTTTGAACTACAGTAATGAAGAAACGAATAATGCGGTAACTTATTTAATTTCATTTTTGAATTTTTTTTTTTTTTGTATTTTGACTTTGTAACACTAATCTCAGATTGAAGATGCTGCGGTTGCGATGTTCGAGAAAATAGTAAAGGAAGACAACCTGACCATCAACTACAATACCCCTGATGAACCAGAGCAGCTACCGGAGTACATTGAAGGATGGCGGCAAAAAATTTGGGACCACGGGTTTCTGAACTATTTGAAAGGAAACAACTATTTCAAGAAGGAAATGACCTTTGATACATACCCGGGCTCTATGGCAGTGGTCCGGAGAGTACTCTACCGGTATGCATTAAATTCTTTGCATACGACATTATTCTCTTCTTTTCCACTACTTAAAGTATATTGGAGCTTGTATTTATAATAACCCAACATTTGTATTGTCTTCTCCTATATTTTTGATGTAGTGAGGTGAAGTTGAAGTGAAGTGTCATTTTGATATTTTTTTATAAAAACTCTACTTTATACGTTGTTTTTTAAATACGAAATTGGCAAATTTGCAGGTACTTTAAGCTAGAACTAGAAGCAAAAGGGGCCATCGCCAAATTGGACATCCCCCCCTTTCTCAGCGGTTTCCTTGATCGAAACTCTACGTCCTGCATGTTCAGCGCACACCAGTTGCGCACGTATACAACAGCTGCGTTGAGTGGTGCAGGCTGGTACTTGGATTGCACTTTGGAGTTCACTCATCACTCCGAAACGCAGCTCAGAAAATCCTTGGAGGGAAAAGGGATTGTGGATTTGGATCTCATTGATGAGTTCATTGGCATGGATGACGAAGCCAGGAAGAAGGCCATCAACAAGAGGGATGCGGTGGATCGCAAGAAAGAAGTGAAGAACCAGGTCGCTGTCCAAAACAAAGAAAAAAAAAAGCGGAGAAAGCGGCAAAAAAGGCGGAGAAGGACTTAGTGAAAGAGAAAGAAGAGAAGACTAAAAGCAAGGGCAAGAAGAAGGAAGAAGAGCAAGGCCAAGTAGTGACTTCCTCCACTGTGGATCAAGCGGGCCAGATCCAAGAGGAGGTGAAAAAGAAAATCACTTTGTCACAACTCACGGAAGATGTAATCTCGCGCGTCACTCAGGCGTTGGTACTCTCCGATGACGAGGTGCCCAAGACTGAGCATTTAATCCTCAATGCTTGCATTGAGGATATTGCAATGGACATGGAGAGCAAGAAAGCCGGTGTCTTCGATGAGGTCTTGAACTACTTGAATAAGGTATAGTAGTTATTCTTTATAGATACCTTTTTTGTTCTACCTCCTATGATTTCATTTTTCTATACTTGTGATGTATTGATGTTGTAGTAATGTACATAAATTTAATGTTTGTATTCACTGCATTTACCAATCCTTGTCAATTTTTAATTTCTTTTAAAAAGATGTCATGTGCATAGAGGACATTATAATAATTTCGTCAGATCCGATGGGAATTGTGTAAAATAACTTTTTGTTTGGTGTAACTCTCCATTCAAATTGTTTGCCTAAACCATCTACATTTTGGTAGATTGATTGGTTATGCAATGGTAGATAGATGAGCTTTATTAGTTTATTACTACATTCACATTGGATTGAATTACTATTTTTCAGATGTCGGTTGGGAAGACCCGGATGTTTGAAGGTGTAGCCAATGCAAGGGCTGGGGTGGACGTCATCTTCATTGACTGCCCTGAAAATTTGCCCATACCGGGCATTTCAACAACGCCAATGGAGGTGCCCAAGTGGAATGCAGATCCAGAGGCAGATGCTCTACAATCTACATGTGCATTTGCTGTAGAGCATTTGCACGATGATGGATGCATTGTTGTTTTTCACTCCTTTAGCGTCGCATCGAGGTCAGATATTGCTGGAGCTTGCGAGGTGTACGACTTAAAAAAGAAGAAAGATTGGCTTGGCATGAATCGCATGCACCTCACGTCGGCATTGGACATCACAAAGACGGTGAGAGCATTTGTATATTTGAGTTCCTGTCTTTAAATTGTTTCTACATAAAATTATCTTCACTCTAATGTTTATTGTTCTCTTAAAATACAGACACAGAAGTTTGGAGTGACAGTTCTTGTGAAGGACCTTCAATCAAAAGGCGAATCAAAATTTGCCTTCAAACGTACGCAAACGATGAAGAAGGCTGGGGTGGATGTAGAAATTGACGACATGCTCATGAACTATATGCGTGAAGATGACCTCTCCATGAATGGAAGCAAGCCATGGAGAGGCGCACGCGAGAAGGATCCAAGGTTCTTCACTCTCTTCCTCGAGGCCACAAGCAATGAAGGCGATATCATTATGGATTGCTCAGCCTCTACTGGTTAGTATTCTAATTCTGTAAAATTGAATTGTATTCAATTGTGCAAATTGATAGCCCACTCTAACTCAAATACATTGCTTTAATGTTGTAGGTGCTTGCATCAAGGCTTGCAGAGGAACCGGCCACAACATATTGGCTTTGGAAGGGAACAAGGACATTTTCAATGCCCTCTTAAAGCCAATGACGAAGTCTGCACTGTCAGTGGTACCAAAAACAACGCCAACAACACCCTTAAACCTCCCAATCGATCCAGAGGACGTGCCCATCGTACCTCGCAAGTTCGTTCGAAAAGGCAAATCCAGTAAGTAAGTTCAAAACCTCTTTCATTATTTGTTTGTTTTCTTCTTCTTGCATTATGAAACACTAATACATTGTCATCAATTTCTTTCAGGAGTGACAGGTTGATGTTGGCAGAGGCCATAGAGAAGAAGAAATGGCTTATCGTTAGTCCAGAAAAACCTTTTCATCTTCCACACTATGCAGAGCAAATGGCAAGCGCTTTTGCAACTTTTGGTTCCTCTAAACCAAAACGATGCAAGAACACTTACGCCCTAAATGTCTTGCAATATGTAGATGTTTCTGCATCTGAGGGTAGGGAGTCCTCAAAGTCATCTACAGAGTCAGATTCTGTGACTGAATCGACAAACAACTTGGATTCTTGAGATTGACGTATCTCTTGGATTGTAATATTGTGTATTGGTCTTTAATTGGATTGGATTTGTGTGTTTTATGGTTACTTCTAAGAGTCCCATATTTGTCATTCCATATTCGAATTTTTTTTACAATTACTACCTCCTCAAGCAATATTTACAATTCCGTCGGATCCGACGGAATCATAGGTACTACCCCTATTTCTCACCCTTATACTTTTTGAAGACAATTGGTTCAACAACTGTCTTGTCCAAATCTTTTTTTTTAATATTTTATCTTCCATTTACTCGATTTGTGGTTTTAGCCATCATCTCTGTTACCCTATATTGTTCTTTAAATTACCAAATTGTTATATTTCTAGAATAAAACTCTCCTAAATATTCAAGAAATACTTTAGGTCTACAAAATAGACCCTAAATGTCAACTCTATTATATACATTGTCCACGGTTATAGGTATTTGAGATAACAAAGATCGGAAAAATACAGGTATCTTACATTAAACCCAAATGTTTAAACCCACGGTTATAGGTAGCCAACTATAATTTTTGTTATACAAAAGTTCTTGCTCACAGGCTCACAGGCTCACCGCTCCACGCTCGCCTTCTAGCAACCCTGTATTTTTCCTATATGTTGTACAATTTCAAATGATCTGAAAATTTTCAAGCATGTAGCCAACTTGCTTTGAAGAAGGAATCCAAAGAATAACAACCATTTTGGAATTTTTCTTATACAAATGTAAACTTGTGAAGTGTAGCTGCCTGTATTTTCACATTGCCAAAAAAAGATTTTTTTCACTTCAAACGTTAATATCTTGCAATCCACACAGCGAAAACTTCTGAAATTTTTTCCACATCTTCTCAAGCTAGTGTACTACAAGATCCTAAGGTTATATGTTTCTAAAAATGTTTGTTTTCTAAAATTTGGTACTTGTCCTAGAAATGACAATTTTGGAGCAGTTTTGATGAAAACATAGTCTTTGATGTTTAGGAGTTAACCATATGCATATTGGTCTTTGATTCCTAATTATCTTATTCTTTATCAACACTAACCAAACATACATTGTCACAAGTACCTCACGAATGGTGAAAATATTATGAATGTGCTAATTTTAGATTTTTTTTGCTATAGTGAAATTGTTGTGACTAATCACTCTATGTTGTTTTAGAAATAATGTAAATGATGTCATCAAATTTTTCACATGGGCTTCAGGGTAGGATCATGGTTTTAGATGTGGCATTGCCTTGCCCTATAGTCACGGTCTCATTGCCAACCCACGTCGCCTAATTGTGATGATTTGATTGTTCAAATCATTAGTTGGACAAAACCCATTCAGGATTTGCCTTACCACCTTGTCCATTTTTTTGTGGTCTAGCTCAACGAGTATGATGATTTGATTATTCAAACCCCAAATAAGACAACTTAACTCATTTAGGATTTGCCTTATCACCTTGTCCATTTTTTTGTGGTTTAGCTCAATCAGATTTAGCTAGAGTGATTAGCACCCACAAATGATGCTCTATTATTGTTGCACTATTGTTTCAAAGGCTCTGAATTTGCAATCACCAATGTCTTGTGTTTACCTTCAAAGCTTTCCTCTCTTGTATTTTTTTAATATTGTTCCATCTCTAGTTATTGCAATCACGATTTTTTAATTTGTTAGGTGGATGAGGAGCTTTTGGCAAATGGATATTCTTGCATCAATGTCAACCTTGGATGTCTTGGAAGATGTTCAAAGTTCCAAATTCTTTAACTTAGACATCTAAATTCCAAAGTAGCCAAAATAGACATCTAATTGGGGGGTATTTAAAAATAGTGAATTAATTCTTAAAAGTGGAAAAAATCATTCAATGTACCTTTATTTCAAGTTTTATATAAAATTGACATATGACACAAAAATTATGAACAAAAGAACACCCATCCAAGGTCAAAAAGACAATTAAAGCACAATTGTTCCTTCAATGACCCTTTAACTTCATGGCAAATTTGAAATTTACATTTATGAATTGTAGGGTACTAAAATTTGAGTAAGTTGGTTATGGGTCCTACCTCTATACCACACAATCTAGAAAAAAGAAGGTGCAACAAAAGTTAGGTAGGCAATTCCAAGGGATTTCTTCATAAGACCTCTAGGAACTCCAACTACTAGGAACCTTTGGTGAAATGAAATAGAGGAGGGAGTAGCCACAAGTGGATGGAAAAAGAGAAAGAAATGCCCAATGCATCCAAAGACAATAGGAAGGAGAAGGTTGACAAGGGTGAGGATGTTTCTCCCAAAGGAACATAAGAGATTATAGATTTTGAGGATGCACTAGCTTCAACCAAGAATGAGATGTTTGATGACTTCTAAGTCATGGTAAAAGAAAGGTCCCATGTTGTCCAAATTTCTCCAATTTGGTAGTGTTGTCCGACTCTAATATTGCTTTATGGGAGTCTTTTGATGTTGCAATTGCAAGGGCTAGAGTTGTTTCTACTTCTAACTAAGTTAGGCTATTTCAACACTCTTAGGCTATTTTTTTCCTTTAGGCATAGAAGGTGTTGGATGAAAATGGTAAGGTTGTATTCATCAAGTGCTTGATTTGTACAAAGGTTGAGGGGAAGATCACAACAATAGCTATGAAGAAAGATAATTTGAATAAGCATGTTGGGTGGAAGTGTGCAATCAATGTCATGCCAATAGAGGGAGTCGTGGTAAGAGAATAGTATAGGGGCAATAGTAACAAGAATTTTAGAAATGAAAAGGTTTATGTTACAAGAAGCTTGCATTTTTGGGCTTTTGAGCAGTGCTTGACCTATGATGAACTTCCCTTCACAATGTGCCCTACTTCAATACATTGGTGTAAAAGTGCCTAAAAAGCATTGGAACATCCAATTTGTTAGAACATGGTGAAGGCAATTCTTTTCATTAATCATGAGAATGTGACTAGGAGTTGTGGCAAGTGGCTTAATTCATTAGTGTTATGTATGATGAGCTCACATCAATTAATAACATGTCTTGGATTTTAGGTAATATATATGTGGTCATTGATTTTTTTCGTGTCCCACTCTTGCTACGTTGTAGATAGAATTTTTAATTTTCTTTTATACTTTTTGAAAAAAGAGACAATTGGACAAGTAAAAGTTAATTAAGAGCTAGAACAGAGTGTGAGACAAATAGACAAGTAGTTATCGAAAAGACCAATTAGACAACTTGTTAGGATTAGTTATGGTCAGTTAAGGACTAATAGACCAAGCAGTTAGCCTAAGTAGTTACAGCCAAGAAAAGGGTATAAAGACTAATCGACTGCTGATTTTCAGCTCTCTCTCTCTCAGCTTGCAGTGATTTCTTGCTCATCAATGTACTTGTGAATTATCTTCAAACACGAAATTTTGTCTATTCGTCTAATGCTCTATGTAGCCAATGATTGGCTTTGTTTCTTTCTTATTTTGTGTGTGTTAGCCAAGGATTGGCTTTGTTTCTTTAGTTTCTTACTTTGTAAGTAAATTGTTCAGATGAGAGAGCCTGTCAATTGATCTTTATATGTTTGTGCAAGTATGTCAAATTTGTCTTTTGTGTCAGTGAGTGGCTTTGTTGATCTGAGTGTAGATCAAAGTTCGGGAAGAACTATGAGTGACAATTTGACTGTGACCGTGGGAGCTGAGCGAGGACAATTGGTCCGCAGTTGAAGCTGAAGGATAACTCGCCGGAGCTGACCAAAGTTAAGTGAACAATGTGGAAAAAACTTGAAGACGAATTGAAGTGTGGATTGAAGTTCGGTGAGAACTATGACTGTCAATTTGACTGCGATTTCGGAGGTGAAGCGAAGTCAAATTATTTGCGGATGGAGCTGGAGGACCAGTCGATAGGAGCGACGGCTGAGCGAGTAGTGAAGATTAACAACTGGTAAGTGAAATTAACTGAACTAAGCTTGAAATGAAAATGAAAATTCTTATGTTGTAGTTAGTTGTCTAATGGTCCAAAGTCTACCTCCTTATTTATAAAGTTTATTTGTCCTAGTGATTAAGTTTATAAACCAAGTTAAGCCAAAGATTGGCGCCGGGATAATTATTATTTTGCGATAGTCAAATAGTTGAGAGTTTGTTTATTGAAGCATATTCACTAGTTATTGGTTTATGTTGTATACAAGTCAAATAGACAATAAATTATTATTATTGATAGCAGTCAGGGAGTGGTGCTAAATATGTCCATTATTCAGTAGCCAGTGATTGGCAAAATTTATAATAAGGTCGATTAGCCAGTGATTAGTAACGGCATGTGTTGTGATAATTTAAACTCTTGATCATTTGAGTCTATCAGACAAATGTTGAGTTTCTTTAAGATACCATTGATGGACCAGGTGTGATCTTAGCTAAGAGTCTACTAGCCAATTTGTTTGGAAATGAAAACACTTCTTTAACATTCAAGTCAATTAGCCTTTGCTGAGATAGCATCGATACTTCTTGATGCAGTTATATGAGTAATTTTGGAGTTAGAAGTCAAATGGTCTTTAGCTAGGAAAGGAATATGAATGTTATGCCTTGGCTGTGATTTCTAATTTTAGTCTTTGGTCCAATAGACAAAATAAGTTAATGGTGACTGAATGTTAAGTTGTCTGAGTTATGAATAATGTTGTGTATGTCTAATTGACTTAATGATTGTGTTTGGTTGTCGTTGTAGTCAAATGGTCTAGAGAAATTTGTATTAAGATGATTTACAGTTATAATGGAAATTAATGTAAGACAAATGGTCAATTTACGGTGTTTAAATTGAGATGACTAATCGACAAAGTTGTGCGAGAACAACAAGTGCAGGTACAAGGAGCTCAATTTCATGTTATAGAATAGAATCTATATGTGCTCCTCGTTGTGAATTGATGTGAGAACTTGGCCAATTCGACAATTTGTCATGTATGAAATCCTTGTGTGTGGTTTATATTCTAACCTTGTGTGGGAAAACTTGGCCAAATTGATAACTTGTTACAAATGAGAATTGTTTGCTATGTTAGTGTAGAAAGATCAATGGATACTTGACTATTTGACACAAGACTATTTGTCCCATTACCATTTGATAATGCACATGACTATTTGACAAATTAGCAATTAGCCTTTGTTAAATCGTAATTATATGTTGTGGAACTTGGTCCAATTGACATAAGCTTCAAAGCTTGAAGAAAAGGTGGAAATGACTATTTGACCTGTCCTACGATCAATGGACAAACTCTTACTTATGCATGCTCTGCATACTGAGACAATTTGACAATTACAAAATTTGATATTTGCATCCCTACATAAGTAGTAATTAGGCTAAATTAAACAGTGACTGGACCATTTGACCAATTGACAATGAATTAAACTTGAAGAAGTAATTAAAGAATTTACAAAGGTGTTTATGTACACCAAAAATATATCTATATATGTATTGTGTATGTGATTAAGTCGATAGAACAGGAGCCATGACTAATTGACATATCTTGGACTATTTGACATTAGAAACTCTAGTACAAGACTGTGACTATAAGTTTATAGATATTTTCTATGGGTTATGGACTGTTATTTGAATAGGTTAGGACAATGAATACAATTATACCACACACAAATACACTAATAACAAACTTTTATACATTTATTTATAAAGTTGAGTGATAATCCCACATAAAAGTGACCTTAGATACAAAACGATAGACTATTTGACCTTTCCCCAAATTAAAGAACCACCACTAGGTTATTCCTTGGGTTTTGTTCCCAAGTGAAATTAATACTACATATGTCTTGAGTGAGCTATGGGTAAAGTAAGGTCTAACTTACTTTGTCAAATAATCATGCATGGTTTGTTAGAGGCTAGAGGCTTAACTACAAGTAATTGATTGTCAAATTAATTAGTGTGTTTTGAGGCAAATGGCACATCTACATTGATTTCCAAAGATGTTTGCAAGCATGGTATTGGTGTACAAATTAGGAAAAAGAATTGATTTGTATGTATTGTGTGTCCATTGTTGGGCACATAAGACAACGACGCTAGCGTGTGAGTGGGGAGCGGGAAAGTTGTGAGCGGGGAGCCTTCGAGTTATTTTTGTAGGACTTTTACACAAAGAACACATTTTTTTTGGAAAAAGCAATCAAAATTTGACAAATTTGTTGTTATATGAAGCAAATTAGAGGACCTATGACCGCTACCCCTATTACCGTGGATTCCGAGAATTATGACAAGGACCTACCAAGGTCCACTTCCTGTTGGAAAGAATCCTTAAAACTTTGTATAATGAAGCATTTATTTCCCCTAACACTATTTACATATTTACCCACTTTCACATTCTGTTGGAGATTTTAATATACAATATTTAGCAAATAATACAGACAAAAACAAATGTAGGGTTAACCTTTCCTCTCCTACTGTAGCTCTTCCGTGATAGCTTCATACGACATTCAATATAGAGACCACGTTTAATGGAATAATACAGGGAGCATTTTAAGGTAATCGGGCCACGACATTGAAGGTCGAGAACCTCTCCCACATATGAGGTAGGTACATCCAAATGTGCCACTGACCTTAAAGCGCCATCTTCGAAATTAAGATATACGATGATATAAACTATGAGCACACAATGAACAATCCACGGAAGGAAAGGGAAAGGAAAAGAAAATAAATGAAATGGAGACCAAAAAAAAAAATGGGAAGCCAATAAGAGAAATACATCAAAAATAAAAGGGAGAGTGATAGAAACATGGCTAAAAAGGTTCTCATATTCATATGAACACCTTCAGATTTAGAGTTTGGAAACATGGTTCAACCATTCATAATTTCATTTGCAAAAAGATTTACTTTTGGGACATAGTCCCATATTGCATAAATGCATAGACATTTTCGAATTCATATGCTTCAAATCATATAAATGATACCAAATGGGAGTTCATACAATAAGAGTGCAATACTCGTTACTACTGATGATGCGATTACTACTCTAGAACTGTAATGATCCCTGCTTTTACGAGGAGAAGCTTCAATTCATTGAAGCTAAAACTTGGTGCATGAATGAATTTGTCTTCATGGATATCCATCTTGCAGAAATACCGAAACAAGTAGTACAAGTGCTTGCAATTTACATATTGCTGACGACCTCCAATAGCTGAAACACACATGTTGGTAAAGTCCGGGCATGTGCAAGAGGGGTACATACCCACTGTAATTCGATACACATTTCGGTTATGATCACTCCCGGTTTCTAGAGATACAATTGCACCTAGTCCAGGAAAAGGCAACAATATTACTCCAAGTATTAGTCCTTTGACATTGCCAGCACTCTCCCACTTGTTTCGTTGTTCTGTAGTTGGTACTGTTGAGATTCAGCATATACTTTGACTGTTTCGAACCGTTGGATACAAATGTGCATCATGAGGAGGTGGCTGATCATAAAAAACGCTTTTGAAAACGTTGGACATATTGAATAGACAACGAGGAGACAACGTAGGACGCTCTTGAAGTCGAAATCCAGCATGCTGTAGGAGTAATGTCTCCTCGCGGCTCAAGTCTGTCCCGGTTAGAATAGGCCATACTTCTGGCACAGCCGGCCAATCTATTACCCACTTCCGCTTGGTCCCCTTCACACATCGTTCAATGTCATCTGCACAGAACCAAAAGTCTGCTAGCACTTCGCGCTTACTCCCGTAATCTTCTTTTCTCCTACGATAAGTGGGAGCAGGGGTTCCCTTCCGTCCTTTTGAAATTTTTGCAGTGCACCTGATATCTGACCCTCGTTGTTGAGCATGGCATTTTGCGTTTGATTTGTGGCTGATCCTTGCAATGTGCCACGTCGATGTGTCGCAGTCACTTTCAAATGCAATGGATACATGCGGTGAAGTGTTCATTTGAGCCTGTGTATAGTTTTCCTCAGCAGAGTTGACAAATGCGGTTGTAGACCTTGTTCGAACACGAGGTTGAGAGAAATTTACTTTATCTGGTCAATGTGAGTCTCCAGCATCACCAATGGGTACATCTAACTTCCTCTTTGTGCTTCCAAATATTTCTTCTCCTTCCAAATGAGGTATGCGACTCCCGATACCTTCAAATCCGGGTAGTGTATTCAGTGCCTCTGCAATTTTCTTGGGATCTCCGCTCCGTCTTACAACTCTCAATTTCAACTCCCCCTTCGAGGGACCAGAGCCAGATGCATGTCCCTTCAAGTAAGCGCGATAATTTGTCATCTGCATCCAAGCACGAATACTATCGTCGCAAGTGGCATCAAATAAATTGTTACCTCGATTTCCCGACATTTGAAGCCACTTGTTATGCATTGTTTCCGACAAGTTGCATGAAGGCATGTCAGCCATCTCCTCCAAACTCAATCCCTAAAAATCCCCCCCACCCAAGAAATTCACATTCAATGGAAAAGAAAAAAAACAATAAACATTGGAAATTGAAAACCAATGAGTTCATGTACGGGGCACATAAGAAGATTGACACATAAAGAAAATGAAAAAAATAAATAAGTTAGTCCTCTTCGAATTTGCAATTCTAGCCCTTCATACGTAATTAGAAAATACTCATGCAAATATACCATAAAACACAGAAGACCAATAAATTCTAATATTTATTTGACAATGCAGAAACAACCAAATCAGAAAAGTATTGCAGTGACCTTACCATTTGTATGAAGCCTCCCCACTGCCTATAACGGAAATGCCAGAATGCAAGCCAATGGTCCAAGTGATGAAGTGCATCTTCCGTGGTAGCTCCAGAAGATAACCGCCATGACCGAATTGCTAGGTATTTGGTCTCCGCGTCCTCCATGTTCTTTGAATCTTTGTATTGCTTACATAATAAAGTGTGTTGATGTTGGAATGCTTGTTTGATATACTTTTGTGTGTGCTTCTGAAGTGAAGAACTCCAATGCAACAAGCAAGTCCGTTCCCGATTTTCCATTTTTTGATTGGCAGAGCCACTCCCATAGATGATACAAACCGCATTCCAATTGGCCATAGCACTATCGGCCATAAACCCCTTGAAGTTTGGGTGTTCTATTCCGTGTCGGGACATGACAGCATTCAAGCATTTCCAAAAAATCACTTGAATCTCTGTATCTTCCGATTGCATATCGCATGTGGAAATGGTCATCACCTTTTTGTACTCGGGGTCATACACGTGGCAAGCCATCGTGGTCCAGTCCTTCACACGCTTCACGTGGTCAAACATCATCCACGCATTTTCTAGATTCCCTCCTGGTTGCATGCGTTTCACCAGATCTACTCCACTTCCGGGTCTTTCTGACAACATCTTGAAAATGTACACCTTCTCCTTCCCTTGTCCAGGGAAAACGCTGTCGTGAATGAATTCGAACTTAGCCTCTTTCTTCATGGTCATAATATTGTCGATAACGCCTCCGCGGTTGTTTGAGCGGAATGAAGATATGATGTTGCGGATGTTTGGACTGCTTAAGTATTCAAAGCGGTCCATGACCTCTTCTAGTTCTTGTCCTTTCAACATCTTCTTCTCTCCCTTCTCATTGTGAAAAAGATAGGTTGTTAGGAAGTCTTTGCTAGCAGAGAGAGCAATTGCAAAGTTGGTGGCCAGAGGTGTTTTGGCGACCTGCTCCGCAATGAGTCCACAAATTTTTTCTGCAGAGTCTCTGTACATGCCTTTCGCTACCGGGTGACAATGATCTCCAATATGAATAGCCGCCCTACTCATTTTCGGATTCTCACTACAACAGTAGTAAATTCTAGCACGGCATGTATTCACACACGTAGGTGTAACTTTGCAAAGCTTACAAACTAACGTGCAATCTTTGGGAGTAGTATCCCCTACTACAAAAGGAAAGGTAGTATACCCAATCCACTCTGTTTCATTGCGGTTTTTAGCTCTAGTCAGATAATCGCACTCTGGATTCACACAAGCAAGAATGCAAGATGACCAGCGCAGTATGACTTACGGAACTTTAGGTTATCGCAGTTGTGGATGTTTGTGGTCAAGACCTTGCACCAAGGGTGACCATCATAGCGCTTATCCATCCCTTCTAGGTTCTTGGCTGCAGAGGAAGATGACCGGCATGGAGGCAACTCAAAGATAACATCACCATTGAATACTGGTGGAAGGAATTGTACATGATGGTGTTCTACAACATTTAGATCCATCATAGACAGTTCATTCCTAGATCTATGCATTCTGGCTAGTCTCTTCAAACACTCCATAATGCTTACTCTATCGGTAGGAGATGGATGGAACGAAGGACGTGAGAATAAGGATGGCGACTGACTCTGTGAAGGGGTACTACATATTGACTTCATGAGAGTCGTTTCCACCGAGGGAGTGTGGATAGAGCTTGTTGTCTTCTGAAAAATATAGTCAGGAGACTCACCTTCTGATTCACTAGATAATTCTATGATTGGATCTAGTTTCTCAAGTTTCACCTTCCTCAGTACTACATGTTCTGGAAAGACTGGCTTAACTTCACGAGGTGGATTAGGCGAACCGGTGTGTGCAATATAAGGCATGTCTACTGTAGAATTATCGGATTGGCGGCTAAGAATCTCAGTAGAGGCAGCTACAATAGAAAGAGGAAGCCCGTATGCTCTATAGTTTCCGGGAGCAAGATACCAGCAATGCGTTCCATCTTCCACAGTTCTCAACATAGGAATAGACTGTTGAACTTGACCTGCTTCTGACATCCTTTCCTCTTCGACATATATGGAGGCTTCTACAAACCTAAAGCGAACATGGAGAAGGTGTGATAGAACTTTAGCACGTCCTCCATCCTCTAACGGAAACACAATAGGGACCTCATGTCCATCAACTCGAATGCATGCCATCATGGGAATCTGCAGAGGGAGTACTAGCAAAAACGACACTGAATTGGATGTGGGAGATGAGGTACAAACCAACTTGCCTCGAAGTAGTTGCTTACACTTCTTCACTTTATACTTGCAATTTTTTTTTTTCATAATGAAGCCTATTTATTGGGCCGCCTTGTCTTAGCATCTTTTGGGTTTATTACGTAATGTTGTAAGAGGAATATCTTGCTCATTCATTTTAAGATAATAAACTTTCTTGATTGATAATTATGTAGGATTATATGAAAATGACAGTCGTTGTTTGGGAAAGGACAGTAATGCACTAATTGTGGACATTGTGGACATTTTTTTGGGCTAACCACCACCATTCCGTTGAAGTTTCTAATGAGTAAGGGTTGCTTAACGGATCTTTAAAAGAATACCTTGTCATAGAAGATATGATTTGGTCATACACCTCTCTTACAAGTACCAAATCTTCTTGATTCTTCTATGGATTTTCCTACAGATTTATGACACAATCGGGCGGTTCACTGGTACTATTTGGAATCAAAGTATTCTGAGGTACAGTACCTCATGAAGGCCTTTCAAGAATAGATATTATTTTATCATAAATGGAAATCCAGCAAATCACTTAGGATTCAGTTGGGCAACATTCTCGAGACACTATACACACAAATATTAGTGGGCTACGGTTCTTTATTACTTGAGAATTTCCATTAACGTTCGGACAAAGTACTTACTAGTATTTAAGACCCTGTAGTCATTTTCGAAGTACTAAATGATTTGATTAATGTGGAGTACGTACCTTGCGCCGGCACGATGGAGTCACCAATGAAAGCCAACATTGTTTGGGGGAGATTCCAACACTTGAATTTCAAAATGGCAGCTCTGAAACGTACAGTAAGCGTCATTTCCTGAGTTGGCAATTCTCATCCGCTTCCACCATCACACACTCCAATACTTATTACTACATAAGAGGGGTTTAGGGTGTTCTAAGACAAACCCATTATTTTAGGTTTAAATCCCGCTACCGCTTGTAGTTCAGATGATTTGATTCCATGTAGTTTACCACATGCGTGTAGAGGTCCAAGCAGCTCATACCCTTAGTCCCAAGCACCAGAAGAGGCGAAAGAGGCATAGTTCGTTTTATTTTTCTTCTAGCAAAGCATTGAAAAGATCTAGGATGACAAGAGGGAAAAAAGTGGTTTCGAGGACATCTCAAGGAACGGGAGGGGATTCTCGAAAAGTTCTTACGTTTGGAGCTGGAGTTAGTGGTGACCACGATGTGGGAGTCAACAATGATGATGCGGTTCAAGAGATCTCCGGGGAGGATAATAGTGCACAACATGGAGCAAGAGACTTCGACACAGTAAACGTAAGACTCCTTCATTCTAATTCTTATTATTTGTGAGTCTTTGGATTTAGGGTCAAATGGGCTTCACTACGTCTTCTTTGCGCACCTACTACTTGTGCTCACCATTGCAATGGTACCAGGATTTGTGCTCAAGTAGGGTCTCTTTAAGAAGAGTGAGCTGTGAAAAGGCCTTTCGTAGGAACTGCAGCATATTCTAGGAATATTATTTTCTATAGCCATTACCAATTATTGAATATAAACCTAGAAGCAAGGTTTACCGTATTAAGACTTTAGGCTATCATAACTAAAAAGATATAGTACTATTGTATGAAAGCTCAAATGATAATGAAATCACTTACCCTAGATGTTCATTACACTATTGAATTAAATAAAATATCATGCACCTTGAAGTTGGTTATCAAGCTGGTCACAAAGCACGCGTGATGGACTGAGGAAGGAGGTTCCAAAAGAGACTTCTTCCTAAAAGAACTACAGTACATTTTGCCTCCTATATGTTCAAGAGGGGTACATTTCTGGAGGGGAGTCCCTTTTAGAAATCATTGTGACTTGAACATCAAAAATCTGTAACTAATACAAGAAAGGTCCAAATAATATGAAACAAGTTGGGTTGAATGCCAATTCCATTTTCCGTAAAACTTAAATGAAAAGTGAATTATTTGCATCAGTCTAGCTTTCCTGAAATTAAAATGAGCTTCTAAAAGTTCACTTGAATGGCCCCAAACCTTAATTACTTGAAATTGCGAGAATCTGGGGGCACAGCTGGCAAGGCAGGAGGAAAAAAAAACGTTAATCTACATTCTAATTTTTTCTTGATGCAGCCCCTGAGCATCTTCAAGGTGGTTTGCGTGGCTAGTAAGTCGGTCATGTCGACCTCGTGACGAGGTTGAATAATGTTGGTCCAGAGTTTGAACTGCTCCTCACTTTGGAGGAACCAGTCTCAAGAATGCCGCTTCTCCATCTTCTTCTCTACCTGCTTTAGTCTCTTTGTGCTGCCGCCTTGGGCTGCGAATGTCAGTGGATCTTCTGGATTCCTGTCCTGTGATTCTGGTCCTTCGATTCCGGCCCTCCGTTCTTGACGACTTGCGGGAAAACAGCAGGTTTGCAGCCAGATTCTTCTCTTTCCGACGCTCAATTCTTGGCGACCAACGTGGAAATTGATTTTTTGTTGGGGTTGGGTTGGTCCTCGACAATGTTCAGTCGGATCCGACTGATCCGTCGAGAGGGTCAACCGGACCCCAAGATACAGGTAATCAATTGATTTGTAGTTTGGGGGAAGCGAGTTAATCAATTGATTCGTAGTTCGGGGGAAGCGAGGTATTCAACTGATTCGTAGTTCGGGGGGAGCGTCAGGGAAGCTTAGTTCGGAGGATCCCTGATCAACAGGGAAGCTTAGTAGTCTAGAAGATCATGTAGCCCCAGATTCGGAAACGAACACGCGAATGAATTTCAATCGAACCCACTGAGGCCTCGTATTTGGGCCCGCACCACATTCTTAAATGCCCCTGCTGCCGATATCACTATATCAGTGCCAGATTTTTCATTTTCGCTTTCCTCTTGCATGATTTTAAGACCATGACGATCATCTGTATTGGGGGGTCGGACCGGTCCTCCCCGAGGGTCTGTCGGATCCGACTGATCCCTGGCGAGGGTCAGCCAAACCCCCCAAAACAGGTGATCGTGTCGATTTCTCTCATGTTTGGGGACTTCTTTTTTGGAAGTAGAACTTTTTTTGGGAACGCCTTTAACGTACAAGACTAATGCTCTTCCCGTGGCATTTAGAATGTAGGTCAAAGTGACCACTTCTGTCATTTGCAAAGTAGCTAATTTTTATTTGACATAACTAGAAGCATTCACAAATTAGTCCAAGGAAAAAAAATGCATTATAAAAGTAACCTCCGAGGACTAAATAGAGGGGGTCAGCCGAACTCATCCTGGTGGTCCGTCGGATCCGACTGAACCAAGAAGAGGATCAGCCCAACCCCCCTAAAATGGTACTTGTATCCTTTTTTGGCTCATATTTTTCATCTATGTCCTCAATATTTAGGTGCTTCATCCAATTACCTATTGATTGGCCTTTATCGTCCTTGTTTGTCCATTGTCGTTACATTTTGACCTACTTCGTTGGTCTTTGTCGGGTTTTTGGAACCTCATGTGTCATCCTAGTTAGCCGTTTTTAATTAGACCTCTTTCATCCAATAGTTTTCATCCAAGAGATGTTCATCTTTCTTATTCATCCAACCTTGTATATTGAGAAATTAATTATATTTCTGAGGGGGTACACTTGGCACTTTGAAAGTGTCAGTCGGATCCGACTGAAGCATTTTTTGTCTTTGCTTGACCTCTAGGAAGTGGTAACTCATTTATATAGGATGAAATATTAAATGAAACTATTATTTTTTTATCATTCATTTGGTGCTTGTAGCACTATGATGCATCATAGTGCATCTTCTCGTTCTTGATGATTTTGCTAATTATATAGATGAGAGTTCATTTAAATAATAACATTTCACAGAATAGAATCTTTATGAACATTGTACCGTACATTTAATTCACTTTTCTAAATTTTGAAATTTGGTATCTTTGCCTTCACCTCATTTGTTGGATCAATTCTATTAGTTCTAGTACCAATATTTGGAGGTCAAGCAGAATGTCTATTGGGATCAGTCGGATCCGACTGAACCCAAATGGTCTTCTCTTGGACCCCCTGAAGATGGTACTTCACTAATTTGCAACATAGGTAGAAGTGTCTCGTTCTAGCACCTTTTCCCCACCTAGAAGGCATTTATTCTTTCATTTCAAAATTGGAAGCAACTTCGGACATGGTGTACGTCACTTACCTTGTATTTGTGCAATTGTTTTTTTAATGATAGGTTGCGGATGGAAGGCCTAGAACTATAGTTCCTGTGTCTCAAGCACCAGGTCCTTCACAGCCTTTCACTCCCGCGAACAACAGCATGGAGGTCTCTAGTGATTCAAAGGATGAAGAAACTGTACTCGAAGACTTGGTAAGCTTTGATGATGTTATGGATGCCGCTGATCATGCTGCAGATGCTCTTGAGCACTCCATGCATAGTCGGGTCAGTGACCTTGAGTTAATGTGGGCGCTTAATTACCCACCCTTGGTAATTAATCGGACACAATCAGGTTCTAGGGGTTAACTAAATTCTAACCTAACGGGTGACTAAGCGTAGGTCCATTGTGCCTTCCAAGCAATGGATCTTCTTTACTAAGTTCCCAGTTTCCGCAGGTGACAACGGAGTTGCCCCAATTGGCGAGGGATTAGTTCGGGCTAACCGTCCCCTAACGGCAGCCTATGCGAACTACCACCGAATCTATCCTAATCTATGGGAGTCTGAGGCTAAATGACCTCCCCTAAGACCGAGGAAGGATTACCTAAGTCCCCTCCATGGTTTCCTAAGTTGATTGGGTTTTTTCCTAATCTGAGTTATCTTCCTTCTAATTTAATTTATCGTATCGCTAATTATCTCCTAATTTAATTTATCTTTTTTCCTAATTTATCTTCTAATCTAATTTATCTTCTTTCCTAATTTAATTTATCTTTTTTCCTAAGTTATCTTACCTTCTAATCTAATTTATCTTTTTTCCTACCCTAAGTCTTCATTACCTAAGGCAATTTTTGATTTGCTAATTTAACCCTAACCCCTAATTGGATTATTTTTGTCCTAATCTAATGTTTACTTCTTGGTTGAGTTCTGACCTTAACGTCTACTAATTCCTAGTCCTATCCTATCTTAGTCTAATTTGGTTGCTTTTATGGTCAAGTTCTATGTATGAGATGGTTTGGATACTTCTAGTCCTATTGATAAACTTCTAGGTCTAAACTTAAGGTCCCCCCTTACTTCCTATTTGCTAATCAAAATTAATCACTAATTAACAGAGTTTAGTGTAAATTCAAGGAAAAGCACAAGGGGTTAGTTTATTGACTCACCTGATCATTGTTGGTATGCGCGACAATTTCCTCCGTACCTCCGGACGCGTGCTTGTATTCCATAGTAGACACGTATTTTGAAGCGGTCAAATGCCTACGGCTTAGTCTTTGGCGAAGTAGTACACTCTAACTACCCTTAATAGTCCCTTTCTTTCTCTTTGTCTCCCCCTCTTTTACTTCCACACTATTCCTACCAAACTCTTAATGGAGTCTTACAACTATGACGCTAACTTCTTGCGAGCCTAACTACCCTCTTACGTTGTCATGTTCCGCGTCATTCTCATCCTTCCTCTAATGGTTGGAGAGGCCCTTTTGGGGATTCCCTTACACCCCTAAGCCTACTTTACTATTGATCTTCTCTCTCCTTTCTCCCCTACTTAGTCATGTCCCTCTCTAATCTCGCTCCATTGTTTGTTTTGTCTTGTTGGAGGGATGTGAGAGCGTTTGGTTGCGTGTGCAGGTCGGGCGTGCGAATGGCGACTTCTTTTCCTCCCTCCTTCCTTTGTTTGCTCTTAGGATTGATAAGCTTTTTTTTATACCCACTAACTGGACCCCCAGTTTTCAGTCCTGTTGGGGTAAAAATCCAAAAAAAAAGGAGATTGGGGCCCCGCAGGGCATCGTCCCGGTTGGTCTAGAGCAACCAGTTCGTGAGAGCAACCAGTTGTGAGAGCAACCAGCTGCTGGAGAGCAACCGGCTGCTGGCCCGACTTGCTGTACCGGCCGCTGGACTGGCTGGCTTGGCTTAGCCCCAAAATTCCTCACCCTCGGGTTCCCATATAGAAACCTACTTACACAAAATTAAACTGGATGCCGTTTGTCTAGGGTCAAGGTCAAAGCTTCGCCGTGGGGGTTAAACTTGGACTTTGTGACTCTTAATCTCGCTATCTCGTGACGGGGAGGGCTGCTACTTTCCTACAACCTAGGGCAATTCTTGGGGGCTAAACTTTGGCTTTTCCCAAGAAGATCTTGGGAACTAAACTTTGGAGCCAAAAAATGTATGGGGTGCAAAGCTTCGCTGTCAAATTGGTTTTGACACCAACTCTAAGACTTGGGATGCCCCTGGGTCCAAAGCTTCGCCGTCTAAGGCCTGTTTTGACACACACTCTAAGACTAGGGTAGTTTATAGGTTCAAAGCTTCGCCGCCTTCAGGGCAGTGGGGCCCACACACAAACAATACGAAAGGTTGACTATGGTTAGGATTGAAATACAAGGCAATCGTGTCCACAAAGTAAGCATAAACAAGGCCAGACTTACATACTAAAGGCCCCCCAAAGCGGCATCGCCAAGGTACGGTGGGGGGTGACTTTAGGATTAGTACAAGGTACAACGAGGACACGCAAGCGTAAGTGAAACCCACTCAACCCACAACAAGGTACAAGGTAAGATAGAAGGGCCCAAAGGGACCTTTGAAAGCTTGAAATAGAACAACAACGGGAGCCAAAAGTGCTCCAAAAACACCATAGAGGTTTTTTGGCTTGAAACGCCAAAAATTCCAAGATAGCTTGGACCCACGGACCCAAAACAAGTATTGGGGGTGTTTTGGGAGAGAGAAGGGCCCCCTTTTATAGGTTTCCAAGGGCCCACTCCCCCCCTCGACGAGTAACCTCATCCATCCGGATTTTCATCCAAGTTTGAGATTTTCACCCAATTTTGGGTTTTACGCTGGTCCTAACCTCTAACTTTTGGAGTTTAGCTCGGAATTGCAAATGGATTGCGCCAATGGCTTCAGAATGCCATTTTTAGCCTAAAGAACCCCCTACCCCCTATTTCTATCACAAAAAACCCATCGGAAACTAGTGCCAACTGGAGCCAATTAAAAGGGTAAAAACCTAACTTTTGGGGTTTACCTCTTTTGGCTTGGGTAACTAGCTAGGGTTGTTGGGGAGGCTCTAGGGAGTAAGAAAAGGCTCCTTGATGTCTTCGTTCCGACTTCGTACGCTCCCGGGACGCCGGTCAACCCCGCAAAGATCCTGCCGTAATTATTAATTGGGGGGATGTTGTCAGTTTCGGTTGCTTCCCACTATTGGAACACCATGAAATTTGTCGAGGCACGTTATTAACATAAAAGATGCTAGTCTAATTTTTATTGAGATTTTACCGCGGCCTGGGTATTTTCCATGAATTTCCCAACGTGGCCTTTGGCGGTTGACTGCTCGGAAAAAGATCCTTTGGAGATCAGAAAAAACCGAGACTTTTTGGGGAACCTCTCATGGAGTCCCCCAAGCCACGTGCCAAGTCTTAGGCTATTCTGGCACACAGTTGGTGGCGAGGTGAAAACTGACTTCGGTTGAATCACCGGCAGTCAGGGAATCTTTCACATGTGAGGGAATCTGGGCGAATGGGTTTTGCCGTGGATGTCCCGACATGTTCCAGATCCGAGAACACTATCCGGCGGCTGTGGATTCCTCCATGCGGCTTGTCTGGGACAAGTAACACCTGCAAGCTAACAATTTGGATTCCTAATGTTTCGTCGGTGGAATGGGGAAACTAGAACCTATCTTTGGAGATTTACGTGGGGACCCCCCTAACTCTCCTAAGACTAATTTAGCCTATCATGGTCACATGCACTAGGGTTGGGCTATTTTGGGTAAGTTCCCAGTAGCCCTATTGTTTCCTACTAATTACGGGTTCTAACCTATATACAAGTGGGTGTTATGGGTAATCTATGGATAAAAGGCTATTTATGATCAAAGGCTATTTATGATCAAATGCTATATTGGTACGTGACATACCTATTTTGGTTCTACACTCTTTTTTGGGCTTTTTGTAGTACTTTATGCCTTAATTTGTAACAAACTAAAAAAGAAGAAAACAATGAGTCCCAAGTGACGAATTTGGGGCTCACAAGCAACGACACCTCACGTTAGTGAACCTCAGCTAAACTTTCGGAAGCGTAGGATGCCTGTGTCTCACTTGAGAGTTCGGAGAGCGAGTATAGCTCAGATAGCGAGCTATCTTGCTCCATTGATGGTCCTATGTTTCTAGACACTTGCCAATGTGTTAGTAGCATTGGTCATGGAACGCGTGAAGTTGTCCTCATTCTTCTGAGTTCAGACGAAGATGATGATGTAGACATTGATTGATTCCATTTCATTGGAATTGTTTTTTGGTTGCAGCATGTTAGACTTTATTATGTCTAATATACCATTTATAGTTTATATTATGAGTATGTTTATCTTATAATGTTGGTTCTCTTACACACTTATAGTAAAAATTTTATTCTCATTGGACTTCACATGCTTTGAAGTTTGAGATTCATCGTCTTTTTGAAATGTAATCTTTTTGATCCATCGTCATTTATGCTTTCTCAGATGGATGTGTCACCAGTAGATTTATCACATGTAGAGAAAATAGTCGAAACTCCAGGAACCGATGACACAGCTCAACCAGATATTGGAGGGGATGAAGAGGAGTTAATGGAGGATGAGCTCTGGAGACTCCAAAAGGTAGACTCTGTGGCTACAATTGCTTCACTTCGAATGAAGCCAGACCGGTTGTTTCGGCTCCAAATCCCACTCTGCAGACTTGTTGCAATGCCCGTGGTACGCCCAACTCTCTCTTGTGATTTAGTCAAGTTGGAGCAAGAATTCGTAAATGGGTATCGAGATGGAGCAGCAGTATTCTACGTAACAACGACGAATGAGGCCGGAGAAAGCTTTGAGTTTTCGGAGGTAGAAATGGAAGAGTGGGGGCCATTGTGGAAAGAGAAGAATGAGATCTTCAACGAGTACGTGGAGTCAGTGGCTGAGCTAAAGTTCTTGAAGAACTTAAAATTTTATGTTTGTGATGGCAATCACCGTCGCTTGGCATGGATGAACCACATTTCCAGGCTTCATTCCACCAAGCAAGATTGGCATTGTAGCGTTGACTCTATTGTGTTGGACACGAAGGGGAAGATTGAGCTTGTCATGCATGTCATGCATGACATAAATAAGTAAGCATTGCTCTTTTAAATTCTCTTTTCTTTTACTTTTGTTCATAATTCTTATTTGTATAGGTTTAAATTGTGTTGGTGAACAATGGCTAAGTGTGATTGTTCAAATTGCAGATCGACAGAGGACTCACATGTGAAGACAAATCTTGTCCACACCTTATATCGAGTTCAGAAGTATGGTCTTCTACCCATGGATAGGTTCAATGAGATGTTGAGATCATCAAAGGTCAAACGGTGTGGAGCCTTGAAGGTGAAAAAAACTTGGTACTCAATGCCAGTAGAGGTCTTCACAGCCTTTGTTTTCCGGGTGAGAACTATATTCAACACTTATGGGATATGAATTTTTGGTATAATATTTGTTCCTCTTTTTACTAAAATTGTTTTGTCATTATTCATTGAAACCGTGTTCTTCCGCAGCAAGAGATCGCCCAAGCAACAGATGCTGCAGTGAGAAGGTACAACGAGGTCACCCCGTTTGAAGAAAAGAGTCATGAAGGTGTCGCAAACGCTATGAGAGTCGGAGCAAAAGAAAAGAATTCCAAGCTGAATGTGAAAATGATCAAGTTGGTAACGGTGGCCAATCCTGCTCATGGGCCTGACTTCCTAGTAGAAGTAAGTGTTTCATTTCCAACATATTTTCAACTGAAGTAGCATTACTGTATGCTGAAGTTGTAATTCTAATTCAGACTTGGCTGTTTCTGTATAGGTCGAAAAGCATTGGAGCACTAATGAAGTTCCAGAGATGACTCTAGAGAAGCTCCAAATGGTGGCCACTTGCAACACAACTCCGTTCCACAAGGTCAAATTCTTGAAGTGGTGGAACTCGTCTTTGCCATCACGTGATGCTCGACGGTTTCCAGCACGACCCGTGTCTGAGACCTTGCTCGGACCGTTCTTGAACAGATGTGTATGGTATGCTGGGGTAAGTACTCATGTGATCACATACAGAAATTTAATAATACTTTTTTTTTTCAAATTGCATTTCAAAATTTTCAAATTCTATCTATAAGATCTTCACTACTGAAATATTAATTGATATTGCATTTCTATAGATTGAAGATGCGGCTGTAGAGTACTTTGAGGACGTTGTAAGGCAAGACAACATCACGGTGAACATGGAAGTTCCGCTGCAGCCTGAGTTCTTGTCGGATTATATCAAGGGGTGGAGGAGGAAGATTTGGGATCAAGGGTTTCTGGCGGTACTCAGGGGAGCCAACTATTTCAAGAAAAGTGATTGTTTCATGACTTACGATGGATCCAGACAGGCGGTTCAAAGAGTTCTTTTCCGGTATTACTCTACCGTTTGTTTACTTCTCTCAATTCAAATATTTGCAAAGCATTGAGATTCTAATGAGTGATTCTTGATTGAAGCTCATGATTAATGACGCCAGAAGTATACAATGAAACAATGAACTAAAGTTTGAATGTCTTATGCAACACACGTAGGTATAAGTCCAAGGGGCTGTAACTTAGATCCATTTAATAAGCACTATCTTTCCAAGTTTAGAGGTTTCATGTATTCCAAATCAGCATCTCACAATTCAATTCATTGCATTGATTCTTTAGTTCTTTTTTCTTCATTGTACATGATATTTTATTAATCCATGTTCCTCACTTTTTTAATTGAATTGTCTTATTGAATGACTTTTTTGTGGTACTGTTGTAGTTACTTCAAACATGAGTTGGACGCCAAAGGAGCAATTTCGAGGAACGATCTTCCTCCATTCCTTTTCACTTGGCTCGACCGTAGTTCTGCGGATTGCATGTTGTAGATAGAATTTTTCTTTTTCTTTTATACTTTTTGAAAAAGAGACAATTAGACAAGTAAAAATTAATCGAGAACTAGAACAGAGTGTGAACTGGGACAAATAGACATGTGGTTACCGAAATGACTATTAGACAACCCATTAACGGTTAGTTACAATCAGTTAAGGACTAATAGACCAAGCAGTTAGTGTAAGTAGTTACAGCCAAGAAAGAGTACAAAGACTAATCGACCGCTGAATTTCAGCTCTCTCTCAAGCTTGCAGTGATTGCATTGCCGATTTTTATACTTGTGTATTCCTTCAAGCTTTAATGCAGATTTTTGTCTATTTGTCTTATGCTTGGTGTAGCCAGTGATTGGCTTTGTTTCTGTCCTTATTGCTTGTTCTGTATTTTCTTAGCCAGGGATTGGCGTTGTTTCTTGGATTTTCTTGTTTTAAGACAATTGTGCAGAAGTGAGAGAGCCTGTCAATTGATCTTGTATGTTTGTGCAAGTAGGTCAAATTGTCTTATGTGCCAGTGAGTGGCTTTGTTGATCGAGTATAGATCGAAGTTCAGTGAGAACTTTGAAGGACAATTTGACTGTATCTGTGAGAGCTAAGCGAAGACAATTGGTCCATTGTTGAGGCTGGAGGATAACTCGCTGGAGCTGATCAAGGCAGGAGAGCCTAGGGGAGGACACTCTCACTACATTTGGGGTAACTACGTGCGGCGGTGGAAAAAGTAATTCATGTAATTCACCTTGAATAAACTATAATTTCATTCTAAAATTTTGAGCTTTGTTTAACAATGACTAAAGGTTTCTATTGACAAAAAATTCAATTCCAAATAACATAAGATATATTGTCTAGAAAGGGTTGAAAAATGAACTAAAATGGCATGTTCTCCAACTAAAATATTTATAGAGCTCACATGAAGATGACTATTGCATCAATATTCAACCAAAATAAACTTTCAATAGAAAGCTATTCTATATAATTTTTTTTTCATTTTTCAAATTTTTTTTCTTATATAATATAGAGGTGTGAAAGTTATTTTCAGCTTTACAGTGTATCTTTTTTCTTCAAAAATTTATAACTAATTACTATTAGCACAAAAAAATACCAATAATTCAAAACATAAACTTATAAAGTAGTAAAATCTATCCATAATTTTTTTTTTGAAAAAGAAATTAAATTTTAAGGTGTATTACTTGTTTTACTTTTTCCGCCGCACGTAGTTTGCTAAAACATAGGGAGTGTCCTCCCCGGGAGGAGAGCGGATCGAGGTCAAATTGTCTGCGGATGGAGCGGAAAGACTACTCGACTGGAGCTGCGATTGCGGGGAAAAGCAGAAGACAAATCGACTGTAAGTATGACTAACTAACTCTTTTGTAATTGAAATGCTATGTTTGGTTCAGTTGTCGATTTGTCATAAGTCTGTTTCCTTAATTATGCGGTGGAGATATATTATGAGATTAAAATTATAAATTAAGTTGAGCCAGTGATTGGCAAATTAATTCTTCGGGGATAGTCAAATTGTCTATGAACTTATTCAATAAAGCATATAACCAGTGATTGGATTATGTTAAGCTTTGGTCAAATAGACAATAAATTCTCAAATATTAGCAACCAGAGATTGGTGCTAAGTATGACAATTAAACTGAGCCAGGGTATGGCAAAATCATCAGTAAGGTCAATTAAGCAGTGATTGATAATGACCTGTAGTAAGCGTTAAGATCAGCTCTATTCGAATCTGAAGTCTATTGGACAAAGGCTAAGTTTCTTGATACCAGTGATTGGTTATCCAGATTTATGGAGAAGTCTAATAGTCAGTTATGGATATTATTTTGTGTCTAAGTCAATTAGACAGTAAATGAAATATATCTGCATTATGTGATTGCGTTATGAGATAAATAAATAAAAAGATTAGTGAGCATTAGAGAACCAGGGATTGATGTTAAAACCATGCTAATTAAACTGAGCCAATGATTGGCAGTATGCAAACCTGGTTGTTGGACTAATAGTCAAGTGGTATAAACAGCACATGTTAGAAAGTCTATTAGTCATTTCTATAAATATTTATGTTTGGTTGTTGTTGTAGTCAAATGGTCTGGAGAGATTGTATTAAGATGATTTACAGATAATGGAAATTAATGTAAGACAAATGGTCTGTATATGGTGATTAAGTTGAGAGGACTAATTGACCAAATTGTGTGAGAATACTAAGTGCAGGTATAAGGAGCGTAATCCTGTGTTATAGTATAGACTCCTTGTGTATCTCTTGTTGTAATCTGATGTTGTGAACTTGGCCCAATTGACAAATTGCCCTATATGAAATCTTAGTATGTGATTTATGTATTAACCTTGTGTGGGAAATTGGCCAAATTGTCTACCATCACACATACGTTTGCATGTGGTACTACCATAAGCAAGTCTATTTGACACATGACTATTTGACCATGCATATGACTATTTGACCACTTAGTAGTAGCCTTATTAAATTGTTGGTGTGAAATCTTGGATGAATTGACCATTTGTCGGATACTATACACTCAACTATGCATTAGTATAGTAAGACCAATTGACAAATGACTATTTGACAAAGTAGCAAGTAGGATGCTGATTCAATAGCAGATGAGCACTGTGAAACTTGGTCTAATTGACATACTGTGAACTAAGGGTTCGAAAGAAGAATCGACAAGACTATTTGACCTGTCCTATGATAAATGGACAAACTCTCAACCTTTGCATACTTTGCATACTAAGACAATTTGACAATTACAAACTTTGATATTTGCATCCCTGCATAAGTAGTAATTAGATTAAAGTAAACAGTGACAGGACCAATTGACAATAAATTAAACTTGAAGAAGTAATTAAAGAAATACACAAAGGTGTTTATATACACCAAAAATATATCTATATATGTACTGTGTATGTGATTAAGTCGATAGAACAGGAGCCATGACAAATTGACATACCTTGGACTATTTGACATTAGAAATTCTAGTACAAGACTGTGACCGTAAGTTTATAGATATTTCTATGGGTTATGGACTGTTATTCGTATAGGTCAGGACAGTGAATACAATCATATCACACACAAACACATTTATAAAGAACTTTTATACATTGATTTATAGAATGGAGAGATAATCCTACATAAAAGTGACCTTAGATACAAAACGATAGACTACTTGACCTTTCCCCAGACTAAAGAACCACCACTAGGTTATTCCTTGGGTTTTTGTTCCCAAATGAAAATTATTACTACACATGTACACTCCGAACCAACTCCGCACTTTTACGACGGCTCATCTCAGTGGTGGAGGGTGGTACATTGACTGTCCCATCTCATACACTCATCCGTCGGAAGTTCATTTTCGGAACTCTTTGGAGGGCATCGGTGCAATTGATATGGAGGTGGATGAGTTTGCAGGACTCACGGATAGGCAGAGAAGTAGGGCCATTTCGAAGAGGGAAGCCAACGATAGGAAAAAAGCGGCTCGGCTCCAAGTTCTCTTGGAAACAAAAGACAAGAAGGAGAAGGAAAAAGAAGAAAAGATGAAGGCCAAGTTGGCGGAAAAGGAGAAGGAGAAAGAGGAAAAGCTATTGGCCAAAGGAAAGAAGATTGCCGATGGTGGTGTTGTTCCAGCATCATCAACAGTAGACCAGAGCTCTCAGTTGGAAGGTGGAATTCAAAGCGGGGTGAAGAGGAAGGCGACACTCATGCAACTAACGGAAGACGTCATTACTCAAGGGACACAAGCCATTGTTCTTGGCGATGATGAATTGGAGAAGACTGAGGATTTAATCCTCAATATTTCAATTGAGGACCTTGTAGAGGACATGGATACTGAGTCGCCGACTTGTTATAGAGAGGTCATGGACTTCTGGAAAAAGGTAATTTCTAGATTACTTTGAAATTGCTAAGTCATATATCACGTTACCAAAATGAACATTGTGTAGATGATTAACTGATGGTACAAAATATCCAATGTCTGCAATTGTCAAGGGGGAAGCCTCGCATGTTTTACGGAGTGCCGAATGCTAGACCTGGAGCAGACCTAGTATTTTTTGATTGCCCAGAGAACTTGCCCGTGCTGGGCTTATCATCTCCATCAACGAAGGTGCCAAGCTGGAACGCAGATTTGGAGAATGAGGCTCTTCAAGCGGCATTTCAATTCGCATTCAAACATTTGCAAGACCATGGATGCATGATAGTATTTTATTCATGGAGCGCCGATGTCAGGGGCGATATTGCAGGATTGTGTGAGGCTTACCGCATGGTGAAGAAGAAGGAGTGGTGGGGAATGAATCGTCTACACTTGACCTCGGCATTGGACACTAGGGCTACGGTAAGCTTGCAACATGAAGTTCGTGAAGTTGGAATTGTCCTTTCCTTTGGATCATGTTATATTTGCTTCTCATATATATTTTATTTTTCTAATTGCAGACGCAGAGGTTTAGAATTAGCCTCCTTGTGAAGGACTTCGGAGAGAAAGGGAAATCCAATTTCACTTTCAAGCGCACCTCGGTGATGAAGAATGTTGGTGTTGACATTGGTCGAGATGACATGTTGATGAACTATACGAAGGAGGATGACATGGCAATGAAAGATGGGAAGCCATGGCGAGGTGCTCGTGAAAAGGATCCCCGATTTTTCCAACTACTCATTGAAGCTACCACTGTTGAGGGAGACTTGGTTCTTCATTGCACCGCATCAACAAGTAAATATTCAATTTTTTTCTTCTCTATTCAAGTAGAAATTCAGTAAATCATTCTTTTCACTGATATTTTATATTCACTGGACTTCAGGTGCATCAATTACAGCTTGTCGGGGCACAGGCCGCCACATTGTGGCTTTGGAGGAGAACATTGACATTTTTTATGCACTCCTCAAACCCATGAGGAAGTCTACGCCAATCGTGGTGAAGGCCCCACCTAAACCACCAACACTTCAAGACTCACATGATTCGGATGAAATGCCCGTGGTGCCTCGCAAATTTGCTCGAAGGGAAAAATTCAGTAAGTAAGTTTGCATTTTTTATAAGTTTTAAATTTTATCGAAATCTTTGTGTTTTACAAATCTAACATTCTGTCATATCCAATTGCAGCCATCAAGGATTGACGTCATCAGATATGATGCTGAACAAACAAAGTCTTTTCTACAGTCCAGAAAAGACTTTTCATCTACCACCCTATGCAGAGCACATGGCATCAGCCTTTGCGGATTTTGGTTGTCAACAACCAAAACGCCGTAAAGATACATATGCTCTTAATGTGTTACAATTCATAGATGGATCAACATCTGAGGGTAGAGAGACTTCAGAATCTTCTACCAATGAAGATTCAGCGACTGAGTCCACCGCAGCTTAGACTGATGAGATAGATATGTTTCATATGTCGAACTACTATGTATGGATTTCCATTATGATTGGATTTTTTGTGTTTTATGGCTACATATGGAGTGTCATTTATTTTCTTTTGCAATTTTTAATGACGTCATTTCATTGAAAATGACGTACTCTTCCTTATTGAAAAAAAAGTCGCTTAGCAAAAAGAAGTAAATTTGAATAAATGAGCTCACTTTTTGGATTATCAAAATTCCATAAATCCACGGTCATAGGCTCCTCACACTTTTCTCTCCAAAAAAAAAGGGAGGCTCACAAGCTCATGCTCACAGGCTCACATGCTAGCAACCCTGGCACATAAGACACACATTGTTCTTACTGCCATTTTTGAGGTCATGGTCATAGCTTGTATGGGTCATTCTTCAAAAAACCCAAGAATATTTTTGTAAGTCATCCAAATGTCACCTAGAGTTCATTAAGTTAGCTTAAATTATGGAGACAAAGGAGTAGAATATCTTAAAAAATGTCAAGACCCAATGGTGTAGCATGTTGTTGCTAGCTCAAAGGATCTTGAGTGAATATTGGACACTTGTTGTCAAGATGGCATTAGATATGGATAAAAAAAGTCATATTAAGGCCCTCTTCGATTATCTTTCTCAGTCAGAGAAACTATTAAGGTTAGCTTGTATTGTGTTGCTTGTGAAGAAAGTATATTGCCTCATTAAGTATACCGAAGCATATGATGTATACATTTGCAATTTTGTAGCAACCATGAAACAATGTATTATAGGGTTTCAATGTGTATACATTGAGGAGTCCATGGCCTTCAAGTTGGACCACTTTACCATTCTAAAGGGCTTAAAAGATACAACCTTGGAGTCAATTCAAATGAAGTGGGTTTTAGATTTTCTCCTCCAATGCTAAAGTGGAGCACTTGGCCTTTCAATCATCTAATGTTTCCACAAACATCTTTGTAGTAAAAAGCAACCTTGTAACCTAAAAGAAGACTAAATTAAGTAACAAGGATTGATTGACCAAATTGGTGAAAGAATAATGTGTTGGTGAGTTCCAAACTCCAAAACTTTCAAATCTAATTTGTGGCATAGCTATGAGATAGTTCATTGTATTTTCCTAGGCTTTGTCTTTTCTTTTTAAATATGTTTGTGTTTATGTCATAGTCCATGTTCATATGTTTATATGCTTTAAATTCCTTTCAAATCTAATTTTTTTTGTATCTTAATTTGCGTATGTTATAATTTATTTATGTGTGTTATAATTTATTTATGTGTGTTATAATTTATTATTGTGTATTCTAATTTGTTTGTGTGTCTTATAGTATATTTATGTGTGTTATAATTTGACTATGGCTCTTCAATTTATGTAAAGTGTATTCTAATTAATTTGGCCTTGAGGTTGTGATGTAGGGCCAATTTGATTACTCCTCTCTCAGTTGAGATTTTAATCCTATCCATTCTCTCATGGATGCATTTGGAATTTTATTCCCCGAATTTTGGCTTCCAAAGGACATTTGTGATTCAAGCTTTCACAAGCACTTAGCAGTGCTCAAATCTAAGTATTGCAATACCCAAAAGATGAATCTAGAGGAAGATAGGAGCCATATTTGGATGTCACCAACTTTGAATAAAGATGCCCTTGATGAGCAACAAGCCATCTTTTGTTCTACTACAAAGGCTAATTCAAAGCAAGTGTGATCCCACTTTATATGTAGAACCCACTTACAAGGCTATGGCAAATATTTGGTGCAAATCAAATATTGCTTCGAGCCTTTCCGGAATACTTTAAGATGGTTGAATTGGCAATGTTTTTGGTGTTAAGTTTGGTTGAGGATGAAAAGATGATTGTTCTCCACAATTGGCATAATTGTGAAATTCAAAGTTATAAACAAACTCATGGATCACCTTAAGAACTTATGCATTAAGATGAAAATCCAACATTTTTGGACCCTTGATACCTTTTTGTTTGGTGAAGTTATGGAAGAGTAGCACTTGATGGCCTCTAGGTAGCTTCATATCATGTTTAGGAAGCACATCATGTGGTGATTTATCTTTCACTATAGCCTTAAGTTTCTATTTTGCGTTTGCATTCTTGTTCCACATGTTGATAAATAATGTGGAGAGTGCTTATCCATCTTAGTTTTTATTAGGGCGGTAGGTTGGTTTCTAGATTCACATTGAATTTTTACAATTGTATCCTTGGCTTGTCATGTTCCATGGTCATTCAAAATATTCAAAATATACTTGTTGTCAAAGTTATTTATGTTTCCTTTCAAGTTAATATACTAATGTTGGATGTCTTAGAGTGTTTTGTTGTGTGTAGGTTTAATGTGTGCTTAGAATTCTCATGTTGAGTTGCGAATTTTGTATGAAGGTTTTGAAATGTATGTGTTTGAAAATTCCAAATTTACAATACTTATATTGAGCTTTAGAGTGTATGCTGTTGTATGTAAGTCAATTGTAAATAGCCACGTTGGCTTATGCCATGTAGAAATTCATTTTTTAGGTGTAGTTTAGAAAAAAAGCCTTAAAAGCTACTTTCTCTCATTGAATTCTTGTAAAACTACCTCTAAATCCACTAAAGGTATGTTTGCACTTGGTGTTAAGTTGCCGTTCTTTGAGTAAGGATGGAGTGGAAATTAGTTGTGCATTCCCACATGTGCTCTTTAGTATTTTTTGATCCTATGTGGCATGTGATGTGGCATTGAGTTAGAAGCAATGTTACAACTATTTATTGTTTGTAGCTTCAGGCCCACCACTATCAAAAACATTGGTAACTAGGACATGAAAATCTTTTGAAAACGTAGATTTGATGAATTTTAGTGCGCTTTATGTATTGGTGCTCTAGGCACCCCATTAGAGCATCCACACCAGTACTATGTCACGGTCTTGGCAACGGCACTTTGTCTTTGGCGTGCTTTTTTAGCGACAAATGGCTCCACACCAACAACACGTCACGTTATAAATTTTTCCATCTATCCCGTCACATTCACATTTCCACGGCAAGGGAGGGCCTTTGTAAAGGGTAGTATTACAACTCACGCTATTTTAGATTCTTAGTCAACATAGACTATTCCTTCAATGGATGTCGACGTGAAAGCAATGGAGGATGGTAGAGGGTGTACAAAGAAAGAGAAAAACTTTTGTGAGGCGGAGGAAAAGCAACTTTGTTTTTATTTTTTACACATTTCACTTTTCATTGGACCCAAAGCAAGGGACTGGATAGAAGTTTGGGAATTTTTCAAGCATTTACAAACGACAAGGTGGTTCACGAAGTATACTTCAAGAAGCATATAAGACATACCTAACTAAAAAAACAAAGGTAGAAGCCTTTTTTCCATGTGTACCCTCAAGAATGTGTGGACACTTTGGAACCAAAACTTTTCAATGCACACACTACACTCTTAAGAGATGGGAAAAATAATAAAACATTTTTTATATAAAAACATAACATTATATAAGATTTCATCCAAACTTAAAATTATAAGTTCTATAAATATTAACAAGTACATGTATATGTTATATGTACTTTTAATGTAAAAGATAAACCTTTTATTTTTAATCCATTGGTATGTGTTCATATGGGGTACAAGATAAAAGGTTTATTTTTAATCCATTAGTATGTGTTAATGTGGGGTACAAGATAAAGTTTTCATTTTTAATCCATTATTATATGTTCATGTAGGGTACAACATAAAGTTTTTATTTTTAATCTGTTAGTATGTGTTGATATGGGGTACAAGATAAAGCTTTTATTTATTTTTAACTCTCTGTCTCAAAGAACAACATTCACAATTCCATCTCGAGGAACTATGTTCATAGTTTGTCAAAGTTGACTTCTCCACCATCCACCAAATAAGGCAAGATAATAGGAGCACCACGGTGGCATTCCATGTGCCTTGGTGCCTTGGTGACACTTGAAAAATTATGCTCAATCCAATTTTAGAGGGTTGTTGGTGGGATCACTGTGTGGTCATGGCACAACAAAATCTCACGGGACTCCAAAACCCTCACCACTTTTTGGTACAATGGTCATTTGGTGTACAACTGGTGGCGATACTCTTATGGGTTGTACTGTGATGGTCCACGGGGCCGGAATGAACACACTTTAACCCTTGAATGTCGACACAGACGCCAAACGTCCGATGGATGACAAGGAATCTTTGAGTGTAGGACAAAAGTGCTATTCATCCTTCAAATTTGGAAAGGAAAGATCTCCTACAATACTTTGACTTCCAATAGATGCTTTTGCTATTTCTTTGACCAATGATATACAAAAGGATGATTTTGAGCATCACCCCTTCGACGTTCAAGGGTTAAGATTCAGTCATGTGCGGATTGAGAGTCACAACCTTTTTAGAGCCGAGTAATTTAACTGCAGTTACAATTGTACAATTGTACAATAATTCAGGCAAAATTAATGTTACAAAGGTTTTCAAAAGTGAAACCTTTGATCAACGGTAAGTTAATAGTCTGGTTATCAAGTTAAAAGTGTTTTTTAATGTAAGTTAAGTGCTTGCGGGTTATTGGGCCATTTTGGCTTCGTGATTGGGGACCACAGCAGCTGCCATTCACTTCTTGTCGTCCTTCCACATTTGAAGTTCACAGTGCTATGATTATTAATGCCAATGATTATTAATGCGAACATATAGTCAGAGGTCGACAGTTGTAAAATGAAGCATCAACGATTCAAACCTGACTGTTTTTGAAGATTCCAGAAATCAAATTTGAAAGAATAGAAGAGAAATATGCATAACAGAAATTCAAAGGGAGATCACACTCCTCCAGTCCTACACCAAGCAATCAGCCATAATTTTAGCTCTCTGAATGATTTTTTAACGTGAGATTTATTTACGTATGGCAACACAGACAAGGCAACGAACGAGGATTCAGAGGTACTTTGCAGCCAGCAAACTTCCAGCAATGAAAACCTTCGACAAATTACTTGTTCAAAATTTGGAGTTAAAGGTCAGAAATCAAGTGCGAGATAGTTACTTGAATGAACACCAATTTGCGAGCTGATATTACAATTAGGACCTTTGGCAATAATTGCGTTTCCATAAAAAAACATGCCTTCTCATCTTTGTTCAGAGGTCTTATCTTTTAATAACCGAAGTTACCAAACACCAAGTGCGAATGTACCCTAATTAGCTTGTAATAAATTCAAAAACTTCATGTTTGCAGTGAATGTCTTCAGCCTATGTATGCTACTTATATAGCCAACACTGACATGCAAAATTTTAATCCCCAAAAAATCAGCATGGGATTTACCCTTGATGAAACAGTGAAATCATCCAACTTTGCATCCGAAAAAAACAGACTTAACCGCCCGGCCTTACTACTCAAAAACCCTTTCACTGCTCACGAATCCCGATTGAGCCTTTGGGAGAATTCCGAGAATTCAGTTGTCCAAGTCGACCTGGATCCACGACACCAGTAACTTCCCTGACTTTCAAAAACGAATCCGATACAAGAGTGAAAACAAGCTCCTGCCCTTCTCGTAGCCTGTTCTCCTTCCAAAATTCATTCCAGCCTTCTGCTAAGTAGAACCGAAATCGTCCTCTGTCCATGTAGTAAGTGCAGCAGACAATTCGAACTGGAGAATCTTCGTGAATTCCCTGAAAGTGAAGACGACGTTTCAGCCAACGACCGTATTTCCTCGCAAAGTGAACAGGAATTTCCTGCATTGGTAATGAATTGTGCAGGTCAGTGCAGAGTCAAGCGTGAGTGTACGCTTGGAGTAAGCTTCTGCATGGAAATGAACAATTGAGTCTAATGATTAGTAACCCTAATTAGTTCAAGAGTTACTTTGTCTTCAATATGAAGGACTACGCAATTGCAAAGCAGGTCAAGTTATCCAAAATAATCGCTTGTCCGAGGTTGGTGCTGACTGGAGTTTTCTTTTCTTTTTTATGACTTGCTGGAGAGAGTTGAGCTTTGAGCTTGAGGGCTTGCTTTGTAATTACTGAACATAATCTCAATGCAGGAGAGAGTTGAGCCCTTTGACTTCAACCTTTGAGTATGTGGCTTGTTAGCGTATGTCTTAGGTAAGCTTGCTGAAGATTAAATTCATGAATAGATGCATAGTGTGGTGAAAAGTTAGGTGAGTGAGTTCAACAATCTCATGAACTCACAATAGGAAGTTAGGTGGATTTGTACTCATTACCAATTGGTGGTCGTAGAGATTTTTCTCAGATTTCTCTCGTTGGCAGACCAATGAAATTTCTACTTCATACCACCTTGTTGAAATTTGCATAAGCAAGTAGCAAGCATTATAAGTCTTAATCTGCCTCTCTCCTTAACCAATTGAAACATGCCATGACTGCAAAACTCTCCTGCATTGAGATTATGTTATTATTATGCCAACTTGGTCTTTAAAAATTTAAGTTCATAGTAGTTAGCCAAATTGGACACTCAGCATACCAGCGCGCGGTCTCTGGATCGAAGTCGTAATCTTTTTTGGAAAGCGGCAGGAAGAGAAGCGAATTGTTCCTCGGAAGCGTCAGGTCTGCTTGATGAACGCCCACGATTCGACTCGTAAAGCAAATTCTCAAATTCTTCAGCAGTCGTGTCCTCACGCTTGTTTCCCCCGAGAGGCTTGTTCATTTTTTGCTGCGACACTTGAATTTCATATCTGAATGGTTGCAGTATTTGAGGTCCCTTGGATTCTCCACGGCTGTTGAACATGTAAACTTCGAAATTGGACATTGCCGTCCAATAGAAAATGAGTTTGTCACCTTTGGCAAGGCCATTGTCAGCAACAAATTGTCTCCATCCACCGCAAAAAGTCACTTCCGGCGGCGATCGAGAAGGACATACGGAAACCCGTACAATCCATGGTTTGTTGCCAGTTTGAAGAACGACAGACCTCCGAAACTTGTCTCCATGTGCTTCTGCGAAAGATCTAGGAATACTCTGAAGAAAATAGGAACAAAAACACAGGAAAACAGCATCAGGTGCAAAGTAACGCGCGAGTCGTAACCCAGAGTCAACTCAAAAAGTTAAGACAGACACAAACTATGCCATATCCTAATTTTGAATCCGGTGCACTTCGTTTCCAAATGATATGTAAAGAAGGATCGACGAGGGGAATAGCAAGATGTTGAGTAAGAGTTTGAACGAACCAGCTGACAAGGGCCGGAAACGCCATTCGTTGCGGAGAGAACTGGCCGGCCGACATGAGACGTAAGAAGATTTTTCACAAAATAGATATCCCCTTGAAATTTCTGCAAGACTTCCGCCCAATTCCCACAGCATGTTTCTGATTTGGAACTGGCCATGGTCTTCTGTGCACAGGCACAAACCGAGCAACACCGATGCAAATTAAGTAAGTAATCCGCGAAACTCCATTTCCACCCGCAAATGAATGTTTGGTAAACCCGACCCTAGCTTGTTGCTTCTTGCAACAAGATGATATCAACTAGTCCTAATTAATCGAGGATGAGCACAAGAATTATACTCTTTGGAATGCTTTGTCAAATGTTTGATGTGCTGCCCCTACAATTGATGGATGCACATGTGCAGTACACACAACACGGAAGGGAGCGAAGCAAAGCAAAGCTTCGGGTGCTCATTGGCAACAATGAGAGACTTGGAGGCTCAATTACCTGATTGCTCGGCTTAATCTTGCGCTTCCACCTTCTTCAGAACTCTTGGACAAAACAGAGCCACCATCTCTCTCTGTCACTAACTTGAATTCCTTCTTGATTACAAGGCTCCTCTACCATCTCTCTGTCACAAGCTTTCCTGCCTGTGTGATGTGAAGGAATGCACGAGCAACTAATCCGCCAAACGAACTCCCATTCAAGCTTACACAACTGAAGGAACAAGCTACATTACCAGAAGTTGGTTCCACCGGCTCAATATGGGCACTCGAATCACTCGTTTGAGCTATTTGAGAGGGTGCAGAATTGGTGTCATTGCAAATACTTCGTTTTGGAGAAACAGGTACAAAATAGTAAAAATTCACTAATTTTTTTATTTTACAAATATTCTGACTTTAGTAAATTAGTGTTATGTGCATTAATAGGACAAATTAGTGTAGTTTTATAGCTTGATAGCTTGCTGCCAACATGGTGTTCCAAGGCTCTTCTACCTATAAAGGTAAGAGAATCATCAATGGATCACTTTATTCTAAATATTTCAATCTTTTTTCTTGGTTTAAATATAGAACATGTGATTACTATCATTAGAAGCACTTAAAAAATCTTTTTAAATAAACACTTTAAAATTTGGATTTTAACTTTGAACAACCAAAATAGAGCCCATTAGAAGCAAGCTAAAAGACAATATATAGAATCACTTCAAATCATGCTTAAGAAAGAATAATTAAGGAAATGACTTCTTAATAAAAAGACAAAAAATAAAGAGTCATTTCAAATCAAGCTTAAAAAAGGAAAATTAAGGAAATGACTCCTTAATAAAAGACAAAAAATAAAAAGAGTCACTTCAAATCAGGCTTAAAAAAGAAATTAAGGAAATGGCTCGTCAAATGGCTAGAGATGTTATTTTCATATGAATACTCAATTTCTAATTTCTAAACATGACCTCAAATGGTGACTAGAATTATTCAATCATGCTCAATCAAGGGTTTAGAAGAAAGGACACCATAATATAAAATTGCATCCATGTTATAGAAAATAACATGCTTCTCTTTATTCAATAATTGCTACTTGTATAAAAGTGGGCTTTCCATTGACAGTATAATTTGTCGATTTCTTGTTGATGATATTTTTACAAATGACATATACAATGATGGATGAAATTGAGTACAATTTTTAAATGTTTTCATTCAAACAACCATACCATAAACATCAATGTTTATGGATAAAGTTCAAAAGTTGATATATGAAAGTTATAGTGTGCAACATACTACATGTTACTATGGAAGTTTGAAGAAAAAAAATAGTTGTGATTTGAAAGAAAATCAATTTCAAAGTTAGCCATGACAAAAACTCATTTTTGTTCAACATGATTTGGAATTACTTTATTTTTTGCCAATTTTTTATTAGAAATTCGATTTTTTTTTTTTGTACCTTGATATGTTGGTATACATTAGTTTAGATTGTTGTATACAAAATTGAAGGAAATTGACATTTATAGAATTTAAAATAACAACACTTTGACAAACATGCAAATGATGTTGGTTCTCACAATATTTTAATTTTTTTTTAGAATTGAGAGCGTGGAATGGCATTAGACATGGTTTATAGAGTATCAGTTGCAATATGGACCATTGCTACATATTAATGTCCTTACATAGTTGCACTTGGAATATTTGTTGAATTAGGAAATGCATTCACTTTATATTTCACAATCATATAATGCATTTTTAAGTTCAATATTTTTGTCCAAGGAATAGAGTTCATGGTTCACATAATTGATCCAACAATGCATTACCCAATTCAACAAATATTTCAACTTACTTTATCTTTTATCCAATTCAATATTGGGCAAAAGATAAAGTAATTCCAAATCATGCATATTGGAATTACTTTATCTTTTGCCATACAACTTTCATATATCAACTTTTGGACTTTGTCCATTGATGCTTAAGGTATGGTTGTTTGAATGAAAACGTTTCAAAGTTGTATTTAGTTTTATCCGTCATTGTATATCTTTCATTTACTTATTTAGTAACATTTGTCATATTACATTTTCTTAAAATAAATATGATAGTTCTTTTGGTTAAATTTTTTTATATATATTCTTAATTTGTTTTACAACTTATTGAATAGAATTCACAAGTTATAGGACATATGAGTTTTTTTCTAAAAATGTTGAAAAACAAAACTTCATCTTTTGGAAAGGCTAGAAAAGCCTATAGTTTGAAGTTTAGGCACATTGAACTTGCAATTGGTGAGATATTCATTTAAATTTTTTGGGACAATGTACTTGAACAAGTTAACTAAAGTATCCATAGTTGAATTTGTTAAAAAAATAGATATTGATGAAGATTTTGACCTTGCTTTGGAGATGAGTATTTTGAAGCAATTTTAGGCCTCTAAAAAAAAGAATTTTAGAGTTTAGTTATGTATATATTTAAAAAAAAATAGGATCCTAACCAAAAACTAAAAAACATATATGATTTTTACTTTGGGAGAATATAGGACACCCTACATATTTCTTCACATGGTTGTAGAATTTGTACACGAAGTGTCTTCACTAGGTTCATAGGCTAAATTGGCTACAACTTTCAAGATATATTATCAAAATTTCATCACTGACATGCAAAATGTGGTAGGTTGCTTAGTGTCATTGTAAAAATTGATTGTTTTATAATATATAGGCTTGCCTACTCCCTACTTTTTGCATTTTTGATGCCAAATTATGCCCTAACATCCTCTATTTACTAACTATTCCTTTCCTAATTGAAATCCCATCCAACAACTCCTTTCAAACAACATACCATACAATTCAAATATTGAATTTACTTACTGTAATGACAAAATCTCATTTAACAACAAAAACTAAACTGACTCTATCACATTCAAACTCAAAAATACCAATCACCACTCAATAACCCCCTCTACTATCATGGATGGGACAATAAACCTCTCATGGTCATTATTTCTCAAGCTAATAGGACTATACAAAATCTCTCTTTTATTGCACTCAATGATGCTCTAAGCAAATCAAATTTCCAATCCAAAAAGCAATCACCACCATTAATGACATAGCCATCAAGTATTCCATCCAAAATAAAACTAAAAAACGACCATTACACTTAACTATACTTAAGAAAAAATTAACAACAATTCCCCTCCTTCCACTACCATACTAGATTTTTCTACAAAAATATAGTTTGTTAGGCAAATGATGCATCATAGATGCATTATAGGTAAATGATGCATCATTAAGGGCTCAAAATGGAAGGAAAGAAGAGAATCTTACACAATTTGATTCTTCACGTTATCTCAATTATAGTGAGATTCATTTGTAAAATATCACTATTATAAGAACACTAGGAGTGGATTTCATGTAGCTTATCATATAACACTTCATAATTTGTGATTACTTGCTCCCCTCTTTAGATCCTTGAAAGAAGGTGTCATCCTTTCCTAGATACCTAGGGAGGAATTTAGTTTAACCCCTTTAGGATGTTAGCAAGTGTACGCTTTTGTATACTACGTCGTAAAATACAATCTGACTCACATTAAAGTCTGAAATCTAAAAATGTGATAGTGCACAAGTTTCCATCAGTAGATTAATAATTTTATCCAAAATATTGCACTTTTGTCTCACATCCCAAGACTTGAATTGAATTTCAGCAATTAATGAGAAGAATCACATGTTGAAAAAAAGGAGAGAAGCAATGAGCCATCCACTTACATTTGCCCACCTCAAACAATACAACAAAACACATTAAAGCTCACTACAAATTTAATGGAAAGCGAAAACATTGGAAAGAGGACCCAATTAAGGCAAGGCATACTATATTGTATAAAAATTTGTAGGCCAGTTTGGGCTGCTAACATTCTAAAGGGGTGAACTCTTAAAGACATTCCCATTGTCCCCTTGGGGGCCCAAATGGATTTTGGGTAGATTCCTACAGTCTCAATATTTGTTGTAATTTTCTGAATTTTTTTGTGAAGATAGATAAACATGATTTTTAGCTTTTTGGAAATACAATTTTTATTTCAATTGGTTCTTGAGAGCAAAAGTTATGGCACAATAAGCCCAAATTTTAGTTCAATGAGCCAAAATAAACCCCTAAAACTACTTAAAATAACAACTTGAATATTTTTTTCTCATAGATTTTATTTTTACCTACATAGAAAGCTTTGATTCATTCTATTTGGACTAGTGATGTCAAAGTTATGGACAATCTTGATTTGGGCAATCAAAGCATCTTCTTGAAAAAATAACTTGTAGGATTCATTTCTGAATTCTCTTTTCACAATTATAAAAGAAAAGATTCAAAAGGTTAAGATCTCTTTCTAAAACAATCTCACCATTGAGATTGTTGGGTTTCAATTCAGTCTTAGAACTATTAACCCCTAAAGTCCCATTGTCCCCTCGGGGGACAATTTGGAATTCGGGCAAGTTCTTATGGGCTGAAATTTTACCCTAATTTTTTGAATTTTTTTTGAAGATAGAAAAGCTGATAAGCTTTGTAGGAATATAAATTTTATTTCAATCAGTGCTTGGAAGTAAAAGTTATACCACAAAAAGCCTTATATAGTGGGCAACACAAAAAATATTGCAAAAATTTAAAATAAATTAAAATTTTATTTTCTCTAATATTATGTTTTTGTCTACATCCGAAGCTTTGATTAATTCCATTTTGATTAGTGATGTGAAAGTTATGAACAATCTTATTTCTGGAACAATCTGAGTATCTTTTTGAAAAAATAACTTATAGGATTCATTTCAGAATGCAATTTTCAAATTTTTTCAAATTTTTTTTTGAAAAGGTTAAGTTTTCTTGCTAGAACAATCTCATTGTTGGGATTATTGTATTTCAATCCCATCTAAGAGCTATTAACAATTTAGTTTTTCTTTCAATCTTGGACCTACTTCTACTTGACAATTTTTTGAAGTATAAAAATCAAGTTTTTATTTGTTGAATTTTTTTTCCTAGACTCCCAACTCAATTTTTCAAGACAATAAATTTTAAATTCAAATTCTATAGTGACCATTTTTTCCACAAATAGAGATCAAAGTCATCTAAAATTGCAGTCTAGTGTTCAAAAAAACTTGTTTTTTCAACTTTGAATGCTCATATCTCTCAATCTGTACTGTCAAACTTCATGATTTTCTTACCACATAATTTCAAACAAGTAAAGTTTAAGATCCTACGGTTCAATTCCAAAAAAAGCTTTTTTGTTTTGTTTTTTTGGACGAATGCAATAGAAATGGCAGTTTAGAGTGTTTTTTGACAGAAAAATGACCTTGGGACTTTCGGGGTTAATGATTTATTTATTTTCCTCAATCTTGAATCTACTTCTATTTAATAAATTTTTAATGAGTAAAAATCAAGTGTGTGTTTTTAAAAAAAGTCCTCTAGACTCTTAACTTAAATTTTCAATATGAAAAATTATAAATTCAAAATTTGTAGTGCAAAAATTTTAAGCTAAGAAGAATCAAAGTCAAAAAATTTAGTCAAGCAAGGTGCAAAAACAAAATTGTTTTTTTCACTTTAAATGCAAATATCTTGCAATCTACTAGGTCAAATTTACTGAAATTTCTTCCACACATTCTTCCACTACTTTAGTGCAAGTTCCTACAATTAAATATGCAAAAAGACAATTTTTAAAGTGTTTTTCTCTTTGAAATAGAAATGACAATTTTGAGTGTTTTTTGATGGGAAAAAAGCTTTGGAACTTTATCGGTTAAGATTTTCTTCAATGTAGGAAGCTTTGGGAAGCTCTTATAGCTTGTATTCACTATAAGGCATTAGAAGAAGAAAAAAATGGACCTTCCAAAAGGCCGCTTGGAGAACTCAAAGAAATCTAATTTTTTTTCCATGTCCTTGCATATGGAGTGTTAGATCCAAATGAATGTGGCCCCTTCTGCTAGATTGACAAAACAACAAGGCCACCGCAGATCCAACAATGACATTTCAATTGGGGGAGTTGGAGGTACTGGAAGTAAGCTTTGGATGATGGAACCCACAACTTCCAATATTTTAATTCCAGTACAGTAGTAGTATCAACAATATTTACATTAATTTAGGTCTCGAAGTTCCTCCTATGATGTTTGTCCTTGTTAGGAGGTCCATACATGAAAGTATGGTACAGTCCAAAAAGCTCTATAAGGTGGAAACACCCATTACCGTTCTGCAGCCCAATTCCATCAATAGACCAGCCCAATTTCGTCATCAATTTTGGTCCCAATTTCGCCTAAAATCCCCTCCAATTCCCTTCTTTTTATGACAAAATCAGAGAATTCTATGGCAGAATCGGGATTTTATGACAACAAGGGGTTACGTGTTACTCCATTAATAGAAAATATCTAGTACTTGATTAGGCGGTAATGGGTTGTTTAGGGGACAATTTTGACCTCACTCTATAAGTGGTTTTGTAATTTCAGGGCTGATCACTTCAAAAATTCACAGAAATTACAATTTTAATCGGAAAATTATAATTCCACTTGGGTTTGATTTGTGAAACAAAAACACACCTTTGAAAAATATGTGCCCTTATTGAAATTAACCCCAAGATAGTCAGATTGCAAATCAGGGGGGTGATAGGTAGTTCTACCTTGTCTTTTGCCAATTCACCAGCCTTTAGTCCACAACAACAAGTTCCAAGCTTACCTTAGCTAGGAGAGCATTTGCAATGCATAGTTGGCATACAAACCCTGTAATGGTAAATGGCGGGCCATTCCATGAGGCCTGCATAGTGCTTTTTTTTTCTTTGGAAAAATTGACCCAATACAAAGCCAACAATCCAAATGTCAAATGGAATTTTTTGTATTATAAAAAGAAAGAATAAAAAAATAATCTACATTAAAAAAAAGACTTTTCATGAAAATAAAGGAAGGATGAATTGATTAGCATACATACCAATGCTTGAAAGGTGTTGACAATAATGATTATTCCTACTCTAAGGACAACTTATGGGCTCTTCACATGTTGCAAATTAGTTGGTTTTGGGTGGTCACATATCAAGGATGTGGAATTGAAGGCCCCAATAAAGGTTGCATTATAACACAATTTTAATTAGAAAATATTTTGTGCACTACGTAGTGCCAATACTAGCTCCAATAACGGAGGCATTGTAGATGCTCTGAGGGATTCAAGAACAAGTTTGTCTTCACGACCACCTTCACATCAACATATCTCAACCATGGATGGTAATCTAGCCTATGAAACATTCTTGATAGAAAAATAATGAAGAAATAATTCATGAAAAGTTGCAACAATCAACAAGTTGTACATGTATATATTGTACTTGTTGAACCACACCTTAGGTTGGATGACCCATTTTCATCCCTTTCATAACATGCAGTAGCAATCAATTGGATTTTCTTTCCCCCAATGGAATGATGTGAAATATTCCACACCCATTAGTAGCTACAAGGGCAAGTGACATTCAATAAGAGACTTATCAATAATATATCTAGATGGTGATGAATATTTAATTAAAATATAAAGATAAACTTTGGCACAACATTCAATTGGACTACATTTCCTCCAAATGAAATGATGTGAAATATTCCACATCCATCAATAGCTACAAAGGAAGGTGATATTTAGCATGGCATTTAGCAAGACATTTGTTAGTGTCATATGTACCTGAATACCAATAGTAACTTCAACACTGCAGTACTGAATCTATAATTAAAGTATCAAAATAAGTTTCAATGCTTCAAAACAAAACTTTTAAATAATTATTGAGCAATAAATTCATTGTGTATAATGAATTCAACAATTTCTTCATGATGTTTCAAAAGCTAATTTTTTTGATGTGTCAAGAATTTCAAAGACAAGCTCTTTATATACATATGGGGTGGTAGGAGGTAAAACAACTCATGTGGGATATGTAAATTAGAATTAGTAGGAGTTCAACCACTCATAGTTAAGTCAAATTAAAGCAAGAATAGTGCCTTAAGTAGAATTCCACACCTCATTTAGGTATAGTAGAATAAAAAAATTCAAAAAAATTTGGACCAAGAAAAGTTGGAAAATCAAGTTGAATTTCATATCCAATAATTCATTTGAAATTTAGAGCCTCCAATCAAAAGTTATGGACAAATTTCAAAGAGGGGTTTGAAGAGACATTTATTTTGACATTTTCAAACATCCTCTCTAAGTTTTGTCCATAACTTTTGATTGGAGGCTCTAAATTACAAAAGGATTGTTGGAAATAAAAGTTATCTTGATTTACCAACTTTTTTGAATTAAAAATTTAAAAAAAATTATTCTGCTATACAAAAATGAAATTTGAAGTTCTACTTTTAACACAATTTATACATTTTGACAATGAATGCTCAAACTCTCATCTTCAAACTATTCCATATCCTTTGAGGATTCATGTTGAACGATGGATTAAGGCCATATTCATTAAATTGAGACAATGTGGATTCTCATTTTAATCATCTTCCTAAATTTAGTATATAGAAGAGTTCATTATATTGAGACAATTCAATAAATTGAGACCATAAAATGCTGAAAGAACAAAGAATTTCTACAAGTATAAGAAATTGGGGGAAAAAAATAGTAATGAAGGATGTTGAAAGGAGGGATTTTGGACGGGAAACTTGAACCATTTATAATAAGTACTTAACTAAAATATCTAAGTAAATAGTTTGACATATGGTGAGGTAGAGAATTTTGAAATCATGCACGATAGAATACATTTGTACACCTAGCCTTACCCAAAACTACAATTTCAAAGTAAAGAATTTAACATATACTTAGATAGAGAAGTTCAGAATTACTTTGTATAGAAAACATTAGTACTCCTAGTGTTCCAAAACAAATGTCATACACAATGGAATTACAATGAAGAATTTAAAAAATACAAAATACAATACAAGAATAAAGAATAGAAATATATTATATTATATTGTACAACATCTATAACATCAAATTCTAAAATAATATAACGATTAAAACAATGAACTAAAAGAATAAAAAAACTAAATCTATTTCATCTTCTCCACCTATTTTTTTCTAATGATTTGTCATTATATATTTTTTGAGACATATCTAAAAAAACTATCAACTTCTACAACTCTTTATAATTTTTTTTTCCATTTTTTTTCATCCTTCCTAAAGTTAAGAAAATAACGTACAAACACGCAAAACTCCTAATGACTTTCTATGCCTACAAACTATTCATCTTCACTCTGAAGATACATTATTGCTTTCGCCAGATACATATGCATCCACCGATGTGTGGATGATAGCAATTTGCGTTTTGGGAATTCTAACTCTTGGATCAGAAGTGCCTTCTTTGAAACGTGGCTTCCAAGCAGTCATAATGCAATCTGTATGTGTCCAACTCGGAGAGATAGCCTTATCCTCGCACCAAGAATTCCCTTGTTTTGTGTCCACTAGAAGGAATGCTTGTTTTTTTTGACAGGTCATGAAACGTGTGAATATGTTTTTTGAAACATCCGGCATGTCAACTGAGGATGTCTAGAAAAATCCGTCAGGATGGACATGCAAAAAACATGGGAAAATCTGAAAAAACATGCCCTGTTTTCAGAGAAACATCACAAAAAACACAATTAAAAAAAGTGACTAAAATGTGCCATGTGGCAGCCACATAGGCGCCACGTAAGCAAGTAATGCCACGTAAGATTTTTGTCACCTGACCGGAAGATGAAGTGGTAGTTAACGTCATGTTTTGAAAATTTTCATACTGTTTCTAGTGACATCAACTTAGACGTCTATAGAAATTGGAATATAATTTTTAGCAACATCGATTTTGACCTATAGACGTTTTCTGAGACATCTTTTGAGACATCAATTTTGATGTTAGCTAAGACATATGCCATATACAATATATTATATACCGTACACAATACGCCATACATTATACAACATATTGAATACATCGTACACAATACATCATACACAATAAATTATACATCATACACAATAAATTACACATCATACACAATACGCCATACATTATACAACATACACAATACACCATGCATTATACAAAATACACCATACATTGTATACAGTATTGGCAATAATATTGAATGACTTGAAAAGCCTTATTGCCAATATTTAAACATCGGAAAGCAAGTTATTTATGCAAGAGCAGTGGCTTGAGGGAAGACAAACCTTATGGGACATCCAAAATGTGATTTTTTTATTGTAAAAACAGAATTTCAGTTTTAAGTATTATGGTGGACGCAATGTTGCGTCATAAAAAACATTCAAACGTTACAAAGGATGTCTGAATTGACGTTGCAAAAAACATCTACATGTCACAGTGGACATCTCTATTGACATCACAAAAAACATCTATCTGCAACAGAAGACATCTTAGCTGACATCTGCTATGACAATGTTAGAATTCTAAATGGCATGAAAGTATGCTGACATGGCATGTCACTTCATCCACTTCGACTACCATATTATTTAAATGCCAATGCAAGTGACTTTCTTGGAAAAAAAATGCTATGTGGTTTGCTTTCACCTATTTCTTCACATGTGGTCATTGTTTTACTTTAGCCCCCAAGATTTTCTAAAAATTTACTTGCAGTCAAATCTGAAGCCCTTGCCAATGTGTGCAGGTCATTTGTAGTCTTTCTATCATTCCTCTTGTCCGAAGTTAAATCCAAAATTTTGGTCCCAAGAAAAACTATAAGCTTTAACCCCTAAATGCCCAAGCCCTGTTTTGAGCTTCTTTGAATTTGCACTAAATTAAACAAAATGACAACATTTTGATAAGTTGTATCAATTTTTTTTGAATTGTAATTGTATAAATTCAAACAAGAGATGTTAGAAATCTCATAGAAAAAGAAAACATAACAATATCACTTATATAGCAAAATATTATAACGTTTGACAATGAGGGTGCTAAAACTGCAAAAATCTTTCAGTCTTCTTTACACAAGTCAAATCTAAAAAGTTGGTGACCAAAAAAATATGAAGTTAAAGTGCCTAACAAGTATAACCCCAATCAAAATATGGTTTCTTAAAATCTACTCTAGAATTTTTTTAAATGAATTTTGAATGTGATTTTTTCTCCAAGATCTAGTGTATTTGAGGCTCATTTTCAAGAGCTCTCAACATGGGAAGTCAAGATTGCACTAGGTACTCTTGCACAAAGTCATGAATAGAAAAATCACTATCATTTATTTTTAAGATCAGATTTGTGATGCTAAAACTAGACTTCAAGAAGAACTTTCTAAAAAATAAGCTACTAAAAATAGAAACTTGGCTAGGCTTTATTTAACCTCAAAGTTTTGCAAACACCAGATTCTGGTGCCTTGAGCAGTTAGGGGTTAAGAATTCTCTCAATTTTGTTAAATGTATTATATATCTTATGAAATCAAAGATCTTTGGGATTTCAGATCACGCTGATTTAAAAGAGCCTTCAACAATAAAAAATGAAGATTTGAAGTGGAACACCCTTGCAGAAAATGTTGGTTTGAAAAATTAGAATCATTCATCATGAAAATCAAATGTTCAATGCTGAAGCTACACTTAAAGAAGACGTCACCCTTAGAAATAACTAATTAAAATAGTGAATATTTTGAGATTCTTTTAGTTTAAAGTTTAGTCAATACCAGAAGATGGTGCCTTTGCATTTTGGATGTACATGTTATAGACGTAATAGCAAAAGGTGAATATCTACTTTTACAATACTATTACTTTACTTACATTTTAAAGATAAATTTTAATTAATGAAATAATGAAATTCAATAGAATTTTCATTTATAGGACAAAAACTACCTCATGGAATTTCAAGATGATATCAAAATTGTTTCCAAACATGCAAAGAAGATTTTGCGCCAAAATATTGAACATGCCAATGATATGAAAAGCGTAATGTCTTTCATCTATTTGCAATTCACTTATTTTAAAGCCCTCAATGGAAAATAAAAGAAGTGCAACATATAGCGGAACTGAGTGTATAATCATTGTTTTGTTTTTAATTTTCTTTGTTGTTTGGAAGAAGATATAAATAATAATGACACTAAGAAAGCATCCAAAAACATCCTCGGAAAATAGCTAAGCTTCTAGTTTCTTTACATTATCAAATTGTGGCACCTTTGTGCATATGGTTTTCATAATACGAAAGGTTGTTTTATATATGCAAAAGGTTGCTTGTATAATGTTAAAATCTTCTTTTATAATTTGAAAATGTACCTTCATACCATACCTGATTGTTAGAGTTGGCCAAAAAAGTTATTTTTCAAGAATCCAAAAATAAAATAAAATGAACAAGAGAAATTGTCAAATTCATCAAAAAATTAATCCTTGACATCCCATTATTCCCTCAAGGAAAAAAGTAATACAAGTAGAAATGGTGTAAAACTTTGTACAATTAGTGTAAAAAAATTTCAATTGGTTAAGTTTTATTTTTATAACCAAAACAATCACTACAAATTCAAAATCATTGAAGTCAAATTCTATTATTAATTTTGTCTTTCTATTTAATATATGTATGAAATTTTGAAATTTTTTACTAGTGTAAAATTTTACTTTTTTTATTTAAGTTGATTATTTCAACAATATGGATGGAAAAATCAAATTTATCCTAAATTTTAAAAGCTATAGGTCAAAATCTACCTATATGAATTAGAATATATAGTAAAATAATCTATAATTTTTAGCATAAGTATAAGATATAATTAAAAATATATTTTATAACTTATATCTTAAAATAATTTTCTTAAAATAAAATACACATGAAAAATGTACAATACTGTATTAAATTTCGGAGACAAACTTATGGAGCTTTCAATTACACTAATTCCATCAATTTTTGAGAATTTCCAAAATTTTGAAATAGAATAGAAACAAAACTTGTCAAACGTCATTTAAAAAATATAAATCAAGTTTCAAAAGTACTTTTTTGGAAAATTGTAATCAAAGTTGACTAAGGTGCATCCACTTTTAGTTTGTTTGGATCTTTAGAGATTAAAGACCAAAAAATAAAAAATAATAAAATTAAAGCTTTGTGCTATTAATTAATTATGTTAGAAACAAGTTCTTCTAAAGGTTTGTCATCATTCTCATGTACCGTCACTTGCAAAATCCCTTAGAATGCACCAAGGAAAATGAGGCTTCTTCTTCTTTAAAGCACATGTTCATTTTAAAAATCCACTTATTTCATGTCTCACAAAGAATGATCGCCTTTCATTCAAAACAACTTCTCGAAATATTTTTTTACAACCAATATAATTCTTGAATTCTCCTTCGTTAATTTTCCTACAAATCATGTGCCCTATGCCATAACCACGGTTGGGAAAAAAATTAACTTCTCATTTTCGGCATTCACAAAAAATCCATAATTCAATCATTTTCATGCCTAGAGGCAAAATGTCACGGAAACAAGTTCATGCACCTTTCTTTGTCAAGGACTTTCTAACAATACCAAACACGCAAACAAAAGACGCACATAGATCTCTATGTGACATAACCAACCAACCAAACAAACAAAGAGCCTTTTTTAATAGAATGATAGAAATATTAAAAGCAAATGGGCAAACTAAGCTGCTCAACTTCCCTATACTACTTTTTATTCTCTTTAATCTACTTAAAGTATATCACAATTAATCATGAAAATGTTTTAAAACTAGAACTTTAGCCAATACATACCCATACTAATTCATTTAAAAAAACAACAACTAAAGAACTACCCATCTCTTGCATTAACTAGAGCTGGTCAGCTTTCCTGCTGACCCCAACAACTTTCCCAAACCAAACCGCATGTGAAAAGCAGTCTCTCGGTTGACGTGGCAACTTTGCGTTTTTCGGGACATTACTGAAAACGCATTCATGTTTTTGGTGATGTCTCACTTAACATTCTTATCTACGATAACATTTAGTTGTTCAACATGTAACGTCTGCACGTTTATGAAAACATCCTTCAAAATTCTAGCTCCCAAGGCCTCCACCGCATTCTGCAGCTGATGTTCTTCAAAACATGCATGTCTGCTGAAAACGTCCTAAAAAACATTGGCTCCTACTAGTGTGTCCCACCCAACATATGTTTCTTCATTGGTGTGATGAAAAGACGTAGGTGTCCAATATTGCAGTTGAATAGAATTGACATGCCCTAGATCTGGATTAGGATTTGTTAGAGCCCGAGCAAGCCAAAATGGACAGAGGTCACCGTCAGCGGGGCGCACAACAACTAAGTAACCTGCATATACATCACAGCCAACACGAAATGAAGGAGGTGGACGATCACGCCTGCGACCAACAAAAGGTGCATCTTCCGCAAACTCTTCACGCATCGTGCCATCATCTAGGTATTGGTCTTCCACCTCATCGGCAATTCGAGAATTTGGCCAAAATCCATCTTGTAATGTCTCACGCATCACAAGTGGAGCATTGAGAGCACTTCTTACACCCTCCTAATATTTCCGCACCGGCTCATTCTTCCTCCTAAACTCGCCAGATAAGTCTTGATTTCCCATTGCTCCCCACAATGCAATGTACCCATCTAAACCCTTGCAAATCTCATCAAAGCAACGCATTTGTTGCGGTGCCAAAGGTAGAGGACTACTTCTCGGTACTTTAGGGTGCCCATCTATTGTCTCCTTCCACAAGCGAATCCCCCCACCCTCTTTCGGAAACCAATCAACATCGGTACAAAGGATCTTGTACTGCATCAATGGCCATCCATTAGAGTCCTTATAAAACTTGAACTGCTGCGCTTGAGAATGACCCTGAAGAGAATCATCGCCTGTATGCAAATACCCGTCCACAAATTGCTTGAAATTTGGAACCTCCTCAATGAGATGAGGAATCACGGGTTGTGTTTCGTAATCCATGAAAGACTTCATCAACCTTGAAAGCGTGGGGTAGTCATTCGTCTTCAATTTGGTGCTCCAACGACCAAATAGAGCATCAATGTCCTCATGAGTGTGTCCAACAATGAGGAAATTGATATATATCTCTCGAAAAATAGCTCTATAGACAAGGAGAGAACATGATGCAAAACCCCACCGATTCTTGTTGTCGCCAGAAGCATTGTCAAGCTAAAGAGTCAATGTTGGAGGAAGAGGTTGAGCTTCTGCCAACACTTCAGGGGGGACCCAAGAGAGTCCGTACAAATCTCCGAGCCTATTAACAAAGCCTCTGTCAGTTCAGAACGTTTTCCTCCTACAAACAACTGACGAGATGAATGCTTCGGTTGGGATTCTAGATCTCGCAATAATTTTGCAATGGACCCAATAGTATGGTTGGAGTTTGTTGGGAAGATATCCAAGCCATAATGTGCATATCGCACATCTCCATGACCATGAGCAATCATGCCTGTAACAACGATAGGTATCTTCATGAAAGAATCATTTCCCTTACTCTTGTGAGAGTAATGAGGGGAAGCAGTCTTGGAGTGATCCATCTTGTCATGGATTATAGTGAGAACCTTGTCAGGATACATCTCAGACATTGAGCGGTTTCCATAATACAAGTCCCTATGTGCCTTCTGTCCCGATAGGTGCACTCTCAATTTGTTCGACCATACGTCTTGTGCTCATGAATATGGAGTGCAAGCACTCTTGAGTTGCCTATATCTATCGCAGGTTCCACAACGAGCAAAACTATCTCCTCTAGCCTTGGGAGCATACTCTAGAAAAGATTGACGTTGAATGTTGCTCAATCCACTAGCCGAAATATGTTGCAATTGAAGAGAAGAATTCGCATTGTTGATCTGTGGCAACTTGTCCTTCCAACGAAATGCAGACGGTAGGACCATGGAGGGGACTTTTTCCCCAGACTCAAGGGTCCTCAATTTGTGGGGCATCGTATCCGCTTCATTCTCCACTAACAATCGAAGAGTTGCAATGGCTTGCAAAGTGTATGTCCGAGGCTTCTTCATTCCAAAGTTGCCATGATGCTCCGATTTTTGGTCATCTTTTGCCATCTTCTTGTATCTATAGAAGGTAGCCTTCGATACTCCATGGATTGCGCACCAAGCAACCGAACAAATTTCATGATTTGCCAAGGTAATCATGTCCCTTCCATTGGAATCAGTGTGGGTTTGCTTGTGCACGTCAAGCAGACGTGACTTGCGCCAGAACACTCCACCGTCAATATGAAGTAGAGACCGAACGGCTTGAATTTGACCACGTGGAAATGGTTGCAAGCAATTCTTTTGGCAACATTTCATACTAGAAACATCAGCAATTGCTTGCTCCGTGAGGAGGGCTTCTTTCTTCGGGAGATTAGTAGGCTCAGTCCTCTCACGTGAGCTTTTATAGGAACGAACTCCAATCCGAACACGCCGCCTCGAATCACTTAGAGATACAACAGTATTGAAGAGATGCGTTTGCTCGTAATCATATAAGCTGGCACCATTAAGGTAGACTTTGGAAATGTGCCATGAGTGCATGGACCACATCCACTTCGACGGAATCTTTGCCTCACACAAAGACTCTACAATTTGAATTGCAACCCGGTCATCACCCAGTGGCTTTCCGTCTATGTCAATGACGAGATCTACATCAACACTATGACAAATTCCTTTTGCCACCTCTACCCCCTCTTCATTTCTGAGTGTGACGCATTTGGTATACCAAGAAGGTCGAGAAAATCCTTTGCAGGCAGCGACACCCGGCGGCAAAGTTGGCATTGGAACTGTAAACTCGTTGGCATCTGAAGTATCCATTCTGCGCGTGAAAGAACACCAATTAATTAATACTACTATGAGTATCCTCGAGGCGAGGATAATAAATAAGTACGACACACTGACTGAATCAGGAGCAAAGTGACTTCTACTGGAGGGTAAAATTGTAAACCATTTAGTAATCCTGTATAATAATTTATCCATCTAGATAGAAGAAGTGGACATGCAAAGAATTAGCACAGCAGAACCATAAAACAGAATATAATCTAATATCTTTGCATTCCTTAGATTGATTTAGAACATTATTACTTCATCTACCGAACACTCATCCTTGGGAGTAAGAAAATCAAAGGTATCTTCGATTCGAAGATAAAAGACGGAAAAGATTTAGATATATTATGCATTCTTACTTACAACATTAAATCTGTATATCGTGTTAAATGTCTATGAATGTCTATGCTTGTCTATGGTTATCATCCACATTCTATGCATGTCTGGGATTATCCTCGATCCAACACTAATCATCATGCATGTATGTGATTATGCTCGACCCGAGGATAACCTCCAACATCTCCGTGATTATGCTTTAGCCAAGGATAACGTCCAACATCTCCGTGATTATCCTCAAGCCGAGGATGACCTCCATGCATGTTTGTGATTATCCTTGAGCCGAGGATAACCTCCATGCATTTTTGTGATTATCCTCGAGCCGAGGATAACCTCCATGGATGTCCGTGATTATCCTCGAGCCGAGGATAACCTCCATGGATGTCCGTGATTATCCTCGAGCCGAGGATAACCTCCATGCATCTATGACATTATCCTCGAGACGAGGATAACCGCCATGCATGTATGTAACTACCTATGCATGTTTGTGATTATCTATGCATGATTCTGATTATCCTCGAGCCGAGGATAACCTTCATGCACATATGTGATGAACAAATTTATAGTTCCGATATTTACGACGTGAAAATCGGGTGTTCTTTACCGACCATATGTGGGCGCTTAATTACCCACCCTTGGTAATTAATCGGACACAACCAGGTTCTAGGGGTTAACTAAATTCTAACCTAACGGGTGACTAAGCGTCGGTCCATTGTGCCTTCCAAGCAATGGATCTTCCTTACTAAGTTCCTAGTTTTCGCAGGTGATAATGGAGTTGCCCCCAATTGGCGAGGGAATAGTTCGGGCTAACCGTCCCCTAACGGCAGCCTATGCGAACTACCACCGAATCTTTCCTAATCTATGGGAATCTAAGGCTAATTGACCCTTCCTAAGACTGGGGAGGGATTACCTAAGTCCCTTCCATGGTTTCCTGAGTTAATTGGGTCTTTTCCTAATCTAAGTTATCTTTTTCCCTAATTTAATTTATCCTTTTTTCCTAATTTAATTTCTTAATTTAATTTATCTTTTTTCCTAATTTAATTTCCTAATTTAATTCCTAATTTAATTTATCTTTTTTCCTAATTTAATTCCCTAATTTAATTGATCTAATTTATCTTCTAATTTAATCTTCTAATTTAATTTATCTTCTTTCCTAATTTAATTTCCTAATTTAATTCCTAATTTAATTTATCTTTTTATCTAAATTTAATCTTCCAAGACAAGGTCCGTTTTGCTAAATTAACCCGAGCTCCTAATTGGATTATTTTGTCTTAATCTAGTGTTCGCTTCTTGGTTGAGTGCTAACCTTAACGGTTACTAATTCCTAGTCCTATCCTACCCTAATCTAATTTGGTTGCTCTTACGGTTAACTTCTATGTATGAGATGGGTTTGGATACTTCTATCGATAGACTTCTATGTCTAAACTTAAGGCCCACCCCTAATCCCTATTTGCTAATCAAAATTATTCACTATCTAACAGAGTCTAACGTAAATTAGAAGGGAAAAAAAACACCGGGGATCTGTTTAATGACTCACCTGATCGTCGTTAGCATGTGCGGCATTTTCCTCCATACCTCCGGCCGCGTGCTCGTATTCCATAGTCGACACGTATTTTGACGTAGTAAAATGCCAACGGCTTAGTCCTCGGCGAAGTAGTACACCCTAAAGACCTTTAATGGTTCCTTCCTTTCTCCTTGCCTCTTTTTCTTTTCTTTCAACACTATTCCTACCAACCCTTTAAATGAGACCTTACACCATATGACGCTAATCTAATGGAAGAATCACCTATTCCCTTACGTCGTCATTTTGGTGTCATCCTAATCTCCTTCCTAATGGTTGTAAGAAGCTTTTGAGATTTCCTACCTAATCCTATGACGCAACACTATTTATCGTCTCTCCCTTCTTCCTCTCCTATAACTACCCCCTTCCTAATTTTGTCATCATTGTGTGAGGTGGCTTGTTGGTGAGGGACTTTGAGAGGTTGTGCAGGTTTGGACACGTGGGATGGCAACTTCTCTTCCCCCCTTCTTCCTTTAGCCTTGAGTTGGTCTTCCGTTAGTCTTTCACTAGACCCTGGTTTTCAATCTTAGTGTGATGAAAACCCAAAAAAAAGGTGTGGTGGGGCCCCGCAGGGCATCGTCCCGTAGTGCTGAATTTAGTTGAAGTAAGGATTTCTCTTTCCCCCCCCCTTGGACTCCCAACTCCCTGGCCCTCCCCCTTGAGCTCCCAACTCCCTGGCCCTCCCCGAACTGGCCCCCCCCCCGCCCACTGGTTCCCCGAACTGGCCTCCGATACCCGGCCCCCCGATACCCACTGGCCCCCCCGATATTGGCTGCTAACTGCTCCTTACGGGCTCCCCTTCGAGCTGCTGACTGCTCCTTACGGGCTCCCCTTACGGGCTGTTGACTGCTCCTTACGGGCTCCCCTTACGGGCTGCTGACTGCTCCTTACGGGCCTCCCCTTGGGCTGGTCCCAAATCTTTTTACTACAATCCTTCCTTTCCGGGTTCCCGTATGGGAACCCACTACACAACTTAAAATTGGACAGGTTAGGGTCAAAGCTTCGCCGTTTAGGGGGAATAGACAAAAGTTTTAACAACTAGCAAAACAACGGCCTAGTAGCGGGGTTTCTCCCTATACTTGTCTACCACCTAGGGCACTCTTGGGGGCTAAACTTTGGCTTTTCCCAAGAAGATCTTGGGAACTAAACTTTGGAACCAAAAAGTATAGGGGGTTCAAAGCTTCGCCGTCGAATTGGTTTTGACACCAATTCTAAGACTGGTGACGACCTCTGGGTCCAAAGCTTCGCCGTCTAAGGCTTGTTTTTGACACACACTCTAAGACTAGGGTAGGTTACAGGTTCAAAGCTTCGCCGCCTCAAGGGCGGTGGGGTCCACTCGTAAACAACACGGCAAAGGTGACTATGGTTAGGACTTACACAAGAGGCAACCGGTTCCACAAGGTAAACATAAACAAGACAATACTCATGTACTAAAGGCCCCCCAAAGCGGCATCGCCAAGGTACGGTGGGGGGTGACTTTAGGATTAGTATAAGACACCCAAAAAGACACACGAAAAACACACGCAAGTAGATGGAAACCGCTTGACTTGCACACGTACAAGGTAAGGTAGAAGGACCTCAAGGACTTCAAAGAGCTTGAAATAAAACGACAATGGGAGCCAAAAGTGCTCCAAAAACACCGTAGAGGTTTCTTGGCTTGAAACGCCAAAAATTCCAAGATAACTTGGACCCACGGACCCAAAACAAGTATTGGGGGTGTTTTGGGAGAGAGAAGGGCCCCCTTTTATAGGTTTCCAAGGGGGCCCCCCCCCTCGACGAGTAACCTCATCCATCCGGATTTTCATCCAAATTTGAGATTTTCACCTAATTTTGGGTTTTACGCTGGTCCTAGTTTCTAACTTTTGGAGTTTAGCTCGGAATTGCAAATGGATTGCGCCAATGGCTTCAGAATGCCATTTTTAGCCTAAAGAACCCTCTACCCCCTATTTCTATCACAAAAAACCCATCGGAAACTAGTGCCAACTGGAGCCAATTAAAAGGATAAAAACCTAACTTTTGGGGTTTACCTCTTTTGGCTTGGGTAACTAGCTAGGGTTGTTGGGGAGGCTCTAGGGAGTAAGAAAAGGCTCCTTGATGTCTTCGTTCCGACTTCGTACGTTCCCGGGACGCCGGTCAACCCCGCAAAGATCCTGCCGTAAATATTAATTGGGGGGATGTTGTCAGTTTCGGCTGCTTCCCGCTATTGGAACACCATGAAATTTGTCGGGGCGCGTTATTAACATAAAAGATGCTAGTCTAATTTTTAGTGAGATTTTACCGCGGCCTGGGTATTATCCATGAATTTCCCAACGTGGCCTTTGGCGGTTGACTGCTCGGAAAAAGATCCTTTGGAGATCAGAAAAAACCGAGACTTTTTGGGGAACCTCTCATGGAGTCCCCCAAGCCATGTGCCAAATCTTAGGCTATTCTGGCACACAGTTGGTGGCGAGGTGAAAACTGACTTCGGTTGAATCACCGGCAGTCAGGGAATCTTTCACATGTGAGGGAATCTGGGCGAATGGGTTTTGCCGTGGATGTCCCGACATGTTCCAGATCCGAGAACACCATCCGGCGGCTGTGGATTCCTCCATGCGGCCTGTCTGGGACAAGTGACACCTACAAGCTAACAAATTGGATTCCTAATGTTTCGTCGGTGGAATGGGGAAACTAGAACCTATCTTTGGAGATTTACGTGGGGACCTCCCTCCCTCTGCTAAGACTTAATTTAACCTATCCTGGTCACATGCACTAGGTTTTGGGCTATTTTGGATAAGTTCCCAGTAGCCCTATTGTTTCCTACTAATTACGGTTTCCAACCTATATACAAGTGGGTTTCATGGGTAATCTAGGGGTAAAAGGCTATTTATGACCAAATGCTATACTGATACGTGACATACTTATTTTGGTTCTACACTCTTTTTTGGGCTTTTTGTACTACTTTATGCCTTAATTTGTAATAAACTAAAAAAAAAAAACAATGAGTCCCAAGTGACGAATTTGGGGCTCACACCATAACATACGAAGAACAACACTGGAGACGTGACATCGGAATTCTAAATACTCCAAGAATCGAAGGACTACGGAATACTGCATGTACCTTTGTTTAACACTGAGGAGAAAGAGCAAGAATCTAGCATTCAGCAAGAAGGGAAGAATGGAAATACAAGAACTTACGACAACCCGTGCAAAACTAAGCCACCTAGTCACATAAACATGTAAATGAAATGCAAGAACATAAGTTCCAAGGCCGTGCGGTAGCAAGGTTTGCAAGAGGGCGCGGAGGAGGGAAAACTGGAAAACACGAGAGAGGAAATGAGGTGCTTGAGGAAGAGAGACAATGCACACACTAGCGGGAGAAAATGAGCGGGAAATACAACGGCCTTTGAATTCTTCATGATTTTAAGGGCGTAGGGGAGAAGTACCTCATCGGATTAGGCGGCCGTTGACATTCTCATCGCCGAAATAATGACAAGGACGTGGAATATGAAGGAGCTTTTCATTAATAGAATTGGGATCTCACGTAGCCGAACTTTTCAACATTTAAATAGGGGGATTTATAGTCACTGGAATTTTTGGCAGTCACCTTTTCTTGGAGAATGTGGAGATATTCTTTGTAAGCACAGTGGAATTTCGGATTTGGCAAATTTGGCAACTCTTACAGAACCCGCCAAACAACTTTCTTTTTAAAATAGTTTATTCTTAAGTCTGATTTAGATGAATGTATAGGGGAGGTAACGACACCAATTTGGCACAAGTTGGGTCCAATGTGCATTGGTTATAAACGGAATTGTACCTAATGTAAGCTTTCAATTGGGAATGAAGTTAGGGCTTTAGGCAACCCGGGAGGGTGGGAGGGACATCCCTATACAAGGCTTTTCGTAAGCTTTCTAATAAGTAAAAATCCCAGACTAAACAAGACAAACAAATCTCAAAACATAATTTTTAAGCCAAGATTTAAATAAAAACATCACATCAATCAACTTCTAAGGGGAGCCAAAAGAAGCTAATAAGATCTTATAAGTAAGGATCAAATCACAAATGATCCATGATGGTACAAATCCAATTATGTATAATGTCAAATGTCAAATCACCCAAGACTATTTAACTACTAATGCCATAATCTACAGCCAATATGTTTAGGCCACCCAATATGAATCATAGTCTTGCCAAAAACTTTGGATGGAGTTTTGCAAAAGGTAGTTTTAATCCAAGAGGCTGTGAACCTCACCTGCACCCATGCAATCCAACAAACAAGTAGTCAGTTAGAGAACGTATGTCAGGTGTCTTCAGTCCACAACAGCGTGTTATAGCAATCGCAAGAAATAAAAGTACCAAGCAAAAAACTCAAAGCTTCACATAAGAAAATGGCAAACATATCATATTCCCACAAATTGCCAAAGCAGGACATGATATCTAAAAGCAAAACAAGTAGGATCTAAGAAGTCCCATAGATTGCCAAAGCAAGATAAGACATGTAAAAATCAAAGGACCTGAGAAGAAGCCATCTGTGCCTCCCTCACTCCAAATCCTCCTAACCACCTTCTAACTCCAATGCAAGCAGCCAAGTGTAAACCAAAGTGCACATTTTCACCACTAGTTTAAGCCACTTATATACTGCAACTTCTCAGCTAGGGCATGGTGCCTCCATAACCCTAATGAGTTTAGGTTAATTTCAAAAAAGAGGTGAAAATTTCAAATCCAGCCCACTTAATATTAAAAGCATTACTTGGACAATTCAAAATTTCCCTGCTTTTATGACTAAAAGAGGGGGAAGAACACAATTCAAATTAAGTCCACTTGCAGCAGCAAGTGTCCTCTAAAAGTTCCATAAATCACCACTTCCTTGGCTAACCAATGAGCCGTAAAAGAGTGGTACTATTAGTTACTGGCTTTAATAAAGTTGGTATATCCCACAACTTAGGCCATTAGTAACATATATAGGATAAGTTAGGCCACCTAGACTTGTATATATCTTACAGACCAAATTCCAATCACACCCCATGATTAGACTAGGTATATAAGTTTTAACAATCTCTAACTATCATAGTGATGTTACAAACTCTATTAAGTGAAGATGGAATCAGTTCTAATGGAGTTCTTATAAGTATCCAAAGCTAAGCCTCCTACTAACATAAAAATATATAGTGGCTATATTTGCTTAAAACATTACTAATTTTTGGAGGAAAAGGAAGGGTGGGTGGGAGGGGCAAAATAAAACCACAGCTTGAATAAATCAATTTAGATTTATATCATCAAGCTTGCTAGAATGTTAAATTAAAATTAATAGGTTCTACAAATAGAAAACCACATAATTTTAAAAGAAAAACCATGAATACATAACCTTCATGATTATAGTTATTTTATAAAGGGGCTTTTCAAATTCCACCTTTATATTATCAGTGAATTGCAACTAGACATAGGGTTTAGGGTTTAGGGTTTAGGATTCAGGAGCAACAACAATGTCTTCATGAAATGTAAATTATATGTTTACGAATTCAATGTTCTTCAACATTGTGATTTTGCAAATTATATCGATAGTTCATATTTGTTTTTGAAATTCCAATATCCAAAAAGTGAAGGATGTTTCTTATTTAAAATTTATTGGATTTTAATTTTTTTTTTAAATTAAAGCGGATGATTGAACATAATACTTTTTATTTTGAATATTATTAGTTTCAGTTAATAAATGATGTCGAATGCTTTGGACTTCTAAATGACTGTACATGTTCAAAATTACCCAAAATATTGCGCAATCTCTAATTTAATGTAAAAAATATATACACAACTTTGAGCTTCATTTCTTAAAACAGAGAACAACGTATGATTGTGAATTTTTTAACATTCAATTCTATAAAAGGAAAAAATTGTTATATTTTATTTTCCATAATGTTGTAATACATTCTATGGAATTTGCATTTATAGATCAACACATTAAATACTTGCTAGTTTTCTTGTAGAATACGTCCTAAACCAAAGCAAAAATGAAGCCATTGATGCTATACTTTATAGAATAAAAATCACAAAAGCTTAAAATTTTAATGAGGAAAACTATAGGACAACAACAAAATCATTTACTACTTAAATTATGTTACAAAAATGAAAGAATAATGATTCTTCAACATAGTATATTATTTTGTTCAATTGTTTTTTAAATTATAATAATTTGGGGGCAAAAAACTAAAGTTGGCACAATTGTGTTAAGAATTACCAAAAAAAAAGCCAAAATCTTTTATGAAGATGATGGAAATAAAAAACAAATGTTTAATATATTTCAAAAAGAAAGTAGGAGACTATAACTATACAAAGTACGACCCCTATTTTTACAAGCTTTGTAATTATGTGAAGTGTAAAATAAATCAAAGACCTTTAGGTTCTAAGAAGTCATCAACTCCACCTTCATGGCATTCCAAGGCATGATTTGAAGCATAATTGGATTCAAATTGGACTACTTGGTTAGTACATTGAAATGAATGATGAACTTTGCATTCATTTGCTACCAATTATTATTATTAACTCCATCATAATTTAGAGACTTGAACCACTTCAATGTCTCATAAATATTCATTATAAGAGGCTCATCTAAAAGAAATGAATGTATCCCATACATTGACTTTCTAGATTGTCTGAAAATACTATACTCTACAAGTTTTATAAATTCTTTACATCTTGTTTACTTAGAACTCATAATTATTCAGAAAGTGCAAGTTTCGGTGTATCAATGAAAGGCCTATCTTCTAACTACTATGAACAATTAATAATGCTACACTTTTATAATTTTGTCATGATAACTTTTCAATAAACAAAATATTATAGCGAACTAATCCTTAATCTTTTTAATGTAGGATTATGAATAAAACAAGCTACAAATACTTTGTACATAAAAAACTAAATTTAATGCACAACAAGCATGGAATTCTAATGAAGAGGGGGAAGTTAACAAAATGTACAAGTTCCATTATTTTCCTCATTTCACTCTAAACCCTATTCCATGAATTTAGATGTAATAGTTTGGTAAACTACTAAACATGAATACTTAATTTTAATGTTTAGATGTGAAGTACCAAACAAATGGCACCAAATTAATTCACACAAGAATCATACATTCAAGTTCTAAATATTTCTAAGTTCTAAATTTTATTTCATGCCCCATTTAATGGTTATTCCATATTTTTTTAAACACTAAATCTTTAAAAAAATTTGTTTAGACCTTTATAGGTTAGATTAATCCAAATAGTAAAAGTTCTTTATAATTACAAAAAAAACAAATGATAAAAACTAAATAATTTACTATTGAAATATTCTTTTATCATGACCTTACATTTAGAAGTTTAGCAAAATTTAATATACTTTGTATTTCATATAAAATTTTAGTGTATGGATGAATGTTCATAATTTTTTGGATCAATACAATTTCATTTTATATTTCCACTTTGTCACTTCATAAAAATTGTGAAAAAAAAGTTGAATATTAACTCCGGAAAGCATTGTGTGGGAGAAAGATGAGGCAACAAAGTGTCTAATGGATGATTTGCAAGATTAATATAGAAGTGCACTAATTAAGAATGTACCTATTAATCAAACAATTAGATTGTTGTAAGGAAGTTGTAAATCTATAAAGTCCAATAAATGGCTTCACAATAGAAACACAAAATGCACCTAAAGTGAGTACACTTAAAATTGCACAAATAAGCAATTCAACATGGTTTATATTATTAAAATGAATTATTATTTTTAAATTCTTCTTGGTAGTCAAAAGGGGATTCTAGAATTTTGGTAAATTCCATGGCTAGTTGTTTTGTAATTTATCTCTTGCAATGAAATTCCATTTCTTCTCAATCAAAATAAAAAGAAAGAGAAGTGGATTCTAGATTCTCTTAGATTGAATTTTTTGGAGACCATGTGAATAAACTAAAAATTTAGAGTGCGCAATTTTAGAAATTAGGTGTAGTAATCTTATTAATTCAAGAATTAGAGAATTTTAGTGACTACAGTAGTATGCTTTCAAAGCGCCCATGTTCTTCAAATGGCCATATAATTCGCTACAAAATGGAGATGAGGTAATCCTTAAATGGATCACTTTAACCATTGTATGCATTAGAAAAAAAAATCATTTTTTTATTACAAGAACCAATCATTGTCTTTGATTCTTCACATCTCTTTACAAGTTGCAAGTTTAGGGTTTGGAGAGATACATGGCCACAAACAGGTGTCTAGGTTCCAAATCTTTTAAAATTTCCAAGTATTTAAAAAATATTTGGAAAAATAAAAAAACCACTTCTTTTAAGTTCCACTCTTCCACATGTATTTTTCTTTCTCAGAAAAATGATCCCAAAATATATCTGTCCACAGAAGCCTATGGAAAGAGCGGATCCACCCTTAACCCTGGAATGCCAAGCTGGCTACCGTGGAAATCATTTGTTTTATCACTGCGTGAATTGTTGGCTTAAAAAAAATGATAAAGTACTCTTTGGAAGACAAACTAATGTAGATGATCTTCCTTTCCACATAAATTTTAGAGGATGAATAGTTACATTTTTGTCTTACTAACATACATGAGGAAAGTACCCCCCATTGTTTTAGTATTGTTTCAAATTGTTCACAGTAGAATATTGAAAGTATATTGTGTCAAAATTGCGAATGATATGCAAAAATACTATTGCAGTGACGGAATGGCTTGTGCACCTAAACTATACTGTTGCAGTATTGTTGCAATACTACAACATTATACTTTCAATACTCTACTGTGAACAATTTGAATTAATACTGAAACAATGGAGGGCTTTTTACTGATGTAGAGAGATTTTTTGTCATTCATCAACCGAAAAACGTCCTCCGCGATGTTTATGCATTAAATAGTTGCTTGTACTGCACACTTCCTTTAACTTACTCATGGGGTCCGCGTCCTAAATAATAGAAAATGAAGCTCCAAATGTGACTAATAATTCTCCGGATTGACACCCTCTGAATAACGTGTCATCCTCTTACCCAGGCGGCCCACCTACGCACCCAACCCAGGCAACTCCCCTGCTATTGGCTTCCGCGCTCACCAGCAACTTCCCTTTCCGCGCTACGCTTGCTCTTCCCGTTCCACAATCACCTTCCTCTCCCCGACGCCGTTAGAGAATCAACATCTTAACGCGTCCGCACCAAGCCACCAACTCCTCGTACATGTCTCGTGTTGCTCCGGTTGCGGGCGGGAGTTGGGTCCTGCGGCTGATATCAGCGAGGTGGCGAGTAGGGTTTGAAGGTGAAACTACAACTCCAGGTGCGGCTCTAGGTGCAGCTCCAAGCGCGGCTCCAGGCGCGGCTCCAGGTGCAACTTTCGGTTTTTGAAGCTTTGGAAGAACCCGGGCGAAGCGAATTGACCCGAATTTGGCCACATCCGGCTACATCCTGCTTTCCGCGACATCAACAGAATCTCTTGCAGGTGATTTCCTGCTATTTGGTTTGTTTTGCAATTTTTTTTTTTAGCGGCACTTCCTTTCACCACCGGGGTTTCTAGTTCAGAATCTCTTGGAGGTGATTTCCTACTGTTTGGTTTGTTTTGCAAATTTTTGTTTGTTTTAGCGGCACTTCCTTTCACCACCGGGGGTTCTAGTTTGAGTACTCTTAGGATTAGGTAGGGACACGCTTAAAAGTCGTTGCTGAGTGGATTTCAGGCGGAAATGAATTTGTGATTTAGTTGGCACTTTTTTTCACCACCTGGGTTTCTGGTTTGAGTACTCTTAGGGTTAGGTAGGGATATGCACAAATGCTGGTGAGTCCACGCCGAGTACTAGTTTTGATTGCATAGGGATATGCTCAAAATTGTTGGTTCTGTTATTAGACTGCGGAAGTTATATCTGTTGTTTTCAGGCAGTGGTTTACGAATCTCAATTGTTCATAAAATTCTTTGTTGTTCAGTTTCTAGTTTTGTATTCTCAGAATTGTTTTGAACGCTTTTGAACTTTGCATGTTCAGTTCCAGAGGCGCTGTACCAGATCGTGCACAGTTCAGTAGGCCAGAAGCATTTTGAATTTTGGTAAGTAAATTTGTATCTGTGACTTTCAAGTTTAGGGCTTTGCATTTGTACAAGGTTCTGAACTTTGCATTTGCTTTGCTTTGCATTTGTAGTGCTGAAGTTGTTGTAAACCTAGATTGGCTTCCAAAGTTTTTGTTACTGTTAAACAAATTGTGTAGTTCAGAAGTTTTGAGGCACCTAGGCTTTAGAGTTTCCAGCTTTAGTTTCTAGAATTTACAACTTCAATTGCCCTTCTTCTTTTCTCTAGTCCATTGTTGTATTCATCAACTCTTCACCTTGTTGCAATTGGAATGCAGAAATGAATGCCCTAGGTTTTAGATTTCTGGTGTGAAATTTATGTGTGTTTGTTCTCAGATTAGGGTTTAGAATGTGTGCAAAACACATTTGATTTGGAACAATTCATAAATTCTGCGGATTCAAATTTTGAATAGAGTTTTGACCACAATTTCCATCAATTCTCCTTAATAAAAAAGATTATCCTCGGGTCGAAGATAATCATGAGTAACCTGAGTAACAATTATCTTCGCTCCGAGGATAAAAAACCAAAGCAACACGCATATAACAAAACTAAACTAAACTAAGCAATAGATATCTTCATCTAGAAGATAGAAAAACAAAAGCGAAATACAAAATTGTAAAATAAAACGAGAATCAGGAGCAGTTATCCTCGCCTCGAGGATAAAAACCTCGAAGCAAGACGCACATACTATTCTTAAGTAAAATTAAACGAAAGTTATCCTCGGCTCGAAGATAAATAAAAACAAAAAAACACGAAACTGTAAAATAAAATAGGAATCAAAAGCAGTTATCCTCGCCTCAAGGATAAAAACCTCGAAGCAAGATGCACATACTATTCTTAAGTAAAAGTAAATGAAAGTTATCCTCGGCTCAAAGATAGGAGAGAACAAGAAAACACAAAATTGTATAACTAAATTAGAAGCAGTTAGAAACACAAAATTGTATAATTAAATCAGGATAAAATAATTTTATCTTCGCCTCGAGGATAAAATAAGAGATCCTACATTATTATCTTCGTCCCGAAGATACTGAATCGCAGCCTTGACTAGCATATAAAATCTAAATATTGATTTGTGCTTTTTCTATGATATGTAGCCTGGCATTATTATTCAATGGATTTACATTAGTATAACTTCATTCATCTGTTATCTTCGAGGCGAAGATAAAAATTTGATCTTCATGGTCTGCTATGCACAGATTCATTCCAACATGGCTGCAGATACTGAGTACGACTACTCAGCTACACTCCCCTTTCTGGAGCCATTCAACAAGTGGGTGGATGAAGGGCCATTTATAACAGAGATGCCAGAGCTCTACGGCAAACTCTGGCAATTCAAAGCCGTTGTCGACTCATGGACCTTCGGTGTCAACCAATCCAAGGACTACATCTACCTCCGTCACCGAGTTAAAGACAGCGGAATGTACGTGAATTGGAACCTCAGTGAAAAGGTCGCACTCGTGGAGAACCACCAAGACAAGTACATTGTCGTCACACTACAAGGGTACGACAACGCGGGGAGGGAGACAAAACACACCCATTCCATCGTCTGTCATGAAGATGACACTGTGGGAGTTTTTGACTTCGACAACCTCATTGCCAACTTGCACTCGGCAAACCTCGACATCTTGGCTGAAGACTTTATTTCAAGGTACCACCCCTGGATCAAAAGGAACGCCATAGCCATGGTGAGGAAAATTGCGTACATGTTCCATAAGCTAACAGAGCACGCTAAAGAACATGTCCACAAAGGACCTGCTCGAGCAAGTAACGGTCGTGGTCAGCAAAGGCACGAAACTGCCGTAGAGACCAAATCAACGTCAGAAGTGCGAGGCTGCACAGGGAGTAGAGGAAGTGGGAGAGGAACGGCCCGCGCTCAGGCCCCGAAGAGGAAGAATCCGGACATCAGTACCGGCGAGCCTAGTGAGAAACGCAAGAAATCTGTAGTGGAGGCTCGCCCAACCACTGCCGGCAGTTCAGGCTCAATACTAACAAATGTGAATCCAAGGAAGCCATCCGAAAAGAAGTCGATCGAAAAACATGAAGTGGCTGGAGCGTATCAGTCAGATTTTTGGAAGGAAAATGGCAAGTGCTTCATTTTTCATCCACAGATCTTCACAGTACACATCAAACAATGCTTCCTGGCCAAGGAAAGATACATTATCCGAAAGCTTGAAATGAGAATGGTGTTTGAGATGAGAGACACCCTCGTTCATCTTGGCTCAGAGCAGCAAAGACAAAAACTTTGCTTGACGCCAATAGATGCCAATAATAAACTTTTGAAGGAGCGCCCCAAGGATTGGGATTCAATCAAGAATGGGGGTTTCTACATCATTAATGGCCAGCATAGTGTCACTACTGCCAAGCTCCTTCAACAAGGAGGATGCTACGAGACTCGGAAAGTCAAGTTGCAGACGTGGGAAGCTATAATCGTCTGGACTAAAGATCCCAAATAGCTCACAGCTATTTCGAAATGGTGCAATGCCTCGAATCACCTCGTTCACAGTCAGCCAACATGGGGGAACCAAATTTCTGCATGCAGGCAGGTTTGGAAGGAGCTAAAGCGGCCTACCAATATTGAGAACAAGGGATTGGTGAGAAGGAACAAAGCCGTTTTCAACCTTGCAGCGTACAAGGTACGCCCTTTTATCTTCGAGGCGAAGATAAAATATATATGTTCATGATCTAGTTGTTGGGATGTAATGCCTCTACAGGGTTTGTAATTTAATGTATTGTGATGTCGAACACAGTTATCCTTGGTTCGAGGATAACGGTGAACAAACCTGTATGCATTGAGCTGTATACTTACTACATTGAAAATCCGCCTCTGCAGGATTTTGTCGACGCTGTCATGATCCGGTATGGCAGCATCAACCCGGACAAGGAGGGAGCACAGGTCAAGCTCGCATCGGATGTCAAGAATGAAATTCGGATTATTACCTTGGCCGATGAGACTTACCAGATGTGGGAGGAGTTCCTCCAAAAACACATGGAAGGATCACTGATCGATCTCGTCACGTGCAAACCATTCAAGAGCGCAAAGACCTTCAACGAGAAGAATTTCTCGTTGAAGAGGGAGTTCTTCAAGCACATGGGACACTTCACAGACATTGATCTAAAGGATTATGTCCTCCATCTACTTGGAAGAACCGAAGGTCGCACACGGGACTATCCAAAGGTCTCAGTGGGTGCATCAAAGATCTTATGCGAGGACAATTATAAAGCCGAGCATTGGGTAGAGAGGAGGAAGCGAAAGAAGGTCATCATGGAGGAATTCATGGCCCTCAATAAGTCCTTGAAATTCAAGGACAGACATGGAGAAGTCATTGACGTGGCGTGGAGGCAGTGGAAGCGCGACAACTTGTTTTCCTCAGGAACGTGGGATTTCCTCCTCACCGCCCCCCCCAACCAGTTTTTCGTTAAGCGCCTCACCAACGAGGTGAAGAAGAAGACAATAATAGACTACAAGGACAACTCGAAATTGTCGATGGTCTATAACATGTTCAAGACCTTCTTGAAGATGAAGAAGCGGGTGGAGCCAGTGGGAGGGGATGTGTTCATTCGGGGTCACCAATGCTATCCCCAAGCTCTTGTGACCACCCATGTGTGGCCCTACGTGATGAGAGACCTTCGTCTCGCTGTCATAGATTTCCGAATTCTCCCTAGACCAAATCCAGGATTAGGTGACAGTCCACCATGCTTGCCGTTGCTAAATTTTTTAGCGGATCACCTGAAGCCGGTGATGTCTACTCCGGATGTTTGGTTATGGATTCTGGGAAATTCATATGACATTGACGCGGCAAAGAAATTTGCGGCGTCCAAAATGACAGGGTATGATCTTAGAGTGTCAACCTACCTACCAAGTAAGGCCGAGAGGATGGACAACTCGACCAACCGTGCGTTGGCCCCCCCCCCGTCAAACTTCTATTTGTTATGAAGAAATGGGATGATGGGGAGCCAAGATATAGGGATGTAGTGAAGAAGGTCTATGCCACAGATGACATTCTTTACTACACAGATTTTCAGAAGAATACCGAGGCAAAATATAGAGTCCATCCAAGTGAGTTGAGGATGGAGTTCTATATTGACATTCTCCAGAGTTTTACCGTGACTGGAGAGAATGTCATCGGCATCTACACAGGCTCGAAGTTCATGATTGCTGCCAAGGTGAGACTTCATGTTTCGCTTGCTTTTATCTTCGGCTCGAAGATAAAAGTGTCTTATTTCTAGTTATCTTCAGCTCGAAGATATATTTGCCTATTGGTGTTGTCTTATGTGCAAGCTACCTTGATGTATCTTGTATGTTGGTGTGTTATCCTCGAATCGAGGATACATTTTCAGAATGATGGACTACGATGGGTGAAATATGCTTATTAACGAATGGTTGTTGTTCTACAAATGTATGGTGTCTATTATTATGGCCTTACTGACAGGCATGCATCCCAGAAACTTCGAGAGATGGCGACATATGGTAGTAAATTAGATATCAACAATTTTTGCCATGAAAACTCGCCATATCTTCCAGGTTACGAGCGTCCACGTAACCTTCAAACTCCAGATGTGGACTCGGAGTCCACACCCTCAATTGATGGAAATGCGGGTGTCTCAAGGGCGGATCGGGATTTTCCTGGTGACGAGGGTGCTTCCAACCTCGGCATCAATGAATACGGAACAAATACAAATATTGTTGGAGGAGGAAATGTGGAAGAATCCCATGTACAGGACAAGGGCCCCGAATCCGCCTCCAAGGGAATCCAAGACTCCAGAGCGGGTATGCGGAAGAAAAAAAAGATCAGAAAGAAGCCCATGGAGGAGATCATACCGGACATCATCATCAACGATGTGGAGGATTCCTATTCCGATATGGAGGACTTCAACTATGATGGTCCGGATGATGGTGGCGCGGGTCCGTCACGTGAAACCCATGGTCCGAACGCATCTCCGAGGCACACCCTGCTCCTCTCCGTCCTGTGAAGCAGGAGCTCAAGGATTTCTGGAGGCAGAGAGAGGAGAGGAAGGCCTTCAAGAGGGTAGAGCTGTCAAGAAGAAGGGAAGAGGAGCTGGCGGAGAAGGAGGCATTGAAGAGGGAACTTGAGAAATTGCGAGAAGAGAATGTTTCTCTGAGGACGCGATCACAAGACCCCTCTGCCTCTCGACCTGATGCACATGACGTTGGTGGTGCTTTAGAAGCCACAGGTCAGCAGATCACTGATCCCATCGGTAAGGATTATCCTCGAGACGAAGATAATCTTCTCCCACCTGCCAATGACGTTATTGCTCCCCCTTCTCCTCCTCCAATGGGACAAGAGCAGGGGTCCAATCTTCTAGTGGATAGACCAGATCAACCGATCCAGGAAGAGAGAGCTCCCCCTGCAACTGGGACAAAGGGAGCTGATAGTGCTGTGGATTATCCTCGAGGCGAGGATAATTTGAGCCAACCGCCTGCATTGGAGGCGCAAGCGGAGTCGGTTCCAAAGACACAGGAAGAGGGTGACGTTGTTCCAGATCCTATCCCTCCTCCGACTGAGCTGCAAGTACCGGAGGTGGAGATAGAGTTTGAAAATCCCCCGGACGACGACGACGAGACTGTAGACTACGGGGAATATTTGGATGAGGACGCCGGGAACCTGGAATTCGGTCAGGTACACTCCCCTCCATCGTCAGATCCCTATGATATTTCATGATTGAGTTTGTCGAATGTGATGTGATGGATGTTTGTTTTGGCTTCCATCATGTTCATATTCCCAGTGAGAGACTCTCATGCCAATTCCTTCTGTTTGACAAGAGGGAGTGGACAATCTCTGATTGTGAAGCGTGGACGGACTGCCACTCTGTGACTGCGTTTGTAGCATAGTGTAGATACCGCAATGGACTATAGTTGGTACTTGTATACAATCGGCTAGAAATCAACAAAACCGTTAGACCGGGTGTATCATAAATTATTTTGAAATAAATATATCTCAATTTTTTCTTCAATGCGTGTAGTGTCTAATGAATTGATATTGTCCATGTTTGTGCCCATCGCAGACAACTTAGAAGTGTGCACCGCCTGTTGGCACTCAAACAATCACTTAACGGAGGGGTTCTGCAGTCGCTTAGTGGGGTTCAATGCTTTTCTCCGTTTTATGGGTCGCCTGATTCTACCTTTCAACAGGTAACTACATCTCTTTCGTGTTGTGTTTGATCAGGTAGTAACGGCAAGTCAGAAAAAGAGAGTGCCGCGGAGTGTGTCCTCATTAGTGGTCCAACCGCGCCAGAAGTGGTTGAATATCGTGTTCGATTTGAACGGAGTGTTGTGTGAGAGCCAGGGTCAAGGGCCCCATAAGAAGAAAAAACATTACACAGTCCGAGATAATATATTCTCCCATCGAACCCCCACCCTCATTAGGACGAAGGCCGTCTTCGTTTGTCCCAATGTGAGGGAGTTCTTAGACGAGGTTTCAAAGATTTTGAACCGCGTCGTAGTTTGGAGCTCCATGTTCAAGAAGACGGTGGAGCCCGTTGCAAGTTTCCTCTTCCAGAATTGCAAGGCTGCCTACCACATCCTAGGTCAGGACAACTGTAGGAGGGTAGAAACCGCCGAAGAGAAATTTCTTCATCAGGCTGGGAGTCCGTGGAAGACTCTGCTCTTCAAAGTGCTTGATGAGGAATTGTTCCTAGACCCTCATGATCCCAATTCCTTCAACAAGGATAATACCATTCTCATTGATGATTCTCCGCAAAAGGGCATCCTCAATGAGAACGGGAATTGCATATACCTTGAGAGTTGGAACCCGTACATGCGTGGAGACAATGTGCTCGTCGGCACACTCATTCCGTAATTGAAGAAACTACACGAGGAGTGTCCACTCAGACGACTTCGTGAGTTCGTAGATCGGAACTGCATAGGTGTGGCACCCTTGGTCGCATCAGACGATCAAGCCAATTATATATTGGATGGAATGAGGATGTCCGCCAAGGCATTCGAGTCACGATTCATGTTGCGGGGGATGAATCTAGTGATTGAATAAAAGAGACGAAGGAAGAAATAGACTTCTCAGTGTCTCAGTCAATCATAGAACTCGTTGTACATTATTTTTGTGAATACGGATTTTTATGTACATTTCATTCTTGTGAATTAGTAAAATTTTGAAATTTCACCATGATTTTCAGCCTCTTTCGGGGATATTATTTTGTTCAAAATGTGTTTGTCTTCTATGTTGATTTATCTTTGGGTCGAGGATAATTGTGAAAGATGTGTTTTATCTTTGGGTCGAGGATAATTGTAGAGGATGTGTGTTATCTTTGGGTCGAGGATAATTGTAAAATATGTTTGTTCACTTTCATTACTATAGGTCGGAGAATCCGTTCTACACTTTCTCCAACAGAGGGAACCACTAACGAGGAGCTTGCTGTCTGGATCAGACGTGTTACTTTCAATGAGGTCCGGCTCGATTGGAGGGAGCTTCATGCCGTCCTCCTATTCTAAGCCTTACTTCCTGGGCTCGGCCACCGATGCGGCTTCGGTAGCCATCGACTTCTCGAAGGGGAATGTGGAGGAACGCGTGGTAGATAGCCCACCTAGTCGGGGTCCGATGAGGACACCGATTTGCTCTCCATCGCCGATGAAGAGGGCTAGCTCCACCCCAAGTCGATTGCGTTCACAGTCGCCGACTTTGCGAACGCCAAACATGTCGCACAGGAAATTGTATGCGGGTGACGAAGACCGGGGTATGGATCCTCGTCTCAAGGATAGAGTGGTGTTGCCGGTGACGATCGCACATCAGGCTGTCTAGAGCGAGGAGCTCAATATAGATCCCAAGGTTGGGGATCAAATCAATGAGGTACTGATGGGTGTATGCAGTGCACAGCAGGTTCCACGCCTCGAAGAGATTCCTATCTCGTTCCCCTCCAAATCCGTGGGCGGAGTATCTTTGCCTTTCGTTGTACCTATTTTCCACCGAATGACTCTTCGAGACCTACGGCGGTCAAATTACACACGATCGACAACAACTGCCGATCCGTACATAAGCACTGTGAATAGATCGATACCACGGCCACCTCCTCAAGGTTCTAGGTCTCTTTCCAATAACGAGATTCCGCAACGTGAACGAAAGCGGAAAAGAGAGGCCAAGGATTTAATGATGATGGGGATGTTCAATACTTTCAGCAAAGACAGTGGATCATCCAAGCCTTCTCGACGCGAGGATATCTTTAGAGGATTGGCCAAGTTAAAAGCCTTGGAGGCAGCCAAGGAGGCAACAAATAGTAGTTCTTAATCCAAGAACGATGGTTTGCCCAATGATCCTTGTTCATAGTGGTCTTCTTTTTGTGGAAGGATCATTACTATTAATAGAATAGTCATTCATATACAAAAACCAATTTTTAGTAAGGGTGAGTGCTCTCTGTGCACATAGCCTCGACATTTTTACACAAGACATTCAATCATTAGACTTAACAAGATTAGATATACTGGGATTTCATTTCCTAGGAAGTGAAGTATATAGAGAAGTGAGAGAAGTTGATTCAAGTAAATTCATGTTCTTCAATGTAAAGGGACCCGCTTTTATAAAAATTACATCTTATTACACAACTCATGTGGAATTGCATTTTGCACGTTCACGTTTCTTAATTGTTTTGCTGTGGATTGCTCTATGCCTTCTAACGATTTGCCTATTTTTATCTTCGCCTTCAACAATTTATCTTTGAATGGAGGAGCCTTAAGTTCTCAAAATGACCATATTGTCTCAATTTAATGAATATGACCTTGATTTTGTTATAATTAAAATATCCTCTGTTTCTATAATTTCTACAAATATCCATGAAGCAATTTTGGTCAACTATCTCTACATTTATTTGTAGATTTGTTTGCCTAGTCCCAAAATTAGCCAAAAAATGGGGGCACATCATAAATGTTCTACAACTATCCTAGTATTATTTAAACTTACTTTGATTTTCCATGATGTGTGGATGAACTTTGTGGATAGGCTACAAAATATTTTGTTGATAGTAGCATAATATTTTAGATGGATTGAATCTTCAATTTTTTTAATAGCAAAATGACAAATCAAATCATTTTTCACCATTATTTTGGTCAACTCATTTTTCAGTAAAAGAAGATGTGTACATTGTAGTTGGTCAAAGCAAAAACATATTGCTTCCATTGTTGTCCCTAGTATGGGGGACTATTCTTGTTCATTTGGATTCTAATGTGGTTCTTTTAATTCCCCACAAGGTTGAAATGGTAACCACAAAACATCCCTCAAGATTGTGGAACCATAAATGACAATTTTCTACAGTCATGTACAAATCACATAGTGGTGTTGATTGAAGCTATGAAATCACATCACTTTCCAACCTAAATATTCCAATCTTTGGCCTTGTTGTGTTGTTAATATGATAAAATGTTTTGCTTCTTGAAGTTGATGTGAAGAACATCAAGGGCAGTTGCATCTTTTTAGTGGATACACAATCCACTTCTTCGGTGCTCACATTGAATTAATTCAAAATGTAATTAAATTTTGTTTTAATACCCCCCCTCCAACTATACTTATATTTTCTAGACCAACCTATATACACAAACGATATGAATTAATGGCTCAAGTATTTTGTATCCATATTTCTTGTATGTACCCATATTTGGCTCTGTATCATATCTTAATCTCGTATCATATCCATATCCGTATCTCTTAATTTTCAAGATCAATGATGTTAGAGGGGGGAGGGAAAATACTTTTCTCAGAATCAATGGCTCTTATTTTTTTTCCAATGAAGGTGTGTGTTAATTGAAACCATGTGCGTCGCCTCTTTTCAATGGATTGTATAAGTGAACTTGGCTATAATGCAAATAGAGTCTCTCGTACTTTGATGTTTCTTAGGTATTTTTATGATGTTTTACTGATACACCTAAATGAGCTTTATTTATTTTTTAAATCATGACTTGACAAAACCAAAGAAATTGCAAATTTTTTCCAAGAATTAGTATTCTTTTGGGAGAGGGGCAACATAGTTACTAAAAATATGATACATATGTAAATTTTTTGTGATAATCTTGCAATTCCTATGCAATTTCATACTCAAAATTGATATACACACTAATAAATAAGCTCTTTAAACATCTTTGTGATTACATTTTGAAAAAAAAACAATTTTCTTCATTGGAGGTAGCTATAAGCTCATGTTCTTGTTTCATAAGAAAAACACACTTGAAAATGCTTAAGCACATAGGGGTTAATGCAATATGAAATCTCATTGTACATACATCAATTGGTTGTTAGAAGAAGGTAGAGGAATTCACTTGTAGAAGAACACTCCATATAATTATGTCCCTCAGGTACCTAGTGAAAATTATATTTTATTGCCTTGCAATACATATGTCACTTTGATGAAGTTTGCAAGGGTTTAGATGGACTTATTGCACTTTAGGTTACAATGGCCCAATTTGTTGTAAAAAATACTTGTCATTTTTTTGTTTCTTTGGCCTTAGACAAGTCTAGTGTTTTTTTCTCATAACTTTTGTATTGTATGTTTATTTTCTATGAAATTTGAAAGGAAAGTACATGTACTAGTTTTAAACTTTGAATAATTTTTTTCAATTAAAAAAATTTATTTCACTATTTTTAAACTACCCCAATTGAATGTCTACTTTGGCCATTTTAAGGGGATTTTGTACTATTTTTGACCCAAAAATGCAAATTTGAAGGTCAAAATTAGTATATAAAGACTTCTACTGAAGTTATACAAGCTTCAAAGAGACTTTCTAAAAATAGAAAAGTGTTCACCTTCCATATGTGCTCAAAATGGTTGAAAAGAAGAATCTTTAAGTTAGGAAAAATGGATTTTTTAATTTAAATTATTTTTATTTAAAAAAAATCAAATTCCAAATAAACTATTTTATTTTATTTTTCATCTCTCTTTTTTGTGCATAAATTTTAGAGATAAATTTTTCTAAGCCTAAATTTCCACACATACTATTTTGAATGCTTAACAAAATATCCACATTTCATTAGAGGAAAAATGAGGCCTTAGAGGGCTGCTCCAACAACCATTAAAGGGACCCTCAAATTTGTTTTTTTTTGCAAAAAAAATAATTTTCCCCCTATTTCTGCCCGCTTGAATTTGTAGTGGCAGCAATGCAAAAATCAAAATTAATGAATAAAGAATTGATTAAAAAAAAAATTCCAAGCTAAAATAAATTGCAAAAATTGGCAGATTTTGAGAAATTCACCTTGGTTGACACCAAAGGTGCAGCACTTTTTTGGGTAACAGACCAAGCTCAAAATAGCTTGGTTTGTCACCTTGAGGTAGCCCCTCTGAAGGCCTCATTTTTTCTCTAATGTATTTCATTTTTAAAAAATGATTACAAAAGTCACAATTCTTCGGTACTCAAATTGTTTTAAGCCAAAAACAACAGGTGTTTCTTACAAGTACTTGCTAATGAGAACTTGTCTAAAGAGTTTTGAAGATGACTGAACTAGTAAGCTACTAGTAGAGAGGTATAAGAACCACTCTAAATGCACCACTTTTAGTGCATGAGACATCGCAGATTTACAAGATGGATTTTGGTTATCTTCTAAGTTTGCAAATAAGGTAAGAGATTCATTCTTTGATAATGGCACAATGCGTGAAGAGGATTTAGAAGACGACTCTTTTGTTGGTTGTAGATATGATTGTCCACATCCTTCATTTTATCTTGGTTGTGATGTATATGCAAATTACTTTTTTGCAATGCATTCTTTTGATGGTGACTTCTAGACATTTTGACTTGTTGGAGTGTTTACCAACCCAAATTCACATCCAAGGCATACCAATTCTATTTAGTTGCAGTATTGGACATGTACTTCAAGTCAATACATTGACATTAACACATATATTGGGCGAAACACAAAAGAAGAGATTGTGTGGTGTGAAGATAGTCTAACTTTTCAACCAAATTGATTGCATACGGACTATATCATGACAAACACAAATTCAACCCTCCAACAATATATCACATTCATAATACCCATAACTCTACACTACACTTCACCCCACAAGTTGTTCTCATGTAGCTTTTCTCAAGGTGGTCTTGGGATAAGATTAAAATTTCGTGAATGGTGTGCAATACTGCAATCGAATCTTCTCCAAGATCCTACCGATGCTTTGAGGATGACTGGATGGTCAAACCCGTACGTACCCACTTGTAGTCAGCTGTTGACTGTTCTTTGGAATATAGACTGAATATATAAACAGTGGAGACATGAACTGTAAGGTAGGTGGCTCTAAAACAGACCCGTCTCTAAAAGCGATCTGGCTGCAGAGGTACATTCTGCTTTCTTCGATGTACCAAAGACGTACATTTCACGAGGGGGTCGCTTTTAGAACCACTGCATTTCAAACTTCAAAAATTCATAATTAATTCCACAGAGATCCAAAAAATATGAAACGACTTGGGTTGGATGCCAATTCCATTTTTCTTCTTATGAAAAATTACTGAAATTTGTTTCATGAATGTTAGCTTCCTCCAAAATGCAATCAGCTCTTAAAGGGTCGCTTTTAGAGCATCCTACCTTAAGCAGAGCATGATTTGGTACAGTACGACAGGCAACCCTTTCACAGCAAGCTACGGCTTTTATTATTGTTGTCACTCAAACAAATACCAACAAACGAAGGGAAGACGCACGGTCACGTACTCCCCTTCCAAACCAACGTCTCTATCTGGCAGGGGAGCTCCAATGAAGCTACTCCAGTCGATCCGAAACTTCAACTGCAGCAAACTTTCATCATCCCCTTCAGTTCATGCAAGCTACACGATAAACATACATAGCTCTGTATGGATACAACACTGTGAGTCGTCACAGACTTCGGTAAGTTCAACTCTTAAAAGTTAGAAGCGAACGATCGTTCATCCTTACCGACAAGCTACGCGACTACTTTATTAACTTAATTCACTTTACAGTAGAAATCCAACACGTACTTACTCCTCCCGGCCAACAATTAAGACCTCGAGCTGTCTACCGGCAGGGAGGTGGTGGCAGCATGATCGATATGCAGCTAGCGCCACCTTGCAAGTGATTTCCGAACTCCGCCCATCCGCATCCGCTCGATCCATCGAGCTCTCTCGATCGTGGACGCACTTGCTCTACTGATAGCAGTACTTGCCCGAGGAGTTGTATTTCCAGCCAGACTTGCATCGCGAATAACAAACGCCCCCGCTGCATGCACAACACCATCGTCAGTCACATGCAACCAATTTCACGATCATGCAATTCATTATCATCATGTCAGCGCAAGCCAAAATGCATTTTAATGGGGACAGCTAGCATGCCTCGATCAGTGATTGGATCAAAATCAAGATGGGAGCACCGGTAACACATCGCCATTAACAGTACATCATGCATGCATATATGATTCTGGAAACTGAAATACCACCGTACCTGCAGTAGGCCTCCCCGTACTTGTAGGCTGAACTGACGACGCAAACATGATTGCACCACCCGCAGTGGGACGTGCTGGTTTTGAGGTTGACACAATTGCCGCCGCAATTTGTGTAGGGTGTATAGCAAATCGCATCGGCACTCCCTGCAGCTGCAAAACATTCAATATATCCATCAGACGCAAATCAAATCGACGTACATGGCTGCGTTAGATGAAACACAATTAATTGGCCAGGATCTACATTTAATGGATGCGCTGAATTATTCATCATTCTGGACGGAAACGGCGGCTAACGGAGCCTATTGATTTATTGATGGAAATGAGGCACACTGTGTGTACCGATGAGAAGGACGAGAGCCACAGCGGACGTCAGCAGGAGGAGCTGGCTCCCACGTCGGCATTGCTGCTGCGAGCGCGCCATCGTTCTCGAAGATCGATCAATCAACTGGGACTGGCAGCGTGCTAGCTAGAGCTGGAGACTGAAGTCGGACAGAGAAGAGGGAGCACCAAGAAGCTGCAGAGCTGGATCGATGCCGATGAAGTGATGTATGGGAGGGAGCGGAGCCACCCTTAAGTAGCCTTGAGATTGGTCCTCGCGGCAGTCCATTTCTTGGGGAGTTTGCGGTTAGCTGCTTGTTTCACTTCACGCGGATGAAAGTGAAAAATTACTTGATTGGCCATTGTCACGTAGGTCAAACTGGTGTCATTGTCACGCCGGCCATTCCGGTGACGGAGGGGCATTGCAAGCTAGCCAGATGGGGAGAAGAAGAATATAACGATTTCATCGAGCTGGACAGTGGCACCCTGAGATTTTGTGCTTGCAACTTGCGGAACCGACACTTTTCTGGCGCTTATCGAATTCGTTATTAACATATTTCCGAGAGGACTTTTCGAACGGGAAATGGATAAGGAGACTTTTCAACTGTCGACGAGCTAGTGGTTGAAGCTGCCAATTGCAGCGCTGTTCCCTGCGTTTCTGAGGTCAGACTTACAGTGCCCATGCGTGTAAGCATGTTGCCATGGCCTCGCAAGCTACTTGTGGTCTGAAGTTCACACTCCTCAATGGGGTACGGTGCTTGATATTATTCATCTGGAGGAAAATGTCAGACCATTCCTCAATTGCAAAAGGGCAGCTCAGGAGCAGAGTGAGTGCACATGTCCTGGCTTGGGAATCCTTGAGTCACTACTCGATCACCATTTAGCTGGCTAGTGCCAAACTTTTATGGAATTCTATTATCCAAGAGTTAGTCGTCTCATTCCGGTTGACCAATTCTAATGCATCACCACAAACATCATTCACTTACAACGGCTAAGTTCAAGAAATGGGCAGCGTCGGGTTTAGGATTGAATCGCCTAAACTCCTTGAAGTTAGAACCCTCCTTGTTTCGTTTGCAAAGCTCTGTGAATTTGCATGATTGTGACCCTAAACGTACCTAAACCACTCCCTAAATTCTCGAACCCTAAAACTCTCTGAACGTCTCAATTTTTACAAATAAGTCCATAAACACAAATTCAATCCAGAGACTTGAATGCTTTTAATTTCCCCCTAAACCCTAAACCTTGAATGACTGCATGTCAAATACTCAACAGTGCATTAATTGTACTGATTCACAATTAATCAAAAGTCTCTAAGCATGGGTTAATTATTCATTCAAATACTCAAAATAATGTGCATTGCACTAATTCACAATTAATTAGAAGTTTCTAATTAAACATGGGTTAATTATTCATTCGCAGTTTCAGTTGCTTCAAAAACATACCTAATTTACTGGCTCAAGGTTTTGTTATACAATTGAAGGATAACAATCAAGGCATGTTTCTTGTGAATCCTAGCATCTACAATCCTCTGAAATACTGATCCGATGGTCCTGTTTCTATTGGCCTTCCTAAGAGTATTTCTGATTATTCTTATTAATATTATGAGGCTACTAAGTCAAATCATCTAGCATCACAATTGTTATATTTTGGCCAAATTTCCATAAAATTAGTGCATTAGAGAAGCAAAACTTGGGTTGCAGCTTCTCTAGCACAACTCCCATTTCACCGTTTCATGAACTAAACAGATTTAATCAATGACCTATACTTGTTTTAGATCTCGTCTGAAACTCTAAAAGTTTTCTGGACATTTGTTGAAATCTAGCTAAACTTGATCTGTATGTAATTGGTTGAAGATTTTCTAATTTTGATGAAAAGAAAAACCATATTTGCAACTTGACAATTTTGAGTTTTTGACCTTTAGAACTTCACAACCCCGGAAGTACAATTAATTGTCCTTGGAAAATGCCTTTTATTGAATTATCAATCCGTTGATTTATGACAGAGTTCCCATATTTTAAGATCCAAGGACTCGAACATGATAATACCGTAAATATGGAGAAACCAGACGGAAGCGGATCACTTCGACTCACTGTGATCACCAGATCCACGACTCCGCAGTAGTCCGACTCTGTGATCGAATTAATATTAAACGAATTTGGATTCCTCGATCAGTCTATCGTTGTGATTGGTCTGATTTTGAAATTTTCTATGAAAGGGAATCGGAACCTCTCAAGAGTTTCAAGTTCCGTTGACAAGCGTGACAATCATGCAACGTCTGTACGACTTGTACGTTCAGAGGAGTCTATGCACAGGCCGGACAGTCAATCGATCCATTGATCGATAGTGCTCAACTGATCAGGCGATGGTATGGGCGAGACACTGGAATCGACGACTTTGTCGACTTCGGTTTTGGGGAGCTCACTACAAATGGATTTTTTATTTTTTTCCTTTGAAATTTTCACACAACTTCTGTGCAAGGAGTAGTTTTAAGGTGCAACAATTTTCATAACTTATTAGAAAGTTATGTAATTTTCATTACTCGTGGGGCAACTTAACTACTCAAGCAGGTGCCTTAGAAAAAGACTTTTTTAAGAAATAAAAATTTGAAATTGATTTTTTAGATTTATATACATGGAAAAATTTTAATCATTTTATTTTGATTAATGAGATAAAAATTATGAGGAGCTTTAGTTTGGGGGTAGTTTAGTAGTTTAGTAAAAATCATTCATAGACACATGTAACTGTAGAATCTTGCAATATGTTGGTTTGAAAAGATGTGAAAAAAAAATTCATAAATTTCTACCTTGCAGATTGCAAGATATTAGCATTTGAAGTGTAGGATCTTGTAGTATGTTGGCTTGAAAAGATGCAGATGAAAATTTGAGAAATTTTCACCTTGCAGAATATAGATTGTAAGATATTAGCGTTTGAAGTAACAAATCCTTTAGGGGCACTGTGAAAGAACAAAAAGGTGCACTTCACAAGGTTACATGTGTATGTAAAAATGTCTAAAATGGTAGTGCTTCTTTGGATTCATTCTTCAAGGCAAGTTGGATACATGATTGAAAATTTTCAAATCTTTTGGAATTGTACAACATATAGGAAAAAAATAGTAAGTAGAAAGAAGTAGAGAATGATTCAAAATACAAAATTATTTAGAATTTAGTTTTGGAATTGAAAAATGCCAATCTCAATGGTTGCAATGTTGTAATTATAAACAATCTACATCCTGTGATTTTATTTTTTTCAAAAAGTATTGAAAATTGAAGAACACAGAAAGAACGGCAAGGTGTCACCCGGGGGGTGTTTTAGTTCAACATGCATCTTTACCCCCTCCAACTTTCTGTTTTAAGAAAGTGTGGGGGGGGTAAAGATGCATGTTGAACTAAAACACTCCCCTAGGTGACGCCCTACCGTTCTTCCTGTGAAAGATAAAGAACTTCAAAGTTTATTTTAGAGTAAAGATTCCATAAGTGCATCCAAACTAAAACTGCTCATAACCTTTGACTCATTGATCAAAATGGAATATAAAAAAGCTTTTTGCATATACATAACTTGAGAAAATCAATTTCAAATTTTTGTTTATGAAAAAAGTGATTATTTTTTATTTGCCTAGATTGCCCATTTACAAAAAAAAATAACATATTAGGCCATAACTTTTGACTCATATTTCCAAATGTCATGAAATTTAGTGCATATGAAAGATATTCCTCATTGCCACCTTCTATTAAATTTTCAGCCTAAAATATGCAAATCTTCAGTCGCATGTACTTGCCCAAAATTTCTATGTTGCCAAAAATCACATACTTGTCCTTTAAGGGTTAATAATATATCAAATAATGATTACAATGGAAGGAAGAGGCATTTTTTAGGTAGTCAACTTATCGTCAACTATATAGTAGCAGTTGAGTAAGGTTCCAACATGATGGACGTGTTGGACAAATCGACAAACAATCCAAACAATTGAGAAGAGAATGTTTTGTAGATTGAATATTCAATCATTTTCAATAGATAAAATTGTTATGTTAGTTTTCAAATATATATTTATTACATATACGAATAATATTTCTTGTATTCACCCATGTTTTACGTAAATTTTTTGTTGAGATCACTTCAAGTTAGTGTTTGTAAACTAAAGCCATCAATTTCTTATTCCAAAAGTTGAGAATAACAAAGAATCTTTTTCAATGAACAATACATTGAATAGTACAATTATCAACAATAGGTCACCCTATAAAGCCCTCATGGGAGTGATCATGAATATGTTAGCTTTTGTGGCTCAAATTTCTTCCCCCTAAAACAATGGAAGAATATACTTTGACAAAATATCTTCTAGGCCGGAATATTGAGATTCCGATTCCTTCTTGACTGGGTAGCCACAACTATATGGCCAATGGGAAATTTATTAATGGCACACGAGTGACGGTAGAAGCGGCCACACGACGCTGCACGGAGCGTACGGCATTCGTACCGTTGGGAGTCCTCAACGTCTCCACGAAGTCGACGCTCGCCAGGCACGCAAAGTCTGCTGACGGACCAACTTCCCGAAAGTTTGACCTCTTTCGATCAGACAATTTTCTCGATCACTCCTGCAGTCCTCCACAAGTTCGCAATCAGTCGCTCCCCAACGTACCTCCCAACCTTTATGTGGAATGGAATTTAATTTAAGAAAAAAATCAGCACCCAACGTACAGATCGACTGCTCTTTCCAACACCGCCCGGAGCTAATTGCAACAATGGGTCGATGATGGAAGTGCCAGTGACAATTCCAAATTAAATATCCATCTCAAATGCACCTAGTTCGCATATATGTATGCAACTCTCAAAAATATTCATCTGAAGATGGAAGAACAATCAATCCATCATGCACTGGACTCGTGATTTGCAATCCAGCTTCCCGATCGAAGGGACCAAGCTAGCTAGTAATTAGAGCAGACTGAGAGATGAAATCGTCCAGGCTCAGTAATTGCACACTTGCACGCGCGTTTGGGCTTGATATTTTTGCTCAGTCTATATTTAAGTTTTGATTCTCACTCGAATCAAAGGATTCATCAGCTGGAAGGCACGCAGCGCATAATTGTGCAATCTCGGCGCGGTTCTGCAAAGCCCGAGAAGTGTTGAAAACTGTGGACAACAATCAAAAATCCATTTGCACAATATATTATAGAATCATGCAGAACACAGAAAAACTCGTGCTTGACTCGCGGGAAAATGGTCACTGGTCAGGAGTCAGTGGAGTGACTCGGCTCACCGTTACGTTGAGATAGTCAAGGATGCCTTGTTAGAGCGCAACAATTGGAAGCGGCTGAGCTGCTTGTTGACAATTCTAGACTGATGAATCTCCTGAACCATCCTCACCAAACCAGTTTCGAAAGTCAGCATTCCAAACGTTTTACAAAGACACAAATGAAAATGATTTTGTTGCAGGCTACCAAAGAAGTACAGATTGACGAACCAAACTGAGTATGGGTTTGAAACTTTTTCATTCAAACAACCATACCATAAGTATTAAAATTCTAAAAGTAGATAGACACAAGTTGTAGTATGCAACATATATATAACACATTACTATAGAAGTTTGAAGAAAAAATTAGTTGTGGTTTGATTTAGTTTCAAACACAAGAAAACCGGCAGGGCGTCACCCCAAGGGTATCATACTTCAATATGCACCTTACAGTGACGCCCTGCCATTCTCCCTGTGAAAGTTAGCAATGTCAAATCTTACTTTTTGACATAGTCAATTTTGTCACGTACTTTCAGATATTTAGTGGCTTTTGACTTTGGAACTTTCAAACTTGCTTTACGTGGCTAAAAGCTACTAGAACTATGTACTTTCCTCCAAATACTTAGGAGCACTATACGCATTACTCTAGTGTTTTCTAGGATACCACCTATTTATTTTGAAACAAGGAGATTCATGGAATAGTAATTTGATCAAAACATGGCTTTAGTAGACTTAAAAACTCAAATGACATATAAACTATGAAAGATCTACATGATAACTTATTCTAGGAGTGAATAAAAGCTTTTTGCATAAACATAACTCAAGAAAACCAATTTCAAATTTTTGTTTATGAAAAAAGTGATTATTTTTTATTTGCCCAAACTACCCATTTACAAAAAAAATAACATATTAGGCCATAACTTTTGACTCATATTTCCAAATGTCATGAAATTTAGTGCATATGAAAGATATTCCACCATTAGAGAAATTTTGAAGCCTTAGGAGGGCCACTAGAAAGGGACATGAGAAGTCTATTAGTAGTGGAATAGGTTGAATGACAATTAGAGCTGCAAAGCACTGTTAGCTTGTGTAAATTTTAGCGTATGCAATTCAATTGTGTTATGACAGGTTCAAAATAATGAATGCAAATCTGTATATATGTTGAAGGTATGAGATACAATAATGAATTGCATATACTAAAGGCATGGGATGTTGAAATAAAAATAATTGTAAAGAAAACCCAAATATTGGAAAGAATTTCAATACAATTCAATGCCAAACAATATCTACTAAACAATGGTTGGAGTAATCATTTTTATAATGGAATTCATTGTCCATCATGAATTCTCAAAGAGTATGGGATAATTTGAAAATGAGAGCATTAAAGAAAATTTTAGGCCTCCAAAGGGCTGCTCCACAGCCCTCCGAGGTACTTTGAAATTTACTTTTTTTTGCTCAGTGGCGCAGGAACCGAAATTAAAATTCTTTTTTTTTAAATTTTAATCTTAAAAAAAAATTTAAATTTTAAATTTTAAAAAATGGCAATTACTTACTATTTTGGCAAGTAGTCAACCAAGCTGATTACTCACTGCGGGATAGTTCTAGAGTGACAGGACAAGCTCTGAAATAGCTTGGCTTGTCACTCCGGAGCAGCCCTCTGGAGGGCTCATATTTCTTCTAATGATTTATCACTAATTGTCAAAATACAGAAATTGTGTTTAATGTAGAACTTCATACCTCATTTATGCATAGTAAAAGAACTTTTTTCAAGAAACTTTGAACTATAAAAAGTTGGTAAACCAATCTAACTTTCATCTCCAAAAATTCTTTTGTGATTTGGAGCCTCCAATCAAAAGTCAAGAACAAAATTCGGAGAAGGGTTGAGAGGATCATTTTCTTTAACATTTTCAAACATCCTCTTTGAATTTTGTCTATAACTTTTGATTGGAGGATCTAAATGTCAAACGGATTTTTGGAGATAAAATTTAGTTTGTTTTTCTACCTTTTTTTAGTTAAATATTTTCTAAAAAAAGTTATTCTATAATGCCAAAATGAGGTCTGAAATTCTACTTTCACTACAATTCATATTTGTGCACTTAACTATGAACGGTTGAATTCCTACTCATCCAAATCATTAGAGAAATTCTCAGCCCTCTAGAGGGCCGCTCCAGAGCAGATGAAAAGACCCCAAGATTACATTTAACTTTGCTTAATGATTTGTTTTTTTCCTATAGTCGATCACTGGAAGTCATGATGTCCAATGACTGTCAATGGTTCAAAATTCAAGTATAAATAGTTAAATAATCAGGTTTCAGATATTATAAATTAAGCAAATTCAATGAAATTAAGCAAAATGAAGTGAATTTTCAAGCCAATTGTCAAAAAAATTAGAAATCTCTGACGTTTTCCAACTAAGGTAAACCAGCCCATGACAGGCAAACCACCCATGACAGACACCTACTAACCCCCCCTATTACAGTCATTTATCAATCTATGAGACTTTTTCTGAAAAATGGGGTTAAGACTGCATTGGGCTGATTTGTAGTTGTTATCAAAGCCTTGGGGTACAATCATGAAGTTATTAGTAACTGTCATGGACACTTATACTAATCTAGTCTAAATTGGTAGTAAAAAATAGTTTTTTTATTTCTTAATGTCATGTCTATGTTAGAAAGTCTTGTAGCCATCTTAGAAAATGCTATGACTGTTTTAGGAGGGAAGATGACCATCATGGAAACACTTTTGTGCTGATTTGGGGTAGTCTACAAGTTGTTTTCGGCTTACTGGACAGTACACTTCAAAAATTCACAAAAAATTCATATTTTGTCCAAAAATTAAAATTTCAGTTGCTTTCTTCATTTCTCACATGTGTCTTTGTATGAAAAAAAATTTGATTATTCTTGCTAATGGCAACAGACCACATCAAGCAATCTACCTGTCATAGGCTGGTTTACCTTAGCTTCTAAAGCCAATTAATTTAGGGTGCTTAATGATGAGAAAAAAATATCTTTATGTACACATGGGGTGGTAGGAGGTAGAACAACCCATGTGGGATATGTAGTTTAGAATTTGTAGTTTCTCAACCGCTCATAGTTAAGTATAAAGTAGGAATCGTGTTAAAATTAGAATTTTAAACCCCATTTAAGCATAGTAAAATGAATTTTCTCAAAAATCTTTGAACTAAATAAAGTTGAAAAATAAAACTAGTTTTCATGTCCAAAAATCCATTTGATTTTTAGAGACTCCAATAAAAAGTTATGGACAAAATTCTAAAAGGGGTTGAAAGGGAGATTTTCTTTGACTTTTTGAAAACCTTCTCCAAATTTTGCCCATAACTTTTTATTGGAGGCTCTAAACTTCAAACAGATTTTTGGACATGAAAACTAGCTTGATTCTACAACTTTATTTAGTTAAAAGGTTTTTGATAAAAAATTATTCTACTATACCTAAATGAGGTCTGAAATTTTAGTTTTAACACAATTCTTATTTTAAACTTAACTATGAGCGATTGAAAAACTACAAATTCTAAACTACATATCCCACGTGGGTTGTTCTACCTCCTACCACCCCATGTGTACATAAAGAGATTTTCTTCTCATCATTAAACGTCTTAAACTAAGTGACTTTAAAAGCTAGTTGAAAAATGTAAGAGTTTCTTAATTTTTTTGGCAACTAGCTTAGAAATTCACTTCATTTTGCTTAATTTCATTGAATTTGCTTAATTCCCAATTAATCACCTCAAATGTTTACGTGGTTGATTATTAAACAGACTTCTACACTTTCATTATTGGAGTTCTAACGTTTTTGAGGATATTCACCCACTTTGACAATGCACTGCAGCTATATGCCCCTACTAATTCTTACGCTATTAATAGATTGATTTGGTTACTATGGAGAGCGGCCCTCTGGAGGGTTGAGAATTTCTCTAATGTTAACATATCCCACTTGTATAAAGAAATTGCCTATGCAAATTTTAGAACTCACCTCAATAGTGTCTTCCTATTCTTTGTGAGGTACTTTCTCAACTAATAAAATTCTTAGATATTTACATCATTAGAAAAAATATTAGTCCTTCAGAGGGTTGCTTCGAAGTGACAAGTCAAGCTATTTCATAGCTTGGCTTGTCACTCCAGAGTTGTCTCGCAATCAGCTAAGCTGACTGCTCGCTGAAATAGTGAGAAATGGTGATTTTTTTATTTTTATTCTTAAATAATTTGTTAAGATTTTTTTTAAAATTAAAATTTACTCATAAATTTTAGTTCCTGTGCCACTGTCACTGCAGGTTCAGCAGGGCGGAAATAGGGGAAAAACAAATTTTTGAGCACAAAAAAAGGAAATTTCAGGGTACCTCGGAGGTTTGTGGAGCAACCCTCCGGAGGCCTGAAATTTTCTCTAATGGGTTCTTCTCACGATTGTTGCTATGAAGAGGTTCTTTAAGTAGAGTGTAGACCAACATTCCTATTATTTTTCAAATTCCACTAGCAAAAGTATGAAGAGTTGCATACATTCATGGCAACTTTTCTATAGAAAATGTAACCTACATGTGGAGTTGTGGACCACTCATATTTTTTTACTAACTTTATGTTAGAGCCTTTAGTTAGAGTGAGTATTGCACAATACAAAATCAATCCCAAACCCTGCAATATATCACATTCACAATAACCATAATTCTACAATCCATTTTTTCCTATACAACACTTCACCAATCACAATATCACATAATGCACACCAATTAGTTGCCTCATATTAACACAAGATTGCAACAAAATTAATAATAAAATACGAAAACATAGTACTACGAAAATATTGCCTCCTCCTTTATTGAAGTAATTAATAATTATTTGGTGTCACTCCTATAGCTACTTCTAGTTAAAGGTGGGACCAATATGAATAGACCCGCCTTAATTCACGCCAACCACAAAAGAGTTGGAATTCTTTCTTTCTTGGAGGGAGTGCCGCACAAGTGTTTTTGATGTAACTTCACTGCAAGGGGACTTTAGGATACACTAAAATTTTGTGAGAATGTGAGTGCTGCACAACTGAATCTTCTTCAAGTTAGGTCCTAACGATGCTTTTCAGGCTTTGCGTGATGACAAAGAAATTTTGAACCGACACTTTCTGGGGGCAAAGGTCGATTCTGGCCGGGGTTAACTGGATGGTCAAACACAAACGACCCATATGCAGTCAGCTGTTGACTGTTCTTTGGAAGCAAAATAGACCGATAGACAATGCGAGCAGTTGGAGACATGAACTGTAAGCAGAGCATGATTTGGTACAGTACGTACGACAGGCAACTCTTTCACAGCAAGCGGCAAGCTCCGCCTTTTATTATTGAGAATATCACTCAGACAAACAGCAACAAACGAAGGGAAGACGCACGGTCACGTACTCCCCTTCCAAACCAATGTCTCTATCTGGCAGGGGAGCTCCACTGAAGCTACTCCAGTCGATCCGAAACTTCAGCTGCAGCAAACTTTCATCATCCCCTTCAGTTCACGCAAGCTACACGATAAACATACATAGCTCTGTATGGATACAACACTGTGAGTCGTCGCGCGCAGACTTCGGTAAGTTCAACTGTTCATGTTGAATAGTTAGAAGTGAACGATTGTTCACCCTTACCGACAAGCTACGCGACTACTTTATTAACTTAATTCACGGCCCTTAGAAAATTCAACACGTACGTACTAGCTTTGACCCCTCCCGGCCAACAATTAAGACCTCGAGCTGTCTACCGGCAGGGAGGTGGTGGCAGCATGATCGATATGCAGCTAGCGCCACCTTGCAAGTGATTTCCGAACTCCGCCCATCCGCTCGATCCATCGAGCTCTCTCGATCGTGGACGCACTTGCTCTACTGATAGCAGTACTTGCCCGAGGAGTTGTATTTCCAGCCAGACTTGCATCGCGAATAACATACGCCCCCGCTGCATGCACAACACCATCGTCAGTCACATGCAGACAATTTCACGATCATCCAATTCATTACATTATCATGTCAGCTAGCGTAAGACATTATATTCAAATGCATTCTAATGCGCACAGCTAGCAATCCATGCAACGATCAATGAATGGATCAAAATCAAGATGGGGGCGCCGGTAACACATCGCCATTGGAAAACAGTACGTCATGCATGATTCTGGAAACTGAAATACCAACGTACCTGCAGTAGACCTCTCCGTACTTGTAGGCTGAACTGAGCTTGCAAACATGGCCGCAGTAGCCGCAGTTGTACTTGTCGGTTTTGAGGTTGACACACTTGCCGCTGCAGGAGGTGTAGGGTGAGTAGCAAACCGCATCAGCACTCCCTGCAGCTGCAAAACATTCAACATATCCATCAGATGCAAATCAAGTCGACATGAGTGGCTGCGTTAGATGGAACACAATTGACCAAGATCGAGAGTTCCTACATTTAATTAATGCACTTAATTATTCATCATTCTGGACTGAAACGGCGGCTGGCGGAGTCTATTGATTAATTGATGGAGATGGGGCACGCTGTGCATGCGTACCGATGAGGAGGACGAGAGCCAAAGCGGCCGCCAGCAGGAGGAGCTGACTCCCACGTCGCCATTGCTGCTGCGAGCGCGCCATCGTTCTCGGAGGTCGATCAATGAGCTCGGAACGAGAATCACTGGGACTGGTGGCTAGCTAGAGCTGGAGACTGAAGTCGGATGGACAGAGAAGAGGGAACACCAAGAGGCTGCAGAGCTGGATCGATGCCGATGAAGTGATGAGTGGGAGGGAGCGGAGCCACCCTTAAGTAGTCTTGAGATTGGTCCTCGCGGCAGTCCATTTCTTGGGGAGTTTGCGGTTAGCTGCTTGTTTCACTTCACGCGGATGAAAGTGAAAAATTACTTGATTGGCGATTGTCACGAAGGTCAAACTGGTGTCATTGCCGACCAATCCGGTGACGGAGGGGCATTGTAAGCTAGCCAGATGGGGAGAAGAAGAATATAACGAGTTCAACGAGCTGGACAGTGGCACCCTGAAACTATGTGCTTGCGGCTTGCGGAACCGACACTTTTCTGGAGCATATCGAATTTGTTATTAACATTGATATTTCCGAGAGGACTTTTCGAACGGGAAATGGATAAGGAGGCTTTTCAACTGTCGACGAGCTAGTGGTTGAAGCTGCCAATTGCAGCGCTGTTCCCTGCGTTTCTGAGGTCGGACTTACAGTGCTCATGCATGTAACCATGTTGCCATGGCCTCGCAAGCTACTTGTGGTCTGGAGTTCACACCCGTCATTGGGGTACGGTGCAAATGTTATATTATTCATGTGGAGGAAATTGTCAAACTCTTCCTCATTTGCAAACGGGCAGCTCAGGAGCAGATTCAGCAGAGTGAGTGCACATGCCTGGCTTGCGAATCCTTGAGTCACCACTCGATCACCATTCAGTTGGACAGTGCCAAATTTTTATGGAATTCTATTATCCAAGAGTTAGTTGTCACTCTTATTCATTCGGCGGAAAGGAGTCCATTCCGGTTGATCAACTCTGATGCATCACCACAAGCATCGTTACAAGCATCATTCACTTCCACTGGCTACATTTCAAGAAATGGGCAGCGTCGGGTTTAGGATTGAGTCGTTAAAACCCCTTGATGTTTGAACCCTGCTTGTTTCGTTTGCTAAGGCTCTGTGCATTTGCACAATTGTGACCCTAAACGTATGCTAAACTGCTCGCTAAGTTCTCAAACCCTAAAGCACTGAAGACATCTCTATTTTGACAAATAAGTCTAGAAACACAAATTCAATCCAGACACTTTGCTTTTCATTTGCGTCTTAACCCCTAAAGGATCATTGTTCCTTCGGGGGACAAATGCGTTTTTGGGCAGGTACCTACGGGCTGAAATTTTCTCCTAATTTTTTGAATTTTTTTTTGGAGGTAGAAAAGTTGATTAGCTTCGTGGGAATATAATTTTTTTCAAAATCGGTGTCCGGGAACAATAGTTATGACCAAATAAGCTCAAACAAGGGAACGGGTGGCAGCTCAGGCAACCAAAAAAAAATGAACAAAAATTTGAATTTGAATTTTAGTATTATTTTTTCTCATAGATTATATTTTTTTCTATCTATAAAGCTTTGATTCATTTCATTTAGATATGTTATGAGAAAATTATGGACATTCTTGTTTTTTGGGCAGTAGAGCATCTTCTTGAAAAAAATAACTTATAGGATTCATTTTTAAATGCAATTTTTCAAATTTTTCATTTTCTTTTTTTTGCATTGTCTGATTTATTTTTTAGAACAATCTCAGCATTGGGATTAGTGCATTTTAATTATATGAATATTTTAGATTTTCCTTCTATCTCATACCTACTTCTACTTAACAATTTTTTTAAGAATGATAATTAATTTTCTTTTGAATTTTTTTTTTACCTAGACTCTCAACTCAATTCTACACTATAAAGATTTAAAGCTCAAAACTCTGTAGTACAAAAATTTTAAGTTAAAAATGTTCAAAGTCAAAAAATCTAGTCCCGCAATGTGCCGAAAAACTTGTTTTTTCCACTTTAAACGCAGATATCTTGCAATTTGAGCAGTAAAAAATTCTGAAATATTTTTGACACACTCTCATACTAGTTAGGTGTAAGATCCTATGGTTAGATATGGAGAAAAAAACAATGTTTCAAAATTTTTTTTACTCCTTGCTATAGATATGGCAGTTTTGAGTGTTTTTTGGAAGAAAAAAGGCCTTGGTCCTTCAGGGATTAACCCTAATTAAACCTTGAAAGCAGTTCAAAATGTTGAACCTTGAAAGTTGTTCCTAACCCCTAAAGGACAAAGTTGTGTTTTTTGGCAACTCACTACGAATGGAATTTCTCTTTTTTTCCTTTTAGGGCCCAACAAATTTCATAACTTTTGACTGCAAGGTTAAAAAGTTATTGTATGAAATGTAATTTTTTTCCTTGTTTATGCAGTTTAGGTAGTTCTAAAAAAATCACTTTTTTCATAAGCAAAAATTTGAAATTAGTTCTCCAAATTTATTTATACGTAGAAATCTTTGAATCATTCCATTTTGATCAATATGAGTCAAAAGTTCTAAGGAGTTTTAGTTTGTAGGCAATTATGGATTCTCTACTCTAAAATAAACTTTGAAGTCCTCTATTTAACTCAAATTTTATAAATTTTATAAATAAATAAAATTACAGGATGTAGATTGTTTATTACAACATTACAACCATTTGGATTTTTATTTTTCACTTCAATAACTAAATTCTTAACAATTTTGTATTTTAAATCATTCTCTACTTCTTTTTATTTACTGTTTTTTTCCTATATGTTGTACAATTCCAAATGATCTAAAAAATTTCAAGTATGTAGCCAACTTGCTTTAAAGAATGAATCCAAGGAAGCACCACCATTTTGGACATTTTTTCATACAAATGTGATCTTGTGAAGTGCAACCCCCTCTCAAAGGATACACTTAGTTCTACTACAACAAACCACGTGCAAACAAGTGGTTGAAAATGAACTAAAATGGCATGTTTTTCAACTCAAATAATTATAGAGAATACATTTAGATGACCCTTGAATCAATATTCAACTCAAAATGAGCTTTTAGTAGAGAATTATTTTTAGAAATCTTTTGTTCATTTTTTAAACAATTTTTTTTATATAATATAGGGGTGTGATAGTTATTTTTCAATTCTACAGTGTATCTTTTAACTTCAAAAATTTGATACTAATTATTATTAACAAATAAAAATATGAATAATTCAAAACATAAAATTTCAAAGTAGAAAAATTTATCCATATTTTTCTTTTCTTTTTTTATTTAAAATTCAAAAAATATATAGGGGATTCAAAGTTTTGTTCGCACGTGGTTTCAAATGGACATTCTAAGTGACCTTCCGAGAGTTGCCTAGTTTTTTGTAGGGCCAAAAAAAGATTTATGTGAATTTAAAAGCCCATGTTTTGCAATCCTAGCAGTGAAAATATTTGAATTTTTTTTCACATGTTCTCAAGTCAACATACTATAAGATCCCATGGTTACATGTGTCCAAAAATATATTTTTCTCCAATATTGGGTACTTGTACTAGAAATGACAATCCTTTGGGGATTAAATATATTTTAGAATAAATTTTGAAAAGCCATAAATTGATTGGAGTTATGCATGTTATGCCCATTAACCTCATATGTTTAGGGTAACCATATTCTTAGGGGCACTTCACACTACGGCCATTGGTCGAGAGGCCGTCGCTCTCCACCAATTAGAGTCCAGAAACCCATGGTTTTCGGCCTCTCGGCCTTCACACTAGGCGGCACAACCGAAAGTCCAAAACTCCCAAATCTAACAGAATGTGAGGGAAATGCACGAAATTCGACGGACTCTCAACCTATAGTTTGATTGCCATTTTTGCTCGACCCAAACTATGGTCGAGAGGCTGTCAGTTTTTCTTTTTTCTTTTTTTGAAAATCAACAATTTCAGCAACTTTGTTATTTGTTATTTGTTATTTCATCAACTTTGTTATTTGTTATTTGTTATTTGTTATTTCAGCAACTTTGTTATTTGTTATTTGTTATTTGTTATGGTGGTAGAAAATAGATGGGAGAGAAAAAAATAGATGGGAGAGAAAGGGATAGAAGTCGAACAATATGGGTTTGGACTTTAGACTTGGCCTTTGGAGCCTTCACACTATGGTTGACCAAGTTGAGAGGCCGTGCCCAAACTATGGTCGAGAGTCCAAAGAAATGCCTCTTAATGAACCCATTTCTTTGGCCTCTCGACCATAGTTTGGGCTCGGCCTCTCGACCATAGTTTGGGCACGGCCTCTCAACTTGGTCGGCCATTAATAGTGTGAAGTGCCCCTTAGAACCAGTTGCCATTGGTGGATTGGAGCTCCAGTTACTGTACGAAGTCTGTCCATCCAATTGGAGGTCGACAAGGCGGTTCAAGACTGCTCTCCAGTACGCCTGGAGCTCCGCCCTGTAGCCCACTTGTAACCTTGATGAGGTTACTGAAATGTCATTGAATTATCATCTCACTGACTGCTCTTTGAATTACCAGTTGCTTGTTTTGCATAGAAGGCAGATGTTGAAGTTAATACCAGTCCTGGTAACCTCAGTGCTGGAAATGCAGAACAAAGCTTGACCTGAAATTTGTTGCTTCCTCCAAATAAGGTAAAACAGCCCATAACAGTCAGATCAACCATAGTGGAGTTTTCTCAAACCACAATATCTAACCTGACACTCATGGAGTGATTAGTGACAGTATTAGGAACACCCAACTTTTCCAGTGTAAGAGCATTCTCATGGCAAACTCGCCAAACAAGGGCGCCAAATCACAAAAAATTGCTTTCAATTAAATAAGAGAATTAAATCCAACAACCATCTTATATTTGTTGAAAAATATCTCCATCTTACCTTGAGATTAGAATTGTGTAGAGAAATTATTTATATACATATGAAGTGGTAGGATGTAGAACAACCCGTGTGGGATAATGTAAATTAGAATCCTACTATGCCTAAATGAGGTTTGAAATTCTATTGAAAAACAAAACCTACTTTTGACTTAACTATGAGCGGTTGAGTTCCTACTAATTCTAATTTACATTACCCACATAGGGTTGTTCTACATCCTACTACCTCATGTGTATATAATGAACTCTTCCTCTCCTCTAAAACTCAATTTTAATTGATAAATGGGAAGATTCCTTCCTACTTGTGCATACAAATTTCAAAATAATAAATGCTGTAATACATGACATTCAACCATTGTTCCTCGCACCCTCGCTTATTGTGCATGTCATTAAAACTAAACTCCCAAACATGGTTCACAAATAAATTTTGCCTGGCCTGAAATAGTTGTATCCTACTAGTCGGGGACCCAAACCTAGTTGGTATTGGGTGCTCTCCCCCTTAGGGGCCGCTCACATGCTCGCCCGGTGGGTGATATTTGCAGAAGAGTCCAAAATTTTGGCCCACCGGTGAGCATATGAGATAGCCCTAGCGCGCCTCTCGGGGAGGGAGTTCCACCGCTTCATCGGCAAAATCAGCCGCCGTCACCGAATATTCCCAACTTCAACCGATATCGGTGAAGTCTTTTTATTGGCTTCTCAAGATTTCCTACCTGCTACAAGCGGTTACTTTAGGCGGTTAACTTACAGTAGCAAGTGAGTGCAACTATTAGATGCGCTAATTGCAAATTTATGTGTCTTTTTGGCTTCCGTGGGTTGAAGCGTTTATGCTAGCCGGAGTGCCAGACTTCATGTAATTATTTTGGAGTTTTGTTGGAGCGTTTTTTGTTGAAGTGTTTTGTTGAAGCAGTTTCAGGTACTTCATTCTCATTGACTCTTTTAATATAATTTTCTTTTGAATGGCATGATGAGAACATTTAATTTTTGTTTTGCTTTGTATTGGACGTACAGTGAAGTAGAAAATTTTAAAAGTGTCTTCAAACTTGAGCCTATGTACTTGTTGGTTTGTGGTTTGTGGCTGGGTTTGTGGCCGGGTGGGTTTGGATTTGTGGCTTTGGGTGGGTTTATGTCTGGGTGGGTTTGGGTTTGTGGCTTTAGGTGGGTTTGTGTCAGGGTGGGTTTGGGTTTGTGGGTGGTTGGGTTTGGATTTTTGGCTGGGTGGGTTTGTGGTTGGGTGGTTGGTTTTTGTGTTCAGTGTTCCTGCTTTGTGTTTTATAGCTAGATGTTAAATTAGTGAATGGGTTGTTTTGTTGGTGGGTAAGTGGTTCAGTGTATTGCTATTTTGTAAGTGAAAACGGTTCATTTTTTGTTCTTGATTTGGTACCTTTTTTTCTTCTTTTTAGCTATTTCAATACAATTAGAATAATATGCTCTCTTTGCTTTGTTATGTGTCCCTATCATCCAAATTTTAGTCTTTCCTTAAGCTTGTATAATAGCAAGCCCAAAAATTGCCGATTAAGAGCTGAAACTAAATTTTTGGAAAGTTAAACTTTTTTTTTTAAATGTAGTAAATTTTCCTTCAAAAATAAATGGAAGTAGCATTTAACCCAAATCGTTCTATATTTTTTGGAGCTTTGTGGAATTAGTTATGAAATTTTGAAGATGAAATGGCATAGGGTTCTAAAATCGCCACCACCTCAAATGTGCATTGTTTGTACATTGCTAAAGGCTACAAAAAAGCAACATGTATACATAGTGTACATTGTTTTGAGGAGGCGTTCGATTTAGAACCTCTTACCTTAATGTTATTTCCTTTGCAATCAAATTCTTTTTAATTTGTGTCAAATAAAATAAAATAAACATTATATTATAAATAAGCAACAATGAAATTCTTCTTTCATTTTATTTAAAATTACTTTCAATCTCATTTTGAGTACAACAAATTCTGCTTAAGTTTTAAAAACATAATTCTAATTTGATATTATGAAACAACTTTCATTGTTTCTTCTTATCAACATACATTAATTTTTTTTTTCTATAGAAAATGGGATCACAGAGAACTCCTATTGATTTCAATTGGAACCCTGAGTCCATACATCTTGAGGATCAATCACAAGATGACATTCATGTGGAATTGGGAGAGCCCCAAGGAGGAGTAGATGGTAGAATGTACACATCTGGGAGATGGTCTTTAGCACATACTTTAAGTTTGTGTCATGCTAAGAGATTGGACTTCGAGAAATATGGACCCACAAAAAGTCAATGCCTTCAAATGACCACAGCACCCAAAAGATGGATGGCCATGGCTGATGATTTATGGGAAAAAGGTGTTCATCGCAATGAACAACAAATCCAAGACAAATGGGAACAACTCTCTCCAGACTTCAAAAAAGTTTATGATTATGAGAAAAAAATTCCCTCGGGTCAGAAAAGTTATTTTGCAATGAGCCCATTGGAGAAGAAAAATCATGTGAGGAGGTTTCCACGAGCTCCATTGGATGAGGTTGTGTACCTTGCCTTGTTGGAATGGTACCCAAGTATCTCCAATGCTGTGGATCCAGGAGACCTTCCACTTGATACTAGTACCATATCTCCATCTACTGGTATTTTTTTTCACTTCTTCACATTTTTATCATCATATCTTGATAATTTCTATGCACTTTACTATTGCATTGAATTTTTTTTAATATATCTTTCAGTGTTGCAGAGACTGGTGAATCATCCATGAATTATTCTACAAAGAAACAACATTTATCCATGAAGGCTGCAGATGGTGCATTGGCATCAATGGATAAAACCAGACTTGAGTTTGTAGAAGCGATAAGTTCAGGGCATAATCGTGAGGATATACGCCATAGGGAAATTATAGAATTGGATAGACAAAAGTTACAGTCAGAAGAAGCACGCCACTCTGATTTGATGAGGCTTGAACGGGAGCGATTGGAGAGTGCTAGTAATACTGGCAAGGCTTATGTGGATGCCTTGTTGAGCTTAAGTGATGCCATGAAAACAATTGGCAATGCACTTTCAAATAGGCGCTAGATTAAATCACTACTTCATGTGTGACTTTGCAATCTAAAATATTCACTTATGTATTTTTTTTTTAACTTCATAGATATATTTAATATCTATTTGGTTATTCTTATACACACATTAATATACAAGGTTTATTTCATTTTACTATGATACATTTTTATTTTTTTTAAACAAAAAAACATTCAAACTTAGTATGTGCATTTTTCATATTTTGGCATAGGTGACTATTTTTTCATTTGGTTTTTTCTTTTTACTAATTTTTTGGTGGATGTTGAAATCCGCTTTTGATTTCTAGTTCAACATTTGTTTCATCATATATGCCATGATTTGATTATGAAACATTTAGTGTTATTACTATACACAAATGCATGATTTGAGTATATGGCTAATTTGATTTGTATTTGTTTATGTGAAGCTTGTGAAATATGGACGAATTAGATGTTGGAGCAGCACTTGCAATGGTGGGGGTTGCAAATGCATCAGTTGGGACAATGGTACAACTAGCTAGCCAAGGGATGTTTGAGAGGAGTCAAAGAACAACCCCAAGAGTACCAAGTGTGAGGCATTTGAAGCGGAAAAAAATAGAAGGAGAAGAATTGTTAATTTTGCATTCAGCTATGGAATGCAATGCATTATTTCAACAAGTTTTTGTTGAAAAACATGGAAAAAAAAAATATTTGGATCAAAATATGGTCTACACTACATCAAGCCACGTTCAATTCATTGGTGGGATCAATACTCAACTCTGGTGATGCGTGATGATCCAGAGCGATTTTGTCAATTTTTCCGTTTATCGGTGCCAACTTTTCATTATCTCTACAGCTCGGTTCATGAAGAATTGCATCATAATCCACCATTGGGTTTGATCAATATCACTGGAAGATTGATGGATGTTCCTAAACAAGTTGCTATTGCATTACGAAGACTAGGAATTGGAGATACTCATGTTTCAATTAGTGAACTTTTTGGCATAGCCAATTCAACAAGTGTGGCAGTTTGTCAATGGTTCATTGCTGCTTTAATAAAGGTAGCATTGCCTTTGCATTTAAATTGGCCAACAGGAGAAAGATTATCTGAGGTGAAACTTGGTTTTAAAAACCTACATGGCATTCCACAATGTTGTGGTGCTATCGATTGCTCTCATGTCCGATTTGACTTACCAGCAAATACCAGATCTAGTGATTGGTATGATCGTGATCATAACTACTCTACAGTAATGCAAGCAATTGTAGACCATGAGGCCCGATTTACAGATGTTTTTGTTGGGGTTCCCGGATCTGTACATGATTCTCGAATTCTATTGATGTCAAATCACTTTAAAGAAGTGATTGCAAGAACTCGATTGAATGGACCAACAATTGAGATTCAAGGAGTTGATGTCTGTGAACTCATTGTAGGCGATGCAGGGTATGTTGGAGATAAAAACTTATTGGTGCCTTGGCCTGGAATCCAACTTCCAAAATTATATGACGAATACAACTTCAAACATTCCTCTACACGTATGGTAGTGGAACGTGCTTTGGGGATCCTTAAAGGAATGTGGAGGATTCTAAAAAATCCCATTACAAATCCTGATCTCAAAAGGATTCCAAGCTTAATAGTAGCTTGTTGTTTACTCCATAATATCATCATTGATAGGAATGATATTATTGATGAGTCAATTGTTTTATGGGGACATCATGATTTTGGGTATGCACAACAAATAGTGCAAAGTCCACCCCAAAATGATGGTGAACAAGTGCAAATGGCAATTGCAAGGCATGTGTACCTCTTAGGAGCAATGCGCTTGAATGAATAAAATGTTGTGACTTCTTTTACAATGTGCACCATTATTTGATTTTTGGGATCCTTTAAGGGATATCATGAAGGATTTTGTGACTTAGTTTATATTGTGTACCATTATTTGCTTTAGGATTCTTTTGAAAGATTTCCTATTACATGAATCCTATTATAGTACAATATTATTATGTATAATATTGCAATTAAATAGTATAAAAGAATACCAAATTTGTAAATACGTAGATTACATGAGTTTGACAATAACTTATGGAAATCCTTGTAAATTGTATATAAATTTTAGCATTATATTTAAACTTGTAAGTCATAACATCTTATATAAATTTTCACACTAGGTTTTTACCATCCAATTTTTGTGTGGATGATTCCTTAAATGTGTATGGGGCTATTGGATGTGGAAAGGCCCTCATTGAGGAACTACACAATTTAAAAAAAAAGATGCATGGGTCATGAATCACAAAAGATGTCTTTTTTATCATTGCATTTTAAGAACTTCTACCATTCTTTACTTTTGATTTGAATTTTAATCATGAAGAATTTTTTAATAATTCAAATTGAACTAATGAATTGAAACTTACATAGTCAAATTTCTACTCCAATTTGAAAAGACAAAAAAATTCTAGGATTGAATAGTGGACCTCAAACCATGGTCTACAAATTTTCTAATTAAGAATGACACATAAATCTAGTTTGGCACCAAGTTGTTCAAGAATATTTTCTATGCCTACAGTGAAATTTTCAGATGCATTAAGCTTACTTGTATTTGATATGAATTTTTTTCACTATTTCTCCAAAAATCCCCTATAATTTGAAGCATGCACAAACAAATCTGAAAATTTCAGCACTTATACGGGAGATGTGATTCCCTCCTTCATGCAAAAAAACTCAAAAATTTCATTGAAATTCAGTTTCCCCTTGGACCATACAGTACAGATTGAATTAGTTTGGATGTTAGCATCCAGGGTTACCATGCCTGGCTGACTAACGAAGTGACTCAACTCTGAGGGCAGGTCACCTGAGCCACCCAAGGCCCCAACATAAAAGTGATTAGCATGCTGGGTGGGTGGTTCTTTACCCACCGGGTCTGGGCAAACTGCAACAGTGGTTTTGCCCACCCACCCAGCATGTGAGGAGGCCCTAAGTCCGTTGATCTGTAAGCACAGATCCAGTGTTATTATGTAGATCTGCCACACCTCAATTTTTTTTTTCAGGGGTTGGGTTGGGGTTGGGAACTCACGAAGGGATCCATATCTCTATTTTGTCAACCCACCAATCCCTGGCCAGCACAATTAATACGCATAACTATTCCCCTAATTCCTTCACTGCAAAGGATGCTCTGGATATACTGAATTAAGCCCCCAGTTTCTTCGTGGAGGTAACTCATTGAATAATTATACAATTCATATCATGGACTCAGGTAGCCGGGATGTACAATGCACAGCTATCTGAAACAAAACATGAAAAAATAATGACACTATAGTAGGACCACCCTAATCACTTAAGCATCTGTAGAACAGATGGTGAGCAGTTGGTTGCGTTTGAAATTTTCCTGTGTAGGGAGATAGAAAATATTGGGATTGCAAAATTTTCAGAGTTTTATTTGCAAAACTGAAATTTCTGTGAATTTTAGAAGGCATAAAGTGTTCTGAACTTGTACATAACATCTAGAGTCTTGCAATTCCACTCATAGGGGAGACTAGTTACTACTCATGCGTACAAATTTCAAAATAGTAAATGCTGTAATACATGGCATTTAGCAATTGGTCCTCACAGCCTCGAATATTGTGCATGTCATTAAAACTAGACTCCTGAACATGATTCATAGAGAAGTTTTGCCTGGCCAGAAATAGGGGTATCCTACAAGTCAGGTACCCATCTTTGGTTGGTAATGGGTGCTCCCACCATAGGCCTTGTGCGCCACTGTGATGCGGCTGCGCTGCTCCGCTTGGGTGCCTTTTTGTATTTTACTCTTGCTTTGCTTCTCCTGTCCCGCCCAGGCTGTTTTCAGTTGAGCCTTGTATTTTGTTTATTCTTTTGCAGTAAAGGGATCCCTTTATTTGTGTCAAAAAAGAAAAAGAAAAAAAAGAATGACATTACTTAATTGGATTATTGGACGGAGGTTATTTTGGGTTCCTGGTCATGGACCCGACCAACTGATTCAGGATTTTGAATCAGTTGTAGAGTTGGGCAGCTCCAATTTGGTCGGTCGGTCTTACCCTGCCGTGCCGGTGCAGTCATTTGAAAGCTACTTTTTGTCTAATCATGTACTACCTCATCACTACAGTAGTGAAAATAATTAGGTTGCTGCTCCCTAATTTATCCACATTTTACACCCTATTGGTATTTACTATTACTGTAGAAGGATGCATTAATTTTTATCAGCCAAGAACCATGTGTGTGGCATGGGTTGATGCACCAATTCAAGGCCAGGTTGAAGAGAGTCACATTCGCCTCCAAGGGCACAAGTGGTGAATCATGAGGTAAATTTTTATGGGGAAAGGCAACCTAATTTCTTTGTATAAGGTAAAATAGCCTATTGTGGTCAGAATTAGGAGTTTGACCTTATATGGTTGCTGGAATTTTTTAATTTTTTCTCCACATGTAGACAAGGGTGAGAAAGAGCAAGAGCAATTGAAATTATATTTTTTCAACAAAGTATGAATTCACTAGGATTTTTTGAAGTGTTCTGCCCAAAAGAGTCAGTAGACTACCCCAAACCAGCATGCAACGGTACCCATAATGGTCACCTTACTCTTCTAAAGCAGTCACAATATTTCTATGGGGCACACTCAAATAGTTGGGTGTTCCTAAGAGCATCCCCACAGAAGATGCAGCAAATACAGCTGGCCGATGGGGGCTTGCAATGCGGTTTTGACACAGTCGACAAGCTCCTCATGTGCCCCACAGCCAACACGCTAAGAGGAGGCTTCAAATGAATTATGCAATCCAAAGAAGTTTCCTTGCTTTAAATTTTTTTTAAATAAAAATTGTATCTTTGAATTCATTGAAAACAAGTTCACCTTATTTCAATTGAAACACATTTCGAAGTTGTTCTTTGAAATTCCAATAGAAAAGTGGAGTTGTTTATACACATGGGGTGGTAGGAGGTAGAGCATCCCATGTGGGATATGTTAATTTAACTTCACTTTATGTGGTGAAGCTCCTACTAATTATAATTATACCACATGGATTGTTCTACCTCCTACCACTGTATGTGTATATATTGAGCTTCTCATGCACCCACTAAATTCAAAACACGTTCGTATTTCATTTATCATATAAATTTGGACTTATGATAAAATGCCTATGCGCATTTCATTTATTCTGAAATTATTAATTTCTAAATGTGATTGAATTCTTTTGAGTGTCAGTTGGGGGCCGGTACCTCAGTACATTTGACCGTGCCTGCCGTGGGGCAGTAAAGTGACCGGGCCCGGTCACTATACCGGGTTTATGCCACTTACAGTATTGTCGTTGGCATGTTCTAATGTGGTTACTAAGTATTCCATTAGAGTTAGGTAAGACATTGATTGTGGCCCAAAATCTCATAAACTGAGAATAACCGTTATGGGGTCCTTCCGTAGGTGACTGGAATAGGAGAAATAACCACAATGGGCTATTTTACCTTAGTACTCCGGAGTACTACTGAGAGAGTCAAACGGCGATTTCCACTCTTGAGATCCTTGTATGTCAAGTCAGAGAGTTAATTGCAACAGTTAATGGCAATGGATTGGTGATGGAAGTGGCAGTGATAATTTCAAATTTCCATCTCAAACGCACCTCTCAAATATTCATCTGAAGATGGAAGAACAATCAATCAATCATTCTTGCACTGGACTTGTGATTTGCAATCCAGCTTCCCAATCAAAGGGACCAAGCTAACTAGAGCACATTGAGACTGAGATGACTGAAATCGCCCTGGTCCAGGCTGAGTGGTTGCACATTATTTTGCACTTATTCTTGCTCAGTAAGGTAGTGTGCTCATAAACCGTCACTTTAAGGGCTGATTCGCCTTTTTCACAGGTTTCCAGGGACAAAATTATTTTTAGATCATTTTTCAGAGAAAGAAAAATAGATGCGGAACCCAACACAAGTAGTTTCATATTTTTCCAAGCATTTTTGAATTACTTATAAATTTTCAAAGATCCAGGTCATAGGCACCTATTTGTGACCATAGGTGTCCCAAAATCCGTCCCCTTGTGACTTATAAAGAAATGTGCAGAAATCACAACCAATGATTGGCTCTTACAATAAAAAAAACAATTATACTTGAATTCATTAACAGAGCAAACAGGGCCATTCAAGGATCACCTTGCATTCATTCTACAACTACCTACATGACGATCTGAAGAAGAGGGGCGGTTTATGAGCACACTACCTTAGTCTGTATTAATTTTAAGTGCTGATTCTCGATCACTTGAATATATCAAAGGATTCATCAACTAGGCACGCCCTGCAATATAATATGTGCTTCTCTGACGCAATTGAGAGGCGGTTCAGCTTGCGAAGCAGGAGGAGCGTTGAAATCTGTGGACAATATTTTGCACAAAATATTATAGAATCATCATGCAGAACGTCCACACAAAACAACTTGGTTGACTCCCTGGGCCAAGGCCACGGAAGTCAGTGACTTGTCCCACCATTGAGATAATTGAAAATCCCATTTTCAAAACAATATCATTTTCCAAAAATAGTAAAAATTTATGATAGGTCAAACTCTCCATTTGCCAAGTCCACGTTGGGTACAAATTTAAAGCCCCATTGAATAGTGTTCCAAATCGGTTATGCTTGATAACCTACACTAAATAGAGTGAAATTAGGTTGTCCCATAGTAATTTTTCAACATTTGACACTATATAAATGTTTACTATTTTGGTACTACAAATCTACAATAGATTGTACTACTTTTGAATCAAGTGTTATTTACAATGTCATAGAAACCATAGTTAAATTAGAAAGCTTTATTAGTTTATTGAAATCCAACTTTGAATTCAAAATCACTTAGATAATTTTTAGAGGTTTTAAAAAATATATCACACCTTAAAAAGAAAAAGAAAAAAGAAAAAAGATAGGTTAGGATGAAGTTTGAAAGTAAGAGGAACTAATTTTGAATGAAAATTACCAACAATCATCTAAGCCAAGTCAAAAAGAAACTTTAGAATCTAGTTAAAATTCAGAGTTTATTCTTGATACTAAAAGTCAATTTGGAATTTTAAGCTAGTAGGAAACACTGAATGAAGTCTTACAATACAATTTAGAAAGAAACTTCATCTGTTCATACCTTCATTAGAGAAAAAATGAGGCCTCCATAGGGCTGCTCCAACAGTCCTCAAGGGACCCTGAAATTTGGATTCTTTTTCCAAAAAAATCGTTTTCTCCCTATTTTCGCCTGCCTGAATCTGCAGTGGCAGCAATGCAGAAATCAAAATTAATGAATAAAAAATTGATTAAAATAATAAATAAATAAATAGATTTCAAGCTGAATTTTTTTTTTAAATTTAAAAATATTAAACTTAAAAAAAAATCACAAAACTGGCAGATTTTAAGATATTCACCTTGGCTAATACCAAAGGTGCATCTGAGAGTGTGGCACTTTTCGGGGTGATAGAACAAGTTCAAAATAGCTTGGTCTGTTACCACAAGGCAACCCTTTGGAGGCTTCATTTTTTCTCTAATGTTGATTAGAAAGTAAAAATCCAAAGTGTCTTAAGTTACATTTTAGAAATTTAATTTCAAGCTCTATAGTTTAGAATTACTAAAATCCAAAAAATAGCAAGATGAAATTAAAAGTTTAGAGTACTATCAAGTAGTAATTCAAAGTTGTGTGGATGTTCAAATCAAGCCTTTAGAAGTAAACTAAAACACACACTCAAATGCAAAATCATATAGATCATACTTAGGGGATCTAGAACTACCTCATATTCATAAAATAGATTAAAGAAACAAGGATGGTAGAAGAGGATGAAGTTTGGTAGTAAAGAAGGCTAGAATTGGATGAGAATTGTAATTATTCATTCCATCTATACCTTAAACCCTCAACACTAGAGACTATGTTTTCACCAAAATTGCCCCAAAACTGCCCTTGCATTTACAAGCACCAAATTTTAGATGAAAAACATTTTTGGATACATGAAACCATAGGATCTTGTAGTAAAATAGTTTGAAAAGATGTGAAAAAAAATTCAAAATTTTTCACTGTATAGAATTGTAGATTGCAAGATATTAACGTGTGAAGTGACAAAAATCCTTTTTTTGGCCCTATGAAAATACGGGCAGTTGCACTTTACAAGGTCACATTTGTATCAATGAAAAAATATCCAAAATGGTGGTAACTCTTTGGAATCATTCTTCAAGTCAAGTTGGCTACATGCTTGAAAAATTTTAGATCATTTGGAATTGTACAACATATAGAAAAAACATAGTAAGTAGAAAGCAGTAGAAAATGATTAAAAATACTAAATTGTTAACAATTTATTTATAGAATTGAAAATTTTCAATCCCAATGTTTTCAATGTCTTAATAAACAATATACACCAAATATTTTTATTTTTTTTCAAAAATATTTAAAATTGAGAAAAATAAAGGACTTCAAAATTTATTTTAGAGTAGAGATTTCATAACTACCAACAAACTAACCCAAACTAAAATTTGTCATAACTTTCATCTCATTAATCAAAATGGAATGCTTTAAAGCTTACCACATATATAAAAATCTAGAAAACCAATTTCAATTTTTAAAAAAAAAGTGATTTCAAAGAAGTTTTTTTTCCTACCCAAGCTGCTCGCCAAACACTAAAAATTACATATCATGCAATAACTTTTGAACCACGTAGTCAATTGTTATGAAATTTGTTGGGCCTTAAAGCTACTCCTTGGGCACACATTGTGTGAAATTTTCAAAGAATTTTTTTTTTTTTTTGTCTGTAGTGAGCTGCCCAAAATCATTATGTTGTCAGAAACGCTATTTCAATTGGATGTTTAGGGGTTAAATGAAGCTATTTGTTTGTTTTATTTTGGTTGGTTTGCTTTTTTGTTATAGTGAGATCAGTCTTTGGAACCGTGTGTCCGTTGCGTTTTTGGTACTATCGGAAAGCCTTCAAGGAAGAAGATTGCATAGGCTTTGTTTTGTGGCGTTCCAACTCACAAAAGAAAAGATACTGAATTTAGAAGTTTTATAAATTAAAAAATTAACTTCACTTTACTTTGGCTGTGTAAATGACACAAGTTACACTAGTCTATACCTTACATAAGGGTGAGAATGTTTGTTTTGTTGTTTTGTTTGTTTGTTATAGTGAGATCTTCGAAACTGTGTATCCCTTGTTCACATTCGTGATACCATTGGAAAGTTCTTTGTGAGAAGAGGTGCATGGACTTTTTTTCATGGCATTCCAACTCATAGTCAAAAAGATATTGAATTTCAAAGTTTTAATGAAATAAAAAATTTAAAAATTATTTTTACTTTTATTTTATTATACTGTGGCAATGACATAGGTCATACTAGTTCTAATGAAAACAAAACCTCAGAGTCCAAGAACAATACAAAATCAAAATCAAAAAGTAAAAGTTGATTTAGATTAATGAGTCAATAGATATTGATAGATGACGTTCATTACGACAATTTAGAGGTAAAACTTCATTTGCCTATAACTTGTGCTTGGAAGGTCTAATTGTAGAATTATTTACCATTTTGGAATAGGCATCAAGTGCTTTACAATTTAGGCTACCTAAAGTTTAGAATGTAGCATTTTTTATTTGGGGTTCTACATTGGCCATAGGATTGTCACATTAGGTGGACCATCTTGCAAAAGGGAAGATACAAAGAACAAATTCTTAAGAAGGATGGATTCCAACATGATGCTATTGCTTTTAACCGATGGGCCCCAATAGTCTTGCTCCTTCCATCACATGTGGCATGCATAGTATACTAAATAGTGAAATTAGGATGCTTTAACTCCTAAAGTCCTAAGGCCATTTTTCTGTCAAAAACCACTCTAAACTGCCATTTCTACTGCGTTTGTCCAAAAAAACAAAAAAAATACTTTTGTTTGAATTGAACCATAGGATCTTGAACTTTACTTGTTTGAGATTATGTGATAAAAATTTCATGAAGTTTGACCGTACAGATTGAGAGATATGAGCATTGAAAGTTGAAAAATCAAGTTTTCGTAAACACTAGACTGCAATTTTAGATGACTTTGAATGCTACTTGTGGAAAAAATGTGCACTATGGAATTTGAATTCAAAAAATTGTCAAGTAGAAGTAGGTCCAAGATTGAAAGAAAAACTAAATTGTTAATAGCTCTTAGATGGAATTGAAATACAATAATCCCAATGGTAAGATTGTTCTAGCAAGCAAACTTAACCTTTTCAAAAAAAAATTTGAAAAATTTGAAAATTGCATTTTGAAATGAATCCTATAAATTATTTTTTCAAAAAGATGCTTAGATTGCCCAATGAAAAAATAAGATTGTTGATAAATTTCACATCACTAATCAAAATGGAATTAATCAAAGCTTTAGATGTAGACAAAAATATAATCTTTGAGAAAAAAAATTAAAAAAAAATTATTTTGAATTTTTGCAATATTTTTTGTGTTGCCCACTGAGTTCAGTTCTAGGTTTTTGTAGTATAACTTTTTCTTCCGGGCACAGATTGAAATAAAAATTATATTCCCACAAAGCTTATCAAATTTTCTATCTTCAAATGAAGTTTAAAAAAATTAGAGTAAAATTTCAGCCCATAGGAACCTGCCCAAATTCCAAATTGTCCCCCGAGGGAACAATGGGACTTTAGGGGTTAACAATTAGATTGCTTAACCTGAAGAAAGTTACTTTATAAGTCATCAAAGTCAATAGATATTATTAGAGATATTTTCATGTGTACACTGTATGGAGGTTTATGAGTCCCAATTACAACAATACCTAAGTCAAAAGTAGTGCAATCTTGTACAAAAATAGTAAATATTTATATACTTAGTGTCAAATGTTGATAAATTACTGTGGGACAACCTAATTTCACTTCTGTAGTTAAACAGAGAGTCTGACCTATCATAAATTTTTACTATTTTTGGAAAATGATATTGTTTCGAAAATGGGATTCTTGATTATCTCAATGGTGGGATGAGTCACTCCTCTGACTTCCGTGGCCATGGCCCCGGCAGTCAACCAAGTTTTTGTTTGTGTACATTCATAAAATGCTGTCCACAGATTTCAACGCTCCTCCTGCTTCGCATGCTGAACCGCCTCTCAACTGCGTCAGAGAAGCACATATTATATTGCGGGGCGTGCCTCCCAGTTGATGAATCCTTTGATTCGACTGAATGATCGAGAATCGATCTGCACTTAAAATATAGAGCCAAAATAAGTGCAAATGTGCAATTACTGAGCCTGAACCGCGGCCTGGGATATTTCATCTCTCAGTCTGCTCTATTTAGCTTGGTCCCTTCGATCGATCGGGAAGCTGGATTGCAAATCACGAGTCCAGTGCATGATAAGTAGTATGTGATTAGACAAAAGATTAGCTTTCAAAATGACTGCACCGGCGCGGCAGCTAGCGTAAGATCGACCGGCCAAATTCGAGCTGGCCGGCTCTAGCTAGCTACAACTGATTCAAAATCCTGAATCGGTCGGTCGGGCCCATGAGCTAGGAACTCAAAATAACCTCCGTCCAGTAGTAATCCAATTAAGTAGAGTCATGCTTTTTTCATGTTTCGTTTCAGATAGCTGTGCATTGAACATCCTGGCTACTTGAGTCCACGATATGAATTATATATTCAGTGAGTTACCTGTACGAAGAATCTGGGAACTTAATTCAGTATATCCAAAGCATCCGTTGCAGTGAAGGAATTATGGAATAAATGTGCGTATTGCATCTGCTGGCCAGGGATCGGTGGGTTGACAAATTAGAGACATCGATCCCTTCATGAGTTCCACCCCCGAAAAAAAGAAGTTGAGGTATGGCAGATCTATATAATAATACGGGATCTGTGCGCAACGGACTTAGTGGACTTAGGAGCGGCTGGGCGGTGTTGGGACAGACCACTGTCTGTTGGGTGCCGATTTCTTCATAAATTCCATTCCAAATAAGGTTGGGGAGCGACTGATTTCAAACTTGTAGAGGACTGCAGCAGTGATCGAGCTAGAAAGTGATCGAACTTTTCGGTAAGTTGGTCGCACGTGCACTATGAGAATTCACTTTGTATGCAGACGTCAGCAGACGTGGTGTGACTAGCGAGCGTGGACCTCGAGGGGACGCTGAGGGCTCCCAACGATACGAATGCTGTTGAGTGCAGCGTCGTGTCGCTGCTTCTAGCTAGTCACTCTTGTGCGGCTGTGCCATTAATAAATATCCCGTGGCCGCTGGATATGGCTGTGGCCACCAAGTCAAGAAGGAATTTGAATCTTAGTATCCGGCGTATGAGCTTAGGGGCCGCTCACATGCTGGCCCGGTGGGCAAACTTTCCGCTAATTCAAGCAAGAAGACAAAAGTGGCTCTACCGATGGTCTTGCCAGGGTGGGCAAGCGGGAAAGGAGGAGGTGAAGTTTCACTGATACCGGTGGACAACCTCATTGGTGGAGACTTGGTGGAGACGAGGGAATCTAATACATAAAAACTTTTTATTGTCTCCATCCCCACCCACCGGGTCCACATGAAAGTGCAATGTCTATTTTTCACTGTAGCACCCGCTGTGAAAGTTCCCCAATGACCGATACATGTGAGGAGGCCCTAATTATGCCAGAGTGTTAAACTTTTCAGTCTACAAAGCAAACGAAGTTTTGTAGCTTGCAAAGTGCAGCTTGAGATAAAAGAGGGAGAATGGTCCCACAGAATATATAGTACACTGGTAAGCTCCTTTGGTTACGATTCTAAGTAGGAATTAGCCTCCACTAATCTACAGGTCATAATATCAGCAAGTGGTGAAGTAACGGTATGTACAGTTGCCAGTGTTAATCACCCACTCTCAGCACTACTCCTAATTGTCAGTTACTTAAACTCCCCTGTATTTGCTAATGTACAGAATTAACCGGATGGGATGACTAATAAATGGATGAACGTGTGTACAAGTTCGAGAGTGTATATTCCAACACCCTCCCTCACTCGAAAAACCCTAAGTGACTAAACATGGCGCGCGTTGCTCTCTTCTCTTCTGATTTCGTAACTTTTTTTTTGGATCACGTAGATCAAATGTTGCTGGTGAGTGTCGAATTTCTTCAGGTTGCTCATGTTGGATATCTTTCGAAAAACAATTTTAAGTCTGGTGCTGACGGCTTGAATCACTTGATTGCAGGTGCAAATCTTCCTCCTATGGCTGTGGGTTTTGGTCATTGGAGTCCACCGAGTTTGTTGTGGTTTGCAGGTTGTATTTGCTTGTGTGTGGGCCTTGATTCAAGCAGACCGGGAACGACAGGAGGTTCAAGCTGCATTCATGTACCATGGAAGTGCCGCTAGGGTTGCCGGTGCAACAAGCAGTGCGAGCACAGGAGCGGAGATCGTTCCAATGTTATCGGATGAACATTGGAGGCACCTTGTCACGAATCCAGAAGAGTGGTGGGACAATCGTTTATCGCGGAAGAATCCCCGGGCGCCAGACTTCAAGCATAGAGTGTCGAGAAAGGCTCTGTGGCTTGATAACATATAGACTCCTCAGTGGGCTCGTGACAAGTTTAGTAAGGGATAGAAGCACAGGAGATTATGCCTGTGCTATAGCAGTTTTGAGTAAAGCTCTTTGGAGGAAGTGGCTTAGTCAAAAAATCCGCTTGCTGTTTTGTAGTTGGAACATAGGTTACTTGTATCGTTCCTCTGTTGGCTGCTTCTCTGACGAAGTGATGCTGTATCTCAATGTGTTTGGTTCGGGCATGGAGAATTGGATTTTGCACTAGTTTTATGCAAGACTGATTGTCACTCAGTAGAGTAGTTGGCTCTACGGTGTTGACTCCAAGTTCTTCAAGCAGCCTTCTGAAATAAATAATGTCCTTTGATGCATCCGTCAATACTCTATACTCTGCTTCAGTGCTTGACAATGAAATCGTGGGTTGCATTTTGCTGCTCCAACTAATTGTTGAGTTTCCAAGCTTGTGGAGCACACCAGAAGTTGATCACCTGGTGTCTGCATCTCGCCCCCAGTCTGCATTGGCGAACGTATGAAAGTTTGTGTCTCCGTCAGCTTCCATAAAAATTCCATGGTCTAGTGTACCGCTCAAATAACGGAGGATTTTTTTCACGGCTTGGTAATGTGCCAACTCGGGAGCTTGCATATATTTCAAAACGCACCCTACAGCGTAGCTGATGTCTGGTCGAGTGATGCAGGCGTATAGTAAACTGCCAACCAAGGATTTGTAGATCGTTGGGTCGATTTTCTCGGTGCCCATGTGGCCATGTTTGATTGAAGCGTCTCCTTCGGGTCCATTGGCAGTTTCGTGGGATTGCATGTTTGCAGGCTAAACTTCTCCAGAAGTTTGTTTATGTAACCTTGTTGGTTGATAAAGAGCCTTTTGCTGACCTTGTGAATCTCCACTCCGAGGTACTCGCTGGCATCAGACCTAGGCGTCATTTCGTATTCCTTTTTGAGGTCTTGCTTCAGTTGCATGATTTCTTCTTGATCACTTCTTGTGATGAGTAGATCATCCACGTATAGTAGTAGCAGGGTTAGTTTTCCATTTTTCTCAAGATAGAAAAGATTTGAGTCGTTCTCACTTTTGATCATCCCTCGTTTCTGGAGCCAGGAGCTAATGTGGTCGTACCAGACCTTTGGAGACTGCTTGAGTCCGTAGAGTGCCTTGTTTACTTTGCACACTTTTGTGTAATCTCCTGCGCCAGGAAAACCCTCAGGAATTTCCATGAGTATCTCTTCTTCTATATTTCCGTTCAAGAAAGTTGTGATAACATCCATCTGTGAAAGTGTCCAGTGATACTTGGCAGCCAAAGCCAGAATCAGGCGAATTGTTGACCATCTGACCACTGGAGCGAAGATATTGTGATAGTCAATTCCTTCTGTTTGCTGGAAACCCCTGGCGACTATCCTAGCCTTGTATTTAATGATGTCCCCTTTTGAGTTCCTCTTGATCCTAAAGATTCACTTTGCAGTGATGGGTTTCCTATGATCTAAGCGATCCACCAAGCTCCAAGTCTTGTTCTTGGAAATGGAATCTATTTTGCTTTGCATTGCGTCTCGCCATTCTTGTTTCTGGACGGCAGTTTGGAAATCCAAAGGCTCTTCCATCAGCTCAGAGATCAAGATCCAGTAGTCTCGCAATTTCTTCGATGATGATCTGTTTCTAGTTGGATATCTTCTTGTTACAGGTCCTGCTTGTTTTTCTGGACGTGTCCGTCTGGTGACAGGAGCTCTTACTGGTGATTCTGGTGATTCTGGTGAGTTGGTTTCAATATTGACAGGCTCGCTCAGATCGAGTTGTTCTACTTCTATTGACTCAGGTTCTAACTCTTGGCTTTCTATTTGCTCTGATTGAGTTTCTTCGTTAGTAGAGGTCTCTAGGTGACTGAAGATGCTAGGTTCTGATGCGGCAGTCTTGAGGAAATGATACCCCACCCTATTTTCGTCAAAGACTACATCTCGACTGATAATCACTTTTCTTCTTGTTTTGTCAAACAGTCTATACGCTTTGGTTTCATCGTCAAAACCTAAGAATAGGCAAGGCAGGGTTTTGCTTTCTAATTTATTTCTACTTTCTTTGGAACATGTAGATAAGCAAGACATCCAAATATTTTCAAATTTGAGATGTCTGGTTTTAACCCGGAGTACCTGGCTTCGGAAGTCTCTTCAGAGTTAGCTCGTGTTGGACTTCGGTTCATGAGATAATTTGCATGCGAGACTGCCTCTGTCCATAGATGAATTGGGAGGCCGCAATCTTTTGACAGACTTCGGGCCCTCTCCATGAGCGTTCGATTTCTTCTTTCCGCCACGCCATTTTGTTGTGGTGAGTTTGCTTGAGTTGACTCCCTCTTGATTCCGTTGCTGTAGCAAAACTTCATGAACTTGCTTAACATGTACTCTCCTCCGCGGTCCGTCCGAAGTATCCTTACTTTGTTTCCAGTCTCTGCTTCAATTAGTTTCTTGAACTCGTAGAACTTTTGGATTGTTTCACTTTTCTCCTTCAAGAAATAGGTCCAACTCTTACGTGAATAGTCATCAGTGAATACTAACACATATCTGGAACCACCTAGTGATGTCACAAGCATCGGGCCCATGAGGTCGGAGTGCAATCGCTCTCCAGGCTTGAGTGCATGAGTTTCGCTTTTCTTCGGGAAGCGTTCTCTATGCTGTTTTCCCGCGAGGCAACAGTGACACGTTCTTTTTTCTAGGTTTATATTTGGTAGGCCGATAACTCTCATGGCCTTGGACAGGTGTGTTAGTCCTGCATAGCTAAGATGTCCTAGGCGACGGTGCCACAGTGCAAGGATGTCTTTATACTCGGCAGATAATGCTGTTGGTTGATTCAAAAAACAGTACATCCCATTCGAGGGATCTCTACGTCCTGAGGCGACTACATTGTTGGATTTGTCTATGATCCAACATTTCTGGTTGGTGAAGAGAATACGGTGTCCTAAGTCTGCAAGAGCACCTACTGAAATCAAGTTTTTCTTCATGCTAGGTACGTACTTAACGGATTTCAATTTTATTTCTCCAGTCTCTGTGGTTACAGTAGCTGAGCTAGTTCCCACTACAGAATGTGATTCTCCTCCTCCAGTCTTGATCCCGTTGATCTGCACGCCGGAGGAACTGGGGTACTGATCTAGTTTTTCATAGTCTGTAGCTATGTGACCAGTTGCCCCACTATCTAGGTACCAGGGCCCATTGCCCCAACTATAGTAAGAATCAAAGTAATATGGATCGTAACCCTATTCTAGCTGTGAATCAAAAAACTCAGCATACTCGATCTGACTTATCTTTTTCTTGTCAGGAGCGGACTGAGTACGCGGCATCCAGCAGTTTTGTGCGATGTGACCAGGTAGGTTGCAGTTGAAGCAGAGAGGTGGCCCACGGTTCGTTCTATATGGCCCTGGTGGGGGTCGTGTCACGCCGAAAGGAGCTCGCCCTGGAAAACCGCGTCCTCTCATTTGCCATGGGAAAGCTCGACCGCGGTTGGGGTATCCTCCCTGCCTTGCGTGAGTTGCTGCCAGGGCTTCTTCGTCACCAAGCAGTTGATTACGGTGCTCCCTTCGCTGTGATTCCGCCAGGAGGCTCGCGCTCAGCTTCTCGAAGGTCATGTCTGGGTCAAGGTGAATGAGAGTTTGTATCATGCTCTCGTACGTCCTCGGTAAGCCGTTCATGACCAATTGATTCATGTTCCGATCAGACAGTCGTTCTCCCATATTGATCAATCGGTTCTTGATTTCTCGTGCTCTCCGAACATAGTCTTCGACTGGGCTTTCTTTAGTCATCTTCAGTTTTTGAAGTTGTCCCATGAGTGTTAGCACTTGGGATTGGTCTCCTGAGTTGAACTGGTTCTTCAACGTCTTCCAAATGTGAGCTGGATCGGAGTATTCTACGATCAAATCCACAAGTTCATCAGTAACTGACAACAAAAACAAGCGACAGGCAAGCACTTTCTTCCTTCTGAGTTGTCCTTCCGTATATGCCTCTCCGTCAATGTGTGCAGGGAAGTTTTCGGGAGTCTGTTCATTTTCTATGATAGCCCACTGATTCTCTGCCTTGAGTACTGCCCTCATCTTGAGTGACCACACATAGTAGTTTGACAAGCCTTTTAGCTTGTCACCCTCCCTGAATGCTAAACTGGAGTTTTCTGTCATCTCTTTTTCGCATGTAAATCTCTCTGACGACCGGAGCAACGCTACACGTTCATCTCTTTCTGTTGTTGCTACTTTTCTAACTCTCGTATCTTTGTAACGATCTCGCAGGAACTAACCTCGCTCTGACACCATGTTAAACTTTTCAGTCTACAAAGCAAACAAAGTTTTGCAGCTTGCAAAGTGCAGCTTGAGATAAAAGAAGGAGAATGGTCTCACAGAATATATAGTACACTAGTAAGCTCCTTTGGTTACGATTCTGAGTAGGAATTAGCCTCCACTAATCTACATGTCATAATATCAGCAAGTGGTGAAGTAACAGTATGTACAGTTGCTAGTGTTAATCACCCACTCTCAGCACTACTCCTAATTGTCAGTTACTTAAACTCCCCTGTATTTGCTAATGTACAGAATTAACCGGATGGGATGACTAATAAATGGATGAACATGTGTACAGGTTTGAGAGTGTATATTCCAACACGGAGTGCCGGACTCCAAGAACTCGGCGGAACTCCTGTGCAACAGAAGAGAAATTTTACCCACACAAGCTGTTACCGCCATGACTGCAAAGGCAAGGTAGTGTCCAAATTTAGAGACTTACATCACCATAAACCAATCACAAGATGACATGTAGCACTTTTTGACAAAGAATGCTTAGTTTGTGTAGAATCAAATTTTCACCTAGTTTGCTTAGTTTGGAATTTTGTTAAAATGGTGGTACATTTTGTGTGCTATTTTTAGATTGCTCGATTTAAGCTGTAAAAGAGTGACATCTAGGATAGAAGTTTGAATCTACGCCAATTTAATTTTTTTAATGTTATAGATTGAATTGTGAAAGTATCGTCTATGACTCATGTAGATTTTAGACATCTTGGAATGATATAGATTTAAGAAATCTTGGATGGTTGTACATTTCTAACCGCCCACTCTGAATTGTAAAAATTGCCAAAGTTGTAGAATACCGCCATTTTAATGAAATTGCCCATATCTATAAATAAATTATTGATTTGATTTGAATCAATATGCTTTAGTTTAATTTGAATGTGTATTAAATTTTCTTAATGTTGAAAGTAGACCAGTTCTTTTGAAAATAGTTTTTAAAGCTATTTGTTTAGGGTTCTTTATTTTGATTCAACAATTTAAGAAAATAATCAAACAAACTTGGTCATCTTATAGTTCTTTTGGTTTTTGAATCCTTTATGCAAATTTATGTTCACTTGTAGTTGTCAGTATATTCATCACAAAAATAACTAAGTTATAAATATTAATTCTAAAGTATTCATTATTCAAAACTAAAATTTATAATCAACTGCATAATTATATTAAGCAAAGAATATGGCTTGAAAAATAATTTTATAATTAAATATCAATTTAGCTAATTTGTCACACTTTGTTGTTTAGGGTTTTTTAGTACTATGAAGTATCCAAAAAAACACAATTCTTTGTCCTCAACATGCATGCAAATAGGAGTCCCTTGTACATAGCACTCCAAACTTTCATGATGGTTTCAACTTCTAGTTTTTGGTGAAATGTAATCACTATCAAGTCTTTATAAATGACCAATTTTTAGGGTTTTTTTATTCATGATTTTCTAATTTTTATTAATTTATACTTAATTTTATCTACTTTCCGTGACAAAATGTCATTTTTTTAAGTAGTATTGTTTCAGTATTATAAAGTACTCAAAAGTACTATTGGCCATTGATTTTTCAGATCAACAGCTGAGATTGCTCCATTTTGTAGTACTCCTAGTACTGGGCAGAAAAAACGCAGTTTTTGACCAAACGCTACCAAAATCGTTTGGTCTTTTTTGCAATCACCTTGTAGCTATGAATGCACTTGCTTCTAGAATAATAAATTGATGACTATAGTTTACAAGACATTAGTTGTGTAAAATTTCAAGAAGTATCCATTCAAAATTGACGTCATTATGAGAAGCTAAGCAAACATTTAATGATTTGATTGGAATATTTCTATGAATATTTCTATGAACAATTATGCTTCAAAGGTTACTAAATCCTAGAGGATAAAATTGGTTATTAAGTCCTAAAGGATAAAATGTCAAGTTGCAGACATGATTTTTTATTAATTAAAGTTCAAATATCTCCTACCAATTACATATAGATCAAGTTAGTTTTCAACAAGTGTCCAAAAACCTTTTAGAATCTATGAAATGGATGTTCTCAGACTCTCTAGATACAGACAAGCTAGCAACCCAAATTTTTTTAACTAAAATAATAAATGTAATGCTAGATGCTTTGACTTAATTATTGCCTCACAAAAGCAATTTAGATTTGTTGTTAATTTTGTTAAAATGGCAATATTCTATACACCATTTTTAGAATGTGAGGTCTAAACTTCAAAAGTGCCATTTAGAACTAGTATAGATTTCATACATCTAGGACTAATATAGAATCCATACATCTAGGGCTAGTATAGGTTTCAAACATATAAGATTGGTGTAGATTTTAGACCGTATGATCTAAACTGTACAAGTGTCTAAGTTGCGGAATGATTGTCATTTTAACAAAATTCCCCATCTTTGTAAAGTGTAAATTAGAAATATTCTTACAAACACCAACCAAACCAAGACCAATAGATTTTTATATCGGAAGAGAGGAGCACTTTGGACACTATAATTCCTAGAAGACACATGTGCTTCAATTGTTATTCTTTGATTGTGTAGCATAATCTTGGGTCTGTGGATAAATTAGGTATGCTTTTCAAGCAACTGAAAGCGGGACTGAAACTACTACAAATTAACCTGTGTTTAGAGACTTTTTGATTAAATGGTCAATTTCGTTAAAATGGCGGTATTCCGCACACCATTTTAATGGAATATCTTCTACAAAAGAGAATAAGTGTGCCACAATAGGGTCATACACGTGCCAATTTTATGCCTAACACATTCAAATCACTCCTAGTTCACGCATTTCCACTTTCCTTGGACAATCTTTCCATTATTTTCATTTTTTCAATGGTTTCATTTTTTGCCATTTTAATGGAATACCACCATTTTAACGAAATTGACCATTTAATTGCAAATCTGGTGGATGCACATTTGAGTATCTCACAATCATTTGAGGTTAAGGCTCAAAACGAAAATTAAAAGCATTCAAAAATTGAATTCGTGTCTAGGGACTTATTCTTAACAATAGAGAAGTTTAGAGAGGTTGTTGATTTAGCTAGCGGTTTAGGGTCACAATTGTGCAAATGCACAGAGCCTTAGCAAACGAAACAAGCAGGGTTCAAACATCAAGGGGTTTTAACGACTCAATCCTAAACCCGACGCTGCCCATTTCTTGAAATGTAGCCAGTGGAAGTGAATGATGCTTGTAACGATGCTTGTGGTGATGCATCAGAGTTGATCAACCGGAATGGACTCCTTTCCGCTGAATGAATAAGAGTGACAACTAACTCTTGGATAATAGAATTCCATAAAAATTTGGCACTGTCCAACTGAATGGTGATCGAGTGGTGACTCAAGGATTCGCAAGCCAGGCATGTGCACTCACTCTGCTGAGTCTGCTCCTGAGCTTCCCGTTTGCAAATGAGGAAGAGTTTGACAATTTCCTCCACATGAATAATATAACATTTGCACCGTACCCCAATGACGGGTGTGAACTCCAGACCACAAGTAGCTTGCGAGGCCATGGCAACATGGTTACATGCATGAGCACTGTAAATCCGACCTCAGAAACGCAGGGAACAGCGCTGCAATTGGCAGCTTCAACCACTAGCTCGTCGACAGTTGAAAAGCCTCCTTATCCATTTCCCGTTCGAAAAGTCCTCTCGGAAATATCAATGTTAATAACAAATTCGATATGCTCCAGAAAAGTGTCGGTTCCGCAAGCCGCAAGCACATAGTTTCAGGGTGCCACTGTCCAGCTCGTTGAACTCGTTATATTCTTCTTCTCCCCATCTGGCTAGCTTACAATGCCCCTCCGTCACCGGAATGGTCGGCAATGACACCAGTTTGACCTTCGTGACAATCGCCAATCAAGTAATTTTTCACTTTCATCCGCGTGAAGTGAAACAAGCAGCTAACCGCAAACTCCCCAAGAAATGGACTGCCGCGAGGACCAATCTCAAGACTACTTAAGGGTGGCTCCGCTCCCTCCCACTCATCACTTCATCGGCATCGATCCAGCTCTGCAGCCTCTTGGTGTTCCCTCTTCTCTGTCCATCCGACTTCAGTCTCCAGCTCTAGCTAGCCACCAGTCCCAGTGATTCTCGTTCCGAGCTCATTGATCGACCTCCGAGAACGATGGCGCGCTCGCAGCAGCAATGGCGACGTGGGAGTCAGCTCCTCCTGCTGGCGGCCGCTTTGGCTCTCGTCCTCCTCATCGGTACGCATGCACAGCGTGCCCCATCTCCATCAATTAATCAATAGACTCCGCCAGCCGCCATTTCAGTCCAGAATGATGAATAATTAAGTGCATTAATTAAATGTAGGAACTCTCGATCTTGGTCAATTGTGTTCCATCTAACGCAGCCACTCATGTCGACTTGATTTGCATCTGATGGATATGTTGAATGTTTTGCAGCTGCAGGGAGTGCTGATGCGGTTTGCTACTCACCCTACACCTCCTGCAGCGGCAAGTGTGTCAACCTCAAAACCGACAAGTACAACTGCGGCTACTGCGGCCATGTTTGCAAGCTCAGTTCAGCCTACAAGTACGGAGAGGTCTACTGCAGGTACGTTGGTATTTCAGTTTCCAGAATCATGCATGACGTACTGTTTTCCAATGGCGATGTGTTACCGGCGCCCCCATCTTGATTTTGATCCATTCATTGATCGTTGCATGGATTGCTAGCTGTGCGCATTAGAATGCATTTGAATATAATGTCTTACGCTAGCTGACATGATAATGTAATGAATTGGATGATCGTGAAATTGTCTGCATGTGACTGACGATGGTGTTGTGCATGCAGCGGGGGCGTATGTTATTCGCGATGCAAGTCTGGCTGGAAATACAACTCCTCGGGCAAGTACTGCTATCAGTAGAGCAAGTGCGTCCACGATCGAGAGAGCTCGATGGATCGAGCGGATGGGCGGAGTTCGGAAATCACTTGCAAGGTGGCGCTAGCTGCATATCGATCATGCTGCCACCACCTCCCTGCCGGTAGACAGCTCGAGGTCTTAATTGTTGGCCGGGAGGGGTCAAAGCTAGTACGTACGTGTTGAATTTTCTAAGGGCCGTGAATTAAGTTAATAAAGTAGTCGCGTAGCTTGTCGGTAAGGGTGAACAATCGTTCACTTCTAACTATTCAACATGAACAGTTGAACTTACCGAAGTCTGCGCGCGACGACTCACAGTGTTGTATCCATACAGAGCTATGTATGTTTATCGTGTAGCTTGCGTGAACTGAAGGGGATGATGAAAGTTTGCTGCAGCTGAAGTTTCGGATCGACTGGAGTAGCTTCAGTGGAGCTCCCCTGCCAGATAGAGACATTGGTTTGGAAGGGGAGTACGTGACCGTGCGTCTTCCCTTCGTTTGTTGCTGTTTGTCTGAGTGATATTCTCAATAATAAAAGGCGGAGCTTGCCGCTTGCTGTGAAAGAGTTGCCTGTCGTACGTACTGTACCAAATCATGCTCTGCTTACAGTTCATGTCTCCAACTGCTCGCATTGTCTATCGGTCTATTTTGCTTCCAAAGAACAGTCAACAGCTGACTGCATATGGGTCGTTTGTGTTTGACCATCCAGTTAACCCCGGCCAGAATCGACCTTTGCCCCCAGAAAGTGTCGGTTCAAAATTTCTTTGTCATCACGCAAAGCCTGAAAAGCATCGTTAGGACCTAACTTGAAGAAGATTCAGTTGTGCAGCACTCACATTCTCACAAAATTTTAGTGTATCCTAAAGTCCCCTTGCAGTGAAGTTACTTGAAAGTCATTGGTGTGGCATTATTAAGTACCTCGGTTAAGAGAGGAGTTTCTATGGTAGCACTATGTCTTTATATTTTATTATTTTGTTACAATCTTGTGTTGTGACGCAACTAATTGGTGTGCATAGTGTGCATAGTGTGATATTGTGATTGGTGAAGTGTAGTGTAGGGAAAAATGGATTGTAGAGGTATGGTGATTGTGAATGTGATATTTTGTAGGGGTTGGGATTGAATTTTTTGTGTTGTAGAGCACTCCCTTTAATCCTCTAACATAAAAGTATTAAAAGGACATGAATGGTCTACACGTAGGTTACATTTTCTATAAAAAAAAAAACTAGCCACTCGACTAGCCATTTATGTATCCATTGTTTTCTACTTTTGCTAGTGGAATTTGAAGAATTAGAGGAATGAGAGGAATGTTAGTCTACACTCTAGATGGGAACTGGACAAATGTTGGGAACTGGTCAACTAGACAAATGTTGATCTATCAAGGTTAGGGCAATAATCATGAGAAGAAACACAATTAGTATAAATTGTCATGTAGATCTTTCAAAGTTTATATATTATATCATTTTCCAAGTCTACCCAAACCATGCTTGGATACACAATCACAGAAAGATTTCGAGGGATTAGCAGGGGCTAATGTTTCACGCAATAACCCCTACTTTAGCCCCTTTTTACAAGGGACTCGAAAAATTTCAAATTTTCTTTGTGGACGTCACTTTAGACCCCAAAATTGCACACCTTGGTCAGGCTAAAGTGGGGGAGTTCAAAAACCCAGGGGTCTAAAGCTGGGGAGTTCAGGCCCCGATGAAGATTAGACCTTGGGGCTAACGTAGTGAAATCTTCCTATGAATTCTTGCTTTATACATTAATACATAGGGGTTGTCGGCATTAAAACAATTTAGAGGACAACTTTTGTAAAAATTATATCAAATTAAAAGGACCAAAAAGTTAGGTGAAGACCAAATGAAATGTAAAAAATGTTGGATTGCATAATTCTTAGAAAAAATTCACAATATATACAAAGAATTGAAACATTTAATCACTTATGCATCATTTTAAAAAATCTATATAAGAAGTTTCCTCCAATTAAAATTAAAATTAATTTGGAATGTTTTATTTTTTATAGAAGCCCCCAAAGTTAGATAGCTTGTCCTATGATACATGTATTAGAAAAACTCATATAATTGTTTTTTTTAATGCTATCATTATCCTCAAACAATATTCATTTCATGTATATAATTACATTTTTGGATACCTTGTTAAAAGGGATACAATAGTTTTCTACATTAAAACAAATAAATCTCTTGAGATTGGACTAAAATGCATTATAAGTAATTATGATCAAAAGTTGTGTACCCAAGAAACCATGTTTAATTCAATCAAACTATTCCATATAAAGGCCCTTTATAAAGCAGAAATGTTGTCATCAATTCTGTATGTGCAACTTTTGTATTATACATAGGAGTCATTGGCATTAAAATGGCTTAGAGGATGGATTTTGTAAAAATTGTATCAAATTAAAAAGACCAAAAAGTTAGATGAAGATGAAATAATAAAATAAATAAATATAAAAAATGTTGGCCAGGGTTGTATACATATTAGAAATATATATATATATAAAGAATTGACACACCTATACATAAATTTTTTTAAATCCATACAAGAAGTTCCCTCCAATTAAAATTATAATTCATTTGCAATGTTTAATTTTTATTAAAAGCCTTTCAAAGTAAAAAATTGGTAGCTTGTTCCATAATAATTACATGTATTGCAAAAAACTCATATAATTAGGTTTTTAGTGATATTATTATCTTCAAAAAATATTCATTTCATGTGTGTAATTACGATTTTTGATTCCTTATTGAAAGGGCTACAAAAAGAACTCTATATTAAAAGAAATTCTATCCTTTGAGATTGGACTAAAATGCACTATAGGTGATTATGATTAGGGCCATATGTGAACTACCATAATGGTTCAAATTTTAGAACATTGAAAAGTCAAACAAAGTGAGTTAAATTACATGTTAGGAAGTATTAGAATGGCAAATTAAACTAAAAATAAGGGAGTTTTCTAATAGAATACAATAGAAATTGAAAAAATTAGTACTAAAATTTCAAAATGAAATTAGGTAAAAATGAAATGAAAAGTCTAGAGAAAAAAAAATTAAAACTAAAAAAAGTTAAGCAAGATTTGATAGAATAACCAAATTAGTCTAATAGAAAAATGATGATAAAACAAAACAAAACAAAACACTAAGAGTAGGAATTGAAATTAGAATTAAATTGCAAACAAAAAAATATATAAAAAACACAAAAGTGAATTAAAAACAAAAGAGTAGAAGTAGGAAATGAAACGAGAAGTAAAGTGAAAACCACTAAAAAGATTATAAATAGAAGCAATCACGAAAGAAGTTAGTAAACTAAAACTACTAGTAGAACACTAAAATAGTGAGAAAAACACTAAAAAAAGGGATTTAATAGTAACTTAGGGGGTCTAGCAAGGTGATTGCAAGAAAGACCGGTCCTATGAGGCGTCACAATTGAAGTGACGGAGTTGGTTTTGGCCGTAACTTTTGGAAATTGAAGCCAATGGACTTGAAATTTTTCTGGAAGATTGCTAACTCAGAAAACATGAGATTTGTTATTTTTCAAATCTTTTGAAAAATAATGTTATAATTAAATATCAATTTAGCTCATTTGTCACACTCTGCGCTTTAGGGGTTTTTAGTACTCTGAAGTATCCAAAAAACATGATGTTCACTTGACTTTTTTGTGGCCTATTTCCACATTAGATGGGCATATGCCCACCAAAGGGAATTCAGAAAAACACAATTCTTTGTCCTCAACATGCATGCAAATAGGGGTCCCTTGTGCATAGCACTCCAAACTTTCATGATGGTTTCAACTTCTAGTTTTTGATGAAATGTAATCACTATCAAGTCTTTATAAATGGCCAATTTTTAGTTTTTTTTATTCATGATTTGCTAATTTTTATTAATTTATACTTAATTTTATCTACTTTCTGTGACAAAATGTCATTTTTTTAAGTAGTACTATTTTAGTATTATAAAGTACTCAAAAGTACTATTGGCCATTGATTTTTCAAATCAATGGCTGAGATTGCCCTATTTTGTAGTACTCCTAGTATTCCTAGTACTAGGCTGAAAAAACGCAATTTTTGACCAAACGCTACCAAAATTGTTCGGTCTTTCTTGCAATCACCCAACACCAAATTAGGGCAATTTGCACTAATTTGGCATTTTTTTACACTAAAATAGCAATTTTATAGTAAATGAAGGTAGCATGAAAGTAGTTAGTAAAAAATAATCCATGGTTTACTTAGGGAGTTTGATATTGGCAAAATAAGAGTTTGGCTCTTTCTCCTATATCTTGAAAGTTTTTGTATGGTCAATTTTGTTAAAATGGCAAAAGATGAAACCACTGAAAGAATGGAAACAATGGAAAGATTGTCCGAGGGGAGTGGAAATGCATGAATTAGGAGTGATTTGAATATGCTAGGCATAAAATTGGCACATGTATGACCCTATCGTGGCACACTTATTTTCTTTTGTAGAAGATATTCCATTAAAATGGCGTGCGGAATACCGCCATTTTAACAAAATTGACCATTTGTGTACATGTGTTTTGAGAGCATTGTTGTGATTATAAGCGTTCTTGAGCATGAATTATAAGAAACTAAGAAAGAAAAGTTTGAAGAAGAATTTGTCGAGCAGGTTTCACCATTTTATAGAAGAAATGGGTGAAAATGGAGTGTTTGGAGGTTTGATGCAAAGAAATGGAAGAGAATTAGGGATTTTTTGAGTGAGATGGAGCTGCCAACTTTGATAGGCAATTGTGGGAGCATGAAGAATTGGTTGGAGAAATTTTTTAGAGGGATGGTGTGCCTTGAAGTTAGCTTTTTGAAAAGCTATGGCTTGCCCAATTTGGAGCAAGGTTGAGGTCAAGACAATCAATTTTATGCAAGGAGGTTTGATGTTGCTGCAATTGAAGATTGCCAACTTTAACGAATGAGTGTGGAAGATTAGCAAGGCAGATTGAGCTGAAATTTAGAAGAATGATGCGCCTTGAAGTTAGCTTTCCATAAAGCTATGACTCACCTAATTTGAAGCAAGGACAAAGACAGGACAACCAAATCAATGAACAGAGGTTGGTTGCCATACTACAGTCTGTGAGTGTTTTTTGCTTTTTTGTTGTTTTGTGACCCTTTTCTACTTGTTGAATTCAAAAAACACTGTAAAGATTGATTACAATATTCTTTTGCTTTGCTTTGATTGAATGAGTCATGCACATGCATCAAATTCTCTTGTGGGATGTGAACGTTTAAAAAGAGATGCATGAAATCAATGTGAGTTTTGATTTTTAGGGTTTTAGGGCAAGTGTGGAAGTGCTGCTCAAATTTAGTTAAAATTAGGATTTATTAGTATGTGTAACCAAAAAGGAGGCATTACTTTAATGGCTTAAAATGAGGTGCATGTCTTAGCATTAACTTAGAAAACTAAGTGGGAGTGTAATGAAAGCAATGCATGTGAATTTAGTTGTTCTTTGGAGAGTTAATTAATGTGTATTGTGATTATTTTTTAGAACTCTGTTTGGCCCATTTTGGGTCCAAATTAGGAGTTCTATTGGGATTTTGTTTTTGGAAGGTACTTTAGCCTCCTAAACCATATTCTAGAGTAATTTTGGGGGCATTAGCAGGCATTTTTGAATGATTTAGAGGTGCTGCCCATTTTCCACTCAAAATCATTTAATAAAAATCTACCAAAAATACTTAATAGGAGTCCAATATTTGGAAGGTTGATGGATTTAGGGTCCTATATACTCTCCCTTGGCCAACTCTAAGGGTGATTTTTTCCTTAAGCGAGAAAAATCACTCACACCATATAATATGAAGGTTGCATAGCCAGATTAGGACAAGGATTAACAATACTTACTAAATAAAACATTTGAAAGTTTGAGTTCTCAAACAAGCATTGCTAAAAAAGTTGTTTAAAATAAGGTAGGTTTGAAAACATATTTAAACAACATTAGATGTTTTGTTTGGAAACATTTGTCCCCAATGATTTATCTATAATTTAAGAGAGAGCATAGTGCAAATCTCTTATATTTTATTAATTTGGCACAATAAATTATTTGTATCCATGTACAATATTTATAATATATTACACCACATCAACATACAACATTGAATTTTAGTAGTATAGTATTCTATATCTATACTAGACATATATAATAAATAATTATATTATATATTGTATTCAAATTATATAGAATACAACACTTATAATATATACTTTTCCTGTGATGTACATGTGAGGTATATATAGTCATGAGCTTCAAGTGTGAGAGACTTGTCTATTATACACTATTTTGGCCATCTCACATTTGACAATACTTAATATGGCACAATGTCTTCAACTAAGAATGAAGGTGGGAACAATATTGGGAACATTGAAGCAAGGTTTTGTTACTTAAATATTGTTGTCTACCTCTAAAATATTTCCTAAGTACAAATTTTTTCCCATTCCTCATGCCTGGGAAAAAAAGTTGCTAAAAAACATTGAATAGAGGCTCATATTAGTCATATGTAATAGTGTGATTGTGTGAATGTCACAATGCTTGTCTATGCCTTAAATTGCAAAACAATTGACAATGTATCAATAAAGTAGAAATCTTTACTAGGTCTTGAAAGATCCTCATGTTTACAACTATGGTAGCCGACCCATACCTGATCACTTCTTATACCCAACCTATAGACTATTGTAGTTCTATAAAGTTGTTGCATAGTTTGAAGAGCAATTCTGGCACATTATAATTGGTTGCAAAGCTGTCAATATTGCAACTAGCCCTTGGTCAATTTTGCAATGAGCCTATACATTAGTTAGAAAATACATAGGTCTATATCACCATTGTAGGTTGAAGAGAATCTTTCACTAAAAAATTCAGAGTAATTACATTTTGTGTAGTAAAATTCTAGAAAAATATTCAGTTCTTCCAAATTCTATTTTTGTATATGGAAAAAATTTGGCACTCAAAAAACCTATGCTCCAAATATGTGTAATTGGTTAAGTGATCAGATATGGGTTGACTCCTATATTGTATGTTTACATACAATCCTCCATTCTACTTTGGTTTAGAATGTACTAAGCACATTATAAAATCTTAATTTATAGTAATTTGGAATGCAAGAAGATTTGTAGGTAATTGTAAAAAACACTTGTGCTATTTTTTATCACACCATATGTGATGATTTGTTTTTTGGTCATAACTTTTGTATTTTCATTCCAAATGACTCAAGTTTTACAAGCAAGGTAATTATATATCTTGGCTAATTTTTGGAGCATTTTTCAAAGTGTTTTATTGTCCAAAAATAGCCCCTAATTTTCATTACACTTGCCAATTGGAGGGGGGATAGTATTATTTAGTACCCAAAAAACTAAATTTGGCAAGAAATTTAGAAGAGGTGAAATTTGACAATAAATTTAGAAAAGATGGTCTTCTAGTAGACTTCCAACTATATTCAAAAGAATTCTAAAAGAGTTAACTATTTGTTATACGGAATTCCACAAACTAAGCTTCATTCTTCTTGCATTTTGAAATATATAATATTTTGGTGTTTCTTTTGGTGAATGACCATATCTGTAGTTGTAGAATTGAGGTACTTTCAAGACCTAGTGTAAATTTCTACATTTGTCAATTTTTTTGCAATTCAAAATATAAACAAAACATTGTGACATTCACACTACTACATATGAAGTTCTATTTATGTATTTTTTGTAACCTTTTTTCAATGAACAATAATAATATTTGAAAAATAATTTGTTTGTGGAAAGCAATGTTTGGGTATCAAAACCTTCCTCCAATGTTCTCAATGTTGTTTCGACCTTTAAGGTCATTGCAAGAAACACATGTCCTATTTTCTATCACAATTGGAGTGATATTATCATCTACTATAATAACTTTTGAAGTGCAAGTCCAATGAACAAGAGATTTTTATTGGAAATGTTTAATTTGATGTTAATTAGATCACTGATTTTTTAGAAATAAAAAAAAAAAACATTTTATATTTAAAAATCAATTTTGTTGATTTATCATACTTTAAGGTTTAGGGGTTTTCACTATATTTAGTGTATCCAAATTGAATGATCAAGAGTTAAAATTTGGGTGGTCTATTTCCACATTAGGTGGGCATATTCCTACCAAGGGAAATTTAAAAATACATTATTTTATGTCCATTAAGTCCATGCAAATAGGACTCCCTTGTACAAGCATTCCTGAACATTAAAGATGGTGTCAACTTCATTTTTTTGGTGAAATTTGATTACCATCAAGTCTTCACAAACGGATTATTTTTAATTTTTTTTGTTCATGATTTTCTATTTATTATTAATTTATAACTCATTGTTTCTATTTTTCTTGTAACAATCTATCTTTTTTTTCCATAGTATTGTTTCAGTACTTGCAAGTAATCCATATTACATTAGTACTACTTGCAACAATACTTTCAACCGTTGATTTTTACAATCAGGGACTAAGATTGTTCCACTACATTGTACTCATAGTACCCCGAGGCTGAAATGTAGATTTTGTGAAAACACTACAAAAAATGGAAGGTGTTTCTTGCAACAATCTTTTATTTTTAGTTGAAGACATTGTCCCATAAGTGCTGTCAAAGGTGAGATGGCCAAAATGTATAATAGACAAGTGTCTCACACTTGAAACTTACAACTATGTATACTTCACTTGTACATCATACAAAAAGTATATATATAATATTGTATATGTTATACTCTATATAATTTATATACAATATATTGTATGTTTTATCATTGTAAATTTCTGGTATAAGTATAAAATATTATGCTAATAAAATCCAATATTGTATATTGATATTGATAATTCATTGAGCCAAATTAATAAAATATATAATGTTTATACTATACCTTCTCCAAAATAGATAAATCATTGGGAAAAAATCTTCACAAAGGAACATCTAATGTTGGCTTGAGATGGTTCCAAAATCTAGTTCATTTTCAACAACATTTTTAGCAATGTTTTTTTGGGAAAATTTCAAATGTTTAAAGCATTGGTAACCACATTTCTGCTTTAGAAAGGATTTTGGTTTGTAGCATTAGAGAAATTCTCAGTCCTCTAGAGGGCCACTCCATAGTGACCTCCACTGCGGCTATATGCCCCCCGGCTATATCGCATAGAAATTAGTAGGGGCATATAGCCGCAATGCATTGTGAGAGTGGGTGAATATCACAAAAGACGTTAGAATTCCAATAATGAAAGTGTACTAGAAGTCTGTTTAATAATCAGCCACATGAACATACAAGGTGAATAATTGGGAATTAAGCAAATTCAATGAAATTAAGCAAAATGAAGTGAATTTTCAAGCTAGTTGCCAAAAATTAGGAAACTCTTACATTTTCCAACTAGCTTTTAAAGTCACTTAGTTTTGGATGTTTAATGATGAGAAGATAATCTCTTTATGTACACATGGGGTGGTAGGAGGTAGAACAACCCACGTGGGATATGTAGTTTAGAATTTGTAGTTTTTCAACCGCTCATAGTTAAGTTTAAAATAGGAATTGTGTTAAAACTAAAATTTCAGACCTCATTTAGGTATAGTAGAATAATTTTTATCAAAACCTTGGAACTAAATAAAGTTGTATAATCAAGCTAGTTTTCATGTCCAAAAATCCGTTTGAAGTTTAGAGCCTCCAATAAAAAGTTATGGGCAAAATTTGGAGAAGGTTTTTGAAAATGTCAAAGAAAATCTCCCTTTCAACCCCTTTTAGAATTTTGTCCATAACTTTTTATTGGAGGCTCTAAAAATCAAATGGATTTTTGGACATGAAAACTAGTTTTATTTTTCAACTTTATTTAGTTCAAAGGTTTTTGAGAAAATTCATTTTACTATGCTTAAATGGGGTTTAAAATTCTAATTTTAACACGATTCCTACTTTATACTTAACTATGAGCGGTTGAGAAACTACAAATTCTAAACTACATATCCCACATGGGTTATTCTACCTCCTACCACCCCATGTGTACATAAAGATATTTTTTTCTCATCATTAAGCACCCTATATTAATTGGCTTTAGAAGCTAGTTGGAAAACGTCAGAGTTTTCTAATTCTTTTGACAATTGGCTTGAAAATTCACTTCATTTTGCTTAATTTCATTGAATTTGCTTAATTTACAATACCTTAACCTTGATTATTTAAGTAACTACTTATATTTGAATTTTGAACCACTGACAGTCGTTGGACATCGCAACTTCCGGTGATCGACTATAGGGAAAAACAAATCATTAACCCCTAAGTGCCTAAGCCTTTTCAAGTGTGTTTTTCCCATGAAAAAAGAATACGGACTTATAGTTATCTCCATTGAAGCAAAATGATTCTTTTTCAAAATCTAACCGTATGGATGTTTAAAGAGCTTATTTATTAGTATGCACACTAATTTTGATTGCAAAATTGCATAAGAGTTGTGAAATTATAATAAGAGAAATGTATGTTTTCTATTTTTAATATTTTGTCCCTCTCCACAATGTTTCAAAAATTTGCACATAAAAGCTTTTTGGAATTGGAGGTGACATGAACAAATACAAATTGTGTTAGCACATTAAAATACCCTTTCAAAAAACTTAATATCATTTGAAAAGCTATTAAACTCATTATACAATCCACCTTGCAATTGTTGAGATGCAATTTTCTTTTATAAATATAAATCACAAATAACTCCAGATCAACACTTTTTTGTTTAAATTTTCAATGGTGAAAATCATGAAAACACTTTACTCTTTCCATTGGGACCATTTTCAAAGCAAACGGATAAATACAAGTTTTTAGATCTCAAACCAAGTGAAATTGCTCAAAGTTGGAAAGTGAAGTAAAATTAGCAAGCTTTAGTCTTCCACTAATGGACATATATGGCTTTGGAGACCTCTCAACAATCAAATATGTACCTTTTTCAGTGAAAAATGAAAGTTTTCAAATTTCAATAGTTAACCCTAAAAGCTGCTCGATTTTTTTTTTAAACCGATCAAATGAATTTAACTGCCCGCTGCAAAATGAGCCTGAAATTTCAGATCGACCATATTTGGTTGCCTATGCATTTAGGGGTTAAGCAAAGTTAAATGTAATCTTGGGGTCCTTTCAGTTGCTCTGCAGCGGCCTCCCGAGGGCTGAGAATTTCTCTAATGTAGTTTGATCAAAACATGATTTTTATAGGTTTGAAAAATGAAATGATGTATTAACTATAAAAGATTCGCATAATAATTTATTTTAATTGTGGGTCTTCTCATGATCCTTGATCTTCATAGATCAACATTCTTCTAGATAGTTCTTCACCTAATGTAAGAGGCTCGAAAGCAACCATCTAAGCGTTGATCTACCTTTTTCATGTATCTCCTTAGATGGAAGTATTTTTAGTTTATTTTTCAGTCAAAGAAGAATAGACGAGGAATCTAACTCAAGTTTTTTCATATTTTTTGAAGCATTATTTAATTAGTTATGAATTTTTGAACACAATCTGCTATAGGTCCCTATTTGTGATTATAGGCCATTAGAAACCCATCCATGCATAGTTTGAAAAAAAATCAGGCCTTGTTCAAAAACTAGCATTGCAACATGTATAAAGCAATTGAAATGGTTTCTAAAAGCATTCCTTTCTAAATCTGAAATGAATACTTGATTTAATCATTATTTCAAATTTTTCAATGCTTGTAAGAAGGTAGTTGAACAATGAATTTTAATTTTGAATTAAATTAGTAGACACCTAACCACTTAGTTAGGAATGAACCCCATGTGGCACATCCATTGAAGAAATTAAAACAAATCCATCAAGCTTCATTGTAATTCACATTTCCATTTTCCACAATTTACATGTCCATTTTAGAACCCCTACTGGATGGTTGAAAATGCCTGGTTGGTTTTAGAGCCCTCTCCTATATCATTCCTCTCATTCCTCTTGTTTTTCAAATTCCACTAGCAAAAGTGACAAGCTATACATGCATTCCTGGATTTTGTTTTATAGAAAATGTAACCTACATGTAAACCACTCATAATCTTTTATTGATTTGATGTTAAAAAGAGTGTTGTACAACACAAATTCACCCCTACAATACATCACATTTGTAATCACCAAAACTCTACAATCCATTTGCAACGTACATTTAGTAGACCTCCCCATTCTCGTAGGCATTACTAACTAAGAACACACTTTAGACTGCACCAATTGCATTTTTTGTTGTCAGTGCCGTTGATGTTGACCTCACACCCATTGGATGATTTACTGTCACAATTCTCCGGCTTGTGCGGCACACAACACTAGCACCCACTGTGGCTACAAAACATTTAATATATCCATCAGATGCAAATCAAGTTGACATGGCTGCGTTAGATGAAACACAATTGGATGAGTTTTTACATTTAATGGATATGCTTAACCCTAAGCGCTCTGACATCCATATTCTGGACGATGAACAGAGGGCTTGCAAGCGTTGTTTCATCTAACTACCTTCTCATTCATCCAATGTAACACTTGAATCTTGAAAAGATAACCTTCTTTTATGCCCAATTTTATGAAATTTTGATAAATGGTACTACTGTACAAAGATATAAGCAAAAATGTGCCAAATTTTGAAAAAGGATTGAGGCATTAAAGGGTTAATTATTCATCATTTTGGGTAGAAACGGCACCTATAGAGCCTATTGATTAACCCATAAATGCCACTGCAGACATATTGTGTCCGATGAATCATGAATGACAAAAAACCCTTTTATATAGGATAAAAATGCAACTATTCATCTTTGGAATTTTGTTGTGAAAAGGGGAGGTCTTCTATAGTAGTTTGACTTCCAATAAGTTCTTTTGAAACTTTTTTAAGCCAATGATTTTCACGATATCCAAAAGGATGATTTCCATGGCCACCAGTCCGTCTTTTAGGGATTAATTGATGGAGATGGGGCACACTCTCAATGCCAATGAGGAGGACGAGAGCCAAAGCAAGTGCTAGCAGGAGGAGATGAATCCCACATTACCATTAAGGCTTGGGAGGAGGGGAGGCTTTATGGTGCAAGATTGCACCAAAAAAAATTAATTAGGCTAAAAAATGGCAACAAACTATGAAGTTTTTTGCCAAAAAAATTTAAATTAAAAGAAAATCTTGAATGAAATTGCTAGATTGTGGATGAAAATATAATTATGGACATGTGATATGTGCTAAGTGATATTTTCTATCCAATATGTGGATGAATGTTGAAATTTAGAGCACCACTATGACATTTTATATCGCCACTTTGACATTCATCTAAAACTCCTTAAAGATTTTGGATGCTTACTGAAAATTAGGTAGATCTATATCTCATTGGTTAGAGATTTTTGAACTTTAACTTAAGAAAAAAACATGTTGGGAGCTTGACAATTTTGACCTTAAAAACTTAATACCTCCTAAAGTATAATTGTCCTTGGAAATGTTTGGACCATTGAATGTTTGGGTGGTTTTAATTCCTACAAGGTCAATTATTAATGGATGCTTCTAAAATTTGTCACAATTAATGTCTGTAAACTAAAGCCATCAATTTGTTATTCCAAAAAGCAAGTACATTCACAACCACAACACTATTTAGAAATATTAGCAAGGAGTCTTTAGGATTTGAGTTTAAAGAAAAATAATCTTCCAGGGAGCAAATAATTGATAGTTACATATATTATAGAAGACCATTGCAACTTATGTCATATTATCCTTTGACCCCAAATCATTGAAAATATTTATCTTGCATGAAAATTTGTTCATTGACCGCATGATGTTGATTCTTCTTCCCTTATTTCTTTATTTATTATAATTTTAGCATTTGGAAATTATAAAATATTTTGATTTTGCCTTCTTATAAGGATAAGCCATTTGCTTTGCTTAATACAATTATGTAGTTGATTATAAATTTTAGCTTTAAACACTTTAGGATTAGTATTTCTAACTTAATTATTTTTGCAATGAATATACCAACAACTACAAGTGAACATAAAGTAGTATAAAGTCCGGAAGAACTACCGTATAAGGCAACCGAGTTTGATTTTTAATCAATAGTTTAAAAATTATCTGTTAGTACCGGCACTTCGGCTTCATAAGCTCATAATTACGCCGGAATTGCGAATATTCAGGTTCCTTCTTGACTTGGTGGCCACAGCCATATCCAGCGGCCACGGGATATTTATTAATGGCACAGCCGCACAAGAGTGACTAGCTAGAAGCAGCGACACGACGCTGCACTCAACAGCATTCGTATCGTTGGGAGCCCTCAGCGTCCCCTCGAGGTCCACGCTCGCTAGTCACACCACGTCTGCTGACGACCCATGCATGATTTTTAGATTTTCTCCTATGGAACTTGCAAGTACGTTGCAACCCAGTCATTGCATGAAAAATTTAAAGGCTCCGTGCATGCATAATTACACTACAGTACTGTGTTCATATGATGCACGTGGGACCAACTTCCGTTTCAGGCAATTTTCTCGATCACTCCTGCAGTCCACTACGTTACAAGTTTGCAATCAGTCGTTCCCCAAGTTCTTTTTTAATGGAATTTAAGAAAAAAATCAGCACCCAATAGATAGTGCACTTTCCCAATACCGCCCGGCCGCTCCTAAGTCCACTAAGTCCATTGATCTGTAAGCGCAGATCCCGTGTTATTATATAGATCTGCCATACCTCAACTTTGTTGGGGTGGGTGGGGTGGGGTTGGGAACTCATGAAGGGATCGATGTCTCTATTTTGTCAACCCACCGATCCCTGGCCAGCAGATGCAATACGCACATTTATTCCATAATTCCTTCACTGCAAAGGATGCTCTGGATATACTGAATTAAGCCCCCTGTTTCTTCATGGAGGTAACTCATTGACTAATTCTACGATTCATATCGTGGACTCAGGTAGCCGAGATGTACATTGCACAGCTATCTGAAACGAAACATTTGGATTATTGGACGTACGGAGGTTATTTTGAGTTCCTAGCTCATGGGCCCGACCGACCGATTCAGGATTTTGAATCAGTTGTACAGTCGGGCAGCTCCAATTTGGTCGCTCGGTCTTACCCTGCCGTCATTTGAAAGCTTCTTTCTGTCTAATCACGTACTAGTACAGTACTCAGAGAGTAAGTCGATGATTTCCACTCGATTCTTGTACGTCAGAGCTAATTGCAACAATGGATCGATGATGGAAGTGGCAGTGATAATTTCAAATTTCCATCTCAAATGCACCTCTCAAATATTCATCTGAAGATAAAAGAATAATCAATCATGCACTGGACTCGTGATTTGCAATCCAACTTCCCGATCGAAGTAACCAAGCTAGTTAGAGCAGATTGAGAGATTAATTAAATCGTCCAGGCTCAGTAATTAATTGCATGTTTGCACGTTAGCATTTAATAATTTTACTCTATATTTTAAGTGCTGATTCTCACTCGAATCAAAGGATTCATCAATTGGGAGGCACGTATCGCATAATTGTGCAATTGTGGGATGGTTCAACATGCAAAGCTGGAAGAGAGTTTATATCTGTAGACAATAATCAAAAATCCATTTGCTCAAAATATTATAGAATCATGCAGAACACAAATTGACTCGCGGGGACATGGCCACGAAAGTCAGTGGAGTGTCTCGTCTCACCATTGAGATTCTCAAGGATGCCCTGTTAGAGCTCAGCAATTGGAAGCAGCTGATCGAGCTGCTTGTTGACAATCGAAGACTGATGGATCTCCTTATCCATTCTCCTTAACTAACCAATCTCAAAAGTCAGCATTTTAAACGTTTAATAAAACCCTTCTAACTTGTCGGTTACGATCGAAAGCTTATTTCTACTGCTTTAAATCATTCCAGTGTCCCATGCTAGTGCCCACGTTACCGTAAACCCTAGGTTAATTAGTGTCTGTTAGATCTTTTTCTTCTGACACAATGAAAATGATTCTATTGCAGGCTAGGAAAGAAGTATTCAACAAGAATCCTCAGAATCTCAATGTCTTTAATTCGCGGAAATCGATTACTTCGTCGGCATGTTTCAGGACCCGCGGCCTGAAACCAAAATCTATACCAGTCATAGTTTATGGCCCCTAAAACTAGACCTTTGTGAAAATACATGTCACAATTTGAGACGCCAGAATCGTGCCAATTTATCGAAATTGCGGTTCCCTCAGAATACGGCCTGGAGCCCTGGAGGGGTCAGCAGGTAAATACAAGTATGCATCCAGGCTATCGATCTATCATCACCTGCAAGGCGCTAGTTGATATTAGCCAAGGTAAGGACATAATTGAAGGGCTTAGGGTTTAGGGAAATTGCCGATCAGGTAACAGCGAATCGTAACAGCAGAGGTCTACAAACTTAACAGGTCTGAGGTAAGTTCCAGACTAACGTCGGGAAGACGAACTGCCAAATTCTTGAAATTAATTTCGACATTAAGTATTTGAATGCAATAATACATGTAAATATGTGTGGAACGTTGATGCATCGGACTTGGCCAACCTGGGTCCCAGCTTGACTCCTTCCCTTTGCTTGAATGAGATGTAGATCGAATTCTATAGTAAATTATCACTGGCTAAATGTTACGGACGGTGACTTTTGAGTACTAATTGTCTTTGAGAGGCTAGGGTTCACACCCTGTGCACTCTACTCCTCGATTAGCTGCCGGGTTGCAAGTTGCCACTGAGGAGAGGCTTCGATGTTTTCCTACAGTCTATGACAAAATATATATGCGCCGCAATTATGAACTTCATGGCTTGACACAAGTAACTTGTGAAGCCATTGCAACATAATGACATGCAGAACTCGAAAGCTGCCAAGCACAGAATTTCTGGGTGCCACTGTCCAACTCGACGAACTCGTTGCAATAATTGTCTCCAGCTGCCTTGCCCAGTCCGCCGCCTCCATGTCGTGCCACGTACTAAACATACCTACGACCCTACGTAGCACTAGTCAATATAGTAATTTTCCATTGACATCCGAGTGAAGTGAAACAACCAGGTAACCGCAAATTCGAGTCAGCTTACGAAGAATTTGCCAAGAAATTCAGTGCTGCCGAGCCGACTTCAATACTACTTAAAGGGGACTCTCCGCTCCCTCCCACTCATCACTTCATTGGCATCGATCTATCTCTGCAGCCTCTTGGTGTTCCCTCTTCTCTGTCCGACTTCAGTCTCCAGCTCGAGCTAGCTAAGTAGCTAACTACCAGTCCCAGTGATACTCGTTCCGAGCTACTTGATCGATACCCGAAAACGATGACGACCTCGCAGCAGCAATGGCGACGTGGGAGCCAGCTCCTCCTGCTGGCGGCCGCTTTGGCTCTCGTCCTCCTCATCGGTACACATGCACAGCGTGCCCCATCTCCATCAATTAATCAATAGACTCCGCCAGCCGCCATTTCAGTCCAGAATGATGAATAATTAAGTGCATTAATTAAATGTAGGAACTCTCGATCATGGTCAATTGTGTTTCATCTAACGCAGCCATGTCGATTTGCTTTGCGTCTGATGAATACATTGAATGTTTTGCAGCTGCAGGGAGTGCTGATGCGAAGTGCTCCTCAGGCTACACAGTCTGTAATGGCAAATGTGTCAACCTCTACACCGACCCCTACAACTGCGCCTACTGCCACCATGTTTGCAAGACATACCCACATGCGGTGACCAAATGCAAGAACGGCATGTGCACGTGGGTGTGCAACTACCTTTATGGGGATTGCGACGGCAACATCAGAAACGGGTGCGAGACCCAGCTAAGCTACGACCCCTACAACTGCGGCTCCTGCCACCATGTTTGCAAGCTCAGTCCAGACTACAAGTACGGGGAGGTCTACTGCAGGTACGTTGGTATTTCAGTTCCTAGAATACGTGACGTACTGTTTTTCGATGGCGATATATACGTTACCAGCGACCCCATCTTGATTTTGATCCATTGATCCATGCATGGTAGCTGTGCGCATTAGAATGTATTTGACTTTTTGACTTAATATAAGCTGAAATGAGAATGAATTAGATGATTGTGAAATTGGCTGCATGTGACTGACGATGGTGTTGTGTATTTAGCGGGGGCGTATGTAAATCGCGATGCAAGGCTGGCTGGAAATACAACTTCGCGAAGAAGTACTGCTACAAGTTATAGAGCAAGTGCGGCCACGATCGTGAGAGCTCGGTGGATCGAGCGGATGGGCGGAGTTCGGAAATCACTTCCAAGGTGGCGCTAGCTGCATATCGATCTGCGACCACCTCACTGCCACCACTTCAGTGCCGGTAGACAACTCGATCGAGGTCTTAATTGTTGTGAGGGGTCAAAGTACGTACGTGTTGGATTTGCAAGGGCCGGTGAATTAAGTTAATAAAGTAGTCGCCTAGCTTTGTCGGTAAGGGTGAACGATCGTTTACGACTAACTATTCAACAGTTGAATAGTTGAACTTACCGAAGTGACGACTCACAGTGTTGTATTCATACAGAGCTATATGTATCGTGTAGCTTGCGTGAAGGGGATGATGGAAGTTTACTGCAGCTGGAGTTTCTGAGCGGAGTAGCTTCTGTGGAGCTCCCCAAACAGAGGCGTTGGTTTGGAAAGGGAGTACGTGACCGTACACGTGTTCCTTTTGCATGTTGGTCTTTGTGTGAAGAAAATAATAAAGCCGTAGCTTGCTGTGAAAGTGTTGCTTGTCGTGATTTAACTTAAGAAATCATTCTCCTTCTATAGTTCATAGCTTGTACTGCACTAACCCATGCATTATTGTCGACGTATTTTCGAATGAAAAGTCCAAATAAGTCGTTACTTGCCTGTGGGTGTTTGGCCATCCAGGCATCCACGTACAGCGAGAAAAATACCTTAGTTTGCACTCAAAACTTGTCAGTTCAAAATTTCTGTCACCACACAATTCATCACAATGTTCAACCTTTCTTGAAAAAGCTAGATTCAATTGCATACCTCTTCCAAGAAAAGTCATGAATACATGCACCATTAATGGAAACATGGCTTTTCGGTAGACTGGGGAGTACATAAAAGTTTCTATGGGCACACTCACATTAGTGACATGACAAGTTAGACTAGTTGTGTATTTGAGAGGCTCTTCTTGTACGAGGCATTTTTGTAGTCTCAGGAGACCAATTTGCTCACACTAATATACCTAGGAAAATTGTTGGAATTTGGTGTGGTGTCTTGAGCAAATTATAGATTCCTATTTTTCCATGTTTAACTCATGTTGGTTTTACAATATGTACATTTGTGATTTTGTGCCAAGTCAAGGTATAATTAATCAAATAATGTAATTATAATAAGTGTTTTCTTTAAGGCAAAAACTTAGTTAATTCAAACACATAAAAATAAATTTGGCCCTATACTGTTGGGTTGGATGGATGGTGCAGACAATGGCCAGATTCATGTCCGATCCAAACCAAATTTTCAATTGAGAAGGAGTTAGTTGGATTTAAAACAGCTAGCTAGCATGAATCTTACATTGATCTTTTGGATACATGTGAGACTTAGCACCAACAGTTAGCTAGCACACAATTTTATGCTATGATATAACGTACATTACAATTCGATGAATGGAAACACATTGTTAACTGCTTATATTATTGCCTTTTGTACATGACTACATGTGTTATTATCCAATGAAGCTGAGGAATGAACCAGCACCTTTATTGTCTAGAATTATCAAGAAACATAGCAAGAAGCAAGACTCCAAATTTGCAAGTTAACCTCTCCAAGTAGAAGCAAACCACCCACAAAGGAATTGACCCATTTCTGACTACTCCACCATTTCCTATCAGTTGTATATATTGTAGGTGATAACTGACATACAACATCGCCAACATGAGTAGCAAAAATGTTCAAGAGGTGTACATTGAAAGTCACAATGATCACCTACATTGATTTTGTAAGCAACCTATAGTTGAAAATTGATTTGCCTACAGATATGGCTACCTATCTATGGCATGTGGAAGGTTGAGGGGAAAAAAAATCATGTGAAATGGAGTTTGGATCATCGATATATGAAATGGAGTTTGGACCATCGAGGCCACACTAACTATTTAGGAAGCCAGCTCCCTAAGGAATTCAGTTATATTCTGTCTGCTAGTGAGTTGGGACAGACTGCACTTCTTGATCTTATCGTACTTGGAACCCTTCTTGCATTGCTGACCATGTACACTTACCCGTGCTCCATACATCCACAAAGCCATCACCATTCACATCCCAGTCACTTTCATATTCACATTATTTGTCAACAAAGCTTTAATTTCAGTTTGATCACTGGGCATTGATAAAAACTAATGCAGAGTCACAACACATTATTGTCACAGGTAAAGATTGAATAGGACAAATGATTGATTAATAGGGTAAAGATTGATAATTGTGGTTAATGCAGTTACTGCATTTTTTGAGCTCATTGTCATTGTCATCATGATATAATGTCACAATGAGCTAAAAAAATCATATTTAGATTTATTTATTCTACTCTACCTCTCTCACTTCAGTGAGTTAAAAAAATTAATTTATCAAAATTTTTTTTTTTTTTTTCTAAGTATCCTCCACCCACCCACTGATTTTTTGTAATTTTCAAGTGAGATGGGGTTGGCATTTGATATGGGATATGTCATGCATCAATCTCCATATTCCCGTATTCATATTTGTATTGTATCATTAGATATTTTTCAGTTGCACTGGAGGGCCGTTTCAAGCCCGTTCTCGAATCTGTTCCCAATGCAGTGAGGGAGCATTGGATGTTGTATTACAAAAAAAAATTACAAAAAAAATTGCTTCTGAAATGAAAAAATGAAAGTAAAATTTATTTATTTACTTCCCCCAATGACGTGGCAGTCACTTGGCCACATCAGACTGTTGCGCTAGCGCAGCACAGCACATTCCCTACAGTCGGGAACTCATGGCCCTCCGGATGGGCCAAATCCCATTTAATGTTGTCTTACGTCTCCCCATACCTATATCTACATCCCATATCCCATATCTAGTATTCAAGATTCAAGATTCAAGATAACGACATTGGGGGGGGGCAGGAATTTTTATTTAAAAAAAATCAATGGCTATCAGTTTTGGGAGGAGGAGTGGAGGAAATGACATGGTTGCATCTTTTTGGCTCATTATCATTATTATATTGTTCGACCAGTTCAAGTTGTAAATTCTATAGTAAATGCATGATCCATATCCAAATGTAATAAGGTAGACACCATGTACCTGATCACCCTCCTATTCCTCACCAATAGACTGTTGTAATCCCAACCATAGACTGTTGTAGTTCGCAGAGTTCAAGGAGCAGTTCTAGCACATAATAATTGGTTGCAAGGTTGTGAATATTGCAACCGGCCCTTGGTCGACTTTGCAATCATCCTATATCACCATTGTAGGTCGAAGAAAATCTTTCACTAAAAAATTCATAGTAATTACGTTTTGTGTAATAAAATTCTAGAAAAATATGCAATCCTTCCAAATTCTATTTCTGTACATGGAGAAAATTTGGCACTCAAAAAAACTGTGCTCCAAATATGCGTAATTGCTTAAGTGATCAGGTATGGGTTGGCTCCTATATATACTTGCACCTAGGCTTGCTGTCCTGGACGGTGCACAGGCACTGGAGGGCACACTTGCTGCAATTTTGCACATCCTTCTAATGATCCTTTTCACACCCATTGCTCCAGATCTTGCCATTCATTTGCAGTTATCCCACCCTGACTTTCATATGGGCTAACTTAGCAGCACATGATGCCAAGCTTGCAATGGGTCATGGTGTTTGCCACCCACTTGCATTTGTTGTTGCAGTTGTGCAGGTCCTTCTGCTTGTCCACCTTGCAGTGCACCCACTGTTGCAGTTGGTGAAGCTGACTTGCATGAGTACTGGCCACAGGTATAGCTCCATTCTTTGGCACTTTGTAGCCTCAAGTCCCCATAGTTGTCCGCATCCTTGATGATGGAAGTCTCGGGCTTGGCTTATTGTTAAACATCAAATTAGATTAGGGTTGTCTTGTATGACAAAAAAAAACACATAACCAGACATCATATTGCATGTTTAATGTATAAGATAAATATTGAGTATGTTAAACATGTTCATAATTTTATTTCTATGTTTTTATGTTTTTTTATATATTTTTAGAATTTACTTGATGGATGGACGGATGAGGGGTCTACACTCTATTAGATATCCTAAATGTTGTGTTGGAAGTCATGTCGTGGTGTTCAACAAGACAACTAGGAACTGATATACAATACACATGCAAAAAACATTGTTTACAGGTTGCAAGAATGGATTATAGCTTGTTTACTTGTATTGAACAAAAACAACAAATGCAACAAGAAATGTGAGAAAACACTGAACAAACTAGAATTGGCTAGAATGCTTGATGACGAGATACATCCATCTAAAGTATTCATCCAAATACTATTTATATATTTCTTATTAATATCTACATTGTTCTACAAGGTTTTAGGATTGCTACAATACTCTCACTCTTTGAACAAAACATACATGCCTAACGCATTAACAAAAATAGGGAATTTCATTTAAAATGGCATATTCCATACGCCATTTTCAGACTACATGGTCTAAACCATAAAAGTGCCATTTAGGACAAGTGTGCATTTTAGACTGTAGTCTAAACCAAAAAATGACCATTTAGGACAGGTGTACATTTCAAACCACGCAGTCTAAACCGTAAAAGTGTCAAAGTTGCAAAATGACACCATTTTAACAAAATTCCCCATAGTAATAAGTTAGTACTTGCCACAAGCGATAGACCACCATGCACATCCAATGCCCAATCTACCCCTATTGTGCAGTGCAACAGTGGTCTTCATTTTGAATTTTCTTTCTTGGAATGAATTCTCTTTATTTGCCCCTCCCTATCCGCACCTCAAAAATATCCCTCTCTTCCCCTCCCCAAGTGGAATTTGACCTTTGGAATTTTTTGTCAAGGCCTAGGTCAAGGCTCAATTGTAGTACCTTCTTCATAAATCCCCCTAACCCTTCCCCTTTTTTTAAAATCCATGCCACCTTTGACTAAGAAAATATACTTAATCTACGACATTCATTGTTTACACTATGTTACACATGGAGTAGTTGCAAGAAACACCTACCATTTTGGGTTCAAAACAACCTTAGTACTCGAGTACTGTGACTTTTGGATTTTTTTTTTTTAAATGATATAAAATATGGATAATTTGTAAAGCATTAAAAATAGCATGTGTGCAAAAATTCAAACCTACAAAAAGTTATCTTTAAGAGTTATGCACAAAAAAAATGATGGATAATGCAAGAGAATAGATATTTTGGAATTTGATATTTAGAAAATAGTAAAAATAAAAGAGTTAAATTTTAAATTTTAATGATAAAAGACATTTTTCTTAATTTGAAGATGCTTCTTTTCAACCATTTTCATCTTTGAAAAAAAAAATTATGTTCTCTCCACATGTGCAAAGGTAGTGCACTTTGAGCACATGTGGAAGGTAGACACTTTATTATTTTAGAAAATATCTTTGACATCTTGTGTACCTTTAGTAGAAATCCTTGTATCTCAATTACTTTCACCTTCAAATTTTCATTTTTGAGTCAGAAACAATATTAGATCCCACCATAATGATCAAGGTAGACATCCAATAAGGGGTATATAAAAATAGTAAATTAATTTTATAAAATTGAAAAAAATTACTCAATGTCTGCAACTATTACATGTACCTTCATTTCAAATTTCATAGAAAACAGACATATGAAGCAAAATTTATAAGCCAAAAAACATTTGTCTACGATCAAGGGGACAAAAAAAAGGCAAGTATTTCTTGCAACAGCCTTGTGTTATTTTGCATTATTAATAGTAGATTTCATAAACTACAAGTATTAGAATATAAACACATACTCATTAAAGCAAATCCATACTACAATAAGGCATGGATGAACAACCATCCAATAATAAACTTCCCTAAATTTCCTTGTTTGTTTTTCCTTTATCTCAATGGAATTAATCTTGCAATACATTTTAAAATTAGGAGTAACACTTGGTAAAAGATTGACAAAGCACCAACCATCATTTACACAACATGCTTCAACTTATTCTTATCAACTCTAAACCACCATAATATACAAGATTTGAAAGAGTGTTACAAACACCCCAAAGGCACCTCAAAAAGCCCCATTCACACATCTAACAATCTAAAAATACAAGTTTAGCCCCTCAATGGTCAATACATATCATGTGTGACATCAATATTGCTTTATTCATTTTAACCAATATGTAGGAATGTTTTTCAGTGAGAAATCTCTCAATTGAGCTGTGGAGAGATCTCTGTGGATGCAAAAGTCAAATCTGCAAATGTGACAATAGAGAACCTAATTTTTAGTTTATTCAATTCAAAGATCCACGGCCATGTACATTTAACCAAGCCATGCCTACATCCAACTTGTTAATTGAAGGCCAACCAAGAGTGTATTGGAAGAGATGAGCTATTGTTGGTCAAGTCAATGGGAGATTGGATCAAACACATTTTACACTGAGAGTTATGCGGACATAAATAGGGACCTACGACACAACTCCTTTGAAAATCCATAAGTAATTCAAAAATGCTTCAAAAAATATGAAACCACTTGTGTTAGATTCCTCTTCTATTTTTCTTACAAAATTTGTAAGTAATTATTTCAAATAAAGAAAATTTTCAAAAATTCACAATATGAACTTCCAACATAGTACAACATACTGTAATTTTTTCAAACTATTTAAATGATTTTTTACCACATAAGATAGGGAGTCAAAGATTTTGTATGCACATTTTCAAAAGAATACATTGAGTGCCCACCCTGGACTTAATTTCTATTGAATCTAACCTTTGCTTAGGATATATGATATTTCACTGCTCACTTTGTCACATGGTTGTGAAATAATAGGATCATCCTATGAACAAAAGTGCAGAGTATCAGAGGTATTATTCTTTAACCCTTCAGTGTTCTAACATCAATATTTTAAACAATGAATAGAGGTCTTGTAGGCACTATTTAGACCAATTAACTTCTCATTCATCCAATGTAATACTTGAATGTTGAAAATACAACCTTCTTTAATTACTAATTTCATGAAATTGCAGTAATTGATATAATTTATGTACAAAGATATAAACAAAAATGTACAAAAATTCAAAAAAAGATCAAGGTGTTTAAGGATTAAATGTTTGTCTTTTTATATGTCTGAGGCAATAAACTTATGTATGTATAACATCAAAGTTTAAACAAAATGTACTTCAACCCACGTTAGTTGGATGTATGTCCTTAATTTCTAGGTGCCCAAATGGACTTAGTGGTCACTTCTATCTATAAGGTAGTGCAATACTGAAGCAACCCTTTAAGGCTTGGTTTCACTTTTCAATATGCTTAAGATGCACGGAATTCTCCCCTACATTTCACTGAAAGAATAACTTGAGCGGAATTGGTTTCAAATTTTTCAAAACATTTTTGAATTACTTATGAATTTTCAAATACATGAGTCATAGGCACCTATTCCTAATTGTAAGCATTGGGAAAATGACACATGCAGAGTCAAAAAATAAACCTAGTTTAATTAAATTACTAAAAAGCACCAATGTGGCATGCATGAAGTTGACAAGCCTGCTTCAAAAAGTACCCCAATGAATATAGCAAATAAGGTAGAACTGCCCAATTCCGTCAGTCATTCAATTCCGTGGTCTACAACTTTATCCCAATTCCGTCATAAAAACATACAAATCCACTTCAGATTCTGACAACAATAATTTAATAATGCTATTAAAAGATAACGTGTCAATTAATGATTGGTGAATCTTCAAGTGTTATTAGGTACATTGGAAAGCGGTATTGAGTTGTAAGAGGACGTTTATGAATCCAGTCTAGTGGCGGTTGTGCAGTTTCACTACAAAAATTCACAAAAATTACAGTTTTTATCAAAAAATTATAATTCCACTTGGGTTTGACTCCTGAAACAAGAGCACACCTCTGAAAAATATGTGTCTTTCCTAAAGTTGGCCCCAATATAGTCAGATTGCGAATCAGGGTGGTAATGGGTAGTTCTACCTTACATTAGACACATTACTTAGAACTGTCCTCCAAATTTTACAAACTTCGGCAAAATTGTCCCAGTCACCTTGACTTTTATTCTATGCATTAAGGTGGTTCACACTTGCTGTTAATTAAAATTTTGGTGTCATTACGGGGTCCTGGTTAGACACATGTGACAAATCTGAAATCACTCTGACATTATCAACAGTGTTTTGCTAACCATTACGTATCCATTTTAGAAACACATATTGTCTATTCCACAGCTTCTTTCCACAGCTTCTTGTGTTCCACACCTTCTTGTAGGGACGATTTGAAGAAGACGGTTGCAATTATAGCCACCTACTACAGGAGTTGCAATGAACCATTTAGGAAGCTTCATACCAACCGTTTTTGCTTAATAGAAATATGTTTCAAAATTTACTACAATCCACTACCTTATTTGCTTCCAAAATGGACTTTCTGTTTTTTACTCAGTAGATTTGAGTTACAGTCATGGTAAGAAATGTATTTACTCAAAAGCATTTTACTGCAATCCAGGTATGTTATAAGAACTTTAGGACCCTGATTCTTCAACAGATCACATCCTTGGAATTTTCCTTGAACATGTGAGATGGTAGGTAGTCTCTGCAGCACCTTCAGTGGAACTCAAGTTTCTACACTGGAACGTACTTGCATGTTTTGATTAAGTAAGTTAATGAACCTGAGTGCTAGTTCTTCGTTAAGTTAGGAACAACCATAACCACCAAGGGCCCAAAATTTCCACCCTAAAACCATAGATCATGGTTATACCACCTACATATCTTTTTCAGTTGCAGTTTTGAGATCATGTATCGGTAAAAGTTTGAATATTCATCACTTTTGCATCCGGTATCCAAATTATGCATTATTAGGCGCTAACAAGATATATATGGGCAATTTCGTTAAAATGGCGGTATTCCATGTGCCATTTTCAGATCGCCCAATCTGAACTGTAAAAGTAACATCTTATATATGTGTAGATTTTAGAAATCTTTGGTTTATATAGATTTCACTATTTCAGAGATCTAAGACATATATAGATTTCAGATTTCAGGGTTTGGATTTTTAAAATGACATCTAAGATATGAGTAGATTTCAGAAATCTAGAAAAGATATAGATTTCAAACATCTCAGACAGTTGTATATTTCAGACCGCCCGGTCTAAACTGTGAAAACTGCCAAAATAGCGGAATGGCGCCATTTTAACAAAATTGCCCATATATACGGCAAACTACAGCTCATTTATTATTGTCATTCAAAAGTCATCATAGAAAGGTACATTCCCCTTACAAACCAAGGTTTCCATCAGTTGGCGGCACCACCGTAACGTGGAAATTCCAACTGCTAGCTTCTAACTCCTTCGAGTTATCCCCTGAAGCTATTGAAAAGATCACAGAACATCCACCAGAAGCGCACCGACCGATTGAGCACTAGGCAAGAGGAATTCATACATTAATACTACATGATCGTCCCTCCAGTAATTCTGACATTCATAACATTGGCGAATGATCATTCGCCATTATTGACTTGATTATTACGGACGAAAGCAAAACAACACTAAACTTAGTTCCTAGAAGAATGCACTGAGCTAGTGGGTAGCAGCACCGCCTTCCAGGAAGGAATTCACATACTAGTAAGTAAGCTTGCTCTGGGGATTCATGAGCTAGTGGCCTTGAACGCAGCACTTCTTCACATGGTCGTAGTTCCAGCCATGCTTGCACTGCTGTCCACACTTGCCCCAGCTGCATTCACAACGCCATCGCCAGAAACAGTCAATATATTTCACATCCATTTCATACGGTCAGATGAATTCCTATTCTTTTTTGTGCAGCAGCTTCACTTGATCAAAATCCAGATATAAAAATCTACTCGACGCACATACGCAAGTTTTCGAAAGCATGAATTGAAATACGTACTTGCAGGTGGGCTCGCCCCACTTGAGGGTGCAGGGGCACTTGTAGCCGCACTTGCCGCAGTTGTAGATGTCGTGGCGCAGGTCCTTCTCGCACCCGTTATATGCCTTGCCGTCGCAGTCCCCATACCCGGGCTGGCACTTGGGGGGCTCGCTGCACTTGCCGTTCTTGCACTTGCCGTACTTGCACACGATGCCGCACTTGCCGCAGTTGTAGGGGTCGTTGCGCAGGTCCTTCTCGCACCCGTTATAGCTCTTGCCGTCGCAGTCCCCGTAGCCGGGCTGGCACTTGGGGGGCTCGCTGCACTTGCCGTACTTGCATTCGCCGTACTTGCACACGATGCCGCAGTCGCCGCAGTTGTGGGGGTCGTTGTCGATGCAGGTCTCGCAGCCGGGATGGTTACCAGGTTTGCAGCTCTTGTAGCCTTTTTTGCAACTGTTCCACGCATCAGCACTCCCTGCAAATCGCAACATTCAACTCATCAAACGCACATATTTAGCCGACGTGCATGAATATCACCATCGATGGCATTTGATGAAATGTAATGGCACTGACTCAATCTCTTCAAATCCAGCTCAAACAGTACGAATCCAGAAGAATTTCCCTCAATTGAACAACTGCTAAAATTCATGTGGACTGTAACAGCTGAACGGAGCGAGGGAGATGGGGCATGATGTGTATGCGTACCAACGAGGAGCACGAGAGCCAAAGCAACTGCCAGCAGGAGGAGCTGGCTCCCATGTCGAGTGGTCGCCATCGCTGAAGGAATGATGTGCTCGGAGTGAGTACTCCGCTGGTAGCTAGAACTGGAGAATGTGTCTCGACAGAGAAGAGGGAACACCAAGAGACTGCAGAACGAGATCGATGTCGATGAAGTGATGAGTGAGAGGAAGGGGAGTCCACCTTAAGTAGTGAAGGAAAGGACTGCGCTAGCTGCGGTGAAATTGTGGAGTAGACTTCACTCATCGTTGACAAAAATCACTCTGACTTTTTACCTCCAGTGATGTTTTGCTTGGAAAGATGGCGTTTACCATTGCGGGGAGGGAGGTCAAGCTGGTGTAGGCACCATATATATCGGGAATGATCCTGGAGGCGGTTTCGAATCTAGGTGGACAGTGGAACCAGCAGACTGTTGATGTCCAAAGTTTCCAACGTTTCTCAACAGTGAGGATATGAAGACTTTGTTATATGTTACTGTTACTATTATTTTTTTAACAAACGGGGAAACCCCATGCCACAGCAGAGCAATTGAGAGTCAACCAGATATTAAGTTTGTCAGCGAGAATGGATAAATAATGAGGCTCATCAACTTTCAACAAGTTACTTCCTATTGTCGCTCAGGCTCTTCCGCGTAACTAACTATGTTGGGTACGATTGCCCATGCTACAATGCCCACTTGAAATTAAACTTACTGGAGTCAAAACCGAGTTTTAAGAGGTGCAGTCCATTATTAGTGCATCACCATATTAGACTTTTTGAAGGAATTGTCAACAGCCGTGACTTGCAAAGGAGCAAAATCATCGTCATAGTGGATAAAATAGTCGAATTTCAGGAAAGTGACACTAGTCCATGAGCACGTCTGGATCCCAGGTCGATAGCGCTCCTAGATTTCGGCGCTTTCAAACTTCAGTTGCCGTGGTAACCAGCGAAGTGCCGAGGTGTAACCACAGTTATCAATTATTTAAGATGTGAATCATGATGCAGCTTTAAGGTAATTATTATTTCCAATAACATCCTTGAGAGGGCCGGGGTGAACTGACCCCCTCGCTCGTCCTTGAAGGAAAACTCTGAAATTTTTTATTTCCCACGCATGATAAAATTTACAATTTTTGAATTCATATTTGCAATCAGAGGCCCCAAATTATCTAGGAAAGATGTTAAGCATACATTATTTTCTGGGCACAAAATAGGGGGTCTTTTTTTTACTTGCACCCCGGGACTGACTTGGGGAGGAGCAAGGGGGTCAGTTTACCCCGACCCTCGAGAGAGACAAGTCAAACTTCGTGCTTTTGTTGTAAGTTTCAACTGTTACTTCAGGAGCATGAGTGAAGGCGAAGGTGAATAGACGCCAGCTCATTTTAACTCCACGAAAACACTCACGGAACTTCTTATCTGCCACCCATGAAATTTTTTGGAAATTTGGAATTCATATTTGGAATTAGAGTCCCCAAATGAGCTAGGAGAGGTGAAGAAATACAAATCTAACCAAGCACAAAGTAGGGGGAATTTTTTTACAGTTACCCTTGGTTTGGAGAATGAAGGGGTTTGTGTATTCACCTTGGCCATGAGTCTCTGGACCCTGAAAGATCACAGATGGTGTCTTGTGAACTTTGGATGGTCAACTAGGCTTTGTGTGCAACTTTATTGATACTATATCTATATTATAGAGTTGAGTTCAAGACATTTTAGTCGTTTCTTGATTTTATGTGGGGTCCTTTATCTTGTGTTTCAATATTTGAGCAGTTTTCCTTTGAATCTTGATTTTGACAATCAAAATGATTTCTTTTGCTTTTGAGCAAAGCTAACAAAATGAAGCTATTGAAGTGCAGTTTCTACTCAATTTTGAAATTTTGAAAATTTCCTTACAATAAGTATTTTTGTGAAGTTTGAAGTTGAGTATTAATAACCATGTTTCTAAATATGGAGTGGACACGAAAATTATCTTGTTGCCCCAGGTTGGAGCTCACTGGGTAGGATTTTCGCTCTGTAGCTATGCCACAGCTAGACCCATCTGTTGTTCGATGAATTTGATGATATATCAATGTTCTGTTGATGAACAGCTCAATTTCGGGAGTGCGAGAGTGAGCAGCTAATACTTAATTACCCAGCAAGTGTTTCACGCTTGCTCTGAGCACTCGATTACTCGATGAAATTTAATTGTGCTGCTCACGTTTCTGTTGGCACGTTGGTACTTGGTACGGTAAGTTAAGAAATGAAAGGTAACTCACAAAGAGCTTGCGAGATATCTCGGGATCACGGGATTCACGACTCAGAGTGAAAGAGATGATCGATCGAATTCAGTCGATGAATTTGATGATATGAGTTATCAATGCTCTACTGGTGAACAACTCAATTTCGGGAGTCCAAGAGTGACGTAGGAGTTCTGTGATCACGGGATTCACGACTCAGAGTGAAAGAGATGATCGAGATGATCGAGAAGCTTCAATAATCATACCAAGTCTATCTGAGTGATCGATGTAAGATAACTGAAGTTAACTCTCATTAGATGGAAAAGAGAATTAATCGCATGGAGGAGGACCCCTCGAGAACTGTCCCGGGGTGGCAACTCGTGTATTATACGCAGGGGACAGCGATTTAAGAAGATTGAACAAAAAAAAGTTGCATACTTCAAATTTGATAACGTTCTAATAAAAAATTTATGAGAGGATTTAGGTTTGAGATTTCTAATAAATTTCAATACTTTGTCTCGGAAAGACCAATTTCAATAGTATGTGTTCCTCCTCATATAAGATAATGAACATTAAAATCTTCAAAGTGAGATCTTTTATATTTAAATCTAATTTTGCCAATTGCTTTTCATGATGAAGTTGTAGGCAATTTTGATGCATAGCAAGGTTTGCAACAATGACAATGTGATAAGGTTTGCAATGTCCATGATATTATTACTATCTAATTTCTAAAAGTAATTGATGAGTTTCATTCTTTCAACATATGGGCAACACTGATTGAATGCTCCATTAAAGTAATTAGGTACCCATTGGCAAAATGGTTGTGAAAACTAATACACAAATCCTAAGGCACAAATAGTTGAATTAATGTGGTGAATGCAATAATCAAGTCTGATTATTGACATTATTAGACGGATCTTTTTAGAAGATAATTAAGAAATAAGAAAATCTACTAATTTGAAAAAACAAACTGGGGCTCTGAATGCTTCTTTGTTTGAGAAAATTCTCTTATTATAAGATCTTCAAATGACTTTTGAATTTTGAGTGCCCAAAACTATTATGATTGATATAAAGATTATACCATATGATTCTTCTCAATGTCTTTTCTCCAACTATGACCTCCAAAACAAGAACAGTGTGACTCTGAAGCTATGTCCACTCCAACCAAACCCTAATCACGTTGTGCTTTGTGAATGTGGTTGTAGATAGGATTTGGAAACTCAGATTCAAAAACCAAAAAGTCAATGCCATAGTCTCTACACAAAATAGTGAAATTAGGTTGCCCCACACTAATTTCTCATATCTAACACTTTCAGACATGGTCAACTATAGTCTGGGGCAACCTAATTTCACTATTTTGTGTAGAGTCTAGACGGAGAAAAAAAAAAAAAGCGGGTTCCTTCTTATGGATTAGAAAAGTTAAGAAAGCACCTTCTTAGGTAAATTGTAAGTTGCCAACTGTTGACTTGGGTGACAATTGACAGTTCAGTGGAGAGCCTGCCCAGGAGTCCATACTGCTCATCCGAATGCGGCACAGCCCTGCAGATGGATTGGGCAAGGCGGCGTTGTCAACGAGGAGATCTGCAAGTAGGTGATTGACGACGTCGATTCGACAGTTTGCTGGTAACGTGAATGAGCAGCTCCATTATTCAAAAATTATAATTCTGCAGTTTAATCCGTTCAGTTTGTGCCACCTGAAGAAATTTAAAAAAAATTAGCAAAAATTAAACTTTCTGACGCAGTACTGGTTACTGCGTGTCTGAAGTCAGAGTGCCCATACTCACGGTCATGGCTTCGCAACTTCGTCGTGTCAACCCCGGGACTCAGACAACTGCAGTGCAGTACTTAATTATAGAAGATTAGTTTTCGAGTGTGTGTGAAATTGTCAACGCGTTACACATCTCCTCAATCGCACGTCGGCACGGGACGAGATTGTGAATCCTTGAGTTTTGCTCAAGGGAAATCAAAATTTTACAAATTAAAATACTCAAGTCAATTCTTTGAAGTAATACTGAATCCGAGGTTGAAGGCACCTGTGTCACTTATTCATTGGCAGGTTAGAAGAACGACATAACTCATCACTCACGTAACATTGTGAGCCTTTTCATCAACCGAGAATCGACTAAATTTTGAGTTCACGATTTGATGAAAATCTTCAGAATTTCAGATGGTATGTGTGTCCGATAACCTTGCAATTGCTAAGACTCTCAAAGTTCACCTACTCCTCTCTGTCAGAGGGCTCTCACATTCACAAGAACACACGTGGACAACAGTTCAAATAGATATCTGAGGACTTTGCGGTTATGTCTTCGAGGTTGTGAGATGTGCATCATATCATGCTCATCGATTTGTACTCGAGTGTCTAAAGACTCGTGCAACATGAGTGAGATAAAACGTAACATCAGATAATTATTGTAAACGCTTTTGTTGTTGCAGTCGTGGAATAGACTTGAGATTCTAGCTAGTATTCAAAGCTTTGGAAAATTTCCATTCTCTTGCATGTAATTTTGTCACTTCAACAAACGTACATGGCCATTCACGGTTCTGCACTTCTTGGTGGTAGGAAATCAAAGGTGGTTTCCGTAGAGCTTGAGTGAGAGATATATGAGATCTACGATCGCAAGATTCACGGCCCGCAGTGAAAATGAGAAGCGGCGGACTGACCTCGGTTTTCTAAATATTCAGAATCTCATCTGAAGTTCTGAACTGCAATTGCATGCAGGACTTCTTGTGTTGACTTGCTTGACATTGACTTGTTCTCTCCAATGCATGTAATTTATCAACCCAGAGTCCACGGTGCTCTTCTCAATACAGTACTGTAAGTAAGTGAGTACGCTTTAGAGCCAGAGCAAGTTGGTCAACGAGGAGTCTCAGCCCAGCAAGTCGGTTGGATGGTTTTATTAGAAGGTGCAGGGGCCATGGACAAATGCCTCACTAAATTTAGACACACGATTTACTTGCACCATCAAGTTGGCTAGTGCAAATGACGTCATTCGCAATGTCAGTATTGTACTTCTGCACCTCGAGAACAGAGCTTAATTTCGAGTCAAATTCATTAGAATTTAGTGCAGTATTTCAACAGTATTTGAAAGCTCGTACGTTTGCTATCTCAGATCCACACCGGTCCTCGTTTTTGGAGCTCTGATCACTTGCATGCTACACTTTTGGCACTCTCAAATATACCATTTCAACAAATTTGACCGTATTTCTTCTACAGAGTGCACCAATTGTAAAGGTATCCGCACCTAATAGAGACTACTTTCAAACCAGAAATTCTGAACACAATTAGAATTCGGGAAATATCGTATCATGATGATGACAAATGAAAGCTAAAGTGAATGTAATTGGTTTGAGAATTTTTAGGGTCCATATGAATTTTCAAAATTAATTGAGGTCATAGAAACACCTATGACCACCTTAATGAGACATCCTTGAAGTACAAAATGCTTCAACTCTCATTGATTGCTTCAAATAACTCTTTATCTTCCATTGGTTCCTTTTGAAAACTGAAGTTGAGTTTGAGCAAACCCTTAGTCATATTTGAGTCAATTAGCGGCTGTAAAGAACTGTATTCCAGGTGTTGTCAAACGGCTGGTGTTGCAAAAGGGAGAGGATCCCTTCCTTGATGTAAGACTATATAGAGCGTCCTAATTGCGACCTTTATTAAAACTTGCCACATGGTCGCGTTTTGTTTAAGCCATGGAGTTTGTCCATATTAGCAAACATGACATAAAATTGCTTCAGAGATGCGTCCAGCATAAGCCGTTATATATCAGTATGCAGAAACTGAAGTTATATATTTGGTGTACATTTAAGGGCGAGAGAACTATTTTCAAACAAATGAATCAGAGAAGATGTCTGTTTTTTAAATTGTGGGTCGGCTTCTATGGGGCGATGGTTCCCTGTGTGAGACCTAGTTTTGAACTCGAATCTTGCAATGAAATCCGTCATGTGTGCAAAAAAGAAAGAAAGTTGTCTCTTGTATGGCGATCCAAATATACAAACCCACATGTACTCCATCTCCAGTCCACAGCAGCGTCAGGGGTATCTTTTGAGTTTTGCAAGCTATTTTCCTTTAATTCCCATATTGAACCGTTTTTTCAAGCACTGAGTCCGGCTCTTTCTCTACATTCTACTTTGAATAGAAATTTTATAGATTTTTTCACCGGTTTTTTGGATGTTTCCAAATTGCAACCCGGTTTTTTCCCAATTCCACCGGCTAACAATGGACGAACAATGGTCCACAGCAATTTAATTCTGCATGACGGATGTCTGACAAGTTTTTTACTGAATGAACCTGACTGCGCATGTACCAAACAGTGAGACTACGAGCTGCGATGATACATACCGTATAGGAAGAACCGTATGAAGCATTACAGGCACCGACATGCGTGCAAGACGACATATATCCATTGGCCGAATATGAGAATATGCAGCTTTCTTATCCATTTTGACTTTGCCGCCACGGACAGATCCACGTGATACCAATAGCAGAGGGACGCCAAGGCAAGTCGCCGCCTGCCTACTCTTAACGAGATATGTCGACAATCCTCCTTTATGGGTCTCAACGTCGCCACGGTTTCCACGGACCACAGTCGAATTATAATGCGTAGGTGCTCTTGTTTCAGCCGAGGTGGGTCCATCAACCAGTCCAGAATATAATACTCAAATACTCCACTCGGTCGGTCCGGACAACTGTTTGGGCACAGAGATCGTCTTTATTTAATAATGACCGCAACTGTAGCAAGTCCATGGCCCCAGACGCGCTGCCTCCCCCGGCCAACGAAGCGTCAAGGCCCAAGCTCGTAAATACTCCCTCGCTCTGTTTCTAAGCTTACCATGTCCCAGTTTGTCAACCCAACTGTGGTACTAGAAGCCGGCATTTTGTACAAGATCAATTAAGGCGGCGAAGGTGGACAACTGAAGGTCAAGGATGAACACTTCGAATTGCAAGCCTATACAGTCACATTTGCAACCTGTGTCGATCAATTGATGGCTTCACAGCCAATTAAGTTTCCTATTCCAATACACATCTCAAATGTGTTTCAATGAATATCTATTTCGTTAAATTGGCGGAATTCCGATCCTCCACTGAGGCAATTTTCAGGGCGCGACCTGAAAGGTAAATCTATACCAGTCTTAGTTCTTAGTACTTTGTGCAGATGGACGTCATCATTTTTTGCTGGCAGGGTCGCCCGCTCTAGTTCATCGAAATCGACAAGAGAGCTAAATGGATAATTACTTGACTCATGAGTAGGATTGCATTCATCAAACGGCCTGCCCAACCACGGTGCCATAGAAATCTCCACAGAGTTACCAATTATTGGCACTTCTAGACTACTTACATTGAAGGATTCATTGGCAGGCGGGAACTCACCTCTGACGCGCGCGCTAGCCGGTTTTTAAACAAGAAGAGTTGACACACAAAAAGATAGAAAAAAGATTAAAAAAAGTCATGCCAGAAAGAAAAGATAAAGAGTCTCCTTATCCTCATCTAACACTTCCAATCGATCTAACCTCGGGAATGAATTTACAAACAATTTATAGAAAACCCCGGGAGAAATCGGTTGCTACAGTGAGTCTTCCACATCCAATAATTTCCAGGTCCAAGTGCTGCATGGCGCTACCGTGACACCTGCAAAGTAAACACAGAATTGAGAAGTCTTCACAATCGGGTAACAACATGCATGTTCGTGTGAGCCACATGTGTAAATTCTAAAATTTCACTGCGGTGGCGACGGCCATCACTACTTAAGGTGGACATCCCTCCGTCTCACTCATCAGCATCTCAATTTGCAAACCTGATTCCCCGGCCCTGCTATTCGAATTGAACTTCTTCTTCAGCTAGAGATGGCGACCTTGCAGCAGCAATGGCGACATAAGCGCCAGCAGCTCCTCTTGGTGGGAGTTGCTTTGGCTCTCGTCCTCTTCATTGGTACATATGCGACCATTACTGCCCAGAACAGTTGAACATTCATCTTTACAAAGTATCGTCCAATTGAAACATACTAAGAAAATTCCTCACTAGGTCTCGGGGGGTGCACTACAAAGGAAGTTCATTGGTGAGGAGCGACCAAATTTTAGAACCCCCTATATTATATCTTAATTTCTTTTTTAAATAAAAAAATGAATAGATTTTCCTACTTTGAAAGTTTATATTCTGAATTATTGGTATTTTTTTATGTTAATAATAATTAGTTACAAATTTTTGAAGAAAAAAGATACATTGTAAAGCTAAAAATAACTTTCACACCCCTATATTATATTAAAAAAAATTGAAAAATGAAAAAAAAATTCTATAAAAAAGTTATCTATTGAAAGTTTATTTTGGCTAAATATTGTTACAATAGTCATCTTTATGTGGTCTCTATAAATATTTTAGTTGAAAAACATGCTATTGTAGTTCATTTGTCAATCCTTTCTATACAATATATCACATGTTATCTAGAATTGAAATTTTTGGCAATAGAAACCTATAGACATTATTAAACAAAGCTCAAAATTTTAGGTTGAAATTATAGTTTGTTAGAAAGTAATTTGGAAAAGTAGAAATGGATTTTTAGGGTTTGGTCGCTCCTCACCCATGAACTTCCTTTGTAGTGCATCCCCCGGGCACTAGGTAGGGAGTAGCTTTCAACGCTCATTTGGTGAATTCATTTTTAAAAGTAAAATTTGGCACACATTGAAACTTTATTTCAACAACAAAAAAGAACCAACTCCACTAGGAGTCTAGGACAACCATAGCAATCCAATAACAAAACACTACTAAGGCATAGTAAGATGGGAACAAACCTAAGATATTTTGAGCGAAGGTTGTCCAAGTCACATCACATCACAACGTGAGGATGTCATGTAACATATGACATGATCCAAATCCAAAGTCTATCATGATGAAATATTTTAACTATTTGTATTAAATATCATAAAATTATTTTGAAAGAATGACATAAAGTCATAAATTGAACTAACATATTAAAAAATAGTGATACATTATAATAAAAAAAATGTCCTAAAATATTTAGAATTTAGGATTAGAATTCATTAGAGAAATTTTGGGGTCTCTAGAGGGCTGCCTCATGGTGACAGACCAAGCTATTTTGAGCTTGGTCTGTCACCTCAAAAAGTGCCGCACCTTTGGTGTCAGTCAAGGTGAATATCTCAAAATTTGCCAATTTTTTCAATTTAAAAATAAAAATTTAAAAATTTATTTCAGCCTGGAATTTTATTTTATTTTATTTAGTCAAATTTTTATTCATTAATTTCGATTTCTGTGTTGCTGCCATTGCAGATTCAGGCGAGCGGAAATAGGGAGAAAACGTTTTTTTTTGCAAAAAAAAGACAAATTTCAGGGGTCCTTTAAAGGTTGCTCCGTAGCCCTCTTGAAACCCAAATTTTCTCTAATGTGTTAGGTTTATGACAAAATCTTGATGTGTCATGATGGATGTGAAGTGATATGACTAACATCATCATTAAAAAAATTCCAAGTCATATGACTCAAGTCATGATAGAGTGATAGATAACCTTCAATTGCTTTGAGCTCATCCCTAGTACTAATAGCCTTGAGGTGGTCCCAATCCATATTAGTCTAAAGCCTTGATTTTGCAAGTTGGATATTTTGTAACTTAATTGAGAGGCTATTCCTATTTTCCAAGTTGTCATGCTATAGTCTATAATTCTTGCCTATATATCTATACATACTATTTCACCTTTGGGGGTTCCATAATTGGTGATTGAACATGAAGTCATTTCTTGTAATCTAGAGGGTCAATTTGTCTTGAGAACGATGCCCTACAATAGAAGCCACTTCCAACCATGCCAATACGCCTTGATTATAATCACTTCTAATGCCTTTTGGTCCAATTTCAAGGGATATATTTTGTTTTAATTTATAAATTCTTGTAGGTAAGCCTTTTTAACAAAAAATCCAAAAATGTAATTATATACATGAAATGAATATAATTTGAGACAATAATAGCATTAAAAAACTAATTACATGAACTTTTTAATACATGTATTATGGGACAAGCTACTCAAATTTGGAGACTTTTTAATAAAAATTTAATATTTTAAAATTAAAATAAAAACACTACAAAGGAATTTTAATTTTAGTTGGAGGGAACTTCTTATATAGATTTTTAAAAACTATACATTACAGAAAATTTGGGATCTCAAGAGGGTTGCTCCGCAATCCTTAAGGGACCCTGAAATTTGTTTTTGTTTTGCAAAAAAAATCGTTTTCCCCTATTTCCACCCGCTTGAATCTGTAGTGGCAGCAACGCAGAAATCAAAATTAATGAATAAAAAATTGAATAAAAAAGAATTTTTTTTTCAGGCTGAAATAAATTAATTTTAAAAAATTATAAAAAAAAATCGCAAAAACTGGGAGATTTTGAGATATTCACCTTGGTTGACACCAAAGGTACAGCACTTTTTGTGGTGACAGACCAAACTCAAAATAGCTTGGTTTGTCACCACGAGGCAACCCTCAAGAAACCCCAAAATTTCTCTAATGACATATTTGTTTCAATTCTTCATATATATGTATTATGAATTTTTTTAATAAATATGTAACCCAACATTTTTTACATTTCACTTTATTTTATTTGGTCTTTTTAATTTGTATAACTTTAACAAAAGCCATTGCCTAAGCTGTTTTAATGCAACGACCACAAAGAGATGGATTCAATTAGTCCAAAATGACCACAAAGAGATGGGTTCCTTGGCTACTAAGGTAGCAACATTCAACATCCATAAGCGTCATTGTACCCATAACCACTGTTGAAGAAGGATAATGACCTAATCGGAAATTACCCTATTAGTATAATAAGTTCGTTCCAAGGGAGATTGTCAAGTAGGAAATCTATGCTAATAGGTTCAATAATCCAATTTGGAAATCCATAGCCAAAAACAATACTACAATGACATTGCACATACACACGACATCAATTCGGCTGAAATACATTTCCATAAAAATTCCGAATTGGTAACTAAATCACCATTACAAATTCAACAATAATATCACAAATTAATCTTTCAATACACTCTCACAACTTATCTTGCAAATCATCCTTTATACTCTAATCGCTATCCTAATTGGAATCTAATTTTCAACACTCTCGACATTCCAACTAGGCTCTAATAATCCTTCACAGCTTCAACTAAGCCTAATTTAAAATTATTGCTCCTATCACTATTTTTCATCTTTCAGCACAAACTTTCTTTAATTCAACAATTAGCATCTTTCTTCAATTATTTCCTGACTTGGATAATTTTCTCTCACTTCATCTACACATCACACGCACCGCTATGCACTAGCACACACATATCCCGATTAGGACACAAAAAAAAACATACACACACTCCGATCCGACCTTGGATCAACACAAACACACTCCCCAACTGGGAAATCTCCCACAAAACAAAATACACAGCCTCACTGACTGGGACTCGCACTAGCTTCACTCGCTGTGGGTCCCGAAAAATGAACTCAATTCAGGACCTAATAGGACTCACAAAGACGGTTACTATTTGGAGAAGACAGCCAACTAACAACAACCTCCAATTTGGATTTGATACGACACCAACAATGATACCAATTTCACTCAACCCGCCAGCATTCATCCAATTCGGCTAAAAATACAATTAATTCAAAACCAAACACTAACCTAATTGGCATTCATTATTGATTCACCAACTTGGAAAAGACAACCTACCAACCAAACAACAAGACAACTTCCAATTGGAACTAATTCAAATGACCAAAACACCCAATTTGACTCCACAATTCACTAACTACTCTCAACTAACTGCAAAATGCACTCCAATTAGCTCAAAAAAAAGACAAAAATTCACATCCAACCAGGTTATCTACAACCACCACCTCTAAAATCTTGAAAAATCCTAGGAAGTAAATAGATGTGATTACAAGGATGTACTACATCTTAATATCATATCTTAGTGTTGGTATTAGGTGCATCTATAGTGGGCTCTTAAAAAATTCACAACTTATACTCATAGTGTCCAAAAAATACATTTCAAAGTGCATTCGAATTTTCTTTCTTTTGCTAGTAGGATCCAATAATTTGTTGGATGTCTATTGATAAACATCATCTCCAAAATCCTTAAATTGACGGTTATGGGTGTTGTAACCTTAAAGCAAACTCCATATACATTTATAAAACTAATACTAGATTTGTTGGATTTCTATATTTTTGTGCATTTTGTTCAATCAAGAATGGACATCTAAGCCCATTTGTCTATCATGATGTGACTTGGAGTCTTGGACTTTTCACACCATGATGTCATGTCATGTTCATTATGACGCATCATAATATGTCAAGATTATATGAAAATTTTGTCAAAATCCTAACAACCCATTTCTAACTTCTAAACATTTTAGAACTTATTTTTCACTATTTTATGACAATTGTGGATGGAAAATCAAATGTTTCATTATTATTTTAACATGTTAGTCCAATTTATGTTGTTCTTTCTAAATAATTTTATAGTATTTCATCCAAGTACTTAGAATATTCTATCATGATAGACTTCAAGTTTAAATCACATAATATGTCATGACATCTTGGCATCGTGACATGATGTGACCTAGACAACCCTACATGATCTATGAAATAAATCACCCCTCTTTACATTGATGGAGAAAAAACATCGCAATCACAACGTCCTAATATTCAACATAAAAGGACAATGTGTATATAGTGAACCAATTTTCTCCAAATAAACTACAAGTTTGACAACAGTTAGGTAGTTGTCTAAATACCATCCAAATTATTTTTTGAAAAAGAATAGCTAGATACCCTACATTTGACTATCACTTCAAAGAGGCAGTAACTACTTGCCTTAACCCCTAAACGTCAGAGACTATGTTTTCACCAAAACTGTCATTTCTAGAACAAGTACCAAATTTTAGAAAAAAAAACATTTTTAGAAACATATAACTATAGGATCTTGTAGTACATTGGTTTGAGAAGATGTGGTAAGAATTTTAGAAGTTTCCAATATGTAGATTGCAAGATATTAGCATTTGAAGTAACAAATTTTTTTTTGTCTTGCAAAAAACTGGGCAGCTGCACTTCACAAGGTCACATTTGTATGAAATAATGTCCAAAATGGTTGTTACTCTTTGGATTCCTTCTTCAAGGCAACTTGTCTACATGTTTGAAAATTTTTAGATCATTTGAAATTGTACAACATATAGGAAAAAAATAGTAAGTAGAAAGAAGTAGAGAATGTTTAAAAATACTAAATTGTTAACAATTTATTTATGGAATTGAAAAATGCCAATCTCAATGGTTGTAATGTTGCAATAAACAATATACACCTGATGTTTTTATTTTTTTCCAAAAATATTTAAAATAGAGTTAAATAAAGGACTTTAAAGTTTATTTTAGAGTAAAGATTCTATAACTACCCACAAACTAATCCAAACTAAATTTCCTCATAACTTTCATCTCATTAATCAAAATGGAATGATTCAAAGATTAACACATATATATAAATCTAGAGCATCAATCTCAAATTTTTATTTTTTTAAAAAGTGATTTTCAAAGAAGTTTTTTTCTACTCGGGCTGCTCAATGAACACTGAAAATTACATATTATGCAATAACTTTTGAACCATGTAGTCAAAAGTTATGAGAATTGTTGGGCCTTAAAGTTACTCCTTAGGCACATGTTGTGTGGAAATTTCATAGAAAAAAAATAAAAATTCCATTCGTAGTGAGCTGCCTAAAATTGCTATGTTGTCAAAAAAACATAGTTTGGTCCTTTAGGGGTTAATATTGTGCCATGGTAAATTTTGACTATGTGCTCTTTCAAAGGAAAAAACGTCAAAGCCATTGCATTGGAAGATGGGGCATTTTGTTAAAATGGCGCCATACTGCAAGGTTTAGCACTTTTACAATTTAGATTGCGCAATCTAAAATCTATATTTGTCTTAGATGACACTTTTTCATTTTAGACCGTGCAATCTACATAGGTCGGAGATAAGAAGTGATGGCTTTGAAAAATAAGGAGGTGAACTACATTAGTAGTTATCAATTTTTTTATTTTTAGATCTACTTCACAAATGATTCATTAGTAGAATGATTATTTGAGAATTGCAAAACTAAAATAGATGATAGAGATTTAAGTAGCACCTCCTTATTTAAGTATTTGCAATTTTTAAAGAGTCCTCATAATTATGATTCTTGAGTAAATTGTCACATTGATTTAAAATTAAAAAATGGTGATAATTTAGGCAAGAAATTTCCTTTGAGTATTCTCTAAGAGCCTTCATAATCATAAATCATTTGTAATATTGATAATATAAATAAAAAATAAAGAGTGGAGATTTTTTAAGTAAGAGCTTCCCTATTTATTTTTTGTAATCCTTCAATACTCCTCCTAATTATGAATGATTTGTCACTTTGACTATAGAAATAAAACACAAAGGTGCACATTTATATTAAAAATTCTCTACTTATTTTCAAGGCTCTACTTATTTTCAAGGCCCTTAAACGTTGAGGAGGATGTTTGGTGTCTGATGGATGACAAGGAATCCTTGTTGTAGGACAGAAGTGTAACTATTCATCCTTGAAATTTTGTTTTGAAAAGGGAAAGTTTTCTATAATAGTTTGACTTCCAATAAGTGCTTTTGCTATTTCTAAAGCCCATGATTCACACGGTAATGGAAAGAGATGATTTCCAAGGTCACCCTTTTGTCTTTTAAGAATTAATCATGAATTACTTGTCATTTTGATTTTATAAATAAATGATGATGATTTAAATAAAAACTTTGAACTTTAATTTTTGCAATTTTCAAAAGAGTCATTTTAATCATGAATTACTTGTCATTTTGATTTTATAAATGATTTAAGTAAGAACTTTTCTTTTTTAATTTTTGCAATTTTCAAAGAGTCATTTTAATCATGAATTATTTATCATGTTGATTTCGAAAGAAGATTGGATTTGAAGGAGATTGGATTTTTTTCCTTCCTACGGCCATCCCTCCATCTATCCAGAGTCGTCCCTTCACCTCCCTTCACCTCCCGTCACCTCTTCACCCACCCATTGTTGCCCCTTCACCTAATGTCACCTCTTCACCTACCCACAATAAGAGTCTCCCCTTGACCTATTGTCGGCCCTTCATCCATGTACATTGTGGCCTTTCCACCTATCTAGAGTTGCCCTTTTACCCATCTACAGTTGCCCCTTCACTTGAAGTCAAGGTTGTCTGGGTGACATCATGATGTTATGATGCGTGATGCAACATGACCCTGAAGTCTATCATGATGGAATATTCTAATAATTTGAATGGAATATCATAAAAATCTCTAAAATAAAGACATAAATCGAACTAACATATTAAATAGTAGTAATGCATTTGATGTTCCATTAGTAATTGTAAGAGAAAAGTGAAAAAAAAGTCCAAAATTTTATAGAGTTTAGGATTTACAATTAGAGTTTTGTCAAAATTCTAATAAAATCTTGAAAGAATCACGACGTGTCATGACACATCATGACTTGATGTAAGATCACAAAGTGAAAATTCCAAGTCAAGTCCAGATAGACAACCCTATCTAAAGTCATTTATTCACCTGACTACACAGTCATTTGTTCTAGCTTTCCTTGTCATTCTTGAGAGCCAACCACATAGGACAAAGCCATTTACTATAGGATAAAAAATTTCAAAATCCTAAATCTTATTCAACAAAAAAGACATGTTAACTTTGCACTTGTCTAATACAACATGTGATGCTACATCCAACACAATGTCAAGACCCAATTCTTTGTTAGATAAGGCAACGTTATGCATCCTAACAATTTGGAAAACAGGCCTCAAAAAGTCATGCTTGAACTTCATCCTTGACTTTTCAAAATCAGAAATCATAATGGAAACTACATTATCACAAGGACGAACAAGCGGTTGTGGCAAACAAGAAGCTTGTAACACATGACACTCCTTTGGAAATTCATTTGCCAAATCTTAGCAAAGGAATTGCCTTCCACCTTATAGTAGACGAATCAAAGTTGGAAAAGATGTTCAAATAAAGCACCTACCACTATAAGAAACCCGTGTTTTAGTTGGCGTTTTGAAATTTTTTCAGACGGATTTTAGGTGACATCAGAAAAAACAACTTGTGTTTATTCTGATGTTACCTAAAATCCGTTTGAAAAAATTTCAAAACGCCAACTAAAACACGGGTTTCTTATAGTGTACGTATGCAGTGAAACTAATTCAATCATATGGCTTAAAGAGGGAATTTTTTGAAATGATTTCACCATAAGCTAGGATAACATAGCAAGTTGTTAGTACTAGAATTGGAAGGGCTTAATAAGTAATGTTTTAAATTAAGTTATATGATGCATCATTTTGGTGTATGTATGCTTGAGTAATCTTCTTCAATAAGCATGCAAATTTTGAATCATTCTTAAGAAAACATGCAACATTTTTTAGCAAACATTTTTTAGCAAACATTTTTTAGCAACATTTTTTAGCAAATGTCTATGGAATATTGAAGTAAATAGCAATTTTGCTCATTTTAGAAGAAGGAAAAAATTCCTTTGCACCTTTGCTCTTGGATGCAAATACAATGTTTTGAAAGGCAATTGCATTGTCCATGGGATGTGGTAGCCTTCCTACTAGTCACCATTCTTAGGTACCTTATTCATGCACATACACCAATGACATGTCTTTCAATATTGAAGAAAAAGACTTTGTAGTTATGGGGTGACTTGATCCACCACAATCACCCAGAGAAGGGTCTATGTCACCATAATGAGGGGGAAGAAACATTAGATCATGCCTTAGAAGGGGATTTGCTTCATAAATAATTCCAATGTCCATACTTAGGAACCACAACTACATTACTACATTTGGATTGCAACTGTGACCCCTTAGAATTTAGATTGAAGGGATGGAATACCACCGCTCCATGTCAAGGTCAAAGAAATGGAAGGTTGCTATAAAGCTTGGCATTATAATCTTGTAATAAGTAGCTATTGTTGTATGCGTAATCTAAACGTAGGTATCCTTAACACAAGAATGTGGTAAGATGACACGAAATATCGTCCCAAGGAATTCCGGACGGTTGTCGTAAGCTTAGGAGTATCCGGATTTCTTCCAAAACACCCAAGCACTTCTCTCTCTCCCTCTTCCGGATACAAATACTTTTTGGATTCAATCCAAATTCTGGTTCTACCCGGTTTCCGGAATACAACTTGACACCGTGTTGGTTTTAGTTACCTCTGTTTTACCCTCAGAGGATCCACTATTGATCTTTAGAGGAGTAGGGACTCCACCACTTGTGACTCAGTTACTTTCTAAACTCTCTACACCAAAAACACACACACACACAAATCCAAGAATTATATCTATGCAGTCCAAAGGAAAAGAAGACACCCTCATAGCTTTTCGGATTAGCAGAAAGCAGGTCACACATGATGCTCTAAGTCCCCTATACTACAACAACGGATCTGAAATCATCCGGAATCGAAGGAAGACTGCTTCTAAGGAGCTAGAGTGATTCAGAGGTTGGCAAACCTTCCGATACTTGGGACTTTTTCCTAAGGTGGTTGCTTAACTTTGCACAAAACTGCTTCCGGATTCCGGACCCTCGTCCACACCACTCTCGGGTGCTACCGGCACTAGAAGAAACTTGTGTTTTATGTGACGAGCCTAATTTTTCTTGACGGATTTTGCTAGACATCCAATGCAACAAAACCATGTTTTTTGTCAATAAAAACATCCAATGTAACATCAATGTTGACATAAAAACATAGTTTTGTTGCATTGGATGTCTAGCAAAATCCGTCAAGAAAAATCAGGCTCGTCACATAAAATACGGGGTTCTTCTAGTGCGGATTACCGTTCCGGTCATTTGAAGGTACCATGCACAGATCCTCCTTCACAACCCTAACCCTTTCCACAGAAATAACCGTAATCGAATCCATCTATCGCAGATCCGGATTCCTCCGTGATCATCCCCTCTTCCAACTCACGCTAACACTTACGCACACAAAAATAAGCAAGAACAAATGCAAGAATTTGAACTCAAGAAGTACAAACACTGACTCGGAATAGGGAATAAAATATCAAAGTCAATTGCACAATGATGGAATGAGAGGGCAACAAGCTTGCCTTCCCTTTAAGAACAAACTGAAAAGCAAAAACAGCCACCCCAAAATCAAGGCAACCACACAGTGACTTCCGAAAGAATTGGAAAAGTCACAGGACCGTTGGCCTTCAAAATCCGGAACTGGAGCCTACATCCGAGAAACCCATTCTGGAACCAAGCTCTAAAACTAAAACCAACATAAAAAAAATTCATCCTTTGATATCTTTTGCTAACTAAAAAATTCATCCATTGGTTAGCAAAAGAAGGTCTCCACTTTTCTCTAAAATCGTTGTCATAGTTAGGGCCTAATTTAGTTCCTAGGAACCTTGTAGCCAATTAGCTTCTCTTTAGCAACTATAACCAATTAGGAATAGGAAAAAACTATTGCTTGGAAGTACAATGGATTGGTGCTAGACACCCATAGGTAGAAGTAGGAACAAGAGCTTGATTGTGATCGATTATTTACCAAGGGTGGATAAATAAGCGCCCACACTAACAGACTACGGTACACAAGTGTACTAAGGTGGATGTAATTGGTGACTATGCATTGTTGATGTAGTAGGGGTTGTCTAATGTGATTGCGTACTTATCTATTGGGATGGATGTGATTGATGATTGGGTACCACTGATGTGGCAACTATCGTCTAATGTGGTTGTTGATGTGGCATAAGTTATAGACAATTGTTTAGTTGACATGGCATCTATTCTAGTCATTTTCAATCATTTTCAGTCATTTAATAAGTCATATGTTGGCTATGCAACTGAGTATGCAATAATTATGTATATGACTACTACTACCATTCATTAGTTATTTTGTAGTTGCAAATACAAAAACAAGAAGTAAGAAGGTTTCAACATAGTTGTTTTTGTCATTTTATAATATTTATTACTAGAAAATGGTTGTTTGCTACTATAACACGATTGAGACAAGTGATTGAAGAAATTGTTTTTATAATTGTACTATAATTGCAATATGACTACAGGGTAGTTGCAAGAAACACTTGTCGATTTTCGTTCAAAACGGCCATTTCACTCCTGTTCGTGGATTTTGGAATAATTTTTTTTAAATAAAATAAAACATGGATAATGTGTAAAGCATTAAAAAAATGATATCTGCAAAAATTCAGACCTAAAATGTTTTATCTCTAAGAGTTATGCACGGTCAAAGAGGGTTGAAAAATGGAAGAAAATAGACAGTTTGAAATTTAATTCTTAAAAAATAGTAAAAAAATTCAAAAAATTCTCAAAGAAAAACACATTTTTTCTAACTTATAGATACTCTTTTTCACCAATTTTCACTATTGGAAAAATAAAATTGTGTTCTCTACACTTGCGCAAAGGTAGTGCTCTTTGAGCACATGTGGAGGGTGGACAGTTTACTATTTTTAGAAATCCTTCGGTGAGATTGTGTGACTTTAGTATAAGTCCTTGTATACCAATTTTGAGCTTCAAATTCATATTTTTGGATCAAAAATAGTACTACAAACCCCCAAAATGGCCAAGGTAGACATCCAATTGGGGGCAGTTTAAAAATAGTAAAATAATTTTTAAAAAACCCAAAAAATTACTCAACATCTGGAACTACCACATGTACCTTCATTTCAAGTTTCATAGAAGATGGACACACGATGCAAAAGTTATGAGCAGAAAACCACCTGTCATAAGGTCAAGGGGACAAAAAATAGGACAAGTGTTTCTTACAATCACCCTACACTATATTTAAAATCATTTATTTTCTCCATGTCATAAACTATGGTTGTGTCTTGATCCATTGAAAACTAAAAACAACCACCAATTGAAAACAAATCAACAAATCTAATAAAAAAACATATCACAAAATAAAATAATATAAAAGATTCACTAAAGAACTACAAATCTACATGATCCTTTGCTAATTTTCATTTTGTACCTTCCTCCTGTATCTAAACCAAGAGCTTCACTACACTAAAAAGGATATTTAGTGTTGGATTGCATTTAGTGTAATTACCACCCTACTTGACCCTACACTAAATGTCAATTTTAGGACAATTAGTGTAGTGCTAAACTTCAATGCGTAGATTTGGATTTACCAGATTTCAGATTTCAGATTTGTCATAGAGTACAGATTTCAGATTTCAGATTTGCCATAGAGTACAGATTTTAGATTTACCATAGAGTACTTTTAGTGTTAGAAATTACATTTAGTGTTACTTACTTTAGTAGGGTAAATGATATTTAGTGTCATGGTTCGCAAATAGTGTTGCCAACACTAAATATCCTTTTTAGTGTAGTTTTCATTAAAAAAGTTGAAAAATCTCAAACAAGAAGCATTTGCTACTACCAAAAAGAAGAAAAATGTGACAAATGCATGTAATGTAAACAAAAATCCAAAACAAGGAAAATATGATTATACACTTGGGAGGTGGCAACTACAATGACTAATCAACCCTCACTTTGAATTATGAGGCAAAAGAAGAGAAGAAAAAGGAGGATGAACAACAAAAAAGCAAGAAGACAATAAACAAGAAAAAGACAATAAAAGATAAATAAGAAGAAGAATGAGAAGAGTGTGATTAGCGAGAAGTAAAAAGAACCTAAATTGCTACACTCAATAGGCAATGGCTAATCTAAACCTTCATTTCAAATTTTGGGGTTTGTCAACTATCCAATGTAGTAACAATCTCTGAAATTTTGGTTAGCAATGACTGCAATTATTAAATTAGAAGTTTTAGTTGGTTTTGGCCAATGTGTGCCAAAACTTTGAAAGTTAGTAAAATTTAGACTTTTTAGTAGCTTGAATTCATTAGAGGAATATTGGACCTTCTAGAAGCCCCCTCTAGTTCATGAATTGTGACCCTTGCTAGTTTATAAAAATGTATTTTGAAGAATATGTTGGTGGACTAATCCCCTATTTCTGCCCACCTCCTCTCTTCATGTATATAATGTGGTTTTATCCAACTCCCATTGTCCAAATCATGTTGGGCATCACACAATACCTTGACTCAATATATGTACCTTTCAATTGCTTATTATTTAATTGTTTGCAAATGTATAGTTAGTGCCTCCAACAACCTGCCCTTTGTACTTTAAATCCCATGTACTATATATTGTTTTAGTCGATCCTCTTACAACTTGTTATGATCACTAAAACACCAAGGGATGAGTTTCATTAGCCATCTTAATTTTGAATTAAGTCCTCTGTAGTTTGAACCAATGTCAAAATTATAAATGTCTGCCATGACCATAATATACAGGTTCAATGCATTGTGCAATTTGTTTAGATTTCTAACCTCTACTTTAAAGGCAATATTCCAACACCAACAAAAAAAACAATAACACGTGCAAACGTATCATTCATATACCAAATGTTCTTTATGTTATAAACTCCTAGGAAGGATATGCTATGAACATTCATGCCTTTCTTTCTCATTATTGGTACCAAATTCAAATGAAATATATTACCATTGACTTCAATATCCTCTCTATTACAACTCACAACAATGATATTATATTACTCCTTAACTATAGAGTGTATACATATCTTTTGTCTTCTACTACATACACGATAAAGATTGAAATTTGTGAGTTTTTTTGTCCCAAAACTAGCTCCCCTACCTACATTTTTATAAATATAGCTTTGTCAATTCTTCAACCTGGGCTTGAAGAGGGTGTAATATTCTTCTTATGTCAACTTGGTAGTGGTTATATGGCATAAAAGTCATTGTTAATGTTTTTTTCTATGGAAAAATTAAAATAATTATTAAAGAATTTATGACACTATTCTTCATGGTTCTTGTACCTCATGGAGAACTTTCAAATGGATTGAATTGTTTTATTATACTTTTTAATTTTTTTAAACAACAATTTTAACATGATAATTTTTCACAAAAAAATAATAACTATTTATCATATATATAGACAATATATAATCTTATATACAAAAAATTAAGATTTAAAATTTTATAAATAATTAAACAACCAAATTAATTTCAAAAATTGTGTTAGAGCATGGAATATCACTTAGAAATGATTGCACTCATTGGGCTTTAGAAGATGTTCTACACTATTTTCTCAAATTTGTCACTCTTTTAGCATCTAGGATGTAGAAAAGTTAAGATTTCTATCAAATTATATTTTAAAATATTGGCATATTAACTAATATCCTAGAGTCTAAATTCTCTAACATAAATAAATTTAGCTTCAAGTTCAAATCAGTGTTGGAAAGTAAATTTTGAATTTTTTTTAATGAGAAGAACAAGATGAAAGATTAAAATTAAAAAATTAAATTTTTTGTTGGAATAGTGTCAATAATTTATAGTTATGAATTTTCTAAAATGTTTGTTTAAAAATAATACATTTTTAATTTACAAACAAATTAAAATCATTATTGCATAATCTTAACTTCTATTTTATAGTCTAATTTTTTTAATTTGATTTTTGAATTGTCTTTTAAAACAAATTCAATTTTTTATTTATTTCCAATTTTCTTATCATTATGGATTATGGAATGCAGATTTGAAAGAAGAAGCATAGCTATATTGGGGGGCGGGACACTTAATTGGCCTATCTTTTTTCAATAGGTTCTTGTAGAGATTCTAATGGATATAAATCAAATTTTATTATTTTTCCTTTATCACTTGCTTTCAATTCATTTTTCATTAAATATCGTAAATCAATATGTGCAAAAAAAATGCCATTAAGGTCTCGTCTAGTATCTTTAAAATTAGTTCTAATATAATAAATATTCAATTAGGTATGATTAGAAAATAGTACCAACAAATAAAATCATAAATGTACTTGATATTGCAACATCCATTCCTATATGAATTACTAATTATATATTACTAATAATGAAATACTAATAGTAATTATTAATAGTGATGCATTTTATGAAGTTAGTACTATACAATTGTACAATAGCTAGGGTGATGTAGAAATTGTCTTCTATAATTAATGAAGAAAAAATAAGTCATTATTTGAGGTTTTAGAAAATATCAATAAAAACTATACTTGCTATTTTTACACAAAATGCTATTCATTATTATCAAATTATATATACTTTTATTGTATCAAATATTATTTGTTGATCTTATTTTAAATATTACAATGTTAAAAATTTATAGACACTTAATAATTATATATTTTCAGAAAAAAATGATTTTTTCTTGCATATGCCAATTTCTAATGTATAATCCTAAACTACTAATAGAATTATCATTATTATGAGTATTATTTTGACTAAATTAACCTTGACTTGTAGCTTTTGGGATGACAATTATGATTGATGCACCTTTGTTGAAAGTTTGGAGGTAAATTATGCTGATAATTTCTATATGGAGATTTTAGAATATTATTGTGTCTTGTATACACATTTGAAGTAATACTACAATTATGATAAGGGCTTAGAGTTTTGCATTGAGAAAAATGATGGATTTTAGAAGGTTCTCCTATTGATGTATTTAAATTTGGATGTTTAGATTCTCCAAACCAATTTTTAATGTTGAAACAAAATATTTCACTATTTGGTTTTAATTTCTTCATAATTAGATTTATATTTTTCGGGGTATAGTTTGGTGTTTTTGATCTTGGCCATGAAAATTTTAATCTATTAAAAAGCTTTTGGGGGAAGTTAGAAGATTGTTGAGGTTGATTTGTTGAATTGTGAATTTGAGTGGAATCCAATGATTTATTACAACATTGCTTTTTATAGATACTTGCCTTTTTATCATTGTCTTCTTGAGATTCCATGCTTTAGAATGGGTCAATCTACATGAATCATGATCTTTGATTTGAGTTTCATGATTTTTATTTTATTTTATATATGATATTGTAATTTATAATATACATTACATTCTATATATTGTAATTTATAATATACATTCTATAAATTCATCTCATCTTGTTTTTTTGAAAATCTTATTAACACCATTTTTTAAAATGACATCATAGAAGGTTTGAAATAAGTTTTATAATTTTTTTTACAAAATTTCTTACAATTACTATTTGCTAATATATAATATGTTTTGGATAAAGAAAATCAATTCAATATAAGAATATCAAATTCTATTATGATTCACAATCTCGGGGGGTGCACTTAGTTTTACTATAACAAACCACGTGCAAACAAGTAGTTTCTAATAAACTATAATTTCAACCTAAAATTTTGAACATTGTTTAATAATGACTATAGCTTTCAAAATTTCCGACTCAAATAAAATATGAAATGATTTCTAGAAGAGGTTGAAAATGAACTAAAATGGTATGTTTTTCAACTCAAATAATTATAGATGACACATTTAGATGACCATTGAGTTAATATTCAACTCAAAATGAGTTTTCAATAATGAGTTATTTTTAGGAATTTTTCGTTCATTTTTTAGACAATTTTTTCTTATATAATATAGGAGTGTAAAAGTGATTTTTCAAATCTACAGTGTATCTTTTTAGTTCAAAAATTTGTAACTAATTATTATTAACAAATAAAAATATCAATAATTCAAAACATAAACTTTCAAAGTAGAAAATCTATTCATATTTTTTTAATTTTGTTTTATTTAAAATTCAAAAAATATATAGGGGGTCCAAAGTTTTGTTCGCATGTGGTTTCTAATGGACACTCTAAATGACCCCCCCGAGTTCACAATATGTCTCAAAAACTATAATGACTATGAAGAATTTAGTGCAATATAATAAGAATTTCATGCTAAGGTTTACAAAGATGCTCCAAAGTCACATGCAAATTATATACATATTTTTTTTATATATAATTCTAATATTAGAATATTAGAATAAATTTATCATCTGAGTCTTTTATACAATATTATTTGTAGAATCTTTAGTATACTTCAAAAAGTTAAAGAAAAATTTCAAAGGTAATAAAAAATAAAATGACTTAGAAATTAAGAAATATATTTATTTAAACATAACTTTAAATACAGGTTTAGAAAATTATAAATACAAAATACCTCTAGGCTTTATTGAAATTTACAAGAAAATTTACTACCAAGTAGACAATCCACTTGCAAAAAGTAGATTTCACACTATCCAATCCAACACTATAAGAAACTCATCTTTTTTCTGACACGCAAATTTTGCATGCTCATGTCTGGAGTGATGTTCGTCCATGTCCAATCATACATCTAAATTTTTGCGTTCATTAAGACATGGTAAAAACATCAAAAATCTGCACGAACATGCTTATGTCTAGGGCCTGATGTCCAAAAAAACAATGGTCAACGGGGTTCTGAAAATGTACCATGTGTTTGCTAGCAGCGTGCCACGTGAGCGCGAGAAGCCAGATAGGATTTTTTTTCATCCATTACCCGTAATTGACGTGTCATATCAACGTGGCATTGTTTAGGGATCCCTTTTGACAATTCAAAAAACAGAGTTTGTGTTGTGGACGATGTTGATATAGACATTAATTGTCATAATGGATGTCTTCAAAGACATGACAGAAGACCTTTAATGTTCACGACAACAACGTCTTGTTCATTTGGACTAGTTGGGGAGACATACACTATCATGCACAATGTTTGGAAGATTTTCAGCTAGTATGCCCATGAACTGTACACCCCAGAACTTGGAGCGCCTGTGTGGATGTCTGCCAAACACAGTAATAACTTTGTTGTCCCTCCGGATGTCCCTCGCGATAGGGATGTCTGTGATAGCATGAGCAACTTGCACCGTATAGAACAACCGCGTCTGCCTTGGAACATTTCATGATGCATCTCTACAAAGTCACATGGACATTGCAGATGTCTACGTTTGCATTTTATGTTGCATAGCAACAACATGAGGATGTACATAATGATGTCAGCGGGTACACCCTTGTCGTGGTAGAAACCTCTAAAACAACATCAACATTAACAGCATTCATCACTTTCACGGTGTCGTTTCTTACAAAAGCAATCCTCACACAACGTTGGCGCAGCCTACTGTATTTGCTTGCCGAGTTGCCATCTATGATTGAGCATTCGAAGATGATATCATGCACAATAGTGGATGTCTTCTTTGAGAATTCAACAAGTTTAGGGGGGCGTCTGCGAGGACACATTGTACGAGACATTGCACGATGACACGTCTATACGGATACTGGCTACGATGCGGGCGCGGTGTGTGTGACATGGAGACGTCAAAGATAACATGACCTCCGCCATAAAATAAGACAAGGAAAGAGTAGCTTGTGCTCTTTTTGCAATGACTGATTTGTAGAAAATACGTTCTATGCATTCAATTCATAGAAAATGCTTTACGGCACAGGATTTCCCATGACGTGTATCACATACACGCTTACACTGTGTTCAAAAAGACGCATACAACATAGAAGAGCCCACCTTCATAATAGACATGGGAGTTTGGAGCTAGCAAAGTAAGCAAATAGAATTAAAGTTTGCCTTCACAACAAGCTATTATCTTCCTATGCAAATGCCGTAGCAAAACTCGAATAAATAGCACTATGCAAAAGCCAAGGTATTCTCCTAATGAGTTCCGAGTAAGATGTCGTGCTTTGTTTGGTGATGCAACGTGCTACATGACACTTAGAGATCTCATGTTGTCCAACACGATGTCAAAAGTGACAGTAGACACCCTACCAAAAAAGGCTTCAAGGGTCAAATCTCACTCAAATGGACCAAAAAAGGGGTCAAACACATGGTGATCTGCAATGTATCTTCTTTATAGCTATTATTTTTTAATGCTAATCTATTAAATTTAGTCATTTCAGTCCTTTTCCATTAGTAGTTCAAGGCATATTAAGACTAATATTTTTCTATTTTCAAAATAATCTAATCTTCTTTACTAAAGTTCAAATTGAAGTTCAGATATCAGCCCGTCAAGTTTTTCAATGGTAGAAAAGGGGTTTAATTTCTAATGAATAATAATGTGATGAAATTTAAAAAAATCATATGTATATATATTCATATGATAGAGTAGAAAAGGAATCATTTTCTACAATTTAAATATTTTTTCATTTTCTATAATATTCAGAAGTAAATACATTTAAACGTCTTTTTCAATAGAAAAACTAGTTCAAATGATGATTGTGATAAAATAAAAAGTGTTTATATTATTTACATAAAGGTCCCTATGAAATCAATTTTTGAAATTGAATGTTTAATTATTTTTAAAGATTAAATCAAGAATGTGTCAAAAATCAATAAATTGATTAAAAAATTATACTATTTTTAGTCCAAAATTCAATCACTAGAAATTCTTTTTCATAATTAAATATTTTAAAAGATTAAAAAATTAGGATAAAAAAATCTATTTAAAGTACTATAATGCAACAAAGACACTAAATTTAGCTTTAAAATTGGTGATTTACAACTTTTAAAAGATTTTTTTTATGAAATTTTTTCTTCATCCCTTTAAGACAATGCATTTCTATACTATTCATCAATAAATATTTAAAAATAATAACAACATCAAAGTAATTGAGACCTTCAAAAGTTTAAAAAAGGACTCAAGTCCTGTCCTTACAAAGTAATCCCAATGGTACCTTTGAGTGTGGTTTGACCCTCAAGTCAATGATGGTTTCCTTAGCAGCCCCTAGAAATCTATGAAACAAATGTACTGTAAGGTATGAAGAACTCATTAAAAGAAGGTTATCTAAGCCTTTACTTTTTCCGTGGTGAACCTCCCTTCTTTGGCAGATTTGTTGCCTTTAGAAGACTAGGCTTAGACACCTTTGGCACCACTGCTTTTGGAGCCTTGCTAGGAGTCACAAACTTGTTTGGTTTTGTAGGTCCTATATTTCTTGTGACACGGTTAGATCGTGAAGAAGAGATTGATGATGGTAAATGCATGACCTGCTCACCTGCAAGAATTCAGCACATATTATGCAACCACACACTTGCATGAACGAAAGAAACATAGAACACAAGAGTGCAACAGATGACATCAATGCAAACATCAAAATGAATGCGACGTGCTAATAATAAGATAAATAATACACACTAAAGCACTTACCTCTGCGACCTCCGCTCCTTGCACGGCACTAGCCGGTGACGCAATAACCGTGCAGGCATACAAATGTCGTAGTCGACGTTGAGGTGGCTTTAGTGCAGAAGGATTCAAACGCTGCTCCCATAGCCATAGTGACCGGAGTTCCATCCAATGCCAATCTATCATCGGGGGTCATTTCCGATCCATACAGCATAGGGGTGAAAGAAGTGTCTCCGCTTCTTTCTCTACGGCATCATTGATGCTGTCTACTAGGTAGTCTACGTCGGCTTCCATGTCTGCAACACTGTCTTCTATAGCATCACCTACCTGAACCACCTCAACTGCAACGTCCCCTGCGATGTCATCCAAGACGTTGTCATCATCTGGCATGTCCTCCACAACAGTGTCCGTTTGCTTGTCAAGGTCAGAGGCACTTCCGCCAAGTGCTGCAATTGCGAAATTGTTTCCTAAGCCCTTCCTAGCTAGAGAACAGACAAGGAGTTGGATTGTCTCCTCCAATTGCGCCAATCTCCCTCCTACCTCCAAAGTTCACGCCTGCAAGTCTTGTATGTCCTTAGAGTAGTTTGTGGTGCCCTTTTTTGACTCCGCTACACGTCATGCATACTCCTTCTGAGTGGCTTCTTTCACCTCCCCTTCATAAGGTATGTGCTTCAATAGAAGTGTTTGTCACATACCATTATATTTTTGTGGAAATTCAGACAAAGTAAAACCAATGATGGATACTCATACAGAGGCGAGCGTTGTCATTTTGGCCGACCTTACCTTAGGTGCGTCACCTACATTCAAAACTTCTGACGTCTTCGTAGACGTCAATAACAACATTTGTTGTGGACAATGACGTCAGACGTCGGAGAACACATCTGTGACGACATGGCCCATCACTAGTAGAAAATCTGAAATTTCTGTTATTTTGGATGCGTTGTTTTGGACAAAATCTAACAGAAATTTGTTGAAAATAACAAATTTCTATTAGATTTTGTCCAAAACAACGTGTCCAAAATGACAAAAATTTCAGATTTTCTACTAGTGCATGCCAAATATGAAGATGCCATAAGAAGAAAAATTCGTGCATAAAAAAACAATGAATTACCACACACGGATGCTTGTCTTCCTCACCAGTTCGCCGATCATTGTCTTCTCAATGGCCCTGATATGTGATTCCTTCGAGGCCTTCCCTTTGGAAATGGAGCACATCTTTGCTGACTTCTCCTGTGCTTCCGAGGACTGTCTCTTGTCCTCAAGCATTTTCCAGACGTCCGAATCAACGTCTGCTAGCTTGTCTTCACCCTTGTCAATCATCTTCATTAGGCTGTGTTGGACGTTGATTAGAGTCTTCGTCACAAACTGCGGGTACCACAAAGGGCTTATTTGCACTAGTTGACTACGAACGTTGCGGATGTCCTAGTCAGCATCAACAACAACACAATGAACACTGTCAATTCAAGAAGATAGAAGAATTACCTTTGGCAAACGCATCTTCCACTCCAAAATCTGATTGTAGAAGAAGAATGTACATGTAGAGACACCTAAATTCAAGCTAAGCATATCAGTAGACTTGAGACATTTTATTTATTAAGTCATTTGTTTGATTTCACTTGTTTTACACTAAAGTTGATAAGGCTAAGAGCAAATTGTAAACCAACGGGGATTACCTTGTTGTAAAAACAGTGCCACATGCACCCTGCAAAGAAAGAGAGAGCTAGAATGTTAGTCTGATACAACTTTTAACAAAATCGAACCATGATCGACCTTCTTGGAAGGTTTTAAGTAGATGAATAAATATACACATGGTGAATTTCGTTAAAATGGCGATAGTCCTTTAATTTGGCACTTTTAGCAGTTTAGACTTTGTATCCTAAACTGTTTTTTATGTCCTAAAATCTATACCAATATTAGATTTTTGAAATCTACATATGTCCTAGATATCTGAAATCTATACCGATCTTAGATTTTTCAGATTACTCGGTCTGATATCTATGTTTGTCCTAGATTTCTAAAATCTAAAATTGACCTAGATATTAGCAATGTATACTTGTCCTAGATGTCAAAGTGTGGAAATGGCATATGGAATACCACCATTTTAAAGAAAATCACCATACACTAGGTCTACTATTTTACTTGTGTTACCAATTTGTCATTTGCTCGTTTATCAGACACTTCTTCTACTTCATGGTGCATTTGTGCTCCTTGATCTTGTCTTATATCTAAAGTTGACGGAATAGGTGGATGGAAGTCGTGACCATTCAACTCTTGTTGCACGCTAACTCCCTTCATCATAACAGCTTCTGCCATAGAGAAATGATGTCGACGCAAGTAATCTAGAATGTAACCGTTGCATTCCGCCTTTGTAGTCGACGCAAGAGGTAGGTTGTGGTCATCACTCCAAGGAACAAGAGGACCATTCAACTGTTGTCGCAACTTGATCTCCTCCCTCAAAACCACCTTTGCCCTAAAGAAATGATGTTGACGCAGGTAATATAGAAGGATACCTATGCAATCGGCCATTACTCTAATGGTATGAGCAATAAATCACTCAAACGCCTGAACTTATCATCTACGAAGTATCGACTATCATCAATTCTATCCCCTCAAGCCACCTACAACTATGTTGGAGCTAAGATATGGCCCTAACGTTGACCATTCAAGTAGAAGAGACTTAGAAAAATGGCAGTTTAGGAGTAGCCAAACTTGATCCACAGTAGGGTTGACGAATTTCAGCGTCCAAGGGCAAATCATGTCCCAAATCCGGACGTCTGGAGTCCGGACATTCAAATTTTCGAGACGTGTGGATGATGTGGACGGCATTCGTCAGACATTTGGATGGGTAGACAGCGCGGATAGGTGGACAGTTTAGGGTGGGTGGACGGGCGGCACAACGAGTAGACGGGAATAGTGGATTGAACGGGTTGTAGACTTGTAGCCCTGTACATATTTTTTTAAGTGAAAAATGAGAGAGGGAATAGGATGTTGAAATTACAAATATTAAACAACGGGAGTGAATATTTGTCCAAGAAATTTAAGGATTATCTGTATAGCAAAGCATGACAATTAAACGATATGGTAGTAGAAAGTGCATGCCTTTAGAATTTTGGGTTGAAGCTATTAATACAGTAGTATACACCTTTAATTGTGTCTCTAGTAAAACAATTCTAGGGTCTATACCGTTCCAAATGAGGTAGGGAAAAGACCAGATCTCAGCTATTTTAAAGAATTTGATAGCTATGCTACAATCATATTCCTAAATAGAGGTGTCAAAATTTGGATAGCAAAGCAAGAGAGGCTATTTTTATGGGCTATTGTAATACTTCTAAGGCTTATTATCTATGGTGTCCCCCCCAAAAAAAGATTATAGTTAGCCACAATATATTCAATGAGGAGAGCCATCTACAGTTTAGAACAAGTGCAAGTGGTCATAAAGAAACAACTAAAATTGCAATAATCCTTCTAGACACTTGTGAGACAGTTTTTACACCACTTCTTCAACTTAACAACTTTGCTTCTTCAATTCAATGCTTAGATTTGAATGTAGAAGGAGATCAAGAATTTCATTCAATAATTGATATGCAAGAAACTCCCATAGATCAAAATCTACAATGAGATCGAGAAGTTGGAGTGTCAATTGACATGCAAGAAACACTTATCAATGGAAGTAACAAATAAAGTAGCAGGAGTAATGATCAAAATAGTGGCAATGTTGGAGGTAGTGGGAGTGTTGCAAGTAGTGGGAGTCACAAGCCAATGTCGCCAACATCTTCCGATGACAAATTAAATTCAACACTACAAACAAGACTAATAGAAGATCTATACAATGCAACCAAGCCTATACAAGTGAATGAGCAACCACAAAGAAGTTTTCAAGATTGTAGGAGATCTTCATTAACCACTTCATGCGTTGTTACCAAAGAAGCTTTTGCTAAAAGAATTTTAGTTCTCCTAGAAGAACCCAAAACTTATAACCAGGCTATCAAAAGCAAGTATAAGGAGCAATGGCATAGAGTTATGGTTGAAGAAATAGATTCATTACTCAAAAATGAAACATGGACCCATGAGATTTTTCACAAACTCAAAGAGACACTCAACATATCCAAGAAATTAAAGTACATCATCACGTGGGAGAATTTGTGTGATGATGCTTTGTGATGTTTTTGTATGTTCTTGAACAATGAGTGGGAATATTAGAACAATTGTGTTTGTACCTAGTTTAAACATAGAAAGCGATCAGTAGTTGTTGAAGTGCAATAGTGGATGATATCTTCATTTGGAGGTTTCTTGTATCAATGGATGTTTTTAGTTACCTCTCTTCTAAGACTATGACTTCCCGCCTTCCTGGCTTTGTAACTAATATTTTTATTGTGTCATCTTTACAATATTGTGCACAATGGAATTTGTGTAATAAAATAGTTTGGTAAACATGTGATTCATGAGTATGAGTACTTGTATGGTTCCTTGTTATTCAATAGCACCAAGCACCACCTTCCAAAAAGTCATTTACAAACTAGTAAGTAAGCTTATGGGCAATTTTGTTAAAATGGCGCTATTCCATGTGTTGTTTTCAAGCTACCCACTTTGTATTGTAAAAGTGCCATCTATGATAGGTATAGATTTTAAAAATCTAAGACTAGTAAAAATATCAACCTGTGTGGTCTAAACCATAAAAATGATATCTAAAATTGACGTACATTTCATACATCTAAGAAAATTATACATTTCAAACGTCTAGGACAGTTGTACATTTCAGATCACCTAGTCTGAAACATCTAAAAAGGTTGTACATTTCAGATCGCCTAGTCTGAACCGTCAAAACTGCCAAAGGCGGAATGGCGCCATTTTAACGAAATTGCCCATGCTTATTTTGGAGGTCTGCATGAGCTAGTGGCCTTGAAAGCAGCACTTCTTCCAGTGGCCTTGAAAGCGGCACTTCTTCCAGTGGCCTTGAAAGCGGCACTTCTTCACGTGGTCGAAGTTCTAGCCATGCTTGCACTGCTGTCCACACTTGCCCCAGCTGCACGCATGCACAACGCCATCGCCAGAAACAGTCAATATATTTCACATCCATTTCATAATTAACTTGGTCCGATTCCTATTCTACGATACTTCGTGCAGCTTCTCTTGATCAAACTCTAGCAATTGACACAGGTCGCAACAATATTCAATCCATCAGGACTATACAAACTCGACACGAACATTAGGATCCATTTCATGACGTTGAAGCGAATGATCTATGGCTGACTCGATCCGGGATTCGATTTTTCTGACCCAGCTCGAATTGTAGCTCATGATGGATTGTTGTGTACTTAATAGTACTTGCATGCTACATAGAATGTACTGCTGCACGCTACTTAAAGATGAATGTTCAACTGTTGTGGGCACTAATGGAGGTAGAGCGTCGCATATGTATCAACGAAGAGGACGAGAGCCAAAGCAACTCCCACCAAGAGGAGCTGCTGGTGCTTATGTTGCCATTGCTGCTGCAAGGTCGCTATATCTAGCTGAAGAAGAAGTTCAATTCGATTAGTAGGGCCGGGGAATCAGGTTTGCAAACTGAGATGCTGATGAATGAGACGGAGGGAAGTCCACCTTAAGTAGTAATGGCCGTCACCACCGCGGTGAAATTTTAGAATTTATACATGTGGCTCACACGAACATGCATGTTGTTACCCGATTGTGAAGAGTTCTCAATTCTGTGTTTACTTTGCAAGTGCCACGGCAGTGCCATGCAGCACTTGGACCTGGAAATTATTGGATGTGGCAGACTTACTGTAGCAACTGACTACTCCCGGGTTTTGAAAAATTTTGAAAAATCATTCCCGAGGTTAGATTGGAAGTATTTTTTGAGTGTCAACTCTTCTTGTTTGAAAACCGGCTAGTGCGTCAGAGGTGAGTTCCCGCCTGCCAATGAATCCTTCAATGTAAGTAGTCTAGAAGTGCCAATAATTGGTAACTCTGTGGAGATTTCTATGGCACCGTGGTTGGGCAGGCCGTTTGATGAATGCAATCCTACTCATGAGTCAAGTAATTATCCATTTAGCTCTCTTGTCGATTTCGATGAACTAGAGCGGGCGACCCTGCCAGCAAAAAATGATGACGTCCATCTGCACAAAGTACTAAGAACTAAGACTGGTATAGATTTACCTTTCAGGTCGCGCCCTGAAAATTGCCTCAGTGGAGGATCGGAATTCCGCCAATTTAACGAAATAGATATTCATTGAAACACATTTGAGATGTGCATTGGAATAGGAAACTTAATTGGCTGTGAAGCCATCAATTGATCGACATAGGTTGCAAATGTGTCTGTATAGGCTTGCAATTCGAAGTGTTCATCCTTGACCTTCAGTTGTCCACCTTCGCCGCCTTAATTGATCTTGTACAAAATGCCGGCTTCTAGTACCACAATTGGGTTGACAAACTGGGACATGGTAAGCTTAGAAACAGAGCGAGGGAGTATTTACGAGCTTGGGCCTTGACGCTTCGTTGGCCGGGGGAGGCAGCGCGTCTGGGGCCATGGACTTGCTACAGTTGCGGTCATTATTAAATAAAGACGATCTCTGTGCCCAAACAGTTGTCCGGACCGACCGAGTGGAGTATTTGAGTATTATATTCTGGACTGGTTGATGGACCCACCTCGGCTGAAACAAGAGCACCTACGCATTATAATTCAACTGTGGTCCGTGGAAACCGTGGCGACGTTGAGACCCATAAAGGAGGATTGTCGACATATCTCGTTAAGAGTAGGCAGGCGGCGACTTGCCTTGGCGTCCCTCTGCTATTGGTATCACGTGGATCTGTCCGTGGCGGCAAAGTCAAAATGGATAAGAAAGTTGCATATTCTCATATTCGGCCAATGGATATATGTCGTCTTGCACGCATGTCGGTGCCTGTAATGCTTCATACAGTACTTCCTATACGGTATGTATCATCACAGCTCGTAGTCTCACTGTTTGGTACATGCGTGGTCAGGTCATTCCGAAAAAAACTTGTCAGACATCCGTCATGTAGAATTAAATTGCTGTGGACTGGAGATGGAGATCGAGTACATGTGGATTTGCATACTTGGATCGCCATACAAGAGGAAGTTTTCTTTGCAAGATTCGAGTACAAAGCCAGACCTCACACAAGGAACGTACCGGCTTCGCCCCCATCGAAGCCAACCCACAAATACAAGAGACGGTTTAACTTCTTTGATTCATTTGTCTGAAAATGGTTCTCTCGCCGTTGAATATTCACCGAGAAGCTTCAGCTTCTGCATACTGATAACGGCATATGCTAGACGCATCTCTGCAGCACTTTTATGTCATGTTTGCTAATACAGTGAAACTCCAGAGCCCAAGACCACTGTCTGATTTCAAGCCTCGCTGTCCATCACTCTGTTAGCTGCCATTTTGCAACTGGATATGAATGATAATTTTTATATTTATTTTCAGAGATGAAGTCATACTTTGCAAATGATCAGAGCTCCGAAAACGAGCACCAGTGTGGATCTGAGGTAGCAAACGTACGAGCTTTCAAATACTGCACAAAATTCTAACGAATTTGGCTCGAAATTAAGCTCTGTTCTCGAGGCACAATACTGACATTGCGAATGACGTCATTTGCACTAGCCAACTTGACAGTACAAGTGAATCATGTGTCTAAATTTAGTGAGGCATTTGTCCATGGCCCCTGCAATTCTGCAAACCTTCTAATAAAACCATCCAATCGACTTGCTGGGCTGAGACTCCTCGTTGACCAACTTACATTACTCTGGCTCTAAAGCGTACTTACAGCTTACTTGAGAAGAGCACCGTGGACTCTGGGTTGATAAATTACATGCATTGGAGAGAACAAGTCAATGTCAAGCAAGTCAACACAAGAAGTCCTGCATGCAATTGCAGTTCAGAACTTCAGATGAGATTCTGAATATTTAGAAAACCGAGGTCAGTCCGCCGCTTCTCATTTTCACTGCGGGCCGTGAATCTTGCGATCGTAGATCTCATATATCTCTCACTCAAGCTCTACGGAAACCACCTTTGATTTCCTACCACCAAGAAGTGCAGAACCGTGAATGGCCATGTACGTTTGTTGAAGTGACAAAATTACATGCAAGACAATGGAAATTTTCCAAAGCTTTGAATACTAGCTAGAATCTCAAGTCTATTCCACGACTGCAACAACAAAAGCGTTTACAATAATTATCTGATGTTATTTCACTCATGTTGCACGAGTCTTGAGACACTCGAGTGCAAATCGATGAGCATGATGCACATCTGACAACCTCGAAGACATAACCGCAAAGTCCTCAGATATCTATTTGAACTATTGTCCACGTGTGTTCTTGTGAATGTGAATGCCCTCTGACAGAGTGGAGTAGGTGAACTTTGAGAGCCATAGCAATTGCAAGGTTATCGGACACAAATACCATCTGCAATTCTGAAGATTTTCATCAAATCCTGAACTCAAAATTTAGTCGATTCTCGGTTGATGAAAAGGCTCACAATGTTACGTGAGTGATGAATTATGTCGTTCTTCTAACCTGCCAATGAATAAGTGACACAGGTGCCTTCAACCTCGGATTCAGTATTACTTCAAAGAATTGACTTGAGTATTTTAATTTGTAAAATTTTGATTTCCCTTGAGCAAAACTCAAGGATTCACAATCTCGTCCCCTGCCGACGTGCGATTGAGGAGATGTGTAACGCGTTGACAATTTCACATACACTCGAAAACTAATCTTCTATAATTAAGTACTGCACTGCAGTTGTCTGAGTCCCGGGGTTGACACGACGAAGTTGCAAAGCCATGACCATGAGTATGGGCACTCTGACTTCAGACACGCAGTAACCAGTACTACGTCAGAAAGTTTAATTTTTGCTAATTTTTTAAATTTCTTCAGTTGGCACAAACTGAACGGACTGAACAGCAAAATTAGAATTTTTCGAAAAAAATGCGCTGCTCATCCAGCAAACTGTCGAAACGACATCGAAATATCCTACTTACAGGTCTCCTCGTTGACTACGCCGCCTTGCCCAATCCGTCTGCAGGACTGCTGCATTCGGATGAGCACCGTGGACTCCTGGGCCTTTGAACTGTCAATTGTGTTAAACTTTTCAGTCTACACAGCAAACGAAGTTTTACAGCTCACAAAGTGCGGCTTAAGATAAAATAGGGAGAATGGTCCCACAGAATATATAGTACACTGGTAAGCTCCTTTGGTTACGATTCTAAGTAGGAATTAGCCTCCACTAATCTACAGATCATAATGTCTACAAGTGGTGAAGTAACGGTATAGTATGTACAGTTGCCAGTGTTAATCACCCACTCTCAACACTACTTCTAATCGTCAGTTAATTAAACCCCCCTGTATTTGCTAATGTACAGACTAACAGGATGGGATGACTAATAGATGGATGAACGTGTGTACAGGTTCGAGAGTGTATATTCCAACACCCTCACTCACTCGAGAAAAAAACCTTAAGTGACTAAACATGGTGCGTGTTGCTCTCTTCTCTTCTGATTTCGTAATTTTCTTCTTGGATCATGTAGATCAAATGTCGCTGGTGAGTGTCGAATTTCTTCATGTTGTTCATGTTGAATACCTTTCGAAAAATTTAAGTCTGGTGCTGACAGCTTGAGTCACTTGTTTGCAGGTGCAGATCTTCCTCCTATGGCTGTGGGTTTTCGTCATTGGAGTCCACCGAGTTTGTTGTGGTTTGCAAGTTGTATTCGCTTGCATGTGGACTTTGATTCAAGCGGACTGGGAACGACAGGAGATTCAAGCGACAGGAGATTCAAGCTGCGTTCATGCAGCATGGAAATGCCACTAAGGTTGCCGGTGCGACAGGCAATGCGAGCACAGGAGTGGAGATCGTTCCAATGTTACCGGACGAGCATTGGAGGCACCTTGTCACGCATCCAAAAGAGTGATGGGACAATCGTTTGTCGCGGAAGAATCCCCGGGTGCCAGACTTCAAGCATAGGGTGTCGAGAAAGGCTTTGTGCTTGATAACATACAGACTCCTCAGTGGGCTCGTGACAAGTTTAGCAAGGGATAGAAGCACGGGAGAATATACCTGTGCTATAGCAGTTTTGAGTAAAGCTCTTCGGAGGAAGTGGCTTAGTCAAAAAATCCGCTTGCTGTTCTATAGTTGGAACATAGGTTACTTGTATCGTTCCTCTGTTGGCTGCTTCTCTGACGAAGTGATGCTGTATCTCAATGTGTTTGGTTTGGGCATGGAGAATTGGATTTTGCACCAGTTTTATGCAAGACTGGTTGTCACTCAGCAGAGTTGTTGGCTCTGCAGTGCTGACTCCAAGTTCTTCAAGCAGTCTTCTGAAATAAAGAATGTCCTTTGATGCATCCGTCAATACTCTATACTCTGCTTCAGTACTTGATAATGAAACCGTGGGTTGCATTTTGCTGCTCCAACTAATTGTTGAGTTTCCAAGCTTGTGGAGCACACCAGATGTTGATCGCCTGGTGTCTGCATCTCGCCCCCAGTCTGCATTGGCGAACGTATGAAAATTTGTGTCTCCGTCAGCTTCCATAAAAATTCCATGGTCCAATGTACCGCTCAAATAACGGAGTATCTTTTTCACAGCCTGGTAATGTGCCAGCTCGAGAGCTTGCATATATTTTGAGACGCCCCCCACAGCGTAGCTGATGTCTGGATGAGTGATGCAGGCGTACAATAAACTGCCAACCAAGGATCTGTAGATCGTTGGGTCGATTTTCTCGGTGCCCATGTTTGACTGAAGCGTCTCCTTCGGGTCCATTGGCAGTTTCGTGGGATTGCATGTTTGCAAGCTAAACTTCTCCAGAAGTTTGTTTATGTAACCTTGTTGGCTGATGAAGAGCCCTTTGCTGACCTTGTGAATCTCTACTCCGAGGTACTCGTTGGCATCACCCAGGTCCATCATTTCGTATTCTCTTTTGAGGTCTTGCTTCAGTTGCATGATTTCTTCTAGATCACTTCCTGTAATGAGTAGATCATCCACGTATAGTAGTAGCAAGGTCAGTTTTCCATTTTTCTCAAAATAGAACAGATTTGAGTCGTTCTCACTTTTGATCATCCCTCGTTTCTGGAGCCAGGAGCTAATGTGATCGTACCAGACCTTTGGACACTACTTAAGCCCGTAGAGTGCCTTGTTCACTTTGCACACTTTTGTGTTATCTCCTACGCTAGGAAAACCCTCAGGGATTTCCATGAGTATCTCTTCTTCTATATTTCCGTTCAAGAAAGCTGTGATAACGTCCATTTGTGAAAGTGTCCAGTGATACTTGGCAGCCAAAGCCAGGATCAGGCGAATTGTTGACCATCTGACCACTGGAGCGAAGATGTTGTGATAGTCAATTCCTTCTGTTTGCTGGAAACCCTTGGCGACTATCCTAGCCTTGTATTTAATTATATCCCCTTTTGAGTTCCTCTTGATCCTGAAGATCCACTTTGCAGTGATGGGTTTTTTATGGTCTGAGCGATCCACCAAGCTCCAAGTCTTGTTCTTGGTAATGGAATCTATTTCGCTTTGCATTACATCTCGCCATTCATGTTTCTGGACGGCGGTTTGGAAATCCAGAGGCTCTTCCATTAGTTCTGAAATCAAGGTCCAGTAGTCTCGCAATTTCTTCGATGGTGATCTGTTTCTAGTTGGATATCTTCTCGTTGCAGGTCCTGCTTGTCTGTCTGGACGTGGCCGTTTGGCGACAGGAGCTCTTACTAGTGATTCGGGCGTGTTGTTTTCAATATCGACAGGCTCACTCAGATCGGGTTGTTCTACTTTTATTGACTCAGGTTCTATCTCTTGGTTTTTTTTCTGCTCTGATTGAGTTTCCTCGTTAGTAGAGGTTTCTGGGTGACTGAAGATGCTAGGTTCTAATGCGGCAGTCTTGAGGAAATGATATCCCACCCTGTTTTCGTCAAAGACTACATCTTGACTGATAATCATTTTTCTTCTCGTTTTGTCAAACAGTTTATACGCTTTAGTTTCATCGTCAAAACCTAGGAATAGGCAAGGCAGGGTTTTACTTTCTAACTTATTTCTACTTTCTTTGGGAACATGCAGATAAGCGAGACATCCAAATATTTTCAAATTTGAGATGTCTGGTTTTAACCCGGAGTACCTGGCTTCGGGAGTCTCTCCAGAGTTAACTCGTGTTGGACTTTGGATCACGAGATAATTTGCATGCGAGACTACCTCTGTCCATAGGTGAGTTGGGAGGCCGCAATCTTTTGATAGACTTCGGGCTCTCTCCATGAGCGTTCGGTTTCTTCTTTCCGCCACGCCATTTTGTTGTGGTGAGTTTGCTTGTGTTAACTCCCGCTTGATTCCGTTGCTGTAGCAAAACTCCACGAACTCGCTTGACAGGTACTCTCCTCCGCGGTCCGTCCAAAGTATCCTTATGTTGTTTCCAGTCTTTGCTTCAATCAGTTTCTTGAACTCGTAGAACTTTTGAATTGTTTCACTTTTCTCCTTCAAGAAATAGGTCCAACTCTTACGTGAATAGTCATCAATGAAGACTAACACATATCTGGAACCACCTAGTGATGTCACAGGCATCGGGCCCATGAGGTCGGAGTGCAATCGCTCTCCAGGTTTGAGTGCACGAGTTTCGCTTTTCTTTGGGAAGCGTTCTCTATGTTGTTTTCCCGCGAGGCAACAGTGACACGTTCTCTTTTCTAGGTTTGTATTTGGTAGGCCGATAACTCTCATGGCTTTGGACAGGCGTGTTAGTCCCGCATAGCTAAGATGTCCCAAGCGACGGTGCTATAGTACAGGGATGTCTTTATACTCGGCAGATAATGCTGTTGGTTGATTCAAAAAACAGTACAGCCCATTTGAGGGATCTCTACGTCCTGAGGTGACTACATTGTTGGATTTGTCTATGATCCAACATTTCTGGCTGGTGAAAAGAACACGGTGTCCTAAGTCTGCAAAAGCACCTACGGAAATCAAGTTTTTCTTCATGCTAGGTACGTACTTAACAGATTTCAATTTTATTTCTCCAGTCTCCGTGGTTACAGTAGCTGAGCTAGTTCCCACTACAGAGTGTGATTCTCCTCCTCCGGTCTTAATCTCGCTGATCTGCACGCCGGAGGAACTGGGGTACTGATCTAGTTTTTCATAGTCTGTAGCTATGTGACCAGTTGCCCCGCTATCTAGGTACCAGGGCCCATTGCCCCAACTATAGTAAGGGTCAAAGTAATATGGATCGTAATCTTGCTCTAATTGTGAATCAAAAAACTCAACAGAGTTTGCATACTCGGTCTGACTTGTCTTTTCCTTGTCAGGAGCAGACTGAGTACACGGCATCCAACAGTTTCGTGCGATGTGGCCGGATAGGTTGCAGTTGTAGGGTGGATGCAAGAAACACCGAACGATTTAGGGAGCGTTCTGCCAAAATTGTGTTTTTTCTGCCCAGTACTACAAGTACTGCTAATACTGCGAAACGGAGCAATCTCAGCTGTTGATCCGAAAAATCAACGGCCAGTAGTACTTTTGAGTATTTTATAATACTGAAATTGTACTACTTTGAAAAATTGACAGTTTATCACAGAAAGTAGTTAAAATTAAGTATAAATTAATAATAATTAGAAAATCATGAATAAAAAAAAATTAAAAATTGGCCATTTGTAGAGACTTGATAGTGATTACATTTCACCAAAAACTAAAAATTGAAACCATCATAAATGTTAGGAGCGCTATGGACAAAGTACCCCTATTTTCAGTCTACACAGCAAACGAAGTTTTACAGCTCGCAAAGTGCGGCTTAAGATAAAATAGGGAGAATGGTCCCACAGAATATATAGTACACTGGTAAGCTCCTTTGGTTACGATTCTAAGTAGGAATTAGCCTCCACTAATCTACAGATCATAATGTCTACAAGTGGTGAAGTAACGGTATAGTATGTACAGTTGCCAGTGTTAATCACCCACTCTCAACACTACTTCTAATCGTCAGTTAATTAAACCCCCCTGTATTTGCTAATGTACAGACTAACAGGATGGGATGACTAATAGATGGATGAACGTGTGTACAGGTTCGAGAGTGTATATTCCAACACCCTCACTCACTCGAGAAAAAAACCTTAAGTGACTAAACATGGTGCGTGTTGCTCTCTTCTCTTCTGATTTCGTAACTTTCTTCTTGGATCATGTAGATCAAATGTCGCTGGTGAGTGTCGAATTTCTTCATGTTGCTCATGTTGAATACCTTTCGAAAAATTTAAGTCTGGTGCTGACGGCTTGAGTCACTTGTTTGCAGGTGCAGATCTTCCTCCTATGGCTGTGGAATTTCATCGAGTATTCGAGTGAGTGCAAATGCCGACGGGCGTGAAACACTAGCTGGGTAATTAAGTATTAGCTGCTCACTCTTGCACTCCCGAAATTGAGCTGTTCATCAACAGAGCATTGATAACTTATATCATCAAATTCATCGAATAACAGATGGGTCTAGCCGTGGCATAGCTAGAGAGTGAAAATTCAACCCAGCGCGCTCCAACCTGGGGCAACACTCTGTGTGTCCCCATGCAAGGGATTGCAGGCCTCATCTCTGTTTCTTCAATTAACCGTAACTTAGACTAGTTTTCATTCACATTGTTCCGCGATCCTTGATTCACGTCATCACGGAAATGCCATCCCTGCTTAACCATTTCCTCACTATTTATGAGTGAAACTTTTTCTTTTCTTTTTCGGAGATGAAATCACATGTCTAATATTTGTCACAGAATTTTCAAATTTATTTGTGAGGTATTCAAAATATTCTTAATCTTTGAGTAAAAATGAAGAGACTTCATCTCAAATACAAATCATTTTCAAAAGATCTAAAAGTAGTACTGAACCAAATAAAACTAGCGTTGCAACTTCCCAACCAACCAATGATTCTCTACAAATTATAAATAATTTTACTCCTTGACTTATTGGAAGGCATTATCATTCCTCCAAGGGGAAATGGTGTAGACTGATTAACAATGTTATACTCACATCTTAAACAATTGATAACTGTGGTTACACCTCGGCACTTCGCTGGTTACCACGGCAACTGAAGTTTGAAAGCGCCGAAATCTAGGAGCGCTATCGACCTGGGATCCAGACATGCTCATGGACTAGTGTCACTTTCCTGAAATTCGACTATTTTATCCACTATGACGATGATTTTGCTCCTTTGCAAGTCACGGCTGTTGACAATTCCTTCAAAAAGTCTAATATGGTGATGCACTAATAATGGACTGCACCTCTTAAAACTCGGTTTTGACTCCAGTAAGTTTAATTTCAAGTGGGCATTGTAGCATGGGCAATCGTACCCAACATAGTTAGTTACGCGGAAGAGCCTGAGCGACAATAGGAAGTAACTTGTTGAAAGTTGATGAGCCTCATTATTTATCCATTCTCGCTGACAAACTTAATATCTGGTTGACTCTCAATTGCTCTGCTGTGGCATGGGGTTCCCCGTTTGTTAAAAAAATAATAGTAACAATAACATATAACAAAGTCTTCATATCCTCACTGTTGAGAAACGTTGGAAACTTTGGACATCAACAGTCTGCTGGTTCCACTGTCCACCTAGATTCGAAACCGCCTCCAGGATCATTCCCGATATATACGGTGCCTACACCAGCTTGACCTCCCTCCCCGCAATGGTAAACGCCATCTTTCCAAGCAAAACATCACTGGAGGTAAAAAGTCAGAGTGATTTTTGTCAACGATGAGTGAAGTCTACTCCACAATTTCACCGCAGCTAGCGCAGTCCTTTCCTTCACTACTTAAGGTGGACTCCCCTTCCTCTCACTCATCACTTCATCGACATCGATCTCGTTCTGCAGTCTCTTGGTGTTCCCTCTTCTCTGTCGAGACACATTCTCCAGCTCTAGCTACCAGCGGAGTACTCACTCCGAGCACATCATTCCTTCAGCGATGGCGACCACTCGACATGGGAGCCAGCTCCTCCTGCTGGCAGTTGCTTTGGCTCTCGTGCTCCTCGTTGGTAAGCATACACATCATGCCCCATCTCCCTCGCTCCGTTCAGCTGTTACAGTCCATATGAATTTTAGCAGTTGTTCAATTGAGGGAAATTCTTCTGGATTCGTACTGTTTGAGCTGGATTTGAAGAGATTGAGTCGGTGCCATTACATTTCATCAAATGCCGTCGATGGTGATATTCATGCACGTCGGCTATATATGTGCGTTTGATGAGTTGAATGTTGCGATTTGCAGGGAGTGCTGATGCGTGGAACAGTTGCAAAAAAGGCTACAAGAGCTGCAAACCTGGTAACCATCCCGGCTGCGAGACCTGCATCGACAACGACCCCCACAACTGCGGCGACTGCGGCATCGTGTGCAAGTACGGCGAATGCAAGTACGGCAAGTGCAGCGAGCCCCCCAAGTGCCAGCCCGGCTACGGGGACTGCGACGGCAAGAGCTATAACGGGTGCGAGAAGGACCTGCGCAACGACCCCTACAACTGCGGCAAGTGCGGCATCGTGTGCAAGTACGGCAAGTGCAAGAACGGCAAGTGCAGCGAGCCCCCCAAGTGCCAGCCCGGGTATGGGGACTGCGACGGCAAGGCATATAACGGGTGCGAGAAGGACCTGCGCCACGACATCTACAACTGCGGCAAGTGCGGCTACAAGTGCCCCTGCACCCTCAAGTGGGGCGAGCCCACCTGCAAGTACGTATTTCAATTCATGCTTTCGAAAACTTACGTATGTGCGTCGAGTAGATTTTTATATCTGGATTTTGATCAAGTGAAGCTGCTGCACGAAAAGAATAGGAATTCATCTGACCGTATGAAATGGATGTGAAATATATTGACTGTTTCTGGCGATGGCGTTGTGAATGCAGCTGGGGCAAGTGTGGACAGCAGTGCAAGCATGGCTGGAACTACGACCACGTGAAGAAGTGCTGCGTTCAAGGCCACTAGCTCATGAATCCCCCAATGCAAGCTTACTTACGAGTATGCGAATTCCTTCCTGGAAGGCGGAACTGCGCGCTACCCACTATCTCAGTGGGTGGCTTCTGCAGTCTTCTAGGAACTAAGTTTGGTGTTGTTTTGCTTTTGTCCGTAACAATCAAGTCAATAATGGCGAATGATCATTCGCCCAATGTTATGAATGTTCCTAGTACTACTGAAGGGACAATCATGTAGTATTAATGTACGGATTCCTCTTGCCTAGTGCTCAATCGGTCGGTGCGCTTCTGGTGGATGTTCTGTGATCTTTACAATAGCTTCAGGGGATAATTCGAAGGAGTTAGAAGCTAGCAGTTAGAATTTCCACGTTACGGTGGTGCCGCCAACTGAATGAAACCTTGGTTTGTAAGGGGAATATACCTTTCTATGATGGCTTTCGAATGACAATAATAAATGAGCCGTAGTTTGGCGTATATCTGTTCGTGTTACCCTTCGACTAATAGCCTGTTGGAATAGCTCTTAGTTTGTGTTATGGACAGTCACTCTGCTTGCGTCATGGCTCGGAACACAAATCGAATACATTAGGAGTTGATCAATTCATCTGCTAAAGATTCCATCCGGTGAACTGGTACTCATCAACTATGACATTCACATTTCTGACATACCGTTACACATGGAAAATGAATTGTGCTGTTACCAATTTAGGCTTCATAGGTAATTACATAGTCTCGGGTCTGAAAATTGCCAGTTACTTCTGATGTCCCAGTAATGCCAGCCTCACAAAAATCGTGGCAGTTCGGAGATGTATTTGCCCTCATTTAACAAAATGGTATGAAGTCTGTCAATAATCTTTTTGTAAAGATCCAAAAACTTACAGTATCACAAAGGTCTACATCCTAAAAAATGGTTAATATCTAAATCACTTGGTGAACAAATACAGAGGTCGACTAAAGCCTTTTGTGCTGTTCGGAACCTCCAGAGAGATCTCTTCGCAGGACTTGAACCCAATCTGCAATTAAATCATAGATGTATAAGTCACTAAGACTGGTCAAATTCATATATGTTCTTGTTAGCGCCTAACAATGCGTAATTTGCATACCATGTGCAAAAGTGATAAATATTCAAAGTTTTACTGGTAGATGATCTAAAACCTCACACTGAAAAGATATGCAGGTGGTATAACCATTATCTATAGTTTTAGGGTGGCATTTTTGGGCCCGCGGTGATTATGGTTATCCCTAACTTAACGAAGAACTAGCAGATTCATTAACTAATCAAAACGTGCGAGTACGTTTCAGTGTAGAAACTTTCACTGAAGGTGCTGCAGAGACTACCAACTCACCTGTTCAAGGAGAATTCCAGGGAAGTGATCTGGTCGAAGAATCATGGCCCTGAAGTTCTTACGACATACCTGGATTGCAAATAAAGCTTTTTTTAATAAATTCCTTACAAAGACTACGATTCAAATCTCCCGAGTAAAAACCAGAAAGTTCACTTTGGAAGCAAGTAGTGGATTGCAGTAAATTCTGAAACATATTTCTATTATGCAAAAACGGTCCGTATGAAGCTTCCTAAATGGCTTCTTTTTAACTCCTATAGAGAGAAGTTACCACTCTTGGCCATTTGGGCACCTAGAAGTTAAGGAGGTACATCCAGCAAGGGTTGAAGTACATTTTGTTTAAACTCTGATGTTACAACATACATACTACCTCGGAGATATAAGGAGACAAACATTTAAAGAATAGTACCTCTGATACTCTGCACTTCCGTTCATAAGATGACCATGGTTGAGGCTCCAAAATGAACGCTCCACCCTATTATTTCACAACCATCTGACAAAGTGAGCAGTGAAATATCATATAGACCTGGAATTATGTCAAAGACCTAGTCTTCGTAAATTCTTGTGCATGCATCGAACCAGTCCCAAGAAAAATCACAGCCAAGCGGAAGGTGTGATTAAAGTAATGCCGTATGTTAAATATAGTTTGGGCATTTCCAATCAAACTTTGGACAAAAACTTCGAGTATCGGAGGGGATTAGAAATAGAAAAAGGTCAGCCATAGATATAGCTGGCCCGAAGAGTTCACATAGTATGGAGACTGAGTACTGGATCGCATGTGCAGAATATTTTCTGATGAACATAACTGGAAACATTGGTGGCTGCGACCACATTCTCTTCACACAACCTTTCTATGTTGACATTAAGAAGTGAAAGAAAAGATCTAGAAAGATTTCTCACCGGGCGAAGGGCTTGATACGTCTTAATAAAAAAATCGAGAAGGCCTTCATCACCCCAATTCAAGTGTATCCACTTCACTACACTCAAACTGCAAACAATTCATGTGATGTATTCGATTATAGTACCCATTGCATTTCAAGAGAATGCAACAAACCAGATCCTGTGATGCAGAGACAATGGAAATTACAAGGCCCTCTATCATATTGTAATACTGAAGATTTGTCTTCCATTCACAACCTTCACCATCTGAGACATATGCTTATAAAAGTATGGAAGCCTCAAGGCCGACGCCTCTTCAATTACGAAGTTAACCCCAGCATGCTGTACAGGACTAATAGCTCCTATTCATCACATTCAGTCACTGCCTTCATCCAATAGGAAGCTTCTTTGAAAGCATACTGGGTATTACCAGTCTCAGAAATGAGTTCGACTTCCAATAGCACTATCTGCAACATTAATGCATGCAACAGATGAACCCTTAGATATAGAGGGGAGGAGAATTTTACCAGAGCACAGTATCCACAACGTTCCTGCGCAAACTGCAGTGGAGAACATTTGCATTTTTGAAAATCACTCTCTCAAGAAGATCTTTCCCCTGTAGTCCACCCTCAGTCTCGTCGGTGGTTGTGGCCCCTACACTGGTATCCGTAAGGGCAGGCTTCTCATCATAGTAATCATCATAGTCCACTTCGTCCTCATAAACGTAGTCGTCCCATTCATATAAACTGTTCACAGTCTTGCCTCCAGTCAGCCCAGCTTCGAGCTCCAAATTTTTCCAAGCTTTATGAATCAACCCTGTTCATAGCAAATGTGGGAACTGCGTAAGATTTCCTCATCTCTCAGCTCCAAATTTTGACAGAGCCAAGTAAAGCTTTGAACAAAGCCATCTTATTATAATGAAAATTTTCCAGAGCAGAAGACCAAATGAGGACCGAGGTAGTGAATCCTCTCTCATGAGAAACCTTTTGGCGTGGGCAGGCCATGACAGGCCATAAGTGGGAGTATATTCTACTGACAAGGAAATATTGAGAACCTAGTGAACATGACGAATGTAAAACAGGTAAACAGTGAAAGCCTACCCACAGTTTCATTTAGCTCACGAACAAAACTTTAAAAACTCACACATAGTTCAAATGAAAAAAAAAAACGCATGAATTTTACTGTGTTGAAATCCTCTTGAAAAGGGGGCAAGAGCCAAATTGAAAATTTCTATTCTAGTAACAGAAACCACTCGAAATAACTGAAAGCCAAGAGAATACTACAGAAATTTCGCCAGATCTGTTTATCATCAGAACCCCAAACTCTTAACCCTAAACCAGGCACAAAAATTACAAGATCCGAAGGCAATGAATCTCACCTGGATCGATGTCGATGCCACACATGCTTCGTACGCGGTATTTTTGAACTGTTGCAAATGCATCCACCAACTTCCTGTGAGTCTCTGATTGGAATATAACTCGGTCACAGCAGCTGCTGAGAAAGTAAGAACTGCACTCGTATGTCCACTATCAAACCCTTAAGGACCAAGAATTCAAAGTTGAAAATGACCGGTTCAATTTGACCCAGACAGGGCCAAATTTTGAATCAACAGAATATGTGAAGAACATTGCATGTGTCGATGAAAAAATAAAGGGAAAGAAAATCCCCTTGTGACCTGCTCACAACTACTCCAAAAACATATTTGGACCTCTTGGTTCTTTGCACTGAGAAGTGCTTTCAAAAACAATGACCCAGAGTACCTACAAAGAATGGAATGTGCTTTCAAAAACAAGGCCATGGAATACCTAGAGAGATAGTAATGTGGCCTTCGTTGCAACCGACATCGATGACATCCTTGTTCTCAAACCAGGTCTTCTGCATTAAATTCATGCGTGGATCTGCTTCAAGAGTGCTACCCACCTGCACAGTGAAGAAGGCGTAACTCTCAGTGTAAGAGGTAGAGGATTCTAAAACCTGATCCAATCTCCCATTGAGTGGCCCCTCTCACCAACAGCAACTCATCTTTTCCAATACACTTGGTTGGCCTTCAATTAACAAGTTGGATGTCAGCATGGCTTGGCTAAATGTACATAGGCATCGACCTTTGAATAAAAATTGGGTTGTCTACTGTCCCATTTCGAATTTGCAGATTTGGCCCTTGCCCCCATAGAGATCTCTCCACAGTTCAATTGAGAGATTCCCAATGATGAACACTCCTACATACTGGTTAAAATGAATAAAGTGACGCAGTACCGGTAGTATCCTCGACTTTACTGTCGTCACGCAATTAGAGTTTAGGGTTTCCCGAGACGGACAAGATCTTTCATAGACAGCCAAATCAACCTTCCAAATTAGGGTTTAGGGTTTAAGTGCTAATCTACCTCTCCAATCGTCAACAAAAGAAGGAGCACAACATAAATTTCAAGTTACGAATCCAATGGAGTGAGAGCCTCCTACCCGGTACCCATAGTAGCGGTTGTAATTGCCGTATTGAAAGATCATTTTCCGTTTCTTCCCATTCGATGATTTCTCCTTCTGCGGTTGGGATTGCTTACCAGACGGCATGCTGTCAACAACGGGATCGTCCTCTGCCCCAAACACTTCCTCCATGGCTAATTTGCGTAGTCTGATTTAGCATACCTCCTTCGAACTGAACCTTGAAAAGCCAGCAACAACTCTGAAGCAGGAACTAGACATGATTGCGCGGGAAAAACACCAAGTGTTTGAAGAATTTCTAAAGTTTCCTCTTTCACTTAAACCCTAAACCCTAATTTGCGAATTTGAAAGTACTAAAAGGCCAACGACAAGACAGGTAGGTTCCCATAGTTCAAATTCCCAGAACCCCGGGATTTCAAATGAGCGAGGAGCGGCGGAAGGGCTTCAGCCGACCTGACGAACTCTCTTTCTGACCGTCCGATTTGGGATAGATCTATTCGAGATTTCATCCGTGTCTCAACTGTTTCTGTTCAGTGAGTGTTACTACTACTAACATAAAATGGATGAAGTACATCCAACTAAGGTATACATCCAACTTATATCCAACAATGTTCTCTAGTCAAGGAAAAGAAATAATGAAGATTACACTATTTTTTGCTAATTTTCATCAGGTTTGGAATTAGTAGAAATCAACAAAGTGTAAATTACAACCCCACTTGTTCTCAACCTAGAGGTGAACCTATTTTTGAGAGCACAAAACTAAAAGCTAGCGATGCTGGTGTACAAAGCAAAGAACACAAGAAATTGGAAATTATTTTTTTGATTCCCCTAGATATTCTTGCATTTCCCTAGATTTCTATAATTATCTCTTATACAATTTCAACTAGCAAATTTTCAATCAAAGCACCACCATTCCTACCTATAGAAAAAGTGCAAGGATTGAAAATATGTGACCCTATCTTGCACAAACAAGCCTTGGTTGAAAACAGATTGTATACCTTATGTTAGAAAAATATTTTTTTGTTTATTGTTTAGGGATGTGATTAGCTTGATAAATGTTTGCTCATGGTTTTTGTGCAAGATTCTAGATTAATTCATATAGACATGGAAGGAAAATGAAACTTGCAAACAAGAAGATTTTACATTTAGAATCTTCTCAAATCAAGAAGTGTTTTCTTACAAAGTTCTTAATGTCTATTCCCCTTTCTACCAAGCTATCTTGGAAGCTAATCCTAGAAGGAAGCAAACTCCCATGACCAAGGTAGGCACCAAAATACTTTGATTATTAAACCAATAGGTGCATTTTTTGTTTCCATATTTCACAATGAAGCAAAAATGCTAGCATATGAGTGCAAAGACATGAACGTACAAGCCTTGAACCTAATTGTAGGTATTTACTTGTAACATAGATACACTATAACATAAAAAGAGTTTATAATATAGGTACCTATAATATAGATACCTATAATCATAGAAGGTGTTCAAGAAGGTGTCTATAATATACATATTCATAACATAGATGCCTATAATCAGAGAAGGTGTCTATAATATAGACTCTTAGGCTTATGGTCTTATAGATTCTATGCTCACATACTAGCACTCCCCTAACCATTTGTGAACTTGGCACCGTTTATGGTATTCCTACCTTAGTTGTAAGAGCAAAATCATAATTTTTTTCCATTATAAATTTTGATCACAACTTGTGAAAAGTAAAGGGGGCGGGAAGAGGAAGGGGGACAATTCACTTGATTTATAGATTGTTAATTTTTTAATCCCTAAAGGATCAACATGCATTTTTTCACAACATAGAAATTTTTGGTAGGTACTTGTGACTGGAGACTTGCATATTTTAGGCTGAAATTTTAATAAAAGGTGGGGACAAGGAATATCATATGCACTAAATTTCATGACATTTGGAAATATGAGTCTAAAGTTATGGCCTAACATGTTATTGTTTTCCTAGCTAGAAATCCAAGTAGATTAGAAAAAATCACTTCTTTCATAAACAAAAACTTGAAATTGGTTTTCTAGAGTTATATATATGTGGAAATCTTTGAATCATTCCATTTTGATCAAAGAGCCCAAAGTCATGAGGTTTTTTAGTTTGCGGGTAGTTATGGAATCTCTACTCTAAAATAAACTTCGAAGTCCTTTATTTTATTCAATTTTTAATAATTTTGGAAAAAAATAAAATTATAAGATGTAGATTGTTTATTACAACATTGCAACCATTGGGATTGGCATTTTTCAATTCCATAACTAAATTCTTAACAATTTTATATTTTGAATCAATCTCTATTTTTTTCTATTTACTATTTTTTTACTACCCCACTTGTTCCACGCCAAATCAGAGCAAGCCTATAATAGACAAAATTATGTTGGTGGTGTACATTCAAGTTGTGAAACATACCACTAAGGTAGGTGGCTGAAAAAGTGACCTTCTTCTTCAAACAACCCTATAGGAAGCTTTGAAATGGACACTCAATGGTTCTAAAATGGACTACCAACAATGTGAGCATAATTAATACTTCTCATATATTGCTTCATACTTCACCAATGGTTGGAATAAGAGCCAAGGAGGGTCCAATTCAAAGCCAAGGTGTATACACTTAATTTTCCTAAATGAAAATTGATTGCCCAATTGCCTTCTTACAAATGTTAAAAGAATGAAGGATCCGTTTAAATTTAGTAAACTTAAGGTCGCATTTAGAAACCTTGTATAATAATTTTTGAATGCAACAGTTCTTATTTTTGGTCAAGCAATATTTATTTTCATACTACACGTGAGTGGGTTTTGCAAGGCCTAGGATCAAGAATAGATGCCTATTGCATAATTCTTTGAAAATTCATAAGTAATTCATAAATGCTCCGAAAAATATGAAACCACTTGTGTTAGATTCCTCATCAATTTTTCTTCAAGTAGAAAATAAGGGAAAATATTTTAGGACATATGAAACCCATCATAAAGGCCCAATAGCCCTTAAAGTGTCACTTTCTGAGCCACCTACTTTAACCCTTAAAGGACCATTACTATACTTTCACCAAAAACGCTTCAAAACTGCTATTTCTAGTACAAGTACCAAAATTTTGAAAAAAAAAAAATTTTGACATATCTAACCGTAGGATCTTGTATTATATAGTATCAAAAACATGTGGTAAAAATTCCAGACATTTCCACTAGGTGGATTGCAAGATATAAGCATTCAAATTAACTAAAATCATTTTTTTGACCCTGCAAAAAGCAGGGCAGCTGCACTTCACAAGCTCACATTTCTATGAAAAAATGACCTAAACGGTGGTGATTCTTTGGATTTGTTTTCCTAGACAAGTTGGCCACATGCTTGAAAATTTTCAGATCATTTGGAATAGTACAACATATAGGAAAAAAATAGTAAGTAGGTAGTAGTAGAGAATGATTAAAAATACTAAATTATTTACAATTTAAATATGGAATTGAAAATTTCCAATCCCAATGGTCAAAATGTTGTAATAATGTATCTACATCCTAAGATTTTATTTTTGTCCAAAAATATTGAAAATTGGGTAAGATAAAGGATTTCAAAGTTTATTTTAGAGTAGGAAATCCAAAACTATGCGCAAACAAAAAATCCTCATAACTTTTGACTCATTGATCAAAATGGAATGATTCAAAGCTTTTTGTGTATATAAAACTCTAGAAAATCAATTCCGAATTTTTGTTTCTGAAAAAAGTGATTTTTTTAATCTGCCCGAACTGCCCAGTTGGAAAAAAAAGTAACATATTAGGCTATAACTTTTGACTCGTATTTCCAAATGTCATGAAATTTGGTGCATATAAAAGATCTTCCTTGCCCCCACATTTTATTAAAATTTCAGCCCCAAATATGAAAATCTCCGCTTGTGGGTACCTGCCCAAAATTTCTCTACAGACAAAAAACACAGTCCGGTCCTTCTGGGGTTAATAGTATAATTTTGCCCACAATGGTCTTACTTCCATTTGACTTGGAATAGGGTTAGTTTACATGTATGTCATTACACTGAATAGTGAAATTAGGTTGCCCCACACTAATTTCTCATATCTAACACTTTCAGACATGGGCAACTATAGTCTGGGGCAACCTAATTTCACTATTTAGTGTAGTTTTCCTTTCCCTACCTTACTCATCGAAATGAAAACACGACCGAGCACCACAAAAGCAATAAATTAATTCCCACTTTGAAAATCATGAAACTTCCTCATCAATTTTCCTTTCCCTCCCTTACTCATCGGAGTGAAACTAAGATCACCAAACTCCACAGAAAAGCAATAAATTAATTCCGACTTTGAAAATCATGAAAATCCAGACATTTCGGATTCCGACTCAGCATGGGGGGATACCATAAACGTAAGCTAATCAACCGATGATGGACACCATCATCTGTGTCCATGATTGGATTGTCAATTTGCCATCGTCGGGCATTTCCGCGTCCAGGCGCAGGTCCAATGCCAAGGCTCCGAGATGCTGCCCCCCATGTCGCCACATGTCTGCTTCTGCCGTCCAGAAGGAGGAGTGTGAGTGTGCAATTGCAAACCTGGAAACCAGCGCGCACAAGCAAGCGTGCCTGGTGGACAAATTGGACAATGGAAGGCCGAAGGGAACCACCTTAAGGGAACGACATTTAAGGGAACTGATGTGGCGATGATAGCCCGTGAGCTGTTTTCTCTCATACTTCTACACTTGTCACACGGCCGCTCACAAAGAGGATGTTATATTCTTCTTGTATACTACCGCATTATCTTGGCATTTGTATACTACCGCTTTATCTCTTCATTAACTTTTAGGCCCCTCTGACCTACAGGCTTCGAGATTCTAATTGCTTGACAGACCCCAATCAGAGATGTGGGATTGCTTCTGTGAAGACGCTACACTTACTATTTTGGAGTTTTTTTATGGTTGTGGGTGGCCTACGAGTTTTTGCCAAAATCCGGTTATAATAACATCCCCACTACGGTTATAAGAGCATCACCACTTGTCTTGCAAAAAGCGGGTGGTGATTTGACTTGCATTTTGCATAACCATCCGCTTTACAAGCCGGGTGGTGAGTTGTGCTTCACCCACAGCCTGTTTAAAGGTGGAACATGGTAACAAACATGTACAAGAGTATAAAAATAGCAACGCTGCAGTGAAAAATGCGAAAGCAAGTAAAACCATTCGGCACCCAAAGTTGCGGAAAGGTGGTCGAGCTTGTCGCTTGCTATTATGCAGGCTGCTTCGACCTCCAACTCGCAACCTACAAAATCTCAACATTTGCCAGCTTCTCAAGATTTGCCAGCCGTTGAAATCCCCCGGTCATCCGTTTTGCAAGACGGGTGGGGCAAATTTGTAGCTTCCTCTCCACCGGTCATCCGTTTTACAAGACAGGTGGGGATGCTCTAAGAGCATCCCCACCAATGGCTTCCCTATCCCTATCCAAATGATTTTCATCCGGATAGGGAAGAAAACTCCCCCACCAACATTCCCTATCCCTAAAAATTTAGGTAGGAAGGGTCCGAATTCCCCAAATGGGATGATGGATAGAGAACTCAAGTGAAGTAATCCCTGAACCACTTTCCACCTTTCCAACATGAGTTGTGCTTCATTGATTCGTGGAAGTACTATTCATTTGGCCTTGTTACTATTTTGTGGTTCCCTTTTGACTTCTCCCTAACTCTATTTAGCAATAAGTTGAAAATTTAGGGAACTACGAGTGGGAACTTCTCTTCCCTATCCCCATTTGTGCTCCCCTTCATCCCGACAGAGATAGGAAAAGGGAAGACCTTGGTGGGGATGCTCTTAGTTCCCACTCGTAGTTCCCTAAATTTTCAACTTATTGCTAAATAGAGGTAGGAAGAAGTCAGAAGGGAACTATAGAAATAGTTACAAGGCCAAATGAATAGTATTCCCACGAATCAATGAAGCACAACTCATGTTAGAAAGGTCAAAAGTGGTTTAGAGATTACTCCATTTGAGTTCCCTATCCATCATCCCATATGGGGAATTTGCCCCCCCCCTCCCTAAATTTTTAGGTACAGGGAATGTTGGTGGGGTGGAGGGTCACTATCCAAATGAAACTCATTCAAATAGGGAAGTCTCTAGTGGGGATGCTCTAAGTTAACCTTTAAAGGAAGGAATAGTGACTGTGGAAATCATCCCTCTGATTATTGTGTGAATTTTTTGCTTAACCCCTAAAGTCCCAAGGTCGATTTTCTATCAAAAATGACTCAAAACTGCTAGTTTTGTTGCACTCATCTGAAGAAAAAAAATATTGTTTAAAAAAAATCTAATCGTATGATCTTGTACTTCACTTGTCTCAAATCATGTGGTAAAAGTTTCATAAAGTTTGACCGTACAGATTGGAAAATATTAGCATTTACAGTTGGAAATTTTATTTATTTTTGAACATTGGATTGCAATTTCAAATGACTTTGACCACCAATTGTAGAATTTTTTTGCACTACGGACTTTAAATTAAAAATTTTGTGTTGAAAAAATGAGTTGAAAGTCTAGGATTTCTTTTTCAAAAATACACACTTGATTTTCATTCTTTAAAAAATTGTTAAGTAAAGTAGGTTCAAGATCAAAAGAAAAACTAAATTGTTCATAGCTCTAAAATGGGATTGAAACACTACCAATCCCAATGGTGAGATTGTTTTAGCGGTTAATGCTTACCTTAGAGGTTAAAAAATTGAAAAAATCCATCATTGGAAGTCAAACTATTGTAGAAGACCCCCCTTTACACAACTAAATTTCAAGGATGAATAGTTGCCCTTTTGCCCTTCTAAAAGGATTCTTTGTCATCCATCGGACAAAAACCGTCCTCATCAGCATTTAAGGATTAACATAGGTGCCCATGCAAATTGTTTCCATCAATGAGAGCATCATGTCTTGTGCAAGGCCATCTGCATGCATCTTCTTCTTTTTTCAACCTTGGAGCACCCTAAGCTAGTTACTATAGAAATCATCCTTTGAGGTACCGTGTGAATCATTTGTGTAAAAAAAAACCATGAGCAGTCATTGGAGGTCAAACTATTGTGCAAGATCTCCCTTTCTTCACACAAAAAATTTCCAAGGATGAAACACATACACTTTTGTCCAACACAGAAGGATTCATTGGCATTCATAGGACACTTGGTGTTGATGGCATCCTTGTAGGGTTGAGTTTAGAAAGACATTGCCCTCCATCACCAAGGTAGTCACCAAAATACTCTGATTATTGGATTCGTAGGTGCATTCTTTGTTTCTACAATGAACATTACAATGAAGTCCTATTGGGTCCACAACATTGACACACATTGATTTTCCAAAGCCTTGGAAAGCCCATAGCTTCCAAGGCTGGTTTTATTTGTACAATGTTCAAATCCATAATTTTATTGAATTTTTTTTTGGGTATTTCACTTACATCATTTCTTGGTGTACTTTAATAACGGTATTTTGTCAAATTCTAACATTATGTGAATCAAGATTTACCACCTTGATGACTAGGGGTAATTCAAATTTCCAAAATCAATAAGATGCCTTATTAAAAAACACAACTTAGGAAAATAAATGAATGATGACTTTTAAACAAAAGCTGTAAAACAAGATTAATAGATTATATCCATGTGGTTAGATTCATTGTTGCATGAACTATGTTTTTCATTAAAATTTGAAACCAAAAATTGAGAATTTATTCTTAAATTGGTTAAGATTGAATCATTGTAAATTCCATAATTTTATTTCCTTTGAGTTCAAGTTGTAAAATTTTAAATATGGTGTTTTTTAAGATTTAGATTCTATTTATTTATCCGAGTCATAATCGAAGGGTCGTTATTGGAACCCCAAAAGTTATTTTTTGAGGTTAAACGTGCTTGTAGTCCTTGAACTATAAAAGAATGTTGGAGATTTTTTTTTAATTCATACCATACAAATGAAAGAGAATTCATAAGAATTCACAAGAATCTACAAGCATTGAGATGAATGGAAAAAACATAATATATGTGCTTTGTATTCATGTAGATATGTATTCAGGTATTCATTTGTCGTACAAAATTGGAATGTCTCATTATAAGGAGTTGAATTTAGCTCAATGAGTTTTCTATGCGTACTAATGATGTTTTGATGTTACTTTGATTGTTTATAAGAAGACAAGCGAGAAATGGGTGAAAATCCTCCTTCATATTTCAACATACATCTACAAGAGTTTTTGTTTTTAAAAATTAAAGATGTAAGACATAGAGAAGAATTTGGCCAATCAACCTTGTAAGAACAATGTAGATCTAAAAGGTTCAATGAATGACTTCACTGTATGGAGTTTTAGTATGTGAGCATAGAATCTATAAGCCCAAGAGCTTAAGAGTTTATATTATAGACACTTTCTTTAGTTATAGGTATCTTCATTATAGATACCTATATTTTAGACTCTTTTCATATTATAGGTACATATGTTATAAACACCTTAGCAAATGGTTGTGGTTACATACGTACAACTAGGTTCAAGGCTAGTAGGCTCACGTCTTTGTACTCACGTGCTCGTATTGTTGTTAGCTATGGCAATTTTTGTAAGTGAATGAAAGCATTTTGAGAGCCAACATAAGGTAAACCAACCCATGACAGGCAAACCGCCCAATGTAGACACCTAGAAAACTACCCATTACAATCTTACATCAACCGATTGCAGACTTTTGCTAATAAATGAAATTAGGATTTTGTTAGGTTGATTAGTGATCCAAATCAATGCAGTCTTGGGTGATGGTGATGGAGATGGAGCTATTAGTAGTTACTTCAGGAACTTCTACCTTTTTAGTGTAAATTCATTACAAGAACTAACTTTTTAATTCCTTTATGTCCCGGCCATGTTAGAAAATATTGTGATTGCTTTACAGGTGGTAAGATGACCATTATGGGTACCCTTTTTGGTGGTTTGGGGGTAGTCTAAAGATTATTTGGGACCAATTGGGCAGTACACTTCAAAAATTCATAACAAATTTATACTTTGTCAAATAAATAAAACTTCAATTGCTCTCTTTATATAGAAAAAAAAATCAAAAATGTCAACCAGCCATTCTGTTTGTCATAGGCTGGTTTAGCTTATGTTTCTTTTAGCAATGAAATCATTGCCTGCAAGCTCTCATTTGTTTTGAAAATAAAGTAAAAGAAAAGTTTGATTCGCACGTGGAATCCTCCACTTGATGAGTGCGTGATTAGGCTTCTTATTGATAACCGGACCCTGCAGCTGCTGCTGAGCCGGTGTGTCAGTTAAGTCCCCCTGCGTGCTTGCCCACACTCCTCCGCTGCCATTGGTCCCATTTCCAAGTGCTCTCATGACTCTCAAGGAGACAAGGTCCGACTGAATCTACCTGCGGGACTGACATTGATCTCCGTCCCCAGGCCCACCAATCCCATGTTCCCAAGGGGGGACGACTGACAAAAAATATTTAAAAAGGTGACGTGGCCGGATCCAAAAGCCTAGGGACCCTAACCAAATCAATTGAGCCTGGAGATAATAGAGTTATCAATCATAAAGTGTGGACAGTGCGGGACCAAGAGCCAGAGTTTGGGAAAAACACTGGACGAAACCGACTTTGGAGCACCGAAACTAAGGTCCAATGGAGTTTCATGCCATGTTTCTTTTGCATTACTCTTAGTTAAACCTTCTTTTCACACATGTTTACAAACAAAGGACAAATTGCATATTATAGAATAGAGTTAATTGTAAAGTGTAGACAATGCAAGACCACGAGCTAGAGTTTGGAAAAAACATGGGGCAAAACACTTTGAAGCACTAAAACTTGAGGTATGATGGAACTTCGAGCCATCTTTCTTTTGCACTATTCTTAGTTAAACTTGCCTCTGACACCCATTTACAAGCACGAGACAAACTTTACGATTATCTCCAATATAGATGCATAATTGCATATTATAGAATAGAGTCAATAGTAAAGTGAACCCCAATTTGTAGAAGGTGTAACTAAGAATAACTCAAGGTAGACAAGCTTATTATCACCCTAATTTGGAATTTGAATATCTTAGGGCCAATTCCAAGAGGGGCACGTATTTTTCAAAGGTGTGAGTTTGGTTCAAGAATCAAATCCAAGTGGAATTGTAATTTTTTGTGAATTTTTGAAGTGGTCTACTTTGAAATTACATAACCGCCTATAGAGTGGAGTCATAAATGTCATATTAACAACCAATAACCACCTTTCCATGTATCTAATAGCACTTAAATATCCACCAATAAAAGATTGACACATTATCCTTGTTGACATTAATGCCTTGATTTTGTCAGAATCTTGAGTAGATTTGGATATTTTTCTAAAAAATTTAGGGAGAAAAAGTAGGGGATGGAATTGGTTTGGTCTACCCTAGTACAAAAGAAACTCAACACCAAACTTCATCAAACCAAGTTGAGGTGCTTCAAAGAGTTTTGTCTTGTTTTGTTTTTCAAATTTCGTTTCTTGGTCCCTCACTACACACATTTTACGATTAACTCTAATGTTCACAAAATAGATGTGATGAAATTAGGGTACAAAATTCAAAAATCTACCAATTCAATGTGGACTTTGTATAACTTTTGAATTATACATCATATTCAAATGGCATCAATGTTTGAACTTCACATTCACTTAACCCCTCAGTGCTTTGGCGTTGAAAATCTAGATGAAGAATTGAGAGGTTCTAAGGGCTTTTCTAACCACAAAAATTCTCATTTGTTTAAACTAGTGCTTGACTTTTTGAAAACCACATTGTATGTACGATGAATTTGATGAAATTGAATATATATATATATATATATATATATATATATATATATATATATATATATATATATATATATATATATATATATATATATATATATATATATATATATATATACATATGTGTGTGTGTACAATGCAAAAATTCAAAAAAGGATTCATATGTTAAGGGATTAAGGAAGACACTATCTTATTGTAGGCTATGAGTTTTTTAAGGATAAAGTTTGTTTGGAGTTAAAACCAAGTGTCTTCTATTTGTAGTTGGTTAATTATGTATTTTGTAATCACATTTGTGAGAATCCCAATGACTACATTCGTGAAGCTAGATTGTACCTAAACTATCCATATGTTCACACAATTCCTAACTTTCAAAAATCCACTTCCTATAATACCATCAAACCAATATCCTATTCAAATCATTGAATTCATGTTTTGTAACAACAAATTCTCCACCAAATCTATCGAACTCGAACATCCAAAATACACATTTCTTATTAATAACATCCAAGAATCCAAATGGAATACAAAGCCTCTCATGGTAATCATTGCGGGAGGATAATGCACAACCTACATAATATCTTCCCTCACATTCTATCAAGACCTAAACATCCCAAAATCTTTTGTATATCCAAGATTTTTTCAAAAATTCACAACATTGCCATCAAATTTTTTGCCTACATCTTATTCTACAAACACACATTAGAAAACAACCAAATAATACCCCCTTTACCTAACCTATACTAAGGTAAATCAACCCATTGTGGTCATATGACCCATTGCGGACACCTAGGAAATACCCCCATTATGGATTTTTTCAGTTTGTAAGATTTTGGCTTCAATGCATGTCTTAGATGACAATAATGGAGTGATTATTGACTTCATTAGGAACTTCTAATTTTTCAACGTATATTCATTGTAAAAATTGACTTTTTAGATCCTCCATGTTAGAAAATACTATGACTACTTTAAGTGAACAACATGAGCATGATGGATTCAAATTTTGTTTGTTCTAAAGTGACTCTTTTGGATCATGATGCATTGAACACTTCAAAAATTCGTAGTAAATTCATACTTTGTCAAAAAAAACATAATTTCAATTGTTCTCATTTTTTCTCACACTTGTACTACTGTGGAAAAAAAATTGAAAAATTTCAGCAACCACATGTGGTCAAACTCTTAATTCTTACCACAATAAGTTGTTTTACCTTAATCCCTTACCAAAAAAGTAGAAAATTTGATTTTTTTTTAAATTAGAAAAGAATCTCCAGAGTTCACAAGAGTGACATTTGAGCATAGAAAAATAACCAAATGTCACTCTTGTGAACTTTTTGGAGTTAACCATAGGACTATGTGTGAATAGACTCTCATTCACACCAATCCTTTAAGGGTTGGAGTTTCTCTCTCTTTATTTTTTGACCTCTTAAATCTAATTTGGGGTTCCTAATTTCCAAAATAAATTTGATGTTTTCAAATTTGATCATTTGTGATAAATAATAAGTTTTTACAATTTTTACAGGGGAAAAAGTTTTTTCCAACGAACTCCACAAAGAGTTCATTGCCTACATATACCAAATTTTGAGGAATTTTTAATGCTACATAGGACAAAAGTATGGTTCACATCATTTATACTTTTCAATCAAACTTTTTGAACATACAATTATAATTTTTAGTCTTCTCAATTTTTGAAGTTATCATTTGCTCAAAAGTTGCTCTCTAAAGCATCTCGCCTAAAGTGTAAAGAAAACCTTAATTTTAAATGAAAATAAAATAAACAAAATACATTTTACAAATTGATTTTTAAACATGATAAAATAGTTGTGTAATTTCAACTAGGATACAAGAGATTTTTCCCCCTTAAAACAAAGATTCCTTCAAATTAGAAAGTCAAAATTTTCTTTTAAAAGTCTTCCAAAATACAATGCAATGATTATTTTAACCTCCACATGACCAAACAACATTTTTTTGGAAACATAGCAATTTGGGGCAACTCACTCTGAATACAAAAATTCACTATATTTTTAAATTTTTTTTTTAATGAAGAGATGAGAAGTACGTCACTACTCCACCCAAAACAAATCATTTGAGTTTGTCCATGAGAAGTGGTAGGGAAAAATGTCATTTTCAATGGACAAGAGGGCAATGCAAACATGGTTATTTACATTAGAGCAAAAATCGCAATACCATGCTCGAAAGAGCTTGGGCAAGGCCATGGTCAGGCTTTCAACCTAAATTCAAGTTGAATACCTCATTGACAATTTTTTGAACTCATAAATTTGTCACACATACAAAGTAGTAGTGGCAACGAGGCAATTGCTTAGTGGCTTCCTTTGGCCTAATAAGAAATTACTCTTAACTACTACATTTGAAACTAAAGAAATTCAAAAATCCTAAAGAATCCATTGAGTCAATTACAAATTTGTCATCTGACCAACTACCATCCAAAAGAAATTTGATGGCTAAATGAAGCAATTGCTTCATTGACATTCATAGGAACGAAGGATGGAGAGGTCATTTTTATAATGAAATCCATTGTTTGTCATGAATCCTAAAAGGGTAGGGAATAATTTGAAGATGAAAGCTTGATTGCTCATTGTCAAAACGTAGGACATTAGGAAAAGTTTGAGGCCTAAAAGAGTCTGCCAATTTTTTATTTTTGACAACCCTGCAATGCAAGTACAGAAAAATAAAAAATTAAACTTTTTTTAATATTTAAAATATTTAAAAAATTACCAGTCTGACGTGGTGTTGACATGGCACCAATAGTGCCATGTCAAATCCAGAAAACGAAAAAAAAGAATTTCCTAATTGCACTCGAGGGAAGAAACTTGCAGCCCTTTGCACGCCTCAAATTTTTTGTAATGAATTGTGATCAAAGTAGAATTTCAAATCTCATTTTGGCATAGTAAAATAACTTTTTCAAAAATATTTGAACTAAAAAAAGTTGGAAAATCAAGCTAAACTTCATCTCCCAAAACCCATTTGTGATTTTGAGCCTCCACAAAAACACTTATGAAAAAATTTCAAAATGGATGTTTGAAATTGTCAAAAAAATGTCCCCATTAGAGGGGATCTAAGGCCATCATAAGATTGTAAGTTCTCAAGATGTCTCCATAAGCCCACCTTTGTTGTTGGTTTATGTGGAAATGAATCCAACATGGTCGAGACACTACCACATTAGACAAGGAATTTTATTGTACATGGATAGCAATGTTAGCATAAGTGAATTAAAAATGAATGACATTACAAAAATCCATTAGAATAGAATTGTCCATTACCACATAGATTTTATATCTAGGTACTTTGGAGAAGCTATTTGTTAATTCACATATTTTTCAAAGTTAGAAAAGTTTGAGATAAGTCAATTGCAAAAAGAATGAAGACATTCCAACAAGAAGTGAATTTTATGTGATTTTTCAAAGCTGAAATGTTAAACTGTGAGTAGACCATTCTTGAAGCATGAGCACACCCTTATTAAAGTGCAGGCTAATGTGTCCACTCCCCAAGTGCATTGCCATCATGATAAAGGGTTGTAAAGATTGTAGTAATAGATGAGCCAATGACGGAATTAGGAGAATCCTATAGGTGACGGAATTGGATAGATGGTGGTATTAGGCATTTCTACCTAAAGTCGGTTCCCCATCTTTCATTTGATCATCTACCTTGACGGAATTTATCGATGGCTAATTGAAAGAATGAATTCAACAATTTAGTAACTTGGTGGAGAGGTTGTTTTTATAGTGAAATGCATTGTCCATCATAAATCTTCAAAGTCTATGGGATAATCTGAAGATGAGAGCTTGATCACTCAAAACCTAAGAATTATGTTTAAAGTGAAATTTTAGGCCTCATTTTGGCACAGTAGAATAAGTTTTTTAAGAAAACTTTGAACTAAGAATAGTTGGAAAATCAATTTATAAACAAAATTCAAAGAGGATAATTGAAAATGTAAACTAAAAAATATTCCTTCCAACCCCTCATTGAATTTTGTCCACAACTTTTGATTAGAGGTTCTAAATCTAAAACGGATTTTTGAAGATGAATCTCAAATTAATTTCCCAAGTATTCTAAGTTTAAAGTTTTTTGAAAAAACTTATTCTACTATGCCTAAATGAGGCTTGAAATTTCACTTTGAACAAAAATCGTGCTCTTGGGTTAAATATTAGTAGTTGAGATCCTACTAATCCTAATTTATATATCCTACATGGGTTGTACTACTACTCCACTTGCATAAATAGCTTGTCTGATAACACTAACTACAAGACGCTCTTGAAGTTGTATTTCATGATTATCAAACTCGAATGTGGAACTGTCTTTTGATAAGTAACAGATTAAAGTTCCAAACTTTAAATAATTGGTAGCTAGGACCAGCGCAACAAACTTGGGCCACCAATCATCAATACTTTTAAGATGCGTTCCTGAGTTTCCCATAAAGAATGTAGTAATTGGAAACTTTGGGAGTTTTTAAGGAAAGCGAGGATGGGAATCACGCTGAAACAATCTTCCAGAGGCCACAAATCTCTTCTAATGCTTCCAACCCCTCTTTGAAATGTCCTTTCCTTCAACTTGGACATAGATTGATCAAGCTTGTCAAAGTTTAATATTTAGGACAACTTTTTTTCTTCCTCTAGATCTAATTGAAATCTGTATGTGGAAGCCATAAATTGTTAAAGAAAGGGCTTTATATGAGATTTTTCTTGAAGCTAGTTTCCCTATTGGAATTTTTTGGTACAAGATCCCCAATTTGAAATGTTATGAATTTTTTTGAACATGTGGCCAACTTGGTCAGAGAAAGGGAACAAAAAATTTCAAACAAAAAAGTGAAATTAACTTGTGCAAAAGTCTCCCCTAATAAGAGCTGCCCAAAATTTGAATGCCTCCCCCAAAACATTTTTTTTCAACTTCAAATGCTATAATCTTGCAATCTATTAGGTCAAACCTTCCATTTTTTTACTACATTATAATAAAGTAGTCTACCACTAAATCTTTTGGTGAGATGCAACAAGTATTCATTCATCATTTGGGGGGGCTTTACCATCAAAACGACCTATTTTTAGTGTTTTGGGGTGAAACATAGCCAAAGAACTTTAGAGGTTAATGTTTGATTTGTTGTGCATCCAACCAATAAATCTTTTAGCTAACTTCTTTTAGCTTACAAGAATATAGTGCTTAAATATCAAAAATCAAGTCTTCCTGTAGGTGCAAATTTTTATCTTTCAAATTTTTAAAGTATATAAATGTCAAAGATGCTATAATAAAACTGATCATATTTCTAATTCAGAAATATGATGAGACTAACACTTGCCCAAAATCAGCAGAGGACCAAAATTGAACTTCAGAAACCTTTAGGAATTTAATGTAAATCAAGTATCACTATGATTCTTTTTTTTTCTTCAGTTGCCCTGGAATAAACTCTGAGTTTCAAAATATGAAAAAAAGTGCATAGTTTATCAATAAGTTACAACATGATTACTTGTATAAAGAAGAACATTTGTAAAGCAACCACGTGAAGGACTGTAGTCCTAACTAATTTTACACCTAGACTCATGGGATAATAAGACAAATTTCTACCAAGGTAGGTATGAACAAAAACACCACTTTATGCTTTTGTGCCTAGCTAGTGTGCTCTAATTTTCGTATTTTCTTGTTGGCACTTAAAAGGAAGTTCCAACGCACTAAAAAAACGTAATATTTGGATATTGTATGCAAAGTTATGAAGGAACAAAGTTTGGCTCTAAAGCAATTTCATCCACATAGTTAGATACATAATTGATTGTGGAGATGTACAAAAAATTGAAGATGTTGGTCGTGGTGGCACCCCCACCTACGCCAGTGACCCCAAACCACCATCATCACTTTGTGCACATCTCCAAATGTCCAGTTCTTTGATGTGTTGGAACCTTCTTTCACTTGCCAACAAGAAAATACGAAAATTTGACCCTTCTTATAACAATAACTAGTCATAGTAGCCTAGGTGTAAAAATTAGTTTGTACATCTCTAAAATCAATATGTATTCTATGTGGAAGAAACAATTTCCTACGGAAAATCAACTTTGACCCTTCCTAACTTTTGCATACGCTATCCAAATGCCCCATTCTTTGGTGCGTTGGAACCTCCTTTCGCTTCCCCCAAAGAAAAAAAATCAATGAAAATTTGACCCATCGAATAATATGTGACTAATCACAGTGGCCCAAAGTGGCGGTTTGGGGGGGTAACGTACCCACCTCAGTCTTCGTTCACGTGATGGGGCTGCCGTGGTCACAATGCAATTGAGGGCAGAGTTTCCTTCCTCTTCACCTTTCTACAGTACAGTACTGTACAGTAAGTTACCGGGTGTCTTCAGTGTTGCTGGCCTCGGTACTTTTGTGAGGCTACTGTGAAGTATGATGGATGTACCTATTTCGGACAAACCCACTGTCATGACTTTTTTGACTGACCTATTGTGGACAATAGTTGGATGTAGTATTCATTGCAGAAGATTTTTTGTTTGTACCTTCTCATCCACTCATCTCTCTTCCCTCCTTGCATAAGGAGAAGTGCCAAAGTTCATTGGAATAGGTGAGTTTACGAAACTAGAATTGGTTCAAATGAAAAATCCACAATGTATATTGAATAAAATATTCAATCTTGGAGGATTCTTTTTCTTTTTCTTTTTCTTTTTCCCATTCTTCCTCATCCTTATGTTTGCACACATTGAGCGCAGTTTCTCAACAAATCTCCCATGTTAGAGAGACTGAAATGCTTAAGTTATCAGGAATAGGTAACTTACTTCTACCTTAAATGTGTGTGTGTGGAACTCACAGCGCAATTGAGGGCAGAGTTTCCTTCCTCTTCACCTTTCTACAGTACAGTACTGTACTGTGCAGTAAGTTACCGGGTCTCTTCAGTGTTGCTGGCCTCGGTACTTTTGTGAGTCTGCTTTGAAGTTTGTGCGTGTGTGGAACTCACAATGCAAGTGAGGGCAGAGTTCCTCGTCACCTTCCTACAGTACTGTACAGTAAGTTACCGGGTCTCTTCAGTTGGTGGCGGCCACGGTACTTTTGTGAGGCTGCTTTGAATTGTGGGACTACAGTATGGAAGCCTTTGGCAGAGTGAGTTCAGTTCAGTTATTACGCTTAGTCCTCCCCCCCTAACTTAACTTAGCCTTTTTGTTGAATTGCCTTTTTGTTGATAAGGTGAAGGACTGCTTCAAACCACGGCAGTCAGTCAGTCAGTCAAGTGTGTGGCCCATCCATCAACAGTGGATCAGCAACTCTATCTGGGAAAAAATGAAAAAGACCATTCTCTGTCAGGTACATTGGTGCATTGGTACTAAGAACTTATCCAACTTTCGGTTGGGATGGATACAAAGAGATGGGAGAGAATTTTTGGGGATAACGTAACTTATTATACAGTGGTGTGGTGTGGTAAGGTAGAGAAGCCTATTACCACCCTGATTTGCAATCTAAATATCTCGGAACCAACTCCAAACTCCAAGAGGGGCAAATATTTTTCACAAATAAAACCCAAGTGGAATTATAATTTTCCAATTAAAATTGTAATTTTTGTGAATTTTTGAAGTGGTCTATCATGAAATTACAAAAAACACTCATAGAGTGGAGTCATAGACGTCCCATAAACAACTCATAATTGTATTTTCATGTATCTAATGGCACTTAAGTACTCACCAATCAAGGATTAACATGTTTATCCCTTGTAAACATTAATGCATTGATTTTGACAAAAAAAATGAATGGATTTGGATGCTCTTCTAGACAAAATTGGGGCCAAAAGTAGGGGTTAGAATTGGGCAGTGAATGGAATTGGGTTAGTCTACGTTAATTTTGCTTTTTGTACTCTAAAATATCGCATTTGTTGGAAGAAGAAAACTGTTCAAAGGTATCAACACCTAAATGCATCCGAAAAAGAAGGGTTTCAATCGAAGATGGTTTATGTAGTTGAACTACAAAAGATTTGGTTGAATTTTGTTAGAAGTTGAAAAGAAATTAAAGATTCTCTTGGAATGTTGATTTTTTGGACTCCATGTGTGAAAAAAATATGAATTTTCACAAAGTACTCGAGATATATGGAGGTTGAAAATTTGAGGCAAGAAGGGCTAGATGTGGGGATAGTTTTGCAAGCATGTCACAATTAGATGTTCCTACCTTAGATGTAATTGCTCCTAATACTATATGAAGAACATTTGAGCATAGTTTCTATTATTACACTACCTAGCATGTGTTGGTTATTGTAGGCAATTGAAGCTGGGTTGTAGATTCTTGTAGCATGTATTTTTTGGACATTGTATGAATGAACTATGCATTTTCAATGTTTTGATTATAAGTGTATCTAAAATCAACCTCATGCTCTCTAATTTAGAAGCCATGCAATCAAGGCTTGCAAATAGGCTACAAGTTGGTAAATTATCTTGACAAAGATTGCATACAAATATTTTGACGGAATAAATTGTATTTGGTAGATGTAGATGTCATAAAAATCCTAATCCTCAATTTGAAGTAGAAAAGGCACGAGAAACCTAACTTATTCAACCCCTAAATGCCCAAGATACCACAATTGTTTGGAAGTTAAATAAAATCTAATTGTCTTTTGGTTCTACGTAATCCTCTTTCAATCCCCAAAAGTCCTAAGGTCTTTCTTCCGTCAAAAATTGCTAAAATTGTCATTTATAGTGCAAAGAGCAAAAATTAGAATTTAAATTCTTTTAAAATTGCATATCTAATAATATGATTGTCCAATATACTAGTATGAGAATGCGTGGAAAAAATTTCAAAAACTTTGACCACATAGATTACAAGATAATTGCATTTAGACTAAAGAGAACATAGGTTTTGGGGCCTCGTGGCAAACTAGTCTATAAGACTTTGACTCCTCTTAATTTAAAAAAAACATTAAATTTTTTTATCAAGAATAATATTTAGGAAAAAAATACCAAAAAAATGATTTTCATTCTTTAAAAATTATTATGTAGAAGTAGGTAAGAGGTATAGGGAAAAATTAGACTATAAATAGCTCTAAAATGGAATTAAAACACACTAACCTCATTAGTGAGAATTTAACACAAAACATCAAATTTAACCTCGTGGAATTTTATTTTTTTAAATGTGGAAATTGAGTTAAAAAATGGATCCAATACATTATTTTTTCAAGAAAAATGCTCTCATTATTTGCAAAACAAGATGCTCCATAACATTCTCATCACTTATCCAAATGAAATGAACCAAAGTTTTTTAGATAGGCAAAAATATAATTTACAAAAAACAATATTTAAAAAAAATTAGTTCAAGTTCTTTGTGGATTTCTTTTGTTGCCCAACGAGTTCAAATTTGTGCTTAGGATTGCGTAACTTTTTCTTCCAAGCATTGATTGAAATAAAAATGATACCTCCAAAAACCTAATGTTTTTTTCTATCTTAACAAAAATAAATTCAAAAATTGCTCCAAAAATTGAGATCATGAGAACTTGCTTGATCTTTCATTATCACATGAGGGGACAATGCCACAACGGGACTTTAGGGGGTAATTACCAAAAAAAAAATTTAAATAAAAAGATAGTTCAATAGTAGGAACCATGTTGAAATTTTGATTTGGTCACTTTTAAATGTGGTGACCATATAAAACTTCATTAAAATATGATAGACTTATACACATTCTATTCATTTTCAAATTATTGTTGAATTTCTCTATATAAGTAGCATTTGGTGTAGCCTATAAGAGTGCATGTCATTATACAAGAACAAAATGATACACAATCAAAACAAATTAAATTGCATTGGGCCCCTCTAAATATCTTATAATTATGCCTAACCAAGCATAGGCATGTCAATCTAAGCTTAGTCAATTGAATCCTATTTTCAATGTTGTGATATAAAGAACGCATTATAGAAAGGATAGGACATATTTGTCATAAAAGGATAAAGGAGAGAGCAAAACCATCATTTGATTAAATAGACAAGTCCAATTCAAAATGACAACCTTATGCAAATTACCAATCTTTACTTCAAAACAATTAATATGATTTAAAGTGTACAACTATAAAAATGTTAGGAACAACCAAAGGCTATTAATGAATAATCAAGTAATAATAAAAAACTTATGATTTTGAATGCTCTGACTCAAACTTCTTTTAGTACACTAAAATATAAGAAATTGAAGAACAATTAGATGCAAAATTATAAATGTAATTTTAAGTATGCAATGAAAGAGACGTTCTAAGGATTATAGTAGCAAAATGTAAAAGGTTCAAAGTCTATCTTTGAGTACAACAACTTCTAAATTCTTTAATGATTCAAGTTTTGGGTGGATTGAAATGTATAAAGTTCTGGTTTCTTAATGTTTTTATATATATTTAAATTATTTAATTTATTATTGTAATTATAAGTCAAAGTCATAGGTATTCTAGGTGAAATTTAACCCCTAAGGTATTGGGGGTGTTTTTCACAAAGTGTCCCAAATTACCACTATCTAGTGCATTGAGCATATTAATTGAAGGATTTAAACATTTTTCAAAATTTAAACCATACAAATTTGTACTAGACTACTATAGTAATGTGTGGAACAATTTCAGCCCATTTGACCACATAGATTGCAAGATTATAGCATTTCAAGTTAGAAGAAAAACAAATGGAGATCCTATCAATAGGGTCAACATTGTTCAATGACTAACTTTGTGGAGAAGGATGCATTAAAGTATAACCACATCAGGACTTTGTGAAGATGGATAAGTTTTTGCAAAGATCCCAAATTTTATGATTTCTAGGTTATTGTTACACTGCAAAGATGTCAGAGCTTTTACTTTGCTTATCTAAAAAACTTATGTAGTAGCTGTTCCAATCGGAACTGCAGTCTCTACAAAGTCTTGATGTAGCCATACCTCTATCCAACTTTGGAAATTTTGACTATTGTTTAGGTATTTGTGTTAGCTACTTGCATCCCAATCTTCAAAGATAATAGAGGTATCTAACATACCCAAAATTAGCTTGCATTGAAAAGATGTCATGAAATGCAACTAATGAACAAGATTTCAGTTGTTTTGGGGGTACTCATTTTTTGGAAATATCAAAATCCCAATTGTCAATACAAAGCTTTCCTTTTCTAAATCAAGTAAGAAAGAAGATCTCATGAATTTATGCTAGAATTTGAGTTGATGGTTATAAAATCATTCTAAGACTACCATTTTTAGTGCATTGAGTGAAAATTGGAAAAAAAAATCCATTTCCAACTAAAAATTACTTCCCTATACCAATGTTGGAATATGTAGAAAAAATTTCAACTCATTCAGCTTTGTAGATTGGAAAATATAAGTGTTCCAAGTTAATGAAAAAAATCGCAACTTGTTGACTACTTGTCCAATTGCTTGCCCTCTCTATTAGCATATTGCCCAAGTTGCCCTTAAATTTTCAAGCCTCATAGCTTTTGGTTTGGGCATTCAATTGGGAAAGAAATGATGTTTTCACAAAGCTAATACAAGCACAAAGATTAGGTAAAAATTTCACTCTCATCCATTTAAAATTGACTTCATATGAACCTACATGATCCTTCAAAAAACTCCATAGGAGTTTACTATCTTTTAAGAGTTAATATGCAAAGAATGTTTGGAATTTGGATGTTTGGTAGTATGTTTTAGTTATTAATCCTTGTTCACAAGTTGAAAGTTGTCCTCAAGTAATTAATTGGCTTTGGCTAAAGAGGAGGAAACTTTGCATATCAATAGAAGTTGTCATGTGAGGAAGATTGAGTAGAACCTTACTCAAGAATGGAGTGACAAAAAATGGAAACCCCAACGGAAATAGCCATTGTTACAATGTGAGAGATTTTTATAGTATAATTGCTTGTTCTTTATTTTTTAGCCTAAATTATGGAAAAATGATTCCTGGTACACCGATTCATCATTGACATTCACTAGAGCAATTCTATACCTTAAAATGAGGTTGTTTATTTTGATTTGTTTGTTACGGTGAAAATCGTGTGTCCCCCGGTCGCGTTTTTGGTACCATCAGAAAGCTCTTTGCGATGAGGGGTGCTTGGATGACGTTGGGACTTTCAACAAGAGAAGATAAGGTAACTCTACCTATGTTAGGCAAAATGGGAGGGAGCCCATGACAGACAAAAATTATACCAATGGTGTACATTCTAATTCTGAAACGTGCACCACTAGAATAATTTTGCATGTGATGGGCTCCCTCCCATTTTGCTTGTCCTAAGGTAGGAGGCTTTAAAATGGCTCATTCAAGGGCTAATCCACCTTTTTTTTTTATGTATTTTCATAAATGGAAATATTTTAAACTCATTTTTCAGACAAAGAAAAATAGAAGAGGAATCTAACACAAGTGGTTTTGTATTTTTTGAAGCATTTTAAATTAATTATGGATTTTCAAAAGAATTGTGTTATAGGTCCCTATTTATGTCCCTAGGTCTTCCATAAACTATTCACTTGCAACTTCTAAAGAAAAATGGAAAAGCAAAGAGAATGATTGGCTCTGTCAATTAAAAATGCTTTTTTCCTTGATTCATTCAATGACTATGGAGGTCAATTTATAAACTACTGTTTGTCCATTTCACAACCATTTATAGGGTCCATTCTTAATGCCTACTCCATTTCAAAGCCTCCTACCTTAGTCAGAGTTACCTTATTGAATTCCAAAGTTTTTATAAATTAAAAAATTACTTTTTATTTTTATTTATTATTACATTGTGACAACAGAATGGGACATACTAAGGTAAATCAACCCATTGTGGTCAGATGACACATTGTGGACACCTAGGAAATACCCCCATTATGGATTTTTTTCAGTTTGTAAGATTTTTGACTTTAATATATGTCTTAGTTGACAATAATGGAGTGATTACTCACTGCATTAGGAACTTCCAATTCTTCAGTGTATATTTATTGTAAGAATTGACTTTTTAGACCCTTCACGTTAGAAAATAATATGACTGCTTTAGGTGAACAACATGAGCATGATGGATTCAGATTTTGTTTGTTCTAAGGTAGTCTACATACTCTTTTGAGTCACGATGCATTGAACACTTCAAAAATGCATAGTAAATTCATACTTTGTGAAAAAAACATAACTTCAATTGTTCTCACTTTTCCTCACACTTGTACTAACTTACTATGGAAAAAAAATTGAAAAATTTCAGCAACCACCACATGTGGTCAAACTACTCCTAATTCTGACCACAATGTGCTGTTTTAGTTGGTCTTCATGAGCTTTCTTACTTCCCTGTGGTGGTGACTTTACTTTCCATGGTCAGTCTGTGAAATTAATTAGTCATCTCCTGCAGTTCAGTTCATATAACTTATTACTGCTCCACAAATGAAAATGTTTCTAGCCCAATGAATAACTTATATGATACTCAATGGACGGAGTGAGCTTTGTCAAAGTTAGTACCATGTACCGAGATTTTATTCCTTTTGGGTTCTTGTGATGATGTTTTGCTTACTTAGTTCCCACTTGTGAGAATATTCCCCTTTCCAGCCAATCCAGGATTCCAATCTATCCTCAAATTCAGGGTCTTGGCTTCATTTTTTTATTTGCCCTAATGGAATCACTCACAGGAAGGAATGCCTGTTCAAATTACTTAACCATTGACCAAAGGAATCTCTTACCTGAACAACCAAATGAATGAATGAATGAATGAATGAATGAAAGTGGTCACTCGAAGCATGATGTAATTTGGTCTTGAAATTTGGTTCAATGGAGTGTCTAGAACTTCGTATAAGTTAAACAAAGATGAGGGATGGGTAACTTAGAAGCCGTGCACTGCATCAAATGCTACAAGATGGGAAGCATTCCAAGCCACCACTTCACTTCAAATGCAACTACAGTAGTATGCCATGTGCCTGTTTCCACAGTATAATATAAAATTAAAGTGAAAGTGAAAATAATTTTTTAATTTTTTAATCCATTAAAACTTTGAAATTCAATATGTTTTATTCTATGAGTCAATGAAAGTTGGAACACCACAAAACCAAGTGCATGCATCCCTCTTTGTTGAGGGCTTTCCAACGGTACCAAAAACTCGATTGGAAGATGCATGGTTCCAGAGATCTCACCATAACAAGCAAAACAAAAGGAAACCTAATTTAAGGTATAGACTAGTGTGCCCCACAACCAAAATAAAAGTAAAAGTGGTCATGAAACCTTAGCCATTTTTGGACTTATAAGATTCTACATAAATTTTGATCTATTTTCAATCATGGTGATTTCCTTCTTCTTGACTTAAGATGGAATTATAATCTTCCATGTGTACAAAATTAGCCAAATCTTGTAGAAACAACAAAATAAATTTTGGAGCTTTGCATGGGAGTATGCAATCATTTTGGAGCTTTGCATGGGAGGCAAGTTCCTAAAAAAATATTTTTAATATTGCATTTGAAATTTTGAATTGCTTTTAGCTTGACAATAAGGTTGTTTCAAAAATGTTGTTCCTCTCTACTCACATAGAAGTGAAAGCATCATGGACCTTGGCAAAGGCAATTCCAACTTGGAAAAACTCAAACATTTATTTCCGATTCCAATATATGGAAGTTTGCTCATAGTGTAAGTTGATTTAGACCAATTGGTTCTTCTCTTCCAATTACAATGCTCAAAAATGTTTAGACCATGGCATTCATCACTAGTTCAACCTTGAAATTGTGTAGAGGATAAAAAGTATCTATTGAATGACTTTTGGAATTACTATATTGTAGAATCAAATTATTCATACTATAATCTAATCATTTTTAGGTGACTACCTTCACCTTGAAGTGGTCTATGAAGCGCACTTGTGGATACAATAGAATGTTTGTTTTTTGTATATAGATGAAGGTGCATGGATTGAGGTATGCAATAATGACAAAAGTTTGTATTCATGCTAAGTTGGATCCAATGACACATGACACTTCTCAATTTGGATCAATATTGCACTTCCTACATGTCTTAGAAGCTTTAAAATGCTCACAAATTTTAGGTGTATGATGTTGTATTTGAGCATCATAAGAATTAGATGTTAACCTGCACGGGAGTGGAGTACGTTTTTGGCATAAGTTGTCAAAAAATTATACTTTATAGGTTAGTGAGAAAGCAATGATTAAAAAGAAATAAAAACTTAAAGTTTAATTGTATAAATTTCTACTAGCCCATTGCAAGAATATGTAGAAAAAAATTCAAAAACTTTGACAACATGGATTGAAAAATTATGGTATTTGATGTTAGAAAGAAAAGTTTTTTCCAACCTTGTCCAATATGGTTAACAATCTTTAACTCTTCCTAAAGTGAGATTTTTGCACTACACATGGTTACTTTTTATTGTTGCATCTTATATCACATACATTGAATACTTGCCAAATTTCAAAGGTAGGTTAGAAATTTTACATATATTGCTCGAAATTGCTTGCCTTGCATGCAATATACATTACATGCTTTTTTCCTACTCTGGAGGGCTGTGAGTTCCCATCTAGAAACCCACCAAAACTTGCCGTTCGCAAGCTACGCTAACGTGGCCAAACAACTGCTAGGTCACTTTTTTTGAAAATAAATAAATGAATGAATTTAACTTTGTTTTTCATTTTAAAGATTTAAAATAATAATAATAATTTTTAAATATTTGACATCGACGTTTGATGAGACCGGGGGGACAGGAGCTGGAAACAAGTCTGAAATGGCCCCCTTGGATCTCATCTAATGACTTTTGATTTGGGCACCTCATCAAATAGAAAATTGTATTCCCACCTAGGAATTATATGTTCACACCTTGTGTCAAAATTTCAAAAAAATCCATGCAAAATTGACTTCATAGGAACTTGCCCAATTTTTCAATTGGTTGTTCTATGACAACTTGGTCCTTTAGAGGTTAAAATGAGATTTCCAAACAAATGATGCCAATTGTTGAATTATCAATCTAATGGTATATCTCTTGCACATTTATATACAAATTTTGTATAGTAGGAGTCAAATACAATACTCTCTATATGGTTCCATGCAAAAACCTTCTATACATGTCTCCATATATTTTCATCAATCCTTTTTTGGAGGCACTAACGAGGGGCAGATTATACCATTTAAAAATAAATCTCTACTTTTTGTCGAATAAAAAGTAGACTTTCTTTGCCATAAATTTTCCATTTCTATTTTGAATGTGGATGAAGTCACCAAATGTGGATGAAAAATGCATAAATATAATGGAGAATTGAACTATTTTTTGGTCCCCAAGGTGGATAAAATGTAGAAGGGCAGTTGCAAGAAATACCTGCCAATTTTCATTCAAAACGACAATTTCACTCCTGTTCGTGGATTTTGGAATAATTTTTTTTCAAATTAAAAAAATATGGATAATGTGTAAAGCATTAAAAAAATGATATGTGCAAAAATTCAGACCTAAATATTTTTATCTCTAAGAGTTATGCACGGTCAAAGACGGTTGAAAAATAGAAGAAAATAGACAGTTTGGAATTTAATTTTTAAAAAATAGTAAAAAAATTCAAAAAATTCTCAAAAAAAAGACATTTTTCCTAACTTATAGATACTCCTTTTCACCAATTTTCACTATTGGAAAAATAAAATTGTGTTCTCTACACTTGCACAAAGGTAGTGCTCTTTGAGCACATGTGGAGGGTGGACAGTTACTATTTTTAGAAAAAAATTCGTGAGATTGTGTAACTTTACTATAAGTCCTTATATACCAATTTTGAGCTTCAAATTCTTATTTTTGGAACAAAAATAGTACTCCAAACCCCCAAAATGGCCAAGGTAGACATCCAATCGGGGGCAGTTTAAAAATAGTAAAATAATTTTTAAAAAACCCAAAAAACTACTCAACATTTAAAACTACCACATGTACCTTCATTTCAAGTTTCATAGAAGATGGACACACGATGCAAAAGTTATGAGCAAAAAATCACCTGTCTAAGGTCAAGGGGACAAAAAATAGGACAAGTGTTTCTTGCAATCACCCAGAAATATTGTACTTTATCAAATTTGAAGTGATAGATACAATGTTTGGGAAGTTTTTTGAGTTTTACAAGCTATTTTCTTTCACTTCCCCAATTGAAACATTTCTTAAAGTAAAGAGTCTGTTTTTTTTTTAATAAATAAAATAAATAAAAATTCACCGATTTTTTGTCTATGTTTCCAAATTGCAACTGTTAGTTTCCCAATTCCACTAGCTAATTTTTTTTTTGACACAAATAAAGGAGACTTTTACTACAAGAGTTAAAATACAGAACCCCAATTGCAAGTGGCATGGGAAAATGGGCTTAGCAAAATACAAGAACCACAAACAAAGACTCACTAGGGTTACCCCTAGATCATCTTAGCAAACAACCTGAGGCGACACTACCTCCTCTCAAAGTGGCCAGGTACGGCCTTTGTCTGACTAGAACTTTTCCCAACAAGCTTGCTAGTGCTTCCCATTCTACCCTGCCATAGTCCACCATGCCTAACCATATGCTTTGTGATTGCTTCTTTGGGTACCACAAAACATTGTTGAATGTAGTGTCATTGCATTCAACCCGTAAGGTGTACAAGATCACGTTACACATATACCACTTACAACTTAGAGCATCTTTAGTCTGTCCTTTGAGGAAGCATTGCAATGGTAAGTTATGCATGGGTTATAGAAAAGCAACAAAAACTTGCCCCAATGCTAACTCTACACCTCCCATGTTACTTTCACAAACTCGGCACTTCTTGGCTCATGCATGATAAAAATTAATCCTTTGTTGTGCCTTCCAAACTCCTCTATACTTCTTGGTCAACACTAATAATGGTGACGATTCATCTCACAACTTTGCCAACAAAGCAATGGTCAAACAATTGTTGCTAAAATCCCCCATTGTTGTAGTGAGTGATTGATGAAGCTCATTCTACCATTGCTCCATTGTGCTTCGCCTTCGGCCACCACCTCTGGTAGCTCCCACCACCACCATACTATTGCAAAGCCATGTAGGGTTCCAATTATTGTCATTGCATTGAAGCTTCTAAGACAGGAAAAGCCATAGTGAAAAAAGAGGATGAGAATACAATCTGCATGTACCGTTGCAATGTCTTTTTTTGAATATAGCATTGAGGATGCTCTTAGGGCCTCCTCATATGCTCGCCCAATGGGCAAGTTTACCGCTAATTCAAGTAAGAAGACAAAAGGTGATTCCACCGATTGTTTGTTTGGGGTGGGGGCAAGTGGGAAAGGAGGAATTGAAATTTCATCGATATCGGTGGACAACCTCATTAGTGGAGACTAGTGAATCCAATATGTGTGAATTTTTTTTTATTGTTTCCCTCCCCCACCCACCGGGTCCACATGACAATGCAATGACTATCTTTCCTTATAGCACCCATTGTGCAATTCTCCCGATGGTCAATACATGTAAGGAGCCCCTTCAAACTACCGTCTCACTTTGAACTAGTTGCCCGTTCTTCCCAAACATGGGAAACATAGGATAGGAATCCTGTCCCTTTCCCCAAAACTAAGCTTATTTTAAGAGAAAAAAAAGCCCCCCGGGAAATTCCCATGTCCTGTTCAGACAGAAATCCACCAGGTACCACCAAACCAAGCCATGGGCACGATAATTGGGGTGGGAAATGATTTAAGATGATGGGGTTGGCATTCTGGAATCATGGGGCCCTGTTGGCCTGGCTGGGAGGTCCCGTCCCCTTGTCCCGGGGACCAGACTGGACGGACGGACGGACGGTCAGTCCCCTTCCCTGTCACAGGCCCTTGGGAATCCCGGACCAGTCCAAATGGGAGGGCAAGGACAAGGACGGGGCCTGCCTGAGTGGCCCCATGATCTGGACAATGCTCCTCTGGCAAGGAAGGAAAAAGCCCATCATGCAGCCCAGCCGGCCCAAGTGTCCTGGGGCCCTTCATTTGGGTTGGGTCGGGGCTGGGCTGGGCTTGCTGCACTTTCGGTCCTTCACGGCTCAACATTTGGCAACCACAGAACACCTTATCCCGGACCCTGGCAGGGGCTCTCCCTCACAGCCAAGGGGGGGGCTTCTTAACCAGGCATCCATCCCTTCCCTTTGGAAGATAGGATGAGTGGGGAAAACAACAACCCAGCGCGTAGTATCCAAGCCTGTATCAAAGAGTGTTTGTTTGTCTGTTTGTTACAGTGAGATTTCCTGGACCATGGCGCATCCATGATCGCGTTCTTGGTAATGTCGGAAAGGCATGTAGTGAGGAGGGATGCATAGCCATACAGCCATCAACTGTATTGTGGCTGTTACAGCCACTTTTCGGTGCATAGTGGCACTTCTGTCACTATGCACTCAAAATTTTAATTAATTAATTAATTTTAAACTCCCCTCTAGACCGACTCCCCATCCTGGGTTTAAAAAAGAAATTTAATTAAAATTAATTTCTTAAATTTTCATCCCCCTTTCCCTTACTTGTAATTTGTTGAACGAGGTTAACATGACAAACAATATGGGACAATGAAAATCTCATATCCTGTATATCGTATATTGTATATCGTATTGTAAAATATTTCAGTATTCAATATCGGTATCGGTATTTTGGTACCATATCTATATCTGTATCCATATTTGTATTTTGGTTCTATATCCGTATTCGTATTTAAATGGATGGCTTAGATTCAATCTCAAAGAAATTTTGAGAAATCAACAGCATTCTGGAGGGGGAAGCATTTAAAAAAAAATCAACCACCTATTCATTTTGGGGAGAGGGTGGGAGAACTAATGGCAAAGCAAATGTGTGATTGCCTCTTTTGGGTGCATAGTGAGGAGGGATGCACATGCTTTGTTTCATGGCATTCTTACTCATGATGTGAAAGTTATGCAATTTTGAAATTTTTATGAGTTAAAAAAAATTAAAAAATTACTTTTACTTTTATTTTGATTGTGGCAACAGTATAAGACGCACTAGTCCATACCATAAGTTAGGCTATTTGTTTTCTTTGTTTTGGTGAGATCTTCGGAACCACATGTCTCCTTAGTGCGTTCTTGGTACTGTCATAAAGCCCTAAGCAAGGAGGGGTGCTTGGGCTTTGTTTCATGGCGTTCCCACTTGCGGAAGAAAAGATATTGGATTTCAAAGTTTTTATGTAATTAAAAAAATTAGAAAATTGCTTTTACTTATATTTTGGTTGTGGCAATAGTACAAGGACAATAGTGTGGAATAAAATGTAGATAATAAGTAGATGCTCATTGTTGATTGTTTAGCATTAGGACATCAAAATTGAGGTACAAATAAATATTGAAAGGTATACTTTACAAGTTAATGCTTAATCCCTAATGACCCGAGGTGTGTGTACTTTCAAAATGGGCCAAAACTACCAAGAACTTGAGCAATTTGTTTGCTCATTTTCTTTCTTGAGATTGAATAGAATGTAAGCATAGGATCTTACAGTTCACATTGAGAGTGAGCACGTCACAAAATTTCAGATTATTTGACTACACAATTTAGTAGATGAAGTTTTATTTGAATCAATGGAAAATTAAGGCAATGCACTTTGAGGGAGATTATCTTAGTGAAGATATTTTGAGATGATGACCTTTTGTGTTCAACAAAACACAAGGGAGTTGAGAATGCTCATATGAAATTTCACAACAATCTAGTCATTTTGCAATTTTTGGTGAAGTTTGCAATGCATGATGGTCACTAAAATGAGAGTAGTGGTTGTAAAACAAACAAAAATGGGTCAAAACTTGTCTTTTTTTTGAGTTCCTTAGATCTGCCCTCTTTGAGGTGGGCAACAATTACATTGGTTGGTTGACTTTTCAATCCATGTTCAAACTTAACCAATAAACCTAAGCCATGAACTACAATACACCACTCAACTTTTAAAAAATTCCACAAGATTACTAAGATTTTACTTGGAATTTGATGAAATGATCATGATTGGATTTATAATGCAATTGATTTTCTAGGAACAATTTTTATTAAAAAATTTGAAAATTTGAAAACATGTAATTCAAAAAAGAGAGGCAACAATCCCAAAATGGTTGCTTGGGTCATTAGGGGTTAATCCTTATAGGACATTACAAGCCTAATGGGCATTTGAAAGTCAAAATTTGAATTTTCACATAGTTTTTGATTTTAATTGGTTTTAAGCTTAACTAGAAAATGTAGTTCCAATAATCAACTTTTTATTCCATTTAAACTGTTTTTTAATTTTAAAGATTTTATTTTTTGTGACACTTTGAAGATAGCATCATAAAGCTCAAAATATACCACTTTTGAACTTTTTCTAATGAGTTCTTCTTGGTGTGAGCTCAAGAAGTGCACCAATTACACCATGATGTTTGTCAATATTATTTCCATTTTCTTAAAAATTTCATAATATTTTAATCATTTTTGTAATTATTGTGATTTTTACAAATATTCTTTTTTAAAATCATATAAAATTTGATTTGATTTTTTTAATTATCAAAAAATGAGATTGAATTTTAGACATGTGTTACTACATGTTAAAAATATCAATTTTTTTGAAATATGTATTCTAATGTAGAAATCTAATGAAAGTTATCCAAGCCTAGATATGAAATGTCATGTAAGGGTTAATTCAAGTAGTGCACCTTGCAAAAATAACACTAACTTGTGTTGATTTGGAAATTATGTGAAATTGTGAGGTTTACTAATATGAAAGTCTACAATATTCCAAATAAAATAGATATAATGCAAGCTACATTACTTTCATACTTATACTATTGTGAGGAGTATGATTATCATCCAACTTTGTTGACATTCATCCAAATTCCATCCAAATTGAAGTGAAGGAATTTTGTACTAATCAATCTCTTAAATTCATTAAAATAACTTGTGCAATTGGATGTGGATACTTGAAACATTTGTAAAGTAAGAATGTTTAATTGCACCTTGTACCTTACTACATTAGAATTTATGCCCAATCTTCATTTTAGAATCTAAACTAGACTTTTCATTATTGTCTCATTCATGTAGCAAATCTCATAATACAAGAATGAGTATTCTAGATTTAGGTTTTGACATAAAGATAGATGTTGCATAGTAACACAATTAAGTGGAGGTTGCAATTAGCTGTTATTGCTTTATACAATACTAAAACACCATTCATGGACTCACCTAACTTTTAAATGCACAATTTTCCTATATGTGACAAGAAATCACATTAGATGAGATTGGGGGGGGGGGACTAGAGGGCCGTTTCAGGCCCGTTCCCAACTCCGTTCTCCCGGCCCCCATCAAATGCGGGTGTCAAATTTTAATTTTTTTCAAAAATAAAAAAATAAAATTTTAAAGTTCTTAAAATGAAAAACAAGGTTAAATTTTTATTTTTTTCAAAAAATCTGACCTAGCAGTCGCTTGGCCAGGTCAGCACAAGCAGGGAACGGCGGGTTTCGGCGAATTTCGACTAGGTTTCAGCTGGGGAACTCACAACCCTCCCCGATGGCTGAATCCCATCTAATGACTATTCTAGTATATAATCATCTTTGTTAATGAAATTTGCTTATTAATCATTTATCCTTCTTTAAATTCAAAAAGAGAATTTGACCACAAAGTTGCTAAACAAAATTTGGGTCTTAAGGAAGGCACTATGCAAAAGTATTGAAATCCATGTGAAAACAAAGATAGGGTCTTTTTTTTAAATTGTAAAAATTCAACTATTTTGAAAGACGAGTAGTTATAATTTAGCCTCTAATTTTTTTATTAAGACAATAAATCCAAAATATTTCTAGAGTATTTTCTAAACTATTTTGTTTTCATAGAATATTAATAGAATATTTCCATTATTTCATACCTCCATTTTAATTACCCTTTGCTCATAGGGGGACATTTACTTTATATATAATGATCTCTTGGAGATTCAAGTAGTTGCCCACAAATTCAATTATGAATTGACTCAAGGTATGGACATGTACATCTTTTTCTATAATATACGTTTTTTTCTAGATCTAGTGCCCAAATCAAAAGTTGTGATGTCCTACAAAATGGAAGTAAGGCATGTACCCAATGCTAAACTCTAGCCTTTTCTAATTTTAAAATTTAGTAAGTATGTAACAAACATGATATACTGTACAATTACTACAAGAAAATGTACATGTAGTACAAATATCTCACCCTAAGAAGAGTCAAAGTCTATTGACCTTGTTAGGAAAGGCAAATATATATTATTTCTTCTAAATTCAAATGCTATAATATTACAATCTATGCGGTCAAAGTTTTAGAATTTTTTCTAATACATTCCCTTTGTAGTCCAATATAATTTTGTAAGTTGATTTATTATTTATACTTTTACACCTTGTTGCAAAATTTGCAACATCAAGCTTTGTAGCAATATGCTCTTGTTTAGATTTCAATACATACTTGAAAAAATGGATGAAAATGTTTAGGATGCATGTGATGAATGAAACCATGACATATTTTTGTAACATTGTGCATATATTATAGTAGATAAAGAATTGTTATTTTTTCTCAACATAGGGTAGCAACACCCATAACCATCAGTGTACCCATACTTCGATAGTAGAGTTCCCTTAAAGTCTCTCCAAATGTACCTTGAAATTGTGCCAATGCTTAATTGTGGTTGGTAGGCTCTGATTTTTTAAGATTTTGGTGCTACAATCAAGGCAACTTTAGTAGAGTGTGGTTTAGGGTGCCCTTGTGAGTTTTACTTTGAAAATTCACAGAAATTAGATGCTTTATCCAAAAATTCTATTTTTTTTTTAAATTCATGATTTTTAGTTGCTAATACTAAAAAAATAATTTTTCTAGAAAAAAGTGCCTCCAACTATGCTGAATTGCTTAAATTGACGGTTATGGGTGTTGCTACCTTACTAGAGAATGACAATGTCTCTCAAATTTTGACATTTTAGTGACAGTTTCTTGGTATTTCATAGGTTGTTAAATGAGCAAGGCATATGCTATATCAACCCTTTTTGTATTGAAATTTCAAACAAGGAAAATATAAGAAGTTGTCATAGAAGTTCATGTCATAAATAACATACCTAGAGGTCAAAATCAACAAAAGATGTTTCTAAAAATAGATGCCAAATTTTTTGTAAAGTTGTTTTTCCAAAAGAAAATTTTATATGGAAAAGAATGTTATGGAATATTTATATTTATGGAACATTTTCAGTCACTTTTTCCAACTTATATTAATTATTTAGCAAAAATACCAATCTAATCACTAGGTACACTAGTAGCTGAATTAACCCTAACTTCTATGATTTATGATTGGCCTATGGTAGGACTAAAGTATCCTCTCACATCAATAAATTTCCCTTTTCTTGGCATATTAAGCAAAATTGCACCATTAACCCTTTTAAGACAAAAGAAACAACTTTTCAGCCTCATGTTTTTAGGCAATTTTGAAGTGTAATATAGGGATATCTATCTATTCAAATAATTTATTTTTTGAGTCAATTTGTGCTATTTTTTTCACTTAGTCTATTGATATGAAGATTTTTCACATGTAGTTTATACTTTTCACAACAAGGACAATCCAAATAAGCAATTTGAAATCATGAATTTGTCATCTTTAAAGAGTTAAATTTTTTGGCTACTTTTAGTGTTGAAAAGTGAGATCTTTGCTACAATGAATTTGATAAAAAAATTTAAATCTAGATGAAAAATAACCTTCGATTATAACTTTTGATTGTAAGTATATAAATCAATTTGATGTAGTGAGGCATGGTGCAATCCACTTCATTTGCCTTCAAAGATGAAAGTCCCTTCAAAAAACAATTAAGAGTTTGGATAGGTTCCTATGATCTCAATTTTTGGAGTGACTTTTGAAATTTTTTAATATAGAAGAATAAAGTCACTTTCTAAGGATGTAATTTTTATTCCAATTACTATCCTAGACTAACATTACGTGGACATATGACTAAATGCTTGATTTCATGCAATTCAAAAAAATAAATTCAAAATTCAAAATAGAAGAATAAATATATTTTTAAAATTAAAGTATCTAATTAACTTTTTTTTCTCATAGAAAATATTTAAAATATTCCATTTGGATTAGTAATGTGAAAATTATGAAGAGTGTTTTGCAAAGAATTGAAGTATCTTTTCGATAAATTAACATATTCAATTTGTCTTTGAATTCAATTTTCAAATTTTCCAAAAATGTAAGGTTTATGAGACTTTGATTGTTTGCTAAAATTATGTCACTACCAAGACTGGTCCAAATTAATTCTATGTTTCAATTATTAAGGATTTTGTTTTTTTCTTCCATCTTGTATCTGATGGCTTTGTTTAGCTAGGTGTAATTGAAATGTTTGTGATCACTTTAAATGCTTTTTCTTGCAATCTATATAACCAAAGTTTTTGACAATTTTCCACACATTCTTATACAAGTTTAGTGCAGGATCATGTGTTTGAAAATGGTAGTTTTGATGTTGATTTAGAAAAAAAATTAGACATGGAACCTTAGAAATTAAAAAAGGGACTTCATCCTACATCATTCAAGAGAATTCCCCCATTTTGATACATTATGAATTCAATAAAAGTAGAAGATATACATATTTTACTACACATTCAACAATGAAAGAAATTCAATATCTAATTGTAAACTTGCTAACTAATTAATTGGAATTGAAATTTTGCTATGTTGAATACATGTAATGCATATACAATACAATAACTTTATTCAATACAAAACATCTTCATTATTGGCTTTAGAGCAAAGGAGAGGGGACTTTGCATTGATAGAATCTATCTTGAGAAACTTTGAATAGCTACCTTGCTAAAAAACAAGCAATTGCTATTGAGACAAAGTCTCTTGTAGTGTGGATGTTTGTTTATATATAATATTGCTTCAAAAGTACATCAAGTTATGTAGTAGATGTGTTATAATTTGTATTGAAGTTGTACATTATTTTTCTTTAATATTGCAACAACATAATATTACTCAATGATGCTCAAGACCCTTTTTTGCTCCCTTGAATCCATGAAGTACCCTAATAATTTCATTCAAAGCCATTGCTTAACAACACATGTGATGCATTGTAGAATGAAAAGATTTAGCCACTCAAGCTTTAAAAATTAATCCCTAAAGTTCTAGTGTCTCTTGCACCTTCTTATACTAGTTAAGTGCAAGATCCTACAATTGAATTTGTAAGAAAAGTAATTTGTAAAGTTTTTTTATCTTTGCAATTTTGAGTATTTTTTGATGGAAAAAGACCTTGAAACTTTATAAGTTAAATTGAAGTTTCAACTGAATATATCCCATTACATGTGTTTTGGCTCTCGGGGAGGGCTGTGAGTTCCCAACTCGACCCCCCCCCCGAGAACCACCGAAATCCTCTGTTCCTAGCTTGTGCTGACTTGGCCAAGAGATGGCCAGGTCAGATTTTTCAAAAAAATAAATTTAACTTTGTTTCTCATTTTAAGAACTTAATTTTTTTTTTTTTTTCCAAAAAAAGAAATCTGACAACAACATTCTTTCAGTGCCGGGGGAACAACGCCAGGAACGGCCTTGAAACGGCCCTCAAAATCCTAAAATCTCTTCTAATGCAATGGAAGGATATACCTTCCACCTATGGATATGGAGAAAAAAAAATCCTAGATAGGGTTATTAAATGCGATGAATTTTGAAGAACAAGCCTCAAATTTTCTTGACGTTCGTCCAAACCTACCCTATTTTTCTTCTTTATACACTTCTATGCACAAACTTGGGCAATGCAAATAACTAAGGGTCTGTTCCCACCTAGCGCTAAGCTATCAATGGTAGGGTAGAAACCACCCTATAATTGCAATGGAGTTCACACTTGTAAAGTTTTATAACCAATAAGCCTATATTTGTGGTCATGTAGAGTTGAAATAACAACACTTTTGCAGCTACTCATGGTAGAACTTTTTTTAAGTTGTGACTCTTAAAAAGTAATTATAACTCTTTGAGAAATGTAGATTTTTTCAAATTGTGGTCACTCTTACATGCTTGGGGTCACAATGACCCATTATGAAAGAGCCGTTTTTGATAATTAGCTCCCAAATGGGGTTAGAAGGATGGAACCATTGAATGTTCAAGCAACCTCGACAGGAATAGCAAAAGACTCCATTGTCCAAAACATACTAAAAATGACTCTTTAGTATTTCGCGGAGTTGACTTGCTTCAAGTATTCCACAAATTACAATTACCATATGAAGTCTGATTGACAAATGATTTGGCAGACAAGTTGCACAAGAGTTGTGAATGAGTGACAAACGAGCAATAGAAGAAAACTATGTTGGAAATCACAGTTTTGCGTGGGCTGAAATTTGTTGAAACCCATGTTTCCAACACAGAAATCTGTGTTAGAATGCATTCCAACACAAATTTCTACATTGGAAACGTAGGTTTCAACAAATTTCAGCCCACGCAAAACTGCAATTTCCAACGCAGTTTTCTTCTAGTGGAGTGGCAAATGAGTGACAAACAAGTGGCAAACAAGTTGTAAATGAATCTCATACAAGTCACAAACACATCACAAATCAATTATAAAGCTCCAACGCAATCACTACGACAAACAATTCTAATAGTAGGAGGAATGCACATATAGATAAGAAGAACACCATGATTTAATGGTGCAAAGTACGCAGATCCTACTACTACAAATGACATTATGAATGTGAATGGACTAGACTAGTGTTGTGTTGTGGTAGCTAGGTAATTCACATAACAACTCTACTAGCATGAATGACCATTGGCTTGAAACCTAAATCCTCTTCCATACAACTCATTTAGTTGTTGTCCATGTGTGACCCTAATTGGATTTTTTCTGGGCCTAGTATTAATCCTTGATGATCCAACGGGGGGGTACTTTCAAAATGGGCTAGAGCTACTAAGAACTTGAGCAATTCTTTTTTCATTTTTTCTTGGGATCGAATAGAATGTAACTATAGAATCTTGAAGTTCACATTGAGAGTGAGTACCTCAAAAAAAATCATATTATTCGACCACATAGTTTAAGAAATATTTAAGTTTGAAATTTTATTTGGGTCAGTAGAAATACAAGGCAACGTACTTTGAAGGAGCATATATTTGTGAAAATACTTTGAAATGATGTTTTTTTTTGCTCATTGAAAGATACTAGAGTTGAAAATGTACTTGTAAAATTTCACAACATTCCAAGCATTTTTCAATTCATGGTGGAGCTTGCAATGGACGTTGGTCACTGAAATGACACTAGTGTATGTAAGAAAAAGAAGATAAATTGGACACTTGTCTTCTCCTTCAACTTCTTGGATCTTCCAGTTTTGAGGTGATTCTGCCCTTTATGAGGTGGGCAAGAATCACATTGGTTGCTGACTTTTTAGTCCATGCCCAAACCGAACTCCCCCCAAATGAGCTGTAAACTACACTACACCACTAAAACTTTGAGAAATTCCACAAGGCGGAGTTCAACTCGGAATTTGATGAAACTGCCGCCGTTGGATTCATAACACAGTCTATTCTCTATGAATAATTTTTATTTAAAAAAATAAAAATTTGAGAACGGTCAGCTCAGAAAAGAGAGTCAGCGACCTGAAAAATGGTCACTTGGGTCATTACAGGTTAACGTAAAACCTCCACTCTTATCTAGGGCCAGTTGGGAACGGGCCTTTCAACATCATTACCTATCCATGTTGCAATGTACTCTTTGTTTTTTTAAAATTAAAAAATGGGGGGCCCAACGGTGTTACGCTACTTAACTTACTACTGGTTTTTTCTAGGCCCAAGAATTCCTCTGCCCACTCCCCAGTGGCAGAGGCCTGGAGGGAGGGAACTGGGAAGAGTTGGCCATCCCTGTACTGTACTGTACCAAACTACACTTTGTACATCCTGAATGGCTTTTTGAATTCAGCTGCTTTTGCTTTGAATGGAAGTTTCAGCTCTGCCCAACCACTCACTCCCCAGTCCCACATGCATGTGGAATTGGAGTCGCCCCCCACCCCAATTGGAAGTTATCATACTGACCCCGGCACCCGCAATCACTCACGTACAGCAGCCAGACACTGCTGCACTACCCCCACCGTAATTTAAAAAAAATAAATACACCCTGAAAATACCAGGGCACCTTACGTTAGAGTGCCGGAAAGCTCCGCAATCATGTACAGTAGCAACTGTACTACCCATTGTAAAAACATGAAGGAAATAATTCAGCACCGCAAGGATGCCGGGGTATGTTACAGTGCCGGAAAGCTCCACAATCACGTACAGTAGCTACTGTGATAATATAACCACCGTAAAAGAATTAAGAAAATACGGAGTAATACACCGCAAGGATGCCGGGGTATGTTACAGTGCCGGAAAGCTCCGCAGTCACGTACAGCAGCCACTGTACTGCCCACCGTAAAAGCATTAAGAAAATAATGCAGCCCCGCAAGGATGCCGGGGTACTGTACGTTCCAGTGCCGGGCAGCTCTTGAGTTCCGGCCCATTCCCATCTTGGGGGAAACAAAAAGGATTCTCAATAAAAGTGAAATCACTCCATTCAGTCCCAGACTCCCAGTTGGAGTGGCTTGGCTTTCGGGCAAACTCCGGCGTACAGTACTACAGGAAGACAACAGTACAAGGAAAAGTCTACAGTGTAGCACTCTAGCCCCAGGGAGTCAAGTGACCCCCCCCGCCAGGACAGGCGCGGGTCGGGTCGGGTCGGGTCGGGTGGGGTCGGCCCCTCTCTCGCCCGGTGTTTCGAGGGGTCGTCTCCCCCGATAAGAAGCCCCCCGATCGGCGTACAACTCGTTTTGGATTTCCTCCTTCTCGCAGCGTCTGCGCATCTCTCTCTGTGCGATTCTGCAGCTGCGCACTCGCCTGGTGCGCCGCTGGTCTAGTAGCTTGTCAGAGATTCCTTCCCCGTGCACTTTTCCTGGTCCACAGATGCAGTGGTACCTTTTCAACTCTTTTCCAGGACTTGAGTAGTCTCGGGCTGGGGCTGGAACGTGAAGTTGTGTGTCCGTGACGTGAAGTTTCACAGTGTTGTGTCTGTGGAGCTCGTTCGTAGTGCCGTGGAGATCTTCGTAGTGCCGTGGAGACCGGTCGAGAGGAGATTGATTGATTGATTGAAAGTGTCTGTGGCGTGCCGTGGAAGTAGGTGTAGTTTCAGAGTGTGTCAGTGACTTGCTGACGACGTCAAGAAGCGCGTGGTTCGGGCTGTGAGATTCCGCCAGTGACTTGGGGTAGCGACGTCGTCGCGTTTCTCGTGCCGAAATGCCTTGCTCATGTGCACCTACCACGCACGCCGGCTCGTTCCGGTGCGGGATGCACCGCTCGCACGCGTGGAACGGCCGGGGCACGATCTACAGGTCGGGCGAGGACTTGGAGCTTTCCACGGAGTCTTTGATCGAGAATTCGCTCTGTGAAGAGATGCAGAGGCAGAGCTTCAAGAAGGCGCCCGCGGGGTCGCTGCCTCCGCTCGCGCGGTCGCCGGGTGCCAGCCGAAGTCCGCCGAAGGGCACCAGTCGGTTGCGGCATGTGGTGAGCTCGTCCGACGAGGAGGACGACGTCGTCGCGCCTGCCATGCCCATCGGGTGAGTAGCATCTCCTGTGTTACGCCTCTCAACATTCTCTTTGGTTTTTGTTTCGGTTTGGAGTCGTTTCCGTCGATTGTTGGCTTATGATTCTACCGGTTATGTAATTCAGAGAACGGATACCAAGCATGAAGATGGCTTCTGGAACGCGCAGCAGCTACTCGGGGGGGCGCGCTGCCATGTTTAGGATGATGAAGTCTGGCCAGTCGACGTCCAAGATCTACTCGTAACGCTGGCTTCTACCATCTTCTGGTAGTTGTTGGCGCCCGACATGTATGATATCTTGTTCTTCTCCCTCCCTGTATTTAATTTAGAGCCTCATGGATGCCTGACCGGGGCATATGCGTAACCTGTTGTATAGTGTACGAGTCCTTACTACCACGCCGGTTTGCATACCGGATCTATTTTCTTCCCATTTCTCACTGCACCCCAGGAATTTTTCTGAGAGCTGGTACAAGTGCCGTTTTTTAAATGTAGAACTGAGCAGCCCGATATTGGGCATTTGTGTACAGTCCGTGAGCATGGTTTTGCTCTTTAGCATGATATGGTTTTCAGTTGTGTAATGGTGTCTCTTGGATGGCCCTCTATACACATGATTTTTCGACAATATGTGTATGGATTGTCTTGAGTCACTACAAACAACAATAATGATCCATTTAGTGTTTCATGTTTGCAAGGTATTTATTGTAGGGTTTTGGTATGGTGCACTGTTATTCTTGCAAGGTATTGTAGGGTGTGAGTTGTGTACACTTTCGAAGCATATCCATTCCAAAACCCTTTCGTTGTCCATCGTAGCCCATTCACTTTCGAGACGTCCTTGACACCCATGGCCTCCCGTTTATTAAGCCTGTTTCATATCAACATTCACTACTCGAATCGATTCCATTGCATGATGCCTATTCTCATTGCAACATTACACGTTCAAGGTACTTCATTACGTAGATTTCTATCCTTTTTTCTTTTGTAGCCGTTTCTCTATTTCCATTGTTCATTTTGTGTTGTTCCTTTTTATGTATGCTTCTACCATGTCATGTATATGTTGTTGGTTTGATGCACGTGATGTGATGGGAAATAATGGGATGTAAGGTTCCAATTTCTCAATTCGACTCACTAGGGTTGGAGGTGGATGTCCATCTCAGATTTCGTGACTGCTTGGTGTTGATTGTGACACAGATCTGATACAAGCTCATCTTACCAAAGACCTAAATCTTTATGGTTTTCTGCTGGGACGTGTTGTGGACAATCGTGCTCTGTTGCGTGGTGGGACTGCCGGGAACTGTGATCTGCTGTGTCACATATATGTATCTTGGCAGAATTTTTGCCAAACTACGTGTTGAGATTGAAGTAGTGCCTCAGGTATTTTTCATTCAACTCTCGCACTCCTCCTATGCCGTGTGTTGTGTACCTCTGATCTTTCTGCAATTTGGGCAGACAGTCATGGTTCAAGTCCATGCAAGATCTTCATAAGTGACCACGTTTTGAAATTACCGTCCTCCCGTCCTTCATTTCAGTCAGAATTGATTTTGATTGGAGAATGTTTGTTTGCTTGTGGGAACTGGTGACACGTAACGACTATTACAAATAGGAATCTGACCCACGCATCTGGCGAGTTCTGAAAGGTTGTGGTCCTCGGTTGACAGAATCTTCAAATGAGCAGTGTGGTCAAGTATGGTTCACTGATTAAAAGCTTCTTAAAGCTTATCCTTTGCCTCGAACATGGGGTCTGATGGTAAGTGCTCATCAACTATGTTTCCTTGATAGTTATTGAGGTCGATGTTGATAGTTACCAACAGCTTCTAACTGCAAAGATTAGAGACAGTCATGTGCATGCAAGGCACGCTTACAAATTGACATCTTTTACTCCTGTCAAACCATAAAAAAAAACTCAGCTATGATGGATTTCTTCCTGTTAAAAGATAAGTTTTTGCAATGACAGACATCAGGCTTTGAGGTGAACCAACATGGGGTTCTTCAATTCTTTTTAGGATTAGCTCATCAAGTTGGATCAGCTCGCAGAACTTCAGCTTTGATAGCCCGAGAGCTTCAGATGTTATGGTTATCACTTGATCGGGTTCAATTTAGCAGAACATCTGAAAATCATCACTAAGCTTAAGTTGGGGGAGTCTCCACAACGAGCGACTAATGAGATAAGTTGGCACGGGTGCTGAACTGCTGATTCAGCAAAGCCTGCGACGTGTCAGTTCAAAGCGTGATATAATCGGCTGGAGTGACTCGGTGAAGTGCATAATACCCCAGCAACTTTCGTGCTACAAGCAACAGCTGTTGAAAGCAGCTAACTTCTGTGACACAAAAATTAGTTGAACTGTGCATTGCTGGAGTATTTTTGCCCTTCTTCCAACAAGGATATGATGGATGGTATATCTAGTATGTCTATCATTAATCCTGATAGCTAGGGTGGGTTTTCAATGGAGGTATGTCTAACCTGAAACTCAACACGCCTCTCGCCTCTCATGGACAAGGTTCCTCTTTCGGGAGGAAGACGGAATGAAGTAGAAGTATTCACACGTGCAATCAGAAATTTTGAATTGGGAGTGTACCTTGCATAGTACTCCGTATTATTCAGCAATGAGCCGAGGTTGTTTTCGGTAGTCATTGCGGCTTGATGTTAAAGTTTGTTGATCTAACATGTACAAAAAAATCTCCATGGAGCCAACTGTTGGCTTCCTGCTTTTCATCCAACATAGTGTCTCGTTTCATAACCTATTAAAATTCAGTTTTCCTACCTTCAGAGAGATGTTTGTTGAATATTTTTCGTCTTTGACAAAAGATGGATTATTTTTCCTGTTTCCTTTCATTCTTGAAACCAATCAAAGCTGAATACCAATCTTTTGTGAAATTTGTTTTAGGTATTCCATATAGTTGTATTTAGAAGTAGAGCAATGTAGATTTCACACCCATCATCATCATCATCATCAACAAAGAACATGTTGTTGGCAGGGGTGATTCTACGAACATGGACACAGGTAGCGACTAGCGAGTGCTACCCTACGCAGGCAGGCAGGTAGGCAGGCAGGCTCTCCAACTTGACTCTACCTTGGGCTTTATTGATCGGAATTTGGGAGTCCTTGAGGCAATGGAAAACATTTGCGTAAGGGAAAGTAGGAAAGGGGAGCTGAAACGCCCCAAACGAGGAGCTTCTTGTAATGTGATGTGATGTCAGTCAGTCAAGACTGAAGAAGTTGTTGAGATCTGATTCAAATGCACGTGCGTGGTCGACGAAATAGCTGCACAGACCTGCCTTGTGCATGTGGGGAAGGGGAAAGCACGTTATTCAGTCTGTAGATTCTCACTTTGCCCTCTGCAAAGGAGATTCGGTGCATTATCATCCTCGTTCACACAACAACAAACAACAAACAACAGGAAAGTCGTGAAATCACTGCAGCGTATGGAACTCCGGAATATGGTCAGCACGAGAATTAGAGTTCTTCACAACCGCTCAATATCATTCACCCCAAATGAAATGAAGGTAGCTAGCTGCATTCAAAACTGACACATTTCTAATTGTGCCTCCTCTTTTTTATGGATGGAAAAGGATTCACTTGATGTCTTAAAATTGTCACATGTGAGTAAGAGCAACACCAATGGGAGTTGATGCATTCTATGCTTGAAAGGGTGGTGGTTGGAAGGGAGTCTAGTGGCATAAGTAGGTAGCCTATGCTTTCAACTTTGAAAATTCATAGAATACTGTGTGAGTGTTGAGAAAAATACAAAATGACTTGGGGTTGGGTTTCTCTTGAAGAGGCTAACAATTTCACATCAAAATTTCATCATTTTGACCACCGAGCTATCCGGGGTAGAAAAAAAGTGACAGTTTTAGGTGGATATACCCTATGACAAAGTGTTAATTTGATCATACTCAACATTTGTTTTCAGAACAAAACCAATAGAAGTTGAAGAGAGATTTGAAGCAACTATTGAGAGTTGAAGCATTTTGTACTTCAAGTGTGTCCAACTAAGGGTTATTCTAGTATCAATAATAGGTGTTCCTATGACCTCAACTTTGAAAATTTGTAGACTTATATATTCATATAGACTCTAAAAATTAAATCTAAATTAAATTCTCAAACTTTTTCTTGTGATATGATATTTTTCCGAAGTTGTGTTCAAGAATTGTTGGTGTGAAAAAAAGCGTTTGCTTTTGGTGTGGATCTCTTCGTGGTAGCTCCAAAAATTAGATCATCCTCCCGGCCTGTGCAGATCTTCAATGGTCTTGGAATCCGAGCTGTCATGAACCTATTCTCTGTTGGTATTCAAATTTCATATTTGATAGAAAAATTACATATTTTTAATATTGAATAGTTTACAATGCGCTATTGTTGAGTACTGTAGTTGGCGGGCACGTTCTGGAGTTTCAACATGGTGGAGGACAGGCCCAACTCTCAAAGCATCCTCACAAATTGAGTCCGACATCACTCTTTTGGTGTGTCAAATTTGGCGTGCAAGGGCAGGGATGCTCTTAACCCCTAAATGCCCGAGGCACCAAATGTTGGTGTTGACAATACTTTGAAGTTAAAATAAAACCTTACAAAATTATTAGTTTTAGTAGTTTATATTTTTGAAAGATTCTTTCTGAAGTCTAGATTTAGAATCAAAAATCTGATTTTGAAAATGAATGATTATGATTTTTCTATTCAAGATTTGAAGCAAGGGTGTCCATTGTAGATCTTGATTTTCTAGTGTTTGAGGGCTCTTGGAAATGAGCCTTGAATACACTAGATCTTGGAGACAAACTCACATTAGAAATTCATTTTAAAGAATTGTAGAGTAGATTTCGAGAGGTCGTGAATTGATTGGAGTTATGCATGTTGTGCCCTATCACCGCTAAAAATAATCTATGAGAATTTTATTTCTTTTAAGAAAATTCAAATTTTTCAAATTTTTTTTGCTGCCCAATCTCCCTTGTTTTGAGCTTATCTGGGCATAAATTTTGTTCTTGGGCACCAATTGAAAAAAAAATTATATTCCCACATAAATAATTAGTTTTTCTATCTTCACAAAAAATTTCAAAAAATCATGACAAAAATTGAGACCATAAGTACTTGTCCAAAATCCAATTTGTCCCCTAAAGGGACAATGGTCCTTTAGAGGTTAACTTCATATTTTTTTGGTGATCAATTTTTTAGATTTTACATGTGAAATGAGGATTGAATAACTCCAAATCACTTTTAGTTTTAACACCATAATGATCAAACATGATAATCTTTCAAAATATAAGTGATATTGTTGTGTGATCTCTAACATGTCTAGTTTGAATTTGTATGGTTACAATTTTTTAAAATTGATAAAACTTATCAAAATGTTTGCTTTTTGTTCAATTTAGAGCAAATTCCAAGAAGCTAAAAACAAGCCTTGGACCAATTTAGGGGTTAAGGCTTTCTCAATGGAACTGTCAAAGAGCAATTGTAACACTATGTGGGAGGTGCGACCAATTTTTCCATTTAATTTGTGACCCAATGCATCCATTATTAGACTTTGCATCTTCTCTAGTAGGCCAAAAAAAGAGGAGCTTGGGAGAGCTTGGGACTACCCTAAGAGCAACTCTAATCCAATAGGAAACTACCATGCCAATGGTATAATGACGAGGCAACTAAAAAAATAGACCCTAGTGCAATTGGTATTGGTTTCTCTTTTATTCATGGCCTCGTCATTTTCCTTCTCAAGTTTGTTAAGTTGGCAAAATGTAGAGAGCCCACAAAATGGCTCACAATAAGAGAAGTCATAATTGTCATACCTTTTCAAACTTTGTTATGCGTACCAATAAATTGAAACTTTCCTTTTCCATGAAAGATTTTTTCATTAGATGAGATTGAGATCCTGAATAATGTTGCCAATTCTTGGACAATGGGGAACACTAGCAAATTTTTTCCCCTTAAATCCCCCCCCCCTCCATTTACGAAACTACAAGGCTTGAATTGTGTAGGATAGTTTAATGACATTTTAAAAATTGATTAATTTTTAAATGGAGAAAACTCCTTTGTTTAAAAATTATTAGGAACTTTTCCAAATCAAAAATCTAACATGGTCAAGAGATTGCCACATCGGATAATATTTTTTAAATGATTTTTAACTTCTTAGATTTTTTTTTTAATGATTTTTTAATAATTTAATATTTTGCCTAGTTCACAACATGGGGAATAGGCTTGAAATGGCCCTCTTGTGACCTCAAATCTCATCTAATGTTAATGTAAAATCCTTTCCTCTCCTTTTTATGATGAGAAAAAATTCATTTGAGGTTTGGATTTTTGGCTTTGCATGGGGTCAATTTTTTTTAAAAGGGACTGGAACAAAATGAGGTCCACCTTCTTCCACTTCAAAATCCATGTACTGTATTGTCCTTGTTTCTATTCTTGGATTGGAGTACTCTCAATAAACTAAATTTTTTTTGGCCATACATTCTTTCTAGCTTGATCTTTGCACCACTCCTAGCTATGAATCCATAAATGCAAGATGAATTTGCCCCATTGCTATGAGAATCCACAAAAATCACTATGCCATGACACACACTCAACTGGCTCAAAATGAGTTATGCCGGTTCACATTCTAGCATCCGTTAGGCGTAAAGGGTTGGCAAATTGGTTGGAAAGTTGTAGAGGTTGCGACCTAGTTCACCTCTATATTGGTGTAGGTGAGGGGGCAAGTTTCAATACAAGTCCTCGATTGAGAATGCTCTTAGTAGGCATAACTCCACTTTTTGGAGAGACAAAGTAGATATGCAAGTGCATTACAATTCCCAATTGAAGCTAGAATAAATCAATCTTTAAACAATTAATAGTACAATTTCCTAAATTCTTTAGGAAAGGTAATTGCATCATTTCATGTAAGGCAGTTAAAACTTCAGTTTATACTATCATTTACACTAATTGTCCCAACAAATGTTGAATTATAATTAATATGATTTTGACACAATAATGATAAATTTTCTACTTGTAAAAGGTAATCAATCAAAAACACTTTGTGTCATCTATGAGTACAGAGCCCTTGACCTCTAAAGGACCAGCCTTCAATTTTTGGCAATATTGAGATTTTGAATAGGTACTTGTAACTGGAAATTTTAATATTTTAAGCTGAAATTTTAATAGAAGGTGGGGAAGAGGAATATCTTTCATATGCATTAAATTTCATGACATTTGGAAATATGAGCCAAAAGTAATGACCTAATATGTCACTTTTTTCCTAATTGGGCTATCAAAGGCAAATTAGAAAAAATAACTTTTTTCAAAAAAAAAATTGAAATTGGTTTTCTAGAGTTTTATATATGTGGAGAGATTTTAACCATTCCATTTTGATCAATGAATCTAAAGATATGAGAAGTTTTAGTTTGCAAGCAGTTATAGAATCTCTATTCTAAAATAAACTTTGAAGTCCTTTATCTTACTCAATTTTCAATATCTTTTGAAAAAATAAATCATAGGATGTAGGTTTATTACAACATTGCAACCATTGGGATTGGCATTTTTCAATTCCATAACAAAATTCTTAACAATTTTGTATTCTAAATCATTCTCTACTTCTTTCTACTTATTGTTTTTTTCCTATATGTTGTACAATTCCAAATGATGTGAAATTATATAAGCATGTAGACAACTTGCATAAATAAAATAATCCAAAGAAGCACCATCATTTTGAACATTTTTTCATAGAAAAGTGAGCTTGCAAAGTGCAACTGCCCTGTTTTCCGCATGGCCCCCAAAATGATTTCAGTGAATTTGAATGCTTATAAGCTCATTTTGCAATCCATGCAGTGGAAATTTCTGAATTTTTTTCCATATATTTTCTAACTAGCATACTACAAGATCCTATAGTTATTTGTGTTCGAAAATGTGTTTTTTCTTCTAAAAGTTGGTATTTGTACTAGAAATGGTAGTTTTGGAGTGTTTTTGGTGAAAACACAGTCAAGAAACTTTAGGGGTTAAGTAAATGTTGGTCTTATAGCCTTCAATATTTTCAAACTAGAGATTGTTTTAATGCTACCTAGCTTCTATTGACTTTGTTCTTTATCAACAAATTCTATAATAGTCTATAGAAAATGGATTGAATTGTTACACAAGAAATGGGCATCATGCAAGTATGCCAACTTAAAGTTCATTGTGAATTTAGGAAATTTTATGTGGTAGGGGTATGCTATTTTATTAAGTGACTTGTAAATTAGGTTAGGTAAGAGTATAACTACTTATAGTCAAGTCAAATATAGAAATTATGTTCTTAATAGAACTTCAAACCTCATTTCGACATAATTATATATATATATATATATATATATATATATATATATATATATATATCTCATCCAAAAATCCCTTTCTAATTTGAAAACCTCAACTCAAAACTTATAAAGTTTACAAAGTAGAGGGGTATTAAAATGTCCTCTGTACAACTCTTTGAACTTTGGAACTTTAGATTGGAGGTTTAAAACCACAAAAGGACTTTTGAACTTAAATTTAATTGGAGTTTTTACATTTTAATTTTTAGTTGATCAAATTTTGAAATTTTTTATAGTCAATATATAATTGACGTATGAAAATTTGTTAACAATGTTTCTACTACATTTACACCATGAGTAGTTAAGCTTCCACCTTCCTTCAAGTTATCCCATATCCTTTAAGAATTGATTAAAAAAAATGAAGTTCACTACAAGATCAACTTGTGCACCCTCACTTTTTACACTTACCCAAAATGTAATTCCATGTCATAATAAAAGATTCTTACATGTGCATGCGGTGAGTAGGTAATTGACTAAAAAGGATAAGTTTTCATCACAATTGTGACTCGTTTTTAGCCATTCTAGTCATTAATCTTTAAATGACATTTATTGGCCTAGTAAGGCAAGCCAAAGGGAATTAAAAATCTCCTTAAGGCAAGGCATGAGTCTTTGTTCCTCACCTAAAGTTTGTACTATCAAGGCATATAAAATTGACCAATGAAAAAAGCTTCAACTTTACAACCTAAATATGGTGTTTAGCAAGCCTTGTTTACTATAGACTTGGGTCCAATAGATTGAAAAAATTCCAAAAAATCCTTGAAGGCACTTTTTGTCAAAGATTCACTTAAAACCAAGTCCACTGAGTCTCTCCTATAGTTTCACCCCTATGAGAGCCAACATCCACTCGGTTAATTATGAATGTTTTTAGGAGCTCATAGTTGAAGTTACAAGAAACAAATGAAGTACATCTAAGTATGTTGAAAAAGTAATTTTTTCTATTCTTTAACAATGTGACTAGTGTCAATAGCATGGTCATACAATGCTTTGTGTTTATTGTGTAAGTTTTTGAATGAAGCCATGTAGAAATGGGAAGAAAATGAAAACTTGCAAAAATGAAGATGTAATGTCTATATTCTTCTCATGTTCATAAGTTCATTCTTGCACAATAGGATTCAATAATCTTAGGAAATTTTCTCCTCTCCCTGTCTATTACTTCAAAAACTATGCATGTTCACCATCTACCGAGCCATCTACCTATGACTAGGTTACAACACCTCATGCACCCACATAACTTTACATTATGCTACTATTCCTCCAATCCTACCTCTATATTCATTCCTAATAGGCATGTTAGTGTGGTGCATTAACACATTTCAACGTTGAATTAATTACCAAGTCTTATTGCACCATTGAGGCCCTTCTACATCTATTGGCCTTCCTTCATAAGTTCTCCGCTTCACCTTCATTTTTATTCCAACCCCGGCCGTTCATCCACTAATATGTTCAATCCAATCTCCATTTTTAATTTGTTATGTTTTGGGAGAGAGGGGATTGGTTCTTAGGTCACTCTTCAACCAATCATGAACCTTATGGTTTCATTATCCATTCTACTTCTATTTCATGCTTTGTATAAGTTTCATGTCACTATTGTTCACTATTGTTTTATATTAGTATTGTGCAATGTTGCATTACTATTGTTCACCATTCTAGCATCACTTTGCATGGAGATTCATGACAATGTGAACTTGAGATCTAGTACGATCAACTTCATATCCAATTCCCGACTCAAATTCAATTAAAGATTTGATAATGAATTTCAAATCAAGTGTGCTTCAACATCTAGTGAATTTCACACTTTTCATTTCACTCATTACATGTTTTTTTGCTACTCTGGAGGGCTGCGAGTTCCCATCTGGAAACTTGCCAAAACCCGCCATTCGCAAGCTACGCTGACCTAGCCAAGCCACTGTTAGGTCACTTTTTTGGAAATAAATAAATAAATTTAAATTTGTTCTTCATTTTAAGGATTTTTCATTTTTCATTTTTCATTTAAATAAAATAAAATAAAATCTGACACCGACGTTTGATGAGATCGGGGGGAACGGAGCTGGGAACAGGCCTGAAATGGCCCTCTAGCCCCTCTGGATCTCATCTAATGTGTTTGTTATTTTTTGCCAAAGGTTTACAGTTCAATCCTTATGGAGTTTGTTTTTTTCTCTAAATTTGACTCTCACAATGAAGATAAGAACATTAAGTGGAAAAGAGAAAGTTCTAGTAGTTGAAATGCAACAAACTAGAATGAAATTTAAGGATATTGCAAAAAGATTGAGCATGCTATGTTCCATTGTTTCTACTATTTTGAAGAAGTGGAAAGTATTTGGTTGCATAGTAATTCAAAAACCAAGCCTATGGCCATGGGCCTCAAAAGTTTTCTAATTGTGAGAGTCTTGTCTTGGCAATGGAGATCAACGTTACACTTGGAATGCTTGTGGCAAATTTTAATGTGTATTGTAATACAATACAAGCATAAATACATAAGTTTAGCTTTGGAAGTTGCATTGCTCTAAGAAAATTGTATCTAAATATTGACCATAGGGCAAAGGAGTTAACATTTGTTTGCAAACACTTGTATTGGGTGACAAAAGATTGGAGTAAAGTTATTTGGATTGATGAATTGTCATTTGAACTTGGAAAGAACTCTTGGAAGATTAGACTATGGTAGAAAGTTTTTTAGAGATATCCATGAAATTGTTTAATAGTGTTTAGTTTTAAATCTAGCCAAACATTTGTGATAGTTTGGAGTGCTTTTACAAATTTTGATAAAAGTCCTTTAATCATGGTGCTTCAAGTTGAAAGAACAACTAATTTTATTTATAATGTTTATGAAGGCACATTTAATGGTTTCTATTTTATGTACAATCAACATGATGAGCTCAATCATGCTTATGGAAGACATTAGGAAAATTATGAGCTCAAGAAGTGCCCCTCATAATGAAATTTAGAGACCCCAATAAATTGCTTCAATTGTACTTCAAAATTAAATCACCAAGACAATTCCCCTATCTCCGCTCAAGATGAATGCTTATAATCATTATGGTTTGGAGCATGAAACTCTATATCCATTGGTTGAGGACACCTTTTCTTCATCATGAATGTAACTTGTACTACCAACTGGCTAGTATTTAATTTAAAGAGGCCATATACTGTGTACCTCGAGGTACTCTAAGGAAAGCTTTCAACATGAATATATATTATATTTCAATTGTGTACACTTGTTTGCAACACATGCCATTATAGATGGGTGCACTCCTAGAGCTACTTAAGAATGTGTATGTCATGAGTAACAGTTTGGACTTGAATCCAATGGATTTGTAATTTTCAAGCCAAAGTTTTGTGGAAATCTTTGATGTCGTTCATTGTCACATGCTGAATGCATATTTTGTCCCTAACGGATATGATGGACAAATATGTGCCATTTTTTTTTAATGTTATGCTGCTTGTATTATTTTGAAATGCCTTGTAGGCAGCTACAAAGTGCAAATGTTGAGAGTAATCACTGGGCTTGTGGAGCAAAAGTGACCTTAATGTCATCTTGTAGCCCAAGTTGCCTTCGAATTTCTTTGACACAAAACTGACCCGGCACTATATGTGCCACAGTAAACTTGTTTCCTTGTTTCAACATTGTATAGAACTGCATGTTGAAAACATTACTCCTCTCATAGTAATGATGCAATGAGTTGTAAAGAAAAGCTTATTAATAATATATGAAGTACATACTTGGCATTTTTCCCAATATTTTTTTACTAGCGTCTGGTCCTCACAATTATGTACATCACACAAGATAGTGATGTTTCAAGTCAAATTACAGTACTATATTATAGGGAAGTCTAGGCAAGTTAATTAGGCTTGCACTACCAAAACTCGGGGGCACTTGTTAAGCTCATAATTTTCCTAATGTGGTGTTGCAATCCATTGAAGTAAATTTTTCCAAAGAATTGGAGGCAAGTTCATGGTATGAAGAGTTTGATTGACTTCTTAGTTCATTTGATCTAAATTCCATAAAGAACCTTTACAAAATAGTCAAAGATTTGTTGTGATACCACAATAGGTTGAAGTACAAGGAAGAAATGATACAAACAATTCAAGTTATATAAGATCAAGTATCTTTACAACAATTGTAAAAGCTCATTTGTAATATATCCAATAGAATGCAAGCTATAATTTCAACAAAGGATACTAAAAAAAGATGGCAATACCAAACAATAGATAGTGTATAGAGAAAATTCAAATTGTTGTATGATTTTGAATTTTACATGTATATATTCAAGTATATGAACTATTTCTTAAATCTACCCAAGAACAAAATTTGTAAGATTATTGGCCCCTACTATATAGTTAGGTCCAATAATCTTATGGAGTTTCTTTAGAGTTAAATTTCAACAGAAAGTCCATAAACTTCAAATTAAAATAATTGATTATTTTAAAATTTAAAATTAATTAATTAAAATTTAAAATTAAATTTAAAATTTAAAATTTAAAAAGAAATTATTTTCAAAAAATTTAAAATTTAAAATTAAAAAAACAACAACAACAATAATAATAATTAAGAAAAGGTGGTCTGATGTGGTGGCACTCAATGCCACATCAGATTCCGAAATTCTCATATTTTGAATTTTATTAAGTATTAATGTTTTTTTCAATTATTTAAATATTTTTTCAGTTATTCCATTCAATTGTCCCACACTAATCTAGCCTCCAATTCATTGTCCATTTAAAAATTAATTAATTAAATTATTATTTAATGTAATTTGATTTTTTCCAGCACCATTCTCCCCTATGTAGGAACTCACAATCCCTTTGAGGGCTCATTTTTTTCCTAATATGGAATTGTAGAATCTTACTAAAATTTGAATCTAACCATTTAGTGTTGCCACCCTTTGCCAAAATTACAACTTGCATTTCATAGGGCATGTTCAAAATCAATTTTTGCAATTACTATAAAGATATTTGATCCCATACCACTTGAATTGTTTGTATCATTTCTTGTTGTACAATGGGGTCAATTTTTCTTCCCATGCACAAAATTCAACACAAAAATCATTAAAGTTCAAGATGCCTTGAAACCACAAAGAAATCACAATGAAGTACACGTCAACTTCAAAACATGTGCAAAATGAATCATTCAACATCATTCATACAACAATTCGGATTTCTTTTATACTCTATCTCCCATAATTTCTTAGAGAATCTTTGGAAGATAGTCAAAGGTTTGTTGCAATGGGATAAAAGACAAACAAGAAATGACACAAACAATTCAAGTCTTATAGGATCTCATATCTCTAAAGAAACTAAAAAGGCCCATTTCTAATATGTACCATAAGATACAATCTTTTTTAGCAAATAGTGACAACACTAGATGATACATTACATACACAAAACATTTAACTCTCCTTATGATTTTAAGTTATATGTGTACATTTGTAATGATGGTAAAGGAGACTTGAATATAGTTCCAACACAATTTACAATTCAAATTCCGTTCATTTTCGAGAGTTTCCCAAAGTTCTAATCTCAGCTAAAATTGCCGGGATCCACGAATGTGAAGATTATTGGACCCGAAAAGAAACAATACATCCTTCTTCCTCCCAGGGACGGGGGTTTAGGGTCTGCTACTGGAAACCCTTGCATCTGATTACTGTTGCAAGCAGATCTTCAAAGGGGACTCGGACCGTATTATTCTAGCGTAGAGATTTCTACCATCAATTGCCATTAGTTGAAGCGGAACTGCTCTCTACGTGCAGAATCAAGCACACGCATGCGGGACAATTTGTATTGAAAACCTCATAAGATAGAACTAGAACAAGCCTCTCAAAGAGGCTCGGCCTTTCCTACCTTTACAGTACATCCCCAATCAAGCATACTGCTGTGGTATCACCGTTTGCCCCTTTCGCACTAAAATATTAGTGATAATCTAACTAGAATGACATCACAACCGAGAAACTTGACCCTCATCATAATTGTCACGAGCAGAACAAACCTAAGAGAATCAGAAGCCTGCAAAACGAAGAGACGGATTTTATCACTCGGAATACTGAGTCTGACACATGATCGCCATTGACAGCTAATTAGATAATGTGAATGAGAAGCAGTCAGTTGTCCTTAGATGAGACTTGCATTTCCAGTAATTCCAACTAGCTTGGATCATAATCTACAAACCTTGCAAGAAAACAGTGTACTAATTGACAGCAATGCAGAGGATTCAATTAGGAAACATGCCACAGGGTAGAAACATAGGTCACGACGACAGCCGAAGTGTGTGGATGTACAAAGAATTTAGGAGCTGCAACATTCTAGTCGCTTGGTTCCAGTAAATGTACAATGTATGCGGGAGAATGTCCAAACAACATGATCCCCCATCGATCTGCAATTGACCTCTATCAACACCGACGGTTACATTCCGTCCTTGTAAGCCTCTTTTACTCTGCCCTTGCCCGCTACCGCTACCAACGGTGGATACGTTGTAGTCCAATCCTTACTTGGGAGCATCAAATCACCCAACAGTTTGAGTCGTGAACTATGATGGTGGTTAATCTGGCATACCTACATTCTGACCTGACGAGCAGAATATCAAGTCGTGATCAACTTAAGGTCACAAGGTGCTCCTCGAAAGGACGGAATATGGTGCTCCGCAAGTACCTCCACATGCATCCATAGAGTAGACTGCACATGAATCAACACTGCAATGCTATCTTCCTCTTGCATTGTTGTTAATTTGACAACTGTTCTCACATGGCAAGACGACTGAGATGCAGGCCAGGAATTTCAAGAACCACGAGAGGCTGCAACAACGATTCAAAGGAATACCGATTCGGACTGATCATCATGGGACTCATCGGACTCTGATCCCGAATCCTCGACAATTTGCTTGCGCTTGAAAGACAACCGACTACGCATGGAACTCTTTCTGCCATCGCCACTTCCAGGTGTATTCTTCAACGACCTCTTCGAATTGGGAGTTAAAGATGGTGTTGGAGACGCTTGCAAACGAGTACTTTTCCTGATACTCCGATTAGGAGTAAGCTTATCTGATTGCAACCTCTGCATAAAACCTTCCAAATCATCCTCACTGTCATCGTCGCTTTCAGGAATCGGTTGCTCCTTCCGACTTCTACGAGCTTTAGACATCACTACCGGGGCTTGGTTCTGTGTATCGTCATCAGATATTATACGTCGCGGAGCCAGCTTCCCCCGTTTGGAGACCTTAGCGTTTCCTGGTGATTCTAACATCCTCTCAATAGGCGTCCTCTGTTTCTCTAGCGCCGACGCGGTTGACTCCTTTCTCTCACCGTTTTTCTTTCCAAAAGAAAGTTTGTCCCGTACTTTCTTCGATGGCGGAGTTTCATCATCCTCATCGCTCTCTTCCATGCTGCGGAGCTTGTTCATGCGACCTTCAATCTTCCCGCTCATGCGCTTGCGCTTCACAGCAGTGCCTCCCATTTTCCAACTCGCTTCACTCGCCCACTTCAATAATCTCTCATTCACAGGCTCTGGCGTATCGACTCGAGAGTCATTGAACTTGACATCACAGTAAATGCGCGGACGCGGCAGGAGCCTCCCGTAAAACTTCGCAGGGTTCAATCCCACCATCTTTCCTCTACCAGAGCAAGTGTAAAGTAACCGACCACCGCTAGACTTTCCTTCTCTTGACTCCAGAACTCGTATCAGCACAAGAACTCTAATCCAGCAACAGAATATCCGTCTTACGAAAGAGAGATCACACAGAAACTAACGTCATGTTGTATACTCTACTTCAAAGTAATTGAAGCGATGAGCAACGGAAAGACCAGTGCCAAAGGTAAAAGCAACGGCAACGAGGAGAGAAACAGCATAACCAACTCCTAAATGGCACGATAATACCACACTGCTAAAATCCTGAGCACTCCAACTCGCAAGCAGGGCAACTCCACCTCTTGAAATGTCGTGACAATATCGCACTCAAAATGCTCACGCACACTCAACGATCAAATCTCTCCCAGAAATTCCCCTCTCAAATAATTATGTGAATTGCGAGAGAGATATCACATAGAGAACCGCACCAAGTTATGTGCTCTTCTCCAACAAGATTGTCGCAGCGACCAACGCAAAAAACAGTGCCAAGAGCGTCTCTAACAGCATACACAAAGAGAAACAGCAAATTACTCTGCAACACACCAAAACACTACCGAGGATCTCATAAAAGATCTCGCAGCTGAGCTCCAACTCAAAGATGCAACTGGAGTTGTGGATTCCCCGAAGCAGAGTTTAGCATATATGCGAGGATTAGCCGCAGAGAGAAAGCCTGGCGTTGCACGGCTCTATTGGCAGAAATGGCGCCATCGATGACTTGCGTAGATGGGAAGAGATGGATGTTTCCTGTTGGTGGATCTCATAGAGGAGACATCTAGAGAACTCGTAGATGTGCTGTATCAGAAAAATTGGCGGGGAACGGTCTTCTTCCCGCGTTTTCTAAATTGGAAGGGCGGGAGAGGTATTACTGGCAACCACCGGTAACCGCTTGGGAATGGGTTATGAATGCGATGGAGTCGTTGGTAGTTTCGGGACGGTGATGGATGATAACCTGTTGGACAGGTCATCTCCCGCGAAATATTAATTGAATTTCCCGCGCTTTGGAGACCGTTGGCTAGGCTGGATAGTGGGTACATGTACGCATCGTGCACATTTTCTACAAATTTTAGAATATGGCTACAACAGCTAATCACGTACTGTTATAGATTAGAAAATTGCACATAATTGCTCCTCCTTGGAATATACTGTATAGTACATCACTGTTCATTTCAAAACCTGAATTTAGAATAGTTGAATTATTTTTGTAAAACATGTGTCACATAAACATAAGAAAAATAAACTGAAAGAGGGTTCTAATTCAATTTAGCATGCATTATTTGGACACCATATGAATAAATTATGAATTTTCAAAGTTCAATCTCCAAGTGGACTCAAAACCAACAGAAGGCTCTCAAACTTCTATGTTATGATTGTATACATCTTGTGTAGGAAAATGTGACAGTTTTTGATCCAAGTGTAGCATTTTTGATAGTGTTGATTAAGGGAGTACATACCTTAGTGCAACAAAGGTAGATGCAATTCACATGTGAAAGCCATCTATGCATCCATATAACATTATTTGGTACTTAACATATACTTAGAAACTTGAAACTACTGGAATGACAATGACTTTCCCCACTTTTCATATTCAAGTCTCTTGAATTTCATACAATGCACAAAATCCATTTATGTTACAAACTTGTGAATTTTATATTTTAAATCAGTAATTGAATAGACGGTATTCTGTAACCATGGGGTTTTACACTGATTCGCACTCTCACAAAAACCATAAACCATGTGCGTGAACAGACGATAATTTAGAGTTCAACTAAAAAATTTCTCCCCGCATGAAAATCATGAAAATTTGTCACTAGGAGGGGAATTCAGAGCTGGCTTGGAGAAGCAGGTAATTTCAGACTCGTGGTTGAAAACTCTATGACAAGGTTAGTATTTTGAGGAACAAAGAACCATGTTCTACCCAATTTGGAAATAAACCTGCAAATATATTGTGGAGCAAGAATCAACACCCCTAAGGTAAACCACACCTAAAACCACACAAATAAACAATTCAGCATGGTTCCCATTATTATTTTGAAAAAAAATTGTGGTCTTGTTGGTAGTCAAAAGGGGATTCTAGATTCTCTTAGAATGCATTTTTTGGACTTCATATGAATAAACTGTGAATTTTTTGAAGTGCTAAAAATAGGTGTTCCTAAAACCAACCATAGACTCTCATGAATAGTAGGGAGTACATGTTTACGCAAGAAACTATACTGGTCGGTTTAAGAAAGCGGTCGAAATTAGGTGTAGTTACCTTACTACATCGGTTCCCATGCCATTCTGCGTCATCAGTTCCTCGCATATTCTGACCACACCATCATCTTTGATTTTCAGCTTCCATTGAAGAGACAACCCACAAAAAATGATGCTTAAGATCTCCTACTTTGCCCCTTTGTAGGAGCATTCCACTCAAAGTAGTCACACCTGGCCTCAGGATTTGATGATGGGCCCTGCATACACAACCTCTCAAAAGCTTAGCAACTCTTAACGGAAGGTCACGAATGGGGAGTTGGGTTTTCAAGTTGGTTACCTAATCCTACTTGCCTTGTGAAAGCAGATCAGCACTTCAAACCCCGGACTCAGAACATTACTATGTAGCACAGCTAGTTTACTTGGCCAAAATTGGTAAGTTACTACTCGAGGCAATCCAATTGTTTTATATTGGCGCTACGAAGTGAAGCGTAAGATGGGATTAGAAAAAAGATGGAGAACGCACCTGAGCTCGAGCACAGCAGTGGAAAGTTCTTCCGAGGTTAGGACCTGCCTTCTTCACTACCCGTACAGCACATGGCTCATTGTGACCTGAGCACATTGGGACCCTCTTCATGGTCTTCTGAATTCTTTGCCATTCAGCTTTCGCTGCTAAATTCGTACTTGTTTCGAAACTACCCTTCTCCAGTTCACTTGTGCTGGTACTCTGAGACCAGTCAACAGCATCCTCATTGATAGCTTGACTGGTTGACAGCGGCAGGATATTACCACTTGAAATTTGGGAAGCACTACAGTCATCAGCAAGGAATGGAGGAGTGCAATGTTGGTCATCTCCTTGTCCTAAACTGGTTTTCACAAGAGTTTCCGAGTCTGAAGGTTGAGGGATTATGCTCATATCCTCAGTGTTCTCCTTCCCTTTGGCTGCTGGGGGCATGAAGAAAGACCGAAGGTTCTTTTGTTTACCCTTTTGGAAATCAATCTTCATCATATTCTTCTTCACAAAAGCGGCTGTAGGAGGCGATTTTTTAAGCTTCACTTCCTTCACCTCAGAGCATGATTTAATCTCAGTGAACTCACTCCCGGCAGGTCTTTTCTGTAGTAAGGATACTGCACGACCAGCCCAGGTCTCCGTAAGTACAAATTCAAACTGAGACCGGAAGTATTTTTGCAATGCCAACCAGTCATTTCCCAAAAATGGACTCCAGTCACATGTGTTCATAACTTGAAATGTGGAAGTTGCCCGATCAGATGTGGACACAACATAATATATCCTCAGCAACTATTAGGAATGTGCAATTACAGAGCCTTGATTGTATTCCCAATTATCAAGACATTTTTTTTCTCATTTTGAACACTGTTTTTCTGGTAAATCGGGCAAATCATTCGACTAGCAGTCGGGACTTCCCAGACAGTGCATCTAAAGGATGAATCCACTTCGAACACACATATTCAAATTTCAAATTTCTGAAACTGACTATGGGACAGGACGTAGTTCATCCACCGCTTTAGTAGCTTGAGAAACAAATGGCAGAAATCCACTGCACCAGTTCGAAAGCTTACCAATACTTTGCTGTCGTCCTCGAAGTTCTGGCATGAAACGAGCTGCAAGGGGGGGTACATCATGTTGGTCTAAAAGCGGTTGTGTTCTCAATTGCACGTAAACAGGAGCATGATCTGAGCCCTCCAATTTTTCATACTTTTCCCCTCCCCTCCTGAGCCAAGTTCCAACAGTGTCCAAAAATAAGACGAATGAAAGCACAGAAGTCCTAGGCAGAAGGGGGAAGCAAACCATTAATCAATATTGCTTTCACAATTAACCCTTAAGGCCTACATGATCAATATCTATAGGAGTTGAAACGAATCAAATCAGAACAATCTCCAAAGGTTGTAAAATATACCATTGGAAACCAGAAAGTACGGCAAGTACTCGTGGATGGTAGGGATGTTTGTAATTAACTGTACTCCTTCAAAGAAGACATTTCATAAATTTTTACATTATTTCGGGTTTCCAAATTCACAATATATGAACATGTGTTACTCAGAAACCTCCAATTTGAAATTATCATAGAAAATGAAGTTAAGAAACTAATGCAATAAAGAAATCCCATTGGACTACTTAACTCTCGGCACCTCCAGTAAGAACAAACCACGCACCAAAAAGTTATTATACAGGAGCTATTTTTAAAAAACATAGCCCATCACTTGAAACAGAAAAGCACCGGGTTGCGCAGTAAGCGACCATGACAACCGACCACTTTAAACCGAAAGGCATCAACTACGCACCGTGGAAGAGAGTCAGCTTTGAAGCGTTTGAATTGCTGAAGGACGTCACAGTCCTCAACTTCGCAGGCTCCAAAGTGATGGTTCTCTTCAACCTTCCAATTGCTGTCCTTGAACTCAGCTTGGTGGAAACAAAATCCAGCTGCTAAGATCAAATCAATTCTTGATCCGTAATTGAACTCCTCTGCACCAGAACTTTGGTTCCAGCATGTGTAAGCCTCTTCTCTGCACGCACAAACCATACCCTTAACAATTAGTCAGCTGCATGTTGTGCAATTTCTTGTTTATACATTAATGGACCGTAGATGGTGTCCTTATTCCTCTTTTAAAGTGACCGAGACTGCAAAATGGAGTCTAAACTTCACAGCGGATAAGGATTGCTGGCCACATATCACTACATGCAGAGCTTCAGTTTTGATGTGTACTTGGGCATCGAAATAAAGATGTGACTGCCACGGTTGAGGTAACAACCTATTCGGATGAATTACTCGGAAAACGTCCAAGAAAGGGCCGCCTCCATCTCGAAGCTGAGATCGTAGCCACTGGCGTATTCTGAGGTGCAGGTCAACCAAAGTAATATTCAGTAAGCAACGCACTCACTGTTCATTCTTTGGGTAGAGAAGAACAATGCACCTGAAACCTTTCCTCACAACCACAATCTCCACTTTGTTTTGCCAGGTAAAAAATGCTTATGACACATGAGAAAATCTAGGCAAGACCATACAATAGTCAAGATTGAGAATGAGAACATACAAACTCTTATCAAAATCAGGGCCAGGGTTGCAGAAATCCACAGGGAAGGGAGATATATTGAAGTCGCCAACTGCTATTACTCTCCGCCCAGCCTTTAACAGACCCTCCCACCTGCTCTGTACACAAAAATGCAAATGTGGTAAAGTTCCTGCCACACAATAATTACAATAAGTTCCATACATTTTCAAAATTTCGATGATAGTACCAAATTTGCGGACTGCAAATACGTGTTCAGTAGTGTTTTATAAATGAATTAATCAGGAGAAAAGAAAACACCTGTAAAGCTCGATAAAACCTCAGCTTAAAATCGTAGCGCTCTTCATCGTCGCAGCCAACGCAAGGACCATAAAGGTTGAAAAGAACTGCATAACACACGATTGTCTTCAGGAAAATCTCCAGTGAACAAGAACGTTACCTCTAATATTTTTTGTATGCTTGGAGCTCTACCAAAGGGACACACGCAAGGACTATCAATTGGCAACTCCTGAAGCTCAACATACCAAAAGAGCCATGGTCGGTAACAAGACAGCGACCCTCCCTATCCAGCTGCAGTAACTCCTGCCTGCTCAAATTATCCGTCTTCAAAACCTCGTCATAGCACCCAACCCGTGCCTTGCCACCTTCTATTACCCCAAAGCGGTTTACATGAAGGAGACCTGACATGAGACATACTAGCTGAGAAAATTCGTAGACTGAAGGAACTCAAAATGATGACACGCCAACTCTATATAGAGTTCAAGATATCAGAGACTAAAGTCCTAGACTACAGCGTCAAGAGAACTTGGTCAAGAAAACAAGTCCAAAATGACATATCAAAATCTACATCCAGCAATGTACAGTAGACAGAGACCCCAGAGAACGGAAACTCCAAAACATAAGTCTGCGGTGTTCTTCCTCTCCTTAATAATCAATCGTGTACCTGTGAAGCCTTCATCTGCAGCTAAAGGCACGGCAGTGCTCGTGCGGCAGAAGGTTGCTACTCCTGCATGTACAAAATGGAGAGTTCAGCACTTCCACCTACAAATTCATCACCTGTGGATGGTGTATAAACACAAAAAACGAAAGTAAGGGAAAAGCTTCTCATACATTCTGAATCATACGGAGCATCCAAATAGGGTTACATGTCCGCCCTTCGCTTCTGTGAATACGTATCCAAAGGAAGCAACTTCAGTAAATTACACTGAGTACTAAGCCCTCACCGGAATAACCAATCCGTCCCTTTGCCACAGTGCGGGTGCAAGAAAAAAATGACTCGTATCCTTCTGCGACTGCTATGTCAGCCGTCAGCTCCTGCCTTGTTATCTTCGTCTCCTGCATCATTCCAACGCATGATCCATCAGTACTGTTCCTCCCGAAACATTTGATCATTCCTCTACTCTTCGCTTGGAAGGGGAGCTCCGAAGTTCAGAAGAAATTATAATACGAAAATCGTGATATGCTAGCAATCCATGAACCCCTGTCACACGCGCAGAACGAAGTAATCCATAATTATCCAGTACTTAAAGAGTAGGAATCGAAGCGTAAACCTCCCACTGAAATGTAACCCTAAATCCTAAACCACTGTAACCACTGTAAGGCTTAAGGTCTTAAGCTTAAACTTATAAAACCTTCTGCTTAATAGCGTAACATCGATACCATCTCTCCATCGAGTTTTCTCAGTGTACAGCGAAGTTTCATGAGCTCTTGGGCGCCCATGGAAAATGATTCTTCGAAATCCTCCAAATTCAAGCAAATTCTAGGTCAACTCCAAGCCCATGACGTAGGGTGAATAGAACCTCTTCCTTGCTGTAAGGTGAATGGAGACTATACATTACTCAAGAACTGCACCCTAAACCGTTAGACTAAACAAATTTAGGCTTCTTAGTACGAAACAGAGTCAAAGGCAGCGAAATCAGGGGTTCCAGTGTTCAGTAAGCCCCAACCTGAAGACAGATAATGTCGGCGTCGAGCGAGTCGAGGAACGCGAGCAAGTTGCGAGGCGGCACGAGGCGAGCTCGCAGTCCATTAATGTTGTACGTCACGATGCGCATTGTGGATCAATCTCTTCCCTTCCCTTCCCTTCCCTTTCCTTCTTCCCCACCAAACTCATATCATACTCCACCTAGCTCATGCTTTGCTTTCATGCGCGTCCTCCTATAAATTTCCGAAACCCCTCCAAAGTCACGAAATCCCCGTTGAAACCAACCCAGGCAGGTATCGACGGAATCCCCAACCGGAGCTCCCTCCGCCGAATGTAATCTAAGCAGAGCACGGAGTTCCCGAGCATTCTTCTTCATGGAGCTGTCGACCCCGCCTCGATCAGCTCGTGCACCATCACCGACGTCAAATCCAATTCTCCTATGGATTCTCCATTCGAAAACGTCCCCGGGCGCTCCACTCCATGTGGGTGGGCATCAAATCAAATCTTTCTCTTGGAGACAGACAGGACTCCCTCGGAAAGAATCGGAAGAGTAATGATGAGTCTGTGGTGGCGCTTCTTCGTAATTCCTCCTGCGACTGGCAAATTCCTTCGCCGCCGCCAGTCGCGCACATGGGCCTCGAACAGGCCGCTCGGGAGCAGATGTGAGGGCCGGGTTTGCCGGATTTGCCCTCACCGGCCCTCACCGGCCAGGGTGAACTGACCCCCTCGCTCGGCCCTCCTCGGCACTAAGGGCCACTTCACACTATGGCCGTCCAAGTCGAGAGGCCGTGGCATTGAATGGCCAAACTTTGTTGAGAGTCCAAAGAAATGAGCAATAAATAGGCAATAAATAATAGGAATTGGAGCCTTTGGCTGGCCATAGTGTGAACTTCACATTGTTTTTTTGTTTTTTTGTTGATAGGTGAAGTAGCAACAAATAGTTCTAATGTGGTAACAAATAGGCTTCATTTGATTTTTTATGGATGAAAGTGTTTGGCGATTGTCATGGCTTCATGATAGAATCTTGACTCCTTTGCTTAAAGTTCTATGGGTAATTTAGGCGAAAACAAATTTCACATTGTGAGGAAATGTGACAACCTCTACAAAGTGTTAAGCATATTTTTGGCAACCCAACTTCTCAAGAGGGTGCTAATTGGGCAACATTTTCTTCACAGTCATTGCAAATATGGCTTTTGCCACCAATACAACATAGAAATTTTGACAACATAATTTATACCAACATATAAGTATACCCACATAAGTATACCAAATAAGATATATTTCATAATCTTGATGGACACAAGTAGGTCATGCTAGGACCCTATCTATTCTAGAGAAATCTTCACATCAAGCAAGGGTGTACGTGAAGAAGTAGTAAACTCTAAATTGCAATACCTCTAAGTACACAGACCATATCGGCGATCAACACCTTCAACCCACTGGTCATAAGCATCATCATACGGAAAATTCTCAAGAGTGAACATTTTTTGAGCATACATGCCAACAACGAGTTGCAAGTGCGTGTCTAAAGAATTCCTCAACTTATTCTTGAGAAAAGCAAGAGAGCTGAAGCATCTCTCATCCTCTACAGAACCCATAACTTGCATAATGGCTACCTCAGCCAACTTGAAGAATTCAAGGAAAGCTTTGACACGAAGAACAGTGCATGCATCAAGGTCCCTCCACATGCGAGTTAGAGGGTTTACATCAAATGGAGGATCCATATATTTGCGTGCATTGTTGAGCATTGCCATTTTGAACACGGATTGCTGTGTCTGGAAGTTGTATCGATCAAGGATTGGAGGAACCAAGCGCTTCACTCCATTATCAACCACATGGTGAGGCTCCCCATAGAAATTGCAGATAATTTTTAGGTGCTTTGCAAAGTTGGCTTCACAGTCACTCTGCAACCAATACTGTAGCAAAAAATTCACATTTATCACTTCCACAAAGAAACAAATGTCAGGGGGTGCAAGGGAAGACAAAATGGAAGCTTCATACTGGATATAAGGCAAGAAATATTTAATCCACCCATACCAAGCATCCCAATACATCCCAAGAACTAAACATTTTGTAGGAAGTCATTCTATACCTGCGGGTATACAATGCCCATGGCATCCATAAGAATGTGGTTGGGAAAGCAATGTTGCAACTCCTTGAGCAAGACCTGTGCAGCACCTGTGGCCCCTCTCAACCCCATCACCTCAATTTACAAGTCCCTAAAACTCCCAAGTGAAACTAAAATGGCATTGAAGCTATCAACTAAATTGACATGGAAACTACCCAATGGAAATTTTTTAAGCCATCACTATGGTTGAAATTAAAAATCAATGCTGACATGCTAATATTTATGCCAAAAGTACCTATTTCAAATTGAAAGTGCTCTGTGGAGGATCACCTAAGCATTCGTCTTTGACAATGGACACTATGTTGCCAAATGTCTCATGATCCACAGGTTGCCCATTGTGTGAGGCCCATATTTTTTCACCATTTGCCAAAAATGCAAGGTGAGCAGCATCAGTGTTCAAGTCCGAGATCCACTTCGAATGAATCTGCTCATGGCTGCAATCTAAGAGGTTCTTAAAAGCCCAGAATTCATCACTTGAGTAGCAAGTGCATTTGTCCACATATAGAGAGTATAGCTGACCCTCACAGATCTTCAAAGCAACAATGAAGTCACACATGAATACATCTCGCGTTTGAGCAAACGTCACAAGCATATCAATTGTTTCCATGAGGGGCAACAAAGCAGCCATCCCCAACAAGCAATATGGATCTACCACGAGATTCAAACACCTCTGCATTCCAAACAAAACACTAATAAAGTAAGTGACAATTTACAGAGCTACAAGTATGACATGGTTCCACAAATTTTGAATTGACTGCATTCTTTCGGTACCCCAAATAGTCCTTTAGAAGATAAGTATAAGCTCCTAGAGATTAGGATTACCATAAAAGACCTACTTCAATTTGTCTGCACCCTCTCACAATTTGAATTAATCAAATCCTGGCAATATGGCATTTGAAATAAAGTTAACAGTTGCACTGATTGAATGTTCTTTAGCTTTCTTATCAAACTATGAAAGTTCACATACCTTCACTGAAAAGTTACCCTACCATTGGAACATTAAAATTATACTACAATTGCACTAAATTCTATTGCTAGAGTTTTGATTACAAGTCATTTTGGAGTTTCGATATTTTGGAATTTATTAACAGTATTTTCAACTGTGCAGTTGGCTGATGAGGTTCACAAAGAGTAGTAGAAGTAATTAAGAAGCACAACATTGGGGGCATCCCAGTTCCAGTCTAGAAAACGAAGGTTAGTTTCCATTTTCGACTATTCAACCCTTGAAGGATCTGAGCATGGTTTTTGTAGAATTTTATCTCTCATGTTCCCATGGTAACAAACAAAGACTGTGTACAGTTTTAGTCATAACAATATTAGCTGAAAGATTATCTTGAGACATCTGTCTTGTGACCCAAATTGCTCTTGAAGTTTTAGATATGTCACTTGTACTTCGAATCTGCCATTATATTTGATGTTCATGATATCTAATAAAAATGACCATCTTTATTGTCTATTAACTTTTGCCATGAAGATTCTGGATTTCATTTTTCAAACCTATCTATCTCACAACTTGTCTGACAATGGTTCAGATCAATATTCTTTGGTAGCACTTACTAGCTAAATCACTGAGAGCAACCTATCTTGTTTAATTAAATGCTGAAGCACGCTTTGCTTAATCTACTGTTCATTTTGAAATCAATGACCTAGCTAAGGGCTTCTATAGTTTTCTTGAAAATTGCAATTAAGGTAGACAACTTGTGAGAATGAAAACAAAGATCAAAGACCTCACGAAAATTTTGTCATCAATCATAAATATGAACAAGAATAATACCCAGATTACTAATGCATGCAACACATCTCAAAGGCAACAGAGAAAAGCATATAGTATCTGGGCAGCTTCAGTGTCTTTCTTATTACACTGCATCTTGGCAATGAGAAGCTTGTACTTGCTTAGTAAGCGCCTAAGTGGTTTTAGCAATGACACCCATCGGATTTTCACATTGGCTAACAACTTCAGGCCTTGCATCTCCATGACGTCTGCGAGCTTTTGGAACTCAAGGTGGCGCTTCGGCGAGTGCTTAAAGTACGCATGAGTGACACTCAAAATCTGCTCAATGCTTCCAAATATCCCCAATGCCGATAGAGCTTTGAACACAAGATTACAACGATGCGCCATGCAATGCACACCTAAAGCAAAGGGTGCATGCTTTACCTGAATCTGTTTTGTCACACCTGATCGGGTGCCTTGAAATGTGCTCACGCCATCCGCACCAAAAGAAAGCAACCTTTTAGAGATGGCATCAACATCCAAGTCACCACCCCGGCTCAAAGCAGCCATTATAACTCGAGTTAAGTTATCAGCACTACCACCGTCCACCACATGTTCCAAGGAAATGAGATGTGGTATGCAAGAGTAATTTTCAACAATGTATGCATGAATGCATATCCAGGATCCGTTATCAACAGTGATAACCTCGTCGCAACTCAAAGCAGTAAACAATGAATTGTTTATCTTCCTCTTAATGGCTGCAATTACTTGGCTATATAAGAATTCGGCGATTTTCCATGCACTTGCTTTAGACCAGTGCATGTTTGGTAAATTTGGGACACTCAAAAAAGAGTAGAGAGCCTCTCACTCATGATACTTAGACATAGGACGACCAACACTCAAGATTTGGATAATGGTGGCCAACTGCACTGTTTTTCGCAATTTCTGAACAGATTTGTTATTGATCTGCTCCAAGACAGATGCAGGTTGCCTAGCCACAAACAAACGCATGTTAACCTGGTGTCGCGAGGTTTTCGAGATATATCACTCCCCTTTCTTCACCCCATGCTTTGGCATGTCAAAACAAGCTTTTCTTCGTCCCTCATGCTTTGTCAAGGTGTCCCACTTTGGTCCAAGAATTTTTGGCTTCTTTTCAAATGTAGAGCACACGGTGCACTTTACTAAATGGACTTGCCCATCAGAACCTCGAATAGGCTCAGCCCAAACAAGTTTTGCAGACCACTCTTCTTGATAACGACAAGCTCGATCATAATTGGATCTTACTTTTTTGGCTGGTGGTGGGATTTCTTGGAAATCATCATCAGTCTCAACCTCCTCGCCCTCATTTGAAATGTGCAGCATATCCGCCCTTACAGCCTCCTTCACTTGATTTGCCGTGGATGTAGAGCTAGAAAGTCCATGATTTTGTTCTTGAGTTCTGGACTCCCTCTGTGACATTGAATTTGCAACTCCTTGCTTCTTGTCAACAATTGTGTCTCGAGACACATGTTCAGTACCATCCTTAGAGTCTTCAGTAGTGGACTTGGGATCAGATGGTGTTGGCATAGAGTCACAAACTAAGAACAATGGTTGTGCATTGTTAGAGTTCCTTGAACTGAGAAAATATTTTCCAATAGTGGAATTCTGCCTTGCTTGCTGTCGAGATCGAGTGTCTTCTTTGCATATGCTCTTCCCTTTGATCTCCTGGCGCCTGGCAGCTTCTACCTTCGCAGTATAACGGGCTTCAGCTCGTGCAACCCTCACCTCCGAAATCTTCTTTTCCAACGTTGTTGTAGCATCATTGACATCAACTGTGGAAGCCACCACGTCTTCCATCTGCGTATGGACATTGGAGATCTCGATGTTTAGGAGGCCGCAATGAAGGTTTGCTCCATCTCCAATGACATTGTCTGAAGTCAGATCTACAACCGCATTACCACCACCCATGTTCATTTCAAAAAGAAGAAATACGAAGCTGTAATATAGTCTTTCTGGTGTCAAACTCCAACTCAAATTCTAACAACAATCATATATTGACAAAAGTGTTGTTAACCAAAAATATTAAATTGCTTGGCATTTTGAACTCCAAGCTAGTTGCATCTCTCACGAACCTTAATCCTTGATCTGCTCTAACCCTAATAAGCACCTTTGGCGAATGATATCAAACCATGGCACACACCAAACCCTAAACCAAAATGTGAAGATGCACCTTTGGCGAGCAATTTCAAACCACAGTGCATTCCACAACAAAGACAATGAAAAATGCAGTCAATGACTTATACACCTACGAAGAAGCAAAACCACCATTCCTAAGAGCACATTGCATCTACAACACTTTTAAACAATGCAAAGTTCAAAGTTCACAACATTTTCATAACCCAAAAACTAAACTGCATTTACAAACCCTAAATACTCACCATTCTTCCAAAATGTGATTGCATTGTACCCAATCCTTCATATCCAGTGACATTGTACAACAATCCTGTGAATAAAATCGAAGTAGTGGTGTTGAGGAGAGAGAGAGTGGCGACAGAGTGGAAGTAAAAGATGTGGTTGTGGCGAGAGACTGGAGAGTCAAGGCAAGTGTTGTGGCGAGAGAGTGGGAATGAAGGACGTTGTTGGGGCAATGGTACAAATAATAAGGCGATTCTTTAGAACGTGGAGAGACAATTTTGGCGATGAAAAGAAAACCCTAACCGCCTAATCGACTCCCTTCTATTCCCGCGTGGCGTTGTATGGCACCATCGACATTTGAATTGCAGTTTTAAGAGTTGGATTGGTGGCTACAGGCACTTTCTGACATAATGCTATTTGGCTGCCTGCTCCCTTGAAGGAGAGGCTAGCTGGCGATATTTTTGAATTTTTCTCTTAAAATACCATATTATTTTTCGCAACCTATTTTCTTTTGGTGCTATTTGGCCCAATTTCGCCTAAAAAAAGGGGCTAGTGTGAAGCCTTCAAAGGCCAAGGCCAAAGTTCAAACCCTTGGCAATGAACTTCCACGGCCTCTTAACTTGGCCGGCCATAGTGTAAAGCCTCCAAAGATCAAACCCAAAGTCTAAACTCTTAATAATGAACTCCCACCTACCAATCTAATGGTTGAGATCTTGTCATAAGTTGATGGCCTCTCGGCCATAGTTTGGGCATTCATTTCTAGCCCACCCAAACTTCCTTTGAGAGTCCGTCGCCATGTAGACAATTTATTGCCATGTAGGTAGTTGGAGGGTGATGGCCTTTGGACTTGTGCCTTCTAGTGTGAAGGGTTGAGAGGTTGAACTTTGGATTTCTTGAAATTTGATTGGTGGAAACCCATGGCCTCTCGACCTTTGGCCGTAGTGTGAAGTGGCCCTTAAGTCCCCATCAGTTTTCGGCCAAACGCCTAAAATTTTGAACTGTCTCTACCCGTAGGAAACACTGAAATTTTTTATTTTTTACACAATTTTTTTTTTTGAAATTCTGAACTCATATGTGCAATCAGAGGCCCCAAATTACTTCAGGGAGCACAAAAATTCCGAAAAATCGGTTCAATACAGGAGGCTCCTTTTATATTTTTTGGCTGGGTAGGCATGGCCTGCCTGGTGTTTGGCCAAAAACTGATGGGGACTTAGTGCCAAGGCTCGGCCCTGCGGGCAAACCCTGGAATTATTTATTTTTTGCACATGAATCTTTTTGCAAAATTTTATTTCATTTTTGCAATCAGAGACCCCAAATTAGTTTAGAGAGGTCAAGAATGTATCCTAGAACGGCCCAAAATAGGGGACGTTTTTTTTACATGCACCCCTGGTAAGTCCGAGCAAGGGGGTCAATCCACCCTAATCCCCTCACCGGTTTAGGCACACGCACTATGAGCTTGGAGCCCCAACGGTTAGTTTACTTAAGTTTTACTGGACTTGTACACGTGTTCTACTATAAAAGGGCATGCCACCTTGTAAGTATCAACTTCGTCTCTCTCCTTCCTCTTACATATCTAGGTCGGTTGTATCACAAACAACTTGTTGTGTTTAGGGTGTTTTGTATAATTTAAGGTTTAGGGTGGGCATTATGGAGCCTCAAAAGGGAGGGTTATTAGCTCTCATGCTAGATGATGAGGGGGGTGGTAGTTCAAGAGGGAGCCGTGAGATAAATCGTCGTGGTAATGCTAATCTTAGAAGGGAATGGAAAGACACAACTTTGATGTTCCTTATAGACATGGTTGGAGAGAAATATTGGGAGTATGATCGCAAACCATTTAAGCAAGCAAACTAGGAGTATTTTGCCAAGAAGTTGAATTGGAAGTATTTTGCCAAAATTGTTGATGGCTCCAACAATAGATTGTTCCCTTGCATCCAACTTCCTCTTCCTCTTTCTTGCGCTTTTGTTCACTTGTCCTTCACATCCCGGTTGATTAACTACATGGGTACGTGGGGATAAATGGGGGAGGATGAAAGCCACTTATGGTTTCGCCTTTTCTTCTTGATAAGTGGCTTTCATCCTCCCCCATTTATCCCCACGTACCCATGCAGTTAATCAACCGGGATGTGAAGGACAAGTGAACAAAAGCGCAAGAAAGAGGAAGAGGAAGTTGGATGCAAGGGAACAATCTATTGTTGGAGCCATCAACAATTTTGGCAAAATACTTCCAATTCAACTTCTTGGCAAAATACTCCTAGTTTGCTTGCTTAAATGGTTTGCGATCATACTCCCAATATTTCTCTCCAACCATGTCTATAAGGAACATCAAAGTTGTGTCTTTCCATTCCCTTCTAAGATTAGCATTACCACGACGATTTATCTCACGGCTCCCTCTTGAACTACCACCCCCCTCATCATCTAGCATGAGAGCTAATAACCCTCCCTTTTGAGGCTCCATAATGCCCACCCTAAACCTTAAATTATACAAAACACCCTAAACACAACAAGTTGTTTGTGATACAACCAACCTAGATATGTAAGAGGAAGGAGAGAGACGAAGTTGATACTTACAAGGTGGCATGCCCTTTTATAGTAGAACATGTGTACAAGTCCAGTAAAACTTAAGTAAACTAACCGTTGGGGCTCTAAGCTCATAGTCCATCTGCCTAAACCGGTGAGGGCAAATCTGGCAAACCCGGCCCTCACATCTGCTCCCGAATAGCATGTTCAAGGCCCATGTGCGCAGCTCTAGGGCAACAGATGTGAGCATCGGTCTCATTGGCAGGGAATCAGCAACTGACGCTGCAAGGACAAATGCAAGGCACAACGAAAGTGACACCTTCTTCCCGGGTACGTCCCCATGGAAAGGTGCACTGGCAACTACATTAAGTGACGTACTTTAACGCCCAGTCCTTAGTTTTAGAAATATTGGAGTCTTGGACATTTTAGCTTATATTCTTGTATAAGTATATTATTTGGTTCAATTTCATTAGGGATAGTCACACCTTCTTCACTTTGCATTTGGAGAATGGAGAATGGAAACATGGCGGCTTGGAGTTGGCTTCATGTTGGTAGAATATACCTAGTTGGATATATCTTCCGCACTCCTAGTCTTCACCTCCGGAGGTGAAGATTGAGAGTGCAGAAGATATATCCAATTAAGAATATTCCTCTATGCTCTATACTTTTACCTTTCCATTGCCACTTTTACCTTTGTTGTTGTCAATTTTCCTCAGACCTTACATCTATTCTTACGTTTAGGTAAATGGATTCTCTATTTTTTTCATTCTCCACTCTCAATACATCTTTTAGGGGTGTTACACCTTCTTCATCCACTATGGCTTCCCATTAGCTCCTCCAAACCCTCACCAACTTCTCAGCCTCCATTCTTTAAGTGCCAAGTGAAGAAGGTGTGACTACCCCTATTGAATAGGCCATAACATTGACACAAACACTTGGTGTGCGTCCGATGGATGACAAGGAATCCTTCTAGTAGGACAAAAGTGCAACTACTGATCTTAGGAATTTTGTTGTGAAAAGGGAAGGTCTTCTATAGTAGTTTGACTTTCAATGAGTGTTTTTGCTATTTTTTAAGTCAATCATTCACACAATAATGAAAAGGGATGATTTCCAAGGTCACTTATTCATACTTTAAGGATTAAACAATCAAGTTTTATTTGGAATGAATGAGAAGTCATTTGGAAGGAACATTACATACTGTAGAAGCACTTTGTTCATCATCCAAATTTTAGACTTTAGAGCGTCGAGGGGTTAAGAACATTTGTACACATGTGCTTGAAATCTGACACTCAAAAAGTTTACATCTATTTTTATGAGCCTTCAAAATTCTTGTCCCCTACCTTTGCTTATCAAATGTGCCCTATTAATAGTCAATTGATCAAGCACTAAGTGGAATATAAGATAAAAGCTCACTAAACTTAGGATGACTAGTAATTTCATGGATCATTGTTTGACACGCTAGAATTGAGTGTGATGAGAATATTTTGAGGAGTTCAAAGCACTTATCATCCAAGTTTAGCGAGTGTAAAACATATCAAGGGCCACGCATGGATGCTCTAAGAGCATTACCAATGAAGTTTTCTTGGTGGAAGTGTACTCTGTAGCCTAGAATGTAAGAAGACTAGACAAATCATTCAATTCTAATCATCCACCCATCATTCATCCACAATAATACCTTCAAATAGTAAAATTTGTCCAAATATTGGCAAATCTCATATTTGTTAAAGATGTTTTTGGCAATTTCATTCACTTTTCTTCTTTTTTTATTATAGAAGGAGAAAACTCAAAAGTCAAGTGAAATTTTGGCACATTTGCCAAGAAAAGTTTCACTAAACAAATCATTGTGTCCCAGATGCAAAGAGTGGATCAGTTGTGTGTTCCACTTGAGCAACTTACTAATTTAATTTTCAACAAATGGCAAATCTCCTAGTGTGCAAAAGCAAAATGAATGGATGTCTATATATTATTTTAAAGATTAATTATCTTGTAGCATTTAGTGTGGGTGCAAAATAACGGCACAAAGGCAAATTATTATTTGTCAAAAAGAATATTTTATCGATGGATCATATATTTATTGCTTACTTTTCATCCAAAAAATATCATAGTAGGCTTAATCCTAAAAGGATATTGAGGCCAAAAGAGGTCAATGGATGACTTTCAATATTATCTTAGAAATGAAAAATGCACCTATCAGTCTAAAAATTGGATCATTTTTAACAAAGTACCTTGGTGATAGGTCTTGTTCTTTTAGGGTTAAAAGACAAACCAATATAGGTGCTATAACAATCTTGACAATCTTGACAATCTTGATCCAAAGTGCAAAGTACTTTGGGCAAACCAACTTGTTTGGGTCTCCAAGTTAAATGTTGCTTTTGAATTTGTAGCTATTTTAAATTTGGACACTCTACCCCGTCTTTATCTAGATTTTTGGAAAATAGTTATATTTTGGGTCAAATCAAATGAATGTGAGGCAAGTGTGCTACTAACAACGAGTGTGCAATGAGTGTACAAGATATTCTTGAATGCCATTGATGACAAGGTTAGATTAAAGAGGTTCAAGTGTTTTCCTAACCACTTTTAGCTAATTAGAAGTCTCATGTTCTAAATATGAATTCAAAATTTCTATCCATAGCAAATAATAAATTCCATCATGATTACCAAAGTTCCAATAGTATGGGTTGGTTTCCTTTGCTTGTGCAAAACCTTGTAAATTTACAAGAGCTAGAAAATGGCTTATGAATGATTTCGATGAACATATTAAGAGAACGATATATGGACTTTGGATTTTCATCCATTTTTTTAATTAAAAACTTCCTTGAATGTGTTTGCAATGGAAAGAAGGAGGGTCCTTTATTGAGGTCGTACTCATGCTTATTCCACAGTTTACAAAAAATATTTATGTAAGTTTCTAATGCACTTTCCACGAGGCATACATTGGACAAATGAAAGTTTAGGAAGATTTGTATGATCTCAAATTCTTGGCTCAATTTTTTAAGCTTGTTTTTAAAATAAGGGAACACATTCACTTTCTAGGATTTTATTTTTTCACAATTTTGATTAAAAAATCTCCAAATCATTTAGATTGTTTGCTAAAACAAATTTCTCTTAGAATTGAAGTGTTTTAATTCCATCTTAAATGTATTAACAATTAGTTTTCATTCCATCTTGTACCTGTTTTTCCTTAACAAGCTATTTAAAAAAGAAAAATCAATGTATTTTAAAATTGTATTTATTTATTTAGGAATATCAATTTAATTCTCCAATATAAAATATTTGAAAGTCAACATTACTAAAAAAATTTGTTAAGAGGATTCAAAACTTTATAACTTAGTACGGCAAGATGCTAGGATTAAAGTTTATTTTCTCTTAAGGCTAGTATGTTGCAATCTATGTAGTTAAAGTCTTGAAATTTTTTCCATAGGTTAATTTTCATATTGTTCTAGTAGAAGATGATATTATTTGGATATTCAACCAAAGCAATTTTTTTCATTTTGCACATTGTACTAGAAATAACAATTTTGGAGAGGTAAGAGAAAGTCATAGAAGTGGGGCAACATACCCTACTATAATAAAGGGGAAAATATACCCTCTACCTCATCCAAACTTGAATCTTGAATTAGAGAAGGGTTTATTTACTCACACACACTTAGGTTAATTAGATTTCTTGAAATTCAAACATTCAACACAATTTGAGTATAATCAATTAGACAACAATATACATAAAATAATGGCATCTGAACAAATCAATTAGATTCAAATCACTTTCTACATACATCAAGATCAACTCCATACTGCTAACTCCCATTACCATAGCCTCCTAAAAACACACTACATCAACACTAAACATACAAACAACAATAAAAAAAAATTCTAATAGAATGAAGACCTATATTTCCAAGTAAATATACAACAAAATAATACCATATTAACACTCCTAATAGTGTAGATTGAGTTGAAGTCATCTTCCTTTCTCTATTTATTCTCTTCATGAGTAACTTACCAAATCTCTTTCCAAGTCTACTTGCCTTTTACTATCTATTCTTTCACATCCTATTCTAATCAATTAGGCTTAAAGTTTTTACACCAAAATTCAGCTTTTCGTTATCAAAAAAGAGTTTTCATAATAAATCTTCTATAAGTCATGAAATTCTCAGATTTTTTGTGAAAATTTGAAATTATTGTGTATTTTTATAGAAATAGTGAAGAAAATTCATATCAAATACAAAATTAGGTAAAAAATTCTGAAAATTTCACTATAAATTTCTATTATAGTGAAGAATATTCTAGTGTAAACAAAAATTCCATATAATTCTATAATTAGAATATCAATGTATTGTGATAATGGGTCCTAAATTTAATTTGCAATAAGATGTTCAATTTTAACTACAATTCCTTTGTTGGAATCATCAAATTATTAAAGAAAATCATTTTTGGTAGTGAAATTTAGATATACAACAAGGAGCTTAAAGTTTCCAAATACGGTAAAAAACAATGTGGCACACATATTATATTCATGCAAAAATAAGTAAGATCCCCTGATGATGTACTTTAGTGTATGACAAGAAGAAAGAGCAAGCAGGTCACCACAAAATAAATTGAATGAAAACTTGTTTCTATACATCCTCTAACTGACTCTGAATGTCATCCAAAAGGCATGTCATCTTCTCGGGTGTTCCAGGGTTAAACATTTGAATGAACATATTGGAATCAAAACATCGACCAAAATCAGCAATTCGCACAGATGCTCATCAAAAACACATACACTTGATATCCCATTCAACATCTTACAGTAAACCAATATCCAAGCAAACAAATTCGATGCTTCAGATCCATCGATTGGAAATTGAGCATTGAGTAAGGCATTCTAAGGCTGGAATTGAGTAAGGTTCGCTCTACTCACTCACCTATTCTAAGTTACCCTTATGTTACATTATGCACTTCCTTTCAAGATATTTCTTTCAACATCAGGATGCCACTTCATAGAGTGCATGAATGGCCTCCCTACCCCCACTTAGAGAAACACTGCTCAATACGCAAATTGAGAGTCAAGTTACTATACAGAATAAATACTAACGGCTAAAAAGACTAATAGCTCGATATCCCCTAGATAGCACTTCTACCGTTCGACGGTCACATTCTTAATATGTCACTATTGGGCTTTCTGTATCCAACTCCCAGAAGCAGTCATCGTTGTTGGTACAAAAGAAACTTGATTAAGCAATAATTTGGCAATATACTCTCTTCTTCATAACCTTCGGAACTCAATATCTGAGTTACAAACTCCCCCAAGTCTGAGAAGATAGAGCTAGTGCACAGAGCTGCAGAGCAAAAAGTGCACTAGAACCGATAAGAATAGAACCAAAGAAAATCTTCACCTCTTCCCACCCATTCCTATTCGTCTAGAATAGTTAGAATATAGTTTCAAGTGATTCTTACATGCGCTTATAGCAAGGTACGAAGAAGCCTATGACTGGAATGATTTGGACTCGAATGGTCTGAACTGGACCAGATTATCAGATAAAAAAAACTATAGCTTTCAAAGGGAAACATAACCAATATGTGAACTGCCTACCTGGTATTTACTCCTCATCAGGAATATATCCATTGATGCTGACTCACCTTCGCAAGCTACAAGTTTTGGCTGCACCATTGTATCAAGTTAGTCTACTTGAAATACACACAGCACATATCAATACTAGCTCATTCTTTACAAATCGTTATCAATTACTTCAAGAGTCAAGCGTCAGGCCAACGAGAGATATAAATGGGAACGAATCAAACGGTATCACAACCACAATTTTAAAACTGTATCACATACAACATGGATCCCATAGCACTTACAGTTACATGCTCTATTTTACACGAGGTCGACCATTGGAAATTCGATGCCATCTCCAGAATTTGATCCGACTAATCCTTCCAACTGCTTTGCAGAGCCGTCCCTACTGAACGTTCAATCACCTGGCAGAGTTTAAATGAGCCCCCAAAGCTAATATATATATATATACACATATATCTTAATCACAGAGTCTTAGAATCATTAATCACAGAAAGGTTTAGCCAAAGCTATGCAAAGTATCCACATACCCAATCAGAAAAAAATAGGTTCAAATGAATAGAAAGGAAATGAGACAATGAAACGAGAAGCACCTATATAGAAGATTCCTTGGAATGAATTCCTGCACATACAACCAGTATGAAGACGCTCAGCATCACATAAAGTCCTATATCGTAGGAATCTAACAGCCTATACATCTGAGCAGTAAACCGAATTATCGTGAGACAGCAGAGCAAAAGATTGCATCGCGAAATACACAAGATGCACATAATTCGAATCACCAGTAATTGCAGTTGATAGATTCCATATGATCGTTAAAATTATGTTTTAAAATCACATTACTGCTAAAAAACTCGTGCTGATACCAAGTGACAGTGAATTAGCTGTAGTTTACTCTTGGCCCCTCTATTGTTAGAAATGCACGAGGTTCCTCTCAATTTTCCATTCCTTCGGCTATAGTGAAGCTTTAACCAGTAAAGGGCGCAACAACAGGCAAGGCAGGAGAAGAAATAGCTTGAGAATTTGTTGCTTCTGCGAACAATGATAACCCTTGCTGATTAACCCTTTTAAAGGTCGGGGGAGCACGAACTTTAACGCAACATTGTGTTTCTTATGTTTTTGACATAGAAGGTTCATAAATTGAGGTATAAACTAGTAACAGAAGTTTGTCCTCATGCTAAGCCGGATCCAATGAAAAATGGCACATCCAATTTGGATCATTATTGCACATCCCGCATGTCCGAGAAGCTTCAAAATGGTCGCATATTCTAGAAGGAGGGTGAGGTATTTGAGCATGATAAAGTTTAGTTCCTAATATGACATTCAAATGAAAGTTGCTGATTGTTGAATTATCAATCCAATGGTGTATGCATTACCATATTTCAGTACATACATCGTATTCTAGGTGTCAAATAGGGAACCGTATGTACGTTTCCCTGCAGACCTTAAGGGTTAACCCGATTCCGAACTTGACCTTCGCTTTACAGCGCATTTCTGAAGCATAAAACCATGTTGGAAGGTCGAACTTCCAAAAAAACTAGGCTTGAGCAGAAAATAACGCTGACCTGGAAGAATCCCTTCAATCCGGTGGTTATACTCCACATTTGAAGCTCTCGAGGTTCATCCTCGACCTCATCCTGCACATTTATCTGAGGTGACACAAACTCACAGGTTAACGAGATGAAAAGGTGGAGCACGCACCTGAGAACAAAACAGTAAGCTCAGAGGGAAGGAAGGTGCCTCAAAAGCTACCGGGCCCTTTCAAGAGTCTCCTCGTAATTCATTGTGAAGCGGCGATGCAACAACGATAAAATACCTAAGTCACCAACAGGTAGTTCTACTGTGGGTAATGTCATTATCAATAGCTGCAAAGAATGAAAAGATTGGTTTGGTTTTGGGTAAATACGTACACAGTGAGATAGACTAGATTTATGATCGCAACAGTTGTCTTAACCTAATATTTGAACTGACTAATAAGTCATGAAAATTCCAAAACAATGACTACTACCTCTTTTGTCTTCATCTTGTCGCCTCCATCCCTAGATTGCTGTTGACGAAGGTACTGAGACCAGACTTCCTGCTTATTTTTCAAGGCTGCGATCTGTTCCCATTGACAACAAAATAGAACTCAACGCCACTGAAGCACGAAGTGATCCCGAAAGAAGACGTGCAGCTGACAATTGCATTCTCGTGATGCCTTGTCGAGAGAATTTAGTGGGTTCACATCATACCTGAACCTTGAGCTGTTTCAATTTCTGCAAACGAGCCTCTTGAAACTTCAGTGCAGTCTTATCCGAGCCATGCGCAAGAATTTCAAGCTCCATCACTAATTTTTCCTTCTCTTCCTGCAAAATTGAAGGTTGTAATAAGTCAGAAAATGAATGTTAGAGGTAATTTTCTCACCAATTTAGCTCCCATATCCACGTGCCACAGTTCATAAACAGACACACATTCATTCATTACCCATATTTATTGCCACCTCCGTGCTATATTTAGCCCACTTAAAAGTTATTGTTGTAAGCTAGCAGAATCAGAAAAAAAGTATTACCTGCAGATGCTTGTTTTCCTCTTCTAGCTCTACCAATTTTTTTTCGAAATGGTGCTTCAGGACTTTTGAATCAGGTCGTACAAATAACTTGATCTCTGCCTGAAACATAATGTCAATGAAAACGCTGAAGAAGGATGAAGGAGTTCACATACTTTTCAAAAAATGCTATTATAATGAAATCAGCTCTTCATTGGTCAGAAGTACCCTCTACGAGTAGTTCGATCATTTTAAAAAAAGAACCGAAACCCCCAAGGGTAGCTCTTGTACAAGTGTACTCTATAGCATATTCACTATATGCAAAGGTATCCTAAAGTGCAGGGAGTAATGCCGAGGTGAACAAACAAAGGCTTCTTTGCAAGCTGAATAACTGCCTGAACTTATCCTCTCAAAAGGAAAGCTCATCACCTCTTTTCGCTCAAGGCGTTTATCTATTTCCCATAACTCTTTGTCAAGGTTATCTTGCATCAATGGATGTTTAGATTCTTTCAGTAAAAATTCAGTATCAATCTCTCCAGAGAATTCACCTGCACACATTCCCATCTTTTAGAACACTCCAGTTTACGCCAAACAAAGCACAAGGAAATAAACCTAACCAAAGTAACAATACCAGTAAGATAAAGCGCTGTGAGTACAGAACCTTCAAGATCACGCAATCAATGTAAAAACAACCGTAAACGATATCTTTGATAGATGACCAGAGAATCACAATCGCATACCAGGGCGTAGATAAATATCCCCGTCAATGCCCGCAACACCAAAGCCTGCCCCGGCTGTGCTCTCCCCCCTGCTCCGCGATGAGGAAGAGGAGGGAGGCCTTGGGGGAGTATGAGATGGGACTCTAGCACGTTGCAGTTCTTGTAGTTCGGATTCTAATTCTTGAATCCTGATCACGTACTCTTTTAGCATATTATCCGTCTGCATCACCAAATTACACCCAACTGCTGAGGGACAAGAGACTACCGTATAAATTTTTTGAAGCACTGAAATTGATTTAAAATACAGTATGAGCTTAGCACTGCCCACAACCAAATGTAACTTCAATGAAAGCTGGAGTACCTGCACATCAAGTTCATGATCGAGCTCCTCAAAAGTTTTTCCTGATCTAAGCTGATCAAGCTTGATTCTAAGCTTGTCACGTTCGACCTGCACAGTAAAATATCAACTGAATTACTGCAATGCTGATGTATTCAAGAAACCTTTAGAAGCAGAAACTCTAAAATCTTCCCCCGACTTGCTAATAAAGAGATGACGAGGCAACACATAGCTTACTTGTGATTCTAGAGCACATTGAGAAAGTGCATCAATTCGATCACGAGCCTCTTCCAACTCACGCCGCAGGTCCATGTTGCTAGCTTCAAGCCAGGCAACCTTTTGCTTCAGCATCTGTACAATTTGGAACCATTTCATCAGCACCAATTCTTAATCAGCAAAAGAAGATACAGAGGAGATTCTGATACCATGAAGAAAACCAAACAGAGAGCTCTAAATCTTAGGGCGGGCAACTGCTAATATGCACATAAGAACCTGAACTTCGGTATTCGAAGGACCTCCCGCCCTTGCACATAGAAGTTCTGCTTGCATAAGCTCGAGTTGCTGTCTCATTCGCTGCATCTCCGCTGCAAGTGGATCTCGATTGACCTGATCAAACAAAACTTGTCTTATGCGTCGGAATAGCCTCACAAACTCATTCCTAATTGATGAGGTTATTCACTAAATAGGGAAATAACAGCTTATCGACATGAAAGAATTCACATTTCAAATAATCGCACAGGCTTCAAAGATTAAGAAAGTCACTCGACAACGAGAGACTCACTGTTGGCTTGTTTTGAATGTTGCGAGCTCTATTTGCATACTTCAGGGTATTGATGGATTCTTCAGCATTTACATCTGCGGGGCTCACACAAGCTGCAAGACACAAGTACGAGTAGGAATTGGTTGGAGGAATAATAATTCAACATAGACATTAATAAAAACCTAACAAGATATACATCACAATACTCACCAATCATTACTGTTCTGCTATTTCCTCCGAGAGAATCCTGCAACCAACAGAAAACTTTCAGAAAACTTTAGCGGGAAAGTATGCGTAAGTAGGAATTTAGTCCAATCTATCCAACGAATTACAGGTCCCGAACAGGAGTCATGAAGAGAACTGAATAAGGTCTTATGAATCACAAACAACAGTCAGCATCCCATCAGAAGTTAATAAACTCTCACCTGTAGTAATCGTGTTAACTTGCTGTCCCGGTAAGGAACATGACCTCCTTCCCTGCGCTTTTTTTCATCACCCAACGCACTGATAACATTTCCAAGTGCTAGAAGGCCTCTGTTTATGTGCACACCTGAAGAAATTTTGAATTCCATACATACAGACACATAATAAGAATTCATACACATAAATTCTTACCGCATAAACTCGAGGAGGAACTTTTATGTTCACACTCACAACCTGGTCTTTAAATTAAATACACCTCATTTAGCAGTTCTTCCTCACATTGTATTCACGGCAAGCAATCACAAAAGAGAATCAAAATCTATCAACACCGCAACATGGTTTCAAGCAAGAAGAAAAAATAGTTGCCGGATACGAAAATGTCTGTAAACCTTCTTTGAATCGAAGACCATCAGTTCCCGTTCGCTTCGCCCTTTCTGAGCCAGCTAAATCTACAAGATGTAACTTCGCACACAAATAGTCTTCATTAAAGTCCTGAGCTGAAGGGTTTCCACCGTCAGGAAGTGGATCCCATTTCCGGCGCTGCTCAAGTGTAATCGTGAATATTGCATGTGATCGACTGCACATCACGCGCGAAGGCAACAATTAGCAACGTAACCCCAGAAGTAGTCGTGCAATTCAATCCACTCGTTTCAATTGTACCAGAAAGGTGATATCCATTCCTCAACGTCATGTCCAGAGGACAAGTTCCCAATATTTATAAAGAAAGCACAAATAAACAACATCCTGAGGTTTACGACAAACTTCTAGTTACAAGCACTCTGCAGTTGGAATGAGCACTGTAACAAGACGAAAGAAGAGTCCGTAACACCAACAACCAACTCTGATCGAAAGATAAAATAGATTAATTTCTCTTGATTAAAAATGAAAATCCAGAGAGTTGGCGTGAGCCGATAACAGGGTAACATGGCAACGTGAACTGACACTCAGTATCTTGATACAATTGGAAAGTTCTCTTCACAGAGAACTCTGTCATACAGAGACAAGAGCAGACCTGGAGTGGGAGTTCATGTTTGTGCTTCCGGTTGCACGACTCAAAGAGCCATGCTCTAAGTAGGCTGTCATGTCCTCCAAACTTTTTACATCAGCCTCTGTCACACCCATCAAGGTAATTCCTCCAGCAGTAGTCTCACGAATTTGAATGGGTGGCTTGCCAACAGCTAATGCCTTCAATCCTCCTCCAAATATATACTCTGTTGATGGAGGATTCGGGTCCAGCAGATCATGAATTTCCTCCTTAAGTATCTACACAAAAAACAAGATCCAACTTTAAACAGAACGCATGAAATTACTAATGTAATCATGAAATTGCAGCTAGGAAACATTATTTGTGAACAAATTGTCTAGACGATAGTAGCTGTAAGTACCATTTTAAAGAAAACCTCATATGTCAGTAAGAGAATAACTCAGACACAACGTGGAACTATCTGATAAAGGACTCAGTCAACTGACAAGAATTTTGATTAAGAAGCAAGTCAAAAAATTAGCGTATGAAGCCAGGTCAAACAAAATTATTCTTGTCGTGCCAGACTCGGCATCTATGTTGACAAAACTGCGAGCTGATGGAATTACAAAACCGAGTACACGACATTGATGGAGACCCAAAAATGCTTCACAATCTCAGGTTTGAAGAAGAAACATACCTCAATGAATGAAACTCGGAGCTGAAAATCAGCCTTATGTTTAAGCGTTTCGATTCTCTTAAAAATCGTCTGCATGACTTGTGGTATGACTCCTTCCGTGCTGCCCCCAACTGTATAGCCAGTTCCCATGGTGTATGTTTTCCCAGATCCAGTCTGAATAGAGAAAAATGCTGTCTTTACAGAATATAGGGAACTAGTAAACAATACATGCAGACAGAATATCGATATATTCCAATTTAATTGAGTTCTTGTGGCAAATCCAACTTGTCCATATTGCATAGTGTAAATAATTTCGCAACCTGCCGGAGAGAAGTTAAGTTCGAACCGGACTTCACTTAAATGAAGTACTAACAAGTATCAACGCACCTGTCCATAAGCCAAGACAGTGGCGTTGTATCCGTGAAATAACCCTTCAACCAGTGGTTTCACACATTTACCGAAAATTGCTGGCAATGGTGTCGCAGCTCTGCCGAAAATGTAGTCAAACGTGAAAGAGTGATTGCCAATTTGAACCTGTTACACGAACGCCGAAACATAAGAAACCCTTATTTCCTGGTGAATCAGAATAAAAATAACAACCCAGTTACCGTAATTTTGAGTATGGGAACCCTCAGAACCCTCAGAAGTACCGTAGTTTTCAGCTTAAGCTACATAGAAATCTTCGGTAACAGTAAGGTCGATGAGAGGAAGTTCAAACAATTGCAACACTTGAAACGGAGTTTTCTCAGACATCCAGACACAATCAAGCAATGGAGACCTAAATAGATTTGGCTCTATATTAGGACCGAGCAGGAAAACGAGAGCCCGGAACGAAAATCAATATTGAGAAATATCTCTACCTGCGGTTCACCAGGAATCACTGTTATACAATCCTTGCATCCTTGAATCTGCTCCAACGCAATGAGAGGCCTTATGTTTAAAGCAACCTGTACAGCTTGAGTTGCTTCACTCTCCTTCAAGATGCTTTCCTCTTCGAATGGCTCACTTTCGTAACCAGTTCCGTTCTCCATCACCATAGCTGTGTCCAGGTCACAGCTCGGGCTTTAAAGGAGAATTGCCGTCCGTAACTGGACAGAAGAAGCAGGCGGCATTGAACACGATGAGAGCGATCGATGAACTGCTGGCGATCTCGAATGTGTCACTGTAATATTCAATTAACCGTAATTTCACAGTAGATGAGATTGAACGGCCCATGCTGTTGTTTCAGAAGACGATTTCTACTTGCTGCAGCATTCTGACCGACCTCCCAGCGCTCGTGAAACACATCAATGACTTCGATCCTCTTCTCTCTGCCGATATTTTCGGCTTGATCCCTGTGTCCCAAACGCTGCCAACACTGCATAAGTTCTCGTTCGAACGCAACAAAAAATTCCTCATCACATTCCGAATTGATAGCGCCCCGTTAAAACAAGGAAAGAAATCATATGAATGTCGCATACAATTCAAAGAGTAAGAGAAGCAGTCCGAAACCAAATCCGGCCAAAATCAAATTAAAATCACATCAGTGCCTGAATTTCTAGTAGTTTTCTAGGCGAAACTCTTCTGAAAAGAAAAGGAAAAGATGACGAGAAAACTCATGATCCAGTGCTCACGGATTATCGGCGATCCATGTTGACAGGTCTGAACAAAATTGCGAACGTAAATTCCAAACTCCGTAAAAAGTAGGATATTGACTACCTCAGAAGCACGCTACTTGCATCCAATCTCCCAAATTCAACTCCCCTCTCGAGAAACTCTCCAAAAACGTCTAAAATCTAGCATTAATCGATACTCACAAGGTCAATTACCCATCCAAAACTAAAACTAGGCGCTCCCATGATCTCCTCCAAATTCAAAATTCTTCCAGCAACTCCAAATCGCATACACATATCTACACCTAACCCCTCTCCCTCACCACAACCGATCCTAAACTTACGACCAAACCACCGAACAGTAACCAACACTAGCCAGTGGTGCTACAAACCTAAAATAACCAGCTCCGAAATCTCCATAACCAATCTACATTCATCCATCCATCACTCGTCCTAATCATACCGCGCTTCTCTGAACAAATCAAGCGAAAACAAGCTCCGAATACGGCCCGAGCCGAAACAGAGGATCGCCAACAAGAAACAGAGGATCGACTCAGAAATTCCACCAACGAGCACAAGAATCCAAACCAAAATCCTCCGCGAGAAGCGCAAACGACGGCCAATGCCTCACCACTAGAAGAAGATATTAGGGAGAACGTGCAGCAGCGATGCCTAGAAGAAAACCTGGTCCGAAGGCATCGCCTCCTCGCGGAGCATCAACAACACACGCACAGATGTAGACATGACCATGCAGGGCTTTAGCGAAACGGAGAGACGACGAAGACCGGGTCGGGTCGGGTCGCCCGGGATTTCGTGGGGTAGACCCCACACGCCTCTGCCATGTCATGGGGTAAATGGGTAATGTGATGCGATGCCATGACATGGCATACTTTAAGACGGTTTCATACCCCTAGGAACACAACCCATACCTCTTTAATGTCACAGCCCCGTCATTAAGGTTTGTGCACCAATAATTGTCACTAGCATGTACTAGTATAAATCTATGTTGTAGATAAATAATGTTGTTTAACCCCTATATGTCCAAACTCATCTCCAAAATTGACAATTTCAAGAAAATCATCATAAAGTACTATTTCGAAGAATATTTTGGAATTGAGATGCAAACATAAGTTGTAGAGGTTTAGTTTTCAATTCTATCCATACGATTAGATTCACCAATGTTATCACCAATATTTTTCTATAAATTTTGAAAGGAAAAATTATAAATTCCTTCTAAATTCAATTACAAGAAAAATATTATCATTTTTGAGGTAAATTGTGTTGGAAAGGATTTGAAATGAGGTTCTCTTGACAAAGAATATTTTTGAGATTTTTTTATCTTTGAGTCTATGACCTCATTTTTGCAATTCCAACTTTGAACTAGAATCAACGCAAGTCAACTACTTCACATACTTCTACATTTGTAATTTTAGAAAAATATGTGCTCTAGTAACACCAAATCCAACCTTTGGATAGGACCACAACTTCATAAAGTATCTCTAAAAATTAGGATGACTTTCATCCAAGTTGTAATGAGAAAGAAGTCTAATTTTGAATCTCTACATCATCCAGAAAGTAGACATCGGAGCACTCCAGGGTTAACCTCAATTTTTGAGGTGATTTTTTGAAACTAATTCTTAAGATAGAAAAATACATTAGCTTTCAAGGAATATAATTTTTACTTCAATTGGTGTATAGGAATAAAAGTTATGCCATAATAAGTTAAAAATGGGAGACCAAGCAACAACAAAAATCCACAAAGAAATTTAAAAGAAAATTTATTTTATTTTATTCATGTATTATATTTTTTCTCCACACAAAAAGTTTTGGTTCATTCCATTTGAATTTGTGATGTAAATTTATAGAACTTCTTATTTAGCAAGCAATCATAGAAACTTCTTTAAAATGTAACGTATTGGATACATTTTTTTTAACACAATTTCCACAATTCTTCAAAAGAAAAGTTCAACAGGGCTTAGTTAGTTTGCTAAAACAATCTCACCATTGAGATTAGTGATTTTCAATTCCATCTCATAGCTAATAACAATTTAGTTTTTCCTTCAATCTCGTAACTAATTCTATTTAACATTTCCTAAACTTTTGATTCAAACCTTCAACATAAAAAAAATTTAATTAAAAAATTCAAAGTCATTTAATCTAGTCAAAAAGCGTGCTCATAAAACTACTTTCATCACTTCAAGCACAAATATCTTGCAATCTACACAGTGAAAATTTTTTAAATTTCTTCTACCCATTCTTATATTAGTTTTGTGCAAGATCTTACGGTAAAATATGCCAAAAAAAAGTTGTAAAGTTTTTTTCTCTTTGCAATAGAAATGGCAATTTTGATCAATTTTTGATGAAGTAAGGCCTTGGGACTTTAGGAATTAGAAGGGATTTGAGAACTCTAAAAGACTATTTTTGGGCTATTTTTCTTGTTGTGAACTAGTGTAGTGCTATCAAAATATTAAATTATTATTATTAAATAATATAATAATATAATCTAAGATGGTAGGGTCTTGGTCATGTCAAATTGATGACATAGTCAAGTTTCCCATAGTCTAGCTTGTTTAGGCCTCAAAAATCTTCTAATAGGTTAATTTTGCATTTTCACATATACAACTACATGATGATGTGGCATTAATAAAGAATTCAAGTTTTTAGAGACATATTTGTTACCTCAAACATGTTGCAATCCCTACTATTTTGTTGATACAATATTGAATTGTTATTGTCAATAAATAGAAACTATATGTAATAAATAGTTTTGTTATTCTTAACATGTTCAATAGTAAATCTCAATGCACTTCATCTTTGTAAAAAAGGAGAAGGCAAATGTTTTATATAAGTGGGGGGTAGGAAGGATGACAATCCAAATGGGATATGTCAAAACGTAGTAATTGCAAACTTAAAAAAAGGTTTGGACCTCATTTAAGCATAGTCATTCAATTTTTTTTCAAGATATTGTTCATCTAACAAAAATGTGGAAATTGCAGTTGAATTTTGGCTTGAAAAATCCATTTTGTGATTTGAATCCTTCAAAGAAGTTCTAGACCAAAGTTCAAAAAATGATATGCATTAACCCATTACCAACTAGTCAAATATAATGTTTGAGTTGAATTTAGCCCATTAGATTCAGTTTTTTTTTTTTCATTTTTCATGAAGTGGCGAAGTGGCGATATTAAATGTTACAGTGGTGCTCCAAGTTTCAACATTCATCCACGTACTAGATAGAAAATGTGTTACTACGTATCTATAATTCTGTTTTCATTCACAATGTGGCGATTTCATCCAAGATTTTTCTTGAACTTGGAATTTTTTGGCGATTTCATCCAAAAATTTCCTAAAAATTTCCTATGGTTTGGTGCTAGGAAAAAAAATTTGGTGCAATTTTGCACCAAATCGCCAGAAAAAAAAACCCTGATTAGATTGTGTTTGAATACCAATCCTATATAATTTTTATTACTTGAAACTATGAATTATATATTATTGTGAAATTTTTTAATTTGTTCCATGAAAAATTGTAATTTTTCTCATATTTGTTGCAAAAAAAGAAAAGAAAAAGTATAGCAAAAACAATTCAAATTACTTGAAATTTTCTCAAGATAATTAAAAAATAATTTGCTAGTGGAAATTTTTATTTATAATTTACACTATTTTTCAAATAATTGTAATTTTTTAAGTTAAAGGTGGAAATAAAATTATATCAATTATAATATATGTTAGAATAATCTAAACTTTTTATCATAAATTCAAGTTAGAATGAAAAAATTGATTTTGTAATTTAAATTGAAAATAAAGTTTAAAAGGAGAAAATATAAATGAAAAACACAACATATTGTGTTATTTGGAATTTAACACTTAGAACTTGAAATTGCAATGATTCTTTCAATTTTTGGATTTTTTCAAAATTTCAAGATGAAGTAGAAAGAGATCCTATCAAGATTCATTTTCAAAGCTTAACCCTTAAAGGACCGTCACTATACTTTCACCAAAAACGCTCCAAAACTGCCATTTCTAGTACAAGTACCTAAATTTTGAAAAAAATAAAATTTTGACATATCTAACTGTAGGATCTTGTATTATATAGTATCAAAAACATGTGGTAAGAATTTTAGACATTTCCACCAAGTGGATTGCAAGATATAAGCATTCAAATTAACCAAGATCATTTTTTTGACCTTGCAAAAAGCAGGGCAGCTGCACTTCACAAGCTCACATTTCTATGAAAAAATGACCTAAATGGTGGTGCTTCTTTGGATTTGTTTTTCTAGACAAGTTGGCCACATGCTTGAAAATTTTCGGATCATTTGCAATAGTACAACATATAGGAAAAAAATAGTAAGTAGGTAGTAGTAGAGAATGATTAAATATACTAAATTATTTACAATTTAAATATGGAATTAAAAATTTCCAATTCCCAATGGTTGAAATGTTGTAATAATGTATCTACATCCTACAATTTTTTTTTGTCCAAAAATTTTGAAAATTGGGTAAGATAAAGGATTTCAAAGTTTATTTTAGAGTAGGAAATCCAAAACTGCCCGCAAACAAAAAATTCTCATAACTTTTGACTCATTGATCAAAATGGAATGATTCAAAGCTTTTCTTGTATATAAAACTCTAGAAAATCAATTCCAAATTTTTGTTTCTGAAAAAAGTGATTTTTTCTTATCTGCCCAAACTGCCCTGTCGGTGAAAAATGTAACATATTGGGCCATAACTTTTGACTTGTATTTCCAAATGTCATGAAATTTGGTGCATATGAAAGATATTCCTTGCCCCCATATTCTATTGAAATTTCAGCCCCAAATGTGAAAATCTCCGCTCTTAGGTACCTGCCCAAAATTTCTATACAGCCAAAAAACACAATTTGGTCCTTTAGGGGTTAAATCAAATACTAAAAATGGTTACATTGAAAGTTAATATCAAAGTTGACCAAGGCACATTCACTTTTGGGATGCGTGGATCTTTAGGGGTTACATGAGGTCTAAAACTCTATTAAGTTATCAACTTTTGTACTTTTAGTATGAGTGGTTGTGCTTCCACCTTACTCCAAACTATTCCATACTTCTTAGTATACTTGCAATGCTTGCAATTACATACAATATTCCATTGTGTTCAATAAGTAATATGGTTTTGTATAATTTTGGAGTTGCATTTGTACTTGTAATAGTTACTAATATGTGGTAAAAAAATTATACAGGGTTTTATTGCCAAATGATAAGAGATTTCAACACACTTTAGTATGTATTTATTTGAACATTGTATGAATAAGTTGTGAATTTTCAAAGTGTTAATTATAAGGGTAACATAAATCAACCCTAATCTCTTGTATTCAAACAATGTACATTTTCAAAATTAATATCTTCATTCTAGGCAAGAATCTAAATGAGACAAATTTTGGTCAATTATTATTTTAGGTGTACTTAATTTTTATGGAATTTAGTAACATTATTGGTAGTATAGTCTAGTGTAATTTAAAGTGATATTTGATTCTAGAATGCCTAAATGATAAAAATAAAATTAAAAAAATAGCATCTATTAAATCAATCATGCATTAAAAGACCAAAAAAATTAAAAATTCTATGCATTCTTGTTGGTCAAGTTGTAATCATTCCTAAGTCTTGACCAAAAGACCACTCATTTTATTTATTTTCTTGGCTAGGTCCCAAGAATAAAGTGGCCATTCATAAACAAAATTCCATGTCAATGTTTGTAAAACATAAAAGTGACAATGACACAAAAAATTTATACTATTTTGGAAGGAGCTTTTTTCTATCTATAAGAATTGAAATAAATCACCAATGGTTTTTTTTGGTCATTTAGAGTCTATAGCATATTGAAAAGTCATCACATAGATTCTTCTTTTATTGTTTTTGAACTAATAGGTAAAGTTTTTTTAATTTGTCTAAATTATACAGTTTTTTATTAGTTTAAGGGCATTCATTTGATAGAAAAATACAAACTATCTTTCAACTTGGAAAGATATTTTTACAATAGATTTGGAAAAAATGAATATCATTACAAAAATTATGAGGCCTTTCTAAAGAGCTACCAGCTTTGCCCCCCTGCGTGCAATTAGGGAATTTTTTTCCCTAGATCTGATGTGGCACTATTGGTGCCATGTCAGACTAGCGACTTTTAAAAAAATTAAAACTAAACAAATATTTTTTAATTTTTTCTGTACTTGCACTACGGGGTTGTCAAAAATAAAAAACTACTAGCCCTTTAGAGGCCTCATAATTTATGTAATAAGTCATTAGAATCATGATTATGTTGTGTATTTAAAGGTATTTTTAATTTTGAAGATTATAGGTAGTGTATTTTTAAATGGTTATTTTTTGTAAGCTTCAACTATACATATATATAAATAATTTTTTTTTATTTGACATGTAAATAATGCATTTATTTATTATTCAATGAATGCATATGCTATATGTTATAGAAAAAAGTGCATCCCAAAGACTCCTATTATCACATTGATATGTAACTTCTTGTGATATGACACAATATGGTAAGAGAAAACACTACGATTATTGTGTCCATAAATTGTAATTTTATTCTTTGAATGGTTGTCAAAATATTATATGTCTATATTATAGGCACCTTCCATAGTTATAGGATATTTATATTATAAGTATGTATATTATAGACATCTTCAATAGTTGTAGAGTACCTATGTGTTGAGGCCCAAGGCTCGTAGGCTCACATACTAGCACCGTTAATCTTATTGCTAGTGACCATTGAAATGAATACATTTCTTTCCTAAAATTTGATGAGAGAATATAGAATTAATGCAATATTAGGGACAATGTTTTGAGAAGTGTAGACTAAAGTATATAATAAACTTTCAACCCTATAATTAAAGTCTAAGGTCTGCTTTTGGGTACATTTGACATCTTTTCATATTCAACAAAATTGGTATATGACCCTATTTGTTTTTTTGTGGCAAAACAATGTAGTAAGGTTTAAAATTTAAAATTAAGCTTTAACTCTATGCAATGTTGTCAAAAGTTAATTTATAGCTTTGGAAAATACCTACAATCACTAACAACTTATTCTTTTTGAATGAGTGTAACCTCTCAAGACATTTAGCTAGATTGTAGGTTACATTCTTTCCCTTCTAACAAAGATATGTATACTAAAAGTCAAGTATATTTACTTGTCAAAGTCACTTAGGGGACTTTAAATGAACAAAAGCTTAACCCTTTAATGCATGAGAATTGGCCTACAATTACACTATGAAAAAAACTACATACAATTAAAGATTCACTTAAATGATATGTATCTCTACAAGGATAATAAATTTACATCAGTAGTGATTGCATTGCACAGAGACTCATGTGACTAGTGATCAGTTAGTTTTTCCATCCCAATGAAAGTTTCACATCATGATTTCCATTACCATTCTAATCACATTACTCCACCTCAGATAAACTTGTGCTAACCCTACCATTACCATTCCAATCAATCATTGAAGCTCAATTCATAATAATAATCTATTTCAATCCTTGCACCTAGACATATTGTATGTAGATTTTCTTGTATTGTAAACTGTAGGCCATTTCTAGCTTTGCAGGGTTAATATATGGCAACGAGTAACAACATGGTTGGATTTTCTTCTTTCTTTCTTATTGGATGTTCACACCAAGCCTTAGTTGCATTTACTAATCTTCCAAAATAACGTCTTACAATAAATTTGCATATTTGCACTAAGTACTACATTCCTTCCATGTTAACTACCAAACTTGCAAGGAGCACAATGTGGAAGGCGAAAAGAGTTAAAAGAGACATGACACTCTTAAAATTGTTGATTTAATTTAGATGACATCTTCTTGAATCTATGTTGATCGACATCACCTTTGAATTGAAAAGGATCTTGAGTTTGATTGATCAAACCACCACAAGGAGGGCCAACTAAGATATGGATTGTGCTTAGAAGCCTTTTAAATGATTCAAAAGATTTTAGAACAAACCCGAGATACCAAATATCATTCCAAAATCTTATAGATGGGTTCCAAAGCAAAATTAACCAAAATGAAAATGGTTCAATGCTACATGAAAGAAACTAGATTTAAGACTTCAAAGAACTATAGTCCTTAGCACTTGGTCTTTGCTAAGAGTGAGTGCAAAGTCCCATTACATTTAACTTAGAACATCATAGATTTAATTGAAGACTTTCCAAATTCCAATACCATACCTATGAGTGATTTTGTTATCACTTTGGGGAAGTAGCCAACTATTTTTGCAATACTTGTGTGATATTTGAATGATACTTGGTGATATCTATATAAAAAGTAGACGATATCTACACTGAATAGTGAAATTAGGTTGCCCCACACTAATTTCTCATATCTAACACTTTCAGACATGGTCAGCTATAGTCTGGGGCAACCTAATTTCACTATTCAGTGTAGATAAAATTTGACTATTGGTCTTGAAAAAACAGCAGTAATCTGGCTATTTTAATTGAGAAAAATATAAATTTCCTTCACAAAAAATAGCCAATGTCTGGTCTTTTGATTGTAGCCAACTGGCAAAAAAAAATTGTACATAAAAAAACACTGGCACCCATTGAGAAGCAGTGAGAATTACAGTGTTTGTCAGTTATGAATAAGCTTAGCTTGTGTGGAATTTAATGAGAAGCATGACTGCACCATGCTGTGAACTGACGTCGACAATTATCTTTTGTTTCTTAACTTACATCCCACCTCTACCTAACTTCTGTTTGTTCATGTTTCATATCCTTCTTTTTTAAACAATTTAACATAAGCAGAAACAAGTTACAGGCACAAACTGCCAAACACAAAATGTGTAAGGTAAGTTTATAACAGCTCATCATGGTCAGAATCAGGAGTTTCCCCTCATGCCATTGCTTAAATTTTTTTTTTTAAATCCCACGTAAAGACAAGTGTGAGAAATAGTTTAATGAGAGCAATTGAATGTTTTTTTTTTTGACAAAGTATGAATTTGTTAAGAATTTTTGAAGTGGGCTTCCCATCATTATCCCAAAGAGTCTTTATACTACCTCCAAAACCAACAAAAAACACACTATATCCAAAATGCTTATCTTACTCACCTAAAGCAATCACAATATTTTCTAACATGACCACAACACAAAGGCCTAACAAAACCACTTCATGCAATGAATTTCGCTCAAAAGCTAAAAGTTCTTGTTAAAGTCACTCATCACTCCATTACCGTCACCTAAGACATTCATTGTAGCCCAAATCTCATTTATTGATAAAACAACAACTATAATAGGGTCATTCCCTAGGTGTCCGTGATGGGTCTTTTGACCTTAATGGACTGTTGTACCTTTACACAAGCTCTGCAATTATTACTCAGCTCCAAAGTTCCTCAGGTTACTGATGTGCATATCCTTCAAACTTCTGCCACCACAAAAGTTTCTCCCAAAGACAAGCACTGCAACACTATACCAACAGAGTTCACAAATTGAGTCTCGGTGCATAAACTAGCAAGCAAAAGGTGACATTGATAAACCCTCAACTCAAAAACGAGAAGAGAGAAATTTTTATTTACAGAGCTTACAGCAAAGTTTTTGCAAGAATTGGTACAGACATACGGTGTCAAAAAGCAACTAGGCAACGTTTTACTGCTGGTGAGGGCAGACAAATGGAATGATAACTCTGCAGGCAGGCATACTACTTCCTTATTAACTACCACACTAATGATAGAGCTTGGTATGCCCAAGCTAACATAAAGCAGATGGGCTCACAGACATTATCCATTGTTCAAATCTTATGCTGTAAATCACTTGTTTGAAATCATTACATACTAACAATTTTGGATGAGCATCGATCAGATGCTTGTGTGAAATATTTTCGAGGTCACTCCAGGAACTAGTATGTACGAGGGGTCGTACCTCTAAGCCAATCCAACATCTGTGTTTTCTGTTTCTGCATGCCTCTTCATCTAGGAATAACTTAAAACAGAGGAAATCTAATCAACTCCCAATCTCATGCTGAGAGGCATTCTTGTTGGGCAGAGAGGGTTTGCCCACTTGACATATCTCACGTAGGTATCCAGCTTCAGGACAAACAGGTATCCATAAGGATCTCCATAGGCTAGTATGTCACAAGACATTGTGAGGGTAAAAAACACACCCATCACCACTCACATAAAGACTTTTTCACAAAGCTAATTCTAAAATTCTATTTCTCCTTTTTTTGGGGGGGTAGTCTGAGTTTGGCGGTGACATCGGTTTCAATGTCAGTCGCACTGTTCAGAAATAAATTTTGAGCAAAAATAAAAGTCTTGCAGCTTGACTACATACCTTGGCGACTCCGAACAATCAAGGCGTCAAATCCAAGTCTTTGGAAAAGGGTAGACAAATCTAAATTCAATTACTTCGCAGTCTGCTCCGATGCTAGTTTGATCGGTCGAGAAGGCTCAGTCGAAAATATTTGTACTTGCCCTAGGTCTTGGGGGTGAAAGGAACGTTTCAATTGAAATTTGACACAAAAAAGGATCAAATTCAGGATGGGAACAGGTTGAGTACACTCTGCTTATAAACATGCAACTTGCGTGGTGAATGCCACCCTGGCTTTGAGGCGAGAAACCGCAATTTCAACGATTGCCACATATTTACCTAAATTTTTCAGCATAACTGTGACCTGGATCATCAGTCCCCACACTTACAGTCGAACGGGATGATGGTCCAAAAACTTGTTGACGGCCACAGCATCAAAATTGAGACTTGTCCAGATCATCAAAGAATGGATGGTGCAAAGCAGCCTTGGCTGAGACGCGCTTCGCGGGGTCGAACATCAACATTCTCTGCATCTCACGGACCAGACATCATCATAATGGCCATAGCAAAGCCAGACCTATACGATCCTAAAAAACATAAACAGGATGCTGCTTTAGCCGAATCAATTATTCCCCCATATGAAAGGTTGAGGGGGATCACTACTTACAGAAAGAAGGTCAAGTGCATCAGGACCCATATCGGGCACAGCTCGTGACAGATTTTGAGCTATCCATTGCGGGTACTCGTGCCAATCTCGAAGCTTATTCACTCCCGGCCACGATTCTTCTGTGGGCGTACCAAGCAATCTGCATCGACACAAGAATTAGAAACTAGTCCAATTGAGAAGCAATGTCATCTTGGGAGATTACGATACGTATCTGATATAGATTTTATGGCGAAAATTGAATTTCTGAAGGGTTTATGAGTAGTCTGGGCCAAACTATAATTGCAAAATCTATGAACCAGATTCTCCAAATTCATTTTCTTACTTTACACTTACTGGTTGTAGGTATTGAAAGGCAAACCTGAATATATGGAGGAGCTGCTGCAATTCTGAGTCTCCTGGAAACAGAGGGGTCTTGCGAGATAGTTCAGCTGCGAGAAACAATAATTTTTTGTGAATCGCCAAATACTTAACTTTGTTATCAGATGAAGACTCGTTCTGTGGTGCTGAATCAGCATGAAAGAACAATGAAAAGGATACACACCGAATATGCACCCCACAGACCACATATCCACGGATGTAGAGTAATGACTAGCCCCCAGCAAAACTTCCGGGGCTCGATACCATAGAGTGACAATCTGCACAATACCAAACAAAGAGGTGGAATTACTTCAATACACTGAATATTGGGAACCGGACTTCTGTGTCAGTTAGTAAGCATCCATAGATCCACATGCGAGTAATGGAAAAGAGATATAGGATAGTCATAAACCTCATGAGTGTAGCTCTTAAGAGGAACTGTGAACGCTCTACCCAGACCCAAATCAGCAATTTTCAGCAAACCTTTCTCCTTGTCCACTAGCAAGTTCTGGGGCTTCAAGTCCCTGATAACGACAACGATATCGGCAATTTAGCTGTTGATCACTTACGAAAATGCAGGTTAATGTCACAAGGTGAGTTACAGTGAGTAGTCAAGTTTGATATGAGTTACCGATGCATGACACCATGGCCATGGCAATGCGCAACACCTTTCAGAAGCTGATACATGAAGCTCTGCATTTGTAGAAAATCCGATTAAATGAGAAAAATATCCAAGCTGCGAAGGTCATGCCAGGCTGGAGATTTAGGTTTCAAAATTTTCAATACGGCTGTCACTAATCAGAGTAGAGAATCAACAAATCGTGATATCCCTATCAAAATTTGAACAAGGGATCTTCAACGTCAATCCTATGTCATCTCATTCATTTAGTGCCCAATCCTCTAACAGGAAGCTCCCCACGTTTTCCAGATCATGTAGATTTGCAACTGAATCGGAAGAGTTTTAACAAAACTTGTTGACCCAGGTTAAGAGAATCACACCGTAAACAGTATAATCACTGCATACCTGAATAGTTTTTGCCGGAATGGGGTTGACATTGCCTCGCCCATGCGAGTCAATGTACTTCTTTAGATCACTATCGAGGTACTCAAAGACCAAGTATAGTTGAGGTTTCCCATTCTCATCTACGCTTTCCACGCAAAGCAACCTGCATTACAACTCGAAGTTAAAGTGAAGAATTAGGGAAAAGAAATGGTTGTAAGTGGGAACATTCAAATCAAGAACGGACCCACAGCAACCCTATTCCAGTAAACACTATTCGAAATGACTGTTCCTTGGCCTACGACAACATCGCTCATAACTGTCCCTTGGAGTATACTCCCAGTTACTCGATAGCATTAGCCATGAGTGGCAAAAGCTTCGGAAGAATGTATACACGTCGTGCGTCTTTCAATTGAGATGATTTCACATGTGCACGTATCATTTTCGATACATGGCAATCAGTTCTGAGTACTTGATTGCTGTTAGGGTAATTCAGATGGAGAGCATGGTTCTGTATGAATTGTTGTCTTGTCAGATACCTGACAATGTAGATGCTATGTGAAAGCATTTGCAGAAGCGAAACCTCCCGAAGAGCAGTTGAGGGGACGCCCTCGTCCTCCATTTCCAACCTGGTTTTCTTCAACGCAACAAGGCGACCTGTCCTCTTGTCTCTTGCTTTGTACACTTTCCCGTAAGTCCCCTCCCCGATCTTCTCTAGCTTCTCATATCCGTCCATTGCTGTAGTTCAGTACGTACTGGAGGGGCGGGATATCAGGCACTTCTTCTCTCTTGATGTCTCGATCGTTGCAAAACTGTATCCGTAGCGTTTGGGGGTAAGAGCAAGCCCAAACGACACTCACGCTCCTCTCCTCGCCATTAGAGTGACCAGTCGCTTGTAATGCAGATTAGGAAGGAGAGTTTCGTGCCGTAGCTAAAAGAATGAGCCATCAACGCACATTGTACACCACCAGCATTGACAATTACATGCCCATCTCACGTCTTGTTGATGCCTCAAGAACTGGAGAGCTTCGAGCGGCAGATGAAAGTCATAACATGTAGACTAAGACCAGTGTGAAATCCAGTACCATTACATTTGAAAGGTGTTTCAGTCGATGAAAGTTATCGAAAGATCAGATCAAGAAAATCCGAAACAGAGAGTGTCCTTCAGTAACAGAGCGTTTAGGTCAAGGCTGTTGTTGATGAAGGTAACAACAGGAGAGCCGCCACCCGATTCTTTTAGAGGGCAATGACAACGGACATCGTCCTTAACAAAGACGGCCTTCAGGATAAGAAGGCAGTCAAGCTGGCGACGCTCAATAAAGGTTCCTCTTTATCAGGTTTCCCCTACTACACGTACAGCAAAAACACAGACCTCGCAAGGGGCTACTCTGAGGGAACCCAGTAAGCAGATATTGAGATACACGATGCCCAAAACTGCACCACGAAATCTATCCAGCTCCTGCAAAGAAGCTCCAACGAATACAATAGCAAATTCGTGGACCACAGAAACAGGAAGGCGAAACTCCAGAAAAAAATTCAAAACAGGGATGACGCAAAATTCAAATTACGAAGAGCAAATACTACAAAAACGGAATAGGTAATCGGACTCGTAGCGACGATCAAACTGTAAAACAAACCACAAGTCTCATAAGCTGAAATCTGGACGAAAACTTTATGATCGCCTTTCAATCTTTTGACAGCAATGCGACCTGACAGCAACGAGAAAACACAAAAACCATCACAGCGAACTTCTGAACACTGAAGAGCTCCACTGTGAAGCTGCAAGAACGAACACTGCAAAGGTCGCCCCAAGAGAGGTCGAAACGAACTCGTGATAGTGCCCTTCAGATACTCGCAAGAGGCGAATAATACTCTACAACATGAACCGAACAGATTGCTACGTTACATAAAAGGCTATCTATCTATCTATCACAATGGGCAAGAAGACAAACAGCCTCAGTGACATCGAAGCCAGCATGATAGCAAAAGACAGAGAATTCACATATGATCTTGACACACATTATAATAAGAAAATGAAGCTCCTACATCTTTAGTCACACAAATTCAAACCCCCCGGAAAGAATGCTCAAAAGCGCGATTGCTACAAGACTACTACCGACAAGAAAAAAAAATGCTCACGCAGCAAGGAGACCCTGCAAAACACTGCCAAATGACCTCAAACCGAGCGCAGCACGATATAACTTATTGTCACAGGGGACCACGCCTCCACGTACAATCGAGCCGAGGCTCCCCACACACTGAACCCGAACCCGAACCCCGAAACATAAGAGGAGAGAAAATTCTCTACTCTAAGTTACTGCTACTAAAGTTCAGCTTGCTTGCGAATCCCAATACAAAGTCAGGTGAGCAAGAAGAAACAGAAATGGGGATTGCATCCCATGGAGCTGCACTGACAATTTGCCTGCCAACGCTATGATCAACGATGACGACGAACGCGACGACGACGACGACGACGACGACGGCGACGAGCCTGTCTCGGGTGGGGGTGTCGTCCATTCTGCCAAGCTGTCGCGAATTCAAACTGGCGAAAGCCGAGGCGAGGAAGAGCAGCGATTTGCGCAGCGCTGCTCTAGAATCTAGGAAATGGGTACATCGGAGAGGGCTCACATGTCTTTCTCCAGCGAGAAACCTGGTGCGCCTCAAAGAGCTTTCCGGGGCTTGGGACTGGTATCTACGCCGTTCCTAGACTTCAACCCCTTCCCTGTTTGAATCGCGGCGGCCTGCCCTGGCCTCGCAGCGACGGACAGGACCGGACTGGACCACCGGGTGTCTGTGTCAATTGATACCCGCCGGTTCTTAATTTCAAATTCCATTCTGGTTGGTTCTGGGGGCACGGAACTGGGGGTGATGGACACGTTTCCTCATCAAGGGGGTGTGAAGGACAGTTTGTTCAATGATATCAGATTCAAAGTTTGGCACTTCAACCAGAGGTCAATTATGATTCAAGTCTCTCACGGTTTCTTTAGTTCGGTGAAAATTCCTTTTCCCCCTTAACTTATTTAAGCTCTCTAAGGGTACATTTAAGTGACAACCGAGGCCAAGTAACAGGTGCATTATAAGGTGGGGACCCTTAAACCGCCACTTTTTGCCACTGTGTGTAGTTGCTATTATTAGACTGCTTAAATTTTCAAATTTTTAAACTTGTTGGCAAGTGGAAGGAGGTTTCAACACACTAAAGAACACAACATTTGGATACCGTATGCAAAAGTTGTGAAGGGTCAAAGATTTTCTTAGGCACATGTTCTAAAATCGTTTTTTCAACATATATACATATTGAGTTTGGAGATGTACATAAAGTAATGATGGCCATTTTAGACAAGGTGCAATTTTGGGTGTACCTACCTTAAATTTAAACTTCGAAGATTGAAGTGGACATTACTGCAACCCTTAAAAGGATCAGGCCTTCAAATTCCAAACAACGGATGAATGCAAACACATCATTCCTTGGCATGCAAAACTGCATTTTTTTTCCATCCATCAAGTTTTAAGAAGATTTTTGTATTAGTTCTTTGTAACATTTGGATTGTGTAGATTTTGAAGATTTTGCTTTGCCTATATTCTATAATCCAAAGGATATTGGTTGGTCTATTTTTCAATTTATGAAATGACCCTTCAAAAATGATTGGAATGAAAAGGTAAAATAAAAAGCTTCAAAAATCACTATGACTAGAACTTAACATATTGAATTTAGAGGAAAAGAATTCTTGTAAAAATCACACATGCTCAATCCACAATTGATTTTAGAAGGAATTCATAATTTTTGGCTTTCAAAAATTATTGAAAAAAACTTGTTTGTGTAATTGGTTATCTAACCATATAGATATAATCTATGGATCATATTTTACAACGATTGTTTGAAAGTTGTCATTAAATTATTCAACTTAGTTGTATTTTATAATACATCTTTATAATTTTGAAAATCTAGACTATCCCATGGTCCTTTGGGGGGGAAAGTATAATCCATGTGATGGTAAATACAATACAAGAGAAATGGGTGTTTTAAATGGGATTTTAAGTATAGTCCTAGAGATAAGATATTAAGTAATGACCTTTATGTAGATTTTTACTAAAAATTCGTATATTTTCAGTAAATTTTTACTAAAAATCTACATAAAGGTCATTATACTTAATATCTTATCTCTAGGACTATACTTAAAACACCCCTTTTTCTTGTAGTGATATATACTCCTCCCAAGATTCCTAGTTTGTCCATACAAAAAAGGAGGGATATAAAGTAATAGATCCAATTGGAGTCTATAGTCCAAGATCCAATTTCACTCTCTTGCATGCTAGTGTAGTAAAAAGTGCACTCAATGTAGAATTTAGGCTCAAAAGGTTGGAATTGGGTTGGAAAGACACCATTTAATGAATTCAATGAACAACACGGTGTGGCTCTACATATGGCAAAAAATTCCTTCATTACTCCACAATTTGAAGGAACACTTTCAAATTTCAAATTGCCATCAAAACGACATCGTGAATTAATAGCATTGTATTTGCAACAAAAGGACAAGAAGAATCCCCCCCCTTTAAAATCCATTGTGAGAAGCTTTTTGATTTTCTTTTGATTGACTTCAATATATCACCTTTTTTTCAATTATAAGTTGACCATAATACATGTGGAATATTCCTTTGATTTCCCCATTACATTTTGAGACATGATGTACAAGAGGAGCAAAAAATATGATGAAGAATTTTTATGCATAGGAAGCAAAATGCAACTGGTTGTGCTAGCTTTGGAGACAAGATTAATTAGCTTTGCAAAATGAATTTCTTGTACTACTTGAAACTAAAAATTGGGGCAAGAACCTTGCCCCGTACTTTAATGTCCCAATAAATATTTCTTTACAAAATCGTAATACACAATGGTAGGTTGTCTTTGTTGATGTCTCCCAAACTACAAAAATCATGCTTTAGTTATTACAATGTCTATGTAGATGATGATTTGAAAATTGATAAATTGAAGGACCTTTTGTCAATTTTTGAGAAGCTATGGAGTATTTTTTGTTAACAATCATGACATTTTGAGATACAACATGATATATACAAGTGTATATGCAACATGATGCCACGATTGTTTTGTCACCATAATGTCCTGTCAATTTTGAACCACGTGAATGTTTTGCATTTTGCCTATGCTTTTGTATGTTTTTTTTATATAAGAACTAGACATTTTGAATTCTTTCAAAATACCAAAATTTGTATAAGAACATTTGAAATTTGAACATGTTTAAATTCAAATAACTTCAATTGTTTATCATTTATATGATAGCACAAAAGATCAACCTTAAGATAACAAAAAACAATCATCATTATTTGTCAAGTTTAGGATATTTTTTATTATGACAAAAGATCTACATAATCAATAATTAAATTTAGTGTTTAAAATGTGAAAATTTCAAATGGTGTGGAGGGATATTTATAAATTATACATAAAAAATCAAATACCAATTAATAAATGTAACCAAAAAAAATCTAAATGTAAGTAGAAATGAAGAATATTTTAATCTATTTTCAAGCAACAATCATTTTTTACACCCTCAACTCTTTCAAATTTGATCATGAAGTCAAATAATCATGGTTATATTTAGTTTTTTATTTATTTATTTATACTTTAAAATAATATATATGTTGATTTTTCAAGATTGTTTGGGAGGAAAATCAAAATCATCAGGACTTTCAAAAAATGATATTAAATGAAAATTATACCAAATGCAATATGAATAAAAATAATCTCATTTTTTTCATCAAAGACAAAGGTTGTATAAAAATAAGTGGTTGTAATAAATCAACTTCAAAATGGAAAATTTGACTCACCCCCCAATGTTGTTAGTATAACTTAGTTTGGATATGCTACTAACTTTTGGGGAATGTTTTAAATTTCAAAATGAAATGCAAACTAAACTTAATAAGCTTCATTTTTCTTAGTTGATCTCATATTATTCTTGGTTTTATGCTGTATTTTTTTAAATGATAAAAAAATGTCAAAATTTGTAGTTGATTTTTTCAAATATGAAAAAACACTGTTAACGCCAATCGTTACATTTTGTAAATGTATTTAAGAAAAGTTCTACACAAACTAATTCAGACTATGTAACAAGTTGGTTGGCTTTCATAATTTTGGCTTTACAAGTGATTTTGTATATAATATAATTTTTCCATAAATTACAAAAAGTATGAGTTTATCATTCCACCTATCAAGACAACATTTACATGATCAACAAAATATAATTGTTAAATAATAAATCTTATGTTAACACTACAAGAAAAATGGGTGTTTTAAGTATAGTCCTAGAGATAACATTTTAAGTAATGACCTTTTTAGGAGATTTTCAGTAAGTTGGCTACATGTTTGAAAATTTTCAAATGATTTGGAGTTGTACGACATGTAGGAAAAAATAGTAAGTAGAAAGATGAAGAGAATGATTTAAAATACTAAATTGCTAAGAATTTAGTTATGGAATTGAAAATCTTCAATCTCAATGGTCGTAGTGTTGTAATAAACAATCTACATCCTATGATTTTATTTTTTCCAAAAATATTGAAAATTGAGTTAAATAAAGGACTTCAAAGTTTATTTTAGAGTAGAGAATTCGTAACTATCCACAAACTAAAACTCCTCATGACCTTCATCTCATTAATCAAAATGGAATGATTAAAAGATTTACATCTATATATAAATCTAGAAAACCAATTTTGAATTTTTGTTTATGAAAAAAGTAATTTTTTCTTATCTACTTGGACTGCTCAGTTGTGAAAAAAACCCTACATATGATACAATATCTTTTTAATAATGTAATCAAAAGTTTATGAAAATTGTTGGGCCTTAAAAAAATGAAAATTCCGTTTATAGTGAGTTGACAAAAATCTCTTTATATGCCAACAACATAGTTTGGTCGTTTAGGGGTCAAGAGATAGAATCAAATACAAATATGAATATTTCCAAATTGGTTCCACGCTCGGGTTTTACCAATGTCTAGGATTGAAATGCCTAGTTTTATGATTCAAAGACTAGTATAAATTAAGCTAAATAATTATAGTCAAGTTCCTATGTTTAGATCACAAAACTAGGCCTTTGTTGGGCCTTGCTTAATAAAAATCTATGAATTGTTAAGGAGTGAAGTGATGTATTAAGTGCATTTCATCTTCAAGAATTATAGAAAAAATATTATAGAAATTACTAAAAGCATAGAAAGAGAAAATATGACTTAGAAGACATTGTTGTAATTATAATACATTCACATCAAGGGGGAATCTTGACTCAAGAATGATATAATAGACTCACTATAATGGAAAATTGGGATTAGTGGGAATTTAGATTAAGAAAAGAGAACTACACTTAAATTGAACTCAATGAGAATTTTAAATCCTATTTTTGGATGAAAATTAACAAAGTGAATTCCTATTATAGTGAATAGTAGTACAAGGACAACAAGAAGTTGGGAATCAAAAACTATTTGGACAATGAATGGGGACATCTATGGTATTGTGGAGGTGATGACTTTGGAAGATGATAGTTTTAATAAGTTTCTTTCAATTTGATATCCTATTTGACTAATATTTTGATACTATGGACGTCTTTCTTTCATTTGCATCAAATAGATTTTGGATCCATCTACAACCTTTGACCTTGAAAAATTATAGCTCATCAATTAGTTATAATTTGTATAGAAATTGACAATTTTAAAGAATATATGTTTAATGTATTATTTTTTTAAGTATTTTTTAGATTTACTAGTCAAGCAAAAAAATAATTTCAAAAATAGATGCTCAATTTTTTAAGATTTTTTTTCATGATTTTCTTAGTAGAGAATACTGGTAATTAAAAAAAATTGTATTTAAACACCTAGATATACCTACTCTTTCATGTACACATCTTTGTTGAATACATATACTTTTAGAAGAAGAGAAAGGGGTGTTTTAAGAGATAAGATGTTAAGTAATGACCTTTATGTTGACCTTTAAGTAGATTTTTAGTAAAAATTTACTAAAAATCTACATAAAAGTCATTATTTAATATCTTATCTATAGGACTATATTTAAAAAAACACTTAAAACACCCCTTTCCTTATAGTGTGTGTATTTCCACCCAACTTGTTTATGTTGGTTTTCATTATAGTTCAATTTTTTCTTCAACAATGATGGAGATTTCTAGATAAATAAAACTCTTTCTTAACAATGGGGGATCTAAATAAATGCTTCTAGAAAGAAGAGTAGTGGATATACTTTATGTATTTGATAGTAGTATAGTCCTATAAGTAATGACTTTTTAGGAGATTTTTAGTAAAAATTTACTAGAAATACATGTGTTTTAAGTATAAATTTACTAAAATTCTCCTAAAAGATTATTATTTATAGGTCAATATCACTAGGATTATACTTTAAAATACTCCTTTTTCTTGTAGTAGATATACTTGCCATGGTGTTGGGCACATTTTGATTGACATTTAATATATAACTCATTACATGATTTTTGAGGCCTTTGGGAGACTGCAAATTCCTCATAGTTCTTGAACTATGGGAATGTTGCAAGACTAGGAGTTCGACATAGTAGAGAGACTGCCATGTCAGATAATATTGATTAAATATTTTTTAAATTATATTTTATTATTTTATTATTAAATAATATGATTGTCCAACCATGGTTCACAACATGGGAACCATGGTTGAACATTGTCTTAGAATCCTCATATCTCCCTGATGTCTATATAGAAAGTCTAATGTCATTTAGAGAACATCGAAATTTAGAACTTCAAAAATTTATAATTAATTTATACATTTATTCAAAATTTATTCATAAAATTCATGCCAAGAAAATCTCAAATTTGAAATACCTTTTTTCTTGACTCAAAACAAAAATTTAATTACTTTAATAATAGGAACAACAATCAAATGTTTAGTAGAACAATTTTAGATTTTGTTCCTTTCTATGTTTTTTAAATTTGAATCAATTGAAAGGGACCATTCAATTATAGGTGCATAATCATATGACGATCATGCTTATCTTTACCAAGAATTTTGTTGAGGACAATAATGATTCAACCTTAACCCCTAAAGGATAGAATCTATGATTTATATAGTCAAATTTGAAGGTCCCTCACTTTGTTTTCTCCATTTTTTTGCTATTTATGAGTGAATGTTTTTGGTTTAATTTTTTATAGATGAAATCACATGTCTAATATTGTTATACAATTTTCAAATTTTTTTTGTTTATATTTCAAATTACAATTAAATTTTGAAGGAAAAAAATTATCTCATATATAAATCATATTCAAAAAATCTAAAATTTTGAGAATAGAAGTAAATTATTGTGATACAAAGAAAATTTTCTTATCACTCCATATGTAGAATTGTGATTATAGATCTTCTACTTCAAACTTCACTAAAACTCTTATATTAAGGAATTTTTCAAATTTGCAAGTGGAGTAAAAATTATACTTTAGAAGTTTCTTTTTTAATATTCAAAATCATCCATTCTCCAATATGCAAAAGGCTAGTTAACCATCCAAAGGACAAAAAATGTCCTTGGTGTCCTTTTGGATTTTATGAGAGGTTTGTACTATGCAAGTGGTTTTGGTTTTGAATTTTTGGACTGTGTTTCGCCGCCATCAAACATCCATCAAGTTGGATTCATGGAAATGATATGAGTTCTCTAAGGTGAAAACACCTAAAATTATCTATATATTCTTTGGTGCACCTACAACAAATACTTTAATTTAATAATAAATTGTCATTGCAACCGTCATTTTATGCTTGGAGTATAATGAGGGGGGATTTGAAGTCATGAATGGGACACAATACAAACATGTCAAAGTAATTATTGAGTAGATTTGCTTGTGATTAAGACCATATTAGGGACAACTAAGTAGTTGCCACCATATCATTAAGGTAACTAAGATAACATCGACTACTAGTGCATACTGTCTCCAATTACTTTGAGATAGGTAGTATACAATTTTTCACAATCTAAAGGCTCCAACATGTTCCTTTACAATTTTTTACAAGTAATGAGTGGTGTTGAATGAGGACATCAATAGGCAAGTCTAGGGTGACTTTTAGTGGTCATACACCTTCCTCTTTTGAAAAATTATGGAATTCACATGGGGTTTCCAAATTTTTTTTTTTTTTTTTTCTTTTGAAATTAATGATTTCCATTTGCTAAGAAGAGAAAACTATTCCCCTATACTAAAGATAGCTTGAAACTATGTTGAATTCCTTATTTTGATTGTCTCATGATTTTGGAATGAAATTAATCTTTTCCTTACTTAGGAGACCTACAAGACGGCTAGGTTAAATTGCCCCACTCATTCCCTGTGGTTTACACTAGAAGAAAACATTGTAACTTTTTATTTTCCACCTAGGATAAATTTTGAAAATGTTGAATTTACATTTGGAATCAAAGGCCCCAAATTAGGTGGGTGAGGTGAAGAAATACAAAATTAATCAAGCACAAACTATGGGGCAATTTTTTTACATTTCCATGGTTGGGGGAATAAGGGGGTCAATTCACCTTGTCCGGCCATGCAGGACTGCTTCAATATTATATTGTTCCAGTTTTTCTGTTCCACCACACAGAAAAAGAGATTAAAAAACACAATAAAAAAGGACGTCTTGTACTGTCCAGATTACTCCGTATTATTCTTTCTTTTGTATAGCCAGGCTAATAAGATAAAGAACTGGAGGTTTCCTAGTACTGAACAAAAAAAAATGAGTATCTATTTTAATCTCAAGAAATTTGAAAAGTCAAAAACAAAAACTTATTATAATCCTATTGCAATAGAATAAGTCTATTTTGTGAAAAGTTGAAAGAAGTACGGTACATGAATGTCTGATTGATTCAGCACTCATGTACCAAAATTGAATTTCCACATTACACTTTTAGGGGTCCATGTCACCTCACACCATTCACAAGATGGCACGTGTCATTTAAAAACAAAAATGTCTTAGTTTATGCCTAATGTAATCTTCATGTAAGGTAAGTAGATTTATAAGTTTTTCTCTACACTTGACACAACAACTCCAAATTGGATTTTGGATCCAAAGTGTAGTAAAGCAACATTTTGAGAGTTGATTGCCTTCTACAGGAAACTGAAGTTGTTGAAACAATTTTTAGTAAATTTTTGTGGGAAGAAAAATGGAATTGGCATCTAACCCAAGTCGTTTCATCTTTTGGGGACCTTCCTAGAATTAGTTACAAATTTTTCGAAGTTGAAAAGTAGTAGTCACAAAGAACCCCCCCCCTCTTGAAATGTACACCACAAGTACATTGAAGAAAGCAAAATGTACCTTTGCGTTAGTGGTTGCTTTTAGAGCACATTTTGAGCATGCACACTGAGGTTTTTCTTTCATTTTTTATGAAGTGCCAAAGTGGCAATGTAAAATGTTACAATGGTGCTTCAAAATTTCAACATTCATCCACATATCGGATAGAAAATATGCCATCAACAAATATCCCACTATGTCCATAATTCTATTTCCATCCACAATGTGACGATTTCATCCAAGTTATTTTTTTCATTTGAATTTTTCTTGGTGCAAACACTTCATGATTTGTCACCATTTTTTAGCCCAATTATTATTTTTTTTCTGGCACTATTTCGTAAGAAAGAATGGGATCAACACAGGCCAACTTGGAAATTGTAAGTACCCCACGAATCAAGGACAGTAAAAGTGAGAACTCCAGAGAGACTTAAGATTTAAGATTTCTTCATTCATGGATGACACTCCCTCTGGCCTGCGATGGATCCCAACCATTGAATTCCGTTCCAGGTGAAGGAGGGTCTCCGTTCCGTTCCGTTATGACATGAAGAACGAGCTTCAATCCGTCGACCTATATTTTTATTAACTCAGAGCTTGGCATAAATTAAGAGTCTCTCTCTCTCTCTCACTCACCTCCACTGGCTGGCTGTTGTTGAACATCTGCGGTGAATAATGTTGTGTATTTTCTATGCGTTCACATTCAATAACTGAACTGAAGGCGTTTCAACTTTCAACTCCATCAGTCGATCATGAAAAAACCGTCCTGACAAATGAATTGGAGATTGCTATTCAAACTGTTTTAATTGCATCCAAGTGTATTGCAGACATTTAAAGGTGTGGCAGAGGAGTCGCAATGAAGGAAACAGACCAAACAGACACCATCTGAGCAAACGCCAGGCGGGGGGGCACTCTTGACTGATGGGGGGGGGGGAGTGGACAGACAGACAGACAGACGTGGTAATGGTAAGGGCATTGCGAAAGATAAAAGTTAAGTTATGAATACTCCCCCGGCCCATCTGATCATCACAGAATTCAACTGAGTTGATCTTACTGTTCCGTCGTTTGAATTGAGGACCTGGTTTTGGCTTCAGTTGCAAGTTCAAAAATGGCCGGGGGGGGGGGGGCTCACATCACTCCAGTCCCTGCCTCCCCTGCCGTGCCCTGCCCTGCCTGCGTGCCTGCGTGCCTGCATGCCCTGGAGTTCAGTTAACTTAATTATTAAGCTTACTGGAAGTGAGAGCCTTGAGGAACCCTGGCCTGGGGAAATGGGCAAAAAAGAAGAAGAAGAAGAAAGGAAGAAAAAAAAAGCATGAAAATAGGGGAGAGGGGGAACATTACTTGGCAAGCTCCAGGACACCCCGCAGCCAGAGTGGCAAGGCTTTTCTTGGAGAGGGGGCCAAGGTCAAATTTAGCCTTGAATCCGCTTCTGATTCCTCTCCCACACATGCGTGGGCAGCTGACCCCGGCGGCCCTTGAGGAGAAGCAGAACCACCATTATCTGCGTGCCTTTCGAGCTGGAAAACACCAAGGAAAAAGGGATCTGCAGTGCGTCCCCCAAATTTTTTCAAAAAAAACTCCAATTCGAAAGGTTCACCTTGCGGGTTTCAAAAACCCGTCCGCCGTTGCAGGACGTACGCCACGGGGGCAAGGCAAGTTAGGAAAAAATAATACCCCTGTCTGTCTTTTCATTGCCCACAAACTCAACTAATTTCGTGACGATGCATGGACGGAATCACGGAAAAGCAGGGCCTATTCGGGTGGGGTTCAAATCTCCAATCCACCCCAGATTTCAGTAATTCAGTTCATTCAAAGTTGACCAGGAGGCCCAGAAGTCAAGCCATGAGCCCGGCAGGAGTCTAGGCTGCAGGCACAAGGCTGCTGGGTTTAGTTCATTTTTAGTTTCACTGCCATATTTGATTAAAGCTCCAGATCTACGTTGCGGACGGGAGTCCATTCGTACATCCCCCCCCCCCCCCCCCCCCCCGCCCCCTTCAACTGAACCAGGCACTCAGAGAGTTTTTTAAATTAACTCGTTAATTGATTTTTAACTCAGAAAATGAGAATAGATGAATGCAAGTGTGCATTTACAGAAATGAGTGGGGTCAGGATGATGAGACGGAAGACGGAAGTGGTGAACCTGATGGCCAGGCTCCAGTCACCGACCCACCTTCCTCTTATGTCTGCACAGCTCCACTTTCAGGTTCCATTAAGCTTACAAGACCTAATCGAGAAGGCCCAGTAAGGTAGTCCAGTACTAGTTCGAATTGACCACTGACGTCCCCGGTAATGCACGATGTTTACTGATCATTCCTGCAACCTGACATGCCAGGGAGCAAATTGTTCATGCAAATTAAGAATGGCAGGCGAGGACCGACGGAGTGTGTGGACAATGACAAGGGAAAGAGATATTTGTTATTACGCATCGGTTACTCACAGAAGACGAAACTATGAAGCGAAAATGATGGACTGTGCCAGTATGATAATAATAATTTCATCATTAAATAATATTATCAAAATAATAAAGAGCATTACATCAGTTGGGGAGGAAACGAGATACACAGGTGCCTGCACATCTCAGAGAACGTAAATGAAATGCCACAAGGATGAAAGCGACCAAAGAGCCCCAACATGTTGAGACATATATACAGGAGCAAGAAAATTTGTTCATCTAAAACATTTAACAGGTAGAGAAGTAAACTCTGGTTTGCAAGCTAAGAGCTCCAATGAAGACACCTACCACATGCAACACCACTCCATCAGAGGGTTATGAAGCTTGTGAATGCTTCATTTACACAGTAAGTGGTCTAAAGGATGTTTGTGCTTACTACAATCCTATTCAAACGTTTGGAGGTTATGATGCGTAAGTTTTGGCCTGGGCGTGTAGATGAGACGATTCAGGATACATCCTGAAGGTGGTACGTTTTGTAAATCCTACTGGCCCTGTTTCAAACACTGGTCAAAATGGATAACATCAGAGATCAACAGAGCAGTCAACGCAGAGTACCTCCGAAAAGATACAACAAGATGAGCCCGACCTTATAAAACGTCTTCGTAGTCCCTTGAAAATCTTTGAAGCCCAGTAATGGATGACAGGAAGGCGCGACAATATTGAATGAATCCATAGCAAGGACACGAAACAATCACCACTGTTCATCCGTAACATTGCAAGGTGATCTCTAAATGGACTGAATATAAAAGATATGTGAACCCTGATCCCTAAAAGCCCAATCCCGTTGCCTTTGCTCCAACAGAATTTATGCATAAGAAATAAATCCTAGTATCAGTTCCCAATTTTGCAGTACAAAGCTCACATACACTGTCAATGCGTCTGAAACCCGGCCAGCCTGCAATTTAAAAAAAAAAAAATCATCCGAGCAAGAGTGCAAAGACTCTTGAGTTCAAGGCGATGAATTTCAATTTCATTTCAAGTGAACCATTCCTGCAACAGCGATATCACTCAACCTTAGAGGTTGCATGTGGCAAATCCCTAGCACGCTCCCAAGTGCAGAGATTTTCAACACATTGATTAGAATGATTGCTATCACAGCTTAAGTATGCAAGGAATGCAAAAGTGGGTAGTTGTACATGAAATCGTATCCTCAATATGCACAGAATGTGACATTGTCTGGAACTGTTAACTACAACCTGATTTCAAGGTGTGGACTGAACACCATACGATATTGCCACAGAGCGGCACAAGAAAAGAAAAAACGATGCATGTGATCCCCATTTCGAATGCACAATAGGATAGTAATCCGAGCTGCATCACAACCTTGTGGCCCCCCAAAACTAGGTCATCAGTTCCTACACAAATCAAGTTCTGACATTGCAAACATTATGGCCTAAATGTAAACAAATTACAAGACAAAGGTCACAGAAGCCCTAAAAAGCAAGCTGCAGTGTAAACACATCCCATCAGCTGGCGAAACAATGCAAAGAACTCGATCATCAGCAACAGCATACCCTCAATAAGGTAGAGAACCCATTCACTATGCAAGTGCCATTCAAACATACATATGACTTGTAAGAAATGAGATACTTCTAGGTTCTATTGATGCTTTCATGAGATACATCGTAGACGCAATACTTGAAGTTCTAGGGTAGTCTAAGCTCGTATTTGGGACCTCACTATTAGGTCAAATTTAAAAAACTCGTTACTTATTCAAACAGTATCCAGACAATCCATCCAGTAGCGCCTTGAAATCCTCTCAGAAAATGGAACAAGCCCCCAAAAGAAAATTTTCATTCTTACAGTGTCAACCACTAAACTAAAAGCCTAGAAACCGGGTTCCCTTCCTTATTGCGCCCCTGGTCACTTCTCCACCGTCGACCCCTCAATCCGCATTGTACATCAGATCGCCTTTGAGTCCAGCAGCCCCCCAAAGAGAAGAAATATGAAAACAGAAGCATCGGCAGCAAGCGAGCCCAACCAAGTCAAGGAACCGTCCGAGTCGAGTCGAGCAGCCCTAATCCCCAACGAACGAATCCAAAATGAAAGAATGACGAAGACACAAATTTCCTGGTGATGGTGACGTGCGATGGGAACACGAGCTCGATAATCAACACCCTTAGCTTGAAATCAACTGAAGAGAGAGAGCGAAGTCCTGGATCAAAGTTGAACGATGATGCTGCCCACCCGATCGAAGCTTCAATAATTTCTACAATTTTTCACACTCAATGTCATCGACAATGGAAATTTCCGGCATATGAAGTCGGAAATTTCAGGAGCAGCGCCATGGAATGAATGGACTATTCGAGTCGTGCAATTGCAACTACACTTTGACATTCACTGCCTGCAACCCAACCCCAGTCCACAAGGAAGAAGCATCAGCATTGACTCGCAACTGAAGCCTGAGCCTGAGGCAGACACGCGTCAGTCAGGTATAGCCTCCCCATCGGGAGAACCAAGGAGGCTCTAAATGACATCTTCTTGGGGCTCCCTTTGGTATTACATTACTTAGATACCAAGGATATTGATGGTTTCCTTCAACAAAAAATAGCGAAGAAATTAGCCTATTGGGGTATTCAAAGACTCTCTTTGGTTGGTAGAGTAATGGTGGTCAACGCAGTTTTTCTATCAACTATCTACTACTTTATTGCTATTTGGAGTGGCTCCTTGCAAGCGATTCGTGCAGTCTATGAGAGCCTTCGCAACTACCTATGGAGCGAGACTAAATATACAACGCGAACCATAGTCAATTGGGATGACTGTTGTCTACCAAAAACAATAGGAGGGTTAAAATTGCTAGACCCTAAGGTATCCTTCACGATTCTTCTTGCCAAATGGATCATGTATGCCATTGAGCCAGGTATTTTCAATCTTAAAATCCTCCTTAGATTTGGCATAAACAAGATGAAACTACAAACCAAGGGTGGCTATTGGTTTCCCTCTCAAGCATGGCTCATGGTGAAGAATCCTTCAGTTACACGTGGCTCCCGTGTGTGGAATATGATTACCACAACGTGAAGACATATTGTCAAATATATTGACCACGCTCCCCCTACAAACATTGATGAGGTTTTGACCACTAGTTTATGGTGGTCTGGGATCTAACTTCCAATTCTCCATTTCACGGGCCAAGAAGTTAGCATGATAGGCCTTAGATCTATTGCAAACTTGTGGAATATGGACAAACAAACTTTCAGAACTTGGACGGAGATCTCCTCTAGCTTCAATCTTAAAGATAATGAACTAGGTCAATGGCAATACCTCATTTCACATATTCCTCATGAATGGATGGTATTCCTTACTCGTCGGTCTGACTTGATCCAAGATGGTCAATGGAGGGATATCTATAACCAGCCATATAACCACCTTCTTAGTTTAACATGGAAAGTTCATGATCCAAACCTCAAGCTTCAATACTCTCAAATCCACACTATTTTTTAGGCAACTTCTGCCAAGATAGCGACAATTGGTCAAACCTCCAGACAATTATTACTCCTCCCTAACACTCATGATGGAGCGACTTATAGGGGATTTTTCAAGAAGATTAGTGTCATGGAATTTCATGAGTAAGTATCGTGATGGTGTTCCAACCTTTTTCTTCTTTGAAGATATTCTATCATTGGATTTCGACTCCAATCGATGGCTATGGAGCAGTGGTCAGCCTTTGCCTTCATATACGACGCGAGCTCATTGGATGCCATCTCATCACCAATCCACGCCAGTTGAAATGCTCTATCCAATCAAAGTGGCCAGGGCATCTCCCACCCAACTTCCTACTAGATTGGAGGGACCTATGGAATAAGGCTAGATCTCTAAAAAAAACGGCCTTTATGTGGTCAGTATGCACTATAAAAAACCCGCGTCTAAGTAGACGGATTTTGTTGGACATCCAATGTAACAACTCATGTTTTTATGTCAACAATGGTGTCTAATGTAACATCTTCATGTTGTATTGGACGTCATTGTTGACATAAAAACATGGATTGTTACATTAGATGTCCAACAAAACCCGTCTGCTTAAATGTTGAAAAACACTAGTTTCTTATAGTGATGGCATAATGCTGTGGCAATCCACTCATGGAGAGCTTGCATCAACCCTGACATCAACACCAATTGCAATTGGTGTACAGACAATATAAAAGAGACACCCATTCATAGGTTCTATGATTGTCCATACGCACAAGAGGTTTGGGAATATGCTCAATCGATTCTCCAAAATCTATGTGGGACACAAGCGGTGTTAGGACCTCACGTTTGCTTCACATCAACCTAATGCGTCTTTGGTGACAAAATTCCAAGAAGATTTTGTAACCCTAGGCTCATCTAGACTATACTTTGAGGGCAAGCATTGTAGATTATTTGGATAGCTCATAACAATCAAGTCTTCGCCAATACTAAGTGACCTTGAAGTAACCTTTAGAAAGCATTAGAGGAGGCACTTTTGGATGCAATTCGAGCAACCCAAATGAAGATGCAAAATGGAATTTGTCTCAACCCTCAACTTTTAGACAAACTTTTTGCTAATTTCAACCACATTTGGCTCTAGTCCTTGACCCTAGCTAGTAGGAAGGACAATAGGGTGATTAAGTGGAATTGGACTGGTCCTCCAATTTGTTTCTTTACATAGCTGCTTAGTTGTTCATTTTGGTTGTTCCTCTTTTGCTCATATTCTCTTCATTGGTCAGCCAGTTAGGCTTGACCTGTTGTCTTTCTGGTTATTTTCTAATGCAATGGGTCTCCCATTTATTCAAAAAAACAAACAAACAAACATGACATCTTCTATTACAGAGGTACATTTTACTTTCTTAATGCACCATCAATGTACACTAGGTATATATTTCAGGAGGTGAATGCTTTTTGTGACAACTAATTTGTAACTTCAAAATTTTGTAACTAATTCCACAAAGGTCCAAAAAATATGAAATGACTTGGATAGTTGGGTTGAATGTGAAGTTGATTTTTCTTTCATTTGATAATTGAAAAGTTACTGAAAAATATTTCAAAAAATTTAGTTCTCCCCAAAGTGCAATCAATTCTTAAATGGGAGCTTTATGAACCTCCTACCTTCAAGTAGAACAATCCCAAACCAGCACTTTGGTTGCCCCTACTAGGTGCAGGGTCCAAATGATGATTTTTGGGGGGTAGGTAGATAAGAGTGTTAGCATACTCAAGTGAAAACTAGCCTAAGTTGTTTCATAATTTTCTAATATTCATACAATATTCTAAGAATTTTCAAACTTGAAAGCACAGTGTACTTATTCATGTTTTATATCCTTGAAGCACAAACTACTCAACTCCCATTGGTTGCCTCAACGAACTCTTTAATTTCCATTGGTTATTTCTGAAACCTTGTGCTAGTTTTGAACAAAGGCGGGTAGCTATTCGAGGTCAAAATCAAGATTCCAAAATTAAAAAAGGATTAGTTTTGGAACTTTAGTGGTGAACATAATACTTTTTGAGCCATATGTCATTTTTGCTTCAAAAGTTCATAACTACTTACTCAAAGGTTAAAAAATATGAATAAAGGTTCAAAGGTTCAAAAAGATTTATAAAAAAAAATCCAAGGAGTTTAGGTGGCCCCCAAATTGATTGGAGATTGAATATTTTTTATTTTCACAAAAGTTAAAACGAATTTGAATATTAAGTTCTATCTATCTATGGTAGTTTAAAAAATATATGTTTAACCTATCTATTCCAATAAATTTTTAAAGGGCTAGTTTTGAAGTGAAAGTGTTATTTATGTAGTAAAACATGCGTATAATGTCAACTCCTTTAATTTGGCAATATTCTATTAAAATTATATAGTAGACTCTCCAAAAATAAAGGAAGTGAAATGATTTAGAGTGTTGTATTTAGAAGTGAAAATTCTAACTTTGTTTTACACAATATTGTGCATAAAGTGCAATTTGCATATCTCTCATTTCAATAAGCTAATGTAAATGTCAATATGGCACACGAAATACTTGAGAAAATTAACAAAATTAACATCTTTTTAGTCTTTGAACTACATAGTATGTACAAATAAGTGTTTTTTTGAGTATTGAAATCAAATTTTTTTAAAGATTAAATACAAGAATAAAGAAACATTTAAATGGAAAAAACAAGATTGACTATGTGTTTGGAACAAGTTTGTATTTATTCACTCAAAATTGAAAGCTTGATTGTTAATTGGTTAATAGAACATTTGAAAGTTTTAATTTTGATGAGTCAAATTTTTTTTGAAGGCACTTAAATTAAATATAGATATTAGTAGATTGCTTTTTTATTGAATGCAAATTAAAAGAAAATGATTTCTAGATAAAGAAACAACACTTTCCCAACACTAAAGCCAAGTAGTAGAATATTGGTCAATTGTAGGCAAGGACAAGACCTTTAGTAATATAGCTTATATTTTGTTAAAATAAACGTCCATGATGCATTTTATTTTTTGAAATTTAATTGAAGTTATTAACATGTTATTATATACAATACATTTAAAAAATTTGAATCAAAAAAATAAAATATATAATATAAACTATCTTTCAACTATTTGAAATATGGAATTTGGTCAATTTGAAATATGGATGAATGGCATTCCATTGGCTCTTGTTTATTTAGAAGTAGAAGTAAAAAATAGATTCTTTTAATCATATATTTTTTGGTCTAAATATCAAATAATTAACCAACTATTTATTAATAATGCCTTTATATGACCCATCAAATTTAACAAATAAAAAACACCACCAACTATCCTATGGCTTTTCAAATACCTTAATATTTCTTTGTTTTAGGTTAAAATATTTGCAACTTCAATATATGTAACAATACTTTTCTACCACTTATTCTTGAACACCTTTCCCTTTATATGATCATAACCTCCAATTATATACATATATAATAATATATCTTTGATATATAGTATAAGGAGGTGCCAACAAGTATTGGATATAAATTAAAGGATATAGTAATATCTCATATCAAGGCCTTTTTAATGAAACATTGCACATGTCCCATGTCTCTTGTTCTAGTTCCATTTTGAAATCAAATGGGCACAAGTTGCAAAAATATATCTTGATTATTTTTTCTTGGCAAGTATTTGTTTTGATAGATCCATGTATAAGGAATTCAAGGAGAAGTCCTTCTATTTTAAAGACTCAGGAGAATCAAAACCATGTAGATGATGAAGCTTGGGAATATGGATCTATCCATTATAAGAAGTTTGAGGCCTTTAAAAAGGCCATTTAGCCCCTAAGCGTCTAGACTCATCTCTGAAATTGACAATTTCCGAAAAATCATCATAAAATACTATTTGGAAGAATATTTTGGAATTGAGATGCAAATATAAGTTGTAGAGTTTTAGTTTTAGATTCTATCCATATAGTTAGATTCACCAATGCTATCACCAATATTTTTCTATAAATTTTGAAAGGAAAAATTCTAAATTCCTTCTAAATTCAATTACAAGCAAAATATTATCATTTTTGAGGTAAATTTTGTTGTAAAGGATTTGAAATGAGGTTCTCTTGATATGGAATTTTTTTGGAATTTTTTTGTTCTTTGAGTCTATGACCTCATTTTTGCAATTCCAAGTTTGAACTAGAGTCAACACAAGTCAACCACTTCACATACTTCCACATTTGTAATTTTAGAAAAACAATGTGCTTTAGTAACACCAAATCCAACCCTTGGATAGGACCACAACTTCATAAAGTATCTCTAAAAATTAGGATGACTTTCATCCAAGCTGTAACGAGAAAGAAGTCTAATTTTGAATATGTACATCATCCAGAAATTGGACGTTGGAGCACTCCAGGGTTAAAGGAGGTTACCCAAGCTATAAACTAAAGCAATGTTGACCAGATTATTTGGTAATTTGAAAAATGAAAAATGAAAATAGTTTTTCAAAATAAGAAATAAAATTAATAATAAAATAATCACAATCTGATGTGGCACTAATCAATTTTTATTTTTTTATTTTTTTATTTTTTTATTTTTTTATTAAAAAGATACCATTTTAAATTAATTATTTTTATTAAAACTGTCTTGCACAATCCAAGCCCTATAGTTTGCTATAATTTTTTTAATTTAAAAATAAATAAAAATTCAGCCAACGTTCCTCACTATCCACGAATTGATAGCCTTCTTCAGACCTCAAACTTCTTGTAATGCATCATCAATTATGTAGGTAAATATATGCTTACATGATGAGAAGATGCTTTAGATGTAGCCCAAAACCATAAGTTAGATAAAGCCAAAAGAACTCAAAAGGCAACCCACATGAAGACTAAACAATGATAAACACTAGGTCTTCCATCTCATTCTACTAATGACAAGAAAAAAAATAGAGAAGTTCTCACACACCAAGTAAAATGACACTGACTTGGTATTTGAGTCTATAACTTACATCTCAATGAGTATGGCAACTACTCCTTTCGTCCTAAAATGACCTTTCTATTTGCCTTAATTTTTTGTCCCAAAATGATCTTCATGTTGCACTTTGTAACATTGCGAATTTGTCAAATTTGGTTTTCAATTGCTATTTGTGACCAACAAAACAATTCCAAATAGTAGTTCCCCCTCCATCAATCAAAAGACAAATGAAATGACTAAAGGGGTCAATCAACATTGTTTATTCTTATTTTTTGCATTTCTTTGAATATTGCTTGATTGGAGAAGATGAAGCTCTGGGAGGTAGAACAAAGGGCTACATGCGGTCATGGACATATACTAAATGCCTACAAAATGATGACCTCACTCTCAACAATTTATTGACCAGTAGTACTCGAAAACGCCCCCCAAAATCTACTTTTCATTATTCCAAAACTACACTTTGAAAAGGGCTTTGAAACCCAAAGTTTCTAGAATGCTAGGAGTGCACCAAACTCTACTTATAGCGCAAAATTGATTTTTAAAATGTTATTTTTAACCTTAATCCGTAACATTTTGTCCAACAAGAAGATCATTTTGGAACGGAGGTAGTACTTTATAGGGGCGTACAACAATAATTTGAACTTTTATTTCTCATTTGTATTGTGACAAAAGATGAAAAGATTTATGAGTGAAATTGTGACATATTGTAGTATACAAAATCAATATGTACGTATGTTGAAGAAATGATTTTAGTACATCTACTTAAAAAAAAAATTTGACCCTTTATAACTTTTGCATACAATATACAAATGTCCTATTCTTTGATGCATTGGAACCTCCTTTCAGTTGCCAACAAAAATTTATGAAAATTTGATGTATGTCCAAAACTCATGAAACAAAGTCTGTGCCACGTGCCCTTGTCATAGTCAAAGAAAAAGAAAAGAAATTTTCTAATTTTTTAATGCACAAAAGAATGCAGGGGCTTTGTTGTAGTGTAAGAAGTTGAATGTGTTTCTGATACCAATAGAAAACTCTATGCACAAAAGGAGTACAAGGGCTTTGTTTTGTGGCCTTTGTGCAAGCAATGTAAAAATTATGTTTTTTCCAAAATAAAAAATAATTTTATTAAAAAAATTATTTAAAAAAGAAATCCATAACTTTCACACCGTAGGTCCAAATGTCACAGAACTAACATGAATAGAAAGCTTTTTGCAACAAGGAGCGCAAGGGCTTTGTTTTGTAGCATTTGGACATGTGATGTGAAAGTTATGATTTTTTCAAAATAAAAGATAGTTTATTTCAATTTTTGAATTCATAAAAAACTTTGAAATTCCATAATTTTGACATCGTATGTCCAAACTCCACAAAACAAAGTTTGTGCACCCTTCTTGTGAAGAACTTTCCAATTGTACCCACTAGAGACCTGATTTTTTAGATCTCACGTATCAAACAAAACATCCTAACATAAGGTATAGACTAATGTGCTTTGTGCCATTGCCACAACCAAAATAAAAGTAAAAATAATTTTCAAATCTTTTAATTCATTCAAACTTTGAAATTCAATAACTTGCACCCTATAGTGTGAGAAGTTGCATTCTTGGTACGAATAGAAAGTTTTATGCACAAAGGAATGCAAGGGCTTTGTTTTGTGGCATTTGGACATGCAACGTGAAAGTTATGATTTTTCTATAATAAAAAAAAATTATTTCAATTTTTGAATTCATAAAAACTTTGAAATTCAATAACTTTCACACTGTAGGTCCAAACAATACAAAACAAAGTCTTTGCACCCCTCTTTGTGTAGAACTATTGAGCAATACTAAGGACATTGCTAGATGCCAACAAATGCCTCATGGTTTTTTAGATTTGAGTGTATCAAACAAACAAACAAAGCAAACAACCTAACTTAAGGTATAGATAGTTTGACAACAAAAGAAATTTCAAATATATTTGTGTCTAGGATTATTCAAGCACTCATGGATTAATGCCTAAGCACTTTGACATTCATATTCTAGATGACAATGAATATAATGCTTCAAGTCAATATTTGTCAAAATAGCTTTACATTCATTCAAAGCAATTCTTAAATCTTTATGAGATGATTTTTTTATATAATATCAATTTGATAAAATTGATGGAAATAATAGGTTCGTACAAAATTCAAAATAAAAACCAAACCTTAAAGGGTTAAGATTATGGTAACTTCATATAATGCAACAATGAGGTAATTGCACCTAATTGTCACGGAGATAAAACCTTGTATAAGTTCTAAGATCCTTAAAAGTAAAATTAGAATTGAAGTAAATGAAGTTTAGATCCTCGAGTATATAAAGAAGTCAAGACTTAGGAATTCCTTAGTCTTGACAATTCCTTCTATTACTTAATATATTTATCTTATATTGTCTTGCTTGTTCTTGTCTTGTCTGGTGTTTTGATCTTGTCTTTGACACTAACTACGTTCAAATAAGCAATTTAATTGAGCACTTGAGCTTCTTATTAAATTGACTAATATTTGGTTGGAAGTCAAAAGGGCACTCTAGATCCTCTTTTTATGCATTTTGTGAACACCATATTAATAAACTATGAATTTTCAAAGTGTTGAAAGTAGATTTATCCCCAAAAAACACTAGTGCTCTAATGAATAGGCGAAGTACATTCTAGGCAAGAATCCCAGGGATCGATTTTAGAAAAGGTCACAATTACATGCGACGTGATACCCGGAACGATACCTTTCCTTTCACTACACGATACCCCGAAACCGAGAACCGGATATACCCGCCCCCGATCGTGCACCGAGAAAAGCTGGCACAGCGTCACCAGCCTCATCGAAAGACGGGGCAGATCATATCGACACACGCGATTGATCTCATGAACTCAATTGCATCACTCCATCACACCAACTGGTGCATTGAATCGAATCCCATTACAAAATTCATTCTATTCCACTCCATAGCGACAGAATTTTCCCATTCACAGCATCAAGTCTCACCTCCGGAGACCTCTGGACACCTTTCTTTCACTTCCCCAGAAGCAACTCCTCGAGTTCAGGGACAAATTCTTGGAGTTTACGTCTCCGGATCCCCTAAATTTGGACTAATTCGGTTCTCTGAATTGTGGGATCCATTGCGTTCTCAAGAATTGCGATCCATTTTCGTTGAAATCGAGAGCGCTCTCAGGAATTGCGTTTGAGGATCGTGTACACAGGTAACGCATGCATTCATTCTCCCCTTTTGGAATATGAAGTTATGGACGCAATTCGATGGTGATTCTAATAGAATTGAATAGTCGTTCCGCTCGCGGTGATGTTTTGTTCAAAAGCGCGAACAAGTATTTGCAGGAGGGATGATTGATTGTGTTTTCATTGTTACAGTTGGTGCAATTGGTGTCTGTGTTCTGGGTGTTGTTTGCTTAATTGTTTTTTGTGAAGTTCTTTTCTTTGGAGAGACTTATGGAATGCTCTTGAATTGATTGGGTGCAACAGGAGGAAGCAAGATGGGGGTGAAATTCGAGAGAGACGACTATCGGTTTCTGACGGAGTTAGGGCTTGCTCCGGAGAATCTGGGATGCTATGGAGGTGGTGCGTGGCGAGCGAACGGCCCGACTGTTACGTCCGTCAATCCATCTGACAACAAGGTCAGATTGAACTTGAGATTTTGCACATGAAAGTGCACATGCAAAATTCTATTGAGTTAGGAAAAGTTTGGTTCATGGGTGTGAAACTGTGAGTTTAGGGTTTAGGTTTTGTTGTGATAAAAAGGGGGTGGGGTTGTGTCATGCAGCCAATTGCAACTGTGAGGGAAGCCTCTCTTGGAGATTATGAAGAGAGCATGACGGCCTGTGCGGACGCTCGCCGAATGTGGATGCTGGTGATCATTCATCACTCCTTCTCTGAATTCATTTATGTGACTTTTTGTGATTTGTTCCGGATCTATGGCATGACCAAGATTACACCATGCCTACATGTCTTTTTCGTTTTGGAGCTGGGCATTTCTTTTTAGGGTTCACTTATTCATGCAGTTTTGTAACGCATGGGTTTGTGGAATTCATGGATCGTATTGTCATCACAAGTGTTAGATAATGCTGGCACTGAATAGGGTTTTGAACGAAGCGGTACCAAACTACACCAGAGGCAGGCAACACCAGTTCTGTCAGGCTCAATCCTTTTAGCATGAACAATAGATAAAAGTTCTTGCTTTTCACCATATCTGGGACTTCCAAAGCAATAGTACCTCGAAGGATACTTGCTTTTCATAAGATGCTCCAAGTATGTCTGAATTGAAATTAAGGACTCCTCAGTCTTTCTTTCGGTTCTTCTCGAATCAACTTGCTCTAATAGAGTATTGACATGCTCCCACTTCATTCCTTTAGTTTCCTCTAGTTTTCCTCTAATGTGGTAAGCCTCTGGTCATTGAAACATTCAGGAGGTACGTTGAAGGTGTATAGAGTGGTTGAACCACAGGCTTTGCCGAAATGCAGCTTGTAACCTTATTTTCTTTGTTGGTGAATGTCAATTTTTCGTTCCTATGTGGCTGACAACAGCGACGCTTGTGTGCGGATTTTTCCCTTTTTCTGCTGCATATTCTATCTGATAACTTCGAGATCATTTCTTTGGGGAGATTTTTGTTGCCACTGACGTAGTCTTGATTTACCACGGTGTGCGCAGACTCCAGCTCCAAAGAGGGGTGAAATTGTGAGGCAGATTGGAGATGGGCTACGAGCGAAACTGTCGCTCTTGGGCAAGCTTGTCTCTCTTGAGATGGGCAAGATTCTTCCCGAAGGTATTGGAGAAGTTCAGGTGTGTATGTGCTGGACATTATTGCATTACTCTTTTGTAGAATGATATTCCTATTTCCTATTCCGTCTATTACCAAGTTCGAGATTCTATTTTTGTTTGGTGTTCGTAATCACGAGCTTCTGTTTCTTTACAGGAGTTCATCGACATGTGTGACTACGCAGTTGGATTGAGTCGGCAACTCAGTGGTTCCATCATACCTTCTGAACGTGAGTGTCTCAAAGTGTCATGCCCCAATGTTAATGCAACCGATGTTTCAATTCCTTTGCTCGAGCAACTGGCGATGTAGTGGTTAAGCATTTTAATAAATTTAATTATATTTGGTGTACAAGGGGTAAGTTTCCTCACATCTGTAAATGTTATGCTTGGCAGGCCCAAAACACGCCATGATGGAGGTACATTCTCCACCTAAGGGTTGGTGGTTTTCGAGAAGCTTAACTTTATTTATTTTAAGGACTACAAACACCCTGGGAGGGATGTTTAGATCAAGAACATTATGCTTTCAAATTGATTCATAAGATCTGCCAAGGGTAGTTTTCTTTGTTCCACGATTTATGAGAGAGAAATATTTCCTAAGCGTGTCGCTTATTCAGGTTTGGAATCCATTGGGTATTGTCGGAGTGATTACTGCGTTCAATTTCCCTTGCGCCGTACTTGGTAACACTCTCACGCAACAGTCCCCACTCTAATTGCACAATATTGTCTACATTTCGTTGCTTGACTTACAGGTGCAACCAACTTGTCTTTCAAATGAGTGTCTTTGACAGGAGAAGTCCTTACTTGATTGAATCCTTGATTGCAGGATGGAATGCATGCATTGCTCTTGTTTGTGGCAACTGCGTTGTCTGGTGAGACCAAGTTATATGAACCGAGAGATTAATGCGTATAATGAAACTGTTGGTTTCTTGAGTAGTCAGAGTCTTTTGCTCCGTCATTCATAGATTATTCTAATCTAGTTTTGAAAGTGTTTTCATCAATTTTCTTTCAATGAGAGTAACAGTTGGTGATTACTCGTAATATTGTGTAGGAAAGGGGCACCGACCACGCCGTTGGTGACCCTAGCCACGACCAAAATCATTGCAGAGGTGTTTGAAAGGAACAAGCTTCCGGGTGGCATTTTTACTTGCGTCTGTGGCGGTGCTGAAATTGGTAATGCCATTGCACATGACGTCCGTATACCACTAGTATCATTCACTGGCAGCACTAAGGTACTTACCATTGACTGTTTGTTTCTGATGTAGGATTTAGTTGTTTCTAGATAAACTAGTCTCGTACTGCAGTTTATTTCATCTATGTCAATGGTTGCACGACGTTCGATATTGCGTCCTCTATGTCATGAGTTGAGAAATGATGATTGCAAATATTCTAGCATTTCCTTCATATCGCAGTGGACTATTTAACCCACAAGTGCCCCACCAAAAAAATTGAAAGCCTACTTTGGAAAACAATAGTTCATTATAGTATCTTTCAAAACTTGGTTCTTTCGATAAAAAAATGCAATATGTGATTTCTCCTTTCTATTGGTACAGTTTTTTAATCTTGAAGTTTTCTAACTTATTGATTTCAAATTCATATGGAAGCAGACACTTCGTGCCATTTCGCATTTAGGGGGAAACAGATTAGCGCATAGTGAACATAAGAGTACACATAGTCGGAACAGTTAATCTGTCGTCATGTATTTGTCGTTGTGTTTAGGAAACTAACGAGATTACATTTCGTAATTCAATTCATGCCTACATCTAAAGCTCCCTCTAGTGTTCATATCTAATTTGTTATGTTTTTTTTATTGGAACTCAGGTGGGCTTGCTGGTACAAAGCATCGTGCATGCAAGGCACGGCAAGACTTTGCTGGAGCTGAGCGGGAACAATGCAATCATTGTGATGGACGATGCAGCGTTGCCACTTGCTGTTCGGGCCGTTTTATTTGCAGCGGTTGGTACTGCTGGTCAACGTTGCACAACCTGCAGACGCCTGGTAAACTCACTTCACTGTGATTATGCTCTATCGGTAAAATGCCATATCTAGGTCTATTTTCATTTTCACGTAGGAAACCCAATTCCTGTCTTCATCAACTGTAGTTAACGAGGAGGGCTTGATCCTGGAATCAAAATCAGTGGACTTTATAAGATGAATAGACATCAATGACTTCAGTAAAGTTGGGCAGACCTAGCTTTGTTTTTTGGACTTTTAGAGCCCTGTGTGTGTATGTTAAGTTAATGTGCATTAGAGTCATGCGATCCTCATGTCAATTTCGTTAATATTAAGTTATTGTTTGTGTGACGTATTGATGTTGACTTACTGTCAGTGTGATATTAGTGTCCTTGACGTTAATTTGATATTAAATTATTAAGTTAACAATTACTAAATTAACATTAATCTGACATTATCTTAATATTGATTTATTTTCTACTCCGTATTAGGTTAAAATTCATGTATCATTAATGATTTTGTGAACATAATTGGGGATCTTGTGAGGCAGTTGGAGTACTACTGCTAATGAATTGCAGTTGATATTGGAGGCCTCCTAGCCTTCATACTATTGGATATTTACACCCGTTCCCTGGTTCAGATTGTTCATGAGAAAGTTTACGATGAAATGTTGGAGCGTCTGCTAAAGGCATACAAGCAGGTTAAAGTTGGAAATGCAGTGGAAGATAATACCCTGTGTGGACCTCTTCATTCTAAACTTTCCTCGACGAGCTTCGAACAGGGCATTAAGAAAATCAAGGCTCAGGCAAGAATTCTACTCCTCTGCATTGTGCTTTGTCATTATGTATTACTACTGTCGAGTCTTTTCAGTATTCCTGCTAGTTGATAACATTATATACCAGTGTTGTAGGGGTTCCCTTTTCTTCTTAGCTCTGACTCTTGACTTCCATGTACCATTCATCATATTAAAGCCCGACTCTGACTCTGTTCTGCCACCAAGCATGTGGGTCCACTCTGGGACTGGTTCATGGGTCCTTTACAAATGCTTTGCTATCAATCTTTCAGTAAATTTTGGGGGCCTAGGCATCCTAGGAAGCATTTTCGTCTTTTCCACGACATTTGGAAGGGACGAAATGACCCCTTATATAAAGTTGACGTTATAAATGTTGGTTGTTTTAGAATATTGCTTTGAATTTGTTCAGATGTTGAAGTGCAACTTCATGAATTCTAATTGGATGAGATTTACAGGGAGGCAAGATTTTGACTGGCGGATCATTAATAGATCGCGATGGCAACTTTGTTGAACCAACTGTGGTCGAAATATCACATGACGCTGAAGTTGTGAGGGAAGAATTGTTTGGCCCTGTGTTGTACGTCTTCAAAATCAAGGTGAGCCATGTTGGACGGGATTTATACATTTCTTCCTCTCTGGAATTTTCCGCAGCATGGTATAGAATGTTTGAATTGTCATCTTCACTCCATCTTCTCCTTAGCACCGTATTTTCTGGTGTGTTTTTGACATGATGCTGGTGGGCTTTATTTTCAGTCATTGGAGGAAGCCATTGAGTTGAACAACTCAGTACCACAGGGTCTCAGCAGCTCTATATTCACCCAGAGCCCAGAAACAATTTTCACTTGGATAGGGTTTGTCTCTTCACATCCCTTCATTCTTTGTTCCACTGTATGTTTCATATGTATTTTCAAAAAGAAAGATAGTCTGCAAGTTCAGGACTTCAGGCTAGCAAATGAATGCCCATTGGATAAAGCTTAGATATGCTATAGCACATGATGTCTACAACCTCTTTGAGTTGATATTAAAAATGAAGATATTTAGCATGATTAGAAGAAATTATCCATACAAATCTTCAAAGATCTTTGTAAAAATTGATTTAGAAGCGTTCAACTTTGAAAGACACCAAAAATGTATTTTCCACATAATAGTCTCGACTTTCAGAATGATGGGTTATATTGCAAGGCTATCAACATGGTATAATAGATCCACATTTTTATTTATTTATTGTGTTCAAAATCCTTATTTTCTATATTTTATAATTTTATGAACAAAGAGAAAATATAGACATGTGGTCTTGGATTTTCCATAATTGAAGAAAGCATGCACCAGTGCTGCGAATAGCACCATTAGAAAGCCAACTCGTTCTCGAGTTTAGCCATGCCTGATATGCCTTCTAAAACCTTACTATTGAATGAAAATAGCGGCTGAATGTGTTGATCAGGACGTGTATGTCGTGCTAGGAAGTTAGAGGTTTGCAGTCTGTCTGTATTAGAGGCGGTAATGTGTGTGGAGTCCTCTCGATATATTGTCGACAGTTTGAGTTAGAGTTCGTACATGATAGTGATGAACATGTTGTTTTTTCTCTTGTTGTAGGCCTACAGGTAGCGATTGCGGTATAGTGAATGTGAACATACCAACCAATGGGGCTGAGATTGGAGGTGCATTTGGTGGAGAGAAGGCAACAGGGGGTGGAAGGGAAGCAGGAAGTGACTCATGGAAACAATACATGCACCGCGCAACTTGGTACTCACACGGCTCAGATCTCGTATCGTCTTTGAATTCCTGTGTAGAGTGTATGAATCATACTTACATAGGTCTCTTGAATCTGCGTCACCAAACAGGAACGTAAACTCCATTTTCCTTTGCCAAATTTGACTTTACCGTCTATTTATTCTCGTTAGAGTTGGTGATTCTAAGTCTCGTACAAATAGGATTTTACAGACATGTCGAGAGATTTTACCTTCTGTATGTGAGCCACTGATGCGAACCTTTCGATTTTCTGCAGTACTATCAATTATGGCAACGACCTACCGTTGGCACAAGGCATCAACTTCGGGGGCTGATTTGTTGAATTCTCAATTGTGCGTGCCAATTGTACTGTACATACAAGGGCAACGTACCAAGTCACTGTTGCACGGGAGACCCGTTTTGTTTACTCTACAGGACGGTCTCATTCAAGAGACATGGATTGTCTTTCCAAACCTTGGAATTGCAATATTGTGTTACTTCTCGTTCTCATTGTTTGTAGCGATCTATCAAGGTAGCTACTGTAGTTCATGTCAAGGTACTCCTAAAAAAAACTATCATAGATGCTGATTACACATAAGCTTCAAGCTGGACCTCGATAGTTTTCCATGAGAAGCTTTAAACTTAATTTCTTTAATTCAACTTTTGTAACCTTTCAAGATTATGTGGCGAATTTCTTTGATTGGACAATTTTCATGTCTTCAGGTATGAACTTCAACACGTGAATCCATGCCTGCACTGCACATGAACATCTGTGATTGCAGTTTCTACCAAGTCTGAAGTGTGTATGCACCAGTTGGAGTGTTAGAATTTTTTGGAGAAGATGTTGAATCCACACATCTCAAAAGATGCCAGTTTTTAGTGCATTTGGCAATTCCTATGTCCTTGTTCTTGATCTGAATTTGAGCCTTTGAAATGCTATTTTTGAATTTGAAACCAACTAATGGAATAAGGCTTATTAATTCTATTTCTACTCTAATTTGAAATTTTGGAAAATTTCCCAAATTCAATATTTTACAGTCATTTGAACTTTGGGACAATTACCACGGTCTACTGAATTTCTAATTATAGAATGACATGGTTTGGTTTACACCATGATGTTCTATACCGTAACATGCACTTACGGTGAAATTTTCAGATTATTTGAGCTTATTTTGCATTTCATATGAATTTTCTTCATTTTTTCTTCAAAATCTCATGATAATTTATATTTTCACAAAAAAAATATGAAGATTTCATGATTTGTGAGTTCATCTTTGAAAAAACAAATCCTTCATTTTCTATAGCAAGGTGAAGCATCCAAAGGAGAGGATCGTAGGAGAGGATCGTAAAGGTTGAACACATGGTTATAGATTCTTGTGTTTTAAGGATAAGTAGTTGAAGGAATCACCTTCCATGTCGAAAACATCACACTCTGATTTATGCAAAGTGAAACATCACACTTCAATTGCTTCAGTGTTCATTTTCTATAGCAAAGTGAAGCATCATAATTTATACTAATGATTCTTATGCTATAAAGAATGGTGACTTAGAAAAGGGTATCCCATTGTAAAGAACTTTGAAGTTTCTAAAATAAAAATAGAAGTTTAATTTGGAGGCTAACATTCAACCATAATAAGTCCCGAAATATATTCTTATTATTGAGAATTATAAAATACAATATTTGTTCCAAGATACATTTTATTATTTTTATTATAATTCCTAAATGATTCATGTTATCTCTATTGCTCCTTAGAAAAATCCATGATGTGCTATTAAATACATGTTTTCTTTGTTTTATAAGATTTTCATCCCAAGAAATTTTGCTATGCATTATGAATAGAAAAGATATATACCATCAACTTCAAAAAAATCAAAGATATTTGCCAAATTGATTTCAAAGCATTCCACTTTGATAAATCATAGAAACTACAATTTATATTTGTAGGATATGAATATTTTTTAGGAAAGCAAAATATGGCCAAATTAGTCAAAGATGAACAAGCATGACTAATGATCATGAGAGCATCATTACTTCTTCCTAAAAGTACATTTTTAACACTTCAATAATATCACACACTTGCATTCATTTCTTGAAGAATAAGGCCTAAATTCTAATTTGTAATTTCCCTATACAAAGAAAATCCATTCTACTCTTTATACCAAAAAATATGAATTTGAAAAAACAATTAAAATTATCCACCCAAACGTGTTATCCAAAGACAAATAGTGACTACAAAATGGTTGCATGGTTCATTAAGTGTTAACTCCAAAGTCTTAAAGATATGTAAGCAACCACTTTTCATGATTTGGACACCATTTAAAGGTTTGTGTGGTCTTAATGGCAACCCCTCGTCATGTGCGTGGAATTTGCTCGATAAGGTAACATGTCCTTAAAGTGACCATACTCTTGAGATCGCCTCAATGAAAAGGTCTAGTATGGTTAATGCAAAAATAAAGTATTGATGTGTTGAAGTTCAATACTTGTCTCCACATGGTGTCAAGACATAATAGGAAGTTACAAGGAATGAAATGTAGCTCTGAGATGGGTGAAAAGTGAATATGCAACATAACATTGTTACCTAGCCCTAAACCATTCTCCATTAGAAGAGGGATAATGCTTCCCTTTTTTTTTACTTATTGACAAGTACCAAGATGGCGTTCACTTAAAATTTGGTGAAGCATTGCATTTCTGCATTCATCCATCTTTTGGACCAAAAAACACTTTTCAATCATATACAAACACTTTTTCATCCAAATTTAGCGATTTAATCCATGTTTTAAATAGAAATGGGAATTTTTTGGCAAAAAAAAATTACTTTTATTTGGTGAAAGGTAGACATTTATTTTTAAATGGTGCAATCTAGCCCCATGGTGCCAGAAAAAAAGGGGTTGGAGTGAATTTAGATACAATTTATAGGGAATCATTGGATGGTTGGAAAGTCACAACGCTGGTTTCATTGGCTAAGTGGAAAGTTGCAAGAGTCATTGGCTAGCTAGAAAGTTGCCATGTTTAGGGACTTTCACTTCCTCTAAAAGCAAAAGGTCCCATCCAATGTTGGTAAACAATGTCAAGACAAGTGCTATGAATGTAGCACACAAGAAAATCCCTAAACAAATGAGAAGCCAGTTGGCCATAATTTTTCTATGCAATTAGTGTGCAAGGAACACTAAATACTTGCCACTTTCATATAATTGCCCGTTCATTGTGACCCATTTTCAATTAGTGAGGGACACTTTCTGATTGAACCGATGTTGCCTCTGCCCATTTTAGATACAAGAGGATCCCTTTGGGATATGGCCTATTCCCAGAGTTCTGTAAGTTCTCTTGTTTCTGGGCAGACCTTCTGCTAATAACACGGTGAACTCATAACACCAACGACATCAATGACCATCCAATGGAATGGTGATGGAGTGCTGGACTAAGGACTGAACTTCTGCCATCTCTGACGTCAGCGTAACCAACTTTCTCCAAGTACTACAGCCTACAAGGCTACAACAGGCATTGTTCTGGATATTTGAAGTACTCTGTATTTCAACATATCCATAATCTTAGGGCCGGTTTAGACTACGGTCAAGAAGTGCACCGGTCAATCAAGAGGTCTTGGTCAAGACATGACTATTTAAGGCTACAACAGGCATTGTTTTGGATAAGGTAGCCGGTTCATAAACTGACCATCTAAGCACTGAAACTGAATTTTGGGCAGGTGAAACTGCTCAAAATATTTTTGAATAAATCTTCCTTGAAAGAGAAGAAGAATTGGCATCTAACCCAAGTTGTTTCATATTTTTTGGATCATTTTTGAATTAGTTATGAATTTTCAAACGAGATGTGTCGTAGGTCCTTATTTGTGATCTTAGGTCTTTCATAATGTGTTCACTACAACTTCTAAATAGAAATGGGAAAAGAAAGGAAATTGATTGGCTCTTGCAATAATAAATAGTATTTTTCTTGATTCATTTAATGACAATGAAGGTCAATTCAAGAACCACCTCCAACCCATTCCAATACCATTTATAGGGGCAGTTTAAAATGCCCGCTTGCAATTCAAGCCTCCTACCTTATTTGAAGTACTCTATATTTCAATATATCCATAATCTTATTAGTTGTTATTTTTTACAAAATTTACAGTATAAGAATATATATATATATATATATATATATATATATATATATATGCAAATTTGGAAAATTCGAATTGAATTTAGATTTCAAATTCTCTAATTTCAAATTTTTTTTTATAATTTTACCAAACAAGCATTAGTAAACCCTACACATAATTATAGTGAAACTAGGTTGCCTTCTCTAGAAAAGTTTCTTCACAACTCACTACTTGTTAGTCCACGTGGAGACACATGTGACTCGTTGAGTTTAGTACTCTTGAGATCAGGGATCTGAGTTTACTACAATAATTATTGATGAAAATTATTGGTTACAATAATAGTAAATATTTATATATAGTGTAAAATGTCAAGAAATGAGTGAGGGGCAACCTAGTTTCACTATTTAGTGTACTTAGTTCTATTGAACAAGACACATGGATTTTTAATTATTTATCCAAGTGTTTGCATAGTATAATTACTGTGCTAAATACCATAATAAGTTACTCTAAACTTAGTGGCAATAAGTTATCCAAGTGTTTGCACTGTGAGCCACCTTGTGTGGATATAGAAATTTGTTCAAAGTATAGGGCTTCCAAAGATAGGGCTTCTTCTTTAACTAAGGTGAAGGCACCCAAAAGCGTCCATGTACCTATTCTTGTACCCTAGATTACTTCTAAATGTGTCCCTCGACTTTAGTTAATGTGTCCTTCAAATGCTTACCTTTGATTCGTTGACGCATTTGAAGGACACATACTTAGTTTTGATTTGTTAAGTACTAATTTTTGCAAATTTTGGTTTAGGGTTCACCTATGTGACAATTTTAGTGGTTTGAGGAGCCAACACTTTGAAAAATCATAAAAATTACATACCACATCTGAAAAATCTAATTTTTCTTTAAAATATTCATGATTTTCACTTGCTAATACTACAAAATATCATTTTTAAGAAAAGGTGTCTCCAACTATGCTGATATTGACAGTTTTGGGTGCTTCCACCTTAAAGCTAAAAAAGGCAAACATTTCTAGCACGTCCGGAGCTAACGTACCTTAAAAGGTTCTTCATGGCCCCACGTCAAAGCCCAGAGGAGAGTGTGCGCAGCACGAGCACGACTGACGCCTTTGGGGAGGTGGGCTCCAACTTGACATCCAATCTCTTCATCTACCTCCTGATGCCCGCCTTTCAGTTAAAAAGCTACGCAACCTTGCAAAGACATGTGAAGATTGCTGGATGCATGTATTTGGTGCGCATAGCTCTCGCTTGTCCAACTAAACTAAAGCGCGCACTCATGAAGTTAATATCCATGCTTGTGCATGTACACCTATGCTGGAAACGTCTACGAAACCCTGCCTGAAACTTCGAATTTCGTTTCCGAGAGTCATACTCTGACCGTCAGTAAAAAGTAGCTTAGGGCTGAAGCAATTTCAATTCCGCTAAACTGTCAACAATCAAAATCACTGCAGCACCTAACTGCTAAATTTTTCAAGAGGCTTCTCTAGCTATATTAGAAGGGGAGGTGGTCGATGAATTTCCGAATTCGGTTGCAAAACATCCTACTCCGATCTTCATAACAAAATAAGACGGTTCCTAGCAATTCATCGAAACAAAGAACCTCCACCTCACCGCTCCCAGGCTTTTCAATAGACTTCTCTATCTTAGAGAGAGAGGAGGTCGGTGAAACTTCGAATAGTATTGCAAACATCGCACTCCGATTTACAGTACAATCAAGGACGGAAGCTAAACTGACAACAACAGGACTGCAGCAACAACCCTAACTTACTGCTCAATTACTTTTCAATGGACTAGGGGTGGTCGGTGAGACTTCGAATTTTTTTGCATAACATCACACTCCAATTTACAAGTAAAAAGGACGGACCGAATTTCTGCCATATATACTAACAACAACAGAACTGCAGCAATTAATAACCTAACTGCTTAATTGTTTCTCAACAGACTTCTCTATCTTCGTAGGAGAAATGGTCGGTGAAATTAAACTTCGAATTTCATTGCCAAACACCACACTCCTAGCTCGACAAAAATCGCCAATCCAAATTAGGACGGAAACAATTAATCCCCTCTAATCGAACAGCAACCGGATTACAGCTGCACCTAATCAAGTGCTCAAATACTTGTCGATAGACTTCTCTATCTTCGAAGGAGGAGTGGTTGGTGCATACCGGTCGACAACATTTCCGTTCTTGTCAACCAGAAACTTGGCGAAATTCCACTTAATGCTATCCCCTAACCATCCGCCTTTCTGCGACTTCAAGTACTTGTAGAGCGGCGCCACCTGGGAGCCGTTCACATTGATCTTATCAAAGATCGGATACTCTGCTTTGAACCGCGTGCACGCGAACTCCTGGATCTGCTCGTTCGTCCCCGGCTCCTGCCCCCCGAATTGATTGCAAGGAAACGCCAAAATCTCGAACTCCCGACCCTTGTACTTGCTGTAGAGATCGGCCAGCTCCGTGTAATTCGTGGTGGTCAGCCCGCACTGCGACGCCACGTTCACGATCAGCAGCACCTTCCCCCGGTAGCGACTCAGCTCCACTTCGTTCCCTTGAATATCCTTCACCATAAAGTCATAAACCGAGCTCGCTTCCTTCATCTTCCCCGAACTCGCTTCCTCAATCTTCCCCGAGCTCGCTTCCTCAATCTTCCCCGAGCTCGCTTCCTCGATCTTCCCCGAACTCGCCATCGCTCGTCGTTTGAACTCCACACACAACAACAACAATCCGAACGAAGCAAGCTCTTTACAAAACAGAAACGTGAATAAAAAATGCGCAGGAAATCAACAACAAGGGCGCGAGAGAGCGATTTATATGTAAGAACTGCAGAAACGGCGACAAGAGGAGTTCAAAGCAGCTGCACATACATAAATGAACACTGAAACCGAATTAGAATGTAGCCAGGTGTACATTTTAGTCTCCCCTTCGAGGCAAGTGAGAACAGGGACAGGCGGTGCCGGTGTGAAAGGGGGTTGAGATTTTTTCGAGAAAGATGGCAGAGAATAATGGGGCAAAGCCATGTATGTCAGCCAATGACGTCAGAACTGAGTATTTCATTTTATTTTTTATTTTTTATTGGGGACCCAAGATAAAGAATCATACATTGCAAAGATAAAGGACAAGAACTGTGTGACCATGATGAGGCTCTGTCTTTGGGGAAGCATCCAATAAGCTTATTATCTCATAAGCCATCGAGTCGGAATCCACATCCGCACTTCAACCAAACCCTAATTGTGTGTTGTGCAGTGTGAATGCGGTTGTAGACAGGATTTTGGAAACTTCCATTGAGAGAAAACTAGGGTCAATGTCATAGTCTCTACAACGATTTCCTTCATTTGTTAACTTCAAAAGAAATGACAACCAATATTTCAGTCTTCTTTACGTTTTAAAAAAAAGAATATTCTAGATGTCTACGTAGTTACATGTGTCCTGAACCGTAATTTTGTGAATCGTTGTTTCCAAAAGCCAGCCTAAAAGTATTAAGATACTCTAAATACTGTAGATTGATATTTGGAATGGAAATCTATTATTCAGGCCCTATTCCCACAGTCAAACATAAAAATTCTCCATCAGTCTTGAAATCACCTGAACCCTAAAAAATTAGGATAAAAAGCACCTATAGATGCACCTTTTCTACTATCACACACCTCTTCTCTTTGAGAATATGCAAGAACTCTTAGTTCTAACAACCATGTTCTATAATATTACTAGAAGCAACAATACTAGTGCATGAACGCAAAGATGTGGGCCTACAAACTTTGAACTTAGTTGTAGGTATGTACTTATAATCATTTGAAGGTGTTTATAACATATTTACACTATAATATAGATACATTATAATATGGAAAGAATCTATAACATAGGTATCTATAACATAATCACCTATAACTATAGAAGTTGTATAATATAGACTTTTAGGTTTATGGGCTCATAGATTCTATGCTCACATGCTAACACTCTCTTTATTAGGAGCTACTCACAAACAAAAATTGATAATAAGAAATTATACAACAGTCTAAAAGCATAGAGATGGTTAATTCTCAAAAGACATTTAATGTCCAAATTTGGTCAAGCTTCATTAGAATTCTACATTAGAACATACATTTTTGATATTTTTCACTTGAATTGATATATGTCTAAAACTTAATCTCATTTTTCATAATTAAAAACATCATATTGAAAGTATCATAGTAATTACAAAAATGCTTTAAATAGTATTAGATTTTAAAGAAAAATAGAAATAATAGTCACAAACATCATGGTGTAATTGATGTACTCATTGACTTCACACCAAGAAAAATTCAATAGAAAAAGTTCAAAAGTATTGTATTTTGAACTTTTAAGATGCTATTTTCAAAGTGTCACAAAAATCACAATTTTAACAATTTTGAAAAAGTTGAAATGGAGAAAAAAGTAGATTAGTTAAGTTTAAAAGTATTTAATAAATGAAAATATTTACAGTGTAGAACTGAAAATAACTTTCACACCCCTATATTATATAAGAAAAATTTGTATATTTCATATGTCTAAAAAATGAAAAAAAAAAATTGAAAAAAAATTCTCTATTGAAAGCTCATTTTGAGTTGAATATTGATTCAATGGTCATTTACATGTGTTCTCTATAATTATTTGAGTTGAAAAACATGCCATTTTAGTTCATTTTCAACCTCTTCTAAAAATCATTTCATATTTTATTTGAGTTGGAAATTTCGGCAATAGAAACCTTTAGTCATTATTAAACAATACTCAAAATTTTAGGTTGAAATTATAGTTTATTAGAAACCACTTGTTTGCACATGGTTTGTTGTAGTAAAACTAAGTCCAAGCAAACAAAGCTAGACTGTTTTAAATTAGAACAAGTTGAAATACAATAATATTTTGATTTCCACACAATAAAAATTGTAGTGCTAACTTTTGGTGGCAATAATTATTTTGCACTCTCAATCATATCACAAATTAGTATAGCTTGATCCATGCTAGTCACTAACTAGAAAATCATTGAATTTGTAATTCTGTAATTGGATTGAAAATGATAACTTTTATTGAATTTTTTGTCCTTCCACTTCAAGTGTTGAAAAGTTTTCAATTAACCTTTCATCTTCCAATTTTTTAATATTTTGGATCATTTTCAAATTCTTCATAAACTTCCCAAAATCTTCATGTAAAGAATGGTGAAGTGCTACTAAAGAAGTTTCAACTCCATGATTATCTAATTAGCTTCACTTGCGTTGAACAATGGTTTTAAAAAGTCATTGAAAGTATGTCCTAATTAATTATAGGTTTTTAATGAAAAGTGACCCAATAATCCTAATTTATGTTCAAGTGGTGAATTTAAAAAAAATAAATTTTTATTAATCCCTTAAAATTAGGGGGAGTTTAAATTTTCAAAATTGCGGAGATGTATTATAAAATGCAATTTAAAACATTAATTTAATGATGACTTTTGAACAAAAGTTGTAAAATACAATCCATAGATCTTATCCACGCAATTAGATCAAATGCTTCACCAACCAAAAAAATTCAAAGAAATTTGAATCCAAGATTTTGAAATTCTTTATAAAACTAGGCTTCTATAAGCCTTATTTTGGATTCATGAGACTTTGGTGATGGAAATTTCCACATGGATATTGGAGCCCAAAAAGCATTAGATTTCTACTTGAAATCATTTTTTCATTCATACTCTTCAACTCATTAGATATTATTTCAGCCAAGAGAAGGGCCATTTCAGACCCGTTCCCCTGGCTGTTTTATATGCAAGGAAAGAACGCCGACCTGTCAGAATATTAATTAAAAAATTAAATTAAATTAAATTCTCAAAATGCAAGAAAAAATTGTTTTTCTTTTCATTTTTGAATTAAAATTTTCTTTTTGTGATATGGATGAAGTTCGGCCACATCAGACTGTTGCGCTACCTCAGGTGGCACAATTCCCTGGTTCCTATAGCCCTGAGAACTCAAAGCCTTTTACACCCTTGAAAAAACATCTAATGATTCATTCGTAATCATTAGAGAAAATTTAGGACTTCAAAAAAGTTGCTAGACTATAAACTAGTAGTGCAAAAATTGAAAATAAAAAACTACATTATTTTTAAAAATCGCAATCTAATGTAGCACCTCCACTATTGGTCCAGATTTAGCAGACTTTTGGGGGATCCAATTTTTTTTTAATGGGATGTACTTAAAATATAGAATTTTTCTGAAATATTGACCAAAAATTTGGAAAAATTAATTTGCAACTATGGAATGTTGATTTAAAAAAAATTGAATGACACCATAAAAAAATACTCTATGATGTTCTAAACTATAATATAAACCTATGGAGAGATTTTCAGATTTTTAAGCACTTGATATTAATTGTCTCACTTTTAATTCACAAATTCAGAGTACTTTAAGAAATTAAAAAATAATTTAAAAAAATTGAGAATTTTTATGACTAATAGAAGGCATGTAATCACATCTCTTCATCAAATTCTATAATTGTCAATATAGAAATTCCAAAGATCTGGCCCCTATGGTTGCAAACTTGATCCTTTTAACTATCATATTTCTTGAATCCAAATTCTAGTCCAAAATTTACGGCCTTTGTTTGGAAATTAATTGAACCCCAAATGTTCCCATTGGTTCCTTCAAAACATTTCAACTCCCTCAATTGAAAAAACATTAAATTCTATAGATATGAACTCCATAATTCCCTTAAATAACTTTTTGAATCCTCCAATTAAAAAGACATTGAATTTTGTGTGGGATTCAATTTTAATTGTGTGAATTCAAAATTCCTTTATTTTTGTCAAGGCTACAAAATTCTATTGTTATTATCCGTGTTTTTAGTCATGACTTCAAATGTACTCTATAGTCAAAAAATGAACCTCACATTAGAGGAGATTTCAGGCTGCCGGAGGGCTGCAAGTTCCCAGCTCGTTCCCAACGCGGGAACTACGCTCCTTCATAATAGTGATGTGGATTGGAGACTGCCACATCATTTTTTGAAAAAAAAATTAAAATTAAAATTTTTTTTCGATTTCTTTTTGCATTTTAAGAAGAATTTTTTATTTTTATTTTTATTTTAAATTTTTTTTTAAAACGGTAACGTGGCAGCGCTGGCGTTTGCAGGGACTGCTAGGAACCAAGGCCGGGAAGTGCTTGAAACGGCCCTCCAAGAGACTAAAATCTCCTCTAATATATTTGTCAATACAAGAATTCCAAAAGGTCATTCCAAAATTTTCTAAAATAGTTCCAACGTAAGTGTCATCACAAAAAATTTATAGCAATTTGAATTTTGGGTCTATAACCATGGAGTGTTGAATTTCTAATTTTAGAGTGACATGGTAAAAGAAATTATACCACGATGTTCTACACTACATTGTAATCTTTCACTATTTATCTAGAAATTCACAACAAAATGCATATTTTTTACACCTAATAGAAAACATGTAATCACATTTCCAAATAATAAATACAAAAAATCACGTTCATAGATACTTGCACATGAAGTTTGAAAAAATGGTAATAGGCTTGTCCTTTAAATCTATAGACTTTAATTTGATATAGAAGTTTTGGCAACTATGAGCTTGTTATGGTGAACTTTGGAGGTATATATTGACCAATTAGCCATTGTTGAACCCTATATTCATCAATACAATAACCTTGATGATCTGAATTCCATTGGTTCATTGGCTTGATGAAGTCAAACCAATGGAATTCTATTAACTTCATTCCACCATTTTTATCTTGTCTCCATTCTAATATTTTTGTCCTTTCTTCATTCCACTACTATTGTCTTCATTTCATTTCATTTTAGTCCGGGTACCTCAAAAGGCATCCCATGGTCGCAAAGCAAACCCTATATATGTCTATACATATATCCTAAAGGCCATTCAATTCAAAAATAAGCTATACCAATTTTGACCTAAAGGTCAACAACATAATTTAATCCATATTTAACTAATTCTAAACTTTTCTTATAATTATGGACAATTTTAGATTAATCTTTGGTCTCCCTTCCTCATTCAATGGAAATGGTAGATTGTCCTCATGAATAGAGAACTACAGTTTTTGCTCTTCAAGGGGCCCTTTCTCCCTATCCTTTCCCTTTCTTCCTCTTCTACAACCCTCTAGATAGTATGTCCATATTCTGCCCAGGCTTCAAGAACTACCTCTATTATTAAACTATGAACCATTACTATGGAAATGCAAAATAGTCTAGTGATGAATTGGTGCCCTACTGCGCAATTTTAAAAATCGATGGAAATTGAGTTTGAATTAGAAGTTGACAGAATTTTAGTGTAAATAATGTGGAGTTTTGAGTGATCACTACAAGGGAAACTGTATCCTATTTGACAGGAAATTTGACAAAATTCTGTCAAATGTGTTGTAGATTAGGAGTACTTGATTCGGACACTTAATTGACAGAATTCTGTCAATTTGGTTGTCATTTCAGACAAAGATACGCGTCAGCAAGTCTTCCTCTCACTCTTTTGCCACCATGGATTTTTTAATTTCCACATCACTTAATTCCAAAAGATATTTTTCAAGGATTTAATAAAATACTTGAAATAATGGCTAGAAAAAAATTGGATGAAATTTTATCAAATGAATGATAAGTTCTTAGATGAGACATTTTTGGATGATTTAAATTCTTTTATCAACTTTCCAAAATATTGACGAAAACAAATCAAGAACATGGAACTAATTTATTTACTAAATTATTTTCTTTCACGAATCATTTGTATTTTGTGAAACGAATGGGGAAGAGAATCACCTTATATACACATATGGAGGTAGGAGGTTGACCAACCCATATGGGATATGTGAATTTTTGAATTTTTGAGCTTATAGTGAAGTTAGAAATCCGTAATTTTGTAATAAAACTAAGATTTTAGACCTCATTTGAGCATAGTATAATGTCTTTTTCTTAAGAACTTTTAACTAAGACTAGTTAATATATGAATTGGAGTTTCAAGTTCAAAAATAATTTTGACACTTCAAGTTTTCAATCAAAAGTTATAGGCAGATTTCAAAGAGAAAAAATATAATAAGAACAATTTCAAACACCTCTTTGAAATTTCATAACTTTTGATTGGAAACTAAAAATGTCAAAATAAATTTTTGAAAGAAAAGCTTGAGTTGATTTTATAACTAAATTTAGTTAATTTGTTTTTGAAAAAACACATTCATCTATGCCTAAATGAGGTCTAAAGTCCTACTTTCAACACAATCCTATGTCTAACTTTATGTGTTAAGTTAGAAATAGGAATTGTGTTGAAAGTAGAACTTCAGACCTCATTTAGGCATTGAATAATGTGTTTTCTCAAAAAGAATTGACTAAAATTAGTTAGGAAATAAACTCAAGTTTTGCATCCAAAAATTCTTTTGACATTTCAAGTTTTCAATCAAAAGTTATGAAATTTCAAAGAGGTGTTTGAAATTGTTCATATTATATTTTTTCAAACTTTCTCTTTGAAATATGCCTATAACTTTTGATTGAAAACTTAAAATGTCAACCTTATTTTTGAAATTGAAACTCCAATTTATATTCTAAATATTCTTAGTTCAAAGTTCTTAAAAAAATACATTCTAATATGCTCAAGTGAGGTCTAAAATCTTAGTTTTATTACAAAATTACGGATTTCTAACTTCACTATGAGCTCACAACTTCAAAAATTCACATATCTCATATGCGTTGGTTGACCTCCTACCTCCACATATGTAGAGGGAGTTTCTCTCCCTAGAAGAAAGTAATATTATTGGTGGTGAATGGTTAAAGATTGTAATGAGGTATAATTTCTTATATGAACTTAGAAAATGATAGCTACTTGATTTTGTATCTAAAATAAAAATTGTATATAAAAATTTCTTGAATTTCTAAGAAGACATTAACTTTTTTTGACAAAATTGATTGAGAAATTGACAAGAATTTGACAGACTTTGCAATATTGACTGCATTGACAAAAAACAAAATTTCACAAGTTGTGATTGTCATTTCGGACACTATTCTATCAAAATTTCTGTAGATTAGGGCCCATTTTCCTTGTAGTGGATGAAACACTTTGTGACATCATAGACAATTACATGCACCATATTCAGTTCCAGTTCAAGGTTTGTACATCTTCATTATTGGACCCTATTTGTACCTTCAATAGATGGCTATTTGACATTTGATGGCTATACCTATGGCCTTCAATAGCACTTTTCTATTATGAACTTTAGAAATTCATATCTAATTTTATTGAAGTCTAAAAATTACAAATCAAATTGCAATAGTCTATGTATCTCCTTCTTGTCTTTCCCTATCAAATTGTTTAAAAAAGATGCTTCCATCAGCATAGAAGAGATCCTCTGCCAATATGATCTTCAATGGATGGTTTGTACCCCTCTTGCCTTACCACCACCTTTTCACCTACCCTAGTGCTCACCCACCCTAGTACTCATCCATCCGCCCATTGATTCTTATCTTCATTGCTTGCTTGTTTTACTTTACAGTAATACGTAGAAAGGAAAGTATGCATGCATCAAATAATAGTGTTAATACTTGGTGGCATTATTGCTTGGTGCTACAAATACCTCCATTTCACTACAGTAGTGTCACGTATACTTCACCTATGTCAATACTAAAAGAAGACAAGCCCCCCTAATATTTGTACTAAGGTAGGAGGTTTATGAAGTGCCCATATAAGAGATGATTCCTAATTTGGAAAGGTTTGACTTCTTGAAATATTTTTCAATAAATTTGACTTAAAAAAATGAAATTGGCATCAAACCAAAGTTGTTTAATATTTTTTGGAACTTTGAGTAATTAGTTATACATTTTTGGAGTTGCAATGCAATTGTCACTAAAAGCATCCACTTCTAGAAATGTACATTATTTGTACACAACTGTCACTAAAAGCATCCAACTCCAAAATGTACACTACTTGTACATTTGTAGGCCTAATGCTATCCATTGCTTCCACTAGCTTCCTTGTCCAATTTATGGATCACTATCTTTCCCATCTTTCTTGTGTATTTTTGCTTGGGCTTTCATGAGGATTAAGGTAGGAGGTCTAAAATGGAGCGGGCATTAAGAATGGACCCTATAAATGGCTATGAAATGGACAAACGGTAGTTCATAAATTGATCTCCATAGTCATTGAATGAATCAAGGAAAAAAACACTATTAATTGCAAGAGTCAATCATTCTCTTTGCTTTCCCATTTTTCTTTAGAAGTTGCAAGTTAATGGTTTATGGATGATCTAGGGACATAAATAGGGACCTACGACACAACTCCTTTGAAAATTCATAAGTAATTAAAAAAATGCTTCAAAAAATATGAAACCACTTGTGTTAGATTCCTCTTCTATTTCTCTTTGTCTGAAAAATGAGATAAAAATATTTCTATTTAAGAAAATACATGAAAAAGGCGGATCAGCCCTTAGATGAGCCATTTCTGAGCCTCCTACCTTAGTCACACCTTTTCGAAGAAGTAAAGTTCTGTGAAGAATGAGAAGTTGGTGAGAGAAAAAAAGAGACAATAGAAAACAATTCTGAGTGAAAAAGGTGTGACAATCCTTTTTGGCGTGTTGAGCATGGAGAATGGAAACTACAGAGAATCGGGGAGAATGGATGCAGTAAATTACAACTACAATTAGTGAATCCAAGCAACTCGATCGGATGAAACCGACATGCGGAGGGTGAGATGATTCTTCAACTAAAGAGAAGAAGAATGGGCATCCTCAATTCTCGGAGAATGCTCGGAGAATGGGAGCTGCACAAGCCACGGAGAAACCACACGTCCCCATTCTCCGAGAATTGAGAATGGGGTGAAGAAGGTGTTGACTACCCCTCTTTCCAACGAGGCCCGGGAAGAATTTTTTGCAACCTTGTATTGCGAACTGTGTTACGCGGCCGTGCTGGGATAGGAGCAGATGGAGCAAGGAGTGTGATTTCCGAGTACAGTCGGTGACAAGGAGCTACGTCCATTACGAATGATGAGATCGGGCTTTCTTTGTCAGATCCTTGGTGGTGAGTTTGCAGCCATCATGTTTAGAGTTTAGGTGCGCAGTAACTCCAAGAAGGAAACCTGAGCAGAGTCATTTTCGTGGATTTGTGAAACCCTAATCTATAGCAACAGTGACTCTCATCATTCGACGACGCTATGAAGTTTGGGAGATTCGGAGTGGTATTCAATTGAGGCTATGGCGAGGAGCGTGCACAGAATGTGGAACAAACAATCCAAATGATTTATGATAATGGCTGTGTTTCAGTAGGTTTTGATGGAGCAAGGAAGAGGGTGTGCAATGGGCGTGGAGTTTGAGAGATTCGGAGTCGGATTGGAATTTGGCCATAACGACGACGAGCGAATGGAGGGGAATAGAACGAATCCAGTGTGCCGGTGATTGCGTTTCGTTCGGTTTTGATGGAGCAAGGCGCCGGAGGGGAGGGGGTTGGCAATGGCAATGGCCATAGCGACGACATGGAGGAGTACGGACAGATACAACAGCAGTTGCACAGCTGCAAGCTGCGTCTGTACGAGCGTCTGCAGGTGGCCACCATCGCCACAGCGGAGCGGACGGCGGAGAAGTACGGGATGGGGATTTCGACTCGGGTGATGAGCGCCCTCCAGGACCTGACTTTCAAGTCGGCCGAGCGGTTGGCGATCGACGCGGAGCTCTTCGCGCAGCACGCAGGTCGGAAGTCGGTGGTCGTGGATGACGTCCTGCTTGTGGCTCGGCGGAACGACGATGTGCTGGCTTCGTTGCGGGTAGTTGCGCAAGGTTTCGCGAAGTCCAAGGAGAAAGGTCCGGAGAAGAAACGGAAGAAGGCTGTAGCTGACGCCCCTGATACTTGAGCGTTGGGAATTCTAAACATTCGTTTTCTTCATCTTTCGATCAAATTGAAGTGCGCGAAGCAGCTTTTGGTGATACTTCGGGTCCTTGTCCATGGAAATCTCTTTGAATTGTTTCAAGCCGTCATGGGTTCCGAAACCATTTGTGCAAGGAGAATGTCCCGGAGAAGAAACGGAAAAAGGCTGTGGCTGACGCCCCTGATACTTGAGTGTTGGGGATCATAAACGTTTCCTTCATCTTTCGATTAAATGGAAGTCCAGGAAGCAGAATTTGGTGAAACTTCGGGTCACTGTCAATTCTCTTTGAATTGTTTCAAACCGTCAAGGGTTCCGAAACCATTTGAGGTTGCAAGCATTTTCGCGACAGAAGTTGTAGGTAGGGTTTTTGTCAATCAGATTCATTTAGCGGAAGAGTTTTCATCAAGGGCCTAGGGTTTACACGCGTCTGCTCGCTGTGCCGGGACGCCAGGGGCGATAATCAGGGAGGGCACTGTGGGCGCTTTGCGTTATGGATTCATTCCAGCCGCCATGGAAAGCGCAGGGGCAGCACAAGGGAGCGGATGCGACTCCTCAGAAAGACCGCAGATCTGACGGCATCAGTGCAGAACTTGTTTCTGCAAATGCAGACGCGGTTTCAGACGATGTCCGAGTCTATTATCACCAAGATCGAGGAGATGGAGTCGCTCGATTATCACTCGCATTGACGAGTTGCCGAGGAGCATTTGGTGAGCTCGTGAAGGAGAGTGGCCATGCCGATGCCATGCTTACGCAGTCGTCCAACTCTTCCCTTAAAGAAGTTCGAGGCGGCTCCACAAAGGAAGTGCGATGATGATTGGCATGAGACAGCGCACATGTTTTACTGTGACTTTTCATGGTGCGACAACTCTCTGGTTTGATGCATTGCTATGGACGGTGGCTACGTTGTCATGAGTCGATCACAATGGACCCTTGCCGCCGATTCGAGAGAATTTGACATTGGATGGCCTCTCTTTTTCGGTTTGTCAGTTATTTGTAGCTCATAATCTTGGTGCAATTTGAAGACAGTTCTTGCGCGGTGATAGGGAATCGAGGCAATGTCGTCAGAGGTGATCGAGGATCGGTTCGAAACTGGTAGCTGGCTTCCTTGTATTGGTGAGGCACGGATTTATCACGGCAGCCTCGTGTTCTGATGAAATTTACATGTAGATTGCACTGTCTTTGTCTTGACCAGAGATTTCAATTTTGAATATTGGGCTGCTGGACATATGAGTTGTTGCAAGATTGGTTTGGTAGCCGGAAGGTCCAAATGATTGCAGGTATTTCTGCCGCAAGTCCTCCGTGAAATAAGAGATGCATCTGAATATGGTTCACATCAGCGACCATTGCGTGAACAAGGCTGCTGAACCTATCGACGTAAAGTGGATACTGAAGTCCGAACTACAAGCATTTAACATCTTTAAGCACATGATGTATGGTTCGTGGAATTTGAAGATCTAATACCGTAAGTAACTGGAGGATTCTGTGATGATTTACACATCACCAGAATGACTGGAGTTAAGGATGAGCAGATTTTGCATGAGAAGTAGCCTGAATGAAACAATTTCACGAGTCGTGGTTATACTAAACAGTTCACCCCCAAGGATTTGAACTAAATATAGTGAGATCAATCTTTTTAAATCTTAGTAAATAAATAAGAACCTCAAATTATCGTGTGGATGGATGAGCCGTATGGAGTTTAATGAGAACCGTAACTTCGTGAATGCTCAATTGAAACTACAGTTTTTGATTGTTATGGAGTTATAGAAGTGTATGGAAACTTTTTGTAACTGGTGAGATGATGCAGGCATCATGCGCAAAGCATTACTGGGAGCCAGTGCGCGATGGTGATACAATCTGAAACGTCTGGCTAAGAAGTAAGACATGGTATCTGTATCTTCAACAAAGAGGTTGCCCCTTGACCCGCGGTCGCCCCTCAAGAAGTAGGCCACGTCACCTTGAGTCATAGCCATGTAGAACAAATTGTTTTACCAAGGGGTAAAAAATTTTGAATTCCAAAATCTGTATGCAACAACAAAAAAATGCCCATACTCAGCAACTTGACAATTCAACATGTGACATGTAATGTCTATTAGACGCCAAAATCTGAAATCTTGTCAAACAAGACAACCTTGAATTTGGAGCCTCCAAAAGATTGTTTTGGGGTTGTTTTCACATTTAGGAACCACTGCACCATTGGTAGAGTATTATAAAAATATTTAATTAATATAAAATATAAAAAATTATAAAAAATTATATAATTCAACTTGGTAGTTTCTCAACCATGTCAAATAGATTGCATCAAATTGCTATTGTAGCCAAGTTCCTACAATCCGACAACTCTAGAGAATTCATTTTCTTTTGGAGGCTTGGAAAATCTTCTAATGAAGGTATGTTTCCGCATACATTGAATTTTATTAAGTTTTAAAATTCATGTTTATGCTTTGATTTATGATATTATGTTGTTTGGCAATCATGAAATATCCCTCATTGTCTTTGTTATTTTTTAGGTGTGGACAACTAGAATGCACACTCATCTTGTTTCCGCTGGTTTCAATTTTGATTGTAATAGCGACGCATGTTGCAAGAAGTGGAAGAAGATTTATGATGACTACAAAGCCAATTGTACCACCAATAGTATATCTGGTAATGAGAGATCTTTGAAGTGCAAATACTACTCTTTGATGGCTATATACATGATCGTGCTAATGTCCCTCAAGTATGTTCATGCTATTGCTATTGCACCCTAGTGTGCAATAGGAAGGTCAAGAAGATCTACATGATAGTACAAGAGTTCATGAGTCTATAACAATGCAAATACTTCTCAGATACATGTCAAAAAGAAGATGGACAAGTTGGCTATACAATAGGTGATTGTAGTGATGGCAGAGCAAGTTGTGAAGCTCACTGATGCAATAAAAGATTCTAAAGCGGTTAAACTTAGTCTTCGGTAAGGAATGCTTGCTACGGTGAATGAGTTGATGAATGAGTTGGTGAAGAAGTTGTAGACTACATTCAGATGAACTTGCAATCTATTCTTCCAAGTGTTATCTTGTTTTATGAGATTTGGATTTGGATTTTTTGAAAATTTGGTATGGTTTTCTTGTGTTTGTGTTGCATTTTTATTTATTTATAGATTACATGAGTGACAAGTTTTGGATTTAGGCTACACAATTTCCTATAGATGATAGCCAAAGTTGTGCTTCAAATTCACAATTACAAATAAATAAATAAATAGAGGTACATTTTTCATTGGATCTTGCATGGCATTTGAAGTGTTCAACCTATGAAGGTTTTTAATACAAGAATTTCCATTGTATGAAATTGGGTGTAACTATTGGTTGTTCAAACTGGTTTGTAAGGATTACAGTTGGATTTAAATTGGATTACGTGTTGGAAGGAAAATTTCATGTCACTCTCTTATTGTTCAAATCCATGAAATTGTTGGTTGTAAGCAAAATCATCATTGCTCATGAAATATGATTTTTTCTCGTACAATGCTTCAATCCATATTTCATTTAACCCTTAAAGGATAAGACCTACAATGTGAAAGTTAGGGATTCTTGAATTATTTGTAAATTAAAAAATTAAATTAAATTATTTTTTATTTTGGAAAAACCATAACTTTGACATCACATGTCTAAAGGCCACCAAACAAAGCTTTTGTACTCCTTTATGCATAAAACTTTCTATTCATTTAAAAAACACAACTCATTAGAAAGGAATTGAGGCCTCTGGGAGACCTTCCGGCCATGGTTCCCCATGCTGCGAACCATCGCCGGACAGTCTGAATAAAAAAAAATTAAAAAATTAATTTTAATTTTTAAATGTTATTTAAAAAAATAATAATTTAATTTTTTTTCAATTAATTCATTACTGCAGTCCGACCTGGCAGTCTCTGTGCCAGGTCGGATTGCTGGTTCTCTGACGTTCCCACAGTCCGGGAATGTCGGAGAACTGGAGGTCTCCCAATGGCTCCAAAACTCTTCTAATGTCTCACATGACAACAAAGTCCTTGCACTCCATTGTGCATTAAAGAGATTGAATTTCAAAGTTTTTATAAATTAAAAAATTATTTTAACTTTTATTTTCAACGTAGCAACAACACATGGCATATGAGTAGAAATTATAATATATAAATTAGAATAAATTAGAATTTAAACCATAAGTGAAGGTGATAATTAAAATTAGAATTTTTTAATTTTAATTTAAAATTCATTTTAAAAAAGAAAATATGAATGGACAACACAGAGTACTGTATTATTTGGATTGTAATACATGGAGCTTGCAATTACAATAATTTTTTTTTTTATGTTTTTGGATTTTTACAAAATTTCAAGTTGAAGTAGAAGGAAATCTTTTGAAACATCATTTTCTTAGTTTAAATCCAAATTAAACCAAAAATGGTTTTATTGAAAGTTACAATTAAGATTGACAAAAGTGCATCCATTTTTTGGATGCGTGGATCTTTAAGGATCAACTAATGTGATTCTAGCATCACATATATAAGTCTTGGAATAATTGATGCATATCCTAGGGCCCTATTGTAGGATTGAATACTTCTTTATTATGACCTACTTTTATCATTTTCAAGGAGAAATTGTTGTATAAGAAGCAAAGCGTTTTGATTTAAATTTATACAGGCTTCTATATTGATAGAAGATGTGAAGAATAGAGCAATGAAGGATGCAAATTGTAAAATGAGGATTGCAACAAGCTTTCTATGAGATGGATCTATGGTAGACAAACAACAATGCAACTACATCATACATTTTTTGAAAAGATTAAACCTATGGAAAATAATAATATTAGTGGGTCAATAATCTCTACTACATCCAAATTGTACTGAATATGGAGTTCTAGTATGATCACTTAAGCTAGCACTACAAGTAAATGTCCTTTTTATTAAAAGTAATATAGTTAGCATAGTCAAACTTTATTTCACATGTGCTAACTAGAAGAACTATACTTCACATGCACTAAGTATACAAAAGGTAGTGGATTTGTAATAATTGTCATTTGACATGTAATTATTGTCACTTTACGTGGACTTTGTACACAAACGTCACTTCATATTCTTCTAAAGTATAATGTGAGTTTGCATTGGTGTTGTCATGATCCATAAACTCTTTTCTTGCAATGCACTTTGTCATGAGAGGCGCGTGGGCGTTGATTCCATATCAGGGCAACATTTACGGAGTTAGGGAGGTGTTCAAGGAGACTTGGAGGGCCCGAGACGCCAATGGAAACTTGGCATCTCGTTTGGGGACCTCAAATCCTTTGACCTGGACACGGAGTTGTTGGAGACTCATCTTTTTCAAGTTGAGTCTCCCACGTGATGGAGTGAGAGATTTTGCCTCGCGGGCTTCATCCAAACATGCGATCATTCTTCAAGAATGGCATTAACTTGACTTTGTAATTCGTTGTGAGGTTTTCTTGTTTCTTTAGAAGCTTTTCCTCACATTTTATTACTTGAAAAAGATTTGACTACGTTTATAGGTATACACGTAGTGAAAATTGACACCCAAAGTAGTAGAAAAATGAGTTTTGAAGTATTTTTGAGGTGATTTGTGTGTGCTGGAATTGCAAGTAAAGTTGGATCTTGGACACCATAACCACGGGTTTAGGGGGATTTAGCCTTGGAAATGGGTCTTAAATCCATATTTGGAAATTAGGTGCATTATTGGCTTAGCTTTGGGGATTAGGATAAGAAAAGGGTGGGTTAGGAATGAGCCACTTAAGAGACTCCCAAAACTTTAGGGGAAAAGGCTATCTCTCTCCTAAAAACATTCCAAGTTAGAATTTGGAGTTGGGGGCCATACACGGGGGAAGGGGACGAGACTTCACGACTAGGAGAGCAAGCGGAGCCGTTCATGTTGCATGCGGTGTAACTAGTGTTGAATTTGGCCTAGAGGTGCGCTGCTTAGTTTTGGAGAACGATAGTGCTGGGGCTCTGGTCGTGGGAGTGGACTTCCAGGAAAGTTGCTTCTCTAGAATTGGTTTTCGAACTGTTTGCTTCAGAAGGTAATCTAGAGTTGTGGTGTATTCCGGTTTTGTTGTTGCTGCTGTTGCTGTGGGTTGCGTTACTTGCTTGTCATGTAGCTCTTGCGGGAATCTGCTAGTGTTGGAATGACGGTTGTTAGTGCCTGGGTGTTTGTTGATGGCATGATTTTGAAACGTTTGTTTCTGAGCCGAATGAATTGGGCTCCTTTGTCCATCAGTTGCCTTGTGAAGTACATGGCTAGGAAGGATGACAAGATCACCGTGTTGGTTGGTACCATCACTGATGATATCAAGTGCCGACATTGAAGTTGGTTGCCTTGCAGTTCACAAAAACAGCTTGCGCCCCTATTTTGAAGGTTGGAGGGGAATGCCTGACCTTCGATCAGCTGACCTTGCATGCACCAACTAGAGCCAACACTATTTTTCTTTATAGACCTAAGAACACTTGCGAGACAGTGAAGCTCTTCAAGAGGACACTTGAAGTATCTTAGAGCAACACGAAGCCTTACGTCCGTGCGAAGGCATCTACAGCTCAAAGATGAATCTGAATTTGGTCAGTTCGTAGAGTGCCAATCCCCTGAGTTACGTGTAGCAATTCGGGACAAACTTCAATTTCAAAGGCCTACCTACCGAAATTGACTTCACAACTGTGCACTCTTGCATTTCGGGACTTGGAAGAGTCAAATCGTGGCAGAGAATATTGTCAAAGAGTTGACTGCAAAGAGCTCTGGTCTTTGTAATCGATCATTTTCTTGAGCCGGTGATCAAAGACAAGATACTTGCATTGGTTGTTCGTTCCTTTACCTAAGAATTAAAAAATATTGATGAACTGTTAATTTTTGTATCTCCTGGAATCAAACCTATAGTTCAGCTTCGAAGAAATTTCTTATTGTTGCTTGTAGTTCCGATCACTTAGGATTTTCGAGTAGATGTTCTATTCTTCAGGATTATTTTTGAGGTTGGTGACCTGGGCAACCGGTACGATCAGACAAGTGACTGGTGATCACCGGTCATTTGGGACTTGGTGACCAGTTCAGTTGTTCATCCAAATATGGCTTGTTTAAAGTCTAGTTTTTGTAAAAAAAACGGCGACTATTTTTGAGACTTGTTGATTGCAAGTGTCTTTGGATCATTTTAGGGAGTGTTTAGGGTTAGGAGACCCAAGCATTGCCTACTTATAGTTACTACTAGGGCACAAGCGGTTGACCAATCCAGAGATGTAAGACCACCAGAGCGGCGTGCATTGTATGAAGAGTGGCTGCAGAAGGTAGATTTTATTGCAGCATTGCTCAGATTTATTTTAGAGCGATTGCCAGCACAAGGACTACAAGACTCTGAGCCTGAGTTCTAGGAAATATGGCAGGTAGACTTGGCGCAAGTACAGTGCGCCGATGTAGGCCAACTTGGCATGATGGCACATCGACTATGTATAGAGTTGACACCGTTTGTCACGTTGGAGTGTTGGGATGATGACCGTGATACAATATTGCAGTGTTTCATGTATGTACAATTTTTGCATGAGGTTGAGGCTACTATTGCCATGGCGGGTTGCAAATATCTCAACCGTAATCAGATGACAAATTTTTAGATTTCCTCCTAGTTTGATAGTAGTTGGGTGGAGTTAGCCTAGCAATTATTAGCTAGAATTTATATAGGGTGATTTGGCGGTGTGTGTTAGTCATCGGTTTATATATGAGAATTTAGGGTTTATTCCCTAAATTTGATTACTTGCTTGACTACAATATATTGTTGGTATTTTGTGGGTTTTGCTTGGTGGGATTTGCAATGGTGGTTGGGACCATATGGTATCAATATGGACAAAGGCAAGGGTGCTCCTAAGCCTTTTAGACTGATATCAGTTGGAAGTACAAAAAAAGAAGTGCAAATTCTCTTGAATATACACGACCTCCATGGGGTTCTTGAATCCTTCCAAACTCTTCATGTAGGGTCATCCAGTGAATCTCCTCTAAGACATCAGCCCCCAAAAGCAACTCTACCATTTGTATACTCACTGTTGGCTCGTGATCGACTTGGAGTCCAATCATTTAGGCAACTGGGCACTAAAGTTTTAGGTCCAAAGGCCATCAAATTTTGGACTCAACAACGTGGGGTGCACATCATTCGGGACTTACGAGCGGAGTTACATGTGATTGGAGCACCGTTGAGTCAGACAAGGAGGCATGTGGAGGTAGTTGATTTGGTCATCCCATGAGTGGTAGTGGTGTTGAAGAACGAGGGTCAACGTCGAGAAGTGGTAAGATACGTCTTCGAGGGTGCAATTCAATTGCCAACATTCTCATTGATCTTCACCGAGTTTCGAGCTGGGGATTACTTGTTCTACACCACATGGCAGTGGAAATAAGATTAGTGGCTTGAAAGAGCGTCTAGTGTTTGGAATTCTTTAACATTTGCTTTCCTTGACATAGAGGTGCCACCCACGATTTATTGTGAGGCTGTGGAAGGGACACACGAGGTTTGGCAACTTTACATATAAACTTTGTTTTCTATGTAAAAGCTGGATCCGCTTGGGAGGCCGGATTATACCAGGAGTGGAACACCAATTGACAGGGACACCGTTTTTGAGTCATCAGACACTAGTGTTGTTGTACCGGTACGCCCTCGAAGTTAGAGGCCCTTCTTTGGTAGAAAGATCCCAAGTGATTTTATTTCGGAGTTTGTCAACAAGCAAGTAGATTGGGTGGAAGATATTGAATGTGACGAGGGAGGAGAGCTACCCATCATTACAGTTGACCATGAGGTGACACTTGCTCATAGCAAATCTATATTTGCGTGGGATGAGATGACTACACTATATGGAGGTGTTGATTGGAGAGTCTGACAATTTTCTATTGCCAATGGCACCATGGAGGTGGATGACTTCCATAGGGAGTTCACCATGTCGTGTGAACTATAAAAGTCTCAAAATACTAGTTTCAACCCATATATGGTGTAGAGGGCATTATTCGGGTGTCTTGAAGGGGCACCTTTAGCTGACTATGGAGAATTTGGATTTGCTCATTCCATTGAGATCTTGGCCTGGCGAGATTACGACGCCTGAAACTATGCTGATGTTTGGGGAGGGGGTTCCACTACCATAATGCCTGCTAGTAAAGGAAAGCAGGAAGAAGGGGGCGCGAGCGTGGGAGGCTACAAGGCCAACGTGACTATGGGTCTAGTGCTAGTGCCAAACCCACCCCCCTTCAATTCCACAGCTCAATTCTTTTTGCAACTGCAGCGGGATTACTATGAACAAAGGGACAATAAAATAAAGTCACTTCATATGTTTGCACATGGAAGTGATGAGTCGTTGCGAGAGGCACATTTGAGAATGAGGCGGTTGATTTCCGCCACTCATGGAGTGATTGAACAATAAGCTATTCAGCGTTGGTACAACATCTTGGATAAAGAGCTCAAAATTCTTGTTCAAGGTGAGGCATTAAGGTTGAGTGTCCCACCTACCTCGAGGTATGTTTTTGAGACCTCTGAGAGAATTGAAATTAATCTCTTGGAGGAAAAAATAGCTATGGGGTTCTTGCAAAGGAGAAGAAACAACCCGAGAAGACTAAATCCGCTAAGGCTAACATTCCAACCAATGTGGGGGATGCAGATATTACTTGTTTTAATTGTGGTGGAGTTGGTCATTGTCAATGAAATTGCAAGAAGACACCAAAGAAAGAAACTGCCAAGATTGGTGGATTCTACTTTGGTTGCGGTGTCAAGGGCCATGGAGTGGCTAGCTGTTGGAAGTTGCATCTAGAATTTAAGTCTAAGGGAGACAAAGATGCCAAGGAAAGTGACTTTAAAGAGACCAAGACTGTAGAAGGAGAGAAGAAATTGTGGAAGGGTCCGATTTACAGAGTTGGAGACTAAAATGGTAGCAATGAGTGCTACCATGGAGGCAAAGGGATCTTCTTCATAAAAGACCACAACGTCCTTTTATGCAGAAGAGGACGACCACATGTTATGTGGTATGGCGGATGCCAATGGCATGCCAAGGGATGCTTTTGCTACAACACGGAATAAGACCGTGGTGCATGATATACCACAAGGGGTGAGTTTGGGGTTGGACCCACAACGAGGTGAAGCCAACCGACAAGCTAGGTTGCTAGAGTCATTCACATTGGAAGATGTGGTGCCCACTTCGTCCATGGTTCCATCAATTCAAAACTCCAGCAATCGTCGAGCTACTCAAGTTACGAAGACTAGTGGCCTAGGTACGGGCACACTTTTTGAGGCAGTGAATATCATTTGTCATGTTCTGTTGTTTTCACCATCCATGATTGTAAATGCGCAATTCAAAGTTGCTACAGTGTTCCAATTGGTAGCTACCATGTGTGAGGAAGGCACTTCAATATCGGTTAGTGCCATGGAAACTACGCTTGAGCCACAAGCAACGAATGATGGTGATTGGACCGAGTCGGAGGGGCTTTTATCAACAGCTGTTCAGTTGAAGACTATGCCAGCACGTCTGGCAATAGAGCAGTCATCCATCACTTCAGGATTGGTGGTACTTGACAATTCCTAAGGCTTTTTTCAATTAGTTGGGCCCAAAGAGAAGGATTTGTGCCTTGACGGGTACTATTGGATTCCGGTGCACAACCCTTGATGTTGAGTGATTCAGCCATTGAAGGCTTGGATTTGACCGAGGACACGTTGGAACATGTCCATGGACAATTAGTACTACTGTGGGAGGGACGGAACAAGCCAATGACATCTCACAAAGCGAGTTGACACTACGACTATGCTATGATGATGTTGAGGATGCTAGCTTCATGAAGGTGAAAACTATAGTCACGGAGGCCAAATCTTATGATGTTTTGGTAGGTGCTATGGTATTATACCCTATGGCTTTCACCTTGGACTTCTGGGAGGAAACAATGTCATATAGACCGGGATGGCAAGCAGGGGATGGACGCAAGGCTCAGCTGCTAGTTCGTTTTATACAAGTTCTCAATTTCTCACCAGAAATTTGACTGATCTCTATTGTTTTTTTTGGGCTTGTAGCAAACGGTCCATCTTGGTTTGAGGAGGATTTTGAAAATCCTTCTATGATCGCTTCAATTGCAAAAGCAGATGACATTCAGGCTTTGGAAGCTAGGGGTGAAGAATTATATCAACTTGGGGTGGAATCGGCGTAGAACAGTACTGCCGAATTGGGTGATTGCAAGAAATACTTGTCCTATTTTTTGTCCCCTTGCCCTTAAAAATTGGCTTTTTGCTCATAACTTTTGCATTGTTTGTTTATTTGGCATGAAATTTGGAATGAAGGTAGATGCTAAAGTTATAGACCTTGAATAATTTTTTAATTTAAAAAAAAATTAGTTTGTTATTTTTAACCTGCCCCCGATTGGGTGTCTACCTTGGCCATTTTGGGGAGTTTTAATTCTATTTTTGACCCAAAATGCGAATTTGAAGCCACAAATTGGACATGTTGGAGGTCCACTAACACTAAAAGGGTTGACGATGAGTTTTTATGAAAATAGCATCATGTCGATTGCACACATGGGGTCAAAGTGACCTTCCTTTGCTCAAAAGCTATAAAGAGGGAAAAAAATTCTTTCATGAACTTTTGGTGCAATGCAAGTACAGTCTTCTCTAGCAAAATGGCTTTTTTTATGGGATTTTTTTGAATTTTTTTTGAATTACTAAAAATGAAAATCTCTACAGACCCCTTTTTTGCTCCTAGTGGCTTCTGCAGTACTTTGTAGTAGTCCGTAGTACTACATAGTACAACATAGTACTAAATCAACGGTGTAGATCTGCAGGCACCTTCAATCAACGATGCAGATTTGTTAGGGCGCTTCTAAAATGTAGTATTGTATAGTACTGCCAGTCTTATGGCCAAAAAACGCAGTTTTGAACGAAAAACGTGAAGTGTTTCTTGCAACTACCCAATTTCAACATGCCGCAGAAACTATGATCCAAGAGGCATGGCAATAATCTTCGTTGCCACAAAATGAGGAGGAAGGTGGAGGTATAGATGATAATGGTCCACCTCTAGATACTTCTACGATCCATTGGAAGCCGCCAGACGAAGGTACTACACTTTTGGAGTTATTTGGTGGTATTGGTAGTGGACTGGTGGCAGTGTTGCAAGCGGGTGTAAAAGTGAGGTGTTATATTTATGTGAACAACAACAACATGGCACAACAAGTGTCCAAGCGTCATGCTCAACGAACGCACCAAGCTTTTCCATCCTTATTAAGCACTAATGCTATTAAGACCGCATTTGTTGTATTATTGAGCGATATTTCTTTGAATTCACATGAAGATATTGTACGATTGGGGCATGTGGATTTAATTATTGCAGGCTAGCCATGCCAAGGCATGTCTATGATGGGTAAGCAAAATGGCTTAAAAGACAACCGTTCTTCACGGTTTTATGATATGGTGCTAGTAATACGTTCTATTCAAACTTCTCAACCGCGGTCACTAAGGTATATTATTGAAAATGTGCGAGTGATAAGTACTTCACGTATACGCACACTTGAGAATATCCATCGCATTCATGGAATTCTTGGAATTCCCATTCTATTAGATGTAACTGAAGTGGGTTCACGAGCTTACAAACCATGGCTTTGGTGGACCAACATGGCACCACCTGAGTTGCTACATGTAACAGTGGGGCGTATTCAACGACTCGATGTATATGTGAAAGATATTTTGGATCTCCACCGATCACCCATGCGCGTTTATTATAATGATCAAGCTCCATTAGCGGTTGTCAATCGCAAAGGTGAACCACAAAGGGCTTTGCCTACATTAGTAAGTTTTTCAAGGTCCTATGCCTTTAAAGATAATGGACCAGGTTTAGTGTGGAATGCTCGCACTGAAGAAATGGTGGAGCCTAATGCCAATGAGCGGGAACGGGCTATGGGGTTCAAACGGGCATTATCAATGTCCTAGGTATCACGGAATTCCAGAGACAATGTCTTATTGGCCAAGCCATGGATTTAAATTGTCTCTCTCGGATAGTATCACTTGTTGTGGTAGAGTAAAAGCGTCGAGTTTCAACACTATCGAGCCACTTGGGTTTTTATGAGCTACGAGTGGCCATGAAACCATCAAATTCTGGTAGTTCAAACATAGTGGTTGGGGACAAAGAGGCCTTCACAACTCATCCACGGGATTTATGGAAGGATACTTCATTTTTCACAACTCCAAGAACAAGTTGGCCTAATTGGGAAGAAATGACCAAATGCAAAATCAAATTGGAGGAGCATGTGGAAAAATTATTCTTTGAGGGCCACATTGAAGGCAGACTGATGAACTATGGCGTTTGAGCCAAGTGGAAGAGAAATATGGCATGGCTGGAGTGGAGCAAGAGGACTCTACTCTAGGTGGTGTGCAATAGCAACCAAAGTTGGAAAAACCTGCTTCAAAGGAAGATCGGAAGGAGGCGGTGACCAAGGAAACTTGGAAACTATTGGTAGGCCTGGAAAGTGAAGTAGAGGAGAAAGGGGAGCAAGAGTTCTTCAGAATGTATGTTGATTGTTTTGCTTTTAGTCTTAAGAATTTGGGAGTATTGAAGGGACAAGAGGTACGTATTAACTTGACGGATGATGCACCAATTTATCGCAAGTCGTACAAGTATAGTGAGGTAGAATGCAAGATGATTCAAGCTTGGACTAAGGAGTTGTTGGAGGCCGGATTGGTGGAAGTAGCACCATCGGATTGTGAGTATGCATTGGCAACGGTTATGCCATCCAAGAAGGACATTTTTGGTAATTGGACCAAGAAAAGGATGTGTAGGGACTATCTTAGAATTAATAAATTCACAAAGTCAGATCGTTATGCAATGCCAACACTGGAGGAGAGCTTTGACGCCATTGGCCATGCTAAGGTATTTAGCACTTTGGATCTTCAATTGGGATATCACCAACTTGGTATTCGAGAAGGTGATAAGGGAAAGACAACGTTATGGGGAATTGATGAAGATGGGAAGGACCGACTCTATCAATGGAGGTTCCTTCCATTTGGTTTGAAAAATGCACCTGCTGAGTTTCAAAAAGTTATGGATCGCATATTTTCTGGCTTGGATTTAGTGAATTGCTACATTGATGACATTATTGTCTATAACACAAATCAAAAACAATATAGAGTTCACTTGAAGGAGGTTTTTGTGAGACTAAGACTTCATGGGTTAAAACTACATCCGAACAAATGTAAGTTTTATTATGACCGTGTGGAGTATTTGGGCACATGATATATCCTAGAGGATTGGATGTGGTGGCTAGTAAGATGGAGGTGATGATCTCTATTCCAAGGCCAAAGGATGTGAGTAGATTGCGGGCATTTTTGGGGTTGTGCAATTATTATAAAAAATTTGTGAAAACATTTAGTGCCATCGCAAAGCCATTAATCATGCTGACAAGGAATGATCAACCTTGGGTGTGAGGAGATGAGCAAGAGGCTACTTTCAAGCAATTGAAGGAATGTTTATCCTTGGCACTAATATTAAGGAGGCCAATTTCGGGTAAAACATATCAATTGCACACAGATTGGAGCTCATTGGAAATTGACGCAGTGTTGACTCAAATGGACGATGATGGCAAGGAGTTTGTGGTAGTTGCTCCAACAACAATGCGGAGGCATAGTATAGCTCATATGAAGGAGAGTGTTTAGCAGCAATTTGGGCAATTGCTCACTTCCGTTGTTATTTATATGACAATGAATTTCTATTGGTTTTAGACCACCAACTGTTGAAGTGGCTAATGGAGTCAAACAAACTCACAGGCAAGCTTGCACGATGGGCTCTAATGCTAATGGAGTATGACTTTACAGTTGTACACCGTGTCGGTTTGGTGAACATGGATGTCGACGGTTTGAGCTGCAATCCAAGTCTTAGCCAGGTGGACTCTACAAGGGCCCGATGGCATGTAGAGGAGGGAAAATATTCGTTACTAGACTGGCATTCTACCGCTTATTTGAGTATATTGGCGATGACTGGAAACAACACCGAGGAAGTTATCGCGGCCATGATGGATGTGGATGGTGGTGCAGAGTCTGAGGGCACCAAGGATATTTTTGATGACATGGAGGTGATGAAATACTTGAAGCATAGTGAATTGGTGGTCAACACATCAGCTTGGGAGAAAGATCGGATTCTACAACGAGCAAAGCGGTTTGTGTGGGAGGGGGCTCATTTGCTTCGAATTTGGCCAAATGGCAACAAGAAGGTGATACCGGCACCTCATAAAAGAGCGAAGTTGATAATGCATGCACACGAGGACTTGGGGCACTTTGGAGTGCGGAGAACTCATAGTTTGTTGCAGATTCACTATTGGTGGCGAGGTATGCAAATGCAAGTTCAACAATTGGGAGCCAGATGCACAATGTGCGATAGAGTGCAAGCATCTTTTAATGCCCCGATGCCTCAGTTACAACCGTTGCCAATCATGGGATTGGGCTATCGATGGAATTTGGACTTTGCAAGCCCATTGCCGGTGACTTCACGATATAACAAGTATGTGTTGGTGATGATTAAATATTTTTCTAAATGGATTGAGTTGGTGGCATTGCTTGACAAGTTTAGTGAAGGGGCTGTTTATTCATTTTTGGATCGTATTTTGAGTCGCTTTGGAGTTCCAGCAGAGGTATTGACTGATCAAGGACGTGAGTTTCTCGGAGAATTTTAAGCCTTATGTGGACAAGCGAATTGATCACCGCACTACCTCAAGAAATCATCCCGAAGCAAATGGATTGGTGGAGCACATGGTGCAAATCGTCAAGAGGGGGCTTCAAAAGTATAGCTTGAAGAAGGGGCATTATGGAGATTGGGACTTACAACTTCCGTGGATAGCAATGGGCTATCGGTTCATTAAGCAAGCCTCTCTCGCTTCTTTTTCACCCTATTACTTATTGTTTGGGCGCCATCTGGTTTTACTAATGGCAATCAAACAAGATGCAAACAAGATATTTGATCATATGGATGATCCAGACACGTGGGCTCGCGTATGCGAACAACGTGCGGAATTATTCAAGAGAATAATGCCAATGGCTTTGGAGAACCTCTCTATTGCGCAGTATAGAGACACTTTGCATTATGCCACGATACGAAGAGGGGGCTATAAGCCTCAGGTGCGACGTTTTCTGCCTGGTGATTATGTCTATTTGCAACAAACGGCACCTACCACCCTCGACGTGATAGCAGAGCGTATTATTCTACAAGTGCGCGAGGTACTCAAGTCGGGAGTGTTACTCTTGGAGGGTTGTGATGGCAAGATTTGGAAGGATCACATGCGTAATTGTGCACCTTGTCATTTGCCACACATTGATGGACGTATTGATTTCAACAAGTTACGGATTTTGGCTGGGCTGAAATGCATGTTGTGTGGAAGCGCTAAAAGCGCTACCACTATGGTATTGTGTGATGTTTGTTCCACAGGGTGGCATATGGATTGTTTGAATCCTCCTTTGTAAGAAATCCCAACGGGCCGTTGGGTTTGTCTCAAATGTATGTTGGGGCAACATAAACCATCAACATCTTAATATGGGTTTTCCATTGGGTTCTCGTTAGTACTTCGGAGAAGACCATTGAGTTCGCCAGTGTAAAAGGGGCTTCAACACCGGCGAAGGGGGTGAGTAAAGGAGTGGTTGTGAAACCACTTTCTACACTTGTGTACTGAGTATTATGGGATTTTATTTCTTTACTATACTATGAATGTCGCTAGTGTTAGTGCTTATGGTGATAGGATGTTTTTTGCATTGCTATCATTATTTGCAAGGTTTTACCGTGGTTGTGACTCACATCACAAGTCATGAGGCGTTTTTCCTATGACCACGGTGTCCACAGTTGGTCAGGAGCTATTGGACCTTGGTGTGGTTAGGTTGCTAGCCAATGACAGGGTCCATTGTTAATTTATTGCACGCTTTCTCTCATGTTGGCTCGATATGATCTTGGCACGATGTGTTTGTGCACGACAACTTTTTAATTTTTTAGAACTTTTAGAAATTCACAAATAGAAATTAGTCCTAGATATTATATTGGAAAAAAAGTACTAGAAGTGGAGTAAAATCTTTTACCAATGACCAAAAGGAAAGTTTAAAAATAAAATGTCTATAATATAAATTAATTTTTATGTATAGAAATAATGTGTCAATACAATGTGCCATGCGTGCCAAAGTTGAAGACAAATCAATCTTCAAGCTACTATGGGTTCTTGAAATTTGGCAAAGATATAACCACAAGAAATGGAATTTTTTTTCTTGATTCTCAACCACTTGTTATTGTTTCAAACTAGTTAGGTTTAAACATGTAGTGGGAATAGTTTTGTTTCCTTGACAAAACATGCAGTGCAAATAATTTTGCATCTTTCTAGTCAGGCAAGTCAGCATGGAGTTGTTTTTCAATTCAACCTTTGATACGAGTTGGTCGAAGTGTGCAATAATTGTTGATGAAGAAATCTGGTATTGGGGTATGAATCAATCCTTATAAGCTAATTGACTGTTATTAGAGAATTTTTAGAATATTTTTAGAATGTTTTAGAGTATATTTAAAGTCTTATTACATTATTTTTATATTATTTTTATAATATTTTTATGGTGACTTCTTACATCAAAGACCAAAGAATGAGCTTAAAAAATAAAATGTATACAATCTAAATTAATGTTCATATAAAAAAGTAGTGTATTGTTGCAATTCAATTTTTACTTAATATGTGGTAGTTATAAAACTTTGACATGAACATGGTAAAGTACAATATCATCAGACGCCCGATTCCATATATGAAACCATTCATTCTACCTGTCATAGGTTGGTTTACCTTATTCCTCCATCACCTTTTCCATTTTAGATTCCCATTTTTAGTGCAATGGAGATAAAGCCTCAAGTAGCATGGCGAGGGCTCTTTTTTTGGCTTTCTAGTGCCAAATTGCACTAGAAAAAACTAATTTGGCTAAAAAATGACAAAAAATTGTGAAGTTTTTTACCATAAAACTTTGAATTAAAAAGAAAACTTGGATGAAATCACCAGATTATGAATAAAAATAGAATTAGAGACATGTGATATGTATGAATGTGATATTTTCTATCCAATATGTGGATGAATGCTGAAATTTGAAGCACCACCATAACATTTTATGTCGTCTCTTTGGCACCACTTCATAAAAAATGAAAAAAACAAACCCTGAGCGTGGCTGCTTGTTCATATCACAGCAACTTCGTTTGCGACGACGACCAAGTTTTGTGGGATCTCGTTTGTGCTCCAAACTCTCGGCTATGGCGCTTCCCCTGATTCTCCTCATTGTGGGATTAGTCCTGGCGAGTCCCGCACAGCAAGCGCAGGCCAATTCTTCTCCTGTCCAAGGAATCTGTCAAGCACAGGATGCAACTGTATCCCCCCCTCGGAGGACCGTGATCGACATCACGCATACTTACCGGGCGGATTTGCCGAACTGGCAGTCCCGCCATGGGCTCGGGAAGTTGGCAGGCTTGGTGCAGAGCATGGCAGAAGGCGACGTGTGCAATGTGTCGGAGCTGAAATTCGAGGCCGTGCATTCGGGGACGCACGTGGATGCGCCGGGCCATTACGTGCAGGAGCACTACGAGGCGGGACTGGATGTGGCGTCTCTCAGTTTGGAGGTGCTCATTGGTAGGCTTGCGGAAACCCCTGCGCATGCTAGTTCTAGGTCACTGGATCCATGAAATCATCACTGTTTTCTTGGAAAACATGTTTCTTGATTTGGAGACGATTTCCCGGCCTTGAGAGCGCCACCGAAGTTGCGATTCAGTTGTTGAAGTTAATTTTGAATGAGATACATAGTTGGGTCTTGGTGTGGCGTCTTGCTTAAGCCCCTGCTCTCTCTAATTCTAGGTCATTGAATCTGTCAATTTCGCAGTTTCTTAAACAGCATGTTTTTTATTTTGAGATGATTTTCCTTGAGAGCGCCATGGGAGTTGTCATTCAATTGTTGAAGTCAATTTTGAATGAGATGCGTATTTGGGACTTGATGTGGTGTCTTAACATTCAAGCAAGAAGACTTCTTTCAGTTTCAGCTCGACTCGAGCTGATGGACTTCTCACACAAATTCTGAACTCTGTGACACACTTGCTTTAAACCCCTGCTCTCACTAATTCTAGGTTTCAATTTGCAGTTCCTTGGATTCTATGTTGCCTTGTTTTTTAGATGTTTTTCCTCGAGAGCTCCATCAAAGTTGGGATTATGATCAATTTGATGAGATGCGGATGAAATTTTGAATTGAGAAATGGTTTTCGAGAACTGGCATATTGGTGTGTGATTTCACGTTTTTTGATGAAGTTTATTTTTGTTGAAGTGATCAGGTCCAGTGCTCCTGGTTGATGCACCACGCCATTCCAACTTGACAGGTTAGTATTTCAATTCACTAATTGCCTGTTTTTGATCTTCCATGTCATTGTTGTCCGTTTATGGCATAATGAATATTCTAGTGTGATAGCAAGTACATTCTAGCTCGAACTGCAAGTGCACGCTTGTTCTAGCTGGATTGTAGCTGCATGTTTGGTCTAGCTTGATAGCAATTAATGCGACTGTTATGCCAATTGTGAGGACCAAAATCCCCTTTACACTAATTTGGAAGGAACATCTGCAACGTTTTGCACCAGCCCAGGTTTTGCAGGATTTGCACATTCCCTCCGGTGTTGAGCGCATCATTTTTAGGACTCTCAATAGTGACAGGTGACGAGGCACCTCAACCAATTCATGCGTTACGAAACTTCAACATATTTTAGAGTGCAATGCATACTGCCTTGGCGTAGCCAACTGATTCCGGTTTGTGATTGTAACTGCTTTCTTGTCAAATGTGGAGGAGACGGATTCCAGTACAGTGTGATTTCCACTTGCTCAGCTTATGAACCGGCTCTTTTGAAGCAGGAAACTGATGTGGACAAAGGAGTGGGACTCCAGCTATGTGGGTTTCACCACCGACGGTGCTGACTGGCTTGTGAAACACACCAACATCAAGTTCGTTGGTACGGGTCTTTTATCTGGTGGCTTCTTTTTCCAAATGTATGATAATAGATTAGCTGCATGATATGTGCCGTTTCGTTTTGCAGGCATTGATTACCTCTCCGTTGCAGCATTCGTTGACATCGTTGCTGCTCACCGGGTTCTCTTAGGGAAGGTGCGTTCATCTCCTTAAATTATGCTTTCATTTTTGAATGTAAACATCTCACAGGAAGTGAGGCACAGGATGTGCGAGCTCCTGTCTCTGAGCTCTGGACGGTGACTTGTTCCAATAACTGCAAGTTATTCTCTGACAAGAACGTTTTGGTCTGCAATGTTGCAGAAACTTGTGATTGTGGAGGGTCTGAACTTAGACAATGTGGAGATGGGACTCTATACCGTCCATTGCCTCCCTTTGAAACTTGTGCAAGCAGAGGGTAGCCCTATCAGGTGTGTGCTTTCAACTTAGATGAAGCACGCGTGCAGCTTTGTTTGAACCCTATTCTAAAACGCTCCGAGGGCCTGTGACAATTCACTACCAAGACATGGAGACAGCCTTAAGAATTCTGCCAGGTTCTGATTATTATGATAGACCAGGGGTATAAGGTTGGGCCAATGCCTTCCCCTTCGTAAACATTTCAGATGCAGTGGTGTATATTTGTATATATAGAAAGGCAAAGATTTTCTCAAATATTTCCAGGACACTACATGCATCTCGAGGCCTCAAGTGGATTCTGGCCGTTATATTACGCAGTTTCTTCGCTTGGAATGGCAGCCTGGTTGTGATACTTTAAAAAGACTATGCAAACCTGGCTGGCATTCAGACTTATACCAGCATTCCCTGAGATCGTCACTACTGTGGAGAATTTTGTTTCACATGTGTCACTGAAGTTTCTCGATTCATCAGAACTTTGGCCTCAGCTCCTGCGTGTACCCACATATCGGGATCAATGCGACCAGGTCGACCACGTTATTAGTACTGGACCTGCTGTGGCAAGACTTTCAGTTCGTTACAAGTCGAAACATACCATGACATACGTGACATGCGTATCTGTAGCTCAATCCTGGTGATCTGATGGTCGAGGGTGTTCCATGGCTCTGGCGGGCGGTAGTTTGTCTGTTTGTCATCTCGTTACGGTTGCAAAGACTTTTAGATACTAAAACCCCGGCATTGCTTTTTATCTGACTAGCAATGAATCCCACTGCGTTGCTTGCAGGAGGAAATCACACGCTGCATGATGTGTCCGAAGTCCATCAATTGATTATGAGAATTCGGTGCAGGAATGAATTTAGTGCGGTGGTGGACACAGATCGTTGTAGTGCGTGCTGAACACGCAGTACCACTGGCTCTCTTGGTTCTGATCGACCAAGAGATGCAATGAGGGGGTGAAAAAGGGGCGATAAGGGGGGTCAGTTCTCTCTGGGAATTGCCGGAAGCGCTCACCGCCAGACTGGGGGGTTTGTATGAAACCAAGTTTTCCTTTCACTTGCTCTTCAACATTAATAGACCTATCCCTCCGGAATTTGGAATGTTCAATTTCAAGTTCAGAAGAGCTGGTAATATTTAGAACGCCGCATATGTGGCTGGTAATGAACAGCTTAAACCTTCAATTGCCACTTCACAACTCAACCAAGCATTCAACATCTCACGAGGGTACGAAACTCACCACACATTTCAAATTTTTCCGGAGCACCTACTCTCATGTCCCAGGAATTCCAAGGAATCAGCCATGCAAGAAGTCCAACGAAATTTTGAAGCAGATTATGAAACTTTATTATGTTGAAGTCTGAGCTGTGCAACCAAGATCTCGAGGCCTAAAGACATACTTAGACCAAAATTGACAGCACGGGATTCAAGTGCAGCTTGTGGCTCCGCTGACTTCAGCATTCCACACAGTGGACGATGGCGCCGTGTCATATGGATTCGGCAAGACATCATTGGTGATGTACACTTGCCCGACGTTCCGGCTCTTGGCCGTGGCCACCGCTGTTGTCACACTGGCTGCGTCGTCCGGGGCCGTGTGCAGGATGTTCCAGAACCTGGAGGAGTTGTAGCCGTTCACCCAAGCAGCAGGAGCAGTAGTACTGTAATTGGAAAAATAATCTGCAACCGTCGGAACACCAGATCATTCATTAGAATTCAATTTTCATTCCTAGACAGACATGAACGCAGACTTCGTAATACGGTGTGACACAGTCGGTTAGTGGGAGATTCAATCAGCTGGTTTTTGATTCCCCTGTTATTCCATATTTCTTTTCCCAGTTTTATGGTACCCAAATAAGCGATCTCCTGTTGCTGTAAGTGTCAAGTATCCAAAAAAGTTTGGAAATTTCTTGTGTCTTACTTCCAAGATAGACACTAGCAGCCTCCAAGCTGCTGTGGATCGAAACGTTTACAATGAGAGAGTGAACCACAAAGTTAGCCCCCAAAAATGAAATAACCAAGAGTCTAGGGAATCTCCGTATCGACTGGTCACTCCCCATTCATTCAAATGTCAGACTCCAGTGCAACTAGCTAGAGCAGTTTCAATCCCCTGACTGAAACCCGAGTCTAATCTCATCCCAGTTTTCAGAGCTCTGGAAATAGAACGTCACACTTTCGGCTCTCTAGCCGGTCTAAACCACGCCATTTTCGAATTCACAAGCACGACCTTCACACATAAACTGAGATTCCACAATTCAAGGGATCACGAACTACTCCACAACAAGCATGATGGTCCAAGGTTTTTTTGTACCTTCAAACGTGACATAGTTGTCAATTTGTGTGTTCGTCAGAAAACACTCCATCCCATTTGTCCCCCAATTCAGCACTGTGTACCCCTTCCCCCCCTTCCCCTTCACGTGTTCATCATACGACTTGTACAAATTCAGCGTGGTGTTATCACAATCCGTGCTCCCTTCGTCCAGAAAGATCCCATCCACGTTGTAGAAGTTGTAATACGCGTCGATGTCGGCGAGCACGAGCGACGAGGCTCGGTTGGTGTAATTTGTGAGAACGTAGCCCACCACGATCTTCACTGCGGAGGTCCCGGTCTTGATGTTGTTGACGAGGGTGACGAAGTTGGGGTCCGCCGAGGTGCCAGGGCCGCTGTTGGGGTTGATGATCACCAAAGTGGCGTTCGCTTTGAACACGTCCCACGCGCACCCCGTGGTACCGGCGCAGGGGTAGACGTACGAGGGGACGTAAATCTCTTGCGTGCTGCAGGAGAGGCCGAATGTGGCGAAGGTGCACAACAGGAGCCACAAGAGGCAACTTGAGAGATGGCGCACGGTTCCCTGGTGGAGTTAAATTGGCGCAAAACGTCAGTAGCAATTGGGAAATAGCTAAGCGTAGTCACGAGGAGGCCATGAGCAATTGGCAGACATATGAGTAAGGCTCGAGATGCAGGGTTCGAGAGTTCAGAAGTTGAGCTACTTGTGTTCTGGAATTGCACACTGTTCCCTGTCAAATGAATTAGATAATTAACCTTCAAGAAGTTCTAGGGGATCAAGAAGGTTGTAGGACATAATTGTTTTTACTCATAGGCGCCGTGGTCACATTGAGCACAACACATGGGTTGTAAGTTATAACTCTCTCAATCAGTTTGACAGGCCTAGGCAGGAATTGGTCCTGTATTTGCTGACATTCATGTATGGCTGCAAGGTTTAGGGTTGCCGAACTTGAGCTACTATTTTGTTTACTACTTGCTCTCTTCTCCGTCTAAACTGGAATAAATATTGGCCAACCTTCAAGAGCCTAGAGGATCAAGAAGGATATCGGATGTAAGTAAATGTTATGTTGCAAATCTTGTAGCAGAAGCATAGGGTCATATTGAACACAACATTATGGGTTATAACACTCCCTCGCTCAACCAAAGCAGTTTGACAAAACTATGTTGATTCATCAATTAGCATAATAGATTCGATAACCTTGATGAGGCTTGAAGCTCAAGAAGATTTGTAAACATGAATGATGCCAACATACAGTCATGAATCAAGAATGTTCGAGAGTGTAATTTTTGAATCATTCAAGGGCTCTATTGTATACAATGCTCGTAGAGATAATTAATAACCCTCAACCAAAGAAAACTCGACCCAACTGCATTCACTGGTCAGCTTAGCATTACGAAATAAAATCCCAAACTCAAATCCTCAGAACCACAAACTTCGCATTTCCTATTCGATCAACAATTACTGGAATTTCAAGCTTCCGTAATTCAAATCTACATCAAGCGCAAGCTGGAGGTTACCATCGTATGGTAACACTACCGACATGTGCATGAAGCAGCAAGTGCGAACCTAAATTAATAGTGTCAGCACGAGCTCACCTGTGGCGGATCAAAACTCCTTTTTTCAGCGCTCAACAGATGAACACATACTTCTACAAGCTCTGGATTCAAAGCATTCAGTTCACATATAATGCAGAGAAGAGGAATTCCAAGTGCAGATCGAGAAGAGATTAGTACCATGTTGGTGATGAGTGGCCTGAAGTCTGTCGAGCAGCCCATATTTGGAAAATCGCGTCTCCAAGTAAAAGAAGAAGAAGAATTATAACTCTGGTTCTACTGGAAACGAAGTGTCTGATGGGTAGTTCGAACAACTACACTCATCTGGACATAAATAGCGAATGCTATCTGTGCTTCCGACAGTAGACTCTTTGACACAAACTTAATAGCGAAGGTTCCCTCTGCTACCTCAATTCAAAGGGTGACTCTATGACATGGACTTTGCTGCCTCCCTACAAAGGTACGGGAAACTCTATGACATGGACTCCTATCCAATTTCCAACATCTGCACCACCAAGTCAAATCTTGGAAGCAACAGCACGTCATCTCAGTGACCAATATATGCCGACTGTGATTGAATGACGAGGAAGGCCTCCATCTTTGTACTAATTCAAGCGGTGATGAGCAAGCACCCTATCAATTCCCTTGCGTCGCTTGGAAGAAGTCCTTTGCTGACACGAGATCTTATTTAATCATATGCACAATTATAAATGCAGCAGATAAGATTTTTTCAACTTGCTGCATGATGACAAGATCAGATGTCGGAACGACCAATCTGACTTGGTCCCAAAAGGCGTCACAGCCAAGATGTCGGAATGTCCCCAAGGCGTCCTTTCTCTGCGCATTTTGCTTGGGGAAAGCATGAATGCGAAGAATACAAGTAACTAACTTGGTTCGAATACCGACATTACACGTTTCAGTTTTCAGGCAGCCAATTTTCAATGCGTTCTCGGTGGAATCGCCACATGACACTTGCAATGCATGCATTCCAAGGATGAAAGGAAAAAATGACTAGTCATCTATGTATCTGTATCCAATTGTGCATCCTCTAAATAATGTAGTGTAGTATAGACTCCGTCGGTATTAGTAAATTGAATCCATATATATTGCTCGGGGTTAGTGATCGGACGGAGTAGCAATATAGGAGCGAACAAATGATAGGGTATTTTTAAATCATTTGGTCAAAAAATTATAAAAGAGTTTAGAGTAATATAGGGTATAGAAAATGGCATTGGATGTCTTTAAAGTAGTATAGGGTATGGAATAATAGGCCCCATTAGAAAATGCAGTAGTACTAAAATAGTCACCCCTTTCTATTAAATTTTTTAGCCAAAAGTCTGAAATTGCTACTTACACGGCTACTTTGAGAGTGGCATATTGGTCAAGATAAAAAAATTAAACTTGCTATTACTATGAGTATAGTATTGTACTATAGGAAATATACTTCTTAGTTCATTTACTTCCCTAGGATTCCTACAATGACTTAACTACTCTTACAACTAATATAACATTATTAACATTTGCTAGGGAGGGCTTGGAATGAGAAATCCTCCATACTAGCTTGGCCAATGTGTCTCCAAAAACTTTGACAACCTGTTGAAGCTAGCCAATGATCTTGCATGTATTATAACTAAAGTCTCTCCCCAGGTATATAGGGAAGAATAACACCACCACCTAGCTAGGGAGAGCCAATCTCTTAGTTTAACAATGCTATGAAGTTATACATTGAAAACAACACATAATTTACTATCTGACTACTATAAGTTAGTATTCTTTTTTACATCATACAATGCTTATGTCTTACTGGATTTAAATTTAACTTAGTATTAGTTGGATTGAAATTTTTTGGCAATCTGGTTTAGGGATACTGTATGGTTTGAAAAAAATACAATTCAAATTGCCTCACCTGAACCCGACCGTTGCATGTGCATCGTTGCAAAGAAATGGGTTTGCTTTGGATGAGGTGTTTAGGATTTTCGAATAGTTCGGTGGGGGCGTCCTAAAACAGCCCTCATTATGGTTTGTTGCAAATCTGTGTTCTACACGTAGGGTTTACGGTTTGGTGAATCGATTTTTCTATGTGGCTTCGACCACTACAAGGGAAACTGTATCCTATTTCACAAGAAATTTGACAGAATTCTGTCAAATGTGCTGTAGATTAGGAGTACTTGATTCGGACAGTTAATTGACAAAATTCTGTCAATTCGGCTGTCATTTCGGACAAAGATACATGTCAGCAAGTCTTCCTCTCACTCCTTTGCCACCATGGATTTTTTAATTTCCACGTCACTTAATTGCAAAAAATATTTTTCAAGGATTTAATAAAATACTTGAAATAATGGCTAGAAAAAAAATTGGATGAAATTTTATCAAATGAATGATAAGTTCTTAAATGAAACATTTTTGGATGATCTAAATTCTTTTACCAACTTTCCAAAAAATTGACCTAAACAAATCGAGAACATGGAGCTAATTTATTTACTAAATTATTATCATCCATGAATCATTTGTATTTTGTGAAATGAATGGGGAAGAGAATCTCCTTATATACACATATGGAGGTAGGAGGTCGACCAACCCATATGAGATACGTGAATTTTTGAAGTTATGAGCTTATAGTGAAGTTAGAAATCCGTAATTTTGTAATAAAACTAAGATTTTAGACCTCATTTGAACATAGTATAATGTCTTTTTCTTAAGAACTTTTAACTAAGACTAGTTAATATATGAATTGGAGTTTCAAGTTCAAAAATAATTTTGACACTTCAAGTTTTCAATCAAAAGTTATAGGCATATTTCAAAGAGGAGGTTTGAAAAAATATAATAAGAACAATTTCAAACACCTCTTTGAAATTTAATAACTTTTGATTGGAAACTAAAAATGTCAAATAAATTTTTAAAAGAAAAGCTTGAGTTGATTTTATAACTAATGTTAGCTTATTTGTTTTTGAAAAAACACATTCATCTATGCCTAAATGAGGTCTGAAGTCCTACTTTCAACACAATTCCTATGTCTAACTTTATGTGTTAAGTTAGAAATAGGAATTGTGTTGAAAGTAGAACTTTAGACCTCATTTAGGCATAGAATAATGTTTTTTTTCAAAAATAATTGAACTAAAATTAGTTAGGAAATAAACTCAAGTTTTGCATCCAAAAATTCTTTTGACATTTCAAGTTTTCAATCAAAAGTTATGAAATTTCAAAGAGGTGTTTGAAATTGTTCTTATTATATTTTTTCAAACTTCCTCTTTGAAATATGCCTATAACTTTTGATTGAAAACTTAAAATGTCAACCTTATTTTTGAACTTGAAACTCCAATTAATATTCTAACTATTCTTAGTTCAAAGTTCTTAAAAAAATACATTCTACTATGCTCAAATGAGGTCTAAAATCTTAGTTTTATTAGAAAATTACGGATTTCTAACTTCACTATGAGCTCACAACTTCAAAAATTCACATATCCCATATGCGTTGGTTGACCTCCTGCCTCCACATATGTAGAGGGAGTTTCTCTCCCTAGAAGAAAGTAATGTTGTTGTTGGTGAATGGTTAAAGATTGCAACAAGGTATAATTTCTTATATGAACTTAGAAAATGATAGCTACTTGATTTTGTATCTAAAATAAAAATTGTATATAAAAATTTCTTGGTTTTCTAGGAAGGCATTAACTTTGTTTGACAAAATTGATTGAGAAATTGACAAGAATTTGACAGACTTTGCAATATTGACTGCATTGACAAAAAACAAAATTTCACAAGTTGTGATTGTCATTTCGGACACTATTCTATCAAAATTTCTGTAGATTAGGGCCCATTTCCCTTATAGTGGACTTTTGTGACACCATGACATGGTGCTTGGGATCAGCATGCGATGAGAACTTATTGCCGCCTTTTGCTTTCAGGTAATGTGATTCTTTGAATTGGACAGCTAGATTTTGTATTGTGTCTAGTTTAGGGTTGTCTTGCCAAATCTAGGGTATACCTTTCAGGGTTTAGGCTGCCTTTCTCTTGCGTTGTAGATCCAGATGTAGTTTAGGATGTAACGACCACTACAAGAGAAAGGGGTGCTTTAAGTGTAATTTTAAAGTAGAAAATGCATATTTAAAGGCCTTGTACTTTAAGTAATATTTTCTTAAAAACATGTGTCTAGGACTTGCATTATTAAACTATACTAGAAGGTCGAAAATGTCATTTCAACAAAAACCAATGTGATTTATAAGGAAGATTGGTTTTGTGAATTTCAAAAGCGTTACAGGTGGATAAATTTCTTTATTGTTGTTGGATTTTCTTTTGCTTGACTGTTGACACGTCTTTATGTCCCCAGCTGGAATTTTAATTTTCAATCGCCCTACAAGCAATTTTGTGAGGTCAGCTTCAAGAAATTAAGCATTAGAACATCCAGGAAACCCATTCTTACAAAAGTGTCATCCTTCCACGAGTCTTACAATGCAATTCAGTGAGAGTGAAAAAAGGTGCAGTATGCTAAAAGCTCTTAAAGCAGACCTTCACTAGTGTCAATGTTAACACATTAGGATCGTCGACTGAAGCAAAACCGATGCGGTTCACAACAACTAATAAAATCTTTCAATAAAGCAACAAAAAGTAACAAAAGCATCCTTCTACAAATCCTAGAATGCAGTTCACAAAAACAATGAAGCTCAATGGACAACATTCAAAGCACTTTTAGGCGTTTAGTCTGACCTTTTCTAAAATCGAAACCATTATCTTCGATTATAGCAAAACAAAGATGGTTCTCAACAACTATCATTGTAGGACGTCAAATAAACAACAATACCATTCTTGCACGAGTCTAAGCGATTCGATTTCAGGGGACTAAAGCCGGGTGCATCCATACTCAAAAGCCTTCCTTCTAGTCTTCTCTAAAAGCGAAACCCGCACACTCAAATGCCAAACTATCATCGACTGTAGCAAAACCAACCTTCTCCTTAACAAATGCCTCCCAACCAAAAAAACATTCTTATGAGAATCTAGGAATTCCATTCAACGAGATAAATTGATTGATTATAGCCTATTCAACATGTTGAATAAAAGAAAATTATAAAATGAGAAGCAAATTGCAAGGGCTACAAAATTGGTTCCATTCTCAAGCAGCACCAAAGGCCATTGTCCTCCACGCCAACTCCTTCAATGTCACCTCTTTCGCCTTTGCAACAGGTGCACCAAACGTTATAGGCGTCATAGTTGCAACACTAATCTCTCGAGTAATCTTCGACTCCTGCATCATCATCATCTGCAACAGAGGACCGTCTTCGCAAAAAACCCTAGCACTGCAACCACAGCCGCCCTTTGAAGAAAAAGAAATTGCCAAAAAGAACTCAGTAGTGATTTTTCTTGAACCGCTAACGAGAAGCAAGTGGAAAGCCTGCTACTTTAGCAGTTTTATTGTTTATTGTAGCTGCCAGGTAATCGCTCTGCATAGTCATTGTTGAATTAGTGCGAGAAGGGACTACCGAAGCATGGGTCCACCAAAAAGCAGTGAAAACACCCTATAACTTAATTCGTTGTGGGATGATTTACATACTCATCCATCACTTGCTTTTACCAATACAAAGCAATACTGTAGTGAAGGTAAGTTGAAATGAAGCACCAATGAGAAGAAGCGAAAAGATAGATCATCTGACAATTTTCTTGTTTATAGAAAGTTTGCACATGCTAGCTAAGAAATCTACGATGTCTTTACTGAATGCCTAAAGGGACCAAGAAATTCACAGTCAACTAAAAAAGAAGTACTTCACTGCAATTGCCAGACTGATAATAACTAATTTACTAAATGTACCCTGAACCACTTCTGAGCATGACCTTTCAGGGAAAAAAAACTGCTTTCAGTATTTCTATACTAAAATCTCTTCCTAAAAACATCCACATATGTTGTAGTGGACAGATTCTCTGTATTCAAGGTAGGGTTTTTTGGCGTGGATGATTGCGCTCAATTTCAAAATTAAATTGTACTTGGTGGAAGATGATGTTGGGTGACCGGAGCTATTGAGTCCCTACTCGGGCGACACTTACGCGGATTTTCGCATGCACTTGGAGAACAGGGGATGCGTGGAGTAGCCCTTCTTTTTCTAGGACTTTGAATATGAATGTTGAATACCGAAGATGTTTGAGACCATGAACCCTGTAATCGAACGTGTTTATGTCATTCCTATGTTGGAGGGCGACAATGGACTTCACAAGCAGTGTCGTATTGGAAACCAGGTTGAAATAAGGAGCAACAACTTAGCAGCGGAACCCCAAGTGCAAATTAGGGTTGGTAAAGCTGTCCAACCATGTGGCACGGATGTTTTACAAGCCAGTGTTGCACAGACGTTGGAGGAGGTAGAAGTTGTTGTAGAATGGAATCCGATTCAAGTTCTTGAATTTTCTAAAGACGAGGAGACTTTGTTGCAATCGACACTCTTACCTATTGATGTGCTTGAGAATTACAAGCAGGGTGTATAGAAGCTAAGAAGGGAGTTGGAGTCACTGGATTTCACAAATCACAAAAGAATTACGATCACCATGGTGTGGCTGTTGTGAAGATATTATACGGGGAGTATACGAGAGAAATCGGAGGTACGGGCCAAGATCACTCTTGGAGTGCTGTACAAAACCCTTGGGGGGATCACTCCTTGTAATTTAAGGTATACACCTGAGTTAAGAGGGTATTTTATGTGGGGCTATTTACCTTAATTATTGCATTTAAGATGACTGTATTTTTACATAAAAAGCTAGAAAAGACATATTTTCAATACCCTATAGTTTTTATAAATTCATTCATGCAAGTTTTTAAATGAGTGTATCTTACATATAAAATTTAAGTGTCCAATTTTCTTCCACCCCTACCTTTCTTCACAAATTTTCTCTTCCATCTACTACATCTATATATGGGGTAGACATTTTGAAATCAACAATAATCAATTGAATTCAAGTGGCAATTTTTAACCCATAAAAGGCCAATTGTCCATTGAATGAACAATTGAAACTTTGGGTAGGTCCCTATGAAGTCAATTTTGGTCAAATGTTCATAAAATTTTGACACAAGATGTGAACATGTATCCTCTTAGTGGAAATATAATTTTTTTCTGCCCTAAATTTTTTTGGTAGCCCTTGCAATTTGGGCATCTTTGGGGCATCTTTTGCAAAAAATCTCATCAACTATTGAAATTTGGCATTTATGTTATTGATAAAATATGACATACAATTATCAAAAACAATTTAGTTCTCATTCTCAAAGGAGTCAAACTTTATTAGCTATGTTAGGGTGGCTTCAAGAAAAAAACCTTTTCTTCTAACCTCAAGCCCTATTATCTTGCAATATGTGAAGTCACAGTTTTTGAAATTTTCTCCAAATATTCTAAATACTTGTCTCTAATTTTTTACCATTTGGATTCCAAATGAAAAAATATCTCATTGCACAAGAAATCATCAAAAAAAGACTAGTGTATTGCCAATGCATTTAACCTCTTTGCATTGCAAGTTGATTCAGATTTTTTATGAGTGAATCCAACATCATAAATTTATGAATAGTCAAAATTCTCATTTTTGTGTAGACCAAATATTTTACTCTGAGAGGGCTTGAAGTCTATTGATCCTAGTTCGCAAGAATGAAAATAAAGATTTTTTTCTCACTTCCAACATTCTAATCTTTCAATCCACATGGTCAAATGGGCTGAAATTGTTTCTACACGTTGTTATAACTACATAATACACTTTTATACAATTGGATTTTTTTTAAATAATGTTTTATTTTAGACAATGCATCAAGGTTAGCAATTTTGGATTCTTCCTCTTCCAAAACACCCTCTAGTCTTTAGGGGTTAATAACATTGAACACTTTAGAATTCCTAATGAAACTATCCCATTAAAATCTCATTCAATATGAGTGTGATTAACACATATGGCTTCAAAGCTTAGAGCTAAATGAACTATAAATTCTATCTTCATATTGTCCAATTTTTAGTTTGTTGAACCCACTAAGGTAAACCTTCCTATTCATACAATGTGACAATTTTTCCACTTTGAGTTGATGTCTTATATTTACATTTAGTTTGTTTTTATATATACACTACAAGTACCATGGCACAATCTTAGTCGACCGCCCTTCATCGTAGATTTTCTTGAATATGTTCATTTTATCATCCATATGAAATTATTTGTCCACATCTATACTCATCATATTATGAAAAATTTGCATGGCTTCTATTTGTCAAGGCTAACTTATTAATAAGAATTCCTATTATATGATGTTTTTACATACCCTAATTTATATATACTAGAGTGTGTAGCATTTCATGAACCCTATAGTAGCTCTACAAATTATATAAAGTTTCCCCCCTTTGAATTAAATGAACCCTATCTTTTAACTCATGTAGTTTTCTAAAAACCGTGAGTATTCCCCCCGGGACAAAACCTATTTGCAAATTTCAAGAAGAGTCATTTACATTCAGCTCTCCACATCAAGCAATGGTGCAAGAAGAGGTAGATCATGTACATCGACCACTTGAAGAAAGAAGGCAAGTCCAACAAACCTATAATTTTGACACTAATATAGATCATAGACGACTTTTGGAGGAAGGTGTCAACATTCTTCAAAGCATAAATGACTCGATCTTCTCAGATGATCCTCCATTTGTAATAGTAAGAGATGTAAGAGTTTCCCAATTGAAGTCCTTTTGGTTCAAGGTGCATTGCAAGCTCAACGGAGAATTAATGCTCTTGTGCCTGCAAAAGGGGAGCCTCAAAGCTAACTTAGAGAATCACGTCCATGGCCTCGTTCATACCAAGTGTTGTGAAGATTTGGTTGAGGCAAACAATTTGTCAAAGACTTCATGTACACTCAACTCTAGAAAACGGAGGAGACCCACCGCAAGGTCAAGATCGACCATTGGAAATCACCGCGACCTCCATTCTTGGTTCAATAGTTCGGGTAGTGCAGATTCCAAAACAGTATGCAAATCCCCGTTAGGTATGCACTGTGACTCTATTTTGTCATTGCTATATTGGGGATTTAGGAAGAAAATCACTGAGTACGCAGGGAAGTCCTATAGAATTGATTTATTGCACAGTGATTCAAAGCCTGGATTGTTGTAGATGGCAGAGCCCAACACAACTGTAGATTTTGTATTTCAAGGTGAAACTATTGTTGTGAGAGGGTGCTTCCGCCATGTACAGTGTAAACGTTTGTGTGCCATGGGAGAACCTTTTCTGGATTTCACTTGTTCTAATTGCATGGAAATTGAGCAAGCTAATGATTTCAGACTTAGGATGCAAAGGGAAGGTCGTGCTCTTGTTAAGCGTGGTTGCAAAGATATACATCCTAGAAGAAGGTAGATCTTGTTTATTGTGCAGATCTTATAAACAAGGACTACACCTACAACTAGAAATTTGTAATCATCCTAAGTACTACATGTGGATTGGTAAGCCATTTTTAGTTGCATTGCTCCATGGCGTGGCATGGTTTTGTGTACATCATATTTGTAATCAGTTCAAGAGAACATTTTGAAGGGCGACTTGTGTTGTTGAGAGGCTGCTACCTACGCTTTTGGATCCATTTTGGAAGAACCTTCGCTGGACAACACTACAAGAAAATGGGGCTATAAATTACTTGTCCACAATGATTCCAGCAACAGCAATGACTTCAAAGTGACTGCAAAATGACTAATTTGCAGTCAGTGTTGTCGGTGGAGTCATTGTGGATAAGTCATTTATACCGCCATTTTCTTGTAGGGTGATTGCAAGAAAGACAAAACGATTTTGGTAGCGTTCTACCAAAACTGTGATTTTTTGCGCTCAGTACTATGAGTACTACAATACTACAAAATGGAGCAATCTTAGCCGTTGATCTAAAAAATCAACAACCAATAGTACTTTTGAATACTTAATAATACTGAAATAATACTATTTGAAAAAAATGACAGTTTGTCACAGAAAGTAGATAAAATTAAATAATCATTAGAAATCATGAATAAAAATAAACTAAAAATTGGCCATTTGTAAAGACTTGATAGTGATTACATTTCACCAAAAACTAGAAGTTGAAACTGATCATGAATGTTTGGAACGCTATGCGCAAGGGACCACTATTCGCATGCATGTTCTAGACAAAGAATTGTGTTTTTTTTAATGTCCTTTGGTGGGCACATGCCACATGCTCATCTACTGTGGGAATATCCTACAAAAAATTCAAGTGAACATCATAATTTTTGGATGCTCCACAGTACTAAAAACCCCTAAACCACAAAATGTGATAAATTAGCTAAATTGACATTTAATTATAAAATTATTTTTCAAAATTAATGAAAAATAATGAATCTTATGATTTCTTAGTTAGCCATCTTCAATAAAAATTTCAAGTCCATCAGCTTCATTTTCTGAAAGTTATGATTGATGGCAACTCAGTCACTTCAATTGTGATGCCAAATAGGACCAGTCTTTCTTGCAATCACCCTGTAGTGCAAGCTGACTACTCTTGTTCATGATGCTGCTTCCATTCATATTGCAAGCAATGAAAGACGAGAACAACCATGTGAAGGATACTAGAGTGTGGACCCTATGAAGGATCTTTGAGTTCCTCGATGGACCTTCTCTCAAAGCTCCAATTATCACTCAATCCAATTTGACCACAAATCTTGTTGTCATTCTGGAGGCCATCAAGGACACATCTAATGTTGCTGAGAAGGTCTGTGGAGCAATCTATTTTGTAGCACAAGATTAAGAAGGAAGTGGTCAATCGTCGTCTCATGTATCTTCATTTTTCTAGACTTGCGGGGTGCACTTAGTTCTACTATAACAAACCACGTGCAAACAAATGGTTTCTAATAAACTATAATTCCAACCTAAAATTTTGAACATTGTTTAATAATGACTATAGCTTTCTATTGCCAAAATTTCCAACTCAAATAAAATATGAAATGATTTCTAGAAGAGGTTGAAAATGAACTAAAATGGCATGTTTTTCAACTCAAATAATTATAGAGGACACATTTAGATGACCATTGAGTCAATATTCAACTCAAAATGAGCTTTCAATAATGAATTATTTTTAGGAATTTTTTGTTCATTTTTTAGACAATTTTTTCTTATATAATATAGGGGTGTGAAAGTTATTTTTTAGTTCTACAGTGTATCTTTTTACTTCAAAATTTTTTAACTAATTATTATTAACAAATAAAAATATCAATAATTCAAAACATAAACTTTCAAAGTAGGAAAATCTATTCATATTTTTTTAATTTTGTTTTATTTAAAATTCAAAAAGTATATAGGAGGTCCAAAGTTTTGTTCGCACGTGGTTTCTAATGGACACTCTAAATGCCCCCCCCCCCAAGTTTCCAGAGCATTATGCAAGCCTTATTGGCAACTATTGAGAGGGAGGATTATGAAGATTCTCAGCTATGGACATCGGCATATAACACTCTCAATGAAGTTGTAAGAATCTCAACGGAGGACACTACTTCAATTGTTATGCAACTGGTGTCTGTGATCATACAGAAACTCAATGTTACTTTAGAGATGGCCGTGCTTTCTTCCAATGACCAAGAGAAGCAGAGTGAATTGCACACCCTCATGTGTAGTGTTCTACAAGTGAGTTACAAGTGAGTTACATTTGTAGTGTGTTGACTATCTATTATAAGGCCATTTTTTCACTTTCATTGTAAGCTTGCCTTCTATGTTGTATATTTGACTTTGTGGTACATGTATCAAAGTTAATTTGGATGAAACTGTCACTATATTTGCTTGTTAAGTCTACCTCTACCTCCATGGTTTGACTATTTGGTCCTTGCTTGTGGAGCTATTGATTTAGTTAGCAATTTTTGTCTTTGTGAGCATGAATATTGTGCATGCTAGCTTGAAATCCCAATAGTCAACTGTAATTTTGTATACTTTTTGAATTACAAGTTGCATTTGCTATATTTTGTTTATCGCTTGTTCATATACAGTCAAGCTCACACGGTCTTTCGAACTTTGTATGCAGGTCATCATTCAGGAATTAGGTGCAGCAAAGGTGACATAGTATGATGTGGTACAATATGCCGACAATATGATGGGATTGTTCCTTCATGTCTTTGCTTGCCGCAGTGCCACTGTCCATGAAGAAGCTATGCTCTCAATCGGAGCATTGGTATATGCAATAGGTGCAGGGTTTGAAGAGTACATGAGCAAATTTTAGTGGTACTTGGAAATGGGTCTCCAGAACTTTGAAGAATATCAGGTATTTACCTGTTAATTATTTTACAAACATGTCGCCTTGCATTAACTTTGAATACATTTTGTTTTAGCATAGGTGGTGTTAATTTCCATAATCTATAACATCAGAAAATAGGGCTCACATTGTTTCAACCCTTTATTTATGTTACTTTGAGGATAAGTGAAGTTGTTGTTTTCTTTCTTTCCTCGGGATTTCCTACCATTATGTTGTTTTATTTCCTTCCTCAAGGTGTTATGCAACTAGTAACATTGATGCAAGTGTGTTTGTTGCAATGCAGGTGCAGGGGATTTTGAATAAAGGTTATAGTCACTAGAAGGAACCCACTTCAAAGTTGACGGATTTTGTTAGACATCCAATATAACAATCGTTGTTTTTATATCAACAATGATGTCCACTATAACATCTTCACGTTATAGTAGACATCATTGTTGACATAAAGACAAGGGTTGTTATATAGGATGTCTAACAAAATCCGTCAACTTCGACATAAGAATACAAAAGAAAACACAAGATCTTTCTAGTGAGTACTACATGTTAGCCTTTAGACTATAAACCTTAGTTTTGTTCATGGATACATACATGATATGCACATTTTGGTCCCACTCATTGTGTTTGTAAACACAATGAGAACATTATATTTCTTACTACATTGTGCACAAAAACTTTGTTTGTTGTGTGTCCTAATATGATTGATTTCATATTATAGTAAGCTTGCCTCTTCTAGCAAATTTGGTTGTAACCTGAATCGTCATTGGCTTGAAATTTTCTCAAATTTTTTTGGATCCTTGCTGCATTATATATTTTGAGAATTTTTTAAAAACCAAACGAGCCCATTTGATGTAGGCCAAAAACTATAGTAGAATTTTTTTTCAATCTAATTTACCACATCATTTATTCATAGAAAATTGGAATTATAAGTAATGCAAGCCCTTTCTCTATTAACCCAAAGTAGAAAATTACATAATTATAGCATGTCCAAAAAAAAAAAAAAGATAGTGGTTGGTCGCTCCTATATCCTTATTTTTTTAAGGCACAACACCCTAAGATATATTGACAAATTTAATAACTTTCTTAAAGGGTTTTGGGTAATGTCATGCATGTTATTGCCATTTCCTTGGTGTTAAGATAGCTTGTGCAAAAATGGGTTAAAATTTTCTGGCGAAATTCGATGGTCTCAAGTGGAGACTTCCAGGAAGAGATTAATCAGACACACAACTGATCCAAGTGGCATTCACAGATGAGACCCTGCAAAAAGCAAGTTACGACATCGCTTTGTTTCGTTGGAGAATCGCTACATTTTAGGTTTACAATCAAACTAGTCCTCAGTAGTCCATTCCAATCTTGAGAGCTCGGTGTACCATAAACAGTTCAAACATAACCTCCCCACCAATGAAGAAATTTAGTTTGTATAACACAATCCACACACGTAATCTGGTGCACAGTTTTCTTGTCTTCCCAAATTAACCCTTGAAGTTCCAAAGTCCCCTCGGGGAACAGAACGGATTTTGGGTAGGGTCAAGTGACCTCAATTGCTGACCTGATTTTTTGAAACTTTTTTTGAAGATAGAAAAAACACATTAGTTTTTCTAAGAATATCATTTCTATTTCAATCGATGCCTGAGAGCAAAAGTTATGCCACCCTAAGCTCAAAATGGTGTTCTCTAGGCAACACAAAAACAAAAAAAGTCACACTGAAATGTCAATTGAACAGTCACAAATACTGTCGGTAGTAACATGGTCAATGTCATAATCAGATGTGCAGTGGATTGCACACTTGCGCATCGCCTATGATTGCGCAGCTGGCGTCAGGACACAGCTACCGAGGTCTTTCCAGTGTCGAACAAGGTGATGTAGGGCGACGACAAACAAGGTGATGCAGCAGGTCAATGCATTAAATGAGATTCCCCGCACAATACCATGTCGACCCAATGGGAAGATGTACTGCAGGCATGGAAAGCCTATCTGGGTGGGATCACGGCACTCACGGATATAAATGAAGGGTCCACGGGTGGCACGGAGCGCACCAAAAATTGGACCATTAAGTTGCGAGTGAGCAACGACCGAGAGATGCAATGAGGGGGATGAAAAAAGGGGCAATAGGGGGGGGGCAATGCTGGAAGCACTCACCGCGAGACTGGGGGATTTGTATGAAAGCAAGTTTTCCTTTCACTTGCTCTTCTACATTGATATACCTCTCCCTCAAATTCGGAATGTTCAGTTTCAAGTTCAGAAGAGCTGTTAACATATACTGTAAAAACGCCGCTCAAACAATCATTCAACATTTCACATGGGTACAAGACTCACCACACAATTCAAGTTTCCCGGAGCATCGACGGAAGTGCAACGAGATTTAGAAGCAGAAACTTTATTACTTCGAAGATGACTTGGGCCAGCTTGTCAAGGTCTGAGCTGTACTGCCTAGATCTCGAGACCTGAATCTTAAGACATACTTAGAGCAGAATTATTAATTGCAAGCAGTGAAGAGCTAAATAAGCCTGGTGATCGATCAAGTACAACTTTTAGCTTTGGTGACTTCAGCATTCCACACAGTGGACGATGGCGCCGTGTCAAATGGATTCGGCAAGACGTCATTGGTGATGTACATTTGCCCGACGTTCCGGCTCTTGCCCGTGGCTACCGCTGTTGTCACACTGGCTGCGTTGTTCGGGGCCGTGTGCAGGATGTTCCAGAACCTGGAGGAGTCGTAGCCAAACACCCAAGCAGGAGGAGCAGCAGCAGTACTGTAATTGGAAAAATAATCTGCGGCCGTCGGATCACGTAAGAGATCATTCATTAGAATTCAATTTTCATTCCTAGACAGACATGAACACAGACTTCGAAATAGGGTGTGACAGATTCCAGTCGGTTAGCAACTTCGGTGATTCCATCCGTTGTTTTTTGATTCCCCTGTTATTCCATATTCCTTTCCCTAGTTTTGTGGTACCCAAACACGACCTTCATACAAACTGAAATTCTATAATTCTAGAGATCACGAGTAAATCCAGAACAAGCAGGATATTCCAATCGGCCAAGTTCGTACCTTCAAATGTAACATAGTTATCAATGTGCGTGTTCGTCAGAAAACACTGGCCCCCGTAAGTTCCCCAATTCAGCACCGTGTACCCCAACCCCGCCTTCCCCTTCACCCTTGAATCATAAGACTTGTACAAATTCAGAATAGTGCTACCACAAGTCGTGTTCCCTTCATCCAGAAAGATCCCATCCACGTTGTAGTAGGTGTAATACGCGTCGATATCCGCGAGCACGAGCGATGACGCTCGGTTGCCGTAACTCGTGGAGACGTAGCCCAACACGATCTTCACTGCGGAGGTCCCGGTCTTGATGTTGTTGACGAGGGTGACGTAGTCGGAGTTCGACGAGGTGCCAGGACCGCTGTTGGGGTTGATGATCACCAAAGTGGCGTTCGCTTTGAACACGTCCCACGCGCAACCCGTGGTACCAGCGCAGGGGTAGACGTACGAGGGGACGTAAATCTCTTGTTGCGTGTGGGAGGAGACACCGAATGTGGCGAAGGTGCACAACAGGATCATGAATGCCCACGGAAGGCAGCTTGTTTGTTGGCGCATTGCAGCCTGCTGCAAGTGACGCTAATGTCATTAGCAATTTGGAAATAGTTGCAGGAGGGAGTTACTTACATTGATGTATGGGTATGCAGGGTTTAGGGTTTGCAGAACCTGAGCTGTTAGTTACTATTTGCACTCTTCTCCCTCTCAAATGGACTCGATAGTGACCTTGAAGAGCTAAAGGATCAGGAAGGATATAGGATATAGGATATAATGTTCTGTTGTGGTCTTGAAGCAGGAGTGTCCAAAAGTGTACTCTTTGCTTGGTTGGTGGGCTCACATTGAACACAACATTATGGTTTACTACACTCCCTCTAGCTCAACCAAGAAAGTTTGACACAAGTAGCTTGATTGATCAACTAGCATAATAAATTCGATATCTTTGGCGAGGCTTGAAGCTTGAGAAGATTCTTAAACATGAATGATGCCAACATACAGTCTTGAATCAAGAATGTTTGAGAGTGTACTTTTGAATCACTCAAGGGCTCTTATTGTATACAATGCTAGTAGAGATAATTAACAACCCTCTCCCTCTCTTGAAACCAAAGAGAACTCGATCCAGCTGCATTCACTCGTCAGTTTAGCATTATGAAATAGAATCCCAAACTCAAATCTTCAGAACCACAAACTTCGCATTTCTTATTCAAAATTGCGAGTAGTTCAACGATTACTGGAATTTCAAGCTTCCGTACTTCAAATCTACTTTAAGCGCCAGCTGTAGGTTACCATCGTATGGAAACAATACCGACATGTGCATCAAGAAGCAAATGCGAACCTAAATAGTGTCAGCACTAGCTCACCTGTGGTGGATCAAAACTCCTTTTATCAGCGCTCAGCTGATGAACACATACTTCTACAAGCTCTGAATTCAAAGCGTTCAGTTCACATATAATGCAGAGAAGAGGAATTCAAGTGCAACGAAGAGATTAGTACCATGTTGGTGATGAGTGGCCTGAAGCCTGTCGAACAGCCCATACTTGGAAAATCACGTCTCCAAGTAGAAGAAGATGAAGAATTAGAACTCTGGTTCTACTGGAGATGAAGTGTCGGATTAGTTCTAACAACTACACCACGCAAACATAAATATCGAATGCTATCTGTGCTTCCAACAGTAGACGCTTTGACGCAAACTTAATAGCGAAGGTTCCCTCTGCTACCTCAATTCAAAGGTAGATTCTATGACATGAACTTTGCTGCCTCCCTTCAAAGGTACGGGAAACTCTATGACTGGACTCGTATCCAATTTCCAACATCTGCACCTCCAAGTCAACTCAAGCAACAGCAACTTCAAGCAAACACCATCTCAGCGAGCAATGCCGACTGTGATTGAATGAGGAAGGTCTCCATCTTTATACTCATCACATCCCATTCAAGCTTTGATGAGCAAGCATCTTATCAACTACTTTGCGTTCGCATGGAAGATATCGATCCTTGTTGGCCGGCACAATGAGATCTTATTTCATTATGTGCAAAATTACAAATGCAGCTGATAAGATTTTTCAACTTGCTACATGATGACAAGATTAAATGTCGGAACGACGAAGACTGGCACCAAAAGCGACCTTTCCCTGCGCGTTTTGCTTGAGGAAAGCATGGAATGAGTGATCCGAAAAACGCAATTACTTAGCATTGACAATTCACGATTTTCCGTTTTCCTATTTCAGGGCCGGAGATTGTTACAAGCAATACAGACACTGCTGTACTGTACTGCACGTTCAACTTTTTTGTTTTTGGACACAAATGAAAGAAAGTTCAGAGCAAATCAAAATACTAAGTGAGCCTCATCAGTCCAGGGAAATCTGCACGTTCAACTTTCAAGAAGCCAAATTTATTGGTGGTCTCGTTGGCAGAGAGACTCGTGCAACTTGGAATGCATGCATACTATAGCTAGTGCGCCGTGTGCAGTTGCCACAGTCAAAATAAAAGTGAAAGTAATTTTCTAATTTTTCTAATTTGAAAATAACTCAAAAATCCATAACTTTCACACCGTGAGTAAGAACGCTATGGAACAGAGCTCGTGCACCCCTCCTCACAGAGAGCTTTTCGACGGTTCCAAAAATGCGCTCAGATATGTCTAATTTAAGAGATCTTAATGTAACAAATAAAACAAAATAAAACAAAACAAATAACCTAACTTAATAGATGGATAAAAATCCATGATATCACCCTTTGGGGATGTTAAGATAGCATGTTGTGCAAAGATTATGGCAAAATTGGTTGATTTCAAGTGGAGACTTCTTGGAAGGGCTAAGTTAGCCATAGAATCGATACCTTAAATGAAGTTGTTTGTTTGTCTATTTGTTTGATATGGTGAGATGTAAGAAACCGTGAGTCTCCCAGCTACGTTCTTGGTACCAGCTGTTGAAAATTTCTCTGTGGAGAAGGGTGCATGGACTTTGTTTTGTGGTATTTGGAACTATGGTGTGAAAGTTATGTATTTTTGAATTATTTTTAAATTAAAAAATTGAATTAAATTATCTTTTATTTTGGAGAATCATAACTTTCACATTGCATATCCAAATGCCATGAAAAAAACCCTTTGCATTCCTTTGTGCATAAGCTTTCTATTCATATCAAGAATGCAAACTCTCACACTGTAACTAATTAGGGGTGCGTGGACTTTGTTTCATGGCATTCCTACTCACAGTAAAAAAAATATTGAATATTGAATTTTATTATACTATAGCAATGGCACATGGCACACTAGTCTGAGCAATGTTCATAAGTGAGACCTTGCAAAAAGCAAGTGATCATGACATTGCTTTTGTTTCATTAAAAACTAAATAGTTACATTTTATGTTTACAATGAAACAAGTCTTGAAATTCATTCCAATCTTAAGAGCTTGGTGTACCGTACCATAAACAATCTTATCTAAACTAAATTTTTTAATTGGTAGAGAGGTCATGGATTAAATAATGCTCAAGATTGAACTAGGAGGCTCAAGAGCATTATTGGACATAATGCCAAATCCTAATACTTCATCACAAACATTCATTTTTGTACTTTGTGTGCAAATCTAAAGGTGTAGAAAGAGGGACAATGCTATGAGATATAATGCTTTTCTAATTATCCTATGAAATGGTGGCAGATTTGACTCGAAAACCAAATCAACACATATAGTCTTGTGCACAATTTCTTGTACTCACAATTAAAAAATGCTTATTACCTCTTCCCTAGGTAGAGGTCCCAAATGTGAATTTCTTAGACAACTCAAGCTACTAAAGACACTTCAAAATTTGCTAAACCTTAAAATTTAAGATTTTTTTTTAATATTGTCTATAGCTAAAACTAAAATGTTAGGTAGGATTTTTTTTAATTTAGCAACATTAAAAAAACACTAGATTTAGCATGAAAAAGGGAGTACTAGCATGTGAGTATAGAATTTATGAGCCCATGAGTAGGAATCTACAATATAGACACATTTTATAATTATAGCTCTTTCTATGTTATAGACACCTATATTATAGACTCTTTCTATGTTATAGTATACTTATGTTATAGGTACATATGTTATAAACACCTTCAAATGGTTAGAGGAATATACCTACAATTAGGTTGAAGGCTCGTAGATTTAAATCTCTCTATATTCACATGCTAGAATTTTTGGCATGAAAAGTCAAGTACCAATATCCTTTAGATCCTATGTTTAGGGTTTTAAACGTAGTCTTTAGTACCCCCCTTGCTTTCTCATTCAAAAATGTTATGTTATGAAAACATGTTAGTCTATATCTAGATTATATAAAAAGTGGAAAGTGGAATTGTACTTCCAAGGTAGTGGTAGAGAATATTCAAGATTAGTGAGCATCCCAAGATGCACTTTGCAACAAATTTAATGTCTTGCAAAGTGTATGATTGAAACATTTCTTTACTTATGTACCTCTTCATCTTCATTATTATCCAAAGATCAAAGTATTTTGTTTACATGTAAGATGAGACATTGTGATATTTCCAATGACACAATGCAAGCATACATAGAAATTCTCTTTAATTTTTTCTATTGAATTTCAAAGTTTAAAAACACATTCTATACAAGCTTTGAGGTGTTGGCTTATTCACACTTTTGCATTAATCCAACTATTGTTTCAAGATAAGAAGGTCAATTGTGAGGGCTAAACATCAAATTCATCATCTTCAAAATTTTTTTTTATAGAATGTCGATTGCAATCGATGAAAATATGTAATATAGTAGGTAAAAACAAGAAATACTTGTTGATTTTGTTGCATTTGAAGATAGTACTCTCAATACTGTGAGCTTTTGGAAAAAATATTTTAAAAATAAATAAAATGTGTAAAATTAATATAACACTATAAATGTTGTGTACCTAAAAAATTTGAACCTAAAAAGAAATTCATCAAAAGTTATTGCTCAAGTTAAGTTAATGGAAAATTTCTCAAAATAGATATTTTGATGTTTAAATTGTTAAAAAGAAGGAAAAACATTTTAAGAAATCTATTCTTAAAAACTTGATGGAGATGAGATTCCTTGAAAAAATGATGGAAAAGCAATTTTAAATGTCTAGAAATGTGTATAGCATTTGGGTATATTAGTGTATTACTAGTTTACATTGTGGTAATTGGAGACTTTCTACGGACATGATTCTTCTACCATTCAATGTGACAAAGATTTCTAACAATCATCTAAAGTAGATGTACCTTATTCTATCTTTGTATCCAATTCCATTTAAATGAAGGTTGTGTGTTCATACTTGAACAAGAATCTAGGAGCATATACAATCTCTTTTCACGTAGCAAATTTTACCCCAAAGGGAGGTTGCAAGAAAGACATGTCATTTTTTGTAGCGTTTTGGCAAAAATAGAGATTTTGATGGCCAATACTTTGAGTACTTTTTAGCATAAACAATCTCAGTGGTTGAAAGGAGAAAACTATGGCTAAAACATTAGATGGGTTTTCCCTACCAGGGAGGGCTATGAGTTCCCAACCCCGAATTTGGCCGAAACTGGCCGTTCGCAAGCTTTGCTGACCTGGCATAATGACTGCCACGTCCTTTTTTTCAAAATAAAATAAAATAAAATAATAATAATAATAATAATAATAATAATAATAATAATAATAATAATAATAATAATAATAATAATAATAATAATAATAATAATAATAATAATAATAATTTAACTTTATTTTTCATCTTAAGAATTTTAAAATTTTTTTTTTTTTTTTTTTTTGAAAAAACAAACAAACTGACCCACGTTCGATGGGGGCTGGGGGAACGAAGCTGGGAACGGGCCTGAAACGGCCCTCCAGCCCCCCGAATCCCATCTAATGGTACTATTGCAAGTACTATAGACTCTTTGCAAGTATTGAAACAATACTATGTGTAAAAAAAGACAGTTTGTCACAAAAATAGATACAATGAGATATAAATTAATAATAAATAGAAAATCATGAAAAAATCTAAAAATCGGCAATTTATAAGGACTTGATGGGGATTAGATTTCACCAAAAGAATGAGCTTGAAACCATCTTCAATGTTTAAAAGTGCATATACTAAGAAGCCCTATTTGCATGAACTTGAAGGACATAAAATAATGTATTTTTAGATGTCCCTTGGTAGGAACATGCCCACCTACTATGGGAATAGATTACAAAATTTCAGTTTTAGATCATTAATTTTGGGTACTCTCCAATACTAAAAAAATCCTAAACTTCAAAGTATGACAAATTAACAAAATTGACTTTTAAATAGAAAATGATTTTTTTAAATTTCTGAAAATAATGGATATTATTACAATTAGACATCCATCTCCAATAAAAATTTCAAGTTCATTGGGTCTATGCTTCAAAAGTTATAGCAAATGACAACTTCATCACTCTAAATGTGATGAAAAAACAATCGGTCTTTCTTGCAATCACTTCATTTGAAGTAATAAGGAATCATGCACTTTCCTAGATTTTTAAGGTTGAAATGAATGCAAGGATGTCATTTGGACTGGATTGGGTGTAGGGATGGAATAAGGTGGATTTACTTTAGTGACACCTAATTGAAACAATTTTTTCTAGTCTCACTCCCTTGAAAGTCGAATGACCAAAAAAATTTGATGAAGTTGTTAGCAAACTCAAGAGAAATGCAACCCAAGTGGTTTCTTAGTTTTATGACACTTGATCTAATAATACTTTACAAAATTTTCAAAGTTGAAAACATAAGGTAGCCCATACTTAACACTCAATACTCAAATACTCTTACATAGCATGAAATGTCTCAATTTTCATTGGTTGCTTCAAAACTCCTCACTTCTCATTGATTGCTTTAAAAATAGTTGTGATGGTTCTGAGTCTTAGAAGTATTTATTCAAGATCATTTTTTAAGTGTCTGAGAACAAGAAGGTGTCTCTTTTAGGTGCTACTATGGCTTAGTTTGAAAGAAGTTGTAAGCTTAAATCTAAACCAATTCCATGGTAATTAGAATTACATGCTTTGAGTGACCACATTTGGCTCCTCGAGGATTGAAAGGGGCGTCTGCCCATTTCCACAAGTGACTTATTTCATGAGTGGCCTCTTTATGAGCAAGCGAAATGAAAGTAAAGCTTACACGATGTGATAACTTATAATTTAAGTTGATGCTTTGGCATCAGTTTTGGGGCATCATGTTCTGCCATTACTTTCCTTTTGAACAAATGCCTTTTACGCGCGTGTCAATCCATTTAAAAAGTTTATGTATTGGAGAATGACTTAACATTTACAGTAACTGGAAAGTCAAACCGACTTGATTCCATTCAGACTAGGGGACCCTGGGTTTGAAGTTTATTTTCTGTGTAAATAAATCATCCAAATGGATGCAAATTAATAACTTATTCTTTGTAAATTGTGAAAATTCGTTGAAATGCGAGCAATATCATCCTGAAATTTTGTACCAATATAGTGATTTCATCCATTGGCACTAGGAGGAAAGGCCCCTGCAATGACGCAACTGGTGATGGAAGTGATGTCCAAAACTACATTGGTTGTGTAGTTCTGGCCTTCTGGGCATCACTTCCCTCATGCAGGTGCATTTCCTACTAGTGTGGGAAAGAAGGGTTCATCATCAAATTAATCTTTGGAATTTTGTGTACTACTATTTAGTAAAAATTGCTCAAAAAACCCCTTGATTAGCACATAATTTGCAAAGGCTCAAGAGAAGAGAGAATTAACTAAAGTTTTCAAAGGACCAACTTGCCACTTTCAATTCTCTAATCACAAGAGATTTGTTTTTAGACATTACTAAACTTATTAATAACTCAATAAGCTCCTTTTGCTCCCTCACTGGTTTGGATGGCATGATTACATTGCATTGTCAAAGGTTTTGCTAGCTCACTTTGAGAGTACAATATAAATTTTAAAAATGCTGTGAGGCACGAAGAAATTGTAGAGGCCTTCAAATTGTTGAGCCTTTTTCAGGCCCCCATTGAGTCGACATTCTTGCTCTCGTCCCTCCTATGGAATACTATTTGCACAGTCACAATTTTGTGGTGGAAACATGTGTGCAGGTACATTTGGTCATTCGATTTCTTGAATCTAGGGTGTACAATCATCAAATTTAAGGGTCAAAATTGCAGAACATTGGTGCCATCTAGAGTATCATTGGCCCTTGCACATTTCCAGCAAGCATGCAGTTTGAAGGTTTAAAGTCTGTCCGTGGATGTCATTCTGCACCCTAGGCTTTGACATGATGTTGCACTTTCCTGTGAGTAAGTAGAAACTACATTTTAGGGTTTAGAAGTATCTTTTTCTAATTGTCAAACTAGGAAAGTTGAGTACAATATAAAAATGGTTTTTCAGAAGTTGGAAGCTTGCTACCCCCACTTTTCATTGTTATCTGTGTAAAATCTTGTTGGCAAACTATTTTGATTCTTCTCTTGTAAATATTGTACACTTCCATATAGAGTTTTGGAAAATATATATTTTTTTTTTGCAAAGATGGCAGATTTTGGCACGTGGAAGTGTGCCCTAATCCCCTAAATGTTGAGAGACATGTCTTTTTCATCCCTTTGAATTTTGTTTCATCTATAGGATAGAAGGTTTTATAAAACTATGAATATCTAAATCCCAAATCAAGTTGGCTTTGCATTTGTATATTTAGAAACAATACTACATTTTATTTCAAGTAAAGGAAATTGAAATGTTCATATATATATATGAGCTATTTTTTTTTATATATTTTAATTTTAAAACCATGTTGAATGTCTCGTTATTAGACACCAAACATCAAATTTGAATTTGCAAGGTTGTAAATAATCTAATGGGATGTATTTCACTTTCACTATTGTTTCAAATGCAACTTTCAAAGTTGCATGAATTCATGATCAACTTCCAAATTCCATATCTCTATCCTATAGTTTTAATGTGAATTGATTAAAAATTTGAATCCATAAGGATTGAAGTATCCTAGAATGATGGGATGAATCTATTAATTATTAAATACACTTTCTTATTAGAAGTGAAAGGAAAAAATAACATGAAATCCAAGGTAACTACACCTAAAATCGCATGAATAAGCTCTATGACATACTTAATATGGTCTAAAAAATGAACAACAATTTTTGTACATTGGTAAAGGACAATGTAAGTGGTGAGGGAATGAATTTAGTGCGGTGGTGGACACAGATCGTTGTAGTGCGAACTGAACCCGCAATACTACTGTCTCTCTTGGTTCTGATCGACGAAGAGATGCAATGAGGGGGGTGAAGAAGGGGCAATAAGGGGAGTCAGTTCTCCGTGGCCATTGCTGGAAGCGCTCACCGCCAGACTGGGGGGTTTGTATGATTCAACCAAGTTTTCCTTTCACTTGCTCTTCAACATTAATAGACCTATCCCTCCGGAATTCGGAATGTTCAATTTCAAATTCAGAAGAGCTGGTCATATTTAGAACAACGCCTTTGTGACTGGTAGTGAACAGCTTAAACCTTCAATCGCCACTTCAAAGCATTCAACATCTCACGAGGGTACGAAACTCACCACACATTTCAATTTTTTCCGGAGCACATACTCTCATGTCCCAGGAATTCCAAGGAATCAGCCATGCAAGAAGTCCAACGAAATTTTGAAGCAGATTATGAAACTTTGTTATGTCGAAGATGACTTGGGCCAATGGGCCAGCTTGTCCAAGTCTCAGCTGTGCTACCAAGATCTCGAGACCTGAATCTAAAGACATACTTAGATCAGATTTGACAGCACGGTGATCAAGTGCAGCTTGTGGCTTCGGGGACTTGAGCGTTCCACAGGTCGGATCACGTAAGAGATCATTCATTAGAATTCAATTTTCATTCCTAGACAGACATGAACGCAGACTTCGTAATACGGTGTGACACAGTCGGTTAGTGGGAGATTCAATCAGCTGGTTTTTGATTCCCCTGTTATTCCATATTTCTTTCCCAGTTTTATGGTACCCTAATAAGCGATCTCCTGTTGCTGTAAGTGTCAAGTATCCAAAAAAGTTTGGAAATTTCTTGTGTCTTACTTCCAAGATAGACACTAGCAGCCTCCAAGCTGCTGTGGATCGAAACGTTTACAATGAGAGAGTGAACCACAAAGTTAGCCCCAAAACTTGAAATAACCAAGAGTTTAGGGAATCTCGGAATCGACTGGTCACTCCCCATTCATTCAAATGTCAGACTCCAGTGCAACTAGAGCAGTTTCAATCCCCTGACTGAAACCCGAGATCTAATCTCACCCTCATTTTCATTGATGACTTGGCCTACTTTGCAATTACCGGACATAATGTCTATGTAGGAGAGTTCAGCCATTTGACTTTTTTGATTGCTTAACCAATCACAACATGCCATAACGGCAAAATTTTCATGTATTTAGATTATGTTACGTGAACTCACACTCACTAAATTAATACCGGTTGGTAGTAGTAGAGATTTCTCTCCGATTTCTCACTGCCAGACATGAAAATTTTACTTCATACCCACCTGCTGAAAATTTGCACAAGGCAAGCAGTGAGCAGTTATCAGTCTTAATCTGCCTCTCCTTAACCAAGAGAAACTTGCCACGACGTCGAAACTCTCCTGCATTGACATTATGATCCAAGTTTTTGTACATTCGAACGTGACGTAGTTGTCAATGTGACAATGTGTGCGTTCAGAAAACACTCCATTCCATTTCTCCACCAATTCAGCACCGTGTACCGCTTTCCCCCTTCTCCTTCACCTGTTCATCATACGACTTGTACAAATTCAGCGTGTTGTTATCACAATCCGTGCTCCCGTCGTCCAGAAAGATCCCATCCACGTTGTAGAAACTGTAGTATGCGTCGATGTCGGCGAGCACGAGCTCCGATGGTCGTATGCTGTAATTTGTGGAGACGTAGCCCAACACGATCTTCACTGCGGAGGTCCCGGTCTCGATGTTGTTGACGAGCGTGACGTAGTCGGAGTTCGACAAGGTGTTAGGGTCGTGGTTGGGGTTGATGATCACTAAAGTAGCGTTCGCTTACAACACGTCCCACGCGCACCCCGGGTTACCGGCGCAGGGGTTAACGTACGAGGGGACGTAAATCTCTTGCGTGCTGCAGGAGAGACCGTATGTGGCAAAGGTGCGGAACAGGGTCACAAGAGGCAACTTCAGAGATGGTGCATGGTTGCCTGGTGGAGTTGAATTGGTACAAAACGTCATTAGCAATTGGGAAATAACTACTCACAAAGAGGCCATAAGCAATCTTGAGAGCTCGGTGTACCACAAACAATTTTATACAAACTAAATTTCTTCATTGGTGGGGAAATTATGATTGGATAATCGACACACATAATCTAGTGCTAAGTTTTCTTGTCTTCCCAAGTAACCTGAAGTCCCAAAGTCCCCTCGGAGGACAAAATGAATTTTGGGTAGGGTCATGTGATCCGAATTGCTGACTTGATTTTTTAAATCTTTTTTTGGAGATAGAAAAACATATTAATTTTCTAAGAATATCATTCCTATTTCAATCGATGCCTGAGAGCAAAAGTTATGCCACCCTAAGCTGAAAATGGTGTTCTCAAGGCAACACAAAAAGAAAGAAAGTCACCCTGAAATGTCAATTGAACAGTCACAAAATACTGTCGGTTGTAACATGGTCGCTGTCATAATCAAATGTGCAGTGGTTTGCACACTTGCGCATCGCCTATGATTGCGCAGCTAGCTTCAGGGCACAGCTGCCGAGGTCTTTCCAGTGCCGAACAAGGTGATGTAGGGCGACGACAAACAAGGTGATGCAGCAGGTCAATGCGTTAAATGACAATACCATGACCCAGTGTGAAGATGTACTGCAGGCATGGAAAGCCTATCTGAGTGGGATCACGGCAGGAATATACCTATCCCTCAAATTCGGAATGTTCAGTTTGAAGGTCAGAAGAGCTGGTAATATATATATATATATGCTGTAAAAACGCCGCCCATGTGACTGGTAATGAACAGCTTACACCTTCAATCGCCACTTCACAACTCAAACAATCAGTCAACACACAATTCAAGTTTCCTGGAGCATCTACGGAAGTGCAACGAGATTTAGAAACAGAAACTTTTTTATTTCGAAGATGACTTGGCCAGCTTGTCGACGTCTGAGCTCTGCTGCCAAGATCTCGAGACCTGAATCTAAAGACGTAGTTAGACCAGAATTACTGCAAGCAGTGAAGAGCTAAATAAGCATGGTGATCGATCAAGTGCATCTTTTAGCTTCGGTGACTTCAGCATTCCACACAGTGAACGATGGCGCCGTGTCAAATGGATTGGGCAGGACGCCATCGGTGATGTACATTTTCCCGACGTTCCGGCTCTTGCCCGTGGCCATTGCGGCTGTCACACTGGCTGCGTTGTTCGGGGCCGTGTGCAGGATGTTCCAGAACCTGGAGGAGTTGTAGCTGAACACCCAATCAGGAGGAGCAGCAGCAGTACTGTAATTGGAAAAATAATCTGCGGCCGTCGGAACACGTACAAGATCATTCAATTCACTAGAATTCAATTTTCATTCCTAGACAGACATGAACACAGACTTCGTAATAGGGTGGACAGATTCCAGTCGGTTAGGAACCTTGGGAGATTCCATCAGTTGTTTTTTGATTCCCCTGTTATTCCATATTTCTTTCCCTAGTTTTGTGGGTCCAAAACACGACCTTCATACACACTGAAATTCTATAATTCTAGAGATCGCGAATAAAATAATCCAGAACAAGCATATATGATATTCCAATCCAAGTTCGTACCTTCAAATGTAACATAGTTATCAATGTGTGTGTGCGTCAAAAAACACTGGCCCCCGTAAGTTCCCCAATTCAGCACCGTGTACCCCAACCCCACCATCCCCTTCACCCGTGAATCATACGACTTGTACAAATTCAGATTACTGGTATCACAACTCGTGTTCCCTTCGTCCAGAAAGATCCCACTCACGTTGTAGAAGTTGTAATACGCTTCAATGTCGGCGAGCACGAGCGACGAGTTTCGGTTGCCGTAACTCGTGGAGACGTAGCCCACCACGATCTTCACTGCCGAGGTCCCATTCTTCATGTTGTTGACGAGGGTGACGTAGTTGGGGTCCGCCGAGGTGCCAGGGCCGCTGTTGGGGTTGATGACCACCAAAGTGGCGTTCGCTTTGAACACGTCCCACGCGCACCCCCGGTACCAGCGCAGGGTTTGCGGTTCGGGGGGACGTAAATCTCTTGCGTGCTGCAGGAGAGACCGTATGTGGCGAAGGTGCACAACAGGATCATGAATGCCCACAGAAGGCAGCTTGTTGGTTGGCGCACTGCAGCCTGCTGCAAGTGACGCCCATGCCATTAGCAATTTGGAAATAGTCGCAGGAGGGAGTTGCTTACAGTGATGTATGGCTGCAGGGTTTAGGATTTGCAGAACTTGAGCTACTTATTAGTTTACTACTTGCACTCTTCTCCCTCTCAAATGGACTCAAAAGTGACCTTGAAGAGCCAAGAGGATCAGGAAGGATATAGGATATATTGTTCTGTTGTGGTCTTGAAGCAGGAGTGTCCAAAAGTGTACTCCTTGCTTGGTTGGTGGGCTCACATTGAACACAACAGTATCGGTTATAGCAGCTCAACCAAGAAAGTTTGACACAAGTAAGTTGATTCATCAATTGGATAGTCTTGACGAGATTTGAAGCTCAAGGAGATTCTCAAACATGAATGATGCCAACACACAGCCTTGAATTAAGGATGCCTACGAATGTACTTTTTGAATCTTTCAGGGGCTCTTATTGTATACAATGCTAGTGGAGATAATTAATAACCCTCAAGCAAAGAAAACTCGATCCAGGCTGCATTTCACTGGTCAGTTTAGCATTTTGAAATAGAATCCCAAACTCAAATCTCCAGAACCACAAACTTGGCATTTCCTATTCGATCAACTATTACTGGAATTTCAAGCTTCCTTACTTCAAATCTACTTCAAGCGCAAGGTGGAGGTTACCATCGTATGGTAACAACACCTACATGTGCATGAAGCAGCAAGTGCGAACCTAAATAGTGTCAGCACGAGCTCACAGGCCTGCGGTGGATCAAAACTCCTTTTTGTCACCGCTCAACTGATGAACACATACTTCTACAAGCTCTGAATTCAAAGCGTTCAGTTCACATATAATGCAGAGAAGAGGAATTCCAAGTGCAACGAAGAGATTAGTACCATGTTGGTGATGAGTGGCCTGAAGCCTGTCGAGCAGCCCATACTTGGAAAATCGCGTCTCCAAGTAGAAGAAGAAGAAGAATTAGAACTCTGGTGCTACTGGAGACGAAGTGTCTGATGGGTAGTGTTAAGCAATGCTTGAATGAGGAAGGTCTCCATCTTTATACTCATCACATCCCATTCAAGCGAAGATGAGCAAGCATCTTACCAAATACTTTGCGATGTTGGTCGGTACAATGAGGTCTTCCTTCATTATGTGCGAAAGTACAAATGCAGCTGACAAGAATTTTCAACTTGCTGGAAGATGACATGATTAATGTCGGAAGGACGGAGACTGGTACTATAAGTGACTTTTCCCTGCATGTTTTGCACGGAAAATTAAATCATTTTTTCGGAAGGTTTGAGCGATATCATGCATATTATCACGTTTTTTTTGGTGTTCAGTTTAGCCCTTAAAGGACAAAGGGGTAGCCTTGGAAATCATCCCTTTTCATTACTGTGTGAATCATTTGGCTTAAGAAATAGCAAAAGCACTCATTGGAAGTCAAACTCTTCTAGAAGACCTCTCCTTTTCACAACAAAATTTCAAGGATGAACAGTTGCACTTCTGTCCTATTACAAGGATTCCTTGTCATCCATCGGACGCCAAACGTCTTCCTCGACGTTTAAGGATTAAAAGCATCTCCACTAGTGATTTCCCTATCCCTATCCAAATGAGCTTCATGACTTTCATCTGGATAGGGAAGATCCCATGACCAACATTCCCTATCCCTAAAAATTTAGGGAACGATGGTCCACATTCCTCATATGGGATGATGAATAGGGAACTCAAATGGAGTAATTCCTAAACCTCTTTTCACCTTTCCAACATGAGTTGTGCTTCATTGATTTATAGGAGTACTATTCATTTGGCCTTGTTACTATTTCTATAGTTTCGTTTTTGACTTCTCCCTACCTCTCTTTAGCAATAAGTTGAAAATTTAGGGTAGAACTAATGGGGGCTTGCCTTCCCTATCTCCATCTTTGCTCCCCTTCATCTTAAATGAATGGAGATAAGGACAGGGAAGCCATTGGTGGGGATACTCTAAAAGCGACCATGCTCTTCACGACACAAACATACATTTTGCTTACTTCAATGTACCAACTATGTACATTTCAGGAGGTGGTCGCTTTTAAAGACCATTGCATTTCAATTTCAAAAATTCGTAACTAATTCTATGAAGGTCCAAAAAATATAAAACAACTTGGGTTAGATACCAATTCCACATTTCTTCCTACGAAAATTTACCGAAAAATTGATTCAAGGATTTGTTTTCTCCAAAAAGGCAATTAGCTAGTAAATGGTCGCTTTAAGTGCAAACTACCTTAGCTTGTGCAAAAATGGGGTAAAATTCTGGCAAAATTGGTTGGTTTTCAAGAAGAGACTTCCCAAAAGGGCTAAGTCAGCTGTAGAATCCAAGTGACATTCACAAATGAGACCATGCAAAAAGCAAGTGACGACACTGCTTTGTTTACTTCAAGAATAGTTAGATTTTATGCTTACAATCAAATTGGATGTGTAGTCCATTCCAATCTTGAGAGTTTCATGCACTATAAACAATCTTATACAACTGTATTTTTGCTTATATCTTTATAAATATATATTGTTTACCATAGCTTCCTAGCAACTTGGTCAAAAAATAAATAATTAAAAGTGTACCTAAATCTTTAGAAAATCAATGATTTTGGTACAAGTAAGATTGATATTTACAAAAACATGCCAAACCTTGGGGATCTCAAGTTGGGTAATAACATCTGAACGTTTAGGTCCCATGGTACATTGTATTTTTTGATCTATACAAAATAAAAAATCCTTTGTTTAAATTGTAGTATCTTTATACTCACACTTCTATACTTTATAAATGAAGGTAGTAGTGGGTTCTTATGCTTGACAATCAATAGCTTGCATTTTGCCTATATGTACTTTAATTTTGAATGGTGAGACATTGTTTCTTTGATTTGTGTAAAATTCTTACTATGTGTCATTTCAATGTATTGCAAGCCATTTCAAATATGGAACATGACTATGTTAAATGCATGTTGGGATGTCTGCTAGATCTTCTAATGTCAATTTCTACAAAAATGACTAATAAAGTCATTATTCAAATGGTCTACAATTTAGGATTTAATTAGGGTAAGAAATAGAAAAAAAATGAGGTTAAAGGTAATATTGTTTCCATAAATCCACCATACTAACAATATCAAAAGTACCAAAATTTAACTCAATCTTCTAATTCATAAATTGTTAGTTTGAATGTAGCTTCAATGGAGTACCACCAAGCTCTAATTTCTAGATACATCTTGTCTACTCCAAACATTGAAGTTACATCTTTGTATCTGAGTTAGATATATTGATTCTTGAATTATTTGGCGATTAACTTCTTTGTGTGCTTGTTGTGCATGTTTGTTCCCCAATGGAACAAGTAAATCCTTTCATAGTCTACCATTGGAATAGATGGATCCTCTAACCCATACACATGTGAATTGCATTAAAGTTGGCTTGAACACTATCACACATTAATCTTTTGAAGATTGGATTTGACCCTGTCATTTTCTACCACAATCTTATTCAAACAATGCCAAAAATGAGTTGACCTTTCGTGTCCTCAATCTATACACCATAAACGGCAATGGTTAGAACTTTGCAATAAGTGGAATTATAGATGTGACAAGTGAAAGTTTGTCCATGATTTCACCCTCTTTAGATAATCAAATATGACAAAGCAGTTCTCAAGGTCGCTGCTTGGTTGCATTTGTTGCATGAGATTGACTCAACTACCAAATCCATCCATAAGCAACAAATACCATACTCAAATAGCAAATTAGCTTGAAAGAGCTAAAAAAAAGTATTGATTTTTTTGCTAATACTGATAGCAAACAACCAAATAAATGTAAAGATGGTTTCCAAAAATCCAATAACAATTCACTAAATCTAATATCATTAGACCATCTACCATGAAGAGAATTTTGGATGGTGAAGTGATGGAACTACTTCATTACCATTTAGTGATTGAAGGAGCGTTGAGAGGTCGTTTTTATAATAAAATTCATTGTTCATCATGAATCCTCAAAGAGTATGGGACAATTCAAAATTGAGAGATTGAGCGCTCTTTATGAAAATGCAGGAATTCTATTCAATGTAAAAATTCATACCTCATTTTGGCATAGTAGAATAACTTTTTTCAAAAAACTTTAAAATAAAAAAAGTTGGTAAATGAAGATAAATTTCATCTACAAAAATCCTTTGTGATTTTGAGCCTCCAAGAAAAATTTATAGACAAAATTCAAAAAGGGTGTTTGAAAATGTGAAAGAAAAATAATGTCCTTTCCAATACCTCTTTGGATTTTGTCCATAACTTTTGATTGGAGGCTTGAAATCTCAAACGGGTTTTAGTAGATGGAATTTAACTTGATTTCTCAACATTTTTAGTCAAATATTTTTTAGAAAAAATTATTCTACTATGCCAAAATGAGGTCCAAAGTCCTACATTGAACAAAATTCATGCTTTTGACTTAACTAGGTATGAGCCGTTGAGCTCCTAGTGATCTTGATATACATATCCCACATGGGTTGTTTTACCTCTTATTACCCTGATTGTATAAAGATCTTGTCTTTACATTGGCCACTCCAACCTTCTAGGCACACTCATAGATTTAGGATATACTACTTAAGGCTTTGGGTAAAATATTAGTTTTTTCTTTACCTTTCCAATGGTTGTTTCGACCTTCTTTCACCCTAGCCGTTAATGGCTATGATTTGGGAGACTTAAATTTCCTTCTATTGTATATTAGAAATTAGTCAAATGTTGAAATTTTCTTACCTTAGAATCCTAGCCATTAACAACTACACTTTTGAGGACTTAACTTTTCCTTCATTGTATACTAGAAATTAGTTAAATGCTAAAATCTTCTTACCTTTCTAGACCCCATCTGTTAGCGACTACACTTTTGGAGACTTAAATTTCCTTCTATTGTATACTAAAAATTAGTCAAATGCTAAATTTTTTGTGCCTTCCTAGACCCTAGCCATTAATGGCTACACTTTTGAGGACTTAAATTTCCTTTTATTAAATGCTAAGAAATAATAAAATGCTAAAATTTTCTTACCGTCCTTGCCACCAATTGTTAACAGCCACACTTTTGGGGATTTAAGTTTGCTTCAATCATATGCAAGGAATTTGATCAAGTGTTGTTTCTTTTGTGTTCCTAATGCACAACTATTAATGGCCACACTTTTTTGGATTTCGATTTGTTTGCACCATACGTTCAAATTTGGTCAAATGTTGAAATTTTCTTTCCTTCCTAAAGCCTAGCCGTTAACGGACATGCTTTTTGGGATTCAATTTTGCTTTGAATATATGCAAGGAATTTGATCATATTTTGCTATTTTTTTGCATTCCAAGTGCATAACCATTAACAACCATGCTTTTGGGGATTCTAGTTTGCTTGTACCAATGCTAATATTTGATCAAATATTGCAATTTATTTTGTCTTCCTAATATACAATCATTAACGGTTATGTTTTTTTGGATTCAAATTTGTTTGCTCTATATGCTAGGATTTGGTCAAACGCTACAATTTCTTTGATCTTTCCAATTATAGACATCCATTTAGAGCTACTAGGTTGAATTACATATTGTACAATACATATATACAATCTAAAACTATTTTTAATCTTGATTTAGATTGGAAAAGATTCATTTTTAGGGTCTATGTATCAAGTGTTAAACCTTTATATTTGTTTTAGATTCTAAAAAAGTTTGGCCAATACAAGTTTCTCGTTACTATTGGTCAATCGTTAATAGCCAAGCTATTTTCAACCTCATCCAATACAAATAGAGTTGCTCGAATTAGATGTGATTTACATTTCATTTTTGGACTACATTAGTTATTTCTTTTTATGCATGGCAATTGATTACATTTGAACATCATATTAGAGATGTTGACTCAAAGGGATCTACAAGCATAGAGGTTAAATGCTACACTTCAACTGCTTTCTCAAGATCAACTAGAGTTACAATTACATGGCTTTTCGAAGAAGGAAATAGTGAATACTTCTTCTTGTGTTGAGCAGTTGAGGTATTAACCATAGGCAAAATAAAAAATCAATACTCCTTTACGTAGTATGAATTTTTTGTCAATTGTAAGGCTATTTATTAAAGAATGATCTTATGAATCTAGCTGCAAACTTTGTTACTTGTAGTTATATAGAAGCAAATGAAGTTTTCTAAAGCTTATTTGCTTTTGCTAAAGCCAAGAAGAAATCAAAACAAAAAAATTGGTTCACTTTGACTATTCAAGCTCTAAATAGAGTCTTATGCCATGTTCGTTTTTTATTTGTTTTTAATTTTTAGGTCTTCCCTTTGTTCTTGTTGTTAATTTGAATTAACATTTTTCTGCTCTACTACGCATGACATTTGTCATCAAGAGCAATTATACTTATTTTTATAAATCATTCACTTCATGCAACAAGAGTTTAGTAAAAGTAAATTTTCATTTAAAATAGGTAAACCATTTTTATCATTTAAATTTATATGAAGATCCATGATGAAGACTACATTGATCACTTAATCATTCAAAAGCATTGTTTATGATTTAATGCTTGTAATGTTTATAGCCTTTGCTTGTCACCAAATTTATGTTCAATCTTTTTGGTCCACTTTTGTTGCTCATTTTATTTTAGACTTCATAAACATCACTCCTATACCGGTATTATGATGTATTGCAATTTTACATTTATGTGCTTTATAGTGAGACATCCTAAACCATTGCACCTACTTTCATCATATGTTTGCTTACACACACACTATCTATTTTGACTATATCCCAATTTTTGGAAACATATTGGTTCAATTTTTTGGTAAAAAATTGCATTGTCGCATATTCATTTGTTGTTCATTTGGATTGTAGATCCTTACATCTAATTTTACAATTATAGATAGCCAATAGATTCACAAACCCTAAATGAAAAAAAAATGGAGGCTCAAAGGCTCATAGGCTCACGCTCACAAAGTCACATACTAGCATTTCTAGTTTTCAAAAGACCAACATACATTTAGAGTCTCCTCTTGCAAGGTTCCTCTAAGGTAGCTACTTTAAGATAGCTTGTGTAGAGGGGATGGGTACCTTTCTATCTATAGCCAAGATGTAACCATTAGATACATTCTAATGTAAATATCTTGGGCATGAGAATATGTATTAGCTTTTGTTATGAAGCAATTTGAGGCATTTATTGAAGGCAAGTAAACTTGTTCTTTCAAGAGTATACCCCAATACTCCAATAGTACATTTTGAGTACAAAAATCATAATCATGGCCATCTTGGTTGCAACCAAAACATTAGAAGAGTTTTCAGGCCATTGGGAGACCTCAAGTTCTTTGACATTCCCGGACTGTGGGAACGTCGTAGAACCAACAGTCTGACCTAGCACAGAGACTGCCAGGTCGGACTGCATTGATGAATTAATTTTTAAAAAGAATTTAAAATATTTTTATTAAAAAAATACTTTTTAAATATTTTTTAAAATTAAATATTTTATTTTATTTTATTTTATTTAAATTTTTATTTAATAATTAATTAATCAGACTATCCGGCCATGGTTTGCAGCATAGGGAACCATGGACGGAAGGTCTCTCACAGGCCTCATTTCTCCCCTAATGTCTACACAAACATCACTAGATGCTACAAATTGTATGTGACTTCTCACTTGTCATGAATCATACGTGCACATGTGGCTTACATTAGTTTGCCACTATATTCTTATCTAGAAGTTGAGTAGCAATAGTTAATATTGCTTTAATCCATGTAGAGAAAAGCAAAAAAATCAAGGTTTCTTTTTCTAGTCATAGGAGTTGCAACACTCTCATTCAAAAAAAGACAGCTCAACAACAAAACTGGTCCTCGCAAAAATTTAAACTCTATCCAAGTAATGGAGTTTCTATGGCAATATGGCTAAACCAAGTACAAAATCATTCAAAAATTGGAAGGGAAAGTCAACTGCAAGAAATGGTCTCGTCTTCATTTTGATGCAATCAATGGTAGGCTACCTATTTAAAAAAACGAATTTCAAAGATTTTGATAGGTATTTCTCACAAATAGACTAAGAAAAAATGGTGTTAGGCATTTAATTCTTAAATAGCCTCCAAGATTCTCTAGACAATATATTGCAATTGCAAGGCCATAAAGTGAGGTGGAAACACCCCAAATTGTCTTTGTACCCATTACTAACAAGTAGACTTCTATTGAAAGTGTCCCCAAAGTGCCATTGAATCATTCCCGTAATTGATATTGCTTGATTGTTGAATCTCTATATTTGAAATTCACAATCAAGCTATATGACAATTTCCAAGACCTAGGGAGCTTCCACTTTGAAAATTCATTATAATTACACACTTATCCAAAAATTCTATTTTTTTTAAATTCATGATTTTCAATTACTAATATCAAAAAAAAAATCCTGAAAAAGATGCTTCCAAATATGTTGAATTGTTTATTTTGACATTTTAGGGTGTTTTCACGTTATGTGAAGTTTACATAATGAATTGCATAGAAGTAGCATGTTCTGAATAGAAGTTACATTGCCATTCATCAGTTTGAATACGTTTGTGACTTTGGGGAACAAGAGAACAACTTTGCAATCTCAAGAAGTCCAGCGGTGAGTCCTACAAGGTGGCTCATTTATTCTCCAAGGTAATTGTGAAAAAAACACTATTTTGTGCCATATTGATTCTACATTTCTACGTTCTTCACTTCCAACTCATGCGCCTCAACCTTGTCATGGTACTTGGATCCCTAAAACACCTAACACTTTCTATCCTCTAATTACAAGAGACTTGTTTTTTGGACATTACTAAACTCATTAATAATTCAAGATGTTCCTTTTGCTCCCTCATTGGTTTTGATGGCATGATTACATTGTCAAAGGTTTTGCTAGCTCACTCTGAGGGCACAATATAAACAAAAAGAATGTTGTGTGAGAGGAAGAAATTGCAAAGGCCTTCAAATTGCTAAGCATCTTGTAGGCTCCCCATTGGGTTGACATTTTTGCACTTGTCCTTCAAAGTACTGTTAAGCCTCTTTTAGGATCCCCATTGCGTCGACATTTTTGCTCTCGTCCCTCAAAGTACTGATACATCGCTAAACCTCTTGCATGCTTCCTATTGGGTTGACATATTTGTTCTTGTCCCTCGAAGTCGAGTTACATTGTTGAGCCCCTTGCATGCTCCCCATTGGATTGAAATTCTTGCTCTCATCCCTCAAAGTACAATTACATTGTTGAGCCTCTAGCTTGCGGACTCCCCATTGGGTTGACATATTTGCTCTTGTCCCTCAAAGTGCAATTACATTGTTGATTCTCTTGCATGCTTCCCATTGGGTTGACATATTTGCTCTCGTCCCTCAAAGTACTATTACATTGTTGAGCCTCTTGTATGCTTCCCATTGGATTGATATATTTGCTCTCGTCCCTCAAATTAAGTACAGTTAAAGTAGGAGGTCCTTAAATCGACCGGGTTCTAAATGCATCTCCTATCTAGGGTTGAGTGACATACTCCTTGAAATATCTATTACTGACATTGATGAGGTAGGTAGGCTTAAATGAGCGATTTATGAACCTCCTATCTTACATTGCTAAGCCTCTTGCAGGCTCCCCATTGGGTTGACACTTTTGCTCTAGTCCCTCCAAGTCTGGTTACAGTGCCCATGCACTTACCGTTTGCATTGAAGATGCTCTAAGAGCATGGCCAATGCATGTACTACATTTTAGCACGGGAAATCAACAAAGCTGGGTCAGTTGCAGAGTGAGGGGGTGGGCCGGTCCCGTTGCCGGTCTAGAGCATGGACCACGCCCCCAATGCAAGAATGGGTTGTCCCACTACAAAAATAAAATTTAAATAAAAGAACATACAAAAATAAAAAAACTTACAAAAATAATTTAAAGGATGATTTAAAATTACAAAAAGTAAATCCTTTGACTCAACTTTATTTTATTTTATTTATTTGAAAACAAAAATTTAAAATACAATTTTTTTTAGATTAAATAATATAAATAATTTTTATTTTTATTATTTTATTATTATTTTATTATTTTATTTCTATTTTGTTTCTATTTTATTTTATATTTTTATAATTAAAACACATTTCTATTATTACTTTGTGTGGAGCTAGTATAAAAGAAATACTTAGAATATTTAAAATTCATTTGCAATATATATTTTTCTTTCTCTATCTATAAAGATTGTTGTATGTTATCTACATGTCTGTACCTTTCTTTTCGATCAATTAATTTCTATACAGATATTTGGGTAAGATGTGATTGGATAATAAGTATTTTGCAGAATATTCTATTATTTCAATATGCATCTTCTTACAATATTTGGAGAATGTTGATTTTATAAAGAATTGAAGAGGTGTGTAATTGCATTATAATGACTTCTTAGTTGATTCATGAGAAGAAAGAAATTATAGCAATGGGAGCCAATTTCTAAAACATTAGGTGAGTATTAATCTCCATTTCTACTTGTACCTCTTTAAAATATTATTTTTTCTATTTTTACTCATTTATTTTCAATTTTTGCAACAAAATTATTACAATTATTAATAGTTTGTTAAAAATGAAATTGAAATTGAAATTTCTTAAAATCATATACTATTAGATTGTGTCTAATTTATAGTTATAATAAAAATATAAAATTGACAATCTAAATAAATAGGCTACATTTACATTAGACATGTTGGACTAGTTGGCAACACATTTGTTTTAGAAGGGATTAAAAGAATCAATGGATAAATCCTTTGTTGTCAATGACAATGTATAGATCATGCGTATTAGAATTTCAATTTTAGTTGGCATATTTTCACGGGTTCAAACTTGGCTTTAATTAAACACTAGCACGTGTCGCCATTGTCAAAGAATCTGGGCTTCTAGTGTGCTGTGAAGAGCTCAACAAATCGGCCAAAAATGCCGAGCAGGGGCTCTTATGTGACGAGCCCTGGAAAATGCCGTTACCTACAACGGTGGCATTGGGGACCGCTTTTTGGCAGACGGACGTTACAAGCCCCATTGGCCCTGTTCCCCTGTATGTTTCCGTGCTGCATTGGAAATGCTCTAATGCTAACTTATCACATACATGCCAACTTGCGAAGGCATTGCCACAGCAATCTGCACCCTAATCACAAATCACAGAGATGTCGATTCCCCAGCTCTGGGCAGCAAGCCCTAAACCCTAAAAACCCAGATGAACTCCGTCGAAGGAAACCGAACGTTGTTCTCCGAGGACGCGACGTTCATATCATTTGCTCAATCGGATTTCATCCAAATTCCACTATTCTCGATTTCTTTTATGAATGAACTCTCCAAATTGCCAGCCAGACAGTCCAAGTTTCCGACTGTGTTTGCAAGCCAGTTTTATTGATAAGATTGTAGAGCAGAAATGGACAGGAATGGAGTGCCTGTGTATTTACTGGAGATTCCGCAGTGGTAACTCACAAGAATCAGCGTGTAGTTGGCTTGCAGATGCTCCAGATTGTAGTTCAGATTGGACTCACTAGACGCACTCCACCTTCATGTTGAAGTAATCTCCAGCTCTGCAGGGGAGGCACCATGCTTCTCGAGAGGTGTAGCAGCGCAATTGGTAGATTAGGGTTTCGCGTGCACGACAAGCGAAGAACGAATTTCTCTGCGCAACATTGCTTAATTGGAGCTCACGTCACTCCGCTAGACATTAGAAGAGGGAGACAGAGAATCTTGGGACCTAGTGTATCGGCATTGGCATCCACAATGCCGGAAGAAGAAGTGTTGGAAAGCAAGCCAGGCGCAAGTAACCATGGAAATGTGAGAGAATTAGAGGAGAGAGTAGATGATGCTCCCTTGTTGAACGCACTGCGAGAATGCGCGGAAATGGACGCCGCAGCTTTTCATTTTCCGGGACACAGACGAGGAGCAGGCGCACCACCAACCATGGCAGCCCTAATCGGAAACCGAGCATTTGCAAGCGATTTGCCTGAGCTTCCCGAGCTCGACAACCTCCACGCAGCCGAGGGGGTAATTCAGGAAGCCCAGAGCCACTCTCACACGTCTGCCACTCTCACAATGTCCCGCTCCTGGTCGACGAGGCCCATGGCGCGCATTTCCGGTTTCACCACAAGCTGCCACAGACAGCGCTGGAGCAAGGTGTGGACGTCGCAGTGCAGTCTACACACAAGGTATTGAGCTCTCTCACGCAATCTGCAATGCTGCACACGCAAGGGTCGAGACTGGACCGAGGTAGACTCGCCCAATGCCTGCAGATGTTGCAAAGCTCCAGCCCTAGCTACCTTCTGCTGGCGTCCCTCGATGCATCCTGAGCTCACATGGAACACAATTGCCGATTCGACTCTGAAACAGGACGCTTCCTATCCTCAGATCCAAATCTGGATGCCGCCGTTTCTCTCGCTTTCATGGTTCGCCAAGCCTTGCAGGAACTACCAGGTCTTTCGGTCTTAGACCTGCCTGGAATCGACCCTCTTCGCATTACAGTTGGATTATGGAAATTAGTGTTGACAGGTTTCGAAGCGGACGAGATTCTTCGTTCCGAACACGGCGTCATCGCCGAGCTTCCTTCGTTGCGCTCCATCACCTTCGCCATCAGCGCTGGGAGCAGTCACCGAGATGCCATGCGTTTGATCCATTCGTTTGCTGCTCTTTCTGCACGGTACGCGAATCCCGGAACAGCTGCCATTGTCGTTGGTTGCGAATTTGATGCAATGGAGAAGGTTGCTGAGTTTGTTTGTGAGAATTCGTTGATGGCGTTGAGCCCGAGGGATGCATTCTATTCGAAGTCGGAGAAGGTGATGTCTGGGTCTGCATTGCGTCGTGTAAGCGCGGAGCTGGTATGCTCCTACTCGCCTGGTATTCCTGTGTTGACTCCGGGAGAGATCATCACGCAAGAAGCTTTGGATTGCATCAGCGCCGTGGTTGCGGCAGGTGGTGTTGTCAGTGGCGCTGCGGATGACTGCTTTGAATTTGCCAGGGTGGTTGTTTGATAAGGTTTCAAAGCTCTGAGGAAAGTATTTGGAATCGCTTGGAGGCAAAGCAGCTCTTTCTGCTGAGTCTGCACCCTGTTCAAATATATGAAGAGACCTTTGCAGATTTGGTCCCTGGATTCCATTTAGTTCCCAATAGGTGACCACCCAGAAGTCAAGAAAGTCGTACTTATCACAGAGCGGAGATTATGAGATGGGAAGGAATGGATTGTATGATAAATTCTTTGACTGTTTGTTTTGTTCTTGGGAATTAAGGTTTGGAGTAAACAGGCCCCGAAGCAACGCTTTGTGTGTAGTTGTTGTTACGAAATTTTTACTGATTCTAATTAGCATTTGCCAGGGGAATCCAATGCACCAATGCATCCCCTGTTTTACCACTCCGGAGACAGAAAAGTAAAGCCAACGAGTCTGTAGTAGTGGTGTCTTGGACATGATCTTTACACTTCCCTGTGATTAGGGAGAAATTGCATTTTAGAATTTAGGAGTATCTTTCTCTTACTGTCAATCTAAAATCAACTTGAAAGTTGAGTACAATGTAACAGCAGTTTTTCAGAAGTTGGAAACTTACCCCACACACTTTTCATTGGCATATCTCCCTATAATCTTCTTGGTAAAATAGTTAGATTTTTCCCTTGTAAATATTGCACACTTCCATGTAGAGTTTTGGAGAACATTTTGTACTTTTTGCCAAGTTGGTAGATTTTGGTAGATGGAAGTCTGTGCTAATCCCCTAAATTTTGAAAGACATGTATTTTTCATCCCTTTGAATTTTGTTTCTTCTATATAGAAGATTCTATGAAACTATGAATATCTAAATCCAAAATCAAGTTGACTTTTGTATTTGTACATTTAGAAAGAATATCACATTTTATTTCAAGTAAAGAAAATTGAAATGTTCACACATATGATATATATATATATATATATATTTTTTAAAAATTAATTAATTAATTTATTTATTTATTTAAAAACCATGCTGAATGCCTCGTTATTAGAAGGTTGTAACTACTCTAATGGGATGTATTTCACTTTGTTTTGAATGCAACTTTCAAAGTTGCATGAACTCATGATCAACTTCCAACTTCCATATTTCTAACCTATAGTTTCAATGTGAATTGATTAAAAATTTGAATCCATAAGGATTGCAATATCCTAGAATGATGGGATGAATTTATTAGTTATTAAATACACTTACTTATTAAAGGTCACAAGAAAAAATAACATGAAATCTAAGATAACTACACCTAAAATCGCATGACTAATCTGTGTAGCATACCTAATATGCTTTAGAAAATGAACAACAATTTTTCCACATTAGTAAAAGACGATGTAAGTGGTGAAGAATGAATTTAGTGTGGTAGTGGACATGGAATACCATTGGCTCTCTTGGTTCTGAACGACCAAGAGATGCTTTGAGGGGGTTTGAAAAGGGGCAATAAGGGGAGTAAGTTCTCTCTAGCCATTGCTAGAAGCGCTCATTGCCAGATTGGAGGATTTGTATGAAACTAAGTTTTCCTTTCACTTGCTCTTCTACATTGATATACCTCTCCCTCTAGAACTTGGAATGTTCAAATTCAAGTTCAAAACGGGGGGGGGTCACTTAGAGTGTTCATTAGAAACTACATGCGAACAAAACTTTGAACCCCTATATACTTTTTGAGTTTTAAATAAAACAAAATTAAAAAAATATAAATAGATTTTTCTATTTTGAAAGTTTATATTTTGAGTTATTGATATTTTTATTTTTTAATAATAATTAGTTACAAATTTTTGAAGTAAAAAGATACATTGTAGAACTAAAAAATATCATTCACACCCCTATATTATATAAGAAAAAATTGTTTAAAAAATGAACAAAAAATTGTTTAAAATAACTCTATATTGAAAGCTCATTTTGAGTTGAATATTGATTCAATGGTCATTTAAATGTGTTTTCTATAATTATTTGAGTTGAAAAACATGCTATTTTAGTGCATTTTCAACCTCTTTTAAAAATCATTTCATATTTTATTTGAGTTCAAAATTTTGACAATAGAAAACCTATAGTCATTATTAAACAATGTTCAAAATTTTAGATTGAAATAATAATATATTAAAAACCGCTTATTTGCATGTGATTTGTTGTGGTAGAACTAATTACACCCCCTGAGGTTCAGAAGAGGTGGTAATGTTTAGAATGCCACCTATGTTGCTGGCAGTGAACAGCTTAAACCTTCAATCGCCACTTCACAACTCGGTCAAGCATTCAACATCTCACGACGGCACGAAACTCACCACACATTTCAAGTTTTTCCGGAGCACCTACTCTCATGTCCCAGGAATTCCAAGAAATCAGCCATGGAAGAAGTCCAACGAAATTTAGAAGCAAGATTGAAACTTTATTATTTCGAAGATGACTTGGGCCAATGGGCCAGCTTGTCCAAGTCTCAGCTGTGCTACCAAGATCTCGAGACCTGACTCTAAAGACATACTTGGATCAGAATTGACAGCGCGGGGATCAAGTGCAGCTCGTAGCTTCCGTGACTTCAGAAGGGCACACAGTGGACGATGGCGCCGTATCAAATGGATTCGGCATGACGTTACTGAAGATGTATACTTGCCCGACGTTCCGGCTCTTGGCCGTGGCCACCGCTGTTGTCAACACTGGCTGTGTTGTCCGGGGCCGAGTGCAGGATGTTCCAGAACCTGGAGGAGTTAAAGCCGTTCATCCAAGCAGCAGGAACAGGCGAGCAGCAGTACTGTAATTGGAAAAATAACCTGCAGCCGTCGGAACACCAGATCATTCATTAGAATTCAATTTCATTCGTAGACAGACATGAACGCAGACTTCGTAATAAGGTGTGGCACAGTCGGTTAGTGGGAGATTCAATCAGTTGCTTTTTGATTCCCCTGTTATTCCATATTTCTTTTCCCAGTTTTATGGTACCCAAATAAGCGATCTTCTGTTGCTGTAAGTGTCAAGTATCCACAAAAGTTTGGAGATCACTTGCGTCTTACTTCCAAGATAGACACTAGCAGCCTCCAAGCTGCTGTGGATGGAAACGTTTACAACAATGAGAGGGTGGACCATAAGGTTAGCCCCCAAACTTGAAATAACAAAGAGTCTAGGGAATCTCCGAATCTACCACTCCCCATTCATGAGTATGTCAGACTCCAGTGCAACTGGTGCAGTTTCAATCCCCTGACAGAAATCCGAGTCTAATCTCACCCTCATTTTCAGAACGGCAGACTTTCGGCTCTCTAAGTCTAAACCACGCCATTCTCGATTACGTAAACACGACCCTCACACATAATTCTACAATTGAAGGGATCACGCACTACTACACAACAAGCATGATGGTCCAACTTTTTTGTACGTTCAAACGTGACGTAGTTGTCACTTTGTGTGTTCGTCAGAAAACACTCCATCCCATTTCTCCCCCAATTCAGCACCGTGTACCCCTTTCTCCCCTTCTCCTTCACCCGTTCATCATACGACTTGTAGAAATTCAGGTGGTGTTATCACAATCCGTGCTCCCTTCGTCCAGAAAGATCCCATCCACGTTGTCGAAGTTGTAATACGCGTCGATGTCGGCGAGCACGAACTCCGACGGTCGGATGGTGTAACTCGTGGAGACGTAGCCCAACAAGATCTTCACTGCGGAGGTCCCGGTCTCGATGTTGTTGACGAGCGTGACGTAGTCGGAGTTCGACGAGGTGCCAGGGCCGTTGTTGGGGTTGATGATCACTAAAGTGGCGTTCGCTTACAACACGTCCCACGCGCACCCCGGGTTACCGGCGCAGGGGTAAGTGTACGAGGGGACGTAAATCTCTTGCGTGCTGCAGGAGAGGCCACATGAACCACAAGAGGCAACTTGTGCGGTGGCGCATGGTTTCTTGGTGGAGTTGAATTGGTGCAAAACGTCATTAGCAATTGGGAAATAACTACTCACAAAGAGGCCATAAGCAATCTTGAGAGCTCGCTGTACAGGTCAATGCATTAAATGAGATTCCCCGCACAATATCATGACCCAATGGGAAGATGTACTGCAGGCATGGAAGCCTATCTGAGTGGGATCACGGCACTCACAGATAAATGAAGGGTCCGGGAATATACCTATCCCTCAAATTCGGAATGTTCAGAAGAGCTGGTAATATCATATACTGTAAAATCTCCGCCCATGTGACTGGTAATGAACAGCTTACACCTTCAATCGCCACTTCACAACTCAAACAATCATTCAACATTTCACATGGGTACAAGACTCATGACACAATTCAAGTTTCCCGGAGCATCTACGAAAGTGCAACGAGATTTAGAAGCAGAAACTTTATTATTTCGAAGATGACTTGGGTCAGCTGAGCTGTGCTGCCAAGATCTCGAGACCTGAATCTAAAGACGTAGTTAGACCAGAATTATTAATTGCAAGCAGTGAGGAGCTAAATGAGCATGGTGATCGATCAAGTGCAGCTCTTAGCTTTGGTGACTTCAGCATTCCACACAGTGGACGATGGCGCCGTGTCATATGGATTGGGCAGGACGTCATCGGTGATGTACATTTGCCCGACGTTCCGGCTCTTGCCCGTGGCCACTGCGGCTGTCACACTGACTGTGTTGTTCGGGGCCGTGTGCAGGATGTTCCAGAACCTGGAGGAGTCATAGCCGAACACCCAAGCAGGAGGAGCACCAGCAGTACTGTAATTGGAAAAATAATCTGCGGCCGTCGGAACACGTACCAGATCATTCACTAGAATTCAATTTTCATTCCTAGACAGAAATGAACACAGACTTCGTAATAGGGTGTGACAGATTCCAGTGGGTTAGCGACTTGGGAGATTCCAGCAGGTTTTTTTTTATTCCCCTGTTATTCCATAATTCTTTCCCTAGATTTGTGGTACCTTCATACACACTGAAATTCTATAATTCTAGGGATCACGAACAAAATAATCCAGAACAAGTATATACGATTTTCCAATCCAAGTTCATACCTTCAAATGTAACATAGTTATCAATGTGTGTGTGCGTCAAAAAACACTCGTTCCCGTGAGTTCCCCAATTCAGCACCGTGTACCCCAACCCCACCCTCGCCTTCACATTTAAATCATACGACTTGTACAAACTCAACGTTGTGTTATCACAACTCGTGTTCCCTTCGTCCAGAAAGATCCCATCCAATTTGTTGTAGAAGTTGTAATACGCGTCGATGTCGGCGAGCACGAGCGACGGGTTTCGGTTGCCGTAACTCGTGGAGACGTAACCCACCACGATCGTCACTGCCGAGGTCCCGTTCTTCATGTTGTTGACGAGGGTGACGTAGTTGGGGTCCGCCGAGGTGCCAGGGCCGCTGTTGGGGTTGATGACCACCAAAGTGGCGTTCGCTTTGAACACGTCCCACGCGCAACCCGTGGTACCAGCGCAGGGGTAGACGTACGAGGGGACGTAAATCTCTTGTTGCGTGTGGGAGGAGACGCCGAATGTGGCGAAGGTGCACAACAGGATCATGGAAGCCCACAGAAGGCAGCTTGTTGGTTGGCGCAGTGCAGCCTGCTGCAAGTGACGCCCATGCGATTAGCAATTTGGAAATAGTCGCAGGAGGGAGTTGCTTACAGTGATGTATGGCTGCAGGGTTTCGGGTTTGCAGAACTTGAACTACTTATTAGTTTACTACTCCGTACTTGCACTCTTATCCCTCTGAAATGGACTAAAAAATGACCGACCTTCAAGAGCCAAGTGGATCAGGAAGGATATAGGATATAATGTTCTGTTGTGGTCTTGAAGCAGGAGTGTCCAAAAGTGTACTCTTTGGTTGGATGGAGGGCTCACATTGAACACAACAGTATCGATTATAGCAGCTCAACCAAGAAAGTTTGACACAAGTAAGTTGATTCATCAATTAGTATAATAGATTGGATAGTCTTGACGAGACTTGAAGCTTCAGAAGATTTGTAAACATGACTGATGTCAACACACAGGCTTGAATCAAGAATGTTTGAGAGTGTAATTTTGAATCATTCAAAGGCTCTTATTGTATACAATGCTAGTAGAGATAATTAACCCTGGACCAAAGAAAACCCGACCCAGCTGCATTTCACTGGTCAGTTTAGCATTTTGAAATAGAATCCCAAACTCAAATCTTCAGAACCACAAACTTGGCAATTCCTATTCGATCAACTATTACTGGAATTTCAAGCTTCCTTACTTCAAATCTACTTCAAGCACCAGCTGGAGGTTACCATCGTATGGTAACACTACCGACATGTGCATGAAGCAGCAAGTGCGAACCTAAATTAATAGTGTCAGCACGAGCTCACCTGTGGTTGATCAAAACTCCTTTTATCAGCGCTAAGCTGATGAACACATACTTCTACAAGCTCTGAATTCAAAGCATTCAGTTCACATATAATGCAGAGAAGAGGAATTCCAAGTGCAGATCGAGAAGAGATTAGTACCATGTTGGTGATGAGTGGCCTGAAGCCTGTCGAGCAGCCCATACTTGGAAAATCGCGTCTCCAAGTAGAAGAAGAAGAATTAGAACTCTGGTTCTACTGAAGATGAAGTGTCTGATGGGTAGTGTTAAGCAATGCTTGAATGAGGAGGAAGGTCTCCATCTTTATACTCGTCACATCCCATTCAAGCAGCGAGGAGCAAGCATCTTACCAAATACTTTGCGATGTTGGTCGGTACAATGAGGTCTTCCTTCATTATGTGCGAAAGTACAAATGCAGCTGACAAGAATTTTCAACTTGCTGGAAGATGACATGATTAATGTCGGAAGGACGGAGACTGGTATACCATATATGTAAGCGACTATTCCCTGCACGTTTTGCACGGAATTTTTAATAATTTTTTCGGAAGGTTCGAGCGGTATCATGCATATTATCACATTTTTTTGGTTGTCAAGGTAAGAGCATCCCCACCAATGGCTTCCACCCAGATCTGAGTTTCACCCAGATAGGGAAGATCCCCGACCGACATTCTTCATCCCTAAAAATTTAGGGAGGGGCGGTTCGCATTTCCCATATGGTATGATGGATAGGAAACTTAAATGGAGTAATTCCTGAACCTCTTTTCATCTTTCCAACATGAGTTGTGTTTCATTTCTTTGTGGGAGTACTATTCAGTTGGCCTTGTAACTATTTCTATAGTTCTTTTTGAATTCTCCCTATCTCTATTTAGCAATAAGTTGAAAATTTATGGTAGAACTAGTGGGGGCTTGCCTTCCCTATCTCCATCTTTATTCCCCTTCATCTCAATGGAGATAGGGATAAGGAAGCCACTGGTAGGGATACTCTAAAAGCAACCATGCTCTTCATGACACAGACGTACATTTTGCACACTTTAGTGTACCAACTATAAACATTTCAGGAGGTGGTCACTTTTAGTGACCACTGTGTTTCAACTTCAAAAATTCATAACTAATTCTACAAAGGTCCAAAAAATATGAAACAACTTGAGTTAGATGCCAGTTCCATTTTTCTCTCTACAAAAATTTACTGAAAATTGTTTCAACAATTTCAATTTCCCCCAAAAGGCAATCAGGTGGTAAATACCCGGGTAAATGGTTGCTTTAAAATCAAACTTGTGCAAAAATGGGATAGGATTGTGACGAAATAGGCTGGTTTTCATGAGGAGACTTTCCAAAAGGGCTAAGTTAGCCATAGAATCCAAGTGACATTCACAGATGAGACCTTCCAAAAAGCAAGTGACGACATTGCTTTGTTTCATTTAAGAATAGTTACATTTTATGCTTACAATCAAATTGGATGTATTCCAATCTTGAGAGCTTCGTGTACCATAAACAATCTTATACAAATTATATTTTTGCATATTTTTGCTTATATCTTTATAAATACATATTGTTTACCATTGCTTCCTAGCAACTTGGTCAAAAATTAAATATTTAAAAGGGTGCTTAAATTTTTGGAAAATTAATGACCTAGTTTGTCTTATATATATGAAAGGATTGCCTAATTCATAGAAATTCAACTTGCTCCACACAATCTTGCATCTCTTCTTTGTCAATAACTATAAACATAGATTACAAAGTTTTTTGCCTTGCCATTTTGACCATTTTAAAGCACAATCTTTCACAAACAAAACATATGATCTCTCACACACAACAATCCCTAACACTCAACAAAACTCTAACACACAAGGTAGAAAGTTTAGGGTTTAGGAATCAAGACAAGGGTTTAAGTAAATGTGATTGCCTTAGATGAAAGTAGCAGCAACCATTCAAAAATTGTAAGAACAATGTAGATCAATTAGATGAATGCATAATTTATTTTAATTATATTTCAAAATTGCCTAATTTTAATATATTATTTTTTGATTTGCCTAACTACTTTTTTCATTTTAATTAATTATTAGGCAAAAAGTTGCCCAAGCTACTAGGAAGCTACAATATCTCAATTTCATCAAATTCTGCATATAGAAAGTATGGTTTTTAAAATCGAAGCATTTGGTTTGGATGAATGAGAAGTTTTGTAGTCTAAAAATCTCTTGGAACCTCTTTGTTCATTGTTTAGAATGTAGACATCGAAGCATTAAGGTGTTAAATAGCTCAAGCTACTAAAAACACTACAGAATGCACTAAACCTTAAAATTTAAGATTGTTCAAATTTATATTTTCCATAGCTATGATAAAATATTGAGTAGGAATTTTGCTAAATTTAGTGACATTAAAAATACTAATTCTAGCATACATAGTCAAATTCTAATAGTTTATCCTTTAGATCTTATGCTAGGATGTTAAATCTTCAATACATGTTTCATAACATTATTGGACTTCAAAGCAGGGAACCTTTTGCTTTCTATGAATGAAATCTTGAATGCAAGTCTTGCCCATTTATGTATTGTGGACAACTGTAACACAATTATATTCTTGTCAGAGTGCTATTGTAGAAGGAAACCCCCTATTTTTCTATTCAAGAATGTTATGTACAAAAACATGTTAGTCTATATCTAGATTATATAGGAAGTAGAAAGTAGAATTGTAGTTCAAAGGTGGTGGAATGGATTATATTCAAGGTTGGTGAGCATCCAAAGATGCACTTTGCAACAACTCTTACATATTGCAAGGTGTACAAATGAAACATTTCTATACTAAGACCTCTTCATCTTCACCACTATACAAAGATTAAAGTATTTTTTTTCCATGTGAAATAAGACATTGTAATTAACCTTTCCAATGACACATTGCAAGCATACATAAAAAAATTCTTTAATTGAATTTTATTGAATTTCAAAGTTAGAAAACACATTTTACACATGCTTCAAGGTGTTGGCTAATTCACACCTCTAGTATTAACTCAATTATTGTTTCAAGATTGGAAGGACAATACTAATAGTTAAACATCAAATTCATTATCTTCAAAAAAGAATATGCGCAATAGCCATTGAAATTAATGAAAATATGTAATTGTCTATTTGTCATACATTAGCTCTTTCATATACTAGTTTACTACTAGTATATATTATAGTAATTGGAGATTTTCTATAAGTGCAATTATTCTACTATTCAGTACAATAAAGATTTCTTTAACCCTTTACTTCCTAAGAATTCATGATTTTAAATTTCAAACTTTGATTGATCATATTGTAGAAAGTATAATCTAAATGGAAGATTTTATTATATCTTTAGCTTGAGTGAAGAAAATTGCATGCATTGGTTCAAAATTAATAATTATGAAAATAAATAAAAATTCCCATATAAACTCTTCAAAATTGCCAAAAAATGTGAGGCCCAATATGGGCTTCTTAGGAAGTAAAGGATTAAATCATCTAAGGGAGATGCACCTTATTCTAACTTTCTACCCAATTCTATGCAAATGAACTTTGCATGTTCATACTTGAATAAGAACCTAGGAGCGTACACAATCTCTTATCACTTAGCCAATTTTCTTCAAAAGCGATAAAAAAAAATCATGCTTTTTCTTAGATTCTTGGGATTCAAGTGAATGTAAAGATATCATTTGGACTGGATTGGATGTAGGGTCAGAATAAGGTGCATTTATCCCAAGGTAGCAACACCTAATAGGTACATTTTTTCTAGTCCCACTCCCTCACAGGCCAAATGACCAAAAAAAAGATGAGGTTATTAGCACAGGGTTGCTATTCTGTGAGCTTGCGAGCTTGAGCTTGTGAGCTTGTGAGCTTGTGAGTATACATTTTTCTGGGATGAAATTTAATGTTTGACCTATAACCGTGGGTTTGAAATAATATTGAAGCAGGCTTAAATATAGAATTTTTTTGCCCATTTTGTACATCCAAAGTGGGACTTATCCGTAAATGATATTTTATGTATAATCATTTTTGGACTTCATTATATTTAAACCAATCAAAACTCGTTCTTAGAAATTATATATATTTTATATAGTAATATATGTGTACTATTTAGGCTCTTTATCTTTAGGTTTTAGAAACATTGATTTGAATTTGTTATTATATTGTACATAAATTGGTTACAATAAATCATAATAATTTAGAAAAATCAGAAAGTAGGAAAAAATGATAAACTAAATAATATTAGAAAGGAATTGAGGCCTCTGGGAGACCTTCCGGCCATGGTTCCCCATGCTGCAAACCATGGCCGGACAATCTCAATAAAAAAAGTTTTTTTCGATACTTCCCTGATAGAGTCAGAGTAGATTCTACATCTTTTTCAAATTTCAAACTCAAAAATCAATACTAAATGTCAATTCGATTTCATATCGAATTAGCAATATCTAAGACCAAATTAAATATAACGAGTAGACATAACGTGCTTTATAACAGTCAGTCTGTTTCTTAATAGAAAAGAATACCAGTATAATCCCAGTGATACTAAATCCAAAGGTAATGAACAAACGAACATAGCCTGAAAAAAATGGCGGATCAAGTTTTGTATGAAACAATATACAGAGCAGAAAGTGTATCTGTGAGCAATATATCTGTAGCAAATCGTCCAGCAGGTATACTGCTGTGTTCTGTCTGCTTCGAATTTAAGCAAGCAAGTCTATATGACGACTGAATGGAGCATCAGTAAGCACAACCGAACTTTTAAAAAAAAAAACAAGACCATAGACTGAACTTTCAAAGAAATTTTTACAATGCGAGTGTGACCACACTCATACTCCTGCAGTAAAACTAGGTACCATCCTCCTGTTGAGTAGTATGATCAGAGATTTTTGGAAAAAAGCGTTCCCGAGAGGTGGTAATCCTCACCTCTACCCATGCAACCCAGCACACAATTAGTTTGCCAGATAGCGTGTACGAGGTGTCTTCAGATGTACCACTACTTGTTATCGATATTCACAAGAGAAAAGCATTCCAACAACCCTGTAACTACAGCTTTAAGCATGCTCACACAACTAAAAAAAAGTTAGTTTTGTATTGAGCTAAGCAACACCTGTTGTCCACTGTTCTGAGAACCGAGTACCATGTTTTGAAAATCCAGATATCCAAATGCTAGATCACTGTGCGGGAACTCTTCCACTAGAGCTCGTGCAATAGAGATTATCATTGTCCTGCGAGCTGAAAAAAACACCCAAGCACGGAGCAAGAGGGATCCAATATATCAGTAGTGTGTAGAATTCAAAAACACGAATTGAGCTTGGCGGGATATGGGGCATGGTAATCCTAGTAGTCATTCATCCGTTTAATCAGCTCAGTTCATTACTGAGACTTTAAACATGTAATTAAGGCACGAGTACCAATTTTAGCTGTCACTCTTTTTTCGTCAGCATGACGGTGGAAGGAGAGACCAACGGTTTTCTGCCAATGGTTATTTGCTGTATCAGGTTGATTCCAGCTCATAACGGAGTAGGCTCTGTAACTTTGTAAGCCAGTATGTAGAAAAAGCCAGAGGATATCATAATTGGAGTATGCTTTCCAAATGTAACCAAGGGTCCATTTGTCAAAGAAATAATGAATCTAGCATTTATAAGATAAACAATGAGTGATAAGTAAAAAAGAAATATATATATATATATACATGTAGTGTATATAATTCTATTTAAAAAAATATATATATTATAGACCAAGATACATAGTAAAAAATAGTCTAAATATTTTTATAAAGAACTAACGGTAGATTAATGTGAGAACCTAGGATTAAATCCTAGAATCTTAATCTAAAAAAAGAAAATAATTTTTTTTTTAATTCATTCATTACTGCAGTTCGACCTGGTAGTCTTCGTGCCAGGTCGGACTGCTGGTTCTCCGACGTTCCCATAGTCCGGGAACGTCGGAGAACTCAGGGTCTCCCACTGGCCTGAAATCTAATGTAATGATAGTGGAAGACATAGTGGTGAAAATGACATAACATAGTCATTGAGTTTGAAATCCTCAAAAATGAAATAAAAACAGATGGAAGGTTCTTTGTATTGTATATTGAGGACACTATCTTTGAAGTTTACAAAAACCACAATTTTAATAGTTCTGGACACAATTTGAAAGAACTAAAATTTTTAAAGTATAATATCATTTGAGTTTGAGAGATCGCAATGCTATTCAGATCCTAGCTTGCATTGTGATCTAATGGGTTCCGAAACAGGTTATGTTCAGGCGAACTAGAGATCATAACACAGCCTTGCCATTCCTTCTCTCGGCCCCAAGAGGTATCACATGGCAACAGAACATTGATCAACCCAAAATGGAACCTGCGTGAAAAACATACTTGATTTTGAACTAGTCGTTGAGAATTAAGAGACCATTACCAACCCAAAATATTAAAGACTAGATAGTATATAGTGTACATATCATATTTGAACCTATAACAAAATAACCATAGAAATAAGAAGTTCAAAACAATAAAATAATAGCTATATTGCTTACTATAAGCCATGCAAAAAAACAAGGTAATAGAAAAGGAGAAATGTGATCCAGAAGAGTGATCTACCTAAAAGTAGAATCACGTAGATGAAGAAGATATTGACTGACAGTCGTCACTACTGTCAGTGCAGGAAGGCTCCTCATCTACTTCGACGGTGGTCACATCTAAAAACTGCAATACCCTAGGGTTTAAAGTGGCAGTCTTATCCCGTCTCGGGATCAATCTGTGGGATGCATAATCCATTGCTAAAGCCTCAGTATACGGGGGTAGTATATAGGGTTTATCCGGGCTCGGAAAAAACTCGGAAAGTGAATAGAACGGCTGGTATATAGCCTCGGTGCAAATCACGCTGCGAAAAGAACATGGAGAGTTAGAAATGATAATGCTTTGTGGCAACACTTGACAGTGAAGAAGAAAAACAAATTAAGGGAAAACTTACTTACTGAATCGAGATTTCTTCATGACCTGTGGTACAAGAACATCCTCAGCGTCAAGGTCATCTGATACCAAAGACACAGGTGCCGGTGTGACTGGGACAACCTCATCCTTACAAATAAGAGGAGTCGGGAGCGCATCGAAGATTGCCTTGTCTTCTTCCAAGGCAATGATATGCTTGTCTAAAAGCCTACAAGCGTGGATGGCGGCACTTGCATCATGTGAGGAGAGTTTATATTTGAATACTAATAGAACGTGTAGAACAAATTAGGAGCTTCAAATGTCATTAGAATGTGAAAGAAAGTTTGTAGAAATTACCAGTTGAGGCTGTACAATCCACAACAATGTCACCCGGAAAAGATGATGCTTCAATGAACATCTGCATAAATCGAGAGTCTTTCTCACGTGCCCCCCTCCAAGGAGTATTGTTGTCCATCGCTCTTGTCTCCGCCTTTGTGTAATTCTGTAGAATGTCATCTTGGGCAACGTCTACTCCAAGTGCCTTCAACTTTGGGCATTCTTGGAATGCGAACTTTGAAGGTCCAACCTCCGGCAAATTCCTCACCCACAGTGAGATTCCAAAACGCAACGTCTGTACAATAAGGCAAGTCAATGTCAGAAAAAAATTGTAGAAATTAGAAGAGAATTCAATAATATCTCAGAAACTACAGATGAATGTAGAACATACCGTAGAAGAACGATCCAAAGGTGAAGTAAGGTGCAAGCGATTCATCCCCCACCACTCTTTTCGTAATTTGAAGGCATATGGGTTTGCATACCCAACAATATGTGCTTTGGCCTGTGCCCTATAAGGATGAATAATAATAAGAGCCCCATCATCCTGTAAATGGCCATCCGAAAATTCAAAAAGAGATTCTAGCCAAGTATCAGGTCGCTCATTCCACTTTGGAACGACGTGAGAAGGCTTTGACACATCAGGTATAGGTAAGCCTTCAGGCATGTCGGCAATGATCAGATCAACGCGTGGCTTGTCACTACGAACACCCTTAAAGAACCGTTCTTTATCCGCCGTGTGCTGCCACATATACAAATGTCAGATTGAAGTCCAAATTTTAAAATTGGTGGAAATGAAAACAATTCACAATGATGTTAAGAACTTCACCTTGTCCATGAATTTGAGAATCTCATGGGACAACTGAGGGAGAGGGTCTGCAAGGACAGTCTCCAAAGATGAGTTGCAAATGAACTCATCTATAGATATGTCACTGTCTTTGATCACGTCAATGACAGCGGATCCGTGCACTAAGCCATCTTCCGTCAATGGTAAATGTTGTTCTGCTGATGAGACAGGAACCGGTTTCTTTGATGTCCTCCCCGCATTCTTCTCTTTAGGCACTTCCTTTTCCTTCTCAACTGCTTTTGCCTTCCGCTTTGTCACTCTTTGAAGCGCCTTCTCCACAGCCTCCGAATTTCTACTTGCAATCTTCCTTTCTGCCTCTTCTTTCTTCTTCGTAACCTTCGCTCTAGCATCCTCATCCAAGCTAGCGAACTCCTCGTACTCGTGGACAAGAGGTTGGGAATTGATGCTGCGCTTCAATAGGTCTTCAGGAAGAGGGGTAAATTCGGGAGAGCAATCAAGGTACCAAGCCCCAATCTTTAGGTGCGCAGTAGTCCACCACTTCAACTAGGAAGGAGAGAACATGCAATTCTCGGTAGACACGTCCAACCAAGTTGCAAGAAAGGGTGGGAGATTTTTCTTCGCAATCACAGCCTTCGGAAGCAGTTCATATTTGAAATACCTGGAGAAGGGGACAAATGTTTTAGGCCTCCATCCATGATTAAAAAGGTAAGGGAAAAAATGTTAAGCAGTAAATGACTATGAACGCACCAAAAGAAATAATACCTGAAAATGACTCGCTTAACAACGAGGTTTGAGCCTTTATGCTTCACAAATGAATCTGACTTCTTGAAGTTGTCATGGCCGTTAAAGTTCGGAAGAAACGCATGATTCCAGATTCTGCTTCTCCAGTCTTCAATATAATCAGCTAAGACCTCTGGCTCTTGGGGCGAATCCATGTTCATGATAAGGTTATCCTTTTTAACAATAGACTCGTACATCTCTGTAGCTGCATCCTCAATCTACACGTTCATGAAACAAAATCGGTTAGTTGAAAGCATCAAATGAAAATTCATGCCTTGAAACATTTTTGTACATATTGAATTCAAATGTTGGTACATGAAATATCATTCTAGAAATGGAAAGATAATCACTTACCCCTGCATACCAACAGGCCTTAACCAAAAAGGACTTCAAATCAGATTCTCCAATGGGCTTTAAAGGAAATCGACGCGCCTTCTTGGTTTGAGTGGACGAGTTCCACCACCTCAAGTCCTCAACCACTTAACTTTATGCTCAGTCGTCACGTTGCACGTAGCAACCATTTGTAACTTGTCGAGAGTCATCTCGAGAATAGAATTCAAACTCCAATGCCGCTCAATCTACAAATATGAAAGTCAATCATTAGAACTAGTTACGAAACGAATACCCGAAGTACTTGGAAATACATAATCCACAAATACATACCTCATCAAGCCACTCCGTTCCAAGATTTGGATTAGCCACGACAGTGAGCTTTCCCAACTTCTTCATGAGCCCAGCAGTCTTCTCCTTAGTGCCATGACGCATAGCAGCCAAGATGCCCTCTTCCGTTTGGTACTCGACCACAGTGTCCTCTTTGTAGGACCGTACAACAGTGTCTGCTGCAGCCGCAATTTCATACTGCAGTAATAAATAGATAAAAAGATGTGAGATACACAATTAAAACATACAATAAACGAAAAGGCACAATAAAATGTAGATGATAATCGGGAGAACATACACGATATATAAATGACGTGAAAACCTCCGTCGACATGCTGTACCAAGATTTTCTTAAATTTGAGTGCACTGAGTCATCTCCGAGGGACTAAGATGCTCAGAAAACTTGTCCAAAGACATGACACCATATTTGCGCACACAATATAACGTGTGTACCAAGTTGGTCTTGATGAATGAACTCTCCGTATGTCTGCAATAATTGGAATAAGAATTTAGTAGACATTACAGTTTTCATAGAGAAAACAACGAAAGGCAAAGACAATTGAGGATCTGGGTAAAACACGATATTCGTTATTTTGGGAGTTTTCCTATCTCCCAATTTAGGTCGGTTTGCGCTGATCTGAATCACAGATTGGGAAACTGGAATTTTTGAATGGCCATAACTTACTCAAATTTTGTCCAAAATGGGCATATGAGGTGTTTTTTTGACATCTACAGATTTTGTAGATGTCAAAAAACACCTCATATGCCCATTTTAGACAAAATTTGAGTAAGTTATGGCCATTCAAAAATTCCAGTTTTCCAATCTGTGGTGCAGATCGGCGCGAACCGCGCTGAACTTCATACTCCCAAAATCATGGAATTCTCCCAAAATAACGAATATCGTGTTGTAAATGTATTTGTTGATGTTATGCATAACATGCATGACAACTCCAATATGACCCTTGGTCTCTAATATAATAGAATCCACCGAAACATACCAATTTTGATCATCGGAATGGTGTTTCGAAATGTAGGATGTCCATGCAAGCAGTCAATGGTTGCCGTCGCAAATGAAGAATTTTGAATTCTGCAGATGCTGTAACGTAGGGGTACCAGTCAAATAGGAATCAAAAATGTCGTTTTCTTCATTCCAATGTGGTCCCCAGGAAGCTTTATCACTTGCAGTCACGGACTCTTCCTCGCCCTGCTCATTCGTAACTGAAACATATAAGGCTGCCCTGCCTTCAATATACCTGTGGACATAGTCTTGCTCTAGCCTAGTCAAGTCACATTGTAACGCAGGCCTGACCATTGGCATCTGCACAAGACGACACAACGGAATTCGAAGTCGAGAAACCCCATGGGGTTTCATACGAAGGTCGGAGATGGTAGCCACGGAATTGACTTTCTGAGATCTGCGAAAAGCATCTTCGGAGGTCCAATTATTTGTAGGCTCCTCATCATCGCATGCATCATCTTCCATGTCCTCCGTCGTCCCAATTCCAGGTTGTTCAGTTTTGTGTGGGATTCAAGCACAGACGATTGAACGCCAACCTCTACAACTCGACGTACTTGTTGAGGCTCAACCTGCAAAATCGGAAACATGAAGCATTACATCAACATCAACCCCAGGAGATACGGTTGTACTCATTTAATGGACTAAGTTTTCACATAAACTAAACGAACAGTGCAAGGGAAGAAAGTGACGACCTAGAATTCAGGCATTAAATTCGAAAAACCAATTCGATAAATCATAGTCTTGCTCTCGGCGCCGAGAGGACAGAAAATGACACTTACCGTTGATTACACAATAACGACAACCCTACACACAATGGATATTCAAGTTCACCTTACCGTATTCATAGTGAACCTGCCCACAACCAAATCGCTAACTCCTGTCTGGGTCAGAAGCTCATAGTCACACCTGCTAGCGAAAATAGTTCGCCTCGCGCCGAGAGGAAGAATTCTCTCATAATATCTGATAATATATGGTACATGTTCCTAATTTCACAATCAAAAGTCCTTGACTAGACTTATCTCTTGGCCCCGAGAGGTAGCCAATCCAAAACAATGACTACCAAGAATCCACTGTGAAGGACACCTCTCGGCGCTGAGAGGTAGAATATCGACCATGATGATTTCTGAAGGATTCAAATACTGCCGAACGTACATATCAACATTCAGAGGACACGGGCACCTCTCGGAGCCGAGAGCAGAGTGTTTAGTATCAGGTGTTGATGGAAACTATATAATTTTCGATTTTCCGGGAACTAATGGCGTCTTTTTAGAATTTCACGAAGAAAAGAGCACATAATTAATTAATGCTGACCCACAGCTTGTCAAGAACCTCAAGCGAGAAGGGAAGAGGACTCTCTACAAAGGAAAAAAAATTGGTCGCCAGCGTCGAGAGGACTACCTGCGGATGTCGATGCTGACCAACAGCTTGTCATGAAAACGGAGCGAGAAGGGAGCTGGCCTCTCCACGAAGAAAACAAAATTGTAAGCAGGCGCCGAGAGGACTGCCTGCGGACGATCAAGCTGATCCACAGCTTGTCAAAAAACGGAGGGAGAAGGGAATAAGGCTCTCCCCAATGAAAAAAATTTGTGAGCAGGCGCCGAGAGGACTACCTGTGGACGATTAAGCTGATCCACAGCTTGTCCAAAAAAATAGAGGGAGAAGGGAGCTGGCCTCTCCACGAAGAAAACAAAACTGTAAGCAGGTGCCGAGAGGACTACTTGTGGACGATTGAGCTGATCCAGAGCTTGTCAAAAAAAAGGAGGAAGAAGGAAGTTGGCCTCTCCACGAAGAAAACGAAATTGTAAGCAGGCGCCGAGAGGACTGCCTGTGGACGATCAAGTTGATCCACAGCTTGTCAAAAAACGGAGGGAGAAGGGAACAGGGCTCTCCCCAATGAAAAAAAAATTGTGAGCAGGCGCCGAGATGACTACCTGTGGACGATCAAGCTAATCCACAACTTGTCAAAAAACGGAGGGAGAAGGGAACATGGCTCTCCCCAATGAAAAAAAAATTGTGAGCAGGCACTGAGAGGACTACCTGTGGACGATCAAGCTGATCCACAGCTTGTCCAAAAAAATGGAGGGAGAAGGGAGCTGGCCTCTTTACAAAGAAAACAAAACTGTAAGCAGGCGTCGAGAGGACTACCTTTGGACGATCAAGCTGATCCACAGTTTATCAAAAAAAATGGAGGGAGAAGGGAACAGGGATCTCCCCGAAGCAAAAAAAATTGTAACCAAGCGTCGAGAGCTCCACCCTCAATCCCGAACATTCGTCACAAATCCCTAAGAGCTGGTTCGATCTAGAAGAGGAAACTTTGAAATCAAATACTGACCTCCATTGAGCTTCTCGACTGTGCAATTCGAAGATGGGATCGAGCTCTCAGAGTATGAGTCCCCTGCGCAGACCTCGGATAATTATTAGAGCCTAAGCCGCCGACTTCAAACCCACATTATCAGCTAATGCGGGAGATTGCCTTGACCCCATTCTACTCTCCCTCTCCAAAATGAAATGCAGCTCGTGGCTCTGAGAGGAGCAACGAATCATTTGATCTGTTTACTTCAACCAAGCCTAATTCCTAAATCTGATTTGGAGGAGCATCTCAGCGACGGTCGTCTTTGCTTCGGGAGCCGGCCAATTTACTCCGGCGGCCTCAAATTTGAGGAAGTCGGCATCTCTCTATTCCTACTGGACTCATACAAATCTCAAAATCACAAGTGTACCTGAGTTTAAGAAATACGTACTGCGGATCCCATATCTGGTGGAGTTGAAGAAATTTCGTTGCGCTGGTTCGCTTCATCACACCTCTCCTCACTCTCGTTCGGGTCATCCTCTGCTCCCAGTCCGCTGGCAGTAGCTTGTCTTATCTCTTTTTTCCTCGCCATCTCTGGCGCACCCTACATCCAAGCACGGAGAAACCCTTAGCCACCTCCCAAAATGTAAGGCAACGTCGATTTAGGGTATCAACTTCTTCAATGTTGCAAAACGAAAGGGCCCAACAATATTGGTGAAAGCAAGCGTGGGATACACAGGAGAAAGGGGAGCTAGCTACCGTGACGATTACTGTAGGGATGATGGGCGCAATTCGCCTGCGTTCCGCAACGCTCACGGCAGAACGAGGGGAGGCTGGTGGATAGCAGAAGGTACACAAGCCAATCTTCACGGGAGGACGGAGTGCGAACAGGTTACGAATACCAGGTCCGACAATTGGAACGTGGCTTCTGGCTAGGGGGGAAGGCAAGTCAAGGCAAGTATTTCATTCATATAAACACGGCATAATAGTATGTGGATGGTCATCTGGAATCCATACAGCTTATCTTAATGCCAAGGATACTACACCAATTATTAGAACAGACCTTCTAACAAAATTCAATATACCTCCTTAAGCGTACATTTCTGTTACATAGATGACATGTTCCCGAAGGTGGAAAACATATTTCATTTGTGTTTATGGGCAATTTCGTTAAAATGGCGGTATTCCATTATATTGGCGGTTTTGGGGATGGCGGGGGGCTGAAATTGCGTTTAGAGATGGGAGTGGGGGTAGAAAAATACGTGTATTTCCGTTGATTTTTCCGCATGTGGGTCAGAATCAAGCCCATACGTACGTGCCAAACTCCTTATGGGCACTATGTGACGTAGATGTCCATCATGGGGCATGTCCGGCATCGTGTTCTAAGGTCTAACACGTCGTCCTCAGAACAAGACGGTCAGGTAATATGCTCTGAAACCGGCCATTGAAGGACAGCTCCACCTTTTTCATAGATTTTCACGATTAAAAATCGCTCAGAGATAGAAAAAAAGTGGCCGAACCTAACACAAGTGGATTCGAAGTTTTAGACGCATTTCTGAATTAGTTATGGATTTCCAAAGAAATCTATTGTATTCACCAATTTGTGATCCTTGGAAGGAAACTGTGGATACCCAGGCCGTTGATGGACTCCTGCAATAGAGAACACCTTTTCCTTGATTCAAGCAAAAGTCGTTAAGGTCCATTTCAAGACGAAATCATATCCATTTAGTACCTTTTTGTAGGAGCCCGCTCAAGAAGACGGGCACTTTTAGAGTGTTCTACCTCAATGGAAGTTCCAAAACATCTCTAAGCGCCATAATTTGTGCAAGGCGTGGATGACTGTTAGGATTTGTGGTGGATCACAAAGACACATAACATCACCACTTGGGTTATTGGCAAAGTGGCGAAGAGGAAACCAATTCACTGATCTGGATGCGTTTGCATGCACGAAGAGAACAGGGGCACAAATGAAGTCGCGGCCATTGTTTAAAGAAGACACACTTTATTGAATAGGGTCATAGTGGATTTTGCATAGGGATCCAACCCCGTTTACAACATTCCTAGCTCTCTCTTCTACCGGTTGCCGTGTATAGTAAAGGTACAGTCCGGGAAGAAAAGGTATAGTCTGGGAAGAAACTATTTACGCCGAACTTTTGGGGACCATGTGCTGCAGGACAAACTATAAAATGGGGGAAAGTACAATGTTAACTAAGTTCATGCCGGGACAAACTATAAAACGGGGGAAGGTACAATCTTAACTAAGTACATTCTAAGTTCACGCCGGGACACACTACTTCAGTGTTCATTCGCCACCGCATAGGGTTGGATCTTCACTCCACATTCTCCAATTGCGCCTCCAAAACCGCCTCCAGCCAACTTCGAGTGAAGGGTCTTGAGCTTCATGAACAAAAGCAAGCGCCTATTTGCCAATCATGTCTTTGTGAGGTCTTACAGCGCATTCGGAGATTTGCAGACAAATACTCGTCAATTCCGCCATGGACCAGTTCCGGCGTCGCCTCTTTGCCGAATACATCATGGTTGAACCGGTCGACTGTGAGGAATATAAGCAAGAGCACTCACAACCCATCCTCGTTCATAGGGGAAGTCAACTTCCTCTTCGAAAGAGGTTGACACATGGTCACCACTGAAACACAACAGGACCCACCTCGCGAACAGGGTGTCACCGGCATACAAGGAACTCATTGGTGTAAGGAAGGACGGCGTTGTTATACAAATTTTCCTCCAGCAGTTTGAGTGTACTTGGTGGGAGCGACGGCCATCCACCGTCCATGTCCTAGCATCCAAAGTTTTTGAGGGTGGGAACCAGAAACGGTCGACTTTTCCCGGGAAGTCCACCGATGTGATGAGGCCGTTGATCGTAATACCTATTGGCTGCTCATAACTCAAGCCGTCGAGCAGATGTGGGGTCGTCCGTATTCAAGAATGCACGTAGAGAGCCAAGTTGAATACGAACGACCCACATCCGCTCGGCGGCTTGAGTTATGAGCAGCGAATAGGTAATCCGATCAACACCCTCACCACACCGATCCACCGTCCCGAGAATAGTAGACCGCATCTGGCACATGCCCACAAAAACCCCGGATGCTTGGAGACGGAGGGTGGATGGCGCTCGCTCCCACCAGGTACACTCGAACAGCTGGAGGAAAATCTGCATGACAACGTCGTCCTTCCTTGCGCCAGTGAGCACCTTGTATGCCGGTGACGCCTTGCCAAGAAGAGGGCCATTGATTCCAGTGCCATGAATCCCCCGTGAATATTCATGTCCGGACAGAAGTTCATAGGGGAGTCAACTTCCTCCTCGAAAGATGTTGACACATGGTCACCCATGAAACACACCAAGACCCACCTTGCGAACAGGGCGTCACTTGCATTCAAGGAGCTCCTGGGTGCAAGGAAGGACGGTGCTGTGATATACATTCTCCCCAAGTTGTTCGAATGTACTTGGTAGCAGCGACGGCCATCCACCGTCCACGTCCTAGCATCCGGAGCTTCTGAGGGTGGGAACCAGAAACGGTCGACTTTTCCCGGGAAGTGGATTGGTGTGAAGAGAGTGCCCATCGGAGTACCTATTGGCTGCTCATAACTCAAGACGTCAAGCGGATGTGCCGTCGTCTGAATACCACGGTGCACAGCGAGAGCCATGTTGGTTTACAACGACACGCATGCACTCGACGGCTTGAGTTACGAGCAGTCAATAGATACTTCGATGGACACCCTCCCCACACCGATCCACCGTCCCGAGAATAGTAGACCGCATCTGGCACATGCCCACAGAAACCCCGGATGCCGGGAGAAGGACGGAGGATGGACGTTGCTGCTACCAAGTACCTTAGAACAACATGAGGAGAATGTGCATGACAACGTGGTCCTTCCTTGCGCCGAGGAGCTCCTTGAATGCAGGTGACACCCTACGAAGATCAGGGCCATGGATTCCAGTGCCATGAATCCCCTATGAATATTCGTGTTCGGACAGAAGATGGGCCGCGAGCGTCCCTACTTTTTTGCTCTACACAGTCGGCAAGTTCAACCATGAACGTGCCAGCACGATAACAACGCCAGAATGGATCCACACCGGAGTTGACGAGCATTGGTCCGCCTTTCTCCGAATACACTACAGGGTCTTCAGAAGAGACATGAATAGCAAATAGACGCCCGCTGTCGTTGGTGAAATGGTGGTTCGTTGACGATCTAGAATTTTGCAAGCTAGAGGGGGCAGTAAGCAATGTGGGTACGTATATGTCTATAAAGAATGTGGGGATGCCCTACAATTTATATTTAAAAAGACAGAGAAGCATTCGTACAATGTAATAGTCCTAAAGTACTCTCTAGACATCCCAAATCCTAAAACATAATCTAAATGGATTAAAGTCCTGACGTCGAAGACAAGAGTTCGGCGCAACGGGACGAAGACGTTGTCCAAGGTTTAGGGCGGGCGCCCTGAACCATTCACCTGGACGAGACGACACCCAGAAACTAGATCGCCCTTGCTGTCGGACAAAGATCAAGTAGCCTGCACAAAGAGGCCAACGATCAGTTGCGGACTGCGAGAGGGCCAGACAGCGAACTCAAAGACATTCCGCTGGAGCATCAATTTCAAACTGCCGATGGAGGGGTAGGGTAGTGATAAGCCCACCTTACGATACACGTAGTCGTCGACAACCTCATTTACAATCCCGCCGATGTGACGTCGACGCCTTCCTCCTCTGGGGCGACGGAGCCGAAGCAAGAGCCCAATTCCTCCGTCATCCGCGTCCGCCGTCGCTTACAGTGGCTCGTCTCCTGCCGCGGGCCGTCGCCGGAGGACCCTCCCGGTGCAGAAACGCGGTGACGGCCCTGCACAAGCATCGGTACACGAGTGGGCATCATGTCATTTTCTTCCCTTTATTCTCTCTTGGAGATCTTCGGGGGATGAAATGATCGTTCCCATGCCTAGTGTACTTTTTCACGACATCGAGATACTCTAGCAAGAGGGACCCGTCTTGCCATGAAGCGCACGCGCGCACTCTGAGTCCGAGCTTCGTCTGCCTCATCGGAACGTCGGGGGCCCAACAGAAGGGATTACTGGACAGGTATTGCGACACGCTAAGACCGGAATCTAGCAAATCGCGGAGATACGAGGCCAACGTCCCCAACAGGATTCTGTCGTGTTTGCTGCCGGCATAGGACAAGGGGAAAATGGCGTTGTAGAGTGGATTGAGGATGGTGCTCTCGGGCGAGCAATCGACGAGCAGGGTGTTGGTGGAATTTGCCCTGAAATTCGGCGCCCTGAACCTATCTTTGTCCCAGACGCCCTTGTGCAGGACTTTCAGCCGCAGCTGCCCCTCGGGATGATCGGGGAACTGAATGTAAATGTTCTCCTCGAGATCGGGATCGGGCGAGACGTGGACGGGGTGCGCGGGGCAAGGTGCGTCCGGAACATACGGCGGAGGCCTGCACCTACACGCATTCGCCGGCCGTTTCTCGACTATGGAGATACACTCCTCGAGGGCTAGCACGCGCAAGGATTTCAGGCACTCCATGCCGCGGAAGAGGAAGTCCACCACCGGTCTGGCAATTGCGGCGGGCAGTCTGGTCCACACGGACAAGTAGAACTTCTCGTCCAAGTTTTTCAAGAACTGGCGCATGTGCGGACGGCAGTAGAGGGTGTACTCGCCGAAGATGTGGCGTCTACTCGGGTTGTATTCCTCCTCCGATGGGGCCTCCCCCAGGGGCACGGGATTGTGCAGGACTCGTTGAACATGCTGGGTTCGACACAACACCCCCTCTACCTCCAGGATCAGGAAATAACTGAAGGGGGGAAGGGCGACGGGAGGGGGCGTCTCGTCGGGCGGCTGCGAGGCCTGCGGATGCGAAACCCCATGCTCAAAGTGGACTTCAGAATGAATGACATCGATCCAGAACAACAGACATGCGTGCTAATGGAGATGTGCCGGGAAGTCTTCTTCATCGACGAGCTAATTCAATCGGACGTGCTATTTCTAACGGACGCGCAAACCTGATACAGACAAGCTAGGTAAGAGAGTTGGAGGGAAATGGAGCCTCACCTTTCTTACATCCGTGGGGGTGGCGACCTGGACCGCAGGCACTGCTCGCCCAATGGCATCGGGAGTGTCGACTTCCATGGGGGTGGCGACGGTTTCCTTCCGGCGAGGGGACAACGACCGACGAGGTGGAGCAACCGGAACAGGTGGGAACATTGCAGACGCGTCGCCCAGTACAAGAGCTTTGTCACCCTGAACCCAAAATCAAAAGAGCGTAACTAGATTGCACATAATCAATTGAAAAGAAAAACGTATTGCGAAATGGAATGCAATCACCAGAGACTGAGCAATTTATGTTTGTCAACAACACATCCAATATATTACAAATATAACAATGTTTTACAAACGGACCCACTCTCACAGAAGAGATTTTCACATCCTAAGCCCACGTCTACGCTCCATGAATATGACAACCGAAATCCTAGCGAAGACAAAGCGAACCTCTATGACTACGGACCCACAGCCCCGTGGACTCACCGGGATCTGGACGAACTCAAGGCCCCGGCGTAACGCCCTTACATAGCGTCCACACCTTCACGACAAACATAAATGATGGGAGCTATGTCGAAGGGTTACCCACCGCGGGAGCCTCGTCGACATTGACCGGCGCCTGCTCCTCCTCCGTCTCCGGGCTCTGCTGCATCGCCATCGCGGCCTGCACGCGGGGCATATTGCTCAGTCAAGTTAGTGAAGGACTGTTCCATATCTCCCAAGTCCACGTCGAGGTCGTAAGGGTCATCGTCGTGCATGATAGGACGATGGGAGAGTTCATGGACATGCACAAACGGAAATTGACTGAGGGCCAGGTCATCGACGTCTGGCTCGTGAGTGACACTCACCCCGGTTTGCGTTGCCTCTCCGGAGGCCAGGTGCCGAAGGCCAGATGCCGCGGACGCCGTCGCCGAAGCCGAGTTCGTGGAGACTCCCGAGACGTTGTGAAGCTCGCTCGCTGGAGTTGGAATCGGAGAGACGAGAGGAGGAGAGGGAGAAGGCGTCGTCTTGGAAGTATGGATTTGCGACTTCATTTCTCTCATTTCCCTTATGAACTCCATGTTCTCCTTCCAAGCCGTTGCGTTTAGCTCATCCTTCTCGGCCTGTTTCCTCCTCTCCTCTGCGAGTTCCTTCTCCCTGACTGCTTTCTTCGCCTTTCGCCTCGCCTTCTTCTCCACCTCCTCCTGCAGCCATTGTTGCCTCTCCCACTCCATTTTCTCCTCCCTCAGCTGTTGTTGCTTCCTCTCTTCCTCCTTCTCCCTCCTCAACGCATCGATTTCTTCAATGCACTTGTCCATCTTCCCAGACTCCTTCCTCCTGACCTGTTCGGCAATTCTCTCCACGAATGCGACGTTGATCCCGACCTTGACGTCCGGCTTTGTCTCCGCAGTCGCCGCGGCGGAACTCCCCCCGACCCCAGGTACAGTCCCCGCGTCCGATGATGATGCAGCTTGGGCGACTCTGAAAGTCTCGTCATACTCTTGCCTCAGCTTGACCGAATTGGACAAGCGCGTCTCGAGGTCCAATTCATCCATGTCGTCGAGTTCGATCGGGCTCTCCTTGGAATTCTTAACTCTCGACAGTTCTCTCGCGCTCGCCGTAGCATGGGCGCACATCGCTTGCTCTTCAGGGCTGGGTTCAGGGATCTCCAACTCAAGAGCGTCGACGGCGATCTGCATAAGCGTCAATGTCGTCACGCTCACTTCCTCTCTAAGAGCGGACGCGAGACGGAGGGACTTCAAGTCCTTGACGATGGTCCGCGACTCCAGGATCCTCTCTTTCATCGTCTTCTCGGAGGGCGTGGCGGGGGTATGAATCAGATCAAGCCTCACTTTCTCCATCTCGTTTTGCTGCTCTTCAGAGAGTCGTGACCTCAGCAGACCCAACTCTATCTGCAGGTCCTCTATCTGCATCTTGGGTGGAGTGGATGGCGTCACCAATTCCGGCTGATGAGAGCTCGCGGTTCCGATCGATGGAGTACGGGAAGTAGGAACGCGAAACAAGTGAGCTCGCACATCAGAGCGCCCGCCCTGAACCTGTTGGGATGGCGGAGGTCGACGCCAGGACTGCGGGGAGAGGGAAGCAGGCAAGCGGGAGTGGACCAGTCTTGAGCGGGAGCTCCCAAGTGGCTGAGATGGTCGATAGAGTTAGGCAGGAGATAGAGGATCAGACTGGGATTGGTGTGGACTGGAATCAGTCCGCCCGCTCTGATCTGCTCCGGTCTGAGAAGGAGAAGACGGAGGAGGAATGGGATCAGAGCGCCCGCTCTGATCTGCTCCAACTTGAGACTGAGAAGATGGAGGTGGGATGGGATCAGAGCGGGCGGTCTGATCTGCTGCAGGAGTGGAGTGAGATGGTAACGCCGGAGGAATTGGATCCTCCGGCTCATCATGGTGAGAGTCTGGCCTCGGCTGCCTGCTCCGGTCAGGCTGCTTTGATTGCTCGGTCGCATCGCTGTTAGCACGATCCAACGACGGCTCCCGGTTTCCCTGGATGCCTTCCTCGTCTTGCCGATTTCCGGTCTGCTCACTGTGTTCATCTCCTTCCTGTTCGTCCGCGTTGATGTCGGGGTGCTCGATTTCAACGTGGTCGGCGTCCACGATGTTGAGGGCCTCATCCGCTTTCGCTTCCTCGACGGTAGGATTCGGCTCCTCGTCCAGCTCCGGCCGGGTGGCTCTCGCCGGTGTCGGGGTGACATAGCCGTAACGCAATGTCCAACCGGGGACCAGAATATCCGGCCACATCTCCGCGCCTTTGCGATTATGCTGGGATTGACGCAGGAGGGCCTTCTGAGTGGAGATGATCAGAGTGACAGAGCTACGCGACAACATCTGCGGGCACTCAAAGGATTTAGTCATTACTGATATTACAATGTCTAAAACCCGCTACATCGGGATGTACATCAGAAGAACTATGAAAACACAGCGTGGTCAGGTGCTCACCGTGCACGCCGAAATTGGCTTCGCACCAGCGAAGACCAACATGACGGTTCCTTGATCCCTGCAGAACTTGTCGATGAAGCGCAGATACACCTCGTATCGGAGCTCATACTTCGACAAGGTCCTCAGATTGTCGTGACGATAGACCTCTCGATTCATGTAGATGGTTCCCTCATTGGTCAGGTCCTCGTCCTCCTCAGCAGACAGCGAGGGCACCTCGTCATTCGTGTTCACCACACTCGAGTTGACCCACCTCCACCGGGACCTCTGCAGGTACATCACGGAGACCTTGTTCTTCTCCTTGTACGTAGGTTCCCCCGCCCGACATACGTACTTGCACTCCCGCCGCATGTTATAATCAGGAAACAGTTCCTTCACAGCTTTGTCCACATCAGCTGCCCGCTTCGAAAAGAAGATCAGCATCCAAGTGTGGACCGACGAGGACATGACGGACTGCGACACCACCTCCACCTCCTCGAGGATTTTCTTGAACACGATATTCGTTATTTTGGGAGAATTCCATGATTTTGGGAGTATGCAAATTAGCGCGGTTCGAGCTGATCTGCACCACATATTGGAAAACTGGAATTTTCGAATGGCCATAACTTACTCAAATTTTGTCCAAACTGGGCATATGAGGTGTTTTTTGACATCTAAGGAATCTGTAGATGTCAAAAAACACCTCATATGCCCAATTTGGACAAAATTTGAGTAAGTTATGGCCATTCGAAAATTCCAGTTTCCCAATCTGTGATTCAGATCAGCCCAAACCGACCGAAATTGGGAGATAGGAAAACTCCCAAAATAACGAATATCGTGTTCTTGTTGGCTGAATTGATCTCCATAGTCTCCACACCCGGAAACTGGCGGAAATCGATGATGCCCACCTCGCAGTACTTGAGGTTAGCGGGTCCGTCTACGGCGCGCTGGGGGACCCAGTTCTCCCTCTTGTAGACGTACAGCGTTGGGTCGAACCTGCTTCCGGCTCGAAGCCAGCGGCACATTGAGGCCCGCGAATACCTCCGCACATACTCACACCGTTCATAGTTGACCATGACACGGTCGAAGGCGGCAAGGAGCTCATCGGACGGTAGGACGCTCTTCTTTCCTGAGCGCACCTCCGACTTCAGGTACTCCGGATCGATGGTCTGGAGGTACCAGGTGTGGAAGCCGTTGATGCGTAACTGCGTCTTGAAGTCCTGCCAGGCTTGCGGTTCAATGTCTCCAGCTGCGTTGATGACTTCGCTTGCCGATATCATGCCGCTCGACTTGCCCCTGTCTGCCAACTCCCTCGCCAGCACGTTCTTGTACTTTCTGTTCGTGCACCACATGGCGATGGGAATGGCCGAAGTCCACGAATTGGGCTTCTTGTTGAGGTAGACCTTTGGCGGTATATCGAGGATTTTCCGAGCAAGCTCACCCACCGCCGCGTCATTGAGGCCGTGCAGGTTCTTCATCATGTTGCTCGTGATGGGGAGGAACTTGTACAACTTCACGTTCCCCTCCTTGGTCGTCGCTTCGTTGAAGGGTCCCCCGGAGTCAATGTCGTGAAGTGACCCCGACTCATGACCTTGGAAAACCTTCTGCCATGCGGCCCAAGTCTCCTCCGAAGCCATGATCACCTTCCGCTCCCCCATCCGGTCCAGGTCGTAGATTCGTTGGGAGTTGCCCGACGGCTTGAGAAGACCAGTCGATTCGAAACTCTGCTCGGTTTTGATACGAAATTCCTACAGGAAAATTAACACATTTGAGTCGGACTCGGAAGTTGGATCCGTGTAGACCGACTGAGGTTCAGTGGATCAGAGCGGGCGCTCTGATCCTGCCAGTCCTAATTCCTCCATCTCGGGGAGGGCAGTTTCCTATCCATAGACGGTATCCTAACCAAATCGATTCAGAGCGCCCGCTCTGATCTTCGGACTCCCAGACTTAGATTCAACATGAATTGAATGGGCAGGATGGATCGACTAAAATGCGTACCTCGTAGCGAGCAAATTCTTCGCCTTGTTCTTCCTTCCTCAAGTTCTTCCGCTGCTGCGCCGGCCTTCGAGCATTGTCCCACAGATAGTGACAGTGCTGGATTGTAGCCGGCAGCGACGACAGATAGGGACCTGTCACGTTCCCGTCGTTGCACTTGCACGACAGCGCGTGCAAGTGATTTTTGTTGTCGGACCATACGACCTCGCATGTCCACTTGCACACCTTCTTCTTCAGCGCCTCGTCGTCGACCGATGCCTCTCCCGAGATGATTTCCTTGGCCGCTTTCCAGGTGTGCTGGCCGTTGATGATCTTCAACGGAAAGGACTTGACGCAGTCCGCCCAGCATGTTGGCCTAGCCTCCGTGTCCGGCATCACGGTCAGGATTTGCTTGGTGAAGTTGACCTTCACCATTCGATCAAGCACGGCCATCACACCCTTCTTCTCCAGGGGTCGGAAGATCATACCCGACTTCTCGTCCGCCTGAATCATGTCGTCGACTTCGAGCTCAAAGAATGTCCCCCGCCCGAATATGTACATGTACTTGGACAGTTCTTTGAACTTCTTATTTGCCACAGCCTCGGCCTTCAGTCGCTTCCTCGCCTCTTCTTCCTCCGAGCGCTTGGCCTCCCTCTTCAAGACGAGATCCACGAACAGCTTATCCGGAACGGCGTCGGGATCGTAAGGCACGGTGTCTGGGTTGTCCAACCATTTCCCATTCACCTTCTTGATCGCCTGCTTCTGCGCGACCTCCTCGGAGACGTCAGTGTTGTCCGGCAGGTCGCTCTGCTGTGAGGAGCTGGGCGACTCAGCATCTGCCCGCCGTTGCCTGACCATCCTCGCCGCATCTTGCGATGATCCGGCCGCAACCTCGGGTTGAGGATTCCTCTTCCTCGTGGCTTTTTTCTTTTCCCGCGACCTCGGTCCAGAACGCCCCGCAGATTCTTCAGCAGGTTGCGGAGGGATGACTGGGTCTGTCTCCGGGACGGTTGGTGTGTCACCAGTTCGAGCTGCCGGTTGCGCTGGGATGTTCGTGCCCGTCTCGGTTACCTCTGACGCGGGAGAAGCACGGGGTCGAGTCTTCGCCACGTTAGAGGCTTCAGCTAGGGCCGATGCGGCCGGCGATCTGGCCCGCGTGGTTGCGCTGGAGTTCGATGCTCCTCCCCTCTTGGATTTCTTCTGCTGTCGACCTTGCGAGTCCATTTGATTTACTTGCTTCTGCTTGGACTGGAGTTCGACTGTTACCGCAGCTTGTAGACTGTTTGCATTGGTGAGAAAAGATTTTATTGCCTAACCAATTGCTACAAAATCGTCTAAATGAGCTTCTACTCTACCTCTGATGTCGAGCATCAAGGTTTGGAATATATGGGGAACTTGCTCGTAATTTTTCAGGATGCGTTTGTGACAGAACGTCATCTCATCTTCTACCCTAATGGCTAGCACTCCGAATGCGTTGTTCGAAGTGTTCACTACATCTACCAGAATGGCTTCGCGCAGCACATTCACATTGATGACTACGAGTTCCCTGAATGTTTTCCATCTGGGGTCACCGTTACTCGTGAAGCCTAGTTCTAAACAAAATACGGGGGAGCCCTCGAGGTAGCTCATCTCCACGGTCCACAGGGCCTTGGATGCGACAAACTCCAGAGGAGTTTTCCCTTCGACGAGTGCCGTCCAGGACTCGTGCACTCTCTTTGACGCAATTGGTTTGATGTACCCGGTGAGGTGTGGCGTACTGTTGAGGAAGGACTCCATTGCACTGTGCACAGACACTGGTACAAATCAGACCGTGCGCTCTAATCCACACCTGGATATAAAGCTATGGCGGAACTACTAATTATGAAGTAGTTTTCGACCGAGGGACCTAAGTTGATTCATAATCATCATTTGATTGGAATCTGAAATTGCGAATGCTTTGGATCAATCATGGTAGAGGTTTAGTGCACCCGCTATGATCCTCCCTGAATTTTGGAGGCTGCTTGGGAGATCAGAGCGGGCGCTCTGATCCTCCTTGACTTGGAATGGCTAGAGCCCCCGCTCTCATTCTTTGGACATACATCAACCATCAGAATGGTTTAGGGCAGGCGCTCTGATCCTCGACTCCTCGGAATGTTTTGGAGTGCCTGGTCTGATCCTTCCAGAATGTTGTGGGGTATTTTGTAGATTGGAGCGGGCACTACTGCTTATGGTCCTGGAGGTTCAGAGCGCCCGCTCTGATCCTCCATACAGCCCACATCATTCTAGAAGGATCAGAGCGGGCGCTCTAAACCACTCCTAGTTGGGGAGGTTCAGAGTGCCCGCTCTGATCCTCCAAAAAGCCACAACATCCCGGGAGGATCAGAGCGGGCGCTCTAAACCACCCCTAGTTGGGGAGGTTCAGAGCGCCCGCTCTGATCCTTCCCGAAACCATGAAGGGCGGCAACGGTTTAGGGTGGGCGCTCTAAACCATTTGAAGCGCCTTTGTGGGTGCGCGGTTACAGGGACCGAATCTTTTGTATCGATTACCTAGCTGATCTCCTATCCATTTTTCTATGCACCAGAATTGCAGCAATGACAATTTCAATGCTATGCAATCACAATGACGACTGCTATGCAATACAATCTCATTGACGAATGCAATGCAATGCAATCACAATCACGTTTGCAGTGCCATGCAATCGCAATTCCGAATGCAATGCAATGCACTAACCGATAAATTCCACCGCTCATGTTCAAATGGCAGCAATATTGGTTGACATGTTTGAATATGGGCAGCAAATCAACAAAGTTACCAGTCACAAAATCCAGAACTCGAAATGCAGCACCACTAATGATCTAAACCCTAAATCCTTGTGTCGTGAATCTGCTTGACAGCTAGAAACAAGCTCGTGCAATCGGAAGAAGGACCAGCAGAAGATCTAAACCCTAAATCCGCATTTGATGAATCCGCTTCACAACTAGTTTCCTTCTCGTGAAATCGGAAGAAGGCACCAGCAGACGAGAGAACTGAACATGTTGATGGAACGAAAAAAACATGACAGTTACAATTACCTGCAATGCGTAGCTCGTTTTCGGTGGATAAACTAGTCGCTCCTCGCTGAAACCCAGACACCGCTACTGAACAGAACTCGCCGCGTGCAAAAATCGAAACTTCTTCTTCAGCGGGGACGTCGCTGGGTCTTGGAAACACAATGCGCACTCAAGCGCACACAAACTGAAACGCACACGCAAAGTCTCAGACTGAGGCGCAGAACTCCCACCCGAAGTCGCGCCAACGTTGCCAACTGAAGAAGCTACTTCCTGGATCGCACCGTCCCCCAATAACCCTAAATCGAACCAAAATGAAACATCAATTGCTTCAGTGTTGCTAGTTCACACACCACCAAAAGAAACTGTACACTCCAATTTCCCAACATCAATAACAACGCCCTCCCAACAAGAAATTCAGCGCACGTACCACCAAATTGAAATCACACCAACCACAGCTTCCCGCGCAAGAAGACGCCTTCTGCAAATCTGAAACCCACGGCCGAAAACTTCCAGTGCATGAGCTACAGCAAACTAGCAACAACAACGCGGAACAGCTTGGCGGCAAGGTGAAAGGAAAGAACAAAGTCAGGAAACTGCGTGCGGAGAGACGACCAGCCAGACCTCATTCACGGCGAACCGAACCGATGGTACACCAAGCCTCAACCAAACCTAATCCGAACCTCCACGACAACCGAACCTGCCAGAAACCTTCTCCGAGGCTCCACGCTATTCCCGAACCTGCCCCCAAGCCTACCACTCAACTCACTTACAGTCGAACCTCGATAAGTGTTAGGGGTTGGGAGCATCCTTTTAGTTAACACTTAGACACTAGTAACACATAACACTTATAGAGGGTGATGGTGATGATTTGTAACACTTAAAAAAAAAATTAGAACAATTAAAAAGGTAAATACATAACATTTATAGAAAAATTGGATGAAATTACAAAATATTGATTCATTATTCATCTAAGTCCGTTGAAACAATGAATCAATGGTATTTTCGTGAGTTTCTACTACACGCCAAGATTGTACTTCTTTCTCTAGTGCTTCAATATTCCTAATAGATACATGGTGTCATTAGGTCTTCACTTCAAGAACTTCTTCAAAGTTTGGGTTTATAAACTTAAAAGTACACTTATCTTTTACTTTATATGAGCTTAAAAATATATGATCTTTTAGTTTATGATCGGGAAAAATACATCATTCTATCTATTAGTTTGTTTCTAAAATGGACATCTAGAGTCACTTTGCAACTAAGTCGGGAGCGCGACAATGCGTAACACTTAACACATAAAACTTACTAGGGTACAAGCATGCTTGGGGTACCCCATAAACACCGTCACACAATAATATGCAGTGAATTTCATTTCTTTAATGTAGGATTAGGCTACAAATTTTTTTGTAGAAACTTAATTTTCATACAACTTTACTTGCTTCAAATAGAATAGAATATGAAATCATCAAAAAAAAATTACCTTTAATTGATTAAAGTTGTTAATATGATTCCTGAAGCCCCATTCAGGACTCTGTCACAGTGTCCATGCTACTTTGTTTAATATGAATGAAAATAAATCATAAAAAATTCAAACATTGGATTTTTAGATTATAACAATTGTGGATGATCAACTGTATAGGACGAAATTGTCATTTAGGTAATTAGTAGAACCATGATAAGGAGATGAATAATCACTATAAGAAACCCATGTTTTTTGTGACAAGCCCTGATTTTTTTTTACGCTTTTTTTTTTATGTCTAAGTTGACATTTAGCTGTTTTTATATTTATAATGATATTCATTAGATCATTTGGATGTCATAAAAAACATAAAAACAGCTAAATGTCAACTTAGATATAAAAAAAAATGCGTTTTAAAAAATCAGGGCTCGTCACAAAAAACATGGGTTTCTTATAGTGAATGCCTTTTTTATTCAAAGTACAGGGTTGAGGTTGAGGTCCAATGTACTTCACCAATGTACAGGGTTCAGGTTGAGTTCTAGGGTCAAATTCCAATTCATCACTCAGGCCCTAGGCAATGTAAAGTGTTGAGGCCCGATTCTAAGGCTGAATTCTTGATTAATAGGCATTTGGATTTCTGGATTGCTCCGTAAATGAAAATTATAAAATACACAGCCTTTCCTTTATCTTCTTGTTTTTTCTATTTCCAAAAAATTAAAAGCTTTTTATTTTTATATTTTATGTATATATATATATATATATATATATATATATATATATATATATATATATATATATATATATATATATGTTTCCTTTCTATTTAATATATGACAAATATATATAAGATACTTAGTGTTTAGACTTCCTTTTGATCTTTTCTCCCTTTTATCTCAGGAATTTTTATATTCCTTAGTAAAATTAAAATTAATTAATTTGTACTATTCAATTATTAAATATTATAGGTAGCAAACAGTCTTCATAGGAATGGGATGAAACGGCCTTTTTGAGGCCCATCAACTCACTGAATGCACCTTTCGGCATCCTAAGGCATGATTAGAGGCATGAATGGCTTCAAATAAGAGCATTGTTGTTGTACATTCCAATGATTGAAGGCATTCATTGGTACCATTCTATGAATAGAATTCATAATGTAAAAGCAATGGAGCATTCATAGTCATCCTATAGTCGCACGCTTTAAGGAATTCTATAGAGTTTGACTCATGGTTTTCAAGTTGTAAACTATAGAATTTGACTCATGGTTTCAATCTGCAAACTATAGAGTTTGACTCATGGTTTTCAAGTTGTAAACTATAGAATTTGACTCATGGTTTCAAACTGCAAACTATAGAGTTTGACTCATGGTTTGCAAATGGTATGTCCAAAAAAAAAAATAAGAAGGTATTAAATAAAATTTGGTTTTGGATTATACATCTTCCGTACGATCATGACGTAAGTATTATTTCCCACTTCATTGTCACGGCCATTTACACGATTTTGGGAAGTGCAATGGTCTAAATAAAATAGAAGGTTTAGCGTTGAACATGATTTTTGTGCACCACCTTAAAATTGATTATTATAGTGTTTCAAAATTTAATTTGATCATTAATTCTACATGTCCTATATATTAAGATCTTCTCCAAACTATGTTGTTTGCCCCTCATCTTCTCGGATTTAATTATATTTAGTTCTTTGTCATATTTATTTTTATTGAAAGGTCTAAAAAAATTACCAACAAAAGATTTGAGATGTTCATTAACCCTTTAAGGACATTCACTATATTCTCACCAGAATCGCTCCAAAACTGCCATTTCTAGTACAAGTACCAAAATTCTGGATTATTTTTTTGGGACATATCTACCCATAGGATCTTGTATTGTGTTGTATGAAAATCATGTGGTAAAAATTTCAAACATTTCGACTAGGTGGATTGCAAGATATAAGCATTCAAAGTAACTAAAATCATTTTTTGTACCGTACGAAAAGAAGGGCAGCTATGCTTCACAAGGTCACATTTCTAAGAAAAAAATGACCTAAATGGTGGTGCTTCTTAGTATTTATTTTCTTAGACAAGTTGGCCACATGCTTCAAGGTTTCAAATACTTTGGAATAGTACAGCATATAGGAAAAAAATAATAAGTATCATGTAGTAGTAGAGAATGATTGAAAATACTAAATTGTTTACAATTTAAATATGGAATTGGAAATTTCCAACCCGAATGGTCTAAATGTTGTAATAATGTATGTACATCCTACGATTTTTTTTTTGTCCGAAAATATTGAAAATTGGGTAAGATAAAGGATTTCAAAGTTTATTTTAGAGTAGGAAATCCAAAACTGCCCCCAAACAAAAAATCCTCATCACTTTTGACTCATTGATCTAACTGATGGAATGATCCAAAGCTTATCGTGTATATGAAACTCTAGAAAATCAATTTCAAATTTCTCTTCCTCAAAAAAGTGATTTTTTCTTGATGTGCCCAAATTGCCCAGTTACGATAAAAAGTAACATATTAGGCTATAACTTTTGACGCGTGCCCAAATGTAATGAAGTTTGGTGCGTTTGAAAGATCTTCCTTGCCCCAAATATGAAAATTTCCGCTCGAAGGTACCTGCCCAAAATTTCTTTACAGCCAAAAAACACACTCCGATCCTTTAGGGGTTACTTAATTTTAAGTCTTTTAATATAGAAGGCTTAGAAGACCAAAAGGTTCAAGAAGTCCAAATTTAACAAAAATGAGATAATGGACAACAAGTTGGATTACTCATAATGAACCCATACAGGACCAAAGAAGCTCTACAGACATTGAAGAACGATACATGTTAAAAGTATTTGTACATATTAACCCATAAAGTAAGTTACCATTTTCCCTTCGGGAAACAATATGGATTTAGGACCGGGACTCGGAGTCTCAATATATTACATTATTTTTTTAAATTAATTTCTTGTTTTCTACATTGTACCCATAATATTATTAATATGTACATAGGAATCTGTGATTTATTCCATTCATATGTATTTCATGAAAATTATGAACAATACTATTTTTTTAGGATTCTTTTCTCACCTCAATTTTTATATTTGGAAAAAAAAAGTTGTTCACATGGTCAAGTTTTCAAGCTCCAACAACCTCACAATAGACATTGGTGTATTTCAATTCTATCGTAAAACACAAACAATTTAGGATGTCCTACAATCTTGAATCTATTTTCTATTGGGGAAGCATGAGTCGTTGGCAAGTGACATCCTTAATTCCTTTTGCCTAAAATAAGGACTGACAAGGTGTGCTTGCGGCTGCAAAATCGAATCCCATTGGAAAAATTCGAGGTTTGTCGTTGTATTAGTCAAGTACTGCCTTTGTCATGTCCAAATGAGGTCAAATTTTAGAACGAATTTTAGTAAACATAGTTAGTACTATACTAATTAATAATAATGAAATGAGATGGCTTTGTGCTAAAACCTTGACTTCTGACACTATTAGAATATATAGTGTTCATATACAAGAATCTAGTAGTACTAATTTATGCTAATCCTATTTTTTACGTTGATAATTAGTTACAGGACCACAGTATAGTCCAATTGCCATTGGAAATGGAATTACATGTATTAATTAAATTGAGTACACCTTTAGCAAACTTTCAACTCTACATCTAGATTTTTTATTACATATAGATTTTTTATATATTGGACAAGCCTGGTTTGAGAAGCCAGCGAAACCAAAATTATGTAGTATTTATTTCATGGCTAGAGAAAGAAGAGGAGCTCTTATTCCGTGTGTTTTTCAGAATTTTCGCAGTGACAGTGAAATTTGGCGATTTTATAAGCCAGAAGTGCATCTGTCGCTCATTACGCACATAGACTGTAGCTGTAAAGAATATAGGAACTACAATGAATGGATCAAATCCTAGAACTCCAAGTGTTCATGACGCTTTCTAAATCATGCAAAATACATCTCAATTCAATTTAACCCTCGAACGTTTGGATCCATCTCCAAAATTGGCTACTTGGGAAAAATCATTATAAAGTACAATTTGGAAGAATATTTTGGACTTGATATACTAGTAAAAGTTGTAGATTATGAATTTTAGATTCCATCTGTGCGGTTAGATTCACCAATGCTACCATCGATATTTTTTTGGTAATTAAAAAAAAAAAATTCAAAATATCTTCTGAATTCAATTACAAGCAAACTATTATCATTTTTTTTGTAAAACTTGTTGGAATGTATTCCAGACGAGGTTCTCTTCATGTGGTGATTTTTTGAAACTTTTGTGTTCTTAAAATCTATGACCTCGGTCTTGCAAACTCAGTTTTGAACTAAAATCAATGCAATTTTTGGCTTCATAAACTTTAACATTTATAATTTAAGAAAAAAATGAACTCTAGTAACACCAAATCCAACCATTAGATAGGACAAAAACTTGACGAAGTATCACCACAAATTAGATGACTTTCATCCAAACAGTGATGAGAAAGAAAACTAAATTTCAGTCTGTACATCGTACACAAAATGGCCGTCGGAGCGCTCCAAGGTTAAAGTGGAAGCACCCAATATGACACCTGTACCTAATCCATGTTCCTAGATGGACATCAAACCGTCCCTGGGCTTTTATTGAATGGTCCTTGACAAGTGTCATAAAGTTTTCTCCTCTCTTCACTGTGATTGGGTAAGTGCTGAATTTGTCAGAATTCAGATTCGGGTCCACGTTCAGGACGGTTGCAGTGGTCTAGAGGACTGAAACTTTGAAAGTCCCAGAAACCTCTTCATTTTTTTGAACACCACGAAAATGTTAATTTCCTGAAATGTTGTCTCCAAATATGCTGAATTTTTTAAACTGTCAATTTGGGGTGCTTCCACCTTATTAGTTCCAACTTACAATTAAAAATTACTGCATCGCATTAACTACCTTTCACTTCCAGTGTGAGGTTGTCGTCCTCTTTCCTCGTCGTCGCATATTATCGGCGGTTTTAGGTTTTCCGGTGTCAAAGTGTATTCCTGCCTTTTTTTGGTAGACACACAGAAGTTGCAAAGCAACCTTCGGCAGTTCTCCAGTGAAGTGTACGGTGATTTCTCAGCCTTCGCATTGGACCCGCCAACCTCTCCATTCCGTTTGCTCAGCTTCCTTCATCACCCTGGAAGTGAAAGGTGCTTTTCATTTCGATTGTTTTCCTCTTGAAAGGCTCGCTGTTTGATTTTCCATTTTAAACGGCCTCGTCAATTTGCGCTTTATTGTGGTGAATTTCATGTCTTGCAGCTTTGCGCGTAGCAAGTTGGCCAGTTCGAATTTGTGTTGCGGGTGGACCTCCACCGAATCGGACCTTGATAATTGGAGGTACGCTTCCATTGTTTTTCACTCCATGCATTTCATGTCGCGTCCGTGCATTGAGACCGATTAGGGTTTAGTCTTGGTACATGCGTAGAAGTCGTTCATTTAGAGGTCCATTGTTTGAATGATTCCTTGATTGCGCTTGCCTATAGCGTCTTCGCGCATTGCAATTCCCGAGTGATTGAATCGCAAATGGCTAGTACGTAGTGGACAGCTAAGATTTCCTTTTCGTAGGATTCTGAATTCTCGGAATCCGAATTCATGTGATGAGCGCAATTCCTTTTCGTGCTTCCCTTGAACTCATGATCAGTGTAGCCTAAGAATTGGATTCCTGCATTCACAATAGTTGAATTCATGCATACAAATTGTGTAGTTCCCCCGATTGTTTATGAGCCTCATTGGAGCGTGCATCATCGACGTGTGAAGATGCTGTCTCGTAATCCAAAAACATTCCTGATAGTATAGTTCATTCACTTGTTATATATCCCGAAGCTGCACATGTGCTCATGACCATAGTGAATGACCAGAGTGGTTGGGCCCGGCATAGTTCAGCGGGGGTGCCCTGACGGGTTTCAATATTAGTATTCTCTTTTTCTTGGGGCGTCAGAATGGATCAGTGCGCCCGCTCTGAACCTTTTTGATGCCTCCAAAGTCGCGTTCGTTATTGGTGCCTTTTTCAATTTAGAGCGGGCGGCCTGAACTGAATCGTGAGGTCCACATTGTGCCGGCAATGAATTCAGGGTGGGCGCCCTAAACCTTTTTTTCGTAGACGTGGACGTAGTCAGTTTTCGGTCCAAAATAGGTTTAGGGCACCCGCCCTGATTTGGATTTCCGTGTCCACGGACTCGCCAATCTGTAAGGACCCAGTTCAGAGCGGGCGCCCTAAACCTATTTTTCACCGACGTGGACTTAGTCAATTTACGGTCCGATTCAGTTCAGAGCGCCCGCTCTGATTTGGATTTCCGTGGCCACGGACTCGACAATCTCTAAGGACCCAGTTCAGAGCGGGCGCCCTAAACCTATTTTTCGTAGACGTGGACTTAGTCAGTTTTCGGTTCGATTCAGTTCAGAGCGCCCACCCTGATTTGGATTTCCGTGGCCACGGACTCGACAATCTCTAAGGACCCAGTTCAGAGCGGGCGCCCTAAACCTATTTTTCACCGACGTGGACTTAGTCAGTTTACGGTCCGATTCAGTTTAGAGCGCCCGCTCTGATTTGGATTTCCGTGGCCACGGACTCGACAATCTCTAAGGACCCAGTTCAGAGCGGGCGCCCTAAACCTATTTTTCACCGACGTGGACTTAGTCAGTTTACGGTCCGATTCAGTTCAGAGCGCCCGCTCTGATTTGGATTTCCGTGGCCACGGACTCGACAATCTCTAAGGACCCAGTTCAGAGCGGGCGCCCTAAACCTATTTTTCGCAGACGTGGACTTAGTCAGTTTTCGGTCCGATTCAGTTCAGAGCGCCCACCTTGATTTGGATTTCCGTGGCCACGGTCTCGCCAATCTGTAAGGACCTAGTTCAGAGCGGGCGCCCTAAACCATTTTTCCGCAGACGTGGATTTAGTCACAATTCGGTTCGATTCAGTTCAGAGCGCCCGCTCTGATTTGGATTTCCCTGGCCACGGTCTCGCCCATCGGGAACCTGGATCCAGTTCAGAGAGGGCGCTCTGAACTGAATTGGGGAGACCAAAGACTTGACAGCTTTCTTGGAAACAATTGTGAGTGGGCACTTCAAGCATTGATCCTGTTTATCTTGTGTGATACGACCGAGTCTAGTTTTGTTCAGGGCGGGCGCTCTGATCTGTCGAATCGGTTTATTTCTTCTTTGCATTGGCAGGCACCATATTTTTTTGGCCTGTACCCTTGACTGTGACATTCCACTCTATAGTTATGTACATGAAACTTTTTTTTTTAACTTTGTCCTTCTGGAATATCGAGATTTGAATTGTTTCTTCAGGAGACTTGATTCGTGCCTATACGTCGTCTGATTTGCCTTCGCGTCTGGCAGCCACGCGTCGGCAATTACTTCGTACAAGCTGTGCCAATTCTTTGACACTTCATTCTATGACCGCGACCATCCTGTCAACAGCCCTGAGTATATCTTCCACGCGATTCCACTTCAGGAGTCTTCGTTGTGGCGTATGACTTCTTCTAGCGAATCCGACGGCGACGAGGTGCAGCATTTTTCTATCAAGCCCATCTTGATTTTTCTGTCGTTCGCAAGTCTTCGTTTCGTTTCGCTTACATCGTGCAAATGTCATTCGTGAATCCTTCGACGCTCAGGGTTTCGAAGAATGTAAAGAGGAGGATGTGGACTTGGAGGCAGTTGCCGCGGAGGACGAGGACACTAGTCCCATTCCAGATTGCGAAGGCATTGCCCGCGACGGATGGTCTGGTAAGGCCCTACTCGCACGACACGCGGACGGCTCGGACTTCGCGGAAGTGATCATCATCACTGCCGACCCAAACGCTTGCATTGATGGGAGGAACAGATTGGGTAAGGACGACGTGGGCATTGTTGTACTGGAAGTTCGGAATGGGGACCCCAATGCTGGGGACATGTGTCTGCGTTGGCCTATGCGCCAAGTGTTTTATCATGGGCGAAATGGGTATGTTAGTATGTACGACCATGCTCGTAAACGAGTTGCTATGGATGAAGAGCTACAGGGAAATCGGAAAAGGACAGGCATTCGGAAGTACCGCTACGATAGAAGAACCCGTGCTGCCGCATTGGTGGATCGGAGGACACAGATGGTGTCGTATGAATCTATCGCAGAGGTTTTCACTGAACTGTGCTGCGACATGGAGTGCATTTGGAAGTTTCGTCCTTCGACGATCCGTATGCTTCGCATGGAAATGCACATGCAGTCATTTAAAGTCAAGTCTAGCAAAAATCTGGACGTGCACAGAGCGTTTCATGAAGAAGTTGGAAGGGGGAAGAAGCTTGTCACCGTGGAGGGCATAGACATTTGTCTACGTGCTTGGCGGATTCTTCACAACATCCCTCTCCGCACGTTTGAAAGATACAAGGCTAGGGCAGATTTCGGCGTCAGAGGTGGTCCTCATGGCAACCTGAAGAGGACGAAATTGAGGAGTGCAACTGTTCAGGGCATCGAGACTTTGCGCTCATTACTGGAAGCAGCGGCCGACCACATGCCCCATTTGTCTCGCACGTTGCCTACTGGCGAAAGGGTGGGCTTAAAAGTTCTTCCGGCGGGTACGGAATGGAAGCAGTTCTTGGCGAGTGTGAATGAGGTAGGAATGGGACATGCACTCGGCATCACACATGGGTTTCCATTGAGTATGAAAGACAGCTCTCGGTCACTTGCTATCGATAAAATGATAGAAGAATGTATGGTCCGTTCATGTCTATTGAAAGTAGGGACCTAGAAACGTCGAAGTGTAAAGAAGTCCTGAAGTAATTCATAGAGATTTCGGGAAATATGTAACTCCCTGTGTTACATTTTCCATCCATTTCTCTGGAAAGGAATAATGTGGGAACATATTTCAGGCACAAGTCACTTACTTTACTGGTTGTCTGGTCGGCTTTGTTTGCAGGCGAACGAGGAACTCGGATTGTCCCCTTTGTCGCAATCATGCTTTAGTAAAATACGTACAAAACATTTTTCGGAATACGTCATCAAAGGAAGAGGTGACTCGTTTGCGAGATGTAGCATTTGCGACAACTTGAAACAATTGAGGGCATCTTTTGCACCTGGGTCAGAGGACTATGGTCGCATCCAAAGGCGTTTTGAGAAGCACTTGTTCTTGCAGGAAGTGTGTCGGCATGCCTACTACCGCAGTAGGCAGTTGTCTAGATTACGACCGAAGCAACTGCTATCCATCATGCACGACAAGATGGACCATTCAAAAACAGCATGTCCCGCATTGGCGAGGAAAACAAAGGCACTAGATGGATTCATGAAGTTACCCGTGAAGGTGTCAGGAATTTTTGCACACGGACACGGGGATGGCAAGTACGCACACTACAATTTGGATGTTTTTAAAAGCGACAGCAACTTCACAGTGGGATCGGTGGCGAAGTTGTTGCGAGATTTGGAGGACCCTCCTTCAAAGTCTTCACGATCATTGTTTCGCGGATCCGGTAGCACGCAATTGTATCGGGCGTTGCTGAATGGTAGCGATATCTGTGTGGATGCGTTGGGAGAGATTCCGTTTCCACCTATCGAATCCACACCATTGCCACCGGTGTTACACATTCAAATGGACAACTCCTGGAGGGAAAACAAGAACAGATACGTCTTTTGTTTTTGGTCCCTCTTGGTGGCTAGGCGGATTGTGAAAGAAGTGGTGGTATCCTTCATGATTGTGGGACACACGCAAGACGACATGGATGCGTCATTCGGTCGGTGGAGTCAACAACTCCGCGAAAAGGACCATCCTACTTTGCCGTCGTTGATGGAGTCGTACATGAAAATGGAGCAAGTTCCTTTCATTCCCCACCTGGTAGAAGAAGTGCCCGATTTCAAAGCTTACGTCAAACCGTTTATTGGGATGAAGAAGCAGCAACTCGTGGGCCACTCCAACGGAAGGCAATACAAATTCTTCATGGATGACAAGGGCTGGCCAATCATGCAATACAAACTGGCATGTACAGACATCCCGTGGTTGCCCAAAGCGGGCTTGAAGTTATGGAAGGAAGATGCAGAGCACAAACCGATCCTTCCCCAAGGTGATCCGCCGTGCGTAGCTCCAAAGAAAATGACCAACGAAGTAGAGATTTTGCGTGGACTCGATGGATACATCCAACATTGGACGGACATATCTCAAGACGACGCTCCACTAGAGTACAAGGCCCGACTTGCACACTTGATCACGTACTGGACCGGAGTGAGAAATGCCTTGGGCAGTGGCGCCGAAGAAGATCTTCCTCAATCCAATGAATTGAGGCATGGATTTTGGCCTCGAACTCGACAACCCGGGGATCTTACAACGGATTTAATGCAAGATGGAAGGACGCGGGAGGAGGTCGATATGGATGATCCTTACATTGGCACTCTGGAGGGGAGGCCACCACCAGCATACAACATGGTCACCGATGTCCGCGAGGGGTTCTACCTCTTTGTGAGGCCCGGATTGGATTGTGAAGAGCCCGTGTGGCTTGCTAGGGCAGTTGAAAATCCGCAATTTGATCCAACGGCGGAGCACTTTCGTGAAGTCTTGGTGCAATGGCACACCCTATGCGGAGCGTCAAAGGACCCTCAACGATTGTACGCAGGCTGGGACACGAAGACCAATTTCAGATGGAGGGTTGATCGTACGGCCGAGAAGGCTAACTACATTTCTACAGACAGTATAATGGCATCGTGGAAACCAAAGAAAAATGATGGGAACAGTTTCATTGCCCCCCGTCAGCAAGTGCAATTTGCAGTGGATCATTTACGTCGAATTGCAGAGGACGAACAGCGAGGCTCTTGATTTTTTTTTAGGGCGGAGGGCTCTTGGTAAAAAAAATTTTGTTGCTTACAATGCTCCCGTGCACTGTAGAAGTCAGTAGAGTGGCAGAAGATGCAAGAAATGGTGCTCATTTGCATGTTCATCGACATTTGTACCCTCCAATTTTATTAAAGTCCAAAAAATCAAGTTCCCGCACATGCCTCGTTTATTCTTCCAGGCCCTACTCCAAATTCAATCTTTGCGGTCCTCATGATCCTCAACAATGCAAATCTAAAGATTTTCTAAAACTTCTGCACATCATGACTCCTAACCAAAATGTAATCCAATGTTTGCTTTCCTTCCATTCTAGAGGTCGACATCTCTCGCGCCCACACTAGGAAGTATCATGCAAAACTCGGACAACTATATAAAATTCAAGGCACTTTCTTCCTTACAAGTCCTACAAAGAAATCCACACCCCTCTGTTTCAAAAATCGCACTTCGCCAAACTTCCATGTACAAATGGCACATGGAATACCGCCATTTTAACGAAATTGCCCATGTTTTGATTCTCCTTAGACTAATCCTCCATGAGCACTAAATTAATAAAAAATGGAGGCCGCCACTACAAGAAATTGGGGTCCATTGTGACTAGAGCTCTATGACTAGAAGTCCGGTTTCACTAAAATGTGACTAAAATTCCCTAATTGCACACGGCCGGTGGGATTTCTGGAGAGCAAGTCATACTTTAGTCATAGAGCGTGACTGCCGGATGAGGAAGCGACGAGGCTTCACCATCATCCATGGTTTAATGTGCCAAAAGGGATTTAAATTGCCAGTTGCTGCCTCGACAGCTTTGCAGTCATAGATTGGTACTTATACCAACTGGATATTGACTGAAACGTGACTGCGAGGCGACATAGGAATTTTTGCGGGCAGGGGGTGGGTGGGGATGGGCTGGGCAGGGCTGCTACGTGGACAATGACTACAGAAAAGGGCAGGGATGTGGCTGCTTACTTGACTGTGTCATGACTATTTCAACTGCAAGGTAGTTGGAGGGGAGTAAATGCACACCAAAGTCTTGGGTAAGGGTGCCAGTATGCTTCCAATCCAATGTAACTGCTCCTCCGGCAGGGTGTTCAAAATTAACCACCGACCTTGTACACACGCTGAAACAGATACTGAAGGAATCTAAGGAAGAGAAATTCAGGCATGACTAGGGAAGGGTGCAATTCTAGTGTCACATAAGATATGCATATCATTGGACTTTGACTGTCATAAATTTTACACAAACTACTTTAGTGTCCGAGTCAGGACCCACATCAATTGGGAAGTTAAATCCCAGGACTGCGGCTGTCTTCAACTTGTGTACTGCCACATACGCAAACTGCCCCAATGGAGGTGGGCTTCGTGCATTTGGAGACATGCTAATGCAAGATGGACTTGGGAAAATACCTCAGATGTTGTCAGAGATGAAGTAAAGCCATGCAACCAAAATTCTTGTCAATGAGCAAGCTGCTCGTAAGACGGTTGCATTAGCATTCTGCGCTAGTGCGTGGCCACTTGTGCGCAACTTCATGGCCACTTTTTTGCAACTGGAGACTGACTACACGCTTTCTTCACACCAAACATGGACAGGCTGACTATGGACACATACGTGACTGAGGCAAATTATAAATCAATTCAGGTGAAAATTTTGCGGGATCCGTGGAATACCACTTACACATCTGCAACACCCTAGAAGCCTTCTTGTGCTAGTACATTCTCCTCTGCTGACAGCTCTATAGTTCCAATTAGGTTCACTGTTTGTTGTGGGACTGGAAAACTCTGTGGAGCAATTAGCCCCGGGCTCTCTGCTGTAGTTGTGATGAACGCGTCCGCCGTCTCCACAACTTGACGTCGTGATCTAGCTTCTTTGCATAACACCACTTTCCATCCAGGTTTTTCAATGATGTCGGAAAAAAAAACTTGGGTCACTTAGCTTGGGAAGATGAATGGCTCTGCCATGCGGGGCAGCTTGTGCCGAAAATTGACGACAAGGAAACCTGCCTCATCCTTGGTATATGTTGGATTACCTCGGTTATCTCGAGTTTTTATCCACTCACAGCGCAGTAAAATGATCTTCGTATTCAATGCACCATAATTTAGCTCCAGTACGTCTTTTAGAACTCCTACATAGTTCACAGACGTCTCCACTGAGGCTCCTGACGGCTGTTGGAACGTGGAAGCCACTCCGCTGTTGTAACTGATCAAGTGGTCGGTGTTGTCGTCCTCCACTCGAAAGTGGTTTTCGAAGGCTGCAAGGCGTCCGTAGCGAGTGGCTCTTTGGGCTGGTTTCTTACTTAACAAAAAAATATCCATGTTCTCCGGATTCTGTAGATCCATTTCTACCTCTTGGACAGTCCTTTGGATTCATGGAGCTAGCGATGGAACACTCGGATCTGCAGCTGATTCTGTTCTCCATTTTCTACAAAGAGCACGTATAAACACTGTTCAACAGCGGACGCAATTACTTAGCTTCATATAACATGCTGTGGCATTCTTATTCACATCGGAAAGGAAACGCGCTGCCAGTCACCACAGCTGGTTCATTGAAAACTGACCAGAATGAGTTGATATAAAGTCAATTTCAGTGGACATACGCAAAGAATGACTCAAACATGACTAACAATCCTTATATACGGTACTACAGACTTGCTTACAGACCATAGAATTCACATTACAGTTAGGCTTGAGTTAAACATGTCAACGCAACTTATTCATGACTGACTGCCGACTTCTACGCTACTTCCACAAGAGGGAAGTATAACTCTCAACATCTAGTGACCAGGTCTTTCCCACTTGTATGAAGTTCGACAAGCAGGCAACACACAGTGACGTGCAAAAAATTCACTTACGCGACGAGATCCTGCATGGCAGATGCATTCGTGAGTACATACTGGTGAGCAATGTCTCTCAGCTCTGGAGTCATAACATAAGGCCTCCCTGCCCCTTGTAGAACCTCTTCGGCATCCCCATACTCTTCGTCTTCATCCCAAACTCGCCTTTGAGTGGCTTCAAATCTGTGTAGATACTCTGTGACAAATCCAAGGCATTCATCTTTTAAGTACCCCTCCGCCATACAGGCCTCTGGTCGTGCCAAGTTACGCACGTAGTTCTTCAATACTTTCATGTACCGCTCCACCGGATACATCCACCTTGAGCTTACCGGTCCACACAAGTCTAACTCCTTTGCTAGGTGGTAGGGAAGATGCGTCATTATGTCAAAAAAAGAGGGTGGAAACTCTATCTCCAACAACGCCATGCTTTCCACAACATCGGATTGAAGTGACGGGAAGTCCGCAGGATTGTACACTTTCGTGCAGAGGCATCGAAATACCTTGCACATTCTCATGATTGCCATGCGAGGTCCGGGTTGCATGAGTCCATGAAGGGCTAATGGCATCACTTGCTGCATTAGCAAGTGGTAATCATGAGATTTGAGCCCTCCAAAGTTCTTCCTGCGGATGCATCTGGCAAGATCAGATCCAAATCCACTTGGAGTTTTCAGTGACTCCATGCACTTGGCGAACTTCTCAAACTCCTCGTCTGTCAACACATATGATGCACGGGGTTTCACCATTTTCCCGGCCTTGCGTGGGTGAGGAATCAACCACAAGTGTGGTTTGATGTTCCGCCTTTGCAAATCACGCCTAACCTTCACAGTGTCTTTTTTCCCTGTAATGGTTTTAAAAAAGTTCTTGGCGAGGTTGAGTTCACAATGCATGACATCCAGCGTGTTCCGAATAAGAAGATCCTGTCAACACAGACAGAATAGTAGGGATCAGAGACAAGCTTTGCCCTTGCTAGAATCATACAAGAGTCATCCATCAGACAGTTGTTTTGACTCATGAATAGTTAGAAACATTACATTCTGACTTCTTCACTACTATTGCACTGGGTGGAAATACCAGAGAAGTCACACTACAGTCATACCATGCGCTGTACTAGCAAGTACTACTAGCATACTTCTAAAACATTACCTCAGCCTCGCCATGAAGTTGCATCTCAGTCACTCCAAAGTGACTTCTAAGTACTATACAACTGAGCAGTGACTGACCTTCCAATATGGCAAACGAAACAGGATGCTCAGCCGTTTGAGACCATACACTTTGGACGGGTCCGCTGTAGCACCGCCTATACAGCCCGCTGCTTTCCATGCCTCACACTGTAGTGCATGCCTGATTTGTTCCTCCACTGTCACTACGCGTGGCTGTGGACGATTCTCCACACGGCCGTTGAAGTGATCCTTCATTGCCTCTGACCGGTACGGATGGTCTTCTGGGAGCCAACGACGAGTCCCAGCATACAGTTGCTTCCCAAGCTCAGTAGAATGTTCTGCTCCTAAATCTTCTCCACACCAAGGGCAAGCTGCATAGCCCTGGTGGGAAAAGCCTCCTACCGTACCATACCCAGGAAAGTCGTGGATAGTCCACAACAACATGGCACGCAATTGGAAAGCTCTGCAACCAACATCTTGGGATACATTATGTGCCGGAACCCCACCCCATAATTCCAGCAACTCCTCAACAAGAGGCTTTAGATAGACATCAAAGACCTCAGATGTGACGGATTCCCGGCCAGGGATTAAGAGAGCAAGCATAATGAAAAATTTCTTTGTGCTCAACCATGGGGGTAAATTGTAATTCAAAAGCAACACCGGCCAAGTGGACCACGCTGATCGGTTCTGCTTGTATGGATTCACTCCATCAGCGGCTAGTGCGAAATGAACATTCCTTGCCTCCGTAGCAAAAGACAGGTCCACGTTCTCTTCAAAATGTTGCCACGCTTTTGAGTCACAAGGATGTCTCACCAAACCATCTCCCCCCTCTTTATTGCTTCGATTCTCTGCATGCCACAGCATGAGCTTCGAGATGCTAGGACTCATGAATAGTCGTTGTAGTCTGGGGATGATGGGAAAGTGCCGAAGCACCTTCACTGGGAAGCAACGCCGGTTCTCGTCTCTATATCTGCGACCTCCACACTTTGGACAACGTATAGCATCCGCATGCAGTCCACGAAAAAGCACGCACCCACGCTCACACGCATGGATGCTCTTGTAGGTCAACCCTAATTTTCTAGTAAGAGCCTTTGTTGCAAAGTAGGTTCGGGGCAAAGTATTATTCTCTGGCAAGATGTGGGCATGCAATATGTTGAAGAGTTCGTTTGCACATTGGTTGCTAACGCCATGCACAGTGCACAAATTCATCAATAATACAGTTGAAGCCAGCTTGCTGGAGCGTGCTCCATCGTACAAACCACCCAACGAATCGTCCATCAATCTAGCGTCATAATTGGGATCAGCGACACCCACGTCAGCTGCCGGCTCCTCCCCGACAACGATGGAATCCTCTGTAGTGTCATGTAAACCTGCTTCCATGAACTCTTCGTGGATTGAATCTGAGAGTGCAAATGCGTCACTCACCTCTTCCTGCATTCTCTCAGTTGAATTTTCAAGCTCCTCCACTGGACATGCTGTTTGGGTGAGCATTCCCTGAGTGTCTACTGTGGCATCCAGTCGGCGTCCTTCTGGTGGCCCCGGTTCCCAGAACTCTTGCTCCCAGTCAGAGTCGGAGGACTCTCGTGCACCTGGGCCTCTCCACATTCGACACTCCGAGTGTCTCCCGTGCTTTCTCAGGTGCTCCTGGACGATGCGGAGCAGGCGGAGCTTACGGCCACGGCACTGTGTGCATGGACAATGTAATTTCCTCCAATTCATGACTATGGCCCTGTGTAGTTCCCTTGCCCACAAGCATTCATCCCTCAGTTGTTGCCTCTCACTGTCAGAGAGTGGTAGTCTAGTTGCTATCATCTCCAGTTGCTTCAAAATGGCTACTGTGGTAAACTAGAGCTAGAGTAGAGTCACAGTCCCAGTCTTCTTGCCTGCGGCTGCAACAGACCTTCCGTTACTTGAAAATTACTTGACAATCACTTTGGCTAATTATTCACAACTGCATCACGACTAGCACAACTTCTTGTCGACTCAAGTATGATGTAAGACAACTAATGCGTGACTTGAATGAGTCTCTTTCCAATCCTACTGAAATAGTGACAACAAAGACCCAACTGTCGGCTTGGATGTTCATGGAAAACCTTTACAGGAAGGCCTGAAGATTCAATGCCTCCCCTTAGAACATATTGTTGCTTTGTCGATCTTCAACATTCCGGTTGATTAAATAAGCACATTGACAAGCAAAATGCTAGGTTGTACCGATCTGCGCGTGCAAATTTGCCACGTACGATGCACAAGTGGTCCAAACATAGCATATATTTGAACATCTTCAGCTATGCCATCATGGATGATATGCTTGACGAAAATCACACCGGAACGCACGCCATCCCTACAGACCTGTCCAACAAGCGCTGCGGTCAATTCAAGGAGTGGCAGCAACAAGGAGTGATTTCAACAATACACGACCACCAAACAGGACTTCTCATGCTAAATACATGAAGGTCAATTCTACCGGCCATGGAAAAGTCTCATCAGAAATTCAGAACCTTGTACGCGGGAAGAATGTGTTCCCAAAATTAAACCATGGTCTGAATTAACTTATGTTTTCCGCCCCACGATACTGTGGGGCGGTTGTTGGTAGAACTTCATGTTCACTTAATTAGGTGTGACAGTGAAGATAGTAAAGGGAAGATAAGGCCCAAAGAAAAATGAATCAGAGAAGTTTACAACAACGGACATCAGATGCTAGGGTGGACTGAGAGGGAAGACAAAGTCATTAATCAGTCATTTTCTAGTTAGCGTAACTAGGAAATGACTCTTCAGCAATCATGTTTTAGTCACTTATTGTAACTATCGACTGAAAAGTGACTACAGAAACACTAAGTACAGTGATTTCAAAGGCTCACTTGGCCAGTTCCCGCCAAAGCCGGCGACGTCTTCGGTAATTAAGGAGTAATCTAAGGCTAGAGGCTACTTCATAATGACTGGACCATGATTACACCTCTTAATCTCAATAATTTGGATTCAAGCAGCTGCATTCATTGAACAATGTTCACTACATCGTGACTAATATGACCTCTCCACTCATGGAGATTTGAAATTGCTGGCCGATCTTCAAAAATAAATGAGCGCCGCCAGAATTGACAGACCTCTTGATGCAATCTGATCATGTTAAGGACTTGCTCCAGAACTGTAGGGCTCACTGTCGTTCTCTCATGCCTAACCTCTCCAAGAGAAGCGAAGCTATGGACCACGGATTGTGCACGCAAAGTTTTGGATCGAAGTGCCTTCTCTTCCAATTGCTCATGGTTGTGCGACTGAGGGTGTAGTTCAATGTGGACTAAGTGAAGTACAGTTGCTGAATTCATTAGCATTGTGAAGAGAGAGAGAAGCTCTACAACTCACCTGGCGCGATGGACGACTCAATGGAGAGTCCGCCACCGGAGAAGTCCGCGTACGAGCTCGCTAGGGATGCAAACGTCGTCAAAGTGAGGTCGATGCTGCAGCCCGCCTTGGACAAGCGCGCGGAGATGTAAGTTCCTCCACGCCTTCATGTAAGAGTACACTCCGATGTTTTCTAAATCGTAGAGGGCGCAGGGTTCCTTGTCTTTGTACATTGGTGACGTTGTTTCCTAGCCGCCACACTCGTGGAGTTAGTGTTGGGTGCCATGCCGTCATAGTTGGACCTGCCACAATGCTGGGCAGTTGCATGCCCAACTTCCTGAGCAATGGCGCAGGCTTCGAGGCGCTTTACGAATGGTTATGTATGCTAACTTGCTCCGCTCCAAAGTCTTGGTCGACCTTCAGTACTGTCGTAGTCGCACATGAGTTACTTTTCAGTCGTAGGAAAGTCACTTTAAGGAACGCAGCAGACGTCCTGGAGTCCCATTTAAGTTGGGAAATAGACGCGGACAAGTTGCGAGGAAGTCACGGACTTCCAGGTGAAGCAATGCTATTTTGCCACGTTGTCGTAGATTTCTAGATTTTTTGAGCTTCAGGGTTTGGGACCCAAGCTTCCCCCAGCGTAGACAAACTGTAGCCACTTATTTCTTAGCCTCTCCCACACGACTTCAATGCGCATTTGTGGATTGGGGCATACGCTTTTGAAACTCTTCATTTTTTGGTTTCTGTTGTGGTTGCATCTGTTTTTTTAAAGCCTCTGACAAGTGCGTGCGGCTGGCGGCGCAGTGACAAAGAAGCTGCAATCAAGAAGCCGCCAAAGTATCCGACTCAGAAGGGCGAACGTTAGGGAGTTGCGCGGAGGAAAACAACGCGGCGAGGCCTTCGAGGACACACCGCGAGGAGTGTAGGAGTGGAAGAGGACGACGAAATGAACGACAGATCACAGGCTTCGTCGGAGGGGACCAAGTCCGATGATGAGGCCATCGCCACAGGTATGACAAATCTTGCAATTGCTTGTAAACAGGTTCTGCGGCAATCCAAGTTGCACGCCTCTGCTGCAGGTAAACGGGCATCACAATTCTGGGTCATCTGTTCGGGGTTAGGGTTCCGGAATCTTGCTCTTGATGTTCTAGAAGGTAGCGTTTAGGTTTTGTACTTTGCTTGAATAAGATGGGAAACAAGTGCGTGCGTGGTGCTAATTGCCATTGCCATTGCATGGTCCGTGACTGTAGAACGCCGCAAGTTTGATGATTCATCAGATGACGACGACGACTTGGAGGAGGAAGAACCCCTCAGTGATCGGCCAAGTAAGCGAAGCAAGAGGGTGCCCTCCTACGCTCCTCCCAGGTCAGTCTGGATTCCTGGGCACTATGAGCACACCCAACCAGAAGCATCAGGGCCATGGATCAGAGGGCAGAGTGCCCAACGCGGATCGTGTGATTCTGAAAACACTGAGGACCGATTAGCTCGGCGGAAGAGGAAGAAGGACTACGACCTGTCAAATAAACAACGTGCAACGGCTGGGAAGAAGCCAAACCGCATGTATGTCCTAGAGGGTGGTGAGGTGGATGGAAGATCTGAAGGAAAGAATGCTTGGGACGAGTGTCTCCGGTCTTTGGTTCCCAAATGCCTTGACATGAGTGTGGTGTCTTGGAAGAACCACCAACCACATACGCTAAAGAAATTGAGAGCGGCCCTGGACAACGAGTTTGAGTACCTAGGCAACCTGTTGAGCATGACTGGTTTTCGGATAGCAGTGTCTCTGTATTTGAAATCCGAGAGATCTCGCTTGAAGGCTCGGTTCATGAAAGGTGATGTTAGTCCTCCTGAGCACATCGACAATCCTGAGTGGGACCGGCTAGTTGAGTACTGGAATACAGATGCTCAGAAGCAGAAGTCAGCGAACATGGCTAAAGTCCGGAATCAGGTCAAGAACGGTGGAAAGGTGGGGAGGAAAACCAAATCCGGGACATCCGCTGTATTGGTGAGTTTTCATTTATGTCCCAAACATTACTTCATCCTTGGCATGTTTGTACCCTGGACAACGAGATTGGAAATGAGCTTCCTCCGTTGTTTGTGTGTTGCTCCTGAACATGGTGAGGGTCAAAACTAATTCTTACTTCACTGACAGTCGGAGGGTGGGGAAACAAGTGCGGACCCTACGGCTGACAGGCGCGCATTGGACAAGGACACTGCACTTCCTCAAGTAAGCTCAGTCTGTAGTTCACTTTTCTCTTCCAAGTGCAAGAATTTTTTTCGTCCCTTAATTGAGTGTTATCTAAAATAAAACGAGAAAGGCTGTGAGGCATCCATTGTATTATTTCATTTGCAAACAGGTAGACCTTCGTCTCTTTATTGTGGCCCAAATGTACAAATGGCTGCATTTGCCTGGTTTCTTTGTCACATGCAGATTTGTCCTTCACGTGCGTATGCATGGGGTTGCCCGAATGTTTGAATGTGGGGTCTCTAGCTTTTCCACAGTATGAATGTGGTAGAGTCTCATTGCAGTCGCGTGTTGTCATATTCCTATGTTACTCTAGTTACGTTGAAGTTGTATTACTGGGTCTAATTCTAGTCGCGTTGTAGTGAAATTTTAGTTGTCATGAAGTTATACTTTAGTCATTTGGGGTCTTGCCCTCTTTCTTCAATCTGCAAGGTTAGTAGAACTAAACCCTGACTACAGTCATAAATCGAGAAAAAATGCAGGGCAGGTATGTTCTTCCTGGTGCTATGTGGCTGTCATACACGTACATGCCTTTTGCTCATTTTGCTCTCATATCGTCCATTGGAGTGTCTGTTTGAATTAGGGTTCACGTGGTTCTCTCGAGAGTTCCGTAATGCCTCTCGACCTTCGTCTCACTTGTTGTTCTTTCAATTGTTGACAGTGGAGTCTTAGTTGTTCAGCAGTCACACATGAGTGAGAGAGTCGCGGCTCTAGTCATAGTTCAGTCGTGACTCTGTTTTGTCAACTAATATGTGCGTACATTGGGCTAGCGGGGGGGATTTCTCAGTGGCAAGCCATGGTTACATGGAAGCAAGACGTGGACGTGAGGTTTGGCAAGTTCTTGGCCACCTCCAAAGCTCAAACAGCGGCGATAGAGGAGCTGCGGACCATGTTCAGCAATATCACAGCCAAGGGTAAGCATGACAATGAAGGCAGTCCTTCTATAGGGACATCCGCATTGGAGCACGGCGACTTGCGTCATCACCCTAAACCACCGAAGGACGCGTCTGTCGTGGCTACATCCCAGAAGAAGGTTCAAGCATCTATCCCAACGATGACTGGGACTGCTCCTCGAAGTGGTCGGGAAGCGAGAAGGCCTTCTATTGGAGCAGGGAAGAAGGTAAAAGGTCCAGCGGGGGGCTTGGTACCCCTTTCATCTGATGAGGTCGAGCATTTTCCAAAAGAGATTGCAGAGGTGCTTTCGCCGGCCATCAACGCTGCTACGTGGACGGTCTCTGGGCGGCCTACACCCAATGCTGTCCAGTCGCTCCTACTTCCAACCTCTGCAGAGACTACGGAGGTGGAATCGGCCCTACAGCCCATGAAAAATGCAGCGGAGGAGGGCGCGGGCCCAGAAGATGCCACCGCTGCAGCTGACCCGGAATTTGGGGCTAATGAGGAAACTTCCCTGCCACAGCATAACGTATCTCCAAACTTGGTGGTTGCAGATGAAAAAAATAGTAAACCCAACAAGGAGGGCATGGAGGAACATGGCATCGATGATGACGACGACATATTGACGGTCCCCAGTAGTGGTCCCTCACTTGCCAACACTGAAGGCAGCCCCAATGAAGGCCCAGATGGAGTAGACTCGGACGCTTCTCCGCTGGAGAAGTCCCCTTCAACTTGCACCTGCGAGGGTCCCCCGAAAGCAAACGAAGTCCAAAAAACCGCAACGGAGCCAACTGAGAAGAAGACGAAGAGATCTGCGAAGTCACCATAGAAGGTATTATCCTCGCCCAGCGTTCCCCCAAGCACGTCGCGCGAGGTAAGACCTTTGGGTGCTTCTCAGCTCTTTTCTGTCTTTCGTGAGTTTGATTCCAAGTTAGTTGTTTTGAACGTGCATGGGACATTGTTAGACAACAGCATGTTGAGCAACCCAAACCCGAACCCACAGATCAGGACTACCCTGAAAACGGAGTCCAGGAGGATCATATTTCGTCCCTAGCTAAAATTCTTCCTTGACCAATGCTTTCAAAGGTTTAACGTTGCATTTTGGGGCAGTGGCAGTGGGGAACACATGCATAATGTCTTACCTGCCATGCTGGAGGGGCTGAAGGGTGTGAGGGTACAACCGTTATTTGTCTGGTCAGGGACAATAGATGGCAATTCCGATGTGGACCACGGAAGCCCAGGGGAGTTGGGAAAACAGTTAGAGTTAGTGTATGCAAGGTTCCCCGGATTCTGTGCAGCCAATACAATCATTATAGATAGTAAGGCAAGTAGGGTGGAGCGTAATCCGGATGCTAATGTCATCATGAGCACCCCCTTTTATGTCAAATGGATTATAACATTGGTAGATGACAAACAGTTCTTGAAACGATATCTTTGGCCATTGTTGGAGGCGTTCCACAAGTGCGAAAGCGTCCAGGACTTCCGGTCAAAGTTTCTCGAGTTTGTCAACAAAACACTGTCACAAATGATGGAAAGACGCCGAACAAAGCATGCATATTCGTTTCTGGACCTGTTGGAAGGTGAGGGACTAGCAGACCCCTGGGTTCAGGCCGGCTTGGCATCCCCTCACCTTCCCTTCAACCCCCATATCTAATGGGCCGGGTTGTGTGGAACTGTGTGTAGGCAAAGGGACAAAGACGGGAGACGAAGGCCAAGACTGCAGCCGCGGCCGAGAAGAAAGGTTCTGCACCCTCGAGCAAAGCAGTGCGTGCTCCGAACTCTTTCCTAACCACCGTGCCTTGTGAATTTAATTTTTGCTTTCTGAAATTAGTTTCCACAACGTGTCCACTGTACAGTCTTTGAGGTTTGTGGGCGTGGTTTCAAGTGAACGGTTGGAGGGTACAGCCATTGTGAAATGCATCTTGTATTGAATGCATTTCTATAGCATAGGTCGTTCAATGCTCAGACATTTCAGTGGGGCCAGAAGTCTTCCCTACCACGCTTGCAACAACCTTGCCACAGATTTTGAGTTTAAGGCCTCAATATGTCTATTCTGGTGAGGGGACTAGCATACGAGGAAGTAGCCAGTAGCTTGATCCGTTTCGCCACGCTTGTGTGGAATTGTGAGAGAAGTCATGACGCGCGCGTCAGTCAATGAGAAGTCACGGGGTAGTGTAATGCTAGTCATGTTAAAGTCAGAATTCAATCACAACAAAGTCTTTAGTGCAGTGGACTTCTTGCAACGTTGTGTCGGAGTGACGTTGCAGTTACAGATGAGTCGAACACTACAAGAAAGTTGGAGTTAATGTGACTAGCACATACGACTACGCAGAAGTTGTATTCTAGTCGCATGACTAGTATACAACTGCAGGCCCTGCAGTCATATTAGTTGAGTCGTATAGCAGTCACGGGTGCTATTCTATTAGCACCATCCAGATGAGGGCAGACGGAGAAGGGATGACAGAAGGGATGAGACATCCACTGGCCGAAGCTGAGGTGGACAAGGGCGTGTGCCCGGCACACGCCGTTTGAACGTAGACATGGCAGGTGCTCATTCGCCGGAGTTACCTGGAGTGCCAGTCGCAGCGCAATCACTTTCTAGTCATGGTACGGATTTGGACAACCAATCGACTTTTGACACGTGGCATGGTACAAAGTAGGCGTTCGGGGGTGTTTACCGGTGTCCTGGAAGGGTATTATCAGTGCCACGCTAGTCACTTTACAGTCATGGGTAAGTCGTGAGGCAGTTGCGCTGAAGTCGCCAAAATTGATAGGGGTGGACAACGCAGAGTGGTGAAGTCACGGATCAGTCATGGAGTAGTGACTGTGCTGTATTGTTAAAATTGCTATGCAGTCGTGTAAAATCATCTTATTGTGCAGGATACAGCAGTGACTGCAAGTTGCCGGACTACACAGCACTAGTGCAGCCAGCCAGTCCGTTTCCCATTCAAGCATACTAGTGGGCAATTTCTACATGCTAACACAAACAAAGTAATAACACGGATGACCTCAGTGCCATAGACATACCCACAACCTCATACTCAAAATTGTTGGTGGAACTTTGATTTCATAGTCATTAGATTTCAGCAAAAAAAAATTGTGAATTGGGAGAGTTTAGAAGGAAAATGTTCTACTCCTATGAACATGGCCGTTTTACCACCCTCCAGGCTATACTACAATGTACACAAACTATAGGTGACCGCATCCCTTGCCAAAGGGAGTACAAAAAACAGGCCTCACGCAACCAACTTCAAGTTCTTTTCCCCCCACATTGCGGCAGAACCCTTGACATCCTCAATCATATATTGATCTCCTTTTTCGTTGGGAAACATCAAAGAAACACCCTCCTGCAAAACAACGCGCACATCTATCCTCCACCACCCCCTTGGGATATCTTGACCGTGGAATTGGTGTTCACCCGGCACACCGCTGATGGTCCCCAACGCCACTTTCAGCTTCATAGCCCTCGGATTCATGAGAAATACTTCATCCCCGACCTTGAACTGCAAAAGAAACCACAGTAGCAGTTCTTGAGAGTCCCAAACCCTGCAGAGCAAAATCCAGTGTTCTATCGCAAATGCACCCCCTAAAAAGGTTACTGGCACGTCACTCGCCAACAACTATACTATGACTTGATTCTTCTACCCAGAACTGCCGCATGACTGTAACGTGACTTGCCAGCAACTATACTATGATTTGATTCTTCTACCCAAAACTTCCGCATGACTGGAACGTGACTCGCCAGCAACTATACTATGACTTGATTCTTCTACCCAAAACTTCCGCATGACTGGAACGTGACTCGCCAGCAACTATACTATGACTTGATTCTTCTACCCAAAACTTCCGCAGGTCTGGAACGTGACTAAAATTTCACTTAGACAATAAAATAACAGGAGAAGTGGATTGGTAGGAGATTTTCCAAGTACTAGAGCTTACCCTAAGTGGATTGGCGTCCTTGTTTGCCGCAGCCTTTGCCCTCGTCGACGGCTTTCTAACCTGCACACACACACCAAATCCATCAGACATTCAGCAAAAGGGCAAGTGAGGCAGAGCAAACCAGTGGACAGTGGGCACGTGCTGTGCCCGCCCCCTCACCTGCGACAACCTGAAGGAAGTCATAAGCAGAGCTAGTGCGGCGTTTGTTAAGCATCTGGGCCACAGAGTCGATGACAATTTCGGGATACTTTGCACGGAAGCTTGGGATGTCCGGGCTGCAAGAGAGGGCTTCCAACAAGGGCCATAGGTAGCATTTCAAGTAGTCTTTGTCGTCCGCCAGTATGCGCAGCCACTTCACGTAGAAAGGAGCAGTGATGAGAACATTTGTAGACGGATTGCAAGCAACTCTAGAGACTTTGCTATCTACAATCACGGTATTCAGAGCCGAAAATTCCGGCCACCTGTCGTACACCTTTGATAAGTTCTTCTCCCCTGATGCCGGGTTGTCGTCTTCTCCCTCCGATCCGCCACAATGCTTACCAGCCCAAGAAAACAACGGGACTTCAAACGGCCCTGTCAGACAGACCGGGTTGCATAGTGGGGACTACATCACCCATGTAGGACTCACTGCTGCTACCCCAGAAGGCTACATTGAAATGGAGAAAACATCTAGAGAGAAAGGGTTTCAACCAAGGCCTCATGACCACTCTCCTCACATCCGTCTTTGTGGTCCCATGGATTCTACTATTAGGATTTCGCCCTCCAAGCAAACTACAGTCCACCAAAGTGCCATGAACATTGAAGACCAATAATTTTTGCCTTGGACAAATCCGGCTGCGAACGACTTCAGAAAGTGACAAGGAAAGCCTCGCCTCAATTGACGTGCAATGAAGGACGTCTGAGGGGGTTGTTACCTTGTTTGGAGACTTTGCCGCCTTCTTCCCTTTTTTCTGCACAGGATCCGGCCGGACCAGCGGTACAGACTCCTCTAGAGAGGATTCAGCGCCATCATGATGAACTTCTGGGGGCACATCCGGTAAACCTTGGGACAGCACTGGAACTTCCGAAGGCAGGTGTGCGTCGTCTCCACCCTCCTCGGCGGTTACCTCGTCCTCAGCATGGGTTCCCTGCATTACAACAATGGGCGCTAGAGCAAACGTGGCAAGGGTGACTGCTTCTAATGCAATCGGATTGACACTTGCATCTTTGACAGGCTTCGACAACTCCTCTGCAGCATCTGCAGCATCTGTGGCTACGAACACTTCTGCGCAATCCGCAATGTCAGTAAGCCCTCCTCCACTGGCGGGTGTCATTGTATCAACGAATTCAGTTGTGGCGCGCGCTGGTTTAGCTGGCGGGCTTTTCCGTCCCTCCACCTTCCATTGCGGTGGAATTTGCGCAACCTGCGTGAGTGGCGGATCCTTCATGGACATCTCAGATTCAGAAGAAAGCGTCACTTCTTCATGTCGGGCAGTGACAATCTGTTCAGTCACTGGTTTAGGTGGTTTACAGATTGTTGCTGAAGCACCCTCCTGCAGCACCAAGTCACCTTTAGTAGGTATACCCTCTGTTGCGGTAGGAAGTACCCCTGCAGCGTCAAACGCTTTCTGACCACGGGGTGATTGATGCTCCAACGCGGAGTGAGTTATAGACGGGCTGCCGTCGTCTCCCATGTCGGACTTCCACATGAATTGTTCGAACATGGTCCTCATTTCGGCTGTGGTCGCCATGATCTGCCCAAACTTCCCGTCCACATCCTTCTTCAATTCGTCAATTTGCCGCTGCAGACTACAATCCTGCACAACCCCACCCTGAGTATCAAAATACACGCACCCTGACATTATGGTCCCCGAATCACCAATTGCAAGTTTCCTCTTAGTCGTGACAAAGTCATCAGTCACCATGAGGTGACTAGTGCGCGACTAAACCTTGACTTATAAGTGACTAAAGCACTACTTTCTGACGACTACGATGCGACTCCATAGCGACTTCATTGCAACTGAGGGATTAGTTCCCAGTGACTGTAACGCGAGTCCGTGCCAATTCTAAGCCACTGCTAGATTACTGCCTGACAAGGCACCACCTGAATGGTTAAGGTCTAGAAAGCAATGCATGGGACCGACTTACACGTTCCTCATACTTAGTGTGTGTGTCCACTTGTAGTTCACATTGGCTAAACGCAATTAACATGTCCCAAGCTAACCAAAGTAAATCAACTCACTTAGACCTCTAGAAGGAGTACATGGGGCAGATTCACACATAACATAGATACGGCCATAACTCTTACATAAATCAGACATACCTCAGGCAAAAGGAAGACTCACATTCAAATTCACCCTCACATCACTTACACTCAGATTCCATCTCCCTAGCTAAATTTAGACTCAACGGACTTGGGGAGGACTCACGCTTAACCGACACTCACACATAACTCAAAGAGAACTCATTGACACAACGAACACTACATGTTCAGATTCAAAAAAGCACCTACAAAGTCAAAGCAAAACCGGAGTCACTAGAATGCGACAACGGGATTACTTCCCGGTCACTGAGACACGACTCTACAAAGACAGTGGATTACTAGCCACCAGTAATCCACTAGCCAACAGTACTCACGACATTTCTTTCCTGAGCAATTTGAGAATGGCTAAACTCACCTACAAGGTCAGCGAAAACAAGAATAAAACAACTCACTTGAGTTTGAAGGGGATAACTCAGATTCACATAACTCACAGTCCAAGGTAATGAGGACTTACGCATAACTAAGAGAAACACATAACTTGGATAAGAACCATAGAAACGTCCCATGGAAAGAGGGCGGTTTAAGGGAACGACAAACATACTACTTTCTGGGTTAGGCTCTCCACGTTGCTGCTTCGCACAACATCTGCAATGTCGGTAATTGTTGGGCTGGTGGACCATATTCTTCTCTGCACACAATCACAGAAGGAATCCTCACATTGCAATTCCACTTCACATAGCCAAGACGGAGATTATTGGCAGCTACAAATACAAAAACTTGCAGAAAAGTGTAAGCATAACTTCACTTCACAAGGAAGCTCACTAGTGAGGCTTCCACCCCCGCTTTGCCTTTCCTGCCTACCACACTAAGACCCTTTACGCCTTGACGTGCCACGGCCATCTTGGCAGACTTCTCCTTCTGGGCAGGAGTGTTCCAGTACACAATTAGGCGTTTCCATTGCTCGGGGTCAATGTGCACCGGAGTTTGGGCGTTGTCAGGGTCTCGACAGCCACTCGACAGCCACTTACTTTTCAAACGAGACCTCTCCGACTTCATAAACTTTGTCACTGTTGTCCTGAAGGCAGCCATGCTCAAAGGTGACCCAACATATTCAAACTCATTGTCCAAAAGGTCTCGCAACTTCTGCAGAGTGTGGGGCTTGTGCTTTGACCAATCCAGGATGCTCATATCCAATACTTTCGGAACAAAATTCCGCACCGCCAGGTCCCACGCATTCTTCCCTGAGCAACTAGGATCTACTTCGCCTCCGTCAAGCACTTCTACAAAGTTGGGTTTAGGGGGACCCTCCGGGGTCTCTTCTCTCCCAAATTCGTAAGTTGTTCGCTTATTTCGTCTAATTGTGTGCTCAGGTTGCCGCTCCACTGCCTCCCCTCGAGCCTGCAAAGAGGATCGTCCATGGGCATTCCACAGAGGTTGTTGTGGGGGTGCCGGCTTTGGTAGCCACTGTCCAGGTTGCCACTGCCACCCTGAATCCTCATACTCGTGAACTGCTGGGGGTGGCTGCAAAGACGGCCTACTTGCAAGCAACTTCCTCGGTGACTTGAAGGTAGGGGCAGGTTTGTGGCGCTTTGCCCTTCTGTCGACCAGGGGCTCCACTTCCTCCATCTCTTCACTACTGGAGTCGAACAATGCATCCTCTACAACAGCGCACAACATAGAATGAGCGATCTTGCAAGACTACGAATGTCCTAACCTACACAGGCACCCATTTGGTTTACGGTGGAGGCAGACCTGTCCCACAATTGATCCCATGCATCCACAACTGCGCAAAACAAATCAAACCCGTGCTTGGGGTTCATCACGTTAGATTATGCACAAAAGTGCGTATTCAAGGCATCGACCCCACCAAACGATGTAGGCGATTCCGATTCTGGGACTCCCCACTACGGGATTATGGAATTTGGGTCACACTTCTACCTCTAGAAGTCCACGCACGAAAGCAGTCGAGATCAACCCAACACCCTAACACCCTTCAAAGAAAGCACGAGACAATTTTTACCTGCTACAACGTCTTCCAACTTTGAAAGTCGCTCTACATGTGTACAAGCTATAGCTAAATGCATCATACCTCTTGCGATGGCCTCTTCATTGGACCTCGTCGCCTCTGAGGAGGAATTCTGGTCGCTGCTCATTCTAGAGTCGTCGCCCGCCACTCCACGACTGCGCTTCCCCCTCGCGCTCCGTCCTCGGAGGCCCCGCTGCCTGCTACTCCTACGTACAACCTTTTTACCCTTCTCTCGGCAAATTGGACCCTCACGGTTGCGCTTCTTCCCGGAGTCCTGATCACTATGCGGTGCAGGTGGTTTAGGGTTCAGCAGGTTTTAGAATACAATGGGCAAATTGAAAAAGGAGACGTACAAGCGCAAAGGAAATCAAAACAAGCCACCTACAAGGAGAAGACAAAACCACAAACAAAAAAGTGCAAGCACTAGGGTTATGCCTGCCTCTTCAAGCGAGAGAGACGCACTTGCTTGGCCAGGCTGCCACCAATTCCACGTGGCCGAATGGCGAGGAATGGGGTTTAAGGCAATTCCTCACTGACTGCACTCCGACGCTACTTCCCCACGACTGCTTCGTCACTCACATGAAGTCACACAGAAGATACACATCGGACGTCGAGACTCCTGCACAACTCCGGCACGACTGCACAACTCCTACACGACTGCACAGTGCCCAAGGCATATGGGCGGCGCATTTTCCGAAACTAATAAACCGTGAACCCTACCACAACGTCTCCTGCAGAGACACACGGTTTGCACCATGGCTGTGCACAGAAGCACACGCGTAGGCCAAGCAAGAGAGATGGCTAAGGAAGAGGTTTCGGATGCGCGGCCAGTTTGGGGAGTCTATGCTCCACGTCAAGGCGGAGCATGTGGCGTGGAGGATACAGTGACTGTGATCAATTCCGTGCGCCTACAAATGTAGGGACAACTGAATTACAAACCAAGGTAAAGAAGAAACTCACGGCGCCAGTTGCGAGCTGAAAAGAGGCCCGAATTTTGCTTGATTTTCCGCCACACGCTTGTCTCGCGCCAGCTCGTACTCTCCCTTCTCCACTGCTGGAGACTCCATGCTGCGCTCCGACCACAATTTCTTGTCCACTGACCACAATTTGCTCCCTGCTTCCTGCACAGGTAAAACAACAAATTGTTTGGAGCAAAGCATCGTGGAAGGTAGGCGTAGGAGCTGCACGGAGGAAGAAGGTCGATGCCGTCGTCTGGAGTTTCAAAACACAAGGCCTCGTCTTCCCTTGTATTCAGACCGCTTCACAAAGTGTGATTTGTGCCGCCTGAAGCAGGTGTGCATTTTTATCACAAGTAGGTACATCAGGTAGTGGGCTTGATTACGGGCCCGATTTGGCGGCTGGCATTCAATTGCAAAGTCATGCAATAACTGATGACTTGTCCACGACTGAAGGAAGGATTTAGGGGCAGTATTTGCTGTTGGTTGTGTTATGATCGTGATTCATGAAGTGATAGGGTGACCCTTGACTCATGAAGCGTATAGATCCATTCAGGGAGGACACCCTATTTACATAAATTCACTAGATGCGTATGTGCTAACCTGGAGACTTAGTGAGGACCCTAGTGGTGGATGTTGGACTGTGGACCCAACCCTCCTTTAGGACGACTTCAGATAGTCACGGGTAAGTCGCATTGAACACTACGGTGACTTCCTCGCGACTCAAAGGTGACTGTGAGTCTGTGACGCGACTCAAACGTGACTTTCTAAACCCTGAACCCCCAGAAGAACGGCGTAGGTCGTCTTCAATTTCTCCACGCTATCAGATGTGGTCGATGTCGTCACATTCGGTTGTGGAATCTGACCGCGTGTAATGTGACGGGGGTGTCTGAGGACACAACGGATCTCGTAATGAATATGAATGGCATTGGTGGTTTAGGATTTGAATGCAAATTACACCTCAAATTAACACAAAAATGTTGAAAGAATACCAGGCAAAGAGCTGAAGGCCCCCGTTAGGTCCTTGCTATGAATGTCACCTGAAAAAGTGAAGTCATTCTAGATGGGACGTCTACACCAATAATTCGTCAATTGAGCTAATATGCAAATGAATTTTGATTCCTTGCCTTTTATGTTGCACGCAGTTGACCCATGTTCAAATGGGCAGCTTGCATACGTCAGTCCCCTAGTTAGCGGCAATGGATCTCCTATGTCTTCGTTGTCATGTCCTACATTATATATATGTGATCACTGATGCTCCTTCAATTCATAGACCATGTGGAATATTCCAATTAGAACTCTGACTATGTGAAGTAGGGGTGTGCAATCATTAGAGCGGCTGGTCATTCTCTGGAATGGAATCACGCAACCGGGGATCTCGGATCTTCAATGTCTTGAGACCGTAGCTACCGTGAACCCCTAGAATTTTCCACTCACAATATGCTCCTCTAGTTTGTTCTTGCACAGGGGAACTTCCCCCTCACTTGGCAAAGTCGTGGAGAAGTGCAGACCCTAAAGCCATGACTGCAGAGTAACTGACGCAGTCATCTTGGAGTGACTTTCAAGTGTGCGACGTTCCCGACATAAGAGTTTCAGGTACTAGGAGCACTTTGTGATCTATCCATTTCTGTGCTTAGAACCAGAGTCGTGATCAACCCTAAACCGCCTGCTTTTGTCACTAGTCCGCGAAAGAAATGCCCAAACATCCAATGCTGAGGGCCGCAGCACTGCTCCGTAGGAAGATACGTAGACAGATCACACCGGAGGTTGAGGATGATGTACGCTTGCAAGAGACGGCCAAAGCTACGATTGTCCCCCCCTTTATTGCGACATCCGTAAACAGTATTGTCCACCCCCCCTCCCACATGAAACCACCTACAAAAGTTCAGTCACTAAGTCTTGACGCAGTGTGTGTACAGCCAATGCCCACCTTGAACCTCTAAGTGAGCTTGAAGTTAGGAAGCGCCTCCCGAAAGTCAATTACAGGCATATCTTTGAGTAGTTAGAATTTGAGGGGGGGGAAGAACCTGTCAAATCCGACGCAACATTTTCAGGTCCGTGCCAAGAGGAGGATCTCTCTGTAGCTGATTTGTTTCAAATTTGATATTAAATAAAAAAGGGACGGCACTATTGTCTTTGTTTTGTTTCATATTCATTGTGCTCCCCCTGCAATGTCGCACCTAAAGCGCATGTGCTGTCCTAGTAGTCACGGCCATGCGCACGTACGTGAATTATGGAAGTCAGCTTCTTAGGGTGCAATTGAGACCCACGCATGTGCCCACTACCTCCCCTCCCCTTGGAATTTGGTTGACAACGCCACGATTAGCGGGCAACCCGTCCCCAGTCATGACCGAGTCATCTCCAAGTCACTCATAAGTTGCGTAGGAGTTCCGTGTATGGCCGTCACTACATTTGCACTTACAACTCATTACCTGCGGCATGGCATACTTATTTGTGATGTGGTTTTCTTATCTGTACCCATGCAACAAACGCAGGGAAGCTATTGGATTTGGAGTTCCTGAACCTTGTGGCAGTTATGGATCCAATACTTCCATGCAGTGACAGTTGGCGGCAGCGGCTGCGGGATGACAGGCTGTGGAGTAGAGAGCTCCGGAGGGCTTCCGAGCACCACTTGAAGAGGTTGGCTTGTCCGTGCAACAAATGTCGTGGAGGAAGGAAGTTACTTATTCGTAACGTGAAAGAGCACCTTCTCCGAAATGGCAGACATCCAAGCTGTCGGATTTGGAGAGGTCCAGGTGACAGGGACTCTTCGGACAAAGAATGGGAGCAAGAATTTTGGGGACCAACGGTGGCAGAAGCGGTTGAGGTTGACGCAAATGTGGACACCGCAGGCATGATCGAACAAGCTTTGGAGCATGAGGATGTACTCGCAGATGCTGCCGATCAAGTGCGGCGTGAGGTGACCGATGCGTTTGCCATTGCGGACTCCGTCCATGCAGATTTTTGGGGGGAGGATCCAAACGAGGAGGACACAGCGGAGGCGGAGGAGTGCAGGGAGGACCCCAACCCGCCTACAACGGGTATACCGGTCGTTGGAGACGAGGCCGACGTGGACACGGATGGCCAAGCATTGGAGGATTCCATGCAGCGTTTATATGAAGGTGCCCGATCTAGCAAGATTGGAGCCACAGTATTGCTCATGAATCTCTGTACAGTTCATGGGGTGAGCAACCATTGTGCAAATGAGTTGTTCAGTATCTTGCACCTACACTTTCTTCCACAGAACAACACATTGCCAAAAACATACCATGCAGCAAAGGCCTTGACCACAAAATTGGGTCTCACTTACAACACCATCCACGCATGCGAGAAAGGGTGCGTGCTATTCCGTGGTGAGTATGCAGAAGCTGTACGTTGCCCTAAGTGTGGAGGACGCCGCTACAAAGACGAAGAGCGACGTGCTCTACCTCTCAAAGTCTTGCGTCACTTCCCCATCATTCCTCGGCTGAAGCGGATGTTCAAGAGTCCTACCATCTCCAAGTTAATGGTGTGGCATGCAAAGAATCGCAGTGATCGTGTGGGCGGGGACGGCCTTGTCCGGCATCCATGTGATTCGAAGGCGTGGCGACACTTTGACGAGAATGTGGACCCCAACTTCCAGAATGATCCCCGGAACACTCACTTTGCATTGGCAGCAGACGGAGTGAACCCGTTCAAGCAAAATAGGTCGTCTTGGTCCACATGGCCAGTTGTGTTGTTGAATTACAATATCCCTCCGTGGTTGACTACAAAGAAGTTTTTCCTCCTCCTGGCCTTGTTGATTCCAAGTAAAGAGTCCGTGACGTTGGAGAACTTTGACGTGTACCTTGCGCCCCTCGTGGACGAGTTGCTGGAGTTATGGGAAGGTGTTCCTGCGTACGATGTGACAAAGGATGTAGGCTGCAGGTCATTTCAGTTGCGTGCCATGCTGTTGTGGACTATCCATGACTTTCCAGGCTACGGCACAGTCGGAGGGTTTTCCCATCAAGGTTATGCGGCATGTCCTTGGTGTGGTGTGGACCTGGGCGCCGAGCACTCCGTGGAGTTGGGCAAACAGACGTATGCTGGGACAAGGCGATGGTTGCCCGAAGATCATCCGTACAGATCAGCTGCAATGAAGGACCACTTTGACGGCAAAATGGAAAACAGGCCTAAACCACGTGAAGTTACAGTGGAGGAACAAATAGAGCATGCAAGGAACTGCGAGGCTTGGAGAGCAGCGGGACACAAAGATGGTGCAACCGGGGACCCTTCAAAGGTGCACGGCGTGAAGCAATTGAGCAGTCTTCACAGATTGCCCTATTGGCAGGTGAGTGCAACTGCTCTGTGAAGTCCCTTAGGCATGAAGGCGACTTATAGGTGACTTTCAAACTTCTGTCTCAGTGTCTCGTTAGTCACATCAGAGTAGTGTGGAAGTTGTAGTTTATTCTTGCGATGACTTCTGAGTGACTTCTACTAGTGCTAGCAGGGGCTCCATTTTCCGGATTCCGTCTTGTCCATGGAATAAATGCCTACTGTTGGCTGAACTTGTAAACAATTTCAGTGTTGTTACTGACCCACTCCACGCTTTCTGGCTCCGCAGAAGCTTCTGATCCGGTATACCTTGGACGTCATGCATTGTGAGATGAATCTGTCTAAGAACTTCTTGAAAACAATAACAGGGAAGAAGGATACCGTGAAAGTGAGAAGAGATTTGCAGAGGCGGAATTTGCGCAGACATCTTTGGCTGACTCCAAATCCCCATCACCCAGGGAAGATGCTCAAGCCTCGAGCTCCGTATGTTATGTTAGATCACGAATTTGATCAGTTTGCAAGGTGCCTAGAGGCCTTGAAGACACCATCCGGCTATTCCTCAGACTTGGGCAAGTGCATTCGCAAAAAGAACTTTGGCGGCCTGAAGTCGCACGATTACCACGTGTTGATGCAACAGGTGCTGCCACTGGCACTTCGGGGGCTAATGCAACCTGGGCCACGCCTGGCTGTCATGAGAATGTGCAAGGTGTTCCGACGTTTGTGCACAAAGGTTTACAACCCAGCAGACTTTGCATCATTGGAGCTTGATGTTGCGGAAAGCATGGCGTTGTTGGAGATAGAGTTTCCGCCTTCTTTTTTTGACGTAATGACCCACCTTCCCTATCATCTCGCGAAGGAACTTGACCTCTGTGGACCTGTGAGCGCTCGTTGGATGTATCCGGTAGAACGTTACATGAAGGTCTTGAAAAACCATGTGAGGAACATGGCACGACCGGAAGCGTGTATGGCGGAAGGATACTTGAAAGAAGAGTGCCTAGGTTTCATAACGGAGTACTTGAAGCGGTTTGAGCCCACACAGAGACGTGTTTGGGACGAAGATGAAGAATATGGTGACGCTGAGGAGGTGCTGCAAGGCGCCGGAAGGCCATATGTGATGAGCCCCGAGCTTCGAGATGTCGCTCACCAGTACGTGCTAACAAACGTGTCTGTTATGGAGGATTTGAACGCGTAAGTCCTTGATACACCATAAACCGCAAGCCAGGTCCCTCGGATTTGGCAACAGTCAGTGCCGCCCCCTTCATGCATCTGTGCCTCTCTCGGGCAATGGCTGTCGGTTCCACACTGTCGGCTCGAAGTCGCCTATGAGTAGTAGGAAAGTGACTTTTTAGTCACTTCTAAGTCACTTACCAGTCGTACCTCTGTAACTTTTCGACTTCTGCGCAACTGTTTGTAGTGAGATTTTAGTCACGCTAGTGACAGCCCCCTACGCAATGTTCTTCAAGTGTTTTACTGTTGTCACCCTTTTTGTGTACCTCCTTACTAGTTGCAGACGGACCAATGAGTGTGTTTGGTATGATTGTGCAGGAAATGGCAGACCGCAGTTGAGCAAGATCCGTCTACTTTGGCGCTCGCAGACTGGATTATGAACACCGTGGATGAAACTGAGTTGAACCTGCGGAACCCGAATGACATGGATCGCCTCTTGTTAAGCAACAAGCCATCTCGAGTGGCCACTCGATATACAAGGATCTTGGCATTTGGTAACCGGTTTCGGGTTGAAGATGACACATCTGCTCGAATGGTGAGCTACAACAGCGGTGTCGCATCGGTGTTTTCACTGCCCACCGAAAGTGATGAGGATGCATCAGTTCCATATATTGGTGTTCTCCAGGACATATTGCTCTTGGATTACGGAGCATTGCAAATGCCGGTCATCCTACTACGATGTGAGTGGGTGAAGCCCTTCAACACTCGCGGGAATCCAACATACATCCGAGATGACGACGGCTTTTTGGTTGTCAACTTCCGCCACAAACTTTCTCGCTTGTCGGAGCCCTTCATCTTTCCAAGCCAGGCGACGCAGGTTTTCTTCTCCGATGTGGTCGACAGACCGGGTTGGAAAGTTGTCTTACGCAAAGAAGCAAGAGCAAAGCGAGAAGTGGTTGACACCACAGATGCCTTCATCAGCACCACAGTGGATAGCGTGGGATTAGTAGCCCCTAAACAGCTTCCTCGAACAGTGCAAAGTGTGAACTTAGTGGGCGCTATAGAGTTGTCTGTAGAAGACAACTTAGCCGCACAAGTCGCATACTAGCATCACTATTCCCTGGACGACTGGCACATAGTGTCGCTCAGTCATTACCAAGTGACGGCGGAGTCGCGATCAAGTCGTATACAAGTGACGTATTCTGTATGACTCCGAGACTGGACAGAGGGCCCATTGTGAACTTCCTAAATTCTATTTTGAGAACTCCTTTAAGCCATGGACTTCCAAACCGCCTCCATTCAGCATAATTGTAAAATGTCCACTTTGCAATTGCTTGACGCACTGCGTAGCGTGGCCGTTTTACAATTTCTGCAAATTCATGCCACCCCTCTAGCGAGAGCTCTATGAAATAAACAATGCAATAATTACCTGAATGTGGTATCTCAGTGATGGAATCACCTATCTTCGCCTTTAATAGAACTCCACCCATTGTAGGTGAAGCTCCCATGAGATCCTTAACCCTTTCTTTGTGGCCCTTCTCTTTGGTAGAATCCTACACTACTGTGTAGTCGCGCTGAAGTCGCGGTATAGTGTCAATGAAGTGACGGAGAAGTTTCTCAGAAGTCACTGCAAGTGGCCCCCTATGACAACCACGCAGTCATCCCCGACTGTGCAAAACCGCCTGCTGACTGTCATGCCACATCAGCACGTCTTCATTGTTCCCTACAGCAGTCATGGATGAAATGGTACCCCTTAGCTGCAATTCATCTCACAGTCACGAGCGCGACTGCTCCGCGACTCGACTCTTGTGCATAAAATGAGCCGGTGCAATTAGGGAGGTGCTAGTCGCATCATAGTCGCATTTTTCCTACAGTCACATATTTGGTAGTTTTCTTGTAGTGGAAGTGCAGTGACCTCTTCACAGTTCATGAAGTTAGGCACCCATCTTCTACCCAAGGATTAATGTCATGTGTGGTGTTTGTTGCAGTATCGGATCGGCGACGACGTGTTTCTCTTCAATCCACGGTCAATAAGGCAGAAGGTAGCAACAGGAACAATTAGCGGCCTCCCTGGGAAACATAAGTTTCATTTTAATGATATTCCAGAGACGTGGTTTAAGGTGGACGTCAAGGAGGTCATGCACGGTGGTGTGGTGCTTATGTACCCCAACGATGCGGATGATCAACGTAAGGTTGAAGATGCGAAGGGCACGTGTACAATATGGGACCAAAAGTATATTAAGACGCGTTGAGATGACTGCAGGAACCGGTCCTGTGTTCAGCGAATTTTTAGAGTCATGCCAGTCTTCTAACTTTTCCTACATGGCCCAATGCCTTCATAATTGTGCCAAGGTTACATTGCAGCTATGGCTGATCGTATCTCTGGATCCACTTGTAAGGTGCATTGTGTGAAATTCAATTTCAGGTTTTGTATCCCGAAGTTGTTGCTGTCTAACTCTCCTGACTTTTTGCCGGTTTCTCATAAATAAAAATCATTGTATTCCTAGTCTGCGTTGTGTTGTAATGTCTATGCCCTTGTGAGAATTGCATTGTTGGCTTTGTAGTCCTTCTTGATCTTCATGGGGCAGTAAGAAACTCAAAGCGTTCATTCAATGCCGTAGCTAGAATGTCACACGCTAGTCACTTTGTAGTAGGCGGTTGTGACTGTGGACTCTTGAATTTGACTACAATGTAACAGGTATGTGACAGAAACGTACTTGTGTGTGAACTACTACCTAACTGGTACACCGTCAGTCAATCACCGTGAAGGCGTAAACTCCACTAGAATCTTCAATATTCCATTTTGTAACTCAAAAGTAACTATGTGATCACTGCATACAATCCCAAAAATTGACTACAGTATGACTGAGGCATCCATAAACCCAGTCCCAATTTCCATTCAGCAATGCTCCTACATGACTAAAACACGACTGTACCATGACCTCAAAGACGGCTGACGTCACTGACACGTCAGCCGAATCATTAATTACTTATTATTGGATATTGTTGCAAAATTGAGCCCATACATGTACTCCAAAGTCACTGGATCGTGACTAAAGCATTACTTTAGAATAGGCCTGTAAGGATGCACCACGTCACCAAAATTCACCGTCGACTCAACTGCCCGATGCCCAAGTAAATCTTTTAGTCCTCCCTTCTTTTACTCAGACTATGTCACCCATTTCTCATCTAAGGACTTCAACGGACGGTGATAATACCCTTGTAGTCATAGCGCAGTCGACTGCGTCACTATGACTGTATGGCTGCCCAGTCATAGTTGAGTCATAGTTGTCCCGTATGACTCATATTGAGTCATAGCGGACAGTCATAGTGGACCCCTTTTTTTTGTAGTGCGCATGCCCTACCCGAAGGTGAAAAAAATATATCATGTGTGTCTCAATTCTCCTTGGCCTAAACACCACCCATCAATAAATAAAGGTAATATGTTGTGGTCCCTAACCAAAGGTGAAAATGGCAATTGGGCTTCTATTTCTGGATGACTGTATTGTTCAATATCTTGCTAGGCTTCACTCCGTAGTCATGGAATTGAAGTTGAAGATTCAATACTCACAACAAAATGGTTATGCAGATTAAGATCTACTTACAAAAGAGTACAACGTTCCTCCTGGGCTGCACCCTCTACGTCTCTCCTGCGGAAAACATTGGAACTTCTGAGGACTCCGATCGTTGACCTCCTTCCCTTCTTTATCTTCAATTTCCTGCAGATCGGAATCAAGTCCTACTAAAAACCCACCATGGTTTGATGAAATTATTAGTGCTCTTTTTCAAGAGTTTAGTAACTGCTTACGCGAAGAAAATAGAAGTTTTCCCCTCTTCTTCCTTTTCCTCGTCCTCTCCGTAAACCCAAGACTACCCTCATGTGTCTCATTTTCCTTCAGCATTAGTCATATGCTACATATTGCAATGTGACTAAAAAAATAGCAAAAATTCGTGTCGCTTCCACTACTACTCAGATCATGCTAAAGTTGCTTCGAAGTGATCAACTGAATCTAACACCCACTATATTCACTAGCACTACTATCTGAAGCCTTACCACTCACTACTTTAGCTCTTGAAATGATGTTTCACTTGATGACTTTATATTACACTAAAAAATCACACAGTTGCAAGACCCTTCACTTTGGCTAAAGAATCGATTCTTTCTTATACAATTCAGAAGTGAAATTTTATATGAGTAAGTGAAGATATGACGATTTGCTTTAAATTTCAATGACAAGTTCGAAGAATTTTCTAGATGGGCTTCATCAAATGTTCCTACAAGGTTCATTTCTATAAATAATTATTAAAATGACCAAACCTTAAGAACTTAAAAGTGTGATTATTGTTTATATCTTTGAGAAAGTGAATAACGGATACACTGATAAAATTAAATTGAATAAGTAGTTGTAGGTTATAAAGGAGTCCAATTCAAATGGACTCCTTTATTAGTTGCCAAAAAAATATGATATTAGTCCCAAAAGATATTTGTGACAGTCTTATAACGGGCTGTGCTGAAATTAGGGGCACCTTAATGTATGTGAGATATTTATTTCAGATGAAATATGGATGATTAAATGGGTTGGTTCTTATTTGCACAGGTGTCCTATTACAATTTTGAATAAGAAGTTGGCGAGGCACGTACTTCATTTTGGATATTAAATTACCCACGTTTACTATGTTCTTTGAATTATAAAATACGTGGCCTCATTAGTTAGGTACTTCATCAGTCACTTCAAGAGCAATGTACCAAAACCTACATTTCGGCGGCCATTTCAAAAACCAACTTCTTTCTGTACTAGAAATATTGCATTCTAACGGCTACTCTAAATCCCATAGTCTAGTGTCCCCTGGTTCCATTTACAAGACTATCTCATGCCCTTATATACTGTACTCTTGAACCCTAGAAGTCTTTTGCTTCCTGTTATTTGATGTTTGTTGCTTAATATTTCTTCAGTTCTCTAGTGAAGGCAAAGTTCTTTGGCAATGGCCTCCATCCGAGCAGATGGACATGAAATTCCGCTAGTACTTCCTCTTGATGAAGAAGGGTTTGCTGTCGTGTCTTCACACCTTTTGCATGTTAGATTTGGATTTGTCCAGTCTAGTATTTACGTTGAAGAGGAGGTCATGTCCGACTTGGGTCACTTGAAGGAATCTGTCCATATGTTGAAGGTAGCAGTTGACGATGGTCATGTCTGGAAACTTTGTCACGGGCGCTATAGAGCTTATGGTTTGTGCTCTGTCGTCATGGGTGGCTCCAATGATGTCTTACCTTGCACGTCAAATTATTCTACAGTGAATATGCCGTCTTCGTGTCATGATATTAGTAGTTCGATGGAACCTGATCACATCAGGCTTAGGAGTACTCCTATTCAACTTGTTCGAGTGAAGCAAGAAGTTCTAGATCCAATCATCGATATATTGAGTGAGTCTGAGGGAGAGTCTTCCAGCTAACCCAACTTACAACCAACACTTCATCATATACTTCCTGAGAAAGTCCTGAAGCCACCTTCCACTCCGTTTAGCACACCTTCTGGTAGTCTTGCTTCTTCCACTCATTCACGTCCACCAACTTATCCAAATGATACAACTACCATTAGTATTGTCAATTGTCTTCGCACACTAGGAGCTATTCGTGGATCCAGGAACGAAGTTGCTGCTTTAGACTATGATTCAATCTTACATCACAAAGTGTAGTACCTGCCCCCAAACTTCGATGGAAATGTGATATTCGAGTTGCCACATCTTCGTGCTTCATCTTCAGAGACTACTGGTAGGAACTTGCATGGTATGGATAAACGTTATGATGGTCATGCATGGTGTCGAACCATGACATCCAATGGGTGTAAGTACACTAGACCATGTACTTTTTCACGTCACAATGCCATTTTCCAGGAGAACACTCCTTTGCACTTGCTATTGCTTGACCTTAGAGTCTATATTCTCCATTTTTTTTTAAGAAGCCAAACAATATACACGTGAAGATTATGTGCACTATATTTGTTCCTTGAATTACCAAGTTAAAGGGTGAGAAATTTGTACTTTTTGGATTATTAGTAAAATGTCACAGTGGTCAATTTTGCATAAAAGTACAAATATCTTGGTCATAGGAAGTTCAAATCGGTTAGGGGTGGGGGCAGAGAAGGGGAGGAGGGATAGTATCTTGGATTCTACTCTCAATTTTATGTTCACAGCTTACATTCAAGAGAAATCTTGGAAATAACGCCATTTTTTTTTGCAGCATGTACTAAGTACAAAAATGCAGTTTTTTTCAATTGGGTTAAAGATTCATGATGCCGGCAACTAGTTCTAGATTGGCTTCAAGTTGAATGCAGAGAAAAAACATTTTTCCATTAAAAAGGGTTTGGCGCTTTACTACGTCTTTCTGATACCAGTAGTACTCTTAGTACATTTTTGTACTTTTGGAGGAGGAATATGTCTTCAATGCTGGGCCACCGTATCCTGCAAAGTCAGAGTTTTCTTGGACGCCGGTCTGTTTTCTGTAGTTTTGTTTATGCGCCGCCACTGCTGCGTCTCTCTCCGTCGTCTCTCTCCATCGTCTTTCTCCTCTGGGTTCCTTTGGGGGGTGGGGTGCACTAATTTATTGTGTAGTTTGTGTTTGGCTGGATGTTGTAGCTTTCCAAACAACTGCAATTAGGTTTTCGTTGTGGCCGTGGACAAAGCGCGAGCACTCATGTTTTCTCAATTTTGTGTACACAATGTCTACAGCTACACAACGCCCGGCAGTTCTTGTTCAAAAGCTCATTACATCGTACTTCACTACAAGTCTTTCTACTAAGATGAATTCTCTTTGCTGCCATTCGATTAGTGAGACTAGTAACTCTAGATACATTTCGGAAACCCCAGTTTCCAAGCAAGGGAATCTTGATTTCTATATAGGGAGGTGCAACGCAATTGATGAGTCCCTGAGGTGTTCTCTCTTCAATAGCTCAGAGTCAATTGTATCATATCCCACTACTAGCTTCGATTTGACCCCTTCACTTTCTTCCGTGAGACTTTCAAGTGGGATTCCTAGTGCCAGCTGCGGATCCGTTGTGTTCAGAAAGTGAGTGTTGCTGCCAATTTATGAAGGTGAGGCTGTAGTGGAAGTCTCATGAAACGATGATCCTGCTGGCTTTATTTCACATGCAGTAATTTTGGATTGTGTTAGCTTCACAACTCTTGAACTACGTACTCTGATTTGCTGCTAGAAGATTGATGGGTGTATGTCTTACAATTCCGTGTTCTTCTACTTGGGTGCCCAGAATGGGTAACACAACGAAGAGACAATGTGTGCGACAGGGCATTGGTTGCTCGGGTCCAGCAGCTAGGGCCGCTACTGATCGCTTGCAAGAAGAGCAACAAACATCAATAGCTGAGAGCTCAAGAGAAAGGAAATCTTGTCTAAGAGAACGAGAGAGACTGAGGCATGAGGAGACACTGATTTTAGCAACAGCCGCTCCAGATGTTGGGGTGGAAGACGCATTATCAGTGAGAGAGTCCAACCGGATCTCCCTTTGTGTAGCGCAGTATTTAGTTCAGGAGTTGAGATGTTGCCCTGGTCCATCAAGTAGGAATGATGTGATGGAGAGGATATTGCGCCATAATAGTGTTTCACCTTTGCTACCTGATTACTATGCTCAGTCGCAGAAAGCCAAGGTCATTCATGCATTTATTGAGAACTTCAAGTATGAGTTGCAATTAGTTAAGGTAGCTAACTCCAATGAACTGTTGGCAAGGAAAAGTACTTTGTTGGATGCAGCAGTTAGCTTGGGAATCGATGGGGTAAGGCCACTGTCACGTGTTTTGGATACATCAGCAGAGAGCATCAACATTGCTTTGAGTAGAAGAGTTTATGCCCCTGGTCCTGAAGATGCGGTTTTAGGGCTTCGCTTACAGCGCAAGAAGAGAGCGGGGCTATCTGAGTACGTCAAGCAGCAGATTTATCTATGGTGGAAGGGGTAGACTAAAGTATCACCAAACAGAAAGGACGTCATGAAGCACAGAGTAGATCACAAGCAATGGGCTGAGCCGCATCCAGTTCATTATCTGTGCGATTCTCAGGTATGTTAAAATCTAGTGTTTAGGTATGGATTTGGCATTCTGTATGTTTTGAAGTCCTGATATTTGTTATTCAAACTAGTTTGCTAGAAGTTGCAACGAAAGGAACATAATTTTGCTCAATGGCAACTGTACTTTGTGTACAAAGTTATACCTGTTCACACCTGAATTGGTATGCATGCTAGCAAATATGCATGTTGTACATAGTTTATTTGGGAGTTTTTCACTCTGGAATCAAAGCTTGTACTGTTGTCGCGGTTAATGATACTTGTTGTATAAGTAGTATTATTACATCAATTAGAAGTTTGTACACACTTGGAAGTAAGAGGAGATATGTAGTACTTAGAGTAATCTAAGTACATTATCAGACCATGTCATGAGTCTAATGTACATGTTTAGGGATAAAAGTATAAATGTATCCCTCGCAAATACTTTGCGTACTTCCTGTATGTGGAACAACTTTGTGCTTGTATATTTTCTACTTTGGACTATGAGGACTAAAAAGAAACCCAATACAACTATGCATTAATGTGTCTTTTGTACTTCAGACCATGAGGAGCAAAGAGCAACCCCGGTACAACTATGCATTCATGTACATTCTGTAGGTAGTTATATGCACTTTGTACATTAGGCATTCTAAGTGGTCGTGGTGAGGTTAAATATAAGGGAGGTGTAGATGGTTTAGTAGTTCTGACGATCAACTTTGCCATGAAGTAGTGAGAATAATGTACATTGTGATGATACTTTTTCTACAACTAGTATCTTTTGTACATTTGTTATGTACAAGACTTACAAATGAGGGTCCTTATTGTACATGGTGTGCATCTCCGTGACTTTTGCAGACCTATTTCTTCCTGCGCTTCACGGAAGTTCACCCAGAATGTAGTGTACGGCAGAGGACATTTGAGAGGTTGAAGCCATGGTGGGTGCGCAAACTGAAGGAAAGGAATACATGTTGTTGTATCTACCACGTGGAGATGCACTTCATGTTGGTGGGGTTGAGCAATCTCAGGGACAAACTCCGAGGGCTGCATGTTCACTGTGTTTGCCGCTGCGTGGTGTGCATAGGCAATGGGGAAGGAATTTGTTGTGCACATGAGTCTATTTTCAAGCGGATAACTTTAATTTGGGAAGCATGCGTTTGTCCAAAAGGGGAGTTTGATGTGTGGCATAGACTTGAATGCCTTATGGAAGATTGTGATATGTGTGGTTTTCATCTCCTTAAAATTTGTCCTCTTGAGTTGTGTGCCTCTAACTCCTTTACCTTGAAGTGGAAGTGTTTTGAGTACTACCAGGTGGGAGTTGATGCTCAGACTGGAAGGCCCAAGAAACGACTTCGGGAGGCTTTTAAGGAGACTCCTGCTCATGAATTCCTATCGTACATGGAGAAAACCGTAACAACGTTCATCACGCACAATTTCAAGGCACGGTGGCAGGATGAGCAGTGCCAACTCATAATGAAGAATATCCCTGAGGGGGTGGTGGTATCACACATTGACTACGCTGAGAACTACAGCTTTGCCATCCAGAACGAGGTGCAAAGCTTGTATTACTTTAGCACTAGTGTGACCATCTTGGTTCACATCACGATGTGGAAGGAAGAAGATCAAATCATGAAGCAAACGCACTTCTACATATCTGATGACAAGGCCCACGATTCAGCTTTTGTTCAGCATTGCCTACTGCTCCATTGGGATTGGCTAATGGATGCCGGACTCACTCCAGAGGAGCACTGGGTTTATAGCGATGGGTGTAGTGCTCAATTTAAATGTGCAACTGCAATGTATTTTGTTGCACGCTACCCTGGGCTCACTGGAGGTTGCAAGATGAATTGGAACTTCTTTGAATCTGCTCATGGAAAGGGCGAATGGGATGGTGCAGGGGCTGTAGTGAAAAGGGCGCTTGCTGCTGAGCAAATTGCAAATCCATTGAGGCCATTACGGAATGCTGCTGAAGTGGTGGATTTCCTAGAGTCCAAGTACACAGAACGTGTACCTAGCTCATACAGAAGGGCTAGACCTCCCCCTCTTTCTCGTGTTTTTTGGTTGATTGGAGATACAAATGTTGATCACAGTGATGTTAGCATCAAATGTAATACTTTACCAGGCTCCAAAAGTCTCTACTCTATTTCTGGTTTTTCTTTGACTGACCCTACTCTGCTTAGGACTCGTGAGTTGTCATGCTTTTGCATCCCATGTATAGATGGGGATTGGACTGAGTGTGAGAACTCAGCATATGTGTTGGAGTGGCAGGTTCAGAGGCTACAACCTTTGAGCGTTGTTGCAGTGGCGTAACAAATCGAAGAGATGGACGATGAAGCGAACTCGGTGCATGATGGTATTTTGCAGGAGGTTGGTGACTTGGTGGACATTGGCGACAACTTCATGATACCTGCAGAGGAAGAAAACGAAGATGGTGTTGATTATTACATTCTCCAGTGTTTGGCCAAGAAATTCGTGTTACGAGAGTCCATGACTTGTCCATGGGGCGGTGTATTTCGAGCTGGAGATGCGGTGATAAGAGCAAAGTATTACAAGAAGTATGGGCGTGGAGATGAGACCTACGTGCTTTGTGACAAGGCTGTTGATGCTCATGTTGAGTCTCATTTGGTTCGGGCTTGCAAATTCCCTATGGTTCTTGCTTCCCACAGGGTAAAGGGAACCCCCGTATACAAGGTGTCCAGCGAAACACAACAGATGTGTGAAGACGCCTTGCGGGAGTGGTGGGCATTCAATGGTGATTAACTAGGCTGCAGTGGTCATCGAGGGATGTCCTCACTCCTCAAGGCTGTTACGCATTTTGGGGTGGAACTCTAAGTATAGTTTAGAGTATCTATAGATACTTTGAGGACTGAGAACCATTCAACCCAGCTGTTGATACGGCAAGTGCCAAGTCTTTTAATAAATTGTCATGAGTTTTTGAACTCACTTTCATACTTTAGAGTCTTTTTTTGAACCTTTGCCATATGCAACTGATGGGTTAATCACATTTGCAAAATGCTCTTCTAGTCTGATATACCGTTCCCGATTGATTTAGAAAATTTTTAGTCGGATGAACCAGAGTTTTTTTTTTATACAACTCGGATTGAGGATGTTCAAGACAAATTTTTTCCACATGAAAATGGAAGATGCAAATAGGACCAAACAAGGGGCGTCTTTGATTGATACGTAAATTTATAAATCTTTATTACTTCAAGTCTTATATGACAATAGTACATATATATACATGGGTAGTACATCTAGTACATCTAAATAGTACCCATAGTATATCTAAGTAATAGATGGAGTACATCTAATTACATTTAGTATTTCAAAAAACGTGTACATAAAGTACATTTATTCTAACGTTAGTACATATAATACACCTAAACTTCTATCGTATTGTAAGTTCTAAGTCATCTGGTCCTACCTCGTTTCTTTGGTGCTTTGCGGCCCGCAAGTGGCAATTTTAGAACCGGTTTGTCTCTACACATGGTACTCAGACAATTGCAATGAAACATAGTCTGGTCCTTGGTTTTGAAATTTATGCCATAATCCCATGTCAATTCCTCTCCACGTTCTACGATGCGATTAGTAAAGAAGACCACGTGATAGAAGTTGCGGTTCACAGTCTCAATTAAGACAGGTAGGTCCACTAGATTTGGGTCGCCACATCTATAATGTCCAAGTGCAAGGGTCAGTCCATCATATAAGTCCAACATTCAAAAAGAATTTAACTGAAAAGGGTGTCCCAATCTAATGTGAGATTAAATAATGTGTCACAATTGCACTGCTGCTGCAGGCCACTACATTTTGAACCTTGCACTTGTAACGCCCAAGTGCAAAGCGCAGTCCTCACAAAAAAGTATAAGCTCATAATAAATTCAAAAAATGACTTCCATGACTAACCTGTGGTTCAAAAATCTGGCAACGTTTCCGAAGTGCGTGGAATCCAAGCACAAAGCACTGTCGTCATCCATCTTCTGCCAAATATCCCAATCCGCATCAAGTAACAAACTATAGGAGAGTACACCATCTGCCCGCAAGTTTCTCGCAATCAGCTCAGCAGTTGTTAAAATCTCCCCTGTCAGCTCAAATACAAATGCACCTCTGGGGATACGCTCAGTTGTTTGAATCCCCCATCCGGTAAGGGCTGTAGGAAACACCTCTACTCGAAACTTCATCCCCTGCTGTACAACCCGATTGCCACATTGATTACTACATCTGCACTTCACATTGCACTCCTTAATGAAAATACGGGGAATATGACCCTCGCATAATTCCGATCCCCTAATACAAGGGTCACCCTTCTTACAGAAATGTGGATCCCCGTTGCTGCCTTCTTCCAAGCATTCGTCAGCCAAAATGCCTCCGTGGTATGCACTTCGACCTCCAAGATTGGCGTGGCATACACACTTGGAACCTGCACCGGCACAATCGCCTAAACATAAACAATAGTCCCCAGGGCGGAGGCTCTCGAGTGTAGGATGTACCTAGGCTTGCTCATAAACTACATTGGAAGTTATGTACTGAAAATGAGTCAGAGCAACATCAGATTGAGCAACATGGACAGGGGTCTTCTCGAGCCCCTTAGACAAATCTCCAGCATCATCAGGGTTGACGAATTTCAATGTCCGGGGCAAAATCACGTCCATTTTTTGGACGTCCGGACGTCCGGACGTCCACATTTTCGGGACGCGCGGACGATGTGGACGGCGTCCATCGGACGGCATCCGTCGGCCGTTCGGACGACGCGGACGGGCGGTCGGCGCGGTCGGCGCGGTCGGCGAACGGATCGACGGGCGGACGGGCGGATGGCGGACGGATGCCGCGGACGGCAAACGACGGAAGGCACGGACGGCGGACATGTCTGCGCGGACGGCGGACGGATGCCGCGGACGGCAAACGACGGAAGGCGCGGACGGCGGACATGTCTGCGTGGACAGCGGACGGAAGGCCCGGACGGCGGACGGCGTGGACGGGCGGACATCCATAAAACTACAGTACATGAAGCCAAATTTGATGCATTATACTATTACATTTTTGTAGGTAATACTTGATCCAGAAAATGATGCACACAATGTAATTTCAGTCAATAGTGCTTGACTATTGAGAAACAAAAAAACCTTGATGATATTTTGAACATCATTAAGTTCAGGTGCATTACAATGATAGGTTCAAAAAATAAATTGCCGTTACATGCTTCCATGTAACAATTCATCATGAACACTTGAATAATGAATTATACATCCCTTTCATCCCGAAGGCTGATAATCACTATCTCCTTTCACCTCTGCCCTGCTACTATGACCTCTAGTATCCCATCCTGAATCTTCATCTTCATCGTTGTCTGACTTTTCCATATCCTCTGATAAAGATTGTACAATTGCCCCTCCTTGTACTTGCTTGGATGCAACTGACCTCGTTGGTCGGCCCTTCCTCTGCTCTTGTTTGGCTCTTAGTATAGACTTTCCTATACCTTCTTTAAGGCCATGAATCGGTTTTAATTTCCTCGCTGAAATTGGTTGACATACATCAAGAGGGGTTTTACCAAGACTTTGTCTCTTTGATGGGGAAATTGCAAAAGCCTCCATTAATCTTTTATTTCGAGCTTTGTGGGACTCTTTCACCGTTGGTGGTCTTACTTGCGATCCTCCTTGATTGGGTATCTTTGCTCCAATCATCTGCTGCAATGTTCCATCAGACGATTTGAATGAATCACATTTTGTTTGGCCAAAACGTTGACCAAACATTGATGCCAATGTCTCGTCCTTCTCATCATCGCTCCATGATTAATTGAATGGATTTGGATTGACACGAAGGTGCATTCCGGTCGGACTGGTCAAATGTTGTTTAACTTGTTTCCCAAATCTTGAGCCTCCGGGACCATTCAAAGTTGTACTACCTCTTGTATGTAGTGCTGATGGACGATCGCTACGTGGTCGTAATTGGAGATCTTGCACAATTTGCTTCTGGTCTTCGACGTTGTAAACTAGCATTGGGCAATCAAACTCCGTCACACGTGCATCTACATTCGATGGTAATTCCACACATTCAACACTTGTATTATCCACATTCATGTCAGACTTCACCCCACACTCTCCCATGTCATTGACTTCAAGATTTTCTTCTACAAGTGCCATTGCCATGGGTAGACTCTCGAGAATTGGAATCACTTCATCTGTTTGGGGGATGCAATCATTGACAAACATTGCCTCATTTTCCTCCACTATTTGCGCATGAGTGTCCTCCGTATTGGCTAGAATCTTTTCACTAGTCAACAACCCGGTTCCATCTACAAATTTAGCTATAGAAGGGCCACCTTCATCATATTCACAATTGTCCTCATCCAATGGAAAATTGTAAATGTCTTCCGCATTTCTATCCTCGTCTTCATTGTTTCGATTTGGGCTCCGGAGCGGTTCATCATCCAAATTGGTGATGTCATCGTTCATAGCATCTTCGTCATCGAATAGAGGATCACCATCTTCACCATCTTCATCACGCTCGTCCTCCGACATAGAATCTTCCGACTCCACATTCTCGGTGTACCACTTCTTCTCATCATTTTCCTTTGATGCACAAAGGACTTTGGAATTGGTGTATACATACACCAAATCTTGGGCTCTCTGTGGCTTCAACTTGTTTCGAAATTTGTTGTGAACAAATGAATAGCTACTCCAATTTCGTTCACATGAAGACGAAGATACCGGTTGGGCCAAAATCCTCTTAGCAATTGGAGCAATGAGCTTCCCACACGCACCTTCAAAATCCCACCAAGCGTGCGCCGACAATTGTTGCTCGTCTGGATTCAACATGTTGTGAAATGGAGGTTCCCTGTGGCGGAAGGCTACAAATTCTTTCACGACCGAGGCGTACTCCCCTTGTTTGCAAATTTTCATTAGAACACGCTTGCATGCATCCATTGCATCTTGGTCGTCGGCTAGCTCTTGGTCTTCAAGAAGGTAGGGGTTCAACAAAGCTCCTGCATAATGTAGATCGGTCTCCACCAATTCCCGTCGAGCATAATACGGTTGCACTAGTGGAATGGCAAGGTCTGAGGATAAACGAAAAGGCGGTTTATCTAAAGAGAGGACATGTTTCTCTAATTTCCTCATTATGTGCAGCACCTTGCCCATCCAAGTCACGTAGACCATTTACAACGGGAGCCGACAAGTCCTTGAAATTCTGACAACGGCGCCAAAAATGCTCGCTCAAAATTATCTTCTTCACCATTCGACATTCATTGCGGGATTTGGAGTTCCGCCCAAACTTCCTTGCGTATTCATCCCATTGCGGGTCCGTCACTGTTTGTTGCAACTTCCCATTGACCTTCAACATGCGCCCAATCATGTTGTAATTAGAGGCAAACCTTGTTTCCACCACCATCAACAAATTATATTCCGGTGAGTACTTCCGAAATATTGCAAGTGGCATGTGCCGCTTCTTGAAGAATTTCACCACGATACGGGCATTTTCCACGACCTCTTCAATCCATTGTTCATTCCCCCAATCTTTCAGCAACAAATTGAAGGCATGCACCACACAACCTTGAAAAAAAATGTGGGGATATTTACTAGATATCAAATTCCATGTTGCAGGGTTCACTGACGCATTATCTGTACTCACCTGCACCACATTGTTGGGGCCTACTTGTTCTATCAGGGTTGCTATTTTGTGAGCCTGTGAGCATGGAAGTGTGAGCCTGGGAGCTTGCGAGTGAATATTTTTGCGGTTTATTAATTGATGAAGTACCCATGACCGTGGACTTAAAAATAATGACGGGAGCATAGAATGTAAATTTGGGAAAAAAATGGTCAAGCATAATTTTTTATTAAAGAGTTTAGTACGTGCAAAGTGAAATTCATTTTGAATTCTATTGTTACGAATTAGAGTAATTCTAAATCATCCTTGAATTACCTTTTTAGTGTATGTTGGCCAGTATTGGCGTATACATGGTGTTTGGTTAGTTTCAACCATTAAAATGTAGAATAAAAACTGCGATTAGGACTCCAATTCCAAAATTACTCAGAGGGATCAAAGTGAAATACTTCTAACAAATATAAAGTTATATTTGTAACCATTTTGTACTAATGAAATAAGGGATAAAAGAGGGTTATTAGGGTTTAAAACATGACATACAATGATTTATGACACTAGAATAACATAACAAGATAAAGGACATTTGTTTCATTCTCCATGCATTGGGACGGAGGAAGCCCTCTACACTGGCCAACTCTTAATTTTGAATGTTAATGATTTAGGATAACTTTAGGATTATGGTCTTCACAAATGTATTAGGCCAAAATTGTGTTTAGGCATATGATGTCAAATATACACCAGAAGGACTGTTACTTCATTATCATGGGTTCAAAATGAAATGGAATTAATTACAGTGATTATTATTCATCTTTGTAATCAGTAGTCATATTAAACCACTATTAAGGATTATTCAAAATGAGGCTCACATTCTGAAAGTTGTACAAGAAACTAGATCATACTATTTCAAAAAGTATTACAAAATTGAGAAAAAAATGTTTACGTTCCAATACAACAATCATGTATGTTATGTAGAATGTTGATGACTATGGGTTAGAAAACAACATATTGTAGACAATAAAATGAAAGGCATGTACTGCAATGCATCCTCAAATTGAATCAAGTAGAAGATGTTGACATAGACTCAGAGTGATCACTACTATGAGACGATGATGTCTCATTGTCTGATTCGAAGGCTATGACGTCTACAAACTGCAAGACTCGTGGCTCTGTCAACCTAGAATTCTTCTTTAGAGGAGCATTTGGTTGACATGCATATGTTGAAGCTAAAGCCTTTGCATACGACGGCAACATGAATGTCTTCTCTGGGCTTTGGAAAAAACTAGGTAGACTAAAGAAAGGGCGATGACCAGCCGTCTTAGAAATCATGCTGCAATCCACAGAAGAAATTAGAAATTATATGGAAATCCATTTCACAACATTGAACAGAATGGACATATGTGAAAGTGAACCGCATGCAAGGTTTAGGATACGACTTATTTATTTAATGTAAATGGTAGTTCAGGATAGACTTACTTACTGAATCGAGATTTCTTCACAATGTAGGGAACATCAACATCCAATGAATCCTCATCATCAAAATGTTCCACGACTGCTGGAGTTGATGTAGGAGCACATGGAGGTACACGAATCATTGGGGCCAAAACGGCATCAAAGATGCCTTTGTCTTCCTCAAGTGCAACAATGTGCCCGCTCAGAACCCTACAAGCATGGATGGAGGCTCCTAATAGCACACACCAGTATGACAACAATGAAGTCAATTAATAGAATTGAAGGAATCAAAGACCAAATAGAAGTAAGAGTTTCCAAAAATACGTAGTGAAGGCATTTGATATAACCTGTTGCAGTAGTGCAGTCTAGAACAACGTCGTCTGGGAGTGAGCATGCTTCAATCAGCATTTGCAAAAATCGTGGATCCTTCTCTCGCGCCCCTCTCCAAGGTTTGGAGTTGCTGTCCATACTCAATGTCTCAACTTTCGTGAAATTTTGTAGGACATCGTCGCGGGCTACATCCACCCCTAGTTTCTTCAAGTTCGGGCACGGTTGGAATTTGAACTTGGAAGGACCAATCCCAGGGAGGTTCCTCACCAACAATGAAATCCCAAATCGTTGTGTCTGCGTGAATGAACTCAATTAAGAAATTAGCACAAAGTAGAGTAGGGCCACGGAAACTTAGTAATTGGAATGCATAAACTTCAATTACATTTCACAAGAACTAAAACAAAAGCAAGCATACAATTCCAATACTAAATACACCATCACTGGATCTCATGATAATTGCAAGAGTTTTGGAAGTCAAATGAAATGCCAATAAGCAATACGATACATTCAAAAACAAGATGAAAAAACTATGTACCGTTCTTGAGGGTGAAACTGGTGAAGTCAAGTGTAGCCAGTTCATTCCCCACCAGTCCTTCATCTTCTCGAAAGAGTAAGTAGTACCATACTTGAGAATAGTGGCTTTCGTGACGGCCCTCAAAGGATAGATAATAATGAGAGCTCCATCGTCATGCAAGTGACCATCTGCAAATTCAAACAATGCCTCCAGCCAGAGAGGGTCATCCACATTCCACTTGGGAATGCTAGTCGCAGGCACCGACAAATCTGGGATAGGCAATTCCTCTGGCATATCAGCAATGATGAGATCAATGCGTGGTTTATCACTCTTCACTCCTTTGAAAAACCGATGCTTATCTCCCTTGTGCTGCAACCAAATCCAGGTAGTCAGTAAAATTAATAATTCAATTACAAAACATGAAGCGGAAATAACTAAGGAAAGAATGAGATAGTGCTAACCTTGTCAATGAAACTCAAAATGTCGTGGTACACTTGGGGTAGTGGATCAGTCAATACATGTTTCAGAGAAAAATTAAGAATGAACTCGTGGATTGAAATCTCGCCGTCATTTAGGATCTCCACTGTTGAGGGACCATGCACCATGCCACCATCGCTAAGTGAAATGTACTCAACATCGCGCTTGGTTCCTCGTGAAACCGAAAGTTGGTGATGAGAGCCCTCGTCCTTAGTGTTGGAGGGCACAATTAGCTGCTTAGCCTTCTTCCCCTTTCACTGCTTTGCCATAGATGCGTCCCCCGTCTCGGCAAGTTTTAAGGCCTTCTTAGCAATCCTCTCCTTTGCCTTGTCCACCGCCTCTGAATTCTTCAATGCTATCTTCTTGTCAGTGTCTTCTCTCTTCTTCAGAGCTCTTGCTTTTGCATCTTCATCAAGGCCAGCAAAGTCGTTCATGTCTTGGGCAACCTCATGAGAAGCAATGGAGTGTTTGAGTTTCTCCTCGGGCAAAGGAGTGAACTCTGGTGGGCAATCCAAGTACCAGGCGCCGGACTTCAAATGCGAACTGGTCCACCACCTTAATTGTGAGGCAGAGAACATGCAGTGCTCCGAGGAGACATCGAGCCATGTTCCAAGAAAAGGAGGAAGATCTCGCTTCAATATGGCCCCTTTCGGAAGGAGCTCGTACGTGAAGTACCTGTAGAAACAAATATGGTCAATGGAAGTAAAATAGTGTCTGGAAATTGACATGCATAGCTACGACCATGAATCAAGTGCAAGAATAAAGAATAGAATATTTACCGGTAAATCACACGCTTTACAACTAGATCACTGTCCTTGCGTTTCTTGAAGTCATCGGACTTCCTGAAAACGTCTTGTCCCTTGAAATTGGACAAAAATGCTTTGTCCCACACCCTAATTCTCCATCCTTCAATATAATCTCCAAAACTCTCTGGTTCAGTGGGGGAATCCATAGACAATGCCAACTGGTCCTTCTTGACAATGTCATCAAACATTTCGAAGCCTGTGTCTTCAATCTGTGGAATTTGAGAGTTCAATTTTATGAGAGAGAATCATATGGCAATAACATTTCAAATATCATGCACACTAGCAAATAGCGGAGGAGTATAGAGGAATGCAAATAACTAAGAAATACATACCCCACCATACCAGCATGCCTTCATCAAAAAAGTCTTTAAGTCATTCTCTCCAATTGGCTTCAATGGAAACCTTCTGGCCTCTCGCGTTTGAACTGAAGAATTCCACCACCTCAGCCACCTCACCTTGTGTTCACTCTTGACATTGCAAGTTGCAATCATTTGCAACTTGTCAAGAGTCATTTCGGGAGTTATATTGGAGCTCTAGTGCTGCTCAATCTGTATAAACAAACCATTAAAACCAATCCAGAAGAAGATAAATCAAATGATTAATTGTATACACTAAATATGATCAATATACCTCTTTGAGCCAGTCGCTCCCTAGATTGGGGTTTGCAACTGCTGTCATCTTGCCCAATTTCTGAACCAACTTTGAAGTTTGCTCCTTAGTTCCCAATCGCATAGCGGAAAGGACTCCTTCTGACTGATCCTCTTTCGTCGTTTCTTCGTTGTATTTTCGAACAGCCACATCAGCAGCTGCCGCAATCTCGTACTGCAAAACCAATTTGAAATTTGCTTCGTAATTATGAAACAAATATTCACAACTATAATCATTAGTAAAATGAATATTCTTACCCGAAAAATGAAAGACGCAAACACCTCCAAAGACATAGTGTACCAGCTCTTTCGTGTGTTCTGCTGGCACTGTGTCATCTCAGAGGCACTCAAGTGCTCGGCAAACTTGTCTAGCGGGAGAATACCATATTTCTGGACACGGTATAGCGTGTGTACGAGACTCGTTTTAATAAACGAATTCTCTGTTTGCCTTCACAAACAACACATGGTAATCAGGACACCATAATATGAACACTCATGAATTTCGAATTCATAAAAGACAAGAGACTGTACGTACTTGTTGATATCATGCATAGCGTGCATGACGTCCCCAATTTTTCCTTTTGTCTCTAGAATTATGGAGTCGACAGAAATGTGCCAGTCCTTGTCAGCAGCATGGTGCTTAGAAATATACGATGACCACGCCAGGAGTCTATGGTTCCCATCACACACGAAAAATTTGGAGCCCTGAAAGTGGCCCATCCCAGGTGTTGCATTCAGCTTGGCATCAAACTCTTCATTCTCATCATTCCATATTGGTCCCCAAGCTTCCTTCTCGGCCTCGGTTACCTTCTCTGTCTCTCCTTGCTCATTCGTCAGGGAAACGTAAAAGACCGAAGATCCATCTCTGTAACCGTGTACAAATTCCTGCTCTAGTCGTGTGAGGTCACATCTTAGAGCTGGTCGAACCATCGGCATCTGGGCAAGTCGGCACAGAGGAATCCTAATACGTGATATGGAGTCAGGTTTCAGTCTCAATGCGCCAATGGATGCTACAGTATTAACTTTCTGAGACCTCCGATATGCGTCTTCTGTTGTGAAGTCCTGGTTGTTGTTCTCTGAGTCGTCGTCTGAGACTCTGTCCTCATCAACTTCATCTCCAACGGTATCCGCACGTTCTTGAACCTCGGGATTTTGGGTTCCCTGAACTACCACCTCTTGTAAGAAAGCCAGGGATTAATACTAGGGGCCTCAGAAAAATTTGATCAACATGTAAGCAACCAAAGAGTGAGTTACAATATTATTAACGGAGTATCCAAAATCTGCCATCGTCACCGATGATGGAAAAAACTCGGATACCATTATCACATGTGCTCTGCCTAGTCCTCATTACGAACCCAGCCGGCTCCACGGATATCATGCACATTAATTTTCTGTCTAACTGGATCAAACATAATTTGATCCGTCTCTACTCTCGGGGACGATGGACCCAATATCCTGTCTCCTCTGACCAAGCTGTTAGAAGCTTCGGGCCATCTGGGTGAGCATACACCTCCGTCGCCAAAGACATTTTCTGACTCAGTTGGGCACCCCTCGGACCAAACGGTGACCCTCACACCACGCGGACACTACAGAGCCAGCAGGTTCGGGCCTTCAGGGTGAGACCCCAAACTGGATATCAAAATTTTGGGTTTTCTCATCAAGAACCCGCAGTGTCGATGGTGCCCCTCGTACCACTCAGCCAAAAACTTGAGGCCTTCAGGCTGAGCCCCATCGCGCCACGTAGCCAACAGCTTGGGGTCTTCAAGTTGAGCCCGAATCCTTATTTTTTTTAAAATAGATTTTACGATCAGGGTCCCTCGGCGCCGATGGTGACTCTCCGACCACGCAGCCACCAGGCAGCCCACAGTTGGGGGTGAGCCCAGTTCTCGTTTTCCAAAAAAATAGAGTTCATGATCAGGTCCCCTCGGCGCCGATGGTGAGCCTCGCATGGCGCTGAGACCACGCAGCCAACAGCTTGGGGTGAGCCCAGTACTCGTTTTCCAAAAAAAATATTTGATGATCAAGTCCCCTCGGCGCCGACGGTAACTCTCCGACTACGCAGCCACCACGAAGCCCACAGCTTGGGCTGAATCCGGTCCTCGTTTTCCAAAAAAATATTTGAGGATCAGGTCCCCTCGGCGCCGATGGTGAGCCTCGCATGCGTTGAGACCACGCAGCCAGCAGCTTGGGGTGAGCCCAGTACTCGTTCTCCAAAAAAATAGAGTTCATAATCAGGTCCCCTCGGCGCCGATGGTGAGCCTCGCATGGCGCTGAGACCACGCAGCCAACAGCTTGGGGTGAGCCCAGTACTCGTTCTCCAAAAAAATAGAGTTCATAATCAGGTCCCCTCGGCGCCGATGGTGAGCCTCGCATGGCGCTGAGACCACGCAGCCAGCAACTTGGGGTGAGCCCAGTACTCGTTCTCCAAAAAAATAGAGTTCATAATTCGGTCCCCTCGGCGTCGATGGTGAGCCTCGCATGGCGCTGAGACCACGCAGCCAGCAGCTTGGGGTGAGCCCAGTACTCGTTTTCCAAAAAAAATATTTGATGATCAAGTCCCCTCGGCGCCGACGGTAACTCTCCGACTACGCAGCCACCACGAAGCCCACAGCTTGGGCTGAATCCGGTCCTCGTTTTCCAAAAAAAATATTTGAGGATCAGGTCCCCTCGACGCCGACGGTGAGCCTCGCATGGCGCTGAGACCACGCAGCCAGCAGCTTGGGGTGAGCCCAGTACTCGTTCTCCAAAAAAATAGAATTCATAATCAGGTCCCCTCGGCGCCGATGGTGAGCCTCGCATGGCGCTGAGACCACGCAGCCAGCAGCTTGGGGTGAGCCCAGTACTCGTTCTCCAAAAAAAATATTTGAGGATCAGGTCCCCTCGGCGCCGACGGTAACTCTCCGACTACGCAGCCACCACGAAGCCCACAGCTTGGGCTGAATCCGGTCCTCGTTTTCCAAAAAAAATATTTGAGGATCAGGTCCCCTCGGCGCCAATGGTGAGCCTCGCATGGCGCTGAGACCACGCAGCCAGCAGCTTGGGGTGAGCCCAGTACTCGTTCTCCAAAAAAATAGAATTCATAATCAGGTCCCCTCGGCGCCGATGGTGAGCCTCGCATGGCGCTGAGACCACGCAGCCAGCAGCTTGGGGTGAGCCCAGTACTCGTTCTCCAAAAAAAATATTTGAGGATCAGGTCCCCTCGGCGCCGACGGTAACTCTCCGACTACGCAGCCACCACGAAGCTCACAGCTTGGGCTGAATCCGGTCCTCGTTTTTCAAAAAAAATATTTGAGGATCAGGTCCCCTCGACGCCGACGGTGAGCCTCGCATGGCGCTCAGACCATGCAGCCAGAAGCTTGGGGACCTCCGGCTGTGTTGCGAAATTGGGATTGAATAAATGAAATGCTTCCCGACGGAAAATCTCGGCACTGATGGTATCCCTCGCACGTCGCAGCCACCAAGCAGCCCGAATCATGCAGCCCTTCGGCAGAGCCCACAATCGGGTTTAATCGAAAAATCTTTTTCCAGCAGGAAGCCTGGAACCCCTCGACGACGTTGGTAATCCTCCGACCAATCAGGCTTGCTTCGCCGTCGATGCCACCAATTCGGGTTCTATTTGTAATTTACTGAATCCAATATGCTTGTTCGGCTGCTGAGCATTCATCACAATTGACTGAAGGGAGTGCATTCATAACCAACATCAAAGAAGAAAAAAATATTAGGGTTCTCACAGTGGATGTCGGCGCTCTTGCGGTATTGATGTTGACAGACTCAATTCCTGTCTCGTCATTGCTCCCACTTGCATCTGTTGGGATTTGTTGAGCTCCCATTGGCGCACTTCGAGTTGCCGGCCTCCGCGCCATAGCCGTCGTTTCCTGCAAAACCCAAATCGTACTCAAACCCTAGTACGAGACAGTGAGAGGAAAGCAGAGAAGCGATAATCGGAAATCTTCAGGGAAAGCCTACGTACCAAGAACAAGAGGATCTGCAAATGAGAACAAGGTGATTCCCTCGACCTAGCTGCACTGGATTCTCTAACTGAAATGGTGAGAATGGGGGAGACTGCGATTGCGATGAGTCTTCCTGAAAGTGATGTCCTCCGACAGTCTTCCGGAGAGAGAGCACCGCATACTGACCAGTTGACTTTTTCCTACTACCTTGCTTGATGCCCAAGTCAGCAAGCGATAGTCCACCTCCCAACCTTCTAAATTAATTTCAAGTTACTCATACTGGTATGTCAAGTGAAATCAGTATATTGCACAAGATGTTCTGAATTTTTCAGTGCAATCATTAATTAGTAATGACATTTTATAGTTGACATTCATACAGAGTTCTTGAATGTCCGAGCAACCCAGAAATACACTCTCTATACGTTGTCCTAGGATACGAATACTCAACATGTGCACATACTTCCAATCTAATCAGTATGAGATGTTTGGGTACTTAGTTGCATCCGTTTATACATAAACAATTTGCAATTCCCTTGGTCCTCACACCAAATATATTATTTTCTAGGATTTAGATTTTATCAGTGTCTGTTGTACTAAATAATAGATACCCTCGACTAATGTAACATGGAACAATGCAATCATGCGGAGATGTGTTCACTTACGTAGGGATTCGATGTTGCTCCTACGTTGCATAGTCTCATTGTCTCCTCTTCACTGATTGAGAGCTCCCAATGGCTACCTTCATTTCTATCACAAATGCCATTATTCTTTTTATCATCTACTGTCACGTATCCTTTCAGAGGTGATGTAGTTGTTATAGGATCACCTTTGCCTCTTCTTCTAGACCGCTGCAACTGTTTCCGCGATGAGTATAGGAGTTTCCTTTGTTTTCTCCTCTTCCTAATTCTATGCCCTAAAGCCTTTTCAGAAATACCATTTGCCGCATGCATGAGACTAATTGCACATACTGCAAGTGAACATAAGAAGTGGATACTAAACTCTGAAATGCTAATGGTACAACTACGAACTCGTTGTTAGAATACTTCACATAATGTTGATGCTACTATAAATACTAATGATCTTTTACCATGTCCACTGCAATTGAGATATAGTGACTTCAAGCTTTTTTTATAAGATGTGTGGAAGTACTTTTTATTGTAATAATCATTTTTGTGATCTAATGGTGAATCTTTGGATTTCTGACATCCAATATTTCACTGCTTATCACCGTTATGTATTCCATTACGGCGAACTCATGTAGGATGAGAAATTGCTTTTGTATTCACAAGCATTCGCCTACTTCTTCAAAGAAATAGTTCGTTGGCAATACTACCGCAATGAATGAAGTACAGATGTTTTTATGGGTACAGCGCAATTTCCACATAAACGTCTCATTATGCAAGTGATCATGGTCATAGGCGCTTGTACATAAAAAAATTTGTATGCCCTCCAGATTTCAAATTGATTTGACACATCCTTATTTCATATATTCTATCGTTTGATTTTGATACCATCAAAACCGTCATGCACTTGTATTTGATTCTATATCCATAGATTCTAGTTGTCCAACTAAAATTTAACACGACAATGCTTTGATGACACTTCTATAGATCCATGTAATTGAATGTAGAACAGATGCAATGAATATTTTGAAACCTCGGATGGGTCCTAAGGAAGGATGGATGGTCCTTGGAAATTATGAATGCGCCCCAAATCTACTCACAAGTTACATGTTCCTTAGTTTGTGCTTTCTCGCGTTTATGAGTTCGGTTTTAGAAACGGCTTGTTTCCCTCAAATACGATTTGAATATCTATATGATGATCATCTGTACGAATACAAAATTGGAGGCCTCTGGCAACATTAATTTCATTGTCAGCAGCATTAATCAAATTTTTTGAAACATCATTCTCATGCTTATATAATATATACAAACATACCCCATTCACTCACTTTGCCTCTAATGTCATTGAAGGTCTAGTGCTACAACTCTCTTTTAGCTTGAACCTCCTTCTTGTATCAATGGCCTCCATTCGAGCAGATGGCCATGAAATCCCACTTGTTCTCCCTCTTGGAATAGAAGGGTATGCTGTAGTGTCTTCACACCTTCTGCATGTCCGATTTGGTTTCATCCAGTCCAGTATATATGTTGAAGAAGAGGTCTTGTTTGATTCAGGTCAACTAAAGGAGTATGTTCACATACTACGGTTGGAAGTTGACGATGGTCATGTGTGGCAACTTCATCAGGGTCGCTACAGAGCTTATGGATTGTCATCTCTTATGATAGGAGCCTCCACAGACATTGTACATCACCGGTCAGATCATTCTACTGTTGATATGCCTCCTGCTCGGCATGTTGTTGGAAATTCCATAGAACCTGAGTCCTTTACAGTTGCCAGTACACCTCCTGAACATCTTCACTTGAAAAAAGAAGTCCTTGACCCAATCATAGATATCTCCAGTGAGTCAGAGGGAGAATCCCCTAACCAGCCCAGTATACAAGGAATGCATCTTCATGAAGTATTCGAAGATGGCCCTAAAACTACTTTGGGTAAACACCGCACGTCGTCTAGTATTCTTCATGTTTCAACTCACTCTCGCCCACCAACGTATCCAATTAGTACAGGACAAACTAGTATAGTTGGGTGCCTACGAAATCTTGCTTCAGTACGGCGATCTAGGAACGAAGTGGCTGCTTTAGATTACAATTCACTAATCCACCACAAAGTGCAATATCTTCCTGCAGACTTTGATGGAGACGTAGTATTTGAATTGCCATCACTTCGTGTCTCCACTTCGTCATGTAGCGGTGGGAATCTTCAAGGCATGGATAAACGATACGATGGTCATGCTTGGTGTCGGACAATGACATCCAATATCTACAACCAAGACGGGTTGAAGTTCAGAAAATCAACTTGTGCGGGACATTTGGTATGTACTAATTCTGAGTGTTCATACTTTCAACGGTCCACCAAGCAGAACGAGACAGAGTGGTGTGGATATACTGTTGCTCCATTCCAGGTTGGTTCTGATCCTCCAAAGGAATCAAGTCTTCTCTGCAAGATATGCAAATATCCGCCAAGTTGTCTTAGTATGTGTGACGCGCGAATATATTACGTGTTTAGCGATAACGCGTTGATGACTAGAGCGTGCATTCATCTAGGGAATCACATGCATCTTGTGGCTTCGGGAGTTTGTAGAGAGAGTGTAGATACTATTTCCGTTCTCATAGCTAGCGAGGTTGCCAGAACTCCTACCGCTACCAACTCAGCCATTGCCCTCTCAGCTAGTAAGGTATTTCTAGACTGCCACTTGATACATAGTGGTGAAGGGCCTAAAGAGATCTTGAAAGGGAAATCGTTAGAAGATGTCATGGATAGGTTCCAAAGACTAAGTTCTCCTAACATCCGTAATATTATCACTTCTTTCCGTAGCACTGGAAAGGGTGGAGTCATAGATAGTATTATGAATATGAAGCGGAATTTGAAGTTTGACTACATCCATGACAGTGTCTTCCCTGGACAAGGGAAGGAAAAGGTGTACCTGTTTAAGATGTTGGTAGAAGGTCCTGGTAGTGGAGTTGATTTGGTGAACCGCATGCAACCCGGTGGAGATCTAGAGAACGCATGGCTCATGTTTGATCACGTCAAACGAGTAAAGGATTGGACAACTATGACTTGCCACGTCTATGACACAGGTTGCAGGAAGGTCATGACAATTGCTGTCTGTGACATGCAATCCGAAGACGCTGAGGTGCAAGGCATTATGTGGAGGTCCTTAAACGAGGTCATGAGACGCAATGGAGTGCAAAATACAAACTTCAAGGGCTTCATGGCTGACAGTGCACAAACAAATTGGAATGCCGTTCGCATTGTGTATGGTACAGGGGATTCTAAAATAGAGATGGTGAATCGTGAATGTACATGTCTCCTACATTGGAGTACTTCATTACACCGCCATACACAAAAGCTCATCAAACCAGACATGCAACATCAACACACTCGTCTTTGCAAGCAGTATAAGGATTCAAAGACTATGGAAGAAGCGGAGACGCGGTACTTGGCAATCCGCTCTTGGTGGCTATCATCGGGAGCAGCTTCAGAAGATGCTTTGAGGGAACTCGAGTTGTGGCTTGCGTTCTGGCACTTCCGATATCGCCAATGGGACGGGTTCATGCAAATGGTACGTCATAAGATGTCCTTTCTCAATTTATATATGAATTGCTTATAGACCCTTCAACATATTCTTTTTTTCATTTTTATTCAGTGAATTAGTTGTACGTCATTATGATTTTTTTTGGTCCCATCAAAAATCATATGAAATTTATATGGAACTGGAAGTAGTATAGGAAGTGGTGCCATGGAGGATTTACCCCTCGGCGCCGAGGGGAGTCTTGACCTCTTCTTGTCGAGACCAAAATCAAAGTAGTCTACCATTTTCTGGTGGGTTTTTTTCCCGGAAATCTTTATGCAGGGCCTAACTGTACATTTGTTTTTCTTTTAGGGGTTGAGTCTGGAAGAGATAGCAGACATGCCATCATGCAACTTATCGGAAACAATTCACAACAAGTGGTTGCAACAATCCGGAAATCGTGGTAATGATTTATTTGCCGCCACTTGTAATGACTGCATTCGAGCCTTCATGCAGATGACGAATTATCGAGCATTTTTGAACGGTACAACATCAAGGTCAGGGCCATCAAAAGAAGAGTTGAAGTTAAGAGGCGCTAGACGAAGCGGCGACCCTAAGAAGATTGCCGAGGTCTTGAATGACTTGCCTGGCCCAAGTGATGTTGGAACACGTATTCTACATTTGGAAGGCGAAGAAGTTTTTGGTAGTAGCAAACGTAAACTTGACCTGCCTATCGGGTCAGATGGTGACTCTCATCGTCCAAACAAGGTGAACTTCTCTCAACCACGAGTGCGGATTCGATCTACAGGTACACCGACAATGGCTTCTAATGAACCATCCCCTCTCGCTCCATTGTCGCATGTAACGCATGTCTCAACTGCAATGGAGAGTGATTGTGACCCTACACAATGGCACATTGCAAGATTGTCTCATAAATCGAGCTGTAAATGTCACGCCCAACAAAGAGGGACAAACATTCGTTGCACTGCTAGAATTGCAAAAGGATCTAAAGGTACTCCAGCCCCAACGTATCGTGGGCGCAAGAAGCAATATGGTGGAAACAAGGAGATCATGACCGACTTTTGGTTTTGTCCAGATGACCTTGATCGATGTGTGAGAGGCTCAAGACGTCCTTGGGTTATTGATTGGCCTCAAGTACCAGACGTATGGCCAGTGCTCACTGCCACCAGTTTAACTCGACATGAAACCCTTCTATTGCAAGAAGCCGGCTTTCAACTTCAAGAGCGACCACCTATGTCACCTCGACGGTTGTTTACAATGTCAAATGTGTTCAAGGCGCACTTTTACAATGAAAGTAATCCACTGAATGCGGACACATATCCAACAACTCGAAGGAGCAAGGCCATTTGCCGTATTGCAAATGCTCCAACTATTGAGCATCGCAATAAATGGGAGAGTGCTGGTAATGTCAAAGGGTTGATTTTGGGAGTAACCATGCTCCCTTTACCCGGACTTGGTGCCATTATCACCCTTCAATCTGGAACGGAGCCCACGCAAAAGGTTTACCGAATCACAGTAGGCATGTATTCTGAGTGCACTTGTCCCGATTTTGTAGATATGGCCATCTCCGCAATTGGTGGTCGGCATCAATATGTGAGTTGCAAACATCTTTACTACTTATTCCGCTATTTCTGCAAAATGAATCCAGTAGTCGACAAGTTTATACACTCTCCAAGCTTTAGCTTCAATGAAGTGAAGTTGCTTCTCGTTAAGGCTGGTATCATCAAGGATTCAAGTGACACTCGCGAACAGGCCTAGAAGACCAATAGTACTTCAAAGATTGGTATTTCAAATTTTGAAATTGTAGGCTGAAATTAGAGATATAGCTCCAACATGATCACTTTCTGTTTGTGTGAATATTATAATTTGGAAATGTACTTAGTACAAACTATTTACAATATCAATATCAATTTTTATATACTCTTGTGCTTTGTCTTTATAACGTGTACCCTACTATTTGAATTCATACCAACAATAATAAATTCTACAAATATTCACCCTAAACCATGATTACAAGTCCCTAGTAATATGTCCGTAGCAATCGCTACACCTAAATACTTCAACGGTTATAGGTCCACAGTAATAGTCACCCTAAACCCAAAAAGTAGTAACTGACCACAAATTTTATAAAATTTTGTCTATTTAGAGCCCAAAATTGTCTTTTCTTCTGATTTTTCTAATTCTGAATTCACCGCTCACATTACCCCTACTCACCGCTCTTGGGCTCGTGCTCGCAGGCTCACAATCTAGCACCGCTGCTTGTTCTATGAAGCTCTCAAGTATGCCAGCCAAGTATGTTGCATTTTTTTCGTGCCCTGTCGTATCCACCGCTCCCAAGAATTGCTCACCCGCAGAAGACACGAGCATGGCATTTATCAACGGCCGATTCGTAACCGACGTCCATCCATCAATAGACAATGTTGCTCCAAACTTCCTAATGCTGTGTTCGGTCCGCTTTCGGAGATTGACCTCAATGTCTGCCTTTGCTTGGTCAAGCAATTTATGGCGTAAGTCGTGATAAGACGATGGAATATAAGGCTGTTGAAACTCGGCGGTTCGCTTCACCGCTTCTTTGAATGCTGGGTTCCTCGCAACAACAAATGGTATGTTTGCAGCATAAAAGAAATTGGCCCACACCGCATTCAACTTGCGTTTATTTGCTTCTTCAAATCCATTCACCAGACTACTTTGCTTCTGACTAATCAGAGGCCTACTGCTTGATCCCCGTGGAGTACCACGCTCACTTGATCTTTGTGTACTGAGGTTCACTTCAGAAGACAATGGATCCAAATCCTCCGGTGCAGTGCGTGAGTCGGAATGTGTAGACCGTGCCATGTTTCTTCCATTTGAATTATCGCATTCCCGCATAGCCATAGGTGTGCCACTGCCATCCACATTGTTCAGAGACGATCTTTGTGGGATCGCCCCTTGGCAACCCAAAAATAAAGCTCGAACTTGAGATGTCATTTTTGCGCAAAGGCTAATTCCTTTGTCACGAGCCCCCGATGTGCCTTGGTATCCTAAGTGGCTAAACAACCGGCTTACTTTCTTGGCAAACACCAAGTTGCAAAACCGGCATTGCACTTTACCAACCTCCGGGAAGCCATACCAAGAAGACCAATCCTTGCTCATAGTGATCACCTCCAATTCCGTAAATTGGATTCAAATTAAAAATGTAACCGGGTTTGAAGATTTGTAAAAAATATTAGAAACAATGTGTGAATGAAGCCTTGGAACCAAAGCCCCCCTGTCCACTGAACTATGCATTACCAAGCAAGGGACACAAAATAAATTGCAGCTCCTAGCCCTTGGAAATCTTAGCGTTTAGTTTCTCAGGAGTGCTTGTTAGTCTGAAATTCTAAGAACTTATACATTTCAGATCAAGCCCATTCCTCATGACCGTTGAGCAGCAAAAACTAAAACATTTCTAAAGCCCAACGGTTCCGAGAACAAAAATGCGGATGGCAGCGACGGCAGCACGGACGGCGACTTGCGACAAGCGGACGGCAGCGTCAGAAGCGCGGACGGCAACCTGCGACAGGCGGACGGCAGCATCGAAATCGCAGACGGCGACCTCCAACAGGCGGACGGCAGCGACAGAATCGCGGACGGCGGACGGCAACGACGGAATCGCAGACGGCGAGCTGCGACAGGCGGACGGCAGCGACGGAATCGCGGACGGCGACCTGCGACAGGCGGACGGCAGCGATAGAATCGCGGACGGCGAGCTCCGACAGGCGGACGACAACGTCGAAATTGTAGGTGGGTGGCGGACTAGCGGACGGTTGGTGGATTTTGACTAATTCATTAATTCTACAAGTTTTAATTTTAGGGACTTAGTTTAGAGATGCGTGATATTTTAGGAATACAGAAATTAATGAGATAAAATTATGTTGAGAGATAGGCATGTCCAAAATCATACTTGACAAAAAAGTATCGCACAAAATATCAAAAACTTAGGAGAGTAAATTCAAAAACATTTGAGTAACCCACATATTTTTATATTAATGAAAAGCAACTCATAGCATACTATGAGTGTTGTGAATTAATAGTATTGAATCCTCTCGAGATTCAAAATTAACAACACTCCATAATGTCATATCGAAATACAAATAAGGTGTAACTATCCTATATATTATCCGTGCTACCTCCCTCAGAAAGACGCGACGAACCCTCTTTATCCTTCAGCCTTGCACTTGCACGGCGTGTTTGAGGACCAAGACTGCCCTCACTCATAGGCCCCCTGGACGCAGCTTCCATGTCTACTGCGGAAAAGTGTCGTTTCGTATCCGAAGAGTAGTCATCCTCGTCTTCAATCTTCCGTTTATTCTTCCGTTTTGGAGTCAAATCCACGTCTTCTGCCTTCAACGCTCTCAAAGCAGCATCCACTTTATCTACCAAAAAGTTGACCACGTCATCATCATTTTTCATGGAAAACCACTTTGGTTCTTCTCCCCCCACTAAAAATGCCCTCCAATGCATTATGATTTCGCCCATCTTCTTATCAAATGCCCCCGCCACCTCCACCATTGAATTTTCTGTGCTTGATTGCCCATCTAGTTCCACAAAGGCACGAACTTGTGCAGCTTCCTCCAACTTTGATAAAAACAGGGCCCTCCCTAGCAAAGTGTGATTGTAATCCCCGTATTTCTCATTAAACTCTTGTGTAGGCTCCACCTCTATCCAATTGCCATCTAGTCCTTTCTTCACTTCCTTTTCGGGAAATCGAAAGAATTTGTGATGTTGCATGCTCCAATGGCCCCCCATACTACGACAAAACACTTCTCGATCCTCCTCGTTGGCAATACCTCTAGCTCGCAACTCCACCTCTCGATCGTGGGTCATCCACACCAAGGAATCTATCGGCACCTCCGATGATTCGTATAGCCCATGTGTAGAATTTACCGAATCCCACGTTAAACTTTTCCCCAATGCGCATAATTTTGAAATTTGAATGGCGCTTGGTCTAACGGAAGGGTCCATCGATTGTATTCATGGCCGGGGGGCATAGCTTCCGAGATCCCGAGCATTTCGTAGAACCTAGGAGGCAAGGGAGAACGACACTCGGGGCACACCGAACGAATAAGGGATGCTCTCACGATGCATGTGACGTGGAAAGTGTGGGGACATTGGCCCATGGTGAGGGCTCCCTCGGGCCCAAAATGAACTCGACAAAGGCTACAATGACCCTCCAATATTAAGGCCGAAGGATCACAAGCATGCACCATTGTCTTGTCATTCTTCTTGATGTGTGTCGAAAGTGTGGGATAAGGGACCCAACCTTCTTCTAGTTCCAAGGCCCAATTAATGGAGGCCACCTCTTCCTTCTTTGTGTGGTTCAAACGCTCGAACATTGCATCCATGTCTCCCCAATATGTGATTTCGGTAGACCCCGTTGGCACAAAGGCAAACATCTTCTTCAAACGCCAAAGAGAGGACTCCATGCTATTGCATTCTTCATCCGACTTCATTGCCAATTTGAGTAGCCCTTTCATTGCTCGTGATATTACAGACGGTTTGTCTTCGAGTTTTTGCACCCATGCCAACCATCGAGAGTCCAAAGTGCCCTTCGGCATACATTCATCCAATTGCACTATCCGTTGCAATCGTTTCAACTCGGCCTCCAAACGCGTGTTTTCTTCGGTGACCTCGTTCAATTTTTGCTTCAATTCTTGGACCTCATTGCTTTCCGTTTGCATGGAAGCATCGTGGAATGTCGAATTAGTATTACCGATGGGGGTCAAATACAACAAATCCGGATTGTTGTTTTCCTCAATGCCATTTAGTCTGTCCTCCACTTTCTCCTTTCCCTTCTCAACAACCACCTCACCTTCTTGGATTTTCTTCTTCAATAAACTTCTTGGATTTTCTTCTTCAACGCTACAATTTCGTACTCCAAGTCTTCAATAAACTTCCTTTGAAAAAGCAATGTATTATGGCGACGATTTGATTGAGCCTCAAATGTCTCTAGCTTCTCTTTCAATTTCGAAGCATCCGCCGCCAACTTGAGATTCTCAACATCTATACCCTTATACTTCTTGATCTCCTCTTGGTATTCACTCAAAACCTTCAAATCTGTAACACGCTCGTCGAGAAATGATGTCATAGATTGGCTGAACTTCACGAAGTCCAAGGCACCACTCAACAATTCAGGCGCTAATTTGGAAAAATTCGTTGCAACTTCTTGCAGCCTTGGAGCGACTTCTGCTACAAATTGAGCCGTAACTGCCAATTTTGATGCGGTCAAAACAAAATCAGCTCATTGACTCTCGGAAGGCTCATCTTGGGTTTCCGCACCTCCGTTACTCGTGCCATCCTCGTTGGTGTGTTCCATGTTCTTTAAACGTTCTTCGTGTGACCGCCAAAAATGTGAACCTTTACACAAAGATTCTAATAATGCAACCGAGGGCATCCGACGAACAATTTGCCATTTTGATGTCCTCAATGATGACAAATGTGGATACTTGGAATCGATAAATCCGCCAAGAATGGTCTCATTTGGCAGCACGCCATCCGATTGTTCTCCATGATGAAGTGAAGGATGCACCTCAAGTCCTCAACTCCTAGATTCAATGTCGGACTCGGTGTCTTCGACAAACTTTGCTTCGAAGTACTTGCCAAATGATTTAAAGCATTGCTGTCTATAAGATTCTGAATGGCAATTCCCGCATTAGCAACTTCTCCCTCAATGACATCATCATGACGTTCATGTGGTGCGGATGGGGCCACATGTTCCACCATTGTTGTTCCATTTGGTGTGCATATCAAATCCGTTGGAGGAGTTAAAAATATGTCTCCCTCCACATGCTCGCCTTTGAAATCTTGTATTGCCGTACGATTTTGTGTTGAAGCCAATTGCATTGCCGAACTTGTGACCTCTACATCCTTGGTCATAGTCATTATCATTGGTTTTACCTCTCTTTTGGATTTAAATGCCTCACTTGGCCCTGCTTGTGGATTGTACAAATCGGGAATATCTTTCCGATTACATTCAAGCACACGTGGAGCATTCGCTGTCGTTGGAAACGTGCTCCAATCCACCTTGCGTGCCAATATCAATTCTGCATACACCATAGAAGCCAAGTTGTAGTTTATATACCCCTTGGACATTGCTTTATCCCCGAAGAGGGCCCGCCAAACTTCATGCGCTCGGTGAATGAAGTGCGCATTGTTGCAATTCCCTGGTTTGCAACAAAAACCACGAGTATGGATGATGTGGGCCTCCCTAGGCCACAACTTGTCGATGTGGTACATCTTCACATACTTCTTGCACGTTTTGGAGGACCAATATTCTGCTTCCTCCGCTTCCCAACCACCCTCTACTTTGATGTTGGGATCATCTAAAATCTCATAGTGGAGCTCATGGGCGGTTCCCTTTGGTTTAGGCCTCCTACTATTGTCACCTCCGCCGGTCAACCCACCACTACCTTCAACGCCTTAACCACTCATGGTTGTCAACTTGAACTTGTCCCCAATTGAATTTAAATAGTCACCAAAAGTATGTGTCTTCAATCCACCCAAGTTTCAATGAATGTTTGTATGTGAACCAATAATGAAAGATGAATGACCCCACCTCTCCACCATGTAGGAGCAAGTGGCACAATGAAGCAACAGTAGCACATCCAACACGGTTGTGAGTCCTAGGAAGGAGAGGGAAGTGAGAAAAAACAAGAAGGCCATCCGCCCTTATAGCCGTCCGAAACCAAACCTAAGATCGTCCGCCACCGAACCTCCCCCGACCAATGCGAAGCGGACCCGAACGTCCGCTCAATCGGACGGCCCCTCCGTCTCCAAATCCGATGCTACCGTCCGCCTTCCCGCCGCCGCCGTCCGCCTGCTGCCCCCCGTCCGCGATTCCAACGCTTCCGTCCGCATTTCCGACGGGCTGTCCGCCCGTCGGAGTCGCCATCCGCGTGCTGCAGGCCGCCGTCCGCTTGCTCCAACGGGTCCGTCCGCATTTCTGACGTTGGCGTCCGCCATTCCGACGGGTCCATCCGCTTGCTCCGACGGGTCCGTCCGCCTTCCCGCCGCCGCCGTCCGCCTGCTGCCCCCCGTCCGCGATTCCGACGCTTCCGTCCGCATTTCCGACGGGCCGTCCGCCCGTCGGAGTCGCCATCCGTGTGCTGCAGGCCGCCGTCCGCTTGCTCCGATGAGTCCGTCCGCATTTCCGACGTTGGCGTCCGCCATTTCGACGGGTCCGTCCGCATTTCCGACGCGGCCGCCGCCCTTCCCTCCCCGAGGCCCGCCCAAGCACACTTTGGGGAGTTTGGGCCTTGTTTTCACCCTCTTGAGTCCTCTAGTCCTCTCCTGATTTCCAGAAGCATAGGATTCTTTCATTTGGGAATGTAGAGACGTTGTACTAGTACCGGGTGCTCATTGATGAAGGAATGTTTCAATGTTCGAAGCATTGACTTGGTTTTCATAAATGTCAAGGCAATCCACGGACTCAAAGGTAGTATTTTGACTAATGCAATGCCTCCAAACCCTTGTTAGGGTTTAGGGTATAGGGTTTAGGCCTTTCGTTGTCAAAATGGGGGTGACAATCACAATCCTTTGTCTTTGATTTTGGATAAACAAATATGCCCCCCAAAATTCCAAATAGAACTAATAACAAAATGGAAAGGAGTTATTGAATTGCAAACAATTCCCAAGGTCCAATTCATGTAATATTCAAAGTTGATTAATTTTCCAATGGATCAAATCTTTTAGGGGTTTGAGTGCCCAAGCCATTCAAAGTGTGTTGTACGTATGAAAAAAAAACATGGCCTTTTAGTATCCACAACGAAAGAAACATTTGTCCTTGCATTCCCTAACCATGTAGATGTTTAGACTTTAAAAAATTTGCTTGAATGCCTAGTAGGGTGCACATGAACTTGTGAGGTTATAAGAAGACAAGTGTATGCACTATTTTCATAGCACGTTGTCCCACCCTAGTGATTGAGCAAGTTATAATTTCATACTAGAATTAATTTAACTTGATATAATTGGCGCTAATATTTTGGCACCTTATGATTCTTTAAAGAATGGAAATCAATACATTGGAAATCAATAAATTCATTCAACTCAAAGGGAGGGGGGAGGGGGAGACTTCTAGAAATCTACTTCCACACATTTTCATGCTAGAGTATCAAAACCTTTGCAAGCCCCTAATATCCCCTAAACCCAAAATACCATTTAAAAGAATTTTTGTCTTTGGTTTTGAAATGACCATTTTATGAGGTATTGACATACAAGAAACAAACCTCGTAGCTTCATTTGGACAATGAGAAGCTTTAAGTTTTTTCTCGAAGTTCAAATAAGTAGAATTAAATTACCATGTGTTCAATTCTTCATTTCATTTAAAAATTTATATCATAGGAAATTCAATTGCATCCCTAGAAAATAAGAGAAAATTATAAACTCAATGCATGCACGTAAAAACAACATACAAAAATATGTGAATCTTTTAGATAATTCCTAAATTCACACATCCTTTTTTCTATTTATTTTTTAATTTTTAGATCAAATGAAATCCCAACGCCATTGGCACAAAGGAACCACATTAAAAATGAAATTGAACCGGAGGGCCAGCCAGCTGGTGACATCAAGGATTCAAAGACCCCTAAGGTCGTAATGATCAATTTGGGCGGGATGCACTTCAAAATCCCACCCCCGTCCGCTTAGGCGGACCTCGCCGTCCTCCGTTTCCACGTTGCCGTTCGCCTGCTGGAGCCCCCGTCCGCCCGTCAGAGCCGCCGTCCGCGTGCTGCAGGCCGCCGTCCGGCTGCTGATCGCCGTCCACGATTTCGGCGCTGCCGTCCGCGTCGCGGAGTCGGCATCCAGCTGGGCGGTCTGTTCTGGCCGTCCGATGAAGCGGACTGCTGATTCGTCCGTTTCATCGGACGGCCGAAGCGAGGCAGACCATTGGCCGTCCGCTTTGGGGTCCGTCCGCTCGTGCGGACCTCGAGGCCGTCCGCCTCATATAAGGCGGTGCGGACAGCCTGTCCGCTCTCACTTTTGCCTTCCCCCTTGTGCTTTGCAAGAGAGAGCGGAGAGCTTGGTGGTTTATCCTCCATTGGCTCCTTTCGTTGGGAAGGTAGGAGTTGGGTTTGGGGGGCCTATATTTTGCCCATTTTTTCCAGTTTATGTGTACTTGGTGCACTGTAATTTTTTATGAATCAAATTGGGACTAAAAATTAATACTTTCTACAATGCCTAGACCAAAGAGAGCGGCGAAGGGGAAGAATGTGGTGCCCGATATTGACTCAGCACGTGAACTTCCTTCCAATGCTTGCAAAGCATTCTTGATTGAATACATTGTGAAGTTTTATGAGGCGGAAACTACAGTGTCTCTTGACACTAAATATGTGAGATACCAAGAGGAATGTGTAGACAAATTCAAGATGGATATGACACAGAAGTTCACGGATGCTCTAAACGTTCCAGAATGGATTCATGAAATGGAGAAGAAAGGCTTCCAACAATTTCTAAAGAACAGGGTGCAAGACACATTGTGGAATGCGAAGGTGATCCTAGAAAAATATGAGAGGGAACACCGTGCAAGTGATGAAAGCTTTGAACAAGTCATTCTCAAAGTTGACTTGTTTGTTCGTCGTTGCGCTCCGTTTGCAAAGAGACGCAATCGGCGAGGGTCATTGGGTTGGTGGACTTCGGATGAAGGAGATGTAGAATTGCAACGTGGACGACGGCATCTCATAGCACTACCAGACACAGCAAGGGTGATTCTACAAGATGACAAAATCTTGAAGGGCGGATACGCAACAATTCGCAGGGTTCGAATTGAAGGATGTCATGAGATTCCGTCATTTTGGGAATTTGCTGCAAAGATATCTCATCAACAACGGATTCGTCCTCAACTTGCGAAGTTGGAGCACCAAAACAAATCAATGGCAGTGAGGATTCCACATGACGGAGTTATTCGGTTTGCCGCTGTCCATGCAACAAACAATGAAGGGTATGCATATTGGTGGAATGGTGGTACATTGCGGCAAATGTTGATTCTCGATAATGATTATCCAGATAACATTGCCATTCGATTGTCTTATTCACGACCAACGCCCGAAGAGGTGATTCAAGCTTTCCGTCTTAGTCGATGGAGAAAGAAGCGCACCGAGTTGGCATGGGCATTGGTGCATATCATGAATGCGGTCCACAATGCGGGTCATCTACACAATGATATTTCTCCCGACAATATCATGTTTCACTTTCTTGAGGATGAATCACGTGTTTACATTGGAGTTTGCGATTGGGGCATGTCTACGGTTCGTACTGAACCAATGAAGTCATTGTATACGTTCACATCCGCGGCAGATCGGGATGCAGCTTTGAACCGAAGGTGGTGGGTGGACCCTTCAATTGCATACGTGCACCGCAAAAATACGGATGTGGAAATGATTCCAACTTTGTCACGTAAATCGGAGGAATATGCCGTTGGTCGAATAGCTCAACGGATCAACAAACTATGCATGTCAGAGGCCTACACATCGCTTCATCGTGAAAATGAAGGACATACGAGGTTTAGCCACCACAATTTGGCAAGGGTATTTCACCTCTACTTGGATCGCCTTTGCAATTCAGTGATTGCGGAGCGCGGAAGTTTTTCCGAAATCATCCAACGATTTACTAATTCTTACAATTGGCCTATTCCAGATGACCACTTCCGTCACTCATATTAATATATGAGTGTGCTACATAGTACTATAGATTATAGAAGTAATCGATAAATGTATCAGTGAGGATGTACGTTACTATGTGTGCTAACTATAGACTATATATACACCATCAATGTATGCCAATATATGTGAAATTGGCTTTCCGTTTTGAACATTTTGTATTTTTCGGAACACAAACTATTTAAATACAAAACATCTTTTTTGGGTGGATGAGAAATGTAGACTTGGAGTTCTTCTTCTTGATGTATCATTGATGTTGGATTGTTGGGTACCTAGCCACCTAGGTTGGCAAGGTGGTGTGCTAAATTGTATGATCTATCGTGTAAATGTATATGGCACATGCAAGAGACTCCCCCAAATTTTCATTGGGGGGCAACAAAGTAACAACACCATTTGTATTGAAATAATACAATTATACAATATGTTGTTTTGCGAAGTTGATTTTGTTTAGGAGAAGCTTAAGTGCCAAACTCCTTGAATCAATTTTCCGTTCATTATTCTAGAACCCTAAATGAAATTAAAATTCCAAAGCATAATTGGGTTGTGGTCTTGTAAATTAAACCGAAATTGCAGATTTTAATTTGTAAAAAATTCTTTACTGAAATTTTGTCTGAGATTAAAGGCGTTCTCAATTTCAAATGCAGTGCTTATCATGCCATATCTTTCAATCCATGCAATCAAAATTTTTGAAATTTTGGCGCCATGCTCTCAAATAAGTTATGTACAAAATACTTTATTTAAATTCCCCCCAGAAATTGGTGTTGATGTTTTTCTACGGTATATACCGTAGAAGTGGTCCGAACAAATCCATTTTTCTAAAAACATCCATAGGGCTTTAGGGCTTAATTACAATATATTTTATTCATAATTTACAAATAGGAAAATACTATTTGTTAAGAGTCAACATCTTTGTACCGTGCTTGTCACTTTCTATATTATGTGGCAAGAGATTACAAATTTACAATCACTTGATTGTATTGTGAGACAACAACTACAATCTTACAAATGTCCAATAGTCCAATCTACTTCACTCAGATTCTGATTCGGTGTCATCTTTTTGGCTTGGGCCTGTACCACTAGACCTATAAACATTGAGAAATGGTCCTTCGCCATAGTAGTCGTCTCCATATCTGTTTTGCCCACTTGCTTGTCCATAATGTCCTTAGTATGGACCTCCAAAAGTTGGAGGAGGAATTGAATCATTGTGAGTAGATGCTCCTTGAGTTGAACCGCCATAAGAAGGGCCTCCTTGAGGTTCATGAGAACCACCACCAGTAGACGTAAAGTTGTATTGGGAGCCTCCCTGGTTACCTTCAAAATGATGCGTGGTTCCGTGGCTTGTCCTTGAGCTGTGATACCCCCCTTGAGGGTCATTATCGTAGTGTGAAATACTTCGCGTATCTTGCGAGCCATATGCACCACGATCGGGTCTGTACACCCCATGATGGCCATATTGTCGACCACAGTCCTCTAGGCTTCTTTGCATTGCCTCTCGCATTTCTTGTTGGTATTGAATGTCCTCCCGATCTTCTGTACGCTCGTGCCTCTCTTCCATCCTCGCGGGTGTTGGAGTGTCTTTCTCATCATCATCACCTGACCATTCATCTTCTGCATCCGGCAATACAACCGGTGGAAATCCAAACTGGCCTCGATTAGACCACTCTGGCATGCAATCGCTCGGCCCAGTCCAACTGGTATAAAGTACTGCATCACTACGATTCAAGTGGGTAACATCTTTTCCGTAAATTGTGCGCCAATCTACATCTTTGTGAAGTACAATCTCCGCCCAAACCATGCTCATGTTGGAATAGTTCATTAAATTCGGTTTGGAGTCCCGTATTTGAGCTGAACGTGTTACTTCCTCATATCGATGAACAAAGTGTTTGCTTTGGCATGTGGAAATTTGTCCTTCCCAATGACGAACTTGCACCTCTGCGCGTTCTCTGGACCATATTTTGGAGAGGTGCGTCATTTTGATGTACTTCTTGCACGTCGTGCAGTCCCAAGTTTTTTTGGGTTCTTCTTCCCATCCCGGTTCAGCTACACACATTTGGTTGTTCCAATCATCCCAATTTATGTCTTGGGATTTGCCCTTCTTACTGGACTTCGATTTGTTATTGCGAGGCATGGTAAGCTTGCTTAAATGATTAATGATTCGCACTTACACTTGAAACAATTTAGGGTTCGATCACAATCATTTGCACACCAAAACGGAAGAGGCGCACAGAGCCTTAGGCACTAGATCACCCACTCCGCAAAGGAAACGATTGTGGCAAAATAAGCCGTGCTCTCCGCTATTTATGCAGTCGGACGGCATGAATCCACGTACGGGAGCATCGCACGGCACACATGCGGATAGCAAGATCGAACGATGGAAAATCGGCGTCCGTCACATCGCACGGTCACCGTCCAAAGCGGACGGGCCCCCGACGGGCGGACGGACATACGGTTGCCAGTCCGCCCCTATTCCGTTGGGCCGTCCGCTCCTGCCCCATCGGCCTGTCCGCTTCTGCTCCGTCAGGCCGTCCGCTCCTGTACCGTCGACCCGTCCGCTCGTGTTCCGTCGGAAGACTGCTCCGACGGGCCGTCCAGCGGTCGGACGCCATCTACCGCCAGGTTTGTCAAAAGACGTCCTGGGGTCAGCGTCCGCGGACTCTGGACGTCCGGACGCCCTGTCAACCCTGAGCATCATACCAAGTAACTGCCTGGATATAATCCCATCCAAACAACCAACCTTCCCATTCCAAGTAAATAAGTGATCTAATATGCAATAAGAATGCTTGAGAATACCAAATGTACTAATTCTAAACAGAAAATATAGGTCAAGCAATACCATTTCACTTGGCACAAGTTCACAAGCATTTCAGTTCATTCTTGGTGCCTCACAAACATTTTAGTAGGGATGTAGTGCCTCACAAGAATTTGAGTTAAAAATCAGTGCCTCACAATAAATAGAGTTGTGAGAGAGAAGCCCTCAACACTCCAATATTATACAGTAGAATACATAGCGCATATAGCCTTCCAGATTGTGCAGATTAATGCAGCTCCATGTCAAAAAAACAAAAATAAATAGAACAAAAAAGATACCATGATGGGGACCTGTTTCCCTCACCATCCTTTCCTCCGTCTCGAGTAGTTAGGGCCACCTACCTTCTCCCCCTTTCATTTTTTTCCTTTAACCTTGGTAATTGCTTTTGCATCCACTTCCTTTGCAACACGTGCTCTGGTCTGCACTGTGCTCTCCGGAGCTAAAATCGGACTACCGCTAACCGGACTATCACCTGCATCTGGAGTATCCACTTTACCCCCACCAATCTCAGTCAAGTCCTTGAAAATCCTCTTATCTGGAGAATACAGATTCTCAGGCGCTGATACAGGGGATAGTTCTTCATCACTTGACACGCTCGGACCCTGAACCCTCCTTGCCTTGCACTTGAATGGAGACCTTGCTAGTGCAGCCACCGGCACTGCTCCCGCCTCCACCGCTGTTGAACTTGCCTCCACCTTTGTTGCCCCCGCCTTTTGCACCGTTGTTGCTCCCGTCTTTTGCACCGCTGGTGAACCTGCCTCCTCCACTTCTGTTGCTCCACCTTTTGCACCGTTGCTACTCCCAGCTCCTCGACTATCTCCTCCACTACTGCTGGTTTGGAATCCAGTGTCGTTGCTCCCAGGGCCACCCCTAAACCCAAAACCTTGGCACTACCCTCTATGTCATCCTCCTTGTTTACGGTACCCATGTCTTTTCCTCGCCGTCCTAGCAAGCACTGTGACCCTGCTTTAGGCACTCCCGTGCTTCTTTCAACTACTTGTGGTGAAGGTGACTTCCTCGTACTCAGTGCACATTCTCCTTCAAGAACAGCCTTCACCAATCCATCATTTGACACACTTGGATGCTCAGGTATTAGAGATCCATCACCGTCATGTTCAGTGAGTGCACCTGCTGGTTCAGTACATTCAATCCCTTGTAGCAAGGGACTATTTGGACCTGAATCCAATGATTTGACGATGTCGTTAAGCTCTTCTACGATATGCTCAGATTCAACATCATTGTCCTCATTGTCCAGGACCAAGTTGGTGTGCGCGTTGTCCACATTCGCATCTTCCACCTTATCCTCATTGCAATCTGAAATGGTGGTGCCCGAGCTCGAAGGCAAACGGGGCAGCCTGGTGTCTCCTTCATCCTCTGATGAGTCTGAAACTGAATCCAAATCAGGTTCAGAACCCTTCACGCTCTTAACATCATCGAAACACTCCATGACAGCCTGTTCTAAGGATTTCTGTGACTTGATTCTCCCTCGGCTAGCCGTCCCTTGATTTGTCTCTCTCTTGACAACACAAAATGGGCTATTCAACCCTTCCACATTCATGGCAAACTTCATTGAAGAGCCTGCCATAGTATATAGAATATTAGTACCTGAGCACCTCAAACATGTACCAAGAAATACAAATGTACTAAGATTACAAGTAGGGTCACAATAGAAGAGTACCTTGAACTAAAACGTACTAAAATCATATGTACAAAGGATACAATTGTACTAAAACGCAAATGAATTGAAACGCAAAAGTACTAAGAATACAAGTGTACTAAGAAAAAAAATGTACTTGTAATACAATTGCACTAAAAACATGAACCATGCAAGAATGCAAAGTGTACTACTAATACAAGTGAATGAAATGTACCTCTACTACATTAAAACTACCGGGTCAAAAGTACTAGTATGGAATACGTTGTGTACTCAACAACATTTACAGAGAAGAATATAAAGCACAAAAAATACCTGTTCTGGCTCCGCCTAGTACATTCTTGTCTGCGAACCCCAATTCCCAATCGTTAGTACATTCACAATGTCATTTGAACTGAAGACAAATGACTAAAGATACCATTGTATACAAAAAACAGTTCATGAGTGCCCTCCAAAAGAACTCGAGTACTCTTCTCTTTGCATGAAATACAAGTGAAGTCCAAATATTCTCTCTTGAGAGCACAAGTGCCTAGCATCAATCGAGAAGTACTACTTCATTTACAGTAATGGGAGGACTTCCCCACAGTATATGGCGTTAGGACACACTTCTTCCCACACTGATTTCACTGTAAGCTACATGTATAGACTTTTGGGACATCGGTGCAAAGAGACCACCTCTAAACATAGAACACAATACACGTCCAAGCAATAAACCAAGTAGAGTTAAATCTGAAATTAAACAAGGAACACAATTAAACAAGAAACAAAGAATGACAAACCAACCACAAATAATAAGGCAAACTTACCAACTGCTAGTAATCTTGCCCTAGCTTCATCCGTTCTCTCCTTGATAATTCTTCTCCATTCTTCAGCCAATCCAAGCGTCAACTCACGTTGTGACAACTCTGCATTTGGCTCTCCCCAACCAAAGCTTCGATGCCATTCTGGATGGGACAATTCTCTGCACCCTTCTGCCATACACTTGCAATTTCGAGCAAAAAGAACCGAGGCACAGAAGGGATGGTACAAATGCTTACACGAGGATACTACAATATCCATTTGAGGAAATGGGAATGAACACAAGCTATAGGCTGTAATTCTAATGAACTTGCTTGGATCCATGGAGTTATGTGAAGGTGAAGCCGAATCCTCGGGAGAATACACCATGGGACGGGGCAAAAAATTCAAAGAACTCCTTCCCTCCTTGAGCTGAAATTTCTCTACGGCTAGTGCATCAAATTGTAGCTCGCAGATTTGCAAGCCTCTTGTCAATGCCGCCAGACTAGCTTCTGCTTCTTCAAACTCTTGTCTTGCGGCTTTCATCTTGACAAGCTCTTCCTGTATCTGCTCCTGAATGCCTTCCATCTTTATCGTTTCTTTAAATGCATCTTGGCCCTGTTCCTGAAGTGTCGTTATGAGTGCCTTCTTTTGAATCTCTTGCTTCTCTAAGGAGCCCATTCCCCATTCGGATTGCTTGCAATTGAGGGTAGCTCCCTGAACCCTCTCTACTGCTTTTTTCTTCAATTCTCAAATGTGTTGCTGCTCCAGGTGAATGGCTTCCATCAACTGCTCCACATCTGTTAGACGCTCCGCTACCACGGTCTTCTTCAACTACCCGATACTCTGCACAGCAGCTGCATTTTCTTGCATGCACACCGCCGAAGCCATTCCCGATTCAAGCCCTAATCCATCGCAGTCTGCAACTTGAAGACGACGCGACTTATTTGCTTGGATGTGATCTAACCCAAGTGTGGCAGCTTGTTGTAGCCCTCGCTTTTTACCACTGCCCTCCTTTCCCCCCTCCGTCTTCACCTGCAAACCAGGCTCAACCTTCACCTCACGACCAGGCTCCACCTTCATGCCCCGCCATTCTTTCCCTCGGACGTCCATACTCTTCGATGCACCTACTACTTTTTTCAATTCCTCTAGCTTTGACCGATCTAACAAGTACCGACCTCGTTGCCGCTTGTTGGTCTCTTCTCCGAATGCACACCAATTCACCTTGCTAGCGCCCTCTTCATACTCAAGAGCTATCCCTTCGGCGAAGCGAATTGTGACGAGATTGGGTGTTTCGTCCTCTCCATGCTGGTACAAGATCGGGTGCAAATACTTCACCCTCTCTTGTACCGCCTCCACCTCGCATGCACCCCAAACATATCCAGCCCGCCCATGCTCACCGTAAGGCTTGCCAAACAGCTTCTTCAAAGACTCCGCAGATACAGTATTCTTCCTGAAGTGGTGGGGATTGTCGCCAATGTCTACGAGTCCAAACATGGTCTTGAAATCTTTCTTCTTCAATTCTCGTGGGGCCTTCTTCAACCTCGAAATTTCCTCTTCAACGTCTTCAATGCTGCTGAAGACTCTCAGCGATCTCTGATTTCCCTTCCCCTTAGGCTTTGCAGCAGTTTTGGGAGCACACTCCAAAACTTTGAGGTCTTCCTTGCCATCGCTTTCAGCACCTGATTTCCCTCCGTCCGATTTAGAAAGCTTCGGTGCCGCCCTCCCCACCGCCTCCCCGCTGGATTTCCCGCTGGATTTCGCCCTCTTTTGTGTTGGCCTACCACCCTCCTCCTCGTCGCTCCCCGCATCAGACTTACACCTCTCTCTCGCGCGCGGCATTGTGGAGCTCACTGCTGGCACTTCCTCCCACTCGCTTGAATACACTCACGTTCAACACACACTACTCACCGTCCACATTCAATGGGTGCACGTAAACCCTGTCTCCATTGCTTCCAGCGACGCGCCCGCTTCTCGCAATAACGTTGCAATTCAAAAAACACGCACAGCAAAGCTCACTGCCCACAAGAGAGACGACGGTGACCGGTGGTCACAGGTGGTCACTTGTGTGTCACGACGGAGGTGACCGGTGGTCACAGGTAGTCACTTGCGTATCACAATGGAGGTGACCAGTGTCCACTAGTCATCCTAAGCCCCCTTATAGATTAAATATAATTGACCCCTATAGATTCAATATAATTGATCCTCATATGTGTGGCCATGGTGGATTGGACCCATTAGAAACCCTTACTTACGGTCATTGAACATTTAAATCAACGATTTTGAACATCAAATCAATACTTTAAAAATAACCCGCCCTAAAACACCAAATCAATTTTAATACTTCAAAATTATACATATATTTTAACCAAAATATGAGTCTACAGTGGCAATTTTTTAGGGATTTTAATTTAATTTAATTCAAGAGTCATATCTTGGTGATCACAAATATTGTAGCATTAGTCCAATTGGAATTGAAACATTAATCCATGTATTGTTCACAAAATACCATATTAGAAAATATCATTAGAAGCTAATCAACTAAAAAACATGGGAAGGGCTCATTTAAAAAAAATGGGGAGGAAATAAAAGAAATGATGAGTGAGCCTCAATTAAAAAAATAAGGGAAGTGCTAAATTGAAAAAATGGGGAGCACTTGGTCAATTTATAAAAAATGGGAAAGAAGTAAAAAGAATGGAAAGTGCTCAATTCAAAAAAATGGGTAAGAAATACAAAAATTGGGAGCCACACTAAATTCATAGAGGAACACATTTAAAAATAAAAATAAAATAAAGAAAAATGGGGAGAGCCTTCCACAAAATTCATAGGGGAACACATGATTTTAAAAACCTTGAAGCTCAAATAAAAAAAATGGGGAGCCAAACAAAATTCATAGGGGAACACATGGTTTTAAAAACCTTGAAGCTCAAATAAAAAAAATGGGGAGCCAAACAAAATTCATAGGGGAACACATGATTTTAAAAACCTTGAAGCTCAAATAAAAAAAATGGGGAGCCAAAACAAAATTCATACGGCCCAAACACATTTTTAAAATGCTTGGGATCGACTAAAAAAATGGGGAGCAAATTTGTTTGCTTGTTAATTTCATTACCTATGGAAAACAACTTGGGGAACAAGATTGACCCCACATATTTGTAGGGTTAGGCCCTGACCTAGATTATGTATGCATATAAAATATGGCAATGCACCAAAACACCAAAATTAATCAATGAAGTGGATTAATTTATATTAAAGTGCATATAAAATACTTTAGTGCACCACATCAACAAAATTAATGTATGCAGTACATAAAAATGTGGCAATAATTTAGATCCCATTCTCAAAATGTACCAAAATCAAAGATTGGAGTGAAATGTCTACCACCATGGCTTATATGGTAGTCAATTCTCTCAAATCTTCAATTGTCCGTTCATCTCACAAAAGTCCTCATATATTATCCCTTACACAAAATCCCAATCCTTATGGGATATTGAAAACCTGGCTCTTAAGCTCTCCATTTTGACTCAAATACAAGTCATAAAACGTACATAAAATGTACATTGAATGTACATAGAAAGTGGCAATACATCACATCAACATCGGGAATTTATAGTTTAAAAATCTCTATGATGTAAAAAACATCAAGCCTAAACGAAGTTATCTATCACCATGATTTGCGGTAATTCCCTTCCCCTTCTAGGCTCAATGTTATCTATTTTGGCCACACAACAGTTCTTATATTAGCTCATATTATTGTTTTCTTGCTAATTTTATTACCTACGTTACAAAATATTGGATTTGTTTGAGATTGATCCCAACATATTCATAAGATGACTTAAATTGCTTTAAATGGATTACCACAATTGTGATTGGTAGTCAAACGTGGTACCTAATTTAACCGATCTTGACCTAATTTATGCATTGTACAAAAGTCCTCTTATATTGTGTAATATTAACTTCCAATCTTTATGGGATATTCAAAAGTCATTGTTCTATATATTGGATTTAGATGTGCAGATTATACAAATAGGAAAGATAAATTTTGAATTGTTATTTTTACCCCAAAAATGTCTATATAGTACCATTTTCTTGTAAAATTTTAAAATTCCAAATTTGGAAAAATAATAATGAATAGGTTAAATTAATAATGTAGGCTATATTCAATTACAATAAAATCATTTAGATCCTTTTTGTAATCGGTGGTTATATTTAAAAAACCAATCACTTGTTTTAAATAGCATTTCATCAAAACTTCATCCACAAATTTCAAAAGGTTGTGATAAATTTGTAACTAAGTCCAGAATGAATCGTTATATTAACGAATAACTAAATTCCATCACACGGGAAGGCCACGTGGCCTGTTCAATTGCAATCCGTCAATGAGGCAACCTCGGATGCTCTAAGCCAATTCAAAGTTTAATCCGCCACTTAGGTAGCCTTGGATGCTCCAAACCATTCAAAGTTTAATCCGACACTCAAGCAGTCTAACTTGTAATTACAATTACAACTGAATCTTTAAAATTTGGAAGCTCGGCGGTGCTTTATGGTCTGCCACAGCCCTGGCAGATTCTGTGAAATACACCGCCCAATATCTCATAGCTAATTACTCCCTTGATCCAAAATCAATGGCGGAGATCAATTGCACAGAAGTACATAAAGTACTATTTAGTACTTTATGTTCAAAATAGTACAACAGGGTTTTGCCTAAATTGCATGGGTCTAGCGTACTTATACCCCAATATCAATAACCAAGATGGTCTTAAGTTTAGAAAATCTTCTTGTGCAGGCCATCTAGTATGTAACAACTCCGACTGTGACTACTTGAAACGATCATCAAAGCGCAAAGAAACTGAGTGGTGCGGTTATACCGCTATACCATTTTCTATTGGCCTAGCCCCTCCAAAAGACTCCACTCTTCTTTGCAAGATTTGCAAAATTCCTCCTCATTGCGTTAGTGTCTGTGACGCTAGAGTGTATTATGTTTTCAGCAATACTGCAGTCATGACCAGAGCATGCATTCATTTAGGTTTCCATATGCATCCTGTTGCTTCCGGAACATGTAGGGAGTCTTTGGACACTATCAATGAACTTATCGCAGATGAGGTTTCAAAAACCCCATCTGCTACTAATTCTGCCATAGCCCTTGCAACTAGTAAGCAGTTTTTAGACAATCACCTCATACACGTCGGGGATGGACCTAAGGAGATGTTGGATGGGAAATCGCTTGAGGATGTGATGGATAGGTTTCAAATATTGAGTTCCCCAAATATCCGTAATACCATATCTTCATTTCGTAGTACTGGCAAAGGTGGAGTCATAGATAGCATTATGAATATGAAACGAAATTTGAAGTTTGAATACATCCATGACAATGTTTTCCCTGGACAAGGAAAGGAAAAAGTATACTTGTTTAAGATGTTGGTAGATGGACCTGGTAGTGGAGTGGACTTGGTCAAACGCATGCAAGTTGGTGGAGATTTGGAGAATGCGTGGATCATGTTTGACCATGTAAAACGTGTACGAGATTGGACAACCATGGCTTGCCATGTGTATGACACAGGATGCAGGAAAGTCATGACAATTGCTGTCTGTGACATGCAATCAGAAGATATAGAAATCCAATGTATCATGTGGAGGTTACTTAATGATATCATGAGACGCAATGGCGTGGAGAATCCAAATTTCAAAGGCTTCATAGCAGATAGCGCACAAGCTAATTGGAATGTCGTTCGCATTGTATATGGTACGGGGAATCCCAAGGATAAGATGGAGAACCGCAAACGAACATGTCTCCTCCATTGGAGTACTTCGCTGCATCGGCATATATAGAAGCTCATTAAACCAGATCTACAACACCAGCATATTCGGCTATGCAAGCAATACAAGGACTCAAAGACTATGGAAGACGAGGAAACACGATACTTGGCCATTCGATCATGGTGGTTATCATCAGGGGCAGCCTCAGAAGATGCTATGTGGGAACTAAAGTTGTGGCTTGCCTTTTGGCACTTCCGATATCGTCAATGGGGAGGCTTCATGGAAATGGTAACGTCAACTATCATCTTCCTATTTCCATGGTTTGATTTTATTCCAAATTCAATTCAGAATAGTATTTTTGTATTAAGCTATTATTAAAATAATTATGCGAAGGGATGATTTGATCAACGTAGTGGACGAGTGACTTACCTCTCGGCGCCGAGAGGTAACTTCACTACCTATTGAGATGATCAAGAACTTCAGCGCTTTGCTATAGTTAGACATATCTACAAATCAAACTGGTCAAAGGTAAGCGTACCTCTCGGAGCCGAGAGGTAACTTCATAGCCTATTATGTTGATCGAAAATTATAGCACTTTGCGATGTTTAGAAACGATTATTTAATCAAACATGGGTATGGGTGAAATACCTCTCGGAGACGAGAGGTAACTTGAGGTCTTGCTAAAAAGATCAACACTATAGCGCATGAATCACTATTAGTTTAAGGATTATCATAAATGTCTTTGTAGGCCTCATCATTTTTTTCCCAATTGCAGGGACTTAGTATTGAAGAGATGGCGGACATGCCATCATGCAACTTGTCCGAGACAATCCATAACAAATGGTTGCAGCAGTTGGGTAATCGCGGAAATGATTTATTTGCCGCAACTTGTGATGACTGCATTCGTGCTTTCATGCAAATGACAAATTACCGAGCATTCTTGAAGGGTATAACATCTAGGTCAAGGCCATCTAAAGAGGAGTTGAAGTAAAGAGGTGCTAGGCGTAGTGGTGACCCAAAGAAGATCGCAGAGGCTTTGAATGTGCTTCCCGGAGCAGTTGATGTTGCAACACGTGTTCCACACTTGGAGGGCGAAGAGGTGTTCGGTAGTGGTAAGCGCAAGCTTGACCTTCCAATTGGGTCGGATGGTGACTCCCACCGACTTGACAAGGTCAATTTCTCTCAGCCACGAGTCATTACCCGATCTACCCGCGCACCTACGGAACCCTCAAATAATGATAACACTCCCCGTGACTCTGAGCATGTACCGCATGTCACAATTGCATTGGAGAGTGATTGTGACACTTCGCAATGGCATATTGCGAGAGTATCCCACAAGTCTAGCTGCAAATGTCACGCCCAACAGCGTGGATCCAACATCCGCTGTGTCGCCAAAATTGCAAGGGGATGTAAAGGCACTCCAGCTCCAACGTATCGTGGTAGAAATAAACAATGGGGTGGAAACAAGGAGGTCGTGACTGATTTTTGGTTCTACCCAGATGATATTGACTGATGTATTCGAGGCTCTAAACGTGCTTGGGTAAATGACTGGCCTCAAGCACCAGACGTGTGGCCTGTACTGACGGGCACTAGTTTGACTCGGCAGGAAACACTTATGTTACAAGAGGGTGGCTTCGTTCTCCAAGAGCGCCCACCAATGTCACCTCGAAGATTATTTACCATGTCCAATGTTTTTGAGGCGGTCCTTAATGATGACCGGAGCCCTTTGCATGCAGACACCTATCCAACAACTCGAAGGAGCAAGCCCATTAGGCGACTTGCCAATGCTCGTAGTATAGAGCATCGCAATAAGTGGGAGAGTGCTGCGAATGTCAAAGGAACGATTTTGGGAGTTACGATGCTCCCGTATCCCGGACTGGGAGCTATAATCTCCCTTCAATCTGGAACGGAGCTTGCGCACAAAGTTTATCAAATCACACTTAGAATGTATCCAGATTGCACTTGTCCCGATTTTGTTTACATGGCTGTCTCAGCGATTGGTGGACGACATCAATATGTCAATTGTAAACATCTTTATTACTTATTTCGTTACTTCTGCAAAATGAACCTACTGGAAGACAAGTTCATACATTCTCCAAGCTTCAGTTTCAATGAAGTGAAGCATCTCCTCATTAAAGCTGGTATCATGAAGGGTTCAAGCGAGGATCTTCAACATACCTAGAGCTTGAAAAATGTTTCAGTGCCTTCATATCTTAGACTGTAAGACAACATCTATAGCTATAGAAGTATCCTTTTGTCTATGGACAAATACTGTATTTCAATGTTATTTTTTATCCACTGTTATTTCCATCCTTCTAAAACTAGTGCCATCAATTGAGCTCTTTGTCTTCACAATGTTTTGTTCTAATATTAAACCCTATTAAACCCTATTAAAAATCTAAAACTCTTATTTCATTAAAACATGTCCACGGTAATAGGTCCATGCTAATAAGGCAAAAAATTACTAAGAATATTAAAATTTGACCACTTTTTTCTTTTTTAATACATTTTTTGTTATATTTTTGAGTTTTCTAATGATATTCCTTAGTTCTATGCTCCCCACTCACAGAATCCCCGCTCAGTGCTCATAGGCTCACGCTCACACGCTCACATAATAGCACCGTTGGTTATTAGCAAACTCAAAAAATGCAACCCAAGTGGTTTTGTAATTTTTTGATACCCTAGGAATATTTTACAAATTAGAGCTCTACTACTCTCTACATTACTAGTGACACCCGGCTCAAGATTTTTGGGTCACATTACTATGTTTAGAGACCTTGATAATGAGATTTTTCATGCGAATATTTGAACCTTGAAAGTATGGTTGGCAGTACCGGCTTCTAAAATTGAATGAACCTCCCTCTATCAATGAAGTATCAATGCACCTTGTAGCATCGATTGTATAGTTTCATATTGTACAATAGAAGTGGGGCTCTTTTGTTTAGGGGACGACCTTGGAGTCTACTTTGTGACCATGGTGTGTGTTTGAAGCCACAACTACTTGAATGGAATGAAACTAGGACAAAAATAACATAAATTTGTAGCCACAATTGAAATAATGGAATTTTGAAGTCAAAACAAAAATAACATAATTTTGATGAAAAAAAGACTCATGAGGATTCTTATATAAAAAATAAATTCTCAAACCTTGGAGATTTTTATACAAGATTTTTTTTCTAGACCATGCACTAGAAACATGCCTCTAAAATTGTCCAAATAGGCATATAAGATATTTGAAGGTTTGGTTGAAACTTCAATTTATACCATGTAAATTACCTACCTATTTAATTACCATCCCATCCCACAAGCTCAAAACCTTTCAACTCTCTCATTTCTTTTAAATTCCAAATCTTTTTGGTCTTTGTTTTAGAAATTTATTGAACCTCAAAGGTTTCTCAATTGGTTCCCTAAAACAAATTTTCAACTTCTGTAATTGAAAAGACACTTAATTCTTGGTGGGCTTCAATCATAGTTATGTGACTTTGAAATTCACTTATTTTCATAGTTGCTTCAAAATTTTGTTATTTTCATTGTGACTTCATTCCACCATTTTAGTCCTAGTTCATTCTATCATTCAATTTGTATTTTCAATTTTAATCATGAGGTTGTGGCTTCCAACACACTCCAAATGCACCTCATGGTTACAATTTGGACTTCATATTTGTCAATATAGAAACCTCAAAGGTTAGTCTAGAAATTGGCTAAACCAATTACAACCTCAAGGTCATTCCTTCAAACATATATTGAAATTTTGACAAAATAAATCTTCTATATAAAAGGTTGTTTTTCAATTCTAGAAACATATTTTTAAAGTGTCTAGATTTTTTAGTGTATTAATTAAACCTTGGATGGAAAAGTAGCTTTAGATGATTGTAGGAAAAACTTGAGGATGGAAACAAACATTTTTCCACTCAATTTCTTTGGGGGATGTGCTTGAGCTCAATTTCAGCAAATGGTGTAGGATATTCTTTCCTAGTAATATTTTTAACTTTCCTACATAAGAAAATTCGAGATCTATGTAGTGTAGTTTGAAAATTTATACTCCTTTCTCTTGATTTGATTTTAGGCATAAAAATGATCTTTTTCAAACATGGGTTTAACTAATGAAATGAAACTTATCAAGTTTTATTTTTATTCCAATTTGAAATTTTGGAAAATTTCTAAAATTGAATATTTTATAGCAATTTGAACTTTGGCTCTCCAACCATGGAGTGATGATTTTTAAATTTTAGAATGACACGGTAAAAAATCATGATGATGTTCTACACCATTTAATATGAACCTATGGCAAAAGTCTAGATTTTTTTGAGCACATATTGTAGCATTTGATATGAATTATTTCACCTTTTTGAACAATAAATACAACAATCACATTCATAGATAGTTGCAATATAAAGTTTAGAAAAATGGCCACAAGCTTGTCTTTTCAAGGTTAAAGGCCTATAGATTTCATTTGACATGAAAATCTTGGCAACTATAAAGTCTAAACTTTGGAGGCGTATATTAACCAATCAATGATGCTAGTGTGTGAGCATGAAAATGCAAGCATGTGAGCCTTGAGCATATGTACAAGTAGATATCCTACAACCATTGAAGGTGTTCATAATAAAAACACATGATAATATAGGGATTTATAACATAGTTACACTATAATCATGAAAAGTGTCTATAATATAGGCACCTATAACATAGGTGTAGTCTTCTAGGCTCATGGGCTCACGCTCCCAAGCTCAAATGATAGGCTCCCCATTGGGTCAACATTTTTGCTCTTGTCCCTCCAAGTAGAGCTGCATTGTTGAGCCTCTTGCAAGCTTCCCATTGGATAAACATTTTTGCTCTTGTCTCTCAAAGTATAGTTACATTGCTAAGCCTCTTGTAGGCTCCCTATTAGATCGACATTTTTGCTCTCGTCCCTTGAAGGACAATTACATTATTGAGCCTCTTGCAAGCTCCCCATTGGTTCAACATTTTAGCTCTTGTCCCTCGAAGGATAGGTACATTGTTGAGCCTCTTGCAAGCTCCCCATTGGATCAACATTTTTGCTCTTGTTCTTCCAAGTACATCGACATTTTTGCTCTCGTTCTTCCAAGTACATCAACATTTTTGCTCTAGTTCTTCCAAGTACAGTTACATTGTTGAGCATCTTGTGGCCTCCCCAATGAATTGACAATTTTGCTCTCGTCCCTCAAAGTATTGTTACATTGTTGAGCCTTTTGTATGCTTCCATTGGGCTGACATATTTGCTCTCGTCCCTCAAATCAAGTACAATTACATTGCTAAGCCTCTGGCAGGCTCCCCATTGGGTTGACATTTTTGCTGTAGTCCCTCCAAGTCCAGTTACAAAGCCCATGCACTTACCGTTTGCATTGAGGATGCTTTTACGCTAACTTATCACATACATGCCAACTTGCGAAGGCATTGCCACAGCAATCTGCACCCTAATCACAAATCACAGAGATGTCGATTCCCCAGCTCTGGGCAGCAAGCCCTAAACCCTAAAAACCCAGATGAACTCCGTCGAAGGAAACCGAACGTTGTTCTCCGAGGACGCGACGTTCATATCATTTGCTCAATCGGATTTCATCCAAATTCCACTATTCTCGATTTCTTTTATGAATGAACTCTCCAAATTGCCAGCCAGACAGTCCAAGTTTCCGACTGTGTTTGCAAGCCAGTTTTATTGATAAGATTGTAGAGCAGAAATGGACAGGAATGGAGTGCCTGTGTATTTACTGGAGATTCCGCAGTGGTAACTCACAAGAATCAGCGTGTAGTTGGCTTGCAGATGCTCCAGATTGTAGTTCAGATTGGACTCACTAGACGCACTCCACCTTCATGTTGAAGTAATCTCCAGCTCTGCAGGGGAGGCACCATGCTTCTCGAGAGGTGTAGCAGCGCAATTGGTAGATTAGGGTTTCGCGTGCACGACAAGCGAAGAACGAATTTCTCTGCGCAACATTGCTTAATTGGAGCTCACGTCACTCCGCTAGACATTAGAAGAGGGAGACAGAGAATCTTGGGACCTAGTGTATCGGCATTGGCATCCACAATGCCGGAAGAAGAAGTGTTGGAAAGCAAGCCAGGCGCAAGTAACCATGGAAATGTGAGAGAATTAGAGGAGAGAGTAGATGATGCTCCCTTGTTGAACGCACTGCGAGAATGCGCGGAAATGGACGCCGCAGCTTTTCATTTTCCGGGACACAGACGAGGAGCAGGCGCACCACCAACCATGGCAGCCCTAATCGGAAACCGAGCATTTGCAAGCGATTTGCCTGAGCTTCCCGAGCTCGACAACCTCCACGCAGCCGAGGGGGTAATTCAGGAAGCCCAGAGCCAAGCGGCTCGATTGTTTGGTGCGGAACAGACGTGGTTCCTCGTGAACGGTTCCACTTGCGGCATCCAGGCGGCAGTGATGGCCACTTGCGAACCAGGCGACTACCTCATTCTTCCTCGCAATGTTCACATGTCCGCGGTGTCGGCGATGGTGCTCTCTGGAGCGCTTCCCCAGTACCTAACCCCTGTAATGGACTCGGCATTTGGTGTGGCGCATGAGGTTGAGGCCTTGCAAGTGGAGTTTGCCATTGAGGAAGTGCGAAGAGCAGGAAACCGAGTGGGAGCCGTGCTCGTCGTTTCCCCGACCTATTTCGGAGTGTGCAGCCACATTAAAGACCTGGCACACGTCTGCCACTCTCACAATGTCCCGCTCCTCGTGGACGAGGCCCATGGCGCGCATTTCCGGTTTCACCACAAGCTGCCACAGACGGCGCTGGAGCAAGGCGCGGACGTCGCCGTGCAGTCTACACACAAGGTATTGAGCTCTCTCACGCAATCTGCAATGCTGCACACGCAAGGGTCGAGACTGGACCGAGGCAGACTCGCCCAATGCCTGCAGATGCTGCAAAGCTCCAGCCCTAGCTACCTTCTGCTGGCGTCCCTCGATGCGTCCCGAGCTCACATGGAACACAATTGCCGATTCGACTCTGAAACAGGACGCTTCCTATCCTCAGATCCAAATCTGGATGCCGCCGTTTCTCTCGCTTTCATGGTTCGCCAAGCCTTGCAGGAACTACCAGGTCTTTCGGTCTTAGACCTGCCTGGAATCGACCCTCTTCGCATTACAGTTGGATTATGGAAATTAGGGTTGACAGGTTTCGAAGCGGACGACATTCTTCGTTTCGAACACGGCGTCATCGCCGAGCTTCCTTCGTTGCGCTCCATCACCTTCGCCATCAGCGCTGGGAGCAGTCACCGAGATGCCATGCGTTTGATCCATTCGTTTGCTGCTCTTTCTGCACGGTACGCGAATCCCGGAACAGCTGCCATTGTCGTTGGTTGCGAATTTGATGCAATGGAGAAGGTTGCTGAGTTTGTTTGTGAGAATTCGTTGATGGCGTTGAGCCCGAGGGATGCATTCTATTCGAAGTCGGAGAAGGTGATGTCTGGGTCTGCAGTGGGTCGTGTAAGCGCGGAGCTGGTATGCCCCTACCCGCCTGGTATTCCTGTGTTGACTCCGGGAGAGATCATCACGCAAGAAGCTTTGGATTGCATCACCGCCGTGGTTGCGGCAGGTGGTGTTGTCAGTGGCGCTGCGGATGACTCCTTTGAGTTTGCCAGGGTGGTTGTTTCCTGAGTTTGTTTTTTGTTTTTGTTTTTGTTTTTTTGTTTTTTTTGGCACAAATGAAATTTCCTGAGGTTTCAATGCTCTGAGGCTGCGGATGACTCCTTTGAGTTTGCCAGGGTGGTTGTTTCCTGAGTTTGTTTTTTGTTTTTGTTTTTGTTTTTTTGTTTTTTTTGGCACAAATGAAATTTCCTGAGGTTTCAATGCTCTGAGGGAAGCATTAGGAATTGCTTGGAGGCAAGCAGCCCTCCCTGCTGATGAGAATGATATCGTGTCCAGCATTACTGACTTCATGACATGGTGAGCATCAAAGTCTGGAGCCTGCACAAATATTAGAAGAGACCTTTGCAGATTTGGTCCCTGGATTCCAATTCGATCCCCAATAGGTGAGCACCCACGAGTCGAGAAAGTCATACTTATCACAGAGCGGAGATTATCACAAGGGAAGGAATGGATTGTATGATAAAATCTTTGACTATTTGTTTTGTTTTGGGGAATTAAGGTTTACGGTAAACAGGCCCCTAAAGCAACACTTTATGTGTACTTCTTATTACTAAATTTTTACTGATTCTCATTAGCATTTGCCAGGGGATTCCAATGCACCAATGCATCCCTTGTTTAACACTCTAGACAGAAAAGTAAAGCCAACTAGTCTGTAATGGCATCTGGATCCTAATGGCAGGCTTCCATGATGTTTACACTTCCCTGTCCCTACAATGTGAGTAGGGAGAAACTATATTTAAGGAGTAGTTTTGTTTTATTGTGAAACTAAAATCAACCCAAAAGTTGAGTACAATGTAAAAATAGTTTTTGAGAAGTTGGAAACTTACTCCCCCCCACTTTTCATTGGCATCTCCCTATAATCTTGGTAAACTATTTTGATTCTTCCCTTGTAAATATTGCACACTTCCATGTAAAGTTTTGGAAAAATGTTATTTGTTTTGGTAGATTTTGGTATGAGGAAGTCTGCTCTATTCCCCTAAATGTTGGAAGACATGTCTTTTTCATCCCTTTGAATTTTGTTACATGTATAGTAAAGAAGGTTCTATAAAAGTATGAATATCTAAATCCCAAATCAAGTTGGCTTTGCATTTGTACATTTAGAAACAATACTACATTTTATTCCAATTAAAGAAAATTGAAATGTTCACACACACAAATATATATATATATATATATATATATATATATATATATATATATATATATATATATATATAATTTAAAACCATATTGAATGTCTCTTTATTGGACACTAAACATTAAATTTGAATTTGCAAGGTTGTAACTAATCTAATGGGATGAATTTCACTTTGTTTCATGTGAATTGATTAAAACCTCCATATCTCTATCTTATAGTTTTCAATGTGAATTGATTAAAAATTTGAATCCATAAGGATTGAAGTATTTTAGAAGAATGGAATGAATCTATTAATTATTAAATATTTTTATTTATAAGAAGTCATAGAAAAAACACAACATGAAATCTAAGTTAACTATAGCTAAAATTACATAACTAAGCTTTGTGGCATAACAACATTCTAGAAAATGAATAACAATTTTTGCACTTTGGTGAAGGACAATGAATCAAAATGCATGTGGCTCCATAATTTTGGTTACAAATTTTCAAACATGCAAGGTGTAGGAGGCAAAAAGTGTCATGTAGGTGATGCCAAAATCCATTTGATGCACATTACGAAATGACACTAGTAGTATCAAAACATGTTGTAGAAAAGAAGTAACAAAAGAAAGTGTACCCAAAATTGACCACTTGCAAGACTGCCACCTCCACGGTACTATAAATGGAGCCATTCACTACCCAAAATGACCCCCAACTCCATCTTACACTTGTCCTTCTAATGTTCACCATTTCAAGTTTCCTCCCTATTTAGTTTCCCTTCAAAAGTAAGGGTCAATTTTCAAGAGTGGTCAATTTCAGGTGTAGTTACTTTAGTTTAGAACTAAAAGAAAATTATTATTGTGACATGCACATAATTATACCAATATTATTTCATGCATACTCCTAAAATGTAAAACATACACTAATCAGGTAATCAATGATAGCCCCTTTTCAGCAATTGTCACACGCTCATAAACAATTTGCGGAACTAGCAAGAAAAGAGGAAAGAAAACATCTTATTGTGACAAGTTATCCTAGGGCAGATACATCCATAGCTAAGTGAAGCTTGTCCACTTCGAGCTCCATCGGATGTAGTGTCAATTAATCACACCATCCACACTGTCTTCCATTCTGACCATTCTTTACAAAACATAAATTTGTTCACCTAGTAATGCTCCTCATTGAAGAACCTGATGGACTCGGAAAGCTTCTACACCCAGACCAAAAAGAGCTTTAGGTACACACGAAGATTTGAGTCTTTGGTTCACATGAAGACGCATGATTTCTAAGTTGCATCTCTGATCTCAGTTTCTGAGATAGGAAGACTAACAAGCAAAGACCTCACAATCTTTTCTGCTTTGCGTCAGTTTGTTCGGCGCTCCAACATGACAACGCTGATGTATACGCCACGACTGCCAACATTTGTGCAATGTGCAAACGAAATTGTGATGTATGAGCTTCTGACCGCTTAATCGCCCATTTGGGTAGAAGAGAACATTGAGGTTGGGATGGTAAATTCCGAAGGAAATTCAACGAGACTGACTACCTTAAGCCCTGTATCCTCTTCAATTTCGAAAGAAGTTCTTCTTTCTGAGCAGCGGTCTCGGCTAGGCGCACACTTATCATGAAGAACCGATCCTGTAAATCTACGAGTTCGGCCTCCTGGTCCTTGGTTTGTTTCCTCAACTTCTGAAGCTCTTTAAGAACTTCTCCTGCATCCCCAAGGTTCAACAGAGCAGCCGACTGCGCAGATTTTTGTCGACTAAACGCCTCGTGAAGCTGAATTTTATACATGTTACTCACTTCCACGGCTTCCGCAAGCTTAGATTCCAGAACAGCAACTTTGGACTCAAGCTGCTCCACAAGGTCGGTTGGCTCTTCTGTAGCAGGTCTCTTGTCAACCATCTGCGTCTTGATCATGTCCTGAGTGTTGATTTGAAACTGCAACTCCCGTTCGCGAAGTTGAAGGACAGAATTTTGACGTTGGAGGCGTGTAAGTTCCATCTGCAACTGAATGCTAGAATCATTTCCTCCCTGGAGGAGCTGCTCGTTTGCAAGCTCCAAGCATTCCATCTTATTCAACATTTCACTTTCTCTCTCTTTGTGATTGAAGCTTAAAGTTTCCATCATAGCAGACTTCCTTCTCAACTCTTCTTCCATCAACTTCACTTTCTCCTGCAAGTCTTGAATTTCCTTGGCTGCACGAATTTCGAACCGTGGAGACATAGGTCCCATGCCCGTGGAAACTCGAGACATTTGACGAGTAAGCCTGATCACCGTACCGGTTCTTTCTGGTGTTGGAGGAGTTACGGGTTCAGGTGTTTCCTGAATCTCAGAAGCTGAGTAAAAGAGAAAATTGTGAGTCTCAAGATAAAGACATCAAATTCGATTTTAGGACTACTGCTGATATGACTGCTGTGCTCAAACTTACAAAGGTGAATTTAATTTAAAATTCCGCAAATTACACAAGGGCAGGGTAAGAGAGATGTATACATCTCAAAAGAGAATCTCAATTGTAAGTAATTACGGAATACAGAGACCGCAGAAGGCATTGTTCGAATTAATCAATTATAGCATCGTCAGTAAGCTGCAACAGTGATATCTATAGAAATGATCGAAAAAGGAACAGAAAGCTCGCAACCGTCTACCAATGTCAAGTATGAATCTAATACGAGGAAAGAGGAATTGAACAAGAACCAGAAGTAGGGTGGGTTTATAAAAGAGCAGGAGCATAATTCACTTGCTCGTTTCACGATCGCAGTTCATGTACTTTCCGAAAATCAAACATGACGCACAAGTCCAGGATTAAATATTTGTTAAACACTTGCCTCTAATAAATTTTGAAGTCGGCAACGATCCAGTTACGCCTGCTGCAAGCACAGAGAGCTTCTCCTCGAGTTCGTTCCTCTCCACAGCTTTAGCCACTTCTGTTTTAATTTTCAATTCGGCACCTAAGAATATGGGCTGTGAAATATGTCCTGGAGCTTCTGTGGCAACCAGAGAATCCTTCTTGATGTTTCCTTCAGACATTGTTAATTTGGGCTGACCTTCTTGATTGAGACTTTCAGACTCAAACGCATCAAAACCGCTAGTGCTTGGTTGCGACACAGACCTTAAGGTATCTTCTAAACCCTGGATACTCTTTTTGTTGTAACTTTCCACCATTTTTGAGTCATTCATAACAGGTTTCGATTCGGTTACTAGGGCCTCTTTCTTGAACGAACCCTTCCGCTCGCCGTCTTCTTCAAGGCTTATCTCCTCCATCTCCTGAATCTCACGAGCTATGCTCGCTTCAGTAGTAGATGACTGAACAATCAAAACTGAAGCTTCTAGAGCTTCGTCTTTCGTGAGAACGGAATCTTGTTCTCCATTATCTTCTTTGACTCCTCCAGCCAGTGTCAGGGCCGCAACATCGGTGACTTCACTTGCTTGTAGCTTCCCTTGAGAATTAGCATCTTTATCTACTTGAGTAATCGCAGAAGTGGAAAATCCAGGATCAACACTGTCAATCCCACTAACATTGTTGACAGTGACGGATTCATTGGAAACTCCACCAGAGTTTTCCTTTTGACTGGCGATCAAAACTGAATCTGGACTCTCAACGGTGCTGACAAAATCTGCACTCTCCTTCATCGGCATGTCCAACAGAGAAACATCCAGAGCCTCAACTTTATCCGGTTTACGTATTTGAGTCACGGGGCTATCATCGACCTGCTCAATATTTTCGGCACCCATTGCGAAAATAACTGCACACCTCGGCGAACTGATCACACTTGAACTGGAAATCAAGGAATCCAGAATTCGTGCATTTCCACAATATCTTCTGTTACACCTTCGAAGCTAGCGGAGAAGCTTCTATCAAAAAAAACTCCAATATGTAACATCAAAACACAGCTTTATGTTATTAAGATCCACAACCATCCACAATTTCCTTCACAAGCATACCGGCGATCTTATGACCACGAATTTACGTTCACTAAACTGAAGACCTCACTCTAACCAATGGTCGGACCTCAATTTCCGTGTACAATACGAGAACTCCATTACAATCAATTGGTGCAGGTAACTAAGAAACGAATTAATTAGTGTAGAAGCCAAACTGTGATGTCGCAAGAATACATTCCAAATGAGAGACACAGAAAAAATTAAAAATTAAAATCTCGATTTCAAAACTCTTGAGGTCAAACATAAGTTTGTCCTAAACTGTGACTCCGCTGAGGAACAAGCAAACTGCGCAAGTCTCAATTACGGCAGATAGACCCGTTGCTATCTTCAGACACAAATAATTGAGAATCAAGAACAATTTCTAGAGAATTTCTTTGTTGATAACTATCTCAAGTCACCCGATTCCTTCAAACCACAAACAATAACCATGACAAAAGAAGCCTTGAAAGATATTTAAGTTGTGAATCAGGAAAGATTGAAAACGATTGAAATCTTCTACTGACCACAGAACTGGAGCAAAGTGTCGATCTTTGGAAAAAACTCCCCAAAGTTCCATGATCAACGAAGCAGAAACGGACAATAGAGATATCTTGTTCTAATTCTCGAATTTACGAACGCTAAGCACTGTTGATTGCGCCACCTAAGATTTCATTCGCTTCAGACATTTGGTAGAGATAAACCAGGAATCGTCTGTAATGCTTATTAAACTCAACTGAAAAGATCGCTCAGGAATAAAAATCCAGAGGTCACTGATTCCATCTATGAAATCGCGGTGCAGAGATCTATAAAAGTCTCCAAAAGCGACCATGATCAAATAAGAAAACAGGAGATCACTCATTCTAATTCTTGAATTTGAAAACGAAAAGGACAGTGCATTGCGTAACAAGGCCTTTGGACATACCGCAAATCGCATAAAGTGATTTTCAAACGCAGATGTAAATTAATCAGCACGGCCTGTGGCTCAACTAACCTGTTTTCAAGAAAAGCGCTCATTCAAATCCAGAGGTTACTGACTCCACCAATGTCAATATAAACGATGCCCTGCGCCACATGAAATCGTCGCCGATCACAATCCCCGATCCATAACTCACCACCAGCAAGTGCTCCCCGCACACATCCGCTACGACCGCCCAAGTCAACACTACGGAACCAAATCAAACAACCTGCTTCCACTTCAACGCATCTCCTTTCTCAGATCCAGAAAATGCTCTTGATCTCACCTACTCCGACCACGACAAGCAACTTCCAACCAAGCGAAATCTCAGTGACGACCTTGTGCAACAGAGCTCGCAAATGCTGAGGAAGTGCGCAATCAACACGACGTGATAGAAAAGCACAGTAAATTTAAGAAAAGAATTAAAACCAGGCGAGACAGGGCTCGTGGAACCGGCGCAAGTCGAGGGAGAGGACGAGCGCTCGTTGGAGTGGCGCGCAGCCTGGCACGCCTGGCGCTTTTCGGGCTTTTGGCGACGGTGTGGAATTCACGGTCCGATGGCGGGAGCCTGACGATAAAAAGACGGAGTAAACCTGAAAATCAAATTAGAAAGCATACGATCCAAGGGTTGTCCGATTCCTCCGCCTCGACCCGGCCAATGCCGCTCCACGTCCGGAGCATGGGCCAAACTTGGGCAAACTGGAGGTGATTACGGAAATTAGCTACTATAGCAATGAAATCTTCTTCTCATTTGCTGCAGAATAAATTAAAAAAACTAGCTACAGGAGGCTGCTGTGGTTGCCAATTCGTCCTGCTTCTTCGCCTTCGTTTTCTTCTCGTATAAGCACCTCATGGCCGCCATCGCCATCGCCGAAAGGCGCCCTGCTTTTGTAATGTTGTGCGCTCCTAGTGCGACGGATTGTTCGAATGGCGTTGCCAAGGAGATTCAGCAGAGTCCGTACGATTCGGTGCCACCATGTCCAAACTGGACATGGGCAATTAACCTTTAAAAGGACATTTAATCTTCAGACTTGGTCAAACTTCATTACATTTCTACATTAGAACACATTTTTCAAAATTTTCAAAATTTTCACATGTAGGAATATATATTTAAAATTTATTCTCATTTTTTCATAATTAAAAACATCAAATTGAATTTTATAAGATTTTTTAAATAAATTTCTTTGTAGGAATTACAATAATTACAAAAATGCTTAAAATAGTATGAAATTTTTATGAAAAATGGAAATAATAGTGACAAACATTATGGTATAATTGGTGTACTCTTTGAGCTTTCAAGATTCTATCATTAAAGTGTCACAAAAATGAAAATTTTGAAAAAAAATGAAAATGGAGTTAAAAGTAGACTATTGGAGCTACATTTTCTTGATTAAGCTTAAAAACATTTAAACTCAAGAACTATGTAAAAATTCAAGTTCAATTTTCAAAATGCCCATTAGGCCTAAATGTGCAAGGGCACCATATTTTGGTATCAACTAAACTTTTAAGTTAATTGAAATCTTACCAAAGTATTTTTTAAAAATTTTAATAATTTAGTTGAATATTGAATACTCTTTAAAGTATATTTTAAGCATAAAAATTACAATTTTGAAAAAAAAAATTACAATTCTTCTTTTGAAGATTTTGAACAAGAGTGTCCATTGCAAATCTTAATTTTTAGTATCATAGACTCTTAGAGATGTGCCTCAAAGACACTAGACACTAGAAGAAAGCCTTGTTTAATTGAATGTTCTTGCGTCAAAGTTGACGGATTTTTTTAAGCATCCAATGTAACATCTTCATGTGTTTATGTCAACAATGACATCCAATGTAACATCTTTATGCTACATTGGATGTCATTGTTGACATAAACACATGAAGATGTTACATTAGATGCTTAAGAAAATCCATCAACTTTGACGTAGGAACATCCAATTAAACAAGGCTTCCTACTAGTGAGATCTTGGGGGGGAAATCACATTTGAAATTCATTTAAAAAATTGTTGAGGAGATTTTGAAAAGCTATATTTTGATTATTCTTATGTATATTATGTCCTTAAAACACATATTTTTTTCATAACCTCAATTTTAGATTTGAAGTGTAAAAAGAATATCGAAAGACTTCAAACTACTTTGATAGTTTTAACACTCTCTTAATCAAACATTACAATCTTTTAATTTGAAAGTAATATTGTTGTGTTTTCTTACCTATATGGTCTACAACATGTCTAATTTGAATTCATATAGTTACAATTTTTTTGAATTGATAAATCTTATCAAAACCTAGTTTTTTTGTTTAGTTTTGAAAAATATCCAAAAGTTCAAAAAAGACCTTGTGCATTTAGAGGTTAACCCTTCAAGGTTCAACAACTTTTTGACAATAGAGGTTTTCAATAAATTGATATTTTTTTGCACATGGATGTGCTTGAAATTTTTAATTTTAACTACACAAAAGTAAAGACTACTTTGTCTAGTATGCATGAAATTAATTGTGGAAAGTTTTGCCCGTTGGATTTTTAGATCATAACAATTTTTTATGATCAACTTTATAGGCAAAAGATGTAGCTTTGGGGGAAGAAAAATTATAAGAAGATGAATAATGCTTTATTACTCCTCCCCCCCCAAAAAAAATTGGAATTAGAATCTAAGGTAAATGCAGTGTTTTTTAATTTTAAAAATTGAGAAATAAAAAACTCTCTCAAATTTGTATATAGAAGGAATAAAAAACAAAACTGACTAAATTGGATCCTACAAAATTTAAAAAGATTTATATATGTGTAAATTTTGAAATTTAACAAAATTGATATTATTAGCATATTGTCTGGAACATCTTCAAAAGCTTTAGAATCATTATAATTATTTTGTTTTTTTAATCACACCATATTGAAATTTTAATTTTTTAAATTGATAAAAATACAATTTTGAAAAAAATTCTTCAAACCCAATTTGTTTGTGTAGAGTAAAAACTAGAAATGTCCAACAATTTTTTTTTCCATCCCTACTATTACTTTCATTGGAAAAACATTATATTTGCTTATTTTTTCTATTAGACTACATTTCCTAAATAAATTTTTAAATACTTCACACATTCAAATTTTGAAAATCAGAGAATGCAATAAGTATGTAAACTTGTTACTCTACAAGATCATAGTTTACAAAATATTGAGCTTTATTTCACCCTACCAAGAATTTGCCATTGAAAATTTGAAAAGGACACATTGTGTCTTCTTGGTTCTTGAAGGGTTAACAAGCAACTACATGATAAGAATTTTTATTTCATTTATTTTGGGTTGTATAGATAGTAATATTCGATGAAAACATTTACATCCGTGTCTATCAATGAAAATTGAAGACTACGAATGCAAAAACATTTATTCATCCTCAAATATTTTGTGTTTGCTTTCTTGCACTTTAACCCCTAAAGGAAATGGAGAACCAACAAAGTTCCTGAAATGTGTGGAAATCCATATTTGACAAATGATGGGCAATTTCGTTAAAATGGCACCATTCTGTTACTTTGGCAATTGTTATAGTTCAAATCAGGCGGTCTGAAATGTACTGATATCTTAGATGTTTGAAATCTACACCCGTCCTGTATGTCACTTTTATAGTTTAGATCACACGGTCTCAATCTATAGCACTCCTAGATTTTTGAAATCTATACAAATCTAAGATATCTAAAATCTATACCTGACATAGATGCCACTTTTACAATTCATACCTGGTGGTCTGAAAATGGCAAATGGAATACTGCCATTTTAACGAGATTACCCATGATGAAACAATTGTATTGATATCAATATGATCTAAGAATAGTCGGGCCATAAATCAATGCAAATTGTCCAATTTTTGGAAAAAAATTTGGGCCTACAAGATGTGTTCTATTCTATATAGCATGAATTCATATTTTTGATTAAATATAGTATAATTCATTGAAGCATGTGAGATTAGATAGAGGTATATCAAAATACCAAAACATGACAACTTTCGCAAGTCAAGGTTATAGTACTTTGAAAGGATGGTTGGCATACCTGAGTACTTCACCAATCATTACTTTAGAAATAATTTGAGACCTACTATAGGATATATTTAACCCCTAAATCCCAAGGCCATTTTTCTACCAAAACCACTCAAATCTACCACTTTTGCTATGTTCACCTATGAAATAAATTTTTTAAATATTTTTTAGAATCTAACCATAGGATCTTGTTCTACACTTGTCTTAGATAATGTGATAAAAATTTTGTGATTTTTGACCATATAGATTGAAAGATATTAGCATTCAAAATGGAAGAAAAAAATTTATTTCAAGAAGTTGCTATGATTGCCCAAAAAACATAACTTTCAAATCACTAATCCAAATGGAATGAATCAAAGCTTCCCATTTAGAAAAAAAATATAATCTACAAGAAAAAAAAAATTAAAAAATTAATTTCAATTTTTTGTAGATTTTTTTTGCTGCCTAGTCTCCCCCATTTTGAATTTATTGTGGCATAACTCTTACTCCCGTGCACCAATTGGAATAAAATTATATTCCCGGAAAGCTCTTAAGTTTATCTATCTTATGAGAAAGTTTCAAAAAGTTTTGATAAAAATTGAGATCATAGGAGCTTGCCCAAAATCGATTTTGTCCCCTGTACTTTAGGGGTTAAAATGTTGGAGCTAATAATTTAAAAAATATTCAAGTTATTATAGCATCACTTCTTTGAAGCATACTATATTACCACTACTATACAATACATAGTAATGATTCGTAGTACATGTATGATTCATTTGTATGAATCATTTGATATATAATGTTTGTATATATATTGTTTGTGTGGATTGTGTTCAATAGTATTTAGAGTATACATGTTGTAGTAATCAATTCTAAAACCATGTATAAATTTTGAATTATAGGAAGAACATGTTTAAATGCCTCAAATTTCAGTTTTAACTGCTATAGGGTGTATCGGTGTAGAAAGATGGGCAAAAAGTAGAAGTAGAAAAAAATAGGGGCATATCTATTGTGAAATAATAGATAAATAGCCCCCCAAATAAAAAAATTCAATGTACAAATATATAGATTACAAGGTATAATGAGATACCTAGGCTGGCATAGCTTATAATCATTGTACATTTTGTTACTTGCTAACCACTTAAATCCTTTCATTGTCCTCATGTCCTACAAAAAAATAAATGTCATTCACCAAGAGATGAAGTAGAAGTCAAAGGGATTGGATGCCACACTTGAAGAATGAAGATTACTTCTAAGTGCCATGAGGTTACTATTCCCACACGTAATCAATACACGCTTGTATGAACCAAGTGTATGGTATTTTCGAATCCAATGCTATAGAAACAATTCACTACTGGCATTCTAAGGCAATGTGTATTGCAATAGCAAATGTATGGCTACTCTTACAACTAATATATCTATGCAATGCAAAAAATTTGCGGAGCTACCTTCTAAATTCTACACCTTGACAAAGTGATTGTATATGTGGGATTGCACCATTTTTGCCGATTCTATTAATACAACATTTTATGAAAATCAGACATCAAAGTCCAAAAAATATAAATTTTACGCAACATTTTCATTGATAATTTTTGAGTTTACAAAAATATGTACGTCAATTGGAACTTTTTTGCATCTTTATATCCTAAAATACACATTATACACCATGAGGGCAAATGTTTTCATTATCCTTTAGGGGTTAATTGTTGGTTATTTCTCTTCCCCCTTGAAAACATTTATTCATCTAAAATTATATACATTTATTCCCAAAAGAGTAATACCATATTACCATCCCAAGAGTTTGAAGCAATTGAGTCGTTTCATCTACCACATAAAAAAAACTCTTGCTAATATTTCATCAAAATTATCTTGTATTGCTTTTGAGCAAAACATTTCTAAAATAAAAATCTTGCTATTATACTCCATGAAGTCAAAAGAGAATCATGTCAACTAATCCCTTTAGTGCTTTTTTTCACTCCATTGAAAATTTGGAACTTATTATTTGCCACCAATGATAATTTCTATAAAATTTGTATTAAAACTTGAAATCAAAAGACCTTGACAAAGTTGTTCATGGTCAAGAAATACTAAATTAACCATTACAAATTAGACAACAACATTTTGCATATACCCTTGTAGGGCTAATGAGGGGTTCAATTCTCTCTAATCCACTATAAGAATTTTTGTCCTTGTAATTTGTCTTTTCAGATAAAGCCCTTTTCTCTTAATCAAATTTTCTTTCATGTAGCTTTTATCAATGCAAAGCCACCTCTTGTTTGGTCCACAACCAACAAATTTAGGTGTTAACATTGAAAAAATTGGTTTCACTTATAGTATAGTAACATGATTCGTATTAAATTTTTGTATTGTTATTTTGATCTTGCTTTCGACAACAATCATAGACATAGAATTTTCAAGTTGAATGTCTATTGGCAATTTCTATGCGCACACTAGAAGAAACCCGTGTTTTTTGTTATGGCAACAAAAAACACGGCATGTTTTTGCGGACAGGACGGCGTCACAGAGTTTGAACCAATGGGTAGCAAATTCCGATGGACATTACAAAAAACGTGTACATGTATGTGAAAAAATATTAGCATTATACAAAAAATAAGTATGTTTTGCAAGACATCCAAAAAAATGTTGTCATGTTTTTTGCAACATCCAAAACAATATGACAATTCCATGTTGGCAAAGTCAAACAATTTCACTACAAGTAAATTTCCAGGAGTTATTGGACATCCATGTAAAATGTTAACCTGATCTGAAAATCATAGGAGAAGGGTAGTGGCTTGGGAGTCTTCCAAAAAACCCTTCCATGAATGGATGATGAAGCTACTATTCACTATTTTTTAGTTAGGATTTCATGAAGCACAAAATCTGTTGGCATTTCTTCTATAAGCATGTGTGTACATAAACATAATTATTGGAAATATGTCTAAATCCTTTAGAATTTCATATGCCAAGTACGATGTACTACGCCTCACTTCCGATCTTGCGATTCTTGTGTATATGTTGTATTGGAAGCTTCAAAGCATGTGTAGACTTTTCAAATTATGTTCATATACATCAACAACTTATAGGAAGAAATGAACTCTTATTTTCATTGTATTCAAATTGTTTACAACAATTCCTCTATCCCTAATACAATACTACAATATTGATAGTTCATAAATGTATCATAGAAGTAATTTTTATAAGAACATGTGATGCTCATCCAAAAAGAAAGTCAACCTCCACCTTCCACACAAGACATCCATTTACAAAAATGAAAGATTCCACTATATTTTTAATTAGAAAGTGCAAAAAAATTATTCCTAGCATTTGTTTTTATTTTTATTCAATGGGGGGATTTTATTGCACTGCATCTACAAGAAGGGCTTCCATTGTCGTCACTTCTAGTGTTGGTCATTATTGAATAAAGAACTTGTTTTGAAAAAGTGACTATGTCATTTTTCTTTAGAAAAACTATCCACAAATCAAGTCGAATATTAAGTGTGTTTGAGCATAATCAATATCCATTTCATACCACAAGGAGACTATACAATCCATTTCACACCTAGATAAGCAACTCCCGTATTATATACCATTCATTATAATTACTTATAATGCATTTTTCTTCAATCTCAATGAATGTAATTTGCTATAATGTAAAAATTGCTTGTAGCCCTTCCAACAAAAAATCCAAAATCGTACTCATATACATGAAAGGTATATTCTTCAAAGACAATAGTAGTATTAAAAAACTTATTACATTAATTTTTTAATGCATGTATCATACTAAAATCTACCCAACTATTTGGTGTTCTCAATAATTTAAAAAAGAAATAGAACATTACAAACAAATGTTAATTTCAATTGGAGGGAACTCCTTCCATGGATTTTTAAAAACTCCACATACATCTTTTTATTCTTCATATATATATGATTTTTATTTTGTTTTTTGTTTTTTATTTATTTTGTTTTTTAATATATAAGTCAATTTTTTCTACATTTCATCTTTTTCTAATTGGTCCTCGTGTACCTTCTTGATCAATCTAATTTCATATACTTTTCTATAGAAGTTGTCTTGTAATCCATTCTAATGCCATTGACCCTTGCATATCATACAAGAGTTGCATCTCTAGAACTTTACATTCTTTTGTAAGACAAATTAGAAGTTTTTTCATACATTAAATGTTACAATTTCAGTACATTTAGGTTCAATTACTTTTGTATAATACTTGCACTATCAATTGACATTGATGACTTCCATTTCATGTGTTCTTGCTATCTTTAAAAAAATTTCAAAGTATACAAAATCTCTTAAAAGAAATACATTTTTTCTCATTTGCTTTGTACACATAGATGGAGTTTGATACATACTACGAACGAAGGTGCAACATTAGAGGAGATTTCAGTCTTGTGGAGGGCCGTTTCAAGCACTTCCCGGCGTTGGTTCCCAGCAGTCCCTGCGAACGCTTGCGCTGCCACATCACCGTTAAAATGAAAAAATGAAAAAAAAAAAAAATCTTCTTAAAATGAAAAAAAAAATTGAAAATTTAATTTAATTTTAATTTCTTTTTTCAAAAAATGACGTGGTAGTCTCCAATCTACGTCACTACGCTGCGGGAGTGCAATTCCTGCGTTGGGAACGGGCTGGGAACTCGCAGCCCTTCGGCAGCCTGAAATCTCCTCTAATGACAGACTTTGGGGTCATTGCAAGAAAAAAAAACTTATTTTCGTAGCATTTGCATAGTCCTCATAATTTTTTGCTAAAATACTTCTTTATTAGAAAAACAATTTCAAAGAAACATGAAAAATATGTCCAATGTATACACCTTTACAAAAAAGATACCCTAGGAAGGAATAGCATAAAAAAAATTGTGAGTGGAAAAACTGGAAAAGTGCAAAATCTCATGAAGATAGGTACTTTGACATTTTAATTTGTAAAAAGTAGGAAAAACAATTTTCAAGAATACTAAAAATAGGACATTTGAAAATAGTTCATGTTTTAGGGATTTCACAATTCAAATTGTATTAGAATCTTTTAAAATCTTCCAAAATCTATCAAAATCATTTGGAATTTTCTATAGAGTATAAATTCAAAGTTTGAATTTTAATCAATTTAAATTTTTAATAGATATAATTTGATTTTGAATGTGATTTAAATTCCAATGAAATTCAATAACTATGATGAAAACTTAAAATTTCATCAAAATTTTAATAAAATTCAACTCTAATTCAAAGTTAGGTTGAAATAACTTAACTCCTAAAGTTCCTTGACGATGTTATCACCAAAAATGCTCAAAAACTGCCATTTTTTATATAAGTACCAAATTTTTGAATTTTGTTTTTCTTGAAACATGTAACTATATGATCTTGTAGTACGCTAGTTTGAGAAGATGTGCAAAAAATTTCAAAAATTTCTACCTTGTAGATTGCAAGATATTAGAGTTTGAAGTGACGAAATTCTTTTTTTTGCCCCTGCAAAAATCTGGGCAGATGCACTTCACAAGGTCAGATCATTATGAAAATAATGTCCAAAATGGTTGCAACTCCGTGGAATCATTCTTCAAGTTAAGTTAACTACATGCTTTAAAAATTCAGATTTTTTGGAATTGTAAAACATATAGGAAAAAAATAGTAAGTAGAAAGATGTAGGGAATGATTCAAGATACTAAATTGTTAACAATTTATTTATAGAATTGAAAAATGAAAATCCAATGGTTGTAATGTTGGAATTAAAAATCTACAACATTTGAGAATTTATAATAAAGTTTATATATACTTCTACAACATTTGAGAATTTATAATAAAATTTATATATACTTCTACAACATTTGAGAATTTTTATTCTATTTTTTGAGACATTGACTAAGATGTCTACATGTTTTTTGAGATGTTTTCTTGGGACACCAAATCAAATGTCTATAGAGACATTTTTGCAATGTCTATTGAAACATCCAAATGTTTTCATAGACATCAAATGAAGCATTGCCGTGTTCATCTCATGTTCATTTTTGAAATTTTACTTTTAATACAAACTACACGTTCTACATATCCCACATGGTTTGCCATACTTCCTACCACCCCAGTTCTATACACTAGAAGAAAACCAGAAGAAACTGAGTTTTACTTCACAGAAACTATGTTGTACTCAATAGAAATGTATCATCTAGAGTTTGTTGAGGTCTCCCTTCGTAACACAAAATTTTGCATTCTAATACAAAATTATGTGTTTTACTTGTCAAATTCTGTGTTGAACCATTGGAACGCAAAATTTTGCATTACAAAGGGAGAATTCAACAAAATCTAGATGATACTTTTCTGTTGAGTACAACACAGTTTTTGTGAAGTTCAACGCAGTTTCTTCTGGTTTTCTTCTAGTGATATAATCTTGTGTTTTCATTTCAATATACTCACAATAAATTCCCAAATACAATGTATTTTGTAAGGTGTATTGTACATGTTGTATAATGTATGTTGTATAAATAATGTATGTTGTATAATGTATGTTATATTAGTAATGTATGTTGTATTTTGTATTGTGCAAGAAATATGGTGTATTGTGTATGAATGTAGTTGGTTATCTCAATTGATGTCTTAGAAAACATGTGGATGTTGTAGTTGATGTCCCAAAAACATGTAGATGTCTTGGTGGACATCCATTTTGCAAAGGATATGCCATAGCATAAGGCACAATGTAAATGATTTAATTGTAAACATTAAAGGAAACATGTGCATGTCAGAGAAGATGTCTTTTGGGACTTCAGATTGGACACAATACAATGAACATGTCAAAATTCTCAACTATTACAAAGTTGACATGTGGCAGTGATGTCATGGCTAACATCATCCAAAGAATGGATGAAAAAGTAGCTTATGTGGCATTCACTGCCCTGTCATTGCTGAGGTGGTGCACATGTGGCAGCCACGTGGCAACTTCTTAACATTTTAAAAGACCATGTTTTCTAAGACATCCTCCTAAATCTTCTTCAAATCTTATCACGTTTTCTGTAATTTTGCATGTTTTTGGGCTTGTCAATCTTGACGTTGTCGCGTCGTATATGTGTACATTATATGAAATCCATAATTGTGTGTCAAAGCGGAGGGTTTTTTTTTCATTGAAGTTTCAAGAGACATTTGGAATGATGATCCTCTTGAACTTTAATTTTTTTTACCTCTGTTAGACAATTACTTAATCTTAGTTCTTATATTCTTGTACTTAGAGATGTTTTGAAGCTTTATTTTGTTTGGTTAGAATTGTTAAAAATGAAAGGTGAAGCTTGTTTTACCTTTTGTTTAATTTTAAATGGATTAGAAGTCCACGTAGGGGATAAGGATAGAGTTATGGAGATAAAGGGATGGCCAATGGATGAAAGATAGTTCATGTGGCATTTTAGAGGCCAAAATCCACTTGCTTAGGTGGATGGCATGGAGGTTGAGGTGGCGGATGAGGTGGAGGCTCTTCTTCCTCCACCTCCAAGTTAGTTTAGGAGAGCCGTGTGTTTGGAAAAGGATAGCACTTTGTACATGGGGAGTTTGGCTATGAAATTTTGGGAGGATGTTCATCTTGTTTTGGTGATTCCGAAAACCTATCACTCTCTCAAATTGGAGTTTTTGTGTGAAAGTTATGCTTGATGGAGTGAGAGAAGGAAATTTGTCATGAAGTTTGAGGGCAGAATTTTCGAGGGCTCATATCTATCTGATTATGAAGTTTTTGCTTTTGAGATTTGTCATGGTTGTTTATTGAGTTGTTAGCTTTCCAAAAAGCTATCATTATTTTAGTTTGGAGTTAAGATGAAAAAGTTATGGGCTTGAAGGTGAAGTAGTGAAGAGCTGCCTTTTGAATTAGAAAGGGTGAACTTGGATCGACTATAAAAGTCGGACAGTATCTTAGTTTTGAGTGAAACTTTTAAGTGTTGTATAAATTCGTGTTAGCTTTCCAATGAGATATTATATAATCAGTTTGGAGTTAGTATGTGAAAGGTATAGCCTTGGAAGTGAAGTAGTAGTGAGCTGCCTTTGAGTTGAAGAGAGTAAACTTTGACCGGCTATAAAAGTCGGACAGTATGAGTTTTTGAGTTGAAATTTGGAGGTGTTGTATTTTTTTGTGTTAGCTTTCTAGAGAGATATCATACTCTCAATTTGATCTTTTGAAGAAGATTTGGCACTCATATTAGTGTCAGGTGCACTTTTGGAGGACTTTGTGCGGTTTATGCACAACTTACACCACTTTGTACAAACATGTGATACTTTATTTGATCTTTATAGTTCATGATGGGGTTACATGAGCATGATTATGAGGCAAATTACAGGGTTTTATTATGGGTATATTTGATTTTGGGATCTTCCGTATTTTGAGCCATTTCTAGTTGCAACCAAGAACCCCGCCTTTTCCCAAGGCAAGGCCTCTCTACCCGACAACGCATTTTTTTAATATCCAAGTGGACACGGCTGATGTCTAAAAGAACATAAGTACCATGTTATAGGCTTGTCACAAAAAACATGGGTTTCTTCTAGTGGCAACATAGGATCCAATAGACGATTGAAATTCCTTTTTCAAAAGTCCAATATTTGAGCCAATTTACACTATAAGTTCAATAGAGACACAAGTAGACTTGAACTAGATAGTGCTAATTGGCTAATAAGAAAGGTTTCAAGTAGACTTAGTGATCTTTCAAGATAAAAAGTCATCTTCTTATTTTTGAGACTAAAAGTTTTTCTTTCTTATAAGAAAGTTTCAAAAAAATTCACCAAAAATTGAGGTCACAAGAACTTGCCAAAACTCCTAGGAGTCCCCTAAGTGGACTCTTGGTCCTTTAGGGGTTAAGGTAGTTGAAGATGTACTTGAAGAAGGTGAAAATCATAAACTGTAAAGTCTTTTTTATGTTTTACAACCTTCTCTAAATCCTTTTCCACTCAATCTTGGACAAGTTGGGTGGATCTTTGACCTTTGATTGGTGAAGGGATATACTAGGTTCAAACCCTACCAAGGATATAATGAAATTTGGAGTTTAGTTTCAAAACCATCATATCTTTGAAAGAGGAGGATTATAGCCTTTACAAATTTGAATTTGAAGGAAAGTGGCTAGTGAAAATTTGATATTAGAGTACATAAACCTAGAGATTTAGATAAGGAGAAGAAGGAACCAATGCTCTTGGAAAAAAATCCTGGATCCTTATAGAAAAAAAAGGAGGCAAATTACTGGGGCAACTCCAAAAACTTCCTGAATACTGATGTATGGTTTTGTGTCATTATGTTTATAGTCATTGATCAACTCTCCTTTACAGCATAAGTTGACATTGTTGTTGCTCAGTGGTTTGTCTTGTAAAAGGAGCGTTTATCTCTTTAAATCATTCTCATTAATAATTCGGGGTAGTCACACCTTCTTCACTTTGCACTTGGAGAATGGAGAATGGAGAATGGAAATGTGGCAGCTTAGGGTTGGCTTCATGTTGGTAGAATATACTTAGTTGGATATATCTTCCGCACTCCTAATCTTCACCTTTGGAGGTGAAGATTGGAAGTGCGGAAGATATATCCAACTAAAAATATTCCTTTGTGCTTTACACTTTTACCTTTCATTGCCGCTTTACCTTTGTTGTTGCCGATTTCCCTCCAACCTTACATCTAATCTTAGGCTTAAGTAATTGCTTCACACCTTCTTCACCCACCGTGGCTTCCCATTGGTTCCTCCAAACCCTCACCAACTTCTCATTCTCCATTCTCCAAGTGCAAAGTGAAGAAGGTGTGACTACCCTAATAGGGGTAGTCACACCTTGTTCACTTGGCACTTGGAGAATGGAGAATGGAAAGGTGGTGGCTTGGGGTTGGCTTCATGTTGGTAGAATATACTTAGTTGGATATATCTTCCACACTTCTAGTCTTCACCTCTTGAGGTGAAGATTGGGAGTGCGGAAGTTATATCTACATAAGAAGATTCCTTTGTGCTCTACACTTTTACCTTTCATTGCCGTTTTACCTTTGTTGTTGCTGATTTCCCTCCAATTTTACATCTAATCTTAGGTTTAGGTAAGTTTCTTCTCCACTTTTTTCATTCTCCACTCTCAACACATCTTTTAGGGTTGTCATACCTTCTTCACTCACCACGGCTTCCCATTGGCTCCTCCAAACCCTCACCAACTTCTCATTCTCCATTCTCCAAGTGCCAAGTGAAGAAGGTGTGACTACTCCTAATGTAAAGACCTCAATACCTCATAGGAAGTGAGGCACAGGATGTGTGCTCTTCTCTCTCTACTTTGGAAGGAGGATTGTTCTAATGACTACAAATTATTGTCTAACAAGAACAATTTGCTCTAAAATTTTGCAAAAAAACTTGTGATTGTGGCTAATCCTACATTACATAATGTACGCAAAAGAGTAAGCAAGGGTATTAGTTGCCCCCTTCCTTTCTGAAATTTTTTTAAGGCCGTTGATTTTTTTTTATAAAAATGCTTACCTTCAAAATTGTCATCGATTTCTCAAAAAAATTAAGTCGTTGATCTTTGAGATTTAATCTGAGCCATCCATCCAAATACAAATACAATATACAATATACGGATATGAATCAGAGTACGGTTACACATAATGTACGAATACACTATTTGATATTGGAATACAATATGTGTATGTGTATGTGTACAAATACATGTATAGATACTGATATGGATACTGATACGGGATATAATTTTCATTGTCCCATATTGTTTGCCATTGAATACTTGTTCAAAAAATTACAAATAAGGGGAGGGGGGGACGAAAAATTCAGAAATTAATTTTAATTAATAATTTTTCTAAATTCCGGGGGATCTGGGAGGGAGTTAAAAAAAATTTAATTAATTAATTTTTTTGAGCACAATGTGAGATGGGACTGTAAACCGTCCATTGCCTCCCTGTGAAGCTTGTGCAAGCATTAAGCAGCCCGATCACGTTGGAGTTTTCAACTTAGAGTAGGCGGATAGCCTCACCCTATTCCAAATAAGGTACTCACACCCATTGTCATGATCCTTTCCCACTTGCCTCCCTATCTACAACTATCCAAGAATTGTGGGCTGAAATCTCGGAGAGGGTATCTGTATTTCATCTTTGAGTGCCTGTGATATAATTCACTACCAAGATATGGAGAGAGCTGTAGGAGTGATGCCAAGCTTTGATTTTTATGATAGCCAAGAGGTATTGGGTTGTGCCAATGGCTTTCCCTCAGTAATCATTCAGACGCAAGTGATATATATGTAAATAATAGAAAGGCATAGATTTTTCTCAAACATTTCGAGGACCTTAATGCATTGGACCAGAAACACTTGAGGTCTTCAGATGCCATTCCAGAGTTTAGGGTCGCTATATTCCGCACCCGGGTTGTGATGCGTTTGAATGACAGTGCACTCCTGTCACGCATTTCAAACTCATATCAGCTCTGCAATCCTTGAGATCGTCATTTTCATAGAAAATCATGTCTCATAAGTGCCACAGAATTTATCCAAACGTTGGCCTCAGTTTCTGCATGAGGCACACACGAGGATCAATATCTGCGTACATGATTGTAGCTTGGGTGGCCTTCTGTGGAAAATCAAAATAAACAAGCTATTGAAGAGGGAAGAAAATTAGCCCCCCTGATTTTCAATTGACATGACTCTTCAAAGACACAAGGGACCGCAGCCCAAAGTGTGAGTTCAATTTTTGTATCATGAGTACCGAAAATACTAACTCTGGGGAGGAACTTCAAATTTCCATCTAGAGTTTTTTTACCCATAGCCGTGACGGAACAAACAATACCTGAAAATCACTCACCAATGCCTGTCTCCGCAAATGAGCTGGTTGAATTTATGGAGTATCATGCTTTTATAGATCAGGCAAGAATAACCACGTATTGTTTGGTCTCGTCACGGTCTCGTCTTGTCACGTTTGGATTTGTACCGATGTAAACGCAGCTGCAAAATAAGAAATTGTCATCGCCAATTACAACGAGCTCTGGAGCAGCTGTGTGACCTCAGAAATTTCTAAAACGACACTATGGAATAACTTGCACACTTGGCTCACTGTCATTAATTGAAGCGCATTTGTCACACCTTCAATCTATGTTATAGCCAGTTCTTTGGGGACGATGGACAATGAGAGTAAAGAGATTAGAGATTAAAGTGTGATTACAATCAAAACAATTAACAATTCAAATCTCATTCCAAGAGGAGTCAAACTCTACTAACCTTGTCAGGCAAGTTTGAAAAAATCATTCCCTTTTTTAACTTCAATGTCTATTATCTTGAAATCATTAACTTCAAATTTCTTTGAGATTTTCCCACATATTCCAAATGTTTGTCTTTAAATTTTCACTATTTGAATTTCAAACAAAACATTTCTTTATTGCACAAGAAATCATCAATAGTTTTATTTTTTTTCATTCTCAATAATCTTTCTAGCACTTGAATTTGTTGTGTTTGAAGAAGATCCTCATGAGAGGACTAGTTGGTTGAACTTGCAGCCTACTAAGCGACATCCCACATACAATCCATTCCCTAGCAATCCATTCCCACAGTCATTCCCCAACCACTACAAGAAAATGGGCATTTTATGACTGCAAAAATATGATTGGAGATGACTAGTGGCTGCTCGCAATTACATTCTTGAAGGCCAACACTTTGGGGAGAATTATGACTAGGCCTTATACTTCATGGGCGTATACTATACACCTGTTGGGAACATCAAAGTACTTCATAGGGAACGGTAGGGAACATGTTTGGTTTCATGCTGAGTCATATTGCTAGTCATATTTCCATGGTAGTGAATTTTTTTTCTTTTGGGGCAATCCAAAAAAAATTGGACAAGTCATTGTTTAGTATTTTGAAATCCTAGACGCTTTTTTCTTAGGATTTTAAAACCTAGTCACCACTTTTTTAGGGTTTTGAAACCCTAGACACCACTTCTTTTGGCCTTTCTTCCTTGCATTTTGTTGTCTCTTGGCTCTTATTTCTCGTTGTTTCTTATTTTTTGCTTATTTTTTGCTTCTTAGTTGTTGCATTTTGTTGCATCTTAATTTTTGCTTCATGTTTCTTCTTGTTGCATCTAAATTCTTTCTTCTTGCATTTTAACTCTTTCAATCTTTCTTGTTGTTGCTTTTTAGTTCTTGCTTTTTGTTTCCTCTTGTTTTTATTTTGTTCTTACTTCTTGTTTCTTTATGTTGCATCTTAACTCTCCTTTCTTGTTGTTTCTTGTTGCATCTTAACTCTCCTTTCTTGTTGTTTCTTGTTGCATCTTAACTCTCCTTTCTTGTTGTTTCTTGTTGCATCTTAACTCTTGGATGTTGTTATCTCTTAGCATTTTTTTTTTTTTTTTCTTGTTCCCTCTATCCCATTATTATTATTCTTATGCTACATATTTTGTGTTGTAAGCTTTTGAAGGTTGAACTTTGTTGTTCATTCACTAAAAAATACCTCACATTTCTTTAATTGTATATGTAGTCACCAAAAGTTGCATTATATGAGATTTCAAGGCACAAGAGGGTTGTTTCAGGCCTGTTCCTTACTCCAGAAACAATCAAATTATTAAATTATTAAAAAAAAATGAAAAAATGAAAAAAAATGATTTAAAAATGAAAATGAAAATTTGTAATATTATTTGACATGGTAGTGCTCCTGCCACATCAGATTGCAACAATGCATGTGTTCCCGCAATTTGGGAACTACAAGGAACTCACAATCTTCTAAAGAAGGTAAATCCTGTCTAATGGAATAAAGTCCTTGGAGGCTACTTGCAATCCAATAGAATCATCTTCACATTATTGTAAGGAATATAGGCCCTATTGACTTGTGTAGATGATTCATTGTGATATCTCGTGTGATATATATGTTTTGTATTGGTGACTAATAAATGTCACATTCTTTATTCTCGCATTTCTTTTCACATCACTACAAGAAAAAGAGGTGTTTTAAGTATAGTCCTAGGACGGAGTATAGTCCTAACAGTAATGACCATTATAGGAGATTTCAGTAAATTTTATTGAAAACACATGAATTTTTTTAGTAAAATTTTACTAAAAATCTCCTAAAAAGGTCATTACTATTACGACTATACTCCTAGGACTATACTTAAAACACTCCTTTCTTTTGTAGTGCATACTTCTTTTTCAATATGATTGTCTTTAGTATATCTCTAAACTCATATGTATTTGTTTTTAACTACATGGAGTCTTTTACTCAATTGTTAAATCATCTCAATGTATGATTGCAATGTGTAATGTTCATTTAAAATGCATGAAATATGTAATTGTAGTGTTTAACCCTTGAACATCGACACAGATGCCAAATGTCCGATGGATGACAAAGAATCTTTGAGTGTAGGACGAAAGTGTGACTATTCATCCTTGCAATTCAATTTGGAAAGGAAAGATCTCTTACAGTACTTTGACTTCCAATAGGTGCTTTTGTTATTTCTTTGACCAATTATTCACACAGTAATACATAAAGATGATTTTGAGCATCACCCCTTTGACGTTCAAGGGTTAAGTGAAGGTGTTTTGGACCTCAATTACCCCAATCACAAACCACACACATAAATCTAAGAAATGTGACTCTCAATCTTGGGGGGGTCACTTAGAGTGTCCATTAGAAACCACGTGCAAACAAAACTTTGGACCCCCTATATATATACTTTTTGAATTTTAAATAAAATCAAATTAAAAAAATATGAATAGATTTTTTTACTTTGAAAGTTTATGTTTTGAATTATTTATATTCTTGTTTGTTAATAATAATTAGTTACAAATTTTTGAAGTAAAAAGATACATTGTAAAATTGAAAAATAAGTTAAATAACTTTCACACCTCTATATTATATAAGAAAATTTTGTTTAAAAAATGAACAAAAAATTTCTAAAAATAATTTTCTATTGAAAGATCATTTTGAGTTGAATATTAATTCAATGGTCCATCTAAATGTGTTCTCTATAATTATTTGAGTTGAAAAACATGCCATTTTAGTTCATTTTCAACCTCTTTTAGAAATAATTTCATATTTTATCTGAGTTGGAAATTTTGGCAATAAAAACCTATAGTCATTATTAAACAATGCTCAAAATTTTAGGTTGAAATTATAGTTTATTAGAAATCACTTGTTCGCACGTGGTTTGTTATAGTAGAACTAAGTGCATCCCTCCAAGTTCTCAATCATCTCGAATATCACTTGTTTGAGTTATATTTCATAATATATATTGGTCAAAATAAACTCTAGTCATATAATGCTCATTAGTTATATAAGCCAAAATGTGACTTTGCACTTCCAAAAACATTACTACAGTCAGTCATAAAATTACCAATGACATCCACGTGAACTACTACGTCAACCAAAAATATGATTCACAAGAGTCATATTTCACATCAGTAAAGAATATGATGCATGAGAGTCATATTCCACATCATTCAAAAATATGACTCCAGATTGTCATTTTTGACATTAGCAAATAACATGACTCACAAGAGTCATATTCTACATCAACAAAAAATATGACAGCACAAAAGTCATGTGCTACATTAGCCAAAATATGACTCACCATAGTCATATTCTACATCAATCCAAATATGACTATACAAAGTCATATTGCATGTAAGATTTTTTTTCTTTGCCCGGGTAACTCAAGAAAAAGTCAAGCCCCTAAGGATAGTTAAAATATATACCACATTGGCAAAATATGGCTAATTATACCCCTCAACCCATATAATTGCAAATATGACTCATGTTCAAAGTGACTCATCAGTAATGACTAGACCCAATCATATCGTAAATCATCTATAGTGATTTCTTTGTGAGTCATATTTTTCAATTTTACAACTCATTGCAATTATATTTTGTAATCATAAAACACCAATTTTGTTGTAGTAAGCAATTCATTCTTATAATCCATTCTCACAGGCCGTAGTTTGTTTGAAATGGCTTTGATCTGTTTGGATTTTTTGGTCCTTTTTGGACTTTTCTAGCCTTCTTTTCAATTTGAATTTTTTTTAATCTATGACTAGTTCTAAATTTTTGTTAATTTGAACACCAAGAAATGCCCTCCTAGTGCTAGTTTTTGGACACTCAAAATGAACACTTGGAGTTTTAAAACTCCTAAAATTGATGCAAAGTTAAATAACTCACTTGAGTGTGTTTTGGCTTCTAAATTTTTGGAGACTCTTCTAAGGTTACTTGGGAGATTTTTCACTAAGTTTTAAGAAACTCTAACTAGGGCTGATTTGGAAAATTGTCACTAACTTTTGGAGATGGAACCTTGAGTGTTTCTAACATATTTTGGAAACTAAATTTTTTGTGAGACATAAGGAGGTTCAAAGCTTCACCACTAGTTTTGAGATTTCTCACAAAATTCTAACACTTCTAAAACAAGGAGATTCAAAGCTTCACCATCTAGTGGCAAAATCAAAGGAATACTATAAGAGGTTGGACAAGTTAATACTCAACACAAATTTGGATAAATACAACAAGAATTAATGCAATTTGGTTAGTACAACCATATGTTAGTACAAAACTCAAACATACAATCATAGGTTAGTGCAATATTTGTTAGTACAACAAAACACAATAAAGACTCACACTAGAAGACCCCCAAAGCAACATTACCAAAGTATGGTGAAGGGTTATTTTAGGATTAATATAACAAAGAAACAAGTACAACAAACTTCAATAAAACACAAACAATTTAGCAACAAGAACTTCCAATAACCAAAGATAACAAGTTTAACCCCTAGAGATATGAACATTGTCTTTTTTTGGCAACATAGTGATTTTTGGTAGCTCATTGTAAATGGAATTTTTATTTTTTTTCTTTGAAAATTTCACACAATGTGTCCAAGGAGAAACTTTAAGGCTCAACAATTTCATAGCTTTTGACTACATGCTTAAAAATTTATTGCATGATGTGTAATTTTTAGTGCTCAATAGGCAACCTGGGATGCTTCAAAAACTCCTTTAAAAATCACTTTGGGGGGCTACCAAGGCTGCCTGTCAAACACTAAGAATTACATATCATGTAAGAATTTTTTAAGCATGTAGACAAAAACTATGAAAATTGTTCGGCCTTGAAGCTTCTCCTTGAGCACATGTTGTGTGAAATTTTCAAATTTTCAACCTCGGGGGGGTGCACTTAGTTCTACTATAACAAACCACGTGCGAACAAGTGGTTTCTAATAAACTATAATTTCAACCTAAAATTTTGAACATTATTTAATAATGACTATAGCTTTCTATTGCCAAAATTTCCAACTCAAATAAAATATGAAATGATTTCTAGAAGAGGTTGAAAATGAACTAAAATGGCATGTTTTTCAACTCAAATAATTATAGAGGACACATTTAGATGACCATTGAGTCAATATTCAACTCAAAATGAGCTTTCAATAATGAATTATTTTTAGGAATTTTTTGTTCATTTTTTAGACAATTTTTTCTTATATAATATAGGGATGTGAAAGTTATTTTTCAGTTTTACAGTGTATCTTTTTACTTCAAAAATTTGTAACTAATTATTATTAACAAAAAAAAATATCAATAATTCAAAACGTAAACTTTCAAAGTAGGAAAATCTTTTTTTTAATTTTTAATTTATTTTTATTTAAATTCAAAAAGTATATAGGAGGTCCAAAGTTTTGTTCGCACGTGGTTTCTAATGGACACTCTAAATGACCCCTCCGAGTTTTCAAATTAAAAATTTCTTTCATAGTGAGTTGCCTTAAATCGCTATATTTGCCAAAAAATGGTGTTTGGACTTTTAAGAGTTAAGACTTGAAGGGCCCCCAATGTCCTTCAAGGTTTGTCAAAACAACAATAATGGAGCTTAAAATTCTCTAAAATCACACATTTGGCAACTTGACTCAAAACAACCAAAATCCAAATAAATAAACCTAAATTGTATTAACATGCCAAAAAATGACTACAAGAAGTAACAAGGGTTGTTTGGAGAGGAAAATGAGTGCTCTCATATATTCTTCCAAGGGCATCCACTTCCTCTCATTTTCATCCTAATTTCTTCTTTTTTACTTTCTATTGTGGTCCAAAACTCTAACTTTTGGACAAAGTCTCAAAATCACAAACAAATTGTGCCATTGGCTTTAGAAGGCCATTTCAATGTAGTAGGAGCCCCAATCCCTTTTTCATCTTCAAAATCTCATTGAATCATAGCGGCAACTTAACACCTCTAAAGGTTTAAAACTCAACTTTTGGAGTTTGACTTTTCTATAAAAAGTAACTAGCCCAGATTCATTAGTAGGTATGAGGGAATAAGAAAAGATCCCACTTCTACCTCAATCTAATTTTGTATGCTCTTGAAACATTGATCTTTAAATTTGCTAATAATCTTTAAATTTGTTGATCTTGGAAGAAGCTTGCTGGTTTGGATACTTCTTACTATCAAAATGTCTTGAAATTTGTTGGAGTGTCTGTAGTGTAAACTTTGCTTATCTTTCAAAGTCTAAAAACAAGGGGATATAAGGGCAGGGTTGTCATACCGGACGGGTCGGAGTGATCGGACGGGACGGACGGACGGGCGAATCGGACTGGATAGACGGACGGGTCGGACGCTTTGGACACCTTTCATTTTTGAAATTTTCCAACACTGAAATCAGGGCGCGGACGTTTCCGTCACGGCAGGGACGTCTTGGACATGGCGGGGACGCATCAGTTTAATCCGAATTTTTGGAGAATTTTTGTACTTCATTTACGAATTCTTGCTTTCATAGGGTGAAAAACATTTCCAGTATCTTTTTATAGGCAAATCCTTTGAACTTCAAATTTGACCCACATGTTATCAACATAGACATGATCTCATGCCAAAAAATTCATGGCCGAATTTTGATTTCTCAATTTCTGGGAGTTGGTACTTGGTAGCATTGAAATTGTTTCTCTGAACCACAGAAGTACACATGTTGGTACATTGTGAATATCTTTTTATGTGTAAATCTTCTGGCCTTGAAATTTAGCACACATGTTATTAGCAAAGAGATCATTTTGTGAAAAGAATTTCATGTTTAAATAACAAATTTTCAGCCCTTCGGAAGGCATCAAAGATGATAGTAGTGAATGTTTTTTTCTACGTGAATGCAAGGATAGTAATAAATTTAGTACACCTTACTTACAACATTCAAACTATACAATATAACTACACTCATGAATGTCATCTTCATGCATGGCAAATGCGATAATTCTACAAACACAATTGGAAACTTTTTTATTTTAGATAACCAAAAACATTTTTATATTTCAAGCGTTGTTCAGTACAATAACAAGTTCACAACACAATGAATATACTGCTCTCAAGATACACCTCCTCTTCTACTGGTTATCTAAGATTCTCCTTCTTCTTCTTGTAGATCTTCATTACTTCATGTTTCAATTAGTGCAACTGTCTTGAACTCATGATGAATGAAGGTCTACAGAACACAGATGCTGTCAGGTGCCCCTCAATTGTTGAAACGACTTGATCTGCGAACTTCTTGTGTACCCGGATCTGGTAATGCAACATCTCGAATGACCACATCATCATCTGCTGGTGCCTCATCACAATCAGGGTCGTCTTCATCATCACCAACTTCACTAGTTCCACGTTCATCTTCTCCATCGTCACCGTCTGTGGTCCACTGGTTTTCCACTTCCGAGTTCTCATTTCGAAGCTCCACAGCTGTTTGACCATGCCTACGACTACGTTTAAACTTCTTGTGCCGTTGAGCTCTAGGGTCCTCCGCGTCAGAATTTATAATGGGGCCTCCTTGTACTCGAGGAACGACATACGCTGAAGTGGACAAAGTTGGTCCTGGGACATACGTATTCAAAAATGGCTCTATCACCACGTTCGGGTCTCGGACCCCAATTCCTAGAAGAGGGCGTTTAGGGGGCCTCGATGACGACGCTTCGTTATTGTTTCGTCCACCTCTAATATCACGGCCTTCAATCGTTGCACGACCTCTTGCTCTTCCACGGACGAAACTCCTTCCACGTCCTTGTTGATATTCACCCATAGTGTGGTGAATTGCGGGTTGAAAGGCGGTACGGTGTCTACCACCCATTGTAACATTTGAAATGCTTTGAGTTGTCATTGCAACATTTCCCACTGAGCCTAGCACTTCTTCGGAAGGTCGACAAGGAGCACTCGAAGTTGCGGGAGATGAAGGGTTAGAAATAATAGTATGCACTGCAACTGGTGGTGGTATATGGGCTTCGTCTTCAAGCGGGTCAATAAACGCAAAAAAATCATTGTGATCTAAATGTTCAGGGTCAAAACGCGTTCTTCCCACTGCATTAACCTCCACAACATGTCTTGTGATCGGTCGTGCCATCCTTGTATTTCCAATGTTTTGGCCATGGCGTCCTCCAACAACTCTATTGCTATCGCGGCCCCCCACTCTTCTAGGCCCCCTATTGCCATCACGATCGCAAACGGATCCTTCAGTATTCTGAGTTGCATTGTTCCTCAGATTCTCACTGCCATTTCCATTTCCCCCTTCGTTTTCCAAAGGGAGGTTGTCGTCATTGTTCGAGATAACATTATCATCATCGGCGTCCACTACGGCCGGGTGATCACTCTCGGAAGACGATGACAAAGGTTGCACTTCAGAAACAACTACATTTTCATCGCCAATGGGTGTAGGACTTCGGCGAGGATCGGCTCCCCAAGGGCCCCAACGACCAGGGAGGACTTCCTCTTCCACTTCATGACCATCTCCGTAGTAATTTCTAGCTTCTGCAAGGTGATCAGCCCCCACCCTCCACAACTCTGGATTTGGTCGGTATTTTTGGGGTGCTCGGTTAGCTTCCACATCAGCCTCTTCTTCTTCCTCAGCTACCATCGCGTCAAATTCACGATTGCGTTCAGCCACTGGAACGGGGCCAAGGGCATCTGGATTAGAATCCTCCGAGAGGATATTAGCATCATACCAACGAACAGGATCGGCCCCTGGTCTTTGCTGAAGTACACGGCTATTGGTATAAATATATACCAATGAGTCAGCCTTCTCGGGGGCTAACCGATTCCGGACCTTGTTGTGGACGAAGGAATACATACTCCAATTCCTTTCACATGAACATGCTGAACACGTCAATGACAAGATACGAACGGCAATCTTAGATAGTGCTCGATCTCCAACCCTGTGCCACCATTGGTGAGGAAGCATCTGTGTCGCTCGGATGTCAGGTGTCTCTACTGCACTGTATGACCCCGTGCCCTCCTCGAATTCTGTTAATTCCGCCAATATGTTGTTAAACTCCACACCCACTACATTTTCCATTTTGCGGATGACTCGATACAATGCACGGAGTGCAACTCCATCAACCCTAAGTGCCACGTTATCCAAGAGATACGGATTTAGAAGGGCCCCAGCATAGTGAACATCCGTAAACACCATGTCCCACCTGGATGTGAAAGACTCCTCCATGGTGGTGGCTATGTCATCTCGTAGGTTGAAGGGTGGCCCTCTTAAAGAAAACACATGCGCTCTCAAATTGTGCATTACGAGCCACGCCCGACCCATAGCTGGTTATCGGCCATCAAATATGCGCAATGCCTTCAACACGTCTTCAGTCATGTGCACGTAATTTGCACATCGTTGCCAGAAGCCCACGTCTTTGATAGTTGACACCACATTACGTGAAGCTGTAGCTGCTTGCTCCGCATTTTGTCTGTCTCGCAGACCATCAAAGTAATTTTGAACGCGCGCATGGTCTTTTAACCACAGCAGTACTCCGCGAAGTTTCTCCAATCGTTGCAACATGAGAAAATTACAAGCAAAGCGGGTTTCGTTGGGCACTACTAACTGAAGGGTTGGACTCAACTCCCGGAATACCAACATGGTCGCGTGATGGTTCCGAATGTACTGGCACAATCTTCTTGCCCTCTGAATTAAATCTTTGAATTCTGGTACTTTGGCCCAATCTTCCAACATGAGATCCAAAGCATGTGCCATGCACCCCTGCTTGAAAATGTGTGGATACGTGCGAACGATATCATCCAATGCTCCAAGCATATTCGCTGCATTATCCGTACAAACCTGTGTCACGTACTTTGAACCCACTTTCTCAATGAATACCTTCATCTGGTCCGCTATGTAGTGCATGGACTTCTTTTGCCTAGTGGTGTCAATGGCCCCCCAAAATACATCACCGGTAGGGCACGACATCATTACATTCATTAGAGGCCTCCGGTTCACGTCATCCCAGCCATCAGTGCATATTGTCACCCCATAATGTTTCACTGCAAAACCAACTTTGGTTTCAATTTGCTTCTCAATCTGCAACCTCTTCGGTTCAATCAATTTCGTCCTGAACTGATGGTAAGAAGGTGGACTGTATTCAAACCTTGCCATTGAGGTTGCCCTCACTGCCTCAATAAAGGCTGGATTTCTTGCCACATTAAATGGCACGTTCGCCTCGTAAAAAAATGATGCCCACTTGTCATCCAACTCCTTCCTCTTCGCAACATTAAAAGCATCCTTCATACGTTGCTGAAGTAATGACCCAGATCTTGTGGAATTTGATGCAACGAGACTTTGGGACCTCTGTATTGCATCATTCCCTTCAGGAAGAGTAACCCCTTCAGCTTGGGCGTCACCTGAACCCCCTCCCGTCACTTCGTTTTGAAAGGATTGGCTTGAACTTGCAACTGGAGTTGCTCTTGATGGACCAGTGGGAATTGATTCTCCTTCATACATGTCCTCGGGGCTCAATCGTTGAGGAACAAAGTTTGCACAATTTGCAAATCGGTGGCGCACGGCTCGCGTTGCATTACGACAAATTGACCTCTCAGACTTCGCGCCATATCCAAAGTGAGCAAAAGCGCGCTCGCGTTTATAGGTGAATGTTGCATTGCAAAATACACAACTCACTTTCCCCCCGTTCTCAGAGAAATTATACCACGGTTCCCATTCTTTTGTTTGCTTTCGTTGACTTCCCATTGCGTTCACGACGAATGCAAACGTTTTCTTGGAGGAGGTAGAACTGTAGAAGAGGCTATTACACCAAATGAAAAGGACAAAATAGTAGTTAGCGCCAATCAACTGCTTGAACTGACTTTTACATCACCTCAACAACTAACTAGGGCCATTTGTCACCCAAGTAGACTCCCAAGGAGCTCAAAGTGAATTGAAGTCCAAGATGATGAGGCCAAGATGACAAATGTAAAGAAGTCAATCCGACAAGCTTGGCTTTATAGCTTGGGAGTACAGGGGCGCGGACCTCTTCTGTAGGGGCAGGAACGTCAGGGGCGCGGACGTCACACAATTCCGACGCGTCCACGCCCCGGCGAGACGCATCCACGCCCCGGCGCGACGCGTCCACGGACGGCAGGAGGGGGAGGTCCTACCATAGACTTTGGTACGAATTCCGTGGTGGGATTCTTCCTTCCCATAGAGAGAGGAGAATCCACTAATGTAGTCAGCTTTTAATTTGAGCACGGGGAATATCTTCAAGTCAATGGCTGCATTAAGAGTTCCAACTACTTTTTGAGTTCAATGACAACGTATTAAAGCATGTCACTCCCTTCTTGAGGCCAAATTTCAAGTTCTTGCCTTCATCAAGCACTTCAGAAGTAGGACCCATGTAAAGTTGGAACCCAAAATAAAAATAAAAAATGAAATTGAACTTCCAAACAAGAAAGACTAAATTTGTGTAACTAAAATCCCAAAGGATTTCGAGTCCTAATGAAAGTCAAGGTACATAATTGTTTAAATTCAAGTTCAAAGTTTATATTTCATTCTTATTAAGAAAAGGTGTTTGTGATTTTGGATTTGAAGTTTACAAATCAAACTATTACCAACGTATACTTCTCAAGCTTTTGGTTTAAGTCTTCATTTTTTAAATACAAAGCTACAAGGTTTTGGATTTAAATCAAATACAAATCATAATGCTTTAGAATATGCTTGAAGGGGTTTTTTTCCGTGAAAAAGGGTACAAGGATTTAGGGCTTAAAGACTTTAACCAAAATTTCTTGTAATGGGTAAAATAGGAGGGGTGGGTATTGAAATGAAATATTAGTTAAGTGATTTTTTAATTCAAGGGCAACGGTTCATTTCATTATTTTGGGTATGGGGATAGCAAAGTGGTTTGGGTCTTTGGGAATGAAATGAAGCAAAATTGTTTATGATTTCAAATATTCAATCATTAGACTCCACCCTCTAATTTGTGTAATGGGATCCTAGAGCTCTAAACTCTAAAGCAAGTCTAGGACTTAGGAGGGGTGGGTATTGAAATGAAATACTAGTTAAGTGATTTTTTAATTCAAGGGCAATGGTTCATTTCATTATTTTGGGTATGGGGATAGCAAAGTGGTTTGGGTCTTTGGGAATGAAATGAAGCAAAATTGTTTATGATTTCAAATATTCAATCATTAGACTCCACCCTCTAATTTGTGTAATGGGATCCTAGAGCTCTAAACTCTAAAGCAAGTCTAGGACTTAGGAGGGGTGGGTATTGAAATGAAATACTAGTTAAGTGATTTTTTAATTCAAGGGCAACGGTTCATCTCATTATTTTGGGTATGGGGATAGCAAACCCTTGGAGGGAGTTCAAAATTGGCTTGGAGGGAGTTCAAGGAGGGAGTTCAAGACTTCAAGGAGGGAGTTCAAGGAAGGAGTTCAAAATTGCAATTGCAATTGGAATTGGAATCCGCGGCCGGACGTCCGCGCCCTGGCGTCCCCGCCCTAACTTCACGTCCCCGCCCTGACGGGACGTCCACGCCTTGACGTCCCCGCCCTCACGCCCTGACCTCGGATGCAAGAACTCTCTCCACCAACGACGGGGGGGAATGAAATTGACCTTGAGATTTGGAATTAGCATGGGATTCTTCCTTCCCATGGAGAGAGGGAAAGAGGGAAACCAATTAATGCAGTCAGCCATTAATTTGAGCTCGGGGAATTTCTTGAAGTCAATGGCTGTATTAAGAAGTCCAACTACTTTTTGAGTTGAAAGAGAATTCATGGAAAGATGTGTCTCCTTCATGTATCGCCCTTGGTCTTCTTCGCTTCTCCAAGGACTTGAGAAATAGTCCCCACACCCCAAAAATGGGATTTCTAGAGAATTAAAACTAAGTTGCACACTTTCAAGAAAACAAATATAATAAGATGCTAGAAGTTTTAGGATTTGTAATGGTAAACAAGGTACTCGTTTTTGAAAATTCAAGTTGAAGACTTAAAGGATGAATGTTATAGTTCTCCAAAATAGAAGCTAAAAGGGTTTGGAATTCCAAAAAAAAGGGTTTTAGAAATGTTTCAACGAAATTTAAGAGAATTTGAGCAAGTATGGAAATTTGCAGTATTCAATGATAACAATTTCAGAAAATTTGAGCAAGTATGGAATGTATTTGAATTTCTTTATAGAAGCATACCAAAAAAAATCCTACTATATTTAGGATAGTAGGATGTGTGTAATTAATTATAACAAATATTGACTGTTCAAATTTTAGCTTATAAGAATTTCGGATGATGAATGGTGGAGGCAGAAAATTGTGGTTATTCTATGAATTCATTCTTCATGGCAAGTTGGCTAAATGAGTACATGACTACATGCTTCAACATTTTTACAACAATACAACTTTCCCAAAACAATTCCACTCTAATATATATTTTGTAATTCATATAATTTTATTTCCACCTTTACCTTTAAGAAATCAGAATAATTTTACTTTTATTCCTAAATTATTGTAAAAACAAAAAATAAGAAGAAAAAATATCGGAGGAACTAGCAAAATGTATATAAATTTTGTATATCAATTACATAAAAGGATTCATTTGGTTTCAACTTCAAGTTTAGGACGTCAACTCGTCAAGATGGAATTCGACTTCAAGTTGTTTCACTTATTTGATGCTTTGATGTGGCTTTCTTTTGTGTGAAAAATAAAATAAGCAATTGGATTTTTTTTTGGTTCACCTCCATTACTACTTGCACCTCCCCCCAAAATTTCAAATTAACCCCTAAAGTCCCATTGTCCCCTGAGGGGACACTTTAGAATTCGGGCAGGTTTCTATGGGCTGAAATTTTATCCTAATTTTGCAAAACTGTTTTTGAAGATAGAAAATGTAATAAGCTTTGTGGGAATATAATTTTTATTTCAATCGGTGCCTGGAAGCCAAAGTTATACCACAAGATGCGTAGAATTGAATTCGGTGGGCAACAAAAGAAATTGAATCTTTAGAATGCAATTTTCAGATTTTTGGTTTTTTAAAAGGTTATGTTTGTTTGCTAGAACAATCTCACCATTGGGATTATTGTATTTCAATCCCATCTAAGAGCTATTAATTGTTTATTTTTTCTTTCAATTTTAAACGTGCTTCTATAGTTCTACACTTGTACTTGACAATTTCTTGAAGTATGAAAATGAAGTTGTTATTTTTTGAATTTTTTTTCATAGACTCCCAACTCAAGTCTTCAACACAATAAATGTTTAATTCAAATTCCATAGTACACATTTTTTCTACAAATAGCAATAAAAGTCATCTAAAATTGCAGTTTAGTGTTGAAGAAACCTTGTTTTTTAAACTTTGAATGCTCATATAGTCATATCTTTCAATCTGTACGGTCTAACTTCATGAAATTTTAACCACATAATTTCAAGCAAGTAAATTTCAAGATCCTACGGTTCAGTTTCAAAAATACAATTTTGTTGGAATCTTGGACAACGTAGTAGAAATGGCAGTTTTTATTGTTTTTAGACAGAAAAAATGTCATTAGGGGGGTGATTGAATTGTTTTCCTCTTTTTCCTCATATATGATTATATGCTGATTTTCTGCAATAGAAAGTTAGAAATGATAACAATTAGAAACATTCGCGAACAAAATTGCAATTTCTGTAAATGATATAGAATTCAAAGTTTTAAGCAATAAAAATACCTGATTGTTATTCAAGCTAAAATAAGAAATTTTACCATTTTTGGATGGATCAAGTCATTCAAAGGTTAATGTATCCCTTCATACATTAACATCAATATATTTGTAACAAAATATACATTAATGTTAAATTGTTAATATCTTTTTAATTTTTATACACATACAATAATATTAATACATATATATTTACATGAATATATACCTTCATACACTCAAAATCCGAAATGCACTTATTCTTAGGCCATGAGTACATTATTATATCCACATATCACACATGCCATATCATGCAAAGGAATTCAACAATTGAATATATGTATTTCATATGCATCATGTAGTACAAAAATTGAAAAGTATACATTATACAATACTTTTTCCACGAGAAAATATGCATATCCACAAGTCTTTGTCTAATACTGTTTGTAGTACCGAACTACCAAAGTAGCAATTCTATAAGCCTCGGTAATGATAAGTGCCAAAGTCTATAACTGTATATGCAAAACATGCTTTGTTAATTAGTAATTACTAGTTTAGCACACTAAAAAATGCACTCAGTCGATGTTCATTGGACTGTTTGCAGTGCCACTAGGTCCAGCCTCGTCGTCGTGTGCGCCGCGTTGCATTGGAAAATCTTCATTGGAGCCTAGTTGAAGTCTACAAACCGCAGACCGAGTTCTCCTCGCTGGTCCGTCTTCTTCTAGAATGGCCCTCATGATTTGTGATTGCTTGAGACTCTCCAGAGCTCGGCGTGTATCCGGGCTATGTTGTTCAAGCAAAAAATCCAGCCCTTCGTTTTTGAAAGTTTCCCTCCACTCAGATTCCGATAATTGAGCAAGCTCCGCGGGGTCGGGCATGTCAGGGTCCTCCCTAATACGAATTCCATTGTCATCGGTGACTCGAACTCCATCAACGCCCCATAACCATCGCCGAGGGTGAGGTCCAAATTGAAACTTGAGTCCAACCTCGTCCCAATGTCCATTGAAGCATTGAAAGAAAAAATTCCGCCGTCCTTGGCTATGCTTGTCTTTCATCGGAATCAAATGGTGGCAGACTTGGACAATTTGATCGGGGTCAGTCTCCCAACCACATTCAGCAGCGACTTGTGTCTTGTCCAACGATGTCATTTGTAATTTCCAACTCCACACCAAGTCTGTTCCCCACATTCTACGGTGATCTGGGGCATTCGTGGCATTGTATTCCCAATGTGGTGGCATGTATGGGACCAAGCCAAACAACTCGTACAAGCGCTCGTGGAAGGGAGCCTTGCACATTGCGCACCGACGACGAACAATCATGAAACTGATGAGGCAAAATGGGTGGTATACATGGTTGCACGTGCCCAACTGCATTCCACCTTCAGGGCCAAATGGATTCATACAAATGGGACATGTGGTCCCGTCGTGCACAAAACTTGAAGGATTTGGCCACTCCAACAACGGGTTGCCTTTGTAGTCGACCTTCGACCCAAGTTGGTTTTTGAAATCCCAATTGTGTTTGGACCAATCAATGATTGTTTTTCCACCATCAAGCTCAATGATTGCCATGTTGGGACTGAAAAGATCATCCACAAGGGCCCATGAAATCAAGCCAAACACCCTTTCTTGATTGTGCTCATTGTAGTAGTGGTCCAATTTCTTGAACTCTGCTATCAGTTGTCGTGTCTTGTCAACGGTGAACACGCATGCCAACTTCCACTGGTAGTACTGCTCCACCAAGGCATGCAAACGATTTTGTAATGTTTGATTTTCGCCTCGCAAGTTGTTGAGCTCAAGGTTGTTGTCCATACCCATGCCCCGAACTTCAGTCTGCATTGGTACGTTGCCGGTGACCATTATTTCGGGAAAGGCCAATGAATCTTCTTGTGTAGACATGGCAGCATCACCTGGAGCATTTTGCCTCAGAATTTGAGAATCCCGAGGAGGTCCTTGTGCATGTCCTCGTGGATCTTGACCTTCGTTCATCATTTGTGCTGCTTCTAGAGCTTGCCGAAGCTCCTCTATGTCACGTGCTTGTTGAGCAATTACTCTGTCTTTGAGTGTGATGTCTTCTCGTAACTTGCCCACATCTTCATATAGAGAATGTAGTTCATCACCTCAGTCTTGTAACTGCACCCTCAAGCTTTGTATGGTGTCTGCAGCAGCCATGACATCAACAACTCCAAGAGTTGGTTCATCAGGTGTTTGGAATTGCGCCTGAGCAACTCTAAGTACTGGTTCAACGGGGCCCTGGACCTGTACACGAATATTTGGTTCTGGAAGTTGTTCACGAGGTGCACTTTGCGCCCTTCTCCTTTGTGCACGTTGTTGTCCTCTGGGGGTTAATTCCACCACAACATGAGATCCATCAGAGTCATCGTCAATAGTAGAATCCGCCGTCTCGTATGTGTCAGGCGGCTCAATACGTGTGTTGACCCTACCCAGCCCTCCTTCGGGATATCTCATAACCCCCCTTGGAATCATTCCATTTGCTGGTGTGGGTATCTTGATACCATCTGCTGTAGTTGGCGTGCCCTTCAAAGTGGACCAATCCACCCGCTTGTTCAATCTCACCTCCGCATGTACACCTCGTGCAATGAAAAGGTGAATTTCATTCCTTTTCACAGTGGGTTTTTCGTATAACACTTGGTACACTTCGATGCATCTTTGTTTAAAGGCCTCATCGATGCAGTGTTTCAAATTTGCTTTATGAAATCGGCGGTGATAGTTGTGTCACTCTTCAGGGAAGGCCTTGTCAATGTGGCACCATTCTATGTAAGTGATGCAAGTTTCGAAACTCCACGGTTCTGACACGTCATTCCAGCCCCTAAATGCCAGTTTTTCGGGGTTTCGAAGTACGTGTAACCTCTTCCGATGTTTGTTACCCTGCCTTAGTCGAGTCCTGTCTCGTTCAACTTTGTTGGTTCTTGGTGGTGTCGCCATTGTGAATTTTTTTGGCAAAAACCTATATACTGTAAAGGGCCCTGCACAACGCCAACGACCAGCTCAATGAAGAGGTGGAGGATTTGGAATACACAGGGCGGGGACTAATGGGGCGGGGACGGACTTTTATAGTCCTCAAATCTGCCTGTCAGGGCGGGGACGTCTGGGACCAGGGCGGGGACGTGTACGAGCCAGGGCGGGGACGTGTCGGGCTAGGGCGCGGACATGTGGCGGCCAGGGCGTGGACGTGGGAGGGGCGGGGACTATAAATCCCATGTACTCCCTCATTTTTCCTTTGCCAAGTCCACGCCCTACGCCTCACACCTTTGTTTGCGCAAGCGACCCTTGGAAGTGAGTTTGGTGGGTGATTGGGCTTGGCCCACATATAGCACCCGGTTTTTTTGATTTTCTCCAAAACTTTGGTGGTTCCGAAATATTGTACAATGGCAGGACAAGGGAGTGGGTCATCGGGTCACCGCTCGGTGTTTGAAGACTTGGATGCAATTTTTGAGGTGGTGCCTCCAGCCACGAATGTGGCAGGGGCTTCAGGGTCATCCAATCCCTCATCATCCAGCAGGTCGAAGCGTAAAAACCAACCCAATCTTGACATGCCCCCTCACGAATATGTGCTCGAGGCTAGAGCAATAGCGGTCAATTTTTACACGCGACGAAGTGTGGGAATGATGTGTAGAGAATACGTGAATTTCAACGAAGAAGGGTACCACAAGTTGAATGCTGAAGTGCGGCGAGAGTTGGAGACCAAATTTAGAGCATCCGAACGATTCAACAACTATCAAGATTACTGGTTGCACTCTGAGTGGTTGGATAAACAAGTGTCGCAGCTGACCACCAATATTGTGGCGAATTGGTGTTATCACACGAAGAAGAAAGATGATGGTAGTGATTGGGACACGCATGACAAGGAATTTGGTTCAAGATTGTACCAAATTCAGAAGTTCTCTCAACAATTTTCTTCCTCACGTAGAAAGAAATAAGCACCATGGAAAGCGACGCTTGAAGACCAAATACGAGCTCATTGTGTGAGCGGAACATTCAAGTGGTTGGAAAGTTGTGTGAAAGTGAATCCCATGCCGAATCAAACTATGACTGGATCATATGGGACTGTGAGGAAGGTGGTGCTCACGAGACTACAAAGCATTCCCAGTTGGATTTGCTTCGCCGGGAAGACTTTGAAGACCTCGAATGAGAAGGAGAAGCGCCAAGCTATTGTAAGCGAGGCGGGGGGGTGTCCAGTGATACATCCTGGTATCGTAAGACTTGCGTACATCCATCCAAAAACAATGGAAGGCTATACGCTATGGTGGAATGGAGGGTCTTTGATTTCTTTCTTGGCCAAGTACAACTCAAAAGTGAGTGAATCGTTGGATGTGGATGACATCACGAGACAAGATGATGCAGGGTTGACGTAGGAAGAACTCGGTTGGGTTGCAACTTATCGCCGAAACCGCGTAAATTTGGCTTTATCATTGCTTGTCATAGTGGGAAAATGCCATGAAGCAAAATATTTACACAATGACATTACTCCATCCAACGTTTTGCTCCATTTTGATGAATGGAAAGAAAACATAGTGTACATTGGGATTTGCGATTGGGGGCTTTCTGGTCGAGTTGTAGAGAAGGAGCCATCAAGGTATGGTTATCAAACCATGGAGGAGCTCCAACGGGAGAAAAAACAACGAAAACATGCAGCCCCTGAGTTGTTCTACATGTATGGAGAGAAGGGGTCAGAGACCTCACTTGAAGTCATGCAGAAAAAACACTTCTACTCCATGGCTGCTGATGCATATGCCACTGGATGGATAGCATATCAAATTTGGAAAGAAGAGTGGGATCCAAAGTATTTTACGACCAAAAACCCAGAGCAGTATCAGCATTTGAGGATTCAACTACTGAGCCTCCAGAAAATAGATGTAGGCGAGAGGGCATCTGTGTCTAATGTTCTAGACACTTTGAGGAAGGCACCTCACTGTTGGACTATGCCCGACTGTTGTTATCGGACATAATATATTGTTTTTACTTTTTGAGCTCTAGTATGTGATAGTTTTATAGGCAGACCACACATTTTTGGTTAGACGAGCATCAAGCATGTGTATTTCATGGTTGCTACACATTTCATACATAAAGATACGGACATATGGTGAAAATCTTGTAATATGCAATTTGGTCTTTCTTCCATCAAGACAGTTGTATGACTTCTGTGAATTTGTGAATGTATAGTAAACAAAGTAGCAAACAACTAATTAGATTTGAAATTGATTTTTTAGAGTTTGATATACAGAAAAAGGCAAAAAGCTTAGAATCATTCGGTTTTGATCAATGAGTAAAAAATTATGAGGATTATGAGGATTTTCTGTTTGCGGGCAGTTTTGGATTTCTTGCTCTAAAATAAACTTTGACATCCTTTATCTTATCCAATTTTCAATATTTTTGGACAAAAATAAAATTATAGGATGTACATACATTATTACAACATTTCGACCATTGGAATTGTAAATTTTCAATTCCATATTTAAATTGTAAATAATTTAGTATTTTTAATCATTCTCTAGTACTACCTACTTACTATTTTTTTCCTATATGTTGTACTATTCCAAATGATCTGAAATTTTTCAAGCATGTGGCCAACTTGTCTAGGAAAACAAATCCAAAGAAGCACCACCATTTAGGTCATTTTTTCATAGAAATGTGAGCTTGTGAAGTGCAGCTGCCCTACTTTTCGCAGGGTCAAAAAAATGATTTTAGTTAATTTGAAATTTTGAATGCTTATATCTTGCAATCCACCCGGTGGAAATGTCTGAAATTTTTACCACAAGTTTTTGATACTATATAATACAACATCCTACGGTTAGATATGTCAAAAAAAAGTTTTTTATCAAAATTTTGGTAGTTATACTAGAAATGACAGTTTTAGAGAGTTTTTGGTGAAAACATAGTGACGATCCTTTAAGGGTTAAAAAAAGTCAACTTTAGTGTTGACCACATCGGACGGGCGAGACCTCTATCGGACGGGTGAACCGGACGTCCGTCCGATATGACAACCCTGTATAAGGGTTAATCTCCTAAGGAAAGGTCAATAAGTTTAGTGTTTTGTGACTAAGGTCACTTGTTTCTGTAAAAGGGATACTTATCTTACGTTGTTTCTAGTTTATTGGTCTTTATATAAAGAAAACCCAAGGAAATGTATCTACATCAATTTGCTTCTGTCCATTACTCATGCTATAATATAGACCCAATGTATGACGTCACAGTCCTATATAGTATAGAATTTGGCTTTGTCAAATTGGCGTGTATGAACCTCGATTCGATTATGCAAAATGCACTATCACCTATGGTCAATTTGTATAATATTTATAAATATAAATATAAATATATTTATTTCTCCTTAATTACCATGAAGTTCTTTTATCCAATTAACAATTTATTTCGACCTAGCATTTACTATCCTAATTGCTAATTAGGATGCTCAAATAAATCTAAACTAGGTCAATTTGTCTCTATACTAATGGAGGTATAGTGAGTTAGTATGTTTACCAATCAATTCGATTTGAACACCTCATTACAGCCTTACATTGTAGTCCGATCTCACCAGTCAATTCGCCTTTGTTCCAGCCACAGCCAAAAGCCAAACAATTTGTGATTTGTGTCCCATTCTTCTATTTGCTTGCAGGCTATTTGACCTCCATCACATCATCAAGAATCACCAACCAAATCTGCATCAAATCGATTAGCAACAAACAAACAAACCAGGGATCACAACCTCAATTTGTTAATTTGATTAAATGCCATGTTACACAATGCTTCTAAATGCCTCACAGACTTAATTCCATTTGCTAATTTCAATATAATCAAGAATATGAAGAGTCCCTCAACTATTCAATTTGATTATAATAATTCTTGCATCAATATCTAATTGACCTCAAGATTTAAGATACAGATTCATAAGTAATCAGCCAGTCTTATTATTAATCCATACAGTCTATGACTTTCGATTTGAATACGCTCACTTACTCACACTATTTGAATTTATACAACCAGTATCATAACCGGTAGTCTTCAATTTGAACAAAAGTCCACGATCGACTCAATTAGCTTAACAATATATTCTCAACATCAAGTTAATTCAACCTTGCATCAGTTTCAATTGATTACAATTTGCCTCCATTTCACACATAGCAGTTAGTCCTATTTGCGGATTCATCAACCAGTTGTAACACAATTCAATTTGACTCCCTCACCGTAACATTCATATTATCATAGTCTTGAATCAACAATCTCGCTTAAACAATTTGCATACAATCGGTACATATAACCATTACTGTAACTTACATTCACTCAACAATTTGATCAACTTTCCAACACAAACATAATTCAATTAATAAGCACAACTTAACTTCCTGTCACAATATCGATTCGATTTGCTTTCTCCGTTACAGCTTCCCGACGACAGCGCAGACACAGACTCAATTTGCAAATTTAACATACACAAAATAATGGCTAATACACTCAAACACACTCATACACAAATTGATTACAGTTACTCAACATCAAATTGCACTCCCTGCAATTTACAATTAGACTTACAATAGTTTACACTTTCACAATTCCAAATCGATCTTATAAACAAACACAGTACACAACAATTCGAAAAGATTATATTCTTATTACAAGTATTAATAGTCTCACAATTTGAAAGTTTAGGAACACGCAAAAACTACAGACACGAAATTCAACAATGCTCCACCGAGAGAGAAGAAATGAAAATCAATTCGATTAAGTACCCACAGCCTTCCTGGAAAGGCGTTCAAGTTGCCTTGATTCAAATCTAGCTGGAACCTTTTGAAATCCCAAAATTCGAATTGCCTTCACACTACACTTATATATACTAATTAATCCATTATAATGGATCTATTACATCAATTTGCCGGTTTTCACACTGGAGAAGCAATTCGACTTGAAATTAAAAATTTTACTAGTCTACAGTGTCTTTTTAATTTTTATTAAAATTTTACTGCACACTAAGTAATTTCTACAAATTTTCCATTGTGAATTTTAGTAGTTGACTATCCGGAAGAAAATCTTCTAATTATTAAAAAAAATCTTGAACTTTTTATAGAACCTTTCATGAAATGATGAAATCCTACAAAAGATGTGCAAGCTCATATTCTTACTTTGTACACGCAAAGAAGGAGAATCAAATCCCACTATCTCCTTTAATCCCTAAAACTCCAAACACTATTTTGGACATTTTTGTAGTGAGTTACCCCAAATTGCTATGTTGCCAAAAAAAGGTGTTTAGACCTTTAGAGGTTAATTTTTGGTGAACAAGAAATCTTAGCAAATTGATTGCACCATTGAACTCCTAGCGTGATTTCCACCTCGAAACACCATATTTCAGTTGTAGATGCCCTCTATTGGTTCATTTTTAGTTTTTTTTCACCTATAGGCTAACAATTGGAGTTTCTACTATTGGAGTTTCTACTACAAAATGGAATGGGAAATTGAAACCTCTCTTTGGGAATCAACTTAGGATTCTCACATAGATTTCACTGGACCAATTTAGCCATAATTTGTTACATGCAAGCACTAGGAGGAAATTGAACCCACTAAGAAACTTTGAGTTTTCTTTCTAATTTTACACTAATTGAGGTGAGTATGAAGGTGTCACATCATCATTATAGCAACCATGTAGAAACACTAAAGGTTGGTGGTGGCCACTTGTTATGTAAATACTTGTGGGAGGCATGTGATTTATGAGATGATAGAGAAGAATTGGGTAATCATGATGAATTTTTGAACCCATCATGCAAATTCTTAGCTCAATTAGTGAGTTGAAAAGATTCTTCCCTACCCAAATTTTGCATTATAAAGCGGCCCCTTCTTGAGTTCAATTTTCCCCTAATGACGAGTTTAGGCAATTTGGACAATTTCTACTAAATATTTACAATTTGTACAACTTTTGAGTTTCTATCCAAATTATATGCAGGATTTGGGTTTACTTAAAGAAAAATAATATATTTAGGAACATATACTATATTGACATGTGACATACCTATTTTGGTTTTACACTCTTTGGGGGGACTTTTGTATATAAAACTTCACTCAAAATTGCAAAAAGAAAGAAAAATCATGAGTCCCAAGTGACAAATTAGGAGCTCATACACTAGTGGGTACAATAGAGGTGTTCTTAGAATTCGGCATCATGGCCTTGAAATCACTAACTCTCATGTGGCATGGGGATCTACAAGTGGCTTAAATTACTATGCAATTCTATGATTCAAGTGAAGAATTAGTCTTCAAAGCCTAATAGCCATCAATTTTTTAGATTGGAAACATTTATGAGGGTTTTAAGGAAGAAAATGTAGTTCAATTGCATGGGAATATAGAAGGAATGTGAAGTGAACATCCCATAGATCAACAACTTAAGATTAGAAATCCAAGATTGGCAATGCAATTACATCCCCAATGCCTATGTCTCCATGATCTCCACTAAATCTACCTACTAATCCAACTATAACAACTAATTTTCTTTTCAAAATCTAAATTTAGAACAATTAAAAATGACAATGACATCTTACATATAGCTTCATGACGTCTCTACCTTTCTCCAATCACTTGTCCTCAGCACCACATCCCCAAGCCTATTTTTTGCAAGCATGGAGCTCTCTTTAGAATTTTTCCCCCACCCTCCTCCTTGTACTATCTAATGTCGACTCCATTATCACTAAGTGGACTTTTTGTGATCATGAAGAAACTCCCCTATAAATTGCTAAAATATTAACATGCCTCCATAAAGCATTCTTAGCAAGCCATCTATTGTTGCCTAATAGTAGAAACCATCCACAAAATGCAACACCAAAGCAATAGAAGCACTTGTTCTACAAAAATGTAGCTAAGATTCTAGAGTGGAGGGTTCATTTCCACATCAAGGGTATATATGGCTTCAATGAGGTAGTTTACAATGCAATCCAATTCAAAGTGTAGACCAATCACGTGAGTTGCTAAGAACAAGGTGACACAAAGGTGGATGGACATATAGAGCCAAAATCAAACGGCAGTGAGTCAATGACAACTTCCAATACCATTTTCATTGGATGTGACTCCCAAAGTTGCAAGCTAGTGTTGTAGCAATTGCCTTCAACTCCAATACATCTACCACAAGCATTATTACTCATTCCTAAGCATCCCATCAACAGCTATCATCATCTATACAATTGACACACCGATAGCCATCTCCACTTGCAAAGACCAATAGAAGAAATTAAGGTACATTTCATATCTTTTCCAACCCTTGCATTGTTAACAACTCTTTAGATAAAAAATAAGCACCTTCCACCTTTTCATTATAGGCTCTAATTTTTTAGAAATAAATATTGAATTTGAGTCTTATAAAAATAGGGAAGGAAGATAGTGTTTAGGTTCACAAGAGATTAGATAGTAGAAATCACTCTTGCATATGTAGTTTTTAATAAGTAGGTAAATCAATTTAACTACAAATCAATGCTCTTACCTCCTACTGAATTTGTAGTAAGCATCTTGTAAACCAACTCAATTTTTGTTTTTTGGTCAATTTGCCTAGTGTAGTGTAAAAGGAGATAAATTGTGATGTTAGTTTCACATTGTATAAAGAAGATAGGCAATTTGACTTTGTAAAGAGATTTTGAAGGTTTTAATAGGCAGGATACGAAGTAAGGCAAATTGACCGGTTGAGATTTGAAAGTAGTCTGTCACTTGTTCATGGCAATATAGAATTGGGCAATTTGATTTTCTTCGCCCCCACTCTCTCGGTCTTCAGTAACATCGTGTTTTGTCAAATTGTTTGTATGTACCAGTGCACTCCTTGTTAATATAATTGCTTTTGAGCATATTAATTATTTGTAGATCTTTTGTTCTACCAGTGATTGGAGTACTGTTTTTGTTGTGAATTGGAGTTTGGACAAATTGTTGTATGTTTGTAAATCCAGTGATTGGATATTTAACTTGTGAGCAATTTGTATGTTTGTGTTTGTGTATTCATAAATTATTTCATCAATCCAGTGATTGGATTTTTAGTGGGAGCTTGACCGAATTGATAAAGGCAAATTGACTTAAGTATATCCAGTGATTGGATTGTTAATTCATGTATGATTAATTTGATAAATTGTTTGTATTCCAGTGATTGGAAATTATTGTTGAAGTCAAATTGTCTTTATATTGTGTAATTGTGAAATATTTTCTTAATCCAGTGAATGGATTTTGGTGTGTAATTTGGCATGTAAGATTAGGCAATTTGACTTTGAATTATCCAGCGATTGGATTTGTTCTATGTGAGAAATTGTTGTTGTTTCTGTGTGTGTATTATGAACTTTTGTGAGTCCAGTGATTGGACTAATTGAAGTGTTCTAAGTATGAATCACTGGAGAGTATTAATTGAAACCTGGTTACTGCAATAAAGTGAATTAGCAATTTGTCAAATTGCTGAGTTGATGCCCAGTGATTGGGTCCGAGTACAAATCCCATGTTTTAGAATAAGTATGTGGGGCAAATTGTCTGAGTGATTCGAGGGACACGTATTGAGGAAGAGACATCAAAACGCATCGGCAATTTGCGGAGCCAACATGACGAATTGTCGAGGAGTGGCGTTGATTGAGAGACAACTGGACCGATGAAGTAAAGGCTGCCGGACAACTTGCCTGACTGCGTTTAAATCAGTGTAGAATCAATCTAAACAAATTGTCTTTGTGTGTATTGTTGTGAGTAAATTTATGTGAAATTATAAGTCTTAGTGATAATTAAAAATTGCAATTGCATATCATACATAGACAAATTGTCGTGATAAATATATTTCTTGGAATTCGGAAGTCTCTACAATGCAAAGATTTATTTTCGATCAAACATTAATTAGTTCTTGAAAGGGCAAATTGATGGTTTGCTAAAGTATGAATAGATTATTAATTACATATTTCTGTATTGGATAGAAGTTACAAAAGGATAGGGCAATTTATCAAGAATAATTTCTTGAACTGTAAGAAAGGTTTGATGGAAATTATATAAATGTGTAGTTTAGGCTAATTGTCTGTGGGCTAGATTGTCTCCATTTACAATTACAGACAAATTGCCCTAAACTAGATTTAGAAGTGGCCGATACATACAATCCTTTAGGTCATTCTGTGAACTGCATGTAATAACTCGAGAGATGATAGAAGTATGGATACTGGACAATTTGCCTAATTCTGAATTTAATTTAAAATATTAATTAAGTAAATTTTTTATTTATTCCTTTATATCTTTATTGATAGAGCAAGGATTTAATAATGATCTGATGAACAAAATTGTCCAGAGATTAGATAGTAAATTAGAATTGATAGGCAGTATGTCTAAAATTCTATTCGCATGGACAATTTGACTTTAATCTTGAAAATATATATCTGAATGGGTTCTAATATGCTTGTGAATAAATTGGACTCTTGTCCTTGGATTTTTCAGATATTGTTGATAATAAGCAATGAAGTCTGGAGATCTCAAATTGCATAATACACTCATTCCCTTTGCATTAGATAGAGAAAAATTGCCTTAGGATTGGGACCAATTTCATACTCATGATAATTTAGTCATTAGGCTAGTTAAATAGTGATTGGACAAATTGCTTGGGTAATCAAAATCATGGTAATTAATGAATCTATATTATTATTATTATTATAAATGTGAATTTTGCATTTAAAAGTCTAGATCATGCAAGACAAATTGCTCAAAATCTTGACAAATTGCCAGAATACGCCCTTAGAATACTAGGCAAGACCGGGACTGCACTCATGCGTCCAATAGCATTATTAACGGACTGTCAACCAAATTATATTATGGAAATAAGAGTGAAATCTATGTATCTTCTCGTTGTTTGTGTAATTGCGTAGTATTTGTTTGTAAATCCCACAACATTCTAGTAAACAAGTGACCTCAGCCACAATACATTAGACTATTTGATCACTCTCTAGAATTAGAACCCCTATACTATATTCCTGGGTTTTTGGGTTGAAGGCAAAACCTAGATTACACATCTCATTACATGTGTTTTGGCTGTTGTGGAGGGCTGCGAGTTCCCAACTCGAAACCCACCTGAAACCTGCCAAAACCCGCCTGCACTGACTTGGCCAAGCGACTGCTAGGTCAGTTTTTTTGGAAAAAGAAATAGAAAAAGTTAACTTTGTTTTTCATTTTAAGGACTTAAATTTTATTTTTTATTTTTTATTTTTTGAAAAAAAAAAAATCTGACACCAGAGTTCGAGAAGATGGGGGGAACAAAGCTGGGAACAGGCCCGAAACAACCCTCCAACCCCCCCAATCTCATCTAGTGACTAAAGTATGGTATGTCACTTCACTCCTATAGAGACCATGGACTTGATTCACCTTCACAATGCAACATGTATTACATGTTTTTGCATTCAATCCTAATTTGTTTTTATTCAATGATTGAACTTTGTGCTAATTTATTAATGTGTATTCTATATTTTACAACCAAATGGAAAGTGATGATTTAAGATAAGGATTTAGGTAATTACTTAAGAAAATTTTCATTTAGAATTTAGTGCACAATTTTGTTAATGGTATATCCTCATCATGGAGTTTAGTTTAAGGCATATTAATTATATTCTAATTTTATACATGCCTTTGGTTTTAAAGAAGGGCATTTCTATATTGTATATTTTAGTTGTTTTGGTTTTCACATAGTCAATGACCCAAAAGAGACACAACCACACAAAAAACAAGTCTCTATTTCTCCGATGTTTTGTGTAGATTTTGAAAAGAATATCCTTGTTGTATAGGCAAATCTTGTTTTATTTCTACAATAGATTTTAATTCTACGCGTCTTTCATCTTCTATAATCATGTTATAAATACTCACTTAAGCTATGGAAATGTCATTGATCTATAACAACTCCCACTACCTTCATAGATTTTCCACAATGGCAAAATAGGACTGCAATACACCCATAGTTCTCTTTGCATCATTTTGGCATGCTTCCTATTGCCCCGCCTATTGCTCATAAGATGTGTCCACTCATCCCATCTTGATGCTTGTAGATAGTGTGAATGAAGCATGCCCAATCGAATAGGAACTAAGAGGTAAAATCTCTCATGATTGTTGTTGTTCCTAATGAATTTGACATAGTTGCCTTCTCCAAATAGAATGTAGAGAAGCAATGGAGACAACCTATGTGGGGTATATGACATTCAATATGTCCTTCAAATTTTCACTCTAAAATATAGATAAGAATACTATACCGTATAGATGAATTAGAAAATTGAGGAAGACAAAAAGTAATCATCCAATAAACCTTCTATAAAACAAGTCGACTAAACAAGTAAAAGAAAACAAAAACAAATGTATGAGAAGTTAGAGAGAAAAAGGAATTAAAAGACACCAAAGACATGATTTTCAATAGACAAGTGAAAGTAGACATGTGAAACAACCATAGTCTTTTTAATGTCTAGATAGGATTGACATGTACCAAAAGTTGACATTTTAAAGGCCAAAGTGCTTTAAAATACAAACTAACAAGTAACAAAATTTTTAAATGTGAGTGGATGAAAAAAACATTCACATGTGTAAAAGAACAATTGAGAGGATTTAAAAATAATAATAGGCTCACAAGTAATAAAACTTAATAAATTAACACTTGAAGAAAGGACTACAAGGTTGAACAAAATGGAGAGATAATCAAAGGTTGACCAAGAGTAGATAAAGAAGGCAAAATAATATGAAACATGGTTAGTGAAAAGGTTGAAGAATTGAATGAAAGAAGTTGTAAATTTTGTACTAGTCAAGAACATTTAGTATGTCATTTTTGGATGACCATTCTAAATTAAGAATGCATTCCAAAACTACAAAGATTCATTTGGAATTGTTTCTATGATGTTGGATCAATTTTGATTTTTGTATTGGAGTTGTTTTTGCCATCCTATATAGGGCAATTCTTCCAAATATAATAGATGTTGTAAATGGATCCAAACATGTTAGGGAATCTTTGGTGTGTGTGAGGTTCACATCAATTTCCAATTGCTTGTCAATATAATCCTTCATAGATTGCCTCAAGTTTGTCGACTCAAAAACAATTCTCATTGCAATGAATACACTCCATGCATTGTGGAAAATGCACCAATTTAAAAATTACGTTCACTATTATAATCAACTAAAACTATGTAGTGCAAATAGGAGACAAACAATGCAAACCTATTGCACTTTTCTTGTGAACAATAAAATCATCACCAACATATATTGCATTCATGGTTTGTAGGGACCAAGGATGTTGCATTTGATATCAATGCTAATTAGAAAAACTTGACCCATAAGTTGGATTTGATGCAAAATAAATTACATATATTCATGACTGAATACCCTAGAAAGGCCTTTCTACTTAAACTTTTGTGACAACCTCTTCTACTTGCTCCAAATCCATTATGGCCACATCATCCATCACATCATCTTTTTGACACTCTTGAAAATATGCATCTACTATTTCTATCAATCATTAAATGGCCATGATGATCTAGAAAATAAAATAAAAAATTTAGACACAAATATTTAAAGAGTGGGGATGTAGACACACGGAGTAGAAGAGAGAAATCAAAAAGAAAAAGTATATAGCAATTTTTACTATCATTGCTTTAGCTTGGAACCTTTAAGAGAACCTCCACAATATCATCCAATTGTTTTGGGAACAATTTGTCATGTTCTTTATTTGCTTCCCATTGAATTGTAGTGGAGAAGGTGGTCAAGTGCAACAAGAGATGCAAACCTTATCTTCCCCCACTATTTTTATGCACTCCAATTATCTATTGTAGGGCTATTTTGTAGATTTAATTATTTTACATTATCATCATAGTGTGGAGATGCCATGCTTTATAACAGCATTGGGGCCAAAAGCCATTGAAGCCAAAAAATGAAATTCAATAATCCATTTTTAAAATAAAGGGAAGAGTTACAATCAATAAACAAGTTTGCTCTAAAATCTCAAACGTGTTTGACAATATTGGAAATAATTGGCTAATATGGGTGGCTCAAGCAAAAAACATTGCATTGTCCACCACTAGATCATAATTATTATAGTATTGGCCCCTTGAAAGAAATGCATGGAGGCAAGTTCATCATTAAGACCATGTACCACAAGTCCACTATTGTAAGCTTGGTTGTAAGTCTATAAATTGTTTTCTTGATAATAAAATTAACCCCTTTGAAGGTCATTTATTTTAATAATGCTTAATTATGACATATGCATTTTTATAATACATATTTGAAAGCCAAATAGTATGAAAATTATTTCTTAGCTAATATATTTTTAGAAATGGAGAAGGTCAACTCAGGAATTCACTTTTTATGGGTATTTTTGTAATATCACATTCCTCTAGAAACATTAATTGGTTAGCTAAAAACTCTGATTTTATATAGTGATTTTTTAAGATTAAAAATGAACTATGAAAACATTAATAATTAATAACTTGATAAAGAATTTTCAATTGTCATCACAAAGAGGAGTTTTTTCCAATACATCTGATGTTATTTGATTATTGAAAGAATATTATGATTTAAAAAAATACTCCGAATACACATAATCACAATCATGCCACGTCAGTTAATTACTTTTGGACTTCGGAAAGTCCAAAATTAGTAATGGTCATTGGGAGAAAAAAATGGTCATGAGGAGATAATGTAAAACATCAAGAGATCTATACAAACATCAAGGGATCTCCCGATGTTATTATTAGGAGATCTTCTAATGTTTTGTTCAAAATTCATTGAATCATCCAAAAGTAGTTAAATATGGCATAATGACACTATTGAACACATATTTCATATTATACTATTTGAATATTATATATTACATGTTTCACATGTTCTATTTTTTCCATATTATTTATTGATGCTTATAAAGAACTATGTACAAACATGAGTGAAAAACCAAAATTATGAAAAAAAAAATGGACCTTTGGATCCATGATTTCTCACTATAGCTTGGTTCCCTAGAAACACCTTTCTAATAGTGTAGGGACCAAATGGACAGTGACATTTTATAATTTTTAGGATACTTCTACCAAAGTCAAACATTCAAATGCCACAATTTTGTTGGATCTTTGTTCTCAACTATTTGAAAGAACTCAAACCTTAGCAAATCCAAAAGAATATTAGCAAATTTGGTTTCAAAAATTCAAGATTCAACAAATAAATTATAATTTTCATAATTGATATCACAAGGGAACACACTATTGACACTAGACTATCTTTAACCCCTAAAGAACCAAGCTACATTATTTGGGCAGTTGACTATAAATGGATTTTCTTTTTGCTTTGAAATTTTCACACAACATGGAGATATGGTTTTTCTTTAAGGCCCAAAATTTTTCATAACTTTTGATTAATGTTATTGCATGATATGTAGTTTTTTACCTTGGCCAAGCAAACTATGTAAATTAGAAAAAATCACTTTTTTCAAAAACAAAAATTTGAAATTGGTTTTGTAGATTTGTATATATGTGAAAAGCTTTTAATCATTCCATTTTATCAATGAAATGAAATTTATGAGGAGTTTTAGTTTGTGGATAGTTATGAATTTTCTACTCTAAAATAAACTTTGAAGTTGTTTATTTTACTCAATTTTCAATATATTTGGAAATCAAATCAAATTGTAGGATTTAGATTGTTTATTACAACATTACAACCATTGGGATTGGCATTTTCCAATTTCGTAACTAAATTCTTAACAATTTAGTATTTTGAATCATTTTCCACTTCTTTCTACTTACTATATTTTTCTTATATGTTGTACAATTTCAAATGATCTGAAAATTTTCAAGCGTATAGCCAACTTGCCTTGAAGAATGAATCAAAGAAGCACCAACAACATGGACATTTTTCATACAAATGTGACCTTGTGAAGTGCCATTGCCTTGTTTTTTGTAGGGCCCCAAAAAGGATTTTTGTCACTTCAAATGTTAATATCTTGCAATCCATGTGGTGGAAATTTTTGAAACTTTTTTTAAAATTTGATACTTGTAATAGAAATGGTAGTTTTGGAGCGTTTGGGGTGAAAACATAGTCACGGAACTTTAGGGGTTAATCAACTCACCATTGAATCATTAAACAATTTCCAATTGATCATTTTTGAAAACTTACATTGGTTTGAGGTCATGGAGTTCAAATGCCGTAGTGCTAAGAGCATCTCCACCCTTTCCATAGAGAAATTGCCTTACCAAACAATTTTTTGTGAGCTCAACTATCCTTTGGGCTCCACCAACAAAATAGTTCTTCACCCTTTCTCTCCGTATCTTTGGCAACTTTGCATTCTCATTGGTGGGAGTTGCTATAATTGTACGACGTTTTAAAAAGTGTTACAAAAACAAAGTGAGTAAAGTAGAATGCAAGCTTGGTGAATAGATAAGCGGTCCAGCGGTGGAGGCTTCATTTCACAGACGCTAGACTCGTTTTTTTCCCCTTGGACACATTAATACAGTATGCGGTGAGGGAGAGATATGGGAGGTCAGACTCGCAGTGGGAGATAGGCTTGGGCTCCTTTTGCAGTGAAAGAGTGGAGATGCCCTACAACTTGATGCTAACAACAACAATAAAAAATGATATCACATGTGGATAAGGTTAACTTCGCCATGTGCACGAATTCATTGACATCACTGATACTCATCATGAAACCAGATAACCTTGTGAGGTCTAACAATAATATTACTATAATTGGACAAATAATGCCAGGTGGCCACTTGGCTCCATTCACTGATACACCAACCAGTGCCAAGAAGAAAACAATAAACAGGTGAAAAAGAGAGAAAAATCGCCCAGTCCACTTTGTCTCGGTCAGAATCTGAGTCAGATGCCCAGATACTCTAAACAAAAATCACTCCAATCACTCTCCTCAAGTCCTCACTTCCCTTTCTCATGCAGAATTGCAGATACTTCTCGAGGAAGTGGAGGTCCATTATACAAGAAAAAAAGTACAGCAGCTAGAGCACTTGCAGTACAAGACAAAGGACAGAAAATCAGTGTCCTACCGGGCCAGATTCAAACTGCCCCCACGCTCAGTCAAATCGGCAAGGAAAAAGAGAAATCTTCATTATGCTACAAAAGAGCTAAAAGTCAATCGAAAGCTTCATATTATGCTAAAAAAGAAGCCTCCAAAGTCCGGGAAGACGAAAGCTTCATCATTCCTACAGTCATATGATTTGCAGCTTTGGAGTTCGGATGTTCTCAGCGTAGAAAAGAAGACTCCACAAGTGCGCACTTTGCACAATGCAAGCCCATGTGGAGAGAAAAGCTCGATCGATCAATGAAGAGAGCAGGGGAACCAGGTCGAAGCCCTGAAGCTACACTATATAGAGGATGACTTTTAATTTGTAACTATCTCAATTGAATTGGTGTAGGAAGCTCGTATTGGCTTGCAGACAGACGTCCCATTCAGGAAACAGGGAATCTCGCAGGGAATAAGGGTTGGGATTGAAGACAGGCTTTAGTTGGGGACGGAGAGAATGACGCCGTAGCCTGGGAGTTGTCAGCAACAGCGACACGGAGCCAACAGGTCAGTGTCCATTTTGTGATTTGAACGTGGGTATTAATAAGTTTGTTAATTTGCTTGGTGGCTTTAATTTGGACTGAAGCAGAGGAGGCTTTGCATTGACATAAGCAAGCAACATGTGAGGAAGTTCGAGTAAGACCTTGCTCGAAAAGATATCAAGCGCGACACGAACAAAGCCTCTCGTAGTGCAGCGGCTTGTTTGTTTGAAAGAGAGAAGAGATTGAATTTTGAGAGAGATTTTCAAGTGTTCGGTACGGTGTTTGGTGTAATTGTAAGTGTCCTGCACCGGTGAGAGAGAAGCTGGAGAAATTTGTCACCGGAGTGTTTGGTTCAGTGTTCGTGTGTGTTTTCGCACTTGTGAGGAGGAGCAGACTTGTGATTCTGCTTGGTTTTTTTGAGAGAATGTTAATTGAGATATATTAGGGGTGTCAGACCTTGCAATTCGTGAAATTGTGCGATTTGCAGGTCTGTCTCAACGTGATTCTTCTTTTCTCTAAAGTACTAGCTCCTTTTGTATAGTTTTGTATAGTGATTTTGGAAGGTAATTCCGAACTGGTCTTATTTGGGTTAGCTTTGACACCTCTGTTCTTGATTTGTACAAAGTGATTGCATTTGCAATTTGTTCACTTCTATACAACACAGAACGTTTCCTTGTTTCCTTCTCTCCTGATTCGGGTATTTTTCTTCGTACTCCTGATTTTAGAGATTTTCTTCTGGAACATGGAATTCCAAGCAGGATGCAAATTCCATCAAGAATTATGATGATAAGGGTGTCAAAGCTTGCAACTTGTGCTCCGAAATTTCACTGTGTCTTTCAAATTTGGCCCCGCGTGACTTTGAGCTCAGAATGTCATCCCGAAGTATTATCTCCTTTGTAGAGTTCTTGCCGTAAAGTCGCCCCCATTCTTGGAATAAAAGGCTCGCTCGTACTCTAGTTTCTCCTGAATGAAGAATCCAATTGATATCTACAAATTAACAAGAAATTATGCTACACAAGGCTTTGTCTTTGTAGAATTGGCTTGCTTTTCTAGTAAGACCACACTCAAACTTCCGCACATTTACAATAGATGTAGCATTTGTCAATGTAAAGCCTTCGCCCTTTTGACCCCAACCCAATAAATTCTGTCACGAAAGTCTTTGAGCATGCCTACCAAGTTCACCCACCACATGCCTGTGACACATCAGGAGTTGAATGAGAAGTTTGCTACTTGTCCTTGTTTAGGAGGTCCTGTGAAGTCAATAGTCTGAATTTGCCATGTGTGGATAGGCTCTTCAACCACACAGGAAGACTTCGGTGAAGTGGATCTCTGTTTCAATGATAACTTGTGTAGCGTGTGTTAGAGGAGAAAGGCGAAGCCCGAGGCTTTCATTTTGCAATTAGGCGGCGTGGATAGTAGTGAGGGCACGTACTAGTGGGCATGCTCTTCGACTGTTCTTTCATGTCTGTCTCACTCGCTCTGAAACCCTAAATCCCAGGACCCCCTGCTGTTTTGATGTTCCAGACATCTCCGAGCTCGCTCGTTGTCTTTTGATGAGATTTTGAACCCTTGCTTTTGCTTGTTGATTTTCAGGCTCGGAGATTGGAGCCAGGAACTCGCCCATGGCCTCGATTGCCTGGCACACTTTCGTGTCCCTCCACCAATTGTCCGGCCGCTTGCAGCGCTACCTTGAAGCAGGGGCGAGGTGGCTTGCTCGAGGAAAGGAGACTACCCGGGTTTGGATGATGGTGTACAATGGCAACAGCAAGCCCTCCTCCCCTCCTCGCGTCATCCATAAAATCAGAATGGCTACCACACGCTTGTCCATGGATGAGGTTTCCGAAATGTACAAAATCACTCCCATTCGTAGGGACTGACATTGGGTCGTCCAACTGGGCAGCATTGCTTGTGTATAAGTAGGAATTGAGCAAGAGATCGCCACAAGGGGGTCCCATTTTTTTTCTTACAAACAAAAGGATGTACTAGGCTTGTACTCACTTTAAAGGAATTGCAAGCTATAATCTTCTAACAATTGGTTTTTCATCTTGAAAACATGTTCCAAGTGCCACTCTCGATTATGGATTCGCGTTTAACCTCTAAATGCCCAATCAATGCAACCATTTTTTTTGCAGTGCCCAACAAATGCCCAATCAATGGGCAACCATTTTTTTTGCAGTGCCCAACAAATGCCCAATCAATGGGCAACCATTTTTTTTTGCAGTGCCCAACAAATGCCCAATCAATGGGCAACCATTTTTTTTTGCAGTGCCCAACAAATGCCCAATCAATGGGCAACCATTTTTTTTGCAGTGCACAACTTCAGGGTCTACCCAAATCAAGGTTGGCCTATGTTTCAAAAAAAATTGAAATTCTATTTTTTTTATTTTTTTATTTTTTGTCATGTCGTTCATCAAGTTGTGTTTCTATAGACAAAAAAAAACTTTTGATTTGGACAAAAACTCCATCTTGGGTGATTTTTCAAAGTCAAGCACTTCAAGAAATGTTCATTGTAGATTGTCTTGGAAGAGAAACATAGTCAATCAAAGGCCATCCCAAAAAAAAAATTCCTTTTGTGGGCAAGTGGGCAGGCTAGGGGCTAATTGATTGGAGCATGAAGTGAATGGGCAAGGGCAATTGAAATTTTTGTTTTCCCAATGTACTTTACTTCATTGGAAGACTTTGAAAACAATCTTCCATTGCTCCAGTTCTTATAAAAATTGGCATGCATGCTCTTAACTATTCATTATAACAATTGGGTCAAAAATAGAAACCACTTCTTTTGTGCAAATTTCAAATATGGGTCCCTGAAATCATTCTATCCAAGCAAAAGAAAATAGTTTTATCGAAATTGAACTTTGATTGAAGGTACAAGGATTGATGAAATTGAGTACAACTTTGAAACATTCTCGGAAACATTTTCATTCAAACAACCATACTATAAGCATCAATGGAGAAAGTCCAAAAGTAGATATACAAAAGTTGTAGTGTGCAACACACTATACAATACCATGGAAGTTTGTAGAAAAAATTAGTTGTAATTTGAAAGAAAATCAATTTCAAGTTAACTATGTCAAAAACTTAGTTTTGTTCAACATGATTTGGAATTACTTTATCTTTTGCCAAATTTTTCTTAGAACTCCAAAAAAACGTTTTGTACCTTATCATGTTGGTACATCATTTCAAAGTGTTGTACACAAAAATTGAAGGAAATTAAGATTTATAGAATTTAAAATAACAACAATTTGACAAACAAACCTATTGATATTGGTTCTCTCAATATTTAAATTTTCTTTTGGAATTGAGAATATGGAATAGTATTGGCCATTGTAGAGAGAGAGTACATGTTGCAACAACGACGCTAGCGTGTGAGCTTGGAGCGGCGAGCTTGTGAGCTGCGAGCATGGAGCTTGTGAGCATGGAGCCTCGGAAAAAAAAATTTCAAACTTTTTACCAAAATTTTCTATTTCTTGATTTTTATTATTATTTAAAAAAAAAACTTACTATTTTTAGGGTTTATGGGGACCTATGACCGCTTATCCTATTACCGTGTATTCGAGATTTTTTTGTTTGGGTTTGCCAATTGCTTCTTCCAATAGTTTGGCAACTTCAATTTGTCGTATGTAATTCAACATTTATTACAAGAACTACAATTCTCATGTCTTGCCACTTACAAATTATTTAAAGAATTTAACATCATACGTCAGGTAAAAAACACTCACAAAAACAAAGGTGAGTATTGCGTAACTTCCACAAATGTTTCCCTACATCAACATTGATTTAATGATTGACTATAACTTAGACAGTATGTCCACTAGTTCAACTTTGGGACGGTTTAGTACAATTCAAAACCGTGGCTACAAATTTCAAGTTTTGTAAATCTAGTGCAAAAATATTTGAACCTCATGAAGAGACCATAACTCATGCCCAAAAATTTATCAACCGTGTTTTCTTGCCTTTCCAAAACAGAAAAAATGAAATGCAAAACAAACTCAAAATTGAAGAAAAACATGAATGACTTAGCGATGGAATGTAAACAGAATAAAATAAAAGGAAATATAGAACCTAAATTTGAAAATGCATTGGAAAAACAACAAGAAATAGAAAAGCTAGATAGGAAGACAACATATGAAAATTGAATTGTAAAAATGTAAACTAATACAACACAATTTAAGTACAGAAGGAAATGTAGCTATAGCTACTCTGAAATTGAAATGATCCCTGCTTTAACTAGAAGCAGTTTCAACTCGTTGAAGCTATAACTTGGTGCATGAATAAATTTGTCCTCATGGATGTCCATCTTGCAAAAGTACCTGAACAAGTAATACAAGTGCTTGCAATTTACGTATTGTTGACGGCCTCCAATGGCTGAAATAGCCATTGTTGTAAAGTCCGGGCATGTGCATGAGGGGTACATTCCCACTGTGATTCGATACACGTTTTTGTTATAGTCTAATCCAGTCTGTAGTGACACAATCGCACCTAGTCCCGGGAAAGGCAGCAATGTCACTTCCAAAATTTCTCCTTTGACATTTGCAGCACTCTCCCACTTGTTATGCTGTTCTATAGTTGGTGCGTTTACAATTCGTCGTATGGTGCGATTGTTTCGAACCGTTGGATACACACTTACATCTGCTGGAGGTGGCTGATCATAGAAAACACTCTTGAATACGTTAGATAGATTGAAGAGTCGACGTGGTGATAGTACAGGACGTTCCTGGAGATGAAATCCCCCATGTTGCAATAATAAAGTCTCATCCTGGCTCAAGTCAGTTCCAATCAAAACAGGCCAAACCTCTGGTACGTCTGGCCAATCTAGAACCCATTTGCGCTTGCTCCCTTTCACACATCGTTCGATATCGTTTCCACAGAACCAAAAGTCAACTACCACCTCTCGCTTACTTCCATAATCTTCTTTTCTCCCGCAATATGTGGGAGCAGGTGTTCCCTTCTATCCCCTTGCAATTTTAGCAGTGCACTTCACATTTGAACCCCGTTGTTGAGCAAAACATCTTGCATTTGATTTGTGGTTGATTCTAGCTATGTGCCACTTCGAAGTGTCACAATCACTTTCAAAAGCAACCGCCACATGTCTAGTAGTGTTTACTTCAAGTAGTTTACCTTTGTCCCGAGAAGAATCAACTGAAGCCGTTGTGGACCTTGTTCGAACACGAGGTTGGGAGAAGTTGACTTTATCCGGTCTATGTGAGTCTCCAGCATCGCCAATTGGTACATCCAACTTCCTCTTTGTGCTTCCAAAAATTTCTTCTCCTTCCAAATGAGGTATACGGCTTCCAACACCTTCACTTCTAGGTAATGTATTTAGAGCCTCCGCTATCTTTTTAGGGTCTCCACTTCATCTTGCAGCTCTCAACTTCAACTCCCCCTTCGAAGGACCAGATCCACATGCATGTCCCTTCAAGTATGCACGATAATTTGTCATTTGCATCCATGCACGAATACTGTCATCGCAAGTGGCGTCGAACAAATTGTTTCCGCGATTTCCAGACATTTGAAGCCACTTGTTATGCACTGTTTCTGATAAGTTGCACGATGGCATATCCGCCATCTCCTCCAAACTTAAATCCTCCAAATGCATCCACAAAAAAATTTCAGTACTCACATTCAATATCATAAGTCATAAATCAGACCAGATTTTTTAAAATCTTAATATGTCATTTCACATAATATTCAAATCATTTCAAAGAAATACGAAAACATCAAAATAAAATACATATCTTAAATTCAACAAAATATCATTCTACAAAATAGCCAAATTCACGATAACATTGAGCCATCAATCTTCCATAAATTTTTTTTTTTAATAATTTTTTTTTTTAACAATCCACGAACCAATATCAAGGGTACCGAGAGGCAACCCAAAAACCTTAGTCGGGTCCGACGGAGGTTTTGGAGAGACCTTCTAGTACCCCCATTTCTGGTTCCAGTGTGACAAAATAAAAATATTTGAATATTTTTTTCAAATCATTTGTATTCCTAAATTCTCTGCAAAAACTAAAAAATGCTTATTTGAAGGAAGAATAAAAGAAAGCAATTCTACAAATCCAATTTGAAGATGAAAATAAATATTTTAAAACAAAATGTGCTCACCATTTGCATGAACCCTCCCCACTGCCGGTAACGAAAATGCCAAAAGGCTAGCCAATGGTCTAAGTGATGAAGTGCATCTTCATTGGTAGCTCCAGATGACAACCACCATGATCGAATTGCCAAGTATCATGTCTCCGCTTGTTCCATTGTTTTTGCATCCTTATATTGCTTGCATAGTATATTGTGTTGCGACTGGAATGCTTCCTTGATGTATTTTTGAGTGTGCTTTTGCAGAGAGGTAGTCCAATGTAGCAGACATGTTCTTTCACGATTTTCCATCTTCTCATTTGCTAGACCGCTGCCGTAAACAATACGCACGGCATTCCAATTAGCCATAGCGCTATCTGCCATGAATCCCTTGAAGTTTGGGTGATCCAAACCATGTCGTGACATCACAATATTCAAAGAACTCCAAAACTGCACTTGGATCTCGGTATCTTCGGATTGCATATCGCATATTGCAATTGTCATCACTTTCTTGTATAGAGGATCATACACATGGCAAGCCATCGTGGTCCAATCATTCACGCGCTTAACGTGGTCAAACATCATCCAACCATTTTGAAGATCACCTCCGGGTTGCATGCGCGTCACCAAGTCCACTCCACTTCTAGGTCCTTCCGTGAGCATCTTAAAAATGTAAACCTTCTCTTTGCCTTGGCCTGGGAAGACACTGTCATGTATGAATTCGAACTTCGACTCCTTTTTCATAGTCATGATATTGTCAATGACTCCTCCTTGATTGTTTGACCGAAATGAAGAGATTACATTCCGTATGTTTGGACTACTCAAGTATTCAAACCGATCCATAACCTCGTTTAGTTCCTCGCCCCTCAACATCTCTTTCTCACCCTCTCCACTGTAAAATAGATAGTTAGTCAAAAAGTCCTTGCTAGCAGAGAGTGCAATCGCAAAGTTTGTAGCCTTTGGCGTCTTAGCCACTTGCTCCGCAATAATTTCACAAATCTTCTCCGTAGAATCTCTGTACATGCCCTTCGCTATCGGATGAGAATGATTTCCAAAATGAATAGCGGCCCTACTCATTTTCGGACTGTCGGAATAGCAGTAGTAAATTCTACCACAGCATGTACTAAGGCATGTAGGGGTTACCTTGTAAATCTTGCAAAGAAGAGTACAATCTTTAGGGGGACTCTCTCCTACTACAAAAGGAAAAGTTGTATAACCAGTCCACTCTGTTTCATTGCGTTTCCCAGCCCTCTTCAAGTAATCACACTCTGCATTCAAACAAGCAAGATGACCAGCACAATAAGACTTACGAAACCTCAGGTTGTCGGAGTTGTGAATGTTGGTTGTCACCAACTTGCACCATGGATGTTCGTCATACCGCTTGTCCATTCCCTCCAAGTTCCTAGCTGCCAATGAAGACGAAGATGAACCACACGGAGGCAACTCGAAGATGACATTTCCGTCAAAAACTGGTGGAAGATATTGCACGCGGTGGTGTTTCATGCTGCTTAGATCCATTGTGGACAATTCGTTCCTAGAACGATGCATACTAGCTAGCCTCTTCAAACTATCCATTATACTCACTCGGTGAATTGCATTTGGATGCACGGGAGGGCGAGACAACAAAGACTGGCTAGGGCTATTCGACAAAGTACCAGACAATGATTTCAGAACCTTGATTTCATTTGACGAATTTGGTACGCAACATACTTGCTTATGAAGTGTCAAATCATGGGACTCTCCTTCCGATTCGCTAGACAATTCTATGATAGGATCCAGTTTCTCAACTTTCACTGTTCGAAGGATCGCACTATTACGTAGGACAGGAAATACTACTGGAGGTGGACTTCCTGATATTGAGTGAGTGACATACGGCATATCTACTGTAGATGGATCTGATTGTTCACTGCGAATCTCTGTTGAAGCGGATAGCATAGACAAAGGCAACCCATAAGTTCTATAGTTTCCACCTGCAAGGTACCAACAGTGTCCTCCTTCTTCTATTGACTTCACTATCGGAACTAACTGCTGCAACTCTCCTGATTCAGACTTCCTTTCTTCTTCGACATAGATGGATGACTCAATGAACCTGAAACGAACATGAAGTAGATGGCTTGTCACTCTAGTTCGATCTCCATCATCTACTGGAAACACAAGTGGAACATCATGACCATCTACACGAATGCAAGCCATACTTTACAACAAACACTCAAGAAGATTGAAAACAAAGAATTCAGTCCAGTGCACTACTTGATGGAGAGTTGAACTTCTTCAAGCACTTAGATTACATGGTACCTCTATCAACTCTAGAAGAAGGGAAAAACGAGATGGAATGGAGTCTTTCTTCATCTCCCATCACTTCATAGAACAACTATTATGCCACACGCCAAGCCCTCCATTAGTGGAGCCATTTATAAATGCATTACATGCATATATAGTGAGGCTATGTTAGGAATATTGTAAATGCCTAGTGCGGCTGTGTCAGGAATATTGTGAACACCTAGTGCAACTTTAACAAGCATATTGTAAATGCGGATTGCGGCTGTGTCAAACATATTCTAAATGGCTGGTGCGACTGTATCAAGCATATTATAAATGCCTAGTGCAGCTGTGTCAGGAATGTTTTAAATGCCTACTACGGCTGTGACAGGAATATTCATAATGCCTAGCTACTGCAGCTTTGACAGGCATATAGGAAATTGTAATTGCGGCTGTATCAGGCATATTCTAAATGTCTAGTGCGACTATATCAGGCATATTTTAAATGTCTAGTGCGGCTGTGTCAGAAATGTTGTAAATGCGTTTAGTGACTCTAAGCATTAAATAGAATATGGTTGTACTAAAAAGATAATGGGCCAAAATACTGCACACCATACATATTCATTATAGATTGTATCAAAAAGGTAGAGGTCATTGTCAGAGTGCTATTTTTATTACCTTTATTTTGAAAATTGACTGTGCATTGAAGCCATTGTCTAGTTTAATAGTTCTAAATTTCTTGTAGACATAATAGTCAACAACCTAGTATAGGGTAACGCGTTCTACGCAAATTTCACACGGTTTCGTAAGAGATATAAGGTCAGTCCATGTGTCCAAACAACAATGTCTTTGATGCTTTGCGAGATGATTAGCATTCGTATTTCACTGTGATAGTTTTAGTACATTATGTTATGTACTCATGCTCGGAAGTAGTCATAATATTTCTTTTGTAGTACCAAAGCTCTCTAACAAGCGGAAGAGGCGTTTTCCTTTATATTTCTCATCTCCTAAGGCAATCAAGAGATCTAGGATGAAACGTGGAAAGAGAGCTCTATCTAAGAGAAGTCAGTCACCATCGGCCGAACTGCGGAAAGTCCTTCATTTTGAAGATGGAGGAACAAGCGTGGATGAGAGCGTTCAAGTGCAGAACTTAGATTCAGTGCAAGAGATGGCGGAGGGCAAAGGTAGCGGACAAAATGTTTCATCAAAAGGATTTCCACCTGTAAGTTATTTTTCATATAAAACTTATACTTTCATTTATCATACTTTCCTGAGCTTCCTCTGAAATTTGAACTTGGACTAGGTCATGAGGTTAGGCTTCACTCATACGAATGTTTTCATGTAATCTTCATCAATATATGTGTACATCAACTTGCTTTTCACAATAATCAAACAACGTCTTGAAATGATTAAGTTGGTAGTCATTATTAGGAATCTTCTACTAACACCTTCATAATTTGAGTGTGTCACACTGTCTTCTAAACCCTATTGTGCCATAGATAGAAATTATTAAGAATAGTACCATGCAGTACTTCATGCTTGTCTTCTAAACCCTATTGTGCCATAGATAGAAATTATTAAGAATAGTACCATGCAGTACTTCATGCTTGTCTTCTAAACCCTATTGTGCCATAGATAGAAATTATTAAGAATAGTACCATGCAGTACTTCATGCTTGTCTTCTAAACCCTATTGTGCCATAGATAGAAATTATTAAGAATAGTACCATGCAGTACTTCATGCTTGTCTTCTAAACCCTATTGTGCCATAGATAGAAATTATTAAGAATAGTACCATGCAGTACTTCATGGTTGGATTGCTTTTGTGGCATTCAATAATTATTATATGCCAGATCTGTTTAATCATCTCAAAAAATTATAACACAATTCAAATTTTTCATTAACTTTCTTATACTGTATTATATATGTAATTCTGAATTGAATTTTTTCATGATTGTTTATGCATTAATAAATGGGATTCTGTAGAAAGTTATTACAATAATAGTGTCAAAGGAGATGCTAAATTGAAGATGTAACTTCTGTGTCAATAGCATTAACTACCTCAGGGAAGTTTAATCATACTTTAGACGTACTTTGTTAAATGAAAATATTATCCACAGAAATGCACAAAAAAAAAAATGAATTTAGTTGTAGGAAAACTAATATCGTAAGTTTGTAACACAACGAATAATAATGTCAGTAGTACTGTAAAACAAGTGCATTCTTAAGTTTCTAAAACCTCATTAAACTAATATTCATTATGATATACTACCTTGAAGATAGTTATTAAGATTACTTAAGGATGAATGTACATTTCAATAGCAAAAGAAAAGTACATAGATGGTAAGAAACTTGTCTTTCATTCACTTTAATGGGTCATTATATATACTAACAAACACTATAATTAATATAATGCTATTCAAAGGATTACAAAGATAAAACACTGTCATATACAATAATTGACTTGATGCATTGTGAAATTTGTATTTAATCCATATTATAAATATGATATTAATTTTTTTTTCCTAGACAAATGTTATATAGATGATTTACACAAATAATATGAAGTCTATATTATCTACATTGTGTTGAATTTTTTCTTTTTTGTTGCAATGTACAAAGTTTAAATTAAAGAACTAAATCATTTTGAATAATATTTAACAAAAAGTAGTGACTACTAATTTATGTGCATTTCAATTATTTGGTTCATATAGTTGACTATAAAGAATGTCTTAGGGTTTCCTAAATTACACCCTTGGGGATGCCAATGAACATGTCATGAATGTTTAATTAATATGTTAAAGATAAAAAAAGTCCATCTTCTATAAGTGAATAGTTGCGTAGGCAAAATTTTATGATTATTCTTGATCTTCTTAACTTTGCATTTTCAAGGTCTACAATTCTAGGATTCATCTAGAGTTGCCCACGTCAAATGGAATTTAAGTAGGCAAAATATGAAAATAACACCGTATATGAATGAATTCCGCTACAACTTCATAGTTACCTACTAAACTTTATTGGTCATATTAAAAAATATCAACTTGTCCATAGAGCATTCCAATAAGTGTGTGGCATTAGGCACCACTAGTTGTAGGCTTAGAAAAAAGAAACATGCTAATTAAATATCTAAATCCTTCCATCCTCCATAATTTAATGAAAGTTAGGCAACAATTTCGATTGTCTTGATTCATAGGAAAGTGCAGATTCCTTTCTTCAACTTCAATGCAACAGCTGCAAGCATTTCTTATCGATCAATAAATTCATAAATCCTGAAGATAATTTGGCCACTTTCTTGCTATTCTTAAAGCACAACTTATTCCCCAACTTGTTGTCACATCACTGCGGAATGTGAACCGCCATACATGCATCGATCTGTACCTTCATTCTATAGGTCTAGAATTTATGCTCCATGCTGCCGGTGAAACTCCAGGATAGAATTACTTCTATTTCTCAATTGCAGCCGATTTGGGCCGATTTCAAACTCCCATGTAGCCACCTGATAACCTTGTTGCCGCCCGGAATCGCGGTTACCTTTCTGCATGATGGCCGCTGCTTTTGGGCCACTTTCCGTAGAGCCAGCCGACTTACCCACTTGCCGGTCTAGAACTGTAGCCTCCGATGACAACTGTGGGGCCAGATTTAAAGGAAGATTTTTGGCGGGCTTCAGAAGTTGCCTTTGGGACGGCGGTTCGGCTATCATTCGGCACGTATGGACTTCTAGAAATACTATATAATACTGCAAGAGAGGAACGAACTTCACACATTGCATTCTCTTGCGTGCCAACATTTTTTTTGCATTCTAGATCTACTGACCACCCGAGTCACTTCAAATGTCCACACAGCGAGAAGGCGACGTGATGTCAACCCGACTTACAAGGAGTCGTCGAATGCGTGAGGAATCTCAGCAAAGTGGTGAAGACAACTCACCTGACCAGGACCAACCAACGACACAGTCTCAGGTACGAGGAACCTCAATATCTTTTGTTAGTCGTTCGTTGGCTCATTGCGGCATTATTTTATTTTCTTTGGATTTCTGATCAGAGACGTTTACTGTTCAGACTGTCCATTTTCAGTTGACAATATTCTAGGTGAATATTCCAGGTGATGCTTGCTTGGGAATACATTCAGTGCATCAGTCTTGAGTTTTCAAAAATTGCGTTGATTGGATCTTGTCACTCGGTTGATAATAGTTTCAGTTAATGTAGAGCACAATAGGGATCACTAAGAGGATGTTGACTTACGATTTTTATCCTGCGATCAAACACCCGGAACTGTCTGTACCATCGAACTGTGCCTGGACACAACTGACCGACGATGCTAAAGTCTTCATTATAAACTGATTATGTCTTTGCTAGTTTCCGGTTTTGATCTAAGTAGTTAAAGTTCTGAAGACTTGTGCCGATATCATCCCATCCGTCCCGTTCCTCAACCTGTCAAAAAACGAAACTTCTGCTAACAGCTGTACAGGTTGATCAATTGAAGGTTTCCGATGTCATGTTTTTTTGAACTGAAAATGAGTTGTCTGCAAGACTGTCAAGAAAGCGATTAGCAAAAGTTTAAAAAAATCTCTTGTATTCTAACAGTTGACCGATATTGGGGGTACCGGCTGCTGCCCGCAAAACCGACGTCGGGTCCGACGGACGTTTTCAGTGAAGCTGCCGGTACCCCCAATATCGGTCAACTGAAGAAGAACAATCTTTCCCATCCAGCAATGAGATTTTATTTCAGTAAAGTTCTTCCCGAAGTCTGATGTTTTCTACCAAGTCGATGCTGCATCTAGTAATTAAAACCGGCCTACGCAGATTTTCATCTTCACCTGCCCGGTCTGTGGTGCTCCTTAGATTGGAAGATCGACAATCAGTTTTCACATGTAAATCTATTGAGTCGGAGACGGAGAATTCGAAGTATACATATCTCTGACGATCATACAAAGAAATATTTTACTTATATTGTAGCTGTTTTCTCAACAGACTTACAAGATCGACGATTTGCTGGTCTTTTTATCTTGGATTTGCCGTCCCTTCCTGCTCTGCCGACTCTCCCTAGCAATCTCCCTCACTTTTGAATAACAGATTTCAAGTATATAAAAATCTATTCAGTTTTTCATTTGTCTAGTGAAACAAACAGAAGGTTCATTAAGAATATTAGTAAAGCAAATGGAATTTTAGATTTTTTTTTTGAATAGATTTTTGAATAGATTTTTTAGATATTTTTTTTTGAATGACCGATTTCAGGGGTAGCGGTAGCTTCCGCCAAAAACCCCGTCGGGTCCGACGGAGGTTTTCGTGGAAGCTCTCGGTATCCCGAAAATCAATCATGGTTTGAAGGACGACGGCATACCAGACCTTCTCTGTCCTTATATTCCACGGATTTTTGAGGTCCTTGCTCGCCACTGGTCCCCAGACAAAGTAGTCTTGCAAAACGGCAGATGGTTGAGAGGGTCGAGGTAAGGGTTAGTATAACTTTATATTATATTTTAGCGCGTCAGTTAATTTTGTTAATAAAAATTATCTTTCTCTAACTGATTCGAGCGAAGACTCCTAAGATTGATCGACTTGCTCACCCATCCTAGATACCTTAATAAAATGTTGATTACCTACAATACCTTAATGATACCTTAATGATATTCTGTTTCCTAGCCCTACAGGAATATCTCTACAGAGGCTCGCCAGAATTGAACCTTGGGATGGTAGTTCTCTGTTTTATTGTTAAAGCTTGATTCAAGAACGTTGCAGTGCTGTTGTTTTTTAATTCTATTTAGGCAATATTTAGTAGTTGATAATAGATTGTTTTAAATGCTTTGAGAGATGGGAGTTGTATGAGCTGTGAATTCTCTAAGAAGGTAGATGAGTTCTTTATCGTTAAAGTTTAATTTCACATTGCATTGATGCGTAAAAGATGAAGTGCACATTTTAATGATGAGCCAAAATTTTGTTATAAAATTAACAATTCTATATTATGTAGGTTTATTCTGTAGACTTTATAAATAAGTATCCTTTGCTGTCATGTACGACCATTAATAAGAGAAGGACCTAAAATCTAAGAAATTAATAGAGCTCGTTCTCTAGAAATAGACCAATATCAGGGGTAGTGTGAAGATCCCCTGAAACCTCAGTCGGGTCCGACGTAGGTTTCCGAGGGACTTGTCATTACCCCTGAAATCGGTCAATTCCTAGGGATTTTTGAACTTCAAGATGTTATGCTAGAATATTCTAACAATTACATTTCTTTTAAAATCTAATGATTAGGTGTTATGAAATATAATGGAACGCAATGTCATTGGTTCTATTAGACCAACTTTGTTCTCATTAGATTTTGAAGTTGATTTAATTGAGAGTAATATTTAAAGTGGGCTTCTCATTTATCCTTCAATGCTTGAAGGATCTAGGTAAATAAATTCCAAAATCCTTATAGGTCAATTTCATTTGACTAAACATCAGTGTGAGTGAATGATGTGCAGAATGATTGAGTTTGACTATATTCAATTTTCTGGGGCCATTTATTGAATGAATCTTTAGTAATCATGTTTGGTGCATGGAGTTTAACAAAACTAAGAATTATGAAGTATTGAACAAAGATAAATTTTTGGAGGTCTATTTTGCAATTAGAAGTGCTAATTTGTACTAAGTAGGTGCATTTTAAGTTATAAATCATGAAATGAATAGAAATATACATTAACTTATATATTTTCATGTGCACTAACATAATTATTGAATTATTAGTATTGATGGTTTTAGAATACATATAGTCCTTTCAATATTAGCATTCTAGTTGTAATACAATTGTATTGTCTTTGCTCTATCTTGAAAATGATAAGATTCATTTTCCAATGGTTTTGGTCACTCTCATTAACGGACACATGTGTTTATTCTTGAAGGCCAAGAATGCAAAGAATGTTAATATAAATGATATAAATTTTGCAGATGGAAGTTACAGGTGGGAAAAGTGTTGAGGCTTCATCATCGATGGTAGCACCCGCAGAGGAGGAAGTTGTTGAGGCCGTGGAGAAAACAATCCCTGGGACTCCTAGAGTACAAGAGGAGGATATTTGCAATGAGTCTTTGCCACTCGATGAGCCAGACGTGGTAAGTCTAGGTGATATTTTGGACACATGCGATCGTGCCGTAGATCAATTTGAGATACCCATGCTTAGTCATTTTAGTGTCTCCAAGAATAGAAAGAGAAGGCTACCTGTATTTTCTGATGAGAGCTCTGAAACTGAGTATAGTTCCAAAGAAGAGTGTAGCTCGGCCTCAAGGTCATCAGATTCAATTTCAAGCCCATGGGGTCCGAAATCCTGCCAATGCGTTTGTAGTGCTCCTATGCATAGGCATGATGTGGTTTTGATCCACCTAGGTTCGGACTCAAAGGGTAGTGTTGACATTGATTGAATGTAAATAGAATATCTATTCTATGTGATCTTTCATTCCACCTACTTGATGAATTCATACACTATTGTTGTATGATTTATGTTTATTTGAATGCCACATGATAATATGGACATGTTATTGTAATGTCGTACATGTTATTTTCTTTCAAACTTGTAGTATATATTTTTCTTTACTTTTCATTTGATTTAAAATTGACATTTGAAAACATTGTTTGAATTTGCAGGTGGAGGAGTCACCTATCATTTTGTCTCAGAACGAACAACAACAAGATACACCTGGGATTGAAGAGACACAACAACCAGAGATAGGAGCTGAAGATGAAGGAGATTATGAGGTGGAGGACATTGATGATGATGAAGAGGAGAAAGAGTTGCTCGAGGATGAACTCCGGCGATTGCAAAAGGTTGACTCTGTAGCCACCATTGCAAGTTTAAGAATGAAACCCGAGAAACACTCAAGACTTCGAATTCCACTTTGTAGACTCATACCAATGCCCATGGTAAGGCCAACGCTGTCTTCTGACTTATTGAAACTTGAGCAAGAGTTTGTTCACGACTACCGTGAGGGAGCGGCGGTGTTTTATGTCTCTACTACAAATGAGGCTGGAGAGAGTGTTGAGTTCACGGAGGACGAGGTGAATCGTTGGGACCCGTGGTGGAAACAAGCAAATGAAGATTTCAACATGTTTGTAGAATCAAACCCCGAGCTGAGGTTTCTGAAGAACCTCAAGTTTTTTGTGTGCGACGGCAATCACCGTCACATTGCATGGATGAGTCATATTACACGCCGTTATCCTATTGACCCAAATTGGCACATCTCGGTGGACTGCATCATTCTTGAAACAAAAGGCAGAATCGAATTGGTCATGCAAGTCATGCATGACATTAATAAGTGAGTTTCCTTCATTAGAGTGTAAATTGAATTGTGCATTGTTTTCAAAATTTTGATCTTTGTGGATTGCTTTTTTTTAAGAGACTGGATTGCTTAAATGATATGATTTTGTTACAGGTCAATTGAGGATTCTCATGTGAAGACAAACTTGGTGCACACACTCTACCGCGTTCAAAAGTATGGACGATTGCCATTGGCCAAATTTATGGAGATGCTCAGACCTTCTGAGAGGAAGCGGTGTGGTAGCCAAATTGGGAGGAAGACGTGGTACTCTATGCCTATTGACGTCTTTACAGCTTTCAATTTCAGGGTGAGGACTAAATTTAATCATTATAGTTTATTTGGTTCATTTGTACTTGTGTGGCTTTATTGATGTACTTCGATTTTGAAGATAATTTGAATTTGATTTATTTTTACAATGCCACAGCAAAAGATATCTCACGCGGCGGATAGCGCTGCACGAAAGTATAATGAGATCACACCATTCGAAGAGAAGAGTGACCAGGGGATTGCAAATGCCATGAGGTCTGGAGCAAAGGAGAAGTCGACCAAGCTGTATGTGAAGATGGGGAAGTTATTATTTGTGGCAAATCCGGCACTGGGTCCAGAATTTCTTGAAGAGGTAACTATTGTGTATGATTTTACATTTGTATTTAGTTTATTTCATTTGAAATAATCTTTTTTCAGTTCAATTACTAATTTCATTTTGTAGGTTGAGAAACACTGGACTTGCAATGAGGTCCCGGAGATGACACTCGAGAAGCTACAAATGGTGGCAACATGTACCGCGACATCCAGCCAGAAGCTGAAGTACTTGAGATGGTGGAATTCATCCATGCCTTCTCGAGAGGCACAAAAGTTTCCACCACGGCTAGTTTCCAAAGAGAAATTGTTGCCCTTCCTCCACAAGTGTGTGTGGTGGTCTGGGGTAAGTTTCAGGATGTTTAAATTTGATATGTCATATGTCATGTCTTCATTTTAGAAGTTCACGTACTGGTCATGTCTATTGATTGTTACATATGTTTTGTAACTATGTCAATATGAATTTCTTGAATACTCTTGCAGATTGAAGATGCCGCTCAAAAGTACTTTGAGAACGTGGTGAGGAAGGACAACCTACAAATCAACATGGATGTCCCACTTGAGCCAGAGTCACTTGCACAATACATTGAAGGATGGAGAAGAAAAATATGGGAGCAAGGATTTGGGCCGTTCTTGAAAGGGGCAAATTCTTTCAAGAAGTTTGACTCCTTTTCAAATTATGATGGATCTGACCTTGCCGTGCGAAGAGTGCTTTTTCGGTGAGTTTAATTGGATTGTCCATCATTTATTATCTTTGTTATGAAAGATTTGAAGGCGTAGTGATTTCGGTTCATGTGAAGTTTAATTAATTTTCAAGTAATGACTTCAATTATAATCATGATGTAAGTCATGTAACCAAAAGTAGGGGTACCATGAGGTACTCCAGAAACCTCCGTCAGACCCGACGGAGGTTTTAGGAGTACCTCACGGTACTCCTACTTTTGGTTATCTCCAATATTTCACATCATTTTTAATTTTTTTTTCTCATTTTTTTTCATTGTGTACAATCATTTTTATATTTTTCTGAGGTCCGTGCAATGATGTTGTCATATGATTTAGAATGCTAGAGTTAGTAGAATAATGTAATGTAGATTTTCTATTGAGAATAGTTTAATATTAGTAAATGACCAGGTCTTGGTTGCTTTCTTGGTGTATTGAAGAGAGGAAATAAATAAATGAGAATGGACCTGAAGTAGGAGTACTATTAAGACTTAAAAGAACATTTGATTTTCTTTAATATATTCTAGTTCATTGTGATGCCATTTACTTATTGTTATTCTTTGAAATGGTTGACTAATTTTGATGTGCTAGTTTTATAATTTGAATGCACAATGGAATAGTTCTTTTACACATGGGAATTGACTATTTTCAGCATGTTTGTTCATTTGTCAGATACTTCAAGCTTGAGCTTGTACCAAAGAAAGCATTATTACGAGAGGATCTTCCACCTTTCTTGTCCTCATGGTTGGATCGAAGTTCCCCAGAGTGTATGTATACAACGGCCCACCTTCGAACATTTACCACTGCAAATTTTACTGGAGGAGCGTGGTATTTGGATTGCCCCGTGACATTCACTCATCCAACGGAGGTTGGGCTTCAGAAATCATTTGACAGCCTCGGTGTTATTGATTTAGAGGTTCCGGAGTTTGCCGATCTTTCAGACGTTCAGAAGAAGAGAGCTATCGCACGTAGAATGGTTGTTGATAAGAAGAAAGAGGGCAAGGAACAAGAGATTAGGGCAAACAAGGAGAAGAAGGAAGTTGAGCGTTTGGCAAAGTTGGCAGAGAAGGAGAAGGATGCTGAGAAGGAGGGAAAGGGAAAAGGCAAAGGAAAGAAGAAGGTTGAAGGAACTGATCAAGTTCCGGTATCTTCAACAGTGGACCAAGGCTCTCAAATGCAATCAGGCTCACGTAGTGGAGTGAAGAGGAAGGCCGTTTTGCCTGAGCTCACTGAGGAAATGCTTACGCAAGGCACTGAAGTCATCGTCATTGGCGATGATGATGAGGTAAACTCGTCAAAATTGATCCTGAACGTCTCCATCAATGATGTGATGGATAATGAGGATAAAGAAGGGAGGACATGCTACAAAGATATCATGGACTTTGTAGAGAAGGTGAATGTCCATGTTTTGAATGTTCAAGTTCAATATTTGTATTGCATGTCATGATTGTAATATATACTAATTGTTGTTTTTTGGCATGATATTCGTTTGCAGTAGGGTTACCAGGACGTCCGGACGTGAGGACGTACGTCTGGACGTCCAGCGTCCGCGTCCGGACCCCCCCGGACGTCCAGTTTCATTTACAGTCCCAAAATATAGTGCATCTCCAACGTCCGCCCGGCCCGGTATGTCCGCCTGTTCGCAGCGTCCGATCAGACAGGGCATTCGATTCCGACGGCCCGTCTGATCTGACAGGGCGTCCGATTCCGACAACTCGTCTGATCTGACAGAGCGTCCAATTCCAACGGCCGTCCAATCCAATGGTCTAACAATCCCGCCCGTCCGCAGTGTCGGATCCAAAAGGCCCGTCCACACTATCATCCACTGTCGTCTGACGCCCCCGTCGACTTTTCTATGCCTCATAATATATCATTGGATAGATATTCTTGAGAGCTTTCCAACGGTATATAATGCATCCAATTCGGACAAGAACTCCAACTATGGGACTTCTCCAAAGATTAAAGTCTGCCTAGTCATCTGATCGGACGCCCCGTTCAATTGGACAGGCCGTCAGAATAGGACGCCCTGTCTTATCATTTTGTGTGCCTTATAATATATCATTGGAAAGGTATTGTTGAGAGCTTTTCAATGGTATATTATACGTTTGATTTGAACAAAGACTCCAAGTGTGGGACTTCTCCAAAAGATTAGGTGCTAGATATTACTTTGTAATCTTCAACACTCTTAGATCCCTTATCTTCACACAAAAAGATCAAGTTGGTCATTATTCAGTTCACTACTAAACATTAGAGACCATATTTTCACCAAAACTGCTCCAAAAGTGCCCTTACATTTACAAGCACCAAATTTTAGATGAAAAACAATTTTAGACACATAAAACCGTAGGACCTTGTAGTAAAATAGTTTGAAAAGTTGTGAATTTTTTTTTAGAATTTTCCATCATGTCGATTGTGATATATTAACATTTGAAGTGACAAAACCCTTTTTTTGGCCTTGTAAAACATATGGGTAGCTGCACTTCACAAGGTTACATTTGTATAAAAAATATCCAAAATTGTGGTTACTCTTTGGATTCATTTCGCAAGTCAAATTGGCTAGGTGCTTGAAAAATTTTAGATCATTTGGAATTGTACAATATATAGGAAAAGAATAATAAGTAGGAAGCAGTAGAGAATGATTAAAAATACTAAATTGTTAACAATTTATTTATAGAATTGAAAAATGCCAATCCCAATGTTTGTAATGTTTTAATAAACAATATACACCTAATGTTTGGGGTTTTTTTCAAGAATATTTAAAATTGAGTTAAATAAAAGACTTCAAAGTTTATTTTAGAGTAGAGATTCCATATCTAACCACAAACTAATCTAAACTAAAATTCCTCATAACTTTCATCTCATTAATCAAAATGGAATGATTCAAAGCAGAAGAAAATGATTCAAAGCTTAATATATATATAAAAATCTAGAGAACCAATTTCAAATTTTTATTTCTTTTAAAGTGATCTTCAAAGAATTTTTTTTCTGCTCGCGTTGCCCGCCGAACACTGAAAATTACATATCATGCAATAACTTTAAAACCATTTAGTCAAAAGTTATGAAAATTTTTGGGCCTTAAAGCTACTCCTTGGCCACACATTGTGTGAAATTTCCAAAGAGAAAAAATAAAAATTTCGTCTATAATGAGCTGCCTAAAATTGTAATGTTGCCAAAAAACATTGTTTGGATGTTTAGGAGTTAATCGTGAGATTTGCTTGCAATTGTATTGTTAGAACCTTAATACGCTTGATTAGTTTTATATTACTAAGAATATGATCAATTGACCATAGACACTTCCGACGGCCACTTCCGACGACCCACTTCCGACGACCCACTTCCGACGGCCTACTTCGGACGCCTAGATTTTTCCACATTTCCTAACACCCCCTCAGAAACTTGTCCATAACTTCTTGGTGGAAGGTCCAAACTTGAAACGTATTGCTGGAGATGAAACCTTGCTTGATTTCCAAACTTTTTCTAGTTCAAAGTTTTTCAAAAAAATGTATTCTACTATGCGGAAATGAGGTCTGAACATTGACTTTTCTTACATTATATTTCGTATGGCTAGTTTGAATTTGGAAGGGGGGAAGGCTGGTTGCCTGGTTCCACTTGGATTCTTCTGACGCCAAACTTCCGACGGCCACTTCCGACGACTAATTTTTTTTCAAATTTCCTAACACCCCCTCAGAAACTTGTCCATAACTTCTTGGTGGAAGGTCCAAACTTGAAACGTATTGCTGGAGATGAAACCTTGCTTGATTTCCAAACTTTTTCTAGTTCAAAGTTTTTCAAAAAAATGTATTCTACTATGCGGAAATGAGGTCTGAACATTGACTTTTCTTACATTTTATTTCGGATGGCTAGTTTGAATTTGGAAGGAGGGAAGGCTGGTTGCCTGGATCCACTTGGATTCTTCTGACGCCAAACTTCAGATGGCCCATTCCCGACGGCCACTTCCGACGGTCACTTCCGACGGCCACTTTGGATGCCTAATTTTTTTTCAAATTTCCTAACACCCCCTCAGAAACTTGTCTATAACTTTTTGGTGGAAGGTCCATACTTGAAACCGATTGTTGGAGATGAAACCTTGCTTGATTTCCAAACTTTTTCTAGTTCAAAGTTTTTCAAAAAAATGTATTCTACTATGCGGAAATGAGGTCTAAACATTGACTTTTCTTACATTTTATTTCGGACGGCTAGTCTGAATTTGGACAGCTGGTCTCAGTTGGCCACTTCGGACAGCCCACTTCGGACGGCCTTGTTCAGATGGAAAATTCGGACGGCAAATTTCGGACGCCCATTTTTGTCTTATTTTTAAACAGTTGTCCACCTTGTGTAACTGTTGAGTGCTGGTCGAGTTGTTCGACAGTTGACTGTTGGCTTGTTTGACAGCTGACTCCTGACTTGTTTACACAGCTGTCCACTTGTACAGAAATAGTGTATTCTAAAAAGTACAGATTTGCTTTCTAAGATTGCTATTTAATGCTATAAGCATCCTATGTAGTAAGAATGTTTTTAAAGAAAAGGTAATTCAAATTATTCTTTCTCACATTTAAATATGCATTCTAAACCCTAAACCCTAAACCCTAAACCCTAAACTTTCAATTTTACATTAGTTACCAAAAACATTGGTGTAATGTGTGGAATATTTTTTATTTCTTTATTTTTTTAAGATGTAATTATCATGATGTACAACATATGTTCTTGTATAGACCTCATAGATTTATTTATATATGTTTTCAATGTATTTTTAGTTTTTCTACATCAATTATGATGTGCCACTTTACAAATGTGGAACATACAATTATAACTTGAAGTGTTCTTTAAGTTTTGTTGTAAAATGCATTAATAGTTTGAAACAACAAAATATACATAATACAAGCAATTGTATTATTTTGTTATTGTATTAGATGATGTTACAAAAAATGCTTTAAGCAATTTAATGTAATTTAATTTAGTTCAAGATTAAATATTGCATTTATACAAAAAATTGTAATTGAAGTTATTTTGATATTTTTCTACACCCTTATACTTATATTTACATCTTAAAATGTAAATTGTCAACAATATATCCCATACAAAAAATATTGGTGCTTATGTAGTGAAAAATATGATTGACTTTCAAATATGATGACCCCTCATGTATCACAATTATGGTCTTATGGACTTTATTTATGTATGTTTGTAACGTATTTCTACATCAAAAATGATATTTTCAATTCATCTTTTTGTAAATGTGAAACATGCAATATTGCAATTGTGATTTAATAACTTGTATAATTTGTATATTATTTGAGACATCTTTAAAATATTTGGATTCATTTTTATATATTTTGTGTTCTTCATCACACTAGGTTGAACCTATTATTTTTAAAATTGCTAAAAATACAAATTTAAAAAAAATTCTTCAAACACAATTTATTTGTATAAAGTAAAGACTAGGATTGTTTAAGAATTTTTTTTTTTTTCTATTTCTACTATTTCTTTCATTGGAAAAACATTGTATGTGCTCCTTTTTTCTAGTAGACCACATTTTCTAAATAATTTTTGTAAATATTTCTCACATTCAAATTTTCAAAATCAAATAATGCAACAAGTATGTAAAATTTCAATTCTACAAATCCTAGTTTGTAAAATATTGAGATTTGTTTCACCCTATCGAGAATTTTCCATTGAAAATTTGAAGAGGACTCATTGTGTCCACTTTGTACTTGAGGGATTAATGATTACAAGTAGATTTCATCTCCAAAAATAAATTTTTCTAAAACTTCCCAAACAAATTTCAATACTACTATCAACATCAATTAACAAGTCCCCCAAAATTAGTTTAAATAGAATTATTAATGTATGCTACAAACTTATAGCCACAAAATTGTAGTAACAATAAGAAATAATGCATGTACAAATGATTTTATAGCAAATTACGTAATCTAAACCTTAGAGATTACAATATCGATTGAATTAAAAGAAAAGAAAAAACTCTAAATGGGACCAGCCTTCCGAATTCAGACGAACCGTCCGAAATATAATGTAAGAAAAGTAGATGTTTAGACTTCATTTCAGCATAGTAGAATACCTTTTCTAAATCACTTTGAACTAGAAAAAGTTTGGAAATCAAGCAAGGTTTCAAGAAAAAGCAAGGAAATCAAGCAAGGTTCCAAAAATCCAATTGAAGTTTGGACCTTCCACCTAAAAGTCATGATTTACACATAGTAGAATACCTTTTTTAGAAAACCTTTGAACTAGAAAAAGTTTGGAAATCAAGTAAGGTTTCATCTCCAACAATCCGTTTCAAGTTTGGACCTTCCACCAAAAAGTTATGGACAAGTTTCTGAGGGGGTGTTAGGAAATTTGAAAAAAAATTAGGCGTCCGAAGTAGCCGTCGGAAGTGGCCGTCGGAAGTTTGGCGTCAGAAGAATCCAAGTGGAACCAGGCAACCAGCCTTCCCCCCTTCCAAATTCAAACTAGCCATACGAAATATATTGTAAGAAAAGTCAATGTTCAGACCTCATTTCCGCATAGTAGAATACATTTTTTTGAAAACCTTTGAACTAGAAAAAGTTTGGAAATCAAGCAAGGTTTCATCTCCAACAATCCGTTTCAAGTTTGGACCTTCCACCAAAAAGTTATAGACAGGTTTCTGAGAGGGGGGGGGTAGGAAATGTGAAAAAAATATAGGCGTCCGAATTCGGAGTCTGCTTTCGGACGCACTGTCTGAAATCCGACGGACCGTCCGAATTCGGACGCTGATTTCCTACAGGCCGTCCGAATTCGGACGCTGCTTTCCGACGGGCCGTCTAAAATCCCTGTACCGGGGCGCGGACCACGCGGTATAATTTTTCGACGCTGTCGTTCAATGCGGACGTTGGAGTCCGCTAAGTCTGGACGTCCGGATTTTGGACGCGATTTTGGGCTGGACGCTCCAATTCGTCAACCCTGGTTTGCAGTTGTCAACTGAGAAAGTTCAAAAGAATGGCGGTGAAGTGACTTGTCAACCTGGAGTTGATCTAATTTTTTTTGACTGCCACGAAAATCTACCTGTCCCAGGGGTTTTGTTTCCAGCAGATGTTGTGCCAAAGTGGAACGCTGATAAAGAGTATGAGGGAATTCAAGAAGCTTTTCATTTTGCAGAGAAACATTTACAAGACCATGGGTGTATTGTGATATTTCATTCATGGAGTGCTAACGCGAAGGGCGTCATTGCTGGACTATGTGAGGTGTATCCAATTCTGAAGAAAAAAGAGTGGTTAGGCATTAATCGTGTGCACTTGACTTCGGGCGTGGACCCTTCAAACATGGTATACTTCATTTATTTCATTTTCATTTAAGTGACATCATGTGTAATGTACTATGTTATTCATTTCTGATGTGTTTTTTTATTTAATTCTTGTAGACGCTAAAGTTTGGGATCACACTCTTAGTGAAAGACCTCGATCGGGGAGGTAAATTGAAATTCACTTTCCATCAAACACAGTCGATGAAGAAAGCAAAAGTTGACCTCAAACATGATGATACCTTAATCAACTATATCATGGAAGATACAATGTTGATGAATGACCGTGTACCATGGCGTGGGCCTCATGAGAAGGACGCAAGATTATTGCAGTTTCTCATTGAAGGGACAACAATTGAAGGGGATTTGGTTCTTGACTGCACTACTGCAACTGGTAAGTTTTAAATTCAATGATTCTTTATTGAAAACCTACTTCATGTACAAATCTTTCAATTGATAAATTGCATATTGTTTTTATCAGGTGCATCGATTACGGCATGTCGTGGAACCGGACGCCACATTGTAGCTTTGGAGGAGGACAAAGATATCTTCAAAGATATTTTATTTCCCATACAAAGGACCAATCCAATTGTGGTGACGACAGATAACTTTGTCGAGGTTGCAGCGTCTCAAGATCCGGATGCAATGAACATCGTGGTTCGCAAATTTGCTCGGAAGACTAAATCCAATAAGTAAGTTTTCAAAGATCTTAATTGAATATAAGCATACAATTATACATGTTTCATGATTGTAACATGCTTTACTGTGTTTTTGCAGCCGTAAGGGGGTGATGTCAAAAGATTCAACGATGCAGAATCAAATGCTTCTTCTTAGCCCAGAGAGGTCTTTTGATCTGCCAATTTATGCAGAGCAGTTGGCATCGGCATTTGTGGACTTTGGTTGTTCTAAAAGAAAAAAAGCGTAGGGATACTTATGCTTTGAATGTTTTAGAATTCTTAGATGTTAGTGCTTCTGAGGGTGGAGAGACTTCTGAGTCATCTACCAACGAGGATTCCACAAATGAGTCTACTATGACTTAGATTCACGTGATTGATATATCTCGTGAGTTATTGTATTGTGTGTTGATTTTTTAAATGAGTGGATTTGTGTGTTTTATGGCTAAACCCATTTTGAGCATTATATATTTTGATTTATAGTTTTGCTGCTTGTTATATCAATCATCATCACATATAATTGCATGTTGCAACTGAAAATTGTTAAAAACTTTTGTAGGTGACTTTAATTTTGTTATAATTAATTGATATTTTTTAAATAAAAAAAATACTTACATCCACGGTGATAGGTCATTCATACATTTTTTTCCAAAAAAAATTTCCCACTCATGGGCTCACAGGCTCACAAGCTCACGCTCACAGGCTCGCACGCTAGCAACCCTGCATGTTGCAATATGGACTATTGTTACATTTTAATGTCCTTGCATTTGAAATATTTGTTGAATTGGGCAATGTGTTCAATTTATATTCTACAACCATATAATGCATTTTTAAGTTCAATATTTTTGTCTAAAAACTAAATTCATGATGCACATAATTGATCAAAAGAATCCAAAAATAAATAAATTATCATTGTCTATATCATGATCTGAAATTTTTCACACTAGTTCACATTTCTACTTGAGAAAATTTCAAATCATTTGGATTATTTTTTCTATTTTTACTTATTTATGTTCAATTTTTGCAACAAAAATGATAACAATTACAAATTTTCATGAAACAAATTGAAATTTCTCACGGTGATATGTAATTTAGAGTTTCAAATAATAAAAATATAGAATTTTTATTTGAACACAATTTTGAAGGCTAAATTTAGTTTAGAGAGGAAGTTTGACCATTTTACAATGGATCAAGTCTTTTAGGGGTTAAAGGACTTCCAATTCACTTCCAAAACCTTCTTGTTTTGGGGAGTGTCTAGGCTTGGACTTAAGGACGTGGACTTAAATAACTCTTTGTTTACTCCCAAAACCTTTTGGTTTTGGAGATTCAAGGACCATCTGGATGCAAATTTAAAGGTGCAGATTTAAGGGATTCTTGATTCACTCCAAAATCCCTCTGGTTTTTAAGAGTGTTTGGGTGTGGACTCAAGGGCACGGACTCAAGGGATTGGGTGTGGATTTAAAGGTTTGGGTGGGGACTAAAGGGTCTAGGCGGGGACTTAAAGGTACGGTCTTAAAAGACTGGACGGAGACTTAATGGAGTTCAATAGAGACTTAATTGAATCAGTTGGGGATATAATCAAATTGTGTGGAAATGTTACTTAGTTAGGCGACATGCATCCACACCTAGCCCCCAAATGCGTCTGCGCTTGGACCAACTTATGTTTGCACCCTTACATAAGTCCATGCCTTGTTTGACTCATGTTCGCACCCCTCATCTATGCTGCTAGCCAAGTGTCGGGAAGGTAACTCCACATTGGCGATTTTTTACCTTGTCAAAAAGTCAATTGCATGTTGATTACATTGGATAGATGGCATTTCTACCAAATAGGCGAATTGGACAAACCTTGGGATGGATTGGTAGGCGGTCCATCCGTTAAGTGTAACAACCCTACTCATGACCACCTTTTGTCTAAAGTTGTCGTATAGTCTAAGGCTTTAGACTTGCTATCATACCCCAATAACATGCATGTCTATGTTTTACTATCTAGTTTTCTACCACTGTCTTTTGATACATGCAAATATACAAAACATCCAAAAAAATTTAATTTCAAACTTCTAATTCATACTTAAGTATTTGGCTCTAGGGTCTTACTAAAATTTGCCCTAGTAGGACTCCAATTAACTAAGTAATTTTCATGGGAAATTGCTTCCGTTCAAAAGTATATCAGTAGTTTACAGCGAGGTTTACAGTCTTTCAAAATGTTGCACATTCGTTCCATCAACATCCAATTTCATCTCTCCAAAACACCATTCTACTGTAAAATGTTGGTTTGTGTCAATTCACATTGTATCCCTTGTTGCATGCAAAAATTCATGAACTTATGTGATGTGTATTCTCCAAGGTATTCTCCTCCCATATCTAAAGGAATCACCTTTATATTATTGTGAGTCTCAACTTCAATTTTATTTTTGAATATATAAAATTTCAATATTGTCTCACTCTTATCTCATAAAAAATACATCCAACTCTTTTGGGAGTAGTCATCGGTGAATGCCATGACATAGCGGGATCCTCAAAGTAACACTTCTTGCATTGGGCCTATCAAGTCAGAGTGAATTTATTCTCATAATTTCTTAGCTCATGCTTCATATTTCTTGGGGAATCTTCTTTTGTGTTGGCAATCTGCTAGACATTAGTGGCAAATCCTCTTTTCTGAAGTGGTACTTGGCAATCCAATAACTTTAGCCATCCTAGATAAGTGATTGAGCCTAACATAGCTTAGGTGGACTATGTGGCTATGCTAGAGCTGCAATATGTCATTGGCCCCTACTAATATGGCCATGGCGTGGTTTCTAAAATAGTATAGGCCATTTGAGAGATCCCTTGCCCTATTATGACAATATTGTTAGTTTTATCAATGATTTAGTATCGCTGGCTTGAGATCATGATTCAATGCCCTAAATCTGCTACAGCACCTTCTGACATCAAATCTTTCTTTATACTAGGGACATATTTAACTATTTTCAATTTTATTTTACTATTGTACATACAATTGTCTAGTTTTTGGTAGTCTGCAGCTATGTAGCCAAAGGCCCCACTATCTAAGTATCAAAGATTGTTTCCCCAATAGTAGTAGGGGTCATACCCTTTCTATGTCCATTAGAAGTAAAAAAACTCAACAAAGTTAGTATACTGAGTGTTCTTCTCAACTCTCAAGATATACATAGGGGTTGGAGTTTGTCTATAGTTTCTAGTGAGATGACCTAGTTTATAACAATTGAAACATATCGGTGGAGGTTGCATTCTATAAGATTCTGGCCTTAGTGGAGGTCCTAGTATGCCATAGGATCTAAGCCTATCCAGATATATGTGCCCTTTGTTGCTCTATGGCTAGCAATCTCTCCTTCTGCAACTTGAACTTTGCGTTGTTGTTGTTGTTGTTTGTTTTTGAAAACTTGCCGCCAAGACCTCCTTGTCGCCAAGCTGTTCACTTCAATGTTGTCTTCTATGTGATTCCAATAGCAAGCTCGCACTTAATCTTTCAAATGACATGTCAAGATCTAGATGGATAAGTGTCTGGATTGTGCTCTTGTAAGAGTGACATAGTCTATTCATTAATATCGGGTTCACATTATGGTATGATAGTCATTCTTCCATGTTCTCCAATTGGTTTTTAATTCCCTAGCTCTCTTTATATAGTCTTCAATTGATCCTCTTTCATTCATCTTGAGGTTCTGCAATCATCCCATTAGTGTCAAAATTCAGAATTGTCTTTCATATTGAATTGGACCTTTAGCATTCTCCAAGCTATAGCTGGATCCGAATGTTCTGCTATTAGATCAACTAGGTCGTCAGATACATATAGTAGAAGTAATCTACAAGCCAACACCTTCTTTCTCTTGGGTTGGTCTTTGGAGTATGCTTCTCTGTCAATCATTGTAGGAAAAATGGCAAGTGCTTCTTCTGTTTTTGTCAAGGTCCATTGGCTTTCAACTCTCAGTACTGCCCACATTTTCAGGGCCTACACATAGTAATTAGAGAAGCTTTTTAGCTTATCTCCCTCCCTAAATACAAAACTCAAACTCTTTACCATTTTTCACAATCCTCAATCAATTTCTATGTGACCTAAGAGCAATGCTACACTTTGTTTCTAATTCTCAAGAGAAAATTTCACGTTCTAGTCTTATTCACTCTCATTGTTTCTACACTAGGTATGCTTTGATATCATGTTGTAAGATAATACAAACAAGGTGTAGTGACTTCAAATGAATTGAATTAACTTGTGATGTGAATCACATATATATATATATAAGGCAAAAGGTAGCTTCATGCCAGGTCTATTACTATATTGTTACAACTTCGACTATGTACACTTGAATGTTACAACCTCCACTATTTTCACATAAACATTGGACAGGTAGTATTCGTTACTAACTAATTATGGTTTGCTACAATACTTAGCAGGATGAATGGATAATGGACAGGCTAGTTTTGAGAGCGTCATTCAACAAGTAGATGGAGGGTGATGGCCTTTGGACTTGTGCCTTCTAGTGTGAAAGGTCAAGAGACTAAACTCTTGATTTCTTGAAATTTGATTGGTGGAAACCCAATGGCTTTCTAATGGCCACAGTGTAAAGTGGCCATTAGAAACGGCATTTTGGAGGTGATTTTGTAGGGAGGGCCTCCTTGGGCATCTAGGGGTTAAATTTTCACATTTGTTAGTCTAAACTGAGAAAACCAACATTTTAGAGAACATTAAACATGGATTGTTGAGAGAAGATTGAGTCTCCACACAGAAATTCTCTTCAAACAAGATGCTACAGAGGACAATCGACCGCGATTGTTCCCAACAGACTCTTTCAAAGCGGGTCTCAAAGCTTGCACAGCGTTCAAGTACTTCTTCCCAGAGAAAACAACGATTGCAGGTACAATTCGGAAAGTGAGTCAGGTCAACGAATGGTTATTGTAAAGATTGGCAAGATCGAATTTTTGAGTTACACCCAATGACCCAAACCTCTTTGATAGCACATCCTCTGTCCTCGAGATCAACAAAATCTGGTGAACAGATGTCCAAAATAAACTATGTCCTCTCTATGTTGTAACATTCTCTTAATATATCTCTGGACAGATCGAGCAGTTAGAGAGTTTTGACTGTATTGCCACAATGTTTCAGAACTTCTTCTAATCACGTGCATTTAGGTCTCCAAGAGGACGTTCAAGTCGTCCATTTTCTTTGACTGAAAGGTTCTAGTCTTCAAGCGCTTTCATTCAGCGACTTGCATGCATGTTCTTGCATGTGTTCTGGCAGCTCCTGGAATTGAAGCTTCTAGAGCTTTTTGATTCCAGATGTCTCCCTTTCCGAAACAGCGGCGCACGAAATATCCTCCTGTAGAAGCTTTCTGATGGCTTGCATGGGCACAAGTTCTGCACAATTAATGAGGCTGAGTAGCAGACACTAATAACTTATAAACATCCAACTAACTTAAACACCAACCGCTATGATCTGTACGTACTGAAGTTTGTACAATCGTGTTTGGCTCAAGGAACGGCGTGTGGGTGAGCGGGTGAGCGGGTGAGCAAGGGATTAGCCAGGCTGGGACTTCCTTCAACAGTGAAACTCTCGCTCAAAATGGAAACCGTAACAAGGAATCGTCAGACTGGGATCGATTGGGTTCCTTTCTGTAAACTAAAAGATTCTGAAGTTTTCAAAGTTCTCGCTCCTGGTTAGAGTCAAGGTCATCAAAATACGGCGTACATGTATTCAGGATTTGTACACAAACACATTTATTCGCTTGTATTAATTCGAGGTATCTAAAATCACGCATAAAATATGTGTTCCAATGTTTGCATAAAAAAGAATCATAACTCAAGATAGTATGAAAGTAAATGTTCATTCTTGGACTGGTGGAAGTACCAAGTCTGATAACGAGTCGTGGACATGTGTCGCAATGCCGAATAGCAAGTACAATAATTCTGAACGCCACCGCATTCAGGTGACTAATAAATGGAGAGTACCTGTATTTTTTTTATCTGGCACTCAGTACATGTACTGGTCCAACTTGGGTCGAGTTCATCAGTTCCCTCCTCCATAAGGTAGTATAAGGTAGTACGCTCTAAAAGCACCCGTCTTCTTCAAACCACCCCTATTTTGGGGTGAAGAATGGAGACAGGGTGATCCTTAAATGGACCATTGTAGCAATTGAATGCATTAAGGAAAAATTATTTTTCTATTGCAAGAGCCAATCATTGCCTTTGATTTCCTCACATCTATTTACAAATTGCAAGTGGACTAATTTTGGGAGACCTATGGTCACAAATAGGTGGCTATGCCCTGAATCTTTGAAATTTTATAAGTAATTCAAAAATGCTTGGAAAAATACAAAACCACTTGTGTTAGGTTCCACATCTATTTTTCTTTCTCTGAAAAATGATCTAAAAATAATTTTGTCCACGTAAGCCTATGAAAAAGGCGGACCAGCTCTTAAATGATTGCTTTTAGAGCATACTACCTTAAAGGCTGATTCCCACCGGGTGTTTGCAAACATCATGTATTAACTCATGAAGGATGCCATGGACAATAAGTGTCCGATGAATGACAAGGAATTCTCTAGTGTATGATAGAACTACAACCATTAGATGTGATTTCCCTACTGGGAAGGGCTGTGAGTTCCCAAGTTGGGAACCCCCTGAAACTGGCCGAAACTGACCGTTCGCGAGTTCTGCTGACCTAGCCGAGCGACTACCACGTCGTTTTAAAAATAAATAAAAAATTGTTTTTCATTTTAAGAACTTCAAAAAAAATTATTTAAAAATAAAAAATAAATTTGGCATCCGCATTCGATGGGGCCCTAGGGGAACAAAGCTAGGAACAACCTTGAAACAGCCCTCCACCCCCCCGGATCCCATCTAATGTATTCATTTTTGGAATTTTTTGTAGAAAGTGGAGAACATCTACAATAGCTTGACTTCCAATGAGTACTATTGAATTTTTTTTATTCCAATGACTTTCACAGTTACACAATGCACGGTTTCCAAGGTCACCCCCCACTTCGTTCTAGGGTTAAAAGATAAAACTTCCGCAAAAGAAGGAGATAGTCTTTTTTTACAAAACTCAGGTTCGGAATTGCTATCAAAGTGTTTTCACTCCGTGCAGTTCACACATGGCTCATACTTCTTTAGCTGTCTTGAAGGACCGCACACTACAACTAAATGTCACCCTCGCCAAAAAATATTCAAAATGTAAATAATTTTGAGAATTAGCAAATCACCTTACCAAATCTAAAGAAGATTAATTGTAAAGGAGTTATAAATCTTGAAAATGATGTTAACATAATTTATTGCCAACAAATGTTCATTGATCAAAGGATGGAGAGGTCATTTTTATAATGAAATCCATTTTTCATCATGAATCTTAAAAGATTTGGGACAATTTGAAGATGAGAGCTTGATCACTCACTATCAAAACACAAGAATTGTGTTCAATGTAGAACTTTAGACCTAATTTTGACATAGTAGAATAATTTTTTTCAAAACATTTTAGACTAATAAAAGTTATTAAATCAAGCTTAATTTCATCTCCAAAAATCCATTTGATATTTCAAGCCTCCAATCAAAAGTTAGGGACAAAATTCAAAGAGGATGTTTGAAAATGTCAAAGAAAACGTTATTCCCAACCCCTCTTTGAATTTTGTCCCTAACTTTTGATTGGAGACTTAAAACCTCAAAAAAAAATTGAAGATGAAAGTTAGCTTGATTTCCCAACTTTTCTTAGTTCAAAGGTTCTTACAATTTTTTATTCTACTATGCCTAAACAATGGCTATCAAAAGCTAAAATCTTCATTTTTAGAAGATTGCCAAGTTGTTAGGGACTACTTTTGCAATGGTGGGCCAACAAAGCACAAGGTAGTATGCTTTAAAAGCAACCATTTAAGGGCTAGTTTGCCTTTTTCATTGGCTTACGTGGACAAAATCATTTTTAGATCATTTTTCAAAGAAAGGAAAATGGATGTGGAACCTAACACAAGACTGGTTTTGTATTTTCCAAGCATTTTTGAATTACTTATAAAATTTCAAAGATTTAGGGCATAGGCACCTATTTGTGACCTTAGGTCTCCCAAAATTAGTCCACTTGCAACTTATAAAGAGATGTGCAAAAATCAAAGGCAATGATTGGTTCTTGCAATAGGAAAATAATTTTTCCTGGATGCATTCAATTGCTAAAGCGGTCCATTTAAGGATCACCCCATGTCCAGTCTTCACCCAAAAATAGGAGCAGTTTGAAGAAGATGGGCGTTTTTAGAGCATACTATCTTAAGTGTTTTATAGTTGTAGTAGCGTTATTAAGTCCATGCCACCTCAGTTTCTATGTAGGTTCAGAGGATATGTAAGCACTTAGATGCGAATGTGCTACAATTTATAGCTCATTTATGCCTTAATATCGCCACCATAAGCCCCAGTGCAATCCAACCCTAAAGAAGGTGCATCCAAAATCACACCTTATCTAAAAACGCCATCATTACTATTTATACACCTCCAAAATAAATATATACATATGATGAAAAAACAATCATAGAACATCTATCAAAAGAATTTTGACACTTTATAATTTTTGCATATGGTATCCAAATGTCATGTTTTTTGGTGCATTGGAACCTCTCAACAAGATAATATGAAAATTTGACTAGTCGATTAATAGTAACTAGGTAGAGTAGCAAAAGTGGTGGTTTGGGGGGTACCCACCTTAATAGCATCCTAATCCATAATTGTAGAGTTTAAACCCCAATATATGTTGACAATTACCCTCTCAGCACAACACTAAAAACATCAATTTTTCTTTCTGCAAAATTAAAATTGGTAGCTTGGGAGGATTAGTTTTCTTAAATTGAGATTGGCGGCGGAATGTAGGTTTTTTAATTTAGTCAGGAGGCAAGGACATGGCTATAGATACCTCTAATTTGTGTAATGTAGTTAATACATCTTTTGAGTACATTGTGTGTGAGAAATATCAATTTTCAACTATTGCTCTAGATTTTCAAAAAAGGGGTCCACTTGGCAATATCCCATTCGTTGTTAATTTTTCCAAAGGGGGACAAATTGTCACCCAATGACCCACCCATCTTGTCACCCGGTCACCATGTCTTCCATTTAGTTAGTCCCCCCTTCCCCCTTTGTATTTCTAGTAAGCAATTTTGCCACCATTTAAATATGGGTTATTTCATTTGTACATCTCCATATCTATATCTTGTATTCCATATATATATATATATAATGTCATGAATTCTGTGTCTGTATCTGTAGTATGTATATGTATCTGACGGTCAAGATCATTTCTAATCAACAGTGGATGTTTTTTGAAGATCAACGGCATTAGAGAAGGGGGGAAATTTTTTCTTGAGAGAGATCAATGGCTCTCGATTTTTTTAGACAAAAGGGGATAAAGATTTTGCATCTTTTTGGTACATTGTGAAAGGAATATGTCATCTTGTATTTTTTTTTCCTTCAATCTATTCCAATGGTATTCAACACTATCCCCTAAAAAGGAACATACATAGTTCTTATCAATTAATTAACCACCCCTACAAATAAATAAACAAATAAATAAAACACATGATTTGTCTACCCTCCTAAAATCAAAACCAATTTTTTATATGGTTACTATATATAGAATACATATGGAATACACACGTGGTGTGATATGTGGAATGTGGATGTATTATACAAAATATTGATATGATATGACACACAAATACATATATGGGATATGGGATATAGTTGTTTATCCCATATTGATTGTAATCTAACATGTTTAGAAAAATATAGATATGAAGAGTAATGAAATCATCACAATTCTCATTTGTTCAATGAGAAGGGGAGTGAAGTGAATTCACTCACTATTCCCTCAAAAGGGACACCCCATAAAATCTTCTTTGTGGTTGAGCATTGTCTACATATCAAAACATTTGAGAGTTTGAAGATCTGAATTTTCTTGTATTTCTCACATGGCACTCTCAGAGCCTCTTAATTTTTTTCTTAAGCTTGTTCCCTTGCGAAACCACAGTTAGACTAGAAACATCTTGCTGCAAATTAGTAGCGGCTCTTCCACTAATAGGTCAATTGCCAATCACCACAACCAGCAACAGTGATCTCCTTCGTGATCAAGAGTGGCACTCTTTATAATGTCAAGGTTCTGTCTTGTGAGCGAAGTTGCAAGCTATAATCTTCTAACAATTGTTTTTTCATCTTGAAAACATGTTCCAAGTTCCACTCCGAACCTGGATTCGTGTTTAAATTTTCACATTTGTTCTGAACTGAGAAAACCACCTGTTTTAGAAAACATTAAACATGGATTCGTGGGAGAAGATCGAGTCCCAACACACAAATTCTCTTCAAACAAGAAGCATGAAAGGGTAACTGTGTACAAATTTCTACATAAGAGACTCTTTCAAAGCTGGTCTCAAAGTTTGTGCAGCGTTCAAGTAACTCTTCACAGAGAAAACATAGCTTGCACAGCGTTCACGTAATTTGTTCAAGTAATTCTTCAAGAAGCTTGAAATTAAGTACGTCACGCGAAAGAATGATTACTGTCATGATTGGAGAGATTGAACCAAATCTCTTTGATAGCACATCCTCTGTCCTCTCAACAAAATCTGGTGAACAGATGTCCAAAATAAACTAATTATGTCCTCTCCATGTTGTAACATTCTCTTAATATATCTCTGGACAGATCGAGCAATTACAGAGTTTTGGCTGTATTGCCACAATGTTTCAGAACTTCTTATAATCACGTGCATTTGGGTCGCCAAAAGGACGTTCAAGTGGTCCATTTTCTTTGACTGAAAGGTTCAAGTCTTCAAGAGCTTTCAGAGGCTTACATGCGTTCTGCCAGCTCCTGGAATTGAAGCTTCTAGAACTTTATTGATTCGATCTCCTTTTCCGAAACAGCGGCGCACTAAACATCCTACGTAGAAGCTTTCTGAATTCTGATGGCTTTCATGGACACAAGTTCAGCACAATTCTTACAAACATCTAACGAACTTAACACCGGCCGTATCTGTACTGAAGATTGTACGTACTCAATCGTGTTTGGCTCAAGGAACGGTTTTTGGGTGAGCGAGTGTGAGTACGGGATTAATGACTTCATTACAACATTGAAACTCTCAAAATGGAAACCGTAACAAGGAATCATAAAACTGGGATTGGGTTCCTTTCTGTAAACCAAGATTCTGAAGTCTTCAAAGTTCTCGCTCCTGGTTAGAGCCAAGGTCATCAAAATACGGAGTACATATATTCAGGATTCCTACACAAGTACATGTATTCACTTGTATTAATTCGAGATATCTAAAATCACGCATAAAATATATGTTTCAATGTTTACATAAAGAAGAATCTTAACTGAAGATAGTATGATTCATTCTTGGATTGGTGGAACCAAGTCTGATAATGAGTAGCGGACATATGTCGCAATACCATCGCCCCCTTGAATAGCAAGTACAATAATTCTGAACGCCAGTGTATTCAGGTGACTAATAAATAGAGAGTACACATGCTTATACAGTTGCTTACCTGTATTTTTGTACCTGGCGTTCAGTACATATGCCGGTCCACTATAAGCACAGTTAATGAGTTCCCTCCTCCATCAAAGTGTAGCTTAGTAGCACCCTAAACCCTAAACCCTAAAAGACCCTCACTAGCAACCCTAAGTTCCTGAATTTCAACACTCTCAAAGAAGGTTCGCTTTAGTTTCCACAGTTCCATTTTCAAGTAAGTTTCTATCTGTCAAGTAAGACTTACTCATGTCCGTCACCGCTTTTTCCTTCCCTCACGGCACTGCACTGCTTTGGTCAGTTTCCCGTGTCTGACTCCTGGAACCCTCCTTATTCTGGATATGATCAGAATATAAAGTCTTGAGGTACAGGAACAGTTGTCTTGCATGCTCCTGTGAAGGTGTCACTTCTTGGTTTGCCAAGTCGGAGAGGGATGAATGTCATGTTCTCAGAAAAAACTGAACTGCCGGTGGACCCTCCGATGACCTGAAATCGTGCAATCTCAGTGTCCACGATTGCATGCAGGTTCACGTCCAATAAACCGTTTCAATCTCCGCACGTTCAATTGTTTTTTCTAACTTCGGTATGGACTAATAAACAATCAATAGAGAGTTCCACTTCTTGGTAGCAGCTACTATTTGAAAGAGGGGAAGAATAACATGTGCTTCACAAAATTCTTGTAACGTAGGTAAAGATAGTTCTACAAATCATGCTGCATGGGGAAGGAAGGGCAAATATTATCCTTTGATGGCATTCAATTGGAGAAAAGTAACTGTAAATAGTGCTGTATGAGAGTTTTTTTAACTTGAGTAGAATACTTGTGTAGAGTATGGAATAATGGAATATTCCAATGAAATTATATTCACAGTATGGAAGAAAAAATCTAAGATATTTTTTGCATACACTTTGCGTATACAATACCTCCATGTCATATAATCCTCTACAATATGTAACAATTCTATATACAGAACAAGTAATGATTATCAATAAGTTGTCAAATTTTGAAGTTTCGGTAACTCAAGTTATGAATAACTTGAGTAGCAAATAATAGTTTTTTCTTAGAGCATTGAAATCCCTGAGAATGGGGACAAAATTATCACACTCGTAATACAGGTATACTGAAACAGACTCAATATCTGAAAAATTAATCACGAGAGTGGATTCTGTAATTAAACCATATTTATTCCCCTCAGAAGGTATAATCACAAGAGAAGGTTCACTGTATGTACTGAACGGAAAAAAAAGCACAATTTGCTGAACAAAATTCCCAGTCACCAGAAACAATGCAAGCCAAGAGAAACCAGGAGCCGTGGAGTTGGAGCCAAGCATCATACCGCCTCGACAGCATTGCCCCGAGATGACCCAAATCTTCGATAAACCAGGGGTATATTACAAAAGTACGATAGAAACTTCGATCACGCTATACACTCCAAAATTGACCCAGCTATATCTTCCTACCCGAGCTCATCTACTCTAGATGAACCTTCTTCCCTTCCTCAATCACTGCCTTCTGTACACTTCAGGAGCGGCGGCGGCTGCTGCTGCACCGTAGTCATAGCCATAGCCATAGCAGCACTACCACGTCTCACTTTCCCTCAGGGTGACGATGAATTCACAGGCTCCCACGAGCTGCAGAACGAGCTCGCTATCTTCATGGTCGCTTCACCCTTTCACGAGGAGCAGCATCGGAATGTGCATAAAGGAATGATCTCATTCTCAAAAGAATTGGATTCTTCTGTTCAATCATTTAGATTACCGTGCCGTGAGGAATCACTGCGTTTTTGCAAACCACCACGATGCCGGATCGAATGTAGAATCCGAGATCTGGCCTAGCAGCTTCAAACACGTTCTGCAAGGGAATTCAGAAACACAGAACGTCAGGGATGCAGTGACAACACAGAACTCGAACTAAACGACTCGTAGTTTGGAAATGGAAAATTCGATTGATCGAATTGTGAAAATCGGTGACAAGTTTCGTATCACCAGAATCAGCGACGAAAATTGCATGAATTGGTCATGAAATGGGGCAAATTGGGGCAAAAGAAAGAGTCTCGAAGTGGGGGATTAGGGTTTGATGCTCACATCCATGTTGGCGATCACAACATTGTTCCCGATCCTGGCGTTCTTGTCGACAATGCAGTTTCTCAGCTTAGACTTCTGTCCGATTCCCAGCGGCACCTTTCCTTCCTCCAAAAGCTCCACCGCTTCGGGATCGGTTTCGTAGGAGTCATTTCCCATGACCAACGCCCTCTTGACGTCACACCCTGACTCCAGCCTCGACCTCACCCCGATGATCGAATTCTCGACCCGACAGTCTCGCAAGAAACATCCGTGCGAGACGATCGAGTCAATCACTCGACACTGCTCGATTTTCGTCGGGGGGAGGTACCTGGCCGAAGTGTACGTCGGCCTCGCGGCGTCGTAGAAGCTAAACTTCGGGGATTGTGAACAGAGGGCCAGATTCGCATCGAAGAACGACTTGATGGTGCCGATGTCTTCCCAGTAGTCGTTGAAGAGGTAGGCGTGGACGTTAAACTCCTTCGCCGCTTGCGGAATGACCTCCGATCCGAAGTCGTTGGCCATGGGGTAACGCCACCGGAGGAGCTTGGTGAGCACGCTTTTCTTGAAGACGTAGATCCCCATGGAAGCAATGTAGGGCTTCTTCTTGGCCTCCTCAGGGGAGAGCCCCAGGACGGTGGTGTCGACTTGCATGGATTGCAAATCGTCGCCCTTCGGCTTCTCGTTGAAGTAGTTGATCCGGCCTTTGCCGTCGATCTTCATCAAGCCGTAGTCGGACGCCCGGCTATCGTCCATCGGGACACAGGAGACGGATACATCGGCTCCGGAGTCCTTGTGCTTCTGTAAAACCAAGGCACATCTCAGTACAAATGCGAGCAAGCATGCACGATTCGTAAGAGGAATCGAGTTTAAAAAGTGATTCTACACAAAGATTCTGCTCCTCACTCGTCAAAAAGCCTCAAATGATAAGACAAAGAAGAAATTTGGACATGCCAAAAAGGAAGTTACGGTACTTTGAAACCGGTACTACATATCAAACGACAGGGAACGTCAAAAATCCCAGATGTTGGAAGAGGATGGAAGGATCCCAAGTGATTCTACACGAAGATTCTACTCCTCACTCGTCCAAAAGTCTCAAATGAAACGACGAAGAAGAAATTTGAACATGTCCCAAAGGAAACGGTACTTTGAAACTGGTACAACTACAGATCACACGAAACAGGGAATGTCAAAAAGCCCAGATGTTGGAAGACGATGGAAGGATGGATCCCTACCTGCACGAAATCTTGGTAATCCATGCGGTAGAGATGATCGCCGGACAAGATGATCACATCCTCAACGTCCTTGTTCTTGGGATCCTCCAGCAACCACAAGTACTGACGCACGGCGTCCGCGGTTCCCTCGAACCACCTCTGGCCGCCTTGACCAGGCCTCTGCGCGGCCGCCAGCACCTCCACATAGCCATCTCCAAAGTTGCACCCGTTCCCGAAGTTGTAGGTGCGCGCGAGATGGCGGTTCAGAGAGGTCGAGTTGAACTGCGTGAGGACGTAGATTTTGTTGATCCCGCTGTTGATGCAGTTGCTCATCGGCACGTCGATCAATCGGTAGCCGCCTCCCAGCGGCACCTGGTCACACACAACCCCAGCACACAACAACAGATTCATCAGCACCCCACCGAAATTGATCACTAACTTCGTGTTTAACTGGTCGGTGATTAGCACTGATTCGGAAAACTTAACAAGTTCTGTGCGAGCTTACCGCTGGCTTTGCGCGGCGGAGAGTGAGAGGGTTAAGCCTGGTGCCTGCTCCACCTCCCAAAATGATCGAAAACACTTTCGTCATGTTCGCTTGCTCTTTCGGAAGGTTGGTCACCCTCTCAGGAGTCTGCAAGCAGGGAAAAAATGCATCCAACCAGATTAGCATCCACCACCAGCACGATTGCAATTGGAAAGCTGAAAGAGAGCCATTCAGTTTACCACGAAGGTGGGGGTGGGTATGCAACGCACCTTCACAAAAGTATCCACGGGCCGCTCAGCCAGCACGGCCGAGACTTTGAAAGTGCTGGACTTGCTTCGGGAAAGCTTTGGTATGGGGCAGACATTGGCCTTCAAGCTGTTATCGGACATGAAACCTCCAGAAGCCAGGTTCTTGGAGTCTCCCTTGAACCCCGACGGGAACACCTCGTGACTGGGGCGAGCTACTGTGCAGTAGCTCGTGGAAGCGAACATCCCTGCAGCTGCTGCCATTGCAGCCAATTTCCTTGCTGTCGGTGAGTACAGCTTCTTCAAACACCCTGTTGTTTAGGCTACAACCGAACCAACACCTGTAACACAACCAAACGAAGAATGCCTCAGAATCCACTACTCAGACACCCAGAAGAAGCTCTACACATCACAGGCTCCTCCCCGATCCCCGTGCGCATGCACAAAAAATGCAACATTTCTCCACCACGGAATCAAAACCGATGACTCCCAATGCCAATGCCAAGTTCCTCCCCGAACACCAAAACAACTACAACACAGCCCATTTCACAACAAATCATCACCTACACCAATTCCCCAAACGAGCAACCCGCTCGCCACTCCTACCACCACCCCAGCTGCCCAAACAACACCAACACAACCCACACCAATTCACATAACCAATTCACTCCTTGCCCTCTCCCAACTCATTTCCTCAATCCCCAATCACACACCTTCTAACTTAGTACGACCACTGAACTCCTCCCAAGAACGCAAGCTCCTGTTATTCCTCCACCAACGATCCTCGCGCACAAACAGTAATGTCGACGGATAAAGAAAACCAAGTAACTATCTGGACTCCCCGGCCGCTCTTCTCGTGGGTGACCAACGAACTCACTCCCCCTCACTTCAACGGAAGGATTCTATGCAACACCCGAGAACTGCTCTTCGATCCCCGCCTGCTACGAAAACTTCGACTACGACTCCTACCAAGCTCACTGCTAGAACTGAGTTCGATCTCGCGGTGGTCTGTTGTTGGGAGTGTCTGTGTGTGTGTGTGTGCCCCTCCACTGTCCCCTGCCTGTGCTATAAATATGGAGCGCATGCAAGGGCAGTATCCAGGGGGGCCAGGCCGCCAGGGCCCATAAGGCGGTCTAGGGGGTCCAGAGACTCCAGGGGGTCCCGCAAGAAGGTGCTTGGCTGCGCGCAAGGCTCCAAACGCGCCCTCCCCAACCGAGCGCTCCCGACCGCAGAATTGAGCACCGGCTGGCCTTTACCGTCCGTTGTCCAGTTGCCGGCTTTCGCGGGGGCCTCGCTGCGGTCGTCGTCGTCGTCCTCGTCCTCGTTCTCCGTGAATGTCCGTCCGTCGCTCCTTTCTGTTGAGTGTCGAGCTCGCAGTGCTGATTTTTCACACGCACCCCAACCAACTGGTTGGGGTTTTCACATTGATGCACCTCCGGCAGAAAGGTATGGATCTACACTCTACAGTAGGATGGATGAAAAGGAGCCCACTCACGTGATATATGGACGAAATTGTGATTAAACATGGATGAAAAGGAGACCCAACCATGGATGCAATTGGGACGAATGTGGATGAAATGGGATCCACTACGGATGGAACTGAGACAGAATGTAGATGCAATTGGAATAAAACATGGATGAAATGTGGTCCAACATGGATGAAATGTGATCTAATTGTAGATGGAATTGAGTATGAAAGCAATTGTAATACAACTAATATAGAAGCAATTGTGACCCAATATGAATGCAAACAAGACACTATCAATGTATGTATATATACCGATAGTAGTATAAACATCACCATAACTATCGATGCATGAAAATAAATTAAAACTCCGTACCTTATGCATCATGAGAGTGGCATTGGAATCCTATTACACTTGCTCATAATAAGTTAAGACCCCATACAATACAAATACTCAAATTTTGACCCATAATAATACTCTAGTACCTAGGCTCCGTCAATTGGTGACCATCGGTGCGACACCTCATTTCCCAGACCGAACTTTTTCCACAATTTCAATGTTTTCGCTTTCATATTGAGCCAGAAACTGACTTTCTTTTTACTCTGTTCTCTTTATTTTCTTTTTCTTTTTCTTTTTTTCTTTCTTTCTTCTTTTAATTGACGAGCGACAGACAAAAACCTGACACCGTAGGGTGAGTCACTCCCTGTCCCCTTCATGCTGGCACTTCCTCCTTCCGTGACGCCTTCTGAACATTCTCCACGTGTCCTTGGCAATTACAGGGAGGCTTCCTACCCAACCAATTTCTGCGACACACTATTTTCAGAAAATCAGAATCCAGGGCTTCGAGTGACTGACGATCGGACCGTATCAATAAGATTCACGGCAAGTCAGTCAAAGTGATTTTTTTCATTTTTTTTATGTTTTATTTTTTTATTTTTTTTATTTTTTTTATTTATTTTTTCATTTTTTTCTTTCCATAACGGAAAGGAATTTTTCTTTCCGGACGGACAGTTGTCGAAACTAGACGGAGGTGGCAGGCCATGCGCTGCCTGTCCTCTTCAGTTCAGTTCAGTTTTCTTTTGGGTGGAATACGTACATGGTACGTATGCTGTTAAGTACGCTGATGATTTGTCCTGTTAAGGTAACACTGATTTACCAAAGTCAAAAACATTTGTACAACAATTTAACCTGTTAAAGGAAATGGAGAACTGAACCAACAGAGTCCTCAGAGTGGGGGATATTTGTACGGTGGAAGCACCCGAAAACGACAATATAAGCAATTCAACATAGTTGGAGGCACCGTTTTCTGGAAAAACAAATATTCTTGTAGTATTACCAATTGAAAATCATGAATTTTCAAAAAAGAATTATAATTATTGGATATCACATGCATTTTTTATGAATCTTCAAAAGAAAATAGAATTTTTGGATATGGCATGTAAATTTCTATGAATTTAAAAAAAATAGAATTTTTGGATATGGCATGTATTTTCTAGGAATTTTCAAAGCTAAAGGTCCCTAAACTACTGAAAACATCACATAAGTGGATCTCAAAACAAATTCAAGACAAATCAACAGTCAAACAATCAACACTAAGTATAGGGACGGTTTAAGGACACCTTGGGGGAACAATTCGATGGAAGTCTATTGTGTAGAATTTAGGACAAGGATGGTTTGGGGTGTTTTCACTTTATGATCCAAGATTGTAGTTGAGTCATGAATCGTCACTTGAGGTACATGGCAAAATTGATTTTTTTTTGTCTCGCAAACTCAACAAGGTAGGTGGGTTGGTAGCCCAAATTCTTTTACTCTAGAGGAGATGACCCATTTCCAACCAACCTCCCATTCTTGCAATTGAGGTCATTTAACTTCCAATCAACTACGGTATAGATGACAACTCACGTAGAGTAGGACCAACGTGAGTAGCAAAACTATCTAGAAGGCTCGGGGGGTCATTTAGAGTGTCCATTAGAAACCACATGTGAACAAAACTTTGGACCCCCTATATACTTTTTGAATTTTAAATAAAACAAAATTTTAAAAATATGAATAAATTTTTCTACTTTGAAAGTTTATGTTTTGAATTATTGATATTTTGTTTGTTAATAATAATTAGTTACAAATTTTGAAGTAAAAAGATACATTGTAGAACTGAAAATAACTTTCACACCCCTATACTATATAAGAAAAAATTGTCTAAAAAATGAACAAAAAAATCCTAAAAATGACTCATTATTGAAAGCTCATTTTGAGTTGAATATTGACTCGATGGTCATCTAAATGTGTTCTCTATAATTATTTGAGTTGAAAAACATGCCATTTTAGTTCATTCTCAACCTCTTCTAGAAATCATTTCATATTTTATTTGAGTTGGAAATTTTGGCAATAGAAAGCTATAGTCATTATTAAACAATGTTCAAAATTTTAGGTTGAAATTATAGTTTATTAGAAACCACTTATTCGCACGTGGTTTGTTATAGTAGAACTAAGCGCACTCCCAGAGCCAGAAGGTTTACATTGAAAACATACAATGATCACAACATGTACATTGAAAGCCACAATGATCATTTGCATCGATTTTGTAACCAGCTTATTGTTGAAAATATATTTACCTATATACTAAGAATGGGACAGACAAAATCTTTATAAAGAAAAATGAATGATAATTTTGTTTTTGAAGGGGGAAATTATGAAATCATTTTGAAATCTATTTCTCTACATGGGGAAAAATTTCCTCAACCTACCCCATGCCATAGATAGGCTAAATTGCTTCAGTTGTTGGAAATGGGTGATCATCTTGATACTTACCATATGTTTCCTCTCAATCACCAAGGTAGCCTTGATGAAGATAAGGTAAGAGGTTCCCAAGGCACTCATACTCTAAAATGGCCCACCTCCTTCAATGTACACTATTTGTACATGTTGCTTTTTCATAGCCTCCAACAATATATAGATGATGTGCATTTTAGGAGGTGAGCCATTTTAGAGCCCTATGCCATTTCAACTTCAAAATTTTATAACTAATTCCACAAAGCTCCAAAAAATATGAAACAACTTTGGTTAGATGTTAGTTTCACTTGTCTTTCCAGGAAATTTTATTGGAAAATATTTCAAGATATTTCACCTCCCCAAAATTCAGTTCCAGCCCTCAGATGGTCCATTTATGGACCTCCTACCTTATTCATTGGCACTTCCATCCACCTTGTTAGTACTGTAATAATATGAAACTCGACAAGGCTGAATTTCTGTGACATAATGGAAATGCCAAGCCTTTGGTCGGCTTGTGAAGAATTATTATTGATACATGCTACATGGCCCTGGATCAAGGTGGTAACGCCACGTGTATATGCCAAGGCACCCTCACCCTTGGTTTGGACCCTTGGTTTCTTTCAGTTTTTTTCGCAGTGCGGGCAACAATTGATGCAATCCCAAACATTCCAGCCAGCCTACCTTAACTTCTTTGGTTCCAGTGACACAGAGCTGGTTGGATTCGCAACCATTTGAAACAAGTACGGAGTATAAGCAGTTAATTAGTTGAACTCCATGGAGGATCGGACCCAAAGTGTTTGATGAATGACTTTCAAAGTTCTTCTAGAAAACTGGAATGCAAATCTTTCTCTTATATTTTACTTTTCTGTCGGTGATGTTCAACAGTGACTGACCGGGTTGTCGTCTCAAGGTGATTATAAACATATCAGGATGACAACCTATTTTCAACCACCTAACCCCTAAAGGTTTTTGACTATGTTTTTACCAAAATCACTCCAGAATTGTCATTTCTGGTATAAATATCAAGTTTTACAAAAAAAGATAGTTTTGGACACATGTAACTATAGGATCTTGTAGTACACTAGTTTGAGAAGATGTGGAAAAAAATTCAGAAATTTACAACATGTAGATTGCTAGATAGTAGCGTTTGAAGTGACAAAAATCCTTTTGAGGGCCCTGCGTAAAATTGGGGAGTTGCACTTTTGACAAGGTCACATTTGTATGAAAAAATGTTCAAAATGGTGGTGCTTCTTAGAATCCATTCATCAAGGCATGTTGACTACATGCTTGAAAAAATTCAAATCATTTGAAATTGTACAACATATAGGAAAAAATAGTAAGTGGAAAGAAGTAGAGTATGATTTAAAATACTAAATTATTAAGAATTTAGTTGTGGAATTGAAAAATTCCAATCCCAACAGTTGTAATGTTGTAATAAACAATCTACATCCAATGATTCTATTTTTTTCCCAAAATATTGAAAATTGAATTAAATAAAGGACTTCAAAGTTTATTTTAGAGTAGAGATTCCATAAGTGCCCGCAAACAAAAACTCCTCATAACTTTCATCTCATTAATCAAAATGGAATGATTAAAAGCTTTCCACATACATATCAATCTAGAGAACCAATTTCAAATTTTTATTTTTGAAGAAAGAGATTTTTTCTAATCTGCTCTAACTGCATAGGCTGGGAAAGAAACTACATATTATACAATAACTTTTTAACTATGTAGTCAAAAGTCATGAAAATTGTTGCACATTAAAGCTACTCCTCAACCATACATTGTGTGAAAATTTAAAATGAAAAAAATGAAAACTCCGTTCATAGTGAATTGCCCAAAATTTCTACAATGCCAAAAAACGTTGTTTAGGACTTTAGAGGTTAAACAATTAAACCTATTTGTGGCATGAGGAAGGTTGAGGGAAAAAAATTCCCATGCAAAGAAATAGATTTAAGAAGGGTTTCATAAGTTTTGACATTTTTTCCCTCAAAAACAAAATTATTATGAAATTTTTTCATGAAGATTTTGTTTGTCTCATTCTCAATCTATAGGCCAATCTATTTCCAACCATAGGATGCTTACAGAATTGATGTAGGTGACCATTGATTGTGGCTTTCAATGTACATGTGATCATCTTATGTTTTCAGTGGACACCTTCTAGACATTTCTATTGCTCTTGTTGGCCGTCTTGTACGTAGGTTGTCGCCTACAATACTACTAATCAAAAATGGAAGAGCCTAAGCTATAAGAACGGGGTGACAGTCAAAAATGGGTCGACTCTTTTAGAGAGAACATTTGTTTAGTTAGTCTTATTAACAATTTAATACGGACCACGTGGTTTTGATTTATAATTTCATTTGAAAATTGAAATCAAGAAGTTACATACAATACAAGAGGCTTTCTCCCTTCGTGAGCATCACTTTGCTCTTCCAATAAGGTAAAGTCCTACTCAAATTTGCTCCCATTCCTTGTAACTTAACTCCTAAAGGACCATCATGCATTTTTTGACAACATAAAAATTTGGATAGGTACATGTGACTAGAGATTTTTATATTTTAGGCTGAAATTTGAATAGAAGGTGGGGATGAAGAATATATTTCATATGCACTAAATTTCATGACATCTGAAAATATGAGTCAAAAGTTATGGTCTAATATTTATTTATTTTTCATAAATGGGCAATCTGGGCAGATCAAGAAAAATCACTTTTTCAGAAAACAAAAATTTGAAATTGGTTTTCTAAAGATATATATATATATATACACACACAAGGAAAGCTTTGGATCATTCAATTTTCATTATTAAAATGAAAGTTACGAGGAGTTCTAGTTTGAGGGTAGTTACGGAATCTCTACTCTAAAATAAACTTTGAAGTCCATTATTTAAGTCAATTTTCAATATTTTTTGAAAAAAATGAAGTCATAGGATGTAGATTATTCATTACAACATTTAAACCATTGGGATTGACATTTTTTAAGTCCATAACTAAGTTCTCAACAATTTAGTATTTTGAATCATTCTCTACTTCGTTCTACTTACTATTTTTTTCCTATATGCTGTACGATTCCAAATTATCTGAAAATTTACAAGCATCTAGACAACTTGCCTTGAAGAATAAATCGAAAGAAGCACCACTATTTTAGACATTTTTTCATACAAATGTGAGCTTGTGAAGTTGCCTGTTTTTTCACAGGGCTAGAAAAAAGGATTTTTGTGAATTCGAAAGCTCATATCTTACAATCCAGGTGGTGGAAAAATTTGAATACTTGTACACATGTTCTCAAGTCAGCAAACTACAAGATCCTACGGTTATATGTGTCCGAAGATGATTTTTTTTTCAAAATTTGGTACTTGCAATAGAAATTGCAGTTTGGGAGTGTTTCCACAATGAAAACATACTCAAGGTCCTTTAGGGGTTAATTGTAGCATTGTCAATGCAACAAACTAATAATACTCCTCACCTTCACTCGGGCTCTTTGATCTTAGACCACCTATGAAGGGATCTTTAACAAGGGAGAACCCAAGTCCACCTCAGCTTGCCAACCGGCCAAAGAGAACCCAAACGACCCAGTGATTCTTGCCCTCTCCGAGACCCAGGACTTGGCTTCTGTCCACCCAGTCTCATCCCCAATTTCCCCATTTCCTGGAATTCTTATTAGTGAGGAGTGAGGAGTCATTAACCCCAAAGTGACATTCAATTTCTGGGGTTCAAAAACATCATTGCTTTTGAAGCTTTATGGATCTAAATGTCTTCAAGTTAAACAAATCTCAACTGTACAATCTTGTAGTGTACATGTAGTAGAGAACATGTTGAAAATTTGAAGTCATTTGGCCACATAGATTGCAAGATCATAATGTTATAGTGTTGAAAATGGATGCTGAAATTTTCCCGAAAACACATTTGGAGGTGAAATTTGATTTCTAAACCTACTCAAATGTAAAAACTTTACACTATAAAATGATTCAAAACTAGTATACAAACACAATGGTGATTAAAAAACTCATTTGATTGACTCATTGTGTCTACAAAACGGCTTTGAAATGTCATAAATCAACAAGAAAAATTGCAAAAAACACATCTAAAGGTGAACCTCCTTCTACTAGAATGCTTCTCAGTCACTCATTAGTTCTTGGATTAACATGAAATTTTAGCCACACAAAGTAGACTAGTATACGCAACTTTTCCAAAAAGAATTATTGAAAATAAACTTTGTATGAAGAAGAAACAAGCCGCCAAAGTTCACTATACTCCAAAAATGGCAGGATTTTGAACTTCGAATTGGTCCCAAACATTCAAAACAACTTGGATTGACATGAAAACTTTACCACAATAACTATACTTCAAGGGGAACAAAACCCAACAAATTTTATTGAAAATGAGCAATGGATGAAGGAGATACAAGGCCCCGAAGTTGCAGCCCTAAAATGCAGTTTGGTGAACTCAAATTGAAGTTGTGAACTTCGATTGGCTTTCAAAAAATCAAAAAATCTTCGATTGATCTGAAAATTTTACCATACAAACTAGAGGTGAGAAAGCAACATTCCCAATAAGTTTTATTGAATTTGGACCTTGGATGCAAAAGTTACAGCACTTTGAACTGGCCCTTAAACTATGTGAGGACACTTTCTGTCCTCTTTGTCACTTTGGGGTTAACGGGTAGTCACACCTTCTTCACTTTGCAACCATTCTATGGAGAATCGGGAGGTGGCAGTTCCTGGTTGGCAAAACATTCTTGTTCAGTCCACATCCATTATTCTCCTCCGGAGGTGAATAATGGGCATGGACAAGACTTCATCATTTAACCCCTAAAGTCCCATTGTCCCTACGGAGGACAAAATAGATTTTGGGCAGGTTCCTATGATCTCAATTTTTATTGAAACTTTTTGAAACTTTCTCATGCGATAGATCAAATTATGAGTTTTCCAAGAAATATAATTTTTATTCCAATTGGTGCCTGGGAGCAAAAGTTATGCCACAATAACCTCAAAATGGGGGAGACCGGGCAGCCAAAAAAATCCACAAAAAAATTTAATTTTAATTTTAATATTTTTTCTTGTAGATTATATTTTTCTAAATGGGAAGCTTTGATTCATTCCATTTGGATTAGTGATGTGAAAGTTATGGAGTTTTTTGTTTTGCGGGCAATCATAACAACTTCTTGAAAGAATTTTTTTTTTCAACTTTGAATGCTAATATCTTTCAATCTATACTATCAAAAATCACAAAATTTTGTCACGTGATCTAAGATAAGTGTAGAACAAGATCCTATGGTTAGATTCTAAAAAAATTAAAAAAATTTATTTCATAGGTGAACATAGCAGAAGTGGTAGTTTTGAGTGGTTTGTGCAAAAAAATGGCCTTGGGACTTTAGGGGTTAAGTATATCTCCTTGTGCCACATTTCTAGTGTTGATGCCCGAGTTGTGCGCTTCATCTTGTGTTCCACACTACAACACATTCATTGCCTTCATCTTGCATTCCTTGTTACAAGGCATTTTCCTATTCTCCACTCTCATTCTCTAGACAACATAAAAGGGGTGTTACACCAAATTCCTGATTTTTGCCTCCTAATTGGCTCTTCTTTTCTCTCCTTGACTTTGCATTCTTCATAGAAATTTTGAGCTCAGAGAAGGTGTGACAACTTGTATTGGCACATGAGTTTTAAGTCTTACATAAGCTTACATAAGCTTACAAACTCTTGAAATTGAAGTGGCTCAGATCAGCAATGCTTTGATTTGTTCAGACAATGGCCTTCAAGCTAACTAGTACACCTACTTGCCACCCCTACTTAATTTCCTTACAAAGAAAAATTTCCTCTTTTTTCCAAAAGTTACACTAATCTGTGGTAGGTTTATTTTGTGCGAGAGAGAGTAATAACTCCAACCATATTAAGGGCGTGTAAATTAAGAGTCTATTCATCTTAGATTCTACATTAGTTTTCCAAAAAAAAGATAGGTGATACTAAAACTATATACCCTTGGTTAATCTTTAAAGGATGGGTTGGTGACTGTGGAAATGATTCTTTTTGGTACTGTATAAATCATTGGCTTAAAAATAAATACAAAAATAATCATTGGAAGTCAAACAATTGTACAAGACCTCCCCTTCTCACTCAAAATTCTAAATATGAATAGTTGCAATTTTGTCCTACAAAGAAGGATTCTCTATCATTCATTAGACAAAAAATAGTTGCAACGTCCTTTAAAGGTCAAGGAAGGGGACTCTATATACTATCTACAAATAGAACTTTAATAGAAGTGGCAAAGTTGAAAATTAATAATGAGAAGTAGATGGGAAGATTTATTGAAGAGGGATGTTGGTGAGTAAAGTTTGATTATTTTCAAGCCTTATTTTGTAGAGAAGAATATATGTTGAGTATTGGATGGCAATGTTCTTGACATTGTTTACAATATTTTTAATAGCATATTGTGGTAGGTTGAGTTCATTTGGAGATGGATGGGATATGTGTGTGCCTCATGTTGTAGTTGTAAGGACCATGAAAGATTGGATTGTCCAACCAAGGTTTGTAATGAGTGATTGGTATTTACCAAGTTTAAGAGTTATGGAATTTGGAAAAAACAATCATTACAATATATTAATTCTATTAATTCTATTTTATGTTTTTTAATGGATTAGATGGAGGTGGATTCTAGTATGGTAGAGTATGTACACATAGTATGTTTATACAAAGTTTTATGGGATAGCTATAAATTGTAGTGTTGGAGGATGTGCATGGGTGCAACCAGTTAGGTATTGTGTGTTTTGGTAGGTTGTTGTCAAAGACACCATTGTTTGTAAGAATAAAACACTTTGATTTGGTGTGAGAGAAAAGAAGTTTACTAATTTTTTGTATTGCTTCATTGTCTCTAAATGCATAGTGCATTAATGTGTGGTTGTATACACTATAGTAGAACTCGTAGCCAATTATTAGTTAGGTTTAAGTCACATAAGTAAGAAAAGTCACATAAATAAGTCACATAGTAAGATTTTAGATTTAGTTAAATTCCAAAATAAGATGGAATATGCATTGTGAATTTGTGACACAATTAGGTGTAGATAATTAGGTCTACATACCTTAATCTTAAAAGGATGAGACCTATTACCAAATTACTTTGCCAAAAATGATTTGATTGTGGATCAGTAGGTGCATTCTTCATTTCTACACTAATTTGGAAAATCATCCATCAATCACTTTTGGGCCTTAGCATCTTTGCAAGGTTAAATCATTCTTGATAGTATCAAGTTTACATTCTTTGTTGAGGTAGGAGGTGTAGAAACTACCCATTTAAGAGTATATTGGCTTCTAGGATCTCTTTTATGCAAATCAAAGCATTTTCTAACAAATTTTCAAGGAAAAAGAGAGGGAGACAAGTTCATTATAATTTGATTCATAATTTTTAGACTTAAACTAAATTAGATGTGATTTTCTAAATCTAACAAACAATAGAATGCTATTGAAGGCCATAGGTACTACCATCAAATGTCAAACAATTGTCCATCAATGGTACAAATGAAGTCTAAAAATGATGGCATGCAAAACCTGAAAAGATGCAACCCTTGTGACCAAAGTAGCCACCAAAATGTTCCTATTATTGAACCAATAGGTGCATTTTTTGTTTCTACAGTGAACAATGAAGTCATCCATAAACCACTTTTCGGCCTTAGCAACTTTCAAGGGTAAAACTTAAAGTTTAAAACACTGCATGTAATTACCTAGGATGGCACAAAGTGTCCCACCACTCATAACTCCACATTATTTACACTAAAATTTGTCTACTTACAAATCAAACTTAGTCCCCAAATACTCATGAAATAGTGCAATATTAAATCCCAATTCAGTTGGCACCAATTCATCACTTGACTATTTTTCATTCCTATGATAACAATTCATAATTCAATAGTAGGGGCAGTTCTTAAACATGGGCTAAATATGGACATGCTACATTCTTCAGGGTTGGTGTAAGGTAATAGGTCCATAAAGCGCTCGGGCTCTAAAATTGCCCACCTCTTGAAATGTACATTGTTTGTATATATTTCTTTTTCATTGTAACAACAATGTACAAATGCTTTACATTTCAAGAGGTGGGCGATTTTAGAGCCCATTGCATTTGAACTTCAAAAATTAATAACTAATTCCAAAAAGCTCCAAAACGTATGAAACAACTTGGCTTAGATGCCAATTCCACTTGTCTTTCAAGTATAATTTACTAAAAAATATTTCAAAGAGTTTCACCTCCCCCAAAATCGTCGATTTATGGACCTGTTACCTTTAGTTAGTGAGTCAACAAATTAGTCTGAAATTCCACTTCTCCTAGCCAGGTACCATGCTTCATAAAAGTTAGGTTGTGGATCACTCTATGCTGCTGTCAGAAGACTCAGAATCATGTTAACATAACCTTAAGCTTAAAACTCTCCTGAAAGAATGAAGAGATGGGGCACCATTCATGGCCAAAAAGTACAAATGTTGTTTGTAATTCTTTGACCCAAATCTTACAAAATCATGCCAAATATGTTTGGTGATTGCTCAACTGATTCACGATTGTAAGGAGTTTTGTCTTATAAATTTTTGGTGAAAGAAAAATGATATTGACATCAAACACAAGTGTTTTCATAATTTTTGGACCCTTGTAAAATTAGTTACAAATTTTTGAAGTGGAAATGGAGTGGTCATTGAAAACACCCCTCCTCCTAAAATATATACTATTTGTACATTGATGGTGTACTGATGAGTGCAATATGTACCTTTGTATTAGAGGTCACTTTTAGAGCATCCTACTTTAATTTTTTTGAGTTGGCAAGGGTACAAGTAAATTTGTACACTAGTACTTCCATATATCAAAATATTTAAAAGAACCCACCGAAGAGATGAAAGAGCAAAGAGTTCTACAAAATGAAGAAAGCTTCTAGTAAGAGTCTATCAAGAAGAATGTCAAACATTTTAGAAAGTTGTGGAGCCCATGGAGAGGAACATTTCGAATTTTGACCAATCTAGAATTTGGCATTTGCACCGCCTATGCTTACATCACAATCATGTGACATTTTGGCATGCCTTCCTTTTCGAAAACAATTAATTTTTTTTCTTCTAAATGCAATCCACACCCAAATACTTTATATACACAAGATGAATTTTCTTTTATATGTAGAAAAAAGGTTTCAACTTACAAGTAGCTATGATGTTAGAATACATCATATTTTCTTTTCGGTATTCAAAATATTCTAACGACATAATATTGTAGGGACATCTTGTGGCACCGAGCTACAAACCCTTAACCGCCCTTCTTTCTAGTAGTGTACTCATATTGTACTTGCCTATATATATACATATATTTTCCACAGACCTTGTATTTGAGGTTTGAGACAAAAAATACGATGAAAATTGTTGAAAATTGATGAAAATTGATGAAAATTGATGAAAATTGTTGCAAGTGCATCACGATAGAATATGATGGAATATTTGTTCGTACACGTTTACCATGCTTTCATGAGTCTGGATCATCTGGAACTAAAACTACCATCATTGCCTACCTCCCATTTTCCATTTTTCACGTTGCTTCAACTTGTTTGTTTAGTTGTTGTTTTTGACGAAAAGTTGTTGCAAGCAAACTAATGAGCATCACAAGACTCTCAGTTCAGTTCAGTCCAGTTCCCAAAGATATTTCCATGATGACTTTCTGTGGAATCCCAACCAGTCAATGAAACCAACGACCTAGCCTGGGATTGAATAATAATATTAAGTTTATGAAATTTCAGAATTCATAGGCATGTTAGGAGTGAAGGAATTCATAATATAATAATAAGGGCATTGGGATTCGACAAAAATATAGAAATTGACCTTCACTTGTGTCAAAAAAAACAAAAACAAAATCTATTGAATTGGGGTCAAGTTGAAGGGGAAGAGAATTATATTGGAGTGAATAATTTTGTCAAGATACCTCCAACTGTCAGAGACCACAACTAGGGCCAAAAATTCTGGTTGCACCTGCCAATTTGTGACATGTGGAAATACGAGATTCTCCAACATGGGGTTCTCCTTCGAGGTGAAACTCTACGATTGGCCCTTGTCACTTGTTCACCTCCCAACTTGCACAAAATGCTCTTGAAATCAGGGCACTGATGAGGCAAGGTCAAATGGGCTACTTATTACCCATTTATCCTATGCTACGGTCAGATTTGTTAAAAAATAAAGAATTCAAAATATAATTAAATTGATGGCATCCAATGAAATTTTCAGAAATTACAAGGTGGCATAAGGAAGTAACTTACACCTAAACCCAACAGAACAAGCTCTTCAATAGGGTTCCCATCATCATATTGAAAAAGGTTTTGCTTTGGGTCTTGTTGGTAGTCAATAGGGGATTTTAGATAATCTTTGAATGTATTTTGGGGACACCAAATGAGTAACCTAAATTTGTTTGAAGTGCTAAAAATAGGTGTATCTAAAATTGACCCTAGACTCTCATGAATAATGGGAGTACATTTTAGGCAAGAAATTTGTAGGTATTGGTTTTAGAAAGGTGTTAATTTGGAATGTAGTTACTTTGATTGAATACCAATATTGCTAAGTTTTCTTTGTGGTAAAACATTGGAGTTGCACGGGGAAAGTTTATACTTCATCTCATCACTCCTAAGCACACTTAGAGACCCCAAATTAGCTAGGACAAAGAATAGAAAACAAAAGCCAACCAACCTCAAATTAGGGACAAATTTTTACATTTTATCAACAAGGTGAAACTTTTGGAGTCAAGACCAATTCTTGCAATAAATGCTAGGAGTGCAACTTAGAGCGCCCACATCCAAGCACGTTAGAAATGACACTCCAGAGGGGTTGTTGCAAACCCATCAAAGGTCATGGGTGGAAGGAAATCCCTCCTCCCCTCCCCCACGCAATGTAGAGGCCCTCAACTGGCTTTGCTAATTGTTGTCACTCCCTTGATTCCACCCTTTTGCCATTGTTTCTACTCATTCATAGGTCACGTGGCAACGGTTGTTGCTATTCTTGACCTCTACGGCTAGTACGACCATAGGGTTGCGATATCCAGACCAAGTTTAAAGACTAGGTCTTCTTGAATCCATGGTCTTGCATCAATAAAGAGACCCTCAATTGTTGAATGTGTGGGTTATATTTTTTAACCTCTTAACGCCTTGATCTTTTTCTAATTTTGGCACATTTTTGCTTATATCTTTCTACAAAAATATCATTTACTTTAATTTCATGAAAATGATCATTAACCCCTAAATGCCCAAGGCATGTTTTCAACTTCCTGAAAACTGCTCTAAATTGAACAAAATGTCAACATTTTGATAGGATGTTTCAATTTTTCTGAAATTGTAACCGTACAAATTCAAACTAGACTTGTTAGAGATTGCATAGGAAAAGAAAGCACAACAATATCACTTATGAAGTGAAAGATTATAACGTTTGATTATGAGGGTGCTAAAATTGCAAAAAGGAATTGAAGTCTTTTTTGCAAGTCAAATCTAAAAAGTTGATGACCAAAAAAATATGAGGTTAACGGACCTAACTTGAAGAATCCCAATCAATTTACGACTTCTCAAAATTCACTCTACAACTTTTTTAAATGAATTTAGAATGTGATTTTTTCTCCAAGATCTAGTGTATTTGAGGCTCATTTCCAAGAGCTCTTAACACTATGGAAAGTCAAGATTGCACAGGGTACCCGTGCACAAAATCTCTTACAGAAAAATCATTGCCATTTATTTTCAAGATAAGACTTTTGGAGGCAAAACTAGACTTCAAGAGGAACATTTAAAAAATATAAACTACTAAAAATAGCAAATTGGCTAGGATATATTTAACTTCAAAGTTTTGTAAACACCATATTTTAGTGCCTTGGGCATTTAGGGGTTAAGGAAGGTTGTCTTTTCAAGATTCAAGTATTACATTGGATGAATGAAAAGTTGGTTGGGTAGAACAATGCCTCGAAGCCCTCTGTTCATCATCCAGAATATGGACATCGGAGCGCTTAAGGTTAACCCTTCATCGCCTGAAGTCCAAACGAGGTAAAAAACAACATTTCTTTTGAAGTGTTGTAAATTTAGATGTCGCTAAGTTATAGAAATCTTAACCGTACAATATTGTAGTGAACATGTTGTAGATGACAGAAAAAATTTGAAGCCATTTGACCGCTTGGATTGAAAGATTAGAATGTTTTAGTGTTAAATAAAGATGCTGAAATTTTCCAAAAAACACATTTGGAGGTGAAATTCGACTTCTAAACCTACTCAAATGAAAAAATTTGAGACTATAAAGTGATTCAAAATCAACATATAAACACATTGGTGAAAAAAAATATCATTCAATTGACTCAATGTGTCTGCAAAACAAATTTGAAATGTCAAAAAATAGCATGAAAAGTTGCAAAAAACACCATGTAAGGCTAAGCCTCCTCCACTAAAAAGCATCTCAGTCATTCATTACTTTTTGGATTCATGTGAAATTTTAGCCACACAAACTAGACTAGTATGCACAACTTTCACAAAAGAAATGATTGAAAATGGACACTGTATGAAGAAGTTACAAGCCGCCAAATTTCACTATAATCCGAAAATGGCTGGATTTTAAATTTTGAATTGCTCCCAAACATTCAAAGAAGCTTGTATTGACATGAAAATTTTATCACAATAACTAGACTAAAAAGGGAACACAGCCCAACAAATTTTATTGAAAATGAATATTGTATGAAGGAGATACACCCCCGAAGTTTCAGCCATCAAATGCAGTTTGGTGAATTCAAATTGAATCTGTGAACTTTGATTGGCTCCCATTTAATTTGTAAATCTTGGATTGATCTTAAAATTTTACCACGCAAACTAGAAGAGAGAGCGCAACTTTAGCAACAAGTTTTATTGAATTTGGATATTGGATGCAAAAGTTACATCACTTTGAATTATACATAAGAACACTTTTCGTCCCCTCAGGCGAGGGAGGGTTAAGAGCCCACGGTTTAATTTTACATTGGGAGAGTAACAGTGGGACATGGATTAGCAAAGGGCCTTTTGAAGAGTTGTTGAGGCTGCGCTCGGGTGCAGGTGGGAGTCGTAGAGCCGGGGACTTTTTTCTCTATGAATTTTTCATTTCTGGCCTGCCCATGATTTTCCATCCATTGTCCTCGATGTTTGTGCAAATAGAACTACTGTATGGAAGATATTGTGCTGCTTCTGTTATTGAACCAAGTTGTACAGCACTTTCCAGTCCACTTCCACTTCTCAAACCTGGAAAGAAGAAAAAAAAAAAAGCAAGCCTGCAAAGAATACAAAATTGTTGCAACTACAGAAGACGTAAGCGGACAGAATTTCTCATCACTCCCTCAAAAAGCATGCTCATGGCTAGGAAGGTAAGGTAGTAAAGTAAGTCTAACTGAAAGTAGTCTGCACGTTTCTGTAGGTCCTTGAAAGCAAAAGAAATATCATGACTTGAGCTAAGAGCTGGCTTCCATGTGGAGTTGGGGCCGGTGAAGCCCAACGATCAAAGGTGGAATGCGGAGCCTGCTTTTGCATTCCACTTGCTGATCGGTGGGCTTCACAGGCCCAGACTCCACATGGAAGCTGGCCCTCAACTCATCAATACTAGTAACACTTGATTCCATGTCTATTCTCTTTTCAACCTGAGCTTAGGGTTCATTCCTACCTGGCCTTATGGTGGCGACATTAAGACATTAAATGAGCTGTAAATCATAGTGGATTCTTACTTGTGTGCTTAACTATCCACCAAACCTACATGGCAGCCGAGGTGGCATGGACTTGACATTGCGACTATGGCCATTAAGGTAGGTACACCTAAAATGGCACCTGACCTAAAAGCGCCATCTAGAACAAGTATACATTTTCAAAATCAGTCATCTTCACAGGTTGTAGATGGCGCTTTCAGAAACTAACTTTGACTGCTAATAACTTTTGCATACAATATTCAAATCTTATGTTTTTTGGTGCGTTGGAATGTGCTTGTTCTTGCCCACACAACTAAATCAAAATCTAATCAGCCTAACAACAATAACTATACACAGTGCCAATAAGTGGCGCTTTTAGGTGTACCCACCTTGATCACTTCTGATTTGTTGGCCCATCATTGCAAAAGTAGTCCGGAACAAGAACTTAGCAATCTTCTGAAAATGAAGATTTCTACATTTCACGGACACTCTTATCAAGTGGAGATCTCAATGGCCCATTACGTAAAAGCAGTGGTTGCCCAAGGCAGAAATTAGCAGGGTCTGACTTGGACTAATCAAAAATATTGAAATTTTCCACCAACTTCCTCACATGAATTTCGAAGTATCTATTGATTTATGGGTCAAGGATGTGTAGGCAATGTGTTTATACAAGTGGGGTGATGGGAGGTAAAACAATCCATGTGGGATATGTAAATTGGGATTAGTAGAAACTCAACCTCTCATACCTAGTTAACCCCTAAATGTCCAAACAACATTTTTTGGCAATATAGCAATTTTGGGCAGTTCACTATAGATAGAGTTTTTCTTTTTCTTTTTTTGAAAATTTCACACAATATGGGAATGAGGAGTAGCTTTAAGGCCCCAAAACTTTCATAACTTTTGACTACATGGTTCAAAAGTTATTGCATGATATGTAATTTTCAGTGTTCAGAGGGGCAGCCCGAGCAGGAAAAAAAACTTCTTTGAAAATTATTTCTAAAAAAAATAAAAATTTGAAATTGATTCTTTAGATTTTTGTACATGTGGTAAGCTTTGAATCATTCCATTTTGATTAATGAGATGAAAGTTATGAGGAATTTTAGTTTGGGTTAGTTTGTGGGTAGTTATGGAATCTCTAAAATAAACTTTGAAGTCCTTTATTTAACTCAATTTTAAATATTTTTGGAAAAAAATAAAAAAAATAAGGTGTATATTGTTTATTATAACATTACAACCATTGGATTGGCATCTTTCAATTCTATAAATAAATTATTAACAATTTAGTACTTTTAATCATTCTTTACTTTCGACTTATTATTTTTTTTCTATATGTTGTACAATTCCAAATGATCTAAACTTTTTCAAACATGTAGCCAACTTGACTTGAGGAATGAATCCAAAGAGTGACCACTATTTTGGATGTTTTTTCCTACAAATGTGACCTTGTGAAGTGTAGCTGCCCGTATTTTCACAAGGCCCAAAAAAGGATTTTTGTCACTTCAAACGTTAATATCTTGCAATCTACATAATGGAAAATTCTGAATTTTTTTTCACATCTTCTCTAACTATTTTACTACAAGATCCTATAGTTACATTTGTCCATAAATGTTTTTAATCTAAATTTTGGTGCTTGTAAATGCAAGGACAGTTTTGGAGCAATTTTGGTGAAAACATAGTCTCTGACATTTAGGGTTAAGTCAAATGCAGAAATTGTGTTCAATGTAGAACTTTAGACCTCATTTAGGCATAGTAGAATAATTATTTTCAAGAAACTCTGAACTAAGAAAATTTGGAAAATTATTTTGAGGTTTTGACCCTCCAATCAAAAGTTAGGGACAAAATTCAAAGAGGGGTTGGGAGGAATATTTTGTTTGACATTTTCAAACATCCTCTTTGAATTTTGTTCTTAACTTTTGATTGGAGCCTCAAAACCTCAAACTAATTTTCTGAGATGAAAATTAGCTTGGTTTACCAACTTTTCTTAGTTCAAAGTTTATTGAAAACAATTATTCTACTATGCCTACACAAGGTCTAAAGTTCTACACTGAACACAATTCTTGCGTTTTGACAATGAGTGGTCAAATTCTCATCTTCAAATTGTCCCATATCCTTTGAGGATTTATGGTGGACAATGAATTTCATAATTAAAACAATCTCTCCACCGTTGTGTGGTGGACTTGTGTTGGCATTGAGTTGTAATTAAATCTTTTTCAATATTTGGGTTTTCTTTACAATTCATTTTCCTTGGATTTTGCAAGGTGACTTGCTCATTTTCAAAATCACACAGAGTTTGGAATTTCGATTATTTATGGCCGAGTGTGACCTCTGGCGATGGAGGGTAATTGGATGTGTAGGGGACATGAGGTCCCTTGAGATGGTTTAACCCTTCATCGCCTGAAGTCCAAACGAGGTAAAAAACAGCGTTGCTTTTGAAGTGTTGTAAATTTAGATGTTGCTAAGTTATAGAAATCTTAACCGTACAATATTGTAGTGAACATGTTGTAGATGGCTCAAAAAAAATTTGAAGCCATTTGACTGTATGGATTGAAAGATTATAATGTTTTAGTGTTAAAAAAAGATGCTGAAATTTTCCAAAAAACACATTTGGAGGTGAAATTCGACTTCTAAACCTACTCAAATGAAAAAAATTGAGACTATAAAGTGATTCAAAATCAACATTTAAACACATTGGTGAAAAAAATATCATTCAATTGACTCAATGTGTCTGCAAAACAAATTTGAAATGTCAAAAAATAGCATGAAAAGTTGCAAAAAACATCATTTAAGGCTAAGCCTCCTCCACTAAAAAGCATCTCAGTCATTCATTACTTTTTGGATTCATGTGAAATTTTAGCTACACAAACTAGATTAGTATGCGCAACTTTCACAAAAGAAATTATTGAAAATGGACACTGTATGAAGAAGTTACAAGCCGCCAAATTTCACTGTAATCCGAAAATGGCTAGATTTTAAATTTTGAATTGCTCCCAAACATTCAAAGAAGCTTGTATTGACATGAAAATTTTACCACAATAACTAGACTAAAAGGGGAACATAACCCAACAAATTTTATTGAAAACGAATATTGTATGAAGGAGATACCCCCCCCCAAAGTTTCAGCCATCAAATGCAGTTTGGTGAATTCAAATTGAATCTGTGAACTTTGATTGGCTCCCATTTAATTTGTAAATCTTGTATTGATCTTAAAATTTTACCACACAAACTAGAAGAGAGAGTGCAACTTTAGCAACAAGTTTTATTAAATTCGGATATCGGATGCAAAAGTTACAGCACTTTGAATTATACATGAGGACACTTTTCAACCCCTCAGGCGATGAAGGGTTAATAAAGTGTGAGCCATGTGAGAACTGCACATATGCTTAATTAAAAAACAATCACAGCAGTTCTGAGCTCACACTTTAAAAAAATTATTTCCTTCTAATGCGGTAGTTTTATCTTTTAACACATGGTGTTTGCAAATGCCAGGTGGAAATGGACCTTTATATTTTGAGGGTCATGGTAATTTTTTGCTAACAACATCAACATTGCAAGTTATTGGCAGGTTGTATATTAACAATTGGAACATGTGTAAAATAGGATAATTTGTAGTTTTAGTGTTTTACAAAACTACCCAATAGTATATTAAATTTGTTCTTAGGGAGAATAGCGAATTAGAAAAATAAAATAGCCAATAAAAATCCTACTAGGCAACACAACATAAATACTTGGAATTGATATTCTCACCACTAAGCCTAATTGCAATCTGTACTCCACTTATAATAGACACAAAGGTTAGACTTTCTCTCAATTACACCTTTGCTTTATCATTCTTTTAGCTTTTCCACTATATTCTTTATTTTCTTTTATTCATCCAAGCTTTCTCCGAATTGGTTTGATTGCTACTAGCACAACATCAAATGGGCTTTACTGCTTACATAGATTATCATTCGAATTGATCTTTGCAGCAATTAAGCATAAACTCCTAGTTGGCAATGTCATATACAACAAGATCGCTCTAAATTGATCTTCTTTATTTCATTAGGGGAGATTTGAGGGGTTCAGGAGACTGCAAGTTCCTAGGGAGTTCATTGACTGTGAACTCTCTGTAAAATGTAATCTGACGTAGCCAGGAGGCGGCCATGTCATATATATATATAATTTTATTATTTATAAATTATTTATTATTATTTAAATATCTTTTAAATATTTTGAAATTCTTACTGTACTTTGTTGTTCACAACAAAGGGAACAACTCCGAAACAGGCTTCTAGACCCCTCAAATCTCCCCTAATTTATATATTTTCTCATTATGTAGGGTTTGACATAATTCAACTCCTATTTGATTTCCTTACACTCACAATACTTCTAAATCCAAAGACAACCTTTAGACTTAAATGACCCAATTTGACTTCATTAAATTTTCCAAACGTATTCACTTTTAATTTCACTCTATAATGTTATTCCAAACTACAACCTAGGATAAATGTTTCTACAGCTTCCACTCTCTTTGGCTTTCCACTTGGCCACATAGCAAATATAACACCTATGCAATATAATTCCGATTTGACAACCATACACTTCCAAGAAACATACATACAAAGCAAATGTCAATTGGTTAGTGAGGGTTGCTGCCTTTCTGAGCACATTGTGTGCAAATGTCAATCTGAAACTCAAATACATGGAAAATTCAAAAGGGGTCCATGTGGCGACACCGCATTGGTTGTTAAAAGTTTTAGAAGGGGTACAAAAAAGTTTAAGAAAGAAAAATTTCAGATTTTGAAATTACCGAACATGCATTTCAAATCCAAAATATTCAAAAATAGAGTACCATGTGTTGTGAGTCAAAAGTTGCTAACTACAGTAACAAATTGTTGTGTACATCACGATCTCCAAAAACAACGAGGATGTACAAAGGCAGGGCTGTCGTACAAAGGCCTACGTCATCTTCAATGTCGGGTATCTCTACATTCGAGACAATTGCATTTGGAGTATCATTCATCACGATGACATTGTCTTGTTGTGGATGTGGTTGAATCGGAACATCATCTGCACTAACAAAGAAACTTAAGTAGATAAACATGGTGTGAGAGAAAGAAAAATTTACGTAAAAAAATTCAAATCAATCATAGAAATGTAAAAGTTATAGAATAATGAAAGCATTTGAAAACATGATCTGAAAGCACATAATCACGGGTAGTACCTTCTCGAGCCTTGTTCAAGTTCGCTGCAAATCATTGGCGGTCCAAATCAGCTAAGCGGGAACCATGATTTGAGTGTTCAAAGAATATCTAAGTCACGTCCTCCATCTCAAAGGAGTCCAGATTTATCATACACTTCCAAAGAGCTACTGCCCTAGTGTATTCCATCCCACCTTGACAGACAAGCAAAATCCAAGAAGCCAAGGGAATGTACTGTTTGAAATGCAGCATTGGCAAAAGAATACTTAGAAGAGTACTACCCAATTGCTTTTTCATTTTATACCTGCAATATGTTGCAACCCTCTCGATGAGGTTGGTATGTGTCAAAACAATTTTGTTCTTCGCAAATGGTGTTCCATGCTTGATGTACTCCTCAGCTCCTTCCTCGATTTGTCGAGAAGTGACATTTTTGTGGACACATTCAAAGTGCTCCTCACCTTTGTCTTTAAAACAATATCCAAGCATTCCAATGTAAGTATGGAGCCTGGTATTTCGAAAGGCTTTGGTCAATATGTGATGCTCCACTGGGGCATTCTGAACATCCTCCCAGCCAAAATCAAATTTTAAACTTTTGCTCACATTAGGAGCAGAAGAGGTGGAAAACCATCTGCATATGTAGTCTGGACAAAGCTCTACCCCTTTTAATAAAGCAGAAACCAAAGATGCACTCATTTTGAAGGAATTCTTCAACCTTTGCCAAGAGCTCAATGGAGATGTCAGCACTTCCCACCGAAAATGTAAGATTGACATCCATCTCTTTGATTTCTGTAGATGATTGTTTTGTGGGTGGTTTTTTATGAACAACATTTTTTTGGGCCATTTTTTTCAAAGAAGTTTTCTTCAATGAAATGGACTTCTCAACATGAGCCTTTTTCATTGAATTGGGCTTTTCAGTTTGAGTGTTTTCCAATGGATTGGCCTTCTTAGCAGAAATGAGTGCAGCATTTTCAATAGGTATTGAAATGCTTACAACTTGTATGCTGATGCACTCCTTTTGTACTGATGTACTTCCACATGCTGCTCCTTTGGGTGAAGCCATGTAAAAACCCTACACCCAAACCAAGAGATGATCAATTCTTCAAAAAAAACGCAACAATAATCTACATCAGCACCTCTACATGCTACCACCTCAAACCTCAATACATACCTCTACATTGAACCAATCCACCCACGAAATGAAACCAAAACCCCACAAAAAGAGATTGCAATGCATCTTTTATACTCAACCTCCACCCCCTCCTATATTAAACCAAAACACTCTAGACCTCAAAATCCTCAAAATCCCTGCATTCAACTCTACACTAACCAATATTCAACATTCATGTTGGCAGTAACTAAAGCAACAAAAAAATTCAAAAACAAGTAATTCAAACTAGACCTCCACCCTAACTCTCATGCAACTAATGTCTAGGCAATGAACTCTCTTCCACCCAAACTCTCACGCAGCCAATGTCCAAGTAATGAACTCTCCTCCATCCGAACGCTCACGTAGCCAATGTCTAGTAGCAAACTCTCACACTAGGCACCCACACTCTTAGCAATGTCGGCGAAGGCAAGTTCAAACTGAGGCAAAAGCTTCCCAATTGCTTGCCTAAGATCTCAGCAACTCCAACAAACTCTGACCCAAATTTCACCTCCACCTGAACTCTAAGCACCAAATCCTATTTGTAACTTCATTGACGATCTACCTTTTATTCCTATGCGGCACTCCATCGACGACCGAACCTAGCTTGTTATTTTTTTCCAACAACATCAACGATCCTCCTTCAACACCATTCGCGATGGCTTCTAAAATCAAATCAATGGTGTTGGAGGCGGGCTAATTTTTTTTGTAAATTGCATCAACGGTGTACATTTATTGACAACTTGGGGGAGGCATGCACAGGGGTGCCTGGTTATTTTGGGTTCATTGTCTGTTGTCTACTTGTGTATGGATTGTTGAGTTAGAGTGTCTAAATGGGATTAGTTGGTTATTCATGTAATGAAACTCTTATGCTTGAGTCTGTATTGATGAATGTCATAGAATTGTGGTGAGTAATCGATTGAGATTGCCATATTTGAATGTGAGTGAATTAGTTATCTTATGTATTTTCAAGTTGGATTATGGTGTTGGCTAATTGTATGTTAGTGTCTGTGGACTGTATCTGCCAATAGAATGAATCTAAATTTTGTTTTGTGTGAATTATTAATTTGTAGGTATGTTTCTTGGAAGTGTATGGTTGTCAAATCAGAATTATATTGCATTGGTGTTACAATGAACCCAAAAGAGCCAGGCAAGCCTATGCATGCCTCCTCCGAGTTTCCAATAAATGTACATCATTTAGACGTACACATAAGACATACAATTTGTTCGAACAATATTTTCAATACAAAGCTGATTGGTTTTACAAATTTATCCATAAGCACAATCAAATTTGTCTCAAAGATATTTCTATTACAACAAATCCAAGTTCATCATATCACTAGATTCCTTCCCATTTGCACACTAAATTCTCACAGCTCCTTATCCAATTAGCACTAAAACGTATAATACACACACATCTACAACGACACACACACACTTAAAAGCAACAAAAACAACCAAATCGGGTTGGACTTGCACTCACACTCAACAATAGTGGGCCCTGAATCAATGTCAAACTCCACACCTAATAGGCCACAAGAAGAACAACCTCAATTGCCACCCCAATCAAATCGGCTGAGCCACTTGACATGATCTCCTTAATTGGAAACTTACTAGATGCAACTAGTATTAAAAGACCAACTAACTAGGCTATAGGCTAAAAACAATGCGAAACCAACACATTAATATCCGAATTGGTAAATTACTAGACAAAATGTCAAAGTTTGCAACAATTAGCGTAAACAAACAAAATTTGGATTTTCACCCTTTCATCAACATGTTTCCTCAATTTCTTAACCCCTCACCGCCTAAAAGGACCAAAAGTGTCCTCACATAGTTTCAAGTCCAATTCAAAGTGCTGTAACTTTTGCATCCAATCTCTAAATTTAATAAAACTTGTTGGAAATTTTGTGCTCTCTTTTCTTTTGTGTAATGAAATTTTCAAATCAATCCAAGATGAACTGATTTTTTGTAACCAATCAAAATTCAAAGGTTCAATTTAAGTTCATCAAACTACATTTGATGGTTGCAACTTTGGGGGCTTGTATCTCCTTAATCCAATGCTAGTTTTCAATCAAATTTGTTGGGTTATGTTTCCCTTAAAAATGTAGTTATTGTGGTGAAAATTTCATGTCAATCTAAGTTGTTTTGAATGTTTGGGAGCAATTCAAAGTTCAAAATCCTGACATTTTTGGATTATAGTGAACTTCAGTGACTTGTTTCTTCTTCATATAGTGTCCATTTTCAATAAATTTTTTGGAAAAGTTGCGTATACAAATGTAGTTTCAATCAAAGAAGTTATGAGTAATTGAGAAGCATTTTAGTAGAAGGAGGTTCAACCTCATATGTGTTTTTTGCAACTTTTCTTGCTATTTTTTGACATTTCAAAGCCATTTTGCAAACACAATGAGTCAATTCAATAATAGTTTATTTCACCAATGTGTTTATATGTTGGTTCTGGAATCATTTTATATTTTAAATTATTTCATTTGAATAGGTTTAGAAATCAAATTTGACCTCCAAATGTATTGCTAGGAAAATTTCAGCATCTTTTTTCTACACTAAAACATTGTAATCTTGCAATCTATGTGGCCAAATGACTCCCAATTTGATTCACATCATCTACAATATGTACTCTACAAGATTGTACAATTGAGATTTCTATACCTTAGTGACATTTATGACTATAACACTTCAAAAGCAATGATGCTTTTAAACCCCAAAAGGCCCTAGGCCTTAAAGGGTTAACTCTATTGCGTGTCCTAATCCTATGAGACCCAGGTCAATGTTCTTCTAGCATGCGATTACTTTTAATCCCTAAAGGACCAAGTGACCATATGTTGAAATCTCGGGTCACTTGGTCCTTTAGGGATTAAAGGACCATATGCAAGAAATCTCGGGTAGTTGTGTACAAAGTTACTTTTAGTCAAATATTTACAAATTTTTGACACAAAGTATGAACATGTACCCCCATGGTGGAAACATAGTATTTTTTTCCAATCGAATCAACTTGGATCAAAATTTATACTACCAAGAACATTTCAAGTTGTCTTGGCAATATGTGCAAAACTCCTACTCTACATCTGAAATTTGGCAAGTATGTAACTAACATGATATAGGATGCAAATGTCAAAAAAATAACCATGCGTAGTGCAAAAATCTCACTATAGGAGTAGTTAAAGTCTAGTGTCAGTGTCAAGTAAAGTCAAAATTAAAGAAAATTCTTCTAACTTCAAATGGTATAATCTTTCAATTTGTACAGTTAACCCTAAAGGTTTTTGACCATGTTTCCACCAAAAACGCTCCAAAATTGCCATTTCTAATACAAGTATCAAATTTTAGAAAAAAAACATTTTTAGAGACATGTGACTATAGGATCATGTAGTACTCTGGTTTAAAAAGATGTGGAAAAAATTTCAGAAATTTCCACCATGTAGATTGCAAGATATTAGTGTTTGTAGTGACAAAAATCCTTCGGGGGACCTTGTGAAAAATAAGCCAATTGCACTTCACAAGGTCACATTTCTTTGAAAAAATGTCCAAGATGGTGGTGCTTATTTGGATTCATTCTTCAAGGCAAGTTGGCTACATATTGAAAATTTTCAAATTATTTGGAATTATACAACATATTGAAAAAAAAAAAGTAAGTAGAAAGAAGTAGAGAATGATTTAAAATACTAAATTGATAAGAATTTATTTATGGACTTGAAAAATGACAATCTCAATGGTTGCAATGTTGTTACAAAAAATCTACATCCTATGATTTTATTTTTTTCCAAAAATATAAAAAATTGACTTAAAATAATGGACTTCAAAGTTTATTTTAGAGTAGAGATTCCATAACTATCCACAAACTAAAACTCTTCATAACTTCCATCTCATTAATGAAAATGGAATGCTTCAAAGCTTTCCATGTATATATAAGTCGAGAGAACCAAATTAAAACTTTCTTTCAATCAATTTTTTAGTTATTGTATGATACATAATTTTCATACAATAACTTTTTAACCATGTGGCAAAAAGTTATGAAAATTATTGGGCCTTAAAGTTACTCCTTAGGCACATGTGTGAAAATCTCAAAAAGAAAAAAGAAAAACTCTATTTGTAGTGAGTTGCCCAAAATTGCTATGTTGCCAAAATACACAATTTAGGGCTTTATGGGTTAAAAAATAAATATACATGAAGATTTAGTCTTGCTTTGGAGACTTGTATTTTGAAGCAATTTGGGGCCTCTAAACATGAAAAAACTTTAGGGGTTAAATTATCCCAAATTATGGATCTTTGGGGAGGGAACATGATGAAAATTGGGCAAGGCACATGGCTACACTAGTAAGTATTGTATTAAGATCAAGTTGGGTTATAGAGGCTAGAGAGTTCAACCAATGTTGCTACTTTCATATTTCAATTTTTTTCCCTTTTCTAAAAGTTCTAAGGAGCTAGTGATAATATTTTCTATGTTGAACTTATTGCAAATGAATTGGGCAAGCTCTAGTGACTTAATATTTTTGAAATTTTCATTAAATTTTAAGACTACCCGTAATCTTCATGCTTTACTAGGGGAGGACACTCTCACTACATTTGGGGTAACTACGTGCGGCGGTGGAAAAAGTAATTCATGTAATTCACCTTGAATAAACTATAATTTCATTCTAAAATTTTGAGCTTTGTTTAACAATGACTAAAGGTTTCTATTGACAAAAAATTCAATTCCAAATAACATAAGATATATTGTCTAGAAAGGGTTGAAAAATGAACTAAAATGGCATGTTCTCCAACTAAAATATTTATAGAGCTCACATGAAGATGACTATTGCATCAATATTCAACCAAAATAAACTTTCAATAGAAAGCTATTCTATATAATTTTTTTTTCATTTTTCAAATTTTTTTTCTTATATAATATAGAGGTGTGAAAGTTATTTTCAGCTTTACAGTGTATCTTTTTTCTTCAAAAATTTATAACTAATTACTATTAGCACAAAAAAATACCAATAATTCAAAACATAAACTTATAAAGTAGTAAAATCTATCCATAATTTTTTTTTTGAAAAAGAAATTAAATTTTAAGGTGTATTACTTGTTTTACTTTTTCCGCCGCACGTAGTTTGCTAAAACATAGGGAGTGTCCTCCCCGGGATGCTTTATATGTGAAGTTTTAATTCATGTCATTCCAATAAGTATTACAAAAAGTTATAAGTCTTGTTTTATGTTTATCTTGAAAAGGTAGTCAAAAGTACTCAATTTTTTTAAACTCTAAAGTCTTAAAGGCCATTTATCATCAAAAAATTGATTCATAATTGTCATTTCCATTGGAAAGAACAAAATTTTTAAACATTTGTTTCTTTTCCATATCCAAACGTAGAATCTTGCACTAGACTAATATGATAATATCTAAAAGAAGTTTAGAAAAACTTTGACGATATAAATTACAATACATAGGTGTTTAAAGTGAAGAAAATAAGTTTTTTTGCACCTAGCATGAGAGGGTTGCCATTATGTGAGCATAGAAGTGCGAGCCTGTAAGCATAGAATACTACACACCTATATTTTAGGTGTATATACTGTAGAAATCATCTATCATTATAGGGTGTATATGTTATAAATATATATATTATAGGTGTTTATGATATATACACCATCTATAATGTGTTGGTATATATATTATAGGTACCTATATTGTAGTCTCAATGCTCACAAGCTCGCATACTAATATCATTGCCTAGCATGACAAGATTATAAAGCTTTGAATGCTTTTAACTTAAAACAAATTTGTACTAGAGATGTTGATTTTTTTTTAAAAATAGAATGATTGAGTTCAAAATTTGGAATTAAAAATTTACTAAGAGAAAACTTAATTTTCAATCTAAAAAATTCTTAAATTAAAACAAGTACGAGATAGAAGGAAAAACTAGATTATTAATAGCTTTAAGATGGAATTGAAACATAATAATTCCAATGGTGAGATTGTTCTAGCAAGCAAATTAACCACATAGAACTTTTTTTTCTTGAAAAATTGTAAAAATTGAGTCCAAAAATGGATTCAAAATACTCAGTTATCATTTACTTTTATAGTTGCCATCCCTTGCTCGTTTTATGGTTTGGATGGCATAACTTTTGCTCCCAAGCACCGATTGAAATGAAAATTATACTCCTAGAAAGCTAGTCAATTTTTCTATCTTGAAAAAAAAAGTTTCGAAAATCATGCCAAGAATTGAAATCCCCTAAACCTACCCGAAACTTCAACAATTCCTTAAGAGGATTCTTGGAACTTTAGGGATTAAATTGGTTAATTTATTGGACAAATTCTACTTTTATAGAAAGTTTTGAATAACTTGATTATGTTTAATGAGATCAAGGTTAAAAGACTTTTTATTTTGTCAGCATTCAAGGTAGAAATGACAGACAAAATTATTTTTGAACTCAATTTTCTAGAATTTTCAAATAAAAACAAAAAATTAATAGAGTGTCTTGCTTTTAAAAAAAATTCTACAACTAGGATTGACATTTCTCAACTTCATGTCAAATTTATGAGTGATTTAGTTTTTTTCTTTCACCGTGTACCTCTTCTTTAATAAGTCTTTTAGGTGAACATGATTCTTCTCATTAACTTGTTATTCATAAAATCCTACTTCATTTTTCAAATTATTAGTCAAACTACATAGTTTGTGGGATACAATAATTTCTAACTAAAAAATTTGAAAGACAAAAACTTTATCTTCAAAAAGGGTTACAAAAATCTTGATTTTAGAAGTTTAAGCTTTATGATCTTGGAAGACTTTAACACAAAAAAATTATGAAGACTTACAGTTGAATTGGTTAGTAAAAAGATATTATGAAAATTCAATAAATGAAAAAATGAAACTTCTAGTGTCACTTTAGAAGAGATTATTTTGAAATAGTCTAAAAACAACATCATACTATAGGTTTAAATGTTAAAACAATATCTATAAAGTGCTTGTAGTGTTGAAAAAATATATAGAGGAATTAAAAATGAAGAACTTTTATGACATAATTTGTTGACATAAAAGTAGTGTGATCTTTTTATCTTAAAGGAGTGACTCTAAATAATTACTTCTTTTTTATTGGCATAGATTTTGGTGCCTTCTCTTCAAGATTGAAGATTTTAAAATTGATTTTGTTCATTAATAGGACAAAATGTTTTAATTGGCATTACTAGTAGTGTAATTTGACAGCCTTTAAGGATAGAAGATCAATTCAAGAGGCATGATTGTTTTTTCAATTCTACTATCATCTTGGCATTCTAAGTGCATTTAAATTTCAGTAGTTTCTTTTGGTTGTGCAAAATCATTCAATAAAGTGAAACATGAGAAAATGGCCTTAGAAGGCAAGTAGTTAGAGCAAGCTAGAGTTATGGTTTTTATTCATATCACAAGTTGCTAAGCAAGGAAGACCTATTCATTTTTGAGACCATCCTTTTGGTCACCTACTAAGACGGATAATAACAATAATTAATCAATAATGATACTTTGGATGTCATCAACATTTAACTAGAAAGTGAGTGGAGGTCAATATTTAGACCATGAAAAACAATGCCAATTACAACATTCCACCATAATTGCTACAAAATGCTCAAAGGAATTATCTCATATATGGAAGATCCATTTATTGCTAGAACAAGAGAAAGTACAAGAATTGAATTTTCTTTTCTCAAAAGAAGATTCTCTATACCATACTAAAGTAATTGTAACCACATCTATAGTCATGAATTATGGATTCTTTAGTGAAAATAATGTATGTGCCACCTAATCATGACTTCTTCTTATAACCAACTTCTACAAAAGAAAATTGCCTATAATGTGCAAGCTCTATTCATGAGAGTCTATAGTTGATTCTAAGTACCTTATTTGTTGTACTTTGAAAATTCATAGCTTATTCATATGGTGTTCAAAAAATGCATGCTAAGAAATTTTAGAGTCCACTTTTGTCTTCCAACAAGATCCAACAAAAACTTAAATAATGTAACATAAAGAACCAATCATATTAAAATGCTTATTTTGACAATTTTTGATGCAATTACCTTAATTGTCTTGTATGATTGATATCTGGTTTTCAAGTAGGTGATGGTTGCCTATATGAGAGCCACCTACAATACTAAGGTAACTAAGCCGGCTTTGGGTCAAATGGCAGTGAGCTCATTCATTGCGTGCAAAATTAGTGGTGTACATTCAAGTGTTGAAATGTACACCACTAACATAATTTTGACTGCAATGGGCTCACTTACCTTACTTATGACTATTTGATGTTGTCTGTTTGTTGGTGTGCAATGATTTACTATTAAAAATCCTTGCAAGTGTGCCCTCAGCCACACCTGGGCTGCTCTTGCCGGTGGACCGCTGAAGCTGTGGTGGGCATGAGATTCCAAAGGCACAAATAATGCCAACAGACATTGGGTGTGCGGTTGTAAGAGAATGCACATGAACCCATGAGGTAGCTCGAGGTGACAAACTTGAATGATTCTTGGTTGTTGCAGTATCTTCGTCTTCTTCTTTCTAGTTGGGCTACTATTTACAACTTTTTTGAAGCTCGGGGGGTGGCAGGCAAGGTAGTGATACAAAAAAATGGGCTTAACTTATTAGTGTTTGTGTGGTGAACCAAAGGCTGTGAATACCGGTAACTTACTGTAGTTTTCATGGAAAACAGCATGTTCAATCCAGACAAGCATTCATTTGTTTAAGACTCAAACTGAGAAATGGAATCTTATGGGCATTGCCTGTGGACCAAAACTACATGTGAGGAAGTTTGAGTGAGACCTTACTAAAAAAGCAAGTAAGTGCTCCATGGAATGAGCTTTCTTGTAGAATAGTTGCTTGTTTGTTTTAAGAGTAAACAAGTAAAATGGTTACAAGGCAGGGTCAACACATTGATGGTGAATAATTAATTAGAGTTCAAAATAAATGAACTCAGGATTTCAAATTTCAGAAATTGACATTAATTCAAAATGAGTTCAAAGTATTGGGCAATACATCTCACAACTTTGACAACCATTTCCTCAAGGAAGGTGATGAGAAGACAAACTCTTTATACAAGTGGGGTGGTAGGAGGTAAAACAACCCGTGTGGAATATGTAAATTGTAAGGATTAGTAGGAGCTCAACCGCTTATAGATAAGTCTAAAGCAAGAATTGTGTTCAAAGTATAATTTCAAACCTCATTTAAGCAGTGGAGAATAACTTTTTTCAAAAAAATCAAGCTAAATTTCATCTCTAAAAACTTGTTTGAGATTTTGGGCCTCCAATCAAAAGTTATGGACAAAGTTTAGAGAGTGGTTCAAAGGGACATTGAATTCTTTGACATTTTCAAATATCCTCTGTAAATTTTGTCAATAACTTCTTAAGGGAGGCTCAAAATCAAAAACGGATTTTAGGAGAAGAAATTTAACTTGACTTCACAACTTTTCTACATTAAATCTTTTGGAAAAAGTTATTCAACTATGCCAAAATGAGGTTTGAAGTTCTACTTTGAACACAATTCCTACATTTTGACAATGAGTGATCAAGCTCTTATCTTCAAATTATCCCATACCCTTTGAGGATTCACAACAGACAATGGATTTCATTGTAAAAATGACCTCTCCACCCTACATTCTCTTGAAAATGTCAATGAAATACCAAAAATTTCCTTCATTTTGCAATCAAATTTTTTCTTGATAACATATGGTTAAATGATAAATTGATACTGGTAGTATTGAATACCTGTAATTTCATTGAACTTTAGACTTTATTTTGGACATTTTGGACATTCTAAGTAACACTAAAATTTGAATGTTTTCTTTTTTGACAACTTGATCATTTAATCCTTATTGATTTGGCAATTTCTTTTGTTCATTTTGATTTCTTTTCAGCTTTTTAAAATTAATTCATTTCTCTGGACTTGGCCTTATAGGTCTTTTTGAGTGAAAAATAAATAAAATTTGTTGTCATTCTACATTTTCTTAAGAAAATTGCAATGAATAAAGTTGATCTTAAAATGAAACAAGGTTGATTTCATTTTGCATTTTTATATGAAAATTAAATTGAATATTTTTCATGGTAATTAAGAAAACCACAAAAATTAGGAGGTTAGTGTAATAAGCTCATGTAAGCCAAATCAATATAAGATAAATGTCAAGAATTCATTGAATAGTCCAAAAGTGGTTAAATGTGGCATACAACCTTTAAGAATTAATTATAGGATGACATGGAAACTCTATTTATACAATGACATTTTCTACTATAATGTACACTCAAGGTGAAATTTTTAGATTTTTTAATTGTAATTTATATTTTATATGATTTTTTCATGCCTTTTCTTCAAAAATTCACAATAATTTCAAATCTCCATTAGAAACATGAAAGTTTATAACCTTTAGAAATAATACAATTCCATCACTGGAAAAACATAATAAAATAAAGTCCTTTGAAGAACATGTGGTAGTGAAATAGAACATAGAAAAAGTAAAAGATACTAAGTTTCATTAAATAGTGATATAGTCCCTCCATTAGCCCCTAAAGTCCTATTGTCCCTACAGGGGACAAATGGATATCAAATAGGCTTGTATAATCTCAATTTTTGACATGGTTTTTTGAAACTTTTTCTTAAGATAGAAAATCACATATCTTCTTAAGAATATAATTTTTACTCCCCTTTGATCCAATTGTTGCTTGGGAGCAAAAGTTATGCCACGATAAGTTCAAAATGTGTGAGATTGAGAATTTTTTTAAAATACACAAAACCTTAAAACTAATTTTAATTTTTTTTTTCATATATTATATTTTTGTCTACATGGAAATCTTTAATTCATTCCATATGGATTAGTGATGTGAAAGTTATGGAACTTCTTATTTTGCAGGCAATCATAGAAACTTCTTGAGAAAATAATTTATTGAATTTAGCTTTAAACTCAATTTTTTCAATTTAAAAAAGAAGTTCCACAAGGTTAAGTATACTTGTTAGGACAATATCACTATTGGATTTAGTGTGTTTCAATTCCATCTTAGAGCTATTAACAATTTAGTTTTTCTTTCAATCTCATACCAACTTCTACTTAACAATTTTTATGAACAAAAACTATGTTGTTGTTTTTTGAAATTTTTATCCTAGAATTCAACTCAAATCGTCAACATCATTTTTTTTTAAATCAGATTTTTTTTAGTGCATTTTCTTTTAAGTTAAAAAGATTCAAAGTCAAATAATTTAGTTAAGGAATGTGCTCAAAATACTACTTTCTTCATCTTTAACACAAATATCTTGCAATCTATCTAGCAAAAGTTTATGAAATTTCTTCACCACATTCTTATAATAGTCTATTGCAAGGTTTTACAATTAGATATGCAAAAAAAAAATTATAAAGTTTTCTGCTCTTTGCAATAGAAATGGCAGTTTTTAGTGGTCTCCCGAGTGGTCTTGATGGAAAAAGGGCCTTGGGACCGCAAGAATTAAGGGATTATATAAAATAGGTTAGGATTGATTGTTATTAACCCTTAAACATTGAGGAGGACGTTTGGCGTTTAATGAATGATAGGGAATCCTTGTAGTGGGACATAAGTGCAACTATTCATTCTCATAATTTTGTTGTGAAAAGGGGAGGTCTTTCACGGTAGTTTGACTTCCAATGAGTGCTTTTGCTATTTCTAAAGCCCATGATTCACACGGTAATGAAAAGGGATGATTTCCAAGGTCACCCCTTCATCCTTTAAGGGTTAAACTAGCCGTGACCCAATTCCATCAAAATTTATGAGCATATGTCATTGCAAAATGCCAATGTAAGATTGTTCAATATCTCTTGTCTTATCTTTGGGGCACACCAAAAATAAGATATTTTAGACTACTGACATTCTATTTTTGACTGAAATCAATCCATTTTGACCGAATTGGGTCACGGATGGCTTTACAACAACATATCTTAGAATTAGAAGTAGGGTGGGGTGGGGTGGGGTGGGGTGGGGTTGGGCAGTCAACTTTTCATAACAACCAATGAATGATGACCTACATCCCTCCAGCAGATCATTATCATCAAATGAATAGCCCATGAGCAATTTTTGCAATTGCTGAGTCATTGAGGGGTGAAATTTATAGCACCAAGCCTACTTTTTTTTAAACTTTTTTTAAGCTTTGATATTGTGCATTTGGACTCGTACAAGTCAGGGCTGGCACTTGCCCGGGCAATTCCTTTGGAGAATCCTATTTGGAGACCTTGACTTCATTACGTTGCTTCGAAGTTTTTCCGCTTTGGTCTTGTACGTCATTTTTCTCGTATACCAAATCTCAAGATAGTTTCAAGACAAATCATTGATATTCTTTCTCCGGTTTCTTTGTATGGTGTAAGGTGGGATACGGTACCCCCAAATTGCACCGTGCCTAAAACCGCCATCATCACTCTGTGTACATCTCCAAAATCAATATGTTTTTATGTGGAAGAATCAATTCTAAAGCCTCTACCAAAAAAAACTTCGACAAGTCTTCCCTAACTTTTGCATACAGTATCCAAATGTTACATTCTTTGGTGTGTTGGAACCTCCTTTCCACTGCCAATAAGAAAATATCACAGTCTAACTATTAGTAACTAGGCACCATAGCAAAAAGGAGCAGTTTGCGGGGTACCCACCTTATGATTTATTTGCTTCCCATGTTGGGTGTGTTTGGAATCTAACAACCACTTGAGAGACGCACTTTTGAGCTCCTATGTGGTCAATGGTGAACACTACTAACTTATTAGTTTTCTATGGACTTGTGAGATACGTATGTACAATTCCACTTGCATTTCAAACAAATTCCAGCATGGCTGAAGCATGGCATTCCACAAAGACTAACGTGCAAAAGATGCCCAGCAGCCAAAGCCTGGCCATGGTTTAGTTAGAATCCGGGAGAACCTGAGGTTCCAAATTGCCCCCAATGGAATTGTACTGTAACCTACTGCCGTACAGGGGCTCACAAGGACCAAGCCATGCCGGCTCTTGGGTCCAGGGGTCCAAACTTTGCAAGGACTGTCAAGGAGCAAACCAAACTTCGTTGGTTTGTCATATTGGAGAGGGGGAATTAGTGTCACCTAGAAAATTAGTGTCGCGACAACTTTGGGAAATAGTAGTGTCACATGCAGTGGTGGGACAAATCAGTGTACTCAAGAGGTGTTGAGATTAACCCTTAAGCGCTCCGACATCCATATTCTGAACGACGAACAAGAGGGTTTGTACTTTGTAGGCGTTGTTTCATCCAACTACCTTCTCATTCATCCAATGTAACACTTGAATCTTGAAAAGACAACCTTCTTTTATGTCCAATTTCATAAAAATTTGGTAAATGGTATTATTGTACAAAGATATAAGCAAAACTATGTGAAAATTTGAAAAAGGATTGAGGTGTTAAGGTGTTAATAAGTTTTGAGAAAAAGAAATACATGTTGGGGTCACTCTTGAACCCCTATGGATACATGACTATATTTCACCCAAATCTGCTCCAAAACTTCTATTTCTAGTGCAAAGAGCTAAAATTAAATTTAAAAAAATTATCTCTCCTTTCTTTTGCATATTCAACCATAAGATATTGCATTAGACATTTATGAGAATGTGTGGAATTTTTTTCATAAACTTTGACCAAGTAGATTGTAAGATATTGGTATTCAAAGTGAAACAACAAATTTTTTTCACCTTGTTTTACTAGTTTTAAATTTTGAATCCCCTTAACCTAATTTTTTTCCACTAAAGAATTTTGAGGTCTAAATCTTTGTGGTGAAAGAAGCATCAAAATCTAGGAAAAAAATTGTTAAGTAGAAGTGGGTACAAGATGGAAGGGAAAATTAGATCGTTAACCCTTAAATGCTCTAATGTTCATATCATAGGTGATGAACAGAGAGCTTGTAGGTAATGTTTAGTCCAACTAACTACTCATCCATGCAATATAATATTTAAATGTTGAAAAAAAAACTTCTTTAATGACTGATTTCACAAAGTTGTGGTACGTGATATTTTTGTACAAAGATATATATAAGCAAAAATGTGCCAAAATTCAAAAAAGGATCGAGGCGTTTAAGGATTAATAGCTTTTAAATGGAATTGAATCATGACAATCATTTGTTGTAGTAAGTAATCTACATCTTTGGGACCTATTAGTTTTGAAAAATTGTAAAAATTGAGTTTAGAAACAAATTCACTTCACTAATCCAAATGGCATGAATCAATATTTTCTATGTAGATATAAACATATTCTAGAAAAAAAGATTAATCAAATTTTGAATTTTTGTGGAATTTTTTGTTGCTCAAAGGCAAACAATTTGTGCTTAGGAAGGCACAACATTTTTGTCCAAGCACAAATTGAAACAATTATTATATTCCCCCAAAGCTTGTATGTTCTCTTACCTTAAAAAAAAAGGCTAAAAGTTTACAATAAAATGTGACATTATAGGAGCCTATCCAAAATCCTAAAAAAATCCATTCATGGGCATTGAACCTTTAGCACTTAAAGAAATCAAATAGAATTCAATAGTTTTCAAGGGAAAAAAAAATAATATTCTATAGAGACATTGGTAGAGCTTGGAGTTTCACCCCATCTTCATCTTCCAACTTTTGTATTTCACATTATGCAATTTGGATATTCAATTTTATTAAGATTTGAGGATGTAGAGATACAATTAGTCTATTATGCTACAAAATACTCCATTGAACCATAAAATACAGTAATTTCTTATAGGTGCAACTAAAAGTGGAAAACAAAAGTAGGGATGAAATTATTTTTATGTGTTGCATATGTCTTATTGTGCACTAACAACATTTAACTTGATTGAAATTAGAACTAGAATTTAACAAATGATAAATTGAAATAGGATGTATTTCATTGAGTTATCAATTGTATTCCTTTAGAAGAGGTCAAAATGAAACAAAACGTGAAAGTGGAAAACAAGTCAACTGTACTATGGTGGGAGCACCCATTACCAACCAGGGATGGGTACCTGACTTGTAGGATATCGCTATTTCTGGCCAGATAAAACTTCTTTGTGAATCATGTTTGGGAGTCTAGTTTTAATGACATGCACAATATGCGAGTCTGTGAGGACCAATTGCTAAATGCCATGTAATACAGAATTTATTATTTTGAAATTTGTACGCATGAGTAGTAACTAGTCTCCCCTGTGAGTGGAATTGCAAGACTCTAGATGTCATGTACTTTTTTTGAACACTTTTTGCCTTCTAAAATTCACAAAAATTTCAGTTTTGCAAATAAAATTCTGAAAATTTTGCAATCCCAATATTTTCTATCTCCCTACACGAGAAAAATTTCAAATGCACCCAACTGCTCACCATCTGTTCCACAGATGCTCAGGTGATTAGGTATGGGTAGTCCGACCATATTTATTATATTCATTTTGTAATTACATTGTCCAATATTTAGCTTAACACCAAAATAACATGTCATTTTGTTGAATTGTGTACCATACTCGGAAACAGGTTCGGCTTAAATTAAATAAAAATAAAAATGCCAATTTTTTTGGTAATTTTGGTACTAGGCAACTGAGTATATAAATAAATGTACAGATGATTAGCCGAAAATCGAGAAATCCATTAAAAATCCCTTGAGTCAAATACTAACAAATCATTGACCATCTTTATAAGCTTATAAAGATTTCTTTTGGTGATGATGTGAATGAAATACTTCGTTGACACTCAGAGTTAGTAAAGGGTGGAGAGATTGTTTTTATAAATGAATCAAATCCATTGTCCGTCACGAATCCTCAAAGGATATGGGATAATTTGAAGGAGAGAGCTACTCATTGTCAAAATGTAGAAATAATGGTTAAAGTAGAATTTCAGACCTCATTTTGGCATAGTATAATAATTTATTATTTTTAAATTGAATTGAAAAAAGTTGGAAAATCAAGATAAATTTCATCTACAAAAAACCATTTGTGATTTTGAGACTCCAAGAAAAAGTTATGAACAAAATTCAGAGAGGATGTTTGAAAATGTCAAAGAAATTTTTTCTTTAACCCCTCCATGAACTTTGTCCATGAGTTTTTATTGGAGACTCGAAACCTCTAACGGATCTTTGAAGATGAAATTTATCTTAATTTTTCACATTAATAATTCAAAGTTTTTTGAAAAAAAATAATTTTATTATGCTTAGATGAGGTCTGAAATTCTACTTTGAACTTAATTCATGCTTTTGACTTGACTATGAGTGGTTGAGCTCTTACTAAGGGTCCCTGCACACCTGAGAGACAAAGTGGTATTAAATCCATATCCACACTCTAAAATTACTTATGCATACACACCTAGTTACCGAGCCTAATATATAACACTGCCGAACCTACTTTTGGGGTGGAATTTGAAAGATATTTTGAGAATGCCACAAAATATGGCGGGGTTTGACGTTTGAAGATTTTGGTTGTGAAATCTTACCATTTCGTAGATTTGAAAGAAGAAATGATGTTGATTACTAAAGCCGTGGTTCCCCCACCTTTTTCTCCCCCGACAAGTGGTAGTTTCTCCCCCGCTTTTTTTTGTCTTGCGTCATTACAGCTTGATCTTGCTTGTTCTTGCAACAATTCTTGTGAAATTTGTTTCTTCCTTACTGCAATCCTTCAAAGCGTGATCGTGATCAAGCCAAACCAGGTCAAACAAGTGAGCATTTGGTCAATTTCTATATCTGAAATTTGCTACAGCCAATTTCATCGTTCTTGTTTCGATCATTGAAAGCGTGATCCATGGCAAGTTCAGTTCCAGCAAGGGCGGGAGCAAGGGTCACTAGCTGTGCGATTGCTTCTGCAGCTACAATTTCTACAAATTCAGATGATACTGAAAGTAAGAATTAAGTTGAGCTTATTAAATTGCATCGTAATTGATCTTTCAATTATTAGTTTAGTTCTTGGTACGAAAAGAACTGTACAGGGCAAGGAAACAATTGCTGATTAGGGTATTGACACCTTCATTATTGCTTGTGATATTAAGCATTACTGCTTGCAATATTTAGAAAGATCAAATTGATTGAATTGCACTGGGATGGAGTCGTTTCTTTAGCATAATGATAAAGTCTTACGACTCTCTTGAACCTCGTTCATCATATCTATGAAACAACTGAATTCGTGAAAATTGGCTAACTGACTAGAGTTTTGAAAGTAGGGCTTTCATGGGCTCCGGTAGAATGTTCAACTTGTGACCTGTTGAAACTCCTCGATTTCTAAAATCGAGGATTGACATAGACATGAGGTTCTGTCGGGATTCAATTTTCAGTTACGCAATTGCAAATTTCTCCAGATTCAAAGTTGCCCTGGTTCCTCTTTTTCCCTTAGATCTAAACCTGCAACCTGCAAATGAATTAACATATTCGCCATTGCAGGCATGATTGGACAATCCAATGACGAGAGTCTGAGCATGATTGGACATCGTGAGAACTTTAATTTCAATACAACTTTGTCAATTTCCACTCCGTTTCTTCACTCAATTCAAGCAATACTAATCTGATTCTATCTACCCTAAACCAAATAGGTCCTCGGTGTGGTCCAAGATTCTAGGGTTTTAAATCACAATTTCTCTATTGCTCAATTGATCACTCTATTGCTCAATTACTCAAGAAAAAAGACTTGACAGCAAGAAACATTGGAAACCAAGAGTGGTGCAAGATTCTTGAGTTTGAATCATTCAAGTCCTTGTCATCGCTTAATACTTCAATCACACAAAAATGGAATTGAAAGTAAAATTCACTGGAAAGCAAGAATTACTCCTGCCAATTCACAATTGCACAATCTTCAATTGCACAATTTCAATCTGCCATAGTCATTGAAGACACTTGACAATGCCAAAAGACAAAGACTCGAATGCTTCGTAGAGCTAAAGGTGTGGTGTGAAACCTCTCGTTTCTAACTACGCTATTAGAAATCCTACTCAGGTCTGGAAATTTAAAAAGCTCCAAATCTTGATGTGCGGTGTGAACAAAAAGAGTTTTTTTGGCTAACTGCAGTGGTAGGCCATATCATCGCTTTGCAAGTGTGCAGGGACCCTAATCCTATTTTACATATTCTACTTGCATTGTTTTACCTTCTACCACCCCTCTTTGTATAAATACCTTATCATCTCATTTCCATTCACACATCAAGTGGCTTTTAGAGATATGTGAGAGATTCATGTACAAGGTGAGTAGCCATATTATGATAGAAAATCTAGGTTTAATGAACAATAAGAAGTTTAATTAGATGGATCCTAAAATATCCATCCGTGCGTAACAAAGGTATTGTAGGTTAGGTACTAAATGTAATTTATATTTTTGACATAAATATCAAATTTCTGAAAATTATTTTTAATGTGCTGAAAATTATTTTTGGACTTTTATTGAACCTACTATCCAAGTATTGTAGTTTGGAAATGCCATCAAGATGATTTTAGATATCTAACACGAAGCCTTCTATTTGCAATGCTAAATTGAACACGGAAATTGAATTTGAGTAATTATGTACTAGTGGAGCTAGTCCTTCAAAGGTAAGGTTTTCTTCATCGAAGTTACCATTCCAATGCTATCTAACTTGGCCTTCAAAGTAGAATGTGTAAAAAAATATATTACCTAATATATGTATTTGATCTTTTTGAAATGGAATACTATCAAAACTTGTAAAGCTTCAATTTCTTTGTTAAAATTGACAAAAATATATAAATAGAATACTTAAAAAGTACAATGAAATTTGACAAAAAGGCATTCAATTTTTGGATACATGGACCTTTCAAGGTTAAACAATTTGAAACCAATGCATAGGATGTATTGTTTCCTCGGTGAGAGAAGATCTAAGTTAAGTAAAAGTTAATTGACGACTCATGAACATGAGTTTCCAATCTTTATAAATTTTGCGTGCTCAAGCTTTGAGTACAAATTATGAAATTATTCATGCTGTGAAAGCCGCAAGCAACTGGGCGGAGGTGCAAAGCCCCCATTCATAACACACAAGCAAATTACAAGAGAGCCCCCAACATATTAAAATGCCAGGAATTAACTCCCGGGTGCAAGAAGACAGGGGACCATTCTTTCTCAAACTACATCTTAATCAACTGGAGCTTGTCTTGGTTTTTAATCCTAGAAATGAAGAAATTACCCATGCTAAGTGACAATCTATGATTGTATTTAGGACATCCTGAAAGGACATAGGATTTTATTTTCTTGAAATTTTCTAAATAAAGCCAAGCTTCATGGCTACCATTATATATAGATTTTTTTTTTTCACTTCTTAGCACATTCATGTCATCTTCAAAGAACCTTTGAAAAGTTGACAAATGTGGTATGAAAATTGACACTTTCACATACAGGTAGGAGTTGCCTACTCTAATAAAAAGCCCTTTTATCCTCAGTAGGAACATCGACAGACTGAGGCAAGAAAAGCGTGCAACTCTTGCTGCAGTCACGTTTTGGTCATGGCTGATTTCTTTTTGGAAAAGGGAGAGTCTGAAAGCATAATTTTACTTACCTTAGAATTGCCCACTCCGGAGCTTCAATGAGCCTGTATAAGAGACACGTGGACATTAAGGAAACTTCATAGATATTTAGAATGCCCATGATTTTCACACACTTACTTCACCGTCAGCTGTTCTTCAAGGCATTAGAGCATCTCCAGCGGTTCACGCTACAATGACCCTGCAAAGCCTGTGGCGTGACCGGAAGGAGAACTTCGACCCAATGCTTGGAGCCGGAAGCATTTTTCAACGCTGGGACCACTAAAATTTTGGCTCGACATGGAATGTTGCAAGGGCTCGCACGATTGACTCGGGCCACACTACTGGCAAACACAATTAATTAGGTGTTGTTTTCGATGGCGCCGAGAGGTGGAGGACGTTCGGGCAGGAGGAGGTATTTTGCATATTATGCACTATATATTGCATTGTTCAAGTCTTCCTAAAAACATTCCACTTATTCCTCAACTCATAAAAGCTCTTCCAAACTTCTTTTTGATTTATTTAGATTTGTTTTCCTATTTGTTCTTTTATATAAAAAAAAACAAGGTAATAACCTTTTTAAATGAGCTAAATATACCTATAGGAAACATACATACATCACATACAAAACAACCCATGCATTGAAAACAAAGTGAAAATAATAGAGGCCATATACATAAGACATCTTTTAATATCACAGCCCAAGAATTTTGGGCCTCAAATTTTAATTCTTGGGTCCCAAAATTAAGAATTTACTACTCCAAAGTTTTTCTATTAGAGCCCAAGCATTATGAAATTTTTTAATCCAATCCCAAGCAGTTTAGGGCAAACTCAAAAAAATTGAGCCCCAATGTTTTTCTATTTAAGCCCCCAATTTAAGAAAGTTTGGACCCAAGGTAAATAAGCTTGGGCCCCAAACTCAAGAAACTTGGGCCCAAATTGAAGAAGCTTCGGCCCTAAACTGAAGAAATTTGGGCCTAAATTGGAAAAGTTTCGGCCCCAAACTCTAAAAGTTTGGGTCCAAGTTAGAGAAGCTTCGGCCCCAAACTCTAAAAGTTTGGGTCGAAGTTGGAGAAGCTTCGGTCCCAAACTCTAAAAGTTTGGGCCCAAAATAGAGAAGTTTGGATCTCTAATACATCTAGTTTCTATATAAAGATCGTAAACTTGCAGTTCAAATCCTTTTTTTTAATCATTAGAAATCTTACTCAAAGTGATTTCTATAATTAGAATTAGACTATTATTATCAAAAATTTATATTATTCTAGAAATAAAATTGATATATTTATAAATTAATTTTTATTATTACAAATGAAATTCAAATAAAAAACTATCAATAACTTAGGACATGTTGTTTATTTCTTTATTACACAACGATCTTTTGAACTATGGATCCTTTGGCTACATTCTTGATACCGTTGGAAAGCTCTTCAAAAAGAGGGGCGCATAGATTTAATTTGGTGGTTTTTGGACCTACAAAGTGATAGTTATTGATTTTCAAAATTTTCATTGAATTAAAAAATTAGAGAAAATACTTTTACTTTCGTTTTAAACCAATCAATTGCTTGATATTGAATTTGTGAGGGATTTATTGTTCTCATTGCACTCAATTTTTTTCTTCGTAACTGCCCGCCTTTGTCTATCGTAGTTAATGGACGGCTTGCACTTACATCTTTTACTTTCCCTGAGACCAGCTCCTCGGGAAGCATGTTCACGTGCCTAGTTTATAGAGCATTGTTGGCCGGCCGGGAAGGAGAAACAACAGTCAATCACGGTACATGGTCTGTGGCGTGCCCCTTTTTCAGGTCGCCACTAGAGATGCTCTTACTTAGAGTGCCCTGTGGCGTTGACTCAGTATAAGAGAAGAAAAGAAAAAGTAATTTTCTAATTTTCTAATTCATAAATTTTTTGAAATTCAATATCTTTTCTTGCACGAGTCGAAACACCATGAAACAACATCCATGCACTCCTCTTCCTTGAGGGTTTTCCGATGGTACCAAGAATGTGATTGGGGGACACATGGGTTAGGAAATCTCACCGCAACAAACAAAACAAATAGTTTTAACTTAACCCCTAAAGGACCATTTGTCCCTTTGAAGGACAAGTGGAATTTCAAGCAGGTACCTACTGTCTCAGTTTTTTTTCTGATTTTTTTAAACTTTTTTTGAAGATAGAAAAATTGATTAGCTTCATGGGAATATAATTTTTTTTTCCAATTGGTGCCTAGGAACAAAAGTTATGCCCAAATAACAAGGGAGAGGGTGGGAGAGGGTGGGAGAGGGGGCATAAAATAAAAATTCAAAAATTTGAATTAATTATTTTTTTCTCATAGATTATATTTCTGTTTACATGGAAAGTTTTGATTCATTCCATTTGGATTTGTTATGAGAAAGTTATGGACAATCTTGTTTTTCGGACAATTGGAGCATCTTTTTGGAAAAATAACTTATAGGATTCATTTCTGGATGCAATTTTTACAATTTTTCAAAAACAAATTTCCACATGGTTTAGCTTCATTTCTAGAACAATCTCACCATTGGGATTAGTGTGTTTTAATTCCATCTTAGAGATATTGATAATTTAGATTTTCCTTCTATCCCATACTTACTTCTACTTAATAATTTTTTTAAGAATAATTTTTTTTTTCCTAATCCCTCAACTCAATTCTCCACCACAAAGATTTAAAGCTCAAAACACTGTGGTGCAAAAATTTTAATTTAACCCCTAAATGCCCAAGGCACCAAAATATGGTGTTTGCAAAACTTTGAAGTTAAATAAATCCTAGCCAATTTGCTATTTTTAGTAGATTATATTTTTTAAATGTTCTTCTTGAAGTCTAGTTTTGCCTCCAAAAGTCTGATCTTGAAAATAAATGACAATGATTTTTCTATAAGAGATTTTGTGCACAGGTACCTTGTGCAATCTTGACTTTCCATAGTGTTAAGAGCTCTTGGAAATGAGCCTCAAATACACTAGATCTTGGAGAAAAAATCACATTCTAAATTCATTTTAAAAAGTTGTAGAGTGAATTTTGAAAAGTCGTAAATTGATTTGGGTTCTTCAAGTTAGGCCTGTTAACCTCATATTTTTTTGGTCGTCAACTTTTTAGATTTGACTTGCAAAAAAGACTTCAATTCCTTTTTGCAATTTTAGCACCCTCATAATCAAACGTAATAATCTTTCACTTCATAAGTGATATTATTGTGCTTTCTTTTCCTATGCAATTTCTAATAAGTCTAGTTTGAATTTGTACGGTTACAATTTCAGAAAAATTGAAACATCTTATCAAAATGTTGGCATTTTGTTCAATTTAGAGCAGTTTTCAGGAAGCTGAAAACATGCCTTGGGCATTTAGGGGTTAAGAAGGTTTAAAGTCAAATAATATAGTCCCGCAATGTGCTGAAAAACTTGTTTTTTCACTTTAAATGCAGATATCTTGCAATCTATACAGTAAAAAATTCTGAAATTTTTTCTACACATTTTTATATTATTTATGTGTAAGATCCTATGGTTAGATGTTCAAAAATAATAATTTTCAATTTTTTTTACTCTTTGCTATAGAAATGGCAGTTTTGAGTGTTTTTTGGTAGAAAAAAGGCCTTGGTCCTTTAGGGGTTAAGGTATGAATTATTTTGGTTAATATTCACATGTAAGTTACATTAGATGACATAATATTGTTTACCAATGAGGCAAAAGTCCCTTTGCATCTTTGGACAAAGTTGTCTTATTGATGGTTCTTCAAGCCAACTCCAATCCTTGAATTAATTGATAAGTCCCTCCCATATATTTAGTAAAATATAATCATTAGAAGGGATTCTGAGATCCTGGAGGGCTATTTCAAGCACCTCTCGGTGCCTAGTTCCCAGCAGTTCCCTCCCATCCCTGTGAACGCGAGCGCTGCCACGTCACCTTTTCAAAAAAATTATTAAAAAAAAAAAAAAAACTTTTCAAAATGCAATAATTAATTAATTAATTAATTTTTTCCAAAAAGTGACGTGGCAGTCTCCATGCCATGTCACTGCACTGCGGGAGCACAATTCCCATGTTGGGAACAGGTTGGGAACTCGCAGCCCTTTCGCAGCCTGAAATCTCATCTAATGACCTTCCCACCATGGGAAGGACCATTACTTGGTTATGCTAATAATGTTATGAACTAGAGTAGTTGTGGTGACTATTATGAAGGATTCACCTAAGGATCATTCAAAGGTCAAAGTAATTTTCATCTTGAATTTCCTAGTGTGATGCTCATGCTAGTCCCTAAAGGAACTAAGTGTTTGTCAAGAAAAATTGTCAAAAACTACCATTTTTAGTATACTGCCCAAAATTGGTACTATTTTTTATTTGGAACTTCAACCATATGAAAGTTTAGTAGAGTATTATGAATATGAATAAAAAATTTCAGCCCATTTGACCATGTAGTTTGAAAGATTATAACATTTGAAGTGAGAAAAAATCTTCTTTTATTTATGCGAAACAAGATAAGTAGACTTTGAGTATTCTTGGAGTAAAATTTTTGCTCTTGATGAATTTGTGTCTTTCCACTATTAAGTTCTAAACCTTGTTAGGTACACTCAAGCAAAATTACATTTGGATAAGTGATGTGAAAGTCATGAAGCTTCTTGTTTTATTGGCAATTTTAGCAAATTGTTTAAGAAAATATTGTATTGGATCTACTTATAAACTCAATTTTAAATTTTTTTATAAAATAAAGTTGCACATAGTTTAGTTTAGTTTTTCTAAAACAATCTCACTATTGGGATTAATGTGTTTTAATTCCAACTCAGAGCTATCAACATTTTGTTTTTTCCTTCTATCTTGTACCTACTTCGACTTAACAATTTTTTAAAGAATGAAAATCATATGGAAGGGGGGGTGATTTTTCCCCAAGCTTCCAATTCAATTCTTTAACATAAAAAATCTAATTTTCAATTCATAGTATAAAACTTTTAAATTAAGAAGATTCAAATCATCATAATCTTTTCAGGCTAAGAGTGAAAAATTTGTTTTCTTTATTTTAAAGCCTTATATCTTTTGATCAATACACTCAAAGTTACTCAATTTTTTTCTATACATTTTCATGCTATTCTAGTCCAAGAACCTCTAGTTGGATATGCAAAAGAAACAAAGGTTTGAAAATTTTGTTGTTTGCATTGAAATTGGGAGTTTTGAGAGTTTTTTGACCAAAATAAATGGCCTTGGGACTCTAGGAGTTAAGTGAACTAGCAATACACTAGTCACTTGCTAATTTTTTATGTAGAGAGGAAATTTTTTGTTTGAAATCAAAATGGTGAAAACTTAAAGACAAACATTTGGAATATGTGGGAAAATTTAAAAAAAATCAAAGTCATAAATTTCAAGATAGTGGACTTTGAAGTTAGAAATGTTTTTTCTCAAACTTATTTGACAAGATTAGTAGAGTTTGACTCCTCTTGGAATGAGATTTTTGTACTAAATATTTTTGTTTTACAATTACATATTGCGTCATATTAATAACCTACATGCCAAATTTCAAAAGTAGATGAAGAATTTAGCAAAAGACGCCAAAATTGTTTGGATTTTTTTAGGTTGCATAACTCTTTATCTAAGCATTTGATTAGATTTTTAAAATTTCCATGAAGGCAATGAATGTTCTTATTTGTGTCATAATTTTGAGAACAACCATTCAAAGTTTACTTTGTATGACCCTAATTGAATTTTCAAGACTTTGTTGAATAGACACTTGGTCCTTTAGGGGCTAGTTGAGACTAACTTAGAGAGTTGGAAGCAATTTCACTTTGATTATTGTACCCAGTGATCAGGGTCGGTATTCCCAATTGAAAAATTAATTAAAGTAAAAAATGTTATTTTTAAGGTGCTTAAAGAATAAAAGACTTGTTATAAATTGGTTGCAACTGGCAACCATGTGTTTTTTCAAAGATAAGAAAACATTTAAAACCTAAACTATGGCACATTTAGAGTACATTAAAAGAATCTAAATCAAATCCAATTCTTTTAGTTTAGTATTTGGTAACTAAAGGTAGTATAACCCATGTGGCATGTACTGAAATTGTTCATAGATAAAAGTTTTGAACCACCATTGAGATAATGAATTTCAAAAGTCTAAATGGAATTAAAAAATAGTGCTAGAGGACTACATTTTTAGTCCCCCCCCCTAAAGAACCATGACCTTGGAATGTTGATCTTGATCCTTTGAGGCATAATAAATTATGATATAAAGGAGAACTGAAATACAAAATTTTCATTTTAGTAAGTGTTCAATTTTATTTCTACCCTTGTGCAAATATCATGAAGCATTCAATGACCAAGCTAGTTAATCAAATTATGCAAATTCTTTTGATGTTTCATAATTTATCACTTTTTTATTTTCAATAAAATATTTACGAATTCTACTTTTGAAAGCGCATTGCAAATTGCAAATTAAAGTACAACAATAGGTGTGAAAACATTGACAAATTAAAAATAATATCTAATCATGTTCATTTCAAAATTCTTAAAGTTTCACGGTCATAGAAGACTTATGTTAGGAATTCTTTATTAAAGGATTTATGAATATATTGTGTAGTTATTGTGTACAAGTGTCTTCAACACACCCATCTCTTTGAAAAATTAGAAATATAGAATATGAAGACTAAATTACAAAAAAAAAATACCACTTAATTGCCTAACTCCATATTATGTTCATTGTAAGTGCTTGGGATGCAAATTTTATGATCTTCATTTCTGTAAAAGTCTTGAAAAAACATATTTTATAACATTTTCTGGGATCTTTTGTCTATAAGGAATTAAAGAAAGTCAAAAAATTATTGTTGATCTGTATATGGTTAAGAAAATTAATTAGATGTGCATTTTGTTTTGACAAATGCCAACATGTATCCAACCATTAATTTTAAAACCAATCCAAAAATTGAAATTGAAATTGAAATTCCATTATGAGACTAGAGTAAATCAAGAGTTTTTATTTTCTAGATCCTACATCATAGGCTAAATGATAGGTGGAGAATTTACAAGAATCACTAGAGCCAATTGAGAATAGAAAAATATTCTATGATATTATAAGTGAACAACAATTCTTTGTATGGTACCAAGATTGTGACAAGAATTGCTATATGAACTACCATGGTACTCGAGGTTCATTCACCTATGACCAAGAAATAGGATGGATCATTTTCATAGTTACAACTCTTGGTTACTATAACACTCTTTAGATTTTCTAGAATGCCTTTAGATATTTTATATACAAATATTAAATATATATATATATATAAAGTAGAATAATAATTTAACAATTATTTTAAAAAATAAATAAATTATAAAAGGTATAAAAATTAGTGTAATTAGTTAAAACTACGTTATTTGTAATCTTTTCTATTGTGATGTATAGTTTTGTAATCAGGTCCATAGCAACATCCCCTGATTCTTTAGCCCCATCATCTTCTTTGGAATTTTTACTCATTTTTATTAATTTTTACTTATATCTCTGTGAAAATACATTATTTACCTCAAGCTCATCAAATTGATCACAAAGAAAGGCCATTTTTCAATGATTCAAGAATTATTTTGGATGAACAAGGAGGCATTTGGACAAAACATTTGCTTGAAGTAATGTCTTCATCATCCAAAAAATGAGTGTCGGAGCTCTTAGGGGTTAAAAGTTAATTGAATTATCTATCTACACTAGTAGAAAAGGTGGGCTTTGTGTACCAAGGAATTGTGCTAGAGAATGGTGCCCAAGGCCTATATTAATACTAGTTTGTTGCCAATGTGGGATTTGGGCACTACAATTTGATACTATTCATCGATATCCAAAGACCATTCTATAAATTATGCTTCAATAGATTCTTCATTCCCCTCAACTTCTAGTTTTGATCCTTCATTCCCTTTCAATTTTTGATAATTGCTTTAGTCCATACACTTTTAATTGTTTGGTAATCTTTAAATTTAATTCATTAGTATTTATGAATAAAACCAAAAAATCATGCTTTTCAGGGAGATAATATCATCTAGTCGGGCATCTAATTGTAAAAAATTTGTAAAAAATTCCATCTAGATTCTTACCTAAAGTCTAAAACCTCTATACATAATAGTCTTGGGTTGGTTTTAGATGTACTTATTATAAAAATTTGTATTTTATTATATGGAGTTCAAAAATGCAGTCTAAGAATATATACAATCCTTTTGAAACTACTATTGAGGGACAACATATGCATTTACAATTCCATAATAGAAACCATAACCAAGTTCTTCTTTGGACACATATTGTTGTTGTTGTTCTAGTGTAACACATTGGAATTGCACTAAAAGTGCAATAGATTGTTTGTACTTCTAAATGGGTTGTTCAACTTCAAAGATGGGTTCCCAATAACCACCATTGGAGGAAGACTCTAAATAGCTTTCTTTACAATCTCACCCAACATAAGTTGCTAAAATATATCTTCAATTGCTATCTCCTCTTATGTTTGTCTATATACAAAAAAAGATTCATTTGTCTCAATGGGGGCAACACGTCCATTAATTCTTCCTATGAGGGACATTCAAATGCATGAGGTGCCTAAAAGTACTACTTGAATACTAGATGTTCTCATTATGGATGTCTCCAACATCAATATGTTTGGCTATAATTGTTCAAGAAACAATTTTAGAACATTTATCGCAAAAACTTGAATCCATGATAATTAATGTATATGGTATCCAAATGATGCATTTCTTTGATGTATTGAAATCTCCTATTATTTTCTAATTAGAAAATATATATTTTATCAATCTCATAATAGAAATTGTACAAATTAGAAAATGTATAACTTTTAATTTTCCCTACTTTATACTAGAATTTACATCATGTTTTGGCTTTGGATCAAAGGAAAGGCTTTGCATTAACAAAGTTAAGCTTACGTGGGAGGAAGTTTAAGGAGGGAAATGAGCTAGTGCTACATGGACATAGCTTCGGGTTAAGGTGGATGAGTCCCTACCTTCACATAGTTGCACCTAGTAATTTGACCCTTTTTTAAAAACAACTTGACTTAGAGATCCTTGCCTAAAATGTATTCCCACTATTTACAAGAGTATAGGGACTAAAAATAATACCAACTGTTGATTATAAAAACACCTATTTTCAACACTTTGAAAATTCATCATTTATTTAGTAGGTGTCCCGAAAATGAGTAGGAGGGGAATCTACTTCGAATATGTTGCATTTAACTACTTTTGGACTTTCGAAGGGTTCATAATTCATAATAGAAAAAAATGTTCGTTTGGAGATAAAGCAAAACATCAGGAGATCTATGCAAAATATCGGGAGATCAATATAAAATTTATAAAGATCAATAAAACATTTGGAGATCTACAATTGTTATTATCTAGAGATCTTTGAATATTTTGTCCATAATTCACTTAGTAGTCCAAAAGTAGTTAAATGTGGCATGCACACCTTTTTTTACTTCTAATAAGATCCAACAAAAAATTAAGCCATTTAATAATAGGAACAATGTGCAATTACTTTTTTAGTCGGTTTTGGGTGTAACGGAGTTTACTCTAAAAGTGACTATGTTCTATAAGCGATCATGACACGTAAGTACATTTTTCTTTCTTCAATGAACCAATAATGTACATTTCAAAAATTCATAACTAATTCCAAAAAATATGTAACGACTTGAGTTAGATGCCAACTCCATTTTTCTTCCTATGAAAATTTTTTGAATTTTTTTTGAGGAGTTTAGCTTCCTCCCAAAGACAATCTGATCTTAAATGGTCGTTTCAAGAGCAAACCACTTTAATTAACCCCTTAGTGTCCAAATCTTTCTAAATGTTTTTTTATGTGCATACCAATTTTGTGAGTGTCTATTTATAGTTATCTCCAATGAAGCAAATTGTTTGTTTTTTCAAAATTTAATTGTATAGATGTTTGAAAAACTTGCCTATTAGTGTGCATACCAATTTTGTGAGTGAAATTACACAAGAGTTGTGAGATTATAACAAGAGAAATGTATGTATTTTATTTTTAGTATGTTGCCCTTGACCACAATGTTTGAGAAAATTGCAAATAAGAGTTTTTTGGGATTGGAGGTGACATGAACAACTAGAAATTGTGTTAGCACACTAAAATGCCCTTCCAAAAACCTTAAGTTCAAATCAAGAGCTATCAAACTCATTACACAATCCACCTTGCAATTGTTGAAATGCAATTTTCTTTAATAAGTAGAAATTGCAAATAACTCCAAATCAACACTTGCCTATTTAAATTTTCAATGGTGAAAATCATGAAAACACTTTACTCTTTCCATTGGGACCATTTTCAAAGCAAATGGATATGTACAGTTTTTTAGATCTCAAATCAAGATAAATTGGCAAGCTTTACTTAAAGCCGGGAAATCAAGTAAAATTTACAAACAATTTACTCTTCCACTAATGGTAAAAATATACTTTTGGGGTTTTCTCAAAAATCAAATATTTACCTTTTTCAGTGAAAATTAAAAGCTCCCAATTGGTAACCTTCAATTCTGCCTGTAAATTTTATTGAGGAATTCAACTCCCCACATCAAAACAAGCCTAAAATTTTGCATTGACCATATTGGTCAATTACGTAGTTAGAGGTTAATTCCCTTTCAGCTCCCTGGAATTGCACTATTGCAATGAAAAGTGCTTGAAGCTAGTCCGAAATGACCCTAAATTACCACATGATGGAGGTAAGGTACCCAAACTGAATGGTGTGGTTGTGGAAGTTCAACCCCTGGCAGCAACAACATCATTACCTTATGTGAAATCAGCCTCTCCTCCTGACGGAAAACCCTTGCCGTGTGTTCCTTCCTTGAACACACTGGTTTCCCGAAAAAAAAAAAAGTGCCTGCAGCACAGACCACTCGACCTGCCTGAACGGGCTCTTCAGCTTCGGATGTGCGTTCCCAGTGCAGCAGACCACTGGACCTCGGAAACGGCGCCGGTCTCTTCAGCTTCGGAGGTGCGTTCCCAGGAGCCGCCATGGGAGGAAACCAGGTGAGTAGTCTGCTCACTGTAAATTCCTTCCTGTACTGTACTCCACTGACCGAACTTCTACAGTACTATGATACCAACCAGGCAGCAAACAGTGCTGACAACTGAGCTGTGAGGGAGGGGAGACTGACTGAGCCCTCTGCCTGCCTGCCTGCCTGCTGCCTACGCGCCGTGCCTTTGGGTTCCGTCCTGTGGCGCCTGCTGCTCCGCCTCTGCTCTGCCAGCCTCCAGTGGCCCTCACATGCCTGGTGCGGAAATCTCGAGCCCAATTGGCCCGTTCCTTTTGCTTGGCTCCAATCACTCGGACTCTCTCACAGGCTCACACTCGCCAAGGCCCCACCAGTGCAGCCAGGCCAGGCCCCCAAGGACTGACTGACGGGGCTGAGCGGGCGGGCGGGCCACATCGGATGGATTTCCAAGGCCTAAACTTACTGGCCGACCTCTAGCATTGCTGCTTTTGATTGATCAGGGTGGATTGACCCCCTCGCTCGGCCTTACCAGGGGTGCAAGTAAAAAAAATGCTCCCTATTTTGGGCCGTTCTAGGGTATACACTTGACCTCACCTAGCTAATTTGGGGTCTCTGATCGCAAAAATGAATTCAAAATTTGCAAAAAAATTCATGTGCACAAAATAAATAATTCTAGGGTTTGCCCGCAGGGCTGAGCGAGGGGGTCAGTTCTCCCTGGCCTTTTGATTCGGAGCGGCCGTTGCAGCAGGCAGGCTTTCAGCGACAGGGGAAGGAAACGGAACCATCCACGAACTGGAGTAGTGATGCAAATTTTGCGCTCGCAGTACTAATGTATAGGACAAACCGGTGCCTTGGAACGGAAGGTCACCTTCCCCTGTTAGTGTCTTTCTGCAGCATGGAATCCATGGGTGGTATCATCACTATCATGTCTCGGGAGTACAACACTGCCAAGACGAAATATCTCGCCAGTTTAGAAAAAGGTGAGAGTGTCGACAGAACTGTCTGGGGTGGGTGATTTTTTCAAAAGACCTGCATTTGATATTTTTTCCTCCATGCCTTTGATATTTTTTTCGTCTGCTCCGGCGACTTGTGGGGCTGGTATCCGTCCTGCACTGTTCCGGAGCGCAACTTGGAGCCACTGTTTTGTTGTTTTGTTCCAACTGAAGGTGCGGCAACATGCTTCGATTGACAATTTGACAGTGTCCACGATGTTTCCACCGTTGATTACCATCGGTGGATGCTTGATGTACTTGAAGATTCCATTGCAGTGGCCTTCATCGCTGGTTTATGTTGCAAGCAATCCTCGTTTTTGGCATTTGTTCTCGACACAAATGGGAAACAAAGTTAACAGAACAGCAGTGGAAAGTATGTCTTGTTCCAGTCACTGAGTCTGCCCAAGTTGACTGGCATTGGTAATTAATTGGATGGACTAACTACCTCTTTGTGAAAACATGTCTACATAGATAAGGGAAATAACCGCCAGAAGCTAATTGTGGGTCTTCTCGTGGTCATTTGCCTGGTCTACTCCACGAGCGAACCTAAAGCATGGCATGATTTCATTAGTGTAATTTTTTTTTATTGTAATTGTAATCACACTTTAATCTCTAATCTCTTTACTCTCATTGTCCATCGTCCCCAAAGAATTGGCTATGACATAGATTGAAGGCGCGACAAATGAACTTCAATTAATGACAGCGTGCCAAGTGTGCAAGTTATTCCATAGTGTCGTTTTAGGCATTTCTGAGGTCACACAGCTGCTCCAGAGCTCGTTTTAATTGGCGATGACAATGTCTTATTTTGCAGCTGCGTTTACATTGATACAAATTCAAATATCCAATCGCTTGTTCAGGAATCAGAAATGTTTCTCAAGTCGACAATTGAATTTTGTCCAGGAATCGGTAGAAAGAATCCACTCTTAGTCTCTCATCACGTTCCGGAACTCTTGACTTTCAGGTGGTGTCGTCAAGGAGGAAATAGGCAAAGCAGGAGATACAGCGCTGGAGTGATGAGACCAATGAAACGCTTTAAAAAGATATGATTCGTAGAAATGATTCGGAAAGCTAATGTGGCGGTCTTATCCGGGATTAGATCCGTTTTTGTCATGTGACCACGAGGATCCGAGATTGTACCGGACTGGTTACAATCCGTGAGGGACATGCTTGTTACTGAGCCCGTAGTGAAGGTCTCCGAAGCATGCGGCTGGAGTTTACACCAATAATGCCTGAAGGAAAAGCCTTTTGTTTTTAACCCTAGGGTTTCTACAATCATGAGCCTGTCACACTGGTGGGTGTCAAATTACTGCTTATGAAGCTATCTTCAGTGGATTATCTGAGGTCTTGTTGATGCTATCTTTCTATGATGCAGGAGCTAGTGAATCGTTTTTCTCTCCAGTTCGTTGATCAAAAACCTTGCTCAACAGGGTGGGTTATTGAAATCAACAATTGAACATTGTCACTTACGAGTAAAATCAGACTCTTTCGTAAGCACTTCAAAGCAATTGTCCACCACACAGGTGAAAAACGAACTCCAGTTCTTCAATGGACCTGGCGTTCATTAAAACCTGGTCATGCATTGTCCCACATCAATAGGCAGCATTAGTGACACACAATTATATTATTCCTTTTGATTGTCCTCCATTTCATCCTTTGGAGATTTACATACAGCTGAGCAATACAAATCATTGGGAGTGATCTCGTAGTGAGTTTCACTGCTTTAAGTTCAACAAAATTGCTGATTCCGTTGAACTCAAAAGTGTGAGACCTAGTGTCGGTCCATATATAGATCTTCAACGAGACCAGACAATACGTGGTTACTCTTCCCTGATCTATAAAAGCGTGATACCGGACTGCTCCATGAATTCAACCAGCTCATTTGCGGAGACATGCATTGGTGAGTGATTTTCAGGTATTGTTTGTTCTGTCACGGCTATGGGTAAAACTCTAGATGAAAATTTGAAGTTCTTCCACATCCCCAGAGTTAGTAATTTCGGTACTCATGACACAAAAATTGAACTCACACGTTGAGTTGCGGTCCCTTGTGTCTTTGAAGAGTCATATCAATCAAAAATCAGGAGGGCTAATTTCTTCCCTATTCAATAGCTTGTTTCTTTTAACTTTCCACAGCATGGCTAAGGCCACCCAAGCTACGATGGTGTTTGCAGATATGTGTATCTTTAAGCAGAAACTGAGGCGAACGTTTAGATAAGTTCTGTGGCACTTATGAGACATAATTTCCTAAGAAAACGACGATCTAAAGGATTGCAAAGGTGATAATGAGTTTGAATGCGTGACAGGTGTGCATCGTCATTCCAACGCATCACAACCAGGGGAACACCTGCGGAATAGAACGGCCAGAAACACTTGAGATCTTCAGATGCATTAAGTGTCCTGGAAATGTTTGAGAAAACTCTATGCCTTCTCTATTATTTACATATATATCACTGCATCTGAATGATAACTGAGCGGAAGCCAGTGGCACAACCTAATACCCTTGGCTATCATCGTAATCAAGCTTGGCGTCACTCCTGAAGCTCTCGCCATATCTTGGTAGTGAATTATATCACAGGCACTCAAAGATGAAATACAGATACCCTCTCCGAGATTTCAGCCCACAATTCTTGGATAGTTGTAGATAGGGAGGCAAGTGGGAAAGGATGACAATGGGTGTGCGTACCTTATTTGGAATAGGGTGAAGCTGTCCGCTTGCTCTACGTTCAAAGCACACGTACACCTGATAAGACTGCCTTTTGCTTGCACAAGCTTCATAAGCTTCATAAGCTTCACATTGGGAGGCAATGGAAGGCTTAGAGTCCCATCGCACATTGTGTAGTGTAGGTTTAGCCACAATCACAAGTTTTTCTGCAACATTTCAGAGCAAATCGTTCTTGGCAGAGAATAATTTGGAGTTATTAGAACAATCCTCATACCAAAACGGAGAGAGAGGAGCAGACATCCTGTGCCTTACTGTGCCTCACTTCTTGTGAGGTGTTTAGAGCATCCTCAGTTGTAACGGTATATTGACCCTCCAAATGTATTTCTAACTTTTGAACAGTATATAATTAGAACTTGAAATTTGTATCATTGGAAGTGCATCCAAAAGAACTTTGAGAAGGTACAAGAAAATTTAAATTTAGACATTGGACAACCTCTTCAAAAGCAAGGTAAAAGTCAGAAATTATAGAGGTTTTAGCATATCACGGTTATCAAAGCAAAATTTGGCCATAGACATTCCAAATGTGACCAGGGCCAGAGGGGCATAAGATATCCAAATGAAACCAAAGTGGAGTCTTTTATTACTCCAACGATCATTTTGGGCTCTTCAAGGGAAGCCAAAAAATTGGAGAATGTAAATTCCTTCATCTTGAAATTTAAGGTTCTTTATTTTGACAATACTCTATTTTTATGAGTCTAAATGATGTGGATGAAGGGAGGCCGTCCAATGAATATAGTCAATGACACAATCTATTTGACATTTAGAACTTTTCTCCAAAAATTAAAAATTAGTCCAACAAATTTGACAGTTCAATTTGACTTTTTTTTAGTAATTAGTAATGAAATACTAAAATTTTGGGGGTTAACCTCTAATGTCCCTTTGCCCCTTGGGGGACAAAATGGATTTTGGGTAGGCTCTTATAGTCTCAATATTCATCATGATTTTTTTAAACTATTTTTGAAGTTAAACTTAATTTTTTTCCTCATAGATTGTATTTTTATCTACATAGAAAGCTTTGGTTCATTCTATTTAGATTAGTGTTGTGTAATTGTTATGGACAATCTTATTTTTTGAGCAATCAAAGCATCTTCTTGAAAAAATAAATTGTAGGATTCATTTTTCAACTCAATTTTCACAATTTAAGAAAATTCACAATTTTAAGATGTTTTGCTAGAAAAATGTCACGGTTGAGATCAATGTTTTAATTCCATCTTAGAGCTATTAATGGTTTAGTTTTTCTTTCAATCTTGAACCTACTTCTACTTTATGTTTTTTTAATGAGTAAAAATTAAGTGTTTAAAAAAAATATTCTTAGACTTTCAACTCAATTCTTCAACATACAAAATTGGAAATTCAAAATCAACAGTGTAAAAAATTTAAGTTAAGAAGATTCAAATTTTAAAAATCTAGTCTAGCAAGGTGCAAAAAAACTTGTTTTTTTCACTTTAAATGCAAATATCTTGCAATCTACAAAGTCAAAGTTTTGAAAAAATTTCCATATATTCTTGCACTAGTTTAGTACAAGATCCTAGATAAATATGCAGAAAAATAATTTAAAATATTTTTTGTTCTTTGCAATAGAATTAAATTTTTTGAATGATTTTTGATAGAAAAAGGTATTGGGACTTTAATGGTTAAATGAGGGGAGGCTTTTGGAGAATGTATAAAAGGCCACCCCTTCTCTTCCCAAACCACCCCCATTTTCTAATGTTGAACCTTTGACATTTTGTCTATGTAGTGTTTTTGGCCAATTTGGCCATTTATTGTTCACATGGTGTTTTGGGAGCATTTTTGTTCAAATCTTAGTGTTTTGGTGCACTCTTTGAAGGATGTGGAGGTCCCTTCAAATGGCTTGATACTTTGTGTCTTGTTCACATGTTTTGTGGCACTTGTATACTAATGTTTATGATTTTGTGCATTTATTTGAGTTTTTGGATCATTGTCTTTTTGTTGTTGTCTTGCACTAGCTCCTTTGTTTGAAAATTTTCATTTTGGAGAATTCTCCCTAGAGCCTTGACATGTAAGCTCACATGTAAGACACGTGATCCACATAAGACACATGATCCAAAAGGGGATGAGGCAGCTACTGCCTCTTTTGAGTGCATTGTGATACGGATGTCACAATGCAATCAAATTCAAATTTTTTTAACCCCCTAGTACTCCCCCGGGGAAATTTAAATTAAATTATATTAATTTTTTTTGGAAATCCACCCCCATTCCACCACTTGTAATTTTCAGATGAGGGTGGGAGTGGCATTCGATATGGGATAAATCTCATATCCCCGTATTATAACCGTATCACATACCATGACCATATCTGTACTCATATCGTACATGTATCCCAAACATATATCCATATCCATATACCATATCGTATCTATCCATATTTGTATTCGTATCCATATATAGGGATGTTTTCAAGATCAATGGCATTCGGGGGGGGGGGGGAGATTTATTTTTATTTTTAAATCAACAGTTTTTTTAATTTTTTGTTGGGGGAAGGGGGGAGGAAATGGAAGAAATTGAGGCTTCACCTCTTTTCAGTGCATTGTGTAAGACACGTGATCCATGTCAAAGTTCCGTGTGTTTGGTACACAAGGTTTTTATGTTTTTGTTTCTAATAAATTGTGGAGCTTTGACTTTGTACACCGTACTACTCATCCTTGTCTTTCATTTTGTTATAGTTTTTTTTCCCAATAATCTAGTTAGGTGAAAAGCAAAAAAATTGGTTTTCTAATTAATGTCGTAAAAGTTTTTGATATTTCTTCCATACATTTTTATACTAGTCTAGTGCAAAAGCCTACAATTGGATATGCAAAAGGAACACATCTTTAAATTATTTTTTGTTGTTTGCATTGACATTGACAATTTTGAGAATTTTTTAATAAAAAATGGCCTTAAGAACTTTTAGAAGTTAAGTGAACTAGCAATACACTAGTCATTTTTTGATGATTTCTTGTGTAGTGAGGAAATTTTTGCTTGAAATCCAAATGATGAAAATTTAAAAGAAAACATTTGGAATATGTGGAAAAACATCAAAAGAATTTTGAGGTCACAAATTTCAAGATAATAGATGACTTTGAAGTTAGAAGAAAAAGTTTTTTCTCAAACTTGTCCAATAAGGTCAGTAGAGTTTGACTCCTCTTGGAATGAGATTTATGTACTAATCATAGTTTTTATTACAATTAAATGTTGTATCATGTTAATTACTTACATACCAAATTTCATGATTAGATGAAGAATTTAGCAAAAGATGCCAAAATTGCCCATAGTTTTTTTAGGCATCATAACTCTTGATATGGACATCCAATCAAATTTCCATGAAGGGGATGAATGTTCTTATTTTGTATCATAATTTTGAGAACACCATAAAAAATTTGACTTCATATAATTCTATTTCATGTAATGTACATTTTGCCTATTCAACAAAACCACAAGACAACTAATAATTCTTCTAGGAAAGGTCAATAAGTCTATTGTTTTGTGACTAAGGTCACTGTAGTCATAGAATCTATAGTGAATATGTGAATTGTAGGAAATTTTGATTTTAAACTCTGATTTTCATGTTTCTATAGTGCTTTAAAGGCTAATTTGTGAATATTATTAGTAAAGTAGGCTTTACTATAGTTTATCACTAATAGATAGATAGTAGTGGATGAATGGGGTGCAAATCTATAGTGGCGGTTATTTACCTGTCAGGTGAACAAGGTGAAGAGGACGATTGTGAATTTTTGAAGGCAGTCTGGAAGAAGTCTAGGGCTCCTGCGGTGTTGGCCGAAAGAGGTGGAATGATCTATAGTTTTGTTTGTAATAATTAAGAGAGAACGGAGTTAGTTTCTATAGTGTTGGTGTCTGTGTTAGTTGGGCTGGATCGATAGATGTTAAGGAGCGGAGTTGGAGAGGATGAAAAACAATTGTAATATTTTCTATAATGAAATTCAATATGGAGATTATCGGTGGAAATTGTGTTCAATGGAGTTGAAATTGTATGTGTGTGGATTTATGATTGAGTTATGAAAATTGTGAAGTTTTCTATTGTGTTGTGATTATAGATGTGAATGACTGTATGTTCTGAAATTATGTGTATCAATTGTAAGTGTGTAATTGTGCAGAGAGATAAGTCTATGGATTTAATTCTGTGAGGAAATTCTATTGTCATGTCTGGCCATGAAGGCATGTCTGAATCTAGTTTTAATTGTTGTATCAATTGTGTCTGAGTATGATGCTATCGAGAGTTCATGATTTGAATTGGGAGTTAATCTATAGAAATGATGTGATTAGAAATACACTGAGTGTAAATCTGTAAACCAGGATCAATAGAACTGAATATGAGTGATATAAAATGGATAAGGAATGTGCTAAGAAAGAAGTGAAGAAATGTAAATACTGTAATTGATTGAGTTATTCAAAGCTTAAGTGTAAAATTGAGAAGGAATCTGTTATGGAAGAAAATAACAAGAGTCCAACTAAAGGAAAGCTGGAGCTAAATTGTAAAAGCAAAGGAATCAATTGAAGATGTTGGACAATTGGAGGAGCAAATCAATAGAAGATTGTACTAGAGTATTTGGTGGAGTTGATAGGAAGCCAGAGAACAAAGCGAAAGCTATGGAATCGACTAGAGATTGACTAAGTTCTTAACCTTGGTGTTAATTATAATAAGGCTAATTGATCTATTGTATTGGTTTGAAGTAGTCATTCCCCATTCCCTTCAATTGTGCATAAACCTTGGAAATGGATTAAATCCATTACCTTATAGGATTACCCTAGAGCACCCATACCTCCCTACTAACAAACTCAAAACTATAGGAATTTATCAATAGTTCAATCTACAAAAAATACCAATCTATAGTCACTTGTTTTGTATTTTAGATATTTATCTAATTTGATTTGAGGCTTGTTTTAGGGAATAATAAAAGAAACCACGCTTATAGGCAATTAGGGACTGTCCAACCCTGATGCTATTTATAATAGACTCAATGAATATATGCTATCCCAATCCTATATAGTATTTTGGCTCAAATGTCAAATCTCTGGTCAAATCCTCAAATTTTGATCAATTTGTCATGCAACATGTATACACTATCAACGCAATCAAATGCCAAGTTATATATTTAAAATACAGTTTTTTTAGGTATGAAACAAATTCTTTAATTAGTTCTTTAAATTGTTTTCACTTCTTGTCATGCCCAATTGACTTGCCTTAGAATCCAAGCTATACTGCCAACATGACAAAGATTGAGAACTTGCAATTAGACCATCGTGCAAATAAGGTAACAATAGCAAATTGCAAACCTGTATATTGCACACAAGAATTTGACACTTAAATTTAATTGGAAAGAGATACACAATTGAGATTAATTAGATTGCAAACTTTTGTATTGAAGAATTAGACGATCATAATTAAACCATTTTCTCATTGCCCCAAATACACTAAGATGAAGCCTCAATTGTGCAAAAATTGGTTAACTCAAGTTATTTAAAGATCCTTACTACATTGGATCATAATACCACATTTGCTAATTGACTTCTCCAATCAGGTGGTTAGTGGCAACCACTATAAGAAACTTGTGTTTTAGATAATGAGTCCTAATATTTTAAAAAGGATTTTAGGTGATGTCCAATGCAACAAAAACGTGTTTTTATGTCAACATTGATGTTACATTGGACGTTTTTGTTGACATAAAAACATGGATTTGTTGCATTGGACATCACCTAAAATCCCTTTAAAAAAAATTAGGACTCATCACCTAAATGTGGGTTTCTTATAGTAGACAATTTTTCATAGGAACTTAGTCTCACTTGACAATTGGACTTCACATATTTTTATATTATTCACACAACTTGAACATACATCAACTCAACACTTCCACCAAGTATCCACAAACACATACATACAATCAAATGGACCTGAATCATTTATACATATAGTGTGGTATCCAATGCAATTTGACATTCACACAAGCATTCATGATAGCATTTCTTTCACCATCTGTCACAATTATTTATGCAATTAGATTGAGAGAATTATAGCCTTGACTCAACCTCCTCCCAAAATTGCAATCTCACTAGGTTTCCCAAGTTAATTCAAGCAAAATTCACAACTACACCTAGGTTACTCCATTGAACACATTTTAATATTGTTGATTAGGTACATTTAGGCTTCAGTAATTTTTTGAATTCTCACATGTATACACGATGGCAACAATTACAAATTTAAACTCTTGACAATACTATATTTAAACTTAGCAATTTGATCTCCTATATGACTAGACAATTCAACACTCCATATTCATGGTATGACCTAGTTAAATTGACCATTGAAGACTTTGAACAAATTTACAGACCACTATTACAAAATGCACACACATCAAGTCAACACTCGGCAATTTTTTACTCTTGTGACTTGACAACTAGGTGATTGCAAGAAAGACCAAACAATTTTGGTAGTATTCTGCCAAAACAACAATTTGTTGCACTGAGTACTATGAGTACTACAATACTACAAAACGGAACAATCTCAGTTGTTGATCTGAAAAATTGATGGTTTATAGTACTTTTGACTACTTATAAGTACTAAAACAATACTCTTTGAAAAAAAAGACAATTTATTACAGAAAATAGATAAAATTAAGTATAAAATAATAATAATTAGAAAATCATAAACTAAAAAACTAAAATGGCCTTTTGTAAAGACTTAATAGTGATCACATTTCACCAAAAACTAGAAGTTGAAACCATCGTGAATGTTCAGAGCACTATGCGCATGGGACCCCTATTTGCACGCATGTTGAGGACAAAGAATTGTGTTTTTCTTAATGCCCTTTAGTAGGCATATGCTCGTCTAATGTAGGAAAAGCCCACAAATCTTTAAACAATTATAGCAACTTGACAACTTAATTGTGTAATTCTTACACACTAGCTCAACAAACACAATTTCAATTACTCTCGCACATACACCTACGCACAATGCAAATTGCACCCAAATTTCAACTTTTGTTAATTTGATCACTCAAGTAATTGTACAAATTATCTCACAATTTGTACACAAAATTTTTTAGTTGAATTGACAAGATTTGCACACACTACAACAACGGCAGTGTTTTATGACTGCAAAAATATGACTAAGGATGACTAGCAACTACTCGCAGTCATATTCTTGGAGGTCAATACCTTGGGGAGAAATATGACTGCAAAATATGATTGCCAGTTGTTTTTGGGCCTTGTACTTCACGGGCGTATATTATATGTCCGTTGGGAACACCAAAATATTTCATAGGAAATGGTAGGAAACTCGTTTGAGAACATTGAGTTATATTATTAGTTTTATTTTCATGGTAGTAACATTTTTTTATTTTTGGGCAACCTAAGAAAAACATGAGCAATCAAAAAAAATATAGACAAGCCATTGTTTAAAATTTTGAAACCTAATCACCACTTTTTAGGGTTTTGAAACCCTAGCCTTCATTTTTTTAGGGTTTTGAAACCCTAACCGGGCTTTTTTTAGGGTTTTGAAATCGTAGCCACTACTTCTTTTGACTCTTCTTCCTTACCTTTTGTTGTCTCTTGTCTCTTTTCTCTTGTCTCTTTGAGTTCACTCTTGTTTCTTAGTTGTTGTGTTTTGTTGCATTTTGAGTTCACTCTTGTTTCTTAATTGTTGTGTTTTGTTGCATCTTGAGTTCACTCTTGTTTTCTAGTTGTCTTTTGTTGCATCTTGAATTCACTCTTGCTTCTTAGTTGTTGTCTTTTGTTGCATTTTGAGTTACTCTTACTTCTTAGAGTTACTCTTACTTCTTAGAGTTACTCTTACTTCTTAGAGTTACTCTTACTTCTTAGAGTTGTTGTCTTTTGTTGCATCTTCACTATTCCTTCTTGTTTTTTTCTTCTTGCATCTCAATTCTTTCTTCTTCTTCTTCTTTCTTATTTCTTACTTTTTGTTCTCTCTTTTTGTTTCTTGTTTCTTTTTGTTGCATCTTAACTCTTTTTTATTGTTTCTTGTTACCTCTTAGTAGTTGCTCCTTATTGTTTCTTGTGCATCTTAACTTGTATTTGTTGTTATCTTTTAGCACTTGTTGCCTTTTTTTTTTCTTGTTCCTTGCATCACCATTGTTTTTCTTCTTACCCTAAATTTGAATTACATATTTTCTATTGTTATAAACTATTGAAGATTGAGCTTTGTTGTATGTTCATTAAAAATTAACCTCCTATTTCTTTAATTGTATATGGAAGCAATAAAATTGGAACAAAGTTGTTGGAGGCTATTTGCAACTTACTTCATATTATTGTAAAAAATATAGTCTCTATTGACTTGTGTAAATAATTCATTGTGATATACATATTTTGTATTTGTGACTAATAAATTATAAATGTCATTGAAAGGAGTCACATTCCTTCTTATATATTCTCTCTCCAATATAATTGTTTCTTGTATATCTTTAAAATCATATGTATTTGTTTTTAACTACATGAATTTTTTTATTCAATTGTTAAATCATTTTAATGTATAATTGCAAATATGCTTAGGTATCTTACAACCGTTGTATGATTTGTTCAATTCATAGTTCAAAATACATATCAATAAAAAAATGACTACTTGGAGTCACAAAATGATTATAATAATTTCCAAAAAATGACTAAGTGATCTCAATATGACTGAAAAATATGATTGAGAAGAGTCGTTTTACAAATCATCAAAAAATATGACTCACCGCAGTCATATTCCACATGACTGCAAAATATGACTCACCGCAGTCATATTCCACATGACTACAAAATATGATTCACCGCAATCATATTCCACGTCATCAAAAAATATGACTCACCGCAATCATATTCCATAATAACAAAAAATATGACTCACCACAATCATATTCCACGTCATCAAAAAATATAACTAAATGCAATCATATTTCATAGTAATAAAAAATATGACTGACCGCAGTCATATTTCACGTCATCAAAAAATATGACTCAACGCAGTCATATTCCACAAAATATGACTGACCATAGTCATATTCCACGTCATCAAAAATATGACTGAATGCAGTCATATTCCACGTAGGATTTTTTCATTTACCCGGGCAGCTCAAGAAAAAGTCAAAAAAAGTCAAAATATACGCCTTGTTGTCATACTATGACTAATTATGGGTATTTATACCTTTCAACTTATATGACTGCCAATATGACTGATGTCTGAAGTGACTGCTTCTAAACAACTGCAGTCAGTCATATTCCGAGTCATCTATGATGATTTTCGCGCGAGTCATATTTTTTGATTTTACGACTCACTGCAGTCGTTTTTTGCAATCATAAAACACTGCTTTTGTTGTAGTGACACAAAGTACTCTCACACTACAAAACATTCATGCATTACCAACTCTTGACAATTTGATTACTCACACAACTCCACGATTTATCTCACAGCTCATATATATTGTAATTCAAAGCCAACACAAAAAAATTCAATACAAGAACATAGCAAACACAAACGATTTGCAATTAATTTGCTGAAAAATTATATTCACAGGTTTGAGCGCAAGTTTATACATGAGTCATATACTCATATCATCTATATGAACTAGAAACTAAGCTAATAGACCTTTAGACATATAGTCCTAAAATTGTGAATATAGCACTTCATAAGAAAGGTTGTAAAGCCTATTTGCTCTTTTTCTATCCCTCCCAATTAGTCTATTTTATATTTAATCGATCACCAATTTGACTTTTGTATAATATATACAACCCTAAAGCACTTGCTAATGGAAATAAGACAAGTTGCTAACTCTATTCACACATCAATAGCCAAATAGACATAAAAATTAAAAATTTGGCAACGACACCTCAATTTTCAAGACTCCATTGAATGAACATTTGGTCCTTTAGAGGCTAGCTGAGACTAATGAGGGGATAGGAAGCAATTCCACTTTCATGACCAATTGAAAAATTAAATAAAGTGGAAAAATATTATTTTTAATGTGCTCAAAGAATTAAAGGACTTATTATGGATTGATTGCGATTGTCAACCATTTTATTTTTCAAAGATAAGAAAAGCATTATAAACCTAAACTATGTGCATTTAGATTGTATTTCTACAAGAGGATATGTATTGTACAATTTTCATTCTAAAATTCCCAAAGAATCTAAATCAAATCCAATTCATTTAATTTAGTATTTGGTAAGGTAGTATAACCTATGTGACTTGTATTGAAATTGTTGAGGAAATTGTTCGTAGACAAAAATTTTGAACCACCATTGAAATAATGAATTTCAAAGTCTAAATGGAATAAAAAATAGTCATAGGGGACTACATTTTGAGTGCCCTATAAAGAACCATAACCCTGGAATGTTGACCTTGATCCTTTGAGGCATAAGAAATTGTGATTTTAGGAGAACTAAAACATAAGATTTTCATTTTAGCATGAGCTTAATTTTTTTCTATCTTTGTACAAATATTATGAAGCATTGAGTGACCAAGCTAGTCTCATTGTTGTAGAGTAAACAAAATTATATTTGATGTATTTGAATGTAATTTAATTCATTTCATAAATCTCCCATGTACAATTTTCACTTGAATATGTTATCATCCATCTACTACTTGTTGTCTCCTTGAGGAGTCAATATCCCTTCAACACTTGGTAAATCATAATTCCTAAAAAAATATTTTTTCTTTTCCTTTAGTGGATAGTTATTCAAATTATTCAAATTCTTTGAATGTTTCATAATTTTGTTATACTAGATTATTAGTATAGAGATTACATAAGAGAGGATTTTAAACAATTTGTCAAGTAGTTTTCATCTTTTTGTAGAAAGAATTGGTGGAAAATGATGGATTTGATAGAGGCTATTGGATGTAGGAGAATTGATAGGAATGTTTGTGTTGATGGATTTGGTGGATGGCAATCAAGGTTTGTGAACCCTAAAACCCAAATTGTGCAAATAAACAAAATACTACTAGAAGGCCAACCATAGTTCAACAATTCGCAATGGAGGGACAATTGATCCAACATAGCAACTAATGAATTAAATCAAGATACGGAGACAAAAATTAGAGACAAAAACATCGAGGCACATGGCTTGATTATAGGGCAAGGTTGAACAACAATGACAATATGAAGAGAATCTAAAACACAAGAAAATTGGATTTTGAGAACCTTGTAAGCCGAAAGTGCAAGGCAAGGCAAAGAACATCAAATCAATAAGACAAGGGAAATGAGAGAGACCATATAATAGCAACCAAAGGGACAAGATTTGAGGAATGGAGACAAAATCCACGGAGAAGACAACTAATGACACCACGAGCAACAAGTGTAAGGAAGTGAGCAACATGAGAAGAATGCAATGAGGGCCCATAGTGATAGTTGCAAGTATGAGACTATGACAAAGAAATTTTGCAACCCAAAACATGGTTAGAATCATAGAAAAAAGATATGATAGCAAGAGTGCAATAGCCAATAAGGGCGAGAAAATGGCAAGGATGCAATCAACTGGGGAGGTGGTATAATGGATCAAGAAGATAGAGGAACAAAAAACCAAGAGAGTTAGGACAATGAGTGCTAGTGTCAAGGATGACAACAAGGAATTCTATGGCCCACTAATATAGCAGGAAGACCAAGGATTAATAAAAAAACAATCACATCAAATTAGGAGGATTGAAGGGGAGAAAAACATCTATTGCAATGAAGACAAGGAAGGATTGCTAGCAATAAGGGAAGAAGTAGTGCCAAAAGTAAATCGAGGACACAAGATCACGGGGGGCTAGAGCATCTCAAAGACAACAATCCAAGACCTCCACAAACTCCAAGTTTAAACCAACAAGAAGACAAAGAAGACAATGACCACGAGCATTCTAGTATGGTGGAAGGTTTTGAATTCTAACCCTAGAGTGCAATCCAAAAAAAACACATAGAGACCATGAAGGTTGAGAGCCTAGTCCATGTTGCGGGGTTGACAAATTTTGTCTTCATTATTACTAATCAATCAATTTTTCAATTGTGGTAGGTGAATTCTTTAAGTGATGGGGGAACTACACTAAAAAGGGTATTTAGTGTTGGATTACATTTAGTGTAATTACCACCCTACTTGACCCTATACTAAATGTCAATTTTAGGACAATTAGTGTAGTGCTAAACTTCAATGCGCCGCCTTTGTGTTGTCTTCACTTTTGTCATCTCCTTCCTTGGACTTCTTCCTTGGACTTCCTTTGCAATCTGCTTCTGCGACCTTACCTTGTATGTTGCCTTTTGGGCCTCTCTTCCATTCCAACTTGATTACCTTACCTACAACTTGGCTTCTTCTCTTCTATTGTTACCCCGCTTCTCCGCACTTACAATTCCTTGAGTGAGTGAATTTTTTGTGGGGGTGGGGTGGGTTTATACTCCCGCATTCCCGCCTCCCGTGAGCGGTTTGAATTTTTTGTGGGTGGGTGGGGGTTTATACTCCCGCATTCCCGCCTCTCGTGAGCGGTTTGAATCTCCCGCCTATTCCCGCTCCTGCTTGCTCCATCGCTCCTCGTTGCAGCAATTTCGGCTTCATCAAGGTTTGTTTTCCCCTATTCATTGATCCATTGACCTTTTTTTTTACTCATCTTCCCAGCGATGATCCGTCGACCTTTTTTTTTTTATTCATCTTTCCAGCGACTTGTCAACATTTTTGCTGATCTTTTGCTTCCCATTTTAGGAATCCACCATGGCCAACGCCCCACCGAGCAATTCCACACCCCGATGCTTACAACAAGTTTCTACAATTGCTATTTGCAAATGCATTATCACTTGGATGGTTCAAGATGAACTTGTGCACGGCTTTCCTGGGCTCTACATTTGCACAATCAATACATTTCCCGAGCATTTTCGAGCTCAAAGGAGTGCCAACCTTCTTTGGGCTTCCCGGTGGTGGACTCAACGTCAACAATTTTGCAATGAAGGAGAGGCGGACAACACATCTCCACCAATTTCATGCAGTCGGAGCCGGGATAGTAGGCGAAAACAACTTCACATAAAGGTAGCTCTCGGTCGTGGGCCCAAGCGAGCTAAATGGGTACTTTGGATCTATCCTGTATTTTTGGATGCATTTGACAAATTTAGAAAGGCTAAGGTCAAATTTTCATCCAAATTACTCATTGAGCTGGTTGTGACCATCTTATTAGATCCTACCTCTCCATATACAGCCGAATCTTGTGATCCAAAGGACAATGTCCTACTCACGGCCAAGTTGACCCCAAGTTGGGTTCAACAATTTATGCATGTGCACAACATTGTTTTGTTGTCACAAAGGGGACGTTTGTCTTGTAGTCTCGAGAAGGAACTACAAATTGAGATGGCAACAGCTTACCATCTAGGTGTGCTGCAAAGAGGATTCCAAGCCGGTGTTTTTGATGGAAATCTCATGGAAAACATTGACGAAACTCATTTTGTTGTAAATTTAGACAATGGTCGGACATTGGGATTTAGGGGAGACACGAGTGTCAAGTATGCTGAAGTGGTTTCAGGGGAAGATTCTATGACCATGGTCATTAGAATTTCCAGGGGGCATAGATCAATGATTGAAGCCCCTATGCTGATTTTTACCAATTCCAACAGCAATTACCCTATTCAGGGCTTGGAAGACAATATTCCAAGAGTATGTTACAGATCTAGGCCTAAGGGCTGGATGGACCAAAATCTTTTTGCTGAACCCCGAGCCTTCCAAGTTGATGTTCATGGCCGTACAAAAGTCATTTGGGTTGACAATTGTACAGGCCATAGTATAACCCCAACATTATCGGCTGTTATGGAAGCAAAATAGGCCACTCTTAGGTATTTGCCACCTTGTTCTACACATTTGTGTCAACCGGTAGATACATTTATCATTTCCAAGGTCAAGGATGCTTGGACCAAGCGATGGGAAGCAAAAAAGGCCGAGCTCATTGCAGCCAATGCTTGGCAAAATACTCCTTGGGTTGATGGGCAATGGTCAGGAAAACTCACAAATCCAAGAAAAAGATTTTTCCTACAATTGGTTGCGGATAGCATTGAGGATGTGAACAAAGAGGTAGATTGTGATAATTTGTCATATGCTAGGAAAGCTATGATTAGATTGGGTATGGCTTTGGGTGTTGATGGCACTTGGAGTGTCAATCAACTTTTTCCACATTTGCGGGAAATTATAGCCAAGCATGAACCATACTTCCATGGACAACAAGTTCCAGCCCAAGTATGAAATCTGTATTTTTTTGGCTCTAAATATTAATTTTTTTTCCCTTATTTGATGTTCAAAGACTTCTTTTATTGCACATGTTTTCCACATTTTCTACTCCTTCCATCATTTTCCTTGTCTTTAATCTTTTTCTTTCCAAATTCTTTTTTTACCTTCTAACACTAAATGTAAACCTCTTCATATTTCAGATTTACCATAGAGTACTTTTAGTGTTGGAAATTACATTTAGTGTTACTTACTTTAGTAGGGTAAATGATATTTAGTGTCATGGTTCACAAATAGTGTTGCCAACACTAAATACCCTTTTTAGTGTAGTTGAAGGAGGAATTAAGACAGTGAAAAAGGGTCCAAAAATAAAACTTAACAATTAATCATAGCAAGAATTTATCCATGGTTGCTAAATACACTTACTTAATATTAAGTGTCTAACTTTAGATTTTTGTTTAGTTAGGAAAAACATATAGAAGTGAGTTAGTCACTACAAAGGCTCTAAAACAACAAAATTGTATTCTAATGAATTAGGGACCAATGTGCATGAAGTATACTTTTCAATGATTGCAGAAGTGTATTCATTGTGAATTTGGTGCATGTTCATGTATATATATAATGAATTGTGGAAAAAAACAAATTGCTGGAAGGAATTGGTGAACATGTGTAGATGAACCCATGGAATTGGCAGAAAGTGCAAAATTGTGGTGTTCATTGATGTTTGAGTAGAAGTCTTAGAGTAGTGTCAAAAATAATAAACTATATTGCTAGGAGAAGATCCATTGTTTAGAAGGCTTATTTTATTCTTATTCCCTACTAGACTTTTCTAGGGGAGGATGTCCATTAGGTAAAAAAATCTCATATATAAAGCCTTGAAGCAAAGGAAAAAACACCTCCTTTTCTCTCTCCAAACATCCATTTTCTAATGTTGTACCTTGTCTTTTGGTTCATTTAGTGTATGAGAGATTTCTATCTCATGTGGTAAAAAAACACCTAGAGTTGGCCAATAGGGAGTGCATAGGACCTCTACCTATATTGCCTTTCAAGCAATGGATTCCTGTATTGTTGTTTTTGGTTAATTTTTGGTTAATTTTGATTAAATGACTCTAGTTGAAAAGTGTGCAACACACTTAAAATTACTGAAAAATGAATCCTACCATCCCTCAAGCATCAAATTTAACATTCAAGTAAATGGGACAATTTTCTATGCAAAAATCTAACTCAAATGCACATTTAGGGGACAAAAATGCCTAAACCGGGCCTTAACAAGAAAGTCTAGCACACTAATAATTACACCAAAATCCTAAATTCACCCATGCATTGACCCTTAAATTTCACCCTAAGTACCTAGATCCAATGCTAACATGTTCCCTCATTCTATGCAATTTGGATTTTTCCTTCCCTATTTGATCATTTAAGTCCCAACCCTAATTTTAATCCTATTTGGGTAGCGCTTCCGCACTTGCTTGTAAACCCTAAAAACTTAGGCTCCCTAATCATGCATACACCATTCATAATACAATCATACATTTTTTCTCCAAGCAATAAAAATTCATGCAAATCAAGTTGCAAGCATGATGCACCTTGTAATTCACAACACAGTTTTTTCCAAATGGAGCATGACAACAACCAAAAAATCAAGGTAAAGACCAAAAACTAGTCACCATCATCATGGCAACAAACCTTTGTGCACTAATTTGGCTTTCTTGTCCTCATCTTTGCTTTGAATTGAGCGAGCTATAGCTTTTCAGAAAGCTAACTTTGAGTCGCATCATCACTCCAAAATTCAGCTCCATCAACCTTGTAGATCTTCCGCAATCGCTCGACAAAGTTGGTAGTCTTCAATTGCAACGGTAGCATACCTCTATGTACTAATTTTGCTACCTCGTTGTAAATACACTATTAGGATTTTGTTTTGTAAATTTTTGGGTTTATTTTTGTGTTTTTGTGTTATGTTTGTGTTATGTTTTTCCTCTTTGGTGCTCTAATTGGATGACTGGATGTTTTTGAGCCTAATTGGGAGATCATTTCGTTGAGTTTATTCCAAGTTGGAAATAGTCAGATATGAGCTGCTAATGGGAGATTCCAAGTTAGAAAGTTGTGTTTCGGTTTCCGAGTTGGAATTGTCCCTAGCCAACCAGCTTGGGTGTGCTGCGTTCTTCCAATTCAAATTGTCTGTCTGGTCAGCGGTTAGGGTTGCGGTTGTATCCAAGTTAGATTTTTGTGAGTAAATGCCGATTTAAAAAGTGTATGCTTGTGATTGTGCAATTAATTTTTGAGGTTCCTATTTGGCAGTTTGTGAGTTTTTGAGGTGATATTTGAATTGGTTGAGGAACCGCCTAGTTGGGAAGTTTTAAAGAGGAATTTTTCAAATTGGGAGGCACCCACTTGGAGAGATTGTGCCAGTACAAGTTCCAACCAGTTGTGCTGTGTTTTATTTATTTGTGTTTGAGATCCAAGTTGGATTGTTGTGATTGCGTGGTGATGGTTGTGTCTAAGTGCTATTATGGTCTATATGGTTATGCTTTTGTTCCAAGTCGGAGTGATGTTTGATGGCAGGAAGTGTGTCCTAGTCGGGTGATTAATTGTGGAAGAAGGAAGATGGTATCTAGTCGGAGTGCTGTGTCTGTCAGCATGGGCACTTGATATTTTTTTCGTTCCAAGTTGGAAAGTATGTGCAGATTGTGGAGATGAGCGAATTGGAAAGTCAATTTTCCTAGTTAGAGATGTTATGCAGGTTGGTGAAGTAGCTATAAAGAGTTTAATTTCCTGTTTGGAGAAATACAGTGATTGATAGTGATGGAAATTGGAAGTTGAAGAGTTCGTTTAGTGACACAAGTTGGTGCAGTAGGTTGGCAAGTCCAATTTGGAAAGATGAAGTAAAGTTGGAAATTTAGATTCCAAATTGATTTGAATGCCAAATGTTGAAGAAGAATCCTGAGTTCTCGTGGAAAAAAAATGTTTAGTCAAGGAATCTGAGCCTATTTGGAGTGAGATTTCAGGAGATGAAATTTTGTGTTAAAAACTTGATGTCTAAACAGTGATTTGTAGCCAAGGCGGATAAATAAAAAAGGAAATTTTCCAGTCGAATTGGTGTCTTGTGTGTATGATTTGCTTATGAGTGTGAAGTTTAATTCCAATTTGGAAGTAAAGATTAAATGTTGATGCCATATAGTTGAGATGTTCCATAATTGAGAATTACATTAGTGTGTTCCAAGTTAGAATGGATGTCATGGTTGGTGAATGTCATGACTGGTTATGAGGAAAGAAGTTGGTTATGAGGAAAGAAGTCCAAGTTGTGTATCTGATTTATTTAAATTGTGTTAATTTAATTCCAAGTCGGGATCTGGTTATGCTTTGTCTTGATTGTCTTCAGTCCGAATTGGAAGTTGGTGAATGTGTTTAACAATATGGTTAAGGTCCAATTCGGAATATTTAGTCGTAGCTGCTGGTATTCGTAAGTGTTCCAAATCAGAAGTTTAGCATTCTGAGTACTATGGAAGTCTAATTCCGATTTGGTGTTGATTATTGAGAGCACTGTGGTTTAGTTATTAATTCCAAATAGGATCTGGAGTCCAATAGGAATATCATTCCGACTTGAGAGTTTATATCTGAAAATGGAGAATATCGAGAGTAAGAAAGGAAGTACCAAATTGGTAAAACGTGAATGTAAATTCTGTAAGTGTTCAAGTTATGTGAGGCCAATTTGTGTCAAGAAAGATTTGGTTTCCAAGTTGGTGAAAGAAGATTTGGTTGTGCCCAAGTTGGAGACAAAGACTCACTGACAAGCGACTAATCCAAGTTGGAGTAAAAGGCTAGGAGCTGCGGCAAACAAGTAGAAAGAGCGAAGCTGAGCTTGTAAGGCAATTCCGATTCGGTGAAAGACTAAAGATTTAAACGTTAAAGATTAAAGATTGAATCCAATTTGGGGTGATACTTAACCTTGTGGTTATAAGAATGGAGTGAAAAAAAATAAAAGAATTAAATAATTAATTATGTAATAGTGAGGTAATTAAATTAATTCTAGTTGGAAGTATGATCTTTTTGGGTGTTTTTATTCTCTTATTAGTTGTCTTGTTGTCATTGTAGAAGTAATCCTATTAAATTTGCCTCCCTAGGAACGAACATAACTATTAGTTGGGTAAATCCAAATAGGTTCCAACACCATCTACACTCGTCCTTGTCCTTGCTCCAATTGGGCGAGCCATAGTTTTTCAAAAAGCCAAATTTGAGGTGCACCATCCCTCTAAAATTTAGCTCAATTTGATTCTCTATGCTCCCGCAATCGCTCATTGAAGTTGGCAATCCAATCTCACTCACAAAATCCCTAATTTTCTTCCATTTTTCCCCATTAGACCTCCAAGCCCTAAAAAATCAGCTCCAAAATCGCCCCAATTCATGGTCTTTCACTTCTTTCCTCATCTTGCAAAAGAACCTATTTGACAAATGGTTTAATTCCCACCCTAACTCATCTTTCTATGTTTTGCTAATACTTTTTGTTCATTTTTTCATTGCAATTTCAAGCACATTCTCCAAAAATACACATACACACATAGAAGTTGGAAGAATTGGAAGAAAAAGGACTTAAGATCCTAATTTTGCATATATCAAATTCACTAACGGACTAATTTTGCCTAACTACTTTCATCCTACCTTAATTTATTGTTAATTTGCTAAATTAGTGTAAAACGTGCCAAATTAGTGAAAATTGCACTAAATAATTGTAAATTTGCTAGTTTAGTGTAAACTGTGCTAGTTTAGTGTTAAAACCCCTAAGTTACTATAAAATCCTTATTTTAATGTTTTAAGCACTACACTAGTGTTTTAGTCATAGTTTTAGTTTAACTAACTTTTTTTGTGTTTTTTATTATTTTATTGGTTTTCAATTTACTTTTAGTTTTATTTCCTGCTCCTAGTCTTTTGTTTTTTTATTTCCTCTTGGTTTGCAATTTGATTCTAGTTTCATTTTCTACTTGTAGTGTTTTCTTTTCATTTTGTTTTTTGCATTTTTGGTTTTCATTTTGTCATGACTTTATCATTAGCCTAACTTGGTTACTCTATCAAATCTTGCTTAGCATCTTTTTAGTTCTATATCCCTAGTTTTTCCTTAAAATTTCCCCTAATTTCCTCCTAATTGCATTTTCTAGCTTCTTGCCCTAACCTCTTGAAGTTTCCATTGCTATCTAGTAGAAAACTCCCTAATTGATGGTTGTGGCTTAGTCTAGAGTACTAACACTTCCAGACTTGTAAATTCATGCAAATTATTTACATTTTTCACAATCTAAAAAGTAAACCAATATGGTGGTTCACATAGTGGTTTTTTGGCCAATTTGTGTTAACGTGACTTCTTGTTTCTAGTCTAATGCTTTGTGGATTTTACTTATTAACATTTGTGTCCTTATGGTTTTTATGTAAACTTTTGAGTCATTGTTTTATGGTTGTTATTTTGTACTAGCTACTTTATGTGGGAATCCCAATTTTTTTAGAATTCCTCTAGAGCTTTGACATGAAAAATTGTAGCCCATGTCAAAATTTTCTTACTTCTTCTACACGTTTTTTTGTCCCATTCAATTCCTAAACTAATAGCGAAGCTTTGGCTTTGCGTATGGTATTTTTGTTTTTCTAAAACTCTTTCTTTTTCTTTAGTCCCCCTAGTTGAAACTTCTGGAATGATGAAGCTTTAGCTTTGTACATGCCACTTTAGATATCATTATACTCATTTCCCCCCCTTTGTTTAGTTTCTTTTGGTAAAATTGTCATGACAACAAAACTTTGACTCTAGTATTCCAAGACTCAAACATTCATTTTATTTTCCCCTCAAATTTTTTCCCAAATTTTTGGTTATCATATTATAAAAATCTAAGTGTTTGTCCTCCAAAAATTCATCAACATCAATAACATAGCACCCAATTCTAGAAAAGGATGACTACAAGAAACACTTACACTATTTTTGTCACACACTACATGCTCATTTGTTTTTTGGCCATAATTTATGGCTCTAGAAGACTCAAAATTCATAAGTAAGGTACTCATGACTATTATACACCTTGGCTAAATTTTTTTCATTTTTTATAAAATATTTTACTATAAAAAAATAGTCCTCAATTTTATATTGCACTTGTCAATTTGGGTATTTTAGTACTATTTTTAGCCCCCAAAAAAATTTAGAGCTAGAAATTAGGAGATAGTATTCTAGTGTATTAGCAACTCAAAAAACGCTAAAAACAATTATTGTATATTATATGGAATTCACAAAATGAGCTTTCTACTTGTGTTTTGAAACATATAAAATATTATTTTGGTGGTTCTTTAGTGAATGACCATTTCTATAGAATTGTTCAAATTGTCAATTTATATTTTTTACAAATTAAAACATCCAAATATCTATTTTCTTGACATTTAGCACTTTTTTTATGTTCTCCTATTTAGAGAACTTTTCTATGCATAGGGAATTAGAAGGGATTTGAGGCCTCTAGAAGACTATTTTAGGGCTATTCCCTTTGTTGTGAACTAGTGTAGTGCTATTTGAATATTAAATAAGAGAAAATGAAAAAGAAAAAGAAATGAAAATAGTAAAAATAATTTTATTTTAAAAAATGAAAAAATGAAAAACATATTATTATTTGGTGTGGTTGTCTCCCAACCACGTCAGACTGCTAATGTGGCACAGTTCTTTAGAATCTGGGAACTCACAATCTTTAAAAGGCCTAAAAAAAATCTAATGTTTTATCTTCCGAGGGTACAATCTCCCTAAAGGTGTATACATTGATCATATTTGTCAAATTTTTTAGAAAGAAAATTTTAATTTCTAAAAAGTACTCCAGAAAAATAAACATAAGTATTGTGAAAACACAACAAAGTCAACAAGTGTTTCTTGCAATCACCCAAATAAAAATAATTAAAAGAAAACAGTTAGAAATCAAGGCCAAAACTTGACATAAGGCTAAAACTTCGAACCCAGAGGTTTGTGAGCCCCAAATTCGTCACTTGGGACTCATTGTTTTCTTTTTTTTAGTTTATTACAAATTAAGGCATAAAGTAGTACAAAAAGCCCAAAAAAGAGTGTAGAACCAAAATAGGTATGTCACGTACCAGTATAGCATTTGGTCATAAATAGCCTTTTATCCATAGATTACCCATAAAACCCACTTGTATATAGGTTAGAACCCGTAATTAGTGGGAAACAATAGGGCTACTGGGAACTTACCCAAAATAGCCCAAAACCTAGTGCATGTGACCATGATAGGCTAAATTAAGTCTTAGGAGAGTGGAGGAGGTCTCCACATAAATCTCCAAAGATAGGTTCTAGTTTCCCCATTCCACCGACGAAACATTAGGAATCCAAATTGTTAGCTTGCAGGTGTTACTTGTCCCAGACAGGCCGCATGGAGGAATCCACAGCCGCCGGATAGTGTTCTTGGATCTGGAACATGTCGGAATGTCCACGGCAAAACCCATTCGCCAAGATTCCCTCACATGTGAAAGATTCCCTGACTGCCGGTGATTCAACCGAAGTCAGTTTTCACCTCGCCACCAACTATGTGCCAGAATAGCCCAAGACTTGGCACGTGGCTTGGGGGACTCCATGAGAGGTTCCCCAAAAAGTCTCGGTTTTTTCTGATCTCCAAAGGATCTTTTTCCGAGCAGTCAACCGCCAAAGGCCACGTTGGGAAATTCATGGAAAATACCCAGGCCGCGGTAAAATCTCACTAAAAATTAGACTAGCATCTTTTATGTTAATAACGCGCCCCGACAAATTTCATGGTGTTCCAATAGTGGGAAGCAGCCGAAACTGACAACATCCCCCCAATTAATAATTACGGCAAGATCTTTGCGGGGTTGACCGGTGTCCTGGGAGCGTACGAAGTCGGAACGAAGACATCAAGGAGCCTTTTCTTACTCCCTAGAGCCTCCCCAACAACCCTAGCTAGTTGCCCAAGCCAAAAGAAGTAAACCCCAAAAGTTAGGTTTTTACCCTTTTAATTGGCTCCAGTTGGCACTAGTTTCCGATGAGTTTTTTGTGATAGAAATAGGGGGTAGGAGTCCTTTAGGCTAAAAATGGCATTCTGAAGCCATTGGCGCAATCCATTTGCAATTCCGAGCTAAACTCCAAAAGTTAGAGGCTAGGACCAGCGTAAAACCCAAAATTAGGTGAAAATCTCAAATTTGGATGAAAATCCGGATGGATGAGGTTACTCGTCGAGGGGGGGAGTGGGCCCTTGGAAACCTATAAAAGGGGGCCCTTCTCTCTCCCAAAACACCCCCAATACTTGTTTTGGGTCCGTGGGTCCAAGTTATCTTGGAATTTTGGGCGTTTCAAGCCAAAAAACCTCTACGGTGTTTTCGGAGCATTTTTGGCTCCCATTGTCGTTTTATTTCAAGCTCTTTGAAAGTCCTTGAGGTCCTTCCACCTTACCTTGTACGTGTGCGAGTCAAGCGGTTTCCATCTACTTGCGTGTGTTTTCCGTGTAACTTTTGGGTGTCTTGTACTAATCCTAAAGTCACCCCCCACCGTACCTTGGCGATGCCGCTTTGGGGGGCCTTTAGTACATGAGTATTGCCTTGTTTATGTTTACCTTGTGGATTCGGTTGTCTCTTGTGTAAGTCCTAACCATAGTCACCCTTGCCGTGTTGTTTACGAGTGGACCCCACCGCCCTTGACGCGGCGAAGTTTTGAACCTGTAACCTACCCTAGTCTTAGAGTGTGTGTCAAAAACAGGCCTTAGACGGCGAAGCTTTGGACCCGGGGGGCGTCACCAGTCTTAGAGTTGGTGTCAAAACCAATTCGACGGCGAAGCTTTGAACCCCCTATACTTTTTGGTTCCAAAGTTTAGTTCCCAAGATCTTCTTGGGAAAAGCCAAAGTTTAGCCCCCAAGAGTGCCCTAGGTGGTAGACAAGTATAGGGAGAAACCCCGCCACTAGGCCGTTGTTTTGCTAGTTGTTAAAACTTTTTGTCTATTCCCCGTAGACGGCGAAGCTTTGACCCTGACCTGTCCAATTTTAAGTTGTGTAGTGGGTTCCCATACGGGAACCCGGAGAGGAAGGATTGTAGTAAAAATACTTGGGACCAGCCCGTAAAGGAACAACCCGTGAGGGGAGGAGCAGTCAGCCAGCCCCAAGGGGAGGCCCGTAAAAGGAGCAGCCAGCCAGCCCCAAGGGGAGGCCCGTAAAGGAGCAGCCAGCCAGCCCCAAGGGGAGGCCCGTAAGGGACCAGTCAGCCAGCCCGTAAGGGAGCAGTCAGTCAGGGGGTCGGGGAGCCAGTTCGGGGGGGGGGAAGCCAGTTCGGGGAGGGCTAGTTCGGGAGGGTTAGGGAGTTGGGAGTTCAAGGGAGAGGGCCAGGGAGAAATCCTTACCTCAACTAAATTCAGCACTACGGGACGATGCCCTGTGGGGCCCCACCACCTTTTGGGGGGGGGGGGTCATCACACTAAGATTGAAAACCGGGGGTCTAGTAAAAGACTGACGAAAGACCAACTCAAGGCTAAAGGAAGAAGGGGGGAAGAGAAGTCACCATCCTACGCGTCCAAACCTGCACAACCTCTCAAGGTTCCTCACCAACAAGCCACCTCACACAATGATGACAAAATTAGGAAGGGGGTAGTTATAGGAGAGGAAGAAGGGAGAGACGATAAATAGTATTGCGTCATAGGATTAGGTAGGAAATCTCAAAAGCTTCTTACAACCATTAGGAAAGAGATTAGGATGACACCAAAATGACGACGTAAGAGAATAGGTGACTCTCCCATTAGATTAGCGTCATATGGTGTAAGGTTTCATTTAAGGGGTTGGTAGGAATAGTGTTGAAGTAAAAGAAAAAAAAGGATAAAGAGAAAGGAAGGGACCATTAAGGGTCTTTAGAGTGTACTACTTCGCCGAGGACTAAGCCGTTGGCATTTTACTACTTCAAAATACCTGTCGACTATGGAATACGAGCACGCGGCCGGAGGTATGGAGGAAAATGCCGCGCATGCCAACGACGATCAGGTGAGTCAGTAAACCAATCACTGGGGCTTTCTTCCTTTTAATTTACGCTAAACCCTGTTAGGTAGTGATTAATTTCGATTAGCAAATAGGAATTAGGGGGGGGCCTTGAGTTTAGACATAGAAGTTTATCGATAGGACTCGAAGTATCCAAACCCATTTCATGCATAGAAGTTGACCATAAAAGCAACCAAATTAGACTAAGATAGGGTAGGACTAGGAATCAGTAACCGTTAAGGTCAGAACTCAACCAAGAAGTAAACACTAGATTAGGACAAAATAATCCAATTAGGAGTTAGGGTTGAATTAGAAAATTAAATTAGAAGATTAAATTAGATAAAAGATAAATTAAATTAGAAGATTAAATTAGGAAAAAAGATAAATTAAATTAGAAGATTAAATTAGGAAAAAAGATAAATTAAATTAGAAGATTAAATTAGATAAAGGATAAATTAAATTAGAAGATTAAATTAGGAAAAAAGATAAATTAAATTAGAAGATTAAATTAGGAAAAAAGATAAATTAAATTAGAAGATTAAATTAGATAAAGGATAAATTAAATTAGAAGATTAAATTAGATAAAAGACAAATTAAATTAGAAGATTAAATTAGGAAAAAAGATAAATTAAATTGAGAAATTAAATTAGGAACAAAGATCAATTAAATTAGGAAAAAAGATAACTTAGATTAGGAAAAGAACCCAATCAACTTAGGAAACCATGGAAGGGACTTAGGAAATCCCTCTTCAGTCTTAGGAAAGGTCAATTAGCCTCAGATTCCCATAGATTAGGATAGATTCAGTGGTAGTTCGCATAGGCTGCTGTTAGGGGACGGTTGGCCCGAACTATTCCCTCGCCAATTGGGGGCAACTCCATTGTCACCTGCGGAAACTAGGGACTTAGTAAAGAAGATCCATTGCTTGGAAGGCACAATGGACCTACACTTAGTCACCCGTTAGGTTAGAATTTAGTTAACCCCTAGAACCTAGTTGTGTCCGATTAATTACCAAGGGTGGGTAATTAAGCGCCCACAAGGTTAGAGCTTAAAAAAATGTAAAATAAAAAAAACTAGTTAAAAATCAAAGCTTCAAACTCAAGGGTCAGAATTCCAAATAGGGGTCAAAGTGTTGTGAGCCTTGTCAAGACCGACTGGTGTATCAAAAAAACAGAAATTTCAGAATGAACTTTGTTTTGCATTTCTTGTTCATACTTGAGTCACTAACTTGACTGAGTGCATGTTTCACCAAGTCATGCAACATGGCCTATCATTAACCCTTGAAGGGCTTGAAACTTGAAAGCCCTTTGTAGCCGTATGATATATTATGAAATTCAATGGTATTTGATAAAAAAACATTAACCAAATACCATTCAATACAAAGTAAATTAATGATCATGATAGTATGTAAATAACAATGTATCACAATTCACATATTAAACCATAATTTAAGAGTTATACAAAAGAAGATCAAAGTGGGTGAAGAATCTGAATGGGAAACAAATCAAGTTCAAGTTGAGAAAAGAGAAAGCAAAATCAAAGTTGTAGGAAAGAGAAAGAAAATCATAGAGTCAATGAGCAAGTTGAATGAGGAGTAGGAGTTGTGTGAAGGTCTAAATACTTGATGTGGAGTTAGAACTCAAAAGTTGCAAATCAATGCTTGATCTTGTAGTGTTAGGAGATGGATTTGACTACTAGTCTAGGTTTGATTCTTAATTCAAAAAGGACAAAAGCAAGAAGAAGGCATAGTTGACCAAATCAAAGGCCATAAGTATGCACTTTAGTACAAGTTATTGACAATTTGGTCATCATTTTCTTTGACTTCAAGTCCATTAGAAGACAAATAGTAGTATTAGAGTCGACATTTTGAAACCACAAAATATCTCAAGAGAAAAGTCAAAGAGAGAAAAAATAAAATAATTTAGTCATATTTTAGCACCCTACTTGGATTGATACAATACAATTTGTTTCTCTCTCTATCACAACCAACATTGAATGCTTCTTGAGGAAATTGATGTACTCCATGTATATTTAAAAAAAATAAAAAACTACACCTTTGGATTTTGACATTTAAGGAGTATACTTTGAACAAATGTCATGAAAAAATACAAACTTTACATGATGAATCAAGATTGTGATTGGTCCAAAAATTAAAAAATTAAAAGAATTAATTGAATATAGTCTTCATACTGTCAACATCTCATTAATTGGTATGTTTTCATCTTTCAATAAAAATATATTAGAGACAGGATTAGAAAAACTATCCAAAACTTAAATAAACATTTGTGTCACCATTTCTATGAGCAACCTATGTACTTCAACATCAAGGCCATCATCAAGATACATATAAACATAAGCATCAACAAAATAAAGTTATTATGCTTGAGTAATTGAATATGTACAATTGTGCAAACACAATAGTTTAATATTAAAACACAATAATATCAAAAACATTATTGAACATTTTACTAAGAAGTCATTTACTATAAATGGATACAAAACTCTCTTCTATAAAACCCTAATTTCTTCAATATCCAATTATAAAAGAAAACAATACATGTAAAAGACATCAATCATTCAAGGGAGTTTTAACATTGACAAAAATCTATCAACTAAGTATAAATACTAATGCTTGACTTCATAAGAAAAAACATTTTTAATTTAAGAAGGTAATTAATAATTAAATGAATTGACAAAAGAAACACAATGAAGTATTGAATAAAATAAAGGCAAACAAAAACCGTGATTTAATAGAAGACCTGTGACTAGTAAAATAAAAGCACCATTATACTCAAGATCATGTACCTTGCCAACATCTTCTAATGCATCAATATACTTGACAGACATTCTTAAACTTCCCTGCAATTCCTCAAAATACAAGTGTCACTGTATTCAACTCCTTTGATGCATTTGCACTCTTGCCCATCAAGCTTTTATTTTCTTGCAACTCAATTAAAAATAAATATTATCAAGTTCAAGATCATTAGCTTTGTTCAAATCCTCAATATAAATATCATTCTCTTAAGTACCTAATAAATACTAAAAATATCATTAGACTCATGCTCATCAACATTATTTAAGTCCTCCAATGCTTGCTCATCATTCACTTAACATCCCTATGACTCCTCAGAGTGTGTGAGTGATTAGGCTTCAAATCTTTAGCCTTGTTCAAGCCTTCCAATGCCTCTATATACTTGCCTATCAACATCTTAAGTGCCCTACAACTCTGCAATATCATAGCATCATTAGGCTCCAATTCATCAATTTTGTTCAAGTTCTCCAATGCCTTTGCATATTGCCCATCATTTTTGTTAGTTCCCCACGCCTCCTTAGAGTGTGTGTATGATTAGGCTCCAACTCATCAGACTTGTTCAAGTCCTTTAATGCATCTGTATACTTTCCCATCATTCTCTTTACATCTCCACGCCTTCGCAATGTCCAAGCATCATTAGGCTTCAATTCATTAGCCTTGTTCAAGTCCTCCAATGCCTCTACATATTTGCCCATCATTTTTTTCACTTCCCCACAACTCCGCAAAATAAAAGCATCATTAGGCTCTAGTTCATTAGCCTTGTTTAAGTCGTCCAATGCATCTACATACTTGCCCATCCTTATCTTTACTTCATCACACCTTCCCAATGTAAAAGCATCATTAGGCTTCAATTCATTAGCCTTGTTCAAGTCCTCCAATGCATCTACATTCTTGCACATTGACATCTTAACTGCCCCACGACTCCTCAAAGTGTATGCATGATTAGGTTCTAATTCATTAGCCTTATTCAAGTCTTCTAATGCATCTACATACTTGTCCATCATTCTCTTTAGTTCCCCACGCCTCTGCAATGCAAAAACCTCATTAGGCTTCAATTCAATAGCCTTGTCCAAGTCCTCCAATGCCTCTGTATACTTGCCCATTGACATCTTAAGTGCCCCACGCCTTTGCAAAATCAAAGCATCATAAGGCTCTAGTTCATCAGCCTCATTCAAGTCTTCTAATGCATTTGTATACTTGCCCATCATTATCTTTAGTTCCCCACGCATCCTTAGAGTATGTGCATGATTAGGCTCCAATTCATTAGACTTGTTCAAGTCCTTCAATGCATCTACATACTTTTCCATCATTCTCTTTACATCTCCACGCCTTTGCAATGTCCAAGCATCATTAGGCTTCAATTCATTAGCCTTGTTCAAGTCCTCCAATGCCTCTACATATTTGCCCATCATTTTCTTCACTTCCCCACAACTTCACAAAGTAAAAGCATCATTAGGCTCTAATTCATCAGCCTTGATTAAGTCCTCCAATGCATCTACATACCTGCCCATCCTTATCTTTACTTCCCCACGCCTTCCCAATGTAAAAGCGTCATTAGGTTGTAATTCATTAGCCTTGTTTAAATCCTCCAATGCATCTACATTCTTGCCCATATTTCTCTTCAAATCCCCACGCCTTTGTAATGTCCAAGCATCATTAGGCTCCAACTCATCAGCCTTATCCAAGTCCTCCAATGCATCTGCATATTTTCCCATCATTTTTTTCACTTCCCCACAACTCCGTAAAGTAAAAGCATCATTAGGCTTCAGTTCATTAGCTTTGTTCAAGTCCTCCAATGCATTTGTATACTTGCCCATCATTCTCTTTACTTCCCCACACCTGCTCAAGGTGAAAGCATCATTAGGTTCTAATTCATCAGCCTTGTTCAAGTCCTCCAATGCATCTACATACTTGCCCATCATTATCTTTACTTCCCCAAGACTCCTTAGAGTGTGTGCATGATTAGGCTCCAAATTATTAGCCTTGTTTAAGTCCTCCAATGCATTTGCATATGTGTCCATCTTTCTGTTTGCATCCCCATGAAAGTTGAAGGTGAAAGTATCATTAGGCTGAACTTCATTAGCCTTGTTTAAATCCTCCAATGCTTCGGTATTCTTGCCCATCATTCTCTTAATTGACCCACGACTCTGCAATGTCATAACATCATTAGGTTGCAATTCATTAGCCTTCTTCAAGTCCTCCAATGCACCTAACACGATATTCGTTATTTTGGGAGAATTCCATGATTTTGGGAGTATGCAGTTCAGCTCGGTTCGAGCTGATCTACACCACAGATTGGAAAACTGGAATTTTCAAATGGCCATAACTTACTCAAATTTTGTCCAAACTGGGCATATGAGGTGTTTTTTGACATCTACGGAATCTGTAGATGTCAAAAAACATCTCATATGCCCATTTTGGACAAAATTTGAGTAAGTTATGGCCATTCGAAAATTCCAGTTTCCCAATCTGTGATTCAGATCAGAGCAAACCGACGTAAATTGGGAGATAGGAAAACTCCCAAAATAACGAATATCATGTTACCTACATTTATGTCCATTATTCTCTTAACTTCCCCATGCCTTTGCAATGCCAAAACATCATAAGGTTTAAGCTCATCAATCTTGTTGAAGACCTCTAATGCTTGTGCATTCTTGCCCACCATTCTCGTAACTTCTCCACAACTCTACAATGTCAAAGTATACTTAGACTTTAGTTCATGAGCCTTGTTTGATGAAGTCCTCCAATGCATCTACATACTTGTTGATTGTTCATCAACCTTGTTCAAGTCCTCCAATATATCTACATACTAGCCTAATATTCACTTAACCTCCCTATAACTCCTCAAAGTGGAAATAATATTTGGAAAATTATTATCAATCTTGTGAATATCCTTTAATTCATCATCTTTAAGTCTTTAACCTACAATTCATAGTCAAAACCTTCTTTTGCTCAATCCTATTCAAAAGAATTTTAAATCTATAACTTATGTGAAATGATGGTATGTAATAATTATTTTTTATATAGACATACTCATCCAAATGATACGTTTAGTATGACACATCTACAATACGTTTGGAGTACAAAATTCGTTCAAGCATTCTATGAAATATAATCACATGGATTTTGAGATACATAAACTATATTCAAAGTAATCTTGGAATTTTTAGCAGTGCATTGCAAACATACCTTGGATGCGGAAGCGGTACCTACAATGTCCAAAGAATTGAAGTTACTTTCAAAATCCTACAATGGTTGCATATTGCAAAACTGCTAGACATTTTTTTAAATACAACCATTTGGACTCAAAAGTGTAGTATTCCATATTTCAAATTTGATTGTTTTTACACATTAAATATTAATATTATTCACTGCAATATGCTAGATTTGAATAATAAAGATTAAATTTCTAATAGCATTTTACATGGATATCATGCATTCACATAAACTATGACCCTCGCTATGACCATATATCTACTTACTATACATTTATATGAAAAAGCAAGAGAAATAAAATCTTTTAAATTCAAAGTCTTGAAAGTCAGATACTAACCTCTCATTAGTACATACTTCACATACTTCAACTCTTGACAAATATCATCAAAAGTTGGACGATTTTTTGGAATTGGATCCCAACATTTTTCAATTAAAGCTTTGAGTTCAGAAGGACATTGAGTAGGAAGACTTGGACGAAAACCCTCCAATATCATTGCCTTCATCTTTTGTATCTCTTCAATATCCGCAAAAGGCCGTTCTCCAGTCAATATCTCATAGCATAACATTGCAAAGCTATAAATATCACATTTATGAGGATATTTGGGTACAGATTGATTGCTCCTCTCTACATTCAATTCATTGCCTATGCATTGAAGACGTATCAACTCTGGTGCCATCCATCTATTGCTTCCAACGTTCATTGTTTGCTCTGAGTTTGTAATACTGCTTTTCTTGATTTTGGATACATTAAAGTCTGCCACCTTGGCTTGAATATATTCCAAATCCATACCTGGTGTCTTCACACTTTTGATGAGAATGTTGAGTGATTTCAAGTCTCTATGCACAATTTTTTGTTCATGAAGGTACTTTCCCCCTTCTGCTATTTGGTGCATTAGGTCAATTGCTTCCCAAATATTGAATGGAGGAGAATCAGGATTCACTTCCAATCTTTGTTGCATCAATGTGAAGAGGTCTCCATCCATCAACTCCATGAAAATGGAACACTTTCGCCTCTCTTGTGTATAACAAAACATGGATGTAATGTTGGGATGGCACAATCTTGTAAGGACATCAACTTCTTTTTTGAACTCAAGATTATTTTTCCCATGGAAAACCTTTACTGCAACTTCCATTTCCAACCACATGGCTTTGAATACAGTAGCTGAAGCCCCTCTTCCAATGGGCACCCCTTTTTCTACTTTTTCAAAGATACTTCTCAAAAAAGTCAAATATCGAGAAAAATCTAATTTCGATTCTGGTAAAGATATGCTCGAAATAGGGGCCACTCGTAAAAGTCTTTGAAGCAAATAACTTGCCAAATCCTTCTTGTCTCCATGCAATGAAGGCAAGGCGAATGAAATTTTCTTTAAGAGGTCTTCTTTGTCCAAAGAAGCCTTTGCTTTGACAATTTCATTGATATCCTTGCAAATGTGTGCTAATTGATCAAAGGTTAAACCTCCAGATGCTCCACATCTCTTAGACAAGACAACTCGGCACAACTCCAAATGAAACCCCATAGATGAAACAAACTCCGACATGTTTGTCAATGTCATTGCAATTGGTACCCATGCATCTTGGCTACACCCTTTGATGAATCTTTCAATTTCTGTAGTCAACACAAAGAGCAACTTGAAGCTTAGAAGATATTTTTCCAATGTTGTAGGTGCATGTGATCCAATGAATGCACCACATGATGTCCTTAAAAATGCACTTGAACTTTCAATGACCTCTTTGAATTTATTAGCAAGATATTGACATTGTCGATTGTTGAATGATAAAGAATGCATCATTTGCACACGTTCATAACAAGCAACCACAAGTTTTGAATATGTATCCAACTCCCTCTCAAGAGTCATAATGCCTTCTGCAAATATTAATTATATAGTTATTGTCAATATTCTTTAGCTATCAAGAAAGAATTAGAATAAAAATCGACACTTAAGTAAAACCATAGTTACATTCATTTACTAACAATCATCTCTAATTAATTGACATCAAATTGTATTCCATTACAAAAAATATGAGGCCAAAACAAGGCCTTTTAACTTTTGGCCCCTAGTGCAAGTACAAGGAAAATAATAATTTTTTATGTGTAATTATACCAATTGCATGCTGTCTCGTGGCCTTGTTTAGGCCTCAAATTTTTTGTGATGATATATTCCTTGAGAAGCACCTCAAAGTGAGTACACACAATTATATCTTCATGAAAGTAGAAATAAGGTGGGTTCACCCAAAAGTGACACAAATTGGGCTATGGGTAATTTGAAGGCTAACTAGTAAATAGTGAACACAAGAGAACAAAGAAATGTGTAGAAAAGAAAGTAATGCACAATCGATTTTCTAATTTTGACAAAAACGAGACCACAATAGGGATACAAATTTTTGAAAGTAGAGTACTTAAAATTGCTCTTAGGTAGTATTGAAAAAGAGTGGTCACATTCAAAAGCTCCTCCTCCCAAAGTGTTAGAAGTATAAGACATGGAGGTGCAATCATGTTATTACTATTTAAAAAAATATGCAAGCTCATAAACCCACAATTATATCTCCCTGTGTTCTGTGAATCATATAAAATAAAATGAGGATTTAATAACATGATCTATGATCTCTGACACGTGTTGAAATAATATGAGGATTTAATAATAGGAATATATTTTTTGTTATCTTTAATCTTTAACAAGCCTTTATGCATTATCAACTCTTTATGTTATTAAATCCTCATGTTCTGTGAGTGATTACAAGAATTCTGAGGCCTACAAGGGATTGTTAAGTTCTATTTTTTTTAATTTTAATTTTTTTTTCCAATCTGATGTGTCACTGACGTGGCAGTACTAGTGCCACATGAGCTTCTAATATATATATATATATATATATATATATATATATATATATATATATATATATATATATATATATATATATATATATATATATATATAATTTTTTCAATAATTGCATTGTTGCTTCCAAAACTCGTAGCCTTGTTTACGCCTAAAATTTTTCTGAATGTTAGAAGCTAGCCACATGTTCCAAAACAACCAATACTTCTTTGGAGAACTTTGAAGACATGGAGGTACAATTTTCAAAATACATTTACACCATTAGGGGGCTTATTCTAGACTGTGCTTTCAAATATAACACGATTTTGGAAGAACCCACTATAGTAGTGCAATAGAAAGTTGGCTTGAAAGGGTAGGAGAAATACCTTCACCAAGTCTCATTGTTGATGAAGATGGTCGAGAGTCTATACTCTCTAGCTCCTCCATAATTTAAAATGCTCCAAATGTAGTCTTCTCAAAAGTTGTTTCTACTCTGCCACAATTGCCTTGTATTATTGCTTAAAATAAAATAGCACGTCCACATTTGTTTGCAACATGTGCTCAACCTTCTAAAATCAATTGATGATGGACTATGTAAGAAGATGAAATTGAACAACTTAATATATATCCTAAAGAATAAAGAAAATGGCCCAAATTCAACCACAAATTCAAATGCCTCCATACATGAAGTGCAAATTATTGGAAATTGTGAAATAAATAGATCTATAGATTTCAAATATTACTTGAAAGAAGTTTGACATTTAGACACTAAATAAGATTGCTGAGACAATAATTAAAAAAACAAAAATTTTCTATCTAAATTCTAATCTTGTAGCACACAACAATGTTTCAATGTACTACATTCACAATTTACATCAAACATCCAATTTTGATTTGCTAATGTGATAACTTGGTTCAATGTTCTATTACATATGCTATCGAAGAAAGACTTACTAATTTTCAATGACAATATCAATGAGACATACATCGAATACATCCACTTCATTATTGCTCACCAAATCAAATCACCACCACTATTTACATTGAATAAAAACAACATATAGTTTACATCAAAACCGCATGTTATACATGATTGGATTAGAGGAGATCCAATCATAGAAAAGCATCCACAAAAGCACATTGTTATGAAAACAATCCTAGTCAAATCATTTAGGCAACAACCTAAGATATTTACAAGGTGATAATGTCAATAATAGATTGAAAGAAAATTATGACTAAATAGACCCCCCTACAAGCAACAATTCCCTCATTGTGGAAAATTCTAACACTCTTAGGGAACCTTCATAACTAAATTCTATTCAACACTGTACGTATAACCATTACTACATTCCAAATTTTATAGAACACCTTTCCAAGTTCGTACATGCCTAAAAATATTAGCAACAATAGAGTGGAAGATGGATCCCAAATACAAGAAAGAATGACTAAATTTATAAATGATGAATCTTTAACAAAATGAAGAATTCCAATAAGTAGTCCCCATGCTTCCAAACTTCTACCATATTTCTTTAGTCTAAAGATAGTAAAATATACCACTAAAATCTAGCCCATGTGCATTCAAAGAAATCTTGAAGTCAAGGAAAAATTGACTAAATCACTACTAATGGCAAAGCTTGGCCTCACATGATAGTACCCAACAATACTTCATAGACAAAACAACAACTCGTTCACAAGTCCGATTCTAGGCACAATCACTATGAAAAGCAAGAGTAATCACTCAATCTAGATTTGAAAACTAAAATCAAACTCAAAAAATCCAATAACCACTCCATACTTCAAAATCAACAACATACTTTGAACCACTTGGATAGAATTGGTCATTTAGTATTATGTTGAATCCAATAGAATCCAATTTCAATGGAGCAACTTAGCATTATGACACATAATATTTTCAAGCAATATCCAACCTATACACATCACAAGACTTCAAAGGACACTCACAGATTTTAAAGACTCAAATTTCTTAAGTGCCCGCACCAAGCTCTCTTTAAGCTATTGGTAAGTCAATATGGATGGAGATTTCACCTCAATCAACATATATCTCAAATTTTAAACCACTCAAAGTTTAGAGAGATAAAAAAAACCTTGACTTCAAAGCAACTGAATGGAAGTTCTATTATAGAGATAAATCCAAGCACCAAGAAGATAGGCAAGGGATAGATAGCTTCCAATGTTGCACTCATTACTTAGATTGTATAACAATGTTAAAGCTTAGCAATCATGCAAATTATTACAAACACTATCAATTGCAATGTTGCTACAAATACAATTCACAATCATCACATGTAACATTCCAAATAGTGTTCAAACACTTGTAACAAGGCAACCTTCACCTTGTACAAGTTTGAAAGGGAGATAGTAGACATTATAGTCCCCTCTCTACATCACCTCACTTTACCCCCCTTCAATCAAAGGTTTCTACAAGATTATTGAACAAATCATTCTTCTCAAAGGATCATTTGTAGGATTTCAAAAAAATTCCAGTCTCGAGCAAAAAATTAAAAGCTTGAAATTTTGAAAATCCTACAATCCACTTCCTTTGAGGAGGTTTACATTCAAAGCAAGACTACAAGCCCAAGATATGAACAAATCAACCCAAAGCAAAGCCAATGGGTATTAACAATTCCAAATAGACTTAACAATAGAGAGGTTGCAACACAAAATTGCACACATAACATAAATCTAACTTTTTCAAAAATATTAAAAGGAAAGAAACTGATAGACTTGACAATATTGTGTTTCATGAACCAATGGGCATCATTGGTGGTAAAACCCACATAGCCAAAGTCCCACTCAAGTGTCCATATGTGATTCTTGTTCAAGCCAAGTTGGCCTACAAAAGATGAGCTAGTGACAAACACAAAACATTCATATCTTTCTTTTGTATAATCAAAGGAAAAGCAATTATCATCCCACACCATTGCCTTGAGAGCTTTACATCCACACTCTAAATTATTTATTATCACACTTCCTAAGATCCTCTCCTACTATACAAATGCTTACAAAAAGAATGCACTCAATGAAAAAAATCACTCTAACTAGTCACTATCACATTCTCAAACATCATAGGTAGTTTCCATACAAATGTGGCAATGTGGAATATGTCTTGTATGAGAAGATATTATCCAACAATACTAATAAAAGTATGAAATAACATCAAATACCATGCTTCATATTCATTCATAAACTATTACATAGTTTAGTAGTAAAATACTATCATTATATTATATCTTATTAATCAATGTATTAGATTTTGGATCTTTGAAAGTATAATGTCAAGTTCTTTTGCTAATACCAAAGTGTCACATGTCCAGGCTAAGATTCTTGTCAATTTTGGAAGTCGAGGGGTGTGAATGCAAAGAATTCTAATTGTAAATCACTTGGTTGTATTATTCATATGACAAGGGCTTATTTAATCACAAATTGAGTACTTGTGTGCACTCCAAACAAAGTTTAGTAAACAACATTGACAAAGAATCCCTACATTGTGTATCCACTCTATCCTCCATTTCACATTTATTTACTTGCTCAACAATTAAAATCAATAAATGGAACCTTTTTAGTGGTACAAACCCTAAAGCCAATTTGGAGTTTTTTAGTGAGATTGAGGAAGTACAAACCTAGGCCACCCAATCCAATCAAACAGTAGGCTGCAAAAGATACAAATACATCACAAGTGATTGATCAAAACTTACAGGTTTGATATCAAGTTGAATCTTCAAATTCCCGAAAATGCTACAATCGATATCTCAAGGTGAGGATTTGCATGATGCATCACTTTGTTTACAGATCTATATGAAAGCCCATCACCACACGCAAATAATAAAGATTGAATACTCTTCTTAGGGCACTTGTATGTAGTTCTTGAAACAAATACTTTAGACAAAGAAAAGAGAGCGTAAGTCAAGAAATGAATATGCCTTCCTTGAGAGAGTGCACTTGGCAAAACGAAGTCAAAGTATACTACAATGGAGAGGTTATGACCAACTACAAAACAAAGCAGCATATATGTCATTCTAAAATTTTCATAAGTACTTGGAAGAAAGAAACACTAGGTTGAAGGCTTCTTTAGACAAGCTTAATTGATGGTGTGATTCACACACTAGTTGGTGTCCTCTATGGTAAAAACTACATAATTGAAGTACCATTCCCTTGTTCAAATAGTTTTCTAGCTCAAACATAGCTAGTCTAGACTTTGAGCAAATGATAAACATGCTCCGTAACCCTTTTATAATTGAAGAGAAAGCAATGAACATCCCAAGTTGTTGTTTGTGAAAGATTAAAACTAAATCACTTGACCATGGCAAGGTCATTTGTAATCACAAGCTGTTAAGTACCACCATCTAGAATCCACTAAACAATGTATATAGAAAACTTTACTAATTAAAACAACCGACATCAACAAGTTGCAAAAGATAGAGAGACATAATATATGATCAAAACTTGCTCAAACCAATTTCATGCAAACTCATCTCAGGAACAACCCAAACAAAAATCTCACTCCAAACAATATAACAATAAGGATGTAAATGTTGCAACCAATACCTATAGTTAAGAATTCGCTTGGTGCAAGGCTTTATTCCCTCAATTGCTTCACATGGATCAGCAAGACCAAACATCATCACATGAACTAACTTCTGCAATTCAAAATTGAAACTTGAACTTAGAACACCCATACCACCAAGACCTAGTGCCGTGTGCTTTATATGTGTGCTTTATAACAGCAACCAAACTCAGAAAACAAGGTGCACCTCAAAACCAGACTCACAAAACAAAGTGCTCACATGCCTCAAAATACCGACAAAGATGCAAGTGCTACAACCGGTACCTAAAGTTGAGGTTTCACATGATGCAACACTTTATTCCCTTCCTGTCTTCATGGAACTGCACGACAGAACATGGCCACAGACAAATGGTAAAGATCGAGCACAATACTCTTGTCAAAGCACCACTCTCCACTAGGGGCACCATCTGCAGTTCCAGAAACAAATGCTCTGGACGGAGTAAAGAGAATAGAAATCAAGGAAATGGACGCACCTTCCTTAGAGAGAGTCGAATCTCCAGCAACAATGTCGAAGTATGTTGCAACACAGAGAAAATGCCTGCCTGCCAATCAAAACGGCACATGTGTCATTCTAGACTTTTCACAAGACCTGGAAGTAAGAAAACACCGGGTTAAAGACCTTGACCGACAAATTTAAGCCATGGTGTTTTTCACAGAACAATTGGTGTCATCAGTGGGGAAGCTGCATAATTAACTGAAGTACCATTCCCTTGTCCAAATGGGTTCTCTGCTCATACAAAGGAGGTCTGGACGCTGAGCAAGTGATAGACATGATGCTCTGTAACCCTTCTATAGCCCCAAACCGTTGTTTGTAGCGAATTACAACTAAGTCACCTGGCCATGGCCATGAAGGCAATCTTTAATCACAAACTCACTAAATCTTCATCTGCTAAACAAGTCCATCCAAAATCCCCTACTGATTAAGACAACCAAAATCGACAAGGCGCAAAGATAGCTCTGAGCCATAACAAGCGATCAGAACTTGCTTGACCCAATGTCACGCAGACTCAATTCTCAGCAAGAGTCAATCAAGACAGACATCTTCATCCCAACCATACCGACAAAGATGTAAATGCAGGCACTTATACCTGTACGTGAGAATTCTCACGGAGTTTGCAGACTTTATTCCCTCGATGAATTCACGGCTCTGCAAGACAGAGCATCGCAACAGATCAGTATGCAATTTCGAGCACAATACTTCCGCACATCAAAACCGACATTCGAACTTAGAACTCCCAGACCACCAAGACAAAGTGCCCAGAGCGAGAGGCGTAGCGCCAGACGAGGAAACCTGTGAGAAATACTGCAAACTCAACTCACAATTCCAGCTTCTCTCGTGCATCTCGAAGAGAGCTTCAAATTGTCGGTAAGTCCAAGAGCGTGGAGACTTCACCTTGATCGACAAGTATCCGCATGACCCACCAGTCGAAATTTGAAGGGGAGCCCGAATCCGGCTTCCGCGAGAGGAGGCAGCGCACACATACTGCGTTCCTCAAGAGTGCACTCGCCAAGTGCGTGGAGTAACTTGGCGACGTCGGAGAACAGGGAAAGGGTTAGCTCGCTCTCCTGGAACTCTCCGTGCAAAGGACGGCACCACCACTTTTACAGTAAGCAGCTTAGTGCTTCCGCGAAGGTCTTCCGTCTTCTCGCCCTTGGTCCAGCTAGCCTTCGAGGTGAATCTCTAGGTCTCTACAGTAGGGGTAATGTCGACTGGGACTTCGGAGTGGAGGAGCTGCATTGTTATGAACTTAACAATGCTTCGGAAATTACTTCCGGAGTTGTAGAGTCCGTCAGAGGTGCACTCAGCTAATCCAGGTAACTAATTAGTGCTTCAAAGGATTTAGGAGGCCAAGGACGCATCCACTTCCATTTTATTTAGTCACAGCTTCACTTGTTGTGATCCATTTAGTAATATTTAAGAGATGTTGTAGGACTAACTCATCAGATTTAGTAATAGTTGAGAGATAAATGTGAGCCAATGGCAATTTAAGTTAATTGCAATAAATCAATTCTGGTGCAAAATTAGTGAGCTAGCTTTCCTCCAGAATCACCTTGTGAAAATATTCCTAATGCATATGAAAACCAGTTTATGGACACAACCACATTATGTCTACCTGCCAATCTTCACCAGCAGACTGATTATGTAATTGAGTGTTTGAGAAATGTAATGACGAGAGCTAAATACGGGTTGTAATTCCACTTTGCATTAGCTAATCGTAAACTGCGACGTTGGAGGAAATTCTGGTCGTGGCCATTACGAACTTAATGATACTACAAGCGAAAGTTGAGAAACTCTGAGTTTAACCCTTAACTGATGTTACTAACTATAAACAAAGATCTCTGCAACAGGGAAGAGACAGTAGGAGGACTCCCCCAAGTATGAGTGAGGACACCCCTGCAGTGTAGTCCTTCACTTCGGTGGACTATCTCATAAAGGATGACACAGAATTGAGGAGTAGTTGCACTGTGAAAAGCCCTATCATGGGGTCTGAAATGACCCAGAACTACCCTCAGAGATGGCCAAGTGATAGTAACTTCCGATGGAATCCACAAGGTTCCCAGTTCAACTCTAAATGTCCACATTGTGCGTGTTGGGGCTCTTCGTGTTGACACATGAGGAGGGGGTTTGTTCCTCCACTTGTTCCTGACAGGGATACCCACGGTGTTGCCTTGGTTGTGTTGTTTGAGTCCAACTGCTGTCCTTGAAGGTTGTATGTTTCAAAATAGAAAAGAAAAAAGAAAAGGCTTGTCATGTTGTGACTCGTGAGATATAAGTCTTATTAGTGATTAGGCACCTGGTACTGGCTGTGAGGAGCAGGTTCCTCCAGATTTTCACATCATTTTACCTCGCATAGCAGAAAAAGTTACGAAACCATCTGCCTTCAAGTACGTGCTATCCAAAGATCTCTACCCAGGTCGAATCTAGATCAGATGCCATTATAAAAATTTTAAACTACATCCAATGACGTTGAGTCTATAGCTAGAGATTGTTCCCGTGATTGCTTTTATGGAAGAGCTGTGAATTGCGTTCAATTATAAAACATACTGACATTGTTCGCAATCAGTGCCGAGCTCGCATGAGCAGAAATTGAATCCTGCTCAGGCTGAGTCCCCAAATCTTTCACGACCCTCAGAATGAACGAGACCTATCATTGAGTCAACCCAAAACTGATCCAATTATTGGATCAATATGTGCATTTTTTGTTTCTACAAGAACCTTAAGAGCCATTCATTGGACACTTTTTGTCCTCCATAGCATACTTAGGAGGATTAAAAGTGTTGCTTAGAGCACCCTATATTGTCACCAATACTAAAAAACTTGGCAAAGAGGTTGTAAAAAAAAGATGATATATTTTACTTGTTCTACTTAACCACCCCTACATGACCAAATGACCGTTGAATGCACACAAGTGATCTCAGGTTGGTGGTATGAAGTCAATTTTTAACAGATGTTCTTCAAATTTTGACACAAGGTGTGAACATGTACCCCCTTAGAGGGAATATTATTTTTGCTGATCAGGTGCCTAGATTAAAAGTTATATTGCCCTGAACTTCAAATGTGATAATCTTTCAATCCGTGTGGTCAAAGTTTCTGAAATTTTTTCCACACATTTCTATAGTAGTCTAGTACAAATTTGTACGGTTGAATTTTGAAAAAAACTTCTTTTTTTTTTCATTTTTTTCTCACTGCCCTAAAAAGTGATGGTTTTTCACAATTCTTGCCCAAAATATGCCTTGGTCCTTTAGGGGTTAAGAATATCTATGATAAATTTTTTGTATCAATTTTCCGTTCTGTTTCAAATTTACTGTTCTTAGTCGTTACAAAACGTATCTCCAAACCCCGCTCCTTGAATTGTTAAAAGTTATGCTGGCAAAGATCATATGTAACCTTGAACATAGTTTCTCATCTCCATTAATTCTTAAGAAAAAACATTTTACTTCGTCGTCCTCTCTAAACCGTCTGCTGTGGCTGGTGTGGCCCAGGCATCTGTTAAGTTTCCCAACACGCTAAGAGTAAGTGGTCGCTTGGTGGCTGTGCAAGAGGCTTCATCGGATTCTCGTAGTTTTCTAGACAGGCGGGCAAGAAAAACAAGCAACAGGATTCTTCAACGCTCATGAATACTAATCTTTCAGTAGTTATGCGCTGTAGTATCGCAAGCAGCCGGAATTGGGAATGTGGTGCAACACGGTAGTTCAATCTTCTATTCCAATGCTTTCAATTGACCCTACTTACTGCTGGGAGAAAGCTTAAAAGTTCGCAATACTCTACAATTCAGTTTTGGGAAAGTAACTCTCCAACATCTTCTTTTATATGTTGGAAGGCCAACTCTTCTGGACTTTATCCAATGTGAATACCAAAAGAAACCAACTTTCTCTACTTCTCACAGGAGTGGTGGCAACAAGAAAGAGCAGATACTTCTTCAGGCTTAACTGTCAGCGAAAACATCGACAGCAAGAGAAATGAAACATACATGTAGGTATGACAATTACAACAAATGAAAACAATTGGAGAATTGCTTTACTAAAAATCAACTATGTTCGACAATGGTCGCAAACATTTAAGATCCAATTTGGACCCGAGAATCCTTCAACTAAAGTTGCTGGCCAAAATTGAAAATGTACAACTGGCTACCAAAATATTCCTCAAACTAAATCCTTCATCAAGTATCATGTTCCAGAGCTTCTAAATAGGTTCCAACTACACGAAAGACCTAGGCAAACTAGAGCTGTGTAACATGGAACCAAAGAATAGTAAAAGCCAACCACATCTTCGATGCAGAAGGCAAAAGAATGAGAATGAATGTGAAAGAATGAATCCTACTCTGAAGTTCTCTATACCTCACAAAGGATGCCCCAAATTGTCCATCTCAAATCTTTGAGACCACCGTTCTCCAGTAGAATTGGACACCCCTTGTGCGTGCACTACGTCATATTCCAGTATTCACAATTTAGATTAGCAGCTACTTACCCCATTTTGACCCACGAGGCCTTGCTAGGGATGCCGTTCTGCACAAGGAAAAGCATGTAGTATTGCTGAGGGGCAACGTTGGCTGAAGGAGGAGCAGTACACTTCACAGTCCACGCATTTCCAACCTTCACTGGAACTAAAGTAAGAAGCTTGATAGCCCTCTGCCCCTGCGCGTACGAGTGAGTAGACCAGGGAGCACTCAGCATGTTGCATTCCAATCCACCTTGCCTAGCTCCAATGGTAAACTCCACACTAAACACTTGCTTGTAGCCAACAAACGCAGGAGCTTTTGTAATGCGAGGACGAATATTGTTAAAGCTGCAAAATCAAACATAAAGCCCATTAGCATCAACACATGCATTCTTTCATACCTCACATCACACTTTCGACTCAAAAATATTTGAAAGGAATACAGGCAGGCAGACAGTCTACCGTAGAAATACCACAACCAACACAATGCACCACTCTCAAACATGTAAGCTCTCTAAATGCACAGAGAGTAGGTACAGAGTGAGGTCGGTACAAAAAGTGGGATGTAGTGATGCATTTGTGATAGATCATACAACCATGTAAATAATCAAAATTTCAGGAAATGGAAGGGGAAAATGAGGTTCTAGAGCTGCATTGGTACTCACTTGGCGCCCATGTAAGGAGGCGAGAACGCCTCCACGCGGAGCTCCGTGGGGAAGGCGCCCGTGTACGTGTAGAACTGGTGCGTGTTACTTCCCGCCACCAGAACGCGTCCATCCGACAACAAATTGGCCGTGCTGTGGTACATTCTCGGAATGCCCGTTGCGGTCATTTTCTGGAACCGCGTCCCAGCGCGCGCTTCCCCATTATACTTCACCGGCGCCAGCGCCGGTGTCCCCGCCGTCCCCCACCCCTGGTATCCATTCTGCGCGCCGTTCACGATCAGAATCTCCCCCGTGGGCAAATTAATCATGTCGCCCATCACGCGCCTAATCGGCATCTCCTCCATCGCCCAACTCGGGTTCCCCGCAGTCGGCGTGATCCTCCCGCAGCTCGTCGACGCCGCAGCCCCCCGGTTGCCGGATTTCGAAGCCCCAGTTGAAGCCCCTCCGCACACCACAATCTCGGATGAAGTGTAAGGCGCCTTCAAGGGGAGCATCGCGGCGGAGCCGCCGGAAGGATAGTTTCGGGGGTTGCCGGGGATGGTGGGAAGCTGCTTCACCACTTTGTTGGTGTTGTAGTTGAGGACGACTGAATCGCGGTTGGTGAAGACGAAGAGGTCGCCATTGGGGAGAAGGAAGACGAAGGGGTAGAGGTTGTCACAGCACTTGTTCAAGACGCTGAGAGAGAAGGCGCCCTCACCGGCCTTTCGAGGGGGAACGAACTCGTATGTCGGCTCGTTGCGGCCGCCCACCACGATCTGACGAGTGCCGCCGGGGAGAATCTGGTTGGAAGAGTACCAGCGACCCTTGGATAAACTGTTTGTTGTTTCCACCCAGTCGCAGGTGCCTCCGGCGCCGCACGGCACGAGCGTCCTGGTAGAAAAAAAGAAATTTAGATTTTGCCTACATTTCAAATCCACATGAATGATGCGCAGCATTGAACACAAGGTCTGATAATCTCGAATACTAGTCAGAGTACAAACTCACAGTCTAAGTGAAGCCTAAGCAATGAAAGGACGATTGATATCAGAGTCCATGAATCAGAGTGCAAACTCACGTGCCATTGGGTGACACTGAATTGAAGTCTCAGCAATTCAAGGATGATTGACATCACTGTCCATATCGTAAAATTTGAATCAAATTTGAAGAGATTCATTATCGTTTCGAAGTGGATAAGAAGGTACCTGATCTTTTTGTTGCCCTCAAAGTCGCCTCCTGTCTGCACCATCATGCCATTCCCCATGAACTGCCCCGAAGAGCACCACGTGTCCGTGAAGATGAAGAGAGGCCGCACTCCGCCGTTCGAGGGGTTGAACATGACGGAATGCGCGTAGCAGTCAGTCTTGGAGACGCGCTCCAGCGGCTGATTGCGGCACCTCCCATTGGGAAGCTTGATCTGCGAGGGGCCAATATTGGTCCGGTCTAGCATAATCACGGTATCATAGCGAGTCACGGCCGAATGCATGGACGAAATGCCGGCGTTTTTCTGCAGCTGCTGCCATGACCCCTGCGCTACGACACTTGACACTAGCCACTGCAAAATGGTCGCCACAACAACGATCTTCACAAAATCCAACATCTTCACCAAGCTAGCCCTCCACTACACAGACCTCCGGTATCTCGACTACTACCTCCCACTCCAATGCTACACCTCGGCTCAAACGGACCACGCAATTGTTCCTTCTATCAACGCTCCTGTTACGTAATGCCGCAATGCAGACCCACCCACCTAGTACTAGGCTGCGACGAGCTCCAATGCACACATCCCAGTGAAATGGTACCAGAGGTCACTATGCAGACGTTCCTATCGTCAGATTGCAATGCCAGTAGTCGAGAGCTACGTACAGTTTTCAGCTGTGATCTCTACCAAGCACTGTTGACTCCGTCGGTGTTTTCTCTACGGTGCAGATAGCAGCGCTAGTGAGTGGCGACGCGCAATGTAGCAATGCACAGGAAGCCTTTGATTTAAGTAATGTGCCAGTGGCCAAGGCCTTAAATGGCCGCATTGCGCCACCCACATCCGTCGCTCTACGCATTTCCTGGGCGCGTCCGTAGCCCGCAGGTAGTCCACTGTGAGCTGCATTTGCCGAGATTAGTAAGATCGTGTGACAACTGGACATGGCTGTGCATGCAATGAATGAACTTGGAAGTTTTTTTGTGTGTTTTTTTGACAGGAAATGGAAGAAAATCCATTGCTGACGTGAATAAGTATGGGAATTTGAGATGAAGAAGCGGCGGGAGGCAAGAGGGAAACTTGAAAAGCTGGAAATCAGGCAGCTGGCCCCCGATTGCCGTTGTAGGTTGGCACAGTGGCCGGGATTAAGCAACGCGGAGAGCCGATGTTGACGATTGGGCGAAGGGAACTTCGACGTCGCCACCTCCGTCGGGGCCTTGACGTCGGCGTGAACTTTCTGTGTCAGTTCCAGCGGCGCCAATTTCTTGGGTGGAAGTTGAAAATACAACTAAATCACTGAAGACTATATTTATACAATTCCAATTTGATGCAAGGTAGTGGCACCTTAAATTGACAATATTAAGCGTTTCAGTGATTTGGGTGTGCTGAAGTTTTTGTTCAAACAGATTAGCAAATTGTAGTAAAAGATGTTGCAAGTAGAATCTGCATTTTCTACTACTTCGAAAATATATCATAAACTTTCAAGAGCATCACACTATATGTCCTTTCAACGAGTCGTAAACTTATTAGTAGGAAATAACACATTTGAAACTTTGAAGCAACAGAGTGATGCATGAATAGAGGTACCCTTGAATAGCCATTTTGATAATCTACTCAAAATCAATGTAGGAGATTTGGGGATTTCACACATAGATTTGGTTGGCTATTAGGCAAAAAATAGGAGAGTGTTTGAGGTATTTGTTAATTTAATGTCCCACAACCTTATTCAAAATTGATTTTGAAGAAAAGTTAGTAGCTAAAAAAAATATTAATATTCTAAAATAATATAAATATTGTTTAATGATTCTTCAAATTAGTTAATTTTCATCTTAAAATTTCAAAAAGAATCTACTAGATAATAAGTAAATATTCTATGTATCAAATATGAAAAATCATTATTCGTATATACTACTATTATATGTTAATATTCTCTTATAATATTAAAATTCTAAAATTTGATATTGCATCTTCATAGTAAGAATTTGAGAGGACTTCATTTTAAAAATAATAAGATAATCATAAGCTTCCTTTACAATTTGCAATTGAATTAATACAAAGGTCGCACACACTACTTCAAAACATATTCTCTAAAAATAAAGTTTTTTCAAAAATGAATTCGATTGTAAGATCAATTACTTAAATCATTTAAGTATGGCCTCCTAGAATTTTAGAGTGAATAAAAAATAAAAAATAAAAAAAAGCTCTTTAACTCATTCAATTTTCCCTTTTAAGGATTAAAAAGAAGAATTACAAAAGCATGACAGAAGAGTCCAGTTATGAAGTAAGTTATAGTAAGTTTAGATTCGGTTGCTATTGGGCTCCTAGACCTCTAGGAATTGGAGGCCGGTGTTCAAGAAGCTACACATCTAAGAGGTTTCAATTGGTTTGCCATGCTTCAATTCACCAACTCCAAATCAAGTCTTCCTTCAACAATTGTGATACAAAAATTTGAAGAAGTTATAGTTGATTTGTTTTTTCCTTGAAAATAACCCCCTCTACACCAATGTCTAGACCTTCTAGCTCTGCAAAGCCAATTTGCAAGGGCTGGAAGCTAGAGGTTTGGCTAGAGAGGAGCCCAAAATTCAAGTCAATGTAGAGTGCCTAGACCTCTAGGTTCTCGAGGTCTAGAAGCCCAGTGGCAACTGGCTCTTAGGGCCAGCTTACATGTGAGCCCGGTGAGCAAAGAAAGCACGAGGGGTGCACTATTCAGGAGGTTCATTGATCACCTGCGAACAAGCCCCTATTATTCAGGGGCTATGTAGGTGATTTTTGAGAATTTATAGGGGGCTTAATTTACCTAAATTTCTAAAAGAGGGTTATTTCATGTACCCTATCTTTTAGTATAATTTGTTTGGAGCTCCAATTTTCTATACCCTATGTTCATTATAAAAATGATTGAGTTAGATTTGTTCAAAAAACATACCAACATTTCACATGCAAAATTCTTACACCACAACCGAAACTGAAGAGTCCAAAATCAAACTATATTCAGAAGAGTCCGAAATCACAGCAAGTAGGCCAAAATTTTTGAAGCAATGAAACCAAAAGTTGTGCCAAAATTGTAGAGATCAAAACAATGATGGAGAAACAATGTATCATGACAAAACAAAAGCTGTATAGAATGTTCAAGTCCCAAAATCTAGGCCCTTCTGGACTCTGATAATCAGCAAGCATTAACTGACGCCTACGAGAATCTCCATCGCTGGCGTGTCTAATTATCGGCCCTACTGCAGCGTAGCAGTGTTTTTTCCATAGGTCGTCAATTTTATCCCACTGTGCTCTAACCTAGGCAGAATCGAAACAGCCGCATGTACAACAAGCTACTAAGACTAGCCGTGGTAGTTTTTCGTGCAAGGGGTTCACGACAATAATTCTAGCAAACTCCCCCACCTTATCGTCTTTGAAAGACTCCATTAATTTATTATAACCCATTGAACCATCTCCTACCTTTGGCTTGTAATCTATAATGCACTGATGACTCTCCTTTGGCCCACAGAAGCCCAGCATTGTATCCGATCTGGACTCCCATGAAATTCTATGTCGGACCTTTGTCTCATCCTCAGCAAGAATTACTGGGATGGGACCAGAGATTCCATGCACAGCCTTTGCGTCCATGTAAATTTTGGCAATCGAACTAAAAATTTCAGTGTGCTCCCCTGGACTAAACAACACTCCTTTTCTACCGTCCCTGGAATGCTATCATAGCTAGGTCCTGCATAATTTAGTGAAAATAAATCACATAGGCGCCTCCCCCCATAGATCCTCATGGCCGTGGAAAAACACTTCGTGTTTTCACTGTACCGATTCCCACCCTCTTTTCTGTTGAGGTTCTGTGCAACATCCTTGAGTAAGTCCCAAAAAGCACCATTGCCTCCCAAGGCTCCGACCCTATGAGCACTAATTATGTTGTTGCAAAATTTTATCAAATTATTATCTGCAGACGCGATTCTAGCGCTTTCACGCATAGTCGGCCTCGTGGCCTTTAATCTAACGATGCGTGTTCAAGCGTGCCAGTAGTATAGCCTCTATAATCTCAATTTTTTAGTAAGTTGCCTAGTATGTCTATTCACTTCTAAGGCAGATAAGTACCCTAATCGTATCCCTCCAACACTGCTACGGTCACCCCGCTTGACGGTTGCGTGCTCTTCTCTTCGAACTCTAAGCCTGAAGTCGGTTTCAGCCGGTATGAGTGCACACATGGGACAAGTTACATTAGGGAAGGGCACTCCCCCGACTGAAATTCGATTACATTGTCTGTGGCGGAAAGCACCCTTCACCTGCACTAAATTTCCTTGCAAATTAACTACCTCAGTGAGATGCAGTTCCGCATACCACTGAGCACCGTTGTGAAGGTCGTCAAGCAAACCAATGACAACATATGACTGATCTCCGTATCGCACAGTTGGACCACGTCACCACGAAATCCGTAGCAAAGCAGAGACCCAAGAAACCCATGATCCAGAGTTTGAGCCATACCTCCCACATTTGTTGAAGTTCCGCTTAACCACGAGTGAAGATCTTGTTGATTACATTGTGAGCTTCCTGCACTTGATGTGGTGAAGCGCCCAGGTCGACCCGTTCGGACTGGTTCTCTGAGACGCAGATGTGCTTCTTCGACAGCCTTCTGGTGCTTCCATCCGCTGAGGTGATTTCTCAAATTGACCTCCAAATTTTTGCATGGTGGGCAGAGAACCATCATTTCTCAGCAATAGGGACATTTTACTTTGAACCAATAACAGCGGGTGTCCTCTGCCGCACAGTTCCCCAAGACTAAGAATTTCTTCACTCCTTCCGAAAGATCAACATTGACAAACTCCATGATCTTAATCCCGTCTGAAATCAAATTCTTGTGGTCCTCGGGAGTTACGATGACAGCCCGCCCATTTGTGGCCTCCGACTGTGGATGGTCCTTGAAGTTGATGTTATTAGCCTTGCAGAAGTTTCTGACATGCCCTACACTCATAAGGTGGGATCGCCTGAAATTGTTAAACAAATTGTCAACCTGCATTTTCGTGTGCTCCTTGTTATTCCCACCACAGTCCTTCTTGCACTCGGCGCACCAAACTTTCACCACGCCAGAGCCATTTAGGTCAAAAGTTTTGACCCACCAATTGTGGTCCTCCAATGCGGCCCGCTTCAACTCAACTCTCAGTTTCTTCGCCCTCTCGAAATACAGATCGGTAACAACAGCTGTGAGAAGCTCCGACTTCAGAGGGTTATCGACAACCTCGTCGGAGTCTCCTAAAACACTCACACCAGATGAAGCTACGGCCGGAACAAATTCTTCTCCTTCAACATCAGGGAACTGCCTTTCTTCCAACTATACTTCAACCCTAGGAGGAATCGCAAGTTCTGTAGTGAGGCGCCTCCGCTTATTGCCATTAACATCATCTTCGACAACCCTAATGACATGAACATCTTTGCCAAATCCATTGAGGCGCTCCAACCTTTTCTTGACGCGCCTTCTGTCTTCAACGTCCCAGAATTCGAAGGCCCATTCCAACACGTCGTTCGACTCCAACGATTTTCTCAATGCCTCCAAGGTCACAGCTCCTCCATTGTCCAGCTTGCCTAAGTACTCAGGATCTGCTGACTCGCACTCCAACGTCCACAAAGTCACCTTATCGTTTGCCATGTGACCCCACCCAAATTCCTAAAACCGAATTGTCTGCCTAATCCTTGCAAACCCCACCCAAAATTGAAACACGAAATTCGAACACAAATCTGCAATCTCTCAACCCTAAACCATAAACACTCACGGAAATTCAAATAGAAGCCACGCAATCTCTGAAACCGTGACCCAAACCCTAATGTCCAACAAACACCCTAAACCATTCAGCAAACTTGCAGGTGCGATCAGCAAGAAAACTCACAGCAACGTTCGACGCGCTGGATTCAACGTTCACTTGCCCACTCCCCCGCCATTGAACTGAACAAACTTTCATAAAGTGCTGCCTTAAAATTCATTCATTTACATTCAATCTGTAAGTTACAGCTAGCACATGGGATTCTAGATGACACTTAACTAACCATTAACTCTTACTTAATTCTTACAGCTCTGTGATTTCAGAATACAGATCATGGATTCATACTAAGTTATTCTAAGTATACTATGGAAAGTTCGAATTTTTGGAAGGGAATTTTGGTAGGGCTACCATTAAAAATAAATAAAATAAAATTTTAGTGTTTTTGTATACCCTTCATTAGATTTAATAGCTAAAAGTCCATTATGTGGAGGCTACTTTACTTTGAATAACTATATAAAATTTATGACTTTTCAATTAAAAGGAGTCTTCATTAGTTCGCACGTGAACATCAAATAACCGGGGAGTGCACCCCCCGGGAAAGAAAGAAACTAAAAGACAAGAACAGTGCCACTGATGATCGGCAAGCATGGAAGTAGGAGAGAGAGTTCTACCGATCTCGCTATATTCCACATTGTAGAAGCAACATAAAAGTGCTTTTCATATTTCGACCCTATTGACTCCTCCCACCCACCGATACATGTAAAGCCTCCTTATATGTATCGATCATTGGGGAACTTTCACAGCGGGTGCTATAGGGAAAAATAGCCATTGCACTTTCATAAAGGACCCAGTGGGTGAGAATGGAGACAATAAAAAAATCCCCACGTATTAGATTCCCTAGTCTCCACCAATGAGGTTATCCACCAATATCGGTGAAACTTCAATTCCTCCTTACCCACTTGCCCACCCTGGCAAGACAATCAATGGAACCACTTTTGTCTTTTTGCTTGAATTAGAGGAAAGCTGGCCCTTAGGGCCTCCTTACATGTATCAGTCATTGGGGAACTTTCACAACAGGTGCTACAAAAAGAAAATAGACATTGCACTTTCATGTGGACCCGGTAGGTGGAGATGGAGACAATAAAAAAATCCCCACGTATTAGATTCCCTAATCTCCACCAATGAGGTTGTCCACCAATATCGTTGAAACTTCAACTCCTCCTCACCTATGGTCTTGCCGGGGTGGGCAAGCCGGAAGAGCCGCTTTTGTCTTCTTGCTCGAATTAGCAGAAAGCTTGCCCACTGGGTGAGCATGTAAGCTGGCCCTTAGTACACATCGGCGGGAAGTTTTGACCATCTGCCCTCTCAAGTACCAACAGTAATCAAGGAAAGCGAAGTTTATGGGATCAGATTAAGAGCATCCCCACCGCCCTGTTCCCTATCCCTATCCCCCTTCTTCATCCAAAAAGTTGGGGATACAGAAGCCCCTCCCCACCAGTCCTTCCCCAAAACCCAGCCAAGTTACTTATTTCTCATGTGCAGTTACTGTGGTGCTTGATGGCCTGATGGGAGTAGCTGATGGGAGAACTTGAGCTGATGGGTGAGTATATAATAATTTTTTTTTCTACTGTTTTGTATAAATGTTTAGTTCATGCAATACAATTAAACTCAAATAATTCACCAATTATTTATTTAATTAGTTTAGGAGGTGTACCCTCTACATTTACATAAAAATTACATTATTACTTTTTTAACCTCTAAACGTCAGAGACTATGTTTTCACCACAAACGCTCCAAAATTTTCCTTGCATTTACAAGCACCAAATTCTAGATGAAAGACATTCATGGACACATGTAACCGTTGGATCTTGTAGTAAAATAGTTTGAAAAGATGTGGACAATATTTCAGAATTTTCCACCGTGTAGATTGCAAAAAATTAACTTTTGAAGTGACAAAAATCTGTTTTTTGACCCTGTGAAAATATGGGCAGACGCACTTCACAAGGTCACATTTGTATGACAAAATGTCCAAAATGGCGGTTACTCTTTGGATTCATTCCTAAAGTCAAGTTCTCTACATGCTTGAAAAATTTTAGATCATTTGGAATTGCACAACCTATAGGAAGAAAATAGTAAATAGAAAGAAGTACAAAATGATTCAAAACACTAAATTATTAAGAATTTTATTATAAAATTGAAAAACTACAATCCCAACAGTGGTAATGTAGTAATAAACAATTTACACCTAATGTTTTTATTTTTTTTCAAAAATATTTAAAATTGAGTTAAATAAACAACTTACAAGTTCATTTTAGAGTAGAGATTCCATAACTATACACGAACTAATCCAAACTAAAATTCCTCACAACTTTCATCTCATTAATCAATATGGAATGATTGAAAACTCACCACATATATAAAAACCTAGATAATCAATTTCAAATTTTTATATTTTGTAAAAATAATGTTCGAAGAAATTTTTTTATACTACCCGGGTTGCCCGCCGAACATTGAAAATTACATGTCATGAACAAACTTTTGAACCATGTAGTCAAAAGTCATGAAAATTGTTGTGCCTTAAAGTTACTCCTGGGGCACACATTGTGTGAAATTTTTTAAGGAAAAAACTAAAAATAATGTAGTGAGCTACCCAAAATTGCTATGTTGCCAAAAAAACATTGTTTGGACATTTAGGAGTTAAGTAATGAAGATGTCACATACATCTTATTGCTATTGTCTTATACTTAATTAATACTATGACTTCAACCTCAACCTTGACCTACAAATTAATTAGTGACTACACTTGCACATAAAACAATGTAATTGTCCACATCAATCACAAATGTAGTTGAGAGAAACAATTTCACTGGTGTCTAGTTTGACACCTTCCTAAAGGCAGAAAAATTGTTTAATTATCATGAGATTTTTTTCATGAGATCACCTCTATGTTGATAATATGTGTGCCAAATTTCAAGTTTAAAAGATTTGCCTAGAAAAAGATATTTGAAATCTACCAACATGTATAGTCGTGAAATAATTTCTAAGAACTACATTTGTTTGTAGATTTCAGATATCTTTTAATGGGAAAATCCTTTGAACTTGAAATTTGTCACACGTATTACCAACATTGACATGATCTCATAACAAAAATTTCATGGCCAGATTTTAATTTCTCAATCTTTGGGAGGGTGTCAAAGTTGGTATCATTGAAACTTTCTCACAACTACACATGTTGGTAGATTGTGAATATCTTTTTATGTGCAAATCTGTTGGCCTTGAAATTTGGCACATATGTTATTAACATAGAGATGTTCTTGTGAAAAAAATTGCCCATGATGAAATAACAATTTTTCAGCCCTAGAGAGGGCGTCGAACATGGTAGCAGTGTATGGCAGCAATCATTTTTTCCCTTTGAATGCAAAAATTCGTAAATGAAGTAGACCTTACTGTACATCATGGTGTAAACCAAAGTTATTGTGTCACTCTAAAATTATAAAATCAACAGACCATGCTTATTATAGATTCAAGGTTCATAGTGCCATAAAAGATTGAAATTTACGAATCTTTCAGAATTTCCTATTGGAGTAGAAAGTACACTTGATATGATTACATTCTTAATTAGGTGATTGATTTATATGCTAATATTGATTAAAAAAGTAGAATTCAACTCATTACAATAATTTCAAAATTAATTGATGTTGGATTAATTTAATAACTATGAAATTTTCTAGAAGAAGATGTAGAATAAATTAAGAAATCGATTAAAACATTGTCACCTCTCTTACAAACAAGAGAGAACATGTACTCGGAAAATTTAAGGGCACTAATTAAATTTAATAAGGTGCAATACATCACTTGCATAAATTGATCAAAGATTGACAAAAAAATAAAATCACTTGTCATAATTAATAAAAGAAAAAGAAAACACCAATGATTTATTTCATGAGTACAAGAGCTCCATCCTCTACAATGTACTCTATAAGGGAATTTAATAATTTTGGAAACACTAAGGTACTCTAAAAAACTTTATTGCTACCAATTCAATCATTGTAAACTGTTTTAATTGTCACATGTCAAGAAATTAGTGTGGAGCAACAAAATATTATTGTTCATTATATAAATGTCTTCAACTCTTTAATCATGCTCATAAATTACGCTTGTTAATTATTTTAGGTTAGCAACATTTTTGTTAGTATCAATTAATTATTTAAAAGAAGTCCACAAATAAATAAATTAGCATAATTATTAATTCATTCAACTCGTTATTTAAATTATGAATTTGTAATTTCATATTAGCACGTATGTGCCTCATTTCAGCAATGCTGGTCAGTTAGACAATGAGCTCAGTTTACCTTCCACATCAAGCAACAGGGTCAAATCGTCACAAATCGAGGTGAACTGGGTATTGGGTTTACTGAAACCCAGTTTCCTATATCCCACCTGGTTTGGGGAATTGGCACCCCCCGTCCCTAAATATTTAGGGATACGGGACCCCAGTCGGAGGGGGTGCTTCCCTATCCGGATGAATTTCATCCGGATAGGGATACGGAGGACCCCCAATGGGGATGCTCTAAGCAGAATTAGAATACTAGTATTTTATTCCACCGAATTCTATTCCATGGTCCACACATTCGCCAAACCCCACTTTGGGCATAACTTACAGGTCAACACTGGGACCCAATGTCTTGGCGCTCTAGCTAGCTGCTAATCCTGTCAGTTTTTTTATTTTTTATTTTGAAACAAATGAAACGGAATTTCATTGCCCAATCCTGTCATTTCAATATGCAAAGAGCCAAAGTCCAATATATGGTAATCTGCTCTTAAAGTGCCCATTTAAGGGCTGGTCGGCCTTTCCGATGGTTCCTAGATGCACGAAATTATTTTTCCTTATTTTTCACTTGAAGAAAAATTGATGTGGAATCTAACCCAAGTGGTTTCATATTTTTTGGAGCATTTTTGAATTACTTATGAATTTCTAAAGAATTCTGCCATAGGTAACTATTTTTTGATCATAGGCCTTACAAAATCCACACATGGGGAGTCTGAAAAAAGATATGGCTTCACCAAAAACAGACATTGTGGCATGCAGAAAGTAATAGACAAAGTTCTAAAATACGACTTTTACTGAACTTAATTCCTAAAGGGTCAAGTCCTCTTTTTTTGGACAAAAATCACTTGAAATTGCCATTTTGGCTGCTTTCATCCAGGGAAAAAAATAATTAAAATTAAAAAATCTAACCGTAGGATCTTGTACTATACTTGGATGAGATCATGTGATAAAAAATTCATGAAGTTTGACCATACAGATTGGAAGATACTAGCATTCGAAGTTGTAGGGAAAAAGCTTTTTTGAATTCAAGTAAACATTTCAGAAATGGATCCACCTTCGCTCTTATTCCATCCACTAGCCAAGTATAAAGGAACATTTGGCAAATGCTTAACCCTGGAACGCTCCGACGTCCATTTTTTGGACAATGTACAGACTGAAATTTAGTTTTCTTTCTCATTACAGTTTGGATGAAAGTCATCTAATTTGTGGTGATACTTCGTCAAGTTTTTGTCCTATCTAATGGTTGGATTTGGTGTTACTAGAGTTCATATTTTTCTAAAATTATAAATGTGAAAGTTTATCAAGCCAAAAATTGCATTGATTTTAGTTCAAAACTGAGTTTGCAAAACTGAGGTCATAGATTTTAAGAACACAAAAATTTCAAAAAATCACCATATGAAGAGAACCTCATTTGGAATCCATTCCAACAAGTTTTACTCAAAAAATGATAATAGTTTGCTTGTAATTGAATTTAGAAGATATTTTGAATTTTTTTTTTCAAAATTTATAAAAAATTATTAATGGTAGCATAGGTGAATCTAACCGCATAGATGGAATCTAAAATTCATAATCTACAACTTTTATTTGTATATGAAGTCCAAAATATTCTTCCAAATAGTACTTTATAATGATTTTTCCCAAGTAGCCAATTCTAGAGATGGATCCAGACGTTCTAGGGTTAATTGCTCTGATAACATTCACAAAACATTCACAAAACATTCAATGCTTACAACATATCCATTTTCCAACCTCTTAATGTCCATTTCAGACCCTGACTAGGGATGGTCTTAAGAACATGGTTGGAATTACAGCAGACTACCATAAATAAGTTATGTTCCATGCTTGCAGGAACATCATCTGAAAGTACTGACCTTGTACGATGAAGACGATAATAATAAGATAGTAAATAATAGAGTTAAGGTAGAACTACCTATCACTCCCCTGATTTGCAATCTGAATATCTTGGGGTCAATTTCAACAGGGTCACATATTTTCAGAGGTGTGTGCTTGTTTCACATCAAACTCAAGTGGAATTCTAATTTTCTGAATAAAACTGTAATTTTTATGAATTTTTGAAGTAATTAGCTTGAAATTACAAAACTGTCAGTAGACTACTGTCAACAACTCATAACCGCCCTTCTATGAATCCATTAGCACTTAAATATCCTCCAATCAAGGGCTAACACGTTAGTCCATCTCCACATTAAAGCCATAATCTAATCAAATTTTGTCAAAATCTTAAATAGTTTAGGATATTTCCTAGACAGATTTGGATGGGGCAATGAATTGAATTGGAGCCAAATTGTAGGTAACCAAATTGGGAAGGAGATGGTGATGGGCTAGTCTACCTTAATGGTAAAGTTTGTCTTGTGTTTGTGAACCTATGTCAAAGGAGGGTTTAACTAAGAATAGAACAAAACAAACATGGCACCAAAGTCGTTTGGTCCTGTGTTTTTTCCAAACTCCAGCTACTAGTCCTACCTTGCTTACACTTCATGATTAACTCTAATATGCTAGAGAGAAAGAACTGTTTGAGCCATATAGGGATTCTTCAATTTGTTAAATATAGTATAAATTTTTTATGAACTTTTAAATTGCGCTATCCTAATAGCCCCAAAGAGTCATAGATTACACCAAATCCAACATTGAGTGCATCCATAAGAATGGTCTTTTCACATGAAGTGGTCACACTATATTAGTAGAATTTTTTTTATTAGACTAGGCTTGAAGACCTACATTTGGTCTATGGTATCATGTCTATGACAACTTAAGCCATTTGTGGGTCTTAAATCTTAGTCAAACAATCTATAAATTTTACTAGTTGTTTTTTAAGAAAATATTACAATCTAAAGGTATTAACTCGTAACTACCTAAGCGACCATATATGGTTGATGTGAAATTTGAGATCCATTTTGTAGTAGGCAGTTAAATTCATTTGAATGTTAAAAAAAATTGGAGGGTTAACTATTGAAAACTTTCATTTTTCATTGAAAAAGGTACATATTTGATTGTTGAGAGGTCTCTAAAGACATATATGTCCATTAGTGGAAGAGTAAAGCTTGCTAATTTTACTTCATTTTCCAACTTTGAGCAATTTCACTTGATTTGAGATCTCAAAACTTGTACTTATCCATTTTCTTTGAAAATGGTCCCAATGGAAAAAGTAAAGTGTTTTCATGATTTTCACCATTGAAATTTAAATAAGAAAGTGTTGATTTGGAGTTATTTGTGATTTATACTCATAAGAAAAAACTGCATCTCAACAATTGCAACTTTGCAAGGTGAATTGTGTAATGAGTTTAATAGCTTTTCAAGTGATATTAAGATTTTTGAAAGGGCATTTAGTGTGCTAACACAATTTGTAGTTGTTCATGTCACCTCAAATCCCAAAAAACTTTTATGTGCAAAATTTTTGAAACATTGTGAGGAGGGACAACATATTAAAAATAAAAAATGTACATTTCTCCTATTATAATCTCACAATTCTTATGCAATTTTGCACTTGAAATTGGTGTGCATACTAATAAGCAAGCTCTTTAAACATCCATACAGTTAGATTTTGAAAAAGAAATCAATTTGCTTCAATGGGAATAACTATAAGCCCATGCTCTTTTTTCATAGTCAATACACACTTGAAAAGGTTTGGGGGTTAAAAGGGCCACATTCATTTTTATAGTTTACACTCAATTGACATTAGTTCTTATTGTGACCACTAAATCACCTTTATTATCATCACTTGAACTTTGATTGCAACAAATAAGTCACCTTGATCCTATTGTACGCTTCTCACTTGGTTGACTCTAAATGTGATTTCATTCAATCTTATACCATTGTTTAAGAGATAACGTTTTAATTTCAGACTATATTTATAGAATTCTTCATGTTAATTGTTGTACAAATATCAAAGTTCATTTTTTAATTTTTTTAATCTAATAAGGCAAATTCATATTCAAAACTATCCTTTCCAACAACACCTTTCTATTATATATATATAATTTTATTTTAATTTTTAAGTTAAATTTAAAAATTATAAAATGCAATCTATATACAATTTACAATCTAATCTTACTCACCTTTAGGATTGACTTAGATACTATTACAAGATCAAAAGGTCAATCTTAATTGTTAAACATCAAGTTTATGATCTCCAAAAAAGAAACGTGCAAATTCTATAGTACATGTTGTAAATATACAATACTTAGTGTATTATCATATAAACTAACATACATTATATTATGTTAGTTTATTTTGAGCATATTATTTGTATATATAGTGGTATTTGGAATTTTAAAGACGTTCTACAACTTTGAAGACAATATATTTTTATATTTTGTATAATATCATTTACATTGAGAGATATTAATTTATAATAGTATGTTATTTTCTATATATAGCATTGATATTTGGATTTTAGAGAATTCCTAAAATTCTTAAAACAACAATTTTTTTACCATTTGATAAAGTACAAGATATTAAATATCTACCGAGTCTTTATAAGATTTAGATTTGGACCAATTTTAGGTTATTTAAAGTTATATGCTTCAAGTGACCATTTTTGGCTCCTATGGTTAGGTATTTTTACTTTACATTTCTAACTCTAACATGAGTTTATCCTCTTTCAAATTGCTATTTGGTTTTGTTAATTTTGGATATTGACTACAATGATTATATAAATAAAATAATCATTGGGATATCCTTGGTTGCTTGCCATCTATGCCATCCATTTATTCTAACATCTTGAACTTTTAGTACATAGGTTGTATAAATTTATGTAAACAAGTGACTTGAATCTTTTTTTTTATTAAAAGTTGTGTCACATTTAAGTTAAATTTTTCCTAAAATGGCCTTGAATGATGTAGTTGAATTATTTTCTTTTTTTTGTGCATCGAGATATTTGTCGATCAAAAGGACCCATGTATAGTCCAAATTTGTTATTATAGTCTTGAATTAGTTAAATATAGCTTTAATGAGCTATAGATGTTGATTACTATCTTGCATTCAACTATGAAAATATTTTTCTTATATTTTGAAATATTGTATTTTTATATCAATGAAGTGTTCTATCTTGGCTTTGACCAATTTTTTGCAATTCAAGAGAAGAATTCATCAATGAATACTTTATTTTCTTATTGTATTAGGAAGTGTGGCCTTAGTAAGGGCCATTTTACATTAAGGTTGGACCAAAGAACCTCTTGAATTTTCTTGAAAGTAATAATAAGTTGAGAAGTAGGTGGTGATCTAAATGGGATTTACACTTTTGCCAAGGCCCAAGCTACATGGTCAAAGTATTTAATGTTATGCCATTTTCTAGGAACTTTTTTCTTACCCCTTGCTTTGAGGTAGATCTAACAAAATTCTAAAAGACCGTGATGGACTAAAATCTCACAACCATAAATTTTTTATATTTAATTGATTTTCTAGTTCACAATGTCAAATCTAATCATAAATAAATATGGGTGTGCTATGGTCTCTCATTAGTTGACACCAGGACCATGCAAAGTGTCATTACTACTTCTTGTCTTGGGTTCCCATCTTCCATGGTCACATCTAAAAAGTTGGATACCTTTGAGTGCTTGTGGTCCCTTGATCTAGCCTTGGTTCACAATGTCAAATATGATACAAAGTAATAAATAAATATGAGCGTGCTATGGTCTCTCTTCAGTTCACACCAAGGCCATGCAAAGTGTCATTACTATTTTTTGTCTTGGGCTCCTGCCTTCCATGGTCACATCTAAAAAGTTGGATACCTTTGAGTGCTTGTGGTCCCTTGATCTAGCCTTGGTGTAAATTGACCTAAGATTACAGCAGCTAAAACAAAGGTGCCAAACATTAAGGAACAAAGAGGACGCTTGGAAATACAATTTGTACTAAATACGTATCCCTATAACCTCTGTTTTTACAACCTGAAGAAGACAGACGGCTTCTCTCAACAACAAGCTTCAAATTTACAGATTTGTTTTAGAAAAAAAATGAAGACACTCATTCATCAGGAGTCCCACTCAGGTTGAAAACTGTCGACAATTGTTTTGAATAAGTTCCAGCGAAATTGTACTGTACTGTACATGAGAGGAATGACATCTCTGCAGGAATTAATGTGAATAAGGTAGTATGCTCTAAAAGTGACCATTTAAGAGCTGGTCCGCCTTTTTCATAGGTTTTCATGGACAGAATTATTTTTAGACCATTTTTCAGAGAAAGAGAAATGGGTGTGGAAACTAACACAAGTGGTTTTGTATTTTTCCAAGCATTTTTGAATTACTTATAAGTTTTTAAAGATTTAGGGCATAGGCACCTATTTGTGACAGGAGTGCAAGACCGATTTAACATTTTCTCAATGCATTTAATTGCTACAGTGATCCATTTAAGGATCACCTTGTCTCCATCAAAATAGGGACGGTTTGAAGAAGGCGGATGCTTTTAGAGCAGATGACCTTAAAGCATTCCTTTTCACCTAGTGCAAGAGTGCAAGACTGATTTAACATGGAGCAAACATCGTTGCAATTAATCTCCCTGTGAACATGAACATGAAGTACTAAATGAAGCCCTTAATTTGATTGCTTAAATGGCAATCATATTAAATTTTGAATAATCAAAATGTGAGACAAGTATACCAAGGTAAACCAACTCATGACATGCAAACTACCCAATGTAAACACCTAGAAAACCACTCATTATAGTTTTACATCAACTCATGGCAAACTTTTGCTAATAAATGAGATTAAGACTCCAATAAGTTAGTTAGCGACTAAAATCAATGCCGTGGGTGATGGTAATGGAGGTATTAGTGACTATTTTAGAATCTTCTACCTTTCTAGTGTAAATTCATTACAAGAACTAACTTTTTTGATTCTTTGTGTCATGGCCATGTTAGGAAATATTGTGATTGCTTTAGGTGGTAAGATGACCATTATGGGTACAATTTTTGGTGGTTTTGGGGTAGTCTAAAGACTATTTTGAACTAATTAGGCAACACACTTGAAAAATTCATAAAATTTTTTTACTTTGTAAAGAAAAAAAATTCAATTGCTCTCTCCATTTCTCACATTTGTCTTTATATGGAAAAAATTTAATCTTTTTTCAAAACGTCAACAAGGCAAACCAACCATTCTACCTATAGTAAAGGCCGGTTTACCTTAGAGGCAATGATAGCGTGGTCAAGTGTGCAAGATATTCTAGAATGTCATTGAAGAGACGGTCATATTAAAGAGGTCTGATAGTATACCAAAGAGAATTTGAATCAAGGAAATTCCAGCTTAAGTTAACTGTTCCATGCTAACAACTGTAAACAATGCTGCTTTGAGTATTCTGCAGCCTATACTCACATTAGCAGTTTGTCATTGCAAATAAGAAGTCCCAGGTTCACACCACATTTGTATCAATAGCAGGCGCACACTGTACAATGTGGTCCTGGTATTTGTGACCCCAAATATACTACACCATTCCAGAGACAACTTTGAACAAATTTTAAGATCTCAGTGTGCTGCCTAACAGACAGAAATTGATGGTATGATGAGATCGGCATTCCTTTTTGTAAGAGCAATGAGTTCAGCGTTAGGCCGATCGTTGTACACCACCTGTCGATAGACCCAAACGTTAGCCATGTTTGAAAAATGAACATGAAATCGAAGTTATTCGAAATTCTATCTCCACTCGAATCTTTCACTCAAAAATTAAAGTACATTGAGACCCTCAAAACATGCTAATCTGGTATGCCTTACCCGCTGTTTTGCATGGTCAAGAGTTTTTCCTGTAATACAGCATCAGGATCACTTTTATTCATCAGTATCAGCCTCGGATTTCGTGACAAGCAGTAACTGAAAAAGTGAAAGTAATCCTCATAGTCTACTTTTACTTGACGGAATTCTACGTAAAATTTAAAGACATGGCACAAATCACAAAGATGACATGGTTCAGGAAGGTTGCACTTACCAGTAGACACATGTCTCTTTTCGACCCTACTCATAGCCTCATCAATGTCGATGTCTACAAACCTGATTGCATCAACAGTTCATCAAGTCAGGCCTATGCAAGATATTAAGAGACAAAACCCTACAAGACAGTGCATGAGCGCAATGTGAATGACAGTTCGTTTTAACTCAAGATTATAAGCATGAGGGTGGCTTCAACATCCCAAGTGGGTTGACGAATATCGAGTTTGGGCACCACACCAGCGTTCATCGAAAAGATTTAACAGGCCTGTCCATTCTCCGTCTTCCATCAGCAGGTAGTTGCCCTCCACCAGGACGACTCTATGCCTGGTATCATCGCAAGGATCCCTTTAGCAAGAAGATTGTAAACGGAAAATTTCGCTTAAAAACACTTCAACACCAGCTTAGTTGATTGAAAGCGAATCAAGGATATGACCATACACTGGTGATACGTATATATCTTTCTCTACTGGGTCTCCAACTCCGTGGTCAAACGAAGGTAAGTGTGCACAATCCTGCACATTTAACAAAGAAGAATGTTTAGTAGATGCTAATCGCTCTAAACAATGGGAAAAACACAGTAAATTTTTGAACGACTTCTACATAAACAGCCGGATCGTGAAATGAACAGGATTTTGATCAAGAAGAAAAGTCATCTACTGATGAGTTGTCACGCTATGCGAAACAAGTGGGACAAGTAAGAAAAATCCTAAAGTTTTGATTGAGGTAGATCACCTTCGCACCTGACTTCGCAACTGCTGCAAGTTCTTGACTAGAGACGCTGGATCGAATGTCCAATGAGCTATTAAGCAAAAGTTCTCAACAGTCGGTCAAGAAGAACTTTAGATGAAAGAAGCAACACAACCTGTTAAATTTGTTGAAGCAGAAAAACAGTTCAAACCACAATCTAAAGAACTATTGAGCTAACAGAGCTCTGTACTAACCTCCTCGACGAGCATGGGCTTCTACTGGGTCCTGTAAGACACCAAACAGGGGCATCAAGGCGTTTTTCCATAAAAATAAATCTGATAATTAATGAATTATCAATGCAGTTCTATGCGTGCAAGCTCTTTCGTAAAATGCATTTAAGTGACAACAATACGTCTGTCCTGCCAGGAATGTAAGAATTTATAGCGCTCTTCAAAAAGGAACTGATTGGGAAAACTTATACTCAAAAGCAGCTAACAAAGAAATTAAGAATCTGCTGTGAAATAAGAAATGGTCTAACCTCCATGGCATCAAGCTGCCAACGATACAGATGAAACCCATCCATTGGGACGGCGACAGCAATCTCTACTGGAGATTCTCTACTGTTCTCCCCTTGATTCTTAAGCCAAAGTGCATTCAACCGTGCCGCAACCTCTTTCGCAACTGTTGATTTTCCAGCTCCAGGAGAACCTGCAATCCCTACCAAATACCTGTGTACTCATTGAATAACTATCCTCATTCCATGAACATGACTCAGATTGGCATCATCCTTAATCTAATGTTACAAGTACTACACGAGATGCTAAACAGAATTATCAGTCACAATAATTCTAAGCGCAAAGTGGCAAGCACTGACATCAAATGCTCCATAAAATTGGTGGTGATATCATACATTTCATCACAGCGACTGTAATATCAAGCAGAAAAAATGCATTTAAAACAGACTTCTGAGTTTCTTGAAACATAAATGCTGTCACAAAATGTTCAAGGAATAAGAGTGTTACTTTTGACCAGGTTCAGTGATCAAAACTGCTGACAGTAAATGTCTCGCAAGGGTATCGTAGGTTTCGCCCATTGAACTGCAAACAAATCAAGCGTAAATTCATACCGACTAGTAAATAGCATCCGCTTCAAGATCTCAAGCTACATTCTAAAGAGAGACGAAATATTCAAGTGACGAAATTTCATGAGGACACCTTCAATCGACCATCAAAGCATGCTACTTATGCCCACCAAAGGGCAATACTATCTGCTCGGCTTGAAACCAGAGTAGTACCTGGACTGAAGTGTACGAGGATTCTCTTGAATGCTACATTGCCACTGCACCATTTTACAGACCATTTTGGTACTACATTAGAAACTTCAATCGTTCACCTGCTGTTGGAAAACAAGAGTGCACCATCTAGATCACTACGTCTGAAGCCATTTTCCTTACAACAGGGGTACTAGACTACTGGTTCAAGATTAATCCTCAGCTCAAGCAAGACTAGGACGACGACTATTGGGATCGATATAGATCTACCTGCTGATTTGCAAACCTTCTCACTGTTCCCCATTTTTTAGAGCACAATCTTGCATCCGTAGGGACTAGTTGATCCCCTGCAGATAAGTTTATCCTGTTCTTCTTGTTCCCTGAACCCTCACCCAAGCAATAATCAACAGCTTGGAAGACATATTAAGGTAGGGAACCCATTTGCATAGGTCCCTTTCCCGTGGGTCGATAAGTCACCTATTTACAGCGCAAGTGTCCAGTAAACATGTGGCTTGAGATACTTCTAGGTTCAATCACAGATGCTACATGAGATACATCGCAAGTCATTATTTATACTTTATTTCACATAGAATGCAAATAATACACATTCTAGAGCGTTGGAATCTTCTCAAGTATGACTTAAAAAATAATCCCATTCTAAAAGGGTGACACTAAGAAGATTGAGGACTAGGTTGTTTAATTGAGTGGGGGACAATCAATCCAACCAAAAGTACAAAATAAGGGATTGACCAAGTAAGCTCCATACATTACTTTATTTAAAAAGATAACTCGAAATTTGTAGAAGCGCAATTTAAACTAGCTTTCAAAGCAATTAACTCACTTCAATGCACTATTATCATAGTTAGCTGATTTTTCATGCAGTTATAACTTGGATGTATTGAGTAAATTGTCCTATGTGTATTGATTTATCAACCAAGTTTTTTTCTAAACGATAGAAAGGGTTTGGGAGACGTAAAATTTGAGAAATGATTTCTGTATCTTTCAAAATTATTTTCACACAATGTCATGGAAACCTAACGAGATGTCGGAATCATGGAAACCTCTCAAAACAGCTGAAAGCCACAAGAGTGGATTTCTAACTTAACCCCATTTCCATGGAGCTACTAAGCAGATAGATTGTATGCCAGTCCAACAAAATTGCAACCCTAGCATGCGAGCAATATACCATAAACTAAACAAGTCTATTATCTTAAACCTCACACAAGGCCAATTATCAAACCAATGCAGGAATCCAAATTACCAGTTGACGAAACTTCGACCCCAGCTCGCGTCAGGAGTGAGGGGGAAAATTCCAACCCTGATGAAGGCGTCCATGGCTGCTTGGTCCTGCACACACAGTAATTCAAGAATAAGGCAGACGGTCCTAAAACTGACCCCTGCTTCAAAGGTATCCTATCCACACAGCAGTAGATAACGGATTCTTCAGTGTAACGAAAGTAAACATTTCAGGGTAGAGATTCTCTTCGAACAATTCCCCGATCCAACTTCAAAAATTCATAACAAATTACACTAGAGTCTGAAATTTGCGAACCAAAAGGATTTCGAGGTGGCTTCCATTTTCCTTTCAAGGAAAATCAACTGAAAACGATTTCAAGGTTTGTAACCATGTCATCTCTAGTACCACGGTCCTTCAAATTCCGATCATCTAGGTTTAGCCTCGACTGCTAATTTAACCATACATCCTCTATCCAGCGATTCCAACCAGACATCGAATCACAACCATCGCCAATAATCCCCAAGAAATTGATCGAGCAGTTAATTCAATTGTGTGAATTTCGAAGACGTCCAAGCATTTGTTAATCTCGATCAATGCCCGTTGAAATCCATTTCAAACAGGAGTAGCCGAGGAGACTGATCGAAACCTAATTCTGGTCGCGACGAATTAGCCACGCATGCAAAGCAAATGGTGCGGGTACTCAACCTAGAATCTTGTAATCCAGTCGAGAAACAAAGGGCCTGTAAGGTTCCAATGAAGGAGCTCCTGTGGAGATTAGTGTAAGCAATCGAGAAGAAGAGAAGAAGGTAGGGAGACTGACCTGGGCAGCAGCAGCAGTGAGGATGAAGTGGCGAGGTGCACAACTGCAGCAGCCATGGGGATTCAATCTGTTCTCTAGCAATCGATGACGGCGACGAAGACGTCGCAGATTGCAGAGGGGTTCAAGGAAGGTGTCGGAGTTGCACGGGAATACGCTTCCGTGCACGGAAATGGGATGGACAATCTGCCTGTGAGTACCGAGCCTATGACCGTGCCTCTAAACTTCAAATTCCTTCGGGAAGGTAGAAGCACCCAGAGCCGTCAATTTTATTTTATTTTATTTGGTAAGAATGGTAGCCGAAAATGTGAGGTTGTGCACATAAAGGTTGGCACATTTTTGGCACCTTCTCAACTTTCTCATCTTTGTAAGAGCATCCCCACTGGGGGTCCTCTGTATCCCTATCCAGATGAATTTCATCCGGATAGAGAAGAACCTCCCCACCAGCGTGTTCCATCTCCAAATTTTGGGGGAGGGGGGTTCCCAATCCTGTAAATGGAGGCTCGTTTAGGGAACTGAAATTCGGTAACCTGTATCCCTGATTTAGCATAAAGTACCTGCAGAAATGACTTTGAGGTAACATGTGCTCACCTGGCTCCTTTAATTACCGCGGCTTGAGGTCTCCCATCAGTTAGGCTCAATTAAGTTATGTTGTTCATTTTAAGTTACTGATTTCATAATTGGTCTGCTATTGTTGTGTTGTTCATTTTATGAAGTTAACAAACTTTACTGATTTCATAATAAGGTTAATAAAATTACCGCTCCTTACTAATTATTATTATTGTTAATTAAGGGTTCAGTTGATTGTGAATTATAAAGTTTGTTGATTGTTAATTAAGGTACTGTTTGGGTGTTAATTCAGATTTTGTTTGGTTGCTAATTCAGGTATTGATTATTGAATTTAAATTATGATTTTTTAAGTTAAGTTATTGATGAAATATAATTATAATGAATTAAAAATAAATTGATGGGAGAGTAATTTAATAATTGGAATTACATTTTTCAATTCTATAATTAAATTCTTAACAATCTAGTTGTTTTAATCATTCTCTACTACTATCTACTTACTGCTTCTTTCTTATAAATTGTACAATTCCAAATTTCTTGATTATAATGAATGAGAAATAAATTGATGGGGGAATTATTTCATAATTAAACTTGTTGGTATTACTTACTTGAGTGTTGATGGATAACAAAGGAATGCTAATTTATGGACGTATGGTAGCCAACCCATTTCCAACCAAGGACCTACTTTCTTTTCAATTTGTTGGGAAAAGCATGAGTAAATCTGTGATTAAGTATGGTACAATTTTCAATGCAATGGAGGGTGCATTACGATTGACTAGCCGAAGCCTTAGTTGATTTTGCAACCAATCCATGGTTTAGGAAATAGGAAGACTTATATGACAAGAATATGTCTAACAAAATCTTCAACAAATAGTAATTATGTTTTCAGAAATAAAATTCTGAAAAAAATATGGAATCTTTCTAAACCCTATTTCTTTACATGCAAAAATTTATGCACTCAAATAACTTCAATGTTTATTTATTGTGTCAATAAAATTTCATGACATTCAAATACAATTGTCAAAAGTTATAGCCTTAAATGTTACTTTTTTTTGTAATTGGGCAGTTCGAGCCAAGAAAACAAATCACTTTTTTCAAAGACAAAAATTTGATTTCTATGAATCAAATTTATGCTAATATCTTCCAATTCAAAAGGTAGAATTCTCTGAATTTAATTAACAATCTCATAATTTAATTGACAATCTCATAATTTAATTGACAATCTCGGAATTTAATTAACAATCCACTAAATCTTTAATTAACAACCAACCACCTTTACAATTAACACTGAACTGCACCCGTAATTCACAAACCAGTAACAATACTTTGATAATCAGTAGCGGAGTATAACAATCATCTCGTCATGGTAACTGTGACTTCCATCATGGTAATTGTGGCTCCATTTTCTGGGTTTAGGGGACGGATGGGTGGGGCAGAGCTTCCCTATCCCTCCCCGTCTGGATGACAAGTACATTTGGGGATAGGGATAGGGAAGCCACTGGTCGGGATGCTCTAAAGAAACATCATTTACCGCAGTTTCATGAAAATGGTCATAACCCTTAACCCCAAAGGGACATGGGATTTTTTTCCTTTCAGAATTGCTTGTACAGGTGTTCATTTTTGAATTTTCTTCTCAGCAAATCAATTGCTTCCCAAGAAAATCCAAGCATAGAAAGGGAATCTACAGTGGTCTACAAATCAGCTCAAAATTTGTGAACCGGTGATTATCTTATTTAGTATATTTTTTTGCATGGCAAAATGTTGTCAATAGCCAAAAAGTAGCAGGTCCAAATGGTATTCTTCTTGCTTTGGTTGCCCAATACAGCTAGCAAACTTCCAAATTAGTCACAAACTTCTACTACAAAATTTTAGCTCAGCAAACAAACTACTACCTCCACTTTATAAAATCAAAAAATCTCAAAAAACCTAATGTATTTGATGTTTTTTATAGAGGTAGGTCTGGCACTTCAAATGGAGGACCATTTCTTTCAAAAAATTAGCAAAATTAGTAAAATGAGAACTAGGCAAATCCGAACAGGCAAAAGCATCCATACATTGAATGGAAGTTGTCCAAATGTTTTGGGGCAATTTCAACGGCCAGATCTTTGGCAAGGCAAGAACAAAGATCTTCAGCCTCACCTGTCGTCTCTCTGCAGCATTCGAAGACTTTTGGCTAATCTGAAACTTCGGAGCGGATTAGAAATCACAATATTTTCTCGAATTCCTTGTATTTGGTATCGTTGGATAGGGTTTCCAGAATCCTACAAATGCTCTTTGTTGCATTTTTCCATCCAAGTTTAGCAAATGATGCCAAATTGGGGTTGAAAAACTTCGAGGACACTTTTTGTCCTCAATGTCACTTTGGAGTTAAAGGACAAAGGGTTGACCTTAGAAATCATCCCTTTTCATTATCATGTGAATCATAGGCTTAAGAAATAGCAAAAGCACTCAATGAAAGTCAAAGTACTGTAGAAGGCCTCCCCTTTTCACAACAAAATTTTGAGGATAAATAGTTGTACTTTTGTCCTACTATAATGATTCCTTGTCATCCATTGGATGCCAAACATCCTCCTTGACGTTTAAGGATTAAGGAAGATTGTCTTTTCAACATTCAAATATTACAATGGATGAATGAGAAGTTAGTTGGACTAAACAATGCATGCAAGCCCTTTGTTCATCATCCAGAATATGAATGCTGGAGCACTTAAGGGGCCATAGAGAATTGACCTCCTCATTGCCCCTTTTTCAACCCTAGAGAAATCATTAGAACTTATACTTTACCATTGATTGATCATCAAATTTGGAAATTTTGAGTTCATATTGAAATTTTTTGTTGAGATAGGAAACTACACATTTTCTTTTGGGGAATATAATTTTTATTTCAATTATTGCCCCAAAGCAAAAGTTATGCCATCCTAAGCCAAAATTTAGGTCCTAGGGCAACAAAAGAAAGCCTTAAAAACTTGAAATAAAATTTTGAAAACTTATTTCACATATATACTAAATTGTATTTTTGTCTATATGGAAAGCTTTTATTCATTCTATTTAGATTAGTGATGTGAAAGTTACAAAGCTTCTTGTTTTGAAGGTAATCTTAGAATTTTTTTGAGAAAATGATATACTAGATTCTTTTTTGAATTCAATTTCTATAATTTTCTAAAATAAAAAGTTCTACAAGGTTTACTATGCTTGCTAGAACAATCTCATCATTGGAATTAGTGTGTTTCAATTCCATCTTAGAGCTATTAATGATTTAGTATTTCTTCCAATCTTGTGCCAACTTCTATTTATCAATTTAAAAAAAAATGAAAATCAATTGTGTATTTTTATAAAAACTTCTAGACTGTGAACTCAACTCTTCAACATAATTTTTTCAAATTCAAAATCTATCTTGCAAAAATTTTCAGCTAAGAAGATTTAAAGCCTTATAATCTAATCACATAAGGTACAAAAATATCCATTTTCTTTGCTTTAAATGTTAATATCTTGCAATCTATGAGGTTAACATGTTTAAAATTTCTTACACATTTTCTACTAGTCTAGTGCAAGAGCCTACAATTAGATATGTGAAAAAAATGATTTCTAAAGTTTCTTGTTTTTGCATGAAATGACAACTTTTAGTGTTTTTTTTGATGAAAAAAATATTTTGGAACTTTAGGAGTTAAAAGAGTTGTACACAAAATTAAAATTAAAAATGCCTTTTATTTATCGTTTGGTCTTGTTTACATTCATCAAAAGACAATTCTAGATCTCCAAGATTGAACAACATTGCCAAAGGCTCAAAATTTATTTTTAAGCTATTTTGAGCCTTTAAAAGTATTTTTGAATTTCTATATAGTTTTTTTCAAGAATAGAAGGAGACAACTTCTTCACTCTTCCTTATACTTTTGTAGCACAAAACTATGTATTGTCTATTGATGCAAAATCTCCGTCTATTAATTAGGGTTGTAAAAACATTTCCTTGCAATAAATACTATACCAAAATGTAAAATGGTAAGTATAACATTAATAATTCAATTAATATGAAATTTCTTCACAAGGTGCAAGTAGAAATGACATAAGAATAGTGTGAAATGTTCTCAAGTAGTTATTATTTTCTTAAAACTAAAAATATCCTTAGCAATGACCTTTAAGTCAAATTATCACTATCTAACCTTCATATTATTGTTTGATATCATATATAAGTAAAAAAAAAATTCTATAGAAGTTGATTTTTTCAAATTTTTTTGCTTGAATAACCAAATCAATGTGATGATTTAACTTTAATTTGTAAATAAAATCATATTGATTATAATATATATTAGGATAACTGAAGATTTTTCCTAATAATAAAGATAAAAATGAAAAACAATATTTTCAATTTAAACAACAAATTTCATTTTAAGAATAGAAAAAAATATATATTAAATGTGTCATTTGGATTCAAACAAATAGAATTTTTGGACTCTTTCAACTATTTGAAATTGAGTACAATGTGCAAGTAGTATAAACGGTGAGAGAAGGTTTCAAAGCTAACATAAGATAAAAGTTCAAATAACCAGCTTGCAAACACTAAGAGAAACTAGGTAGGAGGTCTTCCTCATCTAGAAGAAGCTGACCCATTTGTGAACACACATCTTTGTGGCAATATGGGCTGGTTGATTTCTAAGCAATTAGAGATAAATAGTGATAAGTTATGGTGTAGTTCTTGGCATATATAATTGTGGCACATTGTAATTGGCTACACTGATTCTCTTGATATTGCAACCAACCTTTGGTTGATTTTGTTTCTAACTTTTGGTTTGAAATAGAAAGACCTATGTAACTAGTACATGTTGAATAGAATCTTCAACTAGAAAGTTCATGGTAATTATGTTTTGAAAAACAACAATATGAAAAATTAAGGAATCCTTCCAAACTCTATTTCTATACACATGAAAATTTATGCACTCAATCAATAAACCACAATACTCATTGAAATAGGCCATTTTGAGACAAAAATAGTAGGTGTTTCTTGCAACAACCTAATAGTGCAAGTTTTAAGATGATTTTGTTGAAGATGAGAGGTGCTTAAGCTCACTTGCATTTCTCAAGAACAAGTTGAGAAATTCTTTAGACACCCATCTAGAATGTAGGGTTGGAATGTATTTGTAGAAGATCTTTACTTTAGAGACTTTTCCATTAAATGATGCCTATAACCAATAGGCAAGAGGAATAAATCATCAATATGGTTTTGTGCTTAGTCTTGAGGTTACCAATATTGGTGAAGTCTAAAATCCATGCTTGTTCTAGGGCATTCTCTTCAATGGCATTAGAGAAAAAATGAGGCCTCCGGAGGGCTGCTCTAGCTAGTAGTAGTTGAACTTCCCTTCCATCTTTTTTTTTGGCAAAATTTTTTTTCCCCCTAAAATTGCCCACCTCAAACCTACAGTTTTCAATGCTACTAATCGTACAGGATTATAGGAACCTAGTTTTACATTTTATTTTTCTTAAAAATAAATAAATTTAGTCGTAGAAAAAAAAAACTAAAAAAAATGAATGTTTTTTTAGTCGCTGGGGCTAACTGCTCCAGCAATATTCACCCAGGTTGACTTTCCTCTATAGCTAGATTTTGGCCAAAGACTACTTTGAAAACAATAGCCTTGTTTGGTCACTCCAAAGCAGCTCTCTGGAAGCTTCATTTTTTCTCTAATAGATGGACCCTTGCTTGGCCTCTTGTGTCCATAAAGAGCATCTTACAAATGAATTTTTATTTTCTTACCTCGTGTTCTAGTATGTACATATTGTGGTACTACTGTAGTCTGAGAACTATTGTGGCTTTTGCGAATTTTTGTTTTTTTCGTGTTAACTTTCTTGTTTTTCAATAGTACTACGGCATTTGAAGGTTAATTCTCTATAGTTACTAGTCAATTTGGCTTGTACGTGGGTTTTATCTATGGATGATAGTTGTGGTGGATGAATGGGGTGCAAATGTTTGTGGCGGTTGTTGGCGGTTATTTTGGGAGGGGGTTAAGATCTATTGTCAACGGAGTTGTTGCAGAGTCTGGAGAGGAGAGTCCAGAGCTCCTACGCGGTGGTTGGCCGGCAGTGGTTTTTATGTGAGCGATTGTTGTGTTTATGTGAGTGTATTGTGTGGGAGCGGAATCTATTGTTCTGTGTGTTTGTGCGGTGGGTGTGCGTTTGGGCCGGATCTATAGTTGTTACACCAGTGTATGGATTAATGCTATAGTGCTGGGTTCGGTGTCTTGAGATGGTGCTAGATCGATAGATGTTACGGAATGGAGTTGTGCAGGAGCGGGAAACTATTGTAATACATTTCATGTGAAATATAATTCGGAGTTGGATGGAAAACTGAAGTGTGTATGCTATTGAATCTCTGTGCTTGGATTGATTATGTAATTTTGAGTGTGATTTCAATTGCATGGGATGGACTTTATATTGCTGAAATCTATTGTGTGGAATGAGTGTTTGGATGTGCTGGGATAGTGTGAATCAATTGTGAAGTGCTTCGGTGTTGAGAGTTAAGTCGATAGATCCAATCTTGTGTAGAAATTCTATTGTTATGACTGGATCTGATTGAATGTCTGCAATTGCTTTTAATTGTTTTATCAATTGTTTATGGATTGATTCTATGGTGTATTTCATTTTGGATTAAATATTAATCTATAGCATCTGTGAGATTAGCATCTATGGGAAGTAATTGTGGAGTTTGAAATCAATAGTATGGAACCATGAGTGATTTAAAAGTAAAAGGAGAGTTGTCCAAAATTAATCGGAAGAAGTGCAAGTTTTGCAATTGTTTGAGTTATGTTAAATCTGAGTGTGGAATTAAAGGAGATGTTACTATGGTGGAAATGCAAAGTAAAGATGTGATGGAAGACAAGCCAGAATTGAAGTGCGTTAAAAAGAATCAATTGAAGATGCTGGTGAATAAACGAGAAGATCAATAGAAGCTGTACCAGCCGGTTGGTGAGGCTGTAAAGTGGATCCAGAGCAAAGCCGAATCAATAGATTTGTGTACAATCGATAAGTTCTTCCACCTTGGGTTAACTATAATAATATGGCTTAATCTATTGTTTGGGTTAGAAATGGAAGTATTCTCCCGATCCTCTCAATTGTGCATAATCTGGGTAATGGATTAAATCCATTACCTTATAGAATTACCCATAGCACTTTGCCTCCTTGAGAACGAACTTAAAAACTATAGGAATTTATTTATGTTCATCCATAGTAAATTCCAGTCTATATAATGGCGCCGCTGCCGGGGAGGCAATGAATTAGCGCCAAATGGGTAATTTTATTTAAAAAAATTATGTCAATAGAAAAGGAGAGATATTGATTTTTCATGAAATTTAAATGAGCCATAGATGGAGTTTGAGTCCAAAGAATACAGTGAAAATAGAAAGAGAGAAGGCTGCAAGGGCTGAGCGAGCAAGAGTGAGGGAATTACGAAATCAAAATCAATTGGAAATAAGTGATAAATCGGAAAGTCCTATTGCTTCGCAGCCTGTGACTAAGGAGACTGAGTTGACTATAGAACCAAGTCCTACAGTCCGGGAGGGTATTCCTGATGCATCAATCGTTACTGCAAGTACTATAGACCTCTTGAATCAGCCTTGTAATTTTAATAAATCTATAGTTAAACCTAATTTGTTCCAGGGAGCATCTTCTATTGGACCTTCTTCTAGTTTTGGATTAGCACATACCTTTTGTGAAGGTATTTGTGTATCCCAATTGCCAACTCCAGAGGGAACATTAGGTGATGAAATTAAACAAACAGAGAGTGTAAAGTTAGAGGATTTAACACCTATTGATATTAATGAGAGTAGAGAAAGTGAAGCGGAGAGTTACCATAGTAGTGAGAATAACTTGTCCTTGAATAAAGGCAATGTTTTTACTAAAACAACTATTTTAAGTTGTATAAATCAATTATTTGAAGAATCTATAGAAAATGAAAAATTGATCTCCTGGGAAGACGGCAATAGAATTTTACGTACATTTAGTGGGTCCACAGTGGATCCAATAAGTGATTTGGAGGATACAGAGAGAGAGGGCAATAGTTCTTCTACTCAATCATCCCATAGTAGTTCACAATCTATCGATAGTGCATCAACTGAGTCTATTGTAGTGATGGCCGCCCCAGTACTTCCAGTGAATATGAGGGTTGGTCAACCTGAGGACGGGCCCATTTCGTTGGTTCCATTGCCTAAATTTCATGGGCATATCAGAAATGACCCAGATAAGCACGTGAGCAAATTTTTAACCGCATGTAATGCGAATAATGCTAGGACCGATGTTCATTGGTATGCAATCTTTCCAACAACATTGGAAGATCATGCTCAGTAATGGTTCCATAGGCAACCGTTGGGTCATTTTGCCGATTGGCAAGCCCTACGGGATGCTTTTATAGCACATTTTAGACCTATAGGTTATGATGAGCGATTGAGCGAGTCATTGCATGAAATGCAAATGAAAACCAATGAAACTATAGATAGTTATTATGGGCAATGGAGGACCTTGTCCTCCGTTTACCTGTGGGCCATGGATTCAATGATGCCATGAAATTAGGAATCTTTATTAGAGGGTTAATTCCCTTTAAATTAAAGGGCTATGTAAAAGAGGTTTCACCGACCACGTTATTAGAAGCCTACAATAGAGCTAAATTGTATGAAAATATTTGGAGCAACCCTGAGTTATATACAACGGTGCCCCAAACACCTATGGCCCCAACAATTCCTATACAGTCAGTCCAGTATGTTCCGCCGTCGATGCCACCTACTTATACTCAAGGTCCACTGGCTATGCCGGTAAATCCAGTAGTGGCACCACAAATTGGGGTTAGCGCAAATCCTACAAATGTTATACAAGAATTGACAAGTCTTATGCAAGACTTAAAGGTGAATTTAGCAGAAACGGGAAATAAAAAGGGACAACCGGGGAATGAACATGCAAATATGTGGTGCACCAATTGTAAGGGTCAAGGACATCTTAATATAGATTGTCCTTCACCTCAAGGGATAATCCTAAAGTGTCACTATTGTGGTGGTGACCATGAGAGCAATAGATGCCATATGAGGAGCAATGATCAAAATAGAAGTCAACAAAATCAAACAGTATACCAAGTAGATAATGATTATAATAACAATAGTAATAATTGGAGGGGTAATAACAATTGGAATAATTCCAATGGGGGTGGTTGGAATAGGAGACCTAGGTATCCTAGGTCTAATAATAACCCTAATTACAATAGTAATCCTAATTTTGATAATTATGCCTTGCAAGGGAATTTATCCCCTAATTTTACCCCCAACAATTTTAATGGTGGTGGTTATACCAATAATCCCAATAGATTTATCCCAAGAAATCCAACTAATCAAAACCAAGGATGGAATCAAATGCCTTATGGCAACCCTACCCAAGGTAATCCTACATATGGGGGTAGAAATCCTAGTTGGGATAATATAGTTTGTTTCAATTGTAATCAGCGTGGTCATATTAGGAACAATTGTCCTAATGCAAAAGCAGATGTCCCTTATGTACCCATGTGTGGCAATTGTAAACAAAATGGCCACACAACGGAGGAATGCAATGGTCCTAGAAGGGATGGCCCAAGAGATAACAATAGTAATAATAATCCCAAGGACAATAGTGCAAAATTAGTGTTATTACCGGATGATTATCCAATGAATAGTAATTCTAAAAATTCAAATCAGAACAGAAATGTAGGGTGGATTAATGTTGTTAAGGAACAAGAGGATGATAAAACCAATAGTTATTACAACTTGAAGAATGTGCATGGAGTTCGTACTCGTGGGATGAGGGCCAAGCAAGACTTGCTGGATCCACATCCCATGCATACCAACAATAGTAGTTCAACTGATGAGAGTGACACAATAGAGCCTGTACAATTGAAGTCAGGGACTATAGAACCTGTAAAGAAAAAAACAGTAACTATAGAAGCAATCCCTTCTGTGATCTCCAATACGGCAGATTAGCCTCTTTTGGGAACTATTGATAAAAATCAGAAATCTATTGAATGGACTCCACCCTCCCCATCTATAGTTGGTACAAATCTGAAGCCATTATCCACTGGGATGCCTAAAGAGCTATGGCCAATGACGCCACCTATAGATAAATCTTCAAATTTGAAACCAGTTACTATAGATTTGGTTCCCAATAGAATTAATTTAGGTCATAATTCCAATTCAATGCAACCGTTAAAACCATTTATAGGACCGGATAGGAGGACTCCTATTAGGAGTGCAATCACACAACAATTGGATAAAGGGGGACCAAATTGGAAATCTAAAATAGTGCCAGAAGTTTGTATTGATCAACCTATAGAGTTATCATTGAAACAAGGAAAAATTAGAAGAGGGAGGAAATTAAAACCAATTAGTATAATGAGTGGAATAGAGCCATATGACCTATTGGCTGACTTGGGTAAATTAAAAGCAGATATTTCTATTCAACAACTATTGGGAGTGGCACCTCAATGCCGTTCTCTTCTTCAATCATCATTGATTAGGAAGAGAACAAGACTCATAGTTAATGAAGTTTCTCTAAGTCCTGATCCAGGTGCCCCAACTATAGATGTTCAAATTGATGGATTAATTATCCAAGGGGTACAAGTAGATGGCGGATCAAGTGTAAACTTGATGAACATTGATACAATGTCCAGTTTACAATTGGCTGGCCTTCAAGAAACTAAGTTAATATTGCGTATGGCCGACCAAAGCAGGGTAAAGCCATTAGGGATATTACCTAAGGTTCTTACCACCATATCAGGCCTTGTTTATCCTATAGATTTCCTAGTTTTTCAGCCAAGTACACCAAATGTGTCATATCCTCTATTGTTAGGACGACCTTGGTTGTACCAAGCCCATGCCAAGGATGATTGGGGTCGGGGTATTTTAACTATAGGACAAAGTCGGAATAAAGTAAAATTAAATATGTATCCTTCTTCATATCAAGGAGAGACCCAATGGTACTCCTCTGATGTTACTAGTGATGTGGGCTATAGTACAGATATAGAGGAATTAGAGGCCAATAGAGTCCATCTAAAAGACCATCAAGGTCCAGTAGTAAATTAAAGAAAATGATCTATAGAAATGTGGGCTTAGGTGAATATCTCATCCCATATTCTATAGATGATGATTCTGATAAAACTATAGGAGCATGGTTAGGTGATAAAACAGTCTATGGAGTTAGTCAATCAGAGGGTGAGCCAAACTATAGTACAGAGAACTATTACTCGGGACAGGGTGATTTTACAGATTCAGTACCTATAGCAAAACATGTACCACAAGATCAATGTAGTGATCTATTGTTAAGTAATGAGGATGAACCTAAAAAGATACAAATTGGTACATTAATATCCCAGCAAGAGCGACAAGAGTGGGAGAAATTAAAAAAAAAAAATATTTCCGCTTTTGCCTGGACCTATAAAGATTTGAAGGGAGTTCCTCCCGAAATCTGTGAGCATCATATTAATCTAAAAGATGATGCAAAGCCAGTTAGGCAAAAACAACGTCGGTTAAACCCTAAATATTCGTTGTTAGTTAAAGAAGAAATAGAGAAATTATTAGAAATGGAATTTATTTACCCGGTACCCTATAGTGAATGGGTGAGTGCTATTGTTATTGTTCCCAAAAAGAACGGTAAAATTAGAATATGTCAAGATTTTAGGAAGTTAAATGAAGCAACTAAAAAGGACTATTTTCCATTGCCCTTCACGGATTCCATTTTAGATGCCGTGGCGGGCCATGAAATTTATTCTTTCTTAGATGGCTTCTCGGGCTACAATCAAATTCGATTGGCCCCGGAAGATCAATTGAAAACTACTTTTACTACGGACTGGGGAACATATGCCGCGGTAGTAATGTTATTTGGGCTATGTAATGCCCCAGCCACTTTTCAACGATTGATGATGGTTGCCTTTCTTCCATTTTTGCGGAAATTCATGGAGATTTTTCTCGATGACTTTTGTGTCTATGGAAAAAAGGTAGACCATGCAAATCAATTGATGCAATGTTTTGAACAATGCCATAAATTTGGTATTTCCCTTAATGCTAGTAAATGTCAATTTGTGGTTCCTTCTGGTAAACTATTGGGCCACATTGTGAGTAAGGACGGGATTAGATTAGATCCAGATAAAGTACAATTGATTAAAGATTTTCCTAGACCTAAAACGGTAAAGGAAGTGAGGGGATTCCTTGGTCTAACCGGTTACTATAGGAGGGCTATTGGTTCATTTGCTTCTATAGCTTCTCCTTTGACTAAATTATTAAAAAAATTGGAGGTGGGAGCTCAACCCACTTGGGATGGAGAATGTGAGGAAGCTTTTGATCTATTGAAGGAAAAATTATGTAGTGCCCCGGTATTGGTTCCACCGGATTGGTCTCAACCATTTCATGTTTATGTCGATGCCTCCAATGTAGCCTTAGGTTGTGTCTTGAGTCAAAAAGATAATAAAAATTTAGACCATCCTATTTATTATGCGAGTCGACAATTAATTGCCGTTGAGAAAAATTATACTACGACTGAACGTGAGGCATTGGGCATGATTTTTGCAGTGCAAAAATTTCGTCATTATTTGTTGGGCTATCCTTTCACTTTTTATGTGGACCATGATGCCCTTCGATATTTGGTCAATAAACCAGATTTAAGTGGCCGGTTGGCTCGGTGGGTTCTATTGTTGCAAGAATTTGATTTTTCAATAGTGGTAAGGCCAGGGAAAAGCCATGGAAATGCGGATAATATTTCCCGGTTGGAACCATTAGCTATAGAAGCTTTGCATCCTTTAGATGATCAATTGCCTGATGCCCACATTTTTGAAGTGGATATTGTACAACCAGAATATGTGGCAATTTTAAATTATTTAAAATCTAATATTACACCTAATGGGTTAACCCCTTCACAATTAAAGGCCTTTGTCTATAGGTGTGGTCCTTATACATTAATAGGAGATGTGCTGTATAAAAAAGGGATCGATGGATTATTAAGGCGATGTATATTCACTAATGAAATATCCCTAGTTTTAGAGGGTTGTCATACGGATGCTTGCGGTGGCCACTTTGCAGGTGATGTCACCGCAAGGAAAGCTTTAACCGCTGGCTATTGGTGGCCCAAACTATTCCATGATGCCCACCAATATGCCCGGAAGTGTGATCCATGTCAACGGGTGGGGCGACCGACCCCAACCACCGCAATGCCATTGGTACCCATTTTCGCTTTAGCCCCCTTTGAAAAGTGGGGGATCGATTTTGTGGGACCTATAGCACCTCCTACTAGGCGGGGTCGTAAACGGTACATCTTAGTCGCCACTGACTATGCCACTAAATGGGTCAAGGCTATGGCTACTAAGAAGGATGATGCTCATACAGTTGCTCGATTTTTATATGAGACTATTGTTTCTCGCTATGGTTGTCCACGAGAACTTATTAGTGATCGTGGTACCCATTTTTTAAACGAGACGATAGAACATTTAACTACTACTTTTCTTATAAAACATAGGAAAACGTCTCCTTATCACCCTAGGGCAAACGGGCAAACGGAGAAGACCAATGGTATTCTCTGTAAAATCTTAACAAAAACAATTGTTGAGGCCGCCACAGATTGGGACGATAAATTGTGGGGAGCCCTTTGGGCCTATAGGGTTGCTTATAAGGTAACTACTCAGTTTACCCCTTTTCAATTGATGTATGGTCAAGAGGCCATATTACCTATAGAATATGAGATTCCATCTTTGCGAATAGCAATTGACAATAGACTCGATGAGGAAACAAGTTTAAAAATTCGATTAGCTCAATTGGAAAAATTGGATGAGAAGCGCAGGGATGCTTATTTACATACAATTGCTATGCAAAAACGTCGCAAGTCTTTTTACGATAGTAAACTGGGGGTTAAAACTATTAAGGTTGGAGACTTAGTCCTTTTATATGATAGTAGATTTTTTAAATTTCCTGGGAAATTACAAATGCACTGGTTGGGACCTTATGAAGTAACGGACATTAATCCCAATGGTTTTGCACAATTGAAGGATTTTGCAGGAAAATTTCTTCCTACCCGAATCAATGGATATAGACTTAAACTTTATTATACTTAAGCCGGGGTCGGCTTATCCTCAAAAGGGGAGAAGGAATTATTACGGAAAATTTATATGTATTAAGTTTTTAAAAACAAAAGTTTAAAGGTTGAGTGGGTCAATTTGGCATTTGTAGTCATTTTGGAAAGAGGAAGAAGACTAATTTTCAGCATAAACACTTAATTTAATTAAAATTAACAATAATACATATAGAATAAATATAGTTATACTCTCTATAGTGCAAAAATTGGATTAATTAAGAGTGGCGAGAAAAGAAAGTGTGGGATGGATTAATAAGAGAGAAAAATAAGGAGAGTGGTGAATAATAGTATTTAGAATAAAATAAAATAATATAAAGGTTCTATAGCTCAGGATTTAATTTAATAAAATTTAATAAAATTTAATAAATTAATTAATATAAATAGCAGAATATCTATAGATCGGCGGAGAGAGACAGTAACTATAGATGGATCAATAGTAATGATTATATCAATTGTGAGAGGCACTATAGTTTTGTATAACTATAGCGTGGTACTGATTCGGCACTATGGATATTGGTAGTTAAAAAAAATAAAAATAAAATAATAATGATAATAATAATAATAATAATAAAGAAAAAAATAAAAGTAAAAATAATTTAAAAAAATTAAAATTAAAAATTAAAATTCAAGAAAGAAAAAAAAATGATGAAAATTAAAATTAAAAACAAAACAAAACAGTATGCTAATTATTAAATGATGAATAAAAAGAGAAAAAAAAAAAATAATAATATCAATAGTCTGATAGAAGAGAGACAGTGGCTATAGATCCAATCGATAGTTCAGTTCAGCTATACTGAAGGGTATGACGGTGAAACTATAGTTCAGTATTGATGATGACTATAGATATTGTGAGGAATAAACTACATAAATAAGTTTGAGAAAAATAAAAATAAAAACATGATAACAATGAAATATAATAATTAAAAAAAGAAAAAAAAAAGAAAAAAAAATGATAAAGAAAAGAGGATAAGGTATAATGTAAATAGGGGGCATGTCAATTTAAGGCCATTTATGAGAAATACCTATAGTATTGGGATTTGGGGAATAAATGCAAGTATGAATTTTCAAATCTATAGTGGAAAAGGTGGGAGAGAGTGGACATCAATAGAATCATGAGCAGCCGTCGCGGGAAACGATAGTTGAGAGTTAGTTTTCAACAACTTGAGGTTGTTTTTGGGAAAAAGGGCTAGAGCTATAGTGAAAAGGAGGAGGGAAGCAATTGTGAGAGCAGCATTGTGGCAGTTTTGCGTGAAATTGTGGAAATCCATAGTTCTGAGTGAGAGCGTGGAGCCATTGGGAGTGCCAAGTGGGGAAGTTGTAACAATTGTGAGCGAAATTCTGAGAGATTTTCAAGCGTAATTGTCTGTTAAGCGATAGATAGGGTTTCAATAGAGCACCATGAGGAGCATATGGCCGAGAGCGGAAAGACGAAGCAAGTGGCACTGGCGGTATCTATGGAAAAGGAGGAGGGAGACGATGACGATTGTTTGTTGATTGGCACTCGCGAGGGCGCAATTAAATGGAGCCAGGTGAAGAAAGTGAAATTAGAAGAGGGAGCGACACCAAGCGGAACTTCTCCATCGGCGGTGGTGAGTCCAGATGTGCAGTCGCGTACCACTACAGAGGAAGGGGAGCGGAGTGCTATAGCGACTAAGGGAGTGCGAGTGAAGGAGGAGCTGGATGCGCCGCCACTTCCAAGGAAGAAAGCGTCACAACCAGAGCTATTGGCCAAGAAATTGCAGATGCAGGCAGAGTTGGAACAATTGGACAAGGAGCTTACAGCCCGAGCAGAAGAGGAGTGCCGAATCAAGGAGCTGGAGGAGCAATTGAAGAAGGCAGAGGCCTCTGTGGTTGATCGGGAGCGATGGTTCCAGGGACAATTGGACGAGTTGAAGGCGGACCATCAGAAGGAGAAAGAAAAGGGGGAGCAAGTGCTATTGAAGTGGAAGAAATCCCATACGGATTTGGAGCGCCAGCACCAGCAAGCGCAACATTCTTGGAAGGAGATGGGAACTATAGTGGAGCAGTTAAGGAAGGAGATGCAATTGGAACAAGAGAAGTCTGCTCAACTGCAGCAAGAGAAGTTTCAATTGCAAGATCAGGTCACGCAATTGCAAAAGCGAGTCTCGATCGATAGTGACATGGATGACATGGATGCAGGGGGAACCTCTATTGATGCTATGGGTTCTGCCTCAAGGAGGAAAGGGATGCTGCGGATTGAGGATTTATTGAACCTGATGGAGAACTTGCCACCAGTGCAGCGTATAGAGCAGGCCTATCGATGGGACAGTGAAGTGTTTTGCTTCGCATTTGGGGTGCAGAGAGGCGATTGTTTCACTTCCTTGCGTTTTGAGCAGCTATGGGAGGAGAGTCAAATCTATGGGATGGAGAATCTTTTTGCAGAAATGTTGGTGCGCTTGGAGTTTATGGTGGAGGATCCATTTCACGCGTATCTATTGATGGGGGATGTGGCTGCAAGGACCTTCCTCTATTGTAACGAGGTGGAGCGGCAACAAGGCCTGAGGAGAGCGGAGGAGCAATCTATGGGTGCAGAGCGTCGTAGCCCGGTTTGCCGCAGCTGGAATGCCCCAATATTGAAGGGGTTCGAGAGTTTTGAGAAATCGTGGGATTCCGAAGCTATTGATGTGTGGAAGGGCCAACTGAAACAATTGTTGCCAGTTTTTAAAGATGAAGAGTGGATAGTGGAAATGATTCGATTGTGCAAAGAACGGGTGGTGAGGGCAATGCAGCTTGATGTTCATCCATCGGTATATTTTTATACCTATAGATTTCATGAAGGCCATTTGAAGCAGTTGGTTTCGTCAATAGGGCCTGCGGCATTGCTACCGTTTAACCTGGAGAACGATAGTAAATGGAAGAATGCGTTTCAGGTGGTGGTGAGGCCGCCTAGTCTCTATGGGGTGGGGCCAAGTTTGGACGATTGGAACTTGCTCTTTGAAACCACAGTGGAAGACAATCGATTTCTTGGGAAATATGAAAATCTTTTTATCAAGCGGGATCATCAACCGGAATCTCTATCGTGGGAAGCACTATTGTGGATGGGCAAGGACTTTGGGAGTCAGGTGGAGTTACTATTGCATCCGATCGAGGTTTTGATCCATCAGGAGCAGGGATTGCGACAGTCGGGGCTGCCATTATTGGTGTCTTGTGATCCACGATTGTGCGATGTTCCAAGACGGTATCTATGGAGGGTAACTGACTGGCTAGACACGCCCTGGTACAATTGGTGCCTTATTGAGGGTACCTGGGATTCGGTGGACAATTGCGTGGAAGGCTTTCTGAGGTTTTTCTTGGTGCATCAGCATCATAAAGATCCCGTTTGTTTCAGGCAAGCGGTGTTTTGCAATGTGTTGGCTCAATGGTGCCGCGAGTTTGATATGATTTTGGACCCTCGGATTGGTGGACGGCAAGGGCAGGATGGTTACATTTATACGAAGATTAAATACATGCCTGCCAAGCGGTTACGATTGTTTGAGTTGATGTGCACGATGCACTTTTTGCAGGGTGCTCACAACGTGATCCTGGATGAGTATAAAGGGAGCCGGTATGCAGCTATGGATACTTTTCACCGTCTCCAAAAGAATAATGAGCTTGAGCATCGTCGTATCGGGTTTCAACAATTGCACCAGGGAATGGACGTTCACAACCAGGAAGTATTGCAGTCGGGGAAGGGCAAGTTACTGCGGATGCCTTTGGACTGGCACAACAATAACACATTATGCCAAGTGGATCGCGTTATCAGGGAAACAATCACTTCGAAGGCGAAATCAACCCCGAAACCATTGAAGAACAAGTGATTTTTCTTTTAAGTGATACAACTGGGATCAATTGGCGATCTGATTCCTGGATTTTCCTTGTGTGGTTGGGGTCGTTGGATGTTGTCTTGTTGTGCAGAAGCTATGGATCAATTTTGTAGTTGCGGGGACGCAACTAGCTGGGAAGAGGGCTATGTAGTCTGAGAACTATTGTGGCTTTTGCGAATTTTTGTTTTTTTCGTGTTAACTTTCTTGTTTTTCAATAGTACTACGGCATTTGAAGGTTAATTCTCTATAGTTACTAGTCAATTTGGCTTGTACGTGGGTTTTATCTATGGATGATAGTTGTGGTGGATGAATGGGGTGCAAATGTTTGTGGCGGTTGTTGGCGGTTATTTTGGGAGGGGGTTAAGATCTATTGTCAACGGAGTTGTTGCAGAGTCTGGAGAGGAGAGTCCAGAGCTCCTACGCGGTGGTTGGCCGGCAGTGGTTTTTATGTGAGCGATTGTTGTGTTTATGTGAGTGTATTGTGTGGGAGCGGAATCTATTGTTCTGTGTGTTTGTGCGGTGGGTGTGCGTTTGGGCCGGATCTATAGTTGTTACACCAGTGTATGGATTAATGCTATAGTGCTGGGTTCGGTGTCTTGAGATGGTGCTAGATCGATAGATGTTACGGAATGGAGTTGTGCAGGAGCGGGAAACTATTGTAATACATTTCATGTGAAATATAATTCGGAGTTGGATGGAAAACTGAAGTGTGTATGCTATTGAATCTCTGTGCTTGGATTGATTATGTAATTTTGAGTGTGATTTCAATTGCATGGGATGGACTTTATATTGCTGAAATCTATTGTGTGGAATGAGTGTTTGGATGTGCTGGGATAGTGTGAATCAATTGTGAAGTGCTTCGGTGTTGAGAGTTAAGTCGATAGATCCAATCTTGTGTAGAAATTCTATTGTTATGACTGGATCTGATTGAATGTCTGCAATTGCTTTTAATTGTTTTATCAATTGTTTATGGATTGATTCTATGGTGTATTTCATTTTGGATTAAATATTAATCTATAGCATCTGTGAGATTAGCATCTATGGGAAGTAATTGTGGAGTTTGAAATCAATAGTATGGAACCATGAGTGATTTAAAAGTAAAAGGAGAGTTGTCCAAAATTAATCGGAAGAAGTGCAAGTTTTGCAATTGTTTGAGTTATGTTAAATCTGAGTGTGGAATTAAAGGAGATGTTACTATGGTGGAAATGCAAAGTAAAGATGTGATGGAAGACAAGCCAGAATTGAAGTGCGTTAAAAAGAATCAATTGAAGATGCTGGTGAATAAACGAGAAGATCAATAGAAGCTGTACCAGCCGGTTGGTGAGGCTGTAAAGTGGATCCAGAGCAAAGCCGAATCAATAGATTTGTGTACAATCGATAAGTTCTTCCACCTTGGGTTAACTATAATAATATGGCTTAATCTATTGTTTGGGTTAGAAATGGAAGTATTCTCCCGATCCTCTCAATTGTGCATAATCTGGGTAATGGATTAAATCCATTACCTTATAGAATTACCCATAGCACTTTGCCTCCTTGAGAACGAACTTAAAAACTATAGGAATTTATTTATGTTCATCCATAGTAAATTCCAGTCTACAACTACATCACTAATTTTTCATACAAACGAGTGTGAGATGGTGCCTAAGCCCACCCCAAGCGCTCAATGAATTTACCTTATTTTCTTTGAAACAAATCCCCCAAGTGCCACAATATATCACCACTTTCAAGCAATTTTGTCTTTTTTTTTGCCTTAAAACAATTCCCCCAAGTGCTAGAATATGTCACCACTTCCAAGCAATTTATGCCTCATTGATCATAAAAAAGAGAGACCATCACCGAGAGGATTCATTGACAAAATTCAACCCTCTGCCATATCGGCACCAAAAGGAAGGGCAATTATAGCCAATCTGGCTTTTTGGCAAAGTGGTGACTTGTGACAATTCTCGTTGTTAAACGATGCAAAGGATGTTTTTCGATTGATGAATGACAAAGAATCTTTCCATGTGGACATAAGTGCAACTATTCATCTTCCAAATTTTGTGTGAAAAGGGAATATCTTCTACAGTAGTTTGACTTCCAATGACTGCTTTTGCATTTTTTGAAGCCAACGATTCACACGGTTCCAAAATAACTGATTTCTACGTTCAAGGGTTAACCCGGCTTGCTGCCTTCAGTTGCTTCTCGATCATTGCAAAAAGCAGAAAGACAGATTACAAAATTCGACTGTTCCTTGGTGCGTCTTGTGTCCGTTTCCAGGTCTCGGTCCCCTCCTGCCAGGCCAGGCCACTTGTGACTGGGAGGCTTGTATTTTATCTCCTTTGCAATGAAATTCCGTTTCACTTGTTTCAAAATAAAAATAAAAATCGACTGATTACCTGTCATTGACGTCATTCACACGGTCCAGTTGACTCGTAACATTGTTAATTCATGTGGGGGAAGGGTCAGATGGTGTCAGAAAGGTAGGTAAGTTGTGGAGTCTCCCTTCAGTTGCCAATCAACGTTTCTTTTTTGGAACAGTGAAATCTTGTCAAGTGTTGTCACTGAGTTGGCTTTAATTTTGGAGGGACCTGCTCACCTGCCTGTACTAGCCCAAACGACAGAGCGATATATCGCCTCAAAGAGATCGAGAAACGCTGTCGTCAATCGTTCGCTGCACGTACTTGTCGTTGTCGTGTGGCAAGGGACCCGCAAGCTTGAGCCTAGCTTGCTTGCTTTGCATACGGAGTGACGGACTCCATTTTTTGTGCATGCAGATATTTTTTGTACAGATAAGTTACGATGTGTCTCCCTGAAATGAGAAGGCCCATTTGCGTCATACGCATGTCATGACTGGAATCTGATGATGCAGGTGGAGGATCTGAGGATCTCTGGGCCCGGCCGATTTCGTGGTCTAGGACAAGCAGGAATCCGAAAGAACGTACAAAGTTGACTCAATCACGTTCACCTTGTGCACGTACGCGCGCAGCAATTTTTCTTATTCTCTTCGATAAAAAACCAGCTAAGGTCAATGACAATCGGGATCACAATATTTCACCTAAAATCAAAATCACTCTGTGAACAGACTGAGTACGTATACCATCACTCAAACCATGACATACTGTCAAATCTTGTGCATGATTCAGCAACTGGGCGGACCAACGAAGAGAAAATTCTGGAGAAGAGAAAGACCGCTCTACAGTAGTCCAATTGCTTAAGAATGTTATGTAGCAGCAGCAGGATCATGCATTCTGCTAGAGCGGCACGCTAGCTGGGTCCGAAGTCGTAGAGGATTCTCGCTCGACTGAAAGTGATGTTCTGCCCCGGCGGCGACGTCGTTTGCACCATAGTCACCACAACGTCCTTCACGTCGTCTTTTCCGATCTGCACCAGCTTGGGTCCGATGGCCACACGCCACACGCGCTTGGGGTTGAAAGTCGCGTGGCCTGCGACCACTATGTAGTTGAACATCCCTGCGAACTCGGGACACGCGGGTCCGTCGGCGGTCCCTGCTTGTGGGAAAAATAAATAAGCCTTCCATCTAGCGCTCGCTGTGATGTTGGGGATGCAGATGCCGGACAGCTCCAGAATCTCCGTGCCGTTGGTGAGACGGACCTTCGGGCGTTTGAGACGGAACGTGATCGGGGTCAGGCCCAGCACTTGGGAAGTTTTGTGCTTGGTCGTGCTGCTAATCAGGGCTTCGATGGCGGATTGGTTGAGGGGGTTGCAGAGGGGGATGGTGTTCTCTTGCCCAGGGGGCACGCCGTTCGTCACCCACGGAGTCGGTACGTCTCCGTAACTGTACCTGCAGGTGGAGAATACGACGAATTGTGAGAGGTACGTTTTCGGTGGAAGTCCCCGGAACGTCAATTCCGTTAAATTGGCAGTAATCCTTAAAAATGGCGCGGTGGAGGGGGAGGGGGGTGGGAATCACACTACTGTGGCTGGATGCAGAGCAATTTTGCATATTAATTTGCATAAATTATTGGCACAACAAGCTAATGTGTATGTCAAAATGGCAGATGGAATTTTTCCAACTTAACAGAATTGACGTTCCAGGAAGCTCATCACAATTGTGAAATGACAAAGTCCAAATTAACTCCGTAGGACTGCATGTCGTGATTGTAAGATTTAAGGCCTACCACTGGTTGCTGCACATGCAAGGAGTCGAACTTTGCTGTAACAGAGATAGAAGCCTATATAAGAAGTTTGACATAAACCCATGGAAACTAGGTGGTGGCTCGTTCTGACTCTTTGAATTTCATGAAAATCGATCAGCATTTTTCATGCGTTTGTGTCAAATTTCATATGCTGGATGTTAGATCTACGGTTAAACTGCTCACATTGAGTAATTGCAGTAATGATGAGTAAGGACTAAAGTAGCTGCACAATAAACCTGATTAGCTAGTCTCTGCCATGTTAACTAAGATCCAAGCGCTAAACCGCAGATAGCCGCACAAGAACCTACTGAGTCCTGAGTTACTATGGTATGGAGGAAGTTTGACACCATGGTACGTTCATAGAATATTGATACGATCGATGAAGAAGTTCGTTACAATCTCAGAAACACGCTTCAATACACCGAGCTCAAATACACATTCTGGACAACAATAAATTCGGGCGATCGAGGGATGATTCATTGAATTCGATTTGCGTAGTGCGTACGTACCTGAGAAGATCCATGTCGAGCGTCTGCTGGACGCTCATCTTCACGAGATTCGCGTTCTCATCGTAGAACGTGAACATCGAGTCATTAAACGCTCGGTCCAATGACCTGGTTCTCACCCCCCCTGGCAGCCCTTGCCACACCATCCACATCCGATCTATATTGCTGTGATGTGCATAAAACACTGGATCAAACGAAGCTCTTCCAAAATTCCCCATATCACCCCCCACCCAGAAATGCACAGTCGTATGCGGGGTGACTTCAAAAGTCCCAGGCCCTATGCCTCCAATATCCCCAAAGTAGTACGGCAATCCATAGAACAACCCTGGCGTGGGTGCCCCAGTCACCAACTGCGAGTATAGCAACCGATCATTCTGCTGTCTCCGAAACGCCGCCGTCTTGTTGCTACACCCACCACGAGGCGTATCCATATCAACCAAATTCTCAGGAGTGGTGCAGTTGTTGCGGTCGCGGTTCCAGAGGGATGAGCTTCGGTTGTAGTACATCGCAGGGAAGGAATTCGGAAGAGGGTCAAGTTCCTCGGAGTTGTCCCACGCCCAGAATGGCAAGGCGAAGTTGTCGTCGTCGAGCATGGAGGCGAGGATGCGTTCGTGCCAAAACAGGAACATGCGGTGCCAGGGGAGGAAGAACCAGCCGGCGTGAATCTCTAAGGGATACTGCTGTCCAGGGAAGTGGAGCGCGTTGTCGCAGTACAGGCAGTGTAAATTCATCTGGTTGAGAAGTGAGCGCGGGTCGGAGTCGGGGAGAGCTCGGATCATCGCATACGCGCGCTCCAGACGCGAAATTTCGAATGGCGTGAGCAGGTGCACTGGGCGACGGATGCGCCATGGCTGGGTGCTAATCGTGTCAAGCTTGAATTCTCGGATGCCCGGGGTGCCCGTGTAAGGGGTGGGCATGCAGCAGCGCTCGATGCTGTTGCATTGTGTGGGGATGTCTGCGGCGGGGATGGGTCCTCCGTTGTGCAAGTGCGCTTCGGATGTCCAGACCACGAGGGTCATGGACAGAACTGCCCAAAGCATGGAACTCCTCATGACTGACAGGAAGTGAGCTAGCGCATAGCGCACCTGCGCTTTCTGCCTAGGGACAGGGATTCACTAGTACAGTAGGATCTTGGTCACGGAGCACCCCCTGAAATGTTACATGATAAGGCGAGACATTATGTACCCCCATCGAGCAATTCACGCGGCCGGGACCCCACCTCATCTCGACTTCATCATTGCCCGGACAAAGGCTTGCCAAGCTTCACGGCGCTCCGCTCATGCCCGGCTCGCGGAACTTCCCAATGGCTCTTGACTTCAGTCAAAACAGCTCTTAATCTAACTCACTGCTGGAGTATCCAGCAGACAAATCCGTTTTACGAAGTCAGAGCTAAAGGACTTGGGGAGAATTCGGTATCTGGAGAAACCGGCCAAGTGGGTCACGAATTTGTTGTAAGATATGTACCTTCCTTTACAAAAGCCTGGTCTTGGTTGGTTCTTTCACACATGGTGGAAATATTGTATTGTTCTCTGAAGAGCACTGCGGGGAGATTGACAACAAAACCCAGCAGAAATCTCATTCATTGCCATTTGTGGATTTCGCTTATCTGTGACAAGACCACACGATAATTCTTCCCTAATCAACAATGCATGAAACCCACTAGATTTGAGGAGTGGCCTGCACTGTACTGTACAGTGCATGATGGACTAAACCCCACAACAATATGGAGTCTCGAAAAGACGAAAGAGGAGATGCAACCACATATTGTACACAAGCATCCTGCCTACCTTTGCCAGAAAGCGGTGAGCCCTGCAAATCACTGGTCAATTTGGTGGATGTTGGACAGCCAAAAGGGTGAGCAACAAACTCCTCATGACTCATTCGTTGTGCTGTCCAACATCCACCGAAATGTCCCAAAAGAAAATAATCAAATGTAGAAAGTAACATGATTTTACTTTTTAAATTGGTGTGCTTCATAGTGCCAAAGTTGTGACAAAAAAGTGTACAGAGATCTAGAAATTAAAAAAGTATTACTGTAAATTTGAGAATCCCAAAAAGTATTGGAAAAGACCTAATCTACAGTAATTTCACAATTGTATCTAACTATTATGACTGCTCGATTACCTAAGAAAATCTACTCCTTGATTCCTCTTTCGTGGCTATGTGTAATCTCCTTGTGAGAAGCTATTGTCAGTCACAAGTAAAACACAATTGTCAGTCATTGTGAGTTACTCTATCATTCTTGTGTACTTCACAGTTTTGTTATCTGATACGTAATACTTTGAGAGAGATGAATGAAGTTAAATTCCACAAAGTCATCAGTTATGGAAGAGAAAAATTGTGTAGCCATTACCCAAAGTATTGACCTCCTTAGTTATCTTGTATACATTTTACTTTTCTTTTATACTCATTAGGAGGAGGAGAAGGGATTGTCCTCTCCTATGAGTCATTACCTTTTTCTTTATGCAAACTCAATTTTGAACTCAATTTTTTTGAACTCAATTTTTTGAATGCAGACTCAATTTATTGAAATTTTTAAAGGAGATATATATTTGTACTATGCACCCAAAAAAGGAAAAAAAATTCAATCACAACCCATGAGCAAAAGTTATGCTACTTAATAGCTTTTAGGGAGTTCGAGCAAGGCCTTGTTTATGTTAACTATGGATTTTTCATGTTAGCCTTGCAAGTAGTCCATGAGATGTTAAATTAGTTTGAACATCGTATTTAGGAGCCATTAGAAGAAGAAGAAATGGACCTTCGAAGGATTGTTTGACTCTATCCAACAATGCAAATTTAAAGAAATAAAAAAATAAGATTTTCTTTTGGAAAAGAAAGTCTTATTTTTTTATATTTCTCTATATTTGCACTACTGGACAAAGTCAAATGGCCTTCTTAAGGCCCATTTTTTTCCTAATAAATATAGGGCAGTAAAAGTTCATTCAAGCCTAGGATAGTGGGATTTTTCTTTTTTCTATGAAAATAAATTCCTTTGTAAAAGAAATACAAGGTTCTTTCATATGACCATTCACATTGCAAGAAAGTAGAAAAATGAGTCTAATTTTGTTGTGGAAAAAACACTAGTGTATTGTCAGTTTCAAGGACATCAAAATCTTGGCAAAATTATTGGCACTATAATACAATCACTTAATTCCCCTCAAACTTACCATTCAAGCACCTAATTAGAAATACTCAATTTCATAAATTCTTGTTCTTCCATAGTGTAAAAAGTTTCACTTCTAGGGTGGTCAAAGTTGGGTGATCTTATGAGGTAAGCCCTTCCAAAACTTTTACACAATTTTAAAACACTACAATCTTCCAATCTATGCAATGAAAGAGGTTGAAATTTCATTTCATGTAAAGTGGGTAGTATACTTCAAGATAGTATAGTTGAATTTGTGAAAAAAGTCTTTCTTTTTCAAATTAGGTCTAAGAAACTAAAAATGACAAATTCTAAGTGTTTTTGGCAAAAGAAAGTTAGAACTTTAGAGGTTAACAAATGAAGTCAATTTTACAATAGATTATATGTATTGGATGTATCTTTTTCTCATGAGAACTACAAATCCCTCAAATAGAGACAAATATATCTTCAAACAAGGTAGCATGGAACAATGATTTGAAACATTTCAACAATTACAAAAAGTGGAAAAAAAAACCTTATGTCAATAGTAAAGTCTTCAATTGACATCATTTTAGTAAATTTCTTGTTCAAGAACAACATTAATATGTCTGATTAAGTGATTGTAACATATGCCAATAATTAGCATCACCTATAAAATTAGTATCACAACAAAAATTTCTTTTTGTGGAAATTGGTACAGTACAAAAATACTTCAACATGCACTAATTCAAAATAGTTTGACTTTAGTAAATAAGTAGGACAGGCACTAATACGACAAATCAGTGTAGTCGATCAAACGCAGTGAAAATTACAATATTCAAAGTAGTCTGCAATCGCAGAGTCATCAGGGGAAAAAGAACGCCCAGGTACCAGAGCGTCTAACGTAAATAGATATCAAACCAAACGTTTCATGCATACTAAACTGACATCAGGTACCTAGATAAGAGTATCGCTATAATATCTCCGGTACCGGTCGATAAGCTGTCCGCTCGGATTGAACAATTAACAAGCCTGCTTGTCAAAATGAAGCAGAGACTGCAAAAATCGATGCCACGGTTTCAACACAACGAATAGTCCGTGAAACCGAGAGTAAATGCAATGAATGGACCAAGAGTGATATTCTTCATGCTACGCAGCGTGGGTACAGACCAACCCCTGGCAAGAGCATACAGGGCGGCCTGATTCTGCCCAACCGTTAAAGCCTCGTTCTAAAACAACAATGTTGGGAACTTTCTCAAGATTTCCTTCACTCACAGCCTTGTTCAGATGCTCATTCAAAATTCGTGCACAAGTGGGCCCCCTAACCTGCACATGACAAACATTACAACCATGGGGCAAACTTCAGAATTTCCCTCAATCTCATGTTGTTGCAAATAAATGTTATCAGAACCTAAGTCACACGACTTGCCGCACCATTCATTTTGTGTATACTAAGCAAATAGTAGCCCTCGTGAAACACTCATGTCATGGTTATTTAGAAATGAAACCCACCTGACTAAAAGAACAGTGGAAAACAACAGTTTCTTTGTTCTTGACCTCCTCGACCAGCTTCGGAAGAGTCTCCTCGAAGCTGCCACTGCAAAAATGCATGGAGCCTGCTATGTGACCATCAAAAGCACGCTCGTCATCCCTGTCAATCGTGATGTACATCCCGCCGTTAGAACTCCACAGTCGCAAAACACTCTCATCATCAATGAACTAATATCCTTCCGTTTGAAACGACGTTTCTCAGTCGTGCGACAAAGCGAGAAACTTAGAAAAATCCGATCGTGGACATCAAAATAATGTAATAGGGTGAGTCTACCTCGTAAGAATTGCTATTCACGATACATGGATCCATTTCGAAAATTTGTGTCGAAGAATCGTAAACACTATGAGAAAAGCATGCCGTTCCACGACAACACATCAAGCAACTCCCTCAAGTGAGCGGTGACATTAGGTTAAGGTTTGAATACAACACTACCTACAAAAAAGTTGAAGGAACGCACGCCCTTGCCCTCTTCGTACAAGAATTATCAAGAAACAAATAGTAAAATGCAGACACTGAAGTCGCAAACTTCTCAACCCTAAAAGCTACCCTGCTATACTTTCACTGAATGATGTCTACATTGTGAATATTTTTCTCACATCAATTGAGATGAGCAGGAACAGTAAGGGAACCACGCATAATTCCAACACTCTTAAATCTTTCACAACGACTAAATATTAATTTTGAGAATGTACACCACCTAACATCAGAAATGTGTGCTTCTATGCTTTTAGATCATCTACCAGTAAAATTTTGAACCTATATAACTTTTGCATATGGCATCCAAATAACACATTGACATCCTTTTTATTGGCGAATAGGAATATTAAAAGGTCTGAACATTCTAAAAATTAGAAACTATGCTCAACACTTAAAGTGCCACAATTGGTTGTGATTCCCTTACTTCGCCTATAACACCAGGGAAAAAGAGTACTGCGATTAGTGCAAATACTACGCGAAAATTCTACAGAAATAAGCTTCGAGGTCGCGAAGAACTAACTCGTCTAATAGAAAATCCTTCCATTCTCAACTGACAAATTATCACCAAAACAGTCTATGACTTCGGAGGGAAACCTCAAGCTCACAGATGAAACTACCAGGATTTTTACAACACTGCTCAATTCATACACTCATTCATGCACCTGACTCATCCTCATCCTCATCAAACAAGAGACTGCGCCACAATTCCCGTCATGTTCTGTTCTCCACTAACAGAGTCAATCAAGAAAACCAAAGAAGAAGAAGAAAAAGAAAAAGAGAAACGAGAAAAAAAATATAAACCTGACATCCACCACTGCGATTTTCGGCCCCTGCAATCCCGAGACCTGCTCTCCGGAGACATACGAGAGAGAAGACTGGCTCGCCATAGCTGGCTCCTTCACTGAGCTCTTCTCTCTCACTACGGTCCCGCTTTGAACTCTGACTGGAGGACGATGAGATTCATCAACGACAAGCAACGACATTCATTGAATGGATGAGAGAAGATTAAATCCAGAGCTGCACAGGTATTTAATTATTTAATTACTAATTATTTTAATAGCTTCTTTTAGGAGGTGCACAAAAACAAATGAAGTTCACACAAGTATGTTGAGAAAGCAAGTTTTGTCTATTCATCAACAATGTCAGTGGTCACTTGGTGCTTCATGATTATTATACAAGACATTCTAAATCAATTTATGTATGCATTGGAAGTAAAGGAAAACTTACAAAAATGAAGATTATTCTAATGTCTAAATTCTTCTTAGTTCATAATTAATTTGATTAATGAATGTCTTTTTAGATCATTGTAGAAATGAAGAATGCACTTATTGATTCAAGACCAATTGGTCCTATAGTGGCATCATTTTTGACAAAGTTACTTGGTGATACATGTCATCTTTTCAAGGTTAATCCCTGAAGGACCGAGTATCCATTGGCAAGGAATTCAAGTAGGTGATGATGAAGTCAAAAACATCTCCTTTCCCGGGAATTTTAAGAAATCATAAGCCCAAACCATAAATTATGCTACCAAAAACATTGGGCAATTAAAGTAGTTTTGGAATCTTTTGTTAAATTCCTCATCTACTTTTGAAATTTGGCATGTATATGATTAACATGATCTAATATACAGTCACGTACTAAATGCTTACAAACTATTGTTTGGAGCCATTCAATTTTTTTTGAACAAATGTGCATTATAATCAGTATTTTTTTTGTAAGCATAATTATCATTGCATCTTTATGCAATTCCAATCAACCATACTCAAATTTTAGTTTCAAAAATCAAAACTCCATTTTAGGTGAATTATTTCATTTATAATTCGTGATTTGACATTATTATTGATTGAAAATCTTTAGTGATGAATTTTAAAAATTTGATTGCATAGATATGTAGAAAACATCTATATGCATATCTTTCCTTTTAACAAGCATCTCCAAAAATGCTTCAAAATTCCATCTATAGAAATTTTGATGTTGGGGTAACCATATTTAAATTTTGTAAAATAGATATTTGTTTATTGTGATTAGGTTTTTCTATTAGCACCTCACATGGTAACTAATTTTGTACATTTGAGCATGATGGTACAATTACTTTGCCAAAATCAAGTTAAAATATACAAATATCCATTTCTTCAAAGTTTGGTCATATAACATTTTTTATTGAATTCTTCATTGATCATCTTTTTATTATTTAAGGGGATATTTTTTAACATGAAAAATGTGCATATGGATGTTCCCTATATATTCATGCAATTGAATCAAAAAAATTCATCACCAATTGTATTCAATAAAATTATATGTAAAACCACAAAATTGACTTTTAAAATTCACTAAAAATGAAATTTTGCTTTTTTGAAATTGAAATTTGGTATGCTTGATTGGGATTGGGTAAGAATTGAGTGATAATTATGCAAGATGAAAAGAGCCAATTTCATTCTATATAATTGTGTACAAATCTTTTCATCTTACATAATTATCACTCAATTTTATTCTATATTATCAACTTCTTATTTGCTTCTAAAATTTTGTATTTATGTTAGACGTAGTTCTTAGTAGTGTAGAGAAAAAATTTACTCTAAAAGGTACTACTAGAAAAGGTTGTTTTTTATAAGTTTTTTACACAAAAGTGTCAAAAAAAATGTCAAAAATAATGCCAAAAGGAATGTTGGTGAAAACATAGACAAAAAAACAAAATGTAAGAATTTCAAAAAAATTAGGCTACTCAAACAAGCTACCTAGGATTGCATGCCCATAATTTCTTAGCTATCTAATTACTTGTTCAAGAATTTTGGATTGCCTATCCCTTAATCCTAGCTACCTGGCTTGAAATTCTAGGTTGCCCAAGGTACCCAAGCAATGAGGCCTAAGCAACTAACATGCACATGATGGGATTTGAATCCCTCGCCTCACTTGTTAGTGATAGGAATTTTTATTAGTCTTACAACATGTGGGAGATTTGAGAACCTATTTGAGAAGATATGTCTATTTTGCATTTCTTGCACCGTTGATCTTTTTTTCAAGTTTTACAACCCCTCAAAATATTTTTTACTTACATTTCCTTGAAAAGCAAGAAGAAGACAAATTTAATTGAAGCCATTCATATTGTCTCGACTTTTGTGGAATTAGTTATGAATTTTCAAAATAAAGCACTTTTTTTAAACTCTCACTACTCCCAAAGGGGGTTGTTCAACATTTTTTTCAACACTACAGTGTCAAAAAACAAGATGTCATAAAATGCAAAGAATTTCAACACTACAATGTCTAGTACAATGTCTAATTTTTTTGTCATTTTAGTATTGAAAAAAGTGTCAAAAATTTCTATTGTCAAATAGGATGTTAAAAAAGAATTGAAATAAGAGTTGAAAAGAGTGTTGGAATAAGTGTTGTAAAAAATGTCAATAAAAATGTTAACCCTTAAACGTCAAGGAGGACGTTTGGCGTCCGATGGATGCCAAGAAATCCTTGTAGTAGGATAGAAGTGCAACTATTCATCTTCAAAATTTTGTTGTGAAAAAGGGAGGTCTTCTATAGTAGTTTGACTTCCAATGAGTGCTTTTGCTATTTCTAAGCCCCATGATTCACACGGTAATGGAAAAAGATGATTTCCAAGGTCACCTCTTCATCCTTCAAAGGTTAAATTCTATTCACCTTGTCTCACATGAATGGAAAGAAGTTTTTTTTTCTCACTTCAAACATTATAATCTTTCAATCCATGTAGTCAAATGGGCTGAAATTTTTCCACACATTGCTATAATAGTCTACTATACTTTGAACATTTGAATCTTTTTTTAAGTTCTATTTTTAATTTTAATCAATGCATTATAAAATGGCAAATTCTACCAATTTCTCTTGGAAAAACATAAAACAAATTCTAACAATTTCTTAAATGATTTTCAAGTTTAAATCACAAATGTTCCAAATTTTGGTAAAAATCCAAAATTATTATAATACATATTCTAATTGAGATAATTTTAAGCATATGCCACACTTTACAATATCACAATAATTTGATTTTTTCCAAAAGAATTCTTAAAAAATCAACTTCTATAGAAAAAGTGTTTATTTTTACATGAGAATTACTCTATCAAAATTTTATCAATCAATTATGCAAAGGCTAAAATTAGCTTAATGGCCATCATAAAGAATGATATGGGTGTAATAAAGAAAACAATTACTTAAAAATGTTTTTCACACTATTCTTCATGGCTACTTTTATTTGAAAAAAATTCAAATTAGTTGGATTTTTTTTGTTAAATTTATCAAAATTTTCACTTAATTGTTTGAAAATTATAAGAATTATAATTTATTATGAAACTAATATAGATTTTTCACGTTGATAGACAACACATACTCTAGTGTAACAAAAACATTACAATGAACTTTGAATATCATTTAACCCCTAACTACCCGAGGCACTAGATTTTGGTGTTTCAAAAACTTTGAAGTTCAGCAAAATCCAACCAAATTGGTATTTTTAGTAGTTTATATTTTTGGAGAATTCTTTTTGAAGTCTAGTTTTAGGATCAAAAATCCGATCTTAAAAATGCAGGATTATGATTTTTCTATTTAAGATTTTATAGAAGGATACCCATTGCAATCTTGACTTCCCGTAATGTTGAGGGCTCTTGGAATGAGCCTCAAATACACTAGATCTTGGAGAAATAATCACATTAGAAATTCATAAAAAAAAATTGTAGACTAGATTTTGAAAAACCGTAAATTGATTGAGGTTGTGCATGCTAGGCCCTATAACCTGATATGTTTTTAGTGACCAACTTTTTATAGTTGACATGCAAAAAGAGAACTAAATTTTTTTCATAGTTTTAACACCCTCATAATCAGACACTATAATCTTTCAATCTGTAAGTAATATTGTTATGTTTTCTTTTCCTATGTGATCTTTAACATGTCTAGTTTGAATTTGTATGGTTACAATTCAAAAGAAATTGGTACAACTTATGAAAATGTTGACTTTTTGTTGAATTTAGAACAAATTTCAAGAAGCTCCAAACAAGCCTAGGAATTTAGGAGTTAAAAGGCTAAATTGAGCTCCAGAACAAAATTTGACCATGTGGCAATTGTACACATACTGCTTTTTGAAAAGGTCAATGGTGGTTTGGATATATATGGGACAATATCTCTTCAGTGAATGAATTTACACACTTTTGGATGAATATGTGCGTATTCATCCACATTACATATGTTTCATCCATGTCGATTGATGCAAATAGCTTCACCACTCCACTGGAAATCGCTTCCTGCGCTGCCCAATTCTAATGAAGAAAACACACTCAATGTCTTCCATTTGGCAAACCTTTGAATGTCGGATGGGCCTCCGAAATCACAACGTTAATCTCTTGGTGCAGCTCAAATACTTCGCCAATAAAGCACGAACAGCATCACATTTACCCAGTCAAATGAGTCAGATGCTTTCAAGCCTTATTTGAAATTAAAAACAAAAATTCAGAACAGCCCTACATTCCTCATGGGTCATCACTGCAGCTGAGTATCCGTACAGTAATCTCATCACCAAGACAAAATTATAAATCCTCTTCCAAACTTCCTACTCTTCCTTTACTAGATCTTTACTGGCCTCGCTGACTCTGAGCCTTTTGCCCAGAAGTACCATTATACAACCTCAAAAATTGCCAATACAACTAAAAGAATGACTATCGCACCAAGTCCCACCAAGCTCACAACGGACAGACCAAACACCTTACGCCGACCATGACGAACAGGGGGCAATAGGATTTTCTCCGCGGCTCGCGCAGCCTTCTCGGAGCTTGTCACACCACGTCTCCGCTGCTTCGAACTAACCTTCTTCGGCTCGACGACGGCTGCTTCCACTTCGGGACCACTTTCGTTGCTCTCCGCTTGTAGACTAGACTCCAAAGACTTCGGAGCCTCCGCAGAGCTCGCCGAACCGGCCTTCTTGCGAGCTCTCTTCTCGCGTTCCTTCTCCTTCCTCTCGGCCTCTTTCTGAGCCCATGCCTGCGCCTTCAACTGAGCCCTTTCCGCGATGCGCTTCTTCCGTTCTTCGGCCTCTTTTGCTTTCACCATTTCAGACGCTCGTCTCTTCTCCTTCAGCTCAGCAGCCTCTCGCTCCAACTCCTCCGAAGACTTCTCCACCACTGGAAGCGCCACAGCAGCGTCTGCAGGGATTGCCCTCTTCACCTCCTTAATCTCCTTGGCCACTGGGTTTTTTACCTTCATTGCCGCTTCTTCTTCAGCGTCTACGCCTGCAATCCCAACGTGGTGCCCATTCTCCGCGGGGGACGCCTTACTTGGTCGTTCGGGCACAGCTGCAGCCAGAGGAGGCTCCGCACTCGACAATTTCGGAGGTCTCTCATCCGGACCCAAAGCCCGACCATCCAACGTTTCCAGACGTCGTACTGTACTCCTCTCGTTGTCTTTCACGTAATTCATCCTGAACTCTTCATTCGTCGTCCAAAGCCCCATAACCCGCTCTAACTGCGCAGTGCAGTACTCCTCCACGGCCTTCCTGCTCTTCGGTTGGCTGGCAATGTCCCGGGCCTGCTGGATTTCCCGCTTGTTGTCGTAAAAATCACGCAGGCGACCGTACTCTTGTTGCTTCAGGGCCCTTCGGACTTCGTACGCCTCTTGCCTCGAATCATTCGCTTTGTGCCATTGACCCATCACGGCGGTCAAAGCCTCATTCTGCTTCTCGAATTCCTCATCCGCAGACTCTCGAATCAAACTCGCGGCTTTGTACTCCAACTCCAATTGCTTGTACTCCGCATTCAAGGGCTTCAAAGCTTCCTCGATATCCTCACGCTTGCCCAGAGATTCCTCCACTTGCACATTCAACGCCGCATTCTGCCTCACACTCTCACGAGAGGCTCCCAGGGCCTTGATATCACGCATCAATTCTTTCTCCTCCTTCAACGGAATGCTCTCGTGCTGGATCCTCCACTCCAACGAGGCGATTCGGTAGTCCAGATCCTCTTCGGACCTTGGCATAGTCTGGTTTCTCTCTCTCATCGACCGCCCCTCATCTTTGATCTTTTTTAAACTATCTCGCAACGGCTTCAACTCCTTGAAATTGGCACGCAGCTTCCGGAGGCACTGCGCTTCAACGTCGCGCGCAGCTGCTCGCTTCTCAAACGCTTCGTTACGCTTGCTCTTCGCGGCTTGCACATGGACGTTGTGCTGATCCCGTTCATCGGCCTTCGCCTGCAACTTCAACTCCGCACTCGTGATATCAGCTTTGCCTTTATCGTCTGCAGGCCTGGGAATACGGATCATGTAATACGTGTAACGCTGCAGCGGTGCCTGCTCCGCAGCAGGAGCTACAGCTGCAGGAGCGGAACCAAGAACGCCGGAGGTCGACACAACGTCCTCTGCAGAGACGCTGCTAGTTTCCTCGCCTGGAGGGTCTGCACTGGCCCAACCAGATGTCTTCCCATTATTCCAACCATCAGCGACCTCCACTTTCGCACTTCCCACTTCAGCTGGCCCATTGGCCAGTTCCTCACTCACATCCGCTGTCACAGACTCCAAGGAGATACCTTCGGGAAGTCCGCCGTCAGGATCGACAGCGGGTTCTGAACCTGCTGGCGATTCCACATCTGGACATGTGCATCCGACGTCAGGACCATTCAGATCGCCCAGAAACAAAGATGAAGGCTCTCACATGAAACTCGGGATTTTACTACCTCACGTCCAATTGCATATTGAATCCAGAAGGCTCACAACGCGGCATGCAAGAGAAATAGGAAACTCGCCACTCAATTTGACACTGGAATATTGTAGCTAATCAAAACGAATGGAGCTAGAGAAGCCCACACTGAATCGAGACCCTGAAGATCCTACAATTGCAACTGCAAGTATGCAGCTACTCAGCCACTCATCGAAGAAATACAACAGCATGAAAGTAAAAGCAGATGCCATCATGACAAACAGAGAACTTACTGGCAGACTTGATGTTTTCATCGCCCGTCTGCTCTTTCAAAACTTCATGTTCCTGTTCAAAACATGATGACAGGTTCTCAATCGTTTCAGGGTGACCAGACTGATTGGGTGGTTAGTAAAAAGACACTGGTCCACACTGGGCATATTTTTTTAATACGCTAGCTGATTTTGCAACTATCTAGCATTTCTCACAATTGCAATCACTACTTTCCATAATCCTTCTGACACATCATCACCTATTGTGGAAATGTGACACACAAGATTCTAGTAAATTTGGCCAAGAAAATTTTGAACACGATGAATATAAACTAGGCGTCCAAAATACTGACTTTAAAAGACTTCAAAAGGATTGCCTCGAGTGTCCTTTCTAATGTCAACTGCATGCGTCAGATCACTGAGTTATTCTGCCAGCAGTGGATACAACACGGAAAGCCACCTCATAAATCAGACTCGTGCAGGTCATATAGTCTCACAACCGTAAGTTTAAGGCCCTCGACTACCAGATATAGCGGAAAAAAGGGTCTTTCTGAAACTTCTCGTGCAAATTCCTAAAGATAGCATTGATAAATATTCGCCAATCAGTAGCATGAACAGAAAATTTTCATCTTCGATTAGAAACTTGAGATTCACAATAGGGGTCCTGTTATCGCCAAGCTTCCTAGATAGGGGAAATTTGGGAAGACTTCACACAATGTGGACAAATAGAGTGCAAAGCCAACAACCCGAGCTCCTAAATAATGGAACCGAATAAGCAACCGGCTGCCTGCATTGTCACGACTCTCGTAATGGAAACGATATCGGGAGTGGACCCGTGCATCCCAGAAGTAGGTTTCAAAGATGTACTTCGCAGGCGATTGCCGATTAAGGCAAACACTATTACTGACACAGATCGACTATATACATTCTATTTCAGAGCGTCCTAGATTATTAATAAGACATGCTTTACTCAGCATTCATTTGTCTGGCCCACAACACAGTTCTCTGCTTCCACACAGTGTATGCTTCCCTCACATTCTTTTTTATCACAGATCTCGACCTTCCACTGCCATTTCTTTAGCATAATAATTAAGAGAACAAGGATCGTCGATGCCGATTCGAAAGTGTCACAGAGCAATGCTATGAATGAATGTCGCAATAGACCGAAATTAGCACAAATGCCAAAGAGAGAGAGAGAGAGAGAGAGACATTGCGAGCGAGCGCGCGAGAGACAGAGAGAGGCACAGGAGGGAGGGGAAGGTCAATCCTCTGAAGTCAGTCCCCTACCGATGTCTGATCAGGAGGAGTTTCCGAGACGCCCTCGTCCTGAACGCCGCTAGCAGGAGCCTCCTCCTCCTCCTCCTCCGTTGCGTCAGCAGCAGATACAACCCCGGGTGCGCTGCTCACGGGGTCCTCCGAAGGCAGATCCACGACGGCGTCCTTGCCCGATTCCCCGTCCCCGTTCATCATCTCCTACTACCTTGGCAAGAAGGCAAGCAGGCAGAGCTGCCTCTCGCACTTCCGGGAAGCCTCAACGCTGCGAAACGGAATGGCACAAATGAAACTCCCTGCGAGCAAACTCCCGACCAGCTGCCCTGCTAAAGAGCAAATCTACAAGAGCTCTCCCAAAACTGGAAGCAATGAGCTCCAGAAAAACCTCCAGTCCTCGCACAAACCCCGAGATCTACTCCCTCACGCAGCTGCGAAACTCTACAGCCACAGCGCATTTCCGATCAAACCTGGGAAAGGTAAAAGTTGCAATCCCCACCGGCAACCCAAAACCCTAGACTGTGCTTGTCGAGGCTCCTCTCACGACTGCTCACCGGCACCGGCACCGCAAGAGAGGGAAGGGTCAGGACGGTAGTCAGCTACGTCCGTGCTGCGTCATGGAGTGGCAGGACAGACCCACTCTCAGTGCGCTTCCCTGTCTGCCCTAAGAAAAAATTTACAGGCCGGTCAGGGGGATGGCTGGGATGGTCAGATTCGGATAGTTTTAGAATTAGAGAGAGAAAGTGGTACGTGTTGCCAGGGGATTTGTCAGTGAATCCTTGAATTTGTGACGTGCTAAAGTAAGGAGGAATTGTAATTGGAAAGTATGAAATCAAAAGGGGCATCATTCTTCGGGATTGAACTACATTACCCAAATCATTAAGTTACACTTGTACTGTAATATTATAACTAAATTACACCTAATTGGGTCCAAATAAACAATTTATCATTGTCCCTATAAGTAAATGGATTTTTTTTCTTCTTGTGTTGGATCTCATTGGAAATCAAATTTCTTTCTTATATAATTTTTGGACTCCATACGAATCAACTATAACTATTTTTAAATAGGGTTATTCCAAAGCAATCCTGGAATATCATAAATAGAAGCATTACATTCCAAACAAGAATCTTTACAGTCAAAATTATTGCGGTTGCTTTAATTGGTTGACTCTTAACAAGTGCAGAGGAAACTTTGCATTGATTACAAGTAACATCTGAGGATGATTGAATAGGATCTTACTCAAAAAAACAAGTCAATCTCACAAAGATAGAGACTTCGTATTGTGGTTGTTTGTATTGTACATTTTAGGCAAGAATATGTAGGGGTCACGATTTACTATTGGTACTTTAGTTTTATTGTATCTTTGTTATGTTGACTCTAGACCAATGAAGAAGCTTTGCATTGATTGAAGCTAGATCTGAGGATGAATGAGTAGAATCTTACTCAAAAGCAAGCCAATCCAACAGAGACCGAGCCCTTTATTCTGTAGTTGTTTGTTGACTTGACATATACAAAATCACTATGCAATTAATAGAGGTAGAATGTTTTGGCTATTTTCCATAACCTTGAGAATAATCAATCATACTTTATCCCCTAAGGGACCAAGCAATCATTGAACAACTAATTGAAATTTTGAGGAGGTTCCTATATAGCTAATTTTTCAATGGATCTTTTTTTAACTTTTGACACAAAATGTAGACATGTACCTCCTAGGCATAAATATAATTTTTCTTCCAATGAGGTTCCCATATCAAAATTAATGTTGACCAATTTTTTTGGCCAAAGTGGACAACTTTAAGTACTTTGTGGAAAATTCCTCTTCTACCTTCAGAATTTGGTGGGTATGTAATTCATATGATATAGGATGCAATCATAAAGAACATGTGTAGTGCAAAGTTTTCACTCTAGGGATAAAGTTTCTTGACCTTGTTGGGCAAGGTTGGAATTTTTTTTTTTTTCTAACTTCAAATGCTATAATCTTTCAATCCATAAAGTCAAAGTTTCTAGAAAAAAATTCACTCATTCCTATGGTAGTTTACTACAAATTAATTAATTGCAATCACATGTAATAATCCTTATGAAATTATATAGTTAGACAAATTTTCAACAATAGTCTATTATTAAGATTTCAATTGTCTTAGGTGATTTTCTAAACTATAATTTTTAGTTTCTTCAAATGTGTCTATAAAAATCAAATTAAAATTACAATAAGGTTGATTGTAAGTCAAATTCAATTTGATGAATTGTGATCATTTTAAAATTAAGAAAAAAAATTGTCTTCTATTATCATGGGATAGATTTTTTCTTTGTCATTTTGTTAATAGGGTGACTAATCCAACCATAAAGTGGGGTATTTTAAAGGTCTCAATCCTAAACAATAAAACTTAAGGAGTATCATAGAAGAATTTATCTTTGTCCAAACAAGTATGATAGATAAGACATTTAGGTATAATTCTTTTAAATAGATAAAAAAGAAGAGGAAATATAAGCATTATCTTACCACGTAGGTTGAATGCTATGGTTTAGAAATAAGACTAAGATTCTTGCTCTATGAACAAAAGCACTTCCACTACAAACTCCAAATTTGATAGTTTGGTTTCAAATTAAAAAGAAACCAGATATTAAAAATCAAAAGGCAATTATATATTTAAAGGTATAATTATATTAAGGTTAATAATTAGTATAATTTTTTTTCAATCTAAGGATCTTAGCAATGTTAGCAAATTATTTCATAACTTTATTTTTTCCTAACATTAAACTCTAAAGGGCTAGAGTATGCCTTTTGGCCAAAATTTGTCAAAACCTTCCTATTTTTGGGTGCATTGAGGAAGAATTGAAAAAAGAGATTAAATTTTTTTCCATTAGACATGTACCTTTATCAATTAAAAATATCAATATGTACATATTCATCTTTTTTACAATCTTATATTTGCATTTGACATTAAATTTTTTGGATGATTTTGGTACTAAAAGTCATCTAAGAAATATAAAATTTAATTTTAAGATGATATAAAATAAAATCATTTGATGTAAAATAAAATTTTGTTTAACAAGTTTACAATAATGATTTTGGATTAAAAACTACATCAATGATAATATAGAATGTAGAATCCAAATAAATTTTTAAAAATTTATTATTAGAACATAAAACATTGCTTCATTTGTTTAGCATAATTTTCTAGGGATTTGGTAAATATATTTGGTAGTTTAATGGTGTTCAATCATAGGGATATGGTATATGGATTGCATTTACTTGTACAAATCTTTGTTTTAAAATCATTGTTGAATTAAACTTATAAATAAGAAATAATAAGACACCTTTACATTTTTGGAAATATGGAGGTAATGTCTTTGTTCCCAAGTAGAAAAAAATGGCTATAGCCATTTTTGCATCCAAAAGAAATACAATGTAGAAGGTTGCTCAAAGATGCACTAAATATATTTGAATTTTTTGACAATCTTCATACTTTGTTAAGATATGATTGCTTTAAATGGAAGCTGAGATGTCTTATTAGAAAATCCTAAAAGTAAATAGGTAGTTCTTTATATTTTGGTAAGTCTAAAATACAATTAATGATTAACATAAGACATAAATAAATAATTTTTGGCAAAAAACTTCAATAGACTTTAATATGTAAAATCTGAGAGCTCATATTGTTATACACTTAGGCAAATTTAGCCTTAACCTCCTATCATTTTGATGATGATACCTCCTACCTCATAGAAGAAGGAATATTTTAAATTTATTGTTTTGATATAGAATAGAGTTAAGATAATATTGTTTTAAATAACAAACACAAAATACATACATTTGAAACACTTAAATTGGAAAAAAATTGAATTCAGAAGTGCAACCATTTAGGCCTTGATTTGAATAGCTAAAACAAGATATACAATTTGTACTTTCATGTTTAGAGGCTCAAAACTACTTCAAAATACACTATAAGAAAACAAGTTTTTTTTTTATGTTGCAGAAAACATGGAATGGCGTCTTCTTTGACGCAGAAGTAATCAGCGTAGATGTCTCCTAAAATCCGTTATAATTGACAGGCAAAAAACATGCAAAAATCACAAAAAACGCGCCATTTATAAGCTTGTTTTTTTGTAATGTTGCACATAACAAGATGAAGAAAGGTCCATAGAGGTCGACACATGGAGGCCACATAAGCGCCACATGCTCGACTATTGCCAGGTCATCTTTATTTTCATCCATGTGGTTGCCAACGTGGTCTTTGACATGGAGGTGGGAAATTGTGATGTTGGCATTGACGTGGAGGCCACATCAACTCATTTTTGTGTCATTTGAATAATTTAATGGTGTTTTTTGAGATGTCAAATTAGACATTTTTTGCAACGTTAAATTATACGTTTTCAAACATCAATTGTTGCATACCCTATCTACAAGGCAATATCAATAAAACTTTAATATAAATTAAAAAAATGAAATGAACAAACAAAATTTCAACAAAAAATGAAGAAAACTTACTATCAACCATTCAGAGAATTTTTAATGGCCAAATGAAGGAATTACTTCATTAAAAGTTAATATAAATGAAGGGTAAAGAGATTGTACGTATATCCATTTTCTGCCCATGGAAAGACAAACAATATGGGATAAGTAGAATATGGCTATTTCACTTGTTTACATGTTGACGTTGTTTCTAACATGTACATGTTTTATCAAACACAGAGATGTTGTTTCAGACATCTTGACGTTTTTGTGGACATTTCACTTTGAACACAATTTTGGTTTGATATATCCCATATCAATTGTCTCTCTTCCTACTTCCCCACTTGTATAAAGCCCATATGTTTTCATCCATGGAACACATCCATTTTCATCCATCCATTTTTTTTTTTTGGAAAGCATGCCACATCACTTCCCTTTTCCTAAAATTTTTACCTAAGGCCAATATTTTTCCATTGACCGTAGTAATTTTTGGTAATTTATCCATAGTCAAAATAGACTCATATTCTTATATACTTATGCAAATTTAGCCTTGACTTCCTATCATTTTGATGATGATATCTCCTACCTCATAGCAAAAGAAATATTCTAAATTTATTGTTTTGATATAGAATAGAATTAAGATAATATTTTCTTAAATAATAAACACAAAATACATACATTTGAAATACTTAAATTGGAAAAAAATTGAATTCAGAAGTGCAACCACTTAGACCTTGATTTAAATAGCTAAAACAAGATATACAATTTGTAGTTTCTAACTTTTCATTGGTGACAATAACTATTAACTCCTAAAATTCTTTCATATTAGAGGCTCAAAACTATTTCAAAATACTATCATATCCACAGGATAGAGTCTACACATTGATGCCGAATATTTAATTACAGTTTCCAAAGTAGCTTTGGCACTTCAAAGTTTAATTTCTAAAATTTTGACATTATCTTGAAAAATATTACTCAATTTTTGGCAACAAGCTCCAAAGTTACTTACACAGATATGTGTTAAGGTTGAAGAAAACAAGTTCTTTATACAAATTGAATAAAGTAAGTCAGCCTCTAACATGCCAAATTTAGAGCAGCCTAATGCAAGCCTAAAATTTCTTCAAATATACATGTGTCTTGTGAAATGAACTTCACAAAAACTTTTTGGCCTGCATTAGGTTGGTCCAAATTTGGCGTGTCAAAGGTTGAGTTACCTTAGTAGGAGTTGAAACAACCAATGTGGGATATACAAATGGTTAGGATTAGTAGGAGTTCAATCTTCAAATTATCATATATTCTTTGAGGATTAATGACAGACAATGGATTTCATTATAAAAACGACCTCTCCACCCTTCATTCTCACTAAATTTCAAAGAAAATTTCCTTCACTATGTCATTAAAAAATTGTTGATAAAAAATTGTAGATCATGGTCTTCGGACATATTTACTAGCATTGGACATTTTATTTTTTACAACAACTCTTTCATTTACTTTTTTTTTGGAATTCAACAATTTTTTTTCATTCTTATTCTTTTTCAACATTCTCAAAAATAATTATTTTCCGTCAATCATGCCCTATGGGTATTGTAGTCTTGAAAACAAAGCTAAAATCTTCATCTATATTTATTTCTTAACAAATCCAACTATAAGATCCTTTAGTTAATTTGTTAGAATACACCCTCCTAAAATTTCAAAATAAAAAACCTTACCAATTGCAAGATCGTGATGCTTGGGTTTCAAAAATAAGTATTTTTCAACTCTTTCTAAATTATCATGACTCCGTCGTACAACTGGACGTGGGTAACCAATAGGAGTAGTTACAATGGTTACGGTGAGGCAATATTCCTTTTCTCTTTTGGTCTCACGAGATTCCGCTCGGAGGTCTTCTCCTTGTTGCACTTGGTTGGACTAAAACTGTAGAATTGAGTCACCTTTGTAGGAACCAGACTGATGCAAGCTTGTTGTTGAGGTCCTTTGGCTTATCTCACACGCGCATGAAGGTCAAGATGGAAGAAGATTGACACATTGAGACCAAGCCGTGTACTCCGGAGTTGGTCATGCCAAAATTTGGGCAAACCCAAAATTTGGCAATCAGAAGTTCAAACTGAATCCACGGAGCATCGGCAGCCATTTTGGACTAGGGAAGCTTCTTCGTAACATAAATATTTAAATCCTACAACTTGTAACTCTCCATCATACTACTAAAGAAGTAAGTTGGAATACATATACAAAATTTCAATTGCTTTTTTTATATTCATGCTGAAAAAAATAATAAAGTTGAAAGAAGTAGAGAATGATTTAAAATATTAAATTAAATTCTTAAGAATTTGGGTATGGGACCCTAAATGTCAATCCTAATAGTTGTAATGTTGTAATAAACAATCTACATGCTATGATTTTATTTTATTTCTAAAATGCTAAAAATTGAGTTTAATAAGGACTTCAAAGTTTATTTTAAAGTAGAGATTCTATAACTACTTGCAAACAAAAACTCCTCATAACTCCATCTCATTAATCAAAATGGAATTATTCAAAGCTTTTCTCCTATATATAAATCTAGAAAAACAATTTCAAAATTTTTCCTTAAAAAAGTCATTTTTTTGAGCTACCCAAGGAGCAATGAAAATGTCATATCATACAATAACTTTAAAACCATGTAGTCAAATGCTATGAAAATTGTTGCACCTTAAAGTTACTCCTTGACCACATGCTGTGTAAAAATTAGAAAGAAAAATAATGAAAATTCTATTCTTAGTGAATTGGCCAAAATTTCTATGTTGCCAAAAAACATTGTTTGGTCCTTAGGAGTTAAGATCATCTTGGATTAGATTTAAGATATTTAACTAGAGCTCCAAAACTTACTAAAGTCAAGTCTTCCAACCCCACTTTTTATGCGTGGTAGTTCTCATTGGTCGAAAGGCAACATTTGAACAAACTCATAGTCATTCAAATTGAGTTTGGACTTAATTTTTAAGCACTATTATTTAATCAATAATACATCAATATTCTTTATTTAGAGTTTTGTTTTGTTTTTCCAAGGTAGTGTAAATAATGATGTTCATTGAAGTATAAAAACTATTTACATCCATGAAAATGTAGATCATGGATGAAATACTTTTTATGTATCTTACTGTATGCATATTTATTTAAAATTTGGTGATGTCATTTTACTTGAAATGTTTATTTTGATGATTTTTGAATATTTCATTTACTCAAAAATGGAGAATAACTTGTAAAAGGGTCTCTTTTTTGGAAAATCACAACAAGTTATAATATATTGCCACAAACAAAAATCCCACCATCAACATTAAGGATTCTACTTCTAAATAATTTATCATGAAAGTCAAATTTTGGAAAACTCCATCAAATATTAGGTGATGGCAAAGTAGGAAAGCTATGAAGAATGCTATATAAGGACCTACAAGAGCCAAGTCAATAATGAAGGAAGTATTGTAGTTGCTCTTCATGACCTGACATCTTTTTGCCACTTTTTTTTGCCATAATCTAAATGCAGATAAGTTCAAGGTGTTTTAACTCTTTTGAGATCTCAAAATATTCACATAGGAAACAATAATCAAATCATGCTATGTGAGGCTATGCATTTGTAGCATTGGCTTGCTTTTCAAGAAAGGTCCCATTCAAACTTCCTCACTTGTAGCTTTTGTCAAGGCAAAGTCTCCTACTTTTCAATCCAAAGCCAACAAGCTACAACTCAAGTACTAATGTCACACATCTCTCCTACTATATACTCACTTAATTGTAAACATTGTATACATAATTAGTTAAGATCTATTGACAAAACTCTAGCATTAATAGGACTTCATTACGTTTGTAATTCACAATTTGCCACAACAACAAATTCTATCTCCATTCATAACATATTATACCACTTCAACTTCTACTCCTTATAGAAACTTTTCCCTAATTATATTTAATTCTCTTTGGTTATAATCTTGAATGACATTCGACCTTGAAATAGGAAAAAATCAAATGCTTCAATTCTACCACCATCAATCTCTATAGTCTATAGTGATTTATTTTCAAAAGTATCTAGGTACAAAAAAAAGATGAGACTTATTCTAGGAGGTATAAAGGAAGAGAATCATGTCAGGCCCAATTTTATAACCAGTCCACTTAGGGGGGTCATTTAGAGTGTCCATTAGAAACCACGTGCGAACAAAACTTTGGCCCCCCTATATACTTTTTGAATTTTAAATAAAACAAAATTTAAAAAATATGAATAGATTTTCCTACTTTGAAAGTTTATGTTTTGAATTATTGATATTTTTATTTGTTAATAATAATTAGTTACAAATTTTTGAATTAAAAAGATACACTATAGAACTGAAAAATAACTTTCACACCCCTATATTATATAAGAAAAAATTGTCTAAAAAATGAACAAAAAATTCCTAAAGATAACTCATTATTGAAAGCTCATTTTGAGTTGAATATTGACTCAATGGTCATCTAAATGTGCCCTCTATAATTATTTGAGTTGAAAAACATGCCATTTTAGTTCAATTTCAACCTCTTCTAAAAATCATTTCATATTTTATTTGAGTTGGAAATTTTGGCAATAGAAAGCTATAGTCATTATTAAACAATGTTCAAAATTTTAGGTTGAAATTATAGTTTATTAGAAACCACTTGTTCGCATGTGGTTTGTTATAGTAGAACTAAGTGGCCCCCCCCCAAGCCTATCCAATTCAAGAAGTTTGATCCTCTTCCTTGCTAGTGTAGTAAACAAGAGCTAGTTCTTAACTTTGCCTTTGAATTGGGAAATTGAAGAATTCTCCTATCTAATTTATACATTTGACACTCACTTAGGAGCTTCACAACAATGCAATTGTGCTATGAGACTTTTGTAGGTGTTATGACAATTGTGTGAGCAATTTGTTGAGTGAGTGATCCATGATTTTGCAAAAGCAAGTGCCGGAGGATCATATGAAAATTTAGGTCATAAAGGCCATTGAATTTTATGTCGAATCCATAGCACCACCAAGTTGATGATATACTCAAAGTTGAGAGGTTCATGGGTGGGTTCAAATTTCACATGCTTGATATGATATGATCTTAATATTTTACTTCATCAATTGGGGCTTGGATTTATGATAGGACCGATAGAGGAAAATTTGCTCCAAAAAGAAACAAAGCTTTTGTACACACTTTTTGAGGATTTAAGTGAAGAGTAGATTATGTGAACAACTACTCAATTCACTCGTTTTGTCAACTTTAGAATTCGTATCACCATTGACAAGATTAATAAGGCTTTTAGTAAAATGAGACTGTTTTGTGAACTATTAGACAAATATCATAAAGAGGGTATAAAAAGAACTTTTCCCATAATGCACGGATTTTACAAAATACAAACGTAACATTGTTGACTATTGACCCTCTCTTCACTCTATTTGCATTAAAAGTGGCAAAGTCTACACAATCATGTGATCTTAGCTTGTCAAAAAGATATTCATGGTATGTATTTAGACCCAGACACCAATTTCTCTTCTAATGCTTTTTGTTTGATTTGAGATTTGTGTGACCAAACCTCGGAGTCCATTAGGATGAAGTGGGTCACTAATCTAAACACCAGAGTAGAGCATTTGTGCTTTAGGAGTTCATTAGTCTCTTCCAATATCATGTGCACTAGTACACAACATATAATGCCTCTGATCCATCTATGGATCAATCACAAAGGAGTTGCTTGAGTGGACTATATGTTTTGTAAAAATGGTTGTGAAAGATATCTCTTTTCATTTTCATTTTTTCAATTCAGTCTAGTTGCTTCCTCTAATGTTGTTGATTAGTATTATTGCCTCTTGATTTGTTTAATAGGTCTTTGGCTACTTTAGTTTGTTAGTGTTATTTCTTCATAATTTATTTGCTAGGTCTAAGGCTTGTGAGATTTTTTATTTTTTGTCGGAAGTTTGAATTATAAGTTGATGAAGCCTAGTCAAGTTAAGATTTCTCTTTGATGTGTTTTTTGGGTTAGTTTTGTTTGGTTTAGGGTTTTCTAGAGATGTTGTAATGTGAAAATTATGTATTCAAGGTCTTGTCTCAATGGATTGGTCACTTTTGTGTCAGGAATTTATTAAATGAAATATTAAATTGTTATATATTGAATGTGATGTTGAAAGGCTTAGATTTGAAGTGAAATTTTTATTTTGCCTCCATTGCACCTTGTAGATATATGATGAGTTGGTAAGCTAGTTTCCATCCGTTCATATTGTGTATGCATTGAGTATAATATATCTACAATATCAGTTGGTAGAAGGGGTAGAAAAATACTTTGAAGGTCATCTCAATGTCATCAAGGCAACTTATTGCCATCCAAAGCTATATAAGGATGTCAACAAAGTTGAGAATTGGTTGCCACCAATGATGAATGCAGATGACTTGGATTCTCAAGCATTGTTTTTCAAGCTTTCTATGATGCACAATTTGAAAGAGGTATGCAAGTATCATACATTGTGAACCTTCTCACTCATTTGTGGCAAACTCTTGGTGCAAACTCAGTATTGAGGAGTTCTTCTTTCTAGAAGTACTTTAATTTGACCACCGTTATGGTGGTGGGATCTATGGAAGATGAAGAAGTTTTTTCAACGGTAAATTTTGTGAAGGGCAAAGTTAGAAACAAACTCTTAGAGCACTTGGGTGTGTGTAGAGGGATGTTTGTCCAAAGTATTTTTACACTTTAAGCTTTTCTCTTTGAGAAGAGTACCCTTCATTAGAAGGATATGCAAAGAAAGTGTGGTTAGTTGGTGCATAAACATGTTTTCTTTAGCATCAAGGAAGCATTTCTAAATGCTTATTTGTTTTCATGACCTCACATATTTTTGAACTTTAAAGTTCAAAGAGTATTTGTGGATGATGACGACAATTATTCCACTTTCATATTTTGATTTGATTGATTGAATAAAAAAAACATTCTCCTTAGGGTTTTATTTTTATCACTTGAAATAAGTATAGCGTTTTTCCAAAAATTTATCACCATATTGACTCTTTTGTCATGAATTTATTTAGCTATATAATAAACTTGAAAAAATTTGCATAGCTTTATCGTTGAATTTTTTTTTTAATATTAATCCCAAAGTTGAAATTAGAGGCATGATTGTGGCCCATTGGCCTACTCATTTTTTTGATAGAGCCTCTACTTAATTTCTTATCAAATTTAGTGTTCACCTACATGCTTCTGGAATTCATCCAATAAACGCCTCAACATGCTCCATAGCAAATGGGTAGAAAGCAATTGTTACTACATTCTACACAAGAAATTAGCTAGTTGACTAATTGTTCAAATCTTAAAAAAAAACACTAAGCGATATGGATATCTATGAGTCTTAAGCTTTAGCTAGTCTTATTCTGTATTAATTGCAAATGAAATCTGCAAGGCCCAAGTCCTTAAATAGACCATATGGTCAATTTCGTTAAAATGGTGGAATTCCATTAAAATGGCACAAAATGAAACCACTGAAAGAATGAAAACAATGGAAAGATTGTCCGAGGGGAGTGAAAATGCATGAACTAGGAGTGATTTGAATGTGCTAGGCATAAAATTGGCACATGTATGACCCTATCGCGGCACACTTATTCTCTTTTGTAGAAGATATTCCATTAAAATGGCATGCAGAATACCACCATTTTAACGAAATTGACCATCCATAGACAAAATGGATATAACTCCGACTATATTGTTGTGTATTCAATATTTTAGCAATGCTTGTGGAAGTGAAGCCTTCATGAATGTAGCTTGCATAGATTTCATCAACAATAAAGTGAATCTTTTTTTACTTCAAGCTTATGTCCTATATCTCAATCTAGTTGTATTCTGTTTGATATCAATCTCAAGTTAAATTATTTGTTCTACTGGTGCTAAATTGCTAATCTCTCAAGTACACCAAATTCTTTTGCATCCTTGTTTTCACATAACAATTTATAAAGGAATTCAATATCAACTACTAGTTAGAGAAGATCATAATTAAATCCTTAAGTAGCCAAGTCAAAAATTAAAAAAATACTTTCAAAACCAAAAGTAATTATAGTAAATTTTGAAACATACTTTTATTATTAAAAAATTGCAGGATACAATATGAATTCATTTTTCTTTTCTATAATTAAATATTTTTTGCTACATCTTTGGAACTTCCTGATATTGATCTCAAACTTTTGTCTATGTATCTAAACATTTGGTGTGTCATTGTTCTTTTAGTCACCTAATTTGCGATATAGATGTCTATGCATTTGTCTCAAGTTGTAGTGAAGTTTGCTTAGTTCCATTCTAAATTGTTTCACAACTACATTCAAAGATATGGATAAAAGTTTGGCCCATGCCCATAGAAAGTGGTAATGTTTTGGTTTAGGGTTTAGAAATTGTGTGCCTCAATTTCTAAATGGGCTAGCTAAAATATTATTGTTTTCATTCAAGATGGTGCAAATGTGAGCACTTATTGACTATTATGATTTTTAACTTAGTCTTCAATTGTAAATAACCAAATTCTTCAGCATCTATTGTAACAAAGTATTATTTCATAGATTTCACAAGGATATAATCAACTCTAATCTTGGATTTTTGACAAATCAACAATATTTATAAGTTGAGGATTTTAGCTATTACTTTTCAGAGATCTAACAAATCTTTGGATTTGAACTTATCTACTTCAAGGGTTGGAGGATTTATAAGGTATGAGCTTACCATTAGGAAAAATCTGAGGCCCCAAGAGGGTTGCGAGTTTAGATCCCTCTGGAGCAAAATGGTGCAATTGTAGAAAAAATCAATAAGAATGATGTGGCACTACATGAGGAGGCTGGAGAAGCGTTTGGGCATTAAGAGTTGCCCCTAAGAAAGTGCCATGAATAGTCCAAATGGATGTTGATATGGAGTTAATTGTTTGAAGTAGAGAAAGATGATTATCTATGTATAGTTTGAGTATTCATGAGGTGTAAGAAATGACTATAATGAGTGGTATTTACCTATAAAAGATTTGTAAAGTGAATTTAGGTAAAAGTGAAGTGCACTTAATGGTGAGCTGTAAGATTTTTTTGATGGTGGGAAGTGAATTCATTGAAGATGCCTTGTATGTGGTTTTGAGAAGGCCCATAAAATAAAATAAAAGATTGCTTTTAGAGCAAGAAACATTCAAGTAATTGGCAACTCTTGAACTATTTAACATTATTACTGAGTATTTAAATATGTAGTAGCCATCAATTTTACAAATTACACAGAAAAAATTATATTTTAAAAATGAAGTCCAACAAATCACATAAAAAAATTGTATCCACTAACTTGGGCGTTGGGCCTGTTTCTTCATACTATGCATATGGACAATATCAAGCATTGTAGAGTTGAAGGAATTGCAAAACAACTAGAAGCTTGGATAATTCAGAGAATAAGAAGTGCACATTGTTAAAGTGCCATTCAACCTACAAATTTTAGTTAGTTGAGGATAGATTTGCTCTAGGAAAATGAGTGGGACTAACAACTCTGAGGATACTAGTGACACAGTTGGAGAAAACTAGCATAGGCCAAAGAGCTGGGAAAGTAGTTAGTCATAATTCTGTGAAGAAGAACATGAGGACAACTATGGCGAGGAGCAAAATATTGAGTTGTTTAATTGGGCTCTAAATTAAAGCCAGGAGGAAGAATACAACTACAGGATTTGAAGCAATAGGGATTTTTCCTATCAATGTAGCTCTCGTGGACTCTAAAATGGGACCTAGTGAAGCCTATGGTAGGAGACAAGGAAAATGTCATGCAGGTACTGAAGACGACCCAAGTGCAATAAGTGAAAATTTTCAATTAGAAGCATGGGAATTACAAGAAATATTTGAAGAGGTAGATGTGGAGCTCCCAAATTGTATACAATACTTCATTGATATAGATGGTGATGAGATCCAAGGATATGCAGAAGAGAGAGGTTTTGACAACTCTACTGACAAAGAATATGAAGCACCTGAAGGTGATAGAACAATATAAGAACTCTTGTGGACGGAAATGCATCAATAGCAAACCATGCAGGGACAACAATGCATCAACATGGGACACCAAAATGTTTCAGTGACTGCCTGGAGCTTCCCCATGTGAATTTGCCTGCCATATTGAAAACAAGAAGTGAACCACAGATTGATTACAAAAATTCAATTTTGTTGACTAAAGAGGACCATTTCAGGCAACTTAAGGGAATGGTAGCCAAGAAAGACGTAGCTGTAGTAGAAAGACATAAAAAACAATTAGAGAAGGAGGCAAACAAGGAGAAGAAGGCATAGGAAAAAAGGGATTGGAGAAGCATCAACCAAAACTAGCAAGGCTAGAATTAGCAAAATCAAAGAAAAAACACAATGATTTGTGGAGTGTCAAGAATGTTAAGGCTCTAGATGACAAGTTGTATGCAACAATTTAGGAGAATGCGCCTATTGTAGGATACAAGGCCTCTTATTGCGGGGTAATTCCTTAAGTCTGTAAGGACAATCAAAAGTTGGAAATTGAAAGAAGAAGAGCCAAATGAAGAAGAGAGGATATAAGAAATTTACCTGCTTTGCAAGAAGTTTGACCGCAGCTCCTAAACGCCAATGTTGGTCACTTGCAAGTGCAACAAAGTTTCCCCTACTTCCATGGCATCGTATTCAACAGTGTAGCTATGCAATATGGGAGCGCTTTCAGTCCAATCCCTAGATCAACAGCTGCATCAAAAAATGCAGAGATAGTTAGTAACTTCAAACCTTTGCATTGTCAGTGAAACCCATAACTTTGAAAACAAGTTGTACAAAGTTGAAGAACCTTACCGTTGAAGACAATCGAAGGCATTTTCTTGGAAGTTAGGTCAGAAGTTCATCTATAGAAGAGGGAGGGCAGTTTGGTAGTGAGAAATGCATATGTACAAAAAAAAATGCACACAAGGGGCAGAGGCTAGGGCATCACCTGATCGTAAGGCTACCTATGCTATGAGGTTTGGTGTTCAACAACGGTGGTGGAGGGGCTGAGGTTGGTGGCAGTGGAAGGGCTCAAGCTGACAACGATGAACTTGCAACAACGAGGCGCAACAACAACAGAGTGCAGCAACTATAGAGCATAGAAGTGATGGGGTCCAGCAACTATGGAGTGATAGGGGGTAGCCGCGGGGGTAGCAGCAAAAGAGGGGAGCGTAGATAAAGAGGGAGCAAAAGAGAGGGCCGAAGCTGAAGACGAGTGAAAGAGAGAGGCAAAGCTGAAGACTACTGAAGTAGGGTGCTGCTGCTACAATTGAAGAAAGAGCAAAGGAAGGGATGTTGCTATAGGAACGTTAGCGGGGTGCAAGAGGTGGACATCATAGTCAGAGCTACGAAGAAGTTGGAAAGGGAGAAGTGCCACTACAAGACCGTTTGCAGGGTGTAAGAGGTGGCATCATAGGCGGAGCTGTGGTGAAAATTGATGGGGAGGGGGGCGCTCAACATAACAAGCTTTACGACAGCCTTGTTTCTTCTCCGATAGAAAGGCAACACAAATTTGAATTCAAAGGATTCCAACGGCTATAGCTAGCATTAGAGGTGCCAAAAAAATTTGTTCACCTTCAACTAAACGACTTTGTTATTTATCCTAAGAGATGTTCACAACTGTTGCATTCATTTCATCTACAAATGGATGGTATTTTCACTTGTGTATGGACAACTTTGGGCATATCCAGGGGGGCCATTTTACATAGCTGTAAGTGATTTTTTATTCTAGGATGAACAATTTCAAGGATTTGATGTTGCATTTCAAGACTGTCTGTGGATAAAATTACCGCATATTTTATAGGCTATGTACAATTGCTGCAGTCCATTTAGAAATTGCCACAACATTGACATGGAGTTCAATTAGGGTCATGAATTACTTTTCAATCTTGCATGTGGCAACTATACAGATGGCCAAGGTATCATTTTTGAAATTAAGTGGACGAACCAAGGATTGAGAAGAGCATCCTAATGATCATATTAAATAGTTTGTGGACTCCCTAGCTCCATTCAAAGCCCTTCTCTTCTTCATTATAGCTCTTGTATGTGAGCATAAATAGCGACCTACTGCATTGGTACTTCTAAAATTTGTTACTAATTCATGCTCACTCTGAAATTTTTGATTAATACTATAAATGAACTGGTCTTTTTTTCTCTTCCTACCTAAAATATGTAATTATATTTTTTTTAGCCACAAATTTCCGTATATAGCCTTATTTTTGCTTATATGGACGCTTCTTACACCTTTTACCTTACTAGTGCCACAACAGAGCCACATCAGTGCCACTACACTACCGCAGCAATGCTACGGTAGACTGCATAGTTTAAAAAAAACATTAATCAACTTTTTTTTTAATTTGGAAAAAAAAATTGGAAAAAAAGTTCCCATCACTACGTGCTTGCCTAATTGCACCATAGCTCTCCTTCAATACCTGCAGTCAAAATACCAACGTAAGTGAAGCAATAACTACTAGTAGTAGGTTTTTGTTAGAAAAATTGAAAGATAGACCTCTAAAACGTGCGTCGGAAAAAATAAGAAATGATGCTTATCTAGAGTTTGGCAAGGAAAACAAGACTCCTAGCTTTATACTCTTTTTCAAGTACCGCAAGTGGCTCCTATAGCACTAACAAAGAGCACGAGGCAATCTCTATAATCACATACAAAGAATACTCAATTTCAATACTAAGGAACAGTAAGTTGTTACACTCTCTTCTTAAAAATCCACATTGTGATCCATTTAGATGCATCATGTTCTATTTACACCCTTTCTAAAATGCACAACTGCACATGGAAAAGTTTCCATTCGTTTAGAAAATCATCCTCTCATTGATTAACAATTTGTGTGGACTGTTGCTCAAGAGAAACCTACTAGTAGAATTGAAAAATTCCACAAATACAAGTTATCTGCACAAAAGCCCTATCAAGATCTAATCTACTACCACATATTTTTTTAAATCTAGTCCATGTTTTGGTTCCCTATCTTCTAAAATCCCCAAAACCTACTCCATGACAAAGTCCATCACAAATCTATAGTCAAGCTCTACAATGTCAACTCTACAATCAAGCTCTATGACGCTTTCTCAGCCACTTCCTCCTCTGCCACATCTTCCGCTAGTATTTTAGCATTGCCCATTCACCAATGCAATGACATCGTAGTCTGCTTGTGTGAAGTTCATAATTAGTAACTTTTCAATGTCACCAATTGTTGGTGGAAAATATATGTTGCATTGAACCTTGGACATTTTGTCCTTGCACAGCAAACATTTCACAGTCAATATAAATTATAAGCAACACATATAGTCAGGAATAATAAATTGAATGAGTTATGAAACTCACCAAATATACGAACATCCCATGATGTGTTCAAAGCTCAATGCCACTTCTGCTCCCAATTCGTAATCCGCCCAAGAGATAATTGTGTCTACATCAAATACATCAAGTACATTAAAACAAATTAAAAAACAACACACCAAAAAAACAGACCTAAAAAGCAGAAACCAGATGATTTCGTGCTTCGATATTTTATGTACCAATAACTTTTGGAGGTGTTCTTCCAAAACCAACAACAAAAATACTCCATTGCCATGTGTCAAGTAATAGATCAATGCAAAATATCAAACTCGCAAAATATTGCAGAACTGCAGAATGTTGAATCACAGAACCACAGAAGTAGAGAGGTAAGAAAACTTACCTTCATTGATGGATGAAGATACGCCAGTCTAACACCTTTGTCATCCCATTTGTCATTGCCACTATTGAGATGGTAGACTTTAAAATGTTGGGGAAAACACGAGGAAGTTAATGATTACTCAAAAAATTAAAAAGTAAGAAATTAAGAATCATAAGACCTCAAGGAAAGAGTAGTACATTTGAACTTCTCGGATCCATGGGACTTAGTGCACACTATTTTGGCTATGTCGCAATACTTCACACTTATTCTAAAAACACAATAATAGCCTCAAAAACTTATTTTTTGAAAAAGAATATGCATAATAAACCTCCAATATTCATAAACATCTAATTTTCATCCAATATATTCATCCAAAATATTTATCCTAAATTTTCCCTTTGATGAGCAGACTTATTCAAACTAGATTTTGCATGACTACGCACGATAGACATCCACTGAAAACATGCCCTAGATAGGCACAAGCGACATCGAGCGCTGGAGAACGTCATCCCGTAGCAGAGCATCCCCTTACAGCGCACCTCGCTATAGAGCATCGCTTCGACAAAAGCAAGCAACAGTAACAACTCTGTTGTAGTCCAGAAACACCGCGCAACGATCACTAACACAACAAAACCATCACCAACAACGCGCAACCTTCACTAGCAAGCAATGCGCAATGAGCATCAGCATGACAGACACAAGCACCATGAATTCACATTACTAGACGGCTAGAGCTTGGGAAGCACCTCCTCACAACCGTCATAGCCTTGAAGTGTAGAAAACACAACTCAGGCTCGGGAAGCTCCTACTCACAACCGTTGTCTACCGGGGCAAATGATTATCCTTAATGAAGAGCAGTGATTTTACAAGGGGAATTAGAGATCCACATTGACCGTTAGGGGAATTAGGGTTCCGCATCGACCATGAGGGAAATTAGGGTTCAGCACTAACCTTGAGGAAAATTAGGATTCGGCACTGACCCCCTCACTCATCCCCAATTAAAATAGTGTACTCATAAACCGTCACTTTATGGATTGTTGGGCCTTTTTATGGTTTTCATATGCCTGAAAAAAATTCACTTATTTTTTTATTTGAAGAAAAATTGATGTGAACTCTAACACAAGTGGTTTCATATTTTTTGAAGCATTTATGAATTACTTATGAATATACAAAGAATTTTGTGGTAAGCACCTATTCTTGATCCTAGGCCTTGAAAAACCCACACACGTGCAGTTTGAAAAAAGATATGACTAGAGTGTTGGACCAAAAAGAAGCAGTGAGGCATTCAAAAAGTAATACACAAGGTTCCTCAATGTGATCCTTACTAAACTTAAACGAACCCTACATTCTTTTAACATGTGTAAGAAGGCAATTGGGCAATCAATTCCCATTTAGAAAAATTAAGTGGACACACTTTGGCTTTGAAATGGACCCTCCCCGGTTTTTATTCCATCCATTAAAGAAGTATGAACAAATCTCATTAATGCTTTGATATTATGAGCATTCCAATTCACATCCACTGACTAGTGCTTTTGAAGCCACATATGGGACAATTTGAAGAAGAAGGTCTGAATTAGAGCCATCTACCATAGAAGTTACTTATTGACAACTCAAAGCATATTAGTCATGTATTTATATCATACCATTATTACCAATTGTGAAAAATTTGAGGTGGAGTATTGGAGCCATGGATAGCAAAAAATGAATGCCTAAAATTGATACTAGAAAATACTTGTATTATTATTATAATTTTTCACAAATTGTACACCCAAAATTGCACCCTCCCTAAAACTGCCATCATCACTCCACTCTATGAAAGTATATATTATCCCTAAAATCAATATGTACATAATTATGCATGTGGAAGAAGATTTTAGAATGTTTACCAAAAAAACTCTGACCCTTCATAACTTTTGCATATGGTATCCAAATTGTGATTCAAAACCTAGGACCAAGACTTAGATTCATCATTGATAGATGCATCTTGTGAAGACAAAAAAAATGATATTGAGGGCCGGTATATACTTGGGGCCAGATTGAAGGCCGGCCGGAACTCTCGAAGTTTGAACCAATGGGATCATTCTATTTCTCCAAATCCGGCCTAAGAGCTTTATACTAGGGCCGGATTGATACCACCACTCATCCTACGTGTCGCCTTAGGTGGCATGGTTTTGGCGCCAAACCATCCAGCCCCAAAGGAGCAATCGGGGCGAGGTTTTAGATGGCCCAATTTTCCATTTGGGGCCAGATTGGGGCCGGATTGGGCTCTTCTATTGGATTGTACAAATCTCTACCATTCATAAAGAGAATTTTATTTATTTATTTTTAAAAGCTTCTTCATCTTTGGTTTCATTTCATCTCTGTTTGTGCAGATTCTTCATTACTCTAGGGTCATGAATTGTGGATTTGGGTTAAAGTGATGTTGCATAATAGATTTATGTTTTATACATTTTCCTTTAAAAAAGCAGTAAAAAAATAGTATAACATAAAAAATAAAAAATAGTTTTTACTGAGAAAAACAACATAGAGTTAAAGCTGACCCAACTCATAATTGGGATATTCGTAGGTTTAACTCCTGTTGGATGCATTCATAAAATTATAATTTTAAAAACAAAAACATATGAATTCTGAGTAGTAAAAAAATAAAAAAATATTAATAAAAAAATAATATTAATAAAAAAAAAATACATAATATAGTTTTCTTTTGTTACAATTAGGTTGAATAGTAAAAGTTAATTAATTTTAATTTTAATAAGAAATATAAAATATTTTTAGATAAAAGGGAGAAAAAAATAATAATGGATGAAGTAAGATATCCAATACTTACAGAAGAAACAATTTGTTTGTTAGAACAAAATCAATATACTTTTGATGTTAATCAACTAAGATACAATTTTTTTTTAAATGAATTGAAGTTTTTTTAATGTAAAAGGATAACCAAAACCAAATCTTCATGGTTCTAAGAAATTTACACTAAATAGTGAAATTAGGTTGCTTGAATATAAGATAAACTATTCCATTATGAGCAAAAAATGAGAGCAAGCCCATTGTGGGTAAAATTGTAATGGTCATGTACATTCAAGTTTTGAAATGTACACTATTACAATTTTGCCCACAATGGGCTTGCTCTCATTTTGCCCTTACTAAAATAGTTTACCTTATAAGGTTGTCTTACCCCAAGAAAGTCACTTTACAAGCCATTAAAGTTAAAGTGATATTCCTACAGATATTTTCATTTGCATACATAGGGGTTCATGAGTCCCAATTACAACAATACCTAATTTGAAAATGGTGCATTCTTATACAATAACCTGTCTACCAAGTTGTTTCTTCAACCTAAACTTCTTCAATGATTTGAATTTAGGCTGTAAATTGAAGTAGAAAAAATCATGTATATAACTTTTTTCTTAACAATACTAATGATTCTCTTTCATTGTAGATTTCATGTCTTTAAATGCATGTTGTACATTTTTCAAAATTGAGTAGTAGTAGACCCTCATACAATTTCAAGGATTCAATCCCATAGAAGTTACCAATAAATTATCTAAATGTTTAAGAAGCATTATCATCTACATGACTAAACATTAGGGGAGATTTATGCCTTTTAAGAGACTGTGAGTTTCTGGACTACGGGAACTGCGGGAACGCTATGGGAACGCTATAGGAACGTTGATCTGACATGGCCAGGAGACGGCCACGTCAGATATAATTTTTTAATATATTTTTTTAATATATTTTTTATAAAAAAATTAATTAATTTTAATTTTAAAAAATTATTATTATTATTATTATTATTTTTTAAAAATTTAATTTTTCTTTTCTTCTTAATATTATTATATTTTGACTGTATAGGATTGGTTCCCAGAAATGGGAACAACCCTGAAATAGTCTCCCAAGTAGCTAAAATCTCCCCTAATGATGAGTTACCTATGTGTTGGCATTCAACATGTGCTTTTGAATTTCAACTGTATGTAATTGGAAAACAAAAATTAAAATGACCATGTATACAAAATCATGTGTGCTATAAAAATTTTACTTCATGAATAAGTAAATTTTTTATAGATAAAGTAGGAATAAAAAGGAAAAACTTTAAAAAAAAGTCTAAAAACTATCTTTTCTACATTTGAAATAGAAGAAAAACAAAAACAAAATATAAAATATAAAAAAAACAAAATAATTCTTTTTTATTCTTTTGAAATAGAAAAAATAGGAAGAGAAAGGAAAAGATGTGTATTTTATAATTTTTTAATTGAGCATTCCAAAAATCCAAGAGCATGTTAATCAAGAATTTGACCTTAGAATCGGGCCTCAATACTTTACATTACCTAGGGCCGGAGTGATGAATTGGAATTCGGAACCAGAATTCGGCCTCAACCTTCAACATTATCTAGGGCCGGAGTAATGATTTGGGGCCTTATTATAGGCCGGATTGGAGGCAAATCGGGTTTGCCTTCCATCCAACCCCAAACCGTGTATATACCGGCCCTAAACAAGTTCACATGGGTTTGGGTACTAGTGTCTAACTTTTCCTAAAGATTCTTTGAAAATTCAACCCCTTAAATTGGGTTGGTCATTTAACCCTGGAGCGCTCCGACATCCATTTTCTGGATGATTAACAAATTCAGATCCTGTTTCTGTCTCATTCCTGCTTGGATGAAAGTCATCCTAATTTTTGGTGATACTTTATCAAGTTGTTGTCCTATCCATCAGTTGGATTTGGTGTTAGTAGAATATATACATTTCTAAAATTACAAATGTGGAAGTATGTCAAGTGGTCAATTTGCATTGACTTTAGTTAAAAACTAGATGTGCAAAAATGAGGTCAAAGATGTAAAGGTCACAAAAATTTCAAAAAATCACCATATGAAGAGAACCTTATTTCAAATCCATTCCAACAAGTTTTACTCAAAAAATGATAATATTCTACTTGTAATTGAATTTAGAAGGAATTCTGAAATTTTCTTTTCAAAATTTATAGAAAAAGATTGGTGATAGCATTAGTAGATCTAACCATATGGATAGAATTTAAAAATCAAAATCTACAACTTTCAGTTGTATACCAATTCCAAAATATTCTTCCAAATTGTAGTTTATAATGGTTTTTCTCAAATCGTCAATTTTGGAGATGAGTCCAGACGTTTAGGGGTTAAAGGTTAATCCCTAAAGGTTTTTGACTATGTTTTCACCAAAAACGCTCCAAAACTACCATTTCTAGTACAAGTACCAAATTTTAGGAAAAAAAAAATTTTAGACACATGGAACTAGTATAGGATCTTACAATACACTGTTTTGAGAAGATGTGGAAATAATTTCATAAATTTTCACAATAAAAGTTTTTTGAAATTGCAATAATGAATTCATTCATCAATTGCAAAAGTTTTATTGAAATTCATTCATCAATTACAAAAAATGAATTCATTCATCAATTACAAAAGTTTTATTGCAAAATATTGGTATTTGAAAGTAACAAAAATCCTTTTTTTAGCCCCGCAAAAAAATCTAGAAGCTACACTTCACAAGGTCACATTTGTATGAAAAAATATTCAAAATGATTTTTATTCTTTGAATTCATTATTCAATAAAAGTTGGCTACATGCTTGAAAATTTTCAAATCATTTGGAATTATACAACATATAGGAAAAAAATAATAAGTAGAAAGAAGTAGAGAATGGTTCAAAATACTAAACTATTAAGAATTTAGTTATGGAATTGAAAATGTCAATTTCAATGTTTGTAATGTTGCAATAAAAAATCTACATCCTATGATTTTATTTTATTTTCCAAAATATTAAAAATTGAATTAAATAAAGGACTTCAAAGTTTATTTTAGTGTAGAGAATCTATAATTGCCCACAAACTAAAACTCCTCATATCTTTTATTTCATTAATCAAAATGGAATGATTCAAAGCTTTCCATGTATATATATATAGAGAGAGAGAACCAATTTCAGATTTTTATTTCTGAAAAAAATAATTCTTAAAGATGTTTTTTTTTGCTACCCATGCTATCCACCGAGCAATGAAAACTACATATCATACAATAACTTTTTAACCATGTAGTCAAAAGTTATGAAAATTATTGGGCCTTAAAGCTGCTCCTTTAGCTCATATTGTGTGAAAATTTCAAAGAAAAACTATAAAAATTCCATTTGTAGTGAGTTGCCCAAAATTGCTATGATGCCAAAAAAACATAGATTGGGCCTTTAAGGGTTAAGCTCGTGTGTATATCGTACGTGAAGGTCTAATTTGGTAGTTAAGTGCTGAAATTGAATTTTCATGTTAGATTCTCAAAGGTCCATATCACCTCAAACCATTCACAAGATGACATGTGTCACTTTTATTCAAAAATGACGTAATTTCTATCGAATCTAACCTTCATGTAGGGAAGATGGAGTCTAAATTACAATTAGGTGTTATTTTTGTCCTATACTAGACAAATGAAAATCATTAAAATTTGTGAATAAATAAACTTGGAGAGTTTTTGTATTTTCTATGAATATTCAAAGTTAAGAGTAGAAGAAACCTCAAAGTGTTCAATAGTTTGAAGTTCCTTGAGAGAAATTCAAAACCATTTACTAAAAACTTGTTACTTTACAACCATGAAGTATCATTTGTAAAATAGGAGCCATTCAAAACAAAAGGTTTGTGGTCATATTTGTGACACTGCAATAAACATATATTTGATAGAAGTGGGTGTGAACAAAATTAGGTAGTTCTATCTTATCGTCCATGTAGCAATCAAGTGTAAGATAATGAAGCCTATTTTTGCTATTTTTAACTCATTTGATTCCTACCAATCCATTTGAGTTTTGTAATTTATCATATTACATAAAGATTTTGCAAATTCTTTTTACAACGATAAATTGCCAAAAAAATTTAAGTTTAGTAAGAGGTGATAGAAAGTTCAAGTTCAAAAGACTTCACCAAAAGAGAGGTATGTAACATAATGCATTCTTTAATGTACCAATAGTAAACATGGTAGGGTACTAGGGTGTGATTTTAAAGCCTTATTATGTGATTCCAAATTCAATTATTTACAACTAATTCTACAAAAAAACTGAAAAATATAAATTAACGTGGTTTAATTAGGTGAAGCTTCCATTTATCCATAAAAGAAAATTTATTGAAAATTGTTTAGAGATGTAAGTGCAACCCCTCTTAAAAAAATCATCATAACTTAAAAGAATGCTATAGCATCTCTACTAGTAGAAATTCTATAGGAGGCTCTAGCCTTGTAGTATTCGACTAGTACTACTCAAACTACCTTGCATGCAAAGCCTCCTCCCTTTGGTGAGAGCCTAAAAAAAATCAAGACCTCACCCACCCACACAATCACCCCACCAAATTATCTATGTTAATGCAATAAACTGCATCTTTTGAGCTCATTGTCATTGTGACAAAGTCACAATGAGCTCATTAATTAATTTCATTCCTTAATTAATTACCAACCACCCCTAGCCCCCCCAAAAAAATTCAGAAATTCAGAATTATTTTTAATTAAATCTTTACAAAACCTCCCCCCTCTCCCTCCCCCCCTGTTTTGTAATTTTGAGAAACAAATGATCTTACAATCAATATGGGATAAGTCAATGTTTCCCAAATACGTATTTGTATGCATATTAGTATGTATCTGTATCCATATGTACGTCTCTATATCCGTATTTGTATCAACGTATTATATTCATATCAGCGTAATGTATCCGTATCAGTGTATTAGCGTATGCGTATGCATATCAAAGTTTTTTTGAGATCAATGGCTGTGGGGGTGGTTTGTAATTTCTTTTTGTAAAAATCAACCGCTGTCATTTTTTAGGAGGGGAGGGGGGGCAACTAATGGCAGTGATTGCATCTTTTGGGCTCATTGTCAGTCCACCAAATTATGAAAGAAAAATAACACCAACTTTTTTTTTAAATTGATGGAACATCTTATAATTCCAATTTGCCCCCCCAATTTTTTTTAAAGGTTACTGTTTAACCCTTAAAGGACCGTCACTATACTTTCACCAAAAACGCTCCAAAACTGCCATTTCTAGTACAAGTACCAAAATTTTGAAAAAAACTTTTTTTGACATATCTAACCATAGGATCTTGTATTTTATAGTATCAAAAACATGTGGTAAAAATTTCAGACATTTACACTGGGTGGATTGCAAGATATACGCATTCAAATTAACTAAAATCATTTTTTTGACCCTGCGAAAGGTAGGGCAGCTGCACTTCACAAGCTCACATTTCTATGAAAAAATGACCTAAATGGTGGTGCTTCTTTGGATTTGTTTTCCTAGACAAGTTGGCCACATGCCTAAAAATTCTCAGATCATTTGGAATAGTACAACATATAGGAAAAAAATAGTAAGTAGGTAGTAGTAGAGAATGGTTAAAAATACTAAATTATTTACAATTTAAATATGGAATTGAAAATTTCCAATCCTAATGGTCGAAATGTTGTAATAATGTATCTACATCGTACAATTTTATTTTTGTCCAAAAATATTGAAAATTGGGTAAGATAAAGGATTTCAAAGTTTATTTTAGAGTAGGAAATCCAAAACTGCCCGCAAACAAAAGATCCTCACAACTTTTGACTCATTGATCAAAATGGAATGATTCAAAGCTTTTCGTGTATACAAAACTCTAGAAAATCAATTCCAAATTTTTGTTTCTGAAAAAAGTGATTTTTTTAATCTGCCCGAACTGCCCAGTTGGGAAAAAAGTAACATATTAGGCTATAACTCGTATTTTCAAATGTCATGAAATTTGGTGCATATGAAAGATATTCCTCGCCCCCACATTCTATTAAAATTTCAGCCCCAAATATGAAAATCTCCGCTCGTAGGTACCTGCCCAAAATTTCTATACAACCAAAAAACACAGTCTGGTCCTTTAGGGGTTAAATAGAATCATAATAACTATTTGTGATACTTTCCAAATATGTGAATTGTTGATTCATGTAGGTATTAATGCTTTATTCTCTTCATTGCTGTGTTGGGTGATTGCAAAAAATACTTGTCTTTTTCTTGTCCCTTTGGCCTTGGCCTACACTAAAAAGGATATTTAGTGTTGGATTACATTTAGTGTAATTACCACCCTACTTGACCCTACACTAAATGTCAATTTTAGGACAATTGGTGTAGTGCTAAACTTCAATGCGTACCATAGAGTACATTTAGATTTACCAGATTTCAGATTTCAGATTTCAGATTTGCCATAGAGTACAAATTTCAGATTTACCATAGAGTACATTTAGTGTTAGAAATTAGATTTAATGTTACTTACTTTAGTAGGGTTAATGATATTTAGTGTCAAGGTTCGTAAATAGTGTTGCTAACACTAAATATCCTTTTTAGTGTAGTGTTTTTTTGCTCATAAATTTTGTATCATATGTTCATTTTCTATGAAATATGAAATTTTAGAGGGGTTCAGAACTATTTCCAACCCAAAAGGCAAATTGAAATGTCAAAATTGGAATATAAGGACTTCTACTAAAATTATACAAGCCTATGAAAAAGTTTTCTAAATATAATAAAGCATTTACCTTCCACATGTGCTCAAAGTGCACTATTTGTGTGCAAATGTAGAGAACACAATTTTCTTTTCCACAAAGATGCAAATAGTTGAGAAGAAGCATCTTCAAGTTAGAAAAAATAATTTTTTTGGATTTCTTTAATATTTTCTGAAAATCAAATTTTAGAGGATCTTTTTTTTTGCATTTTCGATCACTCTTTTTTTGTGCATAATTTTAAAGAGATGAAATTTTCTAAGCTAAATTTTTCACATAGATACTATTTGAATGCTTTACAAACTATCCTTATTTTTTTTCATTTAAAAAATTATTATTCCAAAAGTCACATTACTCATAGTACTAGATTGTTTTGAGACAGAAACAATATCTTAGACAATGATTCTTGAAACTTCTTATATGAATAATATTTGGATGTTTAGGTGCACTTTCAAAACATTCATTGTCCAACTAATGAATGGTTGAGCATTTGTGAGAAAATACCACAATCTTAAAGATGTCTATAGGGGGTAATCTTCTAAACAAAATTAACCTTTACATATAATTGTGTTTGAAATTTCTTTTGTATTATATGTTGGTAATTGTAGGATCTTGAAGATTCAATTTTGAATAACTCTAGAAAATTTCACCAATTGAAGATCTATACATTGATCTAATGATCTAATTTGAATATCATAATGATTGAGGTAGAATAAATGTGTCAAATGATATTACTTAGGTGTGTGTAAGAAATAAGCTTTAAGTAGAAATTTTTCATAATAAATCCATAATAAATAAATAAAAAATCTTCTTTCATGTGATCTGTTATATTACTTTTCTACTTTTTAAGTTTTAAGATTTTTGTTTTGCATTATTGACACCATATGTTTAAGCTCTATTAACTTTCTAAAACCAAGCTAATGCTTCCTGAGTTTTCCAAAAGGAAACAACAATCTTAAGTTTATATATTCAAAATTCTCTATAATGAAGTGCTTAAAACTATAATGTAAACTTTACAAATTTCAAAGAGACATAGATAACAACATAAGATATATCATCTCCAAAATAAGTAGGAATCTCCAAATCTAGTCCCAAATTGGTTGTGGATAAGAAAATATGAGCTTCTAAGCTTTGTGAATTGTATCTAAACAAATATGAAGAAGGATTATAGTGAGGAATTGGGACTTCCCATTTGGATGTTTGGATTTTCAAAAATTGTTTTGAATTTCTTAATATATATTTTGTAAAATAATTTATCCTTATACATTAGAAATATCAAAAATATTTTTCTTGATTTCAATTTTGGTATAATTGTTAAGAAGCTTTGAGATTTATGATGTACTCAAATTATACACAATTAAGTGTTTTTATTAGATAGAAATGTCCAAATTTTTATTTGACAATAGCTAAAGAAAATTTTGAAGGCTCCAAATGACAATTCTACTGCATAGATTTTTCAAATATGCTAAAACCTCTCAACTATTCAATAACTCCAAAATTCGTGTTAGGATAACTTATTTTGCATTTATAACAATTTTTTGAAGTTAATTGCAATGAAATAAAATATTTTCATTATATTTTGAAAATCATCAATTCAATTGTCCATTAATAACATTACAATCATTACAAGAATCATGAAGCCTGTAGAGGGCCGTCAAGTTCTGATTTTTAGCACCCCCACAATGCAGATATAGAAAAATAAAATAAAAAATTTATTGATTTTTAGATTTTTAGATTTTAGAATTTTTTATAACAGAATATTTAAAAAATTGTCAATCTGATGTGTCGTTGACGTGGTAGTAATAGTGCCACGTCAACTTCCAAATATAAAATATAAAAAATAATTAAGTTTTTCTATAATTGCACAGTTTCCTCTAAAACTCACAACTTTGTTTTGGCCTAATTTTTTTCCTAATGGCCTTATTGCTTAGATGACGACAAAATTTGGTATTGTTCTTCTACAATGCATAGTCTAGTGATTGAGGCATCTAAGAGTCATTTCTTCTAAGAATAATTTCTGCATTGGATAGTTAGACAAGGATTACCAAGAAATTGAAAACCTCTATCCTCTCTCTAAACCCTAAACCTTTACTTTATCTAAACCCTTAGATAAAATACCACTTTCCAATATATCTATTAGCACTTGAAGATCCACCAATCATTAATTGACACGTTGTCTTTTAATAGCATTAATAAACTACTCTTGTCAGAATCTGAAGCGAATTTGCATGTTTTTCTGACAGAATTGGGACAAAGCTATAGACCACGGAATTGAATCACTAACGGAATTGGGCAATTCTACCTTATACGAATGCAACACATATAGGAGAAAGTTTCACTTGAATTCATAGAGGGAATAAAAAAATGTTTCCAAACTACACAAAAAACGTTATGTCGTTTTTTATTCATTTTTTTCAAAATAAGAGGTTTTGGAAATATTATGAAAAGATATAAATTGATATAATATAATATTTTATAAATTAATGATCAATATTTATGCATCTTGCAAAAGTATCTTGCATATCAATTGACAGAAAAGACAAAGACTAGACATCTACTCGTAGGTATTATATATTAAATATTCATTGAAGGTCATACACATGGTGGCCCCCAAAAGTCGGCTTTCACATTGAAGTGGCATTTTCCCACATTCGTGTCTTCTTTCCTTGTCTTCGTGTTTTTTCGACCGACCTAGGTTTTGCAGACTTTATACTGTTTTTCTCTTTGAAGGCTAGCTTTCCGATTTCCCATTTTCGTCGCCTTCGTCTATTTGCGCTTTATTGTGGTAAATTAGTTGTCTTGTAGCTTTGCGCGTTGGAAAGCTTCGATTTGTGATTCCGGTGGACCTCCACCGAATTGGGCCACAATCATTGAAGGTACACTTGCATTGTTCTCATTTTCCATGCATTTCATGTTGCGTTTGTCCATTGAGAAACCAATTAGGGTTAAGTCAAGTGCCCATTAGTGGAAGTCGTTGATTTAGAGGTCCATTCTTAGAATGTTTTCTTGTTTGCGCTTGCCTATAGTGTATTCGCGAACCGCAATTCCCAAATGATAGAATCGAAAATGGCTACTTAGTGGATAGTTGAGATTTCCTTATGTCAATTCTGAATTCTAAGAACCCGATTTCATGTAATGAGCGCAATGCTTTGTCGTGCTTCCCTTGAACTTGTGATCAGTGTAGCCTAAGGAGTCAAACAAGTGGATTCTTGCATTGATAGTAGTTGAATTCAAGCATAGAAATTGTGTACTTCCCCCAAAATGGTGCATTGTTGCATTATGAATTGCTGCAATGGTTCATTGTCCATGAATTGTGCTCCATTACTCGAATGTAATCCCTCATTGTTAGGATAGGATTTGAATTCATGCACCATTTACTATAAGGATATTAGCTTCATTGCAGCATGTAGCATTGATGTGTGAAGATGGTTAATTAAAATCCAATTACATTACGCCGGTTCAGAATCATGATAGTATAGTTTATCCACTTGTTATTTATCTCGAAGCAGCACATGTGTGAATGACCGTAGTTATTCCCAGGATGGTTGGGCCCTACATAGTTCAGAGCAAGTGCCTTAAAGTATTTCAGTATTAGTACTGTCTTCCACTTGGGGCGTCAAAATATATCAGAGCGAGCTTTAGAAATGATGTAGATTTCAAACATCTAGTAAAGATATAAATTTCAAACATCTAAGAATATTGTACATTTTAGACCACCCGGTTTGAACCGTAAAAACTACCAAAGTAGCGGAATGGCACCATTTAAACGAAATTGCCCATTAATGTATTGCACAAGCTTGCAATGAAGCAGTCAAATTAGCACTAAACCTCAATTTTGTTTGATTGATAGTAGCCACTACTTTGACAGTTTGAACACTTATTTTGAAACACAAACATGTGTATTCTACAATTTAAAATTTTGTATACGTGTATTTTTAAAATCCTGGTGCAATTTAGCAAAATCAACAATATTATATTTATTGACGCTCTCAAGCTTTCTTGCTCTCAAGCATTAATTTTATGTAATCAATACTAATCTCATGCATAATTTTTATTTTGTGGAACCTAGAGGGAACACATGGATATGACACTCAAGTTTTCAAAAGTATGCGCATAATTATTTGGATGCATTGCCTTGCCAACTTGTCTAGTGGATACATGATCAAGGCAATGATAGAGCTTTTGTGAACCACCATAATGGTTTACATTTTAGAACATGAAAATTTTTAAACAAAGTAATTTAAATTACAAATTAGGAAGCATTAGAACAACAAACTAAACCTAAACTATAAATTAGGGAGTTTTCCAATAGAATACAATACAAACTTTGGAAAAATTAGTACTAAATTTTTTAAATGCAATTAGGTAAAATGAAGGGAAAAATCTAGGAAAAAAATAGGAATTTAAAACTAAAAAAAAGTTAAGTAAGATTTGATAGAGTAACCAAATTAGGATAACGAAAAAATGATGATAAAATAAAAACCAAAATACTACTAAGTAAAAAAATGAAAGTAGAATTAAATAGGAAACCAAAAAGATAACAACCACAAACAATATCAAACCCAAATGGAAACAAAACAATAGGAATAGGAATTGAAATTAAAATTAAATTGCAAATCAAAAAAATAAGAAGTACAAAAAATACGAAAGTGAATTAAAAACAAAAGAATAAAAGTAGAAAATGGAACTAGAAGTAAAGTGAAAACCACAAAAAAATAATAAATAGAAGCAAACACAAAGAAGTTAGTAAACTAAAACTACTAATAGAGCACTAGAGTAGTAAGAAAAACACTAAAAATAAAATGAATGACAGTAATTTTAGGGGTTTAGCACTAAATTAGCGCACTCTACACTAAATTAGCACGATTTGCACTAATTTGGCATTTGTTACACTAAAATGGTGATTTTATAGTAAATGAAGGTAGGATGAAAGTAATTAGTAAAAATTAATCTGTTAGGGAGTTTGATATAGTCAAAATTAGGGTTTGACTCCCTCTCTCAACTCTCTCAACTCTCTCTTGCAACTTTGTGTGTGTGCATGTGTTTTGTGATAAATTGTGTGATTTATGGGTATTTTAAGCTTGAATGATTAGAGATTTAGATAGAAAACAATGGTAGGAATATTTATCGAGTAGGTTTCATCATTTTACGGAAGAAAATGGGTGAAAATGGAGGGTTTGGAGGTATGATGGGAAGAAATGGGAGAGAATTAGGGATTTTTTGAATGAGCTGCCAACTTTGACGAACGATTGTGGGAGCATGGAGAATTGAATGGAGCCAAATTTTGAAAGGGTAGTGTGCCTTAAAATGAGCTTTTCTAGAAAGCTATGGCTGGCCCAATTTAAAGCAAGGATGTCTGATGCCGTTGCAATTAAAGATTGCCAACTTTAATGGGTGATTGCAAAAAATCAGCAAGGCGGATTGAGCTGAAATTTGAAGGGATGATGCACCTTGAAATTTTCTTTCTAAAAAGCTATTGCTCGCCTAATTTGGAGCAAAGTTAAGGACATGGCATTCATATCAGTGAACAAAAGTTGGTTGCCATACTGCGGTGATTGTTTTTCGTTTTTTTATTGTTTTATGACCCTTTTCTACTTCTTTAATAATTAAAAAATATATATAATGATTGATTATAATATTATTTTGTCTTGTTTTGATTGAATGGGTTATGCACATGCATCAAATTCTCTTATGGGATGTGAATGTATAAAAAGAGATGCATGAATGTGAGCTTTGATTTTTAGGGTTTTAGGAGAAGTGCGAAAGTGCTACCCAAATTTAGCTAAAATTAGGATTTATTAGTATATGTAACTAAAAGTGAGGCACTATTTAAATAGCTTAAAATGAGGTGCATGTCTTAACATTGACTTAGGAAACTAGGTGGGAGTGTGAAGAGGGCAATGCATGTGAATTTAGTTGTCCTTTAGTAAGTTGATGTGTACTGTGATTATTTTTTAAGACTCCGATTGGCCCATTTTGGGTCCAAATTAAGAGTTTTTATTGGGATTTTGATTTTAGAAGGTACTTTAGCCTCCTAAATCATATTTTAGAGTAAATTCAGGGCATTATGAGGCACATTTGGACGATTTAGACTTGTTGTCCCTTTTCCACTTAGACTCAATTAATAAAAAATCTATCAAAAAACTTATTAGGAGTCCATTGCTTGGAAAGCCAATGGATTTAGGATCCCATACACTCCCCCTCAGCCAACTGTAGGGGTAGGTTTTTCTTCCCGCTGGAAAAATCACTCACAATTTTATACTTAAAGAAGTAGCTTATGCTCCATACTTTCAACAACAATGGTTGACTGAAAAATGTTGCATCTTCTCTGGGTCAATTTATGCCTTTATTTCTATCTACAATTTTACCAATTCAAAGCACCATTTTAAGAAATAGCAAGTATTGAAATGCATTTGAATCCGTGTTTTCATTCATTGTTGCATGCGGACACAAAAAGAATTTTGAATACATTTCATACATTGTTCTCTTTCCATTTTTGGTAGCATTTTGATTTCATTGTGTTGCAAGGTTTATACTTAATTTTTGAGATTTAACAAAAATTTGAATTCCTCCCTTTTGAATGTATCACCAAAGTTAGATCCTTTAAATGTCAATTTTGTTAAATTGATAGTATTTCAATGCTTCTATGAAGTAGTGTATCAAAAATAGAAAGCTTGATCCATGAGATTATGTGATACTAATAAGGTCATTCAATGATTGCTAAAAGAAGGCATCTAATTTATTATAATTGAGCATATAGGCATTCACAAGAGAGGCTTCTAATCAATTTTGATTAACTTTGAATTTTGTAAATGTAAATTTAGGATTCTTATAAATTTTACTTCTATGTCTTAACATTAGGATTTTAAGTTAAGGAATTAAAATGAAATTCCCTAAAATTATGTAATCATTGAAGATTGTCCTTTACAAATATTGATTTCTATTTGGAATACTTGTATTTCCACTTTTGATCATGGAAATATACATACATATATACAATATTAGAAGTAAATTACATGAAATTGTTATTTATTCTATAAAATGTCTTTCTAATATTTTTCCTATTCCAGCAATTATCTAGTCATTTTTATAGAAATTGAAATTTTCTATTTCTTTAACTTGAAATTATGTGTGTCTTGGATTTAGAGACCTAGGTGGACACATCATTAGCTTCTTTTTGGTTTAAAGTTACTCTACATACACATATTGTCATTGTTTTTTTGTTTTCATTGTCTATTTTAAAGTTACTTACCTTCTTTTATTGGCTTTTAGTTCAGTCCATGATTAATTTATTATTTCATTTTCATTTTTAATGTTCATTGTTAGAATACAACATGTGAAAGTAATGCAAAAAATTTAAGGCACATACTCTTCTACTTGGTCCTATTGGTTTTCATGAGATCACATGGATACATTCTAATAGACAAACATATATTTTACAATGTAACTATGGTTGTTCATGCTTACATACCTTATGTGAGGGTTGAAGATTTTATTAAAGGGCAAACGTATAAAGATGACTCCACAGTTGGGTGGACTATGAAGAATTGAAAGAAATGATCTCGAACACCCAAAATTAAAAAAACATAAATGCATTGTAGAGTTCTTTGTGAAGCAACTACAATTACATCCAAATGTAGTAGAAATAGTATATTATCATGTGGACCACACACGAGAGGATGGGACTCCTATTCATGGCCTCAATGACATGAAATATCTTGGAGGAATATCAACCCACCAACCAACGATGGTACTAAAATTAAAAATGCCATAAAACATGCACGGTTGGAAGATGTTCTAGTGTATTTGTGTGCTTTCCATGTGATCAAAATTTTTTTAATCATATTTTGCAAAAAGTTTCAAACCTAAGGAACCTACAAGAACTTATATTCAAAGCAATGTATGTATATTTATACATGCCCATTGAATACAAAGAATACAAGTTTGCCTTCCTTGACCATACTCAAAAGCTAAGAAAATCTCTTTTGTAGTATTTTATGTGGAGAATATGAAAGTCTATTTTGATACATACTATAGTCATCAAGGTATGTGGCTTCATATATTTTAATCCAAAATTGATGTATTAATCTCAAAATTGTTGTAAATAATAATATTTACTCTTTTTACTTACACAAATAATAAATTTTGTTGTCAATGTTAATATTGTTATAACCATAAAAAGAATTTTATTTTTATTTTTTTGTAGAATTATATCTCATTAATTAGCCATTGTTGATATCATCATTCTAATCAAGACATGCAAGCAGGCATCAAAGCTTATCATGGAGCACAAAAATGATAGATGCTAGTTGATAATAGATGATAGTTCATAGAAGAATTGATTTTCTTGTATAGAACCTTACAATCCTAGTGGTGAACCATTACATGTACAGTGGGGTCCCAATCAAAATGGCGTTTTTGAAATTGCAGTGATGGAAATTTCAATGCTGCCAACTTTGATAGCCTCCCAAGAACTGAAAAATTAGTATTGTACCACGAAATTTTTACCACAAAAAAATCTATAAGATAATTATATGTGTGCCAAATTTCAAGGCCAAAATATTTACACAAAAAAAGATATTTGAAATTTACTAACATGTGTAGCCGTGAGAAAATTTTCACTACTTCCAACTTTGACACCCTTCCAAGGACTGAATTTTTTTTCTTTTCCTATGAAACTTTTGTCATAGGACCATCTATATGTTGATTACATGTGTGAAAAATTTCAAGTCCAAAAGACCCCCACAAAATTAGATATTCAAATCTCCCAACATGTGTAGTTGTGAGAAATAATTTCACTACTATCAACTTCGACACTATCCAAACTTAAGGTGTGAAAAATTGCTTGTTTACCATGAAATTTTGATTGTCAAGTCATCTCTATGTTAATAACATATGTGAACAATTTCAAGGTAAAAAGATATGCTAATTCTACCAATATGTGTAGTTGTGAGAAAAAAAATTCAGCCCTTGGGATAGTGTCATTTTTTAGGTAAAGTTTGACATGGATGTAGAAAGTCATTCTCACAGCTACACATGTTGGTAGAATTAGAATATCTTTTTCTTGGTAAGTCTTTTGGCCTTGAAATTTGGCAAACACTTTATCAATATAGAGATGGTCTTACGACAAAAAAAATTCATAATTAAAAAATAATAATTCAACCCTATGGAGGGTGTTGAAGTTGGCAACTTTAAAATTGTTTCTCATAGTTACACTTGTTGGTAGATTTTGAACATATTTTGGGGCGAATCTTTTGGTCTTGATATTAGGCATACATGTTAGAGATGATCCTCTGCCAAAAATTTCATGATAAATTAACAATTTTTCAGCCATAAGGAGGGTGTCGAAGTTGGCAATAGTGAAATAGTTACCTTAATTCTCACAATTACACATGTTGAGAGATTTTGAATATCTATTTTTTGGGGGGTCTTTTGGACTTGAATTTTTTCACACATGTAATCAACATATAGATGGTCCTATGCCAAAATTTTCATAGGAAAATTAAAAAAATTTAGTCCTTGGGAGGGTGTCAAAGTTGGAAGTAGTGAAATTTTTCTCATGGCTATACATGTTGGTAAATTTCAAATATCTTTTTTTGAGTAAATCTTTTGGCCTTGAAATATGGTAAATGTGTTATTAACATAATTAATATTCTATAGTAAGAGTTTTGTGGTAAAATACCAATTTTTTAGCTCTCGAGAGGTTGTCAAAGTTGGCAGTATTGAAATTTCCTTCACTGCGATTTCAAAAACACCATTTTGATTGGGACCCCACTATACATGTAGGAAAGGAAATTAAATGGCTTTGTTTTGAATAAGTATGTTCAAATGATCAAGGAGAATGAAATTATATAGGCCAAAGATATTCCACTAGAACACATTGTACAACCGACTCATGAGGACAATACTTGAAAAGTAAAGTCTCTAACTATACAAGATCCATGGTATAGAATTCCTTAACTGTATACCCCCAATACGCTTGTTGCTCATGCAAATGGAATATATAACATGGAAATTTTTGTAAGCATCAACTAATAATTATAGAAGTTTCTATAAACTTATCTTGAAATATTATTTTTGAGTATTGAGGAACCTATTATGGTTCCATTTGAGGAGGATTGGAAGCCTTATTTCAACAAGTTCCACTAGATCCCACATTTGAGAATTTTAGTGATGATAATGATAGTACATTGATTGAAAATCTCATGGAGACCTACCGTGATGACCCCATGAATGGAACTCATGAAATAGACCATAAAGACCTCAACCATCTATTGTAGGGGCATTAGTACTATTTCAAAAATTATTGAAGGATGCTAAAGAAGAAACAATTGCTAGTGGTATTGAACTATTAAAGTACATGCAATTTATGATAACTAAAATAGTAGCCAACATTAGGTGTAACTGGGTTCTACAAACTAAACACTTTTCACGTCTTCATTTAGTGTTTGAAGTTGTAGAAAACGGTGATTGAAATGTAGTGCAAAGAAAAAAGGATTTGAGATAACAACTTTAATAAAAAAAGAAGAGAGGAGGATTTCCTCCTCAAACTAGTGAAACTTGAATGATATTTTTGTTTCTTGTTTGAAAGATATACATAATCTCAATGTAATTGATTATTAAGATAATAGAGCTCCCATTTTTCTTTCATTAGAAAAATTTTGAGGCCATTAGAAAGCCTTGAGTTCCCGCAGTAGGGAACAAGTCGGGCAGCGTCAGAACTGCTGCCAGTAGCGCAGTCCGACGTGGCCGAGAGGCTGCCAGCTAGATTTAAAAAATAAAAAAAAATTTAATGTTTTTTCATATATTAGGAATTTTTTTTTTTAAATTGAAAAAAAAAAAAAAAAATTTGACAACCCGTTCGCTTGCCTCGTTCGTTGCTGCCGTAGGAACAGGTCCGGAACGGTCTTCTAATGCCCTCAAACTTCTTCTAATGTTTATATCTCTTGAATTACAATTATATATGCATAGTTTTTTCTTCTCTAATATTGAAAAATTTAGAAATATTGTCATACACAAATATTAGAAAGATTTACTATAAAATGATATACAATTGTATAAGGATAAACACATGCTTATTTGCAAATACAACTAAAATTCGTCCAAGAGTGCAATATTGATCTACTAGAATTCATTCTAACTTTGATTGATTTGAATTTTAAACTAGAAAAAATAAAGTTGTAAAGACATTGAACCCAACATGTTTTCATTAAAATTGGACATTGGATGTGGTGATTCTAGAATGCTTAGAACATGGACATTGGACATAATGATCAACCGCCTAGTTGAATTGCATGTTTATTGCACTCATGGCCAAATAACATTATGTTAGGTGATTAAATCCTACTAGATTTTCTCAATATCTAAGACATAAATACCTCATATGTCAAATTTGCTACATGAATTTTCCTGTGTTGGTTTCGAACTCTATTTAGCCCTTGTAGAAGAAGAATATTGATTGAATTGAAAATTATCCTATTAGTATAATAAGTTCATTCCAAAGAGAATTTAAAGTAGGGTTCAATAGCTAGTGGATTTTAATCCTGTCCAGGTTGCACAATTCAAAAGGATTTGCATTAAATTACTTCCAACTTGGCTTACTTCCAACTTGACTTACTTCCAATTTGTACATCATTCTTAAGGTTAGGAACTTTAACTCTTAAACTGGCTCTTTCCAACTTGGTAACAATTAGCCTTTAGCATCACACCACTAGTCAAATTTTCTCAAATTCCACAAGTACATTGCAAATATATCTTACTTCAATGTAAATTGCTCAACCATTTTTCACTAACTTAGATTCTAATTCAATACTTCCACTCAAAACCGGCACACACAGACAATTCCTATTTGAAAATTCAACTCATCAAAATTCACACTTCATTGGATTTAATTTTAATCAATCACAACAACTCCTATTAGGCATTTCCTCTCATCACACATTAAATCCAACTATTAAATCCAGTACAACTCCACCAAACAATTGGACACACACACACACCCCAAATCAATTGCAATATTTCCAATTTGACTCACAGTTTGAGTCAGAAAATAATTCCAACTAGACCACACACACATTCACAATCTATTTTCATTCTAAATACAACACAATGTAATCCAAAACAACATAGCATCCATTAAATCAAACCCAATCACTTACAATATACACATCCAATTAGGCAACTCCACTTCAAGTATATCAATCACATAGCAAAAATCACAAGAAAAACAACTTATTTGGCTAAACTCGCACTAGGCACTCTCAACAGTGGGTACTACTAATCCAATTCGGCTCCAACTTCTAATAGGCAGCCAAAGAGACACACCAATTGCCACCGAATTGGATTACTTGAAGAAAATCTAAATAGGCACTTACTAAATAATATTTAGCCTTTTACTATTCTACAATTCTAACTCAATTTGGCAAATCAAACTGGATTAAGAAAAAAGTAGCGTTAATTCACTCAAATACACTCCAAATTGACGATAAGTGTGCCCAATCAAGTGAACTACTACAAAACTCTTAAAATCACCAACATTAGAACTAAGCTATTGTCTACAACCCTAAATTCAAAAAAATGTAGTGATAATTATCATATCCCATTTTTAACACATTATAAGGGAGGGAGGGGTTAATTTATTTCTAGTATTATGACAAATTTTTCTCTCTACATGTTTTAGGATATAAGAATCCTAAAACCAAAAAAGAATTTTCTATTAATACGTGTATAACATTTGGTAGTTATGTAGCTTTAATGAATTGTCTACCATCAATTATTGACAAATTGGTGGTCACTTTAGCAAAGTTAGTTAAACTGTGTATTGGTAGTAAATAGCCACATATACCATAAGATCAAATCTATAGTATTAAACATAGTTCCTAATTGCAAAATTAAGACTTCTATAAAGCAAGGGAAGGAAGGTAGAATACTTATTAGATGTGGTTTGGATTTATATTAAGTATGAGATTCAACACTTCCCTCAAGAAAACTCAAATCATGAAATCTTCTCCTAGATTTATTAAAAAAATATTCTTTGAAGAATTAGTACATGGGAATGAATGCTTAAAGAAAAAAAATACAATGAAGAAAAAATTATATAGATATATAAATATATCTAAAGAAACAAATAATTAAAAAGACATGAGATTTTTGATAACTTTATAATTAGCATTGTAAAAATTCATAGTTTAGTTATGCCAAAAGAACTTGATGTCTTTGTTTAATTGCCAATTAGACCTAATAATAATTTAATCAATGTAATAAGAAGAATCCTACTCAAAATTTAATCCTTAATGGGATATTTTTCTATATTTGTGTTACTAGCCCTCTTCCCATTGCAACATTGCAAGCAGTCTACGTCAAACATTTTGCATTCTAAACCAATCTGAAACCATCTTTACAAAGAAAGAATTTTAGATGGAGGCATGAGTGCATACAACAATACAATCAGAATTATGTCCATTTTGTCTATGGTTTGTCCAAGGACTTGGGCCTTGCGGATTTCAATTGTAGTCAATATAGAATGAGACTAGCCAAAGTACTCACCACAAAGCTTAAAGTTAAGACACATAGACATGTATATTGCTAAACAAGAATCCTTCAAACTTCAAATTTGACTTTACTAAAGCTTCATATCCATCTTTCACGGAGCCTCAATAACATTAAAAACAACTCTCCGCAATATCAAAAAATGCAGTGATCAAGTTTGTGCTTAATAGATTTCAATAATAGGTTTAAAAAAGAAGTAATCACCTGCAAAGTTCTTGTAGTTTGATGACGATCAATATTTAGAGGGGAGGGATGGTCAAGGAGAAGACGGCAAGACTACATGATGTCTTTGAGTAAAAATAGAAGATGATAGAAGGTCTAAAGTGAAAGGGGGAAGGAGGTCGGAGTTGGAAGGGCAGGAGTTGTCTACGTAAGAGGTCATTGGGGCAAGATGATGGAGGGGATAGAAACAAACCCTTCTTCTCTTTGTCATCCAAAAACGGGGCAATAGAGGGGTCAATTCTCCCTAGCCAAGACACAAGGCTATTTGATGTAAATGGATATTTAGTTATAAAACCAAGTCTGATGGTTCTCTAGGTTAGTTCAAAGTAAAGTTGGTGGCAACATAATGCTCTCAAAAGCCAAGTATTGTCTTCTCAAAGAATTTGAGTCTTGTAGTTTGATATGTCATTATATACTAGAAAAAGAATGTATCTGTCCCAACTAGCTAAAAAGTGATTAAGTGTCCTATACAATTGTCTTACAACTATAGCCCTTTCTATTAGCACCAAATCTTACATAATTTGTTTTATATGATTGTTTTACATCAATAGTATATTGTTTTAGTTACAAAGTAGTTGTAGAATCATTAGTAGATATTTGAGGCCTCAACAAGACCGTAAGTTCTCGATTAGTAGAGAACATGGGAATTGCACCACATCAGCAATTTGATGTGGCGGGCCCCTGCCATGTCAAATAATATTTTTGAAATATTTTTTTGAAAAAAATATTATTTCTTAAGCAAATTTTTTAACTTTTTTAATTTTTCAAAAAAATTAATGAATTTTTTTTTTTTTTAATTTTTTAATTATTTAAATATTTTGACAGTAGTGGTTGGTTCTCAACAAAGGGAACAATCCTGAAACGGTCCTCCCATGCCCTCAAATCCCCTCTAATGGAAGTGTATACATTGTTTTAGTCGCAAAACAATCGTAGAGTGAAGTATAGGATTACAAGAGTTGTAATAGAGTTCAAATGTAAACGAATGTGAGCTATTCTCCATCCAATATTCATGACAATTGTCTATGTGGACAAGTGTATGATCTGTGGAATCCACTATGTTGATCTACAGCCGCAAAAAATGACTAGGAAAACATTGCAATTGTAAAATGCCAATAGACATTTCTCACTTGTTTTTTTAGTAGTCATTAGATGAAATTTGAAGGATCAACAAGACTGTGAGTTATCATGCAGTGGGAACAAGTGAACTTGACTACTGCAGTGACATTGCAGCAATCATGTGTGGCTAAGAGACTGCCACGTAATTTCTCAAAAAAAAATCAATTAATTTTTTTTTCAACTTTTTTTGCATTTTAAGATCTTTTTTTTTAATTTATTTTTATTTTTATTTTTTGAAAAAAAAAAATTTGACAGTTGGCCTTTCCGTCATTGTGGGGGGAACAATGAAGAGAACAAGCCTGAAACAGTCTCTTACAAGCCTCAAATCTCATGTAATGTTCCAAAGTCGTTTCCTAATTCTCTTATATCAAATGTTAGGAGTTTCATTACATTGGACATATAAGACATGTAAGTTGTACTCTTATGTATTGAATTTTGTTAATAGAATTCTAAGATTTCTACAATTTATAGTTTTCTTCTAGTGTGTGTAGATTTCTATAGTTTATAAAAATCTACATATATTTAAAATCCAAGAAATTGTAAAGCCTATGAAATTGTAAAGTTTCCTAAGCCAATGAAATCTATTGAATACCAATATTCAAATTTTTGAAATCTAAAAAAGAAGGCAGGTTTGAAATTTTTGAAATTTACAAATCATTGAGATTAGAATTTTAAAATCTACAAATCGCAATGAAGTCGCAAATGAATCATATACAAGTTGCAATAAATTCACATATGAGCCACAAATGAATTACCAACAAGTTGCACAACTCATTGATTGAATAATTGACCTCATCTGGCAATAAATATGACATAAGCAACCACATTAAATTTTGTCAATGAAGTTCCAAGTAGATTGTCAAATGAGAAACAACCCCATTGTCCTTTGCAACTATTGCAACTTGTCCACAACGACTACAAATCTCCAAATTAGTACTAACACAAATGTCCCATGCAGCTAAAAAAACCAATTGTTCTTTATAGTCACAAAACTCCTCATTTTCTTCTAGTGATGAAGACATCATTGACAATTTTTGCTTACACGGCCCATGAAAATAGTTCAAATTAACATCACTATTGCCTTCTTATATGGAAAGCTTGATGAAAAACTCTATATGCTACAACCTAATGGATTTGTTGACAAAAATAACAACGACGCTAGTTTGTGAGCCTAAAAGCATGAGCTTAGGAGCTGTGAGTGTACGTTTTGTGAGCCCAGAGCATCAATTGAAAAAAACTTGAAATTTTTGAAGCCAACAAAGAAAAAATGAAGACATTTCAAAATTTTGATTTTGATTTTCATCCCTATGACCATGGACCTATGACCGTGGGGCTTTGCTGGCATATGCATCGTGCTTGGCTTGGCACGTTGATAGACGACAACTTTAATCCACCTCAAGGCCCATTTTTGTTCTTCTTGTGAAAATGTTTGTTAATGATCAAACTTTTGAAAAAATTCCAAGGGAAAACAAATATTTTGGACAATTAATAGAGGGCTCATGCAGTAAACACCATCTCATAAAAACGAGGAAATTTTTAAAATGTTTTACCCCCCAAACCTCCAAAGGAACTTTTTAGTGCCTAAAGTTTTTTTTGGGGGGTAATGGAGTTGTGACACACATTCACACACTCAAAAGAAAATTTGAAAATTAAAAAAAAGAAAGTGTTTTCGAAGTCCCCTACTCCAAAATTTGCAAGAGGATTCTTGAGATGGTAAAGCCGTGGAAACAAACAAATAATAGATTTTTTTTAATTTTTAATTTTTAATTTTGAGAGTACGAAACTCTATATTCCATAAAGGGTCCTTTGGTAACGAAATAGGGTTTTAAGGGGTTACAAAGTTGTAATAAAGGAAAAATAAATAAATAAAAAATCTTTTAATTATTCTTTTTTTTAAGAGTCTCAAACCCAAAAACCTGCAAGGGATTTCTTGATACTGAAAGGGATATCTTGGGGTGATTAACTTGTAGAAAAAATACAATAAAAGTACTTTTTTTTTTTTTTTTTTTTTCCTTTATTAGTGAATTTTTTTTTAGTGTCCTAAATTTTCAACCCCACAAGAGGTCCCTTTGTACCAAGAAGGGTTTCTTGGGGTGACAAAGTCCCGGAAAAAAAATTAAGAGAAAAAGTTTTTTTTTTTTCTAAATTTAATTTAAAAAAAAATGAAAGTCCCCAAACCCCAAACCTAGACAGAGAGGTTTTTTTTTGAGATGACAAAGTCGCAATTTTTTTTTGAAAAAATAGAAAAAATAAAAAAATAAAAAAATAAATTTGAAAGTCTTAAACCCCCAAATCCAGCCAAGGGTCTCTCTGTATTGAGAGGATTTTTTGAGGTGGCAAAGTTGCCAAAAAAAATTGAAAAAAACTAAAAACTTGGTTGAAAAATCCAAACTCCAAACCTTGCTAAGGGTCTCTTTGTACTGAGAGGGTTTTGGGGAGGTGATGAAGTCGCAAAATAAATTCAATAATTTTCAATAATTTAAAAAAATCTTATTTTTTATTATTTTTCCCTGAGATTTCCAATCCTCAAACTCTGCAAGGGGTTTCTCGGTACCGAGAGACCCTTAATAGGGTTTGAGGTTTGGAACTTTCAACCCAAAATGAGTTTTTTTTGTTTTTAAAAAAAAAAAATCGCAATATTGTTACCCCTCAAAATCCCTCTCGGTACAGAGACCTCTAGTAGGGTTTAGGCTTTGGAACTTCCAACCAAAATTTTTAAATTTTAAATTTTTTAAATTTAATTTTGGGTTTAGGGTTCAACTTTGTTACCTCAAAAAAATACTCTCAGTATAGAGAGATGCCTTGTAGGGTTTGGAGTTTTAGACTTTTACAAAAAAACAAAAGAAAAACAAATGAACACCTTTTGTTTAATTTTTTAATTTTTTTGCAACTTTTGGGAGTTTGAAGTTTGGGACTTTTAACAAGCAAAAAAAATTAAAAAATTAAAAATTATTATTATTTAATTTGAGAGTCCCAAACCCTAACACACGCAAAGCATATCTTGGTACCGAAAGGGATATGGAGGTGCCAAAGTTGCAGAAAAATTAATTATTATATAAATATTTTTTTATTATTTTAAATTCTTTTTTGAGAGTGTCAAATCTGAAAGTCTCCAATAGTTCCTTCGATACCAAGATAAGTTTCTAGAGGTAATGAAGTTGGGAAAAAAATTGAAAAGATTTTTGAAAAAAAAATTGAAAATAAATATATTTTTAAATTTTTTTGAGTCCCACACTTTGAAATCCCCGAGGAACCTCTCAGTACTGAAAGGGGTTTCTAGATGAGCCAAAGTCGTGGAAAAAAAATTTGAAAAAATAAAAATAAAAATTTTGAGAGCTTCAAATCCAAGGGACCATTAGATATCAAGAGGGGTTTTTTCTAGGGGATGAAATAATAATATTAATTTTTAATATAAATAATAGATTTTTTATTTATTTTTTAATTTGAATTTTTTTGAGAGTTCCAAACCCTTGACCTTTCAAAAAATCTCTTGATATATATGATATTCCTTGTTGTATTTTATTATCAAGAATCTTCCATTTCCATAATTTTTTTCAAAATTAACCTCCAAATCACCTTCATTCTAATCCACGGTAATAGGTCCTAATCCAAAAAATCCCCCTCCAAAATTTTTAAAATCGGAGGCTCACAAGCTCACGGCTCTTGGGCTCCCGCTCCAAAGCTCACAAAATAGCACCCCCGCAAAAATAATCCCACTTTGGTAAGCCGTTTACTGAGGTCTCTTTACGGCTACACCAAGCAAGTAGAGTTTGGAATAAATGCTTTGACAAAATTCTTCAAAAATATTTCTTTAAAGGTAAATCCATATGACAATTGTGTATACATTTCTAGAGTTGAACTGGTTCTTATTGTAATAGTTTTCGTTGATGACGGATTATTTTGCACAAACCCAATACCTAGATCGACATTGTTTTATATGACATACAATGCATATTCATAGTGGAAATGGATGCTCCTTTTGCATATGTTGGCAGTTCTATTGTTTGAGATAGATTCCAAAAATTAATTCATATTCATCAAGGAATATACATTGAAGCGAAGATTATGAAATATGGTATGTTCAACATTTAACACTACTTCTTGCATTATTCTAGTTGTTGCTAATATTGTTTCTCTTCAAGATTCGTCAACAATTATAGATGAGAAATTTGAAGCACAATTTCTATATAAAAAAGTTCTTAACAATTTGGGATTTGCAAGCAAGACTACACGTTTTGACATGACTTTTGCAACTTACTTCAAAATATTGTCTAGTTTCAAGCCAATCCAACATTTGAACATTGCCAAGCATCTTGAAAATTTGGGTATTTCTTATGGGGGAGGTTAATCTTCTTTGAATATTCAAACCTTTTGTGATGTAGATTTTGTCAATGATACAAGTTACAAGTAATCAACATAGTTGTTCTCGTTACATTAAATTTTTGAATAATGGACCAATTATGTGGGATTCACAAAAACAACCTATTGTTGCTACCAACAAATGTTATACATAATATATTGCATTGTATGAGGTTATTAAGGAGATTATTTGGTCAAGGCAATTCCTATTGATTGTTGGTCATACTCAAACATCTCCAACTATGATTAATTGTAACAACTAAGCTTCTATTTGATTAAGCTATAGTTTTGATGATTTAGGACAAAATGAGTATGTTGATATACATTATTACTTTCCTTAAGAACAAATCATAACATTCATACCATTTAGTTGCCCCCCCAACAAAATGATGTAGAATATTTCACATCATTTTATCCCTTGAATGATATGATTTTGAATATTCTACATCCATTAGAAGCTACACTAGAAGAAAAAGAGAGGTTTTGCAACTAGACTTTGCAACTGGTTTTGAGTTGCATCGGACATTTGCAACTGGTGATATTGTAGAAGACTCTAGTTGTTTAGGACAAGTTTCTTAATTGTATTGTAGTTGCACGGCAAAATGGATTGTTTTTCATTCGCTATCTTACTTAGAACTTCATCGATGCGCTTTATGATGTGGTTGCTTACGTAGTATTCACTGCCATTTGAGGTCGGTAACTAAGTTGCAACTTGTTTGTGACTTCATTGCAACTTTGATGCGATTGGTCTACTACTTCATTTCAACTACTTCGCAACTACTTTAGGTATATATTTGATTATGGGACAATGATTATGGGACAATGATTATGGGATAATGATTATGGGACAATGTAAGCAGTTTGCGACTCATTTACGATATGTTTGTCACTTCTTACCAACTGGTTTGCAAATAGGTTATGACTTTTCTATGACTACTATGATTACTTTATAGGATATGTACAACTTTTTTGTAACTTTTTTGTGACTCATGAATTATGAATACAACGTATTTGCTACTATGCATCTTGATGATACATTTGTGCAACTTGTAATTGATTGCATACAAGTGTCTTACAACTCATTTGCAATTGATAGTCAACTAGTATACTCATAATGTCCTATACAACATATTATACACAATATACCATACATAATACAACACATATAATAAACCATACAATATACACCATATATCATACAATACTCACCATACTGGACAATTATGTTAGATAGCTCCAAAGGCCACTTATTGTGATTTTAGGGTGTTAAGAAGACGAGTTATTTATACAAGTGGGGTGGAAGGAGGTATGACAAATGATATGGGATATATAAAATGCATGAATTATATTAAAATAAACTTGTCTTTTTGTAGTTGTTTTGTAGTTGTAAACTAGTTGTATTTTGGTTGTTCTATAGTTGTTTTCTAGTTGTCTTTGAATTGATTTCTAGTTGCATTGTAGTTGTGAATTCCACATAACACAAAGTTGTCCACATCGGCACTTCTAACGAATATAGGATGTAAAATACCCACTCTGTTACGATTCCATTTTCCTACATTTTTTCTACAACTACTCTGCAACTACAACAACATACACATCAAAGTTGGTGCAATTATAGAGGATTGCAGTTGCAAGATAGTTATATAGGACACTTAGTTGCATTTGAGTTGCATATGGCCGGTTGCAACGGACACGTTTTTCTTCTAGTGCTAGAAGGACACATGTCAAGAGGCATCATAATAGTAAACAATACTAATGGTTGCAATTAAATATGGTAGCAATATGTTTTAATTTCTTCTATTGAAATCTTAAAATTTAAGCTAAAGTTTTTGTTGATGTCGTGATGATCATTACGACAATTGTTGTTTAAGGTCATTTAAACATAAGGATCATTTATGATATTATTGTTTAAGTTCAAACAATTGTTTATTAAGCTCAAGTGAACAATGATGTCTACAATATAATAATGAATTAGAATTTTATATTCAATTTATAATGTTAGCAATGTCTAAAATATTGGAAATGAATAATTTTGTATGTTGCTATTTAGGTTAGCCTTAGTTTTATAAGTATTGATCTTTCAACACTTCCTTTTTCTATGCATTGACTATCAACTACCATTTGCCTCCTACACTCTCCTACACACGATGGATGCTTGAATGAGGACTCAAGAGAGCAAAAGACAAGCTCTTTTGTTTTGCAAATATTGTTGATTTGTGTACAAAAGGATTATCTACTCATAGATTTCGTTCTTTGAGATTTGCTCTTTCAATTTCCAAAGTTATAAAACCCCTTTGAGTGGAAAATTTTGATGGTAAAATTATTTTTAGTTTTAATTCATGTATTTAGTAGGAGTTTTGTATACAATAGAATACAATGAACTATAATTGATTTTTCATCCATGTAATGAATTTCATTCCTAATTGTTAGAAGGTATAGTTAGTTGTTCAATGACTTCAAAATTGTTTTTTGTTTTTTGTTTACAACTAATTTGATTGCCTTCTTATATTGAGATTATTCTCATGCACATGTAATAAATTATTTCATTGTTTGTGACCAATTGATCTATAATCCATCCTCTCACTACTTCTTAATGTATTTACTAAGAATGAGCTTGTTATGAAAGTTGTACCACATCAAAACAAATTGACATTGGATAAACTTTCAAAAATAGTTAGAGTAACTCTTATGTCATCAACTAACACCTCTTTATTTATTTTAAGTGGTATTTTTAGTTTTCATTTATTTGGGTGCTATGCCTAGTGGCACCTTGAATCACATGCCTTGTTTTTAGAGGGAGTGCCACCCCCTCCAAAATCACAAAGATGGTACTAGGGATATCACCCAAATAATTTTTACTTGTTTGTTGCACTTTAAGTGAGACTATAAAGAGTTGTCTTTGTTTTTTGATGCAAATAAGGTCACAATCCTTTAATTTTAGTTTAAAAATAGAATGTCAAGTTTAACTAATGAATTAAACATAAACTTCCAACTAATGCCCCCATATAAACTAATGACTATAACCCTATCATGTAGATGACAAAGTAAATGAATTTTTTTTAAAATTAAAAAATTACAATCGCATGCACTAACAAAATATAAAATATAAAATATAAAATATAAAATATAAAATATGAATCTATATACACTAGCAAAATGGAATTTAAAGTTTTGATGAAACAAAAGACAAGGACATCACCAAAACAAGAGATAGCTTAAATAGGATGACCCATTGTCAACTCTTTGGTTTTACATATTTAGGCTTATTCTATTCACAATTTTATTGCAACAAAATAATTTTATTGATTGTATTCCAATCAATTCATTTTTGAAAAAGAAAAAATACAATATACATAATCAAAACATAAACAATTAAGAACACCCCCAAAGAAATGATGGCTATAATAGGATGACCTACTGTCAACTCTTTGATCTTACACATTTAGACTTATTCAATTCACAATTTTATTGCAACAAAATAGGAATTGTATTCCAATTAGCTCAGTTTTGAAAAATAAAGATACCGATACAAAATGCATAGTCAAAGCAAAAACATATACCTTCCCATTGTTGTCACTAGGTAGGGACTCATGTCCATTCAGATGCTAATGTGCCTTTATTGATTTGCCACACAATTGCATTGTTAATCCAAAAGCATCCCTCAAGATACTCAAATACCAAATGAACCTCTTACCATGTGCAGAGGTTGCAAGGTAGTGTTCATTGGAGTGATAAAATGATAACTTATCGACCCAATTCGAACCCTTTCATCCACATTCCACCCCCAGAGAAAGATTCACTACATTAGGAAATTGGATCCCATAGTAGGAATAGCAATTGGGCTGAGGTAGATATTGGATCTGCTTACTTATACCAAAGCAATAGGACAGAGATCCATTCCGCAGCTACAATATTCTCACCTACCTCGATGCATTCTACTTCCTTGAAGCAAAACATCGACTTGCTCAAACCAAAATTCGAGATAAACCGACATTAGTCATTATCAGTTTTAAGTTAACTGGCATCCAAAGATACGCATGACTGACCCATGCAAGCGTTTTCATATGAAAACGCAAGCTGATCTTCCCGCAACGTGCATTGGCTGAAATCTGAATATGGTACCTTCAAACTAACATGACATACATACAACACACTGCCCATCTGTGAATTGGAAGAGCAGAACTCATTCACCAGTTCTCAAAATCTCCACAAGAAAACTTCGCTACAGTCCCAAAAAATTTACAACCACCAAAATCAACAAACACAAGAAAACTACCAGGAAAAGCTCAGTGAAATCATGAAATTGTGGTACAATGTGGCTCACATTTAAGAAATTATCAAGGCTGAAGCTAATCTCAGCCACAGAAAGGGAAGCACAAAGGAAAGAACTCAGTAGAAGAATCTACTCTGTAATAGCACCAGGGGCGCCGCCGCCGAAGCTGCCACCGCCGCGACCAAAACCACCTCGTCCACCACGGAACTCGGGACGGTACTCTCCGGGAGCTCCACCCTTCTCTCCTCCGAAACCACCTCCACGGCCACCACTGCTGCGGTAACCTTCACGGTCACCACCAAATCGTGGCCTCTCTCCTTCCCTCGGGGGACCGCGGGGAGGTCTGTCACCTCCAGCACCTCCCATGGGCCGGCTCGGTGGCCGTGCGGACTTCTTCAAAGTGGCAGGAACAATTTCGGACGGCAGGTTCAGGTAGGTCCTCAGGTGCTCAATACCATCGTTGGTAAGGTACCTGCACAGAGAAGAGACCAAGTGAGCAACTCCAGTCAAAGGTTTTCGACCATCAGAAAATGCTAGCACTACCATATACAGAAAATGCTCTTCCATTCCGGCACATTACGAAATCGGCAATCAAGGAGAATGCTATAGCGTCGACGCTTTTCAAATATCCCACTGCCTTGAGAGAATAGAAGAACATTCAGATTTCATGGTAACACTATGCTTCGACTCCAAAGGGCAGAGACATGCGTGCCAGCTCCCATCGTGATGCAATCAAGTACCGAATCCAGTTTAGACCTAACACTAGAGAACTATCTCAAACGATATCTTGCAAGTCGTAAGGTGAGACACATTGCATCCTGAGAATTTAAAACCTAAACCCTAAGGATGACACTTCTGGCTGGTATTTTCCCGAAAAGAAACTCAGAAATGGGTGGGGATAAAATGCAGGAGTAGGGAACGTAAATCATGCGTGGGAATCCATTACAACAATTTCTATCACAAGTTACGCCTAATCACATCACTAGCCACTGAGATTCCATGAGAATGCATGTCTACAGCTAGAATAGCTCTGAGGGCTCCGGGAAGACTATCAGTCCAGACCAAGCGGTCTCAAATAGAAAACGTAATGAGAAACGCTCGTAGTCATACTTGTACTGAAACAAGGTATGCATTGTTGAGGTGATGAATTTATACCCTAAAGTAATACATCCACTCCCAAATTGCTCAGAAAACTGCCGCCACCAGAAAAAACTCGCAAAAAAGCAAACTTCGTCAATGAAAACAAGGAGGACTCACCAGTAGTAGTGCCTCCATGCGAAGCTCTCCTTCACGTACTCCTTGGACTTGAAGCTCTGCATGAGCTTGATGACCTGCAGATTGGGCACCTCGATCTCGGGGTGCTTGGGGGCATTGAAGTCCTTCTTCGCGTACAGCACGCCCTCCTTGAAGAGGTACTTGTAGACCTCCACCCGGTTCTTCTTGGGAATCAACATGGCGCCTGGCTGCTGCGATCACTGCTCTGCGCGATGGCTTCGCGAAAATTCGAGCGAGCGGGGAACGCAAGACGCACTCTCGCTAAAGGGAGACTGACATCGTGGAGACGGAGACAAAAGGAGCTCCCCACGCTTCGATTTGGATTAGGGTTAGGGTTACGTTCCCAAGCCAAAGGTTTCTGTTCCCAATTGCCTCGGGTGTGGAGAACCATTCTACTCGAATGAATGAAAGCTGGATGGTCGACGACGTAGAATATTCAAATGTCATCTTCGGAAGTCAAGTGATTTTAGTTTTAATTATTATTATAATTTATGGTACTTGATTATATAAATACCACTCTCGTATACAATTTCGGATGTGAAAGACATCTACTTGAGTTTGGATGATGTCACTTTAATATAAGTACTCAAGACTTTGTTGTTTTTCAGAGAATTAATAAGAGTCAAGAGCATTTTGGGTGATTTAGCGTAATGTGCTTAGGCACAAAGTCAAAATAATTTAAGACAATATTAGAAAAGTTTATAGATTTTTGTCCTATACATAGATTTTTTTGGATTATAATTGTGATGATGGGCTAAGCCCAGTTAGAAGCTCGGATGTATACTCGCTAGTCTAGGAACTCGCTAGTCTAGGATAACTTCAGTTCAAAGATAGAACTTAAAGTAAAAGAACTTTTACTTTTAGAGATTAATATATAAGTAAATACTTATTCATTGTAAACTTAATTTCTGGATCAATATTATATTTTACTCAGTAGTATATGTTTGTTTTGACATCTATACTCTTACATAATCCAGAAATTTCCTCTCTCTCTTTGAAGGGGCTTAATCTACCCTTGCTTTTCAAACGGCAAAACTTGGACGAGTTGATTGAGGACTTTATCCACCCTCGTAGTAACGATAGGAGACGACTACAGAACTGGGACGCAAAGGAAAGCTTTGCGAAGCTTGAAGACGTTGGTTGAGGCGTGTTTACTTTTTGGAGATGGGGACAACGCGCTTTCCAACGAGGAGATCTTGCAGCAGTAGCAGCAAGAAGAATATACGGCGGAGGACTATCGACGGGAGATTATGAGGTTACGTTTAGAACTTGCTGCTTCACAACAAGCTGAAAAGCAATTGGGAGGTCCATCTTCGTCACAGATGATGCCGCAATCTTTGCAACAACAGCAGTATGGAGTTACTACTCCTGCGTTGCGTAAACGATTGCCGGACATCTTGAAGTTCGATGGTAGTCGGAAGAGCTACCCGATGTGGAAGGTCGAAGTTGATAACAAGCTTCGAATTGATGGGGCAGTACTCGGGACACCCCAAGACCAAGCGGCGTATTTGTTCACTAGGATGGAGGCAAAAGCGCAGTTGATGGTAGTATCATTCTACCAAAACCAATCGGGCTATGATGCAAGAACTTTTGTTCAGCATCTTGACAGCGTTTTTATCGACCCAAATGCAGCGACACGGGCGTTGAATAGGCTTCAGGCGATGAAGCAAGGCAAAGAATTGTTTGCAACGTTTTTGCCCAAGTTTGAGAAAGAGCTTGGTGAAAGTCAGCTTACCATGGTTCCTGACATGGTGAAAATTGGATATCTTCGAGGTGCTCTCAATGTGGAGATGCAACGCGCGATGATCGGGCCCGTCACGTATGTTCACTACGGCACTTTTGTGCAGGCTTTGTTGGCAGTTGGTTCTCAACTCGATTGCCTTCAATATCAGAAAGGCCGTGCATCTCTGATGGCAACAACAAATCGTGTGTGGCCCGATGGAGATGAGATGGATTGGACGCCTACCATTCAAGTAGGAAAGCTTCGCAAATGCCTAACGCCAGATGAACAAGAGAAGTGCCGACAGGAAGGTCGATGTTTTTTATGTTTGAAGCGTGGCCACCGTGCGAATGATTGTTCGTCAAAGAAGGGTGATGCCCAAGAAAAGATTAAAAAAGAAGACGCAGAGAAGACCACGAAGGTGCGCGCAGTCAAAAAGAAGAGTAATGTTGTCATAGAGGAGGTCAAAGAGGTGGAGACTTCTGACTCTGAGATGGGGTCGGAAAACAAGTAGCTTCCGGCAAAAGACTTAGTCGGAAGCGTGTAGGCAAGTTGTTGAAGTTGAAAAGTTGGCGTTCACATAAGAATCTTGACACGGATGGTATGTACATTGATATTTTGATCAATTCAATTTTATCCACTCGTGCTTTATGCGACTCTGGATGCCAATGCTTTGCAACTGTGTCTGAGCAATTTGTTAAGAAGAATAGATTAGATTCTTCACCAATCGAACCAAGACCCCTCGAACAAGTTACAATCATAAAGGAGCAACCTATGATTCAACGCATAGCAACATTTAAAGTTGATATCAACGGTATAGAAGAAAGGATTGTTGCATATGTTATTCCCGGACAAATTGATGATGTCATCTTTGGAAAAGGCTGGATGGAGCGACATGACGCTAGCATTCGACCTGCTAAAGATGAGGTTTGCATTCGGAAGCCTTTCAAGATGATCGTCAAGACTCGACCCATTATATCGGAACCAATTCGGGAAATACAGGCAGCAACAATCTGGGCTTTGCAAGCTAGCAATAAACCTGTACAGATTTTTACTGCTAGCTTGGTTGACATTCAGAAGGCGCTCCAACAGAAGGTGTACAAGGATCCTGCGCAACATGCTCTGGACTAGTTGATGCCAGTTATTGATGCCTTCGATCGGCAAGATGCGAAGTTGTTGCCGCCACACAAGAAAGGGGTCAATCACGAAATCAATCTTGTTGAAGGGAAGACCAACAACGACATCCCTGCAATGCCATTATACCAAATGTCCAAGGATCAGCTATTAGTACTACGCAAGACTCTTACGGAACTGTTGGACAACGGCTTCATTCGTGTAAGCAATTTGCCTGCAGCAGCCCCAGTGATATTTGTTAAGAAACCTGGTGGAAGATTACGATTTTGTGTTGATTATTGTCGATTGAACGAGATAAGTCGAAAGGACAGCTATCCGATCCCGCGGACTGACGAGACATTGAAGACTATTGCTACAGCCAAGTACATCTCGAAGGTTGATGTCATCTCTGCATTTCATCAAATACGAGTTAAAGAAGGTGATGAGTGGAAGACGGCGTTCAACACACGTTTTGGTCTATACAAGTGGTTAGTCACGCCATTTGGGCTCACTGGTGCACCCGCAACATTTCAGCGATACATCAACTGGGTACTTCGAGACGAACTAGATGTATTTTGTTCTGCATATTTAGATGATGTGGTCATTTATAGTGATACACGAAAAGAACACCGCGACACTATGCTTAGGATCATTCGCAAACTTACTGACGCAGGGCTTCAACTTGATTTTGATAAAAGTGAGTTTGAAGCTAGTATCATTAAGTATCTTGGATATCTGGTAGAAACTGGTAAGGGATTGCGGGCTTACTCAGAGAAACTTGAAGCCATTCGGAAATGGGAGCCGCCAAAGAAGGTGAAAGGAGTCCGTGGTTTTTTGGGCTTTTGCAATTATTATCGACAATTTATAGATGGATACGCGAATATTGCAGAACCACTTAGTCGATTGACGCGAAAAGACCAACCTTTCAATTGGACATCGGATTGTCAACTTGCATTTGATCGGTTGAAGGAAGCTTTGGTAAATGCGCCACCAGTATTAGCAAAATGGACCCCAGGATTGGAAACGGCAATTGAATGTGATTCCTCTGGATATGCGGTTGGCGGCACATTGATGCAGAAGGTGGATGGACTTTGGCACGCGGTTGCTTATTTTTCGAAGAAACACAGTTCAGCTGAATCCAACTATCCAATTCATGACAAGGAGATGTTAGCAGTTGTTCGTTGCATTCGTCAATGGCGTACGGAGCTTGCTGGACAACATTTTGAAGTATGGTCGGACCATCGTAATTTGGCTTATTTCCGAAAGAAGCAACATCTGGGAGAGCGGCAAATGCGTTGGGCTTATGAGTTGAATGACTTTAGCTTTGAGATAGTGCATAAACCTGGAAGAGAGCAAGTTCAATCAGATGCACTTTCTCGTCGCGAACAAGACACTCCCAACGATATGAATGATGATCGGATCATGAACCGACATCATCAACTATTGGAAGGAGATGGTAACGCTTTGAAAGTGGTTGCAAAATCCACATGGATAAAAGATGGCGATGCGGATTCGGAAAAGGAAATCACGGCTACGGAGTCAATGATGACACCACGTCCCATATGTCCATTTGCAGACGCAGAGATGATTGCATTGTGGGATGCTGGACTCAAAACGAATCATCGATATTGGAAGATGCGAAAGGATGTTATGGATGGCGAACGCCGACTACCAAAAGAATGGGGCCTACCGATCACAATTAGTGAATGCTTTGTAGATGGAGCCCATCGGCTACGTTGACGTGGACAAATATGGATACCGGCATACGAACCACTTCGAACGCGATTGATTCAGTCTATTCATGACTCACCATTGGTTGGACATCCAGGTCGTGAAGGAACACAAGACTTGCTCGCACGCGAATATACGTGGCCTAGAATGACTCAAGACATTCGAAGATTTGTACGAAATTGTAATGTCTGTGGAAAATCTAAGATTTGGCGTGAGCAAAAGCAAGGTTTATTAAAACCTTTGCCAATTCCCGCACGGATATGGACGGAACTTTCCATCGACTTTATTACCGGCTTGGCACCAAGTAACACTTATACAAATATCTTAGTTGTGACGAACTGTTTGTCCAAATCCATCATTGCTGTGCCAATGCAGGAAATTCGTACTATTGATGTGGCTCAAAAACTCTTAGAGCAAGTTTTTCAACATCATGGACTACTGACCGCAATCGTTTCCGATTGCGGAAGTCAATTTGTGAGTATGATGTGGGGAGAAGTGTGCCGATTGCTGAAGATCACACGGAGATTGTCGACAGCCTTTCATCCAGAGACGGACGGTGCAACGGAGCGTGCCAATCAAGAGCTTGAGACATACCTTTGCATCTTCACTACATTTGAACAAGATGATTGGGCTCTTCAGTTGCCAATAGCAATGATGACATTAAATAATCGGGTGACGCAGTCCATAGGTATGTCAGCATTTTTTATGACTCACGGCTTTCATCAATCTCTCATGGATTTTACCATACCTGAGGAGCAAGGATCTTCCTTATCACCGGCGGAGAAGGGACATAAGCTTGTTGAGCAATGGAGTCATAGTACTGATATGGCGAAAACAGCAATGGCGATTGCGCAAGAAAATCAAGAACGTCAATCTAACGCACGACGTTTCGTGGCCGAAGTCTTTCGTCCGGATGACCGTGTCTGGTTGAAATTGAAGAACATCAATACAACACGGCCGATCAAGAAGCTCGATTGGATTGCCCTTCCTTATCGCGTGCTTGAATGTGTTGGTATACATGCGGTTCGTTTGAATACTCCTCCCGGTATTCATCCTGTTTTCCATGTGAGTTTGGTTAAGAAGGCAAGATCGGATCCTTTGCCTTCTCAATTGGCACATGATAATGAGCCTGGTATTGTTTTGCACAATCCACTAGATCCTTCAGATACCACAACTGATAATGACGGCGAGTACGCAGTTGAACGGGTATTGCGACATCGGGGCCGAGGACGTAGTTGGCAATTACTTGTGAAATGGCTTGGCTGGCCCGAGCCCACTTGGGAACCATTACGTCATTTGCAAGATGCAGTGGCCTTGGATGATTATGAGCGCTCCTTGCGCGATGCAGGTTTAGTTGTTCCTTGGGCAGATCTTCTCCTCCCTTCTTAGTTACAGAGGAGGAGGAGGAGGCATATGTCATGGGCTAAGCCCAGTTAGAAGCTCGGATGTACACTCGCTAGTCTAGGATAACTTCAATTCAAAGATAGAACTTAAAGTAAAAGAACTTTTACTTTTAGAGATTAATATATAAGTAAATACTTATTCATTGTAAACTTAATTTCTGGATCAATATTATATTTTACTCAGTAGTATATGTTTGTTTTGACATCTATACTCTTACAATAATTCTATATCATGTATGTTGTATACTTGCCAAATTTGAGAAGTAATAGAGGGGTCTATAGGCAAAAGCTTCCCCAAGTTGTGTGCCTCCCTTGCTCAAATACTTTATGCATGATGATTTTGATTTGGGCTCTTAATCGAAAAAATTTGTAGTTTTTTTTATTTCTTACATTAGAGTTTCTAAGAGATTAACTCAAAATAGATTGTGTAAAAACATATCTAAATTTCCATTTGACTATTTCAGGGTTAATTGTCATTAGCAAAATATTTTTCATTAGTAGTACAAAGGTTTTTCTTAACTTAACATAGCCAAAGTATCTAGGAACAAATGTTCTTTTAGAAAATGTCATAGCTTAATTTTCCTAGCTAACTCTACTAAAGGATGATTCTTTAATTTGAGTCAATATTATTGCTTTAATCTTTCAACAATCTTTTAAAGATCTATGCACTTTGTAATTGGGTGCTACATAGAAGTAATTGTATGAAAACAACCTCGTATTTAAAATCAACATCTTTTATTCATACATTAATTCCAATTGCATTTTATAACAAGTCTTTGCAAATTTTCAAAAATAGAGAGACTTCATAGTTATATTAAAAATCATAAAAGAATCCCTTCATGTAGTCTTTAGTTAGTTATAACATATTTTGAATTACATTTGATTCTTATTCAACTTGTATTTTTTTTAAATGAAAACATATATGGTATGGTTGCACACTATCTAATTACATGTTTCCACTTTAGCAAAAGATGGGATAAAAAATTGTTTGTTTTTAAACAAAAAGGTCTAGTCCATTGCTACAAAGAATAAAATACAATACCATACTTGGTGCCCAAGACTTAACATGCATGTAGTAAAGGCAAACCAAACACACAACTCAATAAGGTTTCTACTAGCTGATAGTCTTCTCTTCCACAAGATCTACTTGGCTTTCCTCTAAGATAACAAACACCTAATTTTGCCCACTTTTTAAAATTGATCCCTACAAATTATTATCTAAAATGTACTACTTCTATTTATGAAAGCCTTTGGATACACCTATTTTTGGCATTTTGAAATTCATAGTTTATTTATGTGGTATCAACAAAAATGCTTGAATAGAAAATCTAGATTACTCTTTTCACTTCCAACAAGATCCAACAAAAATTAAGCAATTGAATAATAGGAACACATTATCCCTAAAGGGCTTTAACATCCAATTTTTAGATGACTAATAGATTGAAACTTAAATTTCGTTCTCATTATTGCTTGGATGAAAATCATCTTAATTTGTAGAAATACTTTATCAAGTTGTTGTCCTATCTAATGGTTGAATTTGGTATTACTAGTTAGAGTACATATTTTTCTAAAATTACAAATGTAGAAGTATGTTAGGTGGTTGACCAAGTCCAAATTGCATTGACTCTAGTTCAAAACTGGATTTGCAAAAATGGGGTTATAGGTTTAAAGAACACAAATTTAAAAAAAAAAATCACCTTGTGGAGAGAACCTCATTTCAACAAGTTTTACTCAAAAAATGATAATGTTTTTGTTTGTAATCAAATTTAGAAGGAATTTTTAAAAATTTCTTTCAAAATTTATAAAAAAACATATTAGTGGTAGCATTGGTGAATCTAACTATACAAATGGAATCTAAAACTCAAAATCTACAAATTTTATTCGTAAATCAATTCCAAAATATTCTTTCAAATACTACAGTTTATAATGATTTTTCCCAAATTGTCAATTCTGAAGAAGACTTTGGATGTTTAGGGATTAATCATTTTTCTTATTTGGACGCATTTAGGTGTACTTAAAGTGAAGGCACCCAAAAGCGTCCTTGTACCCTAAACTGCTTCTTAATGTGTCCTTAGACTTTGATTAATGTGTCTTCAAATGCTTAGCTATGATTCTCTGATGCATTTGAAGGACACATACTTAACTCTCATTTGCTAACTACTAGTTTTTGCAGATTCTAGTTTAGGGTCCACCCATGTGACAATATTAGTGGTCTAGGAAGTAGGCACGTTTAAAAAATCATAGAAATTATATACCACATCCAAAAAATCTGATTTTTGTTTTAATATTCATGATTTTCACTTGCTAATACTACAAAAATATCATGTTTATGTAAAGGTATCTCCAAATATTCTGAATTGCTTATATTGACGGTTTTAGCTGCTTCCACTTTACCTTAACCAATGAAGGAATCAAAAGCTTCCTTCGCGCGGTGGACCAATGACGTCGACCCACGTGGACGGGTCGGGGAATTGAGCGTGTCCGTCTCCTCCTCCAACAGCCAGCTGCATCTTCACCGGGCATGGCCAAGCTCCTCCGCGATCCTCTTCGCTTCCTGCCAGAGTGGTCGTATTTGCGTCCACTTCAATTAGTCTGCAGTTCCTATGCACCCGAATTGGCTTACCGATTTCTGTCTTGCATTCTCCAGCTCCTCGCATTTTCACTCCAAGTGGAAATTCTCTGACGGGCGATCCTTCCCGTTCGTCCCTGTGCTCATTGTAATTGAAATTGTTACTGTACCTGCTGAATCTTGTGCAACGCAGTTTGACAACGAATTTTATGCTTGGATGAGCTCGGCACATTTTTCTTGAGTTGCCATTCGGTATATTCCGTACATTAGTATATGCTCCGCTGAATATGGTGACGTAGCTGGAATAGGGATACACCTTGACCGTTCGGGTGTGATCGTTTTCTTTGGTGATCAATTGGCAGTGTTGACGGTTTTCATCTTGTGCTGGAAAGTGTGATTTTGAGAAATTCCAGCCTGATTGATCTCTCGCATCGCCAGATTATAGAATTGAGGACGGTGAGAAGGACCTGAAAAGAAATTTGTAATTTCGTTCTTGAATCTAGTGCAGACTGAGCATTTTGAGAGTGAATTTGCTACTTGGATGAGTTCGGCACAGTTTTCTGGCGTTGCCGTTCTGTACATTGGTATATGCACCGTTGTGTTTGGTGGCGTAGCACGCTGGATAGGGATGCATTGACCGTTCGGATGCAATCGTTCTCTTTGGTGATTGATTGGCAATGTGGACAGTTTTCCGTCTCTTACTGCGAGGTGTGCGTTCAGAATTTTTTGCTTAATTGATCTCTCGAATGACCAGAGCATAGAATTGAGGACTGTGAGAAGGACCTGTTGAAAACTTGCATCTGTGACACATGTGAAGGAATTTGTGTATCTTGATAGCTCGATCGAGATCTGTCTGTTGATGTGCCTTGGACGCAACCCTAGATTTAGCTTAGCTAGCTGCAATTGGCTTTCGCAGGCATGTTTGAGAGATGCAGGGAGTTTTACCTGAATATCAAGTTTTCAGATTTATTTGCACCGCTATGTCAGGTGAATTAGGTGACAGTACCTGAAATAGGAGTGATCGGTTTGCGTCTGAGCGCTTTTTGAGTGAATGATCGAGGTAATGGATTGACAGTTTGTCATCTTGTGCTGGAAAGCGTGTGTTGAATACTTTCAGCTTACTGCATAGTTGACGACCAAAACATAGAATTGAGGACATTGAGAACGACCTGAGGGAAACTTGGATCTCCGAAAGAATTTGAAGGAGTTGATATGGTTTGATAGCTCGATCGACGTTTATCTGTTTCGTCGCTTGATGTTGGTGCCTTGGACGCAGCCCTAGATTTAGCTTAGCTAGGCTACAATGGGATATCTCTTGCTTATTCTGAGAGACGCAGGGATTATTTTACTTGTGCCATACCTGAAAGGGTTTAATCCTGAATTGCAAGATGCCAGAGTCCTTTGTTTATACCAGTTTGTGATTCTCTGTGTCAGCTTCGCCTTTTCACCAATTGAATGCTCTCTAGATTAGTGCGTGTGGTTTCTGAACTTTAAGTCTATATTGGTCGGTCATTGTTTCAGGATTACGCAGGCGGATTGGGAGCATTTATGTAATTTTTGCTACTTCTCAAATGGCTGGCCAGGACGAATGGCTCTTTTGATAGCTTCAAGCAGGGCGTCAGGGTTCGCTTGAAAAGATTTTGATCGATGCCGCCCCGATTCAGCTATGGCCTTTCCTCCAGACATACGAGTTTTTTCTTCAGTCGTATGGAGGATGTGCTCTGGACTGAGACGAATTTCTTCTTGATTTGGCCTTCGGAAATTCTTCCGACGTGGAAGTGCCCAAAATTGCCTTTAGTCAGGACATTGTCATCATCTCGTGGTTTATACTTCAGCTCACACTCCAAGGAAGGATCTCTGAACATTTCAAATCCTGTAGAGAATGAAGGTGGGATAAATACAGCTGTGGCAAGATCCTCATCCTCATCTTTTCCTCATGGGAAAGACCGAAGTTTCAACGTCTTTGGGTCAAGTGGTGAGAGACTACGTTCTAGTGTTGCTGACATCAAGGAAATCTCTTCTCACGGATCAAAACCTACCCCAGTTTTGTTTAGCAAATATGCTAAGGCCTCGATGCGCGGCTGGAACGTTTCTATTGTTAAACCCAGAGGTTCAGAGGAATGGAGACGGGTTTGGAGTGATGGGAGGCGAAATCACATGGGCCATGCCCATGATCACGACGGCCATGAGGAGAAGGCTGGCTCATACGGGGATAAGGTCTTGCGTTGGGGCCTTTGGACGGATATGCTATTAACCATCTTCAAAGGCGCAGCAGGCTATATATCTGGCAGTACGGCTATTATTGCTGATGCGGCACATTCTGCGTCGGATATTGTGTGTGATCGAAACCTTGCATGATAATATCCCTTGTTATCTTCTCAAATTTTGTTGTGGTGCCTCGTTCCATTTGTAATCGTCACAGCAGTTCATGTTCTTTTGCTTACGAAGTCGCCTGGATTTTCACGATTTGCAAGTGCTCGACAGAGCAGTCGCTTCTCTGTCTACTTTCTGAGGATTCGCTTTTAGGATTCACTTCTTGTTTATTTGCGACCTGCACATCCATGTGTTTAGCAATATCATATTCTTGTTGCAACAATATCTTCCACATGCGGGTTGGAGAGATGCTAGTGTTACTGCGATATGTCTTTGAATTACGCGCTATGTTCTTCTGTAGGAAACTAGGATGATTAAGTGATCGTTGACTTGTGATTGGCATCATCTGGTGTAGGTTTTGAGTGGAGTTGCACTGTGGTCGTCCAGAGCATCGAGTGCTCCACCTGACAAACAGCATCCGTATGGTAAATGTTGTGCACTTGTCTGAATTTTTTGCATACTTTATTCATGGAGTGCACGTGTGCGGAGCTTGTATACCTTTGAGTGTAATATTGGCGAGTTAGATTGATTTCTGTCCATGGGCATAAATCAGATATGTGATGATGTTTTATGATCACGCAAAAAACCCTTGATAGATACCCTGCGCCGCGCAGGGAATTTTGAGTACAACGTGCAGGTTTAGTGATGTTTATTTCTCTCTGCTCACTTTTATTGATGTTTTTCATTTATCATGATACAGGCCATGGTAAGATTGAGACAATGGGCGCGCTGACTATATCAGGTTTGCTATTAGCGACCGGTGGTGGAATTGCATGGAGTGCAGTTGATACTTTGCAGGCATGGCACTATACTTTAGTATTCCTTACATCAAAATACCATGGAAACCATATTGATTGTGTACGTTTAAGTTAGCACTAATACACTTCCATAAGAATCTGATGAGGCCTGCTTTTTCCATCAAGCTTGTCTCTTTCACCTCTAAAGTAGGGCTCGGAAGCAATGCTGAAGACCTCGATCTGAAAGAGTAATCAGCCTCACAGGCCCCTCAGTTTGTTTAGTACTCATATTTTGTCTAACTTATCCGCATACAATTACATATCATGCGTGCTCACATTTGGTCTGTTTTCTCTGAAGGTCATGATACCGGCAATGTTAGCTGTTCAAGACACAGTTCAAACAACAGTAGACACTGTTGCAAACCTGGGAGGTCACAGCCATGATCATGATCACGGCCACGGAGTTTTGGGACATACGCATGGTCTTGATATGGAGCATATGGGGGTTGCACTATTGGCTGCGATTGTTGGAATTGGGGCCAAAGAAGGGTATGCTCTTTGTATAAATACTTGTGCATACAATACTGGTTCATGGGGATATTGCAATTCACTGTTGGAGGATCTTGAATATTCAACTAATTTCTTTTGTAAAATTTCTCTCTGTGGATCGTCTGATTGACTGTACGTTGTGTTTGCGACCTCTGGGCATTTGGCTGCACGGAAATCTTAATCCTCTTGCCTCGGTTCGACTCATCTTTGGCTGTTCTAATCCCGTTTTCTTCTCACTCTGATTCTTTGTACCAGACCTGCTGTGTGTTCTATGTGCATATTTTATATTTGTGAGCTGTTAATTTAAGCTTGTTTTTGTGTCAGCTTATACTGGGTTACTAAAGCAGCTGGAGAGAAGGCAGGAAGTGCCTTGTTGACAGCTAGTGCTTGGCATCACCGCAGTGATGCCATTTCATCCGTTGTCGCTCTCATCGGTGTCGGTAAGACTTTGCAGTACGCTCAACACTGGGTCACAGGTTGTAGTATTCATTGATGTGTCCACATATAACAATTGTATGGGACTTAATATTTCGATCATTTGAACAGATGACATCCGAATCGCAACATCTAGGTAAGATTTTATGCATTCGCTAATACCTGTATTATGTTATTTCCAATCAGGTGGCGCTATGATGGGTGTTCCCTGGTTGGATCCAGTAGCGGCACTGCTTGTATCTGGAATGATCGTAAAAGCAGGCCTGGAAACCGGCTATCAGAGGTATATTATTGATGTGGCTTTAGGCCTTTATAATCTCTACCTTCTTTCGTTGCCAGGTTCATCGTAAGACAGTGCCTTATTGATTTGTATTTAGGTTTACGCGTCTGTCTTAATCAGTCACGTTGTGTATATATCATGAACTTATGTTGCGTTTGACGAAATGCAGTATGCAGGAGCTCTTGGACATGGGGCTATCCGAGTCGGTCCTGGCACCCATTCGCAAAACCGCTTTCGGAGTTGACGGTGTTGAGGTATTGAACCCGGCATGCTGAATTTATTCAATCCATCTAGGAGAATTTGTCTTGAATTTATCCATGAGTGTTTGAAACTTGTGTTGATATTTTGTTTTTTCTGTACCTTGGGGGACAAAATTGAAATGCAGGGTCTTAGTGTACTGTACATTGCAACCGTGTCAATCTACGCAAAAAGCATGTTATTCATGTAGTCTAGGGCTGAATGACCGCAAACTTAACCCTTTTTTGACACCAAATTGTCAAACAGACTCATGAAATAATTTCACTTGTACGCACTTGTGTGTTCTATGGCGTTTACTCTGATTGTTGGGCTATATCGTCTTGAGATAGATGGATACTAGTGTTGTATGTATTTAGTCGTCAAATTCCACTGCACTTTGAATTCAGAATTACGGTTGCTGGTTGAGGGGATCTCTAGTCTGCATATTATATTATATTGTACCTACAGGGTATCCACCAATTGAGGGGCCGGCGAATGGGTTCCACCGTCCACGTTGATGTTCACATAGAGGTATGCCATTCTGTAGTCATTATTTAAGTACGGTTAGCTTGAGCAATAATCTTGAAACTTTGATTTCTTCGCACTCCACTCTTGTCATGTTTTCGTAGGTTTCATATTCTTTTGTTTGATATTCTTTTGCTATGTAAAATGTCGGGGTATCCTTTGCTTTGCATGAGGAAGTTACGATTGAAGGAAGCTTGTTTTGTTTCGTTAGGTGGATCCATGGCTCAGTGTGAGTGCAGCTCATAATATTGGAGAAGCAGTTAGACAGCAACTGCGAATGCATCATCCAAATGTCACTGAGAGTTTTGTCCATATAGGTAAGTCTAAAGACCTTATTTCGCAATTGGAAAAGTTGAGTATCTTTTAAAGAAAATCAAATTAGAAACTCCTTGTATCAATAAATCTGTTTGTTTCGTTTCTGCAATTTTGTATTTATGAATAGAAATAGTGAATCCGTTAAAAAAAGATCCGCTTCGTATTGATACGTTATCATCTTCCAGAAACCAAAAACTCTAGAGAGTGAAAACTTTTCGCATTACTGCATATTTTCTTCTTGTAACTCAGTTTTTCGTCCGCATTCAGATCCAGCGGATGGGCGACCAACATCGTTAGCCCCTGGTGAGCTGGAGGTTGAGTCTGTTGCAGCAGACAAGCATCACTTTGATGACCATCTGCACTCAAACCAGCATTCTCGAAGAAATCATCACGACAGAAACACACTTGGTCACTCCCATGTAAATAACCATGACAAGAGAACTGGTGGTGAAGTTGAAGAAGATGAACACATGAGGGACCTTACCGGAGTTGGACCAAAAGCTGAAACGTTTGCATGGGGTGGCATAATGTCAAAGGATGGACACGAGGCATTTCACGACACTGTGGGTACCTTGCGGCAATCTGAAGTAGAACGCTGTGTGCGAAACGTACTTCACGCCAATTTTCCTGAGGCAAGTTTCTCTAGACTCGTTGCAGCAATTTCCGATCTCAATGGATAGTGGTGCATTTATTTTATGACTTTTGGTATGTACATTGGTGTATGTCTTTTATTGTCTCTTCCTGAAGGGGAGAAACTAAGCAATGGTTTGAAAATGTGCAAAGTTGTGGTACTCGATGAAAGCAAGACATGTGTTACAAGCAATAGTAAGATGTTTGGGCCCATCATTCCAAAGAAAGAATTTTTTAAGTCTAGTGGAATAGTCACATGTGGTTATAGGAATAGTGGCATTCTTTGATTGTCGAATGGTTCTTAAATTTTCACTAAATGAGGATTATACAGAAGATTGTTCTGAAGATATTGGAAAGAGGTTTATAAAAATTATGCATTCGTATGTGTAGTAGATTGCGTTTATTGTTTATTGTTCTAGTTTGCAGATTGGTGACGTATCTCCATGCAATTAATTAATTTTATAGAATGCCCGTGTACATATAAATATATATTTTTTTTTTCTCGATAGAACCAGGGGTGTGAAGAGTCGGTTCAGTGCTCCCCGCAGGTGTTTCAATCTTCAGCGGTATACTTCTTGATTCTTTTGAGAACTTAAGAGTAGGAGGGGTTTTCTGGTGGTAACTTCTAATATTGAAGACAGTATTGTCCAGAAATACATATGGAATAATTGAAGTAGTGGAAAGACTAACTAGGTTGCTTTTAAAATGCTGCTGCAGCTTGTAAAAGTGGAGGACGTAACTTGTCATTTTCTGCACGGAAATGTGGTTGCGGAGGTGGGAGTCTCCTTAGACTCCAAACTTTCGATCAGGTATTGCCTGTTTACCACACAAGTAATTGATTCCAGTAATTGATACCACATAATTATTGTTTGCAGTTTTTCAAATCATCATCTGCGTTTCGCACTGGGAAATTGAAGTAATCGTTTCTTTCTTATTGTCTTGTAGAGATGCCATGCAGCATGCAAGTGACATGGAGAATTGTCTCCTCCATGAATTGAAAGACCTGTCAGCGGTCAGCTTACATCTGAATCTGAGCAATAGCAATTCATTAGTTCAAGGTCTTTGATCCTCTGATACCAACAAGTCAACACAAATTGAATTGTAACCTCCTCCCAAAGCTATTTTAGGGCTGGAGTCACAGTCGAGGCTGCAGTTTCGCCTGCATTCAGGCCTCGGGAGACATGGTCTCGGACAACTCTTCAGAATGACGATATTCATTATTTAATGGAGGCAAGGTTCTTCCAACCCCGCTTTCATGAAACCTCCAGATCTCGATTCCTTGATTTGAATGTTTGAAAAAAAAAGGTAAGAAGAAATAAAGGGGTGATAGAATGGTTTCTCATTTAGATATATCCTCTAGATTTTGTGTTGAGTTTCTTTCGACCTTCTGTATATTTTTTAATCAATGAAGTACATTCTAATACCATAAATGAATTGTATGTCTATGGATTTAACTTTCCAATCAATTCAAATATTGGTTTGTGAAGTGGTGAAATTTTCAAGGATTAGATAGAGTTGTGTCCCAAGTAATCTTGCACATAAACTTATTTGCATCTGCTTAGCTGCAAATAGAATTGAATAGGGTTTAGGGTTCAAAGTGGGCACTAGAGTAAACTTGAGTTGCCCAATTACAACTCCAAATTGGCCAATCAAGCCTCTTATCGGAGACTATAGAACTCTGGGCATTGAATGGCACAATAATTGGCACTCTGAAAACTTTCATTTAAACAAATTAGGACCATCCTGCTTCAGACGTTGGACGTTGAACAGCAACTTCTGACACTCTTTTTTATACTAGTCCTTAATCCTAAATTTTAGGGTGCAAATGAATGTCACAATTTGTGACGCCTAGAACCGCACCAATTTAACGAAATTGACGTTCAGGCCCACCAATGCTTGGATAGCCTTGGTGGTGAAGAGGTTGAAAACGCAACAAATACTTCCTCCAATAACTTAATCCCAGCAATCCTCATTCGCTCAGCAGCAGCAGTCAATATGTCCAGGGCATCACGTTTATGGACCGTGGAATCAAGTTGTGAAGTCAGAATTCATCTTCAAAATGAAATCTATCACCTATGCTGCTCCTGCAACAAATTTCAACATGTTCATGGTCATACAGATGTTTAGCACACAATCATACTAAAACGTCAATGTCTTTAAAATTGCAAAATTTTAACGACATTCGCAAAACATCTTGAACCAAATTCAATAAACATAGTTTATTTTATTCGAACACCATAAAAAAAACAAAAAACTATGAACATCCAAAGTGCTGATTAAAGATGAACCCAGCATCAACCCTAGCCAGGCTTTCCTGTTCAAACCTTCTACATTTCGATAAGACTTCATAGGGGGTTGATTGCTGCTTGCAATGAGGTCAGTGTCCCGATTATTAGGTATAGCCAGTTACCTTCCAATCTCACAGTAGAGCAAGACTCAGAATTAGTGTCCGCCTCCGGTGCCTCGGAAGCTCCGCCCTCTCCTTGATTTATACATAGCCTTGGAATTTGGCTGGAGTCCGCAAGATATCAGAAGGAATCTGTGAAGGGAATGCCTGCACTGGGCAACCATGATGTGGCAGCTAGAAATTTGCTTGGTCGGAGGTGGCTGAAGAGTGAGGGGTTCGTGATGGGCGTGGACCAGTTCACTCTGGCTTCCGTGTTGGCCCCGGGCCCAGTGTTACCATACTCTCCATAGAAGAGTGTATCCAACGCAAAGTCACCTGCAAAAAAACACAACAACCCTGTCATCTTATGCCAATAATTGCCAAGGCACACAAGTCAAGAGGAGGAGTACATTAAAGAAGTTTTTGTTATACTGACGCAATTCAATGGGCCCAACTTGAGACGTTCAGCTGCACAAATCTCTAAACACTAGGATTGGTATAAGTTTAGATTACATTTCAGGACGCCCACCTTTGAAAGTACTGTACCAAAGTCGTGAATTTCGACCAATTTGAAACTGTCAGTGACATTCATTGGAACTGAACTACTGACAAGGAAGAAACATGCATGACCCCACTCCACCACAATCAAACACTCTAGACCAGCCCCACGTCTGAACCAGCGTTGTATTGCTGTATTGAGTTGCGACCAAGTTACACAATGCCAGGCTGAATAATTTTCCCAGGATAGTTCTGCTGACGCTGTTGCACACTTCACTTTAGGCAATTCCAAATGATCGCTAATTTGATGAATAGGTTTTCCAAACGTAGAAACTTAAAACGGTTGGTTTCAGTAGATTTAAGACACCGACGGAAAATATCAAGAGCAACAGCCATACCTGACCAAGGCAGCCAGCCAGCAGGATGCACGACATCCGAAACGAACGACGCCACAACCACAGTGAGCGAGAATCGCTTCCACGGCCTCCCCAAGAACGTCACCTTTGGCGTCTGCTTCCCCATTTTCATCTCCGTCGTGCCATCCAGCGAGCAATTATGAATCACAAACCCCGTGCACTGCCCAGGATCCGACCGTCCTTGCGCAGTGTACACACTGTGCTTCCCAGGCAAGTTTTTCCGGGCGAGCAGGCGGCAGCTCTGCAGCACGGCGGCGGCGTTGCCAAAGACGAAGTCTACGGTGCCTGTGATGATGCAGTCTTTGTAGAATTGGCGAAACGCTTGCGTCCACAGCGTGTCCTGGAAACCCTCCACGCTGCACTGGTAGAGAGCGCACTTGTCGGCGGAGACGCGCAGCGCGACGGCTTGTTGGGAGATGGCGCCAGCAGTGTTCTGAATCGTGAGGGACTTCGCCATGAAACCCTCGCCATCCACACCTGCAAACGTCGTCAGTTTTGAGACTGAACGTAGTCCCTAAACCCTTAAACCCTTAACCACAAATCCCACATCAATTTTGTGACAACCTAATGACAATTTATGACAAATTAATGACAACCTGCACCCGTCGTCACCTTCCCCACATCATTTTGTGAAGACCCGCGTGAGCTTCTAACGTCAATTCTATGAAATTGGCGGTATTCCATGCGTCATTTTGAAGTTTACATTAGCGATAGATATGCAAATTACTATGCAATTTGTATCTCACCTACAACATTGTAAACTGCTAAGCTAGGATTTCTAACTGTAACCCCCATGCCGTCTTGGCTCCCTATATCAGTTCATTTTCCTCGCTGTAGGGTGCACCATGTTATTGTACTGGAATTGTGCCAATTTAACGACCTACATGGATCCCAAACGCTGACATGGATTGCATTTCTGTCAGGTCATCATGCAGGTCATGTGAGCCTGACACTGGCATGTAATCTACGGGTGAGGCCACGATTGATGGCAATTACCTGGACAGGACGCGAGTAACCATGACGAATTCGAGCCATGTTGGATGGACTCCGATCCGTAGTGGCTGCTCATGATTTGTGCTTCAGAGTCACCAAAACTCTGACGTTGAGGTGTCCAAAACTCTGAATTCTAAGAGTGTTTCAAATCTACGAACGTCAGATTTGTTACAATGGGGAAACTTCAAGAGACTGGCAGTATCCAAGCGCCTGTCCATCTGTGCAGGTGTTCAGGTTTTAGAGCTCTGACTGTTCACTTGAATGCCACAATCAGTTTGGTGCTTTGATTAACGCCAACTTAACGAATTTGGCCAATAAGGCTCCAGTTGGGCAACTGAAATTGCATCAAATTCAGTTAATAAGAGGTTGACAATGCAGTATTAACACACGAGGTTGCAGTTTATTAACATCCCGTTCAACTTCTCAAACGTTACTATTTTTTATGTTGTTTCAAGAGGGGACTTGCAATGGGGGCAGATAGAAGCTAAAGTAAAAGGATCTATCAGTTTTGGCCCACGAAAGTTGCCCCTGGAACTGATGTTGTCCGTTAAGTTACACTGGTTGTTAACTCCTGGCTATGAGCCACGGAGTCCACCATCTAACTGAACTACCGGTACTCCTTCGTACAAAGCCACCCAGCCCTTGTGCGTTGTGACAGACTCATTGAATCATGAGAAAGTGCACTGACAGACCCGCAGTCACCAGCCGGCACACCGCACCCTGGGACGTAACTTCTTTAAAACTCTCAAGGACCAAGAATTCCTGGTTTGAAAATGACTAATTTGATAGCTCTCTGTCCGTCAAAAAATCAAATCAAATTGGACAAAAGAACCCCCCCAAAACAGGCATGAAACCTAATTTGAATCTCTTAACTCTTTAGGGGTTAAAGAAACTAGGGCGTAAAACATGATTTGAGTCCTACGAGAAGAGACTCGAAAACTCTTCGCAACAGCTAGAGTTTTCCCCTGAATTCGAACTCAGAATCACGGCTGCGGATTTTCAATAGAAGATAAGTAATAAAATCTGAACGTCAATTTCCTTAATTGGCAGAATTCCATAACTTTGGCAACTCAACAAAATTGGCGATTCTGGTAGTCGATGTTGCAAACTCTGACACCCCTATCGTGTAGATTTAAAACATTTCGGAAGGGAGAATTCTTACCGACAGTGGCAGACTTGAACGTAGTGATGGCAGGCACCTGCACACTCAGATTCCCGGTGATGATCGTTCGGTTGATCCCATCCCCCACAAACATCACATTGATCCGATCGCTCGCGACTCGCACAATCTCCTCATACAACCCCGCCTTGATATAAATCACGAACCGGCTCCCATTCACCGGCGCCGCGGCCACCGCGGCCTGAATGCTACTGAAATTCCCGGATCCGTCAAGCGCAACAGTAACGTTAGGGTCCACATCAGAATCCCCAAGCAGGGCTCTTCGATCCTGAAAGCCAAGCCAATTCGGCAGCGATGGAGGAAACTCTCGAGTGGTAGCCATCAGCATTCGTCGCCGCGACGGAGGAGACTCGGCGCCCGCATCCCGACGCGCATTCGCAAGAAAGTACGAGGGCACCCAATTCTCCAACTCTTCACCATGCACAGCAAGCGCATTCACGAACGCGAGAGCGTTGCTGATAATGTCGAAGGTGAGATTCGCCCTGTGTTGTAAATCCACGCCTTTGGTGGTCGCGACGCGCGTGAGTCCGTCGCCGCAGTAGCCCGTGAGCGTGAGGGCACCGCTGAGGGAGGTTTGAAGATCGGTTGCTTGGAGATTCGGCAAGGCGTCAGTTGCGGAGAGCAAGCGCGAGGAGCGCTCCAGATGCAATTTGGCTAGTGCGAGATTCGCCTTGCAGTCGTCCACGAGTCCCGAGTAAGTAGCGTTGCGAATAATTTCTGGGTCCTGACGTAGTGCGATCGATTGCGAGAGCAAGGTCGAGGCCGCGGCCATCGCGACCGTCGCGGCCGTAGTGGTGAGGCCGAGTGGTGTGGCGGTGAGCGACAAAGGATTGGCGGTGAGGTTTGAGACGCAAGTCTCAGGAAAGCGCGTCACGTTGCACGCGAGCGCAATAGCTCGGGCTCCGTGAATCTGGAGCCCCGAATTACGATCCTTGCTGCGGAGTTGTGGGGTGTGGAAAGTCAGGACGAGGATCACGACCGCGGCGAGGAGAATGGACGCGGTGGTGACGACAATGGGGCTGCAGGAGCTGTAGCCCCGACGAGATGGCTTCGTCACCGCTGCGCGCTCAATCGCGAAAGCTTCGCTGCTGCTGGTTTCTTGTGCTCGCAACAGCAAACTGGATTCCTCGTGCGAAGCCATCGCGTCCCGAGGCTCCGCATCCCTACCCCTGCACCGAATTGTGATGTATTACACAAATCCCGTCGCTAGCTCTTCATGCACATACGCAAAATCCCCCGCAGAGGAATCCACGCACACAATCTCTCAATCCACGCACACAAACTCAAAGGGTAGATCTACAGAGACTCAATGATTCTAGAGTCACTCTCATTGCCTTGTGCGCTTTCCCCCTCCCTCCCCCCCCCAAAGAGGGTCGAATCTCTCTCTCACAAGCTCACCTGCGCAACACAAAATTCGAATTCCAGGGACTTCCAAGGAGTCGATTGCGTAGGCAATAATCTCTACTTGCTGCCACAAATCCGACGGTCTGGGGAGCCAATTCGAAATTCCAGAGACCGGATCTACAGAGTTTCAGAAATTCTCGCGTCACTCTCATTGCCCTCGACACCCAAAGAAAGAAGGCCGGATCGCTCTCCACAAGCTCAACTGTGGAACACTAAATTCGAATTCAGGGACTTCCAGGGAATCGACTGCGCAGGCACTGATCTGTATTTCTGCCGCAGATTCGACGGTCTCGGGAGCCAATTCACAGAGCGCGTGATCAGGAGGTGCGGGAACGGGAAGCAATCCGAAGCGGGTTTTAGGGGAGGATTGATGGATCGCACGTCAGTAGCGGGTGTTGTGGCGTTTCCGGTTGTTGCGCACCGGTGGGGTCGTTGTTATCCTATTCCACGTGATTCGGCCTTCAACTGTTTTATACCGTGTACGATGGTACAAAATGTTCACCTACTGTAGTTAAAATAAAACTAAAAATAATTTTCTAATTTTTTAATTCATAAAAACTTCAAAATTCAATATCTTTCACACCATAGGTTCAAACACCACACACCCTCCTCATAGAGCACTTTCTGATAATACCAAGAATGTGCCCGGGGGACACACAATTCAAGAGATCTCACTATAACAAACAAACAAACTCATTTAAGCTACAAATGTGGTTTCTTGTAAATCCAATTGTTTACCTAAGCTCTTTCTTCCTCATGATACCAAGAATAATTTGCTATGAGATACTTGGAGAGCAACTTTGAGTATGACTCGAGTTAGATTGTTTTGTTTTTATTTTATGATTTTCAAATGACTAGATTATGTTGTGGAGGTTCCAAAAAGATATCAATCTCTCTAATCAAACATTCTTAGCATGAATTAAGGGAGTTCAAGTTTTAACTGAACTTTTAATCATTGAAACTTCATCCAAGATTTTCTTCTAGATTTCTTCATGCTTTGTGGCACTTCTTGATAGATTCATGTTTCTAATATTTAATTCTTCATGAAAGTTGGAATTATTCCTAGTTTTGCTCTAAGTTGTGACTTTTCATCTTAACTTAGTTTAATGAAGGACCAAACTTCATCCCACTCTATCTTCTTTCATTTTTACTTGTTTTGTAAGTATTATATGTTTTTGGAAATCCCTTTCTTTGAGTTGTAAGAGCATCCCCACCAACGTATTCTGTATCCCTAAAAATTTAGGGAGAGGACCTCAGATGGGGATGGGGATACAGAAGCTTGCGCGCACCGGTCTCGAAACAAGAGCTCTACCCCAAATTTATAGAGAACTCGGTAAAAATTGGGCCCAATTCCCTATATTGGAGCTCATATAGAGAACTCGTGAGGTTTCATCTCTATAAAGTCAAGGTTGACTAGTTTGAGGTCCCAAGTTTGGGGATAGAGAACACATTGGTGGGGATGCTCTAAGGTTTTCAATCTATTTCTAAGTTGTTTTTCGCAAATTTCAAAGTCTATTGTAGACTAGATTTCCTAAACTTTTAATGTATACTACATGGTATGTTTCTAAGCTAAAGAATTTTATTTTAGGACTTAGGATTTCAATTACTTAGAATAGGTTGTGCAAATTCCAAAATGGTATGGCACTTGATAATCAGATCTTCCTAACACAAATTTGAGACTTCTAAAGTTTTGGATGATTTTTAGTCACCAAACCTTCATCTGCAATTTTCTTCTAGCTTTTTTGGCCTTTCTAGTTGGTTTTGATGGATTTGACTATCTTACAACTAATTCTAAATGAAAGCTGAAATTCTTCCTACTTTTGCTCTGAGTTGTGGATTTTCATCCAAAATTTGTCTAGTTATCATTCAAACTTCATCCTACTCTATCTTCTTCAAAATTTTCTTGTTTGTTATGTGTTTGTGAAAACCTCTTAAATTTCTCTATGTGAATGTATGTCTAAAGTTTGAATCCAAATTCACTCTAGAATGTGATTTCAACACCTAAACTTCTAATAACTACTTGGTTTTTTGTTTGTCTTTTAAACATAAAATTGTCTAAGTTTTGAGAATTTTTATACTAGTTTGACGTCCTTACTCCTTTAGAAGAATTTAAGAAAATCTCTAGAATATTTTCCTAAATTTATAAAATACTTGTGATTAACAAAGTAGGGAGTTCTTTTATGCAATCACTTCATTTGTGCTAACCACCACTTCACCATTCTTCCCTCTCTCCATCACAAGCTTGTTTGCCTTGTTGGACTCCACATTGTTGGTTTGTTCTTACAACTTAAGTTTATGGTTTTCACAATAGGAATTTCAGTATAAATCCAAATTCAAAACTTATTTTATATATTTTTTTCTTTCTATTGTTTTTTTATTTTTTTTTCTATTCTATTTTTTTTTATTATCATTCTATAAGTATTCTAATTCTAATTTGGGTTTCTCCTACTTTCTCTAAAGGTTAGAATTGACTTGAATTCAATTCTCTAAACTACAGATACTAAGGCACATGACATGAGATTTAATTTGGATATAATATCTAAGAAGTGGGTGGACTTTTAGCTCTACACTAAAAGATATGGAATACTTAATAAGGTAAAATAGCCCATTGTAGTTAGAATTAGGAGTTTGACCACATGTGGTTTCTGAAATTTTTCAATATTTTCCCCTAGTAGTACAAGTGTGAGCAAAAGTGAGAACAATTGAAATTATGTTTTTTTGACAAAGTATGAATTTGCTATGAATTTTTGAAGTGTTCAATGCATTATGGCCCAAAAGAGTCTATTTTTTGGTGACTTGTAAACACATCCTACATTCTACATCCTAATGTCAATAACCTAGGTGTGGGCTTCAACTTAATTTTCAATCATAAGATGGAATTCACTTTGTTTTAGTACCCATAATTCAATTTTCACTTTGGTTTTCAAATTTGTCCAACTCTCAGCACCCACTCTAACTCATTCTAACTTTCACCTTTGGCCCAACCTTGACTCCTAACTATTGGCATACTCTTAGTTTCCAATCTAGTTCACTCTTGCTCCTAGCTTTGACCCAACTTTGGACTTCGCCTCGACTTCCAATTCGCAATCATTAGAAAAAATTAAACCCATTAAGAGGCTTTGAGTTTTCTTACTAATTTTAGTACTAATTGAAGTGAGTATGAAGGTGACCACATCATCATTACAGCCACTACTTAGGAAAACTAAAGCATTGGTCGTGGCCACTTGGCATATACTAGAAGAAATCGGGGGGTTTTGCGACTGCAGTTAACAACTGGTTTTAGAGTTGCGAAGGACATTTGCAACTAGGTGATAATTTGGAGCCTGTAGTCATAGTGGACAAGTTGCAAGAGAGTTGTAAGTGCACGTCATATTGGACGATTTTTTGTGAAACTTCATCCTACATATCTTCTAACAAGATATGCATTGCCACATGAAACTAATGAATTCAATGATCACTGCTTAACTACTTCTTTACAATTAATGTACTTGGCTTAAATTTGAACTTTGCGATTCTTTTCAACTGTAATGTGTGATGGTATGCAACCTATGTGCGACTAGTATGCCATTGATTTGCAACCTATATATAACTTAATTACAACATATATGCAACTAGTGTGCGACTCATTTTGCAACTACTATGCACCTAATTTTGCAATCTACATCCAACTAGTATGCAACTCATTTTATAACCTGAATGCAACTAATATCCAACTGTTTTTACAACTTGCATGCAACTAATATCCAACTCATTGGGTAACTCATTTTGCAACTAATATGCAACTCATTTTGCAACCTATATACCTATATACAACTAGTATGCAACTGGTTTTGCAACCTACATGCAACTAGTGTGCAACTCAATTTGCAACCTACATTCAACTACTATGCAACTCATTTTGCAACTCTTTTGCAACCTATATGCAACTACTTCTCAACATTTATATATTATTATTATTTTGCAACACAAGTGCAACTCGTATGCAACTACTGTACAACTAACTCTCAATTTTTTATATATTCCACATGCAACTAGTATGCAACTACTTTTACCATTGATTTAATATATGCAACTACTATATAATCTATATGCAACTAATTTCCACCATTTGCAACCTATATACAATTAAGGGAGTAACTACTGCAAGCCAACAAAGACAGAGACAATCATTTTTCACACAAAGCAATAGAAAACACAATAGAGATAAAAATAATCATTGTTCACACAAAACAATACAAAACCCATATATTAGATAAGTATGTACATTGCTAGTCCAAAAAACATAGTTACTAATTCACTTGTCATTACGTGCAAGAACGACTATGAATCGCTCATCCCATATGGTATTAGCTCCTACAACGTCCTTCAACTTTAATTGGTCTCCTACTAGATTAGGACACATCAAGTCCACTAAACCACCTGGCGCATGTACAATATCAAGCTTATACTACCTTTGTGGTATAGGCTTCGTATGATGAAAACCTTCTCCGATACCAGTGACATATCCAACTACCACAACTCCAGGTACTGCTGGATTTAGAAGGGAAACGTATTGGCCAATTGAAAATTGTAGTTGTTCACAATACAAAACAAAACATTAATGAGCAAACATAAATAAATATAAATAAATATGTATACATCAACAATTTAGCTAACTTTAACATATAATATATAAATGATGAAATGTAGGGACTACCTTTGGAAATGCCACCTTTGGCCTCCGTTTAGGCTAAGGTTTGGGTTTAGGTTGAACCTTTGTCTGAACCCTCTTCCTCCTCAAGATCTCTTTCTGCAACATTTAACCACAATCATTATAAGTAATTTATCAATATCAAAAGTTATCAAGAAAATTTTAGCTTCAAATTGTTTACTTAGGTAGTTGTCCTCACCTCTTGTTCCTTTCTTCTTAACTGCATTCTTGTATTAGGATTCTTTGAATTCTTTGGTGGTTTAGGAGTAGAGCCATCCAATATTAGAACATCATCGTTGGCTCTATCTTCACCCTCACCTTCATCCTCACCTAGTTCTTTGTCCTTAGGACCCTTCTCCACACTTCCATCTTTGTCCTTAGGACCCTTCTATATACTCCCATCACCAAGGTAGGATTGTTGAACCCCTAACACCAAGGTAGGATTGCTGAACCCCTAACACCAAGGTAGAATTTGTAGGATTTACAACAATTTCAAGTGGTTCAATATGGTCAATAGGTTCCACATCAGAGCCCACAATGTTGCTCTCTAATATAGAGTCACTTGGTATAGAATCTGATGGTATAGTGTTGCTCTTTGATGCAAGATCCGATGGATCAATGACCCCCTTCTCAGTAGACACTGGCTCATTTTCAATGGCCCTTGGCTCATTCTCAGTAGACATTGGCTCATGAATTTGGCCACTATTGTTCCTTTGCAAAAACTTCATCAACATCTCCTGCATTGCTTTAACAGCTTTCTTGTTCCGCTCTATAGTTATAAGTATTTTGACTTTGAACTTGTTTAATTCATCTTGTTTACTTTCCAATGCAATCATTTTAGCTTGAAATCTTGAGGACACAACTTTTTGACCACAAACAAACAATGGTTGTAATGGTTTAGGATATTTACATAAAATTGTGACTACTACTAATCCTACAACTATTTTGCAACAATTAGACAACTATTAATGATCCTTGCAACTACTATGCAACAAGTATACAACTACTTTTAATCTATACAACTACTTTTAATCCTTACAACTAGTTTGTAACTAATATGCAACTACTAGTAATCCTTGCAAATAATATACAACTACTACTAATCCTTTCAACTACTATGCAACTAATATTCAACTACTATTAACCTTTGCAACTACAAGCCAACAATAACCTTGCAAATAATATACAACTACTACTAACCTTTCAACTACTATGCAACTAGTGTACAACAATTACTAATCCTTTCAACTACTATGCAACTAATATTCAACTACTATTAACTTTGCAACTACAAGGCAACATTCTTGCAACTTCAAATATAATATATTAACATTTCATTGCAACTTATATGCCACTATAAAATTCATAACCAACTACAAAAATGAAGACTTACTGATGATCATCCCACATCAAATGTTGTAAGCCCTAGACTTTTTTCTTCCACTTTTAAGGCCATAATTAAAGCCAGATTTATAAGTCATTTGGAATTTAGATTCCAACATATTTTTCACTTCAATCAATCAACCTTTTGGATCATTTGTGAAAATAAATAAATCATCAACGTAAAGTGCTAAAGCAATAAATATATTTTGTATTTTTTTGTAATACACATTGCCATTTGCATTACATCTTTCAAAACCAATAGAAAGTAAATAAGAGTCTATTTTATGGTACCATGTTCTAGAGGATTGTTTTAATCCATAAAGGGATTTTAGTAATAAACAAACTAGATATTCATTACATTTCTTTATAAACCCTTCCGGTTGGTGGATTATTTAGTATCTTCGTGCACGGAAGTAAGTTTTAGTTGTGTCATGGGCTGCTAAGGTTTTCTTGTGATACTTTGTCATGTCTGTAGCTTTGTATGTGGGAAATAGACGGTTATGAGAAACGAAAGATTGAGTTTGTACAAGTTCAGTCAGGTAGGAGATCACCTACCGTGGGAGGTAATTGCGTGCAATTTTGCAAGGACCAAGTCTACCTTGTTGTTCATGAGTCACAATTAGCAGTATGCGATGCTTCAAAGCTTGATAGTCTTACTCCATTTGTGGACATTCCTCGCAGAGTTAGTAGGTATGTGAGCTAAACTAATGCGAATTATGATTTGAATCCCCGCAGATGTACATCTAAATTGCAATTTTGTGGAATTTTGTCTGTTCTATTTTATCTAGGAATGAGTATCAAGGACATCAAAGTGTTTTCATAGTTCTTCACTTGATCCTTGTTTATATAATATCGACTTTGAAAGCTGAATTTGTCTTGTTTGCATTGCAGACCTACCGTTTATCCCTGTAGAGATTGTTGCACATTCTGTGGAACCAAACTAGTTCAGTTTGGGCTTGAGTGATGGAGGCATACAAGTAATAGAGTGACTCGAGTCTGAGGGAAAATGGGGGATTGTCTCCCTGGCAAACAACGAAAGAGTTAGAGGTGTGCCATTTGGTCGTGCGTTTGGCAACCAGAGATTAGATCAAACTCCAAGACGATACACTGCACAGTTGTGACAGCATATAGTTTTAGCAGTTGTAGTTGTGCAACTTACTAACTGGGCCTGTAGTATCTCTTTCGAAGAGGTACTTTCATATGCACGCAAGGACCTTAAACCCTAAATCCTTGTAAATATAAAAAAGCATTACTAAAGGAAACATTGCACCGAGAAGTAGTGGAAATGTATTAAATGTGTTAAATGTTTCAAGCAATACGTGGATTACAAATCTCACATGAAAACATGTGGTACAAGTGGCCATTGTTGCGACTATGGTCGGGTCCTCTCTTGGTAAGTGACTCTTCAATTAATTTCCTCTTCTAAATTTCACAATTTCTTTTGTCGATCTTGTTCAAGCACAGATACAATGAAAACAGGCACTCTAGCCTAAGCCTTTTGTCTTGTAGTTAACCCATTCTATTTTATCAATGCATTACTTGTTTTTGACTTTCTGTTAACACTTGAATGCTTGAATCTTCAAAATAATGAAGAAAGAAAGCTAGGGCTATTTTCATTTCTATAACAAAAGATCAAATTCCGACCTAACTATCCAACCCATTTGCTACAATGATTGATGTTTCAATTTCCAACCCAGGGTATAGTGCTAAAATAAAATGAAAAACCACTATAAGAAAATTGTGCTTTTGGAGATTTAGACATCCGCACGTCTCTGCTGATGTTTTTCTACGTCTGCAAGGACGTCTAAAAAATCGCATCCCACGCAGACGTGCCAAAAACATCAAAAATGTGACCAGACATCACAAAATTTCCACTAGACATCACAAAAAACATGGGTCAACGGGACCTGAAAGGTTGCCATGTGGCAAACTTCTAAGTGCCACGTATGCGCAGGAAGCCATGTAGGATTTTTTTCATCCATTCCCATCCATGACGTGGCATCTGAGGTGGCATCTGACATTGCATTTAGTAAGGATGATGTGGCATGCCACATCAGCACCATTTTTTGCCACATCGGCGCATTTTCCTGTTGTTTAAGAAATTTAATATTGTTTTTGAAGACATCAACTTAGATGTCTAGATGTTTTAAAAGACATCAACTTAGACGTCCAAACGTTTTCTGGGACATCATTGTAGATGTCTAGACATTTATTGAGACGTCAACCTAAACATCTAGATGTTGTGGGATGTCATTGTAGATGTCCTCATTTCACCATGAATATTTCTTGCAACGTCCAATATGATTTAGAAGAACAAAATAATGTCACCTTTGACATTTATGTGGTCAAATGCGCTATTTGGCATAATGTCAATATGGACAATTACACAAGTCCTACATAATGCACATTCAAATTTCATAATATACAATACAACATTTCATATATAATACACCATATATAATATACCATACATAATATACCATATACAATACATAATATGCCATACAAAATACATAGTACTAAGAGTTATGTCATATGACTCCAAATGTATTTCAAAAATGTTCAATACAACATGTCATACATAGTCACCATATACAATACAAAATACACCATACAAAATATGCCAAACAAAATACACCATATTTGGATATTATAGTACATGGCTTTAAAAGCCACTTGATGTGATTATATAGAGAGGAGAAGACAACCTCTTTATACAAGAGGGATGATGGAAAGTTAGACAAACAATATGGAATATGGAAAAACACAAGAATTGTTATAAGTAGAATTGTAGACTATATTTAAACGTCTAGACATTTTCTGAGATGTCATGGAAAACATCAAAAGTACATATTGATGTCTCCTATGATGTTGGTATCAACACTAATATATAAATAGATATTCTAGGTAGTTGTCTTTGCAAACTTAGACACCGATCAAAAAGCATCAGTGTAGACATTTGTAGTTCTCATATATGGTGTTAAGGAAATTGAACATTTTGGAAAGTTATGTGCCGAACAGAGGTTAGGAGTAATGGAAGGCACTATATTCTACCCAATCCATCCTGAACCCAATTTGGTTCAATTGCAAAATGATAAGAACTTTGATGGACTACAACCAATGCAAGAAGTTGAGGACCCAATGCAGCATCCCATAGATGAAAAAAGAGACTACTTTGTCATTGTAGGCGACAATGCAATTCTTGAGGTTGAAGCTTAAACCATGAAGGATCAAGGTCCTTTTTTTGCCAAAAAACACTCAAAACTGCCATATCTATAGCAAAGAGTGAAAAAAATGAAAATTGTTTTTTTTTCATATCTAACTGTAGGATCTTACATCTAACTAGTATGAGAATGTGTGGAAAAAAAATTAGGATTTTTGACCGCAAAGATTGCAAGATATCTAAGTTTAAAGTGAAAAAAACAAGTTTTTCAGCACCTTGCAGGACTAGATTTTCTTACTTTGAACATTTTTAACTTAAAACTTTTGCACTACAGACTTTTGAGCTTTAAATCTTTATGGTGGAGAATTAAGTTGAGAGTCTAGGGGGAAAAAAAATTCAAAAAAACTTAAGTATCATTCTTAAAAAAATTGTTAAATAGAAATAGGTACGAGATAGAAGGAAAATCTAAAATATTAATATATTTTAGATGGAATAAAAATGAACTAATCCCAATGGTGGGATTGTTCTAGAAAATAAATCAGACCATGTAAAAAAAAATTGAAAAAAAAAAATTGCATTCAGAAATGGATCCTATAAGTTATTTTTTTCAAGAAGATGCTCTAATTGCCCGAAAAACAAGAATGTCCATAACTTGCTCATGACAAATCCAAATGAAACGAATCAAAGCTTTCTAGATAGACAAAAATATAATCTATGAGAAAAAATATTAAAAAGAAATTCAAATTTTTTTCTATTTTTTTTTGCTGCCCGGACTGCCCATCCCCTCGTTTGAGCTTATTTGGTCATAACTTTTGTTCCTCGGCACCGATTGTGAAAAAAATTATATTCCCACAAAGCTTATCAGTTTTTCCATCTCCAAAAGAAGTTTCAAAAAATAAAAACAAAATTTCAGCTCGTAGGTACCTATCCAAAAACGCATTTGTCCCCCAAGGGGACAATGGTCCTTTAGGGGTTAATACGTCCATGTTCTTTGCATATATGTGTGATAGCTTGCAAATGTCATGTAGAACGTCTGAAAGATAGGGCAGCTTGTCTACTTCTATGTCTCCTACAAGAAACTGTTGTCTTGAAAACATTCATTGGGTGACAAAAGTAATGATTGTGGATGCTGGGTGTAATGTGTATGTGACATCATCTGAATAGGGAAGGTTCACTATAAGAAACTCGCATTTTTTTTAACGTTAGCAACAAACAAGGATGTTTTTCAAAACAAGAGCAAAAAGATGGGATTGCAACCATAGGAGGTAGAATTGAGTTGGACGTTTCAAAAAACGTTTGCATGTCACAAATAGAACAAGTTGATGTCCTATGCAACGGTAATGTTCTAAAAGACATTAAGAAAAACATGGTTGTGTTTTGTACAACATCCAAGAAAACACAGAAATGCCACGTTGGCAAGAGCTTTTGGTTTAACTTCGATTAAATTAGAGAAAGTTACTATGGATTGAGGTAAAACTTTGACCAAATGTAAAATGTAGGGGAAGGTCAGCCATTAGACAAGTTATTAAAAAAAAGTTTAAAAAGTTTAAAAAATTAAAAAAGTGCCAAGTGATATGGCATTTGATTTATTTTTTATTTTTTATTTTTTATTTTCATTTGGCTTGGGTGCATCCCAACTCCATGATAATAAAAAATAAATTATAGTATAAACTAAACTTGACAAACTTCACTTCACTTAAATGGACTTAAATTCAAAAAATATCAAAAAATATGGCATCCAACAAGGATGAGGTGGTTTGCCACATCAATACACCTAGACACCATTCAAAAAGTTTAATAGTGTTTTTTTAGACATCAACTGAGACATCAATTGAGACGTCAATTGAGTCGTCTAGATGTTTTTTGCGATATCAACTAAGATGTCAAGTTTGACAACTTTGTATAATTTTGAAAAATTACATATGTCATATAGTTTGTCATGCCTCCTAATGTCCTACTTGTATAAATAATATGTCTTTTCATGTCTATTTACATACAATAATTGATTTTTAAGTCATGTGACATAAATACCAAATATTGTGTATGGCATATTGTGTATAATGTATGGTGTATTTTGTACAATGTATTATGTATTTTGTATGGCTATTTTTTATGGTGTATGTCAAAGTTGATATTGCAAAATGTTTGGATGTCAAAGCTGACATCTTAGAAAATGTCTCAAAAGACATCTGAATAGATGTCGCTAAAAACAGTATCAAAATTTTTGTTGACGTTTAAGTTGATGTTACTCAAAACAACATTAATCTTCTCAGACAATGTCACGTCAGATGCCACGTCAGCATTTTTCATGTCCACGTCATTGAATTTTCATGTCATATACCACATCACATGCCACATTAGCTTTTTTCTCCAAACTGCCTGCCCATCATCTTTTTTTTTCACCTTGGGCAATTATTTTTCTCCTAGACTACAGTCATTTTTACTAATTTATCCATGGTTAAAATGGACTAGGGATGCTGACGTGGCAATGATTGTTTTCTTGGACAATCTTTGAAACATCATTATGTTTGTAGTTATGTCTTTAACGGCATAGTTGTTTTTGCTAGCAACTACATGCTGTGACCATAATTTTCCTCTATTTTCTACAACATCCACATAAACGTACACTTTCATTGCATCTGTCTAGTAAACATCTCAATGTTCATGTGGATATAGTATGTCTAGTCAAAGACATGCTACATTTTGGGTCTGACATCCAAAAAAGAACAGTTTTCTTATAGGAAATTTGCCATCACACTTTGATCAAAATATAACTCTGTAAATGAGTTTTATCATCAAGTAATTGGCACACCAATACATAATGTAGAGGACCTTTCCTTTATTCACAAGAAAGTTAATCTTGTGGCACTCCACAATGGAGGACAATTTTCACTCCTTGGCAAGCCCATTCAATAGGTTTATAATCCAATCAAAATGTATTTAACAGAAAGACTATGACATTTAAGGCCACACAAAACTAAACTTCACATATATATGTACAAATTTCAAGCTAAAAGAAGAAAAAACTCTTACATGAATCTCTAACACTTATCCATTGTAAATTCACTCACCTCGTCATTGTTGCAATTTCAAACTTATTTGCAACATAAATAATAATTTTCACCACTTCATTGAAAACGATATATAAACATATATATTACGAGTATTTTGAACACTATCTAAATCTTGTCAAGGAATACAAAGAATCAACATTTGACCTCATTTCATAAAAGATGGACCAATCACCATTACTTAGAACAAAACTTCATTCCCATAATCAAATCAAATACAAGAGCCAACTAAAACTACCTTACAAGATAAAAACAATGCAACATAGACTAGGAATCCAAAATGTAAAATGTAACCATCAAAAGACAAAAAATATATAAATCAAGTCCATTATATTGAAATCACTAGAAATCCCCTAGGGAAAACTGTCCTTGGCATACTTAGTCCTCCGGAGTTCAAAATCAGCTCTATACTCATAGTCCTTAGTCCTCTTTTGTGTAAACAACATCTTCGAAAACTCCGTCAACAAGTAAGTCGGATAACCTCCTCACTTGCCTAAACAAGGACGCTTTTTGGAAAAGCACCAATCCAATTTGATTCTTCTTCTTCAAAGCCCTGGTACAATGATATACACCACCTACCTTGAAACAAAACACATCGCCATGCTTGGGGACAAAGGAGACTTCAAACTCAGGTAGAGCAAAGAGTGGAAATTTTTCACCCTCTTTCACAACATCTATAAAAAAAAAACTTTAATAAATCATTAAAAAAACAAAGCGAAAATATTTTCCCACAAGTTGAACTCAAAAGTGAATGGACTCACCTTCATGTAACCATATGATGAACTCAATGTGATAATCATCTTGGTCCACGTGACGAGGACAATTATAGTCCCTCGTAATTGCAAAAGATGTAAACAGTGAATTCCCAATTGTCACACAACTATTGTGAGGGCTCTCCACCTCCACAATTCTTCTCGGATGTTTAAACACAACTGGATAGTGACCCTCCAAGCGATCACAAATGAAACCCGCCAACTTCTCTGACAATTTGTATAGATTCTTGTTCTTGTGCTTGTACCTACAAAGTCAAAACCCAACAATGTTAGAAAAAATAAAAAATACAAATCAAATGAAAAATAAGCATAAAAATGTTCACAAAGTCACATTAGCTTTAAAATAAAAAAAATTACTATCTAGTGTCGCCCATGGCCCTCTATATGTCAAAGGCCTTCATGTTTGAACCCACAATATGTTCTAACATGTCAACTGAATTACCCTTTCTTTCCAAAAAACATACCACAGTGGTGATAAGGGACAAATCACGCTCCACAAAAATGCCACTCCTTAAACGTCCAATGAAATGATTCGCAGGGGAATCCTCACGTAAAAAGAAAGAGAAGCTCAACTTCATAAACCCCATCATTTGTAAGTTCAAGCTGGCATTAGTGGATTGCAATTCCACTTGCCAAAGCTTGGCCTTGAAAACCTTCACGGTTGAATCCACATCATGGAAATCCCCTTCACCAACACTTGGAACCAACCTTGTGATTGCACCATGTTTTTCAATGTGCTGCAATAGGTCTTTGACTTTGGCATGAATCTCCACATCGCAATCTTCACAATATAACTCTTATCCCCCTCCATCCAATCCATGCCATAATTGTCAAAGATGGGTTGCAAGTGGTGAATCATCTCATTTTTTTGTGACAATTTGTCATGTAATGATCTTTAAGACATTTCAAGTTGATAGGGACTTTGACATTGCAATAACAACAAAGATTCAAACCATCGATTGACCCTATTGTAAAACCATCTTCAGTTGCCATATAAAACTCTTCTGAAATTTCAAAATTTCATCCTCTTGCCCTACACCTCCATTCTCTTTCAAATCATCAACTGTCTTTCCTTCTACACCACGTTGCCTCCTTGCTTTTTTTTTTTTAGCATTCTTCCCCATCTTACAACCTAAACAAAAAAAATATTAATAAACCATAGAGAGTGGTCAAGCAAAACAAAAGAACCATTAGACATTAGGTTTTTCAAAACTTTCAACTTTTTCCTCAAAGATTATGTTTTTGTCTACATGTGGAGATTTTGAAAATGGACAAACAAGAAACAAAACCCACCGAGCCAATTAAATTAACTTCACATTGCAATTTACAAACTCCAATTTCAGAATTTTGATTCAATAAAAACTATGCAAGAGCACACACACATGTATTTTGGGCCTCTAAATTGTCTTGGACCCATTCATTGCGCACTCTATTGTTGAGTGCTCCTTGCATAATACATCAATAGCGGAGCCTCAGTGGAAGATACTCATTCAAACTCAAAACAATTCTGATGATTCATAGTACTAGTGTTTATAGTTTCATTTGCAATTTGCAATTCATTTCTTCTAGAAAAATACCAATCTTGCATTCACAACAATCAACGTCGCCTTAGCCCTACCTAAACACATAGACAAGCCAACACAATTTAAGGGTAGGCCAGAATCACTACACTTTGACCTCTGAGACCTCTCTATAACATGCACATCTCGAAGCAACATTTTGAAATATCCTTGGACAAACTTGTCAAACTGTGATAAATTGACTTGTCACACATTCAAGGTATGCCATTGGCATTTGTTTAGCAATCAGACTAATACAAGGAACTGTAGAACTAATGCAAAGGAACTAATACAATTAGGTGGGAAAGAGGGGAGGAAAATTGCACCTTAGTACAAGCTAACGAAGAAATGGATGATATAATACACAGGCCCAGACATGGCTGATAGTAGCTGAAGATGCAAGGATGTTTCCCAGGTGGCCAGGTCTACAATGAGTGTTGAAAAGAACTTTTCGGTATTTTCAGGCCTTACTATCTTACTTGAAATTGCATAAAAAGCACAATTTGTTCCAGACCAAGTTTCAGCACATCACCATGGTTCATCTTGCATATACATTACAACAAAACGACCAAAACATTTCACAAAGTAGATTCGATTCAAAAACTCACCTAGAATAATATGAGCAGGGATGTAGTAAGGCAACTTCGTTATTTCATTCAAGCTTTCTACATGCTGTAGGACAAAAACAGTTCTAGCTTCATCTCCAAGATACTTGCATGTTCCAGACCTCATATTACAAACCACTAAAAGTTAGCCAACAATAAAAGCTGAAGTACTTAAATGTCGTGGAGAATTGGAGATCATTTGCAAACCAAAGTTAGAGAGTCTATATGTGAACCATCGTTATGAGCAACCTCTATTTCTGCCTGAGGGAGAATTTACGGTTTCCCAATAACACTTAAATTTGCTGCAATCTAATAGAGAAACATATACTGAAATACATAGTTTTTGAATTCTGAAGCCTAAAATGTGGCACACCACCTTGCAAGTTAGAAAAGGTCATGTAATTGCTTCCACTTGAAGAAATGAAGAGAGCATGCCAAATAAGTACATTTAGGGCATTGCAAACACTACAACAAAAGTAGTGTTTTATGACTGCAAAAAACGATTGCAGTGAGTCATAAAATAAAAAAATATGACTCGCACAGAAATCACTATAGATGACTCGGAATATGACTGACTGCAGTCATTTAGAAGCAGTCGCTTCACACATCAGTCATATTGGCAGTCATATAAGTTGAAGAATATAAATATCCATAATTAGCCATAGTATGCCAACAAGGTGTATATTTTGACTTTCTTTGATTTTTTCTTGAGCTGCCCGGGTAAATGAAAAAATCCTACGTGGAATATGACTGCGTTCAATCATATTTTTTGATGACGTGGAATATAACTGTAGTCAGTCATATTTTGTGGAATATGACTGCGTTGAGTTATATTTTTTGATGACGTGGAATATGACTGTGGTTAGTCATATTTTGTGGAATATGATTGCGTTGAGTCATATTTTTTGATGACGTGGAATATGACTACGGTAAGTCATATTTTGCAGTCATGTGGAATATGACTGCAGTGAGTCATATTCTACAATCATGTGAAATATGACTGCGGTGAGTCATATTTTTTGATGATTTATAAAACGACTCTTCTCAGTCATATTAGAGCACCTAGTCATTTTTTAGAAATTATTATAATCATTTTGTGACTCCAAATAGTCAATTTTTTATTGATATGTATTTTGAACTATGAATTGAACAAATCATACAACGGTTGTAGGATACCTAAGTATATTTGCAATCATACATTAAAATGATTTAACAATTGAATAAAAGATTTCATGTAGTTAAAAACAAATACATATGATTTTAAAGATATACAAGAAACAATTATATTAAAGAGGGAATATATAAGAAGGAATGTGACTCCTTTCAATGACATTTATAATTTATTAGTCACAAATACAAAATATGTATATCACAATGAATTATTTACACAAGTCAATAGAGACTATATTTCTTACAATAATATAAAGTGAGTTGCAAGTAGCCTCCAACGACTTTGTTCCAATTTTGTTGCCTGCATATACAATTAAAGAAATAGGAGGTTAATTTTTAATGAACATACAACAAAGCTCAATCTTCAAAAGTTTACAACAATAGAAAATATGTAATACAAATTTAGGGTAAGAAGAAAAACAATGGTAATGCAAGGAACAAGAAAAAAAAAAGGCAACAAGTGCTAAAAGATAACAACAAATACAAATTAAGATGCACAAGAAACAATAAGGAGCAACTACTAAGAGGTAACAAGAAACAACCAAAAAGAGTTAAGATGCAACAAAAAGAAACAAGAAACAAAAAGAGAGAACAAAATGTAAGAAAGAAGAAATAAGAAGAAGAAAGAATTAAGATGCAAGAAGAAAAAAACAAGAAGCAAGAGTGAAGATGCAACAAAAGACAACAACTCTAAGAAGTAAAAGTAATTCAAGATGCAACAAAACACAACAACTAAGAAACAAGAGTGAACTCAAGATGCAACAAAACACAACAATTAAGAAACAAGAGTGAACTCAAAGAGACAAGAGACAACAAAAGGTAAGGAAGAAGAGTCAAAAGAAGTAGTGGCTAGGATTTCAAAACCCTAAAAAAATGACGGCTAGGATTTCAAAATCCTTAAAAAGTGGTGATTAGGTTTCAAAATTTTAAACAATGACTTGTCTATATTTTTTTGATTGCCCATGTTTTTCTTAGGTTGTCCAAAAACAAAAAAATGTTACTTCCATGAAAATATGACTAATAATATAACTCAATGTTCTCAAACGAGTTCCCTACCATTCCCTATGAAATACTTTGGTGTTCCCAACAGACGTATAATATACGCCCGTGAAGTACGAGGCCCCAAAACAACTGGCAGTCATATTTTGCAGTCATATTTCTCTGCAAGGTATTGACCTCCAAGAATATGACTGCAAGTAGTCGCCAGTCATCCTCAGTCATATTTTTGCAGTCATAGAACACGGCCGTTGTTGTAGTATTTGTCTAGTACAACAAACAAACTTTATTAGAATAAATAACAAATTTTTGAAGTAAGTCAAAACTAATTGAAAGACTACAATATTGAAAAGGCTCACCATGTCAACTTTTTTGCTTGCTTTCCCTCTATGACCATTCTTTGATACGTTTTGGATTTGCTTTCAAACATTAGATATTACTTCAGTTTTTCTAACTTGGTCGCTTCCACTCCAATAAGCCTTCAGTCGTTTCCACTAGTCCAAGTCAATTTGCATAGGACAATCCTCTTCACTTCTTGAAACATTTGTTTTATTTCAATCTATAACGTTCAACCTTCAAAAAACGCTTCACTGCATTCCAAAAACCTTATTGCTAAGGGGATTCCTAATATATGCAAATTCTGCATCCATAGAGTCTCTTAACTTCTTCAAAGACTTTGGCTTATGCTTGTCCCACTCAATGACACTCATATCAAGGCATAAGGGGGCATATGCCCTCATTGATTGATCCCATGCATTCTTCCCACTTGAAGATGTATCAATCTCTCCATTCGATTGCACGTGCACTTCATTTGGTTTTAGACCGCTATTTGTCCTCACTGTTGAGTGCTTTTCTAATTCCTTTTGCTTCTTTCATCTGCTAGATTGTCTAATGCTTTTCTATAAAAGAAGAAAGCATTGGATGATCTAGTAGACAAAAGAAGCAAAAGGAATTAGAAAATAACTCAACAGATGGATATGGAGGTCCTGTTGGTAAATATGAGGGTCCAATCGCTCCAAAATATGGAGGCCTTGCTTGTCCTAGAGGCCCTATCCACGGTGTAGATGTTGGTGGCGGCATCCACTACCACTGCCATTGCCCTGGTTGTTGTATTGGTTGTTGTACTAGATGTTGTACTGGATGAGGAGGTGCAAGCTTCATACGCTTGTAGCCACTTTCTTCTTCTGATCCATTCTCTTCATCTTGGTCTTCATCTCCTTAAAAAAATGCAACAAGTAAATGACATTAATAATTGACATTAATAGTACTACAAATGCAACAAGTAAATGGCATTAATAGTACTACAAAAAGTGGACACACAAATAAACCTACTTAATGAATTTGAAATTTTGTAATAAATCAATTTTTAAAATTTTTAACCACTAACCATTACTACTGCTTGAATCATTGGTCTTCGAACTTGAGGCAGAAAGGGGATCTGACATTGCTTTGTTACCTCTAGTTTTTGGAGAAAGCATTGGATCCATTGTTTTCTTCTTCTTAGAAGAAGATGCTCTGCAACAATTAAAATATCAATTAGTTTTTGCTAGATATATTTTCAATTAATTTTCAACTACATTGCAACTACTACCTTGGATGCAACTACAATGTAACTATGACACAACTATGATGTAACTATCATGCAATTACAAGGTCCATCAAAGATAATTTTCACTTACTCCTGGATTGTTGCATCTGCATGTTGACACAATTTCATTTCTGTCTGTTCACCTGCCAATCAATTTCATGCAATTATGCAATAAATTTATGTCTTAAATGTCATCAACTTAATCGCCTTCAAATTTGACATTATAACCAGAAACGATGAGAATAGCTAAAAACAACCTTTAGGAGCTCATGTGCAACTTCACAACATGATCGATTAAGCAAATTTATATGCTTTAAAAGGAAAGAGTGGTGAATCTTCTCAAATTGCTTTGAATATCTACAATCTCTCGATCTTGCATTAATGCAAATGATTGGAATTTCTTGTGAATTGTGAACTATATCCATTAGAACTTCCTCAATTAAGAACCAAATCTCTTTCATCATCAAAATTGACACAAAACAAGAAGACACTCCTTCTTTGAATTAATGACCTAGCTAAGAATCTAAGATGTCATTCTCTGCAAGTAGATCAAGAGATCTGCTAAAATGAAGAATTGAAGCCCAAACAAGAAGAAAAGTAAACACTAGAAAGTCGGAACCCAAATTAGCACTCAATGTCAGTATGCAAAACCATGGGAAGAGAAGTCCAATAAATTTGGCCTATTTTTTATTTCCACATGTGGAATCGAAGTTTGTTGATCCCCAAAACCCTCAAACCTAGCTAACCTAGTGTACATGAAATCTTTCTTCTTTCATAAATCATGAATGTACGTACCACATTCAATCAATTGCAACGTCAATTCCTCAACCAAATTTTAGATCCTCAGTCATCACACACAATTGCAAAGTTTCTCGCTCCCTCTTTGAATGAATGAGTGACCTTGTTAGTTAGTTAAGCCATCTTTTCTTGCATAACTAGATAGATCTACATAACAAAATGAATCTAGCTAGAAGGAGGGTGAATAGTACGTTACAGCTTAAGCCAAAAGAAAAATGGACACAAACAAGGCTACCACAACGGCTCTAGTAGTTGTCGCCACTATCTTCCGTCACCAGCACCAGTATAAACTAGACATTGTCTACCAACCCTACCCCAACCGAAACAAACTTGACTTTCCACCACGTGAGTGAGAAGAAACAAACTAGAAAGTGATGTATATCACGCCCAACAAAGGTGCAGACTGAACACCAAGAATGCCACGACGAGTGCTCCTTTGAATTTGTGTGCATAACTAGCTACCTCCAAGTTCACCTTCTTTACCTCGCAACACAATCCTGCAACCACAGTTTTGGCACTAGAGTACCACTAAATTCGTGTTTACTCCAAAAAGAACCAATACTAATGTAGTACTAAACTAATATTCCTTCAAGAGTGAACTAACACTAAACTAACACTAAACTAACATTAGCTCACTAGTATGGATCATAGCAAAGATGATAGACAAGAATAGCAAAGCGGTAGCGGCATGAACACAACAAAGCGCGGTGGTGAAGGAAACGGAGAAGATAAACACTAGGTTGCTCTAGTCCACATGTTTCACTTCATCATCCCCACATGTAGGATGAATGACAAAGCAAACAACTTTCATGGAAACATGGCACTACTGAGTCTACCTAGTGGGTGGGATGCCGGAGTTAATCGAGATTCAAAAGTTTCTTAGAAAATGTTCATTTAAGAAAATTGAGTTGTATACCTGTTGCATAGTTGTAAAACTAGTTGCAAATGACTTGCATATAGGTCACATGCAAGTTGTAAACTCAATTGCATGCTGTTAGCTGCACATATGTTGCAAATTGAGTTGACTGGTTGCATATAGGTTGCAAAATGAGTTGCATATTAGTTGCATGCAAGTTGTAAAAAGAGTTGGATGTTAGTTGTAAAAACAGTTGGATATTAGTTGCATTCAAGTTGTGAAATGAGTTGCATACTAGTTGGATGTAGATTGCAAAATTAGTTGCATAGTAGTTGCAAAATGAGTTGCACACTAGTTGCATATATGTTGTAATTGAGTTATATATAGGTTGCAAATATACTAGTCGCACATAGGTTGCATACCATCACACATTACAGTTGAAAAGAATCGCAAAGTTCAAATTTAAGCCAAGTACATTAATTGTAAAGCATTTACAGATGAAGAACCCTACTCTATGTACCCTATCCATGAGGACAAGGACTACTTTCCCTTCCATCACAAAGTAAATTCATGGTTTGTTTTCAAAACAATCCTTTTAGTTGCGTTCCACTCCATGTCCTAGACGACATTTTTGGCCAACCCCTAACGATGTCTCAACTTCAATGACAGTATATGAAAACAGTAGAATAGGACTTGTTGCTCCTAAAGTATGCTTTTGCTTTTAACCAAGGTATTCAACATGCTTGGATTGGATATGTTTTTATTGTATTTTAGGCAGTTTAGGATTTACAAACTAAAGACTAATTTAGTTGCTTGTCTTCTACTGTTATTTCAATACAATTACATTTTAAAGGCAACCATAGTCCCTTGGTCAGATTCAAAGTTGTCCAAAGTGGGATGGATAGAGAAAATGACGGGGTTCAAGCTGAAGAGGAGCAACGGAAGCAACAACGAGATGATAGACTTTGGGTGAGAGAGTATCGTTGAGCTTGATTTCTGAATTTGAAAAAAATGATCTGTTCGTGTTGTAAATGTAAAGGTGGCAGGAAGTGGCTTGCTTCTATAGTGAGGGATCGTCTAATTCAAAATGGAAGGGATTCAAAATTTTGAGTGTGGCAAGGACCTGGAAGTAGGGAGGCATCAGATGACAAATGGGAGGCTGGTTTTTAGAAGTCTGAAGGAGGTCAATAAGTGCAAATAGATAATGAATTGGACACTATGAACATACTTGACAATTTGTTCCAAGACTTCGAAGACCCAGAGGCCATTGAAGAACGAGTATATGACACAGTAGTTGAAGCCTTTATAATAGCAGATGATGTCAACAACAACTGCAGCTCTAGACCAAGTATGGATGCTAAAGTAGAGGTCAATAATACTCACTACAACAATAGCAGTGTTTTATGACTGCAAAAATATGATTGAAGATGACTAGCGACTACTCATAGTCATATTCTTGGATGCCAACACCTTGGGGAGAAATATGACTGTTAGTCTTTTTTGGGTCTTGTACTTCACAAACGTATACTATATGCCCATTGAGAATACCAAAGTATTTCATAAGGAACGTAGAGAACATGTTTAGAGAATGTTAAGTCATATTTTCATGGGAGTGACATTTTTTTATATTCGGGTAGCCCAAGAAAAATATGGGCAATCCAAAAAAAATATAGACAAATCATTGTTTAAAATTTTGAAATCCTAGCCAATTCTTTTTTTGGATTTTCAAACCTAATCACCACTTTTTTAGAATTTTGAAACCCTAGTTGTCATTTTTTTAGGGTTTTGAAACCCTAGCCGCCACTTCTTTAGGGTTTTGAAACCTTAGCCGCCACTTCTCTTAGCTCTTCTCCCTTGCCTTTTGTTATCTCTTGCTCTTGCTTATTGTTGCTTCTTAGTGTCTCTTAGCTCTTACCTGTTACTTCTTAATTGTTGTTTCTTGTTGTCTCTTAACTCTAACTTGTTGTTACTTGTTGTTCTTTGTTTCTTAGTTGTTGTTTCTTGTTGTTTCTTAGCTCTAACTTGTTGTTACTTGTTATCATTTGTTTTTTAGTTGTTGGTTTTTGTTGCATTTTAGTTCTTGTTGCATCTTAGCTCTTACTTCTTGTTGTTTTTTAATTTATGAATCTTGTTTCTTTTTCTTGTATTTTAACTCTTTCTTTTTCTTAGTTCTTGCTTTTTGTTTCCTCTTATTGCTTTTTAGTTCTTACTTCTTGTTTTTTCTGTTGCCTCTTAACACTTGTTTCTTATTGCCTCTTAGTTGTTATTTCTTGTTGCATCTTAACTCTTGTTTGTTGTTATCTTTTAGCACTTGTCACTTTTTTCTTCTTCTTTTCTTCATCACCATTTTTATTCTTCCTACTTTAAACTTGTGTTACATTTTTTTTTGTAAACCTTAGAAGGTTGAGCTTTGTTGTTCATTCACTAAAAATTGACCTCTCATTTCTTTAATTGTATATGCATGCATCAAAAGTTGAAACAAAGTTGTTAAAGGCTACTTGCAACCCAATAGAGACATCTTCACATTATTGTAAGGAATATAGGCCCTATTGAATTTTGTGAATGATTCATTGTGATATATATGTTTTATATTGTTGGCTAATAAATGTCAATGAAAAGAGTTGCATTCCTTCTTGCATTCTCCCTCTCTAATATGATTGTCTCATCTATATCTCTAAAATCATGTATATATGTTTTTAACTACATGAAGTGTTTTTTTCAATTGTTAAATCATTTTGATGTATAATTGCAATGTGTCATGTCCATTTAAAATGCATGAAAAACGTAATTGTAGTTTGTAATTAAAGCTATTTTGGACCTAAATCATCCCAATCACAAACTACACACAAATTTTATAAATATGACTCTCAATTATCCAAAATATCATTTGCTTGAGTTACATTTTACAAAATATATTGGCCAAAATATAATTAGTTATAGTCATATAATGCTCATACTTATGTATCTCAAAATGTAACCTTACACATCCCAAAATATGACTACAATCAGTCATAAAATTACTATGTCAATTAAAAATATAACTCACAAGTGTCATATTTCACATTAGTAAAGAATATGATTCACAAGAGTCATATTCATATTCCACATCATCCAAAAATATGACTCATGAGAGTTATTTTCCATATAGTAAAAAATATGACTTACAAGAGTGATATTCTACAATTCACATCAACAAAAAAAATGACTCATCACAGTCATATTCCATATCAATAAAAAAAATGACTCATCATAGTCATATTCCACATCAATAAAAAAAATGACTCATTACAGTCATATTCCACATAAAAAAAAATGACTCATCATATTCCACATCAACAAAAAATATGACTCATTGTAGTCATATTCCACGTTTGCCAAAATATGACTCATCGCACTCATATTCCACGTCAGCCAAAAATATGACTAAATGGAGTCATATGCCACGTAGGATTTGTTTTTTGGGCCTGGGAAGCTCAAGAAAAAGTCAAGCCCTCAAGGATAGTCAATGTATATGCCACATTGGCAAAATATGGCTAATTATGGCTTATTATACTTCCCAATTCATATGATTCAAAATATGACTGATGTCCAAAGCGACTCGTCAGTAATGACTAGACCTAGTCATGCTCCGAGTCATCTATAATGATTTCTGCGTGAGTCATATTTTTTGATTTTATGACTCACTACAGTCATATTTTGCAGTCATAAAACACTGCTTTTGTTGTAGTGACTATGACACAAAAAGAACCAGTTGGTGATACAAATGAGTGATCGAAGATGAAGGTTTAAGTAATTTTGACTCTCAAATTTTGGAGGATGCTCTGCATGAATTGTATGAAGGTGCTCAGTGTACTAAGTTGGCTGCCACCATTCTTCTCATGAATGTGTGCACTGTTGTAGTTAGGTTTTGGGAATCCCTATTCCAAATGCTACCAAGTTCGAACACCAGGGAATGATCTATGTAAAGTTAGTGTAGTGTGTTCAAATGTCACTATGTACTTAAGTTTTGAAAATAGGATAAAAATTCATTCTTATTCCCACTAAATACCCCAAGAAACACTCAACAGTCCATTATAAGATAAAAGACTCATCATGCATGTCCTTGTCCTATCTAGTGTTCTAGGGCTTGTGACAATAGTTCTTGACAATAGTTCAGGGTGGACTGACTTGTGTATGGATGCAATGCAGGACTTGACCTCAGTACAGCCTACTATAGTATTTTGAAACTAGTACAAATATACATATTTAATATTTCAAAAGATTTAGAGTTTAAGGGTTTAGGGTATACTTACAAAAAGTCACCCCCAAAGCTCTAGGACAATATGGCCAATATCAAGGATTAGCAACTACCTACAAATCATTTCAAAAGAAAACCATTTCAACATATGTAATAAAGCTTCATGCATTTAAAAGTGCTCGATAAATATTCCCAATCAAACACTAGTACCATTAACTAGTAAGTTTCTTCTAAGTCTCCAAATACAACCTTATTACCACACACAATTAACTTTAACCTATAACCTTACATCTATTACCAAACCCTAAGATACCCTAATCCAAAACTGAAAACTCTAACTCAACCTTAATTGTTTGGTCAATAGGTTCCTTTAGTTTTGTATAAATTAGAGGTATTTGAAAATTCATAACTTTTTTATAAAATTCCTAATTACAATAATGTCAAGGCTAATGAACAAAATATTCTGTGTTTTATTATAAATAATCAAAATTTAATTAAATTATTTATAATAAGAATTTGAAAATGCCTTACCAAATACCCTCAGTTCACAGCCAAATCCCTAATCTTAATTGTGACAGGTCTTTTTGACTGTAAAAATTTGACAAATTCAAAAATCCATAACCTTTACATACGCTAACCAAAAATAATAATTTTAAAACCAACGGATTTAATAAACTATGATCTATCAGAAATCATTAAAATCTACCCAAATAATTTACAATAGGAATTTTAAATCCAAAGATCAAAACCCTAAATCTGACACTCAAATCTTCACCTCTAATTGTTTTAACAAGTCCTCGGATCTGTATAAATTGGTTGTCTTCAAAAATTAATAACTTTTTCATATGATATCCAAATGCAGTAATTCAAAAACTCATATGCAATATATACCCTAATCTACCATGAAGTATTCGAAACCAGTCAGAAAAATTCAATTAATAATTTAAAAAACAATGAATAAAATAATCAAATTACTGCTGCTACTCTGACTCATTCCGACTTACGTTGGCTAGCTCTTCACAGGACTTGGTAAATGCATGCAACAGATCGTTGATAATGATGCAATTACCGATGATCTTCCAAATAACTACTATAGTAGTGCCGTATTGATGATTGGGTCAGCAATTGAAGTATACACGTTAATAAATTTAAACACAAAGCCTGAAATTTCTTAAATTACTCCTTGAGATAATCAAGCACATAAGTAGCATTCTCCAGTCTCGAATTCTCTGAGTCGTCCTGTCTGCTGAAGATTCTCAGAATGTACTTCTCCTCAACCAACACTTCCCTTCCGGTACTGTGAGAGGAGAAGGTTGTCAACAATTAATTGCACGCTCTCAAATTAGCAAACTTCCCCCGTACAAATTGTGAATCTGTCGGTTGCATGACACACCAAATGCTCAAATCTCAATAATGTTTTCATCAGCACACCCAGGACAAAGTTCCAGACATTTGATTACAGCACTCAAAATACACCACTGTACACGAACAAAAGCACCAATGTATTACAAACAGCACATAAATTACAGGCACAACTGCGCAAGTAAGCACAAGGGAATATGAAAATCTGCACGAAGAGGAGGAGTAGAGATGAGAGGAAAAGAAGAGATTTAAGTTCAAGGAGGGGGGAGATCGGAAGCTGGATGAGTCACTCAGAGATCGCGCACCAACGCTTCACGATCGCACCTCCCCAAACCCTAACTTCCTCCCCTTTCCTTATCTTTATTGTTTCTTTTTCTTTTTCTTCATCTCCTTTATTTTTTTCTTTCTGGAACTTTTACTTTAACTTTTATTTTGCCTTTTTTTGCCCTTTTCTATTAATTTGTGGCTACTTACTAAAGTATCTTTGTACTTTTTGGAACTTTTAGTGTACTTTGGACTACTTTAACACTAAATACTCAAAATATATATAAATAATATAGAAAATGTCATAGAAAATCGAAAAAGTTCTATAAAAAACTGAAAAGCTAGACTACAACTGTCCATGGAGTGAGTACCAATTTTGCTGATGAATTGTTTACTTTTTGCATGGACACATTCTACCGCAAAGCAATACATTAATTGCCCAAAAACTTCTATGCAGCTTAAAGCCTAACTAAGAAATTAGGGTTGTCTTACAATAGCATCCATGCATGTGAAAATGGGTGTGTATTGTTCAAAGGAGAACTCGAAACTGCTACGAATTGTCCGAAGTGTAATCTTCCAAGGTATAGGGATGAGATTAGGAAGAAGTTTCCTGTAAAAGTATTGAGGCATTTTCCTATCATTCCAAGATTGCAGCGCATGTTTTGCAGCCTGGCATTGTCAAAATTGTTGTTGTGGCACTCAGAGAATGGAAGTAATCGTCCAGGAGGAGACAATCTAGTGCAACATCCATGCAATTCAAAAGCATGGCACCACTTCCATGAAAATGTAGATCCAAGCTTTCAAGAAGATTCTAGAAATGTCCATTTTGCTCTTGCTGCAGATGGAGTGAATCCTTTTAAGCAAACCCGCTTAAGTTGGTCTACCTGGCCAATAACATTGTTGAATTATAATTTACCTCCATGGTTGTGCACCAAAAAGTTTTTTATGATGTTGGCTTTATTGATTCCTGGAAAACAATATGTAATTGCTGAAGTATTTGATGTGTATCTAGAGCCCTTGGTCGATGAATTGCTAAAACTATGGAAGGAAGTGCTAGCCTATGATATAGTACAGGAAGTTGGTGCTCGTTCTTTCAACCTAACAGTAGTTCTTATGTGGACAATACATGACTATAATCCAGGATACGACATTGTTGGAGGGTTTGCCCACCAAGGCTATGCAGGCTATGCATGGTGTGGTAATCACTTAGGAACAGAGCACTCTATAGAACTATCTAAGGAAATTTATTGTGGGACTCGTAGATGGTTGTCAGTCATCCGTATCGATCAAGCACATGAAAGATCACTTTGATGGGAAAGTAGAGACTTGAGGAAGGCCCAAAGTTGTATTTGTAGAAGATCAATTGGAATATGCACACCAATATAAGACTTGGAAAGCAACAGGGAATAGAGATTGTGCTCTAGGCAATCCATCGAAATTGCATGGAGTGAAGTAGACTAGTATTCTTTTCAAGTTGCCTTATTGGAAGGTGAGTTGCAATGCTTTGTCTAATTGAATGACTAAGTTGCAACTATGGGAAGTAGTTGAAAAAAATGACATTGTAGTAGTTTCATATTAGTTGTGTTGTAGTCACATATATACGCATATGGTGACATTGTGTTTGTAATGAGCAACTACAATGAATATCAAAGCATCTATAGTATACAAGAAATGAATTTGATTTTTTGGCAAGTTCTACTAGCATGTTTTTTGATAGAGATGAAGTGATAGTGAAAGCAATAAAGAGATAGATGTACAAATGAATGTGTAGCTAGATGTCTGTTATGTTCGTAATTGTCCTCAATCAATTTCATGTTTACTTAAGAAGATTGTTTGTGTGAACAGAGGCTTCTTATTCCCTATACATTGGATGTCATGCACTGTGAGATGAATCTTGCCAAGAATTTTCTGAAAACAATAAGTGGGAAAGAAGATACAATGAAGGTGCGATGCAATTTACAAAGAAGAGGTATATGACAACATTTGTGGTTGATTCCAAACCCTCATAGAATTGGTAAGATGTTGAAACCAGTAGCAAGATATGTACTTTCAGAAGAAGAGTATTTGCAGTTTTCAAATATAATTGCTTCTGTGAAGCTACCCTCAAGATACTCTTTGTCATTTGGCAAGCATATTAAGGCTAAAAAATTTGGAAGACTCAAATCACATGATTATCACATCTTAATGCAACAATTGATGCCATTGGCATTGCGGGGTCTGTTGAAGCCTAGAGCACGGATGGCTGTCATGTGGATGTGTAAGGTATTTAGGAGGATATGTACAAAAGTTTATAATCCAGCAGAGTTTGAATCTCTTCAATTGGATGTGGCTGAAAGTATGGCACTATTGGAAATGGAATTTCCACCATCTTTTTTTGACATAATGACACACCTTCCATATCATCTAGTGCAAGAACTGAACTTGTGTGGGCTTGTTAGCACAAGGTGGATGTATCCAATTCTTGGGGGGTGCACTTAGTTCTACTATAACAAACCACGTGCGAACAAGTGGTTTCTAATAAACTATAATTTCAACCTAAAATTTTGAACATTGTTTAATAATGACTATAGCTTTCTATTGCCAAAATTTCCAACTCAAATAAAATATGAAATGATTTCTAGAAGAGATTGAAAATGAACTAAAATGGCATGTTTTTCAACTCAAATAATTATAGAGGACACATTTAGATGACCATTGAGTCAATATTCAACTCAAAATGAGCTTTCAATAATGAGGTATTTTTAGGTATTTTTTGTTCATTTTTTAGACAATTTTTTTTATATAATATAGGGGTGTGAAAGTTATTTTTCAATTCTACAATGTATCTTTTTACTTCAAAAATTTGTAACTAATTATTATTAACAAATAAAAATATCAATAATTCAAAACATAAACTTTCAAAGTAGAAAAATCTATTCATATTTTTTAAATTTTGTTTTATTTAAAATTCAAAAAGTATATAGGGGGTCCAAAGTTTTGTTCGCACGTGGTTTCTAATGGACACTCTAAATGACCCCTCCGAGATCCAGTTGAAAGGTATATGAAAACATTAAAGAATTATATCTGAAGCATGGCTAGGCCAGGGGCTTGCATGGCAGAAAGGTACTTGAAAGAAGAATGTCTTGGTTTTCTAATTGAGTATTTACGGAGATTTGATATTGTCAAAAGGCGTGTCTAGGACGCTAAGGAGGAATATGGTGATATTGAAGAAGTTCTTGAAGGTGTGGGTCGTCAATTTCTTATGTGTACTACAATGCGGGATGTAGTGCATAATTATTTGTAAAATAATGTTGCGGTTATGGAGCCACTCGTGAAGTAAGTTGCACATGCTTCTTCATCTCAGACAATCCAATTATTAAAAAAAATATGCAAGTCATATGCATGCAACTATTGTGATAAAAAAATATCTAGGACAATTGTACATCAAGAACTTCACTAGTTATTGTTTAGCACCTTTTGATAGTTTTGGTTTTAACTTTTGTGATGTACTTGCAGAAAGTGGAAGGAAGAGAGAGTCAAATAGATCCAAACACAACAGCCCTTGAAGTTTGGATCCAAATAGCTATTCGCAACAATCATATTGATGCACATATTGTAGAAGACAACAATATGATGTTGTTATGCAGGAAACCATTGCAAAAAGCACTTCGATATTCTCAAATGAAAGCTTTTGGAAACCATTTCAGGACTGATGACAATGCCTCAAATCAATTGTAGACATATGACTACGGTGTTGCATTTGTATTCCAGATTCCAGCTCCTAATGTTCGGGATGTATCAGTGCATTATGTCGGAGTACTAAAAGATATACTAAAACTAGATTATGGGTCTTTTAGCACCCCTGTGATACTAATGCGCTGTGAATAGGTGAAGAAAACAAACAATCGAGGAAATCCAACATACATTAGAGATGAGGCTAGTTTTCTTGTAGTGAACTTTCGCTACAAAATGCGTAGGATGCTTGGTCCTTTCTTATTTTCAAGCCAAACAACTCAAGTATTCTTTGCTAATGATGAAAGTAAAGAAAGTTGGAAAGTAGTTTTGCATAAAGAAGCTCATGCTCAACGAGAATTTGTCAACTTACACATCAGATGTCTTTGTAAGCACTACTATACAAGCTTCTGGTTTAGCTACCCTAGAGGATGTACCTCCGCTACGGGTAGATGCAAGAAACACTGAACGATTTAGGGAGCGTTCTACCAAAACTGTGTTTTTTCTGCCCAATATTCCTAGTACTCGTAGTACTACAAAATGGAGCAATCTCAGCCGTTGATCCAAAAAATTAACGGCCAATAGTACTTTTGAATACTTTATAATACTGAAACAGTACTATTTAAAAAAAATGACAGTTTGTCACAGAAAGTAGATAAAATTCAATATAAATTAATAATAATTAGAAAATCATGAATATAAAAAAACTAAAAATTGGCCATTTGTAAAGACTTGATAGTGATTACATTTCACCAAAAACTAAAAGTTGAAACCATCATGAATGTTTGGAGCGCTATGGGCAAGGGACCCCTATTTGCATGCATGTTGAGGACAAAGAATTTTATTTTTTTGAATACCCTTTGGGGGCACATGCCCTTCTATTGTGGAAATAGCCCACAACAATCCTAGATGTACATCATCATTTTTGGATACTCCATAGTACTAAAAAAACCTAAAATGAAAAGTGTGACAAATTAGGTAAATTACAATTTAATTAAAGAATTTTTTTTCAAAATTTCTCAAAAATAAGGAATCTGAGGACTTCCAAGTTATCCATCTCCAATAAAAATTTCAAGTACATCAACTTCATTCTCCAAAAGATATGGCGAATGGCATCTCCGTCATTCCAATTGTGACGCAAAATAGTACCGGTGTTTCTTGCATTCACCCCTACCTACTATTTTATCTTTAGTTGAAGCCATAGAATTATCTACAAAAGAGAGTGTCTTAGCAACTACAAGATATTGAGAGCATTTATGAATTGTAGATGTTTTGCATATGAACTGTAATCATTTGGTATTCAAATTTTAGTTTGTTTTTTTGGTAATGAAGTCATCTTCTAGTTGCATCCTCATTGTTGTTTACTTGAACTGTAATTGTTTCTATAGTTGCAATGTACTTGTTTTTTAGTTGCATTGTAATTGTTTTCTAGTTGCACTGTAGTTGTTTTCTAGTTGTTTTCTAGTTGTTTTCTAGTTGCATTGTAGATGTTTTTTAGTTGCATTGTAATTGTTTTCTAGTTGCACTGTAGTTGAGTTGTCGTTGCATTGTAGTTGTTTTGTAATAGTAGTATGGTGAAATTTCATTTAAACTTATAACTCTTTAGGATCTTTAAAATCTAAACTTGTCCTCCATCTATGAAATCTACAACAACCCGATTTTTTTATATGGCATGGTTAGAAATCTATACCAATCCTAGATTCATAACATCTACAAGAGTCATAGATGCCTAATATCTATTTATTTTGTAAATGTTTGTGACAGTGCGAGATCTGAATCGTAATAGTTGCATTGTAGTTGTATAGTTGAAGTGTTTTGTAGTTGCATTGTAATTGCACTACAGTTGTTTGCATTGTAGCTATATTGTAGTTGTTTTGTAGTCGCACTATAATTAGTTTACAGTCGCACTGTAGTTGCCGTGTAATTGCACTGTAGTTGCATTGTAGTTGTATTGTAGTTGAACTTTAGACATTTTTCAAACTATATCTGACTATAGTTTTATACGTTGAAGTCCAGGACCATACATCAACAACGCTCATGAACTTCAAATGTAAAATGTAGAGTGCTTTACATCTACACTTCTGTTACTCTCTCATAAAACTTTCTAGTTGAACTGCAGTCATTTTTCAAACTACATCTGACTACAGTTTGATACATTGAAGTCCAGGACCATACATCAACGACATTGATGTACTTCAAATGTAAAATGCTTCACATCTATTCTTATGTTACTATCTCGCAAAAATTCACACATCATTCTATGACTAGTTTGCAACTAGAACAAAGTACACGACCAATTTGGTGCAAATATAGAGGGCAACAGTACGATAGTTGTATAGGACACATAGTCGCATTCCAGTGGGTTGCAGCGGACACGTTTTTCTTCTAGTGATGTAGATACTTGTGGAAGGCTTGTGATTTATGAAATCATGAAGATGGATTGGTTAATCATGACAAATTCTTGAGCCCATCATGCAATTCTTGGCCAAATTTGTGAGTTAAGAAGGCTCTTTCCCATCCAAACTTTTGCATTACAAAGAGGCCCTTTCTTGGGTTCAATTTCCCCCTAGTGCCTAGCTTTGGCTTCCAACTCTCAAACCTACTTTGGCTCCCATTTTTGTTTCACTCTAGTTCCTACTTTTGGCTACCTAACTCCCATGCGCACTCGGGCCACAACCACATTGTTATGGAGCCCATTAGTTTTGTGTAATGGGCAACTGGAATTTGTAAACTAATTGAATTTTGGGAGAATGACATATCCTCAATTCTGTAATAATTTGGGAGAAAGAAACTATGGGGATAAAAAATAAAAAATAGGTTAGCATGGTATTTCTATTCAAAGTTTTTCTATCTCTATATTTTTAAAATTTTACAAATAAAACAAACAAAGGGAAAATGCTTGAAATAAAGGAAATTTCTAGACTCAAAGCTCGAAGCTTTGCTATAGGTTAGTCTTGGATATGGACATAAAATAAAAGGAATTACACCAATTGACACCAAGTTTTCAAAGACATGTCCTTGGAAAATTTTCAATAGGGTGGCAAGTCACCACATGTAGAATTTTGCGCCAAGGGGTAGTACAAGACATACTCCAAAGTGTAAGAAGCATTAAAAAAATTCAATAAAGAGACACATAACCAAACACTGTTTTTTGGCAACATAGTGATTTTTGGCAGCTCACTACAAATGGAATTTTTATTTTATTTTCTTTGAAAAAATCACACAATGTGTGCCCGAGGAGTAGCTTGAAGGCAATACAATTTTCATAACTTTTGACTACATCGTTCAAAAGTTATTGCATGATACATTATTTTCAGTGTTCGGCTAGCAGCCTGGGCAACCCAACAAACTTCTTAAAAATTACTTCTTACTAACATAAAAATTTGAAATTGGTCTTCTAGATTTATATATACGTGAAAAGCTCTGAATCATTCCATTTTTATTTACGAGATGAAAGTTATGAGGTGTTCTAGTTTGTGGGTATTATGGATTCCCTAGTCAAAAATAAACTTTGGAGTCCTTTATTTAACTCAATTTTTTATGGTTTTTGAAAAAAATAAAAAAAATATGATGTAGATTTTCTTATTACTACATTACCACCGTTGGGATTGGAATTTTTAAATTTTTAAATTTGATTTTTAACAATTTAGTGTTTTGAATTACTTTGTACTTCTTTCTACTTACTATGTTTTCCCTATATGTTGTGCAATTCCAAATTGTCTAAAAAAATTCAAGCATGTAGCCAACTTGAATTGAAGAATGAATCCAAAGAGTGACCACCATTTTAGACATTTTTTCATACAAATGTGACCTTATGAAGTGCAGTTGCCCGTATTTTCACAGGGCCAAAAAAAGGATTTTTGTCACTTCAAATGTTAATATCTTGCAATCTACAAGGTGAAAAATTCTGAAATTTTTCCCACATCTTTTCAAACTATTTTACTACAAGATCCTATGTTTTTATGTGTCCAAAAAAAATTTCATCTAAAATTTGGCACTTGTAAATGCAAGGGCAATTTTGAAGCGTTTTTGGTGAAAAAATTGTCTCTAACTTTTAGGTTGGCTTTTAGGGGTTAGGAAACAAGCTTAGCTATATGGCTTTAAGACTCGTGTCGGCAAGATTGAGGTTCCACTCGTCTTGCATGCCTTCAATATATATAATTATTGTGTCTTAAAGTTAATTCAAAGAAACTTAAGATCTTTAGGAGCTCAGAGGGGTCACTTAGAGTGTCCATTAGAACCCACGTGCAAACAAAACTTTAGACCCTTCATTTACTTTTTAAAATTTTAAATATAAATAAATAAATAAAATATGAATAGATTTTTCTACTTTGAAAGTTTATGTTTTGAATTATTAATATTTTTATTTGTTAATAATATTTAGTTACAAATTTTTGAAGTAAAAAGATACATTGTAGAATTGAAAAATAACTTTCACATTCATATATTGTATAAGAAAAAATTGTCTAAAAAATGAAAAAAATAATTATAAAAATAATTCTCTATTGAAAACTCATTTTGAGTTGAATGTTGATTCAATGGTCATCTAAATGTGTTCTCTATAATTATTTGAGTTGAAAAACATGCTATTTTAGATCGTTTTCAACTTGGTTTTCACCCTCTTGTAGAAATCATTTCATATTTTATTTGAGTTGGAAATTTCTGGAATAGAAACCTATAGTCACTTTTAAACAATGCTCAAAATTTTAGGTTGAAATTATAGTTTATTAGTAACCACTTGTTCACACGTGGTTTGTTGTAGTAGAACTAAATGCACCTCCCAAGTTTAGGAGACACTAAGAAATCCTAGGGGTTATAAAAATGCTTCGAGAAATTGCATTCATAGTTTAGAAGAGAGATTTTACAATTATCAAGTAGCCACATACAAGTATTCTAAAAGGCACCTAATATACAATTCACATATACCTAAGAAATCTGACTTTTAAGGAAGTGACCATTTATTGTGAGTGAAAGTGTATGGCCTCCTCTCTTAGATATAAGGGTCCCTATGTCTACCTTTGATAGGGCCTTTGTTGCTATACATTGCAGTCAAAAGTATATGGCTCTTATTGCCTTGGCCATACACTTTGAGCAAAAGTGAATGACCTCATATAGTTATATTAGTGTAGCCATATACTATTGTCAAAAGTGAATGGCCTTTATTGTTGAAAATTTCTCCAAAGTGTATGTATGTGACAAGTAGCAAGTACAATCAATAGAAATTAACATTACCATTGTAGCTCTCTAACAAAACTATTACAAGCACTAAGTCCAAGTATAACAAAGCCAAAATCACCATCTACCCTTACTCATCCGTTTGGAGAGACTAGTGTTGCATCCCTAGCTCAAATCCTTTAAAAATACATAGGATGGAACCTAGATGTTGTCTAGACTGAAGTAGGTAGGGATAAGGCAACAACATCCAATAGACTATAAACACTTCTATATCTTCTATATGGTGACATCATGCAAATTTTTTTCAACCACATTAACAAATTGTAGTGAAAGATGTTATAAGTAGAATCTAAATTTTGTACTATTTAGAGAATATGTATAAATTTTCAAAAGAAACATGTGTAGACTCTTGTAATGGATCTTAAATACAATATGAAACAACATACTTGGAATTGTAAAGCAACAAAAAGTGATGCATGTATCATGCATTTTGATAATCTACTCACGTTCCAAATATTTAGAAGACAAGCATCGTTATTTCAGAGCAAAACTTATAGTTCACATTAGGTACTTGGCGGTTAAACGTGACAATACCTTAGTGTCCCTCTTTAAGGAGGTAGTTGAAATCAAGTATTTAACCTTTAATTCATTGATGATCACAAGTATGGCCACATTATGGGTTTTTTTTTCTGTTTCATTGACTCAATTACTTTATTCGTGGATACTTTAGAAACATGGTACAAGGTACATTTAAAATGTTAGAGCTAACAATTAAAAAAATGTTCAAGTTACTATACCATCACTTTTTCATAGTGTATTGTATTATAACTACTATACAACATATAGTAATGAGCCATAGTATATAATTTGTAAATCTATCCAAAAGGTAGTTTAAAAGAGAGGGGAAGAACCTACATAAGGAGCTTCTACTTTCCATTTGCAAATAAACAAATTAATGAACAACATCTCATTTTGGATTGTTATCTATTCATTCATTCTAACTCAAATTTGTGGTGGGCAATTTTCAAGGATGCCTTGTATGCATGAGTTAAACTTAGCCAGTTTAATACTACTTGTGGGGTTTTCAATTTTTTTTCTCCTATTGTATAGTACATGTGTGATTCATTTGTGTGTATTGTTTGATATATGATGTCTATATATGTTATAGATTTTTGAATTACAGTAGAGTCATGCTCAAATGCTTCAAATTTCAATTTTTCTACTATAGGGTGTAGGAAAATGGGCAAAAAGTAGGAGTAAAAAAAATAGGGGAATATCTATTGTGAAATAATAGGTAACTATCCTCCCAAATAAAAAATTTTAACGCACGTATTTATGGATTACAAGGTATAGTGAAGTGTACCCAAGGTCTTTGACATAAAATGTGCATGAATTGACATATTTGTAGTATTGGTATTGGAATGTTAATCCCTCAAGGCCTAACAACTTCTTAACAATCAAGGTTTTCAATGAGTTGTCCCATTTTGATATTTTTTGCACATGGATGTCGTTGAAATTTTATTTTTTACCATACAAAAGTAAAGACTTTGTCCAGTATGTAGAATTAATTGTGGAAAATATTGACGGTTGTACTTTTAGATTATAATAATTTTGGATGATCTACTATTTTGGATGATCTATTAGATAGGTGAAAAAATGTAGCTTTTGGGGAAGAAAAATTATACTTTTTACCCCCCCTCTGAAAAAATCATACACACTTTTGAACAAAAGGAGGCAAAAGTCAAAATTGACCAAATTGGATCCTACAACATTTTAAAATTGCTAAAAATATAATTTTGAATTTTTTTTCTCTAAAATCAATTTGTTTGTGCAAAGTAAAAACAAAAAATGTCCAAGAAAATGTTTTTTTCCATCCCCACTATTTCTTTCATTGTAAGAAAATTATGTTTGCTACTTTTTTCTAAAAGATCACATTTCCTAAACAATTTTTTAAATACTTTGCACATTGAAATTTTGAAAATAAAAAAATGCATCAAGTATGTCAACTTCTTACTCTACAATATCCTAGTTTACAAAATATTGAGAATTGTTTCACCCTACCAAGAATTTGCCATTGAAAATTAGAAGATACATTGTATCCTCTTAGTCCTTGTGGAGTTAAGGTATATAAGTATTATTAAAAAGAATGAATGCAAAATTATTTGGATGAAAGACTGAAAGTGAGACAAAAATTGTGATATATGAAATGTAAAATTGTTAGCATTTGATGTAACAAATAATCAATACAACTATTGCAACATTTGCAAGAACATCTTGTTGCATAAGAAAATGTGAGGTTTGCAAAAATGGAATTTGTAATATTACTTCTAAAATTCAGTGAATGAAATTTTGCTAGGATGAAAACATAACTATTTATCTCAAAGAGAACGTGACAATAGGTGGTGACATTGTACACTTTTATAATACTAAGTATAGAATGAAGCTTTGTTGCATTCAACAACACCATAAAGGCTTCATTAAGTTGCAAGGTTGCATAGTGGAAAAGATGTTTGAAGGTCATTGGAGATAAAAAGAATTGTAAATGAAAATATGATGGATGATATTGTGAATCAACCTTGCATTTAATACAAGAGCCTAGTAGTACAATTGTTGCAAGACTTGCAACATTACCCAATTGTATAGTATTTTCTTTAGTTTGACTTTACTTAATTTAAAACGCAATAATACTTTTAAATTGAATGAAAATTTGTAAGGATGAAAATGTGACCATTTGTGTAGAAGAAAGCATGGCACTAACTAAAGGTAGTCTACTCTTAAAGCAACCATTTCAACCTACCTAGCTCATCATTGACAGTAATAAATATATTTCAAACAACATGTCGCACTTTCCTAAATAAGGAACATGGTCGCTTTAAGAGTAGACTACCTTATTTGTATTTAATATAAGAGTTGATTAAATAGATATGGTAGCCGACCCATTCTTGATCACCCCCATTTCCAACCTATAGACCGTTCTATTTCTGTGAAGTTGTAGTGTAGTTCGAGAAGTAGTTTTGGTCATTATGATTGTCTGCAAGGTTGTCAATATTGCAACCAGCCCTTGGTCGATTTGGCAATTAGCCTATGGTTAGAAATAAAAAGGTCTATATCACCATTGTAGGTTGGAGAGAACTTTTACTAAAGAAGTTCGTAGTGATTACATTTTTTGTAATAAAATTCTGAAAAAATATGCAATACTTCCAAATTTTATTTTTGTACATGGGAAAAATTGGGCACTCAAAAAACTTGCACTCCAAATATGCGTAATTGCTTAAGTGCTTGGAAATGGGTCGTCTGCCTTAATAGACACGTATAAAATTGTGGCAAACGACCCACGTCATACCATAGATTTACTTATACCGGGGCGTGATACCCTGTGCAAAACTGTTTCCCGCGAACTCCCACCAATGGGCTGTGGTGAACGACGTGGGAATTGGCTGAGTTGGCCCGGTTGGTGGGAACAGGTCACCAGCTCAGATTCCCTGCGAGAACTGTCGTCCCCCAGGCATTCTGTGCAAACTGCAAAGGGAACTACAGTACTCTCTGCACATCGTTGGCACTAGGGTTTGCTCCTCTCCAGGACAGGGCATCGCGCAAGAGCCCATGCTTGCGCTTCATGGATTGATTTGCGCTTTGTGAAATTTCATTTCTGGAACACGATTTCGAGTAGAGGAGAGGTCTCTCGGGAAATTCTGGTAGTGGTAGTCGTCGTCACCATGCAACAGGGCGTGAGAGCCGTGGAGGCGTACAGACGGACGCTCCTCATCGACGGAGTCACGAGCGACAATGACTCCATTGCGCCCGTGTATAAACTGGAGGAGATTTGCACGCTCATGCGGACATCGACTCTGGATATCGTGCGGGAGCTTTTGGACCGGATTCTCAAGCGACTGGATCATAAGAGTCCTATTGTGAAGCAGAAGGTATTTGGTTGCGCTAACCAGCTCACTTACTGAAATTGGGGATTCATGTCGGTTGCTTGATCGGGATTGGAATTTGTGCGTGCGGACTGCAGAGGTGGTTCCGTGAAGTTGTTCCCGATCGAAGGCTGAGGGTTTCGTAATGTTTTGAATTCGCAGTTACTTAGGTGTGTTTGGGGGTGGCACATAATTTTACAAGAGCAGTTCTCTATTCGGCTATTTTTTTTCAGCATTCCTTTGGTCATTCAATGCTGCGATTGATTATGGTCAATTTGACTGTGGAGCATTCCATTTGGGTTTTAGACGTATTGTGAAGCAGAAGGTCTATGTTGCTCTCCAGCTCACTAAGATTGGGGATTGATGCTTTAGAGAAGGAAAACAGTGTCTACTTCTTGATCAGGGTTCGGATAGTTGGAATTGATGCTTTGGACTTCAGACTCCGAGGTTGTTGATGATCATGCTATGGATAGCAGGAGGGTTTGTTAATGCTTTTGGATTATGCAGTGGTGTAGGTCGTTATGTATTGCCGGGTGTGGCACAGAATTGTGCATGAGCAGTTCTGTTTGTCTATTTTTCTTCTGCATTCATACAATGCTGCGGTTTGATGATCGGTATGAGCAATTTATGCGTGGAACTTTCCGTTTGGGATTTGGATGTACGCAGTGTTGAATAACTGGACTGAACACCAATAGATATCTATGCTGGGAATTACGCAACTAGGTCGATCGTCCTGAATAGGCGCCTCGTAAAGTTTTCTCGCATTTTCTTGATTCCAGTGAATGCCTACTTGAACTGCAGCTTAGTTCATTTTGCAATGGTTTGCGCAGGCATTGAGGCTCATCAAATTTGCTGCTGGAAAAGCAGGCTTAGAGTTTCGCCGCGAAATTCAACGGCAGGCTCCAGTTATTCGAAATTTATTACACCACAGGTTGGATATTGATCTGTGCTTTGTGAGCTTGAAAGAGATGCATGAATCGGTCATTGACCTCGCAGCTTAAGCTCAGAAGGGAGCCGTTTTATCTGGTGGCGTCATAGGCGATTTGTCTGTCTTTTTTGCTATTGAATTGTTCGCAAATATATCGAGAAATGTGTTAGTATGTTGAATGCAAACCGATGTTCTTGATTGATCTCCTTTATTGTAAAGTGCAGGGGACAACCTGATGCTTTAAAAGGAGATGCACTGAATAAGGCTGTCCGTGAAACCGCACAAGAGACGCTCTCTGCCATATTTGCGTCCAGCGATAAACCGTCTGCTGAAGAAGTGAGTAAGCGCATGGAGGGATTTGGGAACACAAATTACGACTCATCCACTCGCGAGGTTAAGAAGTCGATGTTGGATGATGTGATGGGTTTTGGGAGTTCAACAATTCGACAAATGAGTGGGTTGACTAGTAGTGGGAGCAGCGGAAATTTTGGTAGCTCAAACTCTGGCAGCTACAGGTATTAACATCCTCGTACAGGTTACTGTTTCCATTCAAATTTTAGGCTACCACGAGAATGTATAGTTCAAATCTCTATTCCTTGGAAATGTGGCACAGATGCATTCTCGTTAATTACTTATTTTTCTTTACAGTCATATGAGCATTCATGTAGAGTCGATGCTGGAACTCAGATCTGATGTGCTTGCAAATACATTACAGGGGACCAAATTTAAGAAGATCTTTGACTGAAAGAGAAACTAAGTACAACCCTTCAGATAACCAAGTATCGACATATTCTTTGAGTTCACATGAAACTTTCGAATCCCGGGGTAGCAAGACAGAATCCAGTGGAGGGGGATCTCCACGTCATGAAGGAAGGCCTTTGACTCAGGAAGATCGGTTGGTCGATGTAATTACCACTCCAGGGGGTGTGCGGCTGCAACCGAGTCGAGAAGCAGTTCAAAACTTTCTCACAGCAAGTGCTAAATTGGATGGAGATAGACTTGGTCATGCGTTACAGAGCAAGTTACAAGCACACGCATGGCAGGTGAGCATTGCATGTCGTCTGTGGTTGTCTTTGTTATAAGCTGTAAAGTTATTATTACTATGCCTGTCGGCTGAAATCGATTTCATTTTTCTTGTAAAAGTGGGTTCATTGGGACTGCCATTGGATGTTAGTGAAGCTACTTGGTGGAGACTGACGGGTCCTCTGAACCAGGTACGATTGAAAGCCACGTGTATCGTGGAGGCTGTGTTGCGGCAAGTAGATAGCAATGATGTGTTTCAGAGAGTGGCAAAGATGTTTGAAGAGGACTGTGGTCCCATTGTTGAGAACGCACAATCTCCACAGGCTTCTTTGAAGGAGAAATCAAGGAAGGTTCGTTGCACTATGAACCCTCATGATTTTCTACAAGTTACGAGACATCCATGCATGTAATACCTTTTTTGTCAGTCGTCTCAATAGTAAAAGATTTTGGTGTTCTTCAGGGTTGAAGTTTGAGTAGTATGGTAAACCTTACTCTGGTGTATGTAATGCATTGTATTCTTGCAGGTTCTGGATCTGCTTGGACTGGGCAACTCAGAGGAGAATGAGCGCCAAACTGCATCAGGGCGCATTCCACCTCCACCTGGGTCCGCATCAGCTGTAGCGCCTCCTCAACAGCCTGTGGTGTTACCTGATCTCATGGATGGTTGGGATGCACCTGAAGGAACTGATAGTGCACAGGTGATCTTGCTGGACCAAGTGTGTCCGAATTTACTGGATTATTAATTTGTTGTAGCGCTTGCGAATATGTTCAAGAATTTTTTTGGATTTAAGACATTAGCTGGTCTGTTCTTTTAGCATGTCTATTTAGATCACCTAATGGACGTTTTTTTGGATGCAGGGCAATGGGACGCTTTCTCAACAACATGAACCCGCAACTATTGCCTCTGGTGCATCTTCTGCGACCGATGACTTGCTAGGAGGTTTTGGTTGGAACGAAAACGCTCAACAAAAAACTGAGACTAATAGGGAAACGGATATTTTCGCTGGGTTCTCAATGAATGCCCCAAGTGTCCCAAGTTCTGCCGATGACCTTTTCTCGGGGCTTCGGGTAGATTCAGTTGAGACTGCTGTCTCATGTGGACCCTCCGATGATTCTGGTCTTTTCGAAGGACTTTCTTTAGGAGGCGAGGATTCCATCACTTCACAGAAAGCCCAACCTGTTGCAGACAGCTTGGTAGATTTGTTTGGCGGTCTCTCGACTGAAACTCCTGTAAAAGCAAATGGTGCTTCGGTGGATCCATTTCAGGGTCTATCCCCTTCTGCTTCTGCTTCCAAACCTTCTCATGCAAACGGAACCAATATCAATCACTTACAGTCACTGGGTGGCGGTAATATCTCAAAACAAGGTGTTGGAAATGGACAGATTCATCCAAGCCAAGTTGGAACGTCGCTTGCTGGAGCAGCCCTGCCATCACAGATGATGTACATGAATCCGGCGTTATTGATGCAGATGGGTGGGGGTGCATTTCAACCTAACATGGTGCCTCAAGGATTTGGTCCTGGACCTGCTGGTTTTGCAGGGATGACACCTCTTCAGATGCAACAGCAGCTGGCAGCAAACCTTGCAAGCATGCAAGCACTTGGAATAGGGATGAACCTTCCTGCGGGATCACTTTCTCAAGGAAACGTAGTCTCTACGAGTAGTTTTGGGCCATCTTTTAACGATGGATTTGATTTCTCAAACCCTGCAGGTCCTAGATACTCAACAGAACCTAAAAAAGAAGATACAAAGGCTTTTGACTGGTTAAAGTTGAGTTGACTGGTAAGTCAGAATACGTGACATAGCTTTTCTTTTTTGTTTGGTAGAGAAGTTGATGTGATGTGTGCGTTTCCAGTTCTACGACTGCAGCCGTTGGGGAATTGGTGGAGCCATTGTTAGGCGTTACTGCCTTGTACTACAATCCTGTGTCCTGATTCTAGATAAGCTTAATGAGAAGGTTAGATATGTATTTGTAGAGGTGCTGGAGCATGCTCGTCCTTTCAATCTGGCTTCCTTCGAAGTTCAAGGCTGACACCAGGACTGAGTTTGTTGTTACTTCTTGAAGTATGAAATATAGCACCATTGGCCGCTCACCCATTTGAGCATACATTTTTCGCTTGGCTGTCTAGGAACGATTGGATTTGTGTGAATCACTGTCATGTTCTTTTCAAGTAATTATTATGAGCTGAGCATTTATTTTGTCTGATGGAATCCTTCTATTTCTCTTCTACTTTGTGATTGTAGTACCGGTAATTGTATGCAAGGGTGAGAGGATGTCATGGATTCTTTTGTACCTCCGGAATTGTTACATTCCACTTTCCACTTTCTAAGGTAGTGGTACGCAACGACGTTCCACTTTCTGCAGAACCTTCCTGGAGTACTATTTTTATGCAGATATTTTCTACACTGACAGCATAAGCATATGTACAGTACAGTAGACCTTGAGAAACACCCTCGTCACCTTCTGTCGGTATTGATGTACTCCACGCTGTTTCTGGGGAAGAACTCATTTAGTATTTAGCGAATAAATTCAATCCTCTTTAATGACGCTGTCTTTGCGGAACAAATGGCCTTCTAAATGCACTCACATTTAATCACAACTTGGTGTGTGGAAGTTGCCCAATTAACTCTTAAATGCCTCGATCCTATTTTAATTTTGGCACATTTTTGCTTATATCTTTGTACAAAAATATCATTTATTACAATTTTATGAAATTGGTCATTAACCCATAAACAATGCTGAGGACATTTTTTGGTTGAAGTTTTTTGGTTGAAGAATGATAAAGAATCTCTCCATGCATGATAGAGGTGCAATAATTCATCTTCCAAATTTTGTGTGAAAAGGGAATATCTTTTGTAGAAGTTTGATTTCCAATGAGTGTTTTTGCATTTTTTTTAAGTCAACAATTCATACGGTACCAAAACAAATAAATTCCATAGGGACTAGCTCATTCTTTAAGGGTTAAGGAAGGTTGTCATTTCAACATTCAAGCATTACATTGGATGAATGAGAAGTTGGTTGGATGAAATAGTACATGTAAGCCCTCCATTCATTGTATAGAATATGGACATTGAAGTGCTTAAGGGTTAAGGTTAGATGTGCATAGAATATAACAAACTTTCAAGCTTTTAAAAGAATGTACTTTCACAAGACAACTCATTAATTTGTCAATGTCCAAATTCATTAGGGAATTTTTTAAAGTTTGTACTCATATATTTTTACAATTGAAAAATATTACTTACATCAATTTCATCATAATAATCATGGAGAAAGTTGACCTTTAAAGATCCAAGCATTATTTTGAATGATGAGAATTTTTTTTGGACATCACATTATCTTGAAGAACTTTATTTATCATTCATAAGATGGGCTTCAAAGTCCTCAAGAATTAACATTGCTAAATGTACAATGTTAAAAATTGTCAAAGTATATCTATTTTACAAAACTACAAGAATGTGGGCTAGAAGCTTTGTAATTTGTTTCAAGTTTACAATAACTACTTTATGGATGTAGCTTATTTTATAATAGGAATTATGACAACAATTGAATATTATGGCAAAAATATTAGGATAAATTGTGAAGGAAGGAAACATTTTATAAACGCCAACATGCTAGCACTTGGTGTTAAAAGACAAGCCAATCACTGTGGAAATCATTTGTTTGGGTATGGTGTGAATTATTGGCTCAAAAAAATTAAAAAACACTCATTGGAAGACAAACTACTATAAAATACCTTTCCCTTTCACACACAATTTGGAGATGAATAGTTGCACTTTATATAGAGAGATTCTTTGTCATTCATTGGCCAAAAAATGTCCTCCACATTGTTTATAGATTAAAGAACATTTCATATTTCCATTTGGTCAAACTTCATTAGTTTTCTATTTAAAATATCCCTTTCAAAAATTTGATAGTTTTCTATTTAATATATCCCTTTCAAAAATGCCAAAAGTAGTATGATTTTTTTAGCAAAAATGGAGATCGTAGTCACAGTAACAAACATCATGGGGTAACTAATGTACTCCTTGAGCTCACACAAAGAGAAATTTAATAGAAAAAGTTCAAAAGTGGTATACTTTTGAGCTTCCAAGATGCTACCTTCAAAATGCCACAAAAACTACAATTTTAATATTTGTCAATAAAGATGAAGTGGAATAAAAAGTAGATGAATGGAGCTATATTTTCTTATTTATGGTTTAAAACATTTAAATTTGAGAACTATGTGAAAATTGAGGTTTGATCCTAAATCATCCAAAACCATTCATTGGAGGTCAACTATCAAGACATCCTTTTTTGCACAAAATTTCCAAAGATGAACATTTGTACTTTTATTTTAAATAGAAAGATTTTCTATCATCCATTGGTCAATTTTGGGCCTTCATCTCCTTGTAGGAATAAGGATTATGAATAATGTTAGCAAAAGGAATCTAGTTCAAAGATGTACCTAAAACTTATTCCTAAGACCACCCTCCCAAGGGAGAACAGACCTAAATTAGGAACTAATCAAAAGTAACGATTCCTGAGAAAAAGACATCGAAATGACGTCCCGAGAAGTTGTTGTCCAGGTGCTTCCCCCCCGCTTGGTCATACGAAGACTCTTACTAATCACTTCACTAATCACTTTACTAATCAGTGTCACTAATGAGATGACTAATTTAGGAGGGTAGTAAAGAAAAGGGCAGCCGACGGACGCCGATACGCTTGTTGTGATTCCACTTGGACGGCGATGTCGATGGCTATGGCGGACCTGCACCTTCGCACATTCAGCTCGTGCGTGCCCTCGCAGCGCCTTGCTGCGTCGGCTCCGGCGTCGAAATCCTCGTTCGCATTGCCCAGGTTTGTAGCTTTCGATTGATATCCTGGTCGTGGAATTCCGCTCACGGACGCGCGAATGGTGCTTCGTTATCCGCGCGTCCTTGGAATTGACTTGAGGTTTTCATGTTTCGTTTTACTTGTCAGTCACTGAGCTTGTGGAAGCGAGGATTTGTAGCTATTCTTCGGAATTCGGCGTTTAAATTTTGTTCCTCGGTAAGAACTTCGTCGGAGAGGAGAGTTCCGTGAGTGGCGCTGACTACTGCAGTGAGGCGTTTGATTCGAATTATTGTGCTATTGTAGAGGATTTCGGATGAATTTGAGACCTCGTGGTGTCTGGAAGGGTTTGTTCGAACGTAATTTTGGGATATCATTCCTTTTTCTATCATCTTAGGTTCTGCTTGAGTATGCGTCGAGACGCTGGATTTGCGGATTTTTTTTTCAGAATTGGTCAGGCTTTCTTCAAACTGGAATAGCGACACAACCAAATAGCTAAATTCGTCAACTTTTCCGTATTTTCAAAATTAGCACGTCAAATTCTTTTCTTCCAGGAAACAGAGCATAGTCATGGACACAATTTTCTCACCTCTGTTATATTAGCTCGTAGACCTTCCTATATTATCTAGTGAAGCTCCAAAATAGTGTTTATTCTTCAGTAGAATATTAGCTACAAGCTCTAATAACTTTGGAGAGGTCCAAACATTTGGATTTGCAAGGTCGCGTTTAGTGACTTTAGTCTAGTGGGATATATTTTATTTTGTTTCCTAGTTGAACAACTTTGAAAGATAAATTAACTGATTATCTACTTACAATCTCTCTATAACATTATTCAACGTATTGTTACAGTACGTAGGCGTACTATTTCAACAAGTAGGTTTTCTACGTAAGAGAACCTCATTCTTGCAGGACAGTGAGACTAAGTTGGAAAGAGAGTAGAAAACATTTATGATGATTTGGTACATCATATCATAAATACATCATAACTATTGACAAGCCTCAATGACTTCCAAACACATCCCTACCTGCCTGATGTTTGAATAGTGATGTTTGAATAATGTTATGTATGTGTAATTAAAATCTTTATACCTACAATGTTTGAATTGATTAAGAAGTTGAGTTCGTAGGTTTACGCTAGTCTAGAGGAGCAAGGCTCACTCCATTGAATTATCAATTACACTTGTTTCTAGGAGGTCCGAGGAAAACCACTTGATGGAAACTAAGAATGGCCTTGACGGATATCTCTAATATGTGGGCTTAGCGTGCGCATATTGATTTCCATGTCTCTTCCTACGTCTCTTTCTTATTGATTCCAAGGTCTAATATTGTTCCTACTTATATATTAATTGGTTATCTTTATTATCCTGTTTTGCGCAGGAAATGCGATGTGCAAAAACATGCATTTCCAACTCTTCTCTTGCAAAATCAGTGCCCTGGTTGGCCTAGTGCAAGAGGGAAGACTGTCGCATGTGCTGCGTCTGTGAGCACCTCAGGTGTAACTACTGACACTGAGAATTGGAACCAACAAGCTCGGGATGCTAGACTGCAGCACCTAGAGGCACAAGCGTTAGAAACCTTGAAGATTACAGTGGAAAGCTTTGAGAGGCCAGCGTTTCCGTGTGCTTTGATCGCAGGTGATGTGGTATGCATTCCGATTAGAACTTAATCTCTCTTCCTCTCTTCTTCTTTGGTTGCGACAAGTTCGGGTTTTACTGTTGATACAGTATGAGTTGATGAGTTGATGATATTTCTTCTCTTGGCAAGTTCGCAAATGGAGGTAGCAAGAGCTTTCCTGTGTGAAAGGGATAATTCTCCGTTGAGGATTGGCACATTTAGTCATTACTACACGAATGCTTTGGGAGTGATATCTGCTAGAAGAAGGTTTTGAGGACTTATTTGGTCAGTCTTCTTATTTTCCTTTTTCCGTGCGTCACATTGTTCTGTGGACAGGTTATTTTAGATCTTCTAAATAGGATAGGAGCGCTATCCAGTGAAAAAGTGAAAATTATCTTCATCGACACTTTCCATCTCTTCCCCGAAACACATCAATTTCTCAGCGAGTTGGAGGTAGATATTTCGAGCTTGACTTCGTAGGACTGGTACATGATTGGAAACATTGGGGTTCTCTTAAACTTTTTACATTGCTCTATCTCTTTAGTATGTTGTCTAGGTCTGGTCAGATATATAAACCTACATTTGTTGTAAGCATATGACTCCATTTATCTGCTCAAATCAACTGCTCTCATCCTGCTTTTACATGCTACTTTCGTGCAGCACGTGTGCAATAGAATGCATGCAGGGTATGTGTCGGTGATGACTACAGTGCGCAGTAAGAGATTCGAGATCACGAAATGAAATTCGTCGCACTGCAACAATTATGTCCTCTGGCATTAAGTCAACCTCACCTATGAATGCGTTGTTTCTTGCAGAAGCGATATGGATTCAAGGCACACAAGTTTCATGCCGCCGATGTAAACAGCAAGGAGGAGTATGACGCCAAGTTTGGATCCGATCTATTCATAACTGTAAGCTGATTCGTCCTCTTGGCTGTTTGTCGATCACTGTTTAAGAACCGTTTCATTTCGTATCCGAAATAATGGGATGCATGTAGTTGAGCCTCTTGGGTAGTTCATGGTCTTAACATTCTGACGGGGATTACAGGATATAGAAGAGTATGACCGCATCTGTAAGGTCGAGCCATTCAGCCGTTCTCTGGAGACACTGCAGGTAACTCAAAGTTGGCAAGCATTTTTGTCTCGTGAAGTACTGGTTGACTGTACCTGGGAATAAGCTACTTGGTTTAATTTTGTGATAGAGTCTTGACTATTATCTAGTGCGCCACTCCAGGTAGATGCCATGATCAACGGGCGCAGACGTGATCATGGTGCAGAGAGGGCTCATCTTGAGGTATGTTAACTTCGTCAGATCATTTTCTCCCTTCACACCTGGAGTTGATATCTGCAAGCTCGTGGTATGTGTTGAGGTTGTGGTAATTATCTCACTTTTTCTTGATCTGTATGGTGAATGTTATATTACACGTATGGCGGCTGCTACATTTCCAATTAAATGGAGGGTCATTTATATTGAGTACATTCCTAGGGTTTCGCTGAGAATTTACTTGGTGTGAAATTGTTCTCAAAGTTCCATTCTTCTGGTGCGTTTCTGACGCGGGAACTTGCAGGTTTTTGAGGGAGGAAAGATGAGTAAAGTGCAGCCTCTTGCTTACTGGGAGTTCAGGTATGACCCGATAGTTAGCTAAGCAGCACTTCGACCATGAGGAGTTGGTTGTTAGATTGCTGTTGCTGTCTAGATAAAATCCTGAAATGGGATGGCTACTTGCAATTGATTTAATCTCATAGACACTGTTGCTTCAACCAAGCTGAGTATGAATGGACGTCACAGGGATTGCTGGGATTACTTGAAGAAGTATTCGTTGCCTTATCATCCTCTTCACGACCAAGGCTTTCCAAGCATTGGCGATGTGCAGTCGACCGTTCCTGTTTCTCGTGACCAATGGTTCGAGTATGCGGGAGAACGTTCAGGCCGCTTCCAGGTGACTGTCATTCTTGTTGGCTCGTCAATTAATGTATTAGTAGTCTATAGCTCAATGACTGTTCCTTGTGAATTTACAGCAATCACCTGAGCATACGGCACTTCAATTTATCTGAAATGTAACTTACGTAAGAGGAACCACATGTCAAGACTTAACCCTATAATGAAGACGCTGCGGCCTAAAAGTGTCCGATGGATGACAGAGGATCTCTTAAAACAGAAGTGCAGATGTTCATCCTTAGAAATTTTGTGTGAAAAGGGGAGGTCTGGCACAGTAGTTTGACCTCCAATGAGTGGTCTTGGGATTTTTTAAGCAAATGATTCAATCGGTAGCAGAAAGGATGATTTCCGCAGAGACCAGCCCGTCGTTTCAGGGCTAAACTTGGGAACTGACACACCAAATCACCCCAAAAGAGTGCCCTTCGATGCTATCAATTTTGAGTCACGAGCCACTTTCGGTTCATATTTGAAGTAATTAAGTCTTGGGCAACATTGTGAACATAACGAAAGTTTCTTGTGTGCAACATAGGAAACTGACACGGAGGTTTGTCTTTTTGTAGGGACTGAGAAATCCAGATGGGACGGAGAAGACAGAGTGCGGGATACACGTAGGAGGCAGCAATTGAGTTCTGTAGGAACTGTTCATCTGCTGGTGGTTTCTTGGCTTTTGTCTGCAAATTGTACAAAATGAGATGTAGCTTTAATGGTTGTGCGTTGTGCCCTTTCTATGCTCTCAACGGACTGGTAGCCTCTACCCCTTGACCGTTGGAGCTTCCGAGAACAGAAGGGGTCATCTTATGGCTCAATTGAAGGATGAGATGTACTTTTCTGTGTATCTTATGTTTTGCGCAGTGAATGGGATGTTTTATGTTGAAGGCATTGGCCTACTTTTGTTTCTGTTGTAAGGTGGGAGGTCCATAAATTGCCCATTTAAGAGCCGAAACTGAATTTGGGGGAGGTGAAACTTCTTATAATATTTTTCCTTGAAAGACAGATAGAATTGGCATCTAACCCAAGTCATTTCATATTTTCTGGAGCTTTGTGGAATTAGTTATGAAATTTTGAAGTTGAAATGACATAGGGCTTAAGAATCGCCCACCTCCTCCAATGTACATTGTTTGTAAACTGTTGAAGGCTATGAAAAAGCAACATGTACAAACAATGTATATTTGAGGAAGTGTGCAATTTTTATGACAAGTAGAATGATTGATTTGCCTTGTTGGGTATTATTGAATTTTTTTTTAAATTCCACAGAAAGACAAATGTGAGAAATGGGGAGAGCAATTGAAATTTTATTCTTTTGACAAATCATGAACTTTTTATGAATTTTTGAAATGTGTTGTCTAATTGGCCCAAAAGATAGTCTTTAGACTATAAGTGAGTAAGATGACCATTATGGATACATTTTTTATTGGTTTGGTGATAATTGTGATTGCAATCACTAATTACTCCATCACCATCATTTAAGACATTGATTGTAGCTACTAATTCAACTTAATGTAGCCCAAATCTCATTTGCTAAAAAAAGTCTTGTCATGGGTTAATGCAAGACTTTAATGAGTCATTCCTTAGGTATTTTTGGTAGGTTTTCTCCTTGTTCCATGCTAGTTTACCTTATTTGTAGCACTAGACCAACTACCTAAATCATGTGACTTTAGTGTATGCTAAGAAGTTGAATGGTTCACAATATTAAACCAAGACACCAGTGTCTATAGTTGTGTGGTCAAACATCAAAGTCTTCTACTTTGAATGCTTTATTTTGCCATTGAAAATGAATTAATAGCATTTTTTTAGAGAGTGTTGAATTTTGGTAGTTTTAAGAGTATTTGTCAATTTCTAGCTACCCTATGGATCTTTAAGGATTAAGAAATAAGTTATGGATACAAAGTTCTTCTTCCTCTCTTCTTTACAAACCCAATAGTTAAAATTATACTAAGAGGTGGGTAAAAATAAATTTAAAAATTTATTTTTTATTATCATGGAGTTGGGATGCACCCAAGCCAAATGAAAATAAAAAATAAAATGAAGAGTGAATGAAAAGAATGTATAAGTAAACCTCTTTAAAGCAATAGGTCCAAGACTTGTTTGATACATTACACTAGAGAGGTTATTACATTAGGGAGGGACATTTGCAATCGTGATGTTTGTATATGGCTACAATCAATATTTCTTGACAGAGGTTTATTGACTTATAGAGTATTGATTTAGAAAGGTTCTACCTGTATTAACAAGTCTACCATTTTTTGACCCCTAAAGCTCTTTTTCTTTTGCATGTATGAATCTCATGCATGCATATAAATGGATCTTCAACTCTTTTTGTCCAAGGTGCTATTTTTGTGCAATTTTGAAAGTATTTTCATATCTTTGATCCAAAAAACTTAGGGGATTAAAAGCACTAAAAAATCAACCACTCCATCTCTCCTCCAAATAACCAATGAATGACCAAGAACCATAACTAAGATAATTATCCATTGTGATCACATAAAGACCCCTAGCTCACCAATTAATAGTGTATTTCTCTAACAAAAGTATTCATAAATTGAGTCACCATCTAATATGAAATGAAAATTGAAAATTGTGTTGCAAGGAACATGAGCACTCACTTGGTAGTAATGTATGAGGTTCATAAAGCGCCCATTTAAGAACTCAAAATTAATTTTGGTAGGTTCAACTTCTTGAAATATTTTTCAATAAATTTTCCTTGAAAGACAAATGGAATCGGCATCTAATTCAAGTTATTTCATTTTCTTTTTGAGCTCTATGGAATTAGTTGTGAATTTGTAAAGTTGAAATGCAATGGTCACCCAAAATGTCCACTACGAGAAATGTCCACTCTTTGTACATTGCATGTTGGTACAATGAGAAAGCAAACCATCTAAAAAAACAATGTACATTTTAGGAGGTGGACACTATAAGAGCCCAAGTGCTTTACAACCCTTCTACCTTAACCCTAGAATACTAGGTTGTTCACCATAGAAATCATCCTTTTGGGTATTGTGTGAATCATTTGCCTTAAAAAAAAAAAAACACTCACTAGAGGTCAAATTATTGTGTAAGACCTCTACTTTTCATTCAAATTCCAAGGATGTACCTCTGTCTAACATAGAAGGATTCTCTATCATCCATCGGACACTAAAGCAGTAGTTTGCTCTTAAAACAACCTTTTAAGAGTTGATTGCATTTGAAGAAAGTTAAACTCATTGAAACAATGTTCAACAAATTTATGTAGGAAGAAAAGCATTTTAACCCAAGTCGTTTCATGACAATTTTTTGAACCTTTGTAGAATCAGTTACGAGTTTCCAAAGTTGAAGTGCACCTCTTGAAATGTACACTGCTAGTACATTTGAAGAAAGCAAAATGTACCTCTGTGTTGGTTGTCCGCACTCATCAGCAGGGTTAATAAGATGACCTTCAACGGAGTTGACCATGACAACACCTGCAGTGGCTGCCAACTGACTATTGATTGAGGGCCCGACTCTGACTTGCATGGCTCGTCTCATAAGTTAGTGCAACTTAACTTAAGCTTCGTCACTCATCATGAATTTTTGTTTTTTTCTCGCATGTGCAGCTGAGCAAAGCTTCTGGCAGTGTCACTGTATTCTGAGGCCCACAGATTTGGCGGAAAGAGGAATAGATTGGGGACATATAAGTTACAGGAGGAAGTCATTTTCATGGCTTGAAATAGTCCATCGAAACTCCACAAAAATGACTCGAAAATGACTTGATGGGCAAGCATTTATCGTAAGGGACACGGAAACGAAAGGAAAGGAACCTTCTGAAAGGAGTCTTCTTCCTAACTGATGAGGTATGGAGTCATTCATACACTCATAACATTATTAATCAAAGTTCAAGGGGCACTTTTGCTTCCTAGCTGAAGGCAGAAGCCCCCCAGCATGACAACTTCCCAGCCAACCAATGACTTTATGCACATTAAACTAAATTCACTCCCAAAGATCCAAAGAGGGATTAAGGTAGTATGCTCTAAAAGCAACCACTTACAGGCTGGTTTACCTTGTTCATAGGCTTCTATAGACATAATTTTTCTTAGATCATTTTTCAAAGAAAGAAAAATTAGTGTGGAACCTAACACAAGTGGTTTTGTATTTTTCCAAGCATTTTTGAATTACTTATAAATTTTCAAAGATTCAAGGCATAGGCACCTGTTTGTGACCATAAGTCTCTCAAAATCCGTCCACTTGCAACTTGTAAAGAGATGTGTGGAAATCAAAGGCATTGATTGGCTCTTGCAATAGAAAAATAATTTTTTCTCGATGCATTCATTTGCTAAAGTGGTCCATTTAAGGATCACCCCATCTCCATTCTTCATCCAAAAATAGGGGCAATTTGAAGAAGATGGGCACTTTTAGAGCATACTAGCTACCTTATTCCAATCTCCAAGGGAGAATGGTTGAAAGCATCTCCACTTGGCTACATAGTGTTGGGCCAACGAGTTTCTTGCATGTTGCACCCAATCTTCTTGGACCTTCTTCCTACTAGGTGGAGACTTTGCTAATTTTTTTCATAGGTCACTCCAATTTTGAAGCCATACACTTCAAGCTGCAATGACAATAATGTTTGACTTGTGGCATGACATTGATGGAAAGAACAACTTGTAGGGCTTGAGATTGATAAGAGCTCAACCCAAAAGAACAAAAGAACTCACAATTTCAGCTGTACAGATTGCTCTATGTGAAGCACTACTCCAACTTATTCCACAACTCCCAACAGCTTCATCCTTCCACGTTAGTGAAAATCCTGATCAACTATAGCATGAGCAAGGGAATCTGGATTATTGCCTTGGAATTTGTCTCAATTTGTCTTTGTTGGTGGAGGTAGAATATGATGGTGGGCCCTTCATTTACTTTTTGCCATGCCAAGTTTGCGAATCTAATAGCATTCCACTGTTGGTTGGTTGGTTGGTTGGTTGAGATGCTCTTAGACTTCTTAACAATGTTATGCATGTTTCTCAAGACTTTGCATGGGACCCAAGATGTACATCCTCTTAATTTACACCAACCAAAACAAAAGCTTGGAGTTATTGAACTTTTTAAAGCTTGGTGTCACGATTAGAGTTTTTTTGTTTTTTTTCTTCTTTTGTTGAAGTGGCTCCAAACAATTGGCTTAGGCTTTTGATTCTAGTACATATTGCATAATTTTTTTGTTATATTGGTAGCTACAATGCTATTTTTAGTAGATTTGATAATAAATCTAGCTAAATAATCACATTTTTATTATTATTCTACATTCTTAATGGACGAAATTACAAAATTCCTACACAAGTAGGGAACAATATCACTCTTTCTAGCAATGAATATATACATTTTTAAACCCCATCAAACCTAAGAAGAGGAGAAATATATATTTGGAACTTTTAAGACAAAATACATTGTGTGACTTGAAAAAGATCTAAACACAAGATCTTCATTTCTACAAGTTTTCTTTCTCTTTCCATCTCTATAAGTCAACAAATTATGAAGCACCAAGTGAACAAACTAGTCACATAATAGACAATTCTTCCAAACATATTTGGATGTAAGTTATTTCATCCCTTTCGTAGCCCCCCTACAATCAAGAACCTTTCTTAATCTAACCAATAAATGTGATATCAATCTTCGGAATTAAATAAAGGAGTGGGATTTTATTAAATGTTTGGGGAGAATCATTGGTTAGTTTATAGTTAGCTAGTAGAATTTGTGGAAAAAAGAAACCCGGTTATAATTTGAAAATATCGTGAAAAAAATCAGTGTAAAAAATCTATAAATTTTTTCTTCCGAGGAAAAAATAGAGGAAAAAACTAGACTCAAGGCTTGAAAAAACATTTCAATGAGGAAATTGAAGGAAAATAGCTAGTAAAACTAAAAAAAGAATCCCAAACACTGATTTCACCCACATTTTACATGTATGGTCAATTTCGTTAAAATGGCGGTATTCCGCATGCCATTTTAATGGAATATCCTCCACAAATGAAGAATAAGTGTGCTACGATAGGGTCATACATGTGCCAATTTCATGCCTAACACATTCAAATCGCTTCTAGTTCACACATTTCCACTCTCCTCAGACAATCTTTCCATTATTTTCATTCTTTCACTGGTTTCATTTTGTGCCATTTTAATGGAATACCGCCATTTTAACGAAATTTACCATATGTTTTTATCCATGCCCATGAATGTCAATTTTCATCCACATTTTACATGTTTCCTCCGTGCCCATGAATGTCAATTACACTTCCTGACTTCCTTCAAGATAAAGTTATATAAGTACCTTTTTTTGGTGCCTGTCGAAAGAAACAAAATAAACCGCCTGATGGCCGCCGCTGACGGAGGCCATCCATCATGACCCCCTCCCGCCCCGCCTGCCTGTATGTTGAAGTGAATGAATGCCCCTCTTCCTGACTCATGAAGCAAGCCCAATAACTCACGGTCCCGGACATCATCAATCATGCGCCATTTTGCCTCATTATCGCCACTGCAGCAGCAGCAGCTGCCCATTTGACACACCATCTCTGACAAGATGATGATGATGATCGTCATGGAGAAATGGCCCCGACTCAAGAGCCCCGAGATTTTTTTAAGATATCATTTGGGGGCACCGGGGGATCTCACTCTATATGGGGATGGGTGAAAGGGTCAGCCGGAAGAATGTTTTTGGCTGCCGGGAAACGAATACCGTCGGTACTCAAGTGTTGCCCCCCTGCCCAACTTAAGGTAACAGGTCCAGAAATCGCCCACCGAAGAGCTGAAACTGAACTTTGGGGAGGCATAGCTTCTTGAAATAATTTTCGGTAAATTTTCCTTGTAAGACAAGTGGAATTGGCATCTAACCCAAATCGTTTTATGTTTTTTGGAGCTTTGTGGAATTAGTTATGAAATTTTGAAGTTGAAATGACATAAGGCCCTAAAATGTATATTGTTTTGTACATTGTTGAAGGCTGTGAAAAAGCACATTTGAGGATGTGGGCGGTTTTAGAGCCTGTTACCTTATTACCCATTTTTGTTAACTTGTACACAACTCATTACCAAGCATTTTTTAGAAATAGTTGTACAATTTTTCATATTGTCTTTAGACATGCTCCAATTTTCCCCGGGGTGATTATTTACGAAATTGACCTACACATAGGGTAGCTTCTTCAAGGTAAACATGTCTATTACCAAGCAGATTTGACAAATGGCTTCTCCAAGGTACCCTATGTGTGTAGGTTACCTTCCCTTGGAGAAGCTACCCTATGTGGAGGTCAATTTTGTAAATAATTATCTTGGGGGAAAATTGGAGCATGTCTAAAATTGGTATGAAAAATTGTACAACTATTTTTGAAAAATCTAAGAAAATCTCATTGTTGAAAATTTTGAATATTCAAAAATTATTCTTAAGAAAATTTTGAAAAAAAGAACACATTCACATATGAATAAAAGAAAAATCAAATCATTTCACCAAAGTATCAAAAAATTAGGAAGAGCAAGATGCCAAAAGCCAAGAAAATCAAATTCAACCTCAGATTTAGCTAAATTGTCCAAATGCCAAATTTAAATTATTTCAACATGAAGGTGCCAAATCTAACCTAAATGTATGGTATTTGTCAACTTACGTATTTTCCAAAGATTGAGAAGTTTGAGAGAAGTCATTTGCAAGTGCAATCAAGACATTCCAAGGACAATAAATGAATTTTCTATGATTTTCAATCAAAGTTTGTTGGGACTAAATTGATAAAGCATGGGTGGGTAGCCCCATGCTAATCCACGTGATGACGTGTCCCCTCTCCAAGTGCATTGTTATTAGGTTGCCAAAAGGTTTTTAAGATTGTGGTAAAGGGTGGGTGACTAGCACAAATGGTAGGATCTAGTACATATCGGAATTGTGTGACTCTCAACATTGGGTTGTTCTATCTTATAAGGTGGGAACCTCCCAATGCGCCACTAACCCCAAACCGCCACCATTACTCTTGGTACAATCTCCAAAATCAATATGTACGTGTGTGGAAGAAATTATTTTAGAACCTCGATCCAAAAAAAAGTTTTGATCCTTGCATACAATATCCAAAATGTTGTGTTCACTAGTGTGTTGGAACCTCCTTTCACTTGCCAACAAGAAAATATAAAAATTTGACTGTTCTAATAGTAGTAATATTCTATAGCTCATAGGGCTTAAGTATGTTTGACCTCAAAATATAACTTTTTTTAGTTCAAAAAATGACCTTAAATAATTCCTTAAATAAATAAGTAAAAATAGATTTTAAAACATTATCATAACTAGAACTTAACATTTTGAACTTAATGAAAAAATCCTGTGAAAATTACAATATTCAATCTATAATCAATTTTTGAATGAATTTCCAATTTTTTGTTTCAAAGTCTACTGAAAAATATTGGTCAATGTGGTAAATGATCTAACTGCATGGATGTGATCTAAATTTTATTCTTAATAACTTATGTTTGAGATATGTCATTAAGTTATTATTCTAAGTTGCATTTTATAATACATCTTTACAATTTTGGGAATTTGGACTACCTTTAGTTCTTAAGGGTTTAAAGGTTAACATGGAATAAAACTAAGAAAATATAAGGTACTTATTCCTACTTGTGTCTTATTTGCAAAACCGCCCCATTTTGATTCTTGGTGAGAATGTAAGCCCTTTAAACATGAAAGTCTAGGTTTGATTTTGAAAAAACTAATTTATTCATAAATTGCCCTCAAAATGCATGCAAAGAGAAAATTGGATTCTCTTTGGGCTCCCAACAAGATCTAGCCAAAAATTAGACAATTTTTATAATGGAAACCATGCTCAAATGTTAATTTAGATGAATTTAGGTGCAAATTCTATATATACATACCGATGACAAAACGTCAAGAAGTAAGCACAAATTGTAACATTATTTAGTAATGGAGTTGGTATGTAATTTGATTCTACACACATAAATAAGTTGATCTATATTTTGTATACCCAATAAAATTTATAAAATTGATTTTAGGATTAGGGTATGTTGGGAATGGTTGCCTCCACCTTTTGTGCCTCCCCCCCCCTAACTATTGCCTATAAGCTACAAGGAGTGCAAGCAATTTAAGGTAGCAAACACTTAATTGCAATATTTTCAATCTTCAATACCTAATAAATGGCTTTGAATGAACACTTCCATAACTTAAAAGCCACAACACTTTCAAAAGCAACCAATGAGACGTGAGGAATTTTCTAAACAAAAAAAATGAAAGTTGAGACATTTTGTGATTCAAGGGTGTCCATTCAAGGTGAGTCTAGTATTATATTTAGTCTATCTTATGTTTTCAACTTAAAAAAATTGTGAAATATTGCGAAAGCATCGAAAAATTATGAAACTAGTTGGAGTGCATTTTTTTTGAGTTTGCTAATAATCTTACTAATTTTTTGGGATCATTCAACCCTTGAGACAATGGAACTAGAAAAAAATGTCACTTTTAGGTGTTTCTACCCTATTCTTGGAAAAATGATTGTTGGTTCCATAGAGGTAAGGAGAGAAATTTTATTCACAAATTTAAAAGGAGTAAATTAAAAATTAATTTACTTAAATGTCTAAGCATAAAAGCATTTTATGTTCAACCTTCGACTAGCCTAAAGTAACTACACTTAAGAATAAATTTCTTACAAATTGATTTTGTAGATTCTTTCTTTAAATATATACAATACTAACACAATAGTTTAGAGTTGGTATTGGATATATGAATAATCATTATTTATTTTTAATATTCATAATTTATTCATAAAGTATCCTAAAAATGTATCCCAAAGATACAATTACACTGTTTTTTAACCCTTAAAGGACGAAGGGGTGACCTTGGAAATCATCTTTTTCCATTACCTACTACAAACTACTATAGAAGACCTTGCCTTTTCACAACAAAATTCCAAGGATGAATAGTTGCACTTCTGTCCTACTACAATGATTCCTTGTCATCCATCGGACGCCAAACGTCTTCCTCGACGTTTAAGGATTGTCAACAAGATATAATAAAAAATTAAGACATCCTAATTTAAAAAAAAACATATTTATTAGGATATTTTTAGATATAAATGCTTTGTGTTCACTTCTATTATTTAAAAAATTGAAGGAAGTAGATTCTTTGAATTGGTTCAATTTAATTGTAAGAGAAAATGGTTTGGTGGAATAGAAAATGGTTTGGTGATTAACCCTTGAGCACCCTAGCGCCTCAAATCTGACCTCTCAAAATTGAAAAATTTCCTTATTTGACTATTATAATCTTTTTAACAATATGGTCAAGGAATGTGTCCCTTTCCTTGGAGCTTTGGGCTTGTCTCCACTACCAATTGGTACGGTCAAAAGGGATTATGTGGATTTCTTTTTAGGTGATACTTTGATTGAAATGAGTTCAAAAGGTTTGGATTTTAGTAAACACACGATGGGCGCTCATGGGTTAAACCCTTCCAAGGTGAAGAGTAGAACCCTACTAAGATTGAAGTGAAGTTACATCTTCTAAATCAAAAACCATTTTTCTTCTAGCTAAATCATTTATTTAATGGAATTCTTTGGATGTTACTTACGGTGGATCTTACAAGGTATTGAATCACTCCATCCAACAATGATTATTTCTTTGATTGTGACATTTACTATTGGATTTATATGGGAGTTTCAAATGTATCATCCAAGATAGTATGTAGCAACATTAAGCATAATTGTCAAAAAGCATCCCAAAGTAGTCAACCCTAAGCCCAATCCTAAGCAAAGATTGTCTTTACAAAAGGATTTTTGCAATTGACACCTTATTCTATCAAGCTCACATTTAATTTGCAACCAACATTAACAGAAATTAATGATCGTTTGATGAGTCATTTGAATAATTCAAAGCACTAAAAACTAATTTGTTTTATACCAAAGATTTTCCATACCGGTAGTCATCTTGAAGACTATATTATGAATTGCCCATAGGGGTGTGAGATAATCTATAATTTTTTCCACCAATCATTCCCTTGTTTCTCCACTCTAATTAGGGTACATAGAAAAACAATCTTGTTGCAGATAAAAAATGGAAGTTAGCCTTTTTCAAACCAACAAAGAAAAGAAAGGGAAATTACTAGCAACTAGTAGAATTTCAAGGCCAAATTTGACATTGGTAATCGTAATTTATTCAAACCAATATAATTTTTGTCTTTTATCTAGCTTTTTTGAAGTGGTTTAATTTCATTTACAAATGTCTAAATTTGAATTTTGGAGAACCTACTTTGAGATGTGCTTCTAATGATAAAAATTTCAAGTTCCAATTACGAAACAATGAAAAGTTAGAGTTATTTGTTGGGACAAATTCTAGAGTGCATCAAAAATGACCTAAGAGCTTCTCCAAAACTCAAATTTAGACATTGGACAAAGAAAATAAACCACTTGATAAGCTAGCTAAAAGACAAAATTATCGTGGTATTAGAGAATCACGGTTACCAATGCTGATTTTGTACTCCAAATTGCACCCAATTTGGAGTGCAAAGTGCATTGGTAACTATAATTTGTCACCACCACTATAATTTTGGTATTTTGTCTAGCTCATGAAGTGGGTTATTTTCTTTGTCCAATGTCTAAATTTGAGTTTCCTTGTACCTATGCAAAGTACTTTTAAATGCTCTTTCAATGAAAAAAAATTCAAGTTCTAATTATAAACTAGTCAAAAGTTAGGGCCAATTTACACCTAGAGGCCAGCCCAATTTGCTATGTCAAAGGCCAAGAATCTTCACTTGTGATTGAACAAAACCCTAAAATCAGTCCCAATCCCTTTATACCTAAAGGTTGTGCCAATTTGGTGCAATAAAATTTTTCACCCCAAAAGACATGATCTGACATGGCTTGAGCTCCGCTAAATTGAGTGCACAAAAAATGGGAGGCCAATTCTTGACCTAGGGTCCAATGTTAGATTTCAATTAAAAAAACTTTTTTTCATAAAATATATTATTTTCGACAAATCAGATTTGTTGTATCTTGTGCAATTGGCCTCAAAGGAAATTGACCCATCCTCTAGGTTTAAAGCGGCCCTGAAAATTTTAGCACTTCTCTCTCTCTTTTCTAGGCTTTATTGAATTGACCCAGCTTCTTGGCCCCAAGGCCTTTACATATGGAAGAATTGGCCCCCATTATAATCTCATTCTAATGAGTAGTTGAGGACAACCTCCAGCCCAAAAGGGGCTGAAATTTTGTGCAATCAACCTCACGGAAAAATTGGCTTGGCCTCTAGGTGTAAAGCAGCCCTTAGAAGTTCATTTGGAGGTACCTATTCCGGTCTGCACTCCAGGGAGCTGCTCTAATGAAGCCAAAGTAGCAGTAAACACACTCCTCACAGCGAAAACAGAAGCAAGGCTGGCTGACAGCTTCAGCCATTACTAAATCCAGTCTCCTCCAGAGGTCACAACGACCAGTGGACGTCGCGGGAGACTGACTTTCCTCTCACGGCTTCCACCAACTCTGCGCTTCCTTCCTTCCTTCCCTCCATCCATCATTCCTGTCCGCATTCCAAGCTTCGGAAATCAGTACTAGCTGCTGCCGTCGGGACCCAAACTAGCTAGTCGCCATTTTCATGTCTACTGGTGAGTGAGGAGTTTAACACGAGAGAACAACTCAACTCAAATGCAAACATATTTTGAAGCAGTGTCGTCAGTTATTAGCTAGCAAGATCGATCGAGTGCTCACATCAAAGCCTACCTAACCTTGCAAAAATTGTGAGCGAGCTAGCGATGATTCAGTATAGATCTGCGTATGAGCTTGCTACAATTGTGAAAGCCTTGATACAGTATTTTGTGTTGGTCAGAAGCTTGCAATTCTGAAGCATTGATCGATAGAGTACGTATTTTAGTTGAAGCTAGCTAGCTTGCAAATTGCGAAGCATTGCTAGAGTGTTTTGAGTTGGGAGCTTGGAATTCCAGCTGAAGCATTGATAGAGTGTTTGAGTTGAAGCTAGCTTGCAATTGTGAAGCATTGATCATAGGGTACTGGTATTGGAGTTAAAAAACTGTCACTTGAGAGGTGAAGTTTCAATTGAATGGCAATTGCAACCGTGAAGCAGCACTTGTGCTGCTGTGCAGCTCCCTTCTCATGAGATATTGTTGCGTCAGGTACATCGTCCTCGGTGACAAACAAAAAAGTTAGTACTGTTTCCATCCTGCAGGCATTATGGCTCGTACTACCTACGAGCTTGTAGTACTAGTACTGGACTACCAGGCCTGTGGTACACCCTCTCAAGCTTGTGGTTGATTAATTCGCGACATTCAACAGCCTGATACTGAGAGTATGGTCTCACATGCTAATTACAAGCCAATATATGACACGATTTGCTTGAGAGTACGATCAGCTTACGCTTGCGGTTATGTTAATTTCAGCCTTAGCCTGTTTGGAAACCATACTCGTAGTGGTCTCCTTCACAAGGAAGCATGTAGTTTTTTGCCACCATTTTACTCCCCCCTTTTGCTCCCTTCTGGCTCACAAGATTCAACCTTTTAGAGCAGACTCTGCAGTAAGTATTGGAGCTAGTTAAGACCTTTGCCTTTAGCCTCTAGTGTTTAGTCTCCCCCATCTCTTGTAAGTTTTGAGAGCTTTTGGGGAAGGTGTAAACTTTCCAATTGCACGCTCATGAGAGCATTCGCCGCTTGAAGGTTGACGTATCGATCCCTCTCCAGCGTTTCTGCAGTTGGCTCCTCTTGTAGGTTGTTGTGACCAGACATGAATCGAACTTTTGGTTTCTTGTTTGAAGCCTCGATCTAGCTAGGTCAGCCAATTCCTGTATTCAAAGGCGGAAAACTTCTAGTTTCGATGATCGTTTTATTTGCTACAGGGCTTGTCTTGAAGCAATTTTTAGTTCTCTACTTCCGCAACACGTTTACACTCGTTCAAATGATTAATGGATCCAGTGTTGTGATATTTAGGCGGGGTCTAGCGAGAAAGAATTGCCTTTTTTAAGTTTGTAAAATAATTGACACAAGTTTGCTGTGAAACAATTGTCCTAGTAGTATTGAAACAAGGACGCCCCGAAGTGCTAAACTCGACGAAGCTGTCTTCAATCTTCATCATACCAAGTTCAGACGCTCACTGATTAAGGGGCTTCTTCAAGCTTGCTGCTTCCATACATGTTATCCACGGTGAGTAGAAAATACCCCCTCGATTGTTTTCCTTTGAAAATTTGATTTTTTTTGCTTTGATTGTAAACTCACTTTTGGTAGACCCGGCTTGTTGCCTTGGATTCACTGGAAGACGAAACATTAAGGAGGGCAGAGGGGAAGGATCATGAATGGCTTTTAAGTTTTGTAGAGGTTTTGTTAAACGTACGAGATTCAGTATTATGTGACAAGAGCTGTCATTGAAGGCAAATTATTCGGAAGATCTTAGGTGTAGTTACCTTAACTAGGGTCACCATAGAATCAGAACCAATCCAACATTCAAGGAAGAATGTCAGAGGGGCTCGAGGATGGAATACAGTGGATACCACCCGAAGTGTGTTGTCTTCAGAGTGTGTCTTTCTGACAGAAAGATGGCGCCAAGGCTGAGGAAGTCACAACAAACAGAGGTGATCAGTTTCGTGAGCCTCTACCAAGTGGGATTTGCCAACCATATTAAACCGGGCCAGACCATTGAGAGCTGCGGATTGCATAGCCTGAGCAAAATGTCACTGATGTGTAGTTCTGACTACGCATGATCTCCGCCACACATGGAGCAAGGGAAGGCGGGTCCGTCTAACGACGCCATCGCTTCCAACGCCTCCAGCAGAGAGCAGCAGCAGGAGATCAGCACTGGCTTCTCCGCCACAGCTTCCGACCCCGGCGAGCCTCCCCTCTCCAGCTCATCAGCTTTTCACGACGACAGGTTGGACGCCCAGCTGGACTTGGACTACGGGGAGCTGGATGCCCTGGGGTCCCAACCTCCTCCTCCTCTCTGGAGCCACCTGCCAAGGCTGAAACTGAGCCCCCCCGCGCTATTGCACAACTCCACTACCGACACCAGCAGTTTCGTGCCACTGGAGAATCTGTACAACAGCTCCCCGTTCTTCCAGTTTGCGACAACCTGGGGCACTAGTGTCCCGAAATCGCAACGCCATGAATTTGAGGACTCGATTTCCATGAGCCCCCGAGTGATGGCATCCCAGCTTCTGGAGATTCAAGCTTGTAACCCAACTTTTATGAAATCAGGCAGCTGCAGCAGTGGAGCCCATGAGGCTACCCCTCCGGCTGAGAAGAAACGAAGATCCCATGAAAATTTTCGAGCGCATTCTAATACCGAAACGCAGCCCTGCCGGAGAGAGAAGGCTCCGCCTCCCATCGGGGTGAGAGGAGGCCCGGGGGGGAGCACCGTCACGGGTACCCGCGAGTTGCACACGATGGAGCAGTTGCTAATCCAGTGCGCTGCAGCTTTAGAAGCGAGAGATATTTCACAAGCCCAGCAAACGATCTTCGTCATCAACAACATTGCTGCTGTGGATGGGGACCCCAACCAGCGATTGCTTGCCTATTTTCTGAGAGCATTGCTACTGAGAGCCTCCCAATTTGCTCCTCAGTTGTGGAGTGAGGCCACAGGGGTGTGTGTGAGGAGGAAGAACAATGTGAAAACCGTGCTGGAGCTCACGAATTACATTGACGTGATGCCGTGGTACCGGTTCGGGTTCATTGCTGCCAATGGAGCCTTGATTCAGGCTTTCGAAGGGAAAGGGAAGGTGCATATTTTGGACTTGAATGTGAGCCACTGTATGCAATGGCCTACGCTCATTGAGACTCTGGCTGAACGCAGTGACGGTCCTCCTCAGGTATCAATGCAAGGACACGCCAAAATGTCAAATTTTGGTTCAGTAGTAGAAAGGGCGTACATTGAAGTTGTTTCTGAACTTTTAGGTTTCGTTTTTCTGTCTGTGACGACAGGTGCGTCTCACTGTCTGCGTTTCCAAGTCCCCAATCCCACCGTTACTTGAGGTTCCATATGATGAGCTTCTCCTACGCCTGGCGAAGTTCGCAAGGTCCAAAAACGTCCCGTTTGAGTATGAGATTCTAGTGGAAGACGTGGAGAATCTAGACATATCACAGATACGCTTACGAGAAGATGAGACTCTTGCCGTGAACTGCCTGTTGAGATTACACTACGTCTCTGAGGAAATTCACGGAGAGCAGGTAAGGCCAGTAGTGATGTTTTACAAGTACCTCAAACCGGTTAATATTTGAATTGCCCTTCTAAAGATTTGCATGTCCTATTATGTGTTTTCACAAGTACCTCTACTGAATGTCTTTGACATACTTCTCAGAGGTTAGCATGCTACGAGATGTGTTCTCTCTTAAAAAAAACACCGATTGTTCATTGTCAAGTTAAACGCCAACTGTTTTTGACATGTTTCAATTTTTCCTTGCTTCTTTTGTGACGTTGAAACTAAGTGTAAATTACTCCTGTAGGCGACGTCTTTGAGTCCCAGAGACCAAGTGCTGAGGTTTATACGAAACCTGAACCCGGTCATAGTGACGCTCACTGAAGAGGATGCGAATCTGACGTTGCCAAAGTTGGTGCCTCGCCTTCGAGCTGCGTTTAATTACCTTTGGATACCGTTTGATGCGTTGCACACGCTCTTGCCCGAGGAAAGCTTCCAACGGCAGCTGTATGAAGACGAAGTGGCCAGTAAGATTGAGAATGTGGTGGCGTGTGAGGGGCGGCACCGGAGTGAGCGAGTGGAGACGAAGGACCGGTGGGTGCAGCGCATGAGGAGAGCCAGGTAACGGCACTCTATTCATTATTAGTTGGCAATTTGGCAATTTCAATTGCCAAAAATTGGGATGGATTGCCAATGACTGGTCACATACGACTTAGTCTTAGTTTTCAGTTTGTGGGTACTATTGAAATCTTATTATTTTTGGAAATGTTGAATATTAATGGAGTTGGTTCCTAGATACAACAAGAACATTAAGGTTATGTGGAAAAAGTTGTGACCTTTCTCAATTTGAGGTCACATAGGTTTGTAACTATTATGAGAAAAATGTCATTGCCCTTCAGTGGACAATTCAATGTGACCCTTATTTTCAATATGCCCACATCAATACGCACTAATTATTGGTTTGGTTCACATGAAACTATTAACCCATGCATATAGATGGGGTGTCTTCAATGAACAATACAAATAGGTGCAATAGGTACATTGATTAGTACATTGATTTGTCCTAGTAGCGTATGTTACAAAATGAACTTACAAATGGTTACACCTTTTTACAAGGGAGGAATACTTTTTCATTAATGATATTTGTGATGATTCTTCAACATGAATAGCACTAGTAGACATACAATGGCTAAACATACTCCTCCCTTGTAAAATATTATAACCATATGTAAGTTCATTTCATAACACGCAGTAATAGGACAAATCAGTGTAGTGTCTATTTGCTGAAGGTTGAGAAACTACACAATAATCTGCTCCAAGCCATTTACTGTGGTGAATGTCTTGACTTGCTTCTGGAAGTGTGCAATTTTGTTGACATTTTTTAATGGAGAATTGGCAATTTGCTGTAGGTTTGAGATGGTGGCGTTCAGTGAGGATGTGGTGGCGGAGAATACGCTCATGCTCGGGGAGCATTCGGGTTGTTGGGGTCTCCGGAAAGCTGAAGAGGAGGAGGTTTTGTTTTTGAATTGGAAGGGACACACGGTCAGTTTTGCAACAGCCTGGGTGCCTGTGGATCATTTGCCTCTTTAATTTGATATCAGCTAGCGCTTTCAGCAAATTGACTGAAATCATATTTTCATTGGAGACCAAGACGTATGAAGAATGCACTAGAGCTTGCAGCAAAATGGCTGAAATCCAATTGAGCAGTGGAGATGAAGAATGGGAGACATGACTTCTTTACAGGGTTTTCAATCATCACATTTGAACAAATTGGCTGAAAAATTCAATTCATTGAGCATTGGAGAGGAACAATGGGAGATGTGGTTTCCTCCAAAGTCTTCCAATTCGAGCTTTCAACAGCCTGGCTGAAACCAATTTTTTGAGGATTGGAGACAAAGAATGGGAGACACAAAAAGTTTGTGTACAGAATGCGTTAAATATTGGCACCTAACCTTCCAATTTTCTGTGCCAAGAGAACAGAGAAGAAGTGCAAGGGAATACGGGCGAAGTTTAGAATTCAATGGAACTTCTATGACTCCGGCTTTTGGACATTAGCCTAGTTCTATGTCACGTGTAGACCTCTCAAGGACATGAGATTAATCAACCCTTATGAGAGTTTAGTAATTCTTTGATAGGCTGGAAACTGTAAATATCTTCTGTATATATCTTGCTACTCGGGCCGAACATTTATAAGCACAGATACCAATCCCCCAAGGCTAATTTAATTGCTGTATGCACACTGGATGCTTTACTTGTTTTCACTGAGGTTAGTTTGGCTTTGTCAAGTCATCATGTGCTTTACCCTTCTCCAAAAGCTACCCCTAAAAATTCTTGCCTAAAGTAAACATGGTCTGAATAGGAGTTGATTTTGGGTGCACCTATATCAACACTTTGAAAATTCACAGTTTATTCAAGGTGTTCCAAAAATACATGCAAAGAAGAGTTGGAATCCTCTTTCAATTGCTAACTAAGTCACAACAAAAATTAAGGTAGTCAAATAATAATAAGGACCATGCTCAACTATTTATTTGGACGCTGTAAAAGGAGTATACATACCTCATGTGGTTTTATGGGACTCCAAAAGCAATGTCCTTGTTCTTCTCACCAAAACCAAAGTACACTGACCCATAGTCATGGTTCATGGCGGAGTAATATAAGAAGTATCCAGGCCAAATGAGGCTTCGCACAACAACATCATTCTGCAAAGGAATAGTGTGGATACTCCATGATCCTGGAACCATAAAACAAGAATGAGAATTTTATATGTAAGGGAATTGCACCTAATTGTGACTTGTTTCTAAAATCGACCCCTATAAATTCTTCCCTAAAATGTACAACCTCTATATCTATTTATATTTATGAGAGTTGAGCTTAGGGTCAATTTTGGGTACTCCTATTTTTAGTTCTTTGAAAATATGATTATTCTTAGATTTTTCATGCAATGTCCAAAAATGAATGCTAAGAGAAATCGGAACTCCTTTTTGACTCCCAGCAAACCAACAAAAACTTCATTATTGTCAATTGAAACAAGTCCTTCATTACTGAAGGCTTTATTACAATGACGAATTACCTGGAAGGTCTTTGGAGAGCGGTGCGGTCATGTAGCCCGTGAAAAGATGACAGTAGGAATCCAGCTCATCAATAAACTTCAGACCTTCAATTCACAAACAATAATAGCATTCGAAGTCAGCATGTTCGAGTTTTGCACCTGTATTGATCTCGTCATCAGCATATGAGAGATAAACAAGAAAATTGCAATGTTCCACAGAACGAACAGAACGGAAGTATCCAGGGTACAAATTTAGACCTGTGAAGGCAGTGTTTTTGATAAGATCGTCGGTTGGTGTCAGAACTAAAGCGTTGAATGGAACCACACCACACTCTTCATCTATCCATTTCATCAACCCTGCCAATCTTTCGAGCTGCAGTCAAATCACACAAACTCAGTCTTGTGCGTGAAGGTCTAATAATCACATTGATTCTCATAAAAAAAGAATCAAAGTAGAGAAATGTCAGCTACCTCGGGAAGCTCAATGCCGGCCGGAATCTCTTCACCTTCACCCTCTTCACCTTCTCCCTCACCTTCAGCAACTTCTTCATCTTCGATGACCTAGAAAATGAAGTTGAAAAGAGGTTCATGTTCATCCTGCACGTTTAGGGTTAAAAAAACTCGATAAGTTGTGTGACCATAAGTGTACCCACCTTGGCCTCTTCTGGTTCACCAGGAGGCTCCTCGGAAGTCTCCCCATCCTCACCTTCAGTTTCTGTAGTTTCAGGTCTCTCGTCCTCAGATCCTGTCTTTTCGTCCGTTGCAGACGATCCTGACTTGTCTCCCTCCAATGCCGGTTCAACAACTGGTGGCAAACATCATAGATGTATAAGTCGGTTGTGAGTTTTACATGTTTTCATTGTGACCTGATTGCGTTGGATGATTTCCAAAACCTTGATTATTTTCAGACAAATAGGAGCACAAGAGAACCATGCAAAGAAAGCGGTAAGGGAAGTTAGGGACTCAGAAGCATCACATTCGTCATATTCAGAGGGTTCGATTGGGTCAGGAACAACAAGAAACACATTGGCAGGGTCGCCTGTGAATGGCCCTTTGGCGCTCTTGCACAAATAGTATCTGTCCTCATTCTCTGGTAGCTGCAGGTCCAGCCACAACACACCATCTTGGCTGCAATCGTCACAAACATAAAGCTTTTCAAAATAAATTATGCACACGAGCATAAACTTAACAGCTTTCACTCCATGAGCACTGCAAATCGAAGGATGGATCATACTCCATTAACAATATCCCAATCCCAATAGACATATCTTCGAAAACCTAAACTACAGCATTTGAATTATCCTCTCAACTCCTCCAGGGACCAAGGATTCATGTTTTGAAAATGAACAATTCGATCGATGATATTGTGAAAAATATAAAATATGAGGTCAAATTTTGTATCACCAGAATCGGTAAAAAACATTCCATGTGTTGATCAGAAATAAGAAAATTTGAACAAAACGAAGTCCCCATATGGCATACTTAAAAAACCATGACATCGCCAACTTGAGTCTCTCGGTGTTTAAGGGATTAACTTACGTGAAGTAGTACTTAGTGTCGAATGTAAGCTTCCTCCCTACACGCTTGGCGCTCACGCACCCTTGTGCGAGAGTGTAGTCGTTGCCAGTGGTGGTGAAAATGCGTCCCCACAGAGCTAGTGTCTGCAAGCCTGCGTCCTGCTTCTTCACTTTGAGGGAGATGTCCAGGGCTGCTCTGTGCTCCGAAGGCAACACGCAACCATTCCCTGCAAGCGCTTCAAGTAACAGGGTCAGATTATTGTCCATGACTCCTAGTCAGGATCCCTTCTTGCGTGATTCCAGAGCCTTATATCACTCCTACCCTAGCATGTGCCCAAGCCCCTGTTTCTGCTTCCAAGGAGCGAGGATTCCAGAGACGACGGTTATGACGTCCTCTCCAGTGGTTTCGGCCGGCCTGAGCTCCAGAGTTTGATTGGAATTGAACAGTTAATTCAGCACCTGCCTGTTCATTCATCGTTGTGGACTCCGTTAATCAACAAGGTAGTAAAATCACCAGTATTGGTTACAAAAGCAATAAGTGTCACAATAGAGGCACTAATATCCATGTAGGAAGTTACAAACGAGTTGGTTAACTTGGTTTGCCCATCAGTCCTAACAATCCTAACAACCCTAACAATCCTAACTCTAAAATGGCCAGAGTTGACTAGAGAATCACTCTAAAGGCACTGACACTCATGTTCAAAGTTGTGTCGAGAGTTGGCTCAAGAATGCTCTTACTCGTCTCAAGTCTAAGGGCGTTACCACGCTACAACACACCAAGCCGAGGCCGAGGCAGGCAACAACATTGCGCCAAACCTTATCCACATGACATGAATAATAAATAAAAATTCTTCCATTTCCTCATTTCATGGATTTCTAAGCAATAGTGACTAGAAGAAGAATACTTCTCCATTGTCATGTCATATTTCATGAGTCATAAAAAATGCCCAAGCATGCCTGTGTGAAACAGAATCCTCAATCTTCTTGTCATGTCTCTAGTGAGACAATCCCTTGCTCTAATGGACCAACGGCATTCTGCCACTTCATTGTCTTTCCTCAAGTGTAAAAAAGACCGAAAACATGCAGGTAGACAACGGATATGAACCATCAGCAATAAGACAATTGTATGTGCGGTATGCTACCACTGTTTCTCTCCACGTGTTCACATTTCTATCACAGATAGGATTTCAATCCTACATTCTCAAACTGTACAAAGGCACTAATCTCATAATCTCATAACCGGAACAACTAAATACAGACACGGCTGGACGTTTCAAACTTCTGCAACATGTACAGGGTGGAAAACTGATGAACTGGTAAAAATTTATAAAATGAAATACAGAATATCCCTATGAGGCTTCGTCACAGTATGGCGTTTAGAGGCTCCTTTACAGGCCAACCCCGACATGCACAGTGAACTTTCGCTAAAGTAGCCATGTAGTCACCTGACCTGCAAACACTCAAAAATAAACGCTAGTATAAGTTGTGCACAAGAAACAACATGCCGCAGAGGTGAAAAAAAACTGCCAGTATTCAGAGTGGTAGGTAGGTCACACTCGTTCCAACCAAGTAGCAACTTAGCTAACTGGAATTAGTTATTGATTGCTAAATTGACCAAGTTGTCTCAGATTGCAAATTGGTGCTAATTCTCGCCAAACGATTATACAATTCATTTTCCACCAATTAATTCTCCAATTTCGGAAAATTGAATACTTGTGTGCCTGGACCAATGGTCTGAAGTGCTAAATCCACCCACTCCAACTTGGGAGCCTATTTCCCCACTAGCTTGCAAGTGCAGGCTCACAGGAGGTTCGTTAACTACCAACTAGGTACTTAACAACCCCAGCAGCCAGCTAATTGGTACTAGGTTGGTGTGGCGAGGTCGAATTTGATTGAATCTGGAGCAAACAGTGACTATGTCTAAAGGGAAACCGAAGGCTCACCTAGACCCATAGGGGCTCGAAACTGCGGCAATCATGGCGTCCTTGGCAGCTTCAGTTTCTTTCTGCGATACGCAATAGACCATCAACTTGTAATGTTGACCAAGAAAGAACAAATTTTTATGAATTACAGATAGTGTTACCTTGTGCTTCAAATCGCAAAAGAAACGGTGTTACACACTGTTGAGCTAAAAACATTAAATCAGATACTCCTAAAACGAGCAGAATGTAAAGCAACATACCTTAGCTTCATGGTATAAACCCACATACAGGTGCGCATAGAAGAAATCGTGTGCATTAGCGCTTGCAAGATTCAAAAGCTGCATAACACCACTTCAGCAAATAAGAGAAGTAGAGTGGGACAGTAGAATCTTCTAACATTCTTGACGGAAATGCAAAAACCTCCGGCCCACTTGCAAATTCAAGAAAAAATCATACCATCTAAGATGCTCCAAGTTTCCGACAAGTTCTTTTGGGGGCATCGATCCTCTCGCATCTTGAGTATAAGAACAATTTGGTAACTCAGCCAAATATTGGCAAGTGTAGTTACGATGTAGCTACAGTGAAAAAGGGTCGGTGATCAACACTGCTCTAGAATGTTATGCTTCTCATGCAATTCAAACTCTTGAAAAATGGTTCTAGAAATCCAAGCCTACCTCTTTGGTGTCACCCCCATCTCTGAATAACTCGTATGCGGCCCGCATTACAGGTCGACTGTCTCGTCCCACCTACACATAGTCCAATCTCACAGGTAGTGAACATCCCATGTTGGTAAAATGTTCTCATTCGTATGTTTACCAAAGCAGCGGGGTCATGTACGGTGAACATTGCCACAAGAATAGGTCATTAAACCCAAAATGCCTATTAGGTTTTGGATAAAACTTATATGGTATGTAACTTCCACAACGTTTTTCAAAGTTGATGTCACATGCTTAAACATTAATCCAAACTCCATTATTAGCATGTCATTTGCTTTCCTGTTTATATTATCCATCTTCTATGCTATTCTAAAACATAGCAAGGAGCACTAGCAAAGGATGTTCTAGAAAAACAGTAACACCTAATATTTACCTTGGGATTTAGAAGGTGGGTAGCCTTCGTTATAAAATATGACATTTTACCACTCATCAAAGCACCATATATGAAAGGTAAAAGTAATCAATGGGACATGTACGTCCTGCAGGGATTAATAGACAAAGCTCACCTCAAGAAACCGTTTCCGAGCATCTTCCTGTTCGTGCAGCTGAGCCTCACAGAGAAAGCACCAGATTGACTGCACCCAAATACCAGTAAGAATGTTTCAATAAGGCTTAGATACTTATCACACTGGTAGTAACATTAATAGCAAGACAAAACTCTTGAATGCTAACTCAATGAGCGTCCAGAATGATGTGAACTGTGAAGTGTTTGCTTGCCTCCTCTGTATCGTTGGGATTCACTGCAACATCATCTCGAAATTGCGTAGCCCCTTCCTCAAATCTACAATGCAATGCTCATGGGTCAAACATAGTCTAGGCTCATGATTTGGATCTTACAAATTCAAACTTCAACAAATTTAGAACATATCTATATGGTATCCAGGTAACACATATTTTATCGCAGTGGAATCCTCTCAAAACGGGGATAAGATTCACATAAACACTAATTTGAAAAAAAAGATTCTAATAATGGAAACCACTCAAAACAACTGAAATGAGCCACGGGAATGATTTCCGTCCCTTATGTGCAGTTTAAGACTGTGAATAGGAAAAGACACAGTCTAAGAGATGCACACTGTACTTGAAAACGATATGAGAATAACAAAGATAAGATGAATGACCGTTTCTAACGATGCAGCCCAAATAATGTCCAGACAAAGAGTGTCATTTCCAGTAGTACCTGTTTAGATAGTAAAGAGAAAGACCCCGTTGCCATAAATCTGCACCCCAAGTAACGCACACCGCAAATCAGAGCACAATCGAGTGCAACCTGAGCTAGAATTGCAAGAGCTGCGAAGATCAGCCTGAGTCACAATTCAGATTCGTTCTACAAACCACAGCATTGTTAAACCCTGATAGAATCTACCCTGCATGAGAGTTTGTGACCCCACATGGTCTTTGCCGAGGATCCAGCTCCAGCGCCTTGTCGAACTCGGCCACAGACCCCTTCACATCGCCCTGTAGTGGTTGCATACCATCTCACCCCTCATTAATTCTCAGAAAAAACACAAGTTACTACCCACTCATGCGCCCAAGAATTGATCGAGAAAAACAATAACAGAATGCCTAAACCCCTACATTTTGAAATTAGGTTTATAGTAGTTCACCGAAACCTCAAGTTCAAATGTCTTGGCACATTCGAACTGTATCAAATCATTTGAAACTTTTTAGAAATATCGATAATTGAATGTGAACCTTTCCACAAGAAAACTGGCTCAAGAAGAAGAATCTCTCCCTTTCTATGTCTACCGCGAATCAAGACTCCACACCAAAGTTCACATAACCAGGGGAGAACATGGTTCACCAATCCTGTATCTCTTGTGATGTATGGTGCATTTAGTGATGACCGTCCGAAAACTTCATTAAGAACTTCCTTTTTAATGTGCATAGTTATTCTCCCTTGCCAAGAGGAGAAAAGTTGGTCTTGCTCAAGAAAGTTTGTTGTGATTCTACAATTGATGATTATACTCGGAATAGAGTCCACAAGAAGAAACCCACTTTCTTCCTCCGAGACCAAACATTCATGCAATCAGTAGGTGTGCAGTACATTCAGTAGAGAACAAGAATTATGCAATCAATAGCATGTCTACCCTCGCAACCAATTTCTTATACCCCATTGAATGCTACAAAGTCACCCTTCCATGGAACAAAAAGATTGATTGAATGTAAGGTCATGATGTCCACCCGCACCTGAGCGAAGAGCTGCATGCCTTGGCGAGTGGCCAGAACGGCCGCTTGGCGTCCTCCTCCGGCAGTGGCCATCGCTCGAGCGGCAGCCACCACGGCCACAGCTGCTGCTGAGCCTACAAACAGAGCCGCAGTGCCCACCCCGCTGCCCACCACCAGAGCTCGCCTTCTTCCAGTCGAAAACGAAGGCGAATTGCCCACCTGCTGATTGGTGCTCGTGCCCTTCACAGCTTTGCAAGAAGCTTTACAAGCAGCCGAACGCAGCCTAAGAGATGAGGTCGGGATGGAGGTGAAAGAAGCAAGAGTCGCCATGGAAAAGCTGGCTGAATTGCAGCATAACAAATGCGAAGGAAACAGCAACAGCCTTCGGGTAATCGAAAGAACTTTTAGGGGCGCTCCCACGTTCCCCGCTCCCCACTGAGGCTTCTTTCTCCACAGCAGCTCCCCTTCCTCTCCGCCATTCTCGTCTGCTTGCACAATCTCTTCCTCGGCCTTATAACCTGTTTGTAAGGATCTTGCTCAATCTTGCACACGATGCTTCCCTCTATGGAGAATACTCTACTGTACAATAGATTCTGTACTGACGATCAGACTGTTGAACATATGGGGTTGTAACTTGTAAGTGTAGGGCAGTTGTCTCTAGGAATAAATAGCAGCTAAGCTTGCAACTAATCACTATAAGAAGATAATGCTTTTTAGCAGCTGCTCTTCTCACTTTTACAGCTTTGTTCAGTGCTAGACATACATGAGGTATCATCTTAATTCTCTCTTCCAAACTGCAGCAGCAACAAGAAGAGTTACATTAATTTCGTTTGTTTTGATGGATGCTAAGCCGCATTCTTTTTACTGCCTTCTTCATTTCTGGACCAATGTCAAAGTGTCTTATATGTCAAGGATTTCAAGGATTCTCGATTTCTTTTTGGCATTGGGGTTCACCTTTCAGGAGAGATTGTAGGAACCGTGGTTTCATATGTCTGGCCCGCCTTTGAGAAGCTGAAGAAGAGTGGAAGCGCTCTGTCTTCATCACTGTATGTTTACGAGAATGTTTTCCAATAGTTGCACTTCAGTTTTTAGGAGCTTGTAGATGCCGTTATGAATGAGAATTTGTGGCATGATGTGCTTGTAGGCTCAAGCGGGACATGGACTGGCATTGCATTGCATTGCACTGCGTGGCTCATGACGAAGGCAAGAAGACATTTGTAATTTTCGTTTGGGATCTATCTGCATGAGGCATTCCATAAGAAAGAAAGTTCACAATATTAGAGGAGCTGGAGGTTGTGGATTGTTTGATGAGGTTACATGCAGCCCACTTAAATCCGTGGACAACAGTACGACACTTCCAATTCTAAGTGTTGCAGAAAAATTTAGGGTTGCGATTTCTTGGAGATCACAAAGCCTACCTATGCGCTTGTGGTGTACGAGATGAGGTTGGTGGGCCTGACTGGTGGGATTGCATCAATTTTGAGAGTCAAGGACTGCCAGTCGTCGATGCGGACAAAGTTGCCCGGTTAAGCACTCTTCTAATTCTGGCATCTATTTTGCCTTAAAATACAAAAAATTCGCCTTCAGGGTTTAGGTTTTCATCCCGAATCCTTGCTGTCTTCAATGCAAAGGCTTTTGTGTGCATCTCTTCTAGGGTTTAGGGTTTAGGGTTTCAAGTTGCTGAGTCGTAGCACACTCTGATTGCACTTGGAAATTCAGCTGTTAGACAGTGAATCTTTCATTATATTGTTGAATGGCCTGTAAACCATTCTCTAGAGGGACCTTTCTCTGTGCAGAAATATACTTATTTTGTGCGCAAGGATATTTTGTTGGGTCCCTAGCAGCCAGTTCTCCTGCATTATCTCCTAGCCATTTGATTGTTCCACCATCCTCTCACAGTAATCTCTCCATTTTTCCTATGACTCCACGTAAGATTGCTCATCATTATTTACCAATTGGCTCAAGGATTTTCTACATAGGTTGATTAAGAGCGTCAGACCTCGTGATTCCTCTGCAACTTCCAAATTTGTTACTGGATTGCGCACAACGCTATTCCTCTTAAATAGTATCTCTCCACCCCCAACCCCCAACCCCACTCACCCGAGTTTTGGGCCCTTCTTCTGTAGGCTAGCTCTGACACCCCCTGTTGGTTCTTGCTCTACTCAAAGAAGTTCGTTGTCATATTAGTGGAAGCAGTTCTTTCTAGAGAAATTCATATGTGTTCCCTTCTGTGGGCAGTTTATTGATGTTCCTTTTGTTCCACTCTACTGGAAGTTCCTTTGCATTGGGAATTTGTAGTTTCAATGTTGTGTGTGCCTGAGCCTTGCTGTTTAGTAAGGAAACAACCAGTAGAGCCAAATGGAGGAATAGAATTACCACTGAAAATGAACTGCGGAATACTTGTCTCCAGGTGGCATAGGACAAGAACACTTGGGGGTGGAAGAGGGTGGTAGCAGTATTCGGGGAAGGCATATTACAATCAGATGGAGAAGTGGACCGCAAGAAATTGGGAGAAATAATCTTCAACGGACCAGCATATAGGAGCTTGCTTAATCGGTATTGCCTCAGTATCTGAACACGTTCGATTGCAGTGACTCATGTGATGATTACTGATACCAGTTTGCAGGTGACCAGTTTGTCATTCTTCTATTGCATTTCGCAGCTGTCTGTGTCAATGAAGTCAACCTCAAGGCTATTGATTTGCTTCTGGCTTGCTTCAGGCTCTCAAATACTTTTTAAGTAGGAAGTTATTACTTGTAAGAGTAGAATTGATTTTTCTGTGCATGCACCGACTTTGCTGGTGACCATTTTGCAGCTCTCCGTGTCAATGAAGTCATCTGGAAGTCCCTCATGGGAACTTCCAGTCCAATTTCTGATGCAGTATGAATTTCTTATGAAAATTCAAAGGCAGTAGTTGTAGACAAGGCAACCCCGTTTCCATTCAAACATTAATACTCAATACTCATTTAGCCAAGTCATGCTTACACCACTTGCCAAAAAATCCAATGAAAAGTATGAATACCGGCAATCAAACTAAAATGTTACTAACAAAGGGTCAATATAGGAAACAATAAATCATCAATTCCGTAATCAATATGCAAGTACCTCTTGTAAGAGAACCATTTTGAGATTACCTACCAATAAAACTTTGATCCTCCATAAGTTTTGCATACAATGAATCCAAGTAACGCATTCTATAGAGCGTTGGAAAGAACATTCTGCGAAGAAAACATATCAAATAAATATTTTCAATCATATAATAATAGGAGACTAGCTATGCTTCGAACCCAAAGTGGCTAATTTGGGTGTCCCTGATTCCCTCCACTGGCATTCAGCGGCAACGTCCAGATCTTGGGCAAGAAAACGGAGCTCATCCATAACACCCCATCCCGCTCCTCCGCATAGCTCAGCATACTGACCTGCTTCCCCGACCGATCCTCCAAAGCTTCAATCGCCTCCCCTTGCGGATTCAACTTGACGGCCATGCCAACTGGGCCTAACGTCGTGAAAGCGGAAATGGTGTCGTACCGCAACGGGAGGCAGTACAGAAGCCGCAGCAGGTACCAATTTGTGGCAAGAAAATAGTGGAGTGGGGTGACGCGACTGTGAAGCGCCACCCAGAAATCGCCTTCTCTTGTTCTCCTGATGTTGTCGGGGTACCCGGGCACTTGAGCAAAGTCCTCCATTGTTCCTGTTTTCGGCCCTTTCAGCCAATACTTCATAATCCTATTTTTTTGTGCAAAAAAAGTTTTTAAGGCCCAACCCACAACAGAGGAATGAATTAGAAGAAAACTCTGCTTGATTGGGTTCCATTCAATTCCCAAGTGGTTAGCCATTCAATCATGTGTTGAAAAGTCTTACATTTTTAGTGTCAATGTTTGGAATTTGTGCCAACGAGGAGTCATTTTATGTTATGTTATGTATCAGTAGTACATCTACAATCATGCAAACTAAAATCCTTCAAGGATCTAACCACACGTTGGATTGAATCACACTAATTTGCTGATTTCGTCCTTAAATTCCATTTCAGTTCTTCGAGCAGTTGACGATCTATGTTCCAAAAACTTTTACACATACCACGATTCATATTGCCATCATGCAAAATCAAAGTTTTTCAAAGTTTTTGTAATAGTGAATAAACTTTTGTTTTGTTGTAGTACTGAGAGCCTTGGGGGAATTTCTCATGACTATGGGATTTATTTTTAATTGAATACTTCAATTATAGCATGTTGAAGCCAACTAACTAGGGAATGGTGGCGAATTGGAAGCACCTGCTCTTGGATGTCGATGCAATGACCAGGAACGAACTATCTTGTGAAACAGCAAGGCCATTGGGGTAGAACAGATCTCGTGCCATGACCGTAGTCTTGTGAGTTTGGGGGTCATATTTCATCATTCGGCCGGACCGGTCTTGCTCAAAAGTCACTACACTGCACTGCCTGTCAGTGTTCAAACACCCCCAACCTAAATTAATAAACCTCAAATCGGTTGCTTCAAAATCTTATTGTCCAGAACAGTCTTTAACAACAATTGCCTGTTGGTTTATCGTTCTCCGCTATCGAAACTAGACAACAACAACAAAAAGACTCAAAAATCTAATCGTCACTCGAGGAAAGATGCGGGAGACATAATACATAAGTGCCAAGGCCAAGTTAACCTTATCTACTTATATTTTGCCTCTATATATCTTTGTATGAGTATATTATTTATTATCAAATTTGGTCATATAGGATGATTCTTTTCAAATATTCAAACATTACTTTGAATGAATGAGAAGCTATTTTGATGCAGCATCACCCTAATAAAGCACTATTTCTATCATCAAAACTCGTACTTTGGTGTGCTTCGATTTCAGTACCTGACAATCTGAGATCAGCTCAAAGTTGTGCACAAAAAGACTCAGTCTGGATTTCTTTGAGGTCCATTCTCAAGAATGTTGCAATTAAGTAACCAAATTTTTTGAAGTTCAGAGTTTGTCTGTGGGATCTCACCTTCTCGGACGCCGGGCACTGCTGTCAGTGAAGAAGACAGTCCCATTCTCATCAAGGTCCAAGTCATTGACAAACTTGTATGGGACCCCTTCTGCTTGGGAGCTCAGAGGCTTGGCAACTCCCCCTTCGGGACCCATCACAAGAAGCCCGAAGTACGCATCAGCAATGTAAAGGTTGTCCTCTTCGTCAAACCGAATCCCCAGGGGTCTCCCGCAGACATGCTCATTGTCCAGTGAAGGCGGATGCTTATCACACACCGCCGTTCTGCACAAGAACAAGAACAAGACGCGCACTAGCCCGGCACCACATCAGAAACAAGTGTGAGTTTCCTTCCACAACAGCAAATCAAAAGAATCATGTGAAAAAACTGTCAAATTTTCCTTCAGAATTCTTCTATGTGTAGAGATATCGATTCTCAATTTCTCATAGAAATGAAAAAGCATGTTGCACTTGCCTGACAGAAGAGGTGACCCCAAACGTCAGCCAACGCCCATGGTGGCCATCCCAACGAAGAATCCTTCCATCAGACACACCAGTGTAGGGTCCTTTCCCCAAGGAATCAAAGGCCAAGCTCTCGGGCCCAATTGCATTTTGCAAAGGGAGAAGGGTAGCGGACAGCAGCTTGTTGTGAGGGTCACAAGGCCAGTCGTTCGGTTGCAGGAAGGGCCGCACGTCGGACACGTTCCAGTTGGACCAGTCGAAGTTCAACCCTGCCAAGGGTCCAATCAAGGGTGGATCCCAAGCCAGCATGAGCACACCCACTCCCACAATCGCACACCCCAGCAAGGCCGTTGTCGATGGCTTGGTTACCATCTTCGCCACCAATTTCCAGCCTCAGAAAATTTGAGATCTAGGAGTGTCCTTCCAATCAAATTTAGAATAGAAATTGCACCACAGTTAGAGATGGCTGTTCTTCCAATCGATTCAAGACAAAAGGAAAAAACAAGCAGAGCTCTACGTTACTAGAGACTCTGGCCGGCAGTTCGCAGCACTGGCTCCCTTTTCAAAGGAACCACGCACTCAGACTTCCTCACATTCACTGTAAACGAAGCTATTTGTTAATGCAAGGCACACACACACCGAACCATTAAATAGATCGATTCTAAGAAAAACTACTTTGCTAAGAGATGAGTGCCGATCCAATTGGAATTTTCAACAACAAACGAGTAGTTGGGTTTTGAGAGTCTCAGTCTGTCTCTCTGCTGCGCCAGCTAGTTCACTTTTTGGAACTCGTAGCAATCTAATTCAAACTTTATTCTCACATTCTCTGTCAATGGAGGTGTTAGGCACCTACAAAACTAGTCAATGAAGCCATTGTTATAGTAGAGCTTGGCTCCATTGATGGAATTGCTGGTTTCTGGAACTTGAATACTATGTTGCAAATGAGCTTCAGGAGAGGAATGGGAGTGACTATAATGAGTAAGATTGGGAATTATGATCTGCTGATATAATGTTCAACGGGCTCTGTACTGTGCAGCTAGCACACTGATGTGGTGCACACCTGGGAAGGTGAGCAACATTTGGCTTCATAGGATTTGCATGACACTCGAATCTCAGAATCAGGAAGTTAATGGGACTTGCCATAATCTTGTTGTATGTTTGAGTTCGTTAAAACTGCAGAACCCCCAAAAATGTGACGGTCAAGTGCATGTAGAAAACTAGAAATTAGGACTGGGATGGCATCTAAGGTTGTGACGTCAATTTCGTCGTAATGGCAGATATCTTGTTTTATAATTTTCCATTTTTATTTGAATTTGTAGAGTGCTTCTAATTAGTATTTTGGATAGGTTGGATAAAAATCCTGAACTTCACGACATTGATGTCTTGGAACCGAAATCTATGCCAGTCCTAGTATTTAGGACTGGGATTTTTTTATTCGCTAAGCAAAGAATTACACCGTCTTTTCTTTTCTGAACACTGTCTGTGCTCCTAGTTTACCCAGTTTTGGTTCTCTCAATCGCGCTAATATAATGAAATTGACGTTTTGTAATCTGGCAGTGTGCTAAAGTTTTTGAAGTTTGACCATTAATTGTTAACAACGACGACGATATGTACTTTTGATTTGACAAATTGGTCTTCAAGGTCATTTTGCTTTTATGCCTTGTTTGGTTGGGATTGAGACAGCTTGCGTTTCAAGATTTTTATAGCAGCATAAAAATGTTTTGGCAGGCCACGAATTGCATGCTTGCCAATGGTTGAGTCCAATTTCTCGAGATCGTTAGGACGGTGGAATCCTTAAGCTCGAGACAAATGAACCAACAACATACCGATAAGCGCCTGTCAATAAAAAAAGTCAGGGTTAGTAAAACTTTACTTAAAATCAGGTTTTAAAAGCGTGTTGTAGGTGGAACTGAATGAAGGCTCAATGTCAATGTGACTCCTTTCCCACATTGTCATTTTCACTACGAATGTTCACGTTGCACACAAATAGCCAATATACTAGCTTATCACAATCATCTACAAGTTGATAATCTGACAGGCGATGATCCAAGCGAAACAAACTACTTCTAGTGGAGCATTTTCATCAGTCTGTCAACCACGTTGAATTTCATTTCCTAAGTTTTGACAAGGAACACACAGAGAAGAAAGCTTTTTGCAAAAACATGAATCAAATCGTTAATAGAACCAAGTTTTGCTTCCGCAGGAAGCATCTTCATATCATGAGCAGCTGGACATTATTCAAAGCAGAACATAAATTTCCCCAAACAGGCTATCCACTATATTCAAATTATCTACACATTTGAACACCTGGTACAACCACACTTTGAGTCCTTTATAGAGGATAAAATCGTTAGGGACCTTTCGCCAAGAATTCACGATTAATTCATGCAATAAGTTGAAACTTATCATTTACTTAGCTTTTTGGTGGAAGCATGACTTGCCCAAATATCTATCACAACTGATTTTTTTTTATGTAAATGGGGGTTCCAGATGGGGTTGAATTTCTAGCTAGGGTCATTTCTAGTGGTCTACAACTTCCCATTTTGAAACTGCATTAGAAATTTACACATAATGAATGATAAAAGCTTGAACTGGTAATGATAACCGGCAATTTGGCTCTTGTACTCAAAGACAGTGATCTTCCACAGCTCAAAGTATATCACTGATCTCCCCAAATTCACACTCCTACATATGCCGGTTTTAAAATGCTTCACCTGACGCAATTAGTATCGGCCTCTACGTTCCTGCAAGCTCAAGGAGATTCAACCCCCGTGGTCACATCATGTGTGCATTTCTCAGAAAGCCCTCACTCTTCGATTCTGCATCACCCTCGATCAAGCTCAGATATAGCCAAGCATATGAACATGGGAGTTCAAAGCCAAACTGTACACAATCCTCTACCAAAGTGAATCAAAACGAATTCACATCCAAGCTAATGTAATAGTCAGTAAAGGATCGTATACAGTTTTGCAATGAACTCCAACATCCACACGAGTCGAATCAACAATTGCAGAACTCGAAGAACAAGAAGAAGCACTCTAATCCTAAAACCACCATACCATGAATGAAGAGTTTGCTAGACATTGTTCTAGCTACTAAACTGCAACACATGCACTTGACTGAAGATCGAGTCGATCGGTTGAAAGTAGTTCTACGAACTTCGTCACATGTGAATGATCGAAGATCGAGTTTGTTGAAGATAGATAATTCTACCAACTCCATCATTCACATGTGAATGAAGAATTTGTTGACAATAATCCTACTAACTAGCTTACATACATCACGTGCAATTAGATAGCAAATGCTAGTACCGGCCCTTGCTAAACCAACTAGAAGTAATGAGACTGAGGAGTTGATTTGGGAGACAGACAACAAGGGATTATATAGTACGTGTAGGTCTGGTGATCCGCAGTCTGGTAGCGGAATCAGAGGATAGTGGACCCAGATCGCAGAGACCTTGACTCATCAGTCTTTGACTCAGTCTGGGAGCCTGGCGCGCTCTGCTCGCATTTAAAGCTGTGGTTTTTTTAAGTTTTGTTTTTGTTTTTTTCTTGTTTTTTCCCTGTTTTTTTCCTGTTTTTTTCTGTTTTTTGTGGCAACAAATGAAGGGCATTTACTGGCGATGGGAGAAGGACTCCCATTGCTGCTCGGCGGACATCACGGCGCAGATTTCAATGTGGAGTCAAACGTGTACATGTATACTGATTGACAAATTCTTCATCACTGTAAATATTGAGTGAACAGCTTGCCGTTCAAGGTACTGTAACAATGAGAAGTGCTCCTGATTTAGAACTAACTTGGTTTGTTGGTTCTTTTTATGGTTCCACAGAAACAGACACTCTATTAACCCTTGAACGTCGAAGGGGTGATGCTCAAAATCATCCTTTTGTATTACCATGTGAATCATTGGTCAAAGAAATAGCAAAAGCACCTATTGGAAGTCAAAGTATTGTAGGAGATCTTTCCTTTCCAACCCAATTCCAAGGATGAATAGTTGCACTTTCGTCCTACACTCAAAGATTCTTTGTCATCCATCAGACGTTTGGCGTCCATGTCGATGTTCAAGGGTTAAAGAAAGTTCCATTAAAATGCAGAATTTCGTTAAAATGGCAACATTCTGCAAACTTTGGCACACTTTTATAGTCTATATATTGCACGGTTGGCCTTTCAAGATTCAAGTGTTACATTGGATGAATGAGAAGTAGTTAGTTGGCCTAAACAGCGCCTCCCAACCCTATGTTCATTGTCCAGAATATGAATGTTGGAGCACTTAAGGGTTGATGAAATTCCCTATCAAAGATTCGAAAAGTGAATCTCCTAGTTTGCTTGCAAGCAAAAAAGGAAGATTCAAGCAAAAATTTCTAGACACAATTGGTGAAATCAATTGAACATGTTGTAGAAACTTAAGTATTTTTTTGCCTAAATTACTCCACATGAAAATTAGATTCAGTATAAATTGAGTGATTTTGGTGAAGATAGTGCCTCTTCACATCTTGTAACTAGTTTAGGATGAATCCAAATATGGATTAATACAATCTAAATATAGATTATAAGGTGCCTTCACCTACATTTTTACCTTGAACTTACATTGGTTTAGACATAATATAAAGTTTGTCCCATTTAACCTTGTTCATCTAGATTTGTATTGTATAATTAACCAAAAGATTCAGACACATTGAACAAAAAGATTGGTGAAGTTGATGTTGTGTTTGCATGAATGAATAGTTTTTGGATGTTGGAATGAGGTATGAGCAAAAAAGGATTGAATCTACTAATTGAGTTGGGTTTGATTGTCTTTAGCTCCTAACTAGTGCAAAACAATATTTAGTGATGAAAGAACAAAACATGAAAAAACAAGTACAAAATCAATAGGAAATTTGATTTTTACAATGTCCAAATGAAAATTTGTAAATATATTTAAGGGTTTATATGAGAGATTTCTACCACATGTGGAAAAAATCCCCCCTAAAGTTGGCCAATGCGAAGTATATGGGACCTCTATCTAAATTGCCTTTTAAACAATGGACTCTTATAATGTTGATTTGGTTAATTTTTGGTTAATTTTGATTAAATGACTCTAGGTGAAAAGTGGGCAGCACATCTAAAATCATTGAAAAATGAGTCCTACCATCCCTCAAGCATTTAATTGAACATTCAAGTGGATTGGAAAATTTTCCTAGATGGGCAATTTTGTTAAAATGGCGCCATCACTAGAAGAAAAACACGTCCGGCACAACCAACTACTATGCAACTTGTGCCCTATGCAACTGTCATGCAACTAGTTTCCTCTCTATTTGCACCAAATCTAATGTAGTTGTTTTGTGTCATTGTTTTACAACATTCATTCATTGTTTTAGTTGCAAAGTAGTCATTCTGTAGTTGCAAAAAAAGACTAGGAAACAACTAGTGTCCTATGCAACTATTGTGCAACTGTAAAATGACCATAGTTGTTTCCTAGTTGTACGCTAGTTGTTTCTTAGTTGCACTCTAGTTGTTTCCTAGTTGCTTTCAAAGTTCATTCCCATTCGTGTTATATCAATTGACCCATATCAATTGTAAAGAGTACCATTAGATTGAACATATAAGACTTGTAAGTTGTTATAGTCTTATGTAATGAATTCTTTTGATAGAATTCTAAGATTTCTATAATTTGTGGGTTTCTACAATTTGTAGATTTTGTATATAAGAATTTAAAAAATAATTAAAATTCAAGAAATTTTATAATCTAGGAAGAAGGTAGATCTGAAATTTTGAAATCTAAGAAGAGGGTAGATTTGAAATTTTGAAATCTAGAAAAAGGTAGATTTGAAATTCTAAAATCTAAGAAAAAGGTAGTTCTGAAATTCTAAAATCTAGAAAGGAGGTAGATCTGAAAATTTGAAATCTACAAATCATTGAGATTTATATTTTAAAATTTACAAATCTACAAGTTGCAAGCAAGTTGCAAACAAGTTGCACACAAAGATGAAGTTCTTTGTATGGTGTCGGATGACAAAAAACCTTGCAACTAGACTGCAACTAATGCAACTTGTTCACTGCAACTACGGACTTTACATTGTCACCTAGTTGCAAACGTCCTATGCAACTACAAAATGAGTTGCATACTGTAGTTGCAAAACCCCTCATTTTCTTCTAGTGCATTCCACTACTTTGGCAATTTTTACGATTCAGACCGAGCGGTTTGAAATGTACAACAGTCTTAGATGTTTGAAATCTATACCTTTTCTAGATGTCTGAAATCTACATACTATATGTACTAGATGTCATTTTTACAATTCAAACCGTGTGTTTTGAAATCTATACCAATCCTAGATTTTTGAAATCTATATAATTGAAGATTTATAAAATCTATATCTGTCCTAAATGTCACTTTCACAATTTAGACCAGGTGGTCTGAAAATGGCACATTAAATACCGCCATTTTAACAAAATTACCCATCTAGACAAAAATCTAACTCAAGTGCACATTTATAGGAGCCCAAAATGGTTTAAACCAAGGCCTAACAAGTAAGTCGAGCACACTAACATTCACACCAAACCTCTAAATTTATCCATGCATTGACCCTTGAATTTCACCCCAAGTACCTAGATCCAATGCCAACATGTTCACCCATTAATTCTATGCAATTCAGATTTTTTCTTCCCCATTTGATTATTTAAGTCATGAACCCTAGTTCTAATCCCATTTGGATAGTACTTTTGCGCTTACCCAAAAACCCTAAAAATCTATACTCCCTAATTATACATTTCTCTTTAAACACCATTCATGCTACAATCATACATTTTTTCTCCAAAGCATATAAATTCGCACAAATTGAATTGCAAGCATATTGCATCTTGTAATTCACATTACAGTTTTTTCCAAATGGAGCATGGCAACAACCAAGAAATCAAGGTAAAGACCAAGAACTAGTCACCATCATCATGGCAATAGATCTCTATGCAATAATTTGATTGCCCCATCCTCGTCCTTACTCCAAATTTGGTGAGTTGTAGTTTTTTGGAAAGCTAACTTTGAGGTGCATCATTCCTACAAAATTCAGCTCCATCCTCTTTGCCAATCTTTTGCAATCACTTGTCAAAGTTGGCAGTCTTCAATTGCAATGGCAATAAACCTCTTCGCACAAAATCGATTGCCCTAACCTTGTCTTTGCTCCAAATTGGGCAAGCCATAGCTTTTTGAAAATTTAACTTTGAAGTGTACCACCCCTTTAAAACTCGGCTCCATCCAATTCTCCATTCTCCAACAATCAGCTGTTAAAGTTGGCAGTCCAATCTCACTCAAAAAATACCTAATTCTCTTCCATTTTTCCCATCATACCTCCAAACCCTAAAAAATCAGCTCCAATCTTTTTCCAAAATCATGGTCTTTGACTTCTTTCCTCATCTTGCAAAAAAACCTATACTACAAATGGTTTAATTCCTACGCTAACTCATCTTCTTAAGTTTTGCTAATACTTTTTGTTCATTTTTTCATTGCAATTTTCAAGCACATTCTCAAAACACATACACATACAGAAAGTTGCAAGAGTTGGAGAGAGAGGGCTTGGAACCCTAATTTTGCATATACCAAATTCATTAACAAACTAATTTTGCCTAACTACTTTCATCTTACCTTAATTTACTGTTAATTTGTTAAATTAATCTAAAACGCACCAAATTAGTGGAAATCACACTAAACTACTGTAAATTTGCTAGTTTAGTATAAACTTTGCTAATTTAGTATTAAACCCTCTAAGTTACACTATAAATTACTATAAAACCCCTATTTTAATGTTTCTAGTACTACACTAGTGTTTTAGTCATAGTTTTAGTTTAACTAACTTCTTTTGTGTTTTTTATTATTTATTATTTTTGTCGTTTTCAATTTTCTTTTAGTTTTATTTCCTAGTCCTAGTCTTTAGTTTTTTTAGTTCCTTTTTTATATCTATGTTTTATATTTTTTTTATTTACAATTTGATTCTAGTTTCATTTTCTACTTGTAGTGTTTTGTTTTCATTTTGGTTTTGCATTTTTATTTTTGCATTTTTTGTTTTCATTTTGTCATGCTTTTACTGTTAGCATAATTTGGTTACTCTATCAAATCTTGTTTAGCATCTTTTTAATTCTAAATCCCTAGTTTTTCCTTAGATTTCCCCTAATTTTCTCCTAATTGCATTTTCTAGCTTGTTGCCCTAACCTCCTAAAGTTCCCATTGCTATCTAGCAAAAAACTCTCTAATTGATGGTTGTGGCTTAATTCAAAGTATTAACACTTCCGGACTTGTAAATTCATGCAAATTGTTTACATTTTCCACAATCTAAAAAGTGAACCGATATGATGATTCACAATTTATGAAATCAATTGTTAGCTTTTATACATTTGTGTCCTATTTTCAACATTCTTGTGTTGAACATTGAGGAGTAGCTTTTATTTATTATCTAAGTTTGTTAGAATTAATCATAAAGTGTCTCAAATGAAGGACCAAGAGTCAAAGTTTAATGAAAAAACAACATGTCAAAGTCGTATTGATGAAAAGTGAACTAGGTCTATATGTGTGACTTAAAATAAAAACAAGATGAAATTCTTGAAAGCACCAAAATGGGGGCCATTAGAGTTTGGTGCCAAGTTCAATTTGTGTCACAGGCATCAAGTGTTCAATGCAAGTTTTTTTGTTGAAGTGTTGAAGCATGCAAAGAATGGAATGAGGACTCACTCTTAAGGCAACTTAAGCTATGGAGTTCACACTACAAGAGAAAATGGCGTTTTAAATATAGTCCTAGTAGTATAGTTCTATAATTTATGACCTTTTAGGAGATTTTTAGTAAAAATTTACTAGAAATACATGTGTTTTTAGTAAAATTTTACTAAGAATTTCCTAAAAGGTCATAAATTATAAGACTATATTTACTACTAGGACTATACTTAAAACACCCCTTTTTCTTGTAGCAATCATCTACGTTAGTTTGTTGGAATGATCCAAGTAATAGTCTTGATATCATAGATACTAAAATAATTAATACCAATAGTTTACATTAAAGTTAGTTAGTGGAGTCCTAGGATAATCAGATAAGTATCTTAGACTTATTTTCATGATTAATTCTATTTTGGTTGTAAAAGTTTCTTCTTATGGTTAAATATTTATTTGCACTAAAGTGCAAAAACACTTGTGTAGTGATTACAAAGCGGTTAACCCTTTAGGGCCGAGCCTACCCATTTGGATTGATTTATTTTGAATTTCAAAAATAATTTAAAGCCAATGCTCTACTTATAAGCAAGGTCTAAATGAAGTAGGAGGGCACAGAAATTGTGCAACTAACAAGCCCATATACTATGATTTTGAATTAATATTGATCCCACAAGAAAGGAATCTAAATGAGTCATGAAGGAATCTAAATCACACAAAAAGCTCCATTTGTGTACAAATCCAAGTGACCCCACCTCCGATGATTAACATAATAAGTTTACATTCCTTCCATGCTCCCAAATTGGGACAAAGTCCAATTTATTTGATTTTATACACTAGAGACCAACTTTCAAAAGGATGCCCATTAGAAGATATTTGAGGGCATTGGGAGACTACGAGTTCCCAATGCCCTCTAACATTGCTAGAATTGCAGGAATGTGTAGGGAACTCTCTGTTGATGTGGTGGTGACTGTGTTACCTTAGAAAAAAAAAATTCAAAAAAAAAATTGTTTCAAAATATGTTTTTGACCAACTTTAAAAAAAAAATTGGGTCGTAATCATCCAAAAGTATGTAAAGCCATCCATTATAGAATAATTTTGTCCATAAATTAAATAGCAATCGAATGATTTCATCCATTGAAAATAGGGGAATCAATTATTCAACATTCCCTCAAAAAAAATTGTATCACTTTTGAGCAATAGATTGTTTAAAAAGCACACGACACTACCACAACATTTCCAACACAAGTAAATTAAATCAGTGGATCTCAAGCAAACTTACACCTACATCCTTGGTTTAGTGGCCTTGGCCTTGGCATACCGGTGAGGTAGTCATGAGTTCAAACCTATAGCCCTGGGCATTGGTGGGGGGGCTTACCACCATAGTCCACCCAACTATGGTGGAGGTGCAAAAACTACCTTCTTGTCATATGGGGACTTGAGAATTTCTCAATAGAAGAAAGATATTGATTCTTTATTATAGTCTTCATTCGCTCATGCCAGAGTTATCTTCTTCTATGAATCTCAATTGCAATCTCTTAATTCCTTGTTTCATTTCCTTGTTGCATACGTCAAAGGTCTTTATCAGCTAAGGTAGAACTGCCCATTACCATACATATTTGTTATCTAGGTATTTTGAAGAAGTCTTTTTTTGAGCTCCCACATTTTTCACGGATTGAAAAGTTTGAGAGAAGTCATTTGCAAAAGGAATGAAGACATTTTGACAAGAAGTGAATTTTCTGTGATTTTTCAAAGGTGAAATGTTAAAGCATGAGTAGACCCTTATTGACGTATAAGCAAACCCTTGTTAAAGCGTGGGTTGATGTGTCCACTTCTCAAGTGCATTGTCATTATTATTATAGGTTGGTAAGATTATGGTAATGGGTGGATCACTCACGCAAACGGGACAGTTCCCTAAGTGTCAGAATTGGGTGGATGGTGGTAATGCTACATTAGCATTCATCTTGGAATTGAGAAATTCAATTTCAATCACCCAAGAGAATATTAAACAATGAAGGAGGGAATCCATATTTTCTCACCTCAGCGATTAGGGCAGGGCTTTAACTTAGTACTGTTGGGGAAATTCACGTTTTTCTCACATTAGGGCATGCTTTTCTCAAAATATAGCTGATTGAAGGGTGCCTGAGAAGTCCGGTGACACATCATTTTAGTTGAGATTGCATGATCATGTGTCCATCATCCTGATGACTATGAATGTTCCCAGTTGTGATTGAAACCCAGTGTGCTTGAATTTTCACAAGCTATTCAACATAACATCATAACATTCTCGAACCGATGTAGATAGATAAAAACTCCGGTCTTCAAAAGAGAGGACGGGCATGAATAAAGTGTGTGTTCGTAATGACAGTGAGCTAATGTCCAATGGATCAAGAGCCATTCATCGAACCGATGTACAACAAATCCATCCTCTCTACGAAGAGGAATCCTGATTGCACATAAACTTAAGGTCCCTTATTTTGCTCCTCTATACAGTAACTAGTAGTCGATACATCAATCTGACTACTCTAAATTCAATTCTCCCCCACCCATGTTCTCTTCTGAAAGTCATTGAGACATGATCGATCGTGCACCAACTTCTAATAAAACTGTTGTTTCCATCGATCATTCGATCGAGTACGTAACTCCATATAAATTTGATTTACACATGATTTCTTCCAGTCAGACAGTGGTTCAATCAATTCCAGAGTGTTACTCGACTAAAGTTTTCCACCATATACCTTCAATTCTCTTTGATTTCAATTGATCTCAGATTGTTGAATGTGTGTGTGTGTTCCAGGTTGGCCGGACTTGATAGCTATAGAGATGCGCTCGACATTAGATGCAGCAGCTGCCGAGTCTTTGGCACGCAACAGCCAGACATAGTTTTGAAAGTTACTCCTTGACGACCCTCCAGATGCTACGGCACTCTGTGCATTCCGCTTCATTTTCTGCATGTTACGTCGAATGATCTGGCCTTCTTCCTCTTGCATTAGTCGACGGACTTGCCTTTCGATTTCTGCCTTCTTCACTCGCCTTGTAGTTTTGCCACTTCTGCCGATGTCCTGCTCTGGGTCGATGGGTTCTCGCTGCAACTCTATTGCCAATCTTGCAGTGTCCACCAAGTACCTGCAAATGTTGAGACATTATTCAACCAAGTTATATCAGCAGCTCATAATTATACTCCAATTTTTTATAACTTACCTAATGTGGGTACCCCACAAACCGTCACTTTTTGCTACTCTGTCTGGTTGTTATTATTATTAGACTGGTCAAATTTTCATTGATTTTCATGTTCACAAGTGAAAAAGAGGTTCCACGACACCAAAGAACACGACATTTGGATATGATAGGCAAAAGTTATGGAGGATCAAAGGTTTTTTTGGTACAAGATGTTCTAAAATCGTTTCTTCAAGACACATACATATTGATTTTGGAGATGTACAAAGTGATGATGGCGGTTTTTAGGCAAGGTGAAATTTTTGGTGTACCCACATTAATAGCTAAAGGTATGTTAAGAATGGATTGGTATTTGTGAGCTAGAGATTTAGAAATGAATTTATGTATACTATGGGACTAGTAGATTCGCTTTGCTAACAACAACTTTTAATACCAAATGTGAACATATCTTAGCTCAAATGAATGTATAGCCATGTTGTGGAAATTATATATGTTGCCAACTATGTAAGCAATGAATGGTGTACATTTTCAACTTTTAGACTCTAGATTTGAGCTTCTTTAGTTAGCATCTTGATTTGCATAATAATTTTGAATGAAGACAATACAATCTTGGAGAATACAATGACATGGTTGTCTCTTTAAAAGAGCTTGGCCTATTCTTTACATAGTTAATATTTGAGGACTAATTCAATTTAGTTAGATGAGTGTAAAGCTTGTTTAAATTATGTTGAATTTTTCAAAAAATTCTTAGAATACTTTCATAAATTGCACAATGTTCTTGGATATCATGAATTTTTTTAAGAATCTTCTTGGTAGACAAACATAATGATTGGTTAATACTAGTTGATTATTAGTTCCCTAATTGAGATTAAGAAAAGAAAATCCTAAAAATGTAGAGTTCTTAGAAGTAAATGCACCAATTCAAGACACAAAACTAACCGGTTGTTGACATTTTGGTCTGCCCAAAAGGGCCATGTAAGCATAGGAATGCCCATGCACACGCTTTCCAAGATAGAATTCCATCCACAATGGGTCAAGAACCCTCCTGTTGCGATATGTGCCAAAATCCGTCGTTGTGGTGCCCACCCTGAGTAGCACATTCCTCTTCCCTTTACCCGTTCCTCAAATCCTAATTCCAAGCATGAATACAATTGTTAGATTGTTGTTGAAGATTGTTGATTGTGAAATACAAATCAAAAACATTTCAAAACTTGCTATGACTTTCTTTTGAATGATTTCTATTATTCAAATGGATGTTTTTTACTTTGAAGAACATTCTCAAACACTATGACTATGATTGGTATCTATGTTCCTTCTCATGGAAACATTTTTGATGATGAAGCCAATTGTTCCAAGTAAGGTGGGTACACCCAAAATCACACCTTGCCTAAAACCACCATTGTCACTTTATGTACACATCTCCAAAATCAATCTGTATGTATGATGAAATTCTAAAAGAATTCAAAACATCTACCAAAAAAACTTTGATCCTTTATAACTTTTGCATACAGCAATGTCTAAATGTCACATTCTTTGGTGCATTGAAACCTTCTTTCACTTGTCAATAAGAAAATATGAAAAATTTGACAACTTTAATAATAGTAACTAGGCACATTAGCAAAAAGTAGCGGTTCAGGGGATACCCACCTTAATGTCTCTCCCAATTATCATTACCTAGTACATTTATCAAAATTCTAAATGTAGTCCAATTCAAAATATTTTAGAAAACTCACTACATGGTGCTAGTCACATACTCCCTTTGTCCCAAAATGATTGTCCACAATTTTGTTGATATTTTTTTGAGCCAAATTTCATGAAACATATTGTGAAAAATATAATTAAGAAAAGTTCTAAATTTTATATCACTAGAATCAATAAAGAACATTGCATGTGAAGTATTTGTTTGACCTACTCAAAGCAACCTTAAAAAAAACATGGCATTTCAAAGTGGACAATCATTTCGGGACGAGAGGTAGTATCAATTTTCGGAGTGGATGATGCCTGAAACTGCACATCACTACCGACTACCGACTATTCACATCTTTTCAATAATCTCACATTCATGAAAACGGCATACTTCATTGGAAAAAGCACAGTTTTTCCATTTCATCGCTCAATCCAAAACCTCAAATCTTTTACACGGTCTCCTTGTTTTGAAATCTCTGGGTCATTGAATTTTGATGCTTTGAAACAAACAAATGCCATTTTCAACACAAAGATGACGCATCAGTAAACAGGAGTATTCGATCACCTGGAGGCAGATACTCGGTCACAGACGTGGATTCTCCGGAAAATTCACTGACAGATTGTGAATCGGGAGGCTGCAAGATCCACAAGAATGGTTGACCGCTGGCTTCCAATCCCAGTGCCAACTCCAAGATCTGTGGAGCCCGGTGCGTCGAGTGACTTCCAAAACAGACATACAGAACTGAAGAAGGTTTTTGTGTGTTGAGCCAAAGGATGCAGCGGTCGGTTTCCCCACTGACTACAGGATCCTGGTGAAACTCTGCCCTCAATGGACCAATGTCAAGCAGACATTTGATCTGCACAAGTGCCAGGAAGATCTCACCTTTATAAAGACGAGGAAGAAGTATTTGAAATGACCCAAAAAAGGTTTCAAAGGTGTAAGAAAACTTCACCTAGAATGACCTAAAAGGGTTTCAAAATGACCTAAAAGGGTTTAAGAAAACTTCACCTCAAATCTTTTGAATTAGCATGTGAGCATCATTCATTCCCATTACTGACTTGTCAGAGAATGGTTGGATGTTGTTGGGAGTCCGAAGGGGACATATTCGAGATCATTGAACTCGAATAAAAAGATCCCCAAATGCAGGAAAGATTCTCAACAACACACGAAGGGAATTAACCTGCCAATGTTGTTGTTCAACAAAGTTAATATGAAACTGAGATGATGCAATTTATGCCGACACAGACTAACCTGCACACCAGGAGTACCGATCACTTCCTTTCGCACTCCATCCATGGCTTGCTTTTCCAAATCGTAGAAGCTGTTCACCAAAACCAGGTCTGCCTTTCCATTTCTGCTGTCGTGGTAACTATACCAGTCGTACGTTTCGGCAAATAGGTACATGGAAGGGAGGTCCTTGGGCTGGAGGGGTGGCAGACCAGGAATGTCCGTGATTGGAATTTCTTGCGTTTCTGGGGTAACTGGAACTCGACCTTCTCGAGCAAATCGTTCTGACTGCCAACACAAGCAAAAGAAAAGCCAACGAATTTCCTCACGTTAATTAGGGTTCCTTTCCATGAAATGCAAACCAGAAATACTAATAATCTAATATCAGTCAGCGGAACAATATGTACATTTCATTCCTCCCCGGGTAATTGGAATCCCAATGTGCATTTATCACTGCCATATAAAACAAACATGTTAAAGGAGAAATTAATAAGTGTACAGTATGATTCCAGATGTAATTGATAATTGTACATTACAATTCCACCCGCATTAATTTTGCTTCCACCTAACCAGTGACTGTACGTTTTCATTCCACCAACTTGGGGTGGGTGGGTGGGTGTTCCTGAGTAATTGGATTGTACCAACCTCGCAGAATAGACTGCACAAGCATATCCCCGGAACGATTGAGAAAATGATTTCTAAAAGTATGAATTAGAGTAGTGTCTTCCAATTCTCACAAATGTGGCTAGCAAACATTCTCCCAGGAATTTGTCATAGCTACAAAAATATGTGAATACCAGTGTAAAATTTGATTTGCTGGCACATTCAGCAGCATTCTTCTTTACTTGACCTAATTACGAAAATCACATTGATTCGGGACCACCGGCGATTTCCACTAACAATAACCAGAATCCACTAGTATGGAAGGCTAAAATTGCAACAGTTTTTGTCGTGGCTTTGCAATGACCGTCAGAAATCCATTAGCAATCATACAGTGATTTAGTACAACTGTATGCAATGTATTCACAACTATTTGATATGCACTAGTTTTTGCAACAGTTTAGGCAAACAAGTGCATTGCTTCCATGCCCAAGACTTTTGCAGCAAAGTTACAACACTTTTTGCAACAGTTCGCAATAGACCATCCATTCCGTTTTGATCGCATTGCAAAAAACCATTGATAGAGTGATCGTACCTGCAACCCCACGGACAGACACGCCACAGGCGAAACGTAGAACAGATGCTTCTCAATCTGCATCCTCTCGGCCGCTTCTTGCGCCCAGCACGCCATCATGTCGTGCACCACACACACAGGAAACGCTGCAGTCGGAACGCCCCTCAACAGCATTGCATCCACAGAGCTCACATCTGTAATAAGCTCTACCAACAACCTGATCGCCTTCTCCCTTCCAGCCTTCGTTTTCAGCTCATCAAAAACCTCGAGGTGTGTCAGATGCAGGGAGTCATCTCTGAGGCCCACGAAGCGAATAGGAAGCTCGCGAGACAAGGAGTTGTGAGTGAGCTGCAGCTCCGAGGTGAGTTTATCGGAGCTGGCGATGGTGACGGTGAAACCTTCGGATGCCAATTGCTTAGCGAAGAAGAGAAACGGAGTGATGTGGCCTGCTTTATCGATGGGTACCATTACAATGTGAGGCAACGGGAGGGACCCCATAGCCGGTGTAGCGAGCTAGCTAGCTAGCTAGCAACTGCTACTAACTAAGAAAGGGTAACCGGAAGAAGAAATACTTAGATCGAGCTAGTGCTGGCCTGGAAAGAAGCACGAGCTATGATTTGCAACAACAACAAAAGCAAAGTACGTCTCTTTGCTTGATAATGTAAGGCCCTGAAGGACACAAAGCGGGGCACAAGGTACACGCATTGATACTGCAACAAGTTAAGAAACAATTGGTGCTGAGATGAGTACACTCCAGTTCTGCAAAGGAGCTCAGCTGGGGAGTGCACGTGATAGAAACAGGTACTCCCTGGCTCTGTCTCAAAAATAAATCAAATCCTTGGTACTCCGACTAGCTTCCCACCAGAGACCATGGATTTATTTTGAGACAGAGGTAGTACTAACTTACACATCAGTGTTTTCATGGTCCACATGGGTGTTAGCTGTGCTTTTGAGAGCAACCATAACTTTGAGAGTAAAGGTATGTGCACACTTGGTGTTTGCAAACACCATGCGTTAAAAGATAAAATTTCCGCATAAGAAGGAAATAATCTTTCTTTATGGAGCTCAGATTCGGAACTGCTACCAGAGTTTTCTAACTAAGGTAGGAGGTCCATAAGTGGACCCTCTAAGGGCTGGAACTGAATTTCAGGGAGGTGAAACACCTTGAAATATTTTTCAATAAATTTTCCTTGAAAGACAAGGAGAATTGACATCTAATCCGAGTCGTTTCATATTTTTTGAAGCTTCATGAAATTAGTTATGGAATTTTGAAGTCAAAACACCATAGGGCTCTAAAAGCGACCACCCCCTGAAATGTACACCCTTGGTACATTTTGATAAATTGAAGAAGCAGGATGTACCTCTGAGGCATGTTCCATTCAAAATGCCCGATCCGAGTTCGAGCCTCCTACCTTACCTGGAGTTCACACATGACTCATACTTCTTCAACCGCACACTACAGGCAAAGGTCACCTTCTGTGAAAAATAATTAAAATTTCAAAATCTAAATGATTTTTAAAATTAACAAATCATCTTGTTGAATCCAAGGAAGATTAATCATAAGGAAATACTAAATCTTTGAAATGATGTCATCTCAATTTTTTGCCTTCACTAAACATTGAGTGGAGAGATCGTTATTATAATGGTATCCATTTTTCATCATGAATCCTCAAAGGATATGGACAATTCGAAGATGAGAACTTGACCATTCATTGTCAAAACGCAAGAATTATGTTCAATGTAGAACTTTAGATCTCATTTTGTCATAGTAGAATAATTTTTTTAAAGAAATTTTAAACTGAAAAAAGTTAGTAAATTAAGCTAAATTTCATCTCCAAAAATCCTTTAGAGATTTAAAGCCTCCAGTTAAAAGTTAGGGACAAAATTCAAAGAAAATGTTTGAAAATGTCAAAGAAAATGTCCCTTTAAACCCCTCTCTAAATTTTGTCCCTAACTTTTGATTGGAGTCTTGAAATCTCTAATGGACTTTTGGTAATGAAAGTTATCTTGATTTAACCACTTTTCTTAGTCCAGAATTTCTTTAAAAAAATTGTTCTACTATGAAAAAATGAGATCTGAAGTTCTACATTGAACACAAATCTTACTTTTGACTTAACTAGGTATGAGTGATTGAACTTCTACTAATCCTAATTTACATATCCCATATGGGTTGTATTATCTCCCATCACCCCACTTGTATAAACACATTGCCTATACATCCTCATGTTCTCACATTAGTAGAAGGTTCCATATACATGCGAGGTGGTGGTTGGAAAATTGCAATATGTTTTATTTTTTCAAGTGGGTTCTTTTTAATTTCTGCCTTGGACACCCATTGCTCTTACATTAATGGGCTATCGAGAGTTCGATTTGATGAGAGCGGTCGTCAAGTGTTGAAATCTTCATTTTTAGAAGATTACCAAGTTGTTACGGACTACTTTTGTAGTGGTGGGCCGACAATAAAAAAGTGATTAATGGTGTAGTAGCGTTGTCAAGTCCATGCCACCTCGACTGCCATGTAAGTTTGGTTGATATTTAAGCACTCAGGTCGGAACGTGCTACAATTTACAGTTGATTTAATGTGTTAACGTTGCCACCATAAGGCCAAGTGTGCACATACCTTAATCATAGTTACACAACATAGTATTCATGAACAAGCGTTTTAGTGCCAAGCATCGTTCATGAGCCCACCATAATTGGATGAGTCCTACTAAGCTTGGCAATAGAAAGCATTTTGGCATTCTTAGTTTTACACAAGAGTAAAGCCTTGAAGCTTAAACTCGTAATGTATACTCAAGTGAGGACAATGGAAGTAAATGCAAGCACTTTCTCCTTGTAAACTTGTGTACTATGTATTTCAACTTGTTCGAGTCTTTGAATGCAAATAAGGATATAATACACACAATCAAGATACTTAAAGTTGTAATGTATGCTCAACAAGGACAACGGAAATAAAGGCAAACACTTTCTCGTTGTAAACTTGTGTACAAACTAAGTATTTCAGTTTGTTCAAGTCTTTGAATTATGTAAACAAGTGTACAATAGACACAACCAAGACGCAAACTTGTAAATACGATCATACTTTATGAAAACTTAGGCCATGTAACTATTACATTGGACCAAAGGCATAGGAAATTGGAATCCCGGCTAACAAAAAGACTAGAGATATGGTAAAACCACCCATTCTCAACCAAGGTTCCATACCCAACCTATAGGGGGCAACTATTTCAAACCAAGATTGGAACAAATTTCCAACCAAAGCTTGGAATTTGATTTTTTTTCCTTTCAAGGTTGGGATTAATAAGGTTATGACACATCTCTTAATGTAGTGAGCAAAAAAGTAGAAAGTAGTGAGCGGAAAAGCAATTCTTGAATGATCAGAGTTGGCAGACTCTTTACATTGGGTACAGGTTCAAGCCAACTTTCAACTTCCAAAACTCATAGTAATTTGAATTCAAAGAGAACAAAATTTAGCAATGCTTGTCATTTCTATCTTTCAACAGGGCAGAAAATTGATATTACCTTTTATTGCTCCAAAACATGCACGGAATCACTGAAGTGGTTGACTATGGGTGGTTCTACCATAGTCTATTTTTTTCTTCGTTTCAATTATCTTTCTTCTATGGATAGAAATGATCCACTATGGATTAATGTTATGTTTAAGGTTCAATTCCCTTGCAGAGCCACTGAAGTTTGCAGGAGTGATTCAAGGAAGGTAACAAGTCCAAAAATCCCTCACCGAAGGGCTAAAATTGAATTTTGGGAAGGTGAAGCTTCTACAAATAAATTTCAATAAATTTCCCTTGAATAAACAGTGGAATTAACATCTAACCCAAGTCACATGTTTCATATTTTTTGAAGCTTTGTCGAATTAGTTATAAAAACTTGAAGTTGAAATGACATAGGGCTTTAAAATTGTCCACCTCCTAAAATGTACATTCTTTGTACATTGCTGAAGGCTATGAAAAAGCAACATGTATACATGGTGTACATTTGAGGATGTGTGCAGTTTCAGAGCCTATTACCTTATAGGAGGCCAAAGTATACCAACTAGCCCTTTTGGGGGGGCAAAATGGAGCCAAAAAGCACCATTTCACAATGAAAAAAAAAATTTGCCAAAAAAAAGTAATATTTTTTTGCCAGAAAAGCTTCAATCCAATTTAAAATATGGATGAAGTTGTCAAATTTGGATGAAAAAGTGTATGAATTTGATTGAAAAGTGTTTTATGGTACAAAAGATGGATGTACGAAGAAATAAAATGCTTCACCAAATTTTAAGTGATCACCATCCTGGCACTTTTTCAAAAACCAAAAAATAAGGGCTGATACCAACCAACCGTTGTCACAGAGAGCTCAGCAACAGTTGTTAATTCATTGCTACGGTACTGACTGAGGAAATAGTTGATTGGACTGTCATGACTGACGGTGATACAGATGGCAATCATCCTACCACGCTAAGTTAATGACCAGGCTTTTATTTATTTATTTACTTTTTGAGAAAGTGCTGGGATGGCAATCACTTAAAACTTGAGGAAGCACTGTATTTCATCCACATTCATCCATCTTTTGGACCAAAAAAACACTTTTCAATTATATTCGTGCAAATTTTCATTCAAATTTGGTGACTATGTCTACATTTTAAACAAAAATGGGAGATTTTTGGCAAAAGAAAAAAGAACTTTTATATGATAAAAAGTAGAGTTTTATTTTGAAATGGTGCAATTTGGTTCCATGGTGCAAAAAAATAGCAAGGGTTGATGACGAGTAGTCACTGAGTGACAAAATGTAGTCATAGAGGGGTATATTCACACTAATTTACCTTTAAAGGACAAAGGGGTGACCTTGGAAATGACGGTTGCTATTATGTGAGCATAGGAGTGAGCCTATGAGCCTAGAATACTACACACCTATGTTATAGGTGTATATGCTATAGAAATCGTCTATGATTATAGGGTGTACATATTATAAATACCCATATTATAGGTGTTTATGATATATATATATATATACCATCTATAATGTGTGGTATTTATATTCTAGGTACCTATATTGTAGGCTCAATGCTCACAAGCTCTCATTTTTGGGCTCACATACTAGCACCATTGCCTTGGAAATCATCCTTTTTTATTACCACGTGAATCTTGGGCTTTAGAAATAGCAAAAGCATTCATTGGAAGTCAAACTATTATAGAAGACTTCCCCTTTTCACAACAAAATTTCGATGATGAATAGTTACACTTCTATCCTACTACAAGGATTCCTTGTCATCCATCGGACGCCAAATGTCCTCCTCGACATTTAAGGGTTAAGTAGGGAAATATAAAATGTATGAGGTTAACCTTGAAATGTTGGCCCCAATGGTGCTAGTATGTGAGCCTAAAAATGTGAGCCTACAAGCCTTGAGTCTAAGCACATAGGTACTCTACAACTATTGGAGATGTCTATAATATATATACTTATAACATAAACATCTTATAATTATGGAAGGTAACTATAATATAGGTGCCTACAACATAGACATTTATAATATAAATATCATATAACCATGGAAGGTGCTTATAAAATAAACACCTATAATATAATTAGGCACTTATAATATAAACATCCTATAACCTTCGAAGGTGCTTATAACATAGGTACTTACAACATAGACACCTATAATATAAATATTTTATAACCATGAAAGGTACTTATAACATAGACACTTATAATATAAATATCCTATAACCATGAAAGGTATTTATAACATAGACACTTATAATATAAATATCCTATAACCATGAAAGGTGCTTATAACATAGACACCTACAATATAATTAAACACCTGTAATATAAACATCCTATAACTATGGGAGGTGCCTATAATATAGGAGCCTAAGCTCTTATGCTCATGGGTTCAAGATCCTAGGCTCACATAATAGTAACTGTGATGTTGGTCCAATTACCATTGAGTTTCTATTCAATTTTCTTTACTTTGGATGGCTTCCATTTAACAACTAAATATGAATGAATTTTTTTTAATTTTGATTTTTTCAAAAATAAAATCAGGTGTCTTTTCTAGATCAGACTAAAAAAATTAGATATTTTTGTAAAATTTTGTAAAATTGGTAGAATTTTTTAAGTAAAAATGAAGAAAAATCATATTAAATAGTAAAATCTCTAAAATTTTTGGAATATTTCATCATAGGTATATATTACAAAATTCCATATCATTCTGTAAATAGAAATCAATTGACCTTAGAAATAAACTCGATGTTTAAATTGCAATAAAAATTTCAATGTTATGAATTTTTCAAATTTTCAAATTAGAGTAGAAACTAGAAGTAGATGAACTTCATTTTCCCTTAGTTGGGCTCAAATTCAAAAAATATCATTTTTATGGAGAAATTTCAGATTTAGAGCAAGGAATGACAAGTTTCTTAGATACACTAAAATAGCATATTTTGTGATTCATTTTTACAACTTTTTTAGTAGGAAAGTCAAAAATTATACCTCAATGAGAAAAAATTTAACACCATCCAAAGCAACTCCCATTCAAAGAACTCCCAAACAAAAATTGGATGAAAAATGGTTTCCAGTCCATGCCAAACATTGGTCCAATGTCATTGAAACACCACAAACTAGTGCTGACAACATTTTAGGGTTGAACAAAGATGTTCATAACATTGCATAACTAAAGAATTTTTTTCCCTAAGGAACTATCCTTAATAGAGAAGAATCTATCTTCTCTAGATATGTGAAGGCTTTTATTAATTATATTGTTGAGCACAAGGTTTGCTCAAGTGTCCGGTAGTTCATTGGTTCCTAGCCCTTTAGTAGTTGTTAAATTTGAACACATCAAATGTGTTCAAATCATATCACCTGATAGTCACTATGATAGGAAGTTAATTTTGGTTTTGTAATTGCAATTGAAGGGGACCATGTCCAACATTTAGGTGTAGCAAAAAGGACCCACAAATAATGTTATATTTGCACCAAGTGGTAATAGCACATGCCATGACACTTGGATTAGGGCATCATGAAAATTTTCATGAATGGAGTTATAATCTTCAAAATAAATAGATGTTGGATTGGAATAGAGACAACACCAATATCTAAACTTCACAGGTAAGGTGAATCTTTTGATTCCTTTGTTCGCCTATTCCTTGCTAGCCTCTCTTTAACCCCTAAAGTCTCAAAGCCATTTTTCTGTCAAAAACCACTCAAAACTGCCATTTCTACTGTGTTAGTCCAAAAAAACATAAAAAATACTTTTTTTGGAACTGAACCGTAGGATCTTGAACTTTACTTGTTTTAGATCATGTGGTAAAAATTTCATGAAGTTTGACCGTATAAATTGAGAGATATGAGCATTCAAAGTTGAAAAAACAAGTTTTTTGAACACTAGACTGCAATTTTAGATGACTTTGATCTCTATTTGTGGAAAAAAATTGCACTATGGAATTTGAATTTAAAATTTATTGTGTTGAAAAATTGAGTTGTGAGTCTAGGAAAAAAAATTCAAAAAATAAAAACTTCATTTTCATACTTCAAAAAATTGTCAAGTAGAAGTAGGTCCAAGATTGAAAGAAAAACTAAATTGTTAATAGCTCTTAGATGGGATTGAAATACAATAATCCCAACGGTGAGATTGTTCTAGCAAGCAAATCTAACCTTTTCAAAAAATAAAACTTGAAAAAATTTGAAAATTGCATTCTGAGATGAATCCTACAAGTGTTTTTTTCAAAAAGATGCTTAGATTGCTTGAAAAATAAGATTGTTCATAACTTTCACATCACTAATCAAAATGGAATGAATCAAAGCTTCAGATGTAGACAAAAACATGATCTTTGAGAAAAATTTAATTTAAAACTAATTTTGAATTTTTGCAATATTTTTTGTGTTGCCCACCGAGTTCAGTTCTAGGCTTTTTGTGGTATAACTTTTGCTTCCGGGCACCGATTAAAATAAAAATTATATTCCCACAAAGCTTATTAGTTTTTCTAACTTTGAAAAAGTTTCAAAAAATTAGGGTAAAATTTCAGCCCATAGGAACTTGCCCAAATTCCAAATTGTCCCCCGAGGGGACAATGGGACTTTAGGGGACAAGGTTATATTTCCCTCTTTTGTGTAAACAAGCTCTCAACCACTGAGCAATATTTCATCATCACATTTGTGAAACCTGTGAAGTGAGGGTTGTTATTAAAAGAGCCTAGGAGCGTGAACCTAGGAGCCTAGAAAACTATACACCTATATTGTAGGTGTTTATATTATAGAAGCCTTCCATGATTATAGTGTAACTATGTTATGGATACTCATATGGATACCTATATTATAGGTGTTTATATTATAAGTACCTTCAATGGTTGTAGAATATCTACTTATACATATGCTCAAGGCTTATGCTTGCATTTCGTAATCAATCACTAGCATTATTGCCTGTAAAGTCATGATGTTGTTTATATTTATGAGCTCGGATTGAAGTTGTATTGTGGTGTAGGTTAGAATCACTTCCACCCTAAAAAAAACTAAAAATCTTTGAACCCATTGCATCTAGAAGCCCTAAATCTAAAATAAGGTAGAACTACCTATCATCACCTTGATTTGCAATCTTAATATCTTGGGGCCAATTCCAAGAGAGGCACATATTTTTCACAGGTGTGCACCTATTTCATGAATCAAACTCAATTGGAATTATAATTTTTCAATTAAAACTGTAATTTCTATAAATTTTTGAAGTAATCAACCTAAAATTACAAAACTACCCCTAGACTAGAGTCTTAAATGCCCTGTGAACAACCCATAATTGCCCTTCTATGTTAAATATCCACCAATCAAAGGCTGACAAGTTGGCCCCATGTCGACATTAAAAGCATAATCTAATCAAATTTTGTTAAAATCTTAAATTGTTTAGGATATTTCCTAGACAAATTTGGATGGGGCAATGAACAAAATTGGAGCAAAACAATAGGTAATGGAATTGGAAAGTAGACGGTGATGGACTGGTCCACCTTACTACTAAATCTGTCAAAATGCTCTTCCCAAAACGATCTCTATTATGGTGGACCAACCCATCACCGTCTGCTTCCCAATTTTGTCACCTACTATTTGACCCCAATTCTATTCATTGCCCCATCCAAATCTGTCCAGGAAATACCTTAAATCATTTAAGGTTTTAACAAAATTTGATTAGATTATGGTTTTAATGTCGACATGATGACGTGTTAACTTTTGATTGGTGGATACTTAAGTGCTAATGGATTCACAGAAGGGCAGTTATGAGTTGTTGACAAGACATTTATGACTCTAGTCTACGGGCGGTTTTGTAATTTCAAGTTGATTACTTCAAAAATTCACAGAAATTACAGTTTTAATTGGAAAATTATAATTCCACTTGATTTTGATTTGTGAAACAAGCGCACACCTCTGATAAACAATATGTGCCCCTATTGGAATTGGCCCCAAGATACCAGTCCAACAACGATCCGATCTCTCAAACTCTGTTATTAGTCTCAATTCAATGCATCCTCCAACCTCACCCACCCCTGCTTCCCCCGCGCTTCAAAGTTGCACCAGCTCTTGAATTCCCTAGCTAGCTTCCATCCGACCGTAATTGCCAAACCTAAAAATCAAAAAGCAAGAAGAATGGATTAAAAACGTGGATTCAAAATTGCGACGTTCATTGCATTCCCGCAAGGATCGACAGAAACGGTCCCATCTTCTCTGAGCGACCTGACACTAATAAAATTGGAACTCACTGTCTGTCTGTCTGCGTTTCCGATTCTCGATCCCTAACATTTCATTAAAAAACGATTTCCATGAGCCTCAACAACACTCGATCGGGAAAGCAGAGATTGAATTCTTTTCAAAACAGACACGGCTGAGCTCAACAAGCTAAATACGCATCATGGATCATCAATTGAACTACGCCATAGCCAAGCATTCTCTAAGAATTCTTGGAACCCTAATGCGATTGAGTGGAATCCAAAATTTGAATATTTGGATGAAACGCGTAGATGACTTTCTCAGTCCCTGTCGTTTGGGTCTCATCCAAAGGGACTGCACTCAGTCTCAATTGCACTGCCAAGGGTACAAAAGCCCGGGTTCTTGTAGTTTGTATTCACAGCTTGACATCTGGAAATTGTACAATTCTATTTGTAAGGTAGTCTGCTCTTTTTTTTGGGTGGGTGGGGGGCGCTAAAACTCTTTGAAACAATTTTTAGTAAATTTTCATAGGAAGAAAAATGGAATTGGCATCTAACCCAAGTCATTTCCAATTTTTTTGACCTTTGTGGAATTAGTTATGAATTTTTGAAGTTGAAACACAATGGTCAAGTACTAAAAGTGACCACCTCCTGAAATGTACACTATTGGTACATTGAAGAAAGCAAAACGTACTTTTGTATTAGTGGTCGCTTTAAGAGCAAGTGGTCACTTTTAGAGCACCCTACCTTACACAATGCAAATGGTGTTAGTGAGGTCCCAATCAAAATGGCATTTTTGAAATCGCAATGAAGGAAATTTCAATGCAGCCTACTTTGACAGACTCCTGAGAGCTAAAAAATTGGTATTTTACCACGAAATTTATACCACAACATCATCTTTATGTTAATAACATGTGTACCAAATTTCAAGGCCAAAAGATTTACACAAAAAGAAATATTTTAAATTTACCAACATGTGTAGATGTGAAAAAATTTTCACTACTTCCAACTTTGACACCTTCCTAAGGACTGAATTTTTTTTCTTTTTCTAAGAAATTTTTGGCATAGAACCATCTATACGTTTATTACATGTTTGAAAATTTTTAAGTTCAAAAGACCCTCACAAAATAGATATTCAAAATCTCTCAACATGTGTAGTTGTGAGAAATAATTAAGGAAACCATTTCACTACTGCCAACTTCGACACCCTCCCTATGGCTGAAAAATTGTTAATTTACCATGAGAGTTTTGGCAAAGGATCATCTCTATGTTAATAAAATGTATGTCAAATTTCAAGGTCAAAAGATTTACCAAAAAAAAGATATTCTAATTCTCCCAACATGTGTAGTTGTGAGAATGACTTTCTACATCCATGTCAAACTTTACCCCCAAAATGACACTATCCCAAGGGCTGAATTTTTTTTTCTCACAACTACACATATTGGTAGAATTAGCATATCTTTTTTTGTGTGAATATTTTGACCTTGAAATTGGGCACACATGTTATTAACATAGAGATGACTTGAAAATGAAAATTTCATGGTAAACAAGCAATTTTTCAACCTTTGGGATAGTGTCGAAGTTGATAGTAGTTAAATTATTTCTCACAACTATAGAATTTGGAAGATTTTGAATATCTATTTTTGTGGAGGTCTTTTGGACTTGAAATTTTTCAATATATAGATGGTCCTATGCCAAAAATTTCATAGGAAAAGAAAAAAATTCAATCCTTAGGAAAGTGTTAAAGTTGGAAGTAGTGAAATTTTTCTCACATCTACACATGTTGGTAAATTTCAAATATATTTTCTTTTGTAAATCTTTTGGCCTTGAAATTTGGTACACGTGTTATTAACATATAAATTATGCTATGGTAAAGATTTCGTGGTAAAATACCAATTTTTCAGCTCTCGAGAGGCTATCAAAGTTGATAACATTGAAATTTCCTTCACTGCGATTTCAAAGACACCATTTTGATTGAGAACCCACTATACAAGACTAGTATACAGATGTGTGGAAGAAATTTCAAAAACATTCACCACATAGATTGCAATATATTTGCCTTTAAAGCAAAGAAAACATGTTTTTGAGTACTTTTTATGACTAAATTATTTGACTATTAAACTTCTTCACTTAAAAAATCTTTGCTCTACAAATTTTGAATGAAATTTATTTTGTGTTGAAGATTCAAGTTGAAAGTCTAAGAAAAAAAGAAGATAAAAACAACATGATTTTCATTCTTTAAAAAATTGTTAAGTAGAAATAGGTACAAAGATTGAAGGAAAAACTAAGCAAATTATTCACATGGTATTTGAAAATTAATGATGATTTCCACAATGACTAGCCTTGTATTCCATGATTAATAAGTAAGTAAATTAATCCCCCCTATATGTATATTTTTCATTATCCCCCATATCTATATTTTTATGAACATTCTAGATCGCAATTGGTATACGATTAACATTTGCATTCTATATCCTATACATGTACCTATATGTTGTGCTCTATTAGTATTCCATATAATACATCCGTATTCCATAGATCATATCCCATGTGTGTTCCATATATATTTTGTATATCATACTTGAATTTTTTTTATTTTAATTTTGTTATTTTGGGGGGGGAGGCAAATCAAGTGCTTTCTTTCTTTCTTTCTTTCTTTCTTTCTTTCTTTCTTTCTTTCTTTCTTTCTTTCTTTCTTTCTTTCTTTCTTTCTTTCTTTCTTTTTTATTTGCATGGTGGTTAACCCCTAAATGCCCAAGGCCTATTTTGAGCTTCTTGGAATTTGCTCTAAATTGAACAAAATGCCAACATTTTGATAAGTTGTATCAATTTTTTTTGAATTGTTACCATACAAATTCAAACTAAACATATTAGAGACCTCATAGGAAAAGAAAACACTACAATATCCAAGACAATATCACTTATAGAGTGAAAGATTATAATATTTGACCATGAGGGTGTTAAAACTACATAAGTATGTGAAGTCTTTCAATCCCCTTTTCACAAGTCAAATCTAAAAAGTTGGTGACCAAAAAAATATGAGGTTAACCCTTAAAGGATGAAGGGGTGACCTTGGAAATCATCCATTTTCATTATTGAGTGAATCATGGGTTTTAGAAATAGAAAAAGCACTCACTGGAAGTCAAACTACTATAGAAGACTTCCCCTTTTCACAACAAAATTCCAAGGATGAATAGATGCACTTCTATCCTACTACAATGATTCCATGTCATCCATCGGATGCCAAACGTCCTCGACGTTTAAGGGTTAAAGGGCCTAACATGTGTAACCCCAATCAATTTATGGCTTCTCAAAATCTACTCTATAATTTTTTTAAATGAATTTTGAATGTGATTTTTCCTCTAAGACCTAGTGTATTCGAGGCTCATTTCCAAGAGCTCTCAACACTACGGAGAGTCAAGATTGCAATGGGTACCCTTGCACAAAATCTTGAATAGAAAAATCACTATCATTTATTTTCAAGATTGGATTTTTGATGCTAAAACTAGACTTCAAGAAGAACTTTCTAAAAATATAAACTACTAAAAATAGCAACTTGGTTAGGTTTTAATTAGCTTCAAAGTTTTGCAAACACTAGATTTGGGTGCCTCGGGCATTTAGGGGTTAATTAGTCCCTCTATTTTTGAAAAATCATGTATTTTTTTTGTGTTTTACAAAGGAAACACGGATCTTTTCAGAAATAGAGGGACTAATAGATAAGATCTTGGTATAAGGTAACATGCTCTAAATGCGCCCATCTTCTTCAAACCGCCCCTATTTTTAGGTGGAAAATGGAGATGGGGTGATCTTTAAATGGACCACTTTAGCAATTGAATGCATCAAGGAAAAATTGTTTTTTTTATTGTAAGAGCCAATCATTGTCTTTGATTTCTGCAAATTTCTTTACAAGTTGCAAGTGGACGCATTTTGGGAGACCTATGGTCACAAATAGGTGCCTACGCGTGAAATTTTTGAAAATCCATAAGTAATTCAAAAATGCTTGGAAAATTATGAAACCACTTGGGTTCTCTGACGAATTCATTTGTCTTTCTCTGAAAAATAATCCAAAATTCTTACGGTCTCCATAAGCATATGAAAAAGGTGGAACAGCCCGTAAATGGGCGCTTTTAGAGCATGTTACCTTATCCCTTTTTCACGGGTTAGCTTTGCAATTTGTCTGTTTCCAGTCTCTTTTAATTTCATTTTTTCCTTCAATTTTGTGCAAATGAAGTGATTCCATCAATATAAAAAATAGAGAGATTCCCCACTCATAAGGACCACAGCTAGTCCTGAATTGTGGGAGAGTAAATTACAGTAGACTATGACTGACGGCACTTATTAAGCTTATTCCATTCTTTGCTAACTTAAAACACTCACATGATTGTGCACTCACTTATTGTGAAGTGTTCTGCAACTAAGATAAGTAAATTGGAGCAAAATTTTAAAAATCTGGAACTTATGCAGTTGAATTCCGTCCCACACTGATTAGAATTACTATTGATCACAACTGTGTCACTTTTAAATATTCTTCCACCCAATTCTTGCATGTTTTGGGGCATATAATCTGGGTCTGTATTACCCCCTAAAGGACCGAGGTTTTTTCTTTCAGGGAGACATTGTCAAAAACTGAGTTTTAACAGTTGAAGTTTCAAGAATTTTAACTTCAGAGATTGCAAAATAATAGGACTTGAAGTTAGAAGAAAATGTTTTTTTTTTAAATTGTCTCAACATAGCTAACAAAGTTTGACTCCTCTTAGAATGAGATTAGAGGATCAAATTTATTTATTTTTTGGACAATCATATGCCATATTTTATTAGTTACATGCATGCCAAATTTCAAAAGTTGATGAACCTTTTTGCAAAAGATATTCCCCAAAGATTTTTAGACTACCCAAGTTGCCCCCAAAGTTTAGGACAGCATAACTTTTTATCTGGACACCCGATTGAAAAAAAAAAAATTCACCAAAGAAGTATATGTTCACACCTTGTTTCCAAATTTCATGAACATTCAACCAAAAATGACTTCGTAGGAAGCTACCCGAGATTTCTTGCATACATTGGACGGACACTTGATCCTTTAGGGGATAACTTAGATACAAGAATATTGTAGAAAGACAATGTGATTTTGAATATCCACTGTTTAACCTTTAAACGATGAGTTGATCACTGTGAAAATCAACTTTTTTGGAACCGTGTGAATTGTTGGCTTAAAAAAATGCAAAAGCAATCATTGGAAGTGAAACTACATAGAAGATGTTTCCTTTTCAAATAAAATTTGGAGGATGAATAGTTGCACTTTTATCCCACATGGAAAGATTCTTTGTCATTCATTAGCCGGAAAATGTCCTCAATGTTGTTTATGGGTTAAAGACACTGTGAACCATAAAAAGACAAAAAAACATCTTGCCAAATCAAACAACAAAAATAACAAATAAAAACATGAACTAAAGTTTTCAGCATCATTATTCATCACACAATCAAACTGTTAGGGCTGTTACGAATAGAATACATGCATGGAACAAATTATTTGACAATTGAATACGGTACTCTCAGTAAACAAAGTGATGATCAGGTTGATAAATTGGTCTTGAACAAATTCAAATCCATAATTTGACTCTCTTGTAGGTCCAATTGTTGTTACCAATTTCAAAGCTCTGATTATGTTATTGACTCTCTCCTAAATGTCCATTATTTTCAATCTCTCACTAAAGAAAGATTTCATGCATTCTTGTGAAGACTCAAAGAATTCATGCTTCATGCATTCTAGTGTCTTCAAGTCTTCACAAGAAAATGGAGCCAGGTATCAGATTCTGAGTTGACATAAGGTGACCCAGAACTGCCACTTTTTGCTAGTGTGCCCAAGTTACTATTATTAGACTAAGGTAGTTTGCTCTTAAAGCGACCATTTAAGAGCTGATTGTCTTTTTAGGGAAGCTAAACTCCTTGAAACAATTTTCAGTAAATTTTCATAGGAAGAAAAAAAGAATTGGCATCTAATCCAAGTCGTTTCATATTTTTTGAACCTTTCAGGAATTAGTTACAAATTTTTGAAGTTGAAACACAACACTTGGTCACTAAAAGCAACCACCTCTTGAAATGTACATTGCTGATACATTGAAGAAAGAAAAATGTACCTCTATGATTGCTCTTAGAGCATGGGTACTTTTAGAGCAGATTACCTTAGTCAAAATTTCATTGATTTTCTTGTTGGCAAGTGAAAGGAGGTTCCAATGCACAAAAGAATGCAACATTTGGATACCATATGCAAAAGTTATGAAGGCTTGAAGTTTTCTTCACAGGAAGAGGTTCTAAAATCATTTATTTCCAATAGGTACATATTGATTTTGGAAGTGTATACATTACACAGAGTGATGATCATGGCAGTTTTAGGTCAGTGGCACATTTGGAGGTGCCCACTTTAAATATGGGAATTGTCCAAATTATAATGGAAGAGTAAAGTAAATGTAAAATTAAGAAATTGGCTTACTTAGATGCAGCTATCCAAGCAACAATGAAGCTAGTATACGAGCGTAGAGTAGGAGCATAGAGCATAGAGCATAGAATTTCGAGCGTGGAGCATGGATTGTATGTGAATTTTATAAAAAAATAAAAGGAAGAGGATGAAAAATAAAAGCAATGTAGATGATAGATATGAATGAATGTGGATAAAAAATATAGAGGCTACGGATGAAAAGTAGTGTGGATGTGGATGAAAAACATGATGGATGTAGATGAAAAATAAGATGGATGTGGATGAAAATTGAGATGAATGTGGATGAAAAGTAGTGTGGATGTGGATGAAAACTAGGGTGCATGTGCATGAAAACTAGGGTGGATGTGGAAAAAAAATGTGGATCACACATGGAAAATAGGGTGGATGTGGATGAAAACAAGAATGGTACATGATGAAAAGTGGGATGATAGTGGATGAAAAGTAAGGTGGATGTGGATGAAAATAGGGTAGATGTGGTTTAGGGTTTGTAGGCCATGGATGGAAAATAGGGTGGATGTGGATGTGGATGGAAAATAGGGTGGATGTGGATGTGGATGAAAAAATTTGAGGACATGGAAGAAAACCAAGGTTCCATGTACTCAACATGTAGGATTAGAAATTTTAAATTGGTGGATGTATATTTGCATATTTTGTTGTGTACTAGACGGACATAAAAGTTAGATCTATAATAGAGCTCAAAGTTCCTCAATGCGGGCAATAAGTGCCAATTGGATTTGGGCTTAAGAGTGATCATTTGTAACAAGTTCAAGTGCAATCATGTCTTCATAAGATGGCCTGGTGTATATCTTGGGAACCTCTATTAGGACTCTCAGTATTGAGAGACCTTCCATATGTGGTCTCTTTATGCGATATCTTTTTTTGGGATCCAATAGTTTAGGAACCTAAAATTAGAACTTATTGCAAATTTTTCTGGATGTGTTGGAATTGATATAGGCTCACAATTTGTTTTTTAGGATTCATGTAGTACTATTGTTGGATTTCAAATATGCATTTTAAATTATCGGATTAATGAGGGCATTTAGGTTACTGCCTAGATATTGAAAATATTATGGAAAGCTGCAAAGAAACAACTCTGTACAACATGCATATATCGAATGACCGTTCAATGGAGTAGTGGCCCTTTTCGTCTCACTACTTTTAAAAACAAACAGAAATACAAGATGAAATTTTAGGTGACTTGCTTCAGTAATGGCATTCATCTTGTCACTAGCTAACATCTACATAGTGCTTGTGCAACGGAAGATATCGCTCTTGAGAATTCATTTGAGCTCATTGAAGCTGAAGCTCGCAGCATGAATGAAAACATCTACTTCTGAATCAAAGCGGCATATCACTAGAAAGAACCTGTGTTTTTTTGACGGATTTTTCTAGACATCCATATGTTTTTATGTTAACAGTGATGTCAAATAAAACATTGAGATGTTTCATTTGACGTCATTGTTAACATGAAAAACATGTGGATGTCTAAAAAAATTTGTCTAAAAAAACATGGGTTTCTACTAGTGTATAATAATGAATAGGAAAAACAAATATTTGCAGTTGATCCATTGCCCTCTCTTTCCTAGTGACTTTGTCAATATTTCCTTGAAATAAGGACAAGAGCACTCTAGATACGAACCTACAGTGACTACATAGTGTTGAATGTTAGGGTCTAGACCTGAGTCAAGTAGAACAATGCATCCAAACCCTAGATGTGGTATCAATGTCACTTGACGAATGGCGGCCTTCAAGGTAAGTGCAGAACCACAAGTGTTTGCTTGTTTTGTAGTAAGTGCAATCTTATTTCTTCGGATTTTTTTGCTAGATTTAGATAGTACTTGGATGCTTTGCAGGAAAATCTAGAACCGGAAAATCTGTTAAATCGGCTGGTAGATTATGGTATCCAAATAGTTAGCAGGGAGAGATTACAACACGTTCAGGAAGACAAAAGCCGACATTTTAAAGCTGTTGGATCTCTGTAGGCGTAAGATTTATTCCCATCTTCATTGGTCAAATGCAAGGCACATCAGGTTTGGACATAACCCACTTCCTCTTCGAACCTTTTACACAACATTCAATGTCGTTGTTGCAAAAGAAAAATTGCGTTCTCTCAGTTGTTTTCTTCTAATAACAGTCCATGTTGCTGGTGTAAGTTGGAGCTGTGGTTCCTTTATTGCCTTGAACAATCTTTGCGACACACTTCTTCCAAGTTATGGCATGCAAGGCGAAGTACGCCTTTGATGAAGTCTTCGGCAACCGAGCAATATGCCACATTCTCTTGTTACAAGAGGTCTCTTCGACGCTCGTCACTCGAAAGGACTCCGAGGTGAATGGTTGTATCATGGGGCCACTAGGTCTTTGCAACTCTGTTTCAGTATCATGTGGGGAGCCTTCTTCGTAGACTAGATCTAGAAGAGGGACATATGCACTTGTTAATGTTGTCCTTGTTCCTCCTCGGGGTCTTGAGAAATTTACTTTGTCGGGGCAGTGCAAATCGCATTGGGACCCTAGAGGAAGATTAGGCATCCGTGGTTGGGATCCAAAAACCTCTTCCCCTTCAAAGTGCGGATCCCTTGTGTAGTACTCACCAACACCCGGGACGGTTGCTATGCATCATTTAGGCCTTTGGGATTTCCAGTGCGTTGCGCGTACCTCTATGCTACTTAAAGATGTAGTTCTGCTTTTCCTGGACCGGTTCCCGAGTTATCACCTTTGAGAAACTGGTAATACCGAACCATCTGCATGATCGCTCGCATATAATCATCAACCGTTGCAACATACAAATCATTTCCTCGCTTTCCAGATTGTTGCAATCATTTATTATGGATGGTCTCTGTGAGGTTGCAAGATGGCATCTCTGCAAGTTCATTTGTTGGCAAATCTTTCAAATAGAAGATCATGGGTAAGATAAAAAGGAAATTAGCTTGAATTGATCTCTATATGCAGGGATATAGAGGGAATTGATCTCTATATGCAATGATAATATTTCTATAACAGAATTAGACCAGCACATTAGAAAGAATTGAAAAGAAGAATAAAGGCAATATTGGGTGCATCTTACAATTTGCATGAAGCCTCTCCACTACTTGTATCGAAAGTGCCAAAATGCAAGCTAAAGCTTCAAGTGGCAAATTCCTTCTCCCGTTGCCACTCCGGAAGAATGCTACCATGTTCAAATAGCGTGAAATCGAATCTTAGCCATAGCTATGGAGGATGCCTCATTATATTGCTTGCACAATTGACGGTGCTGATCTTGAAGGTTCGAGCGAATGTTGCTTTTGAATATTTTTCCATGGATTGCGTCCAATGCAATAAACATGTATGCTCTCAATTGGCCATTGGTTGCTATGGGTCACCATTGCCATAAATAACTCTCACTGCATTCTAGTTGGCTTGTGCACAGTCCGCCATGAAGACTTTAACCCCTTAAGGACCAAAGTCCCCTTGGGGGACTTTTGGGATTTTGGGCAGGCTCATTCAAGTTGGTGTTGCGGCCTCATTTTCTGAAACTTTTTGAGTGCGTGCAATTAGTCACAAGCTTCGCGTACATAAAAATTTCATAGAAATCCGAGTTGTTCTGTAGAAGTTATGGCCATTTTTACGCCCAAAGTTGTTCGTTGGGCAGCTGGGGCAGGGGAATATGTGTTTGACTGTGCAGGGGCAGCACAAGTGGGCAAGAGGACAAGAGAGGGGAAGGCATCAGGTTTGAAGTGGAAACCCAGGTCTTGGGAAGTTGGGCTTTGATGTTGGGGGTTGGGCCGTTGGGGACATCTTGGGTCCCTTTCTACAAGTGCTGCCCAGTCTGTGAACTTCTTTGCAAGCAGCTTCAAACTTCAAAAGGTCATAGAAATCTCAGATTTTCATATTTAAAAAAAAAAAATTGTACTTGTCAAATATAAGTATGTCTTTCTATCCACCGTTCGGATTTTCAATATATCAAAGTATGTGGTGGGAAAACTAATTCGAAGATGACTTAGTGCATTGTCAATTTCTGGGACATTGTGGCATTGCAAGATTTTTTTGGAGGTGTTACGTGTGTTGGATTGCTTTTAAAATTGGTATGCTTTTAAAATTGGTATGCATATGCCTAACTTCAATACCTATAAGAATTTTTTTTAACTTTATGCTGTGTAGTACAAAAAAATTGAGCATAAGGCGGTCAAAGGCATCTTAAATTCTGGGGCACAGTGAAAATAAATAAATAAAATGACTTTGAATGCAAATATCTCTCTATCCGTATGGTGAAAACTCACAAGAAGTTTACCACACCCTCTCATACAAGTTCACTTCAAGATCTTACGGTTTTATTTTGAAAAAAAACATTTTCAAAACATCATGAATGATCGTAGCAAAAATGGCAGTTTTCAGTGATTTTGGACCCAGAAAATGGCTCGGTCGTTAAGGGGTTAAAATATGGCAAGGGAATCCCATGCCGTCCCATGGCTGCATTCAAATTAGTTCAGAAAGAGGATTGCGCTATTGTATCCTCGGACTGCATGTTGCAGACAACAATTGTCATCACGTGACAATAAATAGGATCATAAATCTGACATGCAAAAGTTGTCCACTCCTTTATTCGCTTGAGATGGTCAAACGTAACGAAAAACATGATCCAAGAGTCATGGAGGTCACCAATAGGTTGCATGCTTGTAACTAGATCAACACCACTGCTCGAGCCCATCTTTGACATTTTAAAAACAAAGACCTTATTCAAATCCGAACCTTGACCAGAAAATTTATTCTCTTGAATATAAACCCAATTGTTGCATCCTCGCAGCTTCAGAATGCTATCCATAATTCCAAACTGCTGAAAGTATTTGAAGGTGTTTACATCGTTTCTAATGCTCGGAGAGCTTATGAATTTGCACTTTTCCATAATTGGCAAGAATTCATCCACTCCGAAATTTCTAGCAGGTGCTCCTTCTGGACGAAGAAGCATCTCTTCCAATAGCTCCTTGCTTGCCTCCAAAACAATAGAAGAGTTTGTCTCAGATGGCTTCCTCTCAACTTGATCCGAAATAAGAGATCAAGTTCTCTCCTTAAATCTATGACAATCTCCATCTTTTACGGGGTGATCATGTAATCTAAAGTGAACACACGCTCGGCTCATCCCTAATATCCCCACTACATAATAAATTTTGGCTAGACAGATTGCAACGCAAAAAGGTACCTCACCACAAATTTTGCACGTGATTGTGGAAGTAGGAGGTGGATAAGGACCGACTTGAAATGGAATAGGAGAACACCCATCCCATTTTGTCTTGTTGACGGGTGCCACACGATGCTTGCGAGTAAGGTACTCACACCGAAGGTGTCCCACATACGAAGATATACAAAATGTTAGCCCATCCTCATTTCTAATATTAGTGGTATGTAAATTGGACTAGACATGGCCATCGTAGCATTTTTCCATCCCACTCAAAAGTTTTCCTTAGCATTGGTGACTGGAAAGGGCTAAGGGTGGTAATTCAAAAATAACATCACCATTAAACACGGGTGGGACGAAATTGACCTGATGAACCGAAATGGAATTATAATCAATCTTTTTAAATGGGTTTCATGACCCTTTGGTATGACACAACTTTCGAAGGCAAAGAACAACTGGCTATCCACCAACGACCTCTTATATATTCACCAATACTACATCAACTAGTAGAAAATTCAGTGTTCAACTTCACAAAAAAATGTTGATTTGGATAAAATAGTTTGTGTTGATTTGGATGTGCTGATTTGGACAAAAATCAACAAGTTTTTGTTGATTTGGACAAAATTCCAACTAAAACTTGTTGATTTAGACAAATATTTCAACAAAAATTTGTTGATTTTTTTTTAATTTTTAATTTTAATTTTTTTTTTCAAACCGCCACGCAGGCAACACTTAGGTGGCAACCCACGCGGGTGAGGTGCAATGGGGTTTGAACCTTGCACCCCTTGGCTAGGGGTGCAAGGTCCTATCCATTGCACCATGTGTAAGACTACATGACTATAAAGAGAAAAAATAGTTATTTATTTCGGTTTTCAATTTTTTGTCATTTTTGGTTCAATTCAGCAGACTTTGGAGGCTGATTTCTCATAGTATAGTACCTTTTTTCAAAAAACTTCAAACTAGTAAAATTTGGAAGATCAAGTAAAATTTCATCTCCAAAAATCCGTTTGTGATTTTGAGTCTTCAATAAAAAGTTATGAGCAAAATTCAGAGAGAGTGTTTGTAAATATCAAAAAGAAATTTCATTCCAAACCCTCTCTGAATTTTGTTCATAACTTTTAATTGGAGACTTGAAATCACAAACGGATTGTTGGAGATGAAAGTTAACTTGATTCTCCAACTTATACTTTTTGAAAAAAGGGACTATACTATGCAAAAACAGCCTCCAAAGTCTGCTGAATTGAAAAAAAGACTGAATTGTGAATTACGTAATTAATAGAAAATATTCCTATTGCTTATAGAATGCCAAACTTGGTGGTTTAAAAATTTTCCACATGAAATTTTAGTGTTAAGAACTTCAATTCAATTAAAGATATTTTAAATATTTGGCAAACATTTTATTAGGAGGTGATTTGGACACAATTCATATTCAAGTTTTTTGTAATGTAGAACATACAATTTGAATAGCTCTAAATTAGAATTTGGAAATTGCTCATCTAGAATTTAAATATTTAAAAAATTTTGTGTTCAAGAATTGTGTTGAAAGTTTAGAATTAAATTTTTTTTTTTAAAACACGCTTGATTTTCATTTTTTTTTAAATTATTAAGTAGAAGCAAGTTCAAGATTGAAAGAAAAACTAAAGCGTTAATAGCTCTAAAATGGAATTGAAATACAATAATGTCAACGGTGAGATTGTTCAAAATAGGAAACTTAAAGTTGTTAAACATTTTTTTTGAAAAACTGTGAAAATTGCATCCAAAATTGCATCCAATAAGTTATTTTTTCAAGAAGATGCTCAAATTGCCTGAAAAACAAGATTGTTTGTAGCTTTCACAATACTAATCAAATGGAATGAATCAAAGCTTCATATGTAGACAAAAAGATGATTTTCAAGAAGGAAAAAATTAAAAAATTAATTTCAAATTTTTGTAGATTTCTTTTTCTACCCAGCGACGTGAAAATTATTCTTAAGATGCCATAACTTTTGCTCCCGTGCACCAATTGAAATAAAATTTATATTACCACGAAGCTAATAAGTTTTTCTATCTTATGAGAAAGTTTCAAAAAGTTTAACTAAAAATATAGATCATACAAACTTGCCTGAAATTCATTTTGTCCACTGAGGGGATAATGGTCCTTTAGGGGTTAGAAAAATTTAAATTTAAATTTAAACCTCTAAATAACAAAGTATAATTTTTTGACAATATTTCTAGTGTTTTTGTTCATGTATTTAGAAGTTGAATTCCTTTTTTTTCTATAAAATTTTTACACAACATGTAGTGAAGGGATAGTTTGAAGGACTCACAATTTTTATAACTTTTGATTACATCATGAGAAAGTTATTGTATGATGTATAGATTTTCTAGATATGTATGCATGTTAGCCAAGTAGATTTGAATGTATTTTTCAAATAAGTAAAAATTTCAAATTGATTTTCTAAAATATTAATCTTGTGAGAATTTTTGGATTGTTCTATATAGATTAGGGAGGTGAAACTCATGAAGAATTTCAATTTCCAATTTAAAGTAGAATTTCTACTCTACAATAAATTTTAAATTTCTTTATTGAATGCAATTTCAAATGTTTTTTTTTTTAATTTCAAAAATAGGATGCAAATTGTTGACTACAACATGTACGTTAGTACATTACAACCATTAGGTTTGGAAATCTTTAGTTTCATTACTAGAATTCTTTTCATTGAATGTTGTAAATCAATCTCAATTTATATCCACTTATTATTTTCTCCAAGCATGAATATAAAATATTTTTTGTTGCAATTTTTAATACAGATTCTCTAACATATTTTTTTAGCATATGATGGAAAATTACAAATTGTAGAATTGATATGTAACTAAAATTATCAAATAAAATTTTGGAATAATGAAATATAATCATTTGGTATGAATTAAACATTATTTAAAAAAAATCCAAGCATCATGATGTTGCAAACTTGCAATTGGTGAAGTTTTTTATTTTACAATTTCAAGAGGGAAAAATAGGTCAAAATAAGTAGAAGTTAGATCATCTAGTTAAATCTATTGAAAAATAAACATAAATGAAGATTTTAGCCTTGCTTTGAAGACTAATATTTAGAAGCAATTATGGGCCTTTCATATGTTGAAAACCTTGATACAATCAAAGTTTCAAAATCAAAGTTGAATTACATTATGAATTTAATTAGAACTTCAATCAAATTGAAAATATAATTGAAACTAAAATACAATTTGAATTCTAAATTCATAATTTTTGAAAAATTCTTGAAGATTTCAAAAACAATCCAAAAACAATCCAAAAACAACCCCCCAAACAACCTTAAAAAACCCAAATCCTCCCCCCCCCCCCAACCCCCTCCAAATCAACCCAAAAACAACTCCAAAATCAACCTCCCCAAATAATCCCGAAACAACCCCCGTAACAACCCCCCAAACAACCCCCCAAACAACCCCCAAACAACCCCCAAACAACTCTAAAACATTGAACAAAAACATGTTGATTTGGTTGTTGCACTATTCACATGAACAAAAATTTGTTAACCATTGTGTTAGCTTGGGCTCAAATTAACAAGAAAATGTAAAAATGGTCAATGCAGTACTCAAATCAACAAGTTTTTGATGATTTTCTATTGATTTGGACATAATTTTCTACTAATGCAGGCTTCGAGGAGTTGGTAGAGACTGGACAAGAAGATGACGGCATATGTTTCAAAACCTTGTGGGGTGGAGAAGAGTCGTCTGAGTCGTCGCTCTCGATGAAAATGACATCTACTCTTGCCTGAATTTTAATGCGAGATACCATTGGCGTCTGGTACGAAGTAGTTGATGACAATTTGAGAGTATCCTCACCGAAAGATGGCCCGGCAGTAGGTAGTGCTAATCCATACACTAAATACCTTCTTGGGCCCAAATGCCATTCTCTACAGGAATTTATTTTGACAGGTTCTTGACCTAATGTATGAATCAATTCGCCACTATCACTATCAAAAACTTCCTTATCAATATGTAATGAAGTAGGATATAGACTAAACCAAATACTCAAGCGCAATGCACTAACGACTGCAAATCCTATATCTCCGATTGGAAAAGAGATTGGGACAAATTCTCCCATTGCCCTTATAATTGCCATTGAACTAGACATCCCACTCAGACTCATTGCCTTCTACAAATAAGGAACAACTAAGCATTTTTGAAAAGCGACTCGGATAGTACTAACCTCAGAAGGAAAAAAAGATTTGACATATCAATAGACATGATAAAGACTTCAATATTGAATCCATCCTAAATTAAAGACGGCTACATTAAAGAGCAGCCTACCATAGAACATTTAACTTCAAGGGCAAGGTACTTTTGAAACACATGACAATTAAAGATCTGAATTGTATTTTACGAGACTGGTGGCCCATTACTCAGAAATGTATTTTCTCATTTTGTTAGAAGAGACAATGCTACTGTATAATCATAGAATATCCGTATAGCCAAACATTAGCAGAGAGAAAAATTTCTAGTACTAGATTCCATTCACAAACCTAAAAAATAGATTGGTCTTAAAATGATTCCTTCTTGCTTTAAATTATTGAGAAGCATTTAAAGCCTCAAATGTCTAATATTTAAAACTTTTTAAAAGACTTGGGCAGTATATACATGTATCAATATTATTCATACCCATGGTCACTATACAAAGGTTCAAGATTGCAGTGATGTGCCAACTGGGACCAACGTGTGTTAGGATTCTTGATAAATATCATTGATCAAGACATTAGATGGGATCCGAGGGGGCTGGAGGGCCGTTTCAGACTTGTTCTCAGCTCTGTTCCCCTTGGTCTCATTAAACGTTGATGTTATATATATATATATATATATATATATATATATATATATATATATATATTGTTTTTTTTAATTATTATTTTTTTAAATCTTTAAAATGAAAAACAAAGTGAATTTTTTTTTCCCCCAAAAAGTGACCTGGTAGTCACTTGGCTAGGTCAACGTAACTTGTGAATGACACGTTTCGCCGGTTTCCAGATGAGAATTTGCAGCCTTCCAGAGTAGAAAAAAAACATGTAATGATTTAAAACATTTTACCATTAATGAGTTAGACCAATACACCATTGTATTGCAAACGACAACGACGCTTTATCAATATCTTACTCTTAGTCAATATAAAAATAATTCAGATACATATCTTATGGGTAGGACTAGAATAGATACACTTGGATGGTGAAATATAGAATGGGGATATTTATCTATGAAGTTATTTTATTTTGGTCAAAATATTGGATCTTGAATGCGCACATGATTAAAACCTTGTTTATGTATGAGGTTTTAGAGAGACAATTTTTGTGCTTCAAGATTGTGATTATCGTTGATCACAAAAAGTGCATTATCAAGATAGATGAATAATTTGAATTATATATAATCATAAAAATAATTGTGGGACAACTCTACATCTTTAATGCAGAGGACAATTGGGGCATACAAAATTGAGAGCCACGATGCCGAAGCAGAATCCTTGGCCTAGTACCAAGTCTCCCATATGTAGGCACCCAACCTCAAAAGAAGTGGCCAGGTTGTCTCCCATCCAAGTATGACTGTCGGAACCCTAAAGGCAGCACTTCACTGGTAAGGTCAGTCATTCGCAGGAGGAAGCCATTTTCACCCAACACACTTTTATAAGCTACCGGTATTGTCCCCCTCTTCGATTTTGTCTACTTTGATTTCTGATTTCCAATGCTTGTTGTGTGTTGCTTACACGTCGTGGAACTTGTAATTTTTTTGTTTTAAGCTACGTGGGGATGGCGATATCAAGACTGAACTTGTGGTTGTGTCGTCACAAAGCGAACGGAGTCTGTGAAGCTCCTCCGGACGCTTCAACAACGATGCCAGAAAACATTGAACTCTAGGTGAGATTATCCTCACTCGAAATTGGATTGCACGAGAAGAGAGCTTTGAGGATCTCATATCCGTAACAAATCAACATTAGGTATTTTCATCTTGATAGACTATGATCTGGTCAGACGTTTATATGCATATGGAGTTAGTTCTAGAGTCCATCTCGGTGCCGAAACACTAGTAGAAAATCTGCGTCCAAATCAACAAAAAATAGACAAGAAAGTGTTGATTTTTGTTAGTTCATTTTCTGTTGATTTGGACGTGTTGACTTGGACACTATGAAACAAGAAAGTGTTGATTTTTTTGTTACTTTTCTTGTTAATTTGGTCAATAATAATAATAATAATTTTTTTTAAATTTAAATTTAAAAAATAATTTTTTTTAAATAACTGGCAAAGCCACACCGCACCATGTGGCAACCCGCCATGTGGCACATCAATGCCACGTAGGCGGCCACCGCCGTGGAGGTTCGAACCTTCGACCTCACGGTTGGGGTCCAAGACTCCAACCATTGAACCACCCCGAATTCTACATGTTAAAATGAAAATTAGAATTACATTTATATTGTTTTCCATTTTTTTTTGTAAGAACAGCAGACTTTGGTGACCTTTTGGGCATAGTAAAACACTTTTTTTGAAAAAACTTTGGACTAAGAAAAGTTAGATAATCAAGCTGAATTTCACCTCCAAAAATCCGTTTGACATTTGAAGTCTCCAATAAAAAGTTATGAACAAAATTCAGAGCGGGTGTTTAAAAATGTCAACAAAAAATTTCATTTCGACCCCGCTCTGAATTTTGTCCATAACTTTTGATTGGAGACTTTAAATGTTAAACGGATTTTTGGAGGTGAAATTTAGCTTTATTTTCTAACTTTTCTTAGTTCAAAGTTTCTTGAAAAAACATATTTTACTATGCCAAAACGGTCACCAAAGCCTGCTGTTTTTACAAAAAAAAAAAAAAAAAATGCAAAAACAATATAAATGTAATTCAAACTCTACAATAGACATGTAGTTCTTGAATTAATAATTTTGTGTGTTTTGTAAGAACAGCAGACTTTGGTGACCATTTGGGAATAGTAAAATACCTCTTTTCAAGAAACTTTGAACTAAAAAAAGTTAGATAATCAAGCTAATTTTCACCTCCAAAAATCCATTTCACATTTGAAGTCTCCAATTAAAAGTTATAAATAAAATTCAGAGCGGGGTTGAAATGGACCTTTTTGTTGACATTTTTAATCACCCGCTCTGAATTTTGTCTATAACTTTTTATTGGAGACTTCAAATGTCAAACGGATTTTTGGAGGTGAAATTTAGCTTTATTGTCTAACCTTTCTTAGTTCAAAGTTTTTTCAAAAAAAGTGTTTTACTATGCCAAAAAGGTCAACAAAGTCTGCTGAGTTCAAAAAACACAGAATTGTGAGTAAAAAAGTGTTAAATTGTTGATTGTTTTGTTGATTTGGACGTTGACCTACCAAAAGTAACAACAAAATTTAACCATTTTGTTATCTTGTGCCAATTCAACAAAAAGCTGTGAAAATGAACAAAAAAGTGTTTATAGTTTTGTTGATTTGGACATTGTACTACCAAAATTAACAAAAAAATTTAACCATTTTGTTACCTTGTGCCAAATCAACAGAAAACTGTGAAAATGGTCGATACAGTGCCCACATTAACAAAAAATTGACGATTTTTTGTTGATCTGGACATCATTTTCTACTAGTGAAAGATGCTTTTCAAACAATTCATTATGCTCAACATTATAGTGATCGATTCCTCTAGAAAACTGAGGCAGAGTGGTGCTCATACCTATTGCACAAATCATTTTCAAGATATGTAGCCCTAGGAGGTGATGATGGTTGTTGTTTAGTTTATTTTCCCACCTCTTTGAGAGTTTGGACATTTATCACATTTTCTGGTAATTTTGTTTAGTCATAGAAGTCAGGAAGTTTTCTAAGAATACGCAATCAGGTCAGTCCGAGGTCACTTTGAGGATTAGCTAGTACCTGAAATATCTCATTACCTCTAGTTAATAAAGAACCTAAATTCTCTGATTTCTCGATAACTCTCCGTCAAGGCAGATTCACTAACAAATCCATAATCAGCTTTTAATCATGATTACCACCTTATGATTAGGTATTGAATTAAGTGAACTATATTGTCATTTGTTTAATTCCGGTAGACTACAGAAAGAAAGCTTTGAAATTTCTCATTAGTAGGAACATATTGCACATCTGTTGTAAAGAAAGTAGTGTCGACATGAATTCAAACTGAGCAGGGAATAATCTTACCTTTACTTTATTTTAAAGAAGACAATGTATGCATAAGGTGAACAATTAGAACTTACTCTCGTCACCGAGACAAGGACTGGTGCAAATGATTGATGTATGCGATCTGGGATTGTCACTGCCACCAACATTCAGTTTTCCTTTATCTTATACATAGAATGATAAGAGATAACATTTTTTTGTTGATTTTGGTAAAAAAATGCCAAAATCAACAATTTTTTTTGTTGATTTGGATACTGCAATTCTAAATCAACCAAAAAATCAACACTTTTTTGTTAATTTTGACTTTCAAGAATCTCAAGTAAGTTTTTTGATTTGAAAAATGTTTAAATCACCATGGTTAGTATTCTATAAATAATGTTTGTTTGTTTTTAAAACTAAATCAATAAGAAAGTACTCCACACTTGAACATGTGTGTGAGTATGTTGTGCAATGGTTTGAACCTTGCACCCCAAGTATGAGGTGCAAGGTTCAAACCTTATTAGGGCCACTTTGCCACGTGATAGGCTCCCTTAGGTGGCCTGCCCTTGTAGCGGGCTGCCTTGGTGGCTTACCCGTGTGGATTTGTATGTTGCATTTTTAAAATTCTTGATTTAAAAAAATACTTTATATTGATCAAATTAACAAAAAATTAACAAAAAAATCAACACTTTTGTGTTAAAAAGTACCGGAATCAACACATCCAAATCAACAAAAAAAATCAACACTTTTGTATTGATTTTTGTTGATTTGGTCACTGTTTTTGTCTACTAGTGTACGTAATGTCAATTTGTCTAAGTTCTGTATGAAAAGTATGCAAAGGTAAGAGTTTATCTTTTGATCTTAGGTCTTTTGTCAATTGGACCAAGTCCCACATGGCACATTTACAATTTAACAAACATCCTATCTGCTATTTTGTCAAATAGTCATTTGTCAATTGGTCTTGCCATACTAATCCATAACTAATTTTATCTATCTCCTACAGATGGTCAATTGGTCCAAAGTTTCCACACAAGGTTAGCACAAGTATTTGCACAAAGATTCTATTTGTAATGTGTTGTCAATTTGGTTAGTTCTCCACATTAGATCACAACAAGAAGTATATAGAATTTCTATTCTATAACACAAGATTGCGCTTCTGGTACTTGCACTTGTCGATCTCACCCGGCTTGTCAATTAGTCATTTTAATTCAAAGTAAAACAATTTCTTGACCATTTGTTTTACATTAATTTCCATTATAACTATAAAACATCTTAATATAAATTTTTCAGCCCATTTGACTACAACGACATCCCTTACCACAATAGGGCTCAATCAATTAGTCATGTTCTATACTTAATCTTTCATGTCCAAATATCAACAATAATAACATGCAAAGTTTATTGATAAATTTAGAACATCTTTAGTTGACAATTAGATCAGAACAAGACAAAGTTATAATCTCCACTATCTGGCTAATTGCCCTTAAAAATTCTTTTAGCCTATTTGACTCCTTAAATCAACTTCTTTTAATGTAAATATATATATCAAAAAGATATTTCAATCAATACCAACATTGTCTATTTGTCACAGATAATAACAAACATAACACAACTTGACTAATCGACCATTATTCAAGCATAAGCATCTCTAGACATTGACTCACATGATAATGACATGCTCACAGTCTATTTGACTTACTCATATTAATTTCAAAAGATTATCACAGCCCTTTCTAACAAAGTCTAATTGTCTCCAAAGATAATAGATGATAATAAGCATAGCATATTTTGGCTAATTGATCGATAAGCAAAGTTAAAAACACTATTAATCTCTGGCTTAATAGTTTATTTGACCTATTTGAAGCACCAATTTTTGGTTAGCACCAATCTTTGGTTACTACCAATAATAAGTTCTTATCTATTTGACCATAACAAGAACACACAGTTAACTTGTCAATCACTAGCTGCACTCCATATATAGTCTCAATTACAAATATTAGTAAAACATATAAACATAGAAGCACTCTTTGACAATTTAACATCTAACCAAATTACAAGGTTTCAACTTCAATATAAATTTGATTCAATCAATTACTTACTATCCATTAGTTTTTGTTCTTTAAACCTTCGCGGCTCCTATCGACTTGTCCTCATTTTTTTTCTCAATCCATTTGTTTGCAGTTCCTCCAGTGCTTGACAACTTGACAATCAGTCTCTCCCAAACAACAATAGTCATTACGCCAATCACTGGCTAATCTCTCTCACTCAAGAACTAATTTCACAACTAATAGACTTTCACTAAAATTGTGCCAATCTCTAGCTATTTAAGATTTCTTTATTCCATTATATGCATCCTTCAATATGCTCTCAAAAATCAGCCACTCACTGGTACAAAAGACGAATTGACATTTCTACACAAACAACCTTCTACTCAAGAAATGACTAAGACAAATTGACTAACAAACACATACCGTCTATTATAATTGAAAAGAATACAAGGAACAAAATTGAAACTGTGTATTGGATAACTTGAGGATTTGTCTTCTTCACTAATACTCAACTAAGCACACAAATAAGATAGACAGTTAACAAGCTCACAAATCGCGACAATTAGACAGAAACAAAATAAATAAAATAACCACAAAAGTCAATCTCTAGCTGAAAGAATTGAGCATGCAAAATTTAAACGAATAGACTATTGTATTACTTGAAGGAATGCACAAATACAAAATCGACACTTCAATCATTAGAAGAGAATTTGGGCCAGGGGAAGGCCGTTTCAGGCCTGTTCCCCTGGCTGTGAACCAAACGTACGTTGTCAAATAAAAAAATAATAAAAAAATAATTTAAAAAAATATTAAATATTAAATATTAAAATATTAAAATAAAAAATAAAAAATAATTTATCTTTTTTATAAAAAAAATAATTAAAAAATAATTAAATATTACAGTCTGATGTGACTGAACTTCGACCACATCAGACTGCGCATGTGGCTGAGTTCCCAGAGTTCAAAAACTCAGGGAACTGGCGGCCATATGAGGCAGCTGAATTTCCCCTAATGCACTGCAAGCCTAAAAGAGAGAGACGCAAAACTAATTGTCCTTATACTTTTTGGTTGCAACTAGCTGGAAGTTTAACTATATTGTCTATTTGTCCTAACCAATCATAACTAACTTAACTAGTTGTCTATTAGTCATTTCTATATCTACTGGTCTATTTATCTCGATTCACACTTCATTTTGGTTCCTAATTAATTTTAGTTTGTCCAATATTCCAATTGTCTATTTCTTCAAAAAGTTTTTGAAAAAACCCAAAAAATCTATTTATAGTAAACTATGGAATTTCTAATACTTTTTGTTATAATTGCATTGTATTTCAGTTTGAAGGTTTGGTTCGCGATTTATGTTGTACTATTTGATTCATGATCTTCACTATCGCATCATTGTTCTCTTAGAAATCAACCATGCCATAGGGAGAATAATCAAATTCGTATATTGAAGTTGGTATTTATAATTGTAGCACTTTTTGATTCATGATCTCTTCTATCGTATTGTTGTTCTTTTTGAGATCAACCATACCATGAAGAAGAGAATTAAAATAGTATATTGAGATTGGTATCTATAAGACTATAACTGTGGCACTTTTTGATTTATGATTTTTTTTATCGCATCATTGTTCTCTTTGAGATCAGCCATATGATAGGGAGTGGAGTGAAAACAATGTAAGTAGGTTGACATTTTAATTATATTGAGATCAAAATTGTTGACAATTGATATTTAAAATTTTTGTCTTTTTTAAGATAGTATTGATATTTTTGTAGGGAATAAGGTTTTAAGGAAAAAAGGAACCGAAGCTATCCTACATTTTCTGTGCAAATTTTCTGTCGATGTCCTCCTATTCCATACAATGTGAAACATTTTGTACGGCATAATTCTAGAAAGAAGCATAAAAAATTGTTGGGGTTGATGGAGAAAATAAATAAATTTAGAGGCTTGGAGCATCATATTTGTTGATAAAGCCAATGTAAATACTTGTATGTATCATGTGACTTGAAGATGAAAATGAGCTTTAAGAAAATGAAGAAGCACTTCAAACTTCAAAGAAGTGTATGAAATTCCACCCTCCCCTCTCGAGACTCTCACTCTTGAAGTTACTAACGTATGCAATTTGAGCTTCCTTTAAAGATTTTCATTATAGTTTCTTGCATTCTCTTTTATTCTATATGAATAATGTAATATGTACTTTTTTTTCCAATGAAAACATACATTGTACTCGCTGTTTTTGATTTAATATTGTAGAAGATATAAAGTATTGTTACATTTTTAAAGTATGACTATACCTTGCATAATTTTCATAGGTTTATCATTGGAAGAACTTTTATGACGACAGCTATGATTTTAACAAAGATATAGTAAATTATTTATACGTAAATGACTCTACCTCCATTCAAATGAGTACTTTGTTGTTTAAGAATTTCATGGGAATACTTCAGAAATATGTGATTCCTAAAAGTGACATTTGAGAACTCTTTGGCATGGTTTCAATTCTTGAGCAATTGGGGAAGCCTATCAAACAGGGAAAAAGAATTTTGGGCTCAAAGATGATAATGTATGGCATATTTGAACATGCCCAATTAGGATGGTAAGATTTATATTTTTTGAATTATTTTGTTTTCACTAATTTGAAGAATTTTTTAATTTAGTTTTATTTGTGGCATATAATGCAATGAACCTATGTAGATTTCATTAGCATTTTGCCAAACAGGTTTGTCCAACCACATCCTGAGTTATATGTGTTGTCGGAAAATTTTGTGAAGAGAATGACTTCTTACTTTGAAGTTGCATTTCTCAAAAGTTTGATAAAGTTTGAGAAAATATTGAGTGATGAAGGTTTGAATACCACGGAAGGTCATTTTGGAGGCCTCCCATTTCATGTCCTTTGCTATTACGAAGGATTATAGATGTCTACCTCATGATGATAAAAAAGATTATGGATTTGACATCATTGTATGATTATATCCGAGTAAATTATTCTAGTTTGTTCATACTATTGAAGTTAGTTTCATTTTGTATTGCTTGGAATTAATATTTTTTGAAATGTATAATTTTCCATTAGCAGTTAAAAGGTTACTAAATGCTTAATGAAAAAAATGTGGTAGAAATTTATGCCCTAACAGATGAAGAAGTGAAAGTGAAAGAGCGACTCTTATTTTGGCTCCCTGAATACAAGCTTCATTTCCACTGTGAAAATGAAACTGCATTTATTTGCAATGTAAGCACAATTGTCCATTGCACAATATCCTCGAAGTCAATGGATGTTTTAGGAATGATTTTTGTTCAATTTTGCCCACTCATTGTTCAATTGAGTAAGGCATTGAAAAATCTGATTTGCGTAGTTGCTAAAACTTATTTTGAAGCAAGAGAATGCTATATCAATGAAAAGGTAAATTGTTTGTGAATGTGCTTGATTTTGGATGGTTTTCATAAAAACATTCTCATTCCTTTGTATATATTATAGAATTTCATCAACTTTGTTTTGATAAACCAAAGCTTAAATCTAAAGGTCTTCTTTAGAACTCGTTACTAAAGATGGAGGTAATGTCAACAACATAAAATAAAAAGAAAGTTTTTAGAAGAACTTCTTAGATTAAGAATAGAGCCTTTTAAAGTAAAAGCATAATTTTTTAGGTAGTAGTATAGAAGGATGTTAAAACTGAAGAGATTTTTAGTCTTGGACAATACATCTCTTGAAATCTTGTTTTTTGTTTTTTGTTTTTTGTTTTTAATGTATTTTTTAGTCTTTTCTTGTTTACAATGTTCACAACAAATTAGGGGAAAGTTCACTCATATGAAAGGGATATTTTTTAACTGCAAGGCAAGTCAACTAACATCAACACAATGTCAGAGACAACACAAAAATGGTAAAGGTAATTGTCCCTATAACTTTTTAAAAACCAACTTTAAATATTAGAAAATACAATGTCTTTGCCTCCTAAAAAGACAAATAGATAAAAAAAAACCAAAAAACAATCTCATAGATTATGGAGAAATGAGGTCCTTTTAAAAAACTTAACTACAAAAGATAGACACAAATTGAGAATTGTAAGTGACTTTTAAAACATTTGAAGAAATACTATTATGAAGCATGTTAATGGCAAAAGAAAATTAAAAAAACTAGAAAGAAAATGAGTTCTTACTATTGAAAAAGAGATTGATTTAATAGACTATCTGGACAACATGTTAGTATAGAGACATCCTTTAATTATTCATGATTTGAAAGAAAAAAGTTGTTGAAATGGTGAAAAGTAAACTTAATCCCTTTACAATTTAATTAAATAGAGTTTAAAAATAAACATCCTATTTTCATCATATATGAAGTTCAAAAAATGTAATAACACTCAATGAAACTTTAACATATTTATATGCAATGAACAAATATTCTCCATACCACACCACATTTGGAATGTGAATGAAAGTGAAGCCGAAGTTGAAAAGGGAAGAGGTAGAGTACTAGTACGTAGGGGAACAAAAGTGATTCATTTTTTGATTGCAAAAGACAAAGAATCTTTTGACAGTTTTAAATTTTATAAATGGAGGAGGTGAAACCATTCCAAATTTCTACATATTTAAAGACAGTCATAGAATGAGAGATTATTTAGCACTATATGAGATAAATTTCACTATATGAATGTAACTTAACGTTTGAATATCTTCATTTTTGTTCTCTAAATAGATTGATCATTTCATAGCAAATATTGCAAAAAAGGGAAGATGACCACAGTTAGTAAACCTCTAATGATTTTAGACATCTATAATTTCCATGTGACTTTAGATGTCATTACAACAGCAAGAGAAGCAAAGTTAGATGTGTGTTTTTTACCTTCATATACCTCTCATGCATTGTAGCAATTTGATGTGATAGTTTTTAAACCTTTTAAGACTACCTTTATGGCCTACAAAGACATCTAGTCTTTGCAAAAGAAAAGAAAAAGTGTTAAAAAAGAAGATTTAATACAATGGGTCAATCTTGCACTTCACAAATTTAAGCGAAGATACCAAGCAACATTAAGGTTGAATTTTTTGCTACAGGGATTTAGTCAAATCCACAAAAACTGGACAATTAAATAAGACCTAGTGAGGATTCATTCTCAAACCACTAGATGTACAAATCCAAGAAATTTTATAAGAGAATGTACCTAACATACAAAAAAATGTTGTTTACTATTTTGTTGATGAAGAGGATAAATGTCCATTTGAAGACCAAGCAATTGATCATGATCTTGATCCTGCAAAAGAAAGACATTTTAGTAGATTTTAGAGACTACTTCAACAAGTCATCAAACCAAGAAAGAGTATGGAAGACTCTAAAATTGATTGTTCAAAGTCCCATGTTCTAATTACTAACCAACATATTCAAAACATAAAGGCATTGACAAACAAGAGAACTAAATCTATAGAAGAAAAAATAAAGAGAAAAAATAAAATAAATGAGCTTACCAAAGGGAAGAGAAGGGAAAAAAAATCTCAACTAGATGTGATCAAGTCTACAAAACAAATAGAAAGGACAATAGACAAATTATATAAAGCATGTTGAACAAACAAGGCAATGAAAGAAGCAAAAGAGAATGATCTACATAGACTTATTAAAACAAGGGGAAAAAAATGCAAAATTACCTTTATATTGTGAATTACAACCATCTCGTTACAAATCCAAGGTGTTGTAAATCTAAATAAACAACAATCAATATAAAACGCAAATTCCTTTATAACTTTTTTAAAGTAATGAAAGTAGTTACACTAAAAAAAATAGGAACATAGAAAAGAGTTTGGAATAGGAAAAGAATTATGTATTTGCGAGTTACTAAAAATAAAAACATGGTTGAGTTTGACTTTAAGACAGTAAAAGGGGATAGTGTTATTTTTTACTGTCATGACCCAATCTACAAGCCATTTTAGAGCTTCAAGTCAATTTACTTTATTAAATGAAATGAAAAAAATGTAATCCTCAAAGTTTTTTATGAAACCATTTTTGATGTTTCTTAAGTCTTCTATAGCACAAAAAATTAATCCCTTTGTCATAGACCTCTAATTTCATCCTACATTAGGCAATTTGCCTATCATAGGTAGATTTATCGTAGTTATATTCATATATATTTCCATCCAAATTTGGCAACTTCATCCACATTTTAAATAGAAATAGAAATTTCAAGTGAAAAAAAAACTACTTTATTTATTGAAAAGTAAAGACTTATTTTTGAAATGGTATAATCTAACTCCATGGTGCCAAAAAAAGAGTTGACTCTATGCGTCCACGAAAATGAGTTAAAGTTTAATTGAAATATAGATGAAAAAATACAATGAAAGTTATAATGTGTTAGCATTCAGAACACTAGAATATTTATTAATGTCCACTCTAAATTACATAAGGTGAAGTACTCTAAAACATCACTTGGGCATACTTGCATCTATAGTATATTAGTATTATGGCATGCAATTGTCTATAATGTATTATTTACACCCTAAAAATCTTAGCAGTGATTTTCAAATTAAATTATTCTTGTCAAGGTAAATTTAATGTTCATATAAATGATAGATAAATAATTTTATATTTCTAAAATACCTTTATATCTAAAAAAAATATTTTCTTCACAATTTTTAGTGGAAATTTTTAATTATTGTGAATGTATAAGAGTGGATCTTGTAAAGAATTTTTTTATCAATTAAAATAACTTGACTTTTTTCTATCAAAAAATAAAATAAAATAAAATATATTCAAAATTAAAATATTTTTCAAATACCTAATATTTTATATCTAGGATGTTTAGCCCCTAAAGAACCAAGATATAGTCTGAGCAACAATTGTGAAAAATTGTCACTTTTTAGGGTAGTGAAAAAAAAATGAAAAGAAAAGGTTTTGTCAAAATTCAATTGTACAAATTTGTACTAGGCCAATATAAAAATGTGTGGAAATTTTTTTAGAAACTTTGATTGAACAAATTGAAAGATATTAATGTTTGAAGTTAGAAAAAAAAATCCTTTTCTGACCTTGCTCGACAAGGCCAACAGCCTTAAACTCCTCCTTAAATGAGATTTTTATACTACACATGGTTATTTTTTTTTACATTTGCATCTTGTATCATGTAAGTTACATATCTAAAAAAATTCAAAAATAAATGAGGAGTTTTACAAAAGCTATCTGAAGTTGCCCAAGTTGCCTAAAAAGTTCAAGGCAATATAAATTTTGACTCAGGCATCTGAATGGAAAAAAATTATATACCCTCTAAGGAGGTACATGTTTACACCTTGTGTCAAAATTTGAAGAACATCTATTAAAAAATGACTTCATACACACCTACCAGAGATCACTTATGTACATTCAACAATCATTTGGTTCTTTAGGGGTTAATACATAGAGCTTGCAACATTTATAATTGTAAAGTAATATTTGATGTGTTTTCTTGGTGTACATTGTTCAATATGGGTAACAACTATTGTACCTTACTAGTAACTTTGGCTTAAAATAATAATAATTATTATTATTATTATTATTGCTTAATATTTGGAGAAATTATTTCAAGAAATTATTCCTTATCTTCCCCAATATTTGGAAATTGAAGAGGAATTATGATATCCTTCTCTAAGGACATGTGTTGGCCATTTACAAGATTGATGTTCTAAAATTCTATGCATGATATGAACAAATAACCTTTTATCTTTTTATTTTGGAGGCTTTTAATTAAATGCTAGGCACTTGAGTGCCTAAGTTGCTAGTAAAATATGGTATTCATGGTGAAAACATTATTACTTTCTAGATGCACCTATTTTGTAACATTACAATCTTATGTATTATTCTCTACTATTTTTTCCATTGTATTTCTATTACAATAATCTCTAATTGAAAATATATAAATAAATAAAAATTTAATTTAAGATTCCAAACACAACAACTTTATGCTCCAAAGTACTATCTAAAGAAGGGTACTATACTAATTTGCCTATTAGTACATGTGACACTAATTTAGTAAAGCCTAAAATAATTAAATTAATTTAACCTAAAATAACATTATATTATAAAAAATTCCAAACACAATAAAATTTATGATAGATGACTCTAAATTTTCACCCCCACAATATTTCAAATCAATGTAGCTATGGCACTTATATTGTAAAAGGCTATTGAAAAGTGCCTTATTGAAAAAGCAAAAGGAAAATTTATATGAGTTTGTTTTTTAATCTAAGCTCAGTAACCAATGTAAAAATCATACTGTTGAGGGACTCTTAGGAGTTTAGGCAGGTTCCATAGACCTCAATTTTTGGTGAGTTTTTTATAAACTTTCTTATAAGAAAAAAATACTTATTAACTTTGTGGGAATATAATTTTTTTATTTCAATCAATGCCTAAGAGCAAAAGTTATGTCATCTTAAACATAATTTTTATGTCACTTGGTAGGAAAAGAAATGCACAAAAACTTAAAATATTTAAAGAAAAATTATTTTTATAGATCTTATTTTTGTCTACATTTGAAGCTTTGATTCATTCCATTTGGATTAGTGATGTGAAAGTTATAAACAATCTTGCTTTTCGGGCTATCTATTGAAAAAATAACCTATAGGAATCATTTTTTAATGCAATTTTCACAATTTTTCAGGAAAAATTGTTTGACAAGGTTAAGTTTGTACTAGAGCTATCTCACTATAGGGATTATTATGTTTCAATCCCATCTTAGAGCTATTAACGATTTGTTTTTTCTTTCAATCTTGAACTAATTTCTATTTAATAAATTTTTAAAGAATGATAATCAATTTTTTTTTTTAAATTTTAAATACCTAGATTTTCTACTCAATTCTTCAACATAAATTCTTTTCAATTCAAAGTTTACAATGTAAAATTTTTCCACAAATGGTGGTCAAAGTCATTTGAAATTGCAAGCCAATGTTCAAAAAAACTTTTTTGCCAACTTTGAATACTAATACTATCAATTTGTACAGTCAAACTTCATGAAATTTTTACCACGTGATCTCAGACAAGTAAAGTACAAGATCCTACAGTTAGATTTTTTTTCCCACTAGGTCTGATACTTTGGAGTGTTTTTTTATCTAAAAAAATGGCCTTGGTTCTTTAGGAGTTAATTTAGTATTTCATGCTCTTTCCAATGTCAATTGTAGATCTTTTGATTCCAAATATGAATTCCAAATTTTCAAATTTGGTTACTCATAGTAAATGATAAGTTCCTATATTTTGCCACAAGGGTACATATAAAAAAGGGGATTCTAGCATGTGAGCATAGAATCAATGAGCCTATAAGCCTATAAGCCCAAGAATCTATATTATAGATAGCTTCTATGGTTAGAGATGTTTATATTATAAACTCTTTTCATGTTATATTATAGCTATGTTATATATACAAATGTTATAAACACCTTCAAATGGTTGTAGATATGTACCTACTAGTGTGTGGGAAACTTTTTTAGTTTATCAGCTAATTTCCTTTCAATACTTATATTGAATTGGGTTTTGAATAACTAAATCCGGTTATTTTCCCTATTTTTTACTCTAAATAGAATTTTTTTGGATTTTCCACCGGATTTTTGTTGATGTCTTCAAATTGCAACGCGTTTTTTACCCAATTCCATTCGCTAACTTTGAACCAGCTGCCGATTTTTTTCCGATCATTGGTACCTACAATTAGATTCAAGGCTCATATGTTCACATCTTTGCACTCACACACTCGCATCGTTGAATATGGACAGTTGGGCCTCACATGGTCACTAAGATGCCGTCGATTTCCACCAATCACATAAGATAGGAGGCTCTGAAATGAAGCAAGCATTAAGAATGGACCCTGTAAATGGTTGTGAAATGGAGAAACGATAGTTCATAAAATTGACCTCCATAGTCATTGAATGAATCAAGGAAAAAAAATATTATTAATTGCAAGAGCCAATCATTCTCCTTGCTTTTCCATTTTTCTTTAGAAAGTTGCAAGTGAACAGTTTATGGAAGACCTAGGAACATAAATAGGGACCTATGACACAATCACACAACTCCTTTGAAAATCCATAAGTAATTCAAAAATGCTTCAAAAAATATGAAACCACTTGTTGTTAGATTCCCTCTTCTATTCTTCTTTGTCTGAAAAATGAGCTAAAAATATTTCCATTTAATAAAATAAATGAAAAAGGCGGATCAGCCCTTAGATGAGCCATTTCAAAGCCTTCTACCTTAGCAATAAACCAAGAATTCAGCGATCCCGATGGGTGGAAATTGACGGCCTCTCAACCTCTGACCATACTGTAGTGTGAACTGTGAAGTGCCCCTGAAGTCGTAAATTTAGCCGTGTGATCAAAATCCTTGGAGCTGACGTGGCTATAAATTTAGTCACATTTGGGGAAACGGGACAGCTGTGAATTGAACTGAATGTCAAATGTCGTCAGCAGAGCAACTGACGACAGAAATCTCCTCCTGACGGAGCTCTGACACGCGGAAGGGGAAATAAAAATCCGAACGGCTAAATTTAGAGATTCCGTGACGGAAGCACGCCGCTCCTGCTGATTCAACGGAACGGACTTGACTGCCGGACTGCCGGAACGGAACGGACTGACCCTTCAGCAACAACAACCGGAAGGGACTGACGCAATGATTCGAAAAACCAGACAGTTAGTAGTTCAAAGTTAGCCGGTGCGTGGAATTGGGAAAAAAACCGGTTGCAATTTGAAAACATCGGCAAAAATTTGGTGAAAAAATCCACAATTTTTTTCTATTTAGAGTAAAAAATAGAGAAAATAACCGGACTCAGTTCTTCAAAAACCGGTTCAGTATGACTATTGAAAGGAAATTAGGTAAAACTCAAAAAGTTTCATGAACACCCGACTGATGTCATTTGATTGGCAGCAATTGAACCGAAAGAGAAAAGAAAAAGCGGGGATGGAAATCAACCCTTTTTTTTCACTTTCTGAGAAAAGTGCCAAGATGGTGATCATTTCAAATTTGGTGAAAATTTGGGGTGAAGCATTGTATTTCTACATTTCATCTATCTTTTGGAACAAGAAACACTTTCCAATTATGTTCATGCACTTTTTCATCAAAATTTGGCAATTTCATCTACATTTTTAATAGAAATGGAATTTTTTGGGCAAGAAAAGATTACATTTACTTGGTGAAAAGTAAACATTTGTTTTGAAATGGTGCAATTTGGCCCCATGGTGCAAAAAGAAAGGGTTGATGGAAATCGAAAAGAAAGTAGAAGGAAGTGAGGGGCTTGCGACACAGCTACTACAGTTAGAATGTGCTAGCGTCAATACACTTTGGTCAACCCGTCCTTTCAACATTCATGGACTTGATTCTCTAAATTGGAGATGAAATGCTCCATGAGAAGAGAAAACTGTGTAAAGAGATTTGAAGTCACATACGTTAGTAGGGGAGTCAACCCCTACATGATCACCCTCCCATTCATGACCTATAGAGTGTTGTATTTCCAACCATAGACTGTTGTAGTTTGCATAGTTCAAGGAGCAATTCTAGTACATTATGATTGGCTCCAAGGCTGTGGATATTGCAACCAATCCTTGGTTGATTTTGTAGTCAATTTGTGGTTAAAAATAGAAAGGTCTATATCACCATTATAGGTCAAAGAAAATCTTTCACTAAAAACTTCATAGTAATTACGTTTTTTGTAATAAAATTCTAGAAATATACGCAATCCTTCCAAATTCTATTTTTGTACATGGAAAAAAATTTGCACTCATAAAACTTGTGTTCCAAATATGGGTAATTGCTTAAGTGATCAAATATGGGTTGGCTTTCCTATCTTAATTATTAGATGTGGAAGGATCACATCAAAACAATTGTGAAGTATTTGAAAGTCAAGGTGGCTAGTTAATTTTGGTTTGTCAAGAAAAGAAGTAAAAGAGTGCAACTGATATTCCAACATGTTTTTGAATGTGGGACGGAATGCTTTACCTACCTCAACGAGAAGAGAATTGTGCAAAGAAATTTGAATTCACATATTAGTATCTTGATTATTAGATGTGGAAAGATTAGGCCATTGAAACAAATGTGAAGTATTTGAAAGTCAAGGTGACTAGATGATTTTGGTTTGTTAGGAACAAAAGAAAAGGAATGCAACATGTTATGACATGTCTTTGAATGTAGGTATTCTATCGGCACCTCATGAGAGATTGGTAATGTATGACCTAGTGATGATGTTGATGAAGAAAGAGAAGTGGTGTGGAATTATTATTCATTCAAAATGGACATTTTATTGTAGTTTTTGGATGGTGTCAATGTTATGAAATCTTGATTGGAGATTTTGGCCATTCTCGAACTTGAGCATAATAGTAAATTAAAGAAGGTGGTATTGTGAGGTGATCATTTTCCATTACAAAGATAATGTCCATTATAGGTTGAGGACTTTGATTGAGTTTAAAGGTCCATCATAAATGACCCAAAGGATGCAACCCCTCATAACCAAGGTAATCACCAAAATACTTTGATTATTAGACCAATCGGTGCATTATTTGTTTCTATTATTAATAGTAAAGTCACCTATCGGACCACTCTGGTCCATAGCATCTTTACAAGCATCTTTTAGTCTTTCATCAACCCATGCCACATTTTTCAATTAATGAGATTTAGGCTATATTAGATTAGGTTGAATTAGTATCCATAATTAATGTCTTGGATGATGGGGATGGAGTGATTAGTGATTGCGATAGAAACTTCTACCTTTTTAGTGTAAATTTATCAAAGGAACTGACATTGTGTAGGCCTTTATGTTGTAGCCATGTTAGGAAATATTGTAATTGCTTTAGGTGAGTAACATGTCCATTATGGATACACTTTTCGTTGATTTTGGAATAATCTATGGATTCTTTTGGGCCAATTGGGTAGCCCACTTCTAAAATTCATAACAAATTTATACTTTGTAAAATGAGTTGTCAAAGAAATAAAATTTCAATCATTTTGTCCCATTTTGTCCCATTTTTCATTGTGTGAAATTTAAAAAAATTCAACAATGCTAATGGGGCAAATCAATTATTCTACTTTTAGAGTTACACTCTTCATTCAATTTAGTGTGGTGCACACTAAATAGATATCATTACAATATTTCAGATAATTTTGTTTAAGATTGCACCTAAGAATCCACACTATTAAGTGACTAAGTTTTTCTTTTTTACTTTGAATAGTATTACAATTACTTATACACCATAGTGTAGTCTCTACCATCTATGGTGTTTACAATGTATGTATTTGCTAATTTTAAATTTTTTTTTTTAATAGTATTACAATTACTTGTATAGTGGTCTTTACTACTTTGCTACTTATAGTGTTTGCAATGTATGGTTTCACAAACCTAGGGTGAAGTACAATTTATAGCAATTGATGATAAAAATTCTATTTAGAATAACCCCATATTTGTAGGAGTAACAATATTTAAGAAGCACCACTAAATAGAATTTAATGAGAAAATGTGATTTTTGAGCCAAGTTTTAAGTCAATTTTGTTGAAAATTTGTTCTAAATTACCAAAAATTGTTTTGTTAGAGTACCAGAAGTGACTTTCCATGAGTGCAATTAAATCAAACAATTGACAATTTGCCACAATGGATAGTCTCAACTAAACTTTTGAGCCCCCCCCATTAAAAAAAATAAAAAAAAATAAAAAAAGCGGACTGGAGCTGCAGCAGCTGCGTCGCCCCTGCCCCAGCAGCTGCAGCCGCGTCGTCGTCGTCATCGTCGCATCGTCAGACGCGACTCTGCTTCCGATCACGTCGTCGTCTCTGATCGACAAACGGCCACAATCGCTTCCTGCACAGCTTTTCCGATGCATTTCACAACAAAGCTTACGACTGTTTTCTAAGTTTTTAAAGTTTTGCATTGGAGCAAGCGCCACAGCCGCCCCAACTCCCCCACTGCTTCTTATGTCGGCATTAGCTCTGTCGTCGTCGTCGTCATGGTGAGCAGTACTCGTCGCTACCTACAGTTGCAATCACGACTCCCCAATCACCGCAAGTCCCTTTCAACTCTTCCTTACAGCCGCGCCCCAGACGTGGCAAATTTGGTACACACTGCTGGGTCCTGGAGTTTGAGCTTGCTGGGTTTGTGAGAGCTTGCCAGCATTCCGGGTTGGTGCTGTTGCGTTGGTGGGGGCTACTATATTGGGGTGGTGCTTAGGTTGTTGCGTTTGTGGGGTTCTGGAGGAGTATGATATGGGGTGATAAGTTAGCAGCTGTTGCTTGGATTTTAGGGCTGAGTGTTGGCGAGTGTGGGCGAGTGTTGTAGAGGTGGAGGGAGCGGGGGAGATTAGTTGGACTTCATACCCTGGGGAGAAGCTTTGTTCATTTTTGCTTGCCCTAGCTGACTGTATCCGTTGTGAGCTTCGCGACTGTAGGTCTTCGTGTTGTTATGTGCATCCAACCGTAGTTTTGTTGGGTTCTTGTTTTCAAGTGCAGTCGCGTTACTACTGCGTAACGGTTTGGGCGATTGGGTCTCGAGGTCTTTTGGAAATGTTACGTTAAGTTTGAGCGGTCTGGTTTGAAAATTGGAGCGACAGGCATGTTGAATTCAAACGGCGTCGTTTCTTCCCTCGCTCGCCCCGCCGTGGAGCTACTGAAGGGTTACTTACGCTGCCTTTAGAAACCGCGATTCTCAGAGCTTCATCTCCTCGCCATTGATCAAGAGCTCAATCTGTTAGTGCGTGTTCCTTTCGAGCCCATCTTCTGCAAATTAAGGGTTACGTCGCTCACTTCCCTGTTAGAAACCGCGCTTCTCAGACTCAAATCTTGTCTCCACTGATCAAGAGCTCAATCTGCTAGTGCGTGTTCCTTTCAAGCACACCTTCTGCAAATTAAGGGTTCTTTTGCTTACTTCCCTGTTAGAACCCGAGCTTCTTTGAGTTGATTCTTGTCGTCTCCATTGCTCAAGAGCTTAATCTGGCAGCACGAGTTTTTTCCAACCCAGCTCCTCCTGAAATTGTCGATAGGAACGGTTGCTTACTTCCTGTTAGAAGCCGAGGTTCTCAGAGTTTAATCTTTTCGCCATTGATCAAGCGCTCCATCTGTCAGTGCGTGTTGTTTCCAACCCACCTTCTTCCTAAATTGTCGAGGGTTACTTGCTTGTGCTGCTTAGAACCCAAGCTTCCTATATCACTCGCAATCCGCCTGTGGAGCTTCCCATTAGTCCAATTTGCGAGCCATGATGCATCGGCCCATGACCAGACTTCTTTTTCTGTGTTTATCGATCCTGAGAGTGGCAGCGATCTTGCCACCTCATGAATCGGGTCCCACGTTGGATTTTTTCAACTACTCCGGGATGCAGGCGACGATCAGCTGCGTGGATCACCCAGCGAAGCGTTTGGAAGCTGGCGGCACATTCTCCATTCCTCTCTCTCGCAGCGACCAGGCGTGCTTGGTGACGCTCAAAGACGGCGAGCACGCGTCTGCTACTCTTGACAAGCTGCTGCCGCTCGGCTCGGCGAGCTCCGGCCACAGCGTGTCCGTGGACATCAACGACACGTTCCTGTTCTTCGCCTTGGATGAGACGCCGCACCACCAGTACGTCAACTTCCACCAGCAGCTGCAGGTGGAGAGGGCGTCGGATTTATTGCTATGGTGAGCTTGCAGTCTTCACAGTCAATGGTGTCGAATTCTAAATCTTTTTTTGGCCTACTCCCTTGCTCTTCAGTCCTAATATTTTGAGTTTTAAGAATGTGGAGGGTTAGGTGCCAAACTTCTTGTTTCCCTAATTTGTGGCACCAAAAATGGAGGGTTAGGTGACAAGGTTTCGTGCATTCTCGATGGAAGCTTCTTTGTTTCCCATTCATTTGTTACCCGTGAATTGAGGTTCTGCCAGTCTTTTTGAAAGCACTCATTGGAATGGAGTGGAGTGATCTTCTGATTTGTTGCTATTTGAACTTGCGATTCTCACAGTAGGTTTTGTTGAATTCTAGATCGTTTTGCCCTTATCTGTTGTACTTAATTCCTTTTTCCTTGGAATAGACCGTTCTGCTCTGTTAAGTACAAAGGAATAGGGAACAGAGGTCTAGAACTCTAACAAGTAGATTTTGTTGAATTCTAGACCGTTCTTCTCTATTCCCTTGCACATCATTCCTCCTTAATTTTTGCACTAGAATAGAGGTTTAGGTGACAAGCTTTAGTGTATTTTGTATGGAAGCTACCCTAAACCCATTATTTGCCCCTCTATGAATTGGATTTCAGTCTGTTTTTGGATTGCGCTCATTTGATAGCTTTGAGGGAGCTACGTCTCGTCGTCATCAAGACAGGGGGTTTATCTCCTATGCTTGACGAATTGTGTTTCAACAATTTGTTGGAAATGCCAATAGGAGTCTAATGGTTCATGAATTGGGTTTCATCAAGTTTGTTGAAAACTCCTTTAGGCATTGAATGCTCTTGTGAATCGGGTGTCCGTCAGTTTTGCTGAAAGTGCTTAAAGAAGTGTTTTTTTATTAGGCTTTGTCCCTCTAGGAGTTCTGTAACTCAGTTCAATTTGAGAGAAATCACCGGGATTCTATGTTCAGAATGGTCAGAATTTTTGATTTTTTACTTGCCGCGAAGTGTAAAGCGCTCCTGACGAGTTCCAGAAGTCAGACACGTATGTCAGCGATAATTTTTTTGTCTTCATGCCATCTCAAAGTTCTCCATTGCAATATTGAGTCCAAAGGACCAAAAGAGCTCTGGGGACCAATTGACTCTGGAATTTCTTCTAAGTGAAAGTACACATTCAAGCTGTTTCTTTTACAGTATTCTCTGACATTTTTGTTTTTCTGCAGGTCAATGGAGAATGCATCAGATGAATGAAGATGATTGTGGTCCAATGAGAGTTCAAGCAAGTGGAGTCCGTCACCAGCGTGAGTCAGGTCAAACAGGAGCAGAATGATTCGGTCAAATGGAGAAGCGGTGTTTCCTTTTGTGAAAGCCAGCCGCAAAAGGAACAATCCTTTTAGTATTTTATTGAGTACTGTAAATTTGGTTCCCGTCTAGTTTAGTGTATACTAGGTCTGCCACGAAGGTAGGCTCGACACGAACCTCAAATTCCTGTCTCACAAAAGTGAGTGGAATCGGCGAAATTTTGATCACCATTCTTGCAAGAGCGGATGTGCACGAGATTATATGCTCTTGACGTCTACCTAGGCAGTATCATTTTATTCCTTCGGCGGCGCTTCTAGGGTGGAGCACATGAGGCAGTAAATGTATTTTCAGGCTTCTCATCTCAGCAGCTTTTTCAATATCAATATGGTGGAATATTCGAAAGCTTTATCCTTAGCGAAGTGTCAAAGTAGTGTCGTCCTCATGGCACCGGTTGCGCTTCTTGGTGAAGATTTTCCACTTCTAGACCTTGTCACAGCAGTTACTTGTTGAGAACATGCGATGGGTAACTTCTGCTGCTCATGGAAAGGTTTCACGCTGGTGCCCCTGCACAGATCTGTCTTGTGTAAACGACTCCTGAATCAGCCAATTTGTCCCCCTTCTTCTTGTGCTTTGTAAGCCAGTTTATTGTTTATGAACAACTTGTTGGAGCATGGTGAAGCTGGATTGCAACACTCAACCCTCTATTATCTGTATTTGCACATGCATTGCATATCTTTAGAATATATCAAGTTGGGTAAACATGCCTGGAGTACTTCCACATGTCAAGTTTGGGACACATGTCACTGTTGTCAGTGAATTTAGAAGCTCAATTGTCCTCCCGAGGCAGTGCAACTATAGAGGGTTGAGTGAGGATAAGGTAGGAGGCTCTGAAATGGCTCATCTAAGGGCAGATCTGCCTTTTTCATGTATTTTCTTAAATGGAAATATTTTTAGCGCATTTTTCAGACAAAGAAAAATAGAAGAGGAATTTAACACAAGTGGTTTCATGTTTTTTTAAGCATTTTTGAATTACTTCAAAGGAGTTGTGTCAAAGGTCCCTATTTATGTCCCTAGATATTCCCTAAACTGTTCGCCTGCAACTTCTAAAAGAAAAATGGAAAAGCAAAGAGAATGATTGGCTCTCAAAATTAATAATGTTTTTTTCATTCAATGACTATCAATGACTGGAGATTAATTTTTGAACTACCGTTCGTCCATTTCATAGCCATTTATAGGGTCCATTCTTAATTACCGTTTGTCCATTTCATAGCTATTTATAGGGTCCAATCTTAATGCCTGCCTGCTCCATTTCAGAGCCTCCTACCTTAGTACCAGTATGGGATAAACAATTAGTTTTGAAACTAGCGTCATAATAAGTGACATGATAATGGGCAATTATTGAAAGGTACAACTCCGGCCCTGTATTGACAAGTATTCGAAAGGATAGAACAGAACAGCAAGAAAAGGATTAATTCAATGAAGGTGAACAAAAAACAAATAGCGGAGGGTACAAAGTGCCGCGTGGTGCAAACGGAAAAATGTTCTTTTAAACAGGAGTTGCCTGGTTGCTCTTTCCTGCAGTCCAGTCTCCGACTAATTGTTCAACTATTATATTACAATATGAAAGAACGCTCTACCTGCGCTGGATCGATAAGTACCTCTATTCAGATCACTCTAGCACAGAGGATCAAACCGAGTGTTCATCGTCTCCGTTTGACCCTGCAAATTGAAGTTCACATAGAAATATAAATATCATTCATGAAAAATTACATTGAAAGAACATAACGGCAATTTCCTCAACGATCAATTAGGAAGAAAAGGGCACTGCCACATTCTCGGACAGAATACAGTCACAAGGCCCGTGGGATCAGCCAGCAGAAACATTCCAATAAGGACGAAAACATACAGAAAACATACAGAATAACATCCTAGCTTTAAATGTCAACCCCTTTGCAAATGGCAAAGAACAAGGCATAACGTTGAGTGACAAATCTGAGGATCGAAGTACCTCCTTGTTCCGGGTTTAAGATGAGCACATTCTGATAGCGTACTCTTGGGCACGCGAGGCTGCGCCCAAAGCCAACTACGCATTCGAAATCAAGTGGTTCGGACCAGGGACGTCAACATCTTCTAGGGAAAGATGACTACTCAATCGCTCAGTTGACAACCATCGGCAGACCTGATTGACAGGTGCTACAAAACGTCCTGCATTCTCCCGAGGAATCCTGAATGGACTGTTCATAGATGCCAGCCTCGCAGTAACAGCGGCCTTCAGAGGTGAATCGCCCTCTATTCTACTCCGCCTTCCCCACCCTGTTATCACAGTAACCTGAACAAGAACGCACGGTTGACTTACCATCTAAAAACAGTCATTCATGCTTCTACATGGCGTGCTTTCAAATAAAGGGAAATTTTACTTTGCTCGAGTAGATAAGGAAGACGATAACGTGACGACTTGGAGTTAGTCAGGAAGACGCACCTGTTCATAGGGAGTATCTTCTTTGATGCACGTGGATTCCATTTCGGAAAGCCAAGAAACGAGCATCACTTGGGCCACGTTTACAGAGAGAAGATGCAGGTCTAGCAAGAGCTCCTCGTCTGCCACTACTCTTGCTTGAGGAAACACGCCTCGTTCGCGTCCAGCCATGAGCACTTTCCAGGCACGACCTCTCCATCCAAAACACCAAAGTGCTTCAACCAACGAATCATATAAAACAAGTCGTGATGCAGTCCCTTCGGACTGCAACCCATCAAACAGAACCGTGGCTTCAACCCATAAGTGTCTATTACCCAGGATCTCGCTTCTTTCCTTCAGTAGCCATGCAATTACTCCAAACCTCTTACAGCTCTGGATGCAATCCAACAGTGCTGATACTTCCTCATGCAAGCGGCAAGAGCACAAAGCAGTGAGCAGAACACCAATGGTTTCGCAGCTTGGCTCTGTTCCGGTTCCCTTCAAAGCAAAGAACCTCGCTGCCATGTCCTGAGATAACCGTGCACAACGTCATTAATTAGTGATCAATAACGTGCTCAGAGGATAGGTCTACCACACTGGAGAAAATCACTACTTTTTTTTTTTGTTAAAATAGTCGACCTACCAGAAACCTTTTCGCGCTGCCGTACGCATTGATAATGGACGTGTAAGCAATCACATTCATCTTGGTCCCGGCCTTGATCATCTCGTCTAATATAGCTTCAGCTCTTTCCACCATTCCTAGTTTTCCATACCCGTCAATTAACGCACTGTAAGTATGTTCGTTGGGGGATACTCCCTTCACGCGCATCATCACGTACGTGGAATCCATCCTCTCCAATAGCTCTGCCTTCCCATAAGCGTTGATTAATGCACTGCAAACAGATATAGCATCAATAGTACGTAACGCCTCCCTTCAGATGGTCAACTAGACGCTGCAGACAATTGCTGATTAACCTGCAACGAAAAAGCTGTGATAGAGTTACCTGTAGGTAATCACGTCGGGGCGGTACCCAGTGGATTGCATGACCTCAAATATGGATTCCATCAGATCGATAAGTTTACCTTTGCCATAAGCATCAATTATGACATTGTAAGCAAATGTGCCAAGTTTTGGTCCGCCAAAACGCATTTCCTTGGCAGCTTCCTGCGTTTGCAGAAGATTCTGGTTTCAGACCAAATTGCCCAATAAATACCATTCCAACCATTGATGAGTAGAATTTTTTCGATTGGAATTAATCAACTTCTACAGCATCCATAGCGGCAAAGATTGAATGCCGGAATTCAAAGACAAAAATCGTGTCTGCGTGCAGGATAAGAACCAAGCGCAGTTCCGTATGCAACAGACCATCCTCCAGCCATTCAAAAGTTTAATGACATTCAGTTTGATCTTCTTATGATAATTGCAGACTCAGACAAGTTTGCTTAATTTCTGTGAATAACATCAACCTCAAGTTCTTGAAACCTGGTCTCCATCTTGTCGTACATACCACACCGACCATACGCACTGATCGTCGCAACGTAGGCAGAATAATCAGGTTGCAAGCCCAAATGTTTCATAGTTTTCCAGACTCGTTCCATCTCCTCGTACTTCCCAGCTTTCCCATAAGCATCCATGATTCCTGTGTATGTCACAATGTTGGCTTTGCAGCCAGATTCCTGCATTTCCTGTAGCTCACGTTGCAAAGCAGTAAGCTATACTTTGGTCTAGGACCTTGAAGTGTTTGATGCCTCTCCAAAGCATGATGCGTGAAATTTTGAAACTTAATATCAAGGCAAGCAGATTCAATCTGCAATACTTGGTATTCAATATCATCCTATAAATTCATAACTCCAAGAACAGGGAACTACTGCCAAGTCTATTCTATTTGGAGAGAATAAAGGAATTCTTCATGGGCGGTTACAACTTCTCAAATCAAATGGATGTATGAGGGCTAAGCGATCCTATATGCATGGCTTACCAAACTCAAAACCTGTAAGAAATTAATTTGTACCTGCAAGGTGGCCTCCATTTTCTTCAGCATTCCTCTCTTGCCGTAAACATCAATAAGCAGACTGTAAGCTGTTACATCTGGCTTACATCCTGCTCTCTGCATCTGTTCTAAGATCTTCTCCATCCTTTCAAATTGACCAGCTTTCCTATAAGCGTGTATGAGTGAGCTGTAAGTCAATATGTCTCCTGGACAACCTGCAGACTGCATTCGTTCAAAAGTTCTTTCCATACTCCTGTACTGGGAGCCTTTGCCATAGGCATCAATCATAGTGTTGAATGTGGACGTATCGGGAGTACAGCCAGCAGCAACCATAGCATCCAATGCCTCTTCCATCTTAGTCCAGAGACCTCCTTTTCCATAGGCACCGATGACAACATTAAACGTAGAGCCGAGTGATTTCAAGCCTATATCTCTCATTTCGGAGAACAATGAGTCAATTTTTTCCCATTGTCTAGCTCTTCCATATGCAGCCATCATGTATCCATACGTGGTAGCATTAGGTTTACAAGCAGGAGTTTCTTTCATCTTGTGGAATACAGACACTGCTTTCTCAAGCATACCGGAACGCCCGTACGCATCAAGAAGGGCCGTAAAAACGTAGACATCTGGATCAATCGCAACGGTCTGCATTTCGTCGAATAGTTGGAGAGCTCGTTGAGGTTGGTTAGCTTTAGCCAAAATGCGGATGATCATGGAATACAGACGAACATTTGCTTTGTATCCCTCTGCTTGTTTCATGGCTGCAAATACCTGTCCACCAGATTATAAAACGCTTTTAGCAAAGGAGAATAAACACCACAGTGATTCTAATGAATCATCCCCAAGATGAGACCCTTTCAAAACCATTCGAGACTATTCAACTCCGGTTATATAGAATATAAAAAAAGCTGCGGCGGACTAACAGTCCGCTACGAACCCAGCTGAAAGAGAATCTGAAGTTTGAGGAACCTGCAACATGTTCACAGATTCCACTAAAAGCTAGACGTGTATATTCAGTTTGACACCATAAAGAAGAAATCGGACCAACAGTGTCAGATGTGGGAATTAAGGAAATCACTTACATCAAGAGCGATACGCCAGTTGCGCTGCTTCGAACAATCGTAAAGCATTGACCAAAGCTTTGTCTCTGACAGTCCTGATAGTGAAGGTTCGACTGCCTTTCTGATATGTGAACGGGTGACGGATGTCTGTTCCTGTGCTCCTGGAGAAGCCTCAATCTCCCCTGAAATACGCCTCAAGTACGGTCCAGGTCTAACCCTAGAAGAAGTCTTTCTATAGTAAGGGACTGGAGGGGCAGAAAGTCCTGGAGGTAAGGGCTTTCTCGCGGGCTGAGCTTTCTTAGCCCGTAATTCACCTGACACACTTTTAGGTTGTAACTGTTTTCTCAGAGGATCGGAAGGAGTACCCGCTGGACTTTCTGCTGGTTGCAAGCTTTGGCCAGAAGAATTGGCACATTTCACAGATAAATCTATGATCCTCTTCTTCCTTAAAGAAAGTTTAACATCTAGCCATAAAGACACAGACAAATCTCTTGGCGCAAAGGCTTCCTTCTCTGACCTAACTACTTGAGGCGAATTTTCGAGGCCAAATCGACCCTTGACAACACATGATTGTACGTTCAACCGTGAGCAATACCTGCACAGGCCAATTGAACGTCAAGAAATTGCAAAACCCAGACTGATTCACTTCCCCCGGTTCGAACGAGCGCTTCTGTTCACTGATAAACAATCTACAAGCTAGTGAAGCTGCCTGTGAAAGAAATTATGTACGTCTCATAATTATGCAGTCAATAAACCGTATCACAGTTGAGATACACCTAGAGTGCACTAAAGTTTGACAACTAGCTCAACATTGCCTAAAGATCTACAAATACCGACTGACCTACGTCGTCAAAACTTGTTCCCGGATCACTGGAGCTTGATAGTTTGCATTCCTCGAGCCAAATTTCTGCCAAATAATCCATGAGCATTGCAAATAGTTCGAAACACTAAAGTTAGGGTTAATTCACGAATCCTGCACCTGTGATCGGAGTAAGCGAGCGCAGTTCCCGTGAGAAGCAGACCGTGCCCTGCCTCCGCCACGTATGCCATAGCTGACTCGGGCCTTCAATTTGAACTACGAAATCCTACATTCGCGAACACTCCTGACCGCATTGCTCAACGCGGTACTAAAAATTGTACAGAGACTGCAAATCATTCGACTCAACCCCGATTATCTCCTACTTCCCTACAAACGAAGCTACCTAATACTTCACATAACTCCACCACAGACATTCACGTAGAAAAAAAATTCCTCCGAGATAAAGCAACATGCCTGCAGCTGTCACCTCTCACTTCAATCTAAAATTCCAATTCACTACAAATTCTAACATATCGTGATACCTTCCGCCCTAGTACACGTTCTTCCGCGAACATCAACAACAAAAGACAGTATAATCCACCTGCAAAGAAACCTGTCAGAGGTTTATTGACGGAAAAATGCAAACAATTCGCATAATTGAGGAGCGACGAATTGAGCTTGGAAATTCTAGACCAGAGCTTCAAGAACTCTGCGTGCAAGCTGGCAAAGCTTGTGACGAAGAAGACCGCGAAAACAGATAAGAGTGGCGTTCGCTCATCCTCCGCCATCCGTCCAATATTTGAACGAAACGTCGACAGAATTCCATCTTTCGTGCCATACACAAGTCCGGTTCGTCTCTGAACTTTTCGTTCGTTCGGAATGCTTTCGTCCAAAAAGCGACCCGCCGGTCCCTACTTGCCCTAAGCCTCCGTCGACCGTCTCCTCATATAACATCTCGTTCGTTCGTTCGTAGGACTCTCGTCCAAGCTAAGCTCCCCGCCTTCACCTGTCTCATACAGCGCGTTTGAATGCCGAAGAATTGTATTTCAACCTCGCTGAAGAGTTCACGGAGTCTGCTTGAACGTCGGTTCCGATGTCAAATGTGTCTGTATGCGTGCGGTTTCGGCCATGGAATTCTCGGGAATCGCTTCAAGCTTCTTCCGCGGCGTGCATTCGGTGATTCGACAATGAATGTGTGACGTTTAAGGTGATCACATAGGACCCAGAATTGACCTTAAATTGCATATCTCTTGTTAATTATCGATAAAAGTTCCAGGTTTAGATTCTTTGCTACCGGATTTTTTTCTTGTGGCTTGATACCTTACCGACTCTTTCTCTTTAGTTCTGGACAATGTGTAAAGAGTTTATAACACTTTCTGTACGGGGGGGAGGAGGATCTTTAGAATTCGAGTGTCAAATTTTTATTTCTTCAGCGCAACCTTGCTGTTAGTACACATTTAAGTCAGATGCAAATGCATTCCATACTGTACTCGATCGTTGAGAAAAAACGTGTTGAATGCATGCTGATGTGACGGAATTAGCAAATATCCAGGGCATACTTGTTACTTTGCGTAATTTGTTCATTTATCGTCGCCAGGACGAAGTGTATCAAGAGCAGATTAGTTTTACATTTGACAGGATAATCTATGAGGATTCCATTGAATTTTTTTATAGCAATTTGAAGTTGATTAGGTCAATGTCCAGAAGACATTGAATGTTTCATTGAATGTATTGAATTCCAAGCTGCTTTTGTGCAAATCTAAACACACACACAAAAGGCAAGGTAGTTGCATAGGCCGGAAGTCTTTCTTCTATATAAAGCCTATTCTTATTTATGTATGGTACTTTGTATCTATTGCAACTTCCTATTTTCTGATTTTTTCTTAGTTGCAGTTAATAACCATGTCTGCTTGTTTTGCACTTGAGAGGACACATTGCACATTCACTTTAGAATCGTTTGATAATAAAATGCATCAAAAAATTTCACAGGGACATTATACATTTCAATTGAGAATACAAATGGAATGGTTTTACAAATAGGTCACAATTATGTGTTGCTACCTTAGTGGAAAGACCACTCATGTTTTCTAATTTTGGAGGTAGTGTCAAGTCTCTTTCCAAAATTAGAAAACATAAGTGGTCCCTGCACTAGGGGTATTATTAAAAAGAAAAAATAATCTTTAATAAAAGTGTGAACCATAATAACATTGAACAATTTTAGGAAGTCCTTATATTATCTACTCGAAGTTGCTTACTAGAGAACATGAGACCTAGTTTGAGCCTCTTACTCCTAGTTCAAAGGGTTAAGTTTCTTTAGACTGTCTAGGTTGTGGAGCTTCACACAATGTTCTTACCTCATTTCCCGTGCCTTGTCACAATATTCATTACCCCCTAAAGGTTTTTGACTATGTTTTCATCCAAAACACTCTAAAATTGTCATTTCTAGCACAAGTACCAAATTTTAGAAATAAATCATTTTTGGACACATGTAATCATAGGATTTTTTAGTATGTTGGTTTGAAAAGAAGTGGCAAAAATTTCAGAAATTTCCACCATGTAGATTGCAAGATATTAGCATTTGAAGTGACAAAAATCACTTTTTGGGCCCTACAAAAAAACTAGGTAGTTGCACTTCACAAGGTCACATTTGTATGAAAAAATGTCCATGTTGGTGGTTCTTCTTTGAATTCAATCTTCAAAGCAAGTTGGCTACATGCCTGAAAATTTTTAGATCATTTGGAATTGTACCAACGTACAGAAAAAAAATAGTAAGTAGAAAGAAGTAGAGAATGATTCAAAATACTAAATTGATAAGAATTTAGTTATGAACTTGATAAATGCCAATTCCAATGGTTGTGATGTTGAAATAAACAGTCTACATCCTATGATTTTATTTTTTTCAAAAAAAATTGAAAATTGAGTTAAATAAAGGACTTCAAAGTTTACTTCAAAGTAGAGATTCCATAACTACCTCTAAACTACCCACAAACTAAAACTCCTCATAACTCTCATCTCATTAATCAAAATGGAATGATTAAAAGCTTTCCACATATAAATAAATCTAGAAAACCAATTCCAAATTTTCATTTTTTAAAAAAGGGATGAAAATTATATATCATTCAATAACTTTTCAACTATATAGTCAAAAGTTATGAAAATTGTTGGACCTTAAAGCTACCATATGATCCTCAACAAAATTCTCAATCCCTTATACTAAAGAATTTTGGTAAAATTTGCACTCATGCACAAAGCTAATTTTTATATTTCTATTTGATTTTTAAATTAATGTTTGAAAATAAATTTAATGCACAGTGTGCTACTTTAACCACAATATGTCCATTTCTTTTGTTAAAAAAATAACTAATTCATCAAATAGTTAAGGCCAAATTTGCAATACAAAAAAAATTCAAAGCCATTGGAGCAACCAAAATAACAAGTGGCTACACTACTAGAAGCTTTGTCCTCTAGTATTAGCTCACTTTTTAAGTCAAATAGCTACTCAAATCTGAGAGCACCATAACTCTCTCTTGTCACTTTCACTGCCACATGGTACAATGTAGTTGGAAAGGAGGTTGGTTTAGAGTCATAACCCCATCTTTCTACACACTTTCACTATAAGAAACCCGTGTCAAATTGGACATATTTTTTTGGACATCATGTTCACAGTGGATGTCACTTTGGACAACAGGTTGTCACGGATGATGTCACTGTGGACATGATGTCCAAAAAAATATGTCCAATTTGACACAAGTTTCTTATAGTATTTTGAAAGAGCTATAAGGTATTTTGAAAGAGCTATAAGGTATTTTGTTCTAAAAGTGATTATGATACATAGGTGCATTTTGTTTTCTTCAGTGTACCAACAATGTACATTTCAGGTACTATATTTCAACTCCAAAATGTCATAACTAATTCCATAAAGTTTTGAAAAATATGAAATGACCCCGGTTAGATGCCAATTCCAATTTTCTTCCTACTAAAATTTATTGAAAATTATTTCAAGGAAATTAGCTTCCCTAAAAAGGCAATTAGCTCTTAAATGATCACTTTAAGAGCATACTACCTTAGGGTCACTTCACACTATGGCCAAAGGTTGAGAGGCTATGGGTTTCCACCAATTAAATTTCAAAGAAACCAAGAGTTCAGCCTCTCAACCCTTCGTACTAGAAGACACAAGTCCAAAGGCCATCGTCCTCCAACTACCTACGTGGCAATAAATTGCCAACATGGCGACAAACTCTCAAAGGAAATTTGGGTTGGCTAGAAATGCCAAACTATGACTGAGAGGTGGTTGACTTATGACAAGATCTTAACCATTAAATTGGTAGGTGGGAGTTCATTACTAAGAGTTTGGACTTTGGGCTTGACCTTTGGAGGCTTCACAGTATGTGCTAGCCAAAGGCTTCAATTCCTATATTTTATTACTTATTTATTGCTCATTTCTTTGAACTCTCTACAAAATTTTGCCACTCAATCCCACGACCTCTCAACTTGGATGGTCATAGTGTGAAGTTCACACTATGAAGTGGCCCTTAGATCTCTAAGATTTGTTGATCTTGATGGAGGTTGCAGGATAGGATATGTCCCATAACCGATTCGTCTTGGTTATCTTCTTCTCTAGTAGACACCCCCTAGAAAAGCAGAATTGACAGAAAAGAAAGGGGGGAATAGATTAGCTTCCAACACATATGTGCTCATCCAAGATTATTAGAGTGGCAAGAGGAGCTGCACATAAAAAGCAGAATATGGTTCAACAGTTTATAACATTTCCTCTATTATTCTGACATCAGCATATATTGCCATTTGAAACATGGATTGCTTAGAGAGGATTAATCTTGTACTGCGCAATGCAGCTTTTCATTACCGTCCATTTCTACGTCCCTGTTTGATGCTCAACTGGATCAGCCGGTAGCTTCTCAAACGAACAATAACGCTCAGAATCAGAGTTTCTGTGTTGCAGGATCAAAAATGTGAAAGACACTCGTTTGGTCATCCCTCTTGCCCCGCGTGCCTTCTCATTATACTGTAAAACTCATCCTGAGTGACTGCACATTCAACAATGCGAAATGAAAGAGTCCATTATTTTGCGACACCTGGTTGGTCTCAAATATCCTGTCATCGACTTCAGTAAGCTGTGTGAATGTCACCAGAGTCATTTCATTTCTATCTATGCATCTCCAACAAGTAATACAACTTTGAATCCTAGTACCATTGTGTGTTTAGGATTTGTTAATTAAGTATTGATTACACAGTCTTGCAAGTAATAAAACCATTTTCTTTGTCAAAATGATTCGATTATCTACAGAAATCACGAGTTACGAGTGACTGCTTTACCTTCACCATCTCCGTCCTTGTCAACTGCATGCACACACCAATAGCCAAGATGCTCAGTATCTAAAGTTTTGACTGCGGTTGATCATGATTAAATATGTGATGTAAAAACTACCTTGTGTTGACTGTGCCTTCTACTGGATAATGTTGAGGCCAGCAAAATGGCCATGATCGTTAAAATGGTGTGCTTCACATAAGCATATTAAGCATATCAGGATTGATTACGAGACTGAAATCTGCCAGTTTGACGATTATGAGATTGAAAGCTTTAGAACCAACTCGGAGCTATCTGAAAGTTGTGAAAGTAGTCTTTTGCTCTAGATCATTCATCAGAACAGCTTCAAAGGCAAAATTGTTGAGTCCAGTGCACCGGTAATAATTTCCTGGCTTAAATTCTGGATGGGCTTTGCTTCTAAATGGTAGTCATATCCAAGGGACTTTTCCACTAAATTTCCTAATTTCAGTTAAGATGACAAAGGTTTTCATATTTCATTTTACTAGACTTAAATCTATGCCTATCCTTGTTATCAAAGGAAAATTGCTTGTGCATCTCATTTCTAGCATTCAGACACTTGCCAATTCGATTAAAACTGCCTCAGCTTGGTTAATGAATCCATAAGAAAAAGATTCAGAGAACTCACATTCACTGATCATGGCTTCGAGCTGCTCATCTGTAAATACCTCACCGAGGTCCCTCGCCACTTTCCTTACGTTCTTTATCTGTTCAATCATGCGCCACGTGCAACATCAGATGTTTTCTAAACAGTAATGCTTCACAGGCAACACCAGATGCTCTCCAATCAAAAATTAGAAGGTAGTGACACTTTCTCCTGAGGATCGGAGGGTGCCCCCACGAAATTTAGTTCTCAACCTTATCGAGGGCAAAAGACGTTGACCAGAGGATACAAGTCCATTCTGGGATCGTCCAATCTTTGGTCTTGACAAAGATAATTAATATATATGTTCGTTGCAAAATATTAGTCAACAACTTTGTCAAGGCTGAAGATAAATTGAAAGAAGTTTAATACAGCTCCCTTATCAGATGTTACGGAGTGGAGTTAGACCTCTCTTACATGGAAAATATCATAATGTCAAGTCCAAGTATTGAGGTAATTGTGTCACTCTCACTTGAGAGTTGTCACAAGTAGAGTACAACTCCAAATTTTGCAGCTCAATGTGAGCTCTTTGATCAACTGAAATGTACAAATTAGGACAACCAAGATTCAAGCAAATGACTAGGCATTATGTCCATTTGTGTCCCGGCTCGTTATGGTTTTCTAGTCCCTCTTGAAGAATTTATTTCAGGTGATGCAATACTCATTGCATACCGCATGTTACCTGATATTGCATGAATCAAATTCTCGAAATTGTAATACCAAAGAAAGAGCTTTTCTAAGCTTGTAATCTGTGACTCACTGGATGTGTAATGTCCATACTCACCGATATTCTGCCCTTGCCTTCCTCATCAAATACCGAGTATACTTTGCCAATGTTCACCTCTGGGTCTTTCTCCTTGTACTTTCTCATCACTTTCACGACCAAAAACATTTGATCAGTAAGACTTTCAAACAGGATTTGTTGGTGCATTTTCTGTTTTGGATTTCTTTTAGAAATTTACAACCTATGTCAGCATTCATATCATGCACCGATTAATTATGATCTTGAGTAACTAGTATATCCTTCAATTTGCAAAAACGCTTCAATTTGGCGTGGCCCTATTGAGGCTCCATGATTGCATGCTTTAACATACCTAATTATCCAGATTCCTACAGGATTATTTTGTTGGAGGCTCACTTATTTGCATAAACTCGTTGGAGCCAATCTCATTATTGTCGTCTTTGGAATACTTTTGCATCAAAGTTAATACCTCTGCCTTCTTCACGTCACATTCCAATGCTCTCATTGCTACCTGCATCCAATTTTCCTCTTACCGTAATCTTTCATGTTGGCATCAGAGGAGAATTCTTTAATTCATCAAAAGGCCGTCAGAATGCGCCAACTCAACTTTCCCTAATGGCTGTGAGCAGTCCATGCAGGTCTGTAGCGTGGTATTTAAACAACATTAACATCACTTTGAACTTCAATTTACATGACCAAAGGAAGACACATAATTAGAAGATATTTTTTAGACCCATAGTGTGAGAAATTTGGTAAGTGAGTGGAATAGATTACATGCCACTTCAAATTTTTGAGACAAGCCTAGAAATCCAACCACTACCTGAAATTCGAGAGGCTGGCCTTTCATAACTCAATTTCTGTACTAATGTGCAAAGAAATAAAGAATCTGCTCAACATCCACACAAGTGGAAGGGAGATTAGAACTGTTGAGGACTCAAGTCCATCTACTATATATGCTTGACCAGTTGAACTAGGCCAAAGGTGGAAGCATGAGGTGGTTAAATGCCTAAACACATTTTTCTCTTTGAATAGAAATAGGGCTGTCTACCATCACTGGTACTGGTCTACAACCTCCCACACTGAAATTGCATAAGAATTTTACTCATATTGATGAAAATTTGATCTCCACAGATTTGGCTCTTGCGATCAAAGGTATCTATACAAGTCCCAAAAATCTCACTTGGAATTAACACATTACAGGTCTTAAATTGATGCAAATGGTATCCTCTACCTTAACAACACATCAGACAGCAAGGATGGTCATCGTGTTTACCTTGAGGTCACGATAGCCAAGTCTGCCAACTTTGCGGGTGTCAAAAAGTTCAAATGCGAGCCTGATCTCATGCTTATCGGTGTCACTGATGTCGAAAAACTCGGGGTTCTTCCGAAACGTCCTGGGGCTCGCACTGACATACAATGGCATGGTGTACGCTCCAAGGCGTGAGCCCGTGGGAGTAGGAGGGGCAACTCTTGAGAGAGGCGAGGAGGGTGAAGACACAGGATTCCATGAACCTCGTCTGCTAAGACCTTGAAGGCCATGTTGTCCCGTGGGTTCCATGTATGAGGTTGTCATCTCATCCAGCATTTTTGAACTTGTCACAAGACTTGGAATGTTCAGGACTCCTATTACACGCAATCCTCATTAATCTTACCACCTGGGGGGCTTAACTTTTTACTATGACATGTGTTACAAGTGTGATAAAATGGTGCAGGAAATTCTAGAATGTCGGTCTAGAGTAGACCATAATGAAGAGGCCGACAATTTTTGATAACACTGGAAGGCTTATTTGAACTTTAGAGGAACCTACTATATCACAAACTCTACAAAACGAAGCTGATAGGGTCTGGGATAAGGTGATAACAGCCAGTAGGCTGTGCAGACTGTCTTGCTGAAAGCCTAATAATTTTCATAAAAAGGGTTCGTTAGGAATTGATCTCATTGACCTTTGGGTTCTTTTATAAGTGCACTAGGGTCCTCTGTACTAAAACTCTCCCACAATTGAGTTGTACATGAACTGAGAGGGAAGGAGAGAATGGTAATCATCAATTGCTACTTCCAATCCTTAAGGAAATTGTGAGACTTTGGCAATTGAGATATGGTTTTCGCACCAAGAGGACTGTTGGAGATTCTTCTGCACACAACCCAGTCAGTGCACAGGAAAGCAAGAATTAGGATTAGAGCCATTCTTGTGACCCGTGGAGCCGCTATGCAATTGCTAACTATCTACTACAGTAGTGCTTTGCCAGTACGCAAATCAAGGGTTCATAATCTTAACAATATATTTGGAATTGCAGTGATATTCCTGTTGTACTTTTATGGGACCAATAATTCTTTTGTGGAAGTCAATGGAAGTCAGTTCCAGTGAACAAATACGTCGGAACAAAAACTGGTAACATTTGACAGATCTTCAGAGGAAAGATTTGAAGTCATTATATCTAAGAAAATTCACCAGCTTTAACTTCTTGATTCCAGGGCTCTCAACTGACATAACCTCTCATGATTCATGTACGTACTGGCCAGAAGGAGTATAAATCTAGTGGTAAAATAGCATGAATGATGAGGCTGTCAAGAGTAGTTCAACGAACTATACCATAGATACAGATACTGAGCGCTACTCCTAGTGCCTCATTTAGGACGTAGACTCTGTAAAAACGGACTTGTACGGCTGTATCGATATAAATTGCGCAGAGCTTAGATCAAATTTACAACTACAAGTTCCCCACAGCACTTCACTTTTCACTGTTTCGAAAACAAAAATAAGAAATAGAATGAAGTGCATTTTGAACCACGACAGTTTATCACAAATATTAGTCAGGAGATTTGGATTTTGGAACTCAACCTCTTAAATGAAGATTCCTACACTATTCTTCTCACCGTTAACCCTAATAATGACCTGTGAATATCCGAAGCAGATAAAAAAAAAGCCACCAGCAGTCTTTTCGAGCATTGACAGCATCAGGACATACGTAACAGTCTTTCGAACCATCCAGAATACCCTTTGAGAGTCAAAATCCATGATCAAAATTGGAATAACGGATCTTGATTCTTACAAAGTTAATATAAATTTGATGAGTTGCATTCACGTCAGAGTCTAAGTATTGACGGAGAAAGAAAGGTAACAAATCAATGATATGAGGTTCTACAATTGCCTTCTGTTTGCAAAAAAATTGGCTAACTCTTGATTTGGAAAACAATATTTCTTGGACCTCAGGAGGATTGTGGAAATTGTTTCTTCACCTCATGAAGAATGTCATGAAGGATTCAATGTGAGTTTGGGAGAGTACCTTACCATAAATTTTGCAAGACATTTGTTACAGACGCACTTGGTTGCATCTTGAATTACACTGAAAATTCTCCCCTGCAAAATTCGTAACGAAATTTGATACAAAAACGAGCTTCTTCTTCTTCAAGCTTTGGAATCCAGCTGCGGTTCACTTCAAGAAATAGTGCGCGATGAGCCGGGTCTCGGAAGACACTCTGTTGATACCCTGTTTGAAACATGGGCGGGTATTCGTAGACACCTTCGCGGGTATCAAGCTCTCTGGTCTAGGTGTCAGGAGACTCAGTCACACTTGGGACCAGCATTTTTTACTTGAAGGAATTCTTAACCCCTCACCGCCCAAGGCCCAACATGTCAAAAAAAACCTTGCTTTTCAAGTGTTATAAGTCTAAATGTGAGTAAGGTGTGAAAATCTCAACCGTACAATCTTGTAGTGTGCATGTTGTAGATGGTGAAAATCAAATTTGGGATCATTTAACCGTATAGATTGTAAGATTATAATGTTCTAGTATTGAAAAAAGATGCTGAAATTTTCTTAGAAACACATTTGGAGGTGAAGTTCGATTTCTAAACCTACTCAAATGAAAAAACTTTAGAATACAAATTGATATAAAACCAAAAGACAAACACTTTGGTGGGGAAAAAAATTGAATCATTGAATTGACTCATTGCATTTGCAAAATTGTTTTGAAATGTCAAAAAACAGTGAAAAAAGTAGCAAAAAAACACATCTATGGCTAAACCTACCTCTACTAAAATGATTCTCAATCAATAATAACTTCTTGGATTGATATGAAATTTTTACCACAAAAACCACACTAGTATGTGCAACTTTTCCGACAAAAATTATTGAAAACAAACCCTGTTTGAAGAAGTTATAAGCCGCTGAAGTTCACAGTAATGCAAAAATGTCTGGATTTTGAACTTTGAATTGCTCCCAAGAATTCAAAACAGCTTGGATTGATACGAAAATTTTACCACAATAATTAGACTTTATAGGGAACAAAACCTAACAAATTTTATTGAAAAATAATTTTTGATGAAAAAGATACACAACCCCAAAGTAACAGCCATCTCAATGCAATGTGGTGAACTCAAATTGAACCTGCGAACTTTGAATGGATTTAAAAAACTCAGTACATCTTGGATAGATTTGAAAATTTTACCACAAATAAAAGACTAATATGCGCAACTTTCCCAACAAGTTTTATTGAATTTGGACATTGAATGCAAAAGTTATAGCACTTTGAAGTTGACTGCTAGACTGTGTGAAGACACTTTTGGTCCCCTTGGGCGGTGATGGGTTAATGTCTAAAGTTGCATTGAATATTGGAAACAACCATTCTCTATTGTGTAAACTATGAGAAAATAGAAACCTAATCCAACAACTATAACAATATCTTTACAGTGCAAATTGCATCTAAATTCCACTTTTGATCACAAATTTGTTCAATTTACAATAATTTTGTTCTTCATTTCTACTCCTATTATGTGTGCATTAGCCTCAACATGTTAATTTATGTTTACCTTCAATTCTTTTTCTAAAAAATCTCAATTTTTGTTTCATATTTTAGTTACCTAACTAATCTAAAAGTACAGTAATACACAACTTGCGGAAGAATGTAAGTTAACCCCTAAAGGACTAGCATGTGTTTTTTGGCAACATATAAATTTTGGGCAAATCTCTATTCTTAAATAAACTTTGAAGTCTTTTATTTTAATCAATTTTCAATATTTTTTGAAAAAAATTAAAATAAGAGGATGTAGATTGTTCATTACAACATTTCAACCATTTGGATTGGCATTTTTCAATTCTGTAACTAAACTCTTAACAATTTAGTATTTTGAATCATTCTCTACTTTCTTCTACTTACTATTTTTTTCCTACATGTTGTACAATTCCAAATGATTTGAAATTTTTCAAGAAGTGTAGCCAACTTGCCTTGAAGAATGAATCCAAAGAAGCACCACTATTTTGGGCATTTTTTCATATAAATGTGAGCTTGTGAAGTGTAGCTGCTTGTTTTTTCACAGGGTCAAAAAAAGGATTTATGTGAATTCGAAAGCTCATATCTTGCAATCCACGTGGTGGAAATTTCTTAAAAAAATTCCACATGTTCTCAAGTCAGCATACTACAAGATCCTACAGTTACATGTTTTTTTTTCAAAATTTGGTACTTGTACTAGAAATAGCAATTTGGGAGCATTTTTGACAAAAACATAGTCACATTCCTTTAGGGGTTAAGATTGATTTAAAGCAATACATTTTTATTATGATACGACCATTGTTGGAACAAGCTAGTTTGTTGAGAGATTAACATTCAAGGAGCAAAACAATTTGAAATGAAAACAACATTTATAATGAAAACATTGAATGATAATACCGTAACTGGCTATTATGGTTGGCAAAAATACAAATAAAAACAAAAAAAATATTTTTGGGGAAAATTACATTGAGAGGAAGCCGGAAAACAAATAAATTAATGTTACAATGCCAAACTATTAGAAAATGAACCACATTCTTGTTGAAAACTCCCAAAAATATGACAAATGTATAAATGAAGAAGATTGTTGATTAGGGTCCCCTGCATCCAAGCTACCAAATTGGTCACCGCCTTAACATTTTGATAAAGAAGGTGCCAAATTCTCTAAATAAAATAAATAAATAATTTAATAATTCTAAAAGCAATAGCTAAACCACTTTTTCCAACTCAAATTAAATAATTGGCATGAAATGCCATCTTTGGTGGCCGGGGAGGTGGAGATGCAATGGTGTAAAATGCCATTATGACTTGAAAATTTATAACTTATTTTATTGGCAACTTTGTGGAGATTCTAATCATGCATGGCCTTTTTAATTCAAAATCAAATCTATCTAAAGTGTTATTGTCATTCAAACATTCAACAAAATGTTTAAGTACATTGTGTCAAAAAGACAATTTGCCGATTAATTTATTCATTGAAATAAATGCCTCAATTAATTGTGCTCCTAAATTACATTTTTTTCCCCTCCTACTTATATTTGGGGGGGAGTTGTCACTGCAATTGATATGGGATATTGTACCATATCAATATCCGCATATGTATATCGTACTATACTAATATACAATATCCTATCTATATCTATGTGTGTGTTTGTATACATGGCACCACATACATGTATGAATTCTATAAGTATTGTATTCAATATGTCGTATCTATATTTAAAAACTTAACTCTATTCAATGGTCAAGATCATTTTTTTGACATTGAAATGAATAGCTATTTTTTAACTACTACTACTAATCTTTTATTTCCACTTTTATTATTGCCTATTGAAAAGATTCTTGTGTAACCTACGTAAATTGAAAATAATTAAATAAATCATTGAATTTAAATCAAAATTAATTGTATTGTACTAAACTACTATGAGAATGAATGGAATTTATTTGGAAGCTTCAACCATGTAGTTGCTAGATTATAGCTTTTGAAGTTAAGAGATTAGGAGGGGGCAATCTACAAAGTAAATAAATTTTGACTCTAGAAATGCAACTATTACAAACAATATTTTATTATTTATTTTACCATTGTATATTATATTATGTTAGTTATAATTCTCTAAATTTTAGGTATAGAAAAAGGATTTAGCACATGCTGCTCAAAGCAAACTGTCTATGTTCAAAAATCTTTGGACAACATAAGGCTTTTGATTCAAACACTTAATCAAGAAAAAATACATATAGGTAATTAAACTAGCTTATGATAGACAGAATGGCTCGAGTTTGCCTTGTTGACATTTTTTTAAATTAATTTTTTTTCTATATGAAGAGAAACATGAGAAATAGAGATACCAATCGAAATTTTTATTTTTTGATAAAGTGTAAATTTTTTATGAATTTTTGAAGTGTGCTACCTAATTGGTCCAAAACAATCTTTAAACTACCTCCAAACCACCCAAAACTATACCCATAATGGTCATCTTACCACCTAAAGTAGTGACAATATTTCCTAACATGGCCATGACACAAAGGATTAAAAAATTAGTTCTTGTAATGAATTTGCATTATAAAGGTAGATGTTCCAAAAATAGTCACTAATAGCTCCATCACCATCATGCAAGACATTGATTTTGGTTACTAATCAACCTAATGAAGTCTTAATCTCATTTATTAGCAAAATTTTGCAATGGGTTGATGTAAGATTATAATGGGTGGTTTTCTAAGTGTCTACATTGGGCAATTTGCTCTTCATGGGCTAGTTTACCTTACTCACACAAAGGGGTTTTACAATTTTTGCACTTTGTGTTTAGGTTTAGCAAAAATCTATTCAAAAGTGACTTTCAAAAACTCACTCCTTATTTTCTAGTAATGTTTAAATCCATAGTATTAGAGGTGAGCATTACCAAATGCGTCACTAATTCAAAACCACCATCATCATTCTAGGTAAGCTCGAGAATCAATAAGTATTGACCTATATAGAAGAAACAATTATAGAACCTTTAGATATCCAAAACAAACTTTGACATTTTCTAACTTTTGCATATCGTATCCAAATGCCACAATCTTTGGTGCGTTGAAACCTCCTTTCACTATACACCCCAAAGATGCGCATACACCACCCTTGCCTACCCATCCCAAACTCAAAAATCCAGGTCCTTCTTTCCATGCCATTGATCAAAATTGCACCATTAAATTGTTTTAATTGAATCCCCGTCATTGATCTTGAATATGATACTTATGAAATATGATATATGATATGCGGAGCACACACATGTATATTGAGTGTATATAGAGAGATGATACATGGTATATGGACATATATAGATATATGGTATATTGGTATATAGATGTAGGTATTGATATAGGATATAATCCTAATATTCCATATCAATTGCACTAACAACTTCCAAAGAAGTATAAATATTCCGGGATACAAAAGGAATTTCACAAGTACATTGTCATTGTATGTGAAATAATTAATTGGCAAATTGTGTCATTATATACCTCCTCTCACTTGCCATTCAAGGAAAACAATGAAAATTTGAAGATTCTAATAATAGTAACTAAGGCAGCAACATCCATAATCGTCACCTCTAAAATCTTGAAAAATCCTAGGAAGTAAATAGATGTGATTACAAGGATGTACTACATCATCCCCTAGCTAGTGTTGGTATTAGGTGCATCTATAGTAGACTCTTTAACCCTTAAGCGCTCCAGCGTCCATATTCTAAATGATGAACAAAGGGCTTGGAGGCATTGTTTTGTCCAACTAACTTCTCATTCACCCAATGTAACACTTGAGTCTTAAAAAGACAACCTTCCTTGATGACCAATTTTATGAAATTGTGGTAAATGATATTTTTGTAGAAAGATATCAACAAAAATGTGCCAAAATTTGAAAAAGAATCTAGGCATTAAGGGGTTAAAAATTCACAATTTATACTAAGAGTGTCCAAAAACACACATTTGAAAGTGCATTGAATTTTTTTTTCTCTTGCTAGTAGGGTCCGACAATTTATTGGATGTCTATTAATCAACATCATGTCCAAAAACCTTAACCCCTAAAGTCCCATTGTCCCTATGGGGGACAAAATGGATTTTGGGCAGGCTCTCATAATCTCAATTTTTACTGAAACTTTTTGAAACTTTCTCATAAAATAGATAAACTTATGAGCTTTCCAAGAATATAATTTTTATTCCAATCGGTGCCCAGGATGAAAAGTTATGCCACAATAACCTCAAAATGGGGGAGACCAGGCAGCACAAAAAATCCACCAGAAATTGAAATAAAAATTTTAACATTTTTTTTCTTATATATTATATTTTCTTCTAAATGGGAAGCTTTGATTCATTCCATTTGGACTAGTGATGTGAAAGTTATGGAGTTTCTTGTTTTGTGGGCAATCATAGCAACTTCTTGATAGAATTTTTTTTCTTCTACTTTGAATGCTAATATCTTTCAATCTATACGGTCAAAAATCACAAAAAAATTTGTTACGTGATCGAAGATAAGTGTAGAACAAGATCCTACGGTTAGATTCTAAAAAATATTTTAAAAATTCATTTCATAGGTGAACATAGCAAAAGTGGTAGTTTTGAGTGTTTTTGACAGAAAAATGGCCTTGGGACTTTAGGGGTTAAATTGACAGTTATGGGTGCTGCAAAGAGTGTCCTATTGTTTGTATCTCAAATACCTCCATCAACATAGAACAAAAAGTGGGCACCTGTTTTTTGAATGATGCGGCAAAAATTAACTTACCATGTCTTACAGATAAGTTATGCACCACCAAACTCATTGCAGCAATTGGGTTGTCCTTTTTGAGCTGCAAGCCATGTGCAGGCTTTTATTTGTGTGTCCGTTTTGTTTTTTGTTTTTTTTCCCCAACACAAATCATGTGTAAGCTTTTAGAAACAGTCACGAGTGCTCTGCAACTGATGCCAGGCTCTTCCACTGATGCTTCCTCACATTATGCCGACAATCTGACAACATCGTCACCCATTATGCAGCCGCTTCCGTCTCATACAAGAGCTCGGATGCCGGATACACATGCTCAAAAAAGCAGTTGATAAGGTGGCCGACCTCATTCCGACCACTTAAGCAATTTAGCATACTTCCAATATGTATTTAGTGAGGAGAAAAATCCCCCCGTTAGAAAAATAGATTTGAGGAGGGTTCTAGAAAATTTTCCTTTTTTCCCCTGAAAAAACGGAATAATTAGGATTTTTTTTCATAAAGATTCCGTTCAATCCATTCTTGTTATATAGGGCACTGTATTTCCAACCATAGGTTGATTACAAAATTGACCATGCTTTAGAGCAGGTGATAAATTGTAGCTTCAAATGTACATCTTGTGATCATTGTATGAATTTAATGTACACCTCTCCGACATTTGTGACGCATGAGCTGTCACCTAACCACGTGAGCTGTCACAAGTGATCGGAAACAAAGCAATCTAACTAGCAAAAATAGGTCGTAGTCGGAAAGAAGTCGGCTACCTTATCCCATGCAAAGGTCTAATTCAACAGAAATTAAGTCATTTTGCATAAATGTGACATGTGTCATCTTGTGAATGGTCTAGGGTGACATGGATCACCATGAGAATCTAATATGGAAATTCAATTTCGGCTCTCAGGTGCCAAATCAAACCTTCATGTATGGTGATATACTACTTAGCCAAATGTAAGTCAATTTTCCTACTTGGCTATATGCTTGAACTCCAAAGCCCCTTCCCCCTTGCATTGCTTAACCCTTTATGTACTAAGTTGTAAAATGTGATTCATAGATTATTTCCTTATGGTTAGAACTACTAATATAATTACCAATAATTATCAATAAATTTTGAAACCAAAAGTTGAAAAGTCTTTCTAAAATTGATTATAGATTGCACATGAGTATTTTTCACAAGAATTTATTTCTTACAATTCAAAATGATAAGACCTAATTATGGTTCTTTTATTGAAATTTAATTTAATTTATTTATTCAAGTCATTTTTTGAACTTGAAAGTTACTTTTTGAGGTCAATAATACTTACATACCTACATCCCTTAAACTACATAATATTTGAAAATCTATACCTTATAAATGTAAGAAAATTAACACAAGAATCCACAAACTTTTAATAGATGGATGAAAAAAACAAGACTTTGTGTTCATTTGTTGTTCAAATTTTGAAATTATGGTGCTTAAAGGGTTAATAATATTATGATTGCATTATCTTCTATTAACCCTTCAAAGTTACACCTAGCCTCTCAATTTTCAAATGTATTTTGAAAGCCAATGACATATAAGGGATCATATTTAATATACAATATTTAAACTCTCTTCACGAATCACAATGTCTTCATTGGAAAAATGATTCAAATACACTTGAACAACTAAAACCCTTAAGTTCTTTGACTATGTTTTCACTAAAAATGCTCCCAAACTGTCATTTCTAGTATAAGTTCCAACTTTTAGAAGAAAAGAAAACATTTTGGGACACAAGTAAGAATAGGATCTTGTAGTATACTAGTTAGAAACGATGTAAAAAAAGAATTCAGAAATTTTCACCATGTGGATTGCAAGATATAAGCATTCAAATCATTTTTTGGGCCCTACAAAAAACAAGGCAATTGCGCTTCACAAGCTCACTTTTCTATGAAGAAATGTTCAAATGGTGGTGCTTCTTTGGATTCTTTTTTCTAGACAAGTTGGCTACATGCTTAAAAAAATTCACATCATTTGGAATTGTACAACATACAAGAAAAAAATAGTAAGTAGAAAGTAAAGAATGATTTAAAATACAAAATTGTTAAGAATTTAGTTATGGAATTGAAAAATGCCAATCCCAATTGTTGCAATGTTTTAATAAACAATCTACATCCTGTGATTTCAAAAAATATTGAAAATTGAGTAAGATAAGGGACTTCAAAGTTTATTTTAGAATAGAGAATCTATAATTGCCCGCAAACTAAAACTCCTTGTTACTTTTGACTCCTTGATCAAAATGGAATGATTCAAAGCTTTCTAAGTACATACATAACTCTAGAATACCAATTTCTGATTTTTTTCCAAAAAAAGTCAATTTTTCTAATCTATCCGGATTGCTAGGTTGGAGAAAAAAGTAACATATTAGGTCATAGTTTTTGACTCATTTTTCCAAATGTCATGAAATTTAGTGCATATGAAAGATATTCCTCATCTCCACCATCTATTAAAATTTCAGCCTAAAATATGCAAATCTTTAGTCATAGATACTTGCCCAAATTTTCTATATTGCCAACTCGGTTGCCAATAAACGCATGCTAGTCCTTTAGGGGTTTTAATCTATTTATAAATGTATAGCAAAGGTGGGTACACCCCAAATTACACCTTGTCTAAAACCACCATCATTACTCTATGTACATCTCCAAAATCAATATGTACTTTTGTGGAAGAAACAATTAATTTTACGGAACATCTACCAAAAAAACTTTGAGCCTTTACAACTTTTGCATATAGTATCCAAATATTGTGTTTTGTGGTGCGTTGGAACTTCTTTTCACTTCCCAACAAGAAAATTAATGAAAATTTTGACCACTCTATAACAGTAACTAGGCAAAATAGCGGTGTAGGAGGTATTCACCTTATTATAAGTAGAAGCTTTAGACCCATTAGAGTAAAAATGAAGCCTGTGGAAGGCTGTTCCAGCAACAGCTGAACTACCCTCTCATCTTTTTTTTGGCAAATTTTTTAACCCCCCCCTAAAATCGCCCACCTCAAACCTACAATTTTTAATGCTGCTAGTGGCACAGGAACCCAATTTTACATTTTTTTTTCTCAAAAAAAGAAAAGAAAATTTAGTTGCAAAAAAAAACACTATAAAAACTTTAGTCACCGGAGCTGACTACTCCGGCGATATTCACCCAAGCTGACTTTCCTCTACAACTAGGTTTCAGCCACAGACTACTTTGAAAACAATAGCCTTGTTTGGTGACTCCGAAGCAACCCTCCGGAGGCCTCATTTTTTCTCTAATGACTATTCTATTTCGACACTTAAGTTGTGCATCGTATAATAAGTTCACACCAATATGATACAACATTACAATGGGCAATTTCATTAAAATGGCAGTATTCCATGTGCCATTTTCAAATTGCCCGGTCTGAACTCTAAAAGTGACATCTAGGGCAAGTATAGATTTGAGAAATCTTTGTTTTTTATAAATTTCAAAAATCTAGGACTGGTATAGATTTCAGAGCATGCAATCCTAACTATAAAAGTGACATCTAGGATTGTTGTAGATTTCAGACATCTAGTAAAGATATAGATTTCGAACATGTAAGACATTTGTACATTTCAGACCGCCGGACCTGAAGCGTGAAAACTGCCAAAGTAGCCGGGAATGACGCCGTTTTAACGAAATGGCTCACCACAGTAGTACCGAAGTGCACTTGTTTCGGCATTCCCCGCAAATTGTGGCCGTCACTGACACAGATGTCCCGAATTCCAGGACGGTACTCCAGAGCCTGAGCCAGACTTGTCATTGCCGAGAACAAGAAACAAAAAAACTAGGCTTACTTTACAGTTCTTTCTTTGGCCCATTCGCATGACAACCTTAAATACTCAGTTACTTACAGGCTAGTGAATCATGGTTGTATGTCAATTGAGAGGCCGGGTGACAAAAACCTGTCCTTCGGGTTGACAAGACTTGGCAGGCGATTTTGGATTTGGGGTAGCAGGAGTGGCAGACGTCGTCTGACTCCCGGGTCTGACTCATGATCGATCGACTGATCAGACTGACAATCTTGTTGTTACTCTCACGAGCTAGCTAGCTACATATGACTCTCCTTGTTATATTATTTGACTTTAGTTCTTTTGTGGACGGAGTTATTCGACATTATGAGGTTTCGAAAAGACATGTCATGAGCCCCACGCACGATCGATGACGACCAGCAATTGGGAGCTTCCTGTATTACAATGCGTGTATTACAGAAATGAATTGCGGCTGGATCGGAGGTCTTAAGGAAATTAATTAATCATGAAGTGAAAAGTTGGGGCGAGTGTCCTTCGGACTAGCTAGCTTGCGCGCTTCAGTTGGGAGTATTTTCTCTTGCTTGGTATTCTCTTGCTTCAGAACACATTCATGGACTTTAAGGGTACGTTGTCCATGACTCACTCCTTCAGTGTCTCAGAATGCAAGTTAGCTTTCAATTTTACATTGACTTTCATCTGCCAGCTAGCACCACGTTTAATGAAGTGCAGACTGAGAGGGGAGACGTATGATGATAGCTGGGCTGTGTTTACACGGAGATCATGCTTTTCAGACATTTGAGTCCCCCAAAGCAATAAATTTAAGTAACAAAAATTCATCTGAGAAGCTTCTAACAATTCAGATTTGTTTTCAATTCAGACTTGTTTAATTACTCAGTAGTCAGGAACCTAATGAATGTCGTCATATACGCGATTCATCAAATCAACTCATTCAAGAAGAAGAAGGATTTAAATAAACTAAGTTACACCTAGAGTGCACACAAGAACTGGTGGGGGTACGTAGCCTTTACTAGCTGAAGATAAATAGCAAGGGCTTAGTACTATTGATTACCTCAACTCGCAAGTAGACTCTCGTAAACTCAATAAGGAACTGCCCTTCTTCCCAATTACACCCAATCTAAGTTAAGTTACTACTTATACTCTAGAATCGTTTCCTTCTACATTCATGCTATAACTTTACAAAATTACAGAGTAATCTGAACTCCATTGTAAAAATTGATAGGACTCTCGATCTGACACCGGCATTGATGAAACAATTTGACATCCACATGGCCTGCTGGAGGTCTTCCCCGGTGCCATTGGAGCTTGAAGGAAAACAGGTGACGGGGTGGGTCCTCGCCTTCGCTACAGGCAACATGTTTCATGGTACTTTTGGGGTACCATCAATCTCTATCTCACTGATTTTCCGACAAGTTGTGCACAGCAAATGATGATGCAAGTTTGAATTGGTTACAGGAGCAGAAATCAGCAGCTGCACAATGCAATGCTGTCTTGTCTGTTAGTAGGCCCGGCCCACTCACTCGATCCTCCTCAAACGGTTGAATGTTCAAGCTACCCCAGCATGCATATATATATACCTCAGTCGGTCCGATCGATCCAGTGCATGAGTAACTCCCACAATTATATCGATCGATCGGCAAGTGAAAATTGTGTGATCGATGTGAAGAAACCGCCGCAACTCCCCAAGACTGTCTGTTCAAGGCACGAATTGCTCTCACTTGTGGCTACCCTGAGCGCATGAGAACGAGATCATACTTTGGATTGTCAAGGCTGAGATTGATCTGCAAATTGAATGGAGATGAACTCCAGTTCGCCTTTGCTGAGGATGGCCCAAGTCCATTTGAAACTTGTTTATTTGATCAAGACCCAACTTACACTAATTAACCACTAAAGGACCATTGTGCCCTCTGGGGACAAAATGAATTTCGGGCAGGTTCCTATGATCTCAATTTTTAGTGAATTTTTTTGAAACTTTCTCATAGGATAGGAAATCTTATTAGCTTCGTGGGAATATAAATTTTATTTCAATTGGTGCCCGGGAGCAAAAGTTATGGCATCTTAAACATAATTTTCACGTCATTGGGCAGAAAAAGAAATCTACAAAAATTTGAAATCAATTTTTTAATTTTTTTCTTCTTAAAGATAATATTTTTTTCTACATGTGAAGCTTTGATTCATTCCATTTGGATAAGTAATGTGAAAGTTATGAACAATCTTGTTTTTCGGGCAATTTGAGCATCTTATTGAAAAAATAACTTATAGGATGCAATTTTGAATGCAATTTTCACAATTTTTCAATAAACATTGTTTGACAAAGATAAGTTTTCTAACTAGAACAATCTCACCGTTGAGATTATTAAGTTTCAATCCCATCTTAGAGCTATTAACAATTTAGTTTTTCTTTTAATCTTGGACCTACTTCTACTTAACAATTTTTTAAAGAATGAAAATCAAGCATAGTTTTTTTGAATTTTTTTTTCTGGACTTTCAACTCAAGCCTTCAACACAAAAAAATTTAAATTCAAGGTCCATGGTGCAAAAAAAATTCACAAATGGCAATCAAAGTCATCTGAAATTGCAAGCCAGTGTTCAAAAAAACTTTCATTTTTCAACTTCGAATACTAATATCTTCCAATCTGTATGGTCAAACTCCATGAAAATTTTACCACATAATCCTTGACTAGTAAAGTACAAGATCTTATGGTTAGATTCTAGAAAAAATGTTTTTTGTTTGTTTTTTTGGATGAATGCAGAAGAAATGGCAGTTTTGAGTAGTTTTTGACAAAAGAATGGCCCTGGTCCTTTAGGGGTTAATGTCCATAAGATGCAAATTCAGCAATTAATTAATTTTTTTCTCTGAGAGATTCATTTTAATGTGACTCATAGTCTCTAGATTATGAAGACATTACTAGACTAAAAATGATATTTAGTGTTGGATTACATTTAGTGTACTTACCACCCTACTGCACAGAACACTGAATCTGAACTTTGTGGGAATTAGTGTAATATTAGACTTCAATGCGTACCATAGAGTACATTTAGATTTACTAGATTTCAGATTTCAGATTTGCCGTAGAGTACAAATTTTAGATTTACCATAGAGTACATTTAGTGTTAGAAATTAGATTTAATGTTACTTACTTTAGTAGGGTTAATGATATTTAGTGTCAAGGTTCGTAAATAGTGTTGCTAACACTAAATATCATTTTTAGTGTAGTGGAAAGCTCGTCTTGGAGCACCAATGAAAGCACTAATGTAAAAGGTACCTATAACGGACAACTTAAGCATTTCAACTTGTAGGATATGGGGGATTTGTTGAAAAATTAAGGTCAATGTTTATGGAAATGTTTCTTTCTGTGGGGAAAGGGGTTTGGAAAACTAATTTGATCCCTAAAGCCTTTTCTGTGTTTTTTTGGTAGCATACACTAAAAGAAAATGAGGGGTATTGCAACTACAAAGAACAACTGTTTTTTGAGTTGCATTGGACATTTGCGATTAGTGCTAATTTGGAGACCCATAGTCATTGTGGACAAGTCGCATGTCAAATTGTAGTTGCAAGACGCAAAAGTCTATTTGGAACTTCGTCAATGAACTTTCAGTATTACGTGGTTGCTTATGTGATATTTGTTGCCACGTGAAGTCAATCACTCAATTGATGAGTTGTACGACTTGTTGGCAATTCATTTGCAACTAATATATGACTCATTTGTAACTTCATTGCAACTTGTTTGCAACTTATCTATGACTTATAGATTTGTAGATTTTGAAATTTCAAATCTAGGTTCTTTTTTAGATTTCTAAAACTTGAATATTGATATTTAATAGATTTCACTGGTTTAGGAAACTTTACAATTTCATAGGCTTTACAATTTCTTGGAAATCTAAATATTTTTAGATTTATATAGAATGTAGAAATCTACAAATCGTAAAAATCTACAAACTATAGAAATTTAAAGATTGTAGAAATATTAAAATTCTATTCATAAGATTCATTACATAAAAGTACAACAACTTACAAGTCTTATATGTCCAACCTAATGATACTCTTGACAATTGATATGGCACAATTGATATAAGACGACTAGGAAATGACTAGGAAACGACTAGGAATTGACTAGGAATCGACTGGGAATTGGCTAGGAATCAACAAGGAAACAACTATTATCATTTTATAGTTGCAGTTATTTTTTAGTTGTTTTTGGCTACTGCAAATAGACACGGTGGATTCCACAAAGCATAGGCTTTTCTACTTCAACAACTATAATGAATATTCGATGGAAAATAATTCACATTCATTCTAAATTTGAACTTTGTTACAACTCTTGTAATCCTACACTTCATTCTACAATTACTATGTGACTAAAACAATGTATTCACTTCATTCTACAACTAATTTGCAAATAAAACATTGTACTAGTTAATGATGTAAAACAATGATGTAAGAATTTGGCGCAAATATAGAAGGCTATAGTCTCAAAATAGTTGTGTAGGACACTTAGTTGCATTTTAGTTAGTTGTGACAAATACGTTTTAATTTCTTCTAGTGATAGTGATTTTGGGCAACTCACTACAAATGAAGTTTTTATTTATTTTTCTTTGAAATCTTCACACAATATGTGCCCGAGGAGTAGCTATAAGGCCCAATAATTTTTAGAACTTTTGACTACATGGTTAAAAATTTATTGTATGATATGTAGTTTTCATTGCTTAGTGGGTAGCCTAAGCAACTAAAAAAACTTCTTTAAAAATCATTTTTTTTAAAAATAAAAATTTTAAATTGGTTCTCTAGATTTATATATATGTGCAAAGCTTAGGATCATTCCATTTTGATTAATAAGATGAAAGTTATGAAGAGTTTTAGTTTGCGGGTAGTTTGTGGATAGTTATGAAATCTCTACTCTAAGATAAACTTTGAAGTCCCTTATTAACCTCAATTTTTAATATTTTTGAAGAAAAATAAAAACATTAGGTGTAGATTGTTTATTAAAACATTACAACCATCAAGATTGACATTTTTCAATTTTGTAAATAAAGTGTTAACAATTTAGTATTTTGAATCATACTCTACTTCTTTTTACTTACTATTTTTTTTTCTATATGTTGTACAATTCCAAATGATCTAAAAGTTTTCAAGCATGTAGCCAACTTGCCTTGAAGAATGAATCCAAAGAAGCAGCACCATTTTGAACATTTTTTCATACAAATGTGACCTTGTGAAGTGCAACTACTTGTTTTTTGACAAGGCCAAAAAAAAGATTTGTTGCTCTAAATATATTTTGCAATCTACTTGGTGGAAATTTCTGAAATTTTTCCCACATCTTCTCAAACTAGCGTACTACAAAATCTTATAGTTACATGCGTCCAAAAATGTTTTTTTTCTAAAATTTTGTACTTGTACCAGAAATGGTAGTTTTGGTCTTTTGGAGCATTTTTGGCAAAACATAGTCAAAAACCTTTAAAGGTCAAATATAGGTAATTGCACCTCTTTGTGACTGGTTTCTAAACCCAAACCTTGCAAAGTCTTTTTTAAAATGTACACTATCATGAGAGTCTAGAGTCAATCTTGGGTACATCTAATTTCAATACTTTGAATTTTTTTAGTTTCTTCATGAAATTGTATTCTAAATAGATTCTAGAGTTTATAATTTCTCTATTTGCTACAAACAAAAGCTTGAAAAAGAATTTTGTAGTTCAATTAAAAAGAACGCATTGTCAGACCCTTATTTGGACAAATCTTAATTTGGACAATTTTAGGTATGACTACCTTATTAACTTTTATGTGGTTGAGTAGTGCAAATGTGCAAACTCATAAAGGGCTAGCTTCATTACCCTCAATGCACTCTAATGATCTCCTTTTTTTCACGTGTAGGTCCCACTAAGGTTTTTTCACATGCTTTCCAACCACCACTTTTTGCTATTGTGCTTAGTTACTATTATTAGACTAGTGAAATTTTCATTGATTTTCTTGATGGCAAGTGAAATAAGGTTTCAACGCACTGAAAAATGGCACCACTTAGAATATTGTATGCAAAAGCTATGATTTACGGTCCAATTTTTTTTGGTAGAATACTGTATGCAAAAGTTATGACTAAAGGTCAAAAGTTCTTTTTGGTAGAACATTGTATGTACGAAAGTTATGACTAAAGGTCAAAAGTTCCTTTTGGTAGATATTCTGAAATCGTTTCTTCAATGTACGTACATATTGTTTTAGGAGATGTACACAAAGTGATGATGGTGGTTTTAGGCAGGGTGCACTTTTGGGTGTACTGTACCCACTTTTAAGTAAAAGTTATTGTACACCAAACAGTATAGTCTGAGTTACACTAAATGTCAAGCGGCCCTCGCCTCCCGCAACATGGCCTCAATGTTGTTTCTTCCCCGTTTCTGCATATGGGTGTGTCAGAGAGCCTTAAATTGTGGTGTCGTTCGGTTGCGTTCAATTTGTTCTTGTCAGCATGTACTCAGTCTGGCACCCAAAACTTGCTCCTAGCTCAGTCATGAATAATTTGCCTTTTCTCTCTCTCTCAAACAAAACAAATACAAAGCAAAAAACAAAAAACAAACTTGCTCCTCCTCATGCCCCAAGTTTCTTGTTATTTACAGGAACAATATATCAATTAGCAAGCACCTAAACCTACTCCAAAAATCGTGCTGATCACCCAACCATACACTAAACAAAAGCAAAGCAAAAACAAAACAAAACTTCATCAAGTTTCTTGTGAATTACAGGAACACCTAAACTTACTCCAAAAATCGTGCTGATCATTCAACTACACCCAAAGTTAGTGTCATAACCGAACCTGCACAAACTCCCAAGCCGTGATCAGTCATAGCCTGCTTCCCAGGCTCCTCTAAACCTGTAAGAAAAAAAATCAGTACTACTGTTTTTTTCTGGTTTTCTGCAGCAGTCACTACTATTGTGTGAAAGCACATCGATAGCTCCAGTGGCCGTAAATTCACTCATATTAAAAACGTACGTGACTCATCGTTTCATTTTCAAGAACCGACCTTGCTTCCTGGATTATTCACCATCAAATAATTCTTGTCATGAATCAGCTGTACACTCACTAAGTTGCAATTAATTGCAGAAAATAATTAAAAGCATGAAATTTTTTTAATCTGAAGTGCGTGCTAGCTATGGAACCCGAAATGAGTGCAATCATCTGCAGCGGACTGTCATTCAATCTCATTGCATTGACTCCAATGTGTAGAAACAGGCCCGGATTGCGCTTATTTACACCATGATCGATCGATCGATGGATCTCGAGATCATGATACGAGTCTGTAATTGCTCATCCGTGGTCTATCTTGAGAATGTACTGTACTGTACATCCTGGCCGAAGCTCAATAATACATAACATTCATGAAGCTTCTCACCAGGAATTCAAATGCCATGAACGCCATTGGTGTGAAATCTCTTGTGCCAGGGCGGTGTCGTACTCTTTTCTTTCGCAACGAATCTTCTTCGAATTCTGTTAAAAACCAATAAAATGGGAGGAAATTTTAAGTTAAAAAAGTGAGGGATCTGGTCCTTCAAGGTGGTTGTCAAGGACTAGCTGATACTGTCAAACTCAAGCTTGCTCTTGAGCAAGCTTCTCACCTCAAATTGCATTCATCTCTCCTACCTACCGAAGTATCCAAGGAAAATAAAGCATATTCTATTCCACACAAAAGTAAGCCACCCCAAACTTGTGGGCTTGCCTTTTTTCACTTCAAGGAGCCCGTCCAGAATGGTAAAAAAAATACAGACTGCCCATGGCAACTAAACCTCGATCTCGCCAATTGACGAAGAGACACAGTCCTCCAATCTAGCAATAGAACAAGTTCCCGCCGACAAATCCAGCAACTGGGAAGATTCAGGAGAGCTTGCAACACGTATTTGCAGACCATTGCCGCCCCTAGTCTGTTAATTGGTGACTGCAGCTCTGGGTAAACGAGAAATCCCTGAACTCTTTCTATTTTTATTATTGCCGTGACAGCGGCTACCTGATTGAGGCTGCAATTTGCAACAACTGCAGGACTTGTTTATAAGACGCCTGCGGCTTCTCCTTCTTACAGCAGTGTCCTCTGCCATCTCTTCCTCAGTGAATCTCCTGCAACTCTGTACGTCCGATCCGACCTTCGGTGGTAGTAGTACTCAGCTGATCGATCGAATTGAGAGCCATCATCGATCGAGACAAGTTGTCAGGAGGACTCGTGTACCGATCGGTCGAGAGTGGAGTGCGGAGCTTGTGGCAATGGCGAGGTCAATGGGGATGCAGCTGCAGCTGCTGGTCGCACTTCTGCTGCTGTCGGAGCTTCACTCTTGTTGGGCTGGGAGGACGACGATTATGGACTCCAAAGTGAAGGAGGCGCAGCTGCCTGGTGCGCATCATGATGTGGACGGAGCTCGACAACATGACGCTGCGGACACCGAGATGATAAGGTATATAGTGTTTTTTCTTCTTAGTACTTCCGAGTGTGTAGATTGTTCTACGTGGTTTAGCAATGAATCGAATGTGTGCGGCATAGTCGACCATGCCAGCATTGCTAGAAAAATGCTCCCGTCTGGTGAGTGAGATCCTACTGTAGTCAACATGGCAGTGAAGTTGGTGCAGTATCATTGCTTAACTGAATCCTCTGAATTATGGAACGTACCTCAGATCTGTAGGCATGTATTCGAGCTTTGGGCACATGTATGAGAGTCGTACGTAGATTTCGTAGCGTGGGACACTTGAACCTCACAATTTTGGCACTGCGAAAAACGCCATTTTTACGAATGTGATCGAACTGCAAGATACTGTAGGCATTTTCGAATCAATCCTTACGTTCGTTAAAATGGGAGATTTCAGTGAATTGGTACAGTTTCGTTGCTTGACTGAAAGCTGGAACCATAGATTTACACCAGTCTTAGTTTTTAAGAGGTTTGGATACTTGGACGTCCTATTTGTCAAAGCTCTGCTCACAAATTTGACCATAGTTGCAAAACATCTGATGTGAGGAACTATAGAATTCGACCAGTCTTAGTTTTTAAGAGGTTTGACTACTTGGAAGTCCTAGTTGTCAGAGTTCTGCACACAAATTTGACCGTAGTTGCAAAACACCTGATGTGAGGGACCATAGATTTCCACCAGTCTTATTAGCTTTCAGAGCTTTGGACACAAATTTGGCCATAGTTGCTTGCAACCCCTGATCTGACATGAAGCATGTTTGCTGTTTGTTGAAGCTCCGAGAATTCCACCCGCCGAGCTCTTGGAGTCTGCGGCACCGGCAACCCCGTGGACGACTGCTGGCTCTGCAATCCGAACTGGTCCAAAGACCGCCAGTCCCTCTCCAACTGCGCCCTCGGCTTCGGCAAAAACGCCATCGGCGGCCGCAATGGTGACATCTACGTCGTCACCGACGACAGTGACTCCGACGTGATCAACCCCAAGCAGGGTACTCTCCGCTACGGCGTCATCCAAACGGAGCCTCTTTGGATCATCTTCAGCCGCAACATGAACATCCAGCTCAAGGAGGAGCTCATCATGAACAGCTATAAGACAATCGACGGACGGGGACACAACGTCCACATCGCTGGAGGGGCGTGTCTCACGCTCCAATTTGTTAGCAATGTGATCATTCATAACATGCATATTCATGATTGTAAAGTCACGGGACCGGCGGATGTGAGAAGCTCACCGAGCCATTATGGGAGTAGGGGGAAGAGTGACGGGGATGCCATTAATATCTTTGGGTCGCATGATATTTGGGTGGATCATTGCTACTTCAGCAATTGCGCGGATGGGCTGGTAGATGTGATTCAAGGGTCTACGGATGTCACGGTTTCCAACAATTACTTCGAGAATCATGATAAGGTGAGTTTGGGGGATTGGGGGGAAGCAATTGTCATGAGTATTCGAGCTTTGGTGCCCGAAACGGTAGTCCTCGTTTAGGGTTTGTCAATTGGGAAAATTGGTGGGGGTGGGGGTGGGGTTCTCTGTTTTGTTTTCCTTGATGTTTTCTGATTGACAGTGATTCTAGTGCAATATTGTGTGGGAAATTTGTGATACTTTTGCAAGGGAAACGAGGTTGTTCTCGCCCAGTGGATGTTGGAGTTTTGAGATTTCTTGGTTTTGATTGTTGTGCCGTTTTTTTGTCGGTCTGTGAAGGTGATGTTGCTTGGTGCGCATCCTAAGGATTCCATTGACAAGAACATGCGTGTTACTATCGCCTTCAATCACTTCGGACAGAACCTTATTGAGCGCATGCCAAGGTGATTGTCATGGTCGGCCTTGATTTTGATTATCATAACAGAAGTTGTTCAATTCTAGGAAAGTCTTTGCTTTCATAGCATTTTATATATATAGTCCTTCTAATGCACACCCTGAAAATTCGTTAATTCTCTATAGTATCGATTTATCGCAAGCTTAGAAGTAGCCGAATCTAGGCTAGTTTCATTTACAGATCGATGTTACGGTTTTAACCAAAGAATGTTATGTTCTATTGTTTACCTGTTTGCACAAGGATATTTCTTGCACCATTGCCTTGGAAATGAGTTTAGCCCCAAATTTTGAATGACGTTTTCACTGGAGCAAATCTATGCAAGGACTTGGTTATCAACAATCGTGATTCTCTGTTACTGCAGGTGCCGACAAGGAACGTTCCACATTGTCAACAACAATTACCAAGGGTGGGGCATGTATGCCATTGGAGGGAGTGAAAATCCGGTCATCAACAGTGAAGGGAACTATTTCTTGGCTCCGGACGAAAGATTCAAAAAAGAGGTAAGAAAATTTTGAACACTACCACAGACATCTTTCAAAAATCATTAATTCCAACTACCAGCGTGCGCCTTTCAATTCTTGAATTTATCGTGCTTATAGAGCTGATTTGAATGATCTATTCTTCACTTCACTGGAGATAGTAGTTAGATACACAACTTTCAGTGCCATTTCTGCAAAACTGACAATCGCTTGAAATTTTCTCGAATCTTTCAACGAGGGGACGATTTTTGAGCAACTCAATTTCAAGTTCAGAAGCTCGTAACTAATTCAATAAGAGTCCAAAAACTTGAATCAAAATATATTAAATACAATTTTTGTCTTGCCTTTCAAGGAAAATGGACTGAAAAATGCATTGAGGAGTGCAACCTCTCTAAAAAATCCTTCCTCTTGTGCAGGTCACAAAGCGCATCGACGACGGAGGCAACAGTAACGAAGACAGTTGGAATTGGAGATCATCCGGCGACATGTTCCTGAACGGAGCCTTCTTCACCAAATCAGGAGCATCCTCTGCCAACACGCAATTCTACGCCAAGGCCACGAGTTTCAGCGCTCGCCCTGCCGCCATGGTACAAGGCATGACCAATAACGCAGGCCCCCTGGCTTTGTGATTACTAGCCAGTTGACCAAAAGCGCGCTGCTGCTAGCATTTCCCAGATAAATAGGCACGATCCTAGCTCGATCTTAATTAGGGAATTGAAGAATAACATTCTCTGAATTGGGTAGATTGATTGATTGATTAGTGGAGCTCGATCCATCTGGTTGCAGCATATAAGTGTGTACTTGTGAAGCAACCCGTCGTGTTTGTGATTGAGCGCTGGCCGTCCAGGGTCGGCCTTGCTTGTGAACACAAGGTAGTGTTGCGGTTGATTTGAATGTGTCCATAATGGATACTGGTACCGTATCAGCCTTTGAAAACACTCGTTCGAAAGAATGGGTGCAGAATGTTTTAGAATGCTGCACACACTCTCTTGGGATGAGAGGCTGTGTGAAGTTTGTGCTTGTATCCTTGTACCAGCTGAAATGTAATTTGGAGAAAGGAGTTGTAATCGTAGCTCTTGTACGTGTGCAAGGGATTCTTCCCTGTTGGACATTCAAGTAATTAATACTTTTCTACTGGGAAGAAGTTTGGATAGAAGTTCATATCATGGAGGCTACCTCTGAAATGAGGGATCGAGAGTAGCACTGTCAGGGCACTATCTCTATCACATTGATCTTAGAGTCAAAGTTCTCTTGTACTTTTAGATCCTATTTGTTACAACAGGAATTTATGTAAATGACAATTTTTCAGCTTTCAATTTCAAGAAACTTCAATTTCACTAGATCAACATGTATCAAATTCTCATTAGTGCCCTCGTTGCACCCCAAATTCCAAATCCTTGTTCCTAAGCTTTTCATTTCTAACTTGCAAAGAACCAATCCGCGTTGTGCGGGAGGAGAAGAATGCTTACTACTATTCAAGTTCACAAAGTTGCCTCTAGAGCTAATCAGGTGCCAGTCATGCGATACTGATTCCTATTCTCAAAGTAAAAGCTTCACGCTTACGAGGTAAGGAACTTCCAGCCAGGAACATCGTGAAAACGACTTCAAGGCGTTGATTTGAAGTGATGGAGATGGAGTATACTTTATTTCCGGGCATGACATGACTGACACCTTCAGGAATCGAATGGCTATACACCACATGACGCACCCTGTCTGTTATTAGTAGCCTTCACAGCGCCCACGTTGTGAACCGCAGCTGTTATAAAGAAGCTTTGATACCACCAAACGCCACCCACACCCCGGTTCTGTCTTTCTCGCCAAATATATTTTGCATCCTTTACATCGCCGTTGAAAGCAACAAATATGGCGATAGCACGTCTGCCACTCTACTGTAGTGCAGTAGTGTAACTTCACACTTTATGGTGTCCTTGCAATGTTGCCTGGATGTGGCACATTTGTGTGAGAATCATAGCTACCGGTGCTCTTTCAATGAGGACCAGCAACTACCGCTCTGCGCGCTTGTACTTCACCCGCAAGGCATTGAAGTGTGGAGGATTCGTAACGGAAGCCAACGCCTTCACTTGGTTGGAGTTTCTTTCACAATGGAGCCAATTAAGGTAAACCAGCCTATGACAGGCCAACTGTCTAATGCAGACATCTACATAACCCCCCCCATTACAGTCCATTTCAGATTTTTGCTTCTACAATTTAATTAGGTTGGTTAGTGGCCCACATTAGTGCATTAGGTGATTGTGATAGAATTAGTAATGACTGTCATAGGACACTTACACATTGTGAGTGTAAACTCATCATAAAGAGTTTTTTTTTTATTCCTTTGTGTGATGGCCACATTAAACATTCTTGTGGTTGTGTTAGGAAATCTGAAGACTGCATTAGGTGTAAGATGACCATCATGAAGACATATTTTATTGATTTCAAATAGTCTACAGACTGTTTTGGAAAAATACTTAAAAAATTCATAACAATTCCTACTTTGTCCAAAAACTAAAATTTTAACTGCTTCTTTCATTTCTCAAAGTTGGCTCTGCTAGAAAAAAATCTGATTTTATTTTGCTAATGGCAACATACCAAATCAGTCATTCTACCTGTCATAGGCTGGTTTACCTTAATCAATGACCTAAACCCTTAAACGCCTCAATCCTTTTTTGAATTTTGACACATTTCTTCTTATATCTTTGTACAAATATATCATTTATAGGAATTTCATGAAATTGGTTGTTAACCCTTAAAGGATGAAGGGGTGACCTTGGAAATCATCCTTTTTCATTACCATGTGAATCATGAGCTTTTAGAAATAGCAAAAGTACTCATTGGAAGCCAAACTATTGTAGATGACCTCTCTTTTTCACAACAAAATTTTGAGGATGAATAGTTTCACTTTTGTCCTACTACGAGGATTTCCTTTCATCCATCGGATGCCAAATGTCCTCCTCAATATTTAAAGATTAAAGAAGGTTGTCTTTTCAACATTTAAGTATTTGGCATTGGATGAATGATTGAAGTTAGTTGGGCTTTGTTCATTGCTTTGGACATTGGAGCGTTCAAGGGTGAAATGACATTCACTTGCCTAGAAGGCAACCCAAGGGAAATAAAAAATCTCCTTGGACTAGGATATGGGTCTTGTTGCTTGCTCAAAGTTTGTGTGGTCAAGGCATGCGAAAGTGAATAGTGAGTTGTGGTGCTTTGACTTTGCAGCCTAAATGCGGTGCTTGGCAAGTCATGTTCACTATTGAAGTGGGTTTAGTTGATTGAAACGTTCCAAAAGAAATGCAAAAAATGTTTTTTGTTGACAATTCTCTCAAAACCAAGCCTGAGGGGCTTTACTTATCGTTTAAGGGTTAATATGGATTGCATGTGTATTGATAATTATTACATCTTAGTCTAGTCAAATGCCAATATTAAATCAATACTTGTGATTACACTATGATTTTACTAAATTGTCTTATTAGAGCATCCTCAATGCACTCTTCAATGCTCTCACTAGAAGAAACCCGCGCTTTTTGTGACATGCCTATAACGTGGTAGGCATGTTTGTATGGACATTACATGCGTCAACTTGGATATAAAAAAAAATGCATCAGGATTGACAAGCCAAAAAACATGCAAAATTTGAAAAAACGTGATGTAATTTCAAGAAGATTTTAGAGGACATCTCTTTGAACATAGTGCTTGAAGGTCATGAGAGGTTGCCATTTGACAGCCACCTCGCATCCACGTCAACACCACCGGGGCCAACAGTGCCACATAAGCAACCTTTTCATCCATTCTCTTGTTGATATGGATGATGACGTCAGCAGTGTGCTGGACCCTGAGTATTGTTTATTTTGACATCTGCTATGACACACACATGTTTTTTGGGACGTCAAAAGTAACATGAAATTAAATTTTTTGGGACATCAACTTAGATGAGACTTTTTCCAAGATGCTTTTTCATACATCAAATTCAACTTACTCTAAAGACAATACAGCATACAAAATAGACAATATATAAAAAACTACATATAATACAAAATAGATCATATACAATACAACACACAAAATACACAATACACAACATTGTATAATATACACAAGACGTCATATATATTACAAAATACACTGAAAACACACCATTTATCAATAAAATTGAATGGCTTTAAAAGCCTTTCATTTTTTATTATTCACACTAGAAGATACGATATTTATACTAGTCGGGTGGTAGGAGGGGAGACAAACCTTATGGGATATACAAAACTTAGGATTTTTAACCCGTCACCAAATTTTACATAGTTTTTAGTCCAATTCACAGTGCTGTAACTTATGCATACAATGTCTGAATTCAATAAAACTTGTTGTAAAATTTGCGCTCTCTCTTCTTGTTTGTGTGGTAAAAATTTCAGATCAATCCAAGATGTACTGATTTTTTGGAAGCCAATCAAAGTTCACAGATTCAATTTGTGTTCACCAAATTGCATTTGATGGCTGCAACTTCAAGGGCTTGTATCTCCTTCATCTAATGTTTTTTTTCAAAAAAAATTGTTGGCTTTAGTTCCCCTTTAAGTCTAGTTATTATGGTAAAATTTTCAAATCAATCCAAGTTGTTTTGAATGTTTGGGAACAATTCAAAGTTCAACATCCTGACATTTTTGAATTACATTGAACTTTGGCGGCTTGTTTCTTCTTCATACAACATCAATTTTCAATAAGCTTTTTTTTTAAAGTTGCACATACTAGTCTAGGTTGCGTGCCTAAAATTTCATATTAATACAAGAAGGTATGAGTGATTGAGAAGCATTCTAGTAGAAGGAGGTTCAGCCTTTGATGTGATTTCTGCAACTTTTCTTGCTATTTTTTGACATTTCAAAGCCATTTTGCAGACATAATGAGTCAATTGAATGATATTTCTTTCACCAATGTGTTTGTATGCTAGTTTTAAATCACTTCATAGTTAAAAGATTTTTCATTTGACTAGGTTTAGAAATTGAATTTCACCTGCAAATGTGATGCTAAGAAAATTTCAGCATCCTTAAATCATTATAATCTTGCAATCTATGTGGCCAAATGACTCCAAATTTGATTCATGCCATCTACAATACATACACTACAAGATTGTACGGTTGAGATCTCTATAACTTATAGACATTTAGATCTATAACACTTCAAGAACAATAATGTTTTGAACCCAAAAATTCCTTGGGCTTTGAAGGATTAATGTACTTGTACTTAACAATTATTTAATGAGTGAAAAAGAAGTGTTCTTATTTATTTATTTATTTTAAATGGTAGACTTTTAACTCAATTCTTCTACTTAAAGAATTAAAAACTAAAAATGAATAGTGCTGAAATTTTAAAGTAAGATGATTAGAAGCCCAAATTTATAATGAAGCAAAGGTCCCCTCAAAAACTACATTCACTTTAAATGCAAATATCTTGCAGTTTATGCATGCTTAGTTCCTTAAATATCTTCCATACATTTATATATTAGTCCAGTGGAAGATCCTAGGATGATTGTAAGCAACACATATACTATTTATTGTGTTTTATAACAATAGTCATGATTTTTTATGGAACCCTTTTGAAGGAAAGAAATAATTTATTAAATTTATTATAATTTTGACTAATGTACACACCTTTAAGATAAAAGAATCCACCAAGGTTGTTGCAAGAAAGAGTGTCCATTTTTGTTCCACTTAGGCTTGCTCTTGGCTAGTACTTCCAATATTGTGGGCGTTTGCATACAAGTTTTTAAAAATAAAATAAAGATAATTAATATAACACTGAAATTAGCATATTACCAAAATTTCAGACTTCAAAAAATCGAGATCAAAGGTTATTCACGAAAAAGAATGAACTAAAATGTTGAAGAAAATACATACTTTGACGTTTTAATTTGTAAAAAATAGGAAAAGTAATTTTCAAAAAAACTAAAAATAGGACATTTGGGAAGTCATCTTACTGAAGATATTTCACCAAAAGAATGATCTTCAAACCATCTTCAATGTTAAGAATTGTGTGGGAACCCTATTTGCATGAACGTAGAGCACATAAAATAAAATATTTTTAAATTACCGTTGGTAGAAACATGACTTCTTAATATGGGAATAGACCATAGAAGTTTCCGCTCTAGATCATTAAATTCAAGGACTCAATAGTACTCAAAACCTTTGTAACTCAAAACATTACATATTAATTTAATTGATTTTGAAATATTCAATGTTTTTCTTCATTTCTGAAAAATATGAGATTTGATTACACTCAAGATAGACATCTTCAATAAAAATTTCAAGTTCATGCGAGTCATGCTTCAAAAGTTATCGCAAAAGAAAGTTTTGGCACTCCTCTAGTGACAAATACCCAATACCATTCTTTTTGCAATGACCCAACAAAGAAAAAAGCTAGGAGAACCAAAAAAGTGTAAAATCTCAAGAAAATAGATACTTTGAAGTTTCAATTATTTAAAAATAGGAATAAAATTAATATAATAAAAAAATAATTGATTATTTATAACAACTCTATATAGATGCACATTCACCAAAAGAAACACCAAAATAATTTTCTTATGTGTTTCGAAAGGCAAGCTGCAAGAAGCTTATTTTGTAGACTTCCACACTACACCACACCACATAGAATAAAATATTTTTAGAATTGGTTTGGACAATAGGTATAAGTGTACTAGAAGATAGTGTCCTCTAAATTCCTGCTCCAAATTTGTTATCTGCAATATTAAATGGTACCAAAATCCCCAAATTTGCAAGTGTGGCATAACGTGGATACTATTTGTGGAAAATAATACATTTTTGAAAATTCCAAAAAAAAATAATGAAGGTGTATAATAGTCAGTTATACCTTACTTTTATATGTTGAGTCATTTAGAGCCAGAACAACAGTTATGGCCAAAAAACAAAAAAACATATAGGATGTGACGCAAAATAGGATAGGTGTTGCTTGCAATCATCCCCTATGGTTAGATATGCCAAAATATCAAATTGTAAAGTTTCAATGGGCATGGCAATTTCAAATGGTATTTGATAGAAAGAAGGTCTTACAACATTAGGAGTCCAAGGAAATATTATATTACAGAAAATTCAATTCCACAAGTAAGTTGCAAGAAATTATTTGGGAAAAATGCCAGAATCCAGTAGAACTAAAAATTCATGTAATGCAATATTATAATTTGTACATAACAAAATCCAAACTTTTGTACAAATGTGTACTTTGTGAATGACATATAGCCATTACAAGAACAACACAAATGCGTTGCTCACCCACTAGTCTAGTAGTATAGAAAGCACAATGAATTCCATCATTGAAAACACACTTTTTGTTCTACATATTGTAAATCATACAACAACATACTATAGTATATAGTAATGGCATAATGTCAATAAACAAAAGACAAGAGAACAAAATAGTAGGACAGAACAAAATGTGAAGGGGAACTACTACATCTATGAAGAGTAAAAGGTATAAATGCATAATCCCTTTGCAAATTAGGTTCTGGTGACTTCATACAATTGTAAAGGGTCGTTCTAATGAATACTGGCTGAAGTGGTTCAGAATCGCCCTATTGCAATGAATACAAAGACTTGTAGCGAAGTAATTTGAGAAAATTTAATTAAAGAAGGATACAATTTTTTTAATTGTATTTCACAATGTACATGTACAAAAATGTCTAAGTAGAAGTGGTGGGAAAAAAAATAGAACATGCAAAAAGAACAAAATTTCATACATGAATTCTACAAGTTCTAGGATGAAAGGAAAAAAAAGAATTGATGCTCAAGAATCTGAATGTGATATTTATGCACACTTTTCAGATTTGGAAATAAAAAATCATGTTGAATGCATTGGCGCAAAGGGTGTGCTATTATAGTACATTTTAAAGGTAGATTGATCTACATTTCTAGACATTGTCTCAGTATGCTATATCTGTGAATTTAGCAGAGGACTTTATATCCCAATTATGAGCTATAAAGGTGCATTTTAGGGTCGAAAATAGTTGTGCAATCACATTGCACAAGTGCAACAACAATGGAAAATTGCAGTACAGAATTTGAATCCAATGAAAAGAAATGTTTTATTTTTGCTAAAATTGATCAATTCGATATAATTTTTACAACACGTATTTGCTAAAAAGTTTCCAATATATGATATAAATGTGAACTGCATAATCTAAAATGAAGCATACCAGACATTAATTTGCATATGAAATCCAAAACCACTTAAATGTATTTATAGTTATGAACTTATGATGTGTGCATGAATACATACTACTATTTTTAGAGGGCACACCAACAAATTCCATGCTTCATTATAAGTCCTAACTGAAAATTAGTGAAAAGTTGTTTCATCATCCATCCATGGGAGGGTTTTTCCTAACACTCCCAAGCATCTGCCCTTTCCCTATGGTTTTCAGAGCAGGTCAATGTTTTACCTCATTTCCCAGTAACTTCTAAAAATTTATCCATAGTGAAACTGTTGATCTTTGTCGACGCGGCACTGTCACGTTTTTTTGGACGTCACAAAAAACATGACTATGTTTTCAAGGATGTCTCCCAGAACATACCAATTTTTTTTATCATTGCGTTGTTTTTCCACTAACATACACACGTTCTCTACAATGTCCACCACAATTCTACTTCCTACTAGCTCAGACTCTGTGATGTCCTCCTGTCCACAAAAGCATGCGGTGTTTTGATCTGTGACACCCTTGTGTCTGCGAAAACATGACGTGTTTTTTGCTACTATCACAAAAAACGTGGGTTTCTTATAGTGTCTCCTCAATAAATTGCTAATTTTTCACTAGTTATAAGTAGAACTTGAAGTTTTTATTGTTGGAAGCTCATTCAAAAATACTTTGAATGGGTACAAAAAACACACTCAATTTTAGGCTTTTAATAATAAACTACTTCAAAAGCTAGCTAATAAACAAAAATTATAGAAGAGTTGGCTACACTAGAAGAAAATGAGGGGTTTTGCAACTATAGTATGCAACTCATTTTGTAGTTGCATAGGACGTTTGCAACTAGGTGACAATGTAGAGTCCGTAGTTGTAGTGGACAAGTCGCATTAGTTGCAGTCTAGTTGCAAGGTTTTTTGTCATCCGACACCATACAAAGAACTTCATCCTTGTGTGCAGCTTGTTTGCAACTTGCTTGCAACTTGTAGATTTGTAAATTTTAAAATATAAATCTCAATGATTTGTAGATTTCAAATTTTCAGATCTACCTCCTTTCTAGATTTTAGAATTTCAGAACTACCTTTTTCTTAGATTTTTGAATTTCAAATCTACCTTTTTCTAGATTTTTGAATTTCAAATCTACCCTCTTCCTAGATTTCAAAATTTCAGATCTACCTTCTTCCTAGATTTCAAAATTCAATTTCCTAGATTATAAAATTTCTTGAATTTTAATTATTTTTTAAATTCTTATATACAAAATCTACAAATTGTAGAAACCCACAAATTATAGAAATCTTAGAATTCTATCAAAAGAATTCATTACATAAGACTATAACAACTTACAAGTCTTATATGTTCAATCTAATGGTACTCTTTACAATTGATATGGGTCAATTGATACGAATGGGAATGAACTTTGAAAGCAACTAGGAAACAACTAGAGTGCAACTAAGAAACAACTAGCGTACAACTAGGAAACAACTATGGTCATTTTACAGTTGCATAATAGTTGCATAGGACACTAGTTGTTTCCTAGTCTTTTTTTGCAACTACAGAATGATTACTTTGCAACTAAAACAATGAATGAATGTTGTAAAACAATGACACAAAACAACTACATTAGATTTGGTGCAAATAGAGAGGAAACTAGTTGCATGACAGTTGCATAGGGCACTAGTTGCATAGTAGTTGGTTGTGCCGGACGTGTTTTTCTTGTAGTGCTAATCATCGTTACTAATTGAAGGAGAATGTGTTTTGGTAATTGTGATTTGCTTACTCTTGTACAATTTTTGTCTTCAAGCTAACTTTTGAAGTAGTTTATTGTCAAATATCTAAATTTGGATTCTTTAGTATCTACTCAAAATACTTTAGTATGAGATTCTAATGATGAAAATTTCAAGTTCTACTTATAACTAGTAAAAATTTAGCAATTTTTTGAAGAGTGAATTAAGGTTGTACGTGCACTAAGGATGCTTTATTGCATGTGACACTAATCTACCTAAATTGTTCTATTTGTAATGTATATATATTAGTACAAGATGTTTCATACTAATTTCTCCTAATTGGAGAGGGAGAGGGATTGATAGTAATTTTACACCCTCACTAATAGAAAATTAGTTTACAAAAATTTATCTTATCAATGTAAGTGTCACTAATAGTTATCAAAGTCACTATAATTTCAAATTAATGCAAGTTGAAATACTATTGTATTGTAATAAAAAAAATTTAAGTAAACAATCATAATACATAGATTGTCAAGTTTTGTTTTCAAGGCAACCACATAAAAAACTAGAAGTACTAATATGTGAACCTACGATCATGAGCATGTAAACCTAGGAATCTAAACACCTATGTTATAGATGTCTTACTATATTATATAAACTTTCCGTGATTTATTTACATGGTACATATGTTATAAATACTTATATTATAGATGTTCATGTTATAAACACCTTCAATAGTTGTAGGGTATTGACTTACACTTAAATTCAAGGCTCATATGCTCACATGCTAGCATTGTTGTGTTAGGAACCATGTGATTCTGTCATTGCCTAGTTAGAAGAAGATTATATTTCTCAACAAAATGTGGAATTTACATGCCGGACCTGGATTGCTAATAGTCACAAAATGTATATCTATATCGTCTCATTTCTACGAATAAGGTGTGTTGCCAGGGAGTGGATTTAGGGGTTTTAGGGTTAGGTTTTAGGGTTTTAGGGTTTGGCTCATGAACACCACAGCGCTCCAATCAGAGCTTTGATTCAATGCTCTCCGTTCGGAAGAATTGGTATGCTGTATGCACATTTACGAAAGAAATTTCTGCATTTAGAACGACATGGAGCCCATTGTGATTACGATTTGCAAATGCGGACGTACGTGGGTTGTCAACAAATCCCAAACGCAGATCTCTTGTATCCCATGCCCAGTTCTTGGCTGCGTCCTAAGTGAGGGCGGAACACGCGGAGCTTGGGATTCTAGCTGGCTCATCTTGGAGTGGCGGAAGAGCCAACTCAATCAGCAAACAGGCTTCAGGATGCCTTGCTTGGTGAGCACGAAGAGGTGTAAGCTTGACTGCCCTTCCTGCTCGCCGATGCGCTCGATGTAGGCCAGGAAGCGATCGTCGGTGGTAGTCCAGCACAAACAGCTTCAGCTTTGACAGCTAGCACCTGATCAGGGAATCACACCACGGGAGTCAAGCTCTTGAATTCTGGACCAGGTAATGTGAAAGCAAAGCCTCCTTATCACTGAGAAAATGGACAGACCGAGGCGGGGATCATGTAAATATCCTGCAGAAGGAGTCTGTAAATAGAGAGAGAGAAGAGAAACATTCGAAGATCTTGGTGAAATTGATGCGATCTAAGTGTATGTTCATCATATAAAATATCAGATACGATGTTGAAAGACGGTTTGAAGCTGTGCTTTCTCGTTACGGAGGATAACCTCTGTACTGTAGTAATGTAGTTCTATGATCTTGTTCATTCATGCTCTGTTAAGGGACTAGAAGCAAGGACGTCATATTAATACAAAGTCAGCCCTATGTTATGAAAAATACCACGACGTCTGGCTCAGTAGAGTGTGCATTGGCCACTTAAAACTAACCATGCTGCAACAAAAATAGCAACTTATCTCTAAATGTAAAAGTTGGACAAAGTGCAAAACTGAAAATTTGTCCCCACTTAAAAAGATAAGATAGGTATCTCTTTCTACACAACCATACACCATCTTACCTCCTAATGAATGAATGCCATCTATAAGGAATGGTCTCCACTGACAGAAGTTATGAGTTTAGTTGCAGGGAGTCTCCCTCCTAGCTAGCGGAGCATGTATATATAATCTTGATGCTACTTTTTTTGTAATTGAGACCCTATTTGTGCTTGATGAGCAATCTCTTAATTCATGTCAACTTCCAGAAACTCATTTGGCATTTGGCATGCTGTGGAATAAAATTGGAAGTGGTGGTGGCTCACCTCGGAAATGCTGAGGCCTTCATCAAGGTTATAAGCTCTATCATTTCTGCACTGACGGCGGAAGCTCTCTTGTGAGAGGAAATTCCTGTGAGTGAGTTTGCAAACTACAGTACTGCATATATTCCTTAGTTCTCAATCCCTGATATCCCTTGAAACATATTAACATTTATTTGACGACTGTCCTGTTCAAAGAAATCACATGTAAGAACTTACATGAAGTTTTTAGAATGATGTCCAGAGAGAATTGACTGTGGAGACGACAGTAGAAGAAGAGTCAAAAGATGAGGAGAGAGAGTAGATGAGGAGACCTTATGGAAGCCAGAATGATGAGTCTATACATTGTATCGAGGTCCCCTCTCGATCAAGGGTTATGAAAGTCACTCACTTGCAATGCTAGTACGTGTATTCCAAGCATGTGATTTGCAAGAAACGAGATCAATTTCTAGCTTTTATAATGTGTGCACTGGTACTTATATGCAACACAAACCTTTTCTATGGCCTTCCAGATTTGCAATCTGGGTATCTTGTGCAATGTGCTTATTGTTGTTTGTATTTTTCAGAGAAATAATTAGTTGAATTGATTGAAATACGAGTGGAATCATATTAATATGATGAGAACTGAAATTGATATGAATTTTTCAAACACATTTTGTTGCAAAAATATAAAATTTTGGTCATGACTATCTTAAAAAGGTTCAAAATCAGTGACCCACCACCCTAATTCTGTTTGATGAGTGTTTGAAAAAGTATGAGTTCAACATTCTAAAAGCACCTCTTTTATTGGTTGAAGCTACAATTTGTCTTGACAAGCATTTATTCACAACTATGCCTACTTTAACCAACATTTATGGAACGACATTTTATCAACCTTAAACTATTCATAAATAGATGTGAACTTCATGTCATTCTTTGACAATAGCACCCAATTGCTTGCCCAAAGAAAATGACTTAATACACACTCTACAAAAAAGGGTGGAAGACTAGCACAAATGGGAGGGTCTAGTAATGTTGGAATTGGGTTGTTCTACCTTATATCATTGAGTGAAAAGTGGGAATCACAAGTGGCTAGATAGAAGAGGTTTGAGTGTCTTTTTGGTTCAAAAATAGTCAAAACTCCCAATTACCACCCTGATTCTTTAAATTTTTAAAAACTCATAACTTATTTATACAATGTCCAAATCATACAAATTTTATTGCATTAGAATTCCAATCAAAATTCATTTGGAGGAATGACCATCAAAACTAACATTGCATCCTTACAATGCAACCCATTTACGACACCTGAAATAGCCATCTCTAACCAACAATTACATGCTACAACATCAACTTTGAATTGATGATATTGAAGATAGAATTGGAACACCATGAATGAGTAGAAGACTTTCACCACAACAATCCCTATTTTGACCATATTCTAAAACCGACCACTCTAGATTCTTGCCTGAAATGTACTCCTATTTATAAGAGTCTATGGTCAGTTTTAGAAACACCTATTTTCAATACTTTGAAAATTTGAAGTTTATTCATACAATGTCCAAAAAAAGCATTCTAAGAGAATTTTGAATCCCCTTTTTAACTACCAACATTTTGAATCCCCTTTTTAACTACCACAAAAAGTTTTTCAATATAATAATCGAAACCATGGTGAATTGCTTATTTGTGTGATTTTAGGTGTACTTACTTTATAGTTGAGCAAATTTCTTTGACAACCAAAAATGAAGGAGGTTTCTTTTTTAAGTCGAATAAAGATAAATTGACTCCCAAACTCCCCGAACTGTTTGTAATTGTCCATCACGCAGCGTGGTTCGTACTGCGTTCTGCCATTTGCACCTCCACGAAGACGTCCGGCACGGCGTCTGTGAAGAGCAAGTAGAGGTCTCGTGGAGACTTTAGAAGCAGATCGATTGTCATTAATTAGTGGTGGCCACCATTTGGATTAATTTTGCTGTCTAGGTGATAGAAAATTCAAGGACTGATTGATTGCCTTCAGATGGTGAGTCTGCATTAATTGTGGCACACTATGGAGTGTTATCTAGATCAGTTGGCTAGTTGAAGAATCAACAGGATTTCTTGGTGGGAGGCATTGGAGAAATCCAAAAATGTTCATTGATGGAATTTTTGAAACATATTCCATAGTCGATGTCCAGTGGTGATCGATAAAATAGGATAGATAACACTACGAATGGAAATTGGAGACAATTATAGGACATTTGTCCAATTTCCATAGACACAAGAATCTTTCCCGTCAATTTCTGTATTGAATTTTTCTCCTTAAGTTTGTGGATTCCCTGTGCGGAACTGAATCATTCAACAGGTACACATTTCTCTGCAAGTCTCCGATTTTCCTACGAACCTCAACATTTGCTACCTGCTACCAGCAAGGGTCATCAATGATGGTTTAACAGGTAGCAAATGTTGCCGATCTGCACAGATGTCTAATCTGAATATATATTGGTAGGAAAAGTGTTGTGTGAAATACGTATGAGATCCTTGAGAATGCAATTGCAGAATCTTCTGCGAAATCTGTAGAAAGGGGTTGATCTTAAGTTGAGGAAAGAATTGTGAATTGTGATGTTGTAGGACTGATCTATTATTAGATGGACAGTTGCGCCAATTCAGTCCGACTACCTCCTATCATATACAACCAACGTGACTCTCATCATCGACATACACTGGTACGTAGTAAGGCCCTATCTCGACAATACGTTTTCAAATTCTGTCAAAGTGATGGCCGGAGGATGCTGAATATCTTGACTTAGAAAAGTAGCGAGGAACTAAGTAAGAAGGTGGCGAACATCTGATAGAGGCCCTTGACAATCAAGGCCGTCGTCTGCTCAGCCACCATTCATATTTACACCTCTGTGACGTGAGAAATTGAGGAAACATGAACTTGAACCTTACAAGCAGAAGCCTTGGTACTCTAGTTGTTACTTGATCAATATACTGTAGGTACGCCCACTCACATACTACTCCATTGGTTCAAATTGATCAAAGAGCGTTGAGCAAACGTTAAGAAGATTTTTACTTCCTACTGCAAAAAATTGTAGCCTACGAAGAATAATGAACCTTGACAATACCCAGCATGGTCTTCGGAACAGAAGCACAGCAATGAAACAGAAGATTAGACTGGTGTAATGTTCTCCTCATAGCTTACCATCAATCTGAAAAACAACCAAGAAAAGCTTCACTAACTGCGCCGAGCCCCAGGAATTGGAATAGGTTCACTCTAGAATATTTTGCTCCAGTTTTGCAGTCTTGAATTAAGACACAAATCTACATACATGCACTAAGACATCTGATGCACAATGATAGATCAAATTACTAACAAATATTATTGAGGAAATAGCGCCATGTCCAAAAAAAAATGGGCATGAAATCCAAATTGCAGAATTGGAAGTCTTTTATATCGAGTCCTTTCTATAGAAAATTGGCCACAAACGATGGCAATCAAAAGTGACAGAAAATCGAGACTCATCGTGTCTCTGTAATTGTTTCAGTCTGTTCTCAATCCCATCTTATTTGATTCAAGCAGAAAATGTTTGTGAAGACCAATCATATTGTTCCCCATTTCTACAATCAAACGGGGAAGATGAACCTCAAAAGTCATGCAGAACAAGCACTGATCGAGGATCCGAAGCTGTGAGACTACACCTGCTGATTTGCCTTTTCGGAAGGGGAAACGTTTTTCACCGAATTCTCGATCCATTTGTTGTGAGCGCCTTCAAATTCCAATAAACCCTTCGTAGCGTTTCCAAAAGACATCCACCGACCAAAGATTGCCTCTTGCGCCACGTAAGGAAAGCTCGTAATGAAATTGTCGGTGATGAATTTAACCCGAATGCGGAATTGAGGTCGATCCTTCCGCATTGCATCCTCAAGTAGCCACTGCCAGTCCTCGAACAGTGTGATCCGAGCTGAGGTTTTCAAGAAATAGAATCCCGTCAACACGTCCTCAAAAATGGAGAGTATCATGTCGGTCCATTCTGGCTCATAGTGACGACAAGACCCACAAATCTTGCTCTTCAATGTCTTCAGAAACTTCGACACACCTCTGTTTTCCACAATATCTTCCACAAGTAATTGAGCCGCATATGCCATCTTGCAAAGCTTGAATAGCCATTGGAAATCACAGATTGCTCGTAAAACCTCTCCATTGTGAAGTTCAGGCGATTGGTGTTCAACACATTTTAAAAGACGTTTGGCTTCTTGATTCACAAGCGTGAGCGCATCCTCTCGAAGACTGTAACAAGATCCAGACATAATTTCGTCAAAGACACCCTGAAACTTTGTTTTATAAGCAATTCTGGTCTTGTCATCCGTGACAGATTTCTCTAAATATCCAACCATTGTGCGCAAGATTCTTGCAGATAACACTGTGTACCGTTTCTCCGTGGGCACCAGAAGCTCTAACCGAGTGAGAAGCTCTGCTGCACTATCCGCAGGAAACTCGGTAGTTCGGACAAAATCAAGAATCTTCTGCTCTTCGTCAACTGTCCAAGGTACAGCAGTTAAGTAGCGGACACACAAGTTCACTAACTTCTGGAACTCAATCTTTGCTGCGACTTTCAGAAGTTCAATGCAATACTTAACACTTGGGATCGGTGTAAACGGGGTGTACATGCGAGAGAAACAATCTTTGTAGTATGGAATCTCTGCGCAAACTTCTAAAGAGAATTCATCTGGCGTCTTGTGACTCTCCTGTGCACGTCGCTCACGCAAAGCTTTATCAAAATAATTGCTGCATCGGCAAAGCCGGTCTGAGTGCACATGTATTTCCAGCAACGTCTCCAAATCTTCTTCCCGTTTCCGCTTCCGCTTTTGCTTCAAATCCACTGGAGCTGGAGTAGAGGCTGCAACCAAGTGAACAACAACATCGCTGCTCTCTCTGGTGCCATACCACACAACGTCACAATCCATCACCTGCTCCTCCTGCTCCTCCTGCTGCTCCTCCTCCTCCTCGCGCTCCTCGCTCTCCTCGCTCTGCTCGCTGTCTCTGCTATGATCTGAACTAGACATATCTCACACTGCAATTTGTTGTGCACACAAAATTCGGATGCAATGCTTCCAATTGCAAGCCAAATGTTTGGCATTGACAGTATTAGTTTGAGTGTTGATCAAAGTCGAATCAATAGAATTGCAAGCCAGGGTTAATAACTTTGTTGGGATCTCTTCATTCTCATGCTGGGAGTACTTATTCAATTTGACGGCAGTGACATGAAATGCCATGATGTTCAACGGCGCGGCACTGATGAAACAGTCTCAGTGTGAGAGGTGATCGTGATATTCAATGGCACTGATGGAGGAGTTGGTGGCTCCAAGTCACAGTGAAGTGATACTGTAGGCCATTTTGTGATTTGGAGTCACACAAAAGCATGTTAAGGATGTTAAGGTGGGTGCCCCCAAAACCGCCACTATTTGCTACTGTGACTCGTTACTTTTTACATTTCCTTGTTGGCAAGTGCAAGGAGGTTGTAACGTACCCAAAAACGCAACATTTGGATATCATATGCAAAAGTTATGAAGGAATGAAGTGTGGTTCTAAAACAATTTCTTCTAGATAGCTAGGTACATAATTGGTTTTGGAGATGTGCACAGAGTGAAGATGGTGGTTTAGGTTAAGTGGCACATTTGGGGGTGCCCACCTTAATTTGAAGCCATGTAAAATTTTCAAATTAGTTTACAATATTCTAGGTCTTTATATTCAACATTTGGGCAATTGCAAGAAAAACTTTTACAGTATTCCTGATTTTGCTTTTGCTTTGGAGTATTTTATAATTTAAATTAAATTAAAATTCATGCAAAAAAAGTTCAATTTGTTGACTTCTATATTATATAGAATTAACTATTTATAGAATTACTTCATGAAGTACTTCATATAATGAAATTCATGCAAAAAAAAGTTCAATTTGTTGACTTCTATATTATATAGAATTAACTATTTATAGAATTACTTCATGAAGTACTTCATATTATGAAATTCATGCAAAAAAAAGTTCAATTTGTTGACTTCTATATAATATAGAATTAACTATTTATAGATTTACTTCATGAAATACTTCATATAGTAGGTGTTATTAATCTACTATCTAGAAGACCTTTTCCTCCAAATTTCAACTCCTAATTTGTTTTGGGAGGCTAGAAATAGTATTGAACCTTCCAACTAGCAAGGATGACATTCAATCAGGGACTATTATTAAATTCTAAAACATTTTTGAAAAACTGAAAAAAAAAAATTAGACATGATGTATACTAGTCATGAATACAACTTACCTCTTAATCTTGAGGCATTTGGAGGCATGAAACAAAAATTATGGCCCCAAAACACATTAGCTAGAGACATGTGACAAAAAATAGTCTACTCATTTCTTATAATTGCCCATTCAGTATTCTTTAGGAGATTTTGAATGAGAGTCAATTAGAATTTTTGAAAGTGATAAGATAATGAGGGTAGAACTAAAATCAATTCAACTTTTAAATGGCCTAGAAAATTGTATACATACTTTGGATAGCAACATATATACACAATGGAATATCCAATCTTTATGAAATAATTAGTTCTTCAACTTATTTGTCACTTGTCATCAAGAAATAATTGGTCATGATAAGTAAAGAAACTCACATGACAAAGGAATATTTAGGTTTTGTTTTTGTTTTTATGGAACAAACTTGATGGCTCGCTTGCATGAAATATATTGAAAATTATTATAGGTTTATATATACCGTCATCTTCACACTAAGATGAATTGGTGAACTATACATTGGTTGTCCATTACAAGCACAATGCCTATTTGACAACTGAGACTTATACTACTATTTATTTGCTAACTTAATAATCTAGTAGAAAGATATATTGAGAGCAATTCTCCACCAATCCCCCTCAATACTAAAGATCCTTTCTATCAAGTTGCTCAAGGATAATCCCAAGACCAATAAAATTCTCAATGTACATTTGATGCTTTGGAGAACCTCACTTTCATATATTGCTAATAAATCTTATTTATTTAATGTATTTCAAAGGAAAGGAGGCATAACTTGACTAAAGTTAAATCTTTAGTGAAGATGAGAGAAGTTAAGCAAGACCCTATCTAAACTAGAGTTGATGCTACAATGATAGAGTCTATTGAGGATAAATAGTTATTTGTAATTGATAGCCTTAGAAAGTAAAAAAAATTTAAGAAAGAATAGGGGCCTAATTTAGTTTTAATAGCCCAAAATACTTTTAGGAATTTTAAGCAAAGCCTCCACGTCGACAAGATCACCGGAAAACTTCCGTGCAAACAAAAAGCAAGGTGAATGGGGTTGTTCGTTGTACACACATGTTTGCATGTTGTGCTTGACATCGTCTGAGGAATCCATATATTGACCATCCAAATTCTTTGTCCTCTTTTGTATTTTCTCAAACAAAGTTATGTTTGTCAATTTTGCAGTATGTCTCTGAGGTGACCCGCCATGCTTGGGATTCGACCAATCTACGTACGTGACTGACCGGTTGGCTATCCCCTGTACCACAACATAACATTCCTTAGTAGTAAATTGCTTAAGAACTCACACTTCACCATTGTAGATGACAACCCAAAATATAAACTCAAAAGTTTGATATTCATCCAAATAGACAAGAACCATTATTGATTGCAAATTGACATTTCAACACTCAAATTAAATGAGACCTTGAAATGTCCAAATACAACAAATAGTCGGACATTAGAGTCACTTGCACCAATCCCAGGCTTGCCTAAACCTTGTAAGGAGCATGTATGGCACTTAGAAAAGAACCAACACATGTCATGTTTTTAGTACCTCCCACCAAAGATGAACTCAAGATCATGCAAAAAAAAAGGAACCTTGAATTTTTCTCCAAGAGTGTTTTCTCAAAACATTACAAATCAAATTTAAATTTTCACAATGATGGGCAATTTTGTTAAAATGGCACCATTCCGTTAGTTTGGCAGTTTTTACGGTTCAGACCAGGCGGTCTGAAATGCACAAACACTTAGATGTTTGAAATATACATCTTTCCTAAATGTTTGAAATCCTATTATGGGCAATTTTGTTAAAATGGCAATATTCCATGTCACTTCTACAATTCAAACCATGCAATTTGAAATCTAGACCATTCCTAGATTTTTGGAGTCTATATAAATCGAAGATTTGAAAAATCTATATCAATCCTAGATGTCAGTTTTACAGTTTAGTCTGAGCAGTCTGAAAATGGCACATGGAACACCGCCATTTTAACAAAATTGCCGATAATGAGAGAACTTCACATCAGTAATAGTTACCTCTGAGATCCATTACTAGGTGATTGTTCAATTAGTACTTCCAGGGCACTTGAAATTCGTAAAATCGAGAAGCCTCAATCTTGTGAATTCATAGCACACAAAAAAAAAAAAGCAAACTCCTGACGAAAGGTATCAAAAGTTCAAGGACTCTTTGAATGCAGCATGAAATACTGAAAATTCTAGTCAGACAACCCGCAATTGGGTGCTACGAACTTGTTGCGAGTCAGAGACACTGAATTGCAAGAAAAAGCAGGAGTTACAGGAGTATGAAACCAAGGTTCCTTTGGGGAGCACGTCTGAACGCGCAACGACGGAGTACCAATTTATTGCAAATTTTGCTGTTCTAAAGAATCGAAGGGATCGGAGTTGACGTTCATTGTTTTTCAACACTGAATTATGTGGAATCCTCATTATAATGTAAGTAGGTGTGTGTAGGTCTTCTACTCTGTCTTGTTACTGATTTCTTTTTTGTACTATCAAAGTGAAAATAATGAGCATTCCGTAAGCTAATGTAGGTTTGGGTTCTTAATTACGTACCGTCGGATCCAAAGTGTGAAGCAGCGTTTGTGCATACTGCTCATCCAGGGTACAAGCATTTCGACAATCGGCTTTGAATTTGCGGTAGAATGTGACATCACCCACCACCATGCCTGCATGGCGACGGTGCATGGACATCCAGAGCTCGCCCTTTCGGAGCTGCTCGATCTGGAACACAGGCTCCGTCGGCCATCTCTTAAACCTGCATTGAAAAAAGATTCAATTATAAAATTATCAATATATGTTGTTCCATTGACGCACTTTCCAACTACAAAAAAAATTGTGACACTCGTGAGGGGGGCACAAAGCTCTTGAAAAGGACTTCCTGATTCCAAGTTTACGGTTCAAAATGAACGCTCCCCCAAAGTACCAAATTCCTTAAATTCCACCCATTTAAAAAAAAGAAAAAAAGAAAAATTGATTGTAGAAGGAATTATAGATCATAACATTGTATTATATCAGCTTACATGGATCCTAATAACAATCAGTTGAAGCCTCAAAAATATAGGCTCAAAGCAAAAGAATCATCCTTTGTGTAAGCTAAGAAAGTTGGAACACGGTCTCACTCTCTAAGAGAAAAATTCTTTCCCAAACACTAGATCTCTTTCTTCAAGTAACAAAGGACCCTTCTATATACAATTGTTCAACTATGTTATGGGAGACATAAGGTATGTATATCCATTATCAACACTTTCATTGGATCAAAAAGCATCACAAATTTTTTGGATATTGATTTCACATTCAAGATGTATCTAAATAAGTGGTGAATCGCAAGTATCTCTACCTAGATAGATATGTATCACTTTTGTAACTATATCTCTTTTCATATGATCTTTAGGACAATCCCTCTATTTGATTATTATGTAAAAAATATCTATGTCACAATCCTAGAATGCTACTGCAATTCCTAAATATCCATCTACATGTTATAATTCTACTAAATATATATATGGTCAATTTCGTTAAAATGGTGGTATTCCGCACGCCATTTTAATGGAATATCTTCTACAAAAGAGAATGAGTGTGCCATGATAGGGTCATACGTGTGCCAATTTTATGCCTAGCACATTCAAATCACTCCTAGTTCACGCATTTCCACTCCCCTCGGACAATCTTTCCATTGTTTTCATTCTTTTAGTGGTTTCATTTTGTGCCATTTTAATGGAATACCGCCATTTTAACGAAATTGACCATAATATGAATTGAAATCTTAAAAATGATGGGCCCCAAGAAGCCACTATTGCTTTGTGACGTATCTTTCACTTTTATTTTCTTACATAACTATCAGTGAACTTTTGAACCATTGTGCAACATTGCTATATCTTTCCCCATGGGTACTGAGAGATAACAAAATGTTCATGAAAGTCAGTCTACAAGAGCTTCACATTGGTTTTTAGTCCACCTGCAGTCGATACTTTGAAAATTCATAACTTACTCATACGATGTCCCAAGAATGCATGTGAAAGTGCATTGGAATCCTCTTTCACTTGCCAATAAGATTCAACAAAAAAAAATGTTTCAATAATTGTTAAGAATGCTTGGTTGTTGTAATTAGTGACGATTATGGGTGCGCATGCATCCGTTTACCTACCTTCTAGCCGGGGAAAACGCTTCCACAAAACTGGTGGACGAGTTCATGAAATACTGATACACAAAGCCGAAGCTCCTCACGGGCACGCACGCCTCCGACACGAACACGAACCACAAATTCGCTCTCTCCACATCCAACAACGCAAACGCCAGCAAACGCCGCACCACATCCACCAAGCTCACGTCGAACCGCTGCACCGCTTTCGTAGCCACAGACTTGTTATGAAACACCGAGCTTTCGGGAAAGGAGTCCACCCACCAGCTCGCATGTGTGTAGATGGAGAATTTCTCAGCGTCCACCCCGGCGAAGAACCGCTCCCACATGCACGCCAGCGGAATCTTCTGCCGTATGATGAACAGAAACGCCACCTTGGGAGCCTGGCCACGGGGGAGGGGCTGGGTTGATGCATCTTGGGCTGCGTGGAGGAGCTCTGAGTCGACCACCGAAGTCTTGAAATACCTGAAAGAACGGCGACAGGAAACCACCCGGCCTCAGAAAACAATTCAGCAAAACACCGGAACTGATTTGGGTGGAAATCTTAGCTTAATTAGGGGAGCACTGTAATTGAGGGTGTCAGTGGATGAAATCGACATGTATCCCGGCCATGAAGTGTGCACAGGAGGAACCCCCATGGAGGACGTTTCTGCAAGAGATATCCAAAAAATGCATGGAAGTAATTCCATTATGCAACTATGGGATTTTACAGCGTGAAATTCGAATCCAAACTCAAGCTTACAAGTTCCATGGTTGCGCTATGGAATCGGGTGAAGTGTAGGGACAATCTTCTGCAGCGGAGGTCCCTGAATCTACTGTACATATGTATGTCCCCACTTTGCATTCATCGATCGGGACAGCAAGGGTACTGTTAATGGAAAATTGGGGCAAAAATGAAGGGAAATGCATATACCTCAAATCTAATGCGGGAAATGGAAGCTACTGTAAGTTGGAAAACGTAATAGTGCAGCTGGAATTGTACCGCAAAAAAATCTAAAGGAACTGGGTCCCGAATTGACGTTACGTACCTGGAGATGTTTTGTAACGCGAGTGTGCTGGTTCCCGGTCTCACATAGTCTTTGCAGGGGAGGTAAGAGTTTGGAATTGTAGCCGCCTGCAATTGAGTGGTGTTTGCGTTGCTGCAAGCTTCACAGGTGTGATTCCAAACCGGCACAAGTTCCTCCTCCTGAGGGTGTACCGATGTTTTGAGGTCGGTTGGGAGTCCGGTGGGGAGGTCGGTTGGAATGAAGCTTGGTTGTGAATCGAGCAAGAACTTGAAGAGGATGATGACGGTGAGCACGAGAAGAGTTCCAGTGATGCGGCCTCGGAGGAAGGCCACCTGAGTCTTCAGAAAGAAAATCATTCCGGAGGAGGAGGTGGTGCGGATCAAGCTTGTCGTCTCTCTTGGCAACTTCATATTGTACCTCCAGGCTGGGGGGGATGATTGACAGAGTTTGAACAATGTCCTTGCTCTAGAAAAGATTGCAAAAATGGCAGCTTGGAAATGATCAAAGCAGCAACTCAAGAATCTTGTTAGCGTCGTCGATTGAAGCTCACTTCATGCCAATCATTCGACAGTCGATCAAGAGCTTCGATTCAGGGGAAGAGATCTCGAATAATTACGTACCAGCAAAGCTGCTAGATCAGAGATCAGAAGCATACAGTATGGCTTCACTTCCGTCAACCGAATCTCTCTCTCTATATATACATCCTATTAAGCGCTTGTTAAGTGAAAGAAAAAGAAGTTTTATGCATTAATTTCTGCTGGAAGGAGACTTGACTTGACTTGACTTTGACTAGTCAACCGGCATGAATTGTTGAAGCACGTATGAATGTACCAAAGACTAGTCAGTACGTGATGGAAATGGCGAGATTCAATTCCAATTCAAGGAGTGAGAGAGAGAGAGTGAGTTGTGATGATGTACAGTTCATAACAATGGCATTCAACTAAAAGTGGCGCTTTTGATTGCAGCTTCTGGAGTTTGCGAGATGGACCTTCGATCGACTTGCAGCGATTGACTGGGGACCAGATTCCATCATCATGTAACCACAATAACGTGGACTAGTCTTGAAACGGAAGGAATGTACTGCAGTACTGTACATTCAACAACAACAACAATTGTCATGATATAATTCGGTAAATTGGAATGTTTTCCGATCGAGTACGTGGCGAAGTTCAAATGCTTTAGGAATGTCACAAAAACGGATAGATGGGGGAGTTTTGTTAAAATGGCACCATTCCATTCCGCAACTTTGGCAGTTTTAGCGGTTTAGACTGCGTATTCTGAAAATGGCGTATGGCCAATAATTATGCCATTTTAATGAAATTCATTGTCTAGGTAATAAATAATGCCATTCACAGAGGAATTTGGAATATTAAAAGCGCCAATTTTGGCATTGAAATTAGGCATTTTTATGTGTAGTTACTAGCACTAGTACTAACAACTGTAAGTTGCAACATTTGCAATTGCACCTTCAGTTGTTGCATGAGAATCAAAACATACTGGATTAGATTATCAATTCAAGTTTTGGAATTTTCGATTATCAATTCAAGTTTTAGGATTTTCAATTATCAATTCAAGTTTTGGGGATTTTTTATTATCAATTCAAGTTTTGGGATTTTCGAATTATCAATTCAAGTTTTAGAGGAACTTATGTCACACAAATGTGCAGGTAGACTACCGGTATACCGAAATCATCACTTTAGGAAGGTGACTTTACTTTTAGTGAGTAGTGTGTGAGCCAGATGGTGACTTGCACAGGCGAATTCTTGACTTTCACCATACAAGGTGGGTACCTCCAAAACTGCCACTTTTGGCTACTGTGCTTAGTTACTATCGTTAGGGTGGTCAAATTTTTCGTATTTTCTTGTTGGCAAGTGAATGGAGGTTCTAACTTCTAAGGCACCAAAGAACGTCACATTTGGATACCTTATGTAAAAGTTATGAAGGGTCAAAAGTTTGGTTTGGTAGATGTTATAGTCACAATCGTTTCTTCAACATATGTACATATTGATTTTGGAGATGTATACAGAGTGATGATCATGGTGGTTTTGGGTGTACCCACCTTATATGTAATACATATCACTTATTTTTTAGTTACTACAATTTTTTTTTTTTTACTGAACCCAAAGTTTATTCCAAGAAAATGAACCAAGAACAAACGGCGGAAGCCGAAGGCAAAGCCTTGGAGAGAAAAAATCAAGAGACACAACAGAAAGCAAACTAAAAGCTAACTAAAGGTCCCGCACCTAGGTTTGTTAAGGTGCCAAATAACGTCAAATCCCTATCACGTGCCAAAGAATGGGGTATGTAACCATGTGTTGTCGAATTTGCGGAAAAACTTGGACGCCTTGGCCGGGAATCTCTTACCTGTAGAAGCGAGAGGTTTTGAACCAAGCCGTCCTTGCATGGTCCAATGTCGCTTCCCAGACAAGGCATTCTAGTTTAGCTTGCGGCCAAGTGTTCTAGTTGAACACCCAAGCATTCCGTCCTAGCCAACAAAGCATTAGTGACCAAATTGAAGTCCCTGCTCTGAGTTTGCATGGGAGGGCCAATCCTAGCAAGCATTGCTGCCAGGTCAGTTGGGCCAGTGTCCTTGTTTCTAGTTACTACAATTTTGAATATAGCAATTACACTAATTGGTTTCAAATCTCAAAATACTAAGAAAAGACACACTACAAAAAAATGGTGGTATAAATGACTTGTCCACAATGACTCCACCGACAACAATGACTTCAAAGTGACTGCAAAATGACTAATTTGCAGTCATTGTTGTTGATGGAGTCATTGTGGACAAGTCATTTATACCCCCATTTTCTTGTAGTGACATTAAACTAGTAATATTTCAATTCAATATTGATATTTCTTAAGGTTTATTGGCTTTGTCCTTAGACAAAGACTATGGCATGGACTTTGGCTTCTTGAATCCTATCTACAACTACATTCACAATGTACAACGAGATTAGGGTTTAGGTTGGAGTAGGGATGTAGGGTTCAATTGATCAATAAATTAATATTATTGTTTACCTACAATAGAGCCTCACAATTATACCGTTGCTTTTAGAAGTTTATTTACATTTTTATAGTTTGTTTTACAAATTCCAATATGAAACAATTCTAAGAAGATTTTTTAATAATAGTTTGTCCTAATCTTGTCTTAAATTTCATAAACTCTCATACTAGTAAAAATTACAAGTTTGCTAATTTAGCAGAAATTTTAAATATTCAAAATGGAGGTTATTTTCAAGCTAGAGAACACAAGTATTTTTTGTTTTTCATTGTCCCTTTGTAGGACAAAATGGATTTTGGATAGGCTCTTAGAATCTCAATTTTTGTTATGATTTTTTAAAATTGTTTTTGAAGATAGGAAAAAAATAAGCTTTCAAGGAATATAATTTTTATTTCAATTGGTGCCCAAGAAAAAAAGTTGTGCCACCCTAAGCCTAATATAGAGTTCATTGAACATTTGGGCAACACAAAAAACAAATTTTAGAAAGTCAAGTTAAAGTTTTCAAAATTTTGTTTCTCTTAGAAATTATTTTTTGTCTACAAGGAAAGATTTTATTCATTCTATTTGGATTAGTGATGAGAAAGTTTTAGACAATGTTATTTTGGGGGCAATCTAAACATTTTCTTGAAAAAATAACTTATAGGATTCATTTTTTGATGCAATTATCACAATGTTTCAAAAAAATGTTCAAAAACATTTAATTAGCTTGCTAAAACAATCTCATAGTTGGAAGTAGTAGTTTTCAATTCCATCTTAGAGCTTATAATGATTTAGTTTTCCCTTCAATCTCAGAGTTGGAAGTAGTGGTTTTCAATTCCATCTTAGAGCTAATAATGATTTAGTTTTCCCTTCAATCTCATAGTTGGGAGTAGTGGTTTTCAATTCCATCTTAGAGCTAATAATGATTTAGTTTTCCCTTCAATCTCATATCTACTTCTATTCAACAATTTCTTAAAGAATAAAGTTTTTTTTTTTTTTTAAATCCTAAACTTTCAACTCAATTCTTAAATAGAAAAAATAGGATCTTGCACTAGATTAGTATAACAATGTATGGAAGGTTAGATACGTGGAAAAAAAATTCTAAAGTATTTTGCAATTTGCAAAAGAAATGACAATTTTGAGTGTTTTTGATGAAAAAAGTGCCTTGGGAATTTAGGGGTTAATCTTTTTGTATATTACTTTGAAAATAAGTTCCAAAATAAAAAAACACTCATTACAAAATACTCAATGTTTAATAACTTTTTCCTATACCACTCTAAAAACTAGTGTTGCATAAACATATTGAACAAATGTCTAAGTTAAATTTATTCTACGTTATAAGATAAATGATGATTTGTAAAAGTATGACTCTATATTTTTTTAAATAACTAATTCAAAGTGGATGTTATACACAGGATTTATATGAAATTACCTTTGTGCATGACTTTCATTTGTACCAAAATTGTGTTTATCAACTACACAAAGACATAAAACAAAGATAGACATAAGCAACTATTCAAAGTACCTACATGAAAATGTGCTACTATCAAGGATATCCAACAATATGATAAAATTGGTGTTTTTAATATGATTAACATCTAAAATGAGTTTTGAAATTTTTGTTCACTTGCAACTTATTATTTGAATAAAACACATTTGTGACTTGTTACACATTCAAACTACATTATAGACTTCATTATTTGGTATACAAGATAACCAAACTAAAGAGATTAGGGCATAAACCTTCAAAAATGTTGAAGTCATTTTCTCATGATTTCATAAAAAAAAAACATAGGATTTTAGTAGATCCCAAAGTTCAATCATATTGGAATAAAACACTTCTACTATACTTGGTTGAATATGATCCATCAAATCTTATGAGAAAAAAATAACATTAAATATAATCTAATAGAGGCCCCTCAATTATGACACTCTTATGTTAGAATATGAATTTTTTTTAGTGCCATAGATGTGATATTCTTCAATATGAGGACAACCTTTCAACAAAATAGAGAGCCCACTAAAGTACCTCTTGTTAGAAGCCTAAGGGACTTATTTTCTTTGTTGCAACTTTGAAACAAGAACCTTAAAAAAATAACATTTCCTGTCTAAAATAACGTCACCGATGAAGTCAAATTCGTTTCTTCCTCTGCCAAAATTTGTCAAAAGATTCAGTGTCTAGTATTTCTATTTCAAGTCTCGATACCCAAACATGCCCAGACAACACACGTATCCACCTATAAGCTCACAGCTCCTTTCCGCCATAAATTTTCATTATCACTTAATTTAAAACATATCGTTATTGAATCACTTAATTTAGTTTAAAACATGATTCAATACCGATATGTTTAGTTTTGAGATTCTTATGTTAACGGAAGAAAATCTCAAATTGTATTGTCAAATTTCAATGAATACACCTAGAAATCGATTATGGTGATGCCCTAAAACTATCTTTAAATTACAGAACAATTGCTAAACTAGAATGGCATTTGCCAATTATAGGAAAGATTATTCACTACAATGGAAACAATTTCAGGAAAACTTATTTTGATCTTTTACTCCCAAAGCTTTAGGTCGCCAATAGGACCTTCAGTCCAATTCAGGAAAGGCCGACTTGGTTTTAAGAAAATGCTAGGATCATGAGGTAGCTTACGTGCCAAACCGTTGAGTATCTGGTGAAATGCATCACCAGGTTGTGCAGGGCGAGGAAAAAGCATAGCTTGCTTCATGGCCGGATTGGCCAGCAATCTTCGCTTTTCAATAACTTCTTCATGGCTAATGTTGGACAATATCTTGTCCAGCACAGGAACATCCTTCTCGGCTACGAACACCCCAATCTTCTCCCATGGTATGGCATTAGCAAAAGGAAGGACTATATCATCTGCAATAATGACAGGAATGCAGCCGAAAATTACACCTTCAACTAGCCGGGGACTCCACGGGGCCCAACCGAGTGGACAGAGACAGAAGATAGAGCGTTGCATATCCTCGTAATATGTTGTAGGATGCTCTGCTGAGATGTCGAACAAAGGATTGTCTTTAAAATTCTCCCAAATGGCTGCTCTTGCACCCCTGAGCATAATTCACTGGTCAGTACCTTTCGAAGCCGAAAAAGCGCGAGACGAAGACCCCAGCAAGCTACGAGTGCAAAAAAATTAACAATGAACAGCTTGCGGGTCTGTCAACAACCTACCCACTGAGACTTCAGCAATGCCTCTTTGCTATTTATATTGACCATCAAAAAAGCAAAACTTTGTGCAATTTTAACGAGAAAATACAAATAAGAGAGGTAACCAGCAAAAACTCGACGGCAGAGCCTTACCGAGCATAGTAACCGCCTTCAGGATCGTTTCCAGTGTCATAGAACAACCCTCTAAAATATGCAAAAATAGAGCGTGGAGTACTCGGTGGATTCAAGCGAGTTTGCATCCTTTCAGGCGGAGCGTATGGCGGGATCACGATTGAATCCTCCTTCAGGCAAACGTGATGGTTTTGACCAAACGTTTGAACCAAAGTTGCTCGCTTTAGCAGTGGAAGGATACCCCTCTCAATGGCCTTCCCTTCCTGATTCAAAAACCATGATCGTTATGATACGTAGATAAATCTCACCTAAAGGAACACAGTCTTACACCCCTAAGATGGTCAAGCGATGCTCTCAAAGAAGAAGAGGATATTTGATGTAAATAGTCAGAAACGGCGTAATGTAAAGCTCAGTCAATCATTTAGAAACCTGACATCTTATATTTGTAAATCGCAGTGAATTAACCATCAGTGAATAAGATGACAATGATTTGGTTTGGTAAAAACTATATTCTGCCCTTAAATTTTTCAACCGTATTAAACAGCATAAAGAAGCATTTAATCACCAGCCAAAAGTCATTAGACACAGAGGTTCCTTCGTACGTGGGTGCTTCCTAAGGATTGAGAGAGTCCTCCATGCATGAGATACCGGTACTATCTAAACCTCACACTAAACACAAAGAGACGGAAAATGGGTGGACACAGGTGATTTCTTAGTACCTGATAGTGGAAGCAAGCTGCAAAATCATGAGGCACAACAAAAAAATGATCTGCTCCCTCTGTCCTATTCCAGTATGGCCAGTGGCTGGAAATGTAGCTGATCGCACTTCTCATAATACGGGGAGACTTAAAAGGCAATGGAAGTCCATTAGGAGTCAAATCACAAGTTGTGTACACAGGAGTATAAAACCAGTCGGCCTCTTCGGGATTTAATGTGCGAACAGGACTGTCCATCAAAAAGTCATGAAGAAACTCTTCCACAGCGAACATATGTGTGAGACAGCGAGGATCCTTTTCCAACCAATCTGCGTTATATTTGCTGCAAGATTACAAAATTCAACGAAAGTCGGACCAGACATCGAGGTTGCATTAAGCGTCGCGTCGCTCACAATGGATCATGGCAAATCGAATGAATAAAACAAACATCACAGCAAGGATAAGGTCGATGGAAATGACCAAGGAAGAAGAACATTGATCCGATTAGTTTGGGATCTTAGTTCATAAAATCAGTCATTCTCACAAGAATTGACAAAATTCGTTACCTCGGGATGTCATAAATGAAAACTTTTAAACGACCAACAGGGTTGTCCTCCAGCACATCACCCGCACTTCCTGCAAGGAGGTCATCAGGTACTCTCATTGGTTGAGAGCGCTTCTACATCAAAAACAAATTCGCCCTCCAACCTCCAAACCTATTTACAAAAGACACCTAACTAATACATATCTCTACACTAATGCCAACTTTCTAAACTCATTTAATACCCTATCCTTCTATACTCATTCCTGTAGGGTCAAAAATCCTGTTATGTACATTCAAGTGCCACGTATTCAGCCAGAGTAATTAAAAACACACATTTTACTTCGCTAACAAGCATTACAAACTTCACACCGAACTTAACACCTCAAATGCGTCGTCACAGTTGCTACAATGGGATTCATCTCACACTTCACGATTCTGCATACAGTTCGCCATATGAACGTAGATCTGAAACAATTTCGCGAAGTAAATAAGCCCTCAAGTACCAACTCACGGCGACTATCACAAATGAGACAGTAATCATTAAAAACACAATTAAAAATGGCTGCGAGGACACTCTTAACATTCACTTCTCTGTGTAAGACCTACAATGTCAATAGTCAGCGAGTAACAAACAGTTTAAAGTTACACAATCGTACATTCTAATTTAAACGAGTGCGCTTGACACCTGAGCTTCTCAAAGATAATCCAACTCTCTCCTCACACCGTCATTTTCGCAAAAATGGCGGAATTTCAAGAAATTCACAATTTCCAAGACGCCAATCTGGAACCTCAGATCTGTACAATCCTAGTTTTTAGAGCCCTGTACACTTGAATGTCACAATTTTGGCGCTCTGAAACACGTCATGCTAGCTAACGAATACGATCACACACTAACTTGGAATGCTCATTCCGAGGACATTTTCTAAGCACCATAAACCCTAGGTCAGGCAGCAGCAGAAGTACCTGAAATTCGCTGATGATGCACTGCAGAGTGGACAACTTGAGCCACAGAAGTGAACAGAAATACGAAAGCTGCGAATCTCACTCCATAAGTCTTCCGCAACCCTTACATAAAGAGTTACTCGACGCTGGACTCCGAGATTGAGAACGGAACTCCATTAACACTATTCTCGCTCCAGCTACCTCATCTGTCATTGAACAGAATGTTTCCAAACGCCTAAGAGATCGAAACCTCCTACACCTACCATGGATTCCTCGATCAGCAAGTTCATGTAAATGCCGGAATAGGACTTCTCGTTCGATCACAAAATTCGTATGACAAGCAACTGTTTGCGAAAGTCCAGGATTCTTTGCGAAAAAAGAGGATATTCCTCGTTAGTTGCATACATTGAGGATGATCACCGGCGCATTAAACACACATCAAAACTACGGCGGTAATCGTCGAACTATCTGAATACGGCACCAAAATGCTTCACAAAAGGATCAAATGAAAGCTGTCAGGCTGTCGACGTGAACGTGGCATTACGATTTCACGTCGGAAGTCGAAGGATCTCAAATCGCTGGCCAAAGTGCACACGCTAATCGTCACTTCGCCAGCGGGCTTGACTTGTCAGGCTCAACAGAGGAAGGAGATCAGATCTTCGTGGATTTTGAGCGAATAATTCGTAGATTTGTTTTTGACTTCCTTTAATTAACATTTCTCGTAGATTTTATCTTTTTTCCCATTTAAGTTGCACAGGTCGTCAGTGGGCAGGACGTTGAAGTGGTCATAAAAAGTGGGCCCGGCAAGGTGGATTTATCCCTTGGGAAAATACAGGAATTTTTTATTTGCCACACGTGATTAAATTTGGAAATTTGGAATTCGTAACTGCAATCAGAGGCTGCAAATTAACTTAGAAAGGAGAGGTGAAGAATGTAGATTTAACACAATACAAAATAGGGTCTGTTTTTTTAAAATTACCCTACACAATACGGAATTCCCCGTACATGACCGACTTTCTATGACTCACTACTTTAAGATCTTGTGGAAAGTGGAAGAAGACCTATATGAGTTTTAATACAAAAGTTGACAAGTAATGAAATCAATTCCTAGGGAAATATCTTAGCACAAAAGAGGTTATAGTAGGTCTCAGAGGCACTAAGCTACATAACATTGTTCACTAGCCAAAATGCTTCTCTCGTAGGAGGTATAATGCCTCTCTAGATGCTTGGGAGGGATTACAGTTATAATGTAATTAATATTATTGGTTGGCTCACGCAAGTTCTTGTCAAGCTTGTGTCAGTGAGTGGAGCTGTGAGTGGCTACTGCAAAGACTCAACAATGATTGTAGAAGCTTCAACATTGAGGGACTTCCACTTTATGAGGAAGTAAAAGGGCCCCCTAGCATTGGTGAACAACATTATGTACATTGCAAAAAGAATATGGTTTCAAAAGTCCATGAAGAGACTAACTTGGACTATATGGGCCTTGGAAACTATGCTCTCATAAGATGAGTACCCCCTAAAATACCACTTTTTATTGTGAAACCTTTATATAAATATATTATTAGATTGGCGTATAATTTGTATTTTTAAGTAGGCAAATCATAAGAGATTCAATAGCATCCAAGAATACATCACTTACATTTTGTATGCAAAAGTTATAAAGGGTGAGAGTTTTTTTTGGCAAATGTTGTGAAATCGTTTCTTCAACATAGGTACATATTGATTTTGGAGATGTATACATAGTGACGATAGTGGGTTTAGATAGGGTGTGAATTTAGTTGTACCCACCTTGTTGTAGCTTAATGCTTTAGGACCACCTTTCCACTACATTGAAATGGTTATTTACTATGGCCTAAACTATTTATCACAAAGACATACTATTCAACACTTGTTGTAATTGTGGCATTGTGACATTCATAGTGAGCAATGGTGACATTGTTAGATAGGGCATCCTAATTCTCATGCCGTCTAGTTATCCAACCATACAAAATAACCATTTTGGTGTAGTGGTAGAGGACCTTGTCTTTTTCTATAAGTAAAATGGCATTTATATTTTAGTAGGGTTTTTAGGTCTTTGTTAATCCATAATTCCTAAAGGTTCATGTATCCAAAAACTAAACGCTATTTGGTCTAACTTTCAAAATATTGCAAAAAGAAATATTACACTTTGATGAAATCTTTTGCGTGTTATTGCATTACAATAGACTTTGTTATAGCATTGTATATGTTGTATTTTTCTTTTTTTCTTTATAAATTTAAAAAGAAATTCTATAATAAAATATTATTCTACATTCTGACCATCATCTTTAGTAGAAATTATAGATTATTCTAATATATGTTATAAATGAAATATTTTTATTTCATGTTACACTTTACAGTCAAAAAAAACAAATTTTTGTACAAAGCACAAATGTATTATGAAATATATAAAGTTCATTGAAGTTTGCACTAACCTCTAAAATCCCAAGGCCTTTTCCATCAAAAAATACTCAAAACTGTCATTTCTATTGCAAAGAGCAAAAAACTTAATTTTTTTTTTTTCAAATCTAACCATAGGATCTTGCACTAGACTAGTGTAAAAATGTGTGGAAGGAATTTCAAAAACTTTGACCATGTAGATTGCAAGATATTTGCATTTGAGGTGAAGAAAAATAGATTTTCCTTACATCACATGACTAGAATATAAGACTTTGAATCTTCTTAGTTTTAAATTTTTTTCACTATTGATTTTGAATTTCTAATTTTTCATGTTTAACCCCTAAAGGACCATTGTCCCCTTGGGGGACAAAATGGATTTTGGGCAAGTTCCTATGATCTCAATTTTTAGTGAAACTTTTTGAAACTTTCTTATAAAATAGGAAAACTTATGAGCTTCGTGGGAATATAAATTTTATTTCAATTGGTGCCTAGGAGCAAAAGTTATGGCATCTCAAACATAATTTTCACGTCACTGGGCAGAAAAATAAATCTACAAAAATTTGAAATTAATTTTTTAATTTTTTTCTTCTTAAAGATCATATTTTTGTCTACATGTGAAGCTTTGATTCATTCCATTTGAATTAGTGATGTGAAAGTTATGAACAAACTTGTTTTTTGGGCAATTTGAGCATCTTCTTGAAAAAATAACTTATAGGATTCAATTCTGAATGCAATTTTCACAATTTTTCAACAAAAATTGTTTGACAAGGTTAATTTTTCTATTTTGAACAATCTTATTGTTGATATTATTGTGTTTCAATCCCATTTTAGAGCTATTAACAATTTAGTTTTTCTTTTAATCTTAGACCTACTTCTACTGAACAATTTTTTAAAGAATGAAAATCAATTGTGTTTTTTTTTAAGAAATATTCTAAACTTTCAACTCAATTCTTCATCACAAATTTTTTTTAATTCAAGGACCACGTTGTAAATTTTTTCCACAAATGGCATTCAAAGTCATCTGAAATTGCAGGCTAGTGTTCAAAAAAACTTTCTTTTTTCATCTTTGAATGCTAATATCTTCTTATTTGTAGTGTTAAACTGCATGAAATTTTTACCACATGATACTAGACTAGTAAAGTACAAGATCCTACGGTTAGATTCTAAAAAATATTTTTTGTTTTGTTTTTTTGGATGAATGCAGCAAAAATGGCAGTTTTGAGTAGTTTTAGACAGAAGAATGGCCCTGGTCCTTTAGGGGTTAAGAATTGAGTTGAATATCTAGGATTTTATTTTTCTTAACTCAATTTTTATACATTAAAAAATTGTTATGTAGAAGCAAATTCAAGATTGAAGGGGAAACTAAAATATAATTAGCTCTAAGAGGGAATTGAAATACACTAATCTCAACAATGAGATTGTTTTATCAAGTCAGATCTTAACCTTGGGAAACTATGTTTTTATGAAAGATTGTGAAAATTGTGTTTGGAAATGAATCCTAGAAGTCATTAGATGAGATTTGAGGGAAAGGGAAGGCCATTTCAAACCTGTTCCCCGCCTTGTGAACCAATGAGGATATAAAAACTTTAAAAACTTATTAAAAAAAAATTCAAATTAATTTGTAAATCATTAATTAATTAATATTATTTGATGTGGCACGTTCACAGACATGTCAAATGGTTGTTGTGGCATAGTTCCTAGTGTTCCCACTGTTTGGGAATGCTTGGGAACTCACAGTCTTCTTTTGCTCTCAAATCTCTTGTAAAGTATGTTTTCAAGAAGATGCTTTGATTGCCCCAAAAGAAGATTGTTAATAGCATTCACATAACAAATTCGAATGGAATGAATCAAAGCTTCATATGTAGATAACTATCAGAGAAGAATTTAAAATTATAATGTTAAGTTTAGATTTTTGTGGGTTTTTTTTTCTACATGCCAAATTAAAACATTATGCTTATTATGCCACAAGGGTATTGGTATGTGAGTCTATATGGATCATGAGCACATGAGCCTAGAAGTCTAGACACCTATGCTATAGGAGTCTATATTGTGGAAACCTTCTATAATTATAGGATACCTATGTTATAGATACCTTTATTATAGGTGTTTACATTATAAGCACCTTCAATGTTTGTAGAGTATCTATTTATACCTAAACACAAGGATCATATGCTTGCATTTTTTATGCTCATCTACTAGCATTATTATTTACAAAAAGTTTCAAAAAATCACAACAATTATTGAGATTGTAGGAGCTTGCCTCAAATCCATTTTGTCTCCCTAGGGTTTTTAGAGGCTAAGAAAGACAATGTTGAACATCAAAAGTAGAAATGATCCATATTAGATCAAATTTGAAAAATATTTATAAGTTTGTTTCAAATCAATTTTGAAGATTTAACTTTAAAAAATTCACTATAATTATATATTTTACTTTTTAGCATTTGACGATTTTGTAATAGGATATTTGATTGATTTTGCCAAAAAAGCCCAAAAGATTTCATGATGAAAACATCAAAGTATTTCAAGTAGTGTATTTTTAAACTCTAAGCATTATTTTTTTGAACACTTTGCATTGTGATCTTTATAAAAAAAACTTTTGATTATCGGAATTGAGATCTTAGTTTCAATTAAAACAAATACAAAGTAAATCCTACATAGAAAAAACAAAAATTTGAATCTTTTACACAAAAAATTTGTTTAAAATTGGGCAATCATTAAAAGCTAATTGATTGGATTTCTAAGGATTAAAAATCACAATAATTAAAAGATACTCTTCATAGTGATTGACAACACAATATACAGCCCCTAAAGGGCCAAGGCCATTTTTTTGTCAAAAACCACTCAAAATTGTCATTTCTACTGTGTTTGTCCAAAAAAATAAAAAAAATAAAAAAATAGGAACTGAACCATAGGATCTTGAACTTTACTTGTTTGAAATCATGTGGTAAAAATTTCATAAAGTTTAACTGTATAGATTGAGAGATATGAGCATTCAAAGTTGAAAAAACAAGTTTTTTTGAACAGTAATTAAACTGCAATTATAGATGACTTTGACTGCTATTTGTGGAAAAAATTTGCACTATGGAATTTTAATTTAAAATTTATTGTGTTGAAGAATTGATTTGGGAGTCTAGAAAAAAAATTCAAAAAATAACAACTTAATTTTCATACTTCAAAAAATTGTCAAGTAGAAGTAGGTCCAAGATTGAAAGAAAAACTAAATTGTTAATAGCTCTTAGTTAGGATTGAAATACAATAATCCCAACAGAGATAGCAAGCAAGCTTAACCTGTACACAAAAAAAAATTGAAAAAATTTGAAAATTGCATTTTGAAATAAATCCTATAAGTTATTTTTTCAAGAAGATGCTTAGATTGCCTAAAAAATAAGATTGTTCATAATTTTTACATCACTAATCAAAATGGAATGAATCAAAGCTTCATAGAAAAACAAAAATATGATTTGCAAGGAAAAAAATTGGAAAATATAATTTCAAGTTTTTTGTGGATTTATTTTTCTGCCCACCAAGTTAAAATTTGGGCTTTTTGTGGTGTAATTTTTGCTTCCAAGCATCAATTGAAATACAAATTATATTCCCACGAAGCTTATCAGCTTTTCTATCTTCAAAAAAAGTTTCAAAAAATTAGGGTAAAATTTCAGCCCATAGGAACCTGCCCAAATTCCAAATTGTCCCTCGAGGGAACAATGGGACTTTAGGGATTAATAAATTTGGAACTGAAATATAATTTTTTACTTCCATGCAATTCTATAGTTTCTCAATTAGTCATTCAACTAGAGTAGGTATCTTTCAAACCACCATTTTTTGCTAGTATGCCTAGTTAATATTATTAGGTTGTTCAAATTTTCATATTTTTTTGTTGACAAAATATAGGAGGTTCTAACATACCAAAGAATACAACATTTGGATACTATATGGAAAAATTACAAAGGGTAAAAAGGAATTCTCGTAGATGTTCTTGAATGGTTTCTTCAACATATGTACATATTGATTTTAGAGATGTACCTTCCTTTAGTTAACCCTTAATCCATAAACGACGTTTGAGGATATTTTTTGTCCAAGGAATGACAAAGAATCTCTCTATGTGAGACAAAAGTGCAACTATTCATCCTCCAAATTTGAAACGTTTTCTATAGTAGTTTGTCTTCCAATGAGTGTTTTTTCATTTTCTTAAGCCAACAATTCACACAATTCCAAAACAATTGATATTCATGATGACTAGCTCGTTGTTTAAGCGTTAAATGTTGCTAAAGATGGGTTTCTATAACAAAGAATTTTTCTAGTGTAGGACAAAAGTGCAATTGTTCATCCTTGAAATTTTGTGCAAAAAGGAAAGATCTTCTCCAGTAGTTTGACTTCCACTGAATATTTTTAGTTTGTTTAAAGTAGATGATGTCACATAGTACCAAAAGGGATGATTTTCACGGTCACCAGCTCGGGTTAGTTCAGTTGACTGTGGTCCGGTCACCCACCCAACATTCTCATTCATCCCAACAGCGACTGAAAACCGTGAGTCCGTCGTGAACGAAACTTTCATCCATAGTCCCTGTCCAACTCGAGCGTTCACACTGGGAACCGATTCAAGAACCCTCGGGAAGGTTCGGAACTGCTGCACCGCTGGTCGTCGCAGGTAACTTCCTGGCTTCTGGAATCTTCTTTCACCTGCCTTATTATTAGGGTTTGTTTTTAAGAACCGTGTGCCGAAAGCCTTCTGCACCGGCTACTTACAATTTCGACCTCTTCTTCGCAATCGCTCACCACTGCCCGTGCGCTTATTACTCTTCAACAGACTCTACACCAAGTCCGTTGTGAACATCAGTGAAATTTTCTTGTGAGGAGTTTTGAGTCGCGGTGAAGGTGGTTGGGATTTGAGGCGGTTGGGATTCGTGTCGGTACACTCCTGCGACAGGGTGGAAGAGAAAGAGGGTAAGCTTCTGCGACGGAATTCTTGGCGTTGTCGCAGTCGTGTTTTCGTGGGAAGTCTCCTTTTTTTTGAGTTTGCAGCTTGTGTACCAAATAACTCCCAGGAGTTTATTGGTGGGTTTGATAATCATAGGTTGCGGTTATCGTCTTGTGGTAATAAGAGTAGGTGATATTAGGTGGTGAGCTTTATTGTGGTCTTTCATTTTTGTGTGACGCACGTCGCTTGTCAATGTGCTGTGGTGAAGTTAATTCAATTTCGCCATTATCGATGTAGAGGTTGCTGAACGCACAATGTGATTGATCTCCCTTTGGCTATTTAGGCAACTCTCCCTGCTGATTTCGCTTGTGTTTGCATGTGAGGATTCTGACTTTGACCTCCTTTACTGCAGGTGTAAGGAGTCTGCTATTAAAGTCAACTTGAGACATCGGTTTCTGAACTAATGGCACAGGTATGTTTTCAATTTAGCAAATTTGTAGCGTCACCTGCTTTGATTGAGAATTTTTGGAACATTGGAACAGATCAGGAAAAGTATTCGTGCTTCCAAACTTTCTGGCGAAGAAACTATTCTTACTTCTAAACTTCTGCTGTGGAACAGGACGGGTGGAAGGTCGAACTCTATGTCTATGACCTTAGCCAAGGGTTGGCTCGTCAGCTTTCTTCCCAATTTCTGGGCCAAGTAATTGAAGCCATTTGGCACACAGGTGTTGGAGTGTATGGAAAGGAATATTTCTTTGGTGGTGGGATACAGAGTGTACCGCTGAAGCAAAGTCCGTATGGAAAGCCTGTACAAGTAGCAGAGCTGGGTACCACTCAGGTCCCTCAGGAGATTTTCGAAGAGTATTTGCGAGACATACAACCGCGGTACACGCAGGAGACTTATAACCTCTTGAAACACAATTGCAACAATTTCTCAGATGAGGTCTGCCAGTTTTTGGTGGGATCAGGCATTCCGGAACATATACTGCGCCTGCCTGAGGAGGTTATGAATAGCCCCATGGGTCATCTGCTAAGTAAGTTCAATTTCAGCATTGTTCGGAATTTTCCAACTTGTAAATTGAGTGATGCGTTGTCGAAGGTATTCAGAGTTTGTATCTAATATTGTACGTGGAACGGCAGGGCCTCTGATGGAGAATCTCGAGACGACTTTGCGAAATGGCGGAGTCCCGGCAGTACCGTATCAAGCCGCTTCAGCACAAGCGATGCCTAACTTTGCCAACGTCCATTTGCCTTCATCGTTGCCATCTCCAGCGGCGCCCGCCAGGTCCATCAGCGCGGCTGTCGCTGCAAGCCAAACCTCTTCCGATACTTCCACTCCATTTTCATCCTCACCTCGGTCAATCAGACTAGACGATGTACCTCCTCACGTCTCGCCTGCTCGTATTTCAACGCCATCGAAACCTATGGGTATGTATATTTCGACTTCTACTTTGTTGCTTTTGTCTGTGAACTTAGTCGAATTGTCAGCCTCTTTCTCATAATCTTATGCTAATGGCTCTTGTAAACTCCACTAAACCCTCGCTAATTGCACATACCCTTTTTGTTCCGCGAACCTAGTTGTGTGCATGTCTTGTTGGACAGCTTCCATATATCGCGTTGTGAGCGAGTGTCGTTTATTTCCCAACTTGACATGTTGTTGACTCACAGCAACTGATATGTTTTGAGTGTTTTTGACAGGTGTGAACTTGACTGTCGCCAAAAGTGAGCAAAGCCCCACTAAGGCCCTACAAACAGTATTGCCTGCTCCTGCCCCGCCAGCAGGCCACGATCTGAACAATGCTAGAGCTAAAGTCACCCAAGAAATTACACAAGAATTTGCTCTCATCATGGCGTCAGGGAGTCTAAGAGCCAGTGAAGCTGCTGCACTAGCCGCTCGGAGAGTTCTGGAGAGGCATCGAATGGGAGGCGTTTCCTCCGCTCATCCTCAGAATGCTGCTTGAGAATCGCGAAACGTTGTATGCGCGGACCTACTATTCTGCCCTCGGACAGTTTTCTTTGAAGGAAGAGACTTGTAGTCAATAGACTATGAGTCAGTCTCTCAACTCATAGAAAGTTTCTCACTATACCGTATTTTAGATTGTTAGATCGTGTACATGTGGTGGTTTTTCATTTGGTTTATGTTCCTAAGCTACTATACAAGCCTGGATCATTTCCGCATCTTGCCCCAAATAGGGTTGGACAATTGATTGCCCTTCAATTGGAGAGGGGTTCTCTGTGATGAACATTTAACGAACTTCAATTTTGAAGTATTTTCTTTCTTTTATATTTCTCGTAATTGTTTCTTGTGCTAGTTTGCCTTCTAGTTACAGGTATTGCAGTATGGTAGGAAGTAGGAGCATAGGAACCCATTAATTGTATGGGTCCTTCTCCCGGTTGTTGAAGTGTTATCCAGCCTTGCGACAGTATCAGAAATGAGATATGACAGTCGAGATCTTTCGATGGAATACGTCACAGATGTAATACTTGCTATTCAAGGTTTGTGATTGACTGTTACCTTAACATCAATTCATAAAATTTTCACTTGAAATATGAATAATGCATATCTTAGTGCACTAGAATTTTCTCAATATGAGTACTGCAATCACCTGGTCACCCCTTGAAAAATGGGGTCTTACTAAGGTATTCCAGATCCATTCCGGACATTTGGGCCACGAATCGATGTCTTAGGTAATGGTAGTGGAGTGATTAGTGACTATAATAGGAACTTCTATCTTTTGAGTGTAAATTCATTGTAGGAAGTGACTTTTTTAAGCCTTCATGTTGTGGCTATGTTAAAAAATATTGTGACTACTTTTGGTGAGTAAGATGACCATTGTGAATACACTTTTTGTTGGTTTTGGGGTAGTCTAGAGATTCTTTGGGGCTATGATGGGTGAACACTTCAAAAATTCATAACAAATTCATACTTTGCTGAAAAAATATAACTTCAATTCATCTTGCCATTTTGCACACTTGTTTTTTTTGGAATTTTTTAAAAATAAATCAAAACTCCTAATTCTACCCATGAAGGCCCTTTAGTCATGTTTCGTGAAATAAATGAACAATGTATTATTACTGATTGCACAATGATACACATGAGGATGTGGGAAAGGAGCTGACATTGTATACAAATAGAGCAGATCCATATCTATACGACATGATGCCTGTGATTGCAAAATATTCTACCTCGAATTTCTTATTAAGGGAGCCAATTGCTTTGCTTATGAATGCCATGTGCATTACTGACCCTAAGGATTTGACCCTTCCCTGAAATTTGGCAAGTACCTGTCCCCAGATATTACAGCGCAACCTGGGTTGATCAACACTTATCACAAAAAACTACAAGAGACGAGGATGTGAACCTGAATTCAAGACCAAATTCAAGCAACTACTTTTTGCTGAAAGTAATAGGTAAGGTCACAAAAGAATACACCGATTCCTCAGACTTGCTATTCCCGGATTCCATTCTACGTAAAAAACTTTACAAATGCCCCACCGAAGCCAAAAAATTCTGCAAAATTCTTTACAGTGATCCCATGCGGTGCTGTCTGTCTGGATGTTGAGAGACTCCGAAGTCATGTATGGCATTTCAGAGAGAGAGTAGTCATGTACAGTATTCCAGGGAGTCGTTCCAATTCACGAATGTGAACAAATGGGGTAATGAAAATGGACTAATGAATGCTCTCGAGCATTTATGGATGTAATGCCAGGTCGTTCTACTCAATCGAGAATGTGCATATCTGTCCTTTGAATGATCTAAGGGCTCAGAAGGTTAACACGGCATAATGCCAGGTCGTTCTACTCCATCAAAGAACGTGCATATGTTTCCTTTGAATGAACTAAAGGCTCAGAATGTGCAGAAGGTTAAAATAGGGTTTAACCCTCTTCTGAGAAGCCACTCAGACAGCAGTAACTGAGATTTCTTCATCCCCACAGCGACTGGGCATTTCTTAATTCTCAATTCCGAGATGGTTGCACCACAGGCTGAGCATCCCCAACTGATTGCAAGTCATAGTTTTGCAACAAGAGAGTGTTGAGTTCCAACAGGCTCTGGATCGTGTGTGTCGGCATCTTGTCCTCCGGCAGCTCCGGGACGCTATACCGTCCCTGCCCGTCCAGCAAGCACGTCCACGCCCCAGCCCGATTTCCACAAACGATGTCATCCGCAGCACTGTCCCCGACCATCATGACCTCCGAGGGACGGATACCCCAGACGTCGCAGATGTGCAGCAACGGCGCAGGGCTGGGCTTGTAGGGCGTGAACTCGCGACTCAGTGCAGGGCGGAAGCTCGGAAGGCCAAAGCGCGAGTGGAAGACATCCACCGAGTCCTTCACGTTGCGCGTGATGAGGCCGCGGCGGACGCCACGAGCGTCCAGGAGGGACGAAACCTCCTTGGCGCCGGGCATGATCTGCAGCTTCTCGTGAGCGTCCTTCTCGATCTCGGCGATGATGGCGAACGCTTTCCCCTGCTCATTTGACAATACATGGGTTCAATATTTTTAAGCGCAGGATTTCGCTACAACAAGAAGGTAAACAGGAAGCAAATATGAAGCTCACATGAAGCCAATACGAAGCAAACACGAAGCAAATGTGCAGCACACATGAAACATGACATGCAGCAAACATGAAGCAAATACGAAGCACACATGAAGCAAACTGTCTGACTACCTGGTTCTCCGAGCTCCAGGTGGAAATCTCGTGCAGGATGTCGATGGGGGAGTTATTGACGACGCCCGGGTGGTCGTCGCCCAAGACGCGGCGGTACATAAGGCGGAAGTCGATGCAAGGGACGGTGAGCGTGCCGTCCATGTCGAAGACGATCCCCTTCAAGGGCGGCTTGGGCGCTGCTTGTCCATTGCCCGTTGCCATTGTGACGAGACCTCGTCGTGTGGGGACTACCACTGCTCGAGTGAAGCTTGATCGCATCAATCCTCCCGTGGTTTGCATAACAGGAAATAGCACACTTCACATCACCTCGCCAACGAAAAAAATTCTGCAAAAGATGAACAATGTAGAGTGAGTACTCATTCAGTAAATGGCAGATTTCAATGAAATTGGTGCAGTTTCATTGCCAGACAGAAACTCACATGGCCCAAAGGAAACCTCAGATGTATTCCAGTCCTCGCGTTTAGAGCATTGCGCACTTGAGCGTCACGTTCATGGCGCCATGAAACACGTGATTATGAACGAATGTGACCATGCCCTGAAATGCGTTATCTGGGCACTTCCCGTTCTTGCCTATCAGAAATAGGGCACTGCCGAAAACCAAGAAAACTAAGAAGCATCCGGGAACTAATATTATTTGGGTATTCCACCGCTAGCAAAGCCGTCGCCCCGCCTCCATGTTGTGCGAGTGCAATTGTAGGAAAAATTGAAGGGTAAAGAATTTTTCAGGGCCACGAGATCAAGTCTTGAATCAAAACGACGTGACGAATTTCTTCACAGAGAAGAGTTCAGCTACCGCTATTGAATTCGCAAGAACCGAACGAAGCAAATAGGGTCTACAAGCGAATCCGAAATTCCAACAGTGTTGCCCACATTCCACGACAACAATCAAAGAATCATTCCAAAGCCAAAATTCATGCATACCTCAAAACATTCGCAATCGACAAGGAGAGGGCAGCTGATATATAAGCTCCACACCGCTCCAGAGAAATCAATGGAACTCCCTCGTCAGAGCTTCATTGATTTCTCACAAAATGATGACTCATGGCTCCACAAGAGTTCGATTTGTGTGCACCGTAAGAATCTGAAGTTGGGGTCCGAAGGCAAATTGGGACAGGAACAGCGAACAGTGACGTCGACGTTCCTGCTATACAAACTCCAAATGGTAAAAAGAGCCGCATCAGGCGGAGTTGTGCTTACCATACGTGAATTTCCACGTCAGATTCTCAAGAGTCCACGTCACCTCACACCACTTGTGGCACTTTGATGACTTATTTGAAGACTTCAGGTAGGGTTGTGTTCTCATTCATAGATGTCTAGGGTTCATCTCAAATTTTTTCCTAATCAAGTTCATGCTGCACATTCAAATTTTTACTGGCAAATTATTGGCAAACTCTTATTGGATTTTGGTACAGGCTCCTTTAACACTAAGCAAAATGTTTGGAAAAATGGATGAAATCACCAAATCTTTCTTCAAAGAATGCTAGATTTGTCATTTTTTGATGGAAGCTACTAATAATAGATAAATTTGTGAATGAATGTACACATGCAGGTGATTACATCCATTTTTTTTCCCTTTTCCTTGCATACATTTCACTATGCAAATCGTTCTACTATAACAAATAACAAATAAATTGGCTATCTTACAAGATGTGAATTTAATAGGCATTTCTTATTCACATGTTTCATTAGAGGGGATTTTGGGGTCCTGGAAGGCCATTTCAAGCACCTTCCAGTGCCTAGTTCCCAGCGGTCCCTGCGAATGCAACCGTTGCCACGTCACTTCTTTAAAAAATTAAAATTAAAAAAAAAAAATACTTCTCAAAATGCAAAAAAAAATTGAAAAAAAAATTAATTTTAATTTTTTTTTTCAAAAGTGATGTGGCAGTCTCCATGCCACATCACTGCACTGTGCGAGTGCTATTGTAGCACAATTCCCACGTTGGAAATAGGTTGGGAACTCGCAACCCTCCTGCAACCTGAAATCTCCTCTAATGCATATGATCTTCATAATTATGGCTTTTGTATGTACTAGGTGATTGTTTGAATTGTGAAGTGGCAAGTTGGTAATCAGATATAATCTTTTTTATCAAGCTTGTGTTGAATTTGATGTCTTTTGTTATAGGAAACAAAAAACATCGAGCTTGTGTTGATTGTAACAAGGTTTTCTTTTAGTGAAGGTTGTCAAAATCTTAGAGTTTTGTTGCTAAGTCAAATTAAGCAAATGGAAGATGGGGTTACAACTAAACCAACGATGTTAGTGTGTGAACATGAAAATACAAGCATATAAGCCTCGAGTATATGTATAAATAGATATCCTACAACCATTGAAGGTGCTTAGGTGCTAGTAATATAAGCACTTACAATATAGGTATTTATAACATAGTTACACTATAATCATGGAAGATTTCTATAATATAGGCACCTATAATATAGATGCATAGTCTTCTAGGCTTATAGGCTCATGTTCTTAGGCTCACATAATACCAACCCTCATAACTAAACTACTTTCACTCTTTCCAATCACCTTGTGCCATGTAGCAAAGAAAGCAAAAAGATAAGGCCAATCATGATATAGTTTGCATATAAATTTCATATTGATTGAAATCTTAGTAATTTTATGGAAGTTGCAATTTTAGTAATTTTGTAGAAATTGCAATTTTAGAAAAAACTGTAATTTGAGGAAACTTTTTCAACCTTTGGGTTCTAAGTTTAAATGAATTAGCATCAAGGGCACTATTGAACTTCATGCCATGAAGATCATATAAACTTCCTATGACAATGAAAAGGGGCTTATTTTGTGATGTTAACTTATTATTTAGGTTAGGATTTTAGGACTTGAAAGTTTTACTTTTTCTTCCATAACGACACAAATTCTTGTCACATAATAGATTTATTCACCTATGTGCTCACTAAACCTCTATATACTAAAAAAAAAAATCTCCTTTGAACAATAAATCTACCATTAAAAAAAACTCTCAATGCACATGAACTTCAAAAAAAAATTGGAGGTAGGATTTTTTTTACATTTCTTTTGGGCAATATAGAAAGCAATCTTTTTGATGGAGTAATGTACGAGTAGTTGTTTACAACTTTATTAATGGATGAAACTTAAATTACTCATCTCAAAGGGTGTACAATACATTCATCCCCAAGGAAGCAATTATATTCAAGTGACATCTTTAGAATAACAAATCAGCGATCTCATCCATTGAAAATGGGAGAATATATTTCTTAATAATTCCTTAAAAAAATTGTATTTATTTTGACCAAATTATTTCTCAAATAAAAATCGCTGATTGGAGATTTTTTTGTCTAAGTAAATTAGCCAAGGGTTGAGTGTATATTGCAACACGGAAAAAAGTAAGGTAGAAAGTGAAAAAAAGGTTGAAAAAAGTAAAAAGTCTCGAGGTCCGTCTTTAGCTTTTTGAAACCTATCCTTGCGACTTATCCATTCCTTTTTGTGTCCGTGGGTTTGGAGCTTTCTCTTGCAGCTCCTGCCATATGACGCCTACACCACCTTCTCACACTCTTTCGCAACCGCTTGGGTTTGCTTCTCCTCTCCGCTCGCCATCTCTCCTCAAGCAATCTTTTCTCAAGCAATTTTTTCTCGCTTGAGTCTTCTCTCATTCCCCCCCTAGAGTAGGAAGCGCTTGCCCCCGAAGATTCACCATGTTGGCTTCGCAAGCGCAGGCGCTTCTCGGCACCCCAACTTCGAATGGCATTCCCTCCTACACTGGCTTGGGGAAGAACTCCTCTCTCCCTCGCCGATTCAGTAAGACCTTGCCATCTTCCCTGGGATTCCGCAATAGACGAAGATTGTCTTGCCGGGCGTTGGAGAAGCAGACGACGTCGAAATCCTCTCCGAAGGTGAGCTTGTTCGGGGCGGAGCAGCAGCTTTCCGGGCCTCAGAAGGTGTTGGAAGGGTTACCTGCGCCTGCGAGGTACGTCTCCAGTGTGGCGATTGTGGCGGGGGCTTTGGCAGCTGGTTACTTCCTTGGAAAACAATACCGAGGGAATTATAATGAAGTGGCGGCTGTGGGAGGCGCGGTGGCGCTCGGGGCTGTGGGAGGGGCGGCTGTGGTTGCATTCAATGGGGCAGCTCCGCAGGTGGCTGCGGTGCAGCTCAGAAACTCGCTGGTGAATCACGCGGATCCGACGAGTGTCACTCCGGCGGAAATTGACCAAATCGCGAAAAGGTTTGGAGTCCTCGTCCTCGTCGTTTTCGCTGTTTTCAGACGAGTTTGTTGTGCATATCTAGGGTTTGGTGATTCGTTCTGGTCGTTGCTCCTGCGGAAATTGACCAGATTGCGAAAAGGTTTGGATTCCTCGTCCCCCGAGTCTTCACCGTTTGAGATGAGTTTGTGCGTATCTAGGGCTTGGTGATTCATTCTGGTCGTCACTCCGGCGGAAATTGATCAAATCACTAATAGGTTTTGAATCCTCGTCCTCCTCGTTTTGCGCCATTTTGAGGCGAGTTTGTGCATATATAGGGTTTGGTGATTCATTCTGTTCGTTGCTGCTTCGCCGGTGAGGAATTGGAGTGTTCCGGGATTCTTAGGTCGCGGAGAAAAGTTCTGGGGAATTTGAGTGTTGATTGAATTCTGTGGAGGATGCTTTGTGGTGTCAAATTCCTGGTTGCTCGTGTTTGAGGTAGAGGCAGCTTGAGTAGCTGGAATGAGCAATTCAACGTAAGAGGGAGTTTCAAGGCAAATTATAGATTGCATGAGCTGATCACCAAGTTCAATTGACGAAGATGAAATCTGCGCTTGCCATTTTTGGAGCGTACATGAATATCTCATGAGTAGTAGTGTTCTCATGTAGTGTTCTAGAGCGGTCACTTGTCAACTACTGTGCATTTGATATTGAAAATGAATACGTATGGTAGATCTGTTGGGATAACCCTCTCAGAAGTCGAATGCCTGGGGTTCAGGGTTTTACGCCGACCTCTTTCGAACGATAATCGAGATGTGATGATGAGGGAGAAAATCTCAGATTAGTCTTTACTGCGAAGTAATGTATCTGCTCTGAGTCCGTCCGTCTGATACGATAGAATGCACACGTCAGACTATGGTAGCGAACCTATTTATTTTTCATGGCTTTCAAGTGTTTCGAGTATTTTTCATTAGTGGATTGGACTTTTTCGGTGGTTAAAATTGGAGAGGATGCCAACGTGCTCAAATATGCACTATATATTTGGATGCTATATGAAGCAGCTATGAGTTTTTGAATTTTGAAGGAGTAGGGTCTTAATGACGAGCACAAACTCCTATTGAGCCATTGCATCTAAGATAGAAGCATCTGAGACTGATAAAGCCTGAAAGTATCTCATTTCTTACAAGTCATGCGGTTGGATGACACTTTCATTGGAAATGGATGACCTTTCAACCCACAGGAAAGGGACCTCACGCAAACGGGTTCCCTTCCTTAGTTTTATACTGTTGAAGTAACTGGAGTGTGTGCACTTGAATTGAGAGCTGGGACTGAGGATCTAACTGCAATCATTTCGGTTTGTCGATTGATTTCAGGTATGGTGTGAGTAGGCAAAACGAGAGGTTCAATGCCGAAATCAAGGACTTGTATGCGGGTTATGTCACGGGGATGTTGCCGCCTGGGAATGAGGATTTGAAGGGAGATGAAGCTGAACAAATTATTGCATTCAAAAATGCTTTGGGTTTGGATGATCCGGATGCTGCGGCCATGCACATCGAGGTACAATTCACCTTCTTAATGTATTTTCAGCTAGTGTTTTCATTTAGGAAAATTCCTTGCCATACACGCTCTATATCTCAGGCCTATTAGTCACAACAGGACTGTTATCTCAAAAAGCCTTTGTAGGTTAAAACTTTTACTAACTGGGTTACTTTAAATTGCACCGTGGCATGCAAGAGCTTGAGATAATAAAGAAGTCCTACACCTTGATTGGTTTAAGTATTTTTTATTCGTTTCATCTTGTTTTGTCAATGTTCACTTTACACTAAGACACACGACGAGATGGCGCTTTCGTGGCTACTATTTGGCATGCTAAAATTTTTTGGGATAAGAAAGTTTCAAACTTCCTTTTTGAGGTGGATTGGGTTTTGCTAACCACAAATGCATCATGGGGCGTTATAAATGCAGTGGATCATTTTAAGCTTTCTGTCTCCATGCTAGTTGCACATGATGTTGGTTCTGATTATCCGACCGATCTGTTTGAAAGCTGCAAGTGGACTTCAGTGAGGTTTAACACTTTAATTCAGAATCGAACTTGAAAGGATAACACCTTCCTCTTCGTAGATAGTATTCTTTTCTAGGATCTAATATTAGGAGGCACCTTGCTTTTACTGGAAGTTCAACCACGTTGTTGTCGCTTTGCAGATTGGCAGACGCTTATTTAGGCAGCGTATGGAAACCGGTGATCGTGAAGGTGCCGTTGAGGAGCGCAGGGTACGCAGTAAATTTTATTGTGTGTGTTTCACTTCTGTGCAAATTTTGGCCTTCGCGAGGTCAATGTTTTCATTGTTATTCATGACCTCGTAGTTGTATGGTGCCACAATCACTCAGCCGTTGTCGGATCCAATTGCTATGAACTCTAACAGAGTAACAATAAGAAATGAGTGCATGTCCAATTCTTTGCACTTATATGTAGACTGAAAGTTCTCGTTTTGACTACTTGCAGACATTCCAGAAGTTGGTATATGTATCAAATTTGGTATTTGGCGAGGCTTCGAAGTTTCTACTTCCATGGAAGCGGGTTTTCAAAGTGACAGATGCTCAGGTCAACCGCTGATGCCTCATTTAGCCCAATTTTTGGATGTAATTCAACAGTTAGCTAAAAATTTACGATGTGCTTTACTGAAAGTGGACGCTTTCAGGTTGACGTAGCAGTTCGGGATAATGCACAGCGACTCTTTAGTAGACTTCTTAGCACAGTTGACCCTGGTAAGCTTCTGCAGCTTTTTCTGGTACAGTGCATTGTGCCCTGAAGATCACATCCGCTGACATGTTGAATTGTGTAAAGGAAGATGTAGGTCATACCACCCTACGGATGTTTGACCTTAGTACTGTACGTAATATTTACGCATAGGTACAGTTTTGCATAGGAAGAATGTGCCTGCATGCTGTTCAACTCTTCTGTGGTTACTTTTTTCCTTGACGTGGTTATTCTGATCTGCTCTTAGGATCTAGCACGCAGGTGTACCCTATTATGTAACTGTCTGAGAGTCCTCGTACTTGGGCACGAATATCTCGAGGGTCCAATACTAAGTTGTCAAATGTCTGTTGTAGATTTCGACGTCCAGCGGATCAAGGAGTTGAGAAAAGCTCAGCTTAAACTGAAACTCACTGATGAGGTGATATGCTTTCACAACTTTAAAATCTGACATCGAATTTCGCTACTTTTGCACATCTTTTGGGAAGTTTGCATCATGAGTAAATTCTTATCAAGCGGTTTCTGCGCAACAGTGATTATCAAATATATTGGATAAGGGGGTGGACGGCCGTTTACCCCTCTAGCTTTAAACAGCATTCTCGAAGCAGACTGGATGTAATATTGAAGGTTGTATAGGTGATATGGAATAATATGGTAGTAGTTTTGGTAGTAATTACAGTGGTACCTAGAATGAGCAGGCCTTTAATTTTCGCCAATTCAGAGAAAGATGATTGGAGTTTTTCTTCTTTTCTTCTTTCTTGGAATAGTACGGAAAGATAGTGCACATGGCTTTGTGCACTTTTAAGGAATTAGGTGCTAGTACTACTCTCCTCATTGTTCCTGGTGATTTGTCAAACTTGATTGAAGCTGTAGATTTTTTTTTTAAATTGGTTCCTTTAAGTGTAGGTGACAGATTGACTGACGATGGCTGTCTTGTGTTGAAGGTTGCCGCTGAGGTTTTCAGAACCCATGTTCAAAAGCAACTTGAAGAACACATTATGGCTGCCATGGAAGTCTTCAAGTCTAGAGCTCGTATCAAGTGTGTTGCTCACCACCTTCATAGGGTTTTCTTATTTTTTGTTGTTGCATATTTTTGGACATTTATCCCTGCTGCTTGAATTGAATCAATTGACCTCCCTTAGTCCTAGAATTAAGGAAGCTTCAATTGAGCACTCTCAATATTTACTACTTTTCTCAAGAGAACCGGCATGGTCTCGGAGGGTTGACATGCGAAATATTTATTGTTACACAGAGACACTGCGAAAATAGTGAGGGAGCTGGACCACGCATTGGCCTTCAATGAGAAATTGGGTGCTATTGCATCTGAAGCGGATGCTGGTGATATTGTTCCCGGAATTGGCCCAATTAGTGTTCTAGGTGAGCTCATGCTTTCTGTTGCCAAATTTGATATCATTGGAATGAGAAATAATCTCGATGGAGACGTGGGGTTGTGGCTGCATCGGTATGAGTGGTCTTGTTTCTTCTTGCATTTTCTAGATGTGCAATTGAACGCGTACGCGATTGTATTTCAGGTGGACAATTTGAATCCGATCGGCAAATGGATGATCTTAAACAATTATACCGCATATACCTGACTGAAGCATTTGCTGGTGGCAAACTGGAGGCGGACAAGGTACAGATCTTAAACTCACAGTGAATATAGAGAGAGAGAGACCCTGTATTTTTGTTGTATAGATTGGTAACAGTTGGTGATCAGTGGTTGGAAGACTGCAATATCTTGTGCATGTGCACTGGAGCGCGTATTTGTAATCTTTGGAGACTTTCGCCCAGAAACCTACTGAACTTTAGGGGTTGTGGAACAGGTAGTTGCACTGGGCCAGCTGAGGAACACCTTTGGAATGGGCAAACGGGAGGCTGAAGATGTTATGCAAGAAGTCACTGTGAAGATATACAGGCGCATGTTGGCTAAAGCAGTGCAGAATGGTGACCTGGACGCTGCACCAAGCAAGGCCATGTTCCTTCAAAACCTTTGTGACACGCTACAGTTTGATCCTGCTAAAGCTGGTGAAGTCCACACAGGTATCCTCATCACACTCATCCTGGTATAAATTCAGATGATAAATCTGGACTAGAATTTTTTTCAGTGTCTCGATTTCACCGAGTCCCTGCAGGTGGAAAGCCCAATTCTGACTGTATGAATGTGTAGGAAGCATGTATGTCTGTTCTAGTTATGGGGAAGTAAGTTCTCTGGAACTGTGAACCTTGCAGAAATTTACAGGAACAAACTCGAGCAGTGTCTTGCGGATGGCACTTTGGATGATGAGGACGTCAAGAATTTGTTGAGGCTACGTGTGCTTTTATGCATTCCACAACAAGTTGTTGATAACAGCCATGCTGAAATATGCGGACGCATCTTCACGAAGGTACTTGCCTGGGTGGCATTTGTGTAAACTTCCTGAATTTAAGTCAATATTCTTCTGTTGTCTACATAGCATTAGAAGAAAGGTCCTTGAGTTCTATTTAGCTCCTAGTAGTTCACCATTAATGTGTCGAATAGTACACTATTCAAGATTCAGAGTCTGTGCTAGCAAGGTTCTTTTTGTCACATTGTACATCTGTCATGTAATTATGCAAATCCACTGTTCTTTATGGCTTATACAATAGTAAATATAGGGAACCAAGAGTCTTGAACGACTCCGAAATTTTTTTCTAGTGTTATGGAAGCATGCAGAAGTTTTTACAGCTTAGCCTATCATGATCTTCAATTTCATGATTTCGACGATGGTGCAGGTTGTGGACGATGCTATCAGTGCTGGTATCGATGGCTATGACGCTGATATGAAGACTGCCGTACGGAATGGAGTTGTAGGTTTACGTCTTTCACAAGAAGCTGCTATGGAGATTGCGGCCAAGGCGGTTAGTAACGTGCCCCTGATCATTGTACTTGCTTTTGACATGCACTGAATAGATTATTTGGAAGGACCTGCAGCGGTAGACGATTTAAGTATGTTAACTATATTTAATTTTCGTGTTATCTTATGGAAAAGGATTATTACTTCTCGATTTCTCGAAATTCCTTGCAACAATTGGAAACCGTTCTCAATGCTGTTTTAGTTTAAAGGAAATGTATTGGTATGCTCCTGGTTGCTGCTTTTGTACTGACATTCTTTGGTGCTATCCAGGTCCGGAGAGTGTTCGTGACGTATGTCAAGAGGTCAAGGAGCGCCGGTAGCCGCGTGGAGTCTGCCCGAGAGCTTAAGAAGATGGTCATCTTCAGCAATATCGTAGTTTCAGAACTTATTGCCGATATCAAGGGTGATACTCCAGCTCCAGTGAAAGAGGAAACGACGGCTCCCGAGCAGGACCCAAAAGACGTCGACATTGAGGACGAGGAGGACTTTGAGTCTATCCAATCTTTGAAGAAGACCAAGCCCGGAGCCCTTCTAGAGGGTCGAATGGAAAAGAAGTCGCAAAATGAAATCACCATCAAAGATGAACTAGAGTTACGTGAGCGAACAGATCTCTACAAAACCTACTTGATCTATTGTCTTTCGGGTGAGAGTACTGGCATGCCTATGGGCACTCAAATCGTTACTCAAAGGGACGACACCGAATTTGTGAGACTAGGCCAGTTGGGTCAAATCTTGGGCATGAATCCCAAGGAGGTCGCGGACGTTCATAAGGGTCTTGCAGAGCAAGCATTCAGTCAACAAGCCAAGGTCAGCTTCCAGGCCCATTTATACTTGCTTAACCCAAATTGGATCTCATCTGTTTTTTCAGCAGTTTTTGAGTAAGTCATAAGGGGCCTTTTTTTGTTTAACATTTATTTTTGACAAATACATGCAATGTTCTTCACTGATTGTGGTGATATGAAGTTTGAATCTGATTATTCTCAAACAATGAATTTTTGGTCCTTTAGGGGTTACAGAATCCATCTACTCTATTCTTCTCGAATTACTCTTTCTTGAATATCATGGGTTTGCATTTAGACTGCAGAATTGATAGTAGCTGGTTAGCATTTGTTGGATTCGATCTTATGTATCTTACTGATTATCAATTTGTATGATTTCAGGTTATTCTGGCTGATGGCCAACTGAGCAAAGCCCGTATGGAGCAGCTCACTGAACTCCAGAAGCAACTCGGCTTACCAGCAGAGTCTGCCAAGAAAGTGATCGAAGGAATCACTACAACAAGAATGTCAGGTGCTATAGAGACTGCAATCAACCAAGGACGGCTCAACGTCGAAGAAGTGAAAGAGCTCAGGGAAGCTGGAGTGGACATCGACGGTATGATCCCCAAAGCGGTCAGGCAAAAGCTCTTCAAGAAAGTAGTGGAGAGAACTCTCACTTCAGGAACTGGGGATTTCGATGAAACCGAGCTTTACGAGAAGATGCCCGGAGAGCTGGGTATCACCACCGACGAGGCCAAAAAGATAACCTTGGACCTCGCCAAAGAAAGGCTATCAAATTCCCTCATCCAGGCAGTGTCGAGTCTGCGACAAAAGAAGACTGCCGACGTGGTGAGTCTCCACTTCGAAACCTTTACCCCTAGTGGGTCTCCTGTTTTTTTTGCAGTTTTGAGCACGTCATCTGGTGACTTTCTTTTGCCCGATTTTATTTATTTATCGATTAGAACATGCTATATTCTTCATTGATTATAAATTTGGCCCCATGTGAAGTAAATTTCAGAGAATATGATCAATTGAATTAGTCATTTTAATACCATGAATCCTTGATCCGTTTAGGTCAATCTCGTCTATGTGCGGACAGCAATATTTGGAGACGTTGCCATTTATATAACAGAACCTCCTACTTAGTTCGCGTTTTGTGACTTATACCTGATGCATGGCTTTCAGTAAATTTTATATGCCGATACTGTAAAGGTAAGATAACGTTATGAATCTTTTTAAAAGAGCTAGCAGTGTTGTTTACAAGAGTGTTGTCAACTTTGTGGTTGATTCCAGGTTTCAACTTTGAACAACTTACTGGCGTGCGACAAGGTGTCCCCCTCACCTGCTTTGAAATGGGCAGTCAAGGATGAACTGCTTGACCTCTTCTGCATTTACGTCAAGGAGCCTCAGGCAGAGAACAAGGTGACAAGGTTACGGGAGCTTCTAGATATTGACGAGTCTCAAGCTAAGAACCTGCAAGAGATGGTGTCGAGCAGCGGCTTTTCGCTGGGTATGGAGGAGGACGAGTACGCTTTCTAGGTGCAGGTTTGTAATTGAGGATTCGATATTATGTATGTGATGGAAAGGGGATTAGAGGTGAGAAATTCGAGTAGAGAGTTTTTGTAAGTTTACCAAATTTTTAGGAAACACGGCATATGCTTGCACGGTGACTAGATTTTAGAGTTTTTCATGAGAGATTATTTGAGAAACCCATGTATTTGTGGTGTACATCTTTACCCCCTTCTTCATATGAGTCAGCCGCTAACTTCCTATCACATGTTTCTTTTTGCCATATTGTATTTCCAACTCAAGATTGGCATTAATTTTTGCTGTAAGAGCTTGATCTTTGCTCCTCGGTGGTTTGAGAATCGATTTGAAATTCAACTACCGTTGGTATGGGCAAAAAAGGTAGGGTTGCAGGATTGCTTGTTTTTGGTGGCTGGGATTTTGAAAAACATTGCCAGGGTCATCCACAGTCTGTGTCTTATCCAAGTTGTCAAAAAAAATTCAACCATACCTTTGTCAAATTCTTATCAAGCCTATCGTCCTCAAGCGTTAACCCTTTAAGGTAGAAACACCCAAAAGCGTCCTTGTTCTCATTCATGTACCCTAGATTTCCATTAAATGTGTCCCTAGACTTTCATTAATATGTCCTTCAAATGCATCAGTAAATTGTCCCCATACTTAAACTCTAATGTGCTAACTGCTGATTTTTGGAGATTTCAGTTTAAGATCCACTTACATGATGGTTTTAGAGCATCCCCACCAGGGAGTTCTCTTTCCCTAAACTCGGGACCTCAATCTAGTCAACCTTGACTTTATAGGGATGAGACCTTGCGAGTTCTCTATATGAGCTCCAATATAGGGAATTGGGCCCAACTTTTACTGAGTTCTCTATAAATTTGGGGTAGAGCTCTTGTTTCGAGACCGGTGCGCGCAAGCTTCTGTATCCCCATCCCCATCTGAGGTCCTCTCCCTAAATTTTTAGGGATACAGAACTCCCTGGTGGGGATGCTCTTAGTGGTCTAGGGAGCTGCCACTTTTAAAATTAATAGAAATTACATGTCATATTTGAAAAATGTAATTTTTTTTTTTGAATATTTGTGATTTTCAATTGCTAATACTACAAAATATTGGTTTTAGGAAAAGGTGCCTCCAACTATGTTGAATTGCTTATATTGACAGTTTTGGGTGTTTCCACTGTAGGTCATAAGGTAGTTAAGGCAATTTGGGCCAAAACAAAATTATTGAGGGAATCTCTTTTAGAAGAAATCTAGGTAGATGTGCACAATCCCACCATATGAAATGGAAGAGTAAGAGATGGACATGTATAGAAAATGATCATAATCCACTATCTTCATTGAAAGAGAATTGTGATCAAAGTGAGCATATAAATAGCACTTGTCCATGACATATGAAAAAATGTGAAAAACAATGTCTCAACATTGTCATCAAGAGAAAAAAGGCAAGAGTGAGATATTTTGGATTATGAAAACGTCGTGGTAATATTGTCAAATACAAGAAAATCAAATGCAAATGTGTATTTTGCACCAAAAAATACAAGCATTATATAGGAAACATTTGGATTTTGGGTACACTAGATTTTTTTATTGAAAATACCTATAAGTTCTTGAATGTAATTTTCTTTATTAATCAAAGCTTACAATAGCAAAGGTATAGGTTGCAAGTACTTGATTGCAAATAACTAGATAGGGAAATGTCATAAAATCCTACAAGAATTGCCTACAAGTTCTTGAATGCAATATTCTTTATTCATCAAAGTTTATAGTAGTAGAGGTATAGGTTGCAATTACTTGATCAAGAATAATTGTGTAGGATAAAATTTTACAAGAACTTTGATTATACAGAAAACTCTATTGTACACAAATGGAGACACCATATTTCTTTTAGGCCTTCTTCATTTACTACAATGGTAACCCAAATAGACATTCTTTGATCATTGTTCCTCCCAAAATATTCCTCAGTTTGTTTGATGTTCCCTTTAGGTGCACATGTGGTTCATACATCTCGCATCTTTTGCGCTTCTTTCTATATGTTATATGGTGATTTCTTTATATAATCATGTATAAAACTCCATAAATTCCACACACACAAATATTTTTTTTATTTTTTATTTTTTTATTTTCCAAGATCAGATATTTACATATGGTTCTCCACCAAAAAGATTAGAGAGTTTATTAATATCTTAGAGCAATGTTTTTGTATGCATCAATTTACATTGTAAGAGATTCTATATTTGTAGTGAGAAAATGAGTGGGTTTGGGTCTCCCCTTGGATAAAGGTTATTTGAAATTTTGTACAAACTAAGGGGGGGTTGGCATGCCCTTGGCACTAAGTCCTCCTAAAAATTGAGACAACAACTTGATTAAAATTGCCTCTATAATCTTCAAATACATCAATTGGGCTTTCTTAAGTCCACCCACTAGTTGGAGGTGCAACCCAACCATACACTGGCAGGTGTTGAAGATTATGAAGGTAGGTTGCATCAAACAAATACAATATGCACTTCTTCAATTTTGAGAAGGAATTTGTACCAAAGGGCACCTCTACCTAATGAAGTGTCATTCAAGAAATAATTTTTTGAGCATTTTGGAAAATTTGTGAATTTGTTTGAGATCTTTTTGGTCTACTTATGAGGTCACAATTTAAGAGGAGGAATTTCTTAGTTCCCATTCTAGTAAGGTAGAATTTCTTTGCTTTGGAAAACATTTGAACTCCAAACTAAATGTCTTTCCAATTGAATATATAATTTCTTGTCAAGTTTAAACAAGGATTTAAGTTGGGGTATAAATACATATTGTTTTATCATATTGATTGGTCTTTTGAAAGACATTTGTTGAGTATGTCCTTATTGGATTGGAGAGTTTGGACATCATATTGGGTTTTTTCTATTCTTTTTGCTTGGAATCAACTTAATTTCTTGCCATCCATGTTAATAGCCCTTAATCTCTTGGAGCAATTTTCTTGTGGGAATCAATTCATGTTGTGAAAGATTTTATATCTAGAGTGAGACAATGAGTGGGTTTAGGACTTTCTCTCTCTTTAGTTTATGGTTATTTAGGATTTTGTATAGATTGAGGGGCATTCAACTTGCCCTCACTTCTAATTCCTCTTCAAAATTCAAGAAGAGTTTGTGTTCATTTGGTATTGCATGCCCTAAAAGTCTTCAATAATTGTTTGGATATGTTTGGTGTTGCAAATACAATTCTAGGGGAAACCAAGATTCAAATTGAGGAGGTTCTTCAAATAAGAATGATTACAATACAAGTACAAACAAGAACTACAATGAGAGATTTAGAAATTAGGCTAGATTGATAGCAAAGACAAGAACAAGAGTGGATACAACTAGTATTGACAAGAGTAAGGAAAAATATTCCTTAACTCTTTTTTTTTACTACTTGGTTGACTAGACTAACCTACTTTGGCCATGAGGTAATTATATTTAATGTAGTGACTTGAATCTCAAGTTATTTTATTTGCACCACTCCAATTGTAGCTCATGGCATTGTCACAATGTTTTGAACCTTCTAGGCTAACCGAGGCATTGATCTTTGATTGATGATCGGTTGATAGTGGATAGTGGATTGCAAATATGCCACATCTATGACGATTGGATTGCAACACCAAAGCAAGCAGACAAACTACTTGGAACATCTCCATTTTAGCCACAATTCCACAATGTACTGTAGAATTGCCAATAGGGACAAACTAAAGTCAACCTCCACTCGAGGATAGTCACAACAAATTGGTGAATAGGATCAATGTTTATCTCAAATTTCACCTGAAAAAGTTTGGGTTTTACTAGCTCCACCAATGGATTTTTTTATGCACAATTATACATCATTTGGCTATAGCCCAAAGATGATGGCTATTTTTTGTAAATGAATTCTTCATTTTTGTATCAAAACAGTTAGATTACTATTGTATTTCAAGGCAAATAGCTAAATTTTATCTAAGTATCACCCAAGTATCATTGTAGTAGTACTTTTGTATGGTTTTATTTCCAAAAAAAAAATTCATTTTGTCCTCATTGACCTAAAAAGTGGTACTTTTGACAATTTATCCCCAAAATGTACCCTTGTATTTTTTTCATTTACTATGAATGCTTACTTGTTGCAATCTATGCTCGGGGGGGTCATTTAGAGTGTCCATTAGAAACCACGTGCAAACAAAACTTTGGACCCCCTATATAATTTTTGAATTTTAAATAAAACAAAATTAAAAAAATATGAATAGATTTTTCTACTTTGAAAGTTTATGTTTTGAATTATTGATATTTTTATTTGTTAATAATAATTAGTTACAAATTTTTGAAGTAAAAAGATACACTGTAGAACTGAAAATAACTTTCACACCCCTATATTATATAAGAAATTTTTTCTAAAAAATGAACAAAATTTTTCTAAAAATAACTCATTATTGAAAGCTCATTTTGAGTTGAATGTTGACTCAATGGTCATCTAAATGTGTCCTCTATAATTATTTGAGTTGAAAAACATGCCATTTTAGTTCATTTTCAACCTCTTCTAGAAATAATTTCATATTTTATTTGAGTTGGAAATTTTGGCAATAGAAAGCTGTAGTCATTATTAAAAAAATTTCAAAATTTAGGTTGAAATTATAGTTTATTAGAAACCACTTGTTCGCACGTGGTTTGTCAAGTAGAACTAAGTGCACCCCCCGAGAATCTATGAAGCCAAAAGGTCTCAAATTTTTTCTACACATTTCATAGTAGTATAGGTCAATACCATGTGTTTGAAAATGAAAAATATGATTTATTTCAATTTTCAATCAATGCATTAAAAATGGTCGTTCTAGAACAACTTTAAAATGTAACTATTATCTCAAATTCAAACTTGATTTAGATAAAGAACAATTTTTGTTTACTATTGGGATTTTTTATCCTTCCAAATAATGATTTGTCAAAAAAAATTAAAATCTTGCTAATGTAGTTGCTTTGGAGGGGGGACATCCTCTTAGTGCAAGATGATTTGGAATGTATAAGATACCTCTATTATCTTTGAAAATTAGCATGCAATGAACTAAGTCTATAACAACCTATGCAATGTTGAAAATTCATGAAGTTGGATAGTGCCTTCTCAACAAAGTTGAGTCAAACTATATTAATCCTACAAGGTAGGGCCCAAAATTTATTTTCTTTTAACTTCAGTCATTATAATCTTGCAATCTAGATGGTCAAATAGGCTGAAATTTTTATCACATTCCTATAGAAGTCTAGTACTAATTATACAATTGAAAGTTTGAAAAATGCTTTTATTTTTCAATTGTGCTCAATGCACTAAAAACTAAAAAATTTGGATATTTTTTGTAAAAAGTAGTCAATTGAAGGAACTATGGGGATCAATAGTAATAAGTTTTTGGTTTCATTTTAGATAACATTAAATTCCCCTTTTCTTGGCTATAACAATTTATAATCTCTTGTACGTACTATTCAAAATGAAATAAGAGACCCAAACTAAATAAATTCTTTATTCCTAAAAAGAGATGGAAAATGCCTTATTGCTGTAGAATGTGTAATTTTGGATGTAAAGATGTACTTGAAGGTGGAAGAAAGCTTCAATTGGTGTGAAAAGTATAAAGTGAAGTCATAAACTATTAATGAGATTGTTACATTAAAAAGTGATTTCTTTTCTAATGTTGCTTTGGTATTTTCATAAACTCTTTCACACACTTAACAAACAAAAATGGTGCAAGCTCACTTATATTGTCACTTAGTCAAGGTGCGGAGTGTGGAAGGAAAGTTGAAATTCCATGATGTTTTTGAATTTTATATTCATTTCAATGTAAGAATGGCCATTCATTTACTTTTGTAACAAACATAGTGTGAATTGTTCATACTACATTACTGCATTTGGGATTGAAAACACCATATATTTTTTTCATACAAAGAGAGCGATACGAAGACAATGAATGGATATAGGAATGAGAGTGTTTTACAAGTAACCTGAAAATGGACAATTATAGGCTATGTTGGTGACCCCTTGGAAGTACTTATGGATTAAATCAATTTTGCCCTGTGCATGCTATCATTTCATGGCACTTGATTTTACTACATCTAAACCTTACATACATCATTGAATTACATTTCAGTATGACCAAAAATATCAGTAAGGTACACTAATAATGGCATTTAGTGTTATGTTACTAATAGTGTTACTTAATTTTTACTAGACCCATTTAGAGTTTTACTTTCCACCTTTTGTGAGCTCATTTCTAATATAAAATTACCTTTAACACTAAATGAAGTCTTCTTAAAAATTTATATCCCAAAAAAATTCAAAAAGTTGTCAAATAGTGCCTATATTGACATTTAGTGTTGCCAACACTATATACCATTATTAGTGTAGCGTGCTCATAAACTATCACTTTAAGGGATGATTTGTCTTTTTCACAGGTTTCCAGGGACAAAATAATTTTTAGCTCATTTTTCAGAGAAAGAAAAATAGATGTGGAACCTAGTACAAGTGGTTTTGTATTTTTCCAAGCATTTTTTAATTACTTATAAATTTTCAAAGATCCAAGTCATAGGCACCTATTTGTGACCATAGGTGTCCCAAAATCCATCCCCTTGTGACTTATAAAGAAATGTGCAGAAATCACAGCCAATGATAGGTTTTTACAATAAATAAAAACATTTCTTTTTGAATTCATCAACAGAGCAAAGAAGTCCATTCAAGGATCACTTTGCATCCATTCTACAGCTACCTACATGACAATCTGAAGAAGAGGAGTGGATTTTGAACCACCTACCTTATGCAATTACACAGAGTGAACTATAAACTATACTTCAAAGTTTCATTATTTTTAATAAAAAATAAAAAAATTGCATCGTAATCTTTTGCAAACTTCATAAAAACTTACAAAATTGTTATACCTAAATCACTCATAGTTTCTACCTCATTATGTGTGGCTTTAGTACACATCAACATCTTCATGAATAGTGACAAAATTATCTTGTAGGCATACAATTGCAAATCACAACAATCTTATTTCTTGTGCTTTAACCCCAAAAGTTCTTTGATTATGTTATCACCAAAAATGCTCAAAAATTGTCATTTCTAGTATAAGTATTAAATCTTAGAAAAAAATTATTTTTGGACACATGTTAATATAGGATCTTGTAGTACGCTAGTTTGAAAATATGTAGAAAAAATTTCAGAAATTAACACCACGCGGATTGCAAGATATTAGTGTTTGAATTGACAAAATTCTTTTTGTTGGCCTTGCAAAAACTAGGTAGTTGCACTTCACAAGGTCACATTTGTATGAAAAAATGATGATGTTGGTGGCTTCTTTGGATTCATTCTTCAAGGCAAGTTTAGCACATGCTTGAAAAATTTTAGATCATTTTGAATTGTACAACATATGGGAATGAAATAGTAAGTAGAAAGAAGTAGAAAATGATTTGAAGTTGTTAAGAATTTAGTTATGGAATTGAAAAGTGTCAATTCCAATGGTTGTAATATTTTAATAAACAATATACACCCAATGCTTCTTTTTTTCCCAAAAATATTGAAAATTGAGTTAAATAAAGGATTTCAAAGTTTATTTTAGAGTAGAGAATCTATAATTGCCCACTAACTAAAACTCCTCCCAACTTTCATCTCATTCATCAAAATGGAATGATTCAAAGCTTTCCATGTATATATAAGTGTAGAAAACCAATTTCAAATTTTTGTTTATGAAAAAAATGATTTTTTTGACGTGCCTAGATAGCTCGGCCGAGAAAAAACTACATGTCATACAATAACTTTTTAAAGATAAACCTCATCCCCATGTTGTGTGAAAATTTCAAAGAACAAAAAAAAATTCCATTTGTAGTGAACTACCCGAAATTGCTATGTAGGCAAAAAAAACAGTTTGGTCTTTTCGAGGTTAAAACAAGTTTTTCACAACTATTGTCAAGTAAAGATAACTATTGTGCTTGTATTGCCATTGCAAGTGCACTAAATTATTTTGTCAGTGTCATTGTTATTACAAAAGAAATGAACCCTTCAAAAGGCTGCCAGTGATTCATTTTCGATAGCTGTACAGTGCAAGTACAGGAAAATAAAATAATAATAATAATTTTTTTTTAATTTTAAGAAAAAAATTGAAATTGAAAGTCGCCATTTGACGTGACACTACTAGTTCCACATCAAACTAGCAAAAAATAATAATAATAATAATCTTCCATAATTGCACCATAATCTTTTCGTGGATTTAGATTTTTTGTAATGGATATTTAAGATTGGAAATTATTGATAAATTATGCCATAACTTGTAGAAAATGATAAGTAATTTTAGATTGTGAGAACTTAAGGAACTCAAATGACATCTAAATGAGGTGGACGCAAGTGTGTCTTCAACCATCTCAACTATAATAACTTTTGGACACCTTTAACAACAAAATAACTCTTTGAAAACCCAAAACTTCAATTCAATGGTCACTCCCTAAAAGAATTTGCAACTAAAACTTCTTGCCTGTTCATGTTTTGGGGAATTATTTTCAAAGATTTTTACATTAGACTAAGTTAAAGAAGATGTATGTTGATATAGATATTGTTACAAAGCATAAACATTATTATATCACATGTATTGATATAAAATAAAAGATGGTCTCAAAAAATATTTTGGCTTCATGAAAGTCATTGATTTTATTTTTATCTTGAAAGAAAGGTTGAGAAAATAAAATTTGACTACAAAAATGAAAAACTAAATTTGAAAAACATTAGTACAAATTATGGGAGACAAAAAGAAGAATTTTGCAGATGCAGAGTTAGAGAGTGAAATGGGTTTCTTTCAAGAACCTTTAGTACGCTTGAAAAATGTCGAAGTTGAGGCGGCCAAATTCAAGGAAGAAGGTGATATGGAAAAAGCTCTCTTCTTAAGTATGCAAGTAAGTGTTATCTTTCAATGCATTTTGTTGAATGCATTTTAATACTTCTATTATAAAGTAATGAATATACAATCAAAAAATTTACAGTGGAAAAAAAGTAAAAAAAATGCATTCTACGAAGAATAGTTTATTTAATACATATTTCACTAGAAGTATCATTTTTCTTCTCAATCATTGTCCTAATCTAAAATCTTTAAACCTAATAATATGTTTTTATATTTAATAATACCATGTATTTCAAATTTTCAATTATTCAATTTTAAAACTAAATCTCCGTAACTATACATTTATAAGTAATATTATAAATTGAGTTTGAAGAAATTTTATAAAACCAATAATGGTCACTTTATGCATTAAGAGAATTGTATATAGTTGATTAACAATTTAAAAAATGGTTTATCTTATTTTTTGAAACTAAAATTTTCATTTTATATAATTTGGATTTTATATATTTTAAATTAAAAGAATATTGAAATACTCTAATGTCATCAAACTATTCAAATGAAACAAATTAGAACTTAAAACATCCCGTTTTATATACTACGTATATGCATTCAAATTCTCTTCTACAAGATGTTAATGTCAATCATTTAAATTTATAAGACCACTAATAGGTAGAGCTTCACTTAAATTTAAATTAACCAAAACCTTCTATGAACTCTTTCTTTACATGTTTTTTACTTGATTTAAAAGTCCATTTTACCAATTCATATTTGTGTGCACAAAAAATATCTAAATATAATATAAATTATAAATTTAAATTTAAAAGCTTGAAAGCATTAAAGAATCTGATGCCATACTTCAAAAACTTGTTGCACCATAGAAATGAACTTTTTTACCAAATTTAACCAAGATTAACGACCTAAATGAGCTTAAGTAATGTTTATTTTATGACAGCAATTAGCACTTGCAAAACTTTGTTATGAGGATCCATCTATTGTTGACCGTGAAGTTGTATTGGGAAAAGCACATCTCAATTTGAGCAATATGTACCATGACATGGTACATAATGCATAGCGTAATTGAAAATATCATTATAGTTATATTTCATATTTGATTGTTCATGAAGATTACAATATGTTTCTATAATAACGTCCAACATTTTTATAAGATGACTTTGATATTCAAATTATTGGTAGTTGATGATTTTATTAGGGCCTTGGAGATCAAGCCTTTTTCCATGGGCAAAAGGTATACATATTTTTCAAATTAAAAAATATATATTTTTTCCTCTATATTGTTGCAAGGTGATGCTATAATGTTCTACTCTAGTTACTTTTAAATTTTATTATGGTTTCTAAACTATATTTTGTTTTTCTTAAGCTTTTAAAGTTAGTAAATGTGAATTAATTGAGTTTCCTCCTTGTGAGTGATGATGGATTTTTAAGGGTGAAATATTATTTGATTAAGCATCATTTTGATGCTGATGAAGGCAATAGAGAGGGTGGACCCTTCTAAAACAGGCGTAGGCGAAAATAATGATATGACTGTATCAACCTTAATAGCTGTTGCAAAAGCCATGATTCAACGTAAAAGTGTAGATTAAAGCATATATTTTATTTTAAGCATATAAGAAAAAATCAAATAACCAAAACTTTGTATTTTAATATATACAAGACATCTATAATTTGAGAATTATTGTGGTATTTATATTGCATTAATCAATATTTTTAATGCCTTTGTATGTACAGGTTGTGATCCCAAATGTGTAAATTACCTACAAAGGGCACTTGTGATCAATCATGAGATTCATGGTTCTGATGTATACCTTCTTACTACATTAATCTCAACTTTTAGATAGTACTTTCAAAATAAGTAATTCATAATTTGTACACATTATATTTGTTTTCTCCAGTGAAGCAATAATAGGACAGATAGATGATTTTTCAACAAAAAAATTGAACATAAATTGTTTTTTAAAATGATTGATTTGATGGTTTATATAAATATGTAATATGCAAATGTAATATTTATAATTTAAAATGTAATACTGGAATGTCCTATCAAAAATTGTTTGATGATTGAACTTGAAGAAAAGTCATGTGCTGTTGGTCTATATAATATATATTAAATATATTTCACGCAGATCCATTTTGATTGCAAAAAATTAGATATATAATTTTTAATTGAAATTAGTATAGATAATAATTATTCAATATCTATTGCACCCTACTTTATGTGAAAAGGATGTGAAATTATTTGAGGATGATTGCTATGTAGAATAATAATGTTGATTTGGATGTTGGATTGAATGAGTTTTCTTTTGTATAAACAGCATGATTCAAATTTTTCCATTCATGAAGGATTTGGAGATTTCTATGTGAATCTTGGAGATAGCCGAGCTTTATATAAAGAAACACAATCATCAAAGTCAAAAGAAACGTCAATTGATGTTAATGATAAAAAACATGAGAAAGAACGTGATGACTACCAAAAGGCTATGGATGAATATGCAATAGTAAGTTGAGCAAAACTTGGTGTAAGTTCATTTCTATATTTGACATCAAATATTGACAATGTAAAGAATTTTAGTGGCCGTAGAACCTAATTCAATGATTTTATAGTTTGTACATGGTGTAGGCATATGAAAAGATAGCAGGTAGTGGCAAAGCAACTAGAGCGTTTGAAAGCGGTGGTACAAAGGATGCAAGAATGGGAAACATGTTTGGAAAGGCTGCAAAGGTAGAAAATCTCAATATTCATTTTCACTATAAGAAACTCAAATGTTTTTTTGAAGCAATTTTAGGTGACATCTACTTGTTTTTAATGTTAGTAATAATGTCAAATGTAACATCTTGACATAAAAACAAGTAGATGTCACTTATAATTGTGTAAAAAAAAAATTATTTTAGTGTTTATTGCATGTATTCTATACAATCCTAGAGAGTCAATTTAAAAGCCACTCTAGTAACAACAAATCATGTTCATATATCACTTTAAGGATTCAATGTAAGAAGAAAATGAAGTACTTTCTAATTGAATACTTTACATCATTCACTTTGTATTAAAAAAATATATTTCTTTGAATGGCCCTTCAAAAATTAAAGAATTACTAAATTATTAAAAAAGAAAAGCTAAAGTACCTTTTACAATTTTATTAGACCTTTGAATCAAAATTTTGTGAAGTAGTGTCGAAGTAAACAAGGAAATGATGAAGAAGCTGCAATAGTATATGAGAAGGCTGTTGCATGCCTTGAATATGCATCACGACCCAATAAAGCAAAACTAGCACAAATGTATTATGAGCTTGGCATCACTTATCACAAGATCAAGGTGAGATTTTAATTGTATCGAATGCAATAATTGTGATTAGTACAATAGAAAATACTTTAATATAAATAATACCATGGTTTTAATTATTTATAATATATTGTTTGAATTTATAGAAATATTCCTATTCAATGGATGCTTGCAAAAAAGCAATTGGATACCTTATTGGAGAAACAAAAGATGGAGAAAAAAATGGTCAAGAACCACTTTTATTATTGATAAAGAAACAACAAGCAATCACATTTTATGATGGAAATGAAGTAGAGAATGCAAAGACAATGTTTGAGGAATTGATGGCACTTCAAAGAAAAGAGTATGGTGGAAGTAGTGTCATTATTGCCGAGGTGAATTCAATTTATTTTAAAATATCATGTTAGAAATTATCATCCTCTATCTCATTTCATCAAGTTAATAGAGTTAAATGTAAAGTTTTCCCTAGTTTGTACCAAGGGTGTTAGAAGAAGGCTAGCTTAACAAAGAATAGTACAAAATAAACATAGCACCAAACTCCATAAGATTAATTCTATATATAGGGCAATCATCGAGGCACAGGAAAATTTAAAAATAAATAGTATGACAAGGAGGGCAAAGCTTAATAAGAAATGCTTGTTTATTTTCAGAATTCTTGACAACAAGGAAATTGCCTAAAGTAAACACTTGTCTAGAAATGCATGATTTCACTGATTATGTAGATTTCACACAGCAAGAGTAGGTTACATGAAATAATCCTCCCACAAAATGAATGGGACATTTTTTGACAGGGATTTATGTTTGAAAAAAAATCTAGAGGTGGTAGAACAATCTAACAATCAACTTAGTATTATATTATATATGTTTTGCAGACCCTAAAGTATTTGGGTGATGTACACGTTGCACTTAAGGACAAGCCACAAGCAGCAAAATTCTATAACCGTGCGTTACACATCTTAAAGAAACAATTGGGTTCTACGGACCAAACTGTAAAACAACTTGAACAATACATTAAGCAACTCAATCTCAAAGACTAACTTAATTTGGAATAAATTGTAGACAACTTGTTAAAGTCTTGCTCAAGAAATCCATTGTATTTGCATACGATATGAAACTAAAATATTTGCACAAAGTGAAGGATTAGAAGAACATTTTATTATTGATTCTGGAAGTTTAGACAATGTTCTTGAGTAGTAGTAAGAATAATTTCTTTCAAATTTTCATTTTCTACATGTCTTGCAATGGGATTAACCCCTAAAGGACTAAATTGTGTTTTTTTGGCAACATAGCAATTTTGGGCAGTTCACTATGAAAAAGATTTTTATTTATTTTCTTTGAAATTTTCACACAACATGTGTCCAAGGAGTAGCTTTAAGGTGCAACAATTTTCCAAATTTTCAACTACATGGTTAAAAAGTCATTGCATGATATGTAATTTTTAATGCTTTGGAGTAGCTTGGGCTTGGGCAACTCAAAAAAATAACTTTCTAAGGAAATAAAAATTTGAACTTGGTTTCTTAAATTTATAAATACATGGAAAGTTTTGAATCATTCCATTTTTATTAATGAGATGAAAGTTATGAGGAGTTTTAGTTTGCAAGCACTTATGGAATCTAGCTACATTGATATAAACTTTGAAGTGTTTTTATTTAACTCAAATTTCAATATTTTTGAAATAAAATAAAAACAATGGACGTAGATTGTTTATTACAACTTTACAACCTTTGGGATTGACATTTTTCAATTCCATAAATAAATTCTTATCAATTTAGTATTTTAAATTATATACTCTATTTCTTTCTACTTCTTATTTTCTTTCAAGCATAGATATGAAAAAAAAATTGTGGAAATTTTTTATATGTATTTCAACTTATTTCTTCAACTCATTATAGAGAATAACAAATTGTAGGATCTACAAATTTTGTGTAAAAATTTTGAAAGATGAAATCCAACCAATCAAAAAGAGTTGAAAATACTTATTTTTAAAATTTAAGGGACTTGATCTTGCAATTGGTAAGGTTTCTTCTTTTGAAATTTATGGATACTAAAGGATACTATGGTTGGATTTATTAATGAGCAAGAATAGATGAAGATTTTAGCCATGCTTTGAGTTTTACCCCAAAAGCTTTTTGACTATGTTTTCACAAAAACTGCTCCAAAAGTGCCATTTCTAGTACAAGTACCAAATTTTACAAAAATATCATTTTTGGAAATATGTAATCATAGGATCTTGTAGTACATTGGTTTGAAAAAAATTCAAAAATTTCCACCATGTAGATTGCAAAAATCTTTTTTTTGGCCTTGTAAAAAATCAGGTAGCTGCACTTCACAAGGTCACATTTGTATGAAAAATGTCCAAAATGTTAGTGGTGCTTCTTAGGATTCATTCTTCAATACAAGTTGGCTACATGCTTGAAAATTTTTAGATCATTTGGAATTGTACAACATATAAGAAAAAAATAGTAAGTAGAAAGAAGTAGAGAATGATTCAAAATACTAAATTGTTAAGAATTTATTTATGGAAATGAAAAATGCCCCAATTCCAATGGTTGTATTGTTGTAATAAACAATCTACATCCTATGATTTTAGTTTTTTCCAAAAATGTTGAAAATTGAGTTAAGTAAAGGACTTCAAAGTTTATCTTAGAGTAGAGATTTCATAACTACCTTCAATCTACCCGCAAACTAAAACTCGTAACTTTCATTTCACTAATCAAAATGAAATGATTCAAAGCTTTCCACTTATACATAAATCTAAAAAAACAATTTTAAATTTTTATTTTAAAAAAAGCGATTTAAAAAAAAAGTTTTTTTAGCTATGTGAATTACTTGCACTACATCATTGAAACTACATATCATACAATAACTTTTTAACCATGTAATCAAAAGTTATGAAAATTGTCGGGCCTTGGGCACATGTTATGTGAAAATTTCAAAGAAAAAAGAAATTCCATTTGTAGTGAGCTACCCAAAATTGCTATTTTACCAAAAGAATGCAGTTTAGGACTTTAGGGGTTATATAGATTTAGGAAACTGAGTTAAAATTTTTTATTTCTTACAAAGGTTATTTTTTTATCCCAATGTCCAATGAAAAAGAATTTATATCCCGAGAAAGATAGTACATTCCTAAACCCTTCAAAAACTTCCAAAAATCACTTTAATCACTTTCAGAAATTATGTGACATCTTGCAAACTTATTAGATATCCTAAAAACTCATTCCAAGATTTTCAACTTGTATGAGGTATGCAAACTTATATGAGGTTGAAGAAGTCATAAACAATAGTATACACCAGGTCTTTATTGCTCTGTAAGCTACTTAAGTGCTAGGATTTTTAGACTTTGAAAACTTTGAATACCAAAATTTCAATTTTTCTCATAGAGATGTTGGTATTTGATACAACTAACATCTCTATGGACCTCCAATATGAATGAAAAACTTAAAAGACCTTCAAGTTTAACCCCTCTCAGAGACTATGTTTTCACCAAAACTGCTCCAAAACTGCAATTTCTAATACAAGAACCAAATTTTAGATGAATTTTTTTTTATACATAAAATCATAGGATCTTGTAGTAAAATATTTTGAAAAGAGGTGGAAAAAATTTCAGAATTTTCCACAATGTAGATTGCAAGATATTATTGTTTGAAGTAACAAAAATCCTTTTTCTGGCCCTGTGAAAATACGGGCAGCTGCACTTCACAAGGTCACATTTGTATGAAAAAATGTCCAAAATGGTGGTTACTCTTTGGATTCATTCTTCAAGTCAAGTTGGCTGCATACTTGAAAGATTTTACATCATTTGGAACTGCACAACATAAGGTAAACCAGTCTATGACATGCAGAATGACTGATTTGGTATGTTGTCATTAGCAAAATAAAATCAGATTTTTTTCTAGCAGAGACAACTTTGAGAAATGAAAGAAGTAGTTAAAATTTTAGTTTTTGGACAAAGTAGGAATTTGTTATGAATTTTTAAAGTATTTTTCCAAAACAGTCTGTAGACTATTTGAAATCAATAAAATATGTCTTCATGATGGTCATCTTACCACCTAATGCAGTCTTCAGATTTCCTAACACAACCACAAGAATTTTTAATGTGGCCATCATACAAAGGAATAAAAAAACAACTCTTCATGATGAGTTTACACTCACAATGTGTAAGTGTCCTATGACAGTCATTACTAATTCTATCACAATCACCTAATGCACTAATGTGGGCCACTAACCAACCTAATTAAATTGTAGAAGCAAAAATCTGAAATGGACTGTAATGGAGGGGTTATGTAGATGTCTGCATTAGACAGTTGGCCTGTCATAGGCTGGTTTACCTTATAGGAAAAAATAGTAATTAGAAAGAAGTACGAAGTGATTCAAAACACTAAATTGTTAAGAATTTAATTATAAAATTGAAAATTTTCAATCCCAATGGCGGTAATGTAGTAATAAACAATTTACATCCTATGTTTTTATATTTTTCAAAAAATATAAAAAATAGAGTTAAATAAAGGACTCCAAAGTTTAATTTCAAGTAGGAAATCCATAACTATCCACAAACTAGAACACCTCATAACTTTCATTCTGTAAATCAAAATGGAATGATAAAAAGCTTTCTACATATATATAAATCTAGGAAACCAATTTAAAATTTTTATTTTTGAAAAAAGAGATTTTTTAAGAATTTTTTGGGCTGCCCAAGCTGCCCGCGGATTGCTGAAAATTACATATCATGCAATAACTTTTTAACCTTGTAGTCAAAAGTTATGAAAATTGTTGGGCCTTAAAGCTACTCCTTGGGCACACATTGTGTGAAATTTTCAAAGAAAAAAATAAAAATTCCATTTGTAGTGAGCTCCCAAAATTGCTATGTTGCCAAAAAACCCAGTGTTTGGTCCTTTAGGGGTTAACAAGGAAACCAACTATGCAATTTGTAATTTTTGAATATACAAGAAATTATTTTGTGAATTTCAAAAGTTGAAAGCATAGGGTACACTCCTACACATGCCACTAACAGAAACTCTTGAAGTACAAAATTCCTCAACTCCCATTTGTTTCCTCAATGAACTCATCAACTTCCATTAAAGTAGGAGGTCCATTATATTATTTGAATTCTAAATGTGTCCCTATTTAAGAACGAGTGATATATTCCTTGAAATATCTGCAACAATCATTGATGAAGTAGGTACAATTAAAGGGATGGTTTATGAACCTCCTACTTTAGTTGCTCTTGAAAACATGAAAACTTATAATTAAAAGATATTTGGTGGTTGTAGATGGCCTTTCAAGGTCCAAATGTAGATGAAAAAATAAGCAAAATGGGTCTAAAACATTTGTGACTTTAGTTGGGACACTCTAGTCATGTGGTTTTTGATTGTGCACTTTAAGAGAACCTCATTACATGTTATTTGAGGTCTCTGGGAGCCCGTTTCAAGGCTGTTCCCCTTCACTGTTCCCCGCAGTGAAGGACAACCAATTGTCAAAAAATTTTTTTTTTTTTAAATTTAAATTCTTCAAATGGTAAAAGAAGTTGAAAAAAAAATCGGAAATGACACGGTCGCCTCTCGACCTCGTAGGACGCTGAGGTGGCAAGCCAACTGTCTTGTTCCTTGTATTCTTGCAGCAGGGGAACCCGCAATCTCTCGGAGGCCTCAAAAACCATCTAATGTGTAGGCATTCAAAAATGGAAAAATAGAACTTAAATATCTCATTGCATAAACCAACTCTGACTTAAAGTTCTCTCTAAAAATAAGACTTGACTTCATTTTGTGCTACAAGTGATGACCGATTGAAGATTTTGGACTTTGAAAATGGAAAAGTTTAAAATGTTTATATTCAAATATTGGAGTTGGAAACAATTTATGCTAAACTTATTTGATGGAATGAGAAGAATTTCCTGTCATTGATACAATTTTGCACACATGTCTATACCATTGAAACAACTTAATCCCTAAAGTCCCACTGTCCCCTTGGGGGACAAAATGAATTTCGGGAAGCTTCCTATGAGCTCAATTTTTGGTGAAACTTTTTGAAACTTTTTCATAAGATAGAAAAATTTATTAGCTTTGTGCGAATATCATTTTTATTTCAATTGGTGCTTAGGAGCAAAAGTTATACCACAATAAGTTTAGAATTGAACTTGGTAGGAAGAAAAAAATCCACAAAAACTTGAAATTAAAATTAATTTTTTTTTATCTCATAGATTGTATTTTTCTCTATATAGAATGATTTGATTCATTCCATTTGAATTTTTGATGTGAAAGTTATGGAGCATCTTGTTTTGTGGGCAATTAGAGCAATTTTTTGAAAAAATATCATATAGGACTCATTTCTAAATTCAATTTTCAAATTTTTTTAAAACAGAAAGTCCTAGAAGGTTAAATTTGATTGTTAGAAAAATTTCATTAATGGAATTAGTGTGTTTTAAATTCCATCTTAGATCTATTATTGATTTAGTTTTTATCTCTAGTCTAGTCTCTAGTATGTACCTTCTTCTACTTAAATTTTTTTTAAAGAATGAAAATCATGTTATTTAGAAATTGTATATTTTTCCTATATTCTCAACTCAATTTTTCATGATAAAAAAAATTTATACTCAAAATCTATAGGGCAAAATTTTTAAGTTAAGAAGATCCAAAGCTTCATAAACCAGGGTTGCTAGCATGTGAGCCTGTGAGCTTGAGCATATAAGCCTGTGAGCCTGTGAGCCTCCCTTTTTTTTGGATAGAAAAGTGTGAGGAGCCTATGACCGTGGGTTTAGGGAATTTGGATAATCCAGAAAAGTGAGCTCATTTATTCAAATTTACTTATTTTTGATAAGAGACTTTATTTTGAATAAATAAAAGTGGTCCATTTTCAATGAGATGACGTCATTAAAAAATGCAAAATAAAATAAATGACACTCCATATGTAGCCATAAAACACACAAAATCCAATCATAATGGAAATCCATACATAGTAGTTGACATATGAGACATATCTATCTCATTAGTCTAAGCTGCAGTGGACTCAGTCGCTGAATCTTCATTGGTAGAAGATTCTGAAGTCTCTCTACCCTCAGATGCTGATCCATCTATGAATTGTAACACATTCAGAGCATATGTATCTTTACGGCGTTTTGGTTGTTGACAACCAAAATCCGCAAAAGCTGATGCCATGTGCTCTGCATAGGGTGGAAGATGAAAAGTCTTTTCCGGACTGTAGAAAAGACTTTGTTTGTTGAGCATCATATCTGCTGACGTCAATCCTCGATGGTTGCAATTGGATATGACAGAATGTTAGATTTGTAAAACACAAAGATTTCGATAAAATTTAAAACTTATAAAAAATGCAAACTTACTTACTGAATTTTCCCCTTCGAGCAAATTTGCGAGGCACCACGGGCATTTCATCCGAATCATGTGAGTCTTGAAGTGTTGGTGGTTTAGGTGGGGCCTTCACCACGATTGGAGCAGACTTCCTCATGGGTTTGAGGAGGGCATCAAAAATGTCAATGTTCTCCTCCAAAGCCACAATGTGGCGGCCTATGCCTCGACAAGCTGTAATTGATGCACCTGAAGTCCAGTGAATATAAAATATCAGTGAAATGAATGATTTACTGAATTTCTACTTGAATAGAGAAGAAAAAAATTGAATATTTACCTGTTGATGCGGTGCAATCAAGAACCAAGTCTCCCTCAATAGTTGTAGCTTCAATGAGTAGTTGGAAAAATCGGGGATCTTTTTTTCGAGCACCTCGCCATGGCTTTCCATCTTTCATTGCCATGTCATCCTCCTTTGTGTAGTTCATCAACATGTCATCTCGACCAATGTCAACACTAGCATTCTTCATCATCGAGGTGCGCTTGAAAGTGAAATTGGATTTCCCTTTCTCTCCGAAGTCCTTCACAAGGAGGCTAATTCCAAACCTCTGCGTCTGCAATTAGAAAAATAAAATATATATGAGAAACGAATATAACATGATCCAAAGGCAACGATGCTAGCGTGCGAGCTTGGAGTTGTGAGCCTGTGAGCGTGGAGCCTGGAGCTTGTGAGCCTAGAGCCTAGAACCAAAAAATTCCCATTTTTATACCAAAAAAATCAAAAAGTTGAATTTTATTTGCTCTTAATGGTAAATTTGCGACCTATAACCGTGTAGCCTATTACTGTGGGTCAGTAAATATTTTATGTGGTGTTCAATTCTTTGTAGTACTTAATCTACCAGATAGTGAGATGAGGAGTCATTTCTTGTTGAGGCAAAGGTTTAGGAGAAACCTTAGTTAAAAAAAAATTAGAAAAGGGAGGTGGTGCCCGCGGTGTTGTCCAAAAAAAATTAGAAAAAGAAATGAGGGGTCAGCTTGAGGGTGGGAGTCATTTCTCATTGACGCTAAGGGTTTAGGGTCTGATCGGTCTTACAGTGACGTGTTCCAAAATGCCAATCATTTTGGGACACATGGATAGGAACTTACAACATTGGACTTCTACATTTTTAGCACTCATAAGCACTTATCGCTCACGTACTAGCATTGTTGCGTGCAACATATCCCATACCGGTTGTACTTGGCTATGTCAAATGCTATAAAAGGACTGAGTTCAAATCAGCATACATCTACAAGACCAATGGGAAGTCGACTATCACAATTCACTGCATCCGTTGGGCCATGATAATTAATTGTGATTAGAGCTTTCCATTGGCCATGTAGTTTTAATATGGTGAAATATACATAAATCAAATCAATGTCATCATCATACAAATACAGTCATATGTTTATCATTATTGCATAGATTGTTAGGGTGACATGATTATTTTAAATCATAGTTGTAGGCATGTTATTGTCATCTTCAAGTGCATTCCTTCATCTCTTCTTATTGGATTTTAAAATAACTAAGAGGTGCATTTTATGGGTTTTATTAGGATAATGGGTTGGCAAATTTTCATTTTCTCTTCATTTGTTTAGCCTCCGGGCTTCGATATTGTTTTGCTTTAATGCAGTGTGTTTCCCATTTGCTAAAAAACATAAAAACATAAAAGTAAATTGAAAGGGAAAGAATTTTGAATGAAAAACAATGGAAAAAAAGAGCCGAAAAGAAGAAATGATAATGGAAAAAAATGGGAAATAAAATGAAGAGTCTATTAAATGTGAAAAACAACATTCCTTCATATTCATATATCCTATCTCTAACGATATTACAATTCAACCATTCATAACTTCATTTTCATAAAAATGACATTATGAGACATACTCACATGATTCATAAATGCATAGATATTTCGCAATACATTCGCTAGAAATCATTTCAATTCTAGCAATTGTAATTTGATAACATCAGAATGTAGTATATAAATAATGTACTATATAAATAATGTAGCCATGACTACTCTCGAATTGTAATCATCCCTGCTTTAACCAGTAGAAGCTTCAACTCATTAAAGCTATAACTAGGTGCATGAATGAATTTGTCCTCATGCATATCCATCTTGCAGAAGTATCGAAATAGGTAGTACAAGTGCTTGCAGTTCACATATTGCTGACAACCTCCAATAGCAGAAATAGACATGTTGATGAAGTCCGGACATGTGCAAGAGGGATACATACCTACTGTAATTCGATACACATTTCGGTTATGTTCAGCCCCGGTCTCAAGCGACACAATTGCACCTAGCCCTGGAAAGGGCAACAATGTCACTCCAAGTATTTCTCCTTTGATGTTGCCAGCACTCTTCCACTTGTTCCGTTGTTCTGTAGTAGGCGCACTTGAGATTCGTCGTATGCTTCGGTTGTTTCGAATTGTTGGATACATATGTGCATCCTTTGGAGGTGATTGATCATAAAATACGCTCTTGAATACATTGGACATACAAAACAAACGCCGAGGAGACAATGTGGGTTGCTCTTGTAGTTTGAAGCCAGCATGTTGTAGCATTAATGTCTCCTCCCGGCTTAAATTGGTTCCAAGTAGAATGGGCCATATCTCAGGCACCTCGGGCCAATCTATTACCCACTTACGCTTAGTCCCTTTCACGCATCGTTCAATGTCATCAGCACAAAACCAGAAATCTGCCAATACCTCTCGTTTACTCCCGTAATCTTCTTTTTTCCCACGGTAGGTGGGAGAAGGGGTTCCCTTTTGTCCTCTAGAAATTTTGGCCGTGCACCTGATATTTGTCCCGCGTTGTTGAGCATGACATTTTACGTTAGATTTCTGGTTAATCCTTGCAATGTGCCACTTTGACGTGTCGCACTCACTTTCAAATGCAATTGCCACGTATGGTGAAGTGATCACTTCATTTTCTTTACACTTGTCTTTTGAAGAATCAACCAAAAGTGTTGTAGACCGCGTTCGAACACGAGGTTGAGAAAAATTGACTTTATCTGGTCTATGTGACTCTCCATCATCGCCAATGGGTAAATCGAACTTCCTCTTTGTGCTTCCAAATATTTCTTCTCCTTCCAAATGGGGTATGCGAGTTCCAACACCTTCAGATCCAGGTAATGTATTAAGCGCCTCTGCAATTTTCTTTGGATCTCCAGTTCGTCTTGCAGCTCTCAACTTCAATTCTCCCTTCGATGGTCCAGATCCAGATGCATGTCCCTTCAAGTAACCGCGATAGTTTGTCATTTGCATCCATGCACGGATACTGTCGTCGCAAGTGGCATCGAATAAATTGTTTCCTCGATTGCCAGACATTTGAAGCCATTTGTTATGCACGGTTTCTGACAAGTTGCACGAAGGCATGTCTGCCATCTCCTCCAAACTCAAACTCTAAAAATCCACCCCCAAAAGACACATTTATCTTGTCACATTCAATGGCATTTCACAAAAACGTGAACAATTTCAAATTTAAACATTGCACATCATGTTTGCACTTCAAGATTTAAAAACATTTAAAGAATATAACATAAGAAATTCAGCTACTCATGACTTAAACAAACCATTACAACAGAATACAAATTCATGCTAACATTCTCTAATCCATTACACATGATATTTAAAACAAAAAATTCCAATTAAAGACACCTTCACCAGAATTAGGGGTACTAGGAGACAACACAATGACCTTAGTTGGGTTCCACTTCCGGTTATAGACTCCGTCACGCTATTCCCCTTTTCGGTTTATGAAAAAAAAAAAAATGATTTTTCTTGAAGTCTGAGACATGAATTTGTTTGAGAATTCAGTTTAGGGTTTCAAAGTAGAAAAAACAAAACAAAGAAGAGGACAATATTTGGGGAATTAAATATAAAATAAAGAATTGAAAAGGACAATTGAACTTACCATTTGCATGAAGCCTCCCCACTGCCTGTAACGGAAATGCCAAAATGCAAGCCAATGGTCCAAATGATGAAGTGCATCTTCAGAGGTCGCTCCAGAGGATAACCACCATGACCGGATTGCAAGATATTTGGTCTCCGCGTCTTCCATAGTTTTTGCATCTTTGTATTGTTTGCACAATGAAGTGTGCTGTTGCTGGAATGCTTCTTTGATGTACTTCTGTGTGTGTTTTTGAAGTGAAGTACTCCAATGCAACAAGCAAGTCCTTTCTCGATTCTCCATTTTCTGATTGGCAAAACCACTACCATAGACAATACGAACTGCATTCCAATTGGCCATAGCGCTATCTGCCATGAAACCCTTGAAGTTTGGGTGATCCACTCCGTGACGTGACATGATAGCATTCAAACTTTTCCAAAAAAGCACTTGAATTTCCGTATCTTCTGATTGCATATCGCATGTTGAAATGGTCATCACCTTCTTGTAGTCAGGATCATACACGTGGCAAGCCATAGTGGTCCAGTCTTTCACGCGCTTCACGTGGTCAAACATCATCCAAGCATTTTGTAGATTACCTCCATGTTGCATGCGCTTCACTAGGTCCACTCCACTTCCAGGTCCGTCGGTCAGCATCTTGAAAATGTACACCTTCTCCTTCCCTTGTCCAGGAAAAACGCTGTCGTGAATGAATTCAAACTTCGAGTCTTTCTTCATGGCCATAATGTTGTCAATGACGCCTGCGCGGTTGTTGGAGCGAAAGGAAGATATTACATTGCGGATGTTTGGACTGCTTAAGTATTCAAATCGGTCCATCACTTCTTCTAGTTCTTGTCCCTTGAGCATCTCCTTCTCTCCCTCTCTATTGTGAAACAGATAGGTGGATAGGAAATCTTTACTGGCAGAGAGAGCAATTGCGGAGTTGGTGGCTAGAGGAGTTTTGGCCACCTGCTCCGCAATGAGTTCACAAATCTTCTCTGCGGAATCTCTGTACATGCCTGTTGCTACCGGGTGAGAATGATCTCCAATATGAATAGCGGCCCTACTCATTTTGGGATTCTCACTATAGCAATAGTAGATTCTAGCTTTGCAAGGGCTCAAACACATAGGTGTTACTTTGCAAAGCTTGCAAACTAACGTACAATCTTTGGGGGCACTATCCCCTACTGCAAATGGAAAGGTTGTATATCCGGCCCACTCTGTTTCATTACGTTTCGCAACCCTCTTCAAGTAATCGCAATCTGGATTTACACAAGCAAGATGACCAGCGCAGTATGACTTACGAAACTTGAGGTTGTCGGAGTTGTGAATGTTGGTGGTCAAAACCTTGCACCATGGGTGTCCATCGTAACGCTTGTCCATCCCCTCCAAGTTTCTAGCTGCTGAGGAAGACGAAGATGACCGACAAGGAGGCAATTCAAAGATGACATCTCCATTGAATACTGTTGGAAGGAACTGCACTAAATGGTGTTCCATGGCGTTCAAATCCATTGTTGACAATTCGTTTCGAGAACGGTGCATGCCACTTAGTCTTTTCAAACAATCCATTATGCTAAGTCTATCAATGGCATTTGGATATAGTGGAGGACGAGACAATAATGACTGTGCGGGGCTGTTCGAGGGAGTGCCGGAAACAGATTGAACAAGATGGTTCTCTCCTGGATCATTTCCAATATATCGCGGTTTCTTACGGGTAGAAATGTCATGTGACTCTCCTTCTGATTCGCTAGACAACTCAATGACCGGATCTAATTTCTCAACCTTCACTTCACGAAGAATTCCACTCTGAGGAAGGACCGGTTGTATTTGAGTAGGAGGACTAGGCGAAACTGCGTGGGTGATATACGGCATATCAACTGTCGAATTATCTGATTGGCGACTTACAATCTCGGTTGATGTGGCTATCATGGAAAGAGGAAGGCCATAAGCTCTATAGTATCCTGAAGCAAGGTACCAGCAATGCCCTTCTTCTTCTATTGATTTCACAACAGGAACAGACTCTTGGTGCTCACCGGTTTCTGACTTCCTCTCTTCTTCAACATAGATGGAAGACTCTACAAATCTGAATCTTACATGAAGCAAATGACTCCGTACTTTAGCAAATCCTCCCTCCTCTACCGGAAACACTAGTGGAATTGTATGACCATCTACTCTAACACAAGCCATGATGATGAAAGTAACGCATCCAAAACTTAAAAATCTAGAAGCTCATACTGAGACTGGTGGAGAATGACTGAACTTACTTAAGTACTCCATCATCTAGGTTTACTTTACCAATCAAAATGGGCCACAATATTATCATGATGGTGGTTTGTAACCTTGTATATCATTTAGTGTATGAAGGACGAACTACCGTTGAGGCCACCATAAATTGTCTTCTTTGTCACTTTTATAAAGCACATCATTCAATGAATTTAGACAACTCTAATTAATTTTAGATAGAGGGACATGGAGTAAATAGGTTCACATTTAATTTTGGTAAATGGGTACACAAATCACGTCTCAATGAGCGATACTCCAATTTCAATACTACGATTTTCAAGGTTAATGCTCAATGCGTTTGGGCGACTCTGCCAAGGAAGTTTACAAGGCATTGCGTCAATTCGTCTGACATAATAATGGTTATTATGAAAAATGCTTCTAGTTTTTTAGAACATTCTAGTGAAATGTATTGTCAGAGTTAGCCAGTTAGGTGTACATTACTAAGTGATATATCATTTAATCTCAATAGTCAGAATATATTATATGCCGCCTTCATCCTACTTTTCGCAAACCGTTTTTGAGAATTACATTGAATGCTTGGAGGCGGCTTGGGCAATAACCGACAATATCATTACACACTCCTGCAATAAATACATAGCAATTACGTTTATTATTAAAGCTTATTTTTGTTTGCGGTTCATGATAAATGTAAAGGTCCCCGTCGGATTAGTCCGTAGGGTGGTACTGTATTTAAAAGAGTGGCGGCACTTGACAGAAGTTTATGGTTGGCACAACTTCGAATTTATAATCCAGGCGCCTGTCAGAACCGAGATCTACGAAGACACCTTCTAGGGTTCCACTATTTCTCCCTGCATAAGTATGTGTCTCAACCTAGAATTAAGTCTTTTGTGTTCTTCTCTCTTCCTCTTAGCATTTGCATTAGAGAGCACAAGCTTAGATGTTTTTTTCATTCACCTCATGCGCGTAGATGTTTCAGTTCCTATTGTACAACACGTTAGGGGGAGAAGAAGACACAGTTCCTTGTATTTTTCATCGCCAAAGGTCCTTAGGAGATCTAGGATGACCAGATCAAAGAAAGTAGTTTCAAAGACAGTGAAGTCCAAAGCTGGAGACATTCGGAAGTCCATTCGCTTCGAAGCAGGAGGTAGTGGTGGCGAGGAAGATGTTCATGGACACAAATCGGATGATATGCAAGAAGAGTCGGAAGATACAACAAGCTTACAAGTACGCACTACTATACAGACTTTATTGAATGTTATTGTCTTTCTATCCATTTTCTCGAATTTGTATTACTTTGCAAGCATCCAACTTATTTGAACGGTATAGTTGTGGACGATGATGAGTATGAGACATAGCGTAGTGTCTTTTGGATTCTCATTTTTAGAAAGATTTCTTGTGGGGTTTCCTTATTTGAATATCGTAATCATTCCATATGGAAGTGCATGTAGTGAAATCTAATACTATTTAGAAGTGCGTTACTTCCTTCGTGAAGCAATTCGTTTAAACCTCCTATAGTGTACTAGGAGGGAAAATCTTCTTAGAATTACTCCATATATAGTTAGTTATTTAACACATTTATAAAGCACCGTCTTGCTTGTTCCTCAACTTCCCACTTCAGTCATTCTAAGGGGAAAAGTAAATAAGGACCCCCTATTTTGTGCCCACCAAATCTTTGCTGTACACCTCTTCTAGCGTATCTAAACCCTGCCATTAGAAGTATGAATTCCAAAATAGAAATTTGTATCATGCGTAGGAAATAAAAAATTCCAAGGTTTTCCTTAGGGATGAACGAGTGGGTTAGTTCACCACGTCCCTGTTCCAAAGGAACAATGTAATGTTATGTTTATGGAAATCCAATAAGTAAACAGTACAGTACTAATTTAATTAGTATTATACTACTATTAATACCATTGGGCAATCCATATAGCGTTTCGGCCGTGGTTTTAGTACCTATAACTTATACCACCTCCAGTCTCAGTCTACATGGGTGCTTGTTTCATTTTCATTTCAAATGAAAGTTCAATTGATAACATTTTTGAGATCTTGGGAATGCCAATAAAATCCCAGTTCCTTCAGTTGCATTCACACTTTTACAGTAAGACCAAAGAAGACTTGCGTGTCGAGCGAGGTGATGAACTCATCACGGTACATGCTGGAGGCCATTAGAAAGAGTAGTCTCGTCCGTTGAATTCAAATCCGCCGATCTGGATAGTCTTTCCTAATATGGAATTCTTCCGTTTCCGCACTTCAGTCCGCCATCTCCTTCGTTTGATGACTGTGCTGCGCGCCAAGGATATCGCCACGGCCCTTCCCGTATGGAGCCTCGACTGGCTCACATTACAAGCTGTGTTGCGCGCCAAGGATATCGCATCATCCAATTTGTGTGGACCCTGGACTGGCTCTCAAACAGGGGCCATCCTTTAACCACAAGCTGGACGACACTTCCGTTTTCTTCCTCACCGTTCTCTGTGCAGGTCGGAGATACAATGGAGCTCGAGGGAAAACGCAGGAGGACTCGAAGCCGGACCAGATCTGAAGATTTGCCCAGTCCAGCACGCCATCCTCGAGGTTCTTTAATTTCCAAGGCAAGTGGAATTTCACGCATGCTGGACATCTTTCCAATTCTTGTAATGTAGGTGTGCTCCTCGTGGTCTGCATATGTTACTTGTGAAAATCGACGTGCTACATGCGTCCCAAGAATTTCCCTGCGAGAACTTCGTGCAATCTAGGATCTGCGAGCAGTGCAAGATCACCGGCCAAAGCCTGATCGTCTGTTAGATCGGGAGTGGATCCCCAAAGTGATGACCCGCAGTCTGGATTAGATTCATTAGAATGATGTTGATCGTCCCTTAGCTCGGAATCTAATCTGCCTTTATGTTGTTCGAGCTCCTGTCGATACTGTCCGAGCTCCTGTCGATGTTGTTTGAGCTCCTGTCGATGCTGTTCGAGCTCCTGCTGCGAGCAAGGTCCTCCTTCTACTGCGAGCAATATCCTCCTTCTCTTGCCGTTCGATCTCCTTGTGGACGCATCGAGGTCCTGATGATCGGTATTCCTGATTTTTATTTCTAATGTCTTTCTTGCTTGAAAGTCTGGGGTCCGACAGTTGCTTGGAAATCTGGGGTCCCGCCTTCTTCCCCGAACTCACAGTCGGATCCGACTGTCCCTTTTGGACAGTCACTAGGACCCCCAAAATTTGAGTTCTTCGGTAACTGAGTTCACTTGTTTAGCCATGAAACTGCTTAGAAACTTGTTTTATGGAAACAATTCTTGCCGTTCGATCTCCTTGTGGACGCATCGAGGTCCTGATGATCGGTATTCCTGGGTTTTTTTTTCTAACGTCTTTCTTGCTTGAAAGTCTGGGGTCCGACAGTTGCTTGAAAATCTGGGGTCCCGCCTTCTTCCCCGAACTCACAGTCGGATCCGACTGTCCCTTTTGGACAGTCACTGGGACCCCCAAAATTTGAGTTCTTCGGTAACTGATTTCACTTGTTTAGCCATGAAACTGCTTAGAAACTTGTTTTATGGAAACAATACTTGATTCAATGGAAAAAGACTTGATTCAATGGGAAAAGACTTGATTCAATGGGAAAAGACTGAAATATTTGATTTGTATTTGAGCTTTAGAGTGTGTTAGTATAGGAATCCAGAATCTGAGGAAGTCAGAGTTTGAGATTGTTAACAAAATTTAGATCTTGACTAGTTTCTTGGAATTCAACATAATGGATTTTTGACAAATATTGTGTATGTGGTCATGCGGATAAGGATTAACTAATGAAAATTTGGGGGTGTTGTTCTTGCCTTTAGAATGACCGTCGGATCCGATAGTCAGGGAGGCTGAATTTAGTGGACCCCTCGCAAATCGATATTTTTTAATCTGGGCGCCAAATATTCTAGGGAGCCAAATTTTCTTTTTTTGGACCTGTCAATTATTGTATAGAATAGATAGTTCTGCAGATGAGATATTGTTCAAACATAACCCAATCATCAGCTCAAACAAAAGTATTTTGTCAATCATTAATGAGGTTCTTTCGTTGTAAGCTAAAGAACTTACGAAGATCTCCTATACTAAAATCCAGCATGTACTATTCTGGAGGGGTCTGGTAGAGAATGCCCAAGTCATCGTCGGATCCGACAGTTGCCTAGTGGGAAACATCCTGACCCCATATCAATCCTATCTATATGATTTGGAATTTAGTTTAATGGAACTTAAATTGCATCATTTTCACTTCTATGGGTAGGTTGAGGCAATTTGGCTTATATACTGATGAGTTTTTTCCATTTAGTTGATTAGAGTACTTTTAATTTCTGATTTAATGCATTTGGTTATGGAAATTAAAAATCCTTGACCACATTTTGGAGAATCAGTATTGATTGTAATAGGGTATAAAAATGGTTCATTAAAGCATTGGAAAAGGTGTCATTTAACTCAAAACTTGAGTCTAGTATGACGAGTAATGAAGTGAAATTGTTGTTCAAAATATGGTGTAAATTTTGGTTTTTGAATGAGTTATTCAATTTGGGAATGAATGAAGTGTTTTATAGGCACAGATGTTGCTATTTTCAGGTAATACTTATATGTTGAAGGAACGGAAATGATTGATTTAGATTTGAATAAAATAACAATTGATTAGAGAAGATTGTGGGTTTTACTTTTAGACATGTGACCCCCCTTAATATTATGTTGATCATAAAGCCTATTAATTAAAAATGGTTCAATTCAAACTCTTTGATCATGTACAATTTGGATCATCTAATTGAACTTGGGTTTATGAAATTTGATGATTGGAATATAGGGAGGCCGTGGAGGTAGCAGTTCAGGACCCAATGTGCTTGTTGGGAATTTGCCACTTGCTCATGGAGAGGGCCCTTCTGAGCCATTTACACCGGTAAACACACCTATGGATGTCTCCAGTGACGCAGAAGAGGACAAAGCCGAGAAGGAGGACGTGGTAAGTTTCGATGATGTCATGGATGCCGCAGATCGAGCAGTAGATGCCTTTGAGAGCTCAGTATTGAGTAGTGTGAGTGACCCTAGGGTGCGCACACGTCGTGAGCGTCTGGCTAGAATCATGATGATGGCTAGGGATAGGAAAAGGCCAGTGAGGTTTATGTCTCCTGAGAGTTCTGAGACTGAGTACAGTTCGAGCAGTCAAGATTCCATCAGTATAGATGGTCCACCTATGGACGACTCCCCTCAATGTGACTGTAGCACAATTCACGGTAGGCAAGAGGTTGTCATCATTCACCTTAGTTCCGACTCGGAGGTGGATGTTGACATTGATTGATTCCAATCAATTGGAATCATTTTGTCCACATAGTGGCTTACCCCTCCTACATGTCTAATATACCTATTTGTATACCTTTTTGGAAACCATGAATCATTAAATAATACCATGTTCATTCAATTGAAGTTTTTCATAATATGATCATAATTCTCCATGCATGCATTTCATTTTTCATTTTGGATTCTGATACTTTAAGTCTGTGATTCTTAATATTATGTTTTTGGTATTGGCAGAACGATGCATCTCCTTTAGTTTTGTCACAGAATGAGACCATATTGGAGACCCAGAACAACAATGACACCCCTCAGCCGGACATTGGTGGTGAAGATGAGGGGGAGTTAGTGGAAGATGAGGTGGCGATGGATGTCCTAGAGGAAGAAGATAAAGATTTGGATGAGGATGAATTGCGATCATACCACAAGGTGGATGCAGTCAAGACCATTGCGTCTTTGAGGATGAAGCCTGAAAATCTCTTTCGTCTACAGATCCCACTGTGCCGAATGGTGGCCATGCCCATGGTAAGGCCAACGCTTGCCTGTGACCTAAAGTTGCTTGAGATGGAGTTCAACAAAGGGTACCGAGATGGAGCCGCGGTTTTTTATGTGACAACAACAAACGAAGTTGGAGAGGGTTCAGCCTTCACGGAGGAGGAGATGGAGGGGTGGGATCCGTTGTGGAAAAAGAAGAATGACATCTTCAACGCTGAGGTTGAGGCCATTCCTGAGTTGAAGTTTCTCAAAAACCTAAAGTTTTTTGTTTGCGATGGCAATCATAGGCTCCTTTCTTGGATGAATTTTATCACCAGGAAACACTCCAAGGATTGGGATTGGCATTCTGCCGTGGATTCAATTGTACTGGATACCAAAGGAAGGATAGAGTTGGTTATGCATGTGATGCATGACATAAACAAGTGAGTAATTCATGCACACTTTGTGATTGAGCATTCAATTTGATTTCTTGTATGATTTGGGAATGTTTCATCTAATGGTCAATCCATTTAAATATATTGTTTCCATCAATTTCAGGTCTACAGAAGATTCGCATGTGAAAACCAACCTGGTCCATACTTTATACCGAGTTCAAAAGTATGGACTTCTTCCCATCGAGTGATTCAATGAGATGCTAAGGCCCTCGGAGCTCAAACGATGTGGGGCACCAAAATCAAAGAGGACTTGGTACTCTATGCCCCTTGAGGTCTTTACAAGTTTTCTTTTTCGGGTAAGAAAGTATTGAGATCACATTTCTATAATTTACTATTGCCTCATTATGAATGTGGTTGTTCTAGTACATTTTCACAAGTATTTGAATATGCTTTCCATATTTCCTTTCTGTTTTTTTCATGCTTATTATTATAATACCAGCAATGCCCTTGGATTTATGCAGCAAGAGATATCCCAAGCAATGGATGCTGCAGTTCGAAAATACAATGAGATCACACCACAAGGTGAGAAGACTCCCGAGGGACTCGCGCATGCAATGAGAGCTGGAGCAAAGGAAAAGACAGGAAAATTGAATGTGAAGATGACGAAGTTAGTCACGGTGGCCAATCCGGCTCTAGAGCCAGAATTTTTGGCGGAGGTATGTTTCATGCATACATTATCATTGAATGACAATAATCTTGGATGGAGTTCAAATAATAATGTGCATTGTGGGTTTTGGGGGGACAGGTGGAGAGACATTGGAATGCCAATGAGGTCCCCGAGATGACTCTTGAGAAACTTCAAATGGTGTCTACTTGCCACACCACTCCTTTCCACAAGACCAAGTTTCTAAAGTGGTGGAACTCGTCAATGCCGTCGCGTGATGCTAGACGTCTTCCACCAAGGCCCGTATCAGAGATACTGTTGGGCCCCTTCTTGAATAGATGCGTGTGGTATGCTGGGGTAAGTGTTTCATCTCATAGTGTATTGATTTTGTGAATCTAAGAGTTTCCAAACCAGAAATTAGGTAATCTAGAAATTATTGTAGCATTATACATTTCGTGGATTGAACTCATAAACAGTTTTTGTAGATTGAGGATGCAGCCGTTGAATACTTCGAAGAAGTGGTGAAGCATGACAACATATCCATCAACATGAGCTCTCCACTACAACCCGAGACCTTGTCAGATTACCTAGAAGGGTGGAGGAGGAAGATATGGAATCAAGGCTTCCTAGCGCACCTTAGAGGAACAAACTACTTCAAAAAAAATGACAACTTCATGACTTACGAGGGTGGGAAGCAAGCAGTGCGAAGGGTTCTTTTCCGGTATGTTGCAATTACATTACCAGAAATTGGTTCATAATATATGAGCATTTTGCATTATGTAGTATCTTTGTTTTATTTGGATATATTTGAAGGTTAATTTATCTTGAAAGAGGAAATGGAAAAAAAAGTGAAGTCCCACATTTGGGGGGCTTTCAGGTACCTCTAAGAGCACTGTCGGATCCAACAGTGCTTGTAATGGTACTTATTGGAACCCCTAATTTTATTCCCTATAAGTCCTGTACTGAATTTTTTGGGAGATATTCAAAGGTTGTGTTCATGTTGCACTACATAAAGCTGAAATGGAATTTAGGCCTTCCTTGGTATATTGTTATTGGTTTTTGATGGACATTCTCTTCTTTTATTTGGCAGATACTTCAAGCACGAGCTAGAGGCGAAAGGGGCAATTGAGAAAAAGGACTTGCCTCCATTTCTCTCAAATTTTCTCGACCGTAGTTCCGCGGATTGCATATACACGCCAAACCAACTACGGACATTCACCACGGCTCACCTTAGTGGCGGCGGATGGTACATTGATTGCCCTATTGCCTATACACATCCATCAGAGGTACGAATGCGACTGTCTTTAGAGGGACTTGGGACTATTGATATGGACGTGGACGAGTTTGCAGGGCTCAGTGATAAGCAAAGAGAGAGGGCCATTGAAAGGAGGGATAGGAATGACAGGAAGAAAGCAGCTCGACTCCAACTTGCTTTAGACAACAAAGAGAAAAAGGAGGTAGAGCGTGTGGCCAAGTTGGTAGAGAAGGAGAAAGAGAAGGAGAAGGAGAAGGAGGAGAAGGCCAAGGCAAAAGGGAAGAAAAAGAATGATGATGGAGACATCATTCCAGCAACATCAACAGTGGATCAGAACTCGCAGATGGAAGGTGGTGTTCACATTGGGATGAAGAGGAAGGCCGTGCTGCCAGACTTCACAGAAGATGTTGTGACACAAGGAATACAAGTAATTGACATTGGTGACGATGATAATGTGACCTCAGAGGAGTTGGTGCTCAACGTCTCCATTGAAGAGGTTGTTGACAATGAAAAAAAAGAGGGCTCCAATAGCTACACCGAAGTTATGGATTTCTTGAAAAAGGTGAAATACTTGTTTTTTTAATCAAAAGTCTGATTTCATTTGTATTTAGTTATACCTTCCTCTTCAGAATGACTTATGAAGTGACATTTTGTATTTGTAGATGGTGGTAGGGAAGGCCAGGGTGTATGATGGAGTCGTCAATCGGTGGCCTGGTTTCGACCTCATGCTCTTTGATTGTCAAGAGAATCTGCCAGTGCTAGGGGTGTCGGCTCCAGCCTCTCACGTGCCTTACTGGAACTCCGACCCAGAGTACAACATGATCAATGAAGCATTTTTCTTTGCAGAAAAACATTTGCAAGACCATGGCTGCATTGTGGTGTTCCATTCGTGGAGTGTGGATGCCAAAAGCACCATTGCAGGATTATGTGAAGAGTACCCCATAATGGTGAAGAAGAAAGAGTGTATGGGCATGAATCGGGTGCATTTGACTTCGGCCATAGACAAAACGAGCACGGTATTAATTTTTTAAACTTTAACAATGTAGTGTGTACTTCTCATCTTATTATTTGATTTGATTTTTTAATGTGTACATTTCTCTTATGCTTGCAGACTTTGAAGTTTGGCATCTCACTCTTAGTGAAAGACCTTGGAGAGAGAGGAAAATCCGAATTCTGTTTTAAGCGCTCAGCAACAATGTTGAAGGCGAAAGTTGATCTCAGGCGTGATGACTTGTTGATGAACTACACCACCGAGGATTCCATGTTGATGAATGACATGGATGGAATGCCATGGCGAGGGCCTCGAGAGAAAGATGCTCGCTTATTACGGCACATCATTGAAGGAACCACCAACGAAGGAGACGTGGTTCTTGATTGCACAGCATCTACAGGTGAGTTTTGATTTGAATATGTCTGTATTCCATCTCTATGCCATATACAAGATCATAGAGGTAATGATTTTATTTCTATTTTTTTCAGGAGCCTCTATTACGGCATGTCGAGCGACAGGGCGCCACATTGTGGCATTGGAAGCAGATAAGTCAATTTTTGTAGGCATCCTTCAGCCCATGAAGAAGATCCTCCCTCCTATTGCGACAGCTGTAGCTCTCGGTGTGCCACAAGTTGTAGTTTCACAAGATCCAGATGCAATGACTGTAAAAGTGCGAAAATTCGTTCAGCGAGATAGACCTAGTAAGTAAGTTTCTGTGTTTTTGAATTATTGGTTTGTACCCTACTGCTAAGGTTTCATGAATCTAATATTCAATCATTTCTGTTTGCAGCAACGAGGGATTGATGGTAGATGCTGTGAAGAAGAGACGAAGACTTCTCTTAAGTCCGGAGAAGTCATTTGATCTTCCAGTCTATGCAGAGCAGTTGGCATCGGCGTTTGCTGAGTTTGGTACTTCAAAGTCCAAACACCGTAAACCTTCGTATGCTCTAAATGTCTTGCAGTTCATAGATGGATCAGCATCCGAGGGTAGGGAGACTTCTGATTCTTCTAGTGACAAGGATTCTGTGACAGAATCTACAGCAACTTAGACTTATGAGATTGACGTGTCTTATGAGTCAAAACATAATGTATTGATTTTCATGATGATTAGATTTGTGTGTTTTATGGCTACATGTTGTGTGATTGATTTACCTTGACACTTGTGCATTAGGGGTATTGTCTAGTAATTGAATATGATCCACGAGGGCTTTAATACTAGAAAACAAAAAAATAAATGTACACCAGTTCAAATGCCAAAACATAAAAAAATAATTTGAAGTAGAAAAATATATTTACACAAAGTGAAGTGTGTAGCCTCCTGAAATTTAGTGTAAGCTTACTAAGCTAGAAATTTCCCCTAAACAAAATGTCTTTATTCCTCGTAAAAAAGGCCAAGACAAAAATTTAAATCCACATCCTCCAAAGTAGAATATCCAAATGTGCAAGGGCAAAACAAGAAATCACCCTAAACCCAAAATTAAATCTTTCTTTGAAATATAGTGTTTGACAATTAGACAGAATTTAATGTAACCAAAGTGATGCATCAAAAAATATTCAGTATCCTAAACAAATGACCCATTTATCCCCTTAACCCAATAAAATAACCTCTACCTCACTCATTAGGGTGTCCTTCCAAAATATGCATGAGGTGTGCGAATGACAAATATATATTCACGCTATTCCATATGTGTTTGCCAAAAAAAGGGGGTGGAAAAAAGTTACTCTATTAATAGAGTGTTTTAGAGCAAGATGGGGTGTGAGATGAATAGATCATTTCAAATCAATTTACCTAAACCTTACATAAACGTAGAATGTAAAAAAGCTAAACCCAAACCCTAAACCCTTAAAAATAATACTCCACCAGAAGCGTCTTATTGAAATGAATAAAATATGAGCAAGTGATGCTTCGGCAGTTCTTGAATAGGCAAAGAATAATTAAAGCAAATGCAAATGTTGAAGCATGATATCTTCCTTCAATTCATAAGTCACCTAAAATTTGAAAAAATGGTGAACTAACCATTCTTGGAAATACAAATCCAATGCATGCACGGTCATAGGTACATCCACGGTCATGGGCACCTCACTAATTTTTCTAATTTTTTTTTTCCTGCTCACAAGCTCACGCTTTCAAGCTCACACGCTAGCAACCCTGGATCCAAAGGAAAGGATTCTACCAACTTCAAGAACTTCATGTTGCTAGTTTACCGTAGCCCTAGTATCCAATGCCGAGGTCAAGTGTAGACGATTCATTCCCCACCACTCCTTCTTCTTCACCATGCGGTAAGCCTCACACAATCCTGCAATATCGCCCCTAACATCGGCGCTCCATGAATAAAATACTATCATGCATCCATGGTCTTGCAAATGTTTGAATGCGAATTGAAATGCTGCTTGAAGAGCCTCATTCTCCAAATCTGCATTCCAGGTCGGCACCTTCGTGGATGGAGACGATAGACCCGGCACAGGCAAATTCTTAGGGCAATCAAAAAATACTAGGTCCGCTCCAGGCCTAGCATTCGGCACTCCGTAAAACATGCGAGGCTTCCCCCCTGACAACTGCAAACATTGGATTTTATGTACCATCAATTAATCATCTACACAATGTTCAGGTTGGTAACTTGATATATGACTTAGCAATTTCAAAGTAATCCAGAAATTACCTTTTTCCAGAAGTCCATGACCTCTCTATAACAAATCGGCGACTCAGTATCCATGTCCTCTACAAGGTCCTCAATTGAAATATTGAGGATTAAATCCTTAGTCTTCTCCAATTCATCATCGCCAAGAACAATGGCTTGTGTCCCTTGAGTAATGACGTCTTCCGTTAGTTGCATGAGTGTCGCCTTCTTCTTCATCCCGCTTTGAGTTCCACCTTCCAACTGAGAGCTCTGGTCTACTGTAGATGATGCTGGAACAACACCACCATCGACAATCTTCTTTCCTTTGGCCAGTAGCTTTTCCTCGTTCTCGTTCTCCTTTTCCGCCAACTTGGCCTTCATCTTTTCTTCTTTTTCCTTCTCCTTCTTGTCTTTTGTTTCCAAAAGAACTTGGAGCCGAGCTGCTTTTTTCCTATCGTTCGCTTCCCTCTTCGAAATGGCCCTGCTTCTCTGCCTATCCATGAGTCCTGCAAACTCATCCACCTCCATGTCAATTGCACCGATGCCCTCCAAAGAGTTCCGGAAATGAACTTCCGACGGATGAGTGTATGAGACGGGACAGTCAATGCACCACCCTCCACCACTGAGATGAGCCGTCGTCTAAGTGCGGAGTTGGTTCGGAGTGTACATGCAATCCGCAGAACTACGGTCGAGCCAAGTGAAAAGGAATGGAGGAAGATCGTTCCTTGAAATTGCTCCCTTTGCCTCCAACTCATGTTTGAAGTAACTACAACAATACCCCAAAACAGTCATTCAGTAAGACAATTCAATTAAAAAAGTGAGTTACATGGATTAATAATATATTGTGTACAATGAAGGAAAAAGAACTAAACACTACAAAAAAACAGTGTAATATATGACTGCGATATATGACTGCAAACTAGTCATTCCGGACAAAAATGACTGGAAAACAACTCGGGGCCCTGGAGTCATTGTGGACCAGTCACGGTTAATGACTGCGCCATTTGTATTAGCACCATCTACTGTGGACTTGGATGAAGATTGGATGACAGGGTTTGAAAGTTTTCTGGGAATTTGGTTTAGGGGTCGGGCAGCTAACCAACTCCATTTACATTTTTGTGACGTGGACGGCCATGTCAGCCGATTTCGTAGTCATTCTGTAGTTGCGATGCAGTCCCACGACTGCTGAGGTGGACGTCCACGTCAGCAAATTCCAGAGTCATTTACAAGTCATTATGGAGTCACGTTCATGTTGATGTGGACGTCCACGTCACGGAATTTTACAGTCATTCTTCAGTCGCAATACAGGTCGAGTGTACCCTGAGGTACTAAAAATACGGAGTCATTCTTCAGTTGGGATGGAGTTGGGTTTAGGTTTACGGTGATTGTCAGCTTCTGCAACTTCCCAGTCATTCTGTAGATGTGGATCAGTCATTTTTGTAATGGTATTGATGGTTGTGTGAAGTCATTCATGCGTTCTAATTTTGATATCAGCAAGCAATGTGGGATGCACTTCACAAGTCATTCATAAGTCTGACCGAGGTCTTACAAGAGTTGTGCTACAGTAGCGAAATAAAAATTAGGCGGGGGTAAGTAGCCATGTAGTCATTAGGGAGATGGGTCCCTGTCACGTGCATTTTTCGGTTCAGAGGACATATTTTTAGTATAGAGGATTCATCAAGCTATATCAAGGAAGAAGGTAGGACAATACAAGGACGCACTTTAGAAATCACTAAGAAACATAGAAGACAGTCATTTAGTGTAACATGTCTGAGGCAACATCAGAATGGATTCATAGGCTAAGATTTACATTCCAAACATTGCAAAATGAAAGGTGGTTCCTGAGGTAGGACAAGCCTTCACTGTCGTTGAGCTTCCTTATTTACAATAGCATAGTCATCATGCAAGAGTCCCAACAATGCCATCTAATTGACCAAGCCCACGTTAAAGTGTAAGCTTCAAGTATTTCCGGTCCCATATTGTGGAGGTCCCCTTCACATCTTCCATCTTCTCCTGGTCAGCCGCGTCGTTGGGATACATCAGCGGCACCTCGGAGTGGAAAACCTCCTTGATGTCTACTTTGAACCATGTCTCAGGAATCTCCATGAAATGGAACTTGTGCTTCCCTGGGATACCGCTAATCCTGCCCACTACTGCTCTTTGCCTTGTTGCTCGTGGGTTTATGAGGAAAACCTCGTCTCCAAGCTGATACTGCAAAGAAGGGTTTAGATCAGCTAATACAAGGGTGGGGTTAGAAGGTTTATTGTTAGGGCACACACATCCCGCATACTTACCTACTTCTCCGTGACTTCCACGTGACTGACATATAACACACATTCCACTATTCAATGACTTGGATGTCTGTCGTAACTAAAACTTTACTGCCACGCAACTTCGACCCTAAAGGTATAACATGCCCGCACACAGGAATTGAACAACAGGTTTAGGGTAAGGGTGTCGGCGCTTAATTACCCACCCTTGGTAATTAATCGGACACAACCAGGTTCTAGGGGTTGACTAAATTCTAACCTAACGGGTGACTAAGCGTCGGTCCATTGTGCCTTCCAAGCAATGGATCTTCTTTACTAAGTTCCTAGTTTCCGCAGGTGACAATGGGGTTGCCCCAATTGGCGAGGGAATAGTTCGGGCTAACTGTCCCCTAATGGCAACCTATGCGAACTACTACCGAATCTATTCTAATCTATGGGAATCTGAGGCTAATTGACCCTTCCTAAGACTGAGGAGGGATTCCCTAAGTCCCTTCCATGGTTTCCTAAGTTGATTGGGCTTTTTTCCTAATCTAAGTTATCTTTTTCCCTAATTTAATTTATCTAATTTATCTCCTAATTTAATCCTCTAAATTAATTTATCTTTTTTCCTAATTTAATTTATCTAATTTATCTCCTAATTTAATCTTCTAAATTAATTTATCCTTTTTCCTAATTTATCTCCTAATCTAATCTTCTAAATTAATTTGTCTTTTTTCCTAATTTATCTCCTAATTTAATTTATCTAATTTATCTCCTAATTTAATTTATCTAATTTACCTTATCTTTCTAATTTAATCCTCTAATCTAATTTAGTTTTTCCTAATTAGATTATCTTTTTACGTTCTACCCTTGACCCTATGTCGTTATTACTTAAGGTAATTTTGATTGGCTATTTTAACCTTAACTCCTAACTGGATTATTTTATCCTCATCTAATGTTTAACTTCTTGGTTGAATTTTGACCCTAACGGTTTACTACTCCCTAGTCCTATCCTATCCTGTTCTACCTTGTTTTGTAGTCTAATTCCTAATTGCTAATCGACATTGACCACCTCTTAACAGAATTTAGCACAAATCAAAAGAAAAAGCACTGGGGGCTAATTTACTGACTCACATGATCGAAGTTGGCATGCGCGACTTTTTCCTCCATACCTCCGGTCGCGTGCTCGTATTCCATAGTCGACACGTAGGTTGAAGTAGTAAACTGCCTATGGCTTAGTCTTTGGCGAAGGAGTACACTCTAAGACCCGTAATAGGCCCTTCCTTTCTCCTTATCTCTTTTTCTTTTCCTTCAACACTATTCCTACCAACCCCTTAAATGAGGCCTTACACCATATGACGCTAATCTAATGGAAGAGTCACCTATTCTCTTACGTCGTCATTTTGGTGTTATCCTAATCTCTTTCCTAATGGTTGCAAGAATCTTTGGAGATTTCCTACCTAATCCTATGACGCAACACTATTTATCGTCTCTCCCTTCTTCCTCTCCTATAACTACCCCCTTCCTAATTTTGTCATCATTGTGTGAGGTTTGGTTTGAGAGGTGGAGGATGTGGTTTGCAGGGCGCCGCTTGGAGTTTGTCTTTTTTCTTTCCCCCCCCTCCTTTTGTATGTTTTGTTTTGATTTCCCCCCCCCTTTTGATTTCTCTTTCCCTTCCCCCCCCCGAAAGCCCTGGCCCAATCTTCCCAAAGCCCTGGCCCAATCTCCCCGAAGCCCTGGCCCCCCTCCCCGAAAGCCCATTGTCTGGGTGCCCGCTGTCTGGGTGCCCGCTGCTGGGTCGCCCGCTGTCTGGGTTGCTCGCTGCTGGTCGCTCGGCTGGCTGGGTTGCCGCTACCTGGGTCGCTCGGCTGTCTGGGTCGCCCGGCTGGCTGGGTTGCCCGCTGGCTTAGGTTGCCCGCTGCTTGGGTTGCCCGCTGGCTTGGGTTGCCCACTGCTGGGGTCCTGGTTGGCCCTAGCCTTGACACTCCTTTCCTAACCTCGGGTTCCCTTATGGGAACCCACTTAACTAAAAACTAAATCGAACGTTACGGATTATGGTCAAGGTAAAACAAGAGGCTAGACTAATTTTGATGTGTTGAAGTCAAAGCTTCGCCGTGGGGGAAAGAACTTGGATGTTGACCAATCTATCTCATGGCGGGGGGTTTCTTCCGCGTTTCTACTACCTAGGGGTATCTTGGGAACTAAACTTTAATTTTTCCCAAGAAGATCTTGGGAACTAAACTTTGGAATTTAGACCTATCGGGGTCCAAAGCTTCGCCGTAGAATCGGTTTTAACACCAACTTTAGGACTTGCAAGGGATTGGGGTTCAAAGCTCCGCCGTCTAGGACTCGTTTTAACACACTCTTTAGGACTAAGGGGTCACAGGGTCAAAGCTTCGCCGTCCCCCGAAGGGTGGGTCCACTTGTCAACAACAAAGAAGGGGTTTATTATAGTTAGCACTTACTTCCAAGGCACACGTACACGCAAGATGATAATGTTAAAGGACTTATGCACCAAAGGCCCCCCAAAGCGGCATCGCCAAGGTACGGTGGGGGGTTACTCCGGGGTTAATGCACGACACAAGACAACTTACAAGAACTCTCCAAATGTGACCAAAGGATGTTTAAAGAAGACACACGAAGTACAAGTGAATGAGAAGGACTCCAAGAACCTACAAAAGCTGTAAATAGAACAACAACGGGAGCAAAAAGTGCTCCGAAAACACCGTAGAGGTTTTTTGGCCTAAATGCCAAAAATGCCAAGATAACTTGGACCCACGGACCCAAAACAAGTATTGGGGGTGTTTTGGGAGAGAGAAGGGCCCCCTTTTATAGGTTTCCAAGGGCCCACTCCCCCCCTCGACGAGTAACCTCATCCATCCGGATTTTCATCCAACTTTGAGATTTTCACCTAATCTTGGGTTTTACGCTGGTCCTAGTTTCTAACTTTTGGAGTTTAGCTCGGAATTGCAAATGGATTGCGCCAATGGCTTCAGAATGCCATTTTTAGCCTAAAGAACCCCTTACCCCCTATTTCTATCACAAAAAACCCATCGGAAACTAGTGCCAACTGGAGCCAATTAAAAGGGTAAAAACCTAACTTTTGGGTTTTACCTCTTTTGGCTTGGGTAACTAGCTAGGGTTGTTGGGGAGGCTCTAGGGAGTAAGAAAAGGCTCCTTGATGTCTTCGTTCTGACTTCGTACGCTCCCGGGACACCGGTCAACCCCGCAAAGATCCTGCCGTAAATATTAATTGGGGGGATGTTGTCAGTTTCGGCTGCTTCCCGCTATTGGAACTCCATGAATTTTGTCAGGGCGCGTTATTAACATAAAAGATGCTATTCTAATTTTTAGTGAGATTTTACCGCGGCCTGGGTATTTTCTATGAATTTCCCCACATGGCCTTTGGCGGTTGACCGCTCGGAAAAAGATCCTTTGGAGATCAGAAAAAACCGAGACTTTTTGGGGAACCTCTCATGGAGTCCCCCAAGCCACGTGCCATGTCCTAGGCTATTCTGGCACACAGTTAATGGCGTGGTGAAAACTGACTTCGGTTGAATTACCGGCAGTCAGGGAATCTTTCACATGTGAGGGAATCTTGGCGAATGGGTTTTGCCGTGGACATCCCGACATGCTCCAGATCCGAGAACACTATCCGGCGGCTGTGGATTCCTCCATGTGGCCTGTCTGGGACAAGTAACACCTGCAAGCTAACAATTTGGATTCCTAATGTTTCGTCGGTGAAATGGGGAACCTAGATCCTATCTTTGGAGATTTACGTGGGGACCTCCCTCACTCTCCTAAGACTTAATTTAGCCTATCATGGTCACATGTACTAGGTTTTGGGCTATTTTGGGTAAGTTCCCAGTAGCCCTATTGTTTCCTACTAATTACGGGTTCTAACCTATATACAAGTGGGTTTTATGGGTAATCTATGGATAAAAGGCTATTTATGACCAAATGCTATACTGGTACGTGACATACCTATTTTGGTTCTACACTCTTTTTTGGGCTTTTTGTACTACTTTATGCCTTAATTTGTAATAAACTAAAAAAAAGAAAACAATGAGTCCCAAGTGACGAATTTGGGGCTCACAAAGGGTGGAGCACGAAATGTGCTAAGGTGTGCTCTTACTGTATTCGACTAAGGCATTGCCTACTTAGGCCTATGTGTGGGAAAGGCACACCCAATAATACACCTAAATCGCGATAGACAATTTAGAAGGGCACTCAACAGATAACCGTCAATGTCGCGGGATTATGGCCATTGCCGGAACGCATACAAAGGATAACAAAAGCAGAGTTTAAGAGACGAAATACTGGAGTTTCATAAGATGATTCTACTTCAGACGGTATAGAGCAAATGTTAAAGGGTCGAAGATGACCACGAGTTTTGCTTGGCAGGTTGAAGGGGCGTACAATCACTAGAACCTAACTTCCAAACGACTGAAGTATGACACATATGTGACTACAACAATACTAAAGGCAACATGAATTTCCATTTCCATAATCTAGTAACTTAGGAATGACTGGAAAACAACTTCTCGGGACTTGAAAATGACTTAGCCAGGCCATGAAGGAAATGCACATTAGAATTTGTAGTGACCATACCTTCTTCGTTGATTGTCCGGAATTTTTTTTCGAGACTGCGGCTGCCGGCTTGGTCTTCACCTCCCGCTTCTGTCCCTTTACCTACACATGCATGCGCGAGATAATTAGAAACACAGATCAAAGGAAGGTGAGGGGACGCCTTCACAGGTGCAACCGTGTAGTTTGTGAGTCCCCTCACCTTCCACAATGTCCAGAAATTCATATGCATGTCCGGCTCGGCGTCTTTGTATCATTTGTAACATGGATTCGTTGACTAATTCGGGAAATTTAAATCGGAAACCAGCCACGTCCGGGCATGAAGGAAAAGCCTCCAACAGCGGCCATAGATACCGTTTTAGATACTCCTTATCATCTGTCAATTTAGAAATCCATTTCACGTAGAAAGGGGTAGTGATGATGACATTAGCGTCAGGGTTGTAGTCAACTCTACTTGGCTTACTATCTACAATCAATGTGTTTGCAGCACAAAAACAAGGCCACGTTGCATACACTAATTCCAACTGTTTACCCTGCCCAGTTGGGCAACCATTTCCAACGTCTGCAGCTTCCGAGTCTTTGGCAGACCATGCAAATAATGGGACTGCATTGATACCCTTCAATCCCCCAAGGAGCATTGGCAGCACGTCATCCATGTGTAATGCACTGCCACTTCCCCAGAAACCGACTGAAAAGGATGCAAAGCAGCGTTGAAGAAAGGATTTCACCCATGGACGGAAAACCACTCTCCTCTGACCGGTCTTTGTGCTACTACGGATCGCAGGGTTCAGGTTTCTCTCACACAGCTTGCTGTAGTCTAATAAGGTTCCATGCACATTGAAAACAATTAATTTATACTCCCCATCACCCCTAAACCCAATTTCAGGCCAAGAAGCACCGGAAGGTCTCACCTCACTCGGCGTACGTTGAAGAACGCCGGGAGGGGAAAATACCTTCGCCGGTGAAGCAGGGTTTTTTTTGGAATTCCGCTGCAACTGCGACGGTGCAGTTGCAACTTCTTGTCCTGCCTTGCCAGCGTCGGCTGCTGAGTCCACGTCGTCTGTGTTCACAGGGCTCTTCTTCAGCACAGGGTCAGGTTCCCCTCCGCACGACAACTCCTCGCCGTTGTCGCCAAGACAGTAAGGACCACCGCTGTTGGGTGTGGGCGGGTCGCATTCTGGTGAGACACTAGCTTCATCAGCCTTGGCGTCTTCGTTTGGTGTGGGTTTGTACTCTTCTCTTGCTCTTTAGCCACTCCCTCCTTTCCTTTCAAGTTTCAACGCCATTGTGTCTTCATTGGCCGTGTGAGTTTCTGCAATTGTTGGGTCTTCCTGCAGCACTCCAGCCTTCTCTGAGGTCTCTAGGGCACCCTCAATGCGGGGCTGGACAAGTAACTCGACTTGAGACTCCCGTTCCATTTCAATTACAGGCCGCGTGGCCACCTTGGACTCCGGTGCTGAAGTTGCAATACGCATGTGTGTTGCCAGTCTGGCAGTTAGATCTGACCCTGAATCCGGTAGGGTAATGTCTGCCGGACTTGCTGTGACCTTGGAATGGTGCTTCTGTCTTGCTCCACCACCGGGACGTTTCTTCTCTTTCACGGATGGATGCCGAGGACGGGACCCTTGGTTTTCCAACGCAGATTGCGTAAAGGAGGGGCTACCATATTCTATGCGTTCACGGGAGCCAATGAAGCTCTGAATCATGGAGCGCAATTCATCAATTGTTGTGTTCTGCGCTACTGAGTTGGCAAGGAACTGCCCAACCTTGACATCCACATCCTTCTTCCAAGTTTCCATGGCTTCCCAACGAGCTGACTCCCCTACTTCTACGATCTATTCACACGCACCGAAGACAACGACAGAAGTCATTGCAAAGTTACGAAAAAGTCATACAGTTTGACTTCGACTCTTGCGGAACTCTTGAATGACTGAGACTTGCCAGCGTGACTGAAAACCGACTTCGTCGCGACTACAATGTCACTACAGTGCGACTTCAAAAAAGGGAGTTCAACAACTACATCGATTCCTCAGTCACATGACGACAACCAAACTTTGCCTTCAAGTCTCATGACTCTCTATCCAATATGAATTACTTCCTTACGCATACACGCACGTACGCACAAGCTCCACGAGGACCAAACATTGATATGAAGGCAACTGTGCACACCATCTCAAAAACGCCAAAATTCAAACAGATAGCCAATACTTTGGCCACTGCAATATGATGTATCAAACTTCTTCCTTAGCGCTTTACAGTGGGAGCTCGCCTGCAATCACTCATTGGTCAAGTATACCTAACTTTGGAACAATTTCTGAGAGTACCTCAGTCACTTAGGCTGATGTTGAAGGAAGATGAACAAACGATAGTACAAGGAAAAGAAATAGAGAAAGGTAAATTGTGAATTACATGGCTTGTAGCTTCGGTCTGTGCATTTGGCAAACTGCCTTGGCCTCCATCCATGACGCCTGGGTGATTTTCCATGCCTTGTCTCTAATAAGGGAGCCATAAGAATGAATTCATCAGCGGCGTGGATTAAAATTTGGGCATGTTCAGCTGTACACACATCCTCACACCAAATATGACGGTAGCAATCACGGGATTCATTAACTGAATATAGACTTACCCCTGAGATTAATATAGACTTACCTGCAAGGCTTCTTTCCCAGCCTTCCCTCTCCTTCCTACAAACGTGGCATTCTTCACGTTAGACCGTGCTATGGACATCTTCCGTGCCTTGATCTTCTGTGCATCCGTGTTCCAGTACTGCTTCAATTGATCCCACTCTGGTTTGTCCACATGAAGAGGAGGACTGTCGATGCCTTTTAAGTACTTGCATTTCAAGCGGGATCTTTCTGACTTTAGGAAACGGGTGACGGCCACTAGAAATCCAGTCATACTTAGGGGAGAACCCAAGTATTCGAACTTTGCGTCCAAAGCAGCTCGGAGTTTCTTCAACTTGTGAGGCTCGTGCTTGGACCACTCCACAATGCTCATGTCCAAGCACTTGGGAACTAGATCACGCAGTGCTTCGTCCCAGGCATTTTTGCCTTCGCAGGTGCAGTCGACTTCTCCACCTGGTAGTACCATCACCCGGTTTGGCTTTGCTCCCGCAGTAGCCCGTTGCGTCCGCGCCATGTCATAACTGGTTCTCCTCTTGCGCCTGAAGAAGCGGTCGTCACTGTCTTGTGATGCAACAGGTGCACATGGCCCTGGCAAACCTAAGGGTGCGCATGTCCATGCATTTTGGAATGTTGGAGGTTGACCTACGGCCCAATGATTGGATACGGGAGCTTGGTTTTGGATGTAGTGCCCTGGGACCCAAAGACAGTTCGATGGGCCATAGGAATTTGGATCGGGGGTGGGATTTAGAAGTGGCGCAGCCTTCTGTGGCAATGTGTCCACCATTGGCTGTTTTCTTCTCTTCAAGCGGAGGTCTATAGGAGAGTCGTTGTCGTCAAGGTACAGGTCTTCTTCCACGACCTGTTTTCTTCTCCTGTTCCTCTTGTCAATGAGGGGCTCTTCCTCGTCCCAGGCTAGGTCGTCTTCAGACGAGTCGAAGGTATCCTGGCGCAATTCTGCATAGGAGCAGTGCCCACAAGTCACTCATCAGTCCAAATCAGTGTTTAGGAAAGTATGCTGATGCACTCTAAATTGGCAGGGAGTAATTTTGAATCAACCATGAATGATTGAGATGGAAAACTCAATTGCCTTAAAGACTACAACAACGCAAAACCCTAACCCCAACCAAAGAGTCAATAAGCAGGATCCAGCGATTACCTGCGGCTTTAGCCTCCTTGTCGGATTGCCACTCAACATGGGTACAAGCAATTGCAAGGTGCATCATACCTGTGGCGATGGCCTCGCCATCGGACTTCGTGGCATCCGACGAAGAGTCCCGTGCACTGCTCATCGGATTGAAGTTTGGATCGGAATCGCTGACTTGATTTTCCCTCCTCGTCCTCTTGCCTACCCGTCCTCGAAGGCCACGCAGCCTTCCACTCCTTCGTGGACCACAATTACGGCCCTTCACCGGCGCGCCAGATTCAGGAGGATTTTTCTTTGCTACGTCGTCATCCCTGCACCGTGAACACTAGAAAGCCCTAAACCTTAACAAATGGGAGCTCAAGGAACATGCCTAATACGTCACAAAATCAGCAGAACCATCTAGGCAAGACAACGGCGCAATGGTGTGAAGCAAGAGAAACAATATAGTATGGCCCACAAACCCCTAGGGTCGACTTCTGAGGCAATGTGCAAAGATTGCGACCACGTGGCCGCCAAGGTATTTATGGTGGCATCCCAATCACCCAAAAAACCCTGCGACTAGTCCGCAACTTCTCCGTGACTTCTTCATGACTACAGACAAGTTGCGTAGGAGTCGCAAGGCATGTAAAGCAACTTCCGATTAACTCAAAAATGACTTTGGAAGAACTGAAGGGACCTTCAATACCCTCAGCTACCGCGAGGGTTAACCAAAACCCTAGAGAGGCGTCGCCTGCTTACTTCGAAGACTGTGCAATTCTAAACTCAGAAGACAACGGTAATTCGCGATCAGTGCTCCTGACGCTCTGCCACAACCTGAGGACCATAGAGAGGTCCTGAACCTCTAAATTTCAGACCTTCAAGTACCCCATCACCTCTATCCTCCATAGTCAAAATTAATCCAAGGAATGCAATTGGAAGGCACGACAGGTACTCATGCTCATGGACGCAAGTGCTGTTGAAACTTACAACTCTTTTCTTGCCTCCACAACTGGAGCAAACAACTTTTGCACCTCAGCCACGTTCTTGTCACGTAGGAGCTCGTACTCTGATTTCTCCGGTTCAGCTTCCTCCATCAGGAAATCTTTGCCTGATAGGTCATCCATGATTGTCTTATGCGCACTTCTCTGGCTTGCTTCCCAAATGTTGGTCGTGCGGAACCACTTCTAGAGACGGAGCAAGTCTGACTGTTTTGGATGTGTGCTTCCCGGCGCGCACCTCAAGCTTTTTCAAATTTCAGAGGATTCACGACCGGCATCCAAGATAGGCAAACAAAGGCTAGCGTTGGAGCATTGAAGTATGGGCCCGCAAATGAGTTGCCCAAGTCGCGCAGGGGACTGTTAGGCAGCCAGAGGAGAGCGTCCACATGATGAGGTAGGCTCATTTTGGCGGCTCGTAATTAAGTTCTGAACCCAGCCATTAGTAGTTACTAAGCCTCGAAGTTCAACTTTGCAGGATCACTGCACTCAGTCATTCAGTGGTTTAAGTCGTGTGAAAACAAGGCTGCAGTTGTTGCTGCCAGTTGGGCAACCATTCCCACTGAATTACGTACTTGGCCAAACGAAGACGTGAAATAAGAAATGGGAACATTCATGTACCACGTTTTAGCTTGAGGTAGATTTTTCACGAGAGGCATGCAATGTGGAAGAACATTGACGATTCAGAAGATTTCGCCACCCTAATTCACTTTGCATGCATTTTGCAGAGCAAGTACTAGTACATGTAAAGGAGTTTCTTACAAATTTTGAACACCCAAGGAGAAGTTGTGTACTACGAGTTTTATGCAAAGGTAAGGTACAATCTCACTTCCTGGTTGGTGAAATGTACTAGTGGAAGAGTTTTTTGTTGCTTTGATTTTCTGGAGTGGGTGGGCAATGGAACCCTAGAAACTTTTGTGAGCATTCCTACATCCTGAAATGATGTAGGCTAGAAGAATGACTTCAAGGTGACTTCTTGTGCACTTTTGAGTCACCAAGAACTTGCGAATTAGTTATTTGTTAGTCATAATGAAGATGCAGTTGTCATTCTTGACTTACATATGACTTACGTATGACATCTTCCCGCCAAGTGTCATTAAGTACCAGTGCATTATACTAAAGTCCGGGCACATCCGCGTGTCTAGATTCTGGTGTACTTACCATGTCACTTAGAGAAACAAATGTGATTTATATGTTGCATTGGACCATTACCTTCTACTGTACACTGAAGTGTTTCATTTAAAAGCCTGGGCATGCAGTAACCTTTATGAGATGTTCCCATTGTGGTTCGTCGTCATTATTACTTGGAACCCTCACATTTTTAAGATTCAATACGTTTCTAAAATAAATAACATGAGTTCCTTTGGAATTTTGTTCTCATGTACTGATGTACATGGCCTATCGTTGCTGATGATCGTGATCATTTCGCTAACATGTGCTAGTCACTTACAAGTCACGTTTTCTCATTTTCCAGTTATTCAGAAGTTGAGTAAGTCATTTTGAAGTTATTCAAAAGTTGAGTAAGTCATTTTGAAGTTATTCAAAAGTTGAGTAAGTCATTTTGAAGTTATTCAGAAGTTGACTAAGTCATTTTCTAGTTAGTCTGCAGTTACAGAAGCCATTTATCAGTCATTACCCACTGTACACAAGTACATTCAGCCAAATCATTGTCCGTGACATTGGGTCATTTGCAGCGGTGGCTAACGTCACTCAGCTTCCGGGATCACACGCGACATGATACCCACCAGAGTACCCCTATCAGACACTCGCAGGCAACAACTACGAGATGACCGTCTTTGGCTTAGAGAATTGCAGAGGGCTAGGGAGTATAATGTCAACAAATTACATTGCCCGTGCACCAACTGTCGAGGTCGTAAGAGACTTTTCATATGAAACGTACGGCAGCACCTCATCCGCAACGGCCGAGATCCACAGTCGAGGATTTGGAGAGGCCCGGGTGCACGAGACTCCTCAGACGAGGAATGGGACCAACAATTTTGGGGACCGGTCGTAGTGGAGCCGGAGGAATTGGATGCCACAATTGATACTCGTGGGATGGTCGACCAAACACTACACCCAGAAGAAGTTCAAACATGTTCAGCAGAGAGAGTTCAGGAGGAAGTCATGGACGCTTTTGCCACAGCAGACTCCATTCATGCAGAGTTCATGGAAGTGGATGGTGGTTATGTTGCAGAGGGTGAAGAATGTCGTGACGACCAGCTGGCTCCCGACATGGGCCCGGATAGGGGCGATGTTGATCCCAATTTTGATGGGAGGGCGTTGGAGGAGTCGTTGGAGCATTTGTATGCTGGAGCTTGGTCCAGCAAGCTTGCGGCCACAGTGTTACTAATGAACTTGTGCACCGTGCACGGTGTTAGCAATCAGTGCGCGAACGAACTCTTCAGCATTTTGCATTCCCATCTCTTGCCGGAGAACAATACGTTGCCTCGAACCCACCATGCAGCGAAGACACTTACCGGCAAGTTGGGTTTGACATACAACACCATCCATGCATGCGAGCGCGGTTGTGTGCTTTTTCGTGGATCCCATGCAAATGCCCTTTGTTGCCCTAAGTGTGGTGGTCGTAGATACCGAGATCCAGATCGCCGTCGGTTTCCAGTGAAGGTCCTCCGTCACTTTCCGATTATCCCACGACTCCAGCGAATGTTCATGAGTCCAGCTATTTCCAAGTTGATGGTGTGGCATGTAGACAATCGGAGCAACAAAGAAGGAGGGGATGGCTTAGTCAGACACCCTTGCGATTCCAAAGCATGGCAACATTTTGACAAGAACGTGGATACTTCCTTTTCAAGTGATCCACGAAACACTCACTTTGCCTTGGCAGCAGACGGAGTGAATCCTTTCAAACAAAACCGGTCATCATGGTCAACATGGCCCGTTGTGTTGTTGAATTATAACCTTACACTGTGGTTGAGTACGAAGAAGTTTTTCATTATGTTGGCCCTTCTGATTCCAGGGAGAGAGTCCGTCACAGGTGAAGTCTTTGACGTATATTTAGAGCCTCTCGTGGATGAATTGCTGGAATTGTGGGCCGGGGTTCCAGCATATGATGTATCAAAAGATGCAGGATCAAGGTCTTTCCAATTGAGGGCCATGTTGCTATGGACTATCTACGACTTTCCCGGGTATGGCACAGTAGGAGGCTTCTCTCATCAAGGGTATGCAGTATGTCCATGGTGTGGCGTGGATTTGGGTGCTGAGCATTCAACAGAGCTTGGTAAGTAGATTTATGGTGGTACTCGGCGATGGCTCCCTGAAAATCATCCCTATAGATCAGAAGAAATGAAGGACTATTTCAACGGATCAATTGAAACCCGCCCCAAACCACGCACGGTGACAGTAGAGGAGCAAATTCAGCATGCCCTAGAGTGCAAGGCGTGGAAAGCAGCAGGAAATAGAGATGGTGCTGCAGGGGACCCCTCCAAAATATATGGCTTGAAACGACTGAGCATCCTTTTCCGCTTGCCGTATTGGAAGGTGAGTATCAATGGTCGGCAACACCGCCATGAAAAATGACTTTCCTGTGACTAATAGGTGACTAAGATGCAACTTGTGAGTACTGAGGAAGTCGTTTTTTAGTATTAGTCCAGTTGAAGTCATGATTAATGACTAACATCTGACTAGTATATGACATAGTCCCCAGTGTTTGACCATGAGACATGCGTGCGATGTGAGAACTGCCAGGATCTCTTCATTCGGTACACGCTGGACGTCATGCATTGCGAATTGAATCTCGCAAAGAATTTCCTAAAAACTATAACAGGGAAGAAAGACACAGTCAAAGTCAGAAGAGACATGCAGAGGCGCAATGTTAGGAAGCACTTGTGGCTCACCCCACACCCCCGAAAGGTAGGGAAGATGGTGAAACCGCATGCTTCGTATGTGTTGTCCGAAGAGGAGTTTGAAAAATTTGCTAAGTGCATAGAGTCCTTGAAGACACCTTCTGGCTATTCTTCTGACCTGGGGAAGTGCATCCGGAAGAAGAACTTTAGAGGATTGAAGTCCCACGATTACCACGTCTTAATGCAACAGGTAATGCTACTTGCGCTTCGCGGCTTGATGCAACCGGGTCCTCGCATGGCTATCATGAGAATGTGCAGGGTATTCAGACGCTTGTGCACGAAGGTGTACAATCCAACGGAATTTCAATCACTAGAAGCAGATGTGGCGGAAAGTATGGCGTTGTTGGAAATAGAATTTCCACCATCATTTTTTGACGTAATGACACATCTTCCCTACCATCTTGCAAAAGAGTTGGACTTGTGTGGACCGGTTAGTGCAAGGTGGATGTATCCAGTGGAACGATACATGAAGGTGTTGAAGAACCATGTCCGAAATTTGGCCCGCCCAGAGGCCTACATGGCAGAGGGCTACTTGAAGGACGAATGCCTTGGATTCATTACTGAATACCTCCACAGATTTGAGGAGACTCAACGGCGTATATGGGATGAAGATGAAGAGTATGGAGATGCGGAGGAGGTTTTACAAGGAGCGGGCTGGCCATATATCATGAGCCCAGAGCTGAGAGACATAGCCCACCAGTATGTGCTATCCAATTCAACTGCTATGCAAGATTTGGTGACGTAAGTACTTTCCAAAATTTGTGTGTGCAATGCCCAGCTCAATCCAGTGTTGTTTCGTGAACAGAGTTGTACTCTTAGTGGATTCCATGCACATGCTAGTTCCAGAGTTGTTCATTAGATGTTTTGAAGTCATTTGGAAGTTGCCCGCTCTCTTTCCGTGACTTAGAAATGACTTGGTGGTGACTAGCTGTAGTGAGGAGAGAGTCAGAGAACGATCTAGAACCACCTCATGAATCTGGGGTTCGCCAGCCAAATGGGACGGCATTATGATTTGTTGTTGGATTGAAGTTTGTTTCTGATAATATCATTGTCACTCTTACGCTGTAGGTCATAGAGGGCAGAATCCGTCACAAATCCACAAACAAGCACTTTGTCAGAGTGGATTCAACGCACGATGCAAGATGCTGACTTAGATTTGAGGAACCAAATAGACATGGACCGATTTCTTCTAAGCCAGAAGCCTGCACAGAGAGCCACTCGGTACACACGCGTCACTGCGTTTGGTAAGCACTTCAGAGTAGAAGATGAAAGTACGTCGCATTTTGTGAGCTACAACAGTGGTGTAGCTTTTGTTTTTCAGGAACCATCATCCCACATTGAGGATTCATCTGTGAATTACGTGGGGGTCCTTAAGGACATTCTAGAGCTAGATTATAGTGCACTGAGTATGTGCATTATTCTATTGCGCTGCGAGTGGGTGAAAACCCAGGACAATCGAGGGAATGACACATACACCAGAGACGAGTCCGGCTTCCTTGTGGTGAACTGTCGGCATAAACTACCTCGCATGCAAGATCCCTTCATTTTTCCAAGCCAAGCAACGCAAGTATTCTTTTCAGATGTTCCCGAACGACCCGGTTGGAAAGTAGTCTTATGCAAAGAAGCTAGAGCACGCCGTGAAGTCGTGGACACATCGGATGCATTCATCAGCACCAACATAGAGAGCAACGGACTAAGAGCTCCCCATAGGTTACCAGTTCCAGCACAGATGGTTAATCTAATCGGGGCCATCGAATTGACGGAGGAAGAGAATTTATTAGCACAAGAAGGATATTAGTGTGTGAGGGAGCAAATTATGCAGTCACTAAGAAGTGATATCATAGTCGCGGCGTAGTCACTGCGAGTCATTCAGAAGTGATAGCGTAGAGGGTGCGTAGTCACTACTAATCGTTCAGAAGTGATAGCTCCAAGGTAGTGCATGTAGGTTTTCAAGTCCAAGTTGATCTGACAACCATTTTCATGCATGGAAAGATGTGCAGCTTGTATATGTCTTTCATTAGTTTTAGCTTAGCTCATTTCTGGCAGAGGATGCATGAAAGTGTCAGTGAAAGAATCATTAGTCCGTCGATGACACTAATGTGTATCGTGTGACCATACACAAGACATTGGAAGGAAATTTGACCACCAAGCCTATCAATGGTTCCATTTTTATTTTCAACCCAAGGACTGGATCAGACAGCTGTTATTCAAGGTCATTCACACTACCTAGGTTTAGTCTGCAGAAGAAGTATCTCTATTTCCCAGAAAAAGTCATTTAGCAGTTGCGCTGAAGTTATTGTCAGTTGTCAGATGCAGTCGCTTCCCGACATACCTTCCTGGCAATTGACCCAGGCAGCGCATTGCCCTGCCCGCACTTTTTCCAAAACAACGTTCTACACCCTAAACCACCCTAAAGTCGTAACAAAGTTGTTCACAAGTCATTTGAAGTCACAAAGAAGTATAGTACCGTAGTCGTTAATGACTTTAGCGTTACTTCAGATTCCCCACAGACTTCTTTGCGTCATTTCCAACGAATGTGACCCATTCAGGTCATCCTCTATCAAAAGTTCATCCCGCAGTCGTGATAAATGACTTCAGAATGACTCGCACACTGTGGAGATTGCGACTACGGTGCAATTACAGAGGATCTAGTCATTTTCTAGTGAAACCGGACAAGGAGTCATTCTCTGGAGTCATAGATACCCCTGTTTTTTTGTAGTGAAAGAATCAATGCAACGAATTGAATGGTGAGATGCTGATTTGGAATACATGAAACCTCTAAATTAGGAAGGATAGTGCTTATGAAATGGATCTGAGTTACAGCCCCTTGGACTTATACCTACGTGTGTTGCATAAGACATTCAATCTTTAGTTCATTTTTTCATTGTAGACTTCTAGCGTCATTAATCATGACCATCAATTAAGAATCACTCATTAGAATCTCAATGATTTGCACATATTTGAATTGAGAGAAGTAAACAAACGGTTCAGTAATAGTTACCGGAAAAGAACTCTTCTAACCGCCTGTCTGGATCCATCGTAAGTCATGAAACAATCACTTTTCTTGAAATAGTTGGCTCCCCTGAGTACCGCTAGGAACCCTTGATCCCAAATCTTCCTCCTCCACCCCTCGATATAATCCGACAAGAACTCAGGCTGCAACGGAACTTCCATGTTCATCGTGATGTTGTCTTGCCTTACTACGTCTTCAAAGTATTCCACAGCTGCATCTTCAATCTATAGAAATGCAAGATCAATTAATATTTCAGTAGTGAAGACCTTATAGATAGAATTTGAAAAATTTGAAATCCAATTTGAAAAAATAAGTATTATCAAATTATTGTATGTGATCAAATGAGTACTTACCCCAGCATACCATACACATCTGTTCAAGAACGGTCCGAGCAAGGTCTCAGACACGGGTCGCGTTGGAAACCGCCGGGCATCACGTGATGGCAATGAAGAGTTCCACCACTTCAAGAATTTCACCTTGTGGAACAGAGTTGTGTTGCAAGTGGCCACCATTTGGAGCTTCTCTAGAGTCATCTCTGGAACTTCATTAGTGCTCCAATGCTTTTCGACCTATACAGAAACAACCAAGTCTGAATTAGAATGACCACTTCAGCATACAGTAATGCTACTTGAAAATATGTTGGAAATGAAACACTTACTTCTGCTAGGAAGTCAAGCCCATGAGCAGGATTGGCCACGGTTACCAACTTGATCATTTTCACATTCAGCTTGGAATTCTTTTCTTTTGCTCCGACTCTCATAGCGTTTGCGACACCTTCATGACTCTTCTCTTCAAACGGGGTGACCTCGTTGTACCTTCTCACTGCAGCATCTGCTGCTTGGGCGATCTCTTGCTGTGGAAGACCACGGTTTAAATAAATAATAACAAAACAATCTCATTAAAGAAAGGAAGAGATATTATACAAAAAATAAATTTCTGATAAGTGCTGAAGGCAGTTCTCATCCGGAAAACAAAGGCTGTGAAGACCTCTACTGGCATTGAGTACCAAGTTTTCTTCACCTTCAAGGCTCCACACCGTTTGACCTCTAATGGTCTCAACATCTCATTGAACCTATCCATGGGTAGAAGACCATACTTCTGAACTCAATATAAGGTGTGTACAAGATTAGTCTTCACATGTGAGTCCTCTGTCGATCTGCAATTTGAACAATCACACTTAGCCATTGTTCACCAACACAATTTAAACCTATACAAACAAGAATTAAGAGTTGTAGTAAAAGAAATTAGAATTTAAAAGAGCAATGCTTACTTATTTATGTCATGCATGACATGCATGACAAGTTCAATCTTCCCCTTCGTGTCCAACACAATAGAGTCAACGCTACAATGCCAATCTCGCTTGGTTGGATGAAGCCTGGAAATGTAGTTCATCCATGCCAAGCGACGGTGATTGCCATCACAAACATAAAATTTTAAGTTCTTCAAGAATTGTAGCTCAGCCACTGACTCCACGTACTCGTTGAAGATCTCATTCTTCTCTTTCCACAATGGCCCCCACTCTTCCATTTCTACCTCCGAAAACTCTGAGCTTTCTCCGGCCTCATTCGTCGTTGTTACATAGAATACTGCCGCTCCATCTCAATACCCATTTACAAATTCTTGCTCCAGCTTGACTAAGTCACAAGAGAGAGTTGGGCGTACCATGGGCATTGCAACAAGTCTGCAGAGTGGGATTTGGAGCCAAAACAACCGGTCCGGCTTCATTCAAAGTGAAGCAATTGTAGCCACAGAGTCTACCTTTTGGAGTCTCCGGAGCTCATCCTCCATTAACTCCTTCTCTTCATCCTCCTCGAAGTCCTCATCCCCTCCAATATCGGGTTGAGCTGTGTCATCGGTTCTTGGAGTTTCGACTATTTTCTCCACATGTGATAAATCTACTGGTGACACATCCATCTGAGAAAGCATAAATGACGATGGATCAAAAAGATTACATTTCAAAAAGACGATAAATCTTGAACTTCAAAGCATGTGAAGTATAAAGAGACCAAAATTTTACTTCAAGTGTGTAAGTGAACAAACATTTTAGGATAAATATACTTATAACATAAACTATAAATGGTATATTAGACATAATGAAGTCTAAGATGGAGCAACCAAAAAGCAAATCCAATGAAATGGAATCAATCAATGTCTACATCATCATCTTCGTCTGAACTCAGAAGAATGAGGACAACTTCACAGGTTCCCTGAGCAGTGCTACTAACACATTGGCACGTGTCTAGAAACATAGGACCATCAATGGAGCAAGATAGCTCGCTATCTGAGCTATACTTGGTCTCCGAACTCTCAAGTGAGAACACAGGCATCTTGCGCTTCAGCAAGTTTAGCTGAGGTTCACTAACGTGATGTTTTGTTGGCTTGAGGTCACTAACCCGACTATGCATGGAGTGCTCAAAAGCATCTGCAGCACGGTCAACTGCATCCATAACATCATCGAAGCTTACCAAGTCTTCAAGGACAATATCTTCATCCTTTGAATCACTAGAGACCTCCATGTTGTTGTTGGCGGGACTGCGGGAGTGAAAGGCTATGAAGGACCTGGTGCTTGAGACACAGGAACTATAGTAGGCAATACCGTAGATCCATGCCTTCCATCCGCAACCTGTCAGTAAAACAAACAATTGCACAAATATAAATGGTAAGGTACGTATACCATGTCAAAAGTTGCTTCCAATTTTGAAATGAAAGAATAAATGCCTTCTAGGTTGGGAAAATGTACTAGAAGAAGACGCTTCTACCTATGTTGGAAATTAGTGAAGTACCATCTTCTAGGGGTCCAAGAGAAGACCATTTGGGTTCAGTCGGATCCGACTGACCCCAATAGACATTCTGCTTGACTTCCTAATATTGTTACTAGAACTAATAGTATTGATTCAACAAATGAGGTACAAGCACAAGATGTTATTATTCAAATGACCTCTCATCAATATAATTTGCAAAATCATCCAGAACATGAAGAGAATCTATGATGCATCATGTTTCTACAAGCACTAAATGAATCATCAAAAAATTATAGATTAATATAATATTTCAGCTTATATAAATGAGTTACCACTTCTCAAGGGTCAAGCAAAGAATAAAAATTCTTAAGTCGGATCCGACTCACACACTTAAAGTGCAAATGTGTACCCCCTCAGAAATATAATTGATTTCTCAATAAGCAAGGTTTAGGGAATAAGAAAGATCAATGTCTATTGGATGAAAACTATTGGATGAAGGATGTCTAATTAAATACGGCAAACTAGGACGAGACATGAGGTTCCAAAACCCCACAAAGTCCAACGACGTAGGTTAAAATAAAAATAAAATGGAAAAACAAGGACAATAAAGGCCAATAAATAGATAATTGGATAAGGCACCTAAAATATAATCAAAAAAAGAATACAAGTACCATTTTCTGGGGGTTGGCCTGATCCAACTTTTGGTTCAATCGGATCTGACTGACCACCAGGATGAGTTCCGCTGACCCCCTCAATTTAGTACTCGGAGGTCACTTTTATAATGCATATTTTTTTCTTCGACTAATTCCTGAATCATTCTATTTCTGTCAAATGGGAATGTCAAAATGCTAGGGAAAGAGAATTTGTCTTCCACTTCGTAGGCGTTCCAAAAACATGTTACCATTTAAAAAAAAAATCCACAGACGTTACCGAATCCAGACGATCACCAGTTTTGGGGGGTCCGGCTGAACCTCGCCAGGGATCAATCGGATCTGACGGGACCTCGGGGAGGACTAGTCCGACCCCCCAATACAGGTGATTGTCAAAGTTCCAGGAAACTTTAAAAGTTTCTAGAAGCCAGCGTTCGGGTAATCGGGCTGTAGGTAATCGATGAACATCCCAATGAAGGTGATTGTCAAAGTTACCCTGAACTTAGAAAATCTCCAGAACCCAACGATCGGTTGATCGGTGATCGGTGATCACTCCCATACAGTGATACAGGTGATCATAAAAGTTACCCTGAACTTAAAAAAAATTTAGAACGTCGCGATCGGGTGATCGGGTGATCGGTGATCACCCCAATACAAGTGATCGGTGATCGGTGATCAGGCAAGTGATCGGTGATCGGGTCATCGGTGATCAAGTGATCAGGCGATCGACCACCAGAGATCACAGCAAAGGATTCCCTCGTCCGTCAGAGCACATCAGTAGATTCCCTCGTCCATCAGATTACAACAGTGGATTCCCTCGTCCATTAGCAATGGATTCCCTCGTCCATCGAGATTACAGCAGTGGATTCCTTCTACACGCAGAGTAGTGGATGAATTGGAAAAACGAACAAAAATCAAAGTATTACTTGTTTGTGGGGGTCCGGCTGACCCTCTCCAGGGATCAGTCGGATCCGACTGACCTTTGGGGAGGTCCTGTCCGACCCCCCAAAAAACGTAAATCTCGCCGGTCGTCACAACCGAAGTATGGACCCTGATCCATGACCTCGCAGGTCCCTGATCCACGACCTCGCAGGTCGTCACGACCGAAGCATGGAGAAGAATCGGACGAGTAAAATCCAGAAGATGGACCCTGAATTTCGAAGCTCGAGATCGCAGCACTAAGCGACTGAACACGACCAAAGCATCGCCAGGAGAAGAATCGGACGAGTAAAATCCAGAAGATGGACCCTGAATTTCGAAGCTCAAGACCGCAGCACTAAGCGACTGAACTTGGAAACCAAATGCAGAAGCGGCATTCTTCAACGTCGCCGACATTCTTCATTCACCTTCCGCAAATCAGTTGAAGAAGATCAACGTGAACCAGTTGTCGATGACGTAAACCAGTAGCCGAATCATGAACTATTTCTAGAACGTGAACGACTTTGGAGACTTGCAAACCAGCTTGCAAAAGCTCAGGTGCTGCATCGAGAAAGAATTTTTCTTACCTGGTTGCGTGGTCGAGTTGGAGTTGATCTCCCCCCACGAGCTTGCGGATTCAGGTCCTCCTGTCCAGCGCGGCTCCTTGTGCTGCGAGTCATCCTCCCCTGCTGCAAAGGAACAGTCGAAACAAATGAGGTTTGCACTTCAGAAAATGAAGACGGACGTGCTGGAGACTTTGCAGGAGGAATGGAGCAAGTGGAAGAATCGAGCGCTCAAGTGGAGGGATGGCGAGACCCTTCCCCCGCAAACTATTGTACCAGCCGGCGCCAGCTGTCATTCACAGCACCGAAAAGCGGGAAAGTCAACAAGGAAACAGCGGCGCCTTAAAACTATTTTGGACGGTAACTTATCCAGCTGCTCCCCCCATGCCTCTTGATTTGAACAAGGGTTTCCAAACCAGAATCTAGATTAACGGATTTTCTTCCTACTGCGTCATCAGCTGTGCTAGCCAAGGTTGTCTTGTCTGACATATTTTTGAGTTTTGGCGTCGTGTATGACGTCTAACGTCGCATGTCGCGTGTCACGAAGTGTCGAGTTTACTAGACATGTTGTCGAGTAGGGCCATTTTCACAGCCAAAAAAACTTTGAAATCTCACTATAATTATGAACCTGAATTTAAAATGTTATGTGTATTTATTAAATTGAGACACTTTATAAAAATAAGACTTGAATATGTCAAAATCATAAACAAAGGAGGATTTTTTTTAAAGTCAACTTGACGTTTGGTCAACTTGACGTCGCGCGGGCTCTACTAGACGTCGTACAACGTCTATCTATCGCGGTGTCGCGATGTCGCAGTGTACAACCCTGGTGCTAGCAGATTATCTAAATTTTAGGTTGGGGGCCATTCAAGTGAACTTTTAAAAGTTGATTTTTATTTCTGGGAAGCTAAACTGATACAAAGAATTTGCAGTACATTTTAGTTGTACGAAAAATGAAATTGAAATTGAACCCAACTAGTTTCATATTTTTTGGACCATTGTAGTATTAGTTACAAATTTTTTATGTTTAAGTCAAAGTGTTTTCTATAAGCGCCCCCCCTCACAAATGTACACCTCCTAAACATGTAAGAGGCAAAATGTACTGGAGTTCTTTGAGAGAGAAGTCGCTCAAAGGTGCATGATATTTTTTTTAAATCAAAAGTGTAATGAACATCTAGGGTGAATGATATCATTATTATCTGAGCTTTCAAACAATAGTAACATATCTCTTTAGTTAGGATAGCCTAAAGTCTTAATACGGTAAACCTCGCTTCTAGGTTTATATTCAAGAATTGGTAATGGCTATAGAAAATAATATTCCTAGAATATGCTACGCTTCATACAAAAGGCCTTTTCACAGCTAACTCTTCTTCAAGAGACCCTACTTTTGCACAAATCCTGGTACAATTGCAATAGTGAGCACAAGTAGTAGGTGCACAAAGAACACGTTGTGAAGACAATTTCGCCCTAAATCCAAGGACTCTCGCAAATAATAAGAATTAGAATGAAGGAGTCTTACGTTTACTATGTCCAAGTCTCTTGCTCCATGTTGTGCACTATTACCCTCTCCGGAGATCTCTTGAACCGCATCATCATTGTTCACTCCCACGTCGTGGTCACTACTTATTCCAGCTCCAAACGTAAGAACTTTTCGAGAATCCCCTCTTGTTCCCTGAGCTATCCTCGAAACCACTCTTTTACCTCTTGTCATCCTAGATCTTTTCAATGCTTTTCTAGATGAAAAATAAAAAGAACTATGCCTCTTTCGCCTCTTCTGGTGCTGGTGACTAAGGGTATGAGCTACTTGGACCTCTACACGCATGTGGTAAACTACATGGAATCAAATCATCTGAACTACAAGCGGTAGCGGGATTTAAACCTAAAATAATGGGTCTGTCTTAGAACAACCGAAACCCCCATTATGTAGTTATAAGAATTGGAGTGTGTGATGGTGGGAGCGGATGAGAATTGCCAATGAAGGAAATGACGCTTACTGTACGTTTCAGAGCTGCCATTTTGAAATTCAAGTGTTGGAATCTCCCCCAAACAATGTTGGCTTTCATTGGTCACTCCATCGTGCCGGCACAAGGTACGTACTCCACATTAATCAAATCATTTAGTACTTCGAAAATGACTACAGGGTCTTAAATACTAGTAAGTACTTTGTCCGGACGTTAATGGAAATTTTCAAGTAATAAAGAACAGTAGCCCACTAATAGTTGTGTGTATAGTGTCTCAAGAATGTTGCCCAACTGAATCCTAAGTGATCAGTTGGATTTCCATTTATGATAAAATAATATCTATTCTTGAAAGGCCTTCATGAGGTACCGTACCTCAGAATTCTTTGATTCCAAATAGTACCAGTGAACCGCCCGATTGTGTCATAAATCTGTAGGGAAATCCATAGAAGAATCAATAAGATTTGGTACTTGTAAGAGAGGTGTATGACCAAATCATATCTTCTATGATAAGGTATTCTTTTAAAGATCCGTTAAGCAACCCTTACTCATTAGAAACTTCAGCGGAATGGTGGTGGTTAGCCAAAAAAAATGTCCACAATGAATGGGTACATCGAATTTCCCTGATATAGCTCTTATGAATATCTAACGAATTTCAATTCTCATCCAGTCATTATTAATACACTTGGGATCCATTTGCAATGCTTGTGTAGTTCTTAACACCAAAAAAATAGTGCAGTACTGTCCTTTCCCAAACAACGACTTTCATTTCCATATAATCCTACATAATTATCAATCAAGAAAGTTTATTATCTTAAAATGAATGAGGAAGATATTCCTCTTGCAACATTACGTAATAAACCCAAAAGAGGCTAAGACGAGGCGGCCCAATAAATAGGCTTCATCATGAAAAAAAAAATAGCAAGTATAAAGTGAAGAAGTGTAACCAATTACTTCGAGGCAAGTTGGTTTGTACCTCATCTCCCACATCCAATTCAGTGTCGTTTTTGCTAGTACTCCCTCTGCAGATTCACATGATGGCATGCATTCGAGTTGATGGACATGAGGTCCCTATTGTGTTTTCGTTAGAGGATGGAGGACGTGCTAAAGTTCTATCACACCTTCTCCATGTCCGTTTTAGGTTTGTAGAAGCCTCCATATATGTCGAAGAGGAAAGGATGTCAGAAGCAAGTCAAGTTCAACAGTCTGTTCCTATGTTGAGAACCGTGGAAGATGGAACGCATTGCTGGTATCTTGCTCTTGGAAACTATAGAGCATACGGGCTTCCTCTTTCTATTGTAGCTGCCTCTACTGAGATTTTTAGCCGCCAATCCGATAATTCTACAGTAGACATGCCTTATATTGCACACACCAGTTCACCTAATCCACCTCATAAAGTTAAGCCAGTCTTTCCAGAACATGTAGTACTGAGGAAGGTGAAACTTGAGAAGCTAGATCCAATCATAGAATTATCTAGTGAATTAGAAGGTGAGTCTCCTGACTATATTTTTCAAAAGACAACAAGCTCTATCCACACTCCCTCGGTGGAAATGACTCTCATGAAGTCAATATGTAGTACCCTTTCACAGAGTCAGTCGCCGTCCTTATTCTCACGTCCTCCGTTCCATCCATCTCCTACCGATAGAGTAAGCATTATGGAGTGTTTGAAGAGACTAGCCAGAATGCATCGATCTAGGAATGAACTGTCTATGATGGATCTAAATGCTGTAGAACACCATCATGTACAATTCCTTCCACCAGTATTCAATGGTGATGTTATCTTCGAGTTGCCTCCATGCCGATCATCTTCCTCTGCAGCCAAGAACCTAGAAGGGATGGATAAGCGCTATGATGGTCACCCTTGGTGCAAGGTCTTGACCACAAACATCCACAACTGCGATAACCTAAAGTTCCGTAAGTCATACTGCGCTGGTCATCTTGCTTGTGTGAATCCAGAGTGCGATTATCTGATTAGAGCTAAAAACCGCAATGAAACAGAGTGGACTGGGTATACTACCTTTCCTTTTGTAGTAGGGGATACTGCTCCCAAAGATTGCACGTTAGTTTGTAAGCTTTGCAAAGTTACACCTACGTGTGTGAACACATGCAGTGCTAGAATTTACTATTGTTGTAGTGAGAATCCGAAAATGAGTAGGGCGGCTATTCATATCGGAGATCATTGTCACTCGGTAGCAAAAGGCATGTACAGAGACTCTGCAAAAAAGATTTGTGGACTCATTGCGGAGCAGGTTGCCAAACACCTCTAGCCACCAACTCCGCAATTGCTCTCTCTGCTAGCAAAGACTTCCTAACAACCTATCTTTTTCACAATGAGAAGGGAGAGAAGAAGATGTTGAAAGGACAAGAACTAGAAGAGGTCATGGACCGCTTTGAGTACTTAAGCAATCCAAACATTTGCAACTTCATATCTTCATTCCGCTCAAACAACCGTGGAGGTGTTATCGAAAATATTATGACCATGAAGGAGGCTAAGTTTGAATTCATTCACGACATCGTTTTCCCTGGACAAGGGAAGGAGAAGGTGTACATTTTCAAGATGCTGTCAGAAGGACCCGGAAGTGGAGTAGATTTGGTGAAACGCAAGCAACCAGGAGGGAATCTAGAAAATGCATGGATGATGTTTGACCACGTGAAGTGTGTGAACTGTGAAGGACTGGACCACGATGGCTTGCCACGTGTATGACCCCGAGTACAAAAAGGTGATGAACATTTCCACATGCAATATGCAATCGGAAGATACAGAGATTCAAGTGATTTTTTGGAAATGCTTGAATGTTGTCATGTCCCAACACGGAATAGAACACCCAAACTTCAAGGGTTTTATGGCCGATAGTGCTATGGCCAATTGGAATGCGGTTCGTATCATCTATGGGAGTGGCTCTGCCAATCAAAAAATGGAAAATTGGGAACGGACTTGCTTGTTGCATTGGAGTTCTTCACTTCAAAAGCACACACAAAAGTATATCAAGCAAGCATTCCAATATCAACACACTTTATTATGTAAGCAATACAAAGATTCAAAGAACATGGAGGACGGAGAGACCAAATACCTAGCAATTCGGTCATGGTGGTTATCTTCTTGAGCTACCACGGAAGATGCACTTCATCACTTGGACCATTGGCTTGCATTCTGGCATTTTCGTTATAGGCAGTGGGGAGGCTTCATGCAAATGGTAAGGTCACTGCAATACTTGTCTGACTTGGTTGTTTCTGCATTGTCAAATAAACATTAGAATTTATTGGTCTTTTGTGTTTTATGGTATATAACTATGAGTATTTTCTAATTACGTATGAAGGGCTAGGATTGCAAATTCGAAGAGGACTACCTTATTTTTTTTATTTCATTTTCTTTACGTGTCGTTCATCTTATGTGCCCCATACATGAACTCATTGGTTTTCAATTTTCAATGTTTATTGTTTTCTTTTCTTTTCCATTGAATGTGAATTTCTTGGGTGGGTGGGGGGGTTAGGAATTGAGTTTGGAGGAGATGGATGACATGCCTTCATGCAACTTGTCGGAAACAGTGCATAACAAGTGGCTTCAAATGTCGGGAAATCGAGGTAACAATTTATTTGATGCCACTTGCGACGATAGTATCCGTGCTTGGATGCAGATGACAAATTATCGCGCTTACTTGAAGGGACATGCATCTGGCTCTGGTCCCTCGAAGGGGGAGTTGAAATTGAGAGCTGCAAGACGGAGCGGAGATCCGAAGAAAATTGTAGAGGCACTGAATACACTACCCGGATCTGAAGGTATCGGGAGTCGCATACCTCATTTGGAAGGAGAAGAAATATTTGGAACTACAAAGAGGAAGTTAGATGTATCCATTGGTGATGCCGGAGACTCACATCGACCAGATAAAGTAAATTTCTCTCAACCTCGTGTTCGAACAAGGTCTACAACCGCATTTGTCAACTCTGTTGAGGAAAACTATACACAGGCTCAAATGAACACTTTACCGCATGTGTCCATTGCATTTGAAAGTGACTGCGACACATCAACGTGGCACATTGCGAGGATCAGCCACAAATCAAATGCAAAATGCCATGCTCAACAACGAGGGTCAGATATCAGGTGCACTACAAAAATTTCAAAAGGACGAAAGCGAACCCCTGCTCCCACCTATCGTGGGAGAAAAGAAGATTACGGGAGTAAGCGCAAAGTGCTAGCAGACTTCTGGTTCTATGCAGATGACATTGAACGATGTGTGAAGGGGACCAAGTGTGAGCCCCAAATTCGTCACTTGGGATTCATTGTTTTCTTTTTTTTAGTTTATTACAAATTAAGGCATAAAGTACTACAAAAAGCCCAAAAAAGAGTGTAGAACCAAAATAGGTATGTCACTTACCAATATAGCATTTGGTCATAAATAGCCTTTTATCCATAGGTTACCCATAAAACCCACTTGTATATAGGTTAGAACCCGTAATTAGTGGGAAACAATAGGGCTATTGGGGACTTATCCAAAATAGCCCAAACCTAGTGCATGTGACCATGATAGGCTAAATTAGTCTTAGGGGAGTTAGGGGGGTCCCCACATAAATCTCCAAAGATAGGTTCTAGTTTCCCCATTCCACCGACGAAACATTAGGAATCCAAATTGTTAGCTTGCAGGTGTTACTTGTCCCAGACAGGCCGCATGGAGGAATCCACAGCCGCCAGATAGTGTTCTCGGATCTGGAACATGTCGGGATGTCCACGGCAAAACCCATTCGCCAAGATTCCCTCACATGTAAAAGATTCCCTGACTGCCGGTGATTCAACCGAAGTCAGTTTTCACTTCGCCACCAACTGTGTGCCAGAATAGCCCAAGACTTGGCACGTGGCTTGGGGGACTCCATGAGAGGTTCCTCAAAAAGTCTCGGTTTTTTCTGATCTCCAAAGGATCTTTTTCCGAGCAGTCATCCGCCAAAGGCCACGTTGGGAAATTCATGGAAAATACCCAGGCCGCGGTAAAATCTCACTAAAAATTAGACTAGCATCGTTTACATTAATAACGCGCCCCGAAAAATTTCATAGTGTTCCAATAGCGGGAAGCAGCCGAAACTGATGACATCCCCCCAATTAATAATTACGGCAGGATCTTTGCGGGGTTGACCGGCGTCCCGGGAGCGTACGAAGTCGGAACGAAGACATCAAGGAGCCTTTTCTTACTCCCTAGAGCCTCCCCAACAACCCTAGCTAGTTACCCAAGCCAAAAGAGGTAAAACCCAAAAGTTAGGTTTTTACCCTTTTAATTGGCTCCAGTTGGTACTAGTTTCCAATGGGTTTTTCGTGATAAAAATAGGGGGTAGAGGGTCTTTTAGGCTAAAAATGTCATTCTGAAGCCATTGGTGCAATCCATTTGCAATTCCGAGCTAAACTCCAAAAGTTAGAGGTTAGGACCAGCGTAAAACTCAAAATTAGGTGAAATCTCAAACTTGGATGAAAATCCGGATGGATGAGGTTACTCGTCGAGGGGGGGAGTGGGCCCTTGGAAACCTATAAAAGGGGGACCTTCTCTCTCCCAAAACACCCCCAATACTTGTTTTGGGTCCGTGGGTCCAAGTTATCTTGGAATTTGGGGCATTTAGGCCAAAAAACCTCTACGGTGTTTTTGGAGCACTTTTGGCTTCCATTGTTGTTCTATTTGCAGCTTTTAAGGTTTTTGGAGTCCTTTTTCTCGTACATATGTACTTTGTGTGTCTTCTTTTGAATATCTTTGGGTCACGTTTGAAGAGTTTTTAGTGAAGTTTATCTTGTGTCGTGCACTAACCCCAGAGTAACCCCCCACCGTACCTTGGTGATGCCGCTTTGGGGGGCCTTTGGTGCATAAGTCTATTAACGTTACTATCTTGCGTGTACGTGTGCCTTGGAAGAAAAATCTAACTATAGTAACCCTCTTCTTTGTTGTTGATGTGTGGACCCCATCCTTCGGGGGACGACGAAGCTTTAACCTTGTGACCCCTTAGTCCTAAAGAGTGTGTTAAAACGAGTCCTAGACGGCGGAGCTTTGAACCTCAACCCATTGCAAGTCCTAAAGTTGGTGTTAAAACCGATTCTACGGCGAAGCTTTGGACCCCGGTAGGTCTAAGTTCCAAAGTTTAGTTCCCAAGATTTTCTTGGGAAAAATTAAAGTTTAGCTCCCAAGATACCCCCTAGGTGGTAGAAAGGTGGAAGAACCCCCCCCCCCCCCCGCCATGAGATAGCTTGGTTAAACGTCCAGTCATCCCCCAATGGCGAAGCTTTGACTTCGAAAACCTTACATTTAGTCTAGCCTTGTTTCACCTTGTCCGCAATAAGTAATATCCAGTTTAGTTTTAGTTGAGTGGGTTCCCATACGGGAACCCGAGGTTAAGGAAGGAAGTGAAAAAAACCCAGGGCCAGCCAACCAGAGCCGGGTACCAGCCAGGGCCAGGTACCGGACCCCAGCCAACGGGCACCCAGCAGCAGGCGACCCAGACAACGGGGCAACCCAGCAGCGGGCGACCCAGTCAGCCGGGCAACCCAGCCAATGGGCACCCAGCCAGCCTTCGGGGGGTTGGACAGGGCCTCGGGGAGTTGGTCCAGGGCTTCGGGGAGTTGGGCAGGGGCTTCGGGGAGTTGGTCCAGGGGCTTCAGGGTGGTAGAAAGAAAGAAAGAAAAAAGATTAAAACAAAACATACATCCAAGGGAGGGTGGGTCAGTCAAAGGGAGGGGGGGAAAGAGAAAGACAAGCTCCAAGCGGCGCCCTGCAAACCACATCCTCAACCTCTCAAACTAAACCGCACACGCCATGAATGAGGCACAAGCAAGCAAAGGTGTGATATAGGAGAAGGAGAAGAAGGAGAAGATCAATAGTTTAGAGATAAGATAAAGGGGGAAATCTAAGGAAGGATTAGTGACCATTGGTGCAAGGTTTAGGATGACGCAAAGGAATGACGATGTAAGTGGGTAGTTAGAGTTGCCATGGGTTAGCGTCATAAGCGTAAGAGAAGATTAAGAGTTGGTGGAATAGTGTGGGAGTAAAAGAGGGAAAGATAAGGAGAAAGAAAGGGACCATTAAGGGTCTTTAGAGTGTACTACTTCGCCAAGGACTAAGCCGTAGGCATTTTACTACTTCAAAATACGTGTCGACTATGGAATACGAGCACACGGCCGGAGGTATGGAGGAAAATGTCGCGCATGCCAACAACGATCAGGTGAGTCAGTAAATTAATCCCAGTGCTTTTCTTTTAATTTGTGCTAAATTCTGTTAAGTAGTGATTAATGTCGATTAGCAAATAGGAATTAGGGTGGACCTTAAGTTTAGACATAGAAGTTTATCGATAGGGCTAGAAGTATCTAAACCCCTCTCATACATAGAAATTGACCGTAAAAGCAGCCAAATTAGATTAGGATAGGATAGGAATTAGATTACAAAACAAGGTAGAACAGGATAGGATAGGACTAGGGATTAGTAACCGTTAGGGTCAAAATTCAACCAAGAAGTTAAACATTAGATTAGGACAAAATAATCCAATTAGGAGTTAAGGTTAAATTAGCAAATCAAAATTACCTTAGGTGATAAAGACGTAGGGTCAAGGGTAGAAAGTAAAAAGAGAAATTAGATTAAAAGGTAAATTAAATTAGGGGAAGGAATCAATTAAATTAGAAGATCAATCAAATTAGATTAGAAGACAAATTAGATTAGAAGGGAAATTAAATTAGAGGATAAATTAAATTAGGAGGTCAATTAAATTAGATTAGAAGGGAAATTAAATTAGAGGATAAATTAAATTAGGAGGTCAATTAAATTAGATTAGAAGGGAAATTAAATTAGAGGATAAATTAAATTAGGAGGTCAATTAAATTAAATTAAAAGACAAATTAGATTAGAAGGGAAATTAAATTAGAGGATAAATTAAATTAGGAGGTCAATTAAATTAAATTAAAAGACAAATTAGATTAGAAGGGAAATTAAATTAGAGGATAAATTAAATTAGGAGGTCAATTAAATTAAATTAAAAGACAAATTAGATTAGAAGGGAAATTAAATTAGAGGATAAATTAAATTAGGAGGTCAATTAAATTAAATTAAAAGACAAATTAGATTAGAAGGGAAATTAAATTAGAGGATAAATTAAATTAGGAGGAAGATTAATTAGATTAGAAGATAAATTAGAGTAGCAAACAACCGGTTAGGTTAGGAAACCAAAGTGGAAATTAGGTTTAGCCTAAACCTGAAGAGTTAAACTAAGGGTCTACTTTAAGTTGGAATTTAAGTTGAATCACGAGTTAAGATTAGATAGAGAAGAAACATTAAGTTTAGGAGTCCGGTTAGCCAACTACCTCAAGAAATTAAGCACATCCAATCGACATAGGAAACCATGGACGGGACTTAGGAATCCTCCCCCAGTGTTAGGAAAGGTCGATCAACCTTAGATTCCCATAGATTAGGATAGATTCGGTAGTAGTCCGTGTAGGTTACCGTTAGGGGACGGTTAGCCTGGACTATTTCCTCGCCAATCGGGGCAACTCCGTTGTCACCTGCGAAAATTAGGAACTTAGGAAAAAAGATCCATTGCTTGGAAGGCACAATGGACCTACGCTTAGTCACCCGTTAGGTTAGAATTAGTTAACCCCTAGAACCTGGTTGTGTTCAATTAATTACCAAGGGTGGGTAATTAAGCGCCCACACCAAGCGGAAGTGGGTAATAGATTGGCCGGCTGTGCCAGAAGTATGGCCTATTCTAACCGGGACAGACTTGAGCCGCGAAGAGACATTACTCCTACAGCATGCTGGATTTCGACTTCAAGAGCGCCCTACGTTGTCTCCTCGTCGTCTATTCAATATGTCCAACGTTTTCAAAAGCGTTTTTTATGATCAGCCACCTCCACATGATGCACATTTGTATCCAGCGGTTCGAAACAGTCGAAGCATACGCCAAATCTCAACAGTACCAACTACAAAACAACGAAACAAGTGGGAGAATGCTGGCAATGTCAAAAGACTAATACTTGGAGTAACATTGTTGCCTTTTCCTGGACTAGGTGCAATTGTGTCTCTAGAAACCGGGAGTGATCATAACCGAAATGTGTATCGAATTACAGTGGGTATGTACCCCTCTTGCACATGCCCGGACTTTACCAACATGTGTGTTTCAGCTATTGGAGGTCGTCAACAATATGTAAATTGCAAGCACTTGTACTACCTGTTTCGGTATTTCTGCAAGATGGACATCCATGAAGACAAATTCATTCATGCACCAAGTTTTAGCTTCAATGAATTGAAGCTTCTCCTCGTAAAAGCAAGGATCATTACAATTCTAGAGTAGTAATCGCATCATCAGTAGTAACGAGTATTGCATTCTTATTGTATGAACTCCCATTTGGTATCATTTATATGATTTGAAGCATATGAATTCGAAAATGTCCATGCATTTATGAAATATGGGACTATGTCCCAGAAGTAAATCTTTTTGCAAATGAAATTATGAATGGTTGAACCATGTTTCCAAACCCTAAATCCGAAGGTGTTCATATGAATATGAGAACCTTTTTAGCCATGTTTCTATCACTCTCCCTTTTATTTTTGATGTATTTCTCTTATTGGCTTCCCATTTTTATTTTTGGTCTCCATTTCATTTATTTTCTTTTCCTTTCCCTTTCCTTCCGTGGATTGTTCATTGTGTTCTCATAGTTTATATCATCGTATATCTTAATTTCAAAGATGGCGCTTTAAGGTCAGTGGCACATTTGGATGTACCTACCTCATATGTGGGAGAAAAATCCGACCTTCAATGTCGTGGCCCAATTACCTTAAAATGCTCCCTGTATTATTCCATTAAATGTGGTCTCTATACTGAATTTCGTATGAAGCTATCACGGAAGAGCTACGGTAGTAGAGGAAAGGTTAACCTTACATTTGTTTTTGTCTGTATTATTTGCTAAATATCGTATATTAAAATCTCCAACAGAATGTGGAAGTGGGTAAATATGTAAACAATGTTAGGGGAAATAAATGCTTCATTATACAAAGTTTTAAGGATTCTTTCCAACAGGAAGTGGACCTTGGCAGGTCCTAGTCATAATTCTCGGAATCCACGGTAATAGGGGTAGCGGTCATAGGTCCTCTAATTTGCTTCATATAACAACAAGTTTGTCAAATTTTGATTGCTTTTTCCAAAAAAAATGTGTTCTTTGTGTAAAAGTCCTAAAAAAATAACTCCAAGGCTCCCCGCTCACAACTTTCCCGCCCCCCGCTCACAAGCTCACCGCTCCAAGCTCACACGCTAGTGTCGTTGCTTCATAAACTACTTTGCCATGGTGCCAAAAAAATGATTTCTTCAATTTGTATGCATTTAACTTGCAATCTGTGTAGTAAAAGTGTTTGAAATTTTTTCTACACATTTTTATACTAGTCTACACTAAGATCCTATAGTTAGATATGGAATAAAATACCATTTTATTAATTTTTGCTCTTTATACTAGAAATGGCAATTTTGAGGGTTTTTTGATGAAGAAAAGGCCTTGGGACATTAGAGGTTAAATTGGTACTTTAGTCCACTGTGGAATATGACATTTGTGACATATGCTATTGGATGAATGTTGTTAGAACTCGAAATGGCTACCTCCTTGAAAAAGATATTTTATTGAAGCCATACAATGCCAAATCATAGTAGATTCCAAATGCATCATAGATGCAAGTATAGACTACGATGCCTCAAACAATTGTGTTGAAAATGAAAACACGGAAATAATGGAATTAAAACAATTGTAACTTCAATTATAAAGCTTTAACTCTTAAATGCCCAATCAACCATATTATGGTCCCTGGCCAACTTTAAGGGCTGATTTGGTTTCCTAAAACATTTTTTTCTTAAGTTTTATATTTTTTTTTATGTAATTCATTGAGCTATCTTTCCATAGACAACTGATTTTTTTGATTTGGACAAAAACTTTGCATTGGGTGATTTTTCAAAGTCAAATACTCTAAGAAACGTTCATTGTGGAGTGTTTTGGGAGAGAAACCTAGCCAAGCAATGGCCCAGTGAAATTTTTTTTTCCCAATGTACCTCACTTGATTGCAAGGCTTAGAAAAACAATCTTCCAGTATTCCAATCGTTCATAAAATTGGCATGCATGTTTTTGACTATTTATACTTGTATATAATAAATAAAATGGCAAAATTTTCTTTGGCAAAAATTTGAAATATATGCCCTTGAAGTACCAAAGTCAATTGATTGGAAAAAACCCTATTGTTTTTTCAAAAACTGAACTATAATTGCAAATATCTCAATATTTGTACGGTCAAAGTTTTTGAAAATTGGAGGGTAGACTAATTTGATAGTGGTGAACAAGGTATTATGGTTTTATTTTTCAAAAAATAATTTTAAGAGAAATTATACTTTCATTTTAAAAGCTGCAATTTGGAGGTCATTTGGAGGGAGAATCCCCTTGGAATATTGAGGGGTTAATCATGTGGTTTCAAAGTTCTCATGGTACTTTACTAGTAGTTACTTTAGAAACGACACTGGACCTACTATAGGGTACATTTTAAAATTAGAGCTAATAATTTGAGTTACTATAGCATTATTTTTTTGAAGCATATTATAGTACAACTTCTATACAATACCTTATAATGTCTCATAGTTTATAGTTTGTAAATCTACAGGAGTAGTTTAAAAAGGTGGAAAAAACGTGCATAAAGAGCTTCCATTTTCCATTTGCAAAAATAGACAAAATAATGAATAATGTCTCATTTTAGGTAGTTATCTGTTCATTCGTTCCAACTTGATCAAATTTGTGGTAGGCGACTTTTAAGCTTAGTCAATATAATACTACTTGTAGGGTTTTTCGTTTTCGTTTTCTTTTGCTCCTATTGCACATGTGTGATTCATTTGTATAAATTGTTTGATATATGTTGTTTGTATATGTGATGTTTGTGTGGGTTGTGTTCAACAATAGTAAAAGTGTATGTATTGTACTAATTAATCCTAAAATTGTGTATAAATTTTCCAATTACTATAGGGACATGTTTAAATGCCTCAAATTTTAGTTTTAACTACTATAAGAGATAGAAAAATGGGCGAAAAATAGAAGTAGAAAAAAATAGGGACATATCTATTGTGAAATAATAGCTAAATATCCCCAATAACAAAAAGTCTCAATGCAAGTATATATGAATTACAAGGTACAGTGAAGTACTTGGCCAAAATTCATGGCATCATGTTGTAATGGATTCAAATTTTGACATCAAGTCATGTCACATTGTCACTTCTCACAAGATTGTCATCCCAACTTCCTAAAGAAAACCCCTGATGTATTCATATAAAAACCAACTCCAACCTTCATATTTGTCTATGATATTATTTTTTTCAAATTATAAATATAAAGCATTTATAAAGTAATTAGTAGGAAGTCAAGGCACCACAAGCAATACTTCCTAGAGTTAGAGGTATCCACAAATATAAAATTTTTTCATGCCATACACAACCCACTTGAAACATGCTATACCATATCAATTTGTTATATATTTTTATTATCCAATTTGTCAAATTTAACACCTAAACATGAAGTCTTTTAAAAATATTGAGGTTAATCTATGTTCTATCCTATTAATGCTCAAAAGATTAGTTTACACCTATAATATACATCAAAATCTCAATTATACATAAAGATGTTTATATAATCAATTTGGAAGAAGCATGGTAAATTTACTTTATTAAATTATTAGAAATTAATGTGAGATTTGTTTCATCGTTTTCAAATATTTTCAAAAATTGCATTCATAGAAACTTGCCTAAATATGCAAAATATCATTTTAGTTATAGACAATAGAATGTTCAAGGCTAGCATCCTTCCACTTGTCATCTCAAGGGTGCACTTAGTTCTACTACAACAAACCACGTGCAAACAAGTGGTTTCTAATAAATTATAATTTTAACCTAAAATTTTGAGTATTGTTTAATAATGACTATAGGTTTCTATTGCCAAAATTTCAAACTCAAATAAAATATGAAATGATTTCTATAAGAGGTTGAAAATGAACTAAAATGGTATATTTTTCAACTCAAATAATTATAGAGAACAAATTTAGATGACCATTGAATCGATATTCAATTCAAAATGAGCTTTCAATAGAGCGTTATTTTTCTAAAAAATTTGTTCATTTTTTAGACAATTTTTTCTTATATAATATAGGGGTGTGAAAGTTATTTTTCAATTCTATAGTGTATCTTTTTACTTCAAAAATGTGTAACTAATTATTATTAACAAATAAAAATATCAATAATTCAAAACATAAACTTTCAAATTAGTAAAATGTAATTGTATTTTATTTGTTTATTTATATTTAAAATTCAAAAAGTATATAGGGGTCCAAAGTTTTGTTCGCACTTGGTTTCTAATGGACACTCTAAGTGAATCCCCTAAGTTTGTCATTGAATTTGCAACAATTCAATGAAGCCCTTTAGATTGGAGCTGGTTTAGCTCATTTTTTTTATTGAAAAATATAGAGTTTATATGCACAACCTAATCCATGGAATTTTGAGGCACCACGACAAAAACTCATTAATGAAGCCATATCTACTTCAAAATTTTAAGACACGACAACCAAAGTATTATAACAAAAGCCATGACTATTTTGGAACCAATTTTAACTACCTTTACATCCACAATTTGGCCTTAAATAGTCATTACACCACCAAAAAGTGTCAACAATGAGAATTGAAGAGTTTTATGAGGTAATCAATGAAACTTATCCCAATGTGGAAAAACTACGAAACAACTAGTGTAAGATTACTAAGGTTGCTAATAACCTCACTAGATCTCTGCTACTCTCCATTATATGAGTGATGTCTAACTAAAGGTTTGGGAGCCCCAATTGAGCATCAATTGCATTTTACATGAATTGTTTCATTTTTTATTCATAAATTCATTTCAAATTCTTTTACAAAAATTGCAATTTTTTAGATAACTAATAGAAGAAGGCCATTGAATTTGCAAGTAATTCCAATGACAACCTTTAAAAAATAAATATAAAAAATCACAATCACAATTACTTACATATGAAGTTTGAAAAAGTAGTAATGGGCTTGTCCTTTGAGGATTATAGTCTTTTTTTTAGTTGAAGTAAAAGTCTTGGTAACTCTAAACTCATTATGGTGAATTTTGGAGACATATATTGACCAATAGGTAGTGTTGGACTCTATCTTCATCAATAGAGAAACCTTGAAGATCTAAACCACATTGGTTGGCTTAAGAACCTTTCAACTCTTATATTTTATTTTATTCCAAAATTTATATTAGACATTGTGGACTTCAATTTTAGTCTCATGACTTTGAAATTCTATTATTTTTTATCTTGGCTTCATTCCACCATTTGCATGGCTTTGTTTCAATTTAGTCGTGGTGTCTTAAAGGCTTCCTATGGTCATAAAGTGGACCATATATATGTCAATACAAAAATCCTAAAGGTCATTCAAAAATCAACTAGACCATTTTTTACCTAAAGTTTGTCATTGGAATTTTAAGAAGTTGGAATTTGACTAAATTGTCAAGCAATACTTCAAAAATATGTATATGCTAGTCCTTTTTGGTACATTGCAAAAGTAGTTTAACCTATAAAAGACCAAGTGTTTGTTCAACATATACAAAAAATCTTGGGTAGGTTCCTACACTCAATTTGGGTCGGATGTTCACAAAATTTGGAATTAGAATGCAAGGAGTGGACATGCAAGGTGTGTCGAGAATTTTTTATTTTTTATTTTTTATTTTTTATTTTTTATTTTATTTTCCTTAATTGGATGCCTTGATAAAAAGTTATGTTGCCCTCAACTTTTGAGGTAGCTTAGGCAACTTTGGGTAGTATATGCAAAACTTCTCTAATTTTGAAATTTAGTAGGTTTAAGAACTAGAGGAGTTTTGCACATGATATAAGATGTAAATGTAAAAAAAATAACCATGTATAGTATAAAAAGCCCACTCTAGAAGTTAAAGTTAGTCAAAGTCAGTTGGCAATATCAAAAGTCAATTTGTATGGTCAAAATTTCTGAATTTATTTCCACACGTTCTCCCCATAGTCTAGTACAAATTTTTATACTTGAATTGTTTTAAAACTTTTTTTTTCATTTTTTTTTCTCATTGCCCTAAAACATGACAATTTTTTACAATTTTTGCCCAAAATGTGCCAGAGTCCTTGAGGGGTTAAAATATCAAATCAACTATGTAACTTCACAACAAAAGGCAAATTAAAAAATTTCAATCAAGTAAAGTTTTATTCACACAATGTCCAGATAATGAATTCTAAGAGAAAATAGATTCCTCTTTTGACTCCAAAAAGATCCAACTCAAAATTAGATAATAGAAAACATGCTCAAATGCTTATTAGAACGATTTTAATAGGAAACATGCTCAAATGCTTATTAGAACAATTTTAATAGGAAACATGCTCAAATGCTTATTAGGACGATTTTAGGTGCAGTGACCTTATGGAAGTTCAACAACAAAAACAGTAATTGCCATCTTCCAAAGAAATACGTGTCAAACAGAACAAAATTCTAAGCCGAAATCTCAAAACTATGAAAAGCAAAGATGATATTACTGTAGAACACACTTCAAGTACCTGTTATTAAATTAAACATAAATGTCAGCTCAGTAGATCGACCTAAAAAAGAATATCCTCACAGATTATCTTGTAAAAAGTATGCAAAAGCCCCAGAAGAGATCAGGGTTTTTTCCGGGGTTAAGGGAAACCTGAAAAATCAAGAGCTCTGAATCTAACCACAAAATCCCAAATAACTGATCGACATGCCGCATTGTCTGTAGCTCAGTGCCCTTGCTCTACTCCTACGCATGCACAACTTAACTCCTGCTCTACTATTGGAGAACAATCTTTTGACTGATCCTCTTGGCAATCACAAAATTTTGAGCAACTTGACCTCAAAGCAATGCAGTTCACTGCACTCGGTGTTGTTAGATCCAGTGAAAACCATCATACATGTAGGCGGATAACTAAAAGATTAAAGTTTAAGAAGATGAGCACACGTCAATATGGACGATAGCGACGGTCTCTCCCGGCTCCTGAGGCAGCACCACCACTGCTGCCACCCTGTCTGTAGGCCAGTAAACCATGACCACCTCTACCACCACGATAGGGAGCAGGTCCTCCTTGTAGTCCTCCACCAGGTTGTTGCCTGCAACAACCAAAGTTTAGACTAACATACCAAGTCACTAAGGGAAGAGGGCCTCCAATCGCGCATTTAATTTTTTTAAATAGACAACAATTTAAAAGTTTAGGAGAGCGACAGTAAACTTACAAAACATAGCCAACGCGACCATCAGGCAGCATCATTGGTACCATAGTCATCCCCGCAGGTGGTGGGCCACGTCCATAAATTACTGGCTGCATCACACAACAAAACAGCAACTTAAGATCACATTGGCCATTCCAATAAAGTATACATACAAAAAAATTCCAGCACAGAATATACACACATATTCCAACATATAAAGGCAATAAAAAGGTTCACAAAATGTCATTAAGGAAGAGCCACCCAAAATCTAAAAGAGCGTAGTGACACGCCTAAAATTTTGCACATACATGACTGCATATGAATAGGTTTTTTTTGGCTTTAACCCCTAAAGGACCATGGTATGGTTTTCACGGAAATTGTTAAAAACTGCTACTTTCCAGTGCATTGAGAAAAAATGAAAAAAAGAGTTAAAAAAACACATTAAACCCTACAAAATTGTAATACGAGAATGTGTTGAAATTTTTTCAGAAACTTTGACTGCATAGATTACAAGATTATAGTGTTTGAATTTAAAGGAAAAAGTGTTTTTGGCTTTGCCCAACAGGGTAAGCAAACTTTGACTACTCTTGGAGCGACAGTTTTGCACCACGCAGTTTTTCTTTTAACAAATGCATACTATTTCATGATAATCCATATTCCCAAATTTTAGAAGTAAAAGAGGGACTTAGCAAAAGCTGCCTGCCCTGCCCCAAAACCTTCATTTCTGTTCTGGGGCACCTCATCGGCAAAAATTGTGATTCATGTCACACCTAGGGATTCATGTCCACACCTTTTCGACACACCTATTCGACAAGATCCATTCAAATTTGACTTCAAAGTAAAACTGCCCCAAATTCCAATTCCCTATTTCACGGACAACTGTCCTTAAGCAATTAGAGCCAATTTTAGTTTCAGACATTGGCATCATGCACAAACCTGATTATAGCCCCTGGCTTGACCGTAACCACCGACATTGTTGTATACATCACCTCCATAGCCATAGCCACCTCGATTCTGATACTGCGGCAGCAGACCAGCTCGCTGTTGAGGATAGGCAGGCTCCATACCTAGAGGCCTCTTCTCAGCTGGGGGTTTCGCCAGAGATGTCTCTAGTGTGCGGCCTGATTAATAAACAGTTCACAAAGCCATGGAGTTTACAACAAATATCAACCAAAACAATCGCCAAAACTACTCAGACTAGTTTAAACAACACTAAAAAAGCAAGCGACTGCAAAAGCTTCTGAACACTCTCAATTAACAGAGAGTGGAAGAACTACGGGTATGAATACCTTCTAACTCATAGACTTCTGTTTTCTCAATAGCCTTGAGAGCTTGTGCTCGATCAGAAAAATGAACGAACCCAAAGTCGCGTTTGGCTTGTCCTGGTTTGGTTGCCGGTAAGACCACCTTAGTGACATCACCATGGCGCTCAAACAACTTCTGCAATTGCTCCTCAGTCACACTGTCTGGCAAATTTCGTACATACACCACTTTAACCTGGGAAACAACCAACTTCCAACTTCAGTGTGACCAAGCCAAGAATACAGAAACATTCGACCTCAACAACCTCACGAAGAAAAGCTTCAGGAGATACTTGAAGTACAGTGTACATATATCTAGACATGCAAGTGAGACACTATTACATCAGCCATCCTAAAGGCGGGAAAAAATAATAAATTGGTGACTCCAGCTACCAGATTTGGACAAGAAAATTGCTTCAAGGAACTCTGGTTCTGCAACTGAACGAAGACAAGTTTCACAGCAGCATAAAATATCCATGGCATGTTAAGGTACCTGGGACATTGCACTGGCATCAGGCCCACTGCGTGGATCAGCCCAGCTAATAGTAGGGGCATTACTACCTAGTCGAAAACTTGGTTTGGACATCTCACGCCTGGCATGTTCTGCACAGGCGTGATTGTAGTACTCTACAAAGGCAAATCCACGGTTTCTTCCTGGGGTCTTTGGATCCTGCAAACCATAGGATTTAGAGCGATAACATTTTTAGCAATGATACCAAAGTCAGAAGATTAAAATACTGATCCTTAAGTACCCACACAACCGTATGGTGCAGTAAAATGCATTCATATAGAGGATTACAGCCATTTCCTTTCCAAAAACTTAAGAGGCGAAGTCATATTTAAAGGAATACAACATCGTACCTTGAGGAGTTCAACGCTTTGAATGCCAGGTCCCTGCTCACCCAAAACTTTCTCAAGTTCTTCCTTTTCCCATGCTTTGGGAATATTCCCTACGAAGAGCCTATGCTTAGATTGAGATTGAGAGAATCTTAGTTTTCGTCCCTGCACCACAGTGAAATTCAACATGGTAAGTCTTGATTAGGTTGAGCAGATACTCGGTAACTTACAATTTATTACACAAATTCTGAGGAAAACAACAACGTTGATGAGGAAATACTTCATTCAGATCAAAGAAATAAAACGCAAGGGATACCTTCACTTCAGAATCATTCAATGTCTCGATAGCTTTTTCTGCATTCTCCTCGCTCATGAAAGTGACAAACGCGTAACCCTTATTCTGACCGGTATCTTTGTCCTTCAAGAGACGAACCTGAAAAGCATTGCAAACACCAGTGACACATGTTATTGCACAGAAACGGTAATAACTCAGAACTACAAGAAATCGCATCAGTGATCCTTATAACTGCTCAGGTGAACCCGCGTCGCGCCCCCCCCCCCCCCAGATGTACACTTCTGGTACATTCCCTCCAAAGAAAATACACTTGGTATCTCCTAAGCAGCGCTATATCCCCTAATACTCTATAGTCTTTCAGTCAAATCCTGCGTACCTCAAAGATGTCACCACAACTGGAGCAGAGTGTTCGCAAATCTTCTTCTGTGGTATCCCGAGTAATACCCCCAACAAAAATTTCTGAGCCATGAGGAGGCCGTTTAAGAAGCTCTCCGCTCTTCTCACCATCTTTTTCCTCCTTGTCTTCCACTATGGCATCATCCCCCTCCACGGGGGCGTCCGTCTCCTCCGGGGCAAACTCAGCCTCCGTAGTCTGATGATCATGATCTCCATTTAAGACGTCGACATCCTGATCTTCCTGACCGTCGTCCCCTTCTTGAGCTTCCAAGTCTGCGTCCAGGTCTAAACCCTGACCTTTCTCCTCTTCATCCTCTTCTTCGTCCTCGTGGTCAGCACTAGCATAATCAACCTCCTCGTCCAGATCTACAGTCCCATCGATGTCGACCTGCTCTTCATCGTGTACCTCCTCTGGCGATGCACTGGCGTCTGACATGCTCGCCTCCGAAGCCGTTCAAGGACCGCGAATAATCACCTCGATAGGAGCTTGAAATACAGCTGAGGGAGAGGAATTGAGATAGAGGAATTGAGGCATAGAGGAGAGCCAGAGAAAAGGCAAGAGAGGACATCGGAAAGGCCACCACGAGGTGGAGTGTGAGAAATTTGCGGAAAATACTGAGGGCCATGCGCGATGAGAGGTGTGATGTAAACATGGTGCAGTAAGGAGGAGGTTCTAGACAAGGAATAAAGCTCTAGACATAGGCCCTCATAGAACTACGTGTAGAATAGCCTCGAGAATAGTGAATGTAATGAGTAGAAATAGCCTTGAGAATGTAATCAAAGAGGATGCCCCCAAAGAAACACACAAAAAACACACTGCGTAACGAATAAGTAAGATGCAAATACATTACAAATACCACACAATCAAAATATTCATAAGACTTTTCTACACAATTCCTAAAAGTAATCTCTGCCCCAGAACCGCGCATTCACAAGCACATCCAGTAACATCTCCACCTTTCAGGAAGAGAACAAGCAGTCAGACAAACTATAACATCTCGTTATTCCGCAACATTCCTTCTCGATGGATTTCGTCGACAATGAGGAACAATTTCAGGACATAACAAAAGAAAATTCAAAAATTGCAAAGAACTTCTGAAAGCCAGGGCCACTAAGAAAAAAATCTAATGTAGTATCACATCATTCGGTCACACTAAGGCGATTATCTACGATTATCAGACGTAATTGAACTTATACCCGCACGTTACAATACAATACACCAAGAAAAGAGCCACAATCTGTTTCAGAATACAAAGAGGAAATCGAAAAGGAATTGTAGGAATTTAAAACATAATTAAAAACACTAACTGCCTCCATAATCGGCCGTTAGCATACAGACCTTCGACAGCCCTCCCGTTTATCGATAAAATTAATTAAAATAAATACCATACTGCCATAGAAACATACGATAAGATTGGGAACATAAAGAAGTTGCGCAAATACGTATTTCAGGTAACACTTCCGGCATGACTACATACTAAAGACCACGCTGCAGCATATCAAATTGTTGAGAAAACACAAGACTAGCGCCTAATCTTACAACAGAGTCAATTCAACCTCAAAAGAAGTGGATCGCTCAACCGACGATACAATTCTTGGTGCATCCTGAAACTTTCTCAGTTCATCCACAGTGAAACATTGTACAAAAACTCTGACCACTGTCAAAACTATCCTACTGCCAACACACCAAACCCTAACCCCACTCAAGGAACCCCCAAGAGACACCCCACGACCTAACATGATCTCTCGAGATCGAAATTAGGCTCAACCTACACGTCCTACCTCACAAACGATCCACTACTCTCTCAAAAAAATTTACAAATCCCTTAAAGACCTATCCACTCACATCCCTGACTTTCACAAACTACGCGATATCACAATCGTTAAAAAAGCCCAGAGCGCAAGACCCCCTTCCTTCCCAAGAATTACACACCACGGCAGAGAACGGACAATATTAAAATGCACTAAATCGACGAGAGCGAGCCTCGGAAGCTTACCAATTGTGTTCGACGTAACGAGACTCCAACTGCACTGACAATGCCCGGTCTCCGCTGGGCGAGCTTCAAACCGCAACAAGAATGGGGATCACTTGGAGTGGATTTTTTTTTTAGAAAGATGTGAAGCGGATATGCAGGAGTTATAATTGACTGACAGGAGGGGACGGGGAGTGTCGTGGCGTTGGATCGTCAAATCGCAACAGCAACAACGAGGAGGACAACGACGATGGCGCGACGACAGTCACCCTCCGAAACTAGGGTAAAGTCGGAGGAGCTCAACTCCGCGACAACGTGTTCCTCGAGTTCCCTTGAGTTCCCGGATGTTCTCTTGGAATGTTCTCCTCGTACCATTTACGAAAATAGGGAAGGGGGTGAGAAATTGTTAGAAGAACAGACATTCCCATTACATGTGTTTTGGCTCTCAGGGAGGGCTGCGAGTTCCAAACTCGAACTCCCCCTGAGAACCACCGAAACCCGTTGTTTCCTGCCTATGCTGATCTGGCCGAGAGACTGCCAGGTCAATTTTTTAGAAAAAAAAAAAAAAAAATTAACTTTGTTTCTCATTTTAAGGACTTAAAATTTATTTTTATTTTTATTTTCAAAAAAAATAAAATCTGACAACGGCATTCTTTCACTGCCGGGGGAACAGCGCCAAGAATGGCCCTGAAACGGCCCTCTGGGACCCTGAAATCTCATCTAATAATTTGATTACCTGGGTAGGCTCCAAGAATTAAGTTGAGGCTACCAATTCTGAAAATTTAGCATAATATTTATATTTTAGCAATTCTCATAATTTTTTTGAAATTGTCGTTAAATAATCATATTTCTTCTTTTAAATTTTTCTAGCTTGATCCTCAAATTTATTAGAGTTTGTCAATATATACCTCACAAATAGCTACTTATATTCATTACGCATACAATATAGTACTAGTAGGTTTGACACTCATTTTTCATATTCATAATTTTTATAAAATATGGAATTAGGCAAATGTAAATTATTGTGTATATTTTTAAATTTTTTTGAATTTTTTTTCTATTATACAAGTATAATTTTCCTAAAATTTGATCATATATTATTATAATTAATTTATGTAAAATCTACAAGTAATTTTTGATAACCAAGGGTCAAATCAAAAGTCAAGTGTAATTATATTTCAGGTAAACCATCCACTTTTTTACTTTCAAGAAAAAAATGAATTAAAAAGAATAAAAATAGGTGTCATGTACAAACATATTATTTCAAGATTATATTGTGTCAACATGTGATGAGAGTGAGTAAACAACAATAACGATGCAACAATGACTTTATGAATGCCTAAGTACCATTATTGTTACATTCAAATACATGAATGAGGTGAAACTCACCTCCATACAACACTAACATGACAAGATGTGTATACCCTCTACACAAAACTCCACCATGAATGCTTTGCAAGACAATACATAATCCTCACTACAACATAAATTTTGACAATGACCAAATACAAATCCATGCCATGATCTAATAGCTCAAGACTTGTTGTAGCCACTGTAAATCAATGTGACCATATCAAGTGGCTTTTTACACATGTTATTGCTACTAAGTGACTCTAAAAACAATGGCATAAATGCATATATTGCATACACAAATGTAGTAAGCGACATAGCAATACCCCTATACTAGCCCCTTTGTTAGTGTCAAAGCCCCCTTTCACATTGACAAAAATAGTATCTCATCTACAAGACTCTAAATGCACTAATTGTGAAAACTTCGCATAAAACTATGATGATTGGCCACCCTTCAAGACACAAAGTGAACATGACCACTTAACACTGCCCAATATATATTTCATGTAGTAGTTGACTTAAATAGTGTAAATGCCACTCTATGGAACAAACATCACACAAAACAATAGAGGTAGCGCCCTTGGCAGTTTCATACAACACACATTTCAACCAATCTGAAATATAAGACCGACTACCATTAATCCAACCACCAATGTGTGGCAAATGACACAACACACGATTGTGTCTATGGTGCTTTTAGACCTCAGGGGGTGCACTTAGTTCTACTATAACAAAGCACATGCGAACAAGTGGTTTCTAATACTAGAAGAAAACTATGTTGCAGTCAACAAAACCACATCAAATTGATTTTGTTGACTGCGCTGTTGAAAACGCAGTGAAAACACAAAATCTACATTTTTCTGCGTTTTCACTGTGTTTTCAACAACGCAGTCAACAAAACCAATCTGATGTGGTTTTGTTGACTGCGACATAGTTTTCTTCTAGTGAACTATAATTTCAACCTAAAATTTTGAACATTGTTTAATAATGACTATAGCTTTCTATTGCCAAAATTTCCAACTCAAATAAAATATGAAATGATTTCTAGGAGAGGTTGAAAATGAACTAAAATGGCATGTTTTTCAACTCAAATAATTATAGAAGACACATTTAGATGACCATTGAGGCAATATTCAACTCAAAATGAGCTTTCAATAATGAGTTATTTTTAGGAATTTTTTGTTCATCTTTTAGACAATTTTTTAGACAATTTTTTCTTATATAATATAGGGGTGTGAAAGTTATTTTTCAATTCTACAGTGTATCTTTTTACTTCAAAAATTTGTAACTAATTATTATCAACAAATAAAAATATCAATAATTCAAAACATAAACTTTCAAAGTAGGGAAATCTATTTTTTTATTTTTTATTTTATTTTATTTAAAATTCAAAAAGTATACAGGGGGTCCAAAGTTTTGTTTGCACATGGTTTCTAATGGACACTCTAAATGACCCCCCCCCCCCGAGTTTTAGACCTTGTCAATACAATCCTCCAAGAGCAACACTTCCAACCAAAATATCTCATACACTTGTAGGATAATACACCTCATTGTCACATCAAGCATCAGAGACTTTGTTTGTAGCAAATAGACATACTCCCTTGGTATAAAACAATGTCCCTAAGGCTTATAGCCTCCTCTCCAAATAAGAGTATAATGCAAGGTGTCTCTATGTAGCACAATAGAGAGGTTCTCCAATGCCATCAGCATCACCCTCTAATATAACACTAGAAGGATTCCCTGTTTTCTTTTGTATTCTTATGTGGAAGTTGACGGATTTTGTTAGACATCCAATATAACAACTCTTGTTTTTATGTCAACAATGACGTCCACTATAACGTGAAGATGTTATATTGGACATCATTGTTGACATAAAAACAACAATTGTTATATTGAATGTCTAACAAAATCCATCAACTTTGACGCGGGTTCCTTCTAGTGTAAGTTTGTTCTCTCTTCATAGACATGTGCCCACATGTTTGGATCATTGATGTTAGCCACTATGGTATTAGCATCTTGCTTGGTAGCCATTAGTAAATCAAATGTCATCCATACAAGAGATAACAAGGTGAAAAAGCAACTGTAGACACTTGTTTGCTAAAGTGATAGTCCATGGCTATCCATAGCAACTGCAATGCCCATACTCTAAACTATACTTTTGAAGCCCTCTCTTCATGGTTTGTACCATACACTCTACCAAACCATTCACCTCTAGGTGATTCATTTATTTAGTACAATGATCAATCATCGCTTGCTCACACTAGGCTTGAAACTCACTAAAAAACTCATATATATGGTTTACCAACACCTTAGTTAGACTTTCAAAGCAACTCAATACTTGATCCAAAAATGAATAAGTTGCTCTTTTGTTGAACTTTTCTAGCAAAGCTATAAGCTCAATCCATTTTGAGAAGTTTTCAATTATCACCAACACATATTTGTTGTGGCATAGTTCTGAGTGTAGTGTTATTCACAATGGTCCTACAAAGGTCAAATTCTACCTATAGCCAAATTTTATAATTGACAAAGGTTGTAATTGAGTCATTGGAGGATTAAATGATGCCTACACTTGATCACAATGCTGTACATTTGACTACCATCTACTGAACTTGCATTTGCATGCCCCTCTACTAATGATGAATCTACAACAAGCTACAAGTTCTTTGCACTCCGAAGTGCCATAAGTCCTCATGCACATGTGCAACTAGCTTCACTCTTTCAAATGGCGTTAGTAACACCTTCTTTATACCATCCAAAAATATTCAAAGTAAATGGGTCCCCTCTTATACAAATCTTTTGACTTGTTGAATCTAATCTCTCTTCTTAGCAGAAATAGTTGTGGCTACTTTGCTATGCTTCAAATAATCCATCACCTCCATATCATCAAAATATCATTGGCATCTTCAAAAATTTCACTACTCTAAGCACCCATTTAATGTGGCGGCAATACATTAAAAGGAATTTTGCTTCTTTGAAGCCTAGTAGTTCTTTGTAGTTCTCAAACTATAGGAACGCAGCCACAATAGCTTGCTGATGTAGCTGAGAGACTAAATTGACATTAGGGGTGGACGGGTGGTCCAATGGGCGAACGGGGGGTCGGAGAGGTGGATGGGGGGTGAAGGAATGGACAATGGGGTGGAGGAGTGGACAACCTTTTTTGGGACATTTTCAAACACCCCCTTTGAAATTGGGCCATAAACTTTTTGTTTGAGGGTTGAAACTTGAAACAAATTTAAGGAGATGAAACTTGATTTGATTTCCAACCTTTTTGTAATAATTTTTTTTTTCAAAAGATATTTTACTATGCGTAAAAGAGGTCTGAAAATCAAGTTATGTTGCATTTTAGTGAGGATGGTCGAATGGTCCGTCGGAGGGGTGCACACAATCGGGGCTGGTTACGTTGAAATTTCTACGAGATCTTCCGCATGATGGAAGCAAGACACGACGGCTATCAATGCCACCTGGCTGGCCAAGCGATCCGGAAAAGGACCGACGTGGCATCCGAGGTGGCCCGCGCGGTCGTCTCTCTGCGGCTCTGCGCTCGTCGCGGTCCCGTGAGCCGGGCTCAGTGCTGCAGCAGCCCTGCCCTGGCGCCCGCGGTGGTTCCGATTTCTGGCTGTTCCGCCAGTTTGCGATCAATGGCATCTTCCCTTCGTGCCGCCTCGCACCGCATTCCCGTCTCCGCTTCGGCGCGCGTGCTTCCAAGCAGTCCCTTCGTGGCTTTGTCCGCGCCTCTATGGTACCCTTTCGCTCGCCCTAGGGTTGTGGTCGGGGGTCTAGGAAACGCTACCACGAGCGGAGATTCTCGACGGGAGAGCTGTGCTCCGTCTCTCTTTTGTTTAGGACGGATTCGCAGTACCGAGAGTTTTAGACGCAGCGGGAACGGAGAGTGGCGGAATAGGCAGCGTCTCGTCGCGACTGCGGCCATGGCAGAGAATTTGAAGGATTTGAGGCTGGAGGATGACGCTGTGACTGATAAGGTTTGTTGCATTTCGCCTGGTGTGAACTGTTGATTAGATGAGTGTGTCTCCCTGTGTGTGGAGATTTCCTTTTGGGGTTCATCGTGTGCTAAATTTTCGCTCGGGTTTAGATTTTGAGCTTTGGTTATGTTACCTTTGTGTCTGGCATTGTACTCTGCGAATTAGTGTGTGGAGTTGCGCGGTTATCGCTCGATTTTTGGAGTAATCTGAGTGTTCGAGTGTTGTATACAACTGGAGAAGGTGTTGAAGTTTTGAATATTTGAAGAAGGGACTTGGTGTTGCGCAGGGTTGTGTTTTCGCTTGGATCTTGTGGCCTGTTTATTGATGTCTTGCTGTTATGATTAAGCGTTGCTTTCGATTTTAGCTCTCCCGTAGTGCCGAGCTGGTCAATTGAACACTTTAGATAGTGAGCGAATTAGGGTGTTTTAACAGTCTTTAGCAGTGTAATTGATCTGGAACCTGGTGAGCGCTAAATCCTTAAGATGAAAACTTAAGGCTTGTTTTTTCACGTAGTCTGACATATTCGCGGAGAATCGGACGATTGCTTTCTGAACGCTCTTTGAATACTTGCATGCAAGTCAAGATCACCTGAATGAAGCTGAATCAGAGGAGGGCTTGATTCCTCCTGTCGGAGCGATGTTAGTAGTATTGAAGCTAAATGGTATCGTCTTAGGTTAGGAATATTGAAAACTTTTCACAGGGATAGTGATCAGTCTTTCTTTTCAGCCTTTTGGTTTCTACATCGGCTAGAATCCGGCTAGAGGTTCATCACGCCTTTCTCTGTAGAACCCCTGACTCCCAAGCGTTGGTGTCCTCTATCTTGAAACTTGCCGGTTGGAGGAATTCGACCGGACAGGTAGGAGGATTAATGAGGAAGAAACTCTGAGTTTTTGCACTTATCCGCGCCAGCATCAGTGAGGCTGGATATTTTGGGGCCGGTACGTAGAGATTTTTAGGAAAACTCTTGTTAGCTCTTCTGCGGGCTTCGAGGAGGCGTCCCCATTGCTGAACTTTCCCCCTTATTTCTCTGCTCATGCTGTTGTCTTCATAACGTATGAAAGCAAGATTGACCAAAATAATGCTTCCGCTGTGGCGAGACATTCAGTCTGTAATGGGGCATGTTTTGTATTTTGTTAGCAGGGCAAGTCGAAAGATGACGAAGCTCCTGCCAGCTCTGGAAGGAAAAAACTGGAGGAGTTAAACTGGGATCATTCATTTGTCCGAGAACTTCCTGGCGACGAACGTATTGGAGGTCCAACTCGCCAGGTACATTTCATTTTGAGGATGAAGTTGTTCTCTGACGCAATAAGCATATGGCGAATAGGACGTCTGACGGGAAACTCGGTTCTATTATTCTCTTGTTGAAGATTTCAGTTTTTCATACTTTCCTTGGGGTATTATGTCTAATGTGACATGGAAATATCATCATTTCTTATAATGTGTTGCAAACTTGCATGCTATTCTATGTGTTCTTTAAAATCCACTCTGGTGGATTGAGCAGGTGCTGCATGCGTGCTATTCGAAGGTCTCTCCCACAGTGCTGGTAAAAAATCCAGAGTTGGTGGCTTGGTCCAAGCATGTTGCTGACTTATTGGACCTTGATTATAAAGAGTAAGCCATTTCTCATTACTGATATCCACTTCATAAGGCTGTTACTGTTATGTACCAGATTGAATACAGATGACCGCTGGTAATCCTTCGGTTTAATTGTGGAGGGTATGCATGGCGAACTTAGGAAACAGATGATTATTTCCTGTCACCAAATGAAGACACTTCGGTGATGCGTGGGCTGCTCATATTTTAACTTTGATCACCTTTACGGATATCTGCTATGTACAGTACTAAGCTCAACTGTGTGTTAATGTGTTTTTTGAATGTATTTGCAGGTTTGAACGACCAGACTTTCCTTCTCTTTTTACTGGGGCTTCTGAATTGAAGGGCGGGTGAGAATTATCTCTCGCCTAGTTTGTCAATTTCAAATCTTAAAGAGAAAGTCTTTTATTTCGAGGACTAGGGTGTCTCTAATGTCTTGCATCCATAGTAGTAGTAGAACGAATTCCTGGTTATTCTGATCAATTATCTTGAATGAATTCTGATGGTTGTGTTGTTTGCGTTGCAGTCTATCTTACGCTCAGTGCTATGGTGGTCATCAATTTGGTGTGTGGGCTGGACAATTGGGAGACGGCCGTGCAATAACCCTGGGGGAGCTGTCGAATTCCAAAGGAGAGAGGTGGGAGTTGCAGTTGAAAGGGGCCGGTAAAACACCATACAGCAGGACTGCTGACGGGCTTGCAGTATTGAGAAGCAGTGTCCGGGAGTTTCTTTGCAGTGAAGCTATGTATTATTTGGGAGTGCCTACGACACGAGCCTTGAGCTTGGTGACCACTGGTGAAGGAGTTTTGCGCGACATGTTCTATGAGTATGTTCGACCTTGCTCCAATATGCTGTTTGTTCAATAGACGTTCTTTTTTACATGAGTTCTGCGTTTGGGATATTTCTAATGAGAAAAGCCGAGATTGAGTTCTCAAGTTCTGCTAGACTTGACTCATTTGTCTTACAGCTGCACGAGCAGGACGATGTTGAGCAACAGCTGAATTTAAGTGTTGACATTGTGCATTCAGCGGCAATGTAAAAATGGAGCCAGGAGCTGTTGTTTGCCGTGTTGCCCCGTCGTTCATTAGATTTGGGACTTTCCAGATCCATGCAGCGCGTGACAAAACCGACCTACCAATTGTTAAACAATTGGCCGACTATACAATCCATTATCACTATCCTGAATTTGAAAATCTGCCGTTTGAACGGCAGGGGGGAGAGGGTTCTTCTGAATCCCCTAAAGGCGAGAACAATTCTCTTGAAATCGACGTATCTAAAAACAAGTATGCAGGTATATATGTTATTACGTTGATCTTGTTGTGCGGCGATTTTGACTTTGCAAGTGCTGATTTCCTTGGATTCGTGTCGCTATATTGACGAGGTCTTTGTTTGATGGCAGCATGGTTTACCGAGATTGCAGAACGAACTGCGGTTTTGATCGCAAAATGGCAAGCAGTTGGGTTCACACATGGGGTTATGAATACGGACAATATGAGTATATTAGGTCTAACTATCGACTACGGCCCTTTTGGATTTTTGGATGCTTTTGACCCCAAATATACACCAAATACAACAGATCTACCTGGTCGTCGTTATGGGTTTGCCAATCAACCGGATATTGGTCTCTGGAATGTGATGCAGCTGGCCAACACTTTATACACTGCTGAACTCATCACTGCAGATGAGGCTCAATTTGGTCTTGGAAGGTAAGGCCGCTTACATTGCTGTGATGATGGATGGAATGCCAATTCCATCTTTTTTATGTGTAGAGGAAAAGATTCCCGAGGGAGACGGGGCTCAAAGAATGCAGTGTTCAATTCTCGCCTCCCTATTATGGGTAGCTACTTATGCAACTGCGCTTCCATGGTGCTAGGGGTCTTTAGATCTTGTTTCCAAGGAGGTGGTGCCAGAAATTAAATTCAACTGTTCCTCTTCAACATATTTCGTGGCTAAACTTTCATTAGAGTTTACATGTATCTGATATATATTATAGCCATATGGCTTACACCAAATGATTAATATCGCCCTAGGGAAATGAAAAAGATATGTTTTCTCGTGCTGGCAACTGGCAAACCTTTGACTTGGAACATCGTAATCTGCAGGTATGCAGATAAATTTATGTCCCTGTATCAACAACACATGAGTAGCAAAATTGGTTTAAAATCGTACAATAAAGATTTGCTCAGCAAGCTCCTAAGCAACATGTCATTCGACAAAGTCGATTACACAAACTTTTTCAGATCGCTGGGGAATGTGAAGGCGGCTCCAACTACCTCAGACGATAATCTGATCGCACCTTTGAAGAATTCCTTACTTGATCTGAGCAAGGAAAGGAGGAAAGTTTGGCTTGATTGGTTGCACCAGTATGTTGAGCTGGTACGTATATATGCATCTTTTGCTGGTATTCTCTTAAGCTGTGTGGAATTGTTTCAACGTGTGATAAGGGAAAGGATACTATTGGCGTCACTTTTAAGCATTTTAGCATATGTAGCAGTGTTGTTTTTGAGAGATGTACGGAGTTTTGGAGAGATCAGTTGGGGTACAGGAGCCGAATGTTGAGATTAAATCTTTTGTCTTCATGTATGATTTCGTACGCAATTTGAAAGTGGGAAGTTTTAGACCTTTTATGATAGTAGACCACCCTACTCCCATTTAGCCAATACGTCAACCAAGTGTATGAATAGATGTGTTGTTGGTAACACGGGTTAGTGTAGGAGATGGGATCGAGTCTCTCACGGTTTTAGTATCCTTTCTCTGATACTCATTGAATCGCATGCATTTCTGGAACTGGCAGGTAGTTGCGGAGGGTGTTCCAGAAGCTGAAAGGAAAGTTGGGATGAATTCTGTCAACCCAAGATACGTCCTTCGTAATTACATGTTACAAAGTGCTATCGATTTGGCGGAAGTAGGGGACTACTCGGAAGTTGAAATGTTGCTGAAACTCATGCAGCGGCCTTACGAGGACCAACCTGGGATGGAGAAATATGCTAGGCTTCCACCTGCCTGGGCATATCGTCCAGGGGTTTGCATGCTGTCTTGCTCATCTTAACTTGAGAGCCAGTAAGTGTGTTCCGAGTACAAAATTGTATCGAGAGCTAGTTCAGAATTGTATTCAGTCAGATACCAAGGGAACGTCTGCTTGATTGCCTGTGAGATTCACGAGTTGTTTCGCTTATGAGCTTCGCTGCTCCATAATGCCTGGGTTCTTTCTTTCTTTGGCTAAATGGCTAATTTATCTGGCAGAAGGATGCAACCGGGGAAAGTCAGAGATGATAATTGCCTCTGTGCGACAACAATCGTATGATTATGCAGGACGTGCATTGGGAGCAGAAGTTGCAACAACCTGTATCTATTTGTCAATTAATGTAACAGGAGCCAGAGGAGAGTATTATTCCTACTGTTCTTGACCCTACCTTTGAATTTCACATGGTTGAATTGACTGTAAGTAAAGCATTTTGTTAGCTATTCTCTCATGTATTTGTATGACTTCACTTGTTGATTCTCAAATTCGCAGCTGTTTGTGAAATTCTCGACGGATGGACGGATGTTCATTCGATTGCTCAAAGTTTGGATTAACCTTTTACATCCCAGACTGCTTTTCGAAAAATGCAGTCTTTAGTACCAGTTTATAGAAAACATGGAAGCCTACATATAGATTCCAAGCATAGAAAGTGGGAGTGCACTTCATGGTGTTATGGTATGTTAAATGTGATGTGCATGCAATTGTGCACTTTTCAAATAGATTTTTGTGTATTGCTACAAATGTACTCGGAATGTTTGTACAGTCAGGTCCAGTTCATTTACGAATTGCCCATTGGAGGCTTTCAAATTTTTGTGTAGAATGTGTAGTGTAATTGGTAGATTTTGGTAGATATAATTATCATTGCATCCTTATGCAATCGCACTCAAGTCTACCAAATTTCAGCTTTAACAAACCAAAAGATCATTTTTGGTGAATTTTTATAGTCAATTTTCATGGTTTTACAAGATATTTTATTGCAAGCAATTGGTGTTGAATTTTTTAAGTTTGATTATGGGTATATGTAGAGAACATCCATATGCACAACATTCCCTAGGCAAATTTCTTCAAAAAAGTTTGACAATTCCTTCTATAGAGTTAATTGTTAGGATGACAATGTCCAAATGTTGTAAAAATAGATATTTCTTTATTATAATTAGATTTTTCTATTTGTCACTTGTGTGGTAACTAATTTGGTACATTTGAGCATGGTGGTACAATTTCTTTGCCAAAATCTAATTCAAAATATAGAGATATCTATTTCACAAAGTTTGGTCAAATGATGCCTCAATTGAGCCCTTATTGGGAGTTTATATTTTTGTTACTTAATGGGGTGTTTTTTTATATGAAAGATGTGTGTATGGATGTCAACTACATATCCATGCAATCAAATTTAAAAAAATCATCACCAATTGTATTCTATAAAATATTATGTAAAACCATGAAAAATGACTTCAAAAATTCACCCAAAATGAAAATTTTCTTTTTTTAAGCTAAAATTCAGTAGGATTGAGTGGGATTGTATGAGAATTGAGTGTAAATAATTCAAGAAGAAAAATTCGAATTCTCTTCCATGCTATGCAAGAAAATGCATACGGGAAAAATGGCCAATTCGTAAATGAACTGGACCTGATTGTACATTGCTAAGTGACCTCTTCAATTTTATAGCCATGCAAAGATAAAAGAATTTTCTTTCCATTGATATGAATGTAAACACTAACCTTTTTATCAATACATTGCTAGTATGCATGCACTTTTTTCTTACTCTTTTGATGAATTTCAAAGTTAAAAAATGCAATCTATATTCAATTTAGGGTGTAGGTTTATTCATGCATGTAACACTTAGTCATGTACTTTCAAGATTAGAAGGTTAGTTTAATCCCTGAATACCCAAGGCCTCTTTGGAGCTTCTTGAAATTTGCTCTAAATTCAACAAAAAGTCAACATTTTCATAAGTCGTACCAATTTCTTTTGAATTGTAACTATACAAATCCAAAACACACATGTTAGAGATCACATAGGAAAAGAAAACATAATAATATCACAACTCCAATAAATTTAGTGATCAACCTTTGTGATATATTTATATAAATTTATGTGAGTATGCACAATTTAAGTGAGTATGCACAATTTAAGTTGTGTATACTCACATATGTGCATACTCACATATGTGAGTACAATTGTGAGTATATAGATTGCATACTCACAATATGTGAGTACTCACTTAAATTGTGCATACTCACATATGTGAGTATGCACAATTTAAGTGATATGTGAGGTTATAGGGCCTAGTATGCACAATTTTTCAAAATCTATTCTACAATATTTTTTAATGAATTTTTAATGTGATTTTTTCTCCAAGATCTAGTGTATTTGAGGCTCATTTCCAAGAGCCCTCAATACTACGGGAAGTCAAGATTGCAATGGGTATCCTTCCACAAAATCTTGAATAGAAAAATCATAATCCTTCATTTTTAAGATCGGATGTTTTTATCCTAAAACTAGACTTCAAAAAGAGTTTTCCAAAAATATAAACTACTAAAAATAGCAATTTGGTTGGATTTTGCTTAACTTCAAAGTTTTCAAAACACCAAAATCTGGTGCCTCGGGCAATTAGGAGTTAACATTAAGTCTATGATCTTTGAGAAAACGATACTTGCACGGTGTAATTATCTAGTAGAATTTTGTTGTACATTCACTATTGTATAATTGGTTATATTTGGAGATTCCTACAATTGGGAACATAGTAATATAGTACCACTTATTTTGATATAATTATAGAATGGTGGAATGTTAACTTATTTTGATATAATTATAGAATGTAGAAGGTGGTGAAGTCAAATAATTTTTTGAAATAGATCAAATATGTTGATGATGGCCATCCTAGGTATTGTTTTGGGTGTTAACAAAAAATTCTATAAAATGCGAACTTCTAATAGATATGCATTTTGATCAAAATTAACTACGGATTCTTCAAAACTAAATATTAATGAATCATTTTAATAATATGTATCTACTTCAAATATCAATACTTAAATGCTCCTTAGGATCAAATGTATATCCATTGTATAAAGTCCCATAGAATACAATTGTGTATTGAAATATAATTATTGCATTTATATATACTATATACTATAATATACTATGATATGAAGCTATACTTAAACACAATAACATATCAAATTACAAAACACAAATACCAGTATACAAACCAATATAATTGGCTAGAATAGACCTTTGGGGACCTTTAAGGATTACTTAAACATTGCAAGTTCTACAAACATTTTGAATGCCAAAATCTAATTTTTTACATATTTATTGATTTTAAATGTTTTGAAGCGTAATTAAGAAACTGTAGCTCCAATAATTTACTTTTTACACCATTTGAATTTTTTTCAAAATTGTTAAAATTGTAATTTTTGTAACACTTTGAAGATAGCATCTTGGGAGCTCAAAGTACACAACTTTGAACTTTTTCTATCAATTTCTTTTGGCGTGAACTCAAAGACAACACCACTGATTACACCACAATGTTTGTTGCTATTATTTTCATTTTTTTTAATTCATACTATTTTAAACATTTTGTAATTACTACAATTCTTACAAAGAAATTTCTTTAAAAAATCATATAAAATTCAATTTGTTCTTTTCTAATTATAAAAAGATTGATGAGATTAAATTTTAGACATATATTACTACATGTGAAAAATATCAAAATTTTGAAATGTGTATTTTAGTGTAGAAATCTAATGAAGTTTAACCAAGCTTGAACATGAATGTCCTTTAAGCCAGTTAAAGAGAGTTTTGCTTTGTGATTAAGCAAAATTCACCCCTCCGTGAAAAACTTATCTCTATAATAAATGACTAGATCCAATTTGCTTTTGCTGCAATCTAATTCTAATGGAATTGGGAATGAAAGGATTGGAATTAGGTTGGAATGTCACCATTTTATGATTTCAATGAACACACCTATGTAGCTTCTACACAAGGCAAAAATGTTCAAAAGTGTACAAAAGTGTGATTAAGAGCCACATTAGAATCCCAAAGGACCAGAATAATTCCCCCCTCCAAGAAGCTAGAATGAAAATTTACATGTTTTTGCCTCAACTACCTATAATGTGCTACCTATAATGTGTTGGGTTTTTTTCTTCAAAAATGAGTTGATTGAAACACATGTAAATTAACCCCGATTTGTCTTTTTTTAGCAAAAAATAAATAAACCTTGAATCCAATAACTGTAAATAATTTATAGTGACCAAACAATCCACAATGGGTTTCTTACCTTGTATGGATTCTCATGGAGGTAAGAGTTTGTCACCTCATGACGTGGCCACCTAGAAGGTCGAGGTGAAAAATACCCCCCCTTATTTTGTGCTTCATTAATTTACAGCTTCTGCACCTGCCCTCACTAATTTGGCACCTTCCCCTCACTAATTTGGGTCCTCTGATTGCAAATATGAATTCAAAATTTTCAAATTTTGTCATGCATGGCAAATAAAAATTTCAGCATTTTCCCTCGGGTCCGGGACGAGTGAGGGGTCAGTTCACCTCGGACACCTGGAGTCCGCTTCCAGTCCTTGCGATTTTATGCATGCCACTGGTCTGTCCTTGACTTTGTGTTTTTCAAACCTCCAACTTACAGTAACTTATTATTTCCCGTCAATCGGTGGCGGGTTTTTTGTTTTGTTGGGATTGTGTGTGAAATTGGTGTAAGTTAAGTCAGTAACATAACTTCAAGTTTTCTTTTTTTTACTGGGGAGTGGGGAATCTGCATCACATGGTACACACTGACCCTGCGCACTGACTCACCAAGTCCAAGCTGTATTTATTTTTATTTAAGTTACTGCCAGTACGTTAGTACCCCTACCAACTTGTCCAAATTCCAAAGCCCTGTGACCAAGTGAGTTGGAAAGTTAGCTTAACTTAACACTGTTTTTTTTGTTTTGAAACAAATGGAATTAAATTTTCATTGCAAAGGCAAATTATACAAATTATACAAAGCCTGCCAACCCAAGGTGGTCGGCCTTGGCAAGAGAGACACAGGACCAGGTAAAGTATAAGCTTAAACCCTGCCTTTTTCATTGCAAGTTTGGCTCCAATGAAAAATTTGGATCTCGCAGAATAGTAAGGTTTTTGCTCAGGATTCCTGGCCTATCGAGCGCACTCACAAGGTTCTATGGGAGGCTCTTCTTGATTCCGGGCATGCAACTCAGCTGAAGACTCAACTGGAGGCCCGCCGTCGCCCTCTCCATAGTGATAGCATTTGGGCTAAGTTTGATAGTATTTGGATCCAATCCCCTTCTCTTGCCTGGAGGGTTGGTAGTACTATTTGTTGGAACTCGAAGGCTCCTCCTTCCTGTTCCTTTCTCTGACCTTTGCTCTTTTTGCTCTGTTCTCTTCTTTGGCTAGCCCTTGTGGTTTGGCTGCCTTGTTTTGGGTTTCTTTTTAATGCAATGGCTCGTTCCATTTGTTCAAAATAATAATAATAATAATTTGGCACTCACAAAACCCTGAGTTCCAAATATGTGTAATTGCTTAAGTGGTTGGAAATGGGTCGTCTCCCGTAACCTATCAAAATTGGAGCTCAAATCAATTGGAGAGGGTCAATTCCGTTTTCAAGAACAATCTAACTTTAACCCTTAAGCGCTCCGAAGTCCATATTAGTTGGACGATGAAAAGAGGGCTTCAAGGCATTGTTTAGTCCAACTAACTTTTTCATTCATCCAATGCAACACTTGAATCTTGAAAAGACAACCTTCTTTAATGATCCATTTCATGAAATTGTGGTAAATGATATTTTTGTATAAAGATATAAGCAAATATGTGCCAAAATAAGAAAAAGGATGGAGGCATCAAGGGGTTAACCCCTAAAGGACCAAGTGTCCCTTCAGGAGACAAATGGATTTCAGGCAGGTACCTATGCGTTGAGTTTTTCTTCTGATTTTTGGAAACTTTTTTTGAATATAGAAAAACTAATTACCTTTGTGGTAATATAATTTTTTTTCCAATAGGTGCCCGGGAACAAAAGTTATGCCCATATAGCTCAAAACAGGGGAGATGGGGCAGCAAAAAAGAAATTGCAAAAATTTGAATTTTTTTTTCTAATTTTTCCCTCTCATAGATTACATTTTTTTTCTATCTGTAAAGCTTTTATTCATTTCATTTGGATTTTCTATGAGAAAGTTGTGGACAATCTTGTTTTTTGGGCAATTAGAGCATCTTCTTGAAAAAATAACTTGTAGGATTAATTTCTGAATGCAATTTTGACAATTTTTCAAAAAAAGAAGTTCCACATGGTTTAGTTTGCTTGCTAGAACAATCTCACCGTGGGGATTAGTGCATTTTGATTCTATCTTAGATATATTAATAAAATAGATTTTCATTCAATCTTGTATCTACTTCTATTCTAAAAAAATTTTACAAATGAAAATTAAATTTTTTTGAAAACCTTTTTTTTTTCTAAACTCTCAACTCAATTCTCCGCTATAATGATTTAAAGCTCAAAACTCTGTAGTGCAAAAAATTTAAGTTAAAAATGTTCAAAGTCAAATAATCTAATCCCGCAATGTGCTGAAAAACTTGTTTTTTTCACTTTAAAAGCAAATATCTTGCAATCTGTACAGTGAAAAATTCTGAAATTTTTTCCACACATTCTCATACTAGTAAGGTGTAAAATCGTACGGTTAGACGTGGGGGAAAAAAATTTCAAACTTTTTTACTCTTTGCTGTAGAAATGGCAGTTTTAAGTGTTTTTTGACCAAAAAAAAAGGCCTTGATCCTTTACGGGTTAACTTACGATGTTTATTGATGATGATCATGCTCATGTGTCTCTGTGAACAATTAAAAAAAAGTCTTGAGTCTCTTGACTTCAGTACGCAACCAAATTAATCTAATCTTATTTTTACCTTGTGCTGGCTGTGCCATTCCAAATTCATTCAATGTTTGAAGCCGTGCAAAAATATATATAACTTAGGGATTTGATTCAATTATGATGACTGTTATTGACTATGGAAAATAGGTAAGGTAGGAGGTTCGAATGTTGGAGGGTCATTTAGAACTGCTCATGTAGATTCATCTGTAATGGACTTGAGGTGGTCTTCAAATGGACCTTCTATTATCAATGAATGGATCAATAAAAAAAATATTATTTATTGTAAGAGCCAATCATTCACTTTCCTTTCCCCATTTCTCTCTAAAAGTTGTAAGTGAACAATTTATGGAAGACCTATGGTCAGAAATAGGGACCTATGACTCATCTTATTTGAAAATTCATAAGTAATTCAAAAATGCTTCAAAAAATACAAAATGACTTGGATTACAATCAGAATCTATTTTTCTTTGTTTGAAAAATGAGCTAAAAATAATCCCATACAAGAAACGACATGAAAAAGGCAAACCAGCCCTTAAATGCACGCTTTAAGACCCTCCTACCTTAGGAGCCTCATCAGTGAAGATTGAACGCCCCCCCTCGAGTTCACACACAACAGCCCAGCAGTCCATGTACCACAATGTTCAACAAATGCCAAACACCTTAAGTCTTCAAACCAACTTAATACTACTGTCCAGTACGTACTGAAAGATGAGCTGTGGCCGGTCATGTTGACATCCTCGTCATGTACGAACGACCTTTGTTATTTATTTAATGTGCCTACTTGAATGATTTCTTCTCAGTCACTTCGACATTGTCAAGGGGTAGCTCAAGAGTACTCGTACCATACCAAATTAAAAAGAAGTGAGGTTGAATATACAAATTAGAAATTAAACCCTCTTCTTCATGTGTCCTGTTGCTTGATTACTACTGTACTGTACATGAGAATGAGAATGAGAATGTGGATGGAACACACTACTGTAGTGAAGATCGATGATGGGAGGACCTTCAATTCCAAATGTGAACACAAAGTTTAAGTCGTTGTATGTTTTGTTGGAGAGGATTTTTTGTTGACAATCGTGTTGCAAAGCAATTTTGTGGTGAAGTTGTTGCAGGGCAAGTCCATGACATAAGGTAAACCAGCCTATGACAGGCCAAGTGCTTAATACAGACATCTATAAGATGACCCATTATAGTTTTCCATCAATCTGTGCCAGTTTTTTTTTAATTAATGTAAGCAAAACTTCATTAGGTAGGTTGATGGCTGAAATCAATGTTTTGTATGATGGTGATGGAGATGTTAGAGATTGTTTTAGGAACTTGTCCCTTTCTAGTGTAATTAATTACATGAACTAACTTTTTTTGTTCCTTTATGTCATGTCCATGTTAGGAAATATTGTAACTGCATTGGGTGGTTTGATGACCACCATGGGTATAGTTTTTGATGGTTGTGGGATAGTCTAGAGACTGTTTTGAGCCATTTGACTAGTTCACTTCAAAAATCTGTAACAAATTCATACTTTGTCAAAAAAATAAAATTTCAACTGTTCTACCAATTTTTCATGTTTGCCTTTATATGGAAAAAAAAATTTCAAAATTTCAAATTTGTGAACAAGGCAAACCAGGCAATTTGCCTGTCATAGGCTGGTTTACCTTAACATACTCCTGCTGAATTGGGACAGGAAGGAGTCTGCTGAAGGGTACCCAGTGACGAACTCCCACTGAAATGGGTCTGTGCAGGTGCTAACCGGTGGCCAAGATTTGCTAGAATTTGGACAGAGGGTTGTGATGCAAGCTGCATTTATCCCAAGGGAAAACACATTTACCTCGAGGGAAAATGCAGGATTTTTTTTTTGGTGCAATTTAAAAAAATAATAATAATAATTTTGAAGTCATATTTGCAATCAGAGATCCCAAATTAACTCGGAGTGATCTATAGCATATCCTAGACACTACACTAAAAAGGATATTTAGTGTTGGCAACACTATTTGCGAACCATGACACTAAATATCATTTACCCTACTAAAGTAAGTAACACTAAATGTAATTTCTAACACTAAAAGTACTCTATGGTAAATATGAAATCTGTACTCTATGGCAAATCTGAAATCTGAAATCTGTACTCTATGACAAATCTGAAATCTGAAATCTGGTAAATCTAAATCTACGCATTGAAGTTTAGCACTACACTAATTATCCTAAAATTGACATTTAGTGTAGGGTCAAGTAGGGTGGTAATTACACTAAATGTAATCCAACACTAAATATCCTTTTTAGTGTACTCAAAATAGGGGGCTTTTTTTTACTCTCTGCCACAACGCGGAGGTTAGCGCGTGCACGGCCCCCATTTCGGTGGGAGCTAGTGACTTGGGAGGAAGGGTACCTTAACCCTTAAGCGCTCCAACGTCCATATTTTGGACGATGAATAGAGGGCTTTGAGGAGTTGTTTCGTCCACTAAACTTTTCATTCATCCAATGGATTTTGAAAAAGAGAACCTTCCTTAATGATCAATTTCATGAAATTGTAGTAAATGATATTTCTGTAGAAAGATATAAGGTATACCAGCCCATGACAGGCAAACCTCCCATGACAGACACCTACTGACCCCCCCATTACAGTCATTTATCAATCTATGAGAGACTTTTCCTGAAAAATAGGGTTAAGACTGCATTGGGCTTATTTGTAGTTGTTATCAAAGCCTTGGGGTACAGTCATGAAGTTATTAGTAACTGTCATGGACACTTATACCAATCTAGTCTAAATTGGTAGTAAAAAATAGTTTTTTTATTTCTTAATGTCATGTCCATGTTAGAAAGTCTTGTAGCCATCTTAGAAAATGCTATGACTGTTTTAGGAGGGAAGATGACCATCATGGAAACACTTTTTTGCTGATTTGGGGTAGTCTACAGGCTGTTTTCGGCTTACTGGACAGCACACTTCAAAAATTCACAAAAAATTCATATTTTGTCCAAAAATTCAAATTTCAGTTGCTTTCTTCATTTCTCACATGTGTCTTTGTATGAAAAAAAATTTGATTATTTTTGCTAATGGCAACAGACCACATCAGGCAATCTGCCTGTCATAGGCTGGTTTACCTTAACTGGCAAAAATGTGAAAAAGGATGGAGTTAAGGGGTTAACTTACATTACCTTGCTGGTTCATCAACACAAATATTGAGTTGTTCATTTGTCCAAAAAAAAAAATTGAGTTGATTGACACATTCATGACCTAAAACGTACTTTGTGGGGATCAGTTCTGACTGGGATGTCGCATTGCATTGAACATAACCCCTGTTTGTCTGTAATCTTCACAGAGCTGGGAGGCATCCTCAGTCCATGAATGGAAAAAAAAGATGGATAGTGACAGAATTTTCAAGTGGAGGGGCACCGACCTCGTGCCATTCCGATACCCCCCTTCTTTTTTAAAATTTTGAAACTTGAACCAAAGCAAAGCCGGCAATCCAAACCTCAAATGGACTCTTCTATGATATTAAAAAGAAGAGGAAAATATTTTACATAAAAAAAACTTTTCACATGAAAATAAAAAGTTTCGACACTTGTCACACCTTTTCCAAGAATGGAACTTCTATGAAAAATGAGAAGGTACAGAGTGAAAAGAGGAATTAATAGGAGCCCAAGGTTCTCCGTGAAGAAGGTGTGACACCCCTTTGAGAATGGAGAGAATGGAGGATGGATAAACTTCTTCATGAGTTCACGCCCATTCTTCAATCTCCTCCAGAAAAGAAGAATGAAGCTTCTCGATCTTTAAGGAACAGGATGTCCGCAATTCAAGGACAGAGTATTACATCTTCATTCTTTGAAGATTGAAAATAGGGAGAAGGTGTGACAAACCCTAATTATGACTCCTCCTACTGTGAGACAACTTGTGGGCTCTCCATATCTCGCCAACTTGTTGAGCTTAGGAAGGAAAATGCCAAGTCTAGGAATAAAGAAGGACCAATTCCCGTTGTATTGGAGAGTGTTTTTTGGAGTTGTCCCTTCATTATGGCATTGGCATGGTCATTTCTTAGGGCATCCTCAAAGTATTCTTCAATAAATTGGTAACTTTTCACTAGATTAATTAGAGAACTTGAAATTTTTGTCATCAAATGTGCATTCCAAAGTACTTTGAATAGGTACTAAATTAACTCAAAGTTTGGAAAACGTTCTTTGATAACCATGATTTGCCAAAGCTTCTATAATTTTTGTTTTAAAACTAGCTTTTGAAGTGGGTTTTATTTTCATTGTCAAATGTTAATTTTGAATTTTGAATTTTTTTCTTCTTCTTCTTCCACTTATTCAAAGTCCCTTCCAACGATTAAAAAAATTCAAGTTCTAATCCAGTGTAAAAGTTAGCAGCCACAATAACTTCCAGGTTTCTAAAGCCCAACCCAAAGGAGGAAAATCAGTCAATGCAGTTGGACACAATTTAATGCTACCTAATGCCCTCCCAATCACCACTCAGTAACGTACTGTAATTTGAACCCTTTGCCCCACCACGTGCTGAATAATAATATCCATGCGATTTCAGTTGTCTACATTACTTTACTTATCATATTCACTTCATAATTAATGATAACAACATATTCATTGCATGAGCAACTGAACATGAAATTCAAAAATCAACAGCTCGTAAAAGTTATTAACTTAACTTAGGCTACAACTAATTGTTAAGTGTAGGTTTTCTGTTGGGGACAGAGGGAGGTGTGTGCGCTCTCATCCTCATCAGTCCAAGACAAGGCCCCATGTCAAGCAATGGCTCTCTGCATCCAGTCCTTGCCTTTAACCCTCGAGCGCTCCGACGAACATTTTCTGGACGATGAACAGATTCAGACCCTTGTTTCTGTCTCATTTCTGCTTGGATGAAAGTCATCCTAATTTTTGGTGATACTTTATCAAGTTGTTGTCCTATCCATCAGTTGGATTTGGTGTTACTAGAATATATACATTTCTAAAATTACAAATGTGGAAGTATGTCAAGTGGTCAATTTGCATTGACTTTAGTTCAAAACTAGATGTGCAAAAATGAGGTCAAAGATGTAAAGGTCACAAAAAATTTCAAAAAAACACCATATGAAGAGAACCTTATTTTAGATCCATTCCAACAAGTTTTACTCAAAAAATGATAATATTTTACTTGTAATTGAATTTAGAAGGAATTCTGAAATTTTCTTTTCAAAATTTATGGAAAAAGATTGGTGATAGCATTAGTAGATCTAACCGTACGGATAGAATTTAAAAATCAAAATCTACAACTTTCATTTGTATACCGATCCCAAAATATTCTTCCAAATTGTAGTTTATAATGGGTTTTTTTAAATTTTAAATTTTGGAGATGAATCCAAATGTTTAGGAGTTAACCCCTCACCGCCCAAGGAGCCCCAAAACCCATTACCACCCTAAATCACAATCTGACTATATTGGAACCAACTCTAGGAAAGACACATCTTTTTCAGAGGTGTGCTTTTGTTTCAGGAGTCAAACCCAAGTGGAATTATAATTTTCCAATAAAAATTGTAATTTTTGTGAATTTCTGAAGTGAAATTGCAAAACCACCACTAGACTAGATTCATAAACGTCCTCTTACAACTCAATACCGCTTTCTAATGTATCTAATAGCACTTGAAGATCCACCAATCATTAATTGACACGTTGTCTTTTAATAGCATTAATAAACTACTCTTGTTATAATCTGAAGCGAATTTGCATGTTTTTCTAATGGAATTGAATCATTGATGGAATTGGGCAGTTCTACCTTACTGCAACTTTTGCATCCAATGTCCAAATTAAATAAAACTTGTTGGGAAATTTGCACCTTCTCTTCTAGTTTGTTTGGTAAAATTTTCAGATCAATCCAAGACGTAATGATTTTTTGGAAGCCAATCAAAGTTCACAGGTTCAATTTGACTCACGAAAGTGCAATTCATGTCTGCAACTTAAGGGGCTTGTATCTCCTTCATCCAATGTTCGATTCCAATAAAATTTGTTGGGTTATATTACCCTTGAAGTCTAGTTGTTGTGGTAAAATTTTCATGCCAATCCAAGTTGTTTTGAATGTTTGGGAGCAATTCAAAATTCAAAATCCCACCATTCTTGGACTACAATTAACTTTGGCGGCTTGTATCTTCCTCATACAGTGTCCGTTTCCAATAAAAATTATTTGGAAAGTTGCGCATACTAGTCTAGTTTGTGTGGCTAAAATTTCATATCAATCCAAAAAGTTATTACTGATTGAGAAGCATTTTAGTAGAAGGAGGTTTAACCTTGTATGTGTTTTCTACAACTTTTTTTGCCTATTTTTTGACATTTGCAAACACATTGAGTCAATTGAATGATATTTTTTTTCACCAATGTGTTTGCATGCTAGTTTTGAATCATTGTATAGTTTAAAGTTTTTCCATTTGATTAGGTTTAGAAATCAAATTTTGCCTCTAAATGTGTTTTTAGGAAAATTTTAGCATTCTTTTTCAACACTAAAACATTATAATCTCACAATCTATGAAGTCAAATGACTTCAAATTTGATAGACATCATTTACAACATGTACACTTCAAAATTGTACGGTTAAGATCTCTACAGCTTAGTGAAATCTATATCACTTCAAAAGCAATGATGTTTTTAACCCAAAACGGCCTTGGGTGGTGAGGGGTTAACACCGCCGCACACACTCAGGCTCTCCCCCATTCAGGTTTAGGGTTTAGGGTTCAAACCTGAATTGGGTTTTAGGGCTTAGGGTTTGGGCCAATTCAGAGCCCTGGGCAGTAAGTTAAGCTTAACTTTTAATTCCATTTCTTTGCAGTGCCTGCTTTGGTGAACTCATCACTACTCATCAGTCTCCATAACTTAAAGTTATATATTAATAACTTTTAATGTTCTGAAATTCTAAAAATTGAGGGCCATCTGTTGAATGTTCTATCATGCTCTGTCTGTCTGTCTGTCTGTAACTTTTAGACCCCATGTAATAAGTTACGCATTTCCACAGTGACGGAGCCCAGTCAGCCAGCCACTGCACAAAAGGCAAAAGGGGCGTGCAGGTATGTCATAGAAAATTCTGTCCTCCATTGAATGCTCCAGGCATATTATAACGTAGAGCAAAAAAATCTACGAATTTTGTAAGGTAAGCTTATGATAAGTTGAAAACCCAGCCAGCTGAATTCAATGGGGTCAGTCAGTCAGTCAGTCTTGGTGCTCCATGCTCCGTCCTGCCAGTTTCCGGCACTTTCTAGCGAGAGAACGAAGAAAACGTGGAGGGCCAAGTGGCACTTGGCTTGGCTTGGCTCCGCTCCCTCATCAAATGGCAGTTGTTGGGACATTGGTAATGAGGAGAAATGCGCACGACATAAACGGGGAATAAATTATTAATATTGAGAGACCTGGACGAGCAGAGTACAACAGAAAAAGAAAACCCAGATACACGCACATACACCCCAACCTCTTTAATATCACATCTCCTGCACAGGTGCCGGAAACTCAGCTGGTACTCATAGTAAGAGCCTCCTGCCATGTATGGGTGGGTGGGTGCATTCACCAATTATACCGGAATATAGAAGAAGAAAAAAAAGGATTGCTATGTGTCCTCTACTGTGTGGAATTGCATTGATATTGGTGGAACTCATTCTCCTGAGGTAGTTTGCTCTCGAGGTGACCATTGAAGCTGATGTAACTCATCAATGACAAGAATAGATATTTCAGAAGAACATGTGACGCATTCCTAGCCTATGTAACTCATCAATGATAATAATAGTTTTTTTTAAAGAATATGTCACGCATTCCTAGAGAGGGGACGCATGTAGAACGTGGTTTGCTTTTAAAGAAGGGATGCACGGAGTATTGATTGGTGGAACTCGTCTTGTCTTTCAGTACTTTTTTCTATCCACTGAACTCACGTGGCAAGAGGCCCTAAGATAGGTGCATCCACAAAATTGCATTGTGGCTAAAAGTGCCACTCTAATCAATCCTCACTATGTGTACATCTTGTAAATTGTTCTGTACCTATCGTCAAAGGAAATGGTTTTAGAATATCTATCCAATTTGGGGGGGGGGGCATTCAAGAAAATGATATTAAAAAAATTGAACAATCTAATAATAGTAACTGTTGTGTATAGTAAAAAAAGTTGCACTTGAGGGGGGGGGTAACTTAAGTGTTGGTTTGCACCAAGGGCAAAATGAGGGCCCACGTGCATTGTCTCCGAGGTACCCTTCTTTGATAGATGTGACCATGGGAAGTGAGAGTCTAAGACCAAAAAATTGACACTCAATATGGTTTTGGTGAAAATTCAAGAGAGACTATAGCTGGGCTATATCAATTATTAGATCTAACATTATGAACCATGAGATTAATTAAACAGGCAAAAAATTTGGTTGTGAGATTTTAGCCTAGTATGATTTCTTAGAAATTTGTAAGGCCTACCTCAAAGAGATAGTTAAGAAAAAAGTTCCTAGACTAAACTAGCAAAACATTATATACTTTGGCCATGTAGGATTCCAAGTGGACTTCTCATTCATGAGAAATGGCATGGGCCTTGACCAACTCTAAGGTTCAGGGTTTAGATTCATCACTTGGAATGAATATGGCCCAAACATTTGAGGAAGAGCTATGGCATGAAATAGTGACAAGGAGCTTGAAAGGATCACAGTTAAAGAATCTTGCCTAAATTGTGGAATGTTGCAAACAAACAAATTCTACCTATTCTTCAATAATGTGATTAGTTTGGTCATTGGGATATTTTAGACTTTTGTGCATGGTTTTGAATCAATTCTTGTAGAAATGGGAAGAGAATGATAAGTTGCTAAAATTAGGATCTTATGTCCAAATAGTGTAATTCTTAAGTGGTAATTCTTTGTAATTTAGGTTGAATGGTTTTCCAAAATTTCATTTTTTCTTAAGGAAAAATGTATTTTTTCATTTATTTTTTTATTTTTTTAGCTAGACCATGTCTACTTGTTACAATCTTTGATACAATTGGTCACTACTTAGTACACTCCGAAAAAAGCGACCATTTTATGAGTTGGTTCATAATTTGGGGGAGTTTGAGTGTTTGACTATTTAAAATTTATTTTGTAAATTTTCCTTGAAGATAAATGGAATTGGCATCTATCTCCAAATCATTTCATATATTTTGAACCTCGTTGGATTGAATTGGTTATAAATCTTGAAGTTGGAATCACATGAGTCTCTACAAGCATCCATGTCCAATATGTTTGACTGTTGGTACATTGATGAATGGCAATTGATACATTGAAGAAAGCAATATGGTAGGAATACCAAGAATGGTGCTCACCCCTCTAATGGCAAAATAGGGTGTCTTGAAACAGACAATAGTTGCCTCTGTTGTTGATTTGAAAAAGATTTGATTTGTTCACACATGATTGGCTCACACTTGATCAAGAACAAGTTCCAAAGGTAGCTATATTAGGTAAAGCTATGATATAGGTATGGATTTTAGATGAAGAATCCACATTTATTCATTCTCAAGGAAAAAAATTCCTTTTTTATTGCATTCTTCTTCATCCTTATTTCCTCACACATTGGAGTTAATCGTAGAGTTCTTTCTTTGTTTTTGAATGGATGTCAGAGGAATGTTTAACAAAGAATAGTACAAAAGAAACATGGTACCAAACTCCATTGGACCTCAGTTGTAGTGCTCCAAAGACTTTTGTCCCATGTTTTTCCCAAACTCCATTTGCAAGTCCTGCATTGTACACAATTTACAATTAACTCTATTAAGCTTAGTTTCTCAAGAAATTCCCCAAATTTTAGAGGTTGAAATGCTTAACCCTTCATCGCCTAAGGGGACTAAAAGTGTCCTCACACAGTTTCAAGTCCAATTCAAAATGCTCTAACTTTTGCATCCGATGTCCAAATTCAATAAAACTTTTGGTAAATTTGCAATCTTTCTTCTAGTTTGTGTGGTACAATTTCAGATCAATCCAAGATGTAGTGATTCCTTGGAAGTCAATCAAAGTTCACAAGTTCAATTTGAGTTCACCAAACTGCATCTAAAGGCTACAACTTTGGGGGGTTGTATCTCCTTCATCAAATGTTTGTTTTCAATAAAATTTGTTAGATTATGTTACCCTTGAAGTATAGTTATTGTGGTAAAATTTTCATATTAATACAAGTTGTTTTGAATTTTTGGAAGCAATTCGAAGTTCAAAATCCCAACATTTTTGGATTACAGTGAACTTTGGCGGCTTTTATCTTCTTCATGCAGTGTCAATTTCCAATAATTTTTTTTGAAAAAGTTGTGCATACTAGTCTAATTTGTGTAGTCAAAATTTCATACGAATCCAAAAAGTTATGAGTGGCTGAGTAGCATTTTAGTAGAAGAAGGTTCAGCCTTAGATGTTTTTTTGCAATTTTTTTTGTTAATTTTTTGATGTTTGAAAGCCATTTTGCAGACACAATGAGTCAATTCAATGATATTTTTTTTCCACCAATGTGTTTGTATGTTAGTTTTGAATCACTTTGTAGTTTAAAGTTTTTTCATTTGAGTAGGTTTTAGAAATCAAAATTCACCTTGAAATGTGTTTGTAGGAAAATTTCAGCATCCTTTTTCCACACTAAAAACATTTGAATCTTGCAATCTTCACGGTCAAATGACTCCAAATTTCATTCACATCATCTACAACACGTACACTACAAGACTATACGGTTGAGATTTCTATAACTTAGTGGCATTTTGAACCACGACACTTCCAAAAGCAACGATGATTTTGAACTCATTTAAGCTTTAGGCAACGAAGGGCTAAGGTAACTCAACCTATGACAGGCGAAGTTTGGAGCAGCCTAATGCATGCCTATAAATTCTTTAGATACACATGTGTCTTGTGAAATGTACTTCACAAGAACTTTTTGACTTGCATCATGGTGCTCCAAACTTGGCCTGCCCAAGGCTGAGTTATGTGTTATTTGAACTGTTCATGATATTCCTCCCTTCAAGTAAGTTACCTGTGTTTTAGAGAACGAATGTACATAGAGCATGGTTGCTTTGGGTTGCTCTCCCTTCGTGAACTTCACTTCGAAGAAAATGCTGTTTGCAGTCCCTTCAGTCGCAGACCCAATGCAGAGCCGGACGCTGCAAAGAAGCAGCCCCAAATTGTTTCATGTTTTTATGCCATGCCATGGAAAGAAAAAAAACCTGAACCCAGATCTCGCAGTGCCATCCTGCACCGCTCGCTGCACCGACAGGCCATTAACTTCCCCTGACAGCACCGCGTCCCCGCATTCATGTGAAGAGAAAATTTGCGTTTCTCGCAGCGCAATCAGCAGCTCACGCGTCGACACTTGGGGGTCGCGTCTGCACTGAATGCAGACGCTGATACTCAAATTAAGTTAACAAAAGCACCTCTGTCTGGCCAAGTTTGAATCTTAAGTTAACTCAAGCTTACCAACAAAATCAGCAGCAGGGGATGCAAACGGCAACTGCGCAAGAAGGAGCCTCTCACTCCGTCCAGAACAGCAAAGTACGTTTACTTGCGATTGACGCCAGCTGGTTAAGTGAAGTAATGATGATGATGACAATATTAGGGGGATTCACCAGAGATTCACCATATCAGTGTGCAGTCAATTGCTCTCTTCTCCTGGGGTTGGTGACCTTGGATCTCTAATAAGCTAAGCACCTGCAGAGCTCACTACAGTAGCTGTGACTTAGTCTAAGTGAAGTTAGAATGTGTTGTATGTTTCATTTGGGTTTCAGTTTGTGATGGTGACGACGGACTTGGGAATGCCGATCGAGCACCTGCTTGGAATGCTCCTCACCAGATGTAAAAACGCAGCTGCAATGTACTAAATATATTCTGGGGTGGAATAAAGCAAAGTATTGCATTGGAATACAACAGGTGTTAGTTATGTAAGCTGCGTTGGGAGGTGGTTGATTTCGGTACACACTGCATTGGTGGAGTCTGTACGAAGGTTGGCGACACACACAGATGCGTATTAATGAAGGTGGGAACAGCTTGCAATTGAAGGAAGCGAGGTTTTGGTGTAAGATATTCGCTCGATCGGTTCCAGAAGCCCCGAGTAGTACGTGGTGCCTGCAGCAACTGGAGCGGAATCGGTCTTGCTCTGGCGTCTGCATGTCTGTCTGGTGGTAAGCCTCTTCAAGAATCTGATGAGTAGGCATTTGTACGTAAAGGAGCAGCGGGTAGCTATGTAGCTTGCTACATTTTGGAAATGAAAAAAATGAATTTTTTTTCGTTGACAGCAAGCTAGGTTGTGAGCAAATTGTACGATGTGAAGTAGCTGTGCTTGGTCGTTTGCAGTAGGTGACCGAGGTGACGAAAAAAGCTTGCTATGGTTGTGGCTGAAGCTCCAGGAATGTCTGTTGATCTTGTGAGGGGCTACTACACAGACTGTGAACATGTTTGCTTTAGTGGTCAGCTCGATCGCTCGGTGACCTCGGTTTCTACATGCATGTCTGGTAAGTCTAGCCGAGTAGACATTCGCACATTTGAGGCAGCAGCTATGGGGTATACATAGCTATGCGCGCTCATCCGAAAATGCTTTAGTGAAAATGAAAACCCCTACTCGTACTGATTAGCTTCTTCAAGAGCAGCATTCTGCAAATTCTCTAATTTATCAGTGCTCATAGCAGTAGATGAATAGGTGATCGTGGTGACGAGGCTAGCTGGCCATGGATATGATGCTGGAGCTCCAGTAATGTCTGCATCTCGAGAGAGATTACGACGCAGATTGTGAATATATTGGCTTTATTAATAAGATCGCTTGGTGACCTCGGGCGCTGCATTGCTCTCCAATTGTGAGTTGCAGTGTGTGCGCTCAAAGCAGTAGATGACCGAGGTAGCTATGACTTAGATGGTTATGCCAGAGATTCGACAATGCCGCGAGGGGCTAAGCACTGAGTTTCTGAATACGTTTGCTTTATTGAACAATTTGATCGCTTGGGCGCTGCATTATTCTCCAAATTGTGGGTTCCAATGTGTATGCGCTCAAAGCAATAGATGACCGACGTGACGAGCAAAGGTCGCTATGACTCACATGGTCATGTCTGGATCTCATGAGAGGGTTAGTACTAAGATTGTGAATATTTTTGCTTTATTGATCGATTTGATCGCTTGGGCGCTGCATTGTGCTCTAAATTGTGAGTTGCAATGTCTGAGCGCTCAAAGCAATAGATGACCGAGGTGGCGAGAAAACGGTGCTATGACTCAAATGGTTGTGTCTGGATCCCGTGAGAAGCCACGTACTGAGTTTATGGATACGTTTGCTTTATTGATCAATTTGATCGCTTGGTCGCTGCGTTGTTCTCCAAATAGTACCAATATGTATGCGCTCGAAGCATTAGATGACCGAGGTGACGAGCAAGGTCGCTATGACTCCCATAGTCATGTCTGGATCTCATGAGAGGCTAAGCACTGATAAATTGTGAATGTATTTGCTTTGTTGATCAGATTGATTGCTGCAGTAGTGAGCTCGGCAGCTGTATGTAAGATCGATACTCCGAGATGGGATCCACGGCATGGATGTGCGCAATCTTGCTGCTATCGACGCTCTCAACCATTAAATCGCAAGCGCCATTCGAAGCGCCATTCGCGGCACCATCTCCGATCCCCCTTCAACCTGGCACCCCAACCTGGACTCTCCTCCACCAAAACGTCGGCATCGCCAGCATGCACACGGCCGTCACCCACACCGGTCAAGTCCTCTTCCTGGACCGAACCGACATCGGCCCCTCTCTCATCAACCTCGCCAACGGCGTCTGCCGCGACAACACCCGCGACATGAGCTCCACCCACGACTGCACCTCCCACTCGCTCATGTTCAACCCCGCCGACAACACCGTCCGCCCTTTACTCGTCCAAACCGACACCTGGTGCAGCTCCGGCGGCTTCCTGCCCAACGGCACGCTCATGCAAACTGGAGGCTACAACGACGGCGTACAACGCGTGAGATGGATCTCACCTTGTGGATCCGACGGGTCGTGTGACTGGGTCGAGAGTTCGACGGATTTGTTGCAAGCTGGGCGATGGTATGCATCCAACCAGCTGCTTCCCGATGGGAGAATGTTCGTGCTCGGGGGGCAATACTCGCCCACTTACGAATTCATTCCGAGTAATGGACAGGGATTGTTCGCGTTGCCGATTTTGGAAGCGAAAAACTATTTCGATTGGTACCCGTTTATTCATTTGCTTCCGGATGGAACGCTGTTTGTGTTTGCTAATCGAGATTCGTGTGTTTTGGATTATAATGCGAATACTGTGGTGAAAAGCTTTCCGACTATCCCTGGGGAGCCGAGGAACTATCCGTGTGCGGGGTCAAGTGTGTTGCTTGCGTTGGATGCGGGGGGAGCGAGCGCGCCTGAGGTGATGGTGTGTGGGGGAGCGAGTATTATGGCGCCGGGGAATGTTACAGCGCTGTTCCCGGCATCGCAAACGTGTGGGCGGTTGAAGGTGAATGATGCTAGTCCTGCGTGGGCTATGCAGGATATGCCCATACGGAGAAACATGGGCGACATGGTGATGTTGCCTAACAGCCAGGTACACCACCAATCCTTCTTTGCCATTGTTCAAAACTCTCTACAATTGGAATGTGTGTTGTAATTATTCTTTCTCGGTTGTTCAGATCTGGTTCAAATCGTTCAATGCTTCTATACCACCCAGGAGTCCTAACTTTTTCACTATGAAAGTTTGAATGTAGGGCAAGTGTGTAGGATATTCTAAAATGCGGTCGTAGTAAAGAGAGTGTACGCTGTTCTCTGTCATTTCTCAGAAATTGGCATCTGTATGTCAACTTCTGACAAAATGGCATCGAGTGTACACACTTTGTCTGTCATTTACTCAAAAATCTCAGAAATTGGCATCGAGTGTGCACACTTGTCTGTCATTTTGTACTATGACTCCTTGATGTGAATGCATAGTTTGGTTGAAGTTCGTCAGCCTGGTGCATATCCTTCAATGCTAGTTAACCAATAGTGGATTTCATTGATCAAGAAACTTTGGTGGATTGAAACTCCACTGCAGGAGTAGCGATTCAGTTTTGTTGCGCTCATTGAACTGATAAACACAGTGACCAGTTGACATCGCCACGAGTATGAACACTGCCTTTCTCCTTTCTTTCGCAGATTCTGATTATCAACGGAGCTCAAAACGGTGCGCAAGGGTGGGACAACGCGGCTTCCAACCCCGCCTTAAACCCCGTGATCTACGACCCCGACACATGGTCCTTCCAAGTGCAACCCGCAACAACAATTCCCCGAATGTACCACTCCACCGCCAATCTTCTTCCCGATGGGCGCGTGCTGATCGCAGGCAGCAATTGCCACATCCATTACACTTTTGTTGGGGAGTTTCCGACTGAGCTTCGAGTGGAGGCCTTCTCGCCCGCGTACACGGATCCCGTACACAGCGACTTGAAGCCACAGTTCGTTGCCAATCCGAGCGCCATCCCCTACGGCGCGCCCTTCACCATTCAAGTCGCGGTACCGTCGCCTGTGCAAGGGATGATTGGGTTGACGATGACAAGCTCCCCGTTCACGACGCATTCGTACTCGCAGGGGCAGCGGCAGGTGAAGCTCGTGGTGTCTGCGCCGGTGCTGGTGCAGGGCAATGTGTACAGCGTTACGGGGAATGGACCGTTGAGTCCGAATGTGGCTCCGTCTTCGTGGTACATGATGCATGCTCTGCATCAAGGAATTCCAAGCTATGGCATCTGGGTGCAAGTGCAGTGAGTTCGCGGTTTCGGCAATCAGCCAATTCTTTCATAACATTCTTGAATGTGAAGGCAGGGGGTCCTTCTACAGTAGCACTGTAACAATAATATATTTGTGTTACAGCTAGTGACCCACAATACATGGGTAAGCTTGCATTCAAGATATTCAACAGCGAAAGGAGCCTTGATTCAAGGAAAGCAGAGAGTCCACTGCCTTGAAGTTCAAGAATGTCATGAATTTATGCCTTTGAACCGTCTTGTGATTTATGTGAAAAGAGGAAACCCATTGATTTCAATGCACTTCTGGCAATCGATTGACCACGACAAGATTGAAGTGTAGGGTCTCTGGGTTTCGGGTCTGGGTGTTTTAGGGTTTAGTGAGAAAAATTTCTGACGGAGTTTTGATAGACAGTAGCCTTCTAGCACCGATTCATGTGCTGGTTTTGAATAGGATAAAGGACCATTGTCGATGATGGTCGACAATCATAGACTTTTCAATAAATGAGCGCAGTTGTAGATACTAACATTTTTAAGAGACGGGAGTAGCTATGATCCTGGAAGTTGTAGCGGAATCTGCTCCGGTGGTGCCATCAATAATGGCAATTGCATGTCCATTGAGGTGGGTGAAGGTGAAGTTAATATAGTGTATTTGCAATTGGATTTGAGCAGTACAAAATGCAATACGGTATTTTCTTGTGGTTGAAGATGAGCCGCGCGCGCTGCTACTCAATGCTACTACATAGAGCGTAATATTCTGTCCCTAGTGTGGCCATGTAGGTGTTTTTTGTTAGATCTTTGGCTGTTGACTTGCGTAGCTTCTGTGTCTTTGACCCTCGATCTTAGTACTGTTCGCCTGTCTTGTTAACGTTATGTGGCTATTCTGGGTGTCTCTTGGAATTGGTTAAAACAAACGTGTGTGTGTGCATGTGTCGTGATTAGCGTCTGATATTACAGGAAGTTGAGAAATGAATTAACCTCTCAAAATGGAAGTGACTGATTGAACACGGATTCGGGGCTGCGCTAAGATATGTGGTGCAGCACTGCTCACCTAGACAATTTAGCTTCAATCTCTGCATAGGCTGAATTCTGAAACCGTGGACTAGCTTGACAAGATGATTTTGGATTCAACCTTTTGCATGGTACTGTGGACAGTACATCAAAGTGGAACATCGATGATTGCACAAACTCACAAGGCCTGCTCAACAATTGATCACTTCCAGGAAGGGTGTTTTACAGAACGGGCAAGGAATCCTAGTATAGTTTGACAGTGCCTTCCTAATCACAGAACCCTAAGCCATCCCCTTTCTCGAATTTTGTTGATACAGTAAGGTATGCAATTCCCAAAACTGCTGGCCACTTTCCCAATCGCATCCCCATTTTGCACCCCTTATCAACGTAGACATCACATGTCAGTCCACAAATCTAGGATGAGTGTAGATAGGGGATGCAATTGGAACGGGATGATTTTGGGTGTGCAGAGACCGACCGTCGTCGTGGTCGTGGTGCCTCACCATGCAAATTCTGGTGGCCAACTTTGGATTGAGTCAAGCAGTTCAATCACATTGGGGGTTTCAAACCTTGCAACTCCTGCTCCGTCCGTGATTTGCAGGTTGGTTACCATACAAGGCAGGACATGGTGCACTAGCCACTTTGGAATATAGTTTGGCTGATATTGCCTTCATCTGTGGGCCAGCTTAATTTTGGCTCGCTCTCTCTCTCTCTCTATCTCTCTCTCTGCGAGTTTGCGTTTGCAAGGGTGCGTGGTGGCGCGCGGAGAGATTTACTGCACGCTCCCATCCCAGCTCCCGAGGTCCGAAAAAGATTTGTCGTGGGGGACTGCAGCAATCCGGCCTGACGCGATTCTGATTTGGAATGTAATGTAATGTTCACCTCAAGGCCAGGCCCTTGATTGAACATGCGTGACACTTGGGAATAAGGATTTGGTCCTTGAACTTGTCAAGCCCATCGTCGTACTGTACTCGGCTGGTGATGTGCTTGATCGATAGGTGTGTCGGTTGGAGGATTTAGACTCCCGGTTTTAGAATATGTGGTGTTGTTGATTTGTATTACAGGAACACAACTATACTACTGTACTAGCTAGAAGATTCATACGAGCCTACACGAGCCCCTTCCATGGCAGGCAAGCAGGCTCGGCAACATTGGATTCATTGAACCTACACTATCAGCCATTGATGGTGGTAATTATTTGTGTATTTAGACTCTATGAATTCAAATTTGAATTCATTGTACATACCAAATTTACTTTGGTTTGATATATAGGAAGATCAACACGTGATCTATGAAACTCCCCTTGTGAGGTGGGTAAATGTATCATTCATCGCGAGACGCAAGCAAATCCAAGTGGAAAAATGCACCAACTTTGGCTATTCCTCTCCTTAGATATTTGTGGGATTCAAGTTTAACTCTCGGTTTCACTTAGAAACCAACACATATCTTCAAGGGAAACAATTATATTATTCATCTTTTTAAAATTTTGACACAAGGTGTGAACATGTAGTATTAACAGCTTGTCAAGAATATCTACATATCTACATAGATACATAGATAAGGTGCCTAGATCAAAAGTTGCATTGACCAAAGCTTTTTGAGCAAGGAGGACAACTTTGGGTAGTATGTTTAAAATTCCTCTTCTATGTTTGAAATTTGCTAGATATGTAGGTAACATAATGTAGGATGCAACTATAAAAAAAATTCCATGTTTAGTGCAAAAAACTCACTTTATGAGGAGTTAAAGTCTATTTATCCTTTCGAGCAAGGTTAGAAAAAACCTTTATTTCTACTTTTGAATGCTATAATCTTTCAATCTATACCTTTAGAGTTTCAAAAATGTTTTCCACACATTTCCATAGAAATCTACGAGAAGTTTGTAAGGTTGAATTTTTTTCTAATTTTTTTCTAATTTTTTTTTCATTTTTTTGCTTTGCCCTAAAAATTGGTAGTTTTTGACAATTTCTATCTAAAATGGGACCCGCATCCTTTAGGGTTTAATAAAAGGTACAATACTTTGAAATTCGACTAAAAAAGACGCACCAACATTATATCAAGATAGTAGTCAAGGTTGAGTATGTCAAACTAGTTGCAACCAAACTTCTTCAACAATTATAGCATTTTTCCATCTTAATGAATAAATTATCCTCTTCTAGAAGAACTCCAAAAACACCCTACAATCATTGCTTAAAAATCCTATACTGTGAGTGTAAGGCAAGTTTGGTGGAAAATAGTCCTAAAATTAGACATCAAAATTTTGGAAAAATAGGTTTCCAAAAAGAAATTTAAAACTTAAAAGTTTGAAAAAAAATTAGGTAAAAATCTATTTTAAGCATCTGTTAAACCTTATTTTTTAGGAAAAAAAATTCAACAATACTACAAAGATGTTTTGACATTTTGACGACAATGATGAAAACAATCATTCTCCCCCTTCATGAATTGACATAAGGATTGACATAAAAAATTATTATCCATTTGGGGTAGGGATTGAAGCTCCTTTGAAACATGAATTGCTATATGAATAAACACAATTACTAGATACCCAAGTATCACTTTTCTAACTACTACTTAATCCTAAGAGTCCAAAGGGGAGGCATAAGTAGATTTTGAATGGTTTTCGTAAAATGCATTATCATATGAGTAGATCTAGGTCCACATTAGATCTTCATTTTAGCAAGTTTTCCTTTCCTTTCCATCCTTACATGAAATCATTCACAACCTTGCACTATAACCATAAAGCACCATATCACCATACTAATGGCATTGTTGAAAACTAAACAAAAATTACCTTTTCAACATACTTGGATGTATATAATCTATTTCTTGTAACTTTAGCAAGAAGCTCTTAAAAACATTTTATAATCCAAATAGCACTAGTAGAAAACTGTGTCATAGTCAACAAAAATATCAACTAGCTTTTGTTGACTATGACACAGTTTTCTACTAGTGTAGGTAGATATTGTCTTTTCTAGGGGTTAATAATATAAAATTCTTGAGTAATAGGGGCCAAGGTTTTTTCAATGGCATTTGGACAAAAAGAGTTTGAGGATTCATAGAAGTAATATTTGAAGAAATTGAAGCAGGTTTTTATTCAGAAAGTGAGTCAATATTACAAGGATAGAGCCTCTCATGTAGTAGTTGTTTGTTTCATGTATTTTGGATAGTGCAAAAAAGAGATATTTAATAAAGAAATGAAGCTATTTACATCCATAGATGTAGATGAAGGATGAAAAATATAGATTTAAGAAAATTATTTGACCGAAAGTATGTACATTTGTTTAAATATGAGTGATGTTATCTTGAGACTTTCCATATACCAAGTGTACTTGTCGTGAAACTGATATTTATATAGCAATAGTTAGAATCTCATCTATTAAGAAAGGGGATTATACCTCACAATATTCTTTCAAATTATTTATTTATTTTTTGCAAATTTTCACTAAAAAAACCTTGATAAGAACTTTTTGAGCTCACACTTTTGAGCTCACTACAATTTCTAAGTAGGAAAACAAAGCAATCACCACCAAAAAATTCTTGAAGTCTAGATCTATCATGGATTGTAATCACATCTTGATAAACAACTTGATTGATGAATGGATTGTTGATGGATGAATATATACTAATAATACTTGGCTATCATTAACATGTAAGCAAAGATTGACTAGAGAACAATTTCAAAATGAGTGATTTAAATAACGAGTTTAAACAACTCCAAGGTAATTAAAAGTGTACTAGAATTAGACAACTCATAGTTGTTGAAAAAAGGTCTAAGACTTAGATTGCTCCAAGGTGATGAAAAGTGCACTGAAGTTAAATAGCTTTCATTGCATTATTATTTTTTCAATCCTCTTAAATTGTACAATGGGATGGTAGATAGGTATGTAATTTATATAGTATAAAATGAAGCATTAACCAAACCACCAAATATTTCAAATGCTTATTCAGTCAACTTTAGATACAAGATTGGGGAGAAAAACAAAATCTTATATAAAGATATTCATAAATAAATAAAAATTAGGATTCAGACATATATTGGATTTATAGCAAAAATACACCCTCATTTAGAGAGGTTTCGTTTTTACTCAAGGAATATGTTTTTAAAATACATAGATTTCTTTAATATTTTATGTTGGCCCTCAAATCCTTGAGAAGAAAAGTGTCCTTTAGATGATTTTAGGGAAAGCTCCACAATGGAAAAAAAAATGTTTTTTCATCCAATTTATTTGGGGGGTACATACTTGAATTCATTGTCATTGTCAATGAATGGTGTTGGATATTCTTTCCTAGTAATATTCCCATATAAAAAAATGATAAATCCTTGTAGTACTGTATTTTGGCAATGCTTGCTCTTATCCTTGATCTAAATTTTTGCCATGAAGATATTCCTTTAGAATTTTAAGTTTAGTTTCTATTCTACCTAAGATTTTGGAAAATTCCTAAAATTGAATATTTTATGGCAATTTGAACTTTAGGCCTATAACCATACAGTGCTAATTTTTCTAATTTTAGAATGACATGATAAAAATTGCACTATGATGTTCTATACTATAATATAAATCTAAGGAGAAATTTTAATGTTTTTTAGCATATATAATAAATAATGCATTATATATGCATTTGATATGAATTGTTTCACCTTTTATTCAAAAATTCAAAAAAATTCACACAAGAATGTAAATTTTTTACAACTAATAGAAGGCGTGTAATTACATTCTTGAAAAATAAATTAAAAATCACATTCATAGATAGTTACAAAATGAAGTTTGAAAATATAGCTATAGGCTCATCCTTTCATGGTTATTGGATTCCATGGTTGCAAAGTGTACCCTAGATTCTACTTGTTTTTGTAAGTCCCATTGATTGCCTCAAAAAAATTCAAATCTCTCATTTAAAAAAAAAATTCTAATCCAAATTTTTCCAGTCTTTATTTCGCTAAGTAATTGAACTCCAAAGATTTCCTTTAGAACCTCAAAAAGCTTTTTAGTTCCCTCAATTCAAAAGACATCAAAGACTTCAATTTTAGTCTTGTAACTTCAAAATTCTATTATTTTTTGTCTTGGCTTCAAACTTTTGTTATTTTTGTTGTAGCTCATTCAACCATTTTCATCTTGGTTTCATTCTATCATTTCATTTTAGCTTCATTCATCTTTTTTGTCTAGGCTTCATTCCATCATTCTAGTTGTAGTTTGAATTTTAAACATGGTTTTAAATGCATCATATATTCATCAATACAAAAACACCAAAGGTCACTTCAAAAATTAGTTAAACTAGTTCCAACTTAAAGATCATCATTGGAATTTTTTTGGTTGGCAAATGATACATCATTTCAATGTCCCAAAGAATGCATCATATAGATGCCATACGATAAAGCTATGAGAAATAAACAAACTTGAGTATTTTCTTAAAAAAATTCTTCAAGAAGGAATCTCAATATCTAATTAAATGGTGCTCTAAGGCACGTGGCGCTTTGGGGTGTCCCTACCTTCATTACATGTTTTTTGAGGGTAGGGAGAGCCCGTTTCAAGGCTGTTCCCTTCATTGTTCCCCGCAGTGAAGGACAACCGATAGTCGGAAAAAAAAATTTAAAAATTAAAAAAAGAAAAATTAAAAAATCTTCAAATGATGAAAGAAGTTGAATTTTTTTTTTTTTTTTCCGGAAATGACCTGGCCGCCTCTCGACCACGTAGGACGCAGAGGTGGCAGGCCAGCTGTCGGGTTCCCTGCGTTCTCGCAGCAGGGGAACCCACAGTCTCTTAGTGGCCTCAAAAAACATCTAATGCAACAAAATATGTGGAACTAAGCTTTCCTATCATAGTATTGTGCCTTGATACCTCATGTCTACAATTGAGAATATTAACCCCTAAAGGACAATTGGACCCTTAGTGGACAAAATGGATTTCGGGCAAGTTTCTATGATCTCAATTTTTACTGAAACTTTTTGAAACTTTCTCATAATATAGGAAAATTTATTATCTTTGTGGGAATATTATTTTTATTTCAATCGGTGCCTAGGAGCAAAAGTTATGCCATCTTAAACATAATTTTCACACCACCGGGTAGAAAAATAAATCCAAAAAAATTTGAAATTAAATTCTAATTTTTTCTTTTTCTTAAAAATCATATTTTTGTCTACATGTGAAGCTTTGATTCATTCCATTTGGATTAGTAATGTGAAAGTTATGAACAATCTTGTTTTGGGGGCAATTTGAGCAACTTCTTGAAAAAATAACTTATAGGACTCAATTTTGAAAGCAATTTTTACAATTTTTCAGAAAGAACTGTTTGACAAGATTAAGCTTTCTAGCTAGAACAATATTACCGTTGAGATTATCGTGTTTAAATCCCATCTTAGAGCTATTACCGATTTAACTTTTCTTTCAATCTTGGACCTACTTCTACTTAACAATTTTTTAAAGAATGAAAATCAAGTGTGTTCTTTTAGAATTTTTTTTCTTGACTTTAAACTCAATTCTTTAATACTATTTTTCTTAAATTCAAGGTCCATAGTGCAAAAGAATTCCACAAATGATAGTCAAAGTCATCTGAAATTGCAAGCCAATGTTCAAAAAAACTTTTTTTTCCCAACTTTGAATGCTAATATCTTTTAGTCTATGTGGTCAAACTTCATGAAATTCTTACCACATTATCCTAGACAAGTAATGTACAAGATCCTACAATTATATTCTAAAAAGTTTTTTCTTTTTTCTTTTTTTTCATGAATGCAACAAAAATGGTAGTTTTTAGTAGTTTTTGATAGAAAAATGGCCCTGGTCCTTTAGGGGTTATTTTATGACAAGAAATATATATTCTATTTGTTACACACTAACTTAAACTTTGGTCCAATACTTTCAAAATTCAATAAAAAAAACAATTTTGTTTTCTTAAGATGTGAATTTTTATTGTTGTCTAGAATTTTATATTGCATTGATTAGCAAAAAAATGTCAAAGAGTTGATCATGAAACATCATTACTCTCCCCTAATAACAACAATGCTAGCACATGAGTGTATAGACATGAGCCTATGAGCCTTGAACCTAATTGTAGGTATGTACCTACAACCATTTGAAGGTGTTTATAAAATTTGTATCTATAATATAGATACATTATATTACATGGAAAGAATCTATAACATAGATACCTATAACCATAAAAAGTGTCTATAATACAAACTCCTAGGATCGTGACTCGACTCATGAGCTCATAGATTCTATGCTCACATACTAGCACTCCTCCCTAATAATAAACTTTTAACTCTTTGTTAACATTGTATACTTTTTGTTCAATTTTTACTAAAAAAATCAATTTCAATTTATAACTAACATATTTTCTCAAAGATAATCCAATTTATGATGCATAAAAATGAAATACATTGTTTTATTTATTTCTATAATAAGCTATCCAAATATAGGCAACAACCTCAAAATAGTTGGAGGATCATTAGTATTATTATCTCCACCTTGCTATATTTTTATATTACCTTCTTTGTGTGTAGAGATTATCATGACTGTGATCTAATACAATATCACATTTGGAATTAATTCATAAGGGTTTAAAGACTTGCTAAATAGGTTTTAAACCCTTAACCCTTAAAGGACCGTCACTATACTTTCACCAAAAACGCTCCAAAACTGCCATTTGTAGAACAAGTACCAAAATTTTGAGAAAAAACTTTTTTTGACATATCTAACCATAGGATCTTGTATTATATAGTATCAAAAACATGTGATAAAAATTTCAGACATTTCCACCGAGTGGATTGCAAGATATAAGCATTCAAATTAACTAAAATCATTTTTTTTACCCTGCGAAAAGCAGGGCAGTTGCACTTCACAAGCTCACATTTCTATGAAAAAATGACTTAAAATGGTAGTGCTTCTTTGGATTTGTTTTCCTAGACAAGTTGGCCACATGCTTGAAAATTTTCAGATCATTTGGAATAGTACAACATATAGGAAAAAAATAGTAAATAGGTAGTAGTAGAGAATGATTAAAAACACTAAATTATTTATAATTTAAATGTGGAATTGAAAATTTCCAATCCCAATGATCAAAATGTTGTAATAATGTATCTACATCTTACGATTTTATTTTTGTCCAAAAATATTGAAAATTGGGTAAGATAAAGGATTTCAAAGTTTATTTTAGAGTAGGAAATCCAAAACTACCCACAAACAAAAAATCCTCATAACTTTAGACTCATTGATAAAAATGGAATGATTCAAAGCTTTTCGTGTATATAAAACTCTAGAAAATCAATTCCAAATTTTTGTTTCTGAAAAAAGTGATTTTTTCTGATCTGCCCGAACTGCCCAGTTGGGGAAAAAAGTAACATATTAGGCTATAACTTTTGACTTGTATTTCCAAATGTCATGAAATTTGGTGCAGATGAAAGATCTTCCTTGCTCCCACATTCTATTAAAATTTCAGCCCCAAATATGAAAATCTCCACTCGTAGGTACCTGCCCAAAATTTCTATACAGCCAAAAAATACAGTCCGGTCCTTTAGGGGTTAAAGCTTCATTTTGTTGTGCCCATATGGGAATCAAACTTGGCTTTGATGTGGGGATAGACTCCTACATTGCCAAAAGAAACTACAATCATGAAGAAAAGCTTATGTCTGAGATGAACATGCGGGCAATGTGCAAAACAACACGCTTGGTGCCCACTACCAATAGCTTGCACAATTTGTACAAGCAACACCCAATTCTATAGATGTGAGAAGCTCATTAAAAAACATTGCATTGAATGAGCCCAATCCAATCAAAATCAATTGAGTACTTCAAACATAAGTTCAAAGATTGTAAAGAAACGAAGCCCAAGTGGCTAGGGGTGGCATTATAATATAACTCACCCCCTTATATGTAATGTTTTATATACCTATAACATAGGTATCCTATAACCACCGAACGTGGTCTATGCTCCATCCTTGTATTCTACACTCATATACTAGCTTCACTCGTGAGTAGCACTCCGTGTGATTGATAGCAATGACAAGGATAGAAAAAAAAACTTTTGTTCAATGCAAATGCACCCATCTATCCAAAAATCCAAAAATAGCCTACTCCAAGCGTACGTGCAAAGGCAAACGGTACACTTGCGGAACGGTATACTTGCGGGGCGCCCTCAATCAGCGATTTCAAGGGTGGCAAAGTGAAGGGAGTTATTCACACCCGAAATTCCCCGAAATCCCCGAAATCCGACAGGCTCAAAGTCAGGTCGCCATATTCCTGCACCTCAAATGCTGGCGCGCAAATTGTAATCCATATCCTGGACTGAAAGTAAAACTGAACGGGCTCCTGGTCTGATTTTGTGTCTTTTTTTTTTGGCCCAAGTGAAAATTTTCATTGCGAAAAGACCAGCACAGTCCGACCCACGTCAATACAGCGGGGCTCAGCTCGGACATACCTTAGGGACACCAACCCCCCTGGCTGGAGGACTGGTGTTTTCGAAATTAAATATCCCTTTTTCGGATATGCTCGGTTTCCATCCTGGTCAATGCCTCTCAAAGTTGATCTATGAGTCAGCTAATTCCAGCACTGTCTCATCAGTTTCGTCATCATTTCATGTATGAAAAACAAATGGTAAACAAAGCTATCAACAGTCTCCGTGGGTGTCAAATTGAGTATTTTAGGTGTTAATTATGAGTTTGTTTGCATGATATTGGGAAGAGGTGGTTTGCCTTTGAAGTTTGCGCCACGAGACCAACCTCTTTGGCCTCATGCAATTGGGCTGATGAATGAGCATGATCCCGCGGCACTGCCCTGGCTGGCAGATGGAGGGTTCTCCGTTTTCAGGCAATTTTGAAGTTCTACAGTCCAGGAAGACACATACCCAGAATAATAATAAGGTAAGAGCATCCACACCCTTTCTCACCCAAACTTGGCACGCTCAAATTTTACATTTAAGCTTAAAAGGAGATCACCTTTCCCAATCAGACTCCCTATTTGGGGTGGGGAAAACACTGTGGAGTTTTTTTTTATTTGCAACCAGATGATAAAATTTGCAAATTCTGAATTCAGATTTGCAATCAATGGCCCCTAATTAGCTAAGGGAGGTGTAGAAATTAGAAAAATCACAGCAAAAATTAGTTTTTTTTTTTCCACAATAACCCCTGGACGAGGCAATGAGGGGGTGAGTTCACCCTGGCCCTAAGGTAGTGTGCTCATAAACCGTCACTTTAAGGGCTGATTCGCCTTTTTCACAGGTTTCCAGGGACAAAATGATTTTTAGATCATTTTTCACAGAAAGAAAAATAGATGTGGAACCCAACGCAAGTAGTTTCATATTTTTCCAAGCATTTTTGAATTACTTATAAATTTTCAAAGATCCAGGTCATAGGCACCTATTTGTGACCATAGGTGTCCCAAAATCCGTCCCCTTGTGACTTATAAAGAAATGTGCATAAATCACAGCCAATGATTGGTTCTTACAATAAAAAAAACAATTCTACTTGAATTCATTAACAGAGCAAACAAGGCCATTCAAGGATCACCTTGCATCCATTCTACAGCTACCTATAGGACGATCTGAAGAAGAGGGGCAGTTTATGAGCACACTACCTTATTCTGGCAGCTTAGACTACTTCATTTCTGGTCAACTAAACTGTAGGTGACAACTCACGTACTATAGGACCCATGGGAGAAACAAAAATGTCTAGGGGGTGTACATTGAGAGCATACAATGATCACAACATGTACATTGATAGCCTTATATCAATTTTGTAACCATCTTGTGGTTGGAAATAGGTTTGCCTACATATTGAGAATGGGACAAATAGAATCATTCTTCACAAAAAAATTTCGTGGTAATTTTGTTTTCGAGGGAAAAAATTTAGAAAATTATAAAATCCTACTGAAATGTATTTCTCTACACTGGGAAATTTTTCCTTGAACTTCCCCTAAGCTGCAAATAGGCTGAATTGCTTAAGTGATGGGAAATAGGTGATCATCCTTATAATTGGGAAGAGACCTCAATTTCCTTGTCCCTCACCCTTGCTCACCAAATACGACCCATAAATAGTTGAGTGACCACTTAGCAACAAGGATGAAGGATATAGCAACTAGACTTTCTAGATGCTAAATCCATCCCACAAAGTTGGAATAGCAAGGTGAAAACGTAGGTTCCCAGGGGTAAAAAGTAGAATCTTGCCTCCTATTTTGTGTTGTGTGTAGGGTATGTTTGTCACTTCTCATAGATAATTTGGGGTCTTTGATTGCAAATATAAATTCAAAATTTGCAAAAAAATTCATGAGTGAAAAATAAAAAAATTCCTGCATTTTCACCCTACTAGTCCCACTTGGTGGAACGGGTTTAGTGTCGTGCACTAAACTTAGGATGAATAGTGATTTCCGGGGTTGACATTCGATGACACGCTAGGATTGAGTGAGTGTCAAGAGAATATTGTGAGTGAGGTTGTCAGGGTGTGGGTGCTCTAACAACTTCAACTATGCTTTTCTTTCTTCACTTGAAAGTATGGACATTCATTCCAATGCATAAGGTAGAAGCACCAAAAAACTACACTTTTATAGCCCTTACAAAGTACATAATTGGTTCAAATGATGATTTTGAGGGGTGAGAATGTTAGCCTACTCAAGTGAAAACCAACTTGATTTGTTGTTGTAATTTTCTAATACTCATATATCATTCTTTGAATTTTCAAGTTGAAAGCATGAGGCACCTATTCATGTCCCCTTGACTCTCTCTCTATATAGACACATGTGAAGCATGAAATGCTCAACTCCCATTGTTTTTATGTTCTTCTACGCAAGTGATTGGTCAAATTTTGACTATATTTCTTTTATTTTGACACATGGTGACACGTAAAATATAGAATCACCACAATTTTGGTTTTATTTTGGAAGGGAAGGTGTGTCCTTAACCTCTAAATGCCTTAGCTTGGCCAAGCTCATTGCAAATGTAAAATGTTAATTGTTGGATAATCTTCAGTCCTATTTAATGATCAATCCAAATAAAATAAGCTTTACTCTTGCTAGAACCCATGCATATTTTTCATCATGATTCAATTAGAAGATTATAAGGTATGTTTCATCAAAATGAAGTGGTTGTGAATTTTTTCCTGGTATTCTCATCATCAAATACTTTAAAATCCCCTTTTACATCTCTGAACATGAAATATTTACAATATTTGAATTGATATTTAACCCATGAATACATGAGTTACCAAATTTTGGTGTTCAGAATACTTTGAAGTTAAATAAAACCTAGCCAAGCTTCCATTTTTAGATTTTTAGATTTATAAAAAATTATTTTTGAAGTCTAGTTTTAGCATCAAAAATTTGATTTTGAAAATGATTGATTGTGATTTTTCTATTGAAGATTTTGTGCAAGGGTGTTCATTGCAATCTTAACTTTGAGGGCTCTTGGAAATGAGCCTCAAATACACTAGATCTTCAAGAAAAAATCACATTAGAAATTCATTTAAAAAAAATGTAATGTAGATTTTGAGAAGCCATAAATTGGTCGGGGTTATGTATGTTAGGCCCTTTATTTTCATATGTTTTTGGTGACCAAATTTTTGAATTTAACATGTGAAAAGAGGATTGAAAGACTTCAAATTACTTTTGTAGTTTTAACCCCTAAAGGACCATTGTCCCTTCAGGGGACAAATGCGTTTTCGGGTAGGTACCTACGGGCTGAAATTTTCTCCTAATTTTTTGAAATTTTTTTTGGAGGTAGAAAAGTTGATTAGCTTTGTGGGAATATAATTCTTTTCAAAATCGGTGCCCGGGAACAATAGTTATGACCAAATAAGCTCAAATGAGGGGACGGCGGGCAGCTCGGGCAGCCAGAAAAAAATGGACAAAAATTTGAATTTTATTTTTAATATTATTTTTTCTCATAGATTATATTTTTGTCTATGTGGAAAGCTTTGATTCATTTCATTTGGATATGTGATGAGAAAGTTATGGACATTCTTGTTTTTCGGGCAGTTAGAGCATCTTGTTGAAAAAAATAACTTGTAGGATTCATTTATGAATGCAATTTTTCAAATTTTTCAAATTTTTTTTTTTTTTCATGGTTTGATTTACTTGCTAGAACAATCTCACCATAGGGATTAGTGCATTTGAATTCCATCTAAAATATATGAATATTTTAGATTTTCCTTCTATCTCGTACCTACTTCTACTTAACAATTTTTTTAAGAATGATAATAAAAATAATTTTGAATTTTTTTTTTACTTAGACTCTCAACTCAATTCTCCACTATAAAGATTTAAAGCTCAAAACTCTGTAGTGCAAAAATTTTAAGTTAAAAATGTTCAAAGTCAAAAAATCTAGTCCCGCAATGTGCTGAAAACTCGTTTTTCCCACTTTAAACGCAGATATCCTTCAATCTGAGTGGTCAAAAATTCTGAAATTTTTTCCACACACTCTCATACTAGTTAGGTGTAAGATCCTACGGTTAGATATGAAAAAATAACAATTTTTCAATTTTTTTACTCCTTGCTATAGATATGGCAGTTTTGAGTGTTTTCTGGTAGAAAAAAGGGCTTGGTCCTTTAGGGGTTAACACCTTCACGATCAAACATTATAATCTTTCAATCCATAAGTGATGTTGTTGTGTTTTCATTTTTTATGTGATCTCTATTATGTCTAGTTTGAATTTGTATGGTTACAATTTTTTTTAAATTGATACAACTTACCAAAATCTTGGCTTTTTGTTCAATTTAGAGTAAATTCCTAGAAGCTCAAAAAAAAACTTGGACATTTAGGGGTTAAGCACATTACCAGACTTGACTATTAGGGGCGGCAAAAAATAATTCAAAAAATAGATGCCACAATGTTAGGGATTTTTTTTTAAATATACAAAAAGTATACAGATTTTGAAGGAATATTTCCACTTTTAGCATATATTGAATTTGTTTTTTTCAACTTTAATTCAAAAATATTGGCATGAAATACTAATTCTTGTACCCGCTTAAACTAGTTGCAAAATCTCAAAAATTGTTGATTAATATACAAATAATTCTAAAAACTCTTCAAAGGTAGGGAGATTATTGCAATCAACTAAGGACAACATACACATTTAGTAACATGAATGTCAAATGGAAGGCACAATAATGGAAGCTTGTTGGGGTGAAAAGGTTTTATTATTTCATTATTTTTTACAACCATTAGATGTTTTTTGAGGCCACTAAGAGACTGCGGGTTCCCCTGCTACGAGAACGCAGGGAACCCGTCAGTTGGCCTGCCACCTCTGCGTCCTACGTGGTCGAGAGGCGGCCAGGTCATTTCCGGAAAAAAAAAAAAAAAAAAAATCAACTTCTTTCATCATTTGAAGATTAAAATTTTTTTTTTTCCGACTGTCGGTTGTCCTTCGCTGCGGGGAACAGTGAAGGGAACAGCCTTGAAACGGGCTCTCCGTGCCCTCAAAAAACATGTAATGAATAGACAAATTTATGCACTCATAATTTTGACTTCAAAACTTTGAATAAGGAATTGCTAATATGAATCGATTTTGATGGCAAAATGCTTGCAGAATCTCAAGGTTTATTCACAACAAAATGGTTGTTGTTCTAAGTTTTCACAATCAATGCAACAAAATACACAAAGACCCTATTGTATAGGAATTGTCAATAAATGTAGTCACAATGTAAGGTAGAGGATATTGTAGAGATAGAGTTTAGTTGTTGAGTGCAATGCTTGTCATTTAAACCTCTACATCACTCAGAGAATTTTCTTATTAAAGCTACCAACACTATAAGAAACTAGAGTTTTTTTATGTCCAAGTTGATGGATGTTACATTGGACGTCATTATTGACATAAAAACAAGGGTTGTTAGATTTGATGTCACCTAAAATTCATTGACTTAGACATTGATCGTTATATTAAACATCACCTAAAACATGGTTTTCTTATTTGCAAAAGTACAAAGATGCTACCATGCAAGGCTTTACTACAAACCTAATCACAACATGGGAGAAAGAAAATTATGGGGAGAAAGAATGACTATTGAGTGAAGAGCCACTCATTTAGAGTCTAACATTCCTTCAAAAAAATTCCCTATCAAAGCAATTCCTTGTGAAAACAACAAAGAGCACAAAGACATTATTGTATAAATTATTTACAAATCTAATGTCAATATAGGAATAATAAGAATATAGAAATTGCTTGTGGAGGCAAAGATTGGTTATTCAAATTGGTGACCTTCAATTCTTCAATAATTAATTTGTGGATGTATAAAGACCATACAAAATATGTAAGATGTCCCTTACAAAACTTTATATAAAATAAGACAATGAGGGTTGTGACAAATGAACTAGACTATAAGGATATCATGTAGATTTAGAAGACAATTGATATTTGAAATGTTGAAAGAAGACAAATGAAATATAATGTGGGTATATGCACTATCTTTCAACTCCAACAATGCATATATGATTTGAAGCCTTCAATCAAAAGTTAACAGACAAAACTCAAAGAGGAGTACTAGGTACATTTTAATAACACTTCTCTAAATTTTGTCCATTATTTTGATTAGAAACTTCAAATCACAAAAGGATTTTTGGATTTGGAAGATAACTTGATTACACACATTTACTTAGTTGACTACATTTAAAAAAAAAAATGATTCTTTATACTCAAATGGGGTTTTTTTTATAGGAAAAAATGATTACAATTTTTTAAATTTTTAGCATCTATCAAACCTTATTTCATAAAAGAAAAATTATTTGGCACAAATGTGCCACCTTGTTCTTCAAATAAAATACTATGTATATCTTTATAAATTTTTTTTCTTGTTTATATTTAATATTATATATTTATAAATATAATTCTAAACCTACATTATACTTATAGATAAAGATATATTTTAATAAATGAGATTAAACTTCAAATGGTTGGAGGCAACAAAATTCAAAGGGATAGAGACCTAATACATTGTAGATGAAAAGATACATAAAATGATGGCAAACCAAGACAAACAACAAGGCATCCCAAACCAATTGTGTAGTATAAAAAAAAATGATTGTCTATTCAAAAGGGACAACAAGGCAAAATTATGGACCATTAGTCATGTGGTTTCAAAATTTCATGACTTCAACTATGTCTACTCTACAAATTTACCTTATATTAGTCACAAAAAAAATCCATATCAATCTATATATTCTGATTTAAAGGTCATCATTGGAATAAAAAAAATTCAAATTAACATATATACAAGTTTTTTCTTAACAATGTCTTCTCAATTCTTTGACCAATTGAAGGTTTTGACCTTTGGCAACTTTGGCAACAAAAATATTCAAATATTAGAGTCTAGAAGAATTTTTTCCGGAATTACTTTTGAGGAAGAGAGTGAATTTTTATATCCTTGTTGCAGACGAGATGATATTAAATATTATCTAAAATTGGAATCAAAATCTCTACTTGTCATATATTCACAATTGCATCAAGGAAACAAAAACAACCTAACTTTCATTGTAGGTATGTTCCCCACTTTATTCTTGTTTGACAATGAGGGCCCCAAAATGTAAAATTAACCAAAGAAACAAAGCCTTGACATGTTGACAATGCTTTTTGAGACTCACTACATACCACCATCTTTTAACAAACTACCACTTATCCCATTCAACTGGCTTCAAAAGTTCAAAGTTACATGACTTTTTAATCGTGTTGCTTCAAAATTTTATGACTTTAGTCACGTCTCTTCTATAAATGCACCCTATATTTGTCAATTATAAATTAAAAAAATCCCCTAATAATCTAAACATCACTACTGGAATTATTCACTAAATGCTAAATCTATAAATAGTTATGATAGAGTACATTGTTTGGGGCCTTGCACAATTTTGTATGTAAAAAACATCACACTCCAAAGAAGAATGGCAAACACTTGAATGTGCACCATTTGGAATTAAACTCTTCAATATATTAGCTTATATGCACAAAAAATGACTTGTAAACCTTTCTAAGATTAACCTAAGCCTTTCTGAGTGTGTTTTTCCTATGAAAAAAGAGCATGGGCTTATAATTATCCCCATTGAAGCAAATTGATTTTTTTTCAAAACCTAACAGCATGGATGTTTAAAGAGCTTGCTTATTAGTATGCACACCAATTTTGAGTGCAAGATTGTATAAGAGTTGTGAGATTATAACAAGGAAAATGTATGTATTCTATTT